>AP026545.1:0-5000000 GCA_026075535.2 Tricholoma matsutake
AACCCTAACCCTAACCCTAACCCTAACCCTAACCCTAACCCTAACCCTAACCCTAACCCTAACCCTAACCCTAACCCTAACCCTAACCCTAACCCTAACCCTAACCCTAACCCTAACCCTAACCCTTCAATCAACGGTCTTAGACTCAACCACAATACTCGACAGCTTAGGAAGCCTCTAGCTGTGATAACTTGAACTCGACAGTTGGAAAGCCTCCAACTGTGATACACAAATGAACGGTCTACTCAGAAAGCCTCTGAGTACGGATAGCCATGACTACTTGAGGAAGTACCCAAGTGAAGGCAGGAAGCCCAATACACTAGGAAAGTCTCCTAGTGCGATACCGATACAGTTGGAAAGCCTCCAACTGCAACACACGAAGCCAAGGCTGAGTTGAGACCTATAGTCTTAACACCCTTACTGTCCGCCCACTATTCCTGGCCAACAAACTACTCCACAACCTCCGATAATAGTAGAAGGTGCTCCAGAATACATAGTTGAAGAAATTCTAGACTCATGTCTTCGATGGAACAAATTGGAGTTCTTAATAAAGTGGAAAAACTATACCAATGAAAATAATTCATGGGAACCCAAAGAGAATTGTAAGCGAGCACATAACATGATTGCCCAATTCTTTAAACGTAATCTGAATGCTCCGCGTCACATTGCGAGAATGGTGTATGAGGGGATGAGATTCCGGCCTTACCAAAATTTCACAGAGGGGACAGACACAATATTTTCTCGCCTGGAAGTTGAGGCATAAAAGGGGGGTAATGTTAGGAAACCACCCCATTACCTAATAAAATTTCATTTTTATTTTATTATGTTGAATTACACTACATGACGCCAAATTATGCTACACTTTGATAGCATGAGAATTTTATTTCGCACGCATCAAAATGTACATGCATGTACAAGTGCGTCGGTAACAACAATGTACAATATGTGTAACATAGTATATAAACCCTAAATATATGCCTAGGGGACCCCAGTTGTGTTCTCTTAGGTATTCCACCTACGCTTTCGGTGTGAAAGGCCTTTGTCAACAAACTCACCTATTAATAACCCCTCACATCAAAATCATCAGTTCCCCCAACATGTGCGTGGATCCTGCCCCCTTCTTGTAGAGAGAACCTGCACGGTCTTAGCTAGCAGATAGTGGGTGTCGCCCTAACACTTCTTTCTTGGGTGAGGCTGTCAATGCATACATCACAGTCCAGAACAAGTGTCCCACTCATTCCCTCTTGGAGAAAACCCTCTTTGTACTCTGGCATAAGCGTAAACCAGATGTCTCAAATCTCCGAGTTTGGGGTTGTGCTGCATATGTTCACATCCAGAAGGATAAGTGTACTGGGATTGGCTCTCACATGGAGAAGTGTGTTTTCATTGGCTACCCTGAGGGTTACAAAGCCTGGAAATTCTACAATCCTGTGACCAAGCATACTGTGATCTGTGAACGCGCTGAATTTGATGAGCGCTATTTTCCTGGTCTCAAACACACTTGGAACGAGCCACCTGTTGATCCCTCTTCCCCTCTCATCATGTCTGAGTATCTTACACCTTTGACGGTTCCTGATCTTAGTGACATTGATCCTGGACCTGTACAGGCAATTATTCCTTCTGGTGTAACTGATCTTGATGATGATCCTGTTCCATCTCAATCTCCTGCTCATGCTCCTACTCCTCCCGCTTCTTCTCCTCCTGCTAATACTACCCCTCACACTCCCACTCCTCCTACTCAGACACCTGCTGTATCTCCACCTCATTTCATCTCCTCCTCCATCACTTCCTCCGCTTTTAGAGTGTCAAACTGCTAATCCATGCAAGAATGCTGGATTGCCACCACGGGCTTGGAATGAGCCCCTTGCTCCAATCCCAGCTCCACAATTCAATCAACCTTCATCTGATGATGAGTCTGGTCCAGTTGTTGGTGATGGTTCAGATTCTAGTATTGATCTTGCATTATCTACTCATTATGCAGACCCACAGTCATTCAAGGAGGCTATGAAGCACTCAGATGTGCGAAAATGGCAGGAGGCAGCAAATGCAGAGATGAACAATCATTTTGAGAATGGGACTTGGGATTATGTGGAGTTACCTCCTGGTGCAAAGGTAGTTGGATGCAAATGGGTTTTTAACCTCAAGCATAATGCTGATGGCTCCATTGAGCATTACAAAGATCGGGTTGTGGCTAAGGGTTTCACCCAATGCCCTGGTTTTGAATATGCAGAAGATGCTACGTTCTCCCCAGTTTATTGTCCTGCTTCACTTCGGCTAATTCTTGCATTGGCTGCAAGGAAAGACCTCCACCTTTGCTCTCTTGACATCTCCCATGCTTTGTTAGTTGGGAAAGAACTTGAGGAAGTCATCTACATGTGCCAATCCGAGGGTTTCCATCAAGGTAACCCAAACACAGTTTGTCTGCTGCGTAAACCTCTCTATGGGTTGAAACAGTCTGCTCGCAACTGGAATGCTCGCCTCCATGAGGTATTGACAGCTATGGGATTTATACGCTGTGAAGCAGACCATGCTGTGTATATTTACACACAAGGTGAAGTCAGGGTAATTGTTCCAATCTTTATCGATGACATTACTCTTGCTGGGACTTCTACTTCTACCATTGACAAGGTAGTTGAAGCTCTCAAATCCCATTTCAAACTTCGTGATCTTGGTCCTACTCAATTCCTACTTGGCATCCACATTACTCATGACCTCCCAAATCACACCATCTCCCTCTCCCAACGTCAGTACATCGTTGATGTGCTTGAACATTGATAGGTCGTCTCCTTGGTTTTAGCATTGTTCTAATCACATCAGCTAACTCCTACAACGTCCCAGATGCAGCGCAACCCAGTCTATCGATCGCGTCAAAACATCACCAGCGACATCGATCATATCAACAGCCCACATTGCACAACCTTAGGACTACCCCGAAAGTCCCTAATATCCCCCTACACAACCATCGAACATCCCCGACCAACTTCAAACAAGCTGCAACCGCGATCGACCATCGTCGACCATCATCGAGCGTCATCAATCAATATCGAGAAACTACGAGCGACATCAGGCACCGCCTTCATTATCTAAATGGTGGAAGACCATGCACTAGGACATATTCCAACTCGTGCTCAAACCTGCTGATCATAGGTCAGCCTCGTTCCAAGTCCCTATCGTGCACAGAACCCGCTGGATGCATTATTGCAAGACTTAGCGCAGTGTATACACAAAGGACAGTCTCTTTTAGTTCTTTCCCTTTATTACTCTTTCATCATATGATATATATATCTTTCTTGTTTGGATTCCAGTCTCCTTTATGGCCTTGTGCCTTAACTCATATCTTTTGCCTCATGTTCTACACATGTTTCTCATTCCATTTTAGGAAGTATCTTTAAAACATATAAAACTCTGTAGTATCTACTTGGAAATAACAAGAAATCGTCTTCACATATCGTCTCGTATACAGTTCTAAGCATCGGATCAACTTTCTAAAACAATCTAAGTCTCTACGGGTTTTCTCGATTGATGAGAAACCTCTGCAATCATCGCATTCCTCGATCCTCCCTTGATCCCCTCATCATTAGCTCTAGTAACCCTTCCAACACTTCATAAGCCATTTACCGCACCCTTCATATACTATCAACCTATCGAAAGGTCCCCAGAATTCACATATTGGCCATCGACGATAAACTCGTTTGCCATCGATCTCGTCGATTGCCCTCAATATCGATCGATACCCCATCGGACCACATCAAATACATTCATCTCCGATAGCACTACCTTTATGACTAGTGTTAACTAGTAATCTTCCCAGAGGTTTGACCACAAACATTTGGAATGTCTCACAACCTTCCTCTGACTCGTCGCAAACATCATCGATTGCCTTATCGGCAGTTTAGGTGGTTTTCCCGGGTTGAGCATCATCAACGTTTTGGTATGTCAGATTGCAAACCTGTCTTGACTCCCATGGATCCCTCCCTTTCATTGACTTCTGACATGTGCCCCAAAACAGAGGAAGATGTTGCAGAAATGCGCAATGTTCCTTATTTGGTTGCTGTTGGGTCTTTGATGTACCTTGCCACCACCACCCATCCAGACATTGCTTATACAGTTGGTGTACTTGGTTGTTTCAACCACAACCCTGGTCCTTGTCATTGGCTTGCAGTCAAGCATCTACTTTGCTATCTCAAGGGTACTATGGACTACAAACTAGTCTATGGACCTGATGAGGATGGTAGTGAGTTATTCACAACTTACACTGATGCTGACCATGGTGGTAACAAGGATAATGGTCGCTCAACTGGTGGCTATTTGACTTGTGTCGGTGGAGGTGCAGTTGACTGGTGGAGTTGGTTACAACCTTTTGTGATGCTTTCCACCACAGAGGCTGAGTTTGTTGCTGCAGTAGAGGCTGGAAAGGAAATCAAGTGGACTTGCAGCATTTTACAGGAATTTGGATATCCTGTTGATCGTTCATCCACTCTCTTCATTGATAACCAGTCCGCTCTCACTGTTTCCAAAAACCCAGAGCACCATGGATGAATGAAGCACCTTGATCTCAAGTACTACTGGCTATGCGAGGAAGTTGAAGCTGGCACCATTTCCCCTGTCTATATCCCCACCACTGATCAACTTGCCGACATTCTTACCAAGGCACTACCTCGTGTAATGGTGGAAAAATTCCAGACTCTTCTTGGTTTAAAGGTGTGATTTCAGCGATTTTGAGAGTTGCTTTATCAAGGGGGGGTGTTTAATGTATGATTCACCATCTCTCCATTTTACTTCTATCCTACTTCTATTCCATGTCCTATCACTTGTAGTTACACTCATGGGCACTTAGAGTAGTTTCCACCTTGTGTTTATCACTGTTTGTTTCACAGTATGTAGACTGCAGAGTCTGGAGTTTTGCACTCTTCAGTTGCTCACTCTGGACTCCAGGTACTGTACTCCTTATTGTCTCATATAATAACTAGTTGTTCACTCTGGACTCCAGCTGTTCAGTCTATCTGAGTCTCCCTTCACAGTTGCTAGGTTAAACTGCACTAAAGGCAATCTCAGACTTTAGCAATCTCATAGGTCACCAATCTGTCTATTAACATTCTTCACAGTGTATCACAAGCAAGAATTGTAGAAGACCCGTTTGGTAGGTCTGCACTACATAGAATGAATTATTGCATCATTGCCCATAGCTAGGCCATACAGTCTCCTATGCACATCTATACCAAACATTGTAATTCACTATAGTACATGCAGCTAGGTCGTACTGTGATGGCGAAGTGGTGCCTGATGCTGATGCCATGCTTCTATGCCGATGCCATTGCCGATGCCGATGCCATTGCCAAGTACTGTGTACACTATCTCTGATCTGTATATTATTAACATTCTTCATAGTGTATCATAAGCAAGAATTGTAAAAGTGTATTCATTTGATACTAGTACATGTTATACATACTATGAGAGCATTCGACAGCATCCACCGAACCCGTATCATTCAATACACTGTATGCATTCGATAGACCATATTATTCAGTACAGTGTAGCTTACCTATGTGAAAAGATGGATTTGAGCTCAGCCATATATATATGTCAGCTTATGTAATATCATGTGATACTTGAAAAATTTTTAACCACAACAATAATGCCCCTGTGCAAAGATATACTTGGAGTGCACAATAAAACTTTTGTTATTAACAACAGAAAGTCTAGCTAGTGACGTGTATGCTTGTGTTTTGGACTAAATAGATGCTTGACATCTTTGCACTTCATGGAATCCTTTTTTTGTTTGACAAGCTTCTTCAAATGGTTTGTCAAGTCATTTGGTGAGACCTGTAAGATAATGTGGTGTTCTTCATGAGAGAGTCCAAGATAAGCAGTCAAAATGTGTGATGCATCACTGGTATCCAGTCCTGACAATGTTGTTGTCTGAGGTTTCAGGATATGCAAAGTTTCCATCTGTAAACTGGAAATAACCTGTTGCTCTGTTGGAGTTGCTGATGGACTGTGAGGTGTGGAAGAGGATGGAAACAGTAGAACCATTTGACTTTTTTCATGGTTTTACTGGCACATATGCCTCCTCCTCCTCCCCCTCCTCCTCCTCCTCCTCCTCCTCCTCTTCCTCATCATTGCTGTTGTTGTCTGCCACCTGCTTATTTGACTCAAGCTGGTCTATTTCTTCATCAGGAGCATTTGAATTATGAAGTGAAGTAATGGATGGTGCTTCATTGTCTGGTTACTTTTCAAATAAGCCAGCATCATCATCATCAGCTCCTGGCACTTGGAAGTCTCCAAGTTCCACTGGTCTCTTGGCAGCGGTGTTGTTATCATCTCCACTGCTGTCTTCACTGTCACTGTCACTTTTTTTTTTTTTTTTTTCCCATTTATTCTCCATTGTGGTGTACCATATGTTAGAGACTAAATATGTACTGTGGTATGTACTGCTGAGATGTTCTACTGTGTGACTTTTCCTTTGACATCTGCTTGGAGGGGCCCAGAGGGTCCTCGAAGCATCATTGGCATTGGATTAAGTGGTGCTGAGTCCAGAAGTAAGGTATGGTGTGGTGTGTCTGGGTCATGTTCCTATCTCCTCTCTCATTCTTTTCTCCCTTCCTCTCTCATTTCCGGCAGTTCCCCAAACATGTCATGCAGTCTTCCCATCTCTGCCAAAAACCTGAATAGTGCTCGTAGTGATTTCGGGGATGTGAGGATTTTTGTGATACTGATGTTCTGCCCCCTATGTTGTTTCATAGTGTTTGTCTTGCCCCTTGGTATGTTGGGCAGTGTAGTAGAAGGTGTTGTACCATTTCGTTGTTCTGTTGGCATGCCAGGCAAGTTGGTGAGTCTAATTTTCCGAGGCGAAATAGGTGCTTAGCTAAGGGTGCATGTCCTGTCCTCAGTTGTGCAAGGATGCTGGCTAGCTTTCTTGGAAGCTTTGTGACGAGGTCGACGTATTTATGGGAGGGGGTTGTGGGGTTGGTCTTCATCATCCTGTTGTATCGTTTTGAGTCTCTCCAGCTTTTTTGTGCCTGTCGCTTAAGTTTTTCATTGTACATCCATCCAATAGCTGATTTGCTGTATGGTAGGGTCATTCTCAGGGATTTTGGAAGCTTATGTGTCTCGCTGCTCCCTTCTGTGGTCGCTTTCTTCACCTCTTCGTCTGCTTGCTCATTGCCCCCAACTCCTTTGTGGCCTGGTACCCATTTGACTATAATTTTTATGCCCTGATGTTTTTTCCGTATTGCCATTATGCTTCTGTTGAGTGCATCGAAGATGTAGTGCCCTGGATTTGGTTTCATTAGTTGTGTGGCTGTGATAGCAGCACGATTGTCAATGTAGATATTAGCTGACCATATGTTCCATTTGTTGGTGATAAGCTTGGAACCTAGTGCCCACTCATTCTCCCTCATATACTGTGTGGTGAAGTTGCGATCCAAGCTGATATCTCAACTTGGTCTTGAGGGTTCCATTTCTGTATAGAACTGCTGCTGCTCCTATTTTACCTTCCATCCCTGAGCCATCCATGAAGACTTTCACATCTGGGTTGTTGTTCTGTATACTTTCTATCGCTTTATCTGTATCAGTCATTACTTCCATGGTTAGTCCCAGCTTCCATCTTGTATTGAAACGTATGGCTGCGATCATTTTGATCTTTTGTGGTTGGATACCATATCTGTGCATGAGGTCGTGTAAAGGTGTCAGGTGTTGTTTGAGTAATCAGTTTGCTGCATTTGTGACTGGTTTGTGTAGAGGGTGAGTGCTTGGTAAGGTTGCTAGGCGTATGGCTGCTCGGTGTTGGTATTTATCAACCAGCAAGTGAAATGGGAGTAGGTTGGCCATAACTTCCAGGACGTCGCCCGTTATTATGATTGTGGCCTGTCTCTGAATTGACGCAAGTTTGTTGACTGCTGCTTGGTTAGTGCATCCATACTTTGTTCTTTTACCTACATTCTGCTGCAGGGTGAGGAATATATCAGCTGCGTATAACATTTGAGGAACTGCAATGAAGAGGTATAGTTGTTGTATGTGTTTTGTGTTTATTCCACTTGATGTGTGGGCCAGATGCCCAAATTGAATGAGCCAATCTTGCCCTCTGGCAAGGGCCATTGCACACTGTGCCTTCCAGTCCAGTTTGTTGTCCACTATTATGCCCAGGAAGTGTGCCATGTCCTTTGACTGTATGCACTGGTTACCTAGTATCAGTGCTTGTCTTGGTGTCAGAATTCTTTTTCTTGGGTTGACTGGGTTTGGGACTTGTTTTTGCATTGTGTCGAGCAGTTGAAACTTCTTGATTCCAAATTCACAACTATGTGATTTGGCCCAATCAGAGACTCCTCCCGCATGGTTCATGATGTTGCGCAGCTTGTTGTGTGTTTTGTTGAAGTTTTTGCCACAGACTATGATCACTGCGTCGTCAATGAAGAGCAGTATCCATTCTCCTGTTTTGAGAACTGGGATTTTTAGTAGATCAGCATTATAAATGAGGTATGAGACACCTGAGTATGGGTCTCCTTGGTCGAGCCCATTCAGTACTTCGAAGTCTTCCATCTGGTAGTCGTCGAATGATATTGTAGTTTGTTGGTTTTCCAGTCGTCTCTTCATCCATTCTGTGTATTCCTTTGGGATTCCTCATCTCCTCATGTTGTGAATCAGTCGGTCAATGTCTACGCTTGGGAAGGCACCTTTGACATCGAGGAAGAGAACCAAAGCCATCTGGCTTTTATGCCATGCATCCTTAATCATTTTCATAAGTAGGTGTATTGAGTCCATTGTGGTGTGCCCCGGTCTTGCCCTGAAGTGGTTGGCTGGGAGAACATTGTGTCTTTTGCACATGGTGGTTATGTCTACCGCCTGACAGCTGTCAAGTAGCCTGGTGATGCCATCCAATAGCACGATTGGGCACCATGCCGATGGGGATGTATAATCCAGTTTTCCCAGTCTTTTGAGAATGAGGGTTTCTGTGTGTGCCCATTCCTGTGGATAGTACTTTAGTGTATTAGTGGTGTGATAGAGTGGGCTGAGAAGCCGGACAAGTTCTTCTCTAGCATTTATTAGGACTGAGTTTGTTACCAATCCCTTCTTGCTGGCTTTGTAGAGTTTCAGCTTTTTTATAGTGCAGTGGATTTGGTTGTCTGTGATGTTCTTGAAATTCCAGCATGGTGGTGGGTACTGGGAGTCTTGAGGTACGGGTTCTAAATCTGGGTTTGGGGGTGGGAAGAAGGTCTCATAAAAGAGTTGGCCTTTGCTTTTGTTGTCCACAGCTTCCCTGATTATCTGTTTCATTGTTGGGTCTTTGATTTGTATCATCGGGATTTTCGCTTTTCCTGCATCAGCTGCTGGTGAGGTGACCAATCTACTTGCCTGCCAGATGCTCATTTCATCTACGCCCTCTAGCCACTTTAGCCAGTGTTTGGCTTTAACTGTCTGAATCATCTCTGAGTAACAATTTCTCTGTTGTGAATACTTCTCGTGTATGGGGTGTTGTGGGTTTGTTCTGTGGTATTTTGACTTTCCTCCTAGGCATCGCATTGCTTTCTTTTCCACAGCTAACTCTGTTGTCCACCATCTCTTGGAGTATGGGCTTGGTTTTGTTACTTTGACGTGTTTTGCTATTGTGTCTTGAACTGCTTGGTTCAAATTGTTCAGTGACACGTTGAAGTCTTGGATGTTTTTGATCTCTGTGGGTGCAGGGTTAGGGTTAACTGGTCTCTTGGCAGCGGTGTTGTTATCATCTCCACTGCTGTCTTCACTGTCACTGTCACTTTTTTTTTTTTTTTTTTCCCATTTATTCTCCATTGTGGTGTACCATATGTTAGAGACTAAATATGTACTGTGGTATGTACTGCTGAGATGTTCTACTGTGTGACTTTTCCTTTGACATCTGCTTGGAGGGGCCCAGAGGGTCCTCGAAGCGCCGTTGGCGCTGGATTAAGTGGTGCTGAGTCTGGAAGTAAGGTATCGTGTGGTGTGTCTGGGTTGTATTCCTATCTCCTCTCTCGTTCTTTTCTCCCTTCCTCTCTCATTTCTGGCAGTTCCCCAAATGTGTCATGCAGTCTGCTTGTAGTGATTTCGGGGATGTGAGGATTTTTGTGATGTCGATGTTTCTGCCCCCTATGTTGTTTCGTAGTGTTTGTCTTGCCCCTTAGTGTGCTGGGCAGTGTAGTAGAAGGTGTTGTACCGTTTCATTGCTCTGTTGGCATGCTGGGCAAGTTGGTGAGTCTATTTTTCTGAGGCGAAATAGGTGCTTAGCTAAGGGTGCGTGTCCCGTTCTCAGTTGTGCGAGGATGCTGGCTAGCTTTCTTGGAAGCTTTGTGACGAGGTTGATGTATTTATTGGAGGGAGTTGTGGGGTCAGTCTTCATCATCCTGTTGTATCGTTTTGAATCTCTCCAGCCCTTTTGTGGCTGTCACTTAAGTTTTTCGTTGTGCATCCATCCGATAGCTGATTTGCTGTATGGTAGGGTCGTTCTCAGGGATTTTGGTAGCTTATGTGTCTCGCTGCTCCCTTCTGTGGTCACTTTCTTTGCCTCTTTGTCTGCTTGCTTGTTGCCCCTGACTCCTCTGTGTCCTGGTACCCATTTGACCGTGATTTTTATGCCCTGATGTTTTTTCTGTATTGCTGTCATGCTTCTGTGGAGTGCGTTGAAGATGTAGTGCCCTGGATTTGGTTTCATTAGTTGTGTGGCCGCGATAGCAGTGCGATTGTCAATGTAGATATTAGCCGACCATATGTTCCATTCATTGGCGATAAGCTTGGAACCTAATATAGCGCCCACTCCTTCTCCCTCATATACTGTGTGGTGGTGTTGCAATCCAAGCTGATATCTCAACTTGGTCTTGAGGGTTCTGTTTCTGTATAGAACTGCTGCCACTCCTATTTTACCTTCCATACCTGAGCCGTCTGTGAAGACTTTCACATCTGGGTTGTTGTTCTGTATACTTTCTATTGCTTTATCAGTATCAGTTATTACTTCTGTGGTTAGTCCTGGCTTCCATCCTGTATCAAAACATATGGCTGCGATCATTTTGATTTTTTGTGGTTGGATATCGTATCTGTGCATGAGGTCGTGTAAAGGTGTTGGGTGTCGTTTGACTAATCTGTTTGCTGCATTTGTGACTGGTTTGTGTAGAGGGTGAGTGCTGGGTAAGGTTGCTAGGTGTATGGCTGCTCGGTGTCAGTATTTATTGACCAGCAAGTGAAATGGGAGTAGGTTGGCCATAACTTCCAGGACATCTGTGGCGGTTGTTTTCATGGTGCCCATTATCATGATTGTGGCCTGTCTCTGAATTGTCGTGAGTTTGTTGACTGCTGCTTGGTTAGTGCATCTGTACTTTGCTCTTTTACCTACGTTCTGCTGCGGGGTGAGGAATATATCAGCTGCATATAAAATTCAAGGAACTGCAATGGAGAGGTATAGTTGTCATATGTGTTTTGCATTTATTCCACTCGATGTGCGGGCCAGACGCCCAAATTGAATGAGCCAATCTTGCCCTCTGGCAAGGACCATTGTGCACTGTGCCTTCCAGTTCAGTTTGTTGTCCACTATTATGCCCAGGAAGCATGCCATGTCCTTTGACTGTATGCACTGGTTACCTAGTATCAGTGCTTGTCTTGGTGTCAGAATTCTTCTTCTTGGGTTGACTGGGTTTAGGACTCATTTTTTTGTTGCGTTTGAAACCTCTTGATTCTGAATTCACAATTACGTGTTTTGGCCCAATCAAAGATTCCTCCTGCATGGTTCATGATGTTGTGCAGCTTGTTGTGTGTTTTGTTGAAGTTTTTGCCACAGACTATGATCACTGCATCATCAACAAAGAGCAGTATCCATTCTCTTGTTTTGAGAACTGGGATTTTTAGTAGATCAGCATTATAAATGAGGTATGAGACACCCGAGTATGGGTCTCCTTCGTCAAGCCCATTCAGTACTTCAAAGTCTTCCATCTGGTAGTCATCAAATGATATTGTAGTTTGTTGGTTTTCCAGTCATCTCTTCATCCATTCTGTGTATTCCTTTGGAATTCCTCATTTCCTCATGTTGTGAATGAGTCAGTCGATGTCTACACTTGGGAAGGTGCCTTTGACATCGAGGAAGAGAACTGAAGCCATCTGGCCTTTATGCCATGCATCCTTAATCATTTTCATAAGTAGGTGTATTGAGTCCGTTGTGGTGCACCCCAGTCTTGCCCTGAAGTGGTTGGCTGGGAGAATGTTGTGTCTCTCGCACATGGTGGTTATGTCTTCCGCCTGACAGCTGTTGAGTAGCTTGGCAATGCCATCTGATAGCATGATTGGGCGCCATGCCAATGGGGATGTATAATCTGGTTTGCCCAGTTTTTTGAGAATAAGGGTTTCTGTGTGCACCCATTCCTGTGGATAGTACTTTAGTGTATTAGTGGTGCGATAGAGTGGGCCGAGAAATGGGACAAGTTCTTCTCTAAGGACCGAGTTTGGTACTGATCCCTTCTTGCTGGCTTTGTAGGGTTTCAGCTTTTTTATAGCGCGGTGGATTTGGTCATCTGTGATGTTCTTGAAATTCCAGTGTGGTGGTGGGTACTGGGAGTCTCGAGGTACGGGTTCTAAATCTGGGTTTGGGGGTGGGAAGAAGGTCTCGTGAAAGAGTTGGCATTTGCTTTTGTTGTCCACTGCTTCTCTGATTATCTGTTTCTTTGTTGGGTCTTTGATTTGTATCGTCAGGATTTTTGCTTTTCCTGCATCAATTGCTGGTGAGGTAACCAATCTACTTGCCTGACAGATGCTCGTTTCATCTATGCCCTCTAGCCATTCTAGCCAGTGTTTGGCTTTGGCTGTCCGAACCATCTCTGAGTAACAATTTCTCTGTTGTCGATACTTCTTGTGTATGGGGTGTTGTGGGTTTGTTCTGTGGTATTTTGACTTTCCCATTGCTTTCTTTTCCACAGCTAACTCTGTCATCCACCATCTCTTGGAGTATGGGCTTGGTTTTGTTACTTTGACATGTTTTGCTATTGCATCTTGAATTGCTTGGTTCAAATTGTTCAGTGACACGTTGAAGTCTTGGATGTTTTTGATCTCTGTGGGTGTGGGGACATTAGTCAGGTTTATTTTTAGGGTTTTTATCAGTTCGATCCAATCTGTTAGTCTGAAGTTCTGTCTGGGTTCCCAAGCCATTCTAGTTGTGTGGATGTTGAGGAGTGTGATGATAGGGTAATGGTCTGTTTTGACTGGTTGTGAGGCATTGTCTGTGTTGCATTTGATGATCGTGTTCATGAGGTCTTCAGTGCAGAAGACGTTGTCAACCCTTGTGTGGTTCCCTGTGTTGTGGGCCCATAGGGTCGGGATGTATGATGGTAACACCATTTTCATACTGTGACATGCTAATAGGTTTAGTAGTGGCTGTGTTAGGTCTAGGTTTTTGTGTGTGAAAAGGTGTGCATTTCTGGGTTAAGAATTTGCACTTATTTTCTAGTATGCGTTCTTGTATCTTTTGGCTCTGTTCTTTGAATGCGGTGCATTCTCTGTCCACTGCTCCATGTCCTATCACTTCATTATTTGTGCAATTGGTGCATCAATATTTGGCCATGTCGTCGACCATGCAGTGTGTGGTGCGGTGATGGTCTCCACATCTTGCACAAGTATCTTCCATAGCTTTGCAGTCCGATATGTAGTGGCCATACTTTTGGCATTTGAGGCACCTTCTTGGTTTGGTTAGCATTTTGCATACATTAGAGTGCTTACCTTCGATGAACATGCCTGTGGAGATGGCAGTGTTGGCATCTTCTTGGGTCGTAAAGCCAAAAATCACATGTGCTACCCTCTGGTTGTCAGTACGGAGGTGTGGTGGTTTGATGTCTTTTGAGTATGTGATCGAGTCTAGTCCTATGAGGTTGTCTTGTTCTACCTTTGCATGCACAAAGCTAGATCCAGCATCGAAGGTGACCAGGACAAATTCTGCTATTACGTAGTGTAGTTTGTTGCATATGTTGGAGGACCTGCCATATTTTTCTATGAATGCCTTTTGCACCTCTGGTGCCTGTAACCAGGCAGCTGCTTCTTTAGTGTTCAATTGGTATAGTACGTTACCGTTTCTTAATTTTTTTGCTCCCATGAAGGCCGGATGCCAAGGCTTGTCCATGCCCAATAATCCCATGAGATCCAGCATGGTATTGGCCTTAGCGACTAAGTCCTTCTCTGATAGACGATCCAGTGCATTCTCAGTGGCATTTTTGTCCTTCTGTATCAGGATCTGTTTGTCAGTGGTATATCCTCTTGTTATTGTGGCTCTTGTTGCTCTACTGTCGCATAGGTCATTGGTTGAAGCATGGGATCTGGGTTTGTCGATGTTTTGTTTGATGGTTCTGTTGTCTTGTCTATGAGTTCTTGTGCTGTTTGGGACAGCTGTTCTGTTGTTTCTTGTAGTCCATCCTTGACCTCGTCTATCTTGTCTGTCATGGTATTTGTAGCTGTGGTGACATGTTTGATGGTGTCTCGCATGTTTTCTATTTCCATAGTGAAGTGTTCTATGTGTTCTTGTATCTGATTCTTGACCATTATGGTGATCTCGTCTGCAATTTTCTGTACATTTGCATTGGCTAGTAAGAAGGCAACCACTCTGATTGTGTCTGTCAGCTGTTTTTGTCCTCTGGTCATCATGTTTCCTATCTGTAGGAGAATGTAAGCAAACATCTGGATGTCTATCAGATCACTGGGTGTTATGTATTGTTTCACCATTAGGAAGTCTATGGTGTGTTATTTTGATTGGATGTCTGTGTTTTGCCCATTGGCTTCTTCCAGTTCCTGTTGTGATCATGTGGTTGGTTTTTTGTCTGGTCATTGGGGTTGGGGCTCCAGGAGATTGAGGCATGGTACTTGTAGGGCTATGTAAAGGGTATGCAGCTGATGTATCAATGCTATTCTATCCTTATAGTTGCCTTACTCTCTCATTCCCTGGTGTTGAGGCCATGGGAAAAGTTGAGATGGTGGTGGTACTAGATCAAGGACCGTCCCACTGTCACTTTCATCATCACTTTCACTGTCAGTTTCACATATTGCATGATGTGGATGTGTGGGCAATAAGGCTTCCTTTGCTTGTGGACTGGTTTGAATGTTGTGGCTCACAGTTGGAGTTGGATATCAAAAACAAGCCCTGCCAAACTGTGGGATGTGTTAGCTGTAACTAAAACATATCATAAACAACTTCTCACTGACCTGTGTTCCATATGTAATGAATGGTGGCCAAATGTAGATGCTGCCTGTGAAAAAATTAGAGCTTTCAATGTTGTCTCGGCTGTGCATGTTTGCATGGAAGAGCTGTCTGCTAAGAACCATTTAGAAATGCTTGCAACAGAGGTCAAGAAAACATATTCAGATGTATTTGAACTGATTCCCCATGTCGCAGAAATGCCTGATACTGTAAATTGTAGAGTTACACTAAAAGATGCGACAAAAGCAATCTGCACATGTCATGCTGATTGACAAACATCTACATGCAGGACACAGACCTTCCTCATCACCCCATGCTTCACCTGCATTCCTCATACCAAAAGCTGATTTGACAGTACTCCCAAGATGGGTTAATGACTACCAACAGCTAAATGCAAACACTGTCACAGACTGCCACCCTCTTCCTCGCGTGGATGACATCCTGGCCAATGTTGGGAAAGGCAAGATCTGGAGTAAAATTGATATGACAGACAGCTTCTTCCATACCAAGATGGCACCGGAGAGCATCCATCTCACTGCTGTCACTACACCACTTGGACTTTATGAGTGGTTGGTTATGCCGCAAGGGTTATGCAATGCACCACCATGTGTGACTGAGGCATTAAGGACTTTCCTCAGGTGCATTTGCCACATATATCTGGACGATATAATCATATGGTCAAATTCCCTGCAAGAATATACAGCACACATCAAGTTAATCATGGATGTGCTATGCACAGCCCAATTATACTGCCATGCCCAAAAATCTCAATTTTTCCTCATGGAGCTGGAGTTCTTGGGACAACATATCTCTGGCAAAGGAATTCAGGCCTCCTCCTCAAAGGTCGATAAAATATTGCAGTGGCCCATACCCAAATACTCTTCGGATGTCCAGAGTTTCCTGGGACTTGTACACTACATTGCTTCATTCTTACCTAACTTGGCTGAGCACACTGCGATCTTGACGCCTTTGATGGCAAAAGAGTTTGAGAAAAGGTTCCCAGTTTGGGACGCTGCTCACCAATTCACCTTTGAGGCAATTGAAGCTTTGGTTGTAAGCCATGAATGTCTAACTGTCATCAACCATGCTAATGCAAAGAACAACAAAATTTTCATAACCTGCAATGCGAGTGATTTGCATACAGGAGCAGTCCTCAGCTGTGGTGAAACTTGGGAGTCAGCATTCCCAGTTGCTTTCGACTCGATGCAACTAAAAGATGTGCAAAAGAACTACCCCATGCATGAGAAGGAGATGCTTGTCATTGTGTGTGCTCTGAAGAAATGGCATTCTGACTTGCTGGGCTCACAGATCCTGGTCTACACCAACCACCACATGCTCGAAAATTTCGAAACCCAGAAAGACTTATCTCGCTGGCAAGCATGCTGGATGGAATACCTCTCGCAATTCAACATGACTACCATATACATTTGTGGCGAGGACAACACGGTGGCCGATGCACTGTCCTGGATGCCTCTCATATCAGAAATTAATGAGATTGAAGATGTTGATGTCGCTGATCCACGCAGAGAACTCGTGATAAAGCAAGCAACGATCAACTTGGTTCTCACTGTGTCTACAGACGAATCATTTCTGTGTGACATTCACGAAGGGTATAACAAAGACGACTTTTTTTCACAAGTTGTTGACTGCCGATAGCAGTATACCTGGAATCCACTTCTTGAATGACTTATGGTATATTGGAGACTGCCTTATCATTCCTTGTTATGGCACTCTTTGTGAGGACCTTTTCCACTTGGCACATGATACATTGGGCCATTTTGGAAGTGATAAATCCTACAGCGCAATATGTGACTCCTACTACTGACCAAACATGTGACAAGACTTGGAAAACTCGTACATCCCTGGATGCATAGAGTGCCAACGTAATAAGGGCCAGATGAGCAAGCCTCAAGGCCCACTTCATCCACTACCTGTACCCGATGGGTGAGGGGACTCTGTTTGCCTGGACTTTGTGGGACCTCTGCCTGAGGACAAAGGATTCAATTGTATCTTAACAATAATGGACCACCTTGGCTCAGATGTATGCTTGATCCCAACTCGAACAAATATTACTGCACAAAAATTAGCGAGCATCTTCTTCTCCAAGTGGTATTGCAAAAATGGATTGGTGCTGGAGCTCATTTCAGATCGTGATAAACTTTTTGTGTCAAACTTTTGGAAGGCACTTCATGCTCTGACTGGAGTGCATTTAAAAATGTCCACCGCATTTCATCCACAGACTGATGGTGGAAGTGAATGAACCAATAAAACACTGAACCAAAGCTACCATTAATCATTCTATGGCAGCTGGGAGAAACAGCTCATATTCAGCCCGATTTGGAGCCATCCCACCTCCATCCCATAGCCATATATCAGTATCAGAGTATTTCTGCCAAACATGATCAGCTTTGAAATTGCCATCGGCCACGAATATGCATTTAAAAACAAATCTGAAATCCATAGTATCATTTTAGATGCCACTGCATTGAGGTATTTTGACACCCACCAGTTCGCATTGTCCTTCCAATTTTCCGGTATATTAATGCCTACTTGAGGACAGGCTGAACAGAAATTGGCAAGTGATCCTGGTTCAGGATACAAAGGATCTCTTTGATTGTGTCCATACCCTGCCCACTTCAATCTTTTCATCCAACGCCAAAAGTGGGACATGCGCCGAAGCTCATGGTAGAGATTGACCACTTTGGCAGGCCTCATCAGCAATGTTACATGCTGAATCAACTGGTAAAACTGATAGGCCGATGCCTTTACAGAGCTGAAAATGGTCTAGGACCTGCATGGTGAACAGAGTCCATATGTTGGTGAAGCTTGTGGATAGTAAGTTACTGGTTACCAGGTCCAAGGGAATTCAGTGTTCCCCCTGACACTGGCAGGTAACCATTGCTAAGTGATGTATTCCATTTGTATGGACCACACAAATATAACTGTTGCTCAAGGCATTGGCAGTTGGGATGGCATTGGCAGTGGGCATGGCATTGGCAGCTGGGACAGCATTGGCAGTTTGATTAGGATTAGGCAAATATGCTTGAAACCCATGGATGTCATCATCGACATGCTCAACTTCAGATTCATCATTGCCATCGAAGAAGTCTTGGAAACCATTCTCAACATCAATATTCCCCTTCCCTTGATGCCAAAGGGCATCAAGGTGATTAAAAAATGCTGAGTTGGCCCCAGTTTCATCTTTGGCCCAGTTGTCGGCCTGAGACTCATTATATGTGTCCGAGGTTGAGTCAGGTGAAGAGGGCCAATGCCACTGCCAGTGCCAGTGCCATTGCTGATCGTTTGCCTGCCAATTGGCTGACTCTTGCTCTGCTTTATCCTTCACATCTTCAAATGTCTCCAGATATTTCATTTGGAAGTTCAGAGTGTTGCAAATCAGCTGATCCATCTGGTGCTGGACTAAAATGTATGTGCCAACCTCCCATAGCTCAGCCCGGTGGAAGTGCATGCCGGCCCAGCATTCAATGCGATGGAAGGGATTTTGCCTCTGGGTTACATGCATGCATGTGCAGCAAAGCGTGCTTCCCAGTGAACAATCAACACATCACCAAATTGCCCATTTATTGAATGGACAGTGGTTGCAAACTTGTTTGTCAGCTGACCATGCCTGCCGAGCAAGGGATGCTTGCAGCAATTCATCTACTCATCCCACAAACTCCAGTATATAGTCTCGCTGTCTCTATTATTTGTATATGAGCCTCACTCCATAAGCAATCAGTGTCAGAAACTAACCATGCCGATGTGTGGCCGAGTTGGCTTGGCGGCCACCTGAGGTTCTTGCATGTCCCATTCTGGAGCAACATTGGGATTATCCTGTATAACAGAATTTGATTGACCTGGTTCTTCCACTGCAGTCAGGGGGACCTTGATGTGCTTTGTTTTTGGTCCATGTTTCATGTTGACCTCAACTTCTACATGTGTAACAGTATCAACTGCATCGTCATTGTCCTCATGCAGGGGGGCATTCTTCTTTGATCTTCTCTTTTGCTTGTAAGGAACTCTTGTTAGGCTCATGATGATTTGGGGTGAGTCACAATGACACCCATTTATTGATGGGGCTATTGTACTATTGACCTCGTGTGATCCTCATGTGATCCTCATGTTGATGATATGTTTTATGTCAATGACAAGAATGATTCTTTCCTTCACATCAGTCCCCTCCAATGCCACCTGAGCCATCAGAGAACCTGTGGTTGAGACAGTACCAGAAGGGAAGCAAATATACAGTTGAAGAGCAGAAGATCATTGAGCCTTACAATGTTGCATTCCGATCGCAGGAATCGAAAGTTGGCTGATTGCAAATACTCAAGTGTGACATCTTCCCAGCAATATTCAACTACTGGGCGTCAATTGACAGGGCCCCTATGGATGAGGAGGAGGGTCACATTCGTGCCAAGGTAAACTCACAAGCATGTGAAGGTTGTATTATTGATCACATCGCCAGGAACTAACAACCTGGCTTTCCAACAACTGGTGAATGACCAAAGGCCTCTCACGGAAATTGAACAACTTCAAAGTAAAGCAGTTGGAAGTCATTTGGAGCTTGTACTGGGACCGAGTTTCCCAACAGATCGCAAACCTGTTAGGTGTTGAGGACGCCACCACAAGTACACCAGGATGGTTCCAAGCGTGACTGCCAGCTATCAAGCATGTTTTTGACACCATGAATGCAGAGGAGAAAGCCATCCTTGAAGTCGAACAGGAGAAAATGATGCGGAAAGGATATCCCGAGCAGATGAAGCGAGTGTAAGTTGAAGCCGATGCTGTTGCCATTGCCGTTGCCAGACATAACAGACATTTCACAGTCTAGCAGACAAATACCTCCTTAAATGTGTGGTGGAGAATGCATGACAACAGTGGCTGGAAATGGGGGTGTTGTCTGTGACATTTACAGCCTATACTGCACCTAATGGTTTGATGGTTGTTGATGCGTGAGTCCCTGAATCATTTACTGCCAATGCGATGCTGATGCCGATGCCGACTCCAGTCATGAAAATGTTGTCTCTCTGGTAGCCACCCCTGCACAATTGTTTCTGGACATGTATCACGATCAAGTCACTGAACTTAAGCCAAACTTTATGAGTTATATCAAGTTTTTATGCCCATCATACCTTGCTTCAAGGTTGGCAATGCAACATAATGCAACACTAACCCAATTAACAATGACTAACAATGGCTTCCCGATCCTTCCCACATCATGGAAAGGATCACAATTCAAGAAAAAAGAGCTGGAAGAATGGTTTATGTTGTATGTTGGCCAGCATTACAGTATGTTGACTTCCTATTCCACAAACTGTTACTTATCTCCTGCAGAACTAGCAAACAATGGTTGTAGTAGCCATATCCCATTCAAAGCAATTGCAGATCGGACATCATCATTTGTCAGTCCAGAATATCTCCCAGCTAGGTTCAAAATCAGAGACCCACAAAACATGCACAAGAGTGTCATAGAAGACTTCTTTGACCATGTTCTGCAGCAACAAATAGTGCAGGGCCCTGAAAGAGCATTCCAGTTCAAAGCAATCAAAGCCATGGATGGGAGTGTGGCTCCTGCACACTATCCGAATGATTTGAATAACCCCTCACCCTCCCAACACATTTCCAAATGCAGGGGCCAAAGAAATGACGATCCCAATCCTCATAGCAGCACCAAGCTGGGGGCCATTGCCGATGCCAAACCACCTTCTGCAAACAGCAGGGGCCCAAGAAATGACAATGCTGATGCCGATCCTCAACCCAGCACCAAACTGGAGGCCATTGCCACTGCCAAACTGCCTGCTGCCTCAAGAGGCAGAAAAGTTGTCAAAGTCAAACCCAAGCACAAGGAAGCTTGCCAAATATCAACAGCAGGACAGATCCCAAATTCTGATACAACTGAATCACAATATGTCCAAGTGGATCAAATGACAATGGACAGCCTCTGCATGGTTGGTGTCACTCAACCACAGCCAATTAATGGTCCTAGTGACAGTGAACCAGAATATCTCATTCCTCGACACATTTACATGAGATACATCACGCCTGGATCAGCCGGAAACACCATTGTAAATGATCCCCATGCCCAATTGATCCATTTCTGTTGGATATACCTCAAGAGAGCTCACAATGCCCTAAGCCTCAACCACCTTTAGAGGGAAATTGGATGGAGCATCCTATTGCAAGGGCAAGGGCTTTAGCAGCATTAGTGGGATCGGCAACAGCAACAGTGGGATCAGCAATGGCAACACCAATGTCAGCAATGGCAACACCAATATTGGCAATGGCAACAGTGGGATCAGCAATGGCAGCACCAATATCAGCAACGGCAACAGTAAGATTGGCAATGGCAACACCAATATTGGCAATGACAACAGTATGATTGGCAACAGCAACACCAATATTGGCAATGGCAACAGTATGATCAGCAATGGCAACATCAGGATCGGCAGCAGCTGGTGCCTACCATATCCCCCCTGCACTGGATGTTCAACAGATGACTCCACCATCATCTCAAAATCCATCGGCCTCGGCACAAGCATGACCTATCTGAAGGACAGCTGATGACCTTGCACAGCAGGAAGCCATTTCAACCCAGGCTGTTGGGAGGAGACAGAGAATTAAAAAAGTGAAATTTGCAGAGTAGATTGACAAATAAAACACTATGTAATGTGAAAAAAAAAATAGTCCAACTTTTATGTACATGCCGAATCACATCTATTCTTTTCTGCCTCCTTTCCTCTCCCCTCTGTCCTCAGATTTTCCTGCTCTCTTCCTTGGGTTTGGCTGTTATGGAATATAGTCCCGATGGACCAGGGGTCAGCCCACATGGGGATCAGCACAGCTGTGCAGGGGGAGGGGAGGGCCGGGGTGAGGTGATTGCATCAACTGCCAATGCCGGTGGGTTAAGTGCCAATGCTGGGGTGGCAGCCTCAGGCTCAGCAAGTGATGTTGGGGGGAAGAGGAGAGGGAGTGGTGGGGCCATCAATGTTGTGGGCTGTACCATTTCCTGAGAATCCTGTGGTGTGGTGGGAATAATTTGGATGGGGGGGGTGCCAGCCAAGGATGCTTCCCCCGCCACCTCTTCAGGCACAGCCAGTCCCTCCTCACCATGCTCAGGCTCAGTGTTACCCTCGACAAATCCCCCCTACTCAACCAGTTCTGCCATCTGTTTGTCTTTGTTGCCAGCAGCAGCAATGGGAGCAGCAACAGGAGTGGGAGCAGGAGTGGGAGGGGGAGCAGGAGCAGGAGCAGGAGTGGGAGCAGCATCAACTTCCTTGGCATCTGTCATTTCTTCCCAATCTGCCTCTGCCCTCCTGCTTGGAGTCCTCTTGAGGTGAACCACCTGCCCAGCCATGTAACCATTGTACAACATAATGGGCTGTGCGCCAGCCTGCAGCCCAAGGTATCCTTCAATGTCGTTCACCCTGTTTTGAAGCAAGTCGACTGTGTCCCAGAGTTCTTGTATGTGGATTCGGGACTCTTGGAATGACTCTTCATTCCACTGTGCATGCTTGTACATGTCTTCCTCCAGTTGGTATAGATGTCCAGTGAAGGTGGCGTAGTCACCAGCAGAGGGGTAGGGAGTCAGGGCAGGGAGGGCAGTTGGCTCGGGCTCAGGATCGGCCATGTCGATATCCTCTTCCACAGCTATGGGTATACATGTTAGTGGTTTTATGTGTCATGATATGGAAGAACTAACCTTTTGATTTTCCTTTTTGGCTTGCAGTGAACCACCTAGACAATTCCTCTCCACTGTCTTCACTGGAAAATTGTGCCTTCTTTGCTTTTCTTCTTGCCGATCCTTTTGCTTTCTTGGTTCTTGGCAATCAATCCACGTCCTCTGGATTGCACCAAACTTTCCCTTTCCCACAGAAGTAGCAGGCCATTTTCCCATTCACCTGCTCCCAACACTCATGCCTAAGCCTGACACATCATGCACATGGTGTCATTTGCAAACTCCCTCACTGGGGTGCTCCTCATGCTGCCCTTGCTGCGTTGTGCCGCTTCCACTCCATCCTGGGATTGGCACCAGCATCACTCTCTGTCTCCTCATCAAAATCCTTGTCTGATCCCCTGCTACTCTGCACCTCTTGCAGCCTGGGTCTCACTGTGATTGCTGGCAGCATTGGTCACTGGGCTGGAGCTGGAAGTCTGGATCCTGATGCTTCTGGTTGGGCCCACATCTTGGCCGGTGCCAGTGCCAGTGCCGCTTCTATCCTTGTTGGCATTGGCATTGCTGCTGCCGTTGCTGCTGCCTCTCCTCATGCCTTTGCTGCTGCTGCTCCTCCTTTCTTTGCTACTGCTGTCCCTGTCTTTGCCGCTGCTGTTCCCACTTTCTTGGCCAGTGCTGTTCCCGTTCCCAATGCCGTTCCCATTCCCATTCCCGCTGCAGTGGCCATTCCACCTGCCCTTGCCGATGCAGTTGGTCCAGCCAATGTGGACACAGGTCCTGTTATGCCCTTTTTCTCATCAAAGGTCTTCATTGCCCTCAGTTGACCTTCAATAAACTTCTGGTCCCCTGTCCTGTCTGACTTTGACCATGCTACCACAAATCCCCACAAAAAGGCATCGGCCTGGAAGATGGCCTGCACATCCTCTGTGAGAACCTCTCTTTGCCAGGCAAATAATGTTTTCTACAATTTGTAAGTGCATCGTTGATCTGATAGCATGCCAATCCACTCACAAGCGCTGATTTTCTTTCCTTTATCATGGCCTTGATACTTTGGCCCTGAAGTCCATTGCGGATGGATTGCTTGATCTCGCTGGTCTGGCCAAGCACTTGTCGGTGTGTAACATTCATGGTTGATGAGTCAGCTGTGGCAGCGGGGTTGATGTTCCAATGAAAAAGAGTGAAACACTGAAAATCAACAATCATGTGTTGTTGATCGATATACAATATATACAAACAAATAATGTCCTGATTAAATGGTATCACTTGTTATCATCTGTGTTATCTATACCATGAGCAATCAGCAGACTGACACTTATATTCCTGATGGATATGTCGTTATCTGAGGTGACAATGGGCAGCACTATCTAGTGCCCCATTTTATGATTCCAGCTACCCACCAGGCAATGGAGGCCTATTGCAAGAAGGTTGAATTCAATGTACACATGGCACATGGGGGGGTAAGATTTCCTTCTTTTCAAAGTCTCGTTGCTGCCAGCCTAGCTGTCTTGGCCTGATGCCATCCTTGGGCCGATGTCATCCTGTTGGCCGATGCCATGTTGGCCGATGCTGTGTCTTGGCCAATGCCGTGTCTTGTTTGCCTCATCTATCCTCTCACTGATGACTTTGCAGTCTGGAAACATGACTGATACACCATACTACTATGCATTGGCCTGCAACCAGCTAATGCTACCTGCTGATCCAGTAAGTGCCTTGTCCTCATTTGTATGACTCTTAGTTCATCCTGTTGCAGAAATTGACAGACAGGGAGCTGTTGAGTTGCCATGCTGAAGTGAAAGCCCTGCAAAACAACCTTGGCACCTCCAAGATCAGGAAACCATGGATATGCTGGTATTTCCAGTCAATAGTGACAAATAGCTATCAAAATGTTATATAATGAGACCTGATTAAATACTTTTACCTTTACACTACAAGTAATTTATTACCAGAGCTAACATTTCAATGTTAAAGCAATATTTGAGTTCTGGGGCATCTTATACAAGTCTGAGGGAGTATTGCAAAGCATGGTAAGTATTTCACAATTATGTTGTATAGCTGGAAAGCTATGAGAGTGAGTATCCATCACTCTTGTAGCTAATTGTAGCCCATTGCCAGAATGGGATCCTCTTGTCAAATATGCTCAAACAACTTAAAACAGCAATAATGCACAGATAAACATTTTCAGATGAACTCAATTCAACTTTTTAATATGGTTATTTGTTTCCATTGTTGCTAAGAGTATGAAATCTAGGAAGTTTGAACAAATTGAGACTGCACAGCCACAACCCAGTGGGCTCAGCAAAATACAAAAACCTAATCATGACCTCAGCCACAAACAAATAAAGGTGTGTGAGTAAGCATGTAAGAACAAGTAAGACAAATACATAAACAAAAATTAAGTTAATCAACATTACTGAGTCAATCACTAATTAATAAAATGCCTCTAATAAAAGAGTAAAGTGTGGAAAGATAAAATGAAATGAAAATAGTATTATTTTCTATCTTCTTCACCCTGGATTACAAGGTTTGATCTATGAATGGAAAGATGCTAGATATTGATCAAATCCATCAGTCTGGCAGATCTGGTAGAATTGGCCAACTCTACTGTGCTATATCTTTCATTAGCAGAGGATGTATAAGAATTTGACATGTCATACTAAAGATTTAGCTTATCAGGGCTTGTATAATATAATCTAATATTGTCATTTCCTCCTTGGTTTCCTGATGCCTCATACAAGGATGCCAGTCATCATCTCTACATGGCCAAGGTTGAGAAGCTGGAACAGCAAGATGTCACAATGTCACATTGAAGACATATGCAACCTTGAAGGAAAGGATGGAATATAATCTGAAATCATTTGAACACAGGTTCTCAGACATTAGAATGAGATCATTGTCCCATGACGACAACATGGCCGATCCCACTGGTTCTCACCATTAGCTAGTACCAACATTGTTATTTTAGCTAGGATGAACACTGCTGTTTTGTTGATTTTGTTCATTCATACTGCCTGCACCCATTGTGTGTCTGGTTTGCTAATGCCCATTGCCGATGCTCTTGATATATAGATTTCCACCCCAAAGTGTCTGTCTGCTGCCACCGATGTTGATGTTGATGTAGATTTCTGTGCTGATGTGTCTGCTGATGCCAATGCTGATGGCTGTGACTATTTCATCAATGGTATTAGATTCTTACCGCACATCTATGCCCTTGCCCTTGCCCTTGCTGATGCCGAATACTGTGTCCAACGCTATCTCATAGGTCACCGATCTGTCTATTAACATTCTTCATAGTGTATCACAAGCAAGAATTGTAAAAGACCCATTTGGTACACACAGCTAGGTTGTACTGTTATGGTGAAGTGGTGCCTGATGCTGATGCCGTACTTCTATGCTGATGCTGATGCCGTTGCTGATGCCGTTGCCGAGTACCATGTACACTATCTCTGTTGAAATTAATTACCAATATTGTTGCATGTGCATATTCTCCCACATTAATTACCAATATTGATACATGTTTCATATGCATATTCCTCTGGAGTCATGCGATATCCTTACTATTATGTATATAAGGAGAACCTGTACTGTAGTAGGAATATAGTGTTCTTACCTCTGCTAACCCCTAGCTGTAAGTCTAACTAAACCCCAGGTAGGTTGTAAGGAACATGTTGTCTCTTCCCCTGTGCAGCGTATATAGTCTGCTCCAACAGGTTATGGGCCCTGCTGGGCATGTCGCAAATGCGCCTTAATTGGCTGCAAATGACATTGACTTCATTGTCTCCAAATTATAACTTTGTGCTCTTTGTGAGCTGCATCGCGCTCCCTGAAAGCTGCACTTAAAACCTAGGTTGACTAGGGTTAACCACTCTGAAGGAGTATTTTCTCCTGAGATTTTGAAACATGTTTTCTTGGATAAAAGACTGATTGAGTGCTTATAACAGCTGCCACCACAAAATCATGTCTTCAACCCTTGAAAAACTTGTACAAACTTTCGATGGCTCAAATTACATTCAATGGGCCGACTCCATGAAGGCATGGCTCAGGAGTCAGTGCCTCTGGCAGATAACTAGCGGGGCAGAAATCAAACCACCTCCAGCGCCTCCTTTGATGGCGATGAACACTACTCTTGTAGCAGATGCTACTACCAAGCTCTAGACATGGAGCAACAAAAATGACCAGGCTATTGGTAGGCTAGTGCTCCGCCTGGCCCCCTCCATTCAGCAGCGTGCCAACACCAAGGACACTGCTGAGGAGGTGTGGGACCTCATTCACACTGATTATGGTGTCAATGGCCCCTCCCAAGTCTTTGCAGACTTTAGGTCTGCAATAGCAATCAAAATTCCGGCTGCGAATCCCACACCAGAGATTGCTAAGATGGCTGACAAGTTTGAGCGCCTCATGGCTGCCAACATTGCCATCCCCAAACTAGTTCAGGCAATGATCCTACTTGCTGTGATGCCATGCGAGTATGATTCTTTGTCCGCCATGGTCCTTAACATGACCACTACTAGTGCCTTGACATTTAAACATGTCAAGGACTCCATTGTTGCTGAAGCCTCAAGGCGCATGGCAGTAGGAAAGCCTGCTGGCCAGCCTCAGGCCAACAAACTTTCTGCTGTCAAACGCAAAGGGGGAAACCCCAAATGGCAGCCCAAAGAAGGGCAAAACAACAATGGAGATTCGTCCCAAAAACGTGGACAATGCGGGGACAAAAAGACTAAGGAGGAAAAGCCTAAAGAGAAACATACCCACCTCGCCTCCAGTGCCTTTACCACCATAAATGGTAATGGCACCATCATACCGCCGATGCCACTCATTCAGCGCATCGAAAAGTGTGACCACACTCCCACAAGGGATCCTTGCTGCCGACCACCTGCACAGGCATATACAGGCATGGCCTCTACCTCTCATTTGGTTTATGCCGGATATCAGCAAGCTCGAGACACCCTCGAGCAAATGCATCTTCCACACAGCACAAAAAATCTGTGACTGCTGGAAGAGCACCTAATGGTGCGAGAAGGCAAGAGGAGGAGGATCAAACCAGAACTGAGGATCGTAGAGGTAGAAGACAACATCGTCTCCCTCGGATCGGAACCTCCAGTTTCTGATGAGGAAGTATGGAACACCATCAACAAGATGCTCATCAATGAACCGCTTGAAACAGGAGGATATGATGACAGGTCAGTCCTTTTCCCTGCCACAAGCACTAAGATTAATATTCCAATGATTACAGAGAACTTTTCATGTGAAATTTTACCACTATTAAATGTATCATGGAACTATTTAGATCTTAATATATGTGTTATGTGTGCAAATGGAAATTGTAAGAAAGGTGCTGACTGGATCATGGATTCAGGCACATCAAAACACTTCACTGGTGAAATGAAAGATTTTGCTTCTTACAAGCCTTTACCGAGAAATGACTCTACCTTGGTTCAAACAGCCACAGGTACTACTCATATAGTAGGAAAAGGAGCAGTCTTCATTAGACATCAGGTAGTATGTCACGGGAAGTCAGAGACACGTGAAACGTGATTATACCCCATCTACTACATACCCAACATTAATACTCGATTAATGTCAATGGGTGTCTTCTTACAAGACAGAAGTAATGTGCGTGGTTCCTCCACACACATTTCATTTATCGAGAAAGGAAACCCAATTATGCATTGTGTCCCTCTCAGGAGAAGTGACACAATTTATTGGGCTTGGACTCATATAATGAGCACCAAAAAGGTCAATGTCACGACCATATACGTCACTGACTACTTGAGTTGGCATAGGCAACTTGGACACCCATCCAAAGAGGCGCTAGGGAAAATGCCTAATAGCACCATCAAATTCCTGAGGAATTTAATTATTCCTAAAGACAAAATTATATGTCCAGGGTGCACTGAAGGGAAAATGACATCAAAATCTTTTCCCGAATCAAATTCATGTGCAGAGAAACCCTTTGAATTAATACATTCCGATCTAAAGGAACTCCCAGTACTATCGTACCACAAACATAAATACTTTATTGTATTTCTGGATGACAAGACGTCACATATCTGGGTCCAGTGCCTTAGAAAGAAGTCTGATGCTGCTGCAGCGATTAGACAATTTCAGGCAATGGCTTCGACCCAGTATGGCACTACAATCAAGCGCTGGCATGTTGATCCAGGGGGGGAGTTCAAAGATCATGAGCTACAAAATATGCTCAAGGATTTTGGCATCAAAATAGAGATGTCTGCACCCATGTTCACCAACAGAACGGGCATGCAGAGCGCGCCATAAGGACAATAATGGAAAAGTTGCAAACCCTGCAATTTACTGCTTGTCTACCACAATCATGGTGAGAATTCTGCATTGAACATGCAACACACCTATACAACCAAACCCCAATAAGGCACCTGAAATGGCTGACACCTTTTGAGGACCTGATGAAGGTCCGCCCAGATCTAAACAATCTGAAGGTCTTCAGTTGCGGTGCTTACGTCTATCTACCCAAGGAGCAACGTCCAACCACATTAGCTCCTCGATTGGAGTTAATGACGTACCTTGGATTAGAAGATGGCATTAAAGCATACCATTTCATGTGACTTAATGGCACAATATTCATTGGTGCTACAGCACTATTTGATGAAATGTTGTTCCCATGCTGTCCCGGAGCTAAAACTCCTGCCAAGACAGACCTTGGTAATTTTCCACCTCCAGAACCAGAAGATGATGACCACTCATCTGGAACAGATGGCAATGATTCTATACCGCCACAAAATCCACCCCTTCCTCCATCATCAGAAAATGATGATGATGATGATGTACCAAGCGAGCAAAAGGCGCATGATGATGCAACTGACGCTCCTCCTCCGCCGCCTCCAGTAACCACTGAGGACTTTCATCCAAGATGTGAAGATCAACAGGAATGGCAGCAATTGCCCTGTCGATCAGGCAGGCAGAGGAACATCCCAAACCATCCCGGCAATACCTATGGAGAGAAGCGACTCCCCTCTGACATAGAGAGACACATTGCACATGATCAATATTGGAAGAGATCTGTGGGTCAAGATTTGGATCATAACCAAACACGACCACAATCTCAACAGCAAGAACCAGTTGCTGGACCGAGTTCAGCACCCCATGAGCGTGTGCCCGATTCCAATAATCAAGAACATGATCACCCAATGGGGGAACTGGACAAAGCAGGCTATATTCAAAAGATAACCAAGGAAGGTGGAGATAAGCTTATTTGCCAGCTGTTGTCAAAAGCAGCCACACCATCAAGCGAAATAAGCCAAGTTCCAAACCAATTTCACGATATTGCCCGCCTACCATGGCAGCAGCAACTTGAGTGGAAACAGGCTTGTCATGAAGAAATAGAGGCTCTTCGCAAGCAACAAGTCCATGACATTGTTGATCTTCCACATGATCAAAAAACGATCAAAAATAGATGGGTTTTCTCCGTGAAATCGGACAGAAGAAAACGAGCCAGACTCGTGGCAAAAGGCTTTTCACAAGTCAAAGGTGTTGACTTTGATGAGATTTTCTCACCAGTAGTCCACTACGAGACCGTACGCCTCATGTTTGCACTTGCATCTCTAGAAGGCATGTATATGACTGGTCTAGATGTAAAAACTGCATTTTTATATGGCAAACTAGAAGAGGAGATCTATATGGATCAACCCAAGGGTTTCAGACTTGAGGGAAAAGAGCGCAAAGTAATGCGCTTATGCTGAGCATTGTATGGCCTTAAACAGGCCTCACTAGCATGGTGGAAAGAGCTAGAGGCATTTATGTGCACCATTGGGTTTGTGCACACCAGCTCCGATGCCGGCATTTTCATACACAAGGATCCTAAGACAGGCAGCATTTTATTGCGCTGGTCTATGTTGATGATGGCTTGTTCATGGGGAAGAACAAGAAACTTGTGGATGAAAAGAAGAATGCTTGTCTGAAGCATTGGGAGTGCCATAGTACTGAAAAAGTCATGGAATTCTTAGGCATGCGCGTCACCCAGACTGCAAGCAAAGTCAAACTCGATCAAACTGAATATCTCGCCAAAGTGCTTGAGAGGTTCGAGATGACAAATGCCAAAGCTGCCCCCACTCTGCTCCCGACTGGTTACAAACCGTCAGAAAACACAGTGATGCCAAACGCAGCGCTTAGATCAAAATATCAGTCTGTGATTGGATCTTTATTGTATCTGATGCTTGGATCACGACCTGATATCGCTTATGTGGTAATCAGGATGTCGCAATTCTCGGCTAATCCTAGCCAAGAACATCTAGACAAAGCAATGTACATCATGCGCTATCTGGTGGGAACCCAGAAATATAACATAGTCTACGATGGAGAGAAATCTGAAGGGCTACAGGCCTTCACAGACTCTGATTGGGCAGCTGACACTGTCAAGCACTGGTCTACAACAAGTTACTTTGCTACTCTAGCAAGTGGCATTGTGTGTTGGCAGTCCCGTTTACAAAAAACTGTAGCACTGTCATCCACAGAAGCCGAATATATGGCTCTCTCCAACACTTGTCAACAGATAGTGTGGATAGAGTCCTTATTCCAGGAACTTGGATATATACTGAAGTGCATACCAATCTGCGCTGATAATCAGGGATCCATCTTTATTGGATCAAATCCAGTTCAGGAAAGAAGGACCAAACATATAGACATTCACTACCACTATACCTGCGAATGCATAGAAAATGACAAAGTCACAGGCATTTTCATTCCTGGAAGTGATAATCTGGCTGACATGTTCACAAAGAACCTTGGCGCCATTCTATTCAGGAAATTTAGAGACTCTCTCGGAATTACTTTTGAGGTTCAAACTTAGCTGCTTAGAGCACTTTACAGTTTGAGGGGGGGTGTTGAAATTAATTACCAATATTGTTGCATATGCATATTCTCCCACATTAATGACCAATATTGATACATGTTTCATATGCATATTCCTCTGGAGTCATGTGATATCCTTACTATTATGTATATAAGGAGAACCTGTACTGTAGTAGGAATATAGTGTTCTTACCTCTGCTAACCCCTAGCTGTAAGTCTAACTAAACCCCAGGTAGGTTGTAAGGAATGTGTTGTCTCTTCCCCTGTGCAGCGTATATAGTCTGCTCCAACAATCTCTAGTGAATGACCCAGGTAACCCTTGGGTAAAAAAATCTGACCCGTATCCTTACCCATGCATACCCGTACCCATGAACAAAGGGTAAGGGTAAGTGTGGGTAAGGGTCAGGGGTATGGCAGGTATGACGGGTCACCAAACCCGTGTGGCGGGTGTGTCATAATACGAGAAATATAACTACATACTCTCTACTACTGAATTAAATCCCAATTCTCCTCGAGTGGCTCCTCCTCCTCGTCTTCCTTGAGTTCAGGGAGCATTGTAACTGCTTTAACATCACTGTCTCGTACATATCCCATTAAGCTCCATGCTCCGAGACACATCAAGGCTCGTGTCGACTGAACTGAAAGGCGATTATGAAGGTGTGACAGCAAAATTCGGCCTTTGCTGAACACGCGTTCAACATCGATGGAGGTAGCTAAAGTGGATGTAAGCATTAAACAGCATCATATATAAACTGACATACCGGGGATTGCGAGATAGTCCAACGCCATGCGTGACAAGCATGGATAGAGGCCCCTTCGCTCAGCCCACCAAAGGAGCACGTCGTCGGTATGCTCTGGGTCAGTGCTAAGGTATCTGTCAAGTTCATCATGGAGATCGGTTGTTTTTGGTGCACAGATCGTGGGAAGGCTATCGAAAATGTTCTTTGTCTTCATACAGTAAAGTATCAGTGAAATTGTTAAGCGGTTCGAAGTTGGATGTAACATACCTTCTTTGAGCTCGTGCCTTGTTCACCAGTGGCCCGTATTGTCAAGTCGGTGTCAGGGGGGGCTTTGTAGGTGCATTCAAACTCGTCGCGTACTATTTGTCTTGCAGCATCAATCCATTCCTTATCCCACTTAGCCGTCTTGAAGTAATCAAGCTTGTGGCGTGGATGTAGAACTAGCAGTCAGGTAGATTAGAGTAGCATAGGTACGAATATAATGAAACTTACCCATCACAATCTACAAAGCTGGTAACTTGTTAAGACAAACATCTGTATATCACTTATGTAGAAGTTTCTCCTGACTGTGCCGACCTTGGTACCCAGTGAACCCGCCTGAGGGGTACGGATTTCTCAGGGGTACAATAATTTGTACCCGTACCCATACCCTCACATATCTGTCCTACTTACCCGTGTCATTCACTAACAATCTCTGATCTGTATATTATTAACATTCTTCATAGTGTATCACAAGCAAGAATTGTAAAAGTGTATTCATTTGATACTAGTACATGTTATACATACTATGAGAGTGTTCGACGGCATCCACCGAACCCGTATCATTCGATACACTGTATGTGTTCGATAGACTGTATTATTCGGTGCAGTGTAGCTTACCTATGTGTTACTTGATCAAATGACAGGAAAGGATCATCCGGGTAACATGTCTGAGAAGCCGCTCGAACACCATTGTACGTTGCCTCTGAAGCGTTCGTGGTCGAGATGAAAGTTCTTAGTGCTTTAAGGAAGTGTCGATCTGTAATCTCTTCCGGGAAGTCTGAAGGTGGATCGCGCAAACGTTGGATATCTTCCTCGCGCATGTTACTTTTCTCAAGTGTTGCGGTCCGGAGGCCCTCGACGAATTGTGCTGTAATTCGCAGTTCATCTATATGGGCGTCTAGTCCAGGTGTTGGAGCCTGATCTACACTGTTCGGGTTTGATGAGTCGAGAACAGGTTGCCAGCATTGGGAGACAGTCGGCCAGTGTTGGTCTGATCGGTCTGGGGTTGGAATTCATTTATTGGATGCTGAATGCTACAGGTAGCTTGGGGCAGTCCTTGTACAAGAGGTCCTCCAACATTAACTTGCCTAACCCTAACCCTAACCCTAACCCTAACCCTAACCCTAACCCTAACCCTAACCCTAACCCTAACCCTAACCCTAACCCTAACCCTAACCCTAACCCTAACCCTAACCCTAACTCTAACCCTCTAACCCTCTAACCCCGAGTCAGGATTTGAACTCTTGAGTCCGGGGGGTACTTCTTGATTGCGACTGGCAAGGAAATCAGCAAATGATTCGTCCTGAGCTCTCTGTTCACGCTGTTTGCGGCGAGCGCGGCAGATTCTGTTCGTGGTGGCATGGATGATGATAAGAGGCGGATGAGATACTCTGTGTTGAAGTAAAAAGTGTAGACGACGTTATGTAGTACTTCATTCAACATCTGCTCTTCTTGAAATGAAAATTCGCCATTGAGCAAAGGTTTGATGGAATAATAATTATGATTAAAGAGACGTTAATAGGTATAAATGGGAGGAAATAGTTTTAATGTGCATCAATGATTGAAAATGTCAGCTAATACATAGGTTTCTCACTGGGCCTCAATACTGAGAACTCGGAACTTAAATAAATCTCGATGGTTGGTTGCCCATGCTTAACCCACGACTCTGACCATTTGCATACATGATTCGAGTCTAATTCGTATTGGAGATATAGAACATAGCTTTATCAACGCACAGATTCAGAGTGGATCCACAACGCATCTACCATGGCTTAACCACGCCATACCAACATAGGCCCAGCACAGCACCTCCCATAATTCCCATCCAGGTCTCCACGCCAAACCATGCCGCACTCGTATACGTTAAAACAGCAGTGACAACCCACCAAGGCTCTGCGCCCAGACTGCTTCCACTTTCGCGGCTCGGCGTGAGATAGCCGATCTCCCAGAGTCGATACACCGCAGTGAAAACCAAACCGACTGCGGCTGCGTTGACTCCTCGGATCAATGAAACGACCAGAGGACGCGAACGAATTATTCTCCACATAGCTTGGAAACCGTATGCGAAGAACAGTCCTGGAGCGAAAATTCCGAGGTAAGCCAGGATGGCTCCTGCAATCGACGGAGTGGACGTTGGTGCTAATGTCAATGTTCCAAGATAAACGGCGACTGTATATACCGTCGTTAGAAATTAATTTCCCATTGAATAAATATCACTCACAGTTGAAGTTCGGCCCAGGAAATGCCTGTATGATAGCTAAACCAATCAAGAAATCTCTTGGCGAGACAAAGCCTGGCTGAACGACATATTCTCTCAAAAGGGGGATGACTACCTATGGAGTTACAAAGCGTTAATGGCTATAGCTCTGCGGAAGATGACGTTGAAAGGATACTAGTAACACGGAAGGGTGGTAGATGAGCGTGTGATCAGAGCACTCACCGGTCCCCCACCAAAAATGATCGTGCCTTTTCCAGAGTCGATAATAATAAGAGTCTAGAAGAGGTAAAAAACGTCGAGGTAGCGCACCTGCAAGATACATGTTGCGGAAGAGCCGAAGCTCAAGGGACGGATACTTGACCTGAGCGTTTGCAACCATAATGGCGATGAAAGATGCTGTATTACGGTATTGTAATTATGGTGGATTGCTGATCGATATTCACTGTTGCAAAACGTACCAAGAAATAGAGCCATTACCACAAGCCCGACTTTGGCAGGAATAATACGGCGAACATTATTGACAGGCCGAGGAACAGACCTCTCGCTTGCATCCTCTTTGGTTGCGTTATCTTCATCCGCTCCTGCAGTTCGTCCATTCTGTGGCAGTTCACCTGGCCTAATGTTGGATGTGAGCAATATGACTGATCTCCGAGATAACTCGTCGTCTTCTCTACTGCGCCCAACTCTTCCCCCGGGCGGTGGAGGTGCGTTAGGGAGTTCCACATTTTCTACCTCATCACGGTTCTGTCTCCTCCACCTAATTTTTAATCTTTCCACAAAGCCCTTTATCCAGATATCCCACACGACAGTGCTTGTCCCACCTCCAATCATCAAAATCGGGAAATACCACAGTGCGTTGTAGCATAGGCCTGCACACGCAGAGAACACCACGATGAGCCGGGATAGTGGATCAGTGATGGCTTTAGTTGCCAGCTGCACGGCCGCAAAAGCGATGACGCCGACTACGGACGCATTCAGACCGGAAAGCAGTGCGTATATAGGCAATGGAAGGGTAGTGGAAACGTGAGAAATTCCGATGGCAAGAGCATACATGCCGGCTGCTCCAGGGAGACTTTTCAGAATTTGTTAGCTGAGAAAGACATTCCGGTAACGCGAAGAGATGTGGAGAGAGAGACGTAGCACGTTCGATGCTGGATACGCCAAACAAATCATGATAGGTGTTGATAGATGACAAAGATATGTCGTATGTCGACTCTTGCAAAGTAAGTGGCTCACCTCCAAGTCAGGAAGAAAATAAATGCTGATAAGATTCCTCCACGTAAAAGGGCTATGCAGAATCCCATCTTGGTGCTGCCCGGGCCTGGAAGTGCTTGGCAAATCGCGAAAAGCTCCTGGAACTGTGAGAACGCTCATCAGAGAGACGAATACGAAAGATCAATAAAATAAGATGGCTGCGAGCAATAAGCGGAAACATCTTACTGTTTGCTCGTCTAGCCATGGATTTTGTCCCTCCACAAACATGCGATGGAATATTTGAAAGTGGACGACAGGACCACCAAATGAGGTGAATCCGAGGTACCAAGTGCGGAGGAACACATCCAGTGTCGCATTAGACTTCAACTGGGAAGTCATGCGGGCCAAGAGCCCACGAACGTCTGACGATAGCATTATCACAAGGGCAAGCAGAGACTTGAGAGTCCAACACTAAAATGCCATGACTCAGTGGTCCAGAAAACACGTGCCCGGGCCGATGAATAAAAGGAGCGCAAACAAGTTCCGAGTTCTCAGTATTGAGAACTCGGTCTTTATCCTCGGCTTCTGCGAATGATTTCAACGTCCTGATATCTACATATTATAGCGGCGATCTGCGGTCGGGATTCGAAATGCACAGGTCGTCACACCTCTGCTGCTTAGCTCAAGGAGGGAGGATTACGGCAAAACAAGGGCTCTTGGCATAGATAGGCGAAGGAGCGGACATGCTACAGATACATAGGAATACATAAAAAGCATGCAGGAGACCATTTTACTATCCAAACAGAAAGAATATGAAAACAAAATATCAAAGGGAGAGGTGGGTGGGTCACGAAAATTGAAAGTTAAAGGAACTATTCGATACGGCCTATAGATACGAGGCCCGTAAGAACGTGCGCTGACAAGAAACGATGGGCTAGTAATGCGGCTCACTGTTCATCAGTAATCTTGCATTTCAGTTTCCATGGGTTATTTAACCTGAGTAACCTCTAAAAACCAGCTAAAACTTTGAAACTTGGGAACTTGATGACCTATGTCCCTTTTCTCCAAAACCCAACATGGGAACCACAAGGCGAAAACCTAGGAAACCAGATATTATATAACACAAATACATTTTCACATAATTGAAAGTTAACAGTAATAGTTGTACTTAGGCGACACAGGGCACACCGGGAAACAGGCAATTAACAGTTGGAGGGTTTATATACCTGGAGAAGCGCACGGACCATTTGACATTGTTTGTTAGCTTATCATATATCTCGCATCACATTGATATCATGACAAATATTGCCACATGGTCCGTGCACATCATCGGGTATATAAACCTTTCACACATGTGCACTTGTGTTCCCCGACAGTAGTTAGTTATATGTACAATTATAATTGTCAGTTTCCTGGTTTTCAGTTTTTCAGTTTCGAGAAACCAAGAAACTGATGAAAACTGTTGAAAACCCAGAATCTATTTTGCAATTTTACTGATGTTAGGATTCAGTTGATGAATCCTGTTAGGAGATCCTCCATCAGGAAAATCCAAAAAATTCTTAGTGGCCTTAGCCTGCTTATTTCATGGCTAAGCCCACTAAGCTTCTCAAGTGGCTTATTTTCTACTTAGTACATTTGTCAGTAAGCACGAGCAAAAATCTAAGTACATTGTAAGCATGGCAATGGCAGAAGTGTAGATTGTTATCTTGCCATAAAACATGGGGAGGTCCAGGATACTGGCATCAGACAGATCATTGGGATGCTGCTGGTTGTAAATAAATTGCCGGATGAGATAAGAGAGGTCAGGTTCAATTTCAGTGATGTCTTCAGGGTAAACTTTGTGTGCTGTAAATGTAGGTAAGTATATTTCAACAATATTGAGTCCTGCAATACTTACATGCCATCTTTGCTAGGTCAACATGGGCCTGTACAGTAGGACCATCAACATCACAAGTGTCATCATTGTTGAAATTAATCCCAGTGATGCATGCTGTATACATGAGGCAATACATGCAGCATACGCATGTTACTGCGCTTACTACGCATACATGCGGTAAACACATTCCTGAGTCATGTGATGTCCTTATTATTATGTATATAAGGAGAACCTGTACCATAGTAGGAATACAGTGTTCTTACCTCTGCTAACCCTAGCTGTAAGTCTAAGTAAACCCCAGGTAGGTTGTAAGGAACGTGTTGTCTCTTCCACTGTGCAGCGTATATAGTCTGCTCCAACAATCATCGTCATCATCATCATCGTCGTCATCATCATCATCATTGTGGTCAACATCACCATTGCCGTTGTTGACATTTTCATTAATCCTCTTTATGTAAGAGAAGTCAGTAGGATCAGGATCAGGTGGGGGGTTAGATTGGCTTCATCCATTCCTATATTTGTATAATTAGTTTAGAAGACCATCAGAGAGGAAACTGAGATGCATACGAAGAATTTGATCCCAAAACTGGCTAGGATGTGTAGGTCCGTGGTCTTGTTGCAGCCATGCAGGCAATCAGCCCACAGCTTATTGAGGTGCTGGTTGGTAAGGAGCATTTGGCTGAGCACTTTGAAACAACTTGAGCACTGCCACGGCTCCTTCACGGCCTTGATATGCTTTGATTCTGTAATGGAGGAACAAATACCATTCGGAGCACCATAGGCACAAATGAGTTTCACATAATGAATGAGGGAGTGCTGCCTTGGGAGATTGAAGCCATCAGCACGAGCACCACTTGTGCAAAAGATTTTGCGATAGTGGTGAAACTGCTGAAGCGCATCATCTAAGGTGGCAAGACTGTGTGTGTCATGTATGTTGCATCGAGCTATGTAGCCAAATTCCAGGAGAGCATGCATTGTCTGCACCATGTCATCTGGTACATGGCCTTCAATTGCTGGTAGATAAACCTGTATGCAAATTGATTAGACTTGTTTATATAGTAACACAAAAGAATCCTGTACCTTCATGAGTGCCTTCAAATCATCAGCAGTCCATTGTTTGAAATTTTGGCCTTCAGGAAAACGTTGAAGCCCTGCAAAAGACGGAGCAAGTGCTATGCTTCAATAGATTCAGTAATTATTACCATACAAATCATGGGTGAAAAGCTTACTGCTGGTCAATGTCATCAAGGATCTTCTGCACTTTGGCTGCTGGGAATTCTGCTTTAATGTATTCATTCACCCATGTAACAAGGTGGTCCTTGAAGGCACCTTTGATCAACTGATGTAGTAGATCAGGTGCCAGAAGCTCATGTATATCTGCTTGGGGGAACATGCTTGTGAATGGCTAAAAGATAATGAATAGATGCAGATAATATAACAGAGGAACACTTACGACAACATCCCCAATGAGTCCGTATTCATCCCATAGTGTACCAAGCTCAAATGCCTCGACTAGCAGCTCAGCATGCACTGGAGAATGGCGCACATAGTGACTAGAGTCGAGGTCCTTTGCAGGGGCAGTACATCTGAAAAAGCTTGTCAACATTGATTTCATCAGTTTATCAGTAGGAATACATACTTTGGGCACCAGCCTTGCACAATGCATGCAAGCAGTGCCTGTTCTGGATAATCTGCAATATAGGGGCTAAGCCCATAGATGACCTTTCTAAAATGACCATCAGGAAAGCGAACAACCTCAGGTGTCGTCATGCCAGGTTTGAGAGGCTCAAGGATTTGGGCAAGCAATGAGTGTAGAAGTTGGTGCCAGAATTTACAAAAGCTGGCATCATCACGAAATTCATGAGTCACTAAACAAGACCCATGCATTAGCAAGATATATTACAGCACAATAATATGGCATTTACTTTTTGGGATAGCAAAGAAGCCAAGGAGCACAATACCATTACAGTGTGCTCGTCAGATGTTGTTGTGTATATTACCAATAGATAGGTAGATTGGCCAGTACTCATTGTGTCCTGTAGCTATGGATACTGTAGTTTTATCACTACCAAGGATAATGGGGCAAAAAATGATGCCATGGGTTTTGGGATCCTCAGCAATAGTATCCTATTGCAAAAAATGATTAATATTAGATCAAAGAAGCCATCATGAAGACTTGCGGCTTGTTTCCAAGCCCAATTTCCAGACATGAAGTCTTGAAAGCAGTGGACTCCATCAGTTGTGTGCTCTTGAAACAGCATGTAATCAAAATCCATCTTGAAATCAGGATTGGAGAGAAGGTCATGGACCAAAATGCGGGGATCACAAAACCAGACATCATACTCTGCCTGCATCCATGATGGAACACTCTCTGCAGGTTGGGTTCCATTATACTGTAAACTAAAAGATTCCCAGGTGACATCTCCAAGAGGAGTGGAATCGATGGTGTTGTACACATGCATAGCCTTTGAAAATGGTGGTTCATCGTTGTGGATGGCAAGAGATGCAGCCCAAAGGCTGAGTAGAAAGTTGATATTCCCGGCAGACATCTGATTTTGACGGAAGAGGAAGTCAGCGACTTCAAATTGGAGGCAGGTAGCATAGGGTGCCCAATCATCAGGTCCTTTATCTGGGTGGCAAGGAGGTGATGGTGCATCGAGGGGTATGTCGTTGCCACCCTCATCACAGATTCGTCCTACAAGTGAGAAAGTTAATGTCAGTGTATATTTGAAAAAGATCAACCTACCATCAAGCTTTGAATGATAAACACATATAATGCATGGTGGGTCAGGAACTTGGCGGTCGCTGACTCTGTCCCCAGGTGGTGGGTCTTCATTCATGTCATTGCTGGAGTTGGAATAGGAACCAGGTGGGTTGTAGGCCAGATCGGAGTGCAGGTGTTCAACAGCTGGGCTGGCAGAGTTGGGTCCTCCATGTGAAGGAGACGGTATTGTATTGCTGGAAGGAATGGGACCTGGAGACCGAGGAGATGATTGTGACAAGGATTGTGGTTGTAAGAAGGATGATTGTGGCACAGATCAATTGGGCATGTGGGGCTCAGATCCATCTGCCTGGTGCTTTGCCCATATGTGTTTGGTGCATCCACCTTTGCTGTGAAAGTGTCGGACACAGTAGGGACATGCAAGGGTTGGTGGCGGAGAACCAAGAGTAAACACATTGTGAATTTTCAGATTTCGGTTTGGTAGCATTATGAGATTATATTTTAGCGAGCCAGAGTGAGGAATCAAGTTGTGAAAGGTGAATGGTGCAGGATATGAAAGGGTGTGTAAGGCTGCTGGTAGTAGCGTGGTAAAGTCCAGATGATCAAAATCTGTGTAAGTCACAAAAATGTCATACATTTTCTGTTACTCTCACAGCCTCACTGACAGACCTGTTCACATACGCACTCTATCCAACACTCCCTAGCCTGCAATACAATGTCATACAATGTCTGGTGCCTCTGTACCTCAGCGTCACATCGAGCCCCATGCAAAAAACAAATTGGTTCACCCAGGAATGGCTCTCAAAGCTACATTGCATTGAACCACAGCTGAGGTCCAACAAGAGCGTGCAGTGAAAGCTCAGGTGAAGGCAGCTAAGGAAGAAGCAAAGCAATGGAGTATCAACCATGCAGCAGAGTTTGAGCATGTGGACATGGCCAACAAAGACATCGTTGATGCTATGCCACGCCCACCCTTCACTCGAAAACTATGGTCAGCTCCCTGCAGCCACATCAGGAAAAATGACTTGTGTCCCAGGACACCTTCAGAGACTTTGGGTTGCTCCCAGATGCTCCCAGAGCTTTCAAGGCTCAAAAGCTCAAAAGCTCTCCCAGGGACTCAGAGGAACAAGTGTTGAGGTTGAGTGGGGTTGCCAGGGTATCTGAAGGCATCTCAAGGTCACACAAATATCATCAAAAGCCATAAGGAGCACCTTTCAGATGGCTCAATTTTCCTTATTCTCTCAGCCTTGTCAGCTTTAGCAGCTTTGATGGTTGACAATGATGATATTATTTATGGAATGTATAAACACAAAATTGGTAAATTACTCCACCACCACTGTCTATGCTCATGGATGAGCAAATGGTCCAGGTTTTTTCCAAGTGTTGCCTGGTGTTGGTTTGTGCCCATTCGTGGCATTTTGTAGCCTGTAGTCACTAGAATAACGATAAGATTAGTAAAAAAAACAAATCAACGTAAGAATAAAGAAAAAGAAAACATACCAGATCTTGGAGGCATTGCTGCAACTCAGGGTTTCATCACCTTAGTTGTCACCTTTGTGTTGTGCATGCTCCCCGCATATCGTTAGGGCTTCCCAGTGGTTTTGTTGTTGACTGGACCTCGTTGGTGCTGAGTCGCTGTCATTGTTGGTATTCCTGGTCATTTGTGCTCCTGTGCCTTGGTGGCCCCAGTCTCATCATTCTGTCATTGTGGTTGGCAGCCCTGTGTTCCTGTGTTGCTTGTTGGACCTTGGTCATTGATGAGCATCACCACTGTTTTGCTCTCCGCTCCATTGCACCCTGTTCATAGAAGTTGTAAGTAACAAAAGATGAGGACAAAAAAGAAGAAAAGAAGATAAGTTTAGCTTGGGAGGCACACCCTCCCACCTCATAGTAACTAAAACCAATGTAAGATTAGTAAAATAATAAAAAAGAAGAAATGAAAAACATACCAGAGGGCCCAGGACCCACATCGTCGCTGCCATCCTCATCCCTGTCCTTGTCTTTGTCCTTGGCCTTGGCCTTGTTCGCCGTCTTTGCCTTTGTGTTTGTCTTTGCCATCTTTGCCTTCATCTTTGTCCTTGTCTTTGTCTTTGCTGTCTTCACAGTCCTCCCCGTTGTGTCATTGGTGCTCTTCATTTGTGGTGTTTACATGGCAGGTTGGGATGCTGGAGGTGTGGCCTTGGTGGCGTTGAAGTCCCTTGGCATTGTTTCTGGCTCCCTGGCTCATGTGGCGGATTGTGAGGTGTGGGAGACATGTCACCACCCTATGGTGTGGCCTACAGAAGTAAGATGAACAAAATCAGTAAAAAAGAAGATTGAGAAACAAAAAAAAAAAGAATATAGGAACAGCTCAAGAGGTATCACCTCCCGAGTATTTCCCCTGCATTGCTGTTTGGCTCCCTGCCAGTGGGCTCCTCCTGTTATCTGGCATTGCAGTCCCTTGTGGGGCAGTTGGTGTGACATGGCAGCTGGTGTGTTCATGTCATTGTGATGGGTGGTGTCATGAGTGTTAGCCTGTAAAACCAGTAGATTTAGTGTAAAAGCGAAGAATAAAACAAATAAAACTTATGAGGAGGGAGCGACACCCCTGAGCGCCATCCAATGCGCTGTTGTTGGGGTTGCTATTGCTGTGGTATTGTTGTTCTTGCTGCTAGCGTTGTTGTTGTTGTTAGTGTTGTTGGTGTTGTTGGTGTTGTTCCCTCATGGGTATGCCAAACCCATGCAGATCCCTACCTGTTGGAACTTGAGGTAATGAAATCTCCTCGTCCAAATGCAGGTAAGGCATGGAGTTCTTCAAAAAATGCCAAGATTTATGGGAAACAATTTGGCTGACCAAGTTGTTTCCCACCCCTCTTACTGACACAACACTTTCCCTGTGTTTGGTGCTTTGCTCTCATGTTTAATCTAGAATAGTTCTATATGAAATGTTTGAGATTTCACCTCACTTGCCAGTGCACACTAAATCTGAGTCCATTCTAAATGACACCATGACCTACAACTTGTAAAGTTGTAACAAGTTGATGAGTTCTGCTTTGTGATCTTTTCTAATCTGATATTCATGTCATTCAGAGCACAGAGGCCTATGATATGCTGTCCTTTCGTATGTTGATGTTTTCATTTCAAAGTGGCTACAACATGAATATGGCAGAACTTGGTGAGTTCTGCTTCATTTTTCATGATCTTATATTTGATTCTAATCTATTTACATGTAGTTTGAAGTGCCAAATGAGACGAGAGGCCTACGTCAATTTGTTCTTTCGCATTTCGACATTTTCACTTTGTAGGGGTTACAACATGTTAGGTATGGCAGAACTCAGTGAGTTTTGCTTCGTTTTTCATGATCTTATATTTGATTCTAATCTATTTACATGTTGTTCAAAGGGCCCAGTGAGACGAGAGGCCTACGTCAATTCGTGCTTTCGCATTTCGAAGTTTTCACTTTGCAGGGGTTACAATTTGGGTACGCAGAACTCAATGAGTTCTGCTTTCATGATCTTACATTTGATTCTAATCTATTTACATGTAGCTTAAAGGGCCCAGTGAGACGAGAGGCCTACGCCAATTTGTTCTTTTGCATTTCGATGTTTTCACTTTGCAGGGGTTACAATTTGGGTATGGTAGAACTCGTTGAGTTGTGCTTTGTTTCTCATGATCCTATATTTGATTCTAATCTATTTACATGTCATTTGAAGGGCCCAGTGAGACGAGAGGCCTACGTCAATCCGTTCTTTTGCATTTCGAAGTTTTTACTTTGTAGGGGTTACAACATAGGTATGGCAGAACTCAGTGAGTTCTGCTTCATTTTTCATGATCTTATATTTGATTCTAATCTAATTACATGTCGTTTGAAGGGCCTAGTGAGATGAGAGGCCTAAGTCAATCCGTTCTTCTGCATTTTGAAGTTTTTGCTTTGCAGATGTTACAATTTGGGTCTGGCAGAACATGGTGAGTTCTGCTTTGTTTCTCATGATCCTATATTTGATTCTAATCTAGTTACATGTCGTTCAAATGGCCCAGTGAGTCGAGAGGCTTATATTATGGAAGTTTTGATTTGTGTAAGTAGAAATATAGATCAATTACTGTGGTAGATACTCATGGTGTTTACTAAAAAACCATATGTGTTTCTGAGGTACCCTGTGTTCCCTTGAGATACTTTGAGAAGCCCTGGGAAGAGCCAGGTACCCTGAGAACAGTCAGGAACCCTGGGAGTATTCTGAGTCCAAAAGTGTTTTTCCTGATGCATAAGGATGCCTGCCTCACCCCTCTTACAGAGATGAGCAACGTTGAGATGGCTGAAGATTTTGATACGGCATCATTTGATGTCCCCTGCTCCAAAAAGTCAGTCCCCCTGTCAAAAAGCTTAAGGTCCAAGTGACTGCAACAGCTGTAGCAACCACAAAGGCAGTATCAACAGCAGGAGTGAAGCCAGTTGGTGGAAGAGTAGCTGAAAAGAAAAAGAGGGCAAAAGACAATGCTGAAGAGATAGTACCAGCCTCTGATGAAGAGCTACCACAAGAGCCCAAGCTGAAGAAAGTGAAGGTCAAGTTATGAGATGAGATTGACATTGCGATGAAGAAGATCAAGGAGAACAAGGTCCAGAGTGCATATGTTGACATGCTGAAGTCCAGCAAGCATGGAGGGGAAGATTTGTGAGGGAGACCAGCTCCTGAAGCCCCATCGCAGATTGGGAACAAGAAGTTGAATCAAGAGGGGGCAATAGCAGAGATCAAGGCATTGTATGAATGGGAAGTCCTGGTAAACCCCAATCAGCATTCACAACAGAAGGTTGACAGCAATCTGATGGATGCCAATAAAAGGTATTATCCTCTCACCAATACCTCATGGTTCCATTGCTGACACTTGATCATTCAACACTTTTCTATTGGACACTCAGCGATACCTCTCACAACAAATAGAAATGCAGCTCCACCACAATCAAGGCATGGGTGTCCACAGTACCCAACAGTAACCCTACATTGCGAGCCCCTAAATCTGTTTCCAGCCACGTTCCCTCACTTATGAGTGGTGCTAGGCACTCGTCAGCTCCTTCCATCCTCACTGATGATGTGAAGATTATCAGTCACCAAGCATCAGACTTAGTTAAGGTAAAATCCGAATTGGGACCTACTCTCTCTTTGAACAACAATGGCAGCCTTTTGGACAATGACGAGAGGAGAGGAGAGGAATGGGTGGTTGCGATCAACAGCCCTCCCAAGGGCAACAAGAGAATCACTAGCGAGGTGGGTTGCTTCTGTTCATTAATACAGCGATCTAAGTGTTATCGCAATAAGCAACCTGTCATCCAAATATCCTCAAAGGCCAGTGGAACAGCCACCAAAAAGCCTTGAAATGAGGACCTTCCACACTGGGTTGATGCTCAATGGTTCCGGTATGTGTTCATCACAATGTATATGGCATTTGTTGGCCAAACTGCCAACCCTTGGGATGTGCCAGTCAAACAGTCAGTGCTGGTGATGCAGAAGATCTGGGATGAAACTAGTGTCTACCAATATGAGATAACGATGCACACCTCAATCTATCAGAAGGTACGTGACTGACTTCATTCTAGAATGATTTTAAAATGATTTTATCAGATGGTTCAACACCTCATGGACTCGTGGTGCAATGTTATTGGGTCTGCCAGCATTGCAGTCCTCCTGGTGTTTTGCAATTCCCAAGAAGATTTATGAAATTTGGATGAAGAACGTGTGGGATTTGCTAAGTATTTCCTCAAGGATCTTCGCTTTTTGTACAGAGATGTCAATCATGACAATAAAAAGATATGTGACGCTGAATATTCTCTCATCATATATCTAATAATTCTCAGAAATGGAAGGGGCTCTTTCATGGCCCCTTCATCCTCCAGACTTTTGCTGCCTACCTCTCGGCAATTGAAGGTTCTGTGAATGTACCTGGACTCCATGACAAACCAGCTCCTGCCACAGTTGATGCTTTGGGTTTGGCTGCTGCCTCGGTATGTGTCATACAATGTGCCTGAGGGACTGTTCTGATCATTGATAGGTGGAGAGGGCTCTAACTCTCATTGCTACTGGGACATTAACTGTCGCGATGGCCCATACTAGCAAAGGCAAGGCAGTATCCCTCCCTTGGACTCTCAATATCTCCACTGGCAAGGAATCCATGCGCCAAACTGGTTTCAGCGATGCTATGTGGGGCAAGGCCACCCACAGTTATGCAAAGTCAGCGAGCTCATTCACAAACACCAAGTTTGACACCATTGTTCAAGATGCCCAACCATTTGTGAACCCAAAGTCAACTCGCAACAAGACTGAGGCTAAAGAAGTCATTGAAATTGACGACGATGATGACGACAACGAATGGGGACACCTTGTTGATAACTCTGACAACTCAGACAATGAAGACTGTAAGTTATTTTTGCCTTTTGTGACCTCACTAACATGATCTTCTAGAATCTGCATCATGTTTTCTATCTGTTATTGTATATACCTCATAGAAAAATCCCCATCTGGCTCTTGTTTTGTCACATCTGCTCACTCATTGCCATGCCAGATTCAGCTCTGGCTTATTATGCTTGTTTCTGCTTTTTGCAGCTCTTTGATTGCTTAATGTTTGCTTAGCACATTTAGCATATCTTTATACCCATGCTTAGACATACTTGATGCACCAATATATGCTTTATGAATCCTTAGCAAGCTTAATAGTCCGATTTCTGGTCAATGCTTGATTATGTTTCAGGCTTTCAACTGCTTATCAAGCTGGAATTTCACTGGGAGATTGACTTGAAGCATTGCTTAGATCTGTACTTAGCCTAAGTCCAGAATAAGCCGAACAATAAGCCTCAGGTAAGTCAAATTCATGGGAGGACTTGGCTTAGTCTAAGCATAGACAGGCTTAGTGACCCCCAACTTAGCGGTGCTTAGAAGTGTCATTAAGTCATTGTAAGCACACCTAAGTGTCATTAAGAAGATTTTCGATTTTCCTGATGTTGATAAGTGCAAGCCTAGATGAACCATGGTGAGAGCTCTTACAATGTAGATAGTTGTTATGTGCAAGACAGATCTCGAGGTGAGGCCTTATATAACAACTAACTGATAAGGTAAGAGCCGAATCCATGTAAAAGAAGTGCTGTTACAATTTTCCTTGTAACTCATGGAACCCGATGCACCCGACGATCCCCTCCAGACAGGAGGCACCCCTTGATTCATGCCTAGGGCATGTCCTTGACATCAGACACACACACGATGCATGCCGACTGCATGCATTTGATCCCCTTCCTGTGGAAGGCACCCTTGACGCATGGTGACTCCATGCACCCAAACCCACTCCCACACATGCTGTGATACAACAGCCCCCTGACATGAGGTCCGTGACATCGGACTCTCACAATTGACATGCTGCGCTGCAGCATGTCCTTGACATCGCATCCTTGACATCGGACGCCTCATGCTAGGCATGAGGCTTACTTGTTATTGTTTCCTGACATGCTGCGCTGCAGCACTCCATGACATCGGACGCCTCATGCAAGGCATGAGGTCTATTGTTTCTATTCTTACTTGATACGCATCTATCTTTCTGATTGGACCATAAGGACCTCCCTCGTAGTATAAGTACTGCAACTCGTAGTAGGGATGTCCTTAGTTTAGATCTAGGCAATCTACAGCCTTAACTTGTGAACTCGCGAACTTACTCGAAACCACTAAGGAAGCCCCTTAGTGTGTGAACCTGAACAACTCTATGCAGAAGGCCTGCTAGAGTGCACTATCTCTCTTATGTCGGACGCTCTGAGTAAGACTAGTGCAGAATGACTTGTCGAGGAAGCACCTCGTCGAACAACATTGACTAGATCGAGTGGTTGAGGCTTTGCCCTTAACAAGTGTGGAGCACTTACCTGTGTTGCTTGTGCAATGAGATGGTGGACAGGAGAAAGCAACACAGGCTAATCACGTGGTCCATGATGAGGTGAAACCCTAGCACCTCATCATGGACTGCGCAATTAGGAGGTTGAGCAAAGCTCGATGTGACATGATGCAGATAGCATGGCTTGTCGCATGATCGAAAGCTTGATGGTACAGAGGCCTACGAAAACACTCCTTACCCTTGGAACCCATGTTTATGACAAGCCTTTAGTTCTATATTTATCCAAACTCTTTTCTATATCTGTCCCTGCATTCGAATTCCAGGTTCGTTTATGCTGTTTGTCAAGAATTGAGTTCTATTCTGAGTTCTTGGTCTGTACTTTTTCTAATACCATAATATTGAGTGTAATCTCTTGTGTTATCAGTAGTTAATGGATTCATATATTCTTGAAGGAAGGGTGTCAAAGTAATTTCTATTGGGCCAAGACTGATTCACATGTGTGAGTACCATCGTAGTCGAGTAGTGCAGGTGCTTGATTCTGGGGATGCTGATGACGTCGGGTATGTTTTCTTCTAGCTTAGCTTCAGTTTGCATTGATTATTTATATTGTTACAGGAATGAGTCGCCTCCTCCTGTTAAGGCAGGTTGAAAAAGACTTTTCAAGGCCAGCAGCCCCATTCTATCCAATCTAGAATGGCCTGTAATGCTAATGAATGCATGGGTACAAATTTTTTTGTTTCTGCCTTGACTGTAATTTCCTGTTTGCAGGAAAACTGGTTGTTCTATCCTAGCATCCCCATTTATTGATGAGGCGATTGAAGTGGATGACCCCATTCACGACTCTGTCAGTACCTGGGGAGGCAGTGTAGATGCTACCAATGATGTGGCCTCTGAAGTCACAGAAATGAAAGATGCGATTGATGGTCTGAATCGAGAAGGAGTGGACAAAAAAGGAGATCTGTGAGTTTCCTTCGATATTTCTTTGGTTTACTTTTGTTTTTTTGGCTGTGCTTTGATGTCTGCTCTGTTTGAAGTTCTGCAGATGAGGATCCTTTGGTCGATGTTATGCTTAAGGCAGTTCAGGAGCCTGAACTTCATCCAATTTATGAAGGTCTTCCGACTTTAGGGTGTGTTATCTTCAATGCCTTCTCGTTCACATTCTAACTTTGGTTTATAGGACCTTTTGTACTGTCAAACAGTTTTCTTATGTTTCTACCATAGGGACTGCAATTTTGACTGTCAAGGAGCTCCAGGGCCTGGTCAACACCAAGGCAATCAGGTAACTGAACATTTATCTATGACACTTTTACCGATGCTAAAGATATGATAGTTGTGTATGCGCTCTTTTGTTTACAAGATCTGGGATGTTTGTCAATTCTGCCCATGATGATCCCGGTTTGTTCTACAGTGAGCATGGTCGGTTAAAGCTCTCTTCTCCCAACACCATTGCTGTAGGTGTTATGACTGGGGTCATCTCTGAGTGTGTAATTGTTTTGGAAGGATCAATCGGCACCCCTGACTCTCTTCGGACTGTTCACAAAGTCACATTGGCTCCTTTTCATCAGGAGATTCATCATGACACCACCCTTTGGGGGACAGTGTTGGGGTTTTACAGTATTGCTGCAGCTATCTCAATTGAGGGCCTGGGTTTCACCACCTGTACAAAATCTACATATTTTGAGTCCTCTCAAAGTTTGTCACCAGTTTCACATGCATATTGCTGGTGTTGGCTTGGCCATTGCAGGTGGTTCCACCCCTTTGTCACCCCAAAACAGTACATCTTGTGCTATTTCTGTTGTTCAGAGTCCCATTCCTGCATGCTGCCTGGACAACTATGTTATGTCTCATTCTTATGACCAATGAGGTATGTCATATGCATTTTCAACTATTTCTTTTGTCGCTAACTGCAATCTTTTGCCCAGTTCCAATCTGTGATAGCTGCCCTGTCAATGGCGGCCATGAGTTTACCTACACTGACAATGACTTTGCTCAGCTGAATAGTTGGCGCCTGTATGATCGTGGTTTGAAGGACCTTCTGTGTGATTCTTTAGTGTCTGTTGGTTATACACTAAACACATTTGGTGGTGAGGAAGGATGCAGATCAAAGAGCCTTTCAACAAATATTCACTTTGTCATACTTATTGCTCTTCCAGGCGAGTGAATGTCTTCGATAGTTATGGACAAAATGTGTTTGTAAATATGACTACTGTATTTACAGAAAATCTTATATATATAACATTATGAATGCACCCAAAATTCATGTCTCTGGCCTGTGCACATGTCTTCCACAGTGCATGCCTTGTTCTGTCATTCTTGCAGCTGAGGCAGATGGCATGCCCAGCTTGTTGAATATTGAGCCCCAGAATTTGATATGAAGAGGCTGCTGTGGGATAATAATAATAGAATGCAGCTGATACAGCTTGAGAAGCTCAAGATGGCCCACGGAGCACAAGGTTAGCTTCAACATGCCTGTCGAGAATGTGAATGCGAGTGCAGGCATCAGGCTCTTGGCAGGTACAGGCATGGGTACCCAGGGGTTGGGACGCATACCCTGGCGGATAATGTGCACAAGTATTTGTTGTCCACCATTGTCTGCCAGCCTTGTTAGCATCCTTTATCCAACCTCATCCCTGTTCTCGTCTTCGGTAGCCTCACCTTGATACTTGCCCCAGTAGTTGGCCCTGTACTTGTTGCACCTGAGGTCATGGCCCAGTAGCACCCACCACTGCTGCTGTAAGCCATTGCTTGCATGGAAAAGGGGGGTGCTAGGTCGAGCCAGTCACTCCATTGTTGTTCACAGAGTTAGAAAAGAGCTGGAGTGTGGTCATTGCTTCAGCGTTCGTTGCTGGGGGTGGACGCAGTGTTATTATTTGTGGTGCTCAGTGGTGCTAGGGCTTTTCTACATCCAGTCATTCCCATCATTGTCGGTATCATTATCTGGTAGCACCCACTATCCACCCAACAAGCAGTTGCTCGAAGGCATGGGGGCAGGTGCAATATCGGTCATCGTGGGGGTGCTGTTAACTTTCTATATCCACCTTGCAAGGGAGAGGCTCACAGCAGTGGATTTGAGGGCTGGGGTCAGGTGTGGCATCTTCCTGCCACCGCAGGAGGTGATGGGAGTTCTTGTGGTCAGTGGGAGTCATTAGGTAACATGGAATCACATACCTCATGGAATTCCCACTGCACAAGCTTCCTGGTGCCTCCCCATCATTGTCCCACCTCCCCGTCATCATCTTACCCCTTCCAACCGACCTCACATCCCGTTTGGATGGGGAGAAGGGTATGGGCATGTTGCGAGGGAGAGAATACTAAAAAGAATAATGTAGTTAGTTTAAAGGAACAATAAAGAATACTCAGCATATTTGGTGACCTGTTGTACCTGCAATACCAGCCGTACTTGGGCAAGGGTAGAGGTATTGCGACAGTTACAACTTGCATACCTCTACCTATCAAAGCTCTTTGTCAATACCTGTGCGGGTTCGTAAAACCTTGCCTTACTATCAATGAGCCTGCTGGGAATGTGGACGCACCTGTTGTGGATGTAAATGTAAATGCAAATACAAACAATGAAGGAGACAAAACGTATTTACCAAAATCATGTGTTTACTTGTTGATTCTTCCAAATTGTTGTAGTCATCTCACAAATTTTGCTATCATGTGTATCCAATCGATATACACCACTGTGTCCCTTGTCCTGTATCTTTTTGCTGTACCTTTCCTTCCATCTATTGCATCTTGCTTCTTGGAAAATTCATACTCGGTATGCAGGTTTTTGTATTGTGTGCGATGCAACTAATGATTATCCCTTGTTTCCTTGTGTCTTATTTAGAAATACAATTTGAACACTTCCGGGTTGATACCCTTGGTGGATTGTCATGCTGAATGTTCAGCATCAATCGAAAATATGTTCCCTGTACATGTATGTTCATGTTGCGATGCAACTACTGATTGTCGCATGTTTCCTGGTGCATTGTTTAGGAGTACAATTTGAACACCTCCAGGTCAACACCCTTGGTAGTTTGTTATGCTGAATTCTCAGCATTGAGGGAAAATACATACCCTGTATGTAGACTTTTGTGTTGTGATGTAACTACTGATTGCCCGTTTCTTTTGTTTTTTGTTAGGGCGACACCCACGATCTGCTAGCTAAGACCATGTGGGTTCTCTCTACAAGAAGGGGGCGGGATCCATGCTCATGATGGGGGAATTGATGGTTTTGATGCAAAGGGTTATTAATAGATGAGTTTGTTGAGATAGGCCTTTCACACTGAAAACATAGGTGGAATACCTAAGAGAACACAACTGGGGTCCCCTAGGCATATATTTAGGGTTTATATACTATGTTACATATATTGTACATTGTTGTTACTGACGCACTCGTACATGCGTGTATATTTTGATGCGTGCGAAATAAAATTCTCACGCTATCAAAATGTAGCGTCATTTGGTGTCATGTAGCATAATTTGACATAATAAAATAAAAATGAAAGTTTATTAGGTATTGGGGTGGTTTCCTAACATTACCCCCCTTTTATGCCTCGACTTCCAGGTGAGAAAATATTATGTTTGTCCCCTCTGTGAAATTTTGGTAAGGCCAGAATTTCATCCCCTCATACACCATTCTCGCAATGCGATGCAGAGCATTTGCATTACGTTTAAAGAATTGGGCGATCACATTATGTGCTCGCTTACAATTCTCTTTGGGTTCCCACGAATTATTTTCATCGGTGGAGTTTTTCCACTTTATTAAAAACTCCAATTTGTTCCGTCAAAGATGTGAGTCTAGAATTTCTTCAACTACATATTCTGGAGCACCTTCTACTATTATTGGAGGTTGCGGAGTAGTTTGTTGGCCAGGAATAGTGGGCGGACAGCAAGGGCATAGGTGGGATACATTAATCTCGGGATCAATCTTGAATGATTGGGGTAATTTTAGCACTACTGCATTAGGCAAGATTACTTTAGAGATCGCATATGGGCCAACTTGTTTTTCCATAAGTTTCCTTGAAGGTCATGGAATATTCAGGTCCTTGGTACTTAGCCATACCAAGTCACCAACTTTGTACTCTGGAGCGCGTGCTTGAGTATGATCCATGTGTCGCATCATGTCATCATGTGCTTTCTTCAATGCCACCTCTGCTTCCTCTTGTACCTTTTGCATCTTAGATACAAAGTCTTCTACCAACTGTACTTTGACTTCCCTTCTGGCTTCTACTCCCATGCGAGGATAATATCCATAATTCACGAAAAAGGGTGACATATGAGTAGCCGAATGGAATTTGTTATTGTGGGAAAATTTGGCAATTGCCAGCCATTCGGGCCAGTCAGTTTGTTGGTAGTTGACAAACATACGTAGGTACTGCTCCAACTCCTGATTCATTCTCTCTGTCTGCCCATCAGTCTGTGGGTGATATGCCATAGACAATTTAGTTTGAATCCCCGATATGTTGTTCAGTTCTCGCATAAATGCGGAAGCAAATTGTGGTCCACGATCAGAGATAACGGTATTGGGTAACCCATGTAACCACCATATCTGATTTAGATAGAGGCGCGCCAAGCCCAATGATGAGGTTTCTGTAGTAGTAGGAATAATAGGGGTGGAGGAGGACAATAAGAATGCTACCTTGCTCAAACCCGAATACTTTCGCATTTGCGCTATGCATCAAGGGCATCTATTAATAGATAGCTCAGAAATGGAAATGTTGTCTAAAATTAGACAATGTTTGGAAATGGATGATGAAGTAGTGGAAACCGTGAAAGCTTTGAAGGGAGAGAAGAAGGGTAATATTAAAGGAGATGAATGGGCTGAGGAACAAGGGTTGGTGTTGTTTCAAGGAAAAGTGTATGTACTGAAGGATCAGGATTTGTGAAGGGAGATCATCTGGTTACATCATAATACACTGACTGCTGGACACCCAGGAAGATGGAAGACGTTGGAATTAGTAATGAGAAATTATTGGTGGCTTGGAATTTCGAAGCATGTGTTGGGGTATGTGGATGGATGTGATACGTGCATGAGGGGGAAGAAATAACTTGCAGGAAAATTAATGCCAAACCCTATACCTAAAGCGCCATGGCAAGATATATCTGTGGATTTTATTACCGGATTACCTGAGGCTCAAGGGTATGATGCAATATTCGTAGTATGTGACCGCTTCACAAAGGAGGTCCATGGAGGAGTGGGTGCCAAAAGTGTATCATGAACATCTGTCAGTGTTCCAGAAGAAGGAGTCTGAGCGAATGCTAGTGCGGAAGCCATGGGATCATGCAATTGAGATGAAGCCAGGATTTGTGCTGAAGAAGTCGAAGGTATATCCATTATCTCTGATGGAACAAGAAGAAGTGGATGCATTCCTGAAGGAGCAATTGCGCAAAGGATACATACGACCTTCCAAATTGCCACAGATGTCACCAATATTCTTCATGCCAAAGAAAGACCAAAGAAAGAGGATGTGTACAGATTATAGGTATCTGAATGAGTGGACAGTGAAGAACGTGTACCCCCTGCCATTGATTTCCGAAATAATTGACAAGGTGGGAAAAGCCAAGGTCTTTACAAAATTGGATTTACGATGGGGATACAACAATGTATGACTAAAGAAAGGAGATGAGTGGAAGGCTGCATTTGCCACGCATCGAGGATCCTTTGAGCCGCTTGTCATGTTTCTTGGGATGACTAATAGTCCCCGACCTTTCAAAATATGATGAACAACATTTTCAAGGATGTCATAGACAAAGGCATGGTAATAATATTTATTGATGACATTTTGATATTTACGGAGGATGAAGAGAATCATGAGGCGATAGTGCAGGAGGTGTTACGGAGGTTGGCAGAGAATGATCTATTTTTGAAACCAGAGAAGTGTGTGTTTGGGGCAAGCAAGATCGAGTTCCTAGGATTATTGATCGGCCCTGACAGGATAAAGATGGATCTGATCAAGGTACAGGCGATCACAGATTGGCCTGCGCCCACCCATGTCAAGGAGGTTCAAGCTTTCTTGGGACTCGCAAATTACTATCGTTGCTTTGTGCACAATTTTTCTAAAATTGCTGCACTGTTACATAACCTTACACGAAAGGGAGTAGTGTGGAGGTGGGGAGAGCAGCAGCAGACAGCGTTTGAGGAGCTGAAAAGGAAGTTTGTAGAGCGACCAATATTAGCCCCAGTAGATTTCACACACCCTTTGCGAGTGGAATCTGATGCATCTGATTTTGCTACTGGAGCAGTATTGTCAATTCTGTGCAAAGATGACAAATGGCATCCTTGTGCATACTTGTCAAAAGGGTTGAATGATGTGGAGAGGAATTATGATGTGCATGACAAAGAAATGTTGGGGATAATATGAGCATTGGAGGCATGGAGGCATTATTTGGAGGGATGTACACATCAGATTGAGATCTGGACGGATCATCAAAATCTGCAATACTTCATGTCCACTAAAAAGCTTAATTGCAGGCAAGCACGTTGGGCACTATTCCTATCACGCTTCAATTTTCACTTAGTCCACAAGGCAGGAAGCTTAATGAGGAAAGCAGATGCATTATCCAGGCATATTTACGTACCATTTGCATAGCGGTATTGGCAGTGGAGGTGGGTATCATTTGTGTAGTTGCTGACTGCTGTCACTGGTTGTCGTTTGCCTGTGTTGCTGTCTTGCAGGTGTTGGACCTTGTCAGGGCTTCCTTAGTCTTGACACCTTGTATTATCTTGTCGAACACCTCTTTTGCAACCAGGTACCCTTCTTCTCGACCCAAGTCCTTTCCTCTCTCCATTCCTTCCTTTAGACCCAACTTTTTCCCTTCTATTATTCCCAACTTCTCTCCTTCATCCAATGCTTGTGTCCAGAGTAATCTAAGATTCTCACTGTCGCTAGTGGCAGCTGGCTAGTTGCAAAACTGGGCTATAGCCTTGCAGTCTGCTATTTTGAGAAAGTGGTAGAAGTCATGGTGGGCTGATGTCGATTTGGATGCCGTACTTGTGGTGCCATTTGTGGGTGATGTGATGGCTGCATTGGGAGCAGTAGTTCACTTTTTTGAGGACTTCTTCTGATATCCAGGGCCAGGCATGTTTTTGAACTGTTATTCTATTGTTGTATAGTTTATGGTTTATGGGTTGCGGGTTACGGTGGACCAATTTCGGTGACAGGGTGGCCAGAGAAGCTCAGAAGTAAATGAGAAAGCCTTGGAATAGACAACAGAACTTGAAAAAGCCCAAGATAAGCCAAGAAAAGCAGCTTGTAGCATGTTGAAGCAAGAATACCACTCTCATCACCAATGGAGACACTGGAGGTCTCCTTGCCAGAATTGCGAGTGGGATGGTATAGCAATGATCGACTACTAACATGTGACTACCTACAGTTCTATTAACAGAGTCATGTGATCACCTGGAGTGGTGCCTCACACCACTCCAGCAGAATTCTCTCTTAAAAAACATGAACTGGGTTTCCGATGTATTTCCACGCAAAATTTTCAGTAGAGAACAACATGTCATAATGCAGACCTTCCATAATAACAGTACCAGAACAACCCTTTTGCCCACCATGCCAGAGACTCATGCGATGACTATTGAGAAACTAGAACAGAAACTAGAAACACTCAAGGGAGAAATCAGTGATTTGAAGGCCAAAAACCCCACCCTTGCCAATCAAGTATGTGAATTAGCAGAAAAGTATGAGCAATTGATACTCACAAATCCAACAGGAAAACTGCAGAAAAAAGTAGGCCTTGAGCCTTCACCACCCAGCAAGTTCAACAGAGACTGCTCCAAGGGATGGGCCTTCCTCAACTTGTGCCAGCTATACATGTGATTGGCACCAGAACAATTTGAGCATGATGATGCCAGCATCTACTGGGCAACCACGTTCATGAAGTCAGGACGAGCCACACTTTTTGCTGACCCCATGATGTGACATGAAGCCAGGATGGGCAACCCCAAATATTGCACTTGGGCAGAATTCCATGATGCAGTAGTAGATGAGTTTTGCCCCAAGAATGAGGCACAACTACCTTTTGAACTGCTGTGTCTAGTGAACAACACAGGGACATCCACTAGCTGCCTGGCTTCTCCACCTTCACGATATTCTTGTCCCATGACTGTCCTCCATGAATTGCTCTAGAGGTTTGCTTCTGCTCTTCTTTCTCGATCATGATCGGAACTTCCCCATTTGGCATTTCCTCATCCTCCACTTCCTCCATCATAACAGAATACTTTCTCGGACGTTCTTTCTCTTTCTTTTTCCTTTTTTCCTTCTTCATCTTCCTTCCATACACATTGCATTCCTTAGGACAACAAGTCATTTGTACTTTCCCAGTTTTCCAATCAATTTCGGGATTATGCTTCCATAACCATGGACATCCTATTATTAGATTGGTTTTCCCAAGATCACATACTTCGAATATGGCTTGCTCCTGATGCTCCTGATATTTTAGGACCATAGTCACCTCCTCCTTAATAGTTCCTCCATGATTTACTGTTCCGTCAATATTGTACACCATTATGGGTTGTGCCAGCTTGCGTGTGTTAATACTGTTTCCAGTAATTAAGGACCAATTAATAAATAGTCCTGTAGCACCACTATCAAGCAATGCTTCCACATCAATGGCTGCATGCGTGTCCACTGTCTTCAGTCCCACAGTCAAGGTGATTTCGGGTTCTATTCGCACAGAGCAAATAAAGAATTTAGGCATTTTCAGAAATGGTGCATGACAATTTTCTTTGTCACGTGATTCACAACAGTTGTACTCCTCCTCAATTTCCTTTTCTGATTTGCTCTGGGTTTCCTTGGATACTAATACATTGTAACGATTCTGGGTCACCAATGGGGAAACCTGCACTGGGACTCTTCCACAAAATTCTTCTGCTTGCTTTCCTCCGGCTTCACTTCCTCAATTGTAGCTTCCCTAATCTTTCTTTTCTGCCTACAATTCCTGGAAATATGTCCTAACTGCCCACAGTTGAAACATTTAAGTGGGGCTCATCTCCCTGCTTGATCAACCTCCATTGCCTCTGCTGGTGCTGCTGACTCCATAACTATAGGTGTCACTGCCATGGCCTGTGGCTGTGCCCTTGGAGCTTGTGCCTGAGGCGCCTTTCCTTTCTCGGACTTTCCTCCAGATGACTTTCCAAATTTACTACTTCCGTACATCAACTTTGACTCCACCTGTTCCTGCCAATATTGCCAGTCAAGGCACATTGCCCAATTATACCACTCATCCAACTTCTCTGGCATAGAAGGTAGTCGGTAGATAGACTTGAATACAGAGGGATTTAATCTTGCTTTCAAAAACTCTACCAACACGGCTTCTCCCATGTCTGTTTGCAAAGCTTCTGCTTTGAACTGCAAAATAAATTCATCCACTGTTAGGGAACCTTGGCGCATGGTCTTTAATTTAGCATTGGCTGTCACCTTTGGATTAGGGTCTCCAAACTGTGCCTCCAATCTCTCCAGAAATTCCTTGAAGGTTGCAAATGGTTTATTTCCTGCAGCAATTTGATTAATAGCCTCATTTCTCCAGAACTGTGCTTTCCCCCCCTGAATGTATGAGAGAGCAAACATAATCCTAGACTCAGCTGTACAAAACTCTGGCTTCCTCCCATGGATGTACAATACTATAGAGCTGATGAAGGATTTTGTATTCTCCATGGTACCATCAAAGATTTGCAGGGGTGCATACTTAGGTAAGCCTGCTTTTCCATTTCTGGATTTCTCCACTGTCTCATCCAACTGCGATATCCACTCCACCATCTCCTCCATCTCATCATCTCTTTCTCCTATCGTCTCTGGCTGTCCTTCCACTTGTCTGGGCTGTGATGCTGCCAATACTGACACTAATTGCGACATTTGCGCTGTGAGCGCATCAATTTTTTCCTCTAGTGCTGGGGTGGGAACAGGATTAGGACTGGGATTAGAAGTTGAAGGTTCAGACATAATTGTAGAATCTGTGATGAATCACTTCTTTGGCAAATTCAAATTTTTTTCTTTGAGACCTCTCCAAACGTCTATGGGTCACGTGATAAGGTTTGTTGAGGTTCATCAATCGTTTGTCATTTGTCGGGCGCCTATTTTGACACTTCGGATCAACAACCCTTCCAACAGTGCCTGATCTCGGAGATATCACTGAATTCGGCTTGTAACTAAAATAGTTGTCCAAATAGAGTGATGTAAATCATAACTAAACCAGATCCAATTGGTTGTCTGGTTGCAGCTGTCCTAATGACAAGCGCTGCCTCTCGATCACTGGCGGTCGCAATGTAAGGCGAGGCCTGGCATCGGCTTATGAAAGAAAAGGTAGATTACATATATACAAGTACTTCTGGCTCGTGCCGAAAGGATGAGTAATCGGATGTGGTGCAGTGAAACAATGACATATGCACAAGTAAGAGAAGGTGCACTGATATGGGAAGTTGTGTTCTTCTGTTAGGGCGACACCCACTATCTGCTAGCTAAGACCATGCGGGTTCTCTCTACAAGAAGGGGGCGGGATCCACGCTCATGATGGGGGAATTGATGATTTTGATGTGAGGGGTTATTAATAGATGAGTTTGTTGAGATAGGCCTTTCACACCGAAAATGTAGGTGGAATACCTAAGAGAACACAACTGGGGTCCCCTAGGCATATATTTAGGGTTTATATACTATGTTACATATATTGTACATTGTTGTTACCGATGCACTCATACATGCGCATACATTTTGATGCGTGCAAAATAAAATTCTCATGCTATCAAAATGTAGCATCATTTGGCGTCATGTAGCATAATTCGACATAATAAAATAAAAATGAAAGTTTATTAGGTAATGGGGTGGTTTCCTAACATGTTTAGCTGTACTATTTGAACAGTTTAATGCTGGCAGTTGAACTTGTTTTTTGTGCCGAACACTTAACATTGATGGAAAATAGATACTTCATACATGAATTTTCATAAAGTGTGATGTGGCCACTGATTGTGCCTTGTGTTACCTAGCAATACTATTGGAACACCTTTAATTTGGTGCCATTGGTTCGTCATGCTGAATGCTCAGCATTGACTGTCTACTATTGTGAATTGCATGTGCAACCACGTGAATATGTTGAAATATTTTTATTGCCTGATCAAATGATTGATTGCACTGCAAAAGAATGTGTGGTGAAGTCAGCATTTGTGACCTATTATTATTCATTTTTGCATCAATTATACAACTTGTTCATTTATTTTGTAGATGGTGTCATTGCAATTGTCTATGGGCTTTTGATAAATCAGTTTGGTCCCCATACATATTATTATCATTCCACCTTCTATGGTGTGCTGATGTACATGTATATTGCTCCTGCTTGACATGTTGCAATGAATTGCCGCTTGTTGTTTTTACAACTATCCCGCAATTGTATGTTCCGACATGACTATGTTGCTCGATTGCAATCATTATTTATACCTCAGCCAATTATATCATGCAATGCTGCTGAGCATCATTCTGGTGCTGCATTTGTTGCCAATCTTCATTGCCAGGGGAAACTGCTGTCTTGTACACACAATGGACCATGGCTCATTCTTGTCAGCATCATGGTTTCTGCACTTATCATCCTGGTAACAGGTAGGAGCATGTGTCAGGCCACCCAATACCAGTACAGAGACTTTCTCCCTAGATACTTGTCCAGTTTATGTCCACAATCACAGTCTGGTCTCTTTGCATGTGATCCAGAGAGTTTACCAACAGGGGGAGGTAGACCCTATCTAGTTCCTTACTCAGCTATAGCTCCCTATATTACAGGAGACAATGACAAAGTATCTCCTGAAACTTATTTTCGATGCATAGACCATGTTGATGTGCCAAATATCCTGTACAAGATAACATTGTGCATGCTAACATGCCCTTTATGGATGTCATATCCCATGTGCCAATTCAAGCATTGTACAAAATTGCATGCATTCATAAAATAGTGCTGCATTCCCATGTTACAAAAGAGCAAATGTTACAGGCATTTGAAAATCACAATTGTATAAGTTGCAACATGTATACATTTGGAGTGCTTGAAAATTCAGTTAAAAATCACAGAATAGCTGTGGCAAAGTGTTCTGAAAAGGAAACAAATGAGCAAAGTAACAATCACAACAAAACACGATGAGACAGACAGAAAAATGAAAGTAATTCTGCCAAGGTATTGAGATTGGAAAAAAACAGGTTGAGATATCAAGAAGCCAGTCAGGTTGATGCAACAGTATTTCCTCCAACTCCATTAACCAAACAGTTGAGCCATGCTATTATTATAGAGTGGTGTAACTCCTCAAAGCCATCAAGTTTGGAAGAGGCAGGTTGTGCAGTATGTGGGGAGTTAGTGCCAGTTATGCAACTAAGTCATTCAAAAGGCATAAAGGGCATGCTTGGCATCCTGGAAGCACATGGTGTTACCTGAGTTGAATGCACCTCTTTGACTCAGAAGGTGACTGAATTTAAAGCTCCTGTTCTTGATTATAAATGCAATCAAATATGTGATAAATGCCGTCAAGGTATCCAAAAAGGTAAAGTGCCCCGACTTGCATTAGCAAACAATTTGTGGCTTGGACAAGCTCCAAAGGTCCTGTCACAGCTTAACTTTATTGAAAAGTTGCTAGTTGCCCATATATGCCACAACTGTTTATTTGTAAAAGTTGGATCAAGTGGTATGAGAAAGATGGTTGCCAATGTCATTGCATTTGAATCACCTGTGCCAAAAGTATACAATATCTTACCTCCACCGATTGAAGAATTAGATGATGTACTAGCAATATTGTTTACTGGCCCTTTAAAACCTACTGAAAAAGATCTTTCACAAACTCCACTTCTTGTCAGGTGAAACTATGTAGCTAAGGCACTTGAGTGGTTGAAGTTATATCATGTTGACTATAGTGATTTACAAATATCATATGACAACCTTGCAAGATATCCTGAGGATTCTCCACCTGTATCTATTGAATATCATCAGGAAGCTTCAAATAAAGTGTCTGAAGGAATGAGTGTATTTGACAAGAATACTGATGACAATGTTTCTCAAGGAGATTGTCCTTTTATTGTACATGGATCAACTGGTGCCCAACTGGATACTAAATCTGTAGATGCTCACAAGGCAATAGCTTTGCGACACTGGGAAAATAAGGGAAAAGTACTTGCAGTTGGACAGAGTGCTCATTTAGAATCAATTTATCAGAATCCAGGTCTTTATCCTCAGATATTTCCATGGCTTTTCCCATATGGCCATGGAGGTATTGGCTCAACTGCATTGTCTGATAAAGAACATAAGAGACGTTTACTAATGTATCATGACAAGCATTTTCAAACAGATATAAACTTTCCCTTTGTTGCCTTTAGTCATGAACAAATTAAGGCTTCAACTACAGGTGGATTTCTTCTGGCTGAAACAAAGAAATTTGATGATGTTACTGAACATTTGCTAAATGTCAATCTAGATCTTCTTGCTAACATTGGAGATAGAGTGTCTAAAGGAGATATTGTAAAACCTGCAAACCAAGAAGAAATTGATTGCTTTCAAGTTATTCATGACCTTGACCATATTGGGGGTAAAGTATCAGGATCAGTAACTGCAAAAAAATACATGCAAAATGAGATATAGTTTTTAGTAGCTTCTAAAGGTGCACCACTATGGTATATTACTCTTTCACCTGCTGATGTAAAAAATCCTAAATGAAGTCAGCTTTAACCCTAAAATTATGATTCCAGAACCATTACCATCTCATTGCAAGAAACCCTGTAGCTTGTGCACATTTCTTTCACTTTATGGTTCAAAGTTTTATCAAGCATGTGCTTAGGGTTGATTCTAACCATCATGGATTATTTGGAGATACATCTGCTTATTATGGAACAGTAGAGCAGCAAGGCTGACTGACACTCCATATACATCTTTTGCTTTGGATCAAGGGTGGACTTACTCCTGATGATATAGGAGAACATATTATGGACCCTGAACAACAACAAATGGTAGAATATTTGGAAAGCTGTTACCAAGGTGAATTTATTACAGGAAAACAAGAAGATGTGCTGTCTAATGTATCACAGAATTCTAACACCCCTGGTTATCTTGATCCAACAGAGACTTTACCAACACCACCTCCTGAGCCATGCAAAAATAATTGTAAAGTCTGTGATAAATGTAAAGGTTTGAATACTTGGTGGAAAAAATTTACTTGTATTGTTGATGATATTATATCAAAATCAAATATACATACTTGTAGTACAAATATCAATAAAGATGTTACACAAAATAAAGCCTGGCCATACAAGGGATGTCTTGATAATGTATGGGGTAAGTGTAAAGCTTGTTTCCCACATACAATTTTCAGAGTAACTGAAGTTGATCCATTGACAGGTGTGCTCAATATTAAAAAAAATGAACCCTGGATTAACACTTTTACTCCTGTTATATCATATGTATTTTGCTGCAACACTGATGTCACTAGTCTAAGATCAGGTACTGCAATCAAAGGGGTGCTACTGTATGTATCTGATTATATAACTAAAATGAGCCTAAAAACACATGTTGTATTTGAATCAATCAGATCTGTATTTCACAAGAACTCTGAAATGTTGGGAGGTGATGAACATTGCCATGTAAAGGCTAGGAAACTTATGACAAAAATGGTCAATCTAATGATTGCCAAATCTGAAATGGGACAACCTATGATTTGTATGTATTTACTTGGCAATCCAGATCACTATACAAGCCATGAATTTGTGCCCTTTTATTGGCAGTCTTTTGTCAATGAGGTTAGAAAGGCACGGAACAAAGATCTTACTGATGAACTTCCTGAAAAAGTTGCCCTTATGAAACACAGAGGCAGAATTATTGGTTTGTCTAATGTATATGATTATATTTATTGCCCAACTGAACTGGAAGATATGATTCTGTTTGACTGGATAGCACGGTGCAAAAGAATCAAATATCCTTCAGCAACAAAGGCCACAAAAAAGCATTGGTTAGATGAAGATAGTAGTGATATTGAAGAGGCTCAATTTGAGGTGGAAATTTTTCAAAATGAAGTTGATGAAGTCTGCAGCTTCTCTTTTGACATTGGAAGTAAATCTATATTAAAATTTACTTCTGAACATCCTTTGGTGCAAAGTCATGGATTACGTTGCATTTCAGCCAACCACAATATTATACCTAATTTTGTTGGACGTACACTGCCACACTGTGATCAAGGTGACTGTGAATACTATTGTATAACAATGCTGACTTTGTTCAAACCCTGGCAAACTGGTGCTACACTTAAATCAAAAGAGTGCTCTTGGGATGAAACTTTCAATTCTCATGAATTTACTGCACAGCAAATTGTGTTAATGAAAATCTTCAATATTCAATATGAATGCCTTGATCAAAAAGATGATTTCTTTGCAGAAATGAAAAAGGGAGAACTGCTTTGCCTGGTTGGATGGAAGATAAGTCGCTTATGCAAGAGATAAATCAAGAGTGTCTGCTTGATCAGCTGGATCAACTTGCTACAGATCAAACAAATATGGATGATATGGAAACTGACAACCAACAAAGCAAAAAGTACCATGATCAGAAAAGATCCATGTCTATAATGAAAAACATTATGATATGACTTGGTTGGACTGATGTTCATCCTGAAAGTGCATTGAATAAACTCCATATAAATGCAACCCATGTCAATGAGATAGAATCAGCATCTGATTGGAATGCAGCAATTGGATCTAAAAGACAAGAAATTCTTGAAGAATGTACTGAACATGCATCAGAAATATCATGTAGTTCCACTAATGGTCACAGTGTTGGTACAATCTCTAATGATGTAAAAGTAGTAGATAAGGAATATATGGATAAAAGGTGTCACTCTCCTGATTGGCAAAGTGGTATAATCTGTATTGTAGCTAACCACTCATGTCATCCTTCATCCGAGCAATTGAAAATGCATTTAGGAGGGATGGGTGGGACTGGAAAAACCCAGGTTTTCAAGGCATTGATTGTATTTTTCAAACACAAAAATGAATCTCATAAATTTGTGGTTGTTGCCCCAACAGGAAGTGCTGCTGCTTTACTTGGTGGATCAACTTATCATTATATGTTTGGAATTAATGACATGACAGAACATGCTTCAAATATGCAACTGGCTCAGGTAAAGCAGAGATTACAGGGAGTTAGTTATATATTTATGGATGAGGTTTCAATGCTTTCTTGCAGAGATATGTATAAAATAAGTGTAAGACTAGCAGGTGTTATGAACAATGCTGAACAACCATTTGGGGGTCTAAACATGATATTTGCTGGTGATTTTGCCCAACTGCCTCCAGCTATAGGGCAGGAAAATGCTTCCTTGTATGGTAGATTTATTGGCAGAAATTCTACAAGCTGGCAAGATCAAGAGGCTGCTATTGGAAAAGCACTATGGCATCAGGTTATAACAGTTGTTATATTACATCAGAACATGCAACAAACTACACAAACTGTAGAAGATGCCAAACTATGAGAAGCTTTGTGTATCATGCATTACAAGGCTTGCACAGCTGATGATATTGCCTTTTTGCATACTCATATTTTAAGTGAGTTGGATGGGCGATCATCTGTTAATGACAAGCAATTCTGTAATGTGTCGATTATACCCACATTAAATCTTCCAAAAGATGTTATCAATAATCTTGGCTGTCAAAGACATGCAGTGGAGACAGGTCAAACTCTAACTGACTTTTACTCTGAAGACACAATTAGCTCAACTGATAGTAGAGGGGAAAGAAAGAAAAAGAAAACATTTGGATCATTGGGAAAATTGAGAGTGCCATCTATTTCTGCTGGTGTTCAGCAAATACTATGGGATCAACCCTCCAGTTCAAACTCTAAAAATATTCCTGGAAAACTTTCTCTGTGTTGTGGTTTACCAGTAATTATAAGACGAAATAGTGCAACTGAACTTTGTGTTACAAAGGGTCAAGAAGCCACTGTTTATGATTGGCAATCATCTGTAGGTTCCAGAGGACAACGTATTCTTGATGTGTTGTTTGTCCAACTTACAAACCCACCTCAAACAGTTCAACCTGGCCAATCTGCCCATAAATGTTGTACCATTAATTAGAACTACTACAAATACTCAATGTGTACTTCCAAATGATACAACTCTCAATGTATCATGCAATCAAGTTGAAGCCCTGCCAAACTTTGCAATGACTGATTATACTTCACAGGGAAAAACAAGACTATTTAATGTTGTAGATATTAACAGTAGCAGGAGTCATCAATCGTATTATACTGCTCTGTCTAGAAGTGCATCTGCAGCTGGAACAGTAATATTGCAAGGTTTTGATGCAAAGAAAATCACTGGAGGTGCATCAGGTGCACTATGCCAAGAATTCAGAGAACTTGAATTGTTGGATAATATCACTGCATTGCACTACAATGGAAAGTTGGATGCTACAGTAATTGGTGAGTGCTGAAATGACCTTATCACAGCCTTTCATAAAATCAAAGGTGAATATTATGTACCTAATGTTGTTCATAGAGCTATCCGATGGAATGGATCTGATATATTTCAGTTGTCTAGCAATCTAAATGTCACTCATTGGAGGATTGAAAACCAAAGCAACATATCCACAAAAAGACCAAGTATACCAACTGCCACTATATCTCCATATGTTTCTTCCAAAGGCACAAAGGGTGACTCTTCTATATATATCAAGAAACATAAAATAAGTTCAAATCAAAAACCCCCAGCCCCAAAAAGGAAAAAGACTGAACATAGAAAAAATTCACAGGATCATCCTATGCTTTCTCAGCCACAAGGAACACAATGGCACAACAACAGTTGTGCTTTTGATGCAATCATATCTACTTTGTATAATGTTTGGCAGAATAATGAGTCTATACAAACAGATCGATTTGAGGCCACTAACCATGTACATTTGGGCAAGCTTGCAAAAAGCTTTGAACAAACCACTCAACAAAACCCTACATATACCCTTGAAGAGGTTCATGGTTTTATTAGACATTACTTTCAAAGGTTAGATCCAGCATTGTTTGCATGGAGAGCATTCACTAGTGTCCAAAATATATTTGACTATATGTTAGCCTCTTCTCAACCTGTTACAACATCATCTATGCATTGCCCCAATGGTCATGATGTACAACGAGCAGAAATATCTGCATTCAGCTGCCAACTTACAATATTAACCCATGTGCCCACCCTCCAAAAATTTGTTGACAACTTATGTGTTGAATCCTCATCCCATTGTCATTCTTGTAATCAGCATTTGGTAAGAACACATGTATTTGATGATTTTCCTCTCATGTTAGCATTTGACCTTTCAGGGCACACTGCATTACTGACAAAGTCATTGAACATAACACAAAGGAATGGACACTGTACTACATATGAGCTTAGGGGTGTAATATATCACCACACTGACCACTTTACAGCTCGTATCATCACATCTGATGGCATGGTATGGCATCATGATGGAATTGTTACAGGACAACAAACAGAATATGAAGGACACTTTGATCATGTCTCTGACATGTCTACAAACCATTCAAGAAGAGAAACATCAGCATTGTATATTAGAGTTGTTGAGAACTAAGACCTGTCGTGCATCTAGCAGTGGCCCACTCAAACCAGTCTTGCATATATCACATGCACAAACATGCTGAGAAATGCTAGTTTCTCAACTATCCAACTGTACTAGATCCAACCTAGTGTTCATGTAACACATAATGCGGGGTTGTGAAGTCGAGAGATTTTTGGGATGCAAACATTTTATAGAGAGTATTACAAACCAATTTTTTCCCTGTAAAAATACAAAGGGGTTCCAAGAAAATAATTAGAGCTCGTTCAGCTGCACGCTAATTCTGAACTTGTGGGTTTGTGTCTGTTAGGATACAGGGTGGCATTGCCATTGGGCTTTGAATTCAGATCACAGCGCCATGCCCTTTCCTCATGGACACTCATACTCTAATTCAGCAGTTTCGCCATGTTGTCTCTCTCGCTTCTCTAGCCTACATCTTCTCTGGCATCCACACAATTCAATGCTCTTTGATTGACCACAATTGTTAAGGGTCAAGGTCGTTCAACAAGGTGCTTCCTCGATGAGTCGTTTGGCACTAGTCTTACTCGGAGCGTCCGATGTAAGATAGGTAGTGCACTCTAGCAGGGCTTCTGCATAGAGTCGTTCAGGTTCACGCACTAAGGGGCTTCCTTAGTGGTTTCAAGTAAGTTCACAAGTTGCAAGTTAAGGCTGTAGATTCCCTAGATCTAACCTAAGGACATCCCTACTACAAGTCGCAGTATTTATACTAGTAGGAAGGTCCTTATCGTCCAATCGGAAAGGTAGATGTGTATCAGGTAAGAATAGAAACAATAAGCCTCATGCCTTGCATGAGGCATCCAATGTCATGGAGTGCTGCGGTGCAGCATGTCAGGGAACAATAAGAGATAAGCCTCATGCCTAGCATGAGGCGTCCAATGTCAAGGATCCAATGTCAAGGACATGATGCAGCACAGCATGTCAATTGTGAGAGTCCGACATCACGGACCTCATGTCAAAGGGCTGTTGTATCACAGCATGTGTGGGAGTGGGTTCGGGTGCATGGAGTTACCATGCGTCAAGGGTGCCTTCCATGGGAAGGGGACTGAATGCATGCAGTCGGCATGTGTCATGCATGTATCTGGTGTCAAGGACATGCCCTAGGCATGAATCAGGTAGTGCCTCCTGTCTGGAGGGGATCGTCGGGTCAGTTGGGTCAGTTGGGTTCCATGAGTTACAAGGAAAATTGTAACATTACCCCCCCCACTATGGTCGAAAGTTCCAAACTTCGACCTAAATCTTCGTCTCTCTTCCAGTCTGATCAGGTACAGTCTGGATATGTGGGTGGGTCAGGATCGAGGGGTGTTGCAGGATGGAGGGATTGTTCATGTCCAAACTTGGACTGTGATTGGGTTCTTTTTGTTCTATACTGCCCTTAGCAGTGGTGTCAAGGAGTCGGTGGTGTCGTCAGAAGGGAAGAGGTCTGTAGGGTCTGTGCAGTATCAAGGGCAATCACCATGGTTTTACATCTTTGTGGATATTCAGCAGTTTAACGTCTTTGTGGACAATTGGTAGTTTAACATCTTTGTGGACGATCGCTTCGCACCCAGTTGTGCTCAGTGGTCAGGGGTGTCGATGTGTGGGGGTGTCAGCTGGAATGCAGCAATGTCCCCAGTTCTCCATGTCGTCCAAATAAGAGCTGCCTTGCCAGCTCAAATCCGCTTTCTTTGCTGTAGTGGGTGTTCCACTGAAGGTCATTCCACAGTAGTGGGCTAATTCCCACTAGTGGTCCCCTGCCTGTGGTCAGACCATTGCAGTCGATAACAAATTCTTTGGAGGGAAATAGTTGTCATTGTCTAATTCTCCCTTGAAGCACCATTCCTCGAATTGTGCTCTTACCCAGGTTAAATCCATCTTTGTGCTCCTCCAGGTATAGAGGCAGCATCTCGGGCAAGTCGAGGATACTCTTTTTACTCAGTCGTCTCTGTTTATCCAGAATGTGATTCCATGCGGGCATTCCCAAGAGGGTTGCCCCGGCAGTCTGTTTGTTTTTTGGTGACTGGTCAATGACTCATCATCCAGTCACCATGTTCTTCTCGTATTTGTTCTTTATCAAAAAAAGAGGGGGGGGGGGGAGGGGGGGGTGGGGGTGAACGTGAAGGGCATCAGCGTTCAGTGGGTCAATCGTTGTTTGGGGGGTATCAGGGGTGTCATTTGGCTGGGGTTCGGTTCAGATAGTGGGGGTTTCTTGGGTTCTTGTCAGAGGTGGTACCTCTTCTTATATGCCATCAGGATCTCAGGGGCATTCTTCAAGTTTGATTCGGGTTCCCATGTGCTTTCAGATGTTGGGTAGTCAACCCATTTCACGAGGTAACGGCATGTCTTGCTGTGCTTCTTGTGTGTGATGATCACTTCCACCTCGTATTTGTTTTCTCCTTCCACAAGGTCGGGTGGTGGAGTCAGGAAGTTTCACCCATGAGTGTCGTTCTCATGGTATCGTGTGAGTAAAGTCGCATAAAAGACTGGGTGGATCTTCCATCTCGGCGGCAGTTTTGATTGGTATGTTGTTCTCGACAGGGCATCTTCAATCACAAAGGGCCCTTCTCGTTTTGGCACCAGTTTTCTTGTTGGGTAGCCAATCTTCAGGTTCTTGGAGTCAAGCCATACTTGCTCTCCAACCTTGAATGGTTTGTATTGCCCTTTCGTTTGGGCAGCCATAGCCTGTCTGGCCAGTTCGTGTGCGGCAAGAGCTTCCCTTCTCACAGAGAGAAGTTCTTGGATTCTCTGTTCGGCAGCCAGCACATTTGTCTTTTCGTAAGGGGTGGGGATAGTGCATGGTTGATATCCCATCATCAAGTAAAATGGTGAATGTTTTACTGTGGAGTGCATCTTCTGGTTATGCATGAATTCTGCTGTTGGGAGATAACACTCCCAATCTTCTGGTTTGTTCAAGCAGAACATGGGAGGGTAAACCTCTAGCTCTTGGTTTACTCACTCCATTTCTCCATCGGTCTGGGGGTGATAGGCGGTGCTCATGGATAGCTTGATCCCGAGCAATCGTCCGAGTTCTCGGAACAGTTTGGGTGCGAATCGAGGGTCTCTGTCTGAGATGATTCTTCCGGGGAGTCCAAATCTTGTGTATACATGGTGCAGGTAAAGGTCTGCGGTGCCAAGTGCATCAATTGTCTTCATGCAAGGGATAAAAATTACCCCCTTCATAAGACCATGGTCTACTATGACCATGATTGAGTCAAATCCATTTATTACAGGCAAGTCCGTAATAAAATCTGTCATTACCAGCTCAAATGGTCTGCTGGCATTGGATGATATTGGTGTCAGTGGTGGGGTCGTCGGGTGTGTGTTGATCTTCATTTGCTGGCATTTTGTGCAGCCTTCGACATACTTCTTTATGAAGTTGGCCATTCCTGGCCACCAGTAGTCTCATCGGATCAGTTTGATTGTCTGCCATTGTCCAGGGTGCCCTGTCATGATGCTATGATGGTATTTCCATATGATTGCTCGGCAGAGGGTTTCGTCCTGTGGCCCATAGCATCTGTCTTTGAAAAAGAGCAGGCTGTCTTCAAATTTCCAGTCCTCCAATGCAGATTTGATTGGGGGAGTTCCATTGTTCTTCAGGGCTTGTAAAGTGTCATTTACGAGGTCATCCTTCATTATTGCTGAGACCAGGGCTCCTTGGAGCTCAGCATTGATTGTTTTCATGAATAGTTCATCAGTGAGGATGGTCTTGTCCTCGTTATCAGTGTCTTCTTTGGCTATATAATCTGCTCTCCTCAATAGGGTGTCAGATTGTACCATCTGTGATCCTGGTACGTGTTGTAGCTTCAGGTTGAATTGTGACAGGTAGATGCTCCATCTAGCCTGTCATTGGTTCAGTTTCTGTGCCTGATGGAAGTATGTCAGGTTCTTGTGATTGGACAGTACCATCACAGGGAATGTTGTCCCCTGTAGGTAGTGTCTCCATGTCTCCAGCGCTCGGATTACTCCCAGTAGTTCCCTGTCGTATATCTCATAATTTCTTTCAGCTTCATTGAAAGAATGTGAGATGTAACTGCAAGGGTGCTAGTCTCCATTGGCGTCCTGCTGTCTGAGTACTGCACCTGTTGCAAATTTCAAGGCATCAGATTCCACCACAAATGGTTTTGTTGCCTCTGGCATCAGCAGTACTGGGGCTTCATTGAACTTCCTTTTTAGCGCATTGAACGACTGCTGGCAGTCATTCATCCATTCAAATTTCTGGTTCTTCTTTGTCAAATTGTCTAGCGGTCTGGCCAGATCTGTGATGTGTCCGATGAATTGTCGATAGAAGTTTCCAAATCCTAGGAAGGATCTTACATCCTTCACTGTCTTTGGCATGGGCCAGTCCTTGATCCCAGCCAGTTTCATGTTGTCCATTGCAAGTTCGTCGGGCCTGATGATCATGCCCAAGAAGTCAACTTCCTGTATGTTGAACTTGCACTTCTCTATTTTCAGGTAGAGATCACATTGTCGTAGTCATTTGAGGACCCTTTCAGTCCTTATCCAGTGTTCTTCTTCTGTCTTCGAGAAGATCAGGATGTCATCCATATAGATGATGAGCCATCCTTCATCTAGCATGTCTCGGAAGAGATCATTCATCATGGCCTGGAATGTTGCTGGTGAGTTGAACAGCCCAAAGAACATCACCATTGGCTCAAATAGCCCTCGGTTAGTCTTGAATGCTGCCTTCCACTCATCTCCTTTCTTTATCTGTACATTATGATATCCCCATCAAATATCAAGTTTTGTGAAAAATCTTGCTCCTTTCAGCTTGTCCAAGAGGTCTCCAATCAGTGGCAGGGGGTAGTTGTTCCGGATCGTTCCTTCATTCAGATAGCAATAGTCTTGGCAAGGTCACAGAGTGTCAGAGTCCTTCTTTGACATGAAGAAGAATGGGGATGCCATGGGTGATTTCAATGGTCAGATGTATCCTTTTTCCAGGTTTTCATCTAGAAACTCGTTGAGTTTCTCTTGTTCCTTTGGTGTCAGTGGGTAGACTTTGCAATCCTTCAGTACAAAGCCTTCCTTCAAGTTGATCACATGATCCCACGGTCTTGATTCTGGGAATCGTTCAGATGCAGATTTTTTGAATACCTGTCTGTATTTCTGGTATTCTGGTGGCAGTAGGTCATCCAGGGTCTGTTTGCTGGCCTCCCTCCCCTCATCTTGTTCATGTGTGAGTCACTGGGAAATAGATGTTTTTGCTCTGATCCATGGGCTCTTCGAGAATACATATCGTGGGGAGTCTTTGGCTTTTGTAATCCTGGAGATTGTGTTTGTTTTCCATATGTATGTATGGGTCAGTCCTCAGTGTTCCTTGGTGAGGGGTGGTTCTTTTGGTGGTTCAAATATGCCAATGACCAGTTCTCCTCATACATATGTGATCAAGAGGTCTGTCGCATTTTGCTTGTGGGTTTCTCCCATTGCTTGTATTTCCATGCCGGTGTCTGCCAGTAGTTCCTCATCAGGTACTTCTTCGACCTTCACTCGAGGGGGAGTCTCCCTGGGCATAGGTACTTCAGCATTGATGGTACTGTGATCTGGGGTCCTATAATCATGGGTCGGGGTAGTCCCTTGTTGAGGGTTGTTTATCCTGTTTTGTAGTGTCATTTTCATGTTCCTTTTGCCAGTGCTTCCCTCCCCTGTGGAGGTTAGCAATTCTTTCATCTTTTGCACGATTTGTCATGTCCTGTCACATCCATTGTTTTTGCCCTTCTCCAGTTGGTCTTTCCTCTGGTTTTCTTGGGTCTTGGTGACAGCACGTCTTGCTGCTTCAAGATTCCTTTCTTCTTTAGGAGTGCCCTTGGTCCTGGTCTTTGCAATGGCTTTCTGGACCGAATTCAGCTCCTTTGTTCTTGCCACGGCCAGTCGGGCTTGGGCGAGGTTCCCTTCTTTCTCTTCAGAGAGCCTCTTTCTTGTTTTTGCCACAGCCAATCTGGCTTGGGCAAGGCTCCTCTCTTTCTCTTCAGAGAGCCTCTGTCTTGTTTTGGCCACAATGCATCAGATTTGTGCCATTCTGTCATTGGGTGCCTCTCTTTCAGTGTTGACCCTGGGGAGTTTTAGGGTGTTCAGGAGGGCCCATTTGACTCTTCTCGTCTTCTCCCAGATTCGTTGGATCTGAGCCCATCATCCTTTGTCTCAGAACTCAAGAGTTCCTTTCTTCCAATCAATGATCAGGTTTACCTCCCGCAGCCATGACAGACCCAGGATTACCAATTCTTTGCCTAGTCCGGTGACTAGGTATTCCATTGGGTAGCTCCATCCATTGATGTGGAGCCTCCCTTTCACGTATCTGGTAATCATTCCCTGCCTATCCAGGGTTCCATCTACATTTGTGGCCTGGATGGTGTGGCCTAAGGGATATGTCCTGATTCCTTTTGTTTGATGAATTTCAAGTCAATAAAGACTCCTCCTGCTCCAGAGTCGAGGAGCGCGTTCGTTGTGACGTCTTTCCCATTATCTGACTCAGCTACCCAAATAGACAGGCACATAGATTGTCTATTCATGGTAGCTAAGAGTACAGATCCTAGGGAGACTACAGTGGTGACTGGTGTCGTATCAGGCCACTGTTCTAAAAACCCGATTCCTCCATGAGGTTGAGGGCTCATTCCTTTTCTTCTTCATCCAGTTTGTCCAGCATCGTGCAGATCTTCTGGTAGGCGTCCACCCCAGTCTTTTTCTGGGTGAAGTGATTTTGGTAAGGATGGGGCTCTTCCCATCCTTGTGGTCAGACAATTGGTGTCCTGGTTGGTGACAGATGAAACACAATCCCTTTTGGAGGTGTTCCACGCATTCCTGGTTTGTCAGTCGGTTGATGTCAAGAGAGGGCTATCCTTTCTTCATTGTTTCTTTTGCCTGTTGGTTCTGCCTGGTTTTTCCCAGGATTGCCATGGCCCATTTCCATTGGCCTTTGTTTTTCGAAGCTGCCTTTATCCAGCCTTCGAGAGTGTTGGGTAATGTCTCCATTGTGTGTACCCTCTTCAGTAATTTGGGGTGCAGTCCATCCATAAAGTACTCAATCATGGCTGCAACTTCAGTGATTCCCGTCCTGTCTTTCAGGATGTGGAAGTTCGCCACATATTCCTCGAGGTTCCCTGAACCTTGTTTGAGATTCTTAATCTCTGTCTTTGCTGTTCTGGCATTGTTGATTGGTGAGAAGGCCTCTAGGACCTTCTGTCTGAAGTCTGCGTATTCTCCAAGTCCCTCGGATTGGTGTTGGTTGACAAATGCCTGCACCCAGGCAGCTGCTGTCCCTCCATTCATGAAGGACAGTGTGAAGATGATCTTTTTGTCATTCGTGTCATAGACCTGGTCATTGATTCGCAGGTACAGGTCTATCTCCTGCAGGAACTTGGCAGTCTTGGTCCGCTCTCCTGAGAAATCTGTGGGTGATCAGATTTGAATGTTCTTCATGGACATCATCGGTGTGGTCACGGCGGGATTGGACATCTCGCTATAGAGGTCGTCGGTTTTGTCTGTTAGGAAGTGGGTGGATGTTTCGGGTGGGGGTGTGTGTGGTTGTTTAAAGTCTTTGTCAGTGAGGATATCTCCTCTTTGTCTGTTGGTTGATCCATAGAACCAATGCTGTGCTGGGGTTGAGTAACGGATTAGTCTTCCATTGTATCGGTACCAAGATGAACCTGGCTGTGGTTCTGCTTCTCTTGGTGGTTGGTCTGGGGTTTGTCTAGACCCAGGCCGCTGTGGTGTGTATCGAGACATATTGCCTACACCTAGGTAGGTGGGCTAGCAGATAGTTTAGATCTTATGTTAAGGGTGAAGCCTCAACCACTCGATCTAGTCGATGTTGTTCGATGAGGTGCTTCCTCGACGAGTCGTTCAGCACTAGTCTTACTTGGAGCATCTGACATAAGATAGGTAGTGCACTCTAGCAGGGCTTCTGCATAGAGTCATTCAGGTTCATGCACTAAGGGGCTTCCTTAGTGGTTTTGAGTAAGTTCACAAGTTGCAAGTTAAGGCTGTAGATTGCCTAGATCTAAACTAAGGACATCCCTACTACAAGTCGCAGTATTTATACTAGTAGGAAGGTCCTTATCGTCCAATTGGAAAGGTAGATGTGTATCAGGTAAGAATAGAAACAATAAGCCTCATGCCTAGCATGAGGTGTCCGATGTCACGGATCCAATGTCAAGGACATGATGCAGCGCAGCATGTCAATCGTGAGAGTCCGACGTCATGGACCTCATGTCAAAGGGCTGTCATATCACAGCATGTGTGGGAGTGGGTTCAGGTGCATGGAGTCACCATGTGTCAAGGGTGCCTTCCATGGGAAGGGGACTGAATGCATGCAGTTGGCATGTGTCATGCATGTATCTGGTGTCAAGGACATGCCCTAGGCATGAATCAGGTAGTGCCTCCTGTCTTGAGGGGATCATCGGGTTGGTCGGGTTGGTCGGGTTCCATGAGTTACAAGGAAAATTGTAACAACAATATGGATGACATTGACTTTGAAGATCATAGTCTACAAGAGAATGATTCAACTTTGCATTCAGGCTTTGCTTCTACTCCCAACCAAGGGAGTGTCGGCACCTGAATCCCACACATCAGGTGGGGGGGGAGGGGGTCCAGAGGACCCACTAAAAAAAATAATTGACATTGAAGTTTTGAAAGGTCGGGTCATGTCTAGGGTGTTCTAGAGCTGCAAATTTGACTCCAAAACATGTTCTGTCTCCTGGTTTCCCCACCCAATGCAGCAGATTTGGCCTCCAGCCCACACTCAGTGTTGTTCCTGACCTTCCCTAGTATATTATAATAATGCATTGGCATCATTGTACTGGAAATACCACCAAAACTTGTCAATTCTTTCAAAGTATTTAAATTGTTGGAATTTGGGTTTGAAAGTTGCATGATGCTGCCCCCTGTTATTTATTTTCTACAAGACTACATTTAGTTTTCTTAGGTTTCTTGTTATGGTTTGCAGTTGTGGTAGTCTGACACACGATCTGTTTGCCTTGCGAGCTCACCAAGGCCAAACAAAAATATCTGATTGGGGTTGTCTCACCTTTGCGAGATTACCAAATAAGTAATAGGTGCACTGGTGTACTACTAGTAAATCAAGTGTAAATACCTGGCTGATAAGAGAGGAAGAATGGGAAAGTTACAGAAGATCCTTCAGTGCACAAGGTAGCAGACACTGAAGGTGTATAGGAGGTGTGATGACTGAGGGAGTTGATCACACAGGTCACAAAACACCTTGTCCACTCATTGACTCAAGTTTGACATGTGTGTGACAGGCTGGTTGATGATTTTGATCTGGGGAGTTACCCAAAATAGGCTGACACATGATGGGAAACTACCATATATAGAAAGACAGGGAGGGGGGGGGGGTCCCAGATGGCCACTTAAAAAAAGTTATGAGTGTATGTCTAAAATTTGCAGCCTGTCACCCCCTTGCTCCCAACACTTCTAATCCTGCCGACACTTCTAGCAATTCTGGGAAGGGAAATGGATGCTGGACAGACCAAGAAATCATTCTACTTCTTGACTATGTTGAGGCACACTGCTCCCTCAACACACTGAGAGGCCTCAACTTGAAGAAAACCCAATTCAACAAAGCCTGCAACATGGTCAAGTCAAAAGATGCTTCGCAATGCCACTACAAGTGGAGCCATGTATGTATATGTATTATTAATGATGGTTTATCTCACTGATCTCCTACAAAAGCTTTGCAGTATCTACAAGGCCATTTCTCTTTGGGACAAGAAGTCTGGCAGTGGATGGCATGATGACTATGGTGTCAATACATGGACTGCGGTGATAGGTCCACTTCAGCAGCTGAGCTCTGAAAACAATACATCACACTCGGACACATTTGTCATAATGTCCTATAATTTTGTGAATGCTTACAAACCCCTATAAACACACGAAACAATGACATGACACCTCGAAACGTTTCAAAAGATTTTGTACCATTTTGAACAACTTCAGCTGCCATATTCTTATTGTACCTCACCTCGAACACATGTTTCCAACATTCCTCACACTGACGTATTGTGTTTCCGCCATGACAAACACAAGGAGACACAATGGCTAGCACCTTAGTGCACATCGAGGTGCTTTTCAATGTCTTCATGATTTATTGGAACAACAAGACAAGGAGATTTGATATATCATGTATATTGCACATTTCCTTCTCACTGGGTGCAGGGCACAATACCCCTGATGGGGTATTATGTAAGTATCTTGGAAGTATTCCTAATACTGTCAAGATACTAGCCCAGAAGTATGTTGCAAGTATGCTGATTGTTGATTACCATACCTCCTCTTGTATATCAAAGTACCTACTTGATATATACTTGTGTGTCCAGGTATCTACTCAAGTACTTACTTGCACATCCAAATTGTACATCCAAGCACTTCCTGAAGTACCTATTTGAGTACCATCTTGACCTACTTGCATATCTCAGTACTAGTACCTTCTTCCATGACCAGGTATTTACTTGAGTACTTACTTGAATGTCTGAGTACATATCTGAGTACTAGTACCTACATCCATGACAAAGTACCTATTTAAGTACCTATCTTGGATATCCAGATACCTAATTAATAGGTACTTTAGGAAGTACTTGGACATACAACTTGAACATGAAAGTAAGTACCCAGATATGTACCAGTAGGTACTTGAGTAAGTACTTGGATAAGGTGCCAGTACTAGGTACCTGAGTAAGTACTTGAATGTACAACTTGGATGTGCAAGTAAGTACTTGAGTAGATACCTGGACACACAAGTATATATCAAGTAGGTACTTTGATATACAAGTAAGGACTCAAATAGGTAACAGTAGGTACTTGAGTAAGTACCAGGATGTGCAGGTGAGTACTCCAATAGGTGCCAGTACTAGGTACCTGAGTAAGTACTTGGATGTACAACTTGGATGTGCAAGTGGTACTTGAGTACACACAAGTAGATATCAAGTAAGTACTCGGATATACAAGTAAGTACTCAAATAGATACTAGTAGGCACTGCTTGGACATACAAGTAAATACTCAAATAACCACTGGTAGGTACTTGGATATACAAATAAGTACTCAAATAGGTACCAGCGGGTATTTGAGTAAGTACTTGGATATGGTAACAGTAGGTACTTGAGTAAGTACTTGGATGTGCAAGTGAGTACTTGAGTAGATACCTGAACATGTAGGTAGATATAAAGTAGGTATTTGGATATGCAAGTAAGCACTCAAATAGGTGCAAGTAGGTACTTGAGTAAGTACTTGGACATACAACTTGGATGAATGTAAGTACCTGAGTAGATATCTGGACATTCAAGTAGGTACTTGGATATACAAGTAAGTACTCAAACTTGAATAGGTTCCAGTAGATACTTGAGTAAGTACTTGGATATGCACTGGCAAGTACTAGTCAGTACTCAAATAGGTGCCAGTAAGTACTTGAGTAAGTACTTGGACATACAACTTGGATGTGCAAGTGAGTACCTGAGTAGATACCTGCCAGTGGACATGTAGGTACTCAGACATGGAAGTAGATACTTGCAACAGCAGACCTGCATGTGCAGACATCTGCTAATTATACTTTCCCAATCTATCAAATTTCTTCTTATATACTTCCCATAGAGTAGTTTGACAGTATTGAATAAACAACACTTCAATACTTCCAATATTCCCTGGCTTTAGTATGGTGAAGGTATGGGGTGCATGACTACTCTTTTTGTTTGTGTACTTCCATGATATTTCAAGCATACTGACACAGAGGTTTTCTAGATCTTTTCCATCATATTGCTAACATATCCCAAGCAAAGTATTGTGATATCATCTTGATAGTATTGTAGATAGTATCTTGGTAGTACTGAAGAAATTACCTCAATACCACCAAGTTACTGCCTTCTCAGTACTTGAAAAATATTTTGATCTTTAACTTCAATACTCCATTAGAAGTATCTTAATATTATTGTGATAGTAGGGAGGAAATATTGTATTATTTTTCAGCCAAGACATTCAGAATACAGTTACAATATGTACAAGTTAGTAATGTGGAGGTATGGTAATCAACAATCAGCATACTTGCAACATACTTCTGGGCTAGTATCTTGACAGTATTAGGAATACTTCCAAGATACTTACATAATACCCCATCAAGGGTATTGTGCCCTGCACACAGTGTCTTATCATTTTCTCATTTACTTTGTGATTTTGACACCTTTTTCACTGCCTTATGTTTACCACATGTTTTGCCTCATGGCCTTTTACCTTTTTAGTACTATCTCTCTAAAACATATATAGTTTGGTGTATTTACTGTCGAAATGTGGAACATTGTCTTCCCATATTGCATATCATCTGACTTAAGGGTTCTGCTCTTGAGTCCAAGCTCAGTCTTAGTCTGAACTCTCTCAAGTATTCCGCAAACTATGTCGTTTTGCTACTCAGTTTCTTGAAACTATTGTCAATCACCTATCTACCCTGTCGTCATCTTCTACACCATCTACTCCTATTGTCACTGTATCCCAAACTCATCAAAACCATTTTGAGGACTTCCAAATTCCTTCACACCACAGCTAAACTCTTTCGTATTGTTTTGAAACACTTCGTAGTGTTTTGTACTACTTTGTATGGTTTTGCAGGACTTTGCACCTCCTAGCACCATTTTGCAATGTTTCATAGTACATCTACTGGCCTTGGTTAGTTGGTGATATTCAGTACTACCTCACAACCTTCCTCGGACTTGTGTTATATCTCCTGAGACCAGTTTTGTTGGTTTTGGTTGAGTTTCCAAGTTGAGTATCATCAGTGGCTGAGAGGCAGGTTTTTGATGAGTGGTTGAAGACTTCTGAGGTAAGCAGATATGATAAGCATCACAACATGATGCACACTGATCAATCTGATAAGCATGCCCCCCTCAAATCATTGACAATGAAACCTTGGCCATATTACCGCAGAATGCAGGCATTCATGCCCAGTACCCAGCCCCAAAGAACCCATTCTTTTGATCTTGGTAGTTCATCATCTGCATTGGCAACTCAGGCGCTCGATATGGTCAATGGAGAGGACAATGGAGAGGAGGACCAAGCTGGACCCCCTGTTGATACTCCTGCAGCGAACATGCCAGCAGCCTTCACTTCTGCGATGTCATCTCTTTTTCCACATGACCCCAACACTGCATCATTTGCAGGTACTTCCCAAAGCAATGCAATGCCTCCACCATCGAGTTCCTCTATTTCTCCAACAGCCCATCCCAATCATGTTTCTCACTCTCAACAACATGTCTCTGTAGATTTGGCTCTTTCTTACACAACCTCTAGTGAGACCAGCAGCAGCCAGCAAAAACACAAGTGTCATGTGACCAGGGGCATGCCACCACCCAGCTCCAAGCAAGCATTGAAGAACAAAACAGAAACCCTGAACCCTGTCATTATTTCCAGCCAGCTTAATTCCACTCTCACTCGCCTTGCTGATGTCATGGAGAAGTCTCTGGATGTTACTGCTACTTCCATTGAGGCACTGACCACTCAGCCAGCACCTTCACCATCCCCTCAGGCTTTGTCAATGCCTTCTCAACTCCTGGGCCCTCCATCCACACTATCATCCACATCGTCGTCTGATTCTGAAATCCTCAACAAGGCAATCAGGATTGTCATTGCCGATAGGGATTTCTTATCTGAGGATGACTTACTTGCTGCTTCACTCCTCTTCTCTAACACTTCGAATGAGCTAGTCTGCATTGCACAAACCTTTATTGCCCTCAGCAACAAGCCAGCAGTGCTACATTGCTTTCTTATGCGTCAACTTGAAGATGCAGGTCTTCATACAGGAAAAGGGAAGGGCAAGGCTAGCATGAATGATGATGATGATTTTTCAATGTCATACTAGTCCACCATATATGTATGTATTTTCATGTTGTTATGGCTGGTCCTTGTGTATGTTTACCGCTTTGAGTACCTCATCATTTGCTTTTGTCTTGTTGTATTTTTGCCATGCTCATGTACCATTTATATATTCTCAGACATTTGTCAAGTATACTATCCTTCACTAGAGAGAATCACTATTATCTGCATCTGCAGTATACTGTAAGTAGCTCTCCCACATCTTGTTAGGAATATTCATCCTATGTGACTTGACCTCTGAATTTCCTTCATCATCATCATCTGCAATAAAACCACCATTGTGATCACTGTTGACATCTGAGGGAAAGGGCTCATAAGCTGCCTGATATGAATCTGTGGGTATTTTGCCTTCATCCTGGTCAATTTCTTGAATAAAGTTCTGAAGAGCACACAGAGCAGCAGGGATGCGAGGTTGGAAGTCAAGGGGATAATGAGGAGGAAGAAGGAGAATCTGGAAGCATTGTTTAAGAACCCCAAAGATATGCTCAATCACATTACATGCCTGAGCATGATGAAGATTGAATAACTCCTTTGCATTTACCAGGCTATGAGAATAAGTAAAATAATAAATACTTATATCTGGCAAGCACGTACTGAACACCTGCAGCTCCCCACTCCTGAAGATGATACCAAACTCCACAAAATAGAACAAAAAGTTCTGGGCAATGTGGAAATCCTGCAGGCACTGAAAACCCCTTTGCTAAGGCATAAGCCCAGACCTGTGCATCTGTTGCAGAACCTTCCCAGCCTGTGAAAATATATATGTGAAGAGCATGCAAAAAATTGCACATGAAGAGACAGTTCTGTGAAAGAAAGCCTTTCCGATTCCAATAAATACTTTGAAGAGCAGTGGGTGGAGAGAGGTGTATGTGGCTACCATCAATGGCTCCAAGACATCCTTGAAAGAAAGGCCATAGCTTGCCATTATCATGGATATGAGAAGGAACAGGATCATTGGGAGTCAAAAGTTGAACATATTGGCTGTAAAAGAGTTGAGATGAAAAAATAATGGTCAAGTACCTGTTATCTAAATTTTAGATTGCTAATGATCACAATTGTAACTTGAAATACTCAATTGGAGATGGTCCCATTTGCTTGTTGAAATTGCTCTCCAACAGGATGTATGGTCAAACCAGTGACAGACATGTAGAGAAATATGGCAAGCTGTTCCTCAAGTGTCATATATCTGGTATCCCCATGGCCCATTGATCATAGCACTTCAATCAGAGCATAGAAAACCTCTTTGTGCACTCCAAGTTCAGTACAAATGCGCTCAGGATGACCATTCAGCAACTCTTGCACCCAAGCATAACCCGAAAGGATTGAGGTGTGATATGGCTCTTTCATGTGATAATGAAAGATCAGATGCATAAGTGTTGGCAAGAGAAGAGACAGTTGCAGTGTAATAGTAACAAGAATGGTATGATGCAGATTCATCCTTGCTTGGGATGAGAGACACAAAGGCCTTGACATGATGTTTTGAGTGCTATCTATCAATGCTATCTATCTGATCAGTGACATCCAATTTCAAAGACCAAAAGCAACAAAATCATGTGCCACCCTTGTATCCTAACAGACACAAACCTGCAAGTTCGGAATTAGTGTGCAGCTGAATGAGTTCTTAAGCATATCAGGTTGATTTTTTTTTAACAACCTCGAGCAGGGAACTAACTAACTAGTCATGTGAATTACCTTCTAAACAAGGAAATTCTAACACTGTTGCTTTCTGCCATGTCTCTGCTACTAGCTTCACTGTTCACATGCCTCACAAACCCACCCATTGATGACATACTCAGATACTCTAGGTCAATGCACTGTAGGTGGTACTAGATGCAACATCAACCCTGCAGCTTCATTCTTATTCAATTCTTTCACTCACCCATCCTGTCTCACATCCTGTTGATGTGCACTTGATGATGTTTTGGCTAATTGAGGTTTCTTCATGTGTCACAGCCTGGCCACAAGTACAAACCCTCAAAATAGCCTGCAGGTCTCTGGCTTTCCACTTTTGTCCAATGCATGTTACTGGGCCATCAAGCATAAAATAGTGGTCATCATCTATTGGACCAGCTGGGTGCAATACTGACACTGATAGGTCTGGAGTTGATGGATGCTGTGCTGCCAAACTACTCGAACCTTGCTCAGGCAGTGTTGGCAATGGTGTTGGAGATGTTTGAGACTGTGGTCAGAACCCTCTAGTGTTGTCCATATCCCACTCATCATTGATTGTCATGATCAGCTCCAGGGTTTCATCAACAGGCTCATTCTGCTCTGGATCTGCTCAATCACTTTTGACATCAACACCCTCTGCCAAGTCTTCAGCTAGATGAATGTGATCCTTGTATGGGTCTTCCACATCAGATCCATCATCCTTGGCAACATTCCTGCTCATTGATGGATGCTTTGGACCAAAATAGATTGAATAAACTAACTTCAAACTAAGCCATGAGCTATGTGCCTCTGATATACATAACTACTGATTTTTCTTAGATTTGCATGTCTTCTTCTCTTTGCAATGGTTCTCCCGGACTTCCTTCAGCAGCCATTGCTCAGTGTTCATGGTTTTCCAAAGTGGCTCATGGGGTGCTAAGGAGATGGTTGGGTGTTTTGCTCACATGTGGTGAGCAAGGTTGTATCACCATATACATGGTTCAGCTGATGGACATATGGGGCAATGAAGTGGGACGTTGGAAGACAGACTTGATGATGTCGATGAGCTAGCAACTGCATATGAGAAATATACCTTGTTTATGCACATAGACTTTGTGAATTTGACTTGCTCACTTGTTCCAGCACCTTTTCCCCTTTTGAGGTAGAATTTTCAGAGAGAGTATGGTGAAAGACATAGACCATAGGGTTCCTCACTTTGCTTGATACTCAAATCAAATAGAATATGTGCAGCCATATGTTTAAGGATTCTCAGAACCTGCTTTGGGAGAGTGACTGAAGGACTACATGTTGTGCATTCATTGGCAACAGCAAAATTTTGTGCAGCTTGTTCATCTTCACAAAGATAAGGAAACTGATCTGATTTTCTAACTTCAGGTAAAAGAGTTCTGGCTACAGATTCAAGCTGCTCAAAGATCATAGCTCTGATGGCCATAAGAACACTGCTTTCAAACAGATAGAATGGATTTCTGGTTACTCATGTTGAGATGCTTGGATTGATGGGTTGAACAATATGACCCACGACTTGATGCAAGGGTCCCCTCTTGCCAGACCACCTCCAATCATTCTTTAGGTCAGGGTCATCCTCAACTCTAGCTGGAACAATATAAAGATATGAACACTGATTGCTCAGTGAGGTATTCCACTCCAACATGATCAGTATGCTGGTTGTCAACCATGATATCATTGACTTCACCAATGCACAGAAATACATGTCCATCACATCAGACTAACAATGTGATAGGTGAGTCAATTTCAACCTGGTTCTTGCTGAAGTGGGATCATGTTCAAGGATACTGAGGTGAGTCTTGGGTGATTTGACAGCATATCATTGGATATTGGCCACATGCTTGGAGTACTTTACACTCTCCCACCTATTATGGTTGGATTCTGGTTGGATTCCAGTTTGTCCAGCCAGAATTTCTGGAATTTCTGGAATCCAGTGGAATTTTTTTTGTATGTAATTTCTGGAATTCACACCCAAAATCCCCAGAATCTGAATGGACTCATAATCACCTGGATTCACTGGAGTCACCTGGATGCATGACCAACTGCACAACTGGACTAACTGGTGATAGGTTGTCTCCTCAGCTCAAGGGCCGATATGTCATTCTAACCACATTCTAATCACATCAGCTAACTCCTATGAGGTCCCAGATGCAGCATGACTCAGTCTATTGATTGCGATATCATATCGACCGCATCGAAACATCACCAGTGACATCGATTGTACCAAGAAACCACATCACACAACCTTAGGACTACCTCGAAAGCCCCTCAGATCCCTCTAAATGACCATTGAACATCCCCAATCAAACTTTGAACATCCCCAATCAAACTTTGAACAGCCATGACTGTGATTGAACATCATCGACCATCGTCGAGCATCATTGATCAATATCAAGAGACTACAAGTGACATCAGGCACTGCATTTGTTATCTATAATGTGGAAGACCATATGCCAGGAAGTATTCCAACTTGTGCTCAAACCTGCTGATAGTAGGTCAGCCTTGTTTCAACTCCCTATCGTGTACAGAACCCACTGGATGGATTATTGCGAGACTTAGCGCAGTTTATACACAAAGGACAGTCTCTTTTAGTTCTTTCCCTTTATTACTCCTTCATCATATGATATATCTATTTCTTGTTCAGATTCCAGTCTCCCTTTTTGGCCTTGTGCCTTAACTCATATCTTTTGCCTCATGTTCTACACATGGTTCTTATACCATTTTTGGAAGTTTCTTTTAAAACATATAAAACTCTGTAGTATCTACTGGGAAATAACAACAAATCGTCTTCACCTAGCATCTCGTATTAAGTTCTAAGAATCAGATCGATCCTCTAAAACAATCTAAACTTCTACAAGTTTTCTTGATTGACGAGAAACCTCTGCGATCATCACATCCTCGATCCTCCTTCGATCCTCTTGTCGCTAGCACTAGTAACCAGTTCAACACTTTATAGCCATTGGCTACACCCTTCGTATACTATTGACCTATAGAAAGGTCCTCAGAATCCGCACATTGACCATCGACAAGAATCATCATTCGCTGTTGATCTCATCGATTGTCCTCAATATCAATCAATACTCAATTGGACCAGGCCAAACACCTTCGGTTCCTATAGCACTATCTTCACAACTAGTACCAACTAGTTATCTTCCCATCAATTGGACCCCAAACATTCAGAACGATTCACACCCTTCCTCTGACTCATCACAAATATCATTGATTACCTCATTGGCTGTTTTGGTGGTTTTCCTGGGTTGAGTATCATCACTGGACAGCACATGCTTTACCAAATAAAAGTTTCACATCCAACAAGAATCGAACACCTGACCATGGGTCCATAAATAGAACAGTGAGCTTAACCACTTAGCTACCAAGCCATTCTCTTTACCCAACATTTGATACTTTTATTACCCAATTAAGGTGCATGGTAACAAATCATCATCAGTAATAGCGTATCACAGCTGTGTGATGTGTCATCACAAATGCTCTTACATGCAACCACACCACATTAACCCAACCACCAACACATCACAACCCCATCTGCCAACCACCTCCATCTAAAACCATGCCAACCACCCATGCCAACACATGCAACAAGGGATCTGGCCCATCGCCATTGGAATCCCTGCCCAAATCAGGATTGCAAACCTGCAAACATGCCATGTCAGCACTCAAAAAGGATGGCTCAAAGAAAGTGAAGCGAGATGAGGAGAAGGAAGAAGAGGAACAGTCTGGGAAGGGAAAAGGTAGTAAAAGGTAGGTAACCCAGCTCTTCTATCCAGCCATTATGGTACTAAGATTCTGTTCCTTTTTACAGGACCTTGAAAAAAGGCTCAAAAGGACAAGGTGCGACTTTGGCCACCCCTTTAAGGTATGTTTCTTTTTTATTAATATTCTTTTTTTCTCTCATAGAGCTGAACTCACTCTCGAAGCAAGCAGAGTCTCTGTTGCTCCCCCTGAACATGCTTGATTGGCCAAGGCAAGTTTCCTGCCCCCTCCTCCTGGTCAGGGCAGCACTGGTTGACCCTGAGCCTTGCAGGCCCCCTCCAGTAACAGCGAGGAGAGTGAAGAGGAGACCAGCGACAAATTTAACAACAACAATGGCAGTGATGACAGTGCAAGTCATGGGGAGCCTGCAGCCAACAACAACAACAATGGGGAGGCTGACAACAAGGACAATGGCAAGGCTGATGATGGGAACAATGGCAAGCCCACCAACAACACCAACACTGACACCGACAATTGGGAGTGCCAGGATGGCAATGACAAGGAGGCCCAGGATGACAATGACAAGGAGGCCCAGGATGACAATGTGAACACCAATGACAATGCCAGCCACAAGGAGGGCTGGGGCAATGACCACAATGGAGCCTCCAAACCCTGCGACAACACCACCAACAACAACACCAATGATGGGTCGACACCACCAACACCAGTGGCAGGAAGGCCATGGATGACAATGCCAGTGCCAGCGCCAACAACAGGGGTACTAAAACCACTAGCAAGCCCCCGTTTTCTTTTTCTTTACTGGTTACATCCTGACCATCCCCTGTCTCTGTAGTAGCCCTTAGGTCCAAAGGTATTTTAGTTTGTTGTAGTTGTAATTCAAAATCTAGAATTAGTATTAGATCATTTGCTAGGTGGCTCCTCGACGGGTGACACAGGTAATGAAAAAATAATATTACTTGGTCTTTTTAATATATCATCATAGTTGTTCCTGGTGCAACATCCATGGTCCAAGCCAAAGGGTTTCAAGATCCAGGTAGGAGGTCTTTACTTTTGCTTTTGCTTTTTAGCATTGTAAAACATCCATAGATGTTCATATGACTAGTCCATTATCCAGTCCACCACCTGCTCTCCATGGATCATCCCGCACTACTGGTAGACATATGTGTGGACATGCCACTGGGAATGTCTTCAATTTTGCTGATGCAGGTGATGACAACAATTTTGAGACTCCAGTTTTGAGGATGGGAAAAGTACATATTTATAACTTGCTAGTTGATTCTATCAAAGTCAAGCCATTCCAGATTCTCAAAGTCGATGTTCAGTTTTTTATGGCACCCATCCTCAAATCTATTGCTGCAAAATGGTCTCCAATTGAAAGTATGGAGCCTTCATGCATACCTATTATCGTTTATAATAATCCCATGATAGAAACCAACCCTCAAATATCTGTTTATGAACAAGGAGAGTGGACTGGCAAAGGCCGATATGATGCTGCAGTATCATTTGATGAAGACATTGAATGGATTAAGAAAAAGAAAGACTATATTTGTCCGGTCTGTTATGTGAGACACTTTTACAGTCTCCATCAAGATTACTTGACATTTATTTCACATAAGGAACAACAACCCACATTCCTTCCTGCATTATCTGTCTCGACTCTGCTTGGTTCTATTGGTACTCCCCTATCTGAGACTCGCATGTCTACACCATTTTCTGTCACTGGCTCTCCATTCAAAGACATTCTCTCAGTATTCCAGTTGAGTTAACCAATCACAAGGATGTAAATTTGGGTTATGCATGGCAGAAGTACAAGGCATGGTTGGTGGCTGTCAAGACCTGCAATATGTTATGGGAGACTGGAAAGTTGAAAGAAGTTTTTGATTGGAAGCCGACACATGCAGATATCATCAGCATTTTCAAGGGAAAATCACAGTGGCACTTGACATATAGCAAGGCTTTTCCAAAGCTTTCTGGTTATCCTATGATGGTGTCTTGGCTTGAGGACAGTGATGACAAGCTCTCGGATATTGAGTTGTGGGGAATATTGAAACCTGCATATGCATTTTCTGATCTTCTGGAATGGCTGGCAAATGGGGGAGAGGGTTTGACAAAGGGAGAGACAGAGGCAGGATCTGACATGGGGGAAACTCAGAAGGAAAAGGAAAAGGAAAAGGAAAAGGAAAAGGAAAAGGAAAAGGAAAAGGAAAAGGAAAAGGAAAAGGAAAAGGAAAAGGAAAAGGAAAAGGAAAAGGAAAAGGAAAAGGAAAAGGAAAAGGAAAAGGTGAAAGAGAAAGGGAAGGGAAAAGGCAAAGCAAAAGAAGTAACTGGCAGAAAAAAGCAGAAGTCTAAGGCTGTGTAAGTAGATACTTGCCAGGTGTTCAGAAATGGCTATTCTCGACCTATCTCAGGCCGGGGATAATAGTGTTTTGTTTGACAAGACACAGTGGATTGGCTGCAGAAAACACTTCCCAGAATTCCCTCCAGAAAACCTGCAAGAATATTGCAAGGCCTTGCTGACTATACCAGCGAAAGAAGAACATGCACTACTCCCCAACATTGAGCTTAGCATTACAGAACTTTTAAATTGCATACTCCCGACAACTTCCAAGACTGAAATATAGGTGTTTTATTGCTTGGAATTTATGTACACACCCTCCACTATGGCGCCAGAGTGCTGTAGAAGCCAAAAAATAGATATTTTAGAAGAAAATGCTGATTTTTTATATGTCACTTCCATTTGTCCAGATAAAATTGTGCCTAAAGCTATATGTGTGCCATTATCTGGATGAAATCGGTGCCTGAGTGGAAAAAAATTGTCTGGATAAGGATTTTTTTTGCAGAACATACCTTAGTAAGGGGCTTTTGGGGGTCCTAGTATCATCTTGACTTCAGATGTTGAATTTTAACCTATTCCTTAACTCAAAAATTAAGTTTTTTTAAAGTGCCCTGAACAGCCAAGCTCTACAAGGAAAGCCCATTTGACCAGGATTATGCTTCCTGAGACAATAAAACTACCATGGAACCACTGCAAAATGGTGGTGATGATTGGCAAAAAGAAGGCCAAAACAAACAGAGGCCAATACAGCCCATGCAGAATAGCAATTGCCAAATGGAAGTTCGGGGACATCTTGTAGCTGGGTGCTGATGCTGCACAATTACAAGATTACTTAGTCAATGGGCCCTTTCTCGAGGCAGTCTAATAAAATGAGATCTATAAAATCACTACAAATAAATTGAATGAAATAAAAATATAATATGAAGAATGGTTAGTATGGAGTTGGATATAAGCTATGCATTTACTAGAAGTGATCCATGGGAGATGGGTGGGTGCGATAGTTGCTGTCGCCTGCTATGGTGGTAGCTGTGGTTGCCATTCGTGGCCATCGCTTCTGTTAGGAAACAGCCCCATCACCTAATAAAATTTCATTTTCATTTTATTATATCGAATTACACTACATTACACCAAATGATGCCAAATGATGCTACACTTTGATAGTGTGAGAATATTATTTCGCACGCATCACTATGTATGTGCCTGTATGCACGCATTGGTAACAACAATGTACAATATATGTAACATAGTATATAAACCCTAAATATATGCCTAGGGGACCCCAGTTGTGTTCTCTTAGGTATTCCACCTACATTTTCAGTGTGAAAGGCCTATCTCAACAAACTCATCTATTAATAACCCCTCACATCAAAATCATCAATTCCCCATCACGAGCGCGGATCCCGCCCCCTTCTTGTAGAGAGAACCCGCATGGTCTTAGCTAGCAGATAGTGGGTGTCGCCCTAACAGAAGAACACAACTTCCCATATCAGTGCACCTTCTCTTACTTGCACATACGTCATTGTTTCACCGCACCACATCCGATTACTCATCCTTTTGGCACGAGCCGGAAGTACTTGTATATATGTAATCTACCTTTTCTTTCATAAGCTGATGCCAGGCCTCGCCTTACATTGCGACTGCCAGTGATCAAGAGGCAGCGCTCGTCATTAGGACAGCTGCAACCAGACAACCAATCGGATCTGGTTTAGTTACAATTTACATCACTCTATTCGGACGACTATTTTAGTTACAAGCCGAATTCAGTGATATCTCCGAGATCAGGCACTGTTGGAAGGGTTGTTGATCCAAAGTGTCAAAATAGGCGCCTGACGAACGATGAACCATTGATGAACCTCGACAAACCTCGACAAACCTTATCACATGACCTGTAGAGGTTTGGAGAGGTCTCGAAGTAAAATTTTGAATTTGTCGAAGAAGTGATTCATCACAGATTCTACAATTATGTCCAAACCTTCAACTTCTAATCCCAGTCCTAATCCTGTTCCCATACCAGCACTAGAGGCGAAAATTGATGCACTCACAGCACAAATGTCGCAATTAGTGTCAGTATTGGCAGCATCACAGCCCAGACAAGTGGAAGGACAGCCAGAGACGATAGGAGAAAGAGATGATGAGATGGAGGAGATGGTGGAGTGGATATCGCAGTTGGATGAGACAGTGGAGAAATCCAGAAATGGAAAAGCAGGCTTACCTAAGTATGCACCCCTGCAAATCTTTGATGGTACCATGGAGAATACAAAATCCTTCATCAGCTCTATAGTATTGTACATCCATGGGAGGAAGCCAGAGTTTTGTACAGCTGAGTCTAGGATTATGTTTGCTCTCTCATACATTCAGGGGGGGAAAGCACAGTTCTGGAGAAATGAGGCTATTAATCAAATTGCTGCAGGAAATAAACCATTTGCAACCTTCAAGGAATTTCTGGAGAGATTGGAGGCACAGTTTGGAGACCCTAATCCAAAGGTGACAGCCAATGCTAAATTAAAGACCATGCGCCAAGGTTCCCTAACAGTGGATGAATTTATTTTGCAGTTCAAAGCAGAAGCTTTGCAAACAGACATGGGAGAAGCCGTGTTGGTAGAGTTTTTGAAAGCAAGATTAAATCCCTCTGTATTCAAGTCTATCTACCGACTACCTTCTATGCCAGAGAAGTTGGATGAGTGGTATAATTGGGCAATGTGCCTTGACTGGCAATATCGGCAGGAACAGGCAGAGTCAAAGTTGATGTACAGAAGTAGTAAATTTGGAAAGTCATCTGGAGGAAAGTCCAAGAAAGGAAAGGCGCCTCAGGCACAAGCTCCAAGGGCACAGCCACCGGCCATGGCAGTGACACCTATAGTTACAGAGTCAGCAGCACCAGCAGAGGCAATAGAGGTTGATCAAGCAGGGAGATGAGCCCCACTTAAATGTTTTAACTGTGGGCAGTTAGGACATATTTCCAGGAATTGTAGGCAGAAAAGAAACATCAGGGGAGCTACAATCGAGGAAGTGAAGCAGGAGGAAGGCAAGCAGGAGAATTTTGTGGAAGAGTCCCAGTGAAGGTTTCCCCATTGGTGACCCAGAATCATTACAATGTATTAGTATCTGAGGAAACCCAGAGTAAATCAGAAAAGGAAATCGAGGAGGAGTACAACTGTTGTGAATCACGCAACAAAGACAATTGTCACATGTCATTTCTGAAAACCCCTAAATTCTTTATTCACTCTGCGCGAATAGAACCCAAAATCACCTTGACTGTGGGACTGAAGACAGTGGACACGCATGCAGCTATTGATGTGGAAGCGTTGCTTGACAGTGGTGCTACAGGATTATTTATTAATCGATCCTTAATTACCGGAAACGGTATTAGCACACGCAAGCTGGCGCAACCTATAATGGTGTACAATATTGACGGAACAGTCAATCGTGGAGGAACTATCAAGGAGGAGGTGACTATGGTACTAAAGTATCAGGAGCATCAGGAGTGAGCCATATTCGAAGTGTGCAATCTTGGGAAAACCAATCTAATAATAGGATGTCCATGGTTACGGAAGCATAATCCCAAAATTGATTGGAAAACTGGGAAAGTGCAAATGACTCGTTGTCCTAAGGAATGTAATGTGTATGGGAGGAAAAAAGGAAAAAGAAAGAGAAAGAACGTCCGAGGAAGTATTCTGTTACGATGGAGGAAGTGGAGGATGAGGAAATGCCAAATGGGGAAGTTCTGATCATGATCGAGAAAGAAGAGCAGAAGCAAACCTTTAGAGCAGTTCGTGGAGGACAGTCATGGGACAAGAATATTGTGAAGGTGGAGAAGCCAGTGGAGGAATGGGTGCCAAAAGTGTATCATAAACATTTGTCAGTGTTCCAAAAGAAGGAGTCTGAGCGAATGCCAGTGCAGAAGCCATGGGATCATGTGATTGAAATGAAGCCAGGGTTTGTGCCGAAGAAGTCGAAGGTATATCCATTATCTCTGATGGAACAAGAAGAAGTGGATGCATTCCTGAAGGAGCAATTGCGCAAAGGATACATATGACCTTCGAAATCACCGCAGATGTCACCAATATTCTTCGTGCCCAAAAAAGACCAAAGGAAGAGGATGTGTACCGATTATAGGTATCTGAATGAGTGGACAGTGAAGAACGCGTACCCCCTGCCGTTGATCTCAGAAATAATTGATAAGGTGGGAAAAGCCAAGGTCTTTACAAAATTGGATTTACGATGGGGATACAACAATGTACAAATAAAGAAAGGAGATGAGTGGAAGGCTGCATTTGCCATGCGTCGAGGATCCTTCGAGCCACTTGTCCTGTTTTTTGGGATGATTAATAGTCCCCCGACCTTTCAAAATATGATGAATGACATTTTCAAGGACGTAATAGACAAAGGCATGGTAATAATATTTATTGACAACATTCTGATATTCACAGAGGATGAAGAGAATCATGAGGCGATAGTGCAGGAGGTGTTATGGAGGTTGGTGGAGAATGATCTATTTTTGAAACCAGAGAAGTGTGTGTTTGGGGCAAGCGAGATCGAGTTCCTAGGAATATTGATCACCCCTGACGGGATCAAAATGGATCTGATCAAGGTACAGGCGATCACAGATTGGCCTGCACCCACCCGTGTCAAGGAGGTTCAAGCCTTCTTGGGACTCACAAATTATGATTGTCACTTTGTGCACAATTTTTCTAAAATTGCCACACCCTTACATAACCTTATGCGAAAGGGAGTAGTGTGGAGGTGGGGAGAACAGCAGCAGACAGCGTTTGAGGAGTTGAAGAGGAAGTTTGTGGAGGGACCAATATTAGCCCCAGTAGATTTCACACACCCTTTGTGAGTGGAATCCGATGCATCCGATTTTGCTACTGGAGCGGTATTATCAATGCTGTGCGAAGATGACAAATGGCATCCTTGTGCATACTTGTCAAAAGGGTTGAATGATGTGGAGAGGAATTATGATGTGCATGACAAAGAGATGTTGGGGATAATACGAGCATTGGAGGCGTGGAGGCATTATTTGGAGGGATGTACACATCAAATTGAGATCTGGACGGATCATCAAAATCTGCAATACTTCATGTCCGCTAAAAAACTTAATCGCCGGCAAGCACATTGGGCACTATTCTTATTGCGTTTCAACTTTCACTTGGTCCATAAAGCAGGAAGCTTAATGAGGAAAGCAGATGCCTTATCCAGACGTATTGATCATAAAAGGGGGGTGGAGGAGGACAATAAAAATGTTACCTTACTCAAACCCGAATACTTTCGCATTTGTGCTATGCGTCAAGGGCATCTATTAATAGATAGCTCAGAAACAGAAATGTTGTCTAAAATTAGACAATGCTCAGAAATGGACGATGAAGTAGTGGAAGCCATGAAAGCTCTGAAGGGTGAGAAGAAAGGTAATATCAAAGGAGATGAATGGGCTGAGGAACAAGGGTTGGTGTTGTTCCAAGGAAAGTGTATGTACTGAAGGATCAGGATTTGTGAAGGGAGATTGTCTGGTTACATCACAATATGCTGATTGCCGGCCACCCAGGAAGATGGAAGATGTTGGAATTAGTAATGAGAAATTATTGGTGGCCCGGAATTTCGAAGTATGTGTTGGGGTATGTGGATGGATGTGATACGTGCATGAGGGGAAAGAAATTTCCAGAGAAACCTGCAAGAAAATTAATGCCGAACCCTATACCTAAAGCGCTGTGGCGAGATATATCTGTGGATTTTATTACCGGATTACCCGAGGCTCAAGGGTATGATGCAATATTTGTAGTATGCGACCGCTTTGCAAAGGAGGTCCATATTATTCCTACTACTACAGAAACCTCATCATTGGGCTTGGTGTGCCTCTATCTAAATCAGGTATGGTGGTTACATGGGTTACCCAATACCGTTATCTCCGATTGTGGACCACAATTTGCGTCCGCATTTATGCGAGAACTAAACAACATATTACGAATTCAAACTAAATTATCTATGGCATATCACCCGCAGACTGATGGGCAGACAGAGAGAATGAATCAGGAGTTGGAGCAGTACCTACGTATGTTTGTCAACTACCGACAAACCGACTGGCCCGAATGGTTGGCAATTGCCAAATTTTCCCACAATAATAAATTCCATTTGGCTACTCGTATGACACCCTTTTTTGCAAATTATGGATATCATCCTCGCATGGGAGTAGAACCCAGAAGGGAAGTCAAAGTACAGTCAGTAGAAGATTCTGTATCTAAGATGCAAAGGGTACAAGAGGAAGCAGAGGCGGCATTGAAGAAAGCATGTGACGACATGATGCGACACGTGGATCATACTCGAGCACGCACTCCAGAGTACAAAGTTGGTGACTTGGTATGGCTAAGTACCAAGGACCTGAATATTCCACGACCTTTGAAGAAACTTACGGAGAAACAAGTTGGCCCCTATGCGATCTCTAAAGTGATCTCGCCTAATGCGGTAGTGCTAAAATTACCCCGATCATTTAAGATTGATCCTGAGATTAACATATCTCGCTTACGCCCTTACTGTCTGCCCATTATTCCTGGCCAACAAACTACTCCGCAACCTCCAATAATAGTAGAAGGTGCTCCAGAATACATAGTTGAAGAAATTCTAGACTCACGTCTTCGACGGAACAAATTGGAGTTCTCAATAAAGTGGAAAACTATACCGATGAAAATAATTTGTGGGAACCCGAAGAGAATTGTAAGCGAGCACATAATGCAATCACCCAATTCTTTAAACGTAATCCGAATGCTCCGCATCGCATTGCGAGAATGGTGTATGAGGGGATGAAATTCCGGCCTTACCAAAATTTCACAGAGGGGACAAACATAATATTTTCTTGCCTGGAAGTCGAGGCATAAAAGGGGGGTAATGTTAGGAAACAGCCCCATCACCTAATAAAATTTCATTTTCATTTTATTATGTCGAATTACACTACATTACACCAAATGATGTGAAATGACACTACACTTTGATAGCATGAGAATATTATTTTGCATGCATCACTATGTATGTGCCTGTACATGCGCATCGGTAACAACAATGTACAATATATGTAACATAGTATATAAACCCTAAATATATGCCTAGGGGACCCCAGTTGTGTTCTCTTAGGTATTCCACCTACGTTTTTGGTGTGAAAGGCCTATCTCAACAAACTCACCTATTAATAACCCCTCACATCAAAACCATCAATTCCCCATCACGAGCGTGGATCCCGCCCCCTTCTTGTAGAGAGAACCCGCACAGTCTTAGCTAGCAGATAGTGGGTGTCGCCCTAACAGGTCTCCTCGTGATCGCCGCAGTCATCCTCTGCTATTGTTCCCCCATTTGCACTGTTCTCCCTGCCATCGGCTCATCCCTGTCAGCTCATCACCCTGCTCACAGAGGCTGTCTTTATTGTGGTCATCGTCCCTCTGTTGTCCTTTATCCTTGTCATCCCCAACCCCATCCCAGCCATCCTCTTCCTCATCACCTGGTCCCCACTGTCATTCTCCATCCTCTCATTGTCGGTCTTGTTCTCATTGTTGTTTCCCCCCCAGCCCTGTCATTGTGGTGCCCTCTCACCATCTTCGATGTCCAACCCATGAGCAGCTGCTCGCAGCAGCAGGGGTCTGGTAGGTGGGTGCTGGTGGCAGTTGTCATCATCTGTGCCTTGCCATCCATCCTTGTCACTGGGCCAAGTTGTCCCCGTCATCATCCTGATCCATTATCCACCCTGTGAGCAGATACTTGCAGCAGTGGCATGGATGTAGGTCTGCTGTCTTGGCGCTGTCTCATGGTAATAGAACCTAAGTATCAAAACAAAACATTTATTAGTTGAAAAGAAAAGAGAAGAGAAGAACTTGACACTTAGGCCCAACAAACAACTTGTTTGCAGCCGTACATTGCATTGCTGAGCATTGTTGAGGAAGTGTGACTCAACATGACAGTTTCCTTTTTCGTTCAAAATCTGCGTGTCGGTAAAACCCGCTGAATGTGAAAATATGTAAGCAGCTGAGTTTGACTGACTTCAAAATATAAGCCTGCATTCAGAAAGACTTGAAACTCCGAAGCCATCAGACTTAACGTATCACTTTTGCTGGGTGGTTGGTCGAGTTAAAAAGACGAGTCCTTGTACCTCGGACTCGTAACAGGTCTGATTCACCACGGTAACTACCTGCCATTTTTCAAGTTCTATAGTGTGTAATTGGCAGTATACAGCTGTTTCCGAAAACCTTGAGAATGCGTGATTTATTTTGTTCACGATCCAATATAATAAATTAGCAATATATTAGGCTTACCTCAGCTGATCTGATACTGTCTGGGCCACTCGACGAGAGGTCTCTTCCCTCTCTTCAAACTCACTCGTTACCATCCATACTGTCTTTACTCGTTCAACTCTTGTCATTCATTACTTCAGTTTTCAAATCCTCTGTCTCGGCACTCTAATGTTGCCCCAGATTCCAACAGCAAGTCCACCACCTCCATATTTTACCCCACCACCTCCAGCATATGCAGGACTGCAACCTGTGGATTTGGAACTCACTCAAGCTTCTTCCCCACTCAGTCCTGCTCTCAGTGACATGGATCAGCTGAGGTAAGCGAATATATTGCTAATTTATTATATTGGATCGCGAACAAAATAAATCATGCATTCTCAAGGTTTTCGGAAACGGCTGTAAGTATAGAGTAATACAATAAAAGTGTTATACAAAGTTTTTCGCACCATTGTGAAGGGGGATTTGGTTTATTGCCTTTTTGGGACTACTTGGTTCAACCTGGTCTCTGGTGTATAGCTCTTCCTCCCACTCCCCACCTCTACATGCATCCATTTACATACTGCTTTAACTCCAGGGGGTGTGCAAGCCCAGTAGATGGTGCCCTGACTCACACTGCTCACATTGAAATACAGTAAATGAGCTTTTTGGGTAAACTAGGAGGAAGATGTGCATACCAAAAAAGAACAACTAAGTAATTCACTTAATGCTTAAGGGAGTGTGTATATATACTATATATAATGTAAAAGACAAATTTTCGAAAGGATCCGTTGAGGCATTGTGGAAATATAGTGGGACGAGCTTTTTAGGTAAACTAGGAAGAAGGGGTGCATACCAAAAAAGAACGCTTAAGTCGTTCAATTAACGCTTAAGGGAGGGTGCATATATACTATATATAATGTAAAATACAAGTTTGCGAAAGGATCCGTTGAGGCATTGTGGAAATATGGTGGGATGGGTTTCTTAGGTAAACTAGGAGGAAGGGGTGCATACCAAAAAGGAACCGTTACTTCGTTCAACTAATGCTTAGGGGAGGGTGTATATATACTATATGTGATGTAAAATACAAATTTGCGAAAGGATCCGTTGAGACACGGTGGAAATATGGTGGGATGGGTTTCTTAGGTAAACTAGGAGGAGGGGTGCATACAAAAAAGGAACGGTTGGGTTATTCAACTAATTATTTTGGGAGAGTGTAGATATACTATATGCAATGTAGAGCACCAATTTGCAAGGGGAATAAATAACTAATCATTGAGATAGAGCAAAACAACCTTTGGCCCACAAAATCCCTCATATCTTTGCAAATACTCTACCATGTAGGCTAAATATTGGATCATTTGGAAGTGAAAATAAAGCTGAATGCAAAACCTGTTGAAACCCGCAACACCATGCAACGGGTTGTGGTGTGCTACAGGTTTGATTTTTTGGATACCGCATACCTGTGTACACTGTCACGTGAATACCGTGGGTATTCCCATACCCATGATATACACTAAGCCCACTCCAGAAATCAATGAAGAGAACCAGTTCACCAGCTTGTATTTGAATTCTGCCAAATTCCTCAAAGTTGGTCAAAGTGTATGGGTTGATCGGGTTTTCTCAAATGCTGTTGTGAATGCCACATACAGCTTTCATGCCTCAGCCTCATCATACATGGAATTCTGGAACAATTCTTTTGGAAAAACACAGCAACATGGGTTTCATCGGTTGTAACATCATCAAATATGGCAGGCCTTTGTTCAAGAGTCTATCCACACCATTGCTGCTAGTGTTGCCACGGCTCGGCTCGGCTCGCTCGCAGCGTGGCTCATGCAGCTAAGCCGATTTTGCAGCTCCAGCTCACAAGCCAAGCTGATTTTCACAGCTCCAGAGCAGCTCAGAGTGGCTCAGAGCAGCTTAGCCATCCAAATATAGCACATGTCAGTTGCTATCATGCTGGCTTGTTCGTCCCATGTTGCCTGCTCTCCCTCTCTTCATCTATGCTATCCTATGCTCTCCTTCTTTGTTTTCTACTGCCATCTAGTACTTGGGACCCTGTAACATAAAAGTAAGCATGTTTTTGACTTTCTTATCCTTGTGATCAGCCAAACTGATGATTCTTATCTCTCCCACTCTAGATTTCTGCATATCTTCATAATGACTACACCTGGCATCATGAGGTTTTCTCCTCCCCTCCAAAAGGGATGTGAGATGTTTTCTATGTAGCTGGGAAGAGCATGAGGCCCCTCCGCATGTAAATTAAGTGTTTAATTGTTTTTTTTTTTTTTTTTTCAAATGCTAACTGCTCTTTTCTTATTTTTAGCTTATCTACTACCACAACAACATACAATGCACATGCACACCCCTCCTCCCTGTCCAAATGGGATGTCAGGGGGTTGTTTGCACCCTGAGCCCTGCTCTGTCACCCCAACAACAGTGGCAAGTACTGCTACAACCCACTGTGAAACAACACCTAGGGTCACCCACACAACCACCAACACCCCAGAGATGGTCAACGAGGCTGTAAACAACACAGGGCCCATCTACTGCCAAGGAAACAGAGTCTCAAGATGATGAGCAACTGTGCTCATCAAAACATGTTGTCTGCTCTCTGGATGAACCTTGCCACCAGCTCCAGGACCTACAAGGATGCTCTGGGAAGCTGTCTGCACCCCCCAGTCCCTCCCTGCTCTACCCCCTTGCCCCCGTTTTGCCCCATGAGCCCACGACAATGCCTCATGCATCTACACAGCCTGCCACATCATCAACGACATGTTCATCAATGATGGCTATACCTCCCGCTCTGCCCCTCTCTGAAACACAGACCATGGCCCAGGAATGAACGAGCACACCCCCAGGCGTGTCACAGACCCCCCAGACATGTCCAAACCCCCTGGCATGCTTGGCACCCCCACCATGGGGTGGATATGGAGTGGGATGAGAAGAGAGAACAAGGGGACGAGGGCAAGGTGGGGGGGGGGGCCAAACAACGTGTTGTTTGGCCCCCCCCAGTACATTTTTTCTTCTTCTTTGCTTTGTTTTATCCATTAACAGTGTGTTTTCTTTTTGTAGTTGCCACCCTCACCTGCTAACAACACCCACCACCATGAGCCACTGCTCGTGGGGTGGTGGATCCCCTACATCACTACCTACAAGATGACACCCATGCCTGCAAGCAACTGCTCGCAGGGTGGATCTGTTTCACTCCGGATGACCGCCATGTCACCACCACCACCCCTCACTTGCAAACGCAAACCACCCATGCCAGTAAGCAACTGCTCATGGGGTGGATCCCTACCCTGGCCCCAGCCCTGGTGATGACGATGATGATGCACTGTTGATGTCGTCTTTAGCTCCCATGCTTGAAGAAGCCCGCAATCACGGGTCTTCCCAGATGCAGGAGCTATTACACAATGGGAGATGGTGGGTCTACCTGTACCCGCTGACCCATGGCTCATGAGCTTGGGGGTTGGGGGTATGGGTGTGGGTATGGTCAGTCACTGCAGCCATACCCATGGGTTACCCATGTGGATTTCTTTTTCCATTCTTGTAGCTACACCCCACCGCTGTGAGCAACTGCTCATGGGGTGGATCCCTCCCAGCCCTGATGATGGTTCAGAAAGCAGTCAGCTCCTGTACTCAAAGGAGCCTGCAATTGTGGGTCTTCTCAGATGCAGGAGCTGTTGGTGAATGATACAATGGGAGACAGTGGGTACAACTGCCTCTACTCATCTGACATGTGGCTTGTGACCCATGAGTTGTGGGTACAGGTACAGGTACACTCAAAAGTACCTGTGGGTTACCTGTTCCATTGCCTGACATCCGGATCTCAAGTGATATCTTCATAACATATATTGTACAACACTGTGCATAAATGAACATCATTTAAGGCAGAAATGGAATTTATTCTTCTTCTTCTCCCTCTTCTTCATTGTCCAAGCAGAAATGGAAGTTATTCATCATCTTCTTCCTCTTCCTCTTCCTCTTCTTCCTCCTCCTCTTCCTCATCATCTGAACCACTCAGAAGTTGTTCCAATGCTTCCAGATCCTTCTGCAGGTCTTCAAGATCTTCATCAATAACATCTAGGTCCATCTCAGGTTCTCCCAGGCTACCTCCATATGCTTCTGCCTCACCCACAGGCTCTGTCCTTGCTGCAAACTCAATTTCTGTAAGTTCATCTGTCCAGCGCATACCCTGGGTAAAGTTCAATGGATCTCCTTTTTTGATTGAATCCTTCAACATCTGTAGGGCTTCCATCAGTTTAGCTGAGATACACCTTCTCCGAGGGGCCATTGTCTCCTTCCCAGATGAGAATACTCTTTCACAGGGGACACTTGAAGCTTGGATAGGTATAATATCCATTGCAAGTTGGAATATGTGAGGGTACTGGTGTTCATGTTCCTGAATATAATTTAGCAAAGAAGCAAATTGCAGATAGAACATTTATTACCTGCCAAAATGCCAACATACCAGATCCAGAATTAGGATTGCTCAGATACTGATCTACCTCCTTTTCCAATGAAACTTTTGGCTGTGATGATGTAACTTGATTTAGACCAAGAACATCCATTGCTGTTGGCTGGGAGGATGAAGACTTGGCTGCTGGCTGGTTAGATGGTCTCCCATCAGCCTGATTGTTATCATATGGACAAAGCTATCATAATTACAGTATTCAAGTTATTAACTTGGAACAGGCTATCAATGTGAAGCTTACAGCTTTCAAAAACATGTCTTTGGCTTTGTCATACTTCTGCAGTAATTGGTCATGATAGTAACTTAATTTGTTTGCAGGATCAACCGCTATTCCAGATTATTTTTTGTTATTTTAAGCCAATGTAAACTTGAGTAAGCTCACCCATTGCCACCACATATGCTGGTGTGTCAGCTAGACAGTCTTGATAATCACCCAACTTATCCAGACCGGGCTGAATAATTTTGGCCCACTGGGGGTTATCTTTCTTGAGCAGTGTCCACTTGTTGATAAAGGGAGAGTATGCAGGAACTGAATAACATATTGTAGGTGTTGCTTCAGCACCCAAAATATCTTGGAAAGCATGAGGAACCTAGGCCATTTATGTCAGTATGCTTAACTGTTAGAAATTAGCTGCATAATTACTTGAAGTATTTGCTGATAATCTAATAACAACTCCCAATCATGCTCATCTAACTGATACTTCCACAGTTCTTTAAATTAATTATCATGTGTGATGTCTTCAATTGCCTATAACAGTGTTAGTCTAAAGTAAATTAACAGTATGCTAAACTTACCTCTTTCAACTTCAAGACCCGATTGATCATCAGTAATGTTGATGACCATCTTGTTGTCACATCACAGAGGAGCTGATAGTCTTGTTCAATACATAGGTTGAAAAATGCTGTTTCTTGATATTGCTATTTCGTATCTGTTGATGTTGTGAATCAAAGTTGGCAAGAATGAATGAAAATATAGTTTACCGCATTTACAAGAGAGCGTGCAGTTGCAATGCAATCCTTGGCATAGGTATAACTGGGATCATAATCAGAATAGTCTTCAACTGTGTCATCAACATATGACAGATCTGTGATAGCTGCTAATGCTGCTTTGCATGCAAGATTTACAATGTGAGGGAAGCAGCTATAAAACAACATCAAAATTAGTTCCAAATACAGTGAATTAAAAATCTACCGAATCCTTTGTTCATCCATATTAATATTGATTTTGCACTTTTGAAGGAGAGTTGACAGGTATCTGAACATAGTGTCATTGTTGGATGCATTGTCACAGGTAATCCATCCCATCTGAGATACTATTAGAGTCTGTCATGGCCTAAACATATAAATTATTCTACTAACCTTTTCCATAATCTTTAAGCAGTCAGTGATGAACAGAAAACAATGTGCCAAATGTTCACCTGTGTGATGTCCAGGAAGCTTGTGAAATCCAACAAGATTTGATCGAAGTTGAAGTGTTTTCTTAGAGCCACTAGGCACTTTCTCTGCTACAGCCTCAATCCAGTGTGCAGTTACAGCCATGAAAGATGTCTGGTTTCAATCAGTCCAGGCATCAGTAGTAAACAATATTTTTCCAACTGATTTCTATAAAAATTGAATTCAGTATGTATCTTAAAATTGACAGAATTCATTTACTGCCATTTCTTGTTCAAGCTGATTCATGTGTTCTTAATAAGCTTGTTCAATATGGGTGCGCATTGTAGAACGACCTGGAATGTCAGACTCCTGCAGCTCTTTACAAAGAAGCAGAAATATCTTTCTCAATCTTGGCGACTCCACAATATTGATAGACTGAAGTAATGTTAATATTACAACATGTTCAAGTTAGACAGAATGAAACATACTTGATCATCGCCAACAATGAATTCAAGAATAGCTTCTGCAAATGCCTCCTTGGTATATTCTTGATGTTCCACCTCCAATGATGTAGGCTCTGGTTCAGCATAAAATTTACGAATGGCTGGCAAGGCTGCTTGATCAGTAATCTTAATCTTCAAATCATCACAACCAGTAACCCATTCCTCAATGTGTTTACTATATAAATGCTTTCTTAAATTCAATGTGCTTGTTGTTATGCCAAATGAAGCAATGGCATGTGAGGAGCTGGACTTGTGAGCATGTCTGAAATGCCAATTACTCAGTATGCAATAGATTTATAATGTGAAAACTCACTGGCATAGTACACACTCATGTTGTCCCTTGACCTTTGTGAAAAATGACCAGACATCTTTAGCACCACCTCTTGGCACTGAATGGCACTGAAGTGGTTTGCTATGAGGTCCTGCATGTGGGAGTTGTGCATGTGAACATGAATGAATGCTAGAGACTGATTGAGAGCCAGAAGATGACTGAGAGCCAGAGGATGACCAAGATGATGACTGAGAGCCAGAGCCTGACTCAGACCCAGAATGAGACTCAGAACCTGCACGAAAGTCCAAACATTGCAGTCCTTCTACCAACTCCTCTTCAACATCTGAATGATCAGATTCATCATCTGAAGTTCCCAACTGCGAAAGTAAATTCTGGGGAGCATGTTGTCAGGTTGGAGAGGGTTCTTGTTCATGAGTAAAGGGAATCTGACCACCGCATTGTTTGTATGGAGTAAATAAGAGTGAAGCAGCTTGCTTGTTATGCAAAGCTTCAATCTGACGAGCAGCAAAGATAGATACAGGAGCAACTGGAGTCTTGAGAATAGACTTCACAGGTTGAACCTTCTGCTTAGTGGTCTTGGAGGGTTTTGTAGCTTTATCAGAGGACTTCACAGCCTTGTCAGAGGACTTCACAGCTGTGTTGGAGGACTTTGTAGCCTTGTTGGAGGACTTTGTAACCTTGTTGGGGGACTTTGTAGCCTTGTTGGAGGACTTCACAGCTGTATCAGAGGACTTTGCAGCCTTGTCAGAGGGTTTTGCAGTCTTAGCCTTAATTGCCTTAGGTTTAGCGGGAGTCAACAGTTGTAATGGATCCATCTAAATAAACCCTATTAGTTGTATATATATCTGAGAACACTGAGAGTGAGACTTGCCTGCTGTGAATACTTAGATGGTTGGCAAAGACGTGGTTGCAGAATAGAAGGTTCTATAAGAATTATCTTTACTTCTATATCAAGCTATGACAAATTTACAAACCTGCTAGAGTGGGTATGGAAGAACCTGTGCTTGGTAATACATCTGGAGTAACATTGATGCTGTAAAAAACTATAATCATTTCAAGAATCTAATATTTGTGGATAACATACCTTGCAGAGCAACATTAGATGATGACTTGGTTGTATTCTGGCTCTTTGTACAAGGTGCAGCCATTTCTGATGTGCAGTTAGCTGTCAGCATATAAATGCACAGATTATTGAATAACATGCCCAGTTGTTTCAAAGATGCCTTTTGCAGAATGTGACTACAAGATTCTACAGAATTTTCAGAACACTTGAATTGGAATTACTGTAAGAAAAGAATTATGGAGCATATACCAGAGGTGTCAGAAAGTACACCGGGAGCTAATTACATGAAACATAGTCAGAGAAGAAACATAATATAAATGCCTGCATACGGTCAACTGCAGCAACAGGCTGTTTGGGTTGCTCAGGCTGAGGAATATCTTCTTTCAAGGGTTTTTTTCCACAAGGCATGATAAGAAATGGAGAACGAGAGAGGAGAGCAAGGAAGATGGGGGTTGAAAAGAAACCGGAGTGTGGACCTGCTTCTCTTATATGGGCTAAAAACAGAAGTATTGATAACAATAGCCTATTAATACATGAGAAGATCAGAACTACATAAGTAAATGAGACTTCCATGGAGCCTGGTGGTTCTTGTTATACGGTGGGGATTGAGTGATAAGAGTACACATTGAGTGATAGGATCAGAGGTAGGAAGCAGAAGATCGCATTGCCCACCCCACATCCCCACCATGCAATGAGAAGCCCCTGCTGCAGGTGCAGGTGCAGTTGTCACGGTTGTCATCATCCACAGTCAGTTCCTCCTGCAGTCCACCCATCGAGCAGTTGCTCGAGGGCATGGATTTGGGTGGTGTGTCATCTGTGGTGATTGTTGAAAGCTCCCCCAACCCACCCTGCAAGCAGATACTTGCAGCAGTGGGGTGGTGGTGCTCCTCACAGTCATTGTTGTTGTCCACTGTCAGCATTCCTCCCACAATCCACCCCTCAAGCAGTTGCTTGAGGAGCTGGATGCAGGTGGTGTGTTGTCCGTAATCGTAGTTGGCTAGCTGTCATCAATGTGTGTGCATGTGCATGTGCATGTGCATGTGTGTGACCATTTGGTATGTCATCACTTCATTGTTCCACAGGTGTCAGTGATGTCACCAGTTGGGGTGTTGATAGGTGCTTACCTAGTGGGCATCCAAACTTCACAGATCTCCCGGCACCCCTCAACCATCACCTGTGCCCCTTCTCCATCTCCTGTCCATTCTGAAGGCCTGACATCCTGTTTGCACAGGGAAACGAGTGTTTGTAGGTTGCATAGTGTCAGCCCCCATCATTAGCAATAGTTTATACCCTAAAGAAAGAAGAAAAACACTTAGTTAGTATATAAATACAAGAAACAAAACAAAACAACCCATACCAGCAGTGCAAATGACAGTTGCCACCATTCACACCCACGTGCTGTCCAAGATCATCATTTGGGGCTATTTCCAGCTCTTGCTAGTGCGTGCATGGGCGTGGGAGTGGTGGGAGCTGGGTTTGACAGAAGGGTGTGGTGGTGATGGTAGGAACAGGTGAGTCTTGCATGATGCCAGGTGGAGTCATTATGGAGATATGCAGAGATCTATCTAGTAGAGATAAGAATCAGCTGATCATGAAGATAAGAAAGTCAAAACATGCTTACTTGGTATTACAAGAGTTTCACATACTAGATAGTACTAGAAAACAATGAAAAAGAGTGTAAGATAGAGTGAATGAAGAGAAGGGAGGGGAGGCAGCACAGGAGAAGCAGCCAGATGCCATCAAAACATGTGAGTCAACATTTTTGATGGCTTAGCCACTCTGAGCCACTCTGAGTTGCCCAATCTGAAAGCTGAGCCAGGTACAGCCGAGAGCCGATTTACCAGCATGGCTTGCCCAAAATAGTGGCTCAGCTTAACAGCTCGCAGCTCCAAGCTGCACCATTGGCAACACTAATTGCTGCTTCTGCTGATACAGAGCTGTCAGTTCAGGATAATCTTGCAATTGGTGAAATCACAAAAGAAGCTTTCTCAATTCTTGGTGAAAATAAAGTTATCAGAGCTGCAGATCAACATGCTTGTTCAGAATGCACTCATGATTACATTGCAACAACTGCTGTGCAACAACTGCTGATACTACTCCAACCGCTCTTTCTGCTGCTGTGGTTGGAGTTGATGAGGTTGAACAATCCTCTCCACAACCTGCCAATTCCAGTTCTTTATCATCTTCTGGTTCAACATCTGCATCCACCTCTGAAGATGGCATGGACATTGACAAAGCACCAGTAAAGATGGTAGTTGTTGATGGAACATGCTTTGGGCCAAAGCACTGTGCTTATGAAAACTGTGCAGGTGATCTCATAAACTATTGTGGTGCCGTCTTTTGTGCAATACATAAACAAGCCCATGGTGCAAAAGGCCATGTCCACAACTGTGACAATGAAGAAATCAGAGCAACACAAGCATGTCAACAGCATCTGCCACAATAGAAGAAATACATTGCTCAACACAAAGGACAATCTGCACCTGGTTTCTGAAGAATTACACAAAGGCCAGCTGAAAACCTGCCTTGTATTTCAAGAAATGAGCAAACAGAACAACCACATGATGAACCAATGGAGGAAACAGAGCATAAAAATTATTTCAGTGCTCCTAGCTTTTACTGTGTTGAAACAATATGTGCACCATGTGGTGTTGTGGTTGCCTGGGCAAACTTTCCAAAGGCTGAATCACCAACCAATATTTTGGCATTTTTGGAGAAGGTTTTTCATACTGAAGAGTCCAGACCAGATTACATTTGCATTGATAAAGCATGTCTGGTACTGCGAGCTGCACTCAGGAATGGATCATGGGAAAGGGCATGGGAAATGACAACACAATTTATTGTTGATGCTTATCATTACATCAACCATAGAGATGATGATGAACTTTGCAAGAAATGGTGTAATCCTGCACCAGCAGATGGCTCTGCACCTAATCTGGTTGTTGAAGCCAAAGATAAACAAGGTAAATCTTGTTTCAGATGTGCATTCAACACACAGGCAAGCTTTGATACTTGTTTCATGTAACAATAATACTGACTAACATGCAACAAACAGGCTTGTGAACAGTTAAATGCATGGATGGGAGGATATGAATCAATGTTGAAGAAAATGACAGCTGGTAACTTCAACTGGTTTCTGCATAGTTATCATACTAGACATGTTATTGCAAAACAAGAGGAAAATGCAAGTAGGGGAACAATAGTGATAGTGATAGTGATAGTGATAATGATAGTGATGATGACATGTAACAATTCTGTCTATGTTCAATGTTATTTATATGGATACATTTCTAAAACCAAGTTAGTCTATTATACTGGATTCCACCAGAGTCCACTGGAATCCACTTGACTCCAGTCAGACTCCAGTTATTCCAGTTAGTCCAACCAGAATCCAACTGGAATAACTGGAATAACTGGAGTCTGACCAGAATAGGTGGGGCAGTGTAAATTACAGATATGGGTTCATCCTTTGCAGGATCAATAGGATGTAATATAGGCATCCGACAGCAGATGGATTTTATCATCTGAAAGCACTTTTTGTGCAGCGGTTTCCAATAGAATGGTGTTCCATTCACCATCATACCAGCCACTGGGCCAGTATATGCTGTAATATCTGGTAAGAAATGAGCCAGATATTGTACGAGTCCCAGAAACCTCTGTACATCATTGAAGTTACAGGGTCTATTCCACTCCCATATCTTTGCCATTTTATTGGTGTCCATGTGGAGGCCTTTTTTGTCTATCATGTGTCCAAGTCATTCCACCTTGTCTGCATATAGTTCACACTTCTCCCACTTGAGGTAGAACTTGTGTTTGCATAGATGCATGAACACCAATCCCAGATGTCTCTGGTGTTCCTGCACTGATTGACTAAAGACAAATATGTTGTCCAGATAAACATGTAGGAATATGCCTATGAATTCCCAGAATATCATGTTCATCGCATGTTGAAACGTTGACAGGGTGTTGAAATTGCCCTGTTGCATAACATTGCTCACAAATGTGCCATAGATCATTGCAAATGTGGTCTTATGCACATCATCTGGGACTATGCATATCTGTTCATACACATCTGACAAATCAATCTTAGAACATATTTTTGCTCTGGCCACATCAAGACAAATAATGTCTTGTTCCAATAAAGGTGTCATGTCCTGAGCTCTTTTTTTTATTATGTAATTAATGGTGTATCCCTGGCGTTGAACGCGAGGGATGTAGTTAATAAATTTTACTTGATCTTAATTGTGAGCTTTGAGAGAGAAATACCTAAGTTTGAGTTTGAGGGTATAAATACACTTTTATATTGGCAGCTAATAATTCCCCTGTGGCTCAACTGGTTAAGCACTTGTTTGGTTTGTCATGTGATTCTTGATCATGAGTTCTAGAGTTCAATACCTGCTCTGAACAAGTTTATTTTGTAGGTACTTTGTGAAATTCATGAAGTCTGAAGGACTGGAAACTCATAAGATATTGCAAATTGACTTTCCATTATGGTATGACTTTAGGGTACTGAGTCTCACTGGATCCCTGGTGAGTCCCACTGGATTCCTGGAGGATTTCTGGTCTTCCTGGTAGGACTACCAGGATTCCTCCAGGACTCTGTGGGGGAGTGTAAAGTTCAGGGTGGAATCTGCCATCACTACCGTCCTTTATAAGCATTGGGACAACAGGTGGATTTTCGTCACTCTTTTCTAAATTTCACTGATCACACTTGATATCTCTGTTCGTTAAATTTCACATATGTATACTATTTGTTCAGCTACTACCATACATTTCGAAAGCTCAATTCTGAGTGCGCTGTTGAAATTTGTCAACACTACCATCCTTTAAATACCCTTTTCAGACTGTATATAAGAATTGCAAATATTATTGTTAATTTGGATATTTTAAGGCCTTATCAAGCCTTAACCTTTTCAGCCCAAAACCCAGATGAGAGGGGGCTGTTGTTGATGAGAGGGGGCCATTATTGTCTTCCAGAGGTGTTGGTTGTCGCCCAGAGGTGTGGAGGCAGAGAGTAATGGTGGGAAAAGTGTGAGAATTGTTGATGTTGATCAACAAAGTCAGCACATGACCCAATGATCAGACCTCAGGTATGGTACTGACTAAACCCATAAAACCATGGGTACGGGTGCAGTTTTGCCTTGGGTATGGAAATCCAAACCTGTACCCATACCCGTGTGTATCCATAAGTGGAAACTGTGTTACCTGTACCCGAGTCATGCCTTATATTCAAGGTTTATATACTATGTTACATATATTGTACAGTGTTGCTACCGATGCATGCATACATGCACGTACATGTTGATGCATGCAAAATACAATTCTCATGCTAGCAAAGTGTAGCATAATTCAACATAATAAAATAAAAATAAGTTTTATTAGGTAATGGGGCTGTTTCCTAACATTACCCCCCTTTTATGCCTTGACTTCCAGGTGAGAAAATATTGTATCTGTACCCTCTGTGAAATTTTGGTAAGGCCAGAATTTCATCCCCTCATACACCATTCTCACAATGTGACACGGAGCATTTGGATTACGTTTAAAGAATTGGGTGATCACATTATGTGCTCACTTATAATTCTCTTTGGGTTCCCATGAATTATTTTCATCAGTATAGTTCTTCCACTGTATTAAGAACTCCAATTTATTCTGTCAAAGATGTGAGTCTAGAATTTCTTTGACTACATATTCTGGAGCACCTTCTACTATTATTGGAGCTTGTGGAGTGGTTTGTTGGCCAGGAATAGTGGGCAGGTGGTAGGGGCATAGGTGGGAAACATTAATCTCAGGATCAATCTTGAATGATCATAGTAATTTTAGCAGTACTGCATTAGGTGAAATTACTTTAGAGATCGCATATGGGCCAACTTGTTTCTCTGTGAGTTTCCTAGATGGTTGTGGAATATTTAGGTCTTTGGTACTTAGCCATACCAAGTTGCCAACATTGTACTCTGGAGCAGGAGCTCAAGTATGATCCATGTGTCGCATCATATCATCATGTGCTTTCATCAATGCCACCTCTGCTTCTTCCTGTATATTTTTCATCTTAGATACATAGTCTTCTACTGATTGTACCTTAACTTCCCTTTGGGGTTCTATTCCCATGCAGGGATGATACCTACAATTAGTGAAGAAGGGTGACATGCAAGTAGTGGAATGGAATTTGTCATTGTGGGAAAAATTCAGCAATTGCCAGCCATTTGGGCCAGTTGGTTTGTCAGTAGTTGACAAACATGTGTAGGTACTGCTCCAACTCCTGGTTCATCCTCTCTGTCTGCCCATCATTTTGTGGGTGATATGCCATAGATAATTTAGTTTGAATCCCCAATATGTTATTTAATTCTCACATAAATGTAGAAGTAAATTGTGGTCTGCAATTGGAGATAACAGTATCAGATAATCCATGTAACCGCCATACCTGATTTAGGTAGAGGTGCACCAAGCCCAATGATGAGGTTTCTGTAGTGGTAGGAATGATATGGACCTCCTTTGTGAAGCAGTTGCATACTATGAATATTGCATCATAGCCCCTTCTTGCAATGTTGTTTGTCAGCCCCCAGTGGTGCTGGGTGATGTGGGCACCATTCATTGTCAGCAACTCCATTGCCCCCTATGAGCAGTGGCTTGCAGGCAGGGTGGTGGCACTGTGTAACATGGCATGCATTGTCCACAAATGGGGCCTGTTGCAATGTGCCATGGGGCACAGGGAATGGAGGTGTTGAGGGTGCTGTTAAGAATCTAAAAACAAAAAACAAAACTTAGTTAATAGTCATAAGAAATCAATCATAAAAAAACATACCCTATGGCCAGTACTTTACAGTCCCCCACCTGTCCTAGTGGACTTCGACCAGACTGACTGGAGTCCAACCAGAGTCCAAATGGAGTCCAAGTGGAGTCCAATTGAACTACACTAAGTCATGTAGAGTTCAATCCCCCACTGGAGTCCAACTGGAGTCTGAGTGGAATGCATTTCAACCAATGATAAGTCAATTAGATACTAAGCTCAAAGGACTTTGAACTTGGTGAATTTCATAAAGGACCCACAAAATAAATTTGTGTAGTGCAGGAATTGAACTCAAGACCTCACAATAAGGAATCACATGACAAACCAAACAAGTGTGCTCAACCACTTGAGCCACAGGAGACTTATTAGGGACTAATATAAGGTTTATTTATGACTTAACTTTTCATATTCTTCGAGGAGGCATTTTTCAAACAATTAAGATCAAAATTTTTTAATTAACCACATCCCTTGTGTAGGACACGAGGGAGTGGGTATAATACAATAATAAACAAAAAAAAACCCCTCTCACAAGATGCGAGAGAGGAGGGATTACTACTATGTACATAAAAAAACTAAACCCCTCATGCCTAACCTGAGGGGGGGATTCATAAGTACTACAATATATATAACCCTTGCATTCAGTGTGAAGGGGGGGCAGAGATAAATTAAAAATAATAAAGACCCCTCCCCATGCAAAATGTGGAGGGGGGGTTGGGAAATGTGGAGGGGGGGTTGGGAAATGTGGGGGGGTTGGGGGATGCGGTCTGGGGTGGGTGATGACACCCACCCCTCCTCGCATGTGTCCATTGCTGTAGCAAGCCACACCCATCATCCACCCTATGAGCAGTTGCTCATGGGCATAGGGATGGGTGCCATGGTCGTCTTATCCCTGGTGTGCCCACCATCCACCCAATGAGCAGCTGCTTGTCGGCATGGGACCCATCCACCCTGTGAGCAGAGGCTCCCAGGTGTGGGGTGGGTGTGTTGTTGGCTCTGGGGGGTGCTGGTAGGTGTCATCATCATCGTCATCGCCAACTGCACACAGTGCTTGGCTCGAGCCGCGTTTTTTGCTATCTTGGGAAATAAATTATGTAAGATCACTAAAATAGTTGAGGAGCTAGATCCCATCAAAAGCCAAGGGGTCTCCTGTCAACTCTAAGCGATCAGAGAAATGGTTCCTGAGATATTCCAGTGGCTTTGAAATGGCTTGGCTTGATGAGCTGGCACATTTGATGATGCAGCTATATGCTTTGTCATACACAGCTGCACAACAGTACCTAATGCAAGTAGATGATACCTTACACAAGGTACTGTGGTGTAAGGGTTATATTGTGTATTATGATTACATAAGCAACCTACAGGGATCTGGGTTCAATTCCTTTTCTTACACACTTTTTCAGTGGATTCTGACTGGACCAGGCTGAGTCCAGTCAGACTGGACTGGGACTGGACTAGCAACTTTGCAGGCAGTTGGCTGGTGACCAGTCCCAGTGGACTCCAGTTGGACTCCAGTCAGAGTCCACTGGGCAAGGTGGGGGAGTGTAAAGACCTCCCTATGGCCCAAATGACATTAGTCATTTGGGCCCACTTCACAGGCAGGGTGGTGATGACAGTGTATCCATGTTGCTGTTGTTGTTGCTGCTGTTGTTGTTGTTGTTGGGATTGGCCGTTGTTGTCATCAGCACCATTGTGGTAGCACAGGGCAGTTGGTGACATCGTTATCAAAAGGTAAGAATCTAAAAATGAAGAGTATGTTAGAAAAGAACAGGTTAACAATGAAAAAACATACCTGTGGCCCAAATGACAACTAGTTTGTCATTTGGGTGCACTTTCCAGTCATCCACCAAGGTCTTTTTGAAGTAGGTGGTGTGGGTGGTAGAGCAGATGTGGTGTTGTGGGTCATTGGTGGTTGTGGGAGTTGTTTGGAAAGTGGTGCCACTTTCTTTTTTGGGAGCACAAGCATGACCAAATGGTCTGGGCACAGCCATGGGGTATATCAGCACTCATGAAATGAGTACTTTTTGCCCCCAGAGTTCCCATTGCCCTTTTGTATACCATAATATTAGTGTTTTAAGGTCTGGTTCATTCCAGTTTTCTGACCTCCAAGTGAGGCAACCATGACTGCAACCAGTCCCAACTGACACCAAAAATGGAAGGACTGCAATGGAACCAACTAGGACCAGTCCTAATTGGTTCAGTTGCCCAGTTCCAACCGATTCTAACTGGTTTTTCCCATTTAGTAAATACATGTACACCCTGCGAGCAGGTGCTCACAGCAGTGGGGTGTTGCTAATCAAAAGAAAAAGAAAAAAAAGAGTGAACAACACCTGCAAGGTGCATCCATCACAACAAAATAAAGAAAAAAAAAAAAAAAGAAAAAAAAGAACCCACAGACTTGTGTTTGTAGCAAGAGTGGGGCATCATACATTGTCCTGGGTATTTGTTATTGTCAGCCCATCATTCATTGTCCCTGTGTTGTCATTTGTCATCCTTGTGTTGTCATCCTTGTGTTGTCATCCATCATCCTGTTGTCATGTTGTCCCCATGCTGTCATTCATCATCCCCTCCCTGTCATTTGTTGCCACCCTCCCATTTTTTGCCGTTGTTGTTGTCTTCTCCCTGTCATCCCCCCTGTTCATGTTCTCGTTTGTTGTCCCCATGGTTGTCAGCACCTCCATCTACCCCTGTGAGCTGTGGCTTGCAGGTGGGCTGGTGGTGCTGTGAGATGGCAGCATGGTGGTGCTATGATGTGGCAGGCTGGTGGTGCTGTGATGTGGCAGCATGGTGGCATGTTGGTGCCACATTGTTGTTGCATCATTGTCATTGTCATCCAGAAATGGGACCCATTGCCACCCTGCAAGCAGAGGCTTGCAGTGGTGACATAGGGCATGGGTGGGGTATGGTGAGGGCCCAGGTGCATTGCATCGTGGCTAGGTGATGTCATTTGCAAAAGATAGAAACTACAAAAAGAATTATTAGTAAAAGAAATAAGATTAAACAAAAAAATCATACTTGACAGCCCAACCAATGCTGGTTGTCATTTGGGCCATCTGCTTTGCATTCATTCATTGGTGGTGCTTTTGGGGCAGGTGGTGTACATGTGTTGATGGTGGTGGTGGATGCATGGGATGGGAGTTGTGGGAGTTGTTTGTTGTCATGGGAGTCATCTGGCAATGGTGCCACTTTTCTTTTTTTCAGGAGCACATGACCACATGGTCTGTGCATGGCCACAGGGTATATAAGTACCTGCCAAATGACTACCTTTCTACCCTGACTTGTCCCACTGCATGTAATTGTAGTGTAATGTAGTGTAACTGTATGATAAATAGTTATGATTAGTACTTATGTTAGTTATATTTTCTTACTTTTAAGCATGTATGTAGTACATTGTATATACTGTGAGAAGACTGGTTGCAACCAATTGCAACTGGTTTTGTAACGGTTTTTAAATATTTTCAAAACAAGGCAACCAGCAACTGGACTGAGCTCGAAAGTAAGCAACTGCAACCAAAAAATGGACCAGACCGTGTGTCAGTTTGGTTTGGTCTTCAGTCTTTTTCCAGTGCTATAGACCGGACCTTTAAACACTACATAATATGAGTATAATTAGTTTATATTAGTTGCATTTTTTGGAATACACTACATAGATTTACCTGAGTAGTATAGGCTATATAGTGGTTGCAACCAATGCTGCGAGCAACTGCTTGTGGCATGGAAACAGGGAACACTGAAGAGGGACAATGACAACAGGGCTGATGATGAAATGGAGATGGGGACAGGGACAGGGATGGGGATGGGGACAGGGACAGGGACAGGGACAGGGATGGGATGATGACAATGGAGACATCAGCAATGACAATGACAAGGATGATGAAATGAGGCCAGGGACAGGGACGACATGAGGAGAGCAGGACAGAGACAGCAGCACCATGACATGCCAATGACAGGGGGCATCATTTTACATATGTTGTATGCCCACCCCCTCACATCTTGTGTGAGGAGGGTTAGTTAGTGGTTATGATGTATGTGTGTACTATACTCTATTTCAATAGCCAAATATATCTTTCTTATAATTCTTACTTTTTTGCTTAACCTTCTGCCTACTGAAATGTCTCCTTAAATGTCTCCTTAAATTCCTTATTGACATGGCTAGGCAGCCCTCTAAGAGCTGATACTTTCAGAAAAGAAGTTTAAGCAACAATATAAGGAGAAATTAAGTGAATAAGGATGAATTTTGCTTAATTCAGGAAATGACCCTGATTCTAAGCAAGATCTCCTTGATAGCTATTTGCTTAATTCTGCTTAATTTTGACTTTAAGGAGCATTAAGCATATGCTTCCTCAACCTGACACCTATTCCCAGCCCTAGATAGCACCAGCATCACCTGATAATTCACCAGATGGTTGATCCGACATTCTCAATATTCTCTGAAACCTGAACTATCCTGCAATTGTGGTAATATGTTAGAGGGAACATATATCTCAAGATCTGTCTGAGTCAGAAATTAAAATTGACTCAGCAAAAGTATTTCATATCATGCCCATTAAACATCAGCAATTCTGTCAGAGGGTTAACCCCTATGCAGAAGCACCTACTCTACCACACATGACTGTACGAGTACTCGAAAACTTCAGAACACTGACAAAACCCTCTTGTCTAAATAAGCCTTCCCCAAACAACAGATCCCATAAGCGCTAGAGCCTACTATACATGTTTGAATATTGGATATGAATGTGGAGCTAAGCTTATGGAGCATCACGCTTAGCCTGTTCCGCCTCAATTCCGCGGAGAAAGGCTGCCGCAAGTTCCACAGCTTCTTTGACCTCCTTCGGGTATGCCTCCATGTAACCGATGCAAAACATCTGATAAAGCTGGTCGTTAAGGCGAGGGCGAGGATAATACGGATCATTGGTGAAGAATGCCTCGATGAGTTGATGAATCTTGTCCTGGTCCCTGGACCAGACACGCATCTTAAAAAGGAGTTGTTAGTGGAACTCTAGCAGACATAGAAATGGACACGTACCTGGTTGAAGTCTATGACATTCATGACGACACCACTGAAAGAGGCCCCACCCATAACGAACTCAATATCGCGGCCATCGTACCCACTACGCCAGTGCAGGCGACCTAATATCTCTCCCATGCCAGTAGCGATCTCATCCAAACTGGGGTAATCGTCGCCCTTGGCAGTGTCGAGCAACTGGCGATACCTGGATACGTCCAAAGGAAAATTCGCAGAGTTAAAAAAACGACTGGGACGTGCGTCCAGGGCCTTGCCGAAGTATAGGCGACAGAGTGATGGGATGGCTGCGTCACCAGCGCCAGGTGGGTAGAACAACATGCGGATCTTGAGGGCTGTGGACAAGGGAAGGGGGAGAACTTGATCCATCGCATATGCAGCGCTGTCTAGCTTGAGGGCTTTGAAATCGACCTCAGTGACCAAGGGACGACGAGCTCGGGATCGCCCTTTCGATACAGGAGAGCCCTCAGGAGAAACGAAGCTGGAGGAAAGTTCTGGGTCGTAGTAGGCGAGTGGGCGTGGAATAGCGAAGAAGGAATCCGTATTACAGAAATCGTATAAGGCGCGAAGAGTTTCAAATTCGGTTTTGAGTTCGGGAGTACGGCTGGTAAAGATAACATGCTTAAATGCCACGGGGCGACCCGAAAGGATCGAGACGGTGGCAAAGCTGCCTCTGCCAATCGGTACGAGTTTCCATTCAGGATTGATATCTTGTGAAGACATGATGCTGTGAAAGTTGCGAGAAAATGATGTCGGAGTTTCAATACTAGCAGCCGCTCGTCGCAAAGATGGGTTCCAGGGGTAAGGAGGCTTTTCGTAGGCTCTGCGCCATTCAAAACCGTTTCGCATATCTAGCTTCGCTACCAACGCCCTTTGTCTCCTCTAACATCACCCTTACTGTCCTTACCCTTAACAATCTACTAATCCTCTATGCCTCGCATTGAAAGAGATCCAGGACTCGAAATCTGCCCCAACTTCGCCAGTCCACACTATGACCCCCTTCGCACCTTAATAACAAACACAGGTGCCACTGAAGAAGAGGCTATAACACAACTAACAGAAGCTTGGAATCAAGAAAACCAAGCGAGGAAGGAGGCCCGGGAACAACTGGATGAGGAAGACCAACAAGCTGCCGACGAGGCAGATCGTCTTGCCAGGGAGCTGGAACAAAACGAACTGGATACTGCCCGCCGCGAACGTGAGAAGAAAAAACCGAAGATCAACGACTTCGACGTCAACTCCTCCGTAGGCTCCTACATCACTCCCTGTCCGTCCACTTACGCCATCAACAAACTCGAAAATTTTGACTACATTGAGCTTTTTTACTTCACCCGGGAAGGCTGTCTCGACGCCCTAAGCAATCAACGCACAGAAGCCAATGACACATATGGGCTTTCCAAGATAGGCGACTTCGTCTCCTTCTGGTCCATCTCTGCAGTCCAAGCCTCAAACAATGTCGTCCAAGATGTAGACCTCACCTGGGCTCAGATGATGTATGCAAAGATAAGCTACCTTCAACACCTCGGCAATGCTGGATGGCCCAAAAAACATGTTGATGCGCTCGCCCATTTCTTCATAGCCCTCGAAGCCAGTTCTTTTTGGGGATGATCTTATGGTGAGAAGATCCTTATCACATATCAAGCTCGAGTTCGATGCCACTGGCACGACCGGCTCAAACAAGAAGGTGACGGGGGTTTCAACATTGCCATCATTGACATCAGCTTACTAGACACCATTTCGAACGAAATCTGGGATGTGGTACATTCGGAGAATAAGAGAGAGGTCAGTTCACCATGTTTTTCCCCCTACAGCTGCATAGCGCTAATGCAACACCCCTCAACCTCTCTTATTCATTTCCTCGTCCTTTTTTTTTTTTTTTTTTCCCATTTATTCTCCGTTGTGGCGTACCATATGTGAGAGACTAAATGTGTACTGTGGTATGTGCTGCTGAGACGTTCTACTGTGTGGCTTTTCCTTTGGCATCTGCTTGGAGGGGCCCAGAGGGTCCTCGAAGCGCCGTTGGCGCTGGATTAAGTGGTGCTGAGTCTGGAAGTAAGGTATCGTGTGGTGTGTCTGGGTTGTATTCCTATCTCCTCTCTCGTTCTTTTCTCCCTTCCTCTCTCATTTCTGGCAGTTCCCCAAATGTGTCATGCAGTCTTCTCGTCTCTGCCAAAAACCTGAATAGTGCTTGTAGTGATTTCGGGGATGTGAGGATTTTTGTGATGTCGATGTTTCTGCCCCCTATGTTGTTTCGTAGTGTTTGTCTTGCCCCTTAGTGTGCTGGGCAGTGTAGTAGAAGGTGTTGTACCGTTTCATTGCTCTGTTGGCATGCTGGGCAAGTTGGTGAGTCTATTTTTCTGAGGCGAAATAGGTGCTTAGCTAAGGGTGCGTGTCCCGTTCTCAGTTGTGCGAGGATGCTGGCTAGCTTTCTTGGAAGCTTTGTGACGAGGTTGATGTATTTATTGGAGGGAGTTGTGGGGTCAGTCTTCATCATCCTGTTGTATCGTTTTGAATCTCTCCAGCCCTTTTGTGGCTGTCACTTAAGTTTTTCGTTGTGCATCCATCCGATAGCTGATTTGCTGTATGGTAGGGTCGTTCTCAGGGATTTTGGTAGCTTATGTGTCTCGCTGCTCCCTTCTGTGGTCACTTTCTTTGCCTCTTTGTCTGCTTGCTTGTTGCCCCTGACTCCTCTGTGTCCTGGTACCCATTTGACCGTGATTTTTATGCCCTGATGTTTTTTCTGTATTGCTGTCATGCTTCTGTGGAGTGCGTTGAAGATGTAGTGCCCTGGATTTGGTTTCATTAGTTGTGTGGCCGCGATAGCAGTGCGATTGTCAATGTAGATATTAGCCGACCATATGTTCCATTCATTGGCGATAAGCTTGGAACCTAATATAGCGCCCACTCCTTCTCCCTCATATACTGTGTGGTGGTGTTGCAATCCAAGCTGATATCTCAACTTGGTCTTGAGGGTTCTGTTTCTGTATAGAACTGCTGCCACTCCTATTTTACCTTCCATACCTGAGCCGTCTGTGAAGACTTTCACATCTGGGTTGTTGTTCTGTATACTTTCTATTGCTTTATCAGTATCAGTTATTACTTCTGTGGTTAGTCCTGGCTTCCATCCTGTATCAAAACATATGGCTGCAATCATTTTGATTTTTTGTGGTTGGATATCGTATCTGTGCATGAGGTCGTGTAAAGGTGTTGGGTGTCGTTTGACTAATCTGTTTGCTGCATTTGTGACTGGTTTGTGTAGAGGGTGAGTGCTGGGTAAGGTTGCTAGGTGTATGGCTGCTCGGTGTCAGTATTTATTGACCAGCAAGTGAAATGGGAGTAGGTTGGCCATAACTTCCAGGACATCTGTGGCGGTTGTTTTCATGGTGCCCATTATCATGATTGTGGCCTGTCTCTGAATTGTCGTGAGTTTGTTGACTGCTGCTTGGTTAGTGCATCTGTACTTTGCTCTTTTACCTACGTTCTGCTGCGGGGTGAGGAATATATCAGCTGCATATAAAATTCAAGGAACTGCAATGGAGAGGTATAGTTGTCATATGTGTTTTGCATTTATTCCACTCGATGTGCGGGCCAGACGCCCAAATTGAATGAGCCAATCTTGCCCTCTGGCAAGGACCATTGTGCACTGTGCCTTCCAGTTCAGTTTGTTGTCCACTATTATGCCCAGGAAGCATGCCATGTCCTTTGACTGTATGCACTGGTTACCTAGTATCAGTGCTTGTCTTGGTGTCAGAATTCTTCTTCTTGGGTTGACTGGGTTTAGGACTCATTTTTTTGTTGCGTTTGAAACCTCTTGATTCTGAATTCACAATTACGTGTTTTGGCCCAATCAAAGATTCCTCCTGCATGGTTCATGATGTTGTGCAGCTTGTTGTGTGTTTTGTTGAAGTTTTTGCCACAGACTATGATCACTGCGTCATCAACAAAGAGCAGTATCCATTCTCTTGTTTTGAGAACTGGGATTTTTAGTAGATCAGCATTATAAATGAGGTATGAGACACCCGAGTATGGGTCTCCTTCGTCAAGCCCATTCAGTACTTCAAAGTCTTCCATCTGGTAGTCATCAAATGATATTGTAGTTTGTTGGTTTTCCAGTCATCTCTTCATCCATTCTGTGTATTCCTTTGGAATTCCTCATTTCCTCATGTTGTGAATGAGTCAGTCGATGTCTACACTTGGGAAGGTGCCTTTGACATCGAGGAAGAGAACTGAAGCCATCTGGCCTTTATGCCATGCATCCTTAATCATTTTCATAAGTAGGTGTATTGAGTCCGTTGTGGTGCACCCCAGTCTTGCCCTGAAGTGGTTGGCTGGGAGAATGTTGTGTCTCTCGCACATGGTGGTTATGTCTTCTGCCTGACAGCTGTTGAGTAGCTTGGCAATGCCATCTGATAGCACGATTGGGCGCCATGCCAATGGGGATGTATAATCTGGTTTGCCCAGTTTTTTGAGAATAAGGGTTTCTGTGTGCACCCATTCCTGTGGATAGTACTTTAGTGTATTAGTGGTGCGATAGAGTGGGCCGAGAAATGGGACAAGTTCTTCTCTAAGGACCGAGTTTGGTACTGATCCCTTCTTGCTGGCTTTGTAGGGTTTCAGCTTTTTTATAGCGCGGTGGATTTGGTCATCTGTGATGTTCTTGAAATTCCAGTGTGGTGGTGGGTACTGGGAGTCTCGAGGTACGGGTTCTAAATCTGGGTTTGGGGGTGGGAAGAAGGTCTCGTGAAAGAGTTGGCATTTGCTTTTGTTGTCCACTGCTTCTCTGATTATCTGTTTCTTTGTTGGGTCTTTGATTTGTATCGTCAGGATTTTTGCTTTTCCTGCATCAATTGCTGGTGAGGTAACCAATCTACTTGCCTGACAGATGCTCGTTTCATCTATGCCCTCTAGCCATTCTAGCCAGTGTTTGGCTTTGGCTGTCTGAACCATCTCTGAGTAACAATTTCTCTGTTGTCGATACTTCTTGTGTATGGGGTGTTGTGGGTTTGTTCTGTGGTATTTTGACTTTCCCATTGCTTTCTTTTCCACAGCTAACTCTGTCATCCACCATCTCTTGGAGTATGGGCTTGGTTTTGTTACTTTGACATGTTTTGCTATTGCATCTTGAATTGCTTGGTTCAAATTGTTCAGTGACACGTTGAAGTCTTGGATGTTTTTGATCTCTGTGGGTGTGGGGACATTAGTCAGGTTTATTTTTAGGGTTTTTATCAGCTCGATCCAATCCATTAGTCTGAAGTTCTGTCTGGGTTCCCAAGCTGTTCTAGTTGCATGGATGTTGAGGAGTGTGATGATAGGGTAATGGTCTGTTTTGACTGGTCATGAAGCGTCGTCTGTGTTGCATTTGATGATCACATTCATGAGGTCTTCGGTGCAGAAGATGTTGTTGACCCTCGTGTGGTTCCCTGTGTTGTGGGCCCGTAGGGTTGGGATGTATGGCGGTAACACCATTTTCATACTGTGACATGCTAATAGGTTCAGTAGCAGCTGTGTTAGGTCTAGGTTTTTGCATGTTAAAAGGTGTGCATTTCTGGGTTCGTCCCATATCGGGTGGTGTCTGTTGAAGTCTCCCATCCACATTGTGTGTGTGGGGCCTGCTGTTTGGTGTTGTCTTGGTCTTGCATGAATGTCGATATGTGTGTTAACACATTGTTGTTGTCACCATCGTTGTAGATATTAATAATTTGTAGCATACTGAACTCGCCTGTGATTTCTATGGCAGTGATGTCTGGGTGTCGGAAGTGCAGCTGTTTCCATGTATCTGTTAAGAGGTTAGTGTTGATGAGTATAGCCAACCTAGTTTTTTCTGGGTGTTCGTTGTGGGTATTTGGGTACACTGTAATCCATTGTTGGTTAGCTCTCATTTTGCCTCTAAAGTTGATGAAGGGTTCCTGTATGATACAATGTCATAGTTGTCTAGTCTTAGGCTCTTGGAACAGAAGTACTCTCATACTTCTATCACTCAGTTACAGGGGAATGAGATAAACAGGAAGTTGGTATCAATTTAAGGAAGAGAGTGAACACTATCTAAGACACCTGAAAGTGTACTCAACAGAAAGTCATGTGACCACATGTGTGACTAATCATCTGATAGTGGTACAAAATCCTGGTAAGGGTATAGGGATACTCTTACACTTGCATATTCCCTCTTGAAAAAGGCTGTCAGTTCTACTTGTGTTCCTCCTCCAATTCTGCTAGTGCCTCTGTCTGCAGTAGTTCTGAACATGGTAGCCACATGTCATGTTCAGGTCCGTACCTGGTCCATCGTACCAAAAATTGATGGCCGTGGCCTCATGCACATTGTTTGAGTATGTGGTCAATGAAGTATTCTGTATTCCCATCTGCAGTAATGAGAGGTTGAGGTGCGTGTGATGCACGCTCTGGAAAGAGGGTGTTGTCATTGGGGATGTACGGCTGCAGATTTGCTACATGGAATGTGGGGTGGGCTTTAGATGTCAGTGCCAGGACAAGTTTGTAGCTTGAACATTTGGGGTATGCTTGTATAATGTTGTAGGGTCCATCGTAGTGTGGCATAAATTTAGCTACCTGCCTATCTTTGGCCTGCATGTAGTCTCATCATTGATGTGCCATGGCTAAGAGCACCTTGTCACCTACTTGATAAGCAGGGTCCGCTGACCAGTCTTTATTCACCTTGTGTGCCTGGTGAATCTTCGCTGCTAGTAAGCTGTCTTTTGCAGCATTGGTCTCTTCCTCCATGTCTTTGACAAATTTCCGAGCCTTCTCTTTATCCGATGATGTGTCGGTAGGACCTGGTCCTGGATGGGTGATGTTTAGTGGAGGCACAACATGGGGCGATCATCCAGTTTTTAATACAAAGGGAGACATGCCAGTGGAGGCATTAACAGTGTTCATTATATTGAAACGTACTTTTGGTAGAGCTTTGGCCCATCCCTTTTGATTCTGTTGGACGTGGAACCTCAGGCATTGGATCACTGTCTTGTTGGAATGCTCAGAGGCACCATTGGTCTGCGGGTGGTATGATGTCGGCATCTTGTGGTGAATGCCTGTGAGCTTCATTAATGTTTTCCAAAATGTTGACATGAAGACTTTGTCCCAGTCTGAGATGATTTCTAACCGGCAGCCATTTCCACAGTACCACCTGTCAAAAAAAAGGAACGCAAACTCTTCAGTGGTGGTGGTTGTGTTGCATGGGACGATCTGGATGTCTGCGCCCAGGCGGTCCGTCATTGTTACCACTGCATCAAAACCGTCATCTTTTGGAAGCAGTCCTATGAAGTCAATTGCTACTGAGTTGAATCGTGCGTCTGGCATTGGCAAAGGGTGAAGTGGTCCAGGTGGTTTTGATGTGGTCCCCTTGTTCCTCTGGCAGTTGATAAATCCGGGCACATATCCCTTTGCTGTAAGGGGACTAGGGGGGTGCCCTGTGTGTTTCTCCTATTTTTTACATTTGTTCTATATTTTCCCTCACTTCATTTCCTTCTATTCTTCATTTTCTATGATTTTTCCGGATTTTATTACTAATTTTCCCTTTCTATCATGTTTGTGCATGTTGACAGTTTTATATTTAGAGGCGGAGCACCCTTCCGACATCTACCCCTTGGTATGATGTCATTTGGCAGCCTTGATCTGCCTATCTCCACCTTTTCTATTTTTAGGTTATTATTTGATTTTTGTTGTCTTCACATATACTGGGCATCGGCAAAGGGATCCTTAGAGTTTTCTCTTCAGATTTCCCTTTGCTAGGTGCGTCCCCAATCTCTGTACTATGTAGTATAATTTTAACTTTGGATTTCCCGTTGCTAGAGGCTGAGGTTGCCCTTATAGTAGAAAACTCTCCCCTAAGGCCGGAATCGTGAACGCACTGCCCAAGATAGGCAGGTACAGAGTGGACGACGCTTCCCAAAGCTCCACAGACTCCCTACACACTGTTCCAGACAGTCTTGCCTTTACTGCGCCACCATTTTCGCCAAATGTGCCCCCTAGTGACATGGATGCATCAGAGCGCCTTGACATGCTTGAAAGCGATGTTTCCGGAATACGCGCACAAATTGATTTGCTTAAATCTACGATTGAAAACTTTGTCAGGACCCTCCAGACTAACCCTATGACCAATATTCCCCCCATTGCGACTCCAAGCGCACCCAACAACAAGCAAACATGCCCACTACAGAGCGCGCCCAGATCAAACTGTCTCCCCCCACTGAATTTAATGGTGCACGTGTGCAGGGACGTGCATTCCTTAATTCCTGTGAGTTATACATCAGTCTCCAGTTGCATCAATTTGTCGATGAGGCTGCAAAAATTTATTGGGCCTTCACATACATGAAATCTGAACACGCCATGTCTACGTGGACTGTATTCTGCGTCAAACTAAAGAACTCAGTTCTCTACCTTTCTCCACTTGGGGTGACTTTTGAGCCGAGTTTGTATGCCACTTTTGTCCCCTCAACGAGCACCACCGAGCAGTGACATGACTTGAGTCATCCTCTTACCACCAGGCACATTGATCCATGGACGATTATATTGATGAGTTTAAGGATTTGGTGGACATGGCAGGATATGGGAGTGGGCTACCAGTGGTGGTGAAGTTCCGATGGGGCCTCAACTGAGAAATTCAGGACCAGATTGCACAGATGTTGGAAGGGTGCCCAGCAGACGATGATATCTATACTTGGTATGAAGCTGCTTCACTCTGTGATGAGAACTGACTCACAAATGTGGTGTTTAATGCTGCATTCCATGCTCCAACTACCACTCATGTGCCCTACACCTTCAATTGAACCCTTCCCCACCTTAACCCCATTCCTGTTTGTCAAACTCCCACACCAGCCATCACTGTCCCAGCACCAATGGATGTTGATGCAGCCCGCAGCCGTGCGCATAGGTTGGATCTCTGCCACCATTGTGGGGAAACTGGGCACAGGGCTGGAGCATGTCCCCATTGTCAGGATATCTGCATGCTCACCCCTGAGGGGCAAGATGAACTCCTCCAAGACTTGTTGGCCCTTGTAGATGTTGAGGAAGCAAAGGATCAGGTTGCAGAGGAGATCAAGTCAGAAGTTGTAGAGGAGCAGGATTTTTCTATTCGCAGCGAGTGAATCGTACGCCCTCACTGCCTGTCCATAACCACTTTGAAGTCCTGTCAGTTGAATCCCCGGAGAATGAATCCATTTCTGTGACTGTTCCCCTCTCTGACCCTTTGAAGTTGGCTGAAGACATACCTGCTCTTCCCATCTCTCCCTCTGCTCCACACCCCAAAATTAAATCATGGGAGCATAAACTACCACACAAATATATTGTTGCATCCACTCCCTCTACACATTCCTTGAACCTAGCAATCAAACTGCAGATGACCGACACTGGACAGATACTCGGTGTCTCTGCACTCCTGGACTCTGGTGTGACCGGTCTCTTCATCGATGCCCATCTTGCACAACAACATCACCTAGATACTCACTCACTCTCGCATCCGATACCTGTGTATAATGTGGATGGGTCCCCAAATGAAGCTGGTGCCATCCAAGAGGGTCCTCCATTACAAAGATCATAGTGAGCATGCCCTTTTTGCTGTCACTCAATTAGGAAAGCAAAAGGTGATTTTGGGCTATCCGTGGCTTCGAGACCATAACCCAGAGGTCGACTGGTGTACCAGGGAGGTTACCATGATCTGATGTCCATCCCGCTGTCATACTTGTTTCACAGAAGCCAGGCAAGAATGCCATGGACAGAAGGCTGCAATATGATGTACTCAGAAGTGTCATGCCAGACCCCTGCCTATACCTGAAGTGGAGTTGGAAGGGGTTCCTGATCTGATGCTGGACTTGGATGATGATGAGGAGCCAGAGGAAGTGGAGGAAGGTGATCAGATCTTCTACACTGCGATTTGTCCATTGCACAAGGTGTGTACTACATCGAACATATCCCAATGCCTCGCTGAGGCCTTCCACAAAAACAATGCTGCTAAATCCTCTACTAATTCCTTGCTCCCTCATCTCCATGAGTTTGGAGATGTGTTCTCCAAGGAATTGTTCGACTCTCTCCCTGCATGCAAGCCATGGGATCACGCAATCGAACTCACCCCCGGTGCAACCCCTTCATCCTGCAAGGTCTATCCTCTCTCTCCTGAAGAACAACAACAGCTTGACCAGTTCATCAACGAGCACCTGGCCTCTGGACATATTTGACCATCAAAGTCACCCATGGCCTCTCCCTTTTTCTTTGTCAAGAAGAAGGATGGCTCACTTCGACCAGTTCAAGACTACAGAAGGCTCAACAACATCATGGTCAAAAATTGCTACCCATTACCTCTCATCTCTGAACTCGTGAACCAGCTCTGTGGAGCCCAATACTTCACCAAGCTCAACATCCATTGGGGCTACAATAATGTGAGGATAAAGGAGGGAGATGAGTGGAAGGAAGCCTTTTGTACCAACTGTGGTCTTTTTGAACTGCTTGTCATGTTCTTTGGCCTTACTAATAGTCCTGCCACCTTTCAGACCATGATGAACAACATTTTCCATGACCTCACCCTTGAAGGTGTTGTCTGCATCTATCTCGCCGACATCCTCATCTTCACTCGCACGGTTGAAGAGCACCGTCGCATCATGCGCCTCATCCTAGAATGGCTTCGACGGTACAAACTCTACCTTCGTCAGGACAAGTGCGAGTTTGAGAAGACCAAGATCGAGTACCTTGGCCTGATTATTTTGGAGGGTCAGGTGGATATGGATCCTATCAAGGTGAATGGGGTCATGGCTTGGCCGATGCCCACAAACAAGAAAGAGGTGCAGTTTTTCCTGGGCTTCATCAATTTCTATCAGTGTTTTATCAAGGATTTCTCACATCATGCACAACCACTGTTTGACTTGACAGGAAAGGAGGCATGGAGGTGGGATAATGCACAACAGGAGGCATTTGAAAGGCTTAAGGAGATGATCCCTTCCTCAGTTCTTTAACAGCTCAGGCAACAACATCCTCATGTAAACCACCACGGTTTGTGTGACAAATGTCATGTAGGATGTCCCGCTCCTTGCCCTGGGGTGCAATGCCTTCCAGTGCCTGAATGGTGAACAGGTCTGGCCGCAACAACACAATGTTTTGGTTGTCATCACTGCCATCCCCATGGTCTGCATGTCGGGAGAGGGCATTGGTCTTCCCCATGCTGCGACCCGGACGGTGGTGCAAGGAGAAGTCAAATCTGGATAGATACAGGGACCAACGAGCTTGACGATGGTTCAATTTCTTGGCCATCATAAAGTACTCAAGATTCTTGTGATCCATCCAAATTTCCACCTTGTGTTGGGCACCCTCGAGGAAGTGTCACCACTCCTCAAGTGCATGCATTATCGCCAACATCTCCTTGTCATGGATCTCGTAATTTTGCTCTACAGCACTAAGGCTTTTGGAGTAGAACACAACAGGATGCCACTTCTGGTCCTCCAGAGACTGCTGAGACAACACGGTGCCCGTCGCAAAGTCAGAACTGTTGGCTTCTACACGAAAAGGACGCAAATCATCAGCAAAGGTAAGGACAAGAGCAAGATTGGTTTAAGTAAAACGGGCTTATTGGTGCCTACTGCGTAACAGCCGTCTTGGACGCCCGACCTCTCGTAAGCATTATATTTTTATCAAGGACGCACTGAAGAGCCAACCTGGTTTAAAAAAACGTGGTCCTGTCATGCTCAACGGAAATCAGACGAGTTTTCCAGAATCAGTATAAGTGTCTAACATTGGCATACCTGATCACCACTTCGGACAATTAGGATTTTTTTACTTGTACAAGCTTCCCTTGAATAACTAGGAACAGACATAGCAAATGGCAAAAAAGATAACCTATGTATCTTATCTGGGAATAGGGGCCCCTATTGACATGAATTCTGAGAACCCAACAGAAGGTCGCTTTACTGGTTGGGCAATTATGTAAATGTCAGGTGGAATCTCTACTAGAAGCTGGATATCTCGACAACAATCCTGCAACAGTTGGACATTTTTTTGGGTTACAGTCGAGGCAATGCCAAAACCACTAGATACATACTATCAAATTGGAGGAGGCGGCAGTATAAGGTGAACCCTTTTAATTGCCGCTGCCCACTGGCAGTTGCCCTCTATATCTTTTCTGCCATCGCCTTTCATCTCTGCATTCTCCTTCGCTTTGCGCTTCTCCTCCTGCTTCTTCAGTTTCTGGATCTTCTTCTTCTTGTGAGTTCTAATTCGGTCAGCAGCTTGTTTTTCTTCTCGGCGCCCCTTCTCGTCTACACAGAATACCCATTCTCTATGCAACATGACCGTGAAACTTCTACAGAAAGGGCCTAGTACAAAGGATACCTTACATATGAATAATGATGAAGGATGAATCTGCACTCACAATGAAGCCGTCCAGTTTCATGTTCCTCTGCCATCTTCTTCAAGCAATCCTGGCGATCGACTGTGAACAATGCATATAAAATTAAGCAGAAACAAACCTTTGAGTAGATTTTTTTCCTGCAAGAGCACGCCAAAATGTAGAACAAACCCTCATTGTTATAACAAATCTGTATTTTGATCATCACGATAACTGTCACTGTATGGAGAAAAGGGTTACTTACTGGGCAGTCTGCGTGAGCGATCCAGTCGCTCTCATCCTTGTTATCTGCTTTTACACGCCGATATAGCAGAGAGCCATCTATATTGTACCTCTTGAGGGACTCGCAAACAGCCTGAAAGACGTAGACATCAGCAGAGCTTTGTCACTGTAGCAGTAATACCACGACTTACCCTGTACAATCTGGGTCGGTCGTCTGTCGAAAAGGTCAGGCAGTGTGGTCGGAGGTGTAAATGATCCGGGTTCGGAATGATATTAGCGAAGTATTCGGACATCTATGCAGTAGGGTAATCTGTACAATAGTACAACGAGCGCAAAGTCGCTGAGTTTGGTTGCGGAGACTGAAAATGATAATGATGTAATCAATCCGATTCGATTGCGATTTCACGAAACCACCACCACCGACAGTTTGGTTGTTGGTCGATAGGCTCGACCGACGCCCTCAGTCTTACTTGCATGAGTTTCTGGTCGATAGGCTCGACCGGGAGCCTCTATAGCTTGATTGAGCACTGGAGGTAAGGTGGCTGTTGGTCGATAGGCTCGACCGACTTTGGTTTCAGTTGCATGAACATCCCTCCTTCCTTTGAGACTACCCACCGTCTCAACGTTTGTCAGTCAACCACCACTCTCGACGCCGCCGCTGCCTCCAACCTCCACCCCCATCCACACTCCTCCAATGCTTCTTGCAACAACAGCAACAACAACCTCATGCAACTAACGGGCCCAGGTAAGTTTTTTCTTTTCGTCTTGTTTTTTTCCTTTCAACTAACACAATTTTTATTGTATTTTAGGTATTTCCATTGACCTAACACCAAGAAAGGTACCATGGCCCCCACGACGACGACGACGACGACGACGTTCCACTACCACGGAAACGCTACGGACGAGAGCGACCGGACAAGACCAGGAAACATGGGAACAACGCCACCAGGACGACAAGGACGCCGAAAACGACAGCAAGGGACGATGCTGCAACGGGAGGAGTACCAACGACTAAGTCAGCAGCAGCAGCATCAGGGAACAACTAGGCGAGGGCGACGCCGACGCCAAGGACCCACCACCACCACAGCGGCTGCTGCCACAATGATGAAGATGACGACGACAAGACCACCTCCACCACCACCATAGCGGCTGCCGCCACAATGACGAAGATGACGATGACAAGACCACCTCCACCACCAACACAGCAACCCCAAAGCCCCGAACCAGCTCCAGACGACGCCAGGGAGGACAAGAACCGGGGGAACGACAAGAACGACCCCAGAGCTGACAGGAACAACGGCAGCAACACCAACAATGACGGGAGCAGCAGCAGCAAAGGCCAGGGACAAACGCGACAAGAGGAGTGCCAGCCACGACCAGGAAGACCAGGAATGGGGCCAGAAAACAAGGGGGGGGGGGGGGTGACGACGACAACGACGACCCCAACGACGCAGACGACAGGTTGAGCGTCCACAACTTCAATGACAAACTGGACAATGGATATTGTACCTGGTGCAAATTTATTTCTCCGTCCGCAACTTCAATGACGAACTGGACAACGCATCCCGTACCGCAGCAAATTTACTTGGGCATCCACTATGATGTCTATGACCTCAGGTCTACCTAGCGTCTGGCTGTGTACTGTAAAACATAGCAGTAGAATTATCGAGTGGCATATATACTGGACAGAAGTGTAGTACAAGGATAATCTATTATATTTGAGGACTACTGCGCACTACTATCTCAATATTTTTAAAATATACCAGCCCACTCCCGTAGACATTGACCCAACGTCTCCGAAAATATATTGACAGGCACCCCAATAGCTCTGGACCATAGGCTTGTCGTGGGTGTTCTTTCTATTTCATTAACGAAATAGAAAGCTTCTTCATTTTCATCAAAAGAAAACCCAACGTCCATCCGTAAAAACATGGACAACGCACTCTTTCCTCCCAGTCTTGAGGATTCCACGAAACATAATTTCTCGTATGTCTCTTGGACAAATCGATAGAATTCCTGCTTTCCTTTTTCGCGAATTTCCTGTGTCCCAAAATCAGGATCTGCCACTGAGTAATCTCCACATAGTTTTCCACTCCATCGTAGTTCACTAATATATATCTAGTCAGTTTTATTAATCTGCAATCCACTGATATGCACTCAACTTGATTTCTTTCAGCGACAAAAACCTGGTGGTGTTCACGAACTTCCAACAATGTTTTGATCCATCGTATTGCGTATGAGCACAATACAGAATCTTTCCTCCCACCATTACCACCCGCCATTCACCAAACTCTCTCAGGGTTGGAATGTACTCTTGAGCCAACCACACTGAGTCCACCATTCCACCCTTCAGATCCTTCCACGCTGTTTCGCTTCTTTTACCTTTCTTTGGAAGGATAACATGGGTCCCACAGTCACTGTTCGTTCTCTTCAACACGTACCCGACCGGGATTTGGTCTCCTTCTTTCATCACAATCGTTCTTGGCCGCCTAGTCCCTATACTTTTAGCAACAATGTCCAGATTCCTTATCAATGCATCCTTCTGGGCGAGTGAGGTAATTTGAACCGTTGAAGGCCATAATCGTGTCGTCAATTCCAGCAGTAGCATTCTCTCCTTGTACCGATCCAGATTATCCGACTTGATTTCATACTTAGGGTTGTCCCTGAATCATCAAATGTCCTCGTTATAATCTTCTAAACGTAAAACCGATACTCACAAGTAGTCCACCGTCAAGTCCATACCTCCAATGAAAATGTCACACCAGTCCAGATACCCTACAAAATCTGCAGATGGACTGTCTGGATAGATCCACTCTTCCAAGAAACGCCTCCAGGGCACAAATTCGGTCTGGATTTTCGGACTCTCATCTTCATTCAAAGCCCTTGACATTGAGATAATCACATAAAGCTTGTGGAATAAAAATGTCAGCTCTGCATATAACTCAATCAGCGGTACAAGAAACAAACCCATTCTTGGATGAGAACTGAACGCCACTTGTCCACTCCTCGATTTCCTCGCTTTCTTTTTCCATATGCATAGATGCAAGTCCCTATAAGACATTGGACTGATTCCAGCTCCTCTTCGGTTATACTTTCCGTGGTCCACGCGATATCAACCTCTGCATCCCGTTTTGACATATATCTGGTAGGATCAGGCACATACAATAACTTCCATGTAATATTCGGTTCCTTCTGGGTCAGTTTCTCAGTGGTGGGTCGCTCACGGAAGGAGTGCGATATTTCCATCTCATGGGCACCAAGACGAGATGATGGTGTGGATGTAGTTGGTGATGAGCAATTCATATCGGTGCTGTCCAGGGCATCTTGTGGTGCAGACGTCTCATCAATAATGGGTGAGGTTATGGCAGAATAGTACACTGAAGAATTGTCTGTAGTGGAAATGGAATCAGCTGTTTGTGTAATTAATCTGTTTGAGGTTTGTTTATATCGACCAAATGGCTGGGAGGGAAAGAAGGATCTTACTTGACTGAAGCAGGTTCTCCACATAGGTTCAAGTTGTCCAACGAAACATCTGATATATCCATGGAAGATCCCTGAACAAAGAGGTCACCCACAGAGGATCATTGGGCTGAAAGTCTGTTTGTAATGCATCAGAGTTTACAAAACATCATATAGAGGCGCAAAGGCAATACCCTAATGAATTAGGCTGTCCAGATTCACCTGGAAAAGTCGAGCCCTTATGATGGTCGGCTCTATTCAGATACTCTCTATACAGGTTCAAGCCCTGCATAAGCTCGCCATCCGTTGGTTGGCGCTTATATGCCCCAGACTGCTTCGCAGCACAAGATTCTGAACAATCTTGTGAAATACGTGGATGAGTAAACCATATTGAGTAGCTATCTCACGTACTTGGATGCGCATTGCTTTTTTCATGCCTTGCCAAAGAACTGCCTTCAACAGGCCATAGAACTCCTCTCATTTTCGTGGTACAAGCCATTGCATTACAAGTATGGCAACACACCAAATATCCTTCCCTTTTCTTTCTTGAAGCTTTGTTTCTTGGTGCAGGCATCATCGGTTCTGATGTGAGGTTTGTAAGTCACCCGACAACGTTCGTCAAGGTTCGTAAGTCACCTGACAACGTTCGTCAAGGTTCGTAAGTCACCTGACAACATTCGTCAAGGTTCGTAAGTCACCTGACAAAGTTCGTCGAGGTTCGTAAATCACCCGACAATGTTCCCGCAACTTCAATCTGCGGTATTACTTTACAATGAATTAGTCTTGGTCTTGAAGTGAGAACATAAGTTGTGAATTGACGTGGGTCCACTGAGATCTGAGGCCTTTGCCTGTGAGAAAAATTAAAGACTTTGGTATGTCGATGCATATGTGACACGTAGAACTTACCTATTTTACATACATCCAGACTTCAGCCCACAAGTCATGTTGACCAATATCGCGAAATTCCTGGATATTGAGGCCCATGTAGACAATGAGCACGAAGCTGAATTCTAGGCATCCGACGAAGACGAGTATGGTATGTTCTTCTGTATTGCGATAGCGGTCACAGGAGGCAATCATTGACATACACTGTTAGACTTCGTTGTTGATGACGACCCTGGCAATGAGTCATCCGTGCGTCCGTACCGTTGGCACTGGGTCCTAGAAACAGCCTAGTCACTTTTCGCGTGAACACATGATATGGTAAGTCAGTGCGAGCGCAGGCGACAACAATATTGTGCCAGATACCCTTACAATTTCCATTTCCTACCTCTGGCCAGTCCATTAGACAACATAGACATGACATGGACGTCTGGGACGTCCGTGTACACTGGGTGAACACATAATATGGTAAGTCAGTGCGACCGCAGGCGACAACAATATTGTGCCAGATACCCTTGCAATTTCCATTTCCTACCTCTGGCCAGTCCATTAGACAACATTGGCATGACCATGGACGTCTGGGACGTCCGTGTACACTGGGTGAACACATGATATGGTAAGTCAGTGCGACCGCAGGCAACGACAATACTGTGCCAGATACCCTTACAATTTGCTTTTCCTACCTCTGGCCGCTTTAGACAACATTGGCATGACCATGGACGTCTGGGACGTCCATGTACACTGGGGAACACATGATATGGTAAGTTACGTTAGTGCGACCACAGGCGACAACAATATTGTGCCAGATACCCTTACAATTTCCTTTTCCTACCTCTGGCCAGTCCATTAGACAACATAGGCATGACCATGGACGTCTGGGACGTCCGTGTACACTGGGTGAACACATGATATGGTAAGTCAGTGCGACCGCAGGCGAGCGCAGGCGACAACAATATTGTGCCAGATACCCTTACAATTTCCATTTCCTACCTCTGGCCAGTCTTTTAGACACCATTGGCATGACCATGGACGTCTGGGACGTCCGTGTACACTGGGTGAACACATGATATGGTAAGTTAAGTTAGTGCGACCACAGGCGACAACAATATTGTGCCAGATACCCTTACAATTTCCATTTCCTCCCTCTGGCCGGTCCTTTAGACAACATTGGCATGACCATGGACGTCTGGGACATCCGTGTACACTGGGTGAACACATGATATGGTAAGTCAGTGCGACCGCAGGCGACAACAATATTGTGCCAGATACCCTTACAATTTCCATGTCCTACCTCTGGCCAGTCTTTTAGACAACATTGGCATGACCATGGACGTCTGGGATGTCCATGTACACTGGGTGAACAGATGATAGCATTTATTCATAGAAGTACAGGTAGCAATTCAAAAAAATAAACGACGAAATTAAATTATTAAATACTCCGACTGCACCTGGGGCATGAGTACACTTTCCATGTCTTCTCAATGACAAAGTCCCGCAAAAAATTTTCGCCCAACAGCGCCAACCAATTCTCTGGCAAGGCGCCTCCATCTCTCCACTCCTGGATCAGCCCCTGTTGAGAGCCGCTGCCCGTAGTGGCCCAGTTGTTGTTGAAGTCGTACTCGTCCATATGGCCTCGGACTGTAGGCCTGCGCATTACTTCATTTAGTATCTCTGGAAATCCATCTCGAAGGGTCTCGATATCGAGGGTTCCTTGGTTCCTGGGGACCTCGAAATCAGGGCTGTCCTCATCCTCACCGATACACTCAATGTCCATCCAAACTCCGCATGGGTTGCAGTACCGCTGGCGATCCTCGTGGGGGACATAGAACTCTTCACAAACCGGGGATGGTGTTTTCGTATGTCGAATGAACCAGATCTGGCTGTTCATTCGTGGTGGATTTGGTAAGGCATCATCAAATTCCCGAAAATATGCTCCAAGCTTATCGATAATTTTCTCCGATGAAAGCCAATCCACATCATCCTCCAGCAAAACCAGTTCGGTCGGAGACAAATTTTTGTCACTGCTGTGGGTTCCAGTTGAGTTGATTAGAGAGTTCACAATAACGAGCCACTCACTTTCGGGTATCAGTATGGTCTGTGTAGAACTGCAGCAAAAACCAGGCGGGAGCGCCCGGTTTCACGTGAATCTCCCTTACATGCGCGATCCGAAAATCCCTTCGGAGGTTTTTGTTGGCAAGTCTTCCCTTCGGAACCACATAAACACTTGAAGAGAAGTTGGGTAAGATTGATGCAGACATAGATCAGCTAGATCGGCTGGGCTTACCAATCATTCAAGCTGACCGTGACAGAGTCGCCATTGCCCTCCACAACCGTCTCAGTCACCATGGGGAGCTTTTGAATCTTTCTGGAATTGGCTCCAGAGACCATGGTGGTTGACTCAAAAGACTTATTGATCATGCGATCCGTAGCGATAAGGTGACACGTGTTTGGATGCCTGCGTCATTCTTGCGTTTTATCACGTGGTTGACTGCGAGATACTGTTAAAATTTCCTTGTGGCAAGTTCCCGTGACCACAGGTGACAACGATATCGTGCCAGATGCAGTTAAAATTTAGGTGTCACAGGACATGGATGCCTGTGACGTCCTCGTACACTCGGCAAACATATGATATGGCAAGTCAGTGCGACCGCAGGCGACAACAATATCGTGCCAGATACCCTTTAAATTTCCTTTTACAACCTCTTCTGAGCCTGGCACCCCAGAAAGACGACACAGCCTTACAGGCTTGGAACTCATTGTGTGATAATAATTAGATGGCGGACACTCAGTAGTAATATAATTGACTATATTCAATGCTAGAATATACGAGCGTTAGTGTAAGTACATACCCTAAGTAATCTGTAACGATAAACACGATATAATATTCACCTCAGTACTCATATAAGTAACTGAAGTGACCGAAGAATCTATCTAGCTATATACATGTTGTGTTAGACAACGGGATAATGGGAGAACGGTAACTATCAGATGTTTGTCCGGGCGCATCAAAGGGATGCACTAAGAATAGAATACGCATCAAATATGCCGACCGCAACGTGCCGACCGCATGTGATCACAGTGTGAATCTCAACAAACATAGGCACGGACATGGCCGTCTGGGACGTCCGTGTACAGTGGGTGAACACATGATATGATAAGTCAGTGCGACCGCAGGCGACAACAATACTGTGCCAGATACCCTTACAATTTCCTTTTCCTACCTCTGGCCAGTCCATTAGACAACATTGGCATGACCATGGACGTCTGGGACGTCCGTGTACACTGGGTGAACACATGATATGGTAAGTTAGTGCGACCACAGGCGACAACAATATTGTGCCAGATACCCTTACAATTTCCTTTTCCAACCTCTGGTCAGTCCATTAGACAACATAGGATGGACATCTGGGACGTCCGCGTATGATACAAGTCAGTGCAATCGCAGGTGTGCTTCCAATCGTCCTTCTGATTCACACTTGTCGATCGTGGTTTAACTTTAACTTTAACTTTAACTTTAACTTTATTATGTGGCTGCTTGCAAGCCCAGTATACTGCTGCAAATATATGACATGGTCATGTGACATCCCTGATTCACACACTCAGCAGGGCGAATTGGGGTGCCTGTGGTCTGAAATCAACCCTATCACGGTTAGCCTGGTGTCCAAACCCACAGTGTGTCAAACCCTACAGTGGTTGTCACTAGGTCATGACAACTGCTTTTAGTGTAAACAAATATAAATTCCACAAGTTACCCTACATCTTGCAAATAGTCTGACAGATATCACATTAAAATCACTTGACAGAATATTGCTGCGTGCAACAATCCTTGGCATGCTCGAGAGAGCATTGTACCCCCTTCTGCCCTCATGGATCCAACCCTAGGTGAGCACTGTACCCCCTTCTGACCCTATGGATCCAACCCTGTGGCCCCCTTCTGCCCCCATGGATCAAACCCTGTGGCCAACCCTGGGAGGTCCCATAACCGTTCTGTTTTGTTCTCACAATTCAAATTATGCGGTGAGTACATGTTGTCATTGACGTTCTGTCATTAAAAGTGAAATTATGTGGTGAGTACTGGACATGCTGTCCTTGACGTTCTGTCCTCACCAGTGAAATTATGCGGTGAGTATTGTATGTGCCATACATGTTGACTACTGTATGTGCCATCCATGTTGACTACTGTATGTGCCATACATGTTGTTGTTGATGTTCTGTCATCACAAGTGAAATTGTCCAGTGATAAGCATAAGAAATAAAAGTCCTCATATATATTTATATGGCCACTCTGCGAGACAATGCCCCCCCCAACCCCCCAAGGGGGGATCATTGAACGTTCTGACCCTAAGCAGCTAAGCCAAACACTAATGCGGCCTTTGGCCGCCAAGGCAACCCTAACCGAGCCTAACATGGTTACACAGAGACTTTCCCATGAGTGAGTCAGATGACCTAGCATAACTATAAAAATGCCCCAATGGCCATCAAAAGTCCTCGTGACAGCCAAGCGGAAAAAATCCATTTCACGTCCATATCCCCCCTCATTAGAATCCCCCACCACCTTACTCCCCTTCCCCCACCACCCTACTCCCCTTCCCCCACCACCCTACTCCCCTTCCCCCACCACCCTACTCCCCTTCCCCCACCACCCTACTCCCCTTCCCCCACCACCCTACTCCCCTTCCCCCACCACCCTACTCCCCTTCCCCCACCACCCTACTCCCCTTCCCCCACCACCCTACTCCCCTAGTTTTCCACCCTACCCTACAATCTCAAATATATCTCCTGATAACCCTAAGCAAACCGTAGCAGTTGACATGAGGATGTTGTCGCCCGAGCTGTTAAAGAACTGAGGAAGGGACCGACCCTTTCCTTACATGCGGCAGAGTGGGCTGAAAAGGAGGACTTGTTGTATTTCAAGGATTGCATCTATGTTCCCAATAACCCAGACCGCCGGCGCATCATATCCCAACACCATGACACTCACAGATTGCTAGCCACCCCGGACGCTGGAAGACCTTGGAGCTCACCTCACAGAACTATTGGTGGCCACAAATGTCACGGCTCATTGGTCAGTATTGTCGCACTTGTGACCTTTGCTTACGCACCAAGGTCCCTCGTCGCAAGCCTATTGGTGAGCTACACCCTCTTCCTGTTCCAGAGAGTCATTGGGATGTCATCAGCATTGACTTTGTGGTGGAATTGCCAGAGTCAAACGGGTTTGATGCGGTGATGTGCACAGTTGACTCAGTGGGAAAACACGCTCACTTCATTCCCACTCACACCACTGTCAGTGCCCTAGGTGCCGCTCGACTCTACCTCCACCACGTGTGGAAATTACATGGACTTCCTGGTGCCTTCCTCTCGGATCGTGGCCCTCAGTTGATGGCAGAGTTCACTCGTGAGCTGTACCGACTCCTGGGGATCAAACTCCTCGCTTCAACCGCTTATCACCCACAAACTGATGGCCAGACAGAGTGAGTCAACCAGGAACTGGAGCAGTACATCCGCCTCTTTGTCAATGAACGCCAGGACGATTGGGATGATCTCCTTCCTTTGGCCGAGTTTGGGTACAACAACCATGTCCATGCTTCCACTCAACAGACCCCTTTCCTCTTAGACACTGGACGACATCCATGCATGGGATTTGAACCTCACCAAACTCCCTCACACATCGAGACAGTGAATGAGTTCACAGAACACATGAGGGATAGCTTGGAGGAGGCAAGGGCAGCCTTAGCAAAGGCGAAGGACGACATGGCGTGATTTTACAACCAATGCCACTCCCCAACCCCTCAGTACAAGGTTGGTGATCGAGTTTATCTTGACTCCAGTGACATCTCCACTACACGTCCATCCAAGAAACTCGCTCATTGCTTCTTGGGACCTTTCCCCATTGTCAAGTGCGTTGGAACACATGCCTATCCTCTATGCCTCCCAGCCTCCATGTCCAGACTCCATCCCGTCTTCCATGTCATCAAATTGCTTCCAGCTCCCCCAGATCTGTTCCCGGGATGCCATTCACACCCACCACCACCACCTACAGTGATCGAGGGAGAACCCCAATATGAAGTCGAGTCAATCTTTGACAGCCATTTGCATCGAGGAAAACTCCAGTATTTGGTACATTGGAAGGGTTATGGGTATGAGGAGAACTCATGGGTCGAAGAGTCTGATGTAAATGCCCCTCGGTTAATCAAGGAATTCCACCGACGGCACACTGCTGCACCACGTCGCATTCAAGTCACGGACTTTGGTCGTATACGATTTCAAATGCATCGGGGCGATGCATCTTAGAGAGGGGGTGATGTAAGGGGACTAGGGGGGTGCCCTGTGTGTTTTTCCTATTTATGTTCGTCCCATATTTTTCCCCACCTCATTTCCTTCTATTCTTCATTTTCTATGATTTTTCCGGATTTTATTACTAATTTTCCCTTGCTATCATGTTTGTACATGTTGACACTTTTATATTTAGAGGCGGAGTACCCCTTCCGACACATACCCCTTGGTATGATGTCATTCAGCGGCCTTGATCCACCTATCTCCGCCTTTTTCTATTTTTAGGTTATATTTGATTTTTGCAGTTTTCACATATACTGGGCACTGGCAAAGGGATCTTTAGAGTTTTCTCTTTGGATTTCCCTTTGCTAGGTGCGCCCCCAATCCCTGTATTATGTAGCATAATTTTAACTTTGGATTTCCCTTTGCTAGAGGCTTAGGTTGCCCTTATATGCTCCCTGTTGTCCCTGTCCTTGTTGCTCCCCATGTCCACTGGCTAGCAGCAGCAGTTGTGGGTGCGGCAGTGGTACCTGGTCATCCCATCCCCATCCTTGTTTTGTTGTTGTTGTCTGCCTGTCCACCCTGCGAGCAGTTGCTCACAGTGGCAGTTGGCAGTCATTGTCCTGTCCTTCCCTCATTGTCTCCTTGTTGTTGTTCATTGCATGGTCCCTGTCCTTGTCCCCATTGTCTCTCAGTCGCAGCAGTAGTGGCGGGTGCTGGATCCCTTGGGCATTACATGTTTCGAGGTAGTAGTGATGTGGCAGGAATACAGGAGTAGTAGGTGCTTACATTGTGGGTACCCGCTGCTCATGGCACCTGGCTGTGGTCATGCTAGACCAAAACAAAACCCTCACATCCTATTTGAATGGGGGAGGAGGGGTACAGGCTGCATGCATTGTCGTTGTACATAAAAAATGTAACCTAGAAACAACCTAGATACTTGTCAGTGAGAAAAAACATTGCATAAAACACTTACTTAGGGTCAGAAGTATATGGTGGTGGTTGAGGTCACTGTCTACAGAGGGGGTAAGGTGTTATGAGAGGGAGAGATGCAGCGATGCCATAGAGGATCAATGATTGTTGAACGTTGACTCAACGGTGGGAAAATGCTGTTTGTTTGGAATTGTCAGCTGGGAAAGTATAGAAATGTCAGTGTGGGGGTCAGCTAGGCCTTCAGTCGCAATTGGGGGCTCAGCCATTGCAGGCTTCCATGATAATTATTTCCTTACTCTTCTGTAAATTTTTTCATCATCAGTCACAACATAGTATTTTTGCAGAGTTGCATTCAGTTCTCGGTTCAAACACCCCTTGAACCTGAAGTGAACCCCTTTGAACCTGAACCTATGGTTCAGTTCAAAGTTCAGCGAGATGGCTGAACTGAACCTAAAGTTCAGTTCTAGGTTCACAAAAAACCTTGTAGAACCGGACTGAACTGAACCGCAGCAGCACTATTGTAGACCATAAAGTATATTGAAAAACCATGTACTTATTATACAGTAAACCTATGAAAACCTATAAGGGAATTTGCATGGGGAGAATACTAGCTATAACAAGCAGCTTCTGTCCTTGACTAGTGCGATGAACAGGTGTAGAATCTCGACAATTTGAGCAACGGCCATCATATCACCCAATTCGTGTGAAAATGACATCGATCTATCAGGTGAATAATTGGGGTACCCGAGCTTAAATCAAGCTCGGCTGCACTAAATCAAACTCGGTTGCCCTAAAAATTGAATGGGGGGAGGAGGTCTGTGACCTGGATTCCGCTGGGTGTTTGACTGTGTGACACCGGCTGTCCGGCTGTCCGAGTTGAACCTCGCGTGATGTATCTGTATGTCGCTCATGAACATTGCTATGGCAAACTCCGAATTTAGTCTTGATTTATCATTCAGTCCCTCAAATCAACCCGAATATACATGCTTATTGCCGATTTGGCGGGAAAACGCGAATAAGTGATGAATACGTTAGAAAATAAGTGACCAATAAGTAGGAACTTTGTAGCTTTTTCCCCCATTTTATTATTTCTATATCTTCTTGGTGTGACCCTTGTTCTCCTCTTACTAGACTCCTGTGACCTTTGTCTGTCGGCGTGCTTGTTCTTGCTTCAAAGGATAATTTAAATATCAAACAGGAGTGAAGGCAGTATCGTAGTCAAAGGAATAGTGATGAAGGCTGTCCGGCTGTTCGAGTTGAACCTCACGTGATGTATCTGTCCATGAACATTGCTATGGCAAACTCCGAATTTGGTCTCGATTTATCATTCAGTCTCTTAAATCAACCCGAATATACATGCCTATTGCCGATTCGGCGGGAAAACGTGAATATGTGATGAATACGTTAAAAAATAAGTGGCCAATAAGTGGGAACTTTCAACTTTGTAGCTTTTCATCCCATGTTATTATTTCTATATCTTCTTGGACCTTGTTGAGACCCTTGTTCTCCTCTTACTAGACTCTTGTGACCTTTGTCTGTCGGCGTGCTTGTTCTTGCTTCAAAGGACAATTTAAATATCAAACAGGGGTGAAGGCAGTATCGAACAAGGAAACTACCAAGGAAACTCCGTCGGCTAGGTTACAGTTACGTTCGTCACAGAACCGAACTGACCCCGGGGCCGACGGGTCCGGCGGAAACCCACGAACCTGAAACGATCGTTCACTGTTTTGTGGTTCTGTTCCTGCCCGATTACAGTCTTTTTTTCGGTTTGATCAACTTCGACCCTCGAAACACTAGGATCATGTACGAGAAGATGGAGCAAAGTTGATAGATACAGTGTCATTGTAGTTTCCAAGTGGTTTCAATAAGCCATCATGTTAATTTCAAGCATGCCGCTTAACTCTTCATCATGATACATGTCACATCTGCCAGTGTTCCACTCAAAATGCGGCGGCCGGTGGTCACCATGTACGAGAAGATGGGGCGAAGTTATGGAGACAATTGATCACCTTGGAGTCGTGTTCAGCCAGTCATAAAAGCTGGGACATATCGACATATCCATCCGTATTGTACTAGTATTCACACTGTTTCTTTTCGACAGCTGGTCTGCCATCCCACATTATCATCAAAATGCACTTTATCCAACTCGCCTCTATCATCTTTTTTATGACTCTCGCTGTTCCCGGTGGGACTATTAAAATTGGAGTGGATGAAGGAATTCAAAAATTGATCACGGTAAGATATGCCATGCAAAATTATTTTTCCTTCAAGTTGCTCATCCATACATTCACACAATAGCTCGACTTGGCTAAAGAATCCGGTATTTGTTCTGGGTTTCGAAAAGTCACGACAAAAATCAATCCATCTGGTGCGAAATTTATCCACTCTACTCAATACCCGAGGGACAAGAAGAACAATAGGTAACATTCCTTCAAGTGGTAAAATTTTACAAGACAGTTAACAAGGTATTTCAGAAACCATCTAGTAGTCTCCAGAACATTCAGTTTGATGGCTGTGTGCGAAGACCCTGATAGGCCTGAAGCTGGCGGTTGTACATCGGGCCATGTTGACGTATCCTGGAGAGGGAACAAAGGAGCCCAAAGATTCGAAAGGGCTCAGGCTACATTTTCACGTCCTGTGGAAAAATCTAACTGCGAAACGCTTAAAAAGTCTTTCAAAGTTGCTCAGAGTGTGGTAGTGGAGTTACCTGACTGGGAAATGCCTCACAGGCAAATACCTGACAGGGAAATACCTGACAGGCGAATACCTGACAACCGAATGATGATTGAGCATATTCTCAACAAGGACAGGCAAATACCTGACAGGCAAATACCTGACAGGCAAATACCTGACAGGCAAATACCTGACAGGCAAATACCTGACAGGCAAATACCTGACAACCGAATGATGATTGAGCACATTCTCAACAAGGCTTAAGGCTCCAGCTGTTCTATCTATATGACTATCTTATGTGGTTAATACTGTATATATTTATGTTTACATACATCAGGGAAATCATAAATGGTAAAATTTGCATCAACAGACCAAATTCTAGTACTAGATCTTGTGCATGGTTGCCAAGGTCATCGTCAGCCTGGGGACCATATAACTTATAACTTTCGAGCTGTCACCTATGTGAGATGTTCTATCATGTCTGTCTAGATCTTTCGTGCATGATTACTGCTGCTGGGTACTTATCTGATTTGTACACATCGTCTTTGACTCCCACAAATTGCCATGTGTTGGGTCAAGCATGATTGTGGGCCTGACACAATGTTTGCAACAGTAATTTCTTTACACCAGGCACACTTCAGGCAGGCAAATCAAAAACCTTGGCCGTCATGTGTTGGGTCAAGCATGATTGTGGGCCCAACACATCCCTTGCTGCGACAACTTATTCAGACTGGACTGACTTGAGGCAGGCAAATTGACAACTAACATGTACTTTCGGATTACTTGGCCATTGCTCCAAGTAGTCTTACATGTCATGTGTTGGGTCAAGCATGATTGTGGTCCCAACACAATGTTCACAATAGTGATTTCTTTATGCCAGTGGTTGAAATTGAATCTTATCTGTATTCAAGGTCAGTCTCCCATTTTCTCCTTTGCCTATTAATGTTGCACTGACTGAAGATACTTGCATTCTATTAGCCTAGTGAATTACTGCCAAAGTATTTTGTTTCTTAGAGTGCAAAATTTGTGCAAGGTTGCCAACTTTTGCCATCCAGTCTATATTCACCTCTCGTTTTATGGTTCAAGCTTTCAAGGATGCAGCACAAACCCATCATCTAGCTGTAGTCCCACTTGAAATTTATGCTTCAGGTTATTACTCTCTACTTGCCCCTATCAATCGCTGTCCCAAAAGCATTGGGGAATGTACCTAGGAGACTATAAACAATATGTACATCCCTTGTTTTAAAATCATTATTGTGCTAACAGATCCTCCTCAGTCTTGCTCCTAGTTTGTTCTACAATGCCTGAACTCTGCAAGCACTACCTGTCAACTTGAGCCCATCCCATCTTCAATGTTATTACACCTACATCCTTGGCATACCTCAATGCCTTCATCCTGCCTCCCTTACTATGGTACACTTGCAAGTCATGTTTCAAACCTGTGTATGCATGCCCACAGAATACAATATCAGCCTAAGGACCATATACCTTATGACTTTTGAACTGTCACCTATGCGAGATGTTCTATCGTGTCTGTCTAGATCTCTCACAGATGGGCACTTATTCATACACATTGTCTTTGACTCCAGCCAAGAGCCATGTGATGGGTCAACCATGATTGCGGTCCTGACATGACATTCATGATAGTGATTTCTTTACTCCAGAATCTCTTCATGCAGGCGAATTGAAACCACATACACATTTGGATTATCTAGTCTCAAGTGTGTCAGGCATGATCATAGGCCTGATCCGTCGTTTGACATGGCAAATTCTCCAGGCTAGAGTCACTTGAGACAAAACACACATGGTTGCAACCTCAACACTGTATGACGACTATAGGCGACCTTTCCAATGATCCTCAAACTGTGCAACCTGTATGCATTGGGTTATGCAATGATCATGGTTATGGGCTGCTTCTTTGTGAATGAAGATATTTGGGACAACATTTGAAGTGACCCTTGCACACAGGCTGGATCATGTGCATGCATTGGTCAAGCATGGTTGTGGGTACAATGTATCATGTGTGACAACAGGGCTCCTTCTGAGCATGAGATTCAACAAGTTAGTTGCGTATAGCAGATTCTTATTCTTAAGGCCAGCACAATGTTCATCTCCAGGCATTTTGCTTCACAGCGGAAGAGCTTTGCGTGTTGAGCATTCTCATCAAGCAGTAAACTACACTCACAGGTCACCTGCTGTTGATGTAATTGCAAGTGATACTCTCACTAGATGAATTGGGAGTGGTGTGCACACATTTTATTCATTGACATACTTTTGAGTGCCAGCTTCTTTCTGCCTTTCCTGTGCACATCAAAGACCTTGAATCTATTTTGGAAGTTTGAGTTGGTCCTGGTGGTCACAAATATGTCCCAATGCCTCTCTGTTTGTCCTGGACCCCCTACATGAAATCTGATGCAATCTCATCTGCTTCTCCAGACAACACATCGTCCACGTTCTAAATTTTTTGCCCTCTTGGAAGCCACAACTCTTTGTATTTTCTCTCCAAAGCCCTGCAGGTGCTACAGGGTTAACCTCCTCTCAGTATTGGGTCTGTGCAATCACTTTGGGTTTTATTTATGGTCTTAATGAATGTCTTTATAGCCCATCATTGGAGCTTTTGGATCTGAATATGCAAACATTTTGGTTGTGCAGGACGAATTTCCATTTCATCCTCTGCTGCATTACTCAAGAAACTGAGATAGAACTGACAAATCATTTCTGAGGAGGCGCAGGGTCCTACAGAAATGCTCCTTACCCCCAGAACCCACATTTATGTCGAGCTTATGACTACCTTCAAGTTATCTCTCTAGAAGCAGATCCTCGGACCTCTTGTGCATGGTTGCCAAGGTCCATGAACGATAGCTTGTAAGCTTGCCAAGAGACTTCCACTAGCTGTTCGCATGTTGAACTTATCTCACTATGGTGCTGCAAATACAAGCAGTGTCATGTATGTCATTTAGCCCACTGATCATTACTGGATTCCCTGTTAATGAAATTTTTCTATTGTTCCAGGGTTGAGGGCAGAGGATTGAGACGTGTCAAGCATGATTACAGTCCCGACTGTTAGGGAACCACCCCATTACCTAATAAAATGTCATTTTTATTTTATTATGTCAAATTACGCTACATAACACTAAATGACACTACACTTTGATAGCATGAGAATTTTATTTCGCACGCATCAAGATGTATGTGCATGTATGCATGCGTTGGTAACAACAATGTACAATATGTGTAATGTAGTATATAAACCCTAAATATACACCTAGGGGACCCAGTTGTGTTCTCTGAGGTATTCCACCTATGTTTTGGTGTGAAAGGCCTTTGTCAACAAACTCACCTATTAATAACCCCTCACATCAAAACCATCAATGTCCCCATCATGAGCGCGGATCCTGTAGAGAGAACCCGCATGGTCTTAGCTAGCAGATAGTGGGTGTCGCCCTAACAGAAGAATGCAACTTCCCATATCAGTGCACCTTCTCTTACTTGCGCATACATCATTGTTTCACCATGCCACATCTGATTACTCATCCTTTCGGCATGAGCCGGAAGTACTTGTATATATGTAATCTACCTTTTCTTTCATAAGCCAATGCCAGGCCTCGCCTTACATTGTGACTGCCAGTGATTGAGGTGATTGAGAGGCAGTGCTCATCATTAGGACAGCTGCAACCAGACAACCAATTGGATCTGGTTTAGTTACAATTTACATCACTCTATTCGGACGACTATTTTAGTTACAAGCTGAATTCAGTGATATCTCCAAGATCAGGCACTGTTGGAAGGGTTATTGATCCGAAGTGTCAAATTAGGCGCCTGATGAATGACAAACAACTGACAAACCATCACATGACCTGTAAACATTTGAAGAGGTCTCGAAGAACAAATCTTGAAATTGTCGAAGAAGTGACTCATCACAGATTTTACCATTATGTCCAAACCCTCAACTTCTAATCCCGGCCTCCCACACCAGCACTAGAGGCAAAAATTGATGTGCTTACAGCGCAAATGTCGCAATTAGTGTCAGTGTTGGCAGCATCACAGCCTAGACAAGCAGAAGTACAACCAGAGATGACAGGAGAAAGAGATAATGAGATGGAGGAGATGGTAGAGTGGATGTCGCAGGAGGATGAGATGGCAGAGAAATCCGGAAATGGAAAAGCATGCTTACCTAAGTATGCACCCCTGCAAATCTTTGATGGTACCATGGAGAATACAAAATCCTTCATCAGCTCTATAGTATTGTACATCCATGGGAGGAAGCCAGAGTTTCATACAGCTGAGTCTAGGATTATGTTTGCTCTCTCATACATTCAGGGGGGGAAAGCACAGTTCTGGAGAAACGAGGCTATAAATCAAATTGCCACAGGGAATAAACCATTTGCAACCTTCAAGGAATTTCTGGAGAGATTGGAGGCACAGTTTGGAGATCCTAATCCAAAGGTGACAGCCAATCCTAAATTGAAGACCATGCGCCAAGGTTCCCTAATGGTGGATGAATTTATTTTGCAGTTCAAAGCAGAAGCTTCGTAGATGGATATGGGAGAAGCCGTGTTGGTAGAGTTTTTGAAAGCAGGATTAAATCCCTCTTTATTCAAGTCTATCTACCAACTACCTTCTATGCCAGAGAAGTTGGATGAGTGGTATAATTGGGCAATGTGCCTTGACTGGCAATATCTGCAGGAACAGCTGGAGTCAAAGTTGATGTATGGAAGTAGTAAATTTAGAAAGTCATCAGGAGGAAAGGAAAAGTGCCTCAGGTGAAAGCTCCAAGGGCATAGCCACTGGCCATGGCAGTGACACCTATAGTTATGGAGTCAGCAGCACCAGCAGAGGCAATGGAGGTTGATCAAGCAGGGAGACGAGCCCCACTTAAATGTTTTAAATGTGGGCAGTTAGGACACATTTCTAGGAATTGTAGGCAGAAAAGAAAGATTAGGGAAGCTACAATCGAGGAATTGAAGCTGGAGGAAGGCAGGCAGAAGAAGTTTGTGGAAGAGTCCCAGTGAAGATTTCCCCATTGGTGACCCAGAATTGTTACAATGTATTAGTATCTGAGGAAACCCAGAGTAAATCAGAAAAGGAAATCAAGGAGGAGTACAAACGTTCTGAATCATGTGATGAAGAGGAGTACAACTGTTGCGAATCACATGACAAAGAAATTTGTCACGCACCATTTCCAAAAACCCCTAAATTCTTTATTTGCTCTGCATGAATAGAACCCGAAATCACCTTGAATATGGGACTGAAGACAGTGGACACACATGCAGCTATTGATGTGGAAGTGTTGCTTGATAGCAGTGCTACAGGATTATTCATTAATCAGTCCTTAATTACTGGAAATGGTATCAACACACACAAGCTGTCACAACCTATAATGGTGTATAATATTGATGGAATAGTCAATCATGGAGGAACTATCAAGGAGGAGGTGACTATGGTACTAAAGTATCAGGAGCATCAGGAGTGAGCCATATTCAAAGTGTGCCATCTTGGGAAAACCAATCTAATAATAGGATGTCCATGGTTACGGAAGCATAATCCCAAAATTGATTGGAAAACTGGGAAAGTACAAATGACTCATTGTCCTAAGGAATGTAATGTGTATGGGAGGAAGATGAAGAAGGAGAAAAGGAAAAAGAAAGAGAAAGAATATCTGAGGCAGTATTCTGTTATGATGGAGGAAGGGGAGGATGAGTAAATGCCAAATGGGGAAGTTCCAGTCATGATTGAGAAAGAAGAGCAGAAGCAAACCTTTAGCCTTTAGAGCAATTCATGGAGGACAGTCATGGGACAAGAATATTGTGAAGGTGGAGAAGCCAGTGGAGGAGTGGGTGCTGAAAGTGTATCATGAATATCTGTCAGTGTTCCAGAAGAAGGAGTCTGAGTGAATGCCAGTGCGGAAGCCATGGGATCATGTGATTGAGATGAAGCCAGGGTTTGTGCTGAAGAAGTCAAAGGTATATCCGTTATCTCTGATGGAACAAGAAGAAGTAGAATTCCTGAAGGAGCAATTGCACAAAGGATATATACGACCTTCGAAATCACCGCAGACATCACCAATATTCTTCATGCCAAAGAAAGTCTGAATGGACTCTGACCATGTGGTGACCCAAATGAAGAATTGAGGCATGGGTTGATGGCATATGGGTGGGTTTGTTATGTATATAAAGTTTATTCATGACAAACTCAAACTTAAGTATTGACCCTCACTCAAAAATTACACAATTAAGATCATATAAAATTTATTACCTACATCCCTCACATTAGATGTGACATTAAAAAAAAAAAAAATTAATTAACTACATCCCTCATGTAGGACACGAGGGAGTGGGTATAATATAATAATAAACAAAAAATAACCCCTCTCATATCTTGTGAGAGTGGAGGATTACTACTATGTACATAAAAAAATTAAACCCCTCATGTTCAGTGCATGTTGGGGGCCCCTCCCTTGTCCCACCCTCCTCATCATCATTCCACCCACCAACCACCCCATGAGCAGCTGCTCATGAGGCTGGTGGTGCATGGTACACCATTCATTGGTGGCAGTGTTCATTTGCTGGTGGCAGTGTTTGTTTGTTTGTTGGTGGGGCTTGTGGTGGCATCATGAGCGTGGGTGGTGTCATCCCCATCATCCCCCCTTCACCATCGTCATAAGCGCTGTCCCACCCGTGATCCACCCCCTGAGCAGTTGCTCAGGGGTCTGGAGGCGGGTGGTATGTCATTGGTGTCATTGGCATCATTGGTGTTGTTGTTGTTGTTGTTGTTGTTGTTCCACCCACCAACCACCCCACAAGCAGTTGCTTGTGAGGCTGGGGGTGGGTGGTGTGCCATCATGTCGTGGTGTGGGTGTGGGTGTCCATCATGATGTGGCATCATGGGCGTGGGTGTCCATACCTCATTATGAGCACATTACAACCTAGAAAACAAAAAAAAACATAGTGAGTCCACGAAAAAAAAAAGAATGAAAAAAAAAACTTACTTTGGGCCTGAGCTGCATCCATTTGCGTCGCTGCCATTCATTACAAGCACATTATAACCTAGAAGCAAATTAGTTAGTTCATAAAAAAGAAATGAATGAAAAAAAAAAATACCATGGACCCAAACAACGTGATTGCGTTGTTTGGGCTGCATTCCATTCAGTCGGCTCCAGTCGGCTCATTTTCAGGTGGTGGTGATGGTGGAGGGGGCGTGGGAAAGGTCATGGCAGGTGGTGGTGGTAGTGGAGAGAGGAGGGAGGGAGGAAGGGGGAGGCAGCATCAACATTGGTGGTGGTGGTGGTGGTGGTGGTGAGAGAAAAGTGTGATGAGCTGGCACATTTGATGGTGGCTGTGTGCTTTGTCATACAAAGCCAAACAGTGGTATGTAGTTGCATCAATGGCCACAAACAATAATGGCTGTGTAGTGTAATGGTAATGTGTGTCTGTACTCTCTTACTTAGTCATGAGGCTACAGGTTTGAATACCATTTGTGACATTATTTTGCTAAGCTCAAATGGTCTGTTCAGATGCATGCGGAATGTCCTTGCTTGTCCAACCTGGTTGATCATGGACACGGATGGACAAAATCTGCAGAATCCAAGTAAAATACACAGAATCTGTGTTAGTCCACATGGATCCATGCAGACTGTCACACCCTGTTGCATAGCTAAAATGGTTTGTTGTATGGATTGCAAATCTGCATGGAGTCCATGCAGATCCATGTGGAACATATGGGGCACTGTAAAGACCTCATTGCCAGGATGCTCAATTCATGAGGGAATTCCAGGGTCCTGATAGTTGCCTTTTTGTTGACCACCCCAGCACCAAGGGAAGATTCCTCTGTACCCTCAACATGGACTTCCTTGTGGTGGAAAGAATGAAACTGAGAGGCCCCAAGACCTCGGCAAAAATCGTGTCTGTGAGCTGCTTAAGCATTCCAGGCAATAAATGGGTCGACTTGGCAAATCTATACTTGAGTGGCATAATTTCAGGTGTATGCATTGGTGACCTTTTTATATGTTGATATCCTGGGTGTGTACCTACCTCCCTGTTTCCTTTTCTTTGGATTCTGATCTAGAACAATGTGTAGATACCACTGGGTAAGCTTTAATTGTGTCTTTACAGTTGATCCAATCAAGGTTGCTTCCTATTTTAGTACTCTCTATTCAATGGCAAAGTTTGCTGGGCTCCAGGACCCGATAACCATGGATTTCGAGAAGTCAATGATTGCATATTGTGTTGATGCATTTGCGATCAGTATGGGGGCTTTAATGGGTACTAGTCCTGTCACTACATTTGTTGAAAGTGCTATGGGTATCAGAGGTATGATCCATATGGTTAGTGTTGTGATTGGATCTAATTTTTCTGCAGAGGGAGGGAAAACTGGAATTGCAGGAATGGTCATGGGACTTGCCTTCTTAGTTTCAATCTTCTTTGCCCCCATATTTTCCTCTATTCCAGGATGGGCAACTGGTGAAGCTCTAGTTTTTGTTGGGTGATCGATGATGCAGAAGTATGGGCTGACCAGTATGAGTTGGTCACATTTTTACTCACCATTTATTTCTAGTGTACGTGAAATTAATTGGAATTATGTTGGCGACTCTGTACCTGCTTTCTTGACAATAATTATGATTCCTCTGATGTATAAGTGCGCCTTCTCTGATTTTTTTAAACTTGTATCATGTGTCCTGAGGAGAACTTCAGAACTATTAGCATCATGTATGGCATCATTGCTGGCATTACATCATACATGGTCATCAACAGTTTTCCATTAATCCTGACAAAGATCTCGGGTGGTCAGATCATTCCGACAAACAAATATGAGGCTGCAGAGAGATGGGAGATCCCCCGAGGTAGCCTGATCCCTTCTTGGATGTAGGTTCCATTGTTTTCATATGTCTTGGTTCCAGGAGGCTAAGTTGGACAATAGATCAAAGTTGCACTGTGAAAATTCTGCTTCAACCGATGAGTCTGAGTTAGGAGATGTTGGAGGACAAGTTGCGGAAAGGGAGGATAATCAATCAGTGGCAGAATTGGAAAAGGTCAGTGCACATCCGAAGTTGTAGCAATGTATAAAGTCACCAGTAGCTACCAGAGTGATGCAAAAAATGTTGTTACTACAACTTGCGCCATGCATTGCATGTGGCAAATTCGAGTTCTCTTTGATTTAGGGGGGAGGTGTAAGGGGACTAGGGGGGTGCCCTGTGTGTTTTTCCTATTTTTTATGTTCATCCCATATTTTTCCCCACCTCATTTCCTTCTATTCTTCATTTTCTATGATTTTTCCGGATTTTATTACTAATTTTCCCTTGCTATCATGTTTGTACATGTTGACACTTTTATATTTAGAGGCGGAGTACCCTTTCCGACACATACCCCTTGGTATGATGTCATTCGGCGGCCTTGATCCGCCTATCTCCGCCTTTTTCTATTTTTAGATTATATTTGATTTTTGTCGTCTTCACATATACTGGGCATCAGCAAGGGGATCCTTAGAGTTTTCTCTTCGGATTTCCCTTTGCTAGGTGTGTCCCCAATGCCTGTATTATGTAGCATAATTTTAACTTTGGATTTCCCTTTGCTAGAGGCTTAGGTTGCCCTTATAGTAGAAAACTCTCCCCTAAGGCCCGAAAATCGCGAATGCACTGCCCAAGATAGGCAGGTACGGACTGGACGACGCTTCCCAAAGCTCCACAGAGTCCCTACACACCGTTCCAGATAATCTCGCCTTTATTACGCCGCCATTTTCGCCAAACGCACTCCCTAGCAACATGGACGCATCAGAACGCTTCGACGCGCTTGAAAGCGATGTTTCTGGAATGCGCGCGCAAATCGACTCGCTTAAATCTACGATTGAAAACTTCGTTAGGACCCTCCAGGCTAACCCTATGACCAATAGTTCCCCCTTTACGACTCCAAGCGCACCCAACAACGACGTTTTGCCAAACACATCCACTAAGGAACGTGCCCAGATCAAACCATCCCCCCCCTGCCGAATTTAATGGTGCACATGCGCAGGGATGTGCATTCCTTAATTCCCGTGAGTTATACATTAGTCTCCAGTCGCATAAATTCGTTGATGAAGCTGCAAAAATTTATTGGGCCTTCACATACATGAAATCTGAACACGCCTATCTCTATGTGGACTGTATCCTACGTCAAACTAAAGAACTCGGTTCTCTACCTTGCTCCACTTGGGGTGACTTTCGAGCTGAGTTCGTACGCCATTTCTGCCCCCTCAATGAATGCCACCGAGCAGTGACATGACTTGAGTCATCCGCTTACCACCAGGGACATGGATCCATGGATGACGATATTGATGAGTTCAAGGATTTGGTGGACATGGCAGGATATGGGAGTGGGTTACCAGTGGTGGTGAAGTTCCGACGGGGACTCAACCAAGAAATTCAGGACCAGATTGCACAGATGTTGGAAGGGTGCCCAGCAGACGATGATATCCTTGCTTGGTATGAAGCTGCTTCACTCTGTGACGAGAACCGAGCATAAAAGCATGTAAGGCTTACCGAAACTGCATTTATAGCAGCATAATTACTGGGAACAGCCTATAATACCATATATAGGTCAGAAATAACCCAAAAAGGAAAAGCAGCACTCACAATGATGGATGTAGACATTTTGAGAGCTTGGACCAAAGTAATTTAAGTCAATAATGGAAGAATGGATGAAAGTAGATGTGGCAATGCGTTCACACGCGCCTGAAACATTCCGAAATGTTCCATCAAAATCTATAAGTGCCCATCATTTATTCACATGTCAAGCTGAGTTTGAACAGCCTTTATATCCACAAATGCCGCATGCTTCCTTTCATTCCTCCTTTTCCCCCCAGTTGCTTTCCTACATCTGCTCTCCTCGCTGTTCTGTGTTTCCTCGAGGTGGCACCATTTGAGTTATGTTTTCTATGGTTCATTTCACTGATGTTGACTCTCATCCACCTCCCGCTTCCTGTTTTCTCAATTTTCCTATCCCCCCCCTCCCACTATACTCCTTATGTAGTTATGTTGTTTGTACTTTTGCAATATATTTCTTTTTTCTTGTAACCCACCCTGGCAACAGGGTGTTGGGTGATGGTGGTGAATGACTTTGGGCATGACTATGTGGGTGCTCTGTTCACAAACAAGCATCTGAGTTCGAGATTAATGTGCACAGGTTGCAGTTGAACCTCTATTCATTAAGTTGATTGGGGTATTGAGGTCCACCTCCCAATGGGGAAGAGGATCAGGGTTGGTCTTAGTAATGTCCCACTGCCCCCCCCCCATGCCTTGATTTCTTGTTCTTGGATTGTCTTGTGTGTTTTTGGAGTATTTCCTGCTTAGTTGTCTCTTGGGTGTTTTGTCAAAGAACCCAATTCTCCTGTAAGTCTATGCTGGGCCTGTCCAGTCTTGTATTGCTCATTTGATTAATTTGTATTCTTCCCATTTGGATTTCTGAGTTGAGTTAGCCTTATGTTCATGAGATATGTAACATGGATAAAGATTCATGGCTGTTGGGTCTCCTGACTTGGTATTTACATCCCCCTCTCCTTCCAATCACATGATCATTTTCCATTTTCTTTTTTATTTGCCTTAGGAGCCAGCAAGCCTATACACTAATGACTATCAGTCAGGATTCTGAGACTCATTGAAAAAATAAGGGTAATGATTGCCTTTTAATTTCTTTCATTGTGTCATTTACTTTAGTACAAAGCCATCGAACTTGTGTGGCTCAACAAGTGGGTACAATGTTGGATTTTGCCATACCCAAGTAATACTGTACCATGCTGGTGCCTGTGGATGTCACTGTGAGTTCTATACACTATTTAAAAGACAGTCGGAGCTCTCACAAATAAGATGGTGGTGAAAACTTCTCATAGGATAGACTTGGAGATATTATATTAAGCATAGCAAATATATTTATATGGCCACTTCCTGAGACAATGCCCCCCCAACCCCCCAAGGGGGGCTTGCTGAACGTTCTGACCCTAAGCAGCTAAGCCAAACACTAATGTGGCCTTCGGCTGCCGAGGCAACCCTAACCGAGCCTAACATGGTTACGCTGAGACTTTCCCATGAGTGAGTACCACCATTGGGATCATCTCCCAAATACGGTCCAGATGCCCTAGCACAGCACAGCCAAGCCATCAATAAACCTTCACAGCCAACACCAACGCCGAGATTTTCACATGAGTACTGCCATCGGAATCATCTCCCAAATACGGTCCAGATGACCTAGCATAACTATAAAAATCTTCCAACAGCCATCAAAAGTACTCATGAGAGCCAAGCAGAAAAAATCCATTTCACATCCATACCCTCATTAGAATCCCCTCCTCCATACGATCACAACACACTCCCACACACCCCTGCCGATCCAAGTTGCGAAACTTTTCATATTTGTTCTGAACAAACAAACCACCAGGAATTTGAGGTCCACCAAAAATGGAATCACCCATGGGGGAAATCACCCTGGGCTCAGCCCAATCACCCCATCCCACTGAAGAGTGGTACAAATCAGCAACTGGAAATCCATACATAGGCATGCTAGAAACAGGAGGAGATACTAGTACATTAATAGGTTGTACATGCATATGACTTTATTCATTTGATTCTATTCCTGGTTGAAAAAATTGAGAGACTAGGCACTGCAGGAATAGGGGACCCAAGTCCCTTAGTCCAGAGAGATGGGTGATTGTACAGAGAAAAAGTTCCCCTATTCCATAGCAACAGGTGTATTCCAGAGCTACAACATATCGTAACAGTTTTTCAATGTGGAATGAGTTGTAAATGCAAGGATGGATCAAGAAATGCAGAGGATGTTGTCAAGAATGAGTATTTCCAGGTGTTTAACATGGAAGTCAGGAAAAGAAAATTTAACAGGACTCTCTCTGATGAGAATAGGAGGCCAAATTCCCCTATTCCAGAGCAACAGCACCTTGTTACAGAATCCCCCCCCAAAAAAGTGTGTCTGGGGTGGGGTAAGGCTGAAAAGAGGTGGAATAGGGGCCCCTATTCCCAGATAAGATACATGGTGCAAATCGGTTTCTCTCTCCACAACTTTGATGAAGAACTGGACCTGCATCCTGCACCCAGTGCAAATCTGTTTCTCTGTCCACAACTTCCATGAAGAACTGGACATGCATATTGCAACCAGTTGAAATCAGTTTCTCTGTCCACAACTTTGATGAAGAACTGGACATGCATATTGCAACCAGTTGAAATCAGTTTCTCTGTCCACAACTTTGATGAAGAACTGGAGATGCATACTGCACCCAATGCCAATCTGTTTCTCTCTCCACAACTTCGATGAAGAAGTGGACCTGCATACTGCACCCAATGCAAATCTGTTTCTCTCTCCACAACTTTGATGAAGAACTGGACATGCATACTGCACCCAGTGCAAATCTGTTTCACTGTCCACAACTTCAATGAAGAACTGGACATCCATACTGCACCTAGTGCAAATCTGTTTGTCTCTCCCCACCTTTGATGAAGAACTGACCCTGCATCCTGCCCCCAGTGCAAATCAATGAAGAACTGGCCCATGCATACCATTCCCAGCAACAATTTACTTGTGCATCCACAACTTCAATGAAGAACTGGACATTTATACTGTACCCAGTGCAAATCTGTTTCTCTGTCCACAACTTCAATGAAGAAATGGACTATGCATACCATACCCACTCTCAATTTACTTGGGCATCCCCACCTTCAATGATGATCTGGACATACATACTGTACCCACTGCACTGTGATCACAATCACATTCTTGCTGTATATATATATTTTTGCTGTGTTTTTTGTAGATGTTCTGCATGCCCCAGTATATCTGTTATTCAATTCATTTGTTCTGCAAATATTGTGCAGTGATCTGCAGCAATACCCGCATTGTCTATAATGTCATTGGTGTATGTTCCAATCCTCTGACTTCAGCACCCCTCCTGGGGAGTGCTGCAACAAGTCTCTATTTGCATTTTTCTGCTCTGTGTACTTCTGAGACTATAGCTTGATTGAGCACTGGAGGTAAGGTGGCTGTTGGTCGATAGGCTCGACCGACTTTGGTTTCAGTTGCATGAACATCCCTCCTTCCTTTGAGACTACCCACCATCTCAACGTTCATCAGTCAACCACCACTCTCAATGCCGCTGCTGCCTCCCACCTCCACCCCCATCCACACTCCTCCAATGCTTCTTGCAACAACAGCAACAACAACCTCATGCCCAGGTAAGTTTTTTCTTTTTGTCTCATTTTTTTCCTTTCAACTAACATAATCTTTATTGTATTTTCAGTATTTCCATTGACCTAACACCAAGAAAGGTACCATGGCCCCCACGATGATGATGATGATGACATTCCACTACCATGGAAATGCTATGGATGAGAGCAACTGGACAAGACCAGGAAACATGGGAATGATGCCACCAGGACGACGAGGACACCGAAAACAATGGCAAGGGATGATGCCATAATGGGAGGAGTACCAACGATGGGGTCAGCAGCAGCACTCAACTTGATTTCTTTCAGCAACAAAAACCTGGTGGTGGTCACAAACTTCCAACAATGTTTTGATCCATCATATTGCATATGAGCACAATACAGAATCTTTCCTCCCACCATTACCACCCACCATTGTCCAAACTCTCTCAGGGTTGGAATGTACTCTTGAGCCAACCACACTGAGTCCACCATTCCACCCTTCAGATCCTTCTACACTGTTTCACTTCTTTTACCTTTCTTTGGAAGGATAACATGGGTTCCACAGTCACTGTTCATTCTCTTCAACACGTACCCGACCGGGATTTGGTCTCCTTCTTTCATCACAATCGTTCTTGGCTGCCTAGTCCCTATACTTTTAGCAACAATGTCCAGATTCCTTATCAATGCATCCTTCTGGGCGAGTGAGTTAATTTGAACCGTTGAAGGCCATAATCGTGTCGTCAATTCCAGCAGTAGCATTCTCTCCTTGTACTGATCCAGATTATCCGACTTGATTTCATACTTAGGGTTGTCCCTGAATCATCAAATGTCCTCGTTATAATCTTCTAAATGCAAAACCGATACTCACAAATAGTCCACCGTCAAGTCCATACCTCCAATGAAAATGTCACACCAGTCCAGATACCCTACAAAATCCGCAGATGGACTGTCTGGATAGATCCACTCTTCCAAGAAACACCTCCAGGGCACAAATTTGGTCTGGATTTTTGGACTCTCATCTTCATTCAAAGCCCTTGACATTGAGATAATCACATAAAGCTTGTGGAATAAAAATGTCAGCTCTGCATATAACTCAATCAGCAGTACAAGAAACAAACCCATTCTTGGATGAGAACTGAATGCCACTTGTCCACTCCTCGATTTCCTCGCTTTCTTTTTCCATATGCATAGATGCAAGTCCCTATAAGACATTGGACTGATTCCAGCTCCTCTTCAGTTATACTTTCTGTGGTCTACATGATATCAACCTCTGCATCCCATTCTGACATATATCTGGTAGGATCAGGCACATACAATAGCTTCCATGTAATATTTGGTTCCTTCTGGGTCAGTTTCTCAGTGGTGGGTCGCTCATGGAAGGAGTGTGATATTTCCATCTCATGGGCACCAAGACGAGATGATGGTGTGGATATAGTTGGTGATGAGCAATTCATATCGGTGCTGTCCAGGGCATCTTGTGGTGCAGACGTCTCATCAATAATGGGTGAGGTTATGGCAGAATAGTACACTGAAGAATTGTCTGTCGTGGAAATGGAATCAGCTGTTTGTGTAATTAATCTGTTTGAGGTTTGTTTATATCGACCAAATGGCTGGGAGGGAAAGAAGGATCTTACTTGACTGAAGCAGGTTCTCCAGATAGGTTCAAGTTGTCCAATGAAACATCTGATATATCCATCAAAGATCCTTGAACAAAGAGGTCACCCACAGAGGATTGTTGGGCTGAAAGTCTGTTTGTAATGCATCAGAGTTTACAAAACATCATATAGAGGCACAAAGGCAATACCCTAATGAATTAGGCTGTCCAGATTCACCTGGAAAAGTCGAACCCTTATGATGGTTGGCTCTATTCAGATACTCTCTATACAGGTTCAAGCCCTGCATAAGCTCACCATCCATTGGTTGGCGCTTATATGCCCCAGACTGCTTCGCAGCACAAGATTCTGAACAATCTTGTGAAATATGTGGATGAGTAAACCATATTGAGTAGCTATCTCATGTACTTGGATGCGCATTGCTTTTTTCATGCCTTGCCAAAGAACTGCCTTCAACAGGCCATAGAACTCCTCTCGTTTTCATGGTACAAGCTGTTGCATTACAAGTATGGCAACACACCAAATATCCTTCCCTTTTCTTTCTTGAAGCTTGGTTTCTTGGTGCAGGCATCATCGGTTCTGATGTGAGGTTTGTAAGTCACCCGACAATGTTCGTCAAGGTTCATAAGTCACCTGACAAAGTTTGTCGAGGTTTGTAAATCACCCGACAATGTTCCTGCAACTTCAATCTGCAGTATTACTTTACAATGAATTAGTCTTGGTCTTGAAGTGAGAACATAAGTTGTGAATTGACATGGGTCCACTGAGATCTGAGGCCTTTGCCTGTGAGAAAAATTAAAGACTTTGGTATGTTGATGCATATGTGACATGTAGAACTTACCTATTTTACGTACATCCAGACTTCAGCCCACAAGACATGTTGACTGATATTGCGAAATTCCTGGATATTGAGGCCCATGTAGACAATGAGCATGAAGCTGAATTCTAGGCATCTGACAAAGATGAGTATGGTGACATCTTGACATATTTATGCATGACTAGTCAAAATTTGCACTGATATGGTTGTGCTAAACCCCAAATCGCTAATGTAGATGAAATTGGTACATTAAACGCACTTCATTAATGTACTGCATAGGTATTCTACAGAGGCCATACATGCGCAGTTGTCAAAGATGATGGCCAAGAAGGTTTGTTGGATTTGGGTTATCCAGCCAGGGACATTGGAGATGTTCATATTGGGGAATACTCCCTAACAGAACTCATTGCTGACGTTGATGTTGACGAAGTCCTGCATGGAACTACTTCCATGCAGGATCCCATCTGTTGCATGAGGAATGCAAGGGTGATGACAGCTATAACAGGTTGCTCATACTGATCATTTTTGCACGATGTCTGTCCATGTCACATAGCTGATAGGCTGTACTTATTTGAGTTGTCGTAGTACTATAAATGGTATGTAACATGTAAGAGTCAATATTGCTGTGACAGTCAGCGACCATAGACAGGTGTGGTGATACCTCGATATGTTAATGGCTATATAGTAAATTCAGCATATAATGACTGGAGGAAGGTTTTCATGACTCCACAGAAGTTGCTTTGTAAAGCATGTAAACACAACTCGTCGTCCTGATGTTTGGGGAGTGGTAAAATGAGCAATGACACTGGCCATCACCCCCAGTACTTGTCCAGGCCTGAACGGAACTACGATTCCTAGTTGAGGCATGGCAAATTCTGCCCCTTCCCAATCCCCCACAGCCCAAAGCCACGTAATTGTGTTCTTTCCATCATTCCAGTCAATGTGGATCTTCTCGCTCATTCCTTCTTTTACTGCTATTGCAAAAAAGGCCCCGCCATAATCCAAGGCTGGACGATCTGTAAGTTCCTTGCCTAGCCAAGCAAGAACTCGCTTATGGGCCCTATGTACAATATTCAGCATTTTCTTTTGTGACTTGAAAAGGTGTCTAGTCAACTTGCCGTTCTTGCTGTATCCACTGATTCGGCAGGTACTCCTTGGTAACTTTGATAATCTTGGCAACGACGTGCTTCTTTACCATGCCAAGCAGGTTGTCGATTGAAAGTATTGCCTCGGGTGTTTGTTGGTGACTTTCCATAGTTATGTATGGTCATGAGGCAGTTACTTCCCAAACACCCCAGTGGTATGCAGGTGTAGTGGAGTGGACTCCTTCATGTTTGATAAGGTGCTGTGGTGATGTCGCTTGCACCTGGTCCCAAGCACAAAGAATTATGCCCTGCTTCCTCAGTGAGAGAAGTGAATCTAAGCGCAGTAAAAGATATGGCGGATGCTGGGGGTTCAAAGATTGTTGGGACTCTGGCATCAGTATTGTTAGAATTCCATTGGGAATTGATGGGAGGACCGGAAAGTCTTCTGGATGTCAGGCATCTGGGTATTCTTCAGAAATAATGTGTCAAACTAACTCTGAATCTTTTCTTGTACCAACAAAATTGTTGGGATAGTGGGAGGCATGGTGAACCTCTAATGTAGTGGTTAGTTATATAGCCTCATCTTATTGATAATTTCATATCAGTAAGGTTATTGATCACTTTTTGGGCCTGCGCTGGGCCTCCACTGTCGACGTATTTTTGGCGTCTTGCATTTTGTGACTTTTTGCTATGTGTGCCCCGACACACGAACTTCTTTTTGCCAATAGTTTCAGCAGGTAATCCATTTGGCAAAGCCCAATCCCCTTGCTCTTCCTGTTCAACATCCTCAATTGGCCTTTTGTTGTTTGGTTTCTCGGTGGGCATTTCCGGCATTGTTATGATTGCAGTATGTTTTGCATGGGTCGCACAGGAGCATCAAATGTAATGCAAATGGAATCTAGCACACTTCGAATGCATCACGGAGGCCGTACACAAGCAGTAGTAGGTGCCTTGGATTTATGGATCAGTCTAAACTCGGAGCTACTACTAGCAATGACTTCATAGATCGTCAAGGTTGGCGGCCAGGAAACATGGCCACACATGAGCATTTGGAAGTTCCTTGGGTTAATTAATAGATGACTACAGTCTCGCAGCTACTACTAGCAATGAGTTTGTAGATATCAAGGACAAGGATGAAGTTGTATGTTCAAAAATAAACACATACCAAACATGTGGTTTCTTTTCATGCCCATGTGATCATATACGTGTCATTCTTCGAAGACGAATGTAAGGCCATGTATCTGAATTTCGTCTCAACTACAAGACGGAGGAAATGGAAAAATGTTAGGCATTGTCCATGAAATTCATTAAGTATCAATTTTTAGTTAAACAGGAATCGAATTGGTAGGGTTGAAGCAGTCCGAAGTCATCAAAAGATAGCGCCAATTGGAAAACTCAAACTGCTCAGGCATTCCAGAGGCCATACATAAGCAGTCCTCAAAAGATAATGCATTCTGGATTTTTCAAATTACTCAGGCATTCCACAGAGGCCGCACACAAGCAATCATCGAAAGATCATACGAATTGAACTGCCAAACTGCTCAGGCATTCCACAGAGGCCGCACACAAGCAGTCATCAAAATATCATGCATTATAGTTATGATTATGAACTCGCAGCTACTACTAGCCACGACTTCACAGATCATCAAAGATGACCGCCTCTGATAAGGAGGCCACATATAAGTTGTTGCATAGATTTGTCAAAAGATAATGCGGATTGGAAAAGTCGAACTGCTCAGGTGTTCCACAGAGGCCACACACAAACAGTGGTCCAAAGATAATGCGTTCTGGATTTGTCAAACTATTCAGGCATTCCATAGAGGCCATACATGAGCAGTCATCAAAGAATAGCGCGTTATGGATTTGTCAAACTACTCAGGCATTCCACAGAGGCTGCACACGAGCAGTTGTTGAAAAATAATGCATTATGGATTTGTCAAACTATTCAGGTGTTCCACAGAGGCTGCACATGAGCAGTTGTTGAGTTCTAATGTGTTATAATTCCCTTTGATGGGTTTAATAGATGACTATGAACTCGCAGCTACTACTAGCCACAAGTGTGTAGATCATTGAGGAGAATGTGTGTAAATATAGTAAACAAAACAACTGGAAATATTGATCATGTGACAATATCTCATGCCCTGGTCGCCCGAGTATCCCAATTAAATTCCTTGAGTAAATACTGGCCGAAAGGTCATTTTTAAGATATATTTGGTTTGCATAACTTATAATTCAAGAAGTGGATGATATATATAGGCATGGACCAAAAAGAAACTATGTACAAGTGATAATGGCTGATGTATATGAAAAACCAATGAAAAATGTCCGTTTGTATTTTACTACTGCTCCCAATACGATAAATCACCTTGCAGGAATTTGTCACTAGCGGCGTTGATTGACGTCTTGAGTTTTGTAATGGGCCCCATGCAAATTGTTGTCAATGCGGCCCTCCACTCTTTGGAATTTTTTGGTTTTGATCCAGCCTGAATCTTGTGCAATTGATTCAGGTACCACTGCTAATTATCCACCATCCAGTAGCCATGGTTATACCCAGATGATGTCCATATTGAGGCCTTGGGAAACCAAGACCTGTCTTCTGTTTGTAACTTTTGATCTGTAGGATATAGTAGCGTTAGTAGTATTTCTCGTCTGAAATGAAAGTTATACATACCAGTGTAGACTCTGTAGACACCACATATGGCATCCTCTGCAGCCAGAGATAGGTTGTCATCAACCAGAGTATACCCATTCAGATCCGCAACGTTCTTTCCACTCCAAGCCACACTTGATACTGGACCACTGGTAATCCTCTTATGCTGTACAGTATCAACAGCTAGCCTCCATACTATTCCACCATGCATAAGTGCAGTGTGTCCTGCAGAACCAGAGAGTAGATCGCCTTTTTTCTTTTCATACGCTGAAAAATCTGAGAGGAAGAACTGGTAGCTATGAGGGCAGTAGCCAAGGGTAAGTTCTGAGGGGCAAGCAGGAGTGTGGGGTGGTTTCCTAAAGGGCTTTGCAGTTGAGAAGGGGATACCTTGCTGAATCAGGTATCGGACCATTTGTCTGATAGATTCAGGCTGCTGGTAGAACAGTTCTGTGACTGCAGGTGCATCATATAAAACGAGAAGGTACCACTGGTTGACCAGTGGCTTTCCTTGAACATCAATGATGTGGCACTCGCTGCTGATGTGGCAGTAGTGGAAGTAGGCCGGGTCCACTATTTCATGGCAGAGCGCTGGTGCAAAGTCCCATGATGGAGGAGAGAACTTTGGGTCCTTCACAAGGTGGAAGTAGTTGTAGAAGTCAGCTGTGCATGCTGTCGTTTCTGGAGTATGATTTGCCAAATCTAACCCCAGCCTCTTTAAGGCAATCATCACTTTCGAGAGGCCTGCGACCACTTCACCATCCTTGCACCATATTACTTTTGACATATGACGGCTGGGGGCGTAAGGCTCAGATATCAAGTACCTGTATTTATTGTGCAAGACAGCCTTCACATCTGGGCTCAGAAAACAAGAGGTTGTCAAAGAATAAATGGAGGGGTCCGAGTCACATTGTTGGGTTGACTGTGGTATGGTTTGTTCCATGATATGTGGCTCTGCATGGTTGTCCTGAGGGATAACCCTCTTCCATGGAATGGAGGCGCCTTGGCTCTGTTTTCTCTTGCTGCTACTACCTTTCATGTCTTTGTACTCTTCTTCTTCGTTGTCATCACTACTACTCAACCCATCGGCATCATCACCTTCTCCAGAATATCTGACCTTCCACAGCTTCTTGATCCGTTCTTCTATTGTCTTGCTCGAGTGGTGTTCCTGGCTGTCTGGTCCAAGTTCAGACAGTCTGGCAGGCTCCATAGGAGCCTTTGCACGTGTATATGAATATTCAAGAGGAAAAACCCCTCTATCACTGTCATTGAAGTCTCCTTCCCTGATCAGGTTCCATTCGTCATAATCTGTGGTATAGTGACATTCCTCTGGTAAATATAAATGCCATGTATCCTCCCACTTTTCTCAAGGTACAGCATACGGCCTATGTATGTTGTTTCCTTGCTCGACCCATACAATCATGGCTTCTCCAATCGTCGGTTGACTTAACGTCTCATCGACCCTCTCCGCCTAGGCTTTAAACTCCATATGTTGTCGACGATGAGCTGCATCGTCAGTCTCACTTTGAATCATGGCCATCCGCTCCTCTTCAAGATGGGCCAGAAGGACTTTAGGACTGTCTATTCGTGGATCGGGAGAGTCGTCTTCTCCTTGATGAGATGGGGATGGGGATTCCAGCGAATCATCCATGATGACCTGTGGGCCTTCATTATTCAAAAGTGGCAATGGAGAGCGATAGGTTTGAAGGGTGTGTGGTGACAATTGTGGGATCACTGATTGGCCCTGGGCGTTCATGTTGTACCAAAATGCAATACTTCCACGAGGATCATCGGTGGGCGGCATTTGATCACAGTAAATATCTATGGTACGTCTCGATTCAGCTTTGCATGGGTGATATCGCCAGGCAAGGTCGTCGTCCTTGAGAGTCGGAGGGCAGTAGCCCCAGTTAATGAACAGAGGGACATTCACAGTCTTGTATGCAGCAAATATCTGCTTGTACGTGGGAATGGTGGCCTTAACATAGCTTCCAGGATGAAACCCTGGGGTGAAGTTACAGATGAAAGACTCTGCGAGCTCGCTGAGCCATGCAGGGTCCATGCCCAGCTTAGTTTGCGCATAAAATAGCCGGTTGGGCATGGTTCCTTCAACAGGAGGGTATGCAGTCAAGTCCAGGGCAATGGTGAAGGATACAAATGTCATAAGCATGATAAAGGCATTGCGAGATCTATAGATGGCCACGGCACAATTGTCTGATGATATAAAATGGTCCATGTAGAAGACCAGTCCCAAGCCTAACCAGTTTCCCCTCCAAGACCTGCCAGCCTACAGCCATGTCCAAATTGATATGCCATGTTTGCCCATCCTTCCACCAGATTATGGGGAGGTGACCAGGTATAAGATTAAGGCATGCGAAGGGTCCAATCCACTCGGGGCGTAATGGCCAGAAGCCAAGGAAAGGCTCTAGGGGATTGATCCAGCGTGTCTTGCGGGGCCTGCAGTAGTAGTCCCTCAATAACCCATTGTTGCCATCGGAGGATGGGTGATGAACAGGTTTGCAGAGGTACCACATGTTAGGTGATGACCAGAGGCCCCAGTTTTCAGGCTCCCAGAAAACATATATTTTCTCCTGACAGGCATACTGTATAACTAATTCATCTTGTTCTAGTGGAACGTCCAAGAAGTCCATGCTGCGTAAGTGTATTGCGGCTGTAGCTACAGGAAGGAGGTTAGATGGGGAGAATGGGTTTAAAGATAGCTCTTGGGTTACTTACTGAAGGAATCAAACGTGTTAGTTTGTCATTGTCGATGTATAAGAAGATTGATGATGTGCAGTGAGCAAAGCCCCAGAGTGTACGTCGAGGATCCTTAAACTTGATAACCCGGAAAGTGGTGTTGGGAAAATAGACAACTACGAACTCACAGCTACTACTAGCCATGACTTTGCAGCACGTCAAAGAGGAGAGGCAAGATAACTCATTGGTACTACTACCAGCGAGTTGCCAATGATGATTGATCATCAATGATCGAAGTTGAGAAATTCCCATTATATATAACTGGCTATTACTATGTGGCAGTGTTGAGGCTATCAAAATTGACATAACATGTTGATAATGACTCCCTACAGAATTTTATTGGTGAGTCCGATCGTCTATGATGACATGTACATGTACAGTACTCACTACAGAATTTTATTCATAAGTCCAAACATCTAAGCCATGTGTTAGATGGTAGATTAAGTGCTTTACAATGCAGGTAGCAACAATGCTAGTCCTCACCCTCACCATGATCTTTGCCACCAACTTCAGTGAAGTCCGGAACTCCATGGCTCTTGAGGAGAATGCGAGGTGCAGGTCGATCCCTACCACTGCGGCCGGAAGAACTTGGCCAGTGGGTAAATCCTGATGCTGCGGATGTTGGCCACATCTTGTCTTGTTGTGCATCTGGGATCCAGCCCCAGTTCCTCACCCATTTCCAGATTTCCAAGCGCAATGCCAAAATGACCATCAAATTGTTAGGGTCATCAATAAAGGTCATCCATGTCCTGAAATATGGTGAGCTTGGGTAATTCTGGACAGTGTTCATGGTCTTGTAACCAGACTCAGGAAAGAGCCATTTGAAGGCTCTGCTCCAATCAGTGGAGGATGCATTCTTGTATGCAACATCCGTGAAAATATCGGAAAGGGTCAGATTTTTGTATATGTCTTCTTTCCCTTCATGGCGTTGGACATTGGTGAGCTTGAGGTATGAGGGATTTGTGATTCCCCATGGGTTAGGCGCCTTGCCAGTAAGATCAATGATGAATTGATGCCAGAGCTGGGAAAAGAAGGTGTCGATTGTCAGCTGTTCATCACCAGGAGGTGGGGAGGAGCGATCGTCAATATCCAAGCCATCATCCTGCATAGGAGGGGGAAGTGTATGACCCTGAGATTGTAGGTTGAATAGGGTTGGTTCCAGCACACCAGTAAAATTGATATATGTTGGCATCTTAGCCTTATTAGTAGGACACTTAATAGCCATTGCCTCTCAGGGGATAATGCCTGACTTCTGATACATTGCCTGGACCTTGTCCAATGCCATGCCCTTGAACCAGAACTTGAACACCGGTTCTGTAAGGACAGTTCCACCAATGCGCAGGTGAGGGACGACATCCCTGACCATTATTCATCGAAGGAAGATGCAGCCATAGGGTATGTATGGTACCTGGCGATGGGGACCATTAGTATGTTCCTCCACTTCCTCCTCCTCTTCCTCCTCTTCCTCCTGCTGCCAATCTGCCCGCCAAGATGTGTTATATGCAAGGACATCGTGTGTCAGGCCCTGGGCCTCCGATAAAGGAAGAGCTGCATCCATGAGTCGTCTTGCTGCTGGTCCATCCTCAGGGCGAGCATGCAAGCCATTCAGCAACCACACACACACTGCGGTCAATGTCAGCACTTCAGGAAGGAGTCGAGCATGGGCTGCACCACTGGCTTTGTCGGAGAGTGTTTTGCTGATTGCCAATAACCTCATTATGTGGAAAGACCTATGAGAATTCAGAAATCGATACACAGGGTACCATGTTTAATAAATGATGTACCACCACTCCTGACGTGTAAAGGAACAGAGACAGTTCTTCAACACATTGGGGTCAAACTGCATAAGGACTTTGGTGGCAAATTTATATGGTACCCAGACCTCAAGATGTGCATTCAAAGAGTTAGCTGTACATGCCTCTTCATAGATACTGTAGATGCCTTCAATGGTCTTCGTTGGCTGATTGATGCCCATGGCCTCTTTAATGGTGATAAATTTTGTGTGGTGCCTGCCATCAGGATTATAGACTATTGACTTGTCAGTTGTGTAGGCCTGGATATAAGCAGCCTCATACTCTCCTCAAGCATGGATGCCAGGAGCGGTGCGAAAGCCACTAATAGCAGTAAGATGACTGACGGGATCACGGGAATATTTGGATGAATTTATATTGGAAATCCTCTTGGCATTCCGATCTGAAATGTGCAAGGCCTGCTGCACAACATCATGATGGGCAGCCGTAGTCCATTGAAGGCATTCCCCCTCATCGCTACTAATCTCAATGCCGACGTCGATGTACCAGTCTCCAATGTCTGAGACTTCATCAGAGAGCTGCGCCGCCTGAACAAAATCATGAAGATAATATTCCACAGAATCTATGTCTACTTGATGATAAGTACTGTGTTTCATGCCACGGATGGTATGCAAAATGAAGGAGTTGCATGCCCAGGCAATGTCAGCTTCTGCAATGAGGGGGTTCATATCCAGTTCCATGCGTATGCAGTCAGTGAGGTGGTCAATAGCGTTGCTTGGGATGAGCTTCATACCCCAGGAAAAGCCTCCTCTTGTCTTCCTTGCTCTAAACTGCTCCGTTAAATACTTGGCTGGCCACTCTGAGGTGATGCTTTGGCCTAACAAAGCAGCAATGGCCGGACGAAAGCCATTTTCATACCAGAAAGCTCGCTCACATTCTGTCAAATGGTAAGGGTTTGATTGTTGGGAATGTTCCAGCGACCACAGTCCAGGGAAAAAGAGGTGTAAGTGGTGCCTCATTCCAAATGTGCCAAATTTGAAATTTGGAATCTTGTGGATGTCGACTTGGTTCTCCTCCTGTAGCAAAAATACTTCAATAAAAAGTTCAATTGGAGTTGGACTTCAGAAACTCACACCTTGATAAGTAACAGGGTATTGAAGATGAATACTTGTCTTCAGAGCAAAAGTATCATGTGGAACAATGAATACAGAGATAGGGCAGTGTACCATGACCTTGTCGGCAATGCCCAGGAGGGAGTCATAGTCCCAGGAGATCAAAAGCGAATGGTCAACTTCAATGACATTCTGAATAGGATCGACAAAGGACTGCTTTGGATGTCCTTTGTCATCGATGTATTCACCTGTGAGGACAAAGCATAGGAAGTTGTCATCCATTTCATCATTTTCATGATAGCCATAAGCATGGTCAGTGAATTTGCGCAGATTGTGGGATACGACTGGGTGGTTATTGAAGAGATTAGCCATCGGAGAGAGTTAAGGTGGATTATTGGCAAGGGGTCAATTTATGATGCATGTCTTAGATTCTGACTAGCTGGAACTAGCTGGAGGTATGATGAACAGATTGAATCATACAATGACAGGGTGAGGCGATGGCCATGCATTTTTATGAGTTCTAGGGCAATCAATACAGTAGTTTGTGCCGAGACTCCGAATGCCTCGAGGTTGGAAAGAGTAATATAATTTTGGGGACTACTCCCCAACAGAACTCGTCATTTCCAATGCCAATGAGGAAGACCTGCATGGTACTCCTTCCGTGCAGCATGCATCTTGATGAGTGGAGAAAGGGAGAGAGGCATGCAGTTAGCACATGTTTGACATGAGTTCTTGGGCAACCTCCTAACTAGTGGCTGTGTAATATTTGTCCACGGTTAACCTTAACCGTAACATGTGAAAAATGATCGATCATGATTGAGCACAGCCACTCTGATCGATCTATCACTTACTCTCATGTCTGTTCATCAAAGACAAACAGCTCTCTCTCTCTCTCTGCCTCTCCTCCTCCCATGCAAATGCATGCTGCATGGAAGTAGTTCCATGCAGCTCCTCCTCATCGGCTTTGGCAATGGCGGGTTCTATTAGGGAGTAGTCCCCAATATGAACCTGTCCTGCATCCCTGTGGCAGCCTATCCTGATCCTCTCAAGTCTCCACCTTCAAGATTCTGGTGGTTTCTGCTCGCCTCCAGCAATCCCTAAACCTCTTGGATCCCATGTTATCTCTGATCGAATCTAGTAGCTTCAACATGTCTCGTATGTTGTGCTTTTTGCTTTTTGCTTACCAGAATTCCTATAGTACCTCGTTTGGCACGTTGTGTGCCCCTTATATGAACATCTGTCATTTTTTTTCTCAATGTCTGCATGTTGGACTGATGGCTCATTATTCAAGTGCAAGTTAGGAGGTCACCCAAGAACTCATGTAAAATGCCTTCCAACCCTCAGTGCAGCTTAACACTAAATCAGTTATTCCTTTTGTTGTGGCTATCGCCTCACCCCTTGTTGAAGTAAATTCTACCATAGGGTTATTCAGTATTTTGTTTTCTCATCCATATTATGTCTTGTAGGATATATATAAGACTCTAAATATTATCATGAAACACAAGCTCATATCCTCATCCCACTTTTGTTATGCCTACTCACACTGCTGCCAGTGCTTTGATAAAACTTTTCTTGTTTGACAGTGCTCCCTGGCAGTGGCCCACCTGGAAGGAGCATACCAGCATCCTCCATGGCCTCTTCCTGGACGATGACTCGAGATTGCCCAAAGGGTGGACTTGTAGGGATGCTGTCGACGTCCAGTCCTACTTCCAAGCATATCATCTTCTCCCCTTCAAAGACAAGAAGTTTGCCTTTGCAGTCAAAGCAAAGGGCGCTTCAGCCTATCCAGGATGTGAGTTCTGGAACAATTTCATCCGGAGAAAATGGGATTTGTGGAACATCCATACCACCGTCATTGAGGAGCTCAAGGAGTGGCGTATCCACCCCCTCGATATCCTTATCTCTGAAAACAACATAGATGTGCCCTGGCCTGCCACTGATAGTTATCTTCCCATCATTATTGACTCTCTCGTGCTCAAGTTGTTTGGCGAAGAGGCATTTCCAAATGGCAAAGTCATCTTGAGACCAGCACTGTGGGAAGCATTTCGAATTATTCCACAGAGGTCCTGGACCATGATCCGCATCCAAGTCAACAATATGAAGAACCGTCCAGCTGAGATTGAGGAAGCGGCCCTAGCTGCATTCAAAGGTAAGCCTTATCTGTTTTGCCCTTTATTCCTTTTGCCTCAACCAATCATAGATCTTGAGACTGGCAAGGTAACAAAGATGAAAGTCTCGCGTGCCATCTGCACTGTCGCCAAGTGGAGGGACACTGCTGAGCTCTTCCACACAGTCGATAACATCAAGAAGGCTGAGGATATGCTAGCTGAGCTCCAGACAATCCTTGAGGGTTTGGGTGTGAAGATTGAGAAGCGAGTAGCTGAGAAAGGTAGCCATGGTCTTCTTTTAATCTTCCTTCCTCTTTGACCAATTGCATGCATACCCAGGTTCCTCCAAGGTAAACCCTGCCACCCTGCAGCACTTAGCCAGCAAAGAAGACGTGAGTGACGTGCTCAACCTCTACCACGAGTACTTCAACCAGGATCTTGAGGAAGAAGAGCCACCAATATCTGATGCTCTCCCTGAACAACAGAAGCTCAATGATTGTGGCGGCAATTTTGGCATGGAAGAAGAGGTGAAGATGACCCCTGCATCCTTGGCACTGTTGTTGGGCTACAGGACAGGCCTACCTCCATCATTCAACAGGGTCCACAATTGATCTGGCTTAACCCCCTGGGACAAGCCTGATGCTTTCTCTAATGTGAATATTGATTCCCTACCAGACAATCTTAGCAAGTTATGCCTTCACTGGCACCAGCTTGCTGGCAATCATTCTATTATACGATCCATTGTTTCAAAGGTCCCAGACTCCTCGCGTGTCCTTGGAGTCCTTGTTGTGGATGAGGTTGGCCCAAGCAATTGCCATGCTCACATTTTTCATGCAGGCTGTCTTCTTACAGCAGACCAAGAAAAAGCTACCAAGCATCCTGGGTAAGAGCATCTTACCACCAAGATGACATTGACCCATGTGCTAATCCTGACTTATTCCAGTGGATCGGCCTTTTCTTGGGGGCACAGACAAGTTTCCATTACTCCCGCACCTTATTGTTTGCCCCAGTACCCTCGTGGCACAGTGGGTGGGCGAAGTAAAGGTATTTTTACACCCAAAATCCATGGACATATTTGTCTATGATAGCCAAACCAATGGAGAAGACTTCTGGTCTTCCTCTGGACCCATGCATCTCTCCAAACATCAACCACACAGCCGGATTATTATTGCTTCCCATTTGGTGCATTGAGCTTTTGCATGGAACTTTAGTTGAGTTACTGACCAGCTAGCATTGAAGGTTTTATTCAAAGAAATGAACAATAACTTTCATTCATCCAAGAACAAGACGAGAGACAAATGTCCTTGGGACTTGCCAACTGCCGTAGGATCCCTTGAGCACACCCTCTTTGGCCACTCCTTTCTCACAATCACCATCGACGAAGCACACCACATGCAGAACCCCGACAAAAAGCATCTTAGCACCTTGAAACTCCTTGAGCGGGCAACGGTCCAGCTCATTATGACTGCCACTCCTCTCCACACATCTTCAAAGGTAAGTCAATGATGTCACTACTCTGCATTATAATGCTCGACATCATTTCTTCTAGGATATTGCAGCCATGGGGTGTCTTGTCAGTAAATCCTACTTCTTCACAGAGGCCACATGGTTACAGGAGAAGGATGATGCTGCTGCAGTTTGGAGAGCAAAGAAGCTTGACGATGATGGAGAGACTCAGCTTGCTGAGCAAGTCCAGGCTGTGAAGCATCTGCAGGGCCATCTCATGGGCCATTTCCTCTGAGATGCTAGCACACAAGACAAGTATTGCATCAATGATATCTTCCATCTCCCAGCCTCTATCCCAGAGACTGAGAGTGCATTCTTTTAGGTCGTCACTGATTCTCTGGTTGACCATGTTCAAGGAACTGCCCAAGGATGGAGTGTTGTGAATTGTGCCAATACTAGTAAGATAGTCCTCACTCATACACAACAATGTCACATGAATCAACAATTTCACACCCATCTCACCTGTGAACAATGTTTGGAGGCCTTTTTACAGAATATGGCTCCGAGGAAAGTTTTATCTTCATATCAGGAAGGTTCTACCAAAACCTGGTGGGCACTGTGCGAGTTTTGTGGGAGGAGTATAGGATTTTGTCATGGAAGTCAATGTTTTGATTGTGACTCTTTTGCAAGTGATTTTTGATGGACTGCTGACTTTGCAAGCAATACTCCTCTGTCACTCATTCCTTAGTTCAAATTTGGTTTGCACAGTTCTGTTTAAAAACACTTAAGAAAACTTTCCTCGGTTGCCGTTTTTTTTAAAAACACAGTGTGACAATGTCAGTGCCTGCTTTTGACTGAAATCAATGAATGCACATGACATTGTTGTCTATGAGTGAGGACTATCTTACAACCTGTGGCTCGATCCAGTTCTTGATTACTATTAAATTAGGAAATGTGTCAAGTTGTGACATTCTATTTTTTTTCATTCCATTCTGAAAGCGCTGTAAGCAAGGGCTCTCAAATAAAAAGAAATTCTATTTTGCATAATACATAGCATGCATGCTGTAGCTATGATTGAGTGTCCGACTTCAAGCTTCAAACATCAGTAAGGTTGAGTACTCGTGAATTGCCCAGGACAATTCCAACTCCGAGTCACAGGAAAATCATGAAAGTCAACTTCTTGAACATGACCACCAGGGACATGTAGCTTCTGCCTTTCCTTGTTTCCAGCTTTGAATCAATGCTTATACCAGCTCCATACTACAATGGCACGCACCAAGCAGACTGCTAAGAAAAGCACGGGCACATCTGCACCGAGGCGATCCCTTGGGGGCTGTTTACCAGAAAATTCACTAATGATTACTCACCTTGGTCGACAGCCATCCATCCGCATCAAAAGCAACAAGTGGCGAGGAGGAAGGTGACAAATACTCCATCTCCAACCAATGTGGCCTCAGGCTCGGATCTGCCGGATGCAACTGTAGGGGTGATTGGAGACTTATCTGGAAATGTATGTCTGCACTTCACTGCTATCAGCTTCATCGTTTAGTTGTTGCTTATTGATACCAAGTTCTGTTCAATCTGCTGGAATGGTGGAGACATGAACATCTGTGACTATTGCCCATGCTCTGTCTGCAAGAAGTGCGTATTGCTCCCAGAAGACATCCTGGAAGACGCTCGATTCAAATGCCCACATTGTTTCTCCTTCACTGATGATGGTAGAAGGGCTGCTCCTTGGCCTTATTTAGTATGTTTGTTGTTCTTCAGTTTTAAGAAACTCATCACTGAGACCCCATTCAGGGATTGTCATCCTCCAACATACCCCTCGATGTCCCTGCCAAGTGTTCTCAGCGGGAATTTGCCCCGGTCTGTTCAGCAGAGCGCCTACTTGTTCTTACAATCAAGCTCAGCTCCATCCCTGATGATGGGCTACCGCCTGTTCTTGTCTATCAGAGTTTGTACCCTTATCTTCCCAGCATGTTTGCATGTCGTTTGATTTGTCTACCTCTGATGGCTTGGATGAGTACAGTGCATCCATTTGCAAAATAGCAAGTAGAATCTCCTTGGGCGATTTAAAAAGGTGCTCTTGCATATTCTTTGACATGGCTGTTTCTCACCAAGCCTGCAGCTTCCGCCGCTCTGCCATTTTCTTGGTCGATCATACTGACCCGGAGAGTGGGGATTTACACTTTGCACCAAACAATACAGGTGCTTCTCCTTTTACGGAGGTATGTGTTGATCAGCTGTCATCCGCCTACGCTGATGCCTGTGGTCTCAGGTCCTTGCCGCCCTTTTCCCTACCACCTTTCTTGAGACCATGGAAACTGGCGCTCAGAATACATTTACTCTCCTCGCATGTGGTGGGTTGTTAAAATGCAGGGAGCTGGTGACTGATGTGAAGAGCTTCGCTCAAAGGTTGGTTTATCACCATACCTTTGTGCTATGATTTTACGTTGCAGTGACAGAGGTCCGTTTTCATGGGTCATGGCTTTTGTACAGATGGATTTCCAACCATCTTCTGCCAACTCTTTCCTCATGGACATCATGCTGTCTTGGCATATTTGTGGGTGCTCACCTATCTCGGGGATGCTCCAAAATCACCAGGCCCTTGGCAGCCATAGCGATGTTTATTTTTTCTACCAAAACAGGCAGGTCGCTTGGGTGACCTGGTCACACCCAGGTCAGTGCCCCTTTGGCATCCCAATTGACCTGCAATGCATATGCAAGTCCCTCAAATCATACATGCCCCACGTTACACTCAATCAAGCAACAAACGACATCTCATCCATGCGTCTTGTTTGCAAGCATTGCAAGCACTTCTTTCAGATTCTCAAGCCTGATTGCATTCGAAGGATTAGAAGCAGTGCATGGGCCCAGTCAGACATTGGTGAGTGGTATGTTGAAGATATGTAGGGGTTGTGTGGGAACTGGGTAAGTCTATGCCTGTTTGTGAAATCAGACTGATATGGATACTTGTGTCTGACAGGTTTGAAGCAACGTGGCTTATTTTCTCAAGTCAAACTTTCATTTTGTATTTTGCCATCATTCAATTCGGTTATAGTTACTTACAAATTCTCACCACAGTCACCCAAGTAAAATATCATTTTTTGTAGTATTTATTAATCAATTCTATTTCTTGCGAACCACTGGGCACTACCTGCGGAAAAGGATGATCTGATGTGGAATAATGGATTGGTCGGAGGCAGTCCCCTGAGATGGACCAACTGCACATGGTGACACGACTGGCAACAGTTGTACTGCAGTACAATGGCGGCCAGTTACAGAGCCATGCCATTGCGCATCAGCTCAATACTAAGGAGTCTCGTGTTTAGTTTTTCTGGAAATGTTTGCCTGGCATGTGACTTTTGTATGTGGTCATCAGACATAAATTAGAATTCCAATTGAAAACTAGGTAAAGGCAACAAATGATGGTCTTCACACAGCCTTTTCTAGTGCGCATGAAGAGGGCCAACCATTCAATGACCCTCCCCTCCCTCGCTGCGCTTGGGGGGTCCCCCTTCCCAAGCCGGGTCATCTCAGGTCGGCAAACTAAAGCCTCATTCATGCATTTCCATCATCCCTGACCCTAAACTGCTAACTGGATCCTAACAAAGCCTAAACCAAACCCTAGACCCTAACCGGTCCTAACTGGTATGCCCCCCGGCGAGGTGAGAAGTGAAAACAAACATAACTACGAGTAATCACAGATTCACAATCTACAAACAAAAAGGACATGAATGAATCGCTCCCAAAGGTTCTGGTGATTGAGTCTCTCCAGATGTTTACCAGTCACATGACTTTGGAGCAACGCTGTCAAAAATAAATTAGAAGTCTAGATGTGCCAATCAAAAACATCTTCGGTGTGACATGCCCTAAGTCTACATGATTATTGATTTGCGAATGACAAAAATAACAATGGCAGACAGCTTGATAGTACATTACTTGGGCTACAAAATGATGATCTATCTCTTGTGCAACAACAATCCCTTCTTGATCCATTCACGATCATCAGGAGTTTCGCCAGTGAGACCTGCATTGAGATTTGTTTAGAAACAAGGTTTGGTGATGGTGTCAAAAGTGCACATACTGAATCGAGTCTGAAGAGGTTTCCTCAGACGGGAGACTTTATAAGTTTCTTTGTCCCAATCGAACATGTCACCCTGTCCTTGTCTCCCACTCACAGGAACACCGAGGCATCCAGGAAGTTGATCACATAACACTTGATATGTAAGCCCAGGGATTGCAGACTGTAACCTGGCCTCCTCCATGGACATCTTTGCATCTTGAAGGGCACACACCTGATGAAAAAGGTATGACAGTGCCAAGTGGGGTGTCTGGTGGGTTGTGCTTGATACAGTCCCAGCACGGGCTGCAGGCTCTATGGAAAAATGGCTGTTTAACCAATGCATGAGGTCTCTGGCCTGCTTGCGAACATGTATGAGGAACATGTGCTCTCTGGGGTCAACACCATCCTGGTATGTGTCAGGGTGGAGGACATTCACAAGTTCTGCCATGTTGATCAACAATAAAACTGCCAGGATGCCGTCCATTGTCTCAAGGTTGGGTAAATGCAAAGATGAGTTTTGACTGGGACTCATTTCCATGGCACCATCAAGCACAAATTGTTGATGCATATAAATCAACATTCGGGTGAGGAGCAGTCAAGATGACTGGAAAAGCCCAGGTTCATGCGAGGGAGAGGGATGGATAAAGGATTGAAGCACCCCAATGCAGGATTCAGTGATGTTTGAGATGCTATAAAACTGGCTGCCCGCATAGATACTGCTTTTCATGGTGAGGATCCGGTAGGGTGTGTTTGGCTGGAGAATTCTGTAGCAGGCATTGAGATAGTGTGTTTGCAGAACATAACTTTACTCACAGTTGAGATCCTTGACACAAGAGGACAGATTCAATGTCCCAAAGCCCCAAGTTGGATGCAACAGGATCAAATGATGTCGCAGGATTTGAGATGTCAGTGAAATGACGTCCACCTTGGCCCTTCGGCTTACCTACCAGGACCCACAACAAACCATTCACTATGTTTAGATAGGTGCAGAACCCAAGTGCTTCTTCTGTCCATTCCCCAAATGCATTGCTCATTGCTGCAGTAATCCATCGAGTGTGCCATTCAGGGAGCCATACTCATCGCTTGCAAAAAGGTTCTTCCAATGTAGAGTTCCATGTGGCGATGTCACTCGCTAGCATGTTGGGGGGTAGATAATCAGATGGTGAGAGACTTACTTGCTGTGTACTTATGATGTTGCCATTGAAGGACTTGTGGCTGTCAAGTAGATGCTGTAATGTTCCTTGGGCATCTTTTGCTTTTTCTTGTGTGTGATCTACATGAATGTTTGAGATCTGGGTCGTGTCCCATATACAATCTACAAACTGATAAATAGCAACTCGGATCCCAGTGGGAAAAACCTCGTCAAGCCAAAATAGTTGAATTTGTATAATTGGAAAGGACAGTTCTTGACGATGAGGTGCTTGTGTTGAAAAATTTCCAGGGAGCTCGGGTCATCCAGGTGATCGTTCAGGAGCACATCTGTCATTGTGTGCTGCCCAATCGCCATCCCAAAAAGTTCGTAAAACAGTCCCAATTCAGACAGTATCTAAGCATCACCATGATGGAATCATATGAGGGGTACAAGATGGGACATACATGGAAGGATGGACAATATGACTCGGTTTGACCAGAGGGTCCAACGAACTGGACTTGTCGATGTCCTTGTGTTTTCTGAAAGAGATTTATAGACAAGAATGGGCTGATCAAGGATCACCTACTATATATCCAATCCGATGCATGAGGTTTGGAATCGGATAGTTTGAGACCTTGGGAGAGAGCCAGGTTAGTTTCATGCACCATCAGCCTACTCATCTCCAATCAGAGGGTTCACCTGTTCTTCCTCTTGTGGGCCTAAATCAACTGCAGTAGAGCGTAGTACCGTGATTTCATTCATGTAATGCAGAGCGGGGGTGTTCATGTTTAGATCCACCAGTTTGATGGGTTTCAAAATGGCCTCATTGTCAGAATCTTCCTCTTCCTCTTCCTCTTCCTCTTCCCCTTGCACTTGCTCTTGCATCTCCCTCTCTGCTTTTTGTCTTTCCCCTTCTTGTCTTCAATGTTCATATTCCTTTTTCTTCAATTGAGCCTGTTTTTGCTGCATCTGTTCTTCCATGGGCTTTCCCTTTCCTTGCTCTTTCCACAGCCAATTTTGCTGCTTCTTCTTTGTGCTGCTCTTCTTGTATTCTTTGGGCTTCTTGTCTTTGGCATCTGGCCTCTTCCCTTTTTCTGTGTGTGTCATCGGGCATGTTTGACCCGCTTCCTTGGGGTTTGACATCATCTGATTGGGTATCTTGTGTAGTGGGGGGGATCTGTAGCTTGCTGGCACCATCAGGTATGTTGGCGCTTGTATCTGTATACAATTTCTCAATGTACAACCCTAACTTCAAACTTCAAGCAAGGCTTGCCTTGTTCACCCAATGGAGGGTGTGGTGGTGATGATGCTGTTGTAACCCTTGGTGTGGGGACTACGTCCTTGGTTACTGGATTGTCTTCCAGAGGCATGTCCTCTTCATTGCTCCCGTGGTTAACATCTGTGGTATGCACTGCCTCAAAAACTGCTTGTCTTGCTAACCCTTCATGCTCTGGGTGCTGGTCTGAGGACTTACTCATACCCACAATAATAAACTCACTGCCAAACCATCCTGACAAAACTGTGAGGTTTTCGTTAATAATAATACCCTCAATTCAACTGAGGGCTTCCTGCAGCCGTGGGAGAGTCTCTGCATTGCCATCGGCAACATCGATTAATGCTGACCATATTTCGCGTTCAACCCAAAGCATAACAGGGGGTTTGTTACCAGAAAAAACCTGCAGTGTCCATGACAAATCGTAAGTAAACAGCGTCGCAGGAACAGCAGTGGCAACCAACTTCTAGAACAAACTTGCTACCCACTGACCCTTTCCACATCAGCTTGTCTTGCAGGAGTGCGATTGGTGAGAGGGAAAGTGCTATGTTGAGTGGGTTACACAGAAAACTCATTCGTTTTTGAGTGGAGCCCTGGATTTGCAAAGAGTTACTGAATAGAAATGTCAGGAGCAGGCAATTTGTTTATCTGCTTTGCACCTGCCTCTGGATCACAATTTCCAGCGGAGACCCAACTACATCCCAGTAGCCCTAGATGAAAGTGTATTTATTGTAGATCGAACAGTGTGTCTAGATACTTGCCTTGTGATGGACACTGAGGTGCATTGCTGCAACTTCAAAGTTGGAAAGCCATTTCTGGCCCTTGTTCTGTTTTGAATGCTGGACAATTGAGGTCAGCAAACTTTGTGTGGGGTCTTGGGAAGGGTTGGATGCAGGAGACTCATTGTTGGGTAGTAGAACACTTTGAAGAGATACTTTGGCCTGCATGAGCACGTTGGGCCAGTCTTGCATTTTTTGTACTTTCTACAAATAGTAAAAGTCAATCAATTACGATCAACAGGCAATGGTATTGATATGCACTAGCTTTGGTAATAGGTCACTGCAAGGACCAAGCAAAGTTGGTACCGCCGTTGTTTGCAATGAAACAGTTTCACTCTTGACCCATTGACAAATGTCCAGGATATGGTATGCAAGGACACGGTTCATAGCTTTATATAGACGTTGGTCATTGATTTTGTCGATTGGACCTGGCTCAAGCCATAGGACTTTCCAAGCCGCTTTAATATCAGCTGATGTCCCAGTAAGTTCCTTTTCAGCTTCCAATATCTTGCTGGAAAAACCCTGTCTTAACTACGTTCATATCAAGTTTTACAAGGGGTTAAGGTGAATGCATGCACATCAAGGTCCCGATCTTGCAGATCCTGTGGCCCAAGGATGATGTTGGTGTGCCATGATATCTCAGACAGGAACTTGGATGCTGCATGGCAAAGGTTAGACATGGTGCAATGATAAAGAAAATATAACACATCTATGACATAATCTGTCACAGATTGTAAGTGCGATCATGAGGATTTTATTATGTGAATGGCCAGTTCCAAGATTTTCCAGACTATGCCTGCCAACTGCATCCGAATCTCACAGTCATGGTATTCAAATAATGTGTTGGAGTGGGGGAGTGGAGACAAAGACAAATTTTACATAGCAGAAGTCCTCAGATGGGCAAGACTCTCATCCCAGAGTGTTGTTTGCGTGGACCCACTTGTGATCAGTGCAATCTTAATGCCGAGGGATTTTCCAATACGCTCTCTCTCGAGGGATAGAATAGAGGAATCTCTGGATACGAGGACAAAATTGCAGATGAAACAGATGTATGATTACAAGAAACAGTTAGGTCATGGTGGGGCAGCATGGTACATGACCATAACCTCAGATCTTGCAACAAAAATGTGGAATAGCTTTGAAATATTGCGGGGGGGCGAGGATAGTAAGGAAATGTTGGTATGGTATGTAATCATTTGACAAGAATTTTATTCTTTAGTTTAAACTACACAGGATCCTCCAGGCCTACACTGTGGTGATACTGGACTCTTCAGACATGCAGGTGAAGGCCATAAGCAATAAGAGAGATTTGGGAATAGAGGCATCTTGGGTGTTCCAACCTGGAGAGTACATATACGGTTTGGTGGGGCTTGTACCAGCAGATAATTGGTGGACCACACCAACTTATCTGTGGTCACTCCACATGTTGATCAAGGAGAGGCATTGGAGCCCCATGTGCTCTTCGGTCCTATTCGTTTCATAAACCATCACTGCGTGTCCCACAATGTTCAGGTGGGTATTTCACATTCCACGACACTCACACCTCACTTATGTTTTACAGTATGTTCCACTGCATGGAAGCTGTCCATTTACTATTCTAGTAACCAAGCCAATAGAAGAAGGAGAGGAGCTGTTTGTGGACTATGGCCCTGGCTGGTTTGAGGAAGGAGAATGTCCATGTAGTAGCTGTATATCCATTTCAACTTGAAATAAATTATATCCTGGGCTAGTTTGTATATTGTGCTTCCTAATGTCCACATTCCTCGATATTCTAAATAAAAATAGTTTTCTAACCCTTCATGAAATTCAGCCCAACCTCTTACACTTGCTTGCCCTTGCTGTTTGTTCACTGGCCCATTGAATGTCGTTATAATTTTGGCCATCTGCGTTCCATCCAAGTTTTGCTAGATTTCCTATGATTATATCTGGATTAACTTGCAAGTGTAGCTGATTACATACCTTGCACACTGGGCTTTTGAATCTTGACCAAGTGTAGGTCATCTTTAGGCCAAGCAAATGTACCCAGCTGGACATCCGCAAATGACTCCCATTGCTCCCAAAAACCATTGACGCCTTGAAAAGATTCCTTTATTAACGCATGTACTTTGTTGGCTAGTGGTACACCTGTGTAGGAATATGCCTCTCATGAGTCCCCAAAGGTCTTGGCATAACAGATAGCGCATGCCTGGTATGCGAGATAATTCCAATAAAATCGAGGGACAACCATAACCCATCACAAAGTCAATCAATTACTCCTCTAGTGACATGTGATTGTCAGGAACATCTTGAAGGAATTAAAGTGCTCACCAGAGTCAAGCTGAGCGCATGTTTGTTGTATCTTGTGAATGATAGCCTTAAGACGAGCTGCTCCCTCTGCCTCCAATACATCACAATCCCAATGTTCTCGTTGCTGTATCAATGGTGAACTAATTGTCTGCAACAATTCTGGGTGGAGTGATGACACAATTGTCAGCGGTGTAGAAACACAATTTGGTGCTGATTGCGCTGACAGCATTAAGCTTGGAAAGTGGGCAAATACCAACCAAATCCCTTAAACACCTACGAATTTGAAGATCAGCTTCTTCTTGGCTTCTTCTCAAGCGGACAACAGGCCAAGCTTAGACCCTGTCTTGATCTCCACAATGAAGACGGGCGCGTCTCCCCAGAACACCTTATATTCGACTATGAAATCAATAGATTCGCAGGATTCCGCAATTGGGTGAGTCTGTGGTTGGCTTTGAGGCCAAGCCGGGCTGGAACAGCACTAATAGTAAAAGGGGAAGAAGTATAGGGGTTGAAGTTAATAATTATTAACGTTCAACGTTCAGTGTCCATCTGAAACCATCTCTCTTTGCTCTATCATGTCAACAAAAGTGCCCTCATTATTCTCTTGTTTTCATTGCAAGCCCATAGTACATGTTTGTGGAATACTGGGGACGACGTACATCACAGGTGTTAATGGACCTATGGAACAAGATGACCACTGGATGGCCATCGATTTTGTCGCCTTATGACACCTAATTGGAGCTCGAGACAATCATAGTGAGTGGCTATGTAGGACCACGATTCGGACAAATAGAGGATTCTTCCTTGGCGATCCAGCTTGTGACAGGATTGTCTTCAACCCCCCACCTTTTGAGACAGTGTTCTTAGGCCCACCCAGGATCCTAGCTCTTAAATACCTATTTGCGGTCAACAAAGCATCATCCCTTCTATCTGCTGGTGATACTCTCATACTTGTCTTAGTTGGTCATGGAGATGCTGACAATCAGCATTCGTTCTTTGTTGGTGACAACTCCAACTCATATTACCAGCTTGCAAAGAATGATCTGGAGGAGGCTGTTCATGCCACAAAAGGGCATATTCTGCTGATCTCAACCGCTTGCTTCTCTGGTCATTGGAAAAGCCAGTATTGGATGCTTCTTGCTGCTGCCAAAGCTGAGCAAGAAGCTCCATCAATTGTTGAATCTGGCTCAAATGAATTTCAGGGTGGCTTCTTCACCAATTCCCTGCTCGCTGAATATGCCGATGAATTCAAGATCAGGCCTCCATATCCAGGCTCGGTGGATGAAACTGGACAATGAGCAGAACAGAAGGAGCACGATTTTGGGCCCACAAATGCAATTCATCCTTCACCTTGTCTTCCAAAGCGCAGTCTGCAGGCCATCCTCTACTGGATGCACCAATTCCGAGATGACATTGGGCAGACATACATGTCTGCAGACATGGTATTTGATCCATGTTCAAACAAACCACACAAACTGCCTTTTGTTTTCCTAATATCAGCAACAGAGCCTTTCCATCGCTTAACATGCATTCCTCCTTCTCTACCTGATGATTCCTCCTCATCACACTCAACTGCATGCTGCCCAGCCATTCTGAGTCCACCCCCACAAAACACACTAGAACTATCAGTAACTTGGTCAGCAAGTGAAGAAGCAGAACTTGTGGCATTGGCAGCCAATTTCTTGTTGTACATGCCCCCTACAATTACCAGCGAGAGAGGCCCAATAATTCTTTGCAGGACAGTAATGTTTGATCAAAAACATAGTTGTGAAACACTCAGTCTGGCCATGAAGAGGAACCTTCTCTCCCAGTTGAAGAAGAGAGAATGCCACCGAAAGCTTGCATTAGCCATTGCAATGAACTTAGGGTGGGAGAAAGCAGTACAAGACATAGGTGGACCAGGTGGTAAGCAATGACAGCTGGGCACCAGGCTTGACCTGCGACGTCAAGCAGAGGTGAACAGGTGCTTGGTGTCCATGTTACTCATCCCAGAGAAAGCACAATGGGCTGGCGCTGCAGGTTGGTTGGCACACATTTGGGAGGCTGCAGGATGTCCCATTGTATCTCCAAATGAGTGGAAGATGGCAATTAAACAGAGTCAGGTGGCATAGATGTGCATTAGTAGAATAGATACATAGATACCATATAGCATTCAAGGGAAAAAGACTTGGACACAAGTAACATCTACCCGCGCATTCCATCTCATGCTTCTGCCGACCGTGGCACCATAAGCTCGATGAATGCCCAAGGAGAAATGACAAAATCAAACAAAGAAACTGATACCCACATATTCTCATCCAAGCCTGGCAACCACACCCCAACCTTGATATATCCTTTGTTTCAACATCAGGAAAATCCAAAAAATTCTTAGTGGACTTAGCCTGCTTATCTTATGGCTAAGCCCACTAAGCTTCTCAAGTGGCTTATTTTCTACTTAGTAAATTTGTCAGTAAGTGCAAGCAAAAATCTAAGTACATTGTAAGCATGTCAAGTGGCCGACAAAGCCCAGGTAAGTAAATAAGTAGTAAGAACATGTAAGACATGGCAAGTACACCAGCTGTCAAGCAAAAGTTATAGTTTCAATGAAGCAAGGATGTTAAGTACATCAATAAGCATGGTAACCAAGATCCAAAGCATCAACGTACAGCAATCATGTATTAAAAAGCAGTCTCGAATACATGGTGATCAATGTATTTGTTGACATAGAACCTAGTGAATGTATTGAGTGTATCTGTGAATGAAAGAGTCCTCAGAACCCACTCCTGGCCAAATACCAGAAGAAGATGTGATGCTTGAACAATTGTATCAAGGTGGATGATGGAAGAGGTTTCATCGTCATCTGGCTAGACTACCCACATGCCTGTGTGGTCATCTGGTGAATCACCCACGCATGAGAACCAGCGCACAAGAGCACAGGGGTATTCAATGCCTTCATGAGAGAACAAAAACAAGAGTCGAACACGGGCAACATCGAGGCCTCGCATACCTTCCAGAGATGAGTCAGTGTTGACAAAGATCGTGTCATAGTGGCTGGGCCCCTTCCTCCAAGATTTTACTGCATGTATACATTCACAATGCATGCTGCCAACTCCTGAGATGTCACTAGGGGCGTAGAAAGTGGCGATGGCAGAAGTGTAGATTGTTATCTTGCCATAAAATGTGGGGAGGTCCAAGATACTGGCATCGGAAAGATCATCAGGATGCTGCTGGTTGTAGATAAATTGCTGGATGAGATAAGAGAGGTCAGGTTCAATTTCAGCAATGTCTTCAGGGTAAACTTTGTGTGCTGTAAATGTAGGTAAGTATATTTCAATGATATTGAGTCCTGCAATACTTACATGCCGTCTTTGCTAGGTCAACATGGGCCTGTATGGTAGGACCATCAACATCACAACTGTCATCATTGTCATTGTCATTGTCATCATCATCATCGTTGTGGTCAACATCACCATTGCTGTTGTTGACATTTTCATCATCATCATCTTCACTGACAGAGAAGTGCGGTAGATCAGGATCAGGATTGGCTTCGTCCATTCCTATATTTGTATAATTAGTTTAGAAGACCATCAGAGAGGAAACTGAGATGCATACAAAGAATTTAACCCCAAACTGCTGATTACTTCTGCAGAAAGTAAGCATCCTGAGAACTTGCTTGTGTTAGTGGATACTTATACTTTACAGCAAAATGGCTCAAGCAGAGCGGGATCGTTCTGCTCCTACCTCATGGTCTTGATGGTGCCAGGCCTGAACACTCTTCTTTGCAGCTGGAAAGGATGCTCCAGGTGAAGCCTATTCCTACCTATGCTTGATGTGCAGTCCGTCATTCTTTGTGGTAGTTGTCCAACAATCCATACAAACCCAATGCAAACAATGCACCTTCAAATGTTAATATACATGTTGTGTTTCCGACAACCCCTGCACAATATTTCCATCTCCTGAGAAGACAGATGAAGCAGAATTTCAGGAAACTGCTGGTTGTCACAGCACCAAAGGGGTTATTACATCTTTTGGTATGTATTCCCTCTCACATTGGCCTAACGGGGGATGTTTAATACACTCTATGTTTTTGTTCATTTGCAGGCTGCGTCTTCACTCTCTCTCTTCCTTTTGTCAACAATGATGATGTCAACAACACAATACTCAGCTGGGGTGTTCTCCCAACCCAAAGTTGCTTGCCTTTTTATTGAAGCAGGTGTCACGAAACATAACACCCGCATCGATATCCTTTTCCTTAAAGCAGTACATACATCTCACATTGATTTCTGGTCTCATCTTATCTTCCTAGTTCATGGCAGGCGTGCTACTCTCATTTTGGAATCTCCTCTCTGAAATGGCATCTACAGGCTCCCCCACATTCAATGCCTCCAACCCTGGGCTTGTAAAGCTTATAAGTGGCTTTGTCTGTCCTATCGGTCTTGTCATGTCAGTGATGAATATATCTCTTCTATTTTCATGTGCCTTGCTCATTGAGATGCATCACTTATGAAGGATTGTCTTGAACAGCCAAGAACTCCTCACAAGTAACATGCTCATCTTCCCAATGGCTGTGTGGAAACGTGTGGTACCTTGGTGGGGACTCCCATACAATTGGCTTGTGGGTATGTACAATTCATTGACCATGTTTCTGTTGCCATTTTCTCATTCCTCATACCTCTAGTATTCTTTGGGAACCTAGTTGGGAGCCTGTTCTTCTGTGCAATTCTTGTCCAATGTATGTATACTGTTTTCCCCTTCGAATTAGTCACTGGTATGCACCAATAACATCACGTGATGCACATTGCATTGCATAAGAACTTCAGTGATTCGTTTCATGTAGAGTTTGATTTCAATGACTCGTACTCGCCAGGATTCCATTATGGATTATGTCCGCTTGCCATGAGGCTTTATTAAGTTTCTGAGTTAGGCATGGTCTGAACCGAAACATGAGTATGTTTGAAGGTCATTGTTTGATAAAATGTTGGTAGCCCACCATAAAGTGGAACAATAGACAAGATGAACTTCAAGTTGAGGGTAGAATGACAGAAATAGCCTCAACTTAGAATGATGTTGTTTCTGGAAGGTGAGAAATTTTTAGTTTTATGCTTTCACTCTCATGCCAGTGGGTACCATTTCCAAATACCTGTACTAATAAGACTTGTTTCTTGTTTCAAGGTTTTTGTCAATCTGAACTTCTAGAATAATATCCATAGCATTCAGCAACATTTGGGTGATTGACACTCAAAACCTTTTTTCTTGTTCCGAAGGTACACCAAATTTTCCTTATAAGCCATTTGCTTTATTTCTTTTACTGATATTCTGTCATTCACAGGCATTTTTTCCACTGGTTTCCATCGTTCTACAATACCGTAACTATCTGCAATCGAGGGCAGTCCACTACAATCCACCTTCTGCAATCCTTTCACTATTCATGAAATCTCTTCACCCCTGAATGCTCTCCAAATGTTTACTAGTCATGTGACTTTCGACTGATGCTGTGGTAGGTGGCCTCCTGACTCAAAAAGCAGATTACTACATTGAACAGCTTATAAATTTATAATCATGCTGAGCTCTCCAAACATTAACCAGTCATGTGACTTTCAACCGACATGGTATGTGGCCTCTGCTGCTGACTCAAAATACAAAGTAGTAGTAACTGAGGCACCAAAATGGTCCCATCATTTGATAGGTGAGGAATGGAGAGCCTAAGCTAAGAAGCAATTAATATATTTTAAAATTACATATGAAAAGATAGAACGGTAAAAAAGATGGGCAAAGTAACTTAGAGTTGATGAGAGAAGGAAGCAAGAATGCACAAGATGGGAGAAATCAATGGCACATGGGCAGAATTTGTGTTCTTGTGTTTGTGACATAGCAGTAACTCACCGACAAAAAAAGTTGGTTATCATCTTGGTGAGAGGAGTCATGTGGGGTGATGTAGTGATGACGTGTTTTGAATAAAGCAGTAATTCACTGACAAAAAATGTCGGTCATCATCTTGGCGAGAGGAAGACGATAAGGTCATGTGGAATGACATCGTGATGACGTGTTTTCAATAAATGAGTAATTCACCGACAAAAAATGTCGGTCATCAACTTGTCTCATTGGCCAGTTTTGTGAGCTACGAGATGTGTAAGTGGTGGGGCACTGAACACTACAATGAATGGGATGTGATCAGGTATTTGAGATCATCACTTACCTCCTTTGTGTCAGAAAACCAACAAATTATTAAAGGTATAAACCCTTGTTGAGTTGTCATTGAGTAGGGGATACTGGTGCATGCCATAAGGTAAAGGAGATCTGGGTGTTGGCAATTCCACAGGTCGAACTATACAGTTGACATTCCTGGGATCCTAGTGAATGACAACCACTAGCTGATTATGAAAGGGTAGTGTGATGTGAGAGGGAGATATCAATGGCACATGAGTGGAAATTGTGTTCTTTGGTTTGCAATGTATCAGTAATTCACTGATAATAATTCACGGACAAAAAATGTCGGTCATCTACTTTTCTCCTTGGCCATTTTTGGTAGCTATGAGATTCAGGGCATTGAGACATTGCAATGAACAGAGCATGATCGGGTAGGTATCTGGCATGAGTTGTTACCTCTATTTGTTTTGAATAACCAACATCGGGCCAACAAGTAATTAAAACAGTAATGACTTGTTGAGAGGCTGAGTTGGTATGGTGTACGGGTGTGTACGTGCCTTACATGCTGGGCTTCAACCCATTATAATCGACATTACCAGGAACCCAGGAAACACCAACAACTGGACTATTAGGAGTAGTAAGATAGTGGGATAAGCTCAAACAGTCAGTTGTCTGGAAATCCAGTTACAACCGGGCTGTTAGGACTAGTAATGAGTGTCGGAGCAACGCTAGTATATAATCACATGACCTAGCCTGTCCAAGGTAACAATGGTTGCCAGAATCTGTTGATCATGGGAATAAAGCTACCTTGGACTGGCTAGGTCATGTGATCCCAAGGTTGAACAGGTCAAAAACATTTGACCAAGGTCTATGTAAGTGATCTGTTTTTCCTTTCATACATCTCTTTCATGGTCTCTTCCATACACCTCTTTCATGATATGCCTATTTAGATTCTCTCCCATGTCTCATTTCCGTGTCCTGCTTCTTTTCCCATTACTCACATAGAGCTTGTTAGTCCAAAGGACTTGAGATTTCTTCTTTCTCCCACCCCTCATACCCCTTACCCCTCTTTTCTATTTTCTTTTTCTTTTTCTTGTTCTTTTTCTTTGGCACTATACTCATGTATGTACATTTGCCTGTGCCGGCTTGAGTTTGGCCTCCCAACACGGAGTCCATGCAAAAGAGCTTGGGCAACCAAATACATTTATTTGCTCGCAAATCACAGACTTGTGCCTTCAAGACCGACCTGAGCCCCACAATCTCTCCCAGTGTCTCTCCCTCCTCCCTTTCCTTGTCTCATCTTGGGAGCCAGGCATAGATGCCAGAACTGACAGATAGTGTCCATCATGGGAAAAAAGCTACCTTGGACCAGCTAGGTCATGTGATCATAGAACCGCTGGTACTTGTGACTGATTGAGAAGGGCATGTTTAGTACTTACAGTCAACATACCATACAATATATAAATAGATTTATGTCCAATTAAAGAGCATTGCTCAGACTGGCTATGCTGACTGTGGTTAGTAAATGACAGAGAGGAACATATTACATTCAACCACAGTACTTATGGTCCACACATCATAAAAGGTATAAATAGATCTATGTCCAATTATACCCCATTACACTGGCTATGCTGATCGAATTTAGCAAAAGATAAAAGACAGAGTACATTCTCCCATGGCATGTACTTGCAGTGATTTATAATACTTAGTACAGTGAAAATGTTGATGTTGAAAAGTGTGTATTTGTAAGCAAAATTCCTTTTTTGGATGTCAGTGTGGGGTAGGGCAAGGACATACAACGGAAGAAACATTCAGGGACAAACAGTGCGCATTCAGCTGATGTCCCTGAAATTTCAACAAGGGGTCCAGTGCCAAAACTTAGAGGTCATTGCAAATGACATGACAGGACAAATTGAATGAAATGGTACAGTAACATAAAAATGCCCTGCAGAAACAAAGACTAGTGACCAGAGTACAAACAATTTGTCACAGGCAGATATGGCTGGATCATTTGACAACAGAGATAACACTGTCCCCAACAATATTCCCAAGAGGGGTGAAAGCAACCCAACAACTGGCTACATCATGTGACAACTAAAAAGGACAATCTATCCCAGCCCGCATATATTGTGAACTAAAAATAGATAATTTAGACACAATTCCAAAAATAGAAACTGGCATTGGGGACCCCAATGCCGACCACAATACTGTTAGAGTGCGGCAGGTGATAACTGGACGATCCGACCAGGCAAATCAATGACAATAATGGGGCACAACAATGTCTTGATCTGCTTTTCTTTTGCAGCTGTCCGAAGATGCTAATGAGTGTGGGCCATGCTTTAAAAATGAAGAGGTTTTGTCATGAATGTTTGCAAACTCCTGTTCAATAGCGAGCTTGGAGAGTAGTGAAGCAGGAGGCATTGTCTCGGGCTCGGTGATTTTCACTGCAAACACAACAGATCATGCTTACGCCGATTCAGACAAGGATCTGTTGTACATATGCCCAGGCTCCAATTTCGGTAAGGGGTCTCTGAATGTTTAGATAAAGTGCTAGCACTTGGAGTGAATGAAGCAGGACGTTTTGAACCCCGAGCTGGAGGATGAGGTTTCCCAGATTGAAGAAGCTGGGCGAGAAGAGGAAGATTGAGTTCATTATGATCATCCATGTGGTAAGGCTTTTTTGCATAGTGGTCTCGAGCTTCAATATCGAATTGGATACCAACTTGTGGATCAAATGGGGCCGCTCGAAACAGATCCATGATGATTTGATGGTACGTATGCAATTCAGATGTGCGGTGAGGATAGAGATAGGTGACCACTGATTCCCAAGCACTGAAAACTCGGATCCAATCTGCTTCAGTGTGAAGAGCATGCTTGCTATAAGTCTGCTCCTTTTTAACAAGTGTAAACCCTCCTCCAAAATCTTTTGGATCATCAAGATGGTCATAGCCTTGATCCATTGAAGCGAATAATTTTTCGAAGTTGATGAGAACAATCTTGCACCAGATTGAACAAGGGAGTGGCTCCGTGACTGGAGCAAGTTGGGCTTGAACAACAATCGTGTCCTGTACCTTCTCTGAAGCAAAGAGACTACATAATTTGTGGGTAGCTTCAAGATGGGGGTCAGACTTAGTGATGGCTGTAAGTTTTGAGAGGTGAGGTGCCACTGCAAGGACTGAAGATGGGATGGCTGAGGTAGATTGAGAGAGACCCAAGAGTTCCAAAAGATCATTGGATAACTTTGATCTACCTTCCATGTCGATTGATAAAGGGGCTTGGACATCAGCAAGTTTTGATTTAAGAATGGCCCAGGCAACAGTGTCGATAGCAGCATGCCGGACTTCATCCTCTTGACTTTCTCGAGGCTCTCCTTCATCTGTGCCAGTCCAATCCTGAGACGAGATTGGCAGAATTTGAGGTTGTTTTTGTCGACAAATTCCTTGTTTATACTGTTCAACAAAGTCCTCAGCTTCCATGGGGGAGAAACCAGCTTCTTGGAGGCATCGAAGGAAGGCATCATGGTCAATGGTCCCTGAGATGGCCTCACAAACGAGACACTGCCCATCCTCTGCACGCTTACAGATGCCCTCAGCATCAGAGCTGGTCTCAGCTTGCCTATGGAGAGCATCAGAACTTATATTTGAAACAGTATTGGACATAAAGGTTGAAATAAGATGGCGAGTAGAAGGAGTAAATATGTTGTGAGATAAGACCTATGAAATGGGTCAGCACTGGCACTGGCAGAAAGTAAAAATTTACCAACATTGGCAGCAGCAGACGCATAATACAGACCTTCATGAAATCAGTGATCAGCATCAGAATTGAGCACAGCACTGGCACCGGGATTAGGGATTGGGCAGAAAACATTTGGTGTTCCAACAATTATTACTACATGTTCATGTATAGAATATATAAATGAAATAAATGAGCATCATCCATCATCCGTAGTGTCCATATCATCAGAGCCACACAACCAAGTGTCATCAACATAATCAAAGTCTGCATGAGTATAGATGGGCAGCGTGATGCAAGAAGGAGTGGGGTGCTCTATCTGGGAGGTGCTGGGGGACTCATCACCAAAATTGTCAGAATCAGCACTGGCATCATCAGCATCGGCATTGGATTCACCCCGAGGTCCAGTAGAATCTGTCTCTGATGATGAGAGAAAAATATCCGCCACATCAGATGTGGTGGCAAAAGCTGATAGGGGATTTGAGGGTGGAGATGAAGAGGTAGAATCATTGAGGTAGAAGTCAGCAGCATCAATGCCGGTTGGGGAACTCGTAGGGGCAGATGATGACTCAGAACCATATGCCATGGCTGCCTGAAGGGCAGTATGCTGATCAGCATCATTTGCTACACCATCTTCACCCTGCCAAACCATGAGTGCCTCGGAATCAGCAGCAGCAGCAAGGACAGGATTGGTAGTGGGAACAGGGACGGAATCAGAATCAGCATCGGCAGCAGAGAGATCAGCAGTGGAGAGATTGGCATTGGCAATGGGGACTGAAGCAATGGGAGCAGGGACAGGAACAACAGGAACAGTGCCAGCATTGGACACATCAGATTCAGTGTCTGAAAAATATAGGCCAGCATCGTGACCAGTAACTGTGGGTGGTCGACTGTAGGCAGAGACAATTGTTGGGAGACTTGGTGCATCTGACCACTCCTTCTTTTGCTGTGCACCATCAGGTAGAGACCCTGCCTACCCAGAATGCTGTGCCTTTCCCTTGCCCTTGGTTGCCTGATTGATTGCTAAAGCCTCATTCTCTGCAATATCAATGCCCCAGGTCCACTTGTAGGAGGTTGGGGGAAGGGCCTTCAGGCACTCAAGTTCAGCCTGTGCATGTGCAGATACCAGTTCTGATTGTCTTCTTACAGCCGACCATCTCCCAGCATGTCCACAGTTGTTTTTTGATGCCACTGCCATTGTTAACTTACATGGTTCAGACTGAAGCTCCTTCAGCAGGGCTAGCTCATGAAGCTGTTGGAACCCAGCTGATTGCCTGACATTTGCATTCATCCCAGCCTCTGCTGATGATTCACAGCTGTCTATGAAGTCCTGCATCCCGCATGCTTCATTGAACAAATCCCCAATGAGAGCCTGCAGGTCAATGCAAGATTGGCAGTCGCCTCAGCCATTGGCAGCATTGTCTGCTGGCTGGCTATTGGTGAGCAGTGAGCTGGTGATCACAGGGGCAGGGATATATTGCCAATAGCTATTGAGGCACTTATCCAGGGTGTCACTGGTGAAAATTTGCCCCAGTGCTGGTTCACTATTGTGGCTCCACCAATCACATACATATGAATCCACCAGACAGCTAGGACCATTGCTGGCAACACCATCATCCAATGAGGCCAAGAGAGATGGATGGAATCCAAGGGGTAGGTGGTCCAAATTCACATTGGCAAGACTGTTGGCCAAGGACTGAGGAAGGATCGGCACATCCATCATAAGGCTGATGGAGGCGCCAATGCCGATCCAAGACATGACATACATCTGTCATACTTGTCAGTGATGTATACTTACTTCCTTTAGGAAAGATCTCAACATACAAGCTTGGCATAGAGAATTTTTTGCATCCAATGTTGTTTTACAAAGTTTGCCTGGTCTAACTCCAACAAAACTTGGTGGAATTGGGACTCCACATACCAAATGATCTCTTGTGTCCACATTTGGAGTTGCCCTTTTGGGCTCAATTGCAAAGAAAAAGGGTTGAAGATTGAGAGACTTTTGTTCGACATGGTTGTGGTTGGTGGTCAAGATAATCATGTTTACATAATACATGTGGCCCTTTTCAGTCAGAGAGGGGAGGTATAATTGGCATTTGTTGATCTAAATGCATTGTCAGCCCTCAATGCTAATTCATACCATGAAGCATGCTGGTGATTAGCATAGGCTAGCGGACCAGGAAGGGTATTCTCGGACTGTGAGGCTGACTGCCACCATTGGCTGTGATAGATGAAATACCGCACAGTCCACTGCATTTCATATGTGACCAGTAGAAATTCTCCCTCCATCGATTTCTCTGAGCCTGTGAAATGTACTTGCCTGACTATGAAAATTGTTAGTACAATGAATATGGATGGCTACAAAATATATTTACATTCCCAGAATCGGCCGGCATCGGCAATGGCATCAGGAACGGGAATGGCATCAGCATCGGCCATGAGACCAGTATGAATGTGGGAACTATGCCAAATCCAGGACAGACGAACAGAGGTGGAACCAGGTACATTTGGATTCAAAATAGCTGTGCTGGCATTGAGGTCATCCTTGGATAGCTGCTGAAACATACTCAATGTGTCATCATCACAATCCAGTGCCAGCATTCGTCTATGGCAATGGTTATACATTCGGGCATGCAAGCTAATTTTGTTAACCAACTTGTGGACAACAGCTCGTGACTGGGTGCGAACTCCCTTTCATGGTGCCACTCAAATGATGTGTGAATATTGAAATGATTTGTCAGCAATGAGCTCCCACAGCTGGTGCAGCAGTCAGTTTGCCTGGATCTTGTGGAGGTTAATCTCTACATCCGCAAGATTGTCATTAGAGGGGAGGTATACTTGTTGCTCCTCAACTGGAATAGGCTGGGAGATCTGACAGGCCCAATGCCACAGCACTGTCATCATCCAGGTCACTGGGGGTATCAAATTCCCCTTCATTATCATGGGTGATCCATGAGGGAGCAATGTCATGATCGGCAATGTTGGCAGCATTTTGTAACTGCATTAAGATTACCATGTGAGATGTGAGAGCTTCTCTCTCCTGTTCAACAGCTTGCATGTCAGAAATGTGAAGTGATTTACCAAGTCAATGGACTTTGTCTCGTAATTCAATCCTGGTGACAATCAATGATGGGTTGTGATTGGTAGGCAGTACAACTCACTGCATTTGTTCAAAGAGAATAGCAAAATCAATCCACTCCTCGACCATGGATTGAACCAGTGCCAATGCCGAAGTTAAGGCTGATCCCATCCCTGCTGCCAATCCTGTCCCTGCTGCTGATCCTGTCCCCACTGCTGATCCTGTCCCCACTGCTGATCCTGTCCCCACTGCTGATCCTGTCCCCACTGCTGATCCTGTCCCCACTGCTGATCCTGTCCCCACTGCCTCTGCCATTTCTGATATGTGAGTGGCATACATATAGTGTTTAAAGGTCTGGTTTGGTCCGGTTTTTTGACCTCCAAGAGGGGCAACCGGCAACCGCAACTGCAACTGGACTGACCCAGCTATGGGGCAACCGCAACCAAACTGAGTAGGACCAGTCCACATTGGTTTGGTTGCCCCCAAAAAACTGGTTAAGACTGGTCTTAGTCACCATGAGGGGTGGGTTCCTTTCCTGTGATGATATACCCCATGAGTCATGTCACCATGAGGTGCAGGTTTCTCATTTCTGTAATAATTTTGTACATCACGGGAAAAAACCCGCAAGTCATGTCGCCATGAGGCGCGGGTTTCTCATTTCCATAATAATTTCATATCTTTTCAGCAAATTATTACAGATATGAGCAACCCATGCCTCATGGTGACATGACTCATGGGGTATGTCCTCATGGGAAGGGAACCCACACCTCATGGCGACCTGACTCATGGGTTTTTTCCTACGATGTACACATCTTTTATGCACTGCAGAAAGACTGGTTGCAACTGATGGCAACCGGTCTTTTAACAGTTTCAAAATGAGGCAACTGGCAACCAGAATGACCCCAAATGTGGGCAACCACAACCAATGGTCCAGTTGCATTCAGTCCAGTTCAGTTCAGTTGCGGTCATTTTTTCGGTTGCATTAACCTGACCTTTAAACACTACATACATATCCATTACCCTGATATCTGTGAGCCTCTGGGGTTCTGCTGCCCTCACTTCATCCTCCCATCATTTGATTGCCAGTTGGCCGAATGCTGCCGTTAGTTCACCATGGTGTTGGCTGAGTTGTGTAGAGTTCTCAAGGGCTTCCCAAGATTTTGAGCAGAGTGTGACTGTCATGCCAAGCATCTTCTTGGGATTTGAATCTGTAGCATGATCATCAAGCATTTCTGCCTGATGTGGCAAGGTCGCTCGCTGTTCTGACCATTGGAGAAATGGAGTTCAGTGATGCCCACAGAGACTCAAGTATTTCTCCTGCTACAATGCCAGACCCTGGAATGAAAGATGGAGCATAGCAAAAAAAGCATTCATCCTTGTGGCCATGAACATGCAAAAGCCCAATGGCCTGGTCAATGGTCAAGCTGGCTGGAAGATGGGCACCAATACATTCCCAAAGGTGGATAATGTACTGGCAGAGAATGTCATAAATGAGCATGACTCCCTGTTGAGGGTCAACTCTGGTGGTCTTCAGCACTTGAAGGAAAGCAAAGTCGACATTCTTTTGCTGTTCTCCATGAAACAGGTCTACCAATGCATTGGGCACATAACATCCATGCTGTGCACACGCAATGGCTGCTACTCCAGTCCTGTCACATGCCTTCAACACCAGAAAAGCATTCACAACAGCTAGGAATTTATTTTCAGAAGGAGCCTTCTGAAAACCCAAATACAAATCAGACTGGCTTTGGGGGCAGCATCAGGAATGGCATTGGCCACCACCAAGGGAAGGTACCTACAGTTAATTGTTCTATGGCGGCTTGGAGAAACAGCTCATATTCAGCCTGATTTGGGGCCATCCCACCTCCATCCCATAGCCATATATCAGTATCAGAGTTTTTCTGCCGAACATGATCAGCTTTGAAATTCCCATCGGCCATGAATATGCATTTAAAAACAAATCTGAAATCCATAGTATCATTTTAGATGCCACTACACCAAGGTATTTTGACACCCACCAGTTCACATCGTCCTTCCAATTTTCTGGTATATTAATGCCTACTTGAGGACAGGCTGGACAGAAATTGGCAAGTGATCCTGGTTCAGGATTCAAAGGATCTCTTTGATTGTGTCCATACCCTGCCCACTTCAATCTTTTCATCTAACACCATAAGTGGGACATGCGCCAAAGCTCATGGTAGAGATTGACCACTTTGGCAGGCCTCATTGGCAATGTTACACGCCAAATCAGCTGGTAAAACTGATAGGCCAATGCCTTTAATTCCAGATTACAGAGCCAAAAATGGTCTAGGACCTGCATGGTGAACAGAGTCTGTATGTTGGTGTTGGTGAAGCTTGTGGGTAGTAAGTTACTGGTTACCAGGTCCAAGGGAATTTGGTGTTCCCCCTGACACTGGCAGGTAACCATCACTAAGTGATGTATTCCATTTGTATGGACCACATGAATATAACTGTTGTTCAGGGCATCAGCAGTTGGGATGGCATCGGCAGGAGGTATGGCATTGGCAGCTGGGACAGCATCCGCAGTTGATTAGGATTAGGCAAATATGGTTGAAACCCATGGAGGTCATCATCAGCATGCTCAACTTCAGATTTGTCATTTCCATCAAAGAAGTCTTGGAAACCATTTTCAACATCAATATTCCCCTTCCCTTGATGCCAAAGGGCATCAAGGTGATTAAAAAATGCTGAGTCGGCCCCAGTTTCATCTTTGGCACAGTCGTCAGCCTGAGACTCATTATAGGTGTTTGAGGTTGAGTCAGATGAAGAGGGCCAGTGCCACTGCCAGTGCTGGTGCCATTGCTGATTGTTTGCCTGCCAATTGGCTGACTCTTGCTCTGCTTTATCCTTCACATCTTCAAATGTCTCCAGATATTTCAATTGGAAGTTCAGAGCGTTGCAAATCAGCTGATCCATCTGGTGCTGGACTAAAATGTATGTGCTGACCTCCCATAGCTCAGCCCAGTGGAAGTGCATGCCAGTCCAGCATTCAATGTGATGGAAGGGATTTTGCCTGTAGGTTACACACATGCATGTGCAGCAAAGTGTGCTTCCCAGTGAACAATCAACACATCTCATCACCAAACTGCCCATTTATTGAATGGACAGTGGTTGCAAACTTGTTTGTCAACCGACCATGCCTGCCGAGCAAGGGATGCTTGCAGCAATTCATCTACTCATCCCAAAAACTCCAGTACATAGTCTCGCTGTCTCTATTATTTGTATATGAGCCTCGCTCCATAAGCAATCAGTGTCAGAAACTAACCATGCCAATGTGTGGCCAAGTCAGCTCAGCGGCCACCTGAGGTTCTTGCATGTCCCATTCTGGAGCAACATTGGGATTATCCTGTATAACAGAATTTGATTGGCCCAGTTCTTCCACTGCAGTTGATGCACTTTGTTTTTGGTCCATGTTTTGTGTTGACCTCAACTTCTACATGTGTAACAGTATTGACTGCATTGTCATTGTCCTCATGCAGGGGGGCATTCTTCTTTGATCTTCTCTTTTGCTTGTAAGGAACTCTTGTTAGGCTCATGATGATTTGGGGTGAGTCACAATGACACCCAATTATTGATGGGGGTATTGTACTATCAACCTCATGTGATCCTCGTGTGATCCTCGTGTCAATAATATGTTTTATATCAATGACAAGAATGATTCTTTCCTTCACATCAGTCCCCCCCAATGCCGCCTGAGCCATCAGAGAACCTGCAGTTGAGACAGTACTGGAAGGGAAGCAGATATATGGTTGAAGAGTGGAAGATCATTGAGCCTTATAAAGTTGCATTCCGATTGCAGGAATCAAAAGCTGGCCAATTGCAAATACTCAAGTGCAACATCCTCCCAGCAATATTCAACTACTAGGTGTCAATTGACAGGGCCCCTGTGGATGAGGAGAGAGTTGCATTCGTGCCAAGGTAAACTCACAAGCATGTGAAGGTTGTATTATTGATCACATTGCCAGGAACTAACAACCTGGCTTTCCAACAACTGGCGAATGACCAAAGGCCTCTCACAGAAATTGAACCACTTCAAAGTAAAGTGGTCAGAAGTCATTTGGAGCTTGTATTGGGACTGAGTTTTCCAACAGATCACAAACCTGTTAGGTGTTGAGGACCCCACCACAAGTACACCTGGATGGTTCCAAGCATGACTGCCAGCTATCAAGCATGTTTTCAACACCATGAATGCAGAGGAGAAAGCCATCCTTGAAGTCAAACAGGAGAAAATGATGTGGGAAGGATATTCTGAGCAGACAAAGCAAGTGTAAGTTGAAGCAGATGCTGTTGCCATTGCCGTTGCCAGACATAACAAACATTTCACAGTCTAGCAGACAAATACCTGCTTAAATGTGTGGTGGAGAATGCATGACAACAGTGGCTGGAAATGGGGGTGTTGTCTGTGACATTTACAGCCTATACTGCACCTAATGGTTTGATGGTTGTTGACACGTGAGTCCCTGAATCATTTACTGCCAATATGATGCTGATGCCGATCCTGACTCCAGTCACAAAAATGTTGCCTCTCTGATAGCCACCCCTGCACGATCATTTCTGGACATGTATCATGATAAAGTAAACTGAACTGAAGTGAAACTTTATGAGTTATATCAAGTTTTTATGCCCATCACACCTTGCTTCAAGGTCAGCAACGCAACATAATGCAACACTAACCCAATTAACAATGACTAATGATGGCTTCCCGATCCTTCCCACATCATGGAAAGGATCACAATTCAAGAAAAAAGAGCTGGAAGAATGGTTTATGTTGTATGTTGGCCAGCATTACAGTATGTTGACTTCCTATTCCACAAACCGTTACTCATCTCCTGCAGAACTAGCAAACAATGGTCGTAGTCACCATATCCCATTCAAAGCAATTGCAGATCAGACATCATCATTTTTCAGTCTGGAATATCTCCCAGCTAGGTTCAAAATCAGAGACCCATGGAACATAGAAGACTTCTTTGACCATGTTCTGCAGTGACAGATAGTGCAGGGCCCTGAAAGAGTGTTCCGGTTCAAAGTGATCAAAGCCATGGATGGGAGTGTGGCTCCTGCACACTATCTGAATGATTTGAATAACCATTCACCCTCCCAACACATTTCCAAATGCAGGGGTCATAGAAATGACAATCCCAATCCTCAGAGTGGCACCGAGCTCAGGGCCATTGCCGTTGCTGATGCTGATGCCGACCTGCTGTCTGCAAACTGCAGGGGCCAAAGAAATGACGATGCTGATGCCAATCCTCAACCCAGCACTGAACTGGAGGCCATTGCTGCTGCCGAACCGCCTGCTGCATCAAGAGGCAAAAAAGTTGTCAAAGGCAAACCCAAGCACAAGGAAGCTTGCCAAATATCAACTGCAGGACAGACCCCAAATTCTGATACAACTGAATCACAATATGTCCAAGTGGATCAAATGACAATGGACAGCTCTGCATGGTTAGTGTCACTCAACCACAGCCAATTAATGGTCCTAGTGATGGTGAACCAGAATATCTCATTCCTCGACACATTTACATGAGATACATCACACCTGGATCAGCTGGAAATGCCATTGTAAATGATCCCCCATGCCCAATTGATCCATTTCTGTTGGATATACCTCAAAAGAGCTCACAACACCCTAAGCCTTGACCACTTTCAGGGGGAAATTGGATGGAGCATCCTATTGCAAGGGCAAGGGCTTTAGCAGCATTAGGGGGATCTGGAATGGCAACAGTGGCATGGGCAACAGCAACACCAATATCAGGAATGGCAACATCAATATTGGGAATGGCAACACCAATATTGGCAATGGCACCAGTAGGATTGGCAATGGAAACACCAACATCAGCAATGGCAAAAGTATGATCGGCAATGGCAACATCAGGATCGGCAGCAAATCCATCCTCCACATGAGCACAACCTATCCAAAGGACAGCCAATGACTTTGCACAGCAGGAAGCCATTTCAACCCAGGCTGTTGGGAGGAGACAGAGAAATAAAAAAGTGCAATTTGCTGTGTAGATTTACAAATAAAACACTATGTAATGTGAAAAAAAAGATAGTCCAACTTTTATGTACATGCCGAATCACATCTATTCTTTTCTGCCTCACTTTGTCTCCCCTCTGTCCTCAGATTCTCCTGCTCTCTTCCTTGGGTTTGGCTGAGGGGTGGTACTTACGGAACATAGTCCAGAGGGACCAGGGGTCAGCCCACGTGGGGATCAGCGCAGCTGTGCAGGTGTAGGGGAGGGGCCGGGGTGAGGTGATTACATTGACTGCCAATGCCGGGGCAGCAGCCTCAGGCTCGGCAAGCGATGTTGGGGGGAAGAGGAGAGGGAGTGGTGGGGCCATTGATGTTGTGGGCTGTACCATTTCTTGAGAATCCTGTGGTGTGGCCAGAATAATTTGGATGGAGGGGGCGCCAGCTAAGGATGCTTCCCCCGCCACCTCTTCCAGCACAGCTAGTCCCTCCTCACCATGCTCAGGCTCATTGTTACCCTCGACAAATCCCCCCTCCTCAACCAGTTGTGCCATCTGTTTGTCTTTGTCACTGGCAGCGGCATCGGGAGTGGCAATGGGAGCAGCAATGGGAGTGGGAGCAGGAGTTGGGGCAGGAGTTGGGGCAGGAGCAGGAGCAGGAGTGGCAGTGGCAGCAGGAGTGAGAGCAGGAACAGGAGCGGGAATGGGAGTGGGAACAGCATTGCCTTCCTCGGTGTTAGGAAACCACCCCATTACCTAATAAAATTTTATTTTTATTTTATTATGTCGAATTACACTACATGATGCCAAATGACGCTACACTTTCATAGCATGAGAATTTTATTTCGCACACATCAATATGTATGTGCATGTACAAATGCATTGGTAACAACAATGTACAATATATGTAACATAGTATATAAACCCTAAATATACGCCTAGGGGACCCTAGTTGTGTGCTCTTAGGTATTCCACCTACATTTTCGGTGTGAAAGGCCTATCTCAACAAACTCACCTATTAATAACCCCTCACATCAAAACCATCAATTTCCCCATCATGAGTGCGGATCCTGCCCCCTTCTTGTAGAGAGAACCTGCATGGTCTTAGCTAGCAGATAGTGGGTGTCGCCCTAACAGAAGAACACAACTTCCCATATCAGTGCACCTTCTCTTACTTGCGCATACATCATTGTTTCACCGCACCACATCCAATTACTCATCCTTTCAGCATGAGCCGGAAGTACTTGTATATATGTAATCTACCTTTTCTTTCATAAGCTGATGCCAGGCCTTGCCTTACATTGTGACTGCCAGTGATCGAGAGGCAGTACTCATCATTAGGACAGCTGCAACCAGACAACCAATTGGATCTGGTTTAGTTACAATTTACATCACTCTATTCAGACGACTATTTTAGTTACAAGCCGAATTCAGTGTTATCCCCGAGATCAGGCACTGTTGGAAGGGTTATTGATCCGAAGTGTCAAATTAGGCGCGCAACAAATGATGAACAATTGACAAACCATCACATGACCCATAAACTTTTGGAGAGGTCTTGAAGAAAAAATTTTGGATTTGTCAAAGAAGTGATTCATCACAGATTCTACAATTATGTCAGAACCTTCAACTTCTAATCCCGGTCCTAATCCTGTTCCCACCCCAGTGCTAGAGGCGAAAATTGATGTGCTTACAGTGCAAATGTTGCAATTAGTGTCAGTATTGGCAGCATCACAGCCCAGACAAGTGGAAGTACAGCCAGAGACGATAGGAGAAAGAGATGATGAGATGGAGGAGATGGTGGAGTGGATGTCGCAGGAGGATGAGATGGAGGAGAGGTCTGGAAATGGAAAAGCACACTTACCTAGGTATGCGCCCCCACAAATCTTTGACAGTACCATGGAGAATACAAAATCCTTCATCAGTTCTAGAGTACTGTACATCCATGGGAGGAAGCCAGAGTTTCATACAGCTGAGTCTAGGATTATGTTTGCTCTCTCATACAATCAGGGGGGGGAAGCACAGTTCTGGAGAAACGAGGCTATTAATCAAATTGCCGCAGGAAATCAACCATTTGCAACCTTCAAGGAATTTCTGCAGAGATTGGAGGCACAGTTTGGAGACCCTAATCCAAAGGCGACAGCCAATGCTAAATTAAAGACCATGTGCCAAGGTTCCCTAACAGTGGATGAATTTATTTTGCAGTTCAAAGCAGAAGCTTCACAGACAGATATGGGAGAAGCCACATTGGTAGAGTTTTTGAAAGCAGGATTAAATCCCTCTTTATTCAAGTCTATCTACTGACTACCTTCTATGCCAGAGAAGTTGGATGAGTGGTATAATTGGGCAATGTGCCTTGACTGGCAATATCGGCAGGAACAGGTGGAGTCAAAATTGATGTATGGAAGTAGTAAATTTGGAAAGTCATCAGGAGGAAAGTCTGAGAAAGGAAAGGCACCTCAGGTGCAAGCTCTGAGGGCACAGCCACTGGCCATGGCAGTGACACCTATAGTTACAGAGTCAGCACCACCAGCAGAGGCAATGGAGGTTGATCAAGTGGGGAGACAAGCCCCACTTAAATGTTTTAACTGTGGGCAGTTAGGACACATCACTGAATTGTAAGCAGAAAAGAAAGATTATGGAAGCTACAATCAAGGAAGTGAAGCTGGAGGAAGGCAGGCAGAAGAATTTTGTGGAAGAGTCCCAGTGAAGGTTGCCCCATTGGTGAGCCAGAATTGTTACAATGTATTAGTATCCAAGGAAACCCAGAGTAAATCCAAAAAGGAAATCGAGGAGGAGTACAACTGTTGCAAATCACATGACCAAGAGAATTGCCAAGCACTATTTCCGAAAACCCCTAAATTCTTTATTTGCTCTGCATGAATAGAACCCAAAATCACCTTGACTGTGGGACTGAAGACAGTGGACATACATGCAGCAATTGATGTGGAAGTGTTGCTTGATAGTGGTGCTACTGGATCATTTATTAATCAGTCCTTAACTACTGGAAATGGTATTAACACACACAAGCTGGTGCAACCTATAGTGGTGTACAATATTGATGGAACAGTCAATTATGGAGGAACTATCAAGGAGGTAACTATTGTACTAAAGTATCAGGAGCATCAGGAGCAAGCTGTATTTGAAGTGTGCAATCTTGGGAAAACCAATCTAATAATAGGATGTCCATGGTTATGGAAGCATAATCCTGAAATTGATTTGAAAACTGGGAAAGTACAAATGACTTGTTGTCCTAAGGAATGTAATGTGTATGGGAGGAAGATGAAGAAGGAGAAAAGGAAAAAGAGAGAGAAAGAACATCTGAGGAAGTATTCTGTTACAATAGAGGAAGTGGAGGATGAGGAAATGCCAAATGGGGAAGTTCCGGTCATGATCGAGAAAGAAGAGCAGAAGCAAACCTTTAGAGCAATTCGTGGAGGACAGTCATGGGACAAGAATATCGTGAAGGTGGAGAAGCCAGTGGAGGAGTGGGTGCCAAATGTGTATCATGAATATCTGTCAGTGTTCCAGAAGAAGGAGTCTGAGTGAATGCCAGTGTGGAAGCCATGGGATCATGCGATTGAGATGAAGCCAGGGTTTGTGCTGAAGAAATTGAAGGTATATCTGTTATCTCCGATGGAACAAGAAGAAGTGGATGTGTTCCTGAAGGAGCAATTGCGCCAAGAATATATATGACCTTCGAAATCACTGCAGACATCACCAATATTCTTCATGCCAAAGAAAGACCAAAGGAAGAGGATGTGTACAGATTATAGGTATCTGAATGAGTGGACAGTGAAGAACACATACCCCCTGCCATTGATCTCAGAAATAAGTGACAAGGTGGGAAAAGCCAAGGTCTTTACAAAATTGGATTTATGATGGGGATACAACAATGTACAAATAAAGAAAGGGGATGAGTGGCAGGCTGCATTTGCCACGTGTCGAGGATCCTTTGAGCCACTTGTCATGTTTTGTGGGATGACTAATAGTCCCCCGACTTTCCAAAATATGATGAATAACATTTTCAAGGATATAATAGACAAAGGTGTGGTAATAATATTTATTGACGACATTCTGATATTCATGGAGGATGAAGAAAATCATGAGGCAATAGTGCAGGAGGTGCTACAGAAGTTTTTTTTTTTTTTTCTTTTTCCCATTTATTCTCTTTTTGTGGCATACCATATGAGAGAGATAAAAGTGTATGCTGTATAGTATGTTTATTGTGCTATCGTCCAAAATGAATTCTTCATCATCAGCTTGGAGAGACCACAGTGTGGCTCTCAAGCACCGTTGGCACCATAATAAGTGGTGCTGGGCCGTGGATAGTGTATAAGTGTGTTGTCTCATCTGTATTCATCGTTCATTCCCCATTTCTCTCTTGTGCTCCCCAGCTCCTTTCAGTCCCTTCTTCATCATGGTTCTTCTACTAGGGTGGGTATCTCCCCAAATGTGTCCTGTAGGCAGCCAGTTGTGGCTATGAAAGTGAATACTGCACATAACATTTTCTTTGTAAATGGATCCGATCAAGGTCCAGGCAATCACAGATTGGCCTGCACCCACCAGTGTCAAGGAGTTTCAAGCCTTCTTGGGACTCACAAATTATTATCATTGCTTTGTGCACAATTGCTGCACTCTGACATAACCTTATGGGAAAGGGAGTAGTGTGGAGGTGGGGAGAGCAGCAGCAGACAGTATTTGAGGAGTTGAAGAGGAAGTTTGTAGAGGGACCAATATTAGCCCCAGTGGATTTCACATGCCCTTTATGAGTGGAATCCGATGTGTCTGATTTTGCTACTGGAGCAGTATTATCTATGCTGTGCAAAGATGACAAATGGCATCCTTGTGCATACTTGTCAAAAGGGTTGAATGATGTGGAGAGGAATTATGATGTGCATGACAAAGAGATGTTGGGGATAATATGAGCATTGGAGGCATGGAGGCATTATTTGGAAGGATGTATGCATCAGATTGAGATCTGGACAGATCATCAAAATCTGCAATACTTCATGTCCACTAAAAAGCTTAATCGCAGGCAAGCACATTGGGCACTATTCCTATCATGTTTCAATTTTCACTTGGTCCACAAAGCAGGAAGCTTGATGAGGAAAGCAGATGCATTATCCAGACGTATTGATCATAAAAGGGGGGTGGAGGAGGACAATAAGAATGTTACCTTGCTCAAACCCAAATACTTTCACATTTGCACTATGCATCAAGGGCATCTATTAATAGATATCTCGGAAACGGAAATGTTGTCTAAAATTAGACAATGTTCAGAAATGGATGATGAAGTAGTGGAAGCCATGAAAGCTCTGAAGGGAGAGAAGAAAGGTAATATCAAAGGAGATGAATGGGCTGAGGAACAAGGGTTAGTGTTGTTTTGAGGAAAAGTGTATGTACTGAAGGATCAGGATTTGCGAAGGGAGATCATCCAGCTACATCATAATACACCAACTGCTGGACACCCAGGAAGATGGAAGACATTGGAATTCATAATGAGAAATTATTGGTGGCCTAGAATTTTTAAGTATGTGTTGGGGTATGTGGATGGATGTGATACGTGCATGAGGGGGAAGAAATTTCCAGAAAAACCTGCAGGAAAATTAATGCTGAACCATATACCAAAAGCGCTGTGGCGAGATATATCTGTGGATTTTATTACTGGATTACCTGAGGCTCAAGGGTACGATGCAATATTTGTACTATGCAACCACTTCACAAAGGAGGTCCATATTATTCCTACTACTACAGAAACCTCATCATTAGGCTTGGTGTGCCTCTATCTAAATCAGGTATGGTGGTTACATGGGTTACCCAATACTGTTATCTCCAATTGCGGACCACAATTCACTTCCACGTTTATGCGAGAATTGAACAACATATTGGGGATTCAAACTAAATTATCTATGGTATATCACCCACAGACTGATGGGCAGACAGAGAGAATGAACCAGGAGTTGGAGCAGTACCTACGTATGTTTGTCCACTACTGATAAACTGACTGGCCCAAATGGCTGGCAATTGCTGAATTTTCCCACAATAACAAATTCCATTTGGCTACTTGTATGTCACCCTTTTTGCGAATTATGGATATCATCCTCGCATGGGAGTAGAACCCAGAAGGGAGGTCAAAGTACAGTCGGTAGAAGACTTTGTATCTAAGATGCAAAAGGTACAAGAGGAAGCAGAGGTGGCATTGAAGAAAGCATGTGATGACATGATGCGACACATGGATCATACTTGAGCGCGTGCTCCAGAGTACAAAGTTGGTGACTTGGTGTGGCTAAGTACCAAGGACCTGAATATTCCATGACCTTTGAGGAAACTTACGGAGAAACAAGTTGGCCCATATGTGATCTCTAAAGTGATCTCACCTAATGCGGTAGTGCTAAAATCACCCCGATCATTCAAGATTGATCCCGAGATTAACATATCCCACCTATGCCCTTACTGCCCACCCACTATTCCTGGCCAACAAACTACTCCACAACCTCCAATAATAGCAGAAGGTGCTCCAGAATATGTAGTTGAAGAAATTCTAGACTCACATCTTCGATGGAACAAATTGGAGTTCTTAATAAAGTGGAAAAACTATACCAACAAAAATAATTTGTGGGAGCCCGAAGAGAATTGTAAGCAAGCATGTAACACGATCACCCAATTCTTTAAATGTAATCCGAATGCTCCACGTTGCATTGCGAGAATGGTGTATGAGGGGATGAGATTCCAGCCTTACCAAAATTTCACAGAGGGGACAGACACAATATTTTCTCACCTGGAAGTCAAGGCATAAAGGGGGGGTAATGTTAGGAAACCACCCCATTACCTAATAAAATTTCATTTTTATTTTATTATGCCAAATGATGCTACATTATGCCAAATGATGCTACACTTTGATAGTGTGAGAATTTTATTTCACATGCATCAATACATATGTGCATGTACGAGTGCATCAGTAACAACAATGTAACATAGTAAGATAGTCCTCACTCATACACAACGATGCCACGTGAATCAACAATTTCACACACCCATCTCACCTGTGAACAATGTTTGGAGGCCTTTTACAGAATATGGCTCCGAGGAAAGGTTTATCTTCATATCAGGAAGGTTCTACCAAAACCTGGTGGGCACTGTGCGAGTTTTGCGGGAGGAGTATAGGATTTTGTTATGGAAGTCAATGTTTTGATTGTGACTCTTTTGCAAGTGATTTTTGATGGACTGCCGACTTTGCAAGCAATACTCCTCTGTCACTCATTCCTTAGTTCAAATTTGGTTTGCACAGTTCTGTTTAAAAACACTTAATAAAACTTTCCTCGGTTGCCTTTTTTTTAAAAACACAGTGTGACAATGTCAGTGCCTGCTTTTGACTGAAATCAATGAATGCATGTGATGTCATTGTCTATGAGTGAGGACTATCTTATATAAACCATAAATATATGCCTAGGGGACCCCAGTTGTGTTCTCTTAGGTATTCCACCTACACTTGTGGTGTGAATGGCCTATCTCAACAAACTCACCTATTAATAACCCCTCACATCAAAACCATCAGTTCCCCAATCATGCATGCAGATCCCGCCCCCTTCTTGTAGAGAGAACCCACATGGTCTTAGCTAGCAGATAGTGGGTGTCACCCTAACAGTGGGGTGGATAGCAGGTGAAATGACAATGATTACCAGGAGGAGGACCCAAGGACCCAACTGCCACCACAAGCAACTGCTCATGGGGTGGAAACAGGAATTGATGACTACAGGCAGCAACCCCCCCCCCTCCCACTGCAAATGCAAGTGGGGGGGTTACTCATTCTGTTCTCAGCGACTACAGGCACCACCCCCCTCCCTCACTCCAAACGCAAGAGGGGGGTCACTTTCTGTATATTAATTTAGTGTAATTAGATTATTAAAATACATATTCATGCTGAAACCCATGAATGATCATGGGTAACCTGCAGAAACCTGCAGTAACACTGTACCCCTACCCATGTGGGTACAGTGTTCATGGGTATGGGTAGGGGTATAAGAAAATATACCTGAGGGTTACCCATGCCATGCCCTAACCATTGGAAAGCCTCTGAGACTTCATGCCTGGAATCCGCAGCTCCAACTTGCCCTCATCCCTCGCCTGTTTCTTGCTAGATCCAGTATTGATGGGCTGTCCTCACGCTTCGTCTGACAGCGGCCAAGGATCTGCATCGAGATGGCAGTGGAAGGTATCAACAAGCCAGCTTGGCGATACCAGGTCATTTAGACCCTTTTGGTATTTGAATGCGGTAACTTCCTCCAGAAAAGATGATGGAACGCCGCTCGATTGCATTTGGTTTAGCATGTCAAGCTGATTGGCTGTTGGCGGCTCCTCGTAACGAACTGCAAACGCCTCGGTGAGCTCTCTAATGAGCTTGTCTAGGTGAGGGCGGCGGTCAAATTTGACCATGCGTGGTATATCTCGACATGACAGGAAACCCTTCTTGAGATCTCCTCCCTTGACACCATCTTCGTCTTCGTACTCCTCATCAAAAGCTCTAAGAAATCTGTTCGAACTGCCTCCAGAAATAGTATGCTTAGTGAAACGTAACACTGTCCAAGTCAGGACATGAAGGCATGATTCACGGTCGTCCTCGAGCTCATTACATTTGTCATTGTCTTGAAGAAGCGCAGCTGACATAAACTGCCATGTTCCCTGAAGACATCGTCAGAGACAGGGCGACTGCAAAGAGATAGGCACTTACCGTCCTCTCAGGTCGTCTCGCAATGGATACATTATTGTCATTTTTTAGCTTGCTTAGGTTGATGCAGAGATCCCAGTCAATCAAGAGGCCATTGTTGTCGTCGGTGATTAAGATGTTACCTGCACTAATGTCACGATGAAGGACATGAGCATTGAAGTAGGCAACTTGATGGGCTGTGAAGCGAGGAGTTAGTTATAAGGTCACAGCCCACAAAAGATGTCTTACCCTGCATGGCGTCTCACAAACTCCCGTGAGGAGTAGAAAGAAGTCAACGGCCGAGCGACCACATCCAGGGACATCCGGTTGAGGGCCACCATATCTCTTGACCAACAAGCCCACGACTCGTCTCTTAGTGTATGCGTAAGGGTCATGTGATCGCGGACATCATTCCTCTTTCCAAACGGTGCAATATTTGGCACACGATTTGGTTCCAACAGCGCGTAAATTTCACCTTCCTTCTCCATTCCATCTACATCCACTCTCCAATAGTCCTTCAGGAAGACGATCTCTCTCGTCTCCATATCAAAAGCCAACATTGGTCGAGTGGCTCGTCCGAACGGTGACCGAGCCGTGTACCGTGGAGGAAATGATACGACAAATCGCTTTTCGACTTTAGGCTCATCACGGTCTGGAACCATGAGTATACGGAATTCACGATGAGCGGGGTTGTCGTCTCGCAAACGGCTTTCGAAGTGCTGAATTTGTTGAAAATCTTCTGGGATAAGTGATGAGACGGAAGTGTCATGACCCTGCTGGAGACGATCAAGATGATCGTAACGCTGAAAGAAATCAGCGAGGAAGTGAGGATTTTCAATATAGTTGAAGCGCTGGGTAACGGTCGCGCCATCACGATCCCAACGAATGAACCTCGCATACGTTCCGCACACAAGAACAGAGAAAATGTGAACGCGAAACTGACACCCCCCGTGAGCCGCAGCATAGGAGGCCAGTTGGCCACGAACAAGCTGGGCATCGTCCGAGTCATTTTCGAAACGAAAGTCGCCAGCTTCTGGATGCAGCGGATCCTTTGGGTCATGGAATGGATCAGATGTATCCGCTTTCTTGAATACGACAAAGAGCTCCATTTTCGAGAAATCGGTCTTGGTATCTCCTTGCGGTTGATCATTAATGGGATAGATGCTGATATCAGGCGCAAGTTTGTCGCGCTGGGTATCTGGATTGGCGTGTGTATCGATGAACTTCAATTTGGGGGCGAATGGTGTCACTACAGCGATCTACTGAATGTTAGTGAGGCATAGAAGATGCAGAAACAAGGGCCATGCTTACGAATGGTGCGTACATATCAACCTCTTTCCCTGCACTCCCAACACCCGCGAAAGCCTCTTCCCAGTTCGGGCACTTTGTGGTATCTTGAGATATCGGAAGGAATTTGTCCAAAAATTGTGTTGGCGGCATGGCGCCCAAGAACAGACCGCTTGTTTCCAGAGCGAGACGATAGTTGGCAGAGTCTCTATCATGTATTTCAGAGGCATACGTATAACGTCCAGAAGTCTTGTTCGATACCGGAGTACTGGTTGGATTGGACACCTTTGGGGGTGGGGTGACTGGTCGGTTTCGTGAGGACGTTGAGTAAAATGCGGATGGCGGAACGGCACTGTTGCTGTTGGTAGGTGGAGAAAGCAAGTCCGGGTTAACAGAAGATGAGGATATCGATGGAGATCCAGTAGAGGATGGGTTACCAGCCATGACTACTTAGAATTTAAGCAGCCACGTATTATCAGTAGAAGAGAGATGTGCCTCCGGAAAACTAGTACACACGCGTCGATGGAGAAATCTAAGCGCAGAGATTGTGGTGGTTCAAACGAACGCGTTGTTGACATCTGTTTACCGACGTCATCTCGGGTTGACTTTACGATCGGCGTTGTGATCGAACTTCTCCTGATCATGATTAACGCAACACTCTTCCCTGCATAAGGATGACGCGTTTTGTATCGATCATGTTCCCGAGCGTTGCAGCCCGCCCATTTCCACTCAACGAGCTGACGGCTCGTCTATCCCGTCCTTCCTATCATTTTCTCCGTAGTCGCTTACCTCACCTCTCGTGTCGTGACCACCTGGTCAATAGATCTCCAGCAGACCTTTTACCCTGCCACATTGCACTTTTTACCCCATGTGCCCCTCGGGGTTTAACCGAGTGGGATCAGGCAGTTGTGCAAAAACATGCAGAAGAACCTTTATCGTTCGACCCAACCTTCGCGTAGATGCCAGCGCCGTTTCTGAAATCCAAAGACAGGTAGTATACTTGAGGCCCAGAGTCTTCGAGCGAGACTAACTGTCTTCACAAAAATCATATACAGAGAGGCTGTTCACGAGCCTACTGCGTGAAAGTGCTACTTCAATGTAATACTCTCGGGGAAAATCTATTTAGACGTTTTCGGTATGAGTCAAGATATCAGCCACAATTTCCTTCATCTTCTCAAATCCCTCCTGTGACAGCAAGTCTAAGTTCCACTGCCCAGCTAGGAATGATGGGGAAAGGACGCGCGACAAAGGCTCTGGGCGAGGGATAGCCTGAGGGGTTACCTCGTAGGATGCTTTATCGCCACAATAGACACGCACGGAAGTGCCGAGAACACTAAGACCCCAAAGACGGGGTGTCGGGCAATCATCAAGCATCAAACTGTACCGATCGCGCATCTGCTTGTCTGCACGATAACGTAGTTCAGCTTTCTGAGCCCAACTGTCATCCTTAACTTCGACGATAAGGACAGGTTTGTCGTCGTTGTTGAACACAACAAGGAAAACAATGAAGTCGACGGTGTCACGACTATCACTTGCTGGAGGGTTCTGAGGAGCGACGTAGAAGGTGAAATCGCTTCCAAAACAATAGTTCAAAAGTTTGTCGTAGGGCCCATAGTAACGATTTTCAAACGTCGAGTGCTTTGCACGGCCATGCTCAAAGATGGTGAGCAGCCCAGCAGGCCAAGCGTTGTCTGCTTGGAATGGCATGATTTCTAACAGAACCATGAGTATGTTGGAGGAAAGGAAGATGCGGCATACCTGATGAAGTGGCAAAGAGAATCAGGACAAGAGGGGTTAGGAAGGAGAGTACGAGCGCAATTCAATGACCCTTTTCCGGGTCATGTGATTCCGGAAATTTCCAGACTCTCATGTGATTGTGTTGAACTTGGTCTAATCCAAGTCTAATCACTCGCTCGGGAGACGGGGATAGCCAGAGAGAATTAGCCCGAAATGGGCACACCCTGAAAACAGCGGCGTCCCCATGACTCAATTGCACGCGAACTGTTGGAACAGACAATCCTACGTAGTACGCTCGTTTACTCATTACCCTATTTATAGGACTCAGGAGTCCTGATCCCTTTCGTTCCGTTACTGTACCCGTTTTGACACAGCCTCAGTTTTACTTATAGTCAGTGTAGTCACGGTTGACTCCCTCTGTCTTTGCCACTACGTCAAGTGGGCTGAGCTGAGGCGAGTATCCTTTACTTACTTTACCTGCAGACACTTTTACTTACACTACAAATTACAATTACACTATTACCTATAGTCTCATACTTTACAGGTAATATATGGTCTTTGCCACTACGTTGAGTGGGCTAAGCTGATTACAGGCTATACTCACTCTTTTAGGTTATGGGCCCTGCCCTTCCTTAAATTTTCCAGAAAACAAGTCTCACATCACACTCGTTGATTTTACCTATTTGCCAATTTGTTGTTTGCTACCATATTTTTGATGTTGACACCCAAGGGGGTTCACGAAATAAAAAATATGACCTAGGGTCGAATTTTCTATTTCGACCATCTAGGCTGGACTAACCCTACTATGTAATCAGGCACATATCTATAAGGAAATATGACAGCATCGATGCTGGCACTTCCCTCTCACTTGCCCAGATGCCTTGCAAGCGATACAAAGCCATTCCGTGGTTTTATCTACAGCTCAACACAACTGAGGTGATACTATATAATAAGGGGAGTGATATAAGCCACAAATATAACAAGAAAAGGTCAATTACCCATTCAGCCTAGCTCCTTACACTTAATAATAATTGCATTTGATGGCAACTTCAAAGAATCAACCACCTCTCCACAGAGGCATCTGTTCAAGATATTGAATATGTGTTTTCTCAGGACCCGTTTTCACTTGGATCACCTGGTTTCTTCAACAATTGCAGCATTCTCAGTGCACCAACAGTTCCCTTGATTACTCAGATACCCTGTTGAGTTGGGCATATCATTGTCAGTGCTGGTCCATTCAGTAGGCAGTCCCTGCAAGGTTTCAGGATCCTCATTTCCCTGCACACCTTCATAAGTAATTGCTCTTCACAAGGTTTTGATAACACTCATGTGTCAATGGCCTGTGCAGGAGCCAATTGATGGCTCTGAATCAGTCCTGAATGGCTGTTTGTCGACAGAACTGCAGGTGCTTTTGGTCCTTTAAAATAGTTGAACAGGTTTGCATTCTTCTTCCTCCTATCCTTGTCACACTTTTCTTGAGCATCTTTGCAGGCATCACTCACCTGATGGTGTTTTTCAAGATTGTTTATCCCTGCGCTTCCACATTTCATTTGTGTTCTACAGTCCAGACAAACAGCATAACCATCCACTTTGAGGACAGCAAGCTGCATCCAATGTTAATGCTAGTAGTAAAACCAGTATTGTGCTGCCTACCTTCTTTTCAGGCTCCATTTCAACAAGAATTGCATGGAAATTGGAATTGTCCAATTTTTGCCACTTTGCAAGTTACATTGGTTGATCTGGCCTGATCACTATTGTATTTTAATTAAATTAGGGGCTTTTTTGCTGCTAAAGGACTTTGTTCATTTCCTATAGCTATGTACAACATCTAAGTAGTCATTATAGCCTTCAAAATTGTGTTCCAAGACCTGTATATGGAGAGCTCCAAAAAATATTTTGGGGGCCTTTGGCCAGGACTAACTCACCGGGTATTGGTCTGGGATTCTGATCCCCAAACCCCTTTGTTGACACCTGCCCCTGTCTCTATAAGTGAGTTTGGCTCTGCAGTGGACAAGCTCGATACATCTGGGAAGAATTGGGTTATGTTCCAGTGCTGTTTCATCATTGCAGTGAAACAGAAAAGAGTCTTTGGACACTTTGATGGCACTGATGGAAAACTGACCCTCTTGTCACCTGCTAAGGCAGATGAGACTAAGGCCTTGACTAGCACTTTAAAGTCTGGTTCAGTCCAGTTTTTCACCCTTGCAGGCCAAAACCGCAGACTGAACCGGTTTTACATTTTTTGTAATACTACAAAACTGTGACCGAAACTGCAATAAACCAGTTATCAGTGGTTTGACCATGGTTTATGAACCAGTTCTGACCAGTAATAAACCAGACCCAGTCCTAACCAGTGCAGCACTGGTCAGGACCGGTTATGGGACTGGTGCTACCTACTAACTACATCGTAACATCTGTATTGTATGTATGTAGTTAAGAAAGAATAAGAATTATCCACCCCACGAAGCTCATGGGGCTGGGTGTAGGTGATGGTAGTCGTCCATCATCTGTTCATTATCCCAGTAATCATTGGTCATCCCCCATGGTTGTCGTTGGTTGTCCCTTGTCAATTGTCATCGTCCCCCCCCAGCTTCCACCCACAATCCACTTCATGAGCAGTGGCTTGTGGGTCTGGGGACGGGTGTCAGTTATTTGGTGTGTGGTGCCATTCAGCGTCATCATTGGGCCTTGGTGCTTGTTGATGTTGTCATCATATGGCCCTGGTGATCCCCAGTGTCATCAGAGGCTGATTAGCACCTGTGATCCACCCTGTGAGCAGTTGCTCGCAGGCATGGGGGTGGGTACTGGGTTGTCCATCATGGGGGTCCAGTGGCGCTGGTAGGCCATGTCATTGTTGTCATCAATTGCATGCACTTGTGATCCATCCTACAAGCAGTGGCTCGCAGGCATCGGGCAGGTGGGTGTGTTGTTGGTTCTGGCTGTTCATAGGTGTTGGGGGAGGGGGGTTAGTGACATGGTGCAGGTGGAGCAGTCTGGTGTTGCTTACCAGGTGCATATCCCACCTTGTGGGTGTCTGAGCATCCCTCTTCACCCTAACCCAAGTTGACACCCTCACATCCCAATTAGATGGGGAGGGGGTACCACATTGGTCATTGGTCAGATTGCATTGGCACACATCGTTGCCAGTAGTATAGTTCCTAAAAAATGAACAAAATATATTTAGTCTTTAATCAACATGAAACAAAACAAAAAAACAGACCTGGGCCCAAACAATGATAGACATCGTTTGGGCCCGTTTTTGTTGCTTGTGGTCCTTGTTAGTCAGTGTGGTGGTGGGCGTGGGAGTGGTGGCTGTAGGTGTTGACACATTGACAAGGTGGTGGAGGTGGGACTAGGGAGGGAGGGAACATCATTGAGGGTGGTGGTGGTAGGATGAGTGTGTGTGTGAGAAAATAATGCAAACAATCACCTACCTTGGCAACTGGCAACATGATCTGGAACTGTGGTTCCAATCAGTGTTAACCAGTTTTGGATGGTCTAGAGCCATCACATGATCTTCCAAAACTGCAACTGCAAGGTCTCAAACATTTGAAAACTGTAACTGAAAGTCTGGTTACAATTGGTGAAAGTTTGGTCCAGTTTGCAGTTATTTTGTGGTCCTATGCACTGGACCTTAAAGTGCTAGCCTTGACTCTGGCAGGAGAAGGAGGATACAGTAATGTACCTCTTATCACAGAAGCTTGCCAACTCAACCCTCACAAAGTATATGCAGAAGAACTGTAGCTGAGATGTGACCAGCAATAGTCCTCAAGGTTATGCAGAAGAGGATGCTTGTATGCTTGAACATGCACTCATGATTTATGGCCATGCACTGCACACCAGGTGCCAACCTCCACACTGAACTGGACCAAGTTCACGTCAAATATGAGACACTCCTAAACACTGATGTCACAGTCAGTGATAATGACTACTGCTAATGACTACTGCACCTTCATCATCCACTTCCTTCCTTCCCATCTCACTTCCTTCATTTCCCAGATATCTGTGAACACAAAGGCCGTTGCAATGGTCATGCTGCCAGCGCAATGAGCACAACAACCCCTGTTGCACCCTTGGACCCAAAGCTGCTTGAGATGTCACCTGAAGCCATGATGACCCTTGCATTGGAGGAGTATGACCAACAGTCAGACAAGAAATCCTCAAAACCCAAGAACACCAGTGTTGCAGCAAGCATGATCACCAGTGAAAAACCAGGCTTGAAGACTGGAGGTGGCAATGGAAGCAAGGGGAAAGGTCCACAAAAGCCAAAGGGAGTTTGTTGTAACTGTGGTGGCAAGGGACACAAGTCTGATGTGTGCCCAAGCCCCAAGACAGACAAGAAGTCGAAGGACACAAAAACCAATGATGCAAAAGGGAATGGAACACCAAAGCCTGTTGCCAAGTCCCCAAATACTGCTGCCACAAACACTGCTGCTAGCGCCACCCTCGATGAGGTTAGTGTTTGAAGGTCCAGTTTGGTCCAGTTTTTTCCTACTTTGGGCTCAAACCAGAACTGCAACTGGTTCAATGACATTCCAAAACTATATACAACTGGACTGAACTGCACAAAACTGGTTCATTGTGGTCCAACTTGACCTGACTACCAGTTGTAGCCAGTTCGACCACAACCAGTCATCTACTGACTGAGGTTGGTTAAAACTGAGTTTATGTAGATAAAAAAATACTATTCTAAACCTAAATAAAGCCCCCTGATCTGGGCGCTCCTTAATACCCATTGAGGCACTGTCAATCAGAGTGGAAGCTTATCACACTTCTTTGCAATCCTGGAGAAAGTTCAGCTGAATAGCGATCACCCTGACTTCCACACTCTCCTTGCTGCACTCACTCAAGTACTGGAGGGCCTTATTCTTCATGTGTGGCAGACCATTTGTGGCCGTTCCTCACTTGAGAGTTTTGCAACATTGCAACCCTCTACCACCAAGCTCCTTGAGCGCTCACACTCAATTATCTGGAACTATGCAACCCCATCAAGGAAATACAAGCCTTCTGACAAACCGACAAAGTGAAAAGCCAATGTCAACAGTTCAGAGAGCTCTGAGGATGACAATGAGCTGATGCCAGAATGTTAGCCGCCCTGCATGCAGATTTCATCATTGTCATTTCGAATTCACCTGTTTATAAATCCATAAATCAATCAGAGAAATTATTCAAGATGAGCTAAATGTGCAAAGAATGCTTACCAAATTTCCTATTGATATTCATATGCTGCAACATGTAATGTATTGCTCTAGTGCAAAAGCCTGCCATGCATGAACTGGACCAAACATATGCAAAAACTCTGGAATATGGAGAGCTAGATGGTGATTTGAAACAATCTTCCCATCTTTCTACAGATTCCCAAGTGTTTCCAGGTACTGAGTTAAGGCTTCATCACAAAGATCTATATTTTCTTCGGTCACAACCAGCATGCTGGCAAGCTCTATGGCTAGGACCAAATCTATGAAATTGAGGAGCATTTGGTGTTCCCAAGTTTCTAGCACACTGTCACCCAGGTGAAAACATCAGTGTATTTTTCCTTGATTCCTGCACTGAGTTCCTGGAGCTGTTTACTAGCCGCTAGTTGCTCAACACATAACCAAATCATGGCCATGACATCCATGTTGTTGATGCGCTCACATCTTGCATCAACTGAAGGTCATTGGTCTTTGCAAAAAACCTTCAGTTCTTTTATTACCAATGCATGCTTAGCTTTCACATATCACAAACAGGTATTTTGGCTTTCGGAACTATGTGTGGTACAGGATGTAGTAGGTCAAAACCACAGTTGTAATCTATTGCTATATTGTTTCAGGCATCAACAACAATGTGATTATGTGATAGGAAAGGTAGTCCAAGGATCATAGGATGGCAAAGCTTAGGTGCAACAAGAGCACAAACAGTGCAAGTGGAATACAAATTTCTTTGATCATGCAATTTGAGTTTGACCCAGTGGGTCAGCGAGACATCAGATGAGCTAGAAGATTTATCAAAGAACGCTCCTGAGATGGGGAAAGGGTGAGGTAACAAACAAGTAGTCATGCATAAATGAGAGATGACCTCTTCTTTGATCAAAACTGCAGGAGAACCATGGTCAATTAATGCAGAAACTTCAACATGAGACAAGGTAGAAGCATCCATATCCACTGTGCACTCCCACAGGAGGTGGGGTTTGAAGAAAGGAATGTGCATGCTTACCAAGTCATTGGAGTCATGCGAGAGGTCACTGTCCTCCCCACCAATAATGGAACTCTCATTTGGCAGGTAAACAGCAGCGATAGGATATGATGACATGCCTAAAACACTCATGATGGGCAGAGCGGGTGGAATGGTATTGGGTTGAGGTAGCATGGTGTTGTAAACATTGTTTGACAAGGACACTGCACCCACTGTTGTGCCCTGTTCAGCTCGTGGAATTGGAAATGCAGGCAGCTTGATCCATTTACATGCCTCATTTACAGTTGGCATTGATCGCTCCATGTATCCATCTCCAGATGGGAAATTGCAAGTGTGTCCATCCAGCATGTAAAACCCACCGCACTTCTTGCACCCATTGTAGGCCTCAAGGTATTTTTGTTTGCAATCAGTTTTGGGTGGATGTGCAGTGGATGACAACATAGCATTACGAGAAGTGTTTGCTGCCTGGGCACAAGAGAATGGTGCTCGTCTAGTTCCATCTGCCAGTCTTACAGTAGAGCTTGACCATTTCAAGCTCCTTTCAGCCTCGTTTGTGAGCAGTTCTATCTTCAATGAGCTTTTGGTCCAGCTTGGTCAACAGATTGACGAAGCTCTGCAGCTTGTTTTCTGCCTTCAAAGCATTCATGGCAGCTTTTGCAATGATGGCTGCAGTGGCAGCTTCAGGGTCAACAACTGTGTCGATGTTCTCATCAGTCTCGTCATCAGAGGACTCATAATTGTCCTTCCATTGGTCAAAGGCAGCAGCAAGCTCAGGTGAGATGTTAGATTTGATTTGTGTGTGAAGTTGGGTAGGAGAAAGATGGAATTGAGAGTTTTTGAGCAGAAGGTTGTCTTGGCACATTGAGTCTATGAAATCAGAGAAGGGTGTCTCGCTTTGCTTCGTAGATCGTACCTTTCGGGCAAGCTCCTGTTGCCAGCACTTAGGCAACCAGTGCAAACAAACTTTGATCATGAAGTCCATGAAGGAGAGTACCAACAGGAGTTCTTGTTGCGATTGGTACCAATCCGAGAACAGTGGGTCTTCAAAAGAGTATACAATGTGGTCAACAAAACCTTCAGCTTCGAGTCCATCCTTGTTGTGAAGGTATCCATGTGCATGGTGCTCGAACTGGTGCAGCAGTTCAGGAGTCATGGTTCCAGCAGAGATCATGGGGTGCTTGCCATTGTTGAGGCTTAGGACAGTGTTAGATGTAGTGGAAGACATGGTTATAGCCAAGGGGATACTATAATAATTGTCTGAAGAGGAAGATGAAGCTCATCTGCATCTGGGCAGTGAGGAGTTTACAGCTATGTCAGCATAGTTTGTCACAACATTAACAGGAGGGGTTTGAATATGTGCATCATTTGTTACAATGGAGGCAAGGTGAGGTGGTGGAGTGGAAGATCCGGCTATATGGGTGTCATTTGTCATGATGGTGGCAAGGCGAGGTGGGAGAGTGGAAGATGCAGGTATATGTGCATCGTTTGTTATGACAGAGGCAGGCAACAAAGATGAACTAGCAGTGTCTGTGGTGTTTTGATTGTCTGCACTGTCTGTGATCTCAAGTGTGGCCAAAGAAGAGCATGTGGCATCTGCTGGGAAGGTGTTCCTCACCCTACTATGAGTAGTAAGGGGGATAGAGATGGACAGTTGTCAAGACAGTGTTCAACTGTCATTACCACGGGGTTATTAGCAATATAAATATGCATCCTTGTTTCTGTTTAAAAAAAAAAGTGAAAGCCTATCCCTTAATTGGGATAGGAAACACTGGGGATGGATGTAAAGAGAGAAAAGAACAATTGTACTCACTTCTAATCACATGATATAACAGGACAACAACATGTATTTAGGAGTGAGGGACAATACAAAAGCTGAGTATGAGGGGAAAAGGAAGCTGATGTAAGCCAGGCTTACATGTATCCTACTGAACACCACTGTGTTCAACAGAATACCACCATATACCACCAAACACTACTGTGTTCCACAGAATACCACTGTATCCCACCAATCACCACCTTGACAGATTGATATTTTTTTCAATACTCCAGTGCTCCTCATGCTGTCATGAGGTGCAGGTTTTCTTTCTCTTGCAATCTGTTATCACAGTCATGTTCTACAGAATGCCAAGTGTTCTATTCCCTTGTTGCAAACACTACTGTACAGTTCACAAAATACCATTATGTTTCAGTTTTGAACTCTAAATGGTAGGGTTTAAGCTCCCAATCTTCTGTGACCTGTGAGTCCTTTTGTAAGGGGACTAGGGGGGTGCCCTGTGTGTTTTTCCTATTTTTTATGTTCGTCCTATATTTTTCCCCACCTCATTTCCTTCTATTCTTCATTTTCTATGATTTTTCCGGATTTTATTACTAATTTTCCCTTGCTATCATGCTTGTACATGTTGACACTTTTATATTTAGAGGCGGAGTACCCCTTCCGACACATACCCCTTGGTATGATGTCATTCGGCGGCCTTGATCCGCCTATCTCCGCCTTTTTCTATTTTTAGATTATATTTGATTTTTGTCGTCTTCACATATACTGGGCATCAGCAAGGGGATCCTTAGAGTTTTCTCTTCGGATTTCCCTTTGCTAGGTGTGTCCCCAATGCCTGTATTATGTAGTATAATTTTAACTTCGGATTTCCCTTTGCTAGAGGCTTAGGTTGCCCTTATAGTAGAAAACTCTCCCCTAAGGCCCGAAAATCGCGAACGCGCTGCCCAAGATAGGCAGGTACGGACTGGATGACGCTTCCCAAAGCTCCACAGAGTCCCTACACACCGTTCCAGATAATCTCGCCTTTATTACGCTGCCATTTTCGCCAAACGCGCTTCCTAGCGACATGGACGCATCAGAACGCTTCGACGCACTTGAAAGCGACGTTTCCGGAATGCGTGGGCAACTCGACTCGCTTAAATCTACGATTGAAAACTTCGTTAGGACCCTCCAGGCTAACCCTATGACTAATAGTTCCCCCTTTACGACTCCAAGCGCACCCAACAATGACGTTTTGCCAAACACATCCACTAAGGAACGTGCCCAGATCAAACTGTCCCCCCCCACCGAATTTAATGGTGCACGTGTGCAGGGACATGCATTCCTTAATTCCTGTGAGTTATACATTAGTCTCCAGTCACATCAATTCGTCGATGAGGCTGCAAAAATTTATTGGGCCTTCACATACATGAAATCTGAACGCGCCTATCTCTATGTGGACCATATCCTACGTCAAACTAAAGAACTTGGTTCTCTACCTTTCTCCACTTGGGGTGACTTTCGAGCTGAGTTCGTACACCACTTCTGCCCCCTCAATGAATGCCACCGAGCAGTGACACGACTTGAGTCATCCGCTTACCACCAGGGAAGTCAATCCGTGGACGACTATATCGATGAGTTCAAGGATTTGGTGGACATGGCAGGATATGGGAGTGGGTTACCAGTGGTGGTGAAGTTCCAACGGGGGCTCAACCGAGAAATTCAGGACCAGATTGCACAGATGTTGGAAGGGCACCCAGCAGACGATGATATCCTTGCTTGGTATGAAGCTGCTTCACTCTGTGACAAGAACCGACTCACAAATGCGGTGTTTAATGCTGCATTCCGTGCTCCAACTACCACTCATACACCCTACACCTTCAATTGAAGCCTCCCCCGCCCTAACCCCATTCCTGTTTGTCAAACTCCCACGCCAGCCATCAATGTCCCAGTACCAATGGATGTTGATGCAGCCCGCAGCCGTGCACGTAAGTTGGATCTCTGCTACCATTGTGGGGAACCTGGACACAGGGCTGGAGCATGTCCCCATCGTCAGGATATCCGCATGCTCACCCCCGAGGGACGAGACGAACTCCTGCAAGATTTGTTGGCGCTTGTAGATGTTGAGGAAGCAAAGGATCAAGTTGTAGAGGAGCAGGATTTTCCTATTCGCAGCGAGTGAATCGTACACCCTCACTGCCTGTCCATAACCACTTTTAAGTCTTGTCAGTTGAATCCCTGGAGAATGAATCCATTTCTGTGACTGCTCCCCTCTCCGACCCTTCAAAGTTGGCTAAAGACGTACCTGCTCTCCCCATCTCTCCTTCTACTCCACGTCCCAAAATTAAATCATGGGAGCGTAAACTACCATGCAAGTATATTTTGGCATCCACTCCCTCTGCACATTCCTTAAACCTAGCCATCGAACTGCAGACGACCGACACTGGACAGATACCCGGTGTCTCTGCGCTCCTGGACTCTGGTGCGACTGGTCTCTTCATTGATTCCCATCTGGTACAACAACATCGCCTAAATACTCGCTCACTCTCACATCTGATACCTGTATATAACGTGGATGGATCCCCAAATGAAGCTGGTGCCTTCCGAGAGGTTGCAGACCTGGTTCTCCATTACAAAGATCATAGTGAGCATGCCCTTTTTGCTGTCACTCAATTAGGAAAGCAAAAGGTGATTTTGGGATATCCATGGCTTCGAGACCATAACCCAGAGGTCGACTGGTGTACTGGGGAGGTTACCATGAGCCAATGTCCATCCCGCTGTCGGACGTGTTTCACAGAAGCCAGGTAAGAACATTGTGGACAGAAGGTGGCAATATGATGTACTCAGAAGTGTCATGCTGGACCCCTGCCTATACCTGAAGTGGAATTGGAAGGGGTTCCTGATCTAATGCCGGACTTGGATGATGATGAGGAGGACCCAGAGGAAGTGGAGGAGGGTGATCGGATCTTCTACACTGCGATTTGCTCATCGCATGAGGTGTGTGCCACATCGAACATATCCCAATGCCTCGCCAAGGCCTTCCACAAAAACAACACTGCTAAATCCTCTACTAACTCCTTACTCCCTCATCTCCATGAGTTTGAAGACGTGTTCTCCAAGGAGTCATTCGACTCTCTTCCTGCGCGCAAGCCATGGGATCACGCGATCAAACTCACCCCCGGCACAACCCCTTCATCCTGCAAGGTCTATCCTCTCTCTCCGGAAGAACAATGGCAGCTTGACCAGTTCATCGATGAGCACCTGGCCTCTGGATGTATTCGACCATCAAAGTCACCCATGGCCTCTCCCTTTTTCTTTGTCAAGAAGAAGGATGGTTCACTTTGACCGGGTCAAGACTACAGAAGGCTCAACAACATCACGGTCAAAAATCGCTACCCACTACCCCTCATCTCCGAACTCGTAAACCAGCTCCATGGAGCCCGATACTTCACCAAGCTCGATGTCCATTGGGGCTATAATAATGTGAGGATAAAGGAGGGAGATGAGTGGAAGGCAGCCTTTTGTACCAACCGTGGTCTTTTTGAACCACTTGTCATGTTCTTTGGCCTTACTAATAGCCCTGCCACCTTTCAGATCATGATGAACAACATCTTCCATGACCTCATCATTGAAGGTGTTGTCTGCATCTATCTCGATGACATCCTCATCTTCACTCGCATAGTTGAAGAGCACCGTCGCATCACGCACCTCGTCCTAGAGTGACTTTGATGGTACAAACTCTACCTTCGTCAGGACAAATGCGCATTTGAAAGGACCAAGATCAAGTACCTCAGCCTGATTATCTTGGAGGGTCAAGTGGAGATGGATCCTATCAAGGTAAACGGGGTCACAGCTTGGCCAACGCCCATGAACAAGAAGGAGGTGCAGTCTTTTTTGGGCTTCATCAATTTCTATTGGCGTTTTATCAAGGATTTCTCACATCATGCACAACCACTGTTTGACTTGACAGGACAGGGGGCATGGAGGTGGGATAATGCACAACAGGAGGCATTCAAAAAGCTTAAGGAGATGGTCACTTCCACTCCGATCCTTACCTTTGCTGACGATTCACGTCCTTTTCATGTAGAAGCCGACAGTTCTGACTTTGCGATGGGTGCCATGTTGTCTCAGCAGTCTCCGGAGGACCAGAAGTGGCATCCTGTTGCGTTCTACTCCAAAAGCCTTAGTGCTGTAGAGCAAAACTACAAGATCCATGACAAGGAGATGTTGGTGATAATGTGTGCGCTTGAGGAGTGGCGACACTTCCTCGAGGGTGCCCAACACAAGGTGGAAATTTGGACAGATCACAAGAATCTCGAGTACTTCATGATGGCCAAGAAATTGAACTGTTGTCAAGCTCGTTGGTCCCTGTATCTATCTAGATTCGACTTCTCCTTGCACCACCATCCGGGTCGCAGCATGGGGAAGACCGATGCCCTATCCCGACGTGCAGACCATGGGGATGGCAGTGGTGACAACCAAAACATTGTGCTGTTGCAGCCAGACCTGTTCACCATTCGGGCACTGGAAGGCATCGCACCCCAGGGCGAGGAGAAGGACATCCTACATGACATTTGTCATGCAAACCATAGCGGTTTACATGAGGATGTTGTCGCCCAAGCTGTTAAAGAACTGAGGAAGGGATCGACCCTTTCCTTACGTGCAGCAGAGTGGGCTGAAAAGGAGGACTTGTTGTATTTCAGGGATCGCATCTATGTTCCCAATGACCCAGACCTTCGCCGGCGCATCATATCCCAACACCATGACTCACAGATTGCTGGCCACCCCGGATGCTGGAAGACCTTGGAGCTCACCTCACGGAACTATTGGTGGCCACAAATGTCATGGCTCATTGGTCAGTATTGTTGCACTTGTGACCTTTGCTTACGCACCAAGGTTCCTGGTCGCAAGCCTACTGGTGAGCTACACCCTCTTCCTGTTCCAGAGAGTTGTTGGGATGTTGTTAGTGTCGACTTTGTGGTGGAATTGCCAGAGTCAAACGGGTTTGATGCGGTGATGTGCACAGTTGACTCAGTGGGAAAATGTGCTCACTTCATTCCCACTCATACCACTGTCAGTGCCCTAGGTGCCGCTCGACTCTACCTCCACCACATGTGGAAATTACATGGACTTCCTGGTGCCTTCCTCTTGGATCGTGGCCCTCAGTTCATGGCAGAGTTCACTTGTGAGCTGTACCGACTCCTGGGGATCAAACTCCTCGCTTCAACCGCTTATCACCCACAAACTGATGGCCAGATGGAGTGAGTCAACCAGGAACTGGAGCGGTACATCCGCCTCTTTGTCAATGAATGCCAGGACGATTGGGATGATCTCCTTCCTTTGGCCGAGTTCGGATACAACAACCATGTCCATGCTTCCACTCAACAGACCCCTTTCCTCTTAGACACTGGATGACATCCACGCATGGGATTTGAACCTCGCCAAACTCCCTCACACATCGAGATGGTGAATGAGTTCACAGAATGCATGAGGGATAGCTTGGAGGAGGCAAGGGCAGCCTTAGCAAGGGCGAAGGATGACATGGCACGATTTTACAACCAACGCCACTCCCCAACCCCTCAGTACAAGGTTGGTGATTGAGTTTATCTTGACTCCAGTGACATCTCCACTACACGTCCATCCAAGAAACTCACTCATCGCTTCTTGGGACCTTTCCCCATTGTCAAGTGCATTGGAACGCATGCCTATCGTCTACACCTCCCAGCCTCCATGTCCAGACTCCATCCTGTCTTCCATGTCGTCAAATTGCTTCCAGCTCCCCCAGATCCGTTCCCAGGACGCCATTCACACCCACCACCACCACCTACAGTGATTGAGGGAGAACCCCAATACAAAGTTGAGTCAATCTTGGACAGCTGTTTGCGTTGAGGAAAACTCCAGTATTTGGTACATTGGAAGGGTTATGGGTATGAGGAGAACTCATGGGTCAAAGAGTCTGATGTAAATGCCCCTCAGTTAATCACGGAATTCCACCGACGGCACACTGCTGCACCGTGTCGCATTCAAGTCACAGACTTTGGTCATATGCAATTTCAAATGCATCAGGGCGATGTATCTTAGAGAGGGGGTGATGTAAGGGGACTAGGGGGGTGCCCTGTGTGTTTTTCCTATTTTTTATGTTTGTCCTATATTTTTCCCCACCTCATTTCCTTCTATTCTTCATTTTCTATGATTTTTCCGGATTTTATTACTAATTTTCCCTTGCTATCATGCTTGTACATGTTGACACTTTTATATTTAGAGGCGGAGTACCCCTTCCGACACATACCCCTTGGTATGATGTCATTCAGCGGCCTTGATCCACCTATCTCTGCCTTTTTCTATTTTTAGGTTATATTTGATTTTTGTTGTCTTCACATATACTGGGCATCAGCAAGGGGATCCTTAGAGTTTTCTCTTTGGATTTCCCTTTGCTAGGTGTGTCCCCAATGCCTGTATTATGTAGTATAATTTTAACTTCGGATTTCCCTTTGCTAGAGGCTTAGGTTGCCCTTATACCTTTGCTATTTTTTATTTTATAACTCTATCTATGCTTCTCCAACTCAGTCTCACTCCAAGTTATATATGCAGACAATACAATCTGAGTTCCCCACACCATCAAGTTGCAGAGCAATGCAGATGCAGAAAACTAGGCTAGCAGGATAATGTTATGATATTGCCTTAGCAGTATGATTACTATATGTTGCATATGATTTCTCATACTTCCCAAGTATGTTTTCTAAAGTATCTTGATAGTAATTGATATTTGTGTGGTTGATATTTCTCAAATACTTCTTTTTAAATATCATATCAGTATGAATCATAGCTGGAAAATCTTACCTTCATCATACTTTCACCTTACTGCTGTAGAGATACAATACAAATGTCTTCTCTATTTTTCAATTATTCTAGTAGAAAATACTGTAACAATCCTGTGTCTTATATTTTAATAGCATCATGGAAGTATCTTGAGGTACTGTAACAATCCTGTGTCTTATATTTTAATAGCATCATGGAAGTATCTTGAGGTAGCATTCATTTAACTTAGAATACTGTCAAAATATTTACACTATACATTTCTAGTTATCCAGTGAAAATATTTTGCTTTTATTTGAGCCAGTAATGTGACAATAACATGACAGATTTCCTAAGTATTGCTTGAATATGCCCACAGAAATATGTGAACAATATGGTATATCTGGTATTCAATATTTCTTTGATATCTTACTCTCAGTATCTTACTGGTATCTTGACAACCAGTTGGGAGTATCTTGAATGCATTTTTACAATATCTTTCTAATTTTGCTCAATACTGACTTGATACTGATGTAATAATATCTGAGTAATTACTTAATGTTCTATCAAAATACTTATTGTTTAGTATTTTGACAGAATTAGGAATACTTTCAATATACTGATACAATACTTCATTAGGAATATCTTGCCCTGCACCCAGTGCATATTGATAAACCCCAAAATAGAATAAATTTTACAAGGAATTGGTATGAAAATGTACCACTGAGGGGAGTGAAAAAAGAAGGTTTTTTCCTACAGGTTTTTTCCTACTTGTAAGGGATGAGTTGATGGGATGAATTCCTCACCAATTTGTCTGCAGTTCATACCACACTGAATTTATACTGTGGGATGGTATTCATCTTTATATGGCCAAAAATAACACCCACTATGTAAGGGGACTAGGGGGGATTTAGGGGGGTGCTCTGTGTGTTTCTCCTATTTTTTATGTTCATCCCATATTTTTCCTCACTTCATTTCCTTCTGTTCTTCATTTCCCCTTATCTTATTACTAATTTCCCTTTCTATCACATTTGTGCACGTTGACAGTTTTATATTTAGAGGTAGAGCACCCCTTCTGACATCTACCCCTTGGTATGATGTCATTCGGTAGCCTTGATCTACCTATCTCTGCCTTTTCTATTTTTAGATTATTATTAGATTTTTGCAGTCTTCACATATACTGGGCATTGGCAAAGGGGTCCTCAGAGTTTTTTCTCTTTGGATTTCCATTTGCTAGGTGTGCCTCCAATCCCCTAGAGGCTGAGGTTACCCTTATACACTTACCCATGTTGAATTTCACCAACCTTTGGGGGTGTTTAAGGGGAATGAAAGGCCCTTGCCAATAATGTTAAATGGTATGTTTTCATCATATTAGGGGCATTTTTGCACTGCTTTGGCTGGTTGAATTTCTCCTGTTTAGGAAGGGATTGTCAAACTGTTTATAGAATAGTTTCACCATGTTATCAGTGTAAATTTCAAGCAACTAATATACAAAATCTACTCAAAAAAAAATCCCCTGGTGTTGGGGCCACTGTCCATTGCTGCTCACACCTGTGATCTACCTGTCTTTGCCTCATCTCCCCATCATCCCTTCAGCCCTCGTGTCCCTGTCCCCTGTTTTGTCATCCATCCCTTGTCAGCAGCTGCTGGGTCATTCCCTGTCATTGGTAGAGGTTTTTTGGGAACTGGCAGGTCATTTAAACCCTAGAATAGGGTTTAAACAATTGGCTAGCTGTCAAAATTAGATTAAATGGTAAGACTGGCTACATTCTTTGTCACTGGGAAACCAGGAAGGCCACCTGATGAACCTGGATTTAATTTTGAATTTCTGTTCAAAGTTTCTCTAAGCAATCACTTATCTGTGGTATGTATAATGTGGGCATTTAGGAAGTGTAATTATAAGGTATAAAGTTTGCATGAAATATGAAGGCTGATTCTTAGACTAGGTATTATGATTAGACTTTGTAATAACATTATAATATATTATCTCATTTAGCAAATAGGCATCTTGGCAGGCCATTGGAAAGACCACAGTTATTATGGCAGATAAAAATCTAGTTGCTCATGTGGTGGGCATCTTGGCAGGCCAATGGAGAGACCAAGATTATTCTGGCAGATAAAAATCTAGTTGCTCATGTAGTGGGCATCTTGGCAGCCCAATGGAGAGACCAAGGTTGTGATAGCAAATCAAAATGTAGTTGCTGATATAGTAGGCACAGTTATTTATTATGAGCTGCTAAAATGTGCACATTATCAACTCTTATCTTAGTGGGCATCCAAGATGCCCACTGCATGAACAACTGGATTTCATAATAACTGTGGTCTTTCCAATGGCCTGCCAAGATGCCCCTTTGCTAAATGAGATAGTATATTATAATGTCATTACAAAGTCTAATCATAATACCTAGTCTAAGAATCAGCCTTTATTTTTCATGCAAATTGGATCTACATGCAAACTTTCTACCTTTACTCCTGCATCAGGAAAATCACTTTTTGACACAAGCTTTCCCAGGGTTAAAGGCTATTTCCCAGGACACATCAAGCACCCTAGAGCCCTGTGATGCCCTGTGCTGTATGAAAATATATTGTAATTGCACTTCCAAGCATTTCAATTATATAATTTTAAAATCAATTTTAGGGGCACTGGGGGATGAAGGCCTCCTTGTCCCCTTGTCCTCCATTGTCCCATTGTCCTTCCCTGGCCCTCTTTGTCCTGCCATCACTGCCATTGACATCCCTGTTGTCTTGGCCTATTTTGTTTGGGTTTCTTCATCACCCCCTCATCACCCCATCATCTCCCATCATCGTTCCATCATCCTGCTGTTGCTTGCCATCCTCGTTGGTGTTCCCCTGTCATTTTCGCCTTCCCTTGCTGCTGTTGTTCCTGTTTGTGTGGGTGCATTGGTCCAGCAGTTGCATTGTTGTAAGTGAGTATCTGTAAGTTGAAGTTAGGCAATGGCATGGGTAAACCCATGGGTGTCTGAATGCCAACCTGTACCCATACCCTGGTGGGTCATCTACCCGTTGATGTGGGTATGGGTTGTTGCAGGTATTGTATATACAAGTAAACCTGTGTACACTATGCTATGCTACAGTGTACTATGGCAAACACTACATATGTTGCATTTTAAGTAGTCTATGCCAAAGATCTTGCTGTGAGGCAATGGTATGGGCCTCTCATCTTTTCAGCACCTTAAAGCGACATTAAAGTAGTATCAGAACAAGTACAAGATCATGGTAAACTAATAAAAACTCACTGAGATAATATATCTATTTCAACCCTTTCTCCTGACACAGATGTTGAGATTGAAATGAAACCAATGGGCAGTGCTCTTCATAGCTTTCAAACAATGTTGAAATAGGGTCAGATCAAGTCTGAGATCATGGTAAACTAATAAAAACTCACTGAGATAATATATATCCATTTCAACCCCTTCTCCTGACACAGATGTTGAAATTGAAAAGAAACCAATAGGCGCTAGCCTCTCATCTCTTTATAGCCTTCAAATGATGTTGAAATAGTGTCAGATAAAGCCCAAGATCATGGTAAACTGATAAAAACTCACTGATATAATATATGTCCATTTCAACCCCCTATCCTGACACAGATGTTGGGATTGCAAAGGAACAGCTATGCGCTGTCCTCTCGTCTCTTCATAGTCTTCAAACAATGTTCAACTAGTATCAGATCAAGTCCAAGATCATACAAAACAAATGAGAACTCACTGAGATATTGCTGTATGTCCATCTCAACATGAGCTAGTGCGCCACTGCTTTGCATGGCAGTTCCGAGTTCTCTATGTAATTGGTAGGGCCATAGACCATAAAACTACCAGCATCTTGTACTGCCTCCATTTTGTTGGGTCCTCTTTAAGTGGAATGACAACAAAAGACAATTGCAGCTCTACAATGTCTCCTTGTCTGAATGATTGAGGATGGCATGCTTCAAACCTGCATTTGAGATGTTAACGATGAGATCTCACGTAGAAATTTATGAAAAATATGCATGCCTATATCTGCCATCCAGTTCTCTGAATCCTCACCTTGTTATCCTCTGTGTGTGTGCACCGAGCCCCTGAAGAAGCCAACATCTTAGCGAGTAAACCAGAAGGATCAACATTCTCTTGAAATGGAATGCTCTCCAAGTGCAACCCTGGTTTTGCAAGTGTGAAATAGTGATTGGACGCTTCAAGCGACAGACTGTGTGATTCTGTCAGAACCCAGGGACCCAACACACCTTGGGTAAATGCATGGTCAAACACACCATATATCTCGCTAACCACTGCCTCCACATTGTCAAAAAAAGGGGTGTTCAAGCCACTTACTGTGATCCGCAAACTCGTTGACTGCCTCAAGCCTCAAGGGTTGTTGGTTGGGCTCAAAACCCATCCACGGATGTCTGCCAGTGTCAACGAAGAAGGGGGAGTGTTGGGTGGATGAGTGGACATGGTTATTGTATGTGAATTCGCCCAGAGGGAGCAGAGTGTCCCAATCATTTTGGCGCTCATTCACAAAAATGCAGATGTACTGCTCGAGCTCCTGATTGACTTGTTTGGTCTGCCCATCGGACTGTGGGTGATATGCTGTGGATGCCGAAATGGTGATCCCCAACAAGCGATACAATTTGTGCATGAATTGCGCTATGAACTGCATTCCCCAATCTGAGAGCATCAATTTCGGGAGGCCATGAAGCTTCCACACATTCTGCAAGTACAATCACGCCGATCCCAGCACCATAATGGTGGTGTGAGTGGGTATGAAATGGCTGTGCTTGCTCACTGAGTCTACCACCACCATCGTCACATCAAAGCCATGAGAGTCCAGAAGTTCAGTGATGAAATCAACACTTACCACATCCCAGCAATTTTTGGGGATTGGGAGGGGGTGTAGTTCACCAAAAGGTCAGCGCTTCTGCACCTTCATGCAAAGACACAGATTGCAGGCCTTACAGTACTGACCAACAAAGCGTGACATGTTTGGCCACCAGTAATTGTGCGAGATGAGTTTGAGTGTTTTCCAGCATCCCACATGTCCACCAATCTTGGAGTCATGATGCTGTTCAGTGATTCTGCATCGTAAGTCTGGTATGAGCGGAACATAAATGCAATCATGAAACCTCCATAATCCATACTCCTTTGTCCACTCCAAGCTTCACAATGTCTTGCCCTTGGCCCTATCCAACTCCTTCATTGCTAGTACCACTGCATCTTTGCTCTTTCCATCCCAAACCCCCTTTCACACTTTGCGCAATATATTTTGCTCCACTCCTTCGATCGTCACCCCTTTGAGTGCATGAATTGCAAAGAATTCAGGGCAGAGCAGGGTAGTGTTGCAATTATCATCTGCGCTGTTCGCATGATCAGCTCATCACAAAAGTGCATTGCACTTACCCATACTCTTTCCAGGATGGTGGTCCATCACGAAGTCAAACTGCGAAAGATAGAGCAACCAGTGAGCTTGTCTGCGATTTAGCTTTTTCGCAGTCATGAAGTACTCCAGATTTTTGTGGTAAGTCCAGATCTCTACCTTGTGCTGCACACCTTCAAGGAAATGCCTCCATTCCTCTAATGATATCATCACTGCTAGCATCTCCTTGTCATGGATCTCATAATTTTGTTCAACTGCATTGAGAAATTTTGAGTAGAACACAATAGGGTGCCATTTGAGATTGTCGGCCAATTGCTGTGATAGCACTGAGCTGGTCACATAGTCTGAGCTGTCCGCCTTGATGCGAAATGCTTTGGCATCATCAGTGAAATGGAGGATGTGACCCAATTCTTGATTTTGTCAAAGGTGCCTTGTTCCGAAGGTCCCCATTCCCATTTGAGCTCCTTCTTTGTGAGCTCAAAGAGGGGTTTTGCATGATGCAAAAAGTCTTCGATGAAGGGCCAATAGAAATTCGCAAACCCCAGGAATGACTGTACCTTCTTGCATGTTTTGAGGGTGGGCCATTCGGTGACTCCCACTACCTTGATGGGATCCATATGAATTTCGCCCTGGGATATGATGAGTCCGAGGTACTCAATCATTGTTTGCTCAAACTTGCACTTGTCATGTTGCAGAAACAACTTGTGTGCACAAAGGCACTCCAGGACAAGGCGTGTAATGCGCTGATGTTTGTTGATTGATTTTGTAAAGATGAGGATGTCATCCAGGTAGACACAGACTACTCCTTCCATAATGAGATCCTGAAAAATGTCGTTCATCATCGTTTGGAATGTGGAAGGGGAGTTTGTGAGTCCGAAAAACATCACCAAGGGTTCGAAAAGCCTGCGATTTGTGCGAAAAGCAGCTTTCCATTTGTTGCCCCTTTTCACGTGCACATTGTTGTACCCCGATCGCACATTGAGTTTGGTAAAGTATTTCACGCCTTGTAGTTGATTTACCAGTTCCGAAATCACTGGTAGCGGATATCAGTTTTTGATCGTGAGGGCATTGAGAGCACGATAATCTTGTACAAGCTGGAGGGATCCATCCTTCTTCTTGATAAAGAAGATGGGGGATGCCATCGGTGACTTCAAGGGGTGAATGCAGCCAGTGGCTAGGTTCTCCTGGATAAATTTGTCCATCTCGGCCTGCTCGTTGGGCGCGTGCACTCTTCATTCGTCTCATTCTGACAGGTGTGGCAGTGATTCAGGCATCGACTCATTTTGACCTCATTAGTCTGCCAGTCCACCTCAGGATTATGCTTGCGGAGCCAGGTGAGGCCAAGAATAACATCTTGCTTGCCGATGCCAGTCACCGCAAATGTTGTGTGTCCAGAGTGGTCGCGAAATTGTAGTAGGACCTCTACAACTTCCAAGATATTGCCTGCTTTATTCACTGAGCCATCGACATTGAACACAGGGATGGGTCAGCTGAGCGCTTTTGTTGTGAGGTGATTTCGCACAACAAAAGCAGAACTGACGAAAAGGCCGGTGGCACCACAATCAAGTAGCACCTTGGTTGTGTGCACAGCGCCAGTATCGGTGGTTTGCAGCAATACTTCGAGCTCAAACAAGTGGGGGCTCAGGGTCACTGCCACAACATAGTGGTTGGGGAGTCGTTTCTCCCATTTAGGGCGCTTATGAAAACGCAAATGAGGATAGGGAGGGGTTAGTACAGCTGGCACATCGTTCACAGAGAGATCAGTCGATGAAATAGAATTTGATTCGTACACTTCATCTACTGACAACACTGCAAAATGATTTTTCACAGACAATGGTGGCATACTGCTCACTTGTTGTCTCTGTGAAAATCCTCCTTTACTTCTACTCGTCCCTCTCATTTGGCTGTGAATTCCTCCTGCACAAAATTGTGTTGCTCTTCGCCATCCATGTACCAAATGTCAAACCATCTTGGGCATTCGGGTTGTGTATGATCAGATTCTCCGCAATAAAAGCAGATGAGTGCAGATCTGTCCTTTGGTTTAGTGGGTGCGGAGACACTTTGTGCCAAAGGTGTGTATCACTATGGGGCGGTTGTGTGTGAAATCATGGGGAGGGGTCGTGCCATGGTGGGAACAAGCTTGCAGAACATGTTCCCCGGCTGTGAGCTGGTTTCGGATCATGAGGCCATTTGCAAAGACATGCGAAAAGCCTCATTCACAATGCGATTTTCGTCGCGGCATCATACCACTGCTTGGGGGTGTCATCCAAAGGTCATCAGGTGGTGAGACAGGCGACATGGTCTTTGATCTTCACATTTAGACCTTGTTGGAATTTGAGGACAATATGCAAGCCCTCGAAGTACTGCGCTCGCTCTACCAGTTTGCAAAAGTCGTCGACATACTTGTCAATGGTTTGTGTACCTTGGAAGTACTTCACAGTCTCAAGCTCGGTCTGCAAAGATTGGATCTCGTTCTTCGGACAGAACTTGTTTGCAAATTCATCCGCAAAATTGGAGTAGGAGGTGTAGGGGAGTCTTCCGCTTAGTTGGTAGTTGTGCATGAGAAGATCCACAAACCATGCAGCTTGTCTGCCCTTCATGAATGAGAGGGCCCACATAATCTGCACATGCTCGTCCGCAAATTGATGAGGAGCGAGGGCAAAATAGAGTGCACATGAATTCAGGAATGCTCATCCCTGTGAACAATCACCCAAAAACTCTGCAGGGTTTGCAGGCTTGGGGTGGTAATCTCACGATGATGTTTCGCAATGGATTTCATGAACTACTGGGCCAGGAGACCCTAGGTCTGTGGGGTTGGAGATGCTTGGAAGCACCTGTGGCTCTTTGCAGTCCGCCTCTCATTGCGCAAATACTGCCATAGTCTGTACAAGGCCTGCAATGCTCACTTCGATGCGCTGGAGGCAGTCCTCATTGTCTGTCTCTATGGGAAGGTTGGTAGTTGTGTAAAGGGGCAGAATGGTCAAGTGGAGGGATGATAGCGAAGCTTTCTGAAGCCATGAAGCAGGCGCAAAAATGTGCGAAATTTTTGTAAACTAAGTCGCTGGCTGTGGTAACCTACTACCCCCAGTCCACTAAAGAGAGAGTTTTCTTCTGTAAGGGCAACCTTACAATCAGAGTCCTAAGAACTTGATACTTGCAAGAGAAAACCAAAGATTAGATTCAATAACTATTGAACAAGGAAAAGACCCATACCTTGCAAGGGAAAACCAAAGAGAAAACTCTAAGGAGTCCAGTGCAAGGCTGATGTATATATATGGAAGGCATGCGACATTCTAAAATACTTGGAGCCCCTTCCATCCTAGCACTAATTCAGATCCAGGGTCATGTTCCCATTTGGGGAGATGGCCATCAATCAGTGATAGTGTCCACATCAGGCCATACTTGGTAAGTGGTGTCCGCATCAGGCCATGATTGGTAATGGGCATGCGAAGACATCCTCAATCATTTCCACAGGCACAACAATTGCACAACTGGTTTGTGCAAAGGCACAAACTGCGACAATGGTTTGCACAGGGTATTGACTGTGAGAATGGTGAGAGTACAATAGGGGCTGATGGATTGACATATCAGAATGTTTGTAGATGGTTGGTGCAAAAGGCACCTCATTGCGTGAAAGGCACTTTGTTGTGCGAATGTTTGTGGGTGTGCAGAAACATTTGCAAACATGCGCCAACCATTGTAGGGGCTCGTAAGGTGTTCCCCTTACATGCATACTGTGAACGGTAAGTGTAATCACCACCAATGCAAGCTCACATACTTGGGAATTTTTTCCAAGGGCAGCAACTGAAACTCTGTCAACACCCCTTGCACAGTGAAAACAGCCTCCTGAAATTCTCCCTCCGTCCCATTTTTTTTGAACAAGCATCACATCGGTAGATCAGGGTGAGGCTTGACTGTAAATGTCTCCTCCCAATGAGGTTGTCTCTGCAAATCATATGAACTCTTACTAGATATGACAGAGATGTGTGTTTGAAGCTCACCTTAAGCAATCCTCCCAACTGATCTCGGGCTTCTGTAATTCCAGGATCAGCAATGAGGTTGTTCAAATGGACTCCTAATGACAATTGAGCACTCATGTCCATCTGTCAAAAATTGGGCCTTACGGGCATTGTCGAAATCAAACCTGGAATCTATTGTGTATGCCGCCAACTCCAAACTTGGAAAACACAGAGTGGTTTCACTCTAAGTGCAAATGAAACAGTGCTTTTTACACACACCTTGAAGACTGTGATTAAAAGGTAAACTTCTAGATATTAGCAAGCAAGATCAAGCTTACACACCCTAAACAATAGGAGGCACAGACCGACAATTGACACATTGTTCCAGCTCAGACATGTTGTTTAGGATAATTGCCATCTGCTCCTCCCTGCCTGTAGAGCAGTGTCCACAAAAGCACACACTCATACAATTCAAAATAACATGGGAGGGGCAAGGAGAGCTGCTAAACATACTGAAATCATTGGAGGGGGTCGTTCAGAGAGAAAGGCTCTTTATAGTGATTCTGGGATATCAGACTAGACTACAGATGCACCAAGCCAAACACGCCAATTGGTGGAGGTCTGCAACTAGGGGCTAGTAGAGTTTACTTGTAATGACATGCATACAACATAGCTACCCATGTGCTCAGAAATCGGTCACTACTCAACTATCCAAAAACAAATTGTGCACCAATGATCGATTGTTATGACAATAATTCTACATGAGAAGCGCAAATTGAATACCACTACACAGAAATTAGTGAAGCACTGGTGCACAACTGTATTACAATACACACCCCCTTTTGGCTGACACGCTGTCAATGCTCTGCTCTGTAAACAACTCCACTACACATTGGATGTACGAGCCATAAGCCATGATCTTAACGCCTGCAGAAATGAGGAGCGAATCTCATCACAGGATTGAATCTCCTTCAAAGTAGCAAGCTGGTTGGCAAACATTGTGCATCCAAAGCTGACATTGAAAGGAGGCACATGCAATACCAGAAGCATCAACTACACACACCTTCAATGGATAACCAACTTGAACACAGGTACAACACAGTTCACATACATCTACATAGGGATGCCAAAGTTCAGTTTGGTCCAGTTCTTCGGGGTATCTGTCCAAACATTGAAGGCAGAACCACAAACCAAACGTGCAGATCCACAAGGTTCAGGTCCAAATGCAGTTCAAACTTTGCAGAACTGCCAATTTTCTTTTCACTGTAGAAAGTGATGAAAAAAGTTCGGGAGCAGCAGTGAGGATTTTCAGGGCAGGGGAATGTGTAGGAGGCTCTCACTGATGAAGAATTGAACTTATGACATCATTTTCAATAATGCAACCCCATCAGGAAAATCCAATGCTGACTTATTATGCTTAATGGTTCTCAAAGTCAAAATTAAGCAGAATTAAGCAGAATTAAGCAAATGGCTGTTAAGGAGATCATGCTTAGAATAAGTAGGGTCATTTCCTGAATTAAGCGAAATTTGCTTTATATTGCTGCTTAAACTGCTTTTCTGCAAGTATCAGCTCTCAGGGGGCTGCCTAGCCATGTCAATAAGGAAATTAAGAAGACATTTAAGGAGACATTTGAATCATAAAAATATATATATTTGGCTATTGAAATAGAGTATACTACATACATACATCATCACCATCAACTAACCCTCCTCACACAAGATGTGAGGGGGGTGGGCATACAACATAGATAAAAAAATGATGCAGATCCTGTCATCAGCGTGTCGTGGTGGCCCCTGCTGTCTCTGTCCTGCTCTCCTCACGTCGTCCCTGTCCCCGGCCTTGTTTTGTCATCCTTGTTGTTGTCCTGTCCCCATCATGGTCATCCCATTCCCATTCCCCACAAGCAGTGGCTTGTGGAGGTGGTGCAGGGCAGTGGTGGTGGTTTTCCATCGATACAGCAACAGTAAAACCTAGAAGTTAAAGAGTTGATAAGTTGAATGAAAAAAAAAGAAGCGAACATGGAAAAAAATTACCTGGGGCTCAAACAATGATAGACATCATTTGTGCCCCTCATCACCCTTCCCCTGCCACCTGCACCTATTTGCGTCCCTGTTGTTGGGTTGTCCATTGTTGGCATCCTCGTTGTGGGTGCTAGCCCTCCTGGTCATTGTTGTTGCTGGTCCTTGCTACCTCCTGGCTGCCCCCCCACAGAAGTGGTGGGGGGGCAGGTGGGGCTGGTAGTTGTTGTCATAGTCAAAATCACAGGTTTGTACCTAAAAATATTTGTTAACAAGAAAATGAAATGGGAAAAGAACAGAAAAGATACCTATAGCCCAAGAGACATCGATGACATCACTTGGGCCCTGTTTCATTCTCCCTCGTCGTTGTCTCCCCATCTTCTCCATCTGTCCAGGCTGCTCCCCATTTCCACCCTGTGAGCACTTGCTTTTGGCATTGGTTGGGGGTGCTGTGGTGGTCGTGGTGGCATGGTTTTGCTGTTCCTGTCTTCTCGTCATTGTTCATCAGGCGTGGGTGCTTCTTTTTTTCATTGTTGTTATAATACTGTTAGAACCTATAAATTATTATATGTTAGTTGAAGCCCAAAAAAAAAAGCAGGAAAAAGAAAATGTTGTCTGTGCCTGTTTTGTGTGCGATGCGGCCCATTTCCATCATTTGCTGGCAAGGTGGCAGCTATGGGTGCATTGGGTGTGGATGTTTACAAACCAGTGGTGGTAGTGGAGGGAGGAAAGAGGGAGGACAGCAGCGATGGCATCGGCAGCATCAACAGGTGGTGATGACCTGGCAGACACAATTGATGACGATGTGTCATGGTTGCATGATGAACATGTGAATTTCCATTTTCAGCAAATGCCGAGGGACTTGGAAGAAATTTCGAACATAAGTCAAGCAGTCCTTAGGGCCTTAAGGACTTACAAGCTTCTTACAGCCTTTATTTGCTGAAATGTCACTTATCCGCTTAATAGATTATATCTGCTTGACTGGTCATCAATTTTAAGGAAAAAATTGTACTTATTTTCCTTAATAAGGCTTAATTTCCTTAATTGGACTCTAAGCTAAATAAGCTAAATAAGTCAACCTTTGATTTTGCTGATTCCATTGCAGCTCCGATGCAAGCACTCCTATTGTACAGGGGTCAAACAACCTCAAAACGGGAGAAGCAGTCCAAAAACAAAGCATCAGATTTAGCATAACACCTCTGATGCCAGGATCCAGGCATGTAACAAATAGTCTTCATGTGCAAAAGCACACCCAACTGCGCCAAAGTATACGTGGACATAGGATAACCCCAAGCAACGGTCAATGAATGACAATTGGGCAAAGGATATAAAGATAGGAGGCGAAATTGTAAGTGAACCATTTACCTTTGATTGAACCGTGCATGCCGCACAGTAGATTACAATGTACATAAGGTGCTGTGGCAACGATAAAGTGTATGAGACATTCACAGAGTCCACACCAAACAGGCCTCATTCTCAATAAATTGAGAACTCGGAACTGGTCCTTTCTCAGGCTGTGACAAAAAAGCTAGCATTAAAAAAAAAACAGACACTGGACCTTAAAGTGACAGAAACACAGTGCTATACTAAGTGTAACAACCATTCAAGAACTCACAATTGTAATATGTCTACCAGAGAGGATGCGGGTCATGGGTGACATCACTGTAACCCGTATACCCAAAAATACCTGTATCCATGATGCATGCAGGTTACCCCAAATAATAAAAAAACAATTCATGAACAAAGAAAAACTTACCTGATGCCCAAGCAACAATAAACATCATTTGGGCCCCATTTAATTCACTTCGTGTCATTTGCCAGTGTAGGCAGTAGATTAGAACCTAAAAAACAGTTAGTTGTAAAAAAATAAGGAACATTTGTTAGTTATAGTAGAAGAGAAAAAAGCCTTATCATTTCGACGGGGGAAGTCATCATGGTGACTCCAGGCAGAATGGAGTGATGACTAACATCATTAGCTATCGCTGGCCCTGGATTAATGCATGTTGTGTGAAGTTGGCGCCCCATGGGGCACTCGCATGACCATGTTCAAAGTCACAAGTTGAACATTGAACGTTCAAGTTGAGACTCCTACTCACCCTGCTGCCACTACCTCCTCCTTCTATCACACCTCTGCCACCACTGTCACACCATGAACCCCCTCCTAGCTAGGGATCTCCATCAACAGCAAACAGCAATCCATCAACATGGCCCAAATGACACTAAGCATCGTTTGGGCCCAGTAAGTGTTTTTTTTCTTTTTCATTTCTTGCATATTCAATTATACTAACTACTTGTTTTACAGGTTGATACTACCACCATAAGCCCGAAATGAGGGCCCCACAGCCATGTATGCACCCCCGCCCCCCCCCCCCCCCCCCCAACATTCTGCACCTGCCACATCACTGATGATGACCACAGCACCCTCCCCATGCCCATGAGCAACTGCTTGTGGGGTGGATGGGTGTTGACAATGACCACAATGACCACACAAGAGGCAGAGCAAATATATTACCCTGGAGAAAATGTTGGGAATAATGGGAGAAAAAGACACTTTTTCACTGGGGAAAAATAAAAGGAACCATCAGTAAAAATATGTTATTTTCCCACACTTTGTCCTTTTGGTTGCTACAGGAAAACAACTAATCTGTTTCCAGGAGAAAAACTTGTGAACATTAGGGGGGAAAAGGTCATTTTCCCACATATTCCCACATTCTTCTCCATGGAAAAATAACTAATCTGTTTCTAGGTGAAAAAATTGTGGAAGTCAGGAGAAAAAATGTTATTTTCACCAGATATAGAGAAAATGTGGAAAAAAAGATATATTTCCCCTCCATCTTCACCTGATTTTCTCCCAGGAATGGATGAGTTATTTTTGCTGAGCAAGAGCAAAGAGAAAAGTGTGGGAAAAACAACATTTCTTTACTGATGGTTCCTTTTATTTTTCCTCAGGGAAAAAGTGTCTTTTTTCCCTATTATTCCCAACATATTCTCCAGGGTAATATATTGCTCTGCCTCTTGTGCCACCAGCATGGTGGGGAAGCAAACAAGATGGCGGGAACACACCACCTGCCTCCAGCCTCATGAGCAACTGCTCATAGGGTGGACTGTGGGTGAAACGACAACAATGATGACCCAGGCCCACCAGCACCAGACAACAATGACCACAGCACTGGACGATGACAACTACAGCACCGGCCAACCCCAAGGGAGGCAGGCAAGATGGGGGGCGAGACCAGGGGGAGTGAGACAATGGGGGGGGGGGGGAGACCAGGGGGAGGGGGAGACCAGGGAGACCAGACAAGGGGGAGGGGGAGGGAGACCAGGGGGAGGGAGACCAAACAAGGGGGAAATGCTAGGAGACAAGACGACACAGGGGAGGGGAGATGACAAGGGGGAGACAGGGAGGGGAGATGAGAAGATGGGGGGGAGATGCCAGCATCAGCCCCATGCCTACAAGCATCTGCTTGTAAGGCGTGGACCCAACCCTTTTGGTTTCGTTCAACATGGTAGTGAATGCTTTGGTTCAGTGTTTTATTGGTTTGTTTGCTTCCACCATCAGTCTGTGGATGAAATGTGGTGGACATTTTTAAATGCACTCCAGTCAGAGCATGAAGTGCCTTCCAAAATTTTGACACAAAAAGTTTATCATGATCTGAAATGAGCTCCAGCGGCAATCCATTTTTGCAATACCACTTGGAGAAGAACATGCTTGCTAATTTTTGTGCAGTAATATTTGTTCAAGTTGGGATCAAGCAGACATCTGAGCCAAGGTGGTCCATCATTGTTAAGATACAATTGAATCCTTTGTCCTCAGGCAGAGGTCCCATGAAGTCCAGGCAAACAGAGTCCCCTCATGCATCGGGTACAGGTAGCAGATGAAGTGGGCCTTTAGGCTTGCTCATCTGGCCCTTATTACATTGGCACTCTATGAATCCAGGGATGTACAAGTTTTCCAAGTCTCATCACATATTTGGCCAGTAGTAGGAGTCACATATTGCGCTGTAGGATTTATCACTTCTGAAATGGCCCAACATATCATGTGCCAAGCAGAAAAGGTCCTCACAAAGAGTGCCATAATGAGGAATGATAAGGTGGTCTCCCATATACCATAAGTCATTCAAGAAGTGGATTCCGGGTATACTGCTATCAGCAGTCAACAACTTGTGAAAAGAATTGTCTTTGTTATACCCTTCATGAATGTCATGCAGAAATGATTTGTCCATAAACACAGTGAGAACCAAGTTGATTGTTGCTTGCTTTATCACGAGTTCTCCATGTGGATCAGCAACATCAACATCTTTGATCTCATTAATTTCTGATATGAGAGGCATCTGGGACAGTGCATTGACCACCGTGTTGTCCTCGCCATGAATATATACAATAGTCATGTTGAATTGCAAGAGGTATTCCATCCAGCGTGCTTGCTGGTGAGATAAGTCTTTCTGGGTTTCGAAATTTTTGAGCGTGTGGTGGTCAGTGTAGACCAGGATCTGTGAGCCCAGCAAGTCAGAGCACCATTTCTTCAGAGCATGCACAATGGCAAGCATCTCCTTCTCATGCATGGGGTAGTTCTTTTGCACATCTTTTAGTTGCATTGAGTCGAAAGCAACTGGGCATGCTGATTCCCAAGTTTCACCCCAGCTGAGGACTGCTCCTGTATGCAAATTGCTCACATCGCAGGTTATGAAAATTTTGTTGTTCTTTGCATTAGCATGGTTGATGACAGTTAGACATTCATGGGTTACAACCAAAGCTTTGATCGCCTCAAAGGTGAATTGGTGAGCAGCATCCCAAACCGGGAACCTTTTCTCAAACTCTTTTCCCATCAAAGGCATCAAGATCACAGTGTGCTTGGCCAAGTTAGATAAGAATGAAGCAATGTAGGGTACAAGTCCCAGGAAACTCTGGACATCTGAAGCTTATTTGGGTATGGGCCACTGCAATATTTTATTGACGATACGGTGTCCCAAGAACTCCAGCTCTGTCAGGAAAAATTGAGATTTTTTGGCATGGCAGTATAATCAGGCTGTGCATAACACATCCATGATTAACTTGATGTGTGCTGTATGTTCTTGCAGGGAATTTGACCATATGATTATATTGTCCAGATATATGTGGCAAATGCACCTGAGGAAAGTCCTTAAGGCCTCGGTCATATGTGGTGGTGCATTGCATAGCATAACCTAGTGTTGCCATGGCTTGAGCCATGTTTAAACCCTTTGAAATGGCTTGAGCCATTTCAACGCCACTGGAATATCTCAGGAACTGCTTCTCCGATCACTTAAAGTTGGCAGGAGACCCCTCAGCTTTTGATGGGATCTAGCCACATAGGTAAGCTACATTGTATCGAATGATATGGGTTCGATGGATGCTGTCAAACTCACTATATAAAGTCACTATACTATATTAACCAATGACTACATTGTATGCTGATTATTATACCTTACAATAGACATGCATTAGGATACAGACATTAGTAACATTTGAAATGAAATGGGCACAGATGCGGCCACAGACATGGGGATGGCCACGGCATCGCCATCGGGCATGGACACAATATTAACCTATGAATACTATTGACTGTACATTGTATTATCTGTTTTGATGGACACCATTGAACTCACTATATATTTGTACATACTCTATTAATTAACCAATGACTACATTACTACTTTACTTGCTGTACCATACAGATAGACATGCATTAAGAACATAGTACAGACATTAGTAATGTTTGAAATGCAATTGCAGGGAAGGGGATGGGGATGGGGATGGGACCAGGGATGGGGATGGGACTGGGGATGGGACTGGGGGCGGGGACCAGGACCGGGACCGGGAAGCGGCACTGACATCGGAGCTTGACAGGACCACAAAAACAATGATATTACTATGTACAATGTACTACTACCCACAACACTATATATACATGATGCATCATTCAATGTCAGTGTCCATCATCTCATCAGGGCTAGACAACCAAGCCTCATCAACATAACTGAAGTCTGCAGGAGTGTAGATCAGCAGAGTGAAGTCTGCAGGAGGGTAGGTCAGCAAAGTGATACGAGAAGGAGTGGGGTTCTCTATCTGTGATGTGGTAATGGAATCTTCAGAATCAGCCTTGGCATCGGATTCACCATTAGATCCAGTGTCTGAGGATGACAGAAAAGCATCTGCAGCATCAGATGCAGTGGGGAAAGCAGCCGCATCTGTTGAAGTTGGATTGGCAGCTGGAGATGAGGAGGTAGAATCGGAAAGATAAAAGGGCGCAGCATCAAAGCCAGTCAGGGAACCTGTAGGGGAAGACAATGACTGATCATTGTCGCCCTGCCATGCCATGAGTGCCTGAAAGGCAGTGGGCTGATCAGCATCACTTGATGCATCATCTTTGCCTTGCCATGCCATGGCTGCCTGAAAGGCAGTGGGCTGATCTGCACTTGATGCATCATCTTGGCCTTGCCAAACCATGGCAGTGGGCTGGCCGGCCTCTGCATCAGGCAAGGCATCAGGCACAGGAGCGGCATCGGGAGCAGGAGCGGAAGTGGGAGAGGGAGTGGGAGAAGCAGTGGGGCTGGGAGGCGATGAATCTGTCAACATTGTAATGGCTGATTTGTGACAGAGCAATGTCATGGTTGGCAACATGGGCAGCATTTTGTAAATCTGTTAAGGTTTCCATGTGGGATGCAAGAGCTTCCCTTTCCCTTTCAACAGATTGTGTGTCAGAAACATTTGGTGATGTACCAAGTCAGTGGACTTTGTCTCATAATTCAATCCTGGTGTATGCCAACAATGGGTTGTGATATATGAGTATGTTAGGCAGTACTTACTGCATTTGTTGAACAATGATTGCAAAATCAATCCACTCAACTGCAGATTGAACTGGTGCCGGTGCTGCTCCCATTGCTGATGCTGATGCTGATGCCATTCCCACTCCCACTCCCGATCCCCGAGTGGCATAGATATCCATGGCCTTAACATCTGTCAGCCTGAGTGATTCTGCTGCAGTCACTTCATCCTCCCATCTTTGCACCACCTGTTGACCAAAAGCTGCTGTAAGGTCAGCATGGTGCTTGCTGAGTTGCATGGAGATCTCAAGGGCTTCTTGAGATTTTGCACACAGCATAGCGGTCATGTCAAGCATTTTCTTGTGATTTGAGTCCATAGCATGATCGTTGAGCATTTCTGCCCAATGTGGCAAGGTCGCTGTCCTGACTGTTGGGGAAATGGAATTCAGCGATGACCACAGGGACTCTAGTATTTCTCCTGCTACAATGCCAGAGCCTGGAATGAAAAATGGAGCATAGTGAAAAAAGCATTCATCCTTGTGACCATGTACATGCATAAGCCCAATGGCCTGGTCAATGGTCAGGTCAGCTGGAAGATGTGGACCAATGCACTCCAGAAGGTAGATGATGTACTGGCAGACAATGTCATAAATCAGCATTACTCCCTGTTGAGGGTCAACCCTGGTAGTCTTCAGTGCTTGAAGGAAAGCAAAGTCAACATTCTTTTGCTGTTCTCCCCAGAACAAGTCTACCAATGCATTGGGTGCATAACATCCATGTTGCACACATGCAATGGCAGCTACTCCAGTCCTATCACATGCCTTTGATGCCAGAAAAGCATTCACAATGGCTAGGAATTTATTTTCACAAGGTGCCTTCTGCAAAAGGGGCATGGATCAGATCAGATCAGATCGGGAGCAGGCATGGGAGTGGGGGCAGGAATGGCCACAGCCACAGCCACAGGAATGGCAGTGGCAATGGCAGTGGCAGCACCAAGGGAAGTGTACTTACTGTTAATCATTCTATGGCATCTTGGAGAAATTGCTTGTATTCAGCCTGATTTGGGGCCATCCCAGCTCCATCCCATAGCCATATATCAGTATCAGAGTTTTTCTGCTGAACATGGTCAGCTTTGAAATTGCCATTGGCCACAAATATGTGTTTAAAAACAAATCTAAGGTGTAATATCATTTTAGAGACCACTGCACAAAGCAGGTGCTTAATCACCCACCGGTTCTCATTGTCCTTCCAATTTTCCAGTATATTTATGCCTACTTGAGGACAAGCTGGACAGAAGTTGGTGAGTGATCCTGGTTCAGGTTTCAATGGATCTTTTTGACTGTGACCATACCCAGCCCACTTCAATCTTTTCATCCAATGCCATAAGCAGGACATGCACCAAAGCTCATGGTAGAGGTTGACCACTTCTGCAGGCCTCATTGGCAATGTGACACACTGAATCAATTGGTAAAACTGGTAGGCTGATGCCTTCAATTCCAGATTACAGAGCCGAAAATGATCCAGGACATGCATGGTGAAAAGAGTGCATATTTTGTTGAAGCTAGTGGGTAGCAAGTTACTGCTTACCAGGTCCAAGGGAATTCTGTGCTCCTCTTGACACTGGCAGGTAACCATCGCCAAGTGATGTATTCCATTCATATGCACCACATGGATGTAACTGTTGTTCAAGGCATCAGCAGTGGGTGGTCTGAATGTAATATCGGCATCAGCATCAGGAGTGGGAGTGGGCCCAGCGGGAGCAGGAGCAGCATCAGTCCTCATGCATTCAGCTGTTTCAGTAGCATTAGGCAAATATGGATCAAACCCATGGATGTCTTCATCAGCGTGTTCAACTTCATGTGTGTCATCGCCATCAAAGAAGTCTTGTAGGCTATCATCAACATATGTATCGTGCACTTGAATCAGAAGCTCATCAAGGGAATCAAAAAATGCTTCATTGTCCCCTGCTTCATCTGCCATTGCTGTTGCTGTTGCTGTTGCCGCTCCTGACTCATGATATGGGGCTGATGCTGATTGATGTGATGAAGGCCAATGCTGATCATCACCTTCCCAATTGGCCAACTCTTGTTCTGCTTTATCCTTCATGTCCTCAAATGTTTCCAGATATTCCATTTGGAACTGAAGACCATTGCAAATTGGCTGATCTGTCTGGTGTTGAACTAAGAGGTATGTGCCAACCTCTCATAACTCAGCCCTGCAAAAGTGCGTGCCAGTCCAAGATTTGCAATGGAAGGGATTTTGCCTGTGTGTTACCCGCATACATGTTCGGCAAAGCATTCTTCCTAGCAAACAATCAACACATCTCCAAATTGCCCATTTATTTAATGAACAGTGGTTACAAACTTGTTTGTCAATTGACCATGCCTGCTGAGACAGGGATGCTTGCAGCAGTTCATCTATTTGTCTGACAAACTCCAAGACATAGTCTTGCTGCCTCTGTCATTTGTACATGAGCCTCGGTAAGTCAATCAATGTCAGAAACTGACCATGCCGATCGGTGGCCAAACTGGCTCATTGGCCACCTGAGGTTCTTGCATATCCCATTCTGGAGCAAGACCTGGATTGTCATGGATACCAGCTGAACTCGATTCACCATGTTCTTCTGTAACCAGAGGCAAGGGAACCTTGATACACTTTGTTTTTGGTCCATGTCTCGTGTTGACCTCAACTTCCTTATGTGTGACAGTATCCACCACACCATCATCATCCTCATGCAGGGTGGCATTGTTCTTTGATCATCTCTTTTGCTTGTAAGGAGCTCTTGTCAGGCTCATGATGATTGGGGGGAATCAATTGCATTGATGGGCTATTTATTGTACTATTGACCTCATGTTATCCTCATGTGATCCTCATGCCAAATGACAAGTGAAACCAAATGGCAAGGACAATTCCTTCCTCCACATCAATCCCCTCAAATGCCACCTGAGCCATCAGAGAACCCAGGACACAGACAGTACCAGAAGGGGAGCTGATATACAGTGGAAGAGCAGAAGATCATTGAGCCTTATAAAGATGGATTCTGATCTCAGGAATCAAAGGCTGCCCAATTGCAAATACTCAAGACTGACATTCTCCCCACCATATTTAATTACTGGGTGTCAATTGAGATGACCCCAATAGATCCAGAGGAGAGTTGCATGAATGCCAAGGTGGGGTATCATCCCATTCAATGTTGAATTATTGATCACATTGCCAGGAACTAACAAACTGGCTTTCAAACAACTGGTGAATGACAAAAGGCTCCTCAAGGAAGTCAAAGAACTTCAAAGTGAAGTGATCAGAAGTGATCTGGAGCTTACACCAGGACCGAGTTTGGAAAGAGATTAGAGATATGTTAGGTGTTCAGGATGGGTCCAGAAGTATGCCTGGATGGTTCCAGAACCAACTGCCAGCCATCAAGAGGGTTTTTGAAAACATGACTGCAGATGAAAAGGCAGTGCTTGAGGCCAAGCAGGAGAAAATGGAGGGGGAAGGTTATCCAGAGAAAACAAAGTGAATGTATGTTAACCCATTGCCATTGCCATTGGCATTGCCGATGGTGTTATTGATGATTTGCAGTCGAGCAGAGAAGAACCTGGTTAAGCGTGTGGAGGAGACTGCATGACAACAGTGGCTAGAAATGGGGGTGCTTTCTGTGACATTCACGGCCTACACTGCACCTGATGGTTTGATGGTTGTTGACACATGAGTGAAAATCTTCCACTGCTGTTGCCCCTGCCATTGCCGATCCCACTCCCGATCACAGTCATGAAAATGTTTCATTGTTTATGGCCACCCCTGCATGATCCTTCATAGACACATATAATAATGAGATCACAGAGCTCAAGCACCACTTCATGGGCTATATCAACGCTTTACGTGCATCAGATGTTGCTTCAAGGTCAACAGCGCATGGTGACTCAACACAAATCCGACTTGAGATGACTAGCGATGGGTTCCCCATCCTGTAAGGGGACTAGGGGGGTGCCCTGTGTGTTTTTCCTATTTTTTATGTTTGTCCTATATTTTTCCCCACCTCATTTCCTTCTATTCTTCATTTTCTATGATTTTTCCGGATTTTATTACGAATTTTCCCTTGCTATCATGTTTGTACATGTTGACACTTTTATATTTAGAGGCGGAGGACCCCTTCCGACACATACCCCTTGGTATGATGTCATTCGGTGGCCTTGATCCGCCTATCTCCGCCTTTTTCTATTTTTAGATTATATTTGATTTTATCGTCTTCACATATACTGGGCATCAGCAAGGGGATCCTTAGAGTTTTCTCTTTGGATTTCCCTTTGCTAGGTGTGTCCCCAATGCCTGTATTATGTAGTATAATTTTAACTTTGGATTTCCCTTTGCTAGAGGCTTAGGTTGCCCTTATACATCCTACCCACACCATGGAAAGGCTCACTGTACAAGAAAAAAGAGCTGGAGGAATGGTTTAAGTTGTATGTTGGGCAGCATTACAGTATGATCACTTCCTTTTCAATGAGTTGTTACTTATCTGCATGCAGAGCTAGCGAACAATGGTCATACTCGCCATGTCCCATTTACAGCAATTGCCGAGCACACATCGACATTCGTCAATCCAGAATATCTCCCAGCCAGGTTCAGATGAACAGACCCATGGAACATGCAAAAGAGTGTCATAGAAGACTTCTTCAACCACATTCTGCAGTAGCAAATGGCACAGGGCCCTGAGAGGGCATTCAGGTTCAAAAGAATCAAGCTACATGATGGTAGTGTCTCTCCTGCACAATATCCTAATGAATAGCCCTACACCTTCTCGACAGATGCACAAACACACTGGCTGATGTAATGCAGATGCCACTGCCATGCCTGATGTAGACTCCCCTGCTGCCGCTACCACTGCTGTGCCCAGTATGGACAACCCAGTGGCCAGTGCTGACTCAGCCACTCCCGCTCCCGTGCCCATGCCCATGCCCGACCCCAAGGGCCAATCCCAAGGCTTAGCTGCATCTTCTCCAGCCCACATTCACAATCAAGAGCCATAAAAGCTGCAAAAGGCAAATCCAAGCCAAAGAAACCTGGCCAAAGGTCAACAGCAGAACAGGCACACAACTTGAACACAAGTGCAACTCTGTTGAATGATGTACAAGTCCATCAAACGATGATGGACATACTCTGTAGAGCTGGCATTGCTCAGCCACAGCCAATTAATGGTCCAGGTGATGGTGAACCACAGTATCTTATACCTTGAGACACATACATGAGGTACATGGGACCCATGTCAGGCAACAATGTGAATGACCCACCTATTGATCCATCCCTGTTCCGAAATGACGACTCCACTCTGCCTCCTCAACAAACATCACAACATCCTAAACCTTGCCCCCTTTTTGGTGGCCACAGGAGCAGCCAGGACATGGGAGTGGCCAGCACAGCAGCAGCCAGCATGCCCAACATAGGATTGTCAGTGGATAGCTATCAACCAATGACCCCACCCCCATCCCAACAAAACCTGACAATCAACCAATCAGAGGGTCAACACCGAAAGACAGCTGATGACCTTGCACAACAGGAGGTCATTTTCATCACAACCCTTGGTAAAAGAGAGAAGAGGAAAAATGTGAAATTTTCAGACTAATTATACAACAATATTTCTGTATGAATGTAAAATAAAATGCCAACCATTACTTTTTTCTGCCTTGTTTGACCTCCTCTCTGTCCTCGGATGTTCCTGCTCTCTTCTTCAAGTTTGGCTGAGGGCTAGTACTTCTCAAAGGCCAGGTGGGTCACAAATGGTGAGGGGACCAGCATAATTGTGGAGGAGGGGAATGCGATGCAAGCGGTGAAGGAGGGGTGGGTATGAACACATTGCTGGTGGATACTGTTACCAGTTCCACAGGGTCAGCATTGGGAATTAAGGGGGGTTGAAGGAGGGGAGGAAGTGGTGCATCCACAGAGGTCATACGTTGAACTGATTCCTGAGAATCTTGCAGCATGGCAGGGACCACCTTGATTTGAGGACCATGTCCTTCTTCCTCAAGCCCAGCGGGAGTGGGAGCGGCATGTGGAAGTGCGGGAGTGGGAGTGGCAGGTGGTGGTGCAAGTGTGGGAATGGGGGTGGGAGCAGGAGGTGGGGGTGCAGGAGCAGCTGGTGGGGCAGCAGGTGGAAGTGCAGGAGCAGGGGCAGGAGCGGAAGCGGCAGGTGGGGGTGCAAGTGCAGGAATGGGGGTGGGAGTGGCAGGTGGTGGTGCAGGAGTGGCAGGTGGGGCATCAGGTGGAAGTGTGGGAATGGAAGCATGTGGTGACCTGGGGCTTGACCCGCATTTGTACATATTATAATTACTTGCTATTGGCCTGACTGGTCCCTATATAGGGACCAGTCCTCAATTTAGATAATGATCTTTTTTTACCACTACCATTACACAAAATATATACGTTATTCGTGTTCTCTTGGTGTGTGATATAAGGAGATCCCCCTCGACTCACTACACTTTTTTGAACACTAAAACTCATATAGAGTTTTGCTTGACATCACCCCATCAGTGATCATCATCACCACAACCCTGAACTTCTCCCGTGAAGGGTGAAAATTCCCCAACATGATCAGTGACAGAAGCAAATTTGTTGCTAGGACCTGACTCAAGCACCCAGCACTCAAATCAAATTTTTTTTATCACTTTTTGCCCGCCGCTACGACCAAAATTTTTTGTTCACTACTGCTAAAGACCGATATTGACCCCATCAGCCATGGCTTCAACAGCCAGGGCAAGAACTAGAAATAAGACCAAACCTGCTTCATTGCAGGTCATGCAAAATTTGAGCATACCCCAACTACTCAAGGCACATACAGGCACCTCAAGAAATCTACTGTCTCCTACAATACAGGCAGTGAACCTCAAAGTGCATATATTTACTATGAGAATGATTGATTCCTCTGCGCTCGGACTTTGCACAGCCCGGGCGATGGTCAAGGACGACAGCAACCTTGACTTGAAGAAATCTAACTCATCAAAAAGTAGTCGACAAAGCGCTTGGTCAACCCCTGGACCTAATCCAGGGTTGCAAGGACTCTCACCTCTGGATGAACTAACTCCAGAGCCCCTGAATAACCGGGTCACCCCCAGTAATTATATCGATCTTCCCCAACAATGTCTGGAGTATACTACACCCAGACTATTCTCTGCCCAATGGCCAGAGTTAGCCCTGTAAGTGCCGCTGATGCCAATGGATGAACATGAAAGACTACATCGACGTGAAGAGAAGAAACCTCTCAAGAAACCTAGAGAGGATGAGTTGGATGAAGAGTTCAGAGCTTGGCATTTCACTCAGCTTGCTACCGATATCCTTGGCCATGCCAGGGATGCCTGGGAGTTTGAACCTGTTAAGTTGGAAATCCAACTTAAAGATCTGGCATTTGCTTATGCCAGACAATGTTCCCATAGGTCTGTATCCAGACCTACTACTCCTCATCCAGCCAAACATGTGCAGCAACTGTCTCCTTCCCAGGAACATGTTAACCCATGTCCAACCATGCCAGAAACACCAGTCAAGGTACCTTCCAAGAAGAAGGTACATTACATTGACAACAATAAGTTAGTCCTCCAGAGGATACACGATGGCAATATCCGGGATGGACAACCCACATTGATTCCCAATCAAGGGATTTGTTTCAACAAGGATGGTAATCCTTGGGATAAGAATGGCAAGAACTCTCGCCATGGTAAGTGAGAGAAAGCCCCACCAGGAGGGTCCAAAAAGCCTGCGCAGAGTCATGCAGGCAAGGATGGGCCACCAGATGGCGATGGTTCTGGTGATGATGGAGATGAAAGTAGCACTGACTCGTTGTATAGCACTTCAAGTAATGAAAACACCAAACACTCTTCCCCAAGTGAGGAAGAGATTGCTAATAAGACCTCATCTCACCACAGACGAGGTAGCTGGGCACAGCATTCATCTGATTGATCCTCATCTAGATATTCTGTATCTTCCTGTCCTGATTCCTATTGAGGAAAAGCTTCCCTTCGAACCTCAAAATACTTGAGGGACATTCATACGAAGATATAAAGACAGATCAACTGCAAAGTCTCTGTCTTGACTGAAGTTCCTACCACTAGTGGTAAGAACGGTTTGCATGTCCCAAATCCACCTAATTATAGTGGATTACCAGACACCAAAGGCTTTGAATGATGGCTGAATGCCCTCCTTTGTTGGCTCAAGGTGAACAAAGTATGTGGTCCAGATCTGGACTCAGACCATATTGAGTATACAGCAATGTTCCTTGAGAACACCACCTTGACTTGGTTTGAGAACAGTGTTAATGGTGCATACTGTCAATGAGCTGCCTGGACTTTCAAGGAGGTCATAACCAGCCTATACGACCAGTTCATACATGAGAATGCAACCCATGACATGACCGACAAATTTTGGCACATCGATTATAACACTGAAGAAGGCATTATGGGTTACTACCACAAACTGGAGTGCTATGCTACCAGAATGATCCAGGCACCTGATCCTTTCACCTTCAAGACCCAGTTGGTGACTGGGTTGCCCAACAACATCATATCCTTTGTACTGGACAAAGGATGCTCTGCTGAGACTAGCTCAGTGGGAGATATTTTGCACTACGCCTGTCAGGCAGACAAAATTGGAAAAATGAGAAAACACTTCAATGAAAAGAAGCGTATCATGGATTCCATGAAGTCAAAAACATCCTCTTCAACAAAACGAACCATCCTTCTCCTGAAAGATCTAATGGATGGTCACAAGAACGTTACGATAAACACGATAAAAATTATTGTGATAACTCTAAACTGTCCAGTTCAAAATATCTGGACAAAGACCACCAAAGCTACAGCTATTGAGATTGCTGTTACAAAAAGCATTGTGATACACAACATCATTCCCCTGGAAGCAAACCTTCCAGGTCTAATGGAACCAAACCAGACAAGAAGTCTGGTGAAAGCAAGGCTCCCACTTGCTACAACTGTGGAAACTCTCATTACTCCACAGATCCTAGGTGCCCAAAGTATGGGCAATGAAGACCAATGGCAAAAATGTATGCCACTAGAGAAGAATCAGCCTCCTTGAATGATTGACATGCTACTCATAGTAGTAGCAAAGAATCTGACAAGCACAGTCCAAGCCCTAAAAAGAGCTTGGACTCTCGATCAGCGACAAAAGAAAGATTCGCCATCACACACAGTGACTCAGAAGGCAATTCTTCCTCTGAGTATGGTTTGGCCTTATCTGAGGAGATCCCTTATGGATTGCAGTACAGCTCTGAGGGCAAACTGTATAACATCAAGTCTGACACTGGGCATATTCCCTGTGATGATTCAGGAACTGAACATTTGGTGTGATCAGAGAAATTCTCTCAGAGTATGACTCTGATAGCTGCCCGTCTGCCCAGTCAGTGTCTGACTCTGAGGAAGACTCAGAGAGTGAGACAGAGAATAAACATCCATCATTTTCTGAACGGCTTTGCATCATGATGGACAGCCTTTTCAAGAACAAGCCATGCTTTAAGGGTGCGACTACTTTGAGGAAATCCTCAAAGAAAATTAAACATCCTCCTCAGACTGAGGAGGATAACAAATGCTTTGTTGTGAAGATGATGCTTCACAATCTCAAAGCCTACATACTGCTTGATTCCAGCTGTACAACTGATTCCATCTCGCCAGAATTCACTATGTCAGTGAATTTGAAGGCTCATGAATTGGAAGAACCTGTGCCTTTGCAATTAGGCACTGTGGGCAGCCTTTCAAATTCAAAGATAAACTTTGGACTCTTCACTGATTTTGAGATTGGTGGAGTGGTAAATACCCACTATTTTGATGTAGTTAACTTCGATAGGTATGATGCCATTCTGGGAACCATGTTTATGAGAAAGCACGGTATAGTCCTAGACTTTGAATACGACAAAGTATGCATTAAGGGAAAGCGCCTCGATACAGTGATTGGCTGTAACACCTTCATGTAAGCCAGACAGTATGGTATGTGGCCTCAACCTCCAAAGGATGAGTGACTCCATAGTGGGCACCTGACTGCTAAAAAAGTAAAAGACCCAGACAAGGTTGTCCTGAGTTCTACACAGGCCCAGCCTGCCTCTGTGAGACAGAGGAAGGTGGAAATCGAGGAAGTGGATGATGTTGAGGCTCAAAATTGTCCTTCAGGCTTTAGAGTATTGGACCCTGTATTGATGGGGCCTGACAAGAAGCCTGAAAGTGATAACGAGGACAAATTGGAAGAGTTCATCTGAGAATTCACTCGGGATCAATTTCCTGAGGGCCCTAAATTTGAACCTTTTGGGTTTGACCCTTCCATTCCTGCGGTGCTACCGCCAGAACAAGTCAATGACCTGAACAACGTTCTCTTCGCAATATGCAAAGATTTGGCCTCCAAGGCCTACTCAAAAGGTCCTCTCTCCAAGAAAGACCTTCCACATCTTCGAGAAGAGTGGAAACAATCTTGTCAGGATATCCTCAGCAGAGTACCTGACAAACTACCTCCCCTTAGGGAGATAAACCATCACATCCCACTAGTGGATGAAAAGAAGAAGTACAATTACTATCTTCCAAAGTGTCCAGACTCAATGAGGAAACCCCTCTCCAAGAAGGTAGCAAAATGCTGCAAAGCAGGGTGGTGGTGCCCTGCTCGAGTGGAGCAAGTTGCTCCAATGCACTTCAGGCAACCCCCCCTGACCCCCTAGTTAGGGTAGATTGTCCCACCAAGAAAGACTACCCTAAGTAGGCCTAAGACCAGGGAATAGTTACAAGCTCTATGGTCTTCCCCATGCTTAGGTCTGGATGTTGCAATTGGGAAGCCCAGGAGTCAGCTTGGTCCAGCCCATAGGAGTGTATCCAAGTATATCATGGGGAGGTCCAACTGTTGTGGGCATTCCCACTGTAGATCTGGTCTAGTCCCAAGTATAGGGGACTCCCTATCTGTCATGTCACACATTGCTGGGCATCTCCAGCCATACAAATCTTATTTGAAAGTTATGTAGTCCTAGCCTTGAAATATACTTTAAATGACTACCAAGGTCTGTTGGTGGAAATAATACTAGATGAGAAAGTAGTGGAGACTCCACTACTAGTTTTGTAGTTGGACACAAGTATGACTCAGATAAATACAACAATATGGATGTTTTATTTCAGTATTGAGACCAGTAACTCCTCTATTGTTATGTTTTAATAGTGGATTTGAAAAAGAATTTGTAGTATAGAAGTTTGTGCCCATTAAAAGTTGAATCTTGGAGTCATCTCTTTTTTCCTCTCTTTTTCTTACAGTGCTTTGCATAAAGCTTGACAGTTGCTGAAATTTGATAAACATGAGCAAATTTGATGTTGTGGTCATTTTATGGCTTCCACAATGGCTTTCTAGCATATATTTTGGTGAAGGAAGTGTGTATAAATGGTCTTAGGAGTTTACTACCAAGTAAATTTCTATTCAACATGTCCTCTGAAGTGCTGTACTGAGAAATAACAATATTTGATCATATGCAAGCCAGAATCTTCTAGAGATCTATTTTGGAAGTATAAAATTATACACAGTCAACTATTTGCAGACAATGACACTCTGAGACCATTTATCTACACCTCCTTCACCAGAATATAAGCTAGAAAGCTGTTGTGGAAGCCATAAAATGACCATGTCATCAAATTTGCTCATGTTTATCAAATTTCAGCAACTGTCAAGCTTTATGCAAAGCACTGTAAGCTGCCAAGAACATAGTACTATTCCCAGTTATTTAATAAATGGCAGTTCACAAGAGAGAAACACACAAAAACAAGAGAGGACATTTAGAACCGGTAGTGTCAAATATGACTGAGATATCAACATTGGATACATAATTTGCATAGACATAAGTTGGGCATAAATCATACTTCATAGTACATAAGTATGGAGTGGACATAAGTATGGATGGTATTGGTAAAGGAAAACTGGTTCAGAATGATCACCAGATAAAGAAAAACTTATTCAACATGATGAATGGTCAGGTATAATAACCAGCATCATTGTCCAAGTCATAACCATTGGGATCCTCACCAAGTGGCTCAAGGTAATCTTCAAACACTCGATGTTGTCTTTGTCGTGAAGGTCCTGCTTCCAAAGAATGTGGCATTCTTGAATGTGATGAACCAGCTACTTGATTGCCAGCTCGACGTGGCATAGGAAGTACTTGGCGAGGAGTGTGCTCATCAGTGTCATGAATCTTGTGTTTCTTCACCAACAGCTCAACAGAATGTTCATGCTGTTGAGAGACCATGAAACAATGAGCTTGATTTACATGGCTGAGTTGAGACTTGACTAGATCACATCTATTATGCACAAGAGGTTGGCGATATGCTCAATCATTGTTAGATTGTCCAGTTTCTGTGGGACCTGGAGGAGATCGACAAGATGGAATGCGTGTATCTGCTGGTATCTCTCATGGCAGGTAATGGCCATCTCCAATAGGTTTGTTGTCATCCTCATGATAATTGATATTTTGCATGTGTACACCTGTACCCACACAAGAACAAATGTTGAGGTCTGCATCAGTGGCACGGCATTGATGATGGGCTTGAACAGGTGCCTGGAGTGATGCATATCTTTCATTCCAGTAAGATTCCTCATGATACCCCTGATGGTGATGGGTGGCAAGAGGAACATCATGTGACCTTTGCTCATCATATTGCACAGTTTCCAGGTGGCAGCAAAGGGATTGCAGGGATTCATGACAATGAGTGGTCGCATTGGAAACACGTCCATGGTCATTGACAACTGTTGGATGTGCATCTTCATCCCAACTCTCAGTAGCATGTGGCACCTGAGACTGTGCTCGATGAGGGCATGCGCCTGCGCATGGAGTTTCCTCTGGATCTGAAGCCTCTCCAGCAGTGCGTGAACCAAGTGTAATGTGGGGGGGTACATGATGTTGGTGTTGGTTCTTGTTAATATATGGAGCATCTGTAGTAGCTGCTCATGGAGCCTGTGCCAGATGAGGATGGCATGGGCATGAGTGTGGATTTTCATTGAGATCTGATGACTCTGAAGCTGATGGATGGGTTGGTATTTGGCCAGACTGCCCGCTCTTGCTCTGCCCAACCCTTTGCATGAACTTCTTGGATTCCATGAGTGTCATTAGTGTATTTGCTGGTTCACAATCATCGAGTATGAGGGGGACTGACATCAGCTTTTCATCAGGTAGTTCTTTCTCCTCTGTGCAACCAGTGTCATGATACAACATAAAACTAATCAATAAACCACATACCATCTGTCCAAGGTTCAATATGACACAGTGGGCCCTCATCCACAACCCCATCCTCGCCTTCATCATGAGACAATGCCTGAATGTGTGCAGAAATCAACTTTGTCAGGACTTTGGATTTCAGGTCAACTTTGAGATTAAAGCCAGGCCCAGGAACCTTTCCAATCTCAGCTGGCCAACCAACCAATCGAATTTGGTAATGGAAGGCAAATTCAGGCCAGCATGCCCAAGCCATCTGCATCTTCTTTGCATCACCAGGGTGAACCTGCTCATGAACGATATGTAACTAGAGATGACAGGATTAATATCACATCAAACATCTGGGAAAGAAAGACATGCAGATATCAACATGCAGAAATTCCCCAATCATATGTATTCCGCAACTCCTTGTACAGTGGCCCACTACCCCACACCACGCTGGATGTATGACCTCTCAAATCATGGCTGGGGTTGATGATAAACCCGAAGCAATGAACACTGTACTGCTCCCATGCACTCAGACCCTGTCGTGGACTGTTCAAGACATGTTCAACAAAATGAATGAGAACTCACCATGATCAAACTTGTCCATGATATTGGCTACCACAGCATCAAAGCTACCATCATTCTTCTTCAAGTAGACAAAATCTTGCATTTCTGATTTGTACCAGTTGAGCTGTACCTTGAAATGGAGCCATCTAGCTGCTGGGTCATCAGCCTCATCACCAAGCAAGGTCTTTACACTCCCCCACCTTTCCTAGTGGACTCTGACTGGAGTCCAACTGGAGTCTGACTGGAGTCCACTGGGACTGGTCACCAGCCAACTGCCTGAAAAGTTGCCAGTCCAGTCCCAGTCCAGTCTGACCAGACTCTGAGTGGAATCCACTCAAACACTGGATTCCACTCGGACTGGTCCAGTGGAGTCCAGTGGAGTCCAGTTGGAGTCCGGTTGGAGTCCGAGTGGAGTCCGAGTGGAGTCCAGTTGGAGTCCGGTTGGAGTCCGAGTGGAGTCCGAGTGGAGTCCAGTCGGATTCCGCTGAAAAAGTGTGTAAGAAAAGGAATCAAAGACAGATCCCCATAGGTTGCTTATGTAATCAATCATGATGCACAATATAACCGTTACACCACAGTACCTTGTGTAAGGCATCATCTACTTGCATTAGGTATTGTGGTGTAGCTGTGTATGACAAAGCATATTGCCGCATCATCAAATGTGCCAGCTCATCACTCACCACCACCACCACCATCGACACCGCCTCCCTACCTCCTCTCTCTACCACCACCACCACTGTGTGGACACCCACTGCCACCATGCCCACACCCAATCCGCCATCACCACCACCCACAAACAAGCCAAATGGATGGAACACAGGCCCAAATGATGCAGATCGCATCATTTGGGCCCTAGGTAAGTTTTTTTTCGTTTGCTTTTTGTTTTTATAAACTAACTAACTTGTTTCTTTTGTTTTGTAGGTTCTACTCTACTGGTAACGACTGACTGCCGGATGCAAGACAACCCCACACACCCACCCCATGCCTGCAAGCCCCTGCTCGTAGGGTGGATTGTGAGTGTCACCAGGACCCCCAGAACGCAAAGCAATGGGGCCAATGACACACCACCTGCCTCCAGCCCCTTGAGCAACTGCTCAGGGGGTGGATCACGAGTGGAATGGAGGTGATGATGGTGAATGATGACAGGGCAACGCTGACACCAACATGGAATGACAGGGATCAACCCAGACCCGATGACACCCATGCCAGCCCCCTCCTCCCCGTCCAAACAGGATGTGAGGGTGTCAATAAAGGGTAGGAGATGGCAGAGGGGTAACAGGAGACCTGCGGAGCAGGATCCCCACCTGGTAAGCACCCACCTACCCCCTCCCTTGCATGCCACATCACTGACCCCTCCCCCCAACCCCTCCAAACTAGGAGACCCACAAAACCGACAACACACCCACCCAGGTGCTCGTCGGGTGGATGGTGGGTAGACCAGGGCTACGACAACCACGGCACCCATCCCCATGCCTATGAGCCTCTGCTCGTAGGGTGGATGATGGGTGTGGCTTGCTACAGTGACAGATGCATGCGAGGAGGGGTGGGCGATGACACCCACCCCAGACCGCATCCCCCAACCCCCCCTCCCCCGCATTTTGCATGGGGAGGGGTCTTTATTATTTTTAATTTATCTCTGCCCCCCCCTCGCACCAAATGCGAGGGGTATATATATTGTAGTACTTATGAATCCCCCCCTTGCACTGAACACGAGGGGTTTAGTTTTTTATGTACATAGTAGTAATCCCCTCTCGCAAGATGTGAGAGGGGTTTTTTTTTGTTTATTACTATATTATACCCACTCCCTCGTGTCCTACATGAGGGATGTGGTTAATTGAAATTTTTTGACCTTAATTGTTTGAAAAATGCCTCCTCGAAGAATATGAAAAGTTGAGTCATAAATAAACCTTATATTGATCCCCAATAAATCTCCTGTGGCTCAAGTGGTTGAGCACACTTGTTTGGTTTGTCATGTGATTCCTTATGGTGAGGTCTTGAGTTCAATTCCTGCAGTACACAAATTTATTTTGGGGGTACTTTATGAAATTCACCAAGTCCGAAGTCCTTTGAGCTCATATCTAATTGACTTATCATTTGGTTGCACTTGGACTCCAGTTGGACTCCAGTTGGACTCCAATGGGGGATTGAACTCTACATGACTTAGTGTAGTTCAATTGGACTCCACTTGGACTCCACTTGGACTCCAGTGGACTCCAGTCAGTCCGGTCAGAGTCCACTAGGACAGGTGGGGGACTGTAAAGTACTGCACCAAGCTCAACAAGCTTCTTGTTGTACTCTTCGTGAATGATGCTGGTGTAATCTGCGCTAGATACTACAGTAAGGTTAGAAGTCTGAGCAAAAATGAAAAAAAAATCATGCATACTATCATCTTCACATTTGATTTTGCCATGGTCAGGATACCATGACTGGAAGGCATTCCATATGTTGATGCAATGAGGCTTCACTGTGTTTTCACCAACAATGTTGAACAACAGATTGACAGGCTTCCCCTCTTCATGTGCAATTGCCGCCACTGTCTCATGGTAAATTTTCTGGGCCTCAATCACTTGAGCTTTAGCGGCTGCTTGAATGGGGCCTGATCTGAACAGTTGTCATTCGCTAGTGTTGTGGTCCAAGACATTGCCTGCATCATCCCCATCATAGCTCAATGGACAACAACTAGTGGACACCTTTATTTTCCTCTTTCCTTTCCCCTTCTGTGCAGCTGTGAACCATGGTGGTGAGACTGGTGCTTCCTGATCAAGTATGTGATCATCTTCTTCATCTTGTTCTTCTTGTGTTGGAGTCACAGCCCAAGGTCCTCTAAGGTGAATTTTCTGGAGATGCATCTGGTCATAATCAGACCCAGAGGGGGAGCTGAGTGGCAATTTGGGGGTGTGTTTGCTGGAGTTGGCTGGAGATGACTTGCTGGAGTTGGCTAAAGATGAGCATTGTGACTCATTATCATTATTCAGCACATCCTCCATCCAGGGAGGGGAACAAGCCACATGATGGCGTGGAGACACATCCATATTCAAGGGTGATTCAGGGACTGGAGTTTGGGGAGCCTCATGATCATCACAACCCCACCTTACACAGGTGGAAATGAATGCGGCATCAGGATCAGGATCGGGGTCGCTTTTGCCACACCCAAGTAATCATGGTACTGGGCAATTAATGTCACTGGGGTTCGAAATATGGGCACTATAAGTGGTGGAAACCTTGTGAGGAAGACAAGAAGGAGGAGGAGCAAGATTCTGAGCATGCACAGCATGGGTGGAATCATTAGAGTCAGGAGAAAGAGGTGCACTTGCAGCAGCCACATCCCCAGAACCAGTAGGCAATGCAGCTGTTGTTTTGGCTTTCACTCTTGCAGTCTTCTGTTGTCATTTTGGAACAGGCTTAGGATGGGTATCCCCAACATCAACGGGTGTATTGGGTGCAGCAGCAGCACGAGTAACTGGAATAGTGTGCAGTAGGATGGTGATAAGTTGAACTTGAGATGGGTTGGTCTAGAGGTCCTGGTAAAGAGTCAAATGAAAAAATAAATGCAAAAATACTCTAACTCAACTCAAACCATACTTATTGAGGTGGCCCGAAGGCTAAGGCAAACAATTGTCCAAAGATCTATTTATAACATGCAAAGTGACCCAACAATGATGATTGCCAAAAATGGCGATATGAAAATAATAGTTAGATGTACGAAACAGGGAATTGGAACATAGACAATGAATGTTAGGGCCCAGACTGCAACTGATGAGGGACTATTGCTGCACAACCAAAAGAATTGAAGAACAACTGTGTATAGAACTTTGCCACTGCCTGTTCTAAAGCAGTCAGTTCAACTGCAGAGTATTTCTCAACAGGTTTTTGATCAGAACCAATTTGCAATGGTGCGTTTCCCTTCCATCCTTTCATCAGCCTCTTCAATGCAAGAAGGTAAGGTGCTCACTCAGCTGTTGAAGGAGCAGCTAATCCTTGATCGGCAAGGCTAAGATCAGCAACCAGAAGTGGGCCATGTCCTGGAAAGCAAGCCAGCACATGATCTTGATGTTCTGGTGAGTCATCAACCACTAATTGTGCTCGGCAGTGCAGAGCAAGCAATTCGAATCTGAAATTTAGCTCATAGAGCTCCCAAAGGATCTCCTGACAGACCTCGAAGGAAGGTAGCACTCCTGTTGACAGTTCTTGTTCATGCCAGTGTTAAATGTATGATTCACCATCTCTCTATTTTACTTCTATCCTACTTCTATTCCATGTCCTATCACTTGTAGTTACACTCATGGGCACTTAGAGTAGTTTCCACCTTGTGTTTATAACTGTTTGTTTCACAGTATGTAGACTGCAGAGTCTGGAGTTTTGCACTCTTCAGTTGCTCACTCTGGACTCCAGGTACTGTACTCCTTATTGTCTCATATAATATATAGTTGCTCACTCTGGACTCCAGCTGTTCAGTCTATCTGAGTCTCCCTTCACAGTTGCTAGGTTAAACTGCACTAAAGACAACCTCAGACTTTAGCAGGTTATGGGCCCTGTGCCCTAGCGACTTCAAATCAACTCCAATCACTCTGACACTACTCTAACCTCAATAACCCCCCAGCACCTACAATTTCCATTCTGTGTGCCTTGGTTGTTGGTCAACAAGCCCTTGTTGGAGTTATCACACTTTTTGCACCAAATTCGATGTTCCTTGTCACCCACTGGTCGGATTGCTTAGTCCTTTTTCTAGGACACTTGGGGACATACCCCCCACCTCCCATTAACACCGATAGTCGAACGCGCTCACAGTTCCTGCTCAGCACTCATTGCAAATCTGAAACACCAAACGCTCAAATTACACCTTTGCTCAAATCGTCTCGTGCATGCCCAATTCAAAGGCTATCGTCGAACGGATTTGACAGGCAGATTCGGCACCTTCCCTTCCCTCGAACGCGCCTATGCTTACCCCAATCGCGCCCACACTCGCTTCTCAGCGCATCGTTCTGCAAACATCTCCAACTCATCACTTAATTTCCCAAAGCTCAACAATCACAATTATGCCTCCTGGAAGGATCAGATGGCTGCCTGGGGATGTAAACAGGGGTAGTGGAGGGTTGTGACTGGTGATATACAGGAGCCTAGCCCTGGGGATGCAGAGGCACATCGTTTGTGGTTTCAACTAGTGGATAAGGGGGCTGGGGACATTTATTTGCATATTGAGGATGACCAGAAGCATCACCTGGGTGGGGTTTTTGACGATCCAAAGAAGATGTGGGAGCTGTTGGAGAGAGGGAATTAATCAAAGAAGCCTGGTATGCACTTCAATACCTATGATGACTTATTCTCTGTTAGGAAACAAGAGAGTGAGGGCCTGGAAGGTCTCATAGCTCGCGTTTCTGAGAAGGTCCATGCTATCAAGGATCTCCATCCCTCTGGCTTCACCCTTGATGACCTTGACAATGAACTCCACTCCATGGCTCTCATCTGTGCCCTTCCTGATCAATATTCCTCATTCATCTCTTCCCTCATGCTCATCGACAATCTTGATCGCTCTACTATTCATGAAGCATTCAGGAATGAGCAATTAAACCGTGAACATCATTCTGGGTTCTCCAGTGACTCCACATCTGGTACTGCTCTAGCCACCTCTTCAGTTATTGGTTTACTCTGCAACTTTTGCGGATTTAAAGGTCATACCCTACCTCAGTGCTGGAAATTCCTTGCTGCAAAGATGGAGGCACATAAACCCAAACAGTCTTGTGTTGCTAACACCTCTACAACCACATTCTCCACATCACCTTCCTCTCCTGAAAGCGCAGCTGTTGCTACTGCCACTTCAGTCGCTGAGTTTGCTGGGAATGCAAGTTATCGTTCCTCTCAACCCACTCCTACTTCAACCACAACTTACCTTTGGAATGCAGACACAGGTGCCACATCTCATATGATGCCTCATTGCAACTGGCTTTGCGATTATACCCCTTTTCGTGTCCCAATTTGTCTTGCGGACAATACTATTGTCTATTCTGAAGGTGTAGGAAGTGTGGTGTTTAAACCAGTTATTGCAGGAAAAGAATTGAGGGCTGTTGAGTTTACTTGTGTTTTGCATGTCCCCGATCTCCAGAACAATCTCCTCTCAGTCTTGTATTTACCCTGTCAACATGGTATTGACATTTATATCTCTGCCAATGAACTTGCAATGATATTCTTACTTGATGGTGAACGCCTTTTCATGGCTCCCATTGATGAGAACAATTCCACATTTCTTGCTGGGACTACTGAGGTGTTCACCGAGCATGCTCACTGCTCCATATCCACTCTTCCTGCAGACCACAATCTCTGGCATCATCATTTTGCTCATCATGGCTATGATGTTGTCAATAAGATTGTGAAGGATGAGCTGGTGACTGGTATGTGTATTAATATGTGTGCCAAACCAGACCCTATATGTGAACCTTGTTTAGCTGGCAAGATGAACGCACATCCATTCCCCACTTCCTCTAGTCATGCTGCCAATCCCCTTGATCTCATCCACTCCAATTTGCATGGTCCCTTCAAAACACGTACTCACTCTGGGTATTGTTACTGGATCACTTTCATTGATGACAATACTCATTTCTGCTCCAAATACTTCCTTCGTACCAAAGATCAGGCATTTAATACATTCAAGTTATTCAAAGCGAAAGCTGAGAATCACTGGAATCGCAAAATCAAGGCTATGATTGATGACAAGGGAGGCAAGTACATGTCTAATGAATTCCTTGCATTCACAGATCAGTGTGGGATTGAACATTTGCATACTGTTCACAATTGACCTCAACAGAATGGCATTGCTGAATGAGCAAACCACAGTATTAAGGAACACACTACTGCCATGCTTTATGAAGCTGGTTTACCTCCTTCTTTCTTGGGTGAGGCTGTCGATGCATACATCACAGTCCAGAACAAGTGTCCCACTCATTCCCTCTTGGAGAAAACCCCCTTTGAACTCTGGCATATGCATAAACCAGATGTCTCAAATCTCCGAGTTTGGGGTTGTGCTGCATATGTTCACATCCAGAAGGATAAGCATACTGGGATTGGCTCTCACATGCAGAAGTGTGTTTTCATTGGCTACCCTGAGGGTTACAAAGCCTGGAAATTCTACAATCCTGTGACCAAGCATACTGTGATCTGTGAACACGCTGAATTTGATGAGCGTTATTTTCCTGGTCTCAAACACACTTGGAATGAGCCACCTGTTGATCCCTCTTCCCCTCTCATATCTTACACCTTTGACAGTTCCTGATCTTAGTGACATTGATCCTGAACCTGTACAGGCAATTCTTCCTTCTGGTGTAACTGATCTTGATGATGATCCTGTTCCATCTCAATCTCCTACTCATGCTCCTACTCCTCCTGCTTCTTCTCCTCCTGCTAATACTACCCCTCACACTCCCACTCCTCCTACTCATACACCTGCTGTATCTCCACCTCAGACCCCAATTTCATCTCCTCCTCCATCACTTCCTCTGCTTTTAGAGCATCAAGCTGCTAATCCACACAAGAATGCTGGATTGCCACCACAGGCTTGGAATGAGCCCCTTGCTCCAATCCCAGCTCTACAATTTGATCAACCTTCATCTGATGATGAGTCTGGTCCAGTTGTTGGTGATGGTTTGGATTCTAGTATTGATCTTGCATTATCTACTCGTTATGTGGACCCACAGTCATTCAAGGAGGCTATGAAGTGCTCAGATGTGCGAAAATGGCAGGAGGCAGCAAATGCAGAGATGAACAATCATTTTGAGAACAGGACTTGGGATTATGTGGAGTTACCTCCTGGTGAAAAGGTAGTTGGATGCAAATGGGTTTTTAACCTCAAGCATAATGCTGATGGCTCCATTGAGCATTACAAAAGTTGGGTTGTGGCTAAGGGTTTCACCCAACACCCTGGTTTTGAATATGCAGAAGACGCTACGTTCTCCCCAGTTTATCGTCCTGCTTCACTTCGGCTAATTCTTGCATTGGCTGCAAGGAAAGACCACCTTTGCTCTCTTGACATCTCCCATGCTTTCTTACTTGGGAAAGAACTTGAGGAAGTCATCTACATGCGCCAACCCGAGGGTTTCCATCAAGGTAACCAAAACACAGTTTGTCTGCTGCATAAACCTCTCTATGGGTTGAAACAGTCTGCTCGCAACTGGAATGCTTGCCTCCATGAGGTATTGACAGCTATGGGATTTACACGCTGTGAAGCGGACCATGCTGTTTATATTTACACACGAGGTGAAGTCAGGGTAATTGTTCCAATCTTTATCAATGACATTACTCTTGCTGGGACTTCTACTTCTACCATTGACAAGGTAGTTGAAGATCTCAAATCCCATTTCAAACTTCGTGATCTTGGTCCTACTCAATTCCTACTTGGCATCCACATTACTCGTGACCTCACAAATCACACCATCTCCCTCTCCCAACATCAGTACATCATTGATGTGCTTGAATGTTTTGGTATGTCAGATTGCAAACCTGTCTTGACTCCCATGGATCCCTCCCTTTCATTGACTTCTGACATGTGCCCCAAAACAGAGGAAGATGTTGCAGAAATGCGCAATGTTCCTTATTTGGTTGCTGTTGGGTCTTTGATATACCTTGCCACCACCACCCATCTGGACATTGCTTATACAGTTGGTGTACTTGGTCGTTTCAACCACAACCCTGGTCCTCGTCATTGGCTTGCAGTCAAGCATCTACTTTGCTATCTCAAGGGTACTATGGACTACAAACTAGTCTATGGACCTGATGAGGATGGTAATGAGTTATTCACAACTTACACTGATGCTGACCATGGTGGTAACAAGGATAATGGTCGCTCAACTGGTGGCTATTTGACTTGTGTTGGTGGAGGTGCAGTTGACTGGTGGAGTTGGTTACAACCTTTTGTGATGCTTTCCACCACAGAGGCTGAGTTTGTTGCTGCAGTAGAGGCTGGAAAGGAAATCAAGTGGACTCGCAGCATTTTACAGGAATTTGGATATCCTGTTGATCATTTGTCCACTCTCTTCATTGATAACCAGTCCACTCTCACTGTTTCCAAAAACCTGGAGCACCATGGATGAATGAAGCACCTTGATCTCAAGTACTACTGGCTATGCGATGAAGTTGAAACTGGCACCATTTCCCCTGTCTATATCCCCACCACTGACCAACTTGCCGACATTCTTACCAAGGCACTACCTCGTGTAACAGTGGAAAAATTCTGGACTCTTCTTGGTTTAAAGGTGTGATTTCAGTGATTTTGAGAGTTGCTTTATCAAAGGGGGGTGTTAAATGTATGATTCACCATCTCTCTATTGTACTTCTATCCTACTTCTATTCCATGTCCTATCACTTGTAGTTACACTCATGGGCACTTAGAGTAGTTTCCACCTTGTGTTTATAACTGTTTGTTTCACAGTATGTAGACTGCAGAGTCTGGAGTTTTGCACTCTTCAGTTGCTCACTCTGGACTCCAGGTACTGTACTCCTTATTGTCTCATATAATATATAGTTGCTCACTCTGGACTCCAGCTGTTCAGTCTATCTGAGTCTCCCTTCACAGTTGCTAGGTTAAACTGCACTAAAGACAACCTCAGACTTTAGCAGCCAGAAAACCTGCTCACCCCCTGTCTTCAATTCCAGCACTGCTTCATCCAGACAATTCCTGAGCAGCTGGTGCATGTCTGCATGACAACAACCACTCTTCATCTGCTCCTGACTCCCATCCAAAATTGCTGTATTACCATAGGTAAGCATTGTACACCAACTCTGATTTGATAACACTCGTGCTGATGATTCTGAGGACGTCAGCCTGTAGATCAGAGCTGGCTGTTGCTGAACCCAACTGAGGAGTAATTTTGCTTGTCGTTCTGGTGATTGACCTCCGTAGATAATGCCAGGTTCAGGAAATGTGTAACCTGCATCCATTGGACAACTGAAACATCCTGCTTGATTGGCCAGATTGGTATCAACTTGCGCCAATGCATGACACCATGCCGGAATTACCGGGGGTATCAGTGGATTTGGTTCCTCTATGAATTTGTTTCGCCCCACTGAAGGTTTTGAGGTTTGACTAGTTTTTTGATTATCTGATAACTCAGTTAGTAATGGAATGTGAAGGTGGAGAAAGTATGTACATGGTTGCCCCTGAGAAGGTTTGTTTTTCGTGGTCCAACTAGCCATTGGAGTTGAAGACTGGATAGAGCTAGAAGATGACAGTTGGTCCACTGAGGGTTCATCCACAATATCAAATGGATTGGGGTAGGAGAAGAAAGCTCAAAGGTAAGCATGGAACACATGGGATTGATTTGGATGGTCCACTCAATCAGAGAAGAAGGCCTTGAAGGGGGGACTGGGATCTGCAAGATGAAGGTAATCCTCAGGAAGCCGCACATTGGTGATGGAGTAAATCCTCACAGTGTAGAGCAGGTTATATGGATAGATAAGCCAAACAGGTAGGCCTGCACACAGAAAGTCTTGGACCACAACAGGATCATAAGTGAAGACCCCCATCCTCACCAGGGCAAAGACCATGCATACATGGATGGAACACTTCCAAGTAGTCTAGTGCAGCAAGGAGCTCCAAATAGCACCTCTGCACCTACCAAACATTCATGAACACCTGACGATGACTCATGGGCAAATTTTCCAGCCTTTTCATGCCCTGCATAAGTACAGTCAAGAATGAGGGTATAGCTTCATTCTTCTTCTCAGAAGTTTCCACTGACATGAACTCTTCTGCATGAGAACACTGTGAAGACACCATGTATGAGAGATAGGTGAAGTGTTTCCTGTTGATCAACCCTAACCCACTGATGGTAGTAGCAGTGGTTGGCACGAAGTCCTTGGGTTCCAGATCCCACCACATAATGGACATTGCATTGTCAGGCCCAGGGTGCAATGGAATTGAACCTAGATGACAATCAGAGACAACATACAGCTGCGGCCACTGAAGTGGATTGTCATCACCATATCAGAAATTGGCATGGATATGCATGTTGTAGGTACAACCAAGAGGGGGCTGGGGAACAAATTCCACGATCATTGTGCCTGACCCATATGAGACTTATATTAGCAGTCTCTGACCTGGTGAAATCCCTCAGCCTTTCATCGTCATTAAAGAAACTTCATCAATTAGATCAGTTATTATGGATGTCCATGGTAACAACCAGGTAGAAAGCATTGTTGATCCCGGTTCCTCGATCATATCGATGGCCAAAGATGTTTGCCATGAACTCAGTCTAGCATATGACTCCTCAATTAGGCTTCCAATGCAGTCTGCCAATGGGACTGTAGATGAAACACTCGGTTTAGCATGCAACATACCCTGCGATCTCAGTGGAATCACCCTATACATGCAGATACATATTATTTGGGACCTGGCATACGATATTCTACTCGGACGACCTTTCGACGTCTTGACGGAAAGCGTCATTAGAAACTATCAGAATGGAGCCCAAACTATCACAATATGTGATCCAAACTCAACTCGGACCGCTACCATTCCCTCGATACCTCAATTGCACCATCGTCGAAAAGTAGTTCGAGAGGATTTTCAGCGTTAGAGAATGAAATTTCGGAACAGTGCACTTTCATTATCTTGTTCAACTCTTCTGACTCCTCTATATTTATTGAGCGCACTGCAAATATCCCCAAAATTGACTCCTCCAAAGAATTATCTGCAATGGTTTCTGACCTATATTTATCTGCATGTGACAAGTTCCATGTTCCTCAAAATGCCTCGATGGTGTTTATACCTATGCGAACTTCTTCATCGTATGTTTCCCCTTCCTCAGTTATTTCTGACAATTGACAGTCTAGTTATTTATCAATGAAGAAAAAGTATAAACCAGTCACACAGAAGGTCCGTCCAATTGTGGCCGGACTACCCGATCATTTTCAAATTATTCAACACATTGAGGTTGACCCCCTCAAAGACATGCCTCCACTAAATCCCCATCCTCTGGTATTCAAACCGACTTCCTAATATAACCTCGAATGCAAAAACATCATTGATCGAAATCATCCAGGCGATTTCTTATGGCCTCAAGAACGAGACCTCATGCATGACTTTATTCAAAACCAGCAAGCAGGGTTCGCATGGACCGAAAACAAATGAGGAAGGTTTTGACCAGATTTCTTCCCCCCTATCAAGTTCCCAGTCATCCCTCATACGCCTTGGGTCAAACACAATATCCCCATACTGCCTGGTTTGTATGAACAGATTTGCAAGATTCTGAAAAAGAAGATCGAAGCAGGAGTCTATGAGTCGTTGAACTCGTCATACCAATCACGATGGTTTTGCATTGCAAAGAAAGACGCAAAATCGCTCTGAATAGTCCACAGTCTCGAGCTGCTAAACCAAGTTATGATTCAGCACTCAGGTGTCATCCCGATCCCTGAGCATTTACCCAAACAGTTTGGGGGATGTGCTCGTGGAGGAATGTTGGATTTATATGTTGCATTCAACGAAAGGCTCGTATCTGAGTCCTCTCGAGATCTAACGACTTTCCAGACCCCATTCAGTGCACTTTGAATTGTCACCCTACCGATGGGTTGGACAAACTCAGTTCTGATTCTACATGATGACATAACTCTCATCCTACAACCCGAGGTCCCTCACATCACGATCCCTTATATTGATGACAAACTGGTGAATGGTCCGAAATTGGAATATCAAACGATTGGTGGATCTTATGAAATGATCATTGACAACTCAGGCATTTGACAATTCATATGGGAGCATTTCGAGAACCTAAATCACATCGTACAGCACATGAAGTATTGCGGTGGGACATTCTCAGGACCGAAATTATTTGCTTGTGTCCCCGAGATAATCATTTTAGGTCATCGATGCAATATTCAAGGCCGAATGGCTGACCCGACACGTATCGATAAGATCCAGAAATGGGGTCTGTGTCATACGCTGACAGAAGTTAAGGTGTTCTTAGGAATGATTGGAGTTTGTCGAATTTTCATTCAGAGTTTCGCACATCGAGCAGCTGCGCTAATCAATCTTACTCAAAAAGATGTGCCCTTCAAATTTGGCCCATCTCAGGTAGCAGTGCAAGAGGATCTCAAGCATGCACTCCTAAACTCACCAGCAATTCGAGCCATCAACTATACCTCGAACGCCCCAGTAATCCTCGCAGTCAACACCTCGAGCATCGCCATCGGCTATTTCCTAATGCAATGCGACTGCGATAACTCTCGAAAGCGATACTACAGTCAATTTGGCTCGATCATGCTCAATGACCATGAATCCCAGTTTTTGCAGCCAAAACTCGAACTTTATGGTCTATATCGAGCCCTTGGGGCACTTCATTTATATTTGATAGGGGTACAAAACCTTATCGTTGAGGTTGATGCGAGGTATATCAATGGCATGCTCTCAAATCCTGATATTGCACCTAGCGCTAGCATAAACCAATGGATAGTTTCCATTTTAATGTTCCACTTCACACTAGTTCATGCCGCAGGTACGCACCATGGGCCGGATGGTCTTTTGTGACATCCTCGACAAACCGAAGATGACGATGTCGAAGTAGAAGAAGAATTTGGCAACTGGATCAACAAACTACACGGTTTTGTTCACCAAATCAACCCAATCTCGATTTGACCTTTCCCCTCTCACACGACTTATCCCACTTTTGCCCAAGCTTCGGATTTCAGCAAGAGGGAGGACATTTCGTATGAAGACATACCTTGATCAGACAAATCAAAGAAAGAAGACGAACGATTACTGCTCATTCATAGATGGTTAGACAAGATGGTGTGACCCCCACATCTATCAGACACAGAGTATCCTACCTTCATGCGATATTGCACCGAGTTCTTCATAGATTCTGGAAAACTATGGCAAAAAGATCATCATGGCAAACACAAGATCGTCGCGATTCCAGACCGTTGCATCAATATTATCCAGTTGTTGCACAACCATATCAGCCACAAAATGATCTTCGCCATGAAGTCTCACATTGCACTACAATTCTGGTGGCCCAACCTGAAAGTTGATATCGCATTGTACATCCAAATGTGCCACTACTGTCAGTTGTGATGAACTTGAAATCTTCTTATTCCACCAATCATCGCCACACCTGCTCCGCTATTCGGAAAAGTCTACATCGACACAATGCACATGCCGCCTTCCAGCAGATATCACTATATAGTACAAGGTCGATGTTCAATATCCTACTAGCCAGAGTTCAGGATGCTTCACAATGAAACAGCAAAGACCATCGGCGATTGGATCTTCGCAGAAATCATTTGTCATTGGGGCTCGCTTTATGAGATCGTTACTGACAATGGTGCAGCATTTCTTTCTGCTCTCGAGTATTTGTCAAAGCAATATCATATCAATCACATTCAGATAAGTGGCTACAATTCTTGTGCCAATGGCCTCGTCAAACGGGCCCACTTCAATGTATGACAATCACTCTACAAGGCCGTCGATGGTGATCAAACTCGGTGGTCGGTTGGGACCTACTCAGTCTTTTGGGCAGAGCCAGTAACAGTTCAAAAACGAATGGGCTGTTCACCCTATTTTGCGATCACAGGTTCTCATCCACACATCCCTCTCAACATTTCCGAAGTGACATATCTACAACCACCACCCGAATCGATACTCTCCTCCACTGATCTCATTGCCCGATGTGCTATCGCACTACAGAAACGCTCAACCGATCTCAAAGTACTCTACTCTAGAGTCAACACTGCTCAATGAGAAGCTGCGAAACGCTTCGAAGAAGTTCACAAGCGATCAATTCGAGACTACAATTTCGAAAAAGGTGACCTCATACTCATGCAAAACACACAGATCGAGAAAGCTCTTAATCGAAAAATGTGAGCTCGATATCTCGGCCCACTCATAGTCATTGCATGAAACTACAGTGGCACTTATATTCTTTGTGAGCTCGACGGTTCAGTTCTGCATCGACCAGTAGCTGCTTTCTGAGTTCTACCCTATCTAGCACAGAAATCGATTCCCCTTCCTCCAAACTTCTTCAATATTGACGATCATCGGCTCAAACAACTTCGAACAACATTGGATGTCGACAGAGACATCGATGAGGGCATTCCTGACCTCGATGAAGACAAATAGACCATTTTTCTTTTCTTTTTCTACTTGCGATATTAAAACAAACTCTCGATTTTATAACAGTGTACTATTACAAGTCACAATATTGTTCGAAACGTGTTTGCGCAAGCTCGACAGAGTTTTTTGGCTATGAAGGAGTTCTGAGCCTTTCCCTTATGTCTCGTTTTGATGAATCGTCCATCTTACTTTCTTTTTCTTTTTCTTTCCTATGTTTTCTGCATATATCTTACATTTCCTGGCTTCGATCGCATGCAATATTTCTCATTTCAAACTCATTTTGCTTGGACACAAGAAAAACAATAAAATTAAAACAATACAACAAATTTCTATTGGGATTCCTCCCACTTCCTCTCCAAAACCTCGATCTCTTCCATCAGCACTTCCACTTCCACTTCCAACTTCTTGCGCACCAGCACTTCTGCTAGATACCGACAGTGGAGTCACGCTGCATCCGATGCTGTCATCTCCTCCTCAACTGCACCCACAACCTCGGGTTCGACCTCTCATTCTCTAGCTTTTGCCTTTCCCTTCCCCTTCTCTGTCTCAGCCGTCTTTGGCTTCACCTTCACCGTTCGTTTTGGGCGCTCGTCGACTTTCAAGGGCCCGGCCTCCGTGTTTTGGATGGGCTGGATAGCCCAAATGTAAGTAATCATACAGATTAGCGATTGTACTGGTTATTGAAAAGGATCACTTACTACGTCTTGGAGTCGACACTTCTGTTGACTCTGCAGTACTCTGTGTTGCTTGCTTGGAGCCCGCCATTTTCCTCGACTCACCTCGATGGAGTCCTTGCCTTGATACTCCCTCCCAGTAGCACTCCTGCAGCCCCTGAGTGCATTTCTTGCACTTTGGGGTGCCCTCCTCTTCCGATGCATTCTGGAGAGGTCTTCAGCCTGGCACAATGATCACACTAAAGCAACATCGAAAGCATAATTAGTCTTAACAATATCGATGTAGAATGACCACTTACCAGCCCATGGAAGGTGATCAAGTCACCTTCCTCTAGCTGCACCTGCTTTGCGACCATGGGTTCCTCATTGAGCTCATCCTCACCTTCCTCCTCGTCGTCCAGCTCGTCTGCCTTCCCCTTCTCGACGATCCGCTCGACATCCAGTAGGTTGTCAACCAGAGGTTCTTCTACATCCGCAGCTTCGTCCCAATTGATCAAGAGGTGCATGAGCTCGAGTGCGGCCGTACAATCATGGAATTCATCCTTTGACATGGTTTTGGCCTGGACATCAGCCAAGAAGGTTTGACGTGCCTCGACCAGCGCATCTTGTTGCTCCTCAATCCTCTTCGCTTTGGCCTCGATGGCCACCTCCCAAGTAACTCTCACCTCCTCTCTTTGCCTCTCCCCCTCAATTCTCCTCAAGTACTCCTCACAAAGATATTTTCCACCCCATGAAACCCAATCCTCCCGAGCGAAAGGTGCGAAGAGGCCGATCACCTCGTCCAATGTAGCTTGCACATGCTTGTTGCATGCCTCGTTGAATGACCCAATAAGGTCATTGTATTCAGCCTATCAACGAGGTTAGGAAGCAGATAAACGAAGAAAAAGGAAAAGACATACCATTTTCTCACAAAAAGCATGACCCCACACCTCAAAGTCAAGGTCTTCGGCTTTGCCAGCCTCAGGCATCAATTTTGCATGATCGAGGATGGGAAGAGCAAGTTCAGTGAGGATGGACATGTTGTCGAGGAGGTGGATGGAAGAGATCAAATGAAAAGAGAAAAGTTCAAACCATGACGCATCTTAAATCAGCAATCAACAATGTCACATGACCCGGTTATTTCGGCTCGACTGACCGGGACGGTCAGAATTTCAGTAAGGGGGAGGATGATAGGTTGTCTCCTCGGCTCAAGGACTGATTCACCACTTTAGCATCATTCTAATCACATCAGCTAACTCCTACGATGTCCCAGACACAGCGCGACCCAGTCTATCGATCGCAATATCATATCGACCACATCGAAACATCACCAGTGACATAGGTCGTCTCCTCGGCTCAAGGACTGATTCACCACTTTAGCATCATTCTAATCACATCAGCTAACTCCTATGACATCCCAGATGCAGCACGACCCAGTCTATCGATCGCGATATCATATCGACCACATCGAAACATCACCAGCGACATCGATTGTATCAAGAGCCCACATCGCACAACCTTAGGACTACCCTGAAAGCCCCTAAGATCCCTCTACATGACTATCGAACATCCCCGATCAACTTTGAACAGCTGCAACCACAATCGAGCATCGTCGACCATTGTCGAGCATCATTGATCGACATCGAGAGACTACGAGCGACATCGAGAGACTACGAGCGACATCGAGAGACTACGAGCGACATCGAGAGACTACGAGCAACATCGAGAGACTACGAGCAACATCGAGAGACTACGAGCAACATCGAGAGACTACGAGCGACATCGAGAGACTACGAGCGACATCGAGAGACTACGAGTGACATCGGGTGCTGCCTTTGTTATCTAAATTGTGGAAGACCATGCACTAGGACATATTCCAACTCGTGCTCAAACCTGCTGATCATAGGTCAGCCTTGTTCCAAGTCCCTATCATGCACAGAACCCACTGGACACATTATTGCGAGACTTAGTGCAGTTTATACACAAAGGACAGTCTCTTTTAGTTCTTTCCCTTTATTACTCTTTCATCATATGATATATATATCTTTCTTGCTCAGATTCCAGTCTCCTTTATGGCCTTGTGCCTTAACTCATATCTTTTGCCTCATGTTCTACACATGTTTCTCATTCCATTTTAGGAAGTTTCTTTAAAACATATAAAACTCTGTAGTATCTACTAGAAAATGCAAGAAATCATCTTCACCTATCGTCTTGTATACAGTTCTAAGCATCCAATCAACTTTCTAAAACAATCTAAGTCTCTACAGGTTTTCTCGATCGATGAGAAACCTCTGTGATCATCGCATCCTCAATCCTCCCTCAATCCTCTCGTCATTAGCACTAGCAACCCTTCCAACACTTCATAGCCATTTGCCACACCCTTTGTATACTATCGACCTATCAAAAGATCTCCAGAATTCACATGTTGACCATCGACCATAAACTTGTTCACTGTTGATCTCATTGATCGCCCTTGATATCAATTGATACTCGATCGGACTTCACCAAACGCCTTTGTCTCTCATAGTACTACCTTCACAACTAGTACCAACTGGTCATCTTCCCATTGGTTGGGCCACGAACATTCTGAACGAGTCGCAACCTTCCTCTGACTCATTGCAAATATCATTGATTGCCTCATCAGCAGTTTAGGTGGATTACCCGGGTTGAGTATCATCAATGGGTTGCCATATGGTTGGGTGATGAAGCAGGGTGGGCAGGTGGAATTACTCTCAACATTGTGCTGTATTTTATGTCATGACTATGACCCATTTTCAGTTTGTCAATTGCTATTAGTGGCTATGTTGTCTTGACAACGTCAACACATTTTGGGTGGCACATTATGATAATGCCACTGAATTCTCAACTGCTATTTGTACAGACTCCCTATGTTCTGCCAATGATCTTTCTCTTGCAATATGTGCCCCCAGTTCTCAAAGAAATTCAGGAGTGCAGACAGCCCATGGAAGATCTATGTGCCTCAACCTGGGCCATCTCGCCCTCATCATCTTACAAAGCCCAGTGGCATTCAACCGTTGGTGTACCTTACCCATTGAGAAACCCTTATACAACAACCTAACCTTCCATGGCTGCCTGGGCAAGTTGGCTTTGTAGGCAATCGACCACAAGATGGAGAGCTACATGCAGCCCCCATGCCTGATGTTGTGGACAAAGGTCTACAGCACTTTGATGTTTTGGGTGGCGACTTGGCTCCCAATTTCCATGATACACCTGTAGCAAGCCATCATTGCAGGAAGAGAGCAAATCAAACTGTGTGCTGGGCAAACAAAGTGATCCCCAACTTAATCCTACCATACATGGAATATGTCCATCAAGCTCTCTCTCTTCGCAACCAACCAGATGTTTCACAGCCCATCTGCATGTGTCAAGAGGGTGGTCAATCTTTGCAGATTGCCATCATGCATTTTTCAGGTATATAGCTGATAATCATGATTATGTGACTCCATTAGCTAATGTCTGTCATACAGTCCTCGAATATTTGATGATCCATTCATGCTCCTGTGCACTAGTCTTTAGGCAGCTTATGCAGTGGGGACTTTTTCCTTGCTCTCCCCTCCGCCAACATTAGCCATGGACTTGCAGGTACTGGAGTTTGTCACACATCTATTTGTTCACATCCTACTGAACAATACAGGGTGGTGCAAAACCATTGAGGAATTTCTTGACAGTCAAGGATATAAATGGACAACAAAGGTATCATCGTTCATTGAGTATGACGTGGCATTACTGAAATATCATGCAGGATTCTCTTCATAGACGATTTGGCAGTGCACTACAATGGTACCACACTCTTCAAGATGCTACCAATAAACAGGTGGATAATATATTAACTCATGTCTGACAAATTACAGTTGGAATAGATGATGGCTTGCTCAAGGATGCGACACCAGATTCAGATTTCCCAACACTGCCAACTTCTCCTACTCCAATGTGAACGGCACCAATAGCAACCTCCAGCCCTGACCCACATACAACAGATGATCAAATTCATGATCATGAGTTCTCATTTTATTCTAGGGTACCATCAGTGACTCCTGAACTCCAAGATTGTTCACCTGAAACTTCTCCCCCCTTCCGCTCCTTCTCCTTCAAAAAGACGACGTTCAGAGGTCAATCTCGATGATGAGACACACCAATCAACCCCTTCCCAGATCCCGCTCCTTGCTCCCAACCCAGTGACGATCTACGCTCACACTGTCCCATCTGCTTTGGTGGAGAATTTCCTTGTATCTCACTTACAGGGTAAGTTTGTTTTGAGGGCTACTGTTACAGATTATCAGTTGCCTATGCAATACTCTTAGTCTGGATGCCATTGTTTGTCTTGATGCCTGCTTTACACAGAAAAGGTAGAAAGGAGAACGAGACCCTCCGCATACCCACCCAAAGTCAGTGTTCATTCCAGAGGTTGATATGGTTTGCATGGAAAGTCACTGGGAGGATGTTTGTGGTTCACGGTCTAACAATTCACAACCTTCACGCTGTGCCCAAGTCAATACATTAAATGAAGAAGATGGATATGAAGGTGACTTGCGCATTCCAACATCTGTGCTAGATGGGTGTGAAGCTAATTTCACTGCTGCTGATGCTGCTTGAGAGAAGGCTAGCACACAATTCTTTGATGACACAGCATTGATGGCTCTACTCTGTTGTCACGATCGCATTTTATGGATAGCATTTTATGGATAGTGAACATGCATTCTGCTGGCAAAAAGCAACACTATGCATTGGTTCTCCTAGAAATGCTGTTCCAACATCTTCCCCAGAACTTTACAGTTGGCACTCTGTATGACATAAGCTGCCAACTGCATCGGACCTGCATCAAGTGGGAGTTTCTTGATCGCTACCTTGACTGCCTCATCTTTGCAATATCAGTTTTCCATGCCTTTGGACATCGATGGGCATGTCAACTTGTTTACCATCCTCACAAGTGTGAAGGCTTTGGACTGTCAGATGGCAAAGGGTGTGAACATTTCTGGCATTCAATCAGCAAGCTGATTGCATACTTGCGAGTTTGTGGGGTATGTCTACACTGCTTTCATGCTAAGCATTCTACTGAGTATCATTTCATAGCATCATCAATGGCGATACACTCTCAATCAGCAAGTCCACCATGCAGATCATGAAAGCCTTCAAAGGCTGGGTTGCTGGCTCTGGCATTGCACTAAGCACTGTCAAGATAAACAAATGGCTGCCAAAGAAATATTACATGATTGCATGCAAGATAGTGATGTTCTTCACCGTGAGTGGGATGTGCAAGTCAAGCATCAGACTAAGCCTCTTCCATGTGCATTTGTTTCTCCAATTACCTGCTCCAAAAGCTAACTAGGTCAGTGAGTAGGAAAATCAAAGAACCAAGGCAAGAATGCTGTCAAGGAAGTGATGTGACTACACAAAGTATGGGATGTCCTCAAGCAATGCATTGAAGATATTGAAAACTCTATTATCAATGGGTTCACTGATCTTGCTTCCACGGTGGATGCTGAGAGATGCCTGGAAGATGCCCATATGGCCTTGCAACATGCAGAAACCAAGGTCAAGGCCAAGGAAAATGTTCTGGGAGTTGATGATAGGACTGAACTGTGGAGGCTCACTCAAAGCATCTTCATTGCTACTCGAATGAATGCACTGGCTCTGAAAATTAGCAGTAATTTACAGACTCACCGAATTCCATTGGATTCCAGTGGATTCCATTTATTCCAACCAGATTCTGGTTACTCCAGATGCTCAACTTAGAGTATATACCCTAATGGATAGTCAAATCTCAAGTCTTAAGTTGTCAAAGTGCCTACAAAATATATTTGTGCAGAGTAAGGATTGAACTCAAGACATCTTGATTAGAGTGATCACATGACAAACCAAACATGTGTGCTTAACCAGTTGAGCCACAGGAGAATTATTAGTTAGTAATATAATGTTTATTCATGACACTCCAATGTTTTTTGAAGTAGTTAAGATCAAATTTTTTTAATTAACCACATCCCTCACATTGAATGCGAGGGAGTGGGCATGATTGTGATTATATACATAAACAAAAAATCTTCCCTCTCACAAGATGCGAGAGGGAGTTTTATTTATATACATAAAAAGCTAACCCCTCATGCCGAATGCGAGGGGGGAGGTAAAAACATGAAGAAAAAAATCCCTCCCCCATGCAAAATGGGGGAGGGGGGGCACAATACTAATAAATAATTAAAAGTACAAAAAAAATCCCTCCCCACACCAAGTGTGGGGGAGGGGGAGGGGACATGACCCTGCTGTCGTCGTTGTCATTCCACCCACAATCCACCCCATGAGCAGTTGATCATGAGGCTGGGGGTAGGTGGCTTGTTGTTGTTGTTCCACCCATGATCCAACACATGAGCAGTTGCTCATGAGGCTGGGGGTGGGTGGTGCATTGTCATCTCCTATCCCTGCACCTGGGCGTTGTTCCACAATCCACCCCACGAGCAGTTGATCGTGAGGCTGGGGGTAGGTGGCTTGTTGTTGTTGTTCCACCCATGATCCAACACATGAGCAGTTGCTCATGAGGCTGGGGGTGGGTGGCTTGTCGTTCTTTGTTGCCATCATCCCCCATTTGGATTTCTGTCTGTTTTTTTTTGGGGGGAGGGGGAGGGGTTTGGGCATGTCAGTGCAATGTGGCACATGTATGGGGGTTGGTGGGTGCTTACTAGGCAGGTATCCCTCCTCTGGGGTCTCCTGGCATCCCTCTGCACCCACCTAGCCTGTGTCGACAGCCTCACATCCCATTTAAAAGGGGAGGAGGGGATTGGGTGGCTGTGGGCATGCGTTGCATGTGTTTCATTGCAACAGGTCATCCCCAGTAGTATATAGCCTAAAAAGCAATAAATAACAATTAGTTGATTGATAAAAAGAAAAAGAAAAAAGAAAAAACTTATCTATGGACCAAATGACAATTGCCATTGTTTGGGCCCGCGTTCCATCCAGTCGGCTCATTTGAAGGTGGTGGTGATGGTGGCAGTGGGCATGGGAATGGTGGTGGTGGGTGCACATGCAGTGGTGGTGGTAGAGTAGAGAGGAGGAGGAGGCAGCATTGACAACGGTGGTGGTGGTTGTGAGCTGGCAGTCACGTGTCACATGTGATGCAATATGCATGTGTGCGTATTCCGTTAATGGCTGTGACTACACACCTTGGTTGGGTAATAAAAGTATTAGATGTATGTAGATGAATAATGACTTGGTAGCTCAGTGGTTAAGCATGCTGTTATGTGTGCAGACCCAAGGTCAAGTGTTCAATTTTTGTTGCACGTCAAAATTTTATTTGGGAAAGCACATGCATTCTGGTTATTCCGGTTATGCTAGTGCCATGCATCCAGTTGATCTGACTGTTCCAGGTTAAAATGAGTCCAGGTAGATTCCATGGATTCCAGAGGTAAAATTGACCCTCCAGTCTGATTGGAATTATGAATTGTGAGAAAAATACATGTAAATGGAATTGACCGGAATTCCAGAAATTCTGATCGGAATAGGTGGAGGAGTGTAATGTACTCAGTTGGCTCCCCATTGAGATGCAGTCGGCATGTGGATTGCGCTGACTCAACAATCCAAATTGCCTGGAGCAACCCTCACTCCTGGACTTCGCCAAAATGTGGGCGCAGTTCATGCACCGACATCTGTACCAGTGGAGACACCACCCTGGTACCATGTTAGCAGAACAGAGGGTCTCACTCCCTCATGTCAGGGGGCAACTCCTGCTTCATCAACAGATTCCTTCAGGGCTATCCCCTGAGGTCAAAATCCTCTTGTTGCTTCATATTGCCAAGGTACTTGCTATGCCGGGCTTGTACCGATGGATTCAAGAGCAGGAATGCCTCGCTCTGCCCCCCATATGCTGTTGGCAACCTATGCCAATTACCAACCATCAAGTCTCCTTAGAGGATGTCATAAGACACCTTGCCTCTATGGGAGTCTTGGACGAGGAAGTCCAAGAAGGATATCACTGTGCTGTCAGCTGGCTTACAGCAATGGCCACCACCAACTCCTCCTGTTCGGAAGAGTCTACTATCACTGCAGACATCATGCAATGGCTGTGGCAACTTCCCAACTCTCTTTCAGAGGATGCCCCTCTGATGACTGAACCCCAGTGGTGGATCGCCGGGACTAACAACATGGCTCTTTGGGAGCCACAAAGGATAAGGAAATGAGATGCTACTGTCCCCACCAGGGGCAGAGCTCCTCCTCATTCAGGGTGACTATAAGGGCAACCTAAGCCTCTAGCAAAGGGAAATCCGAAGTTAAAATTATACTACATAATACAGGCATTGGGGACACACCTAGCAAAGGGAAATCCGAAGAGAAAACTCTAAGGATCCCCTTGCTGATGCCCAGTATATGTGAAGACGACAAAAATCAAATATAACCTAAAAATAGAAAAAGGCGGAGATAGGTGAATCAAGGCCGCCGAATGACATCATACCAAGGGGTATGTGTCGGAAGGGGTACTCCGCCTCTAAATATAAAAATGTCAACATGTACAAACATGATAGCAAGGGAAAATTAGTAATAAAATCCGGAAAAATCATAGAAAATGAAGAATAGAAGGAAATGAGGTGGGGAAAAATATAGGACAAACATAAAAAATAGGAAAAACACACAGGGCACCCCCCTAGTCCCCTTACATCACCCCCTCTCTAAGATGCATCGCCCCGATGCATTCGAAATTGTATACGACCAAAGTCCGTGACTTGAATGCGACACAGTGCAGCAGTGTGCCATCAGTGGAATTCCTTGATTAACCGAGGGGCATTTACATCAGACTCTTCGACCCATGAGTTCTCCTCATACCCATAACCCTTCCAATGTACCAAATACTGGAGTTTTCCTCAATGCAAACGGCTGTCCAAGATTGACTCGACTTCATATTGGGGTTCTCCCTCAATCACTGTAGGTGGTGGTGGTGGGTGTGAATGGCATCCCGGGAACAGATCTGGGGGAGCTGGAAGCAATTTAACGACATGGACAATGGGATGGAGTCTGGACATAGAGGCTGGGAGGCATAGATGATAGGCATGCATTCCAATGCACTTGACAATGGGGAAAGGTCCCAAGAAGCAATGAGCAAGTTTCTTGGATGGACGTGTAGTGGAGACATCACTGGAGTCAAGATAAACTCGATCACCAACCTTGTACTGAGGAGTTGGGGAGTGGCATTGGTTGTAAAATTGTGCCATGTCATCCTTCGCCTTTGCGAAGGCTGCCCTTGCCTCCTCCAAGCTATCCCTCATGCATTCTGTGAACTCATTCACCATCTCGATGTGTGAGGGAGTTTGGCGAGGTTCAAATCCCATGCGTGGATGTCATCCAGTGTCTAAGAGGAAAGGGGTCTGTTGAGTGGAAGCATGGACATGGTTGTTGTACCCGAACTTGGCCAAAGGAAGGAGATCATCCCAATCGTCCTGGCATTCATTGACAAAGAGGCGGATGTACTGCTCCAGTTCCTGGTTGACTTGCTCTGTCTGGCCATCAGTTTGTGGGTGATAAGCAGTTGAAGTGAGGAGTTTGATCCCCAGGAGTCGGTACAGCTCATGAGTGAACTCTGCCATGAACTGAGGGCCACGATCCGAGAGGAAGGCACCAGGAAGTCCATGTAATTTCCACACGTGGTGGAGGTAGAGTCGAGCGGCACCTAGGGCACTGACAGTGGTGTGAGTGGGAATGAAGTGAGCGTGTTTTCCCACTGAGTCAACTGTGCACATCACCGCATCAAACCCATTTGACTCTGGCAATTCCACCACAAAGTCGATGCTGACGACATCCCAACGACTCTCTGGAACAGGAAGAGGGTGTAGCTCACCAATAGGCTTGCGACGAGGGACCTTGGTGCGTAAGCAAAGGTCACAAGTGCGACAATACTGACCAATGAGCCGTGACATTTGTGGCCACCAATAGTTCCGTGAGGTGAGCTCCAAGGTCTTCCAGCATCTGGGGTGGCCAGCAATCTGTGAGTCATGGTGTTGGGATATGATGCGCCGGTGAAGGTCTGGGTCATTGGGAACATAGATGCGATCCCTGAAATACAACAAGTCCTCCTTTTCAGCCCACTCTGCCACACGTAAGGAAAGGGTCGATCCCTTCCTCAGTTCTTTAACAGCTTGGGCGACAACATCCTCATGTAAACCACTATGGTTTGCATGACAAATGTCATGTAGAATGTCCCGCTCCTCGCCCTGGGGTGCGATGCCTTCCAGTGCCCGAATGGTGAACAGGTCTGGCTGCAACAGCACAATGTTTTGGTTGTCACTGCTGCCATCCCCATGGTCTGCACATCGGGATAGGGCATCGGTCTTCCCCATGCTGCGACCCAGATGGTGGTGCAAGGAGAAGTCGAATCTAGATAGATACAGGGACCAACGAGCTTGACGACGGTTCAATTTCTTGGCCATCATGAAGTACTCAAGATTCTTGTGATCCGTCCAAATTTCCACCTTGTGTTGGGCACCCTCGAGGAAGTGTCGCCACTCCTCAAGCGCACACATTATTGCCAACATCTCCTTGTCATGGATCTCCTAGTTTCGCTCTACAGCACTAAGGCTTTTGGAGTAGAACGCAACAGGATGCCACTTCTGGTCCTCTGGAGACTGCTGAGACAACACGGCGCCCATCGCAAAGTCAGAACTGTCGGCTTCTATACAAAAAGGACGTGAATCATCAGCAAATGTAAGGATCAGAGTGGAAGTGACCATCTCCTTAAGCTTTTTGAATGCCTCCTGTTGTGCATTATCCCACCTCCATGCCACCTTTCCTGTCAAGTCGAACAGTGGTCGTGCATGATGTGAGAAATCCTTGATAAAACACTGATAGAAATTGATGAAGCCCAGGAAAGACTGCACCTCCTTCTTGTTCATGGGCATCGGCCAAGCTGTGACCCCGTTTACCTTGATAGGATCAGCAAAGGGGCCAGAGGTGCTTCCAATGCAGACGGAACTGGTTCTTTGAGCTTGCTCTTACATTTTGCAAGAGAGCTTTCACTGCACAGAAATCAATGAACAAAAAGTGGAAACAAACAAGACAGGATGCCCACTGAGCAGAACTGATTGGCTCAACAGTTTCTGCATACTGTGCATTCTCAGTCTTTATTTTTAGACATCTAGACAAAATGAGTGATGACACAAGGACAATCAACTGCACACATACTCGGGATGGGTGACAGATTGCTTATCAGTCATTTCACTGTATCAAACAGAGCCTTAAGTAAGCACAGCCATGAAGGCAACAGACCAAATATCAATAACATACCTCGCGTGTTCCTTGACCACAGCGCCAGAGCTAGTGACAGAATATTGTGAACCAAACACAGGGGGGGTTCCAGAGGCAGCGACATCATCCATAGCGGCAAGAACAAGACCTCTATTAAAACAAAATGAGGCTGAAAGACAGAACAATACCAGACTACAAGCACATACAATATGGAAATGGCAGGAAGGTCTTCATATGCCTGTGACCCAGGTGGTGGGATTGGCGATGCACAATGTTTTTCCAAGTGCGCACTGTCAGATTCAACAACCGCCCAGCCACAAATAAGTCAAGTGGCATGTATAAAACATAATCGAGGCTACATACATTCACTTTTTCTTGGTTGGGGTTGACGCTTCTATGATTTCACTATAACAGCAAAGGTAGAATATAATTTCAATCAACAAACATGAAATGCATACACTTCAGAATCATCAGACTGTACAACCATCTTTCACCTAAAACCATATAATGAGCAGATTTCTAGACAACAGAAAATAAATAAGCTCACTTCGACCGTGGACAGACAGCATTTGCAGCAGTGATTCTGCTAAACTGAAAGTAAGAACAGGTTTAGCAGGAGCAAGGGTCTGCACCTTTGTTCAGCTACCAAAGCTTTTGTGGGACTGTCCAAGACATCAAGAGATGGCAACAAAAAAAGGATACACTGGCAAATAATCACAAACCTAACAGCAGCAGACACTTTATTGGTAGACATAGTGTTGAAAGTTGAGTCCAGAGATTTAGGCAGACAGAAAAATTATTTCGATCGACTACAGCTGCAGCACCTGTTTTTATCAAGCAAAGTCAAGCAGACAAATAAAAATAGACATCTATGCATACATGCAACTCCACGATACCATGTGATTTGAGGAGGATGACAGCTCAGAAGCACATTCATTAATTGGGGTTCTGTGGTGTTTTTCAAGGTGAGAAACCAAGAGCAGAAATCAGCAGAATGGCCTGTTCAGAGTGACGAGTGAAGCCTACATGCATTCATCATTTGAGTTGTAGTATGGTGCTGCACAGGGTCCCAACTTGGACATGGCTGACCGTCAGATCCACCAGCTCACAACCTGACAGAACCAAGCATGAAAGAATAATGCAGATCATATAAAGAATGTCATGTCACATACCTCATCTCCTGTCCACAGACAGGCAACAGCCAGCAGGAAACAGATGTTGCAATTCCAAATGCAACTCCATGATCCACATTAAAACACGTTGAATTCCGCAGGCAATACTCAAGCCAGTCACCCCCGTCATTGTTTGCAGGGTTGGAGGAGTAGGTACAGGGAATCGTTGCCCTGTCATTGTCCCCTGTCATCTCATCATCACTGTTCCACCTGTGATCCACCCCATGAGCAGTTGCTTGTGAGGCTGGGAACAGGTGGTGCAGCATTTGTTGTCAGGGGTGGGTGCCATGTTGTGCCTCGTGGAGTTCGGTGATGCTGGGACTGTTTGTCCCCCCTATGGTCCTTGTCATCATCTGGTAGTACAGGCAATCCACCCTACAAGCAGTTACTCATAGGCATGGGGGTGCACTATCAGTTGTCATCATCATCTGTCACTGGCCATCAGCTTGACCCACCCTGAGAGCAGGTGCTCACAGCCATGGAGAGGAGCTGTGGTTGTGGTGGGTCCCCTTTTAAGCCGTGTTGTGTCGAGATGCTGCTGATTCTGTTTTGGTGGGGATAGGTGGTGTTAGCATTGATGCAGCTGATTATGGGCATAGTGGTGTATACCTGATGGGTATCCCACTTCCTGGGTCTCCCTGCTCCTGTCGTCTCTGTCCCATCATCCCTCATTGTCAGCTGTTAGCACCCATGACCCACCCTGCAAGCAGTGGCTCATGGGGCTAGGGGCATTGTTGGTTGTCATTGCTCCATCATCCACCCAGCAAGCAGAGGGTCGCAGCCGTGGTGTGGGCAGCCGTAGGTTGCACTGCCTCAAGGGCTGTGACATCATTATAACATAAAAATCAAAAGAAAAGATTAGTTAGTTGAAGATAACTAGAAAGGAACATAAAAAACAACTTACCTAGTGCCCAGATGACATTTGTAGTTATCTGGCACTACTGGGGCTGACCTGTGTGTCCCACAGAAACACAGCCTTAGAAACTTGTTTTAAGACTTCTGATGTGTATATCCTTTGGATATTCTTAATATGTATGTAAACGAAATGTCAGGGAAATATTTTACATGTATCCAAGCTGTATCTGCAAGGAACATAAAAGGTGTATTCTACAATGTTTCTTTCAGATCCATTCTGGAAACATTTTTCATGTTCCCTTTGTGTAGGTTAAAGAAACAACTCTTATGTAATTATGGCTGTATCTGCAGAAAACACTTAACATATATTTGATTATGTGTTTTCTATGGATACATGCAAAGAACAAAGGGGTTACCATGGTTACACATGTATCCCTAGGAAACACATAATAAAATTACATGTTAAATGTTTTCTGCAGATACAGCCATAATTACATAAAAAGTGTTTCTTTAACTTACACAAAGGGAACATGAAAAATGTTTTTAGAAGGGATCTGAAAGAAACATTGTAGAATACACCTTTTATGTTCCTTGCAGATACAGCTTGGATACATGTAAAATATTTCCCTGACATTTCGTTTACATACATATTAAGAATATCCAAAGGATATACACATCAGAAGTCTTAAAACAAGTTTCTAAGGCTGTGTTTCTGTGGGAAACACAGGTCAGCCCCAGTAGTGTGGGCCTCATTTCATGGTGCATAGGTTAGCAAGTTAGTCAAGAAAGAAAAACATACCTGGGCCTCGAGCCCCAGTTTTTGTTGTTGTTGCTGCTGTTGCATTGCCCTTGTTGTTACTGCCCATTGTTGAGCCTGTGGTGTGGTTGATGTTGTTGTTGTTGACATGTTGTTGAGTCAACTGTGATGGAGTCACATGTTTTCTGTTGTTGATGCATTTTCAAATGCAGAACTGAGTGCTAATGAAACCTGCCAACCTGCACCCACAACTACCCGTGGCTAATACCGGCATGGGTTTCAATACCCTTGACAATCACTAGTTATGACAAGGTGTCTTCATTTATTGAGACTGGGCCTAGGACATTTACTACTTCTAATCCTACATTAAAATGTAATTCCCATGATTTTCTAGACCCTCCTTGGTTCCGTCAAAATACTATTTCTCCTGGTGCCCATTATACTGAGGTCACTCTGCCTCTCCCTTCTCTACCTCAACATCTTCTGGATGACCCTCAGCTTCAAGCCTGCATTCAATCTCTTGGGGATGCAATCAAAGTCGACACTCCTTTCAATGTTGACAAGATGGAGTTGCTCCTTTCCAACCACCCCAACCAACCATTTGTCTGCTCTGTCATGAAGGGATTCTGAGAAAGCTTTTGGCCATTAGATGATGGTGACTGGAAGATCAAGGTTGAAGGAGGTCTTTACACTCCCCCCCCCAATCCGAGTGGACTCTGCTTGGACACTCGGACTGTCCAAGGACTTTGCTTGGACTTTGCTCAGACTTTGCTTGGACTTCTTTGGCTGAAAGTCCTGCCAAACTAAATGTCCAGTCTGAGCTGAGTCCTTGGACTGTCCTAGGACTGTCCAAGTGTCCGAGCAGAGTCCGAGTGGACCAGGACTCATACAGTCCTAGGACTGTATGAGTTCCTTATGTAATTGACTAAAAAATCAGTGGCTACTGCAGGGGTTGAACCCTCATAGTCACATGATAAAGTACATTTAAGGCAACAATATAACCATTAGATTAAAGTATCATTACAGGTAGATAGTTTTATCTCTCTATGTACTGCCCCGGCTGTGATGACAAATCAACACAGCTGCATCACCAACAATGATGCCAGCTCATCATCAATCATCATCGTTCACCACCAACCACCACGACCACTACCACTCGATGACGACACCTCCCTCCTGCATCCTGCTGCTGCCACTGCCCCCTGAACACCCCACAGCCATGGGCCCCATGCCAGCACACGACAAAATGAGCCCAAATGACGATAGAGTCATTTGGGCCCCAGGTGAGTTTTTTCTTTTTTCTTTTCTCATGTTTTCTTTAAGCTAACAAATTTTTTCATTAATTATAGGTTATATCTATACTGTAGCAGCACAATGACCCCAAAACCACCAAATGAGGAACAACGACAAGACCATGACCCAGCAGCCGCCCCCACCAGTGCAAGCAACTGCTCGCATGGGGGAGAGTGGCTGCTAACGATGACAACAATGACAGGGAACGATGACACCACCCGCCCCAGCCCTATGAGCCACTGCTTGTAGGGTGGATGATGGGTGGAACAACAACAATTAGGGGAGACCCAAGAGACGTCAACGTCTCTTGGGTCCTAGGTAAGCTTTTTTTCTTTTCTCATTTCATTTTTCGATGCTAAGTAACTTTTTATAGGTACAAACTACTACTGGCAATGATGATGATGGGGGTACACCACCACCACCACTGTTGCAAGCCCCTGCTCGCAGGGTGGAAGATGAGGGTGAAGAGACAGAGGGGAAGGGAGACAAGGGGGAAGGGAGACAAGAGGGAAGAGAGACAAGAGGGAAGGGAGACAAGAGGGAAGGGAGACAAGAGGGAAGGGAGATGACGACAAGTGGGGACACCCATGATGTCACCCGCCCCATGCCTATGAGCATCTGCTCATGGGGTGGTTCAAGGGGGAGAAGAATGGGGACAGGAGAGCGAGACAGCCAGGTGATGACCTGGAGAGAGACAAATGCCGCCACAAGCAACTGTTGCTCATGGTGGGTGTTTTTAATTTATTTTTATTATTGATAGTTATGGCCCCCTCCCCTCAAGCTTGCGAGGGGAGGGCTTAGTATTATTTTAATTACCCATATTAATTACCCCTTGCACAGATGCAAGGGGGTCAATTTAATAATCTATGCATGATATATATAAAAATTAGATTTCAGTCATAAATAGATATGACATATGTAACTTGAAATGACTACTTGGCTTAAGTGGTAGAGTGTGCATGTTTTGTCATCATGTGATTGCTAGTCCAGAAGGCTGTAGGTTCAATTCTGGCTGTGCACACATTATTTTGGGAGACTTATAAGGCTTTCTCTAAGACTGGAACTTATAAGGGCAACCTGAGCCTCTAGCAAAGGGAAATCCGAAGAGAAAACTCTAAGGATCCCCTTGCTGATGCCCAGTATATGTGAAGACGACAAAAATCAAATATAACCTAAAAATAGAAAAAGGCGGAGATAGGTGAATCAAGGCCGCCGAAAGACATCATACCAAGGGGTATGTGTCGGAAGGGGTACTCCGCCTCTAAATATAAAAGTGTCAACATATACAAACATGATAGCAAGGGAAAATTAGTAATAAAATCCGGAAAAATCATAGAAAATGAAGAATAGACGGAAATGAGGTGGGGGAAAATATGGGACGAACATAAAAAATAGGAAAAACACACAGGGCACCCCCCTAGTCCCCTTACATCACCCCCTCTCTAAGATGCATCGCCCCGATGCATTCGAAATTGTATACGACCAAAGTCCGTGACTTGAACGCGACGCAGTGCAGCAGCGTGCCGTCCGTGGAATTCCTTGATTAACCGAGGGGCATTTACATCAGACTCTTCGACCCATGAGTTCTCCTCATACCCATAACCCTTCCAATGCACCAAATACTGGAGTTTTCCTCAATGCAAACGGCTGTCCAAGATTGACTCGACTTCATATTGGGGTTCTCCCTCAATCACTGTAGGTGGTGGTGGTGGGTGTGAATGGCATCCCGGGAACGGATCTGGGGGAGCTGGAAGCAATTTGACGACATGGAAGACGGGATGGAGTCTGGACATGGAGGCTGGGAGGCATAGACGATAGGCATGTGTTCCAACACACTTGACAATGGGGAAAGGTCCCAAGAAGCGATGAGTGAGTTTCTTGGATGGACGTGTAGTGGAGATGTCACTGGAGTCGAGATAAACTCGATCACCAACCTTGTACTGAGGGGTTGGGGAGTGGCGCTGGTTGTAAAATTGCGCCATGTCATCCTTCGCCTTTGCTAAGGCTGCCCTTGCCTCCTCCAAGCTATCCCTCATGCATTCTGTGAACTCATTCACTGTCTCGATGTGTGAGGGAGTTTGGCGAGGTTCAAATCCCATGCATGGATGTCGTCCAGTGTCTAAGAGGAAAGGGGTCTGTTGAGTGGAAGCATGGACATGGTTGTTGTACCCGAACTTGGCCAAAGGAAGGAGATCATCCCAATCGTCCTGGCATTCATTGACAAAGAGGCGGATGTACTGCTCCAGTTCCTGGTTGACTTGCTCTGTCTGGCCATCAGTTTGTGGGTGATAAGCAGTTGAAGTGAGGAGTTTGATCCCCAGGAGTCGGTACAGCTCATGAGTGAACTCTGCCATGAACTGAGGGCCACGATCCGAGAGGAAGGCACCAGGAAGTCCATGTAATTTCCACACGTGGTGGAGGTAGAGTCGAGCGGCACCTAGGGCACTGACAGTGGTGTGAGTGGGAATGAAGTGAGCGTGTTTTCCCACTGAGTCAACTGTGCACATCACCGCATCAAACCCATTTGACTCTGGCAATTCCACCACAAAGTCGATGCTGACGACATCCCAACGACTCTCTGGAACAGGAAGAGGGTGTAGCTCACCAATAGGCTTGCGACGAGGGACCTTGGTGCATAAGCAAAGGTCACAAGTGCGACAATACTGACCAATGAGCCGTGACATTTGTGGCCACCAATAGTTCCGTGAGGTGAGCTCCAAGGTCTTCCAGCATCTGGGGTGGCCAGCAATCTGTGAGTCATGGTGTTGGGATATGATGCGCCGGTGAAGGTCTGGGTCATTGGGAACATAGATGCGATCCCTGAAATACAACAAGTCCTCCTTTTCAGCCCACTCTGCCACACGTAAGGAAAGGGTCGATCCCTTCCTCAGTTCTTTAACAGCTTGGGCGACAACATCCTCATGTAAACCACTATGGTTTGCATGACAAATGTCATGTAGAATGTCCCGCTCCTCGCCCTGGGGTGCGATGCCTTCCAGTGCCCGAATGGTGAACAGGTCTGGCTGCAACAGCACAATGTTTTGGTTGTCACTGCTGCCATCCCCATGGTCTGCACGTCGGGATAGGGCATCGGTCTTCCCCATGCTGCGACCTGGACGGTGGTGCAAGGAGAAGTTGAATCTAGATAGATACAGGGACCAACGAGCTTGACGACGGTTCAATTTCTTGGCCATCATGAAGTACTCAAGATTCTTGTGATCCGTCCAAATTTCCACCTTGTGTTGGGCACCCTCGAGGAAGTGTCGCCACTCCTCAAGCGCACACATTATTGCCAACATCTCCTTGTCATGGATCTCATAGTTTCTCTCTACAGCACTAAGGCTTTTGGAGTAGAATGCAACAGGATGCCACTTCTGGTCCTCCGGAGACTGCTGAGACAACACAGCGCCCGTCGCAAAGTCAGAACTGTCGGCTTCTACACGAAAAGGACGCGAATCGTCAGCAAAGGTAAGGATCAGAGTGGAAGTGACCATCTCCTTAAGCTTTTTGAATGCCTCCTATTGTGCATTATCCCACCTCCATGCCTCCTTTCCTGTCAAGTCGAACAGCGGTCATGCATGATGTGAGAAATCCTTGATAAAACGCCGATAAAAATTGATGAAGCCCAGGAAAGACTGCACCTCCTTCTTGTTTGTGGGCGTCGGCCAAGCTGTGACCCCGTTTACCTTGATAGGATCCATCTCCACTTGACCCTCCGAGATAATCAGGCCGAGGTACTCGATCTTGGTCCTTTCGAACTCGCATTTGTCCTGACGAAGGTAGAGTTTGTACCGTCGAAGTCGCTCTAGGACGAGGCGCGTGATGCGACAGTGCTCTTCAACCGTGCGAGTGAAGATGAGGATGTTGTCGAGATAGATGCAGACAACGCCTTCAAGGATGAGGTCATGGAAGATGTCGTTCATCATGGTCTGAAAGGTGGCAGGGCTATTAGTAAGGCCAAAGAACATGACAAGCGGTTCAAAAAGACCACGGTTGGTGTGAAAGGCTGCCTTCCACTCATCTCCCTCCTTTATCCTCACATTATTATAGCCCCAACGGACATCGAGCTTGGTGAAGTATTGGGCTCCATGGAGCTGGTTTACGAGTTCAGAGATGAGGGGTAGTGGGTAGCGATTTTTGACTGTGATGTTGTTGAGTCTTCTGTAGTCTTGAACCGGTTGAAGTGAGCCATCCTTCTTCTTGACAAAGAAAAAGGGAGAGGCCATGGGTGACTTCAATGGTCGAATACGTCCAGAGGCCAGGTGCTCGTTGATGAACTGGTCAAGCTGCCGTTGTTCCTTCGGAGAGAGAGGATAGACCTTGCAGGATGAAGGGGTTGCGCCGGGGTGGAGTTCGATCGCGTGATCCCATGGCTTACGCGCAGGAAGAGAGTCGAATGACTCCTTGGAGAACACGTCTTCAAACTCATGGAGATGAGGGAGTAAGGAGTTAGTAGAGGATTTAGCAGCGTTGTTTTTGTGGAAGGCCTCAGCAAGGCGTTGGGATATGTTCGATGTGGCACACACCTCATGCGATGAGCGAATCGCAGTGTAGAAGATCCGATCACCCTCCTCCACTTCCTCTGGGTCCTCATCATCATCATCTGAGTCCGGCATTAGATCAGGAACCCCTTCCAATTCCACTTCAGGTATAGGCAGGGGTCCAGCATGACACTTCTGAGTTCGTCGTATTGCCGCCTTCTGTCCACGACGTTCTTGCCTGGCTTCTGTGAAACACGTCCAACAGCGGGATGGACATCAGCTCATGGTAACCTCCCCGGTGCGCCAGTCGACCTCTGGGTTATGGTCTCGAAGCCATGGATATCCCAAAATCGCCTTTTGCTTTCCTAATTGAGTGACAGCAAAAAGGGCACGCTCACTATGATCTTTGTAATGGAGAACCAGGTCTGCAACCTCTCGGATGGCACCAGCTTCATTTGGGGATCCATCCACGTTATATACAGGTATCGGACGTGAGAGTGAGCGAGTATTTAGACGATGTTGTTGTACCAGATGGGAATCGATGAAGAGACCAGTCGCACCAGAGTCCAGGAGCACAGAGACACCGAGTATCTGTCCAGTGTCGGTCGTCTGCAGTTCGATGGCTAGGTTTAAGGAATGTGCAGAGGGAGTGGATGCCACAATATACTTGCGTGGTAGTTTATGCTCCCATGATTTAATTTTGGGATGTGGAGTAGAAGGAGAGATGGGGAGAGCAGGTACGTCTTTAGCCAACTTCAAAGGGTCAGAGAGGGGAGCAGTCACAGAAATGGATTCATTCTCCGGGGATTCAACTGACAAGACTTCAAAGCGGTTATGGACAGGCAGTGAGGGCATACGATTCACTCGCTGTGAATAGGAAAATCCTGCTCCTCTACAACTTCCAGCTTAACCTCCTCTGCAACTTGATCCTTCGCTTCCTCAACATCTACAAGTGCCAACAAATCTTGCAGGAGTTCGTCTCGTCCCTCGGGGGTGAGCATGCGGATATCCTGACGATGGGGACACGCTCCAGCCCTGTGTCCAGGTTCCCCACAACGGTAGCAGAGATCCAACTTACATGCACGGCTGCGGGCTGCATCAATATCCATTGGTACTGGGACATTGACGGCTGGTGTGGGAGTTTGACGAGCAGGAATGGGGTTAGGGCGGGGGAGGCTTCGATTGAAGGTGTAGGGTGTATGAGTGGTAGTTGGAGCATGGAATGCAGCATTAAACGCCGCATTTGTGAGTCGGTTCTCGTCACAGAGTGAAGCAGCTTCATACCAAGCAAGGATATCATCATCCACTGGGCACCCTTCCAACATCTGTGCAATCTGGTCCTGAATTTCTCAGTTGAGCCCCCGTCGGAACTTCACCACCACTGGTAACCCACTCCCATACCCTGCCATGTCCACCAAATCCTTGAACTCATCGATATAGTCATCCACGGATCGACGTCCCTGGTGGTAAGTGGATGACTCAAGTCATGTCACTGCTCGGTGGCATTCATTGAGGGGGCAGAAGTGGCGTACGAACTCAGCTCGAAAGTCACCCCAAGTGGAGAAAGGTAGAGAACCGAGTTCTTTAGTTTGACGTAGGATACGGTCCACATAGAGATAGGCGTGTTCAGATTTCATGTATGTGAAGGCCCAATAAATTTTTGCAGCCTCATCGACGAATTGATGCGACTGGAGACTAATGTATAACTCACAGGAATTAAGGAATGCACGTCCCTGCGCACGTGCACCATTAAATTCGGTGGGGGGGGACGGTTTGATCTGGGCACGTTCCTTAGTGGACGCGTTTGGCAAAACGTCGTTGTTGGGTGCGCTTGGAGTCATGAAGGGGGAACTATTAGTCGTAGGGTTAGCCTGGAGGGTCCTAACGAAGTTTTCAATCGTAGATTTAAGCGAGTCGATTTGCGCGCGCATTCCGGAAATGTCGCTTTCAAGTGCGTCGAAGCGTTCTGATGTGTCCATGTCGCTAGGGAGCGCGTTTGGCGAAAATGGCAGCGTGATAAAGGCGAGAGTATCTGGAACGGTGTGTAGGGACTCTGTGGAGCTTTGGGAAGCGTCGTCCAGTCCGTACCTGCCTATTTTGGGCAGCGCGTTCGCGATTTTCGGGCCTTAGGGGAGAGTTTTCTACTATAAGGGCAACCTGAGCCTCTAGCAAAGGGAAATCCGAAGTTAAAATTATGCTACATAATACAGGGATTGGGGGCGCACCTAGCAAAGGGAAATCCGAAGAGAAAACTCTAAGGATCCCCTTGCTGATGCCCAGTATATGTGAAGACGACAAAAATCAAATATAACCTAAAAATAGAAAAAGGCGGAGATAGGCGGATCAAGGCCGCCGAATGACATCATACCAAGGGGTATGTGTCGGAAGGGGTACTCCGCCTCTAAATATAAAAGTGTCAACATATACAAACATGATAGCAAGGGAAAATTAGTAATAAAATCCGGAAAAATCATAGAAAATGAAGAATAGACGGAAATGAGGTGGGGGAAAATATGGGACGAACATAAAAAATAGGAAAAACACACAGGGCACCCCCCTAGTCCCCTTACAGAACTCAGACTTTACTTGGACAGTACTTTAGAAGGTGTAAATAAATGCACAATTGATGTTGTCCAAGCAAAGTCCAAGTGCAGTCCAAGTGCAGTCCTCGGACTTTGCTCAGACAACTCGGACAGTCTGAGTGTCCGAGTATCTGAGCAGAGTCCGAGTGGAGTCTGCTTGGTTGGACTGGGGGGGGGAGTGTAAAGTACTGAGGTTGAAGAGGTGACAAAAAACTATCCTGCAAATGATCTGGATCAAGAGCAAATCCAAGCTTACAAGGATAGGGAAGTTAAAGTGGGCAGGTGGTCTGATCCTCTTCCAGAGATGTCTCTCCTTCCAGGAATGAAAGTGTCCCCCATGTTTGTTGTGTGGCAGCATGAGAAACAATGGGTGGTTACTGACCACTCAAGTTCTGGGATCAATGATGGCATACCTCATGCTGAAGCTAAGGTCAAGTATGATGACATGTGATCCTTTGGGCAGACACTCCATGATGCTCATGAGGCAAATCCAGGAGGGCATATCATCACTTTCAAATTGGACATCTCCACCACATTCCTTAATTTACCAGCACATCCTCTCTTTCAATTGTGTCAAGTTGTCAACATCGAGGGTAAGTTGTACATTGTACAACATCTGGTGTTCGGCAACAGAGCATCCCCTCAAATCTGATGTGCAGTCTCTGGGTTACTGTGCTGGCTCACCGTGCACAAATTTGACATTCTTGGACTCCACATATATATGGACAACTTTTTTGGATGGGACTTTGAAGACCATCTGATTGAATTTTGGGGTAGACAACAGCCTCCTTGCCAGGTTCAGCTACTGATTTTGTGGGAATACATCTCATGCCCTTTCATAGATAAGAAGCAAGATCATGGTGAGCTACTCAAGGTTATTGGATTCTGGGTAGATGCAAATCAAGGGAGCATTTCCTTACCTCCTTCATCTGTGAGCAATTTAATCTTAAAGATCAACACCTTCCTTGCGACACCTGACATAATCCTACTCTCCGAGATTGGCAACACCTTGCAGGTCATCTCAACTGGCTACTAAATGTGCTCCCTTGGGGTTGCCCCACTTTAACTGAGCTGTACCATAAGATGAGTGGTAAATCACATGCCTTTTCTGGCATCCCCCTCAATTGTGTCATCATTTCTGATCTGTCTTGGTTGAAATCCATCATTCCTCACTCCATAGGCATTTGGTTTGCTGATTCTGGGTTGTGGTCTGATAATGAAGCCAACATTGTTTTGTGGACAGACACTGCTTTGACATCTGCCTTGTCATTCATCTTTGCCAACCAAGGGTTTGTGTATGAGATTCACCCTGGTTCTGAGAAGGTCAACATCTTCTTGGAATTGATGGCAATCCTATGCAGAATTCATCACATCACATCCTTTGCTCATCCACCTCGCCGAGTACTTCTCTGGTCAGACAGTTTAGACTCTGGTCATGTCCTGAATACCCTTCATACATCACAGTCAATGCATAATGCTCCTCTCCTTGGGTTAGCAGAGATGGTTTTGAACTCTGCCATCGACATACATGGAAGGCATATTGAAGGGAAGAAAAACATCTGGGCAGATATGTTATCTTGTCTTCTCCTCAATGAGTATCATCAAAAATTCCCCGCTGGCCACTGATAGGTCCACCTTGTCGTTCAAGATCGGAAAACACATCTACAATGGTTGTAGAAGCTCTATGAACCCATACAAACCCCTCCGAAGCTCTATGAACCTCTACAAAGTCACGAGAATGCTTCGAAATTCTTCGCGACACCTCGACATTCTTTGTATGCCTTCGGCCGCCATAATACAATTCCCCCGACCTTCATACAGCTCAGGATATACACTTGGAACATCGTTGATGAGTTCCAAACCAGTATCGAGCAATATCGCAGCGATATCAGCCTTCGAACAAGTCCAATATTTCCTCAACCAACTTCGAAAATCATTGAGCATTGAAAATCAACATCGGACACTATATCGCTATTCGAACAATCATCGGACGCATGCTGGACACATGGGACACTATCTCGAGTATATCAAACACATTTTGACTGCATGTGCATGCATACAATCTGCTCGAAGCAGTTTCCGATGTTTTATTCAATTTATAACAAGGACAGTCCACTTTTAGCTATTCTTTCTTATTATTTCTTCATCATGTGTTGTATTCACCCTTTCTAGCCTCGCTTTATTGTTCTGATATACTTCTATTATCTTTGCCTTGAGTTTTCCACATGTTTGCCTCATGTTCTCTAGCCTGTTTAGGTACTTTCTTTATTTTATATAAAAAGATGTACTAGATACAAAGAAAAAGAAGAAAGTCATCATCTTCCTCCCAGATCACAGTGATTTGAGAGTTCGGTTTAGTCTTATTCAGTCCAAAGTTTGGTGTTTTATGCTAAACCTCCTCAAAATTCCTCAAAATTCCTCGAGATTCCTCGCATTACGGTATTTTCACTCTCATTTCCCTCGATTCGCCTTTGCTTTGCTTCTACTACTCGTCTAGTCCCCCGATCTTGCATCTGAACATATTCGCACACTTGAAGTTCCTTGAACCTTCTCCAAAAAAACCTTGAAAAATATTGCAACACCTTGAAAAATATTGTGACATCTCGAAAATCATCACAACTCCTTGAAACACATTCTTTTAGCTTCGAACTGCTTCAACAAGCAGTTGTTTTATGACTATTTGATGGTTGGTCTGACAGATGACATCTAGAGGGCCTTGCATCCTTCCTCTGACTTGTGTTATACCATCTGAAACCTTTTTGTGGGTTTTGTTTGGGTTTCCGGGTTGAGCACCATCACCGCATCCATTTCTTCACCCCCCCATGGCAGCTGTTGTCAGTGTGATGGAGGAAGTGCTTTTGAGCACTCTGGGAGGCCGAGCCACCAGCACACAGGTGACTTGTCCTCCCATGGATCTGGCAGACCTGGATGACTGAGTACGTCATCTTCAAGTGAGCGCTATCAAGTGCTCTACTATGAAAGGGTATGCCACAGGGGCTAGGGATTACATCAACTTTTGTACATCTCATGGATTGTCCCTGGACCCGACACCCCAAACCTTGTCACGCTAGATCGCTTACACCTCTCAATTTATTGCCTCTGCACCAAAATACCTTACTGGAGCTTGCCATTTCCTCCATGACATTTATCTGCATTTTGATGATAATCGGCTGCACCCCCTTGTCACCACAACAATACATGGATCAAAGAAGCTGCGTGCAGACCCTGTAAAATGTAAACTTCCATTGCACACCATGCACTTGCAGTCCTTCCTGCAAGTAGCAGATTGCTCTGGCTTTTATGATGACCTACTACTTGCAACTATTTTGTCTTGTGCATTCTATGCATGCCATCACAGAGGCAAACTCATGCAGAAAAATGATAAGTCTTTGTTTGACTGGTGGAAGATTATCAAGTGAGCAGCTCTCTGTTTTGAAAAAGGGTGTGCACAGTATCCTGACCACAAATCTGACCCCCTGTACTGGGGTACTGACATTTTATTCATGATGCAATCAATTGCCGATGCTGTGGGCCTTCTCTGCAGGTACACAAATAAATGTGATAGCTTGCATGGATTGCAAGCAGCATTGTGGCTTTGTCAAGATGGCACTCACCCCACTTGATCTTGCTTTGATAGAAAATTCTTTGCCATCCTCAGCCATGACTTTGGTGGACATTCACCCCATGCAGGAGGCACAACTTTTCTAGCTGTATTAGGTTTGTCTGAATCCATCATTCAAGCAATCGGACAATGGTCATCAGCCGCATGGAAGATATACATTTGGGAGAACCCTACTATCCATGCAGAACAGGAACTGGCTGCTGCATGTTTGTGATGTTTTTATCCTTAACATTGCTTCTCTCATCACTCCACACCTCCACCATCCCCTCCTCACACCTCCACCAGCATCCATCATTCATCCATCATTCTATAGCCTCTTTGTTCCTTTGTTTATCTATTTTTTGGGGTCCATGAAGACCTCTGATTGCGCTACCTTGGTCCATCTTGAGCCATGCAGCAGAGGTCAGCATAAACATGGGTTCCAAGGGTAAGGAGAGTTTTCAAAGGCCTCTGAGCTTTCTTGAGGGGAACACCTGCCTTTCAGCACTGAGCTCCACTCACCCTATCTCACTCTGATTGTTGTGCTGTTTGCAGCTTGGTGCTAGAGTTCTAGCTGAGGCCTTGTTGTGAACAGTTTGGCATAATAGGAGATTTCTCCTGTACTGCTTTACTCTTGACTTCCACGTTGCTCTGCAGTACAGGTGAGCACTTTGTGCATCTTTCCAGTTTTGATCTTACTTTCTCAAGATAGTTGTTATTATTGGCTTCAGGAGCTCCAGCTCTGCCATCAATCTACAGCAACTATCTTACATTGTAAGATATTTTCTGATTCCATTTCTATCTTGATAATCTTATCATCATCCTCATTTTCCAGGATTCAACTGTGATCTTCTAGCTTTGCTACCATTTCCAGTTGAATCTTCATAGTGAGCTTCTCATCTTCTCATTGCCTTCATTATATTTATCATGAGCACATATCATAGAACTCTTTGCGTGGTTCAGCTTCTTTTTTCATTGCCCTCCCTCTGCTCCCTTTGTATTATATAGATATCTACTTCTTGTCTTTCATAGTATCTCTCATATAGCCTCTTCATTCCTTTGTTTATCCATTTTTTGGGATCCATGGGGACCTCTGATTGTGCTACCTGAGCCATGGAGCAGAGGTGGACTAACTAACCATCCCTATATGGTAGATTCAACACGTGACATACCCTTGATTTGGGGGCTGTAAAAAAAATTGTTACACATTTTGAATGTGTTGGAAGCTGGGGTATAGGCTTGTACACTCTTCTATCCATCTGGGATGACATAGTATGCATTGTCCATTGCTCACTATTTCTTTTGTTAGTAATCAATGATTTTCATTGTTTTTCAGCCAGATAGGTAAGCTACAATGTACTGAATAATATGGTCTATCAAACGCATACAGTGTATCAAATGATATGGGTTTGGTGGATGCTGTCAAATGCTCTCATAGTATGTATAACATGTATTAGTATCAAATGAATACACTTTACAATTCTTGCTTGTGATACACTATGAAGAATGTTAATATACAGATCAGAGATAGCATTGGACACAGTACTTGGCATTAGCAACAGCATCGGCATAGATATATGGCATCGGCATCAGGCTAACAGTCTTGGTATAGATGTACATAGGAGACTGTATGGTGTAGCTATGGGCAATGATACAATGATTTTCTATGTAGTGCAGACCTACCAAATGGGATCAGCTTGCTAACCTGATTGGTGTTGGTCAATGCAGCCGATGCCACCTAAGGAAATTTCCTGATGCCAAAGGTTATATAGTGACATGTATGATAAATGCCTCATTTAGTAATCATTCATTTGTTATAGTATGCAGACCTATGAAATGGGTCGGCACTGGCACCAGCAGAAATTAAAATGTACCAACATCGGCAGCAGCAGACGTGTAATACAGACCTTCATGAAATCAGAAATCAGCATCAGAATTGAGCACGGCACCAGCACCAGGATTAGGGATTGGGCAGAAAATGTTCGGTGTTCCAGAAGCACCAACAATCATTACTACATGTTCATGTGTAGAATATGTAAATGAAATAAATGAGCATCATCCATTGTCTATAGTGTCCATATCATCAGAGCCATGCAACCAAGTGTCATCAACATAATCAAAGTCTGCATGAGTATAGATGGGCAGCATGATGCGAGAAGGAGTGGGGTGCTCTATCTGGGAGGTGCTGGGGGACTCATCACTAGAATTGTCCTCTGAGTCAGAATCGGCACCAGCATTATCGGCACTGGCATTGGATTCACCCCGAGGTCCAGTAGAATCTGTCTCTGATGATGAGAGAAAAACATCCACTGCATCAGATGTGGTGGCAAAAGCTGATAGGGGATTTGAGGGTAGAGATGAAGAGGTAGAATCATCAAGGTAGAAGTCAGTGGCATCAATGCTGGTTGGGGAACCAATAGGGGCAGATGATGAATCAGAATGATATGCCATGGCTGCCTGAAGGGCAGTATGCTGATCAGCATCATTTGCTACATCATCTTCACCTTGCCAAGCCATGAGTGCCTCGGCATCGGCATCAGCAGCAGAGACAGGATCAGTAGTGGGAACAGGGATGGAATTGGAATCAGGATCGGCAGTGGAGAGAGGATCAGCATCAGCAATGGGGACTGAAGCAACAGGAGTGGGGACAGAAACAACAGGAGTGGTCCCAGCATTGGACACATCGGATTCAGCATCTGAAAAATATAGGCCAGCACCATGACCAGTAACTGTGGGTGGTCAACTGTAGACAGAGACAACTGTTGGGAGACTTGGTGCATCTGACCACTCCTTCTTTTGCTGCATGCCATCAGGTAGAGACCCTGCATACCCAGAATGCTGTGCCTTTCCCTTGCCCTTGGTTGCCTGATTGATTGCTAAAACCTAGGGTAGAGCAAGGGTTTCCAAGGGTTTTGAAAACTTTTAAATAATTTTGTAAGTTGTGAACTTAACTTAACAGCAAATGATTTCATGTATTAAGAAAAAAGATAGGTATTGACCCTGTCGAGATTGTTTCCAAAGGCCAAACCCAACAGAATACCCTATGAGCCAATACTGCCCAAAGTACTGTACAAAACCCATGGGTTAAACACCAAGGGTTCAAAGTAATGAAAACCTCAGAGTTTGCACAGAATAATATTTCCATTTTACTTTTAAAAGCTGGATATTATAAGTGCTGGGAAAATATTATGTGTAAATATCAATGCTATACATATCAAGAATGTCTGATAAAAACCTTGAGTTCAACATCTTATGGGAAGCAGGAGATTCTTCTTGGTAGCAGAGATTTGGCCATTACATTTATGCCCAAACCCTTGCTTTACCCTACTAAAACCTCATTCTCTGTAATATCAACACCCCAGGTCCACTTGTATGGGGTTGGGGGAAGGGCCTTCAGGTACTCAAGTTCAGCCTGTGCATGTGCAGATACCAGTTCCAATTGTCTTCTTACAGCCAACTGTCTCCCAGCATGTCCACAGTTGTTTTTTGATGCCGATGCCACTGCCACTGCCACTGCTGGTGCTGGTGCTGTTGTTAACTTATGTGGTTTGGACTGAAGCTCCTTGAGCAGGGCTAGCTCATGAAGCTGTTGGAACCCTGCTGCTTGCCTGACATTCACATTCATTGCAGCCTCTGCTGATGATTTGCAGCCATCTATGAAGTCCCACATCCCATGTGCTTCATTGAACAAATCCCCAATGAGAGCCTGCAGGTTGATGCAAGATTGGCAGTCAGCTCAGCCATTGGCAGCATTGTCTGCTGGCTGGCTATCGGTGGGTGGTGAGCCGGTGATCACAGGGGCAGGGATATACTGCTGATAGCTATTGAGGCACTTATCCAAGGTGAAAAATTTGCCCTGGTGCCAGTTCACTATTGTGGCTCCACCAATAACATACATATGAATCCACCAGATGGCTAGGACTGTCGCTGGCAACACCATCATCCAACAAGGCCAAGAGAGATGGATGGAATCCAAGGGGTAGGTGGTCCAAATTCACATTGGCGAGACTATCAGCCAAGGACTGAAGAAGGATCAGCACATCCATCATAAGGCTGATGGAGGTGCTGATGCTGATGCAAGACATGACATACATCTGTCATACTTGTCAGTGATGTATACTTACTTCCTTTAGGAAAGATCTCAACATACAAGCTTGGCATAGAAATCTTTCTGCATCCAACGTTGTTTTACAAAGTTTGCCTGGTCTAACTCCAACAAAACTCAATGGAATTGGGACTCCATGTACCAAATGATCTCTTGTGTCTGCATTTGGAGTTGCCCTTTCAGGCCTGATTGCAAAGAAAAAGGGTTGAAGATTGAGAGACTTTTGTTCAACATGGTCGTGGTTGGTGATCAAGATAATTGTGTTTACATAATACATGTGGCCCTTTTCAGTCACAGAGGGGAGATATAATTGGCATTTGTTAATCTAATGCATTGTCAGCCCTCAATACTAATTCATACCATGAAGCATGCTGGCAATTAGCATAGGCTAGTGGACCAGGAAGGGTATTCTCAGACTGTGAGGCTGACTGCCACTGTTGGCTGTGATAGATAAAATACTGCACAGTCCACTGCATTTCATATGTGACCAGTAGAAATTCCTCCCTCCATCGATTTCTCTGAGCCCATGAATGAAGCCAATGTACTCACCTCACTATGAAAATTGTCAGTACAATGAATATGGATGGCTACAAAATATATTTACATTCCCAGAATTGGCTGGCATCAGCATTGGCATCAGCCATGAGACCAGTACAAATGTGGGAATTATGCCAAATCCAGGAGAGATGAACAGAGGTGGAACCAGGTACATTTGGATTCAAAATAGCTGTGCTGGCATTGAGGTCATCCTTGGATAACTGCTGAAACATACTCAATGTTTCACAATCCAGTACCAGCAATCGGCTATGGAAATGGTTATACATTTGGGCATGCAAGCTAATTTTGTTAACCAACTCGTGGACAACAGCTCATGACCAGGTGCAAACTCCCTTTCGCAGCACCACTTGAATGATGTGTGAATATTGAAATGATTTGTTGGCAATGAGCTCCCACAGCTGGTGCAGCAGTCGGCTTGCCTGGATCTTGCAGAGGTTAATCTCTACATCTGCAAGATTGCCATTAGAGGGGAGGTATACTTGTTGCTCCTCAACTGGAATAGCATGCGTGTGGGCTGGGAGATCTGACAGGCCTGATGCCACAGCACTGTCATCATCCAGGTCACTGGGGGTATCAAATTTGCCTTCATTATCACAGGTGATCCATGAGGGAGCAATGTCATGATCAGCAATGTTGGCAGCATTTTGTAACTGTGTTAAGGTTACCATGTGAGATGTGAGAGCTTCTCTCTCCCATTCAACAGCTTGCATGTCAGAAATGTGAGGTGATTTACCAAGTCGACAGACTTTGTCTTGTAATTCAATCCTGGTGATGATCAATGATGAGTTGTGATTGGTGGTAGGCAGTACAACTCACTGGATTTGTTCAAAAAGAATAGCAAAATCAATCCACTCCTCAACCATGGATTGAACCAGTGCCAATGCCAAAGTTAAGGCTGATCCCACTCCTGCTGCTGATCCTGTCCCCGCTGCCAATGCCATTTCTGATATTTGAGTGGCATACATATCCATTACCCTGATATCTGTGAGCATTAGAGATTCTGCTGCCCTCACTTCATCCTCCCATCATTCGATTGCCAGTTGGCCAAATGCTGCCATTAGTTCACCATGGTATTGGCTGCGTTGTGTAGAGTTCTCAAGGGCTTCCCATGATTTTGAGCAGAGTGTGACTGTCATGCCAAGCATTTTCTTGTGAATTGAATCTGTGGCATGATCATCAAGCATTTCTGCTCGATGTGGCAAGGTCACTGTTCTGACTGTTGGGGAAATGGAATTCAGTGATGCCCACAGAGACTCAAGTATTCCTCCTGCTACAATTCTGGACCCTGGAATGAAAGACAGAGCATAGCGAAAAAAGCATTCATCCTTGTGGCCATGAACATGCAAAAGCCCAATGGCCTGGTCAATAGTCAAGCCAGCTGGAAGATGGGCACCAATATGTTCCCAAAGGTGGATAATGTACTGGCAGACAATGTCATAAATGAGCATGACTCCCTGTTGAGGGTCAACTCTGGTGGTCTTCAGGGCTTGAAGGAAAGCAAAGTCGACATTCTTTTGCTGTTCTCCACAAAACAGGTCTACCAATGCATTGGGCACATAACATCCATGCTGTGCACATGCAATGGCTGCTACTCCAGTCCTGTCACATGCCTTCAATGCCAGAAAAGCATTCACAATGGGAGGTCTTTACTGTACCCCACATATTCCGAGCCAGTCTGTGTGGAATTTGGTGGACTCTGCATGGACTGGCATTCACTCATTTGGCTCAAATGTCCTGTATAGCAGTTGCTTGGACTCCGCATGGACTTTCGTGGAGTCCGAGCTGTTTTTGCACCTTTACTCAGAGTGCACACGGACTTTGTCTGAGCAACATCAATTTACTCAGACTCGGACAGACACATGTCCGAGTCGTCCAAGTTGAGTCCGTGGATGCATAGCAGAGGCTATGGAAAAATTATGTAGTAAAGGAGAATTGAACTCCAAGCCTTATCACCAAGCATAAATAGCAGCAATTAACCACTACACCACAGAGCCATTGTCAAACAAGCAAACAATTGCATTATGTCACTGTAGAACAGTGAGAACGTATAGCCATGATCAACATCAACCTCAGCCGCAATCACATTGCCACAACATCGACACAACCCCAAAGCCTCAAGATCAAATGATTAACATGTTCAATACTCGCTTGACCATCCCCACCACCCATAGCAGCCACAAACGGGACAATCCGTGAAGCCACAAATGTGCCACATCATCGGCTGATGTGGGGGCTGCCAAAGCGAGAAAAAAAAAAGATTGCCAGTAGTGACGATGAAACAGATGTGCTGAAGTGGAGGAAAGGGAAGAAGAAAGGGGAGGAGAAGAGGAAAAGCAGAGGAAAGGAGGAGAAGGAGAAGGAGAAGGAGAAGGGAGGACAGGGGAAGAGGGGTACAAAGGTGAGGTAAGCTGCCTGCTCCATCTCCAGCCTCTCCCCTTACCCTTTCCCCCCTTTTTTCACAGGAAAACTTCGATGATGCGAGCACAGGAGGATGCGGCTGCTGCTCTCCCGTCTCGTGTCACCAGGTATGTTTTCTCTTTTTTTTTCATCTTTTTCTTGTTTTACTCACTTCTTTTCTATCCGTCTCGTGCAACCAGGTATGTTTTATCTTTTTTTCTTCTTTTTTTTCTTGTTTTATTTATTTCTTTTCTATCCGTCTCATGTCACTAGGTATGTTTCTCTTTTCTTCTTTTTTTTTCTTGTTTTATTCACATCTTTTCTATATTACTAGGAGTGCTGCTGTGCTAGAGGCAAGCGGCATCACTATAGCTCCCCCTGAGCATACCAAGGCAACATCCTCCACCCCCACAGCTCCACCCTCTCTCCCAAAGCCAACCCGTCTCTGCCGTGCCGCCGTGGCAATGGTGGCCTCAGCATCCAGCAAAAACATGGCCAGGAAATCCACAGAGGAGACCGACAGCTCCCAAAGTGACAGCGATGACAACTCCCAAAGCGACAGCGACGACAGCTCCCCAAGCAACAGCAATGAGAGCAGCAAGGGCAACATGAAGAGAAACCAGGACCAGGACAACAGCCATAGCAGCAGCGACAACAGCACCTCAGGGACTGGCAATGGCGGGAGTGACGTCAGTGAGGACAATGACGAGGACGACGATAACAACAATGGTGAGAACAGGGATGAGGAGAAGGATGGCAAGGACAAGGGCAACGATGGCAAGGGCAAGGACAACAACAATGAGGGCGAGGGTGAGGGCACAGGCAATGACAATGACACTACCAGGGCCCCCAATGCTGCAACAGCAGCGACCTCTATGAACGAAGACACCAACAACCATGGCCCCACCTTTGCCACTGCCTCTACCACCATGGCAGCAACCTCTACAATCGAGGATGCCAACAATGGACCCCCCCTCACCCTCACCACCTCTACCATCGTGGTGGTGGCCTCTACAAATAAGGACACTAATGACGGCAGCCCCACCCTCCCTGCCACGCCTACTGCCATTCCCACTACCCCCACCGTTAACGAGGGGATTGAACCTACTGCTACTGATAACAAAACTGCCACCACCACCCTTCCAGGAAACCAAGGTGCACCAACTGCTGCGACTTCCCCTGATGCTCACACTGTTACGATTTGTTATCTGGACCTGCAAGACCGAGCACTTCATTTTTCTCATTCAACATGACTCACTTCCGATGGGGACACTTTGACGCATGGTGACTCCATACACCCAAACCCACTCCCACGCATACTGTGATATGACAGCCCGTTGACATGAGGTCCCTAATGTCGGACACTCACGATCAACATGCTGCACTGCAGCATGTCCTTGACATCAGATCCTTGATGTCGGATCCATCCCATCGGACACCTCATGCTAGGCATGAGGCTATTCTCTTATTGATCCCTGACATGCTGCGCTGCAGCACTCCATAACATCGGATGCCTCATGCAAGGCATGAGGCCCACCTTTTCTATTGTTCTTTCTATTTATACTTGATAATGATCTTGCATTCCAATTGGACAATAGGTATCTTTGAACCATATGTAAGCTGTAGTAATACTGCCTGTATTCCTCAGATTGACCTAATTCAAATAACGGTCTTAGACTCAACCAGAACACTTGACAGCTTAGGAAGCCCCTAGCTGTGATAACTCGAACTCAACAGTTGGAAGGCCTCCAACTGTGATACATGAACCGACAGTCTACTCAGAAAGCCTCTGAGTACGGATAGCCATATCGACTTAGGAAGCACCAAGTCCTGAACAGAACCTGATACAGTAAGAAAGCCTCTTACTGCAAGAACTGATACAGTTGGAAAGCCTCCAACTGCAACATATGAAGACTAGGCTGAGTTGAGACCTATAGTCTTAACAAAAGGTCAAGCTGATCTACACAGTCCACCTACCTAGGTGCAGACACAACATCTTTCAGACAAAGACCTCCAACTGGAGCATCATCATCAGGAAGAACCCCGTGGTATAGATACCAGGGTCAACTAGTATGATACTCGGAACCAGCACAGAAGTGGTTCTCAAGAAGAACCAGTGACGAAGAACCCCGATACCTTGACGAAGAAGACTTTAGATCTTCCAATAAAGAAGAAACCCCAGAACGAGATCCATTCTCCCTATCCAACGACAACACCAACATGTCTACCAAACCCACCGCATTGACCAAGGAGATCAGAATACGAACCCCCTCCAACTTCACAGGGGACTGAACTAGAACTGCGAAGTTCTTACAAGAAGTGAAACTCTACTTGAGAGTGAACCATGGAATCTACGACACCGACGAGAAGAAAATCATCTTTGCACTGTCATTCATGAACGGAGGAACTGCCACGCCCTGGGCACAGACATGGGCAGAGAAGAAAGACCTAGGAACATGGTCGACCTTCGAAGTGGCGCTCAAAACAGCGTTCACACTGATTGACGAAGCTGGCAGAGCCAGGACAGACATGAAAACATTGAAGCAGGGACAGGACCTGGAGGACTACATAGCACAGTTCCGAATCCTGCGAGAGAAGGTGGGAATCAATGACGACACCGCCCTCATCGAGCTCTTCATGGATGGGCTGAACCCAGGACTCCTCGAGAGAGTCTTTAACATGGAAACAATCCCCACCACATTAGAAGGGATGATCAACACTGCCTCCAAGTATGATGGACAATGGAGAAGAGCAAGGGCCATAGCTGAGAAGGCACAAGAGGCCTTAGCAAGGAAGCTGCCCAACTCCAAATTGAAGGAAGGTCCACTCAAGATTAACCAACTCTCCAATCAAGAGAGGATCGAGCATATGAAGAAGGGATTATGCTTTGTGTGCCACCAATCAGGACACAGAGCAACTGAACATAAGAAAGGGGAGACGAGGGCCAAAAATTGGTCATTCCTGAAGAAGAAAGGTGAAGAAGCCTACTCGAAGATCCGAGAGATCATGAAAGAACTCGATAAAGAAGGAAAGGAGAAAGCTCTTGCCTTAATAGGGGACGAGGGTTTTTAAAGAGGTGGCCTGCCTCAATGCCAGGTACCACCGAACTCTCTGTCTGCTCTGTACTGCTAGCTACTTTGAAGAATCAATCTATGCATTTAGATGTCAAAGTGCTAGGAGCAGGCAGAGGGAAAGCCATTGAAACCGAAGCCCTACTCAACTCAGGAGCAGGAGGAATATTCATGAGCCACAAATTTGCAAAAAGCGGTGGATTCAAGTTACACCCCCTGGAGAGGACAATCAGGGTCAAGAACATGGATGGAACCCCGAACAAGAAAGGGGAGATTTCCCACTATGCCAAAGGATTCCTGATGATCAATGGAAGATCATTTCCAACAATGTTCCTCATTGCAGGACTAGGGAAAGAATAAATCATCCTGGGTCTGCCATGGCTCAGAAGAATCAATCCAGTAATCGACTGGAGAATTGGAACCTTCCAATTCCAAATGACCAACAGAACCCACCCAGAATTCTCATTTGGGAAAGGGAAAACCCTCATTGGGAGGGTACGAACAGAGAAACCCAATGACGAACATCTGGCTTGGCGCCGGAGAATGGTCAAAGAAGAAGGGAGGCCCTTCAAAGAAATGACAAAAGAGGAGAAACAGGCATGGGCCCAAAGGATGGTCACCCAAGCAAAAGAAAAGATGGGCCTCAAGACAAAGGCAAAGGAAGAAGAGCAACTTATGTGGCGCTGTGCAGCTGCTAAAGAACTAGAGAAGCTCGCCCTCAAAAAGAAATTGGCAAGTGAGGAACGACTAGCACAATGCCAAAGAATTGCCGCTAAAGCAAAAGAAATGGGAGAGGCACTCCGAACTAAATGGGAAGGGGGCAAGACACCCACCAAAACAAGGAGAGCGACAATTGAAGAAGTGGAGGATGAAGAGATTGCAGTCACAACTCTTCAAGATGCGCAGCCCATTGGGCCACAAGACAAAGAAGACACTGGGAAGGAAAACCCAGCACCGGAAAACCACAAACAGGCAAAGGAACAGGCAATGGAACAACTGGAAGGGGCACCCGAACAAAAGATTGCAGATGATGAACTACTAGTCGCCTACATCCAAGGAGAACCCGTCATCGGAATATTCGAACTGGCTAAAACACCATTGACAGAGGAGTACGACGAACCAAGATACAGGTACTCCCAATTGACGAAGACAATCTCTCAGATCGTAAAGGCAAAGGGATCACCACGATATGCTTATGGACAAAATATCTGGATCAGGGCAAAAACATCGGTCTCACAACACCTGACACACAAGAAGGAAGGAGAACCTGAACAAAAGACCCTCAACGAACTACTCCCCGAACAGTACAGGGAATACCGATGGATATTTGAAAAGGAAGCATCAGAGAGATTCCCAGAATCAAGACCCTGGGATCATACGATCAAACTGAAAATGGACTTTATGGCGAAGGATTGCAGAGTTTACCCGTTGTCACTGGCAGAACAAAAGAAACTCGATGAGTTTCTCGACGAAAGCCTACAGAAAGGATACATTCGACCATCGAAATCGCCCATGGCATTGCCATTCTTCTTCATTGGGAAGAAGGACTCAGATGCGCTATGGCCCTGCCAAGATTACAGGTACTTGAACAACAGAACGATCAAGAACACCTACCTGCTGCCACTGGTAGGAGACCTGTTGGACAAACTAAGAGGGGCAAAATGGTTTATGAAATTGGATATCCGATGGGGATATCACAACGTCAGAATCAAGGATGGAGATCAATGGAAAGCAGCCTTCAAGACGAACCGAGGGCTGTTTGAACCAATGGTGATGTTCTTCGGATTATGCAACTCACCGGCAACCTTCCAGGCAATGATGAACGAGATATTCTGTGACATGATCGGAGAAGGATGGCTCATGATTTATATGGAAGACATCCTGATATTCTCCAAGGATCAGAATGAACACCAGGAAAGGACAAAGAGAGTACTGCAAAGACTGGCAGAAAACAACTTATACCTGAAGCCGGAGAAATGCAAGTTCAATAATTGCCATGGACAACATGAAACTGGCAGGTATACAGGATTGGCCTACCCCTGACTAACATAAAGGGAGTCAGATCCTTCCTGGGATTTGGGAATTTCTACAGGAAATTCATTGGACATTTTGCGGAGACAAGCAGACTGCTTAATGAACTGACAAAGAAGGACAAGATGTTCAACTGGACAATGGAATGCGAACAAGCCTTTCAACCACTGAAAAGGAAATTTGCAGAAGCACCGGTACTGCTGATGCCAGACCCAACAAAGCCATTCACAATTGAATCAGATGCCTTGAAACACACTACAGGAGGAGTGCTGAGACAAAGGGACACGAATGGGGACTGGAACCCATGCGGATACATATTGCATGCACTAACACCAATGGAACGGAACTACGAGATATACGACAGGGAGCTACTAGCGATAATACGATTGCTAGAGACCTGGAGACACTACCTAGTGGGTTCAGGACACCTGGTGGTAATCCTGTCGGACCACAAAAACTTGATGTACTTCCAAACAGCGCAGAAACTGAACAGACGACAGGCAAGATGGAGACTATTCCTATCGGAATTCGACTTGCAAATCATCCATGTCCCTGGATTGCAGATGGTGCAGAGTGATGCGTTATCATGGAGAGCGGATCACATACCGGAAGAAGACAATGACAATGAAGACATCATGATGTTACCTGAAATGGTATTCATGAAGTTCATTGATACAGAAGTTCATGATCTACTTGCAAGTAGTATCATGAAAGACGATCTGGTGAAAAGCGCAATTGAAGCGCTAAAGACAAAAGGAACTCTGCCGATAAAGTCGGCATTGGAAGATTGGAAAATAGAGGATGGCCTTCTATTTTTCCGAGACAGGTGCTATGTCCCAGACAATGGAGATCTATGGAAGAAGCTGGTGCAAAAATACCATGAAGGAGTAACCAGCGGACACCTGGGACAATGGCAGACAACTGATGGTGGCCAGGAATGATGACGTACATCAAACACTACGTTGCTGGATGTGCAACATGCCAGCAAATGAAGGTCAACACCCACCTGACAACACCGCCTCTACAACCAATTAAATCCGAAGCAACAAGACCATTTGCGATGGTGATGACCGATTTCATTACTGACTTACCAGAGTCCAATGGTTATGATGCACTCATGGTCATGGTAGACCATGGGCTTATGAAGGGGGTAATTTTTATCCCTTGCAGAAAAACTATAGATGCATTGGGAGCAGCCACCCTCTATCTAGACAATGTCTACAAATGATTCGGCCTCCCAGACAAGATCATCTCTGACAGAGATCCCAGATTTGCCTTGCAGCTGTTCCAGGAGCTAGGAAGACTGCTCGGAATCAAGCTGGCGATGAGCATGGCATACCACCCCCAGACTGACGGGGAGACAGAACGGGTGAACCAAGAAGTGGAAGTATACTCACAAATCTTCTGCTCGAACAACCAGGAAAACTAGAAACACCTCCTCCCGACTGCGGAGTTCACGCACAACCAGAGAACCCACTCCGTACAGAAGAACTCTCTGTTCTACCTCATGATGGGCTACGAGCCCAAGGCGATCCCCCTCCCATACTTGAAAACAAACATACCAGCTATCGAGAAGCAAATTGTTGCACTGCAATGAGCCCGAGATGAAGTGAAGGCTACTCACAAGTTAGCCAGACAGATGATGGAGGAAAGGACGACAAGACACTTCACCCCATTCAAAGAAGGAGACAGAGTGTGGCTAGAAGCAAAGAACCTCAAGACGACGCATGCAACAAGGAAGCTCGCACCAAAGAGAGAAGGACCATTCACCATCGACAAAGTCCTGAGCCCACTCTAAGTTACCTGAACAGTGGAAAATACACCCAGTATTCCACGCGGTGCTCCTTTCCCCATATAAAGAAACCAAGACACATGGACCAAACTTCCCAGAACCACCACCTGATCTGATAGAAGGCGAATCGGAGTATGAAGTGGAAGCGATCATCAGACATAAGAAGAAAGGAAGGACCATGCACTTCTTAGTGAAGTGGGTCGGATACCCGACCTTGGAGAACTCACGGGAACCTGAGGGAAACCTGACTAATGCCAAGAAAATCCTAGTGGCATATAAACAGCGACGACAGCTGTAGAACCCCCAAAACCAGAAAATCCCCACCTAACCATGGCAGAACAGACACCTATAATACCCCCCAAACAACAATTCACCAAACAATTCTTATGAAACCCAGCCAATGCTGAAACCCTCTGCACCCACCTTGCCCATGACCCCTCGAAATACCACCTTGCAAGAATGTGTTTCTACTACCGAAGCACATTGATCGAATAAAACACAACCTGGAAGAAGTGATGAACAATGCTGACACCCTCGGAATTGAACAAGTGATCCAAGACATGGCTATGCCATGGTCAGACAGACAGAAGGCAGTTGAAAGAAACCCTCACACCCCCATAGATCAAAACCGACAATGACTGACCTCACCCTCACCTTACAACGGGTGGAAAAACAAAAACAAACCACGAACCACCTCTGGAAACGCCTCCCCCTCTACGAGCAACCAGATGACCCAACCTTTAGAAATCATCGACCTCACAACACCCGAACCCGAACCATGGTCGACCCAGCCACCTTGGTCCCCTCCCCACATGAGGAACACCAGATGCTTCATTTGCCACCAGATCAGGCACTTCGGCCTGATCTGCCAAAGACATATCTGCAAGCACTGCAAGCAATGAGGCCCCGGACATTACAGCCCTGACTGCCCAATGAGGCAGCAGAAGGAACAAGAGGAAGAGCAGAGGCGATGGGATTTCCTTGAATTGGGGTACAATGATTTCAACGCTGATGCGATAGGGAATATGACTGGAGAACCATGTGGGAGAACCTAGGGGAAAGCAGATAGTAATTCGAAGTCAGTGACTTCAAAGATGGAAGGGAGGTGATGTTATGATTTGTTATCTGGACCTGCAAGACCGGGCACTTCATTTTTCTCATTCGACATGACTCACTTCCGATGGGGACGCTTTGATGCATGGTGACTCCATACACCCGAACCCATTCCCACGCATGCTGTGATACGACAGCCCATTGACATGAGGTCCATAATGTTGGACACTCATGATCAACATGCTGCGCCGCAGCACTCTGTAACATCGGACGCCTCATGCAAGGCATGAGGCCTGCCTTTTCTATTGTTCTTTCTATTTATACTTGATAACGATCTTGCATTCCAATTGGACAATAGGTATCTTTGAACCATATATAAGCTGTAGTAATACTGCCTGTATTCCTCAGATTGACCTAATTCAAATAACGGTCTTAGACTCAACCAGAACACTTGACAGCTTAGGAAGCCCCTAGCTGTGATAACTCGAACTCAACAGTTGGAAGGCCTCCAACTGTGATACATGAACCGACAGTCTACTCAGAAAGCCTCTGAGTACGGATAGCCGTATCGACTTAGGAAGCACCAAGTCCTGAACAGAACCTGATACAGTAAGAAAGCCTCTTACTGCAAGAACTGATACAGTTGGAAAGCCTCCAACTGCAACATACAAAGACTAGGCTGAGTTGAGACCTATAGTCTTAACACACACCAACATCGTCATGGCCAGTCCACCTGGCACCCCCTTGCGCCATGAACTTCAGGGTGCCTCTCGCATAACAGGGGGAATTCTATGTGGGCATGCCCAAGGTAATGTGTACAACATTGCTGATCGTATCGAATATGAGGGGGATATTTCCCCAACTACTGGTGAATTCTTCTTTATTAATATCATCATACCCAAGTATAATAACCTAGAATAATAGGGAAAGTTTTTGTGTTCCAGTCACATGGTAACCCTGATACTTCTGAGCCATACATGACCCTTAGCCATCATGTAACACCAACCTTGGGGCCAGTTTTGAAGAAACTTGGCATTCAATATTCTCCTGTTTCCAGTAAGTCATGAATTAAAATAAATATTTAGTGGATAAATTTATTTTGGGATTTTTAGAGAAAAATCAACAGATTTTTGTCTATGAGGATGATTTTTGGGCTGTTAAAGGACGATACAACACAGCAGTGGTGGATAATGATAGTGCTGAGTGGAAAGTTATCAATAATCAATTTTGTTTGAGGTTACTGATTGTGAGATTTTATTCTTGATTTGAAAATCTTCTTCTCACCATTAAATTAGACTGATGATGAACCAATTTCTTCAGCATCTCAGGGTCCTTTGTCTGCATCAACCTCAGAATCCCCTCCATATGTTGGATGTATGGCCCCCACAGTCGACATGTTCAAGTCACAGCTTATTCGCATCCTTGATATTCCCTCCAACCTGATAGGTACTGGTGATGTGTCACTCAAGATTGCATATCAAAAGTACAAGGCATTTCTTGTTGCCAGTCATACTGTTAATGACATGGTGGCGAATTGGACTTGGGAAATCAAGCGACCAACAAAAACTGACCTCATTGAAATTTTCGTCTCCAAATCATATTTCCATTCTCACTATCATCGATATTTCACAAAGGTAGCTGCTTATCCACAGATGGTGGCATGGTTGGAGGGGGAGACTGATGAGGAAGACATTGGCATTTGGGGGTTCAAGAAGATTTCATATACCTTCACTGATTTGAATACTTGGCTGTTGAATGGTGGGCCCTTGGAGTTTGAGGATGAGGATGAGGATGGGAAATTGGTGAAAAAGAAGAAAAAGGGGAAGGGAAAAGCAAAAGAGATGGAAAAAGAGAAAGGAAAGGAAAAGAGGAAGGAAAAGAATATGGAAAAGGAAATGGAAATGGGAAAGGGGAAGGGGAAGGAAAGGGTGCATAAAAAAAAGAATACCAGCAAAAAGGCCCAGTAAGTAGGGATGATAAACCAAAATGATCAATAATTATATGATCTCTTTGCAGTACTTGGATAGTATCAACTTGGATTATAAGCCACATCCTGGCTCTGGTTTCCAAAATCCTTGTATTGGCCATAAATCTTGTACCCTGGCACATCTGGACTTGGGTGGTTTTGTCAGCATTTATTCCTATTGCCTCTGCAATGCCAGCAGGAGAGGATCCTTTCCCAAATATCACATTCAAAGTCTTCAGTCAATTTATCAGCCAACACTTCAGCTCTAAATCAGCAGTGCTTGTCCTAGTGTTTTCATTGACTGAAAATTCTGAGTTGTTGAATCTCCATGCCTGGCAGCAATACATTCAATGTGAAGGAGACAATTGTGTCATGGCATCAGGTTGGATCAAGGGTCTTGCATGGGCAATCAAAGAAAATATGGATAACAATCAGCAAAGGCCTTTGAAGATGAAGGAGGTTGACAAAAACATGGATGCTGAACAAGAAATTACTGCACTCAGCCTCAAGCTTGATGCAGCTGCAAAACTTTTGAATTTGCATCCATACAATGCACGTGGACATCTGCAAAAGAAACTACAACCCATATCCCATAAATTGATCCAGCCAGTACATGTTCTTTGTCCCAACTCAATGGAATGTAAAACAGCAAATTGCAATTCAAGGGCACTACACCAGGCCATCCAAACACGGGATATTCCTCCAGTCACACTGATCAAGAATTCAGTAATACATGAAAATGTTTTTGTTTTGACTGGGGAATGCTTAACCTGCAAGACCAAATATTCAGCAGACCATGAACGGGCAATTGAAGTTGGGGAGCACATCAATATAGCAGGGTTTATCTGAATTCTGCCCGATACCTCAAGATAGGTCAGAGTGTATGGGTGGACCAGGCATTTTCTCATGGTGTCTTGAATGGCATCTACAATTTCCATGCATCAGCTTCAGCATATGCAGAATATTGGAATAACAGCTTTAAAGAGCATCAAACTGTCAATTTCAATGGGGTGACACGCCACCAGGTCTGGCAAGCATTTGTTCAGGAGTCTATTTGGACAGTTGCTTCTCCATATGGAACTGATCTCACACTTCATGATGGCTTAGCAATTGATGAAGTGACCAGGGAGGCATTCTGATCTCTGGGACAAGATGGAATTATTCTGGCAGCCAAAGACCACCACTGCTCAGATTGCACTCATCCATACAGACGAACATCTGATCTCACTGCCATCAGTGATCCAACTGCAACTCTTGAAAGCAATAATATACCTGTATCACAGAGTGCAGGTGATAATTTGCAACAGGGTTCATCAGCTGGACAAAGAATGGAAGTGGAGGATTCAACTGCTTGAGATGTGACAATGGCTGTTGTTGATGGAATTGTCTTTGGACCCCCGGTATGGAACATCTACTGGCAAATACAAATTGATCACTTATAATATTTTTTTGATAATTACCATTGTGCATATGATGACTGCACTGCAGAGTTGGCAAATGCAAGAGGTGGGGTTTTTTGTGCTCTGCATGAACAACAACATGGGGCCACATGCCATGTTCGAGGATGTGAAAACCAGAAAGTTCATGGGACAAATGCATGTCAAGATCATGAGGAAATGTGGAAGAGATATCTCAGTAACCATTCTTGCAAACAGCTGTCTGGCTTTCAAAGGATGCTGCATAGGCCTGGTGAAAATCTTCCATGGCAACCTGCTCAAGACTCAATTGGACAACCTCATGACCAACCAGCACCTGATGTGCAGTATGCAACCTACTTCATGCCATGCCGCTTTTACTGTGTTGAAACAATATGTGCACCATGTGGAGTTGTCATTGCTTGGGCAAAATTTGCAAAATCGGAATCACCCACTAATATTATGCACTTTTTGGAGACAGTATATCCAACAGAAGAATCATGCCCTGATTATATATGCATTGACAAAGCCTGTGTGGTGCTGAGCCATAGTATTGCTGATGGTAGCTGGGAATCATGGGCTAAAACAAGCCGATTTATTGTTGACTCCTATCATTACACCAACCATCAAACAAGTGATTATTTATGCAGGAAGTGGTGCAATCCAGCTCCTTTGGATGGCTCAGCTCCAAATTTGGTCATTCTGGACTACAATAATGAAGGGCAGCCATACTACAAATGTGCATCCAATACACAGGCATGTGAACAACTCAATGCATGGCTTGGTGGGTTTGAATCAATATTGAGAAAGATGACAGTGGGGAATTTCAATTGGTTTTTGCATACAATGTTGTTTTACCATACCCAGATGGTTCTTGAAAGGAAACAACAGAAGGTTAGTGACAGTGGTGATGATAGTGATGGAGATAATGATAGTGAGCAGGAGTAGTACAAATCTCTATTACTTATAGTGTATCACTGGTTTATTCTTTACATATGTCTATGATAGTTATGTTTCACTGATGTTAACTTGTACTAGCTCAGACTTCACACAGACTAGCTCAGACTCCATGCAGATTAGTGTAACAGTCCATTTGGGTGGGTTTCTACTCAGACTAGTGCAGACTCCACATGGACTAGGTTGGACTCCATGTGGACTGGGTCGGACTCCACATGCATAAGGGTGGGAATTTCCATTTTAGTCACCAGGTGGTCAGATTCTGCACAGTCTGCGCGGAGTCCACTAGGACACATGGGGCACTGTAAATTACTGCACAATGGCTAGGAGTTTATTTTTGCAAGGAGCCTTCTGGAAACACAAATACAAATCAGACTGGCATTGGGGATAACAGCATTGGCTGCCACCAAGGGAAGGTACCTACCATTAATTGTTCTATGGCAGCTTAGAGAAACAGCTCATATTCAGCCTGATTTGGGGCCATCCCACCTCCATCCCATAGCCATATATCAGTATCAGAGTTTTTCTGCTGAACATGATCAGCTTTGAAATTGCCATCAGCCACAAATATGCATTTAAAAACAAATCTGAAATCCATAGTATCATTTTAGATGCCACTGCACTGAGTTATTTTGACACCCACCGGCTCGCATAGTCCTTCCAATTTTCCAGTATATTAATGCCTACTTGAGGACAGGCTGGACAGAAATTGGCAAGTGATCCTGGTTCAGGATTCAAAGGATCTCTTTGATTGTGTCCATACCCTGCCCACTTCAATCTTTTCATCCAATGCCATAAGCAGGACATGTGCCGAAGCTCATGGTAGAGATTGACCACTTCAGCAGGCCTCATCAGCAATGTTACATGCTGAATCAGCTGGTAAAACTGATAGGCTGATGCCTTTAATTCCAGATTACAGAGCCGAAAATGGTCTAGGACCTGCACAGTGAACAGAGTCTGTATGTTGGTGAAGCTTGTGGGTAGTAAGTTACTGGCTACCAGGTCCAAGGGAATTTGGTGTTCCCCCTGACACTGGCAGGTAACCATTGCTAAGTGATGTATTCCATTTGTATGGATTACATGAATATAACTGTTGTTCAAGGCATCAGCAGTTGGGATGGCATCGGCAGTTTGATTAGGATTAGGCAAATATGGTTGAAACCCATGGATGTTGTCATCAGCATGCTCAACTTCAGATTTGTCATTGCCATCAAAGAAGTCTTGGAAACTGTTCTCAACATCAATATTCCCCTTCCCTTGATGCCAAAGGGCATCAAGGTGATTAAAAAATGCTGAGTTGGCCCCAGTTTCATCTTCAGCCCAGTCATCAGCCTGAGACTCATTATATGCATCCAAGGTTGAGTCAGGTGAAGAGGGCCAATGCCGGTGCCATTGCTGATCATTTGCCTGCCAATTGGCGCACTCTTGCTCTGCTTTATCCTTCATGTCTTCAAATGTCTCCAGATATTTCATTTGGAAGTTCAGAGCATTGCAAATCAGCTGATCCATCTGGTGCTGGACTAAAATGTATGTGCTGACCTCCCATAGCTCAGCCTGGCAGAAGTGCATGCTGGTCCAGCATTCAATGTGATGGAAGGGATTTTGCCTGTGGGTTACATGCATGCATGTGCAGCATAGTGTGCTTCCCAGTGAACAATCAATGCATCACCAAATTGCCCATTTATTGAATGGACAGTGGTTGCAAACCTGTTTGTCAACTGACCATGCCTGCTGAGCAAGGGATGCTTGCAGCAATTCATCTACTCATCCCACATACTCCAGTACATAGTCTTGCTGTCTCTATTATTTGTATATGAGCCTTGCTCCATAAGCAATCAGTGTCAGAAACTAACCATGCTGATGTGTGGCCGAGTTGGCTTGGCGGCCACCTGAGGTTCTTGCATGTCCCATTCTGGTGCAACATTGGGATTATTGAGGTCTTTACACTCCCCACTGTATTCCTATAGGAATCCAATGATTCCAATGATTCCGATCAGAGTCCGATCAGATTCCGACCATATTCCAATGTCATTTTCACCAGCCAAATTGACATGAAATAGCAGATTTAGTCCTAGTCCAGTCTGATGTGATTCCAATCAGACTATCCGAATTTCCTAGGAATTTCTGGTCATAGGAATCACATAGGACTATTCCGAAGTTATCCTAAGACATCGGACAACATAGGATTCTGATAGGAATGAAAGCAGCCTTGCTTAGTAATATAGTATGAAAAAGTCAATGCACACACCAGAATTGAACCCTTGACATTGCAGAAGATTATGTAAGCCTAAACCAACAACAATACCATTAGGCTAAACAGTCATTATGGGTAAGTGATCATACTACACTGCATACCATTCCCACAGGTGTGATGACAAAGCACATAGCCATGTCATCACACCTGCCAGCTCATCACTCCCACCACCACCACCAACAACAATGACAAGCATGCCACCTCCATCCCCCCCACCTCAACCACCTCAACCCAGCAACTCCACCACTCCCACTTCACCCCCATCTCTAGACAAGCCCCCAAGACTGGAAATGACTGGTTTCAATGCCAAATGATGCCCAAATGATGCAATCGTCATTTGGGCCCATAGTAAGTTTTTTTTTTTCATTTGTTTCTTACTTTTGTAAACTAACTAACTCATTTGTTTTGTTTCTAGGTTCTAATCTACATGGGTAATGATGGACCAATGTGAGCCAAACCCATGCCCAACAATGCCCCTGGCAACCCCCCTCAATACACCATTTAACAATGTAGAATGTGAAATATAAGGCAACCATTGAGTTAAAACCATGGTGAATATACATAGTGTTACATTACAGTGACTGGTTGATCAGTGATGAACCCTATGTGGAAAGGCCAGAACTTTGTTCACACATTGATTTTCTGTACAACCACAGATTCTCTCCATGCCTCACAAAGTTGTCTGCACTTGTAGCATCTGTTTTTGCTTGACCTATTTGGACTCCCATGGCAAAAATGTCCCTGGCTGCCTTGTCAGATATGAAGGAAGCATGAAGCTCAAGATCAACATGATCCCCAGGATGATCCATATCATGATCCACTTCCAGTGAGGTCCACCATCATTAATGTTGAGTCACACTCTCAGGCCACTCAACTTGGATGTGTAGATCTTACACAAGGTATGTAAACACTTTTTTTACAGTTACTGAATTACAATTTAGGCTTTGGATTATAGCTGCTACACCTGTCATTGATCTATGCTGTCTTATTGTTACTTGGCTCTCCCTTCAGTCTGGAATCAGCAGAGATACTGCCAATATTCTATTGTGCCTGTTTGGGTTCATCATCCTCACCACTCTGAGACTCATTAAACTTTCACTTGTGCAGAGGATCCCTGAATGCCTCTACACCACTCAGTCATTTGAGTCATGGCTCCTATTTCTACTCTCTCATTCTCAACTTGAGGACCATTTGTATCAGACTTTTGCAAATCTCAAGGGGTGTTCAATCCTGGATGGATGCATGATATATATGACAGCCCTGCCTGGAGTTCACTGTGCCCTTTTCTTCAATCACCTTACCACCTTGTTTTTGCATTATATATTGACTGGTTTAATCCTTTGACCAATAAAATTGCAGGTATGTCTGATAATTTTGGGGTGTGGATGAAAATTAACAAATCTTTAGGCAAAGTAGTATCATGTGGTGCCATCATCCTATACTGTTTGAACTTGCCCATCTCCATTAGATTCCTTCAGGAAAACACACTTAGTATTGGGATGACTCCCTCTCCACATGCCCCAACCATTTGGACAATACCACATGTTATGGAGCCTATCAAGAAGATGATTTTAGACTTAGACCTCCCAGGAAAGGTCTTACCTACAGATCGCAACCCACAGGGCACTGCAGTAGCAGCATGACTTATTCCATTGCTTGCAGATTTGAAAGCCATTCACAAAGTGTCTGGATATGTTTCTCATGCTGCTGGGCTATTCTGTTCCTTCTGTAAATGTCACCACAATGACATTGAGGATCTTGATTACCATCATTGGGAACTGCGGCATGGAACTGAAGTTCACACTCAAGCTCAGGAGTGGTGCAATCTAGCAACCATCAAGGCTAAAACAGCTTTGACTAAAGAAACTGGTGTGCGATGGACACCACTCCATGATCTTCCTTACTAGGATCCTGTTCAATATGTCATTCTAGGATTCATGAACAATTTTCTTGAAGGAATCCTTCAGTATCATCTTCGAGTTCTGTGGGGCATTGGGTGAACTAAGGCTGCAATCAAATTGTTGGCAAACCTTCAACTTGATGGTGATGACACTAATGCAGAGACTTCATCCAATTACTCTGAAGATGATGGTGCAAGTCAACACAGCAGCACTTCAGGTCTTGCAGAGCATTTGGACAATATGGATGTTGATGACAAAAACATTTCTATGTCTACCCCCAGTTCTACTCCTACTCCAAGTTCAAATGCTGTGCCTCTTCTTTCTGATGACCACAATGAAGATGAAGAAGTGCTGGTGTCCATTGGTGGTGCATTTGACTTTACACCTGCAGAGCTAGCTATGATTCGAGCATGCATTTCAGATGTTCAGCTTCCTACTTGGGTTCAACGGCCTCCCACCAACCTTGGTGAAGCCAGTCATGGAAGCTTGAAAGCTCATGAACTCCTCATTCTATTCTCCATCATATTTCCTCTTGTCATTCCAGCACTCTGGTGGAATGGCACTGAGGAACAACAGGAACTTTTACAGAACTTTTGTGAATTGGTCTGTGCAACAAATATAATTGCAGGCTATTCTGTCAGCAATGCTGAAGCAGATGCTTATATGGACCACTACATTAATTACTGCTCTTCTATGCAGCACCTTTTTGGTGCTGTATTTCACTCAATGCCCAACCACCACTATGCTATGCACAATGGGGCACTACTTACATTCTGGGGCCCACTAGCTCTGCTTAGTGAATTTCCTGGTGAAAGGATTAATGGAGATTATGGGCAAATCAAAACAAACTGCTGCCTTCATAAGTCCTCAATTTGTCAAATGTACTTTCACTAAGTAGTATTTTTTGAACAGAGGATATGGAGTTGACAATGCTTCGCCAGAGTGCTCATCATGGATGCTTAGATGCACTCCTTCACAATAATAACCTTGTTTCTGAATTGGCTGAGATTTTACAACCAAGCACACACCCCACTGCTCAGCCAACACACAACCTCAATGGCCCTGAAGTTGCTGCTGCTCATGCAAGTGGAAAGCCCCTTGATCAAAGGCACTATGACCTTCTTCTTCAATATCTGAGAGTCATTGGCCAGGACTACAATTCAGTATTCACTGGTGGACCTTATGCTCTTAGCACCCTCCTGCTCCCTCCTGCTGTTCAACAGCCTCGCCAAGTGGTCTTTGAGGATTAAACATACAGCTGCAACAATAGCCATGCAGGAAACAGCCATATTCAGTTCTATATCCCAACATGTGGAGATACCATTGAGACTGGATATATTGAGGAAATTTGGGAACTTCCCCTTGAAGGTCTCTGGCAAACATTTTTCTTTGTTTGTCAACATCATCCACTCTCACCAGCTCAACAAAGAAAGACACCATACACAGTTGAGCCTTGCTCAAGGCTGCAATCAAAGGCTGTCAGTTGTGAGCTATCAAACACTGTGTACATTCTTGAACCACAGCATATCATTTGCCACCTTGCTACCTATACAATCCCTGTTGGCATATATGGGTTGAAGAAGGATATTATGCTCATTAATTGGTCACTCAACCATAAACATAGATAGGAAACATAATAATCACATGAGAATGAAAACAAAGTCAAAAAAGTAAAATTGGTGTGCATGACATGGCCATTAGCACATGCTCCATTCTGTGAGCAAATGCTTGCAGTAGTGGTGGCATGTGCTGGGCCATCATCACTCCCCTCATCTCCCCCCATCGTCTTTCATCACCCTTGAAATGTTGGCATGGCAGTTGTGACTGAGAAATTTAATTTTTGACATGATTCTCAGCCGCTGGTCAACTTCTTGTGGTATTTTGGTTGCATATCAGAGAGCGACAATGGTCAAGACACAACTGTTTGCGATGCCATGCAAGTGGAGACTAAACTAGGAGTGAGGCATCTTTCACAGTGGCAGAACAAGAGAAAGCATCCCATTGTTGTTTTTACTGTCTAGGACAGCAGCTGTGCATGGGAGTTTATTGCATGGGGCTCCATGACAAACCCTGAATCATGATCCACCCAGCGAGCAGTTGCACACTGGCATAGAAGTGGGTACTAGGTGGTCCATTGTGGTTGTGAGGTGCTGGGGTTGGTACAATGCCTGTTTTGGTGAGTTTGGGGGGGTTAGTGTGACATAGGACAGATTCAGGGGTGCATAGGTGTGTGCCATGCAGGTATCCCACTTCTCAGGTTTCCCAGCACCCCTCTCCATCATCCCAACCCTACCAGGTGATGGTTGGGTTGCATTGCTGCTCACTGAATGCTATTGACCCAGCAGATTCTTTGCAACACATGACTTTCAGAAAATGCTGTTGCTGGAACTTATGCAGATTTTTGGTGAGCATTTGCCTGAGCATTGTAGCCTTCTTACATAATACAGTTTTCACATTGATACTGAGACTGTAGGAGACAGTCAGACCAAAGCATGGTAAAAGGTTTTCTCACAGACCACAACTTCAATGCACTATCATATTACTGCACAACTGGCAAAACTTGTAAATTTGGTCATGTTTGTACTTTGATTTATTTCAAATGGGAGATCTTCTGCAAGCCATTCCTCGACAACCATGCCACATTTTGGCATGATTCTGTAGTCTATTTTATGCTACTAGCTGAGCTCTAGAGCTCCACACAATATTTTTATTTTTTAGTTGATCTGTGAAAATTAGGTTGACCCCTGCCAATTATTTGTGTGTGCAAACAATACCTCAAGAACTAGTGACTCACAACCTCAATTATGTGCAGGGGACATCCTCACCTAGATTACCCTTGACACTGTACCACTCTCAGCTTGTTTTTCTGACCAGTAGTTCTTGAGATATTGTTTGCACACACACATAATTGGCAAGGGTCAACCTAATTTTCACAGATCAGCTAAAAAATAAAACTATTGTGTGGAGCTCTAGAGCTCAGCTAGTAGCATAAGATAGACTACAGAATCATGCCAAAATGTGGCATGGTTGTCAAGGAATGGCTTGCAGAAGATCTCCCATTTGAAATAAATCAAAGTACAAACATGACCAAATTTACAAGTTTTGCCAGTTGTGCAGTAATATGATAGTGCATTGAAGTTGTGGTCTGTGACAAAACCTTTTACCATGCTTTGGAGTCTGGCTGTCTCCTACAGTCTCAGTATCAATGTGAAAACTGTATTAAGTATGTAAGAAGGCTACAATGCTCAAGCAAACGCTCACCAAATATCTGCATAAGTTCCAGCAACAGCATTTTCCAAAAGTCACATGTTGCAAAGAGTCTGCTGGGTCAATAGCATTCAGTATCACTGCTCATTGTTACCTGTGGTTTAGATCCTAAAAAAGAAAGAACATGGTTAGTTAGCTAGTAAAAAAACAAGAATTGAGCAAAAATAACATACCTAGGCACCTATGTTGTGTCCGATCAGCTCATTTGCAGCTGTGGGTGGTGCTTAGTGGTGTGGGAGTGGATGCAGAAGTGGTGGTGGTAGAGGTGGGAGGGAGCCTTCCCCTCACATAGAGAGTGAGGGGCAATGGTGTCACCATCGTTCATCATTCTCCCATCATCATCATTGTGCTTGTGTGTTCATCTGTCGCTGTTGCTTGGGTGTCCTTGTCATTGTACCACCCACTGTCCACCCTGCGAGCAGTTGCTCACAGCAGTAGGGGCAGGTGCTGGGTGCCGGGTGCCATCTGGTTGTCATTGTCATCATCCCCTGTTGCCAGTAGTTCAATGTAGTCTCTGTTAAGGACTCATAACATTGAGATATAGAAGTTCTATTGGCCATTGGCTCATGGCAAGTGGCTAAATTAAAATTGCTTACCAATAACTGATGGGATCAACCAATGTTTGCAGAAGACCCTCAGCTTTTGAGGTCCTCTACCATGTCAAATAATTTGAGACATTTACCTATTTTATTTGCGATGCTATAGCCAGATTATTGAAAACAAGTGGCTTAGCTAGTGGCAACACTATGTGTGCCAACAAGGCACTCCAACAGGTAATTGACCTTGCTAAACCATTTCCATTTCAATCGACTATGGTACATATATTAGAGCATTTGAGAGCATAAAAAATAGTAGTAATCATATGGATACCCATGGATCATCCATGGATGCCACCCATATCCATGGACTTTAGTACATCATCCATGGATATTCACCCGGATGGACCCGGGTCCATCCATAGCAGTCCTTTATATTGATTGTTTTTATTGTTCTCATTTGGTCTTGGTTTCTGTTTTTATTATTTTATTGTTGTTGTTGTCACCCTGTCTCCCTCATCGTCCCTGTCTTCTTGTCCTCATTGTCCTCACTGTGCCATGGGCGCTTGCTGTGCTTGCCGTCATTGTTCTTCACTGCCTCCTGGTCCTCGTCTTCATCATTGTCATTGTCTACTACTGCTGTTGTTCCTGTTCCTGTTCCTGGTCTTGGTCTTTATCTACAGTGTGCTGCCACATTGTAGTCCCCTTCCTATCATCCATGTCTGGGTCATCATGGTCTTCCTGTCATCATCAACTCATCATGGTGCTGTTTGGAGAAGTGGGGCGGTTAGTGGGGGCAGTAGATAGGTTGTGGTTGGTGCTTACCTGGTGTCAGCAGCACTGTTCCCCTCTCCAATCAGCTGGCATCTTTGTTTTTGTGGTCTCATTTGCGGTCTTGTGTGTTTGCCATTCCTAGTTGCCATTGTCTGTCATCCTTGTGGGTTCCATTGCCACATGTGGGTCATATTGAGCTTGCCATGTCGTTGTAACATAATCAAAACCTAAATCAATGAAAAAATATGTTCGTAAGTACAGTTAAACTAAGATGAAAACTTACCTGGGCCTGTGTTTTGTGCTGTGTTGGTTGTTTGTGGCCTCTGGCAGTGTTATCTGGTTGTGTGGTGGGCATGGGAGTCATCATGGTGGATGTTGAAGTAAGTGGTGTGATGGGAGCCGTGCATTGTGGTATGTCACCTATAGTATAGTCAACTGCCACCTTTTCTGGGCAATGGCTTATGTCAGTTGTCTCGAAACCTTGGATCAGTGTCATGTGTCTACTGGAGATATATGCATCATTGCTAGATGATCTGCTGAAGACATGAGATGAACTCATGTTGTCACAACATGAGCTGGCCAATGCCTCCAGTGTAACGAAAAAAAAGCGCACAGCCACATGATTCCCACACCTCGGGAACAGAAACAACGATAATGAGAGCTACACTGTGCTCCAATACAGCTGCCTAAGCTCCAAAAAAGTGTTGGTGCATGTTTAATAGTCATGCTAGATCATCTTAGAGGTTTAATCTTGCCATAAAAGGAAGAATTGAGTAAAAGTCAGAAGAAGCTACTAAAATGATCAAACTTGTACAATAATTTCTACATGTATGAACTAAATTGAACATCTTGCCACACACCAGCTACATTCCATCTTACAAACTTTGGCATTTGCTGGAACTATGCTTATTGAATGCAATGATTTTTGATGCAAACCAAATCCATTAGATTGATCGTTAAGATTATCTATGTACAGTAATGGACATGTGCATACATGTGAGTCTCCAAAATAAAAAAATTGACAATGATCAGAGTCCCTTGAGCCATCTTGACAAAAAATATGGGGTGAATAGATGGGAGAAAGAATACCTTAACTAGTGTTGAAGGGTCCAGTCCATAGGACCGAAAAAAAGACCAAAATTGGACTGAATTGGACCGGAAAAGACTGGACCAGTGGTCTATTTATGGACCAGTCTTTTGCAGTTCAGTTAGCAGTCTTCCCATTTTGAAAAATGTTGTAAAACCAAAGAAAAATGGTTAAGAATGGAGCAAGATATAACCAAATCTATTTTTGTATGAGTATTTTGTTGTTGTCAAGACCAATTCTTCTGACCGGAATTCTGATCATTTTCTGCCCCCTTCCTGGCCGCCTTACATCACAACCCACCTCCTATCAGCAGCACTGCCTAGAGGCAAAATTCCCTCATTTCCAATCAGGTGAAACAGTTTCAGGAATTGCCTCAGAAGCTGGATTTCATATTAACCACAGCCTTGGAAACTCCGACCTTAGTATTTAAGCTAGCGACTTTCATTTTGTATTGCCAGTTTGTAAATCAACCAAGTCTCCCACTTAATCCTATTCTCTTTATACTTCAATTATGTTCTTAAGTCATTCTCAAACTCTTACTCAACCTCTCCGGAAATTCTCTGGACCTCTGGTCATCTTCCTTACACTCACCTTGAAATTAGGACACCTGACGAGGAGAAGGGTGCAACTTCTTATAAGTTGAAGCCAAGTCCTTTCTGCTCCCCCACTTGGTGTGACACATCAAGTAAACCCTGCCCTGGATTTCTGTAGGATTCCCTGTCTTACTCCATCTGACCACTACAACTTCTATCGTCTGGGTACGACCAGAATTCCGATGACTTCCTTTCAAGTTCAGTACTTAACAAAGGGTTGAGGTGGGATGCAAGAAAGCATACAGGTAGCTGGGTCGGGAGCATAGTAGCATGTAAGGTTGGTGGTTGGGGTCGTTGCAGTAGGCAGGCCAACTTGTAGGGTTTTCAGCACAAAAATGAATGTATGAGAGCAGAAAATGTACCCTGCTTTGATTCACGAGAAAGGAACAACCAGAGCCAGGTGCTGGAACAGCCTAGGAAGAAACAGTGAAGGTGTCAAAATGTCCTCAAGAACTTGCTAAAGTGGCCAGTAATACCTACAGGGCCAGTGTGCTGAAGTCAAAATTTTGTTGGAAAGTCAATGTCCACATTGAGAATCTGTGCCGGCCTGTTGAGCAAAGCCATATGTCCATGAGGTTGTGACTAGATTCAGGCCTTGAGCTATCCGAGCAGTGGTACTGGGATTCCAGTGGGGAGGGTCAAGGGAGGGAAGAAAGCCAGAGGTCCATTTAGGTGGTGGAGGTGGTTGTGGGAGGTGACACATCATCAGTGGTCTATTATTAGAAAAGGAAGCAATGCACCTGTCAGAGTCATCACTATTATTAGGCCTCCAACCAGCCACTCACAAGAAGTGTGTGGGGAGGTTCGGCCAGAGTTATCATGGAGGTGCACCAGATCTGGAGATCAAGGTGAATCTATTAATAGATAAGAAGGGAGAAACCTCAAAAAGAAGGGGGCCTCCAAGGCCTATTTCCCTCACTCCCAGAAATGGGCCTTCGAGGCCTTGACTAAGTAGGGCAAGGCAGGGGTTACCCCTGGGTGTCAAATCTCATACCCTTACCCCTACCCCTGAACACCCTACCCTTAGGGGTAAGGGTATGGAAACATATAAGGGTTGCCAAGGGTATGGGAGGGTTTGTCAAGGGTACAAGGGTTTGGCACAAAATCAACATGTTTAGAGCAAAATTCATTTGAAAAGTGTTGATAACTATTGTATTTACTATTAATATCACATATTAATACCTCTTATTAACATATGAAAGCCATTATCATGTTGGACAATCCCAAAATCTGAATTTAATTGATGAAAATCTTGAATATGAGTCTTTGTAGCTAAAAAAATCAAATGATATTCTTACATAAGCATACCCCTGTACCCTTACTAAGGGTACAGGGGTATGCAAGGTTATGAACTTCCAAACCCCTACCCCTACCCCTCATACCCCTAGCCCCAAAACACAAGGGTATACCCCTACCCCTGCCTTGCCTTATGACTAAGCAAAGAAGCTCCTGCCTAAGGTGACTGATCTCAACTCTCTCCAGTAAATACTATCAATACTTTCACAACCCCAGTAGGTGGAGTTAGCGTGGACATAGTATGGAAGGGAAGGGTGGTCCATGCAGAATGTGTCGTGAATGTACATGTAGTTTACTATATGTATTTCTTCTAATATCCTTCTTAAAGAGTACCATCGATCCATTACCCTCAACCACTCTATCCTCAACTATGCTTGACACTTACTACTGTGTCTTCCAGCAACTACTGCTTCTCCCTTACTTTGCACCTCGATCCACTGTTCTGATCACAGAATCCTTGATTTGGAGAACAAATGCATTTACATGCTCAAGGTCGCAACAATAGGAACATTCAAAGCTGGGCACAGCTCACAGATGCAGCTCACAGCATGCATAGCCATCAGCTTATATAACATAGATTTAGGAATCTGCTTAGAGCAAATGTCACACCTGATTCAAATATCTAATCTGTGATAAAGTTGGGCTCCCTCATTGACAATTATCTTCACTATGCCCTCAAAACCACTGAGGAAAGACCTCATAGACTCCTTCCTACCATCTATGGCAACTCAGAACATTTTTTCACCACCTGAAAACCTTGAAGAATACTCTCTAAACCTCCAAAAAGACCTTGAGATCTTAACCGATGCCCTCCTGTCCCAAAATGTGGTAACTTAGATCTGGCTTGGGAATTCTCACAAGATCCTGCCCACCATCACTGCTTGTCAACATGCTTCATGTTTCACCTCTCATTTTCTTGACAGTTCTTGATCTTATTGGGAATCATACTGTCTTCAGGAATGACACAAATCTTGGACAAACACCCATTGAGCAGCAGTTAGCTGTTACTCTTTTCTGAATGGGAAGGTATGGAAATGGTGCCAGTGTTGAAGACATTGCTCGTGCTGCAGGGTGTTTTGAAGGTTCTGTGGAAAACTACACAAATTGCTGTTTCGAAGCAATCCTCTCCCTCCAGAGCCAATTTGTCTGAAAGCTGACACCAGCTGAGAAGGAGGTAGAGAAAGAATGGATGGATAATCATCTGGGTTTCCAAGGGTCATGGAGAGATGGTTGGGTTATGTATGATGGTACCATTGTCGTTCTCTATTGCAAACCAGGAAAGAATGGGATGCATACTACAAATGAAAAGCAAACTATGGTCTTAATGTCCAGGTACATGTTCATATAACTATTAGTGCACTATTCAACCTTTTTTTTAGATTGGGAACACTCCCTCGAACCTTCGAATTGTTGATTTTACCCATGGAATGACTGGTTCCACCCATGATGCAACTGCTTTTGAGCATATGATGGCTGCTATGCATCCTGATTGGTTTTTTGATGGAGAAGAATTTACATGGGCAGACTCAGCTTATGCAGTCAATTCCCGAACAATCCCTGTCCATAAAAAGCCAGCATCTCTCAAACCCATGAATGCCTTATTTGACAAGGTAGTTGCAGGCCTTTGTGTTCGCTCTGAGCATTGCATTGGTGCTCTCAAGGGCCATTTTCAGTGTTTGCATGGCCTCCAAGTCCATATTAACTCCAACAACAACCACTACGAAGCTTGTAAATGGATTTCGGTTGCAATTATCCTTCATAACCTTATTATTGATGTTGAAGGAAGCCAGTCTGCAGAGCATTTCCAGAATGTCCATGGTGCCAATGAAGAGGAGGAAGATGCTGGTATTCATCAAGAGAATGGTAGAATAGATATGAGCAATAATGATGCAAAATGTACGCAACTAGTTGAAGGATTATGGGCATTACAACACTAGTAATATAGCAATTGTAGAGAATAGAATTAGCCATTGATATAAAGAAAGCTGAAGAAAGCCAAGGAAAAGGAAATTATCAGTTCAGGAATCTTCAGGAGTAAATGGGAGTGGCTTTAACGATGTCACACAAAAGAATACCCACACTTACAGAACTCTGTGTGCTCACTCTGTATTCACAAGGCATCAGCCACCCATACATGCGCATGGTTCAAGGCTCAGGTAAGAGGTGGATGAATGCAGTTGAGCTTGGACCCTTGCATGTGAAGGTACAAGTCCACTGCCATTGATAGGTTGTCTCTTCAGCTCAAAGGCCAATTCACCATTACAACCACATTCTAATCACATCAGCTAACTCCTACAATGTCCCAGAAGCAGTGTGACCCAGTCTATTGATCACGATATCATATCAACCACATTGAAACCTCACCAGCGACATTTATCGTACTGAGAAACCACATCGCACAACCTTAGGACTACCTCAAAACCCCCTAAGATCCCTCTAAACAAACACCAAGTATCCCCGATCAACTTCAAACAACCACAACCATGATCGAACATTGTTGACCATTGTCGACCATCATCGAGCATTATTGATCAACATCGAGAGACTATGAGCGACATCAGGCACTGCATTTGTTATCTCAATGGTGGAATACCATGCACCCAGAAGTATTCCAACTCGTGCTCAAACCTGCTGATAGTAGGTCAGCCTCGTTCCAAGTCCCTATCGCATACAGAACCCGCTGGATGGATTATTGTGAGACTTAGCACAGTTTATACACAAAGGACAGTCTCTTTTTAGCTCTATACCCTTTATTACTCCTTCATCATATGATATATCTCTTTCTTGTTTGGATTCCAGTCTCCTTTTGGCCTCATGTCTTGACTCATATCTTTTGCCTCATGTTCTACACATGTTTCTTATACCATTTTAGGAAGTTTCTTTTAAAACATATAAAACTCTGTAGTATCTACTTGGAAATACAAGAAATCATCTTCACATATTGCCTCATATAAAGTTCTAAGAATCTGATCTATCCTCTAAACCATCTAAGCTTCTATGAGTTTTCTCAATCAACGAGAAACCTCTGTGACCATTGTCGTCCTCAATCCTCTTATTGTTAGCACTAGTAACCATTCCAACACTCCCTAGCCATCAGCTATAACCTTCATATACTATCGATCTACCAAAAGTCCTTAGAATTCACATATCAACCCTCGACAATAAACATTGTTCACCATTGATCTTGTTGATTGTCCTCGATATTGATCAATACTCCATTGGACCATGCCAAACACCTTCCTCTCTTATAGAACTACCTTTACAACTAGTACCAACTAGTTGTCTTCCCATTGGTCAGACCATGAACCTTTGGAACATCTCGCACCCTTCCTCTGACTTGTGCAAATATCATCGGCAGTTTTGGTGGTTTTCCCAGGTTGAGTATCATCACTGTGCTATTATCAAAACTCCACAGCTTCTGCTATCATTGGATGTCAACTGCAAAACAGGTGCGCTAGATGGCAAATCCTGGGAATGGCCCAAGTTGTTCTATGCTGTCCAGAGAATGGCTGACTCGCTTCTGCATCTTGAACCGTGCCTCATAGCATTTTTCAAAGGTGCACTTGAAACATGGGAGCAGTTCTCTTCAGAATTTATGGATGGTGGAAAAATCTCTCAGCTGTCAGAAGCCAAGAAAGACTGTCTGTTCATTCCTGCTACCAATGATCACAACGAGGGCACTCTAGAAAGTTTGCAACAGACCTGGTGGTGTGCACTGAACATGACAATAGGCCAATACAATGCTCGGATGCTATACAAGCAGAACAATACTAGTAGTTTTGTTCAAAGTGTGCTAGGGCCCCAAAGCCATAAATTTCTTAGACAAGAGGCTCGGAGAGTTGAGAGCAGTGGAGCAGAAAAGCAGATGTGTGAGGAGAAAGCACAGCACAATCAGCAGGTAGTGGATGAGAAGAGAAAAGCAGATGTTGAGAGGAAGGGAAAACTAGACGCCTGAGAAGCGCAGATTGATGCAGTAACACCAATCCTTGATGTGGCAGAGCTGAAAGGAAAAATTAAACAGCTAACTAATTCCAACCTTACTTTACAGATAAACTGGCATTGTCGATATGATATAGATGGGAAGATTCTGTCAAAAACTGTGATAGGAAAGATGAGGAAAGAGGATAAAATGATGCAACTGATCATTGCTGTCGAGAGGTATAACATGTCACTGGTACCACTGACCATAGTAGTGCCTCTGAAGGTCAACCAACACGATGTTGCTGAGGCAACAGCAATGGATTGGGAGGCAGCGGAGGATGTTGAGGATGCTGATATGATTGAAGACTGACTCAGATGATTTGGCAGATACTCAAGCTTACAACACATTCATTGATTTAATACTTTCTTACTCTTACAGTAATTCATAATACACTTGCCTAACTTGATAAGCCTTTCTCGCCTGTCATTGTACTTGATTCCACATACGATATAAGTACAAGTAATTTGTGATTGGAGCTAGATCAGCGATAAGAACTTGGATTTCCAAAAACAGCATTTTCTCTGTCACACTTTGTTCAGTGGGATTGCCCATCCCCATATCCTATGACATTTGCAGAAGGTAACTTGTATGTGGTCATCCGAGATATTACCCACATACATCAACTGACAACAACTCAGGGTGCCAATGTCATCAGGCATGAATAAAGAAAATCAGCCATACTCCCATCTTTTGACAGGACTGTAGTATTTTCCATATCTCTGAGGATTTGATCAGCTTGCTCAGCAGCTCCTGATAAATTGATGACACGTGCACAAGCAGCATGGATGGCGATCAGGGCTGGGTCAGGCAATGTTAATTCTTTATTCATGGTCTCGGCTGTGGCTGCAACAGAGGGCTCAGCACTGAATGTGACATGTGATGGGGTGGGCACTGTGTACCGGCCAATTAGATTCCTGAAAATGGCATAAGTGTTTTCCTGAATACACCATGTAGCTTGAATGGAGAAAAATGGAGTAAACAATGCAACATACTTGTCCAGGTACTGGTTCAAGCCACAGATTCAAAGTATCAAACTCGGAGTGCAAGGTGATCACCATGGTTATCACATTATGAAGGCTGTTAACTTGGCTGCCATACAGGGCTTTTGCTTTATTCCCAAGACCAAACATCTCAAGTATTGCAAAGACTGTTGCAGCATAATCCTGTTGAATGATCAGTAGGATGAGTGGTATTGAGCAATAAAGTACTGACCTTGTCACCATCTTGCGCACTCTCTGAAAAGATGTGGGCAACCTCTGTCTGGATTAACAGGGGATTAGGAACAGCCTTGGAGGTTGCATCAACCTCAGCTATGTTGCAGCAAGAATGCAGATCATAGACTCCACTGATGGCACATCTGTATCCATTGCATAGCAATGCCTGAAGAAGATGAACAGATGTCCAAGATAGATGCCTAAGAAACATACCTGTTCTTTGACATTTGTTTTTGTCTGGGGAGCATTGCCTAATTCTTGCAAGATCTGCTCCTTTACAACATCAAAAGATGGTTGAGAGACATGTCACAATGGCATGGGTCGACCTCCTGTGTTGGCATGAACTGGAAGTTGTTTAGGGCATTTGGAAGATAATTGTGCAACTCACACACTCGGAAGAGGTAGTTGCAATACCTGAGACCCAGTTCAACGAGGGCATCGTAGATGGCTTGCTCATCCAGTTTGCTGCGGCATGAAGTGATCTCCAAAAGCATGCAAGAATACAGAGTAGATCCTAGGTACCCATCATGAGTATGGTCCCATAAGTCCTTTAGAAAGAAGCCCAAGAGACAAATTCCAATGAGAGGGTTGTTATACTTGGCTTTGGTGTGGGAGGGGTTATTCAGGGAGGTAGTCTCCACTTTCAGTAAGGTGCATCAAATGCTGAGCCCTGTTCCAGACACAATGGGCAAGTTCCGAGGCAGTTGACTCACGGTTGACTCATGGTTGACTGGAGTTTGCACCTTATTACATAATCCTACCAAATTGAGCACTTGGATTGATGCTTCCTTTTACAAACAAATATCTGTTTAAATCAATAGGTTCATGATAGTGACTATGGTGGACAATACCATTGTCACTGCCATCAACCACCACCACCACCACACTTCAACAATGCCATCCCCCACCACCAGCACCATTGACACCACTACCTCCCACCTTCCCACCCTATCACCACCACTCCCACACCTCTAACCGCTGCTCCCAGCTCCACTCACTCCCCTCTATCACCACCAGACCCTGCAAACAAGCTTTCAGAGCTACAATGCAGGCCCAAGTGATGCAATTGTCATCGTTTGGGCCCTAAGTAAGTTTTTTTCTTCTTTGTTTCCCATTATCATGAATAACTGATTACACTTTGTTATTTTCTAGGACCTAGACTACTGGGATGACACAAGATGACACATGTCCATGATGCCTGCGTAAACCCCCTCCTCCCCATCAAATGGGATGCGAGGGTGTGGATTAGGGTCAGAAGGGCAATGAGGGGCAATGAGGGGCACTGGGAGACCCAGGAGGTAAGATACCCATACAGTAAGCACCTCCCAGCCCCTCAATTCACACCACATCACTAACACCCTCCTAACCCCCTTGACCTAGGCACTATGACTCCCACGACATGCCTACAGGCCCAGGCATGCCCAGTACCTGCCCCTCGCAGGGTAGATTGTGGGTGCTGATGCCTAGGACCCAGTGGGAGATGGCAGGAAGGGGGGAGAGAAGTGGCGGGCCACCACCACCACACCCACAATGGATGAGGCACCACACCCATGATGGATGATGCACCACACCCACAACAGATGACACGCCTCTAGCCTCATGAGCAGTTGCTCGTGGGGTGCATGGTGCATGGAACAACAACAATAGGAGAAATGAGTGCACAGAGGGTGGCCAAATGACATGAATGACGTGTCATTTGGGCCCCAGGTATGTTTTTTTCTTCTTTTGTGTGTTTTATTCACTAATGATGTTTTCTTTCTTTAGGATGTATACTATCTACCATGCTCACCCACGAACAACACCCACTGCCACAAGCCACTGCTCGTGGGGTGGTGAATCCCATACCCCACTGCCTATGAGATGAGACCCATGCCCTCGAACAACTGCTTGTGGGGTGGTGGATTCCTTACCCTGCTGCCTATGAGACAACACCCATGCCCTCGAGCAACTGCTCGTGGGGTGGTGGATCCCTTACCCCGCTATGAGACAACACCCATGCCTGTGAGCAACTGCTTGTGGGGTGGTGGATTCCCTACCCCACTGCCTATGAGACAACACCCATGCCTGCGAGCAACTGCTTGTGGGGTGGTGGATTTCTTACCCCACTGCCTATAAGACGACACCCATGCCCTTGAGCAACTGCTCGTGGGGTGGTAGATCCCTTACCCCACTATGAGACGACACCCATGCCTGCAAGCAACTGCTTGTGGGGTGGTGGATTCCCTACCCCATTGCCTACTCCTCCACTTAGCTCCTGTAATCGAGGGAGCCTGCAATTGCAGGTCTTCTCAGATGCAGGAGCTATTGGTGAAAGATGAGTATGGGTGCAGTAAGTGTGGCATGGCCTGTGTGTGTGTAGGCACAGCTATATATAGCTATTTTGAAACTCCACTGATATTTGATGACACATTCTTTCTTCCCTACCCCCATGCCACCCAGGAGTTCTAGTCATCGTGGTCGAGGTTCTAGCCGATGACCAACACCTGTTAGCCATGGGAATACCCCTGGGATTCATGGTACAACCTCAAGAAGCCAAGAAACGACACCTGGATCCCTTCCTCGCACACCATGGACAACTCCTGAGCACTCAGATGCAGAATCTCACAGCCACCCTGCAGTAGTTGCATCTCCAGTACATCATCACCAATGGAGGGAGGCTCCTGGAATTCATGCACAGACTGATCTAGAGGTTTGGGATTTACCTGATGAGGATATTATTAGTAAGTTTCCTTATACCCTGTCCCTTGTGATTATGTTACAATTTTTATTAGCTGCTTCAAGGGCAGTGTGGAGGTCTGAGGTCTATGACCATTATGATGTTTCTCTGATCCATGAATGTGCTGAGGATGGCTCCCCACACCATCTTAATTTCGTATTTACTTGTAAAATGTATCCAAGAACTCACTCCCATACCCGTGCATGGAGCAAAACATCTGGGGGAACAAGCAATCTCTAGCTTGGTGTAGCTCAGTGTAATAAGTGCCATGGGATCTCAAGCACTCAGGTTGCAAAATCTGGTCCTCCATATTCTGAGGTGGCTCATCATGCACTTATTGCACTTTGCTGTGCAAAGAATCACCAGCCATTTAACTCAGTACTTGATGAAGATTATCAGACAGAGGTCCAAATGCTCCAGCCTGGTACAAAAGTCCCTCATCCTATGACTGTCAGCCGGGATGTGAATGCCATGTACTTTGAGATGTCAAAGCATGTTCAGAATTATTTTCAGGCTTGTTTTCCAACTTTCTATATATTACTGTTTAATTATATCCATAAATAGGCTCAGAATGGCACCATTCATCTGGTTCTTGATGGATGGACAGCACCAATCATGGCTTCATATCTTGGTCTGGTAGTTGTCTGGTATGAAAATGGATTGGTCCACAAAGCAATTTTGGACTTCATTCGGCAAGATTGGTTTTTCTGTGTTATTGCCAAAATACTCATTTATCTGTAGACTCACATCTAAACATAGTGGAGATTATCTGGCAAAGATTGTAGCAGAATGTCTTGAACGGTTTGGGCTTGACAAACTAGTAAGAGCTATTCTCTTTGTCAACTATATATAACAATTATTGTAGCTTCATGCATTATGCATGGATAATGCAAGCAATTGTGATGGTTTGGCAAAATATCTTGCAAGGCTGATACCTTCATTTTGTGGCATGGCATCTTGTGGACGATGCTTTGCCCATATTATCAACTTAATTGCAAAGGTACAAACTCTGTTATTTATATTACTGATTAGCTAATATGATATTATAATTGCAGATATTCATTTCCTTTTTTTTCAAACAGCCCAAGAAGAAAAAGGCCATCAAGGTTGCAGCAGGTGCAGTACCTCAATATGCTCAGGGTCATAATATTCCTTTGGATGTGGTCCATTTTGAGGGAGAAGTTGTGCTTGAGGAAGGTGAAGATGAGCTGCTGGGTGAAGAAAATCTGGCAATTGAGGAGGAGGCAATTGATACAGCTGCAATGGATGATGGCCATGGTGTGCATGATGACTTGGTTGTTGGTTCACTTCATGGAACAGGAATCCGGATGATGGCAGAACAAGGGGTTGTTATTAAGAAAGATGAAGAGCAGATGGCATTACAAATTTTTCCATGTGTAAGTCTTCAGTAACTTCAATTTATGATAGCTAACTGCTCAGAGGTCTTTGCACTCCCCCCCCCCCCCCCAATCTGAGCAGACTCCGCTCAGACACTTGGACTGTCCAAGTACTGTCCAAGGACTTTGCTCAGACTTTGCTCGGACTTCTTTGGCTGAAAGTCCTGCCAAACTAAATGTCCAGTCCGAGCTGAGTCCGAGTTGCTTATATAATTGACTGAAAAATCAGTGGCTACTGCAGGGATTGAACCCTCATAGTCACATGATAAAGTACATTTAAGGCAACAATATAACCATTAGACTAAAGTATCATTACAGGTAGATAGTTTTATCTCTCTATGTACCACCCCGGCTGTGATGACAAATCAACACAGCTGCATCACCAATGATGATGCCAGCTCATCATTGTTCATCATTGTTCACCACCAACCACCACCACCACCACCACTTGATGATGACGCCTCCCTCCCATGTCCTGCTGCTGCCACTGCCCCCTGAACACCCCACAGCCATGGGCCCCATGCCAGCACACGACAAAATGGGCCCAAACAATGATAGAGTTGTTTGGGCCCCAGGTGAGTTTTTTCTTTTTTCTTTTCTCATGTTTTCTTTAAGCTAACACATTTTTTCATTAATTATAGGTTATATCTATACTGTAGCAGCACAATGACCCCAAAACCACCAAACGAGGAACAATGACAAGACCACGACCCAGCAGCCGCCCCCACTAGTGCGAGCAACTGCTCGCATGGGGGAGAGCGGCTGCTAATGACAATGATGATGACAGGGAACGATGACACCACCCGCCCCAGCCCTACAAGCCACTGCTTGTAGGGTGGACAATGGGTGGCATGACGATGATTAGGGGAGACCCAAGAGACGTCAATGTCTCTTGGGTACAAACTACTACTGGCAACGATGATGACGGGGGGACACCACCACCACCACTGCTGTGAGCCCCTGCTCACAGGGTGGAAGGTGAGGGTGAAGAGACAAGGGGGAAGGGAGACAAGGGGGAAGGGAGACAAGGGGGAAGGGAGACAAGAGGGAATGGAGACAAGAGGGAATGGAGATGAGAGGGAACAGAGATGAGAGGGAACAGAGACAAGAGGGAATGGAGACAAGAGGGAATGGAGACAAGAGGGAACAGAGACAAGAGGGAAGGGAGATGACAATGAGTGGGGACACCCATGATGACACCCACACGCATCTGCTTGTGGGGTGGTTCAGGGGGGAGAAGACTGGGGACAGGAGAGCAAGACTGCCAGGGGATGACCCGGGGAGAGATGAACACCGCCATGAGCAACTGTTGCTTGTGGTGGGTGTTTTTGATTTATCTTTATTATTGATAGTTATGGCCCCCTCCCCTTGAGCTTGCAAGGGGAGGGCTTAGTATTATTTTAATTACTCATATTAATTACCCCTCACACAGATGTGAGGGGGTCAATTTAATAATCTATGCATGATATATATAAAAATTAGATTTCAGTAATAAATAGATATGATGTATGTAACTTGAAATGACTACTTGGCTTAAGTGGTAGAGTGTGCATGTTTTGTCGTCATGTGATTGCTAGTCCAGAAGGCTGTTGGTTCAATTTCTGCTGTGCACACATTATTTTGTGAGACTTATAAGACTTTCTCTAAGACTGGAACTCGGACTTTACTTGGACAGTACTTTAGAAGGTGTAAATAAATGCACAATTGATGTTGTCCAAGCAAAGTCTGAGTGCAGTCTGAGTGCAGTCCTCAGACTTTACACAACTTGGACAGTCCAAGTGTCTGAGCAGAGTCCAAGCAGAGTCTGAGCAGAGTCCACTTGGACTGGGGGGGGGGGGAGTGTAAAGTACTGACTGCTCAATAGGTTGCTGGACTTGCTCGCCAGGTGTATGATTCTTCTACTCTGCATGAGAAGTTTGATAGACTTGTTCAGGAGGACACTGAGCTGGAAGGTAGCATGAAAATGTTGACCCGACGTGTTCCCACACGATGGAACTCTGACTTTGATTGCTTAAAAGCACATATTCATTTCAAAAGTATTGTCCAGTCTCTTACTGGAGTGGCAGCAAACAAGTTACAGGCATACCGGTTGACTGATTCACAATGGAGACTAGCCGAGGATCTTACATTAATTTTGGAGGTTTGTAATTTCTGATATCTATCCCATATTAAAATTGACAGTCTCATGGTTACAGATCTTTGAAGATGCTACTAAACTTTTTTCAACATCAGAAGTACCATTGATTGTGGATGCAGTGCCCATCTTGGAGGATATTGGAGACTCTCTGCAGGCTGTTCATGATGATGAAGATGATGAGCTTCCCAATGTTGTCTGGGTGGCAGCACAGGCAGCACTGCTTCTCATGCATAAATACTCGCTCTTATCAGCTGATTGCGAGCTATATCAAATTGCAATTGGTTGGCTGTTACCCAATTTCTGATGAGAATTTTGCTTATTTTTTGTTTTATTTTAGTCATGTGTCCTGACCAGAAGTTAAAGTGGTTCAAAGATCATGGTTGCACTTCAGCTCAAATCAGAGACATCAAAAAATTGGTTGTCAATTGCTTTAAGGAGTCATATGCCCCAGCTGAGTCATCTGATGCTCATGAAGAATCAGCTCTAGCGGTATTTTTACTACTGTCATATAAATTGCTACTTACTAATTGTTTGCTAGCCAAAGAATAAATGGGTCAAGAAGTCAGCAACTCAATCAACACATGGACCTTCTGATGACATCACAACATATCTTTTGGATCCAGTTCTTGCATCTGATGCAATTGCAGAGGCTGGTGGTTACATGCAATATTGGCACCAAGCGAGTGCACATCGTCCATGCCTGGCAAAAATGGGCTCAGACTTTTGCTCTGTGCCAGGTGAGTGTACATTATTGTATGAGGTATTCAGGCCCTCACATGGGTTTTAGCTTCCTCAGTTGATGCTGAATGGGCATTTTCAAGTGGACGTCTCCACATCAGTCACCTACAGCATAACATGAACTCACAGACCTTTAGAGCACAAATGGCTGTGGGATCTTGGGCCCAATCACCACTGTGTGCTGGGTTTGACAAGATGGTAGGGATAGTCAAGTCTGAAATGGGAGAGGAGTGTGAGGAGGAGAATATAGGGATTGAATTGGAAGAGGAACTTTGAAATGTTTTTGATTATGTTACAAATGTTGTCAATAGGTATTACCCTGAAAGCTTTTGCAGAACTAGTAAAGAAGAGTTATGAATATGTGAATCTAAGAACAGTAGGAAGCCAAATCAGTCACCCAAAAGCATTTCATTTTTTAAGTATGGATATCTGCAGTTTATCCATATATAGTTGTGTCTGTATCCATACTGTATCTGTATCCATAGTTGCATATCCAGACGTATCCAGATGTATCCACGTTAGTCCCTAGCTCCACAATAGAGCTGGTGTGAGTCATTCTATCACCAACAAAATTCTACAAGGACTTCAACTTAATATTTCTGTGACTCTCTATTGTTGAAATTGCTCTTTCATCATCTGGACTCAATGTCAAGCATCAAACTTCCTCATGATGTCCATACAGCATATCGGCTTCACTGCTCAGAGCCAGAAATCATTTGGACAGCATGCTGCCCCAAGTGCTTTTCCCTCTTTTCTCATCCTATTCCTTGGCAATGTCAGTGGAAGGCATCCCCAAGATCACAATCCTGTAACACAAAACTCTGGACAACTCAGAATACTCCAAATGGGCCTAAATGGGTCCCATGTCATCTATACACTACACAATCCTTTGATTCTTGGCTTCAGTTCTTCTTATCTTCCAAGGTCATTGAAGACAGCCTTCATGAGGCTTTCAACCACCACAGAAACCATATACCAGCTGCCTTTGGTGCCACTATGAATGATATCCAGGATAGTCCTGCTTGGGATGACTTGCAGGGTTTTCTACAGTCTCCTTATCATCTAATATTTGGAATCTATATTGATTGGTTCAATCCTTATACCAATAAGATTGCTGGTAAGTTCTTAACAAATTCTGCATAGACTATGACACAGCTTATTTTATATATAGGCAAAAAAGTGTCTTGTGGAGCAATCCTGCTTTATTGCTTGAACTTTTTCATCTTTGGTATTGATTTGAGAATACATTTATTGTTGGTCTCACACCTACTCCCCATCTTCCTGACCCCACAACCATCTCTCATCTTCTTGAACCTGTTATTAAATCTGTTGCCAAGTATGGTGCTGCACCAGGCCAAAATTTGCCAACATCTAGACATCCTGACAGCATCTCTGTGAAAGCAAAAATTGCACATGTGATTGCTGATCTTGAGGGAAGTCGCAAGGCTACTGGCTTTTTGGGACATGGTGCTACAATGTTCTGTTCTTTCTGCCTCTGCACCAGTGATCAGCTAGAGGATCTCAATATTCAATCTTGGGAACTCTGTAATGGTGCACAGGCAGAGGCATGGTTGCATCAGACAACCAAAGCTGGTCGAAATGCTCTGCAAAATACAACTGGTGTGCAATGGACTCCACTGCATAATCTTCCATATTGGGATCCAGTCAAACATGTTGTACCAGGTTTTATGCATAACTGGCTTGAGGGTGTTTTACAGCATCATATTTGTGCACTCTGGGGAATTGGATGGGATAAGGATGAAAGCCAAAAAGTTAAAGAGGTGGAAAAGGATGAGCAGTGGAGTGAGGCTGATGTATCAGATTCTGCTGAAGAATTGGATGACCTTTTTCAAGAAGCAGCTAAACATAATCTTGAGGCTGCAATGGCAATGCACCATACACCACCACCTATGTCTCCCTCACCATCTTCTTCTGAATTATCAGACTCATCCTCATCATCAACACCTACAGCCACACAGAGCCACACAAATCCCTATGCATATGACTTCAATTATGATGATGATGATGACAATGATGATGATGATAACTATATTCCTGTTGACCCTTTGCCTTTTAGCTTCACAGAAACTGTGCTACAAGCAATAAGAAATTGTATTCATGATATCACTCTTCCAACATGGATACAAAGACCACCAACCAATCTTGGTGAACCAAGCCATGGCAAGCTCAAAGCTCAGGAATATCTCACCCTCTTCACATGTATCTTTCCCCTCATTATTCCTGAGTTCTGGTACATGACTACTGCCACAAATTTCCACCACCAGCACTTCTACTGCCTCTATCATGATTCATGTTGTTGCAGCAACAAATATTGTAGCTGCATATCAAACCTCCAATGCTGATGCTGATGCCTATACTCAGCATTATATTCAGTATCAAACTGCTATTCAACAACTTTTTCCACATTGTCCATCCAAGCCAAACCATCATTATGCAATGCATAATGGTGCTCTTCTCAAATATTGGGGTCCTTTGGCTTCTTTTAGTGAGTTTCCAGGTGAACGAATGAATGGAAAGTTGCAAAAAATGAACACCAATTATCATCTCCGTATGTGTTTCAATTATTTTGCTCAAAAATTGATAGCTAATACCAAGATCAGGGGATTTAGATCTTACAATGCTTCATCAGATGAGTTGTCAAGCACATGTAGATGCTTTACTGCACAGTGAAGATCATTCAAAAGAATTATGTGATATTCTTGAGTCAGGAGACATGGCCATGGATGACCATCCAGTACCTCTCCAGCCTACAGAAGTGGCAGATATTCTAGCAAAGGCACCTTGCCTTCTTGAAGTAGATTATAACAATCTGCTTAATTATCTTCCCCAGACAGGAAGACCATACCGAGCTTACTCTGATCTTCCCCATCTGCCAAATGCCATTATTCTCCCTCCACAAGCCCAGCATCTTTTGCAGGTGCACCATGATGAGTGCACATTCAGTTGTGAAAAGTCACATAAAGGAAACAGTGCTATAAAGTTCTACAGTCCATTGACACAGGCTCATGATACAGGATTCATTCAAAACATTTGGAGACTTCCGCTGGAGGGAATAATGCACACCTTTATAAGAGTCCACTCACATCAATCACTATCTACACAAGAGGAGAGGCAGGCACCATTCATACACCACCCTGGATTTATGGTATGAATTGTTGATGCACTCCCCTCTAACAACCTTAGTATTATTGAGCCTGTCCATATTATCACTCATGTCACAACTGTCCAAGCAGCCAGCACTTATGGTATTGGCAGGAAGGTCCTGGTTGTATGTTGGGCAGTTCTTAGCTCGCTCATCTCATGCACAACACCCCTCAAAGTTTTGGACATGCATAACCACAGGGAGGCACAGCTCACTGAAGCCAAGTCCATTCCACCCTTGTATGTTGCAGCATGGCTCACTTGCTCTGTGTGCATATTGTGCTCTACTCATGCAGTTGTCTTTTGTCAGGTCATAGATTTTCCCTTTATCTGCCCTACCCTACATCCATATCTCTCACATGTCTCAGATCACAACAGTTGTCTTTCATCAGGTCGTAGATTTTCCCCATGTCCATTTTGCCCTACATCTGTCTCTCATGTGTCTCAGATTGTAACAATAGCTTTGGATAAATAGAAAAGATGGTATTAACTTGAAATACATTAAGTGACTTGGCAAGCATGAATATGAAGAGGTAAGTAAATCAATTACCACCATTAACCAGAATATGTATTAAACAACACCCATATCTCATTCATCACCTGACCCCTCATCTCCTGACCCCTCACCTGTTACATCTGGCTCATCTTCATCATCCTCATCATCCTGCTGCTCAAGTTGTTCCAATTCATCTGGCGTACGTAGCTTGTATGCTGCCTGCACTTCATCACCATATTTGGCCATAAACTCCTTCTCTGGCATACTCTTCCATTTCTCACACTCATCCCAGCTGGCACAGAGCTCTGCAGGTGGCAGAGCAACATAAGTACCATTCTTGACATATTGGGCACACTCATGGAGAGAAAGATTGTTCCAATAGATAGGATCAAACCAATCAATTGGGACTTTCTTTGGGAGAGCAGTGAGCTCAGATAACTTTGGCATGGGGGGGTCTTCACAGTGTCGCTCCAGTCTACAGATAAATAGGATCAGTCAAATGTAAAAAGAAAAACAAAGATTGGCCAACTTAAGGTGTCTTCTTTTGCTTCTATTCATCTGCTTGTGCTCTTGATCAGCCATTCTAAAGAATGCAGTAACTTTTGTTAAACATCCCTCCTTCTCCTTGATGTGGTACACCACATCAACTGACTCAGCATTCCCTTCAGCCAACTCATCATCTGAATGGGCCTCATTCTCTCCAGCCAAGGCCACAATGTGTTTATTGAAACCACATGCCCTGAACACATCCATCCTGCCATCAGCAAGCTATCAAGGTTTATTAGTAAATACAATCTGCAAATGGCATATACAGAATTCCAGGAATTACATACCACACTACATCATTTCCATACTCCGGTCATCTGCTTTGCTTTTGCAACACTTCCTGGATTCTTTGCCTCTGACTTGGCAATACCATGCATATACAAGAAAACAAAGCTTCGATAAAGTTTACGCATAAGTACAAAATCGTTGACACACGACAGGTTCGTTCCCATGTGAGAGTATCCAAATGCACCTGAGACCTGCTCAAATGTCTTGAGGGCAATGTGCTCATGAGGGAGATTATACATAGACTCCGGATCATTACCCAAGACATCAGGTGCCCACTGTTGAAGCCCAAGGCATGCCACCAACCTGAACATGAGCAACAGATGGGATTCCGGAATGCACTTGATATTGTTGGCAATAATCCCAACTGAGTCTGAGATAGAGTTAAGGAGCTCGTGCACTTTCATTTGGGTGCCCTGAATGCTAGCCAAGTTGTCATCAAGACTGGCTGTGACAGAGTTCTGCAACTGTGCTTCAGAGGTAAAGCAGCAGGTGAAGGGTACTTTGTCATCTTCTGTGACCTTGGGGGGGACAGTAGTCTGGTGTGGTAAGCCCCAAAGGACACGGAAATGAAGCTCAAGTGCAGCCTGAAAGTGATCTAGACTTTAAAGTGCTTGAATACAATGAATGTGCACCTTTGTCTTCTCAGCCTCCTTTGGTACCTCTCCTTTTCTCATGTGCCAATCACTAGGCCTCTTGGGCTTCTTGGGTTGCTTTGCAAAGGCCTTGCAGGCTTTCTTTGCTTGCAAAGCTCTTGAACCAGGGTTCATGTTGCTCAGAGAATGCTTGCACTTGCCAAGTCCAGCCTGAGATGGGCCAGCCTCCCCTGAACTAGAACTCGCACAAGGATCCATTGTAGTTTCAGTGTCAATAGAAGATGATGGAATAAAGAGTCCAGGTATCCAGTAAAGCCAGAAGACAAGTATGCACAAATGCGTCGAGAACAAAGGAACTTGAAATTGCTGCAAGCATGATCACATGATGCATCGGAACCTGCCGAACTCACTGTGTCGAGTCGTCGACACCCTCAACACCTCTGGCAGCAATGTATTGTAGTTCTGATCAAAAATAATAAAATTGTTTATTGAAGTACAGAGTAAAGTTTTCAGCTAAAACTATAGCATGAACTTGGCATGAACTGGATGATAAACATTCAGTGTCAATGTCACTCATGAAATGAATTGTTATTACTAAAATATATTACATCACTACAAATGACAACTACGAGTCAAACACGAGTCAAACACGAATCAACTATGAATCAACTGCCTCAAGGCTTGCCCATTGTGAGAGAGTCCATGTGTCTCAAGAGATGGGAGGGTGGTCATAATGATGATGGGGTTTGTGGCAAGAGGCTTCATTTACCGTATACCAATTCTGAGTTTGAAATTCACATGCTCACATACATATAGTGTTGGCTCATCGCAATCATACATTTGTATTCTATTTTCTTTTACTCATTATTCTTTTCCCATTATTGTTCTTTCAAATCTTTCCCATTGTTCTTTTCTATTGTTCCATTTCTATTGTTCTTTTGCATTAGTAGCAGTCAAGACTCAATTCTGAATCAAAAATCGTGTCAATAATCCAAGTCACCTTGACCATGACAATTATCAAGGGCAGGTATGCAGCGATATGGGACATGATTATTTGACAGATCTATGATCTTCTGTGTGATGTAAACAAATGTAGGGCTGTCCACTGTGCTGTACACTGGTGGTTACATGGTGTCATCTGACGGTTGCAGACTGGGAGGGTTGACTCTGGGAGTGGGGCGAGTGCATTGAAATTAATGGAGTGATGGCCTCAAGGGGTTGAACATGGAAATTGCGGGTAGGAGAAGAGAAGAAAAGGAGCGAGAGCTAGCATTGCTGTAGAGCATAGAAATGGGAAACAAGACATCATTTCGTACTTGGACAATGCGGATGCGAAAGGGTGCTGTAAAAGCGAGGATCTCAAAACTGAGGCACTCCTTAGGATGATTGGGGTGCACTGTGTGGGCATCATTAGATTTAGAGGGCTTGGGGTGAGAGGCACAGGGATTTGTGTTGGCGTAAGCAGGAGATTGGGGAGGAATAGAGGCAAGAAGTGTGTCAAACATGAAACTAAAAAAGGGTATCAAAAAACCATCATCATTATCATAACTCTACAAACAAAAGAAACCTGAACAGAATAAACCACAAACTGTACTAGCACAACATCCCCTTGACACGTTCCCGTACTAAGATGAACCTCCACCCCTTATCATCTTTTGGCAGGGCTGGTGTTGGAGCTGGTCATACTGGGGCCAGTGTTATTGGGATGCAGGGCATTTGGGCTTGGGGAGGGATTAGGGTCAGATTTGGGGGTGTTTGAGTTGGGGTGGGAGGTGTCAGGTGAGTTGGGATGGGAGGCATCAGGGTGAGCTTCGCTGGGGGGATTAGAGTGGGAACCTGAACTGGTGTGGGCGCTATCAGAGGGATTGGGGCGGCAGCCATCAGGGTTTACAGTGTTGATGGCAGTATCGATCAAGGGACACCTGAGCATATCTTGTATATTCCCTGTCAGCTCCTCAATCTCCTGCATAATATCCATCTTTCTCTTCACCTCATTGCACAGGCTTGGATCCCCCATCGGGTCCTGTTTAGTTAGCAGCCCCAGCCAGCGCACGATGAGCTTCAAGTGCTCGAGTTCCTCTCACAGTCTCTGTTGTCTGGAAAAAGTAGGATTGGGGATACAGCCGAGGGATGGGATGAGGCTGGTAACTGCTAGTTATTGATTTTTTGAGTTTGCTGAGGCAGGTTTGCCATAGGGTGATTATAGTTTCGAGGTGAGGTCATTGGAATTGGGGATGGTACAGCGAGCTTTGGGGCATCTAGAGTGAGCAGACATGGTGGGTGACAGGGGCAGCACCCACGGGGAGGGCAGAAGTGCAAGTACGAACTGGGTGAGTTTGATACTCAGAACAGCAGAAGTTAGTCCTCAACTTATTGTGGGGGTCCTTGGGGTCAGGACAATAGCCAAAGCTGTAGTAATCTTCCTTCAAGTTCACGCAGGGTGGAGCAGAGAGTGTATGACTCGATTCAGTGGCCTGTTAGCAAATTAATGGTTAGTGATGGGGTATAGTTGAAGGAGATAGTACAGGAGCAGCAAATGCATTGACGGCAAGTAGGGATAATGGGGAGCAGACTGGTGAGTTGTTTGAATGAAGACCTGTTGAGTGGATTCTGCAGTGATTCATAGGCAAAATGGAGGCTAACAAGGAGGTTAGCCTGATATGGGTTTCTGGCAGTCAAACTTACCGACAACAATCCAGAACTGTGCCTAGAACATTCCATGGACATTTATATGTCAGCAGCATAGCAAGGTTAGCCATCGTCGATGACGTTGAGACTCCTCAAACTGAGTCAAACCTTGTTAGTACTTGTGTCCTTCCTTAATGGTCGACTTTCTGCACTGTTTGTCCAGAAGTTTGATGCATGATCTATGTGAGTAGCATAGCAAGTTTAAGGGTCAAAGTCATAGTAGTTGTTGTTGTTGTCAGCATTGTTGTTGTCAACGTTGAAGATCAAATGTCGTGTTTGTTCCGCTTGTTCCCACATTCCGCCCTCCCTTTGTTCCGCTGGATGATGGCCATCATTGGGGATTAAGAATATTGGGTATCTCACTGGGGCAGAACTTCGTTAATAACACCAGTAGCTACCACAATGATGCAACATGTATTGTAATTACAAATTTACAATAAATCCATGTCATTAACTTCCGTGAATAATGACTACTATGGTGAGTAGAGTAGTCTTGTGTGAAGATCGACTACTATGGTGAATAGAATAACATTTTACTTCTGGGAATAATCACTACTGTGGTGAGTAGAGTAGTTGTTCTTCACAAGACTAATCTACTCTAGAACAATACAAACCAAAGGACCTGTGGAGAAAATTTGAACATTTTACATAGAAAAGCCAGGGCCAGGCCCTGGTTGACAGCTTTGGCCTGGCATGTGTGTTGAGAAAGCTTCAAGCCAAGCCAAAGCTGCAGCTTTGAGGCCAAGCCAGGCTGGAACAACACTAATAGTAAAAGGGGAAGAAGTATAGGGGTTGAAGTTAATAGTTATTAACGTTCAACGTTCAGTGTCCATCTGAAACCATCTCTCTTCACTACTATCATGTCAACAAAAGTGCCCTCATTATTCTCTTGTTTTCATCGCAAGCCCATAGTACGTGTTTGTGGAATACTGGGGACGACGTACATCACAGGTGTTAACGGACCTATGGAACAAGATGACCACTGCATGACCATCGATTTTGTTGCCTTACAACACCTAATTGGAGCTCGAGATGATCATAGCAAGTGGCTATGTGGGACCCCAATTTGGACAAATAGAGGATTCTTCCTTGGCAATCCAGCTTGCGACAAGATCATCTTCAACCCCCCTCCTTTTCAGACAGTGTTCTCAGGCCAACCCAGGATCCTAGCTCTTAAATACCTATTTGCGGTCAACAAAGCATCATCCCTTCTATCTGCTGGTGATACTCTCATACTTGTCTTAGTTGGTCATGGAGATGCCGATGATCAGCATTTTTTTTTGTTGGTGACAACCCCAACTCACATTACTGGCTTGCAACGAATGATCTGGAGGAGGCTGTTCAAGGCACAAAAGGGCATATTCTGCAGATCTCAACTGCTTGCTTCTCTGGTAGTTGGAAAAGCCAGTATTGGACACTTCTTGCTGCTGCCAAAGCTGAGCAGGAAGCTCCATCAATTGTTGAATCTGGCTCAAATAAATTTCGGGGTGGCTTCTTCACCAATTCCCTGCTCGCTGAATATGCCAACAAATTCAAGATCAGGCCTCCATATCCAGGTTTGGTGGATGAAACTGGACAACGAGCAGAACAGAAGGAGCACAAATTTGAGCCCACAAATGCAATTCATCCTTCACCTTGTCTTCCAAAGCGCAGTCTGCAGGCCATCCTCAACTGGATGCACCAATTCCAAGATGACATTGGGCAGACATACATGTCTGCATACATGGTATTTGATCCATGTTTGAACAAACCACACAAACTGCCTTTTGTTTCCCTAATATCAGCAACAGAGCCTTTCCATCGCTTAACATGCATTCCTCCTTCTCTACCTGATGATTCCTCCTCATCACACTCAACTGCATGCTGCCCGGCCATTCTGAGTCCACCCCCACAAAACACACTAGAGCTATGGTCAGCAAGTGAAGAAGCAGAACTTGTGGCATTGGCAGCCGATTTCTTGTTGTACATGCCCCCTACAATTACCAGCGAGAGAGGCCCAATAATTCTTTGCAGGACAGTAATGTTTGATCAAAAACATAGTTGTGAAACACTCAGTCTGGTCATGAAGAGGAACCTTCTCTCCCAGTTGAAGAAGAGAGAATGCCACCGAAAGCTTGCATTAGCCATTGCGATGAACTTAGGGTGGGAGAAAGCAGTACAAGACATAGGTGGACCAGGTGGTAAGCAACGACAGCTGGGCACCAGGCTTGACCTGCAACGTCAAGCAGAAGTGAATGGGTGCTTGGTGTCAATGTTACTCATCCCAGAGAAAACACAATGGGCTGGCACTGCAGGTTGATTGGCAGGCTGCAGGATGTCCCATTGTATCTCCAAATGAGTGGAAGATGGCAATTGAACAGAGTCAGGTGGCATAGATGTGCATTAGTAGAACAGATACATAGATACCATATAGCATTCAAGGGAAAAAGACTTGGACACAAGTAACATCTACCCATGCAGCACCCTGGCATTCCATCTGGTGCTTCTGCCGACCGTGGCACCCTCGGCAATCATAAGCTTGATGAATGCCAAGGAAAAATGACAAAATCAAACAAAGAAACTGATACCCACATATTCTCATCCAAGCCTGGCAACCACACCCCAACCTCAATATATCCTTTGTTACAAGACTGGAGCATACTGCTTGTTTATGGTTATTGGAGGCTTGGACCAGGGCGGTCAAGCGGTTGGTTGGACATAACTCCAAGTCCACAAATAAAATCTAGGGGTGGGGTATTCTAGGGGTGGGGTTGTCTCGGTGTGTGATTACACTCCATTGACATATTCAACAATGCACTGGGTCCAGCAACACAATTTTTACTGCAACAAAAAAGTCATGCAATTGTCTGTAGAGGGTGGTTATGTGAGTGGGTACAGAACCTGCAGAATTTTTTGGGGGGTCTGCAATGCTCACCATCTGTTGTAGACGAGCTGTGAGAGTGTGCAGCACCTGTGGCACTTCCATAGTTTTTTTGGGAGTCTGCAGTACTCACCATTTGTCATAGACAAGCTGGGAGTGAGTGTGTTAGGGTTAGAAATTGGTTGCCGGGGAAGTCAGGGTGACAACTGCTATAAATGTTGGTGTTCGATTGATGGGTGCCCAGGGCAAGGGGGTGTCACGTGTTCAAACTACCATATAGGGTTGGTCAGTTAGTCCAGACCTCAGCTCATTAATTGTTTTTGGAATGTCACATGATTGAGTGCCTGAGGGCTGTGTAGAGCCAAAGAGAAGCCCCAACAGTCCCCCATTCAGAAAAAATACCCCAGAAACACCAGGCAAGTCTCGAATGCATCAAGTACACAACAATGCATGATGTCAGTAAGCATCTCCATTCAATAAGAAGGGTCTAATCTACCAGGTATTAAAATTACACAAGGAGGCAGAGACACTCCCAGAACTGACAGTGGAGAATGGGACCATATTCTGTCCAGCTTGTGAAACTCGAATCAACATCAGGAATGTTGGTATACAGAATTATTACAAGCGACACAAGGGTAGTGCCCAGTGTACAATCAACTTGAGAAAGAAAATGGTCAAAGATGCAGTGGAGAAGACGAAGCAGAATGCATTGAGGTTTTTTCAGCCAAGACCACCTACAGTACCATCCACGGTTATAGCACCTGCCCTAGTTACCCCACATACATGGTCACCCACAGCTTCTGGTTCCTCCAGCAGCCTCATACTGCAGCAAGATGGAAGTCCACCATGCAAACAATCCAATACACAAGTCCTAGCTGGCTGCCCAATTGGGCACAAACTTCTACATAATTTTTGCATGCACATTGAAGCTCTTTCTACAGGGCCAATGAAAGGCATCCTCTTGCAGCTTTCACAGGAAACCCAGCTGGATGTGTGGATGCAGGCGAGGATGCATGGGAGAAGTTTGATGGACCACTGAATATGCTCCTTCAGAAACCTCCTTCAGAGCTCCAGCACCTCATCTGAGTGGGGGAAAAGGGCCTCATAGGATTATGTTGCCTGCTTGAGTACCTTGTTACCTATCATGAAGTTAGCAGTGTTTTACTCAAAGGCAAACTTGAACACTTGATGGACACTATTGATGGCAGTCAAAAGAGGGAACTCACTATATATTAGATCACCACCCCTTTCTTCACCAACTAACGTTGAAGCAATCCTACCACGAACAGCTCATCAAGGAAGCATGATGCCTCAATGTCCCTCGTCGATCGATGTGGATGCATTTAATGACCCATCTAAGGGCACATGAACCATGTTATTCTCTTCCAGCACACAGATCAGGCCAAAGCAGACTGGGATGAAGGATAAGCAGCAGTGCTGTGGGATCCGAGTGGACTTACCCCCTGGCAAAAGCCCCCATACATCATATCCATTTGGTATCCACAATGAGCTGGGGAACCCCTGGGATTATGCAGTTACCAATGGAGTCTTAGTGTTGTGTTCCAAAGCCTGTGTCACAAACCTCAGGCTGCATCCAAACCTCGAGTGTTGTCGGAACTGCAAGATGCTTACAAAGAATGCAAACTTACAAGGTGTTCTTCAGTGGATGGAAACTGAAGGATGCATGGAAGTTAGCAGGGAAAGTGGTCGTAATTGATGATCTGAAGCAATGGGTAATGGCTGTGGGTAGCAGGTGGGTGGAACATGTTGATTGATTGGTCCATGTAAATCTTGCATGAAAAGGAGGAATTCGAAACTTGCTGGATTTGTATGATCGTGCAGCACAGCAGATATATCACCCACAGAACTATACTGAGGAAGATGAGCTGCGGGGGCTTCTGTTATGGCAATTGGGTGGTGCTTGAATTGCAGGAATTGTGCACCATGCTTTGAATCTACCATCACTCAGCACTCTTCAATGTCGAACAATTATCCCAAAGCTCCTTGTCTCCACATCTGTGCCCACAGTATTGGAAATAGAGGCAAATGTCCTAAGCTGCTTCCAAAGCATATCTGAGATCCTAGAAAGCCAGCATGTTGTTCACCAAGTCTTGATGCTGGATGAGTTGAAGGCCAAAGAGTGGCCATGTTTGGATGAGGAAACCAACAAGATTGTAGGGCTGTGTCAGGAGCATGGCAAAAACACCAGTCTTGAATTTAACTCTGAGAAGGAAGTCGAGCTGTTACTTGAGGCTATTGAGAAAGGCGAGGTGCATCTTGCATCTGAGGTCAGTGGTGATCGAGACTCGAGTCATTGTGGTTGTTGTTGATTTCTCATGAAACTTAATTAGGCAACTGTCAGTACACTAGGTATCTTGAGTGGTGAGACATGTGTATATGGTGCACATCCAATTCTTATTTCAGGATCCTGTAAACATGAGTCTGGGATGGAGCATGCGGATTTGATTAATACAGCATATCTAGGCAGCTAAAAATCAAAACTCAGAACAATCAGCATTGCATCTGATGCCGAGTCCTGGCATGGTGAAGCTCTTGTATGCTTGATGTTCAAACGTAAACTTGCTCCCACATCTCCAATCTACAATGTGTTGCATGTCCTTCTCTCATGAACCTCAAGGTTGGCGATGATGATCTTACTGTGGATAAAGACTACAAGCATGTGTTCAAATGCCTTTGCAATCTCTTGCTTTGAGATAAGGGACTAATTGTTCATGTGGTTCATCTAAAGTCAGCTGTCATCCACTCCCACTTCCATAGCAACAACATGACCTTGACATGCATTAACTACCTGCTAAACCCTGATGACTGACAGGATGTAAAATTGGCATATGATATGCTTCAAGATGTCTGGTCCCTTCCTGATTCAGGACCTGATGCATTACCAGGATTTCAACAGGCTCAAAAATCATTCCAAACACTGGGAGCACTCCTTTGTCATATCTTGATACCTTACATCTGCATCGACCTCTCATTGTCCAAACAGCTAGTTCACCTTAGTGCTGCTGTGCATCTACTCCTTGCTCTTTGGGCCAAAGATCAAACTGGAACAAAGCTCATGCCCACTCAGCTCTATGTCGATATCATGATGATCAAGAATGCTTATTTTTGCATTGCAAAGACTAAGGCAGACAATCCAGAAGGAAGTGTTTGGATAATACTTCTTGGAACAGATCGCCTTGAGATCCTCTTTGGAATTTTGAGGACCATGGTTGGAAATGATGCCAATCTTGACCTTCTACAGCTCAGTCTTCACCTTACTGGGACCACTGAAGTCACAACTATCCAGGCAAAGTATCTTCATTGGGATCAAGTGCCACAATGCTTGAAGCTTCCTGCTCTCTCAAAAGACGGGTTTGTTGTTCATGCTCACATTGATCACATCAACCCTGCATCATGGTGTGGTGATGTCAAGGTCTCTTGAGTTGTGCTTCAGATGTGTTGGAAGCTAGAGAGACACAAGATTGAAGAAGATTTTCCTTTTCTTGCAGACATTCTACGTTTTGTCACAGAATCTGCATTTGACATCTTTTCTCCACTTGGCAAGGATCTAATTACCTCATGAGATGCAGATGACTATGATGATACCCTGGACAATGTCAATGCTTCCATTTTGAGTACAGACCCACCACCAGGTCCAGATCTTGAAGATGCCATTGCTGAAGAACATCCATCAGGAAAGCACAGTCCCTGCTTCGAGCTCAATGGAAAACAGGTCTACAAAGCATGTTATCTTAATCAAGCATTTGAGAACTACAAGAAACCTGGCTCTACAGATCAATTAAAATGTGTGGCCAATGTCCAGCGACAGCATGCTTGATCACGATCCTGCATCTAGTTGAAATGTTGTGCAAATAGACTCACCTATTGCTACACTGCTCCACTGTAGTGGTAATCTATTCCTGTGCATTGGTGAGGTGATCGACATCTCAGTTGACTTGCATCACACTGATCAGGTTGCAGTGGAGTATCTCATGACGCCATCGGTGTTTATATCATATCAGATGCTCTTCCTGGTCTCAGCGAGCATTGAGGATGATCCTGAGCTGAAGAATGATTGGCATTGGTCAGGTAAATGAAGAACATTATATCAAGTTGCCAGATATCTCATCCAACTGATCAACCCAAGCATTTCAACCAAGGAACTTGGGAATCCATTTTATCTGCTCCAGAGTGGTGTTCTTATGGCCCTAGGGGCTTTCATTCTTGAACAACTTGAACAGGACCATGGAATTTCCATTCCTGATGTCAAAAAATCAGATAGATTTCCTTATTGTGAAGTGACAGGTAAGTACACTAGATTTGTTACTTGTGGCACACAACTAAAATTGTAGACAATTAGGCAAAGCATGTTTCCTTTGTGAAGATGAACACATGACACGCAATCTAGAGGTTTAGAATGAATGCACTGCTTGCATTCCTTCAGTCGCACTTCCCAAGTCAGCACAAAGAGTCCTTGAGCACATGGCTGCACACATTCTCTTTGACCCATCAGCTAATCAAAGTGCCGAGCCATGTGGATTATGTCTTCAGTCATCTCCCCTCTGCGTCTATTATCTCAAGAGGGGAAGGGTGCAGGAGCTAGTGAACAAGTTGATTCCACAAAATCTGTATTCGCTAACAAGATACCATTTGCATATGCCATTGCCGCTATATCAACTTCTTCCAGCCCATCATCAAATGTTCCCATCCATTGCCCTATCTGTCCCACAGCTGCACCATGTGTATGGAGATACAACCTTTCACATCACATGCGATCAAAGCATCTGGCCATCTTGCTACCACCCTACGAGTCCCTTTGGCAGATAATGAATGCTGAAAAAAGTCAGCTGAAGGAAATGTGGAACAATTGTCACAAACATAAGAAGATGCAGAAGTTGAAGAAACAGAATGCATCAGGTTTGATTATTTCTGAAGCTCATAGTTCCCATCTCACATTATGGTAAGTCTCCCTAGATAGTCGATGCATCATGCTGATGTTGTGACAGGGATGCCAACAATGACGGAGATGCTGACATGTCAGATATAGAGGCTCTTGGTGACATGATACCTGAAGCTAAGGATCTGAGCAGCAGCGAGGATGAAGATAGTGAGGATGAAAATCAGCTGAGTGACATGTATAAGGAGCCCAAGCATTGGTTGAGCAATGAAAATATCATTTCGGGGTTGGTGGAAGATATTGAAGCTAGAAACTCACCAATACCGCCACAATCCTCAACACCAGTTCAAGATAATCAAGGAGACTGTCCTTCTATGTCTGGTAGTCCTCCACCCATACTAGATCACCCAGTACTGCAAACTGTTGTGACAATGCCAACCATGGATCCCACAACAGATGGCCAGTTCACTGTTGATGCTCCAATGACATGGGTAGGCCAAAAACAGAAAGCCTGGGACTTGTATTCAATTCTGGTGGTATGTACATGTGGACAAGCAGTAATGGAGAGCAAGATATCATGAAATGCGAACATTATCAAGTGCAAACATGCTGGATGTGAAATGGGTTGGGTGAGTCAACAGATCCTTGCCGAGGGAGGCTAAACAAACTCATGGGTTATCCAGTACCATCTACACTGTGTTCAGCTTGAATACAGCATCAATGGGTGGGTGTGCAAGGCCTGTGAATCAAGTGGGAGTGGTCAACGATGTGCAGGGAAGAAACAGCATGAACAATGATGTTAATTATTGCCTTATATGGTAATTAGTTCCCACAGTTAGTTAGTTAGTTCACTGCTGGGCAGCTTTAAATAAAAAAAATGACCCAGTATCCTTAATTTTTTTTCTGACACCCCCTTGGGGAGGTGAGTAATCAATTCAAGTATTACTTTCTGAATCTGGCTAAAAGATTTTACAGATTCCACTCTGGTGCCCAGCCACAGTCAAAATCTAACTGCCCTACAATCTCTGATTCTGCATTTGTGGCAGCATTACAACAATACATTGATGAATCTGAGACTGAAACTGATGGAGAGGGTGGGGAAAGGCTGTTTACTTTGGAATTAATCTTCCAGATCAGGATTATTTGTTATATATTTGGATTATTTACATCAATACAGTCCTTTAATTGTCAGTTTATGTATGGCATGGTGTCTTGACTAATGAGCTATGGCAAGCAGTATACATTCCAAGCATCTATGGGGTACTACTTGGCTCACTGTAGGCTACAAGGCTACATAGCTACAGTGACTACATTATGCATCATTGTACCCATCAACTAAGATAGGGTTCAGCCACTCTCTATTGCATCACATGATGAATCATGACATTTCACCATAATTTCAGCCTACAATCCCTTTTTGTCTAAAATGACCAAAGTCCCTCTAAAATCTATTTCTGGAGATGGTTTCAGTCCCAATTTTGCCCCAGGATCAGAGTAATAGCACTTCGATCATTTTCTTCCATTTTGAGTGAAAGGTTGGCAAGTTCCAAATATGCGATCATGCACATCATGGCATGACACATAGAAAATATATTAAGTGATGGGTTGGTGATGGGCCTAAGGGAAGGCACAGCAAGCATCATCTTAATCTTGCACATAGGTAAGCTACATTGTATCGAATGATATGACCTATCAAATGCATACATCGTATCAAATGATACTGGTTCGATGGATGCTGTCAAACTCACTATATAAAGTCACTATACTATATTAACCAACGACTACATTGTACACTGATTATTATACCTTACAATAGACATGCATTAGGAATGTAATACAGACATTAGTAACATTTGAAATGCAATGGGCACAGATGCAGCCACAGACATGGGGACAGCCATGGGGATGGCCATGGCATCGCCATTGGGCATGGACACAATATTAACCTATGAATACTATTGACTGTACATTGTATTAACTGTTTTGATGGACACCATCAAACTCACTATATATTTGTACATACTCTATTAATTAACCAATGACTACATTACTACTTTACTTGCTGTACCGTACAGATAGACATGCATTAAGAACATAGTACAGACATTAGTAATGTTTGAAATGCAATTGCAGGGAAGGGGATGGGAGCAGGGATGGGGACTATTGACTGTACACATTGTATTATCTGTTTCAATGGATGCCATCAAACTCACTATATATTTGTACATACTCTATTAATTAACCAATGACTACTTTACTACTTTACTTGCTGTACCATACAGTGCATTACAAACATAGTACAGACATTAGTAATGTTTGAAATGCAATTTAAGGGAAGGGGATGGGAATGGGAATGGGGAAGCAGCACTGACATCGGGGCTTGACAGGACCACAAAAACAATGATATTACTACAATGATGTGCATTAAGAACAGAATACAGACAAAAGCTACATAGATGTATATATAATGAGTAAGGTATTAATTATCCTTCCACATCACTGTGAATTCGCAGGGGGATCGGCCATAGCATCTGAGTGGGATGACAGCATAATTTCTGAGAACCTCCTTTCAAATGATTTCAACTTATTTTCAACCCTTTCCTTCACAATGGCATATGTTTTCAATGTTATATCTTGTTGTTCAAGCTTCTCCACCTCGGCCATGTACAGACGATGACTGGCATCCTTGTATGATGTGCCAAGCTGGTCTTGAAGGGCCTTCACTTCAGCATGGCAGCTCAACAACTCCCTGTCTGTCAAGTCCTGCAACAGGATGAACTAATGTAGAAACACAAATGAGGATGACACTTACTGGATTGGCAGGTAGGGTGAGCTGGTTGTGGGCCACCAGGTAGTATGGCAGCGCAGTCATGTTGCCAGATTGCAAATTGATCATAATGTCAGTTGGGATAGACAAGACATGGGAGTGGATAGAGAAATGGGAGTGGCCAAGACACAGCAGCAGCCCTTAACTTCAACCTGATTTTAAATAAATGAAGCTTACCCCTCCATCCACATTACACATCAAGTTCCAACTTCTGGCAATAGGCATTCATTGCCTGATGAGTGGTGGGAATCATAAAGTGGGGCACTAAATAGTGGTGCCCATTGTCGGCTTGGATAGGGATGTAGCCATCTAGAACATTGCCTTGCATTTGCTGCTGGTCACTCATTGTGGATGGATCAATGTAACAGAGGTTATAATGTGCATCTAATCTAGTGATCAGATATTGATGTTATTTGTTTGGCCTTGATGAACAAACACATGTGATGGTTGATTTTCATCGTTACAACTTTTGTTGACTTTCAAACCCATCACACCCATCCCCATTCCCATCCCTGCCCCAACTCATCTCAACATGAACGTTACAGCTCAACAAGTCCTTGGCCACATCAGCCAGATTGAGCAGGCTGTTCAAAATGGCCTTCAAACATGAAACATCAAGGCTGTCATCATGAGGGAACAAAAACAGGCACTTGTAAGTAAAGTACTATCAGGACGACAGTGGGACTAATATACTGTAGAACACATTATTTTCATGGCAAAGACAGGATCTCAGGGAGGATTTGAAAGCAGCATTCAGTGCCAAGTCTTTCTTGTGGGGTTTTTTGGTAGCATGGGGAAGTTCTGATAGAACAGGAGATGAGATTTTCATGGAAGGTCAGCTGCACACGATGAAGAAATTCAACGAGAAAGGTGGGATTGTGGGAACCTCAGGGGTTTTGGCATTGGGAGTGGGAGGTGGAGTGGCCACTGGTCCTTCAAGATCAGGAGCAGGACCACAAGGAGTGGGAGTGGCAGGTGGGGGTGCAGGAATGGGAACAGGAATGGGAGCAGGACAGGGAAGGGAGCGGGATGATGGAGGGGAATGGGAGCAGGAATGGGGACAGGGATGGGGACGGGAATGGGAACAGGAGCAGGAATGGGGATGGGAGTGGGAATGGGAATGGGAGTGGGAATGGGAATGGGAGTGGGAGTGGGAGCTCGAGGGGAGAGCAGGCAAAGGAAACCACAGGCACCAGCAGAGCCATTGGGATCCAGGTCACGCCAGCCAGAACATCGATGCCCAGATGCATGCCCATTGGCACCACCCACCCCAACCACTCCAGCAAGACCAAGTGGGAGTGGCAGGACCAGGTGACTTCAGAGCAGCAGTGGGAGCTCTGGTGAGGATTTAGAAAATGATGGGGAATCAGAGGGGTAAAAAGCAATGGAGATGGATTGTTGGAGCAAAAGGAGTGAAGGGAACAATGGCAACAACCAGTGTGTGGGGCAGTAAGGCCCACTCCCTGCATACAATGCTTCTGGCTTGGGCAACAATGTCACAAACAGGTCAACAGGAAGGGCACATGTTTTGAATGTGGGAAGGGCAAAGTCAAGTGTGAAAAAATGAAAGATGGTCATGGAGGGGACAAGCCAGAGAAAGGAAAGGGTGCAGCCAGAAGAAAGGTGAAGAAGTCTGGATCCTCATGGAGGTTCATGAGGGAAGAAAAAGGAAAATTGAAGGGTAAGTACTATGTATCACCATACAAATAACCACTGAACATTGACCACAGCAACATATTCCTCGAATGCCCACCCTCGCCCTCTCCCTCACCCTCTCCCACTCCCACTCCCATTACTGCTGGGGAGCTCTGTGACTTCAACAACTGTATACAAGAACTGGAGCATCATCTGTACAATCAGGGTGATTGGCTCCATCAGAACTTCCCCAGAGCAATGGCCAACATATGGGAGAATATGGCCAGCTTGAGCAGGAGGATGGATGAGATGGAAGAGTACATGGGGTTCCACCCACAACCCCTTGTGTTGTACAATGGTGCAGGTGAGCTGCACTATCTTGGAGAGGGTCCAAGCTATAGGCAAAGGTATGGTATGGAGGTTGACAAAGATGAGCAGAATGCTGGGGATGCTGTTTGGGAGGATCACTGGCACAGGGCTGCTGCCGCTGATGCTGGTAGTGAGGAAGATAGACATGAGGCAGCTTGGCCTGAGGAAGACGGAGGTGAGGTTGCCCCACTCCCACTCCCATTCCTGCACTTCCACCTGATGCCCCACCTGCCACTCCTGCACTGCCACCTGCCACTCCTGCCCCCATTCCCACACTTGCACCACCACCTGCCACTCCCACTCCCACCCCCACTCCCACTCCCACCCCCACTCCCACTCCCACCCCCACTCCCACTCCCACCCCCACTCCCACTCCCACCCCCACTCCCACTCCCACCCCCACTCCCACTCCCACCCCCACTCCCACACTTCCACCTGCTGCCCCACTGGCCACTCCTGCACCCCCACCTGCTGCTCTCAACCCCATTCCCGCACTTGCACCCCCACCTGCCACTCCCACTCCCGCACTTCCACATGCTGCTCCCACTCCCACTCCCACTGGGCTTGAGGAAGGACATGGTCCTCAAATCAAGGTCGTCCCCACCATGCTTCAAGATTCTCAGGAATCAGTTCAATATATGACCTCTGTGGATGCACCCCTTCCTCCCCTCCTACAACCCCCCTCAGTCTTCAATGCTGACCCTGTGGAACCGGTAACAGTATCCACCAGCAATGTGTTCATACCACCCACCCCTCCTTCACCGCTGGCATCGCATTCCCCTCCTCCTCCACAATAATGCTGGTCCCCTCGCCATTTGTCACCCACCTGGCCTTGAGAAGTACCAGCCCTCAGCCAAACCCGAAGAAGAGAGTGGGAAAATCCAAGGACAGAGAGGAGGTCAAATGAGGCAGAAAAAAGTAATGGTTGGACCATTTTATTTTACATTCATACAGAAATATTGTTGTATAATTAGTCTGAAAATTTCACATTTTTCCTCTTCTCTCTTTTACCAATGGTTGTGATTTAAATGACCTCCTGTTGTGCAAGGTCATCAGCTGTCTTTCAGTGTTGACCCTCTGATTGGTTGATTGTCAGGTTTTGTTGGGATGGGGGTGGGGTCATTGGTTGATAGCTAACCATTGATGATCCTACATCGGCCAAGCTGGCCACTGCTGATGTGATCGCCTGATTGTCAGGTTTTGTTGGGATGGGGGTGGGGTCATTGGTTGATACTGCTGACAATCCTATGTTGGGCATGCTGGCTGCTCCCATGTCCTGGCCGCCAAAAAGGGGGTGAGGTTTAGGACATTGTGATGTTTGTTGAGGAGGCAGAGTGGAGTTGTCATTTCGGAACAGGGATGGATCAATAGGGGGGTCATTCACATTGTTGCCTGACATGGGTCCCATGTACCTCATGTATGTGTCTTGAGGTATAAGATACTGTGGTTCACCATCACATGGACCATTAATTGGCTGTGGCTGAGCAATGCCTACAGAGTATGTCCATCGTCGTTTGATGGACTTGTACATCATTCAACAGAGTTGCACTTGTGTTCGAGTTGTGTGCCTGTTCTGCCATTGACCTTTGGCCAGGTTTCTTTGGCTTGGATTTGCCTTTTGCAGCTTTTATGGCTCTTGATTGTGAATGTAGGTTGGGAGAAGATACAGCTAAGGCTTGGGATTGGCCCTCGGGGTCGGGCATGGGCATGGGCATGGGAGCAGGAGTGGCTGAGTCAGCACTGGCCACTGGGTTGTCCGCACTGGGCATGGCAGCGGTAGCAGCAGTGGGGGAGTCATTGGGCATGGCAGCAGCATCTGAATTACATTGGCCAGTGTGTTTGCGCATCTGTTGAGAAGGTGTAGGGCTATTCAAATCATTAGGATATTGCACAGGAGAGACACTACCATCATGTAGCTTGATTCTTTTGTACCTGAATGCCCTCTCAGGGCCCTGTGCCATTTGCTGCTGCAGAATGTGGTTGAAGAAGTCTTCTATGACACTCTTTTGTATGTTCCATGGGTCTGTCCATTTGAACCTGGCTGGGAGATATTCTGGATTGATGAATGTTGATGTGTGCTCAGCAATTGCTGTGAATGGGACATGGTGAGTACAACCATTGTTCGCTAGTTCTGCATGCAGATAAGTAGCAACTCATTGAAAAGGAAGTGATCATACTGTAATGCTGCCCAACATACAACTTAAACCATTCCTCCAGCTCTTTTTTCTTGTACAGTGAGCCTTTCAATGGTGTGGATAGGATGGGGAACCCATCGCTAGTCATCTCAAGTTGGATTTGCATTGAGTCACCATGCGCTGTTGACCTTGAAGCTGTTAGGGTGACACCCACTATCTGCTAGCTAAGACTGTGCAGGTTCTCTCTACAAGAAGGGGGTGGGATCCATGTGCATGATGGGGGGATTGATGGTTTTGATGCGAGGGGTTATTAATAGGTGAGTTTGTTGACAAAGGCCTTTCACACCAAAAGCGTAGGTGGAATATCTAAGAGAACACAACTGGGGTCCCCTACACATATATTTAGGGTTTATATACTATGTTACATATATTGTACAATGTTGTTACCAACGCACTCATACATGCATGTACTTATTGATGCATGCAAAATAAAATTCTCATGCTATCAAAGTGTAGCATCATTTGGCGTCATGTAGCATAATTCAACATAATAAAATAAAAATGAAATTTTATTAGGTAATGGGGTGGTTTCCTAACATTACCCCCCTTTTATGCCTCGACTTCCAGGCAAGAAAATATTATGTCTGTCCCCTCTGTGAAATTTTGGTAAGGCCAGAATTTCATCCCCTCAAACACCATTCTCACAATGCGATGCGGAGCATTCAGATTACGTTTAAAGAATTGGGTGATCATGTTATGTGCTCACTTACAATTCTCTTCAGGTTCCCACAAATTATTTTCATCGGTATAGTTTTTCCACTTTATTAAGAACTCCAATTTGTTCTGTTGAAGATGTGAGTCTAGAATTTCTTCAACTATGTATTCTGGAGCACCTTCTACTATTATTGGAGGTTGCGGAGTAGTTTGTTGGCCAGGAATAGTGGGTGGGCGGTAAGGGCATAGGCAGGATACGTTAATCTCAGGATCAATCTTGAATGATCAGGGTAATTTTAGCACTACTGCATTAGGCGAGATCACTTTAGAGATCGCATATGGGCCAACTTGTTTCTCTGTAAGTTTCCTTGAAGGTTGTGGAATATTCAGGTCCTTGGTACTTAGCCACACCAAGTCACCAACTTTGTACTCTGGAGCACGTGCTTGAGTACGATCTGCATGTCGCATCATGTCATCACATGCTTTCTTCAATGCTGCCTCTGCTTCCTCTTGTACCTTTTGCATCTTAGATACAAAGTCTTCTACCGACTGTACTTCGACTTCCCTTCTGGGTTCTACTCTTATGCGAGGATGATATCCATAATTCATGAAAAAGGGTGACATACGAGTAGCCAAATGGAATTTGTTATTGTGGGAAAATTTGGCAATTGCCAGCCATTCAGGCCAGTCGGTTTGTTGGTAGTTGACAAACATACATAGGTACTGCTCCAACTCCTGGTTCATTCTTTCTGTCTGCCCATCAGTCTGCAGGTGATATGCCATAGATAATTTAGTTTGAATTCCCAATATGTTGTTCAGCTCTCGCATAAATGCAGAAGCACATTGTGGTCCATGATTGGAGATAACAGTATCAGGTAACCCATGTAACCGCCATACCTGATTTAGATAGAGGCATGCCAGGCCCAATGATGAGGTTTCTGTAGTAGTAGGAATAATATGGACCTCCTTTGTGAAGCGGTCGCATACTACAAATATTGCATCATACCCTTGAGCCTCAGGTAATCCGGTAATAAAATCCACAGATATATCTCGCCACAGCACTTTAGGTATAGGGTTTGGCATTAATTTTCCTGCAGGTTTTTCTGGAAATTTCTTACGTATCACATCCATCCACATACCCCAACACATACTCCAAAATTCCGGGCCACCAATAATTTCTCATTACTAATTCCAACGTCTTCCATCTTCCTGGGTGTCCAGCAGTTGGCGTATTGTGATGTAACTGGACGATCTCCCTTTGCAAATCCTGATCCTTTGGTACATACACTTTTCCTCAAAACAACACCAACCTCAGCCCATTCATCTCCTTTAATATTACCTTTCTTCTCTCCCTTCAGAGCTTTCATGGCTTTCACTACTTCATTGTCCATTTCCAAACATTGTCTAATTTTAGACAACATTTCCGTTTCCGAGCTATCTATTGATAGATGCCTTTGATGCATAGCACAAATGCGAAAGTATTTGGATTTGAGTAAGGTAACATTCTTGTTGTCCTCCTCCACCCCCCTTTTATGATCAATACATCTGGATAATGCATCTGCTTTCCTCATTAAGCTTCCCACTTTGTGGACCAAGTGAAAATTGAAATGTGATAGGAATAGTGCCCAATGTGCTTGCCAGCAATTAAGCTTTTTAGCAGACATGAAGTATTGCAGATTTTGATGATCCGTCCAGATCTCAATCTGATGCATACATCCCTCCAAATAATGCCTCCATGCCTCCAATGCTCATATTATCCCCAACATCTCTTTGTCATGCACATCATAATTCCTCTCCACATCATTCAACCCTCGGGACAAATATGCACAAGGATGCCATTTGTCATCTTCACACAGCATTGATAATACCACTCCAGTAGCAAAGTCAGATGCATCTGATTCCACTCATAAAGGGCATGTGAAATCTACTGGGGCTAATATTGGTCCCTCCACAAACTTCCTCTTCAACTCCTCAAATGCTGTCTGCTGCTGCTCTCCCCACCTCCCCACTACTCCTTTTCACATAAGGTTATGTAAGGGTGCAGCAATTTTGGAAAAATTGTGCACAAAGCAATGATAATAATTTGCGAGTCCCAAGAAGGCTTGAACCTCCTTGAGACGGGTGGGTGCAGGCCAATCTGTGATCGCCTGTACCTTGATCGGACCCATGTTGATCCCATCAGGGCTGATCAATAATCCTAGGAACTTGATCTCGCTTGCCCCAAACACACACTTCTCCAGTTTCAAACATAGATCATTCTCTGCTAACCTCTGTAGCACCTCCTGCACTATCGCCTCATGATTTTCTTCATCCTCCATGAATATCAGAATGTTGTCAATAAATATTATTACCACGCCTTTGTCTTATGTCCTTGAAAATGTCGTTCATCATATTTTGGAATGTCAGGGGACTATTAGTCATCCCGAAAAACATGACAAGCAGCTCGAAGGATCCTCAACATGTGGCAAATGCAGCCTTCCACTCATCTCCTTTCTTTATTCATACATTGTTGTATCCCCATCATAAATCCAATTTTGTAAAGACTTTGGCTTTTCCCACCTTGTCAATTATTTCTGAGATCAACGGCAGGGGGTACGCATTCTTCACTGTCCACTCATTCAGATACCTATAATCTGTACACATCCTCTTCCTTTGGTCTTTCTTTGGCACAAAGAATATTGGTGATGTCTGTGGTGATTTCGAAGGTCATATGTATCCTTTGTGCAATTGCTCCTTCAGGAATGCATCCACTTCTTCTTGTTCCATTGGAGATAATGGATATACCTTCAACTTCTTTGGCACAAACCCTGGCTTCATCTCGATCACATGATTCCATGGCTTCCGCACTGGCATTCGCTCAGACTCCTTCTTCTGGAACACTGACAGATATTCATGATACACTTTTGGCACCCATTCCTCCACTGGCTTCTCCACCTTCACAATATTCTTGTCCCATGACTGTCCTCCACAAATTGCTCTAAAGGTTTGCTTCTGCTCTTCTTTCTTGATCATGACTGGAACTTCCTCATTTGGCATTTCCTCATCCTCCACTTCCTCCATCATAACAGAATACTTTCTCGGACATTCTTTTTCTTTCTTTTTCATTTTCTCCTTCTTCATCTTCCTCCCATACACATTACATTCCTTAGGACAATGAGTCATTTGTACTTTCCCAGTTTTCCAATCAATTTTAGGATTATGCTTCTGTAACCACAGACATCCTATTTTTAGATTGGTTTTCCCCAAGATCGCACACTTCGAATACGGCTCGCTCCTGATGCTCCTGATACTTTAGTACCATAGTCACCTCCTCCTTGATAGTTCCTCCACGATTGACTGTTCCATCAATATTGTACACCATTATAGGTTGCACCAGCTTGCGTGTGCTAATACCGTTTCCAGTAATTAAGGACCGATTAATGAATAATCCTGTAGCACCACTATCAAGCAACACTTCCACATCAATCACTGCATGCATGTCCACTGTCTTCAGTCCCACAGTCAAGGTGATTTTGGGTTCTATTTGTGCAGAGCAAATAAAGAATTTAGGGGTTTTTGGAAATGACATGTGACAATTTTCTTTGTCATGTGATTGACAACAGTTGTACTCCTCCTCAATTTCTTTTTCTGGTTTGCTCTGGGTTTCCTCAGATACTAATACATTGTAACGATTCTGGGTCACCAATGGGGAAACCTTCACTGGGACTCTTCCACAAAATTCTTCTGCCTGCCTTCCTCCAGCTTCACTTCCTTGATTGTAGCTTCCCTAATCTTTCTTTTCTGCCTACAATTCCTAGAAATGCCCACAGTTAAAACATTTAAGTGGGGCTCGTCTCCCTGCTTGATCAACCTCCATTGCCTCTGCTGGTGCTGCTGACTCCGTAACTATAGGTGTCACTGCCATGGCCGGTGGCTGTGCCCTCGGAGCTTGCGCCTGAGGTGCCTTTCCTTTCTTGGACTTTCCTCCTGATGACTTTCCAAATTTACTACTTCCATACATCAACTTTGACTCTGCCTGTTCCTGCTGATATTGCTGGTCAAGGGGCATTGCCCAATTATACCACTCGTCCAACTTCTCTGGCATAGAAGGTAGTTGGTAGATAGACTTGAATAAAGAGGGATTTAATCCTGCTTTCAAAAACTCTACCAACACGGCTTCTCCCATGTCCGTTTGCGAAGCTTCTGCTTTGAACTGCAAAATAAATTCATCCACCATTAGGGAACCTTGGTGCATGGTCTTTATTTAGCATTGGCTGTTGCCTTTAGATTAGGGTCTCCAAACTGTGCCTCCAATCTCTCTAGAAATTCTTTGAAGGTTGCAAATGGTTTATTTCCCATGGCATTTTGATTAATAGCCTCATTTCTCCAGAACTGTGCTTTCCCCCCCTGAATGTATGAGAGAGCAAACATAATCCTAGACTTGGCTGTACAAAACTCTGGCTTCCTCCCATGGATTTACAATACTATAGAGCTGATGAAGGATTTTGTATTCTCCATGATACTGTCAAAGATTTGCAGGGGTGCGTACTTAGGTAAGCATGCTTTTCCATTTCCAGTTTTCTCTGCTGTCTCATCCTCCTGTGACATCCACTCCACCATCTCCTCCATCTCATCATCTCTTTCTCCTGTCATCTCTGGCTGTACTTCCGCTTGTCTGGGCTGTGATGCTGCCAACACTGACACTAATTGTGACATTTGTGCTGTGAGCGCATCAATTTTTGCCTCTAGTGCTGGTGTGGGAACAGGATTAGGGCCAGGATTAGAAGTTGAAGGTTCGGACATAATTGTAGAATCTGTGATGAATCACTTCTTTAACAAATTCAAGTTTTTTTTCTCTTTTTTTTGAGACCTCTCCAAATGTTTATGGGTCACGTGATCATTTCTCGATCGTTTGTCATTCGTCGGGCGCCTAATTTGACACTTCGGATCAATAACCCTTCTAACAGTGCCTGATCTTGGGGATAACACTGAATTCGGCTTGTAACTAAAATAGTTGTCCAAATAGAGTGATGTAAATCATAACTTAACCAGATCCAATTGGTTGTCTGGTTGCAGCTGTCCTAATGATGAGTGCTGCCTCTCGAACACTGGCAGTCGCAATGTAAGGCGAGGCCTGGCGTCGGCTTATGAAAGAAAAGGAAGATTATGTATATACAAGTACTTCCAGCTCATGCTGAAAGGATGAGTAATTGGATGTGGCACAGTGAAACAATGACATATGCACAAGTAAGAGAAGGCACACTGATATGGGAAGTTGTGTTCTTCTGTTAGGGTGACACCCACTATCTGCTAGCTAAGACAGTGTGGGTTCTCTCTACAAGAAGGGGGCGGGATCCACACACATGATGGGGGGATTGATGGTTTTGATGCGAGGGGTTATTAATAGGTGAGTTTGTTGACAAAGGCCTTTCAAGCATAGGTGGAATACCTAAGAGAACACAACTGGGGTCCCCTAGGTTTATATTTAGGGTTTATATACTATGTAACATATATTGTACATTGTTGTTACCAATGCACTCATACATGTGCATGCATATTGATGCATGTGAAATAAAATTCTCATGCTATCAAAGTGTAGCATCATTTGGCATCATGTAGCGTAATTCAACATAATAAAATAAAAATGAAATTTTATTAGGTAATGGGGTGGTTTTCTAACAGAAGCAATGTCTGATGCACGTAAAGCCTTGATATAGCCCATGAAGTGGCGCTTGAGCTCTGTGATCTCATTATTATATGTGTCTATGAAGGATAGTGCAGGGGTGGCCATCAACGGTGAAACATTTTTGTGACTGTGATCAGGAGTGGGATTGGCAATGGCAGCAGCAATGGGAGCAGCAACGGCAGCAGAAGATTTTCACTCATGCATCAACAACCATCAAACCATCAGGTGCAGGGTAGGCCATGAATGTCACAGAAAGCACCCCCATTTCTAGCCACTGTTGTTGTGCAGTCTCCTCCACATGCTTAACCAGGTTCTTCTCTGCTTGACTGCAAAACATCAATAACATCATTGGCAGTGGCAACAGCAATGGCAATGGGTTAACATACATTTGCTTTGTTTTCTCTGGATAACCTTCCCCCTCCCTTTTCTCCTGCTCAGCCTCAAGTACTGCCTTTTCCTCTGCAGTCATGCTTTCAAAAACCCTCTTGATGGCTGGCAGTCAGTTCTGGAACCATCCAGGCATACTTGTGGATGCATCCTGAACACCTAACATATCTCTGATCTCTTTCCAAACTCGGTCCTGGTGTAAGCTCCAGATCACTTCTGATCGCTTCACTTTGAAGTTGTTTGACTTCCTTGAGAAGCCTTTCATCATTCACCAGTTGTTTGAAAGTCAGTTTGTTAGTTCCTGGGAATGTGATCAACAATACAACATTGAATGGGATGATACCCCACCTTGGCATGCATGCGACTCTCCTCTGGATCTATTGGGGTCATCTCAATTGATGCCCAGTAATTAAATATGGTGGGGAGAATGTCAGTCTTGAGTATTTGCAATTGGGCAGCTTTTGATTCCTGAGATTGGAATCCATCTTTATAAGGCTCGATGATCTTCTGCTCTTCAACCCTATATTGGCTCCTCTTCTGGTACCATCTGTGTCCTGGGTTCTCTGATGGCTCAGGTGGCATTGGAGCTGAACTTTACACTTCCCCACATAGTCCTGGAGGAATCCTGGTAGTCCTACCAGGAAGACCAGGAATTCTCCAGGAATCCAGTAGGACTCACCAGGACTCACCAGGAATCCAGTGGGACTCAGTACCCTAAAGTCATACCATAATGGAAAGTCAATTTGAGATATCTTACGAGTTTCAAGTGCTTCGGACTTCATGAATTTCACAAAGTACCTACAAAATAAACTTGTTCAGAGCAGGGATTGAACTCTAGAACTCATGATCAAGAATCACATGACAAACCAAACAAGTGCTTAATGCTAAAGTCTGAGGTTGCCTTTAGTGCAGTTTAACCTAGCAACTGTGAAGGGAGACTCAGATAGACTGAACAGCTGGAGTCCAGAGTGAGCAACTGAAGAGTGCAAAACTCCGGACTCTGCAGTCTACATACTGTGAAACAAACAGTGATAAACACAAGGTGGAAACTACTCTAAGTGCCCATGAGTGTAACTACAAGTGATAGGACATGGAATAGAAGTAGGATAGAAGTAAAATAGAGAGATGGTGAATCATACATTTAACACTTAACCAGTTGAGCCACAGGAGAATTATTAGCTGCAATATAAAAGTGTATTTATACCCTCAAACTCAAACTTAGGTATTTCTCTCTCGAAGCTCACAATTAAGATCAAATAAAATTTATTAACTACATCCCTCGCATTGGACACAAGGGATACACCATTAATTACATAAAAAAAAACCTCCCCCACACAAGGTGCAAGGGGGAGTCCTACAAATATATACATATAAAACTAATCTCCCCTTGCGTTTGACACATACAATTATAAAGAAAAAGAAAGAAAAACCCCTCACCCATGTAAAACGTGGGCGAGGGGGAAGGTATTACCATAAATAAAAAATGAAAAAAACCACCCCACACAAAATGCAGGGGTGGCCTGGTGAGTCGTGCCTGTCATCCTGTCTCCATTGTCCTGGGTGCCAGGCCTTCATTGTCGCTGTCCTTGTCGTTGCCATCCTGGGTGTCATTTCCATGCTGCTCCTGGTCGTGCCCTCCTGGGGGCATTGTTTCTGTACTGCTCCTGGTCATGCCCTTGTTGCTGTCCTGGCCATCTCCCACTGTTGAATTCCCTGGTGCTGGTGTCCTGTTGTCGTTGCATGGTCATCTCTGTCCTTGCACCCATTTGTTGTCCTGGCTTTGCTGTCGCTGTCCTGGCCATGTTGTGTTCCCTGGTGCTGGTGTCCTGTCATTGTTGCATGGTTGTCTCCATCCTCGCACCCCTTCTTCCACCCTGCGAGCAGTTGCTCACAGCGGCGGTGCTGGATGCTGGGTCATGCTTGTTGTCCATTGTCCTCCCTGTCCCATCGTTTTCATGGTCATCTGTTGTCCTCCCATCCTTGTCTTGCCACCCCACTGCTCTCATCATTTTGGGCCTTGCCACCCCGCTGCTCTCATTGTTTGTGGCTCCTTGTCTCCGTCTCTGTGGTCCTCATCATCACTCCCTGTTTCCACCCCACAAGCAGCTGCTCACAGTGGTGGAGGTGTGGTGGCGGTGGTGGGTCACATCATACAATGAGAAACTATAAAAATTCAAAAGAAAACTAATATTAATCAAAAAAGAATGAAATGAATAGTGTTTAAAGGTCCAGTCCAGTCCAGTTTTTGACTTCCAAATGGGGCAACCAGCAACCGCAACCTGTCTAGGACCGACCTAGATATTGGAGGACTGCAACTGGACCCTTTAGGACTGGTCCTAATTAGTCCATGGACCGAAAAAAGACTGGTTCAGACCAGTTTTTTGTTGTAGAATTTATTGTGCCAAATAACCCATATGTATCTCAACAAATATGACCATCACCTCATATATATTATATTAATGGATAGAGATTGTAATGCTATGTAAACCAATCCAACATTTAAGCAATTCCGTCAAGGTTTGACTGAGATATGGCCAAAACTGAAAGGACATGCATTCAAGTTGTGGTTTGTAGTTTGTAATTTGTAGTTTGTAGTTACACTCATTTGGGGCTGGTGTATAAATAAAATCCCATGGTACAGATAATTAGGTGTGTTTTTGTTACTTTTATGATGCTATATAGCTGTACAAAAAAAACTATAGCTCACGTAATAAGCAATGCAATCAAAGTTGTTCTGATACAACAAAATACTCATACAAAAATGTTTTTGGTCATATCTCAACCAATTCTTGACCGTTTTTGATGATCCAGGGACCGAAAATAAAGGAAATATGTGTGGGAGTAAGGTCTAACACATGTTGGAGCGAGAGACTGGTTGCAACCGGTTTTAACCAGTTTTTCATCAGTCCTACTATATTTTTCAAAACGAAAGACCAGCAACTGGACTGAAAAAGACCGGTCCATAAATAGACCACTGGTCCGGTCCTAATCGGTCCAGTTCAGTTCAGTTTCGGTCTTTTTTTCAGTCCTACAGACTGGACCTTTAAACACTAGAAATAAACAAAAAAAAAACTTACCTGGGGCCAGGCATTGTCGTTCTCCATTTCTTCGTTTGTCATTTGTTGTTTGTCATTTGTCATTTGTCATTTGTCATTTGTTGTTTGTTGTTTGTTGTTTGTTGTTTGTTGTTTGTTGTTTGTTGTCTGTCGCTTGCTTGTCATTCTTTGTTTGTTGTTTGGTGTCATCTTGTTGTCATGATATAGTTAGAACCTAAAGGAAAGAAATATTAGTTAGTTCAATAAAAAAAAGTAAAAAACATTACCTGGGCCCCAAATGACATCTGTTGTCGTTTGGGCCCGAGGTGGTTCAAATGTGGCCATTGGCAGCATTAGACGAGGTGGTGGTGGCCATAGGAGCAGTGGTGACAGGTGTTGATGGAGGGGAGGCAGTGGAAGGGAGATGGTGTCGTCGTTGAGAGTGGTGATGATGGTGGATGATGAGCTGGCAATGTTGATACGCAGCTGTGTGCTTTGTCATGCACAGCTGCCCCAATGGTACCTAGAGCAGTAAGTGGACATACCTCATAAGTCTATGTGGTGTAATGGTTATATTGGCTATGCTAAAATGTTGTTGTCTCATGCCTTGGGTTCAATTCCAGCTCATGTTATTTTATTTTATTACTTAGTAGTAGTAGTAAGGACTCCTGGTTCAATCCTACTGGATTCCTGGTGAGTCCTGGTGAGTCCTGGTGAGTCCTGGTGAGTCCTACAGAGTCCTGGTTACTCTTATAGAGTCCTACAGGATTCCTGGTCAGTCCCCCAGATTCCTGAGAGTCCAAGTCCTGGGGAATTCCTGGAATAGTACCAGGAATATCCCAGGACTGAACCAGTAATCCCACTGGATGAAAAACAGCCAGGAATGCAACATTTGGTGAACAATGGCTGTGGCAGGGATAACCAGGATTCCTCCAGGAATACGTGGGGCAGTGTAAAGAGCTCCATTGGAGGGGATTGATGTGGAGGAGGGAATTGTCCTTGCCATTGGGTTTCACTTGTCATTTGGCATGAGGATCACATGAGGATAACACAAGGTCAATAGTACAATAAATAGCCCATCAACACAATTGATTCCCCCCAATCATCATGAGCCTGACAAGAGCTCTTTACAAGCAAAAGAGACGATCAAAGAACAATCCCACCCTGCATGAGGACGATGATGGTGCAGTGGATACTGTCACACATAAGGAAGTTGAGGTCAACACGAGACATGGACCAAAAATGAGGTGTATCAAGGTTCCCTTGCCTCCAGTTACAGAAGAACGTGATGAATCGAGTTCAGCTGGTATCCATGACAATCCAGGTCTTGCTCCAGAATGGGATATGCAAGAACCTCAGGTGGTCGATGAGCCAGTTTGGCCACCGATCGGCATGGTCAGTTTCTGACATTGATTGACTTACTGAGGCTCATGTACAAATAACAGAGGCAGCAAGACTATGTCTTGGAGTTTGTCGGACGAATAGATGAACTGCTGCAAGCATCCCTGTCTCAGCAGGCATGGTCAATTGACAAACAAGTTTGCAACCACTGTTCATTCAATAAATGGCAATTTGGAGATGCGTTGATTGTTTGCTAGGAAGAATGCTTTGCCAAACATGTATGCCACTCCTGCTCCCGATGCCGATGCCAATATTACATTCAGACCACCCACTGCCGATGCCTTGAACAACAGTTACATCTGTGTGGTGCATATGAATGGAATACATCACTTGGTGATGGTTACCTGCCAGTGTCAAGGGGAGCACAGAATTCCCTTGGACCTGGTAAGCAGGAACTTGCTACCCACCAGCTTCAACAAAATATGCACTCTTTTCACTGTGCATGTCCTGGATCATTTTCAGCTCTGTAATCTGGAATTGAAGGCATCAGCCTACCAGTTTTACCAATTGATTCACTGCATCACCTTGCCAATGAAGCCTGCAGAAGTGGTCAACCTCTACCACAAGCTTAGGCACATGTCCCACTTATGGCATTGGATGAAAAGATTGAAGTGGGCTGAGTATGGTCACAATCAAAAAGATCCATTGAAACCTGAACCAGGATCACTTGCCAACTTCTGTCCAGCTTGTCCTCAAGTAGGCATATATATACCAGAAAATTGGAAGGACAATGAGACCCAGTGGGTGATTAAGCACCTGCTTTGTGCAGTGGTCTCTAAAATAATATTACACCTTAGATTTGTTTTTAAATGTGTATTTGTGGCCAATGGCAATTTCAAAGCTGACCATGTTTGGGAGAAAAACTCCGATACTGATATATGGCTATGGGATGGAGCTGGGATGGCCCCAAATCAGGCTGAATACAAGCAGTTTCTCCAAGATGCCATAGAACAATTAACAGTAAGTACACTTCCCTCACTGCTGCCACTGCCATTGCCACTGCCATTCCTGTGGCTGTGGCTGTGGCTGTGGCCATTCCTGCCCCCGCTCCCATGCCCGCTCCCGATCTGATCTGATCTGATCCATGCCCCTTTTGCAGAAGGCACCTTGTGAAAATAAATTCTTAGCCATTGTGAATGCTTTTCTGGCATCGAAGGCATGTGATAGGACTGGAGTAGCTGCTATTGCATGTGTGCAACATGGAAGTTACGCACCCAATGCATTGGTAGACTTGTTCTGGGGAGAACAGCAAAAGAACATTGACTTTGCTTTCCTTCAAGCACTGAAGACTACCAGGGTTGACCCTCAACAGGGAGTAATGCTGATTTACAACATTGTCTGCCAGTACATCATCTACCTTCTGGAGCACATTGGTCCACATCTTCCAGCTGACCTGACCATTGACCAGGTCATTGGGCTTATGCATGTACATGGCCACAAGGATGAATGATTTTTTTGCTATGCTCCATCTTTCATTCCAGGCTCTGGCATCATAGCAGGAGAGATACTAGAGTCCCTGTGGTCATCGCTGAATTCCATTTCCCCAACAGTCAGGACAGCAAACTTGCCACATCAGGCAGAAATGCTCGACAATCATGCTATGGACTCAAATCACAAGAAAATGCTTGGCATGACCGCTATGCTGTGTGCAAAATCTCAAGAATCCCTTGAGATCTCCACACAACTTGGCAAGCACCATGCTGACCTTACAGCAGCATTTGGTCAACATCTGAGGCTGTGGTTAATATGAAAACTGGGTTCCAAGGCAAATCCTGAAACTGTTTCACCTAATTGGAAATGAGGGAATTTCACCTCTAGGCAGTGCTGCTGATAGGAGGTGGGCTGTGCTGCAAGGCAGCTGGGAAGGGGGCAGAAAATGATTGGAAGTCTGGTTGGAAGAATTGGTCTTGACAGTATTTCCCCCTTAGTGCTAAGCCTACAAGGCACATGAAGGTTCAAATCCAAACTGGGTATGTTGATTTTGATGTTGATGGGTTCCCACATTTTTCTTCAACCACCACCACACCCCTTCACTCCCTTTGACAAAGATGTCCACCGTCCCCTCATATGTGGAAAAGATAGCGGCCATCAAGGCCCAGCAGGGGCAATTGATGGAGGAGGAGTTGGAGGTGCAAGGGGAGCTGCCGGGACTCACTGACAAATCAGGGGGTGAGGGAGTGAGGGAGGAGTAGGGAATAGGCAGGGAATCCGGAGTTTTCTTTTAAATTTTCTAATAATAATTTTTTGAGGATCTTGTTTTGAAATGAAGGGTGTTAAGTGGAAAGGGGTCCAGGTTTTCCTGGGTAATGAGTGTGAAAGTCCATAACGAGTTCCTGGGCATGATTAAGCTCCGTAGCTGGAAGCCAGGAGGTTTCTTTATCGGTTCCTTGGTAACCTTCCCACTGTATGAAATAGAGTAGCTTGCATCGAGGGCAGTTGTCAATCTTTGAATCAAGGATTTCTGCAATCTCATACTCCAGTTCATTGTCTATAATGACTGGAGAAGGTGGAGGTTGAATACAATTAGGAATTGTGTTGGGAGTGTCTTCTTCTAGTTGGGAGAGATGGAATACTGGGTGGACACCCTGGAGGTGATCCAGAAGTTGAAGGGTAACTGAGTGGGTACCCAGATGGGCAATGATCTCGAAAGGGCCATAGAACTTTTCTGAGAGCTTCTTGGAGGGTCATGTAGGTGCTCGCCTTTGACAAAAGCGTAATCACTGATTTTGAAGTCAGGAGCGGCTGCCTGGTGTTTGTCTGCAGGACCTTGATAATGCTTCTGTGCTTCTGTGAGTTGCTTCCAGAGTTCCTGGTGGAGATCATCAAGGTCGACCACAAAATGGCATGCATGTTGTGAGGCTAGTTTGCGCTCTGGGAAGACCATGATGTTTGGGTGGTACCCCTTGTTGGTGAAGAAGGGTGAAACTCTGGTGGAAGCTGAGGGAGCATTGTTGTATGCAAATTCCCCCAAGGGTAAAAGCTGGGACCAGTTGTCCTGTTGGTAGTTGCAGAAGATCCACAAGTACTGTTTGAGGGTCTGGTTGAGGCATTCAGTTTGTCCATCGCCTTCTGGATGGTAACCTGAAGTGAAGTGGATTTTCATGTCCAGGGCTTGCCCAAGAGCAGAAGAAATGGGAAATGAACTTGGAACCCTGGTCACAGGTGATGTGGGATGGAACACCATGTTTGGAGAAGATGTGCATGACAAAGAGATTAGTGAGTTCTTGTGCGGTGATTTCATTTACTGTGGGGATGAAAATACCCTGTTTGGAGAGTCAGTCTACAATGACTAGGATGGCAGTGTGACCATTAGAGTCTGTTAACTGTTTGATGAAGTCCATGGAAATTGAGTTCCAAGACCTTTCCGGGACCAGAAGTTGCTTCAGAAATCCATAGGGTTTGTGTCAGGGAGATTTGGAGCATTTGCAGGTAGTACAAGACTTGCAAAAGTCCTGCACAAAGGTGCGGAGATTGGGCCAAATGTATTCCCATCAGATAAGCTGAAGAGTCTTGTTTTGCCCATACTGACCTGAGAGGATGTGGTCGTGCTTGTATTGTAAGACTTTAAGATGGAGGTCCACAACATCTGGAACATAAATCTGTTTGAAGTGGCAGAGAAGTCTGCTGTCGTCTAGAGACCAATTTGGGGCAGATGGTGAAGGAAGGTGTGAGGAGGAGATGGGATCAAGAGGAAGTGAGGATTGAATATCATTGTGGAGTTTTTCAATGTCCATGAGAACAGCTTGTTGGAGGATAGGAGTAGCAAGGAAAGTGGCTTGGAGGGAGGATGTGAGTTGTTCTTGAGTAAAGACTGGACAGAAGTTGCTCAGATTTACCAAGGTGAAGTTGCTATTTCCCCCTTTGCAGTAGACATCCCAGCATTTAGTGAGTGCATTGAGTTTAGCCCCTAGTTTACCAGGGCGGAAGCAGATGGTGAGGTTGAACTGTGAAAGGTATTCTGACCACTGAGCTTGATGATGAGTAAGGAGCTTCATGGTACTAAAGTATTCCAAGTTTTTGTGATCTGTGACCACATCTACTGGATTTCCGGAACCTGTGAGGTACTGTTGCCAGTATTTGAAAGCTTCAAAAATAGCAAGGAGTTCCTTGTCATGGGTGTTATAGTTCAATTCAGCCAGGTTGAAGAAATGAGAGTGGAATCCAACTGGGTGGATTTCTCCATCCAAGGTATAGATGGAAAGGATTGCCAGTAAGGCGTAATCTGAGGTGTCTGTCTCCAAGATAATGTGGGAATCCAGTAGCCATTGAGTGAGTATTGGGGCATGAGTGAATTCTTCTTTTAGTTTGCTGAAGGCTTCTTGACATTTCTTGCCAAAGTCCAAAGGCATGTGTCTCCAGGTGAGTCTGGTGAGCAGAATGACGATGTCAGAATATCTGTGGATGAACTGTGGGTAGAAGTTGCAGAATCCAAGGAAGGATTGGATATCCTTAACCTTTCGAGGTTTTGGCCAGTCAAGGATGATTTTGACTTTATCTTTGGACATCCGGAGCCCATCTGGAGAGAGGATGAACCCCAAGTATTTCATGCTGTCTTTATGGAACTTGCATTTCTGTGGAGCAGCATGAGGCCATTTTTCCAGAGTCTCCAGGAGGTCTTTACACTCCCCCACCTTTCCCATCGGACTCTGACTGGAGTCCGACCAGAGTCCAACTGGAGTCCACCGGGACTGTTCACCAGCCAACTGCCTGCAAAGTTGCCAGTCCAGTCCCAGTCCATTCCGACTGGACTCCAAGTGGAATCCACTCAAACACCGGATTCCACTTGGACTGGTCCAGTGGAGTCCAGTGGAGTCCAGTCAGTGATGATGCTCAACCCAGAAACCGAAACAAAACCCACAAAATGGCTTCGGATGGTATAACACAAGTCAGAGGAAGGGTGCGAGGCCCTCTAGATGTCACCTGTCAGACTGACCATCAAATAGTCATAAAACAACTGCTTCTTGAAGCAGTCCGAGGCTAAAAGAATGTGTTTCGAGGACTTGCGATGATTTGTGAGACATTGCAATGATTTTCGAGATCTTGTGATGATTTTCGAGATGTTGCAATGCTTTTCGAGGAAGTCTCAAGGAATTTCGAGTGCACAGATATGTTCAGATGCAAGATTGGGGGACTAGACGAGTAGTAGAAGTGAAGAAAAGGCTAATCAAGGGAAGCGAGAGCGAAAATAGTGTAATGCGAGGAATTTTGAGGAATTTTGAGGAAGTTTAGCATAAAACACCAAACTTCGGACTGAATAAGACTAAACCGAACTCTCAAATCACTGTGATCTGGGAGGAAGACGACGACTTTCCTCTATTTCTTTGTATCTAGTACATCTTTTTATATAAAATAAAGAAAGTACCTAAAAAGGCTAGAGAACATGTGTAGAACATGAGGCAAAAGATATGAGTTAAGGCACAAGGCCAAAAAGGAGACTGGAATCCAAACAATAAAGATATATATCATATGATGAAAGAGCAATAAAGGGTATAGAACTAAAAGGGGACTGTCCTTTGTGTATAAACTGTGCTAAGTCTTGCAATAATGTGTCCAGCGGGTTCTGGGACTTGGAACGAGGCTGACCTACTATCAGCAGGTTTGAGCACAAGTTGGAATACTTCCTGGCGCATGGTATTCCACCATATAGATAACAAATGCAGTGCCCGATGTCGCTCACAGTCTCTCGATATTGATCAATGACGCTCGACAATGCTCGACCGTGTTCGATACAGTATTTGACAATGTTCAATTGCATTCGACAATGCTCGACAATGCTTGATGATGGTAGGGGATATGTCTGGCATGTGTGCGATGAGTATTTAGATAGCAATATAGTGTCCGATGTCAATTTGCAATGTTCAATGATTTTCGAAGTCAGTGGAGGAAATATCGGACTTGTTCAAAGGCCGATATTGCTGCGATATTGCTTGATACTGGTTCGGAACCCATCGACGATGCTCCAAGTGTATATCCTGAGCTGTCCGAAGGTCGGGGGAGTTGTACTATGGCAGCCAAAGGCATACAAAGAATTTCGAGGTGTCGCAAAGAGTTTCGAAGCGTTGCAAAGAATTTCGAAGCATTTTCGTGACTTTGTAGAGGTTCGTAGAGGTTCTTAGAACTCCAGAGGGGTTCATAGAGGTTTGGAGGGGTTCATACGGGTTTGTAGAGCTTTGACAACGATTGTAGATGTGATTTTCCAACCTTGAATGACAAGGTGGACCTATCATCGGATTCCACTGAAAAAGTGTGTAAGAAAAGGAATCAAACCCAGATCCCTGTAGGTTGCTTATGTAATAATAATGCACAATGTAACTGTTACACCACAGTACCTTGTGTAAGGTATCATCTACTTGCATTAGGTACTGTGGTGTGGCTGTGTATGACAAAGCATATTGCCGTGTCATCAAATGTGCCAGCTCATCACTCACCACCACCACCACCACCATCGACACCGCCTCCCTCCCTCCTCTCTCTACCACCACCACCACTGCATGGACACCCACTGCCACCACTCCCACGCCCAATCTGCCATCACCACCACCCGCAAACGAGCCAAATGGATGGGCCCTAGGTAAGTTTTTTTTTCATTTGCTTTTTGTTTTTATAAACTAACTAACCAGTTTCTTTAGTTTTCTGGGTTATAGATTATAATCTACTGGTAACGACGCCACCACCCACAAACAAGCCAACTGGATGGAATGTGGACCCAAATGATGCAGATTGTGTCGTTTGGGCCCTACATAAGTTTTTTTCATTTGCTTTTTGTTTTTATAAACTAACTAACTTGTTTCTTTTGTTTTGTAGGTTTTACTCTACTGGTAATGATGGCCAGACGTGAGACAACCCCACACACCCACCCCATGCCTGTGACCCCCTGCTCATAGGGTGGACTGTGAGTGTCACCAGGACCCCCAGAGCACGAAGCAATGGGGCCAACGGCACACCACCCGCCTCCAGCCCCTTGAGCAACTGTTCAGGGGGTGGATCATGGGTGGAATGGAGGTGACAATGGCGAACAACAACAGGGCAACACCAACGCCAACACAGAATGATGGGGATCAACCCAGACCCAACAACACCTGTGCCAGCCCCCTCCTCCCCATCCAAACGGGATGTGAGGGTGTTGATAAAGGGTAGGAGCCACATCACTGACCCCTCCCCCCAACCCCTCTGAACTAGGAGACCTGCAAAACTGACAACACACCCACCCCACGCCGACGAGCACCTGCTGGTTGGGTGGATGGCAGGTAGACCAGGGCTATGATGACCACAGCACCCATCCCCATGCCTATGAGCCTCTGCTTGTATGGTGGATGATTGGTGCAGCTTGCTACAGTGACAGACGCATGCAAGGAGGGGTGGGCAATGACACCCACCCCAGACCGCATCCCCAAACCCCCCCTCCCCTGCATTTTGCATGGGGAGGGGTCTTTATTATTTTCAATTTATCTCTGCCCCCCTCACACCAAATGTGAGGGGTATATATATTGTAGTACTTACAAATCCCCCCCTCGTGCTGAACGCAAGGGGTTTAGTTTTTTATGTACATAATAGTAATCCCCCCCCTCTCGCAAGATGTGAGAGGGGTTTTTTTTTGTTTATTATTATATTATACCCATTCCCTCGTGTCCTACACGAGGGATGTGGTTAATTAAAATTTTTTGATCTTAATTGTTTGAAAAATGCCTCCTCGAAGAATATGAAAAGTTGAGTCATAAATAAACCTTATATTGATCTCTAATAAGTCTCCTGTGGCTCAAGTGGTTGAGCACACTTGTTTGGTTTGTCATGTGATTCCTTATGGTGAGGTCTTGAGTTCAATTCCTACAGTACACAAATTTATTTTGTGGGTACTTTATGAAATTCACCAAGTCTGAAGTCCTTTGAGCTCATATCTAATTGACTTATCATTTGGTTGAAATGCATTCCACTTGGACTCCAGTCGGACTCCAGTTGGACTCCACTCAGACTCCACTCAAACTCCAGTGGGGGATTGAACTCTACATGACTTAATGTAGTTCAATTGGACTTCACTTGGACTCCGCTTGGACTCCAGTCAGTCTGGTCAGAGTCCACTAGGACAGGTGGGGGACTGTAAAGTACTGGTCTCCAGAGGACTTCCTTGATGTGAGCCTTGTGTTGACTCGTGTTGTTGGAGTAGATCAGGATATCGTCGAGGTAGACAATGACACTGACATCTAATAGGTCACTGAAGATGTCGTTCATGAGGCGCTGGAAAGCAGCAGGTGCATTGGTGAGTCTGAAAGGAACCACCAGCCATTTGAAAGAACCATAGCACATGTGGAAAGTGGTCTTCCATTCATCTCCCTCAGCAATGCATACTAAGTGATAGGCATGCCAGAGGTCAATTTTGGTGAAAACACACACTTTTCCTGGAGAGTCCAGGAGATCCGAGATTAGCGGAAGTCGGTAGTCAATGCAAAGTCAGAGACTCCCATCCTTTTTCTTGACAAAGAGTATAGGAGCGCCATGAGGGGATATGGAGGGGCAGATGAAGCCTGAGTGAACATTTTCTTCAATGAATATTTGGAGGGCCTTGAGCTCAGAGGGAGAGAGGGAGTACATGTGACCTGGAGGTGGGGGAGCATTATCCTCTGTCTCTATCTTGAGGTCGTAGGGACGGTGTGGAGGAAGGGTGTCAGCCTTTTGTTTATTGAAAACATCTGCAAATTTGTGATATTCTTCTGGAACATCTGAAAGGTCCAGAGGATTTCCAGATGCTACTGAGGATTTAGCCACCAGTCCTTCCAGGGAGAATGTCATCTGAAAGGCACCAGCCCCAGGAAGTTTGCTTGCGCACATGTAAGTGGCAGCATTGATGAAAGAGATCTCAGGAGGTACAATTTTCGAGGGTTTAGTGATTATAGGGTTTTCATGGGTTTCTGCTGGAAGGTTTGGAGGTGAAGGTGACTCACACAAAATAGGAGTTGGAGGATGTTGAGGGGGCAGGACCTCTTTGAGCTGCAGAACAGAAATTCATTTGGCCTGAAGACCAGTCAATCAATGGATTGTATTGCTTCAGCCAGTTATGACCAAGTACTGCAGAACAGGAAGGGTCCAGCGAGGTTACATAAAATGTCAGATTGAACACTTCATCAGATGGAAAAGTGACTGGGAGTTCCACAACTTGAGTTATGGTGGAGTTACAAGTTCCATCAAATAGTCGGAGTCTGATCGGAGGAATGGTTTTGGTACTAAGTTGGTTGTCCCACACAAATGATGAATTGAGGAAACAATGTGAGGAACCAGAGTCGATAAAAGTTTGGATTTTTAGGGATTGTTTGGAAAGGGATAGCAGGATGGTAAGGGATTCAGGATCAGAAAGAGTGGATGCATTGAGATGGACATAAGCAGCCAGTTGGGAAAGGTCAATGCAACCCTCAGCCCCAATGGCATGTTCCCAAGGGTTGTGGACTATTTTTTTGGGTCTGCAGAGTCCAGCTTGGACTCAGTGACTGCTGCAGCATGGGCTTTGGCCACTTTGGACTTCGGACAATTTCCAGCTCCATGTCCTTTCTTGCCACAGTAGAGGCAAAGTCCTTCTTTCATGTGGCATTCATGCTCATCTCCAGTTAGTTTATGTTAGGAAACCACCCCATTATCTAATAAACTTTCATTTTTATTTTATTATGTCGAATTACACTACATGACGCCAAATTATGCTACATTTTGATAGCATGAGAATTTTATTTCGCATGCATCACAATGTACATGCATGTACGAGTGCATCGGTAACAACAATGTACAATATATGTAACATAGTATATAAACCCTAAATATATGCCTAGGGGACCCCAGTTGTGTTCTCTTAGGTATTCCACCTACGTTTTCGGTGTGAAAGGCCTATCTCAACAAACTTACCTATTAATAAACCCTCGCATCAAAACCATCAATTTCCCCATCACATGTGCAGATCCCGCCCCCTTCTTGTAGAGAGAACCCGCACGGTCTTAGCTAGCAGATAGTGGGTGTCGCCCTAACAGTTTACTGTCTTTCCCCAACTTGTCAGAAATAGAGTTTTTTGGCTTGTCCCTCTGGAAGTTGTTCTTCAACCCAGAGGAGCTGCCAGACGAGGATTGGTTTGTGCAGTTAGTGCTGGACGAGGACTGAGGTTTGGACTGAGTGTTGGAATTGGAGCTAGGAGAACCTTTAGATTCCTTCTTTCTGGTGTGTGTGGAATTTCTGGGGGTCTTTGTTTCTAAGTGGGTTTCTTCTTCCTGCATCCAATAGATGTTGTCAGCATCCTGGGCTTTAAGATGTAGGGATGCTAGAGTTTTGGGTTGTCCCCCCCATAAGATTTCTATGTGGAGATGGAGCAGGAGACTACGGAAATACCAGTCACAAAGAGCGGCCTCATTCCAGCTGACCCAGGAAGCCAGTTCCCAGAAGTCCATGTTATACTTCACTATTCTTCCACCTTTCTTCACCGTGAGTTCTGAAAGAGCCTTTTCCATGTCCCCAACAGGGTCATGAGGACCAAAATTACTTTCCAACTCACTGAGGAATACCTCATAGTTCCACATCCAATGGGCAGAGTTTGTTGGGTTGTTGAGTCCAGGTTCAAAACAGCTAAGGGCTGACCCTTTGAGGTAGGAAAGGATGAGTAGGATTTTCTTTTCATCAGAGGTGAAGACCTGAGGATGATCATGGAAGTGAAGGTTGCACGAGACTAGGAAGTCCTGAAGTTTCTGGGGATTGGCCCTGTCGAAAGTGTCAGGAACACGAACTTTGATCTGCTCAGTTTTGGGTGCTTGGTTCTGCTGGAGGGTTTGGAGACTATCCAAGAGCTCAAAGAGAGCATTGAGAAACCTATCTCCTGTATCAGGATTTCTGCCATCAGGAGGTAGAGGGTCATCAGGGTCATCAGGATCGGGGTCATCCCTGGGACCATCAGGACCGCTAGGGTCATCAGGTCTGTCCTCTTTACCTGGACCTTCCTCATTGAAGGGGTTAGGTTGCCCAACATTTTCTACGTACTCAAGTGGAGTCATGTTCCAAGGGGTCTCTGGAGGTTGAGACATGACATTAGCACTGATGGAGGGTGCTCCAGAACCGATTTGCCTGAAGATGTTGGATGGTCTGGTGGATGCACCAAAAGCCAAAGTGTGCCTAGGGGAAGGAAGTATAGATTGGCGGATTGCTGATAATCCTGGTACTGCGCCAGCATGGTGAGAGTTCCTTGTGGTTCATTGGGTTTGTGACTCAGTAGGAGTCATAGGAAAAGATGGGATGGTATAGAAATTCAATCCTAGCATAATCAGAGTTTAACTCAGTCTCTGTATAAGTGACTTTAGGTAATACAAATACTGTACCTAGCATAATCAGAGTTTAACTATAGGTACAGTAAGTAATGATTCATAATCAAGTAATAACAAACATGCTCACCTCAGTCTCTGTATAAGTGACTGAGGTGAACAGTTGACTGTCTCCTCTAATATGTGAGGCCAGCTACACAACAAATGAAAGGAATAAATGACACAAAGGGGCTTACAAAATGATGCATCAAAGGGATAGGCTATAAATAGTACACACATCAAATGCGTGATCGCATACACTCATGGTGTGATAATGAGCATTCTCAACACTCCTCCTCACATGGAATCGCATTAGCAGAGACCCAAGAAGTTCCTCAGGTAGGTGAATTGTTTAACGTCAAGAGCCTTTGTGAACATGTCAGCAATGTTCTGATGGGTATGCACATAAGAGAGATGTAAGTCGTTGGATTGGATGCATTTGTGGAGGAAATGGTATTTGAGATCAATATGTTTGACACAGGAGTGGAGAAGGGGGTCTTCAGACAGGGTCTTTGTTGCTGAATTGTCACAGTAAATAGTCATCGGGATTGTCTGTGGATAATTGATGGAGTGTAGAAGAGTGTGGAGCTGAGTACACTCCTTAGCTGCTTCAAAGGTGGCTATGTATTCAGCTTCACAAGATGAGGTAGCAACAACTTTCTGTTTATGGGACATCCAAGAGACAGCACCAGACCCAAGAGAACAAATATAGCCTCCAATGCTGCAACACATATCAAGACAATTAGCCCAGTCAGAGTTGCTAAAAGCATGAAGGTTTATGGGGAGATCACCACCAAGATAAAGTTTCAGATCCCTCGTCCCCTTGATCTATCTCACCAGCCTGATGGCAGCAGCCCAATGTTCAAAAGTGTAACAGTCAAGATATTGTGATAGTTGTTGTACTGCATGTGAAATGTTGGGTCGAGTAGAAATTGCCAAGTATAGGAGACATCCCACAAGTGATCAGTATGGGAGTTTAGAGAGCTGTAGACAGTATTTGGAAGAAATGAGCTGAGGGTTAGGCCGTCATAGTTTGGAACCAGATTCCAGAGGCGCAGAGACTGGGTGTGCTTCCTTCTGGCCAAATTGTTTGACTATCTTGTCAATAAGTGCCGTCTGTGAAAGTGCAACGGTACGCATGGTCCAGTCCCAAGATATGGCAATCCCTACAATAAAATGTGCTGTCCCAAGCTCAGAAATAGTCCAGACCTTATGCATTTGGTCTTTAAACCACTCATTCTCCTCCTTTGAATCAGCAATTGACAGGTAATCGTCAACATGAACTGCCGCAATAATGATGCCGGAGTCTGATCTGCAATAGTATATGCAAGACTCACAAGATAGGCAAGTAAATCCCCATTTAATCATCTGTGTGTTAAGCGTCTGATTCCATATTCGCCCGCTCTGTTTCATACTGTACAACCCACATTGAAGTTCCCATACCCAGTCCTCCTTCCCAGGTTCTTTGAAGTCAGAAGGTTGTTGCATGTATTGTACTTCATCATCCAGTAGAAAACCATATAGGAAAGCTGTCTTTATGTTAATCTGTTGCGCATCCCAGCCCAAAGAGGCAGCGATATGCAAGAGGATCTGCCAAGATTCCATGCGTGCAGTGGGTGAGGTGGTTTTAGTATAGTCTCTACCATAGATTTGTTCATTGCCTTTGAATACAACATGTACTTTCCAGTGGATGGGCTTTCCAGTTTCATTTTGCTTAATATGGAAGATCAGTTTCCCTTTTCAGATGCACTTCCCCTGGGGTACTTCGGCTCATGGAACTAGCTTGTAAACTCCCATGTATTTCAAGGACTTCAACTCATCCAGATAGCCTTCCCTCCATCTTTCAGCATCAATGGTGTTTTTAGCCTCCTCCCATGTCCTCAGTTCATCTTCAAATTGAAGAGATTCCAGATCAAAATCCACCATCTCCAAGATCAGGGCTCAAAGTTGATGTGCCTGATCACCTAGATTGAGGTTCTCCAGTGATTGACTTAGGTCTTCAATGACATCATTCCAATCATGATTGATGATCAAAGGGTTATCTTCATCAGTCAGGGGGGGGGTGTTGGATCAGGGCTAAGTGATCAAGTGGCTACCACAGCAGTGCAACAAGCATGCTGTGCTTCTTTGATGTGTATGGCACTTTCTTGGGATTCCTGAATGGCCTTTGCTGTCCTAGTGGTGGCTGATCCACCATCAGGATGCCTTTCAGTATGAACAGGAATTCAGGAAGAATGGTGCAGGGGTATGGGGGGTACAGGGGGTGCTAGTGGTGTCAGTGCTTGCTCGCATCTATCATCGACTTCAATGATGGGGTTGTGGGCAGGGAAGGGATCATCCTCCTGGTCATTCACAGGTAGGTAGGTATGAATAGATTTATTGTCCTGAATTTCCATGCGTGTTGACTCGGCAGGAGCGATGTCCAGTGAATGGCCATCATGACTCTCAAGAAATTTGACATGATATGAACTGTGGACCTTCCTAGTTGCCTGGTTGTAGCAACGGTATGATTTAGATTTGGAGTCATAACCAATTAATACACATTCAATCGACTGCTCGAAGATTTTGGGATTATTCTTCTTAGGAATGAGGACAAAAGCTCAACAGCCGATCTCCTGCAAGTACAAATAATCAGGTTTGCACTCATACCATAATTCCCAAGGTGTAACACCCTGTAGTGATCGAGTCATGGTTTTTGCATGCAAATGGAACACCATCAAGTAAAATTCATCCCAAAGAAATGGTGGCAATCCCAAGTAGATCCTCATAGTCCAAGCCTTAGCCATGAGAGTCCAGTGCATCCATTCCACATGACCAATGTGGGCAGAAGTATGTGGAGCAGTAAATTGTTGGTCTGTACCTCGTGTTTTCAACCAAGTCTGCATCTCATGAGACTTTAGTTCGCCATTATCAGTGATATAGGTCCCAACTTTTAGTCCAGTCTCATTTTCCTGAGCAAGTTCCCAGGCTTTCAGTTCTGGAAAAGAGTCGTCCTTATTTCACAGAGGTATCAACCAAGGAAAAGACATGTAATCATCAACTATATCCATAACATACAAATTCCCATCCCGAGATTTGACAGCATGGGGGCCCGATAAGTCCACCCACACTTTTTCCAGCTTTCTCATCACTCTATGCCCTCTCCCCTCTTCACGCATCTTAGGAACAGGAGTTCTGGTCTGTTTACCGAGAACACAAGATTCACATGTAGGGGTTTAAGGATAGAGCTAATAGGCACACCTGTGAGTGCGCCCCTTTTCGCCATGTCCTAGAGAGACTAATAATTCATGTGACCAAGACAACGGTGCCAGGTTGAGAGGTTGAGAGGTTTGTGTATGGTAAACGCATGATCAGCAGTAGCAGAATATAGGTTAAGAGTGTAGAGTTTTTTGGAGAGTCAAGATCCCTGAGCAATGAGTGCTCCAGTGGATTTGTCAGTGATCCAACATAGGGAGTTGTCGAAATGGGCTGTAGTGTTAGAGTCATCAGCCAGTGTTCCCATTGAAATAAGCTGAACTGCCACATTAGGAATATAGAGGGTGTTACATAATGTGATTGATGCACCTCGAGCAACCCGTAATTTGATGTCACCAACTCCGACTGCAACAATTGATGTGCTGCCAACACCTTTGATGGAATGTGGCTGAACTGGATAAAGAGTGATAAAATCCAATTTGTTGGGGGATATATGGATGGATGCCCCAGTATCAATGATAAATGGATGATTGTCAATGGATAGTTGAGAACGGCTTGCCTGATTGAGAGGTTCGACAGAAAGCGTGTCAGTGATGAGTGTAATAGAATTATGAGCCCAATCAATACTAGTTGTTTCCTCATCCTCAGTGATGATCCAACCCTCATATTCTGATCCATCATTGTCAGTAGGCAGCTGATCACTAGTCAGTCCAGCAAAACCTGCCACATGGGCCACTGGTGGGTCAGGTGGGGGGGCCATTGAGGCAGAGTCAATCATGACAGTGAAAGCCTGACCATTAACATCTTTCACAGTGATAGGAACCCTGGAGCTTGATTGTGATGGGGTACTGTTCTTCTTCCCTTTATCCCATGCCACCTGTCGGGCTGCAACTGATTCTTCAATAGACCTGCCTGCCATGCTGCCACCAGGTTTGATGCAATACTCAATGGTATGCCCAGACTTCTTACATATGGGGTTTGTGCAAAGATACAAACTTGGAGGCCTTGACGGCTTGGAGTGGGCAGAGAGTGCAATTGAGGAATTATTATGGTGGTCATTCTTGATAAGAGACTGCTCATTCTCGAGAAACATGCATATATCTTTGGATGTGTAAGGCAAAGAATCAGTGGAGGTGGTAATGTCATGAGAAATAATGGATCACGTGTGGGGGAAATTTTTGCTGAGGGAACTAAGCAATGCAATACAGCAAAGGAGGTCAGCTTTAATGTCCCCCATGGCAAAAGCATGCTCAATAAGGGTGCAGATTATTTCAGCGGTCTCAGGGAGGGGAGTGTCCTTTGTGCACTGAATGGATAGAGCCTGCTGTAATAGCTGCACTTGTCAAACTGGGCCTTCTTTTTGATGTTGATCCTGGAGGGCCTTCCAGTTAATATTAGGACCCTTCAACATATCAATAAACGGATGCTCAGAGGGAGCAACACTGGATGCTAGAAAGACATAGGCTAAACAGGAGTTAGCTTTCCAATTTGTGAGGGCACGGTAATCGGACAAGGGTGGTTGAGTGATATCACCAGTGACATAGTCATAGAGACCATTGAGTGCAAGAGCAATGGTGATTTCTTCGCACCATTCTTTGTAGTTAGATTTGAGTTTATCAAGCTTCTCGCCGACATGCTGGACAGATAATTTGATGAGTGGGATGGATGGGGCAGTAGGATCAGAAGCCATGGTTGACTCGACCATGACAGGCTAATGTGGAGTGGCAAGGAGATGTGTAGCAGCAACAAAGGGGCACACACGCCAGAATTATCAGGATGTGCACAAAGTAAAATCCATGATCTGAGACAGCAAGAGTGATTGAGATGATTGATCAAAAAAAAGAAGAGGCACCAGATGACATATATCATCGAGTGGCTAGGAAATTTTCTATTGTTGTTTCTAACAACAAGAGTGGCCCATAACCTATAGAAATTCAATCCTAGCATAATCAGAGTTTAACTCAGTCTCTGTATAAGTGACTGAGGTGAACAGTTGACTGTCTCCTCTATATATATGTGAGGCCAGCTACACAAAGAATAAAAGGAATAAATGACACAAAGGGGCTTACAAAATGATGCATCAAAGGGATAGGCTATAAATAGTACATGCATCAAATGCGTGATCGTGTACACTCACACTGTGATAATGAGCATTCTCAACAGATGGATTTGATGAGAGAAGTGAGAGTTTGTAAATGCTGTTAAGTTCTGAGTTGGAAAAGGGACATCAGATTTCTGGTCATTCCCGGATGAAAGGAGTTGAAGGGGAAGAGTCAGATAGGAGCAGAATTCCAATGGAAATCCGAGGCGAGGTTGGAACAGAAAGGACTTGGCTTCAGCTTGTAAGAAGCTGTGCCCTTCTCCTCGTCAAGTGTCCTAATTTTGGAGGAGGTGAGAAGGGAGGATCAGAGAATTGGAGGGTTTCCAGAGAAGACGAGTAAAAGTCTTGAGGAAGACTTAAGAGAGACAAGTGGGAGCAAAGACAGAGTTGGATTAATTGGGTGACTTTGTTGATTTACAAACTGGCAATACAGAATGAAAGTAGCCAGCTTAAATACTAAGGTCAGAGTTTCTGAGGCTGTGGTTAATATGAAAACTGGCTTCTGAGGCAAATCCTGAAACCATTTCACCTAATTGGAAATGAGGGAATTTTGCCTCTATGCAGTGCTGCTGATAGGAGGTGGGCTGTGATGCAAGGCAGCCAGGAAGATGATCAGAAGTATGGTCAGAAGAATTGGTCTTGACATCTTCCAGCTGACAGAAATGCTATTCCAGTTGAGGAGCAACAAGTATACCTCCCATTTAATGGCCCTCTGGCAGAGGTGGAGATCCAGCTCAGGAAGAATCAGGCAAGCCAACTGCTGCATCAGCTGTGAGAGCTCATTGTGGACAAGTTGTTTCAATATTCACACATTATTCAAGTGGCCCCAAGAAAGGTAGTTCACACACAAGCATGAGCCACTGTCCAGTAGTTGGTTAACAAAATTGCCCTGCATTCCCAAATGTATAACCATTGCCAAAGCAGATTGGTGGCACTGGATTGTGACACTGACACCTTAAATATGTTTCAGCAGTTAAAAAAGGATGACCTCAACACTAGCACAGCTATTCTGAACCCAAATATGCCAGGCTCCACTAATATTTGTCTGTCCTGGATTTGGCATAATTCTCACATTCAGACTGGTGTTACTGCCTTCCCCAATGCCGCTGCTGCTGCCATACCTGCTCCCACTTCCCTTAATGGCCCCGCTCCCAATCCTGCTGATTGATTCTGGGACTGTATGTCTATTTTGTGGCTATTTGTTTGCATTGCATTGAACTTCTTGGATAGTCAGGCGAGTACATTGGCTTCGCTCATGGGCTCAGAGACATAGATGGAAGGAGGAATTTCTGCTGGTCACATATGAAATGCAGTGGACTGTGTGGTATTTCATTTATCACAGTGAACGGTGGCAGTCAGCCTTGCACTCAGAGAATACCTTGCCTGGCCCCCTAGCCTATGCTAACCATCAGCGGGCTTTATGGCGCGAATTAGTGTTCAGGTCTGACACTGTGTTTACATCAGCAAACATCAATTACATCTCCCCTCTATGACCCTCTATTACGTAAACTCAATCATCTTGATCTCTAACCATGATCAACATGTCAAATAAATGTCTCTCAGTCTTCAACCCTTTTTCTTTACAATTGGGGCTGAAAGGTCTGCTCCAAATGTGTACACAGCAGATCATTTGGTATGCAGAGTCCTGTTTCTGTCAAGTCCTGTTGCACATGCAAGGGGCAAATGTCTTGAAGCAAAAATGGATGCAAAAGGTTCTATATTGTGAGCTTGTAAGCAGGATCTTTAATGAATGAAGTAAGAGATTTGTCACTCAAAAATATTGCAGCTGTGCATCATGTCTCAAATTGGCTTCGCCACATCAATCGGCCTGGTGTTCGAGGTGCCAATCCTGCTTCGTTCATTGGCTGACAGTCTTGCTGAGGTAAACTTCAACCACCTACCACTTGGATTCCATCCATCCCTCTTGGCCATGTTGGATGATGGTGTACTTCACTGAGTCTGACTCACCCGCTCCCACTTCCCAAGCCATTGCTGCTCCCGCTGCCAATTGCCAATCCTGCATCAACCTCCAGGGTCTCTTGAATGATATGCTGCATGAAACGCACAGTACACTTCAGTTTATAGACAGCTGCAAATCATCAGCAGATGCTGCATTGAATGCCAATGTCAGGAAAGCAGCAGTGTTACACCAAGTTCATGAGCTTGCCCTGCTGGAGCTCCAGGCTGAACCACAGGCTTTGGCAATGGGATCAAAACCCCTCAATGTGCTGGGCAACCTTCAAGGCAAACAGTGGTAAGAAAATCAGAAATGGTGGCAGCAAATGCACAGGTGGAACTTGAGCACCTGAAGTCCCTTCCCCCCAGCTCCCTACAAGTGGGCCTGGGGTGTCAACATCATGGAAAGTGATGTTTTTGGTGCTAATGAGAAGACCAAGAGCAAGGGCAAACAACAGCATTCTGGGTATCAGTTGTCTCTGCCTAATGGTGCAAAGGGAAGAAAGGTGTGGTCAAGCACACCAACAGTCTCATCCAATGCCCATGGTCGACCACCCACGGTATCAGGTGATAGAGCAGACAATTCATCGCCTCCCAGCCCCACTCCTGGCCCTGCTGCTTCTCCCACTCACTCTCCCGCTCCCTCTCCTGCTCCCTCTCCTGCTCCCACTCCCTCTCCTGCTCCCATCCCCAATGCCTTGCCCGATACAGAAGCTGGCCAGCCCACTGCCATGGTTTGGCAAGGCAAAGATGATACGTCAAGTGCAGATCAGCCCACTGCCTTTCAGGCAGCCATGGCATGGCAAGGCAAAGACAATGCATTAAGTGATGCTGATCAGCCCACCACCTTTCAGGCACTCATGGCATGGCAGGGTGACAATGATCAGTCATTGTCTTCCCCTACAGGTTCCCTGACTGGCTTTGATGCTGCTCCCTTTTATCTTTTCGATTCTACCTCCTCGTCTCCAACTGCCAATCCAACTTCAACAGATGCAGCTGCTTTCCTCACTGCATCTGATGCTGCAGATGCTTTTCTGTCATCCTCAGAGACTGGATCTAATGGTGAATCTGATGCCAAGGCCGATTCTGAAGATTCCATTACCACATCACAGATAGAGAACCCCACTCCTTCTTGTATCACTGTTACAATTTTCCTTGTAACTCATGAAACCCAACTGACCTGATGCACCCGATGATCCCCTCCAGACAGGAGGCACTCCCTGACTCATGCCCGAGGCATTCCCTTGACACCAGACACACACACAATGCATGCCGACAACATGCATTTGATCCCCTTACTGTGGAAGGCACCCTTGATGCATGGTGACTCCATGCACCCAAACCCACTCCCACACATGCTGTGATACAACAGCCCCTTGACATGAGGTCTGTGACATTGGACTCTCATGATTGACATGCTGCGCCACAGCATGTCCTTGACATCAGATCCTTGACATCGGATCTGTGACATTGGATGCCTCATGCAAGGCATGAGGTTTACTCTTTCTGTTGTTACTTGATATGCATCTACCTTTCCGATTGGATGATAGGGACCTCCCTTCTAGTATAAGTACTGCAACTTGTAGTACGGATGTCCTTAGTTTAGATCTAGGCAATCTACAGCCTTAACTTGCAAGCTCATTCGAAACTACTAAGGAATCCCCTTAGTATGTGAACTCACTCAAAACCACTAAGGAAGCCCCTTAGTGTGTGAACCCAGACAACTCTATGCAGAAGGCCTGCTAGAGGTGTACTATCATCTTATGTTGGACACTCCGAGTAAGACTAGTACCAAACAACTCATCAAGGAAGCACCTCATTGGACAACATCAACTAGATTGAGTAGTTGAGGCTTTGCCCTTAACATAAGATCTAAACTATCTGCTAGCCCACCTACCTAGGTGTAGGCAATATGTCTTGAAACACACCACAATGACCTGGGTCTAGACAAACCCCAGACTGACCACCAAGAGAAGCAGAACCACAGCCAGGTTCATCTTGGTACCAATACAACAGAAGACTAGTCTGTTACTCAACCCCAGCACAGTGTTGGTTCTGCAGATCAACCGAAAGACAAAGAGGAGATTTCCTCACTGATGAAGACTTTGAACAACCACACACACCCCCACCCGAAACATCCACCCACTTCCTAACAGATGAAATCGACAACCTCTATAACAAGATGTCTGAACCCACTGCAACCACACCCAAGATGTCCATGAAGGACATCCAAATCTGATCACCCACAGGCTTCTCAGGAGAGCAGACCAAGACCACCAAGTTCCTGCAGGAGATAGACCTGTACTTGTGAATCAATGACCAGGTCTATGACACAAACAACAAGAAGATCATCTTCATGCTGTCCTTCATGAATGGAGGGACAGCAGCTGCCTGGGCACAGGCATTTGTCAACCAACACCAATCCAAAGGACTCGGAGAATACACAGACTTCAGACAGAAGGTCCTAGAGGCCTTCTCACCAATCGAGATGCCAGAATGGCAAAGACAGAGATTAAGAATCTCAAACAAGGTTCAGGAAACCTCAAAGAATATGTGGTGAACTTCTGCATCCTGAAAGACAGGATGGGAATCACTGAAGATGCAGCCATGATTGAGTACTTCATGGATGGACTGCATCCCAAACTACTGAAGAGGGTACACACTATGGAAATGGTACCCAACACTCTCAAAGGCTGGATAAAGGCAGCCTCGAAATATGAAGGCCAATGGAAACAGGCCATGGCAATCCTGGGGAAGACCAGGCAAAACAAAAAGACAAAAGAAACAACAAAAAAAGGACAGCCCTCTCTTGACATCAACTGACTGACAAACCAAGAACACGCAGACCACCTCTGAAAGGTATTGTGTTTCATCTGCCACCAACTGGGACACTGATTGTCCAACCACAGGGATGGAAAGAACCCCACCCAGATGGGATCAGTGCCCCCTCCCTACCAAAATTGCTTTACCCAGAAAAAGACTGGGGTGGACACCTACCAGAAGATCCGCACGATGCTGGATGAGCTAGATGAAGAAGAAAAAGAATGAGCCCTCAACCTCATGGAGGAACCGGGTTTTTAAAACAGCAGCCTGATGTGATGCCAGTCACCGCTGTAGTCTCCATAGGATCTGTACTCTTAGCTACCATGAATAGACAATCTATGCACCTGTCTATTTGGGTAGCTGAGTCAGACAATGGGAAAGATGTTGCAACAAACATGCTCCTTGACACTGGAGCAGGAGGAGTCTTTATCGACTCGAAATTTGTCAAACAAGAAGGGATCAAGACATATCCCTTAGGCCACACCATTCAGGCCACAAATGTGGATGGAACTCTGAACAAGCAGGGAACGATCATGAGATGCATGAAAGGGAGGCTCTACATCAATGGATGGAGCTACCCAATGGAATACCTAGTCGCCAGACTAGGCAAAGAATTGGTAATCCTGGGCCTGCCATGGCTGTGGGAGATAAACCCAATCATCAACTGGAAGAAGGGAACCTTTGAGTTTCAAGACAAAGAATGATGGGCTCAGATCCAACAAATCTTGGAGAAGACAAGAAGAGCTGAATGGGCCCTCCCAAGCACCCTAAACCTTCCCAGGGTCAACACTGGAAGGGAGGTGCCCAATGACAGAATGGCATGAATTCGACACATCGTGGCCAAAACAAGAAAGAGGCTCTCCAAAGAGAAAGAAAGGAGCCTTGCCCGAGCACGATTGGCCATGGCAAAAACAAGAGAAAGGCTTTCTGAAAAGAAAGCAAAAGGACTGGATTTGGTCCAGAAAGCCGTTGCAAAAACCAGAACCAGAAGTACCCCTGAAGAAGTTAGGAACCTTGAAGTAGCAAGATGCGCTGTTGCCAAGACCCAAGAAAACCAAAGGAAAGAACAATGGGAAAATGACAAGCACAATGAATGCGACACAACACAACAAATCTTAGGGAAGATAAAAGAATTGCTAACCTCCACTGGGGAGGAAAGCACTGGCGAAAGAAACTCAAAAATGACACCACAAAACAGGACAAACAACCCTCAACAAGAGGCTACCCCGACCCACAATTATAGGACCCCAGATTATGGTACCATCAATGCTGAAGTACCTATGCCCAGGGAGACTCCCCCTCAAATGAAGGTCAAAGAGGTACTGGATGAGGAACTACTGGCAGACACAGGCATGGAAATACGAGCAACAGAAGAAACTCATGAACAGGATGTGATGGACATCCTGATCACATATGTACGAGGAGAACCGGTCATTGGCATATTCAAACCACCAGAAGAACCACCCCTGACCAAGGAACACCGAGGACCGACCCATATGTACACACGGAAAATGAACACGATCTCCAGGCTCACAAAAAGCAAAGACTCCCCACGATATCTACTCTCAAATAGCGCATGGATCAGAGCAAAGGCATCCATTTCCCAGTGACTTGCACACCAGCAAGATGAGGGAAAAGAGGCCAGCAAGCAGACCCTGGACAACCTACTGCCACCAGAATACCAGAAATACAGACAGGTATTTGAGAAAGCCACATCTGAGCGATTCCCAGAATGGAAACTGTGGGATCATGTGATTGACTTGAAGGAAGGCTTTGTACCAAAGGATTGCAAAGTCTACCCACTGACACTGAAAGAACAAGAGAAACTCAATGAGTTTCTAGATGAAAACCTGGAGAAAGGATACATTTGACCATCAAAATCACCCATGGCATCCCCATTCTTCTTCATGTCAAAGAAGGACTCTGATGCTCTACAACCTTGCCAAGACTATCGCTATCTGAATGAAGGAACAATCCAGAACAACTACCCCCTACCACTGATCGGAGACCTCTTGGACAAACTGAAGGGAGCAAGATTTTTCATGAAACTTGATATTCAATGGGGATATCATAATGTACAGATAAAGAAAGGAGACAAGTGGAAGGCAGCGTTCAAGACTAACCAAGGGCTATTCAAGCCAATGGTGATGTTCTTTGGGCTGTGTAACTCACTGGCAACATTCCAGGCCATGATGAACAATCTCTTCCAAGACATGATAGATGAAGGATGGCTCATCATCTATATGGATGACATCCTGATCTTCTCGAAGACGGAAGAAGAACACCAGATGAGGACTGAAAGGGTCCTCAAACAATTACAACAATGCAATCTCTACCTGAAAATAGAGAAGTGCAAGTTCAATGTGCAAGAAGTAGACAACAAACTCACAATGGACAGCACAAAACTGGCTGGGATCAAGGACTGGCCCACGCCAAGGACAGTGAAGGATGTAAGATCCTTCCTAGGATTTGGAAACTTCTATCAAAGATTCATTGGACACTTCGCAGATCTGGCCAGACTGCTAATTGACTTGATGAAGAAGAACCAGAAATTTGAATGGACGAACGACTGCCAGCAGTCGTTCGATGCACTGAAAAGGAAATTCAATGAAGGCCCAGTACTGCTGATGCCAGATGCAACAAAGCCATTCATGGTGGAATCCAACACCTTGAAGTTTGCGACAGGCATGGTACTCAGACAACAGGACACCAATGGAGACTGGCACCCATGTGGTTACATCTCGCATTCTTTCAACGAAGTGGAAAGAAATTATGAGATATACAACAGGGAGCTACTGGGAGTAATCCGAGTGCTGGAGACATGGAGACATTACCTACAGGGGATACCGTTCCCTGTGACAGTACTGTCCAATCACAAGAACCTGACGTACTTCCATCAGGCACAAAAACTGAACCGATGACAGGCTAGATGGAGTATCTACCTGTCACAATTCGACCTGAAGCTACAACATGTACCAGGATCACAGATGGTACAATCTGACACCCTATCGAGGAGAGCAGATTATATAGCTGACGAAGACACTGATAACGAGGACAAGACCATCCTTGCAGATGAATTATTTGTGAAAACGATCAACGCTGAACTCCAGGGAGCCCTGGCCTCAGCAATAATGAAGGATGACCTCATAAATGATGCTTTATGAGCCCTGAAGAACAATGGAACTCCCCCAATCAAGTCTGCATTGGAGGACTGGAAATTTGAAGATGGCCTGCTCTTTTTCAAAGACAGATGCTATGTGCCACAGCATGAAACCCTCCACCAAGCGATCATACAGAAATACCATGATAGCATCACAACAGGACACCCTGGACAATGGCAAACAATCAAACTGATCCAATGAGACTACTGGTGGCCAGGAATGGCCAACTTCATAGAGAAATATGTTGAAGGCTGTGCAAAGTGCCAGCAAATGAAGATCAACACCCACCCGACAACCCCACCACCGACACCAATATCATCTGATGCCAGCAGACCATTTGAGCTGGTAATGATGGATTTCATTACAGACCTGCCTGTAATAAATGGATTTGACTCAATCATGATCATGGTAGACCATGGTCTTATGAAGGGGGTAATTTTTATCCCTTGCATGAAGACAATTGATGCACTTGACACCACAGACCTTTACCTGTGCCATGTATACACAAGATTTGGACTCCCCGGAAGAATCATCTCAGACAGAGACCCTCGATTCACATCCAAACTCTTCCAAGAACTCGGACAACTGCTTGGAATCAAGCTATCCATGAGCACCGCCTATCACCCCCAGACCAATGGAGAAACAGAGCGAGTAAACCAAGAGCTAGAAGTTTACCTCCACATGTTCTGTTCAAACAAACCAGAAGACTTACTCTGCAGTAAAACATACGCCATTTTACTTGATGATGGGATATCAACCACGTGCTATCCCCACCCCTTATGAAAAGACAAACATTCTGGCTGCTGAACAGAGAATCCAAGAACTTCTCTCTGTGAGAAGAGAAGCTCTTGCCACATATGAACTGGCCAGACAGGCTATAGCTGCCCAAACAAAAGGGCGATATGAACTGTTCAAGGTTGGAGAGCAAGTATGGCTTGACTCCAAGAACCTGAAGATTGGCTACCCAATGAGAAAATTGGTGCCAAAATGAGAAGGGCCCTTCATGATCAAAGATGCCCTGTCAAGAATGACATACCAACTGAAACTGCTGCCAAGATGGAAGATCCACCCAGTCTTCCATGCAGCTTTACTCACATCATACCATGAGAACAACACTCATGGGTGAAACTTCCTGACTCCACCACCCAACCTCATGGAAGGAGAAAAGGAATACAAGGTGGAAGCAATCATCGCACACAAGAAGCACAGCAAGACACACCATTACCTCATGAAATGGGTTGACTACCCCACATCCAAAAACACATGGGAACCCAAATCGAACTTGAAGAATGCCTCTCTGAGATCCTGACGGCATATAAGAAGAGGTACCACCTCTGATGAAAACCCAGAAAAAACCCCCCTCCCCCCTTTCCTAGACACCCCAGAACAACACCCCTGATACCCACTAGATGACAATTGACCCGAGACCCATTGAACATTGATGCCCTTCACGTTTGCCCCTACCCCCCCCCCCCCCCCCCATTGAGAAATATGAAAAGAACATGGCAACTGGATGATGAGTCATTGACCAGTCACCAAGAATGAACAGACTGCCAGGGCAACCCTCTTGGGAATGCCCCCATGGAATCATATTCTGGTTGATGAGAGACAAATGAAGAAGAGTATCCTCAACTTGCCCAAGATGCTGTTAAGAACTGATCCTAGAGTGCGCAATGGAATCCAATCAGACCCTGCATGTGATGATAGTGGAAGGTTGTCAGGTCGATGCGGATTCTGCGGGAGGGGAAATGGAAAGGACTTGGCTTCAGCTTGTAAGAAGCTGTGCCCTTCACCTCGTCTGGTGTCCTAATTTCAAGTCGAAGGTTTGGAGGTAGGAGCAGGGAAGTGTGGGTAAATGCGAGGAGGAGTACAGAGGGACTTAGGTTAAGTTCAGGTGAGGTTAGAACTTCAGAGGGAGACTAGAGGTCAAGTCAAATGGAATTCAGACTCTTAGAGAACTGAGGTTGGAGTAGAAGGAGGTTTAGATTGGCAGGATAAAGTCGAGTCTATGTCGATATACAAACTGAGGAATACAAGGCGAAACTAACTAAGCTTAAATACTGTAGTCTGGAATAATGTGGAACAGGAACAAAGACTGTGGCAGTGTCTCAACTGCATAGATAAATTATCTAGCGGGAGCTGCACAGGAATCCATAGTCAAATTTGCAATAGAGATGGCAGCCTTGGGAAGGCAGCCATGGATGCTGTACAAGGCAGCCTGGTGCACAGCAGTGTGGGCAGTGCAAGGCAGCTGGGAACAAAATCGGGAGGAGTAGACAATTGTTGGGTTTGACATGCGGAAAAGGATCAGATGGATGCGGGTTCCAATCAGGCAAGGAACAGTTCTTGACAGATGCTGCCTTTATGCATGGAGAAGCACAAAGATGGATTTAGGCTGGGTAAAGGCACAATTTGAAGAATGGTGCTTTGAGGGAGAGTTGGACAACAATGACTACTTCCCCAAAGAATTCTACCTTGACCACGATGGCCTAACCCCAGGCAGAAGACCATTGGTGGGAACTAACCCATTACTGTGGAAGGACCTTCAGTGGAACACCCACTACAATGAAGAAAGTGGATTTGAGCTGGCAATGCAGCTCTTATTTGGATGACACGGAGAACTGGGGATGCTGCTGCATTCCAACTGACACCCCCACACATTGATACCCCAGACCACTGAGCACAACTAGGTGTGAAATGATCATCCACAAAGACATTAAACTACCAATCATCTGCAAAGACATTAAACTATCGATCATCTGCAAAGATGTTAAACTATCGACCATCTGCAAGGACATTAAACTACTGACCATCCACAAAGACATTAAACTACCGATCGTCTGCAAAGATGTCAAACTAGCGACCGTCTGCAGAGACAATAAACTACTGATCATCCGCAAAGATGTAAAACTACAATGATTTCCCTTGATACTGCACAAACCCACCCACATATCCAGACCACAGAAGAGGAATGAAGATTTGGGTCGAAGTGTGGAACTTTCAACCATAGCAAGGGGTAATGTTACAATTTTCCTTGTAACTCATGAAACCCAACTGACCTGACACACCTGATGATCCCCTCCAGACAGGAGGCACTCCCTGACTCATGCCCAAGGCATGCCCTTGACACCAGACACACACACAATGCATGCCGACAACATGCATTTGATCCCCTTCCCATGGAAGGCACCCTTGATGCATGGTGACTCCATGCACCCAAACCCACTCCCACACATGCTGTGATACAACAGCCCCTTGACATGAGGTCCGTGATGTCGGACTCTCATGATTGACATGCTGCACTGCAGCACTCAGTGACATCAGACACCTCATGTTTTCTGTTTCTATTGCTACTTGATATGCATCTACCTTTCCGATTGGACGATAGGGACCTCCCTTCTAGTATAAGTACTGCAACTTGTAGTATGGATGTCCTTAGTTTAGATCTAGGCAATCTACAGCTTTAACTTGCAAGCTCATTCAAAACTACTAAGGAATCCCCTTAGTATGTGAACTCACTCAAAATTACTAAGGAAGCCCCTTAGTGTGTGAACCCAGATGACTCTATGCAGAAGGCCTGCTAGAGTGTACTATCATCTTATGTCGGACACTCCAAGTAAGACTAGTACCAAATGACTCATCAAGGAAGTACCTTGTTGGACAACATCGACTAGATCAAGTAGTTGAGGCTTTGCCCTTAACAATCACTTTGCTGACCTACCCTCCTGCAGACTTCAGTTATGTTGATGAGACTTGGTCGTCTAGCCCTGATGAGATGATGGACACTGACATTGAATGATGCATCATGTATATATAGTGTTGTGGGTAGTAGTACATTGTACATAGTAATATCATTGTTTTTGTGGTCCTGTCAAGCTCCAATGTCAGTGCCGCTTCCTGGTCCCAGTCCCAGTCCCCACCCCCACTCCCATCCCCGCTCCAATCCCCTTCCCTGCAATTGCATTTCAAACATTACTAATGTCTGTACTATGTTCTTAATGCACGTCTATCTGTATGGTACAGCAAGTAAAGTAGTAATGTAGTCATTGGTTAATTAATAGAGTATGTACAAATATATAGTGAGTTTGATGGCATCCATTGAAACAGATAATACAATGTGTACAGTCAATAGTCCCTGTCCCCACTCCCATCCCCGCTCCCATCCCACTCCCATCCCCATCCCCATCCCCTTCCCTGCAATCACATTTCAAACATTACTAATGTCTGTACTATGTTCTTAATGCACATCTATCTGTACAGTACAGCAAGTAAAGTAGTAATGTAGTCATTGGTTAATTAATAGAGTATGTACAAATATATAGTGAGTTCGACGGTGTCCATCAAAACATATAATACAATGTCCAGTCAATAGTATTCATAGGTTAATATTGTGTCCATGCCCAATGGCAATGCCATGGCCGTCCCCATGTCTGTCCCCATGTCCATGGCCACATCTGTGCCCATTGCATCTCAAACATTACTAATGTCTGTATTACATTCCTAATGCATGTCTATTGTAAGGTATAATAACAATGTGTTAATACTGCTTTGTTCAAGTCCTTAATTGTTATCGATGATTACTGGAGGCGTTGATAAGTCATGTGTTTCGTCACACAGACGTCACAATGCATGTGATGCAGACTCAGGCAGCAGTAGAGAGTGGACGAACCCTATCTTACTACCGGAGCAAGGATAGTCCTACGTAACAGTCAGTTGATAATACAGCACACTATAATTTAGGGGACAAGCAACCACACTACGAGTACTATATATGCCATGTACTGCAACAGAGCCTGTTGTTTTTTTCCTGATGAGGTCAAGATGAGGTATGCGGAAGTTGGCTTGACACCGTGACATCAATTCTCGAATGCGCCTTCCTTGAAAGGTTACAAAAAAAAGAGGTAAGAAGTAGCTTTTATAGACACTGCGCCACTCCAAAAAGCAACCTGAGTTCTAGTCATTCACCTTGAGCGAATGTGATGTCACGTGCAAAGTACGGATCTCCACGCTCCCCTCGTCAGGATTCCCTTCTCGATCGCTGCGATGGCTACCACCCGATTCTGAACCCAGTAGTTGACAATGCCCCGATTGGAAGTGACAATGGAGGTTTGATACATTACTTATCATAACACATCGTCCTTTGACGTCTGAAGATCTGATCCTCGACCCCAGACCTAATGATTAACCAATTGCCGCACACCCTTAATGAAGCGTCGGCCGAGGAAGGAGACGAGGAATTCTCCATCATCATCGCCTCCATCAACCTCCTGCATCTTCGAGAGCTAGCACTCACAACTCGTCGAAAGCTCTACAACGACCTTCTTCCAGAAACCTCACGCGTAGTTTCCAATCCGCCGAGGATGGGATCCTATAATATCGTGTACGAGCTTTCCTTTTCTGATGGAATTAAATGGGCTATCCGTGTGCCTGCCACAGGCGACGTCTTTAAGCCCTCCCGTTCACGCTCCTTCTACCTCGACATCGTCACCCAGCGCTTCATATTATCCAAGACTTCCATGTCAATACCCCGTATTCACTACTGGTCCCTCGATTCCCACAACATTCTCTCACGCCCGTTTGTCATTATGGACTTCATGCCGGGAACAAATCTCTCAAAGCTTTGGAACGACAAAAACTGGATTACAGGCCTCAAGCGGGAAAGAATATTCGAGCAGATCGCAGGGTGGATGACAGAGCTTGCCGCACTCGAGTTTTATCAGATTGGTCGTCTTGACTGGGATGGAACCTCTGGAATGTATCGTGTTGTACCATTCCCTGACGGGTCGGCTTTGCTGGGAGAGGTCCAAGGTTATAAAGATCTGGACACCCCGGTTCCTGCTGGTCCCTTTGACACCGCTCATTCATTCCTGTCCTTCCTCTTGTCCATCAGACGACACACCTCCGACTCGCCAATGCTAGCAGTACTTCAACTATTCTATTCTGCTCTCACCGACCGCACACTAGATGGACCTCCCTTCGTTTTGTCTCACCCAGACTTCGACTCTCAGAATGTGCTTGTCGATGACGATGGTACCATCACCAGAATCATCGACTGGGATAACGTGGACATTCGTCCCCGCCAGGGTGCTGCAGCAGCGTATCCTATGTGGCTCACAGTAGATTGGGACCCGCTTTTCTACGGCTGGTCCAAAGATGCCTCTCCGGAAGATAACGCACGCTACGACTCGCCTGCTGAACTCGCGACTTACCGCAGAGCGTACCTCGATGCAATCACACGTGCATCTAAAGGAAAACTTAGGCACATTACGGTCAACTCACATATCTGGACGACGTTGTACATTGCTGTTTCCAATGGAATAGCTACATCTGGGATTGTTGACCATCTTTCGAAGTTTGTTTTTGGGAGCAGGCTACTTGGGTATGAGGTAGAAGAAGGAATTAGGGGGGGGGCTTGGTATGCACTAGAGCAAACGCCTGGAACTATTGCAGAAATTGCAGGTACGTTACAATGTTTTCATCTCTTATTGATCGTTGTAGATGATGTAAGCCCTGAACGATCAGAGGATCATGGAACGGACGAGGAATATCCTTCTTGAATCTTGACTGACAGATACATTCAAACCGATGGGTGGATCTCGAGAAAACACGTACTTTGTGGGTCCGTGATTTTGATAGAATTGTAACCCGCTTTTGACATTACGCGAGAGTCACGTCACAAATATGGTATATTTGCCGCTTGCGATAATCAGCCCCCAAGTTCCACTGGGAATATGAGATAGAGCTGATGTAGCACTGTCTCGAAGTCTGCCGTTGCTACGTCCTGGTTAACCGTGGTATCGAGACGTTTCAGAGACGGGGCGACGAGGGGGAATTGAAACAATTGGTCCGAAGTCATTCCGAAGCCGTGGATGGTAAGTTCCTCCAACGCTTTACAGCAGGAAAGGAATCGAAAAAATGCTGTGTATAGCATTGGGACGTCGGTGTTAACCCCAACCCTATCCTCACTCTCATCCTCATCTACCCCATCATCGATCGAAATGGCGTCCTCTCCATCAACCTAGCATTCGCAGCCTGTACCATGACAAATGCCGGGTCCACCGCGGCGCTGTCCGGGAGGCGAAGGTCTGTGAGCTGGGCTCTGCTTGTTTTGCCTTTAGAGACTACTTGGACGACAATTTGCGCATGTACAGCTGGAGGAGAGATTTATGCGCTTTCGGCTCTTTATCCCCTCAATTAAGGGTCTGTAGATGACCTAGACAGCCATATCCATGTCAGCATGTCGGCAACGGACCGAAAATCGACCAAAAACCAAACCTGATGTTTTCTGATGGGTTGCGCAGGTGTGGGTCGGGGTCTGATGTAAGTTACCCATACCCAACCCGTACCCATGCCACGGGTTTGGTGGGTATGTTCGAAGTACTCATGTCATTATTTAACTAGTTATTTACCTACTACTAGCACACTAATAACTGGTGTTACAGGCCATGAGTATTGGATGGTGCGAGTTTTTGATATTGTTTTGGCCAATGTATTACATAAGCATCCAAATCCGGCTGACGCAGCTATAGCCGGAATTGCCCACTCCCATTGTTATTTGAGCGGGCCTTTCCATTCAGCAGCCATCAGACCGATTCAGACGAGATAGCTGACTTCCGTTCACTGTGGATGTTACGTCCCAAGATGGTGCGTCGTTGACCATACACATGCCTGGGTGCATGACGAAAGTTGTCAGCTACACGTTTCCATGCTACAATGGATGCAGAATCACGGATATGTTCAGTCCGACCCGCTTTATCCCCGCCATCGAGATAGGGCCATCTCTGCTAATCGAGGAAATTCTCGATCACCCAGCATATCATCTTGCAATTTCCTCTTTTGACCTCGGGCAGATTTTCCGGGAGTCTCCAGATACTGCCAAGTTGTACCGAGACAGGGGGACGTTTATCAACTGGTTTTCCGCTCGAATTCCTTCAGCCCAACCTTCGACTCTTGCGTCGAACCATTTGCTCTCATTCTCGCTTTTCATTGCTTATTATATCTTCTGCAGACGTTTTATAGATACGAGATATTCGTGCGGCTTCCACGCCGCACGTTGACTTGCGACATCGTTTGACTCCCACGTCGAACATTTCCACTCATTCTTTTACCTTCAACATCTCAGATACGGCGTTGATTTGTAGTCGGCCGTCTAGAATCGACTTTGCGTCGTTCTAGTGTTCTTTTGCACCACGTTTGGCATCGGGCTCTTAGACAACATTTTTGATCACTCCAAGTTCTTTTGGCTTCAACGTTTCTAGTTTCTTTGGCTCGCTCCTACACATCAAGAAGTCTTCTCGTCTCCTCAAGCTACCAATTCCAAGACCTCGAACCTACCTTAGTACCAATCCAACGGTCCACAAACTCATTCATCACCATGTCAGTCATGACTTCGACCTCGACATCCTCAACATTTAATTCTACATACACTTCCTTTCATTCACTTCTCGTTCCCATGCCAACGCCGGGCACCAAACATGCTCCGTGCTTCAAGGGTCGCCGCGTTGAAGACTTTTTAGATGCTCTCGAGAACCATGCTGACAATGCCCAACTACCTCACTCAGCCCTTCTTAAATGGGTCCCTCGTTACTGCAGCGACCGCGTTCGACAACTCAGTCGTCGTCATGCTGTCTGGGCAGGAGACAACTGGGCAGCCGCCTGCGCTTTTCTCGTCAAATTGTACGCCTCAGCCGACCGAGATTCTCTTATCACCAGCGACAAACTTCGAGCCTGGGTCGCGAAACATGCCCAGGAAGGCATTTTCGAGGATTCACGAGATATTGATAAGTACTACCCAAATGTATTACACAAACTGACTATTTGCTTTCTCGTTTCGAAATCCTACAGCGCGACGTCAATTTATTGTTCTATCAAGGTATTCCCGACGATATTCGGAAGAAAGTTCGCAAACGGCTACCATCCATCAACCAGAAGACCTCTAACCCGCCAGACGTCGACATGATGCTGGATTTGCTGCGACAAGAGTTTGACGAGGCAGACATCGATGGAGCGGTAAAGGTTTTCGATTTACATGATATAACGGACGACGACGCTGTGGATTCCGAGTCTAACACCACGCCGAGGTTCAAGAAAACCAAGAAATCGACTATTAGGTTTGGTTCCAATTCGCCTACTACCGTTCCCACTCAGACTCCCGCTGTCGAACCTAACAAAATTACTGACGTCGACGCATTACATCGTGAGCTACAGGAACTTGAAGACGCAAAACAACGTCTCCTTCGAGAAGATGCGGCAACGCGCATGCCCACCACCTCTTCACTTCAATCTTGTTCTACTCACTTTTCTCAGGTTGCAAACATTCAGTTCGAGGGCCGAAATCTTTTAGGCCGCAACGTTAATACCACACCGCGCATTTCACCGATTCAACCTCGACCACCTGGTCGTACAGTCTCCCCGAAGATTTTATTTCGCTTTTTACTGATCCTTCACGGCGTGCTAACGAAGAAATTCTCAGGCCCGTATTTCTCAGAAAACCCGTAATCGGACGATTTCTCATCCTGCCGTCGCTTCAACATATTTCTTACCACGAAGATTCAGAGATTATTCGATTGCAAACGCACTGGCCTACCGATTGCAAACGCGTCGTCAACCTGCAAGTTATAGCCCTCGACGATTTTTATTTTCTTCCCTTAATGTGTTACAGGCCGACTCCGCCGTTCTACAGCCTGGATTTCATAAAGCACTGACAGTTCCACACCCCCAAGACGTTCTTCGGTCAGGTACTCAAGAAATACAAAAATACAATGCTTTCAACCGCCCAGTCCGGCCGCTTCCTAATACTGAGAACCCGGAACGAACATGACATCATTCACGTTTTTCTCCTACCACTCAGTTCGACGTCAACGAACCTCCGTTAGTCTGAAGCTCACGCAGGTGGCGGCGGGTTAGCGTGTTTCGATTCAAAGGACTCGGACCCAAGCTTGGCGGTAACACGATAAGTCAGGTACTGCAGAATACGGAGAGATGTATCTATGTTGCTTTACGCTGCTTTTACCTCAACCCCGACTCCGATTTATGCTGTCCACATCTGCAAATATAACACAGCGTTTGTTTCATCATGATAGAAGATAGTATTGACTCGGAGCATGCATGGTGGCGATCAGATCATAGCTTGGCGATGTCGATGAACGTCGAACAACGTCATCTGAGTCTGCGCCGCACATAGGGTTGTACGAGTCCTCAAGAAATAGTGACCACCGCCGATCTTTGATTGCAGGTCCAGTTACATCATCAGGGATACGACGTGCTCTCTTATTATGCTTCAATAGGGCTCAATGGACCCTACGGAGCTCACGATTCCTTTCTTCCTTGCGGGAATCAACACCTTCGCCGTTAGATCATAGTGCGTGTGGCCCGTGAATCATAGTCATGCCAATGCCAACATTGCGATAGCCGGAACCAGGACAATGGGGTGTTTTGGTCCGCGTCTTCTAGCCGCGCCATCAGATAAGCTGGAGCCTGGTATCGATGTACAACCAATTCTATCTTCCAATCCCGGGGGTATCCATGTATTCAACCCCATTCACATGGTTGATGTTACCATGTACGTGATCTAAACATAGGGTTGGGTGAAAAAACTCCCGTCCTGCCAGTGCTACCCCCCTTGCGTTAGCTCGCAGAATCGAATATGGTATGCGGAAATTGTAAACCGTTTATAATGATGGTCAAAAAGGATCCCCAGTCGCCTAGGATCGTTTCCACATCCACAGCTTCGTAGAGTCTGAGTCTTGCGGCTATCAACCTACCGTAGGTTCTGAAATACCAATAGTATGTGTGCTGTCACTCGATAGTGATCTCCAGTGCTGAACGTTGAACCCCGACGATGTTTGTGGCTAGGTTAAGTCTGTCAAGTCATGTTGCTTTTCAAAACCATGGTCTTGTGCTGGATGGCTGTTACCACCACGGCCGCACTAGCAGTTGTTGACGTTCTCGATGCTCGCAGTAATGAAACATATGATGTCCATCCACGGGCAAGTAAGTGCCAGAGATCGATCACTTCATTGTACATATCGTGACAATGTGGCATTTTGTACAGCCGCAGGGAGATTCATCCTTCCTACCGTCCAGTTTTTTGCCCACCGCATGAGACGTATGGTGGTTCCAGACAAGAATCTTTTCTTTTCTGGCCCGGGAGATTACGAGTTCAAAGCACGGATATATGCTCAGCAGCACGATCTCCGCGTTCTCGTGGACTTTATGGATCCAACCATAACCGAGGAGGCTACCGATGTAGGTGGCGACGTATTGAAAGAGTACTGGCGCCGCGTCTCCCAGGCTTACTCTGAGGTAACCGTTGGCAAGACATACGTCTTATTGCCAGGTGACCCCCAGACCCTGGGTGCAACCTGGTACAAAGGGACCATCTGGGACACCGTTGAGTGGCCTATTTTACAGGAAAACAGTGCCGTATCACAGATATTACGCATCAATCCGACAATGTCACCTGCGCAGGGAATAAACCTCAAGCCGGCTTGGACTAACCCGCCGAGCTTGTAACACATCTTCACTTCACCGGCATCTCAACTTCCAAGTGTATGTTCAGCTTTTTATACTTGTGTTTACTTGTCGTACTTACAAGAATAACACCAGTCATCCGAGTCGATTGGAGTTATCGTTTACGATAACCATCCTAAGATTCATAGCATAGCTTCCATAGAATCTCAGTCGCGACTTGCGGAAGCCATTGGATGACTGAATGATCGACGGGGGGGAAGTCTGGGAAAGAGTGAAACCACTTATTATTTAGCTCGAAACTACCAAAAAAAAAACGAACCAGTGATGATGTGATATATAGATGCAATGTCTATGCCTGCGGACCTGTGCATGTGAGCCGTGCCGTGTGTAAAACCAACAGAAGGTTACAGAACGCGTTGAACTTATTGACATCTGAGTGCCCCGTACATTTGAAGGACTATTCTCCGATACCTGGAATCCTGAAGACACGATTCTCTCTAACGCTAACCATCTCACGAATGATTTATAGACCACTACTCTGGCGCGTCGGGTACTTAAGTACTTACTACTTACTTACTACTTACGAGTACCTCCTCACAGGAGAAAGTATTATTTATGTAATGTACGCTTTTCTCTCCCTCTTATTCTCATGCCCTAATCCAACTACTTCCAGACCTCACATCAGGCGCCGGGATTCTTAACAATCTCTTCTACTTAACCCCCCGCTAGAAGCTCCATGCCTTCACCTCCAAACCTCCATCGCTACTGGAATCTCACAAACTCGAACATTTATCATGTTTCCTTCCCGGCGTCCTTGCCCTCGGTGCCTATCTTCTCCCAGAATCAATCTACGGTGACATCATAGTCTCTGCCAAGGACAGAAAACGCCATATGGGCTGCGAAGTGTCTATCATTTAATTGCTAGGCATCGTATACAGACTCTGTATCAGGGTTGGGGCCAGATGGGTTGAGGATGGATGATGAAGATGGGGAGAAGTGAGTTGTTGAAGAATTGGGAAGATGGGGGTCGGGAAGGGATCCATCCCGGGGTTGGGGAAGACTAGAGCATAGAGCAGTGGGAGGGGAGGGATTATAAAGGAGGTGCAGGTAGGGCGTTCTGAGGTTGGTCTTTTTGTTTGTCTGGGTATGAAGAGGTTAGCTGATGGAGCACGGTGCATATAGACAATTGAGAGCATGTACATCCTGTGGAAAACAAGGGGCGGAGGGTCTTTGAAACAATCGAAAAGCATGCCAAGACAGAATAGGTGTATGAGAGCGTAGATACTAGACAAGGCGGACGATACCATTCTACAGCAATTGATCAACGTATAAGATATGTTTTCCTGATGCCAAAGCTCGCAAGTTGAACTGTCCCTAACTATCCATCTTTTCACTCTGCCGCTAGAGTGAAACGACAGAGATATATCATAGGTCGTTTCGGTTTGAACATCGAACAAAACGGGCGCCACCGTGCCCTTCGATAATGTGGCGCATCGGAGGAAACAGATGGATAGTATCGGCTGATCTATCATGATAACTGCCAGCGCGACAAATTGTGGCGCAAAAATTCTAACTTCTACCTCTCATGCAATCATAACAATATCACAGACCATCCCCCCTCAGGCTGCTGACATTACGTGACAAGTCAGTCAACGATGCTAGGGACGAGTGGTTGTCTTGTGAAATTCCTGTGTGAATATTGAAGCCTCACTACAGCCAGCGACTGGTGACTATCGATATCAAAACCAATCCCGCTACCGTTTTAGAGGCTTGTGTTTCCAGGGCTTTAAGCCGGGCGTTGTGCATCACCACCGCCGATCTAGAAGATATCGAAACCAGGCGCACTAGCACATGAAAGTGCTATACCGACAATCGTATTTCTATAGAGACACCCCCTGAGGTTTGGTACGCTCTGTCGATTTCTTCCAACACCCATCACCCCAGATGCGAATTCCGTATCTCGCAATGCAGTGCTATCACATTTATTCTACATCTCTGCTATTGACCGTCCTCACTCTCCTGGGTGCAGTTCGATCTGCAGAAACCGCCTCAGGTAAGCGTGAATAACCCGTCATCTGTTTTTTGTAACTGTATCGACCTCACCATGGGAATAGCAGGCAATGTATCCTTCGTATCCTTCCAAGACTTCATCCAAGGGATGACGTCCACCTCGTTCAACACTTTTTCAAGCAGGGCAGTGCAGCACGAGGGAGCATTCGAGGAGATGAGGTCCCACATCCTGAAGATGTACGCCGGCGTGACTGCGCATGCGAAAGTCACTTCTTTCGTCTCCGCGGATCAGCATGTGGACTGTATTGCGATCATGGAGCAGCCTTCTGTATTTCATTTGGGCATTAAAAACGTTAAGAAGCCTCCTTTGCCCTTAACACCCCCCGCTGGCTATCAAACGAATCATACTACGGTTTCATATGTGGATTCGCTGCTGAAGAAAGGGCTGAAGGACCAATTCGGGAACACAATGTCCTGCCCTACAGATACGATCCCAATGTCGAGGTTGACAATGGATAGGCTGACGCAGTTTTCGACGTTGAAAGACTTTTTCGCCAAGCACCCCGGTGGTACCGCGGCATTGCAACAACGCGGGGCACATGTCTCACGAGCGACTTGGGACCCTGTGCGTAAATATGCGGCAGGTCACCAGGCGGTGGTCAACTATGGCGGAAATTCATGGATGGAATTGTGGCTCCCCATCGGCGACTATTCGGTTGGCCATCAAAGATACTCGAGTGGCACTCAAACAGTCGAGGGGGGTTGGGCGGTGTATCCACAGCACTTCCAGACAACGGACGGCGTGCTGTACATTTACTGGAACTCAGGGAAGACAGGCTGCTTCAATCTGGACTGCCCGGGTTTCGTGCAGGTTGACAAGAATTGGGGTTTGGGTGGGAGATTCCCCGATCATTATAGCACCCCGCAGCAGAGGTGGGGGTTCCGGATGCAGTGGAAGTTGCTTAAGGGGGACTGGTGGCTCTTCCTCGATGGGTCAGGGGCATACGAGTCTATAGGGTACTATCCGACGTCAATTTACGGTGGGGGCCAATTGTCGAGGAATGCGGAGCAGATTGAGTTTGGGGGGGAGGTTGGGAGGTTTGTTGGCGATCCATGGCCGCAGATGGGGAATGGGATTATGTCGTCGTCGTCGGCGGGGGCAGTGACAGCTGCAAGTCAGTTCTTAATCTACTACGACCCGCATAATCAGGATGGCGGCACTGGCGTGTATGCTAACCTCTTCCCTCGGGGGGATCTTCCCTGTTATTCTGTCAATGTGTTCCCAAATGGTTCTATACCTGGTGACGGGGCTTTGATCCATTATGGTGGCGGAGGAGGTACGGCGTGCTGAGCATAAGGTAGATCTCATTCAGAATCAACTTGATCACGTGAAATGAGTGACATTCTCCAAATCATTTGGCTACACGCCCAGAGCTTCATTTGCGTCTGACCTACAATTTGTAAATTTCAGTTATGTAAATCCGAAACTGATTTGAGTAAATTTCAATATAAACTGAAGTCTGCTTTGAAATGAAATTGTTTGCGTGTGATTTGAGATCAGACTCAAGCTGAGCTTGAAACCGTTGGAACACGCGTTCAACTCAATCTGCTGGCACTGCAGCCGCGCTTATCGATCGTAGCGATAATCGAGTTCGATCGACATTTTGATTCCGCTATGCATGAGGATGACCGTACCAGTACTCCTAGGACTGCCATCGATTCTCTCAGTCATTAGTTTCATACCATTACTCTGCTATAAAATTTTCCTATCCGTCGATCACAACTTTGCAGAACATATTTTCCCGCCGCCTTTCGTGCCGCTCTCATCCTCCCGAGGCCTAAATTTCCAATGCTGACCTATATGAATACCCCTGAGATGAATCTACTGTCTCACTCTCCTCAGTGTGCTCCACCTGGATGTCCAAGGACTGACAATGTCTACACCTTCTTTTCAGAATTCAATTGGTGATACCGTCTTGATATTGCTAGAAGATCTCATCTTTCATCTCATTCAGTATGGCAAGCAGGCAATGGGCTGAACAAAAACAAATGGATGTGCCGAGTGTGTAAGGATAACATCTGGCGCGACATTCGCGGCGCGCTTCGACATGAGAGTGCTCAGTCCCATCAGCAAAATGTTCAGCATTTCCTGGCCATGAGAGATGAATCTACGTCTGTGCCTGCTTCTTCCGCCACCTATGTCCCCACAGATGTCCGAGGGCCGCTGATGGAAGTCCTCCACGACTTGCAAAACCCACAATATATCCCTTTGCCTCCTCCACCCGAAGCTCCTCAGATGGAATTGGACTACGATATGATTGCCCCTAACCTAGAGGATCTCCCTACTGTGATAGATCCAGTTGCAGGACTCGCACTGACATTGCAAGACTGGCTACAAAATGGTCCTGAAACAGCGCCCTCTGATGAAAGCAGTGATGATGAGGATTTTCAATTTGCCCATAGTCGCAATGCACATGAAGGTAATGAGTTAGAGTAATATGTGAACCTCTCACTCAGGCTATTTCATAGACGACGATTTATTGTTTGGCACCCATCGAACTCGCACTACTCACGCGAACCGTGAAGCTGGCGCTGATCCTAATTGGTATCCCTGGACGGAGAAAGCAGTTCGTGCACTTTTTTTTGGCAAGTAGTGGTTTTCTTAAAATGGTGTCTAGACATGCATATTAGACATCCTTCAGCATCTACCACACGCCATCTTCTCTGATGAACAAATGAGAGTCATCTTATGGGGAATGGAGGTTTTCGGCATCAATGGGCTACCCTCGGTCGAAGTCATGAAGGATATTGACCGACTACTTCAGTCATACTGTGGTGTTGATACAATAGAATACAAAGGAGTTTTTGGACATGTGTATTATGTCAATGATCTGGGTAAGCTGATTGTTCAGGTGCATCCTTATTCACTCTTCTCGACATGGTAGTCTTAATGATAATATGTATTAGGAAATGGCAAATCCCCGGGTTAGAAAACATATCCATCATTTTCCTGAAGACTCTGGCGAGTATCTTGAGCAATGTTGGCAAGCACAACATTGGCTTCATGATATCGACCTGATGCTAGCAACACCAATGGTTCATGTTGGGCCAATGTTGGGCACCAAGATTGCTATGTTTTTGAACCTGCAAAATTACATGATGGAACTATTATCATTCCTGAGCAGTGGTTTACACAAAAGATTTGTGGCCAAGATGTCTACTTTGCGAAGGCTTGGCATACATGTTCCATTATTGGCAACAATGGCCAGTGTGATTATATAGTGCTTGGATATGACTCCCTGGAGGTCTCTGTGGGCGAGCTCCTGCTATCAATGCCTCAATTACTACAAACTTACAAGTCTGATGATCTTCCTGACCCATGAGCGATCATTGGTGGGCATTTATCTGTCCACATGGCTATTGAGATACTAATGAGTGATGATGACAAGGTATCATCAAAGCGCCAGACTGTGGTGTCTGCCCATGGACTCTTACTGAACCTGCCAGAGGGAATTGTTACTGCGAGCTGGCTAATGGACACCGTGTGGTGTCATTCATGATTTGGCTTTATTGTGATGACACATCTGGGAATGTCTCTAAGAAGTGGAACAAGCACAATTCTTTTTTATTCACAGCAGCAGGACTGCTGCGATCTATGGCTCAACAAGAAAGCAATGTTCACTTTTTGTCGACATCAAACATTGCTCCACCCCCCCCCTGCAGATGCTGGATGGAATTGTGATGCAACTAGAGTATGTAGATAATGTTATATCCCTGCATTCCGTTCATCATTTTTTATCCATAGGTTCTGTCTAGGGAAGGGCACGGGTACACCTGCAGGTGGAATTGGCACATACTGCACCTGTACCCACCTATACTGCACCCATATAAATACCACACCCATGGGTGCAGGTATTTACCACAGTGTTTGCCCAAGTACCATGGTGGGCATACACTGAGGTACACCACACTACCGAGAGGCTAACACCATGGGACATACCTGCTGTGTCTGACTCCCAGTCCTGCTGATCACTCCCATTGATAGCCCCTACATTCCAGACAATGAGCTATTGCTCAATACTGTGCTGCAGGGGCTGTACTAGGGTGGTGGCAGGTGTTGGTACCATTGCTCCCCATTTTTACCCTGCGAGCAGTTGCTCAGTGGCGGTTGGGGGTGCTATGGTGGTAGTGGTGGTGGTGGCCATTGTCATTGTCATTGTTGAGCCTGCTCCCTCTTCCTCTTGTCCCCATCCTTGTTGCTCCCCATTTCCACCCCGTGAGCAGTTGCTCGCAGTGGCAGTTGGGGGTGCTATGGTGGTAGCGGTGGTGGTGGCCATCATTGTCATCATTGTGCCGGCTCCTTCCTGCTGTTCCCATCCTTGTTGCTCCCTGTTTCCACCCCATGAGCAGTTGCTCACAGCGGCGGTTGGGGGTGCTATGGTGGTGGTGGTGGTGGTGGTGGTGGCTGTCATTGTTGTCATCATGCCAGCTCCTTCCCATTGTCCTGTCCCCATTGTTCCCTGTTTCCACCCCACAAGCAATTGCTCACAGCAGTGGTGGTGGGTGCTGTGGTGGTGGTGGCCATCGTTGTGATGGTGGTGGGTTGCAGAGGGGTTGGGGCATCAGTGATGTGGTGTGTTTCAGGCAAGATAGTACTTACCTTGTGGGTATCCCCCTCCAGAGGTCTTCTGGCCCCCCTCTGCTGACTCCTGTCCATTATTGAGAACCTCACATCCCAGTTGAATGGGGAGGAGGGGGTTTGTGCAGTCGCAGTTGGGCATGGGTCATGTGGTGTCAGCAATCATCATTACCAGTAGTTTAGAACATAAGAAGTAAAGAAAAATGATTAGTTAGTTAATCAGAACAAGAATGAAAAATAAACTTACCGTGGGCCCAAATGATGCAGTTATCATTTGGGCCATGTCATGTAGGGGATACTCCTCACATCCCATTTGGACAGGGAGGAGGGGATTTGCATGGTCAAAATTGGGCCGTGGGTCATCTGGTGTTGGCAACCATCATTACCAGTAGTTTGGAATCTAAAAAGTAAAGAAAAGTAATTAGTTAGTTAATCAGAACAAGAATGAATGAGAAAAAACTTACCATGAGCCAAGTCGTTTGGGCCATGTCACATCCAAAATGGGTCAGTTGTGTCATCTCATGTTGGCACCTGTCAAGTGGTGGTGGAGCTGGGTGAGCAATGTAAAGTCAAATGCATTGACAAAGGGAGAAGGGTGATGCATCCTTGTTGATCAATCTGTGGCAACTTCCAGGTACCAAACAATTACCTGTAAATAACTGTGACACCACACAAATGGGTACGGTATGTCACAGGTACAGCATTTCAGCACCCATACCCATACCTGTCAAACCCATTGGACTTTTACTGTGGGTTTACCCATACCCATGTCCCACCTTAGTCGACCCACACGGCATCTTACAGGACATGGCTAGAGGAGATGGATCATGTTCATACATTCACACTGAAGACAACCGAGTGCACTACTTTACAACCCAAAGAGATCTAATCAGAAACAAGAAGTGAGCACGTCATCTTATTCAAACAAAAAAAAACTTACATCAGACTGGCAACATTCAGGTTCAATGCCTGTGAGCTGCAAATGTTCTGTGTCGGTGACATCGTACAACTCCAACTCTCCTTTGTGACTGTACCTGTGAAAGGAGGACACCAAAGGATGTTATTGGTGCTGCGATCGATAGTGCTATTGAAGTGGGGCTCTAGCATGGTTCATACACAATTGGAATATTGAAATAGCTGAAGGATTCTTTCTTGCATAGATGAAAGATGAGCTGATGTCAAGCGATGCAACATCAATTCAAATATCAATCAAGGTGCCTCCAAAAACTCGAAGTCTGAAATGAAGGATTGGTATGGTCAGTTGGATGAGGATATCAGCAGTGAGAGAGTGGAGAAGTGCAATAAGATGGTTGTCGACACTCAAGGGGAAGTCCATGTCAATCCATAGAATTACAATACAAGAAGTGGTATACCATGTGTTTTCAATTAGATAGTGTTAGGGGGATGCTACATCATGCCCATGGAAGAAAACAAAGGCCTCATTGTGGACAAGGGGCTTCCCATCAATGATGAGGTTCCAGTACCAGTGAAGATCCTGAGACAGCAGCCTCGAAGTTGCGAGGGCTTACACATTTTGCAGGAGAAATGACTCGTCACCAAGGGCAAGCATTAGGGGGATGCAACTACATCACACTCTGGAAGGATGAATGCCTCATTGTGGTGATGAGGGCTTGTGTCAACAACAATTTGGTGTAGGAAGTGATCACCATGATGGTGGGGGTAGGAAAGAGGTAATCTGAGTCTGATCTATTGAGAGATGACAAAGCAGTGGCCAATAACCACATTATGGAAAATACTTGTAATGTAAAAATAAATAAAAATCACCTGCGATATAGTCAAGGTAGTGACCAATATCCACATTGCAGATGGAACACAGTCAAGGCGGTGGCCAATATCCATGTTATGGAAGAATCTTGTAATGTAAAAATGGAAGTTGACCAACTCACCTGTTTCCCTCTTCATGATGAAATGAGCAGTGGACATTGAGGTGGTTACTGGAGGCGGCCTCTGATTGGCATTGGCACTGGAAGTCTAGAGCTATGAGATGGCTTGCTCTGAGTCATCATTCCAGTTCAAGGTAACTGTGACAAGTCACAAATATCAACATATTGCATGACTGCAGACTAACTAGTAAGTTTTGGCACTGCATCAGAACTCTGAGAGTTAGGAAGAATGCCTGGCAAGCACTGCAACAATAGATTGGACATCTGTAGGGAGGTGAGCTTACATGTGATGTTCACAACACATGCAAGCATTCCTATCATTCGCTGGCAGTTACTGCAACAATAGATTGGACATTTCCCACAGTAGCCCAAGTCGGTGATATGACTTTGTCTCAATAAATTGAGAACTTGGAATAAGCATTTACAGCACTTTGCATAGAGGATGGCAGTTGGGCAGAATTTGAATTGAAAAGCAAATTTGCTACTTAGCAATTTTTTGTGATAAGTTGTAGTCATCAACCACGATGTTCCGTAAAATCAGCCACAATGTCAAGATTGCTGCCCTCAACTTGTATGAGGGTGAAGTTCTTCCTCTTCCTGACATTCTAGCTTGCATGGGCTTTTCTGAATGGACTTTCTATTGTGTTCTCAAACTTTGGAGGGAAACTGGTAGTTGTCTCACACCGACATGCTGCTTGTACTGGATGCCCTCATTTGCTCCATTATGACAATATTCAATATCTCTTATGTCTGGTTCAACATTGACCAGACTGGTTTCTTGATGAATTTCTCAATCTCCTCAAAACCAATCACTTTGTTTCTGTTTACTACACTACAATCTACCGAGAACTTGAACGTGCTGGGATGTCCCATAAGAAGTTGAAGATCATTGTGAAAGAGAGAAATGAACCACTCTGGAATGACTACATGTGACACAAGGCACAGTACAGTCCTGAGCAACTTGGGTTCCTTGACAAAACATCAAAAAATGATAAGACTCCTAGCCGATGCTATGGCAGAGGCAAGAAGGGATGATGAGCTCAAACAAAGCAAGTATTTGTGTGAGGTCAAAGACTATCTGCAGAGGGTTTGCTGACAGTTGAGGGGATCATAGCGAGCACAGTGGTTGAAGCATGAAGGCTTTCTACAGTTTCTGGAGAACCAAGTGGTGTGCTGCTACCTATTCTCATTATTCAGCAACTGAAAATGTGTAGCTTCCACTCTGCTCTCCATTCCCTGGGCCACTGAGTGTACTGGTAATGGATAATGCTCATATTCACCATGGTGATGAAATTGTTGAGCTGGTTGAACAACATGGTACACCTTGATTTGTCGACCATTCAATCATTGAGAACCATGGTGACAGGTGTACATCTCGTATTTCTTCCCCCTTATTCTTCTGATCTCAATCCTATTGAGGCTTTCTTGAAGATCAAGGCATGGATCTGATGCAACAATGACATCTTTTCACCTGCAACTGGGGAAGATCTCATGTATGATATGCAAGAGGTGCAGAACATAATCACAGAATCAGATGCAATTGGGTACTTTATACATGCAGGTTATTTGTAGTTCTACTGCCCTTGGTTTCCATTCGATGCATACATGTATGAAACACAGTGTTCACAAGAGCAAAGGGCAGAAATCAGCTTGGAATATCAGAGAATGATTGCAGGGCAAAGAATTGATGACAAAAAGCAGGAAACAAACAAGCATAGAGAAATGCATAAGCCCACAGGCACTGGGTAACACCTGATGCTCACCATCATCATTAGTTAGCAGTTGCCCAAGCGCACACAGATTCCTTCAGTTTGGCAATCTCCCCAGGCTTGAAGTCCATGCTTCAAAGCTTCTTGATTTCAATGTGGTGAATTATATGAGTGCCAGGGTAGCTGTTTTTTTGGAGTTGTTCAAGAACTTTAGTGCTAAGAGAAAAGTGGGTACAGAAATCCTCAATGGTCATCTTCATACCAGGATTGAGTGAATCAGGGAGAAGCATAGGAGGACTTGAATGTGATTCAGAATGCTGAGCTATGGAGCATGGTCAGAAAGGTCCCAAGAGCTCAGGGGGTAAGTTTGTTACAATTTTCCTTGTAACTCATGGAACCCGACCGACCCGACTGACCTGACAATCCCCTCCAGACAGGAGGCACTCCATGATTCATGCCTAGGGCATGTCCTTGACACCAGACACACGCACGACACATGCTGACTGCATGCATTCGATCCCCTTCCCATGGAAGGCACCCTTGACGCATGGTGACTCCATGCACCCGAACCCACTCCCACACATGCTGTGATACAACAGCCTCTTGACATGAGGTCCGTGATGTCGGACGCCTCATGCTAGGCTTGAGGCCTATTGTTTCTATTCTTACTTGATATGCATCTATCTTTCCGATTGGACGATAGGGACCTCCCTCATAGTATAAGTACTGCAACTCATAGTAGGGATGTCCTTAGTTTAGATCTAGGCAATTAACAGCCTTAACTTGCAACTCGCGAACTTACTCGAAACCACTAAGGAAGCCCCTTAGTGCATGAACCTGAATGACTCTATGCAGAAGCCCTGCTAGAGTGCACTACCTATCTTACGTTGGATGCTCCAAGTAAGACTAGTGCCGAATGACTTGTCGAGGAAGCACCTTGTCAAACGACAACGACTAGATTGAGTGGTTGAGGCTTCGCCCTTAACATAAGATCTAAACTATCTGCTAGCCCACCTACCTAGGTGTAGGCAATACGTCTCGATACACACCACAATGACCCAGGTCTAGACAAACCCCAGACTGACCACCAAGAGAAGCAGAACCACAACCAGGTTCATCTTGGTACCAATACAATGGAAGACTAGTCCATTACTCGACCCCAGCACAGCATTGGTTCTACAGATCAACCAACAGACAATGAGGAGATTCCCCCACCGACGAAGACTTTGAACAACCACACACACCCCCACCCAAAACATCCACCTGCTTCTTAACAGATGAAGCCGACGACCTCTATAACTAGATGTCCGAACCCACAACCACACCGATGACATCCGTGAAGGACATTCGAATCCGATCACCCACAGACTTCTCAGGAGAGCAGACCAAGACCGCCAAGTTCCTGCAGGAGATAGACCTGTACCTGCAAATCAATGACCAGGTCTATGACACGAATGACAAGAAGATTATCTTCATGCTGTCCTTTATGAATGGAGAGACAGCAGCTGCCTGGGTGCAGGCATTTGTCAACCAGCACCAGTCTGAGGGACTAGGAGAATACGCAAACTTCTGACAGAAGGTCCTAGAGGCCTTCTCACTGATTGACAATGCTGGAATGGCAAAGACAGAGATTAAGAATCCCAAACAAGGTTCAGGGAACCTTGAAGAATATGTGGCAAACTTCTGCATCCTGAAAGACAGGACGGGAATCACTGAAGATGCAGCCATGATTGAGTACTTCATGGATGGACTGCATCCCAAATTACTGAAGAGGGTACACACGATGGAAACGGTACCCAACACTCTTGAGGGCTGGATAAAGGCAGCCTCGAAATACAAAGGCCAATGGAAACGGGCCATGGCAATCCTGGGGAAGACCAGGCAGAACCAGAAAATAAAGGAAATGACGAAGAAAGGACAGCCCTCTCTTGACATCAACTGACTGACAAACCAAGAATGTGTGGAACACCTCCAAAAGGGATTGTGTTTCATCTGCCACCAACCTGGACACCGATCATCCGACCACAAGGATGGAAAAGACCCCACCCAGACAGGGTCAGCGCCTCCTCCTTACCGAAACTGCTTCACCCAGAAAAAGACTGGGGTGGACACCTACCAGAAGATCCGCACGATGCTGGATGAACTGGATGAAGAAGAAAAGGAACGAGCCCTCAACCTCATGGAGGAATTGGGTTTTTAGAGCAGTGGCCTGATATGAGGCCAGTCACCACTGAAATTTCCGTAGGGTCTGTACTCTTAGCTACCATGAATAGACAATCTATGTGCCTGTCTATTTGGGTAGCTGAGTCAGACAACAGAAAAGATGTCGCAACGAATGCGCTCCTTGACTCTGGAGCAGAAGGAGTCTTTATTGACTCAAAATTTGTCGAACAAGAAAGGATCAAGACATATCCCTTGGGCTACACCATCCAGGCCACAAACGTAGATGGAACCCTGAACAGACAGGGAACAATCATGAGATACATGAGGGGAAGGCTCCACATCAATGGATGAAGCTACCCAATGAAATCCCTAGTCGCTGGACTAGGCAAGGAATCAGTGATCCTGGGCCTGTTGTGGCTATGGGAGGTGAACCTGATTATTGATTGGAAGAAAGGAACTCTTGAGTTCCGAGATGAAGAACAATGGGCTCAAATCCAACAGATCTTGGAGAAGACAAGAAGAGCCGAACGAGCCCTCCTGAACACCCTAAAGCTCCCCAGGGTCGACACTGAAAGGGAGGCACCCAATGACAAACTGGCACGAATTCGACATGTCGTGGCCAAAACAAGACAAAGGCTCTCTGAAGAAAAAGAGAGGAGCCTTGCCCAAGCCAGATTGGCTGTGGCAAAAACCAGGGAGAGACTCTCCAAAGAAAGGGAGAGAAACCTTGCCCGAGCCCGATTGGCCGTGGCAAAAATGAAGGAAAGGCTTTCCGAGAAGAAAGCAAAGGAGCTGAATTCAGTCCAGAAAGCCGTCGCAAGGACCAGGACCAAGGACACTCCTAAAGAAGACAGGAACCTCGAAGCAGCAAGAGGTGCCATTGCCAAGACCCAAGAAAACCAGAAGAAGAGACAACTGGAGAAGGAAAAGAACAATGAATGCAACCGGACACGACGAATCGTGCAAAAGATGAAGGAACTGCTAAACTCCACAGGGGAGGGAAGCACCAGCTAAAGGAACATGAAAACAACACTATGAGACAGGATAAACTACCCTCGGCAACAGACTACCCCAACCCACGATGATAGAACTCCAGATCACGGTACCATCAATGCTGAAATACCTATGGGCAGGGAGACCCCCCCTCAGGTAAAGATCGAAGAGGTACCCGATGAAGAACTACTGGCAGACACCGGCATGGAAATACGAGCGATAGAACCGACCCCTGAATGAGATGTGATTGAGGACGACTCAATACTGATTGCATACGTGCGAGGCAAACCAGTCATTGGCCTATTCGGACCAGCCATAGAACTGCCCCTGACAGAAGAACATCGAGAGCCAACACACAAATACATCCGAAAGATGAACACCATCGGCAGACTTGTGAAAGGCAAGGGCTCCCCACGGTACCTACTCAACTCTGATATATGGATCAGAGCAAAGACATCCATATCTCAATGACTGGCACATGAACAAGAGGAGGGAAAGGAGACTAGCCAACAGACCCTGGACGACTTGCTGCCACCAGAATACCAGAAGTACAGACAGGTATTTGAAAAGGCCGCATCTGAACGATTCCCAGAAGCAAGATCGTGGGATCATGCAATTGACTTGAAGGAAGGCTTTGTACCGAAGGATTGCAAAGTCTACCTGTTGACACCGAAAGAACAAGAGAAACTCAATGAGTTTCTCGATGAAAACCTGGAAAAAGGATATATCCGACCGTCAAAATCACCCATGGCATCCCCATTCTTCTTCATGTCAAAGAAGGACTTGGACACTCTACGACCTTGCCAAGACTATCGCTATCTGAATGAAGGAACGATCCGGAACAACTACCCCCTGCCACTGATCGGAGACCTCTTGGACAAGCTGAAGGGAGCGAAATTTTTCACAAAACTCGATATTCGATGGGGATATCACAACGTATGGATAAAGAAAGGAGACAAGTGGAAGGCAGCATTCAAGACTAACCGAGGGCTATTTGAGCCAATGGTGATGTTCTTTGGGATGTGCAACTCACCGGCAACATTCCAGGCCATGATGAACAATCTCTTCCGAGATATGCTGGATGAAGGATGGCTCGTCATCCTGATCTTCTCGAAGACGGAAGAAGAACACCGGACAAGGACCGAAAGGGTCCTCAAACGACTACGACAATGTGATCTCTACCTGAAAATAGAGAAGTGCAAATTCAACGCACAGGAAGTCGAGTTCTTGGGTATGATTGTCAGACCCAACAAACTTGCAATGGACAACACGAAACTGGCTGGGATCCAGGACTGGCCCATGCCAAGGACAGTGAAGGATGTAAGATCCTTCCTAGGATTCAGAAACTTCTATCGACGATTCATCGGACACTTCACGGATCTGGCCAGACCACTGAACGATTTGACGAAGAAGAACCAGAAATTTGAATGGATGAATGACTGCCAGCAGTCATTTGATGCACTAAAAAGAAAGTTCAATGAGACCCCAGTACTGCTGATGCCAGACACAACGAAACCATTTGTGGTGGAATCTGATGCCTCAAAATTTGCGACAGGCGCAGTACTCAGACAACAGGATGCCAACGGAGACTGGCACCCATGCGGATATATCTTGCACTCTTTCAATGAAGCAGAAAGAAATTATGAGATATACAACCGGGAACTATTGGGAGTGATCCGAGCGCTGGAGACATGGAGACACTACCTGCAGGGGACGCCGTTCCCTGTGATGGTACTGTCCAATCACAAGAACCTGATGTACTTCCATCAGCCACAGAAACTAAACCGACGACAGGCTAGATGGGCCATCTACCTGTCACAATTTGACCTGAAGCTACAACATGTACCAGGATCACAGATGGTACAATCTGATGCCCTATTGAGGAGAGCAGATCACATAGCTGAAGAAGACACCGATAACAAGGACAAGACCATCCTCACTGACAAACCGTTTGTCAAAACGATCGACACTGAGCTCCAGGGAGCCCTGGTCTCAGCAATAATGAAGGACGACCTCGTAAATGACGCTTTACGAGCCCTGAAGAACAACGGAACTCCCCCAATCAAGTCTGCATTGGAGGACTGGAAATTCAAAGACAGCCTGCTCTTTTTCAAAGACAGATGCTATGTGCCACAGGACGAAACCCTCCGCCGAGCGATCATACAGAAATATCATGATAGCATCACAACTTGGCACCCTGGACAATGGCAGACAATCAAACTGATCCGACGAGACTACTGGTGGCCAGGAATGGCCAACTTCATCAAGAAGTATGTTGAAGGCTGCGCAAAGTGCCAGCAAATGAAAGTGAATACACACCTGATGACCCCACCACCGACACTGATATCATCCGACGCCAGCAGACCATTCGAGCTGGTAACAACAGATTTTATCATGGACCTGCCCATGATAAACAGATTTGACTCAATCATGGTTGTGGTAGGCCATGGTCTTACGAAGGGGGTAATTTTTATCCCTTGCGCGAAGACGATCGATGCACTTGGTGCCGCAGACCTTTACCTGCACCATGTATACACAAGATTTGGACTCCCCAGAAGAATCATCTCAGACAGAGACCCTCAATTTGCGTCCAAACTCTTCCAAGAACTTGGACAATTGCTTGGGATTAAGCTATCCATGAGCACCGCCTATCACCCCCAGACCGATGGAGAAATGGAGCAAGTAAACCAAGAGCTAGAGGTTTACCTCCATATGTTCTGTTCGAACAAACCCAAAGATTGGGAGTGTTATCTCCCAATGGCAGAATTCATGCACAACCAGAAGATGCACTCCACAGTAAAACACTCGCCGTTTTACTTAATGATGGGATATCAACCATGTGCTATCCCCACCCCATACGAAAAGACGAATGTGCTGGCCGCCGAACAGAGAATCCTAAGAACTTCTCTCTGCAAGAAGGGAAGCTCTTGCCACACATGAACTAGCCAGACAGGCTATGGCTGCCCAAACAAAAGGGCGATACGAACCATTCAAGGTTGGAGAACAAGTATGGCTTGACTCCAAGAACCTGAAGATTGGCTACCCCAACGAGAAAACTGGTGCCAAAATGAGAAGGGCCCTTCGTGATCGAAGATGCCTTGTCGAGAACAACATACCAATTGAAACTGCTGCCAAGATGGAAGATCCACCCAGTATTCCATGTGGCTTTACTCACGCGATACCATGAGAATGACACTCATGGGCGAAACTTCCTGACTCCACCACCTGACCTCGTGGAAGGAGAAAATGAATACGAGGTGGAAGCGATCATCGCACACAAGAAGCATGGCAAGACACACTGTTACCTCGTGAAATGGGTTGACTACCTGACATCCAAAAACACATGGGAACCCGAATCAAACCTGAAGAATGCCCCCGAGATCCTGATGGCATTTAAGAAGAGGTACCACCTCTGACAAGAACCCAAGAAACCCCCACTATCTGAACCAAACCCCCCTCTCTTCCCACAATGACACTCCCCAAAATGCCTGCCAAACGACGATTCACCCGAGAATACCTATGAAACTGATTGAACACTGATGCCCTTTGCGTTCACCTCGCCCACGATCCACCGAAATACCATCTAGCCAGGATGTGCTTCTACTATGCGAGCACTATTGAACAGATGGAACAAAATCTAGAAGAAGCAATGAACGATGCAGATGCCCTAGGGATCGAGCAAACGATCCAGGAAATGATTGCACCACGGTCAGACAGACTGAGAACAGCTGAGGAGAAACCTCACACCCCTTTAGGTCAATACAGACAACCACCGACCTCGCCCTCGCCATTCAGCGAGTGGAGTGACAGAGATGAATGACGAGCTCCCTCTGGAGACTCCTCCTGTTCTATGAAGAACCCGAAGATCGTGCCTAGGGCACCTGAAGTGATTGATCTGACCACCCCCAAACCCGAACCAAAAACCACCCAACTGCCTTGGTCCCCCCCACACATGAGACATGCCAGATGTTTCATCTGCCAAGAGATAGGCCATTTCGGCCTGATTTGCCCATGATATATTTGCAAGTATTGCAAACAGCGAGGCCCCAGACACTATAGGATGAACTGCCCAGAGAAACCTCGGAAGGATCAAGAGACCGATCAAAAAGAAGCCGAATGCAGACAGCGGCTCTTCTTTAACTCCGGATACGATGATTTTGATGACGACGTGATGGGAAACATGACAGAAGAGCCATACGGAAGGATTTAAAAGGCGGAACTCAAGATGATGGCATGACAAGACAGACCCATGCTCACAGGAATTACGATCCTCGCCATTGTCGTTGGCATGACCCTGGCTGCAGCGGCAGCCCTGACCTTCACATTTTGCCTCTACGCCATCTTCCAAACAGAACCTGAACCCCCAATCATAGATGTTGAATTTGCCATCCTGCAACACCCCCCTTTCAATGATACTACCAACTCCTTGACACCGCTACCCAGGGCAGCGCAAACCAGAAGAACCCGATCATGGTCCGAGTTCAGACATGAATTATTCCTCCATCATACCCCTCGACCCCGACCTACCCACATAACCAGACCATGCCCGATCAGACCACAAAGGAGAGACAAAGATTTAGGTTGAAGTGTGGAACTTTTGACCATAGCAGGGGGGTAATGTTACAATTTTCCTTGTAACTCATGGAACCCGACCAACCCGACCAACCCGACGATCCCCTCCAGACAGGAGGCACTCCATGATTCATGCCTAGGGCATGTCCTTGACACCAGACACATGCATGACACATGCCGACTGCATGCATTTGATCCCCTTCCTGTGGAAGGCACCCTTGATGCATGGTGACTCCATGCACCTGAACCCACTCCCACACATGCTGTGATACAACAGCCTCTTGACATGAGGTCCGTGACATCGGACGCCTCATGCTAGGCATGAGGCCTATTGTTTCTATTCTTACTTGATACACATCTATCTTTCCGATTGGACGATAAGGACCTCCCTCGTAGTATAAGTACTGCAACTCGTAGTAGGGATGTCCTTAGTTTAGATCTAGGCAATTAACAGCCTTAACTTGCAACTCGTGAACTTACTTGAAACCACTAAGGAAGCCCCTTAGTGCATGAACCTGAACAACTCTATGCAGAAGCCCTGCTAGAGTGCACTACCTATCTTATGTCAGACGCTCCAAGTAAGACTAGTGCCGAATGACTCGTTGAGGAAGCACCTTGTCGAACGACAACAACTAGATCGAGTGGTTGAGGCTTCGCCCTTAACAAAGTTGATTCTGAATTTAGCTGGAGATGACATTGTAGGAGTGGAGATCTGGCAGCCACAGTCCATGGATTGAGGGCATTGAAAAGGTTGTTGTTTGGGGGGCATGTCAATTGTTGCGAATTGAGGACCTTTGAGCAGTCGAGACCCAAGATGTCATTGTGTTATGGGAAAAAGGCAATCAAAGACTCACAATTGCTGCCACCCAACTCTCTAGCTCACAAAATCCAAGAACAAAGTGATCAGCACTGTCTGGTTGGATGAAGCAATATTCACTACTGCACTTCCCACCAGGTGAAGGGCATCTCCACCTCTCCCTCAGCAAACCTATCTGGTCATTCATGGCCTTGTTGCCCAGGAGGATCTGCTTCACATTTGGGACCTGGTGGAGTTGACTCAGATCAATGCATGAAAGCAAGAAGTCAACACATACACATACCTTCCAATGTTTGCCCCATTTTCTCTTCTTTCCCTCAGTCTTGCTATCAGACTCTCCACTTTCATCAATCTCAATGGTGTTCTCCTTGCCTTTCCCATCTGGTCCCTGAATGAAACAATGAGAGATGTCTTGTGCTGCTAGCAGAAAATAAATGGCATGCTGACCTTTTTCTTCTCAGAACCCTTTGCCTCAATGATGATTTTTACTGATGGGCTTTTGGCCTTGAGTGCATGCTCTACCAGATAAGTGAATTTTTCTTCACTGTCCAATGGCATTGGGTGAGGCGAGTAACGAGGGATGGTGAACATGATATTATAGCCATTGTAAGCAATAGTCGGTGGCTTCAGAATTGAGTCGATCTTTGCCATCACTTGAGCTTTGACAGTGTCCCATTCTTCATCCTCATCAAGCCACAAAAAGTCACTCTTGGACCCGCCTCGCTTCACCTTTGGTTTTGCCATTTGCTTCGATAAGAAAATTGATAAAAGATAAGTGATGGGATGTTTCAGAGCATCAGGAAGGACTATGATATCCCATCAGTCAGGATTGCATGTAAAATCTTTGAGATACAGTCACACCTGCAATTTTGTTCTTTTTGCCATGGCCCCTTGTCCTCTTGACCCTCGATGTAGTAGGTGCCACTTTGCAAAGTTTCAATGAAGTTTCGATGAAGGTTCTTATTCAGATTCTTGATTGCAATCTTGTTCAGGCATTGACTTCGAATCATCACTGTCACTGTCTGAGCCATCCAAAGAGGAAGATGAGCTTGATGACAAGGATTCAGAGTCTGATGACAAAGTAGAATCATCAATTGCACCACTGTCGAGAGCATCAAGAGCATCAAGAAGCTTTCTCAAAGGTTTCGAGATGTGACCCATTGCTGTTCACAATGGTGACAGGCTGTCTAATTGTGTATTTTACAGAAATTTGCTAAGTGGCAAATTTGCTTTTCAATTCAAATTCCACCCAACTGCCATTCTTTATGCAAAGCATTGTAATATTTATTGTAACAAGTCAAATTATCTTAAATGGATGAAATTGAGCTGATTACTATAAAAAGTTATATAAATAATACCAAACAATGCTATACAATGATGCCAAGAGTTGAGATAAGATTACTAAGATCACTTTGCACACTAATAGATCATTTAAACAAGATTATGTACAAATTATCTATTATAAGACATTTTCCCACAATTTGAGTAGGTCACATGATCAAGCAAACAACATATTTGAACTCAGCTTCAAATTTTAAGTCAGATGGTATATAATTTTGTCTAGTTACAGGTTAGGCTACAGTTGCCGCAGTCCAAATTATCAATTAATCAATTAATCAATCAATCAATCAATCAATGAAAAAGTCACTATTTTCTGGGATGATAAAGAATGAGTCTTAAGTAAACTTGAGGACTTGTAATAGAACCAGACCTTTGGTCACGGTCCTACTGGTTTGGTTTATGGTTCACTGATCCCTCGAGAAGCAGTAAAACTACTTGAGACCAGTTGTAACTGGTCTTAAACCAAACTTACTAGTGCTTTACAAGCTTTCCTGAAAATGATGAGAATCACAAAGTTTTGCTTTTGTTTGGTTGTCTAATAAGGAATTACAAATCTCACTGCCTTCTTCATGTTTCCTCGTTTGTATTGTGCTCTCACCACATCTTTGCTGTGCTGCTCTGTTCATTTAGGACTCTCTATTCATACAAGCCCTTCAGGTATCAGTAATGACACTGTCCAAGGATGATAGGACCATGATTGCAGATGTCCTAGGTGAGGTCCCCTCAGGTATGATCTTTTTGCTTGTCGCCATCAGTTGTCCTGGTTTATGCATGGAGGTGGTTTACAGCTCAAAAGTGGATCGTCACAAATCCTACTGAACTTGCAAAGAAAGCAAGACAGAAACAATACCAAGAGAATGCAAAATGGAAGAAACTGCAGCAAAGGCAACAGGATCCAGCAATGCAGTTGTGACCTCCAGTAAACAGACCCTTGACAACTCCAATAGTGACCCATGTGATGAAAATGACACTCTTGCCCCCAAATGAAAGAAGCCTGCACCTGATACCAATAGCAAATCTGACACACCTCCGGCCATTGACATTACAGCATATATCCATGTTTTGCAACTGCTCGCACCACCAACAGTCAAGAATTGGGGTGGCAAGAAACCTGAGGAAGAGTATATGCAGCATGGACCCTTTTGATTCACCTCTGACATCACTTATGGAGAGTTTTTGGATGCCATCACCAAAGCCCTGCCATGCCCTTCTGCTGAGTACATTGTCGCTTCAAAGGTTACATGGAGGCCACAAAAGCCACTCAAGGCACCTCCATTACCTCTTGGTGGCACTGTTGGCTTCTCAATCATAGTTGAGCAGACAGCAATGAACAAGGTGGATGCCCATGTCATCATTTTGACAATGCCAGCTCCCACCAAACCAACAGAGAAAGTCGTGAGCTATCCAATTATTTGTCATTTGTTACTAGTATTACTCTCTAAAGTGTCACACTCTAGTTTTGGTCCACAGATGAAATCCCCACTTCTGTTGTCAATCAGGATTTCGACTACAAGGAACTCAATACTTTGCCCTCAACAGAGGAACATGTCCAGCAGCAAAAGGTATCTTGTTATCTGTTATCTGGCATGCCTCTGATGCTTTCACAGATGACATTTGATCAAGCTCTTATGCTGAAGAGAATGCAGCTTGAAGAGCACTACCCAGAGAACAACAACTTGCTATATCCTAACAAGTGGGTTTATACTGAAATCAATGCTTGGGAGTTGATGATGGGTAGACTCAATGTCTGGGCAGCACATTTGGTGAGTCTGGTCTCTATCAATGTTGTAGGCTAACATACATCAAAGGCTCACAGATCAGCAACTCTCGCAAAGCCTCCAGCTGCCGCTGCCTTTGATGTGAATCAGAGAATCAAGACCACCCCTCCAACCACTCTGCTGCCAAATGTTTTGCAAGTTGCCACTGCTCCTGCAGCCCCAGCAGCTACAGCAACACCAAGTATCACTGATCTATTTATGCTCCACATGCTACACCAGTCCCAGTTTCTTGCTAATGGCCAGCCTCCTGGTTCTACTGCTACTGGGCCTCTCCTCCCCATCCAACATACAACCTCTATCTCTGCCACCACCACCCTCTCAGCTCCCCCTTCCCCAAGCAAGCATTGTTGAGTGTCGCTTGACAAATTCTTTGAATTTTATGAGATTGAGCAAGTAGATTGCAAGTGTCTTTCAAAACTCAATTATCATTCTGGTGATGCAATCAGAAAACTAACTGAGGCTGAGTGGCGCAAGGGTGCAGGCTTTTTGACACTGGCATGGGATCAAATGCTCAACATCAACCACTGCTTCTTGAAAGATGTTCATAACAGACTATGGTCATAGATTTCACGGTCGTATGGTGCTCTCTTGTAATGGAGTCTTATTCTCATTCTTCTTGAAAACCAAATGTGTCTACCTTACACAAATTCAGGTGTTTGGGTTATAATACAAGGACAAAAAGAACAAAGAAAAATGCTACCAAAATCTAAGCACTGAGCATATGTTGGATTTGACGATGGTGCTGGAGCAATTAAATATTATAATGCAGAAACATGAAAGGTACTTACCTCTAGAAACTTCCAAAATATTAACCCACCAGAAACTAGTGTTTGAAGGTCCAGTCCATGGTTATGTAACAGTCTTTTGGAATTTTGAGATGTAATCTGCTTGTTAAAGCCCTACAACTTATCCTGGCATTTCAGGACTTTTTGTACACAATGTCAAGATAGGATTGAAAGGGTTTTGTCATTATGCCTCAGTGGTTCTTACAGAATTAAACATAAAACAACTTTTCCAGTCTATACATTTTCTGAGGTTTTGAGAAAAGTGTATGAACTGGAAAAATTGTTTTGTGTTTAATATGCTTTATTCTGTAAAAACCACTGAGGCAGAATGACAAAACTTTTTGAGTCCTATCTTAACATTGTGTACAAATAGTCCTGAAATGCCAGGATAAGTTGTAAGGCTTTAACAGGCAGATTATATCTCAAAATTCCAAAAGACTGTTACATAATGATGGACTGGACCTTCAAACACTACCAGAAACACCTTCACCTCCAGAGAAAATCACCATTACCCCTGATGTGCCATGTGAAGGGGAGTCTGATGGAAGCACACTGCTGCCTCAGGGTGTAACAGGTTCTGATGATATAACTCTGAACCTTGAACCCAGGAAGTGCAAGCATAAATGGAATGAGATAGAGAAGGATGTGGATATTAATGAACTGTGAAAGACACATGGAATTTGTACAACTATCAATAGTGTTCACAGGTCCAGTCCATAGGACCAAAAAAAAGACCAAAACTGGACTGAATTGGACCAGAAAAGACTTGACCAAAGGTCTATTTATGGACTGGTCTTTTGCAGTCCAGTTGCTGGTCTTTCACTTTAAAAAATATAGTAGGACCGATGAACAACCAATATTTTGCTCCAAAGTGTGTTTGACCTTACTCCCACACATATTTACTTCATTTTTGGTCCCTAAATCATCAAAAATGGTTAAGAATTGGTTGAGATATGACCAAAAACATTTTTGTATGAGTATTTGGTTGTATCAGAACATTGCTTATTACCTGAGCTATAATTTTTCTTGTACAGCTATATGACATCATAAATATAACAAAAACACACCTAACCATCTGTACCATGTGATTTTACTGATTCAACAGCCCAAATGAGTTGTGACTACAAACTACAAATTACAAACTACAAACCACAACTTGAATGCATGTCCTTTCAGTTTTGGCCATATCTCAGTCAAATCTTGGCGGAATTCCTTAAAAGTTAGACCATTCTACAGGGAATTACAATATCTATCTGTGAACGTAATATATATAAGGTATTAATTATAACTATTGAGATAAATATGGGTTATTTCCTATGGAAAATTTTATGACAAAAGACTGGTCTGAACCAGTCTTTTTTCAAAAACCGGACTGGACTGGACCTTTAAACACTAACTATAAAAACCTTCAAAATCCCTTTACAGAAGAGGAAGATGATGAAGAAACCTTCCTATCAATGGAAGAGATATACACAATAATTGCCAGAGATGAACTTACCAGCCTAAAGGAGGCTAAGAACTCCCCAGAGTGGTCAGAATGGTGAATCACCATGCAGGAAGAGTTGGATTTGCTGAAGGAGATGGGCACTTGGAAACTTGTACAGAAACCTCCAAACGCAGTCCCTATCTCCAATAAATGGGTCTTTATAAAGAAAAGAAATAATCAGGGGGATGAAATAAGGAAATGAGCAAGACTGGTAGTAAAAGGATGCACTCAGCAGCCAGGTTATGATTATATGGAAACCTATTTGCCTGTTGTTAGGATGGATACATTGTGCACAATTCTAGCCCTAGTACCAATAAAGAAACTCCAACTACAACAGATGGATGTCAAGGGGGCTTACCTGAATGGCATTTTACAAGAAGAAATTTATATGCAACAACCTGAGGGATGCAATTATGAAATGGACTGAGTCTGTCAGGTGGTCAAGACTCTCTATGGCTTAAAACAGGCTGGGAGAGAGTGGAATAAGCAGCTTGATGAAAAACTCAAGTCTCATGGCTACAAATGCTTACTCATGGATTCTTGCATTTACATTCAATGGGATGGTGATAACATTGGAATTATGGCCATCTGTGTTGATGACTCACTTCTCTTTGCACTGTCAGACATGATGATGGAACATATGAAGAACACACTACACTCAGAATGGCAAGTTATGGACCTTGGGAAACCAAGCAAGATGGTTGGTATAGAAATAAATCATACCAGCAATTCCATGACTATTTCTCAACAGAAATATATTGAGAATATACTCCACAAGGAGGGGATGGCTGATGCAAACCCTGTCAGTATATCTATGGATCCAAATATTAAGCTAGGACCAAATCTGGATCACAATGAACCCAACCAAAGTAATTCATATGAAAAATTATTGGGAAGTCTACAGTTTATTGTAAACTCCACAAGGCCAGATATTTCATATGCCATAAATAAATTCGCCACCTACACAGCTAACCCAGGTCTCCAGCACCATGGTGCATTGAAGCAGATACTCAGGTACCTTGCAGGTATGAGAACTCTTGGGATAACTTACCACACATCTCAGGATGTGACTGGAGAAAATAACCTCTTCTATGGGTATGCAGACACTGCCTTTTCAAATGCAGACAACCACAAGTCCACAACAGGATACATTTTCCTAACAGTGGGGGGAGCAGTGACCTGGAAATCAAAGAAACAAACAATCATAGCCTTGTCATCTACAGAGGCAGAATATGTGGCTCTCTCAGAGGCAAGATGTGAAGCAACATAGCTCAGAAATCTATATGGCGAACTCAGATTTATTCAAGAGGACCCAACCATTATTTATGGTGACAATGAGGGGTCCATAGTATTAACACACAACCCACAATTCCATCAACAGTCAAAGCACATCAGTCAAAGCACATCACTCTTTGCCATCACTGGGTTAGGGACCTCATGAATGAAAAAGTTCTTGATATACAGAACTGTCATGATCCAGAGCAAACAGCAAATTTATTAACTCAGTGGGTGCAAGGTACAATACTGCCTGAGAAGTACTGTGAAAGTATCCTGACAGTATTCCTAATATTGTCAACATACTTCACTAGAGGTATTTTGACAGTATTGTACTATATTTTGATAGTAGTGAAGGTGCTGAAGTAGTATTCTAGATTGGTACGCATACTGGCAAAATATCCCTTGGTGAGTATGGTGGCAGTATTAGGAGTACTTCCAGAATACTGACATCATACCTTCTCAGAAGTATCTTGCTGTGCAGCCAGTGACTAAAGCTCTACCAAAGCCAAAATTTACTCAACATAGAGAAGAGATGGGCATCCAGTTGATGCGCAAGTAACCCAGTAGCTTTCCTTGCATGTGGATAGGGTTTTCCCACAGTTTTCCATCACACAGAGATTTTGATGCACCTGGATGAAGTAACCATTCCCCTGTATCAAACTGTGGTGGGCTTGAGGGGGAGTGTTGGGATACAGGCAAGCCATGCATGGTCCAAGTAAATAATCCTATTATTAGTACATTCTATATATAGAGCATAGCATGCATCAATCATTCAATCAGTATATGAGACATCTAGGTCTCGCTTTGACTCCAACCACACGCCATAATAAGTCCCCCCTTCCTCAAGCAATTATAAACCCCAATACAGAAGAAGTTGGTCAAGCCCAAAATTTCAACCAAGCTTGTGCAAGAATGAATCAGAAGAGTATATCTCCATGAGTGATTTAGGATCAAGTAGCAGGTTGGACGTGAAGCTGAACTTGCAAGTTGTCATGACTGGTCACCCATTCTTATTGGGATTATAGTGTGAAGGAGAAGTTTGAAGGGATTAAATGATGGGAGTTCAGGACAAGGTAGAACACCTCATATTCTCCTATACTATGATGTACATATGTTGTGATCTATAAATACATCATGTTCTATTTTTATACATGATGCGCTAGTGTTGCGCTTGTGATGTGCTAGTGTATTGTGCTAGGATTGACTATCCCAACACTCCCCCTCAAGCCTACCATGGTTGAGTTCATAGGAATGTTAATAAATAATTGAAATGTTAAATTTCTTGCCTTTCAGGTGCGTTAAAACCTCTATGTGGTGGAAAACCCCGTGGGAAAAACCAACTCACATGCGAGGAAAGCTACTGAGTTTGCACGTCGACTGGATTCCCATCTCTGCCCTATGTCATATATATTTTGGCCTTGGCAAGGCCTTTGTTAACACGTCCGCTGTTTGTTCCAGGTCTCGACAGTTTTGTATATTGAGTATTTTGCCAGTTACTAACTAGTGTTCAGACCCAGTGATGGCGAATAGCGATATGTTTTGATCACTGGTGAAATTGAGGATTATGTGTCAATATTATGGATCCTTCATTATCACCTTTAATTTCTGTTGGTGAGCTTTGTGGGATTCCAAGTTCACTGTACAAATTTCTCAGCCATGTTGCCTCTTGTCCAGCTTCTGACAGTGTTACATATTCTGCTTCTGTAGAGGACAATGCTATCACAGTTTGTTTCTTTGATTTCCATGTGATTGCTCCCCCTGCTGCTAAAAAAATGTAGCCAGTCATGGATTTGAGGTCATCAGCATTTGCGTATGCAGCATCCGCATATCCTTGGAAGAGGTTTCTGGTTCCAGTTTCATCTTGGGATTTATATAAGTTATCCCTAGAGTTTTAGTGCCCACCAGGTATCTGAGTATTTGCTTTATTGCACCATGGTGTTTTAAACCTGGCTTTGCAGTGTAGGTGGCCAATTTATTAACTGTGTAGCTTATGTCCAGTCTTGTGGAATTTGCCAAAAATTGCAGACTCCCCAATAATCATGCATATGAATTGCTTTGATTCGGTTCATTATCATCTGGATTTGGTCCAAGTTTCATATTGGGGTCCATGGGTATACATGGGTATACTGGTAGGATTTGCATCGGCTATTCCTTTGTACAGAGAATATTTTCAATATATCTCTGTTGAGAGATAGTTATTGCATTCTTGGTTTGTGTAACTTCAATGCCAACAATTTTACTCAGCTCTCCAAGGTCTGTTACTTCCCATTCTGAGCGGAGGGTTTCTTTCATATGATCCATCATTTTATCAGATGAAGCAAAAAGCAGTGAGTCATCCACCCAGATAGCCATTATTCCAAAATCATTTCTGTTGCGTTGTATATATGCACATGGATCAGAAAGTAAGTGCACATAGCCATGGATTTTGAGTTTGCCATCAAGTTCATTATTCCACTCACGGCCTGCCTGTTTTAAACCATAAAGTGTTTTGACTAACCTGCATACTCAACCTGTTCCGTCTTCACATCCCTCAGGCTGTTGCATATATATTGCCTCCTGCAAAGTGCTGTTTAGATATGCACCCTTTACGTCCATTTGTTGCAACTTGAGTCCCTTTTCAGGTATGAGTGTTAGTAATGCACGTAATGTATCCATCCTGACAACCAGTGAGAATGTTTCCCTATAATCAAATCTGGGTCGTTGTGCATATCCTTTCACCACTAATCTTGCTCGATACCTTACTATTTCCCCTTCTTTATTGTGCTTTTGACAAAGATCCATTTATTTTTGATTGGTTTTACATCGTGAGGTTTCTGGACGAGTTCCCAAGTCCCCTTTTCTGATAATAAATCCAATTCATTCTTCATGGCCTTTTGCCATTCAGGCCAATCCAGGGAGTTCTTTGCATCTTTGAGACTCATAAGTTTGTCTCCAGCAACAATTGCATAGACTTCTTCTATTGACAAGAAATTGCCATTGTCCTCATATGCAAAAGGATTGTGAAGGTGTTTATAATTGATATGAATTCCACACATCTTCCATGGTTCATCAATATCTATATCTTCCTGTGTTTCATGCCGTTTTCACTTCTTGGGTGCAAGATTCCGAGTTGTATCATCAGAATCTGTTACACCCATTGGTGGCATGCTACCTGCACACTCCCCCTCATGCGGTAAATTGGGTGTAATTTCAATATGATTGGGAGTTGGTTTTTCTGTAAGTGTAATATTCCAGAAGTTGCATGAGGTAAGTACTTTGTGAGTTTCCACATTGTAATATTTTACTGCCCCAGCACCATCATTGTAGCCAACATATGCTCGGTGCCTTGATTTTGGTAGCATTTTTCGGGGTTTCTTTTGACCTTGTAGTAATATCCATATGTGGCTTCCAAACTCCCATAAATGCGATACATTGGGTTTTATTTTGTGCCATCCTTCATAAGGTGTTGATTTCCGGAGATGTTTTGTAAATGATCAGTTACAAAGGTAAGTGGCATGTAAAACTGCGTATTCCCAAAGAAATTTGGGAAGTTGGTTGGCAGTTATCATGGTGCGTGGTAATTCAACAAGAGTTCGATTCATTTGCTCTGCAACGCCATTCTGTGAAGGTGAGTATGGCGCAGTTAGTCTTACTTTTATACTACATTCATTGCACCATTTTTTCAACTTTTTGTTTACAAATTCTTTCCCACCATCAATTTGGATCCCCTTTGGTTTTCGACCTTGAGTTATTAGATGTGTTAAATAATTTATTACCGCTTGTGTTGAGTCCGATTTCTCTTTCAAACACTGGACAGTTATGTAGCATTTTGCATCATCCACACATAACAAGTAATATTGATTTCCATTTATAGATTTGATCGCGTATTTTCCCCATAAGTCAATATGCGTCAATTCTTTGGGTTCAGTTTGTCATGTGGATATTTTAGGAAAGGGTTCTATGTGTTGCTTCGCCTCGGTACAAGTGATACAGTCTGGTTTAGGACTGTGTTTATCAATGTTAAATCTGTTGACTAAATTCCTATCCAATAATTTCTGCAGGCTGGAATACCTGACATGCCCGAAGCACCTGTGCCAAGTTTCCCAATTGGGCACCACATCATTATTGATGAATGATCAGTGATTGGCGGCTTCTATTGTAATTGTTGGGTGTTGGTCATGTACAGTTAATTCCATCTTGTATAAGTGGTTGTTAACCTTCTTCCCTTGTGCTATTCTCTTCCCCTCCTTAGTGACAAGGGTAATTCTTCCCTTTCCACCTGTATATCTTCCCCCAGCTGCATCCCATCACCCCAATAAAATAAAATAATTCTGTGTTCCAGGTACATGGAGTATGTCCTCCAAGTGCAAAATATAATTGTGACCATTACATGTCAAAATTAATTCAACAGTTCCATGGCCCTCAATTTTCGCTTCTTTACCACCTACACCAGTTATGGAACATTTTTCCACAGGTGTGTACACAATAAAGGCTTCTCTTTGATGTGTAACATGCAAAGTTGTTGCTGAATCAGCTAACCAGTCATACCAGATCAATTGCTTGTCATTTCCTTCAAGGTTACAGGCTTCGTATGTGTCAAAATTGTAAAGTTCTTCATTTACTGGAAATGCGATCAATTCCTCCCCCACATTTGAATCTTTGGTACCTTTCTTTGATCCCTCTTTTTGCTTCTCTTTGTTCTTCTCTTTTCCCTTCTTTTTCCTTCAACAATCTCTTTCCTTATGTCCTATTTTTCCACAGTTCCGACATTTGTTACTGGCATATTTGTGACATTTACTCGACCAATGTCCTGGTCGTTTACAATGTTTGCAATAAGGTTGGTGGAGGATTTATGATCAGTGATGTGCTCTTCCAAAGTTTTGGTAGTTCCACTATTCTTCTGGGTATTAACCAGGTTTGTGCTAGAACTATTAGTATACTTGTTATGCGAGCACGTCATACAAATTTTATATTCCTCCTGTAATAAACCAATAAAGGAATCCGAGTGTTAGGAAACAGCCCCATTACCTAATAAAATTTCATTTTCATTTTATTATGTCGAATTACACTACATTACACCAAATGATGCCAAATGACGCTACACTTTGATAGCATGAGAATATTATTTCGCATGCATCACTATGTATGCGCCTGTATGCGCGCATCAGTAACAACAATGTACAATATATGTAACATAGTATATAAACCCAAAATATACACCTAGGGGACCCCAGTTGTGTTCTCTTAGGTATTCCACCTACGTTTTCAGTGTGAAAGGCCTATCTCAACAAACTTACCTATTAATAACCCCTCGCATCAAAACCATCAATTTCCCCATCATGCGCGTGGATCCCGCCCCCCTCTTGTAGAGAGAACCCGCACAGTCTTAGCTAGCAGATAGTGGGTGTCGCCCTAACAGAAGAACACAACTTCCCATATCAGTGCACCTTCTCTTACTTGCGCATACGTCATTGTTTCACCGCGCCACATCTGATTACTCATCCTTTCGGCACAAGCTGGAAGTACTAGTATCAGACTGGCTCTTTGGACCTTTATATGTCAACAGTGTTCAGTGTTGTCCAAGGCTGATAAGCTGAAGATTGCAACAAAACGGCAAAACCTTGATACCAGAGTGGATTCCTTCATTGCTAAATCAGAACAATTTGTGAACAATGACACATTGGATACACTGCAAAAGCTTAATGACTCGCCACTGAGACCAGTACTCCCATCACAAGCTCCCGATTACCAGACTAACTCGGATGATGATGATCAAAGCAACCCGTTTATTACAAGGCCCCCGGTAGCAGCAGTCCATACCGCTGAAACATGCCCATTACCTCTTCCCTCTACATTTGGCTTTCCACAAATTACTCAGCTTGGTTTGGATTCCCTCGCCGAGAAAGAGTTGAGATTGAGGGAAGGACAAGCAAACGATGAGCTCCAGGGTGTTAGAATGGCCCTCGGTGAGAAATCTTTCTTATTCAGAAAGAATTTACATCTCGCCACCTCCAAGGACAAAAAGGGAAGGGCTTGGTCAAAGGTGCATGCTATTAGCCGCTGGGTTCAAGCACATCATCAGGTATACAATGCTGCGAGGGCTGCAATGGTATCATTGGGATGTTCACCTGAGATGCAGTCCAAGTATCAGGTATTGCGCTGGGACGAACTCAAGATTTCAACTGCCGTGGTGAGGGGTGGTACCGGCAATGCTGAGGGTGGAAGCCAGAGACAGGATGAACCATTGCCATGGTTTTGGACCATTAATGTCCAAGCCGATGTTGAGGCAAGCGAAATGATGAAAGAATGTAAGTACACCTCAATTCACTTTAATGAGCAACTTCACTATTATTTAGTCTACAGGGTGCACTGGTTACAGGCGAATGCCAAACATGATAGATGGTCGGAGGAGTTATCAATTACTAGTCATGAAATGGCTTGGATCCCATGTTATTTTCTTCACAGAGCAGAGGTCTGGGTTAACTGCTTGGAGACTCAGACGTCGCTGGGAGCTGTGGCATATACCAAACATCAGGCGGCGAACTGGAAAAGGATGGCCACTTCCTCCATGTGTATTTTCAAAGCCATACATCCACGGGTAGGAAATGTCTGGGGTTTTGAGTAGCCAGGTAATTGGAAGGATGCCGTGTTTGGCAGCCTACACTAGACTTATGTTTATGGGAAAGACAGGATCAAATTATCTTCATTGGATGGAAGTAGGAACCATAAGTTACTACAATTAAAAGAACTGGAAGTTACTATACCTTCATTGCATGGAAGTAGGCATGAAGGTTAAGGAATAAAAAATAAGTAATATATAAGAAAAAGATCGACCGTGCAAGTAAAAGGCCACATCAAGTGTAGTGTGTGATTTGGGAAGGCCGCATCAGGCATAGTCACATAATAGGAAAATACCGCATCAATAGGATAATGTTGGCGCTGTTGGATGTGGATGGAAGGGTAATAAAGATGTATGGTGCCATTGCCAGGATGCATATCGCTGGCATGTTGTTGTCGTATTCACCTGTGGCTGTGCCGGTGGCGAGGGTGATTGTGTTGGTGATGTGTGTAGCTGTGCCGGCGCCATGGGAGTGTGTTGGTAGCGTGGGGTGGTCATAACTCACTGTAACACATACATTGGTATATCAGGTGTTGGTGAGTTGGTGATGCACCATAGGTGGCTATGCTGTTGCCAGTGGCTGTGTCGGCAATGTGTGTGGTGTGCCGGCGTGGTGGAAGTGTGTAACAGCGGTGTAGGTAAATTAGCTCGTCGTTTGTGATATTTGACCATACTTGCTGCATGTACCCTGCCACCAACATTGTAATTGCGGCCCCACTGACAACACATCCATCTATTGGCGAATGGCTCAAATGGCTCAAATGGCTCAAATGGCTCGATTGGAGCCATGACTGAAGACAACAAATGATGGTTTACTAATCTTACCTTTTTTTTATAAAATTCTAAATAATTGGTGGACCACCCAGCTAATAATACTCCACTACTCGCTGTTCTGCTCAGGGACATTGTGATATATTAAGGTGTGGCGAGAGGATGAAAGGTGTACCGAGCAAAGTATTAGGGTATATTGAGGCTGAAATATGACCTGTAAATAGTCCTCAGGGACAGTCTGATGCAATATCAAGGTACCTAATGTATTTGCCAGCACAACCTGTCTACTGCGTCCACATTGACTATCATGTCCGCCGAGGATGCTGATCAAAGTGGGGAAGACTTTGGCAGCTGTCCTTCAAGTTCTAGCTCAGATGATGGAAATCAGACTGACAAGCATGCAGAATTTCAACCAGTTGCCCATAAGTGGTCACCAGCGGAACTGAATGTGCTACGGCAACAAGTGGACGACTGGAAGACATCGAAAAACTGCAAAGTGCAACAACTAACCTTGCAAGGTGCCATGACGGACTTATTTAATTTACCTGTTAAACCTCCAATGGATGGCCTGCAGGAAGTGAGCAATAAGCCCTTGATGTATATTCTGCTCTTTGACAAACATGATTATCAACGTATTAGAGCTTGGTACAGACAAAATGCTTGCAAACCACCGAAGGCAGCGGTCAGCAAGGTCCCTCCACGGCGCAAAGTAATTATCCACCTGTATGGGTCAGAAATAGAGGCGGCGATTGGACGGGAGGCTCCAGAACTGGAGAAAGGATGACCGGACTGGATGGCCCAATATTCGTGGCAATATGCCAAGGTCAACAAAAGAATCTCCAATGATTCAAAGGAAAACGCAAAGATTGAGGCACTTCGGCAACAATGGATGAATACCAGCCCACCATCGGCTGTTCGGCAAAAGTACGTGTATCACCCGTAATTCAGTAACTTGGCTGAATTGATCTTAGGGATGCCAAGAAAACACTCACAAAGCATATGAATGAATTTCAAAATTTGATGTACCTTGAACTTGGGGTTCAAATGGTTGTGTTGGGTGGATGGGTAAATCCAGAGGGCAAGAGGAAGTGGAGCGTGTATGTCCATTCACCTGGCATTTAACGGCGACTAATGAAGAATTTGTAGGTTTGAAACAAATAGCTTTCTAGGCAACAATAAGCCAAATTTCATCGCCGATGAACCTGGGTGGCATGAAAAGCCTATTGCAGACATGTTCGAGGCATACATTGAGGAATATCTCACTGCCGATGAAGAGGAGAAATCAGTGATATGACCTGCTGGTGGGGCAAAGCCTAAACAAATCCTGGAGACTGGAGTGAAGGGACAGCCACTGCTACCGGCGAACTGTCTTATCTGCCATGGCGACAATGCCCAGTTTTTGAATTACCAAAAACAAGTTTTATGGGCATACATTGAAAGGATGTACAGTGAGTGAACCATTTTTGATTAATGAAGATACTGATCCCCAGCAATATTTAGCTGCAAGGAGAACCTCCAGTCATGTCCCGTGGCTTGATATTCACACACAGCAATCTGAATTTATCAACCAGGTGGACTATATGCCTCTGCAGAAAGGAGGAAAGAGCTGCGCAACTTCCTCAGCACCAGGGAGATCACGAGCATTGACTGCGGCGCTGGAAGACTCAGATGAATCACTGGATGAGGAGTTTGTATTATTGCGGGAACCATCAAAAATGCATAAACATGATATCGAGGCATGTTTTACCCATTGGATGGGAAGGCAGGAAGAAGGAAAGATTGGTTTCGAATTCACAAATGTCCTTAATTCATGGGAGGGAACACTTTGGCCAGCAGTTCGATTACAAGAACTTACAGACTTGGATGACACAGAGACCAAAGGAACGACAGCAGCTCCACACAATCCGCTGAAGCACAAACGAACCAAAAACAAAACAAAAGGCAAACGGCCCAAGGCCACCACACAGCAACCCGAAAGTGAGAGTGCACCAGTACCGAAACAACAAAAGAAAAAGCAGCAAGCCGCTGGGTTAGCTCCACTGCTACCGGAAAACCTGATGCTGCTGGAATGGGACCTGTTGGTCAATCCCATGCTCCAGAAGGCGCTCATTCCACCTGGCCGATACGTAACAGCAGAGGATCACAATATTCTGGCGATGACGGGTTTGACAACCGGTCCTACAGGAGTCGACATGACAGAGCCTACCTACGCTAGCTATCTTGCAGATTTGGAGCGTGGGGGTCATTTAATGAACGGTCCGGTTCCTGCATGGATGAAACATGGTAGTATCCATGATTCCACTGCACCTGCCCTCCAACCAGCCATTCGGCAAGGTCAAAATTCTCACCAGAACATGACACTAGCTTCATTACCAATGGATACCATCCCTGAGGCAACATTAGTTGCTTCAACCGATAGTGTAATCCCTGACCACAGAAAGTGTTGGATGAAAACATGATCAAGATCCCGCGCTCGCAACACTGATGAAGTGACTACAACACAGGATGCTGGAACGAGTACACCAGCGGAAGGAAGCAAGGGAAAGTTGAAAAGAGCACGGTCGAATGACCACAGATCTCATGCTTCCAACACTGATGAAGTGACTACAACACAGGATGCTGGAATGAGTACACCAGCGGAAGGAAGCAAGGGAAAGCTGAAAAGAGCACGGTCGAATGACCACAATAGTCGTGGCCAGCAGCCTAAAAAATCAAAGCCCAGCAACACTGATGTCGAAGTGATGAATGTGACAATGGATCCCGGCCTCCGTCCAAAGCTAAGACCAAAAGCTCATGGAGATGCATCCACTGACCCCCAGGATATGTTTGACTTAAGACACCGACATGCACAATAAACCATGCCTTTGGATATCACTGTGGTCAGCAGATAGTTTTTTTTTGGCGCTGCCATGGATGCAATACATTCAATAGATCCCTTATATATTTCATCTACTAATGAAATAACCATGCATCTATTCTTCAAACTATGTGCCCCTAAGTGCTGGTGCATTATCACCGCCGTTGTCACTACTATCACCGGTCCCTACAAAGTACCATTTGTGTATAGATTCTTTTATGAGAAGGGCCCATAGACATTTCCTTAGGTCATGTACAGTGTCTGTCGCTGATCATGGCACCAGTCATTTGCTTAGCTCTGAACTTGTATGCTTATTGCCCCTGGTAACATTATCACTACACCATGTCGGGCACCGACTTTATGTTTTCCGGTGCCGAGACATCCTGTTAGGAAATAGCTGACTGCCACACAAGCAACAGTTGCTGTCTGGCCGGTGTCAGGATTAATGTATGTCTACTCTCATTGCACATTACTAACTGTCTTTGACTAATGATTGTTCTCTTCTCTTACTTGCCTGTGTATCTCCCTACTGGCGCCGGTCAGTACAATGTACTGTTTTAGGATATATTCTTTATGATTTGTAATAACAGCAGTAATTCAAGTCCTGTACGCTATAGTCGTGTGGGCCCATACTGTTTTCCTTTTACTGTCATGGGCCCACCCGATCATTCCATCGAGCATATCATTCGTATGGGCCCATTTCCATGTATTATGTTAGGATGGGCCCATACACATTTTCCTAGCTCATGGGGTTCTACAATAACCGGCGCCGGTCATTCACTTAGCTCTTGACCTTGGATGCTTATCACCACAAGTGACTTTATCACTACTGGCGCCGGTCACTACAATGTTTATCTTTTCCTACATAGATGACTTGTTAAGTGTCAAGGTGCTCCCTAACCTGATTCCACACATCCTCCCAGTAAGCCAACAATTTCCTGTCCTTCTGAAGTTGGGCATCATTTTCTCGGACCATCAACTTTATCACTACCGGCGCCGGTCACCTTTTCACTCCTGGCGCTGGGCACTTTCACTACTGGCACCAGTCACTACAATGTACTGATTTTGCATATATCCTTATCCTCCCACATTCCTACAGCATACAGCATGTCACCATTCCTTTGTTTATCCATGTTCTAGTGCACACTGGCCGCGATTAGCATACAAGTCTTTTAAGAACTATGTGCATGACCGGCACCCACTTTATCTTTTCCTAAATAGATGACTTAAAACAGTATGGGCCCCCCCAACTATAGCGTACAGGACTTGAATTACTGCTGCTATTACAATACAAATCTTTTAAGAGCTATGTGAATCGCCTGCACCAACTTTATGTTTTCTGGCGCTGAGAGATGCACTGAAGTCGTGTGGGCCCATACTGTTTTCCTTTTACTGTGATGGGCCCACCCGATCATTCCATCAGGCATATTATTCATATGGGCCCATTTCCCTGCATTATGTTAGGATGGGCCCATACGCATTTTCTTAGCTCATACAGTAACCGGCGCTGGTCATTCGCTTAGCTCCACTGTTACGCTTATGGCCGCCGGCAACTTTATCACTACCAGCATTGGTCACTTCAATGTACGTTTGTTGTATCTATCCTTGTAGCCTCCTTCCACATTCCTACAGCATGATGAATTCAATATATACCTTATACTCCATCTATTAATGAAGCAACTATGCATATATTGATCAAAATATATACACAAATAGGCGTAGTATAAAAAATATTGTTAATTTTTATCCAACATAGAATTATGCCAGGGGTGTTGATGTTTTTGGAATTGAGACAGTGGTATCAGGTGGGAGGGGGGACATTTGTGCAGTGTATGTTGATGTTGGATCCAGGGAGGTAGAAGTTGCAGCTGCATTGGTGAAAGAACTGGTTTCAGGGATCACCGATGTAGCTGTGGTCATAATAATGGGAACAGGTGATGGTGGGGAGCAAATGGATTCATGCAAATGGGCTGGATTGACAAACATTGATGACTTCAGGAGATGGATTGTCAATGGCGCCGTGGCATCTGCATTCCATGGATCTTTTTCTTCTGATTCCTCCTCGAAGCTTCCCTCATTCTCCAATTCGGCCAGCTGCTTGTTCGTCGCCGCCAATTGACCACGCAACATGAAAACCTCCTGCTTCATCTTCTCCAACTCTATCCCATTCCTCAACCCCCTCATCTCAGCCTCCAGCACCGGAATGCTCACCAGCACCTTTTCTCTCAACTCACCCATCTCAGCCTCCAATGCCGGAATGCTCACTGTCATCTTTTCCTTCAACGTGTTCAAAACTTCCATGTATCCATGCAACATGAGGCTTTCCTTATCCAATTTCCCTTGATTTTCTGCCAAGACCAATACGAGCATGCAGAGGTCTTGGAGCTCCCATTGTAAACCATGCGATTGGGATGGGTGACATGACCTGATGGTGGTGGCACAGGAAGCATGGTGTCGATGGATTGGGGGATTGTGAGGCTTGTTGACGGGACAGGCTCTGGGGTTGGTATATGGTCGGAGATGCGTGAAGTTGAGGGGACAGGGGCTGGCGTGACGGGGATGTACTCATCTGACTCACCGGTGGTGTCTGCTGCCCGGCATTTTCTCTTCAGCGCCGTTCTCGGTCGTTCATTTTCCTCTGCCTTCACCTTTTTCTTCCCAACAACCTTTTTTCTCCCCTTGAGCTCCCCTGCCACTATCAATTCATCTCACTGTGCTGTACGTGATGCTGTATATGAGCATTTCGTCTTGCCCTTGTGGCACGTCACGCAAGCAATCTGGATGCCCGTCGTTCAGCAGGTTGTCAGGCCCTTCAAACTGCAGGTGTCGCACAGAGCAGTGGGCCGTTCCACAACAGACCTCCATATATCATCTTCAGGTAGAGCAGGAGTGGCCGTCATGATTGGCAGGTTGGCATGGATGAATGGTGGCTCTTTTGTGACGTTGCTGTCCTCCGTTTCAGGTGGCACCAGCTGTGGCGACACCTTTCAGCGTTTCGACTGAGGTGGAGCCAGGTGTTCTACGACCTTCTTTCCCTTGCCCTTGCCCTTGCCCTTGCTCTGGGCTCTTGCAGCTGCTTCTGTTTGGTTGGTCTGAGCCTCCGGCATCGCAGTGGTGGGAATGGGTGCGGACATGGCGATGAGTGATGTGGCTGCAGAACTGGGAGCAACAATGGGTGGCATAGCCGTGGTGGGGATTTGGAGTGTAATGTGCATGGCTGGGAGAGTGCTGCTTGGCGCAGCGACGGGCAAAGGTTGACAAATATATATGCTCCGGTCGATGGATTCCCAAGGCGCTGGGCCAGACTTATCCCACTGATGGAGTACTTTGAACACATGTTTGAGGAACGGCGTCATCGCCCCTTCCTTCGCCAACACCTTTTTCCTATAATCCAACTTCAACGCCTTCTTAGAAAGATTCATAGGACATAATAAAAATCACACACCAACTTGCCCAACATGGATTTTGAATCCTCGGTCATCCGAGTACCATCCAAAAATGTATTGAGGGCGCGCTCCATGGATTCGGTGTGCTGAGAAGACATGATAAAACTGTTTGTACTTAGGGTGGATGCAGTTGATAGCATCAATAAATTATCAACTTCCGTATTCAAAATTCATGTGACCATGTTTGTTGATCAATTTTTGCATCTTATGGAATATTCAGGCAGCTCATCAGTAAACTTGCCAAATTTGCCACCAACAAGTATGCCCACTCTGGACCTCGACGCCTTGGATATTCCTGGTAGTCCTGATTCACCAGCGGTGTATATAGATAATCTGGACCTGGCCACTTTTCATATTCCTGAACGTCCTGATTCACCGGCGGTGGATGGTACTCTTCTTTTCTCCATACCATGTTCATCGATACATTCCTCATTTGCTTTTGATATTTCTGAAGCAGCTGCAGATATTATCCATTTGGCAACCCCACCTGCCGAAAATTCCCAATCTTTTGACTTGGATGCATTTCACATTCCTGGTAGTCCCGACTCACCCACAGCAAGCACCATTCATTTGACATCATCACCGCCACACCATGACCTAGATCTCTTTCATATTCCTGACTTGCCAGCTGCCGATGTGTTTTATATTCCTGGTAGTCCTGACTTGCCGGTGGCGATCAGCACTGTTCATTTGAGATTATCACCGGCACACCATGACTGAGACATGTTTCATATTCCTGACTCACCAGCCGCCGATGCGTTTTATATTCCTGGTAGTCCTGAGCCGGTGGTGAGCACCACTGCTCATTTGACATTATTGCCGGCACACCATGACCTAGACATGTTTCATATTCCTGACTCACCGGCCGCCGATGCGTTTTATATTCCTGGTAGTCCTGAGCTGGTGGCAAGCACCACTGTTCATTTGACACTATCGCCGGCACACCATGACCTAGACATGCATATTCCTGACTCACTGGCTGGTGATGTGTTTTATATTACTGGTAGTCCTGAGTCGCCGGTGGCGAGCACCACTGCTCATTTGACATCATCCCTGGCACACAATGACATGAACATGTTTCATATTCCTGGCAGTCCTAATCATTCGGCAACACCACCATCACAATTACAAATGGTGGACACTCTTGAGATCCCTGCCAGTGTTGACATGCCAGATGCAGACAGTGCACACTTCTGGTTTACTGAGGTGACTGAAGGTAGTGACATGGAGCTCGATGTCTCTATGGCCTATATTGAACCTGTGCTGGATCATGTTACCCTGGCATTGTCATTGCCTGGATCTTCTCATAGTTCAATATTGACACAGAGAGATTCAGATGAGGTCCATTCCCCCCCTGGCTCTCCCCAAAATGTTCCTCAGCGCACCGTCCACCTTTCGTTACCCAGCCGCATTCATCCAGTATTCCCAGGTTGTACTCCATCGACACCGGCATCATCCCAGCAGGCCCCCCAAGTAAGTCCTGAACTTTGGCCGGGAGCTGCTGAATAATGATTGTAGGAGATTTTGACTTATTCTGACGCTGTTGAACACAGCTACCGCGAGGCTGTCAAGACGGTGAAGTCCAACATTGCAGTAAACCATGCCCTTCACCAGCAGCTCGCCACCCTTGATGAGGCAATGTGCCAGATGGCCCAATTAATGCAGCAGAAGTGCAGGACAATGATGAATTCTTTACCAAGGACATCGTAAAATTATCACTAGCAACTTCTTTCGTTTTGCTTAATGTATATGTCAACCGTGCTAGCCAGCACCATTTTTCGGCAATTACAATCTTTTCAGTAATTACTGGCAGCGAGAATCATTGCCCGTGAAGGGTAGACCATATTTTTCTAGCAATTACTGGCGGCAATTGTTGCTGCTGGTGCTATAATTCTATTCACTGGGCCCACACAGATCAAGCAATTACCACCAGTAATAATCATCGCCAGTGCCATGTAGTAAAATGGTGACCGTGCTAGCTGGCGCTGTGAGTCAGATGTTACTGCCACCAAGAATCTTTCAGCAATTACCACTGGGAAGAATCATCACCGGCAGTGAATCTGTATACTGGGCCCACATGGATGCATCACACCCTTGGCCCACACGAGTCTTTCCTGCTATGGGCCCAATCCGCTACTGACGGATCTATCATTGTTTTGCAGAAATCCGCTGGACGGATGTATTGTGGATTTCTACTGAATAGGCTGCTTTGTTAGAAGGGGGGTAGCAGGAGAGGGTCTCATATCTTGGTTAGTTCTCCATTGTTTGTTATGATCTTAGGCTTAATTATAATCTAATATACAGTCGTTTCAATGTTCCAAAGAGACGAGAGGGTTGTATTTGTTCACTCTTGTCCAATGCCAATATCTTTGTTAGAAGGTGGGTAGCAGGAGAAGGTCTCATATCTAGGTGAGTTCTCCATTGTTTTTTGTGATCTTAGGCTTAATTATAATCTAATATACAGTCGTTTAAACGTTCTGAAGAGACGAGAGGGTTGTGGTTGCTCATTCTTTTTCGATGCAAACATCTTTGTTAGAAGGTGGGTAGCAGGAGAAGGTCTCATATCTAGGTGATTTCTCCATTGTTTTTTGTGACCTTAGGCTTAATTATAATCTAATATACAGTTGTTTCAATGTTCCGAAGAGACAAGAGGTTTGCGGCTTCTTGTTCTCTTTTGATGCCAACATCTTTGTTGGAATGGTGAGAAGGTTCATATTTGGGTATGTACTCTGTCATTTGTTAGGTTCTAATCTACTTTACAGTTGTTCTGAAGTCCTGAAGAGTAGTAGAGTAATAGTATATGAGTGTCCCATCCCCCAAACCCTCAGCTTTGTGGGGGGTTTGGGTATATGATGTAACATGTAGTAATACCTGTAACACCATGGTAACACCGCGGTAACACCATACCCTTACCCGTGCGGGTACAGTGTTCACAGGTATGGGTATGGGTATGTGAAAATATACCCGAGGGTTACCCCTGGAGTTTGCTAATGATGAAGATTGTAAACTCATTAAGTGTTAAGTTGGAGCTTGGAGGCCCTATGATCAATATGTATTTATTAGATAATCCTGATCACTACTGTAGTCATAAATGTGGTCACTTGTATTGAAAATCCTTTGTGGAAACATCCAGAAATTTAGGAATTGCTGATGAACATACAAATAGTGAAATGGATAAGCCTCCCACAGTAAGTGTATCAAAACAAGGGGAAAAAGTGATTGGGTTGTCGCCAGTAACAGATTATGTCTGCAGACCAGACAAATTAGAACCACTGAGTTTGTATGACTGGATAAGGAATTGTGTACTAGAAAAGAAGAAGAAAATTGTTAAGGAAAAGAGGAATGAACAAAATGGAGGTACACCAGAAGCATCTGATGATGAAGTTGAAGATGAAGAGTCTTTTACTGGAAATCTACTGTCATTTGCATCTGAACATCCATTAGCAGCAATTCATGGAGTTCATTGGCTTTCTGACAAGAAAAAACTGGTTCCCAATTTCATAGGCCCTACACTTCCAAGGCCTGACTAAGGAGACAGAGATTATGACTGTTCTACCATGTTGACAATTTTTAAACCATGATGAACAGAACGTGATCTCAGAAGTGAGATGGAGACATGGGAGGAAGCATTTGATAAACACTCTTTTTCAAATCAACATACTCAAGTGATGAAAAATTTGAATATTTGTTATGAGTGTTTGGACTCACTTGATGACTTTCATGAAAGGTGCAATATCAATGCCAAAGTGGGCAAGTGATGAACATATATGGCAAGAGTTGGATCAGACAACAGCTAATGATGACATAGATGTCGACAACATGGAGCCGGTGTGGGAAGGGATGCAGATGGCTGAATCAACAGGCAAGAAAGAATGTTCAGATAAGAACTTAATGTCTACCATGAAATGAATTTTGACAGAAGCTGGATGGACAAATGTGTGTCCAGAACTGTTACCAGCAAATTTGAATTTAAATCCTGAGAAAATAAATGTTTCTAAACCATCTGCACAATGGTGGACATGAGTGGTAGAACGTTGAGCACAGGTGTTGCAAGAACATAGCCATCATCAGATATCTTCAACAAGTGAGACAACAGGACACCCCAAATTTACACCAAATGAAGTTAAAATTATCAACAAAGAGCACTTGCACAATGCATTTTGAAGTAATCAATGGCAAACAGAAATTGCTTGGATTGCAAGAGACTTTGATTTGAACAAAGAGCAGGAATGTGCATACCATATAATTGCAAACCATTCATGTAGTGACAATCCTGACCAACTAAAAATGAATATAGCAGGAATGGCTGGAACAGGCAAAACTCAGGTTTTACTTGCACTTATGCATTTTTTTGCCCTAAAAAAGGAAACACATCATTTGGTGAATGTGGCTCCCACATGGAGTGCTGCAGCACTCTTGGGGAGGGTCAACATATCACTACATGTTTGGAATTGAGAGTGATGGACAAAAGACAACAGGGGCTCAACTGGCTCAAATTAAAACATGTCTACATGGAGTAGATTATGTGTTTTAGATGAAGTTTCAATGCTTTCTTGTCATGACATGTACAGGATCAGTGAGAGGCTGGCAACAATTAATAATAGCCCTGAGAGCCCTTTTGGAGGCCTCAGTATGATATTTGCAGGAGATTTTGCACAAATACCTCCTCCAATTGGAAAGGAACATGATGCATTGTATAGCCAAACAGTGGGTATAAATGCAGTCTCACTTCATGATCAAGAATCAGCAATGGGAAAAGCATTGTGGCACCAAAGTCACTACTGTGGTAATACTTTGGCAGAACATGAGGCAGAGGCACAAATCAAAAGCTGACAGTGCCTTTTGAACAGCTCTGACAAACATGCGGTACAAAGCATGCACTGCAGCTGATCAAGTGTTTCTGAGAACACAAATGTCTGCTAACATTGCAGGGAGACCATGTGTGACAGATAAGAAATTTAGAAATGTGTCAATGATCACTGCACGAAATGCTAAGAAGGATGAAATAAATCAATTGGGTGTAACCATATTTTCATTAGAAACAAACCAAACATTGTTGCACTTTGTGTCTGTTGACACAGTAGCTCAAGACAAAGCAGATGACAATTTCAAGAGTAGTTTGAAGACAGCAAGGAGACATAAGGTAAAACATATAGCAATACCACATCACATTCAGCAGCAATTATGGGACCAATCTACATGTGCAAATACAAAGCTAATTCCTGGAAGACTGGCTTGATCTGTAGGAATGCCAGTGATGATACATACTAACTCTGCCACTGAGCTTTCAATGACAAAGGGCCAGGAAGGAATAGTTCATTCTTGGGATTATAGCACAAATTCAGAAGGGAAGATGATTTTGGAAACTTTATTTGTGCAACTGGTAAATCCCCCGACTGATGTTTGAATTGATGGATTACCTCCACATGTAGTACCTCTGACAAGAATTTCTGTAATGACCTCTGTTCATTTACCTGATGACACTCATCTCAACATTTCACATAACCAGGTGGAGGTTTTGCCAAACTTTGCAATGACAGACTATGCTTCACAAGGAAAAACCAGGAAACAAAATGTAGTTGACAGTGAAACACATCAGGCATATTACACTGCTTTGTCAAGAGTAGTGTTTAAAGGTCCAGTCTGTAGGACTGAAAAAATGACCAAAACTGAACTGAACTGGACCAATTAGGACTGGACCAGTGGTCTATCTATCGACCGGTCTTTTTTAGTCCAGTTGCTGGTCTTTCATTTTGAAAAATATAGTAGGACCAATGAAAAACTGGTTAAAACTGGTTGTGACCAGTCTTTTGCCCCAACATATGTTGGACCTTACTCCCACACATATTTACTTCATTTTTGGTCCCTGGATCATCAAAAACAGTCAAGAATTGGTTGAGATATGACCAAAAACATTTTTATACAAGTATTTTGTTGTATCAGAACAACTTTGATTGCACTGCTTATTACCTGAGCTATTTTACTCATATAACAGCCCAAATGAGTGCAACTACAAACTACAAATTACAAACTACAAACTGCAACTTGAATGCATGTCCTTTCTGTTTTGGCCATATCTCAGTCAAATCTCGACGGAATTGCTTAAATGTTAAATCTGTCTATGGAGAATTACAATATCTATCCATGCATATAGTATATATGATGTAATGGTCATATTTGTTGAGATACATATGGGTTATTTGGCACAACAAATTTACAACAAAAGACTGGTCCGAACTAGTCTTTTTTCGGTCCATGGAGCAATTAGGACTGGTCCCAGTTGCGGTCCTCCAATATCTGGGTCAGTCCTAGACTGGTTTTCCCATTTGGAAGTCAAAAACTGGACTGGACTGGACCTTTAAACACTAGTCAAGAGGTTCAACTGCCACAGGGACTCTGATACTTTCTGGATTCCATCCCCACAAAATCCAAGGAGGGGTCTGGACAGCACTTAGACAAGAGTTTTGAGAATTAGAGATGTTGGACTCTGCAATTTTATGGAAATCTGGATGCAGACATGATCGTGGCAGACTGTTGCAACACACTGATCTCTTTGTTAAGAAAGAAAAAAGGAGCAGAATTTATGCCTGAGAATATCCATGATGCACTGCACTGGGGACCACTCGATCCTTTTTTGGAGTGGACTTATAGCAACTTAGATTGGCATTTGATTAAACCTAATGCTGCTCCTACAAAACAGAAAAACATGACAACAGAGGCAGATGTGGAATCACTAAAGAACTCTTCTGAAGGACCAAGAAAAAAACAGAAGACACCAAGGACACAAAGCAAAGGAGAGATAAATAATTCTGCCTCAAGGCATATTTCTGCAAAACCTGAAGGCATCCATTGGTCAAACAATAGTTGTGCATACAATGCAATAATCACAGTGCTCTTCAATACTTGGAATGAAAACATGTATGTGAGTAACATAACTTGGACTGAAATCAATAATGAGATAGTGTCAGAGTTGTTACAGGGATTCAATGATTATGCAGACAGGCCTCTTACACCAGGACAACACCAATCATTGGAAGATATACACAACTCCATGCAGAGAAAACTAGGGTGCTTATCAGATCAATTTCAGTTTGGGAGTTTTAGTAGCATTTCATCAGTGCTCGAACATGTTTTGAAATGTAACCGACCTATCACATCTTTGGTGTGAAGGTGCAGAATAAGAACCCATCCGGCAATATGAGAGACAAATGACAACACATGTTTGGTCACAACTTATCTGTTGTCTGACCAAAGCTTGCAAGAACACTTGAACAACTTTCACCAAGAATTAGCATCTTGGTGTGAATCATGTGAACAATTGCAAGTCAGAGTAGCCACATTTAATTTCCTACCTCCTCTGCTGGCTTTCCAGTGGGTGGGTGGTACTGCACCAACATTGGAATGGGAGATCAATGTAACTGCAAATAACACACAAATGAGATACACATTGAGAGGTGTAATTCATCATGCACATAATCATTTTACTGCACATGTTGTATTGGCTTCAGGAACATGGTTCCACAATGGAATAGTAACAGGCCACTCATTGGCATGGTAACCACTGCAACAATGACATCAGGATACAATAATTTGTGCTATTTATAGCCAAGGACATACCCCATAGAGAACTTGGATCTGCCATGTGAAGCAATGGCCTACTAGCCCATGTCTAACTGCCGCACCACTGCTGCACCCACTGCCTCAAAGGCAGTTGAGTTTCAACTGCCCCCCTAGGTTTTGCCCATGGTGTGAGACCTTGTCAGCATCATCAGGGAGTGGCTGACCACAACAGCACATAACCTGAAAGTTTTTGCATTTAATACTCTATCAGTAAATGTCTCCAACTCTCAGCTTAATTTTTCTGACCATTAGTTCTTTACATATTACTTGCATGCACCTTTTTGGCTGGACTCAAACTGGCTTGGCTCAGCTTGGCTCAGGCCTGGGCTAGGGCTTGAAGCGGGAATGTAAGAAATGTGTAATAGACTTGATATAAATGTACTGAAAGGTCAGTTGTACAACAAGTTACTTACAATTCAAATTCTAACATTATAACGCATGCAATGAATGAGCATTGCTGTTTGATTGCCAGACTGGGAGTTGCTGGATATAATGATGTGTATCTCTCATTGACATCATCTCATTCCAAGTCCTCATCTCCTGGCACCTCAAGATTGAAATGTAAGTCTTTTTTATCATTTGCTTATCTTTCTCTGATACTAAGTTTGTCACACAGATCATTTGTCACTATAATGATGACACTTCAAAAGCAACTGCCTTTCCATCGAGTTCATTATGCATCCCACAGTGATGTGCTGGAGGCGCCAGGAGACTTGTGGAGCAAAATAGCCATAAGGTGCATACATAGTCACCATAGCCCTGTCCCATCTCCACTGAGTGCAGTGATATCCCTTGAAACAGGAAACACTGCCTCCCAAGCTTGACTTTACATTGCTTGTCACTCATCCCTGTGGCCATAAACACATCAACAACCTCAATGCCCAAGGAATGGCTACCAATGACTGCAGTCCCCCCTCACTTCCCCCACCCCATTATCTGTGCAGCTCCTGTAAGCCAGGCAGTAAGCAATAGCTTGTTGTTGTGTAGCAGGAGCTTCCAATAGATGAGGGGTGGGGTGGAGATGGTGCATGATGATGCTTGAGAGTAGTGACTGAATCACAGCCACAAAGCCTGGGCTTTGGGGCTCAGCTCAGGCTTCAGTGATAATGAGCCGAGTTCTGAGCCCTACCAAGCCCGCTCCAAGGCTTCTGGGGCTCGGCAGCCCAGGCTTCAGGGCTTTGGGCCAAGCCTTGCACATCACTATTTGCAACATGTGATTTTCAGGAAAAACCAAAGTTGAACTTGGACGGCATCACACAGCAAGGGAGACCACTATGCTCCCTCTTTAGTTTGGGCACCTCAAGAATGTGCTTTGGACAATTATATGTTCTATGTAAATAGCTGGTCTATTTCTGTTTGCATCAAAGTTGGTGGTTATGTGATTTTGATGAATTTTTTGCACAAATAATCCATGAATCTTCTGCAAGCCATATCTCAACAACCAGGACACATTTTTACATGATCTTGTAGTAAATTTTTCACTAGTAATTGAGCTCTAGAGCACCATGTAATTTGCCTATTTTTTGGTTGAGTTTTGAAAGAGCCTGAGCTTGCTACCAAGGCTCAATGTTTCAAAGCCTGAGCCCACTCAAGCCAAGCCCAAGCCCGGGCTTTCAAGCTGAGCTGGGCCCTGCACATCACTAGTTGTGAAGAAAGTGCTGGGTGAATAGTGTTCACTGGGGGACAACAATGCATTACTTTGATCATTGATTCAGTTTGGAAAGAGTTGCCAGTGGCACTGGCACTGCGGCCAGTAGTGCTGCCAGCTAGGGATGCTGAAGTTCAGTTCAGTTCAGTTCTTCAAAGATTTTGCTGAACCTAGAACCAGACTTCAGGTTTGGTCCAGGCAATCTGCTGAACTTTGAACTGGACCATCGGTTCAGGTTCAGGAGGGTTCAGTTCTAGGTTCAGGAGGCTCTGAACCCAGAACCGAACTTTTTTATACCAAAAATTCTCTAAAATGCCTCTCAGCTTTGTATACAACTACATAACAGGTGATGTGTAGTCAAATATATCATACATGTAAGTAAAAATTGTCGACTTGATATAATCTGAGTGGTCAGGAGGCATGGTTGACATCCTTGATGGTGGACTCTACCACTGCTCAGGCCATCACTTAGTCATGCCTTTGCATCTTGTCTTTGTACAAGAGGTTTTCTTGATATGACAGAAATATTAAACTAACTAGTAAGGGGGCATGTCCTGACTAATAAAAAATTTTGCCCCTCCCATGTCATGAGCGAGGGGCTGTGAACTTAATTAAATAAAAATAAAACACCCCTTGCGCATCTTGCATGCAAGAGTTGTCAGCTATTCTGTCCTGCTGTTCCTGCCACCTGCATGTCAGTAGCACCACCTGTCCAGTAGTCCTTGTGGTCTCCCTCATTCCACTCCCCATTGTGCACCTCCTGCTGCCATTCTTGTCCATGCCATTGAACATGGTGATAGATTGTCTCCTCGGCTCAAAGGCTGATTCACCATTTCAACCATATTCTAATCACATCGGCTAACTCCTACAACGTCCCAGACACAGCACGACCCAGTCTATCAATCGTGATATCATATCAACCGCATTGAAACATCACCAGTGACATCGATCGTACCAAGAGACCACATTGCACAACCTTAGGACTACCTCGAAAGCCCCTAAGATTCCTCTAACCAACCATTGAACATCCCCGATCAACTTCGAACAAACCGCGACTGCGATCGAACATCGTTGACCATTGTCAAGCATTATCAATCAATATTGAGAGACTGTGAGCAACATCGGGCACCACATTTGTTATCTATATGGTGGAATACCATGCACCAGGAAGGATTCCAACTCATGCTCAAACCTGCTGATAGTAGGTCAGCCTTGTTCCAAGTCCCTATCACGCATAGAACCCGCTGGACGAATTATTGCAAGACTTAGCACAGTTTATACACAAAGGACAGTCCCTTTTTAGTTCTATACCCTTTATTACTCTTTCATCATATGATATATATCTTTCTTGTTCAGATTCCAGTCTCCTTTTTGGCCTTGTGCCTTAACTCATATCTTTTGCCTCATGTTCTACACATGTTTCTCATTCCATTTTAGGAGTTTCTTTAAAACATATAAAACTCTGTAGTATCTACTTGGAAATACAAGAAATCGTCTTCACCTATCATCTCGTATTAAGTTCTAAGAATCAGATCTATCCTCTAAAACAATCTAAACTTCTACAAGTTTTCTCGATTGATGAGAAACCTCTGCAACCATTGTCATCCTCAATCTTACTTTGATCCTCTGATCGTTAGCACTAGCAACCATTCCAACACTTCCTAGCCATTGGCTATAGTCTTCATATACTATCGACCTATTGAAAGGTCCTCAGAATTCACACATTGACCATCAACGAACAACATCATTTGCCATCAATCTCATCGATCGTCCTCAATATCGATTGATACGATCAGACCGTGCCAAACACCTTCGTCTCCTATAGCACTACCTTCATGACTAGTACCAACTAGTTATCTTCCCATAGGTTGGACCACGAACATTCAGAACACATTGCACCCTTCCTCTGACTCGTCGCAAATATCATTGGTTGCCTCATTGGCTGTTTTGGTGGTTTTCCCAGGTTGAGTATCATCAATGGGTCCTCCATTGTCATCGTGGGTCATGCTCAGTCATCACCTTGTTTCTGTTGTCATAGTCATGCTCATGCTCATGCTCCCTGTTGAGCCGGTGCTCGTTGTTTTGTCGTACGCTGCTAGCACTGACCTGCAAGCAGTGGCTCACAGGGCTGAGGGTGTGTGCTGGGTCATCTGTCATCATTGTGGGGTGCAGTCATTGTGGGGTGCTGGGGCGGGTGCTGGGAGGCTGTTCCTTGTCGACATGGGGCCCTGGTGCTTGGTTTTGTCGTTGTAGGCTAGTTATCTGTTGTCGTGATTCGGCATTGGCTAGTATGGGTGCCATCGTTGTAACATGTTTATGACCTAAAACTATTGAAAACATTTAGTTTGTTGAAAGAAAAAAGAAATAAAACTTACCTAGGGCATACATGATGCCTATCATCGTTTGGGCCCATTTTGGGTGTGATTGCTCATTTGCAGTCAGGTGTCATTTTCCGGTGTACGCATGGAATCAACAGAAATGTTCCCATCACATGAGTACAGGACATGTGATGCATCAAAACCTGCTGCCATTCAGTGGAGTCAATTGCACAACAATTGCATTCAATACTACTCACAAAAGATGCAACAGAAAAATTTCAGTTCGAACTAGGTTCTGGCAAGGTTCAGAGATTTTGAACCTTGCCTGAACCTAGAACCGAACTTGTGGTCCAGTTCTACTCATCCACCCGAACCTTGGTCCGAACTTTGGTCCGATTCTGAGAAGTTCAGGTTCAAACTTTGGTTTGGAATCGGACTGCGGCATCCCTACTGCCAGGAGCCTGAGTAAGGGCACGGGGTCAGAGATCCCGAGTTCAAGGAGCTTGAAGCAGTTTGAATTTGAACCAGCCTGAGTGACTCTCGTACAGTCCGAGTTGGTAGTATGGCAGAAAGTTGAACTTCTTCAAACAGCCTGAGGATTCCTATTGATAAAGGCAGTTATTACCAGGCTGTGACTGTCTGTGGAGGTAGACGAGCGAGGCACGAGTGCAGTGTACCGGTGTTTTGCACGGATGGAATGATGACGCGTCGAGATCATGTGATGGTGTACCGCTCCAGGTTACTAGATCCTTGCTCCTTACGTTCTCAGTTGTTGCATCGATTGCAACACCATTTTCTTTCGCCCGCCCGCCCACTGCCTGCAGTTTTCTCCGATCATTGTCTATTTCATGTAAACGCGAAATGATGCTCAAGTATTTAGCACTTGTTTAGCACAAGGCTATCGAGTGGTCACGTATGGTGCATGCCTTTTGAACTGAAAATGTTTTGCAGATCGAAATCTAAGTACTCAGACTAATGAGCAGAGACATAGCTATGGGTTACCGTAGTCATATCTCAGCTCGCCCCGTTTTCGATTGGGTTGGAATCCGAGAGGAGGTCTTCTGTTAGGTTCTTGTTTTCGGATTCCGGCCAGTCGCTTCCGCTCCCAGAAATATTAGCATGTATACTTTGTACAAAATCCTACGAGCATATCTATAGGCAATCAGCTATTTCGACCAGTAGCAAAAGTGATTACCGTGACATGCATGACTCATGGATTACAACCCCACGTCGAGGGATAAACCTCATTCTCAATACTGAGAACTCAGAATTCACTCAAGTACTTATTCTCCATTGTAGAATACCATGTAGTATGTAGTATGTCCGAGTCAGTGAGTAAAGTATGCAATGCTGTCTAATGCGATGGACGTAGTGCATCTATTAGAATTTATATCCTCCCGTAAGTCCCATCACGTTTTGCGGATCGGCAGCTGCTTTAATCTCCCGCAACTTCTGAAGGTTATCACCATACAGCAACTCCAGCGGCGTATCTCCAAGAGCATAATTCGGGTAATGAATGTCATCCGCCAAGCTCTGTCCTTGCTGAATAGCAAAAGCCTGAATTGTATTAGACATATTCCACAACGCGTCATGGAAATATTGCGCATCCGCCACATCAGAGAAGGTGATCCAGGGATTGCAAGGCGTAACTTGACGGGATGCTGGATGAGGGTATGCAGAGGGTGTGCTGTGGCCGAACGCATCGAGGAACGGCTCGACACCCAACAGGACGGCGATAACGGAACGGTTGTCTTTGACGGCTTGGGAGTAGGTAAGGTCGATCTGCGTTTGAATTTCGTTGAGGATGGGGAGGGTGTACTTGAGGATGGGTATCATGTTTGAAAGTCCTCCGGAATTGCTGAAGACGAGTCTATATATATACTATCGAAGTTAATGATTATCACTTACGTTTGGACAACATCAATCGTCGACAGGAAGTCGGGGAGAGACCGAACGCTGAAGTTGCTCGATATCGATGGAATATTCAAGAACGGTTGATACAAGCTTGGTTGAGTTCCTTCACCATAGAACATGATTACTTGCCATACAGCCTTTGGAAATCAGTCAAGACTGACTTCATGACGAAGGAGCAGCCTTGAACTTACTTGACCATTTGAGTTTACATAAGCGGCAGCGATCTGGGCCTTAAGATCAGAATTCTGTAAGCTGAAGTTTGCTATGGCTTGGGAAACCAGCTCTTTTTGATCAACAGAATAGGTAATTACACCACCCTAATATCTGTTATGTCAGTCAACTGAGTATAACTGTCCTGTATATAGAAACATACCCATACACTTGACAAGGGATGAGCATTCATGGTGAATGTCGTGATAATCCCGAAGTTATTTAATCCTCCTTTCAATCCGAAGAACAGATCGGGGTAGGAAGAGTTTGTAACCTCGACAAAAGTTCCATTCGGTAAGACTAGGTCGAAGGCAAGTATGTTGTCAACGCCTAGTCCATACTGATCCGCAACCCAGCTGTAACCTCCTCCAAACACAAGACCAACACCTGAGGGCGATTTAACATGAAATGGATCATAACTTGAGGAGAACCTACCAACACCTGGGACACGACCTCCGGCAACTGTCACATTGAAGGGTGTCAACTTGGCATAGACTTGATCCCAGGTCAGACCGCTTCCAATTTTCACAGTCTGAGCAGCCACATCGTAAACCAGATCAGTGAAATGTGACATGGCTATCTGAACGCCAGTGGTTGAGCTAAATCCTATGTTGCTAGCATGTCCACCGCTTTTAACCTAAGCTCATTGTTAGTAGTGGCAGATATAAAATAACAAACAAACAACCGACCGCAAAGGGGGCACGAATGTCTTTGCGGCCAACTATCTTTAGCTGCAGGGCGGTCAATAACACGTCCGATGAATGGAGGAATAACTCACGATGCTGCTAACGTCTTCGACGCAAGTCGGATTTACGCTACAAGTGGCATTCTGAGTACTGGATGCTTCAAAATGGGATATATCGTCCAGATACTCTGTCGATCCTGTCTCGAAAATATTCACATGACAATCACGTGGACAAGAAAAGGTACTAACCAGGAAAGTGAACCAAACCAGGAAGTTGGCTGTGGAGCAAACGACAAGCCCTTGAAGCGGAGTTCTGCCCACGCGCTGTGACGACAGCGACGGCGGTCAAGAAAAGCTTCAAGCGTAGAAAGGCGTTCTTCATCCCTAAGAAAGAGTTTGGGTGGCTACTGTGGATGTACAGGTAGCCTTTCTTTTTATACACAGGTTCAAGTCCATCAAAAAGTTGCCATAACTTGAAGTGTTTTAAAATCTGGTTTCAGGAATCTCTGCATGACATGTCGCATCACTCACTGGTAGACGCCATACCACTACTTCTGAGTTCCTAACTTCAGCGGTGGCGGACACAAACAAAGGGAAAAACGTCATGTTGATCGCGGACTTCATGGTATATGCCTTACGGTTGTACCGTGACGACCGCTGACCACATTGAACTTCTTGATACAGAAATTTTCAGTTATATGGTGTACTCACGTAAGATTCAGTTTATACTGACCATCACAATATGATACTAAGGTAGAGCGCGTCTGATGCGATCGAAAATAATTAGGCATTTTTCAAAATCCGCTGTGATAGGAACACGGCGAGCGTGACAAACTTCCAAAAAAGGCCTGTAAATCCTGAGATTATGGAGAAATTGTTGTACAGAATGTGTTCATTCTATACCTTTTAGACTATTTTCAGGTCATTGGGACTGTGGTCGGCGAGAAATTTGCAGAATACGAACCTGCTCAACCGCCCCTGCATTGTGCAAGTTCACCTAAATGCCTGAGGCGGATAAAAACCAGCCAAAAATCCAGAAATGCTTGGATGAAAAAAACTGGGAAGAAATCCCTGAGACAGTTGTGCGAAAAAGGACCTATGCCTGATCCGTGTTAGGTGTTGTGCTGGACGCTTGAGGTGACAAGCGACGTTCTCGGCGGAGTGACGTTATGCGACGCTATAGTATTTTCCGTGTGCTGCGAGCGCCTATCGAGTCGTTCCGAGTCAGGGCCGATGATCTCATAGATTTGTGTACTTGGAGATAATTTTATGTACATATAAACAGACATAAACTCATCATATCAACTCGGCTCGGCTATCAATCTTATGAAACTCCAAAACAGGAGTCTAAAACCTTCTCACTTATAATTAATTGATTCCGCTTGTCCGCGTCTTGTTCCCTCTTGTTCCCTATCAACTTGCGGCCTGCCAGTGCGCCATGTGCGCATGTTCCATTGTGCCTTCACGGTGATTGGTTTCGGCAAAATTTCTGTGCCGTCATTTGGGACCACTAAGTTAGATCTGTCCAATCAACGTATTGCGGATCATAGAACAAACTCCTTTGATATCCATGAAAAAGGAGTTGCAGATACACCATAGTGGCACCACATGCACAACTGCGTCGCCCCGTTGAAGTTGAATGTGCACATGACCGTGACCCGCCGACATCGGTCGGTATTGATATCTACCTACGCTACACAAGTAGCTAAGGACATACAATTGAGCACCCCTACTGAGAAGTTGACAACCATTTGGGAGCCTTTGGGCCGGGAACCCGGGGTTGCTACTGGCACCCGCGGGTTGTTGATTAGTTTTATCCCGGAAAGAAGCCCTCGATTGGACACCTTACACCGGTACCACTCGCGGAAGCAATGCAGCTTCCGACAAAGTTCTCTTCCAATATCTTTCGTTTCGTTTGCTCAGATCCTCTTGTGGAATGCCCGAGATGATGCGCGTTGAGAACGGAGTAGAAAGGCAAGGGATCAATATTCCTCCTTGGTCCCATACACTATAGCTTCCGGATGATCATGATGAGACGCGTCAATTTGGTCGGTCAAAGAAATACCTTTAAGGATTAGGTATATATCTTTCCCCTTCCGTAGAAGCTATCAATGCTCACATCGAAGTGGGAAGCCGTAGGGTCGCCTAACGGTGGATCCGTCGTAGAACTCACGACCGGCACACTACGCCCGAAACCGATGTTGACCTTAGCATCATGATGCTCCTCCGGTGCTGCTCTGAGATGATACTGGTGACGTATAGTCTCGTATAGTTTTGATTATCCGAGCCTCCTCAATTTTAGATTGTGCCTCAGATCTCGATATTCAGTATCATCCTCCCTTCGATGACTGGTACAAGCAATGTCATTTATTGTTTCTACTAAATACAACGCCAGCAGCGTTGTCATGTAAAATACCCAACGCTTCGCTTATACTAGCTGCCCTGTTAGCTAACCTAGTCGTTCGAAATGCCGTCATGAATCATAGTCTCAGGAATTCTACGCTTGAACGACACTTTGATGTGAGGTGCAAAGCTTTATTTATAGTCGCGTAAGAATGAGGAAACGATTTGAAGTCGCGTACACACCTGACCATAGCATTGGTATACTCTAACGGGCTCTCAGTCGTAAGTTTTCTTCCGTCTACGTCGACCGCCTCTGAAATTTCATAAGCAGTCAACATGGACGCTGCCATAATCCAGAGAGTATCGCGTGCCATAACTACACACAAAACAAGGTAGTCAGTAATTTCTTTGTTGTCACGACGAGTATAACCCACATTTTCCAGGACAGGCACGTCGCCCAAATCCAAACGCCAATTCCACATCCGAAAGATCAGGATTAATTTTTCCATCAGGTTTTATGAATCTCTCTGGGATGAACTTGTTGGTATCCGCGCCGAATATGTTTTCATCTTGCAGCACCGCCCATGCATTTGGAATCATGATAGAGCCCTTGGGAATCACATAGCCGTCATATACATCATCCTGAGTGCAAACATGATAGACAGCGAATGGAGTGACCGGATGCCACCTAAAGACTTCATTGACAATTGCGGAAAGATATGGAAGGCGTCCAAAGTCAGTAAAATCGGGAAGACGTTGGCCTCCCAGGACGTCGTCCAGGGCCTTCTGAGCTTTCTTTTGAATATGGGGATGAAGGGCCATTGCAAGGACGAAGTTGTAGAGAGCACAAACGCTCTAGCATAAGCACTGTCAGACGAAACTGATAACTGAGATAGAGGGTTACTTGCAGTATCTGCCCCGCCTAAGAGAAATTTATACTGAGCAAGCGTGGTTAGGAAAGCAAGAAAATAACCTTACCAAGATAAGCATTTCCCAAGACGTTACGCATCGCCTCTATTTCGCTCTCGGAGATGGCTGCACCGTCCTGTACTGCATACAGGAAGCGCGACGCAACGGATGAAACCGCCGTCCCATTTTCCTGTTCAGTGGATGTCAACGCAGAACGGAAACGGTGAGAATACAGTCGCATGCACATACCACTTGAGACTTAATTTCCTTGTAAGGTCCCATAAGGAGATCCACCGCAAGGGATCTTCCTTTGTCAGCAGCCTCGTGGAATTTGACACCAGGGAACCACCTTGGCAGGAACTTCAGAAACGGGAACACATCCACTATGGGGTACGTAAGCATCAGAAACGCATCCAAAAGAAATAGACTCAACCCAAATAGCCTCCACGAGCGACGTCAGCGAAGATCGCGTTGACCTCCTCGGGTGCCTTGATGAATGGATGCTCGAAGTTCGTGGGGATGATACCATATGTGATTGAAAGAATGGCATCCACAGCAGCTCTAATGCATCCATTAATTCCATTTCAGTGGTCAATCAAGAATCGACGTACAGTCTGAGTTCTCCTTCGTGGTCTGAGCTAGTCAACAGACGGCGAAGGAGTCTTCTCGAAGCTTGGAGCTCGTGAGCCTTGTTGAAGGCACTCGCCTCGACAGTATCAAATTCTCGTCGGAAGATACGGCGATGTTCTGAATGGCAAATTAGGTATAATGTCGTGTACCTGGAAGGATGAGTTTGACCTTTCCACTTGTCAGTGTTATTCATGAAGACCATCAACCAGGCGGTTTGAATGCTGCTTAGAGGTGAACAACGTATTGGACATGCACATAAGATGGCTTACAGGTCGTCTAGCATAGTGGAACGTGGTCTATTTTGAATTATATGAATGACGTCGAGCTGAAACCGATAAATTGCCAAGTACCTGTCGGAGTAAATGCCAGATCTCTTAGCGAGCAGGTCTTGGATAACCTTGGCCGAGTTCATGATAAAAAATTGCGTTCCGGGGACTTTCATACTGAGGATATCGCTGTCTAAAGAGCAATTTAGCCAACACAATTAATTCAGTCGGATAACTGGAACCTACTATATTGTTTTCCCCACTGAAGGTAAACTTTCCATGGCTCCTTCTTAGGGAGGTCAAAAATGTTACCGAGCAAAAGCAATCCAGGTGGTCCTGGGGGAGTCGCGCGCCTCTTGCGAAAGAGTACGATAGATGCGAGCAACGCGACGGCTGCAATCGCAGCCAAGCGGGGGTCAATGGCAGTAGAACTCATGAATTCAAATGAAGAAGAAGGTTCCAGGTAAGAGCCTCATCGAGGCTATTCCTTTTACATGCGTCTAACCCAGATGCCTGCAGCATGAGTTGTTTGTTCACATAATTGTTGGACTCAGTTGAACGAAGGACTCTCCGACTTTCAAGGCCGGGACTTGTGTTGATAAGGAATGACGGCTGAAACGCAGCAAAAGGGCCCGTTTGGGTCCCCGGTATTTGCTCGGCTCCCCTGCCAAAATCCAGGCGTACGACGTGAGCTCAACAACTTACTCAATTCGGTTGGCCACTGGCAGCTCGGGGAACCAAACCCCCTGATGATGTAATTCAAATCTGCCTTGGCAGCTTATGTAAAAGCAGTTGTGACAAGTATGCTCTAGCCTCTGAGGATCGCCATCATAGTACACAATTTGCATTTTATGCATTCATGTTATAACATTAAATCCATCATGCGAATATATTGATGAGGCCGAGAAAAGAAAGATCTGCAAGAAAACAAAACAGAGCGCTCAGACTGGTTCATCATTCGTAAGCTGTATTTTCTATTGCAACTCCTGTGAACGCGCGTCATCTCGGCAGGTCAGACATCGACAGGGCCATTCAAAGAAAAGGAAAGGGTGTGGGAGAACTTATCGGAGGGAAGCTGAAGATCTCCGTTTTTCTAGGAAAAACCCCCAGCCTCACCGACATTCAACCGAAATTATAACGCGAACCGGCACCTACGAGGACTCAGGAGGGATTTGATTTTGAAGAGCTCAACAATTCAAACTCCGACTAACCGAACTTACTATCATTGCAGCATGGAGATTCGAGAAGTCGATGGATATACTTAACCCCTTTCTTGAAGGACTTAAGTCTCCATCCCACTCAAGCTTCCCTCAACCAACCACCTGAATCATGCCTTTCTTCTCTCAAGCACCTCCCCCTCCAACTCCTCTTGGCCGATACCGTGCTCTTTCTAAGCACGCCTCTGTCTATGTCTCTCCACTGGTGCTCGGTGCTCAGAGCATTGGAGATCAGTGGCATGCGATCGGAATGGGAGCCATGGAAAAGGAATCCAGCTTTAAACTGCTCGACGCATACTTTAATGCGGGTGGTAACTTCATCGACACCGCTAACAACTAGTGAGGACATACGTTTTCTTCTTCCACTAGATCTCTTCGGATTGACTTTTGACGCAGTCAGAATGAATCTTCAGAAAAGTTCATTGGAGAGTGGATGGAAACTCGCGGTATCAGGGATCAGATGATCATCGCTACAAAGGTAGGTTTACGCTATATATACCATCTTTGACTGGAAAGTTCACCATTTGCTTCAGTATAGTTTCAACTTCAAATTAGCTGACCCCAGTACGACTCACAAAGTCAATTATCACGGCAATAACGTCAAGTCGATGCGTATCAGTGTCGAGGCGAGCTTGAAGAAGCTTCGAACGTCTTACATCGATATCCTTTATGTTCACGTATGGGACTTCGAGACCTCTATCGAGGAGGTCATGAACAATCTTCACAATCTCGTTGTATCCGGCAAGGTTTTATATTTGGTAACATTCCTCCTCTGTGACGGTTGTCCTATCTCTTACACAGACTTTTCGCACTTAGGGCATTTCCGACACTCCTGCCTGGGTCGTTGCCCAAGCTAATCAATACGCTCGCGATCACGGCAAGACACCATTCTGCGTGTACCAAGGATGCTGGAATGTCATGGATCGAGCCTTCGAGCGCGACATCATTCCCATGGCCCGAGAACACGGCATGGCTCTGGCTCCTTGGAACGTTTTAGCAGGTGGTAAACTCCGCAGTGATGTAGAAGAGGAACGCCGCGAGAAGAGTGGAGAAAACGGGCGCGATCTCAAGATCAACGAACACGGGTGGAAGCGCACGGAACAAGAGAGGAAGATGTCGAATGCCTTGGAGAAAGTGGGAAAGGAAGTCGGGGTGGACAGCGTTACTGCGGGTAAATATACTCTCACTTCGTTTCACATAGTGCTCGCTGACTATTCGACGCTTTTAGTTGCTATCGCATACGTGATGCACAAAGCACCATACGTCTTCCCCTTAGTTGGAGGCCGGAAAGTTGAACATCTCATGCAAAACATCGAGGCTCTCAATATCGCCCTTTCCCCAGCTCAGATCGAATATTTGGAAAGTATTATGACCTTTGATGCTGGTTTCCCGCACAATATAGCTGTACGTTGCTTCCTTAATCGGTACCACTCGACTAACATACTGTACAGGGCGATGGGTCTAAACCGAATGGCATGTTTACTATGGCAGCCCAGACTGATAGGGTCGCGCATCGTACTGCAATAGTTCCCAAGAAGAAGACCGTTTAGAGTGTTTAAAATGTCTCCGACTGGCAATATTCCTGTGCTAAGCCAATGTACATACAAGAGTCTTTACTCCAATGATTTAGCAATGATTACGAGTCTTGGAGATAATTGCGCACTCGCATCTGCAAACAGCTCTTCGTCGACGAAGTTTTTCAATCTTCAAGTATCTAGAATGGTTCGGAAAAGGGGATGTTAGCAGGCTGTTAACCATCCATTACGGTTGGGTGTTCTATCTCTGAACAAATAATGACCTTACCTTATGCTGTACCACAACTTCATCCGAATCCTACAAGTAGATATGAAATCTGAACCTTAAACCAACCTTAAACTTTTGACGAGGGTATATGGGAACTGCGTGACTACGGCTTGGTCCCTGGTGTTGGGATACGGGCAAGCCATGCGCAGTCCGAGTAAATAGTTCTATTAATAGTACATGCTATATATAGATCATAGTACGCATCAAGGATACGAGACGTCTAACTCTTGCTTTGACTCTAACCACGCGCAGAAATAAGTCCCCCCTTCCTTGCACAATAATAGGTTATGGGCCCTGGCCCTATCTAGCTGAACGAGTTAATTATCTGGACCTACCATGTCACAGCACTCGGATGGAGAAACTCCCGAACAACCAGTACCATGCATACACTTTGTAGCCCCTAAACGAAGTGCGGGGACATATCCTTCAGGTGCGAGAGTGAGGGAGCCAGGAAACACGACTGATGTTCCACATGATATGCCTGCTCATGGTGATGAACCCACAGCAGCACCCCACAAATATATTGAATTAATCTGAACCAAGGAATATTCAAACGTCAGTAAGTTGTCTGGCTGTGATCATTTAATGGACACAAACTGGCACGTGTGGAAGGAAAGGATGCAGAGAGTTTTTATCAATTGCGACATCACCAAATATATTATAGGAGATGTACAAGGACCCAATAATCCTGTAGGTGCACGTAACTGGGATGAGAATGACACTTGGGCTCAACAGGTTATAATTCAGAACATAACCTCCACACAGATGAACCATGTAGGCTCAAAGGATACCGCAAATGAAATGTACCACACACTTTTGGCAACCCACAAAAATATGGTGCATCAGATGGTTACATTTATATTAACTCAATTATATGAAACCAAGTTATACAATGGAGGGGATCTCTTGAAACACCTCGACACAATGAAGTCCCTACATGACAGAATTAACCAATTCCCAAACCCAGAATTCCATCTTTCAGATATGTGATTCAAGTCCACCATTTCAGCATCCTTACCCCTCTGTTGGCAGACCTTCATGGACCCCTATAATGGGAACACCAATGATCCCAATGATCCAGATCCAAAGCACTGTATGTCCTCTGATCAGTGTATAGGTATTATGGGAGGAATACAAGATATGGGCCAATCAAAGTAATAATGGGAACGGTAGCACTAACCTGGTTAATACCCAGTCAGCTACTAGTAGATCCCTGGAAACTCATATTACAGACCACAAGAAAAGCATGAAACCATATTGCTGTTAGGGCGACACCCACTATCTGCTAGCTAAGACTGTGCAGGTTCTCTCTACAAGAAGGGGGTGGGATCTGCGCTTGTGATGGGGGAATTGATGGTTTTGATGCGAGGGGTTATTAATAGATGTGGTGGTTGAGAAAGGCCTTTCACACCGAAAGCATAGGTGGAATACCTAAGAGAACACAACTGGGGTCCCCTAGGCATATATTTAGGGTTTATATACTATGTTACATTGTTGTTACTGACACACTTGTACATGCACATACATTTTGATGCGTGCGAAATAAAATTCTCATGCTATCAAAGTGTAGCATCATTTGGCGTCATGTAGTGTAATTTGACATAATAAAATAAAAATGAAACTTTATTAGGTAATGGGGTGGTTTCCTAACATTACCCCCCTTTTATGCCTCGACTTCCAGGCAAGAAAATATTGCATTTGTCCCCTCTGTGAAATTTTGGTAAGGCTGGAATTTCATCCCCTCATACACCATTCTCGCAATGCAACGTGGAGCATTTGGATTACGTTTAAAGAATTGGGCAATCACGTTATGCGCTCGCTTACAATTCTCTTCGGGTTCCCACAAATTATTTTTGTCGGTATAGTTTTTCCACTTTATTAAGAACTCCAATTTGTTCCGTCGAAGACGTGAGTCTAGAATTTCTTCAACTATGTATTCTGGAGCACCTTCTACTATTATCAGAGGTTGCGGAGTAGTTTGTTGGCCAGGAATAGTGGGTGGGCGGTAAGGGCGTAGGCGGAATATGTTAATCTTGGGATCAATCTTGAATGATCAGGGTAATTTTAGCACTATCACATTAGGCAAGATCACTTTAGAGATCACATATGGGCCAACTTGTTTCTCCGTAAGTTTCCTTGAAGGTCGTGGAATATTCAGGTCCTTGGTACTTAGCCACACCAAGTCACCAACTTTGTACTCTGGAGCGCATGCTCGAGTACGATCTGCATGTTGCATCATGTCATCATGTGCTTTCTTCAATGCCACCTCTGCTTCCTCTTGTACCTTTTGCATTTAGATACAAAGTCTTCTACTGACTGTACTTTGACTTCCCTTCTGGGTTCTACTCCCATGCGAGGATGATATCCATAATTCACGAAAAAGGGTGACATACGAGTAGCCAAATGGAATTTGTTATTGTGGGAAAATTCAGCAATTGCCAGCCATTTGGGCCAGTCGGTTTGTTGGTAGTTGACAAACATACGTAGGTACTGCTCCAACTCCTGGTTCATTCTCTCTGTCTGCCCATCAGTCTGTGGGTGATATGCCATAGATAGTTTAGTTTGAATTCCCAATATGTTGTTCAGTTCTCACATAAATGCGGAAGCAAATTGTGGTCTGCAATCGGAGATAACAGTATTGGGTAACCCATGTAACTGCCATACCTGATTTAGATAGAGGTGCACCAAGCCTAATGATGAGGTTTCTGTAGTAGTAGGAATAATATGGACCTCCTTTGTAAAGTGGTTGCATACTACAAATATTGCATCATACCCTTGAGCCTCAGGTAATCCGGTAATAAAATCCACAGATATATCTCGCCACGGCGCTTTAGGTATAGGGTTTGGCATTAATTTTCCTGCAGGTTTCTCTGGAAATTTCTTTCCCCTCATGCACATATCACATCCATCCACATACCCCAACACATACTTTGAAATTCTGGGCCACCAATAATTTCTCGTTACTAATTCCAACGTCTTCCATCTTCCTGGGTGTCCGGCAGTCGGTGTATTATGATGTAACTGGACAATCTCCCTTCACAAATCCTGCTCCTTTGGTACATACACTTTTCCTCGAAACAACACCAACCCTTGTTCCTCAGCCCCTTCATCTCCTTTGATATTACCCTTCTTCTCTCCCTTCAGAGCTTTCATGGCTTCCACTACTTCATTGTCCATTTCTGAACATTGTCTAATTTTAGACAACATTTCCATTTCCAAGCTATCTATTAATAGATGCCCTTGACGCATAGCGCAAATGTGAAAGTATTCAGGTTTGAGTAAGGTAACATTCTTATTGTCCTCCTCCACCCCCCTTTTATGATCAATACATCTGCATAATGCATCTGCTTTCCTCATTAAGCTTCCTGCTTTGTGGACCAAGTGAAAATTGAAACATGATAGGAATAGTGCCCAACGCGCTTGCTGGCGATTAAGCTTTTTAGCGGACATGAAGTATTGCAGATTTTGATGATCCATCCAGATCTCAATCTGATGTGTACATCCCTCCAAATAATGCCTCCATGCCTCCAATGCTCGTATTATCCCCAACATCTCTTTGTCATGCACTTCATAATTCCTCTCCACATCATTCAACCCTCTGGACAAATATGCACAAGGATGCCATTTGTCATCTTTGCACAGCATTGATAATACTGCTCCAGTAGCAACATCGGATGCATCAGATTCCACTCACAACGGGCATGTGAAATCTACTGGGGCTAATATTGGTCCCTCCACAAACTTTCTCTTCAACTCCGGAAACGCTGTCTGCTGCTGCTCTCCCCACCTCCACACTACTCCTTTTTGCATAAGGTTATGTAAGGGTGCAGCAATTTTAGAAAAATTGTACACAAAGCGACAATAATGATTTGCGAGTCCCAAGAAGGCTTGAACCTCCTTTTTTTTTTTCCCCATTTATTCTCTTTTTGTGGCATACCATATGTGAGAGATAAAAGTGTACACTGTATAGTATGTTTATTGTGCTATTGTCCAAAATGAATTCTTTGTCATCAGCTTGGAGAGACCACAGTGTGGCTCTCAAGCACCATTGGCGCCATAATAAGTGGTGCTGGACTGTGGATAGTGTATGAGTGTGTCGTGTCATCTGTATTCATTGTTCATTCCCCATTTCTCTCTTGTGCTCCCCAGCTCCTTTCAGTCCCTTCTTTGTTGTGGTTCTTCTACTAGGGTGGGTATCTCCCTGAATGTGTCCTGTAGGCAGCCAGTTGCAGCTACAAAAGTGAATAGTGCGCATAACATTTTCTTCATCGTGAATAGCTTTGTCAAGTCTATGTTCCTCCTCCCTGTTGCATTTTGTAGTGCTTGCCTGGCTTCTTCATGCACAGGGCAGTGTAGTAATAAGTGTTGTATGGTTTTGTCACTCTGTTGGCAGGCTGGGCATTTCGGTGAGTCATTCTTTCCTAAGCGGTGTAGGTGCTTAGCCAGTGGCGCATGTCCTGTCCTCAGTTGCATGAGTATACTTGCTAGCTTCCTTGGTAACGGCATGATGAGTTGGATGTATTTTCCTGATGGCGCATTTGGGTCGGTGTTCTTCATTCTCTTGTATCTGTATGAGCTTGTCCAGATGTGCTGTGCCCATTGTTTCAGTTTCTCCCCATAAGCTTGTTTCACTGCCGATGCGCTATGTGGGAGCTTGTTGCATAGGAACCTTGGTAGGTTGTCCATGCTGCTGCTGCCCTCCATTATGGCCTTCTTTGCTTCTTTGTCCGCTCCCTCGTTTCCCTCCACTCCCTTATGTCCTGGTACCCATTTGACCTTTATCTTTATGCCACTATGTGTCTTTTGTAGTGCTGTGATGATGCTATGGAAAGTGTCGAAGATGTAATGACCTGGGTTGGGCTTAGTTAGTGTCATAGCCATGATAGAAGCCTGATTGTCAATGTATATGCAAGCTGACCATATTCCCCATTCCTTTTTATCAGCCATGTGCCTAGTGCTGCACCAATTCCTTCTCCTTCGTAAACAGTATGGTGTTGTGTGGCAAGTTGGTACTGGAAACTGCTCTTTGGTCTTCCTTGTCTGTATAGGACCGCACTAGCTCCTACTTTACCTTCCATTCCCAAGCCGTCTGTGAAAACCTTTATGTCCACCTCATCATGTGGGATTGATGCTATTGCTTGTTTGATGTCTGCTGCAATTTCTATTTTTACTCCTGGCTTCCATTTTGTATCGTATCTGATTGCTTTGATGGTTTCTATTTTCTGTGGCTGGATGTTGTACCCATGCATGAGGTTGTGGAGGGGTGTTGGATGGCGCTTGACCAAGCAGCTTGCCGCATTCAATACTGGCTTGTGTAGCGGGTGCATGGCTGGTAGGGTGGCAAGTCGAACTGCTGCTTGTTGTCTGTGCTTGTCTACTAGCAGTCGGAATGGTAGTAAGTTTGCCATTACTTCTATTGCGTCCATAGCCATGGTGCTCATGGCACCTGTGATCATGATTGTGGCACATCTTTGGATTGCTGCTAGCTTCATTAGTATTGCTTCTTTTGTCCCACCTTTGTCCAGAGTCTTTATGCCCACTTTCTGGTGTGGGGTGAGGAAAATGTCAGCTGCATAGAGCATTCTGGGGATTGCGATGGATATGTAAAGTTGGCAAAAGTATTTAGCATGTATTCCTTTGGTTGTTCGCGCTATCCTGTTGAACTGGATGATCTAGTCTTGACCTTTACCGAGTGCAGATGCGCATTGTGCCTTCCAGTTTAACTTGTTGTCTACCATCACTCCTAGGAACCTTGCAGTCTCTTTTGATGGTATCCTTTGGTTTCTTAATGTTAGAGCATTTCGAGGCATGGGTATTCTTTTCTGGGTGTTGATTGGGTTGGGTGCCATCTTCCTGGTGATGTCTAGTAGTTGGAATTTGTCTATGCCAAATTTGCAATTGTGTAGTTTAGCCCATTCAAATACTCCTCCTGTGCAGTTCATTATGTCACAGAGTTTGGTATGTGTTTCTGTGAAATCTTTTCCTGTGGCAATTACCACCGCATCATCCTTAAATAGTAGCATTGACTCACCTTTTTTGATGTCTGGGGTTTTTAGTAAGTCAGCGTTGTATAATAGGTAGCATATTGCCGAAAATGGGTCTCCTTGATCCAAGCCATTCAGTACTGTGAACGTTTCTGTTTGGAAGTCATTGAATGGTAGTGTTGTTTGTCTGTTTTCGAGCCGTCTCTTCATCCATTCCGTGTATTCCATGCGTATCCCGCATTTTCTCATGTTGTGAATGAGTCTTTTGATATCCATGCTGGGGAAAGTGCTCTTGATGTCGAGGAAGAGTGTAGATGTGACCTGGCCTTTACGCCATGCATCCTTGATCATTTTTGTTAACGCATGAATTGAGTCTGTGGTGGTGCGTCCCGGTCTCATGCCAAAATGATTTGCTGGTAAAATGTTGAATTTCTCACACATACATATGATTTCTTCTGTCTGGCAGCTGTTCAGGAGGCGTGCTAAGCCATCCGATAGGACGATGGGTCGCCACACTGTTAGTCAGGCTTCCCGGGTTTCTTTAGTATCAGAGTTTCTGTGATTGACCATACCTTTGGGTAGTAGTTCAGTGTGCTGGTGGTGCAGTACAGTGGTCCTAGGTGAGGAACAATAGCTTCTCTGGCATGTATGAGTACCGAGTTCGGGATGGTCCCGCTCTGACTGGCTTTGAACAGCTTCAACTTCTTTATGGCCTGGTGTATCTGGTTGTTTGTTATGTTCTGGAATGTCCACCATGGGGGCAGGTATCTGTAGTTCTCTGGTGGTGGTGTTAGCCATGGGTTAGCTGGTGGGAAGAGTGTTTCATAAAACAGTTTTCCTTTGCCTGCATTGTTGGACTCTTTTCTGCATACTCTTTTTGTGACTGGGTCCTTCAGCTGTAGCATTGGTATCCTTACTCTGCCCGCATCCATGGGTGGTGATGTCACTACCTTACTCGCTTGCCATACGCTCGTTCCATCTAAGCCTTCCAGCCATTCTATCCAGTGATCCACTTTGGCATTTCATATCTTCTCTGAGTATGCATTGCATTGCTGTCGATATTCTTTGTGAATTGGGTCGTCTGGGCTTCCGTGGTGGTATTTGGATCTTCCCCCTAGCTGCATCATTTTCTTTTTCTCCTTCGCTAGTTCTGTCGACCACCATCTTTTGGAGTATGGGCTTGGTTTCATTAGCTGTACATGTTTGTTGATGGCATCTTGGATTGCTGTGTTTAGAACTTCCAGTTTGTTGTCAAAATCCCAAACATTAGTGATTTCTGTTGGGGTTGGTAAGTTGTCGAGGTTAGTTTTCAGAGTTGTTACCAGTTCTGGCCAGTCTGCGAGCCTGAAGTTGTGTCTTGGTTTTTGTGCTATCTTTGGTGTATGAATGTTCAGTTGCATCACGATTGGGTAGTGATCTGTTTTTATTGGTCATGAGGCATTGTCCGTGTTGCATTTGCCTACAGTGTCTATGAGTGCTTCACTGCAGAACACATTGTTGACCCTTGTATGATTTCCTGTGCTGTGTGAGTGTAGTGTCAGTATGAATGGTGGGAGGGCCATCTTCATGTTATGTCTGCTTAGCATATTTAGTAGTGGTTGTGTTAGTTCTAGGTTTGCTCTGGTGAAGAGGTGGGCATTTCTGGGAGTATATACGAGTATAGTGGTATAGTGGGAATGGGATGGAAAGTTTCAATAGTGGGATAGGTTTTCAATAGTGGGATTGCAATGATCAATAGTGGGATGATGGCAATTAATAGTGGGATGATGGTGCTGAACAGCGAATAGTGGGATCAGATTACAAAGTGGATTCCGGCCGGTGCGGCGGTGGTGTTCAAACCCCGCATGCCATTGTTGATACTACTGATCATCGACGCTTGCCTCTCTCTGGTCATCGGGAGCAGTTGGATGCTCCTATCAAAATTATTTCAAAAATGTATCCAGGGAGAATTGCCTCGCAGTGGTTCTCCTTCTTTATCATCTTCCTCAGTGTGATTCTCTTCAAGTGCTATATGCACTTTTCACAAGAATGACAGACCCACCAGAAACTCTTGAGACGTCAGAACTTTCGATCGCGACTATGCGTGACTATAGGGATTTTGTGAGCTATGTTTTCATGTTGTTCTTGATGTGTCCAGCTAATTCTTTGTTGCAAATAGGCATTTTTGTCACAGGTTGCGCTTTCAATGCACACCCTGTTCTTTTCAATGGAGCTTCCAGAAGAGTGGATTACGCCAATGGGGTACTATTTGTATACCACTTGGGTTGCAGATGGGAAGCAAGATTCATGCCTGATACAACGCATTGCTGTCACAACTCAAGGCTTTCCGGCATTATGTACTAATCCATTGATGACTTTCATTTCTGCTATTCATGCTAAGCTGATCATTTTTCCCCGAAGTATATCGATGACCCCTTCTTTGCTCTTGACAATGCCAATATATGGGTTTGAGGAGTTGCTTTCAATGCTTATGTGACTTGGTTCTACCCACGATGCTCAGGCTCACGAGCATCTTTGGATGCATCTTCACTCGGCAACATACCCACTACCTTTGGAAGCTGCAATTCTTCAGACTTGTCACTATCATGGGGTCGTAGTTCACTCCGAGGATCCTTTGATCTGAGTAATTGCAATTGGCAGCATTCTTCTAGCTTCATGTCTCGGTCATCTTTCGGAAACCGATCTAGTCCCATTCTTATATCTGATGATGACGACACCAAGCCTGCTCCCTCTTGCCGATACTCGAAACGCTGACTTGGAGACTGTGATTCCTCATCTTCTGATATAAGCGTACTTCCAGTGGCTATGACTGATCGTCGGCGACAGAAGTGTCGACGCTCAGATTCCAAAATCAAAAAGGAACAAAACTCCTCTCCTGAGATCCACATTTCTGATGTTACACCAATTCCTCTCTCATCTCCTATTCCACCTCTTAACCATGACTCCTCACCTGATCTCGAGTCTCCTGAATCTACCTCATACCCAACAACCAAACACAAAGGCAAAGCTAGAGCCAAGGAAAGTATCGCGATCACTGCCAAGCTTAAAGTTGACAAGATTGAGCTGATAACGAGTGTTCCGTCAACCTGGACTGTACCATGTGAGAGTGTTGCCTACTTGGTAGACGTAACAGATATGGGTGATGAACCTACCAAACCTTCCAGTGAAACTTTATCTTTAGATGCCTATATCCATGCCGAGGTTTGTTCTTTAGTTTCTGTCATTTCTGTAACACTAATTGCAGCGCTGTTTAGGATCAAGAGTCTTGGGGTGGCTCCTCGGGCCATGCACAGGGTGACACTCATGTTTTTGGATTAAATGATGATGACCCTGATGAAAAAACATGGTGTCGGCGAGCGCAACTGACCTGTAATGGTGTCGACACCTGCCAGCTGATTGATCCTGCTCTCTTCAGTGACTGTGAGTGTTTTGAGCCTGATGAAAATGCTATGCAAGAACTATGGAGCCATGAGCTTTCTGTGAATGAACATGAAGCTGGGTCAATATCAGCAATCATGTCGCGGTACTTAGTATTTCAAGACTAATCATATTTATAATTTTCTGACCATTTGTAGATTTTATCGCCGAGTGATGGATTCAAACTGCCTGAAGAAATCATGTACTGGAAAGCCAGTATTTAAACGGCTTGGTGATGTGATTTTCCACTTATGGAATCAATTTCTTCTGCTGTAGCTGATATTTCAAGCAGGGACCTTCAAAGCACAGGAAACATTACTTTATTGGGTGTGCCAACTGGAAGAGCTCTGAGCGCTTTGAGCACTGTTACCTGGCTATTCCTGCAAATGTCGATGAGATTCAGTTTAAGCATGTCTTTGAATTGGGAGGAAAACTACTGTCACAGATCACGGACAACCATAAATGTGTACTTACGGTTCATCCAAAGGTTGGGTTGAAGAAATGTCATACGTAGTTATCCTAATCATTCTATTCCACATAAATACAATGCACTTCACCAGCTTACTCGCATGTCATCGATGGCAAAATTATATCTGCAAAAATTATTCACAGAAAGTGTCCTACTGAGATGATCATTTTTGTTCCTGTTGACAAGGAAATTCGCAAGGCAGTCATAATCCTGCGCAACCCACATAATCATCCCATGCATCCAAGGACCAAACCTAGCTTCAAGGACAAGAAGAAAATTACCAAGGCTATCCATGCAGCCAGAACAACTGGCCTGACAGTCTCGAAGTTGATGAATGGTTAGATGACTCAGATTCTTCGCATCTAGTGCCGAGACCAACAACTAGCCCCATCCACTGCCCTTGTCTATGATGGCTCCAGCATTGCAGATCACAGCTTGCCTTATATGAATTGGCATAGACTTCATGACAAGATACAGGAAGAAAAGCTCAAGGAGTATCCAAAAGGGATGGGCTGGGATGGTACAGTTATCTTTTGTGATATGTAACACACTGAACTCTAGGCTTATGTTCTTTCCTCTAGGTCTCATGCATGAACTGACTGAGTGTGAATCCAAGTTACCAAGTCATGAATGCTATATTCACACCGTGATGATAAAAAATGATTTTCGGCTAGCTGTGACCATGCACCCCTTGCTTGCAGGATACATTCACACAGTCCTTTATCTCTGTATTGACTATACTTTTAAATGGGTCACTGGAGAACTCAATGCTTGGGACGTGGTTGGATTTTCAGATCGTCTGAATTGCCATATGTCAAATCTGTGGACTGTTTAAGTTTCTGACTTTATTATGCATTTGTAGGGATTATATTCACAACTCTATTTTGTGATCGAGCTACTCGTGAAGCCTTCTTGCAGTTATTTACAGAGTTTGCAGATACAGTTACCCGAGTCACTGGATCAATTCTAAAATTGCATGCATTTTTTCCTGATGGTTCACTGTGATGCATCATCCTTGATGCAGAAGCAGCACAAATTCTAGGATTAGGTGATTGGCTGGTGACGTATAACAACCCTGAAAGCAGCAACATCACCTCAAGAAATGCTCTCATGCTTTTGTTGTATGTTATAAAAACATGCTGTACTCATTTTAATCGGTACAGTGAAACCTGTCCATCAACTTAATTCAAAGCCAATACTCATGTATAACATCTTAGCAATATTGATCGCCTTCCCAACACAGTCTCAGCAGAAGTAATTAAACGGTTAAAAGGCTTTGTTGGACTCGCATCACAATCAGAAATTGATGAATGGCATGCATTTGGTACCAGAATAAAATCCAGCATGAGTGGTACCTGCCATCACTCAATTGTCTATTATTATCTATCAATCAAGAGAGCTGGGATTTGACACCCAATCATAGCAATCTCGCAGAGATGGCTCATGCAGCAAGAAATGCAGAGACATCTATAGGCATTCCAGTACTTACAGCTGTCCTCCAGTATGTCCTTGACTCATCATATAATTTTCTGTACTCAGTCATTGGCAGGGCACGTGAATGGGACAATGCGAAAGCCAAGGAAATAGAACTGATGGAAAAGAGTGGTAACATGCCCCGCCGGTGGAATGGCCCTGATAAACAAGAGCTTCTTCAAGCACAGAGACAAGCATGGGGTTTGCAAAAGTCAAATGTATGGAATGATCAGTTGGCTAGGTACGATGAACTGCAGGAGGAGAGGCAGATTGGCATTGAGCAGAACAAGGAGTCACTTGGTCAGCAGAAGGTACTCAAAGGACAAAAGAAGGAAATCCAGGAAGCGTTCAAGACTGGCAAATGATCTGATCTTAAAGTGCAGCTGGACAGAATCGGAATAGATATCAAGGGAGAGCAGGAACTCCATCGCAAATGGAGAAGTTGTCAAAAGGATATTGATGATGAAGTATGGGAATTGAAGACAGGTGGATTGAATGGTGCTCGTCTAAACGGTTGGTGGCAAATCAATCGTTCACGTGCAGATTCATATTCTGAGTCACAACTCGGAGTTGATGGAGTAGCCAGTCCAGAAGGCTGTCCTGAACCAACTGCTCAGGAAGTTGAGTTCATCCAAGACAACTTGAATGGAGAAGACAGGCATCTTCTAATGGCTGACATCGAGCCTGAAACTGCAGCTGATGCCCGCAAGATGGATGACTTGGCTTTGCTCGATATTGACTTCTCATTTGCAGATGTTCATGATCTGGACTTTGGTACAATAGATATGGAGACTCCAGCTCAGTCACTGGAGCAGCCTACTGACTGGAACATGTCATACTATTAGCTAGTTTCTGAAAATTGACCATCAACTTGGAATAGACACACCAATGCCATAATAGTAATACAGCCTCACAAAATCCCAGTTACTGAATATTCCCGGGCTTGCAGCACAGGCATATGTTATACAGTCTAAGTGTACAGGAAATGCACCTTGAGTGACAACCATCAAGTCGGCATCGACTGCCAATGGAGGTGGTGATGGTCATGTGACTCCAAAACGCTGGCCAACCTCTGCAATTGGTTCTGTAGCCTCTGTCCAAAATCCCACTATTCACAGACCATCCCACTAACAGGGACTCCATCCCACATTTAGAAATTATCTACTCAATAGTGGGATTTAATCCCATTCCCACTCTTTTCGTCATTGCTCCATTTCTGGCTTTGTCCCAGAGGGGATGGTGTCAGTTGAAGTCTCCCATCCATATGGTATATAGTGGTCCTATAGTGAATCTTTGTCTTTCTCAATCTCACATGTATGTGGATATGTGAGCGAGTGCTCCATTGTTCTCGCAGTCATTGTATACATTGATGATGTGTAATGTACCTGATGTTCCTGACAGTTCTATTGCTGTAATATCTGGGTGTTGAAATGTGATTTGTTTCCAAGCGTCTGTTAGTATGTTAGAATTAATGAGGATGAGGGATCTTGAGCTTTGTGGGTGGGTGCTATGGGTGCTTGGGTATACCATGATCCATTGCCTGTTGGCTTGACATTTACCATTGAAGTCAATGTAAGGTTCTTGTATTGCGCACATGTCATATTCATCTCGCTGTAGGCTTCCGAGGAGATCAAGTTGGCTTAGTAGAGACTTGTTAACATTTTGTTGTTGTATTTGGAAGGGCCTTCATATCATTTCGTCTTGTGGGTTCTCAGACATAGTCAAGGGGCATTAGGCTTCTGTGCTCTGTTGTGTTTGTTGGTCCTGGGGGCTTTCCCATGGCTGGTGGGTATGGATCATCCCCCCAGTCTAGTGGATATTGTGCTGGTAGGTTCTCTGCCTCTTCCAGTGTGACCGTGTTTGGGTATGACCATCTGCCTGTGCTGTAGCCATAGTCATGTAGAGTGGTTTGTGCTGGTGTTACTGGCCAACTGTTGTCCACAGTCCTTGTGTTAGCTCCTGTTCTGCTGTCCATTTGCATACCTGGTGCATGGTTTTGGGGCAGTGGGTGTCTACCTCTGTGTCATCTGACTTCTTGCCAATTGTCCATGAAAGCTTGCTGATATTGTTCATCTGTATGATGTGGGTATCGGGTTGCATCTTGTCTCATTGCCTGCTGTAAAGGTGCTCTGTTCAGGGTATTATCATTTAGTAGCCTCCATGTGCTTGGGTCTTGGGTGGGGAAATACTTATACTTATTTTCTGGTGCACATACTAAGGCTTTTTCCTTTTCAGTCTTGAAACGGTGGCAGTTGCGGTCCACAGCTCCATGTCCCTTCCCTACCTCTCCTGTACAGTTCACACATGAGAAGTGGGCCATGTCCGTGAACATGCATTGGTTTGTGCAGTGTTTTTGGTGCATTGCGCGCATGTGTCGCCTTCTGCTTTGCAGTCTGGGGCATAGTGTCCGAACTTCTGGCATTTGAGGCATCTTCTCAGTTCTGCCAGCATTTTTCGTACTGTTATGTGTTTCCCTTCGATGTACATGCCTTTCTGAATCGCTTGGTTCGCATCTTTTCGACTCCTGAAGCTGATGGTGACATGAGCTACCCTTTGGTTTGATGATCGTAGTTGTGGCAGTTTGATATACTTTGAGAATCCTATTGTGCTATCTGTGAACCAATTGATGTCTTCCAGGTTTGTGTGGGCATAACTTGCTCCTGCATCGTAGGTGATCGGTACAAACTCGGCTATGACATAGTGTAGTTTGTCCTTTATGTTGGAGGTGCCATCAAAGTGGTCCATGAAAGCCTTTTTAACATCCAGCAGGTGTAACCAAGTTGCCATGTTCTGTGAGTTCATGCTGTATAAAATGCCTCCATTTCTTAGTTTTCTTGCTCCTACAAAGGTGGTGTCATGTGGTTTGTCCGATCCCTTCCATCCCATGAGGTCCAGTGCTGTGTTCGCCTTTGCCACTAGGTCTTTTTCTGCTAAGTCATAAAGCAAGTTGTCAGCAGTATTTCTGTCTCTTTGAATAAGCAACTGCTTATCCACGGTCTCTGTCCTCGCTACTATTTCTGCTTTGGTCATTGTAGGATTGTTGCATATGTATTGTGTTGTTGCTTGTGGGATGTCGCATCCGGGTTCTTGTTCATGGTGTCTGCCATTTTTTCTGTGAGTTCATGAGTGGCCTGTGTTAGTTGGTCTGTTGATGCCTGGAAGCCATCCATAAATTTGTCTAGCTTGCCTGTGATTACCTTTGCAGCTGCTGTAATGTGTTCCACTGCATCACGCATGGTTTCTACACTTGCTGCATAGCTTTCCAGTTGTTCCTCTAGCTTCTTTTTTACTATGTTGACTATGCCTTTTGCTATTTGTTGTTTCTATGCCTCTTCCATCAGGAATGCCACCGCTCTGATTACATCCATCATTGTTTTTGGTATTTTGTTAGATACACTGAGCTGTAACAATACATGAGCTCGCATGTGAGGGTTGATGGATGCACCTTGTGGGATATAATTGCTTGTTGCTAGGTATGCCATGGCTTGTCGCTTTGATTTTACATCAGTGTTTACACTGTCGGCATCTTCCAGTTTCTTTTGTGTTTTCTTTGGTGCCATCACTGACTTCAATCTGGTAGTCTGATTTGTTGATCCTGTAGATGATGACATGTTGGTTAAGTAGATATAGGCAAGAGATTATGATAATGTATGAAGGCTTTGATGCTATTCTACTCCTTGTGCCCGCCTTCCTTCTGTCCTTCCCCAGTACAGATACCATGGGAAGAAACTGAGATGATGACAGTTTGAGATCAAGGAGCATCCTCTGAACCTCCTTGACATGGGTGGGCACAGGCCAATCTGTGATCACCTGTACCTTGATCAGATCCATTTTGATCCCATCAGGGCCAATCAATAATCCTAGGAACTCAATCTTGCTTGCCCCAAACACACACTTCTCCGGTTTCAAACATAGATCATTCTCTGCCAACCTCCATAACACCTCCTGCACTATCGCCTCATGATTCTCTTCATCCTCTGTGAATATCAGAATGTTGTCAATAAATATTATTACCACGCCTTTGTCTATTATGTCCTTGAAAATGTTGTTCATCATATTTTGAAAAGTCGGGGGACTATTAGTCATCCCAAAAAACATGACAAGTGGCTCAAAGGATCCTCAACGCGTGGCAACTGCGGCCTTCCACTCATCTCCTTTCTTTATTCGTACATTGTTGTATCCCCATTGTAAATCCAATTTTGTAAAGACCTTGGCTTTTCCCACCTTGTCAATTATTTCTGAGATCAATGGCAGGGGGTACACATTCTTCACTGTCCACTCATTCAGATACCTATAATCTGTACACATCCTCTTCCTTTGGTCTTTCTTTGGCATGAAGAATATTGGTGATTTCGAAGGTCATATGTATCCTTTGTGCAATTGCTCCTTCAGGAATGCATCCACTTCTTCTTGTTCCATTGGAGATAATGGATATACCTTCGACTTCTTTGGCTTCATCTTGATCCCATGATCCCATGACTTCTGCACTGGCATTTGCTCAGACTCCTTCTTCTGGAACACTGACAGATATTCATGATACACTTTTGGCACCCATTCCTCCACTGGCTTCTCCACCTTCACAATATTCTTGTCCCACGACTGTCCTCCATGAATTGCTCTAAAGGTTTGCTTCTGCTCTTCTTTCTCGATCATGACCGGAACTTCCCCATTTGGCATTTCCTCATCCTCCACTTCCTCCATCGTAACAGAATACTTCCTCAGATGTTCTTGCTCTTTCTTTTTCCTTTTTTCCTTCTTCATCTTCCTCCCATACACATTACATTCCTTAGGACAATGAGTCATTTGTACTTTCCTAGTTTTCCAATCAATTTCGGGATTATGCTTCCATAACCATGGACATCCTATTATTAGATTGGTTTTCCCAAGATCACATACTTCGAATATGGCTCACTCCTGATGCTCCTGATACCTTAGTACCATAGTCACCTCCTCCTTGATAGTTCCTCCACGATTGACTGTTCCATCAATATTGTACACCATTATAGGTTGCGCCAGCTTGCATGTGTTAATACCGATTCTGGTAATTAAGGACTGATTAATGAATAATCCTGTAGCACCACTATCAAGCAATGCTTCCACATCAATAGCTGCATGCATGTCCACTGTCTTCAGTCCCACAGTCAAGGTGATTTTGGGTTCTATTCGCACAGAGTGAATAAAGAATTTAGGGGTTTTCGGAAATGACGCATGACAATTTTCTTTGTCATGTGATTGACAACAGTTGTACTCCTCCTCAATTTCCTTTTCTGATTTGCTCTGGGTTTCCTTGGATACTAATACATTGTAACGATTCTGGGTCACCAATGGGGAAACCTTCACTGGGACTCTTCCACAAAATTCTTCTGCTTGCCTTCCTCCAGCTTCACTTCCTCGATTGTAGCTTCCCTAATCTTTCTTTTCTGCCTACAATTCCTAGAAATGTGTCCTAACTGCCCAGAGTTAAAACATTTAAGTGGGGCCCATCTCCCTGCTTGATCAACCTCCATTGCCTCTGCTGGTGCTGCTGACTCCGTAACTATAGGTATCACTGCCATGGCCGGTGGCTGTGCCCTCAGAGCTTGCACCTGAGGTGCCTTTCCTTTCTCGGACTTTCCTCCCAATGACTTTCCAAATTTACTACTTCCATACATCAACTTTGACTCTGCCTGTTCCTGCCGATATTGCCAGTCAAGGTGCATTGCCCAATTATACCACTCGTCCAACTTCTCTGGCATAGAAGGTAGTCGGTAGATAGACTTGAATAAAGAGGGATTCAATCCTGCTTTCAAAAACTCTACCAACGTGGCTTCTCCCATGTCCGTTTGCAAAGCTTCTGCTTTGAACTGCAAAATAAATTCATCCACCATTAGGGAACCTTGGCGCATGGCTTTTAATTTAGCATTGGCTGTTGCCTTTGGATTAGGGTCTCCAAACTGTGCCTCCAATCTCTCCAGAAATTCTTTGAAGGTTGCAAATGGTTTATTTCCCACGGCAATTTGATTAATAGCCTCGTTTCTCCAGAACTGTGCTTTCCCCCCCTGAATGTATGAGAGAGCAAACATAATCCTAGACTTGGCTGTATGAAACTCTGGCTTCCTCCCATGGATGTACAATACTATAGAGCTGATGAAGGATTTTGTATTCTCCATGGTACCATCAAAGATTTGTGGGGGTGCATACTTAGGTAAGCATGCTTTTCCATTTCCAGATTTCTCCACCATCTCATCCTCCTGCGATATCCACTCCACCATCTCCTCCATCTCATCATCTCTTTCTCCTGTTGTCTCTGGCTGTACTTCCGCTTGTCTGGGCTGTGATGCTGCCAACACTGACACTAATTGTGACATTTGCACTGTAAGCGCATCAATTTTTGCCTCTAGTGCTGATGTGGGAACAGGATTAGCACTGGGATTAGAAGTTGAAGGTTTGCACATAATTGTAGAATCTGTGATGAATCACTTCTTTGACAAATTCAAGATTTTTTCTTCAAGACCTCTCCAAACGTTTACAGGTCACGTGATGGTTCATCAATCATTCATCAATCATTTGTCAATTGTTTGTCATTCGTCAGGCACCTAATTTGACACTTCGGATCAATAACCCTTCCAACAGTGCCTGATCTTGGAGATAACACTGAATTCGGCTTGTAACTAAAATAGTTGTCCGAATAGAGTGATGTAAATCGTAACTAAACCAGATCCAATTGGTTGTCTGGTTGCAGCTGTCCTAATGACAAGCGCTGCCTCTCGATCACTGGCAGTCGCAATGTAAGGCGAGGCCTGGCATCAGCTTATGAAAGAAAAGGTAGATTATGTATATACAAGTACTTCTGGCTCGTGCCAACCGGATGAGTAATTGGATGTGGTGCAGTGAAACAATGATGTATGTGCAAGTAAGAGAAGGTGCACTGATATGGGAAGTTGTGTTCTTCTGTTAGGGTGACACCCACTATCTGCTAGCTAAGACCGTGTGGGTTCTCTCTACAAGAAGGGGGCGGGATCCATGCTCATGATGGGGGAATTGATGGTTTTGATGCGAGGGGTTATTAATAGATGAGTTGGTTGAGAAAGGCCTTTCACACTGAAAGTGTAGGTGGAATACCTAAGAGAACACAACTGGGGTCCCCTGGGTGTATATTTACGGTTTATATACTATGTGACATATATTGTACATTGTTGTTACTGATGCACTCATACATGCACATACATTTTGATGCGTGCAAAATAAAATTCTCATGCTATCAAAGTGTAGCATCATTTGGCGTCATGTAGCGTAATTCAACATAATAAAATAAAAATGAAATTTTATTAGGTAATGGGGTGGTTTCCTAACAATTGCAAACACTGCAAGAAGCCTGGACACTGGATGAGTAAATGCCGCAAATTCCCAGGAAATAAATGTTATAATTGTGGGAAATATGGACACCATGCAAAGGATTGCCAAAAGAAGAAGAGGGACAAGAATAAAGACAAGGGGAAGTAAGGTGAGGGGACAAATTATTGGGATTATGGTGTGAAGGAGAAGTTCAAAGGGATTAAATGATGGGAGTTCAGGACTAGGTAGAATGTCTCGTATTCTCCTATACTATGATGTACATATGTTGTGATCTATAAATACATTGTGTTCTATTTTTATATGTGATGCCATAATGTATTGTGCTAGGATTGACTATCCCAACACTCCCCCTCAAGCCTAGCACAGTTGAGTCCATAGGAATGGTTAATAAATAATTGAAATGTTAAATTTCTCACCTTTCAGGTGTGTTAAAACCTCTATGTGGTGGAAAACCCTGTGGAAAAAACCAACTCACATGCGAGGAAAGCTACTGAGTTCACGCGTTGACTGGATTCCCATCTCTGCCCTATGTCATATATATTTTGGCCTTGGTAATGCCTTTGTTAACATGTCTGCTGTTTGTTCCAGGTCTTGACAGTTTTGTATATCAAGTATTTTGTCTGTTACTAGTGTTCGGACCCAGTGATGGTGAATAGCGATATGTTTTGATCACTGGTGAAATTGAGGATTATGTGTCAATATTATGGATCCTTCATTATCACCTTTAATTTCTGTCGGTGAGTTCTGTGGGAATCCGAGTTCACTGCACAAATTTCTCAGCCATGCTGCCTCTCGTTCGGCCTCCGACAGTGCTACATATTCTGCTTCTGTAGAGGACAATGCTATCACAGTTTGTTTCTTTGATTTCCATGTGATTGCTCTCCCTGCTGCTAGAAAAACATAGCCAGTCATGGATTTGAGGTCATCAGCATTTGCATATGCAGCATCTGCATATCCATGGAAAAGGTTTCTGGTTCCAGTTTCATCTTGGGATTTTCTATACATTATCCCTAGAGTTTTCATACCCACCAGGTATCTGAGTATTTGCTTTACTGCACCATGGTGTTTTAAACCTGGGTTTGTGGTGTAGGCAGCCAATTTATTAACTGCATAGCTTATGTCCAATCTTGTGGAATTTGCCAAAAATTGCAGACTCCCCAATAATCGTGCATATGAATTGCTTTCATTGGGTTCATTATCATCTGGATTTGGTCCAAGCTTTATATTGGGGTCCATGGGTATACCACTAGGATTTGCATTGGCTATTCCTTTGTTACAGAGAATATTTTCAATATATCTCTGTTGAGATATAGTTATTGCATTCTTGGTTTGTGTAACTTCAATGCCAACAACTTTACTCAGCTCTCCAAGGTCTATGACTTCCCATTCTGAGCAGAGTGTTGCTTTCATATGATCCATCATTTTATCAGATGAAGCAAAAAGCAGTGAATTGTCCACCCAGATAGCCATTATTCTGAAGTCATTACCATTGTGTTGTATATACACACATGGATCAGAAAGTAAGCGTGCATAGCCATGGATTTTCAGTTTGCCATCAAGTTCATTATTCTACTCTTGGCCTGCCTGTTTTAAACCAGAAAGTGTTTTGACTAACTTGCATACTTGACCTGTTCTGTCTTCACATCCTTCAGGCTGTTGCATATATATTGCCTCCTGCAAAGTGCTGTTTAGATATGTGCCCTTTATGTCTATTTGTTGTAACTTGGGTCCCTTTTCAGGTACAAGTGCTAGTATTGCACGTAATGTATCCATCCTGACAACCGGTGAGAATGTTTCCCTATAATCAAATCTGGGTCATTGTGCATATCCTTTTGCCACTAATCTTGCTTGATATCTTACTACTTCTCCTTCTTTATTGCACTTTTTGACAAAGATCCATTTATTTTTGATTGGTACTGCATCGTGAGGTTTCTGGACAAGTTCCCAAGTCCCCTTCTCTGATAATAAATCCAATTCAATCTTCATGGCCTTTTGCCATTCAGGCCAATCTGGGGAGTTCTTTGCATCTTTGAGACTTGTAAGATTGTCTCCAGCAACAATTGCGTAGACTTCTTCTATTGATAAGAACTTGTCATTGTCCTCATATGCAAAAGGATTGTGAAGGTGTTTATAATCGATACGAATTCCATGCATCTTCTGCGGTTCGTCAATATCTATATCTTCCTGTGTTTCATTCCATTTTTGCTTCTTGGGCACATTATTCTGAGTTGTATCATCAGAATCTGTTACACCCATTGGCGGTGTGCTACCTGCAGACTCCCCCTCGCATGGTAAATTGGGTGTAATTTCAATATGGTCAGGAGTTGGTTTTTTTGTAGGTGTAATATTCCAGAAGTTGCGGGAGGTAAGTACTTTGTGAGTTTCTGCATTGTAATATTTTACTGCCCCAGCACCATCATCGTAGCCAACATATGCTCGGCACCTTGATTTTGGTAGCATTTTTTGGGGTTTCTTTTGCCCTTGTAGCAATATCCATATGTGGCTTCCAAACTCCCATAAATGTGATACATTGGGTTTTATTTTGTGCCATCCTTCATAAGGTGTTGATTTTGGGAGATGTTTTGTAAATGATTGGTTACAAAGGTAAGCAGCATGTAAAACTGCATATTCCCAAAGAAATTCAGGAAGTTGGTTGGCAGTTATCATGGTGTGTGATAGTTCAACAAGAGTTCTATTCATTCCCTCTGCGATGCCATTCTGCAAAGGTGAGTATGGCACAGTTAGTCTTACTTCTATACTGCGTTCATTGCACCATTTTTCCAACTTCTCGTTTACAAATTCTTTTCTGCAATCAATTTGGATTCCCTTCAGTTTTTGACCTTGAGTTATTAGATGTGTCAAATAATTTATTACCACTTGTGTTGAGTCTGATTTCTCTTTCAAACACTGGACGGTTATGTAGCGTTTTGTGTCATCTACACATAACAAGTAATATTGATTTCCATTTATAGATTTGATCGCATATTTTCCCCATAAGTCAATTTGCATCAATTCTCCAGGTTCAGTTTGTTGCATGGATATTTTAGGAAAGGGTTCTATGTGTTGCTTTGCCTTGGTACATGCGATACAGTCTGGTTTAGGACTGTGTTTATCAACATTAAATCCATCGACCAAATTCCTATCCAATAATTTCTGCAGGCCAGAATACTTGACGTGCCTGAAGCACCTGTGCCAAGTTTCCCAATTGGGCACTGCATCATTATTGATGAATGATCAGTGATAGGTGGCTTCTATTGTAAGCGTCGGGTGTCAGTCATGTACAGTGAATTCCATCTTGTATAAGTGGTTGTCAACCTTGTTCCCTTGTGCTATTTTCTTCCCCTCCTTAGTGACAAAGGTAATTCTTCCCTTTCCACCTGTATATCTTCCCCCAGCTGCATCCCATTGCCCCAACAAAATCAAATTATTCCATGTTCCAGGTATGTGGAGTATGTCCTCCAAGCACAAAATATAATTGTGACCATTACATGTTGAAATTAATTCAACAGTTCTGCAGCCTTCAATTTTTGCTTCTTTACCCCTTACACCTGTTATGGAACATTTTTCCACAGGTGTGTATGCAATAAAGGCTTCTCTTTGATGTGTAACATGCAAAGTTGTTGCTGAATTGGCTAACCAGTCATACCAGATCAATCACTCATCATTTCCATCAAGGTTACAGGCTTTGTATGTGTCAAAATTGTAAAGTTCTTCATTTGCTGGAAATGCAATCAATTCCTCCCCCACATTCGAATCTTTGGTACCCTTCTTTGATCCCTCTTTTTGCTTCTCTTTTCCCTTCTTTTTCCTCCAACAATCTCTTTCCTTATGTCCTATTTTCCCACAGTTCCGACATTTGTTACTGGCATATTTGTGACATTTACTTGACCAATGTCCTGGTTGCTTACAATGTTTGCAATAAGGTTTGTTGGAGGATTTATGATTGGTGATGCGCTCTTCCAAAGTTTTGGTAGTTCTGCTATTCTTCTGGGTATTAACCAGGTTTGTGCTAGAACCATTAGAATACTTGTTATGTGAGTGCATCATATGAATTTTATATTCCTCCCATAATAAACCAATAAAGGAATCTGAGGACATTCTCCTTTTGGGGTCCATCACTGGGATGATTGGCACTCCCATTATAGGGTTCAACGTAAATCTGCCAAGACAAAGGTAAAGATGCTGAAATAATCACTTTAAAGCATGTGTCCAAAACATGGAATTCAGTGTTGGGGAATTTATAGATGCAGTCATGATATGATTTAAGCATGTCAAGGTGCTTTGGGAGATCATCCACATCTAGTATCTTGGTCTTGTATAACAGGCACTGTATATGATTTACTGTTTGATGTGCCTTGTTCTCATGAGTGACCATAAGCACTGAATACATCACTTCAGCTGATGTTTTTGATCTGATGTGATTCATTTGAGAGGAGGTGATGTTATGCATGATTACTTGTTGCGCCCAAGAGTTGTTTTTGTCCCAGTTATTTGCATTAACAGGATCATTGGTTTCATCTGGTCGTTTCACACTGCCAGTAGTATATCCAGTTATATCACAATTGATAAATACCCTTTTCATTCTCTCCTTCCATTTGTGCCAATTCTCATCCATTAAGTGATCGCATTCAGCAATTTTGTTCACATTTGAATATTCTTTTGTCCAAATCAATTTGATTGCTGGTTGTGATGTGGCCTGCTGCCATTGTCAAGCAGCATTAGAGGTGTAAACTCTACTAGCTTGAATAGGGGCTGAGGGTTCTTCCTCAGGCTCTTCCAGTTTGACAAATTGATCTGACATAGTATGTTCAAGTCCAGAACAAGTTATTTAAATATGAAAAAGGCCAGGGCCCATAACCTATTGGGATTATGGTGTGAAGGAGAAGTTCAAAGGGATTAAATGATGGGAGTTCAGGACAAGGTAGAACATCTCGTATTCTCCTATACTACAATGTACATATGTTGTGATCTATAAATACATTGTGTTCTATTTTTATATGTGATGCACTAGTGTTGTATTTGTGATGCACTAATGTATTGGGCTAGGATTGACTATCCCAACACAAATGGAAGAAAAGATCAGTTGAATGTGGGGGAGGAACATATTGCATTCCCAGTTGATGAGGAATTGCATAATTTTGATACTTTTGATAACTGTAATGCTGATGGCAATGATGAGCATTTGATATTTTATGATTGGTTAGCAAATTCAGTGACAACCTTGCATCTAACACATCAGCAAGAAGCCTTTACTGATTATGCACCTTTGGGAAATATTTCTGTAACAGGTGTAGGAGGTAAAGAAGCAAATATTGCAGGCTGCAGAACTGTTGAATTCATTTCAACATGTAAAGGTCAAAACTACATTCTACATTTGGAGAATGTAATACATGTGCCCAGAATGCAAAATAATTTGATTTTGTTGGGCTGATGGGACAATGCCAGAGGAAAGCATACAGGTGGAGATGGACAAATCACTCTTATTATGAGAGGTGGTAACCAAATAGCTCACAGCACCAAAATTGATAACCATTTTTACAAGATGGAGATGGTCATTTGACAATCAGAGAATTCTAATACCTTTCCAAATGTTGACAGATCACATGCACATCAAACATTTGTCAGGAATGATGTGCCTCCAAATTGGGAAACTTGGCACTGACATTTCGGACATATTGGGTATACCAGACCTCAAAAATTATTGGACAGAAAGTTAGTGGATGGATTCAACGTTGATACCCAGTCACCAAGACCAGATTGCATAGCATGTACTGAGGCAAAGCAACACGTTGAACCCTTTCCTAAAACTTCCAACTGAAATGCTGAATCCAGAGAATTGATGCATATTGACTTGTGGGGAAAATATGTGATCAAATCTATTAATGGACATCAATATTACCTGCTATTTGTGGACAACGCAAAAAGATATATTACTGTGGAATTTGAAGGAAAAATCAGGAGTGCACAAGGTGTAATCAATTATTTGGCTCACCTGGTAACTCAAAACTGAAAACCAAAGGGGATACAAATTGATTGTGGAAAAGAATTTGTAAACAAGAGACTGGGAAATTGGTGCAAAGAACGCCATACAGAAATCCATTTAACTGTGCCATACTCACATTCACAGAATGGCATTGCAGAACATATGAACTGCATGCTTGTTGAGTTATCACATGCTATGCTCACTGCCAATGACCTTCCCAAATTGCTCTAGGAGTGTGCAGTTTTACATGTGACTTATCTCAGAAACCAATTGTATAATAAACACCTTCGGAAATTGACACCTTACAAGGGCTGGCATAATAGAAAACCAAATATGTCTACCTTACATGAATTTGGGGCCCCTGTTTGGGTTATAATACAAGGACAAAAAGGACAAAGAAAATGCTACTGAAATCTAAGCACTGAGCATATGTTGGATTTGATGATGGCACTGGAGCAATTAAATATTATAATGTGGAAATGCAAAAGGTACTTACCTCTAGATACTTCCAAAATATTGACCCACCAGAAGCACCTTCACCTCTGGAGCAGATCACTATTGCACCTGATGCGCTGCATGAGGGGGAGTCTGATGGAAGCACACCACCACCTCAGGGTGTAACAGGTACCAATGATATAGATCCAGTCCTTGAACCCAGGAAGCACAAGCATAAAAGAGAAGGATGTGGATATTAATGAACCATGAAAGACACATGGAATTTGTACTAATTATCAATACCTTCAAAATCCCTTTACAGAAAAGGAAGATGATGAAGAAGAAACCTTCCTATCATTTGAAGAAATATATGCAATAATTGCCAGAGATGAACTTACCAGCCTAAAGGATGCTAAGAACTCCCCAGAGTGGTCAGAATGTCAAATCGCCATGCAGGAAGAGATGGATTTGCTGAAGGAGATGGGAACTTGGGAACTTGTGCAGAAACCTCCAAATGCAGTCCCTATCTCCAATAAATAGGTTTTTATAAAGAAAATGAAAGGTTGCCTGGTTAGGGAACCTCACTCAGTAGTCAGGCAGACAGACAGGATTAACTATACCTTCATTGCAAGAGAGGAAGGAACAGGGGCAATGAAGGGAAAGACAGCCTACTACCTATAGTATGCTAAAAATAGCTATACACCTTGTACATATTGAGAATATGGCCGCATCAAGACTCTCTATACATGGAAGGGTCACATCATGGTGTCAGAATGATGGGATTGATGGGAATTTGATGGGAATTTGATGGAAAAGTGATGGGGGTGTTAAGTGGGTGCTGATTGATGGGGAATTGATGAGAAAATGATGGCAATGCATAGTGGGCATTGTTTCATGGTGATAGGTCCACATTATGCTTCAAGCTCTGGGAACACTTTAACATGCTCTGACACATCCACAACGACACTCCAAATCACTATGAATGTGTATGAGCCTCTATGAGCCCTGCAAAACATCTACAAACCATGCAAAACTACTCCAAAACTATTTTGCAGCACTTTGAATGACTTTGCAGCACCTTGAATACCTTTGGCCACTGTGCTGTATACCTATTGCACTGACCTTCAGACACACACAGCACACCTTGGACAAGTTAGCATGTTGCATATCAAGCATCACCAGACACGAGGAGATATGACAATGTGCTTTTAGAATGTGATTGCAGTGTTTTTGACACTTCAATGATTTATTGGAACAATAAAGACAGGGGTTTTTAGATATATTACGATTTTGGTTGTGTTCTTTCATATCATTTCTTATTTCCTCAGTGATAGAGGTTTATTCTTTTAGCCTTATATCTTGCCTCATGTTCTCCTCATGTTTTATTTCCTTTTTAGTACTATCTCCAAAACTCATATAACCATGTACTAGCTACCTGCAACACAAAAAAGAAAGAGATCATCTTCATCCCTCGTATATTGTCTGACTTAAGAGTTCAAACTTGAGTCCAAATCTTTTGTCTTAGTGCTAAGTTCTGCAAATCGTCATGAACTTCTTCGAACTCAGTATTAAACATCTCAAAACTATCGCACATTGTCACCATCGTCTATCATCTCTATTGTACATTGTTATCATCCTTTGACCTCATCATTCAACATTGCCCTTATCATCCTAACATCTTGAAACTACTTTGCATCATTATGAACTTCTTTGAACATCTTCACAAAATGCTTTGTAGCATTTCACATCACTTCACACAGCTTTGCACCTCATTCACCTGCTCCTGGTTAACAGCGGTGGTATTTAGTACCACCTCTCAACCTTCCTCTAACTCATGTTATACCATCTGAGACCTATTTGTGGGTTTTGTTTGGGTATCTGGGTCAAGTAATATCATTTTGGAGCCCACCATGAGGAGTTTCTAAATCATTTCATCGCCTAAACCATCTCAAATTCCTCAGCTTAGGCTGACCGCAGCTAGAAACCTTCATATTGAGACTCACCAAGCCTTTGACCCTCCTGAACATCTGGGAGATATCTTGATTCCAGTACCTGCCAAACAATCCACCCACCATTGTCTGTTTCCATCTCCTACTACTCCACTTTCTATCCAACAACCACTTCCATCTCCTCTTTGACTACCTCTGACTCCCAAACCTCTTCCATCTATCACTCAGTCTTAACCCCAACTTTGAAAGTAATCATGGCTGCAAACATAACTACTATGCCCATGCATGGCCATTCCACCACTCCAAAATTCAACCCCACTCAGCCTCGAGAACTTTGTAGGTATTTTAATGAGCTTGAATTGCTTTTTTCAGCATGCAATGTTAATGACTTCAAAGAAATGAAGAAGCATGCTTGCCACTACCTCAACATCAACACTTCTGAACTTTGGGAATCAATTCCAGAATACGGCATCAGTACTTCATTCAATAACTTTTGCATCGCCATCCATAAACTGTACCCTGGTTCTGAAGACAATTGCAAATGGTCAATTTTGGACATGGACAAACTCATTGGCAAACAACTTTGCATCAGTACTTTCAATGCAAATGATTTGGGATTGTATTTTTGGTCATTTTATAACATCACAGAGTTGTTATCTACTAAAGGCAGAATTTCTGATGCTGAACAAAGCAGAGCTTTCATTTGTGGCTTCCAACCAGGTTTATAGGCTAGAATTGCCTGACAACTCAAACTAAAATTTCACGATCACTATCCTGACAACCCCTACCCACTCAACAATATCCATGCAGCAGCAAAATTTGTTCTAGCTGGATCTAATGTTTTGGACTTGACATCCCTACTTAGCTCACATTCTTCGGCCTCTTTGGCAATACCTAGAACCTCAACATCATCTCCTCAAATTAAATTGGAGGATCTTACAGCAATTCTCAAAAAGTTTGCAGCCACTCTTGTGACCACTTTAGCAGGTTCAAAACCCACTAATACTACTCGACCTAACAGTGGACTTTGCTCAGACCAGCTTGAGAATTTAGTTTGCATCTTTTGTGGGCTTACTGGACATTTCATTAGCAACTGCTTGGTTTGCCAGTCGTATATCAATGAAGGAAAGTGTAAGAAGAATGCTGAAGGCAAAAATGTGCTTCCTAATGGTCAATTTACTCCTCAAAACATCCCTGGTCATTTTATCAAGGAAAGAATTGATGAATGGACTCGAGAAAACCCCCAATCCAATGTTACCCCTTCCCTGATGTATAATATTGCACCTTCAATGATTTCTATGACACCATCCAGAGGTGTTTATCAAATTACTGACTTATCTACAACAGCTGAAGATCATATCACAAAACTCAAAACTATATGCCTTACAAAGTGGTAGACCCTTTGCATGAACTGACTTGAATGTACTAACAGTTCTTACTACTCGGCCTTCGATTCTGCCAGCTCCTGCACCAATCACATGATCTGTCCCACACATACCCATCCCATCTATTTTGTCCATGACAACTAATCCACCTACTTTGACTTCGGCACCATCTTTGACCTCTGAAACAACTTCACAACCTATAATTCATCCCTACACCAGCACTAAAGAAAATTTGTATCTACCTCCTCACAAATGCAATTTCACATCAACTGGAAAAGGCAAAGACAAAGATGGTCCTTCATACCATACCCAAGCCCCGATTCATAAGGACAAAATCACTGGAGATGTCTTCACCCAATCAATGAAAACCCTGATTATCACTTTAACTTCCAAAGAATTACTTTCACTATCTCCCAAAGTTCATATGAAATGGAAGGAACAGGTCACATCATGTTGTATCCAGCAACCTGAATGGAATAATGCTACAAATATTCTCAATGAGGATATTTTCATGATTGACAATCCTTATAAAACTTATATTAGAAGCCTTCATCCTGGAGAAATTCCTGAACCTTTTATCACAGCAAAGGAATCTCACTGAACTTTACACTGCCCCACATAGTCCTAGAGGAATCCTGGTAGTCCTACCAGGAAGACCAGGAATCCTCCAGGAATCCAGTAGGACTCACCAGGACTCACCAGGAATCCAGTGGGACTTACCAGGATTCCTGGTATGTTACCAAACATCCAACCATAATGGAAAGTCAATTTGATATCTTACGAGTTCAAGTGCCTCAACTTCAGAAATTTCACAACATGCCCACAAAACAGATTTGTGCAAAGCAGGAATTGAACTCAAGACCTCATGATGAGGAATCACATGACAAACCAGACAAGTGTGCTCAACCAGTTGAGCCACAGGAGAATTATTTGCTATCCATATAAAGTTTATTTATGACTCAAACTCAAACTCAAGCATGTAATCTCTCTCAAAATCACTATTAAGATCAAATAATTTTAATCAACTACATCATGAGGGATACAATACAATTAACTACATAAAAAAAGCCCTCCCATATAAGGGCAACCTAAGCCTCTAGCAAAGGGAAATCTGAAGTTAAAATTATGCTACATAATACAGGGATTGGGGGAGCACCTAGCAAAGGGAAATCCGAAGAGAAAACTCTAAGGATTCCCTTGCTGATGCCCAGTATATGTGAAGATGCCAAAAATCAAATATAACCTAAAAATAGAAAAAGGCGGAGATAGGTGGATCAAGGCCGCCAAATGACATCATACCAAGGGGTATGTGTCGGAAGGGGTATTCCGCCTCTAAATATAAAAGTGTCAACATGTACAAACATGATAGCAAGGGAAAATTAGTAATAAAATCCGGAAAAATCATAGAAAATGAAGAATAGAAGGAAATGAGGTGGGGAAAAATATAGGATGAACATAAAAAATAGGAAAAACACACAGGGCACCCCCCTAGTCCCCTTACATCACCCCCTCTCTAAGATGCATCGCCCCAATGCATTCGAAATCGTATACGACCAAAGTCCGTGACTTGAATGCGATGTGGTGCAGCAGTGTGCCGTCGGTGGAATTCCTTGATTAACCGAGGGGCATTTACATCAGACTCTTCGACCCATGAGTTCTCCTCATACCCATAACCCTTCCAATGTACCAAATACTGGAGTTTTCCTCGATGCAAATGGCTGTCCAAGATTGACTCGACTTCATATTGGGGTTCTCCCTCGATCACTGTAGGTGGTGGTGGTGGGTGTGAATGGTGTCCCGGGAATGGATCTGGGGGAGCTGGAAGCAATTTGATGACATGGAAGATGGGATGGAGTCTGGACATGGAGGCTGGGAGGCATAGACGATAGGCATGTGTTCCCATGCACTTGACAATGGGGAAAGGTCCCAAGAAGCGATGAGCAAGTTTCTTGGATGGACGTGTAGTGGAGATGTCACTGGAGTCAAGATAAACTCGATCACCAACCTTGTACTGAGGGGTTGGGGAGTGGTGTTGGTTGTAAAATTGCATCATGTTGTCCTTCGCCTTTGCTAAGGCTGCCCTTGCCTCCTCCAAGCTATCCCTCATGCATTCTGTGAACTCATTCACTGTCTCGATGTGTGAGGGAGTTTGGCGAGGTTCAAATCCCATGCGTGGATGTCGTCCAGTGTCTAAGAGGAAAGGGGTCTGTTGAGTGGAAGCATGGACATGGTTGTTGTATCTGAACTCGGCCAAAGGAAGGAGATCATCCCAATCGTCCTGGCGTTCATTGACAAAGAGGCAGATGTACTGCTCCAGTTCCTGGTTGACTCGCTCCGTCTGGCCATCAGTTTGTGGGTGATAAGCCGTTGAAGCGAGGAGTTTGATCCCCAGGAGTCGGTACAGCTCACGAGTGAACTCTGCCATGAACTGAGGGCCATGATCCAAGAGGAAGGCACCAGGAAGTCCATGTAATTTCCACACATGGTGGAGGTAGAGTCGAGCGGCACCTAGGGCACTGACAGTGGTGTGAGTGGGAATGAAGTGAGCGCATTTTCCCACTGAGTCAACTGTGCACATCACCACATCAAACCCATTTGACTCTGGCAATTCCACCACAAAGTCAACGCTGACGACATCCCAACGACTCTCTGGAACAGGAAGAGGGTGTAGCTCACTAATAGGCTTGCGACGAGGAACCTTGGTGCATAAGCAAAGGTCACAAGTGCGACAATACTGACCAATGAGCCGTGACATTTGTGGCCACCAATAGTTCCGTGAGGTGAGCTCCAAGGTCTACCAGCGTCCGGGGTGGCCAGCAATCTGTGAGTCATGGTGTTGGGATATGATGCGCCGGTGGAGGTCTGGGTCATTGGGAACATAGATGCGATCCCTGAAATACAACAAGTCCTCCTTTTCAGCCCACTCTGCCGCACGTAAGGAAAGGGTCGATCCCTTCCTCAGTTCTTTAACAGCTTGGGTGACAACATCCTCATGTAAACCACTATGGTTTGCGCGACGAATGTCACATAGGATGTCCCGCTCCTCGCCCTGGGGTGCGATGCCTTCCAGTGCCCGAATGGTGAACAGGTCTGGCTGCAACAGCACAATGTTTTGGTTGTCACCGCTGCCATCCCCATGGTCTGCACGTCGGGATAGGGCATCGGTCTTCCCCATGCTGCGACCCGGACAGTGGTGTAAGGAGAAGTCGAATCTAGATAGATACAGGGACCAACGAGCTTGACGATGGTTCAATTTCTTGGCTGTCATGAAGTACTCGAGGTTCTTGTGATCCATCCAAATTTCCACCTTGGGTTAGGCACCCTCGAGGAAGTGTCGCCACTCCTCAAGCGCATGCATTATCGCCAACATCTCCTTGTCATGGATCTCGTAGTTTCTCTCTACAGCACTAAGGCTTTTGGAGTAGAACGCAACAGGATGCCACTTCTGGTCCTCTGGAGACTGCTGAGACAACACGGCGCCCGACGCAAAGTCAGAACTGTCGGCTTCTACATGAAAAGGACGCGAATCGTCAGCAAAGGTAAGGATCGGAGCGGAAGTGACCATCTCCTTAAGCTTTTCGAACGCCTCCTGTTGTGCATTATCCCACCTCCATGCCTCCTTTCCTGTCAAGTCGAACAGTGGTCGTGCATGATGTGAGAAATCCTTGATAAAACACCAATAGAAATTGATGAAGCCCAGGAAAGACTGCACCTCCTTCTTGTTCGTGGGCGTCGGCCAAGCTGTGACCCCGTTTACCTTGATAGGATCCATCTCCACTTGACCCTCCGAGATAATCAGGCCGAGGTACTCGATCTTGGTCCTTTCGAACTCGCATTTGTCCTGACGAAGGTAGAGTTTGTACCATCGAAATTGCTCTAGGACAAGGTGTGTGATGCGACGGTGCTCTTCAACTGTGTGAGTGAAGATGAGGATGTCATCGAGATAGATGCAGACAATGCCTTCGAGGATGAGGTCATGGAAGATGTCGTTCATCATGGTCTGAAAGGTGGCAGGGCTATTAGTAAGGCCAAAGAACATGACAAGCGGTTCAAAAAGACCACGGTTGGTATGAAAAGCTGCCTTCCACTCATCTCCCTCCTTTATCCTCACGTTATTATAGCCCCAACGGACATCGAGCTTGGTGAAGTATCGGGCTCCACAGAGCTGGTTTACAAGTTCGGAGATGAGGGGTAGTGGGTAGCAATTTTTGACCATGATGTTGTTGAGCCTTCTGTAGTCTTGAACTGGTCGAAGTGAACCATCCTTCTTTTTGACAAAGAAAAAGGGAGAGGCCATGGGTGACTTCGATGGTCGAATACATCCAGAGGCCAGGTGCTCATCGATGAACTGGTCAAGCTGCCGTTGTTCTTCCAGAGAGAGAGGATAGACCTTGCATGATGAAGGGGTTGCGCCGGGGGTGAGTTCGATCGCATGATCCCATGGCTTGCGCGCAGGAAGAGAGTCAAATGACTCCTTGGAGAACACATCTTCAAACTCATGGAGATGAGGGAGTAAGGAGTTAGTAGAGGATTTAGCAGCATTGTTTTTGTGGAAGGCCTTGGCAAGGCATTGGGATATGTTCGATGTGGCACACACCTCATGCGATGAGCAAATCGCAGTGTAGAAGATCCGATCACCCTCCTCCACTTCCTCTGGGTCCTCATCATCATCATCCGAGTCCGGCATTAGATCAGGAACCCCTTCCAATTCCACTTCAGGTATAGGCAGGGGTCCAGCACGACACTTCTGAGTACGTCGTATTGCTGCCTTCTGTCCATGATGTTCTTGCCTGGCTTCTGTGAAACATGTCCGACAGCGGGATGGACATCGGCTCATGGTAACCTCCCCGGTACACCAGTCGACCTCTGGGTTATGGTCTCAAAGTCATGGATATCCCAAAATCACCTTTTGCTTTCCTAATTGAGTGACAGCAAAAAGGGCACGCTCACTATGATCTTTGTAATGGAGAACCAGGTCTGCAACCTCTCGGATGGCACCTGCTTCATTTGGGGATCCATCCACATTATATACAGGTATCGGACGTGAGAGTGAGCGAGTATTTAGGCGATGTTGTTGTACCAGATGGGAATCGATGAAGAGACCAGTCACACCAGAGTCCAGGAGCGCAGAGACACTGAGTATCTGTCCAGTGTCAGTTGTCTGCAGTTCGATGGCTAGGTTTAAGGAATGTGCAGAGGGAGTGGATGCCACAATATACTTGCGTGGTAGTTTACATTCCCATGATTTAATTTTGGGACGTGGAGTAGAAGGAGAGACGGGGAGAGCAGGTACGTCTTTAGCCAACTTTGAAGGGTCAGAGAGGGGAGCAGTCACAGAAATGGATTCATTCTCCGGGGATTCAACTGACAAGACTTCAAAGCGGTTATGGACAGGCAGTGAGGGCGTACAATTCACTCGCTGCAAATAGGAAAATCCTGCTCCTCTACAACTTCCAACTTAATCTCCTCTGCAACTTGATCCTTCGCTCCCTCAACATCTACAAGCACCAACAAATCTTGCAGGAGTTCATCTCATCCCTCGGGGGTGAGCATGCAGATATCCTGACGATGGGGACATGCTCCAGCCCTGTGTCCAGGTTCCCCACAACGGTAGCAGAGATCCAACTTACATGCATGGCTGCGGGCTGCATCAACATCCATTGGTACTGGGACATTGACGGCTGGTGTGGGAGTTTGATGAACAGGAATGGGGTTAGGGCAGGGGAGGCTTCGATTGAAGGTGTAGGGTGTATGAGTGGTAGTTGGAGCATGGAATGCAGCATTAAATGCCGCATTTGTGAGTCGGTTCTTGTCACAGAGTGAAGCAGCTTCATACCAAGCAAGGATATCATCGTCCGCTGGGCGCCCTTCCAACATCTGTGCAATCTGGTCCTGAATTTCTCAGTTGAGTCACTGTCGGAACTTCACCACCACTGGTAACCCACTCCCATATCCTGCCATGTCCACCAAATCCTTGAACTCATCGATATAATCGTCCACGGATCGACGTCCCTGGTGGTAAGTGGATGACTCAAGTCGTGTCACTGCTCGGTGGCATTCATTGAGGGGGCAGAAGTGGCATACAAACTCAGCTCAAAAGTCACCCCAAGTGGAGAAAGGTAGAGAACCGAGTTCTTTAGTTTGACGTAGGATACGGTCCACATAGAGATGGGCGCGTTCAGATTTCATGTATGTGAAGGCCCAATAAATTTTTGCAGCCTCATCGATGAATTGATGCGACTGGAGACTAATGTATAACTCACAGGAATGAAGGAATGCACATCCCTGCGCACGTGCACCATTAAATTCGGCGGGGGGGGGACAGTTTGATCTGGGCACATTCCTTAGTGGATGTGTTTGGCAAAATGTCGTTGTTGGGTGCACTTGGAGTCATAAAGGGGGAACTATTGGTCGTAGGGTTAGCCTGGAGGGTCCTAACGAAGTTTTCAATCGTAGATTTAAGCGAGTCAATTTGCGTGCGCATTCCGGAAACATCGCTTTCAAGCGCGTCGAAGCGTTCTGATGTGTCCATGTCGCTAGGGAGCGCGTTTGGCGAAAATGGCAGCGTAGTAAAAGCGAGATTATCTGGAACGGTGTGTAGGGACTCTGTGGAGCTTTGGGAAGCGTCGTCCAGTCTGTTCCTGCCTATCTTGGGCAGCGCGTTCGTGATTTTCGGGCCTTAGGGGAGAGTTTTCTACTATAAGGGCAACCTAAGCCTCTAGCAAAGGGAAATCCAAAGTTAAAATTACGCTACATAATACAGGGATTGGGGGCGCACCTAGCAAAGGGAAATCCGAAGAGAAAACTCTAAGGATCCCCTTGCTGATGCCCAGTATATGTGAAGACGACAAAAATCAAATATAACCTAAAAATAGAAAAAGGCGGAGATAGGCGGATCAAGGCTGCCAAATGACATCATACCAAGGGGTATGTGTCGGAAGGGGTACTCCACCTCTAAATATAAAAGTGTCAACATGTACAAACATGATAGCAAGGGAAAATTAGTAATCAAATCCAGAAAAATCATAGAAAATGAAGAATAGAAGGAAATGAGGTGGGGAAAAATATAGGACGAACATAAAAAATAGGAAAAACACACAGGGCACCCCCCTAGTCCCCTTACATCCCATGCACCTCATGCAAGGGAGAGCCATAAAAATATTTACAGATAAAACTAAATCCCAAGGGCAACAATTATGAATAAATAAAGAAAATCCCCTCGCCATTGTAAAATGCGGGCAAGGGGGAGGCATTAATATGAAAGAAAAAAAATAAAAAAACCCTCCCCACACAAAATGCAGGGGAGAGGGCAGCCTGGTGGTGTCTCATTATGGTGTGGGTGCATGGGTCCTGCTCCCCATTCCCTGTCCCTGTCCCCATCTCCCCGTCATCCCCATCCCAATGGTTCCCCATTTCTGTCTCATGAGCAGTTGCTCGCAGCGGCAGATTGGGGTGCTGCAGTTGTGGTGGCCATCATCTCCATTCCACCTGCAATCCACCTCATGAGCAGTGGCTCATAGGGCTGGAGGTGGGTGGTGTGTCATTGGCCCTGTTGTCGTCATCCATTGTGGTTGGCAGCCATGCTTTGCATTCTCGGGGTTCTGGTGCTGGTAGGCAGTGGCATTGTTGTTGTTGCTGACTGCACACACTCACAATCCACAGTACAAGCAGAGGCTCACAGGCATGGGGTGGGTGTGTTGGGTTGTCTCATGTCCAGGGATCATTACCAGTAGAGTAGAACCTATAAAACAAAAGAAATGAGTTAGTTAGTTTATAAAAACAAAAAGCAAATGAAAAAAAACTTACATAGGGCCCATCCAGTCATTTGGGCCTGTTTCCTGTGGGTTGTGGCCTGTTCGTTGTTGGCTAGAGGGGCAGCAGTTGGTAACAGCATGGTGGTGGTGGTGGTGAGAGAAAGGAGGGAGGGAGGTGGAGGGGGCATTGTTGATGGTGGTGGTGGTGGTTGAATGATGAGCTGGCAACATTGATGATGCAGCTGTATGCTTTGTCATACACAGCCACTTGATGTGGTACTTAGATCAACTTTGTTGTATATTAGAATGGCACTATGGTGTAATGGTATATTGCACCTGTTTAATTCAACCCTGAGGTCCTGGGTTCAATCCTCAAAGGTTTCCTTTTTAATAGTAAGGACTCCTGGTTAAATCCCAGTAGAGTCTCCAGGATTCCTGATGAGTCCTGCTGAGTCCTGCTGAGTCCTGCTGAGTCCTGCTGAGTCCTGCTGAGTCCTGCTGAGTCCTGATGAGTTCTACAGAGTTCCGGTTACTCTTATAGAGTCCTGGTTAGTCCTACAGGATTCCTGGTCAGTCCCCCCAGATTCCTGAGAGTCCAAGTCCTGGGGAATTCCTGGGATAGTACCAGGAAGAGCCTGATTTACCAGGAATATACCAGGACAGAACCAGGAATCCCATTGGAGGAAAAACAGCCAGGAATGCAACATTTGGTGAACAATGGCTGTGGCAGGGATAACCAGGAATCCAGGAATATGTGGGGCAGTGTAAAGAGCTCAAATCTCACTCCATTCAATCAGCTATTATGAACATCAACAGCAGAAACTGTTGTTGATCCCAGTTCCTCGATTATCGCAATGTTGGAAGAAGTTTGTCATGAACTCAGCCTTGCCTATGATCCTTTGATACATATTCCTCTACAATCTGCTAATGGTGGCATTGACCAAAGTTTAGGTTTAGCACAGAACATATCTTGTGAAGTCGGTAGCATCACCCTCTACATGCAGATTCACATCATCCAAGATCCAGCCTACGACATTCTTCTCGGATGACCTTTCAATGTCCTGACTGAAAGTACGGTCAAGAATTATCAAAACAAAGCCCAAACTATAACAGTTTTCAACCAGAACTTGACACAATCTTGCACTATTCCTACCATTCCCTGATCTAATCGTCGATGCAAAGTAGTTTGCAAGGACTAGAGGATTGGTTTTCGGAGACAGATCAGTGTGCTTTCATCATCTCTTTTGACCACTCTATTTCTTCTATGACAATCGAGTACACTGCAAACATTGCATTCTTGAAATGCTCCAACACTACGTCTTTCTCCTCAATTCTTGTGAATTTATATTTAACAGCCAGTGTTCAGTATGCGACATATTTATCGGCCTCAATGGCCTCTACTATGCAAGACACTACAACACTTTCCCCTTCTGATATTTTGTCAACCAACTCTCCACATCTAACTTCCCTAATGCAAAAGAAGAAATACAAACCAGTTGCACAAAAAGTTTGGCCAGTGATTAGTGACCTTCCTGACCAAGTGTGTATTATTCGCAACATCACTGGTGATCCCCTCAAAAATATGCTGAAACTCAATTCTCTTCCTCCATCATTTATCCCCTCTCCTCAATATATCAAAAGAAAAGCTATCATCGACAAAAATCACCCTGGTGATTTCCTATAGCCAGAAGAATGAAAACTCATGCACGACTTTATTCAGAACCAAGAAACAGGTTTTGCATGGAAGGACAGTGAATGAGGCAGCTTTCAACCTGAGTTCTTCCCTCCTATCAAATTCCCTGTCATTCCCCATACCCCCTGGATTGAACAAAATATTCCTATTCCACCTGGCATCTACAAAGAAGTCTGCAGAATGATCAAGAAAAATATTGATGCAGGTGTATATGAACCTTCAAACTCATCATAACATTCCTGATGGTTTTGCGTTTCAAAGAAAGATGGCAAATCACTCCAACCACAGTCTCGAACCACTAAACAAAGTCACTATACAGCACTCAGGCGTGGTACCAATTCCTGAACATTTAGCAGAACAATTTGGTGGACAATCTTGCAGAGGAATGCTAGACCTCTACATTGCTTTTGACAAAAGGAAAGTCACCAAATCCTCTCATGATTTAATGACATTTCAGACACTGTTCAGAGCACTCCATATCATTACCCTGCCCATGGGTTGGATGAATTCAGTACCAATCATGCACGATGATGTCACCCATATCCTACAGCCCAAAATTCCTCATGTCACTATTCCCTACATTGATGATGCACCTATCAAAGGTCCAAAGTCTTGTTACCAACTTTGTGGTGGTGTCTATGAAACTATTCCTGAAAACTCAGGCATTCAATGATTTGTGTGGGAACACTTTGAGAGCCTCAACAGGGTAATCCAATGCATGAAGTATTGTGGAGGAACATTTTCAGGTCCCAAACTCTATCTTTGTGTCCCTGAAATAATTGTTTTAGGGCATCAGTGCAACATCGAAGGTCACATGGCTGATCCTACTCACATCGAAGCTGTTAGCAAATGGGGACCTTGTTGAACCCTTACTGAAGTAAAAGCATTCTTAGAAACTATAGGAGTCTGGTCGTATCTTTATTTGAAAGTTTGCTCAACGTGCTACAGCTCTAATTCACTTCACTCAAAAAATTTCCCTTTCAAATTTGGACTGAAGCAAATCACAGCACAGGAAGACCTAAAACAAGCCCTAATCAATTCCCCAGCAACTCGTGCCATTGACTATTCACCCAACACCCCAGTCATCCTATTGGTTGACACTTCCCACATTGCAGTCAGTTTTTTCCTCTCTTAATGCGATCCTGACAATCCTTGAAGATGTTACTACAGTCAATTCGGATTGATTAACTTAATGACCATGAATCTTGATTTTCACAAGCCAAACTCAAGATCTATAGACTCTATTGAGCCCTCAGTGCACTTTGACTCTATCTTATTGGCATACGAAACCTCATCGTCAAAGTTGATGTAAGATATATCAAAGGAATGTTAGCAAATCCCGACATCACACCAAGTGCCAGTATCAATTGTTGAGTTGTCTCGATTCTCACATTTCACTTTACACTAGTTCATGTTGCAGGAACACATCATGGTCCAGATGGACTTTTGAGGTGTCCTCCACAAGAAGAAGATGATCAGTTCAATAATGCAAACAATTTTGGAGATTGGATTGACCATCTTCATGGTTTTGTACATCAAATCAATCCTAACACAACATGCTCCTTCTCCTCCCAACAAATTTTGACACTCACCCTCTCAGATTTCAGTAAGAGGGAGGATTTTGCCTACAATGATGTGCCACAAATGGACAATGCAAAGAAAGATGATGAATAATTACTTTGTGTTAGAAAATGCTTAGATGATTTGGTATGACCCCCAGACTTATCAGATTCTGAATATGCTACTTTTGTCTGATATTGCACCGAATTCTTCTTAGATTCAGGCAAACTATGGAGAAAGGACTCCCACGGAGCTCACAAGATCATTGCAATCCCGAATGTTGTCTCAAAATAATTTGTGCAGCACATGACAATATTGGACACAAGATGATTTTACCTATGAAATCTGTCATTGCCCTACAGAACATATGAAGAATGTGTTATGCTCAGAATTGCAAGTTATGGACCTTGGGGAACCAAGCAAGATTGTCGGTATAGAAATAAATCATACCAGCAATTCCATGACTATTTCTCAACAGAAATATATTGAGAATATACTCCTCAGGGAGGGGATGGCCGATGTGAACTTTGTCAGTATACCTATGGATCCAAATATTAAGCTAGGACCAAATCTGGATCACAATGAACCCAACTGAAGTAATTCATATGCAAAATTACTGGGAAGTCTACAGCTTATTGCAAGCTCCACAAGGCCAGATATCTCATATGCCATAGATAAATTGGCTGCATACACCACTAACCCAGGTCTCCAAAACCATGGTGCATTAAACTGGATACTCAGGTACCTTGCAGGTACAAAAACTCTTGGGATAACTTACTGTACATATCAGGATGTGACTGGAGAAAATAACCTCTTCTATGGGTATGCAGACACTGCCTTTTTGAATGCAGATGACCACAAGTCCACAATGGGATACATTTTCCTAACAGCAGGGGGAGTGACTTAGAAATCAAAGAAACAAATGATCATAGCATTGTCATCTATAGAGGCAGAGTATGTGGCTCTCTTGGAGGCTGGATGCAAAGCAACATGGCTCAGAAATCTATATGGTGAACTCAGATTTATTCAAGAGGATCCAACCATTATTTATGGTGACAATGAGGGGTCTGTAGTATCAACACACAACCCACAATCTCATCAATGGTCAAAGCACATCGCTCTTTGCCATCACTGGGTCAGGGACCTCATGAATAAAAAGGTTCTTGATATACAGAACTGTTGAGATCCAGAGCAAACAACAGATGTATTAACCAAAGCTCTACTGAATCCAAAATTTACTCAATATAGAGAAGAGATGGGTTTCCAGTCGATGCACTAGTAACCCAGTAGCTTTCCTTGGAAAGGTTTTCCCACAGGGTTTTTCCACCACACAGAGGTTTTGACACACCTGGATGAATCAACTAACCATTCCCCTGTACTCAGACCATGGTAGGCTTGAGGGGGAGTGTTGGGATATGGGCAAGCCATGTGCGGTCTGAGTAAATAGTTCTATTAATAGTACAGGCTATATATAGATCATAGTACACATCAATACTACAATAGGAGTATACAAGACGTCTAACTCTTGCTTAGACTCTAACCACATGCAGAAATAAGCCCCCCCTTCCTTGCACAATTATAAACACCAATACCTGGAGTACAGTAGCAGCTTGATCCAATCTACATACTTGATTGCTACTTGCATGCACAATGATCTCATCACCCAGCTGTACCTGACAATGTTAGAGCTCTGAAGAAACAAGCTCAGGCTGTTTTCTTGAATGTTTCCTTCCTCTGCACCAAATTTTTAGCTTTTTTTGTAGAATCATCTATGCTATGCATACAATATGTATGCTAGAATACATATTTTTGACTGTACATATGGGATTGAGTCATGGATTGAGCATGGACTCATTTGAGCATTGTCAGACATCAGTAGTTAAGCATTTCAGCTTCTGAAGGTTTCTCAACTCAGGCAACCAGTGAAAACCAGAAAAAATGAGCAAAAACTCAGAAATTCAAACACTTGGTAATTTATGTTCCTTTTTCTAGAAACCTCTGTGAAACTTTTATTCTGAAAACCTCAGAAACTAGCAGAAACTAACATGTATAAAAGTATATGATTTATGAAACATAAAAATGAGGAAGTAATCTATGACATTATTGTGGTAATTGTCAGCCAAGAACATAACACATAATGTACTGAGAAGCATGAAGTGGGCTGAAGTGGGGCACACCCAGAGAGTAGGCAATGGTGGGATTTATATATGGAGAGACCATTTGGCAATGTTTGACAAAACTGGTGGTATATAAACCCTCCCACACTATTGGCTACTTGCTGGGCAGTCATACTATAGGTGTGGGCCAGTTAGGTCCTATCTGAGTTTTAAAACCTAAATAAGTAACAACAAGCCCTGTCAAAAAAAAACCCTTGCTTTTGAAATGGGCACTCCAAGACTGACTCAGAACTTGGCTCCCTCAGCAACTGCAAGTGAACTGGCTCATCAACCTTGTGGATGCCCTAACCCTGGAAAGATGGCCAGCCCTCTCAAAATTGTTTAGCACAAGGTATGGCAACTTGTCATCACAAAAAAGAGGTGCTGATGGTGACCTAGAATCTTCACCGAGCATGGTGGACTCACACTCTTCCACTGTTATACCTGCAGCTTTGGTTGCCCCTATAGGTAGGTTTTACCCCTGTGTTATTTAATTTTGCATACTGACTGTTCTGCTGAAGACCATCGTCAGTTGGTTAACGACACTGAGAACATGGCACTATGAAAGACCCAGAAGGATGCAGGAGTCCAGGTCAAGGAGATAGTAACTGCAGTGCCGCAGAATGGGTCACAACCTGCTGTTGATATTGATGGTGAGTCAACGGTGCATTCTTTTCATTACTGTGGTGGTATGTTAATGTTGATGAATGTCATTTGGACCTCGCTTGTTGGGTATGTGAGCATGTGGAGACTGTTTCTTTCTGTGCTAATGTCACATGTACATAGATCAGCAGTGCAGGATGGCTTTGGAGGAAGTTGACAGAGATGGTGATGATGTGTTTGATACTGAAATGGATTTTGATATGAATGATGAGTTCTTTCCTGAAGACTTACCAGAGTCATTGAATGAAGAGGATTCATGCTAACAAAGAAGTACTATAGCTATGTGGCTTGCAAAAAGCTATGCTGACCTCTGTGAATGGCTAGCAAGTGAGATGCATAGAAACCCATCTGGGATGCTGTCATGTTATGACCACCACACATTTATGGATGGCTTGCCTTTCCCTTTCCTTACAACCCAAAAGAAATTGCATTGGAACCTGGGGACCTGTACCAGCCAACATATTTCATCTGGCTTCCTCATGTCCCTCTCAAAAGGACGACTGGTATTTCCTGCCTAAACTGTCTTGCAGCTTTGTGGGTGAATGATTGTGGCAAGCCAATTCTGCTATGAGCCTGAGGGTTCCAAAAAACCTCATGGTGCATGGTGGAAATGGATAGGTGCATTCAAATTGTTGGATACCAATACTCTTGTGGCCATTCTGAGTGCAAAAAAGCATATACAAGCTGGAGCCCTGCTCTTCTTTCAGTGCTTCCTTGAGCCCTGGTTCTTCAATTTCCATTCCACCTGACCCATCATGGTGGCCTTTCTGATCAGCTTGTTGCCATGTTGCAAAACTCATTCCACCACAGCATTGGTCCAGTCCCTTTTGCAAATGCAATTCAAATTAACCACATCCATTGCTATGAGCACCTCCACTTGCAATATCTCAAATTGATCTATGCTTGGAAACAATCTGCCTTTGCTGGGTATCTTCCCCAATTCAAGCCATTCAGAGAATTTGGCAATCAGGATGGGTATGCTGGGTTTATCCCATCCCCACAGCATTTCCAAAACTTCTATGTATGGTACATCTCTTCACATTCACATGAGATGGACCAGTACACTGCCATGCTGTCTTCAGAACTCCTACATATTGATCACAGCTTCAAGGTATGTTCACTCCAAAGTTCATTGATGAAACTTTCTCGTATGACAATCCAGGTACTGAAACCTATTGCAAGGCTTAATGGTGTTCCTGTTTATGAAGCCTTACATACTTCTCTTAACACTGGCTGCACAGCAAGATACTTCTGAGAAGGTATGATGTCAGTATTCTGGAAGTACTCTTAATACTGCCACCATACTCACCAAGGGATATTTTGCCAGTATGCATACCAATCTAGAATACTACTTCAGTACCTTCAGTACTATTGAAATATAATACAATACTGTCAAAATACCTCTAGTGAAGTATGTTGACAATATTAGGAATACAGTCAGGATACTTTCACAGTACTTCTCAGGAAGTATTGCACCTTGCACCCAGTGTAATGAGTTCTCTGAAGTCTGTTCAATGACATTCACTCCAACAAAAGGTCACAATCAGTTTATGCCTGCTCTTGCTGCAATTGCCAATTCACTAAATAGCTATGGTCATAAACCCATTGGAACTGTCATCACTGGTTGTCCCCGAGGTGACAAAGCTGAGCACGAGGCTGTCTTTCCATGTCTTCAGAAGGATGTCATACCAGTTCCAGACCCCAGATCCATCCCAAAGCTTTCACTCCCTGACAATCCATATATTCATCCTCTCTTGTCCCACTATCAGATGATGACTCACCTGGACTCTATTATGGAATCAGTTTCAGGCAAGGAGGATTTCTATACTGTGGTCAACATGGGGTGGCCTGTGAATGTTGAAGCTGGAATTCAAGGCTGTGTCTTGCTCATCTCAATTACTTTTGGTAAAGAAAATTTTCTAATTCTGGTATGTCATGGCAGTAGTTTATTCTTGTATATCATATTCTGATATCAAGTTTAGCTTGGTGAATACATGCGAGATGGATATCTTCATCTTCCTGCATCTCTCTTGATCTTTCTTTGTACCCCATGTGTTCAGAAAGTGGGAGTCAGGATTAAAGGAAATCTCACCCATCTTTTCAATGATTATGGCTTCAAGCATGGTGTTGACCTCCCTTTCATTGGTGCTCTTGAGCTTGGTGAGCTGGCAAAAGAAAAAAATGTCATTACCCAAGCCAATGTTGGACTGGCTGATTTATGTTCTTCTGTCTTGCATAAATACCTCGAAAAAGACTCTTCAATTCACATTTCTGAGGGGTGGGCCACTGTTCCACTCAGTGAAGCTCATTCGATGTATGCTGAGCTTGATGTGTATGCAACCTGGATGACTTTCAAAGCACTCCATGGAAAGTCAGTTGGTTTTGCAGTTGACAGAAGCACACCTGGTGGCACCCCCATCTACATATACTCCTCTGATTATTCATGGCCTGTTGCCTGGGGTCATATCACACTTGATCAACCATAGGAATATGGTGGAGTTAAGCTCAATAGGAACTGTGTTCTTGCACTCATCAAATCTGTCCTTATTCCTGGTCATATTGTCTCAGGAGGTCTACTCAGCACCCCCCATATCTTCTTCTCTGCAAAGCCAAGCATGTCTGAACATGCACTGAGACTGATGACCAACTCCTTGCAAACCATTTGGAACTGTCAATCTCAGTGGGAGCAGATGTACAAATGAATGAAGCCCTTACTGCAGCAGTACTGCTTGCCAGCACATCTATCCCTCACGATTCAGTGAGACAGGTGATGACCTGAAATGGTTAAGTGCAGTTGACACATATGAAATGGCATGATGACATACTTTCCAACTTTTCCCAGGATCCCCTTGCTGATAACATGGCAAAAACGCTTCTTGAGACAGCATCATCAATGAGATCAAGCATGCTTTGTTCCCATGTTCTTGGTGATATTTGGCATCTCATGGACCAGTTTCCAATTCTTACCCATCATGCACTGCAAGCTCCATTTGCATGAGCATTACGAGATGCACTTTTTGTTTTTCATCCAGAGGATAAAGCGGTGCTTGAGAATTTCTTGAAAACAAAGAATTCATTGTGGAATGAAGCCCTGTCATACCATTCTGATTGGCTTCTTCAGCATGTCAAACATATTGTTCCTGGACCTGAGGTGCTTCTTCCACATGTTGCAGCAGTCCTCAATGTGTGTGGTCCACTTCTCAACCCAACCTCAGGATGGCCACTTTTTAACAGTCATGCTTGGGAGGTTGCAGCCAATGTACTAGAGAATATTCAGAGAGGGTACTATTCAGACCCCCCAAACTGTTCATTTTATCACCCCAGTGGCAAGGACAAACATGGGCTGATGAGATACCAATGTGTGAGAGGAACAAATGCTATCAAAGGTGGCATCCATCAAAATGTTATCCAGTGGTTCAGAGCATTCAATGCCTCTCCTGACTTTGCTGACATCTGGACCCAGAACCACATCTCTCATCTCATTGATGTTATCACCTTGGCCTTCACTTGTAATGTCACCAACCTTGCTGGCAGCTGGGTGAACGGAAATAACTATCAACACTCAAAAGATATTTTCAGAGTCTTACCTTTGCTGAAGTTGCAAAAAGAATGACTTGGAATGCATGACTTAAATGCAGAATTCTTGAAGGTTATGAAAACACATCATCAATATCTGTCATGCCAACAGAATACATTACTTGCCATCTTACCAATCCATACAAAACCTGAGCAAGCCTTGTTCAAGGCATTGGTTGCAGACTTGAGCTCAGATGGTTTGTTTTCTGGGAAGAAACAACCAAATTGGAAATTGGTTGCCATGCAATGGAGTCAGCATGCAGATGGTCAGGAAATCTTTTACAAGGTAATGTCAATCATGTATCGGGTTTTTGGAGTGAAGCAGTAATTTACACTCCCCCATATGTTCCGCATGGATCCGTACAGACTATGCAGAATCCAGGTGAGTCTGCACAGAATTCATGTTATCAAGTTAATATCTCACAAGTTCCAAGCTTCTCAGACTGTATGAAAGTCATGAAGTGCTTACAAAATAAGATTGTACAGAGCAAGGATTGAACTTAAGACTTCATGCTAACATCACATAACAAACAAGTATGCTTAACCAGTTGAGCCACAGGAGAATTATTTGTTACTAATATAAAGTTTATTTATGACACTCAAAACTCAAACTCAAACTCAATTATTTAAACCCTCTCAAAGGAGGTGCATTGTTATATTTAAAATCAAATAACATTAACTAAAGAGTACTATAATTATATTTAAAACCCCTCGCATTCAATGTGAGGGGAAGGCAACAATTATAAATAAAAAAGAAAATCCCCTTGCCCACATAAAATGTGGGCGAGGGGATATAGAAAACAAAAAACAAACCCTCCCCACATGAAATGTGGGGGAGGGGGAGGGGACGTGGCCCTGCTGCCCTTGGTGCGCCATCCTCAGTGTCATGGTTGGTGTGTCATGGTTGGTGCATCTTCCTGGTTGCATCGTCCTGCTGGGGGTTGTCCTGGGTGGCTTTCATCTGTTGCTGCTGTTGCTGTCATGGTCCCTGTTGTCCTGCATGGTTGCTGTTGTTGTGTTGTTCCCATTGTCCTGTGTCCCTTGGTGCTCCTTGTTGTGCTTCCCGCTGTGCATTCCCCTCGTCATCATTGCCATTCCACCCACAATCCACCCCCCAAGCAGTGGCTTGTGGGGTTGGAGGTAGGTGGTCTGTTGTTGGCCCTGTCATTGTTGTCCATCGTGGTTGGCAGCCATACTTCACATTCTGGGGGTGCTGGTGCTGGTAGGTGGTGGCATCATCATTGTTGTCACCTGCACACACTCACGATCCACCCTATGAGCAGAGGCTCATAGGCATGGGGTGGGTGCATCATCCATTTTGGGGGTGTCCTAGTTTGGAGGGTTAGGGGGGCAGTGATGTGGCACATGAGGAGGGGGTAGGTGGGTGCATACCAGGTGGGTATCCCCCTTCTGGGGTCTCCTGGCATCCCTTTATACTTTCCTAGCCCATGTTGACAGCCTCACATCCTGTTTGAACAGGGAGGAGGGGTATTGGGTGGCCGTGGGTGTGCATTGCATGTTTTTTGCATTTGGCAGTTGTCACCATTAGTGTACAACCTTAAAATTAATAAAATACAATGAGTTAGTTAATAACAACAAAAAGAAGAAAGAAAAAACTTATCTATGGCCCAAACAACAGTTGCTGTCATTTGGGCCCATGTTCCATCTACTCGGGCTCATTTGAAGGTGATTGTGATGGTGGAGTGGGCATGGGAACAGTGGTGGTGGGTGTGCACACAGTGGTGAAGGTGGTAGAGTGGAGGGGGGGAGGTGGCAACGTCGATGGTGGTGGTGGTGAGTGATGAGCTGGCAACGTTGATGATGCCGCTGTGTGCTTTGTCATACAAAGCCAAACAGTCATATGTATGTAGTTGCATCAATAGTGACAATGTACCACTGGCTGCATAGTGTAATGGTAATGTGTGTCTGTACTTTATTAGTTAACCATGAGGCTACAAGTTCAAACACATTCGTGACATTATTTTGCTAAGCTCAAATGGTCTGCTTGGATGCATGCGGACTGTCCTTGCTGGTCCGACCTGATTGATCACAGATGCAGACAGACAAAATCCACAGAATCCGAGTAAAATCTGTGGAATCCATGTTAGTCTGCATGGATCCATGCAGACTGGCACACCCTGTTGCACAGCTAAAATGGTTCATTGTAATTGATTGCAAATCTGCGCAGAGTCCATGGAATATATGGGGGAGTGTAAAGACCTCGAGTGAAGACTTAATTGATCCTTTGTAGCTTCCAGAACACCTCAAGGTCTACTGGAAGCACAAGAGGAATCAAATGCTGAGGTGGCAAAACTCCTTCAACCCCCCCCCCCCAGTGCTGTCCCTCTTGCTCTGGTTGCAAATCCCCAGCCAGTTATCCAACAAATCCACTCTGGCCTAGTGTTTAAAGGTCCAGTCCAGTCCAGTTTCTTACTTCCAGATAGGGCAACCATCAACCCCAACCACACCATACAGGACTGGTCCTATTTGGTCCATGGACTGAACAAAGACTGGTTCGGACCAGTCTTTTGTTGTAAATATTTTCATAGGAAATGACACATATGTATCTCAACAATTGTGACGAAAACCTTAAATATATTATACGGACAGATAGATATTGTAATTCCCCATAGATTGGTTTAACTTTTAAGGAATTCCGCCAAGATTTGACTGAGATATGGCTAAAACTGAAAGGACATGCATTCAAGTTGTGGTTTGTAGTTCGTAATTTGTAGTCTGTAGTCACAACTCATTTGGGTTGTTAAATCAATAAAATCACATGATACAGATGGTTAGGTGTGTTGTTGCTATGTTATGATGTTATATAGCATACAAAAAAAATATAGCTCAGGTAATAAGCAATGCAATGAAAGTTGTACAAAATACTCAAACAAAAATGTTTTTGGTCATATCTCAACCACTTCTTAACCATTTTTGATGATCCAGGGACTGAAAATGAAGTAAATATATGTGGGAGTAAGGTCAAATACACATTGGGACAAATGTCCATTTGCAACTGGTTTAAACTGGTTTTTCATTGGTCCTCCTATATTTTTCAAAATGAAAGACCAGCAACTGGACTGCAAAAAACCAGTCCATAAATAGACCTCTGGTCCGGTCTTTTCTGGTCCAATTCAGTCCAGTTTCAGTCATTTTTTTGGTCCTATGGACTGGACCTGCAAACACTACTCTGGCCAGCTCGCAGAAGGCACAATAAATGCAGAGACCATTGATGGCTGGCATCTGTCACTCCTGTTGGGGAAACATAGCAGCCAACAGTTTGCAGTCCAATACACCTACCTGCTGTAAGGGGACTAGGGGGGCGCCCTGTGTGTTTCTCCTATTTTTTACATTTGTTCTATATTTTTCCTCACTTCATTTCCTTCTATTCTTCATTTTCTATGATTTTTCCGGATTTTATTACTAATTTTCCCTTTCTATCATGTTTGTGCATGTTGACAGTTTTATATTTAGAGGCAGAGCACCCCTTCCGACACCTACCCCTTGGTATGATGTCATTCAGCGGCCTTGATCTGCCTATCTCCGCCTTTTCTATTTTTAGGTTATTATTTGATTTTTGTCGTCTTCACATATACTGGGCATCGGCAAAGGGTTCCTTAGAGTTTTCTCTTCGGATTTCCCTTTGCTAGGTGTGTCCCCAATCCCTGTACTATGTAGTATAATTTTAACTTCGGATTTCTCTTTGCTAGAGGCTGAGGTTGCCCTTATACCTGCAGCCTGGAGTCAGCGACAAAAATCAGCCAAAGGGAAAGCAGAGGGCTCACAAAGATACAGCTACATCTACATCCACACAAAAGTCATCAAATCCGGTAAAACGGCGTGTTTGAAAGTGTCTGAATTGCAAGAGAACAAATTGCAAGGGCTGATTCAACTCACAGCCATGCAAAACAGATGATGATGGATGATAATGACCGTGACAGCACCAGTGAATCTTGAGGTAGGTCAAGGGTCGGGAACAAGGTAGATAGTCAGAAAATGAATGCAGTATTATGGAATGCATGACTTACCTTATCCCTTTCACCTAATTCATAATGCACTTTTGATTATAAGATTGCATTCAGCTCCTCCTTATTCAGCCAGCCTCTTCACTCAAGAAAGTGATGTAAAAGATGGGAATCAGTTGTCATCAAGATGGAAGCACCAAATGGAAACAATCTCCCACCAATAATACACCTGACAGGTAAAGGTCAGCCATCATGGTTCACTTGTGATAACACTGATCTGGTGATCCAATTGAACCACTGGCAAATTGATGAGGTTCAGTAAGTCGCTATTGCCTCCCTCCTCTTTCAATTTTGTTTATTTAATTTGTTTAATATTATTTAATTTCTACCTCACATCTATGCCTATAGTACCAAAGCCACTTGCTGGGCATGCCCACTTTGTACACCCCATTTTTAGCATAATGCTAATATTGTTTATGTGCTCAAATTGTATTGGAAAACTATATTATGCATGTTTATACAATGATTTCTATAATAAGAACTTGTAGGTTTCCTGGTTACAGGTTTTGAGGTGTCCAGAAACTTAAAAATCAGTGAAAACCATTGAAAACCTGGAATATAATTTGCCAACTTACTGATGGAGAGCTGACAATGTGACAGCCCTGTTCTCATTTATTCTGTTGATTGTGGTGGGAAGATGGCGGTACTGTTATGGAATTTGAGTGCATGACCACAAGAAGTGAATGACAAGATCTTTGCATTGAGCTTGTAACAAACACTTAAAGAGTTATGAATAAATGAGGTCTTTACTGTCCCCCATATATCCTGGATGGACTGCACAGACTGGCTCAGACTGGCACCCACTCATTTGGCTCACATGTCCTGTATAGCACTTGCTTGGACTTTCGTGGAGTCCAAGCTATTTTTGGACTTTTACTCGGAGTGCGCATGGACTTTGTCTGAGCAACATCAATTTACTTGGACTCAGACAGATTCAAACAGATACATATCTGAGTCAAGTTTGAGTCAAGTCTGTGGATGCATAGCAGAGTCTCAGTTTGTTAAGGGCAAAGCCTCAACCACTCGATCTAGTTGATGTCGTTCGATGAGGTGCTTCCTTGACAAGTCGTTTGGCACTAGTCTTACTCGGAGCATCTGATGTAAGATAGGTAGTGCACTCTAGCAGGGCTTCTGCGTAGAGTCGTTCAGGTTCACGCACTAAGGGGCTTCCTTAGTGGTTTCGAGTAAGTTCGTGAGTTGCAAGTTAAGGCTGTAGAATGCCTAGATCTAAACTAAGGACATCCCTACTACAAGTTGCAGTACTTATACTAGTAGGAAGGTCCTTATTGTCCAATCGGAAAGGTAGATGCGTATCAGGTATGAATAGAAACAATAAGCCTCATGCCTTGCATGAGGCGTCCGATGTCACGGAGTGCTGCAGTGCAGCATGTCAGGAAGCAATAAGAGATAAGCCTCATGCCTAGCATGAGGCATCTGATGTCACAGATCTGATGTCAAGGATCCGATGTCAAGGACATGCTGCAGCGCAGTATGTCGATCATGAGAGTCCGACGTCATGGACCTCATGTCAAGAAGCTGTCGTATCACAGCATGTGTGGGAGTGGGTTTGGGTGCATGGAGTCACCATGCATCAAGGGTGCCTTCCATGGGAAGGGGATCAAATGCATGCAGTCGGTATGTGTTGTGTGTATCTGATGTCAAGGACATGCCCTAGGCATGAATCAAGGGGTGCCTCCTGTCTGGAGGAGATCATTGGCTGCATCGGGTTCCATGAGTTACAAGGAAAATTGTAACATTACCCCCTCGCTATGGTCAAAAGTTCCACACTTCAACCTAAATCTTCGTCTCTCCTTCGTGGTCTGATCGGGCGTGGTCTGGTTATGTGGGTATGTTGGGGTCGAGGGGTATGATGGAGGAATAATTCATGTCTGAACTCGGACCATGATTGGGTTCTTCTGGTTCGCACTGCCCTAGGTAGCAGTGTCAAGGAGTCGATAGTATTGTTGAAAGGGGGGCGTTGCAGGATGGCAAATTCAATGTCTGTGATTGGGGGTTCGGGTTCTGTTCGGAAGATGGTGTAGAGGCAAAATGCAAAGGTTAGGGCTGCCGCTGCAGCCAGGGTCATGCCAACGATGATGGCGAGGATCGTAATCCCTGTGAGCATGGGTCTGTCTTGTCATGCCATCGTCTTGAGCTCTGCCTTTTAAACCCTTCCATATGGTTCTCCTGTCATGTTTCCCATTGTGTCATCATCAAAATCATTGTATCCAGAGTTAAAGAAGAGCTGCTGTCTCTGCTTGGCTTCTCTTTGATCGGTCTCTTGATCTTTCTGAGGTTTTTCTGGGCAATTCATCCTGTAGTGTCCAGGGCCTCGCTGTTTGCAATACCTGCAAACGTATCATTGGCAAATCAGGCTGAAGTGGCCTATCTGTTGGCAGATGAAACATCTAGCATGTCTCATGTGTGGGGGAGACCAAGGCAGTTGGGTGGTCTTCGGTTCGGGTTCAGGGGTGGTCAGATCAATTATTTCGGGTGCCCTAGGCACGATCTTCGGGTTCTTCGTAGAACAGGAGGAGCCTCCAGAGGGAGCTCGTTGTTTGTCTCTGTTGCTCTGCTCACTGAATGGTGAGAGTGAGGTCGGTGGTCGTCTGTGTTGACCTAAAGGGGTGTGAGGTCTCTCCTCAGCTGTTCTCGGTCTGTCTGACCGCAGTGCAATCATTTCCTGGATCGCTTGCTCGATCCCTAGGGTGTCTGCATCGTTCATTGCTTCTTCTAGATTTCGTTCCATCTGTTTGATAGTGCTTGCATAGTAGAAGCACATCCTGGCTAGATGGTATTTCAGTGGATCATGGGCGAGGTGAACACGAAGGGCGTCAGCATTCAATCGGTTTCATAGGTATTCTCAGGTAAATTGTTGTTCGACAGGCATATTGGGGAGTGTCGTTGTGGGAAGAGAGGGGGTTTTTGGGTTTCCATCAGAGGTGGTACCTCTTCTTATATGCCGTCAGGATCTTGGGGGCATTCTTTAGGTTTGATTTGGGTTCCCATGTGTTTTTGGATGTCGGCTAGTCAACCCATTTCACAAGGTAACAGCGTGTCTTGCCGTGCTTCTTGTGTGCGATGATCGCTTCCACCTCATATTCGTTTTCTCCTTCCACGAGGTCGGGTGGTGGAGTCAGGAAGTTTCATCCATGAGTGTCATTCTCATGGTATCGCGTGAGTAAAGCTGCATGGAATACCAGGTGGATCTTCCATCCCGGTGGCAGTTTCAATCAGTATGTCATTCTTGACAAGGCATCTTCAATCACAAAGGGCCCTTCTCGTTTTGGCACCAGTTTTCTTGTTGGGTAGCCAATCTTCAGGTTCTTGGAGTCAAGCCATACTTGTTCTCCAACCTTGAACAGTTCATATCGCCCTTTCATTCAGGCAGCCATAGCCTGTCTGGCTAGTTCATGTGCGGCAAGAGCTTCCCTTCTCGCAGAGAGAAGTTCTTGGATTCTCTGTTTGGTGGCCGGCATGTTCGTCTTTTCATATGGGGTGGGGATAGTGCGTGGTTGATATCCCATCATCAAGTAAAATGGCAAATGTTTTACTGTGGAGTGCATCTTCTGTCTGATTACGCATGAATTCTGCCGTTGGGAGATAACACTCCCAATCTTCTGGTTTGTTTGAACAGAACATGCGGAGGTAAATCTCTAGTCCTTGGTTTACTCGCTCCATTTCTCCATTGGTCTGGGGGTGATAGGCAGTGCTCATGGATAGCTTGATTCCGAGCAGTCATCCTAGTTCTTGGAAGAGTTTGGACGCGAATCGAGGGTCTCTGTCTGAGATGATTCTTCTGGGGAGTCCAAATCTTGTGTACACATGGCGCAGGTAGAGGTCTGCAGCGCCAAGTGCGTCGATCATTTTCGCACAAGGGATAAAAATTACCCCCTTCATAAGACCATGGTCTACCACGACCATGATTGAGTCAAATCTGTTTATTACGGGCAGGTCTGTAATAAAATCTGTTGTTACCAGCTCAAATGGTCTGGTGGCATCGGATGAAATTGGTGTCGGGGGTGGGGTTGTCGGGTGGGTGTTGATCTTCATTTGCTGGTACTTTGTGCAGCCTTCAACGTATTTCTTTATGAAGTTGGCCATCCCTGGCCACCAGTAGTCTCATCGGATCAGTTCAATCGTTTGCCATTGTCCAGGGTGTCCTGTCGTGATGCTATCATGGTATTTCCGTATGATTGCTCGGCAGAGGGTTTCGTCCTGTGGCACATAGCACCTGTCATTGAAAAAGAGCAGGCCGTCTTTGAATTTCCAGTCCTCCAATGCAGACTTGATTGGGGGAGTTCCATTGTTCTTCGGGGCTCGTAAAGCTTCATTTACGAGGTCGTCCTTCATTATTGGTGAGACCAGGGTTCCCTGGAGCTCAGTGTCGATCGTTTTGAGGAACAGTTCGTCAGTGAGGATGGTCTTGTCCTTGTTATCAGTATCTTCTTTGGCTATGTCATCTGCTCTCCTCGATAGGGCATCAGATTGTACCATCTGTGATCCCGGTATGTGTTGTAGCTTCAGGTCAAATTGTGACAGGTAGATGGCCCATCTAGCCTGTCATCGGTTTAGTTTCTGTGGCTGATGGAAGTACGTCAGGTTCTTGTGATCGGACAGTACCGTCATGGGGAACGGTGTCCCCTGCAGGTAGTGTCTCCATGTCTCCAGCGCTCGGATCACTCCCAATAGTGCTCGGTCATATATCTCGTAATTTCTTTCCGCTTCGTTGAAAGAATGCGAGATATAGCTGCATGGGTGCCAGTCTCCGTTGGCATCCTGTTGTCTGAGTACTGCGCCTGTCACAAATTTTGAGGCATCAGATTCCACCACAAATGGTTTCGTTGCATCTGGCATCAGCAGTACTGGGGTTTCGTTGAACTTCCTTTTTAGTGCATCAAACGACTGCTGGCAGGTGTTTGTCCATTCGAATTTTTGGTTCTTCTTCATCAAATCATTCAGTGGTCTAGCCAGATCTGTGAAGTGTCCAATGAATCTTCAATAGAAGTTCCCAAATCCTAGGAAGGATCTTACATCCTTCACTGTCCTTGGTGTGGGCCAGTCCTTGATCCCAGCCAGCTTCATGTTGTCCATTGCAAGTTCATTGGGCCTGACGATCATGCCCAAGAAGTCGACTTCTTGCATGTTGAACTTGCACTTCTCTATTTTCAGGTAGAGATCGCATTGTCGTAGTCATTCGAGGACCCTTTCAGTCCTTATCCGGTGTTCTTCTTCCATTTTCGAGAAGATCAGAATGTTGTCCATATAGATGATGAGCCATGCTTCATCTAGCATATCTCGGAAGAGATCGTTCATCATCGCCTGGAATGTTGCCGGTGAGTTGCACAGCCCAAAGAACATCACCATTGGCTTGAATAGCCCTTGGTTAGTCTTGAATGCTGCCTTCCACTCGTCTCCTTTCTTTATCCATACATTGTGATATCCCCATCGAATATCAAGTTTCGTGAAAAATCTCGCTCCCTTCAGCTTGTCCAAGAGGTCTCTGATCAGTGGCAGGGGGTAGTTGTTCCAGATTGTTCCTTTGTTCAGATAGCGATAGTCTTGGCAAGGTCGTAGAGCATCGGAGTCCTTCTTCGACATGAAGAAGAATGGGGATGCCATGGGTGATTTCGACGGTCGGATGTATCCTTTCTCCAGGTTTTCATCTAGAAACTCATTGAGTTTCTCTTGTTCTTTCAGCGTCAATGGGTAGACATTGCAATCCTTTGGTACAAAGCCTTCCTTCAGGCCGATCGCATGATCCCATGGTCTTGATTCCAGGAATCGTTCGGATGCAGCTTTCTCGAATACCTGTCTGTACTTCTGGTATTCTGGTGGCAGTAAGTCGTCCAGGGTCCATTGGCTAGTCTCCTTTCCCTCCTCTTGTTCATGTGCCAGTCGTTGGGATATGGATGTCTTTGCTCTGATCCATATGTCGGAGTTGAGTAGGTATTGTGGGGAGCCCTTGCCTTTCACGAGTCTGCCGATGGTGTTCGTCTTTCAGATGTATTTGTGTGTCGGCTCTCAATGTTCTTCTGTCAGGGGCAATTCTATGGCTGGTCCAAATAGGCCAATGACTGGTTTGCCTCGTATGTATGCAATTAGTATTGAGTCATCCTCAATCATATCTCATTCAGGGGTCGGTTCCATTGCTCGTATTTCCATGCCGGTGTCTGCCAGTAGTTCTTCATCGGGTACCTCTTCAATCTTTACCTGAGGGGGGGTCTCCCTGTGCATAGGTATTTCAGCGTTGATGGTACCATGATCTGGAGTCCTATAATCGTGGGTCGGGGTAGTCTGTTGTCGAGGGTAGTTTATCCTGTTTCATAGTGTCATTTTCACATTCATTTTACTGGTGCTTCCCTCCCCTGTGGAGGTTAGCAATTCCTTCATCTTTTGCACAATTCGTTGTGCCCTGTCGCATTCTTTGTTTTTGCCTTTTTCCAGTTGTTTCTTCTTCTGGTTTTCTCGGGTCTTGGTGACAGCACGTCGTGCTGTTTCAAGGCCTCTGGCTCGTTTAGGGGTGTTGCTGCTCCTGGTCTTTGCGACAGCTATCTGGGCAGAATTCAGTTCCTTGGCTTTCTTCTTGGAAAGCCTTTCCTTCATTTTTGCCACGGCCAATTGGGCTCAGGCAAGGCTCCTCTCTTTTTCTTCAGTGAGCCTTTCTCTTGTTTTTGCCACGGCTAGTCGTGCTCGGGCAAGGTTTCTCTCCTTCTCTTCGGAGAGTCTTTTTCTTGTTTTGGCCACAATGTGTCGAATTCATGCCATTCTGTCATTTGGCGCCTCCCTTTCGGCATCTACCCTAGGAAGGTTTAGGGTGTTTGGGAGGGCCCATTCAGCTCTTTTTGTCTTTCCCAAGATTTGTTTGATTTGAGCCCATCATTCTTCATCTTGGAACTCAAAGGTTCCCTTCTTCCAATCGATGATCGGGTTTATCTCCCACAGCCATGGCAGGCCCAGGATTACCGATTCTTTGCCTAGTCCGGCGACTAGGTATTCTATTGGGTAGCTTCTTCTGTTGATGTGGAGTCTTCCTTTCACGCATCTGGTGATCGTTCCCTGCTTGTTCAGGGTCCCATCTACATTTGTGGCCCAGATGGTGCGGCCTAAGGGATATGTTCTGATCCCTTCTCGTTTGATGAAGTTCGAGTTGATAAAGACTCCTCCTGCTCCAGAGTCAAGGAGCGCATTTGTTGCAATGTCTTTCCCGTTGTCTGACTCAGCTACCCGAATAGACAGGTGCATAGATTGTCTATTCATGGTAGCTAAGAGTACAGACCCTAGGGAGACTACAGCGGTGACTGGCGCCATATCAGGCTGCTGTTCTAAAAACCCGATTCCTCCATGAGGTTGAGGGCTCATTCCTTTTCTTCTTTGTCTAGTTCATCCAGCATTGTGCAGATCTTCTGGTAGGTGTCCACCCCAGTCTTCTTCTGGGTGAAGCGGTTTCGGTAGGGAGGGGGCACTGACCCCATCTGAGTGGGGTTCTTTCCATCCCTGTGGTTGGACAATCGGTGTCCCAGTTGGTGGCAGATGAAACACAATCCCTTCCAGAGGTGTTCCATGCATTCTTGGTTCATTAGTCAGTTGATGTCAAGAGAGGGCTGTCCTTTCTTTGTTGTTTCGTTTGTCTTCTGGTTTTGCCTGGTCTTTCCCAGGATTGCCATGGCCTGTTTCCATTGGCCTTCATATTTCGAAGCTGCCTTTATCCAGCCTTCAAGAGTGTTGGGCACTGTCTCCATTGTGTGTACCCTCTTCAGTAACTCGGGATGCAGTCCGTCCATGACGTACTCAATCATGGCTGCATCTTCGGTGATTCCCGTCCTGTCTTTCAGGATGCGGAAGTTCGCCACATATTCTTCAGGGAACCTTGTTTGAGATTCTTAATCTCTGTCTTTGCCGTTCCAGCATCATTGATCAGTGAGAAGGCCTCTAGGACCTTCTGTCAGAAGTCTGCATATTCACCTAGTCCCTTGGACTGGTGCTGGTTGACAAATGCCTGCGCCCAGGCAGCTGCTGTCCCTCCATTCATGAAGGACAGCGTGAAGATAATCTTCTTGTCGTTTGTGTCATAGACCTGGTCATTGATTCACAAGTACAGGTCTATCTCCTGCAGGAACTTGGCGGTCTTGGTCCGCTCTCCTGAGAAGTCTGTTGGTGATCAGATTTGAATGTCCTTCACAGACATCATCGGTGTGGTTGTGGGTTCAGACATCTCGTTGTGGAAGTTGTCGGTTTCGTCTATTAGGAAGCGGGTGGATGTTTTGGGTGGGGGTGTGTGTGGTTGTTCAAAGTCTTCGTCGGTGAGGAAATCTCCTCTTTGTCTGTCGGTTGATCCATAGAACCAACACTGTGCTGGGGTTGAGTAACGGACTAGTCTTCCATTGTATCGGTACCAAGATGAACCTGACTGTGGTTCTGCTTCTCTTGGTGGTCGGTCTGGGGTTTGTCTAGACCCGGGTCACTGTGGTGTGTATCGAGACATATTGCCTACACCTAGGTAGGTGGGCTAGCAGATAGTTTAGATCTTATGTTAAGGGCAAAGCCTCAACCACTCGATCTAGTCGATGTCGTTTGACGAGGTGCTTCCTCGACGAGTCATTTGGCACTAGTCTTACTCGGAGCATCCGACATAAGATAGGTAGTGCACTCTAGCAGGGCTTCTGCGTAGAGTCATTCAGGTTCACGCACTAAGGGGCTTCCTTAGTGGTTTCGAGTAAGTTCATGAGTTGCAAGTTAAGGCTGTAGAATGCCTAGATCTAAACTAAGGACATCCCTACTACAAGTTGCAGTACTTATACTAGTAGGAAGGTCCTTATTGTCCAATTGGAAAGGTAGATGCATATCAGGTATGAATAGAAACAATAAGCCTCATGCCTAGCATGAGGCATCTGATGTCACGGATCCAATGTCAAGGATCCAATGTCAAGGATCCAATGTCGATCGTGAGAGTCCGATGTCATGGACCTCATGTCAAGAAGCTGTCATATCACAGCATGTGTGGGAGTGGGTTCGGGTGCATGGAGTCACCATGCATCAAGGGTGCCTTCCATGGGAAGGGGATCAAATGCATGCAGTCAGCATGCGTTGTGTGTGTATCTGATGTCAAGGACATGCCCTAGGCATGAATCAAGGGGTGCCTCCTGTCTGGAGGAGATCATCAGGTGCGTCGGGTTCCATGAGTTACAAGGAAAATTGTAACACAGTTGACTACAGAGAAATTATGTACTAAAGTAGAATCAAACCCCAAGCCTTGTCACCAAGCATAAATAGCAGTTAACCAGTACACCACAGAGCCATTGTCAGTAGGTGCAAACAACTGGATTATCTAACCATCCTTATTTGAATCACATGACTCATGTGTAACTTCAAGATGCATCAACAATCATTGTTGATCAACATTTTTGCTGACCACCACCACCACTCTAGATGCCACTGCCTCCCACCTCCCTCTACCACCACCACCGCCCAGTCAGCCCCTTTCTTGCTTTATTTTTATGAACTAACTATTTTATTAGCAAACTAGCTGAGCCAATGCAATGGGACCCAATGAGCCAAGCTGATGCAATGGGCCCAAATAACAATAATCATCATTTGGGCCCCAAGTAAGTTTTCTTTTTTTCTTTTTGTATTTTATTAATTTTTAGGTTGTACAGTCAGGGTGACAACTGCTGACCACAAAAAATGTGCAACACATGCGCATGGCCACCCAATCCCCCTCCTCCCCATTCAAACGGGATGTGAGGCTGTCAACATGGGCTAGGAGGGTGCCAAGGGATGCCAGGAGATCCCAGAAGGGGGATACCTGCCTAGTAATCACCCACCAACCCCCATATGCACACCACATCACACTGACGCACCCCAACCCCCCAAAAACAGAATCACATGACAACCCTGACACACCACCCACCTCCAGCCTCACAAGCAACTGCTTGTGGGGTGGATGGTGGGTGGAATGATGATGACAAGACCGCCAACCACAAAAAATGCACAACGCATGCCCATGGCCACCCAAGACACACCACTCACCCCCAGCCTCATGAATGACTGCTCATGGGGTGGATCGCAGTTGGAATAGCACCAATGATGACTACAAGGGGAGGACAAGCACTACCATGGTGATGGACAACACACCACCTGCCCCCAGCCTCACAAGTGACTGCTCATGGGGTGGAACATGGGTGGAACAATGAAGACAATGACTGAGGGGGACAGGGGTGCTGCCACCACCACCACTGCTGGGAGCCTGTAATTTACACTCCCCCACCTAGTCTGAATGGAGTCCAAGCTGTCTGTTTGGAGTGCTAGGAATCTGCATGGAATCCTAGTTGAGTCGCAAAGTCCAAATTGTCCAAATGGACAGCTTGGACAAGCTAACTAGTCCTAGCAGAATTTTATTCTGAGTAAATTTACAAATAATTTCCAAGTGAAATCCAAGGTGGACTTGGTAAATTTTAACCAAGTCCACACAAAATATTACAGCCAACACAAGATTTGAACCCATGACCTCAGATTACAAGCAAGTTATTACAGACAATCATACCACTCCACCACAAGGGCAGTGGTATTTCTTATGATTAATGTGATTTATTACCTATTTACAAATGACATACAACAAAAAAAAGTCACCATCGCTCATTTTGAGTGACAGTGCACGAAAAATAAGAAAAGCCCCCCTATTGTAGAGGGGGGTGGCTACTAAATGTAAAAGGCTGCCACCTCACTCTACAGCAAGGCAGCAGGTGCAGCACAAGTGCACATGCAGTTTGACCACTCTCTCCTGCCATGGCGGTGAGGTGCTGTTGTTCTTGTCCTCTCACCCCACCCCCTGCCTCTCAGTTGTTGTCCTCTTGTTCCTGTCCCATTTTCCATCATTGGCCTTCCTGGGTTGTGCTCGCTGTCCCCACCTTCTTGTTGTCTGGGTTGTTGGTCTTGTGGTTTTCCTGTCACCCCCCCAGTTTGCTGTTTGCCCCCTTCCTGCCTCTCTGGCCCTGGTCCCCCATCATCCCTGTCATTGTTGTTGTGCCCATGCTGTTTGGTTGTCTCTGCCTCCCTCATGCTCTGGGTTCCCCACATCCTCATTGTTGTTTTTCTTGTTGTCTTCACTGCTGTTTCATTGTAGGTGTCATCCTGGTCCTGGTCATCTGCCATTGGTGTTGGGGCATTTGTCATTGGTGTCACCTGGCCCTGTTCCCTTTGTTGCATTGCTGTTGTTGTCCTGAGTGGGTTGGGTTGTTGGTGGTGGGTCTCATTATGCCCTCCCACCATTGTGGCAGTGGTGTTGCCTGTTTCGAGAGGTGGTGGGGTGGTTAGTGGCAAATGGTGGCATTGGGGGCATTTCATGTGCTTATATTGTGGGTACCCCGCTACACAGGCCTTCTGGTACCTGGGGTCTCTTAACCCCAAACGACCTCCTCACATCCCATTTGGATGGGGAGGAGGGGCTGGGCATGTGTCATGTGTTGTTGTTGTAGTTAGAAACTAAAAACCACCTAAATTTTTGTTAGTGCTTGAAAAAGAGGGAAAAGAACAATAAAAACATTTAATTACATTGTGTTGAACGGCCCCAAGCCCCTCAACACACACAATGGGCAAGCCTTGAGGCAGTTGATTCGTAGTTGATTTGTGTTTGACTTGTGTTTGACTGGTAGTTGTCATTTGTAGTGATGTAATATACTTTAGTAATAACAATTCATTTCATGAGTGACATTGACACTGAATGTTTATCATCTAGTTCATGCCAAGTTCATGCTATAGTTTTAGCTGAAAACTTTATTCTGTACTTCAATAAACAATTTTATTATTTCTGATCAGAACTATGATACATTGCTGCCAGAGGTGTTGAGGGTGTCAACAACTTGACATGGTGAGTTTGGCAGGTTCCGATGCATCACATGATCATGCTTGCAGCAATTTTGAGTTCCTTTGTTCTCGATGTGTTTGCACATACTTGTCTTCTGGCTTTACTGGATACCTGGACTCTTTATTCCATCATCTTCTATTACTACAATGGATCCTTGTGCAAGTTCTAGTTCAGGGGAGGCTGGCCCATCTCAGGCTGGACTTGGCAAGCACAAGCATTCTCTGAGCAACATGAACCCTGGTTCAAGAGCTTTGCAAGCAAAGAAAGCCTGCAAGGCCTTCGCAAAGCAACCCAAGAAGCCCAAGAAGCCTAGTGATTGGCACATGAGAAAAGGAGAGGTACCAAGGAGGCTGAGAAGACAAAGGTGCACATTCATTGTATTCAAGCACTTTAAAGTCTAAATCACTTTCAGGCTGCACTTGAGCTTCATCTCCGTGTCCTTTGGGGCTTACCACACCAGACTACTGTCCCCCCCAAGGTCACAGAAGATGACAAAGTACCCTTCACCTGCCACTTTACCTCTGAAGCACAGTTGCAGAACTCTGTCACAGCCAGTCTTGATGACAACTCAGCTAGCATTCAGGGCACCCAAATGAAAGTGCGTGAGCTCCTTAACTCTATCTCAGACTCAGTTGGGATTATTGCCAACAATATCAAGGGCATTCCGGAATCCCATCTGTTGCTCATGTTCAGGTTGGTGGCATGCCTTGGGCTTCAACAGTGGGCACCTGATGTCTTGGGTAACAATCTGGAGTCTATGTATAATCTCCTTCATGAGCACATTGCCCTCAAGACATTTGAGCAGGTCTCAGGCACATTTGGATACTCTCACATGGGAATGAACCTGTCATGTGTCAACAATTTTGCACTTATGCATAAACTTTATCGAAGCTTCATTTTCTCATATATGCATGGTATTGCCAAGTCAGGCAAAGAATCCAGGAAGTGTTGCAAAAGCAAAGCAGATGACTGGAGTATGGAAATGACGTAGTGTGGTATGTAATTCCTGGAATTCTGTATATGCCATTTGCAGATTGTATTTACTAATAAACCTTGATAGCTTGCTGATGGCAGGATGGACGTGTTCAGGGCACGTGGTTTCAATAAGCATGTTGTGGTCTTGGCTAGAGAGAATGAGGCCCATTTGGATGATGAGTTGGCTGAAGGGAATGCTGAGTCAGTTGATGTGGTGTACCACATCAAGGAGAAGGAGGGATGTTTGACAAAAGTTACTGCATTCTTTAGAATGGCTGATCAAGAGTGCAAGCAGATGAATAAAAGCAAAAGAAGACACCTCAAGTTGGCCAATCTTTGTTTTTCTTTTTACATTTGACTGATCCTATCTATCTGTAGACTGGAGCAACGCCATGAAGACCCCCCCATGCCAAAGTTATCTGAGCTCACTGCTCTCCCAAAGAAAGTCCCAATTGATTGGTTTGATCCTATCTATTGGAACAATCTTTCTCTCCGTGAGCATGCCAAATATGTCAAGAATGGTACTTATGTTGCTCTTCTACCTGCAGAGCTCTGTGCCAGCTGGGATGAGTGTGAGAAATGGAAGAGTATGCCAGAGAAGGAGTTTATGGCCAATATGGTGATGAAGTGCAGGCAGAATACAAGCTACCTATGCCAGACAAATTGGAATGACTTGAGCAGCAGGATGTGAGGATGATGAAGATGAGCCAGATATATTAGGTGAGGGTTCAGGAGATGAGGGCTCAGGTGATGAATGAGATATGGGTGTTGTTTAATACATATTCTGGTTAATGGTGGTATTTGATTTACTTCCCTCTTCATATTCATGCTTGCCAAGTCACTTAATGTATTTCAAGTTAATACCATCTTTTCCATTTATCCAAAGCTATTGTTACAATCTGAGACACATGAGAGACAGATGTAGGGCAAAATGGATGTGGGGAAAATTTACAACCTGATGAAAGACAACTGTTGTGATCTGAGACATGTAAGAGATATGGATGTAGGGTAAGGCAGATAAAGGGAAAATCTATGACCTGACAAAAGACAACCACATGAATAGAGTGCAATATGCACACAGAGCGAGTGAGCCATGCGGCAACATACAAGGGTGGAACAGACTTGGCTTCAGTGAGCTGTGCCTCCTGTGCTTATGTGTGTCCATAACTTTGAGGGGTGTTGTGCACAAGATGAGCAAGCTAAGAACTAATGCATGGGATTATGAGTTGCAAGTTGGTGTTAATCAAGTGCGATTATCAGACTAAGGTATTACAAACAATACTGTAGACTTAAATATGCAGAAACAGAACATAGGTAGTATGCTAAAGATAACACAGAACAGAATAAGGAAGTAGAAGCAGAACAAGATTTCAAGTTGGAAAGAAGTCAGAACAGGAAAATGAAGCATAGAATGAAGGCATAATTGTGGTTATACCAGCTATTTACACATTGCCAGGGATGCAAAATTATTGGTGCCCTCTGTTGGGAGCCCAACATACAATCAGGACCTTCCTGCCAATACCATAAGTCCCTGCTGGCCACTGGACAGTTGTGACATGAGTGATAATATGGACAGGCTCAATAATACTAAGGTTGTTAGAGGGGAGTGCATCAACAATTCGTACCATAAATCCAGGGTGGTGTATGAATGGTGCCTGCCTCTCCTCTTGTGTAGATAGTGATTGATGTGAGCAGACTCTTATAAAGGTGTGCATTATTCCCTCCAGCAGAAGTCTCCGAATGTTTTGAATGAATCCTGTATCATGAGCCTGTGTCAATGGATTGTAGAACTTTATAGCACTGTTTCCTTTATGTGACTTTTCACAACTGAATGTGCACTCATCATGGTGCACCTGCAAAAGATGCTGGGCTTGTGGAGGGAGAATAATGGCATTTGGCAGATGGGGAAGATCAGAGTAAGCTCAGTATGGTCTTCCTGTCTGGTGAAGATAATTAAGCAGATTGTTATAATCTACTTCAAGAAGGCAAGGTGCCTTTGCTAGAATATCTGCCACTTCTGTAGGCTGGAGAGGTACTGGATGGTCATCCATGGCCATGTCTCCTGGCTCAAGAATATCACATAATTCTTTTAAATGATCTTCACTGTGCAGTAAAGCATCTACATGTGCTTGATGACTCATCTGACGAAGCATTGTAAGATCTAAATCCCCTGATCTTGGTATTAGCTATCAATCTTTGAGCAAAATAATTGAAACACATATGGAGATGATGATTGGTGTTCATTTTTTGCAACTTTCCATTCATTCATTCACCTGGAAACTCACTAAAAGAAGCCAAAGGACCCCAATATTTGAGAAGAGCACCATTATGCATTGCATAATGATGGTTTGGCTTGGATGGATGATGTGGAAAAAGTTGTTGAATAGCAGTTTGATATTGAATATAATGCGGAGTATAGGCATCAGCATCAGCATTGGAGGTTTGATATGCAGCTACAATATTTGTTGCTGCAACAACATGATAGAAGCAGTAGAAGTGCTGGTGGTGGAAATTTGTGGCAGTAGTCATGTACCAGAATTCAGGAATAATGAGGGGAAAGATACATGTGAAGAGGGTGAGATATTCCTGAGCTTTGAGCTTGCCATGGCTTGGTTCACCAAGATTGGTTGGTGGTCTTTGTATCCATGTTGGAAGAGTGATATCATGAATGCAATTTCTTATTGCTTGTAGCTCAGTTTCTGTGAAGCTAAAAGGCAAAGGGTCAACAGGAATATAGTTATCATCATCATCATCATCATCATCATAATTGAAGTCATATGCATAGGGATTTGTGTGGCTCTGTGTGGTGGCTGTAGGTGTTGATGATGAGGATGAGTCTGATAATTCAGAAGAAGATGGTGAGGGAGACATAGGTGGTGGTGTATGGTGCATTGCCATTGCAGCCTCAAGATTATGTTTAGCTGCTTCTTGAAAAAGGTCATCCAATTCTTCAGCAGAATCTGATACATCAGCCTCACTCCACTGCTCATCCTTTTCCACCTCTTTAACTTTTTAGCTTTCATCCTTATCCCATCCAATTCCCCAGAGTGCACAAAGATGATGCTGTAAAACACCCTCAAGCCAGTTATGCATAAAACCTAGTACAACATGTTTGACTGGATCCCAATATGGAAGATTATGCAGTGGAGTCCATCACACACCAGTTGTATTTTGCAGAGCATTTTGACCAGCTTTGGTTGTCTGATGCAACCATGCCTCTGCCTGTGCTCGCACCTGTGCACCATTACGGAGTTCCCAAGATTGAATATTGAGATCCTCTAGCTGATCACTGGTGCAGAGGCAGAAAGAACAGAACATTGTAGCATAAAAAGCCAGTAGCCTTGTGACTTCCCTCAGCAATCACAGGTGCAATTTTTGCTTTCACAGAGATGCCATCAGGATGTCTAGATGTTGGCAAATTTTGGCCTGGTGCAGCACCATACTTGGCAACAGATTTAATAACAGGTTCAAGCAGATGAGAGATGGTTGTGGGGTCAGGAAGATGGGGAGGAGGTGTGAGACCAACAACAAATGTATTCTCAAATCAATACCGAAGATGAAAAGTTCAAGCAATAAAGCAGGATTGCTCCACAAGACACTTTTTTGCCTATATATAAAATAAGCTGTGTCATAGTCTATACAGAATTTGTTAGTCACCTACCAGCAATATTATTGGTATAAGGATTGAACCAATCAATATAGATTCCAAATATTAGATGATAAGAAAACCCTGCAAGTCATCCCAAGCAGGACTATCCTGGATATCATTCATAGTGGCACCAAAGGCAGCTGGTATATGGTTTCTGTGGTGGTTGAAAGCCACATGAAGGCTGTCTTCAATGACCTTGGAAGATAAAAAGAACTGAAGCCAAGAATCAAAGGATTGTGTAGTGTATAGATGACATGGGACCCATTTAGGCCCATTTGGAGTATTCTGAGTTGTCCAGAGTTTTGTGTTACAGGATTGTGATCTTGGGGATGACTTCCACTCACATTGCCAAGGAATAGGATGAGAAAAGAGGGAAAAGCACTTGGGGCAGCATGCTGTCCAAATGATTTCTGGCTCTGAGCAGTGAAGCTGATATGCTGTATGGACATCATGAGGAAGTTTGATGTTTGGAAGCTTGACATTGAGTCCAGATGATGAAAGAGCAACCTCGACAATAGAGAGAGTCACAGAAATAATAAGTTGAAGTCCTAGTAGAATTTTGTTGGTGATAGAATGACTCACACCAGCTCTATTGTGGAGCCAGATGACAAGGAGGCAGATCATCTTTGTGATAAGTACTGTAGAAAAGTTGATATCTGCATAATTACTATTAGTCTTGATCTAACAATAACAATGTAGCACTTAGTGTTGCCATGGCTCAGCCGCATTTCTTTGCTACTTTGGGAAATAAAATAGCTAAAATTCTTGAGGACCCCTTGGCTTATCATGTGATCTAGGTCCTCAAATATTTTCAGAATTTTAGCTATTTTATTTCCCAAAGTAGCAAAGAAATGCAGCTGAGCTGTGCCAACACTAGTAGCACTTACCTGTGGGAGAATTAGAAGCTCTAGAACATTTTGGTGATGGGCTTGGGGATGATGATTGCTGCTTCCCCTTTGCCAGTTGTGAAACAGGCTGTTTATCCTGTTTCTCATGCTTCAAATGAGTAGAACCATCAACATATTGTCCTGGATGTTCAACACCATTGATGAAGATGGTTTTTGTGCTACAAATTGTGTAGTTACATATGACTGGAGGCATGGTGAACTTGGTGAAGCCTCAGTGAAGGAAAAGAGAGGGAAAGAATGACAGCTGTTTTGGACCATTTTAATAGAAACATCAAAATTGGTTGCTATTGTAACTGATGTACATCCTCTAACCATCCCATGCAACAGTCTGATGCCTGTCACCATAGTCACTATCATGAACCTATTGATTTAAACAGATATTTGTTCATAAAAGGAAGCATCAATCCAAGTGCTCAATTTGGTAGGATTATTTAAGGTGCAAACTCCAGTCAACCATGAGTCAACCATGAGTCAACCATGAGTCAACTACAAGTCAACCACAAGTCAACTGCCTTGGAACTTGCCCGTTGTGACAAGTTGATGGCTGTCGACGTCCAAGTGTGTGTGTGATGTGGCACTCTTGCAGCCATGCAATTCATTGTTTGCTATTGATGGAGGGGCGTGGGAGCAGTGTTTGGGGCCATTGATGGAGGTGGGAGGCAGCTGGTGGTGGTGGGAAGTGGCAGTGTCAACAGTGGTGGTGGTGGTGGTGGTGGTGAGGTGGTGGTGGTGTGCATTGGCAGTGATGATGTGGCCAGTGCATGTGTTTGTCATGCACAGCTGCTGGAAATAATATGTAGGAAATCTATGGACCCACCTTACTAGGCCTCTGTGGTCTAGTGGTTTAACATGTGCATCTATGTGTTCCATAGTCGAAGGTTCAACTCCTGGTCAGAACAATATTTTTATTTAATTCTAAGTTGAGCTCAGACTGCTTGTACTGCTTGTACTCATCCCAGCATTTCCACATAATTCCATGCAGAGTCTGAACAGAATCCTAATTTGCAATTCTGAGTCCTAGCTCTCTGTTAAGATTCTGCTCGGACTGAGGTTGGACTGGGCTCAGACTTGGAATGGAAATTTGGCTGGCAATTCTGCCAAAACAATTGCTAGGACAGTCCAAGCAGACAGCTCAGATTCCATTTGGAGTCCGCTCAGATTAGGTGGGGGAGTGTAAAGACCTCAAAACCATCAACAAGTCTCCATGCCATCCAACATTGATCTACGAGTATACCAATTCCCCATGATGTAGATGTGTCCACCCAGGTATCAGGGTGCATGCACATGGAAGGAGGGAATGGGAAGCAGGAGGAAGCAAAAGAGTTTGTTTCCACCAGAGCATGTCGTTGCATACAGTGGGAGAAATGTGATGTTGAGTCCACTTGTTAGGAAAATGGGTGACCATTGGCTTAGGGTGGGAAGGTAGGCATGGCCATTAGAGTAGACAAAAGTAATATCTGAAGGGTGCTGTGTATGGAAGCAACATCCTTCTCAATTACAGTCAAAGATTTCAATGGACTTGAATTCACTGGATCTCACTCACAGGGAATTCCTCAGCAATTTTCTTCCCCCCCAACCAGTTGTATTGTATACTTTGTTTACTGGAACAAACACTAGTCAGCCAGCACATTGATCAGTAAGCCATGGTCAGTGTGATCAAAAACCAGATTTGTCAGCATTTCTATTTTGGGGACTCAAAGCGCCATATAACCGTATACATGGCCATGTCAATACAGCATAAATCCATACCCTAAACACTGCTGAAATTAGCGGAGCCAAATTTTCCTATTTTTCTTATTCCTCTAGGGGAAATGCTCCATTTGATGAGAGGAATAAAACTGCTAGAAGGTTTGTCGAAATACTCAAAACTGATGGAGCTAGACATTTTGCCACTTACTATAAGCAGACATCAAAAAAAAGGACCTGACTTCCATATATGGCAGGCATGACAGCTATTCAATTGCATTGTTGCCTATTTTGGGCAGCCAGAAGCTATGCGAGAGAGGTCCGGCAGTAAGCAGCAACATAATATAGGACGATCTGTGTTAAAAAGCCCTCTGGGGATAATGTAATTTTTCGAGAGGGTCTATCATTTTGAACTTTTCAGGAATCAGCTCATGGGAAAACTTCCCCTGATAGTCTCTGACACGATTTCAAGCAGTTTTTCTGACAAATTGTGAATGGGTAGAGGCAGATTGGCCAGATTTAGCCACATTTAGAGGGCCCCCTGAGCCTTCTCAAAAAAAAAATTGCACCGACCTATTTTGCTGCTGTTCAAAAGTAGTGGTGTTTAGGTGTTGTGCAGTGTGCATTCTTTTCACAACTGCTGCTGAGTCATCTGCTGTCATCTGTAGACTTCTCTCAGGCTATTCACACGTTCAGGTTTTAGAGTGACTGAGGTCGATACTATGTATAACCAAACAGAAGTGCCACCCGTTAAAATAGATCAATAGAAGGCTGTGATCTATATCTGGAACATGTCTATTGCATAAAGCTTGTATCTATCTTATGATAGAAAGAATGAGCAGGAGAGGCCATTGAACACTGGTTTATCAGTGTTCAATGTTCAATACTCAATATTGAACATTGGACCTGTGAACTGTACATTATAATTGAACCTAGCTAATTAGCTATGCATCAGCATCCCATCTTTTTTACATCATGTCCCAGTTGGGCTTAGAAATGGCTGGGAGATTGAAAAATGATTTTTTCAGATTTTTCCTGCTACTCCTTCCTTGCTTCCTAAATAGGAAGGAGGGGAGATCTGAATTTTGTTTGTGAAAATGGTCCCAATTGTGGCCTGTCTGACTCGAAAAAAATTTCAGAAAAAATAAAATTTAATTTGAATATTTTCCTGAAAATTGTCATAAATGGATGACTTCTTGAAAACGCAGAATATTTTCCAAACAATAAAATGGGGTGCCAGGTCGGAGTGTGAATTGTGAGATCCATGTTCAGATGGGAGTGCGGCCAAAGATGAGCTGAGCATGCCGATGTCATGATTCTGCTGGATTTGGGTGAGGTTGACATCACTTAGGAGTCGGAGATGGAAAAAGAGTTTAGAAAGGAAATTTATGACTGAAAGAGGGGGGGGGAGGCGAGTATATATGAGTATAGTGGTATAGTGGGAATGGGATGGAAAGTTTCGATAGTGGGATAGGTTTTCAATAGTGGGATTGCAATGATCAATAGTGGGATGATGGCAATTAATAGTGGGATGATGGCGCTGAACAGCGAATAGTGGGATCGGATTACAAAGTGGATTCTGGCTGGTGCGGCAGTGGTGTTCAAACCCCGTGTGCCATTGTTGATACTACTGATTGTTGATGCTCGCCTCTCTCTGGTCATCGGGAGCAGTTGGATGCTCCTCCTATCAAAATTATTTCAAAAATGTATCCAGGGAGAATTGCCTCGCAGTGGTTCTCCTTCTTTATCATCTTCCTCAGTGTGATTCTCTTCAAGCGCTATACGCACTTTTCACAAGAATGACAGACCCACCAGAAACTCTCGAGACGTCAGAACTTTCGATTGCGACTATGCGCGACTATAGGGATTGTGTGAGCTATGTTTTCATGTTGTTCTTGACGTGTCCAGCTAATTCTTTGTTGCAAATAGGCATTTTCATCACAGGTTGCACTTTCAATGCACACCCCGTTCTTTTCAATGGAGCTTCCAGAAGAGTGGATTATGCCAACGGGGTACTATATGTATACCACTTGGGTTGCAGATGGGAAGCAAGATTCATGCCTGATACATCATGTTGTCAATGCATCGCTGTCACAACTCAAGGCTTTCTGGCGCTATGTACTAATCCATTGATGACTTTCATTTCTGCTATTCATGCTAAGCTGATCATTTTTCAGATGGTTTCCCCGAAGTATATCGATGACCCCTTCTTTGCTCTTGACAATGCTGATATATGGGTTTGAGGAGTTGCTTTCAATGCTTATGTGACTTGGTTCTACCCACAATGCTCAGGCTCATGAGCATCTTTGGATGCATCTTCACTTGGCGACATACCCACTACCTTTGGAAGCTGCAATTCTTCAGACTTGTCACTATCACAGGGTCATAGTTCACTCCAAGGATCCTTTGATCTGAGTAATTGCAATTGGCAGTGTTCTTCTAGCTTCATGTCTCAGTCATCTTTCAGAAACCGATCTAGTCCCATTCTTATATCTGACGATGATGACACCAAGCCTGCTCCCTCTCGCTGATACTCAAAATGCCGACTTGGAGACTGTGATTCCTCATCTTCTGATATAAGCGTACTTCCAGTGGCTATGACTGATTGTCGGTGATGGAAGCATCGACGCTCAGATTCCAAAATCAAAAAGGAACAAAACTCCTCTCCCGAGATCCACATTTCTGATGTTACACCAATTCCTCTCTCATCTCCTATTCCACCTCTTAACCATGACTCCTCACCTGATCTCGAGTCTCCTGAATCTACCTCATACCCAACAACCAAACACAAAGGCAAAGCTAGAGCCAAGGAAAGTATCACAATCACTGCCAAGCTTAAAGTTGACAAGATTGAGCTGATAACGAGCATTCCGTCAACCTGGACTGTACCATGTGAGAGTGTTGCCTACTTGGTAGACATAACAGATATGGGTGATGAACCTACCAAACCTTCCGGTGAAACTTTATCTTTAGATGCCTATATCCATGCCGAGGTTTGTTCTTTAGTTTCTGTCATTTCTGTAACACTAATTGCAGCGCTGTTTAGGATCAAGAGTCTTGGGGTGGCTCCTCAGGCCATGCACAGGGTGATGCTCATGTTTTTGGATTAAATGATGATGACCCTGATGAAAAAACATGGTGTTGGCGAGCGCAACTGACCTGTAATGGTGTCGACACCTGCCAGCTGATTGATCCTGCTCTCTTCAGTGACTGTGAGCATTTTGAGCCTGATGAAAATGCTATGCAAGAACTATGGAGCCATGAGCTTTCTGCGAATGAATGTGAAGCTGGGTCAATATCAGCAATCATGTCGCGGTACTTAGTATTTCAAGACTAATCATATTTATAATTTTCTGACCATTTATAGATTTTATCACCGAGTGATGGATTCAAACTGCCTGAAGAAATCATGTACTGGAAAGCCAGTACTTAAATGGCTCAGTGATGTGATTTTCCACTTATGGAATCAATTTCTTCTGCCGTAGCTGATATTTCAAGCAGGGACCTTCAAAGCATGGGAAACATTACTTTATTGGGTGTGCCAACTCACTAGAACCTGGCAGGATGATATATAACTAACTGTACTTACCGTCTATAGTGTGGTACATGCATGACTGTCATTACAGTACAGATTGATATATCAAAACAACTGTAATTGCATGCTCAGGTAGACACCCCATACGACAACCAGCAGCCTGTTAGTTATTGTCCCACCATTTTTCTGCCCGCTGTTAGAGTAATTATAACTTTTCATCTCACATTCAGATCTGTTTTCGAACCATGATTCATTGTGGATTGATGCAGAATTGATGGGACTTCTACTTCTCATATTATATTCCCCCTGATCATCAATTTGACAGGTCCACAATGTTTCCGATCGGCTTCGCTTCGTGACATGATCTATCCATATGTTTGATCTGTCAGATACTATGTATGTTTTGCTACTTCCAAGAAATGGTATATTTTGTAATCTACAGGCTGTGGCGAAGGCTTGTCGGTGGCCACTACCTTCATTCTACGTGGACTCATTTCATATCCTATTTTCACCTGTCAAAACATATTTTTATTTTTTCAATAGATCGCGGCAGGGGCTCCCGTTGAGCATTCACACCGCTCAGTGCTACCTAGAGCTCACCGAGTTACTTACTGTTCTCACCCTATTGCCCCATTGCCCATCATTGGTTCACCCTGCTGCCCCATCCAATTTTTTCATTGCTTAATCACCCCCACACCAGCCTGTCTGCATATTGCTCCACCAGTTTCGTGGGGTTGATCTGTGATGATAGCGAAAGGAAGACTGGCGGGGAAGTGAAACGCGGGGACTGTGAGGATACAGTCTGAAAGAGTTCGAAATTAAAACACACAGGGTAATGAATATGTATGTACATTGCGGTACACTGGATCGAGTGCCAATGATCTAACCTGCATCCATCATGTCCAGTATATCCTTCTTACTCTTTTGTGTTCATCTTGATTAGCTCATGTTGGGACTTAGCGCTAGCATTGTCATTGCAGATATGGCGCGGTCTTGGTGAAGGCTGAAGGGCTATAATATCAGTAAAATATAAAATACTAAATATACAAGCTATGAATTACTTTACTTACCTCCATGGTTTTGATGGAGTGGTGAGACCAACAAGTTACAACGACGATGGGATTGATGTTGAAAAAGTGTACTGCCACCTATTCCCATGCCTCAGTAACAGAATCAACAAAAATGGGAGCCTTACCATACTTTAACACAGGTATCCGAGGGTCTGAAAACCATCGGGATACAGTATTTCATTGTATTAGATCATATTGGTGGTTAGATTTTGTTGGGAGGTTGAGAATTTGAGTAAAAGTCAGACAAAGTCACGAAAACAGTTGGAGGCAGTTGAAGTTGTGCCATAGGATTACTTACCTACATTGTACTCCCTACACACACTGTACCTCAGCATAGTTTTTTTCCAAGGCTTACCATTTATGTGCCTTTCCTGCCAGGCCACAAGGTTTCAGCTCAGGCCCATGAAACATTTAGTACAGCTTGTCTACAAAACTTGAAGTAGCCCTTGGAGATTTGAAGTGACTTTCATGGAACATGTCACTTTCTTAAATCTAAACAGATCAAAAATGAATTGTCGAGTCAAGTTAGTCCCACCATGATCATCCTCGATCATTTGATCATCCCTGTGAGATTTTGACGATGACGAGGAACACGAAGAATAAATGCCGAAAAATGATATTTTATTTTTATGGAAATTATGGAATATCAGAATTTGAAAACACGCAAATGATGTGTCGACTAAAAATATCACAGAACTGTGAGTCAGCGACAGAATTATGCATGTCTATTTTTAAGTGAACCAGAGATAGTATTTTTGGCAGAAGGCACGCTGCGCCAGCAGAGAAGGAATTGAACATTGTCGCTTAGTATTATCTGGCAGCGATCATGCATTTCGCTATTTGCAAAAGGAACTTAATCACAGCTCATATTTTCTAGGAGTTCGAATGCTACCATAGCCACTGGTAAGTCCTATGTTTTATGTTTTTATGGAAATATCATGAGTAGCATGTTTTCATGAATTAGAACTGTCATACTTCGAAGGCTTGCCTACATACGCAAATCTATTAATAGCTCGAGCCTGCCCAGGCCCGCCCATGCCTAACCACACGATCGCATTCCAGGAACAGCGATGGATTGATTGACAGGAGGAATCAGCGAAGAACCCAGATCATGACAAAAAAGGATTGATTGTAGCGGGAGGCGTGAGGGAGCGCAAGGATCAGACTAGCAGGAATGCGCCCAACGTGCAAGGGGCTGTCGTACCAGATCAGAACATCACGTGCATTCATTATATATGTAATTACAGTCCTGCATGTACCACGCTATGATCTGTGACTACAGTACATTGATATATGATAAGGACAGTATTGCCTGGCCAACTGGAAGAGCTCTGAGCGCTTTGACCACCGTTACCTGGCTATTCCTGTGAATGTCGATGAGATTCAGTTTAAGCATGTCTTTGAATCGGGAGGAAAACTACTGTCACAGATCATGGACAACCATAAATGTGTACTTACGGTTCATCCAAAGGTTGGGTTGAAGAAATGTTGTATGTAGTTATCCTAATCATTCTATTCCACATAAATACAATGCACTTCACCAGCTTACTCGCATGTCATCGATGGCAAAATTATACCTGCGAAAATTATTCACAGAAAGTGTCCTACTGAGATGATCATTTTTGTTCCTGTTGACAAGGAAATTTGCAAGGCAGTCATAATCCTGTGCAACCCACATAATCATCCCATGCATCCAAGGACCAAACCTAGCTTCAAGGACAAGAAGAAAATTACCAAGGCTATCCATGCAGCCAGAACAACTGGCCTGACAGTCTCAAAGTTGATGAATGGTTAGATGACTCAGATTCTTCGCATCTAGTGCCGAGTCTCATTGTTGACCAACAACTAGCCCCATCCACCACCCTTGTCTATGATGGCTCCAGCATTGCAGATCACAGCTTGCCTTATATGAATTGGCATAGACTTCATGACAAGATACAGGAAGAAAAGCTCAAGGAGTATCCAAAAGGGATGGGCTGGGATGGTACAGTTATCTTTTGTGATATGTAACACACTGAACTCTAGGCTTATGTTCTTTCCTCTAGGTCTCATGCATGAACTGACTGAGCATGAATCCAAGTTACCAAGTCGTGAACGCTATATTCACACCATGATGATAAAAAATGATTTTCGGCTAGCTGTGACCATGCACCCCTTGCTTGCAGGATACATTCACACAGTCCTTTATCTCTGTATTGACTATACTTTTAAATGGGTCGCTGGAGAACTCAATGCTTGGGACGTGGTTGGATTTTCAGATCATCTGAATTGCCATATGTCAAATCTGTGGACTGTTTAAGTTTCTGACTTTATTATGCATTTGTAGGGATTATATTCGCAACTCTATTTTGTGATCGAGCTACTCGTGAAGCCTTCTTGCAGTTATTTACAGAGTTTGCAGATATGGTTACCCGAGTCACTGGATCAATTCTAAAATTGTGTGCATTTTTTCCTGATGGTTCACTGCGATGCATCATCCTTGATGCAGAAGCAGCACAAATTCTAGGATTAGGTGATTGGCTGGTGACATATAACAACCCTGAAAGCAGCAACATCACCTCAAGAAATGCTCTCGTGCTTTTGTTGTATGTTATAAAAACATGCTGTACTCATTTTAATCAGTACAGTGAAACCTGTCCGTCAACTTAATTCAAAGCCAATACTCATGTATAACATCTTAGCAATATTGATCGCCTTCCCAACACAGTCTCAGCAGAAGTAATTAAACAGTTAAAAGGCTTTGTTGGACTCGCATCACAATCAGAAATTGACGAATGGCATGCATTTTGTTGTTCAGTGGATGATGAATCTGTCCAAAGTATTGACACCATTATCTTCTGGGTATTTGCAAGTTTTGCTCACATCAAAATAGACTGGTACCAGAATAAAATCCAGCATGAGTGGTACCTGCCATCACTCAATTGTCTATTATCATCTATTGATCAAGAGAGCTGGGATTTGACACCCAATCATAGCAATCTCACAGAGATGGCTCATGCAGCAAGAAATGCAGAGACATCTATAGGCATTCCAGTACTTACAGCTGTCCTCCAGTATGTCCTTGACTCATCGTATAATTTTCTGTACTCAGCCATTGGCAGGGCATGTGAACGGGACAATGCGAAAGCCAAGGAAATAGAACTGATGGAAAAGAGTGGTAACATGCCCTGCCGGTGGAATGGCCCTGATAAATGAGAGCTTCTTCAAGCACAGAGACAAGCATGGGGTTTGCAAAAGTCAAATGTATGGAATGATCAGTTGGCTAGGTACGATGAACTGCAGGAGGAGAGGCAGATTGGCATTGAGCAGAACAAGGAGTCACTTGGTCGGCAGAAGGTACTCAAAGGACAAAAGAAGGACATCCAGGAAGCGTTCAAGACTGGCAAACGATCTGATCTTAAAGTGCAGCTGGACAGAATTGGAATAGATATCAAGGGAGAGCAGGAACTCCATCTCAAATGGAGAAGTCATCAAAAGGATATTGATGATGAAGTACGGGAATTGAAGACAGGTGGATTGAATGGTGCTCGTCTAAACGGTCGGCGGCAAATCAATCGTTCACGCGCAGATTCATATTCTGAGTCACAACTCGGAGTTGATGGAGTAGCTAGTCCAGAAGGCTGTCCTGAACCAACTGCTCAGGAAGTTGAGTTCATCCAAGACAACTTGAATGGAGAAGACGGGCATCTTCTAACGGCTGACATCGAGCCTGAAACTGCAGCTGATGCCCGCGAGATGGATGACTTGGCTTTGCTCGATATTGACTTCTCATTTGCAGATGTTCATGATCTGGACTTTGGTACAATAGATATGGAGACTCCAGCTCAGTCACTGGAGCAGCCTACTGACTGGAACATGTCATACTATCTGAAAATTGACCGTCAACTTGGAATAGACACACCAATGCCATAATAGTAATACAGCCTCACAAAATCCCAGTAACTGAATATTCCCGGGCTTGCAGCACAGGCATATGTTATACAGTCTAAGTGTACAGGAAATGCGCCTTGAGTGACGACCGTCAAGTCGGCATCGACTGCCAATGGAGGTGGCGATGGTCATGTGACTCCGAAACGCCGGCCAACCTCCGCAATCGGTTCTGTAGCCTCTGTCCAAAATCCCACTATTCACAGACCATCCCACTAACAGGGACTCCATCCCACGTTTAGAAATTATCTACTCAATAGTGGGATTTAATCCCATTCCCACTCTTTTCGTCATTGCTCGGGGGAGGCCTCGTTCAGATTTAAAGTTTACAACGCTTTCGGAGTGCAAAGTATTTTCCGGGGGTCTTAGGGCACTCTCGCGTATCACCCAATCAGCTCGGCAAATGCGATTTGAAACCAAAATCTGTGTTTCCAGACGCTACGGGAAGTCACCCACTCAAGAACCACTGTTCAGATGGACAAACAGACTTCAGATTTCAAACTCCTGGCCCATTTAGCGTCGAATAACAACGTGATGTAAAAATTCCGGTCCCGACACCCCCTTGGGAGAACCTGAGCTGGCCTGGGCCCTGAATCTTGCCTGAATCGTCGCAATTTTTATTGTGCCCCTACATATCACTCCTTTAGGGCAATCGAATCAGAAAACGGGGCTCTAAGCTCCACGAGCCTCGTCTCCTTCACCCTCTTATTTTCTTTTCCGAAGTATCGTTCCGTAGTAAAGCTCCACCTATGTCAATGTTTGCATGTTCGTCTCGACGAGTAGTCTGGCAAATTATGACGTACTCATCATTTCCTCTCACCCAGTCACCAAAAGCATCCAGAATGCGCGCGGCGTCTTTGGAATAAACCGGATCAGAGCGAGACGAAATAACGCGTTTCGCCTCTAGGAGCTGCGAAGTCAGAGCCTCGCAATATCCCCCCAGAAAATCGACGGCGGTTTGGAGATCTACACCTCTGGACTTCATGATAACAGTTACAACGTTCGCACCACCGTGACCCTTGGCCTGTTCCATATTGTAAGAGACAAGATCCTATAACTCAACAAATTAACCAAATGTTCCAAAATAATCCAGGGGTACATACATTGGCCCAGAAGACGAGGTCCATGGCGGCGTTGTAACCGCTGATGAAAACAGGATCATCATGGACGTATTGAGGAAGATCGATTCCGAGGCAGTATTCGACCAAGTCAAAACAAGCACGAACAGCGCTTGTCTCACGACGGAAGGTGACATAGCCGGGAATATCAAGGACTTCGTTCTTTTCACGAAGCTCCGCCTCTTTACCAACGATCTCAACATAGCTGCAGAAGTGGTCGATAAAGCGACGGGCGGTGTTGGGGCCTGCTTTGTTGATGTGGTTTTGGCGAAAACTGTAAATTAAAAGTTAATTTCAAGATTAATCGTATTTGCGTGAGGAAGACATACTCTTTCATCATGAGGCAAATCCAAGTCCCGTCATCGAAGTCTGGCTCTAGCAGAGCACGAGCGACAATACCCGCCGCCTTTGTAGCTTCCGATCCACTTTCGGTATCAGTAAACTCGTCGTAGAGCCAAAGGATATTAACCTGTGAAGATATTGCGTCGTCGATGACATCTTATTGAGCACGAATGGGGAATTTACCAGATCCATTGTGGCCCTGAGTCCTGCCTCATTGGCGTAGGGGTAGCAGAACACGTTGGATAGCTCAACTTCACAGTTGTCCATGAAGGCGCGCATTTTCGGCCCATAGACGGTCTTGTTATATTGATTGATCCATGCTCGAGATTCCGCACGAATCTTGGCGTAGTGAGGGTTCAATCCATTGTCTACGAAGACCGAGAACGTCGCTTCCAACTTTGGGAGACGAAATATAATAGGAGAAGAAGGCATGATACGTAATGTAAGACGAGAATTTGTTATGCAGCAGCTCTCTCGACCAGAGGTATCTTTATAACTTCAACATGTTTGATTTGTAGTCACTAATACGACTGGCGGATCAGTTCAGGATTGGTTCGAAACTCACGTGTAAACGGGGCAGCAGGAGCGGAGTAACTGATGATTAGGACGGCCCTTACAGAGTCTTCCACATAAGACCGCGTAACAAGAATATATCCTTATCCGGGCCTGAACTTATGCGTGTAGGCCAATGCAAGATTACAATACGAAGATAATGAGGGGCGGAACTTACATTTTTGAATGAAAACCAGTGGACGCGTTACACGTAAAGTTGACTGACTGAAACAGTTCTCCTAAATTCTGAATTGAGTGCGCATCGGTTGATTTTAGTCTGACTTCGGGAGTGCAATACTCCGAATATTCACAGCAGTTTACTTACTCGATATTGATAATTGCACAGATAGGACAGTCTAGCTTCAAGCCCCAATGGAGATCAGATTCTAGGGAATTCTCAGGCTGGTAGGGACTTACGGAAGTCTCATCTGAAGGTACATTATCCGGCTACAGTTTTGCGCCAACGAATAGCACGGAATCGCAATCTACTAGGGAGGAGATTCAAGTCCGCTCGCTTAGGAACCGAGAGGTCAAATTTAAGCGTGTCGATTATAGCGTCACGTTGTTACATAAACGCGGACGTTTAAATTTCTGAAGTGGAAAGATCTCGGGAAAACTTCCGGTGATGTAGATCATGTCCTTGGCACCGTCATCGCGGGCTTGAAGCTTGATGGAGTTCATGTCACTTGGTTCACCACAGCTCGTCTTCGGAAATATCTCCCACACGCGGGCTTTCTTTTTGTGAACGTCCGACACGTCGGTGGGCATTGAGAACGGATCCTGAGTGGAAAGCACAGTTTCTGATTGAACCAGTCCGAAGGTTTTTTTTCTCAATCCAGGTACTATCTGTCTCCGACTAGATCCTTATCAAGAACGAGTCGGAGGCAGTCCCGATGGAAGTTTAATCCAGCAGTTTCGTGAATAATATGAACTCGGAGCACCGGTATCTCAGTTAGATGCACGTAAAAGAAGGAGTCTCGATGAGGTTTGTATCCGGCACCTTCGTCATTTGAATCCATGAGTTCTGCTACTATCGACCCTCGCTTGACTGCGATTTCAGTTGTCGCCCTGCTCGCGTCTATCGTACTCTTTCGCAAGAGGCGCTCGACTCCCCCAGGACCGCCTGGATTGCCTTTACTGGGTAACCTTTTTGACTTCCCTAAGAGGGAGTCATGGAAAGTCTACCTCGAGTGGGGGAGACAATACAGTACTAGGTTCCAGTTATCCGAATTAATTGTGTTGGCTGAATTGTTCTTTAGACAGCGATATCCTCAGTATGAAGGTACCTGGAACCCAATTTGTCATCTTGAACTCGGCCCAGGCTATCCAAGACCTGCTTGTTAAGAGATCTAACATTTACTCGGACAGGTAGATATCTATCTGTTTCATCTTCTCGTTATGTAATTTGCAATCATAGACCACACTCTACTATGCTAAACGACCTGTAAGCCATCTCATTTTCATGTTCCATTCGTCGTTCACCTCTGCGTAGTATTCAAACTGCTTGGTTGATCGTCTTCATGAACAACGATGATCGGTGGAAAGTTGAGTACCTTCCTCATGTGCACGTCATTACACCTAACTTGTCCATTTAGTACATCGCCATCTCTTCCGACGAGAATTCGACGGCTCCGCTGCGACTGTCGTCAACAGGTCCCACGCCCTCCAAGCTTCGAGAAGGCTCCTTCGTCGTCTTCTGACTAGCACAGACCACGAGGGGGAACTCAGATTGTACGTTAATCCTGGCACCGTCAACTAAAATAGGAATTGATCGATGTATTAGGGCTGCTGTTGATTCAATTCTCTCGTTAACGTATGGTATCACCCCTACAAACTTTGAGCATCCGTTCATCAAGGTTACCGGGGAAGTCAACGCGATCTTCGCAGACGTCGCTCGTGGCGCCTACTTTGGTATGTAGAATTTATTTCTTTTCGGACTTTTGATAACACCGACGTACTGCATAGTGGACTCTTTCCCATTTTTGAAGTTCCTGCCAAAGTGCTTCCCTGGAATCAAATTCCACGAGATCGCGGACAATGGAAGATCACTTGCGCGGGATGTCGTTGTGGGACCTTACAAGGAAATCCAAGCTCAAGTGGTATGAACATATCATGGTCCGCAGAGTGTTCTCGGTCTATGTTAACTTGTCGTCAGGACAATGGGACGGCTGTGTCATCCGTTGCGTCTCGCTTCCTTTCTGCACTACAGGATGGCGAGAAGATGTCAAAGAGCGAAATAGACGCAATGCGTAACGTCCTTGCAAATGCTTATCTTGGTAAGGTCATTTTTTTGCTTTCCGACGCTTGCTTATTAAGATTTCTTCCCAGCCGGGTCCGATACTGTGAGTAATCGTCCATTTCTAGTGGTCATTTTCGTCTGACAGTGCTCATGCCGCATAGTCCATCGGGGTCCTCTATAGCTTCGTCCTCGCAATGGCCCTCCATCCTGACGTTCAAAAGAAAGCTCAGAAAGCGCTGGACGAAGTTGTCGGAGACCAGTGTCTTCCTGATTTTACTGACTTCAGAAGACTCCCTTATCTCGCTGCAGTCGTCAACGAGGTCTTTAGGTGGCATCCAGTTACTCCATTCGCTGTCTATCACGTTTCCACTGAAGATGATACGTATAACGGCTATGATATTCCTAAGGGCTCTATCATCATTCCAAATGCATGGGCGGTGCTGCGCGATGAAAGCATTTTCGGCCCAGATACTGACAAGTTCATCCCGGAGAGATTCGTGAAAGCTGACGGATCCACTAATCCTGATCTTTCGGACGTGGATGTGGCATTTGGATTTGGTAGACGTGCCTGTCCTGGAAGATGTGAGTTGTTACTCGGAAGTTGTCAAATTGAAAGAACTTGGATAACTGACCACCTTGCTATGTGCGTAGTTATAGCACGCGATACTATCTGGGTGATGGCAGCGTCAATCTTGACAGCTTATGACATTTCAGAGGCGGTCGATATGGACGGAAGAAAGCTTACCGCTGAGAGCCCGTTGGAGTTTACCAATGCCATGATCAGGTGTGTACGAGACTTGAGATTGCTTGCTTGTTCTAACTTCTTAAGCGACAATAAAAGCTTTGCGCCTCGCTTCAAGGTATCTTTCAAGCGTAGAATTCCTGAGAGTACGATTCATGAAGGCGTTATAAACGAGAAGTTGGCAAAAGTTATATAACGAAACATTTTGTATTCTAGATGTTCAATTTCTGTATACTTGGAACATAGTGAATAGTGTTCGAATTTCAAGGGATGGTAACGTTCAGTTCAGAACCGTGGTTCGAACCTGAACGAACCTGTAGATTGTAGTATATGGGACGTAGGTACTATAGGTTAATCCGCAAATCGTGCTGCTCGCATCTAGGCGCGTTGTTTATGTTACTAGATCATGTGTCCTCGCATACGCGTTGTTTACATCTGTTTATCAACGTCACCGAACAATCGGCAACTCACACTAGAAAGTTCAAGTTTTCAGATTGACTCAAAACATTGCTTTTTATTTATTTTTTTATTTTTTTATTTTTTTGGATTCCCATTTATTCTCCTTTGTGGCGTACCATATGTAAGAGACTAAATATATACGATGTGTGTTCTGTCTCGGCTGTCCCCCTAGTGTGTTATCCTCGTCATTTGCTTTGAGGGGCCATCTAGTGGCCCTCAAGCGCTGTGTGTACTGAAATAAGTGGTGCTGGTCTGTGAGTAGTGTATGTGTGTTCTGAATGGCAGTTGCTGTGCATGATGCCCTCCTTTTGTCATCCCCTTATCCCAACTTCTTCCCTGCTGCTCCTCTAATGTTGGCAGATCCCTGAATGTACTGTGCCATCTTCCTGTTTCTGCAATGAATATAAATAGTGCCTGTAGTGTTTTGATGGTGGTGAACAGTTTTGTCAGGTTAATATCCCTTCCTCCCATGCTATTTTGTAATTTCTGTCTGGCTGCCCAGTGGGCCTGGTAGTGTAGCATAAAGTTGTACTGTTTCCTCATTTTGTTGGCACGTGAGGCAAGTTGGTGAGTCTGCTTTTCCAATGTGGTATAGGTGCTTAGCTGATGGCATGTGTCCCATTCTTAGTTGTGATAATATGCTCGCTAGTTTTCTTGGTAGCGGTGTGACCATGTTGATGTACCTGGTTGACGGTGTTTTTGGGTCTGTCTTCTGCATCCTATTGTACCGTGGCAAGGTTTGCCATAGCTTCTGTGCCCTCTTCTTTAGTCATGCTCCATGTGCTTGTATTGTTGCTGATTGGCTGTAGGGGAGCTTCTTCTTCAGGAGCTTTGGTAGGCTGTCCATGTCGCTGCTTCCTTCCATTACTGCCTTTTTTGCCTGCTCATCTGCTTTCTCATTCCCCTCCACCCCCTTGTGTCCTGGTACCCATTTGACCTTTATCTTTATACCACTGTGTTTCCTCTGCAGGGCTATGATACTGTTTTGGAAGGCATCGAATATGTAGTGACCTGGATTGGGCTTGGTTAGCAACATGGATGTGATGGCAGCCTGGTGTTGAGAATGCAAGTGCCTGTGGTTGTGGCGCTGAGAATACACCGTGAGTATCATTTTGATGTGTGTGCTATATTTAGCCTTTCCCTTTGATGCATGTCTATGGTCCATTACTGAGCCTCCCCTTTATCTCTAATTCTCTTTGTTATACACAATACATATATATATACAGTACATACTTTAGTTACCACTAGGTACAGTATACATGAATAAAGTCACTTGTACAGAGACTGAGATGATCTTATTTGTACTAGGATCACTTTTCTACAGGTTATGGGCCACTCTCATTGTATTTGAATGACAGAAGAAAATGTTGAAATTGGGAGTACATATTGGGCGACACCAACGCCGACACCGAACGTGGTGGTAATGCATAGCCACAATTATTTATAATACTGATCCGCAGTTACTGACTTAGTTTACTGGGCTATATAAATATTCTATGTACATAGTTGTCTACTGTAATGAAGTTCGTTTATTCTTTCAAGTCCTCTATTATTCAACAGGTTATGGGCCCTGGCCTTAACTGAATTTTCTTGCTCACGCTATACTCAAACTAATAACACCCAGATCAAATTTGAATGATGGCTGATGTTTCAAATGCTCCAATGCACACGAACATTTACCGTATTGAGCCCTTGACAGGTGCCAAAAATTACTTCATTTGGAAAATCAAAATGATGGATATTTTGATGGGGCAAGACTTGTGGGATTATGTCGACAGATTGACTACCCTACCAACGGATACTGCCCAACAAACAGCATGGCGTAAGAAGGACAGGATGGTGTTATCTATGATCCAATTGAGGGTGGCCGACAAAATGTTGGTGTATGTTGTGAGTTCAACAAGTGCAGTGGAAGCGTGGAATACATTGAAATCATTATTAGAGACTCAGGGGGCATTGGGAATAGTTCAGGCATGTCGAAAGTTATTTTGGTCGCAATGCGCGGAAGGGACGCCCATCGACGAACATATTTGGACATTGCGCGGCTATCAGGAGGAGCTGCACAATTTGGGACAAAAGATTGATGGGGAGGAATTCTCCATTATTCTGCTAACCTCACTCCCCAAAAATTGGAATAATTATATTGCTTCTATAGACACTACAGCCCTAAAGGATGCTCCTGCACTTATAGCCTGAATTCTGGAACATGATCGACGGCTTAACATGTGCAATTCGGATGATACAGCCTTGGTGGGGAAGCCTGGGAAAAGGAACACCAATCCAAACATAACATGTTACAAATGCAGGGAAAAGGGGCACATCAGCAAGCAGTGCAAGAAGAAATCCAAATTTGGAAAGGGGAAATCTGGAGAAAAGCAGAAGGACACAACAAATGCCAACGTGGCGGCAGATGAAGAATTTGCTTTCTGTGGGGACTGTAGGGATGACATCGCACTAGCTGTCTCACCAAATTCTTGGTTGGCTGACTCAGCATGCACTTCTCATATAGTGAGGGATCAGAGCATCTTTGTCGACTACACACCTACCCCCAGACATCAAATTTCTGGATTTGGAAAGGCCCCTGGGCTTGGAAGAGGCTCCATAAAACTGGAAAGCACTGTGGAAGGGAAAACCTCAACCATCACACTAAAGGACGTGGTACACGTGCCCAATGCGCCTTTTAATCTTATTTCAATCTCACGCGCACTTGAGGCTGGAATACAAGTTCTATTTGTGTCACCAGGGGTTAAATTCCGGGTGCCAAACAAATCTATTATTATGGAGGGCTGGGTGATGAACCGATTATTTGACATGAATGTCAAAGGTATTGCCAAACATGACCAAGCATATGCTGCCGGGCACAGCAGAACATGGGATGAGTGGCATAGAATTTTTGGGCACTTGAACATGGGGTCAGTAAAGATGCTCAAGGAAAAGGAAATGGTTTTGGGTATGGAGGTGGATAGGACGGTAGAGCCAGCAGTGCAGTGCAAGGCATGCATCATTGCGAAGCAACATGTCCAACCTTTTCCCAAGGAAAGCCAAACAGAGATCAAGGAGATCGGAGATCTGACAGTAAGTGATCTGTGGGGACCAGCATGCACTCAAGCTCCAGGGGGAGATTGGTATTTTACCTCATTCACTGATGGGAAGGCATGATGCACGATGACATATTTCATGAAGGAGAAATCCGAGGCATTTACGAAATTCAAGCAATACAAAAGCTTTGTTGAAACGCAAACTGATCGGAAACTCAAGAAACTTTGCATTGATGGAGGGGGAGAATTTCTTAGCAAGGAATTCAAGAAATTTTTGCTGGACAATGGAATCAGACTAGAAATCACAGCACCCCACTCACCATCCCAAAATGGAATTGCTGAACGATTAAACCGAACTCTGGTAGAGCATGGGTGGGCAATGTTACATCAGCATGGGCTTCCTCACTCTCTTTGGAAAGAGGCGATCACTTATGCAACTTATCTCAAAAATACATCTCCAACATGTGCAATCAGAGATCGCAAGGTACCTGATGAAGTATTTTGGGGAAAGAAGCTGGATATATCACATCTGCAGGAATTTGGCAGGACTTGTTGGGTTCTGCAGCAGGACAGAAACTGCTCAAAACTGGACCCAAAATCATGCAAATTTATTTTTGTGGGTATTGCTGATGGTACTAAGGGGTACAGGTACTACAATACCAAAACTCATCAAATCCTCACCTCTCGAAATGTGGTATTTATGAAAGAAGAGGAAAAGGCCAATGAAGTGGAAGTCACTCACCCTACGCAGCTTGAGGGGGAGCATGAAATGGATGGCAAGCAGCCTTCGGGTGGAGAGGGCAACTGGGCACCAGAAAAGGAAACAGCACCGATCACATCAGAAAGTCCATCACACATACCAGTTCAGGAAAGATCAGCACAAATTCTGTCACAGCCACTGATCAATTACCGGCTACTAAACAACCTGAACTCACGTGGACCAGCGGAATGGCATCACCATGTGCCAACAATGGAAGAATCTGGCTACATCACAGTGGATTATGCAATGATTGGGGCAACATTGGAGGATGACCCACTCTCAGTGAAGGAAGCAAAGGACAGATCAGATTGGCCAAAATGGAAGGAGGCAATGGACATTGAGATAACCCAGTTAACCAAACGTGGTACTTTCAGATTAATTGACTTACCTCCAGATCGCAAAGCCATTGCAAGCAAATGGGTGTACCGCATCAAATGCGACCACATTGGGATGATCACAAAACACAAGGCAAGACTCGTGGCCAGAGGTTATTCCCAAATTCTGGGGATAGATTTTGTGGAAACATTTGCACTGGTCATGTGACTGGAAACCTTTCAGCTATTAATGGCACTTGCGACAAATTTAGGACTTGTGATCCACATGGTCGATGTAGTGGGAGCGTACCTAAATGGAACTTTGGAGGAAGTTATTTTTATGATGCAGCCACCCAAATATGACGATGGTACAGGACGCGTATGTCAATTACTAAAACCTCTCTATGGATTGAAACAGGCAGGACGGGCCTGGAATGAGGAACTCAATCAAACCTTCCTAAAAATGAATTTCATATGGCTTTTCTCAGATCAGTGCGTTTATATTAGGCACACCGATCATGATCTTTTAATCACATCAGTCCACATCGATGACATGACCATTCTTGGATCTGATATTGATGCCATCACAGAAATGAAAGCTGAATTGGGGAAGTACTTCATGATCACGGATTTGGGAGAGGCGAAGCAAATTGTGGGATTAGAATTGGAAAGGGACTTGGAGAGGACTACTCTCAAAATTATGCAATCCCAATATATCAAGAGGGTTTTGGAGAAGTTTGGAATGGCAGATTCACACCCTGTCAGCACACCTTTGGACTGTAACATCAAATTGGTCAAAACACCTGATGACGAACATCACAATATTCCCGAGTATCACAGTGCAATTGGATCACTTATGTATGCCGCTATCGGAACACGACCAGATATTTCATTTGTGGTGCAGACCCTTAGTCAATTTATGAGCAACCCCGGACCTGCTCATTGGTCTGCCATCAAACACATTTTCCAGTATCTTAACGGCACACGGGAACCTGGAATTATTTACCGCAAAGGGGGAGAAGTTGAACCCCTAGCTTATTCGGATGCCGATTGGGGATCAAACATCAATGATCGAAAATCTATTTCTGGATATGTCTTCCAGATGGCTGGCGGACCAATCTCTTGGCAATCAAAGAAGCAACCGACAATCACATTATCATCCATGGAAGCCGAGTACATGGCAGAAAGTCTAGCTGCATGGCAGGTCATATGGTTATGGACCCTTACAGCCAAACTCAGTATCCCATACTCTGGACCCACCATTCTCAACGTCGACAATCAAGGTGCAATAAACTATTCCTACAATGCCATCAATCACAGTCGAACCAAACACATCGACATCCAACACCACTTCGTATGTGAGAAACTGATCTCTAACGAGATACACATTCAGTACTGCGCAACAGACAACAACTTAGCCGACTTGCTTACCAAAGCATTACCAAAGCCGAAACACAATGACTTTGTTAACCGCTTAGGAATGGCGTAGGTGTTGAGGGGGAGTGTTGAAATCGGGAGTACATATTGGGCGACACTGATGCCGACACTGAACGTGGCGGTAATGCATAGCCACAATTATTTATAATACTGATCCACAGTTACCGACTTAGTTTACTGGGCTATATAAATATTCTATGTACATAGTTGTCTACTGTAACAAAGTTTGTTTATTCTTTCAAGTCCTCTATTATTCAACAGAAAATATCCTGGCCACTCAACAGCTTCTACTGACATGGACAAGTATGAGGGTTGGGTCGTCATTGAGGAGGAGCCCACTACCACAGTCAACTGGAATGACCATACCTCTACCCCTGTTGACAGCACACTCACTGTAGAGCCCCTCAACCAGATGTGCTGCTCGGTTCTCACTACTCATGATTTTCCTTTCATTATCAACTCTGGTGCAACAGTACATATCTTGCCTAACAAGTGTGACTTTCTCAACCTCCACCCCATTCCACCCCGATCTGTCAAAGGTGTTGGCAGTTCATCTATAGCTGCTGTGGGTGTCGGTGACATAAAGTTAAGAATAGCCCAAGGCACATCAATTACATTATGTAACATGCTCTATATTCCAAATTCAGCAGTCCAACCAATTTCGGTGGGCACGCTGACAGATGAATCAAATGCTGTTGTGCATTTTGATAGTGATACATGCTGGGTCACTGACAAACATACCAGAGGTAACATAGCCCATGGTTTGCACATATCCAAGAAGCTTTACACACTTGACATCATTACAGCTTCGGTTGATCACACATTTACCATACACAAATCTCCCAACCTCAAGACATGGCATCACTGCCTTGGTCACGCGAATTACCAGTCTATCTGGGATATGGCTAAAAAAGGCACTCTCACTGGTACACCTATTACATCCATTCCAAGACCATCCAAATGTGAATCCTGCATGCTTGGTAAACAGTCAAAGACCCCTGTCCCAAAGAAGCATGAAGAGGGGCCAGGTCACAAGGCAACAAGGAGACTGGAGAAGGTGTGGGTTGATCTGTCTGGACCCCATGCAGTTAAATCGCATATGGGGAATCTTTATGTCATGGATATTGTAGACAACTATACTTTCTTTCCAGGGACTATACCACTCCATAACAAAGATGACTCTTTCTCTGAGTTACAAGCTTGGGAACTTGCTCAAGAAAATGAGATGGGACTCAAAGTTGGCACTTATATCACCGATAATGGTGAGCTTAAATCCCATGAGATGGAAAATTGGCTGAAGACTCATGGTATGGGTCAATGCTTCACAGCTCCACACACTTCTGCACACATTGGCCAAGTAGGGCACATGCATAGAACATTGATGGCTAAGGCCTGTACAATGCATATATATGCAGGATTACCTGTGTTCCTCTGGGATGAGTTTTATCTCACTGCATCTGTAGAAAGTAAATCCTAGTATAAACAACTCAGTCTCTGGATAAGTGACTGTATTAATCTGTACTATACCTAGTATAAACAACTGTTGTAGTAGAGTAAGTACGCGTCAATAAATATGTATAGTAAATATAGCTCACCTCAGTCTCTGGATAAGTGACTGAGGTGATAAAGTAAACTACTGAAGATATATATACGTGTAATGCGTAACAAAAGGATGTGTGTCAACGGAAAAGAGACAAGGGGAAACTTAAACACAAACCGACCATGTGGATAAAAGGGAATGCTAAAAATAGCACACACATCAAACGCATCAAAAGTGTTATGGACTCACGGTGCAATTCCAACACTCCTCCTCACCGTGAATACACTCCTCCTCGCATGGAATCCCACTAACAAAGGCCAAGAGATGCATGAAGGACGGTGAAATGTTTAGGTTCCAGGGCTTTAGTAAACATGTCGGCTACATTGTCATGGGTGTGGATGTAAGTGATAGCTAGGTTGCCCAACTGTACATGCTTGCATAGGAAATGATATTTGATGTCGATGTGCTTAACGCATGAATGAAGTAATGGGTCCTTGGATAATGTCTTTGTAGCATTGTTGTCGCAGAGGATGGTAGTAGGCAAGTTTTGATGAAAATCAATAGTGCATAGTAGCGTACGCAACCAGACACATTCCTTTGTGGTCTCAAATGCCACTATGTATTCTGCTTCACAGGTGGAAGCTGTCACTACCTTCTGTTTACGTGCTGCCCAAGACACTGCACCTGAGCCAAGAGAGCACATGTATTCCCCAATGCTGCGACGAGTGTCATGGCAATTAGCCCAGTCGGAGTCACTATAGGCGTGCAGGAGAATGGGGTTCTGTCCGCCCAGATAAAGCTTGAAGTCCCTAGTTCCCTTTACATAATGTACTAGCCGTATAGCAGCACTCCAGTGTTCTAAGGAATACAAATCAAGGTATTGAGAGAGCTGTTGTACTGCATAAGAAATGTCGGGACAGGTAGATATTGCCAAGTACAATAAGCATCCGACAAGAGAGCGGTAGGGAAGCCTGGCCAGGGCATTCCTGGCATCCTGGGACATACATTGCAGATCGGAGCGCCATAGTTTCGAACCAGGGTCCAATGGGGCAGAAATGGGGTGTGCTTCTTTCTGACCAAACTGTTCCACTATTTTGTCAATAAGAGCGGTCTGTGAAAGTGCAACAGTATGCATGTCTCAGTCCCATGAGACAGCAATACCCATAATAAAACGTGCCATCCCCAATTCGGAGATAGTCCATACTTTGCGCATCTGGTTCTTGAAGCACTCATTTTCGTCCTTGGAGTCAGCAATGGTTAGATAGTTGTCGACATGGACAGCAGCGATAATTGTACCGGTGTCAGTTTTACGGTAATAGATACAGGACTCGCACGAGAGGTGGGTGAATCCCCAATTTAGCATCTGCACATTAAGGGTCTGATTCCAAATGCACCCACTCTGTTTCATACCATATAAGCCGTGCTGTAGTTGCCAAACCCAGTCCTCCTTGCCCTGCTCCTCGAAACCAGCAGGCTGCTGCATATATTGAATTTCACCGTCCGGAAGTAAGCCATAAAGAAAGGCCATCTTTATGTTGACCTGTTGTGCATCCCAGCCAAGTGAGGCGGCTATGTGTAAGAGAATCCACCATGATTCCATGTGCACAGTTGGTGAGGTAGTTTTGGTGTAGTCCCTGCCATAAATTTGTTCATTTCCTCTGAGGACTAGGCGTACCTTCCATCTAATAGGGGTACCCGCCTCATTGCACTTAATGTGGAAAATCGGTCTCCCACGCCTAATACGTTTCCCTAGTGGAACCTCTGACCTAGGTATTAGTTTGTATACCCCCATTTCTTTCAATGAGTTCAATTCCTCCAGATATCCACGCTCCCATCGCGTTGCATCAACAGATCTTCTGGCTTCATCCCATGTTTTCGGCTCATCCTCAAATTGAAGTGACTCTGGATCAAAATCTACCATTTCCGAGATCAGGGCCTGAAATTGATGCGCTTGATCGCCCAAATCAAGATTATGAAATGATTGTTGGAGTTCTTCCATGACATCACGATCATGATCGGAGGATTGATCCATAATGTGATCCGATCGTGCAGCCACAATAGCAGCCCGATGCTCCCACCGTGCCTCCTTTACATGCGCAGCGCTCTCCAATGATTCTTGCACTGCAGCCACTGTTCTAGTAATAGCAGGGCCACCATTGGGGTTTTTGTCTGTGGGTATCAGAACACGGGTAGATTGATGAATAGGCTGGGCGATGGGTGGCAGTGGCAGTGTCGTGAAACTATTAGAGGGCGCATCAGGGAGAGTGAATTCATGAGAAGACTCAACATCATCATCTTGCTGTAAAATAGGACCAAGGAATGTGGGTAGACTACCACTGGACCCAATATTATCATCCTCTCCTAATTCATCAATTGAAGGTGGTGAATAGCCTTCATGGCTCTCAAGAAAGCGGACATGATATGAAATATGAACCTTACACATTGCGTGGTTATAACAGCGATATGCTTTTGATTTTGGCTCGTAGCCTATCAAGATGCATTCGATGGATCGTTCAAGTATCTTGGGATTATCCTTTCCTGGGATAAGCACAAACACCCTGCAACCTATCTCCCAAAGATAAGAATAATCAGGTTTTCTCTCATACCATAATTCCCAAGGTGTTAGGCTTGCTAGTGAACGGGTCATAGTCTTGGCATGCAAGTGGGCAGCTGTGAGGTAGAACTCGTCCCACAAATAAGCTGGCAGACCAGCATATATTTGCATAGTGCGCGCTTTAGCCATAAGCATCCTATGCATTCGCTCAACATGGCCTATGTGAGCCGAGGTGTGAGGTGCTGTGAAATGCTGATCAATACCACGAGTCTTCAACCACTCCTTCATTTTGTGCGATTTAAGTTCACCATTATCAGTGATATAGGTCGCAACTTTGAGGCCGGTTTCATTCTCCTGGGCAAGTTCCCAAGCTCTAAGTTCTGTGAAAGCATCATCTTTATTTTGCAATGGTATAGACCATGGGAATGAGGTGTAGTCATCTACTATATCCATGATATAACGGTTCCCCGCACGTGACGTTACTGAATGTGGTCCAGATAGATCCACCCACACCTTTTCCAGCTTCCTTGTCGCCTTATGGCCTGGTTGCTCCTGATGTTTCTTGGGGACTGGAGACTTGGTCTGCTTGCCAAGGACACAGGAATCACATTTAGGTAATTTTTGCAATGAAGCGAGCAGTGCACCAGTGAAAGCGCCCTTCTTGGCCATATCCCAGAGTGCCTGGTAATTTGCATGACCCAGACGACGATGCCATGTCTCGAGAGTAGGGGTATTGTGAACCATTAGCACGTGATCAGCCTGGGCCGATGCAATGTTGAGCATGTAAAGCTTTCTAGATATGTGCAATCCACGAATGCAATCCACGAGCTATGAAGGCCCCGGAGGATTTATCAGTGAACCAGCATGTGTTACTGTCAAAATGTGCGACAACATTAGAGTTGTCAGCCAGCGTGCCCACTGAGATCAGCCGAACTGCCAATTTTGGGATGTAGAGGGCATTACGTAAAATAATTGATGCACCCCAGGCTATTCTTAGCTGTATATCACCAACACCGACAGCATCAATAGATGAACCACCAACACCTCTGACAGAGCGAGGTGAAATGGGTTGTAAGGTGAGGAAGTCAGACTTGTCAGGGGATGTATGTACTGTAGCCCCAGAGTCAATAATAAAGGGGAGAGCATCTAAGGTGATGCGTGAGCGACAAGTCTGTGAAAGGGGTTCCACAGTGAGCGCATTGTCAGGGATGGGTGATGTATGGTGTTTCCAGTCCACTGTAGTGGTGAGCTCCTCCTCCACAGCAACCCATCCTTCATATTCCAGTGCATCCGAAGGGTCTAAAGGCAGCGGGTCATGAGCAAGCCCGGCAAATTCCGGTGCAGGTGGGGTAGGAATATCGGGGTCAACCATGACAGTGAAGGCATGACCATTAATGTCCTTCACGGTAATAGGAACTTTCGTAGTGCCAGCCGGTAAGGATTTCTTCTCATGGGCGGCCCTGCAAGCAGTGATCGACTCCTCAAGTGATTTCCCAGCCATACCACCGCCAGGTTTAATGCAATATTGTTTTGTGTGGCCAAGTTTCCCACAGTTAGTGTTGGTGCAGATTGGTGTGTTAGGGAGCTTGGAAGATTTGGACTGTGCAGTAAAAGCGGCATGGTTTTTGGAACCACCACGCTGATCATTCTCAAGTAGTGATTGTTCATTCTCCAGAAATAATTTGATATCCTTCGAGCCATATGGAGCTGAGAGGGAAGAAGCGGCAATATCCCGTGAAATAATGGAGCGAGCATGTGGAAAATTATCACTAAGGGAATTAAGGAGAGCGATGCAACAAAGAAGATCGGCCTGTATATCAACCATGGCAAAAGCATGTTCAATTAATGCGCAAATCTTTTCTGCCGTCTTGGGGAGTGGTGTGTCCTTTGTACACTGGATGGAAAGTGCTTGTTGTAAGAGCTGGACCTGCCAAACGGGGCCTTCCTTCTGGTGACAGTCCTGGAGAATTTTCCAGTTCGCATCAGGGCCTACTTTAATGTCCAGGAATTTACGCTCAGACAGAGAGACACTGGACGCAATAAACACATACGCGAGGCGGGAATTCACCTTCCAGTTGGCAAGCACTTGGAGTTCAGTAGAAGTGGGCTCAGGTATTCCGCCCATAACATACTCATAAAGGCCGTTTAATGATAAAGCAATAATAATCTCCTCGCACCATTCTTTGTAATTTGATTTAAGTTTGTCGAGCTTGTCCCCGGTATATTGCACAGAAAGTTTGATAGGGGAAACGGACGGGGGATCAACAGTATCGGTACCCATGATAGAAAACTGAGGTCAGTGGACGACGAGTGTGCAAAGGGAGATGAGAGAGACACAATGGTAGAGCAGCCAGGTCCGTGAAAGACAAAGGAATTGATCCGAGATCAAAAACGATTGGGGAAACGGATCAGAAGGTATGATGAAGCAGAACGTCAAGTGGCTAGGATACTTTCTCCCATTGTTCAAAGACGACGAGAATGGCCCATAACCTGTAGAAAGTAAATCCTAGTATAAACAACTCAGTCTCTGGATAAGTGACTGTATTAATCCGTACTATACCTAGTATAAACAACTGTTGTAGTAGAGTAAGTATGTGTCAATAAATATGTATAGTAAATATAGCTCACCTCAGTCTCTGGATAAGTGACTGAGGTGATAAAGTAAACTACTGAAGATATATATATGTGTAATGCATAACAAAAGGATTTGTGTCAAAGGAAAAGAGACAAGGGGAAACTTAAACATGAACCGACCACGCGGATCAAAGGGAATGCTAAAAATAGCACACACATCAAACGCATCAAAAGCATTATGGACTCATGGTGCAATTCCAACAGCATCCCATCTACATGCCAAGACCACCACTCGTTCACTTGCAGGATCAACTCCTTGGGAACTTTGGTATGGCAAAAAACTTGACTATCCATATCTATGAGAAATTGGGTGCAAAGCTTTCCTCCTTATTCCAAAAAAGGATAACCCCAAGATATTTGAACGTTTCATTGAATGCATCCTGATTGGATATGACTCAAGGTCTAAGTCATACAGGTGTTATAGTCATACCATGTGCAAAGTTCATAATTCCTATCATGTTAGATTCCTGGAAAGTCACAACGGCCACATGCCACCTGTGCCCACAGTACTGGATGATGATGATACCAATGACAAGCCATGGAGCACACAGCATTTTCTGACTCCTCTATCATTGAATAACGATGATGATGATGAGTCCCTTCATGACCAAGCGCAACCCTTGGCACTTACTCCTGATAATGCAGAACATACAGTGGCCAACAAAACCGTTCCAATGTTTTCAAACTTTTAATAAGTGTACTTGAATAAAATGAAATAAATTGTCATAAAATCTGAGAAAATTATGGAATATACCTTAACATCCTATCTGATCACCTGCATAGCCACAAGATTATGTGACACTATTTAATAGGTAAGTTTCATCATATAGTCTAGTCACTCATTGGAACAGTTTTGTTGCACTGATTTTTGAGTATAGAATTTATGCAAATCACATGACTTTGTTGATTATTACAAACATAAGTAAACAATATCATGTGATACAATATATTTAAGGAGACTGGATCTCTTGCAACTTCATTCTTACCCCCAATTCATTATGCAGAAGCTATCATCCACTCAAATACTCTGCATTCTCAATTTGCTTGATTCTGGTCTTTCTGTCTGACAAATCTCTTATCAAACTGGTCATGGCATTGCTACCATCAGCCATACTCGCTCTGAGCACCGACCTGAGCTTCAGAAATCATTTGGTGGTCGTCCTATGAAGCTTACTACTGCTAATGTTGACTATGCACATCGAATTATTCGCATGGGAAAGGTTGATAATGCTACCGAAGCTGCACAAACACTTCAGGATATCACCAACACCCCTTTCTCCTCCCAAACCCTTCATTGACATCTTAAATCACATGGCATGAAACCTGTAGTCAAGAAGAAATGTCCACTACTCAAACCTCATCACTGACACACACAATTGGAGTTTGCTGAGTGGCATGCAGAGTGGACACTTGAGGATTGGAAAAGGGTCATATGGTCAGATGAGACTAAAATTAACCGTTTGGGATCAGATGGAAGAAAATATGTGTGGAAAGATAGTGATGAAGGTCTGAGTGATAGGCTCATTGAGGGAACAGTGAAGTTTGGAGGAGGGAATTTGATGTTGTGGGGGTGCATGGGATGGGATGGGGTTGGATATGCTACTAGGATTGAAGGAAAGATGGATGCTGAACTTTATGTCAACATTATGGATGAGCTTCAGCAAACACTGGAGCTTTGGGGTAAAACTACTGATGATATGGTATTTCAGCAGGACAATGACCCCAAACATACCAGCAAAAAGGCCAAGAAGTGGTTTGAAGACAATGATATTACTGTCCTCAAGTGGCCTGCACAGTCTCCTGACCTCAATCCTATAGAACATCTGTGGCATCATCTCAAAAAGAAGCTTGGAGAGTATGAGGAACCAGCCAACAGTGTTACAGAGCTTTGGGAGAGGGTACAGGTGGAATGGGAGAAGATACCAAAGGAGGAGTGTCAGAAATTGATTGAAAGCATGCCTAAAAGACTTGCTGCAGTAGTTAAAACAAAAGGTGGCTATACCAAGTACTAATTTATACTCAAAAAATCAGTGCAACAAAACTGTTCCAATGAGTCACTAGAGTATATGATGAAGTTTATTTATTAAGTAATGTCACATGATCTTGTGGCTATGCAGGTGATCAGATAGGATGTTAAGGTATATTCCATAATTTTCTCAGATTTTATGACAATTTATTTCATTTTATTCAAGTACACTTGTTAAAAGTTTGAAAACATTGGAACAGTTTTGTTGGCCACTGTAATTTGACACTGCCCCAGCCCCATGTACACCGATCCACCTGTGTACCAATACCAACAGAGAAAAATCCAAGTGGGGGTCCTGTCATCACTAGAATGGAAATTGCCATTCACGAGTCTCAAGAGAGTGCCGCTCAAATCAAAGGGGCATGGCAGGAACATAGAGCAGCCAATGTTGCCACCAGATCAGATCAAATACTGATCGATCATTCAATGATCTTGATCTAGGTGATCAACCACATCAACTCCAGGCCATGATCTCAGAGATGGTTGATTTTGATCTGGAATCACTTCAATTTGAGGATGAGCCAAAAACATGGGATGAGGTGAAGAACTCAGCTGATGCTGCATGCTGGGAACAGGGTTACCATAATGAGCTGCAGTCCCTAAAAGAAATGGGGGTCTACAAATTAATACCATGTTCAGATGTCCCTCAGGGTAAGTGCATCCAGAAGGGAAAACCTGTCTTCCACATCAAGCGCAATGAAATTGGCACCACAGTTAGATGGAAAGTATGGCTCATCTTCAGAGGTCATGAGCAGATTTATGGGAAGGACTATACCAAAACTACCTCACTGACTGCACGCATGGAATCTTGGTGCATTCTCTTACATATTGTGGCCTCTCTTGGATGGGATGCACAGCAAATTGATATAAAAATGGACTTTCTCTATGGCTTACTCCCAGACGTTGAAGTACAATATATGCAACAGCCCACTGGTTTTGAGGAACCAGGAAAGGAGGACTGGGTGTGGCAACTCCAGTGTGGCTTATATGGCATGAAACAAAGCAGCTGTATCTGGAATCAAACTCTCAATGCCCAGATGCTAGATTGGGGATTCACTCATCTATCTTGCAAATCTTGCATCTATTATTGCAAAACTGATGGTGGAATAATTATCACTGCTGTGCATGTTGACGATTTTTTAGCCATTGCTGATTCCAAAGAGGAAAATGAGCATTTCAAGAATCAAATGCGTGAGGTGTGGACCATATCCAAATTAGGGATGGCCCATTTTATTATGGGTATTGCTGTTACTTGGGACTGTGACACACACACTGTCACACTTTCTCAGATGGCCCTTATTCACAAGGTTGTCAAACAATTTGGACATAAGGACACTTACCCAGTATCTGCTCCTCTCGAGCCCAGTTTGAAACTACACCACACTGATCAATAGTCTCTCTCATCAACCACCAAAAATGCTCTTCTCAAACTCCCTTACCGCTCTCTTGTAGGGTGCTTACTTTACTTTAGTGTTTCGAGGTCCAGTTGGGTTGCAGTCTTTTGCAGTCTTTTTAAAATTTAAACTGCCTCCTACTACCTCAAACAATAAGATAAAATCATGAAAATATTTGAGCAGATAGATCTGGCCAAAGACTGGGGGGTCATCTCTGGAATATAAGGATTCTGGTCAGTGATTGTCAATATAATCACAAAATTTAATCATGGATAGAGGAGTGAAAATAATGGGGGGTCCTCTCTTTGATGAAATGATTTCATCCAGTCATTGCTGAGATACAGCAAAACAGCAAAAGACCGGACCTTGAAACACTACTTTACTTGGCAATTTCTACCCATCCAGATATTTCTTATGCAGTCTCACAGTACCTAGATTCATATTCATCTGAACACTGGGATGCTGCTATAAGACTGGTACACTATCTTAAAGGCACCAGGGATCTCAAACTTCACCTGGGCGGCCACCTTCCCATCACCTTACACGCATTTACTGACTCAGATTGGGCCAACTGTCTCAATATGCGTCGAAGTGTTGGTGGTTATGTTTGCTCCCTCAGGTCTGGTGCAGTCTCTTGGGCGGCTCGTAAGCAGAAAGTTGTTGCAGCATCCATGTGCAAGGCAGAATACATCGCAGCATTTGAAGCTGCAAAAGAATGCATTTGGCTATGCACATTACTTAATGCTATTGGTTACCGACAAAATACACCTACAATTATCTCTTGTGATAACAATGCCACTAAAAACACTATCAGAGGACCCCCTACTCCACTCCTGCATCAAGCACATTGACATCAAATATCATTTCCTGCATGAGTGTGTCCAGTTCAGTGACTTAAATATTACCTATGTGAACACCCACAATAATGTTGCTGACATGTTCACCAAAGCATTGGATGCCAAACAATTCATACATCCCCACAACTACCTTGGCCTTCATTAATGTGATTCCATGTGAGGAGGAGTCCTCACGGTGAGGGGGAGTGTTGAGAATGCAAGTGCCTGCAGTCGTGGTGCTGAGAATACACCATGAGTATCATTTTGATGCATGTGCTATATTTAGCCTTTCCCTTTGATGCATGTCTACGGTCTGTTACTGAGCCTCCCCTTTATCTCTAATTCTCTTTGTTGTACACAATACATATATATATACAGTACATACTTTAGTTACCACCTCAGTCACTTGTACAGAGACTGAGGTGAGCGCAGTTTATACCACTTACTTATATGCCTATACTTACTGTACCTATTAGACGATCTTATTTGTACTAGGATCACTTCTCTACACCTGGTTATCAATATATATATTGGCTGACCATATTCCCCATTTGTTGCTTATCAGCTTCATGCCCAGTAAGGTGCTTACTCCTTCTCCTTTGTATACCGTGTGGTGTTGTATTGAGCCTCATTGGTGTCATAGTTCCATTTTCACTCTTCCATTCCTGTACAGGACTGCCCCAGCACCTATCTTTCCCTCCATACCTGATCCATCAGTGAATACATTGACGTCTGGGTTCTCCCATGTTATCCCTTCTATAGCTTTATCGACATCTGCTATAATTTCTGTCATTATTCCAGGTCCCCACCTAGTGTCATATCTCACTGCTTTCACCATCTCGACATTTTGTGGTTGGATGTTGTACCTGTGCATGAGGTCATGCAGTGGGGTAGGGTGCCATTTGACTAGCTTGTTTGCTGCATTCTGGACCAGTTTGTGTAGTGGGTGTGCAGGTGGTAGTGTCACCAGGTGCATAGTGGCACAATGTTGGTATTTGTCCACTAGTAGCGGGAAGGGCATCAGTCCTGCCATGATCTCTGCTATATCTGTGGCTGTGGTTGTCATGACTCCAGTGATCATGATTGCTGCTTGTCATTGTACTGAGGCAAGTCTCCTCAGCACAGCTTGTTTGACTTTTCCATCCCTTGTTCTCTTGCCTATGTTCTGTAGGGGTGTTAGGAAGACATCAGCAGCATATAGCATCCATGGGACTGTGATGGATAGGTATATTTGACAGAGATACTTAGTGTGTGCTCCTTTGGATGCTCGTGCCATTCTACTAAAGTGAATTACCCAGTCTTGTCCCTTTGCTAGGGCAGCTGTGCATTGTCCCTTCCAGTTTAGTTTGTTGTCGATGATTACTCCCAGGAATCTCGCCATTTCTTTTGATGGGATACATTGATTGCCTAGCAGTAGTGCTCTTCGTGGTGTCAGGATCTTTTTCCTTGGGCTTATTGGGTTTGGTATCAGTTTCCTTGTGATGTCGAGGAGCTGGAACTTTTCTACTCTGAATTTGCAGTTGTGTAGCTTGGCCCACTCAAAGATGCCATTCATGTGGTTCATTATACTGCGAATCTTCTCATGCATGTTTGTGAAGTTGCTACCTGTCACTACAACTGCCGCATCACTGACAAAGAGCAGGATGTGCTTCCCTGCTTTGAGGTCTGAAATTTTAAGCAGGTCAGCATTGTATATGAGGTAGGAGATTCCTGAGTGTGGATCTTCCTGATCCAGGCCGTTCACTACTGTAAAAGCTTCTGTTTGGTGGTCATCAAATGAAAGGGTAGTTTGCCTATTGTGTAGTCATCTCTTTATCCATTCGGTGTGTTCCTGTGGGATGCCACACTTTCTCATGTTGTGAATTAGGTGGCTGATGTCTATGCTGGGGAACACACTTTTTACATTAAGGAAGAGGGTGGATGTGACCTGCTCCTTTCTCCATGCATCTTTCACTGTCTTTGTGAGTAAATGTATCGAATCTGTCATGGTGCGCCCTTAGTGTTTGAAGGTCGGGTTGGTTGGACCAAAAAAATGACTGAAACCGAACCCAACCCAACCAATTGCAACTGGACCATCAGTTGCAGTTGCTCACTTTTGCAGACAGTTGGGTTGCCAGTTGCCTTACTTCAAAAACATTTAAAGACTGTTATAAAACTGGTTGCAATTGGCTGCAACTGGTTTTTATGGTACGTATAATATTCTACATAGGTAGTTTATATTGACATAGAAAGAAGAAATAAGAACTAATAAATGTACTAAATAATACTATTTATACTATATTTCCATTCAGTGGGACAAGCCCGGGGGAAAAACAGTCGTTTGGTCAGTGCTTTTATACCCTGTGGCCATGCACAGACCATGTGATCATGTTTGTTCACCAAAAACAAATGTGGCACCACTTTCCCAGATGACTTCCCACAACCACGACAACAACACCAACCACGCCATTTCCACAAAAATGACCACAACAACTGAATGAACACAAAGTAGATGGCCCAAATGATGAACAAGGGTCGTTTGGGCCCTAGGGTACATTGTTTTATCATTGATTCCTTTCTTTTACTAACTAACTAACTAACTAAAAGTTTTTTCTTCTTTTTTAGGTACTTTTAATTTTGATAACAACTGAACGATGCCTTTGCTGCTGCTGTGAGCCACTGCTCACAGGGCAGCAATGGGCTCCTTCTGGACCACGATGACCACACCCAACACCACCACCTATCCAATGCCACCACCACAAGCCTCTGCTTGCAGGGCAGCAATGGGTGCCACATCACACAGCGCCACCACCCTGCCCACGAGCCACTGCTCGTGGGGGGAGATGGAGGTGCTGACAATAGTGGAACAGGGGGACATCAAATGATGACAGGAAGACAACGGCAAATGGCAGGGACGATGAGCGACAGGGATGGAGAATGGTGGGGATGACGGACAGCGGGGACAATGGGGATGATGATGAAGAATGAATACCAGGGACAACGATGCGGCATCACAGTGGGGTGAGGAGATGACACAAAGAAGCAGGGGTAACACATAACACAGGGACAATAACAATGAATGCGGGGGATGACAATGCTGAATGCAGGACCACAATGCCAAATGCAGGACAACAATGCTGAATGCAGGACAGGGATGACAACGACAGCACCACCCTACCCTTGCTGCCAACGCAGGAGTGGGGTCACTTTTTATGTTTTCTTTTTCTTTTTTGTCTTTTTTCTTTTTTTTTCTCTCTGAATGACTCCTCACCGCTGCAAGCACCTGCTTGCAGGGTGCATTGTAATTAGTTGTATTTAAAATATAGTAACTGTAATTATATATCAAAAAATGCTGGAAAAACTGGTTCCAATCAGTTTGGTTGTGGTCCTTCCAATTAGGGCAACCGTTTGGACCGGTTGCAGTCCATGGTTGCCCCTCTTGGGGGTCGAAAAACCGGACTGAACTGGACCTTCAAACACTATGCACCCTGGCCTGGCTCCGAAGTGGTTTGCTGGGAGGATGTTGTGTTTTTCGCACATTGTTACCATTTCTTCTGCTTGGCAGCTGTTGAGCAATCTAGCTAGGCCATCCAATAGGACTATGGGACGCCACGCTGATGGGATCATGTAGTCAGGTTTTCTGGGCTTTTTGAGGACTAGCTTCTCTGTGAATGACCATTCCTGTGGGTAGTACTTCAGCATGTTAGTGGCTTGGAATAGTAGTCTGAGGTATGGGACTAGAAGTTCTCTGGCATGGATAAGCACTGAGTTTGTGACCGTACTGCTTCTACTGGCTTTGTATGGTTTCATTCTCTTGATCGTCCGGTGTATCTGTTGATCCATGATGTTCTGGAAAGTGCATCATGGTGGTGGGTACCTGTACCCATCGGGGGGCAGTGTTAGGTTCGGGTTTGTCTGCAGGAAGAAAGTTTCATATAGCAACCAGCCTTTATTGGCGTTGTCTGCTGCCTCCCTGACTATGTGTTTCGTTGTGGGGTCTTTGAGTTGCAAGGTGGGTATCCTGGTTCTCCCTGCATCCGTCGGTGGTGCATCATGAGTTTGCTTGCTTGCCATGCACTGGCTTCATCCAGTCCTTCTAGCCATCCTATCCAATGCTCTGCTTTCACTTGTTGAATCTTTTCCACATAGTGGTTGTGTTGTCACTGATATTCCTTGTGGACCAGGTGATCTGGGTTTGCTTGTTGGTACTTCGCCCTTCCTCCTAGCTGCTGCATTTTCTTCTTCTTGCTCACTAGCTCTGTCAACCACCATCTTTTCAAATATGGGCTTGGTTTTGATATCTCGATGTGCTTCTCAATGGCATCTTGGATGGCATTGTTGAGATTGCTGAGTGTCTTGTCAAAGCTTTGTGTGTCTATGATCTCCATGGGCAGTGCCAGGTTAGTGAGGTTGGCTTCGAGGGTCACTATCAGTTTCGGCCAGTTGGCCAGTCTAAAATTTGGTCTTGGCCTTGAGGTAGTCTTCGATGCTATGATGCTGAGCTGTGTTATGATGGGATAATGGTCCATTTTTACTGATCTTGTGGTGTTGTCTGTGGTGCACTTGATTATGCTGTCAATGAGCCCTTCACTGCAAAAAACATTGTCCACCCAGGTGTGGTTCCCTGTACTGTGGGATTTCAGTGTTGGCATGAAGGCAGGTAGTGCCATCTTCATATTGTGGCATTGTGGAAGAGGAATGTGAGTCCCATAGGTTCAATGAACCAGGTCATCCTGCCACAGCAAACAGGGTAAGCAAAACACATTGAGAACATGTAAAACATATTTTAGGAAGAGAATAAAAATAAACAGCGAGTTCTCATATATGACAAAAACTAATAAAACTAATGTTGAAATTGGTCGTATTTTTGGAACAGTAGACGTGTTTGTGTCCGACAAGGATCAGAATCCATGAGAAAAAGATGAAAATGAGTCAATGAAAGGGAAAATCGAGTCTGATAAGACTTGATACAAGAAAACATGCATTGGCATAAATGTAACTACACTGAATTCGTTGATCCAGGTCAGTTAACATAAGAAAATGGGCCAAAATATTCAATAAACTAATGAACTTATGAACTTAGCATGATAACTATGCTTTCATGTGTAGTAAACTTGAGGGAACTTGAGTGGTCGAGAGGGGGACTTATATAGAGAGAAGAAGAGGGGAAAAAGAAGGATGCTCCATTCGAGAGGTGGGAGGTCACCTAAATACAAAACTGAAGATAAAGAATTTGTTTTCATGTTGTTGTGCGCATACTCTTGCACTGTCAAAACCATCAGGGATGCAAAAAGAAGTAGAAATATGTGCAAAAGAAGTGACTTGGGAATCAGGCACAAAATCGGATCAAATAATAAGGTGGAATGATAAGGATATGTCGGGCCAGTGTCGTTGAGTCCACCTCTCCGAACATCAACTGTCAGGAATGGCTCAGGAAGGGGACCAGCACCGGGATGCTCTATTGACTAGATGTCGCCTGGGCCCCAAACAAGCATGGAGCATCCCGAAACATAGCCTCCCAACCCTACTCGTCTGACAGGTCAGTCCGTCGAGCCAAATCCAGCTAGCCATGGAAGTAGAAAATAATCAGAATGCCATAGCTTGTATAAAAATAAGAAGAAAGCACAAAACCCAAAGGAACTCAACCATAAGAACCGAAAGCCAATAGCAGTCCTTCAAGATGGGAATGGCTTGTTGTAAAGCCCACGAAGGCTTGCTGACTAATGGCAATGATGTGCATGTTGAATGCGTCGAGCAGCTTCAGGCCAAGGTGTGATAGCCTAACCTATTTTCTAAAGGTCCAAGATAGTAAAAGAAATAATGTAAGTAAAAAGATCAAGTAGGAAAAGGAGCAGAACAGAAATTGTGCAAGGTAAAGAGGTTACATCACCATGACGCTGGACATCGAGAGAAATGATCTGGAAGGGGGAAGTCGATGGGTGAGTCTTTCTTCCCTTCCATAGCATCCTAGCATGTTCAGCAGTGGTTGTGTGCATTCCAGGTTTTCGTGTGTGAAAAGGTGTGCATTTCAGGCTTTGTCCCATAACAGGTGGTGCTGGTTGAAGTCTCCTAGCCATATTGTATTTAATGGGCCCTGTCAAGAACCATTCCTCACCCAATTGGAACCTGCATCCATCTGACCCTTTTCTGCATGTCAAACCCAACATTCATCAACTCCTCCCACTTTTGTTCCTGGCCACCTTGCACTGCCCACACTGCTGTGCACCAGGCCACCTTGTACAGCACCCATGGCTGCCTTCCCAAGGCTGCTGTCAAGAACCATTCCTCGCCTGATCAGAACCCGCATCCATCTGACTCTTTCTGGCATGTCAAACCCAACATTTGTCTACTCCTTCTGATTTCATTCCCGGCTGCCTTGCACTGCCCACACTGCTGTGCACCAGGCCGCCTTGCACAGCACCCATGGCTGCCGTCTCTATTGCAAATTTGACTATGGATTCCTGTGCAGCTCCTGCTAGATAATTTATCTATGCAGTCGAGACACTGCCACAGTCTTCGTTCTTGTTCCGCATTTATTCCGGACCACAGTATTTAAGCTTAGTTAGTTTTGCCTTGTATTCCTCAGTTCGTATATTGACATAGACTCAACTCTATTCTGCCAATCTAAACCTCCTTCTACTCCTACCTCAGTTCTCTAAGAGTCTGAACTCCATTCGACTCAACCTCTAGTCTCCCTCTGAAGTTCTAATCTCATCTGGACTTAACCCAAGTCCCTCTGTACTCCTTCCCATGTTTACCCACACTTCCCCGCTTCTACCTCCAAAACTTCATCTTGAAATTAGGACACCAGATGAGGTGAAGGGTGCAGCTTCTTACAAGCTGAAGCAACTCCTTTCTGTTTTCCCATCAGCAGAATCTGCAATGACCCGACAACCTTCTGCTATCAACACCCACAGGGTCTGATTGGATTCTGATGTGCCTTCTAGGATCAGTTCTTAACAGGCCCACTGAGTACTGTTGTAGGTCTCAGTTTCGCATGTATGCGGACAGGTGGAAGGATGCCAAGTTTGGCAGCCTACACTAGACTTAGGTTTACTAAAAGACAGGATCAAATTATCTTTGTTGCATGGAGGTAGGAACCATAAGTTACTACAAATGAAAGAATAGGAAGTTACTATACCTTTATTGCATGGAAGTAGGAACAAAAGTTAAGTAATAAAAAATAAGTAATATATAAGAAAAAGATTGACTGTGTAAGTAAAAGGCTGCATCAAGCATAGTGTGTGATTTGGGAAGGCCGCATCAGGCGTAGTCACATAATAGGAAGGTACTGCATCAATAGGATAATGTCAGCACTGCTGAATGTGGATAGAAAGGTAATAAGGATGTATGGTGCCATTGCCAGGATGCATGTCACTGGATGTTGTTGTTGTATTCCAGTGGCGAGGGTGATTGTGTTGGCGATGTGTGTGGCTGTGTCAGCGCCGTGGGAGTGTGTAATGGCGGTGTAGGTAAATTAACTTGTCGTAATGTCATGAGTCTGTGGGGCCAGACTTACAACAGGTGTGTTAGCGTGCTGTTGTTATTACAATTGTTATAGATGTTTATGATGCGCAGCATACTGAACTCTTCTGTCACTTCGATTGCGGTCATGTCTGGGTGTTGGAGTTGGATTTGCTTCCATGTATCTGTTAGTAAGTTAGCATTTACGAGGGATACCGACCTTGTCAGGTCTGGGTGTTCCTTGTGTGTGTTGGGATAGACTGTGATCCATTGTCTGTTGGCATGGGTCTTACTGTTGAAGTCAATATAGGGTTCTTGTATTACACATATGTCATAGTCATCTCGTCTCAAGCTCATTAGTAGGTCCAGCTGACTTATCAGCAATTTGTTGACATTCTGTTGTTGAATTTTCAGTGGCCTGCTTTGCTGTTCCTCTTGTGGGTTTTCAGGCATATTCAAGCAGCATGGCTTCTCTCCCATTTGGTGTTCCTTCTGGTAGTGACCCTGGGCCTTGCTCATTCAGGTCTTGGTCTCCCCACCCTGTTTGTCCCCATGGCGGTTCCCTATGCTCTTCTTGCTGGTATTGGTTGTCTTCAGCTGGTAGTCTCATGAAGAACCCATCTATGGTTGCTTGTGCAGGCCTCTTTGGCCAGCTGTCATCTTGCATCCCATATTGATGGTTCAGCTGTCTCCCTCATCTTCACCTAACCTCTTGCCAGTCATCCATGAAGCACTGTTGATGTCGCATGTCTGTATGTTGCATGTTCTGCCTTGTGCTATGCTGTGGTCCTTGTTGTGTACTCCCTGTGTGAGTCTGTTTCATTTAGTAGTCTCCAGGAGTCTGGGATGGATATTGGGTAATACTTATACATGTTTTACAGCATGCAGCTCTGGTTCTTCTCCTTTTCTGCTTTAAATTTTGTGCATTCCCTGTCCACCATGCCATGTCCTCTTGCTGTCTCCCCTATGCAGTTGGAGCACTTGAATTTTGCAGTGTCTGTGATAGTGCATGTTGAGGTGCGGTGGTGTTCTGCACACCATGTGCATGTGTCTTCGCTTTCTTTGCAGGCTGCGACATAGTCCATATTTTTGACATTTCAAGCATCTCCTGGGTTTGGTTAGCATCTTATGAACATTTACATGCTTACCTTCAATGAGCATCCCATTTTGGATTGCCTGATTTGCATCTTCATGATTGTTGAAGCTGAAGGTTACATGGGAAACTCTCTGGTTCTCCATTCGTAGGTGTGGGGGTTTTATGTATTTTGAGAAGGCAATCACTTGCTCTGCTAGCATGTTGTCTTCTTCCAATTTTGCGTGGGCATAACTGGTGCCTGCATCGAAAGTTGTTGGCACGAATTCAGCTATGATGTAGTGTAATTTGTTTCTCATGGTTGAGGTCCCATTGTAGAATTTCATGAACACCTCTTGTACATCCTTTTGTTGCAGCCATACCACCACCTCTGGGTCCTTACATGGTACAGGATGTCTCCATTGCATAGTTTTCTTGCCGCCAGGAAGGTGGTGTGTCACGGTTTGTTGAGGCCTTCCCATCCTATTAGGTCCAGTGCTGTTAGGAAACCACCCCATTACCTAATAAAATTTCATTTTTATTTTATTATGTCGAATTATGCTACATGACACCAAATGATGCTACACTTTGATAGCGTGAGAATTTTATTTCGCACACATCAATATGTATGTGCATGTACGAGTGCATTGGTAACAACAATGTACAATATATGTAACATAGTATATAAACCCTAAATATATGCCTAGGGGACCCCAGTTGTGTTCTCTTAGGTATTCCACCTACGTTTTCGGTGTGAAAGGCCTATCTCAACAAACTCACCTATTAATAACCCCTCATATCAAAACCATCAATTCTCCCATCATGAGCACGGATCCTGCCCCCTTCTTGTAGAGAGAACCTGCACAGTCTTAGCTAGCAGATAGTGGGTGTTGCCCTAACAGAAGAACACAACTTCCCATATCAGTGCGCCTTCTCTTACTTGCGCATACGTCATTGTTTCACTGCACCACATCCAATTACTCATCCTTTTGGCATGAGCTGGAAGTACTTGTATATACATAATCTACATTTTCTTTCATAAGCTGATGCCAGGCCTTGCCTTACATTGCGACTGCCAGTGATTGAGAGGCAGTGCTCGTCATTAGGACAGCTGCAACCAGACAACTGATTGGATCTGGTTTGGTTACGATTTCCATCACTCTATGCAGACAACTATTTGAGTTACAAGCTGAATTCAGTGTTATCCCCGAGATCAGGCACTGTTGGAAGGGTTATTGATCCGAAGTGTCAAATTAGGTGCCTGATGAACAACAAACGAACAATGAACCATCATGTGACCTGTAAATGTTTGGAGAGGTCCCAAAGAACCAATCTTGAATTTGTCGAAGAAGTGATTCATCACAGATTTTACAATTATGTCCAAACCTTCAACTTCTAATCCTGGCCCTAATCCTGTTCCCACACCAGGACTAGAGGCGAAAATTGATGCGCTTAGGGTGCAAATGTTGCAATTAGTATCAGTGTTGGCAGCATCGAGGTCTTTACACTGCCCCATATGTTCCATGTGGACTCTGCACAGATCCACACAGACTCCATGCAGATTTTCAATCCATACAATAATCCATTTTAGCTGTGCAACAGGGTGTGACAGTCCGCACGGATCCGTGCAGACTAACACGGATTGCATGTATTTTACTCGGAGTCCACGGATTTCGTCCATCCGCATCCATGATCAACCAGGTCGGATGAGCAAGGACAGTCTGCATGCATCTGAACAGACCATTTGAGCTTAGCAAAATAATGTCACAAATGGTATTTGAACCTGTAGCCTCATGACTAAGTAAGAGAGTACAGACATGCATTACTGTTACACTATGCAGCCATTATTGTTTGTGGCCATTGATGCAACTACATACCACTGTTTGGCTTTGTATGACAAAGCACACAGTCGCATCATCAAGGTTGCCCAGCTCATCACTCACCACCACCATCGATGCCACCACCTCCCTCCCTCCCCTCCACTCTACCACCACCACCACTGTGTGTGTTAAGACTATAGGTCTTTAACTCAGCCTCGGCTTTGTGTGTTACAGTTGGAGGCTTTCCAACTGTCTCGTATCACACTAGGAGACTTTCCTAGTGTATCGGGCTTCCTGCCTTCACTTGGGTACTTCCTCAAGTTGTCACGGCTTTCTGTACTCAGAGGCTTTCTGAGTAGACTGTCGGTTCGTGTATCACAGTTGGACGCTTTCCAACTGTCGAGTTTGGGTTATCACAACTAGGGGCTTCCTAAGCTGTTGAGTTCGAGTGTATCACAACTAAGGGACTTCCTTAGTTGTCAAGTGTTCTGGTTGAGTCTAAGACCGTTGGTTGAATTAGGTCAAGCTGAGGAATACAGACAGTATTACTATGGCTTATATATGGTTTGAAGATGTCTATCATCCAATCAGAATGTAGGATCGTTATCAAGTATAAATAGAAAGAACAATAGAAAAGACAAGCCTCACACCTTGCATGAGGCGTCCGATGTCACAGACCTCATGTAAAGGGGTTGTCATACCACAGTGCATGTGGGAGTGGGTTCGGGTGCATGGAGTCACCATGCATCAAAGCGTCTTCCATCGGAGGTGAGTTGAGTCAAATGGAAAAATTAAAGTACCCAGCCTTGCCGGCGTATGTCCGGCTGCCGTGGGTTACAATAACAGAAAATCGTAACATCACCCTCTCTCTATCTTCGAAGTCACTGACTTCGAATAACATCTTCGTTTCTCCTCCGGGATCTGGTCGGGTGTGGTCTGGATAGATGAATGGGGTGGGGTCGAGGGGTGCAATGGAGGAATAACTCGTGTCTGAACTTGGATCATGATCGGGCTCTTCTGGTTCGTGCTGCCTCAGGCAGTGGTATCAGCGGGGTCATATTCTCGTAGAGAGAAGGGTTCTCCATAGGGCATTGTAGGATGGAGAATTCGATGTCTGTAATCGGGGGTTCGGGTCTTGGTCGAAAGATTGCGTAAAGGCAGAATGCGAAGGTAAGGGCTGTTGCAACAGCTAGGATTGTGCCAATGACAATGGCAAGAATCTCTATTCCAGTGAGCATGGTTTGTCTTTTTCTGTTCTAGGGGTGGTCCTTCTGTAGTCGGTTCAGTGGGTGTTTTTGGTCTTGGTTTCTACAGCTGTCGTCGCTGTTTATATGCCCCTAGGATTGTCTTGGCATGTTTCAGGTTTCCCTCAGGTTCCCAGGAGTTCTCTGAGGTCGGGTATCCAACCCACTTCACTAAGAAGTGCATGGTCCTTCCTTTCTTCTTATGTCCGATGATTGCTTCCACTTCGTACTCCGATTCGCCTTCTATCAGGTCGGGTGGTGGTTCTGGGAAGTTCAGTCCATGTGTCTCAGTTTCTTTGTATGGGGAAAGAAGTGCCACGTGGAATACCGGGTGTATTTTCCACTGTTCTGGCAACTTCAGTCGATAGGAGAGTGGGCTTAGGACCTTTTCAATAGAGAATGGTCCTTCTCTTTTCAGTGTGAGCTTCTTCATTTGGTGCATTGTTCTGAGGTTCTTCACTTCTAGCCACACTCTGTCTCCTTCTTTGAACGGGGTGAAGTGTCTTGTCGTTCTTTCCGCCATCATTTGTCTGGCTAACTCGTGAGTTGCCTTCGCTTCGTCTCAGGCCCATTGCAGTGCAACTATTCATTTTTCTATGGCCGGTATGTTTGTTTTCAGGTAGGGGAGTGGGATTGCCTTGGGCTCATAGCCCATCATGAGGTAGAATGGGGAGTTCTTCTGTACAGAGTGCGTTCTCTGGTTGTGCGTGAACTCTGCAGTCAGGAGGAGGTGCTTCCAATTCTCCTGGTTGTTCGAGCAGAAGATCCATAGGTATACTTCAACTTCCTGGTTCACCCGTTCTGTCTCCCCATCAGTCTGGGGGTGGTACGCTGTGCTCATTGCCAGCTTGATTCCAAGCAGCCTTCCTAGCTCTTGGAACAGCTGCGAGGCAAATCTGATCTCTGTCAGAGATGATCTTGTCTGGGAGTCCAAATCTGGTGTACACATGGCGCAGGTAAAGGTCTGCAGCACCAAGTGCATCGATCGTCTTCACGCAAGGGATAAAAATTACCCCCTTCATAAGACCATGGTCTACCACGACCATGATTGAGTCAAATCCGTTTATCATGGGCAAGTCCGTGATAAAATCTGTCATTACCAGCTTGAATGGTCTGCTGGTGTCGGATGATATCGGTGTCAGCGGTGGGGTCGTCAGGTGTGTATTCACTTTCATTTGCTGGCACTTTGCGCAGCCTTCAACATACTTCTTGATGAAGTTGGCCATTCCTGGCCACCAGTAGTCTCGTCGGATCAGTTCAATCATCTGCCATTGTCCAGGGTGTCCTGTTGTGATGCTATCATGGTATTTTTGTATGATCGCTTGGCGGAGGGTTTTGTCCTGTGGCGCGTAGCATCTGTCTTTGAAAAAGAGCAGGCCATCTTTGAATTTCCAGTCCTCCAATGCAGACTTGATTGGGGGAGTTCCATTGTTTTTCAGGGCTCATAAAGCATCATTTATGAGGTCGTCCTTCATTATCGCTGAGACCAGGGCTCCCTGGAGCTCAGTGTCGATTGTTTTGACGAACAGTTCATCAGCGAGGATGGTCTTGTCCTCGTTATCGGTGTCTTCTTTGGCTATGTGATCTGCTCTTCTCGATAGGGCATCAGATTGTACCATCTGTGATCTGGGTACGTGTTGTAGCTTCAGGTTGAATTGTGACAGGTAGATGGCCCATCTAGCCTGTCATCGGTTCAGTTTCTGTGGCTGATGGAAGTACGTCAGGTTCTTGTGATCGGATAATACCGTCACAGGGAACGGCATCCCCTGTAGGTAGTGTCTCCATGTTTCTAGCGCTCGGATCACTCCCAGTAGTTCCCTGTCATATATCTTGTAATTTCTTTTGGCTTCATTGAAAGAATGCAAGATATAGCCGCATGGGTGCCAGTCTCCATTGGCATCCTGTTGTCTGAGTACTGTGCCTGTCACAAATTTCAAGGCATCAGATTCCACCACAAATGGTTTCGTTGCATCTGGCATCAGCAGTACTGGGGCTTCATTGAATTTCCTTTTTAGCACATCAAATTTCTGGTTCTTCTTCGTCAAGTCGTTCAGCAGTCTGGCCAGATCCGCGAAGTGTCTGATGAATCGTCGATAGAAGTTTCCGAATCCTAGGAAGGATCTTACATCCTTCACTGTCCTTGGCGTGGGCCAGTCCTTGATCCCAGCCAGTTTCATGTTGTCCATTGCAAGTTCATTGGGTCTGATGATCATGCCCAAGAACTCGACTTCCTGTATGTTGAATCTGCACTTCTCTACTCTCAGGTAGAGATCACATTGTCGTAGTTGTTCGAGGACCCTTTCGGTCCTTATCTGGTGTTCTTCTTCCATCTTCGAGAAGATCAGGATGTCGTCCATATAGATGACGAGCCATCCTTCATCTAGCATATCTTGGAAGAGATCGTTCATCATGGCCTGGAATGTTGCTGGTGAGTTGCACAGCCCAAAGAACATCAACATTGGCTTGAATAGCCCTCGGTTAGTCTTGAATGCTGCCTTCCACTCGTCTCCTTTCTTTATCTGTACATTATGATATCCCCATCGAATATCAAGTTTCATGAAAAATCTCACTCCCTTCAGCTTGTCCAAGAGGTCTCCAATCAGTGGCAGGGGGTAGTTGTTCCGGATCATTCCTTCGTTCAGATAGCGATAGTCTTGGCAAGGTCGTAGAGTGTCAGAGTCCTTCTTCAACACGAAGAAGAATGGGGATGCCATGGGTGATTTCGACGGTCGGATGTATCCTTTCTCCAGGTTTTCATCTAGAAACTCATTGAGTTTCTCTTGTTCTTTCGGCGTCAATGGGTAGACTTTGCAATCCTTTGGTACAAAGCCTTCCTTCAGGTCGATCGCATGATCCCATGGTCTTGATTCCAGGAATCGTTCGGATGCGGCTTTCTCAAATACCTGTCTGTACTTCTGGTATTCTGGTGGCAGTAAATCATCTAGGGTCCGTTGGCTAGTCTCCTTTCCCTCCTCCTGCTCGTGCGCTAGTTGTTGGGATATGGATGTCTTTGCTCTGATCCATATGTCTGAGTTGAGTAGGTACCATGGGGAGCCCTTGCCTTTTGTGAGCCTGCTGATCGTGTTTGTTTTTCGGATGTATCTGTGTGTTGGTTCTCAATGTTCCTCTGTCAGGGGTAGTTCTATGGCTGGTCCAAATAGGCCGATGACTGGTTCGCCTCGTGTGTATGCGACCAGTAGCTTGTCGTCTTCGATCTTTAGTTTGGGTGTCTCTTTCGGTTGTTCCATTGCCTGTTCCGTTGCCTGTTCCGTTGCCTGTTCCATTGCCTGTTTGTGGTTTGCCTGTGCTGGGTTTTCCTTCCCAGTGTCTTCTTCGTCTTTCGGCCCAATGGGTTCCGCATTCTGAAGAGTCGTGATCGCGATCTCTTCATCGTCTATTTCTTCAATCGTTGCCTTTCTTGTCTCGATGGGCATCTTGCTTCCTCTTGGTTCAGCATGGAGGGCTCCCCCCATTAATCTTGCCTTGGTGACAATTCTTCAGCAGTCCATTCGCCGCTCTTCATTTGTTGGTTTCTCTTTCTTCAGGGTAATCTTTTCCCTTAGTTTCGCGACTATTCGGGCCGATGCCAGTCATCCTTCTTCTTTTCTAGTGGCCAGTCTCTCCAGTTCTCTGGTGGCCGCCTTTTTCCATCGTGCTCGTTCTTCCTCGGCAGTCTTCTTCTTGAGGGCAAGCTTTTCTTGTTCTTTGGTGACAATCTTTTGGCACCATGCCTGTCACTCTTCTTTCGTCATGTCAAAGGGGTTCTTCTTCTTTTTGGTTCCCCTCTGGTGCCATGATAGGTACCCTTCATTGGGTTTCTCGGTTCACACCCTTCCGATGAGGGTTCTTCCTTTCCCATATGAGAACTCTGGGTAAGTCTCGTCCTTTGTCCTGAACTGGAAGGTTCTGATTTTCCAGTCGATCACTGGGTTGATTCTTCTGAGCCATGGCAGACCTAGGATGATTGATTCCTTTCCCAGTCCTGCAATCAGGAAGGTCATTGGGAAAGTCCTTCCGTTGATCGTTAAGAGTCCTCTGGCACAGTGGGAGATTTCCCCTCTCTTGTTTGGGGTTCCATCCACGTTCTTGACTCTGATTACCCTTTCCAGGGGGCGCAATTCGAATCCACTGCTTTCTGTGAATTCATGGCTCATGAATATCCCTCCCACTCCTGAGTCGAGTAGGGCTTTGGTTTCGATGTCTATTCCTCTGCCTGTCCCTGCCACTTTGACATCTAAGCGCATAGATTGATTTTTCAAAGTGGCTAGCAGTACAGAGCAGACAGAAAGTTCGGTGGTACCTGGTATCGAGGCAGGCCACCTCTTTAAAAACCCTCATCCTCAATTGTGGTGAGAGCTTCTTTCTTTTCTTCTTCGTCTAGTTCTCCTATGATCACTCGGATCTTAGAGTAGGCTTCTTTTCCTTTATTCTTTGGGGATGGCCGGTCCTCGGTCCTATTTTCCCCTTTCTTGTGTTCGGTTGCTCTGTGTCCGGGCTGGTGGCACACAAAGCACAATCCTTTCTTCATGTGTTCGATCCTCTCCTGGTGGCATACGATATTCTACTCGGACAACCTTTTGACGTCTTGACAGAAAGCGTCATTAGGAACTATCAGAACAAAGCGCAAACCATCACGATATGCAATCCTAACTCAACTCGGACTGCTACAATTCCCTCAATACCTCGATCGCACCGTCGTCAAAAAGTAGTTCGAGAGGATTTTCAGCGTTAGAGAATGAAATTTTGGAACAGTGCACTTTCATCATCTCGTTCAACTCTTCTAACTCCTCTATAATTATCGAGCGCACTGCAAATATCCCCGAAATCGACTCCAAAGAATTATCCGCGACGCTTTCTGACTTATATTTATCTGCGTGTGACGAGTTCCATGTTCCTCGAAACACCTCGATGGTGTGTATACCTATGCGACCTTCTTCATCATCAGTTTCCCCTTCCTCAGTTATTTCCAACAATCCACAGTCTAGTTATTTATCGATGAAGAAAAAGTATAAACCAGTCGCACAGAAGGTCTGCCCAATCGTGGCCGGACTACCCAATCATTTTAGAATTATTTGACGCATTGAGGGCGATCCCCTCCAAGACATGCCTCCACTAAATCCCCATCCTCCAATATTCAAACCAACTCCTCGATATAACCTCGAACACAAAAACATCATTGATCAAAATCATCCAGGAGATTTCTTATGGCCTCAAGAACGAGACCTCATGCATGACTTCATTTGAAACCAGCAAGCAGGGTTTGCATGGACTGAAAACGAACGAGGAAGGTTTTGACCCGATTTCTTCCCCCCTATCAAGTTCCCAGTCATCCCGCATACCCCTTGGGTCGAATGCAATATCCCCATACCGCCTGGTTTGTATGAACAAATTTGCGAGATGCTGAAAAAGAAGATTGAAGCAGGAGTCTACGAGTCATCGAACTCATCATACCAATCATGATGGTTTTGCGTTGCGAAGAAAGACACAAAATCGCTCTGAATTGTCCACAGCCTCGAGCCACTAAACCAAGTTACGATTCAGCACTCAGGCATTGTCCCAATCCCCGAGCATTTAGCCGAACAGTTTGGAGGACGCGCTTGTGGTGGAATGTTGGATTTATATGTTGCATTTGACGAAAGGCTCGTATCTGAATCCTCTTGAGATCTAATGACTTTCCAGACACCATTCAGTGCACTTGAATCGTCACCCTACCGATGGGTTGGACAAACTCGGTTCCAATCCTACACGATGACGTAACTTTCATCCTACAACCCGAGGTCCCTCACATCACGATCCCTTATATCGATGACACACCAGTGAAGGGTCTGAAATCGGAATATTGAACAATCAGTGGGTCTTATGAAATGATCGTTGACAACTCAGGCATTCGACGATTCGTGTGGGAACACTTTGAGAACCTAAATCGCATTGTCCAGCACATGAAGTATTGTGGTGGGACGTTCTCTGGATCGAAATTATTTGCTTGTGTCCCCGAGATAATTGTTTTAGGTCATCAATGCAATATTCAAGGCCAAATGGCTGACCCGACGCGTATCAATAAGATCCAGAAATGGGGTCCATGTCGTATGCTCACAGAAGTTAAGGTGTTCTTAGGAACGATTGGAGTTTGTCAAATTTTCATCCAGAGTTTTGCACATCGAGCAGCTCTGCTAATCAATCTTACTCGAAAAGATGTGCCCTTTGAATTCGGCCCATCTCAGGTAGCAGCACAAGAAGATCTCAAGCATGCGCTCCTAAACTTGCCAGCAATTTGAGCCATCGACTATACCTCAAACACCCCAGTAATCCTTGCAGTCAACACATCGAGCATTGCCATCAGCTATTTCCTAATGCAATGCAACCGAGATAACCCTCGAAAGTGATATTACAGTCGATTCAGCTCAATCACACTCAACGACCATGAATTGCGGTTTTCGCAACCAAAACTCGAGCTTTATGGTCTATATCAAGCCCTTGGGGCACTTCGTTTATACTTGATAGGGGTATGAAACCTTATCGTCGAGGTCGATGCGAGGTATATTAAAGGCATGCTCTCAAATCCTGATATCACGCCTAGTGCTAGCATAAATTGATGGATAGTCTCCATTCTAACGTTTCACTTCACCCTAGTTCATGTTGCAGGTACGCACCATGGACCAGATGGTCTTTCGCGATGTCCTCGACAAACTGAAGACGACAATGTTGAAGTAGAAGAAGAATTCGGCGACTGGATCGACAAACTACATGGTTCCATTCACCAAATCAACCCAATCTCGATTCGACCATTCCCCTCTCACACGACTTATCCCACTTTCACCCAAGCTTTGGATTTCAGTAAGGGGGAGGACATTTTGTACGAAGACATACCTAGATCGGACAAAGCAAAGAAAGACGACGAACGATTACTGCTCATTCATAAATGGTTAGACGATATGGTGCAACCCCCACATCTATCAGACACAGAGTACGCTACCTTCATGCGATATTGCACCGAGTTCTTCATAGATTCCGGCAAACTATGGCGAAAAGATCATCACGGTGAACACAAGATCGTCGTGATTCCAGAGCGTCGCATCAATATTATCCAGTCGTCGCATGACCATATCGGCCACAAAATGATCTTCGCCATGAAGTCTCACGTCGCACTACAATTCTGGTGGCCCAACCTGAAAGCCGATATCGCATGGTACATCCAAACATGCCACTACTGTCAGTTGCGACAAACACGAAATCTTCTTATTCCACCAATCGTCGCCACACCCACTCCTCTATTTGGAAAAGTCTATATCGACACAATGCACATGCCGCCTTCCAGTGGATATCGCTATATAGTACAAGGTCGATGTTTGATATCGTACTGGCCGGAGTTCAGGATGCTTCGCAAGGAAACAGCAAAGACCATCGGCGATTGGATCTTCGAAGAAATCATTTGTCGTTGGGGCTCACTTTATGAGATCGTTACTGACAACGGTGCAGCATTCCTTTCTGCTCTCGAGTATTTGTCAAAGCGATATCATATCAATCATATTTGGATAAGTGGGTACAATTCTTGTGCCAATGGCCTCGTCGAACGAGCCCACTTCGATGTACAACAATCGCTCCACAAGGCCGTCGATGGTGATCAAACTCGATGGTTGGTTGGGACCTACTCGGTCTTTTGGGCAGAACAGGTAACAGTTCGAAAATGAATGGGCTGTTTGCCCTATTTTGCGATCACAGGTTCTCATCCACTCATCCCTCTCAACATTTCAGAAGCGATATATCTACAACCACCACCTGATTCAATACTCTCCTCCACCGATCTCATCGCCCGACGTGCTATCGCACTCCAGAAACGCTTGACCGATCTCGAGGTACTCTACTCTAGAGTCTACACCGCTCAACAAGAAGCTGTGAAACACTTCAAAGAAGTTCACAAGCGAACGATTCGAGACTACCATTTCGAAAAAGGTGACCTCGTACTCATGCAAAACACACAGATCGAAAAGGCTCTTAATCGAAAAATGCAAGCTCAATATCTCGGCCCACTCATAGTCATCGCAAGAAACTATGGTGGCACTTATATTCTTTGCGAGCTCGACGGATCAGTTCTTCATCGACCAGTAGCAGCTTTCCGAATTCTACCCTATCTAGCATGGAAATCAATTCCCCTTCCTCCAAACTTCTTCAATATCGATGATTGTTGGCTCGAACAACTTCGAACAACATCGGACGTCGACGGAGACATCGACGAGGGCATTTCTGAACTCGACGAAGATGAATAAACCATTTTCCTTTTCTTTTTCTACTTGCGATATTGAAACAAACTCTTGAATTTATAACAGTGTACTATTACAAGTCGCGATATCATTCGAAACGTGTTTGCGCAAGCTCAATGGGGTTTTTCGGCTATGAAGGAGTTCTGAGCCTTTCCCCTATGTCTCGTTTTGATGAATCGTCCATCTTACTTTCTTTTTTTCTCTCTTTCCTATGTTTCTTTGCATATATCTTACATTTCCTGGCTTCGATCGCATGCGATATTTCTCATTTCAAATTTATATCATTCAGACACAAGAAAAATGAGAACATTAAAACAATAAAACAAAAATCCTACTGGGACTCCTCCCATTTCCTCTCTAACACCTCGATCTCTTCCATCAAGACTTCCACTTCCAATTTCTTCTGCACCAGCACTTCTGCAAGATATCGACGATGGAGTCTTGATGCGTCTGACTGCATCATCTTGTCCTCCACCACCATCGATGCCCCCTCGATCATACCCATGACCTCGGGTTCGACTTCGCGTGCTTTGCCTTTCCCCTTCCCCTTCCCCTTCTCCTTCTCAGCCGTCTTCAGCTTCGCCTTCGTCATTCATTTTGGGTGCTCATCGACTTTTGAGGGCCCGGCCTCCGTCTTTTGGATGGGCTGGATAGCCCGGATGCATATCACTAAGTGATCCTACATATTTAGCAATCATAATTATTAATGAACAATTTCACTTACTACGTCTCGGAGTCGACACCTCCGTCGACTCCGCAGTACCCTTTGTAGCTTGCTGTTTTCCTCGACTCGCCCCGTCAGAGTCCTCTCCTTGACACTCCCTCCCAGTAGCACCCCTGTAGCCCTTGAGTGCATTGCTTGCACTTTGGGGTGCCCTCCTTGATGATACACTCCTGAGTCGTCTTCAGTCCAGCGCAATGATCACACTAGAGCAATATCAAAAGCATAATTAGTCTTAACAATATCGACAAAAGAACAACAACTTACCGGCCCATGGAAGAGGATCAGATTGCCCTCCTCCAATTGCACCCGCTTTGCAACCACAGGTTCCTCATTGAGTTCGTCTTCGCCCTCCTCGTCCTCCTCGTCCATCTCATTGGCCTTCCTCTTTTCAATGATTTGCTCGATGACCTACTGGTCGTCGACCAGAGTTTCTTCGTCCGCGGCTTCGTCCCGATTGATCGAGAGGCGCAGAAGCTCGAGCGCAGCCATACGATTGTGGAATTCGTCCTTCAAGATGGTTTTGGCCTGGACTTTGGCCAATAAAGCTCAATGCGCCTCGACCAGTGTGTCTCGTCGTTCCTTGATCCTCTTTGCCTTTGCCTCGATGGCCACCTGCCGAGCCTCCCTCTCCTCCTCTCTCTTCCTCTCTTCCTCGATTGTCCTCGAATACTCCTTAAACAGATACTTCCCCCCCAAGACAGCCAGCCCTCACGAGCAAATGGCGCAAACAGCCCGATGGCCTCATCCAACGTCGCCTGCACACGTTTGTCATGTGCCTTGTCGAACGACCCGATCAGGTTGTCGTATTCAGCCTATCAAATGAGATTAGAAAGCAGATAAACAAAGAAAACAAAACGACATACCATTTTCTCACAAAAAGTGCAACCCCATACCTTGAAGTTGAGGTCTTTGGCTTTGCCAGCCTCGGGCATCGATTTTGCATGATCGAAGATGGGAAGAGCAAGTTCGGCAAGGATGGACATGTTTGTCGAGGAGGTGGATGAAAGAGATCAAATGGAAAGAGAAAGGTTCAAACCACGACGTGTCTTAAATCAACGATCAACAATGTCACATGACCCAGTTACTTCGGCTCGACTGACCGGGACGGTCAGAATTTCAGTAAGGGGGAGGATGATAGGTTGTCTTCTCAGCTCAAGGACCAATTCAACACTTTAGCATCATTCTACTCACATCAGCTAACTCCTACGACGTCCCAGATGCAGCGCGACACACTCTATCAATTGCAATATCATATCGACCACATCAAAACATCACCAGCAACATCGATAGTATCAAAAGACCACATCGCACAACCTTAGGACTACCCAGAAAGTCCCTAAGATTCCCCTACATGACCACCGAACATCCCCGACCAACTTTGAACAAGCCACAACCGCGATCAACCATCATCGACCATCGTCAAGCATCATTGATCGATATCGAGAAACTACAAGCGACATCGGGCGCCGCCTTTGTTATCTAAATGGTGGAAGACCATGCACTAGGATGTATTCCAACTCGTGTTCAAACCTGCTGATCATAGGTCAGCTTCATTCCAAGTCCCTATCGTGCACAGAACCCGCTGGATGCATTATTGTGAGACTTAGTGCAGTTTATACACAAAGGACAGTCTCTTTTAGTTCTTTCCCTTTATTACTCTTTCATCATATGATATATATATCTTTCTTGTTCAGATTCCAGTCTCCTTTATGGCCTTGTGCCTTAACTCATATCTTTTGCCTCATGTTCTACACATGTTTCTCATTCCATTTTAGGAAGTTTCTCTAAAACATATAAAACTCTGTAGTATCTACTTGAAAATAACAAGAAATCATCTTCACATATCGTCTCATATACAGTTCTAAGCATCTGATCAGCTTTCTAAAACAATCTAAGCATCCGATCAGCTTTCTAAAACAATCTAAGTCTCTGCGGGTTTTCTTGATCAATGAGAAACCTCTGCAATCATCACATCCTCGATCCTCCCTCGATCCTCTCATCATTAGTTCTAGCAACCCTTCCAACACTTCATAGCAGTTTGCCACACCCTTCATATACCATCGACCTATCGAAAGGTCCCCATAATTCACATATCGACCATCAACGATAAAACTTGTTCGCCGTCGATTTCATCGATCGCCCTCGATATCAATCGATACTCAATCAGACTACGACAAACGCCTTCATCTCGCATAACACTACCTTCATGACTAGTGTTAACTAGTAATCTTCTCAGAGGTTTGACCACAAACTTTTGGAACGTCTCGCAACCCTCCTCTGACTCGTCGCAAAAATCATCGATTGCCTTATCGGCAGTTCTGGTGGTTTTCCTGGGTTGAGCATCATCATCGCTTCCTGGAACCAATACAAGCTCTTTACCAATGTCTTTTTCCAATGACCAGCAATATATACTCATCCCCAAACAAAGAAAGATGCATATTTCTCCACCAGTCCTCCAAATGTGATGAACTTGTTTTTGTTGGGGTCCATTAGACTGTGACTGTGAGCTGTGAATGATGCAATGAAGTGATGCCACATTTGTGACATATCCTGTGTTTCCCTTGCAATAGGGGTGATAGTGACTGTCATTGGGTTGGTACTAGCCTTGCAGCCTTGTACATGATACCCATCTTCACTCAGAAAGTGGGCATTGCATTTGTAGTACATTTGATCACTGGCATAGAAGGTATTTCAGGTGCTCAGAACACATTCTTGCAATATCCATGCATGGGTGACAATAGTCTCACCTTCAAATGACCCGTAATTGCTCTGCCTATGCTCTTTGTCGAGGTTCAGAGAGAAGGTTGTCATTATGCCGGTTACACCATGTGCATTTGTATAAACGGTTTTGAAGGAAAAGTGGGGTGGATTGTGTGGAAGGAAAATGCTGTGGTAGGCAGATGTTGCTGCAGCTGCAGATATTGTGACATATGAATTTTTGTAGTAATCCATCATTTTTGCTGCTTTGGCATGAAAATCTTTGTCATCGTGTTGAATTCCACAATGGCCTGAGGGATGCATTGATGATACTCGACCCAGAAACCCAAACAAGACCCACTAAAAAGGTCTTGAATGGTATAATGCAAGTTAGAGGAAGGGTGGTACTAAATATCACCGCTGTTACCCAAGGGTGGGGGAACTAAGTTTGAGGAGGTCCGATGATATTTGATGAAGTTCGAGGGCATATGAAGCTCTGTGAAGTGCTTCGAGAAAGGTTCAAAGATGTTTGAAATAGTGTTTAAAGGTCCAGTTCATTGAACTGGAAAATGACTGCAACTGAACCAGACTGAACCGCAAAAAACTGGACCATCAGTTGCAGTTCAGGCCTCCCAGGATGGAAGAGCCAGTTCGAGTCGGTTCGAACCAATACTATGTATTCCTTGTAAATATGCATCTTTTGACCATATTTTCAAGAGAAACAATCCAGAATTGCATGTGCTATGGCTAAAACAATATGTTACTGCAAAATCTAACTTGCACAACATCTTGTAGTTGTGTTTTTTGAGATGTAGAGGATTGTTATCACCATAAAACCTTTATGGTCAACTACTATACACTCTATACTATAGTTTACAACTGGTTTTATCTATGAGAAGACCAGTTTTAGTCAGTTCAAACTGGTTACGACCGAACTGCAGTTTGAACTGGTTTGAACTGGTTTGGACCAGTTTTTTGCTGTTCAGTCCAGTTTTTTGGGGTCTTACCATAATAGGCAACTGGTTGCGGTTGCGGTTTGTCCAAATGGGGCGAAAAAACCGGACCTTTAAATGCTAGTTCAAAAAGGTTCAAGGACATTTGAGGGGTTTGTAGAGAACGAGAATGGTTTTGACAAATGCTGAGGATAGACTATAGGGATGTGGAAAGGTGTTGAGAGGGGATCGACAATAGACAATAATTTTGAGAAGCTAATACAAAAAGTTCAAGGAAGTTCACTGTAATCTGCTAAATGTCAGGACTAAGATGAGAGGCTTGGACTCAAGAGAATGGCTCTTAAATCAGACAATGGATATGAGAAGACAATCTTTTTCTCTCTTTCTAAGTAGCTAGTACAATGCTATATATGTTTTGAAGAGATGGTACTTAAAAGGAAATAAAACATGAGGACTACATGAGGCAAGATATAAAACAAGAAAGAACTTTCCAAATCAGAAAATAAATGAGAAATGATGAGAAGGGAAACATATAGAGTCATGATATATCAAGGATACCTGTCCTATTGATCCAATATATCATTGAAGTGTCAAAGCACCACAATCACATCCTAAAAGCACATTGTCATATCTCCTCATGTCCAGTGGTGCTCGATATGCAATGCACTTGTTGAGAATCACACCATGAGTGCATGCTTTGATGCGTGTGCTATATTTGGCACGTCCCTTTGAGGCACATGTTTTTATGCACACCACCAATTCCTTTATACCTTGTCCTTTCTTTATTCCATGACACTTATATATACAGTATACAGTTACCCAACCACCTCAGTCACTTATACAGAGACTGAGGTGAGTACCATCATACTTAGATGTGAGTCATTACTTACTGTACCAATAGTTTGATCTTGTTTACACTAGGTACAGTATACACGAATACAGTCACTTATACAGAGACTGAGTTTGATCTTGTTTACACTAGGATTGACTTTCTACAGGTTATGGGCCACTCCCATCACACTTAGATGATGGTAGAAATTCTCCTAGCCACTCGACGCTTGCATACATCATTTTTGATCGGTCTGCCCAATCACTAGATCTCGGATCACAAATTAACAGAATTGGGTTTCCCGACATGTTATTCCCTCCCCTTTGTCTTTCAAATGCTTTCCGTTTGCCACTACCCTTTTATCCTCTTCTTGACCATTTCCACTATGACTGCCAAAACCAGCCTGCCATCCATTTCCCTCATCAAATTATCCATTCAATACTCTGGGGAGAAACTTGACAAGCTCAAATCCAACTACAAAGAGTGGTGCAAGGAAATCACTATCGCCCTATCCTTGAATGGTCTTTATGAGAATGTTACTGGTGACATTACTGAACCTACATATATGGAACCGCGGGCTCTCGCCAACTGGAAGGCTAATTTGCACCTTGCATATGCCTTTTTAGCCTCCAGCATCTCTCCTTCCAAGCACCCTTTTATCGACATCAAGAAGGGTCCTGATGTCAATTGGACGACACTCAAGGACCATCATCAGAAAGAAGGACCTGTTCATCAGGTTCAGTTACTCCAGCAGGTGCTTTCTATTCAGTGCACAAAGGACGTTCCGCTCCCTGAAATGGCAGAGAAGATTGCAATCTTATAGAACAAGCTTTTGCCATGGGAGACATCAAAGCTGATCTCCTATGTTGTATCGCACTCCTTAATTCCCTTAGTGACAACTTTCCTCACACATGTTCGATCATATCCTGTGATATTGCCGCTTTGACCGCCACTTCCTCATACGGGTCCAAGGACATTCATTTATTCCTGGAGAATGAACAGTCCTTACTTGAGAATGATCAGCGCAACGACTCCCATTCTCCCGTTGCTCTCACTGCTCACGCAAAACCTTCCAAATCATCCAACGTACCTACTTGCGGGAACCCAGTTTGTAAAAGAACTGGACATACGATGGAGTATTGTATTAAGCCTGGAGGAGGTATGGCTGGGAAGACTATTGAGGAATCTAAGGCAGCTTGTAAGTTAGCACTCGAGAAAAAGACACCAGGATCAAAGATTCCGATCATGGTAAAGGACATGAATGGGCATGCGTTTATAGCCATGGTTGATTCCAAAGCCGACGTACCCACCCTGCCTTGCTCAGAATTTGCTGGACTTGCCAGTGATCCCATTCCCACTGCCACTATTGACAAAGTGGAATATGATGGTTGGGTTGTCATTGAGGAGGAGGCAACTACTACCATAGATTGGAGTCAACACACTTCCACACCCACTGACAATGTGTTCGCTGCCGAACCACTTAACCAAACCCACTGCACCCAACTATCCTTAGATGACTACCCATTCATTGTCAACTCAGGTGCAACCGTGCATATTTCACCCGATCGAAGTGATTTCCTCACCCTTTGTCCAACTCCACCCCGATCTGTCAGAGGCATTGGAGGGACTTCAATTGCTGCCGTTGGCGTTGGTGATGTCAAACTTTGGATAGCCCGAGGCGCATCAATCATTTTACGTAATGGGCTATACATACCACATTCGGCAGTCCGCCTTGTCTCTGTAGGTATACTGGCCGATGACTCCAGCGCCATCACACATTTCAACAACTCAGAATGTTGGATCACTGATAAGTCCACAGGCGCGCTTATCGCATGTGGATCCCACCTTTCCAAGAAACTTTACTCCTTAAATCTTCACTCTGCCACTGCTGATCACGCATTTGCTGTACACAAGTCTCCCACCTTAGAGACATGGCACCGTCACCTCGGCCATGCAAATTACCAATCACTCTGGGATATGGCAAAGAAGGGGACACTCACAGGTGCACCTGTCATCTCCACTCTCAAACCACCCAAATGTGAATCATGTGTTCTGGGTAAACAGATGAAAACACCAGTACTGAAGAATGAAGAGGGGCCTGGGCATAGAGCAACAAGGAAGCTGGAGAAAGTTTGGGTGGATCTATCAGGACCACATGCCATACAATCATGTACTGGGAATTCATACGTTATGGATATTGTTGACAACTATACCTCATTTCCTTGGTCGATACCGCTTCATAACAAAGACGATTCATTTTCGGAACTAAAGGCCTGGGAACTTGCCTGAGAAGCTGAGACTGGACTCAAGGTTGGGACATATATCACTGATAACGGTGAATTAAAATCACATGAAATGGAAGCTTGGTTGAAGACCTGGGGGACTGATCATTGATTCACCGCCCCCCACACTTCAGCGCATATTGGCCGTGTTGAATGCATGCATGAAATGCTTATGGCAAAAGCACGCACAATGCAAATTTATGCATGTTTACCACCTTACCTCTGGGACAAACTTTACCTCACAGCTTCCCACCTACATGCCAAAACCACTACCCATTCCCTCAAGGGTTGTATCCCTTGGGAACTATGGTTCGAGAGAAAACCTGACTACTCATACCTCCATGAAATCAGGTGTTGTGCTTTCGTACTCATTCCCAAGAAGGATAATCCAAAAATATTCAAACATTCAATTGAATGTGTATTAATTGGGTATGATCCAAAGTCCAAATCTTATCAATGTTATAACCATGCTACGCAGAAAATTCACAGTTCTTACCACATGAGGTTTCTTGAAAGTCACGATGGCCATATACCCCTCACACCCACCAACTCCAGGAATGATGAAACAGTCGACCACACTGCAGGGGACAAACAGACCCTCAGGCCCTTGTCACCAAATGATGACAATGACAATGTACCCTTAACTGAACAACTTCTGCCCAACCAAAATAACCATGTCATGGTTGACCCACCTGCTCCCGAACCACCACGCTGCTCATCACGCATACCCATCCCCACCAAGAAACATTCAAGTGGAGGACCAGACATCACAAGAACTGCAGCAGCTGTTCAAGAATCAAGGGAGAGTGCCACCTGGATCAAGGAAGCAGGATGGGAACAGCAGGTAGCCACTGTAGCTGCATGCATGGACCCTGACCACACACCAGATCTGACGATTGATCATGATTGTGACATCATCACAGAACTATTCAACAACCTTGACCTTGGTGATCAGGCGCATCAATCCCACGCCTTGATCTCGGAGATGGTAGATTTTGAATCACTGGAATTTGAGGACGATCCTAAAACATGGGAGGAGGCTAGAAGTTCTGTTGATGCTGAGAGATGGAGAGAGGGTTATTTAGAAGAGTTGAAATTGCTGAATGTTACGATTTGTTATCTGGACCCGCAAGACCGGGCACTTCATTTTTCTTTATCGACACACTTCCCTCCATGCACCTGAATCCACTCCCACACACACTGTGGTGCGACAACCCCTTTACATGAGGTCTGTGACATCAGACCCTCACGATCAACATGCTGCACTGCAGCATGTCCTTGACATCGGATGCCTCATGCAAGGCATGAGGCCTATTGTTTCTATTGTTCTTGTCCATATTTACCTGATAAGCATCTCACCTTCCGATTGGACGATAGATAGTCCTGGAACAGTATATAAGCTTAGCTACACTCTGTGTATTCTCCAGCTTGACCTAATTCAACCAATGGTCTTACACTCAACCAGAACACTCGACAGCTTAGGAAGTCCCTAGCTGTGATAAACTCGAACTCAACAGTTGGAAAGCCTCCAACTGTGATACATGAATAGACGGTCTACTCAGAAAGCATCTGAGTACGGATAGCCATATCAACTTAGGAAGCACCAAGTCCAGATTAGAACCCAATTACAATCAGGCTGAGTTAAGACCTATAGTCTTAACAAAAGGTCAAGCTGATCTATGAAGTCCACCTACCTAGGTGCAGACACAATGTCTTTCAGACAAAGCCCAGACAGACCTCCAACCGGAGCATCATCATCAGGAAGAACCCCGTGGTATAGATACCAGGGTCGACTAGTACAATACTCAGAACCAGCACAGAAGTGGTTCTCAAAGAGAACCAGTGACGAAGAACCCCGATACCTCGACAAAGAGGATTTTAGACCCTTCGATAAAGAAGAAACCCCAGAACAAGATCCATTCTCCCTATCCAATGACAACACCAACATGTCTACCAAACCCACCGCATCTACCAAGGAGATTAGAATCCAAACCCCCTCTGACTTCACAGGGGACCGAACGAGAACTGCAAAGTTCTTACAAGAAGTAAAACTCTATTTGAGAGTGAACCATGGAATCTATGACACCAATGAAAAGAAAATCATCTTCGCGTTGTCATTTATGAACAGAGGAACTGCCGTGCCCTGGGCACAGACATGGGCAGAGAAGGAAGACCTAGGAACATGGTTGACCTTCGAAGTGGCACTCAAAACGGTGTTCACACCAATTGACAAAGCTGGCAGAGCCAGGACAGACATGAAAACATTGAAGCAGGGACAGGACCTGGAGGACTACATAGCGCAGTTCCGAATCCTGTGAGAAAAGGCAGGAATCAATGATGACACTGCCCTCATTGAGCTCTTCATGGATGGGCTGAACCCAAGACTCCTCGAGAGAGTCTTTAACATGGAAACAATCCCCACCACGCTAGAAGGGATGATCAATGCTGCCTCCAAGTATGATGGGCAATGGAGGAGAGCAAAGGCTATAACCAGGAGAGCACAGGAAGCCTTGGCAAAAAGGCTACCCAACTCCAAAACAAAAGAAGGCCCGCTCGAGATCAATCGACTCTCCAACACAGAGAGGATTGAGCACATGAAGAAGGGATTATGCTTCGTGTGCCACCAACCAGGACACAGAGCAACCGAACATAAGAAAGGGGAGACAAGGACTGAGGACCGGCCTTTCCCAAAGGACAAAGGCAGAGAAGCCTACTCGAAGATCCGAGTGATCATGAAAGAACTCGATGAAGAAGGAAAGGAGAAAGCTCTCACCTTAATAGGGGATGAGGGTTTTTAAAGAGGTGGCCTGCCTCAATGCCAGGTACCACCGAACTCTCTGTCTGCTCTGTATTACTAGCCACTTTGAAGAATCAATCTATGCATTTAGATATCAAAGTGCTAGGAGCAGGCAGAGGGAAAGCCATCGAAACCGAAGCCCTACTTGACTCAGGAGCAGGAGGAATATTCATGAGCCACGAATTTGCAAAAAGCAGCAGATTCGAACTACACCCCCTGGAAAGGACAATCAGGGTCAAGAACATAGATGGAACCCCAAACAAGAAAGGGGAGATCTCCCACTACACCAAAGGATTCTTAACGATCAATGGAAGATCATTCCCGACAACCTTCCTCATTGCAGGATTAGGGAAAGAATCAGTTATCCTGGGTCTGCCATGGCTCAGAAGAACCAACCCAGTGATCGACTGGAGAATCGGAACCTTCCAATTCCGAACGACCGACCGAACCCACCCAGAATTCTCATTTGGGAAAGGGAAAACCCTCATCGGAAGGGTGCAAATGGAGAAATCCAACAACGAACCTCTGGTTTGGCACCAGAGAACAGTCAAAGAAGAAGGGAAGCCCTTCAAAGAAATGACAAGAGAGGAGAAACGGGCATGGGCACAAAAGATGGTCGCCCAAGCAAAAGAAAAGATGGGCCTCAAGACAGAGGCAAAAGAAGAAGAGCGACTTACATGGCGCCACCTAGCCACTAAAGAACTAGAAAAGCTCGCCCTCAAAAAGAAATGGAGGAACGAGGAACAGCTAACAAAATGCCGGAAAATTGCCAATAAAGCAAGGCAGATGGGAGAAGCCCTTCGGACTAAGCTGGGAAAGAACACAGTACCCACCAAAACAAGGAGAGCAACAATCGAAGAAGTGGAGGATGAAGAGATTGCAGTCACAACTCTTCAAGATGCGGAGCCCATTGGGCCACAAGACGAAGAAGACACTGGGAAGGAAAACCCAGCACTGGAAAACCACAAACAGGCAAAGGAACAAGCAATGGAACAACTGGAAGGGACACCTGAACTAAAGATCAAAGACAACGAGCTACTGGTCGCCTACATCCGAGGAGAACCCATCATTGGAATATTCAAACCAACTAGGACACTGCTGACAGAGGAATATGACGAGCCAAGATATGGATATTCTCAGATGATGAAGACAATCTCTCGGATCGTGAAGGCAAAAGGATCACCGTGATATGCTTATGGACAAAATATCTGGATTAGGGCAAAGACATCGGTCTCTCAACACCTGACACATAAGAAGGAAGGAGACCCCAAACAGAAGACCCTAGATGAACTACTCCCCAAACAGTACAAGGAGTACCGACGGATATTCGAAAAGGAAGCATCGGAACGATTACCAGAATCAAGACCCTGGGATCATGCGATCAACCTGAAAGCGGACTTTACGGCAAAGGATTGCAGGGTTTACCCATTGTCACCGGCAGAACAAAAGAAACTCGACGGGTTTTTCGATGAAAGCCTACAGAAGGGATACATTTGACCATCAAAATTGCCCATGGCATCACCATTCTTCTTTGTTGCGAAGAAGGACTCGGATGCGCTACGACCCTGCCAAGATTACAGGTATTTGAACAACGGAACGATCAAGAATACCTACCTGCTGCCGCTGGTAGGAGACCTGTTGGACAAACTGAGAGGGGTGAAATGGTTTATGAAATTGGACATCCGATGGGGATATCACAACATCAGAATCAAGGACAGAGATCAATGGAAGGCAGCCTTCAAGACAAATTGGGGGCTGTTTGAACCAACGGTGATGTTCTTTGGATTATGCAACTCACCGGCGACCTTCCAGGCAATGATGAACGAGATATTCCGTGACATGATTGGAGAAGGATGGCTCGTGATTTACATGGACGACATCCTGATATTCTCCAAGGATCAGAACGAACACCAGGAAAGGACAAAGAGAGTACTGCAAAGACTGGCAGAAAACGACTTATACCTGAAGCCGGAGAAGTGCAAGTTCGACATCCACAAAGTGGAATTCTTGGGTCTAATCATCCGACCCAATGAAATTGCCATGGACAACATGAAACTGGCAGGTATACAGGATTGGCCTACCCCGACTAACATAAAAGCAGTCAGATCTTTCCTGGGATTTGGAAACTTCTACAGGAAGTTTATCGGACATTTTGCGGAGACAAGCAGACCGCTTAATGAGCTGATGAAGAAGGACAAAATGTTCAACTGGACAACCGAATGCGAACAGGCCTTTCAGATGCTGAAAAGGAAATTTGCAGAAGCACCGGTACTGCTGATGCCAGACCTGACAAAGCCATTCACGATCAAATCAGACGCCTCAAAACACGCAACAGGAGGAGTGCTGAGACAAAGGGATATGAATGGAGACTGGCATCTGTGCAGATACATATTGCATGCACTGACACCAACGGAATGGAACTACAAGATATATGACAGGGAACTTCTGCCAATAGTACGATCGCTGGAAACTTGGAGACACTACTTGCTGGGTTCAGAACACCCAGTAGTAATCCTCTCGGATCACAAGAACCTAACGTACTTCTGGACGGCACAGAAACTGAACAGATGACAGGCAAGATGGAGCTTATTCTTGTCAGAATTCGAATTACAGCTTGTTCACGTGCCCAGATCTCAAATGGTGCAAAGTGATGCTTTATCACGAAGGGCCAACCACATACCAGAAGAAGACAATGACAATGAAGATATCACAATGTTACCAGAGACAGTATTTGTGAAATTCATTGACACTGAACTACATGACCTCCTTGCAGGGAGCATCATGAAAGACGACCTGGTGAAGAGCACGATTGAGGCGCTAAAGACCAAAGGAGCACCGCCAATAAAGTCAGCATTAGAAGACTGGAAGATCGAGGATGGCCTCCTATTCTTCCAAAATCGGTGCTACGTCCCTGACAGTGGGGACATACGAAAGAAGCTGGAACAGAAATACCACGAAGGGGTAACCAGCAGACACCCAGGACAATGGCAGACAACTGAAATGGTTAGAAGGGACTACTGGTGGCCAGGAATGATGACGTACATCAAGAACTACATCGCTGGATGCACTACATGCCAGCAGATGAAGGTCAACACCCACCCGACGACACCACCCCTACAACCAATCAAATCCGAAGCGACAAGGCCATTTGCAATGGTGACAACCGATTTCATAACTGACCTACCGGAGTCCGACAGTTATGATGTGCTCATGGTCATGGTAGACCATGGGCTTACAAAGGGGGTAATTTTCATCCCTTGCAAGAAAACAATCGATGCACTGGGAGCAGCGACCCTCTATCTGGATTATGTCTACAAACGGTTTGGCCTTCCAGACAAGATAATATCGGACAGGGACCCCAGATTTGCCTCGCAGCATTCCAAGAATTAGGAAGATTGCTTGGAATCAAGCTGGCAATGAGTATGGCATACCACCCCCAGACCGACGGAGAAACAGAACGGGTGAATCAGGAAGTAGAAGTCTACCTGCAGATCTTCTGCTCGAACAACCAAGAGAAATGGAAGCACTTCCTTCCAACAGCAGAGTTCACGCACAACCAAAGGATGCACTCCACCCAGAAAAGCTCCCCATTCTACCTGATGATGGGCTATGAACCAAAAGCGATCCTACTCCCATACCTGAAAACAAACATACCGGCTATAGAGAAACAAATATTTGCATTGCAACGAGCCCGAGATGAAGCAAAGGCAACTCACGAGTTGGCCAGACAGCTGATGGCAGAAAGAACTACATGGCACTTCACACCATTCAAAGAAGGAGACAGGGTGTGGCTAGAAGCAAAGAACCTCAAAATGATGCATGCGACAAAGAAACTTGCACCCAAAAGAGAAGGACCATTCTCCATCAAGAAGGTTCTAAGCCCCCTCTCCTACCAACTGAAGTTACCAGAACAGTGGAGAATACACCTGGTATTCCACGTGGCACTTCTTTCCCCATACAAAGAAACCGAGACACATGGACCAAACTTCCCAGAACCACTGCCTGACCTGATAGAAGGTGAATCGGAGTATGAAGTGGAAGTGATCATTGGACATAAAAGAAAGGAAGTACCATGCACTTCTTAGTGAAGTGGGTCAGATACCTGACCTCAGAGAACTCATGGGAGCCCGAGGGAAACCTGAAACATGCCAAGACAATCCTAGGGGCATATAAACAGCGACGACAGCTGTAGAACCCCCAAGACCAAGACACCCACTGAACAAACCACAAAAGAAACCACAGAATGCTCGCCATCCCATCGACACTACATCTACCACGAACCCCAGCAAGGACTGGGTGAATGGTCATCGACCAACGACCACTGACTAACATACTCCCTGGCAGACCTGCATGGATATGCCCGCATGGGATTCTCTTCTGGATTACAAGGGATGATTGGATAAGAAGGATGACCTCAACCTGTCCGAAATGCTGTCTCTTTGCCTGGAGAAGCACGAAGGCGGATTACAATTGGGTGAGGGCACAGTACGAAGAGTGGTGCTTTGAGGGAGAACTAGATGAGGAGGACTACTTCCCAGAGGACTTCTATATCGATCGAGAAGGACTTGCCCCTGGCAGAAGACCACTATCAGGGGTAAGTGTGCCCCTGTGGAGAGACCTGCAGTGGAATATCCACCACTATGATGATGAGAGTGGATATAGCCTGGTGAAGAGGCTCCTGCTCGGAGAACACGGGGAGTTGGGAACACTGCTGTGCTCCAACTGATTCCCTCAAACCCCACGACCCCACCCCACCTCCTGACTAAAGAGGAGAAAGAGATTTTGATCAAAGTCAGTGACTTTGAAGATAGAGAGAGGGTGATGTTACGATTTGTTATCTGGACCCGCAAGACCGGGCACTTCATTTTTCTTTATCGACACACTTCCAATGGGGACACTTTGACACATGGTGACTCCATGCACCCGAATCCACTCCCACACACACCGTGGTGTGACAACCCCTTTACATGAGGTCCATGACGTCGGACCCTCACAATCGACATGCTGCGCCGCAGCATGTCCTTGACATCGGATCCTTGACATCAGATCCATGACATCAGACACCTCATGCTAGGCATGAGGCTTATCTCTTATTGTTCTCTGACATGCTGCGCCACAGCACTCCTTGACATCGGATGCCTCATGCAAGGCATGAGGCCTATTGTTTCTATTGTTCTTGTCCATATTTACCTGATAAGCATCTCACCTTCCGATTGGACGATAGATAGTCCTGGAACAGTATATAAGCTTAGCTACACTCTGTGTATTCTCCAGCTTGACCTAATTCAATCAACAGTCTTACACTCAACCAGAACACTCGACAGCTTAGGAAGTCCCTAGCTGTGATAAACTCGAACTCAACAGTTGGAAAGCCTCCAACTGTGATACACGAACAGACGGTCTACTCAGAAAGCATCTGAGTACAGATAGCCATATCGACTTAGGAAGCACCAAGTCCAGATTAGAACCCAATTACAATCAGGCTGAGTTAAGACCTATAGTCTTAACACTGAAAGACATGGGTGTTTACAAACTCATCCCCCGGGACGACATACCACAAGGGAAGCAAATCTGAAAAGGGAAACCAGTTTTCCACATCAAGCGGGACAAGACTGGGAAAGCTGTTAGGTGGAAAGTACATCTTGTTTTCAAGGGTTTTGAACAGATCTATGAAAAGGACTACACCAAGACCACCTCACCAACAGCATGCATGGAATCATGGCGAATACTTTTACACCTGGCAGCCTCTCTCAGTTGGGATGTGCAACAAATCAACATTAAAACTGCATTCCTCTATGGACTACTACCAGACAATGAAGTGCAATACATGCAACAACTGGCGGGTTTTGAGGAGTCTGGGAAGGAAGATTGGGTGTGGCAATTACAACACGGATTGTATGGTATGAAGCAGAGCGGGCGTATATGGAACCAAATGCTCAATGCTCAGATGATCAAATGGGGTTTCACTTGCCTATCTTGTGAGTCCTGCATTTATTACTGCAAATCTGACTCAGGAATTATTATTGCAGCTGTCCATGTTGATGATTACCTGTCGATCGCCGACACAAAGGATGAAAACAAGTGTTTCAAGACCCAAATGAAGAAAGTATGGACTATTTCGGAACTGGGCACTGCATGCTTTATCATCGGAATTGCTGTCACCTGGGACAGGGCTACTCGAACCATCGCGCTCTCACAGACCGCCTTGATTGATAAAATCATTGACCAGTTTGGACAGAAAGATGCCCACCCGGTATCAGCACCCCTTGAACCCGGTTCCAAATTATGCCAAACAAATTGACAAGTCATGTCCACTGAGGACCAACTCCAACTCAGTAAACTTCCATACCATTCACTAGTAGGTTGCCTACTCTATTTGGCCATATCTACATGCCCCGACATTTCATATGTGGTTCAACAACTATCACAATATCTTGATTGTTATTCCTTTGAACACTGGGCAGCGGCAATTAGATTGGTGCGTTACCTCAAAGGCACTAAGGATTTCAAACTCTACCTTGGTGGAGATAATCCCATTGCTCTCCAGGCCTTTAGCGACTCTGATTGGGCGAACTGTCTTGACACACATCATAGTGTCGGTGGTTATGTATGCTCACTCAGCTCCAGAGCCATTTCTTGGATGGCACAGAAGCAGAATGTTGTGGCAACTTCATCTTGTGAAGCTGAATACATTGCAGCGTTCGAAACAGCTAAAGAATGCATTTGGCTGCGTACCCTACTCCATTCCATCAACTACCAACAATATTCCCCAACAATTATTTATTGTGACAACTCTGTGACTAAATCCCTATCTGAAGACCCCCTTCTCCACTCCCACGTCAAATGCGTTGATATAAAATACCATTTTCTCCATGAGCACGTACAATCAAATGACTTACAACTCACCTACATTCACACCTGCAAAAACATTGCGGACATGTTCACAAAGGCACTGGACATCAAACAATTCTCTTACCTCAGGAGCTTTCTCGGTCTTCACTAACACAATTCCATGCGAGGAGGAGTATTCACAGTGAGGAGGAGTGTTGGGAATCACACCATGAGTGCATGCTTTGATGCATGTGCTATATTTGGCATGTCCCTTTGAGGTGCATGTTTGTACGCACACTGCTGATTCCTTTATACCATGTCCTTTCTTTATTCCATGACACTTATATATACAGTATACAGTTACCCAACCACCTCAGTCACTTATACAGAGACTGAGGTGAGCACCGTCATACTTAGATGCGAGTCCTTTACTTACTGTACCAATAGTTTGATCTTGTTTACACTAGGTACAGTATACACAAATACAGTGACTTATACAGAGACTGAGTTTGATCTTGTTTACACTAGGATTGACTTTCTACATGTCCTTGTCTGCATGGTCGCTCATCCAGGATGTGGTCGATGAAATATTCTGTTGCACCATCTTTGGTGATGATTGGTCCCAGTCATTCAAGTTCACATGAGGGGAAAAGGGAAGTGTTGTTGTCATGGTGTGGTTGGAGTTGGGAAACATGGAACACAGGATATTGTCTTGATGGTGCTGGTAGTAAGAGTTTATATGTTGATGTGTCAGGGTACACTTCCAGAATTTCATATGGACCATCCCACCTAGCCATGAATTTAGCTACTCATCCATCTTTTTCCTGCATGTACTCCCTCCTCTGATGTGCAGTTGTTAGCATAACAAGGTCGCCCACTTGAAAAGATGGCTCAGGCGAACGATCTTTATTTGCGTGGTGTGCTTGCAAGATCTTAGCGCCAAGTAAGGAGTCTCATGCTGCCTGTACATCTCCTTTGATTGCTTCCATGATGGCTCTTCCATGTTCCAATTCAGTTATTTCTCCCATTCCGGCCTCTTCAGTAGTTGGATAGTCACCGCGGTTGAGTAAGGGGGGTAGCAATCATGGTGAGCACCCAGTTTTTAAAATGAAGGGCGAGAAGCCTGTGAAGCATTGACAGTATTCATAATGTCAAATCTTACTTTGGGTAGTGATCGAGCCCATCCCTTCTGGTTCCATTTGACATGGTAGTGTAAGCATTGCACGACCGTCCTGTTTGTCCATTCTGAAGCACCATCCATTTTGGGGTGGTAGGACATTGAAAGCTTGTGCTTGATTCCTGTAAGTTTCATGAGTGCCTTCCAGAACTTTGATATGAACACCTTGTCACAGTCACTGATTATCTCCAGTGGGCAGCCATTTTCACAATACCAGGTGTCAAAAAAGATGTTTGCAAATTCTTCTGCTGAAATTTCTGTGGTGCATGGTGCGAGCTGGATGTCAGCACCCATTCGGTCAGTCATGGTGATGATCTGGTTGAAGTTGTCGTCTTGTGGGAGAGGCCCGATGACATCGATTGCAACGGAGTCAAATTGTTGAAGAGGGACAAGGAGGGGGTGCAGTGGGCTGGGGGTTTTGTGTGTATGTGATTTGTTGCATTTGTTAGGGCAACACCCACTATCTGCTAGCTAAGACTGTGCGGGTTCTCTCTACAAGAAGGGGGCGGGATCCGCACTCGTGATGGGAAACTGATGGTTTTGATGTGAGGGGTTATTAATAGGTGAGTTTGTTGAGATAGGCCTTTCACACCAAAAACATAGGTGGAATACCTAAGAGAACACAACTGGGGTCCCCTAGGTGTATATTTAGGGTTTATATACTATGTTACATATATTGTACATTGTTGTTACTGATGCACTTGTACATGCATGTACATTTTGATGCATGTGAAATAAAGTTCTCATGCTATCAAAGTGTAGCATCATTTGGCATCATGTAGCGTAATTCGACATAATAAAATAAAAATGAAATTTTATTAGGTAATGGGGTGGTTTCCTAACAGCGTTGGCATTCAGCACAGCCAGGTACATATGCGTTGAGGAGGTTCCTTCGCATGTTAGGCCAGTAGAATTTGAGGTGGTCATGTGCGAGATGGAAGAGGTCTTCACAGAGGTCGTGGTATTTCGGGATTATGAGGTGGGAGCCAATGAATAGTAATCTGTTTTGAAGTTTTATGTCAAGTTTGCTATCCAATACCTTGCGTTTCAGGTCGTCAAGAATCCCGCTGCACCATGTGTCATGTGTGTACCCTTTCTGGATTTTCTTGAACAGGGTAGGATCATTTTCGATGCTGAATGTCACAGTGATGTTGATGGTAGGTGGTACAGGGTCTGGTAAGCGGGACAATGCATCTGCAACTGTATTGTCTTCCCCTTTGATGTACATTATTGTATGTTCATACTGTGATAAGTACTCTATCCAGTGGGCTTGTCGAAGTGATAAATCCTTCTATGAATCGAAGCTTTGGAGCATCTTGTGGTCAGTGTAAATGTTTATGTGCATACCAAGAAGGTCCACTCACCATTTCATGAGGGTGCGCATGATACTCAGTAACTCTTGTTTGTGTATGGGGTAATGAAGTTTGGGTCCCTTCAGTTGTCTGCTCTCAAACGCTACTGGTTGTGACATTTCCCAAGTCTCTCTGAAAGAGAGAACTGCACCAGTTTGCCATTTGCTGGCATCACAGGTGACAAAGATTTTCTTGTTTTCTGGGTTTTGGTGGTCGATTGTGGTGAGGCAGTCACAACTGAGAATGAACCCCTTGATAGATTCAAATGCTCTCTGGTGGTCAGGTGTCCATTCAGGGAAGGTCATGTTGCATTCTTTTTTGGTTAAGGGTGTGAGAACAGTGGTGTGTTCAGCGAGGGCAGGGAGGAAGGTGCTTATGTAGCAGACGAGTCCTAGGAATTGTGGCACCTGTTTTGCCAATTTTGGGACAGGCCAGTTCAAGATTTGCCCTACTTTTGACCCATCTGCTTCAATGCCTCTTGAGGAGATGTGGTGTCTGAGGAAGTTGATTTCTGTCATGAATAACTGAGACTTCCTGAGCGAGCAGTATAAATGTGCTGCCCATAGAGCTTTGAGTACTCGAGCAACATTTTTGCGGTGTTCTGCCAGCGATGAGGACCAGATAATGATGTTGTTGAGATAAACATGGCAAATTTTCCTAATAAGGTCTGAGAGTGCTAAATTTACGCAGTGTTGGTGTGTTGCAGCTGAATTCTGCAGACCCATTGGCACAACAACCCACTCCCATAGGCTGAATGGAGTGAGCATGGCCATGTATTTGACATGCTCGGGGTGTACTAAGGTTTGAAAAAACGAGTTGGTCATGTCGATTTTACCCCATATCTTGCCTTTGGAGCAATCTGCAGGAATGTCATTGATGCATGGGAGGGGATAGTGATCTGGCACGGTGACATTATTCAGTTTTTGGTAGTCATTAACCCATCTGGGAAGAACTGTGGGGTCTGCTTTTGGTATGATAAATGAGGGTGAAGCATACAGCAATAATGAAGGGCATATGTGCCCAGCAGCAACATGTTGCATCAGGAAAATCACTTTTTGATGCAGGTTTTCCCAGGGTTAAGCCTATTTCCCAGGAAATGACAACCCTAGGGTACCTGGTGATGCCCTGTGCTATGTGATATATTGTAATTGCACTTCTAGACATTTCAACTATGTAATTTTTAAATTGATTTTATTATCACCTACTTGCAACTTCAATTACATTCTATCAATGAACACATCACCCTCTCATAACCCCCATGTGCCTGTGCATTCATGTCATCATTTTGAGGGACCTAGCCAGTTGATAGTTGCACATCCATGTGTACTACAGCACTTTGCAGCTGTGCATGTTGATGTTGTGTCTGATAGTTGGGGGGTGCATGCTGGCATAATGGCAGTGGGCCCAGTGGTCCTACATATCAGTGGGGTAGTGGTGGACCCTCAGGAAAGGTGTAACATTAGAATCAAATATAAGATCATGAAAAATGAAGCAGAACTCACTGAGTTCTGGCATATCCATGTTGTAACCCTACAAAGTGAAAACCCTGACATGTGAAAGAATGGATTGGTGTAGGCCTCTCATCTCACTGGGCCCTTTAAACAACATGTAAATAGATTAGAATCAGGTATAGGATCATGAGAAATAATAGACAACTCACTGAGTTCTGCCATATCCATGTTTTCACCCTTACAAAGTGAAAACTTCGAAATGCGAAACAACGGATTGACGTAGGCCTATCATCTCACCAGCCCCTTCAAGTGACATGTAAATAGATTAGAATCAGATATACAATCAAATGATGCACAACTCACTGAGTTCTGCCATATCCATGTTTTCACCTCTGCAAAGTGAAAACTTCGAAATGCAAAACAACGGATTGATGTAGGCCTCTCGTCTCACTGGGCCCTTTAAACGACATGTAACTAGATTAGAATCAGATATAGGATCATGAGAAATGATGCACAACTCACTGAGTTCTGCCATATCCATGTTTTCACCCCTGCAAAGTGAAAACTTCGAAATGCGAAAAAACAGATTGACGTAGGCCTCTCGTCTCACTGGGCCCTTCAAACGACATGTAAATAGATTAGAATCAGATGTAGGATCATGAGAAATAATGCACAACTCACCGAGTTCTGCCATATCCATGTTTTCACCCCTACAAAGTGAAAACATCGAAATGTGAAAGAACGAGATGGCATAGGCCTCTCGTCTCACTGGCCCCTTTAAACGACATGTAAATAGATTAGAATCAAATATAAAATCATGAGAAACAAAGCTGAACTCACTCATCAGCAAAATCAATGGTCGACTTATTTAGCTTATTTAGCTTTGAGTCCAATTAAGGAAAATAAGTACAATTTTTTCCTTAAAATTGATGACCAGTCAAGCAGATATAATCTATTAAGCGGATAAGTAACATTTCAGCAAATAAAGGCTGTAAGAATCTTGTAAGTCCTTAAGGCCCTAAGGACTGCTTGACTTATGTTCGAAATTTCTTCCAAGTCCCTCGGCATTTCCCGAAAACGGAAATTCACGTGTTCGTCATGCAACCACGACACGTCGTCATCAACCGTGTCTGCCAGGTCATCACCACCCATTGATGCCGCCGATGCCATCGCCGATGCCATCGCTGCTGTCCTCCCTCCCTCCTCCCTCCACTACCACCACTGGTTTGTAAACATCCACACTCAATGCACCCACAGCTGCCACCTCGCCAGCAAATGACGGAAACGGGCCGCATCGCACACAAAACAGGCACAGACGACATTTTCTTTTTCCTGCTTTTTTTTTGGGCCTCAACTAACATATAATAATTTATAGGTTCTAACAGTTTTATAATGACAATGAAAAAAAGAAGCACCCATGCCCGATGAACAATGATGAGAAGACAGGAACAGCAAAACCACGCCACCATGACCACCACAGCACCCCCAACCAATGCTGAAAGCAAGTGCTCACGGGGTGGAAACGGGGAGCAGCCTGGATGGATGGAGAAGATGGGGAGACAACAATGAGGGAGAATGAAAAAGGGCCCAAGTGACGTCGTCGACATCTCTTGGGCTATAGGTATCTTTTCTGTTCTTTTCCCATTTCGTTTTCTTGTTAACAAATATTTTTAGGTACAAACCTGTGATTTTGACTATGACAACGACTACTGGCCCCACCTGCCCCCCACCACTTCCGTGGGGGGGTGGCCGGGAGGTAGCAAGGACCAGCGACGACAATGACCAGGAGGGCTAGCACCCACAACGAGGATGCCAACAATGGACAACCCAACAACAGGGATGTGAATAGGTGCAGGCGGCAGGGGAAGGGTGATGAGGGGCACAAACGACGTCTATTGTCGTTTGAGCCCCAGGTAATTTTTTTCCATGTTCACTTCTTTTTTTTTCATTCAACTTATCAACTCTTTAACTTCTAGGTTTTACTGTTGCTGTATCTACAGAAAACTGCCACCACTGCCCTGCACCACCTCCACAAGCCACTGCTCGTGGGGAACGGAAATGGGACAACAATGATGGGGATGGGACAACAACAACGGAGATACTGGTGATGACAATGACAAGGATGACGAAACAAGGCCGAGGACAGGGACGACGTGAGGAGAGCAGGACAGAGACAGCAGGGGCCACCACAACACGCTGATGACAGGATCTGCATTTTTTTATTTATGTTGTATGCCCACCCCCCTTGCATCTTGTGTGAGGAGGGTTAGTTAGTGGTGATGATGTATGTATGTAGTATACTCTATTTCAATAGCCAAATATATATTTTTTATGATTCACATGTCTCCTTAAATGTCTTCTTAATTTCCTTATTGACATGGCTAGGCAGCCCCCTGAGAGCTGATACTTGCCGAAAAGCAGTTTAAGCAGCAATATAAGGATAAATTAAGCAAATTTTGCTTAATTCAGGAAATGACCCTACTTATTCTAAGCAAGATCTGCTTAACAGCCATTTGCTTAATTCTGCTTAATTCTGCTTAATTTTGACTTTAAGAAGCATTAAGCATAATAAGTCAGCATCAGATTTTCCTGATGCTGAGTTCTGCCATACCCATGTTTTCACCCCTACAAAGTGAAAACTTCGAAATGCAAAAGAACGGATTGGCGTAGGTCTCACTGGGCCCTTCAAACGACATGTAAATAGATTAGAATCAAATATAAAATCATGAGAAACAAAGCAGAACTCACCAAGTTCTGCCATACCCATGTTGTAGCCACTTTATAATGAAAACATCAACATATGAAAGAATGGAATATCATAGGTCTCTTGTGTGACTGAGTGCTGTTGGCGCCCCATGGGGTGCTCAGAGTCACATGACCATGTTCAAATTCACCAAGTTCAAGTGTTCAAGTTAACGTTGTGCCCAGCTCACAACCAACCACCACCACTACCACTGTCACACCGCTACCACCATCTCCCACCTCCATCAGCAGCCACCAACACTGCACCCATGCTGCTCCATCAACAGTAAATGGTGAACCACATGGCTGCAAAATTGCCACATCACAGTGATGTGTGTATCCAGACATCAACAGCTGTCAATTCATGTTGAGGAGCCTAAGGCCCTTCAACACAAAGTAAATAAGTGTTTTCAATGTTCTTTTCATTCTTTTTCAAGTTATAATGGTCTTATTCAGTTCTTTTTAGGTTATCTACTACCACAACGACACACAATGCATGACACATGCACCCCTCCTCCCATCCAAATGGGATGTGAAGGGGTTGTTTGGGGTTACAAGACCCCATGGAGACACCAGGAGGCCCAGGTAGCAGGGTGCCCATGAGGTAAGCACATGAAGCACCCCTAACCCTGCCACCTCATCACTAACCACCTCATCACACCTTGATAAAATATGAAATGCCACCATGACAATGGCAGGATGGGGTAACAGGACCTATAACTGCCAAGGCAACCCCCATGACCACCACTACGAGCCTCTGCTTGCAGGGTGGGATCAGGGGTGCTCAATGATGAACCAACAATGACAGGGGATAACAACAACATGGGGAGAGGACTGATGACAAAGCACACCACCCATCCCCAGCCTCACAAGTGGTGGATCATGTGTGGACTGATGATGATGATGACTGAGGAGGATGGGAGTGAGGGTGGGTGGGCATGGGCAGGAGTGAGCAGTAATTTACAGTGCCCCACATGTCCTAGCAGACTCCACATGGACTCTGTGGAGTCCAAGCTAGTCTGTATGCAGAATCTGGGTCAATTTGATATCTTATGAGTTCCAAGCTTTTCAGACTTTATGAAAGTCATGACGTGCCTACAAAATATAGGTGTGCAGAGCAAGGATTGAACCCAAGACCTCCAAGTCATCACACAACAAACCAAACACACATGATCAACCAGTTGAGCCACAGGAGAATTATTTGTTAGTAATACATAGTTTATTTATGACACTCAAACTCAAACTCAAGTATTTATCTTTTAAAAATTGAACAAATAAAATTTATTAACTGCATCCCTCGCGTCTCACATGAGGGAGTATACAATAACTAATAATAACTACATTACAAACTATAGATTTTAAAAAAAGACTCCCCTCGAAATGTGGGGGAGGGCTAAAAGAAAAAGAAGAAAAAAAAACCCACCCCACAACCCCATGAGCAGTTGCTCGTGAGGCTGGAGGCAGGTGGCTTGTCATCATTGTCGTTCCACCCATGATCCACCCCACGAGCAGTTGCTCATGAGGCTGGGGGTGGGTGGTGCGCTGTCATCTCCTATCCCTGCACCTAGGTGTCATTCCACCCACTATCCACCCAATGAGCAGTTGCTCGTGAGGCTGGGGGTGGGTGGCTTGTCATCATTCCTCCCCATCATCCCCTGTTTGGGTTTCTGTATTTTTTTTTTTTTGGGGGGGGGGGGTTTGGGCACATCAGTGTGACATGGTGCAATTACAGAGGTTGGTGGGTGCTTGCTAGGCAGGTATCCCCCTTCTGGGGTCTCCTGGCATCCCTGGGCACCCTCCTAGCCTGTGTCGACAGCCTCACATCCCGTTTGAATGGGGAGGAGGGGATCAGGTGGGCGTGGGCATGGGTTGCACATTTTTCATCGTGGCAGGTCGTCCCCAGTAGCATACAACCTAAAAAGCAATAAAATACAATTAGTTGATTGATAAAACAAAAAGCAAAAAAAAACACTTACTAGGGGCCCAAACAACGATTATCATTGTTTGGGCCCATTGTGTTGGCTCAGCCCATTGGGTCCTGTTGCATCGGCTCGGCTAGTTTGCTGCTTGTTGCTGTTGGTGCAAGAGGTGTTGGAGGCGGGGGCTGACTGGGCACTGGTGGTGGTAGAGGGAGGTGGGAGGCAGCAGCATTGAGAGTGATGGTGGTGATCAACATCAACAATGATTGTTGATGTGTCTTGAACATGCATGTGAGTCACGTGATTTAAACACGGTTAGGTAATGCAATTGTTTGTACTTACTGACAATGGCTCTGTGGTGTAGTGGTTAACTGTGCTATTTATGCTTGGCCACAAGGCTTGGGGTTCAATTCTACTTTAATACATAATTTTTCTGTAGTCAGCTAAGCCTCTGTTGTGCATCCACAGACTCGACTCAGACTTGACTCAGACATGTATCTGTCCAAGTCTGTCCAAGTCTGAGTAAATTGATGTTGCTCAGACAAAGTCCATGTGCACTCTGAGTAAAAGTCCAAAAATAGCTCAGACTCCACAAAAGTTTGTGCAGACTCTCCAGGAGTCCGAGCAATATACAGGACATTTGAGCCAAATGAGTGGGTCCAGTCTGAGCTAGTCTGTGTGGAGTCCACCAAATTCTGCGCAGACTGGCTCAGAATACATGGGGCACAGTAAAGACCTCGGAGTGAGGGTGGGCATGGGCAGGAGTGAGGGGAGACAACAATGAGAGGGAGGGGACCACAAAGAGAGAGGGGGACCACAATGAGAGGGGATGACAGTGAGAGGAAGGACAATGAGAGGGGGAATGATGAGAGGAGGGAGGATGATGACAAGAGGGGATGACAAGAGGAGGGACGACAACAATGATGACGAGGGGGATGACAACAAGAGAGGGGGACTCCACTGTTCTATATGTAGTGTAGTTACATATCAGATATATGTATTATATAGGAAATATAATAATTTTTTTGTATTTCAATATGCAGTGTGAATGATATTTAGATGACATTCCTGAGGCACTTTGGACCAAAATTCATTACCCTGAAGACTGGCAAATAATGGCACTTTATCTACAGAGTGGCCAGGGTAGGCAATTGCCTTGGATGCCCTGGTGTGTCCCAAGGCATCCTAGGGTAACCCAGGACACCCTGGGAACAAAAGCAATTTTCCTGATGTGATCGATGAGAGTCTTCCATCCTTCATGGTACTTGCGGGCACAGGAGTATGCATGGCCAATGGAAATAGGTAGCCCAGGTTTAATTTCAATGTGATGGTAAACATCAGTAGGTAGATCTCTTGCATGCAGGATATCACTGGGGAATCAGTTGCTCAATTTTTTTTTGAATTTGGTATCTAGGTTCTGCAGGATTCTCTTGCTGGCAAGTTGTTGAATACATGTTCACACAGCCACAATGAGGTCTGGGGAGGAAGTGGTGTATTCGTCGAAGTTAAATTGTCCAGGGTTCTCATCAAATAGTTGTAAAAGTTTACAGTGTACCAGGCAACATGTGTTGCATGCTTCTGCTTGATTGCCTTTGCTTCATTTTTCCTGCATTGATGTGGAGATATTTGCAGTTTGCATGGTTCAGGGACAGGGGGGTTCAGCAGATCATAGTTTCTATCTTTTGCAATTACTGTTCTGAGTTCAGCATCGACAACAATTTTGTTCTTTGCTAAGAAATCTAGGCCCAATATGAGGTTGGTGTGAAGGTTTGGGCATATGATGGTGTCCACAACATGTGATTTCCATAAAGCGTCTTGTGATTGAAGGTGTATTTTACAATATTCATTTAAAACTCTGCTAGCATCCGAGGATCTTTTTCTGTCTACAAGGGCGCCTGAAATTGAAAATGGTTTGAAAGTCTGTGATGTTCGAGGCACATGAGGTCGGCAAAGTCAGAGGAAATCAGCACTGGTGGGGAGCCATGGTCAATGAGCACTTGGATCGGTGTTGGGGCAAAGGTAGCAGGGGCATCAATGCAACAAGTCCACCAGAGGTGGTTGGGGAGAGAAAGATTGTGAGGGACATACTCGTTGGTCTCATCGTCACTCAGGGCAACATTGCTGTCATCCTCACTCTCACCAAAAATTGCTGCAACGATGGTGGAGTTTTTCTTCTTCTTGAAGGCAGCTTTCGCCTTGAGCGCATGAGCCAGAGTGACATTCTTGCAAGCCTCTGGGGATGGGCATTCATTTGGGCCAAGGGTGCAGTTGGGACCCATGTGTCCAGCGTAGAAGACACAGCACCGGTAACAGCCATGGTGAGCCTTCAGGAGGTCATGTTCCACTTGCATGAGTTTGGGAGTGAAAGTGCCCGATGCAGATGCAGGGGTGTTTGTGGTGGAGCTAGTGTTGGCAATGGAAGAATTGTGCAGTACATTGCAACCCTTGGCTGCTGCTTGCTGTCCTTCAACAGCGATCTTGACCCAGTGCACTCATTAGTTCTCCAGTTCGAGGTCAAGGAGGTGTATGCGCTTGATCCAAACATTGAGGTCCATGATCTTGTCAAGGTCTGAATGGGTGTTGCTCATGTCGTAAGAAAGTTTGAGGCCAGGTGCTAACCTGGGGACAAAATGCACACATAACTTGTCTTCCTCAATATGGTATCCCAACTTTGCAATGCCAAGTTTTGTGTTTGCCTCGCAGATTTTCTTGGTCCAGGATAAGAAAGAGTTTCGACCTTGCATACTAATCTGAGTGGAAACAAGGTCATCTTGCCAGTTTCATAGCAGGAATTTCTTCTTGAATTCTAAGATGAACTGCTTGAAGGTGAGGGCGGTGAGTTGTGTAAGGTTGGCATTGACCCAAGATTGTACACCTGAGCCTTCGAAGTTGTAGATGATGGCTGTGACGCGGTCCATTTCAGCAATAGATTTGTGCTGGAAGAAGCAGTGGAAAGCATTGTCCCAGACCCAGACAGCCATGATGGTGATGCGGCCAGTGGACACAACAGGGGCATGGCTTGAAGATTGTTGTTGGATGGTGGCAGGGGCATAGGGGATTTCAGTGGACATGTTGCATGTTGCAGGATGGTATGGGGGCAGGGGTGGGTGTTCAAGTTTAGAGTTGGAAGAGGATGTGTCTGCGGAGCTAGCATTTGCATGGGGCAAGGTAGCTATATGTGTGGGAGGCGAGGGTGTGAGCGAGGACAGATTACTAGCAAGGCTAGGCGAGGGTGTGACTGGGCATTGGGCGCGTGTACAGCAGCAAGTGGTGAGTGGTTGGAGCATGGAAGGTATGTGAGACAGCTTGTTATCTTGGTGTTAGTGGCGAGATGGGGGTTTTGGCAAGAGTATTCTTATCATTTCAAGGTTTTTACAGTTTTTATATGGGGGCAGGTGGGTTTCCTTTGCCAGACTGTCACCAGTCATGATGTGGGGAGATAGGTATGCAATGACATCTCTTGAGCCAGAGCAGTCTGAGCAGGTTCGGGAGAAGCAGGGTGCGATAATGTCAAGGTGGTGATAGGTCAGCGAGTTTCTGGATTAGGTACTTCAAGGAACAATGGTGGGTTACATTGATCGCCCTGCAATCATGCTCATCTCAAAAAAAAAAGTGGAAGGAAGTGTAGGCTTCCAACACTCAGGAGACAAGGCAATGAGATGAACATAGTATGGGATTAAAGAAGATAATCTAGTGCAAACAATCATACAACAGTAATGAACATGTTACACATGATATGTACGTGATCATGATAGGGGTGTGTGAGGCTCATGATGGACAAGAGATGGTAAGGGAGAATCCCTTACACCAGCACAGAGTGGCTGACATTTTGAAGGTGAGAGGCAGTTGTAGATGGCTCAGGCAAAGTCGATGGGTTACTAATGGTAGGACATGTTGTTAGTTGTTGTTCAAGTTGAAGTTGCAACTCGTCCTTCTCAACACCACTGACATCTTCATGCTCAGATTGGAAAGTTGAGAAGGGTCATTTAGCTGGGATGGGTACAGAAGTGCATTGGTCAATTAACATCTGATAGTTCTCTAATGTGTCTGTAGCGTTTTGGATTGTGCAAGACTGCAGAGATGGAAGGCTGTTTTCAATTCCATGTGCGGAAATGTTCAGAGGGCCCAATCATTGGAGTGCAAGGTGTTGTTCAGCTTCTGTACCCCATTTTGTCAGGGTTAAAAGGTATAGCATTTCCAAGCGATCTTTTTCCTTGCATGCATCTTCTGATTCTCTGCAACAGATTTTTTTCTTGTTGAATGGTTGTAATATTAGCAAGCCATCCAGAGACTGGGCATGAGATATCATTACATAGGGTGCTTCAGCTCCTTTGCATGACTGCAAATCAACAATGACTTGATCTAATGTTTGACCTTGGGCCCTATGTGCAGTCATGGCAAAAGCAGGTAAAATTGGCACTTGAGTATGTTGAATCTGGCATGCCTTTTTGGAGTACAGATGTTTGAATTTGATCTCAGTGGTGTCTGCTAAGATCGGCAAATAATGTGGAGGCAAGTCACCTAGTACTTCATTGGAGCTGTCAGTGACATGAACAATGACTGATAGGAGGTGTCGGTGACCTCAATCATTGACACGATACTGAATATGGTCCCTCGACTGGCATTGACAACACCACCTTTGACATCAAAATTTTGGGAAACAAGTACTAGCATACCTAATGCTAGTGGGATACGGCCTAATCATTGTTGTGTTTGTCCAGAGGGAAGGTGCATTAGATGGTCTATCAAATTATCATCCTCAATGACTTTTTTTTGATGTTTATCTTCAGCATAATACCAATGGAGATCTTGACCTGTTTCTCGAGCAAACACAGCAGCTGATCTTTCATTTAGAGCATCTTTTGTGGCGTTATCATATATGATAATAGGAGTATGTTGCCATGGCTCAGTTTTGAAGTCTATATTCATATCTGGCCTGACGATGCGAGTCTGCAGCAGTTCATAATCACATGCAGTGCATTGACCATCTCGTAGCTGCATGAGTAAGCTCAAAAAATTTTGATTTTCAGGTCCTACTTGATGCTGGGGATGGTGAAGTAGGATCATGGTTGATATAGTGAGCCACAGCAATTTTCTGAAGACAACCTGCTGCTGAGTCATGCTTGTTTCGCGTTTTCAAGTATTGATGCATGAGTATAGCCATGCTTCATGAACAGGTGGAAGTTGGGAAAAATCTCCAGCGAAAATTATGCTGATGCCTCTGAATGCTCTAGTATCACCTTTTGCTATGCTGAGTGCTTCAGAAGTTTTACAGAGAAAATTTCAGCTTATCATGGAGACTTCTGTTGAGATCTACACCATGAATACATGCTGTAGGCACCCCCTTTGATCTATTAATATTCCCCTTTGATCATATCTCTCCCCTTGTCTCTTTCTCCCTTTATACCTTAGCCTTTATCATTCCCCCCATTGTTAACATTATAGTATATATACTTACATTCATAGATTAGATACCTTAGTCTACTGTACAATAAACTGTGCTCATTGTGTACTGGTTAGGTTGGATCTCTACAGGTTATGGGCCACTCTTGTCACCCTTAAGTGATGATAGAAATCATTCCTAGCAAATTAACAATCATGTGATTGTCTCAATTGATTGATGCTCAATCAATTCTTTGTTGATCTTATCTTATCTTGATGCATTCTGGTTTACTGGCACATTTCCATCTCTTTGTTGGTGCCTCTCGCACTTACCTTTCTCCTCTCATCGAATTTTGTTTACCTTGAGAACTGCTACTATGCCTGAATCCTTGGATCCAAACTCTCTCAAATCAAATCCCCCATCTATTTCCCTCATCCGACTCTCCACACACTATACTGGGGTAAAGCTCAACAAACTCCAGTCCAATTACAAAGAATGGTGATGTTACTGTCACTTTATTCCTTAATGGACTGTTTGACTATGTCACAGGTGACTTACCACAACCAACATCTGTGGAACCTCAAGCCCACTCTAACTGGAGAGCTAACTCTCACCTCGCCTATGCCATCATCACATCTGGAGTGGCATCTTCTGAATGCCCCTTCCTGGATTCTTCAAAGACTGCACAGGAGAACTGGGAGGCCCTTCGAGCCCGACACCAGAAGGAAGGACCAGTCAGACAAGTTGCTTTATTACAACAGGCACTCTCTATACAATGCATGACCGACACACCCTTACCTGAAACAGCAGAAAAGATTTGTACACTCATTGAATGGGTGTTTGCCATGGGGAGTATTACTCCTGATCTTCTATGCTGCATTGTACTCCTTACTCCCTCAGTGCAAATTTTCCACATGTGTGTTCCATCATTTCCCGCGATATAGTGGTGTTGACAATTTCTGCACCTTACACCTCGAAGGACATTCACCTATTCTTGGAGAATAAACAATCCCTTCAGGAGAATGATCACCATATTCATAACACCCATTCCCTCGCCCTCGCTGCCAGCTCTAAACCTCCTAGGTTGACTTCCACAGTGATTTGTAGTAATTGCAAGTGCCCTGGTCATATCATCCCATACTGTGTCTCAAAAGGGGGGGGCATGGAAGGCAAGACTAGCAAAGAAATTAGCATATGAACAGAAGAAGTCTGGGAATGACACAGCAAAGTCATCCCCAAAAATTCCTGTTACCTTGAAGGATACACGCTTATATGGTTATGCTTGACTCCAGCATCCTCTCCACCACCCAGGGGGCTCCTACCGAGTTTGCGGGCCTTGCTAGTGATCCACTCCCCCATGCTACAGTAGAGGAGGTAGAATATGAGGGGTGGCTCATGACTGAGGAGGAGTTCTCCACTTCGGTTGACTGGGTCCAGAATTCTGTACCAACTAATGAGGAGGTGCTCACAGTCACTCCCCTCAACCAAACTCAGTGTACCACCATCCCACTTACTGATTGTCCATTTTACGTTGACACTGGTGCCACTATTCACCTTACTCCTGATTGCATGGAGTTCGTCACCCTCTGCCCCATTGCCTCACATGGAGTTCAAGGCATAAGGGGATCGTCTAATGCAGCTATTGGTGTGGGAAATATCAAACTTCGGATTGCTAGAGGCGCATCAATTATCTTACATGATGTGCTTTATGTCCCAAATGCGGCGGTACACTTGATTTCTGTCAGTTCACTCACGAGGGATTCCAAAGTCGTAGCTCATTTTGATGACTCATCTTGTTGGATCACCAATGAGTCCACTGGCACTTTCATAGCAAGGGGTACCCTACTCCAGAACAAACATGTATATGCTCTGATGTTGCAATCCACAACTGTGGACCATGTGCTCACTGTTCATAACACCCCCAATATCATAACTTGGCATCATCATCTTGGGCATGTGAACTATCAAGCACTGCAGGACATGGCCAGGAGTGGATCCATCACAGGTATGCCCATGCAATCCTCATTCAAACTCCCTAAATGCGACTCTTGCATACTTGGAAAGCAGACTCAAACACCTGTTCCCAAGAAGCATGCAGAGGGAAAGGGGCACAGAGCTACACGTAGATTGGAGAAAGTCTGGGTAGACTTATCTGGACCGAATGCTGTAAAGGAATCTGTATATCATGAATATAGTCGATGATTGCATGTCACACCCATGGTCCATCCCCCTGAAACATAAAGGTGATGCTTTTTGAGAACTCAGAGCTTGGGAACTTGCCAGGGAAAAGGAGATGGGCCTTCAAGTAGGCATGTATATTACTGATAACGGTGAACTCAAAACCCATGAAATGGAGGCTTGGCTCCAGTTGTGCAGGACAAATCATAAATTTACTGCACCACATACTTCTGCCCACATTGGACTTGTTGAATGCATGCACAGAACGTTGATGGGAAAGGCGCGAGCTATGCGCCTCTATGCAAACTTACCCATGTACCTCTGGGATGAGTTATACCTGATGGCAGCTCACCTCCATGCAAAAACTACAACCCGCTCACTCAATGGTATCACACCTTGGGAGAAATGGCATGAATACAAACCAGACTACTCTTATATGAGGGAAATTGGATGCAAGGCATATGTCTTTATTCAGAATCAACATAACCCCAAGATCTATGAATGATCTATAGAGTGTGATAGGAACTAAAATCAAAAGTATATCAGTGCTATCACTGAGAGACATGGAAAATTCATAGTTCATATCATGTCAAGTTCATTGAGACCCATGATGGTCATACACCTATTCTATCATGACCCCTGTTAGATCTGTATCCAGTAGAGCCAGTTGAAGGTCCACTGATCCACAACTGTACACCTATCATTGATGATACTGATGATGACTTCATCACCACCAATGTATCTACCCAGGACCCTATTCTGGACCCACCTACTTCAGTAACGATGCCTACTTTGCCAGTACCAGTCATGCGTTGATCATCCAGAATACCAATACCCACTGATAAGTATCCTGGTGGAGGACCAGCAGTGACCAGGCTCGAAAAAGTACAGGAATCCAAAAAGTCAGCTGAACAGGTCAAGGCAACTTGCATGGAACAGAGAAAGCTCTTAGATGACCTCCGTACCATTATCAGACCTGATACATCATCGATTGATCATGATCGGCAGGTCAAGGAATCACTTGATGACACTATGTTTGGCAATCAGGCACATCAGCTCTCTGCACTGATTTCAGAGATGTTGGTTATTGATCCAGAGTCACTGCAGTTTGAGGATGATCTGTGATCTTGGGAAGACACCAAGAATTCAGCAGACACTAAACGATGGGAAGAAGGCTACCAGGAGGAATTACAATCTCTGAAAGATATGTCTGTATACAAACTTATCCCATGCACTGATGTACCACAAGGTCGCCAAATTCATAAAGGTCATCCATTCTTCCATATTAAACGCGATGAGACTGGTCAAGTGGTTCGTTGGAAGGTATGGCTTGTATTCAAGGGATTTGAACAGATATATGGTAAAGACTATACAAAAACCACCTCACCTACAGCATACATGGAATCTTGGCAGATTCTCTTACATATAGCAGCATCACTTGGATGGGATGCCCAACAGATTGATGTCAAAATGGCTTTCCTCTATGGCCTTCTACCAGATGACGAAATTCAATATATGGAACAGCCAACTGGTTTCAAAGAACTGGGGAAGGAGGATTGGGTATGGGAATTGCAGCGAGGGTTATATGGCATGAAACAAAGTGGGCATATTTGGAATCAGATGCTACATGGCCAGATGGTATCCTGGGGATTCACGAGATTATCTTGTGAGTCATGGATCTACTACCGAAAATCTGACACAGGTACCATCATAACGGCTGTTCATGTGGACAATTACCTTTCCATTGCTAGTCACAAGGAGGAGAATGAGCACTTCAAAAACCAAATGTGAAAGGTGTGGACAATATCTGATCTTGGTACAGCTCAGTTTGTTGTTGGCATTGCCATCACCTGGGATACTGCACACCATATGGTTGCTCTGTCCCAAACAGCATTAATTGACAAAATTGTCTCTCAGTTTGGTCAGACTGATGCTAACCCACTGTTGGTACCAATGGAACCAGGACAGAAATTGCAGTGTGTTGACCAGTCAAGTCTTACACCTGATGTGCAGACTAAACTACTAGGACTACCATACTGATCACTTGTAGGCTGCCTCCTATACCTCACCATCTCCATGCACCCAGACATATCATACACCATTCAACAACTTTCACAGTTCCTTGATTCCTATTCCTTTGAGCATTGGCATGCCGCCATCTGCCTTGTTCGCTACCTGAAAGGAACATGGGACCTGAAACTATATTTAGAGGGCGATGATAGGTTGTCTCCTCAGCTCAAAGGCTGATTCACTATTTCAACCACATTCTAATCACATCGGCTAACTCCTACAATGTCCCAGATGCAGCGCGACCAAGTCTACCGAGCGTGATATTGTATCGACCACATCGAAACATCACCAGCAATGTTGATCATACTTAGAAACCACATCGCACAACTTTAGAACTACCTTGAAATGCCCTAAGATCCCTCTGAATGAACATTGAATATCCCCGATCAACCTTGAACAATCACGAACGCGATTGAACATCGTCAACCATCATCGACCATTGTCGAGCATTATTGATCAATATCGAGAGACTATGAGTGACATCGGGCACCGCCTTCATTATTTAAATGGTGGAAGACCATGCGCCAGGAAGTATTCCAACTCATGCTCAAACCTGCTGATAGTAGGTCAGCCTCGTTCCAAGTCCCTATCGCATACAGAACCCACTGGACAGATTATTGCGAGACTTAGCACAGTTTATACACAAAGGACAGTCCCTTTTTAGTTCTATACCCTTCATTACTTTTTCATCATATGATATATCTCTTTCTTGTTCGGATTCCAGTCTCCTTTTTGGCCTTGTGCCTTAACTCATATCTTTTGCCTCATGTTCTACACATGTTTCTTATACCATTTTAGGAAGTTTCTTTTAAAACATATAAAACTCTGTAGTATCTACTTGGAAAAACAAGAAATTGTCTTCACCTATCATCTCATATACAGTTCTAAGCATCTGATCAATCTTCTAAAACAATCTAAAGTCTCTACGAGTTTTCTCGATTGACGAGAAACCTCTGTGATCATCATTGTCCTTGATCCTCTTGTTGCTAGCACTAGTAACCAGTCCAACACTTTATAGCCATTGGCTATAGCCTTTGTATACTATTGACCTATCGAAAGGTCCTCTGAATTCACACATCGACTATCGACAATAAACATCGTTCGCTGTTGATCTCATCAATTGTCCTCGATATCAATTGGACTGCACCAAACACCTTTTTCTCCTATAGCATCTTCCCATAGATTGGACCACAAACATTCAAAATGTCTTGCACCCTTCCTCTGACTCATTGCAAATATCATAGGTTGCCTCATTGGCTGTTTTGGTGGTTTTCCCGGGTTGAGTATCATCAGCGATAATTCAATTTCTTTATTGGCATATACTGACTCTGACTGGGCTAATTGCTTAGATATGAGGTGCAGTGTTAAAGGATGTGTGTGTTTCCTTGGATTGAGTACCATATCCTGGATGGCTCACAAGCAGAAGACTGTTGCAGCCTCATCTTGTGAGGCCGAGTACATCACTGCTTTTGAATTAGCAAAGGAATGCATCTGGATTTGTACCCTACTCATGGCCATTGGACACTCACCTACTGCACCCACCCCCATGCTTTGTGACAACACCGCTGCCATCAATTTATCTGAAGATCCACTTCTCCACTCCTGCGTCAAGCATGTCAATATCAAATTTTATCTCTGTCGTGAGCATGTCCAATCCCAGGAGCTTTGTGTACAATATGTGCACACCTGTGATAATATTGTGGACATCTTCACTAAAGCCCTGGATGTCAAATCTTTCGTCCGCCTTCACGGATTCCTTGGACTCCAGTAATTACCTTCTTCACACCAATTCCATGCAAGGAGGAGTATTCACAGTGAGGAGGAGTGTTGAGATCTACACTGTGAATACGTGCTGTAGGTGCCCCCTTTGATCTATTAATATTCCCCTTTGATTGTATCTCTCCCCTTGTCTCTTTCTCCCTTTATACCTTGGCCTTTATTATTCCCCCCACTGTTTACATTATAGTATATATACTTACATTCATAGATTAGATACCTTAGTCTACTCTACAATAAACCATGCTCATTGTGTACCGGTTAGGTTGGATCTCTACAACTTCATCAATAAACAAGTAGTTGACACCTTCCCACATGGCCATTAGATCTTGGTGTGCTTTACTGTTCAGTTTTGTGGATTTTTTTGTGCCCAAGCCAAGCACTGCATGTAATGTCATGCCAGAAATGTGTTGTGCAGCGATACCCATGTAGGAAGCAAGGTGAAATCATTGGGTTTGTTCCCTTTGTTCAAAAACAGTTTTTATTGCATTGATCACACAAGTCTTACCTGTCCCAGCTGGACCTGATATGAACATTTGCAATGGTTCTTGCTGTCAATGCAAACTATGTTCAGCAATAATTTGAAATGCTTGAAATTGCTCTGGGTTAAGTGTCCATTCATGTCCAAGGGCTTCAATGTCAACCATTGACAATGGTGTTCCAGCATCAGGCTGAAGTTCTACTGTAGGAATCAAAGCAGTGATTGGCTGTACATTGACCGCCGATCGAAAGTCATCACCATCACTGACAGTTGATGCTAAGTTGATGGATGATTGTAAAGAATTTTGCTCAGTCAAAGAAGATGCCTTTTGCTTCCACCAATCTCATCGATAATCATATTCTGACTTCCAGTTACTCTCGAGGTCTGGCGATGTAGGACTGACTAATTCTGTGTGCATAGGATCAATGCCCACATTTTTGTATCAAGGATCTGATGAATCAACAGCAAACAGTCCTGCATCTTCGGCGTGCATTACACTGTCCAGTGTATTAGCATTCATGTCGTTTTTTCTTTCGGAGTAACAAGTTTCTATGGACTCAAGATGCTGTAGTATGTCAGTATCATCAATATCTTCCAGGGGATCATCATTCATGCAACAAATTCCACCAGTCACTTCTGGTGCTGTCCAAAATTGTTGTCTTCATGCATGATGTTGAGAAAAGTCATTATCATGACTATCTTTACACTCATGCAAAGGTGCATGTTGTCCATTATACTACTAATTTGCAGAGAACAATGTGAGCTGTGTTGAAATGCTATAAAGGCATCCTGCCATGACTGACCATGAACACATAGATCAAATGCAGTCCACCAAGGTTTGAAAAGCAGAAGCATCAGTCTACAATATTTGGCATATGATTCTGATCTCGTCAGGGAATGGAACCTACCAGTACAGGAGTACAATGTGATAGCGGGTGTCAAATTTTTAGCATATGAGAATGATATTGATCGTGTACTGGTGCAAATTTGCATGTAGGCCTTGTTTTCTCTGTAGAGATAAGAATCTCACCAATGTCATTGATTCCAATACAGGGCTTGTCTGTATGTTGGAGTGCTCTGACCTTTTCAGTCTGAGCACAAAAGTCCCACGGCATCAAATCATCGAATAATTGTCCTCAATATTTGTAATCTGTCAGTTGAGAAGGATGGGCCACCATATTATCATCTTCATCCACAGAAATGGCCACCTCATCATAGTCAATGGAATGTTGTTGCCCATCAGATTCATTGGTGTTATGAAATTTGGCAGCCTCTTGGTTGTCTGTTGTTTCATGGAGTAGAATTCCTGTGTTTGTTTTCATAACATTCAGGACTCAGGTCTTCACTGTTAATATGAGCCTCACAATTCATCCAGAAAAGATGACTGAATTCATGACTTGTGAAGTGGTCCTCATGATCAAGCAAGTATGAAACTACCTGTTGAGTGGACAACTCTTGCTGTGATATCATTGCATGAGCACAGTTTGGAGGACACATTTCACTTGAACATTTAGTGCATCATCAATTGGATTGTATTCACCTAATTTTTAAACTGCCAATTCTAAAGCTGCATAAGCAATGTGAGCTTTTAGCTGTGACTTTGAAATGTAATTGGTGATATAGTACAGAATTGCCTTTGCAGATTCACCAGAGCCTATGAACTGAATATCCATATTGCACTGAATTGTAGCAAGAATTGTCTCATTAAAATTATTCACCATTCCATCCAAGCATTTCAGGTCAATTTCACCAGTTTCTGGATCCACCTCACTGTGTGCAAGAAAATTAGCTTCATCTAAATCAAATCAGCATTCCTTGAGTTCCGGAGGCCCTGACCAATACTTGTAACATGTTTTTTTGTGAACATGTCGCTGGCATTGTTCTGCAAGGTGGTGAAGGTCTTTTTTACATTGTTGCAAAGAAGATGGTGAGTCCAGTCCCCTATTTATTCCTCGGATAGAACATGGATGATAGCTACAAGCAGGCACAGACAATGTTGGATCATCATCATTGGGAATGGAAGTAAGAATGGTGTCTTCCATAAAGTTCAGCAGGCAAGTTTTGAAATCTTCATCGGAAAGAACTCAATGTTTGATCTTGTCTGGATTCAGACCTCTTTTGACCCAAATAACCATATGACAATGTAGAGTGCCTCTGCCTTGGGCTTCATAATAGCCTTTTACAACTCCCAATATGCCGCCCTCCCAATTCTCAGTGCTGGGATCATAGCCAAGCAAAGAGTGGATGAAAGCCTTCATATAGATATTGAAGAATTTGGCAGCAACAACAGGGTTCTTAGCAACAAGCAGAGCTTGCTCCCAGTAATCTGGAACTTGCTCAGGCAATAAACAATCAATGTCAATTTCAGATCCAGTGAGAAATTTGACCAATGGATTATAGACATCAGCAGGATTAATCATTAAATAGAAAGTAGGCATACCTAGCTCAGTTATCATTGCTCAAATCTCATTTTGCATCTCAACACAAGCAGCAGAGGAACCAGGAACATGCTTGTTAATCACTCAGACTTCTTGCATCAATTTTAGAACTTGTCATTCCTCATTGTCATAGGCATTTTTCAAGTCTCCTTGAATGACTCTTTGAAGTACTCAATGAATAGCATCAGGGGAAGCAGTGGCAAAAGTATTTGCAGCTGATGAAAATTGTTTATGCTTTATTTTCAGGCTTGTATGCAGTAGAAGAGTGCAGCATTGCAAAATGTTGAAGGCTATAAACAAAAATGTGGGATGCTCTTGAAAGTGATGATCAGAAAGATGCAGCATGTGCTTCACTTGATGCTTTAGAGAAATGGCCTCCTTCTGATATTGATCCTCAAAACCTCCAAGTCCATAGGAAAACAAAGTGGGATATAACTTTGGAAACAACTTTGGATTGACAAACTCATTCTCTGGTGTAGGATCATGAGGAATTTTTATAGACCCACCTTTGTTTTTTTTAATATGCCACAGTGCAGCTGCTCGAAGTTCATTAGAGTATGCATGACCATCAACATCCAAAATTACTAGCTTTTGAAATGCAACGTCTGGGTCTGAAGGGATGGGCTGTTGATCATCAGCACTAGCATCATACCGAGAAGTTAAAGCATCACCATTCTGGGTAGGCAATACATGCTCAATGTGGAATGGCAAAATGCCATGATCTGGCAAGCTGTCCAACGCTTGATGATCAATATTGATATTGGAATAGAGAGGATTATGTGCCTTTAACCATATCAACACATGTTGCACTTTATTCACTCATACTGCTAATGGCTTCACTTTCTTATGCAACCACTCTGCTGAAGGAGGAGAAGATCCAATGAAGATCACACAGACATGAGCCATGATTTCTTCCACTGAAAGAGGAAGCACCATTGCAATGTGCTGAGGCCATTGAGGATATATTATAATATTTCCATGAAGCCCATGTTGATTCTGAGGGAACATCGACTCGGAATCCTGTTCTGACAGTTGAATAATCCACAATTTTGCTCGACAGAGAGCAATCATAGATTCTTCGATAGATGTCAACCCTTCGAGTTCCTTCAGAACAGGTCTTAGAAATGTCCGGTTTGCCAAACTGAGGGCAGGCATCTTATGCTTCTCAATAGCATTCAGACACGAGCAGCACAGATTGAGTTGATAATCAGACCCATCAGACGAATGAGGCCGCACTCCCAATGGATCAACCAAGATATCTTTCAGTACACCAGTTGTATACAGCATCGGAGGAGGAATAACATTGATGGATAACCAAGTTGCACTTCCATTTTTGCCAGAACTGAGATCAGAAACATAATCTGGATGTTGGAGACAGTTGAGATCCACGGACTCTGTCAAAATACAGTTACAATCAGAGGCTAAGCATCATTTTGCACAAGCTGCACAGACACATTCCTGAAGTGTATCACTAGAGGTCTCTGTTCGAAACAGTTGTGAGATTTTGTTCTTGAGAGTGGAAGGTATCTGCTGAGGCCAAGTATTTTGTATTTGAGATTGTTTGGGTGTATCAGGATGAGTGTGTGTGAATTCATGGTGTGCATTGATGAACCTTTACCTTTATGAAGTTGGCCAATGGACGAAGTGAGGCATCTGCACAAAACATTTAGGGTAGCTTGGTGATTGTGAGCAATGTTGAAACTATCAAGCAACCAGCAAAGTGGCCATTGCTGAATTTTATTTACCAAATTCGATAAGAAAAAGATCTGGAGATCATCCTGATTATCAGGTATGGACATAAGATCTTTGGGACTTTTGAGCTGAAGCTGAGCACACACAGGAGGAATTGAACAATGACTTTGTGTGCATGCACCATGAGAAACGTGGTGAATTATATGATTTTTAACATCGTCCAGAGTTCCACAAGGTGAAATGCTGTGAGCAGCAGCAAGTGCCAACACTTTGGGCTTTGCTAAGGATTCAAATCTGTGAAACATGCTTTCAATACTGTAAGTAGTAGTTGAGGTCAGCATTTGTTGGTGAACATTCAACCAATTTAGCAATTGGGCATGCTGGGATTCACCAGATTGATAGCCAAGGCCCTGGCAGATAATTTGGAGGAGGTGAAGGGGGGCATTCATGAGGGCATCACTTATCACCAATGCAGAATCATTAACACCAATAGTATCCACTACAGCGCAGCAACCGACAGCAGAACTGAATGCACAAAGACCATTCACAATATGATGAATCAGAACCAACCAAGAAGACTGCAAAGTAGCTGAGTTGACCATAATCCCATGAGAATTAGCTAACTGTTCGCAGTCAGATACAAATGTGTAAAGAGGAGAGCTAGGATTCAATAAGATGTGCTTGACCAATTCAAGATTAACATGATTGACAGAAGGTTGAAATTCAAAAGCATCAGATTTTGTAATATCATTTTTGTTCATAATATTATCAGAGTTATTGTTAGGGAGTGCCATATGTTCTAATTGACAAACAAACATGTTAGTGATTATTGCCTCAATTAGAAACAAGTGACACACCAATTTCCATGTGACCACTCCTCTGGGACAGCAAGCCTTCCATTATCAAGTACTCTCAATAATATGCAGACCAATTTGCCCCAAGAACAAGATCAGCTGGCAAACACTCCACAATGACCAAATCAACAAGACAAGTAACAGCTCCCTGCCCAAGATCAGCATTAATGGGCACTGAGATGCAATCACCACAGCAATCAAGAGATTCTGCCAAAGATTGTGAAATGCAAGAAACTTCAGATGACATTGATGATGCTCAACCTGGAAACCCAAACAAAACCCACAAAATGGCTTCAGATGGTATAACAAAAGTCAGAGGAAGGATGCAAGGCCCTCTAGATGTCACCTGTCAGACCAACCATCAAATAGTAATAAAACTACTGCTTGTCGAAGCAGTTCGAAGCTAAAAAGAATGTGTTTCAAGGACTTGCGATGATTTTCGAGGGGTTGCGATGATTTGCAAGATGTCATGATGCTTTTCGAGATGTCGCAATATTTTTTGAAGAAGTTTTGACGAATTTCAAGTGCGCAGATATGTTCAGATGCAAGATCGGGGGACTAGACGAGTAGTAGAAGTGAAGAAAAGGCTAATCAAGGGAAGCGAGAGAGAAAATAGCGTAATGCGAGGAATTTTGAGGAATTTTGAGGAAGTTTAGCATAAAACACCAAACTTCAGACTGAATAAGACTAAACTGTACTCTCAAATCACTGTGATCTGGGAGGAAGACAATGACTTTCTTGTTTTTCTTTGTATCTAGTACATCTTTTTATATAAAATAAAGAAAGTACCTAAAAAGGCTAGAGAACATGAGGCAAACATGTGGAAAACTTGAGGCCAAAGACAATATAAGTATATCAGAACAATAAAGCGAGACTAGAAGGGGTGAATATAACACATGATGAAGAAATAATCAGAAAGAATAGCTAAAACTGGACTGTCCTTGTTATAAATTGAATAAAAGATCGGAAACTGCTTCGAGTGGATTGTATGCGTGCACATGCAGTTGAAATGTGTTCGATATACTCGATATAGTGTCCCATGTGTCCAGCATGCGTCCAAACATTGTTCAAACAGGAAATACTGTGTCCGACAATGTTTTTCGAAGTTCAATGTTTTTCGAAGATTTTCGAAGATTCTTCGGACTTCATTTGTGGCCCGATATCAGTGCGATATTGTTCGACAATGGTAGGGGATACGTCTGGCATGTGTGCGATGATTATTCGGATAGTGATATAGTGTCCGATGTCGATTTGTGATGTTCGATGATTTTCGAAGTCGGTCAAGGAAATATCGGACTTGTTCAAAGGCCAATATCGCTGCGATATTGCTCAATACTGGTTCAGAACTCATCGACGATGTTCCAAGTGTATATCCTGAGCTGCACGAAGGTCGGGGGAGTTGTACTATGGTGGCCAAAGGCATACAAAGAATTTCGAGGTGTTGCGAAGAATTTCGAAGTATATTTGTGACTTTGTAGAGGTTCATAGAGGTTCATAGAGCTTCAATGGTGATCATAGATGTGTTTTCCGAGCTTGAACAACAAGGTGGACCTATCAATGTGTTGACCACAAAAGCAGTAGGTTGACCAAGAATAGCGATAAAGGACAAAATGGTTGATAGTGCTGGCATCGAGCAAGGTGAAACAGCAAACTAAAATTAACCAATGACTAAGCTGACTGTATTGCCAGCTGATTGTCCTTGACCAATCACGACTCCACTTGGTCATGTTGATGTGAAACTGGGCTGAAAAGTGCATAGTCCACAGGACACTAAAACCTAGTCTCACTTCCAGACATTCTATGTCAATCATCACAGTCAGATGAATCCGAGGGAGGACAAATCGGAGTGCAAAAAAGTGAAATGACAGACTGACATAGAACGTCTGGCGACTTTCGTATGGATGGGTGTGGGTAACTGATCATGTGATGTTGATGCATCCATAGAATCAACAACATCTACAATATCATGTTGGACCTGCCACAGCCCATGGCTGATGTTCTCATCAGTGCTCATGAATCTGCTATCAGCACCTGCTTTACAACCATGCCACAACTCGACGCTCTATTGAGGACAAATTTTGAGCTGTTTTTGATGGAAAGCCCCCTTATGCCTGGCAGACAGATGTCACAGAAGCACTCCTGCTCAGATTTAGGTTAAGGTGTAGTCTTTTTTTTTTTTTTTTTTTGTGTTATTTTTTTGACCTCTCAGGGTGAGCCCTATAATGGTCCTTACATACTAGAGTATCTAAACGAAGGCCCCTTTTGCCTACCCTCGCCCTAGTCCTTGCCCCTCAGATGGCATGCCCATGGCATTCGCTCCCCCTGAGGTCTGGTTCGCTGGAGCCGTTTAGGACTGCAGGCCTCCTTCTGACCTCTTTTTCCCTTCGCTCGTGTGTTCGTTTCCCAATCGTGTTAGGTATATGTCTGATAAGTGCCTGACCACCTTGTGGTAGGCACAGTGCAGACAATGTGAGCGTGTGTGTCGACTGTTCTTTGATTTCTGCATGTACGTGTACCCATAGTATTTTTCATAGTCCTCTGTGTCGCAGGCAATTTAGATTGAGTTTGTGGGGTTCGCAGTATTCCCATTTTTACTTGTTCAGATCTCTTCCTGTAATTATTGTGCCAGTGTGTGTTCGCTATGAAACTGGGTGTTCACCTTTCGTCATTGTCAGTCTTCCCGTTTTTGCCACGTAACTGAGTAGGGCTATTATTCCTTTCTCCAAGCTCATTAGCGTGGTGAGATCTCTTGAGTCTCTTCTCATCTGGCAGTCGAGTTTGTGTTGGGCTCCGTTGTATGCCTCACATTCGAATAAGAAGTGTGTTATTGTTTCTCTGGTTGTCAGGCCGTCTCTTCCGCAAGCCATGCAGTCACTTGAATCTACTTTCTTGATCCAGTGTAGGTAGAAATTAAGTGGTATATGTCCTGTGCGTATCTGTGTCAATAAGCTAATCTGTTGCCTCTTGAGTTTTGCCTGGGTTTCAGCATATTTTTTGTACGAGAATTTTGGATTGAGTCAACTCAGCTTTGGCTGCCCGGGTGAGTCTCTCCATATCTCATCCCATTTGTCCTGGATCCTGCGCTTGAAGTCCTGTTTCAGTGCCGCTATGCTCCTTGGTAGAGTTTCCTGTAGTATAGGTGGGAGTCTGTGAATAGTGCTGATGTCTCCTCGAGCTGCTTTCTTCACTTCTTCATCTACCCTCTTGTTTCCTTGGACGCCACTGTGTCCAGAGATCCAGGCCATGTGGAATCTCTTCACGTTTGGGTTTAGGTTCGTCGAATTGATCCCTCTGGCTAGCCTGATGAACTCCTCCACTAAGTATTGGGCTGTGCTCGCCTTTCGTGTGTGTATTCTTCTGATGAGTGATTGGCTATCCATTAGTAAAGCTATTGGTAATTGTCCTGCTATATGTTCCGATCTTATTAACCACGTTCCCAGAATTGCCCCTACCACTTCAGCCTTGAACGAAGTGTATTCCTTCAAGGTTCCCAATCTGTATCTTAGTATCTTTGCTGGAGTAGCCCTACCTTTCCTATACATTACCGCAGCTGCTCCTATATTTCCGTCTACTCCTGAGCCGTCTGTATAGATTTTGATCTCTGGGGTGTCATTTGCCTCGCTTTGTATGGATGTGGTTCTATCCTGTGCAATTTCCATTGTGAAGGTCGCTATTTCGATCGCTGAGGATGTTGTGTTGGGCGCTATGTTCTCGATTCTTTCCAGATTTGTTTCTATGAAGTGACCCAGAAGGTTATGAAGCGGTGTACAATGTCGCTTCGCATGTACCAGGCGGTATTCACGTATTAAGCTGTGTAAGGGGTGTGTTTCGGGGAGGGTGCATACACACATTAAAGACCTGTAACAAGCTTTCAGTATATTTAGCTCCACGGGGGGTATACCTGCATGCATGTCCAGTATGTCTGTCAGTGTAGTGCATAGTGCTCCATTTATAGCTATCATAGCCATTCACTGTATTGTAGTTAGCTGTCTTGTTACCCTTGCTGATCCCGTTTGTCTTTTAGCGCCTGGTTTCCTCTTCGGGGGGTCATACCATATTTCCACCCTGTAAGTCATCTTGGGTATCACTACCAACATGTATAGCTGTTGCATAAGTTTCAGGGATAGACCTGAGTCCGTTTTCGCTAGCCTCCAGCATTGCAGAACCCATTTTGTCGCATTGTCTATGACCCTCTCCTCGTGTTTCCTCCATGTTAGTTTGTCATCAATGACTATACCTAAGTATTTGTAGCTGTCCACCGCTTTAACCTCTTTGCCTTGCAATAATAGTTTTGGCCTGTGCATTTGTCATGCGCTTCCATTTGGCAATCTTTCTTTCTTGTGTCCGAGGTGTAGGACTGCCAGTTTGGTGATTTCAAATCTCGAGTTGTGCTTGGTGGACCAGTTGAATCCACCGCCTTCTCCTTCCATGTGTTCTTGTATCACCTTGGTGGTTTCTTCATAGTTTTTGCCCATTGCCATTATCATTGCGTCGTCCACATACCTGAGAGCCTGTAGGGTGTTATTTAGTTCCAACAACTCTGCATTATAGAAGTTAAAAACTGGGAGTGATACTGGGTCTCCCTGGCCCACTCCGTTGTCTATGGGTATAGCATCTGAGACATAGTCATTGAATTTGAGTCGTGTGTTCCTTCCATCCAGTAATCGCTCCATGAACTTCACTATCGAACCCAGCACTCTTCTCTTCTTCAGGTTGTGTAATAATCGGTCTGTTACTGCGTTTGGGAAGGCCCCTTCGATGTCCAAGAATAGTATTGATACTACCTTCTTTTTCCTCCAAGCGTTCTTGACCTGATGAACCAGAAGGTGTACCGTGTCCATTGTACTTCTGCAGGGCCTTCCTCCAAAATGCATCTCTGGTAGCAGTTGATGCCTCTCTGTCACTACAATTAGCCCTTCGGATACTATCAACGTGAGAACTTTAGCCATAGTTAGTGTTTAAAGGTCCGGTCCTACAAAATGGAAAAAGACCGAAACCGGACTGAACTGCACCGAAGTCCGGTTCGTCAGGTGGCTATTTATAGGACCGGTCTTTTGCAGTCCAGTTGCCAGTCTTTTGCTTTGAAAAATATCATTGAACCAATGAAAACTGATCCGAACCGGTTTCAACCGGTTTATAGGTCACGTGCAATATACCCGCTGATTCCCACACATAATGGCTTCAATTCCGCTCCCTGGACCATCAAAAACGGTTGAGAACTGAGAGAGATATGACAAAATACATTTTGATGTGAGTATTTTGATGTCATTTGAGCAGCTGTGACTGTACTGTTTATACCTTGTGCTACAAAAATGTTGGGCACAATTGGACATTATCCAAGGCAAAGGAATAACATACATAAACATCTATACCATGTGTATTTGATTCATTTAACAGCCCTAACAAGTTGTAACTACAAACTACAAACTACAACATGGAATACAATGTACTTTCGTTTTGGTCATATCTCTGTCAGATCTTGATAAAATCTCTTAAAAGTTGGACCAGTCACCGGGGAATTACAATATCCAACTGCTTGTGTAATTGTGAGATGGTCCAGTTAATAGTTGGTGAGAAATATATGGGTTATATTGGTACAACAAATTTTACAACAAAAAGTCGGTTCGAACTGGTTTTTTTCGGTCCATGGACTGATATGGACCGGTCCTATGCGGTCCGGTTGCAGTTCAGCAATATCTGGGTCAGTCTTGGACCGGTTGCAGTTGCGGTTGCCCCATTTAGACATAAAAAACCGGACTTAACTGGACCTGTAAATGCTAGCCATAGTGCATAGTAGGGCTATAGGGCAGTATGCTTTGGGTGTTTCGTAGCTTGGTTTTCCCCCTTTCCGTAATACGCAGGTCATTGACTCTAGTCTATCAATTGCAATATCATATCAACCACATCGACACATTGCCAGCGACATTGATTGTACTTAGAAACTACATTGCACAACTCTAGGACTACCTCAAAATGCCCTAAGAACCCTCCAAATGAACATCGAGTATCCCCAATCAACTTCGAACAACTGCAACTGTGATTGAACATCATCGACCATCGTTGAGCATTATTGATTGACATTGAGAAACTACAAACAACATTGGGCACCACATTCATTATCTAAATGGTGGAATACCATGTGGCAGGGAGTATTCTAACTCGTGCTCAGACCTGCTGATAGTAGGTCAGCCTCGTTCCAAGCCCCTATCGCATACAGAACCCGCTGGACAGATTATTGTGACACTTAGTGCAGTTTATACACAAAGGACAGTCTCCTTTTAGTTCTTTCCCTTTATTACTCCTTCATCATATGATATATTTCTTTCTTGTTTGAATTCCAGTCTCATTTTGGCCTTGTGTTTTAACTCATATCTTTTGCCTCATGTTCTTACACATGTTTCTTATACCATTTTAGGAAGTTTGTCTTAAAACATATAAAAGTCTGTAGTATCTACTCAGGAATACAAGAAATCATCTTCACATATCACCTCATATAAAGTTCTAAAAATCTGATCTATCCTCTAAACTATCTAAAACTTCTACAAGTTTTCTTGATCGACAAGAAATCTCTATGACCATCATCATCCTCAATCAACCTTCAATCAAATTATTGCTAGCACTAGTAATCACTCCAACACTTCTTAGCCATCAGCTATAACCTTCACATACTATCGATCTACCAAAAAGCCCTTAGAATTCACACATTGACCTTCAATGATCAACATTGTTCGCTATCTTTCTTGTCGATCCTCATCGATATTGATCGATACTACATCAGACCACACCAAACACCTTCCTCTCTCATAGAACTACATTTATGACTAGTATCAACTAGTTGTCTTTCCTTTGGTCAGCCCACAAACATTCAGAACACCTCACACCCTTCCTCTGACTTGTGCAAATATCATTGGTTGCCTCATTGGCAGTTTTGGTGGTTTTCCCAGGTTGAGTATCATCAATGTACCTTTTGGTTCTGCTGATTCTGATTAGCACAAATTATTATCTAGACCCCAACTTCCAAGAGATGACCAGGCAACTATTGGCCGATATCAGTGAAGCATGAGGGCATCCCATGCCCTCTCTTTCAGGCAAAACTCCTTCCTCTGGGTCTGAAGCCAAAAAACATTCCCTCAACTACCCCTTCAACCTCATTCTTGTGGGTGCCACTATACCATCAGCCCTAGCCTTGTACCTTGACATGCACCACCCAAAGCTCATGCATCTGGCCTCACCAAACCTACACCATCTGCCCAAGATGTTCCGAACCAAGTACACCAGCTGGACAGGTGGGAACAATCTGTGGACATTGAGTGCTATGTTTGCAAGGTGTGGGCAGAGGACTTGTCTGGTACCCCTGCACATTCTGCAGCACTTTTGTCAAAGATCTTGATTTTCTGTAACAAGAGCACAACTGTCAATGAGCTAGGACTGCATCTGGAAGAGAGAGGGATCAAGAATGTTGCACTTACATGTACAAGTGACCAGAGGAAACAAGGTTCAAACCAGCACCTGGAAGGGTTCCTCCAGAAACACACCAAAGACCCTGAGGAAACTGTCTCCGAAACTGCACCCAAGCCAGTAAGGCCAATTCTTCAGCCTCTTGTCAAATCAGTCCCTCCATCCACCAAATTCAGGTCAAATCCAAAGGAAGAGCCACATGTCATGATCACTACATCACTGCTTTCACAAGGGCTGGATTTCTTGCCAAGCAGCATGTATTCATGGTGGACGAGCTGCAGAATATGATTGATTTCTTGCATCGTGCAGGGCAGGCTGGTCATGCTGGAGAAAAAGGGAAAGTGGTGGTGTTTGGGAAGCTGGCGTGCAGAGGGAGTGCCAAGGCAAAGGAAGTGAGAAAGAGGGTTGGCGCATTGGTCGCATAGGTGAGATCATGCCTTTGGTCACTATTTCAGGCACCCACAACTTGACATGCAAGAGTGTAAGGCCATGTAGTGCAGCTAAGATGTTTCAGACTACTACTATGTGCTCACAAGGTAATTATGAAGGACCTAACAACATGGATATAGCGATTATGTACAACTGCAGATCTGTTACAGCTGGAAAATAGTGTGCAGTTGACTTAGATAGGACCATGTCTTCTGTAAGGCTCCGAACATAGAGGTGACATCAGAAGCTGACTGACCAGGTTGTTCCAAGGACCTCGCAAGTAATTGTGCATCCCCAATGTTCCGAGAATGTTGGGAATGCTGTTTACACAATTCAGCCTCGCCTTGCATGTAAATTCCAATCACAAGTGGATAACTGATCAGTGGGTGGAGTCACCGCAACCAATGTTTCAAAGAAATTGAAGGAGTTGGGGGGTTTGGCATCTAAGGACTAGATGAAATGCCAAGGAATTTTGAGATCCATTTGTGTGAGTTAGCCATGTTTGTATATTGACTCCTGAAGAGAATGAAAAGCATTTTTGAGTTTGAAGCCACAGTTTCTGACTGAGCAAAGTTAAGAAAACCAATGACCAAAGGAAAAATACTAGGCTGGAGATCCAGATGAGTCAATCTCAAAACCTGAGGGGCATATCAGAAAACACAAATGCCTGGAGTGCTTCCATGCTGGGGTAGTGCAGCCCACACACTGCTACCCCATACAGAGGGATAACTAGAGATGCAGTCATCTAGCCACAGTTGAAATGAATGAAACTAATCTTGCCTTGTGGGGCCACTCGAGATAGAGTATTTGCACAGCTAAGGATTATGGGAACTTTGCCTTGAGGCTGATATTCCCATACAAAATATTCTCTGCTTCATTGCTGCTTCATCTCACCAGGCCGGCGTTGGTGTAGGGCTAGGGATGCAAGGTACTGAGTCATTGCAATCACAATTGAACAATATTTTGTAGAGAAAATCTGATGGGCAGCTAGATGTCAGCAAAACTTGAGTACTGTGCTAAGAACACAAGGAGGGCATGTGCACAAACCTCTACTGAGTGGGGGGCAGGGGCTACACTCACCTGAATGGATGTTCTTGCAAAAGCACTACTTACTATATGTTCTTGGGAACAGGGGATCACTGGCAGCCTGCAAGTCGAGCCCAGCCATCACCCACTATCGCCCACCTCACTCTCATGTCCAGCGAGTGAATATCAGAAAATGATCCATCGATCACAGCCAAAAAAGCATGCACCCTTTCGTGATGTCAATCCCAACCGCTTTTCTTATGGAAGACTTCAATCTAGTATACACCAACCATTTCTGCCCAGTGATATTCTCTTGGATGTTTTTTTTTCTTTTGTCTGGGCTACTACAGACAAAGACTGTACATATCAACAATTACCATGTCACTGCAGGGGTTGACTGTGCTGCTAATAGTGGTAGGCAGTGAGTATATATTGGATGTTATTGGATGTATGAAAGTGTAAGGATACAAAGAGGAGTATTCATTCCTGAAGGCAAAGCATGAGGAGAGATGTAGAGAAGATAACTCTATGGCTGTCTTGCCCAATGAGAATAATGACCAACATCTCGAGCCACACCTGGAATTTCAGATCTTTGTAGATTGGCTGTCACTTCTGAGCTAGTCTTGTACAGCTCTTTCCAACTGTAGGAAGCCTGAAGAAGTGAATCCCAGACCCCCGCCTGTTGTTGCTTGATCAGTCCTAGGATATCTGGAGAAATCCCAGCACACCAAATCTTGTAGATGACAGCAGGATACTCCATCATGGGACTGTGGCGGACAACATTGAGAGAAGGGGTCCTTGATGCTAGTGCAAAAATAATCTTGATCAGGGTCACCTGTCACAAGAATCTCGAGGTCATAAGGGTCCAATCACATTGAAGAGTTTCTGCTGAGGCTTCTTGGTGTTAGGGTGACACCCACTATCTGCTAGCTAAGACCATGCAGTTTCTCTCTACAAGAAGGGGGCGGGATCTGTGCGCGTGATGGGGGAATTGATGGTTTTGATGCGAGGGGTTATTAATAGGTGAGTTTGTTGACAAAGGCCTTTCACACCAAAAATGTAGGTGGAATACCTAAGAGAACACAACTGGGGTCCCCTTGGCATAAATTTAGGGTTTATATACTATGTTACATATATTGTACATTGTTGTTACCGACGCACTCGTACATGCGTGTACATTTTGATGCATGCGAAATAAAATTCTCACATTATCAAAATGTAGCATCATTTGGCGTCATGTAGCGTAATTTGACATAATAAAATAAAAATGAAAGTTTATTAGGTAATGGGGTGGTTTCCTAACATTACCCCTCTTTTATGCCTCGACTTCCAGGTGAGAAAATATTATGTTTGTCCCCTCTGTGAAATTTTGGTAAGGCCGGAATTTCATCCCCTCATACACCATTCTCGCAATGCAATGCAGAGCATTCGGATTATGTTTAAAGAATTGGGCGATCACGTTATGCGCTCACTTACAATTCTCTTCAGGTTCCCATGAATTATTTTCATCGGTATAGTTTTTCCACTTCATTAAGAACTCCAATTTGTTCCGTCGAAGACATGAGTCTAGAATTTCTTCAACTATGTATTCTGGAGCGCCTTCTACTATTATTGGAGGTTGCAGAGTAGTTTGTTGGCCAGGAATAGTGGGCGGATGGTAAGGGCGTAGGCAGGATACGTTAATCTCGGGATCAATCTTAAATGATCGGGTTAATTTTAGCACTACCGCATTAGGTGAGATCACTTTAGAGATCACATATGGGCCAACTTGTTTCTCCATAAGTTTCTTCGAAGGTCATGGAATATTCAGGTCCTTGGTACTTAGCCATACCAAGTCACCAACTTTGTACTCTGGAGCGCATGCTCGAGTACGATCTGCATGTTGCATCATGTCATCACGTGCTTTCTTCAATGCCGCCTCTGCTTCCTCTTGTACCTTTTGCATCTTAGATACAAAATCTTCTACCGACTGTACTTTGACTTCCCTTCTGGGTTCTACTCCCATGCGAGGATGATATCCATAATTCACGAAAAAGGGTGACATACAAGTAGCTGAATGGAATTTGTTATTGTGGGAAAATTCGGCAATTGCCAACCATTCGGGCCAGTCAGTTTGTCGGTAGTTGACAAACATACGTAGGTACTGCTCCAACTCCTGATTCATTCTCTCTGTCTGCCCATCAGTCTGCAGGTGATATGCCATAGATAATTTAGTTTGAATTCCCAATATGTTGTTTAGTTCTCGCATAAATGTAGAAGCAAATTGTGGTCCGCGATCAGAGATAACGGTATCGGGTAACCCATGTAACCGCCATACCTGGTTTAGATAGAGGCATGCCAAGCCCAATGATGAGGTTTCTGTAGTAGTAGGAATAATATGGACCTCCTTTGTAAAGCGGTCGCATACTACGAATATTGCATCGTACCCTTGAGCCTCGGGTAATCCGGTAATAAAATCCACAGATATATCTTGCCACGGCGCTTTAGGTATAGGGTTCAGCATTAATTTTCCTGCAGGTTTCTCTGGAAATTTCTTCCCCCTCATGCACATATCACATCCATCCACATACCCCAACACATACTTCGAAATTCCGGGCCACCAATAATTTCTCATTACTAATTCCAATGTCTTCCATCTTCCTGGGTGTCTGGCAATCGGTGTATTGTGATGTAACCGGACAATCTCCCTTCGCAAATCCTGATCCTTCGGTACATACACTTTTCCTTGAAACAACACCAACCCTTGTTCCTCAGCCCATTCATCTCCTTTGATATTACCTTTCTTCTCTCCCTTCAGAGCTTTCATGGCTTCCACTACTTCATCGTCCATTTCCGAACATTGTCTAGTTTTAGACAACATTTCCATTTCCAAGCTATCTATTAATAGATGCCCTTGACACATAGCGCAAATGCGAAAGTATTCGGGTTTGAGTAAGGTAACATTTTTATTGTCCTCCTCCACCCCCCTTTTATGATCAATACATCTGGATAATGCATCTGCTTTCCTCATTAAGCTTCCCACTTTATGGACCAAGTGAAAGTTGAAATGCGATAGGAATAGTGCCCAACACGCTTGCTGGCGATTAAGCTTTTTAGTGGACATGAAGTATTGCAGATTTTGATGATCCATCCAGATCTCAATCTGATGCATACATCCCTCCAAATAATGCCTCCACGCCTCCAATGCTCGTATTATCCCCAACATCTCTTTGTCATGCACATCATAATTCCTCTCCACATCATTCAACCCTTTTGACAAGTATGCACAAGGATGCCATTTGTCATCTTCACACAGCATTGATAATACTGCTCCAGTAGCAAAATCGGATGCATCAGATTCCACTCGCAAAGGGCATGTGAAATCTACTGGGGCTAATATTGGTCCCTCCACAAACTTTCTCTTCAACTCCTCAAACGCTGTCTGCTGCTGCTCTCCCCACCTCCATACTACTCCCTTTCGCGTAAGGTTATGTAAGGGTGTGGCAATTTTAGAAAAATTGTGCACAAAGCAATGATAATAATTTGCGAGTCCCAAGAAGGCTTGAACCTCCTTGACACGGATGGGCGCAGGCCAATCTGTGATCGCCTGTACCTTGATTGGATCCATTTTGATCCCGTCAGGGCTGATCAATAATCCTAGGAACTCGATCTTGCTTGCCCCAAACACACACTTCTCTGGTTTCAAAAATAGATCGTTCTCCGCCAACCTCCGTAACACCTCCTGCACTATCGCCTCATGATTCTCTTCATCCTCCATGAATATCAGAATGTCGTGAATAAATATTATTACCACGCCTTTGTCTATTATGTCCTTGAAAATGTCGTTCATCATATTTTGAAAGGTCGGGGGACTATTAGTCATCCCAAAAAACATGACAAGCAGCTTGAAGGATCCTCGACGTGTGGCAAATGCAGCCTTCCACTCATCTCCTTTCTTTATTCGTACATTGTTGTATCCCCATCGTAAATCCAATTTTGTAAAGACCTTGGCTTTTCCCACCTTATCAATTATTTCTGAGATCAATGGCAGGGGGTACGCGTTCTTCACTGTCCACTCATTCAGATACCTATAATCGGTACACATCCTCTTCCTTTGGTCTTTTTTGGGCACAAAGAATATTGGTGACATCTGCGGTGATTTCGAAGGTTGTATGTATCCTTTGCGCAATTGCTCCTTCAGGAATGCATCCACTTCTTCTTGTTCCATTGGAGATAACAGATATACCTTCAACTTCTTCGGCACAAACCCTGGCTTCATCTCAATCGCATGATCCCATGGCTTCCGCACTGGCATTCACTCAGACTCCTTCTTTTGGAACACTGACAAATGTTCATGATACACTTTTGGCACCCATTCATCCACTGGCTTCTCCACCTTCAAGATATTCTTATCCCACGACTGTCCTCCACAAACTGCTCTAAAGGTTTGCTTCTGCTCTTCTTTCTCAATCATGATTGGAACTTCCCCATTTGGCATTTCCTCATCCTCCACTTCCTCCATCGTAACAGAATACTTCCTCAGACATTCTTTCTCTTTCTTTTTCCTTTTTTCTTTCTTCATCTTCCTCCCATACACATTACATTCCTTAGGACAATGAGTCATTTGTACTTTCCCAGTTTTCCAATCAATTTTGGGATTATGTTTCTGTAACCATGGACATCCTATTATTAGATTGGTTTTCCCAAGATCGCACACTTCGAATATGGCTCACTCCTGATGCTCCTGATGCTTTAGTACCATAGTCACCTCCTCCTTGATAGTTCCTCCACGATTGACTGTTCTGTCAATATTGTACACCATTATAGGTTGTGCCAGCTTGCATGTATTAATACCGTTTCCAGTAATTAAGGATCGATTAATCAATAATCCTGTAGCACCACTGTCAAGCAATGCTTCCACATCAATAGCTGCATGTGTGTCCACTGTCTTCAGTCCCACAGTCAAGGTGATTTTGGGTTCTATTCACGCAGAGCAAATAAAGAATTTAGAGGTTTTCAGAAATGACATGTGACAATTTTCTTTGTCGTGTGATTTGCAACAGTTGTACTCCTCCTCGATTTCCTTTTCTGATTTACTCTGGGTTTCCTCGGATACTAATACATTGTAACGATTCTGGGTCACCAATGGGGAAACCTTCACTGGGACTCTTCCACAAAATTCTCCTGCTTGCCCTCCTCCTGCTTCACTTCCTCGATTGTAGCTCCCCTGATCTTTCTCTTCTGCTTGCAATTCTTAGAAATGTGTCCTAACCGCCCACAGTTAAAACATTTAAGTGGGGCTCGTCTCCCCACTTGATCAACCTCCATTGCATCTGCTGGTGCTGCTGACTCCGTAACTATAGGTGTCACTGCCATGGCCAGTGGCTGTGCCCTCGGAGCTTGCACCTGAGGCGCCTTTCCTTTCTTGGACTTTCCTCCTGATGACTTTCCAAATTTACTACTTCCACATCAACTTTGACTCTGCCTGTTCCTGCTGATATTGCCAGTCAAGGCGCATTGCCCAATTATACCACTCGTCCAACTTCTCTGGCATAGAAGGTAGTCGGTAGATAGATTTGAATAAAGAGGGATTTAATCCTGCTTTCAAAAACTCTACCAACACAGCTTCTCCCATGTCCATTTGCAAAGCTTCTGCTTTAAACTGCAAATAAATTCATCCGCCATTAAGGGACCTTGGCGCATGGTTTTTAATTTAGCATTGGCTGTCACCTTTGGATTAGGGTCTCCAAACTGTGCCTCCAATCTCTCCAGAAATTCCTTGAAGGTTGCAAATGGTTTATTTCCTGCAGCAATTTGATTAATAGCCTCGTTTCTCCAGAACTGTGCTTTCCCCCCCTGAATGTATGAGAGAGCAAACATAATCCTAGACTCGGCTGTACGAAACTCTGGCTTCCACCCATGGATGTACAATACTATAGAGCTGATGAAGGATTTTGTATTCTCCATGGTACCGTCAAAGATTTGCGGGGGTGCATACTTAGGTAAGCGTGCTTTTCCATTTCTAGATTTCTCCACCATCTCATCCTCCTGCGATATCCACTCCACCATCTCCTCCATCTCATCATCTCTTTCTCCTGTCGTCTCTGGCTGTACTTCTGCTTGTCTGGGCTGTGATGCTGCCAATACTGACACTAATTGCGACATTTGCGCTGTGAGCGCATCAATTTTCACCTCTAGTGCTGGTATGGGAACAGGATTAGGACCGGGATTAGAAGTTGAAGGTTCAGACATAGTTGTAGAATCTGTGATGAATCACTTCTTCAACAAATTCAAAATTTTTTCTTCGAGACCTCTCCAAACGTTTACGGGTCACGTGATAAGGTTCGTCGAGGTTCGTCAATGGTTCGTCATTCGTCGGGCGCCTATTTTGACACTTCGGATCAACAACCCTTCCAACAGTGCCTGATCTCGGAGATATCACTGAATTCAGCTTGTAACTAAAATAGTCATCTGAATAGAGTAATGTAAATCGTAACTAAACCAGATCCGATTGGTTGTCTGGTTGCAGCTGTCCTAATGATGAGCACTGCCTCTCGATCACTGGCAGTCACAATGTAAGGCGAGGCCTGGCGTCGGCTTATGAAAGAAAAGGTAGATTATGTATATACAAGTACTTCCGGCTTGTGCCGAAAGGATGAGTAATCGGATGTGGCATGGTGAAACAATGATGTATGCGCAAGTAAGAGAAGGCGCACTGATATGGGAAGTTGTGTTCTTCTGTTAGGGTGACACCCACTATCTGCTAGCTAAGACCGTGCGGGTTCTCTCTACAAGAAGGGGGCGGGATCTGCGTGCGTGATGGGGGAATTGATGGTTTTGATGCGAGGGGTTATTAATAGGTGAGTTTGTTGACAAAGGCCTTTCACACCAAAAATGTAGGTGGAATACCTAAGAGAACACAACTGGGGTCCCCTTGGCATAAATTTAGGGTTTATATACTATGTTACGTATATTGTACATTGTTGTTACCGACGCACTTGTACATGCGTGTACATTTTGATGCGTGCAAAATAAAATTCTCACGTTATCAAAATGTAGCGTCATTTGGCGTCATGTAGCATAATTTGACATAATAAAATAAAAATGAAAGTTTATTAGGTAATGGGGTGGTTTCCTAACACTTGGAATAGCTTGGGTCATTCTTAATGTGATTGGAGAACGAGTCCCCCATTGTCCTGATGCAATTTTGGGCTATCCCTCAGAAAGACATTAATGGTGTCAACCCCTGCTTGATTGTATGCACATAAAATTGCTCCTCCCCGACCTTGCAGCAATAAAAGCAAGATGATATTGATGGCTTTATGCTCATGGACCTTGCACAAAATGACTAGAAATGAAGTTGAGCATTTGGGAAATCCTTCATGAGCATGCCCTAGTGAATGAATTGACTTTGCATCCACCAACTGCAAAAGGATGGCCTGCTTCTAAAAGGTCTGGCTATATAAGAAGTCAGATAACCTGAACCAGTGTCTTCCTTTGATCAGTTGGCAAAATTCATCAGTGGGACCAATAGTTTTATCATGTGTGAGAATCAATGGCAGGAGTACCAGAAACTTGCCATGGTCCCCTTTCGATATGGAGAAACCTTCCATCACCGACTTCAATGCCCTTGGCACATTAAACGACTGTTTCTGCATAACAAAATAGGCAGCCTCTGTAAGGCATGACTTGGGTATGGGTAACACTGTGTGTTTCTGCTTATGGGTATGCTCAGGTATGAGTACAGGTTTGGATTTCTGTACCCAAAGCAAAACCGTACCCATACCCATGGTGTTACAGGTATCATGGTACCAGTCCAACAGTCACATGTTTTATCAAATGACTTTGTTGATCAACATCAACAACAACAACAATGGCTCAACAACAATGACAACTGCTACCAACATGCCCCCCTCATTCTAAATGCGAGTGGGGGGTGTTTTTTCTACTAGGCAACGATGACACACCCCCCTCATTCTAAATGTGAGTGGGGAGTGTTTTCTCTACTAGGCAACAATGATGACAACTACTACCAACATGCCCCCCTTGTTCTAAATGCAATGATAGGTTGTCTCCTTGGCTCAAAGGCCGATTCACCATTTTGACCACATTCTAATCACATCAGATAACTCGCACGAGGTCCCAGAAGCAGTGCGACCACTCCCAACCAAGTCTACCGAGTGCAAGCATCGTCGAGCAGTGCGAGCATCATATTGAATGCAATTGAACATCATCGAGGATTGTATCGAATGCGATCAAACATCGTCGAGGATCATATCGAACACAGTTGAACATCGTCAAGGATCGTATCAAACACAATTGAACATCATCGAGCATCATATTGAACACAATCGAACAACATCAAACCTCGAAAAACATCGTCGGACACAGTATTTCTTGTTTGAATGATCTTCGGATGCATGCTGGACACATGGGACACTATATCACGTATATCAAACACATTTCGACCACATGTGCATGCATACAATCCGCTCAAAGCAGTTTCTGATCTTTTATTCAATTTATAACAAGGACAGTCCAGTTTTAGCTATTCTTTCTTATTATTTCTTCATCATGTGTTATATTCACCCCTTCTAGGCTCGCTTTATTGTTCTAATATACTTATATTGTCTTTTGCCTCGAGTTTTCCACATGTTTGCCTCATGTTCTCTAGCCTTTTTAGGTACTTTCTTTATTTTATATAAAAAGATGTACTAGATACAAAGAAAAACAAGAAAGTCATTGTCTTCCTCCCAGATCACAGTGATTTGAGAGTACAGTTTAGTCTTATTCAGTCTGAAGTTTGGTGTTTTATGCTAAACTTCCTCGAAATTCCTCGAAATTCCTTGCATTATGCTATTTTCACTCTCGCTTCCCTCGATTAGCCTTTTCATCACTTCTACTACTCGTCTAGTCCCCCGATCTTGCGTCAGAACATATCTGCGCACTTGAAATTCCTTGAAACCTCTTCGAAAAATATTGCGACATCTCGAAAAGCATCGTGACATCTCGAAAATCATTGCAAAGTCTCGAAACACATTCTTTTAGCCTCGAACTGCTTCAACAAGCAGTTGTTTTATGACTATTTGATGGTCGGTCTGACAGGTGACATCTAGAGGGCCTTGCAACCTTCCTCTGACTCGTGTTATACCATCTGAAGACATTTTGTGGGTTTTGTTTGGGTTTCCGGGTTGAGTATCATCAGCGAGTGGGGGGTGTTTTTTCTACTAGGCAACAACAACAACAATGGCCCCCTCTCATCAACAATGGCCCCCTCTCATCAACAATGGCCCCCTCTCACTCGCAAATGTGAGTTGGGGGTGTTTCTGGGTTTGTTTCACTCAGGAGCACTGCCACATCACGACTACCACCCCATCTTGCTTGCAAACGTGAGGTGGGGGTGGTTCTTGGTCTGTTTCTCTCACAATGGCTGCCACATCACCTCCACCACCCCCCCTCACTCGCAATCACAAGGTGGGGGTGGTTCCCCATTGTATTTAGAATTATAATAAATTATTAATGTCATACTCATTGAAACCCACAGGGTACCTGTGAGTTTTGACCAAAACCCCCCGTACCCACAGTAAAACTGCACCTGTAACCATAATGGGTACAGTGTTTATGGGTATGGGTACAGGTACATAAAATTATACCCGGGGGTTACCCAAGTCATGCCCTAAGCCTCTGAGAGAATCAGCTCAGACAAAAGACATTGTCATCATGGTCTCAAAAGCAGCATCAATTTTGAGGCATACTCGCATGTGTCCTTCCACCTGCTTCCTCTCCTTCTCTTGAGATATGTAGTCAGTCGAGTTAAATTCAATGGGAAACCGTTGGGATAGACATCCCAATGCTTGATCATTAGAGAGTTCCTCAGTGGTATGGTCTGCATTGAGGGGTTTTGCAGCTGCAAACTGAATAATCTCTTGTTTGACAGAGACCAAGCCGTCCTGATATCTGGCTCCAAATCTATCATGATCTCATAAATAAATACCTATGAATGATAGATAAAAGGGATTACATACAATGGTCAGCCCAGGCTACAGATCTGAGCAGTGAGAATCTTCAGTCAACTGCGCCAGATTCCAGGAGCCATCTGCGGCTATGATACAAGCAAGGGGGGTCAAAGCCAAGATCTGTATAAGGTTGAATGATGACTAATTTTCCCTCAACCACTCTCTTTGAAAGGTCTTCCTCGATATTGGATGTGAACTGAGAAATTTTGCCAGTTGCTGACATGAAGAGTGAGAACAAAGGGAGGTTATGTAACCACTGGAGTGCATGTCAAAGTTCATTGAATATGGACCACTCTTTGCCTGGGCCCTTATGTCACTGAGTTGTTGTTGTATGAGCCTCATCAAATGCAAGAACAATAAGTGGAGCATCATTGGGATGAGGCTCCACCTTCTGCTTTCCTTTGGCCCTAGCTCCAATAGGACTGGGTGATGGAGATTCATCATGTGGCAACTGCTGGAGGAATAGAGAGAGCTCTCAAAATGCAATATATGGAAGAAAGTCCTGACTTTGTGTGGGTGTGGAACCATGTGGATTATCAGATACTGTCCACTTGGCAGATGCTTGGAGGTCTTTACACTCCCCCACCTTTCCTAGTGGACTCCAACTGGAGTCCACTGGGACTGGTCACCAGCCAACTGCCTGCAAAGTTGCCAGTCCAGTCCCAGTCCAGTCTGACCAGACTCCAAGTGGAATCCACTCAAACACCGGATTCCACTTGGACTGGTCCAGTGGAGTCCAGTGGAGTCTGGTTGGAGTCCAGTTGGAGTCTGGTTGGAGTCCAGTTGGAGTCTGGTTGGAGTCCAGTTGGAGTCTGGTTGGAGTCCAGTTGGAGTCTGGTTGGAGTCCAGTTGGAGTCTGGTTGGAGTCCAGTTGGAGTCTGGTTGGAGTCCAGTTGGAGTCTGGTTGGAGTCCAGTTGGAGTCTGGTTGGAGTCCAGTTGGAGTCTGGTTGGAGTCCAGTTGGAGTCCGGTTGGAGTCCGGTTGGAGTTCGAGTGGAGTCCGAGTGGAGTCCAGTCAGATTCCACTGAAAAAGTGTGTAAGAAAAGGAATCGAACCCAGATCCCCATAGGTTGCTTATGTAATCAATCATGATGCACAATATAACCGTTACACCACAGTACCTTGTGTAAGGCATCATCTACTTGCATTAGGTACCATGGTGCAGCTGTGTATGACAAAGCATATTGCCGTGTCATCAAATGTGCCAGCTCATCACTCACCACCACCACTGTCGATGCTGCCTCCCTCCCTCCTCTCTCTACCACCACCACCACTGCATGGACACCCACTGCCACTGCTCCCATGCCCAATCTGCCATCATCACCACCCGCAAACGAGCCGAATGAATGGAATGTGGGCCCAAATGATGCAGATTGCATCATTTGAGCCCTAGGTAAGTTTTTTTTTTGTTTGCTTTTTGTTTTTATAAACTAACTAACCAGTTTCTTTAGTTTTCTAGGTTATAAACTACTGGTAATGATGCCACCACCCACAAACGAGCCGACTGGATGGAACGCGGACCCAAATGACGCAGATTGCGTCGTTTGGGCCCTATGTAAGTTTTTTTCGTTTGCTTTTTGTTTTTATAAACTAACTAACTCGTTTCTTTTGTTTTGTAGGTTCTACTCTACTGGTAACGACTGATGGCCGGACATGAGACAACCCCACACACCCACCCCATGCCTGCGAGCCCCTGCTCGTAGGGTGGATCATGAGTGTCACCAGGACCCCCAGAATGCGAAGCAATGGGGCCAACGACACACCACCCACCTCCAGCCCCTTGAGCAACTGCTCGGGGGGTGGATGGAATGGATGTGACAATGGCGAACAACGACAGGGCAATGCCGATGCCAACACGGAACGATGGGGATCAACCCAGACCCGACGACACCCGTGCCAGCCCCCTCCTCCCCATCCAAACGGGATGTGAGGGTGTCGATAAAGGGTAGGAGACAGCAGAGGGGTAACGGGAGACCTGCGGAGCAGGATACCCACCTGGTAAGCACCCACCTACCCCCTCCCTCGCATGACACATCACTGACCCCTCCCCCCAACCCCTCCGAACTAGGAGACCCACAAAACCAACAACACACCCACCCCATGCCGATGAGCACATGCTCGTTGGGTGGATGGCAGGTAGACCAGGGCTACGACAACCACGGCACCCATCCCCATGCCTATGAGCCTCTGCTCATAGGGTGGATGATGGGTGCAGCTTGCTACGGCGACAGATGCGTGCGAGGAGGGGTGGGCGATGACACCCACCCCAGACCTGCATCCCCCAACCCCCCCTCCCCCACATTTTGTGTGGGGAGGGGTCTTTATTATTTTTAATTTATCTCTGCCCCCCCCTCGCACCGAATGCGAGGGGTATATAAATTGTAGTACTTACGAATCCCCCCCTTGCGCTGAATGCAAGGGGTTTAGTTTTTTATGTACATAGTAGTAATCCCCCCCCTCTTGCAAGATGCGAGAGGGGTTTTTTTTTGTTTATTATTATATTATACCCACTCCCTTGTGTCCTACATGAGGGATGTGGTTAATTAAAAAATTTTGATCTTAATTGTTTAAAAAATGCCTCCTCGAAGAATATGAAAAGTTGAGTCATAAATAAACCTTATATTGATCCCCAATAAATCTCCTGTGGCTCAAGTGGTTGAGCACACTTGTTTGGTTTGTCATGTGATTCCTTATGGTGAGGTCTTGAGTTCAATTCCTGCAGTACACAAATTTATTTTGCAGGTACTTTATGAAATTCACCAAGTCCGAAGTCCTTTGAGCTTATATCTAATTGACTTATCATTTGGTTGCACTCGGACTCCAGTTGGACTCCACTTGGACTCCAATGGGGGATTGAACTCTACATGACTTAGTGTAGTTCAATTGGACTCCACTTGGAGTCCACTAGGACAGGTGGGGCACTGTAAAGTACTGGATGCTTGGAGCTTTGAAGATGTTCCCTGTGTAAGCCAAACATTTTAGTCAGTCATAGCACACTCGAATGTTACATACCCTTTCAGTTTCCAGCTGTTTTGCCTTTTTTCAATAACTTGTTTGTATGAGCGCTCCCAAAATTGGTTATGCCCCATCATCATCTGACCGTCAGTCATACATGATCTGAATCCTCTCACGAGTTCGACGTATTCAAGAGAGTGGCAGGCATGAGAGCAAAGGGTATCGGTTGTATGCTTGAACAATGCCTCGAGCAAAGCACAAGTACAATCATGGGCAACATCTTTAGAACCAGCAGTTGTTAAATGATGTGGTCTGCAGGAGGATATCCTGAAAGAAGACTCAGTGTGTGGCTGAGTGCATCAGGCGGAGATTACACGTACCTGTAGACATTGCTTCCCAAAGATTTAAGGGTATGACAAAGTGATTCTTGGTGAGTTCATCTATGGTTCATTGACTTTCCCATGCCCAAAGATTGGACAACAACAGTGTAATGAGCATACACTCTGTCATCAGAAGGATTGTAGTGGGTCTCAATGTGCTCCCACAGACCTCTTGAAGCATTGCCCTGGAATGGGGATACCCAAGATTTCACAGTGGCTGAAGGGCAAAGTAAATGAAAGCAGATGTAAAATTTACATTCTGAATAAACAAACCTGCTGCTTGGTCATCACGAAGACGAGCAATAAGCTCTTGCCCCATCAGATTCCATGGTGGGAGTCTCAGCCTGAAATAAGGCTATGTATAACTGCATTGACATCTGATGGAGTGAATGATCATGCATGATGATTCACAAAATGCTCACACTCTCCCTTGTTGTGAGCTTCAACCCAAATGGAGGTGAGTTCTAGTTGTACCTCACAGGGTAGCAGATTGATCCACTCCTCACCTTGTTTGGTGTCCAGCCACAACTTGTCAAGTGCTGATGCACAAGACATATCCAGGACATTCGAGGTGACTTGTTGAAAAGCCATCACAAGTGCACTGGTTTGGACATTTTCAGCATTCAGTAGTGCATATTGGGGAGAGTGTTGTATCCAGTACTGACTATGTTTGCTCAAAAGGCTGACTTTAGGCCTAGCCAAGACTTTTTGTGGAATTCAGAGTGGAGCAGAGAGCTGGCAGGATGTTTGGCAGAACTTTGTAAGATTGGACAGATCGTGATAAAGCAAAGGACATTTGTAGTATAATAACAGAAGAAGGTGGGACGTGTGTCTGGAAAAGCAGTACAAGCACAGAGATCATGCATTGTTGACATCTGTTTACCAATGTCATAAGTTGTTCTGAGCTTATTCTGAGGTAGGGTTAGTAATCAATCCCTGCCCATAATTGTATACCCCACCCTACAACCGCACATGCCATTGTACACATCAACCTTCCTCACCTCCGCCAACCTCATCCCACTCTCTCACAACCACACCTACAACTCTTCACCCTCCCTATCCAATTTCACCCCTGGCACTACAGCAGCACTGCCACCATCTTTTGCCCCCGTCCTAACATTGCAACATTGCCTCCAATTCCTCAACTTGCCGCCTCCATGCCACCTCCTTCTCCTGCATATGGAATGTTTCCCCCAAGTGCATCCACCACCACCACTTTGCACTGCTCAAGCTTGCATTCCAGTGCATGGATATGTTGATGTGGTCATAGATTGGTGTTCTTGGAAGACATGTTTGACAATGCAGGGTAGAAGAGTTGGTAGAAGAAGCAGTATTGGACAGGGATGACAAAGGTGTGGTGGATGGCTTAAAATTGGAGGTCCCCATGAAGAGTTTTGTTGGAATAGTCAATCCTAGCACATCATGTTAGCACATCATGTTTAATAATAGAACACAATTTATTTATGGATCATAACATAGGTACATCGTAGTATAAGAGAATATGAGACATTCTACCTTATCCTGAACACCCATCATTAAATCCCTAAGAACTTCTACTCCATTCCATAATCCCAAGAGGTTATGGGCCCTGGCCTTTTTCATATTTAAATAAATTGTTCTGGACTTGGACATACTATGTCAGATCAACTCATTCAACTGGAAGAGCCTGAGGGAGGCACAACCTCAGCCCCTATTCAAGCCAGTAGAGTCTACACCTCTAACACTGCTCAACAATGGCCACAGGCCACATCTCAACCAGCAATAGAATTGATTTGGACAAAAGAATATTCAAACATGAACAAAATCACTGAGCGTGATCACTTGACAGATGAAAATTGGCATGAATGGAAAAAAGGGTATTTATCAATTGTGATATAACTGGATATACTACTGGCAGTGTAGATGAAATTATAGATCCCATTAATGCAAATAACTGGGACAAAAATGACTCTTGGGTGCAACAAGTAATCATGCATAATGTCACCTCCTCGCAAATGAATCACGTCGGATTGAAAACATCAGCTGAACAATGTATTCAGCACTTACGGTTACTCACAAAAACAAGGCACATCAAACAGTAAATCATATACAGTGCCTGTTGTACAAGACCAAGATACTCAACGTGGATGATCTCTTAAAGCATCTTGACACACTTAAATTGTATCATGACTGCATCAATAAATTCCCCAACCCTGAATTTCATGTCTTTGACACCCACGTCATGGCAATTATTTCGGCATCTTTACCTTTGTCTTGGCAGACTTACATTGAACCCTATAATGGGAATCCCAATGATCCCAATGATCCAGACCCCAAAAGAAGAATGTCCTCAGATTCATTTATTGGCTTATTACAGGAGGAATATAAAATTTGTATGATGAGATCTTGTAACAAGTATTCTAATGGTTCTAGCACAAACCTGGTTAATAATACCCAGAAGAATAGCAGAACTAATAAAACTTTGGAAGAGTGCATCACAGATCATAAATGCTCCACCAAACCTTATTGCAAACATTGTAAATGACCAGGACATTGGTCAAGTAAATGTCGCAAATATGCTGGTAACAAATGTCAGAACTGTGGAAAAATAGGACATAAGGAAAAAGATTGTTGGAGGAAAAAGAAGGGAAAAGACAAGCAAAAAGAGGGATCAAAGAAAGGTACCGAGGATTCAAATGTGGGGGAGGAATTGATCGCATTTCTGGTAAATGAAGAACTTTACATTTTTGACACATATGAAGCCTGTAACCTTGATGGAATGATGAGTGATTGATCTGGTATGACTGGTTAGCAGATTCAGCAACAACTTCACATGTTACGCATCAAAGAGAAGCCTTTATTGCATACACACCTGTGGAAAAATGTTCTGTAACAGGTGTAGGTGGTAAAGAAGTGAGAATAGAGGGCTGTGGAACTGTTGAATTAATCTTGACATGTAACAGTCATGATTATATTTTGCACTTGGAGGATGTACTCCATGTACCTGGAACGCAGAATAATTTGATTTCATTGGGGTGATGGGATGCAGCTGGCAGAAGATATACAAGTGGAAAGGGAAGAACTACCTTTATCACTAAGGAGGGGAAGAAAATAGTGCAAGGCAACAAGGTTAACAACCACTTATACAAGATGGAATTAACTATATGCAAGGGACACCCAACACTTACAATAGAAGCTGCTGATCACCAATCATTCATCAATAATGATGCAGCACTCAATTGGGAAACCTGGCACAGATGCTTTGGTCATGTCAGGTATTCTGGCCTAAAGAAATTATTGGATAGAAATTTGGTTGATGGATTCAACGTCAATAAACACAGTCCTAAACCAGACTGTATTGCATGAACCAAAGCAAAGCAGCACATAGAACCATTTTCTAAATTGTCCATGTGACAAACAGAACCCAGAGAATTGACGCATATTGACTTATGGGGAAAATACATGATCAAATCTATAAATGGCAATCAATACTATTTGCTATTTGTGGATGACACTAAATGATACATAACCGTCCAGTGTTTGAAAGAGAAATCAGACTCAATGCAAGCAGTAATAAATTATTTGGCACATCTGATAACTCAAGGCTAAAAACCAAAGGGGATCCAAATTGATTGTGGAAAGGAATTTGTAAACAAGAAGTTGGAAAAATGGTGTAATGAATGTGTTATAGAAGTAAGACCACCTGCACCATACTCACCTTCACAGAATGGCATCATGGAGCAGATGAATAGGACTCTTGTTCAACTATCATGCACCATGATAACTGCCAAACACCTTCCTGAATTTCTTTGGGAATATGCAGTTTTACATGTGGCTTATCTCCATAATTGATCATTTATGAAACATCCAACACCTTACAAAATATGGCATAATATAAAACCCAACATATCACATTTACAGGAATTTGGAAGCCCCATATGGATATTACTACAAGGTCAAAAGAAACCCCATAAAATGCTACCAAAATCAAAATGCCAAGCATACATCAGCTATGATGATGGTGCTGGTGTAAGGGCAACCTTATGATCAGAGCCTGAGCTTGATACTTGCAAAGGAAAACCAAAGTGTTGAGAAACTAATGGAACAAAGAAATATCTACACACCTTGCAAGGGAAAACCAAAGAGAAAAGTCTAAGGTGTTTCCCTGCAGAGGGTGCTGACTATATACCTGGAACCATGTGACAAAGTAAAATAATTCAGTCTCCATGTGGAAGTGGGACCAAGGAAACAAGCACTGCCAGGGGCCCATCAGAAGGTCATCCCGCTTCATCCTAATGTGTTTGAAAGTCATCCCACAACTTCTGTGGCATCATCAAAGTATGGGTGTGGTTGTAGGTGAGGGGTGGAGCAGTTCAAAGTTGTTCAAAGTTGTTCAAAGAATGTTTGAGGAGTTCAAAGAGTTCAAAGATTGTTCAAAGAATGTTTGAGGGGTTCGAAGGGTTCGAAGTTTGGTTGAGTAGTTCAAAGATTGTTCAAAGAATGTTTGGGAACTTTGTAGAGGTTTGTAGGGGTTCATGAGTGCTCATCGAAGGTTCCCCTTACATCACCCCCCCCCCCCCCTTAAACCACAGCATCCCAATGTGAAAAACTCCATGGTGACCAGACCTGGTGTCGCAGTCAAAAACCCATGCGACCAAAAAGCAGGGCATTGATACATTTAGGGGCAGTTGGGTGGGCTTTGTAGAAGTCCTTTATTAGCTCAGGAGCATCCCAGTCACCTTCCAAAATCCATGAATTTTCTTTGCAACCATAGCCCTTCCACCTAACCAGGTATTGCAGTGTCCTGCCCCTCATCTGACTATCTATCACCTCTTCAATCTTGTACCTCTGCTCTCCTCCTATGATATCTGGTGGTGGTGGTGGATGTGGTTGTTGACCTACAATTAGATCTGGTGGGGCTGGCATGAGTTTGATGACATGGAAGACCAGGTGGAGTCATGACATGGATGGTGGTAGTTTCAGACGGTATGCATGTGAACCTACAGGGCAAATGATTGGGTCAGGGCCAAGATATTGATGTGCAAACTTTTTTGAGGGCCTGGTCATCCTAATGTCCAAAGCATCGAGAAAGACTTTATCACCCACCTCAAACTTTGGTGCTGGGGTTCACCATTGATTATAGTACCTCATCATGTCATCCTTTGGATGTCCTCCATCTCAACTTCTGTCAAGGGTGTCGGGCCTGCTCAACAGGCTTGAAGACTCTCTGCCTCCTTGAAGGCAAGCTTGTGTTCTTTGTTGGTCTCATTCTGGCAAGTATGACAGTGGTCAGGGCATTGACTCATCTTAACCTCACCCGATGTCCAATTGACTTTGGGGTTGTGTTTTTGAAGCCAGGTAAGGCCTAAGATGACATCCTGCTTCCCAAGGCCTGTGATAGTGAATGTCACACGTTCAGAGTGGTCGCGATATCATAGAACTGTCTCCCAGACCTCCAAAATGCTGCCTGCTTCATTCAATGAACCATCCATGTTATACACTGGTATGGGTCGACTGAGTTGCTTCATACTCAAATGATGTCATTTCACAAAGTTGGAGCTGACAAAGAGGTCGGTCGCACCACTGTCCAAAAGAGCATTCGTCGACAGGATTTCGCTGGTATTGAGGGTTTGCATTGATATCGGAAGTTCAAAAGAGTTTGTACTTGGGTTCAAAGCTACGATATACCATTCAGGGAGCCGTTTCTCCCAGTTTGGACAATTTAGAAAATGGTTTCAAAGGGTTGGGGAAGGTAGTATGGCTGTAAGATCATTCTCATCAAAGAAATAGAATCTAATTTGTGCACTTCTTCTACTGACAACACTGTGAAATGATTACTACTAGACAATGGTGGTACTGTTCACTCAATGTCTGGGCCAAAATCCTCTACCACTTCGTTCAGGGCTTCGTCTTCTCATTCCACTGTTTCCTTTATGTCAAGGGCCATGAACTCCTCCTGTGCAAATCCCTGTCTTTCTTCAAAGTCCATGTACCAGACATTGAATTGTTTCGGGCACTCAGGTCATGCATGCCCAGGTTGCCCACATCAAAAGCACACGAGAGAGCTCATGTCCTTTGGCCATATGGGTGTGGAAACACTGGGTACAGGAGGAACATACCTCAATGGGTTTGAAGTTGTTGCAATTTGCAGTGCGTACCTCAAAAGGGGTGGAGGTGGGTTTGGAAGCCTCATTGAAAGTCAACAAAACATGCTATTGTTTGCCGAAGATGTTTTGTGGTGTGAGATGTGCCACGAAGAGGCTCGAAATGCTTTGTTTGCAATCCGATTTTCATTGCACAAGATCGCAGCATTGCACCATTGTCTTGGATTCTCATCCAAGGGATGTCCAGAAGTGAGGCAGGCAACATGGTCCTGAACCTTGGGATTGAGCCCTTGTCAAAATTTGAGGACAATGTGGGCTCCTTTGAAGTATCATGCACAATCGATGATTTCATGAAAATTGTCAACATACTCGTCAACGGTTCAAGACCCCTGGAAGTACTTCGAGGTCTCTAGCTCAGTCCTCAATGTCTGAGCCTCGTTCTCCAGGCAAAAGTCAGTGATAAACTCAATGATGAACTCTGGCCATGATGCATAGGATAGACTCCCAATGGCTTGATAGCTGTGCATAATTCTGTCAACAAAATGCACTGCTCATCTGCTTTTCATGAAGGACATGGCCCACATGATTTTCAAATGTTCATCCTCAAACTGATGGGGTGCAAGCTGGAGGTACAGTTTGCATGAATTTAGGAATGAACATCCTTTCATATGATCACCCAAAAAGTTGCTCAGGGATGTGGGTTTGATCAAACATGTTGCTTTCGTAGTCAAAGGTAGTTTGTGAGGCAATTCAGGTATAGGAGAGAGAGGGGATCATTCAGATGGAGTACTTTACACTCCCCCACCTATTCCAGTTGGATTCCAGTTTGTCCAGCCAGAATTTCTGGAATTTCTGGAATCTGGTGGAATTTTTTTTGTATGTAGTTTTCCCTACACAGCACAATTCCAGTTGGACTAAGGATCCAATTTACACCCGGAATCCCTGGAATCTGACCAGACTCATTGCAACCAGACTAACCAGAATCCATGGACTAACCAGAATGCACATGCTTTCCCAAATAAAAGTTTCACATACAGTAAGCTTTGAACACTCGACCTTGGGGTCTACATGGGTTTACACACAGAACAACACTTAACCACTGATCTACCAAGTCTTTATTCCTACCTACATTTAATACCATTATTACCCTTTAATACCTTTATTACCCAATTAAGGGCGTAGTAACCATACACATAGCTGTATGCATTGCATGACATGTGACATGTGACTGCCAGCTCACAACCACCACCACCGTTGTCAATGCCACCTCCTCCTCCTTTCCACTCTACCACCACCACTGCATGTGCACCTGCCACCAGCACTCCCATGCCCACTCCCACCATCACCACCACCCTCAAATGAGCTGACTGGATGGAACACAGGCTCAAACGATGGCAACTGTCATTTGGGCCATGGATACATTTTTCTTTTTCTTTTTTTGCTTTTTGTTTTATCAATCAACTAATTGTATTTTATTGCTTTTTAGGTTATATACTACTGGGGACGACCTGCCATGACGAAAAATGTGCAACCCACACCCATGCCCACCTGATCCCCTCCTCCCCATTCAAATGGGATGTGAGGCTGTTGACATGGGCTAGGAGGGTGCAGAGGGATGCCAGGAGACTCCAGAAGGAAGGTACCTGCCTAGTAAGCACCCACCAACCTCTGTACTCACACCATGTCACACTGACGTGCCCAAACCCCCCCCTCCCAAAAAAAAAAAACAGAAATCCAAATGGGGGATGACAGCAACAAACAATGACAAGCCACCCACCCCCAGCCTTATGAGCAACTGCTCATGGGGTGGATCATGGGTGGAACAACACCTGGGACAGGAGACGACAATGACACACCACCCACCCCCAGCCTCATGAGCAACTGCTCATGGGGTGGAACATAGGTGGAACAACGCCCAGGTGCAGGGATAGGAGACGACAATGCACCACCCACCCCCAGCCTCATGAGCAACTGCTCGTGCAAGGGGTTAGCTTTTTATGTATATAAATAAAACTAAATAAAACTCCCTCTCGCATCTTGTGAGAGGGAGGATTTTTTGTTTATGTATGTAATCACAATCATCCCCACTCCCTCGCATTCAATGTGAGGGATGTGGTTAATTAAAATTTTGATCTTAACTACTTTGAAAAAAATTAGAGTTGTGAGTTTGAGTGTCATGAATAAACCTTATATTACTAACTAATAATTCTCCTGTGGCTCAACTGGTTAAGCACACATGTTTGGTTTGTCATGTGATCACTCTAATCAAGATGTCTTGAGTTCAATCCTTACTCTGCACAAATATATTTTGTAGGCACTTTGACAACTTAAGACTTGAAATTTGACTATCCATTAGGGTATATACTCTAAGTTGAGCATCTGGAGTAACCAGAATCTGGTCGGAATAACTGGAATAACTGGACTCCAACTGGAATAACTGGACTCCAATTGGAATAACTGGACTCTGACCAGAATAACTGGACTCTGACTGGAATAACTGGACTCTGACCGGAATAACTGGACTCTGATCAGAATAGGTGGGGGAGGGTAAATTACAGTTTGGATGCAGGGTTCAAAATGCTGGCGGGTGTGCTAGTGTGGTTCAAAGCACTAGGTAGGACATTAACCTCATCTCGACTCGCATTCATGAGGAACAGTTGATGCAGGGATTGGTTGATAGCTGCGATATCACCTTTGAGCTTTCTCTGCCACTCATCGGTTTGCTCAGTAGCCATTGGAATGTTATAGTAGGATAAGGAGAAAGAAGTGGAGGGAGGATAGGAGGATCATACAAGCCACGAGAAAGACTTCAAAAATGTACATAATTTTTGTGGTCCAACTGACTGACTGGGGAACCTTGCTACTCTCAGTCCACCAAGAACAAGACTTTTCTTCTGTAAGGGCAACCTTACAATCAGAGCCTGAGCTTGATACTTGCAAGGGAAAACCAAAGTGTTAGATAAACTAATGGAACAAAGAAATATCTACACACCTTGCAAGGGAAAACCAAAGAGAAAAGTCTAAGGTGTTTCCCTGCAGAGGGTGCTAACTATATACCCAGAACCATGTGACAAAGTAAAATAATTCAGTCTCCATGTGGAAGCAGGACTAAGGAAGTGAGCACCACCAGGGGCCCATCAGAAGGTCATCCTGCTTCATCCTAATGCATTTGAAAGTCATCCCACAACTTCTGTGGCATCATCAAAGTATGGGTGTGGTCGTAGGTGAGGGGTGGAGCAGTTCAAAGCAGTTTGAAGAATGTTCAAGGAGTTCGAAGAGTTTGAAGACAGTTCAAAGCGTTTGAAGTTTGTTCGAGTAGTTCAAAGAATGTTCGTGAACTTCATAGAGGTTTGTAGGGGTTCGTGAGTGCTCATCGAGGGTTCCCCTTACAGCTGGGGCCATAAAATATTACAATGCAGAAACTCACAAAGTACTTACCTCCCACAACCTCTGGAATATTACACCTTCAGAATGACCTACATCTCCCGACCATATTGAACTTACACCCGATTTGCCAGGTAGCATGCCACCAATGGGTGTAACAGATTCTGATGATACAACTCAGAACCTTGCACCCAAGAAGCAAAAATGGAATGAAATAGAGGAAGATATAGATATTGACAAACCACGGAAGATGTGTGGAATTTGTACTGATTATAAGCACCTTCACAATCCTTTCACATATGAGGAAGATGACAATTTCTTATCAATTGAAGAAGTCTATGCAATTGTTGCTGGAGATGAACTTATGAGTCTCAAAGATGCAAAGAACTCCCTGGATTGGCCTGAATGGCAAAAGGCCATGAAGACTGAATTGGATTTATTGTCAGAGAAGGGGACTTGGGAACTTGTCCAGAAACCTCATGACACAGTACCAATCAAAAATAAATGGATCTTTGTGAAGAAGTGTAGTAAAGAAGGGGAAGTAGTAAGGTATCAAGCAAGATTAGTGGTGAAGGGATGTGTGCAATGACCCAGATTTGATTATAGGGAAACATTTTCACTGGTTGTCAGGATGGATACATTACGCACTAATAGGTCCCCAGCACAGTTCAAGCACCGATATATTAGTTTTCGACTTTCAATTGACTTCGAATGCTTTGTACAGCTCGGAATATACACTTGGAACATTGTCGATGAGTTCCGAACCAGTTTTGAGCAATATTGCAGCGATATCAGCCTTTGAACAAGTCTGATATTTCCTCAACTGACTTTGAAAATCATCGAACATTGGAGATTGACATTGGACACTATATCACTATCCGAATTGTCATCGCACACATGCCAGACATATCCCCTACCATTGTCGAACAATATCGCACCGATTCCGGGCCACAAACAAAGTCCAAAGAAACTTCAAAAATCTTCAAAAAACCTCGAACCTCAAAAAACATCTTTGGACACAGTATTTCCTATTTGAACAATCTTCAGATGCATGCTGGACACATGGGACACTATCTCAAGTATATTGAACACATTTTGACCGCATGTGCACGCATACAATCTGCTCAAAGCAGTTTCCAATGTTTTATGACAAGGACAGTCCATTTTTAGCTATTCTTTCTTATTATTTCTTCATCATGTGTTATATTCACCCTTTCTAGTCTCGCTTTATTGCTCTGATATACTTCTATTGTCTTTTGCCTCGAGTTTTCCACATGTTTGCCTCATGTTCTCTAGCCTTTTTAGGTACTTTCTTTATTTTATATAAAAAGATGTACTAGATACAAAGAAAAAGAAGAAAGTCATTGTCTTCCTCCCAGATCGCAGTGATTTGAGAGTTCAGTTTAGCCTTATTCAGTCCGAAGTTTGGTGTTTTACACTAAATGTCTTCGAAAAACCTCAAAAAATATCACAACTCCTCGAAAATCCTTGCATTACACTATTTTTGCTCTCGATTCCCTCGATTCACCTTTGCTTCACTTCTATTACTTGTCTAGTCCCCTGATCTTGCATCCAAACATATTTGCACACTCTGAATTCATCGATCTAGCCTCAAAATTCCTCAAAATTCCTCAAAACACATTCTTTTAGCTTTGAACTGCTTCGACAAGCAGTCATTTTATGACTATTTGATGGTCAGTCTGACAGGTGACATCTAGAGGGCCTCGCATCCTTCCTCTAACTTGTGTTATACCATCTGAAGCCATTTAGTAGGTTTTGTTTGGGTTTCTGGGTTGAGCATCATCAGCACAATACTAGCTCTCGTACCAGAAAAAGAACTCAAGTTGCAACAAATGGACATAAAGGGCACATATCTAAATGGCACTTTACAAGAGTCAATATATATGCAACAGCCTGAAGGATGTGAAGATGGAATGGGTCAAGTATGTAGGTTAGTCAAATCGCTTTATGGTTTAAAGCAGGCAGGCCGAGAGTGGAATATTGAACTTGATGGCAAACTCAAAGTCCACAACTATGCGCGCTTACTTTCTGATCCATGCGTGTATATACGATGTGATGGTGATGACTTTGGAACAATGGCTATCTGGGTGGACAACTCACTACTTTTTGCTTCATCTGATAAAATGATGGATCATATGAAAGAAACACTTCACTCGGAATGGGAAGTAACAGATCTTGGAGAACTGAGTAAAATTGTTGGCATTGAAGTTACATGAACCAAGGATGCAATAACTATATCTCAGCAGAGATATAATGGGAAGTAACAGACCTTGGAGAGCCAAGTAAAATTGTTGGCATTGAAGTTACACAAACTGAGAATGCAATAACTATATCTCAACAGAGATATATTGAAAATATTCTCCGTAATGAAGGAATAGCCGATGCAAATCCTACCGGTATACCCATGGACCCCAATATGAAGCTTGGACCAAATCCAGATGATAATGAACCCAATTGAAGCAATTCATATGCATCATTATTGGGGAGTCTGCAATTTTTGGCAAATTCCACAAGACTGGACATAAGCTACACAGTTAATAAATTGGCCACCTACACTGCAAACCCAGGTTTAAAACACCATGGTGCAATAAAGTGAATATTCAGATACCTGGTGGGTATGAAAACTCTAGGGATCACATACAGAAAATCCCAAAATGAAACTGAAACTGAAAACCTCTTCCACGGATATGCAGACGCTGCATACACAAATGCCAATGACCTCAAATCCACAACTGGCTATGTTTTTCTAGCAGCAGGGGGAGCGATCACATGGAAATTGAAGAAACAAACCATGATAGCATTGTCCTCTACAGAAGCAGAATATGTAGCACTGTCAGAGGCTGGACACAAGGTGACATGGCTGAGAAATTTGTACAGTGAACTCAGATTCCCACAAAATTCACCGATGGAAACTAAAGGCGATAACAAAGGATCCATAATATTGATGCACAACCCTCAATGTCACCAGTGATCAAAACATATCACTATTTGCCATCATTGGGTCCGAAGTCTAGTAACTGACAAAATACTCGATATACAAAACTGTTGTGATCTGGAACAAACAGCGGATGTGTTAACGAATGCATTACCAAGGCCTAAATATATACGACATAGGGCAGAGATGGGAATTCAGTCGACGCGCGAACTCAGTAGCTTTCCTCGCATGTGAGTTGGTTTTTCCCACGGGGTTTTCTACCACATAGAGGTTTTGACTCATCTGAAAGGCGAGAAATTTAACTTTTCAATTATACATTTAACTATTCCTATGAACTCAACCGTGCTAGGCTTGAGGGGGAGTGTTGGGATAGTCAATCCTAGCGCATCACGTTAACGAATCATGTTTAATAATAGAACACGATGTATTTATAGATCATAACATAGGTACATCATACTAGTAGTATAGGAGAATACGAGATGTTCTACCTTATCCTGAACACCCATCATTAAATCCTCCTAAGAACTTCTACTCCATTCCATAATCCCAAGAGTTTTGAAGACTGAATCTCAGAGGGGAAGGATACATCCATCAGACGTTCTTCAACTACAGGCAACATATGTGATAGTACACATTATATGACGAACAAAGTTATGAAGACTCAGAATCTGAATATGTGCTAGCCATATCCACTTCAACCTCGATGCTAAGATCAGCATTGTCATTCCCACTTCGTGCTACCTGGTTAGCAGGCGGTGAATGATGCGGCATACATGCGGCACCTGCTGCACTGCGAACCACAGCGGACTGTGGACCTGGCACCGGGCTCGAACACATACTAGACAAAGGTGCACTCAACAAACTATACCGCTCCATATCAAACAGTCCAACTACTTTTAGGCATGTTCAGTCAAAAGCCCCACCTCACGAAGAATAGAAAAAAAAATGCTCCGAATGCTCCTCTACTTGTGGGTGTGGATTGGAGAGATTAAGCCGGACCCTGGGATCTCCACTGGTGCATATTCCACCCGCTTTTCTCCCGCTGGTCCCAGAAAACTCAATCGCCGGCACTGGCTGACTATGGCGACCATCGCTGCCCACAACCCACACCCACATCAACCCCCACATCCTGGTCTATCACCCATGCCAATGCCCATGTTCATCCCGACCCCCCAATTCCAACTCCACGGCCAAGAACACTGGACATAGAACAAGTCCCCATGCTCATACCGGAACCTCGGTGGATTTTGGGCTTGTCCTGTAGAATGGAGGATAGGAATCTGGGAACGGGAGTGGGAGGAAGTTAGTGGAGAAGGATGGGATGCAGGGTAGGCGGCGGATGGCTGAGAAGGTGGTGGAGGCGGGGGGATACCCTGAGCTGTGGCAGAGTAGGACGTCAGCGTCCCATATTCAGTGATAGTGGGTGGTGACACACGCTGTCAAGGCCAGACGTACGTTCCCGCACGCGCAAAATGGAACGTGGGATCGGCTAGTGTGGCTAGGGGCGATGATGTCATTGAGGACCAGGTTGAGGATATGCTTGAGCTTGCGCATCGGAATGACGAGGACTTTGTTGGGGGGATCAGATTGTCGTAGTACATGCTGGACGTTGTTGATGTAGCTGTAGGTGTGGACATGGATTCGGACACACGCTCTCCCCTGCACTCCGCCTACGCCGTCTCCCCAACCCCATCCCCATACCTGTCGCCGTCCCCATCCCCAGAGGCAACGCCCTGCAAACACACACTTTGTTCATCCTACTTCTTCTTCTCTTTCCGCATCCTCTCCTGCACGCAGATTCCTCCTCCTGCAGGTGGGGTATATGTATGTGCTCGAAGCCAGGGGCGCTCCCACGAAACCTCCCCGGCACTCCTACTTCGCTGCCTACCCCATCCGCTCGCTTAGCTCCCGACGAAAGACGAGCGCGGCAAGTTTGATCCATGTCGATATTGATAGGCGTAGGTGGCTTGCTCCTACGTCTGCTTTTCGCTGGTGGAAGGGCCGTATATGGATCTTCGGGGATGGGTGAGTCCCGAGAAGAAGTTGGTATGGGGGTGGTAGATGTAGGTGATGATCGATTCGCAAGGCAGCGGGTGGTGGAGGGGATAAGAAGAGAAAAGGCAGTCCGTAGCTGACGGCTGTATGACAGAACAGTGGTTAACGTTAGATATGAGTTAGCGGCAGACAATTTAATCGAGTTCTTACCAGGACTGGATCACACGTCATCAGCCTCATACAACATTGACAAAATAAGTCGTTTGCCATCCGCATGTAGTGCGGCGGCCATACGTTCGAGAGCACCGCACGTACGTGAATGATCCACGCAGAGCATCATCCTGTAAAAGCGTAAACGAAGATTACTCGTCAGGAGAATAGACTTGCCTTGAGATGAGGGAAATGAAAATGTCGATCAGCGCCAAATCACCGCACACGTGTTACAGGGCCAGCTTCAACAGAAACCCGCCGCTGCCAGAGATGGACATCGATATTGTTGTCATCGTCCAACACCGATGTGACTCCAAGTGGATGGAATGGACAGGTGCAACGACGATGGGTCATTTGCCACAGGGAAGATTCGCAGAGAACCTCCAAACCATCTCATCCGTCGTAACCAGGATACTTAATTTTCAGAATCGTCTCGCACGCGAACAAGGGCGATATACAAGGCGAAGAATGGCGAGATCCATGAGGGATTTGCAGTATAACCCCCCAGCGAATGTCGGCAAAACATCCAAGGGCGTAGAGGTTTCGTGAATTGTGAATGGACAGTGGATTACCCTCGATTGGGGATAGTTACGGTATTGTAGAACTTAGTGAAACAGTGGAGAAAGCCTGTGAATGACAGAATATCAGTAAACTTATAAGGAAAATCTGACGTACATAGTTAGAAAGCAACATAACATGTACGCCATTATTCGCTCCCCTCCCTACTTGCCCTTATCCATCACTCTTGCTTCACTCCCCAATCAGCCCCAACCACACTTGCTCAATGGATTCCGATCTGTCTGAGCGATCCAAGACCGGTAAGCAATCAGCAGTCACACCAGTAAAGGTTGCTCAAACATTGGCTTAGATGATGAGCTCACCCTCTTCTGTTGGATTCTCAACAAATCCGACAGTCCCTTCTCGGTTGAGATTGGGATGAGTAAGACGGTGGATAAACTGATGAAAGCGATAAAGAAGGAGTTGGAACCCGAACTTGATCATCTTGCTGCACCCTCCCTCGAAATCTGGAAGGTGAGCATATCCTCCTGGCATGTGTCGATTAGGGGGTCTGACGTTCGGGAAGCTGTTTCCACCCATTCATTCTTCTGAACTCGGTGTGAAGCTGCGACATGCACAAAGTCCGCAGGAGATCGCAGGCTGCGTCGAATTAGACCCTCTCGATGAATTGTCGGAACATTTCTCGTCACCCCCTCGCAAGCACGTTCATATCATCGTGCAACTTCCGCCCCCCGCCCCGTGAGTATTCTCGTCATCTCTTTATTTTGCCTGTTTGCCTGAACAATGCGCCACTGCCTATATTTCACAAACATTTCATGCTTTCCCATTCCCCCGCTTCCCCTCTGTACGTTCTCTCTTCAATGTTCGCCCATCTTGCTACCTTGGCCCAATACGAACAATCCAGTTCCTCGTCCCCATCCCCCGAGCGTTCTGCTAAACGACCCCGTGTGAAAGACCGCGAAGCGCCGCACACGCCTCGTAAGGCGACTCGAGCAGCATCGCTGCAAACCCCGAGTATGTCCCGTACCTGCTCCCTTTAATGCTTCTGAGCACGTTCTTTGTTAGCGTCACCCCAACGCCTTAGTGCAAAAGAGATCGAGCCCGCAATGTTTACTGCGCTCGAGCCCTTCACCCAGTACATCACCTACTTGGCGGAGGGGAAATTGGACGGATATTTCAATTCCATTCAACCTGAGGACTTGGTTACAGATCTCGAGGTACATCTACCCTCTCGGCCAATACTTCTCCTCCACGACCTGGGCACGTACCAATACGAGGAGCGGATTCAATGGTTGTTTGTTCCCGATACAGTGTTTGTGTCTTTTTGCAATCCTTTTCATGGCGGATGAATAATCCAAATTTCGCTTGGTGCAGTCATCTATTTGCCGTCTCTGGTTCCGGAAAGACTCGCCTTGCACTCGAGGGGCTCTGCCACAAGTGGGGATTTTATATTACATGGCGAGACGACCAGAAGCCAGGGGCAGTTGGCTCCCATGACTTTGTACAGGCGACCAGGATAGTGGAATCAATGAGTCAGTGGGATAAAAGCACTGGCACGGGCCAAGCCGATGCTATCAAGAACGTCGAGGTGGCGTATCGTGCCTTTACGATGCTGATATGTGCTCGTGTCTTTGTTCTAAGTCGCTTTTTGAAGAATCTGCCCAGTGGCACAGATGCGATGGTAGCCCGACGGCGATGGGTCCTTGCTCAAGTCATGCCTCCCTCCACAACTTTGGCCGCCCCCTCCTCCGACCTCTTTACCTTTGTCCTTGAAAGCCTCCGTGATGCTAGCACCACGGATATGAATAATGTTATCTCTTCCATGCTTCGAGAGATGCCGCATATAGTGGGAAAAGAAAATTTCCAACAGAAACAGACCTTCTTCGCTGTGGTCGACGAAGCCCAAGTGGCTGCCGTGTATCTGACGGATTATTTTCGTTCCCGCACCACAGGGCTTGATAAGCGCCCTGTTCTGCACGCGTTCTATGGGTTTCTTTTGGACATTCAAATCATTGAGGGGGTCATACTTGCCAGAACCGGTCTATCGAAGGAGATGGTGCAGGAGCATTCTCAAGGCGCAAAAAACCTGGGGGCAAGCCCAGTCCCCATTGTCTTCGTTGACGTTGGGCGATTCATGCAGGATGGGGAAGACCATAAGTGCTACATAGCCAAGTACCTTTCTCTTTCCCCCAGCAGCGTCTCTGATCAGTGATTGATTGAGCGAATATTGTATTGGTTTTCTGGACGGTAGGCACAGCTTTCAACATTCTGAGATGCCACACTGATGTTTAATCCCTAAAGTTACCGATTTACAGCCAGCCTCATTGAACTACTACTCTTCACTCAAATGCACTCACTGCACTGTGTTCTTAGTGCTTTCGCTCAGGTTTTGACTGGGTTCACCATCACTGATGCTATTGATCTGGAGGAAGCAGAATCGCCCCTTACGGCCGACACGCTTAAGTGGATGAAGTATAATTATGGATCAATCGGTAGCATAGATCGTATCTCCAAGAAATCTGACAGTATGTGTAATGCCTTGTATTGAGCTACAGATTTCCTAACACACAAGCCCATAGAAAAAGCTGGACTGTCCATTTTGAACGAGGATATTTTAGAAAGTACGTGTTAGTGCCTTATCGAGCCACAGACTTCCTAATACTCAATCCGCTAGGAGATAATTTGATGAAGTGTCTTTTCCATGTTCTCATGCGGTGGAGAATTGGAAGTCAAGCTATGTCCCTTCCCATTGAAGGTTACATACACGAGACAATTGTGTTGGGTGTCAATCACTTGGAGTCAGTTGCTTGTGAGGCTGGGGGTGGGTGGTTTGACTGGGAGAAGATTGCCATTTGAATGTTTGACCCGGACACCAACTATCCCGTCTATCTTTGCGAGCCACTAGTTGTTCTATATCTGAGTTCAATCTTCGCAAGGCAATCATGGACCACGAATCGGCCATGGATTACTGATGCATTCTGTACGGCTCGCAACAGCTCGTCGCTAGGATTCATATATGAAGAGGCCGTGCTTCTGGTGCTCTTGCAAGAGTTCGGAGGCAAAGCTCGCGCCTTATCAGATGTTTTCCACTGCAATCAGCCCTGGGGTTTGAGAAAGGTTACCTTGGTGTCATTGAAGCGCGGGAATAACGGTTTAATGCTGTGCTGCCCTGTATCGTGGACTTCAGGCAGTTCCGACCGGTTAGGATTCAGAGCTACATCTCCCACCGATGTTCTCAACTGGCTCAATAATTCTAACAGAAAGTGTTTCATTTTCCCCGATACCCATATGGGTCCCGATCTTTTGTTTTTCCTTCAAGACGAGGAGACCAAGGAGTTGATTCTTGGTGCAGTGCAAGCCAGAATCGTTCAACGCCTTGACACACGCGCCTGGCTGTCTGCCTTGGATTCCGTTATGCTTCAATGTTTCTACACGTCCAATGTGTGTATCAATCGAGTTTGCATTCATCGAGTTTGCATTCCCGCACTCATCCTCTATTTTTGCATTATAGACGGAGAACGGCAGGGTGCCATATGCCCCATCAGTGCATCCCGGTCTTTTGTATGATATCACGGGCGTCTTGGAATCGATACTTGGGTCTGCGGAATACAAACCTGTGTTTGACGAGTATCGAAAGAAACTTCGCAGCTCTACAGCACTCGATCAGCAATTTGCGTCCCAACCACCCCGGAAAACACCTAAGCACCTACGTATTATCGCGACTAAGGAAGCACACCAACGGTGGACATCGGAGTGCAAGGGCGATGTAGGGGTTTTGCGATGGGAGCATGTGGAACAGTATCTTGGCTCAATGGCAGATGTTGTAATGACCGGGTCACTCAGTGTACCTTAACGTGTACATGCATTCCTATGTCAGCCTTTATGCCAGCTATTGTCCTGTCTGTCTGATTAATGACAATGTGGCCAGTGCCACATGCTCAGCTTTGGGAAATGGCCATAAAGTTCCAAATCATGATACATTATTATCATTCATTAACTACAATGTTTTTGGATTACATAAAAGATGCCGATTTCAGACTAAGTATAAAGTTCGGTAAAGATGACGATGATCAGTGAAAATATTAACAAAAAATATGTCACACTCATCAAGTACGGTGCTGCTTGTCCAGGGCGGAGGTATGTGAGCTCCAAAATTGGGAAAGAGATGCACAGTTCGCTTGATATTCGAAATGGGTACAATGCTGCAGATCTGCCCTCCACCACTGTCCTTCATGACCGAAATCTTATGCAACCCATGGTGAGGGATAGGTGTATACCATTCAACATATGCTAAACGATCCGGGATAGGTGTGACAAAAAGCTTCTCGATTGATGTTTCGGGCAGTGAGAAGATGGTGCGAACACGCCCAACACGATATCCTAATGTAGTAGGTCAGCACAGTTCCACATATGTGCATCTATTGAATCAAACCTTTGAGTCGAGTCATATCCCCAGTTCCATCGTTGATCAAGATGGTATCAAAACGCCCCGGAACAACACAGCCGCGTTTATCTCTACCCTCCGGCCGAGCATGTACGCTGTCAGCAGTTGAGGCAATACCAGTCACTGGATCTGTTCGACAAAACTTCAAACGATGCCAAACATGAACCCCGCAGAATGGAATTTGAATGGTCCAGAGACGGCGTTCGATCTGGGCGGTATTTAGGTGGGGTTCATTGATGTAGATAATCCACCGAGCTAATGCTGTACGAAAGAATTGGGCGCCATATTGTTCTCCTAATTCGTCGAACTTTACCCCTCAAGCGGTTGAGTGCTTCCTGAGATGGAGTGCGCGGTCAAGTTCCAGTCCAGGTGGAAGCCAATCAGACGGCTCTGGGCTTATTTCCGAGCTGTGAAGTTGCCAGTCAATGTATTGAGCATGATGATGAACCTTCTCCTTGCATTTCCGGAAAACCATACCGGGGTCATCTGGGAAAATATGTCCTTACCATTTAGGGCTGCACACCGTGACCATACAGTACGGCATAGACGGACCCGTAGTACGGTCGCCGTACCCATACCGTTGCAGCTCTTTGCAACTGTGTAGATGGACGGTGGACAGGACGGACAGTACCCGTCCAATGCCGTCCAAGGTGTGGCCGTCAACGGGATTAGACGGCATTGAACGGGAATCTCCGAGCAAACTTTAATTCCCGCTACTTTTGAGTACATAGTGGGTTTTAGTTAGTCTCGGCTCCAGACATTCTATCACATGAGAGCGGAGTGCGAAAAAGAGAAGTGGGTGGTAGACCTCTACTGCTGGCTCAGAGTGAAGTAATAGCGGAAAAACTGAGACCTGCCTAAACGGACCCCAAATAGAATATGCGCGAGGGAGCGAATGCGCTCGTATTACTACAAACACTGACAGACTATAGTACAAAACCAGACATAGACCATTTGACTAAAACACAATTCAAGCCTTGCAAAAAAAGAAAAAAAAACAACAAAAGAAGGGAGGGAAGGGAGGGCCAAGAAAATCGAACATTTAGCTAAATGATTCGATGAAGCCTGTATTTGTCATGTGACTGTGTCAGGGACTCAGATAGAATGAGTAACTATATCTGCTCACAAGTAAGATTCAACTGGGTAGAATAGCGGAGCTATAACAGTGAACCAGATGAATCCTGAAAGTGAGGACCTAGTTGAGATCAACCTGAAATGAATTGCAGAAACTCTTACAATGCGAGTAAGTGTTATTCAGATAGGTGGAGCCTTAAATAACAGTACCATGAAAGTAAGAAGCTGGCGGCAATAAGAGTGTGAAGCGCTTACCTGTGTTGCTTGCGAGTGATGGTAGTCAAGAGGAAGCAACACAGAAAGACCCCTAGCTGCATTTTATCTGTCTTATACCTGGCATCTGCTAGCCCCTAGCACCAAGGTACTGATCATGCGAAAAGGGGAAAATGAACGTGGATAGCAAAGCTAGTCATGTGAACTCAAGATGGCGCAGAGGCCTACGAAAATGCTCCTTGCCCTTGGAACCCACCTTTACGATGACCTCTGCTGCTGGCTCAGAGTGAAGTAATAGCGGAAAAACTGAGACCCACCTAAACAGACCCCAAATAGAATATGCGAGGGAGCGAATGCACTAAAAGATGCTGATGATGATGTGTGTGGGGGTGGTGGAGGTGAGAAAAGATGAAAAGCGAGGAGCATAGAGCAATTTGACTAGATATGCAGTTGGAGAGCTGCCAATTGCTGTTCAACCCTAACTGCTGGATTTTCTCAAATGTAAAATTTCCAAGCCTCTGAGGACCATTGTCTGACAGCTTGAATGATAGATTCCGCAATGCCCAAGGAGGCCAGAAAGGTGGCGTAACCTGTGCAAGCGGAATGTCCTCTGAAACGATGGTCGAGAACCATGAAGAATTTAAGTTCGAACCATGACTGAGTAGGGTGAGAGCCGTTCTCGTGGAGGAACAAGGCTGCCTTGGTGCCATGGAGACGATCCTGAAGTTGCACATAATCCTGGAGAAGTGATACAGGATCGGCAACATCTTGTGTTGTCAAAATGACATCAGATCCTCGATAGAAAGGATCCCCCTTATGATATGGTAGGCGATACTGTGCATGCCCACTCTCAAAGGTCAATGATGCCTGTTTGATGATCTTCCTCCAATCGAACAAGCCGTGATTGTTCTTTTGGATCAGTTCACCCATATGATGGCATCCGTAGAATGCACAAGTCAGTAGAACAATAAATAGAAAGTCGTCATAGGTTCCCATGCAATGGGCAACATTGAGGAAGGACTGCAGATGAGGCAAGCAAAGTGGGAGTTTCCTCTCGACAGGATCTGCTCATACTTTCTTTGAACCCCGGATGGTGGAACTTACGAGAGGATCTGCATGATTGGCATTGGAATCAGGGTACAGGTCTTTCAGAAAATGTCATATGCCTGTCAGGTATTTCAGTCTGGAAGTGATGAATTGAGATGAGTAAGTGAGGTAACAGGATAATGTGGTGGGTGTAGGATCCAATGGAAGAGAGTGTAAGATGCAAAAATTGATGTAGTCTCGAGCCCCAGTAGCATAGTTTTTGGATGTTGAACGTTCAATAGAGTTTACCTGCAAATAAAGAGCTCAGGCATCAAGGTCTGCCAGCTCCATGGGGGGGCGAGGTACATGTGGAGTGCTCCTCTTCCCCCCCAGCACACTTGAAAGTACTCTCTCCATCGCGCTGGCAGAAGCTCCCATGGAGGAGTAAAGCTCTCGACATGGTCAGCAGAGAATTTGCTTTGGTACTCATCTATGAAAAAACGAGACAGCATGTCAGCACGTACATTCTTCTTCCCTTTGATAAACCAAACACGCAGATCCATCCCCATCTGGAGGATGATATTAGCAATGGCCAGCAGTGGGGCATTGTGCAATGATTTGGCTGTATGAAGGGAGTTCAAAACGGCAACAGAATCCAGACTATCAGTCCAGATGAGCACATGGCATGGGGGACATGGGAGAGAGCCCACGTGGTGAATCACTGAGGTGATGGCGAGCAATTCCAAGAAAAAGATATCTACTTTAGCCCCCATAGGCAGAGGTCTAATGGGATAGACAAAGCCCTTGTTGGAGTAGACAAATGCCAGAGCATTGCGAAGACTCGCATCTGTCCACATCACCATGTCAGCATCATGATCAGGCCACATACCCATATCAGTGAAACAGATTCCAATGGTTGCAGGAATGACGCGCTTTAGCCACAGCAAATCAATCCACGTTGATGGGAATTCCACGATGTGACCTAGATTTGCCGCTAATTTTGTGATACAGTTCCGTCAGGGCTGGTTGTCCCAGGGAAGCACATTTATCATGCAGTTCAGGTGACCAGCCAGGCATCGCCACGCTTGCAGGGAAGAAGAATGGTCTGGAGTAGTGAGAAAAAGATCAATTTTTGTGATGATATTGGACAGGGCGGATGGCGATAAAGATATACTGCCCACATTGACATCCACCCAAAAACCGATTATCTTCAAAACCTTGCTGTGTTCCTGCTTTTGGTCATCAAAAGGACAAGATATTGAATCCCAGAGGAGCAAAAATTGCACTTGACGATGTGGTTGAAGCTTCCCTCGGTACCAAATGAGGTTGTCGGCATAGTCCCAGCTGAAAAAGTCATCCATGTAGACATGTAAGCCAACAATACCCAACTTGTGAACACCAAGCCAGCACAGTAATCCCGACACGGCGCACCAGCATCGAGGAGAAGCACGGTTGCCAAACACAAGGCATCGAACAATGAATAATTTACCCTCGATTCTCACGATTTGACATAGTTGAAAAATGGGGTGGGCTGGCAAGTTGAGGAACGCAGATGCAACATCTGATTTAAAGGTCACCAGATGTCACCCTGGGTTAGACATGCGAGCGTTGTGCAGATTCTGACCAAATGTTTGCATATCATCATACTTCACCTTGGCTTCTGATTGAGGAATGCCATCGTTGATCCCAGAACGAGAGTGATCCGTGACGACACATGGTTTTTCATTTTGCCAAACCACAAACATCGGGGAAATCTTCATTCCTGGAAGCAGGTCTGTATTTTCCAGAGATTTGGACCATTGACCAGCCCCAATCTCACAGTCTTGAAAGGCTCGGATTGCCTCTGCATCTTCGATGTTCGACTCATAATCTGGTATAACCTCTTCCAATTCGATTTTCCAATCTCCTTTGTCAAAAGGCCAAAAACCTTTGTGAAGATCTTTCATCACGGAATGTACGAAAGGTTGGTTTGGATGATCCATTAGAAGAAGCTCAAGTTTTTCCACATCAAAAGGTGTGTCAACTCTTATTGCATCACCCAATGAATGGATGGACTCTTGGATAACAGGGTCGTCCAAAAGGTGTCGAGGTGGAGATGGTAGAGGAGGCGCAATCTCAGTGTAACAAGCCAATGGTGAAATACAATCTGTTAAATTGTCTGTCCAAACAAACCCACAGCAAAACCTAGGGGAGTTGAGGGTATCTGGAGCTTTACATTTTAAGGATGGAGTGCTCAAAGAGATTGGCCCCTTCTCAGCAAACCTCAACACACCCTCCTGTAAGTCCAACAACTCATGATCCATTGCAAGATTGGAGGAGGGCAAAGCACTGCTCGTTGTCCTTCACTCGGTGTCCTTCACCACAAATGCAGCAAATCCCATGCTTGCAGCGATTTGGGCATATCTCGGTCTTGCACGAACTGAAGCTCCAATTATGGCAAGTCACATCTGCACATTTCGAACTGTTGGCAGGAGCAGATGTGTGAGAAGAGACAGCTCTCTTATTCGTGTGTGGAGGATGTGGTGAAGTCGGAGAGAGCATTTGTGCAAGGAGCGGAAGGTTGAGTTGAGCCCGATTGTCAAGGCGAAAAGGCTTCTTAGAGTACTTATCACAAACTTGTACATTGAATGATATAGCAATGAGAGGATTCACTGGTGCAGCTCGGAAAGGGTCCATAACCATCGACCGATACTCCCTAAGTTCATCTTCCTGATGAGGAAAGAAGAAGGCAACACCTGCAGACCATGCGCCGAAAACCTGTATCCAGTCAGCTTCAGTTTGAAGAGGGCGCTTAGAGAAAGCTTGGTCCTTCTTGACCAATGCGTAGCCAGCTCCAAAATCCTTCGGATCGTCATGATGATTGTAGCCCTTGTCCATTGAGGCAAAAAGCTTTTCAAAATTGACAAAATGGTCGAGAAGAATCTTCTGCCAGACAGTTGGAGGAAGGGGGTCACTGACTGGAGCAAACTGAGCTTTGCTGATGAGGATATCTTGAGAACCTTGTGGACTGTAAACAGAGAGGAGGTCCTGAGTCTTCTCAAGATGGGGATCAGACATCAACAAATCAGACAACCTAGATAGATGTGGGGCCTTAGTGAGCACAGATGCCACGATGGTGCCTTTGACACTAGATAGTCCAAGCAGATTTGCGAGCTCATCGGAAAGTGGTCCTCCAGAGTTCACAGCCATCTGAGGGGATGCATCCTGGAAATGATTGACCTTAGTGTGAAGCAAAGCCCAAGCGATAGACGTGGCAGTGTCAACTGGATTTGGAATGGGCTGTCCAGAAGACAGGCCTGCGATGTCTGGTACCATAGGTTCTTGGTCCCTTCGCTGTTGCAAGATATCGACCCAGAGATTGCATCATCCACAATCCTTTGACATGCTTCTGCCCATGCATGAATGTTGTCTTTGGTCTGGGCCACAGGGCTTGCAGTGCACAAAATGGGAGCATTGGACATGGAGAGAGAGAGGAGTGATGACAAACGAGAGAGTTTCCTAGAGAAGAGGATAGACAAGAGTGATAGGGGAGGAAACGATGGAGGTGTGTATGCCAAGAAAATTGAACATTTAGCTAAACAATTCAATGAAGCCTGTATTTGTCATGTGACTGTGTCAGGGACTCAGATAGAATGGGTAACTATATCTGCTCACAAGTAAGATTCAACTGGGTAGAATAGCGGAGCTATAACAGTGAACCAGATGAATCCTGAAAGTGAGGACCTAGTTGAGATCAACCTGAAATGAATTGCAGAAACTCTTACAATGCGAGTAAGTGTTATTCAGATAGGTGGAGCCTTAAATAACAGTACCATGAAAGTAAGAAGCTGGCAGCAATAAGAGTGCGAAGTGCTTACCTGTGTTGCTTGCGAGTGATGGTAGTCAAGAGGAAGCAACACAGAAAGACCCCTAGCCACATTTTATCTGTCTTATACCTGGCATCTGCTAGCCCCTAGCACCAAGGTACGGATCATGCAAAAAAGGGGAAAACAAATGTGGATAGCAAAGCTAGTCACGTGAACTCAAGATGGCGCAGAGGCCTACAAAAATGCTCCTCACCCTTGGAACCCACCTTTACCACAAGATAGAATGTCTGGTGACATTCATATGGACAGGTGTGGGTGACTGATCATGTGACCTGACGTGTCCATAGAATAAACAATAATATTGACACATCCTGTGCATACAGCCTACTGCTTGGAATGTCCCCCATCCCTTCTGACAGTGACACTTTGGATTCTGACTTTGGGGGGCCTTCACTTGCTGTACCTGAACAAACTTCAAGATCTGACCCACATATCCAACAAACTGACAAATGTCAACAATTTCTAGAGGATACTGGCAACATTTCTGACTGTGTGCTGAAGGTTCTCAATCTGATGGATAGACTACACCTTAGTAACCACACCTTGACCTAGCACCGCCATCTGCTTCGAAAATTCCCATGGTCTAACAGGGTTTTTTCAAGGGAGACTGCTCAACTACGCTGTAGAAAAGTGTATATACGCTCTGAAAAAGGCTAAAAACACTAAAAATACGACTATCGACATGCCAGACAACCAGGCACTGTCCGGTACCTTGGGGTTACGGCAGACGATGTTGTCGGAGAACGCCATACCAACCCAAAGAAGGTCAAACATTATGGCTGCGACTCCGGAACAGACCGCAAAAGAAAAGAACCCCATACCGCTGCAAGCGGAAAAGGGAAGGACCACAAGGCGATCGGCCACAGTTGGCCTGACAGAGAACAACTTAGGAGATATCCCTGATGCAGAGGCAGGACGCACATGGCTAGCAGCTAAGGCCTTACTAGTTTCTTCAGGCAACGCGCTGACGCTGACCTCACTGTCTGAGGCACTTTTATTAGTAGGGACTCTGCCGAACACCCCACTACAGACATTGAATGGAATTCGGGTGGTAGCACTACTACTATGAGGGCTGGAGACTGAGAACATAACAAAGGAAGTATCAATGGCAGTGACAAAAGAGCTGACCCCTCTCCTAAATGGAATACAGGATCCTTTTAGGGAAAAATCAGATGAGGCCGTCGCTAAACTCCAAGAAGACACCGACAAAATAATGGCTCAGGCCAAAGCTGCGACAGAAGAAATGAATAAGGTAATTAAAGGTATAGCTAACTCCATGGAAAAGGAAAGGGAAGCGAACATGACCTACTGGGATGCCCTACTCCACGGCGCAACCAGCCCACCGGTAAGGATAGACCCAAGGATCAGAGTGAGGGAGAGCATTAGGGCCAGACAATTCCTATGGACCATATTGGATGACACCCTGGGACTGAGGGCACTGGCAGCCCCACAATTACTACAGAAACTGAATGAAAAACTGACCATGGTGGCAAAGACGACAAATGAAAACTGCAAGCTACAGTTGGCGCTATGGCTAAAAAATGGAGGGCTGCTCGTAGAGGCTGGGGACGACAAATCAGCGGCATGGCTATGCAGCGAGGCAAACATCCTACACATGGAGTGCGAGCTGGGTACCACCATCCTGAACGAGATGCGCAACTACAATGTAATGGCGTATTTTGTCCCACTAACTTTCAATGCAGCAGAAAAGACACATGTAGAAGAAGTACTGGAAACTAATGGCTTAAACAGGGACTCAATCAGCAAGTGTAGATGGGCGAAGGCCCCTGAGCATCGCAACCCGAATCAGCTGGTAGGGCATATGATTGTCACTTTTACAGACCCGGACAGCACAAACAAAGCCATTCTAAATGGGCTCGTCATCTGCAACAAGAAAGTCTCGGTATCTAAGTGTAAAAAGGAACCAGTAAGGTGCTTAAAATGTCAAGGTTACAATCATGTAGCGAATGAATGTGTAATTCGGAGAGACATTTGCGCCAAATGTGGGGAAGACCACAGATCAAACTTATGCCAGGTGACCACCCTCAGATGCACCCCCTGCGACACACATGGGCATGTGAGTAGCGATAGGACCTGCCCCACTTTCCTCAGGAAATGTGAGGAACACAATACGAGGAACCCAGAAAACGCGTTACCCTTCTATCCATGGACAGAACCCTGGACGTGGGAAGCCATGCCACTGGGAGGACAGAGAACAGCAGTACCGGTAGGACTAGCAGATTACATGTGCCCTAAAGGAGGTGGTAGGTTGAGGCTAGCCCAGCTCACCTTTTCACAGAGACAGATAGCACCGAACGGGAGGGAACTGGAACGCCACTCATGGGACAGACACACAAGCCAAGCATTGCATTCACAACATATTGAAGATCAGGACAACACCCAAATGCACTCAAGAACAAATCTAAATGAATAGCGAACCAAATAATATGACAAAGCTGAGGATACTACAATTGAATCTAAATAAATCACTGACTGCACATTTGGAGCTTATCAACGACTCACTGGCAGCCCAATGGGATATAGTAACAATCCAGGAACCTTATATAACATTTTTCAACAGCATCAGAACCCCAAACCACTTCGTATCAGTAATGCCCACCTCAAGAACAACGCTGGACACGACAGTCCGATCCACAATATGGGTAAATACCGTGCTGACTACTAACGATTGGAAAATACTAGATATACCAGAAAAAAACGACATAGTCGCGATAGAACTGAAGGGAGAATATGGCAGACTACAGGTCTACAGTGTATACAATGCAGGCGAGAACTCACACACACTATCGACACTACGAAAGTATGCACTCGACAGCCAGGGAGATCCCAGAGAAGGAAGAGACTGCCACATAATCTGGGGGGGGGACTTCAATTGGCATCACCCTATGTGGGACAAGGATGAAGACACTCATCTCTTCACAGCAAAAGCGCTCGAGGATGCCAGGGAACTGATAGAGCTAGTAGCAGATACGGGAATAACAATGGTCTTACTGAAGGGAATACCAATGCTTCGACATATGGTTACGAAGCGCTACACTAGGCCAGACAACATATTCTGCATGGACGAGCTCGCTGCCTGCATAATCAAATGCAACATGATCCCGGAAGCACAGCCAGGTAAAACTGACCATTTCCCAATAGCGATAGTCTTGGAAATCGCGCAGGGAAGGACAGGAAACAGGGAATCGAAGAATTTTAGGGCAACGAACTGGGAAGAATTCAACAAGCATCTGGAGGTGAAGCTCGCAATGATTCCAGTACCAACAGAGATAACAATGGAGGATGAGCTAGGTAAAGAAATAACCCAACTGACGGAAGCGATACAGGAAACTATGGAAAGCAAAGTATCAAAAAACAAGCCGTGCCCTCTCTCCAAAAGGTGGTGGACAAACGACTTAAAGAAGAAGAAAAAAGAGGTAAACTGTGCGAGAGCTGAAGCTTACAAGAACCGGGCAGTAGAGGACCACCCATGTCACCAAAGGTTGAAGCAGATACGACAGGAGTACACGAAAGACATAGTCAGGACTAAAATGGCTCACTGGAACAAATTCTTGGAGAATGCGATGAACGCAGACATATGGACAACAAACAGGTACTTATCGAACTCCACAGGAGATGGTGGACAAACAAGGATCCCGACCTTGAAGGTGAAGGACAAAGACAGAAGGGTAAAAGAGGTAAACACGAATGAGGGTAAGGCGAAGGTACTGGCAGAAGCGTTCTTCCCACCGAAGCCAATCGTCTCAGCAGTACCACATGGATACAACTACCCCGAAGCGAGTACAGAAATGCCACAGGTCATGGAAAGGCAGATATGGGTACATGTGCAGAAATTGGCGCCATACAAAGCCCCTGGACCAGACAGGATACCGAACATAGTTCTACAAAGGTCGGTAAACCTAATAATAGTGTACTTACTACCCATCTACAGGGCAATACTGGAGCGAGGCATATATTATCGTGGCTGGCAGACAATCTTCTAGCAACCACAGGACTTTGAAAGGGTAGGCTTTGGGGCAAAGTGCTGGTTGGTTTCCTGCTGAAGAGATGGCACTTTGCTGCTGAGAAATTGAGTCGCTTGGGGAGATGGAAGGGGTGGGAGACCAGTCTTGTGTGCTTCCAGAGCCCGGTTGACTAAACAGATTCAGACTGAATAAAAATGATAGCTGGGGTACTTACAGCGCACTGGCACCATTCATCCAGGCTGCTTCTCCAGGAAAACCTTGAGCTTGAACCCTTGAGCTCAACACCTGAATTTTGGCCTTGAGGCATTTATTTTCTTCACTAAGTTGCATTTGCTGTGCAATAAGTTGAATGTATGTGGCCACATCGGTGATGATCTGGTTTGTTGCTTGTCTGAGGTCAGCCTGAAGGGTGTGCACAAATGGATGGTTGACAACATAGTCTGGAGCTCCATCAAGAGGATCAGGGGGAAGGGAAACCATAGCAGCACCAACAGACGACATGCTAAGAATGTCTGAGGAAAGTCTGTGACACTGTGACAGAAGTTATTACTAAGAATGCACAAACAAATATTGATCTCATTATCATGATAACATCTTGACTCTTATCTACCATGTCTTCAATGCCTTCCTATTGCACACAATGCTTCCCCCAGAGAGATCTTGCTCAAAAAACCATTGCTTTACATACAAAGGCTGACTGACAGCTGTTATACAGTGGGCAACAACATTCACCAAGTGCTGACTGGCATATTTGTGATTGCATTACACATAACGAAGCATCTTTAGCAGCAGAAAGTCAGTACATTATGATTTAAATTTATAAGACAATTCTAATTACAAAGACAGGAAAGAGGAGAGTAGACCAAGTTACTGGTATTTCTTTCTGCCAAGCTTTCCAATGATCGAAGCTTATTCTTGGCTTGGATATAGAACAAGATGTGCAGGAAGCCACAGGAAGCAATACCAATGTAATTCATGCAGAAGAATACAGTAAGTGGCCTGGTTTTTATGACATTAATACTTATTTCTAACTTAGCTTTCACCAAACTTGAAGACAGAGTATCAGGTATGTTCTGATTGTTATGTAGTTCATTATACATAATAAAATAATGAATTTGAAACGATGGTAATATAGAGATGAATGATATCTCTTTACACAGTGAGCTCCATAGCACTCTGAGTTTTGAAATTGCTTATCCTACTTTAGATAATGCTCCAGACAGTTTTGCACAATTCCAGGGTAAGAATTAGCCACTAATATTAAATATCTGCTGTATAATTATATGTTTAAAGCAGAGCTTCAGGATGGCACTATGGATAGTAAGCTCTGTTATTCTGATATAGGAACTCTTAATGATTGAAGACCTCCTAGTTTTGCAGAGTGAGGATGAGGATGAGGATGAGGATGAGGATGAGGATGAGGATGAGGATGAGGATGGATCCACTGACAGCAAAGAAGCAGAAACAGAAAGTGGATTTCCACAGAAGGAGTCTCTTTCCTGGAAGAAACTGGATAGGATGAGAGCAGAGTTGTTAAATGGCTACTCTCTGCCATCAAAACCTCCAGCTACACATCACAAGGGACGGGATTTGTCTGTGTCTGAACAGACATCACTTAAGCATTATATTGCCTGGAGCAAATCCAGAGGAACCATTCGTGCATACAAGTTGCATGCTACAGTTTTACATGATGCATCTGGCATTGACATTCTATCATTGTACAATGTCAGAAAGCTTGCCAGTTCTTTGACAGGTTTAGAACCCACATATGTGGATATATGTTCTCAAAGCTGTATTGCATATGTTGGTGACTATGCAAACCTCACCACTTGCCCAGTCAAGATGGAAAAACTGTATGTGGAACCCCACATTACAAACCTAGCCCACCTGGATCTACAACAAAAAAGCCCAAAGCAAGAATGTTAACATTTTCCATTCTTACATGGATTGAGGCATTGTTTGCTAATGTAGAGTCCTCAATGCAATTGAGACAAAGAGATGCTACTTTACAACAAGTTATACAGCTGGCAAGCACCAAACCTTTTCTGATTTTAGTGATTCAATAGTTCATCAGTCTCACTATATGGACAAGGGTCTCTTCAAAGAGCCACAAGATATAGCTTTTGCACTTTCAACAGATGGTGCTCAGCTTACTCTCAAGAAGCAATCTAACACATGGATTGTAATCATACAATTGCTTTCCATGCCAGGTGATTCAAGGTACAAATCAGATGCCTATTGGATTCCCTTAGCCACTCCAGGTTCAAATGCTCCTGGTGACATTGAATCATTTTTATGGACTGTGTTTGCAGATCTTGCAAAAGCTAGTGAAGGGATTTGGATGTGGGATGCTGCAAAGTCTTCATATTTTGTGCTTTGAGGTCATTTGTGTATGGTGCTTGGAGATATGTTAGGATCGGCAAAACTCAGTGGCATGGCAGGTCATTCTGTAGTTTATGGGGATCATTTCAGTCTGGTCAAAGGAGCACACTCAAGTCTAGAGAAGCATGCAAAATCCTAATACTGTTGAAATTAAACCCTGAGATACATGCTGCATACATGAGGCAATACATGCAGCATACACATGTTACTGTGCTTACTGCACATACATGTGGTAAACACATTCCTGAGTCATGTGACATCCTTATTATTATGTATATAAGGAGAACCTGTACCGTAGTAGGAATACAGTGTTCTTACCTCTGCTAACCCTAGCTGTAAGTCTAACTAAACCCCAGGTAGGTTGTAAGGAATGTGTTGTCTCTTCCCCTGTGCAGCATATATAGTCTGCTCCAACAAATACTATCCAATAGCACTAGTCAACAATGAAAAAAAAGAATTCAATCCACAATGAGAAGTTTACAATCTTGATAATTTGCCTATGCGGAGTGAGGAGCACTATTGGAATACCATTGAAGCTCTTCAAATGGCCTCACCTGGCAAAAACAAAGCAAAAATTGTAAAGAATACTAGAATTTTACATTTGCCTATGTGTGCCACAAGTCAAGCATTCCTGCATCCAAGCTTCTTCCCTCTTGATCCATTTCATTTGTTCTATGAGAACTGCATGGCCTTCATCTGGGGTCTGTGGATGAAAAGCCAACCAATGGACTGGTTCTATATCCCTTCAGACAAGCTTAAAAGATGTGGTGAATTAGTGGCTCAAGCAAGCTTGTCAACTCTTCCCGCTTCTTTTTGTGGATCTGTTCATGACCCATTCTTGAAGAGTACCAGCCAGTACAAAATCTATGAATGGATGGCACTACTACATTGGTACATTATACCAATTGGTATTGAACTTCAATTCAATGAATCAGTGCTATCCAATTTTGTGCATTTTGTTTATATCGTGGAATTTGCTATGACAATCACACCCCAGTCTGAAGATGATCTAAAAGGGCTTCATCATGAAACTGTAAAATTTCTGGAGGGATTTCAGGCATTATATGTTGGAAATGATCCAACATAAATCTCAAGAGCTCACTTATGCATATTCCAACTTATTCATGTTCCACAGCACATTGCATGGAATGGATCAATAAGGCTCAGTTCTCAAGCTACTTGTGAAAGAACCATAGGAGAAATGGGCTGCAGAATTTGGTCCAGAAAAGCTGTGTTTGCCAACCTTTCAAATCAAATAAAGGAGAGAGAGCTGCTGAAGTTGATGCTGTTATATTATCCAACACTAGATTCTAGCAAGAAGAATTTGAATTCTTCCTGGAATACTATCAAAGGGATGTCAATTGTCAGAATTTTACAATGGGAGAAGGTTCCTGGCACAACCTTTGCTCAGCACATGGATGTAATTTGTTTATTCATTGACCACAACTTGAACCTTCAGAAGTGTACATCTGAAATTATCAGATGGGGAAAAGTCTGTATTGGCAAGGGAATAGTTATTCCCAGTATATTGAGTGAATCTAGATCACAATCATCCACATTCAAACATGCCTGCTGGTTTGAGGTACATAAATTACTGCTCTTATCTCCAATTGGTTAATGACATAATTTATTTTTCATTATCTAGGCACATCAGAAACAATCAAATGGCTTGAACTCAACTATATGGGGTGAAGCACAGGCTTACTATGAATATAACAAACAGTTGTTTGTTGTGTACAGACCTTTTCTAGGTGCAGAGTCTATCTTGAAGGTTTCCTGCAGAGGACATTGGTCTACTGAAGTTAAGGTATTAGAAGTCAGCAACATATTAAACAAAGTTGCAACTTTTAGTATGCCAGAGACACAGAAAAATGTTTGGATCATACGAAAGCATCCAGGTTTAGCAATGCTAAATGCAGAAGAAACTGGAGAAACTGCTGATAAGACAGGTGATGATGATGATGCATACTAGTAATTACTATGACTTGCCTACTGAAAGAATGTATTTATATACCTGTACTTCATATCAATTGTAAATAAATTATGTAACATCATACTGATGCCCAAGTTTGGTCCAGAACCTCAGTTTGAACCCTGAACACCTGAACCAAACCTAAGGTTCAGGTTCAGTCCAGTTCAGGTTCTCTCTTTTGAGGGTAGGTTCAGTTCATGGTTCTGGCCTTGGGCTGTAGGTTTGAACCTGTTCTGGAAAAGCCCCTGCTTCCACTGCCACTGCTTCCAAAGCCCCCGCAAAAACTACAGAGGGTGTGGAATGCATGAAGAAGACTGTCAATACTCCCCATGCCTGTTGTGTCCCTCCCCTGTGCAAAAATCACACTTGTACACTGGCAGGATGTGGTTTGATTTCACTGATGCAAGCTGCAGCCGAGATCACAGCTGATGGCAGTGATTGACAGCTTCCCACATGCAACAACTGACAGCTTGGAAAAGCCAAGGATAAATGGATAGATTAAGTATACACTGATGTACAAGCTGAGATAATAATAACTCCAAATAAACATAAACCCTACTTTGCCCCCACAGAAGAGAACTTTGTCACTGACTTGGTACCTTCTGAGATCGCATGCTTGGCCAACTCTCTTGGCATGATCAGCTGCACTGATGTCTGAATTTTGCGTGAGGAGATTATGGACTCTTTGGAGTATGCTGCTAGCTTAGATGCTTCTGTGGCAATACACTCAAAGATATCATTGACAAAGGAATTCAGGATTGCCATTGTTTTTTTGGAGATACCAATATCAGGGTGGACCTGCTTGAGGACCTTGTAGATGTATGAAGAGTAACTCTGCTTTGCATTATCATTGACCTCGTATCTCCCTATCTACTCATTTAATCGCAATGGCACCCAAACCTGCCTCAACTGCCAGCAAAGCCCCTGCTTCCACTGCCACTGCTTCCAAAGCCCCCACAAAAACTACAGAAGGTGTGAAATGCACAAAGAAGACTGCCAAGACAGCAGCACCTGCTGATGGAAAGAAGAAGAAGAGAAAGAAGGTGCACTCTGGGGGGCAGATCTGAATGATATAAAGACCCATTTATACCCAGAAATTGTTATCATAACTAGCTCTCATCTCTATAAGCAAAGCATACACTGCAACAGCACCTAACTTTGCAGTTTGAGCAAATACCTCCCACAAAAGGAAATGCTGACAAACCTGGTTGATGCCAAACAATGCCAGCAGTGGCTGCCAAATGACGCAAACAACAACAACAACCTTGAACAATGAGCTTGGTAAGTCTTTTCCTCCATACTATTCTATATCTTTACTGAGCACATAGCAGCAGGCAGGAATGGGGGTGGAAATGATGTTTATGCCAGGTTGGGCCTCGAGATGAGTTTTTTCCTTCTTTCTTTGTTGTTTTTATGTACTGACTATCTTCTTTTTTAGACTTATAACAACACAGTCACCCCGAGAAGCACCCCCGTGCCCAACCCCCTGCACCACTGCTGCAAGCCCCTGCTTGCAGGGTGGATAACAGGATGATGAGAAACTCAAGGAAATGACACCAGGGAGGCACTGGGAGGCCCATAAAGTTTTGAAGCAGGTACCTGCAAAGTGCGGCCTCAACACCCACCATGTCACACTGAAAACACACCCATAGTGCATGATGGCAACAACAGATGGCACAAAGGCACCCACTGTGAATGCCATCCACATCCATGCCATGCCAACACAACTGCTCATCGGGGGATGGTACCACCACCCCACCGTGAGGTGATAGTGGGGGGAATGGAATGATGCCAAGGAGGCCAGGGAGGAGGGATAGAGATATCAAGGAGGCATCAAATGCATGCATGCCACACCTACAAGCAGCTGCTTGTAGGTTGGTTCACTGGATGCAGAGGGAATGGTGATGACAACACAGCGAACATGGCACCCACCACCACAATGTCTATGACAGGGGAGGGGACCAGGGGCCATGTCCACCCCACAAATGCCAGCCACACCTACCACACCATCTCGCTTGCAAAGGTAGGTGGCAGTTTTATTTTTCTTAGCACATGCTGTGACCATATACAGGGGCGGCTTTTGTTTTCTACATATGTTGCTTGTTTCGATTGGTTTTTTTTTGACTAAAAGTTTACAGCACTGTAATAAATACTAATATTACTATGTACAATGTAAGTTGTAAGTTAGTTTAGCTAAATAGTTAATTGCATCCTTTGTATACTTATTTTGTTAATGCTCTTCTGCAAAAACTACTAAGTCCTTGAGGGACAGAATCATGACACAGCAGTGTATCTCAAAAAGTGTCATTGGACCACGTGCGGCCCATGTGCGCATGTGTCAAGCCTTGTCGAGCCTTGTTGGTTGGTCCCATGGCCAGTCCCATTAGTTGATCGACTTGATGCATATGTGATGCATTGATAATATTGATGGTCGTCACCCAAATGCTGTTTTTATGACAGATACACAACGATTACATGACACCACATGACACATATGTGACTTTTACATAAATTTGTTTTTACTGAGATTCACCAGACTGCTGGACCTTACAGGCCAGGTACACCATTTCAGATGACTTGACTCATCATGCTCAGTAAAAAAGATTGGTCACGTAAATGTATGGTTTAGGTTGTACTAAGTTGGGTCTAGTCAGGCTGTACAACCATAAGACTAAAAGTCCATGTTTTTGGACTAACACCTGACCAGTCCAGTCAAGAGCTAGTCAGGTGTAGTCAGGCCTAGTTAAGAATTTATAGTCATGTATGGCTCATATAAAGTCTAGTGATAGTCATACAAAGGTCATGTTTGTTTAATGAACAAAGTCAACTTGTTGGTGAAAGTCTTTCAAATGTCGAGGCGAAGTCAAGTTGTAGTCAGGTTGAGGTCAGGTTGTGGTCATCTCATAGTCAGGTTAGGTCAGGTTGTGGTCATGTCATGGTCATGTCATAGTCAAATTATGGTCATGTACAGGTCATATATACATACCATTAATCTAAAAAACACAGCGCACACATGCAGGGAGGCTGGAGGAGGCTGGAGGATGCAGAAACAAATTTGCCCATCTCAAGCAGGCTTGACACCAAGCTTGAGCTTGATCTTGAGCTTCCCTCCTTGTGCTATGTAGAAGTCATCAGTGTACTTCCCCCACCATAGTGCCAAAAACTCACCTGTTCAAGAATACTTGCAATGCTGTCAGAGGAAGGTTGCTGGTGTGCTGGAGCAGCAAGGACTGCAGCCACTAAGTCTGAACAATGATTCAATGTTAGTCCTTTAGCAAAGTAATCAATTTGGTGAGATTGCAGTGCTTACCATCCTTCATCCACTGTTTGTTTGTTGGCGCAACTACAAGGTTTGAATCTTTGATCAAAAATTTTAACTCTTCCTTTGTAAGTGACTGGAATGCGCATTAGCCAGTTGGAGTGCATAGCTTCCATATCACCTACCTGGAGCCCAGTTGTCATGTATGTTGTGGCTGGCACCCTAGCATTACTGGTGCCTGTTGCATGCTCAGAAATGGGGCCTAGGATGGCTGAAGATATCCCAGCAGTTGCACTACATGGCGGGGCTGGCAAGGGCTGGGTGGTGGCTAAGCTGGATGATGTCAGTAGAATATGTTTAAAAAACTGTCCAACGTACCCCTCCACTTTCTTCCACAAGGTCCAGAGGACCTCAATGAGGTTTTGCAGGTAGGCATCACTCAAATAACTTCCGGTAGTGATCTTCTGCTCAAAGCAGATGTGTCGAGCCACTTTGCATATCTTGATGGATGCTGCAATTAAGTGGCATGCTGTCTTGGTGCTTCCAATAGATTCCCAGGACTGTAAAACACTGGTGAGAGTCATATTTCCACTAGTGAATTGGGAGTGGCCCCAGCTAGGGCCGCTGTCATCCTCCAAAAGGTCTGCCACATAAGGATTGGCATTCTTGACTCAGGAAAGGAAATCCATTGTAAGCATTGGGGTTGGTCTGCATTTGAAGGCAACATGTTCCTCCATTGCGCTCAGAAGGTCAGTTGCATGGGGAATAGAGGGAAAGTCATCCAAGAAGGTACCTATAGAGTAGTTCAGTGTTATTGATAAAGTGATGAATCAATGATAAAAGAGTGCATACGCTTTAGAGAAATGAAAGACATGTCAATGGTGATGAAACCCACTGAACCAGAGCAGCTGGGCAGTATGGGGGTGCTAAATTTGATGGAGGTCCAACTGCCCAGCTCCTGATTGTTGTGCTGGGAGTTCATGACACTCACCACCTTCTCAGATCACTGTTTCTTCTTGGTGGGCTGCTCATGCAAAGTTGTTGAGGGTTCAAGCCATTTGGTGCCGCTGCCATCAACCTTGCTTGATTGCAACAATGGGATGGAAGTGTTGTCAGGTTCACCTAGATAGTTAGCTGGTAACCACAGGGATATGTTAGGCATCAGAATATATAAAGGCTTAAGTACTTACATGGGAGAATAGAACCCATTATACTCATTGCATCATCATCCTTCTTTTTTTTTTGTCTTTTTCTGCTTGTCCTTGTTCTTTTTCTTATTTGAGCAGCTGGAAGGTGCAGTGTCACCTTGAGATGCATCATCACTAGAGTCGTTGGCAATGGAGTCGTGTGCTGCGAGGAGGGTGTTGTTCAAGACATGTTTGGCTTTCCAGTTTGGTGCACACAGTGCCACCAGTGGCTGCATCTTTTTGAGTTTCTGGATTGCCTCCATCCAAGCAGCTGCATGATAAGTTCTGAAGTACATTTTTGATTTCACAATGTTATTGCCTTGGGACTTCAGGCGTGAATCCTGAGGTCACGGGAGTTGCCTGAGTCCGTGGCAGATCAGTTGCACCAATGTCTTGATGTTCCTCCATTCAGCTTCAGTTGCCAGCGAGCCATCAGGATGGCAAATGCACCTGCTGATGGGGGGCCATGACCAATTTGATCATTTTATGTCAACAAGCAGGTCAGTTCAGCAATCCTCCAGATGCCAGAGAACATCTTCTGGGCATGTGGGAGGTCATGTAGCTGATCAAATGGTGGTGTCGCTGGTGGTATGATGTTGCAAAACTGAATCACTCAGTGTGAGGGACACGGCAGGGGAAATAGTAAATGGAGTGGGTGGGCTAGAGTACAACCATTATTAGATTTTGCAAGAGAAAGGAGAACTTACAGAATGGGGCTTGTTTTGAGGGTTTGGAGTTCACTTCAAACGGACTGCAGGGTCAGCCATTAAGTTCCTGTTTTCCTTCCATAAAGACTTGATCTCTTCACTGTCCTTCATTACTTGGGATGCTGCTTGCCGAGCATGCTCATACATTTGTAGGACAAGAGGATTCTTGAGTAGTTCAGGTAGTGAGAGAGACTTGAACTTCAGTTCGGAAGAATTTGGGTGAGAGAGACTAGAGCCATAAAAGTCTGGGAGAGATGGGCCATTGCTGAGAAATAATGGAGGGGTCGCAGTGCTAGACAGGAAGGCATTGTCCATTGACTGGGGATGGCCTACAGGCTACAAGCCTATACCAAAGAGAACAAATGTTGGATTCAGATGACATCCACATAACATCAGTCATGTGATGCGAACTTATCAAATCAATCAGTCAATCTTATCAAGCTCTCATTCTTACTGAACTTTACACTCCCCCACAGAGTCCTGGAGGAATCCTCCAGGACTCACCAGGACTCCAGTGGGACTCACCATGAATCCAGTGGGACTCAGTACCCTAAAGTCATACCATAATGGAAAGTCAATTTGAGATATCTTATGAGTTTCAAGTGCTTCGGACTTCATGAATTTCACAGAGTACCTACAAAATAAACTTGTTCAGAGCAGGGATTGAACTCTAAGAACTCATGATCAAGAATCACATGACAAACCAAACAAGTGCTTAACCAGTTGCCACAGGAGAATTATTAGCTGCCAATATAAAAGTGTATTTATACCCTCTAACTCAAACTTAGGTATATTTCTCTCTCAAAGCTCACAATTAAGATCAAATAAAATTTATTAACTACATCCCTCGCATTGGACGCGAGGGATACACCATTAATTACATAAAAAAAAACCTCCCCCACACAAGGTGTGAGGGGGAGTCCTACAAATATATACATATAAAACTAATCTCCCCTTGTGGAGCACTACAATTATAAAGAAAAAGAAAGAAAAACCCTCACCCATGTAAAATGCGGGCGAGGGGGAAGGTATTACCATAAATTAAAAATGAAAAAAACTGCCCTATGCAAAATGCAGGGGCAGCCTGGTGAATCGTGCCTGTTGTCCTGTCCCTGTCATCCTGGGTGCCAGGCCTTCATTGTTGCTGTCCTCATCATTGCCGTCCTGGGCATCGTTTCCATGGTGCTCCTGGTTGCTGTGCCCTTCCTGGTCATCGTTGCCATCCTGGCTGTCTCCCGCTGTGTGGTGGTGGCCATCATCGCCATTCCACCTGCAATCCACCCCATGAGCAGTGACTCATGGGGCTGGAGGTGGGTGGTGTATTGTTGGCCCTGTTGTCATCATCCATCATGGTTGGTGGCCATGCTTCGTGTTCTCGGGGTTCTGGTGCTGGTAGGGGGTTCTGGGGCTGGTAGGCAGTGGCATCATCATTGTCGTTGACTGCACACACTCACGATCCACCCTACGAGCAGAGGCTTGCAGGCGTGGGGTGGGTGTGTTGGGTTGTCTCGTGTCTGGCCATCATTGCCAGTAGAGTAGAACCTATAAAACAAAAGAAATGAGTTAGTTAGTTTATAAAAACAAAAAGCAAACAAAAAAAAATTATGTAGGGCCCATCCAGTCAGCTTGTTTGCGGGTGGTGGTGTTGTTACCAGTAGATTATAACCTGGAAAACTAAAGAAACAGGTTAGTTAGTTTATAAAAACAAAAAGCAAACAAAAAAAAACTTACATAGGGCCCAAACAACATGATCTGTGTCGTTTGGGCCCATGTTCCATCCAGTCATTTGGGCCCATTTCCTGTGCATTGTGGCATGTTTGTTGTTGGCTAGAGGGGCAGTGGTTGATAATGGCATGGTGGTGGTGGTGAGAGAAAGGAGGGAGGGAGGGAGGTGGAGGGGGCGTTGTCAACGGTGGTGGTGGTGGTTGAATGATGAGCTGGAAATGTTGATGATGCGGCTGTATGCTTTGTCATACACAGCCACTTGATGTGGTACTTAGATCAACTTATGTTGTATATTAGAATGGCACTATGGTCTAATGGTATATTGCACCTGTTTAATTCAACCCTGAGGTCTGGGGTTCAATCCTCAAAGGTTTCCTTTTTTAATAGTAAGGACTCCTGGTTAAATCCCAGTGGATTCCCAGTAGAGTCCTGGTAGAGTCCTGGCAGAGTCCTGGTGGATTCCTGGTGGATTCCTGGTACCAGAGTCCTGGGGAATTCCAGGAATTCCTCCTGGAAGAGTGTAATTTACCAGGAATCAACCAGGAATCCCCCTGGAATGGGAAGAGTCAGGAATATATACTTGAGTGACAAATGGCTGGAACATTGGTTCCCAATAATCCTCCAGGATTCCTGGTCTTCCTGGCATTCCTGCCATGATTCCTCCATGATTCCTCCAGGAATACGTGGGGGAGGACGAAGACCTCCCTTGATGAGCTATCAGTGACCATATTTCATTTCTCATGTACTTTTTGCTGGTGACTGAGCCAGAAACTTTCCCACCTATATGGTCCAGGTCTCTAATAACTTGGAAGCATTCCTTCTCCTCTTGAGTAGATGGTTTGATAATATCCCCTTTGACATATGATCAGCCATTGATGACAGAACATCTTGATCAAGGTTAAGAAGACACTGTGCTATGTCATCAAATTTTTTTGTTTCAGCCAGCAGAAAACCACCTGTGGTACTAGCCTTTATCTGCTCATGACTGAAAGCTACAAAGGGGAAAATGGGATCTCGCTGAAAGTGCTTGTCATGGTACATGAGGAGATGTCTCTTGTGCTCTTTATCAGACAGTGATGCAGACCCAATTCCTCCATGGCCATAGGGGAAGAGCCAAGGAAACAGCTGTGGATATAATCCAGGATTTTCATAAATTGATTCAGCATATGGGCTACAGCCAATTGCAAGAGCCTTTCCTCTATTTGACCAGTGCTGAAGAGCAATTGCCTTTTGCTCATCAATTGACTTTGTATCCAGTTGTGCACCTGTCAAGCCATGAACAATAAAAGGGCACTCTCCTGCCTCAACACCATCATCAGCTCCATTATCAAATGTGCTTGTACCCTCGGGAACCTTGTTGGAGACCTCATGACAATATTCTACAGACACAGGAGGAGAATCCTCTGGGTAGCTATTTTGATTTTTATATGAGATGTCCAAGTTCTTGTAATCAACATGGTTCAGTTTTAGCCATTCAAGTGCATTTGCTACATAGGTTCTTCTGACTAGAAGTGGTATGCATGACAGGTCCTGTTCAGGTTTTGTTTTGAAGGTCCTGTGAATAGAATAGCAAGAACATCATCCATTTCTTCAACTGGAGGAGGCAGGGGTGTGGTATACCTTTGGGAGAGGAGATTCAAATGCAATTACATGAGCAACCATTTTTCTGAGACCACTAGAGGTTACCTTGACAAAACAACAGTTGTGACGAATGTGAGCAATGAGAAGTCTTTCCATGAAGTTTAGATCTGACAGCACTTTGGGAACCTTACCAATCAAAAGGTTGTTAGCTAAAGCAAGGCATGGCACTTTCCCCTTTCTTATGCTCTTGTGGAAATTATCACATACTTTGTCACACTGATAGTCAAGGACTGGACCTTTGAACTCAGAAATTACTTGAGAAGCAGTTTTGTGTTCAGTTCAAGTTACACCTGGAGCTTCTAAGACTCCAAGCATTGTCTTTATGGCTTTGAGGCAACTCAGCTGAGAAATGGGCACTAACTCACCACATACAGCACATCCAGATTCTTCAAGAGATGATGGTTTTGAATCTTTGCACCAATCTCCAACTATTATCTCCCTCAAGGCTTCTGTTAATGGAAGAGGAGGAAAGGGAACAGATGGGTCAAGTTGGACATTGTCCACATTAGAATTTGACTGCATCAATTTCTTTTTTTTACAGTTCACAGCTTTTTAACATTTCATTCATCCTTCTTCTCTTTTGAGAGGTTTGCAAATGTCTTACCAGAAGATATATATATTTTTTCAATTGAAGAGACATCTGTGCTTCTAAAACAGAAGTGTAATGATTGCAATTGATACAGTCATGACCTTCAAAGACCTGTACAAGTTGATCCTTAGTAAGACGCCAGTGAGAGCTAAGAGGGATTTTATGTATTCATGCAATTTTTTGGACCATCTGCTTAGAAAGATGCAGAACAATGTCAGTAAGGGACAAGTCTGCATACACATATCCATGCTCAACAGGATATGCAAGGCAACCTATTTCATCTGCATGGTCCACATATCGAAACACATGAACTGCAGACAATTGATCATTACGTTTCTTAATAAATGAGGTGACCAATGCATGCAAAAATAAATATGGCCTCCCTCCACCTATGGGAACTGAAGCACAATCACAAGTAGGTAACCCAGATGGAAAACTTGACGGAGGACCATCAGGACTGCAGGGCATACACAGGCAATGAAATGAAAATGAGCTAAAATAAAGTGCAGAGGGAAACAATCCAATCAGATTACTTGTCAATACTAGAATAGTCGGTCCATAAACAAGAGAGCACATGCCATGGCAAGTGAAAAAATGCTGTTGAGGGGGGTGTGGTGACATAGCAGTCCACAATGATTGTAAGGAATAAATTATGACCATATAATCATGTCGGTAACATTGGTTTCATAAGAAACCAAGGGCCACACAGTAACAGCTTACCAAAACATGACACAAAGGAAGAACATACATCCAAAGCAGTAACTGCCAATAAGCAGAAAGGTAAAATTCTAACAACCTTGCTGAAATATGTACTAAGAAAGTTGTAATGCAACACAGAACAAAAAGCAATGTCCAATAGATTGAACTCAAAATCTCAGCACATACAAGAGAACCATTGGCAGTATCGATGAGACATGGTCTGGTCATGCCCAAACACATGGAAGTTTTGTGTTCAAAGACAGAACGGTGAATTTCAGGAGACTGCACATGCAGCTCGAGATGTTTGACAGTCAAGGTAGAACTTTCTACCAGATGAACAAGACAGACAAATCCAAATGCGCAAGGATTGTTGTACAATGGATGACATTGAATAGTGCAAGGTAATATACACTGGTTAAAAAAGTATTGCTTAGCACAATAAGTCAAGCAGCAATACAAACCAACTTACAGTGGCAGTATACAGACCCTGTAGCAGGATAACATTGAGGCAACAGAATGCAAGCACAAGGACATGGATAACCTGCATGATTCAGAGCTTGTGAAGGTGAGAAGCAAGATGTGATGTGTGCAGAACAAGATCAACATGATCATCAAACAATGACACGTGATCAAACATGTGTCATGTTCATGGGCCACAGCAAGGGAGTTTTCAATGTGAACAGGATCAACTTGAATCAATCTGTCTATTGATAAGTGCCACTGGGCATGGATTTGGACAACCATTTATGTCTGCACACTATAGGAGGATCCATATACATAATGTTTCATGGTAAAGTATACAAGTTATCAAAGTGATCATTATCCAGACGAGATGTGTTGTCATGTTCAAAGACTGTTGCCCAGGGAAATTTATGCTCAAACATGAACTTCTCACCATTCATCCTCATCATTGCTGCACCATACTGGCGACACAATAACAACCTGCTTGACCAATGGCATCAAGATGTGATCTAGAAACCCTGCTATCCCTGCTTTGAGTACCATTGTCAGCTTTTTCAGTTTTGGCCAATGCACAGCTGGCCAATTGGCAGGCATATCCAAATTGTGCATGGCCAGCACCATATCCTCTAGCAATGGGTAATCAACAAGAAAGTTGTTGAAGGTTGTTGCAAAAGGTGAACCTGGTCCAAGTGGATCGGGTATATTAGGAAGGTTTTTGCAAGGGGTTCCAACCGTGAGGGATTTCAGTTTTGGAGTAAAAGTACTCCCAGTGAATGAGACGAGATGGGTGTCACTCAAAAATAACTGGGCTTTTTCAAGGCATGGAGCAAGGACCTTGACGAGTGGTTTTGGTGTTACATTATAGCCATGATGGCTAGCACAGAGAATAAGGCTGGAAAGGATGGGGAAATGGAGCTGATCAACATCTTGCAGACTAGTGGCATTGAACAACAGTTCCAACCACATTATCCTGTCAAAAACTGCGACAAGATCTATGAACAACCTTTCTGTGCCATGCAGGACAGTGCCAAGGGTTGTTGGTGTGGGAGAATTGTGATGGTGTATTGATGATATGAGCTTCATCTTGATAAATGTCAAGGCAGGCATGGACCTGACAGAAACTGACCAGTAGCTGTTTGTTTTAATGGAAAGGTCCTTCAACTTAGGACCTGCTAGCACAAACTTCATGTGAGATGGACTATGTGCAGAACCTGGACCTGCAATATCTCTCCCGCCAGAAGTAAACCTGTGGCTCCACAACGTGATTCCAAGGTGTGTAAGGTTTGGGAAGAATGGGAAAATGGTGTTATGAATGAATGGGGAAGTGATGTCAAGATCCAAGGAGATGAGAGTGTTGCTAATGTGTTCCTGTCTAAGAATATCGAAAATGTCCACGAGGATGGAGTCAGGTGCAAATTGCTTATTGTGTTCAAATGTTATTTGCAGTGCGATGGTGAATGGTTTGGATTTTAAAAGGTTATGCAATATCTCTGCCCATTTGGCAAGACATTTAAGAAAACATTCAGAAGCTCTTCCTTCCATAAGCTCATCATGATCGATACATGTTGCGAAGGTTTGGAATGGATTTGGTTGGTTACAAAGAACTGTGAGGAAAGCCCAAGAAGTCAAATGCAAAATCAACCACTGCAAACACAATAGAGAGTACATGGAGGAGTGGTGGGTAGTGTTGGAGGATTTGGGAAGGCTAAGCATGATGATTTCTTCAAGTAACTTGTAAGGAAGGGACCTATGCCAGGACCTGGTAGGCATGGTCAAGTTTGACAATTTGCACACAGAAATATAACTGTGAGGGCTGTTCATTGCAGGCAGATTGGTATCAACATGCAGTGGGAGAACAGTGATTTATCCCACAAGCTGTGAACTGGCTTATCTATCGAAGATGCACAGCACCACAGAAATGCCATCTCCAAGCCAGCTGCAGCTTTTGTACCAACATCAGACTTGAATCGGAAGTGTCAGAACCTACATTAGCATCTGTAACAGTCAATCCTTAGGGAACAAAAACTTTGAGGCCAAAACTCTATACATAAGATTTACTGCTATGCATATTTACGAACACATTTTGTCCTTAACTATTGAATCATCATCTCATTCACTCGCCAGGAAGAGCAATAAGTATGACAAAGTGGAGGTTAGTCAACAGGCTCTTCGATCCACATCCCTCTTTGCCACCAAACATATTCAGCGTGTATCCAACTGACACCAAAGAATCGCATGGCAGGTCTTTTGAGCCATGTTCATACAGAGGCCAACTGTTCAACCAGGCGAAGTCCTCATTGGTGTATGTAAACTCACAGCCACCTTTGATGGGGCAGCTGTCATAGATCGGGACTGGGCAAATGTTTGCAGTCAGCAACAAACAAAGTAGTCAAAAATGCATACGACATACCACATTGGTCATAGGAATGAGATGTAACATGGTTGTCCAGCTGCCTTGCAGGAATGGGGCTCTGGACAACAGAGATAGAGCGAGACATACCCTTTTGGGGTGAGGAGGAGAGAGAACCACCTGCAACAGGCCAAGTCAACATCAGCATATGCATATGGAAATGGTGACAAACTTCGAGAGGAGTCGAAATATGTAGGCTTTGTTCAGGTGGTGAAAACCAGGCCCTCGACAGAAATAGCTGAAGCAATACTGTGAAAATTCAACACCGTCCCCCAAAGGGTGGTGTCATGACAGATATCCTGATGAAAAGGTGCTAGGGTAACTTTGTGAACAGTCCGAAGGGAGTCAGGGGCACCAATTAACCCTTCCGATACAATTGCACACTCAGAGATGACACCAGTCATGACACAGACAGTGACAGAGTTTGGGGAAGAAAGTTTTAACTAACCATGGTCACTGTAAAACAAACCTGGATCAGTGCAGGTGGAGTTGACAAACATGCCAGATCTTGTGAACAAAAGAGCCCGTATCCTGCAACTACCATAATGCTTAGCATTGGTAAAAGTGTCATAAATGTTCACTTACCTGATCACCTTGGTGTTAACCAGACCTTGGAGATCCTTGATAGTTATGATCACAGTTCCTATTGTTGAGACAGAATAAAACTGCTTGATGGTATGGAAGGTCCTATCAACCAATGTTGGAACATGAATGAAGAAGTACAATGGATAACACACCCTAAATCAGGAAGACCTTCGTAGATTGGACAAAGGTCGGGGTCTTGAACAGCCCTAAGCATAACATCGATAGAAGGATCCTCATCCACAGAACTATAAACAGAGCAGATGTCAAAACACAACCAAAAGGTAAAAAGTAAACTGAATAAATGTCAAAGGAAACTCACAGATCTTCTTTCTTGTCCGCTCCTTCTCAATCTTGACTATCAATCACATCTTTTTTATCACCGACTTCAGAGACATTGTCATCAGTAGCATCCACACTGCCTTCTTGGGTACTGGTGGAATCTTGAACAGTTTTGTCTGCTTCAGTCGCCTCTGTATCAATAAGGGGTGATGCTAAAAGGGCACCACCAGATTTTCTGCAAACAGAAAATTACAGTTGAGGTAGAGGCAAAAACAAGTGTACCTGCATGTATGTTGGTGTTTCAGGCCATTCTAGATCAGAGAGAATGTGGCTGGTGGCCTTCAAAAGTCTCTTTTGACCTGCCTTAACAGGAGGAGGAGACTCATTCCTGTAACAACAAAGATAAGGAGTGTGAACCAAAGCAAGATTAGAAGAAATCATACCTGACATCATCAGCATCCTCGGAATCGAGAGCCTGTACAACTTGACTGTGACAGTCCTGAATGGGAACCATTTTTCATCTGGCAAAGAATCATTTAAGATAACACAAAAGGTAGGGTCACATACAGCGAGGCAGCTGGTTGTTCCTTGGTTGAATTGCCTTTGGCATACTTTGCCTTTTCTGTCTTCACCTTGACTCGCCTAGAAGAGGGGTAAGTACGACAACAGGTCTGCAAGGAAAGCTGTACTCTGGGCATGCATCCAAGCAAGTAACTGGGATTTGAGATGATCTGAGGGAGATATTTTCAGATCAAAAATTAAAAAACAAAGCTGGACACCATGACATACATCAATGCTATAGACTCTGCCATGGGGCTTGGAGGGGCAGGCTCGGGAGAAGGAGAAGCAACAGAAATACTGAATAAATAAACAGGAATGAAGGAGCAGTCATGTGTAGAATGCAACACAACAAACCAGTCAGGATTAAAAGAGGCAGCTCCTCCAGCAGCAGCCTGGAGAGTGGCCTGCACAACCTTTCTGAAATACAGGAATCATAAGAATGGCAAGGCAGACACATCAACTAAAGTGAGAATTAGAACTCACAAAATCAACACTGGGGCAATAGCCTATAGGCTGGAGATCCTGGAGCTGGAGGTGAACTAACAGCTTTCTTTTTCTTCATCAGAGATGAAGGGACACTAATAAACTCGCTGAAAAACATCAACAAAGCTGTAGGAAAAGAACCATAGCAAAATTCACATTCTGGAGTCACCATTGTCATCCAGTTCCTTACGCTTGCTGCTACTGAAGAACATCAGGTTAGAAAGTAAAATAAGGAAAGAGAAGGATAAACATCTAATGACGCCAGAGGTCGTTGAGAGTCTATAAGTTATAAATAAGGGTCAGGAATGAATGACATAAAACAACAGGTACATACATCATATTGACACCATTATTCCTACAACAAAAGGTTAGCAGAATGCTAAAACGAAACGTAACAAAAATCTATGGCGCACCGGACGTGACAGCTTTCGCTTTACTGGAAAACAATATTGCGAAGTCAGCAGAACAGCAAAATAACAAAATATACGACTACAGACCAAACATTGGCAGGCTTTCTGGGAGACATCGACAAACAATAGAGATGAAGTTTTGGTCTAGTGACAGAGAGTGCAGAGATAGAATTTTTTTGCTGGGAACAGAAACTGTATGGTGACGCTGTTTTTATTTGAATTTGAGGGAAACAATGGAAAAACACCACATCATGAGAGTAAATAGTTTGATCAGCCTGTCAATGACAATCATAGAACAGCTTAATCAAGATGGTCGGGGGCCTCAGGGTCATTTGATGAAAAAGAGAACCAACAGAGGGATCAGACAGCAACCTCAAGGCAACACTCCAATGGCAGGTATATGGTGAATGAGTCAGATGATCTTCAAAGGGTGAAGAAGTCAGTCAAAACAAATCCCAATTTTGCGAGAAGTAACCATCATTATAGAGAACTAGGCAATGCATATACAAAATGGAGAAAGAAGCAGGGATTTTGGTATCTGATACCTAATTGGAAAACCATTCAATGGCTTACATCCAGATTGATACCGAAGGCTTCATGATACCACAAGGCCATTTCACCCAAAAGCAGTTGAAAAAAAGCCAAACTGAGAGGTCAAGGTCAGACTGTACAAAGGAGCTTGTAACATAAGACACATTAGGCGTGTCTAACCCCTCAAAACAGGAAGATAACATTGTCAGAATAAGGAATGCAATAACCAGCAAAATATACCACCCACATGGAACACTGGATGGACAAGAAAAACTGCACAAAGGATCAAATCTGCACAAGTCAGCTGCAAATCTAACAAGCCAACCTTAAACACACACACCATCACTAACCACAGCCAGAAAGTGCAATGGATGGGTTACCATACCCATGCCTACCCATACCTGTAACCCACACGGGTTACCCATACCTGTGCTATTGCCTACTCATGAGAACAAGGCACATCAAACAGTAAATCATATACAGTGCCTGTTATACGAGACCAAGATACAAGAAGCGGATGATCTCCCAAAGCACCTTGACATGCTTAAATGATATTGTGACCGCATTAATAAATTCCCCAATGTGGAATTCCATGTTTTGGACACATGCTTCAAAGTGATTATTTTGGCATCTTTACCTTCATCTTGGCAGACTTATGTCGAACCCTATAATGGGAATGCCAATGATCCCAATGATCCGGACCCCAAACAGAGAATGTCCTTGGTGTTAGGGCAACACCCACTATCTGCTAGCTAAGACTGTGCAGGTTCTCTCTACAAGAAGGGGGCGGGATCCGCGTGCGTGATGGGGAAATTGATGGTTTTGATGCGAGGGGTTATTAATAGGTAAGTTTGTTGAGATAGGCCTTTCACACCAAAAATGTAGGTGGAATACCTAAGAGAACACTGGGGTCCCCTAGGTGTATATTTTGGGTTTATATACTATGTTACATATATTGTACATTGTTGTTACCAATGCGCGCATACAGGCACATACATAGTGATGCATGCGAAATAATATTCTCACGCTATCAAAGTGTAGCATCATTTGGCGTCATTTGGTGTAATGTAGTGTAATTCAACATAATAAAATGAAAATGAAATTTTATTAGGTAATGGGGCTGTTTCCTAACATTACCCCCCTTTTATGCCTTGACTTCCAGGCGAGAAAATATTATGTTTGTCCCCTCTGTGAAATTTTGGTAAGGCCGGAATTTCATCCCCTCATACACCATTCTCGCAATGCGACACGGAGCATTCGGATTACATTTAAAGAATTGGGCAATCGCATTATGCGCTTGCTTACAATTCTCTTCGGGTTCCCACAAATTATTTTTGTTGGTATAGTTTTTCCACTTTATTAAGAACTCCAATTTGTTCCATCGAAGACATGAGTCTAGAATTTCTTCAACTATGTATTCTGGAGCACCTTCTACTATTATCAGAGGTTGCAGAGTAGTTTGTTGGCCAGGAATAGTGGGCGGATGGTAAGGGCATAGGTGGGATACGTTAATCTCAGGATCAATCTTAAATGATCGGGGTAATTTTAGCACTACCACATTAGGCGAGATCACTTTAGAGATCACATATGGGCCAACTTGTTTCTCTGTGAGTTTCTTCAAAGGTCATGGAATATTCAGGTCCTTGGTACTTAGCCATACCAAGTCACCAACTTTGTACTCTGGAGCGCGTGCTCGAGTACGATCCGCGTGTCGCATCATGTCATCACGTGCTTTCTTCAATGCTGCCTGTGCTTCCTCTTGTACCCTTTGCATCTTAGATACAAAATCTTCTACCAACTGTACTTTGACTTCCCTTCTGGGTTCTACTCCCATGCGAGGATGATATCCATAATTCGCAAAAAAGGGTGACATACGAGTAGCCAAATGGAATTTGTTATTGTGGGAAAATTCGGCAATTGCCAACCATTCTGGCCAGTCAGTTTGTCGGTAGTTGACAAACATATGTAGGTACTGCTCCAACTCCTGATTCATTCTCTCTGTCTGCCCATCAGTCTGCAGGTGATATGCCATAGATAATTTAGTTTGAATTCCCAATATGTTGTTTAGTTCTTGCATAAACGCGGAAGCAAATTGTGGTCCACAATCAGAGATAACGGTATTGGGTAACCCATGTAACCGCCATACCTGATTTAGATAGAGGCGCGCCAAGCCCAATGATGAGGTTTCTGTAGTAGTAGGAATAATATGGACCTCCTTTGTAAAGTGGTCGCATACTACGAATATTGCATCGTACCCTTGAGCCTCGGGTAATCCGGTAATAAAATCCACAGATATATCTCGCCACGGCACTTTAGGTATAGGGTTTGGCATTAATTTTCCTGCAGGTTTCTCTGGAAATTTCTTCCCCCTCATGCACGTATCACATCCATCCACATACCCCAACACATACTTTGAAATTCTGGGCCACCAATAATTTCTCATTACTAATTCCAACATCTTCCATCTTCCTGGGTGTCTGGCAATCGGCGTATTGTGATGTAACCGGACAATCTCCCTTTGCAAATCCTGATCCTTCGGTACATACACTTTTCCTCGAAACAACACCAACCCTTGTTCCTCAGCCCATTCGTCTCCTTTGATATTACCTTTCTTCTCTCCCTTCAGAGCTTTCACGGCTTCCACTACTTCATTGTCCATTTCCGAACATTGTCTAATTTTAGACAACATTTCCATTTCCGAGCTATCTATTAATAGATGCCCTTGACGCATAGCGCAAATGCGAAAGTATTCAGGTTTGAGTAAGGTAACATTTTTATTGTCCTCCTCCACCCCCCTTTTATGATCAATACATCTGGATAAGGCATCTGCTTTCCTCATTAAGCTTCCCACTTTATGGACCAAGTGAAAGTTGAAATGTGATAGGAATAGTGCCCAATGCCCTTGCCGGCGATTAAGCTTTTTAGTGGACATGAAGTATTGCAGATTTTGATGATCCATCCAGATCTCAATCTGATGCGTACATCCCTCCAAATAATGCCTCCACGCCTCCAATGCTCGTATTATCCCCAACATCTCTTTGTCATGCACATCATAATTCCTCTCCACATCATTCAACCCTTTTGACAAGTATGCACAAGGATGCCATTTGTCATCTTCACACAGCATTGATAATACTGCTCCAGTAGCAAAATCGGATGCATCAGATTCCACTCACAAAGGGCATGTGAAATCTACTGGGGCTAATATTGGTCCCTCCACAAACTTTCTCTTCAACTCCTCAAACGCTGTCTGCTGCTGCTCTCCCCACCTCCATACTACTCCCTTTCGTGTAAGGTTATGTAAGGGTGTGGCAATTTTAGAAAAATTGTGCACAAAGCAACGATAATAATTTGTGAGTCCCAAGAAGGCTTGAACCTCCTTGACACAGATGGGCGCAGGCCAATCTGTGATCGCCTGTACCTTGATTGGATCCATTTTGATCCCGTCACCGCCGATCAATAATCCTAGGAACTTGATCTCGCTTGCCCCAAACACACACACTTCTCTGGTTTCAAAAATAGATCGTTTTCCACCAACCTCTGTAACACCTCTTGCACTATCGCTTCATGATTCTCTTCATCCTCCATGAATATCAGAATGTCATCAATAAATATTATTACCATGCCTTTGTCTATTACATCCTTGAAAATGTCGTTCATCATATTTTGAAAGGTCGGGGGACTATTAGTCATCCCAAAAAACATGACAAGTGGCTCGAAGGATCCTCAACGCGTGGCAAATGCAGCCTTCCACTCATCTCCTTTCTTTATTCGTACATTGTTGTATCCCCATCGTAAATCCAATTTTGTAAAGACCTTGGCTTTTCCCACCTTATCAATTATTTCTGAGATCAACGGCAGGGGGTATGCATTCTTCACTGTCCACTCATTCAGATACCTATAATCAGTATACATCTTCTTCCTTTGGTCTTTTTTGGGCACGAAGAATATTGGTGACATCTGCAGTGATTTCGAAGGTCGTACGTATCCTTTGCGCAATTGCTCCTTCAGGAATGCATCCACTTCTTCTTGTTCCATCGGAGATAATGGATATACCTTCGACTTCTTTGGCACAAACCCTGGTGTCATCTCAATCGCATGATCCCATGGCTTCCACACCGGCATTCGCTGAGACTCCTTCTTTTGGAACACTGACAAATGTTCATGACACACTTTTGGCACCCATTCCTCCACTGGCTTCTCCACCTTCACGATATTCTTGTCCCACAACTGTCCTCCATGAACTGCTCTAAAGGTTTGCTTCTGCTCTTCTTTCTCGATCATGATTGGAACTTCCCCATTTGGCATTTCCTCATCCTCCACTTCCTCCATAGTAACAGAATACTTCCTCAAACGTTCTTTCTCTTTCTTTTTCCTTTTTTCTTTCTTCATCTTCCTCCCATACACATTACATTCCTTAGGACAACGAGTCATTTGTACTTTCCCAGTTTTCCCAAGATTGCACACTTCGAATATGGCTTGCTCCTCATGCTCCTGATACTTTAGTACCATAGTCACCTCCTCCTTGATAGTTCCTCCACAATTGACTGTTCCGTCAATATTGTACACCATTATAGGTTGCACCAGCTTGCGTGTGTTAATACCGTTTCCGGTAATTAAGGATCAATTAATAAATAATCCTGTAGCACCACTGTCAAGCAATGCTTCCACATCAATAGCTGCATGCGTGTCCACTGTCTTCAGTCCCACAGTCAAGGTGATTTCGGGTTCTATTCGCGCAGAGCAAATAAAGAATTTAGGGGTTTTCGGAAATGACATGTGACCATTTTCTTTGTTGCATGATTCGCAACAGTTGTACTCCTCCTCGATTTCCTTTTCTGATTTACTCTAGGTTTCCTTGGATACTAATACATTGTAACGATTCTGGGTCACCAATGGGGAAACCTTCACTGGGACTCTTCCACAAAATTCTCCTGCTTGCCTTCCTCCTGCTTCACTTCCTCGATTGTAGCTTCCCTGATCTTTCTCTTCTGCTTGCAATACTTAGAAATGTGTCCTAACTGCCCACAGTTAAAACATTTAAGTGGGGCTCATCTCCCCACTTGATCAACCTCCATTGCCTCTGCTGGTGCTGCTGACTCCATAACTATAGGTGTCACTGCCATGGCCGGTGGGTGTGCCCTCGGAGCTTGCACCTGAGGCACCTTTCCTTTCTCGGACTTTCCTCCTGATGACTTTCCAAATTTACTACTTCTGTACATCAACTTTGACTCCGCCTGTTCCTGCCAATATTGCCGGTCAAGGCGCATTGCCCAATTATACCACTCATCCAACTTCTCTGGCATAGAAGGTAGTCGGTAGATAGACTTGAATAAAGAGGGATTTAATCCTGCTTTCAAAAACTCTACCAACGTGGCTTCTCCCATGTCTGTTTGCGAAGCTTCTGCTTTGAACTGCAAAATAAATTCATCCGCCGTTAAGGAACCTTGGCGCATGGTCTTTAATATAGCATTGGCTGTCGCCTTTGGATTAGGGTCTCCAAACTGTGCCTCCAATCTCTCCAGAAATTCCTTGAAGGTTGCAAATGGTTTATTTCCCGTGGCAATTTGATTAATAGCCTTGTTTCTCCAGAACTGTGCTTTCCCCCCCTGAATATATGAGAGAGCAAACATAATCCTAGACTTGGCTGTATGAAACTCGGGCTTCCTCCCATGGATGTACAATACTATAGAGCTGATGAAGGATTTTGTATTCTCCATGGTACCATCAAAGATTTGTGGGGGTGTGTACTCAGGTAAGCATGCTTTTCCATTTCCGGATGTCTCCACTGTCTCATCCTCCTGCAATATCCACTCCACCATCTCCTCCATCTCATCATCTCTTTCTCCTGTTGTCTCTGGCTGTACTTCCACTTGTCTGGGCTGTGATGCTGCCAATACTGACACTAATTGCGACATTTGCGCTGTGAGCACATCAATTTTCGCCTCCAGTGCTGGTATGGGAACAGGATTAGGACCGGGATTAGAAGTTGAAGGTTCGGACATAATTGTAGAATCTGTGATGAATCACTTCTTCGACAAATTCAAAATTTTTCTTCGAGACCTCTCCAAACGTTTACGGGTCACGTGATAAGGTTCGTCGAGGTTTGTCAATGGTTCATCATTCGTCAGGCGCCTATTTTGACACTTCGGATCAACAACCCTTCCAACAGTGCCTGATCTCGGAGATATCACTGAATTCAGCTTGTAACTAAAATAGTCATCCGAATAGAGTGATGTAAATCATAACTAAACCAGATCTGATCAGTTGTCTGGTTGCAGCTGTCCTAATGACGAGCGCTGCCTCTCGATCACTGGCAGTCGCAATGTAAGGCGAGGCCTGGCATCAGCTTACAAAAGACAAGGTAGATTATGTATATACAAGTTAGCATAGGAATATTTTGCAATGGCTGGATATGCACTGGGTTTCCTCAAGTTTGAGGCCAAGAGCAACCCAGGTGGTTTCTCCCTTTCCATCACTGGTTTCATCTTCATCCTCTAGAAGGTTCATTTGAAGGTCGCTTCATGTGACCACTACCTGACCAGGGTTTATATCATAGATGTCCATTGCTTCTGGATCGGTTAGACGTGTTGCCTGAGAGTGTTTTTCCAATTCTTTCCAGGTTGCAATCTCCTCAGGGTCTGAGTTTGCCGTGTACTGCAATAGGTCCACCTGACTTTCCTCCTCACCTGCCACAGCGGCTCTGAATCGGCGGGTGGTGGTAACCACTACATCTGGTTCCAAGTCAATCTGGCACAAGGTACAAACATGTATTCACCTATGTCCTGCATTTTTTTGAAGTTGGAATCCCCCATATGATCATCCAAGGTTTCAATCCGTCCAGAAATGGTAGCATTTTGGGTACTAGGTGAGATTTCATTCAACACTGACCACAATGATTCAAGGATTTCTCCATCCACTTGTCCGGCGCTGGGAATGAAACTCGGTGAAAAGCATGAGAAACATTGCCAGACGTGGCCACCGACATGGAAAAGACCAATACCATGCAGAATGGCGATGCCGAGTGGTAGCTGGATATACTGACTCTCCTCCATCTGAAGTCTGAGCCTCTTCCAATACTGGCACATTATATCATAAATCAAAATGATTTTCTTGAGTCTAGTGATATTAGTGTTTTTCAAGGCTTCAGATAAAGAATAGTCCATGTTTGCTTGTCTAGAAAACATTACACAATGTCTCTCAAAATGTGAAGATATCTCACCATTCCCCTTTTTGGAAGTCAACCACTGCACTGGGGCAGAAGCAACCATGATAGCCACAAGCAGTTGCACTGACACTGGTTACATCAAGACCCTTGTATTTGATGAAGCGGTCATTTACAGCATGATGCTCATTGCAGGTTGGTTTCTAATTTGGAGTTAGTAAATATGCTGAAAGTCTTTCAAATATCTTACCTCTGTGACTTCCTTAGCAATGGCGAGGTGTGCTTTGTAGCAATTCGGCTCAGTCATGAAAAAATCACCATGACTGAGCTTAATATCACAGTGAGCATTTTCGCACTTCTGATGAACAGCGGTGAAGTTTCCATCCATGACAAAAGTCTGAGTGTATGCCATTCTGAGGTAAGATTACATTAAATACATTCCAATTCATGCGATTTGACTTACTGGTCAGGATCCTCGGTCCAATTTTCCGGCATTGACACCAGGCTGAGGACATGCAGCACAGAATGTTGGGATGTCAGTCACACCATGCATTGCAGCCACCGATGAGCTGCTGGCACTGGACTGTGGTTCTCCCCAGTGGCCTCTCCACTTCAAATGTTTCAACATTTGCCATAGCCGGCTTGCCCTGAGAAGCTCCCTGTATCGATCCTCAAGTACCAATGTCAGAGATATTGACAACTGTAGTATATCAGTCATACCTCCATGGCACTAGGAAATAAGGGTGAAGTCATGCGCCGGAGCTTCTGGTAGTATTGATAGGCTGAAGATTTACATTCCAGATTGGACAATCGCGCATCATCGAGGACTTTAAATGTGAACGTGGTCTTGATATTTTGGTAGCTGACCGGGAAAAGCCCCGATTGCAACAAGTGATTTTCCTGCTCTTGACGGGAATTAGGGCAATTACACCACTTGACCCACATATGATGTACACCGGAAACATCAATTACTGTCAATTTGTGACAATCCATCGGCATTGGGAAAGTTGTGGGACCAAGGTCATAAACACTGGTAAACCTTTTCATCTCCTTGACGATGTTGTTGGTTCCATCACCTTCTGTTGCATCATCCAAATCATCTTCATAATTGTTGGCCTCTTGTCCAACCACATCTGGCGCCGATGGGTGAAAGTAACTTGGGCAGGATGCACCATTGTGACCGAGATGTAAAACTAACCCGACTTGGAACAACCAAGCTGGTTCAAAATAGGAACCTGTCCAGTGGTCGATGCGGTGAAATGGGTTAGAAGCATGGTTATCACGGCAGCAGTCAGTACAGAACATGGGATTGAAAAGACAGTCTCGGCATCGCCAGGTAGCAGCATCATCCCCACACAAATTGCATTTCATGCAATCGGGTACTTCATTGGATAGTAGTGCTTCCAAATACATGGCCTTTTTAGGCAACCATTCTTCAATGTAACCTTGAGGTGTCTGAGGGTAATATTAGCATAGTAAATGTGGTAGCCATAATAAGTCACCTTTGAAGAGGGGGGATCAAGATCTGCAATGAAATTTAGAGCATGATGCTCAATTGGTTCATCGGACATCAGAGATGTTATATTGGTGTTGGATGTGGTCGCCAATCCTGACACTGGTGCACTTATCTTGGCCTTCTTATGCCTTGGAGTTGACTGAGGACTTTGCCGAACTGGTACAAGGCGATCCCTGGGTCCCCGCGATGTCTGGGAGCAAACGACAGTCATCTGGGTGATTCTTCCAATGATGGTGCGAGTGTGTCCTCTAGGCATGATGGTTTGTAGAGCGATGTAAAATTATGAACAAGCATCTCCAGGATTATATAGGCACTGTAGGCAGTGAGGAAACATGGCAACATGGCGATGTAAATGACAATGGTACCATGTAGAGGTTACTATGGGACTGTTCTACACAGCATACTAACATGTTACCTAGGTCATACTCACAAAGCTACTGTCGATGTTTCCAATGTAAAATTACACCAGCGGTGTTTGTGATACCCATTGGTCAATAGTTTCTTACTTTTACAGCATGTCATTGCTTTTCGTTATCAGTGACCACTGGCGGCAATTAGTGTACAAGTCTAAGAGCTATGGGAATGATCGGTGTGACGTTGTCTTCTCCAGTGCCTGTCACTCCAATGTACTGTTTTAGCATATATTCTGCACTGGTCATTCACTTTGCTCTTGACTTGGATGCTTATCGCCACCAGTGACTTTATCACTACCGGTGCTGGTCACTGCAATGTACTGATTTTGCATATATCCTTATCCTCCCACATTCCTACAGCATACAGCATGTCACCATTCCTGCATTTGTTATCCATATTGTAGTGCACAGCAGCCGCAATTAGTATACAAGTCTTTTAAGAGCTATGTGGATGACCAGTGCTGCCTTTACCTTTTCTGGCACCAAGAGATACAGTTTGGAAATAGCTGACTGCCACACAAGCGACAGTTGCTTTCCGGCCAGTGTCAGGATTAATCTACGTCTACTCTCATTGCACATTACTACTGTCTTCGACTAATGATTGTTCTCTTCTGTTATGTGCCTGTGTATCTCCCTACTGGCGCTGGTCACTACAATGTACTGTTTTAGGATATATTCTTTATGATTTGTAATAACAGCAGTAATTCAAGTCCTGTACGCTATAGTCATGTGGGCCCATACTGTTTTCCTTTTACTGTCATGGGCCCACCCAATCATTCCATCGAGCATATCATTCGTATGGGCCCATTTCCCTGTATTATGTTAGGATGGGCCCATACGCTTTTCATAGCTCATGGGGTTCTACAATAACTGGCACCGGTCATTCACTTAGCTCTTGACCTTGGATGCTTATCGCCACAAGTGACTTTATCACTACCGGCGCCAGTCACTACAATGTTTATCTTTTCCTACATAGACGACTTGTTAAGTGTCAAGGTGCTCCCTAACCTGATTCTGCACATCCTCACAGTAAGCCAACAATTTCCTGTCCTTCTGAAGTTGGGCATCATTTTCTCGGACCGTCTCAGTCATCCTTTTCCATGTTGAATGCAGGTCATCAAAGATCTTCATCATTAATTGTATTTCGGCCAGGTCACCGGCGGCATATGGGACCGGCTGTAGGTCTTGCCAGGTGAACTGGATCTGATGAAACTTAAGATAAATTAAAGGACAACAACATGTTACTCACCTGTGGCCGATGAACCACCAGGAAGTCATGTGGAGCGAATGGGTATGAGTCATAGTTCTCCAGATCATTCTGTTTACTCCACCAAGAATTGATATAGCTATCGACAATACGGGTGGGGTCATCAGCATCAACCTTCAAGTACCTTTGTATTGCTGGAATGTATTCTAGTTCCAGAAAATCTTTGCCCTCAGGATCATTGCGTTCCAAGTACCCCAAAGTCCCATCCTGTACCATCTTTATGGTTTCCATGACGAGCAGGGGAGTGTATGGAGCACTGCCACCCATAGAGGCATAAATTCTGGTGGCCATCAAGAATTCCTTCTAAGTTGGTATTGGTGATCAGATAATTGGCAATCACAATATGTTCACTTACAGTCTCGAAAAATAGGCTAGACACCCACCCCAACCATGACTCTTCGTAGTCTTCATCGTTATCTACCACAAGGATCCATGCAGTGATTGCAGCACGGAGACGTGATGTTCCATACAACAGCACTTCCTGCCCATGTGCTAGATCATTCCATGCTGGTAGTAGTCCCATAGTACTCTCTCAAATGCTGAGATCATGAGCTACCTGTTGAGCAGCGATGGCCTGCTCATGGAACTCAGTAGGTTTGACTGTAGGGTGAGGGTTCTCTAGGAAATTGGCGTTCCTCTGATGCTCGACTTCTATTTGATTCAATGCGGTAGTGAGTTCACCAGCAGTAACAGGGTCAGCTTTATATGGCCAGCGAGGCACGGATTCGAGGTTTGTATAGCGGGATATCATAACTTCAATGCAGTTGTAGATACAGAATGTTTGGATGATTAAGTAATCAATGGACAAAATTATCATCGGCGCCGGGAACAAGCACCAATGATAAGTCTGTATGGGCCGATGTCTATAGGAAAACCAGTGGTGGGCCAATACAATCGTTCCCTGTCAAATGGAATCATCGCATGGGCCCATGTATATGTGGTAAGCAGTTCAAACTCTTAACTACACCCTCTGTCAAGTCAGTAAAATTGTGCGCTCATACCTCCAGATTCTGGCCCCAACATTGGGACATTCATTTATATCTAACCATAATCTATAGCAGGACATCACATCGGTGTCTAAAACAATCGGCTAGTGTGGCATGTCCCACCGCTGCATGCATCCAACCATATGTGCTGTGACCCGACGCCATATGCATCCAACTGCCGATACCTACTGACCTGCTGCTGCACTTTTTCCTACCAAACCTACAATGATCATCGGCACTGGGAACCAGCACCAACAATATGTCCGTATAGGCTGATGTCTATAAGAAAACCAGTGGTGGGCCAATACAATTGTGCAGTATCACACGCATTGCATGGGCCCATGTATATGTGGTAACATGTAGTAAAATGATGACCGTGCTAGCTGGCACCGTGATTCAGATGTTGCTGCCGCTGAGAATTCTTCAGTGAAGCTGTATACTGGGCCCACATGGATGCATCACACCCTGGGCCCACACGAGTCTTTCCTGATGTGGGCCCAACCCGCTACTGATGGATCTATCGTCATTTTGCAGAAATCCGCTGAACGGATATACCGTTGTTTTTTACTGAACAGTGTGAACAAAGATGTTGGCATTGAAAAAGAATGAGCAACCAAAACCCTCTCGTCTCTTTGGAACATTGAAACGACTGTATATTACATTTAATTAAGCCTAAGATCACAGCAAATGATTGAGAACTCATCTAGATATGAGACCTTCTCTTGCTACCTCCTTTCCAACAAAGATTTTGGTATTGGACAAGAATGAGCAAATGTGACCCTCTAGTCTCTTCGGAACATTAAAACAGCTGTAAATGAGATTAGTAAAACCCATATACCCATGTGTACAGGTATGGTGTTTCACGGGTATGATAATCCCAAACCCGTACCCATACCTGTGCATACCCATGACCAGATACTCACGGTGTTACCTGTACCTGTGACACTCCTTATTCATCATCAGTTTGCATGCAACTTGCTGTCTGCTTTCTGAGCCAGTCACAATGTCCAAATTCTTTTGAAACACAGAACAAACAGTGTCAAATATCACATGAGTCTTCAGAGCTGGCTTGTTATATAGTTTGTAACATACAAAAGCACTCCTCTGATTGCAGTCCCAGATTTCAAGCTGGTCATGTCTTTGTTGCAATGAAAAAGGTATGTTACCAAATATGTAACTGTATTAATCTACTTTGCTTTTTTTTCATATGAATGTGACCTGTTTCATCATCAATAAAAGTCTTTCTTATGATCGGCCTGGGAAAACATGCTTTGCATTTTCCCCACACATTATCTAGACATCCAGTAAATGAACATGATTTGTTTTGTGAACCATCTTTGTTCCTGTTTGTACTGCAGTGGTGAGTGTTGCATTTGAGAAGAAGATCATCAACTGTTTGTTTAAATTGTTGACACCAGGTGTTCATTGCCATTGTGTCATTCATGGATGGTGGTGGAACAGGAAGTGTTTCAGTAGGGCCCAGTAGTCACCTGATTTAGATAGAGGCATGCCAAGCCCAATGATGAGGTTTCTGTAGTAGTAGGAATAATATGGACCTCTTTTGTGAAGCAGTTGCATACTACAAATATTGCATTGTACCCTTGAGCCTCAGGTAATCTGGTAATAAAATCCACAGATAAATCTCGCCATGGCGCTTTAGGTATAGGGTTTAGCATTAATTTCCCTGCAGGTTTCTCTGGAAATTTCTTCCCCCTCATGCATGTATCACATCCATCCACATACCCCAACACATACTCAGAAATTCTGGGCCACCAATAATTTTGCATTACTAATTCCAATGTCTTCCATCTTCCCAGGTGTCCAGCCATTGGCATATTATGATGTAACCAGATGATCTCCCTTTGCAAATCCTGATCCTTCAGCACATACACCTTTCCTCAGAATAACACCAACCCTTGCTCCTCAACCCATTCATCTCCTCTACTATTACCCTTCTTCTCTTCCTTCATAGCTTTCACAGCTTCCACTACCTCATCATCCATCTCTGAACATTGTCTAATTTTAGACAACATTTCCACTTCCAAGCCATCTATTAATAGATGCCCTTGATGCATAGCATGAATGCAAAAGTATTTGGGTTTGAGTAAGGTAACATTATTATTGTCCTCCTCCACCCCCCTTTTGTGATCAATATGTCTGGATAATGCATCTGCTTTCCTCATTAAGCTTCCTGCCTTGTTGACTAAGTGAAAATTGAAATGTGATAGGAATAGCACCCAACATGCTTGCTGGCAATTAAGCTTTTTAGTGGACATGAAGCATTGCAGATTTTGATGATCCATCCAGATCTCAATCTGATGCATACATCCCTCCAAATAATGTCTCCATGCCTCCAATGCTCGTATTATCCCCAACATCTCTTTGTCATGCACATCATAATTCCTCTCCACATCATTCAACCCTTGGGACAAATATGCACAAGGATGCCATTTGTCATCTTCGCACAGCATTGATAATACCGCTCCAGTAGCAAAGTCAGATGCATCAGATTCCACTCATAAAGGGTGCATGAAATCTACTGGGGCTAATATTGGTCCCTCCACAAACTTCCTCTTCAACTCCTCAAACAATGTCTGCTGCTGCTCTCCCCACCTCCACACTACTCCCTTTTGCATAAGGTTATGTAAGGGTGCAGCAATTTTGGAAAAATTATGCACAAAGTGACAATAATAGTTTGCAAGTCCTAAGAAAGCTTGAACCTCTTTGACATGGGTAGGTGCAGGCCAATCTATGATCGCCTGTACCTTGATTGGATCCATTTTGATCCCATCAGGGCTGATCAATAATCCTAGGAACTCAATCTTGCTTGCCCTGAACATACACTTCTCTGGTTTCAAAAATAGATCATTCTCCACCAACCTCTGCAACACCTCCTGCACTATTGCCTCATGATTTTCTTCATCCTCCGTAAATATCAGAATGTCATCAATAAATATTACTACCATGCCCTTGTCGATTACATCCTTGAAAATGTCATTCATCATATTTTGGAAAGTTGGGGGACTATTGGAAAACATGACAAGCGGCTTGAAGGATCCTCGATGTGTGGCAAATGCAGCCTTCCACTCATCTCCTTTCCTTATTCATACATTATTGTATCCCCATTGTAAATCCAATTTTGTAAAGACTTTGGCTTTTCCCACCTTGTCAATGATTTCTGAAATCAATGGCAGGGGGTATGCATTCTTCACTGTCCACTCATTCAGATACCTGTAATCTGTACACATCCTTGTTTTCCTATCTTTCTTTGGCATGAAGAATATTGGTGACATCTGTGGTGATTTTGAAGGTCATGTACATCCTTTGCGCAATTGCTCATTCAGAAACACATCCACTTCTTCTTGTTCCATCGGAGATAATGGATATACCTTCAACTTCTTTGGCACAAACCCTGGCTTCATCTGAATTCTTCACAATGTCCTAGGATTTCGCAAATGTTTACGAACACCTATGAATGCATGAAACAATGACACAACACTTCAAAATGTTTTGAAAGACTTCGAACCATTTTGAATGACTTTGGCCACTGTACTCTTATCATACCAAACCTCAAACACATGTTCCCAACATTACACAGACACTGACATATCACATTTCTGCCACAACAAACATGAGGAGACACAATGGCTAGCACCTTAGCACGCATCGAGGCGCTTCATGATTTATTGGGACAACAAGACAAGGAGATTTGATATATTATGTATATTGCACATTTCCTTCTTATCAGTTTCTCATTTACTTCGTGATTTTGACACCTTTTTCACTGCCTTATGTTTACCACATGTTTTGCCTCATGGCCTTTTACCTTTTTAGTACTATCTCTCTAAAACATATATAGTTTGGTGTATTTACTGTCGACAATGCAAGAAATCATCTTCCCATATCGCATATCATCCAACTTAAGGGTTCTGCTCTTGAGTTTTAGCTCAGTCCAAGTCCAAAACTCTCAAGTATTCTGCAAACTTTGTCATTTTGCTACTTAGTCTCTCGAAACTATTGTCAATTGTACATCTATTCTGTCATCAATCTTCTACAATTGTCTTCACCCATCGTCACCATCTCCTGAACTCATCAAAACCATTTCAAGGATTTTCGAATTCTTTTGCACCACAGCTAAACTCTTTCATATAGTTTTGAAACACTTCACGGTGTTCTGCACTACTTTGTACAGTTTTGCAGAACTTTGCATCACTCCTTAAAGCTTCATAACACACCTAATGGTCTTTGGTTAGCGGGGTGTATTTAGAGCCAACTTGCAACCTTCCTCTGACTCATGTTATATCTCCTAAGACCAGTTTTGTTGGTTTTGGTTGAGTTTCCGGGTTGAGCATCATCATTCTGCAGCCCACCACGAGGGGTTTCTGAATCATTTCATTGCCTAATCCATCTTGAGTCTCCTGGCTTAGGCCAACACAAGCCAGAAACCTCTGAATCGATACTCACCACACCTTTGAATCTCTCGAACAATTGGGAGATATCCTGATTCCAGTAACCAAAGCAGAATCAATGCATCGTCGACTATTTCCCTCACCCATTCCATTGTCTTTGTCATCATCTTCTACCTCTTCATCCTCAGCTTCTACCTTGTCATTCATCTTTCCAAATACTTCGACACCGCTACCCTCTATCACCCAAGTCCTAACCCCTACTCCAAGAGCTATCGTACTCATGACTACACAAGCTACTATGCCGGCTCATGGTCATTCCACAGCTCTGAAGTTTGATCCTACTCAACCTTGAGAACTTTGCAGATACTTTAATGAACTCAAAATGCTGTTTCCAACATGCGGAATTACCAATTCCAAAGATATGAAGAAGCACACCTGTTGATACATCGACATTGATACTTCCAAACTTTGGGAATCAATCCCAGAATATGACACAGGGGTTTCATTCAATGAACTTTGTACTGCTATTCATAAATTGTATCCTGGATCCAAAGACGACTGCAAGTGGTCAATCGCCGATATGGATAAACTTATCGGTGAACAACTTTGCATTGGTATCTACAATGCAAATGAATTAGGATTACATTACAGGTCCTTCTACAATATCACTAAATTCCTCACTATGAAAAATTGACTTTCAGCAGCTGAACGAAGCAGAGTGTTCATTCGTGGCTTTCAACCAGGATTATGGATGTGAATAGGGCGCCGTCTCAAACTCAAATTCCCCAATCATTACCCAGATGACCCTTATCCTCTCGATGACATCCATGCTGCTGCAAAATTTGTTTTAGCAGGCACCACATCCTTGCAAACTCCCTCGGCCCCAACTTTGCAAGTCCCATCCTCATCTTCAACTTTGACCTCTATCCCTACTACCTCTACATCTTCTCCACAAATCAAAGCAAAGGATTTATCAGCAATTCTTGAGAAATTTGTGACCACTCTCATCACTGCCTCAACAGGAGCTCGACCCAACAATAACAACAACAATTCCCCTCATGTTAATCAAGGGTTTTGGAGGACCAACTCGAAAATCTAGTCTGTATTTTCTGCAGTCTTTTGGGACACTTCATTAGCAATTGTTTAGTCTGTCAAACATATATTAATGACAGAAAGTGCAAGAAGAACACTGAAGGAAAGGTCGTGCTTCTGAACAGACAGTTCACACCATGAAACATTCCTGGGTGTTGTATCAAAGATCACATTGACGAGTGGATTCATCAAAACCCAGATGTGAATATCGTCCCCACCCTCATGTACAGCACTGCACCTTCCCCCACTCCAGCTCCCGCTCCTAGGGGGATCTACCAGATCACTGACATGAATACCTCAGCCAATATTCATATTGCTCATTTAGAACAAGAATTATATGCCTTACAAAGTGGTCAAAACTTCGCCCCAGCCCAATTGCAGCTCCTGTAGCTCAGCCATCGATTTTGTCAGCAGCTCCATCAGCAGTACCAGTCATGCTTCCCATTCCAACCATTGCTCCACCTTCTATATTATCTACTGTGACCAATCCACCTACATCCAATATAGCACTAGCAACAGCTTCACAGACCACTTCAAATTCGCAACCCACCCCAAATTCGCAACCTCCCATGAGTTCGCAACCCCCAGTCCATCCTTATGCCACAGCATCGGAGAACACTTACCTACTGCCTCACAAACAAAACTTCACCTCTACTAGTAAAGGTAAAGAATGCGACAATCCTTCGTACCACACAGTAGCCCCCATTCAGAATGACAAAATCACTCAGGACATATTTTTGCGTTCGATGAAAACACCAATCGTCACCCTCACTATCGAAGAACTTCTTTTGTTATCACCCAAAGTTTGCGTGAAATGGAAGGAACAGCTAACTCCATGTCGCATTCTGAATCAGGACAGCAACAATGTGGGGCACCTCATCAATGAAGAGGTACTTATGATCAATGACCCATACAAAACCTATATCAGCTCTCTTCAAATCAGCAATATTCCTAAACCCTTCGCCACTGCAAAGGAATCTCACTCAATCAGATCAGTTGTGATGAATGTCAATGGTAAAAACCCTGTTGTAAGTGTAGTTGATCCCAGTTCCTCGATTATCGCTATGTCCGAAGAAGTCTGCCATGAACTAGGTCTTGCATATGATCCTTCCATCCACATTCTGATTCAATCAGCTAATGGTGGCATTGAAAAAAGTTTAGGATTAGCACGAAATGTCCCTTGCGAAGTTGGCATGATTACAATCTACATGCAGATTCATATAATCCGAAACCCAGCCTATGACATCCTACTTGGTTGACCCTTCGATGTAGTCACCAAAAGCACCATCAAAAACTGGAGTGATGAATCTCAGACAATCACTATCTATGATCGACCTTCCCTAGGGCGACGAAACATCGAAAGGTAGTTCGTGAGGATTTTTGCTATTAGAGGATGATATTTCAGAGACTAAACAGTGTGCATTCATCATTTCTTTTGACCATTTGAATTCTTCTATATTTATCAAATACACTGCAAACATTCCCAGCTTTGAATCCTCGCCTTCTTCGAATGCCACTACTACTTCGGATATTATTGCCCATCTCTATTTGACAGCTAGTGAACAGTATGTTACATTTTTATTGGCCTCAATGGCTCCTTCTATGCCAGATTCATCTATATATTCCACACCCTATCTATCCTCCGATTCTCTATATCCTGCCTTTGCAGCCACTAAGAAGAAGTCCATGCCCATCGCATTGAAAGTATGACCAGTCGTCACCAACCTTCCTGATTGATTTCACATTACTCGCATGATCACAGGGGATCCTCTCAAAAAAATGCCAAAACTTAATCCTAAACCTCCAACATTTTTGCCATCTTTCCGATACACCCTCAAATGTAAAGCAATTATTGATAATAATCATCCTTGGTGATTTTTTTTGGCCTGATGAAAAAAACTCATGCACAATTTTATTCAAAATCGCAAAACCAGTTTTGCATGGACTGAACAAGAATGAGGAAGTTTTTGCCCCGACTTCTTCCCTGCAATCAAATTCCCCATCATTCCACACACCCCCTGGATCAAACGAAATATTCCTATTCTGCCAGGGATCTACGAAGAGGTTTGCGCCATGCTCAAGAAGAAAATAGAAGCAGGCATCTACGAACCATCAAACTCATCTTATAGGTTGCATTGGTTTTGCATCACGAAGAAAGACAGTGATAGGTCCACCTTGTGCTCTAAGCTCTGGGAACGTCTCCAAATGCATCGACACATTACCACCCATGCTCCCAACCCCTATGAACCTCTACAAACCCCACAAAACCAGTCCAAAACAATTTCAAATGACTTCAAACAATTTCAAACAATTTCAAACAATTTCAAATGATTTCAAACAACTTTGAACAACTTTGCAGTACCTTGAACACCTTTTGCCACCATATGCCTATCGCACTGCACCACCCTTCAGACACATGCAGCACACCTTGCATGAGTTAGTGCATTGCATATCGAGCACCACTGGGCACAAGGAGATACAACAACAGGATTTTAGGACACGATTGTGGTGCTTCAACATTTCCATGATATATTGGATCAATAGGAGAGGTGTCCTTGATACATTGTGACTCTATACATTTCCCTTCTCATCATCTTTCATTTATTTTATTATTTGCAAAGTTCTTTATTGTTTTATATCTTGCCTCATGTATTCCTCATGTTTTATTTCCTTCTAAGTACCATCTCTTCCAAACATATATAGCCTTGTACTAGCTACTTGGAAAAAAAAGAAAAAAGAGATTGTCTTCTCACATCAATCATCTGATTTAAGCAGTAATTTACCCTCCCCCACCTATTCCGGTCAGAGTCCAGTTATTCTGGTCAGAGTCCAGTTATTCCAGTTGGAGTCCAGTTATTCCGGTTGGAGTCCAATTATTCTGGTTGGAGTCCAGTTATTCTGGTCAGAGTCCAGTTATTCCAATTGGAGTCCAGTTATTCCAGTCGGAGTCCAGTTATTCTGGTTATTCCAACCAGATTCTGGTTACTCCAGAGCCTCAACTTAGAGTATATACCCTAATGGATAGTCAAATTTCAAGTCTTAAGTTGTCAAAGTGCCTACAAAATATATTTGTGCAGAGTAAGGATTGAACTCAAGACATCTTAATTAGAGTGATCACATAACAAACCAAACATGTGTGCTTAACCAGTTGAGCCACAGGAGAATTATTAGATAGTAATATAATGTTTATTCATGACACTCTAATTTTTTTTGAAGTAGTTAATGTAAGGGGACTAGGGGGGTGCCCTGTGTGTTTTTCCTATTTTTTATGTTCGTCCCATATTTTTCCCCACCTCATTTCCTTCTATTCTTCATTTTCTATGATTTTTCCGGATTTTATTACTAATTTTCCCTTGCTATCATGTTTGTACATGTTGACACTTTTATATTTAGAGGCGGAGTACCCCTTCCAACACATACCCCTTGGTATGATGTCATTCGGCGGCCTTGATCCGCCTATCTCCGCCTTTTTCTATTTTTAGGTTATATTTGATTTTTGTCGTCTTCACATATACTGGGCATCAGCAAGGGGATCCTTAGAGTTTTCTCTTCGGATTTCCCTTTGCTAGGTGCGCCCCCAATCCCTGTATTATGTAGCATAATTTTAACTTCGGATTTCCCTTTGCTAGAGGCTTAGGTTGCCCTTATAGTAGAAAACTCTCCCCTAAGGCCTGAAAATCGCGAACGCGCTGCCCAAGATAGGCAGGTACGGACTGGACGGCGCTTCCCAAAGCTCCACAGAGTCCCTACACACCGTTCCAGATACTCTCGCCTTTATTACGCCGCCATTTTCGCCAAACGCGCTCCCTAGCGACATGGACGCATCAGAATGCTTCGACGCGCTTGAAAGCGACATTTCCGGAATGTGCGCGCAAATCGACTCGCTTAAATCTACGATTGAAAACTTCGTTAGGACCCTCCAGGTTAACCCTACGACCAATAGTTCCCCCTTTACGACTCCAAGCGCACCCAACAATGACGTTTTGCCAAACACGTCCACTAAGGAACGTGCCCAGATCAAACCGTCCCCCCCCGCCGAATTTAATGGTGCACGTGCGCAGGGACGTGCATTCCTTAATTCCTGTGAGTTATACATTAGTCTCCAGTCGCATCAATTCGTCGATGAGGCTGCAAAAATTTATTGGGCCTTCACATACATGAAATCTGAATGCACCTATCTCTATGTGGACCGTATCCTACGTCAAACTAAAGAACTTGGTTCTCTACCTTTCTCCACTTGGGGTGACTTTCGAGCTGAGTTCATATGCCACTTCTGCCCCCTCAATGAATGCCACCAAGCAGTGACATGACTTGAGTCATCCGCTTACCACCAGGGACGTCGATCCGTGGACGACTATATCGATGAGTTCAAGGATTTGGTGGACATGGCAGGATATGGGAGTGGGTTACCAGTGGTGGTGAAGTTCCGACGGGGGCTCAACCGAGAAATTCAGGACCAGATTGCACAGATGTTGGAAGGGCACCCAGCGGACGATGATATCCTTGCTTGGTATGAAGCTGCTTCACTCTGTGACGAGAACCAACTCACAAATGCAGCATTTAATGCTGCATTCCATGCTCCAACTACCACTCATACACCCTACACCTTCAATCGAAGCCTTCCCCACCCTAACCCCATTCCTGTTCGTCAAACTCCCACACCAGCCATCAATGTCCCAGTACCAATGGATGTTGATGCAGCCCGCAGCCATGCACGTAAGTTGGATCTCTGCTACCATTGTGGGGAACCTGGACACAGGGCTGGAGTGTGTCCCCATCGTCAGGATATCCGCATGCTCACCCCCAAGGGACGAGATGAACTCCTGCAAGATTTGTTGGCACTTGTAGATGTTGAGGAAGCGAAGGATCAAGTTGCAGAGGAGGTTAAGCTGGAAGTTGTAGAGGAGCAGGATTTTCCTATTCGCAGCGAGTGAATCGTACGCCCTCACTGCCTGTCCATAACCACTTTGAAGTCTTGTCAGTTGAATCCCCAGAGAATGAATCCATTTCTGTGACTGCTCCCCTCTCTGACCCTTCAAAGTTGGCTAAAGACATACCTGCTCTCCCCATCTCTCCTTCTACTCCACGTCCCAAAATTAAATCATGGGAGTGTAAACTACCACGCAAGTATATTGTGGCATCCACTCCCTCTGCACATTCCTTAAACCTAGCCATCGAACTGCAGACGACCGACACTGGACAGATACTCGGTGTCTCTGCGCTCCTGGACTCTGGTGCGACTGGTCTCTTCATCGATTCCCATCTGGTACAACAACATCATCTAAATACTCGCTCACTCTCACGTCCAATACCTGTATATAACGTGGATGGATCCCCAAATGAAGCTGGTGCCATCCGAGAGGTTGCAGACCTGGTTCTCCATTACAAAGATCATAGTGAGTGTGCCCTTTTTGCTGTCACTCAATTAGGAAAGCAAAAGGTGATTTTGGGATATCCATGGCTTCGAGACCATAACCCAGAGGTCGACTGGCGCACCGGGGAGGTTACCATGAGCCGATGTCCATCCCACTGTCGGACGTGTTTCACAGAAGCCAGGCAAGAACGTCATGGACAGAAGGTGGCAATACGACGAACTCAGAAGTGTCGTGCTGGACCCCTGCCTATACCTGAAGTGGAATTGGAAGGGGTTCCTGATCTAATGCTGGACTCGGATGATGATGATGAGGACCCAGAGGAAGTGGAGGAGGGTGATCGGATCTTCTACACTGCGATTCGCTCATCGCATGAGGTGTGTGCCACATCGAACATATCCCAACGCCTCGCCGAGGCCTTCCACTGCTAACTCCTCTACTAACTCCTTACTCCCTCATCTCCATGAGTTTGAAGATGTGTTCTCCAAGGAGTCATTCGACTCTCTTCCTGCGCGTAAGCCATGGGATCACACGATCGAACTCACCCCCGGCGCAACCCCTTCATCCTGCAAGGTCTATCCTCTCTCTCCGGAAGAACAACGGCAGCTTGACCAGTTCATCGACAAGCACCTGGCCTCTGGACGTATTCAACTATTGAAGTCACCCATGGCCTCTCCCTTTTTCTTTGTCAAGAAGAAGGATGGCTCACTTCGACCGGTTCAAGACTACAGAAGACTCAACAACATCATGGTCAAAAATCGCTACCCACTACCCCTCATCTCCAAACTCGTAAACCAGCTCCATGGAGCCCGATACTTCACCAAGCTCGATGTCCATTGGGGCTATAATAATGTGAGGATAAAGGAGGGAGATGAGTGGAAGGCAGCCTTTCGTACCAACCATGGTCTTTTTGAACCGCTTGTCATGTTCTTTGGCCTTACTAATAGCCCTGCCACCTTTCAGACCATGATGAATGACATCTTCCATGACCTCATCCTCAAAGGCGTTGTCTGCATCTATCTCGACGACATCCTCATCTTCACTCGCACGGTTGAAGAGCACCATCGCATCACGTGCCTCGTCCTAGAGCGACTTCAATGGTACAAACTCTACCTTCGTCAGGACAAATGCGAGTTCGAAAGGACCAAGATCGAGTACCTCGGCCTGATTATCTCGGAGGGTCAAGTGGAGATGGATCCTATCAAGGTAAACGGGGTCACAGCTTGGCCGATGCCCACGAACAAGAAGGAGGTGCAGTCTTTCCTGGGCTTCATCAATTTTTATCGGTGTTTTATCAAGGATTTCTCACATCATGCATGACCACTGTTCGACTTGACAGGAAAGGAGGCATGGAGGTGGGATAATGCACAACAGGAGGCGTTCGAAAAGCTTAAGGAGATGGTCACTTCCACTCCAATCCTTACCTTTGCTGACGATTTGCATCCTTTTCATGTAGAAGCCGACAGTTCTGACTTTGCGACGGGCACCGTGTTGTCTCAGCAGTCTCCGGAGGACCAGAAGTGGCATCCTGTTGCGTTCTACTCCAAAAGCCTTAGTGCTGTAGAGAGAAACTACGAGATCCATGACAAGGAGATGTTGGCAATAATGCATGCGCTTGAGGAGTGGCGACACTTCCTCAAGGGTGCCCAACACAAGGTGGAAATTTGGACGGATCACAAGAACCTCGAGTACTTCATGACGGCCAAGAAATTGAACCGTCGTCAAGCTCGTTGGTCCCTGTATCTATCTAGATTCGACTTCTCCTTACACCACCGTCCGGGTCGCAGCATGGGGAAGACCGATGCCCTATCCCGATGTGCAGACCATGGGGATGGCAGCGGTGACAACCAAAACATTGTGCTGTTGCAGCCAGACCTGTTCACCATTTGGGCACTGGAAGGCATCGTACCCCAGGGCAAGGAGCGGGACATTCTACATGACATTCGTCGCGCAAACCGTAGCGGTTTACATGAGGATGTTGTCGCCCGAGCTGTTAAAGAACTGAGGAAGGGATTGACCCTTTCCTTACATGCGGCAGAGTGGGCTGAAAAGGAGGACTTGTTGTATTTCAGGGATCACATCTATGTTCCCAATGACCCAGACCTTCGCCGGCGCATCATATCCCAACACCATGACTCACAGATTGCTGGCCACCCCGGACGCTGGAAGACCTTGGAGCTCGCCTCATGGAACTATTGGTGGCCACAAATGTCACGACTCATTGGTCAGTATTGTCGCACTTGTGACCTTTGCTTACGCACCAAGGTCCCGCGTCGCAAGCCTATTGGTGAGCTACACCCTCTTCCTGTTCCAGAGAGTCGTTGGGATGTCATCAGCGTCGACTTTGTGGTGGAATTGCCAGAGTCAAATGGGTTTGATGCGGTGATGTGCACAGTTGACTCAGTGGTAAAACGCGCTCACTTCATTCCCACTCACACCACTGTCAGTGCCCTAGGTGCCGCTCGACTCTACCTCCACCATGTGTGGAAATTACATGGACTTCCTGGTGCCTTCCTCTCGGATCGTGGCCCTCAGTTCATGGCAGAGTTCACTTGTGAGCTGTACCGACTCCTGGGGATCAAACTCCTCGCTTCAACTGCTTATCACCCACAAACTGATGGCCAGACAGAGCGAGTCAACCAGGAACTGGAGCAGTACATCCGCCTCTTTGTCAATGAACGCCAGGACGATTGGGATGATCTCCTTCCTTTGGCCGAGTTCGGGTACAACAACCATGTCCATGCTTCCACTCAACAGACCCCTTTCCTCTTAGACACTGGACAACATCCACGCATGGGATTTGAACCTCGCCAAACTCCCTCACACATCGAGACAGTGAATGAGTTCACAGAACGCATGAGGGATAGCTTGGAGGAGGCAAGGGCAGCCATAGCAAAGGTGAAGGACAACATGGCACGATTTTACAACCAATGCCACTCCCCAACCCCTCAGTACAAGGTTGGTGATCGAGTTTATCTTGACTCCAGTGACATCTCCACTACACGTCCATCCAAGAAACTCGCTCATCGCTTCTTGGGACCTTTCCCCATTGTCAAGTGCGTTGGAACACATGCCTATCGTCTACGCCTCCCAACCTCCATGTCCAGACTCCATCCCGTCTTCCATGTCGTCAAATTGCTTCCAGCTCCCCCAGATCCGTTCCCGGGACGCCATTCACACCCACCACCACCACCCACAGTGATCGAGGGAGAACCCCAATATGAAGTCAAGTCAATCTTGGACAGCTGTTTGCGTCGAGGAAAACTCCAGTATTTGGTACATTGGAAGGGTTATGGGTATGAGGAGAACTCATGGGTCGAAGAGTCTGATGTAAATGCCCCTCGGTTAATCAAGGAATTCCACCGACGGCACACTGCTGCACCGCGTCGCATTCAAGTCACGGACTTTGGTCGTATACGATTTCGAATGCATCGGGGCGATGCATCTTAGAGAGGGGGTGATGTAAGGGGACTAGGGGGGTGCCCTGTGTGTTTTTCCTATTTTTTATGTTCGTCCCATATTTTTCCCCACCTCATTTCCTTCTATTCTTCATTTTCTATGATTTTTCCGGATTTTATTACTAATTTTCTCTTGCTATCATGTTTGTATATGTTGACACTTTTATATTTAGAGGCGGAGTACCCCTTCCGACACATACCCCTTGGTATGATGTCATTCGGCGGCCTTGATCCGCCTATCTCCGCCTTTTTCTATTTTTAGGTTATATTTGATTTTTGTCGTCTTCACATATACTGGGCATCAGCAAGGGGATCCTTAGAGTTTTCTCTTCGGATTTCCCTTTGCTAGGTGCGCCCCCAATCCCTGTATTATGTAGCATAATTTTAACTTCGGATTTCCCTTTGCTAGAGGCTTAGGTTGCCCTTATAGTTAAGATCAAATTTTTTTAATTAACCACATCCCTCACATTGAATGCGAGGGAGTGGGGATAATTGTAATTATATACATACACAAAAAATCCTCCCTCTCACAAGATGCGAGAGGGAGTTTTATTTATATACATAAAAAGCTAACCCCTCGCGCCGAACACGAGGGGGGAGGTAAAAATATGAAGAAAAAAATCCCTCCCCCATGCAAAATGGGGGAGGGGGGGCACAATACTAATAAATAATTAAAAATACAAAAAAAATCCCTCCCCACACGAAGTGCGGGGGAGGGGGAGGGGACGCAACCCAGCTGTTGTCTGTCGTTCCACCCACATTCCACCCCACGAGCAGTTGCTTGTGAGGCTGGGGGCGGGTGGTGTGTCGTTGTCGTCTCCTCTCCCTGCACCTGGGCATCATTCCACCCATGATCCACCCCACGAGCAGTTGCTCGTGAGGCTGGGGGTGGGTGGCTTGTCATCATTCGTTGCTGTTGTCCCCTGTTTGGATTTCTGTTTTTTTCTTTTTTTTTTTGGGGGGGGGGGGGGGTTTGGGCGCGTCAGTGCGATGTGGCACAAGTGCAGAGGTGGGTGGGTGCTTGCTAGGCAGGTACCCCCCTTCTGGGGTCTCCTGGCATCCCTCTGCACCCTCCTAGGCTATGTCGACAGCCTCCCATCCCATTTGAATGGGGAGGAGGGGATCGGGTGGGCGTGGGTGTGCGTTGTGCGTTTTTCATTGTGGCAGGTCGTCCCCAGTAGTATAGAGCCTAAAAAGCAATGAATTACAATTAGTTGATTGATAAAAACAAAAAGAAAAAAGAAAAAAACTTATCTATGGCCCAAATGATGTTGCCGTCATTTGGGCCCACGTTCCGTCCAGTCGGCTGGCATTTTTCGTCGTGGCAGGTCGTCCCCAGTAGTATACAACCTAAAAAGCAATAAATTACAATTAGTTAGTTTATAAAAACAAAAAGCAAATAAAAAAAACTCGCATAGGGCCCAAACGACGCGATCTGCGTCGTTTGGGCCCGTGTTGGCTCGTTTGCGGGTGGTGGCATCGTTACTAGTAGATTATAACCTAGAAAACTAAAAAAATGAGTTAGTTAGTTTATTAAAACAAAAACCAAACGAAAAAAACTCACATAGGGCCCAAACGACGCGATCTGCGTCGTTTGGGCCCGTGTTGGCTCGTTTTCAGGTGGTGGCGTCGTTACTAGTAGATTATAACCTAGAAAACTAAAAAAAATGAGTTAGTTAGTTTATTAAAACAAAAACCAAACGAAAAAAACTTACGTAGGGCCCAAACGACGCGATCTGCGTCGCGTGTTGGCTCGTTTGCGGGTGGTGGCATCGTTACTAGTAGATTATAACCTAGAAAACTAAAAAAATGAGTTAGTTAGTTTATTAAAACAAAAACCAAACGAAAAAAACTTACATAGGGCCCAAACGATGCGATCTGCGTCGTTTGGGCCCGCGTTCCGTCCAGTCGGCTCGTTTGAAGGTGGTGGTGATGGTGGCATTGGGTGTGGGAATGGTGGTGGTGGGTGCGCACGCAGTGGTGGTGGTAGAGTGGAGAGGAGGAGGAGGCGGCGTTGGCGACAGTGGTGGTAGTGGTTGTGAGCTGGCAGTCACGTGTCACGTGTCATGCGTATGCATACTTATCAATTATTCCGTTAATGGCTGTGATTAACTACGTACCTTGGTTGGGTAATAAAAGTATTAAATGTATACCAAAGAATAATTCCTTGGTAGCTCCTGGTTAAGCGTGCTGTTATGTATGCAGACCTAAGGTCGAGAGTTCGATTATTGATGTGTGTGTCAAACTTTTATTTGGGAAAGCACGTGCATTCCGGTTGTGATGAGTCCGGTCAGATTCCGGGGATTCCGGCTGTAAATTGGATCCTTATTCCGACCGGAATTGTGCTGCATAGGGAAAACTACATACAAAAAAATTTCCACCAGATTCCAGAAATTCCGGAAATTCCGGCCGGATGAACCGGAATCCAACCAGAATAGGTGGGGGAGTGTAAAGTACTTGATTTAAGAGCAATTCTCTTGAGTCCAAGTCTCTTGTCTTAGTCCTGAAGTTCAGTGTTTTATGCCAAACTTCTTCAAACTTCTCATACTAGCTTCTCAAAACTATTGTCTATCATCTATCCACTCTCAAGGCCTTTCGAAATCTCTATAGTCTATCCTCAGTATCCATCAAATCCATGCTCATCCTCTACAAGCCCCTCGAACATCCTTGAACTTCTTCGAAGAGCTTTGTATGCCCTCAAACATCATCAAATATTATTGGATCTCCTCATGTTTAGTTCCCTTACTCTTGGGTAACAGCGGTGATATTTAGTACCACCTCGCAACCTTCCTCCAACTAGCATTATACTATTCAAGGCCTTTTTGGGGGTTTTGTTTGGGTTTCCTGGTCGAGCATCATCAATGGCAAAGCACTTCGCTCAGTCCATGGTCTCGAACAACTCAACAAAGTCACTATACAACACTCTGGTGTTGTTCCAATCCCCGAACATTTAGCTGAACAGTTTGGAGGATGCACTTGTGGAGGAATGCTAGACCTCTACATTGCCTTCAATGAATGAAAGGTAGCCCAATCATCGCAAGACCTTACTATCTTTCAAACACCTTTCAGAGCACTTCGCATAGTCACTCTACCAATGGGTTGGACCAACTCAGTGCCCATCATGCACGATGATGTTTCATTTATCCTACAACCCGAGATTCCCCATGTTACGATCCCCTACATCAATGATGCACCCATCAAAGGTTGTAAATCATGCTACTCACTCCCCGGTGGAGACTACAAAACTATTTCACAGAACCCAGGAATTTGTTGTTTCATTTGGGAACACTTCGAAAATCTCAATTTTGTCATCCAACACATGAAATATTGCAGAGGGACATTCTCAGGACCCAAGCTATTCCTTTGCGTCCCCAAAATCACTGTTTTAGGGCATCATTGCAACATTGAAGGTCGTATGGCTGACCCAACTCAGATCGATGCAATCAGCAAATGGGGACCTTGTCAAAATCTCACAGAAGTACAAGCCTTCTTAGGAACCATTGGAGTTTGTCACATTTTCATACAGAATTTTGCTAAACAAGCAGCTGCTCTTATCAACCTCACGTGTAAGCATGTTCCATTCAAATTTGGTCCAACACAAATCACAGCACAAGAAGATCTCAAACTCGCTCTCATCGTGCAATCAACTACACCTCGAATGCACCCATCATCCTATCAGTTGACACTTTGCACATTGCTGTTGGATTTTTCTTGGGTCAGTGTGACCCCGAAAATCTTCATAAATGCTATTACAGTTGTTTCGGATCTATCATGCTCAATGCCCATGAATATTGCTTTTTGCAACCCAAACTAGAACTCTACAGACTCTATCACATGCTTGGTGCACTTTGATTGTACGTTATCAGCATACAAAATCTCATTGTCGAAGTCAATGCCAGGTACATCAAAGGTATGCTAGCAAATCCTGACATCACACCAAGCACGAGCATTAATCAATGGATTGTACCATTCTTACCTTTCATTTTACGCTTGTACATGTCGTTGGAACACATCATGGTCCAGATGGACTTTCACAATGTCCTCTACAAAATGGAGATGATGCCCAACCAGACGATGGGTCCTTCGAAGATTGGATGGACCAATTACATGGTTTTATGCATCAAATCAACCTGCTCATGACTCACCCATTCCCATCGCATTTGCTCCACCCGACATTCGCCCTCCCTTCAGATTTCAGTAAGGGGGAGAACATCACTTACGAAGATGTCCCTCATTCTGATCACACCAAACGAGATGATGAATGACTTCGTAGTGCTCAAAAATGGCTCGAAGATTTACAATGACCATCAGACCTCTCAGAAGCCAACTACATCACCTTCATGAGATATTGCACCGAGTTCTTTTTAGATTCTGGAAAACTTTGGCGAAGAGATTTGCAAAGGGCCCACAAGATCATTGCTATCCCTGAACGCCGTCTCGAGATTATTCATGCAGCTCACAACAATATCAGTCACAAGATGGTGTTCACAACGAAAACCCTTGTCGCACTCCGATTTTGGTGGCCCAATATGAGAGCCAACATTGCATGGTACATTTGCTCTTGCCACCTCTGCCAACTTTGACAAACCCGAAATCTGCTTATTCCACCCATAGTGGCAACCCCAGCACCACTTTTTGGCAAAGTCTACATCGACACGGTGCAAATGCCCCCATTGAATGGATTCAAGTACATCGTTCAAGGGCGATGTTCATTAACAGCCTATCCAGAATGGCGAAAGCTTCAACATGAAAATGCCATGACCTTAGGTGACTGGATCTTCGAAGATGTCATTTGTCGATGGGGATCTCTTTATGAAATTGTGAGTGATAATGGATCAGCATTTATTGCAGCAATGGAGTATCTCGTGAAATGATACCATATCAATCACATCCAAATCAGTGGTTACAACTCTCGAGCCAACAAAATTGTTGAAAGAGCACACTTCGATGTTTGACAATCATTATTCAAAGCAGTCAACGGAGATCAGAACAAGTGGTCAAATGGAGCACACTCTGTCTTTTGGGCAGAACATGTGACAGTTTGCAAATGCATGGGTTGTTCACCCTACTTCGCAGTTACAGGATCCCATCCCCTCATTCCACTTGACATCTCCGAAGCTACATATTTGCAGCCCGCTCTGAATTTGATACTTTTGACAACCAACCTTATTGCATGATGAGCTATTGCCTTACAAAAATGTTTGATTGACCTCAAAACCCTTTATTTGAAGGTTTTGTTGGCATGTCTCGAAGCTGCAAAATGATTTGAACAAGTCCACTAGCAGATGGTTAAAGACTACAACTTTTGCAACAGGCAATTTAGTCCTGCTTCACAATATGGAGATTGAAAAGTCCCTTAATCGCAAAATGTGACCTCAATACTTAGGTCCCCTCATCATCATCGATCGAAACTATGGAGGAGCCTACATCCTTTGCGAACTCGACGGATCAGTACTCCATCACCCCATTGCTGCCTTTCATCTACCTCCTTATTTAGCTCGAAAATCCATTCCACTCCCTCCGAAATTCCTCGACATTGACTCAGAACATCTCGAAACACTTTGGCAAACTTTGGACGTCGATGAAGATATTCCTGAAGACATCCCACACCCCAATGACAATTAAGTATTCTCTTTTTGTTGTTTGCATTTACTTATCTATGATTTCGATTTCTTTTAGTGTATCATACAAGTTGCGATATTGCATTGTAGTGTGGTTGCACAAACTCCAAAAAGGGTTTTTCAGCCATGATGATTTACTGAGCCTTTCCCTTATTTCATAATGTCATTTCCTTTCATTTTTCCTTACAATTTGTTCAGAACACTTACAACAACAAGTCTCAGAAATGAATCTTATTTTGAACAATTTTCGGATATTTCTTTTACTCTACTTATTTCTTATATCTTTTGCTTCCGGTTCAACAAAGCACAAATTTATTATATGAAAATAGCGAAAACAGAAACAACAAAATTTTACTCTTCCCCATCCAACATTTTACCCAGTGCCGCTATCTCCTGATCCAGCATACGATGCTGCATCTTTTTCTTTGCCATCTCCTCCAAAATTATCTGTCAGTGCTGCTCTATGCCCAACATGCCCTCGTCACCTTCTCAAATTTCCTGCCCCTTCCCTTTCCTGTCTTGCTTTGACCATCCCTGCAACCTTGATGGCCCTGCCTCCGGTGCTAGCAACAGCCCGATGACTCGAATTTGAGGCACTATATAGTATGAAATGTTAGCAAATACTTCGAAAAGACATCAAACAGTTGCTTACCTGGTTTTGGACACTCTGAAGCCTTTACCCCATGAACCCCCACAGTCGTCTTCCCCTTTGTCACCCCTATCCTCAAAACACCTCCCCAATAGCAGCCCTGCACCTCCTGCAGGCATTTCCGGCATTTCACAGCCCCTTTGTTGATGATACAGGCAGGGCGACTCTTGAATTTTGCACATCTGTTGCACTACAAAGAAAATGAGCCTCCAAAACTTTGTATGAATAGAATAGCCAATGTACTGACCCCACAAACTCGAGGAGACCAGTTTCCTCAAACTTTGCCTGCTTTGCAATGATCTCCTGCTTGTCGTCATCATCATCCTTGTCCTTGTCCTCTATTGCCTGCCACTTGTGGGGCCCCAAGGGTATGACCTCCTCGTCATTGTTTTTGTCCTCCTCTTCACTGAGCTCTAACCACTTGATGAATTTGACCTCAGCCTGCAACACTGCGCTCCACTGCCTCAACTCCTCCTTTGAGATCATCTGAGCCCAGAATTTGGATGCTAGAGTAGACCAAGCAGTATTGAGAGCCATGCATCATCCTTTGATTTTAGCAGCTTTCGCTGCAGCTAGATGTCGTTTGGCCTCCTCCGCTTCTTCATGTTGTTTGGCCTCAGCGGCATCTGCCTCCGCTCATGCCTTTGCCTCTGTTGCTTGCCCCTCTGCCTTAGCCCTCACAGCTGCCGCTTCCTGTTCCTCATGCTGTACTTGCTCCACTAACTCCAAAAATAATAGATCACTGCCCCATGAAAGCCAATCATGACATGCCAAGGGCATGTATAAGTAGCAGGCCTCGTCAACAATCTTCTGGATGATGTCCAATCGCTCTTCTTTGAGGCTCTCCACAAGATCGTCATACTCAGCCTAAACCAATGTTAGCAATTGTTAGTACCACAAAAACGCATCAGGACTTACCATCTTCTCACAAAAACCTTTCCCCCATACTTCAAAGTTGAGTTCTTCCACCTTACCTGATTTGGGCATAGCTTTCACAAAGTTGACAATGGCTGTTTCAAAGTCTACTAAGAGCGACATGATCAGAGGAAGAGATTGACGAGTACAACTTGGAGTGAGAGAAAAAGAGAGAGGTTTTTGAGTTAACTTTATAGGTTTTTCAACACGATCACAGATTCAGCACGTGACTCCAATCGGCTGACTGGGACAGTCAGGATTTCAGTAAGGGGGAGGATGATAGGTCCACTTTGGTGGCTGAGCTCTGAAAACAATACATCACACTTGGACACATTCTTCACAATGTCCTATGATTTTGTGAATGTTTATGAATGCCTACAAATGCACAAAACAATGACATGACACTTCGAAACATTTCAAAAGACTTCGAGCCATTTTGAACAACTTCAGCCACTGTATTCTTATCGTACCGCACCTCGAACACATGTTCCCAACATTACACACACTGACATATCGCATTTCCGCCACAACAAACATGAGGAGACACAATGGCTAGCACCTTAGCGCTGATGATGCTTGACCCAGAAACCCAAACAAAACCTTTCAGATGGTATAACACAAGTTAGAGGAAGGATGTGAGGCCCTCTAGATGTCACCTGTCAGACCAATCATCCAATAGTCATAAAAGGACTGCTTGTCGAAGCAATTCGAAGCTAAAAGAATGTGTTTTATGGAATTTCGGAGAATTTTGTGGCTAGATTGATGAATTCGGAGTGTGCAAATATGTTCAGATGCAAGATCAGGGGACTAGACGAGTAGTAGAAGCAAAGCAAAGATGAATCAAGGGAAACAAGAGCAAAAATAGCATAATGCGAGGATTTTCAAAGATTTTCAAAGAAGTTTAGTGTAAAACACCAGACTTTGGACTGAATAAGACTAAACTGAACTCTCAAATCACTGCGATCTGGGAGGAAGACGACAACTTTTTTTTTCTTTTCTTTGTATCTAGTACATCTTTTTATATAAAATAAAGAAACTACCTAAAAAGGCTAGAGAACATGAGGCAAACATGTGGAAAACTCGAGGCAAAAGACAATAGAAGTATATCAGAACAATAAAGCGAGACTAGAAAGGGTGAATATAACACATGATCAAGAAATAATAAGAAAGAATAGCTAAAAGCAGACTGTCCTTGTTATAAATTGCATAAAATATCGGAAACTGCTTCGAGCGGATTGTATGCATGCACATGTGGTCAAATTGTGTTCAATATACTCGAGATAGTGTCCCATGTGTCCAGCATGCATCCGAACATTGTTCAAATAGGAAATACTGTGTCCAAAGATGTTTTTCGAGGTTCGAGGTTTTTTGAAGATTTTCGAAGTTTCTTCGGACTTTGTTTGTGGCCCGAAATTGGTGCGATATTGCTCGAAACTAATTCGGAACTCATCTACGATGCTCCAAGTGTATATTCTAAGCTGTACGAAGTGTTCAAAGTCAATTGAAAGTGTGAAAACTGATATATTGGTGCTTGAACTGCGCTGGGGACCTATTAGCGCGCATCGAGGTGCTTTTCAATGTCTTCATGATTTATTGGGACAACAATACAAGGAGATTTAATATATTATGTATATTGCATGTTTCCTTCTTATCAGTTTCTCATTTACTTTGTGATTTTGACACCTTTTTTACTGCCTTATGTTTACCACATGTTTTGCCTCATGGCCTTTTACCTTTTTAGTACTATCTCTCTAAAACATATATAGTTTGGTGTATTTACTGTTGACAATGCAGGAAATCATCTTCCCATATCGCATATTGTCTGACTTAAGGGTTCTGTTCTTGAGTTTTAGCTCAGTCCAAGTCCAAAACTCTGAAGTATTCTGCAAACTTTGTCATTTTGCTATTTAGTCTCTTGAGATTATTTTCAATTGTCCATCTATTCTGTCATTGTCTTCTACAATCGTCTTCACCTATTGTCACCATCTCCCAAACTCATCAAAACCATTTCAAGGATTTTTGAATTCTTTTGCACCACAGCTAAACTCTTTCATATAGTTTTGAAATGCTTCGCTGTGTTTTGCACTACTTTGTACATGGTTTTGCAGAACTTTGCATCACTCCTTAAGGCTTTGTAACACACCTAACAGTCTTTGGTTAGTGCTGGAGTAGGGTGAGTGGTCACCTACTCCAGGTAGTCATGTGACCTTGTTGGTAGAGTCACATAGTCACATTGTTGTAGTTCAGGATTGCTATACTATCCCATGGCCTCACCATTGGTATAGGGCACCTCTGGGGTGTCCATCTTGGTGATGAGAGTGAGATTCAACTTGCTCTAAGCTTTGTAGTCTCCTGTTTTGAGTGCCACATCACTCACTCTGCCAGGCTGGGCTTTTCTCTTGGTCTAATTTGTGTTCTGAGTCTCGTCTTGAGTTCCTGAGCTTTACCTTGCATCTCACATCTATTATCTTGTGTTTTGTGGAGCAGCAAGAAGCAACCAATCATTACCATCTCAAGCACTGAGGCCAAATACATTGCATTAACCGTTGAAGGATATTTTATGGATTCACACATTACTTACTAAATTATCTTCTATTTTTAGTTTTACTTTACCTACAACACTTTTCTGTGACAACCAAGGTCACAATCAGACTCTCCAAAGATGCTACTTTCATGGATGCACCAAACACATTGACATTCACTTCCATTTCATCTTCCAAACTATTACCTCAGGTCACATTGCCATGCAATACTGTCCCATGGATGACATGATTGCCAACATCTTCACCAAATCACTTGCTTGTGTTAATTATGAGAAATTCCATACTCTTCTTGGCGTTGTCTGATCCAGTATTCACCTCAAGGGGGAGTGTTAACATATTGAGGCATCACTGGAGATATCCCTGCATCCCCACACCACTGACACTCACTGCCTTATTTCATTTTTTATACATTACATATTATTTATAGCACTATGGTAACTACATCTCATCTTATTTCAAAATCATATATATGAGACATTATATACCTCGTAGTTGTACATTTCCACCTCAGTGTTTATCCATTCACTGAGGTGTATGTCCCCTTTCTCTATTGTATTTATTTTCTTACTTACTCTTAGTAGTCCTTGTTATTCTATTCTAGGTACTACTGAATGCATCAGTGTTCATCCATTCACTGAGGTTCTTCATTATTTTATTCTAGTTCTGTACTTGGGCCCTGCATTCTACAAGATTGGCATGAAGTCATGAAACCAAGCTCCTGCCAGTGGAACAGCCAACTGTAGACTTGGGAACATCTGCTGAAATTTGTTTCATCTAGGGATCTGCATGGGTTTTGTGTACCCATATGGGTTATGGGTATGGGTACATGTGGGTATGGGTATGGGTTAAGATAGTCCTACCTGTGGGCTACAAAATGTCTAGATTGTTTTTGTCATTACTTACTCAGTTCTTGACTGTTTTGCTTGATTTTTACTGCATTTTGTAGCTAAGACCCGTGGGTTTATGGATAAAACACGCCATGGGTACGGGTATGGGTACAGTGCAAAATAACCGCAGGTTACCCATGCAGATCCCTAGTTTCATCAGTGGAAATTTTATAATGTCAGATGAGCAATGTGCGCAGCTAAACACATGCCTTATAGTGAGCATCTCCTTGAATGGTTTGAGTGGGACCATGCCTTTTCTGATAGATTGGCACAGTGTGGAGGTAGTCCCATAATTTATGCAGAATACATAGGTTCATGTCTTTACAGTCATCATTACTTGTGAGCAGTCAAGTTTTCAAGATTCTATTCAAGTCCATGGCCAGCTCAACCACCGGTGTTTTTGAAAATGCATTTTTCAGATCAGAAACATAGAGCTGCTTGAGCCCCATACACTGAGTAGCTCTTACACTGAGAATGGCACAGACTGTCTGATTGGGATGTGTACTTTTAGACACATGTATTAGTCCAAATAAACAATGTACACCTCTGACCAAGCCCCCTTCTGGATGTTCCAGACATTGACCTTGAAGAGTCAAAGGTCATCTCTCTCTTCAAAAACAAATGAAAAACTGGGCCTGGAACAGTGTCAAAATTGGCTTGACTACCTGAACATTGGAGTGGTATTCGCCAGTGAGAAAAACAGTCTGTTACAAAACTGAGCAAGATGAGTTTGTGATTCAGCAGAGAGGAGTTGTCATACATATACACACAGGTCATTGGCCTATAAACTTGTGAAGTTTATGTTGAATAAACTGTGAATAAAATAAGAAAATAACCATGGAAATATCCACAGATTCAACAATGGACAAAGCCTAAATTTGTTTTACAATTAGCCATTTTGTTGATCTGATGGTCTCATGCAGAAAACATCTGCAAGATGCTCAGCAATGAAATCAGTAACATACAAGGAACAAATTCAAAATTTATCTTTAGAGAAAATGATGAATATATGGTATAACAAATTTAAAGGAAAATCCATGGTTATACTTCTTTTAAGTACTAGGTTTGTAGCCAGGATAAATGGAGGATACATTTACAGTGTGTTCTAGAATAACTTTTTCAGTTTGTTCTGCAAAAAAACTTTTAATAAGTGCATCGCACAAACTGTGATCAACTCGGAATCCCAAGGGATCTATTTCCTTTTCAAGAGATTTTAGATGCTGTGTGCACTATACCATAAAACAATTGAAAAGCATACAATAACTGCTGTAGCTACAGGTGTACTGTGCTAAAACCCATGGCATCCATGTATATATTAGTACATTTCTGTGATGCTGTCTAATCTTTGCTCAACAAATAAAGACCTCACCTGTTTCATATGTAGTAAGTCATATTTAGTCAAGGCTGATTTTTCATTTTCAGTGAATGGCAGAACAAAAAGTCCCCAGAGCTGCATAATGTTGACAGTACCACCATACTGGCTAGTGCTTCATGGTCAATAGGTAGGTCAAGCAGTGGTGGCCACATGAAGGGCAAATGCAGCATTTTGGCAGTATTAGGAGGATTGAGTGCTGATAATTTTTTGTAGAGCAATGACTGTAAACCTTAGTTAGTGCACTTAATTCTAAATTAGGCATGACAGTTGCCCTTGAACATGATCTGTAGCATCATTTTATGAGTGCTTCTGTGGACAATATATTTAAGAGAAGGCAAAGTTCCTCAGATTGTGGCTAGCGGGTTACCCAGTGCCCCGCCACAAAGGTGCATGACAGCATCAAGTGGGCAAGACGGTCAACGATATGGTGTTTGAGGTCAACAAACACTTGCTGTATATGTCGATAGGTAATTTGTCATCCAAGGTATAGCATTTCATGCCAGTGCATGTGATCCATCCACCAGATCCATGGTAGTGACATGCTTTGATATGCAAGAGTCATAGCATAATGTTGAAGGCCCATCAGTGAGTTGAATGTTGTGATTTCCTTTTCACAAACAAAGCATGCAATGGCCTCCATGGCTTCAATTTGATGTGGATACTCTCATGCTGCAATGAATTTCCATTATCATGGCTAGTTGAATAGCCCAACACAGCTTGGCAATAACCAGAGTTATTGCCTTTGGTTGTACAAATTCTCCTGTCTCTTGAAGCTCAAACAATGCAAAGAAACACATGGTTGGATCTGGCATATGACTTGCTCTGGAAGTTTGCCATGTTGTTTTCCATAGAGCTGTCACGATCCGTTCCTTGCCCACTCGGAACCCACAACCTTCTGATCTTTTCCGCTTTTCCTAACTCAACTCCTTCCACCTTCGTTCTGGCCCCCTTGCACTGCCCACACTGCTGTGCACCAGGCTGCCTTGTACAGCAACCATGGCTGCCTTCCAAGGCTGCTGTCTAGTTTTGCAAATTCGACTATGGATTCCTGTGTGGCCTCCACTAGGCAATTTATCTATGCAGTTGAGACACTGCTGCAGTTTCCGTTTCTGTTCCGCTCTTGTTCCAGACTCTAGTATTTAAGCTTAGTTAGTTTCGCTTTGTATTCCTCAGTTCGTATATCGACATAGACTCGACTTTACCCTGTCAATCTAAAACCTCCTTCTACTCCAACTCCTGACCTCTAAGAGTCTGAACTCCATTCGACTCAACCTCTAGTTCCCCTCTGAAGTTCTAGTCTCATCTGAACTTAACCTAAGTCCCTCCGTACTCCTTCCCGCATTTACCTGCACTCTCCCGCTCCTATCTCTAAAAACTCTACTTGAAATTAGGACACCAGACGAGGTGAAGGGCACAGCTTCTTACAAGCTGAAGCCAAGTCCTTTTCGTTACCCATCTGCATAATCCGCTATGACCCGACAATCTTCCACTCTCAAACACCCGCTGGGTCCAACTGGATTCCAACGAGCCCTTTTGGATCAGTTCTTAACAAGAGCCATGAAAACTGAGTGCAACGACATTGTATCAGTGCAAGTCTGCAACCTGCATATTGCATGGTATAGATCAGGTGTCTTGTTAAACTTGTAATGATCACTTGACCACAATAAGAATGCCACAAGATGAACAATGGGCACAACATATCGCTTGATGGTTTGATGGTGCTGATGATGCTGATGAAGTGGTGTGTTATTGATTCCCCTGATATTGCTTTAGACCAACCTCATGCTTAAATAAATGGAACATGCTCACATTTTTTCTGGATCTGCAGTATTAATTTGTTGAAGGACAAGTTCATCTGTTTCATCAAGAAGATCTGTGGCATGGTTGCAGTAGGCCAAAATAGTATCATGCAAACCCACAAACAGGTCTGCATCAGGCATCATGACAGGCTTATGCAGCTGTGAAACATCATATGGCTGAACATGTGTATGCCACCCTGTTTGCATTAACCATGGGCTGACGAGACATGCATTGGGAATAGCGCCTGTATTGCCTGCTGTTTTCCAGTGAAACTGAGCAATGTCTTGCAAAATAGACGATGCAACAGTCCACTCTGTATGCACTGCAACCCAGAACAGCTTTTTCATGACACCCAGATTCACAACTTGAGTCTGCACACCCAGCAACAGTCATTGTCCAGGATGTTCCATTTTCATATGCTTGACAACCACCTTTTTGACTGCAGCATATGCACAGTGTGGACATCCTACAGAGTCATGAATATCAAGGCCAGAGATTGGTGCACAGGGCATGATGCTGCTTTCAATTTCTGGGTAGGAGGGTGAGATTTCACCTTGCTCAATAATATCCTTCAAGTGGTTCTTGTCCAGAGCTGTCATCCCAAGTTTGGTATGCTTGGTATCAAGATGTTCCCAGATAGATGTCAAGGTTTGGCCCACTCCACACATCAGACAGATGAACAAGGCCACTGTGGTACTGATGGCCAAGGAATATTTTGCCAGGATGCTCATTTCCAACAGATCTGAATGACCATTGAGCATTGTGAAAAGAAAATGGAATTCTTTAAAGGAGGTTCAGATCAAGAGAAATCTTTGCTGTTGCCTGGAAAATCTCTTACTGCACTTGGTAGAACATCATCTACTTGTTCCAATCCACAGAATTCTTCATGCTCTTCCAGTTTAGATTCAGTGGAGAAAGAAGCATTACATAAGCAGGTATAAGACAAGGACACGATGGTGGTTAAAGAGAAAGAGAAGCATAGGCAACAGGACACTACATATACAAGCATATATTTATCTGTATGTGTTCATATTTAATCACCCGACTCTGGCTCATTAAGAAGGACCTGCTGATTTGGAGGAGGAGGTGAAGTTGTGTCCCTGGCTTTCTTGGAGATGTGCAGGTCTTGATCCTCCTCTTCATCTTCATCACCTCTCTTCCATTTGTTCAAAGGCACTTCCTCTTCAGTATCCTCTTCATCACCCTCAGGCCTCAGTGTGGCATAGTATTCTTTGAGGGAGCTTTCCAGTGCCAAGTTCCAGTGGATTGGACAGCCTGGATCAGAGTGAAGATTGAGCTCCTTGTTGAAGGCAAGCTCATGAGTCAGCTCTTCAGTGTGAAGAGCCCTGCAATCTTGTTGCAAGACTTCTGCTCTCTATAGCATGGCCATCAGCTTAAAGAAAGTATATCAATATGAATCAACTTGCCTTGTATGCCTTGAGCAAGACATTGTACATGTCAGGATGAAGTTGATAACTTGGTTCACTGCCATGCTTTGCTCCTGCAATTGGAATGCCAAGTATGCCTGGTTTACAGAGTGCACTGACCAAATTGTCCCATGCCTTGGTCATCTGTTGATCAAGGTGTTCATAATGCACCTTCCTGATATTGCTGGCAACCAGCTTGTCATCATAGTTGATTGCCTCCACAGTTTCTGTTGGTTCTGAAAACTGGCTCCAGAATGTAAACTTGCCAAGTCCAGGAATAGCTTGAATGACATCCAGCACTTGTTGCCTAAATTCATAGAGATGAGGCACAGTCTTGAGCAGGGGCTTTCTGACATCAAAGTGCATCTGAGATTCCTCCAACAATGACTTGACAAAGCATGATCGCATGGCCTGAGTGTTGTTGCCTTTGGGAGATGTGAACCAGTTGAATGTGGTCCACTTGAGGCCCCTGTACACCATGCGATAGTGGACGTCCTTGAGCTTGACCACAGATTTATTGATGTTGGCATCTGGGGTTTGCTTGTGTCGCAGGTGCTGTTGAATCTTCAAAAAGCCTGGGATCTTGGCCTTTTCTTCCCTGAGAGCAGAAGCAGACCATGTGTTGAGTATCTCCAAAAAGTTGTCCAAATCTTCAGCCTGTTGCTTCTGCTCATCGGAACCTTTCTTGTTCAGAGCAGGAGACTTGTAATTGAAGGCTGCTGTGATCTCTTCAATGCAAGGCAGCAGAGAGACATTTCTTTTTTTGAAGATGAGTGAAATCAACTGTCATGATAATTAGTGCAAGAGTGTGATCAATACAACTTGCAAATACCTTGTACCACCCATCCATGGCATAATAGCCTGCAGTGTGTTCATCTCCAGCAAGTTGCAGCTTGGAAATTTCATCAACACTGCTGTATGCCCATCCCAGGTTTTCTGTATGTTGATGTTGGAAATATTGAAGGGAATAATATATGGCTTCTGTATCAGAGTGAAACTCTGCCTCCTTTTCATTGGTGGCTTTGCCTTTCCTCTGCTTCTGATGGTCCAATAGCCCAGGAACTATCCATGAAGCAATCTAAAATAATTCTTTAAGCAGATAATATAGTTGAAGAAAATTGGCTACTCACCAGTGACACTGGCTTTTCCAAACTTGTCCACAAGGACATCATGTCCATCATGTAGGCGGGACATGTCAATGGCATCTTTCCATCCAGCAAAGGTACAAGGGGGGCACCTGTCATGACTTGATTATCCAGGAGAGCAATCAACTTGTGCATGAGATGCTCCAGAATCTTCAACTCCTCAGAGCTGTAAGTGGTCTTTTTCAGTTCCATAGCCACCTGACCCTTGATGTCCCTGATCATAGCCTTTTGATAGTCCTCATAGCTCTGGGCCCAGAGGTCACTGCCTTGACCACAGTAAGCTAATTGGTCTTGCAGAAAAGTCTGAAAGTTTTTGGCAGAAAATGTCAACACTAGCTTGGCCACTTGTTCTGAAAACCCCAGAGTGTTTGCAGCTCTAGCCTCTTTGAGCTGTCCAGAGATTCTAATGGCCATTACACCAGGAGCCATAGTGATCAGATTCTCTTCAGGTGACAGAGGAAGATCCAATGCAGAGGACAGATAGACAATCTGCTCATATCCAGCTGTGAAAAAAGGTCCCAGAATCTGTTCAATCATAAATTAAACCCTTCTAACCCTTGTAATCACATTGACTTACCCCCCAGATAGTCTTTTTGCAGTCAAGCAATTTCCTGGGCACAAAGTCTGCCTGCCTGAATATTTCAAACCTGTACAAGTCTTGGAACAAGAGAATGATATCCTTGTATTTGACAAGCAAGGTCTTGACATCCAGTTGGTTGTTTGCCCCCAGAGTGGTAGCAAACTCATATGTTGACTTGTGGTCCTCTTCATGACAAGTAGCCAACAGACTGGTTATAACTAATTTGAAGTGATGCTGAGGTGTGTCAGGATGGGCCTTGTGTTGTTGGTGGTGCCTCTTCAATAGCTATTGATAGTTTAGCTGCATGATTGTACAAAAATACATTGCCAAACTTACCCTCAGGCCACTGTCCATGTCCTTCTTGGCAGCTCTAACCTTTGCAGGTGCTTGAATAGTGGTTGTGGTAACAATAGTGGTGGGTTCAGACATGGTTGTGATGGGGGGGGGAAGGAAGAATTATGATGGAAGGGTGTCAAAACCCTGCCTTTATATAGGCCTCAGCAGCCATGCTACCCATTGTCCCAAGGAAATCTTGCTTGCTATTGTTCTAAATTTAGGCCTTTGTTCAGAGGTGGCCACTATATTGGCTATTGAAAGGCCAATAGTTGATGGATTCCTTTGTTCCATTGACGAAAACAATCCGGAATTGCGACGCCCAGATGCTCCAACAATTAGTTTGGAAATCCGTGCTCTCCCCCCTGAGATATAGTGAGATTACATGACGGATCAGTTAATGATAGTACAGCCCAAGTTGAACTGACCATAGAATGGTCAATACTGGACCAATTTTTATGAACCAAGGGTCGAAACTATGAGAAACGACGAGGCCCAAACGCTCCGCTAGTTTTTGTCGTAACGCATTGTTTCGTTCCAAAGATATAGCGCGATTACATGTCAGATCAATTAATCATAATACAACCCAACTTGAAGTGACCACAGAATGGTAAGAACTCGACGGATTTTTATAAATCAAGGAGGAAAACGACGTGTAACGACCGTTTAAAAGCGCGTCAATTCTCTACAAAGTTATAGCATGTTTAGTTCTGACCCTAGTCACTCATACTACAGCACAAATAGAATAATAAGTACTGGATGGATTTTTATAAGCCATAGGTGAAAATGATGCGTAACAATGGGGTAGGCCATGCATATACCTAGTACAGCCCAATGACTTAAAGCAAATGGCAGATGATCTCTCTGAACTCATGACCGAAGATCATGTTCCATTGGGGCAGAAGCGTAAACAAGGAGAATCAGATCAATCTGTACATCTACCAGCTTTTCATTTCAGACATACCTTCTGATAATCCACACTTCAGGATGCAGAGGCCAGATACAACAACATTATAGAGAGTGCTGACCATGGAGCATTCAGAATTGGCAGCCTTAAAAAGCTATTATGCAAAGGTAGAGATGGCCACATTCAGCTGCCTGATATAGTCAGTAAAGGGCTGACTATATGCGCATCAATTGCTGAGGAAATATAGGAATCTGCATTCAAACACCTCAAGCCAGCCTCGAGTCTATGGAGCACTCTTTATGACCAGGCAATTGTCACTGACAACATCAAAGACCCTACAGAGTGAATGTTGGGAAGGGACCAGGTTTTTATTTCTTTACATATATAGATTTTGCCTCCACCCACTTGTTTTGACAGTTTTTAAATGACACATGTCAGATGGACCATATTACTGCCTATGTCCATTTTGTCATGTGGGCCATATATGGACTCAAATTCTCAGCTGATTGGAGGGACATGGGTATGACCCCAGAGGGTCGCAAATGGAAAAAAGATTACTTGGACAGATTGTTCATATTGCAGGACAAGAGGCGATTACTGAGGCCAAAAGGTATGCAGGCCAGCTGGGAAAGAAAAATAAGCAGTCTGCACAACAAAAATTCAAGGCCAGGCATGAAAAGGTTGTGGATGCTTGGAACCACATTTGTCATTTGTATGATGTGGTAAGTCTTAGTTAAATCTGTAAAATATATGTGGCAGGTAATCTCTTCCAGTTTGGTGCAGGCATACTGTTGGATCCTCTCTGGTCCATCAATGTGCAAGTCAAAGTGACCAACCAATCAGGAAATTTTGGCAAGACCCTCACATTGTTCTTGGACCACATTGAGACTGACCTCTTGGAACTTCAACAAACTGAGGCAGATGGAGATCAAGACCACATGCTGCAAGAGAACAGAAGTCAAGCAGGAAGAACCTTACTGCAGTTGGTTAGGGTACTGGCTGGTAACAATCTGGCATCATGGGTTGAAACATTTTTAGATGAGATGGGTTCACAAGAGAGTGGTGATGCACATCTGCACCACAATCAAGATAATGTACATAACTAACAACTGACACCTGCAATTGTCTGACCACAAAACCATCCAAACACACACCAGCACCATCCAAATGTAAATATTGAGTATCAACAGCCAAGTAAGCGGCCTTGCTCAGGCTGTAAAGGAGATAGTAGGTGGCAGAAGCGAGTAAGGCCACCAAGTCAAGAGGGGGGTGGGGGAGGCAGTCATCCACAGAACTGAGGAGAAAAAAGTTCTTGGCAGCAGAAGCAATCAAGTTATCCAATTCAGGATCCAAGGCCATCAAACCAAGAGGTGAGTGTATCAACTCCTAGTGTGCAGGAAGAAAACCATGCCCTGACAAAGATGACACCTAGTCACATTGCCCAAGCATTTATTGTGAAGATCCCATGCCTCTGCATCCATCCAAAAAATTGGCCTTGATGCTTGCTAACCACAGTGAGCTAATAAATGTGCATGGGGACAAATCAGCAGCTGTCTTCTGGTACGATGTAGATATTTGTCTGGAGATCAAGTCCAGCAGGTTGTCCAGTGATTCAGTTGTCATGGCGCAGGAAAATGGATGGCCATTTGTAATCAACTTTGCTGAGCTATCATATCATGTTCAAGGCTTGCATGATTTGGTCTGACATGTCATCATATACAGTGAAGAATTGGAGTGGACTCCTGTTTGGAAGTTGTTCTGAGCCCATTGTTGCGATATCTTCAAATTTTTGAGATGTAGTGAAATGCAAGCAGAAAATTTATGGAACACCAGACCAGGATATGGAGAAAAAGGGAGCTTCAGTATTCAAAATGCCTTGATACAGATGTTTCCTCAAAACCAGTACCTGATAAAGAATTTGCAACCATTGACATTTCAGCTTTTTGTTGAACATTTGCTAGTTCCACATGTAGCAACCATACTCATCTCACAGGACTGAGACTTGGAATTGCAGGATGTGTATGAGTTGATGTTGAGTAGTGGTGAATTTGGGCACCACCAGTTCCCTGTAGAAGATGATGATGATGAGCTTGACAGTATTATCTGAGTTATGGCCAGAGAAATAGAAAATGTTCCATAGGTCTTGTTGTTGATAGCCTTCATGGTTGCATTGATGCATTGCAGGGGTGTCAACTATTATGTATTAACATGCTCCTTTGGCTGCTGATACTGTTTCCATGTTATTCAGGCCTTTGGCCCTTGGGGCTTTCCCTGTAGGCATGCTTCCACAAGTCACAATGCACTGACACTTATTATTTCTCTAGTAAATTCTACAAGCTTCTGCATGACCAGTGAACATGTAAAAGAAGCAATTTGTGAAAACACAATTATTTGTATTACAGAGGCTAAGGATTGCAAGGCAGCAAGATGAAATTAGTGAGACATTATCATAAGTATCAAGTCAGCAGACAATGCACCACAATGAATGATCAGTAGTCAGTCCCAGATTATCAAAAAGCAGGATACAGTGAGGTGAAATTGGCAGGCACAACAAAAGAAGGTTTTCAGATGGAAAGTGATCTGATTACCTCCAGAGTCCTGAAGATAATAGTGGGATTTGTGAGGTTTGTCAGCCCTTCACTGGTAGTGGAGGCTAATTCAGCTAGCCCTGGAAGAAGCGTGACACATGCTTGAAAATCTGGTCAGTGGTGGATCAAGAACAACAGGGGACAGACAATGTCCCTCCATGGCCAGTTTTTTCCTATGGGGGGGTCTTAAAATCAGATACGGGTGTTATTGTTGGGATCCATGTAGAAAGTCTGAGATCAGTCCCATTTGTAGTGCAAACACCAAGGCAATCTCTGCACTTACCTTTAACAACATGCCACATCCATAGCAGGCACTCCTTCCAAAGTTGAGGTTGCATCTGAATTGTATGAAGTCTAGGTCCGAGGCATTCATGATGCCTTGGGGACATCTTGTTAGGCTATGTTGGGAATCGGGTTGGTTGTTGGTGAGGCAGACGATGCATCGATTGGAGAGGCCATCCAAACTTCTTTTGATATTGATGAGGCAAGCCACGGCATCATCCTGAGTGACTATGGTAGTTGGGATTGCTGAAATATGATATATTTATCAGTGTATGACATCTCACCTGAACTCACTGCTGTTTTGAGCATTGGATGGTAAAGGGCATGGCTGCTCCTGAATTTGGCATGATGAGGGTGCAGATGGCAGACCCGCAGATGGACCTGCAGATGGACCCCCTGATGCCACTGCTAGAATGTCATGTCAGTGATTGGTATGGGCACTGCCTGGACTCACCACTGTTTTCAGCATTGGCATTTATAGCCAGTGCAAGGGGTGGCATGTTCTGAACCCTGAGTTTCAAAGCATTTGGTTGGTCGCAGGCTGCTTGCAATGAGGCTGCAGGTCGAGCACCTGAGGCCAACCCTATAACTTAAAGACATGTAAATATATCCATGTGAAATGCTGAACCATACCTTGATTCCACAGGCTTGTCACTAAGTCCATGCAGAATAGTTGAGGTATAGAATATTGACTCATAGGGCACTTACCAGGTTGGCCTTGCTCCAATCTTTGGACAGAGAGGGGCTGTGTGGCTCCTGCAGACTATCAGGCAAGGAAAAAACAAAGCAAGAAAAGAAAACTCACCATTTCCAACAAGATTGAGGTTTATATTAATGTTCCATGGTGGCACAGGGTCTGTAGTGCTGCAGAACTGACCTGAGAGATCACTGAGAAGGCCAGAGACATGGGTGAGCTGGTTGATGACCTGTGTCAACATGATGATTGGGGGCACTATATACAGCATTAGATTTAGGGCACGGCATGGGTACAGGTAACACCGTGTGTTTCTGGTCATGGGTATGGGTATGGGATTGCCATACCTGGGCAACACCATACCCTTTTCCACAGTGTTACGGGTATGTGCGGGTATGCTGGTACCCGGATTTTGGTCAGGTGAGTGATCATCTGTGTTGAGATTTCGATTTTTTAATGACATATCACAGGAAAAACCCATGAGTCATGGTGACCTGACTCACAGGTTTACCCCCTGTGATGAGATGCGAACATCTTTTTCAGCAAATTTCTATCAAATATCATGAAAAATAACAGTAAAAAATGCAGGGGTACTTTTTGATGACATATCTGCGAGTCAGGGTGATATGACTCATGGGTTTACCCCCTGTGAGAAGATGCAAACATCTTTTCCTATCAAATATAATAAAAAATATCAATACCCATGAATAACCATGGGTAACCCACAAAAACCCATGGTAACACTGTACCCCTACCCATGCAGGAACGGTGTTCATGGGTATGGGTAGGGGTATAAGAAAATATACCCATGGGTTGCCTGTGCCATGCCCTAATTAGATTTGTTTCCTGCAAATGAACCCAATGGAAAAGATACCTGAGTTGGGAGGTGATGTACATAAAGTGCTTGTGCTTGCATGAAGTCCTCTTCACAACTGCCAGTAGTTGTTTGGTGGAAGAAGTAAGGCAGCTCAAGGCAGAGGAGTGCTGGCCAATGGTGATGATACTTGACCTGGAAACCCAAACAAAACCCACAAATAAGCCTCAGATGGTATAACATGAGCTAGAGGAAGGGTGCAAGGTGGTACTAAATATTGCCATTGGCAATGAGTGTGAATGTGATCAGTTGTGATGCTGTATGAAGTACTGCAAAAGCTTGCAAAGAAGTTTGAAGAAGTTCAAGTGTGTGCAAAGAGGTCCCAAGAATTTTGAGTGTGTGCGAAGATTTTCAAAGATTTTTGAAGATAGTGACAAGAATAGGGTGTGGATAGTACGAAATGGTGATGGGAGTCAAAGGTGACAAGAGATGATTGAGATGATAGGAGAGAGTTTAGAGATGGTATGACAAATTTTGAAGAAGTTCACAAGGACATAAGGCCATGAGGCTCCCATGAGGCAAGGTATAAGACAATAAAGAAGTATCCAAATCACAAAATAAATGAGAAACGATGTGAGGGGAAACATGTAGAATATAATATATCAAAGGTACTTGTCCTATTGTTCCAATATATCATGGAAATGTCAAAAACACTGCAATGTGTCCTAAAAAGTGAAATGTCTTGTCTCCTCATGTCTGCTGTGCTCGGCATGTGATGTGGCAACATGTAGCAAGTGTGGAATGTGTGTCCAAAGGTCAGGGGAATTGTATTATGATGGCCGAAGGCATACAAAGAATTTTGAAGCATTGTGAAGTATTTCAAAGCATTTTTGTGACTTTGTAGAGGTTCATACATGTTCATAGAACTTCAGAGGGTTTGTAGAGCTTTGTAGAGGTCTGTAGAGACTCATAGAGCTTCAACAACAATTGTAGATGTGCTCTCTGAGCTTGAACGACAAGGTGGACCTATCAACAGGTGTGACTCTGGTTGGAAAAATACCCAATCCAGGAGGTGACACAGGGGGCTTTCCACCTTGTGAGGTCCTGTTCTTAATGGTCAGGGTGGTTCGGTAGAACAAAGAGTGGGGAGCGGCGCAGACCCAGAGGAGGTTTGGCTGCCTTGTGCATGGCCTCTGCATGTGTTGACATGTGACTGTAGAATAAACCCTTGAATTATAAGAATGCAGAACTTGAGCAAAAGATACTGACCTGAAGGTGTCATGCTGCATCCACACTGCGGACAGGGATACAAATCATGGACCCACACACTGCCCTCGGTAGAATGCCCCATGTTTTATACATTTCTTCATCCCTTCGATTTCTATGGTTTTGAAATCACCATGATGGGATACATGCAATGGGCACCCAGATTCATTTCAAATTAAAATAGAAAAAGAAAAAAATTCCTGGAGCTCACTTTTTCATGCAGCTGCAGTCGAGAGAGTCACAGACATGACATTGGGATGTGCTCAACTTGTTTGATTGGCTAGATGTCAATGGGTTGGTTCTTGGTGCAGGCATGGTGGAAGTAGGAATCAAAGACAAAACAACAATTGTATGCAGACCACATGACATTGATGACCTCATATATATTGGACATGTATTATTTATAGATATGAAGAAGTACTCGAAAAAGGTTGGGAATTCCATCTTTGGTTTGTAAAACCCAATGTGAAAAAGGTGAAAGGACATGGTCCACTGGAAATCCAGTGCAAAGATCTTTTACCACTTTTTGCTGAAATGGAGGGTGTTCATTTATGAGCCACATCATTGGGATCAGAACATCCACATATTGGCAACCTGTCTGTGGACCATCACCATAGTCATGGATATATGTGACTTGGCCATGTTCATTGATGTACTTGACCTGTGCACAGCTGTGTGAGCAGGACCAAACCTTCTTAGATCTGCTCCAGTACCTTTTGTGGACAGCCACACTTATTACAGAACCCTGATGCGGCAAAGTCAAGTTTGCTCTCCCATGTCACCCATGCTTCCTTGGCAGTGGCCAGTGATAGTGAATGATGGCATCATCTGAAGACATGATCACTCTGCTGCTCCTGATTGCAGATCACACAAGATATGTAGCCAGAGGCAAGCTTCTCAAGAATCTGGTGGGCACGCTGCAGTTCCCTGTCATTCTGGGTCCTTGCATGACTTGAAGAATTTTGAAGTTTGGAGTGCACAGTTTCCAACTGAAGGCTGTACAATGCATCTAGAGGACCAGCTGATGCATGTGGTATGTTGAGTGCCTGTGGGCATTTGGAATCCATACCTGCACACGAGGTGAGAATTATGAAATGACTTGGATAACTCTACACACAGACTTACATCCTATGCATTGTTCCATCAGCCCAGAAGGAAACACTTGTTGATCAAACCTCGCTGGCTTGACTCGACTTTCCATGTGGCATACATCACAGAAATCAACTTTTTGTTCATCAGAGTGCACGGCTCTGCAACTCCATAACATCTCTACAAGGAGCCGGCGGCAGTAGTTGTGACTACCTAGCGAAATCTGAATCAACTGTGCACCAAACTGATCTTCCTCTATAGTCCTGGTATCTTGGGGTGGCAATATGGTGATTGACCAAGCTTTGGCTGCATCTTGGTTGCCCCCCAGGTGTCCGACCTCCTGCACATATGATACAGCATCAGCGGGGTAGTATCGATGGATGGTATGAGTCAGGCCTGGAATATCCAGCCTGACACCAAGTATTGATGTACAGCTAATAGCTCTACACATGCCATTTCAGAATTTGCCCAGGAGTGAGTCTATCTCCTCCTGACTCATTTCAGGATTGCACCTTGCTATCTGTAACATCAAAGCCATGTGTCTGGCATCAGATTTCGAGCAGCAGAAGATCAGAATTTGGTTAGTTGCGGAGTATGAGATGGCTTTTTGGTATTCTTCACAGATGGTGCTGTCAAGATTGGTGTTACAATTTTCCTTGTAACTCATGGAACCTGACACACCCGACGATCCCCTCCAGACAGGAGGCACTCCCTGATTCATGCTTAGAGCATGTCCTTGACACCAGACACACACATGATTCATGCTGACAACATGCATTCGATCCACTTCCCATGGAAGGCACCCTTGACACATGGTGACTCCATACACCCAAACCCATTCCCACACATGCTGTGATACGACAGCCCTTTGACATGAGGTCCGTGATGTCGGACTCTCATGATCGACATGCTGCGCTGCAGCATGTCCTTGACATCGGATCCTTGACATCGGATCCATGACATAGGATGCCCCATGCTAGGCATGAGGCTTATCTCTTATTGTTTCCTGACATGCTGTGCTGCAGCACTCTGTGACATCAGACACCTCATGCAAGGCATGAGGCTTATTGTTTCTATTCTTACTTGATATGCATCTATCTTTCCGATTGGACGATAAGGACCTCCCTTGTAGTATAAGTACTGCAACTCGTAGTAGGGATGTCCTTAGTTTAGATCTAGGCAATCTACAGCTTTAACTTGTGAACTTGCGAACTTACTCGAAACCACTAAGGAAGCCCCTTAGTGTGTGAACCCGAATGACTCTATGCAGAAGGCCTGCTAGAGTGCACTATCCATCTTACATCGGATGCTCTGAGTAAGACTAGTACCGAACAACTTGTTGAGGAGGCACCTCGTCAAATGACATTGACTAGATCAAGTGGTTAAGGCTTCGCCCTTAACAATTGGTATCTTTGGACTGGACAACATTGTAGGAGATATTTTCTTGTGCTGTCACAGTATGTGAAATATGGCATGATGTGATCCCAAAGACATCAAGGAGGTCTGGGGGGAAGCATCGCAGATGGAAGGATGATCTGCACCCCTAAGCTGCCCAGCCACTTGAGCATACCCATTATTGGCCGAAAGTCTGCATGTGTCAGAGCAAGATGTGCTTTGTCTACAACAATTCAAGCCAGTCGACCATTTGTGTAAAGCTTCTGTATGAATACCTGGAAGACCTTTCAATTCATAGAGTCAATGGCAACAAGGATGGCAGAGGGTGGATGTGCATCAGATATTTCAGGTGACCACAAAGCACATGAAATGTTGTATTGTTTGCAATGGAAATGGTATTGCTCATGCAGTGACTGCAATTTGCAAAGGTAGGATCCATACCATGCTGCTTGCCCCATCAAACATTTTGGAGGACAAAAGCCCAGGCATCATTTTTCCAGATCCTATAGCAGGAATTACTGTAGTATTCATGGCTCAAAGATGAAAGATGCTTACCAGGAGGAGTGACATACATAACATGGCGCTTGTTCTCAATCATAAGTTGAGTCACTATCCCTTGTTCCCTGTTTTTGAATCCCAGCATATCACGCTCCTTGCAGCCTACAAATTCCCAAAGCATTCATAGCACATATGGATGTGGGAATATGTCATCTGAAGGTTTTTGATTCATAGTATTGGCACTCAGTTTGAAGGGGTAGAACAGGTCCAGAACTGAGGCATGAGCATGTACAAGAGCCTGCCAGTTTTGGGCATCAAGCTCAGGGAAGACCTGCATGACATGGCTTCAGCAATCATATCTACAACCTGCACTGAAGGCATAGCAGAGGGTACAGCGGGCGTACAGGATATTTGAGCAACTGATGATATGTCGGGTTGTGTTATTGATAAGATGGTCCTCTCCAAAAGAGCAATGGTGGCTGTTCCCCTGTGTAGCTTCCATAAAAGAGTGGGTGGGTGTCTGAAGATCATGTGAATGACAGTGCTCACTTGCACTGTCTCCATAAGAGCAGAGTGAGGTAAGCCCGCAGGAAGTTCCCAATCTCCTCCATAGTTGTTTCAATCAACTTTGCTAGTATGCCCTAGTTGTTTCACAGCAGACGTAGGCGGTAATTTGACCACATTGAACAGCTGTGGGTACCACTGTGTCATATACACCATGTATTGTCAGAACACCCTAATTGTCATTCTGACTCCCAAGTGTTTCTCAGTATATTTCGCCAGTGCAATTGTGACATTGCCTGCTGTCAGGGCAAAAAAGTCCTGCAAGGAGGAAGCTCTGCATATTGGAATATAGTGTAGGGCAGAAGTGATATTACCACTCATCATATAAGGGTCACAAGTAGACCAGAAATCAGACAATCAAGAGCCCACACTTTGGAAGTGGAACCCATACCATTGTCTTGTCTTCACCAGTAGTGTGGCTTGTTTTATTGTATGAGCCATGGAACACTAGCACACCAAGCAGCCAAAAGACATTCCTGATGGATCCAGCAGCGATGTTTGAAAAGAGCATCACAGCATACTCAGTCCCCTGTGCAGGCTCACTGCTGGTGAAGATGATGGCAATTAATATGAGAAGCTGAAGTTGGTATATCTCATGCATACACTTCATACAAGCCCTGGGGTGCCAGATCACATTGCCTTGTTTGTCAATGTGAGCAAATGCTGCAAGATGTTTGGAGTCTGTTATCAGGTACTCTAATACCGAGTTCTCTTGGTTCCAAGGATTACCATGATCTGTCACAAAGCTATAGCCTGCTTGAAGCTCCCTTGGTTCATTGTGAATTTCAATGTCATTGGACTTCCTGAATGATCCCCAGAGAAGATTGTCCAATTGTCCTTCAATATCCTCAACCAGCTCATCTTGGACTCTCTTCATCTGCTCTAGGGTTACATGTTTCCCATTGACTGTTGCTGACCATCCATCATTGGTAGGCGAGTTGAAATAGATCATGTGATCATCTGCAGATCTGATGGAAGAGAGTCCTCATTTGAGCAGGTACAGTTGTGGCATGACCGCTTCACCCACGTTCTCCAAATAAGAGCACACATGGTCATATACATTTTTTTATGGCAGTTAGCATCTTTATGAGGAGCAACCCATATTGACTCACCCACTGAGAGGTGTCCCATGCCTCAAAGATTTCAGCTCAAGCATAATCTTGACCACAGTGAGGCACCCTCCAAACAGGATCACTGCAATGACCTGTGTAGTGACAGAAGCCAGATGCCACTGCCCACTTTGCCACATGGATGACAGCACTATGTACCTGACAAACACATTTTTAAAGGGGTCATCTGTGCCATCATTCAGATTCTGTGTATACAGGAGCTGTAGAAGTTGCAGATTGCATGCCTGCATCTCGTCTTTGAATGTTGGGACCTCCCATGTCTCACTTATCCTGTATGGGTATGCATCCTCTACTGCAGGGTCCTCAGCAACTTGACCTTCAGCAGGCAATGTATTATCATTGAGTGCTACATCAGGGCTGACAGTTGGTAAAGCTTTGCTGTCTGGGTAGTGGTCTTCATCATCCAAGTCTGGTTCCTCCATGTTACTCTCTTCCCTGTTGTCTTACTGGATATCATCAACAGTGTCTGGAATTGATTGCAGTTTACCATAGAGCTCTTGGGAGACTTGGGAAAATTTCTGTGGGACCTCAAAGCAGTAGTACTTGCTTGGGTTGACAACATTGCACAAGAGTAGTGCCAGCGCTCCAGCAATGCATCTTCTATAGTTTACATGCACATTGTAGTGGACAGCCCTATGATGGCAAGGGTAATTTTGCCCGTGTTCAATTCCAGGTCTTGTTCCAATCAGGTGTTGCAGGAAAAAGTGGTTGGATTTTGCCTGGTACTTTGCTAGAAATGCATGGACACAATGTGGGAGGCTGCCAAAACCCGCATCCTTGGTAGAACAGGAACATAATTCTTTGGCAACAGAGGCATCCAACCACTCAGACATGCTCCAACCACTTCTCTTTTTTGAGGAACTAATTAAGGACTCTGTAGTCATCAGGGATCGAGGCAGCATTGGAAGATGGACTCATGCGCGATGCTTGCTTTAACTGGTATTCTGGCCAAATATCTGGCAGAGGGATGGGTTGGTCATTGCCTAGAATGACTGCAAACCAGGAGAAGTTTTGTCCAAATCTTTGTGCTGGGCAGATAGTGAATCCTTGCTCCTCATTTTCCTCTCCTCTCTTGCATGTGTGCTTCCTGAATGATCTGGACATGTGCCTTGGATCTTGATCTTTATCACAACCAAATTCCTGCTTGCAAACACTGCAAATTTGCATACTGTCTGTAATTTTAACCCAGCAATAGCCTGCACTGGAACAAGTGGGTGCACAGGATAGAATGTAAGTGTGTTCTATTGCAAACCGCATGCTGCTATGAACTGAGCTTGCAATCGATGATCAGGCTTCACTTCAGGATGGATGTCCATGATGTGCTCCCACACTTTCTGTGGGTGTATGATACCTTCACACTGCAGACATATCAACACATCCTGGTCATCATTGACCCTCCATCCATTTTTTCCCAGAGATTTCTGGGCCAGCATGTGCGAGTCAGCATTTTCTATAGACAGTGTTGGGGAGTGAAGTGGGGTACTGTGTACATGCAATGGTACTGTCTGTTGTAGGGAAACACCATGCATTGCATGTCCAACCATGTCACATGCATTGCTATCCATCGTATCTGTCATCATCCATGAGATAGACCTCAGTACTTTACACTCCCCCCCCCCCAATCCAAGTGGACTCTGCTCGGACACACTTGGACACTTGGACTGTCCTCGGACTTCACTCGGACTCTGCTCAGACACACTTGGACACTTGGACTGTCCGAGGACTGCACTCAGACTTTGCTTGGACTTTGCTCAGACAAAATCAATTGTGCATTTATTTACACCTTTAAAGTACTGTCCGAGTTCCAGACTTAGAGAAATTCTTATAAGTCTCACAAAATGATGTGTGCACAGCAAGAATTGAACCAACAGAATTCTGGACTAGCAATCACATGATGACCAAATGTGCACACTCTACCACTTAAGCCAAGTAGTCATTTAAATTTACATACATTATATCTATTTATTACTGAAATCTAATTTTTTGTATATCATGAATAGATTATTAAATTGACCCCCTCGCATCTGTGCGAGGGGTACAACAAGTAGAATACTAGGCTCACAAGCTCGAGGGGAGGGGGCCGTAACTATCAATTATAGAAATAATTAAAAACACCCATCACAAGCAGTTGCTTGTGGCAGTGTTCATCTCTCCCTGGGTCGTCCCCTGGCCATCCCGTTCTCCTGTCCCCATTCTTCTCCCCCCGAACCACCCCACAAGCAGATGCTTGTAGGCATGGGGTGGGTGTCATTGTGGGTGTCCCCACTCTCATTGTCGTCTCCCTTCCCCCTCATCTCTTCACCCTCACCTTCCACCCTGTGAGCAGGGGCTCGCAGCAGTGGTGGTGGTGGTGTTCCCCCATCATCGTCATTGCCAGTAGTAGTTTATACATAAAAAAAATTAGTTAGCATCAAAAAATGAAATGAGAAAAGAAAAAAAAACTTACCTAGGACCCAAGAGATGTTGATGCCTCTTGGGCCTTTTTTGTCTCCCTGTTGGTACCTGCACTCTTGCACCCCCCATCCACCCCGCAAGCAGTTGCCTGCAGCAGTCATGGGGGGTGCTGGCTGTTGTTGGCATCTCCCCTAATTGTTGTCGTTCCACCCATCATCCACCCTATGAGCAGTGGCTTGTAGGGCTGGGGTGGGTGCTGTTGTCATTCCCTGCCATCATCGTCATTCCACCCACCATCCACCCCAGGAGCAGTTGCTCATGAGGCTGGAGGCAGGTGGTGCGTCCTGCATGGTGGGCGTGAGGGCTGGGGGTGGGGGCTGTGTCTCATTGTCTTGTTGCTCTGTTGGGGTTGCCATTCTTGTCATTTTGAAATTGCACCCATTCCCACCCCACGAGCAGCTGCTTGCGGCAGGAGTTCTGAGTGCTTGTCATTGTCAGCAGTACTAGATAATACCTAAAAAAAGTTTGTTAGTAACAAAATAAGGAAAGGACAAGAAAAAAAACTTACCAACAGCCCAAGAGATGTCATTTGACATCTCTTGGGCCTTTTCTTTATTTACTTTGCCTTCCTTTCATTGTTTCCCACTCATCCCCTCGTCATTCCATCTCCCAGTCATCTCCAGTCACCTCATTGTGTTGTCGTTCCATTTAGCCAGGTCAGTGTTGCTGTTGTCCTGCCATTTTGCAGTTGTGCCCATTCCCACCCCACGAGCAGTTACTTGCGGCGGTGGTCCTGGGTCCTAGGGTGGTGGCTGTGTCAGCCATTGTCGTGGTTTTGAGGCTGTGGCATCGTTATAACATAGATAAAACCTATCATTAAGGAAAATTCAGTTAGTTAAACAAAACCAAAAACATGTAAAAAAACACTTACAAGTGAGCCCAAATGACAGTACTGTCATTTGGGCTCATTCCCATTGTTGGTTATTGGGGTGGGAGGTAAGGAGGAGGAGGTGCCATTGACTGTGGTGGTGGTAGAGGTGATGTGCCAGCGTTGTTGATGATGCAGCTGTGTGTCATACACAGCCACCAGCAACAGTATGTGGCTGTGAAGATTTCCACCTACTTTTCAAGCCTGTTTGGTGCAATGGTTATTGTTGTCTACTGATTATGTAATCTTGTTGTTAGGACATGTGTTCAACTCTTTGTGGTGTAACATATTTTATTCAATTAATAATAACAACAACAAACACTCTTACTCGGACAGTCCTAGGACTGTATGATGATAGGTTGTCTCCTCAGCTCAAAGGCCGATACATCATTCTAAACACATTTTAATCACATCGGCTAACTCCTATGAGGTCCCAGACACAGTGTGACCCAGTCTACCAATCGCAATATCATATCAACCGCGTCGAAACATCACCAGCGACATCGATCGTACCAAGAGACCACATCGCACAACCTTAGGACTATGTCGAACACCCCTAAGAGCCCTTCTGAATGACCATCAAACATCCCTGATCATCTTTGAACAAAATGTGACCACGATCGAACATCGTCGACCATCGTTGAGCGTCATCAATCGATATTGAGAGACTACGAGCAACATTGGGCGCCGCATTTGTGATCTATATGGTGGAATACCATGCGCTAGGAAGGATTCCAACTCGTGCCCAAACCTGCTGATAGTAGGTCAGCCTTGTTCCAAGTCCCTATCATGCACAGAACCTGCTGGACAAATTATTGCGAGACTTAGCGTGATTTATAGACAAAGGACAGTCCCCTTTCAGTTCTATACCCTTTATTACTCTTTCATCATATGATATATATCTTTCTTGTTTGGATTCCAGTCTCCTTTTTGGCCTTGTGCCTTAACTCATATCTTTTGCCTCATGTTCTACACATGTTTCTTATACCTTTTTAGGAAGTTTCTTTTAAAACATATAAAACTCTGTAGTATCTACTTGAAAAAACAAGAAATCATCTTCACCTATCGTCTCGTATACAGTTCTAAGCATCCAATCAACTTTCTAAAACAATCTAAGTCTCTACAGGTTTTCTCAATCGACAAGAAACCTCTGCGATCATCATGTCCTTGATCCTCCTTTGATCCTCTCGTCATTAGCACTAGCAACCCTTCCAACACTTCATAGCCATTTGCCATACCCTTTGTATACTATCGACCTATCGAAAGGTCCCCAGAATTCACACATCGACCATCGACAATAAACTCGTTCACCATCGATCTCATCGATTGTCCTCGATATCGATTGATACTCGATCAGACCGCTGATGATACTCAACCCAGGAAAACCACCTAAACTGCCAATGAGGCAATCGATGATATTTATGATGAGTCCGAGGAAGGGTGCGAGTTGTTCCAAATGTTCGTGGTCCAACCGATGGGAAGATAACTAGTTGGTACTAGTCGTGAAGGTAGTGCTATGAGAGATGAAGGTGTTTGGTGCGGTCCGATCAATGAGATTGATGGCAAATGAGTTTATTGTCGATGGTTGATGTGTGAACTCTGGGGACCTTTTGATAGTTCGATAGTATACGAAGGGTATGGCAAATGGCTATGAAGTGTTGGAAGGGTTGCTAGTGCTAATGACGAGAGGATCAAAGGAGGATCAAGGACATGATGATTGCAGAGGTTTCTTGTCAATCAAGAAAACCCGTAGAGACTTAGATTGTTTTAGAAAGTTGATCGGATGGTTAGAACTGTATACGAGACGATAGGTGAAGACAATTTTCTTTTTTTTCCAAGTAGATACTCCAGAGTTTTATATGTTTTAAAGAAACTTCCTAAAATGGAATGAGAAACATGTGTAGAACATGAGGCAAAAGATATGAGTTAAGGCACAAGGCCAAAAAGGAGACTGGAATCCAAACAAGAAAGATATATATCATATGATGAAAGAGTAATAAAGGGTATAGAACTGAAAGGGGACTGTCCTTTGTCTATAAATCACGCTAAGTCTCGCAATAATTTGTCCAGCAGGTTCTGTGCATGATAGGGACTTGGAACAAGGCTGACCTACTATCAGCAGGTTTGGGCACGAGTTGGAATCCTTCCTAGCGCATGGTATTCCACCATATAGATCACAAATGCGGCGCCCAATGTCGCTCACAGTCTCTCAATATCAATCGATGATGCTCGACGATGTTCAATCACATTTGATATGATGCTCGATCGCATTTGATATGATATCGCACTCAGTAGACTTGGTCGGGAGTGGTCGCGCTGCTTCTGGGACCTTGTGCGAGTTATCTGATGTGATTAGAGTGTGGTCAAAACAGTGAATCGGTTTTTGAGCCGAGGAGACAACCTATCACCATGCCAAACACCTTCAGTTCCTATAGCACTACCTTCACGACTAGTACCAACTAGTTATCTTCCCATCGGTTGGACCACAAACATTTGGAATGACTCGCGCCCTTCCTCAGACTCATCGCAAATATCATCGATTGCCTCATCGGCAGTTTAGGTGGTTTTCCTGGGTTGAGTATCATCAATGAGTACATGTCCAATCAGACTCTGCTTAGATGCTCAGACAGTCCTAGGACAGAGCTCCGACTGGACATCTCGGTTTGGCAGGAGTCTTAGCCAAAAAATGTCCGAGCAATGTCCAAGCAAAGTCCAAGGACAGTCCTAGGACTGTCCAAGTGTCTGAGCAGAGTCTGCTCAGATTGGGGGGGGGTGTGTGTGTAAAGACCTCGATAGATCTTTGCAACCAGTACTTTACACTCCCCCCCCCCAGTCTGAGCAGACTCCGCTCAGACACACTCAGACACTCGGACTGTCCAAGGACTGTCTGAGGACTTCACTCAGACTCTGCTCAGATGCTCGGACTGTCCAAGTTGTCTGAGTAAAGTCCGAGGACTGCACTTGGACAACATAAATTGTGCATTTATTTACACTTTTTAAAGTACTGTCCAAGTAAAGTCTGAGTTCCAGTCTTAGATAAAGTCTTATAAGTCTCACAAAATGATGTGTGCACAGCAGGAATTGAACCAACAGCCTTCTGGATTAGCAATCACATGATGACAAAACATGCACACTCTACCACTCAAGCCCAAGTAGTCATTTAAAGTTACATACATTATATCTATTTATTACTGAAATCTAATTTGTTGTATATCATGAATAGATTATTAAATTGACCCCCTTGCATCTGTGCGAGGGGTAATTAATATGGGTAATTAATATGTATAATACTAAGCCCTCCCCTTGCAAGCTCGAGGCAAGGGGGCCATAACTATCAATTATAAAAATAAATTAAAAACACCCACCACAAGCAGTTGCTCATGGCGGCATTCATCTCTCCCTGGGTCATCCCCTGGCCATCTCGCTCTCCTGTCCCCATTCTTCTCCCCCCTGAACCACCCCTAAGGTAGGGGTATACCCTTGTGTTTTTGGGCTAAGGGTATGAGGGGTAAGGGTAGGGGTTTGGAAGTTCATACCCTTGCTTATGTAAGAATATCATTTGATTTTTTCAGCTACAAAGACTCATATTCAAGATTTTCATCAATTAAATTCAGATTTTGGGATTGTCCAACATGATAATGCCTTTCATATGTTAATAAGAGGTATTAATATGTGATATTAATAGTAAATACAACAGTTATCAACATTTTTCAAATGAAATTTGCTCTAAATATGTTGATTTTGTGCCAAACCCTTGTACCCTTGATAAACCCTCCCATACCCTTGGCAACCCTTATATGTTTCCATACCCTTACCCCTAAGGGTAGGGTGTTCAGGAGTAGGGGTAAGGGTATGAGATTTAACACCCAGGGGTAACCCCTGCCTTGCCCTAACCACCCCACGAGCAGATGCTTGTAGGCATGGGGTAGGTGTCGTCGTGGGTGTCCCCACTCTTGTCATCGTCTCCCTTCCCTCTCATCTCCCTTCCCTCTCATCTCCCTTCCCTCTCGTCTCCCTTCCCTCTCGTCTCCTTCCCCCTCGTCTCTTCCCCTCACCTTCCAGCCTGCGAGCAGGGGCTCGCAGCAGTGGTGGTGGTGGTGGTGTTGTCGTTGTTGTTGTTGTTGCCAGTAGTAGTTTGTACCTATAAAATGTTAGTTAGGATCGAAAAATGAAATGAGAAAAGAAAAAAAAACTTACCTAGGACCCAAGAGACATTGACGTCTCTTGGGTCTCCCCTAATCATGGTCGTTCCACCTGTCGTCCACCCTATGAGCAGTGGCTCGTAGGGCTGGAGCAGGTGCTGTCATCATTCCATCCACCATCCACCCCACAAGCAGTTGCTCGTGAGGCTGGAGGTGGGTGGTGTGTCCTGCATGGTGGGCATGAGGAGCCTTTCTTGTTGTTTCGAAGTTGCACCCATTCCCACCCCGCGAGCAGCTGCTTGCGGAAGTGGTTCTGAGTGCTCGTTGTCGTTGTCGTCAGCAGTACTAGATAATACCTAAAAAAATTTGCTAGTAACAAAAACAAGAAAAAAAAACTTACCAACAGCCCAAGAGACATTGTTTGATGTCTCTTGGGCCTTTTCTTCATTTGCTTTGCCTTCCTTTCATTGTTTTCCACTCGTCCCCTCGTCATTCCATCTCCCAGTCCCAGTCATCTCCAGTCACCTCATTGCATTGCCGTTCTGTTTGGCCAAGTAGGTGTTGCTGTTGTCTTGCCATTTTGGGGTTGTACCCATTCCCACCCCACAAGCAGTTGCTTGCGGCGGTGGTTCTGGGTCCTCGGGTGGTGGCTGTGTCAGCCATTGTTGTGGTTTTGAGGCTGCAGCATCGTTATAACATAGATAAAATCTATCATTAAGGAGATTTCAGTTAGTTAAACAAAACAACAAAAATCATGTAAAAAAACACTTACAAGTGAGCCCAAATGACAATGCCGTCATTTGGGCTCGTTCCCATTCTTGGTTATTGGGGTAGGAGGTAAGGAGGAGGCGGCGCCATTGCCAGCATTGTTGATGATGCAGCTGTGTTGATTTGTCATCACAGCCAGGGCAGTACATAGAGAGATATAACTACTTACCTGTAATGATGCTTTAGTCTAACTGTTATATCACTGACTTAATTGTTGTGACCATGAGGGTTCAATCCCTGTGGTAGCCACAGATTTTTCAGTCAATTATATAAGCAACTCAGACAGTCCTAGGACTGTACGAGTGTTGGTCTACTCGGACTCTGCTCAGACGCTCAGACAGTCCTAGGACAGTCCAAGGACTCAGCTCGGACTCAGCTCGGACTGGACATTTAGTTTGGCAGGACTTTCAGCCAAAGAAGTCTGAGCAAAGTCTGAGCAAAGTCCTCGGACAGTCCTGGGACGGTCCGAGTGTCCGAGCGGAGTCCACTCAGATTGGGGGGGGGGGGAGTGTAAAGACCTCTTTGCAACCCTCCAGTGGCTTTCTCCAGAGGTTCGTTTGGTACTGCACCTAAATGCCTGGGTGCCTGGGCAGTAAAAGGGTTTGCGGTAAGGTGGGCTCCAGCTGAGGTGATACACCCTTGGGCAACTGAGTTTTGGACATCCTTCCCTCTAAATGTGTGTGTCCCACAATCAAATCCCTGGTGCACAGAAGTGCTTCCCATTCCAACAGTTGGGACATTGATGGGGCACTGGCAGAATTCCTATGGGGCATCTCATCTCCAGCAGCTGCTCCTGATACAAGGGCACCTGTGCTGGTGCCTACACTGCATGACTTGCAATGCTTCTACTACATGTGTCACAATACACATTTCAAGCCAGTAGAAACACCCATACCTGGATCTCTATAACCTCACATGCCTGAAAGTCGCACTGTGGGCACAGCCAAAAAATCAGCCTCAATTGAAGCACTCCCATTCTGGGCAAATCACGTGATGGCAGTTGAACTGATGCATGATGTTGGTTCTTCTCCCTAACCTGTACATCAAACCTTCTCAACCTCTAATGCAGTCCACAATGTGCATTTGTATCCATGACATTGAAAAAGAAAGAGAAAAAGAAAAAAGCAGCATGGTGCCCACCATGTCTACATAATTACATAACCATAATTAATTCCTTACCTGGGTCATGTGACCCATGAACATTTGGAGAGCTCTCAGTGCCTCAATCAGTATGGATCAAATATGGATCAGGTTTGGCACATTTTTCCTTTCATAGAATTACTTTTGCCTTCCTGTTGTACACCAGTATGCAAGGCATCAGAAATAGACAACCACTGATTGATAGTTGAGATGGCTCAAGTCTGCATCCATAAAGACCTAGCTGGAAGCAGCACATTAACCTGCTCTCACTATTGCCCCCAACCACTTTCTCATCTAAATGGTATTTGTGTTCCTTTCTAATTTATCTACCTGTCCTTTATTTAAGGTGTACTTTACACTCCCCCACCTATTCCGGTTGGATTCCGGTTCGTCCAGCCGGAATTTCTGGAATTTCTGGAATCCGGTGGAAATTTTTTTGTATGTAGTTTTCCCTATGCAGCACAATTCCGGTCGGAAGAAGGATCCAATTTACAGCCGGAATCCCCGGAATCTGACCGGACTCATCACAACCGGAATAACAGGAATAACCAGACTAAGCGGAATAACCGGAATGCACGTGCTTTCCCAAATAAAAGTTTGACACACACACATCAATAATCGAACTCTCGACCTTAGGTCTGCATATATAACAGCACGCTTAACCACTGAGCTACCAAGGAATTATTCTTTGGTATACATTTAATACTTTTATTACCCAACCAAGGTACGTAGTTAATCACAGAATAATTGATAAGTATGCATATGCATGACACGTGACACGTGACTGCCAGCTCACAACCACTACCACCACTGTCGCCAACGCCGCCTCCTCCTCCTCTCCACTCTACCATCACCACTGTGTGCGCATCCACCACCACCATTCCCACACCCAATGCCACCATCACCACCACCTTCAAACGAGCCGACTGGACGGAACGCGGGCCCAAACGACGCAGATCGCGTCGTTTGGGCCCTATGTAAGTTTTTTTCGTTTGGTTTTTGTTTTAATAAGCTAACTAACTCATTTTTTTAGTTTTCTAGGTTATAATCTACTAGTAACGATGCCACCACCCGCAAACGAGCCAACACGGGCCCAAACGATGCAGATCGCGTCGTTTGGGCCCTACGTAGTTTTTTTCGTTTGGTTTTTGTTTTAATAAACTAACTAACTCATTTTTTTTAGTTTTCTAGGTTATAATCTACTAGTAACGACGCCACCACCTGAAAACGAGCCAACACGGGCCCAAACGACGCAGATCGCGTCGTTTGGGCCCTATGTGAGTTTTTTTCGTTTGGTTTTTGTTTTAATAAACTAACTAACTCATTTTTTTAGTTTTCTAGGTTATAATCTACTAGTAACGACGCCACCATCCGCAAACGAGCCAACACGGGCCCAAACGACGCAGATCGCGTCGTTTGGGCCCTAAGTGAGTTTTTTTTATTTGCTTTTTGTTTTTATAAACTAACTAATTGTAATTTATTGCTTTTTAGGTTGTATACTACTGGGGACGACCTGCCACGACGAAAAACGCGAGCCGACTGGACGGAACGCGGGCCCAAACGACGGCAACGTCGTTTGGGCCATAGATAAGTTTTTTTCTTTTTTCTTTTTGTTTTTATCAATCAACTAATTGTAATTCATTGCTTTTTAGGCTCTATACTACTGGGGACGACCTGCCACGACGAAAAACACACAACCCACACCCATGCCCACCCGATCTCCTCCTCCCCATTCAAATGGGATGTGAGGCTGTCGACATAGGCTAGGAGGGTGCAGAGGGATGCCAGGAGACCCCAGAAGGGGGGTACCTGCCTAGTAAGCACCCACCCACCTCTGCACTCGCGCCACATCGCACTGACGCGCCCAAACCCCCCTCCCCCCCAAAAAAAAAGAAAAACAGAAATCCAAACAGGGGACGACAGCGACGAACGACGACAAGCCACCCACCCCCAGCCTCACGAGCAACTGCTCGTGGGGTGGATCGTGGGTGGAATGATGCCCAGGTGCAGGGACAGGAGACGACAATGACACACCACCCGCCCCCAGCCTCACGAGCAACTGCTCGTGGGGTGGATCGCGGGTGGAACGACAACGACGACAAGCCACCCACCCCCAGCCTCACGAGCAACTGCTCGTGGGGTGGAACGTGGGTGGAACGACAGACAACAGCGGGGTCGCGTCCCCTCCCCCTCCCCTGCACTTCGTGTGGGGAGGGATTTTTTTTGTATTTTTAATTATTTATTAGTATTGTGCCCCCCCTCCCCCGTTTTGCGTGGGGGAGGGATTTTTTTCTTCATATTTTTATCTCCCCCCTCGTGTTTGGCGCGAGGGGTTAGCTTTTTATGTATATAATCAAAAAAATTTGATCTTAACTATCTCGAAAAAAATTAGAGTGTCATGAATAAACATTATATTACTATCTAATAATTCTCCTGTGGCTCAACTGGTTCAGCACACATGTTTGGTTTGTTATGTGATCACTCTAATTAAGATGTCTTGAGTTCAATCCTTACTCTGCACAAATATATTTTGTAGGCACTTTGACAACTTAAGACTTGAAATTTGACTATTCATTAGGGTATATACTCTAAGTTGAGGCTCTGGAGTAACCAGAATCTGGTTGGAATAACCAGAATAACTGGACTCTGACTGGAATAATTGGACTCCAACCGGAATAACTGGACTCCAACTGGAATAACTGGAATAGGTGGGGGAGGGTAAATTACTGTATTTAAGCCTACTCATATTCAGCATAAACTTGACAAACCCTTCTCTTTCACACACCACCTCTGACCTTCATTAACCAAAGTTCAAATCTCCCTCCATTCACACACTTCTCACTCCAGCATACAGGCCAGGCTGCTCTCAATATATGGAATCAATAGATATAGTCCCTCATCCCTTGAACACCAAATAAGCCTTCATATATGGATCTTGGATGCTAGTGGTGGACACCACAATGAAATTTGGATGGTCTGGTGGGTCTGCTTGTTTCAGTCGCCTAATCAGTGGTTGTCACAAGGTTGGTGAGCATTTGCAAAGAACACAGCCAGTGAATGATGAATGCAACAGACAGTCACAGCACAGATAAAGTTTCAGGAAAAAGTACATTCAATAAAAGTACAGTATGTTCAATAAAAGTATGCAAGGCTGCTTATAAACAGGGAGCTATTGGAGTGCCTGGTACAGATCAGAACATGAGGACATTAAAATTGTATGGCATGGCAAATAGATGCTGATGCATGGCATTGGTGACTTTCACACAATCTGTACAATGCGGTATTCAAAGAAACAGGCACATATATGTGCATCTAAACCAGGGAAATTGACACACATATATATATTTACTAGGTGCGGTCTATTGTAAGCGCCACCATGGACCCTGCTCAATACCAAAGTAAAAAAAAAAGTTGCCACAAGAACTGAAAGTGTGGCAACAGGGGGCTGCCTGTCATCAACCTTTGGTCAACTCCCCAGGGCAAAAAAATGTGTGCATAGATTTACTAGGTGCAGCTGCATGCACCAGCACAAACCCTGCTCAAAGCTACAGATGTTGAAAAAAAAATAAGCTGCCACAGGGACTGAGAACATGGTGGTGGTGCCATATTTGCTCTGGGAGCAGACAGAGGAAAAAGAAGGAAGAAAATAGAGCATGTTGTGGCACTGCAACTGGCACCACCTAGAGGGGAGAGCAGGAAAGCAAGAAGAGACAGTGGAGAGAGAGGGAGGGAGAAAGGAGGGGAGGGGATGAGTGACAGGCACTTGAACATGTGCACAGAGGGGGAGGGGAAGAGGGCAACACAAGGTGTGGGGATCATGTGACTGGTGAACATTTGGAGAGGTATGGATGGCACAAATGACAGGGTTGCAGAAGACACCAGTCACATGACTGGTGAACATTTGGAGAGGTAGGATATGATTGCAGAAGATGGCAGTCACATGACTGGTGAATGTTTGGAGAGGTATGGATGCACAAAGGACGTGGTTGCAGAAGACACCAGTCACATGACTGGTGAATGTTTGGAGAGGTAGGGACATGGTTGCAGAAGACAGCAGTCACATGACTGGTGAATGTTTGGAGAGGTAGGGATGGCACTTGGGTACTGGCAGTGCCTGTCCTATTTGCTTTTCTTTGGTCCCCCACCAAAATGACAATTTTGCTCATAAATAATGGTATCCTGGCTGTTAGACCTTCCTCAAGCACCCCGTTCACCCACATTGTGTACAGTATGTCAGTTTTAGTATATTTACACAAGATGTCAGTAGTACTAGATAAGATCAGCTCAACGACTGGTGTGTCTGCTAACCCTAACACACACTTTCAATAGCAGCAAAAATTGTGGGAAAGGTGATGCTGATGTGATCAGAAAGTTTTGTCCAGTTGTTTTTTTAAATTTGTTTATTCTTACAGTTTGTAGACCTTAATAACATGTGTAAAAAAGCGAAAAAGCGAAATGAATTCTGGACAATGTCTTCAAAATGTAAATAAATACAACTCCTCCCTGCAAAACTAGCCTGTGGGTTTTGTGTGTGAAGCTGTATTGACAATGCAAGTCGCATACCATGGTCTCAGCCACATTATGTTTACATGGGACAAAGTTTGGCAGGTGCTGCCAGTACCTAATGGCACAAAGGACCTGGTCATGGAAAACACCAGTCACATGACTGGTGAACAGTTGGAGAGGTGGACAGGTGGGTCAGGAAAAAAAAGAAAAAGAAAAAAGGCATGTGCATCACATGACTTGTGAATGAAAAGAAAAAGAAAAAGAAAAAGAAAAAGAACATTTTTAACAAAATGGAACCATACCCTCGCTTTTGCAAAAAGTGATCCAAAAAATGATTATTTTTTGTGTTTTTGGCACTGTTCCTAAGTGGTGAAATGCATTTTTACATTATTTTTCTGAACTTTGGGTTTCAGGGTGTTCATCATTTTGAATTCCATTTTTGGTTTCCTTTTGTTTGTTCCTCTGCCAAATATACAAAATGAGCTAAGAATGAAGTCAAAAATGATTTGAAAAATGGCCCAAAAATGGCTACCATGAGCAACCCTATTGTAGCTTCGACATTCATTTTTGATTGTTGTACATTTACTACTTTTGACCCTATTGTGGGCCTTCAAAAGGCTGCTTCTGCTTATCTGGGGCCTTTACATTGTCAAAACAGTGTTACTCCCATCGTTGTAGGTTCAACATTTGTCCATGAACATTGCTAGTTTTCTGCATCACCGATCTCTATGTCCTTTTCACTCTGACACCAGAGTGAAGCAGTAAGATATATAGGTTGTATTTGAGAGCTTATGCTGCTATCCAAATGCCATTTCAATGCTCATGGCTTATCAATAAAAATATAAAATGATTATTATCACAAAGGATGTACAATTATTCAGGCTGGGGTGCTCCATGCTTGTGGGGGTGTCCAGCTAATAGGGCACCTGGGTACTAGTCTGCTTGCCTGAGTCATCCCTAGGCCCTATGTTCTTAGATGAGGGTTTGACAATGTGACTCAAGCTGAGGGTGCACTGGTGTGTTGGATAATATCATCATGACCAGAATTTGCCAGAAATTGAGCATGGAGATGCATTGGCACCATTCACCCTTAGAATCTCTCACTTCCTGGCTGCTGAAGCAACATCAAGGAAGTATTGCTCCCTATCTGATACATACAAATGTTAGTATGGTGATAAAGGACAGAAATGATAATGTTAGTATTTCAACTGTGTATATCAAGTGTATATCTGTTTATTAAACAGTATATAGATGGCTATATGGTTTAGGTAACTGTTTATGTATACATGGCCTTTGAGGAGTATACATAAACTAAACAGTTGGAGCCTTACACTGCTCACTTGTTAAGATTTGACTAGGCACAATAGCAACAGCTATAAGGTTGTACCAGTGAATTAAAGTGAGAACCTAGTTAAAATGATTTTCTAGATATGGTGGGAGCTCTTACAATGTGAGTAGATGATATTGTTAAGGTGAGCCTTAGATAATCAACTACTGAAAACGTAAGAAACCAAAGCATGAAAAAGTGAGGCACACTTACCTGTGTTGCTTGTCAACGAGATGGGGGCAGAAGGAAAGCAACACAGGGACCCCCTAGCTGCATATAAACTGTCTGTGTCTTGACAGCTGCTAGCCCCTAGCACCAAAACATGGACCATGCAAAAGGGGGCCAGATGCTTGATGCAGATAGCAGAGCTAGTCATGTGGTCAATATAAGGGCAACCTAAGCCTCTAGCAAAGGGAAATCCGAAGTTAAAATTATGCTACATAATACAGGGATTGGGGGCGCACCTAGCAAAGGGAAATCCGAAGACAAAACTCTAAGGATCCCCTTGCTGATGCCCAGTATATGTGAAGACGACAAAAATCAAATATAACCTAAAAATAGAAAAAGGCGGAGATAGGTGGATCAAGGCCGCCAAATGACATCATACCAAGGGGTATGTGTCGGAAGGGGTACTCCGCCTCTAAATATAAAAGTGTCAACATGTACAAACATGATAGCAAGGGAAAATTAGTAATAAAATCCGGAAAAATCATAGAAAATGAAGAATAGAAGGAAATGAGGTGGGGAAAAATATAGGATGAACATAAAAAATAGAAAAAACACACAGGGCACCCCCCTAGTCCCCTTACATTACCCCCTCTCTAAGATGCATCGCCCCGATGCATTCGAAATCGTATACGACCAAAGTCCGTGACTTGAATGCGACGCGGTGCAGCAGTGTGCCGTCGGTGGAATTCCTTGATTAACCAAGGGGCATTTATGTCAGACTCTTCGACCCATGAGTTCTCCTCATACCCATAACCCTTCCAATGTACCAAATACTGGAGTTTTCCTCGACGCAAACGGCTGTCCAAGATTGACTCGACTTCATATTGGGGTTCTCCCTCGATCACTGTAGGTGGTGGTGGTGGGTGTGAATGGCATCCCGGGAACGGATCTGGGGGAGCTGGAAGCAATTTGACGACATGGAAGACGAGATGGAGTCTGGACATGGAGGCTGGGAGGCGTAGATGATAGGCATGTGTTCCAATGCACTTGACAATGGGGAAAGGTCCCAAGAAGCGATGAGCGAGTTTCTTGGATGGACGTGTAGTGGAGATGTCACTGGAGTCAAGATAAACTCGATCACCAACCTTGTACTGAGGGGTTGGGGAGTGGCGTTGGTTGTAAAATTGCACCATGTTGTCCTTCGCCTTTGCTAAGGCTGCCCTTGCCTCCTCCAAGCTATCCCTCATGCGTTCTGTGAACTCATTCACTGTCTCGATGTGTGAGGGAGTTTGGCGAGGTTCAAATCCCATGCGTGGATGTCGTCCAGTGTCTAAGAGGAAAGGGGTCTGTTGAGTGGAAGCATGGACATGGTTGTTGTATCTGAACTCGGCCAAAGGAAGGAGATCATCCCAATCGTCCTGGCGTTCATTGACAAAGAGGCAGATGTACTGCTCCAGTTCCTGGTTGACTCGCTCTGTCTGGCCATCAGTTTGTGGGTGATAAGCGGTTGAAGCGAGGAGTTTGATCCCCAGGAGTCGGTACAGCTCACGAGTGAACTCTGCCATGAACTGAGGGCCACGATCCGAGAGGAAGGTACCAGGAAGTCCATGTAATTTCCACACATGGTGGAGGTAGAGTCGAGCGGCACCTAGGGTGCTGACAGTGGTGTGAGTGGGAATGAAGTGAGCACGTTTTCCCACTGAGTCAACTGTGCACATCACCGCATCAAACCCATTTGACTCTGGCAATTCCACCACAAAGTCGACGCTGATGACATCCCAACGACTCTCTGGAACAGGAAGAGGGTGTAGCTCACCAATAGGCTTGCGACGAGGAACCTTGGTGTGTAAGCAAAGGTCACAAGTGCAACAATACTGACCAATGAGCCATGACATTTGTGGCCACCAATAGTTCCGTGAGGTGAGCTCCAAGGTCTTCCAGCATCCAGGGTGGCCAGCAATCTGTGAGTCATGGTGTTGGGATATGATGCGCCGGCGAAGGTCTGGGTCATTGGGAACATAGATGTGATCCCTGAAATACAACAAGTCCTCCTTTTCAGCCCACTCTGCTGCACGTAAGGAAAGGGTTGATCCCTTCCTCAGTTCTTTAACAGCTCGGGCGACAACATCCTCATGTAAACTGCTACAGTTTGCGCAATGAATGTCACGTAGAATGTCCTGCTCCTTGCCCTGGGGTGCAATGCCTTCCAGTGCCCGAATGGTGAACAGGTCTGGCTGCAACAGCACAATGTTTTGGTTGTCACCACTGCCATCCCCATGGTCTGCATGTCAGGATAGGGCATCGGTCTTCCCCATGCTGTGACCTGGACGGTTGTGTAAGGAGAAGTCGAATCTAGATAGATACAGGGACCAACGAGCTTGACGACAGTTCAATTTCTTGGCCATCATGAAGTACTCGAGGTTCTTGTGATCCGTCCAAATTTCCACCTTGTGTTGGGCACCCTCGAGGAAGTGTCGCCACTCCTCAAGTGCACACATTATCGCCAACATCTCCTTGTCATGGATCTCGTAGTTTCTCTCTACAGCACTAAGGCTTTTGGAGTAGAATGCAACAGGATGCCACTTCTGGTCCTCCGGAGACTGCTGAGACAACATGGCGCCCATCGCAAAGTCAGAACTGTCGGCTTCTACACGAAAAGGACGCGAATCGTCAGCAAAGGTAAGGATCGGAGCGGAAGTGACCATCTCCTTAAGCTTTTCAAATGCCTCCTGTTGTGCATTATCCCACCTCCATGCCTCCTTTCCTGTCAAGTCGAACAGTGGTCATGCATGATGTGAGAAATCCTTGATAAAACGCCGATAAAAATTGATGAAGCCCAGGAAAGACTGCACCTCCTTCTTGTTCGTGGGCATCAGCCAAGCTGTGACCCCGTTTACCTTGATAGGATCCATCTCCACTTGACCCTCCGAGATAATCAGGCCGAGGTACTTGATCTTGGTCCTTTTGAACTTGCATTTGTCCTGACGAAGGTAGAGTTTGTACCGTCGAAGTCGCTCTAGGACGAGGCGCATGATGCGACGGTGCTCTTCAACCATGTGAGTGAAGATGAGGATGTCATCAAGATAGATGCAGACAACGCCTTTGAGGATGAGGTCATGGAAGATGTCATTCATCATGGTCTGAAAGGTGGCAGGGCTATTAGTAAGGCCAAAGAACATGACAAGCAGTTCAAAAAGACCATGGTTGGTACGAAAGGCTGCCTTCCACTCATCTCCCTCCTTTATCCTCACATTATTATAGCCCCAATGGACATCGAGCTTGGTGAAGTATCGGGCTCCACAGAGCTGGTTTACGAGTTCAGAGATGAGGGGTAGTGGGTAGCAATTTTTGACTGTGATGTTGTTGAGCCTTCTGTAGTCTTGAACCAGTCAAAGTGAGCCATCCTTCTTCTTGACAAAGAAAAAGGGAGAGGCCATGGGTGACTTCGATGGTTGAATACGTCCAGAGGCCAGGTGCTTGTCGATGAACTGGTCAAGCTGCCGTTGTTCTTCCAGAGAGAGAGGATAGACCCTTGCAGGATGAAGGGGTTGCGCCGGGGGTGAGTTCGATTGCGTGATCCCATGGCTTATGCGCAGGAAGAGAGTCGAATGACTCCTTGGAGAACACGTCTTCAAACTCATGGAGATGAGGGAGTAAGGAGTTAGTAGAGGATTTAGCAGCGTTGTTTTTGTGGAAGGCCTCGGCGAGGCATTGGGATATGTTTGATGTGGCACACACCTCATGCGATGAGCGAATCACAGTGTAGAAGATCCGATCACCCTCCTCCACTTCCTCTGGGTCCTCATCATCATCATCCAAGTCCGGCATTAGATCAGGAACCCCTTCCAATTCCACTTCAGGTATAGGCAGGGGTCCAGCATGACACTTCTGAGTTCATCGTATTGCCGCCTTCTGTCCATGATGTTCTTGCCTGGCTTCTGTGAAACACGTCCAACAGCGGGATGGACATCGGCTCATGGTAACCTCCCCGGTGCACCAGTCGACCTCTGGGTTATGGTCTCGAAGCCATGGATATCCCAAAATCACCTTTTGCTTTCCTAATTGAGTGACAGCAAAAAGGGCACGCTCACTATGATCTTTGTAAAGGAGAACCAGGTCTGCAACCTCTTGGATGGCACCAGCTTCATTTGGGGATCCATCCACATTATATACAGGTATTGGACGTGAGAGTGAGTGAGTATTTAGACAATGTTGTTGTACCAGATGGGAATCGATGAAGAGACCAGTCACACCAGAGTCCAGGAGTGCAGAGACACCGAGTATCTGTCCAGTGTCGGTCGTCTGCAGTTCGATGGCTAGGTTTAAGGAATGTGCAGAGGGAGTGGATGCCACAATATACTTGCGTGGTAGTTTACACTCCCATGATTTAATTTTGGGATGTGGAGTAGAAGGAGAGATGGGGAGAGCAGGTACGTCTTTAGCCAACTTCGAAGGGTCAGAGAGGGGAGCAGTCACAGAAATGGATTCATTCTCCGGGGATTCAACTGACAAGACTTCAAAGCAGTTATGGACAGGCAGTGAGGGCATATGATTCACTCGCTGCGAATAGGAAAATCCTGCTCCTCTACAACTTCCAACTTAATCTCCTCTGCAACTTGATCCTTCACTTCCTCAACATCTACAAGCGCCAACAAATCTTGCAGGAGTTCGTCTCATCCCTTGGGGGTGAGCATGCAGATATCCTGACGATGGGGACACACTCCAGCCCTGTGTCCAGGTTCCCCACAACGGTAGCAGAGATCCAACTTACGTGCACGGCTGCGGGCTGCATCAACATCCATTGGTACTGGGACATTGACGGCTGGTGTGGGAGTTTGACGAACAGGAATGGGGTTAGGGCGGGGGAGGCTTCGATTGAAGGTGTAGGGTGTATGAGTGGTAGTTGGAGCACGGAATGCAGCATTAAACGCCGCATTTGTGAGTCGGTTCTCATCACAGAGTGAAGCAGCTTCATACCAAGCAAGGATATCATCGTCCGCTGGGTGCCCTTCCAACATCTGTGCAATCTGGTCCTGAATTTCTTGGTTGAGCCCCCGTCGGAACTTCACCACCACTGGTAACCCACTCCCATATCCTGCCATGTCCACCAAATCCTTGAACTCATCGATATAGTCGTCCACAGATTGACATCCCTGGTGGTAAGCGGATGACTCAAGTCGTGTCACTGCTCAGTGGCGTTCATTGAGGGGGCAGAAGTGGCATATGAACTCAGCTCGAAAGTCACCCCAAGTGGAGAAAGGTAGAGAACCGAGTTCTTTAGTTTGACGTAGGATACGGTCCACATAGAGATAGGCGCATTCAGATTTCATGTATGTGAAGGCCCAATAAATTTTTGCAGCCTCATCGACGAATTGATGTGACTGGAGACTAATGTATAACTCACAGGAATTAAGGAACGCACATCCCTGTGCATGTGCACCATTAAATTTGGCGGGGGGGGGACGGTTTGATCTGGGCACGTTCCTTAGTGGACGTGTTTGGCAAAACGTCGTTGTTGGGTGTGCTTGGAGTCGTAAAGGGGGAACTATTGGTCGTAGGGTTAGCCTGGAGGGTCCTAACGAAGTTTTCAATCGTAGATTTAAGCGAGTCAATTTGCATGCGCATTCCGGAAATGTCGCTTTCAAGCGCGTCGAAGCATTCTGATGCGTCCATGTCGCTAGGGAGCGCGTTTGGCGAAAATGGCGGCGTAATAAAGGCGAGAGTATCTGGAACGGTGTGTAGGGACTCTGTGGAGCTTTGGGAAGCGTCGTCCAGTCCATACCTGCCTATCTTGGGCAGCGCGTTCGCGATTTTCGGGCCTTAGGGGAGAGTTTTCTACTATAAGGGCAACCTAAGCCTCTAGCAAAGGGAAATCCGAAGTTAAAATTATACTACATAATACAGGGATTGGGGGCGCACCTAGCAAAGGGAAATCCGAAGAGAAAACTCTAAGGATCCCCTTGCTGATGCCCAGTATATGTGAAGACGACAAAAATCAAATATAACCTAAAAATAGAAAAAGGCGGAGATAGGCGGATCAAGGCCGCCGAATGACATCATACCAAGGGGTATGTGTCGGAAGGGGTACTCCGCCTCTAAATATAAAAGTGTCAACATGTACAAACATGATAGCAAGGGAAAATTAGTAATAAAATCCGGAAAAATCATAGAAAATGAAGAATAGAAGGAAATGAGGTGGGGAAAAATATAGGACAAACATAAAAAATAGGAAAAACACACAGGGCACCCCCCTAGTCCCCTTACAGCATCAAAACCATCAGTTCCCCCATCACGTGCATGGATCCCGCCCCCTTCTTGTAGAGAGAACCCACACAGTCTTAGCTAGCAGATAGTGGGTGTCACCCTAACAGAAGAACACAACTGCCCATATCAGTGCACCTTCTCTTACTTGCGCATACGTCATTGTTTCACCACGCCACATCCGATTACTCATCCTTTTGGCACGAGCCAGAAGTACTTGTATATACATAATCTACCTTTTCTTTTGTAAGCCGACGCCAGGCCTCGCCTTACATTGCGACTGCCAGTGATCGAGAGGCAGTGCTCGTCATTAGGACAGCTGCAACCAGACAACCGATCGGATCTGGTTTAGTTATGATTTACATCACTCTATTTGGACGACTATTTTAGTTACAAGCCGAATTCAGTGATATCTCCGAGATCAGGCACTGTTGGAAGGGTTATTGATCTGAAGTGTCAAAATAGGCACCTGACGAACGATGAACAATTGACGAACCTTGACGAACCTTATTGTGTGACCCATAAACGTTTGGAGAGGTCTCGAAGAAAAAATTTTGAATTTGTCGAAGAAGTGATTTATCACAGATTCTACAATTATGTCCGAACCTTCAACTTCTAATCCCGGTCCTAATCCTGTTCCCATACCAGCACTAGAGGTGAAAATTGATGTGCTCACAGCACAAATGTTGCAATTAGTGTCAGGATTGGCAGCATCACAGCCCAGACAAGTGGAAGTACAGCCAGAGACGATAGGAGAAAGAGATGATGAGATGGAGGAGATGGTGGAATGGATATTGCAGGAGGATGAGACAGCAGAGAAATCCAGAAATGGAAAAGTGCGCTTACCTAAGTATACGCCCCCACAAATCTTTGACGGTACCATGGAGAATACAAAATCCTTCATCAGCTCTATAGTATTGTACATCCATGGGAGGAAGCCAGAGTTTTGTACAGCCAAGTCTAGGATTATGTTTGCTCTCTCATACATTCAGTGGGGGAAAGCACAGTTCTGGAGAAACGAGGCTATTAATCAAATTGCTGCAGGAAATAAACCATTTGCAACCTTCAAGGAATTTCTGGAGAGATTGGAGGCACAGTTTGGAGACCCTAATCCAAAGGCAACAGCCAATGCTAAATTAAATACCATGCACCAAGGTTCCTTAACGGTGGATGAATTTATTTTGCAGTTCAAAGCAGAAGCTTTGCAAACAGACATGGGAGAAGCCGTGTTGGTAGAGTTTTTGAAAGCAGGATTAAATCCCTCCTTATTCAAGTCTATCTACCAACTACCTTCTATGCCAGAGAAATTGGACGAGTGGTATAATTGGGCAATGCGCCTTGACTGGCAATATTGGCAGGAACAGGTGGAGTCAAAGTTGATGTATGGAAGTAGTAAATTTGGAAAGTCATCAGGAGGAAAGTCCGAGAAAGGAAAGGTGCCTCAGGCATAAGCTCCGAGGGCACAGCCACTGGCCATGGCAGTGACACCTATAGTTATGGAGTCAGCAGCACCAGCAGAGGCAATGGAGGTTGATCAAGCAGGGAGATGAGCCCCACTTAAATGTTTTAACTGTGGGCAGTTAGGACACATTTCTAGGAATTGTAGGCAGAAAAGAAAGATTAGGGAAGCTACAATTGAGGAAGTGAAGCTGGAGGAAGGCAAGCAGAAGAATTTTGTGGAAGAGTCCCAGTGAAGGTTTTCCCATTGGTGACCCAGAATCGTTACAATGTATTAGTATCCGAGGAAACCCAGAGTAAATCAGAAAAGGAAATCGAGGAGGAGTACAACTGTTACAAATCATGTGACCAAGAAAATTGCCGAGCACTACTTCCGAAAACCCCTAAATTCTTTATTCGCTCTGCACAAATAGAACCAGAAATCACCTTGACTGTGGGATTGAAGACAGTGGACACGCATGCAGGTATTGATGTGGAAGCATTGCTTGATAGTGGTGCTACAGGATTATTTATTAATTGATCCTTAATTACCAGAAATGGTATTAACACATGCAAGCTGGTGCAACCTATAATGGTGTACAATATTGATGGAACAGTCAATCGTGGAGGAACTATCAAGGAGGAGGTGATTATGGTACTAAAGTATCAGGAGCATCAGGAGCGAGCCATATTCGAAGTGTGCAATCTTGGGAAAACCAATCTAATAATAGGATGTCCGTGGTTACGGAAGCATAATCCCAAGATTGATTGGAAAACTGGGAAAGTACAAATGACTCATTGTCCTAAGGAATGTAATGTGTATGGGAGGAAGATGAAGAAGGAAAAAAGGAAAAAGAAAGAGAAAGAACGTCCGAGAAAGTATTCTGTTATGATGGAGGAAGTGGAGGATGAGGAAATGCCAAATGGGGAAGTTCCGATCATGATTGAGAAAGAAGAGCAGAAGCAAACCTTTAGAACAATTTGTGGAGGACAGTCATGGGACAAGAATATTGTGAAGATGGAGAAGCCAGTGGAGGAATGGGTGCCAAAAGTGTATCATGAATATCTGTCAGCGTTTCAGAAGAAGGAGTTTGAGCAAATGCTGGTGCAGAAGCCATGGGATCATGCGATTGAGATGAAGCCAGGGTTTGTGCCAAAGAAGCCGAAGGTATATCCGTTGTCTCCGATGGAACAAGAAGAAGTGGATGCATTCCTGAAGGAGCAATTGCGCAAAGGATACATACGACCTTTGAAATCACTGCAGATGTCACCAATATTCTTCGTGCCAAAGAAAGACCAAAGGAAGGGGATGTGTACAGATTATAGGTATTTGAATGAGTGGACAGTGAAGAATGTGTACCCCCTGCCGTTGATCTCAGAAATAATTGACAAGGTGGGAAAAGCCAAGGTCTTTACAAAATTGGATTTACGATGGGGATACAACAATGTACGAATAAAGAAAGGAGATGAGTGGAAGGCAGCATTTGCCACATGTCGAGGATCCTTAGAGCTGCTTGTCATGTTTTTTGGGATGACTAATAGTCCCCCAACCTTTCAAAATATGATGAACGACATTTTCAAGGACATAATAGACAAAGGTGTAGTAATAATATTTATTGACAACATTCTGATATTCATGGAGGATGAAGAGAATCATGAGGCAATAGTGCAGGAGGTGTTACGGAGGTTGGCGGAGAATGATCTATTTTTGAAACCAGAGAAGTGTGTGTTTGGGGCAAGCAAGATTGAGTTCCTAGGATTATTGATAGGCCCTGACAGGATCAAAATGGATCTGATCAAGGGACAGGCGATCACAGATTGGCCTGCACCCACCCGTGTCAAGGAGGTTCAAGCCTTCTTGGGACTCGCAAATTATTATCGTCGCTTTGTGCACAATTTTTCTAAAATTGCCACACCCTTACATAACCTTACACGAAAAGGAGTAGTATGGAGGTGGGGAGAGCAGCAGCAGACAGTATTTGAGGAGTTGAAGAGGAAGTTTGTGGAGGGACCAATATTAGCCCCAGTAGATTTCACATGCCCTTTGCGAGTGGAATCCAATGCATCCGATTTTGCTACTGGAGCAGTATTATCAATGCTGTGCAAAGATGACAAATGGCATCCTTGTGCATACTTGTCAAAAGGGTTGAATGATGTGGAGAGGAATTATGATGTGCATGACAAAGAGATGGTGGGAATAATACGAGCATTGGAGGCGTGGAGGCATTATTTGGAGGGATATACGCATCAGATTGAGATCTGGACAGATCATCAAAATCTGCAATACTTCATGTCCGCTAAAAAGCTTAATTGCTGGCAAGCATGTTGGGCACTATTCCTATCACGTTTCAATTTTCACTTGGTCCACAAAGCAGGAAGCTTAATGAGGAAAGCAGATGCATTATCCAGATGTGTTGATCATAAAAGGGGGGTGGAGGAGGACAATAAAAATGTTACCTTACTCAAACCCGAATACTTTCACATTTGCGCTATGCATCAAGGGCATCTATTAATAGATAGCTCGGAAATGGAAATGTTGTCTAAAATTAGACAATGTTCAGAAATGGATGATGAAGTAGTGGAAGCTGTGAAAGCTCTGAAGGGAGAGAAGAAAGGTAATATCTAAGGAGATGAATGGGCTGAGGAACAAGGGTTGGTGTTGTTTCAAGGAAAAGTGTATGTACCGAAGGATCAGGATTTGCGAAGGGAGATTGTCTGGTTACATCACAATATGCCAATTGCAGGACACCCAGGAAGATGGAAGACGTTGGAATTAGTAATGAGAAATTATTGGTGGCCCGGAATTTCGAAGTATGTGTTGGGGTATGTGGATGGATGTGATACATGCATGAGGGGAAAGAAATTTCCAGAGAAACCTGCACAAAAATTAATGCTGAACCCTATACCTAAAGCGCCATGGCGAGATATATCTGTGGATTTTATTACCGGATTACCCGAGGCTCAAGGGTACAATGCAATATTCATAGTATGCGACCGCTTTACAAAGGAGGTCCATATTATTCCTACTACTACAGAAACCTCATCATTGGGCTTGGTGCACCTCTATCTAAATCAGGTATGGCAGTTACATGGGTTACCTTATACCATTATCTCCGATCGTGGACCACAATTTGCTTCCACATTTATGTGAGAACTAAACAACATATTGGGAATTCAAACTAAATTATCTATGGCATATCACCCACAGACTGATGGGCAGACAGAGAGAATGAATCAGGAGTTGGAGCAGTACCTATGTATGTTTGTCAACTACCAACAAACTGACTGGCCTGAATGGTTGGCAATTGCCAAATTTTCCCACAATAACAAATTCCATTTGGCTACTCGTATGTCACCCTTTTTCGCAAATTATGGATATCATCCTCGCATGGGAGTAGAACCCAAAAGGGAAGTCAAAGTACAGTCAGTAGAAGACTTTGTATCTAAGATGCAAAAGGTACAAGAGGAAGCAGAGGCGGCATTGAAGAAAGCACATGATGACATGATGCGACATGCAGATCATACTCAAGCATGTGCTCCAGAGTACAAAGTTGGTGACTTGGTATGGCTAAGTACCAAGGACCTGAATATTCCATGACCTTTGAGGAAACTTATGGAAAAACAAGTTGGCCCATATGCAATCTCTAAAGTAATCTTGCCTAATGTGGTAGTGCTAAAATTACCCCGATCATTCAAGATTGATCCTGAGATTAATGTATCCTGCCTACGCCCTTACCGCCCGCCCACTATTCCTGGCCAACAAACTACTCTGCAGCCTCCAATAATAGTAGAAGGTGCTCCAGAATACATAGTTGAAGAAATTCTAGACTCACATCTTCGACAGAACAAATTGGAGTTCTTAATAAAGTGGAAAAACTATACCAATGAAAATAATTCATGGGAACCCAAAGAGAATTGTAAGCGAGCACGTAATGCAATTGCCCAATTCTTTAAACGTAATCCGAATGCTCCATGTCACATTGCGAGAATGGTGTATGAGGGGATGAAATTCCGGCCTTACCAAAATTTCACAGAGGGGACAAACATAATATTTTCTCGCCTGGAAGTTGAGGCATAAAAGGGGGGTAATGTTAGGAAACCACCCCATTATCTAATAAAATTTCATTTTATTTTATTATGTCGAATTACGCTACATGACACCAAATGATGCTACACTTTGATACCATGAGAATTTTATTTTGCACGCATCAAAATGTACGCGCATGTATGAGTGCATCGGTAACAACAATGTACAATATGTGTAACATAGTATATAAACCCTAAATATATGCCTAGGGGACCCCAGTTGTGTTCTCTTAGGTATTCCACCTACGCTTTCGGTGTGAAAGGCCTATCGCAACAAACTCACCTATTAATAACCCCTCGCATCAAAACCATCAGTTCCCCCATCATGCACGCGGATCCCGCCCCCTTCTTGTAGAGAGAACCCACACGGTCTTAGCTAGCAGATAGTGGATGTCACCCTAACAATTATCAATGCTTGACAATGGATCCATGTGCATATATTTGACGAGACGGTGGTGACTATGGTATTCTAACTGTCTGGGTTGACGACTCACTTCTATTTGCATCATCGGATCACATGATGGATCACATGAAGAATGCGCTAAGCTCAGAATGGGAAGTTACGGATCTAGGGGAACCACACAAGATTGTCGGCATTGAAGTAACTCGTACCAACGATTCTATTTCCATTTCTCAACAAAAATATATTGAGAACCTTCTTCGCAAAGAAGAGATGCTGGATGCGAACCCTGTCGCCATGCCTATGGACCCGAATATTAAATTTTTACCAAATCTGGACAACAATGAATTAAACCGTAGCAATTCATATGCTAGATTGCTGGGGTGTTTACAATTCATCTCAAATTCCACAAGACTGGATATCAGCTTTGCAGTGAACAAACTAGCTGCTTACACTGCTAACCCGGGTCTTCAACACCATGGTGCAATAAAGTGGATACTCAGGTACCTAGCATGTACAAAAACTCTGGGGATAACTTATAGAAAAACCCCCGATGAAACTGATACCAATAACCTCTTCCATGGTTATGCTGATGCTGCTTTCACAAATGCTGAAGACCATAAATCTACTACTGGCTATGTCTTCCTAGGATCAGGGGGAGCGATCACGTGGAAATCAAAGAAGCAAACCATGATCACACTTTCCTCAATGGAAGCAGAATATGTAGCTCTCTCAGAGGCTGGATGTGAAGCAACATGGCTCAGAAATTTGTACGGTGAACTCAGATTTCCTCAAAATTATCCAACTATTATTAAAGGCAACAACGATGGTTCTGTCATATTAACCCACAACCCGCAATTCCATCAGCAATCAAAACACATCGCCTTATGTCATCATTGGGTCCGAGATCTCGTAACCAATCCAATACTCAATATTCAAAACTGTCGTGACCCAGAACAAACAGTGGACACATTAACAAAGGCATTAACTGAGGCCCAAATTTACGCAACATAGGGTCAAGATGGGAATACAGTTGATCAAGTAACTCAGTAGCTTTCCTCACATGTGAGTTGGTTTTTACCCACAGGGTTTTCCACCACACAGAGGTTTTAATGCACCTGAATGACAATCCAGTTAACCATTCCTAATAACTCAAACCATGCTTGGCTTGAAGGGGAGTGTTGGGATAGGCAATCCAAGCCCATGGTCTGAGGCCGGATGCCGGATATTATTAATAGAGCGGCTGTTTTGATGTGTGTTTTATTTATAGAACAGTTACATATGGCCATAGTATAGGAGAAAGAATAACAAGTTCCTTGTCTCGTTTCCCCCACTTGTCTCTAAGAGAATTATCTCTTCTCTGTTCATTTCCCAGCCTGATTTCCAATAATTCAAAACATTCACTACTATCATTAGGTAGGTGTTTGAACAAATTTTGAAAACATGTCTCGGTCCTGATGACTACTGGTCTTCGGCTTTCTTGACAGTGTATATATGCTTCTTACCTAGGCTTTGGTGTAGTAAAAACATCAATATAACAAACTGTGTAATTGGCAGCACGATGCCGGTTTGAGGGGATACCAAAAGGTAGGCTTTTGAACACTTTTAGTCACATCAGTCACTGTTCCTGGCATGCCGAATTCAATCTCAGCATGCCAAACAAAGTCGCGTTTTCCTCGCACACGACTTACCTTCGGAACCCGCTTTTACGACGATCACTCGAGAAGTATATTTCACGGGTACCCGTGGTGGCGTCTTGATTCTCAGTGATTGCCCTACTTGCAGGTGTTTCAACTTGGAAGTTACCGACGACAGCCCAGCATTCCAATGCCAGAGTGTCGATATGTGCGTGGACAAGGTCGAGATAGTAAAATGCTGGAAATGCGGGGTACTGGTAACGTCCATGGGACAAGAATCTACGTAAATCGATCCCTACCCCTCTGCTTGCATGACCTGAATTCACAGATCTACATGCAATCAACTTGCCAATCGTACCTTCGTAAACTTGAACAACCTGTAGGAGGAGATATCTTCGCGAAATCGGAAGGTGATCTATTTTAAAATAAATTGATGAACTCAAGATGAACTACATGGAAACTTCTTGGAAACTTCCTTCAAGTTCACATGGCACATTTTCCTCATATTCCACAAATTGACCACAATTACCATGCTTGTAGATGTTTAACTAGATATTACGGTTTCTTTTCCGTCTGTCTTGGTGGTAAACCACGGTCGTCACCCTGATCAAGGGAGTATCACTACGAAAGCGGTTCTCCGCCCCGGGCCCGCTTGTCCGTTATCAAAATGAGATATCACATCGCAATGCCATGTGTGACGCCATTCAGAATCTCAATCGATAGTCGTGCTTGAGGTGGATGGCGGGAGTAGTATTTCGTTTACCTTTGCCTTCTATTTGCGACTGATATTCCGAGGGTTATTCAGGACTCGCAAAAGCGAATCAACGCACTAACCACCCCTAAGTAAAGGTGGATCCCAACCAGCGCAACACCGGCTTCTGTGGGAGCATCAACACCGCGATGCTGTTGCAGTCAATTACAAGAACTTGCACGGGTTTCTGGTGGAGCTTGGGAAACTCTGGAAGCACTTCTCTGTTTCTTAGAAGCCCATAAATGCTCTGATGTTGACTTGGGATTCTGAACCACTTCTGCCCGCCTCCCATGCTCAGTCCAGTACAATTAGTCCTTCTCTCTCTCTTTTCTTTACCACTCATCAGAGCTGACACCGTTGAGAAGCATATGGTAATCTCGAATGTAGATATCAGCCCAGATGGTTTCCGTCGATCGTAAGCTTTCTTCCGAGATCCAATGTATAGATCCAATCGTTGTGGTGTAGGACTGTCCTGGCCGGTGGAACGTTTCCTGGGGTTGTGGTCCGTGGCCAAAAGGGTGACAGGTTTCGGCTCAATGTCGTTAATGAACTGAAAGATGACACGATGGAGAGGGCTACGAGCATCGTATGTCTTTTAGTATATCTATCGGTATCGAAACTAATACATCTCGAAGCACTGGCATGGTATTTTTCAGAATGGCACGAACTGGGCGGATGGGACGACGTTCATTACGCAGTGCCCTATAACTCCTAAGGATTCGTTTCTGTACGACTTTACCGTGGAGAAGCAGGCCGGCACGTACTGGTATCATTCCCATTTATGTACGTCCTTTTGTGTGTGTCTGCATCCTCTTATATGCTCTGTAGCTACCCAGTACTGCGATGGCCTCCGAGGAGCATTTATTGTGGGTGACCCAAATGATCCCCATGCATCTCTGTACGACGTTGATGACGGTACGTGCATTGTCGTCATACACAGGCATTAAGGTCGAGAATGCTAAGGTTGCTTCCACTGGCAGAATCCACAATAATAACGCTTGCGGACTGGTGAGTATTCCTGTGATGTTCACTGTCCATCACTCAGTCGATTCCTTCAGGTATCACGTTCCTGCTCCGTCTGCACTGGTGATCGATCAAGTACCCCCAGCTTCGGTTACCACCTTGATCAACGGAAAAGGTCGCTATACATACAGTCCCTCTGTCCCTCTAGCGGTCATCAACGTGGAGAAGGGTAAACGATACCGTTTCCGCCTCATTGCTATGGCGTGCGATCCGAATTTTACCTTTTCAATTGATAATCACTTCATGACCGTGATCGAGGCAGACGGGGAAAATACTGTTCCATTGATTGTTGATTCACTACAGATATTCGCAGGTCAACGATATTCTGTGATTGTGCACGCCGATAAACCGACAGACAACTACTGGATTCGGGCAGAACCTAATAGAGGTGTTCTAGGCTTTGCTGGGGGAATCAACACGGCCATTTTGCGATATGTGGGTGCTCCAGCAACCGATCCAGCGACCGATCCCACAAAGCTGCCAACTAGTCTTCTTCCCCTGAATGAAACCACTCTACACGCGCTGCAGTCACCTTCAGCACCTGGAAAGCCTTTCCCTGGCGGGGCCGATGTTGTCCTCAATATGGCGCATGTCATGAATCTTACCACCTTTCACTTTAAAGTGAATGGCGTTATGTTTGAACCACCTACCGTCCCTGTCCTGCTCCAGATTCTCAGCGGTGCTCACAAGGTGCAAGATCTCCTCCCAAAAGGAAGCCTGTATTCGTTACCACCTAACAAGGTCATTGAGCTCTCGTTACCCGGCACTGGCCTGAATCAAGGCGGACCTGTGAGCACTTAAAGGATCTGTGTCATTGCGGATGGACTGCTCATCCACCACTTCTCCTAGCATCCCTTCCATCTGCATGGCGTATGTCTTTGAAACTCTACTATGTGTCTGGATTTCTAAACTCTATACAAGCATTCATTCTCTGTTATCCGCAGTGCAGATAGTCATGTATATAATTTTGTGGATCCTGTACGTCGAGACACTGTCGGTATAGGGTTAAATGGGAGTAACGCAACCATTCGCTTTGTGACGGATAATGCAGGACCCTGGCTCTTGCACTGGTAAGCTATGTCTGTCTTCACCCTGTATCTTAACACTCAGTATTGCATTGTCTCTACTAGTCATATTGATTGGCATCTGAAGCTGTACATCGTCACAACATTCCCATCCTTTATCCTGCTTACCATGGCATTTGACATTGACAGGGGTCTTGCAATCGTCTTTGCTGAGGATATTCCAGATGTTGTGAAACAGAATCCTGTAACGGGTATGAGTTTTCACGATTGTTAGTCCAAAGTGATATGAATGAACACAACATCTGCAGAAGAATGGAAGGATCTTTGCCCCAAATATAATGAATATTTGACACAATCTCAGTGATCTGTGCATTCTACATGAGCTTTAGCCATGCTTTCCTGCAGAATGTCAGCTTGTCTCAAGTGGTATACTAGTATTTAGTATAGATGTACTTGCTTTCCGGCCCAATGATAAAACACACATAGTAAGTAGTTAATTTAATATGGCTGATCTGGATTCCGATGTGGTAAAATGGCAGTACCATACGTGAGAAACAGCATTGAAGTGGTTTGCTATGAGGTCCTGCACGTGGCAGTTGTGCATGTGAATGTAAACAAATGCTAGAGACTGGCTGAGAGCCAGAGGGTGACTGAGAGGATGACTGAGAGCCAGAACCTGACTGGGACCCAGAATGAGACTCAGAATCTGCATGAAAGTCCAAACACTGCAGTCCTTCTAGATTGGGTGGGAGCAGAAAAGTGTATGTGTCCCCCACCTTGCATCCCCACCACCATGCAATGAGAAGCCCCTGCTGCAATGGTGAGCTATTGCTCACCCTCTGGCTTGCAGGGGCTGCAGGTGCGGGAGGCATCCACTTGCAGCAGTGGTGGTGGTGCTCCTCACAGTCATCATGGTTGTCATCATCCCCTGTCAGCATTCCTCCTGCAATCCACTCCTCGAGCGGTTGCTTGAGGACATGGGTTTGGGTGATGTGCCATCTGTCATTGTCACAGTTGTTGTTGTCTGGGTGTCCTGCCAGGCCTTCTGGGTTAGGGGGCTGTTAGTGACGTGGTGCCAGTTGGGGCATCGAGAGGTACTTACCAAGCAGCGACTGGGCATCCCCTTCATGGGTCTCCCGGTACTTCACTACTATCACCTGTGCCCCTTCACCATCTCCTGTCCATTCTAAGGGGTTCATAGCATCAGCCCCCACCATTAACAACCTAACAAAAGAAGAAAACATGTAGTGAGTAGATAAAAACAAGAAACAAAACAAAAAAACAACATACCAGCAGCACAAATGATGCCAACATCATTTACACCCACATTGTGTTGTTGAGGAGGGAGGTTGGGCATTTGTTGATGGGTGTGGGTTGTGTAGCATCAGACCCAATCATTTGAAATAGTCTACATTCTAAAAAACACATTGTTAGTAGATTATAACAAGAAATGAAAAGAAAATGAACTACAAATTATTGTTGTTGCCCGTGCTGTGTCCAAGATCATTGTTTGGGGCTATTTCCAGCTCTTGCTAGTGCGTGGATGGGTGTGGAAGTGGTGGCAGCTTGGGTTGACTGGGGGTGTGGTGATGATCATGATCATGGTGTGAGCAATAAGGAGTGTCATGGGTATGGGTAACACCATGAGTATCTGGTCATGGGTATGCATGGGTACAGGTATGGGTTTGGGATTATCATACCCGTGAAGCACTGAACCCATACACACGGGTATATGGGTTTTACTAATCTCATTTACAGCTGTTTCAATGTTCCGAAGAGACTAGAGGGTCACATTTGCTCATTCTTGTCCAATACCAAAATCTTTGTTGGAAGGGAGGTAGCAAGAAGGTCTCATATCTAGATGAGTTCTCAATTGTTTGTTGTAATCTTAGGCTTAATTAAATGTAATATACAGTTGTTTCAATGTTCCAAAGAGACTAAAGGGTCGCATTTGCTCATTCTTGTCCAATACCAAAATCTTTGTTGGAAGGGAGGTAGCAAGAAGGTCTCATATCTAGATGAGTTCTCAATTGTTTGTTGTGATCTTAGGCTTAATTAAATGTAATATACAGTTGTTTCAATGTTCCGAAGAGACTAAAGGGTCACATTTGCTCATTCTTGTCCAATACCAAAATCTTTGTTGGAAGGGAGGTTGTTAAGAACTGATCCTGGAAGGTTCGTCGGAATCCGATCGGACACTGTGGGTGTTGTTTATGGAAGGTTGGAAGGTCATTGCAGATTCTGTGGGAGGGGAAATGGAAAGGACTTGGCTTCAGCTTGTAAGAAGCTGTGCCCTTCACCTCGTCTGGTGTCCTAATTTCAAGTTGAAGGTTTGGAGGTAGGAGTGGGAAAGTGCGGGTAAATGTGGGAAGGAGTACAGAGGGACTTAGGTTAAGTTCAGATGAGGTTAGAACTTCAGAGGGAGACTGGAGGTTGAGTCGAATGGAGTTCAGACTCTTAGAGAACTGAGGTTGAAGTAGAAGGAGGTTTGGATTGGCAGATTAAAGTCGAGTCTATGTCGATATATGAACTGAGGAATACAAGGCGAAACTAACTAAGCTTAAATACTGTAGTCCAGAATAATGCAGAACAGGAACAAAGACTGTGGCAGTGTCTCGACTGCATAGATAAATTATCTAGCGGGAGCCGCACAGGAATCCATAGTTGAATTTGCAATAGAGACAGCAGCCTTGGGAAGGCAGCCATGGATGCTGTACAAGGCGGCCTGGTGCACAGCAGTGTGGGCAGTGCAAGGTGGCCAGGAACGAAATCGGGAGGCATAGACAAAAGTCAGGTTCGACGTGTGGGAAAGGGTCGGATGGATGTGGGTTCCAATCAGGCAAGGAACAGTTCTTGACTGAGGTAGCAAGAAGGTCTCATATCTAGATGAGTTCTCAATCGTTTGTTGTGATCTTAGGCTTAATTAAATGTAATATACAGTTGTTTTAATGTTCCAAAGAGACGAGAGGGTTTCAGTTGCTCATTCTTTTTCAATGCCAACATCTTTGTTAGAAGGGGGGTAGCAGGAGAGTGTCTCATATCTTGGTTAGTTCTCCATCGTTTGTTATGATCTTAGGCTTAATTTTAATCTAATATACAGTCGTTTTAATGTTCCAAAAAGACGAGAGGGTTGTATTTGCTCATTCCTGTCCAATGCCAATATCTTTGTTAGAAGGTGGGTAGCAGGAGAAGGTCTCATGTCTAGGTGAGTTCTCCATTGTTTTTTGTGATCTTAGGCTTACTTATAATCTAATATAAAGTCATCTAAATGTTCTGAAGAGACGAGAGGGTTGTGGTTGCTCGTTCTTTTTCGATGCCAACATCTTTGTTAGAAGGGGGGTAGCAGGAGAAGGTCTCATATATAGGTGAGTTCTGCATCATTTTTTGTGACCTTAATTATAATCTAATATACAGTCGTTTCAATGTTCCGAAGAGACGAGAGGGTTGCTGCTCATTCTCTTTTGATGCCAACATCTTTGTTGGAATGGTGAGAGGGTTCATATTTGGGTAAGTACTCTGTCATTTGTTAGGTTCTAATCTACTTTACAGTTGTTCTGAAGTCCTGAAGAGTAGTAGAGTAATAGTATATGAGTGTCCCATCCCCCAAACCCTCAGCTTTGTGGGGGGTTTGGGTATATGATGTAACATGTAGTAATACCTGTAACACCATGGTAACACCGTACCCTTACCCATGCCAGTACGGTGTTTATGGGTATGGGTATGGGTATGTGAAAATATACCCGAGGGTTACCCCTGGAGTTCGCTAGTGAGCAAGGGTGCAATTTTGGGCATGGTGGTAGTGGAAGGACAACTTGAAGTTGGCGACATGAGAGGCCAGGCTGATTATAATCTTGCATCCCTGTCGCAGGAGAGGAGAGTGTGAGATGTCACATGTCATTGTTACAAATATAGAAACAAATCTAGAGATGGAGAGATAAGAATGATCAGCTGACTGATCAAGAAGATGCTTACTTTGGTGTTACAATGGCCCTACATGCTAGAGAGTAGTAGAAAACAGTGTAAGCTAGTCTAGTTGAAGAGAGGGGAGGGGAGGCAAGCACAGGAGTAATGGCAGATGTGATAGAAACATGCAAGTCAAAAGCCAGCTCATGCATGCTATTTTTGGATGGCTTAGCTGCTCTGAGCTGCTCTGAGCTGCCCAATCTGACAGCTGAGTCAGTTATAGCCTCAAGCCAATTTACTGGTGTGGCTCACCCAAAATAGCAGCTCGGCTCAGCAGCTCGCAGCTCTGAGCCATGCCATTGGCAACACTATGGGTGCGGGTGCAGTATGTGACAAAGTCACCCATGGTGCAACCCGTCTTACACCTTAGTTATTCATCTGCATGACTAGTTACACTGGCTGAATTATCAGTTACTATGGCTGCACCTTTTCAATCCATGGCTATGTTATTCATCTACATGACCAGTTTCACTGGCTGAATTCTATGTCACAACCTAATACTCCAGCCACACTTTTTGACTCCTGGGATATCTTATTCATCTACATGACTAGTTACACTGCCTGAGTTATGAGTCACAACTCAAAACCCCAGCCACACTTTTTCAATCCATATCCATCAGCATGATCAGCTATGCTTGCCAATTAATAAGTTAGAACTTAAATCTCTGGCTGCACATTTTGAATCCATGGCATTATTATTCATATACATGACTACTTACACTGGCTCCATGATGTGTTTCAACTCAAAACTTCCAGACACAAATTTTGAATCTTTTGATGCATTGTCTTCATCATTCACCTACTTGTTTTCTTCCAATTCAAAATTTTTGCTGCACTTTTTGACTAGTTCCACTGGCAGATTATCAGTTACAATTCACAACTCCAGTCATACTTTCTGAAACATTTGCTATGTTATTCATCTACTTGACTACCTACAATTCAAAATGTTGACTGCACTTCATCTACATGGGTAGTTACCATGGCAGAACGATCAGTTACAATTCAAAACTCCAGCCACACTCTCTGATCTTTGCTTATCTTATCTGCCTAGAACTATGCAACATCTGAGTTTGGCTGACCTGTTGTGTACAATGTGCAGCCAAATGATTTCAGCCGATCCATTGTATATGATGTGCCATATTTTACTGAATTGTGTGGATGTGCAGCTACACAATATCTGAGATTAGGGGATAAATAATATATGAGTTTGGCTGACCTTTGGTGCACAATGTGCAGCTATACCATATATGATTTCAGCTGATCTGCTGTGTACAATGTACAGCTACACATATATGATTTCAGCCAATCTGTTGTGTACAATGTGCAGCTACACAATATCTGAGTTTGGCCAACCTGTTGTGTATGATGTGCAATTAAATAATATCTGAGTTTGGCTGACCTGTTATGCACGATGTGCAGCCACATGATATATGATTTATCTGAGTTTGGCTGACCTGTTGTGCACAATGTGCAGCTACACCATATATGATTTTGGCTGATCTGTTGTTTATGAGGTGCAGTGCCAGCTACACAATATCTGAGATCAGCCCAACTGTTGTGTATGATGTGCAATTAAATAATATCTGAGTTTAGCTGATGATGTGCAGCTACACCATATATGATTTCGGCTGATCCGTTGTGTATGATGTGCCACTACACAATATATGATTTTGGCCAATCTGTTGTGTATGATGTGCAGCTACACAATATCTGAGATTGGCCAACCTATTGTGCATGATGTATAGCTAAACCATATATGATTCTGGCTGATCTGTTGTGTACAATGGGCAGCTACACAATATCTGAGATTCGCTGACCTGTTGTTGTATGATGTGCAGCTACATAATATCTGATTTTGGCTGACCTGTTGTGTAAGATATGCAACTAAGCAATAATATCTTAGCTCGGCTGACCTATTGCATATGATGTGCAGCCTATCAGAGAAATGGATCATAGCTAAGTGAGTTAGCTGAGTGATCTGTACCAGTCTGTACCAGTAGATACCAACACCCAATTTACTAATTAGTAAATAAACAATATCTGATTTTGGCTGACCTGTTTTGTACAATTTGCAACTGAACCATTAAGTACATGTGCTACTTAATGCTTTAACAACCCCACTGCTTTTCTTAGGTTAACATACATTACAGATCAGCCGATCTGTTTGTTACAGGTAGTATGCTTATATTTGATGGATCTGTTGACAACGGGGGCTGTTGACATCACCGACCACTTGTTCTGTGTCAAGAGGTGGTGCTAAAGATGTCTGGTCATTTTTCACAAAGGTCAAGGGATGGCATGAGTGTGTACTATGCCAGTGAGTTTCCACATTATAAATCTATTGTATACTGGGTAATTGGTGTTTCATACATGCTCACAAATCTAAGTCCTTGCATGCTATTGCTTCATTTGGTATAACAACAAGCACCTCCAATTTAATGAAGCATTTATATAGTGAACACATCAAGGAATGGGTTACTGGTTGTGACGATCTGAAGTTTAAGATCACTGCTCAAGCAGCCTTGCCAGCTGTTTGTGAATTTTGTGCTGAGCCTGAGCCCACATCATTGGAGGGGGAAAGTCAAGAATACACAAAGGAGGGATTTGTAGAAGCTGTTCTCAAATTCAATGTTGGCAATGATCAAGTATGTTTAATTCCTTCTAACATGTTGCAATATTAACATTACTTCAGTCTATCAATATTGTGGAGTCTCCAAGATTAAGAAAGATATTTCTGCTTCTTCATAAAGAGCTGCAGGAGTCCGACATTCCAGGTCATTCTACAATGCACACCCATATTGAACAAGCTTATGAAGAACACATGAATCAGCTTGAACAAGAAATGGTGGTAAATTCAGTTTCCCAATTTTGAGATACATACTGCATTCAAAATCTTATAGAAATCAGTTGGAAAAATATCCTTTACTACTGATGCCTGGACTGATCCAAACCAGATGTCTTTCATGGCCATAACTGCATACTGGATTGAGGCTGTGGCAGAGAAAGTACCTAGTGGCTTTAAGAAAATGCTTCAACTTTGATCAAATCTTGTAGGATTTCACAAGCTTCCTGGATGTCACACAGGCGAACATTTGGGACATTGTTTTCTGTTTATCACTGACTGCTTGAAGATTATGGAAAAGGTAAGTATAATAATTTATATGTTTAGGAGACTCTAATAGCATCTCAGATGGGATGGACTACCTGTGACAATGCATCCAACAATGACACTATGTTCACATTCCTGTCAACTCTCCTCCAAAAGTGCAGAATCAATATTAATATGGATGAACAAAGGATTTGGTAGGTTTATAATTCCCTGCATGAACTAATTTTGATGTTGTTTGATAGCTGCTTCCCTCACATTGTAAATCTTGCATGCAAAGCAGCATTAGCAGCTATCACAGATCTGACATACATTGACAACACTATTGAAGGCTATTCTGATTATGATCCCAGTTATGCCTACACCAAGGATTGCATTGCAACTGCACACTGATAGGTCTGCTTGGTGCTCTAAGGTCTGGGAACACTTCCAAATGCATTGACACATCACCACACACGCTCCCAACCCCTACGAACCTCTATGAACCCCACAAGACTGCTCCAAAACTATTTTGAATGACTTTGAATGACTTTGCAATAGTGTTGCCATGGCTTAGCCACACTTTTTGCTACTTTGGGAAATAAAATAGCTAAAATTCCGAAAATATTTGAGGACCTAGATCACATGATAAGCCGAGGGGTCCTCTGCCAACTCTAAGTGATCTGACCACTGGTTCCCATGTTATTTAGGTGGCTTGGATGGTGGCTTGCTAAGCTGCATTTTAAGCTGCTAACATAACATGGGAACCGGTGGTCGGATTGCTTAGAGTTGGCAGAGGACCCCTCAGCTTATCATGTGATCTAGGTCCTCAAATATTTTCAGAATTTTAGCTATTTTATTTCCCAAAGTAGCAAAAAAAATGTGGCTGAGGCATGGCAACACTACTTCGCAACACTTCAAGCAAGTTCAAATGACTTTGCAGCACCTCAAATGCCTTTGGCCACCATATGCCTATCGCACCACCTTTCAGACACATGCAGCACATCTTGCATGAGTTAGTGCATTGCATATCGAGCACCACCGGACATGAGGAGATACAACAATGGGATTTTAGGATGTGATTGTGGCGCTTTGATGTTTCGATGATATATTGGATCAATAGGACAGGTACCCTTGATACATTGTGACTCTATATGTTTCCCTTCTCATCATCTTTCATTTATTTTATGATTTGCAAAGTTCTTTATTGTTTTATATCTTGCCTCATGTATTCCTCATGTTTTATCTCCTTTTTTAGTACCATCTCTTCCAAACATATATAGCCTTGTACTAGCTACTTAGAATGACTGAATAGATCATCCTCTCACATCAATTGTCTGATTCAAGAGCAATTCTCTTGAGTCCAAGCCTCTCATCTTAGTCCCAAAGTTTAGTGTTTTATGCTGAACTTCTTCGAACTTTTCATACTAGCTTCTCAAAACTATCATCTATCGTCTATCCCCTCTCAAGGCCTTTCCGTATCTCTATAGTCTATCTTCAGTAGCCATCAAATCTATCCTTGTCCTCTACAAGCCCCTCAAACTTCCTCAAACCTCTTCAAACTTCCTTGCACATCCTTGAACACCCCTCGAACTTCTTTGCAGAGCTTTGTATGCCCTCAAATGTCATCGAATATCATTGGACCTCCTCATGTTTAGTTCTCTTACTCTTGGGTAACAGCGGTGATATTTAGTACCACCTTGCAACCTTCCTCCAACTAGTGTTATACCATTTGAGGCCTTTTTGTGGGTTTTGTTTGGGTTTCCTGGTCAAGCATTATCATTCTGGAGCCCACTGTGAGGGGTTTCTAAATCATTTCATTGCCTGATCCATCTTGAATTTCCTGGCTTAGGCCAACACCAGCTAGAAACCTTCATATTGATACTCGCCATGCCTTCAAATCTCTTGAACAATTGGGAGATATCCTAATCCCTGTTTCCAAAGCAGAATCTACTCACCATTGACTATTCCCTTCACCTACCTCATCACCTTCAACATCATCCTCTACTTCTTTGTCCTCATCATCTACCTCTTCATTCATCCTTCCAACAACTTTGACACCTCTACCATCCTTCACCCAAGTTTTAACTCCTACCCCAAGGGTCATCACATTCATGACTACACAAGCCACTATGCCAGCTTGTGGTCATTCCATGGCTCTGAAATTTGACCCCACCCAGCCTCGAGAACTTTGCAGATATTTTAATGAGCTAGAATTGCTTTTCTCAGCATGCAATGTCACGAACTCTGGAGAAATGAAGAAGCACACTTGCCACTACCTCAATATTGACACTTCTGAACTTTGGGAATCGATTCCAGAATACGACACTGCATTTCATTCCAGAATTTTTGCATCACTATTCATAAACTGTACCCTGGTTCTGAAGACAATTGGAAATGGTCAATTTCGGACATGGACAAACTCATTGGTGAACAACTTCACATAGGTATTTACAATGCAAGCGATTTGGGATTATATTTTCAGTCATTCTATAACATCACAAAGTTTCTATCTATGAAAGGCAAAATTTCCGATGCTGAACAGAGCAGAGCCTTTGTTCAGGGTTTCCAACCAGGTTTATGGGTTAGAATTGCTTGACAACTCGAACTAAAATTCCCTGATCACTATCTGGATGACCCCTACCCACTCGACAATATCCATGCAGCAGTGAAATTCATTCTAGCGGGATCTATTGCTTTGGACTTGACCTCGCTACTCAGTTCACATTCTTCAGCACCTTCAGCAATACCAACAACCTCAACATCTTTGCCTCAAATTAAATTGGAAAATCTTATGGCAATTCTCAAGAAATTTGCAGCCACTCTCGTAACTGCTTTAGCAGGTTTGAAGACCATGAACACTACTCGACCTAACAGTGGATTTCCTTTGGACCAGCTTGAAACTTTAGTTTCTATCTTTTGTGGGCTTACAGGATATTTCATTAGTGACTGCTTGGTTTGCCAATTGTATATCAATGAAGGAAAGTGTGAAAAGAGCACTGAAGGCAAAATCGTTCTTCCAAATGGTCAATTTACTCCTCAAAACATCCCCAGTCATTTTATCAAGGACAGGATTGATGAATGGACTCGACAAAACCCTCTGTCTAATGTTACCCCTTCGCTAATGTATAATATTGCACCTTCAACAGTTGCTTCAACGCCATCTAGAGGTGTTTACCAAATTACTGACCTATCTACAATGGCTGAAGATCGTATCTAGTGTTTGAAGGTCCAGTCCATGGTTATGTAACAGTCTTTTGGAATTTTGAGATGTAATCTGCTTGTTAAAGCCTTACAACTTATCCTGGCATTTCAGGACTTTTTGTACACAATGTCAATATAGGACCAAAAATGTTTTGTCATTATGACTCAGTGGTTTCTATAGAATTAAACATATCAAACACAAAACAATTTTTTCAGTTCATACATCCTCGAAAAATGTATAGACTGGAAAAATTGTTTTATGTTTAATATGTTTAATTCTGTAAAACCCCCTGAGGCATAATAGCAAAACCTTTTCAATCATATATTGACATTGTGTACAAAAAGTCCTGAAATGCCAGGATAAGTTGTAGGGCTTTAACAAGCAGATTACATCCAAAAGACTGTTACATAACCATGGACTGGACCTTCAAACACTAATTGTATCACACAACTCGAACAAGAGATATATGCTTTACAAAGTGGTAGACCTTTTGCACAAATTGATTTGAATGTGCCAACAGTTCCTACCTCATGGCCTTCGATCCCACAAATCCCTGCACCAGTCAAACAATTCGTCCCACAAGTACCAGCACCATTGATATCGTCCACAGCAACCAATCTGCCTACTTCAAATTTGGCACCATCTTTGACCTCCGAACCACCATTGCAACCAGTAATACATCCCTACAATGGCACTAAAGAAAATTTGCATCTACCTCCCCACGAATGCAACTTCGCATTGACAGGAAAAGCAAAAGACAAAGATGGCCCATTGTACCATACCCAAGCCCCAATTCAAAAAGACAAAATTACCGAAGACGTCTTCACCCAATCAATGAAGACCCTGATTATCACTCTAACCCCCAAAGAACTACTTTCTCTATTGCCCAAAGTTCTTATGAAATGGAAGGAACAGGTCACTTCACATCATATCCAGCAACCCAAAGGAAATAATGCTACAAATCTTCTTAACAATGACATTTTCATAATTGACGACCCTTACAAAACATATATTAGCAGTCTTCGCCCTGGAGAAATACCTGAACCTTTCATCGCAGCAAAGGAATCACACTCTATTTGATTGGTCATTATAAATGTCAATGGCAGAAATCCAGTCAAAAGTGTAGTCAATCTGGGTTCATCGATCATTGCGATGTCAGAAGAAGTTTGTCACAAACTCGGTCTCACCTACAATCCTTCAATGCCCATCCCGCTACAATTGGCTAATGGTGGCATTGACCAGAGTCTAGGTTTAGCATGGAACATACCTTGTGAAGTCAGTAGCATCACCCTCTACATGCAAATACACATCATCCACAATCCAGCCTATGACACTCTGCTTGGACGACCATTCGATGTTCTCACAGAAAGTACAGTGAAGAATTATTGAAACAAAGCACAAACAATAACCATATTTGATCTGAACTCAACATGATCTTGCACTATTCCAACTATCCCCTGATCAAATTGTTGAAGAAGAGTAATTCATGAGGATTTTTGCAACTAGAGGATAAGATCTCGGAGAATAACCAGTGCGCTCTCCTCATTTCTTTCAACCATTCTAATTCCTCTCTCTATAACTATCGAGTACACTGCAAATATTTCTGATATTGACTCCTCGAACTCTTTGAATACTCCTTCTTTTTCCTCAATTCTTGCAAACTTATATTTAACAGCTAGCCACCAGTATGCAATGTTCTTAACAACCTCGACAGCCACCCCTATGCACGATTATACTATCATTTTCCCTCCCCACATCTCATCAACTGACTCTATATACCCAATCTTTGCAGCACTGAAGAAGAAATACAAACCAGTTGCACAGAAGGTTCAACCAGTAATTACTGAACTACCTGATTGATTTCGCATTATTTGAACAATCACTGGTGACCCCCTCAAGAATATGCTGAAACTCAATCCTCATCCCCCATCATTGGTCCCCTCTCCCCAATATACACTTGAACACAAAGCTATTATCAACAAAAACCATCCTGGCAATTTTCTATGGCCAGAAGAATGAAAGCTTATGCATGACTTTATTCAAAATCACAAAACTGGTTTTGCATGGACTGAACAAGAACAAGGAAGTTTTTGCCCCGACTTCTTTCCTCCTATTAAATTCCCCATCATTCCTCACCCTCCATGGGTCAAACGTAATATCCCTATACCTCCTGGTCTGTATGAACAGATCTGTGAAATGCTGAAAAAGAAGATAGAAGCAGGAGTATACAAGTCATCGAACTCGTTGTATCAGTCACGATGGTTTTGCGTGGCAAAGAAAGACATGAAATCACTTCAAATTGTCCACAGTCTCAAATGACTAAATCAAGCAATGATGCATCGTCCCAATCCCCGAGCATCTAGCTGAGCAGTTTGGGGGATGCACCAGTGGAATGCTGGACCTATATGTCGCATTTGACAAAAGGAAAGTCGCAGAATCATCTCAAGATCTAATGACATTTCAGACACCTTTCAGAGCACTTCAGATCATCACCCTACCAATGGGTTGGACAAACTCAGTTCCAATCTTACACAACGATGTCACATTCATCCTACAACCCAAAATCCCTCATATCACCATCCCTTACATTGATGATACACCAGTTAAGGGTCCGAAATCAGAATATCAAATGATTGGAGGATCTTACAAAACGATCGCCGATAATCCAAGCATTTGATGTTTTGTCTAGGAGCATTTTAAAAATTTGAATCACATCGTCCAGTGGATGAAGTATTGTGGTAGAACATTCTCAGGTCCAAAGTCATTTGCTTGCATCCCCGGAATTATCATTTTAGGTCATCAATGCAACATCAAAGGTTGTATGGCTGATCCCACTTGCATCACAGCAGTTAGCAAATGGGGACCTTGTCAAAGCCTTACCAAAGTCAAGGCATTTTTAGGAACTATTGGAGTTCATTGTATCTTTATTTGAAACTTCACTCAGCATGCTACAGCTCTAATACACCTTACATGAAAAGATGTCCCTTGTGAATTCAGACCAAAGCAAATCACAGCACAGGAAGACCTGAAGCAAGCACTCATCAATTCCACAGCAATTCGGGCTATTGACTACTCATCTGATGCCCCAGTTATCCTATCAGTCGACATGTCATACATCACTATTGGGTTCTTCCTCATGCAATGCGATTCCAACAACCCTCAAAAATGGTATTACAGTCAATTCGGTGATAGGTCCACTTTGGCAGCTGAGCTCTGAAAACAATAGATCACACTTGGACACATTCTTCACAATGTCCTACAATTTTGCAAATGCTTACAAATGCCTACAAATGCATGAAACTATGATACGACACTTCAAAACATTTCAAAAGACTTTGAACCATTTTGAACAACTTCAGCTGCCATATTCTTATTGTACTGCACCTCAAACACATGTTCCCAACATTACACACACTGATGTATCACGTTCCTGCCACAACAAACATGAGGAGACACAATGGCTAGCACCTTAGCACACATCAAGGTGCTTTTCGATGTATTCATGATTTATTGGAACCACAAGATGAGGAGATTTGATATATCATGTATATTGCATGTTTCATTCTTATCATTTTCTCATTTACTTCGTGATTTTGACACCTAAACCCTTTATTTGAAGGTTTTTTTGGCATGGCTCAAAGCTGCAAAATGATTCGAGCAAGTCCATCAGCAGACTGTCAAAGACTACAACTTTACAACAGGCAACTTAGTACTCCTTTGCAACATGCAGATCAAAAAGTCCCTTAATCACAAAATGCGGCCATGATACTTAAGTCCCCTCATCATCATCGATCGAAACTATGGAGGAGCCTACATCCTTTGTGAACTCAATGGATCAGTACTCCATTGCCCCATTGCTGCCTTTTGTCTACTTCCTTATTTAGCTTGAAAATCCATTCCACTCCCTCCGAAATTCCTTGACATCGACCCAGAACATCTTGAAACACTTCAACAAACCTCGGACATCGATGAAGATATTCCTGAAGACATCCCATACCCCAAAGATGATTAATTATTCTCTTTTCATTGTTCGCAATTACTTATCTATGACTTTGATTTCTTTTAGGGTATCATACAAGTCGCAATATTGCATTATAGCGTGGTCGCACAAACTCCAAAAAGGGTTTTTTGGCCATGATGATTTACTGAGCCTTTCCCTTGTTTCGTAACGTCTTGTCCTTACAGTTTCTCTTCCAAATATGCTCAGAACACTTACAACAATGAATGTCATTTCAAACAATTTTCAGATATTTCTTTTACTCTACTTATTTCTTATATTTTTTGTTTCTGGTTCAACAAAGCACAAATTTATTATACAAAAATAGCGAAATCAAAAACAACAAAATTTTACTCTTCTCCATCCAACATTTTACCCAGTGCTGCTATCTCCTGATCCAGCATACGACACTGCATCTTTTTCTTTGCCATCTCCTCCAAAATTATCTGTTGGCACTGCTCTACACCCAACACGCCCTTGTTGCCCTCTCGAATTTCCCACCCCTTCCCTTTCCTGTCTTGCTTTGACTGTCCCTGCGACCTCGATGGCCCCACCTCTGGTGCTAGCGATGGCCTGATGACTCAAATTCGAGGCACTATATAGTACGAAATGTTAGTGAATACTTCGAAAAGACATTGAACAGTTGCTTACCTGGTTTTGGATGCTCCAAAGCCTTTACTCCACAACTCCCTATAGCCTTCTTTCCCTTCATTTTATGAACCCCCTGCCTTGAAACGCCCTCCCAATAGCACCCTTGTGCTTCTTGCATGCATTTGTGGCATTTTGCCGCTCCATCATCCATGACACACATGGGCCGGCTCTTGAAGCCAGCGCATCAATTGCACTACAGGTGTTTCATTAGTTTCAAAATCCCTGCAAAAATTTTTATATGACTTACCGGTCCTTCGAACTCGAGAAGTCCCCCCTCCTCGAATCTCATTCATTTAGCGGCAATTCCCTGTTTGCCGTCATCTTCATCGTCATCTTCATCGTTGTCCTCCTCCATCACCTGCCACTTTTGGGTGCCCAGGATAATGACTGGGTCTGTGTCTATCTCCTGATCCTCCTCCCCAACTTCTGCTAGCCTAGTCACCTCACTTTCAGCCTGAAAGGCTGAGTTCCGCCTCCTCAGGTCCTCCTTTGATATTGTCTTCACTCGAACCTCAGTGACAAGAGTGGCTCAGGTAGCCTTGAGCACCTTCTGTCATTTGTCAAGCTTTGCAGCTTTTGCTGCCACTGCCTCGTGTCAAATCGCTTCTGCCTCCTCCCAAAGTTTTGCCTCTGCCTCTTCTGCCTCCTCCCATGCTTTTGCCTCTGCTGCTTCTGCTTCAGCCTTCACCTTAGCAGCCCTGGCCTCTTCCTCCTCTCGTTTGACCTCATCTGCTAGGTCCTGGAATAGAACCTTGGCACCCCATGGCAGCCACTCCCAATGTGCCAGTGGAGCATACAGTTTGAATACTTTGTCCACGACCTTTTGAATGGCCTGCAAACAGGATTCCTCGACATTGTCCACAAGATTGTCATATTTGTACTATGAAAAGTTGTTAGCATCTGAAAGCACCTCAGAAAACGCATCGACACTCACCATTTTCTCACAAAAATCATGCCCCCAAACTTTGAAGTCGATATCTTCTACCTTACCAACTTTGGGCATGGCCTTCGCATGTTTGAGGATGTCGTGTTCGAATTCGAGGAGTAGCGACATGATCGGAGGATGTAAGAGATGAGTACGACTCGAGGATGAGAAAAAAAGAGCGAGGTTTTCAAGTTACCTTTATAGGTTTTTCAACACAATCATGGATTCGGCATGTGACTCCAATCAGCTGACTGGGACAGTCAGGATTTCAGTAAGGGGGAGGATGATAGGTCCACTTTGGCAGCTGAGATCTGAAAACAATAGATCACACTCAGACACATTCTTCACAATGTCCTACAATTTTGCAAATGCTTACAAATGCCTACAAATGCACAAAACAATGACACGACACTTTGAAATGTTTCAAAAGACTTTGAACCATTTCAAACAACTTTGGCCACCATATTCTTATCATACCACACCTCAAACACATGTTCCCAACATTACACACACTGACGTATCACGTTCCCACCACAACAAACATGAGGAGATACAATGGCTAGCACCTTAGCATGCATTGAGGTGCTTTTTGATGTATTCATGATTTATTGGAACCACAAGACAAGGAGATTTGATATATCATGTATACTGCATGTTTCCTTCTTATCATTTTCTCATTTACTTCATGATTTTGACACATTTTTCACTGCCTGATGTTTACCACATGTTTTGCCTCATGGCCTTTTACCTTTTTAGTACTATCTCTCTAAAACATATATAGTTTGGTGTATTTACTGTCAAAAAGGGCAGGAAATCATCTGGCTTAAGGGTTCTACTCTTGAGTCTTAGCTCAGTCTTAGTCTGAACTCTCTCAAGTATTCCATGAACTACATTGTTTTGCTACTCAGTTTCTCAAAACTTTTGTCAATCATCTATCTACCCTGTCGTTGTCTTTTACATCATTTTCACCTATCGTCACCATCTCCCAAACTCGTCAAAACCATTTTGAGGATTTTCAAATTCCTTTGTATCACAGCTAAACTCTTTTGTATTGTTTTGAAATGCTTCATAGTGTTTCATACTACTTTGTACGGTTTTGCAAGACTTTGCACTGCTTAGCACTGCTTTGCAATGTTTCATAGTACATCTACTGGCCTTTGGATAGCACGGTGATATTCAGTACTACCTCACAACCTTCCTCTGACTCGTGTTATATCTCCTAAGACCTGTTTTGTTGGTTTTGGTAGAGTTTCCAGGTTGAGCATCATCATTGGTTCGATCATGCTTAATGACCACAAATCTTGGTTTTTGCAACCGAAGCTCAAGCTCTATGGTCTATATTGTGCTCTTGGAGCACTTTGATTGTATCTAATAGGGGTCCAAAACCTCATTGTCAAAGTCAATGCAAGGTATATCAAAGGCATGCTCTCAAATCCTGATATTGCACCAAGTGCCAGTATCAATTGATGGATTGTCTTGATTCTCACATTTCACTTCACACTAGTTCACCTCATAGGTACACATCATGGTCCGGACACACTTTCAAGACGTCCTCCACAAGACGAAGATGACCAGGTCAACAACAAAAATGATTTCAGAGACTGGATTGACCATCTTCACAGTTTCATACACCAAATAAATCCCGTTACGACTTGTCCCTTTACTTCCTATCAAATTTCAACACTCTCCCTCTCTTCAGATCTCAGTAAGGGGGAGGATCTGACCTACAACAATGTCCCACAAACAAACAATGCAAAAAAGGATGACAAAAGATTACTTCGCATTTGAAAATGTTTAGAAGATTGGGTACAACCCCCAGATTTATCAGATTCCGAATACATTACCTTCATTTGATATTGTACCGAATTCTTCTTATATTCTGGCAAACTATGGAGAAAGGACTCTCATGGAGCTCACAAGATCGTCACAATTCCTGAATGTTGTCTCAAAATTATTTGTGCAACTCACGACGATATCAGACACAAGATGGTCTTCACAATGACATCAGTTATTTCCCTATGATTCTGGTGGCCTAACATGAAAGCTGACATCACATGGTTTATTCGCACCTGCCACCTCTGCCAAGTATGACAAACTCGAAATCTCCTTATCCCACCTACCATTGCCACACCCACACCTTTATTCGGCAAAGTCTACATCGATACTATGCAAATGCCTCCTTCGAGCAGATTCAAGTATATCATACAAGGTTGATGTTTGCTAATGACCTATCCAAAATGGCAAAATCTTCGATGAGAAAATGCCACAACCCTCAGGGATTGGATCTTCGAAGACATCATTTGTAGATGGGGTTCCCTATACAAAATCGTGAGCAATAATGGATCAGCCTTCATCGCAGCATTGGAGTACCTTTTGAAATAATATTATATTAACCACATTCGGATTAGTGGTTACAATTCTCATGCGAACAGACTTGTCAAAAGAGCTCACTTTGATATTTGACAATTGTTATTCAACGCAGTCAATTGAGATCAAAGCAAATGGTCAGCTGGAGCACACTCTGTGTTTTGGGCAGAACAGGTTACAGTTTGTAGATGTATGGGTTGCTCTCCTTACTTTGCAGTTACAGGTTCACACTCCCTCATCCCGCTCGACATCTCTGAAGCAACATATTTGCAACCCCCTCTCAATTCTATCTTATTGACAACTGATCTCATCACTCAAAGAGCAATAGCACTACAAAAATGATCATCTGACCTTGAAATTCTTTATTTGAAAGTCTAAAGTCCGTGTTGGTGTCGAGTTATGGATGCGCTAGGTGCCGTGAGGAGCAAGAGAAATGAAAAGTTGTAAACCTGTCATATGTTGACTCAACACAACTCAGCATGCATCCACGTGCTCATGGTTTACTCATGTGATCTGTTTTCTGAAGGTCGTATTGCTTGAGTTGTCAGAGCACTATGGATCCACCGACAAAGAAACAGCGATGTGGTGAGACGAAACCACTGCCTACGGATGGTCTTTCCGAAGCCCTCAATTCTGCTATCACATCTCAAGGCTCTGCGGAGCTTGCTGTGATATACCTGATGGACAAATATGATTTTGACCTCAATGAGCTGAAGGCCCAGATCGAAGGTGTGCGATCCTTCATTTCTGCATAATGCCAAGCTAGTAAGCTATATTTCACAACTAGACAAGGCTTTAAATGTCAGCTTTTCAAACGTCAAGTACAAGAACATTGCGCATTTCGTCGGTCTCGATCCTGTTTGACAGTTTCTAGATGCTCCATCATTTGACATCGATCGTGCTTGCATCCCCCCCAAGCTTTTCAAGGAGATAGTTGAGCAGATTCAGAGCAATATGGAGGAGCCCCCTTCCGAGCACAAAAATGAGGAAGCCAGGTCACGATACCTTGCACCCGTATGTTCAGTTACTCCTATGTTCTGTCGTTAAGTGCCTAATCTTGCTATTTGAGCTCTGGGGTCAGGCTATCCGGCATTTTAAGCTGTTGATGAAGAACACACCAGAATCTATCATACCCGGACGTATGATGACCAAAGGCCGGATAGAACAACATTACAAGTTGTTTGGAGGGATTACTATCATATTTGTGGAAGTTAAGGTCAAGATTGGAGACACTCAAGAGCAACGGAATGTCATAGTGCAGGTCATTGCGGAATCCGATGGTAAGCACAGCAATGCATTGCCTCCATTCCTCATTGAGTCATCCTAGCCTGTGACTACTCCAATGCTTGCCTCGGCTTTGACTCCTTCCCAATACATGGTATTCTTACTGATGGGACGTCGTTCGAGTTCTTTCAGTTTGATGGCAGCACCAAACCTCCTACATTTGCTCAGGGCATTCGCAAGGCAAAAATGAACCAGGGCATCTGTTCCTTCAACACCCTCACCATTCCTCACCTCGAGGGTATCGATGCTTCAAAGTTCATTCTCAATCTTTGGCCTGCTGCCGAATTCATATTTTGGGTCATTCTCCAGGCCTACATATCTGGAATTGATGTGTATCTCCAGCGATCTACTAGGAAAGCCAAGGTGGAGAAAAAGCCTTGCGAGAGCACACCTGGATGGATCGACTGGCAAAGGAGGCACTCCAACTCACTGTTGATGCTAACTCAAAGGCAGCCAGCAGTGATTTTCCCTCTGCAAATGCAGCAGCAAACACAGCATTCCATCATCTAGAGGATAGGTTGTTTATGTTTCTGCTAGACTTCTATGAAATTGATGCAACTGACACATACACTAGCATCAACAAAGTGCCCAAATCACACCAGCATCAAGAGTGGAATATAATGCCTGCTTGGGACAATGAGCAGATGTCTAATAGTTGGTGAAGATACACTGGGAAGGTGTCCCAACTGCTAATGTTACTATGTTACTATATTGATATCTACCTATGCTACATGAGTAGCTAAGGACAAACTAATAAGTAAGCCTCGATAGACCAAGTAAAAGTATGAGCAAATAAGTAAAAGGCACTAGTGGGGTAGCATCAAAACCTCAATGAGGAAAGCTTGCCACCACTGCAGTGTGAAATACACTGTGATGTGCAATGTATAGTAGTATAACATCATTAAATCAAAAACCAGCTCCAGAGGCAGTTACATGCTGAACTTGGCCCCAAATGCAACTGGCAAGACGAATTGACTGAGTATGCCATTCCAACGATGGAGTGTAAGTCGCGAGACAGTTGAATAGAGGGGTGTAGGGAGGAATGTAGTGTATGCTGCTCAAACCCCAGGAGTTTGAAGATGTCAGGGATCTGACCTAGGTAGAAGGCAGTATGGTGTAGTGGCCATATGGCACTGTCATCAGAGAACATGGACTTAGCTGCACTTATGAGGCATTGCACTATTTCACTAGGCAGTAGGCACTTTTCAAGAATATTCAAGAATGAGAAGGTGGGAAAACTGGGTGCTACATGAACAGGGCAACAAGCAATACCATGGGGTGACCGGTTCCTTCATAGTGCCAGCCGAGTGTCGCATTCAGCCTTAAGCTTCATGGTGCCAGTCTGAGTTGACAAAACCTCATTGGATTCATCACTGATATGTAGAGTGCCCACATTAACAGCCAAAGAGAAAAAGGGATGAGAGGGGTACAGACTCACCATATCCACATCCCCATTCATGGCAGTGCTCAGAGCAGCAGGGCCCAGCGGATCAACAAAGGACGATGGTGAGACTGAGCGCAAGACATGAGAAGATGACGGGCCTCTTATCTTTCTAGGCAACAGGGACAGAAGAGATGTCACGATCGAAGGAGAGGAGGAGGCCAGAGGGGAGCTGTGGGATTGGGATGGAGCAGGAAGCATAGGAGGAGAGGTGGCCAGGGGAGGGATAGACGAGGCAGAGGGGAGAGGAGGAGGTAGGGAGGAGACAGACACAGGCTGTGTGGGTGCAGGAAGCAGACAAAAGGAAGCTTCTCTCGAAGTTTTCTGATCAACTTGCAGCAGTCGTTGGCCACCCCCTATAACCCCTTGCTCACTTTATTGGAATGGGTATAGTCTACCATAGAGATTTGAGTCAGATTTGGGTACCATACTGGGATTCGCAACATTCCCAGCCACAAAAGTATGGCCTGGGTGGTGGTTGGTAGTAAACAGAAGGGCTTGGCATCATATTTTGCATTTATAAATTTCCAAATATGCTAATATATGTTATATTCATACTAAAATGTATGGGTTTTCCATCACAAAGGTATGGTTATGGGGTATGAGGGAGTATGGGTCATGGATTCCAGCCTACCAACTTGGTGGATCAAAAGTTCTATAGGTTATGGGAGAGTATGGGTTATCAGAGCTATGGGTTATGAGGTAGTCAACTGTATCTGCCATTAATAAGGCTACTCAATTATAAACATAAATGAATAAGAAAAAGAATTAGCTTATGTTTGCCTTCATAAGATCATCCATAATGGATTCTGGTATTACTCAATGTCCTCTATATTTTTGTGCAGCCCAGACAGCTTGTTTTCCATTCAGTCTGCAGTAATATGCATCCATGAACTGACAAGCTCATGTTGCAAACCTATTTTAGATAAAGTTGGTCATGACTCACCATCAGATGACTCAAAGGTGAGATCTTACCACTGCATCATTTCCATTGAGACAGAATCCAGTGCAGACAATAGGTTGGCTTCCAAATCTGCTTCCTTTGATGATGGAGGATACTGACAATAGACCCTTTTTGGATGTCCCCAGCATTGCTCAATGAAATTTAGCTCACAATGGAATTTTGGCAGAAATAGCACCTCAAACCCTCTTGCTCTGCATCTTCCTTCTAGCACCAACTCCTGATCAAGAAAATCCAGCTGATTATATAGAATGCATTGCTGGTTTTCCCCTTCCTTACATTTGAAATTCTTGATGCATTCTGTGATCTTGCAAAATTCATGTCATGCCCTTGAAAACCCCATTCTCATCATAAAATGGCTGCACACTACCATCAGGAAGCTGTCCTGGACCCATTTGGACAGTGTTCTTTTCCGTTTTCCCATCTGCAGTGTATCTGATCTTGCCAGCTTCTGTAAGGGCAACCTCGCAGCAATGGCACGGGGTCCGCTGACCTTGCAAGGGGGAACCAAAGTTGATTAGATATTACATAATACAGTGAAGTAATTCTACTAATCTTGCAAGGGGGAACCAAAGAGAATTCTCTAAGGTCCCCCTTGCAGGGTGCAGGCTTATATACACATTCCCTGGGCCATTGCTCCTACTGCCATTGTCCTACATCATCATAACCCACTGTCCTACATCATTGTAACAGTGCATGAGTTTCCATGGGGACCATGTACTTCTCCAGGTTTGTGCTGTATCACATCATGGTAGTGCGATAAGGTGGGCAGTGGGTTTCCCATGGAAACCCAGTGGAGTCTTCATGGCTGACTGTCCCCTTACATCACCCCCCTCTCTAGGGTATCATGACCTCATGACACATTTAAAGATAAAACTAGCCACTTGGATGGCATGAATCCTTTGCAGAGCCCCAGAGTTTTTGCAATAGAATTCCACTACTAAGTCTGGTGCTGAGACATCCTTTTCATTAACCCAGGAGTGTTCTTTGTATCCATAGCCTTTCCATGCTACTAAATACTGCAATGTGTTGCAGAGGAATCAACTGTCCTTGACTTCTTTGACTTCATATTCGAGGACTCCATCCACCAGCTTGGGATCTGGCGGTGGTTGTGCATGCCTCCCTGGAATTGGATCCTGTGGTGCACACAGCAGTTTGACAACATGGAAAACAGGGTGGATGCAACACATAGATTGGGGTAGTTTGAGGTGGTACACATGGATTCCTACTGTGCAGACTACTGGGTACAGGCCCAGATAACGATGCACCAACTTTGGTGAGGGGTGGTCTTTATGTTGCTGGAGTACAGAAATACCTTGTCACATGGGGCATGCACAAGAGCCAGAGTTCTGCATTGGTTGTAGTACCTTGCCATATCATCCTTAGCTTTCATTAGAGCAGCTTTGGCTTCATCCAGTGTGTTTTTCAAGCAACCTACAAATTCACTAACTGACTCTACATGGGATGCCGTGGCATTTGGCTTGAAGCATCCATCCCATGTCCAACAGGAATTATGTATGCTGTGTTGAGGTGTGGACATGGTTGTCATACTGAAATTCCCCAAGTGGCAGTAGTTCATCCCAATCATCCTGTCTCTCACTTACAAAGAGTCGAATGTACTGCTCCAACTCCTGGTTGACCTGCTCTGTCTGTCCATCAGACTGCAGGTGATAGGCTGTCAACACTGACAGCTTAATTCCTAGTAAGTGATAGAGCTCCTTCATGAATTCTGCAATGAACTGTGGCCCTTGATTGCTAAGGACATTGAGCAGGAGCCCGTGTAGTTTCCACACATTGTTCAGGATGTTGCATGCAGTCCCAAGGGCAGTGATAGTGGTGTGTGTTGGTATGAAGTGTGCATGCTTTCCTGTGGAGTCAACTACTACCATGACTGCATCAAATCCATGGGCCTCTGGAAGCTCAATGATGAAGTCTACTGACATGGTGTCCCACCTTCCTTCTGGGACTGGTAAGGGGTGTAGCTCACCCATTGGGGGCCACTGCTGCACTTTAGTTTGCAAACAGAGATTGCAAGTGCTGCAATACTTGCCAATGTAGCAGAACATCTGTGGCCACCAATAGGATCTAGACACTAGTTCTAGTGTCTTCCAGCACCCTGCATATCCTGCTATTTTTGTGTCATGGTGCTGTTTGATGATCTTGCGATGCATTTCTGCATTATTGGGTACATATATGTGATCCCTGAATAGGAGGAGCCCTTCTGACTCTTTCCATCCTGAACTGCGAATGGATTTCCTGTGGGTTTACCATAGTGCTCTTGCTGCGGTGGCCACTAAGTCCTCCTGTTTGCCAGCACAGTTTCATCAATGGATTGTCTCATTCTTCCCCTTCAACTGTGATGCCTTCTAGTGCCCTTATGACAGATAATCCTGGCATTAGCAGCGTGATATTGTCATTATCTGTGCTTCCATCCACATGGTCTGCTCATTGTGAAAGTGCATCTGGCTTTCCCATACTTCTCCCTGGTTGATGATGCAAGGAAAAATCAAAGTGAGATAGATAGAGGGACCACCAGGGCTGTCAATTGAGTTTTTTGGCTGTCATGAAGTATTCCAAGTTCTTGTGGTCAGTCCAGATCTCAGATTTATGGTGGGATCCCTTTAGGAAGTGCTGTCCTTTTTCTAATGCACATATAATGGCGAGCATTTCCTTGTCATGAATCTCATAGTTCCTTTCCACTGCATTAAGGCTTTTGGAATAGAAGGCAATGGGATGCCACTTCCCATCAGCATCTGACAGTTGTGACAACATGGCTCCCATCACAAAGTCTGGTGAATCTGCCTCAACTCTGAAGGGTTTCAAATCTTCTGCAAATGTAAGCACAGGTGTAGAGGTGATGGATGTGCAGAGCCCATTGAAGCTATCCTGTTGTTCTGATCCCCATTTCCAAGGTGCCTTAGCACCAATGAGGTCGAACAGGGGGTGACCATGGTGCAAGAAATCCTGAATGAACATTCTATAGAAGTTTTACCTCCTTCTTATTTTTGAGTATGGGCCATTCCACAACTCCCACTATCTCGACTGGGTTCATTTCAACACATCCTTCTGAAATGACCAACCCTAAGTATTGAATCTTGGTGCATTTGAATTTGCTGATGATACTCGACCTGGAAAAACCACCAAATATGCTGATGAGGCAATTGATGATGTTATGCAAGTCAGAGGAAGGGCATGAGATGTTCTGAATGTCCATGGTCAGACCAATCGTAAGGCTACTGGTTAATATTGGCCATAGATGTAGTCCGATGAGAGAGGAAGGCATTTGGCAAGGTCCAATGAGGTATCAATTGGTATTGATGAAGGTTGATGAAGATTGATAAGAATGATGTCAAGTGACATATATCGATGAAAGTTGATATGTGAATTTCAAGGAGTTTATTGAAGGAAAATCATTGATAGGTTGTCTCCTCAGCTCAAAGGCTGATACACCATTCTAATCACATTCTAATCACATTGGCTAACTCCTACAAGGTCCCAGATGCAGTGCGACCCAGTCTATCAATCACGATATCATATCGACTGCATCGAAACATCACCAGCAACATCGATTGTACCAAGAAACCACATTGCACAACCTTAGGACTACCTCGAAAGCCCCTAAGATCCCTCTAGACAACCATCGAACATCCCCGATCAAACTTCAAACAGCCGCGACCACAATCAAACATCGTCAACCATCATTGAGCATTATCAATTGATATTGAGAGACTATGAGCGACATTGGGCACTGCATTTGTTATCTAAATGGTAGAAGACCATGTTCCAGGAAGTATTCCAACTTGTGCTCAAACCTGCTGATAGTAGGTCAGCCTCATTCCAACTCCCTATCGCGTACAGAACCCGCTGGATGATTTATTGCGAGACTTAGCGCAGTTTATACACAAAGGACAGTCTCTTTTTAGTTCTTTCCCTTTATTACTCCTTCATCATATGATATATCTCTTTCTTGTTCAGATTCCAGTCTCCTTTTTGGCCTTGTGCCTTAACTCATATCTTTTGCCTCATGTTCTACACATGTTTCTTATACCATTTTAGGAAGTTTCTTTTAAAACATATAAAACTCTGTAGTATCTACTTGAAAATAACAAGAAATTGTCTTCACCTATCATCTCATATCAAGTTCTAAGAATCAGATCTATCCTCTAAAACAATCTAAGCTTCTACAAGTTTTCTCAATCGATGAGAAACCTCTGCGACCATCGTCGTCCTTGATCTTCCTACAATCCTCTGATCGTTAGCACTAGCAACTATTCCAACACTTCCTAGCCATCAGCTATAGTCTTCATATACTATCGACCTATTGAAAGGTCCTCAGAATTCACACTTCAACCATCGACAATAAAACTTGTTCACCGTCGATCTCGTCGATTGTCCTCGATATCAATCAATACCCCATCAGACCGCATCAAACACCTTCATCTCCTATAGAACTACCTTTATGACTAGTACCAACTAGTTGTCCTCCCATAGGTTGGACCACGAACATTTGGAACGTCTCACAACCTTCCTCTGACTCGTCGCAAATATCATCGGTTGCCTCATCAGCTGTTTTGGTGGTTTTCCTGGGTTGAGTATCATCATCGTATCAAAGGAGGATAGTTGATAACTGTGATGTGTTGGATTGATTTCAAACATTGGGACTGAAGTAGGATGAGGGTCAATTGAGAGCAACACTAGTCAAAGAGGTTTCTCAACGATTGAGAAAACTCGTAGAAAGTTTTCAAAACTAGAAAAGAGTTCAGACTCTTAAGACTTTATGTGAAGTGATGTACAAAGATCATTCCTTTTCTTTTTCTCCCTGTTACAAGGTAGATACTACAGGCTTTTATATGTTTTAAGAGAAACTTCCTGAAATGGTATAGGAAACATGTGTAGGAACATGAGGCAAAAGGGTATGATATAGATCATAAAGCCAAAATGAGACTAGAGTTCAAACAAGAAGGTGATATATCATCTGACACAGGAGTAATAAGAAGCGGAAACCAAAAGGAGACTGTCCTTTGTGTAGGGACTGTGCTAAATGTTGCAATAATCTGCCCAGCAGGTTCTGTACATGATAAGGGCTTGGAACGAGGCTGTCCTACCATCAGCAGGTCTGAGCACAAGGTAGAACACTTCCTAGTGCATGGTACTTGATCATTGAGTCAGCAAACATGGCTGGAAGGATGCCAAGTTTGGCAGCCTACACTAGACTTAGGTTTACTAAAAGACAGGATCAAATTATCTTTGTTGCATGGAAGTAGGAACCATAAGTTACTACAAATAAAAGAATAGGAAGTTACTATACCTTTGTTGCATGGAAGTAGGAACAAAGGTTAAGGAATAAAAAATAAGTAATATATAAGAAAAAGATTGACTATGTAAGTAAAAGGCTGCATCAAGCATAGTGTGTGATTTGGGAAGGCCGCATCGGGCGTAGTCACATAATAGGAAGGTACTGCATCAATAGGATAATGTTGGCACTGCTGGATGTGGATAGAAGAGTAATAAGGATGTATGGTGCCATTGCCAGGATGCATGTTGCCGGTTGTTGTTGTCGTATTTGCCGGTGGCTGTGCTGGCAGCAAGGGTGATTGTGTCAGCGATGTGTGTGGCTGTGTTGGCACCGTGGGAGTGTGTTGGTGGCCTAGGGTGGCCATAACTCACTGTAACACAGACATTGGTATATCTGGTGTTGGTGAGTTGTTTATGCACTGTAGGTGGCTATGCTATCACTGGTGGCTGTGACGGCGGCAAGGGTGGTTGTGTCGGCAATGTGTGTGGCTGTGTTGGCACCATGGAAGTGTGTAATGGTGGCATAGTAAATTAACTTGTCATAATGTTGTGAGTCTGTGGGGCCAGACTTACAACGGTGCCCAATGTTGTTCAAAGTTTTTGAGTTCAATCGATATCGCTCGACCATGACCAATGACACTTGATTTCAGTTGATTGTAGTCAAAGTGATCAGATATGTTCAGCGTTTGTTCAGAGGGTTTGTAAAATGTTCCTAGGTAGTTCCAGAGTCATGCGATGTAGTTTTGAAGGATGGTCAATGTTGCTAGTGATGTTTCAAGGTGGTCGATGTAATATCAGGATCAATAAACTTGGTCGAGGGTGGTCACACTGCTTCTGGGACTTTGTGGGAGTTAAGCAATGTGATTAGAATGTCATTGTAATGCTGAATCGGCCCTTGAGACAAAGAGACCACCTATCATCGCACTTGTCTGCCTGTAGGAAAAGTTTGTGCTCATGAAGCCACTCCAATACCAAGCAGGTTACCCATCAATGTTCCACAATGTCTTTGGTGAAGATGAGAATGTCATCCAAGTAGACACAGACCACTCCTTCCAGGATGAGGTCTTGAAAAGATGTCATTCATCATTGTCTGGAAGGTGGCCAGGCTGTTGGTTAATCTGAACAGCATCACCAGGGGTTTGAATAGCCCACGATTGGTTTGAAATGCCACTTTTCATTCATCCCCTTTCTTGATTCTGACATTCTGGTACCCCCATTGCATGTCCAACTTGGTGAAATAGTGGGCCCCATGCAGCTGTCCACATAACTCTGATATCAGCAGGAGTGGGTATCAGTTTTTACCATGATGGCATTGAGGGCCTGGTAGTCCTGAATCAGTCGAAGTGTTCCATCCTTTTTTTAATGAAAAAGCAAGATGAGGCCATGGGAGACTGAGAAGGTCAGATATGGCCAGATGCAAGGTTTTCTGTAATGAACATGTCGAGTTGCACTTGCTCATTGAGTGATAGCAGGTAAACCTTGCAATTGGACAGCTTTGCATCTGGAACAAGCTCTACTGTGTGTTCCCATTCCTTTGGCTGTGGCAGTGCCTCAAAAGCTTTTTCTGAGAAGATGTCTGCCAAGTCTTTATACTGGCTGGGTATGGTAGATTCCTTGGGTTCAGAATTCTTGCAATGGGCCTCTGCCAATCATTGTGAAAAGTTGGACAAGGCACAGATTTCCATGGGTTCTGGTAAGAACTGGGTGTAAAAGACCCTGTCTCCTAATCATTAGTGTTGATTTGTACAAAAATTTTCCAATATCATGGCACCATTACATAACCTTACCAGGAAGGGAATAGTGTGGAGGTGGGGAGGAAGTCAGCAGAATGTATTTGATGAGTTGAAGCAAAGATTTGTGGAAGGTCCCAATGTTAAGACTATAGGTCCTTAACTCAGCCTTGGCTTCACGTGTCACAGTTGGAGGCTTTCCAACTGTATCAGGTTCTGTCCTAGACTTGGGTGCTTCCCTAGTCAGTACAGCTACCCATACTTAGAGGCTTTCTAAGTCATATATCACAGTTGGAGGCTTTCCAACTGTTGAGTTCGAGTTTATCATAGCTAGAGGCCTTCTAAGCTGTCAAGTGTTCTGGTTGAGTCTAAGACTGTTGATTGAATTAGGTCAAGGTGAGTATTACACCAAGTATAGCTACAGCTTATATATGGTTCTAGATTACTTATTGTCCAATTGGAAGGTGAGATGCTTGTCAAGTAATAATAGAATGAACAATAGAAAAGTAAGCCTCATGCCTAGCATGAGGCATCTGATGTCACGGAGTGCTGTGGTGCAGCATGTTGGAGAACAATAGGAGTCTAGCCTCATGTCTGGCATGAGGTGTCCAATGTCATGGATCCAATGTCAAGGATCCAATGTCAAGGAGTCTTCCACCAGAGTGAGTCGAGTTGAGTGGGAAGAAAAAATGAAGTATCTGGGCTTGCCAGTGTACAGATCCCCCAATCATAACACCTAATCTCACACCTGTAGATTTTACTCACCCACTTTGAGTAGAATCTGATGCATCTGATGTTGCTACCAGCATGGTATTATCTATACTATGCAAGGATGACAAATGGAACCCTTGTGCTTATCTATATAAAGGATTAAATGACATGGAAAAAAACTACAATGTGCATGAAAAAGTGACAAAGAGATGTTGGGAGTAATTTGAGCATTGGAGGCATGGAGGCATTACTTAGAGGGAGCGAAGCAACAGATCAAAATCTGGACTGATCATCAGAATTGCAATACTTTATGTCCACAAAGAATCTTAACAGGTGGAAAGCACATTGGGCATTATTTTTATTGCACTTCAATTTTCAGCTTATCCATAAGTTGGGGAGCTTAATGAAGAAAGCAGATCCATTGTCTCAGAGACCAGATCATAAAAGGAGGGGAGGATGACAATAAGATGTCACATTGTTAAAGCCTGAATACTTTTATATTTGTTCTACCCACCAAGGTCACTTATTGATCGACAGATCAAAAAGGGACATATTGTCCAAAATTAGGCAAAGTATGGATATGAATGAGGAAGTGGTACAAGCAGTGAAAGCAATGCAAGGGGAAAAGAAGAGTATTAAGGGGGAAGTATGGTCAGAAGAGATGGGTCTAGTGTTATTCCAAGGGAAGGTGTATGTACCAAGACATCCCAATCTGCAGAAAGAGATTGTGGAATCACATCATAGCACTCCAGCTTTCAATCATCCAGGAAGGTGGAAGACACTTGAGTTGGTGATGAGAAATTATTGGTGGCCCAGAATTTCTAAGTTTGTGTTGAGTTATGTGGATGGTTGTGATCAGTGCTTGAAGGGGGAAAGGTATCCAGAGAAACCAGTAGGAAAATTAATGCTGAACCCTACACCTGAAGCACTGTGGCATGATATCTTGGTTGACTGGTTGACTTTATTATGGGATTACCTAAAGCTCAAGTGTATGATGCTATTTTTGGAGTATGTGACTGCTTCACCAATCAGGCACATATTGTGCCAACTACTACAGAAACTTCATCTTTGGGCTTGGCATCCCTGTACCAGGACCATGGGTGGAAATTACATGGCTTACCCAATATGGTGATCTCAGATTGCAGATCACTTTGCTTCCACATCTATGAGAGAACTCAATAAAATACCACCTGCAAATTGATTGGCAACCAGAGAGGATGAATCAGGAGGTAGAGCAGTACCTTGCATGTTTGTTAACTATGATAAAACTGACTGGCCAGAATCTGACAATTGCCAAGTTTTCCCACAACAACAAATTCCATTTGGCTATGCAGATGTTGCCCTTCTATGCTAATTATGGGTATAATCCCCACATGGGAATAGAACCCCGAAGGGAGATCAAGGTACAATCAGTAGAAGAATTTGTATCCATGATGCACAAGGGACAGAAACGGATCATACTAGAGCTCCCACACCTGAGTACAATGTTGGAGACTTTGTGTGGTTATGCACAGAGAATCTGGATATTCAACAGCCTTCTAAAAAGTTTAAGAAGCAGGTGGGACCATATCCTGTAGCCAAAGTCATGTTGGCCAATGCAGTTGTGCTGAAATTACCCTGATCACTTAAAATTGATCCAGAGATTAATGTATCCTGACTGTGCCCTTACCACCCACCTACTATTCCTGGTCAACAGACACCCCAAGCTCCCTTTAAAATAGAAGGTGCTCCCAAATATGTAGTTGAAGAAATTTTTGATTCTTGTCTTGAAGACTTCAATGGAATAAACTGGAGTTCTTAGTAAAGTGGAAATGGTATACCAACAAGAATAACTCATGGGAACCTGAGGAAAATTGCAAGTGAGCACATAACAAGATTGCACAATTTCTCAAATATGATCCTAACGCTCTGCAGTGTATAGCCAATGGTGTATGAGGGGTTGAATCTCTGGGCATACCAAAGTTCATGGAGTGGACTCATAATATCTTCTCTCACCTGGAAGTCAAGGCATAAAAGGGGGATAATGTTAGGAAACACTAGCATTACAGAATATTACATAATAAAAATTTTCCTTTTGTTATTACACTATACAAGCTTACCACCTGTGCCTCTGGAATGTGTCTTTTTGTCCACAGTGTTTCATGTACATATGCAATAATAATACAGTATTTACAAATATGCTATGCTACATTATCCACAATCTCATCCAATAGCACTTCATTATATACAATAATTTTTGTTATAGCCTCCTCACTTGTACTTGCCCAGATCACTTTGATGTTGTGAACCAATGTCAATTGTGAGATTGCCACATAGAATTGCCCATTTGTAAAAGCTGGAGTCCACAGGTCAAGACCAACATGTCTGACAGATTGGCCTGTGACTTGTTGATTGTCATTGCAAAGGAGAGCTGCACTGGAAACTGCCTCCTAGTGAACTCAAAAGACCCTTGATCCTCAGCTGGTTGGAATTTATGATTACAAAGAACCATATGATTGGAAACCTATGCAATGATATTCTTACATACAAAATGTTTTTAGACTGCTTTGATACCTGAAGTTTGATTCCAAATGATTGCGAGTGTGTTACAAGCTTATCAAGTGTCCTATGCTCCACTCTGACACACTTGTGATAACTAAGTTAATAAAAATGACAAGAAGGTAAAGGCAAGCACTTATGTGAGCATAACTGGATTCAAATTGTTGTACTCGGGTGTACCCGGATGAGGGGGTATAACTTTGACTCTTTTCAATTCTGCTTTTGCAGCCAAAGGAGTTGCTCTACACAAAGATAACTCAAAGCAATAAAAGGACAACACTGCAAATACTCATCAGAAGAAATAGAAATTGCAGACGCCTTTCTTTTACGTGGGGATCTGAAATATCATATATCATGAGCCTAACAACACAGACAGTCCATGACTACAACACATGCAGTGAGTTTTTGAATCCTCAGCCAACAGAGCTTCTAAGTGAATGGGTCTATGCAATGGAAAACAGTCAATATGTATGGTACATAGCAGATACTTACTGTCTCAACATTTGTGCAATGGAGGGAGATGATGGCATACTATACAGATCGCATTATGGGAAGGTAAGCACAAGGAAATGAAGAGACACTGAGCATACTTATGCAGCTGGCACCTTTTTGGATTTGGATTTTGTATGGGACTTGTTGGGCATAGTGAACACTGTTGAAATAATGCGATAGCAAGAGGCAAGTGCACAGAAAAGTGGGAAGATACATACTCTGTCGCTGATGGTTGATCTATATAAGCAAGACACCACAAGTGCTTGATGCTGGAGACAAACAAACAATTGAAAGAGTCAAACACTGGGCATTGATTACACCATGACATGGTTTGCCCATCAGGGTCCAAGGTCGTGGATTGGTCCCATGGAAATGAAATAAAAAATTTGATGCACTTCAACACAGGAAGTAAGGAAACAAATCCATATTGGTTGATGAATCTCAATTGATCAGTGACTTGAGAAACAGAACGAGCAATCAAGAAGAGCAATCTGGATAACATGAATTAGCAGAGGTGGCCCAGAGTCAATTAAAAATATGCCATGTTAACAAAAGTCCACTTGGACTGAAAAATTGAATTCATGTCTGTCAAGACACATCAAAACAGCGGGTGTTGCCATCAAAGCACCCAAGAAAAACTACTGAAAACATGGACAATGTCAGTCAGGGAAAGCTCAAACAAGTGGGTGTTATGTACACCTGACATTTGGGCAGTGGAGGGTGGAAAATGGAAGATGTTGACATGGAGTTGTTGTCCTCACGATGAATTCTCGAAGGTAAGAAATTACATTTTTAGTAGGGGCATGCATCAAAACCAGAACACACAAAGTGGCATTCAAAACAAAAGCAATTGACAAATGAGATGCCCACCCCCAAAGCTGAAAGATCCCTCCAACCAATTGACAACTCAAGACATGGACAATTTCTACAATGTGGAAAATGCTAGTGAGTGAACGATCAGAGTTATGACAAAGAAATGGGAGTCTGACCACATGCTTACCACAGAATCTGCCCTTAAGCAAAGTGCGTCTGAGAAAATGGATATTGATGACCAATGGCTAGCTAACCTGATGCAGGTGATAATCATTGTTCTACTGAGTGGCCAAACCTAAGCACTACATGTTAAACAGAGCAGCCATATCACAAATGTCTTGAAAGTTGTTGAACATCCACAACTACTGACATGGCACTTAGTAGGTACAGGTGAATGATTCAGTCCGACAGAAGAGTTGGTCTTCACTATCCAAGGTATTGTTGGGAAAAAGATGCACCCACCCATCCTAGAGAACAAGAGGTAAGCATAGGTGATAAATGGATGCCAAAATCTTACTGTTGTGACCTGTAGAGGGAGTAAAGCGGGACCTTTTATGCACCAAGGAGTGACACTGGTAGGCCTAGGAATGGCGACCTTCAACAATGCCTTTGACACGATTGACAAAATATATGGCATTTTCAGCCGGGCACTCCCAGAAGGATCCCTGGGACCTTGGGACTGCATAGCCTGCAGCAAAGACCCTAGCCTCCATGTATCCAACAGACTTCTGACACCAAAGAAAGATGCACTAAACATGAAGGCCATAGAACCAGAAAATGGAGTCAACCTGCATGGAGTCTTGAGAGCCATCATAAACAAGGGAGAGTACCTGTACTGTGACAACAATGAAGTCAAATATTTCAAGTGCAAAACAGATGAAAATGGAAAGAAAAAGGGAGTATGAACAAGCTTTGCACACACAACGAAAACTGACCAAGTGCAGATTTTATCATGCACAACCACAAATCTTCTGAATTGGAGACATCATAGAAGTGCAAGTGTCATTTGTGGTGACTCCAGTGAAGCAAGGGAAAAGAAAGATGAGAGCAGTCTTAAGATTGATCGCCTTGATGAATGGAAACTTTACATTGATATGCATGAACCATGCAGGGGTGACCAAAACTCACATGTTGATAGGTCATCTTCTCGGCTCAAGGACCGATTCAACACTTTAGCATCATTCTAATCACATTGGCTAACTCCTATGATGTCCAAGATGCAGCGCGACACACTCTATCGATCACGATATCATATCGACTGCATCGAAACATCACCAGCGACATCGATAGTATCAAAAGACCACATCGCACAACCTTAGGACTACCCCGAAAGTCCCTAAAATTCCCCTACACGACCACCGAACATCCCCGACCAACTTCAAACAAGCCACAACCATGATCAACCATCGTCGATCATCGTTGAGTGTCATTGATCGATATCGAGAAACTACGAGCAACATCGGGCACTGCCTTTGTTATCTAAATGGTGGAAGACCATGCACTAGGATGTATTCCAACTTGTGTTCAAACCTGCTGATCATAGGTCAGCTTCATTCCAAGTCCCTATCGCGCACAGAACCCGCTGGATGCATTATTGCGAGACTTAGCGCAGTTTATACACAAAGGACAGCCTCTTTTAGTTCTTTCCCTTTATTACTCTTTCATCATATGATATATATATCTTTCTTGTTCGGATTCCAGTCTCCTTTATGGCCTTGTGCCTTAACTCATATCTTTTGCCTCATGTTCTACACATGTTTCTCATTCCATTTTAGGAAGTTTCTTTAAAACATATAAAACTCTGTAGTATCTACTTGAAAATAAGAAGAAATTGTCTTCACATATCATCTCATATACAGTTCTAAGCATCCGATCAGCTTTCTAAAACAATCTAAGTCTCTGCGGGTTTTCTTGATTGACAAGAAACCTCCACAATCGTCACATCCTTGATCCTCCCTCGATCCTCTTGTCATTAGTTCTAGCAACCCTTCCAACACTTCATAGCAGTTTGCCGCACCCTTCGTATACCATCGACCTATCGAAAGGTCCCCATAATTCACATATCGACCATCAACGATAAAACTCGTTTGCCATCGATCTTGTCGATCGCCCTCGATATCGATCGATACTCAATCGGACCATGACAAACATCTTTGTCTCGCATAACACTACCTTCACGACTAGTAATCTTCTCAGAGGTTTGACCACTAACTTTCAGAACGTCTCGCAACCCTCCTCTGACTCGTCGCAAACATCATCGATTGCCTCATTGGCAGTTCTGGTGGTTTTCCCAGGTTGAGCATCATCAACGTCAACAATATAGGATGCAAACAAGAAGAGATCGTGGGCTGAGGGAAGCATCCAGCCACAGCAGAAACTGCTGGCACTCCAGCTGAAACAAAAAATTGGCTACAACACAGACTTAGAGCCAAGGAGTGATGAGCAGAATAAGAAAAATGAAGTGGAGCCTAATCATATGGACTAGACTAGATATACCACAGTAAATCTATTCAACTAAAATAAACCGAGATCTTGGAGATGCAAATGAGCTATAATAGTTACAATGTCACAAACAGTTTTCAACATACAGACCAAAAAAGTATAAACCCCACCTTCGGAAAACACTTAAAACAGTTATTTGAAAGCCTGTCTTTGAGGAGAAGACAGAAAACACTGGAAAAGGAGAAAGGATGGAATATTACAACTCACTTCTCAATCACACAGAGTGACAAGACACAGTGTAATATTCCTGAGAGAGTAAGGTAGTTGACTAGTCATAGATGAGATGGTAAAAAGGTAAAAAGAAAGATGGGGGGTTCTTTATTGATAACAAAACAAGTTGCCAATGTGATGATGTAAGCCATGCTTACACCCTCCCACTCTTTAAAAAAGAAAGGGGGTGTTCATGTCCATAAGTATGCGCATCTGTAAGCTATCCAGCAATAATCCAAAGGAAAAGAAAAAAAATCAATAAAACAATCAATCACATCATCAACCTTCACGATGGGTGCATCAAAAACCCGGTGGGAAAAGCTACCATGTGACCCTAAACCCTACATTGCAACCAGTTATCCAGCGCTTCACAATCATCCAAGTCACGGTGTGGCATCCATTGGTCATGGTCAGGTGGGTAGCCAACCCAGTGCACAAGATATTGCATCCCACGCCCTCTTCTCCATTTGTCCACAATCTTCTCAATCATGTGTTCTTCGACCCCATCCAAGGTGACCACTGGCCCAGGCATCGGATGTTCACGTGAAGGAAACAGGACTCCATCATTCCTGTGGAACCATTTCAGGAGCAAAGCATGAAAGGTGGGGCAAACCTCTGGGGAGTTAGGGAGGTCTAGAGTGTAAACAGAAGAGTCAGGGAATGCTTTTGTAATGGTATGCAGGGCATCAAATCTAGGGAAAAACTTAGTGACATGGTTCTTGTCTCCTGCCTTGTATTCTCGCCGGCAGTGTAGTGTTGCCAACATGACCTTGTCACTGACATTGAACACATCTTCAACCCCTCACTTCTTGTTAGCATAAAAAGCCTGTGTGATTTTGCTGGTCAAGAGCACGTCCTTTCCTTCTCATTCATCCTGAAGTATCTGTTTGCAGATAGCTCAAGCTTGGCAGTCCTCAAGGGCCAGTCTCATTATGGACAAGGGGATCAAAGGTGGCAAGATGCATGGGCTCCGACCCATGCGTAGTTGAAACCCCGGAAATCCTGTAGAAGCATTCACAGCATTCATGATATTGAAATGGATGAGCAGCAGAGCACAAGCCCACCCTTTCTGATTGCGTTCAACATGGAAACGGATACATTGGTTGAGTGTCTTGTTGGTGTGCTCACTGGAACCATCCGTTTGTGGGTGGTATGCTGTGGACAACTTCAAGTGTACTCCAGTCAATGCATGGAGTGCCTTCCAGAACTTCAATACAAACAGTTTATCATGGTCAGATATGAGTTCGAGCGGCAGGCCATTTTCACAGTACCACTCATTGAAAAAAATTGTTGCCAATTTCTGGGCTGTGATGTCTGTCCACGTGGGGATCAGCCGTACATCAGAGCCCAAGTGGTCAGTGATAGTCAAAATGCAATTAAACCCGTGATCCTCAGGGAGAGGACCCACGAAGTTGAGACACACAGAGTCACCACATCCATCAGGAATTGGGAGAGGGTGAAGTGGGCCTACTGCCTTTGCAGTCAGGCTCTTGTTTTGTTGGCAAGGCACACAGCCAGGGACATAGGCATTCTCGAGGTCACACTGCATGTTGGGCCAATAATAGCAGTTACGGATAGCGGTGTATGATTTATCTGCACCGAAATGTCCCAGAGCATCATGTGCAAGATGGAACAGGTCCTCTTGGACAGTCCCATAGTGTGGTATTATCAGTCGATCCCCAATGTACCACAGGTTATTGATGAATTTGATTCCTGGGATGCTAGCATCAACGGTCGACAGTTTTTTGCAAAAATCATTGTGCTCATATCCAGTAGAAATATCTCATAGGAAAGACTCATCTACCGAGATTGTTAAAATGGTATTCACAGTGCAATGTCTGAGCCAGTTATCCTAGCGAACAGGAGGGTCAGAGACTTCAACCTCAGAACAAGTATCTGAGTCAGGCATATTGCTCGGTAATTGTGACAGGGCATCAGCTACAGTGTTGTCCTCACCATGGATGTACCTGATCGTCATGTCAAATTGGGATAGATGTTCCATCCAGCATGCCTGATGACATGAAAGATCTTTCTGCATATCAAAGTTCTCTAGTGTGTGATGGTCTGTGTAGACAAGAATCTCTGTCCCCAGCAGGTCAGATCTCCATTTCTTGAGAGCACGGACGATAGCCAGCATCTCTTTCTCATGGACAGGGTAGTTCTTTTGTGCATCTTTGAGCTGCATAGAATCAAAAGCCACAGGTTGAGCCATTTCCCAGGTATGACCACAGCTCAGTACAGCGCCAGTCCGTAGATCACTCACATCGCATGTTACAAAAATTTTATTGTCACCAGGGTTTGTATGATCAATCACAGTCAGGCATTCTTGACTGACGACAAGGGCTTTGATAGCATCAAAAGCATTTTGGTGGTGAGTATCCCACACAGGAAACTTTTTTTCACATTCTTTCATAGTAAGGGGAGTGAGGACTGATGTGTGATCCACAAGTTTCAGCAGGAGCACAGCAATATATCGGACCAGGCCCAGAAAACTGCAGACATCTGTGGCTGATTTAGGAGTAGGCCACCCGAGGATTTTGTCCACCTTTGAGGAGCAAGCCTCAATACCGTCACACGAGATGTGGAATTGCAGTATGCCTTGCGCAGTGCACTCATAATTAATTTGATATGCTGTATGTGTTCCTCAACCGAGTCAGACCAAATGATAATGTTGTCAAGGTATATGTGACAAAAACGTGCCAGAAATGGGTGGAGAGCTTCAGTTACCCACCATTGATGAACAGGCAGAGCATTTCGCAAGCCCTGTGGCATGACTATCCACTCATAAAGCCCCAGGGGTGTGGTCACAGTGGTGAGATGAATGCTCTCTGGGTCCATTTTTGTGTGGAAAAAACTATCCGTCATATCAATCTTGCTCAAAATTTCTCCTTTGCCTGCATCAGCTAGGATATCATCCACCCATGGCAGTGGGTGACAGTCGGTGACAGTATTCACATCCAGCTGGCAGTAATTGTTTACCCACTGTGGCAGCATTTCCTTATCTGCCTTAGGTACGAGAAAGGCAGGCAAAGCGTGAGCCAAAGAAGAAGGACGAATCTGCCCAGCATCAAGGTGCTTGCTGATGAGGGTGTTCCATGCTTCACAGTATTTACGAGGGCAAGAGTATGAACGAGTGCTAACAGTTATGCTTGCATCTTTCAATGTGATTTTACAATGTATGTTATCAGGCATTTTGCTGACATGTGGAATCGGTTTGAAAATGTCAGCGTAAGTCTCCTTCACATCGGTTGCAAGCTTATCCAGGTGAGTGCGGGCAGCAAGTTGTTCAATTCGCACATGTACAGCTGCAATCATGTCAAACGGTCGCACAATCTCACAAGATGCATCAATAACAGCTCGACACTTTTCGCAAACATCATGCAATTCACGCATCAACAGTTTGCAATTCTCAATATTTATGTTGATGACATTACATAGTTTCAGTGGAGGCAGTTTGGGTAATTGTGGGGGTGTTGGGTGCAGCAGGTCAAAATTCAAATCATTCATAGCCATGCTTTTGCAAACATCCACAACAATGTTATTATGGTACATAAATGGCAGTCCAAGTATAATCTGATGGCACAGGTTTGGTGCCATGAGAGCATGTACAGTCTGGGCTGAGTGATAACTATTTCAGTCATGTAATTTAAGTTTGACCCAGCGCATAAGAGAAATGGATGCAGGCAATGCAGAATCATTGAAGAAAGTACCAGACACAGGGAACTGTTGAGGCAGGAGTCTTTGACGAAGACGCAGATGAGACACCAGAAGTTGATCAATCAGAACTACAGGGGAACCATGGTCAATCAACACTTCAACATGAACATGGACAGAAGAGGATGGGTCATGGTCATTGACAGCGCAATGCCAGATGAGATGTGGGATGGAGAAGGGAACAGGAGCGCTCACAGAGTCATTCGAGTCACGCGACAAATCACCCTCACTACCAATGAGGACATTGTGTTCATTGTTGGGGTGGCTCACCAATGCCACAGGGTAAGCCATCATGCCCATGACAGCTGCGACCGGAAGGGGAGGAGGTGCAGAAGCAGGGGGCACAGGGAAAGCAGCAGAGACAGCAGCAACAGTCATCAGAGCACTGTCCTCTTGAGGTACTGGGAGTGCAGGCTTGCCCTTGCACTGGCATGCCTTGTTCACAGCGATCATTGTGTGCTCAACATAACCATCGCAAGCTGGGAACTCGCAGGAATGACCATCTGCGACATAGAACTGCTGGCACTTTTTGCAACCCTCGTGAGCGTTGAGGTACTTGTGCTCACATTCAGTGAGTTTTGGGGGTCTCATTGAGTTTGTGGACAAGAAGGAACCAGTGTTCTGCTTTGAGAACAACAACAACAACAACTGGCTATTAGATGGGAATTGTGAATGCATGGAGGGAGCTCAGCGGGACACATCTGATAAGCCCACCATGGAACCTGATTGCTTAAGTTTGTGAGCTGCATCCTCAGCTTCCTTCCTATGGGAGGCAGACTCTTCATGTACTTTGTTGTCAAGTTTGATGAGGATTTGGACAAAAGCTTCAAGACGGGATTCAGCTTTGCACGCAGAAGTTTCGGCTTTCGCAGCAGCATTCAACCCATCATCCGCTTCTGCAGTGTTGTTCTCCCTGTCTGAATCTGAGTCGGAGTCGTGTTTCTCTTTGTATCGATCATATGCAGAGAGGAGCTCGGGAGAAAGGTTCGCCTCAATTTGTGTGCATAGTTGCACAGGTGAGAGATGATGTTTTGTGTTTTTCAGCAAAAGGTTATCACATCGGATGGTAGTCAAGAAATCGTGGAAGGGTGATGCACCTTGTTTCAAATTTCACACTTTCCATGCCAACTCCTTCTCCCAACCCAGGGTGAGCCAGCGCCCCCTGACTCTCGACATAAACTCCATAAAAGACAAATATTCATAGTACTCTTGAGAAGTTTGGAACCAATCACTAAAAAGGGGATCCTCAAATGCATATGCAATTTGTGCAACGTAGTCTTTAGCATTGAGATTTTCTATCTGTGAGCAAAATGTTTGAAGCGATGAAGAAGTTCGGGGGTCATCACTCCTGTGGTAATAGTAGGCTGTTTGCCATTGTTCAGTACAAGAGTCACAGTACTCAAGTTGGACATGACATGCAGGTGGCTATATGCATGAAAATACTCGTCGGGAGTAGAAGACAAAGATGAAGATCTGCGGTGATGGGTACGTGAGGTGGCAGCAACCTTGGGAGTAGCAGACGAAGCAGTTACAGCTTGTGGGACTGTGGCAGTGTCCACTTGTGGGTCAAAGAGTCCTCTTGTGGGACAGGAAGAGATGGGGAGGAATGAGTTTCAGTCGCAGCAGAGGTCGCCAACGAAGTAGTGGACAGGGCAGTTATCAGCCAGGCCTTACTTTGAGTTGTGAGGGACCTTGGCACAGAGGGCAATTGAGACAGTTTGTACCTGTGAACCTCATGCATCTATATAGACGATCGTATCAGTGAGGTCGCACCAAATACACTGTGTTTGAAGTCAAAAAAAAAGTGAAAGCCTGTCTTTGAGGAGAAGACAGAAAACACTGGAAAAGGAGAAAGGATGGAATATTACAACTCACTTCTCAATCACATGGAGTGACAAGACACAGCGTAATATTCCTGAGAGAGTAAGGTAGTTGACTAGTCATAGACGAGATGGTAAAAAGGTAAAAGGAAAGATGGGGGGTTCTTTATCAATAACAAAACAAGTTGCCAATGTGATGATGTAAGCCATGCTTACATTATCACGAGGTTTCTCGTCTACGATATCAACGAACGACGGACTATTATAGTAATAAGCAAGTCAAACCAATCAAAACTCAAGGCTCGGAGACCCAAGCCCACCATGACGACGGACAAGTCACGATAGAGATATCTTGTTGATGATTGTTAACGTCTGAATGATGGGTCCGCGGAAAAAACTTAAAACTTAAAAATAAAAATATTACATTTAAAACCCAGCCGGGCATCACCGGTAGGACAATGATGGGATTGACAATTTGGCGTGTCCAGATTGTAATATATAGGCCTTTCGTCCCATTGTCCACCCTGCGAGCAGGGGCTCGCAGCGGCGGTGTGGGCGTAGGGTGCCGTCTCGTGTTTCGTCAGCTGGGGGAGTTGCAATGTGGCCGGGGGGTCCTTACCTCGTGGTTATCTCACTTCCCTGGGCTCCCTGATACCTCCTATGTAGCCTCACATCTCATTTGCATGGGGAGGAGGGGATAGGTGGACTGGGACAGCCCTCGTTGTCGAAAAGTTGTAGCAACCTAAAAAAGAGCAAAAAAGAGCAAAAAAGGTGTAGTTAGCCGAATAACACCCGAAAGTTTAAAAAAGAAAAGCTTAATTATGATGTTTGAAGGCATCCCTACCTACAAAACGAGTTAAAAGAATAAACGAAGAATGTCGAATTCGAAAGAACTGAGGGATGGTGTTGTGGACGATGGTGGTTTGGACGGTGGGAAATGTTCGTTTGTTGGTTTGGTGTCTGTGGGAAAGCTTTGCTGTAAAAGGAAATGTCAGAGTGGAGCGCTAGGCCAGCTGAGCAGCTACATAAGCTTATCAGCCAATAATGGTGTGAGGGATCCACTTCAGAGAAGGTTGGAGGGAGGGTTGCAACGATGAGTGGAGCGCGAGTCTATTGGGACGATAGCGAAGCACAAACCAAAATAGCAGAACTCAGGGTAAGCAATGAATCTTCTCTGTCTTAGTCCGAAACTTAAGTGTTCCGCTTCGATATGTCGAATTACTTGTAGGCGCCTTGCTTCCACCCTGTCGAAAACGTGATCAAAGGTTGTAAATAAGTTACACAAGGCAATGAATGGTGCAGGAGCATAAGAATGAAGGAGAAGTACGTGGAGAAGCGACAGGTGGTGCCAAATGTTGAGGCCTTTGAGGAGCGAAAACACTTCTTCGATGAGCATCGTGCAACCTCAGACTCGAGCTCCAGCTTCCAGCGTGATGACAGTTGATGTAGAAATTGAAATCAGATCTTTCCAGCCTAATCTTGAATAGAAAGTCACTACTTACTAGATTCATTGCACAGGTTAGGTACCGGTTATATGGGTCGTGTGTGCGAGATCGTGGATGATCTAAGTCATGTCCTTCACCCGGCCCGGATTGTACAAGCATACCTTTACAGTTCCTCGTGTCAGAATCACACACATACCCTCCTTTCCTTTTTTCCCTCTCGCCAATCTTCCGATAGATATGAAATCTAAGAGACTATTGGCACGGCTCTTTCGCGGTCGTCGGATGAAGAGACAAGCAACACATTATCTCCTCATTGCAACTTGAACTGCGAGGGACCGACATTGTTGTAACACAGGTAACGGCCCTCAATCCAGAAGTAGAACCCAATCCAGAGGTAGAAGAACCCGATACAGAGGTAGAAGAGCCCGATCGCATGCAGCACTGATCCACATGCTATGATTATACACTGATCATCTGTTTGCAGATGAACAGAGCTATCAAAATACGCAGCCAATGTCGCCATTTTCGCATTCTTGTAATCGGACGAGCAAATGCTGGGAAGACTACACTATTGAAGAAAGTCTGCGAGTCCACAGATGATCCAAGGATTTATGATGCCGATGGGAAAGAGGTTGGTTTTATATATTAATACATATTGGTCAAATCTTACTGTTTGAGTTACTATTCTGTAGATTGACACATCAGTTGTGGCACCCTCTGTACAGGTATGTCCTTCATTCACCCTTTCAGGCTTCAGGATAAAATGCTGCTCTATCAGCATGGGCTTCATAATATTGAGAACCAATTGGTGTTTGCAAGCAACCCACAGTTTGTCTTTCATGATTCCATAGGATTTGAATCAGGTGGTACTGGAGAACTAGAAGCTGTCAAAGCCTTCATTGCTAGCCGAGCAAAAGCAACCCATATGTCAAAGCAGCTGCATGCAATTTGGTGCATTTTATGTTTGAATTTATTACTATACTAACAGTTCAAGCTAATGTTTTTGGTTGTTGAAACCAGGTATTGTCTTCCTACTGACAGCAACAGACCACTTTTAGCAGCTGACCACATTTTCTTTGAAGAATGTGGTACTGGAAAAGGTCAGGCAAATCATTTGCTGATAGGGCTCATTTCTTTAATAGAACCATATTTCTAAGTCCAGGTTATTGCTATTTTCACCAAGTTTGATGCTCTCATTACCACTACATTTGGGGAACTTCAGAAACAGGGTCACACATGGGCAGATGCAAAGGACAATGCTTCAGTTCTTGCACATGTTTGGCTGAAAGGTACTTTTTTCCAGTCCATGTGACCAGACCTTTAAACACTAACTTTAAGTATATTTGAATTTAAAATGTGGCTTCTAACATATTTTTTACATGTAGACATGCAGCAGGATGCAACAACCTGCCTGGAATTGATTGAAGAGACAGCACAGGCTATTGACAATCGTGCTCTCAAGCTGCTGTTTGTATCAGTCCAACAAAGCAACATTGATCTTTGCATTAGGGCTGCCATTAAAAAGTATTATTTATGTGGTCTTTTTGTTTTGCAAAATCTCACCTTATCATAGATCTATTGGTAAACATCACATCAGCCTTTCAAAATGTTGGGAGCTTATCTAAGACTGTTGTTTACAGGCCGCTTTCAAATAGAGTTGAATGATGAAACTCTTGAGAAACTGGTCAGGAGGACAGCTGCATGGTTTCCACATGTGTGGGTGAGTTCTCAAGTTGATATAATTTTCCTTGGTATTTACTGAGATAATCCATAGTCACATGTAAGCAGAATATGTCTTTGTTTTGATTATATAGTTGCTCTAACAAGTTATTTGGGGAAATTTCTTAGCACGTAGGTGCCCAACTATGATACATAATAGGTCAATGTGGCTAATATGCTCTATCTAAGACCTCAAGAGTTTCATCATTCAACTCTATTTGAAAGTGGCCTGTAAACAACAGTCTTAGATAAGCTCCCAACATTTTGAAAGGCTGATGTGATGTTTACCAATAGATCTATGATAAGGTGAGATTTTGCTAAACAAAAAGACCACATAAATAATACTTTTCTATGGCAGCCCTAATGCAAAGATCAATGTTGCTTTGTTGGACTGATACAAACAGCAGCTTGAGAGCACTATTGTCAATAGCCTGTGCTGTCTCTTCAATCAATTCCAGGCAGGTTGTTGCATCCTGCTGCATGTCTATATGTAAGAAAATATGTTAGAAGCCATATTTTCAATTCAAATATACTTAAAGTACCTTTCAGCCAAACATGCTTCTTGTGTTTGTACTTGGATGAGGATTCCATTACAGTAATAAAAGCACTTACTCAATAGTGGTTAATGTTGATATTGAACCAAAACAGAATGTATGTGTTAAATATTCTTATTCCTAAAAGTGTGCTTACATACAGCATAGGATGTAAGTTATATATCTAAATAGATATTGTGACTACTACTTATTACTATGTTATAATTGCATATCCATTTTTCAGGTGAGTACTGATTTTTGAATGACTGGTAACAGATGCTGAGTATGGACTGCAACTTCTACAGGATGAAAGTGGCTGTTTATTGATCAAATCTGTTTGCTCAGCACTGACTGCAACTTCTACAGGAAGTAAGTGGCTGTTTATTGATCAAATCTGTTTGCTCAGCACTGACTGCAACCTCTACAGGATGTAAGTGGCTGTTTATTGATCAAATCTGTTTGCTCAACACTGACTGCAACTTCTACAGGAAGTAAGTGGCTGTTTATTGATCAAATCTGTTTGCTCAACACTGACTGCAACTTCTACAGGAAGTAAGTGGCTGTTTATTGATCAAATCTGTTTGCTCAGCATTGACTGCAACTTCTACAGAGAGTACGTGGCTGTTTATTGATCAAATCTGTTTGCTCAGCACTGACTGCAACTTCTACAGGATGTAAGTGGCTGTTTATTGATCAAATCTGTTTGCTCAGCACTGACTGCAACTTCTACAGCTTGTAAGTGGCTTTTTATCAATCCAATCTATTTGCTTTGCACTGACTGCCACTTCTACAGTTTGTAAGTAGCCATCTATCTCATTAAATTATTATCACTTGATACTGTGCTATAATCAGGATGTCAATATCTCTGCTTTCACCAAAGCACTTCACCCCCTTTTACATCAGGTTTGTCATACAGATACATGTTGCCTTCATTACTGTATTTTTATTGCACATGATGTCTAGGCCAATTCATTGCTACCTGATTGTCAGGTGTTCTTTATGAGTGTGGGTATGTTTGTTCAGTTATACATTTGTTTCAGGTCCTTTATTCTTTATCTAGTTATCCTCTTATGTATCAAGCATACAGTGTCATTGGCAGAAGATGCCACTGTATCACTTGATAGAAGCTTTCCCATTGCCATCCAGCATTATCAAGAACAGGGAATTTTCAACAAGGTGTTGGAATTTTTCAAGGACAACTCAGGTCTATCTGAAAACAAAGATAAATATAAACAGTTGTGGGGACTGATCCAGGATAATTGCTGTATGTGATTTATTATTCTTCAGCATGCCCATCCAAAGGTTTTTCCCTTGTGCTGTAGAACTTTGATTTTCTCAACTCCTGCTAGTTGCCTTTTCCCCCTTTGAATTACCAGTTATCATGTTCATTTGTCTGCCTAGTTTTGATAGAATCCATCCTTTTTACATATACAGTTCTTTACTCTTCCAAATATGAAATCTATTTCAAGCATTCTTCAAGGCTGTGGAAGGGAGCATGTACTCCCAACACTCAGGATTGGGAAATGGGATGAATGTGGAATCAATGGTAATCCACTTCTTTACAAATGTTCTCATATCTAAGGAACTATGCATGTGATCTACATGTGATTGTGATAAGTGTGTGATCGTACTCAGCAGAATGTAGTGTAGATGTGTCAGAGTGCTGTAAGAGAATTGGTTCTCTTACACTCTCCCATCCTTCAAAAAATTCCATACTCATTGATTCCTTTCCTCCTACTCTTTCAGAGCCTCTGTTTCCAATATCTCTGAACAAGGTAGCCACAAGTCCGTGTCCATGCCATAACCTTTCCATTGGATGAGATACTGTTTTCCCCTCTCTCTTTGCCTCTCATCTATTATCTTCTCCACAAAATACTCAGTCACTCCCTCTGCTGTGATAATGGGCCCCGGCCGTTCCATCTTTCTCCCCGGGAACAGCTCATCATTGTTCTCCATGTGTTGCTTCAGATGGGATACATGAAATGTGGTGCATCACATCACAGGACCAGGAAGCACTAGTCTGTATGTGGAGGATTTGGGGTACACATCCAATATTTTGTAAGGTCCATCCCACCGTGGCATGAACTTGGCCACCCTCCTGCTCTTTTTCTGCATGTAATCTCTCCTCCAATGCACCATCTCAAGCATCACCTTATTTCCAACCGCAAACTCTGGATCCACCTCCCGGTCTTTATTCGCTTGATGAGCCTGCAAGATTTTGGCCACCAGCAGACAGTCCTTTGCTCCCTCCATTTCCTCATTTATCCTCTCAATCAGTGCTCTTGCCCTGGTTGCCTCCATCTCCTCCACTTCTCCAATTGGAGGTAGCAACCTCAGCAATCTTCCAGTCTTCAGTATGAAAGGTGATACCTGCATAGATGCATTCACCGTGTTCATAATGTCAAAACACACTGTTGGTAGAGCCTTTACCCATCCTGTCTGATTTCGCTCCACATGGAAGCATAAGCATTGCACAACCATCTTATTTGTTCTTTCTGATGATCCATCTGTTTCAGGGTGATATGCAGTCGATAGTTTGTGTTTTACACCTGCCATCCTCATAACCGCTTTCCAAAAATTTGAAACAAAGATTTTATCTTGGTTGCTGATAATCTCTAGTGGGCACCCATTTTCACAATACCATTTGCTGAAAAATAGTGTTGTGAACTCTTTGGCTGTCATATCTGTTCTGCATGGCCACCACATCAAATCTTTTATCTGGAATTGCCAGTGGGTGCAGCAGTCCCAGTGCCTTCACTGTCCTTGACTTGTTCCTTTGACAAGTGCTGCAACCCAGAATGTATGTGCTCAGTAAGTTCTTTCTCATGTTCGGCCAGTAGAAATGAGCTATACAATTTCTCACCCCTGAAATGTCCGAGATGATCATGGGCAAGCCTGAACAATTGTTCCTGCAGGTCTTTATATTTCGGTATGATCAACCTTTTCCCCATGAATAGCAGCCCATTTTTGATGGCAATTCTAGCTTGGGGTTGATGACGCCTCTTTTCAGGTTGTCCAAAATCCCTTTGCACCATTTGTCTCTCTTGTGTACCCTTTGTGTATCCTCATGCAAAGTTTTGGGTCTGCTTCAATCTCAAACACCACCCTGACTTCAATCTTTGTCTCCGGTGGCTCCAACAACCTCGATAACATGTCTGCTACCATGTTGTCCTCCCCCTTGATGTACATGATCGTATATTTGTACTGCGAGAGGTACTCCATCCACCTCACCTGTCACAGTGACAGGTCTCTCTGTCTGTCAAACTTTTGGATGGTTTTGTGATCAGTGTAGATGTGGATGTGTGTTCCCAGTAAGTCTACTCTCCATTCTGTCAAAGCGCACATAATGCTGAGCATTTCCTGTTCATGCACTGGGTAATGAAGCTCTGCTCCCCTCAACTGTTGACTCTTGAAGGCCACTGGCCTAGCTGATTCCCAACTCACTCTGAAAGACAGTACTGCTCCTGTGCGTCGCTTGCTCGTGTCGCAGGTCACAAAAATCTGATTCTCCCCTGGATCCTGATGGTTGATGGTCATCAAGCAATCTCAGCTAAGTACCAACCCTTTGATCACTTGAAACACATGCTGATGTCTTTTTGTCCAAGCAGGGAACACACTGTTGCATTCCTTTTTCATCAATAGTGTTAGTACCGCTGTGTGCTCTGCTAGTGGCAGCAGGAAGACACTGATGTATCTCACCAGTCCAAGGAATTGGTGGACCTGCTTTGCTGAAGTTGGTGCCATGCAGTTCAGGATGTGTTCCACCTTGGAACCGTCAGCCTCTATCCCATTTGCAGAAATGTGGTGTCCCAAAAAGGTCACCTCTGTCGTGAACAATGACGACTTCCTTGTCGAGCAATACAGGTGAGCTGTGCATAATGCCTCTAAGACCAAGGCTACATTTGTTTTATGTTCTGCTAGTGTTGATGACCAGATGTGTCATGGGAGAGCTCTGCAACCCCATTGGCATTACGACCCACTCCCACAGGCTGAAGGGGGTTATTGTGGCAGTGTACTTTATGTGGTTGGGATGCACAAGCATCTGAAAAAAGGAGTTCATCATATCTATCTTTCCCCAAATCTTTCCTTTTGTGCAATCCACGAGGATATCATCAATTCATGGCAGCAGATAATTATCAGGTATCATCATTTTATTCAATTTTCAGTAGTTGTTTACCCATCTAGGTAACACAGAACTGTCTGCTTTTGGGATAATGAAAGATGGTGATGCATATGGTGATGATGATGGACATATATGTCCAGCTTCCCAGTGTTGTTTGATTAGCTTTTTCCATCCCTCACGGTATTTTCTTGGGCAAGAGTAAGCACAGCCTACTGAAATTGGAACCCCAGGTTTTACTTCAATGTGGTGATACACATCTGTTGGTAACTTGTTCATGTGAGGAATGTCAGTTGGGAAGCGGTCTGAATATCGGTCTTTGTACATTGAGTCCAATTTTTCTAGTATTGTTCTTCCCATTAACTCTTCGATACACTTTTTCACTGCTGCTACCATGCAGGGAGGGGTTGCACAGTGTGCTTCTAGGTCGAAGCAGGCCAGGGTTTTGTCAAATATGCATTGTAGTTTGCATAGTACTGATTGTTGTAGCTTTTGTGTCTCGAAACACCCTGATTTAATCAACTTTGTTTCTGCCTTTTGTCATTCATGCAAGGAAACTCATGGTTTTGCTCATGTTACTTGCAGCAGGTTCAGTAGGTCATACTGGCTGTCTTTTGCAATCACTGTCCTGAGCTCCACGTAGTGTTTAAGGGTCCAGTTTGGTCCAGTTTTTCGACCCCCAAGGGGGTCAACCAGAGACCAAAACCGGTCCACATTGATGCCCAGATTAGATAGACCACAACTGACCTGAATAGGACCAGTCCTATTCAGTTTGGTTGACCCCAAAAGACTGGTTTGGACCAGTTTTACTGCCATTTTTTACTGTCTAATTAAATTAAATTATATACTTAATAAAACTAATTACATCACCCTGTGAGCAAGTGCTTGCAGCAGTGGGATGTTGCTAATAGAAAAAGAATAACAAAAAAAAGAAAGAAACACCCCACGGTCTCACATTTGTAGTGAGAGTGGGGCATTGTACATCATTCCCTGGCACACGTTGCTGTCAGCCTCATTGTTCATTGTATCCCCCATTTGCATTGTCCCCACATTGTTGTTCATCGTCTTCCCTGCATTGTTGTTCATCGTTCCCTCCCTGTTGTTTGTTGTCATTCATTGTCTTCTCCCTGTCATTCATTGGCCCCTCCCTGTGTGCATTGTCATTCATCATCCCACTGGGCCAGGTTGACATGGCGCCATTTGTTGTCAGCACCTCCATTGCCCCCTATGAGCAGTGGCTTGCAGGCAGGTAGTGCTGTGTGATGTGGCATGGGGGACCTGTTGCCACCCTGCAAGCAGAGGCTTGCAGTGGCAGCATAGGGTGGGTGGTGGCTTGCAGGGGTGATGTAGGAATGGTGGTGTTGTCATTGTTATCAAACCTGAAAAAAATCAAGTTGGTTAGTAAAAATAATAATAAAAGACATACCGGGGGCCCAAATGATGCTAGTTGTCATTTGGGCACTTTGTGTTCATTTGTTCATGGTGGCGAGAGGTTCCAAGCTGGGCAGCATGTGTGTCAATGGAGGGGTGGGGCACAGAAAGGGCAGTGTGTTGCTCCTGTTGGTGTTGGCAGCATCATTCCCATTGGTGTCATTTATGCATTGTTAACAAAAGAATAGAACCTAAAAGAAAGTAAAAAACATTTAGTAGAAGTAATAATAAATGAATGAAAAGAATGTACCCTGCCCAAATGACAGACTGGCATCATTTGGGCTGCCTGCATTGTGTTTGTTGGTTTGCATGGTTGTTATTGCGGACAGAGTGATGACGCAGCATTGTTGATGTTGTTGTTGTGGTCATGGGAAGTCATCAGGCAAATGGTGCCACTTTTGGTTTTGGGAACACAAAGGTGACCACATGGTCCATGAGAGACAGGGAACGAAGTGGGCGCGCAATTTATCATCTGGAATATAATAAGTGGATCCTGCGACAGCCAATTCTGCATTTGCCTTGCGAACACCTTCCATCCTCATCAAAAAGGCTTGTGAGCTTTGCATTGTGATCTGTGTGGAGACGAGGTCATCCCTCCAGTTTGGTGGAAGAAACTTGTTCTTGAATTCTGTGAAGAATTCCAGGAAGGTGATGTCTACTAAATGATTGTGATGAGTCGTGATCCAAGCTTGAACTGCAGAAGACTCAAAATTGTAAATGATGCTCAACACATGTTCTGCCTCCAGCAACTTCTTGTTTTGGAAGAAACAACAGCAGGTGTTTTCGAAGATGTGGATGACAGGAATTGTTATGCATCCAGCTGACAAGACCAGGGCATGGCTCCCTTTTCTGCCTTTTACTGTCGCAAGAGCGTACTAAATGTTATCCATGTGTAGATTACGAGAGCATGGGCTGTGAGCTGAGTTTGAAGAGTCTGAGGACAAGGAAGATGATCCTGGTGAGGACAGAGGGGCACTATCAAGGGATGACACGGGGCTGGTTGTTCTGGTTGTGGGGGAGCTTGTGGGTGAGGTCAGCGGGCTGGAATTCAAGTTCAAGGTGCAACCCATGACTTGCTGCGTGTCATGGCAGAGGGCTGGTTGGATGGTTTTCGAGACAGGTTGGTCTGGTCAGGGTGTTAAGAAGGCAAGAGTTTTTTTACGCTCTTCAGTTTAGGTTCGCGCAGTATTTATCAAGATATGGGTGACCATATGTGCATTCACGGTGATGAAGTGTAGCTGTAGTGATGTTGTGTTGGTGTTTCTGTGGGTCTTTTGTGTGGCAAGATGTATGAAAGAAGATGCGGAAGTATATGGTGGAGGTTCATGGGATTTTGTTGGTCCATATACGGTAGATCTTGATGATGTTATCTCCTCGCTGGTTGTAAGGTCTTGCTAGTCTGAATCATGGTCATCACAAAAAAAAAGTGGAAGGGAGCATGTACTCCCAACACTCAGGATCGGGAAATGTGATGAATGTGGTATCAATTCAAGAAAAGGTAATCCACTTCTCTACAAATGTTCTTGTATCTAAAGAACTATGCATGTGATCTACACATGATCATGATAAGCATGTGATCATACTTGGCAGAATGTAGTGTAGATGTGTCAGAGTGTTGTAAGAGAATCAGTTCTCTTACAGGCTGTTCTCATACCTACCTGAGAAGTAGCTATATCCATGTCAATTTAAGTGAATTGATGCTAAATTGATGACATTGCAGAGTTGCCACCTCCTGCTGTTTGATCTCACCTAATAAGCCTTTGGGATCTTTCTGATTTCAGATGTCAGGCATCTCATGGACCAAATTCTGTTGTGGGCTATGCATACTCCTGCCCAAGAAAATACAGAACTGGATGAAAAACTCTCATTGACCAACATCTCGTGGCTGGCTGTATCCAGCCATCATCATCCCCTTATGCTTCCCCATCCTTCATCCCAAAAGCCGACACCTCCATTCTCCCTAGATGGGTGAATGATTATTGTAAACTCAACAGTGTGACAGTCCCTGACCACTACCCCCTCCCACAAATTGAGAATATCCTTGCAGATTGCTCAAAAGGGAAGATCTGGGGGAAGATCGACATGATGAATTCCTTCTTTCAGACACTGGTACACCCAGACCACATCAAGTACACTGTGACACTCACATCATTTGGACTGTGGGAGTGGGTCATCATGCCCATGGGGTTGAGAAATTCACCAGCCACACACCAACGACACATCACACTTGCACTCTCAGATCTCATTGGGAAAATCTGCCACATATATCTGGACGACATTATCATCTGGTCATCATCCCTGGCCAAACACCGCATGAATGTTTCCCATGTATTAGAAGCACTGCATTCAGCACAACTTTACTGCTCACTCAAGAAATCACAGCTCTTCACAACAGAGATTGATTTCCTTGGACACCACATCTCGGCTCAAGGAATTGAAGCTGATGGCACAAAAGTTGAATGAGTGATAAACTGGCCTGTCCCTAAATCTGCCAAACACGTGCAGCAATTTCTTGGTCTCATCTGATATATTAGGGTTTTCCTTCCATCCATCGCAGAACATACCACAATACTAACTCCTCTGACAAAATAGGAGTGCAACAACATTTTCCCTACATGGACCTCAGAACATCAGCATGCCTTCGAAGCAATCAAAGGGTTGGTCCTCAGCCAGGACTGCCTTTTAGTCAAAGGGTAAGTTGTAACCTGCTTCTTGGACAGAGCTGTATCACTTACACAGATGAGATGGCCCTCCATTTGTACAGTCATAACATGATGCTATTCAATGTGGTATATACTTAGGACTTATATATTTAAACTGGTGTTGTAAAGCTGATAATAGGATGAAATCCTCGAGCCACAGTCTTCTCTAGATCCCAGTGTGATGTGAGAACCATCAAATGTTCAGATTTCACTGAAAAACATGTTCCTATGATGGGAAGCAAGCAAATTCAGCAGCTTTAAATCAGGATCAGCTGAGCTGAATTTCCTTAAATCAGGCTTAAATTGAGCTTAGACTGAGTTGGTTCACATTAAATTGCCCAGGGATCAGTTACTTAGCCCTCAAATTGACACTTATTTCCACTTATTGGTTTGCAAACAGACAGATAGAGACTCAGTAGCTAGAATGATCATAAATGGCCATGCTGTGTATATTGCATTTGCAGACCCAAAACCACTCACATGGTGTGTGTTTCCTGCCAAATGATGGCAGGAGGCATGTCGTGACCATGTCATGTGACATTTCCACTCAAGTTGGGTTGGGTCAAAGAATGAATGACAAGGAAGATGACTAGCCATCATTCAGGAATCAGGTGTAGCATGGGATGCAAGTGGTCAACCAGTTGCAACCACAGCAACTACAGGCTTGGAGGGTGAGGGTCCTTCAAATAATCCACAGGCTGAGTCAGAAACACCAGTGGATGATGCAACTGCAACAGACTATTGAGATCAGCACTGTGAATGGCACTGTCATGCCCCCTTTGATGTGGTGTGCTAATTATAGAACATCATATTATGTGAAGTTCCCCTTGTCTCTTTTTCTTTCTATCTCATCCTTTATCATATTCCCATTGTGAGACTCATAGTATATATACCTACATACATATGCTAGACACCTCAGTCTATTATACACTGACTGAGGTGAGTAGACTATATTGTTCAATCCATACACTTGATTACTTACTGTACTATTTATAGTTTACTCATGTATTGTTTAGGTACAGTAGTAACCAATCTAGTCCATTATACACTGACTGAGTTTACTTGCTTAGGTTGGATCTCTATAGAAGGCAGAAGTCCTACTAGAGGCATTTTAGTAGTATTGACATTTGTTTGTTATCTTTGTAATCAGAACTAAAATGATGATTTGACCTTTCAAACAGATATTGTTTCAAACACTGTTTAATGGATTATGGAACAGAGCCCCAATTCACATGGGAAGCTTTTTTGAATTAGATCCTACTGTTTCGAACAATATTTAAACAATATTGGCATTTGTTACTCCAGAAAAAGCATACATACAGGGTGAGTTTTAATTAAACACTGTTTGAAAAAATTTGTTTTAAATAGTGTTTAAAGGTCTGGTTCAGTCTGGTTTTTTTGCCCCATTTGTATGAACCACAACCGCAACCAGTTGCCTATTATGGTAAGACCCCACAAAACCAGACTGAACCACAAAAAACTGGTCCAAAGCGGTTCAAACTGCAGTTTGGTCATAACCAGTTTGAACTGACTAAAACTGGTCTTCTCATAGAATTTAGTACATAAAACCACTTGTAAACTATAGTATAGAGTGTATAGTAGTTGACCATAAAGGTTTTATGGTGATGACAATCCTCTACATCTCAAAAATTCTGGACTGTTTCTCTTGAAAATATGGTCAAAAGATGCGTATTTATGAGGAGTACACAGTAGCAGTTTGAACTGACTCAAACTGGTTTTTATCAGTTTGGTTCAGAGTGGTTCTTACATCCCAGGAAGCCCAAACTGCAACTGACAGTCCAGTTTTTTGCAGTTCAGTCCAGTTCAGTTGCAGTCTTTTTCCGGTTTGATGAACTGGACCTTTAAACACTAGTTTTAAACCAAATACTTTTTATCCCTGCTTCAAACAGCATTTAAATAGTATTTTCAAATCCTCACCTGTAGGAACAGTATATGTCCCATTAAACAGTGTTTGAAACAATCTCTGTTTAAAATTTGAAAGTTCAAATAGTTCTGATTACAAAGATAACAAACAAATGTTAATGCTATCAAAATGCCTCTATTACGACTTCTCCCTTCTGAAACCATTATATTATGGCCTCAAATTGTTTCATTCTATATTGTTGCTATTTTGAGCTGTGGTAAGCAGATTGGCCAAGTAAGCAAATGATAAACTGTAATAGACATGTGATGCCTTGAGCTGACTAAGTTTGATGACTAAGTCTTGGTTTTGGTTATGGTTTGAAATGGTGTTTGACTACAAAATTTGCACTTTTTTTGCTTCATATAACTGTAACACTGTTCAAACCATGTTTAACAGTTTTAAACACCCTATCTAAATGCACTATTGTTTAAATAGAAATGATATGGGTATGGGTGCTCTGATTTAATCTCATATCAGTCTGTTATCTATTGCTTATGTGATATGAAAGGGCAGCCTATGTTGGGTGGGCTACTTACATGGTTGAAGTCAATGATATTGAAAAGATAAGTATATTGATTAAGAGAAATAAGCAGATTTACTACAGATTACTTAGTAGCCATGATGTTCCTTGATCATTTCAACTAATATGGGAGAATGTTAGGTGAAATAGTCACACACCTGCTTATCATAAATATGTACAAGCAATATGTTGGATTTTCGGTGATTGGCACAAGGTGTTAGCCTATAAGGTTACAAACCGATGATTGTACACTTCTGTAGCTAGAGCTTATATACCATTCCCATGCTGTATAAATACTGGCTATGTCTACTTGCCTGCACTGGATTACATAAGATTGCTAAGGAACTGAGGACTGATACCGAGTTGCTGATGTGGCTGATTCAAATCCCAACACAATACACCAGAAGGTGAAAGTTATGGCCTCATCAGGCAGAGGATACACCACTGGGGTCCATACTACAAAGAAATAATATACATTAAAGGTGTGTATTAGAGTCTCTTTGTAACAACTGCTGTAGAGCTTTTGACTTTTTCTGTAAAAAGAATTGTCACATGTCACAAAAAGTAAAATACCTCATTCAATTGTATCACCTTCTATCTTCACATGCCTTCTCCCACACATCATATACCTGTAGGTAACAGTAGAGTATTTGGCTAATCAAACATAAGTTACACATATAACATATAAAGACTTGGATCTCTTGTTTAAATGAAGCTATATCAGTTAATTGTGCCATCACCTCTGGGACTCCCAAGTATATGTGATGTGACAGGGCAGGGGAATCCCACATTATTGGGACTGGCCCAAATGTAACATGGGGCTGCCCACAGCAGTTGGACCTCCCCAAGGTATACTTGGTCCAGATATACTTCTGTGGGGCAGACCAACATACCCGTGAACACCATACCCACACAGGTAGGGGTATGGTGTTACCGCAGGTTTTTGTGGGTTACCCATGGTTATTTGCAGGTATCGACATGAATATGTATTTTAATAATATAATTACACTAAATTAATATATAGAAAGTGAAACCCCCCTCTGGCGTTTGGAGTGAGGGGGTGGTGCCTGTAGTTGCTGAGAACAGAATGAGTAACCCCCCCACTTGCATTTGCAGTGAGAGAGGGGGGGACATGCCTGTAGTCACCAAAAACAGAATGAGAAACCCCCTTGCTCGCATTTGCAGTGAGAGAGGGGGGGGGGGTGCTGCCTGTAGTTGCTGAGAACAGAATGTTGTCGTCATTGTTGTCCTGCCCTTGTCATCATTGTCATCCTGCCTGTGTCATCATTGTCCTGCCCTCATCATCATTGTCCTGCCACCTTTGCCATCATTGTCCTGTGTTGCCATTGTCCTGTGTTGCCATTGTCTTGCATTGCTGTCTCCTCCTGGTTGTTGTCATCATTCCACCTGCTATCCACCCCACGAGCAGTTGCTCGTGAGGCTGGGGGCAGGTGGTGTGTCATTTCTTGTTTGCGCTGGTCCCATCCCTGTTGTTCTCCACCTTGCGAGCAGAGGCTCACAATGGTGGTGGGGGGGGGAAGTGCTGTCGAGGGTGTTGTCTCATTGTTATGTCACTATTAGAACCTAAAAATCGAATAAAACTATTAGTTAGTTAGAAAAAAACAAGAACAAAAGATATATAAAAATACCTAGGGCCCAAATGATGATAGACATCGTTTGGGCCCATATCCTATGTGGTGCGGCCATTGTAGTTCCTTGCTGTTGTCCTTGCTCCCCATTTCCACCCCATGAGCAGTTGCTCATGGTGGTGGTTGGGGTGCTGGTGGTGGTAACCTGGATCGTCCTATAGTTTAGAATTAGTGAGTAATCAACAAGGTCAGATGGTCACTCACCTGACCAAAATCCGGGTACCGGCATACCCGCACATACCCATAACACCATGGAAAAAGGGTACAGTGTTGCCTGGGTATGGCAATCCCATACCCATACCCGTACCTGTGCATACCCGTGACCAGAAACACATGGTGTTACCCATACCCATGCCATGCCCTAGCACTGGGACAATCTATCCTAAGTAGTGGGTCATGGGTTGCCTGAAGTGGGAGAAGGCAGAGATAAAAGTGCTCACCAGCAGTGGGGTGGTGTTAGGGTGACACACACTTATCTGCTAGCTAACACTGTGTGGGTTCTCTCTACAGAAGGGGGCAGGATGGGTGTGTATGATGGGGAAATTGATGGTTTTGATGTGAGGGGTTATTAATACTCTAGTTGATTGAGGAAGGTGTTTTGCACCACAAGTGTAGGTGGAACACCTAAGAGAACACAACTGAGGTCCTCTAGGCATATATTTAGGCTTATATACTGTGTTACATATATTGTACATTGTTGCTCCCAATGCATGTGTACATGCACATACATATTGACACATGTAAAATAAAATTCTCATGCCTCACACATGTAGCATAATTCAGCATAATTGAATGAGAATATATTAGGTAATGGGGCTGCTTCCTAACATTACCCCAATTTTTATGCCTTGACTTCCAGAGGAGAAAATATATAGTATTTGTCCCCTCCATGAAATTTTGGTAAGGCCAGAATTTCATCCCCTCATACATCATTCTCACAATGCAACACAGAGTAGTTGGGTTACATTTAAAGAATTGGGTGATTGTGCTACATGCTTGCTTACAATTCTCCTCAGGTTCCCATGAGTTATTTTCATCAGTATAGTCTTTCCACTTAATTAGGCATTCCAATTATTTTGTTGAAGGCAGGAATCTAGGATTTCTTTGACTACATCTGGGGCACCTTCTATAGTTATTGAAGCCTGGGGAGTAGTTTGTTGACCAGGAATAGTGGGCAGGCAGTAGGGGCATTGGTGGGAGACATTTATCTCCAGATCAATCTTGAATGATTGGATTAATTTTAGTACTACTGCATTAGGTGAGATTACTTTTGAGATTGATATGGGGGTAAAACTATCCAGAAACAGAAACCTGGGGTTTCTGAGGTTTTTGCGAGAAACCCCTGGTAAATGGTCAAATTGAATTTTTGGTGAGTGAAATGATCACAGTGATGGTCCAGCACCAACTGCATGTCACATGCTCTTTGCCATTTTGGTTCAGTCCCTCTTAGTCTGAGCTGTTAAACAAACATTCCATTGTCATCGATACCTGGGTTCATGCTCATGATCCCAATAGTAGATCACTCTTGCTTAACCTCTTACCTCAGGAGTTTTGGATGTCAGGAGTTTTGGATGTCAGGAGAACTGGAACAGTTTGAAGTGACTCTAGGTGAGCTTTCTCTATCTAAACATTATATCTCTGCTAAATGCACACATTGATGTTTAGATTGTGCTCTTAGATACCGGCCATGTTCTCTATCATGCTACAAAGTTAAAATTTGCTGGTTTCTCAGTATAACAGATGACACTGCATGTTTGAGAAGGCCAATGCTGAAATAAATCCCTTCTTCATCATGTCCTTTACTTTCACCAAGTATGCAACCCCACCAAGCTTTGCTGCTTTCTCAGCTTTGGCATTCTCCTCTCTATGACATTTGAATGAGCTGCTGATCTTGTGTATCCAAAAATTGCTGCTCCAAATTCTGTTGTTTGTTGGTGTTACAGTGTGAATGTCCCTACAAGTGCTGTGGGCACTGTTATCACTATGAGGGATACCATTCTGCATTCTGCTGACCTCCTTCCCATTCTCTGTGATATGGAAGTTGCTTTCAGAAATAGAATGAGGTCCATTGTGATGACCATGAAGTCAGCCAAAACAGAACTTCAAAGCATGTACAAATATCATTTTGTGAAGGTGAGTCAACTATGGATCATGTTGGTGCATTGACTGACATTGCTACAAAGTTATGAGGTCTGTACACTGCCCCACATATTCCTGGAGGATTCCTGATCATCCCTGCCACAGCCATTGCCCACCAAATGGTTCATTCCTGGAGCTCTTTACACTGCCCCACGTATTCCTGGTAGTCCCTGCTTCAGCCATTGTCCACTAAATGGTTTATTCCTGGCAGTTTCTCTTCCAGTAGGATTCCTGGTGGATTCCTGGTATAATCCTGGTAAATTGGGCTCTTCCTGGTACCATTCCAGGAATTCCCCAGGACTTGGACTATGAGGAATCCAGGAGGACGGACCAGGAATCCAGTAGGATTGAACCAGGAGTCCTTAATACCTAAGTAATAAAAGAAATGACACAAGGCAGAATTGAACCCTAGGCATTTAGACAACATCATTTCAGCACAGCCAATATAACCACTACACCACATAGACTTACAAAGTGTGTCCACTAACTGCTCTAGGTACCATTGGGGTGGCTGTGCATGACAAAGCACACAGCTGCATCATCAACACTGCCAGCTCATCAACCATCACCACCACTCTCAACAACGCCGCTGCCTCCCTCCTCTCCGTTCTACCACCACCACGACTGTGTGGACACCTGCCACCACCATTCCCACGCCCACTCCACCATCACCACCACCTTCAAGCGAGCCGACTGGATGGAACGTGGGCCCAAACGACACAACCTGCTGCGTCATTTGGGCCCTACATAAGTTTTTTTTTCATTTGCTTTTTGTTTTTATAAACTAACTAATCTGTTTCTTTAGTTTTCTAGGTTATAATCTACTGGTAACGACGCCACCACCTGCAAACAAGCCAACACAGGCCCAAATGACGCGATCTGTGTCGTTTGGGCCACACGTAAGTTTTTTTCATTTGCTTTTTGTTTTTATAAACTAATTAACTCGTTTCTTTAGTTTTATAGGTTATGATCTACTGGTAACGACACCACCACCCGCAAACGAGCCAACATGGGCCCAAACGATGCAATCTGTGTCGTTTGGGCCCTATGTAAGTTTTTTTTGTTTGCTTTTTGTTTTTATAAGCTAATTAACTTGTTTCTTTAGTTTTATAGGTTATAATCTACTGGTAACGACGCCACCACCCGCAAACGAGCCAACACAGGCCCAAATGATGCGATCTGCATTGTTTGGGCCACACGTAAGTTTTTTTCGTTTGCTTTTTGTTTTTATAAACTAACTCATTTCTTTCATTTTATAGGTTCTACTCTACTGGCAACGATGGCCGGACACGAGACAACCCAACACACCCACCCCATGCCTGCGAGCCTCTGCTCATAGGGTGGATCGTGAGTGTGTGCAGTCAATGACAACGATGATGCCACTGCCTACCAGCACCAGAACCCCCTACCAGCATACTGGTAACGACGCCACCCGCAAACAAGCTGACTTCATGGAATGCAGGCCCAAACGACGCAATGTGTGTCATTTGGGCCCTACATAAGTTTTTTTTTCATTCGCTTTTTGTTTTGATAGTTTAACTAACCTGTTTCTTTAGTTTTCTAGGTTATAATCTACTGGTAACGATGCCACCACCCACAAATGAGCCGACTGCATGGAACATGGGCCCAAACGACGCAGATTGCGTCGCTTGGGCCCTACATAAGTTTTTTGTTTGCTTTTTGTTTTTATAAACTAACTAACTTGTTTCTTTTGTTTTATAGGTTCTACTCTACTGGTAACGACAGCCAGACACGAGACAACCCAACACACCCACCCCACGCCTGCGAGCCTCTGCTCGTAGGGTGGATTGTGAGTGTGCAGTCGACGACAACAATGATGCCACCACCTACCAGCACCAGAACCCCCAGAACGTGAAGCACGGCCGCCAACCATGATGGACAACGATGACAGGGCCAACGACACACCACCCGCCTCCAGCCCCATGAGCCACTGCTCGTGGGGTGGATTGTGGGTGGAATGGCGATGACGGCCACCACCACAGCAGCACCCCAATCTGCTGCCGCGAGCAACTGCTCGTGGGGCAGAAACGGGGAACCATTGGGATGGGGACGACGGGGAGATGGGGACAGGGACAGGGATGGGGACGAGGACGGGGAGCAGGACCCATGCACCCACACCACGATGAGACACCACCAGGCTGCCCCCTCCCCTGCATTTTGCATGGGGAGGGTTTTTTTTTCATTTTTTTTCATTCATATTAATGCCCTCCCCCTCGCCCGCATTTTACAATGGCGAGGGGATTTTCTTTATTTATTAATAATTGTCGCCCTCCGCGAGGGGATTTAGTTTTATCTGTAAATATTTTTAGGGCTCTCCCTTGCACGAGGTGCATGGGAGGGCTTTTTTTATGTAATTGTATTGTATCCCTCGTGTCTAATGCGAGGGATGTCGTTGATTAAAATTATTTGATCTTAATAGTGACTTTGAGAGAGATTATATGCTTGAGTTTGAGTTTGAGTCATAAATAAACTTTATATGGATAACAAATAATTCTCCTGTGGCTCAGCTGGTTGAGCACACTTGTCTGGTTTGTCATGTGATTCCTCATCATGAGGTCTTGAGTTCAATTCCTGCTTTGCCCAAATCTGTTTTGTGGGCATGTTGTGAAATTTCTGAAGTTGAGGCACTTGAACTCGTAAGATATCAAATTGACTTTCCATTATGGTTGGATGTTTGGTAACAGACCAGGAATCCTGGTAAGTCCCACTGGATTCCTGGTGAGTCCTACTGGATTCCTCCAGGACTATGTGGGGCAGTGTAAAGTTCAGCATTCCTGGCTGTTTTTCCTCCAGTAGGATTCCTGGTTAAGTCCTGCTTTAATCCTGGTAAATTGGGCTCTTCCTGGTACTATTCCAGGAATTCTTGCAGTCACTCACAAATGCTGGGTAGTAGTCATTGATGGGGTCACCATTGGATGTTGCTGTTGTGGTGTCCATGACTGTCAAGTACCCTTATCCAGTAACCATGATTGGTTCTGCACTGATCACAAGGGACATAATTCTGTGTGCTCTATCATTGCTGTGAGCAGCCTGTGCTGGAGGGGAGACTTGCATGTGCAGATGACAAACATCAAACAGTGGAGCACATTCACAGGGAGCATGGCCAAGCTCAATTCCAGCTGAAGGAGCACTTACAACATGCCCACATTGTGCACCCAAATGATTCTGATGTGAGTGACCCAGTGTTAGTTGATGAGGACAATGGCAAGGAAGAGGAGTTTGTTGTTGTGTGTGGTTCTGCTCTGCCAGCTGAGGCCTCACAGGTGAAAGAGGGAAAGGTGCATGCTCAGTTTGGCTGCAAAAGAACCCACAATGAGCAGATCATTGTTGCCCCATGTGGGATGATTATTGCATGAGACATTCTATGGTGCTGAGGCAGTCAGCAGTGTCATTGTATGTTCAAACCAGTTCTTCTTGTACTATTGTCAGTGCTCAGACACTTCTAGGAGATGGTGAAGAGGACATTCTGCATGCTGGGATCAATGCTGAAAAATTTCCATCCTGACACCCCCTTGTAGTATGACATCCTTGAGCTTGCCACCATATATCACAAAGCACATCAAGTTGCCAAGGGTGATTCCCCAGAAAGCATCAGGCTGTGACTGGACAGCAGAGAGTAATGTTGTGAGCTCCACCATCAATGGGGATGTTGAACAACAATGCCTAGCCCATCGCTATTGATCAGTGGCCAGCTCGGATGTTCAAATGTTTGGACATACCCATACGTTCAGGGATTAGATGTTCAACACAGCTCGACTGATCAGGAAATCTCAATTTTGGAATCCCTGAATATCCAAATTCCGAGGTCTGGGTGTCTGACAGTCTGAGCCTGCCAAACAACAATACAGCCAAACAGCATGGTGCAAGCACTCGCCAACCCTGTCATTGATGTTGACATCAGTACTTATCAATATCAACAGGCTCACTGTTTGTAATGGCACTGGGACCTCCTCTGTGTGGCTGCTAATTGTTCACAGATAAGTACACCTATGCATTCAAGTTACAATAAGTTACAGTATATTACTGACAGGCTCTGTAGTATTACATCCACTCTTTCTTGCCCACTGCACGATGCCTTCTACATTTCTGCTGGAGCCAATAACCATGGGCAATGTTTTAGTACCTAGCAAGGGTCTCTTTTGCACTGGATGTGGTGCATTCTGCAAGTATCATGTTGTGCTGAGCAACAAGAAGGGCAACCAAGGCCACTGATGATACTCAACCCAGGAAAACCACCAAAACTGCCAATGAGGCAATCAATGATATTTGCGACAAGTCAGAGGAAGGTTGCGAGACGTTCCAAATGTTCGTGGTCAAACCTATGGGAAGATAACTAGTTAATACTAGTCATGAAGGTAGTGCTATAGGACACGAAGGTATTTGATGCAGTCTGATGGGGTATCAATCGATATCGAGGACGATCAATGAGATCGACAGTGAACAAGTTCTATCGTCAATGGTCGACGTGTGAATTCTGGGGACCTTTTGATAGGTTGATAGTATACGAAGAGTATGGCAAATGGCTATGAAGTGTTGGAAGGGTTGCTAGTGCTAATGACGAGAGGATTGAAGGAGGATCGAGGACGCGATGATTGCAGAGGTTTCTCGTCGATCGAGAAAACCTGTAGAGACTTAGATTGTTTTAGAAAGTTGATTGGATGCTTAGAACTGTATACGAGACGATAGGTGAAGACAATTTCTTTCATTTCCAAGTAGATACTACAGAGTTTTATATGTTTTAAAAGAAACTTCCTAAAATGGTATAAGAAACATGTGTAGAACATGAGGCAAAAGATATGAGTTAAGGCACAAGGCCAAAAAGGAGACTGGAATCCGAAGAAGAAAGAGATGTATCATATGATGAAGGAGTAATAAAGGGAAAGAACTAAAAAGAGACTGTCCTTTGTATATAAACTGCGCTAAGTCTCGCAATAATCCGTCCAGCGGGTTCTGTATGTGATAGGGACTTGAAATGAGGCTGACCTATGATCAGCAGGTTTGAGCACGAGTTGGAATATGTCCTAGCGCATGGTCTTCCACCATTTATATAATGAAGGCGGCACCCGATGTCGCTCATAGTCTCTCAATATTGATCGATAATGCTCAACGATGGTTGACGATGGTCAACAATGTTCGATCGCAGTTGTGGTTTGTTCAAAGATGATCGGGGATGTTCGATGGTCGGTTAGAGGGATCTTAGGGGCTTTCGAGGTAGTCCTAAGGTTGTGCGATGTGGTCTCTTGGTACGATTGATGTCGCTGGTGATGTGTTGATGCAGTCGAATTCTGATTTTGGACCCTTCACTGGTGTGTCATTGATATAAGGGATCGTGATGTGAGGGACCTCGGGTTGTAGGATGAAAGTGACATTGTCATGTATGATCGGAACCAAGTTCATCCAACCCATCAGTAGGGTGACGATTCAAAGTGCACCAAATGGGGTCTGGAAAGTCATTAGATCTCAAGAAGATTCAGATACGAGCCTTTTGTCAAATGCCACATATAAATCCAACATTCCTCCACAAGCGCATCCCCAAAACTGTTTGGCTAAATGCTTGAGAATCGGGACGATGCCTGAGTGCTGAATCGTAACTTGGTTTAGCAGCTCGAGACTGTGGACTATTCAGAGCAATTTTGTGTCTTTCTTCGCCACGCAAAACCGTCGCGATCGGTATGATGAGTTTGATGACTTGTAGACTCCTGCTTTGATCTTCTTTTTCAGCATCTTGCAAATCTGTTCATACAAACCAGGCAGTATGGGGATATTGCATTTGACCCAAGGGGTATGAGGGACAACTGGGAACTCGATAGGGGGGAAGAAATCGGGTCGAAATCTTCCTTGTTCATTTTCAGTCCATGCGAACCCTGCTTGCTGGTTTTGAATGAAGTCATGCATGAGGTCTCATTCTTGAGGCCATAAGAAATTGCCTGGATGATTTTGATCGATGATGTTTTTGCATTTGAGGTTATATTGGGGAGTTGGTTTGAATATCGGAGGATGGGGATTTAGTGGAGGCATGTCTTTGAGGGTCACCCTCGATGTGTCGAATAATTTGAAAATGATCGGGTAGTCCGGTCACAATTGGACGGACCTTCTGTGCGACTGGTTTATACTTTTTCTTCGTCGATAAATAACTAGACTGGCAATTGTCAGAAATAACTGAGGGAGGGGAAACATACAATGAAGAAGTTTTCATAGGTATAAACACCATCGAGGTGTTTCGAGGAACATGGAACTCATCGCACACAGATAAATATAGGTCAGAAAGCATTGCGGATAGTTCTTTGGAGGAGTCAATTTTGGGGATATTTGCAGTGCATTTGATAAATATAGAGAAGTCAGAAGAGTCAAACAAGATGATGAAAGCGCACTGTTCTGAAATTTCATTCTCTAATGCTGAAAATCCTCACAAACTACTTTTCAACAATGGTGCGATCGAGGTATCGAGGGAATGGTAGTGGTCCGAGTTGAGTTAGGATTGCATATCATGATGGTTTGGGCTTCGTTCTGATAGTTTCTAATGACACTTTCTGTTAAGACATCAAAGGTCATTCGAGTAGAATATCGTAAGCCGGGTCCTGAATAACATGTATCCGCATGTATAAGGTGATTCCACCAAGATCGCAAGGTACATTGCATGCTAAGCCAAGTGTCTCGTCCACAGTACTGTTGGCAGACTGCATCAGAAGCTGAATCAAGGAGTCGTATGCTAGACCGAGTTCATGACAGACATCTTCGGCCATCGATATGATCAAGGAACTGGGATCGACCACGCTTTCTACCTGGTTGTTACCATGGACATCCATAATAACTGATCTGATCAATGAAGTTTCTTTAGCGATGACAAAAGGCTGAGGGATTTCACCAGGTCGGAGACTGCTAATATAGGTCTCATATGGGTTGGGCACAATAATCATGTTGGGACTAAACATGTTTGTTGCATTGTTTCCAGATTGTGGGACTCGTTTCAGTGTGACCTGTTCTCTCCATTTTGTTCAAACCTTGGGTGAAAGCGAGAGTAGTTCTTCAGATGTAAGCATGATGATCGGCATCTTCATCGAGCACGATTTTCTTGTTCTGTACTGGTGCCTGTGTCACATACAATGGTCTGTCTTTCTCTTTACCCTTTGATGTGCCAGCAAAGTTCCTTTTGTGTGGTGGCAAATAGGCATTCTCCCTGACTGATGCATATGGCTGTACCGAGGTTTGCGTTGGGGGTATGGTGGTTGATGGCAAAGTGGTCGATGCGGGAGACGTCAATGTCGATGTTGGAGTCATAGTTGAAGTCAAAGGGTTGACTGTTGTCAATGAAGATGTCAAGGGTGCTGGGACTGGAGCAGTAGATGTCGATGATGCAGGGACAGGGGTTGTCATGGCTGGAACCAAATTTTGAACCTCTTTGTTCGGACGCAAAAATGGTCGACCACTTTGAAGCATGAATAGTTCACGCTCGAGAGCTGCTATTCCATCTTCAGAGTCAGCTGTCAATGTCAAAGTATGATAAATGCTTTTGTTTCCAATCCCAATGTAGAAACAGCATCAGACTCTGTTATCAAAGTGATTGCAGCCAAGGTTGAATTATTCAAAGTTGAAGGTGCTGTTGGTGCAATGCTGAATAAGAGTGTAGCTGCCAGGGTTGCGTCTGGGTTGCATTTCCACCATTCATTGATGCGTTCCTTGATAAACCTGCCAGGAATGCTTCGAGGGGTGAATTGTCTGTTTGGAAGTATGATCTTTCCTTCCGTGTTTCGCTTACACTTTCCTTCATTCAAGTATGACTGACAAACCATACAGTCAGGGATAAAATGTCCTGATAAACCGCAAAATATGCAAAGGAGTGCGTCGATGTGTGCCTGTCTGTCTGCCGAATTAGCATGATGATTTTTAGTACCTGCAATGTGTGTAGCGATGGTGCTAGCAAATTGTTCAGACATTGCGTTTAGATCTTTGGTTTTAATTGTAATAGTTCCGGGTGATGAGGTGGCCATATTTCCAACATTCAATGTTGAGTGCAATGAGGAGGTCAATTGGTGGATTACTGAGTTCGATGTGTTAGAGCCTGCTAGTACAAATTTTGCCACGTTGTGAATGTCGTTGAGTGGATATGGATCGTCAGGATAATGGTCGGGGAATTTGAGTTCGAGTCGTTGAGCAATTCGAGTCCATAAGCCAGGTTGGAATCCTCGAACATAAGCTCTGCTTTGCTCAGCTTCCGAGATCCTATTCTTTGCTCACAAAAAGTGAGTAATGTTATAGAACGTGCGATAATACATTCCTAGATCGTTTGCATCGAATATCCCAATGTGTAGCTGTTCTCCCACTAATTTGTCCATGTCTGATATGCTCCACTTGCAATCGTCTTCCGAGCCAGGATAGAGTTTATGTACTGCTGTTCAAAATTTGTTGAATGATGTGCCAGGCTGATACTCTGGAAGCAATTCCCAGAGTTTGGAAGAGTCGATGTCGAGGTAGCAACAAGCGTGTTTCTTCATCAGATTTGATTCAGTGACGCTGCAGGTCGGGAATAATAGTTCAAGCTCTTTGAAGAATCATCAGAGCTCTCGAGGCTAAGTAGGGTCAAACTTTGGAGCGGTCGAGTGCCCACGAGCTGGCATCGTGGTTTGGGTAGTCATGAATGCGATGACTCTAGGGGTAGGGGTTAAGACTTGGGTGATGGATGGTAGAGGTGTCAAAGTTGTTGGAAGGATGTATGAAGAGGTTGATGATGATGACGACAAAGTAGATGACAATGTGGAAGGTGATGATATAGGTGAAGGAAATAGTCTACAATGAGTAGATTCTGCTTCGGAAACTGGAATTAGAATGTCTCCCAATTGTTCAAGAGATTTGAAGGCGTGGTGAGTATTGATACAAAGGTTTCTCGCTTGTGTTGGCCTAAGCTGAGGAAGTCGAGGTTGGTCTGACAATGAAATGATTCAGAAACCCTCGCAGTGGGCTCCAAAAATGATGATACTCAACCCAGGAAAACCACCAAAACTGCCGATGAGGCAATCAATGATATTTGCGATGAGTCAGAGGAAGGTTGCGAGACGTTCTGAATGTTCCTGGTCAAACCTATAGGAAGATAACTATTTAATACTAGTCGTGAAGGTAGTGCTATAGGAGATGAAGGTATTTGATGTGGTCCGATGGGGTATTGATCAATGAGATCGACGGCAAATGAGTTCTATCGTCGATGGTTGACGTGTGAATTCTGGGGACCTTTCGATAGGTTGATAGTATACGAAGGGTATGGCAAATGGCTATGAAGTGTTGGAAGGGTTGCTAGTGCTAATGACGAGAGGATTGAAGGAGGATCGAGGATGCGATGATTGCAGAGGTTTCTTGTCGATCGAGAAAACCCATAGAGACTTAGATTGTTTTAGAAAGTTGATCGGATGCTTAGAACTGTATACGAGACAATAGGTGAAGACAATTTCTTTCATTTCCAAGTAGATACTACAGAGTTTTATATGTTTTAAAAGAAACTTCCTAAAAAGGTATAAGAAACATGTGTAGAACATGAGGCAAAAGATATGAGTTAAGGCACAAGGCCAAAAAGGAGACTGGAATCTGAAGAAGAAAGAGATGTATCATATGATGAAGGAGTAATAAAGGGAAAGAACTAAAAAGAGACTGTCCTTTGTGTATAAACTGCGCTAAGTCTCGCAATAATCCATCCAGCAGGTTCTGTATGTGATAGGGACTTGAAACAAGGCTGACCTATGATCAGCAGGTTTGAGCACGAGTTGGAATACGTCCTAGGGCATGGTCTTCCACCATTTAGATAATGAAGGCAGTGCCCGATGTCGCTCATACTCTCTCAATATTGATCGGTAACACTCGACGATGGTTGATAACAGTCGACGATGTTTGATCGCAGTCACGGTTTGTTCAAAGATGATTGGAAATGTTCAATGGTTGGTTAGAGGGATCTTAGGGGCTTTTGAGGTAGTCCTAAGGTTGTGCGATGTGGTCTCTTGGTACGATCGATGTCGCTGGTGATGTGTCGACACGGTCATGATCAATAGACTGGGTTGCACTGCATCTGGGACATCGTAGGAGTTAGCTGATGTGATTAGAATGATGTTAAAGTGGTGAATCAGTCCTTGAGCCGAGGAGACAACCTATCACCGCCTCATGGTCACAGTATGTATATGCAGTGAAACTCTTCTTTCATTCACAGCTCAACCTCTTTCTAGTGCAAGTGTGTGAAGGATGGGAAGAGGTGCACCTTCTTCCAGTGGAAATGAGGCTCAACATGGTCACCCATGGCATCACCCATTCTACCTTCTGTGCCTGCCCCACCAAATACCCCAGTCCTCCATGCTATCCCCCTCCCATCCCATCCTGTCATCATTGACACTCCCTGCCAATCATCTCAGCAGCTCCACCCTGTCATGTCAGGGAGGATGTCCAATGTTTGTGCCATCACTGGGTGCAATCAAACATGCATCCATGTCAACTGCCCTCACCGTGTTTGTTGCAGGCACTGCCTTGCAGCTGGTGGCTGCACTCTCAAGTTGCATACAGTGTCTGGGCAATTTGTACCCTCACAGCCTGTGGACATTGCTGCCATGTCACTGCAGCTCAAAGAAACAGTTTCTTTATCATTGAGTGACTCAAACTCAGGCTCTATGCCATCTACAAGTTCAGCCCCACTTGATGCACCTGAAATGCAAAGCAATGCACCCATCATCAACCCAAGACCAAACCCGCAGTATTTGTTGCATATGCCACCTATCTTCACAGACCAGTATTGTCATGAGCAGGAGCTGTGCAAGAAGAATCATGTCATTGAGGCAGAGCATCAGTGGCATGTGAGTATAGGATAATGAGCTGCTGACTGTTCAGGAACTGCAAGAGGGATTCATGTGGCCATATCTGGTGCTCAGTGGCAATGTCCTGTCTGATCTCAGACTCAATGGTCTTCATGTCCAACTCTATGATGAGATCTAGGTACCTGGTTGAACATCCAGGGTGAGCACCAGATCACTATAAAAGAGGGTGATCACATCTTTCTGAAGGCATGCAATGTGAAGAGCTACCAGGACTTTGATGAGCATCTTTGAGACAGGCACAGCATCAACTGTTGTGCATCTGCATCATAACCTTGTGGGCAAGCATGCATATTTGCAAAAAGAAGCCCTGCAATGGAAGGACCAGAGTCTCAAGGATCAGCACCAGGTTCTTGAGCTAACATATGAATCAGACCAAGAATGAGGAGCCAGCAAGCATTCTCCCTCTCTGCCATCATCTCCACCAATGACTATTTGGTCATGCAAGCAAAAAGCCTCAAACCAGCCTGTGAACCTCAATGATAACTGGGCCCACCAATGACATACCTCACCTCAGCTACTGTCAGCTCAGTCACCTTCACTTGGTTCTTGCTATACAGCTTCACCATCACCGGGTCTATTGATCAGCAGCTATTCTCATACCTACAAATGCTGGATCACCAGGATCACTATGGGATCCAATTGTTCTAGACAATGGGGAGGAGGAAGACTGGGATGACACTGAGGATATGAAGAGCTGGCCAGGTGATTTCTATGCAATTGACATGGTGAAACATTTCCAGGCTCGTAAGTCATGGCCAAGGGCTATTCCTGTGGCAGACTTTTTTCAGCAACACTTTGTGCTTCTGTTCTGCAGATCTACTATGATTTGTTTTGTACACCACATGTATTCTCATAGCTGATTTGTTTTGTACCTTCCTTAATTGTCATGTACATGAATGTGATGGAATTGCAAGATTGTATAATGGGAATGTCTTAATTTAATGACCAGTTTGTTGGCTGCTTTCCCTCCTTTTCCAGCTTCATCTTTGTCATCCTGTTCCTATGCATGACCATCTCATCTAGAAAAAAATGGTACTTATCTACCACCATCTGCCGGCATATTGAATGATACCCTCCCAGCCAGACATTAGTTTGTTCTGCAATTGACGAGTTGAAGTACCATCTCCTAGGCACAAGTGAATATTGACAACTTGTTCACCAGAACTGGTTTGACCACTTACAATAACACTAGTGACTGCCTCAGCACCATAGAAGGTCTCATGTGTGATAATCATCCCACAAGGGGCAATGATGATCTGCTCACTGTGGGTTCTTTTGCAGCCAAACTGAGCATGCACCTTTCCATCCTTCCACTTGTGAGGCCTCCACTGGCTGAGCAGAACCCCCCTCAACAATAAACTCCTCTTCCTCACCATCATCCTCATCAACCATTGCTGAGTCAACCACATCAGAGTTAGTTGGGTGAGCAACATGGGCACATTGTAAGTGTTCCTTCAACTGAAATCAAGCCTGGCCATGCTCCCTGTGAACATGCTCCACTGCTTGATATTTGTCATTAGCACATGCCAGTTTCCCCTCCACCATGGGTCGCTCACAGCCAACAATGGCACACACAAAATTATGCCTGTTGTGCTCAGGACAGAAGTGATCATGGTTGCTGGATAAGGGTACGTGACAGTTGTGAATACCATAACAACAGCAGCCAACAGTGACCCCATCAATAACCACTGCCCAGCATTTGTGAGTGACTGCAGAGTATACATGCCTGTGAGCTGTGTCGCATTCAACAAGATAATGAGTCATGTACCTTTACCCTCAGAATCAGCATAAAACCAACAACACCCTTTGCAGTGATGATGGACCTCTGGCTGGCTGTAGAGCTGCATGCATTGGTTTCATCCTTTCATGGCATCCTGGAGATGATCCTTTTGCAAGCCATTATGAGGAACCTTGAGGGTATCATTACATCTCTCATGGTCCTTCAAGAGAGAAAGAGTGACAAATCCATTGTATACATTATCTGATGAGAGCTCAAAATTCAATGCCCAATCAGGCAGAGCTTGATGTCCCTTTGAGAGTGTGAGATTGTAGAGTCAGGTATAGTTGGTGGCAGAAGTCCTATGATATGTTACTCAGGTACAACCAACCAGGTTCACAGTAAGTTGAGAGCACATACCACAAGACCAACATCAATGTGATAAACATGTCAATCACCCTCCGCTCAACAAACTGATGTTCTCCAACCTGAATGATATCCAGGATTGTGTCATAGTACACATGCTGTCCTGCCTCGATGTAGAAATTATGATGATAATTGATATTACAGTCTATGTGAATGCATTGTTGCAACAGGTGGTTGAAAGACAGAAGAACAACACCATTCACCAGTGCAGTACAGATGAACACAGCATGCCAGAAATACACCATCCATCATAAATAGGACAGCCTGATGCTGCTCAGCCTTTTTCAGCACAACTTTCTGTTTGTTCCAAGTGCAATCAGCTTTGACACAAGTATGTTGAGGCAGATAAAGAGTGTGCAAGGCTGTGTCCAGTCATCTATAAGAATACATAGAAAGAGGGAAAAAAGGAAGTATCATACTGATTCCAAGCCCTTGTCCATGTTCTGCAAATGCAGCACCCTCCTTTTCCACTGAGATCACTGGCTCTTGATTCCATATCATATCTTTTAACAAGTCCCAACAGTGGTCTATTTGTTCCAAACTTGCTATCCCACATGCTTTCCTAAGGAATACAGTAATAGACCGTCTTCTGCACCAAGAAAAATAAAATCACTGTGCTAAACAAGATTTTGATGTTAGAGTAAATCTTGTGGTCTGTTCTGCCAGTGACATGACCTATAGCTATTTTATGATATACATTTTATGATGGTGAGATTCCACCTGGTTGCCAAGCTAGGAGGCAAATTGAAGAGTGGGCTAAAAATTGCATTTCTCACTCATCTGCAACAATTAATTTCTACAAGTATGAGACATCATCTAACCACAAATTTTTTGGTATCAAAATATCACTACAATACATACACAATAACACAGAACAGTTCTAGCTCATAGGATGATACTGAATGAACACAGATGCAATGCTTTAAAGCATGGATTATTGTTGCACTGCCCAATTTGGTGCAAAATCTCAAAATCACAGTGTTGCCATGTGGGTTCCAGATTGTTAGGGCGACACCCTCTATCTGCTAGCTAAGACCATGCGAGTTCTCTCTACAAGAAGGGGGCGGGATCCGCGCTTGTGATGGGGAACTGATGGTTTTGATGCAAGGGGTTATTTATAGGTGAGTTTCTTGACAAAGGCCTTTCACATCGAAAGCATAGGTGGAATACCTAAGAGAACACAACTGGGGTCCCCTAGGCATATATTTAGGGTTTATATACTATGTTACACATATTGTACATTGTTGTTACCGACACACTCGTACATGCACGTACATTTTGATGTGTGTGAAATAAAATTCTCACACTATCAAAGTGTAGCGTCATTTGGCGTCATGTAGTGTAATTCGACATAATAAAATAAAAATGAAATTTTATTAGGTAATGGGGTAGTTTCCTAACATTACCCCCCTTTTATGCCTCGACTTCCAGGTGAGAAAATATTGTGTCTGTCCCCTCTGTGAAATTTTGGTAAGGCCAGAATCTCATCCCCTCATACACCATTCTCACAATGCGAGGTGGAGCATTTGGATTACATTTAAAGAATTAGGCGATCACGTTATGTGCTTGCTTACAATTCTCTTCGGGTTCCCACAAATTATTTTCATCGGTATAGTTTTTCCACTTTATTAAGAACTCCAATGTGTTCCATCGAAGATGTGAGTCTAGAATATCTTCAACTATGTATTCTGGAGCACCTTCTACTATTATCCAAGGTTGCAGAAGAGTTTGTTGGCCAGGAATAGTGGGCAGGCGGTAAGGGCATAAGCAGGATACGTTAATCTTGGGATCAATCTTGAATGATCAGGGTAATTTTAGCACTACCACATTAGGCAAGATTACTTTAGAGATCGCATATGGGCCAACTTGTTTTTCTGTAAGTTTCCTCGAAGGTCATGGAATATTCAGGTCCTTGGTACTTAGCCATACCAAGTCACCAACTTTGTACTCTGGAGCGCGTGCTCGAGTACAATCTGCGTGTCGCATCATGTCATCATGTGCTTTCTTCAATGCTGCCTCTGCTTCCTCTTGTACCTTTTGCATCTTAGATACAAAGTCTTCTACCGACTGTACTTTGACTTCCCTTCTGGGTTCTACTCCCATGCGAGGATGATATCAATAATTTGCGAAAAAGGGTGACATACAAGTAGCCAAATGGAATTTGTTATTGTGGGAAAATTCGGCAATTGCCAACCATTTGGGCCAGTCAGTTTGTCGGTAGTTGACAAACATATGTAGGTACTGCTCCAACTCCTGATTCATTCTCTCTGTCTGCCCATCAGTCTGCGGGTGATATGCCATAGATAATTTAGTTTGAATTCCCAATATGTTGTTTAGTTCTCGCATAAATGCAGAAGCAAATTGTGGTCCATGATTGGAGATAACAGTATCAGGTAACCCATGTAACCGCCATACCTGATTTAGATAGAGGCGCGCCAAGCCCAATGATGAGGTTTCTGTAGTAGTAGGAATAATATGGACCTCCTTTGTAAAGCGGTCGCATACTACGAATATTGCATCGTACCCTTGAGCCTTGGGTAATCTGGTAAGAAAATCCACAGATATATCTTGCCATGGCGCTTTAGGTATAGGGTTCGGCATTAATTTTCCTGCAGGTTTCTCTGGAAATTTCTTCCCCCTCATGCACGTATCACATCCATCCACATACCCCAACACATACTTCAAAATTCCGGGCCACCAATAATTTCTCATTACTAATTCCAACATCTTCCATCTTCCTGGGTGTCCAGCAATTGGTGTATTGTGATGTAACCGGATGATCTCCCTTCTCAAATCCTGATCCTTTGGTACATACACTTTTCCTCGAAACAACACCAACCCTTGTTCCTCAGCCCATTCATCTCCTTTGATATTACCTTTCTTCTCTCCCTTCAGAGCTTTCATGGCTTCCACTACTTCATCGTCCATTTCCGAACATTGTCTAATTTTAGACAACATTTCCATTTCCGAGCTATCTATTAATAGATGCCCTTGATGCATAGCACAAATGCGAAAGTATTTGGGTTTGAGTAAGGTAACATTTTTATTGTCCTCCTCCACCCCCCTTTTATGATCAACACATCTGGATAATGCATCTGCTTTCCTCATTAAGCTTCCTGCTTTGTGGACCAAGTGAAAATTGAAACGTGATAGGAATAGTGCCCAACGCGCTTGCCAGCAATTAAGCTTTCTAGCGGACATGAAGTATTGCAGATTTTGATGATCTGTCCAGATCTCAATCTGATGCGTACATCCCTCCAAATAATGCCTCCATGCCTCCAATGCTCGTATTATTCCCAACATCTCTTTGTCATGCACATCATAATTCCTCTCCACATCATTCAACCCTTTTGACAAGTATGCACAAGGATGCCATTTGTCATCTTTGCACAGCATTGATAATACTGCTCCAGTAGCAAAATCGGATGCATCGGATTCCACTCGCAAAGAGCGTGTGAAATCTACTGGGGCTAATATTGGTCCCTCCACAAACTTCCTCTTCAACTCCTCAAATGCTGTCTGCTGCTGCTCTCCCCACCTCCATACTACTCCCTTTCGCATAAGGTTATGTAAGGGTGCGGCAATTTTAGAAAAATTGTGCACAAAGCAACGATAATAATTTGCGAGTCCCAAGAAGGCTTGAACCTCCTTGACATGGGTGGGCGCAGGCCAATCTGTGATTGCCAGTACCTTGATCGGATCCATTTTGATCCTGTCAGGGCCGATCAATAATCCTAGGAACTCAATCTCGCTTGCCCCAAACACACACTTCTCTGGTTTCAGAAATAGATCATTCTCCACCAACCTCCATAACACCTCCTGTACTATCACCTCATGATTTTCTTCATCCTCTGTGAATATCAGAATGTTGTCAATAAATATTATTACCACACCTTTGTCTATTACATCCTTGAAAATGACGTTCATCATATTTTGAAAGGTCGGGGACTATTAGTCATCCCAAAAAACATGACAAGTGGCTCGAAGGATCCTCGACGCATGGCAAATGCAGCCTTCCACTCATCTCCTTTCTTTATTTATACATTGTTGTATCCCCATCGTAAATCCAATTTTGTAAAGACCTTGGCTTTTCCCACCTTGTCAATTATTTCTGAGATCAACGGCAGGGGGTACGCATTCAAATACCTATAATCTGTACACATCCTCTTCCTTTGGTCTTTCTTTGGCACGAAGAATATTGGTGACGTCTGCAGTGATTTCAAAGGTCGTATGTATCTTTGTGCAATTGCTCCTTCAGGAATGCATCCACTTCTTCTTGTTCCATCGGAGATAATGGATATACCTTCGACTTCTTCGGCACAAACTCTGGCTTCATCTCAATCGCATGATCCCATGGCTTCCGCACCGGCATTTGCTCAGACTCCTTCTTCTGGAACACTGACAGATGTTCATGATACACTTTTGGCACCCATTCCTCCACTGGCTTCTCCACCTTCACGATATTCTTGTCCCATGACTGTCCTCCATGAATTGCTCTAAAGGTTTGCTTCTGCTCTTCTTTCTCGATCATGACCAGAACATCCCCATTTGGCATTTCCTCATCCTCCACTTCCTCCATCGTAGCAGAATACTTTCTCGGATGTTCTTTCTCTCTCTTTTTCCTTTTTTCCTTCTTCATCTTCCTCCCATACACATTACATTCCTTAGGACAATGAGTCATTTGTACTTTCCCAGTTTTCCAATCAATTTCGGGATTATGCTTCCATAACCATGGACATCCTATTATTAGATTGGTTTTCCCAAGATCGCACACTTTGAATACAGCTTGCTCCTGATGCTCCTGATACTTTAGTACCATAGTCACCTCCTCCTTGATAGTTCCTCCACGATTGACTGTTCCATCAATATTGTACACCATTATAGGTTGTGCCAGCTTGCGTGTGTTAATACCATTTCTGCTAATTAAGGACCAATTAATAAATAATCCTGTAGCACCACTATCAAGCAATGCTTCCACATCAATAGCTCCATGTGTGTCCACTGTCTTCAGTCCCACAGTCAAGGTGATTTTGGGTTCTATTCATGCAGAGCAAATAAAGAATTTAGGGGTTTTCAGAAATGACGTGTGACAATTTTCTTTGTCATGTGATTGACAACAGTTGTACTCCTTTTCGTCACGTGATTCAGAATGGTTGTACTCCTCCTCGATTTCCTTTTCTGATTTGCTCTGGGTTTCCTCGGATACTAATACATTGTAATGATTCTGGGTCACCAATGGGGAAACCTTCACTGGGACTCTTCCACAAAATTCTTCTGCTTTCCTTCCTCCGGCTTCACTTCCTTGATTGTAGCTTCCCTAATCTTTCTTTTCTGCCTACAATTCCTAGAAATGTGTCCTAACTGCCCACAGTTAAAACATTCAAGTGGGGCTCGTCTTCCTGCTTGATCAACCTCCATTGCCTCTGCTGGTGCTGCTGACTGTATAACTATAGGTGTCACTGCCATGGCTGGTGGCTGTGCCCTTGGAGCTTGTGCCTGAGGCGCCTTTCCTTTCTTGGACTTTCCTCCAGATGACTTTCCAAATTTACTACTTCCATACATCAACTTTGACTCCGCCTGTTCCTGCCGATATTGCCGGTCAAGGTGCATTGCCCAATTATACCACTCGTCCAACTTCTCTGGCATAGAAGGTAGTTGGTAGATAGACTTGAATAAAGAGGGATTTAATCCTGCTTTCAAAAACTCTACCAATGCGGCTTCTCCCATGTCCATTTGCAAAGCTTCTGCTTTGAACTGCAAAATAAATTCATCCACCATTAGGGAACCTTAGCGCATGGTTTTTAATTTAGCATTGGCTGTCGCCTTTGGATTAGGGTCTCCAAACTGTGCCTCCAATCTCTCCAGAAATTCCTTGAAGGTTGCAAATGGCTTATTTCCCATGGCAATTTGATTAATAGCCTTGTTTCTCCAGAACTGTGCTTTCCCCCCCTGATTGTGTGAGAGAGCAAACATAATCCTAGACTTGGCTGTATGAAACTCTGGCTTCCTCCCATGGATGTACAATACTATAGAGCTGATGAAGGATTTTGTATTCTCCATGGTACTGTCCAAGATTTGCAGGGCCATGTACTTAGGTAAGCATGCTTTTCCATTTCTGGATTTCTCTGCTGTCTCATCCTCCTGTGACATCCACTCCACCATCTCCTCCATCTCATCATCTCTTTCTCCTGTTGTCTCTGGCTGTACTTCCACTTGTCTGGGCTGTGATGCTGCCAACACTGACACTAATTGCAACATTTGCACTGTAAGTGCATCAATTTTCGCCTCTAGTGCTGGTGTGGGAACAGGATTAGGGCCAGGATTAGAAGTTGAAGGTTTGGACATAATTGTAGAATCTGTGATGAGTCACTTCTTCAACAAATTCAAGATTTTTTCTTCGAGACCTCTCCAAATGTTTATGGGTCATGTGATGGTTCATCAATCATTCGTCAATCGTTCGTCGTTCATCAGGTGCCTATTTTGACACTTCGGATCAATAACCCTTCCAACAGTGCCTGATCTCGGGGATAACACTGAATTCAGCTTGTAACTAAAATAGTCGTCCGAATAGAGTGATGTAAATCGTAACTAAACCAGATCTGATCGGTTGTCTGGTTGCAGCTGTCCTAATGACAAGCACTGCCTCTCGATCACTGGCAGTCGCAATGTAAGGCGAGGCCTGGCATCGGCTTATGAAAGAAAAGGTAGATTACATATATACAAGTACTTCCAGCTCATGCCAAAAGGGTGAGTAATCGGATGTGGCGCGGTGAAACAATGATGTATGCACAAGTAAGAGAAGGTGCACTGATATGGGTAGTTGTGTTCTTCTGTTAGGGCGACACCCTCTATCTGCTAGCTAAGACCATGCAGGTTCTCTCTACAAGAAGGGGGCAGGATCCGCACTTGTGATGGAGAACTGATGGTTTTGATGCGAGGGGTTATTTATAGGTGAGTTTGTTGACAAAGGCCTTTCACACTGAAAGCATAGGTGGAATACCTAAGAGAACACAACTGGGGTCCCCTAGGCATATATTTAGGGTTTATATACTATGTTACACATATTGTACATTGTTGTTACCGATGCACTCGTACATGCACGTACATTTTGATGCGTGCAAAATAAAATTCTCATGCTATCAAAGTGTAGCATCATTTGGCATCATGTAGCGTAATTCGACATAATAAAATAAAAATGAAATTTTATTAGGTAATGGGGTGGTTTCCTAACACAGATGTGCTATTGGCAAGCTCTTTTGCACTGTTACTAACCTTCAAAGGACCTCTAATGTCCATGGCTATTCTGGCACAAAAGGCAATTGTACAGATGATTACATTTCATTTGGTGCACATGACTGATCATGGTGCAGAAGACCATATATTACTGTATAGCTACACTCTGAGGTAAAATTGGAGGGGGTACAGATGGTGGATGCTCAGCAGTTTGAACTAGCAGTATGTCGTCCTTAAGCTTGCCGGCATACACTACGAAATTCATCAAGTGACCGAGGATTATTCCCTGGAAAGCATCGGGCTGTGATTGGATGGCTGAGAGCAGTGTTGTGAGCTCCACCATCGATAGGAGGATGTCGAACAACAACGTAGGGGTTAGCAGGTGTTTGCGGGGATTCCAATATCGAGGACTGATCAATCGATCAGGTTTCAGTTGGTTTCGGGACTTTCCGAAACCGGTTACTACGGAACAGGCCTAGGAGTGTAGATCTTTCCGAGTCGTCAAGAAATTTTCAGCCACGTGACCAAAACAATCTTGGGGCTTTCACTGACAGAACGAACTCAAAGTTTGAGACTGTACGACAAGCTGTGGGGCGCGGAACTCCGAGAACCGTGGCAACAGCCAAAAAAATCTACTTAATGTCCTAGTCACCTTATTATATTCTATTCTTTCTTACAATAAGAACAGCCGCCACTCGGAGTCAAGTGATTTGTTGTAAGTGGGCATACATGGTTTCGAATCGCTTTATAACTGATTTGATTTAACAGCTCTTACATTCCTCTTATCTAAGGCATTTCATCAAGCGGAGGAATGACTGAGTACGACTACTCTCCAGAGGCATACGAGGCCTACCTCGCCACGCAAGCTAAAATCTCTCGGTGGGTAGATACGACGAATAGGCTATACCCGTATCTAGGCAATCCGTTCACTCCTGCGACGCCTGCGGTACATGATTCCGATTTGCTCCCTGATCAGCAGAGGGATATGTATGGGTCATCTTCGAAGAAAACGAAGGATAGGGACAGGTACATGGGTGGATATGAGAAAGACAGGCGTAGGGCGATAGAAAGGGATGGGGAGAAAGAGAAGGACCTGGACCGAGATCGTGACAGGGATCTGGTTAAACACCGCGACAGGGACAGGGTTCAATATAAGGATCGTCCTGATCGAGATTCTTCAGAATCGCACTCAGGTTCACGCTCACGCTCATATTCCCGACCACCTCCCACCCGATCCAAAAGCACGCACATGGAGTCGTCCAGAGCGCCACATTCGCGGCGGGCGTCGTACGATCAGTATGCATATGGGCGCTCAACGGAGAACAAGCAGAGCTCTTCCAAGTACAATTTGAGCTCGTCGGGCTACTCACATTATGCCTCCCAGTCGAAACCTGATGTTTCCTCATCCAAGAGCAGGTACGACTCTACGCCTAAGTATCACACTGACGTACTCACCTTCTCTCGAAGGCACTTGCACTCCTCCAGTGCTGTACACCTCTCCAAAAATAGTTTGCCCCCTTCGCAACACCGTGGCTTTGCATCAGCACACCACCTCCCCACGCCCACGTCTGCACCACCGTTGACTTCCCATTTGCAATACCCTTCCAACCTCAATCCGCCTCCGACCCGAAGACAGCCCGTGCGCTCTCGAACACTTCCACCAGAAGATCGCAGTAGAGGATCGTCGTGGATGGCATCACAGCCCCAACCGCCGCGTGTCATCCCCCAGGGTGCTTATTACGGTTCGAAAGCTCAGGCTTATCACGCTCCAAGGGGGACTGGGTTTCAAAACGAGCAGAGGGTGATTCCTCCCCCACTCCCTCTGCCAGTCCAGGCACAAGGACAGGGACATGGATTCGCTTCCCATACGCAGGCACGGGGGCGGAAAGTAGAGGTGCGTGATCCCGTATAAGTGATCTCATTGATGATCATCATTTTTCGGCAGTCCTCAAAACACCAGCAACCACTTTTGAAAAGGTTGCTTACCAACCTGACACTAACTAGACAAACAGGTTCCCCCTTGTCACCTGCAGGTCATGGTGGTAGGAGGCGGAGAAGCTTTTGATGGTATCTCGCAATCATCTTGCCACCAAAATGTTCTGGTCACCTTTGGCTCGGACTCTCATTCTTAATTACGCAGGTTGTTTCCATTATTGACATAATCCTTGTCTCATTCCCGTCCGAATCCTGCCCCCTTGCACGTTTCCTCATGTATATATTCACCTTGCCCATGTTTTAAGCATTGTTTTCCACTCATCTTTCTAGATCATCCGTCATTTCGTATATATACATAACTTTTTCTGCATGTATATTAGAGCACACATACCCACTACACCGGATGCGCATTCTATACCAGTATTCGTCTGGAATTTATTGTATAGTCTGTCATAGTATCGTTAAACTAGTAATGATTTGGTTTCACGATATAAGGCAGACTGGTGCATCTTTATGACGCAGTCATGGCATTCTAATACTATGCTGTGATCTGTACGACTACATCGGACAACTGAGGGAACGAATGATTGATTTGTGGCTTTTTACCCCTGAAGAACGCGGACATGCCGTGCGGAGCAGCGGCCCTCGTTAGCTGGATTTGGATGGAACATGGCAGGAATTTTATTGCAGTGCTAGCTTTTTGCGAGAATGTCGTAGTCCTCCATGCCTTTCCAATGTTTCTTGGAGATATCAATGAACCATTCTTCAAAGCGGTAAAAGCGAAAATCGGTAACAGCTTTTTTAATCCCAGTCCGTTTGTTTTTGAAAGCGCTTTTGCACTTCTCAAACAAGGAACGGGAATCCTAGGACTTGTTCACGTCCTAAGAAACCCTTAACGCGATTGGGAGTCGACACCGTGTAGCCAAGCGCCACCAAACAGCCGCCGAGTGCGCACGTGGTCGCCGCCGGGGCACTATACTCTGAGCGAAGTGTTGAGTACGTATCCTGAAGGTACTTCTAAAAGTTATAAGATAATTCCAATGAAGTATTTTGTGGTATCATACCAAGGTTCCCAGGATTATAACAAAAACACATCGGCTTTTTACAGGACTTTTCCCCGCTTTTTTATAGAACCTCTTTTTTCCACTTTTCTTAAGTGCTTATTCCTGGGTTTTTCTAGCTTTTGGTGCTTTCATACTTTCCACTTTCATACTTTTCAACTTTTTGTTTGTGATCATGATTACATATGTTTGGCGCCCATTTTGGTGCGACGTGGTTGCGCTTGAACGCCAACATCAACATCGGCAAGTATATTCTATGCATCATGTCCCATAATAGCGATACTAGTCATGGTGAGTATTAAATTCTGAACGATGTTATGTTATACTTATTGACATTTTCATCATCGGCGATCATATATGTAGTGGGAATATCAGTACCCAACCTCACATGTTCTATTTTCTGGAATGTAGCCAAGGAACATGCTATTCATTGTCCGAACCCGCTCCAAATTTGTCAAAGAAAGCTGAACTATCATCCTCTATCCATCTCTATAAATGTGCTTGCTACATGGCTTTGGATTCGCACATTTCCTCTGAAGTTTTGCATCTGCTCGTCATCATGAGTTTGCAGCTTTGTCATTCTGAAGATGGCGATGGATGTGGTGGTCACTTTGTCAACAAGAAGACCCCTGGGCTTTGTGCGAAGTGCAGCAAGTTGGCATCGCTGAGCGACAAGCCCTCGGAATTGGAAAAGTGGAAGGTATGTATTCCTACTGCGATGACTGATGCGTGCTACCTACCTACATAGGCATACCCACAGTGCCGAAAGTGTGGCGTTGCCTGGAAGAATCTTGTGTCGCCTGCCTGTGGTGCATGCACAATCTTGACTCCCAGTGGATTGGCCCGACCTTCATCTACTGGCGATGTCAACGCAAATGGTGAGCATAATGATAACCTAGCCCGCATTATAATTTATCACTGACTAGTACTTGTGACTCGGATCTAGGTCACCGCGATGGAGCCAGTGACGCCCTTACTGTCGAACAGTTACAGGCAACTGCAGTCGAGTCTAGCCGTGTGGCGCGTGCTCATGCAATGGACGTTCGCTTAAACAAGCACACCAATCCCACAATTGCTATAGCCAAGGCGAATAGCGTATCATGTAATGAAAGCAAGATTCTTGTCACTATCGAATGTCGGGTCAAGAGTTTATCGAAACGCGACCAGAAGCAGATGGATCCAAGCTTAGGCAAGTGGGCGAAGCCATGGAGCAAAGACACTTATTTATCTGGTATGTATTTTATATATCTCAATATCCTTTCTTCAACTAACCACCTTGGGCGATAGAGGTGCTAGATGATGCTCTAGCTACTGTAAATACTTCATGGGAGAAAACTGAAAGCATGAATCTTCTAAGGTGGTATTGTGTTCTATCATCTTACTTCATGTCGTTCACACTTCCTTCAGGGACGAGGTTGAATTCCGATGGTCTGGTAACAAGGTCTTCCATCCTGGCACGCAAAATGAAACCATTGGCACTGCATTCAAAGAATACATGACTGGGGACATGGCACTATTCTATGTGAATAAGTCATCCAGCAATCACAAGGGTCGCAAAAATCAGCCAGAAATGGCACTGGAGCTCTACATTGACAAAGTTGCGGTGGGTCGTAAAAATTATAGTAGCGTTGTGATGACTAACAATGATCATTATAGTTCATGGACCGCCATGATGCCTTGCGCGAAGCTGACCTCACTTCGGCTTTGGGTTCGCGAAAGCGTAGTGGGACAATAAGCATGATTACAAGAGAGGCCATCACGAAACGTCCCACTCTAAGTATGCTTCACATCTGAGTTATGGTGCATACTGCTGATCTCGGCATGTTTTAGGTGTTATGCCATCATTTGTTCGTTCAAGCATGCCGCGGTCAAGCTATGGCAGTGACAATACCTCGACCAAGATCCGCTTTGTTAAATCACACACGACTTGTGACCCATATACTGGTGCCATTTCAGTTACGTGGGTCACAGATGATCCGGATCAGTTTGAAGGAATTTTAGGTGACCGGGAAGACCAAAAAGGTTTACACGGTAAGTTGTGGAATAATATCAATCATCTTTGACCTAATAATTATGCCAGCTCTCTATTGAGAACAAGCTATATGTTGCGAAATGCTTCTACAACATTGGGACCCAGGCTAAGGTTTCAGCAGAAGACAACAAGTCGTGCCTTACACAAGAGCTCATTCGTCTGAAAACAGCTGCTCATCTACTTGCTCAATTAAGGACCTCGTCGAGCAAGTGGGAGTGGAGATGTCCACAGGTAATTGTACCTATCATCCTCCTAATCAATTTCTGAACTTTGCTAGATATTTCCGTGACAGATGCTTTTCTAATCTCCGAGATTGGGGTGACACCCTCTCCCGCCTCTGGATTTGAAGACGATATGTTGGTGATGTTGCCGTGTGGCTGGTCGAGCCCAGGCGAACAACATCTGTGGTGAAATATAGCGGGACTTTAGTTCACCCAACTCGCAGGGATCAAGTCGGTATCATCGTGACTGCCTTCGCGCATTATATATATGAAACGAGCAACAAAGGATTGGTACTTGCAGATATCCAAGGTATCGTCCTATATCATATTTGAGTCTTTTACCTTATTTTGATCGGCCTTCTCAAACCTCAAGGCTCTCCGATGGCCGCTCAAGGATGCGACACCATATTTCTGTTTGACCTGATGACTCATTCTGTGGCACAGTACATCTTGATTTACTCTTCGAGATTTTAGAATCATTAACCAATTGTCTAGGGACTCTGGTGTTGGTGATCATGGAAGTGAAGGCATGAAAATGTTTGTGGCCCAGCGTTCTTGTGACTACGTATGCACGGCACTTGGCCTGGACCAGCTGGGCCCGGCATCTACTCCTAATCGTGCGGATAGCGAAGATAGTGCAGGCTCGAGCACGGGTTAAAATTTACATCCTATTTCTTCAAATGTATATGCTTGTATTGCACTACTGTTGTACGTCACTGGACCGTTCTACACTGCCATGCTTTTTGTAAACTGCCTTTCTTGTAACTGGATAGTCTTTGGTGGCTTACTGTTACCGTACTGAATTCTTCCACACCAGCCTTGAGGCAACGGAAATAAAAGGTGCTGCGATGAATGAAGTGATCCTCAACTTGCGCAACCTGAAATGAGTACACATCCTGCCTATAACCCAGCAGGGCGGAATGGATATGGTGTCAAGAACTGTTGGCACCTTCACTCACTTTTTGTCTGAGCTATTGTCTGATGCCCCTTTTTAGCTCCAGATCCACCAGATGAGACGCTCAGCAAGGCTCTGCACCAATATGCTAAAGAACGACTCAGTACCCAAGCCCGTCTTGCACGCCTTGAGAAGGAGTTCAAACTTGTCATCAAGTAAGTGATATTATCCACCCGGACAGAACCCCGGATATACTAATAACATTCATAAAGGCCTTCAAGGTTGTATGAATTAAATATCAAGTTCAATGTTCCCAGCGTACGGAGGCCTCCCCCCATTGAGGTTGCATCCCAGGAGGTTTTGGAAGCAGTCGCAGCCGATACCTCACAGCTCAATGGTGTGGGTACAATTGGGGTAATCCTAAGTAACAAGGGGGTCCTTTTACCTCGGTACGTCGCTAGCTTAATATGTACCGTCCATGCTAAGTGACTATTTTGATTATCTTCCAGTGACATGGTTCGTAAAATCTTAGCACAGCATGCGCCTGAAGGTCTTGCAAATCGTTTCCCCGGCGCGCAGAAAATACAGCGCTCGACTTTGGCTGCTATCGGACCCAACCAACTACACCATGCTGACGGTCATGAGAAGCTCAGCGCCCAAGGACTGATGATGGGTGGTGTTGGCTTGCCGATATATGGTGTAAAGGATCAATGGTCTGCCTTCGTTCTTCAGCTTGTCGTTGTCCCAAATAATCGGCTGGCTACAACAATTGGGCATGTGCACCTAGATTGTATCGAAGCTCATGGATGTCAGTCAAAATTTATTACCTTTACTGTGTACTACAGCTCACAACTTTCAATCATTCCTCTTACACTGGTGGTTGACAAGGGATCTGAGACTGGCTATGTGTATGCTCAACAAACCGGACTACGGTACGTAGCATTCCGGTTTGAATTGTCGAGACTCGAGTCTGACTATCAGCATCAGCAAAATCAATGGTCGACTTATTTAGCATATTTAGCTTAGAGTCCAATTAAGGAAATTAAGCCTTATTAAGGAAAATAAGTACAATTTTTTCCTTAAAATTGATGACCAGTCAAGCAGATATAATCTATTAAGTGGATAAGTGACATTTCAGCAAATAAAGGCTGTAAGAATCTTGTAAGTCCTTAAGGCCCTAAGGACTGCTTGACTTATGTTCGAAATTTCTTCCAAGTCCCTCGGCATTTCCCGAAAACGGAAATTCACGTGTTCGTCATGCAACCACGACACGTCGTCATCAACCATGTCTGCCAGGTCATCACCACGTCGATGCCGCCGATGCCATCGCTGCTGTCCTCCCTCTCTCCTCCCTCCACTACCACCACCGGTTTGTAAACATCCACACTCAATGCACCCACAGCTGCCACCTCGCCAGCAAATGACGGAAATGGGCCGCATCGCACACAAAACAGGCACAGATGACATTTTCTTTTTCCTCCTTTTTTTTTTGGGCTTCAACTAACATATAATAATTTATAGGTTCTAACAGTATTATAATGACAATGAAAAAAAGAAGCACCCATGCCCGATGAACAATGACAAGAAGACAGGAACAGCAGAACCACGCCACCACGACCACCACAGCACCCCCAACCAATGCCGAAAGCAAGTGCTCATGGGGTGGAAACGGGGAGCAGCCTGGATGGATGGAGAAGATGGGGAGACGACGACGAGGGAGAACAAAAAAGGGCCCAAGTGATGTCGTTGATGTCTCTTGGGCTATAGGTATCTTTTCTGTTCTTTTCCCATTTTGTTTTCTTGTTAACAAATATTTTTAGGTACAAACCTGTGATTTTGACTATGACAACGACTACTGGCCCCACCTGCCCCCCACCACTTCCATGGGGGGGCGGCTGGGAGGTAGCAAGGACCAGTGACGACAATGACCAGGAGGGCTAGCGCCCACAACGAGGATGCCAACAATGGACAACCCAACAACAGGGACGCGAATAGGTGCAGGCGGCGGGGGAAGGGTGATGAGGGGCACAAATGACGTCTATTGTTGTTTGAGCCCCAGGTAATTTTTTTCCATGTTCACTTCTTTTTTTTTCATTCAACTTATCAACTCTTTAACTTCTAGGTTTTACTGTTGCTGTATCTACAGAAAACCGCCACCACCGCCCTGCACCACCTCCACAACCCACTGCTCATGGGGAATGGGAATGGGATGACAATGACAGGGATGGGACAACAACAACAGAGATACCAGCAACGACAATGACAAGGATGACGAAACAAGGCTGAGGACAGGGACGACGTGAGGAGAGCAGGACAGAGACAGCAGGGGCCACCACAATGCACTGACAACAGGATCTGCATTTTTTTATTTATGTTGTATGCCCACCCCCCTTGCATCTTGCGTGAGGAGGGTTAGTTAGCGGTGATGATGTATGTATGTAGTATACTCTATTTCAATAGCCAAATATATATTTTTTATGATTCAAATGTCTCCTTAAATGTCTTCTTAATTTCCTTATTGACATGGCTAGGCAGCCCCCTGAGAGCTGATACTTGCCGAAAAGCAGTTTAAGCAGCAATATAAGGATAAATTAAGCAAATTTTGCTTAATTCAGGAAACAACCCTACTTATTCTAAGCAAGATCTGCTTAACAGCCATTTGCTTAATTCTGCTTAATTCTGCTTAATTTTGACTTTAAGAAGCATTAAGCATAATAAGTCAGCATCGGATTTTCCTGATGGTTTTGTAAAATTTTGTTGCTTGCCAGGTTATACTACTACTATACCGTGACACGAGTCTGAACCTTCACTGTATGCATGCGATTCAAGCTTCGAGTTGTAAGTAGCCTACAGGTCACTCTATGGGCTTGTAATTTTGTGCCCAAGTGAGCATAATATTTTCACAACTGGAACAGCACACACAGCAGCATGGTAACTAAGCATTATAGACTGGATATCACACAAAAAAAAAACCATATATACAGCTATATACTCCATATGAACCCAAGAAACCGAGGGGAAATGGAGGAAATAGCAGGCACATCGTCGGGCACGCTGAGCACGATGTGTGCGCTTGTTCGGAACTCTTCTGGTTAGTGGGAATAAAATCTGTCAGCAATCAGCCAAACATCGAAAATCAAAGTGCCAACCATACTTCCCCTTACAAGCAATCTCTCGTGTCCGTTATGAAAAGTAAGGTCGTTGATACCGTAAGTAGCTTTCTCCATCGGGCAAGAAAAGGCGATATCGCATCAGCAAACCCACGCCAACACCCTTTCCCCACACTCGTCCACACCTGACCAAGCGGAGGCCGCTATGAATCTTGGTGATGACGATCTTCGGCTTTTCTGCGTTATCGAAGGCGAAACCGAGGTGTATCCAATTGATATCGAAGGGCCATCGTGGCGCAATCCTAAGTTTATGGTGGGCGACCTGAAGGCGAAAATACAAGAGAAGCGAAAAGATGATTCATTAACCGGCGTTGGTGCCCACATCCTAGTACTCTGGAAGGTGCGTGCTATCGAAGATTCGCGATGTCAGACAATATGGCTTACTTCCCTGTCCTTCTAGCCCAAAGATACCAATCCCATCGATGTGAACGTGGACGACCTTGCGTCTATTCGCAGCGATGAAAAACTGGCTGAGAAATTACCCTCTGCTCGTCCCGTCGGCTATGTTTCCAACCCAACCTCCCCTGGATCGTTTACATATTATTGTACGGAAACCGGATGCTGGTGAGTGAGGGTGCTTTTCCATCTCTCTATGCTTTGTTCATCTGTCACCTACTTGTTCCCTTCATCCCTTCCGACGTTTCCCCTTCGATCGATATCGTCCTTCATCTTCTGCGTCTCGTCTCCTCCGTTGCCTGACTGCCAAATGGTGTTCCGCCATCCCGTGTTCCCACCCGCACGAATTTCCTTTCCCCCTCATCATTCCTTTACCTTTGGTTGGCTCTTATGTCCAACTCGCCGCCATTTTGCACAATAGACTCCAGACCTTTCAAATGGATCCGCTTGTCTCCCTCATTTCTCTCAGCTCCATGTAAGCACAATAAATTTTCGCCCTCTCATCACTCACAGAGACCTCAGTAAATGCCTCTCTGCGAAGTGATACAGTTGCAGCACTGTACGAGCGACTCAAGAAATATGCCTTCGTTCAGGTATTGTTATTACGTTGAATATTCTGAAATCCCTGCTCACTCAATACAGGTTCGTGGGACTCCCGCGAGCGGCAAGACGGTGCTCGCCCAACTACTCGCTGATCATATTTCCCAGAAAGACCCTAATGTACGCATTATTTGGATTCATGGGTGGCTACTGAAAGATGTAAAAGAGAGTGGCAACTATCGATCCTATCTTGAACAGCAAGGCTGGGTAGAACGTGAGAAAACAGTGTTCATCTTTGACGAAGCGCAATTGTCGTACGAAGACGCACAACTCTGGGGCGAATTTTTCAAATCCATGCATGACCACGAGGAACGTCGCGCGATCATCTTTGCTACCTATGGCAGCCCAACGTCGCGTATCAGCATAAAGGGGACCCTAATGGTCATCCCTGATCCCCAGTGGGTCACTTTGCGTCATGTTGCCCATGAGGATGGCCTCCCACCCACTGGACTCCTTTTCACCCGATGCGAGTTTAACGATCTTGTCATCGAGCATTATCCTTCTTCGGAGTTTTATTTTCATTCGTCTTTTTTTGATGCGCTTTTTGATATGACCAACGGGCATGTGGGGGCGATCCACGATTTCACTGGTATTATTATTGCCGACGACGTAAGTTCCTTTGCGTTCACAAAGAGTGACGATCTGACATCGGGATTCAGTCATATCGTAACCTCAAGCGCGCTGCCGGCCAGCTTTACACTTGGAATTCATTTCTGGCCGAAGTTAACCCACGAGAATTACTACGGAAGCTCGAGAATTCCGCTAGCATATTCGGAAGGGGGCTACCATCGAATGGGGAACTCCAGACCACAGTTACCGCCGACATTTTCTCTGCTGTCCTTCATATGAATGTCGTAATCGATGCCGACTTCAGGACTGATGGTGAGAAGCACGCACTTCAGCTGTGTTTTCACAACGGTTGGCTCCATGCAGACCACCTTGGTGTCATCAACTTACCAGATGATGTCGGGTACTTCTTCCCATCGTCGCTTCACCGCTGGTATGTGGAGTGGAAGCTGTCGGACAGTCTCCCCCCAACCCAATTCCAAGCAAACAGTCTTCTGGACTTTGTGATTGACGTCTTTCACCTGTTCTCCCCGTGCCTTAGTATCAGGATGAACTGTATCGCTGCTGTCACACTCTTTCAAAAGGGTCACTGGTTACCTTCCCTGAATTTGGAACGGCGAAAGGACGTGTAGACTTTTATATTCCTGCCAAAGGCTGGGGGATAGAACTTTTACGTGATGGTAATCAGTTCGAAAGGCATTGCGGTCGGTTTTCCAAAACAGGGTCATACAGGACAACACTCCCTCTATCTGAATACATCATCGTTGACTGCCGTACTACTCGTCCAATGAAGGAACATCCATGTAAGTGGACTCACTCTTTGGTCATTGCTCCGCTGATACAACTTTGCGTACTACTTAGATATGTCAAAATTATATCATGCTGTTTTCGAGGACAACTTCCAGAACATATGTATTCTGGATAACAGGCTCCGTCTGGTTAGTGGTGGAAAATTCCGACTGTTGGCATCATCATAAAAAGTAGGGTAATGTTTCTAGTTGAATTCTACTTTGTAGTAAGGCATATTCCATAGGCTGATGTGACGTATATAGCCTATTACATCCCATCCCATCCTGCACTGGATTACATAAGATTGCTAAGTAACTGAGACCGATACCGAGTTACCGATGTGGCTGAGTCAAATTCCAACACACAGCTGGGCTGACCTGTGTTTCCATGCAAAACACAGGTCTCGGAAACATGTTTTGTGACTTCTAATCCATGTTTCCTTGGGATAACCATTACGTAATCACCTTTTTTGGCAGTGCTTACATAAGGTGTTTCTCAAGGAAACACACATCAAAGTCACAAAACACGTTTCCGAGGCCTGTGTTTTCATGGGAAACACAGGCCATCCCCAGCTGTGACACATATGTCAATAGTGAATCCTCCCATGTTTCATGGAGGTGTACATGTGAATGATGTACCAAATACTGTTTGATGAACATTTTCTCGACTGATGTCTGAAATATGACTGAAGTCGAAGGGATGGGAGACAAGGTCAAATGTGATTGTCACCTTGCATCAACACTGTAATACAGATGTATGGCTATTGAAGATACAATGGTGTAAACAACACAACCAGTAATTCCACTCATGGTGAAATATAAGTCTCACTAATGATGCTAGCATGTCCCTCGACTCAAATCACGGCAAGTCGAGGCACAATCAATAAAAGATGTAAATCTTACTCTATCGGAGATTGCATGAAAATTTAGGGACTACCATTGATGGACCCGGGTCCATCTGGGTGAATATCCATGGATGATGTACTAAAGTCCATGGATATGGGTGGCATCCATGGATCATCCATGGGTATCCATATGAATACTACTATTTTTTATGCTCTCAAATGCTCCAATATATGTACCATAGTCTATTAAAATGATTTAGCAAGGTCAATTACCTGTTGGAGTGCCTTGCTGGCACACATAGTGTTGCCACTAGCTGTTAAGTTCTGAGTCAGAAAAGGGACATTGGATTTCCAGTCATTCCCAGACGGAAGGAGTTGAAAGGGAAGAGTCAGATTGGAGCAGAATTCCAATGGAAATCCAAGGCGAGGTTGGAACAGAAAGGACTTGGCTTCAGCTTGTAAGAAGCTGCACCCTTCTCCTCATCAAGTGTCCTAATTTTAGAGGAGGTGAGAAGGGAGGATCAGAGGATCAGAGGGTTTCCAGAGAAGATAAGTAAAAGTCTTTGAGGAAGACTTAAGAGAGACAAATGGGAGTGAAGATAGGGTTGGATTAATTGGGTGACTTTGTTTGTTAAGACTATAGGTCTTTAACTCAGCCTTGGCTTTGTATGTCACAGTTGGATGCTTTCCAACTATATCGGTATTGCACTAGGAGGCTTTCCTAGTGTATCGGGCTTCTGGCCTTCACTTGGGTACTTCCTCAAGTCGTTGCGGCTATCCGTACTCAGAGGCTTTCTGAGTAGACCATTGGTTCATGTATCACAGTTGGAGGCTTTCCAACTGTCAAGTTCGAGTTATCACAGCTAGGGGCTTCCTAAGCTGTCGAGTGTTCTGGTTGAGTCTAAGACCATTGATTGAATTAGGTCAAGCTGAGGAATACAGGCAGTATTACTACAGCTTATATATGGTTCGAAGATGCCTATTGTCCAATCGGAATGCAGGATCATTATCAAGTATAAATAGAAAGAACAATAGAAAAGACAGGCCTCATGCCTAGCATGAGGTGTCTGATGTTACAGATCCGACATCAAGGATCCGATGTCAAGGACATGCTGCAGCGCAGCATGTTGATCGTGAGTGTCCGACGTCATGGACCTGATGTCAAAGGGCTATCGTATCACAGCATGCATGGGAGTGGGTTCAGGTGCATGGAGTCACCATGCGTCAAAGTGTCTCCCATCGGAAGTGAGTCAAGTCAAATGAGAAAATTAAAGTGCCCGGTCTTGCCGGCATACGTCTGGTCGTCGTGGGTTACAATAACAGAAAATCATAACATCACCCTCTCTCTATCTTTGAAGTCACTGACTTCAATCACCATCTTCTTTTCTCCACTCAGGAAGTGGGGTGGGTCGGGGTCTGAGGGAATCGGTTGGAGCACAGTAGGGTTCCCAGTTCTCTGTGCTCTCCAAGCAGGAGCCTTCTTGCCAGGCTATATCCACTCTCTTCATTGTAGTGGGCATTCCACTGGAGGTCGATCCATAGGGGTCTGCTCACACCTGCCAGTGGCCTCATGCCAGGGCGAAGCCCTGTCTGGTCGACGCAGAAGTCCTCTGAGATGTAGTCTTCCCCGTCTCGCTCTTCCTCAAAACACCACTCTTCGTATTGGGTCCTCACCCAGGTGTAGTCTGCCTTCGTGCTCCTCCAGGCAAAGAGGCAGCATTTGGGACAGGTCGAGGACATCCTTCTTATCCAGTTATCCAGAAGGGAATCCCATGCGGGCATACCCACGAGGGTCTGCCTGGGAGTATGTTCATTAATGGTCATTGGTCAATGACTGTTTGTCCAGGTGGTGTGTCTTGTAGTTGGTTTGGTCTGTGAAGCGTTGATGGGGGGGGGGGGGGGGGGAGCATTCTGTGATTTCTTCAGTCTGATGGGTGTTTTCGGTCTAGGGGGTTCTACAGCCATCGTCGCTGTTTATATGCCCCTAGGATTTTCTTGGCATTAGTCAGGTTTCCCTTGGGCTCCCATGTTCTCTGAGGTCGGGTATCCAACCCACTTCACTAAGAAGTGCATGGTTCTTCCTTTCTTTTTGTGTCCAATGATCGCTTCCACTTTGTACTCCGATTTGCCTTCTATTAGATCAGGCAGTGGTTCTGGGAAGTTTGGTCCGTGTGCTTCGGTTTCTTTATATGGGGAGAGGAGTGCCGCGTGGAACACCGGGTGTATCTTCCACTGTTCTGGCAACTTTAGTTGGTAGGAGAGTGGGCTCAAGACCTTGTTGATGGTGAATGGTCCTTCTCTCTTTGGTGCGAGCTTCCTCGTTGCATGTGTTGTCTTGAGGTTCTTTGCTTCTAGCCACACTCTGTCTCCTTCTTTGAACGGGGTGAAGTGTCTTGTCATCCTTTCCACCATCATCTGTCTGGCTAACTCATGAGTTGCCTTCGCTTCGTCTTGGGCTCATTTCAGTGCAACAATTTGCTTCTCAATAGCTGGTATGTTCGTTTTCAAGTACGGGAGGGGGATTGCCTTGGGCTCGTAGCCCATCATGAGGTAGAATGGAGAGTTCTTCTGTACGGAGTGGGTTCTCTGGTTGTGCGTAAACTCCGCAGTTGGGAGGAGGTGTTTCCAATTCTCCTGGTTGTTTGAGCAGAAGATTCGTAAGTATACTTCCACTTCTTGGTTCACCTGTTCTGTCTCCCCATCGGTCTGGGGGTGGTATGCCATGCTCATTGCCAGCTTGATTCCAAGCAGTCTTCCTAGCTCCTGGAAAAGCTGTGAGGCAAATCTGGGATCTCTGTCGGAGATGATCTTGTCTGGGAGGCCGAATCGTTTGTAGACATTGTCTAGGTAGAGGGTGGCCGCTCCCAATGCATCTACAGTTTTCCTGCAAGGGATAAAAATTACCCCCTTCGTAAGCCCATGGTCTACCATGACCATGAGTGCATCATAACCATCGGACTCTGGCAAGTCGGTTATAAAATCTGTCGTCACCATCGCAAATGGTCTCATTGCTTTGGATTTGATCAGTTGCAGTGGGGGTGTCATCGGGTGGGTGTTGACCTTCATCTGCTGGCATATTGCACATCCAGCAACATAGTTCTTGATGTACATCATCATCCCCGGCCACCAGTAGTCTCTCCTGATCATTTCGGTTGTTTGCCATTGTCCCGGGTGTCCACTGGTCACTGCTTTGTGGTACTTTTGCACCAGCTTCTTTCGTAGATCTCTGTTGTCTGGGACCTAGCACCTGTCTTGGAAGAATAGAAGGCCATCTTCTATCTTCCAGTCTTCCAATGCCGACTTTATCAGCAGTGTTCCTTTGGTCTTTAGCGCCTCAATTGCACTTTTCACCAGGTCATCTTTCATGATGCTCCCTGCCAGCAGGCCATGCATTTTGGTGTCAACAAATTTCATGAATACTGTTTCTGGCAGCATTGTGATGTCTTCATTGTTGTTGTCTTCTTCTGGTATGTGATTCACTCTCTGTGATAATGCATCACTCTGCACCATCTGTGATCCAGGCACATGGACAATTTGCAAGTCGAATTCTGATAGGAATAGGCTCCATCTTGCCTGTCGTCTGTTCAATTTCTGTGCCGTTCGGAAGTACATCAAGTTCTTGTGGTCCAACAGGATTACCACTGGGTGTCCTGAACCCACTAGGTAGTGTCTCCAGGTCTCTAGCAATTGTATTATCACTAGTAGCTCCCTGTCATAAATCTCGTAGTTCCATTCTGTTGGTGTTAGCACATGCGATATGTATCCACATGGGTGCCAGTCCCCGTTTGTGTCCCTTTGTCTCAGCACTCCTCCTGTAGCGTGTTTCGAGGCATCTGATTTGATTGTGAATGGCTTTGTTGGGTCTGGCATCAGCAGTACCGGTGCTTCTGTGAATTTCCTTTTCAGCATTTGAAAGGCTTGTTTGCATTCCATTGTCCAGTTGAATGTCTTGTCCTTCCTTGTCAGTTCATTAAGTGGTCTGCTTGTCTCTGTGAAATGTCCAATGAATTTCCTGTAGAAATTCCCAAATCCCAGGAAGGATCTGACTGCCTTTACGTTCATCAAGGTAGGCCAATCCTGTATACCTGCCAGTTTCATGTTGTCCATGGCAATTTCATTGGGTTGGATGATTAGACCCAAGAATTCCACTTCATGGACGTCGAACTTGCATTTCTCTGGCTTCAGGTATAAGTCGTTTTCTGCCAGTCTTTGCAGTACTCTCTTTGTCCTTTCCTGGTGTTCATTCTGATCCTTGGAGAATATCAGGATGTCATCCATATAAATCACGAGCCATCCTTCTCCGATCATGTCATGGAATATCTCATTCATCATTGCCTGGAAGGTTGCCGGTGAGTTGCATAATCCGAAGAACATCACCATTGGTTCAAACAGCCCTTGGTTTGTCTTGAAGGCTGCTTTCCATTGATCTCTGTCCTTGATTCTGACATTGTGATATCCCCATTGGATGTCCAATTTCGTAAACCATTTTGCCCCTCTTAGTTTGTCCAACAGGTCTCCTACCAGCGGCAGTGGGTATGTGTTCTTGATTGTTCCGTTATTCAAGTACCTGTAATCTTGGCAGGGCCGTAGCGCATCTGAGTCCTTCTTCGCAACGAAGAAGAATGGTGATGCCATGGGTGATTTTGATGGTCGAATGTATCCTTTCTGTAGGCTTTTGTTGAGAAACTCATTGAGTTTCTTTTGTTCTGCTGGTGACAATGGGTAAACCCTGCAATCTTTCGCCATAAAGTCTGTTTTCAGTTCGATTGCATGATCCCAGGGTCTTGATTCTGGGAATCTCTCTGATGCTTCCTTGTCGAATATCCGTCGGTATTCCCTGTACTGTTCGGGGAGTAGTTCATTGAGGGTCTTTTGTTCAGGGTCTCCTTCCTTCTTGTGTGTCAGGTGTTGTGAGACTGATGTTTTTGCCCTGATCCAGATATTTTGTCCATAAGCATATTGTGGTGATCCCTTTGCCTTTACGATCCAAGAGATTGTCTTCGTCGATTGGGAGTACCCATATCTTGGTTCGTCATACTCCTCTGTCAATGGTGTTTAGCCGGTTCGAATATTCCAATGATGGGTTCTCCTCAGATGTAGGCAACTAGTAGTTCATCGTCTGCGATCCTTTGTTCGGGTGTCCCTTCCAGTTGTTCCGTTGCCTGTTCCTTTGCCTGTTTGTGGTTTTCCGGTGCTGGGTTTTCCTTCCCAGTGTCTTCTTTGTCTTGTGGCCCAATGGGCTCTGCATCTTGAAGAGTCGTGACTGCAATCTCTTCATCCTCCACTTCTTCGATTGTCGCTCTCCGTGTTTTGAAGGGTGTCTTGCCCCCTTCCCATTTAGTTTGGAGTGCCTCTCCCATCTCTTTTGCTTTAGCGGCAATTCTTTGGCATCGTGCTAGTCGTTCCTCACTTGCCAATTTCTTTTTGAGGGCGAGCTTCTCTAGTTCTTTAGTGGCTGCACAGCGCCATGTAAGTTGCTCTTCTTCTTTTGCCTTTGTCTTGAGGCCCATCTTTTCTTTTGCTTGGGCGACCATCCTTTGGGCCCATGCCCGTTTCTCCTCTCTTGTCATTTCTTTGAAGGGCCTCCCTTCTTCCTTGGCCATTCTCCGGTGCCAAGCCAGATGTTCGTCATTGGGTTTCTCCATTCGTACCCTTCTGATGAGGGTCTTCCCTTTCCCAAATGAGAATTCTGGGTGGGTTCTGTTGGTCATTTGGAATTGGAAGGTTTCAATTCTCCAGTCGATTACTGGATTGATTCTTCTGAGCCATGGCAGACCCAGGATGATTGATTCTTTCCCTAATCCCGCAATGAGGAACGTTGTTGGGAATGATCTTCCGTTGATCGTCAGGAATCCTTTGGTGTAGTGGGAAATCTCCCCTTTCTTATTTGGGGTTCCATCCACGTTCTTGACCCTGATTGTCCTCTCCAGGGGGTGTAACTCAAATCCGCTGCTTTTTGCGAATTTGTGGCTCATGAATATTCCTCCTGCTCCTGAGTCGAGTAGGGCTTCGGTTTTGACAGCTTTCCCTCTGCCTGCTCCTAGCACTTTGACATCTAAATGCATAGATTGATTCTTCAAAGTGGCTAGTAGTACAGAGCAGACAGAGAGTTTGGTGGTACCCGGCATCAAGGCAGGCCACCTCTTTAAAAACCCTCATCCCCTATTAAGGTGAAAGCTTTCTCCTTTCCTTCTTCATCAAGTTCTTTCATGATTGCCTGGATCTTCAAGTAGGCTTCTTTGCCTTTCTTCTTCGGGAATGACCGATTTTTGGCCCTCGTCTCCCCTTTCTTATGTTCAGTTGCTCTGTGTCCTGATTGGTGGCACACAAAGCATAATCCCTTCTTCATATGCTCGATCCTCTCTTGATTGGAGAGTTGGTTAATCTCAAGTGGACCTTCCTTCGATTTGGAGTTGGGCAGCTTCCTTGCTAAGGCCTCTTGTGCCTTCCCAGCTATGGCCCTTGCTCTTCTCCATTGTCCATCGTACTTGGAGGCGGCGTTGATCATCCCTTCCAATGTGGTGGGGATTGTTTCCATGTTAAAGACTCTCAAGGAGTCTTGGGTTCAGCCCATCCATGAAGAGCTCGATGAGGGCGGTGTCATCATTGATTCCTGCCTTCTCTCACAGGATTCGGAACTGTGCTATGTAGTCCTCCAGGTCCTGTCCCTGCTTCAATGTTTTCATGTCTGTCCTGGCTCTGCCAGCTTCGTCAATTGGTGTGAACACTGTTTTGAGTGCCACTTCGAAGGTCGACCATGTTCCTAGGTCTTCCTTTTCTGCCCATGTCTGTGCCCAGGGCGTGGCGGTTCCTCCGTTCATGAATGACAGCGCGAAGATGATCTTTTTCTTGTTGGTGTCATAGATTCTGTGGTTCACTCTCAGATAGAGTTTTACTTCTTGTAAGAACTTTGCAGTTCTGGTTTGGTCCCCTGTGAAGTCAGAGGGGGTTTGTATCCTGATCTCCTTGGTCGATGCAGTGGGTTTGGTAGACATGTTGGTGTTGTCGTTGGATAGGGAGAATGGATCTCGTTCTGGGGTTTCTTCTTTATCAAAGGATCTAAAATCATCTTTGTCGAGGTATCGGGGTTCTTCATCACTGGTTCTCCTTGAGAACCACTTTTGTGCTGGTTCCGAGTATTGTACTAGTCGACCCTGGTATCTATACCACGGGGTTCTTCCTGATGATGATGCTCCGGTTGGAGGTCTGTCTGGGCTTTGTCTGAAAGACGTTGTGTCTGCACCTAGGTAGGTGGACTTCGTAGATCAGCTTGACCTTTTGTTAAGACTATAGGTCTTTAACTCAGCCTTGGCTTTGTATGTCACAGTTGGATGCTTTCCAACTATATCGGTATCGCACTAGGAGGCTTTCCTAGTGTATCGGGCTTCTGGCCTTCACTTGGGTCGTTGCGGCTATCCATACTCAGAGGCTTTCTGAGTAGACCGTTGGTTTGTGTATCACAGTTGGAGGCTTTCCAACTGTCAAGTTTGAGTTATCACAGCTAGGGGCTTCCTAAGCTGTCGAGTGTTCTGGTTGAGTCTAAGACTGTTGATTGAATTAGGTCAAGCTGAGGAATACAGGCAGTATTACTACAGCTTATATACGGTTCAAAGATGCCTATTGTCCAATCGGAATGCAGGATCATTATCAAGTATAAATAGAAAGAACAATAGAAAAGACAGGCCTCATGCCTTGCATGAGGCGTCCGATGTTACGGAGTGCTGCGGTGCAGCATGTCAGGGATCAATAAGAGAATAGCCTCATGCCTAGCATGAGGTGTCTGATGTTACGGATCCGATGTCAAGGATCCGATGTCGATCGTGAGTGTCCGACATCATGGACCTGATGTCAAAGGGCTATCATATCACAGCATGCGTGGGAGTGGGTTCAGGTGCATGGAGTCACCATGCATCAAAGCGTCTCCCGTCGGAAGTGAGTTGAGTCAAATGAGAAAATTAAAGTGCCCGGTCTTGCCGGCATACGTCTGGTTGTCGTGGGTTACAATAACAGAAAATCATAACATTGTTGATTTACAAACTGGCAATACAATACAAAAGTAGCTAGCTTAAATACTAAGGTCGGAGTTTCTGAGGCTGTGGTAATATGAAAACCAGCTTCCGAGGCAAATCCTGAAACTGTTTCACCTAATTGGAAATGAGGGAATTTTGTCTCTAGGCAGTGCTGCTGATAGGAGGTGGGCTGTGATGCAAGGTGGCCAGGAAGGGGGGCAGAAAACGATCAGAAATCTGGTCGAGAGAATCAGTCTTGACAGTATTTCCCCCTTAGTGCCAAGCCTACAAGGCACATGAAGGTTCAAATCCAAATTGGGTATGTTGATTTTGATGTTGATGGGTTCCCAGGTTTTTTCTTCAACCACCACCACCACCACTAACCTCCACCTTCCAACCACCATACTAACATATCCTTGCATGTGGAGAAGATCACGGCCCTCAGGGCCCAGCAAGAAAAGTTGATGGAGGAACTCCAGCTTGAGGAAGAGGCAAGGGAGGCTGAGGAGTGCAGAGTTGCCAAGGAGGCTGCAAGGGAGGTAGCCAGAGTAGAGGCAGAGAAGAAGGCCATGGAAGAGGAGCAGAGCTGCCAAGAGGGCAGAAAAGAAGTGGAAGGCCGCAGAAATGGATGAGGCTGAGGGGAGTACCTCCCCCAAGAAGGCAAAAGGAAAGGCAAGGGCAGAGGTGCCCAAAGCTGAGGTTCCTGTGTGGCTACAAGCCGCCATTCCATGCAAAAGGTAAGTCATATATTATTCTTGTTGTACTTCCATGCTGACTTCTAGTAGATGTTCAAATCAAAAGTTGTTGTGTTTCTGGATGGGAACCCGGGGTTGGGCCTGTGAGCCCTGCACCAAAGTGAAGCACAAGTGTGAAGAGGTGGTGTGGGAGGGCCAGGTGTTGCAGGCCGGACCTGGGCTAGGGGAGAATGAGGGAGTGATGGAGTTGCTTAAGGAGTTGGTGAGGGCAGTAAAGGGGGTGAAGAAAGAAATGTGGGAACTCCGGGAGCTCCAGGTGATAAGCGAGGGTGTGATTGGCATCCAAGAAACGATGTCGGACATCCTAGTGGTGTTGGATCTGGAGTGGAACCAGGAGTCTGAGGAGGAAGAGGATGAAGAAGAAGAGGGTGAAGAGGAGGAGGAGTTAAGAGGAGGAGGAGTTGGAGGTGCAAGGGGAGCTGCTGGGACTTGCTGAAAAAGCAGCAGGTGAGGGAGTGGCAGAGGAGTAGGGAATGGGTGGGGAATCTGGAGTTCTTTTAAATTTTCTGATAATAAGTTTTTTGAGGATCTTGTCTTGAAATGAAGGGTGTTAAGTGAAAAGGGGTCTGGGTTTCCCTGGGTAATGAGTGTGAAAGTCTGTAACGAGTTCCTGGGCATGATCAAGTTCTGTAGCTGGAAGCCAGGAGGTTTCTTCATCAGTCCCTTGGTAACCTTCCCACCGTACGAAATAGAGTAGCTTGCATCGACAGCAGTTGTCAATCTTTGAATTGAGGATTTCCACAATCTCATACTCCAGTTCGTTGTCTATAATGACTGGAGGAGGTGGAGGTTGAATGTGATTAGGAATTGTGTTGGGAGTGTCTTCTTCTAGTTGGGAGAGATGGAATACTGGGTGGACACCCCAGAGGTGATCCGGAAGTCGAAGGGTAACTGAGTGGGTACCTGGATGGGCAATGATTTCAAAAGGGCCATAGAACTTTTCTGAGAGCTTCTTGGAGGGTCAAGTAGTGTGTAGGTGCTCGCCTTTGATGAAAGTGTAATCACCGATTTTGAAGTCAGGAGCGGGTGCCCACTGTTTGTCTGCAGGACCTTGATAGCACTTCTGTGCTTCTGTGAGTTGCTTCCGGAGTTCCTGGTGGCAATCATCAAGGTTGACCACAAAATGGCATGTGCATTGTGAGGCTAGTTCATGCTCTGGGAAAACCATGATGTTTGGATGGTAACCCTTGTCGGCAAAGAAGGGTGAAACTCCGGTGGAAGCTGAGGGAGCATTGTTGTATGCAAATTCCCCCAAGGGTAAAAATTGGGACCAGTTGTCCTGTTGGTAGTTGCAGAAGATCCACAAGTACTGTTCAAGGGGTCTGGTTGAGGCATTCAGTTTGTCCATCGCCTTCTGGATGGTAATCCGAAGTGAAGTGGATTTTCATGTCCAGGGCTTGCCTGAGAGAGCGGAAGAAATGGGAAATGAACTCAGAACCCCGGTCGCAGGTGACGTGGGATGGAACACTATGTTTGGAGAAGATGTGCATGACAAAGAGATTAGCGAGTTCTTGTGCCATGATTTCGTTTACTGTGGGGATGAAAATACCCTGTTTGGAGAGTCGGTCTACAATGACCGGGATGGCAGTGTGACCATTGGAGTCCAGTAACTGTTCGATGAAGTCCATGGAAATTGAGTTCCAAGGCCTTTCCAGGACCAGAAGTTGCTTCAGAAATCTGTAGGGTTTGTGTCAGGGAGATTTGGAGCATTTGCAGGTAGTACAAGACTTGCAAAAGTCCTGCACAAGGGTGCAGAGATTGGGCCAAACATATTCCCATCGGATAAGCTGAAGAGTCTTGTTTTGCCCATAGTGACCTGAGAGGATGTGGTCATGCTTGTATTGTAAGACTTTAAGATGGAGGTCCATGACATCTGGAACATAAATCTGGTTGAAGTGGCGGAGAAGTCTGCTGTTGTCTAGAGACCAATTTGGGGCGGATGGTGAAGGAAGGTGTGAGGAGGAGATGGGATCAAGAGGAAGTGAGGATCAAATATTGTTGTGGAGTTTTTCAATGTCCATGAGAATGGCTTGTCAGAGGATAGGAGTAGCAAGAAAAGTGGCTCAGAGGGAGAATGTGAGTTGTTCTTGAGTAAAGACTGGATGGAAGTTGCTCAGATTTACTGAGGCGAAGTCGCTATTTCCCCCTTTGCGGTAGACATCCCAGCATCTAGTGAGCGCATTGGGTTTAGCCCCTAGTTTACCAGGGCAGAAGTGGATGGCAAGGTTGAACTGTGAAAGGTATTCTGACCACTGAGCTTGACAACAAGTAAGGAGCTTCGTGGTACTGAAAGTATTCCAAGTTTTGGTGATCCATGACCACATCTACTGGATTTCCTGAACCTTCAAGGTACTGTCGCCAGTGTTTGAAAGCTTCAAAGATAGCAAGAAGTTCCTTGTCATGGGTGTCGTAGTTCAATTCAGCTGGGTTGAAGGAACAGGAGTGGAATGCAACTGGGTGGATTTCTCCATCCAAGGTATAGATGGAAAGGATTGCCGCTAAGGCATAATCTGAGGCGTCTGTCTCCAAGATAATGTGGGAATCCGGTAGCCATTGAGTGAGTATTGGAGCATGAGTGAATTCTTCTTTTAGTTTGTTGAAGGCTTCTTGACATTTCTTGCCAAAGTCCCAAGGCATGTGTTTCCAGGTGAGTCTGGTGAGTGGGATGATGATGTCGGAATATCCGTGGATGAACCATCAGTAGAAGTTGCAGAATCCAAGGAAGGATTGGATATCCTTAACCTTTTGAGGTTCAGGCCAGTTGAGGATGGTTTTGACTTTATCTTTGGACATCCAGAGCCCATCTGGAGAGAGGATGAACCCCAAGTATTCCATGCTGTCTTTATGGAACTTGCATTTCTGCAGAGCAGCGTAGAGGCCATTTTTCCGGAGTCTCCGGAGGACTTCCTTGATGTGAGCCTTGTGTTGACTCATGTTGTTGGAGTAGATTAGGATATCGTTGAGGTAGACAATGACACTGACATCTAATAGGTCACTGAAGATGTCGTTCATGAGGCGCTGGAAATCAGCAGGTGCATTGGTGAGTCCAAAAGGAACCACCAGCCATTTGAAAGAACCATAGCGTGTGCAGAAAGTGGTCTTCCATTCATCTCCCTCAGCAATGTGGACTAAGTGATAGGCATGCTGGAGGTCAATTTTGGTGAACACATGCACCTTTCCTGGAGAGTCCAGGAGATCTGAGATTAGTGGAAGTGGGTAGAGTCCTTTTTTGAGATGCGATTGAGTTCCCAGTAGTCGACACAAAGTTGGAGACTCCCATCCTTTTTCTTGACAAAGAGTATAGGAGCACTGAGGGGATTTGGAGGGGCAGATGAAGCCTGAGCAAACATTTTCTTCAATGAATATTTGGAGGGCCTTGAGCTCAGAGGGAGATATGGAGTACATGTGACCTGGAGGTGGGGGAGCATTATCCTCTGTCTCTATCTTGAGGTCATAGGGGTGGTGTGGAGGAAGGGTGTTGGCTTTTTGTTTATTGAAAACATCTGCAAATTCATGATATTCTTCTGGAACATCTGAAAGGTCTGGAGGATTTCTGGATGCTACTGAGGATTTAGCTGCCAGTCCTTCCAGGGAGAATGTCATCTGAAAGGCAACAGCCCCAGGAAGTTTGCTTGCGTGCATGTAAGCAGCAGCATTGATGAAGGAGATCTCAGGAGGTACAAGTTTTGAGGGTTTAATGATTATGGGGTTTTCGCAGGTTTCTGCTGGAATATTCGGAGGTGAAGGTGACTCACACAAGATAGGAGAGTGTTAAGTTCTCAGTCAGGAAAGGGACATCAGATTTCTGGTCGTACCTGGACAGTAGGAGTTGAAAGGGAAGAGTCAGATAGGATCAGAATTCCAATGGAAATCTGAGGTGAGGTTGGAACAGAAAGGACTTGGCTTCAGCTTGTAAGAAGCTGCACCCTTCTCCTTGTCAAGTGTCCTAATTTCAGAGGAGGTGAGAAGGGAGGATCGGAGGATTGGAGGGTTTCTGGAGAAGATGAGTAAAAAGACTTAAGAGAGACAAATGGGAGTGAAGATTGTTGGATTAATTGGGTGACTTTGTTGATTTACAAACTGGCAATACAGAACAAAAGTAGCTAGCTTAAATACTAAGGTCAGAGTTTCCGAGGCTGTGGTAATATGAAAACTGGCTTCCAAGGCAAATCCTGAAACCATTTCACCTAATTGCAAATGAGGGAATTTTGCCTCTAGGCAGTGCTGCTGATAGGAGGTGGGCTGTGATGCAAGGCGGCTGGGAAGGGGGGTGGAAAATGATCAGAAATCCAGTCAAGAGAATCCGTCTTGACACTAGCTAAGCCACTTGTTTTGAGGTCTTTACACTCCCCCACCTTTCCTAGTGGACTCTGACTGGAGTCCGACTGGAGTCCACTGGGACTGGTCACCAGCCAACTGCCTGCAAAGTTGCCAGTCCCAGTCCAGTCCGACCGGACTCCGAGTGGAATCCACTCAAACACCAGATCCCACTTGGACTAGTCCAGTGGAGTCCAGTTGGAGTCTGGTTGGAGTCCAGTTGGATTCCGCTAAAAAAGTGTGTAAGAAAAGGAATCAAACCCAGATCCCTGTAGGTTGCTTATGTAATTATAATATGCAATATAACCATTACACCACAGTACCTTGTGTAAGGTATCATCTATTTGCATTAGGTACCGTGGTGCGGCTGTGTATGACAAAGCATATAGCTGCATCATCAAATGTGCCAGCTCATCACTCACCACCACCACCACCACCACCACCATCAACGCCACCTCCCTCCTCTCTGCTCTACCACCACCACCACTGCATGGACACCCACCACCACCACTCCCACGCCCAATCCACCATCACCACCACCTGCAAACGAGCTGACTGGATGGAACACAGGCCCAAACGACGCAGATCGCATTGTTTGGGCCCTACGTAAGTTTTTTTTTTGTTTGCTTTTTGTTTTTATAAACTAACTAACCTGTTTCTTTAGCTTTCTAGGTTATAATCTACTGGTAATGATGCCACCACCTGCAAACGAGCCAATGCGGGCCCAAACGATGCAGATCACGTCATTTGGGCCCCACATAAGTTTTTTTCATTTGATTTTTGTTTTTATAAACTAACTAACTCGTTTTTTTAGTTTTCTAGGTTATAATCTACTAGTAACGACACCACCACCCACAAACGAGCCAATGTGGGCCCAAATGATGCAGATTGCGTTGTTTGGGCCCTACATAAGTTTTTTTTCATTTGATTTTTGTTTTTATAAACTAATCTCTCAACCTGACAATGTTAAGGTTTGGCCAATTTTCAACATGTGCACATCCCACACCACCATGTGGTTCTGCTTCCTGTCATTTGATTATAGTCCAATGGCTCCTGAGCCGTTCAGCCCCCACAGTGGGAACCACTGGACAGCGAGGTTCAATGCTCTCCTGTTCTCATCTCTGTTGTCTCCCTGCTTTTTTTTTTTCCCTCCCTCCATTGCCTTCCCTGTTCTTCATTCTACAGAACCACTGTCAAACTTTGTTCATCATGATAGCACTTTTTTTCTTCTTCCATGTTTAGTCACCGTTCATCAACCTCTCATTGAGTGTGGCAGTGTCTGTCCCTCCCACTGTTTGACTTGGAGTCGACTGTGTGTCCCAGATTTCAAAGTCTTTTCCTCTCATAGTTTAACTTTGCCAATCAATTAGTTTATAACATGAGTACAGTCAATCATGCTATCCTGCCTGTTTCCATTGTCGCTTACTGGCAACCATTTCTTCAGATTTGTGCTAGTCACTGTTTTCAGATAACTGTCAAGTCTGTTGACTAGAAAGACTTAGTGTTGCAGTTTTAAGTGGCCTGGAAGAAGAGGGAGGCATCAATTTAGGATGGTTGAGCCTGAGCTGCGTGATTGGCACAGTTGAGGGTGTGGGTGTCCCCGGGTGTCATTGAGGTGTGTGATTGAGGCAGGTGGGCAATGAACCTCGTGATCGTGACAGTTGAAGCAGGTTGGCCAGCAAGTGTAAGTTTAATACATTTCAGCAAGTGGCATGATAATACATTTTGTGTAGTGCATCCTACAATTAATGCTCCCCAGCACGTTGTGATGCATCACATGATTCACATACAGAGACAAACAATCTGTAATGGGTACCTTGTTGATGCAAGCTGGTTCCAATACTAGGGCAATTTGTGCCTATCCATCAACTTCATGATCCCACCTGTCAATGCCCACCCTAATGCGCCTCCCTTCTCCACTCGTACACAACATACACAGGAGTAACCGCCATTCTCACTGGCAGCAAACAATCTTTTCCACAATGGCAGATTCAGTGTCACTTTCATCATGCCCAAGGTACTTTCTTTACCATCAACCCCCCACTCCAACTCGACGCCTTGATCTATGTTGCAGAGCTTCAGAGCTTCTTCTGGCCTGTGACTCAAATGATAGATCCTGGTCTGCCATTGCAAAGCTTCAGAGCTTCTTCTGGCTTGCAGCATATAGGTGGACTATGTCAGGATTGCTGAAATCAAACTATTGACTATAATGTTGCAAGGTTATGAACTCAAGTGGATGTCTGCACACACCAGTCATGGGGCAACCCCAACCACCTAGACCATTTGTTTATAGCTGCTATGGGATGTGTAGCTAGGCCCTTGGATGATGTCACTGAAAGGCAAGTCTTGTCTCCAATAATTTCTATTCTGTAATAACCTAAGACTCACATGCAGAATCTAACTGTAGTTCACAAAGACGCCTTCCCCATTGGTGAAGAATTTCAGGTAGCACAAACACAATAACTGTGATGCCCTCATCCTGTTCTTCTGTTGTCGCTTACTGGCAACCATTTCTTCAGATTTGCACTAGTCACCATTTTCAGATAACTGTCAAGTCTGTCGACTAGAAAGACTTAGTGAGCCCAACCTCCCCTGTTCCATGGTCTCGCTGTGGAAATGTGAAGCCATTGGTGGGAGTGCTACATCTTTGAGTGTGAATTGGGGATTGGGTAATGGGACTCATGCAGAGGCTGGGGATCACGGGTGCCCTTGTTCTACGTTCTCCATTTGTGCACAGCTGCCTCAGGAACATCACTCTTGTTATTCAAGTCCTACAACACTACGAGGTCCCCTGTTTTACATTACAGGCATTCTACAATCCCTACCCCATCAGTTGGTTTTCTTCCTCTGTCTTTTCCACCAGTTTATGCAGTCTCTGATCTTCCTTGCACAACATCTCTGATGGGTGAAACCTTATCGTTGAGGTCGATGCGAGGTATATCAAAGGCATGCTCTCAAATCCTGATATCGCGCCTAGTGCTAGCATCAACCAATGGATAGTCTCCATTCTAACATTCCACTTCATGCTAGTTCATGTTGCAGGTATGCACCATGGGCTGGATGGTCTTTCGTGACATCCTTGACAAACTGAAGATGTCAATGTTGAAGTAGAAGAAGAATTTGGTGACTGGATCGACAAACTACACAGTTTCATTCACCAAATCAACCCAATCTCGATTTGACCAAAGTGTTGGGGTTGTGAACTTTGATTTTTTCGGTCTTGGGTGTGTTATTCTGACAAAGGGTGCGGATACTCTCCGAGAGGTTGTAAAGGACATCTATGAACCTATCCCCTGGGTCAGGGTTTTCCCCCGTGGGAGGTTGATCCTCAGGATCATTGGGATCGGGGTCACCCCCAGGGCCGTCAGGACCACTAGGGTCATTGGGTCCGCTGGGGGGTCCATCCTCTAGACCAGGATCTTCCAACCCAAAGGGTTCAGGCTGGTTGATGCCCCCTACATACTCAAGGGGAGTTCTTGATTGAAAACCTTCTGGGTTGCTGGAAGGTTGTGGGGCACGGGCAGACATGAGATTGGCACTGATTGAGGGAGCTCCTGAGCCGATTTGTCAGAAGATGTTTGAGGGTCTGGAAGACACTCCAAAAGTAGTGGCAGGTCGAGGGTCGGAAAGGGTGGATCACTAAATTGCAGAGATCCCTGGAATAGTACTGGCGCATTGGGAGTTTCTTGTTGTGCGCTGGTGGGTAGGGGTCATAGAGAGGAAATGGACAAGTGAAGTGTGAGTTCGTATATACTGTTAAGAACTGATCCTAGAGGGTTCGTTGGAATCCGATCAGACACTGTGGGTGTTATTTGCAGAAGGTTGTTGGGTCATTGCGGATTTGGCGGGGGGGAAAACAGAAAGGACTTGGCTTCAGCTTGTAAGAAGCTGCGCCCTTCACCTCGTCTGGTGTCCTAATTTCAAGTTGGAGGTTTGGAGGTAGGGACGGGAAAGTGCAGGTAAACATGGAAAGGAGTACGGAGGGTCTTAGGTTAAGTTCAGATGAGGTTAGAACTTCAGAGGGAGACTGGAGGTTGAGTCGAACAGAGTTCAGACTCTTAGAGAACTGGGGTTTGGAGTAGAAGGAGGTTTTTGATTGGCAGATTAAAGTTGAGTCTATGTCGATATACGAACTGAGGAATACAAGGCGAAACTAACTAAGCTTAAATACTGTAGTCTGGAATAATGCGGAACAGGAACAAAGACTGCGGCAGTGTCTTGACTGCATAGATAAATTATCTAGTGGGAGCCACACAGGAATCCGTAGTCGAATTTGCAATAGAGATGGCAGCCTTGGGAAGGCAGCCGTGGATGCTGTACAAGGTGGCCTGGTGTACAGCAGTGTGGGCAGTGCAAGGCAGCCGGGAACAAAATTGGGAGGCATAGGCAAAAGTCATGTTTGATGTGCGGGAAAGAGTCGGATGGATGCGGGTTCTGATTGGGCGAGGAACGGTTCTTGACAACCTGTCCCAGTTCGATATGACAATACTGTATATACGTGGTGAGGACAACACCATCACCGATGCCCTCTCGCGTATGCTCTTGCCAAGCGAAAACTCGAGCCCAGATTCTGATGACGAACTTGAAACATGTTCCATAGATGGATCTTTCAATGTGGTACTGTCTATTTCTGCCGATAATAAGTTCTTACACGACATCCACAAAGGATATAAAGTAGATGACTTCTGCAAAAAACTAAGCTCCACAGTGGAGAGCACTCCAGGAATCCGATTGACTGATAAACTATGGTACATCAGTGACTGACCAGTCATCCCCCATTTTGGTTCCCTCTGCAAGGATCTATTTCGGCTTGCCCACAACACATTGGGTCACTTCGGTGCTGATAAATGTTACACAACCTTATGCGATAGGTACTACTGGCCTAACATGAGATGGGACTTAGAGTCCGCATACATCCCTGGTTGCACTGAGTGCCAATGAAACAAAGGGCCAATGTCAAAGGCAAAGGGACCATTGCATCCATTAGCCATTCCTGATGATTGAGGAGACACTGTTTGCCTAGACTTTGTGGGACTGCTGCCTGAAGACGAGGGCCACAACTGCATCCTGACTGTAACAGATCGGCTTGGCTCTGATGTGCAGCTGATTCCTACATGAACAGACATTACCGCACCTAAACTCGCAGTGCTTTTCTTCAATGAATGGTATTGTGAAAATGGCTTACTGCTAGAGCAAATTTCAGATAGAGACAAGTTATTTGTTTTGAAATTCTGGAAAGCCCTGCATGTGTTGACGGGAGTACACCTGAAGATGTCCACTGCCTACCACCCTCAAACAGACAGTGCGAGTGAATGCACCAACAAGATGCTGAATCAATGCATGTGTTTCCACGTAGAGCGGAATCAGTGAGGCTGGGTTCGAGCATTACTGATCATCCAGTTCAACATCATGAACTCAGTTAACGCCTCAATGGGCTTCTCTGGTTTTCAACTTCGCATGGGATGCACACCTTGCATCATCCTGCCTATGGTACCTGCCTCTGTGACAGAGACAACAGATGAAGAGGCAATGGCACAAAGCATCATATCTCAACTAGAAGTCGATGCAGACGAAGCAAAAGACAACCTGCTGGCATCCAAGGTTGCTCAAAGCTACCATGCCAACAAAGGGCGTGGTACTGAGGATGTTTACATGGTAGGTAATAAGGTGATGTTGTCTACCTTGCACTGTCATCGCAAATACAAAGCAGGAGACAAAATGTTAAGACTATAGGTCCTTAACTCAGCCTTGGCTTTGTATGTTACAGTTGGAGGCTTTCCAACTGTCTCATATTGCACTAGGAGGCTTTCCTAGCATATTGGGCTTCCTGCCTTCACTTGGGTACTTCCTCAAGTCGTCATGGCTGTCCGTACTGAGAGGCTTTCTGAGCAGACCATAGGTTTGTATATCACAGTTGGAGGCTTTCCAACTGTCGAGTTCAATGTTATTACAGCTAGGGGCTTCCTAAGCTGTCAAGTGTTCTGGTTGAGTCTAAGACCATTATTTGAATCAGGTCAAGCTGAGGAATACAGGCAGTATTACTACAGCTTATATACAGTTCAAAGATACCTATCATCCAATCGGAATGCAGGATCATTATCAAGTAACAATAGAAAGAACAATAGAAATGACAGGCCTCATGCCTCGCATGAGGCGTCTGATGTCACAGAGTGCTGCGGCGCAGCATGTTGATTGTGAGAGTCCAACGTCATGGACCTCATGTCAAGGGGCTGTCATACCACAGCATGTGTGGGAGTGGGTTCGGGTGCATGGAGTCACCATGCATCAAAGCATCTCCCGTCGGAGGTGAGTCGAGTTGAATCAGAAAAATAAAGTACCCAGTCTTGCAGGCATATGTCTGGTCATCCTGGGTTACGATAACAAAAATCATAACATCACCCTCTTTCTATCTTTGAAGTCACTGACTTCAAATAATATCTTTGTTCCTCCTCTGGGGTCTGATTGCATGTGGTCTGGATAGATGAATGGGTCGGGGTCGAGGGGTGCGATGGAGGAATAACTCATGTCCAAACTCAGACCACGATCAGGTTCTTCTGGTTCGTGCTGCCTCAGGCAGTGGTGTCAGCAGGGTGGTGATCTCGTTGAGAGGTGGGTTCTCCATAGGGCATTGTAAAATGGAGAATTCGATGTCTGTAATCAGGGGTTCAGGTCTTGGTCAAAAGATGGCATAGAGGCAGAATACAAAGGTCAGGGCTGTGGCCACAGCCAGGATCATGCCAATGACAATGGCGAGGATCTCAATCCCTGTGGGCATGGTTACACCTCTACAGCTGTCGCTGTCATTTATATGCTCCTAGAATTCTTTCGGCATGTTTTAGGTTTCCCTCGGGCTCCCATGAGTTCTCCGAGGTCGGGTATCTGACCCACTTCACTAGGAAGTGCATGGTCTTTCCTTTCTTCTTATGTCCAATGATTGCTTCCACTTCATATTCCGATTTGCCTTCTATCAGATCGGGCGGCGGTTCTGGGAAGTTTGGTCCATGAGTTTCGGTTTCTTTATATGGGGAGAGGAGTGCTGCATGGAATATCGGGTGTATCTTCCACTGTTCTGGTAACTTCAGCCAGTAGGAGAGTGGGCTTAAGACCTCTTCAATGGTGAAGGGTCCCTCTCTTTTTGGTGCGAGTTTTCTTGTCAAGTGTGTCGTCTTGAGGTTCTTTGCTTCTAGCCACACCCTATCTCCTTTTCTGAATGGGGTGAAGTGTTTCGTCTTTCTCTCCACCATCATTTATCTGGCCAACTCGTGAGTTGCCTTTGCTTCATCTCGGGCTTGTTGCAGTGCAACTATTCATTTTTCTATGGCCGGTATGTTCATCTTCAGGTAGGGGAGTGGGATTGCCTTGGGCTCATAGCCCATCATGAGGTAGAATGGGGAGTTCTTCTGTACGGAGTGTGTTCTCTGGTTGTGCGTGAACTCCGCGGTCAGGAGGAGGTGCTTCCAATTCTCCTGGTTGTTTGAGCAGAAGATCCATAAGTATACTTCCACTTCCTGGTTCACCCGTTCTGTCTCCCTGTTGGTCTGGGGGTGGTACACTGTGCTCATTTCCAGCTTGATTCCGAGCAGTCTTCCTAGCTCCTGGAACAGCTGCAAGGCAAATCTGGGATCTCTGTTGGAGATGATCTTGTCTGGGAGGCTGAATAGTTTGTAGACATAGTCTAGATAGAGGGTGGCTGCTCCCAATGCATCCACAGTTTTCCTGCAAGGGATAAAAATTACCCCCTTTGTAAGCCCATGGTCTACCACGACCATGAGTGCATCATAACCATTGGACTCTGGTAGGTTGGTTATGAAATCTGTTGTCACCATTGCAAATGGTCTTGTCGCTTCAGATTTGATCGATTGTAGTGGGGGGGTCATCGGGTGTGTGTTGACCTTCATCTGCTGGCATATTGCACATCCAGCAATGTAGTTCTTGATGTACGTCATCATCCCCGACCACCAGTAGTCTCTCCTAGTCATTTCGGTTGTTTGCCATTGTCCCAGGTGTCTGCTGGTCATTCCTTTGTGGTACTTTTGCACCAGCTTCTTTCATAGATCTCCATTGTCTGGGATGTAGCACCTGTCTCAGAAGAATAGAAGGCCATCTTCTATCTTCCAGTCTTCCAATGCCGACTTTATTGGCGGCATTCCCTTGGTCTTTAGTGCCTCGATTGCGCTTTTCACCAGGTCATCTTTCATGATACTCCCTGCGAGTAAGTCATGCATTTCGGTGTCAATGAATTTCATGAATACTGTTTCTGGCAGCATTGTGATGTCTTCATTATCATTGTCTTCTTCTGGTACATGATCTGCTCTCTGTGATAATGCATCGCTCTGTACCATCTGTGATCCAGGCACATGGACAATTTGCAAGTCAAATTCCAATAGGAATAAGCTCCATCTTGCCTGTCGTCTGTTCAGTTTCTGCACCATTCAGAAGTACGTCAAGTTCTTGTGATCTGACAGGATTACCACTGGGTGTTCTGAACCCATTAGGTAGTGTCTCCAGGTTTCTAGCGATCATATTATTGCTAGTAGCTCCCTGTCGTAAATCTCATAGTTTGGTTCTGTTGGTGTTAGCGCATGTGATATGTATCTGCATGGGTGCCAGTCCCCATTCATGTCCCTTTGTCTCAGCACTCCTCCTGTTGCATGTTTTGAGGCATCTGATTCGATCGTGAATGGCTTTGTCGGGTCTGGCATCAGCAGTACCGGGGCTTCTGCGAATTTCCTTTTCAGCGTTTGAAAAGCCTGTTTGCATTCCATTGTCCAGTTGAATGCTTTGTTCTTCTTTGTCAGTTCATTAAGCAGTCTGCTTGTCTCCACAAAATGTCCAATAAACTTCCTGTAGACGTTTCCAAATCCCAGGAAAGATCTGACTGCCTTTACGTTTGTTGGGGTTGGCCAATCTTGTATACCTGCCAGTTTCGTGTTGTCCATGGCAATTTCGTTGGGTCGGATGATCAGACCCAAGAATTCCACTTCATGGACATCAAATTTGCATTTCTCTGGTTTCAGGTATAAGTTGTTTTCTGCCAGTCTTTGCAGTACCCTCTTTGTCCTTTCCTGGTGTTTGTTCTGATCCTTGGAGAATATCAGGATGTCATCCATGTAAATCACGAGCCATCCTTCTCCGATCATGTCATGGAATATCTCGTTCATCATTGCCTGGAAGGTCGTCGGTGAGTTGCATAATCCAAAGAACATCACCATTGGTTCAAACAGCCCTCGGTTCGTTTTGAAGGCTGCCTTCCATTGATCTCCATCCTTGATTCTGACATTGTGATACCCCCATTGAATGTCCAGTTTCGTAAACCATTTTGCCCCTCTCAGTTTGTCCAACAGGTCTCCTACCAGTGGCAGTGGGTAGGTGCTCTTGATCATCCCATTGTTCAAGTACCTGTAATCTTGGCAGGGCCATAGCATGTCTGAGTCCTTCTTCACAACGAAGAAGAATGGTGATGCCATGGGCAATTTCGATGGGCGAATGTATCCTTTCTGTAGGCTTTCGTCGAGAAACTCGTTGAGTTTCTTTTGTTCTGCCAGTGACAACGGGTAAACCCTGCAATCTTTCACCATAAAGTCCATTTTCAGTTCGATCGCATGATCCCAGGGTCTTGATTCTGGGAATCTCTCCAATGCTTCCTTTTTGAATATCCGTCGGTACTCCTTATACTGTTCTGGGAGTAGTTCATCTAGGGTCTTCTGTTTGGGGTCTCCTTCCTTCTTATGTGTCAGGTGTTGTGAGACCGATGTCTTTGCCCTAATCCAGATATTCTGTCCATATGCATATCGCAGTGATCCCTTTGCCTTCATGATTCGAGAGATTGTCCTTGTCTTCTGGGAGTATCCATATTTTGGCTTGTCGTACTCCTCTGTCAGTGGCATCTTAGCCAGTTCAAATATTCCAATGATGTGTTCTCCTTGAATGTAGGCGATCAGTAGTTCATCGTCTGCGATTTCTTGTTTGGGTGTCCATTCTGTTGCCTGTTCTGTTGCCTGTTCTGTTGCCTGTTCGTGGTTTGCCTGTGCTGGGTTTTCCTTCCCAGTGTCTTCTTTGTCTTGTGGCCCTATGGGCTCCACATCTTGAAGAGTCATGATTGCAATCTCTTTGTCATCGATTTCTTCGATCGCTGCTTTTCTTGTCTCAATGGGCATCTTGCTTCTTCTTGGTTCTTCATGGAGGACTCCTCCCATCAGTTTCACCTTGGTGACAACTCTTTGGCATAGCTCTCAGTGTTCTTCTTTTGCCAGTTCTTCTTTCTTGCTTTTCAGGGCTTCCTTTTCCCTTGCTTTCGCAACTATCCAGGCCAGTGCCAGTCGCTTTCCTTCTTTCTTGAGGTCCAGTTTTTCCCTCTCTTTCGCGACTGTTTGGGCTACTGCCAGTCATCCTTCTTCTTTCCTGGCGGCCAGTTTCTCTAGCTCTCTGGTGGCCACCTTTTTCCATCATGCTCGTTCTTCCTCGGCAGTTTTCTTCTTGAGGGCAAGCTTTACTCTTCGGCATAGCTCTTGGTGTTCTTCTTTTGCCAGCTCTTCTTTCTTGCTTTTCAGGGCTACCTTTCCCTTGCTTTCATGACTATCCGGGCTACTGCCAGTCATCCTTCTTCTTTCCTGGTGGCCAGTTTCTCCAGCTCTCTGGTGGCCACCTTTTTCCATCGTGCTCATTCGTCTTCTTCTTGAGGGCGAGCTTTTCTTGTCCTTTGGCGACAATCTTTCAGCACCATGCCTGTCGCTCTTCTTTCGTCATGTCTAGGGGGTCCTTCTTCTTTTCGGTTCCCCTCTGGCGCCATGATAGGTACCCTTCATTGGGTTTCTTGGTTTGCACCCTTCTGATAAGGGTTCTTCCTTTCCCATATGAGAACTCTGGGTAAGTCTCGTCCTTCGTTCTGAACTGGAAGGTTCCGATCTTCCAGTCAATCACTGGGTTGATTCTTCTGAGCCATGGTAGACCTAGGATGATTGATTCGCTTCCCAATCCTGCAATGAGGAATGTCATTGGGAAAATCCTTCCGTTGATCGTTAAGAGTCCTCTGGCATAGTGGGAGATTTTCCCTCTCTTGTTTGGGGTTCCATCCATGTTCTTGACTCTGATTATCTTCTCCAGGGGGCACAATTTGAATCCACTGCTTTCTGCAAATTCATGGCTCATGAATATCCCTCCCGCTCCTGAGTCGAGTAGGGCTTCGGTTTCGATGTCTTTTCCTCTGCCTGTCCCTGCCACTTTGACATCTAAACACATAGATTGATTTTTCAAAGTGGCTAGTAGTACAGAGCAGACAGAAAGTTCAGTGGTACCTGGCATCGAGGCAGGCCACCTCTTTAAAAACCCTTGTCCTCAATTGTGGCAAGAGCTTCTTTCTTTTCTGCTTCATCAAGTTCTCCTATGATCGCTTGGATCCTCGAGTAGGATTCCTTGCCTTTATTCTTTGGGGATGGCTGGTCCTCGGTCCTCTTTTCCCCTTTCTTGTGTTTGGTTGCTCTGTGTCCGGGCTGGTGGCACACAAAGCACAGCCCTTTCTTCATGTGTTTGATCCTCTCCTGATAGGAGAGTCAGTTGATTTCAAGTGGGGTCTCCTTTGCTCTAGAGCTCAGTAGCTTCCTTGTCAAAGCCTCCTGCAGCTTTCCTGTTATGGCTTTTGCTCTCCTCCACTGTCCATCATACTTGGAGGCGGCATTGATCATTCCTTCCAAGGTCGTTGGGATTGTTTCCATGTTGAAAACTCTTTCAAGGAGCTTGGGGTTTAACCCATCCATAAAGAGTTTGATCAGGGCAGTATCATCGTTGATTCCCGCCTTCTCTCGCAGGATTCGGAACTGCGCTATGTAGTCTTCCAGGTCCTGTCCCTGCTTCAATGTTTTCATCTCTGTCCTGGCTCTGCCAGCTTCATCGATCAGTGTGAACGCTGTCTTGAGCGTTGCTTCAAAAGCTGACCATGTCCCTAGGTCTTCCTTTTCTGCCCAAGTCTGTGCCCAGGGCACAGTAGTTCCTCCGTTCATGAAGGACAATGCAAAGATGATTTTCTTCTCGTCAGTGTCATAGATTCCATGGTTTACTCTCAAGTAGAGTTTCACTTCTTGTAAGAACTTTGCAGTTCTAGTTCGGTCCCCTGTGAAGTCAGAGGGGGTTCATATTCTGATCTCCTTGGTCGATGCGGTGGGTTTGGTAGACATGTTAGTGTTGTCATTGGATAGGGAGAATGGATCTCGTTCTGGGGTTTCTTCTTTATCAAAAGATCTAAAATCCTCTTCGTCGAAGTATCGGGGTTCTTTGTCACTGGTTCTCCTTGAGAACCACTTCTGTGCTGGTTCTGAGTATTGTACTAGTCGACCCTGGTATCTATACCACGGGGTTCTTCCTGATGATGATGCTCCGGTTGGAGGTCTGTCTGGGCTTTGTCTGAAAGACGTTGTGTCTGCACCTAGGTAGGTGGACTTCGTAGATCAGCTTGACCTTTTGTTAAGACTATAGGTCCTTAACTCAGCCTTGGCTTTGTATGTTACAGTTGGAGGCTTTCCAACTGTCTCGTATCGCACTAGGAGGCTTTCCTAGCATATCGGGCTTCCTGCCTTCACTTGGGTACTTCCTCAAGTCGTCACGGCTGTCCATACTCAGAGGCTTTCTGAGCAGACCATAGGTTTGTATATCACAGTTGGAGGCTTTCCAACTGTTGAGTTTGATGTTATCACAGCTAGGGGCTTCCTAAGCTGTCAAGTGTTCTGGTTGAGTCTAAGACCATTATTTGAATCAGGTCAAGCTGAGGAATACAGGCAGTATTACTACAGCTTATATACAGTTCAAAGATACCTATCATCCAATCGGAATGCAGGATCATTATCAAGTAACAATAGAAAGAACAATAGAAATGACAGGCCTCATGCCTTGCATGAGGCATCTGATGTCACAGAGTGCTGCAGCGCAGCATGTCAGGGAACAATAAAGGATAAGCCTCATGCCTAGCATGAGGCATCCGATGTCATGGACCTCATGTCAAGGGGCTGTCATACCACAGCATGTGTGGGAGTGGGTTCGGGTGCATGGAGTCGCCATGGGTCAAAGCATCTCCCATCAGAGGTGAGTTGAGTTGAATCAGAAAAATAAAGTACCCGGTCTTGCCGGCGTACATCTGGTCATCCTGGGTTATGATAACAAAAATCATAACACAAAAACTGCATTGCTAAATTTTCTCCTCACTGGGACAGACCTTTCACAGTAACATACAGCTTCCCAGAAAAATCCAACTACACTATTCATCTGCCTAATGCTCCTGATGCGTTCCCTACCTTCCATTCATCTCTACTGAAATGCCATGTTCAGAATGATGTGGTGATGATACTCAACCTGGGAAAACCACCAAAACAGCCGATTAGGCAACCAATGATATTTGCATGAGTCAGAGGAAGGGTGCGAGATGTTCCAAATGTTCGTGGTCCAACCTATGGGAAGACAACTAGTTGGTACTAGTCGCAAAGGTAGTGCTATAAGAGTGATCGACAAGATCGACAGTGAACGATGTTTATCGTCGATGGTCGATGTGTGGATTCTGAGGACCTTTCAATAGGTCGACAGTATACAAAGGGCGTAGCCAATGGCTATAAAGTGTTGAACTGGTTACTAGTGCTAGCGACAAGAGGATCGAAGGAGGATCGAGGATGCGATGATCGCAGAGGTTTCTTGTGAGATGATAGGTGAAGATGATTTCTTCCATTTCCAAGTAGATACTACAGAGTTTTATATGTTTTAAAGAAACTTCCTAAAATGGAATGAGAAACATGTGTAGTACATGAGGCAAAAGATATGAGTTAAGACACAAGGCCAAAAGGAGACTGGAATCCAAACAAGAAAGAGATATATCATATGATGAAGGAGTAATAAAGGGTATAGAACTAAAAGAGACTGTCCTTTGTGTATAAACAATGCTAAGTCTCGCAATAATCCATCCAGCGGGTTCTGTACACAATAGGGACTTGAAACGAGGCTGACCTATTATCAGCAGGTTTGAGCACAAGTTGGAATACTTCCTGGTGCATGGTATTCCACCATTTAGATAACAAATGCAGCACCCGATGTCGCTCGTAGTCTCTCAATATCGATCAATAAGGCTCAATGATGGTCGACGATGGTCAACGATGTTTGATCATGGTCACGGTTGTTCAAAGTTGATCAGGGATGTTCAATGGTTGTTTAGAGGGATCTTAGGGGCTTTCGAGGTAGTCCTAAGGTTGTGCGATGTGGTTTCTCGGTACAATCGATGTTGCTGGTGATGTTTCCATGCAGTCGATATGATATCGATCACGATAGACTGGTTCGCGCTGCGTCTGGGACATCATAGGAGTTAGCTGATGTGATTAGAATGTGGTTGTAATGGTGAATCGGCCTTTGAGCTGAGGAGACAACCTATCAGCGGAATTATTCCCTTCTCGTGAACATGCTCAACCTGGATTGATCATCACTCCCGATGGAATTGACATATACAAAATTGAGAAAATCATGGACAAGTGCAAAGTAGGCCATGGATTCCAATACCTTGTTTGATGGGCTGGTTACACTGTGGCCAACAACCTACGGTTACCACGATGTGAACTAGAAGACAGCACACTGCTGGACACCTGGTTGGCTCATAAGGTAGAGGAAATGGGGTAGCTTTTTCCCACCAGGTTTTTTAATGCACCCATTGTACTTTTGGTTGATGTTGTGATGGAGTTATACCACTAATTAATTTCCTACACCCTCCACCTTCTTCTTAAAGGGTGGGAGGGTGTAAGCCTGTGACCCATGACTTATGTGTTGTTTGTGCTTGTTTACTCTCGGCTGATACTTAGATCGCCTCATGTATACCTTTTCTTCTTCCTTCCCTTCTTCCCAGACAAACCGTATATCCTTTTTCCCTTTAATGAGTATCATAGATATCTACCTCAAATACCATGCTGTTGTCCTATCATTCCCCTGTCTGGATCAACCATGAGTATTCATCTTATTTCCCTGCATCCCCGATATAGTGTAGTTCATCCCTGACAACCAGGGGCGGACTTCCACCAAACTCTCAATGCCCAGATGATCATATGGGGGTTCACCCATCTTTCATGTGAGTCATGCATATACTACCACAAGACTGATTTGGGCATCATTATTGTGGCAATTCACATTGACAACTATCTGTTGATTGCAGACTCCAAAGCCAAGAATGAACACTTCAAAATCAGATGAGGGAGGTTTGGACTATTTCTGAACTTGGTACTGCACACTTTATCATAGGAATTGCTGTCTCCTGGGACAGAACCATGTGTACAGCTGTGCTATCACAAACCACACTCATCAACAAAATTGTCAAGCAATTTGGGCAAAAAGATGCATCAGCTCCATTGGACCCTGGATCAAAACTTTGTTGTGCTAATCAACAATCCATGTCCTCTGATGATCTACTGTGACTTGCCAGACTTCCATACTGATCCCTTGTCAGTTGTCTGCTTTACCTCTCCATATTCCCATGTCCAGACATTTCTTATGTGGTTCAACAACTGTCCCAATACCTTGATTTTTATTCCTTTCAACACTGGACAGCAGCTATCAGGGTAGTCCCATACCTAAAAGGTACTAGGGACTTGAATCTTTACCTTGGGGTGACTCTCCTATTGTCCTCCAGGCTTTTAGCAACTCAGATTGGGCTAACTGCCTCAATACTGTTGGTGGTTATGTGTGTTCCCTCAGCTCCAGCGCTGTCTCTTGGACCACACATAAACAGAATGTTGTCACTACTTCTTCCTGTGAATCAGAATATGCTGTGGCATTCAAAACCACTAAGGAATGTGTTTGGCTATGCACTCTACTCTACTCACTTGATGATCAACAATTGCCTCCAACAATAATTCATTGTGATAATTCTGCAACCAAGTCCTTATCCAAAGACCCCCTTCTTCATTCCTGTGTTAAGCATGTTGATATTAAATACCATTTCTTATGTGACCATGTCCAGTCCAATGACTTGCAGCTGATGTATGTTAATACTCATGCAAACATTGCTGACATATTCACAAAGGTCCTGGACATTAAACAATTCACTTGCCTTTGGGATTTCCTTGGCCTACGCTAGTATGACTCCATGTGAGGAGGAGTATTTATTTATTGATGCATGATCTCCCCTTGTCTGTAAAACCTTTACCCTATGTTCTTTATGACCTTTCCCTTTATCATAGATATATATATATGCCTAGGACCTATATAGACACCTCAGTCCATTGTAATGAGACTGAGGTGAGTAGATAGTTATTTATCACCTCCACCATTACTTATTGTACCTATATTTAGATTGCTCTTGTATTTGCTAGATACAGTAGTAATTATTAATAAAGTCCATCATAACAACATTGTTATCATATTCACTAGGATTGATTTTCTACAGCTCCTGATAAGGTGTGTGGCCTGGTGGTAATGGCTTTGTGGATGAGGAGCTGGCAATTGCAGAGGTGGCAAAACAGGTGCATATGATGATGGAGCAGGTCCCAGTGGTGAAGGAGATTGCATGAGAGAAGGTGGCAATGAAGATGCTAGCTCTGGTGATAAAGATTGTGGAGGAGAAGATGGCAAACACTCTTCCCAATTCATCTAATCATCTGCTGGTAATGGAGATTGGATAGGAGAAGATGGAAATTGCAAAGGTGATATTCTTCCAAATGCATCATATTCCTCCTCCTCCTCAGATTACTCCTGTTCCATTTCCCTCCTCAAAGCAATTTCATTATTCCTCTGCTCTTCATACTCAGCAGCCAATGCTGGCAGCTATCTCTCTACCAGCCTAAATTTGTTCTGCCTGTGCAACTACTTGAACCTGATATTGATGAATCTACATTGTTTCCCAATCAATCCAATCTCATCATTCTTTGTTGCAAATTCTGATATGCATTGCAACTCTTCCTCTTTGTTAAGTACTGAACTTGAAGGGGAAGTCGTCGGAATTATGGTTGTACCTGGACAATAGAAGTTGTAGTGGTCAGATGGAGTAAGACAGGGAATCCTATGGAAATCCGGGGCAGGGTTTACTTGATGTGTTGTACCAAGTGGGGGAGCAGAAAGGACTTGGCTTCAATTTATAAGAAGTTGTGCCCTTCTCCTCGTCAAGTGTCCTAATTTCAAGGTGAGGGTAAGGAAGATGACAAGAGGTCTGGAGAAATTCTGGAGAGGATGAGTAAGAGTTTGAGAATGACTTAAGAACGTAATTGGAGTATAAAGAGAATAGGATTAAGTGGGAGACTTGGTTGATTTACAAACTGGCGATACAAAACAAAAGTAGCTAGCTTAAATACTAAGGTCGGAGTTTCCGAGGCTGTGGTTAATATGAAAACTGGCTTCCAAGGCAAATCCTGAAACCATTTCACCTAATTGGAAATGAGGGAATTTTGCCTCTAGGCAGTGCTGCTGATAGGAGGTGGGCTGTGATGTAAGGTGGCTGGGAAGGGGGGCAGAAAATGATCAGAAGTCCGGTTGGAAGAATCGGTCTTGACACTCTTCATCCATCTGCACCTGCCCTCTGCATGCTGTTCATTTCTCCACATCTGATGCATCCTCTGAACCCATTCCTGCTCATGTCTGTTTCATAATTGCAATGCTGCTTGAATATCAATATGCCTTGGTGGGTCATGATATAGTGGTTCAGCAGCTAAAGCAGCTTGCCTCTCCACCTCCTGTTCAGCCAGCTGCTGTAATTGTTGATTATGCTGCCTAGTGGAAGCTTACATCAGCTAAGGTGAGCAACACTCAAAAGAGGGCTGAGTCAGAAGTAAAACCAGAGTGTATCTGAAAAGCAGTAGTAGGTAATACACAGAGTCACTAGAATGAGAGTGGAGGTGGGAAAAAGGGAAGTATGGAAAAAGGTCCGTGAGTGCATATATATAAGCGAATAGTCTCGGTGTCAATAGTAGTCAACATGCTGAGTCAGGTCCAGGCTTACACCCTCCCCCCCTCAGAAAAATTTGCCATCAACCGTTCAACCAGAGAGAGAAAATAAGTGAGATAAATACAAAACTGCTCACAGGGTGCATCAAAAACCCCGTAGGGAAAAGCTACCTGTGGCATGGACATGAAGAAGGGGAGTGATACAATGCCCTTAACCATTTCCTGTGAACCATTTATCCAAGGCCGCATTGTCAGCGAGTTTGGACCCCATGAGCCATTCACCTCTTGGCTGTATCCAGCCAACATACCAGATATTGCATTCCACAGCCTCATTTTCTCGTGTCGATTATTTTCTCCACTAAATATTCTTGTTGTCCATCTTCTGTAACAACCGCCCCCAGTCGAACAAGTTTTCTCCCAGGGAATAACTCACTGTTGTTTTCGTTGTGCTTGAAGACCTCTGAGGTGTGGAACATCGGATAAATTTTTGACAATGTTGGCAAGTTCAATGTAACCATTGTTTTTTGCGGTTGACTTCTGTAATCCCAAAAGGGCCATCAAACTGTGGCATGAATTTTGCCACCTGTTTCTCTCCCTTTGCAGTGTACTGTCGTCTTCTGTTTGTTGTTGACAACATCACCTTGTCCCTGATTTCTAGTTTTGGTTCTGCTCCTTGTGTATGCTGCCTGCAGCACCTTCACTTTCAGCAAATTATCCTGTGCCTCACAGATGTCTAGTTGTAGCTGATCAATCAGCTCCCTGGCTCTCAGCTCCTCTGGCATTGATGTTGCTACTGGCAAAATCAGCAGTGGGATCAGATGTGGGCTTTGTCCCATCCATAGTTGGAATGGTGAAAACCCCATTGATTTGTTTATCGTGTTCACTGAACTCATGGTAGTGCTCTTGCCCATCCCTTCTGTGTTCTGGCAACATAGTAGCATAACACCTGATTTATCATCTTGTTTGTTCGCTCTGATACACCTGTCTGGGGGTGATATGCCATGGACATTTTCAGTTTGACTCCTGTCAACCAATGCAAGGCCTTCCAGAATTTCGACATGAATAGCTTGTCCCTATCTGATATGATGTCCAGTGGCAGTCCATTTTCACAATACCAGAAATTGAATTTTTTTTTTTGCAAGGTCCTCTGCCATAATATCTGTCCATGTTGCTATCACTTGGATGTCTGTGCCCAAGCGATCTGTCATATTCAGGATGCAGTTGAAATTATTATTTTCTGGTAGTGGGCCAATGAAATCCATTGCCACTGAGTCCCCATGCTGATCCGGCATGGGCAGTGGATGCAGTGGGCCCGCCAGCCTACTTGTCCTAGTCTTGTTCTGCTGGCATTCGGAGCAGCTTGGCACATATGCTTCCTCCAGGTCTCACTGCATGTTCAGCCAGTAGTACGACTTGTGTAGTGACCCATACAATTTTTCAAACCCAAAATGACCCAATGTGTCATGCACCAGGCAGAACAGTGACTCACAAATTGATCCCACTGTGGGAATCACCAAGCAGTTACCAATGAACAGCAGTTCATCTCTTTTCTGCATGCTTGGCATCCCTGGTGCAGCCACTATCAGTTTCTTGCACCACTTATCTTCTTTGTATCCTTTTACAATTGATTTGTAAAACAGCATGTCATTTGCGATCAACAGTATGGCGGTCATGGCTTGTGTCATTGCTATATCTGTTTCAGCTAATGCATGTGCACAGAACAGTGGACAGTTTGGCGATGCCAGCAATATCACATTAACAGACATCATTTTGTCATCTTCACAGTAATCATATGGTCTGTGAGCTAAGTGAATTGCTGACATGCTGTCAGAAGCAATCTCGACTGGCAGCCTCAACAGTGCATCTGCCACTGTGTTGTCATCACCCTTGATGTACACAATCTTTGCGTCGAATTGCGACATAAATTCCATCCACTGCGCCTGTCTTTGTGACAAGTCTGGCTGTGTTTTGAAATTCTCCAGTGTTCTGTGGTCAGTGAAAATTGTGAAGGTGCTCCCTACCAGGTCCACACACCATTTCCAAAGTATGCATATTATTGCTAGCATTTCCTTTTTGTGCACTGGATAATTTAGTTCTGCTCCTTTGAAAGTCATTGAGTCAAATGCTACTGGCTTTGCTGTTTCCCAAGATTTGCCAAAGGACAGCATGGCACCCAAGCAGTATTCGCTAGTGTCAGTTGTTACAGATATTCAACTTTCCATATCATTATGGTCAATCGTTGTTAAGCAGTCGCGACCCACTAAGATCACCTTGATAGCTTCAAATGCTGTCTGATGCTCGTTAGTCCATGGAGGAAAATTATGGTTTGCCTCCTTTGCTGTTAACAGTGTTAATACTGCTGTGTGTGTGGCCAGATCTGGCAGAAACATTGCCAAGTAGCGGACCAGGCCCAGGAATCTCCTGACATCCATCGCTGAGCATGGGTGCAGCCACACCAGTATTTGGTCTGCCTTCTTTGAGTCTGCCTCAATACCCTTTTGCGATATTGTGTGTCCCAAGAAGTTGATGGACGTGCAGTACAGCTTCGTTTTCTTTGGATTGCAGTACAGTCTTGCCACTTATAACACTGTCAGGATCAGTTGAACATTACAGCGATGCTCATCAATTCTGTTCGACCAGATTACTATGTCATCTAGGTATACATGACAGATCTTGCCAATGTATTCTTGTAAGGCCACGGATACTCTCTGTTGATGTATTGCTGGTGCATTTCATAGTCCCATTGGCATTACCAGCCATTCATACAGGCCAAATGGGGTTGTTACCAGTGTCAAGGCCACATTGTCAGGATGCATTCTCATTTGAAAAAAACTGTCAGTCACATCAATTGTTGACCATATTGAACCTTTCGCACAGTCCACCAGGATATCATCTACTCTTAGCAGGGGATGCATGTCTGTCATTGTGTTCATATTCAGTTGCCTGTAGTCATTCACCCATCACGGTAGAACTGTCAAATCTGCCTTAGGTATGATGAATGCTGGTGAAGCCCACAGTGAAGATGAAGGTTGTATGTGTCCCGCATCCAGATGTTTTTGTATGAGAATCCCCCACGCTTTGCAGAATTTTCATGGGCATTGGTAAGTTTTATTGTTTGTTCTGCATTTTTCAGTTTTATCTGCACCTGGACATCCATAGGTAGTTGGTTGGCATGTGGGATCGGTTCGAAGATGTCACAGAACTCTTCCTTCAGATTGTCTTCAAGTTGCATGAACACTGCCACATGGGTCAACACTTCAACACGTGTGGTTATAGCTCCCACAATATCCCCAGGCTTCAACTCCTCAAAGGTCATTTGTTTCAGACATTGGCTCAGCACATATTTCAGTTCAGCAGTTTTATTTGTTTTGGTGGGGGCAGTGTTACAGGGTTTAACAAATCATATTGCTCTTTTTGTCTATACAGCTACATTCAGAATAATCTGTTACAATATTGGTGTGCATAGCAGCATAAGGAATGGTAGTCTGAGAATTATAGGAGTACACAATTGTGGGGAGATAAGCGCTCAAACAGTTTTTGCAGTCCATAGTCCATCTAAAGAAAAAACACACAGCTTCACCCATTCTGTCAGGGTTGTCTTTCTACTTTCTTTCTTGTTCAGTAATGCAACATCAATTGTCTTGGGCACAGGTAAATGGCAGCAGCATAATCCCAACTGTTTGACTAGGTCTATGCAAATAAGAATGATGTGAGCACCATTGTCAAGCAGCATTGGGATGGTAACTGCATTCTATACAGCAGGCCCAGTCATGGCACCTTGCCATCATAGGTGGCATACTTGGAAAGGAGCACTTACCTCTTCATAGCTTTCATCTTTGTCACTGCCAGTTCCATTCCCAAGCACTGACAATGCCAATGGAAATGTTGCAGCTGTTTCTTCAGCCCATGAGCTGACTGCAGCCATGGGTCATCCTCCAGCTTTTGCTTTTGGTGCACTTGCTGTCATCACTGGTGCTGCAGGTCCATTTACTGCCATCGCAGTGATCGGTGCCAACGGCAGGGCAGTAAGGTGATCAATGAGTCCCACATATGTAGCTGCATCTGGGAACCCATAGGGGCATGAAGTGGAGATGTGGTTGATGTTCAGATGGCGGCATTTACAACAGCTGTTTCTGGCATTGAGCATTTCAGGCTCTTTGGTGGTCAGGGCTGCTAGGCGACGGATGGAGTTGTTTATAGCAGTACTAGTATCGGTGGGTGGAGCATTTGAGCAGCTCGAGGGCATGCCTGCGCCCCCATTGAGTCAGCAACACTTGTTGGAGTCTTCTTGCCGGTTGAACACCAGCTCTGCTTCCTCTCACACACGTTTCATGTCTGCGCATCGGTTTTCATCTATGCACTTACCTTAAGCACCCAGGGTTGTAACTTCAGTGTAGCATTCAGATTCCCAGCAGTGCATCGCCGAGTGAGCTCAGAGTCTAGTCCAGCCTCTAGTTTGTCACGTAGTGCAGTGTTGGAGAAGAAAGAGGGGGTATTAGCAATGATAGCATTAAGCAATTGCAAATAAGAGAACCAGTCCCAGAACAATTCATTTGTTTTCATAGTAGCAGAGAGTATGCGACAACGGATGATGGGAACCCAATCAGGGTCCAAGTAGTTCCAACATGAAATCTGTGAAAGATAGCACCAGGATCCTAACATGGTCCCCTCTGATCCATGTGTGAATCTGGGGATCTCGAAAGGCACCTACAATTTTCAGGACCTGGTCTGCATCTTTTATTTCTTTCTCATTAAAAAAGGTTCATACAGCATCCTTCAAAATCCCACATCACTTGCACATCAATCTCGCTGGCAGTGAGCACCAGCGATTTCAACTGGTGCATGTGCTCAACTGCAGCAACTTGGTTTGGAATGTATGACATCGGTATTTGCAAATGTGCAGGGAAATCAAAATCCAATGAAGAGGAGGAGTCAGAAGTAGCAGGAAAAGTGGTATTTAGAACAGCAGGAGCAGCCAGTGGTGTGTGTGGAGGAGATGGACTTGGTATATGCACATTTAGTGGGGTCGGCATTTGTGTTTCTATGGGGGTATCTTCCAACAGTGGAGTCAACAGGGAGCCCAGTATGGGAGACAGGGAACAGTCCCCAACATAATGGCATTTGAGTGCGCCACTGGAGTGCTAGGAGCAGACAACACACCATGCAACAAATGTGACGACACATGCATGGCAACCAGTTGTTTTTGAGACAGTTTGACCAATAAAAAAAGAGTGGGACAGCTAGCAGCTGTGGAACAGTAGTGACAGTTGGCAGGGTGTAGTTTTTGGTCAGTCCTTCAAAAAAAAGTGGAAGCTTACCTCAGCTAAGGTGAGCAACACTCAAAAGAGGGCTGAGACAGAAGTAAGACCAGAGTGTATCTGAAAAGGAGTAGTAGGTAATACATGGAGTCACTAGAATGAGAGTGGTGGTGGGAAAAAGGGAAGTATGGAAAATAGTGTTTAAAGGTCCGGTCTGTAGGACTGAAAAAAAGACCAAAACCGAACTGAATTGGACCGATTAGGACTGGACCAGTGGTCTATTTATGGACCGGTCTTTTTCAGTCCAGTTGCTGGTCTTTCATTTTGAAAAATATAGTAGGACCAATAAAAAACCGGTTTCAACCGGTCACTCATCCCAAAACGTATTGGACCTTACTCCCACACATATTTACTTCATTTTCGGTCCCTGGATCATCAAAAATGGTCAAGAATTGGTTGAGATATGACCAAAAACATTTTTGTACAAGTATTTTGTTGTATCAGAACAACTTTGATTGCATTGCTTACTACCTGAGCTATAATTTTTTTTTGGACATCTATATGACATCATAAAAATACCAACAACACACCTAACAATCTGTACCATGTGACTTTATTCATTTAACAGCCCAAATGAGTTGCAACTACAAACTTCAAATTACAAACTACAAACTGTAACTTGAATGCATGTCCTTTCGGTTTTGGTCATATCTCAATCAAATCTTGATGGAATTGATTAGGTCCTGTTTGGCAACCAAATTTAGCCAGACATCTACAACTAAACTACAACTAACCATTGTTGATAATGATTATATAATCACATCAATCATAGTATTGATCATACCCTTACACCGCGCACGGCTTCATACTGGTTGCCCTTGCTATGGAGGTAGATGACGGTAATGATACAGATGGTGGGGGATCTACTACTTCTTCTGAGAGGGATGATGTGGAACATTCACAAAGAACCTCATATCTAATGGTTATTATCTCTACTCTTGCAGCCGCTATCACTCATTATGCATCTGGTCTCTATGACAAGCAGGCATATCACACATCGGCTCTCACTGGTCATGCCTGGGTCCTCGAGTTGCTCACTGGTCACCCTGATTGTATCCAATGTGAACTTGGTGTCAGGCATCATGTATTTCATCTTCTCATTGATAAGCTTCAAGAATTGGGCCATAGCGATTCACGTTATGTTACTTTGGAGGAACAGCTTGCAATTTTCCTCTACTCGTGTGTGACAGGTCTCTCAACCCATCATGTTGTTGAGAGATTTCAGCATACAACTGACACAATTTCTAGGTATGTTTGATTTGATGCTGGCTTTCCCGATTCTCAAGCAGCATACAGATACTTCAAAGCCATGCTTGCAGTGTTCTCTTCTGCTCCGTTTTACACCACTTATGTCTGAATGCCAACTGCATCTGATCCGGTGCCTCCTGAAATATTCCACAATCCGAAGCGCTACCCATTCTTCAAGGATGCGCTTGGAGCACTTGATGGGACACACATAAACTGTTCACCCTCAGTACAGGAGCGTGAAGCTGCTCGCAACCGAAAAGGCTTATTGACTCAGAACTGCCTGGTTGCTTGTAGCTTTGATCTATTGTTTTTGTATGTCCTCAGTGGTTGGGAGGGATCAGCCTCGGATGCGCTAATATTCTATAATGCATGTCTAACTGACTTCCCCATCCCCAATGGGAAATATTATCTGGCAGATGCAGGCTTTCCTGTATGCGACAAGCTGTTGGTTCCATATCGTGGTGTTCGCTATCATCTTGCAGAGTGGGGGCATGCACAGATCTGGCAAGTTCTTTAACAAAGGTTGTTATCCAGTGATTTATTGTCAATGCAGACCTGCAAACAAAGAAGAATTATTCAATCTTTGTCATGCCTCTGCTCATAATGTAATCGAGCAAATTTTTGGCGTTTTGAAGCACCGCTTTTGGATTCTCATCATCCCACCTGAGTATGATCTTCAAATACAGACACATATTCCCCCCACCCTTTGTGCACTGCACAATTTCATCCATCGGCATGATCCCTCTGATATCAATGACTTTCCTGATACCACTGACAATCCAGCTGATCATGCAGATGGCTCTGGAATTGGAGAGCTTGCCACAAGTGCAGTGAGTGCATGAGAGCAGGCAAGTGCAGGTAACAAGCGAGACCAAATTGCGCAGGACATGTGGAACAGCTACAAACAAATTCTCCGAGAAAGGGGTGAGGTTTGGGAAGATGTACCTACCATTTAATATCATGTGTACTGCGACCGTCTATCTTACTCTTGTAACATGCCTTCTCTTTGCTACACTTAAAATATGGCTACCATTCTTTTGTTACCCTCTTGTATCAGCATATGACATATCAATTCTATCATGACATCTGTGCAAATTTTATTTGGTAGACAAATTTCCTGCTCATGCACAAAAACATCTACAATTTGACATAAAGGATACACACGTACTACATGCTCATTGTTCAATACACTACAGCGCAGTGGCATCATTGGTAGTATCATCAATGGTCACTCCAATTTTAGACAGCTTATGCTTCACCCAAGCCTTCCGGACACTTTCAATTGAGATCGAGAGATATGCCTTAGCACTGCCTTCATTTTCCTCCAATATCTCGATCAGCACAGCAAGAACATCAGGTAGCAAGTGTGTTTACAACTGTTGAGCATGTTCCACCACTTCACTGATGGTATTTTCGCGATGATCGCGATGAGATAGCTGATCTACATGTCACGCTTCATCCAAATTGAGCCCTCTCCGGTATGATGCACTCAGATCAGCAATGCCATGCCCAATTGATGTTAAGGCAATTGCACCCATCATCCATCCTCGCTTTGCAGATGTAGATGTTGATGTTGATAAATGAGATGAAGAAGGTTGAGAGCTTGTGTTTTCGGCTACAGAAAACCGCCGCTTTGATGTGATAGATGGTGAAGCAGGAGGGGGAGTAGGCGGGGGCTGTCCAGCAAGATTGTTTACATCATTGTGCTCGCTTGCATTACCAGAGACCATATCCACATCACCAGAGCCACCTGTTGCAACACTGGCAGTTGGCACCCCAGTCAATACAGGGGGTTCCCCATGCTCGGTCACCGAGGCTCCACCTGCAACAGGGTCTCCAGCAGATCCAGCAGATCCCTGGACTGATCCTCCAGTGCTGGGAGTGACATCGTGATTACCTTGAACAGATCCACCAGCCTGAGTGCTGGTAGCAACACCAGGACTGCTTGGTATGCTTTTTTGCCTTTTGCGAGACTTGGCATCAAGAGTTTGACATTATCGTACAGGCTCCACCCCTTCTCGCCATATAGAGATGCTTTGGGATGTTTCTGTACATGATTAGCAAAGATTGAGAATGATTTTAGGGCACATACCGCGACATAGTCTTTCCAAACTTCTTTGAGATCTGAGGGTGTATCATCTGTGAGGCCCAGGCCATTCTCAGGAGTCCATGCGATGCTGGAAAGGTTAGTCAGTGGATCCACAATTCCAAATATTTCTTTAATCTAGGAGAGATGTTCAATGATTGTGAACTTGGAGATGATATTTGGAGTGGCTCACACGTCCCCACTTGGTCTTACAACTGTCAGCTGTCTTCGCAGCACCCTTGGCACTCCCCACCTCTTTGGCAACAGCACTCCATATGGCAGGCCTGAAGTTCATACCATCACCAGCTTCAGCTTGGTGTGCCAGCAGTGAAGAGATGAGGGCTTGTTCCTCTTCAGGACTCCATGCAGCACGCTTGCTTGGTTCAGAAGCTTGAGATTGAGCAGAGCTTTTCTTTCTTTTGTGCTCATTGATACCCAATGGCAATTGTAGGTTTGATTGAGATGATGACACTTTCTAGATCTTGTCTGCATCATGGGCCGGTACCGGGACAGTATCGATGTGATTACATAATCATTATCAACAACAGTTAGTTGTACATAGTTTAGTTGTAGATGTCTGGCTAAATTTGGTTGCCAAACAGGACCTTAAATGTTGGATGAATCTACAGAGAATTAGAATCTGTATCCATAAACACAATATGTATGAGGTAATGCTTATATTTGTTGAGATACATATGGGTTATTTTGATGATAAATTTTATGACAAAAGACTGGTCCGAACCAGTCTTTTTTTGGTCCATGGACCGATTAGGACCAGTCCTAAATGGTCCAGTTGCGGTCCCCCAATATCAGGGTCAGTCCCAGACCGGTTGCAGTTGCCAGTTGCCCCATTTGGAAGTCAAAAACTGGACTGGACTGGACCTTTAAACACTAATGGAAAAAGGTCTGTGAGTGCATATATATAAGTGAGTAGTCTCAGTGTCAATAGTAGTCAACATGCTGAGTCAGCTCCAGGCTTACACCTAGCTGCTTCAGCTCCAGCTGCTTGCCTCCATTCTGGGATTGTTCTGGGAGTTATGCAGAATCAACTGATGAATCTATCATTGAATTCTTGCAGACAGTCAGAGTACATGGTGATTCAGAGACAATTCAATGACAATTCATTGATGGGAATCAGAGTTGAAACTCCACTGAATTGACCCTTTGGATGATCATTAAATCCAGATGTTTTAGAAGTATTGCTGTGCATTCCATGACACTGCCACATAACAAGACATGCATGGCCACATTGGATCTATCTATTATCTATTATGGCACAAACAGTGTAGACACAATAAGTGGAAGATTGACATAAATCCCAAGAGCACTAAGAGAAAGGCAGAGCAAACCCTGTGCAGGAGAATGATCAGGATTGTCAAAGATCAGGTGTTCCTCCCAGTTTTCTGTCCACTCTACTGGGAATAAATAGCAGAAAGAGAACTAAAAATTGAAGAAATTATCAGCTCTTTCTGCAACAATTTGCTGCTCATAAAAAACCAGCTTCAAACTGGGGGTTCATCTCTGCAACTACTGTTCATGTCTTTTTGTGTTACCAGTAGTATGGAATTTAGAAATAAGCAAATAACAACCATGAACATGCAAATATCTCCCTCTTAGAACAAGATGGATATTGAAATCTACAACACATGAACATGTACAGTACCTGAGCCTGGAGAATGGCATGGGTATGGGGTATATTGAGGCTACCCTTACCCTTACCATCCAAAACAAGCATTTAAAAGTTTGGTCCAGTCCAGTTTTATGAATGGACCAGAGACTGGACCTACCAAAGATAATTTATTAAATGGTCCAGACCAGGAGGAGAAAAAAACTGGTGCAAACTGGTGCAGGCTAATCATGAATCAAATAAGATATAGGCTACATTTCCTGGGTATGAGACACATGAAACACATCTCAAATAACAGGCTGGAAATGTAGCCAAAGAAAATGCAAACATATTCTGTCTGTAATGTGAAGTAATTGGACCACTCCATCACATGTCATGCATGGTAGGGTTGTCTGATCACTTCACATTAGGAAAACATTTGCATGATCATTGGCTACATCTCCAGTCTCTTATACAAGACTCACACACCCAGACCATACTCTGAACCAGACCAACACTAGTACTACAACAGGTTTAGGGCAAACAGTGGCTCCTGAACACTGTTTTTTGCATGTTTTTCAGGAGTTTGTGTAAGGGGACAGTCAGCCATGAAGACTCTGCCAGGTTTCTGCACCTCAGGCAACCACCCCTTAGGGTAGATTGTCCCACCAAGAAAGACTACCATAAGTAGGCCTAAGACCAGGGGATAGTTCCAAGCTCCATGGTCCTCCCCATGCTTAGACCTGGACATCCCATTCGGAAGCTATAAGGGCAACCTCAGCCTCTAGCAAAGGGAAATCCAAAGTTAAAATTATACTACATATTACAGGGATTGGAGGCACACCTAGCAAAGGGAAATCTGAAGAGAAAACTCTGAGGACCCCTTTGCCAATGCCCAGTATATGTGAAGACTGCAAAAATCAAATAATAATCTAAAAATAGAAAAGGCAGAGATAGGCAGATCAAGGCTGCCAAATGACATCATACCAAGGGGTAGATGTTGGAAGGGGTGCTCTGCCTCTAAATATAAAACTGTCAACATGCACAAATGTGATAGAAAGGGAAATTAGTAATAAAATAAGGAAAAATCATAGAAAATGAAGAATAGAAGGAAATGAAGTGAGGAAAAATATAGGACAAACATAAAAAATAGGAGAAACACACAGGGCACCCCCCCGAGTCCCCCCTAGTTCCCTTACATCACCCCCTGTCTAAGATGCATTGCCCTGATGCATTTGAAATTGCATATGACCAAAGTCAATGACTTGAATGCAACACAGTGCAGCAGTGTGCCATCGGTGGAATTCCTTGACTAACTGAGGGGCATTTACATTGGACTCTTTGACCCATGAGTTCTCCTCATACCCATAACCCTTTCAGTGCACCAAATACTGGAGTTTTCCTCAATGCAACCAGCTATCCAAGGTTGACTCGACTTTGTTCTGGGGTTCTCCCTTGATCACTGTAGGTGGCAGTGGTGGACGTAAATGGTGTCCTGGGAATGGATCTAAGGGAGCTGGAAGGAGTTTGATGACATGGAAGACTGGGTGGAGTCTGGACATGGAGGCTGGGAGGCGTAGACGATAGGCATGCATTCCAACACACTTGACAATGGGGAAAATGAGTGAGTTTCTTGGATGGACACATAGTGGAGATGTCACTGGAGTCAAGGTAAACTCAATCACCAACCTTGTACTAAGGGGTCGGAGAATGGTGTTGGTTGTAAAAGTGCACCATGTTGTCCCTCGCCTTTGCCTCCTCCAAGCTATCCCGCATGTGTTCTGTGAACTCATTCACCATCTTGATATGTGAGGGAGTTTGGCGATGTTTGAATCTCATGTGTGGATGTCATCCAGTGTCTAAGAGGAAAGGGGTCTGTTGAGTGGAAGCATGGACATGGTTGTTGTATCCAAACTCAGCCAAGGGGAGAAGATCATTCCAATTGTCCCGGCACTCATTGATAAAGATGTGGATGTACTGCTCCAGTTCCTGGTTGACTCACTTAGTCTGGCCATCAGTTTGTGGGTGATAGGCAGTCAAAGCAAGGAGTTTGATCCCCAGAAGTCAGTACAGCTCACAAGTGAACTCTGCCATGAACTGAGGGCCACAGTCAGAGAGGAAAGCCATGTAATTTCCACACATGGTGGAGATAGAGTCAGGCAGCACCCAGGGCACTGACAGTGGTGTGAGTGGGAATGAAGTGAGCACATTTTCCCACTGAATCAACTGTGCACATCACCACATCAAACCCATTCAACTCTGGCAACTCCACCACAAAGTCAACACTGACAACATCCCAATGACTCTCTGGAACAGAAAGAGGGTGTAGCTTGCCAATGGGTTTGCGATGAGGAATCTTGGTGTGTAAGCAAAGGTCACAAGTATGACAATACTGACCAATGAGTCATGACATGTGTGGCCACCAATAATTCTGTGAGGTGAGCTCCAAGGTCTTCCAGCATCCAGGATGACCAGCAATCTGTGAGTCATGGTGTTGGGATATGATGCACCGGCAAAGGTCTGGGTCATTGAGGACATAGATGTGATCCCTGAAATACAACAAGTCCTCCTTTTCAGCCCACTCTGCTGCATGCAAGGAAAGGGTGGAAACCTTCCTCAGTTCTTTAACAGCTCAGGCAACAACATCCTTGTGTAAACCACTATGGTTTGTGCAATGAATGTTGTGTAGGATGTCCCGCTCCTTGCCTTGGGGTGCAATGCCTTCCAGTGCCCAAATGGTGAACAAGTCTGGCTTCAACAACACAATGTTTTGATTGTCATCGCTGCCATACCCATGGTCTGCATGTCAGGAGAAGGCATCAGACCAATGAGCTTGATGACAGTTCAATTTCTTGGCTGTCATAAAGTACTTGAGATTCTTGTGATCCATCCAAATTTCCACCTTGTGTTGGGCACCCTTGAGGAAGTGTTGCCACTCCTCAAGTGCACACATTATTGCCAACATCTCCTTGTCATGGATCTCATAGTTTTGCTCTACAGCACTAAGGCCTTTGGAGTAGAACACAACAGGATGCCACTTCTGGTCCTCCAGAGACTGCTGAGACAACACAGCACCTGTCACAAAGTCAGAACTGTCAGCTTATACATGAAAAGGGCATGAATCATCAGCAAAGGTAAGAATGGGAGTGGAAGTGACCATCTCCTTAAGCTTTTTGAACACCTCCTGTTGTGCATTATCCCACCTCCATGCCTCCTTTTCTGTCAAGTCAAACAGTGGTCGTGCACAATGTGAGAAATCCTTGATAAAACACCAATAGAGATTGATGAAGCCCAGGAAAGACTGCACCTCTTTCTTGTTTGTGGGCATCAGCCAAGCCATGACCCTGTTCACCTTGATAGGATCCATCTCCACCTGACCCTTCAAGATAATCAGGCTGAGGTACTTGATCTTGGTCTTCTCAAACTCGCACTTGTCCTGACAAAGGTAGAGTTTGTACTATTGAAGTTGTTCTAGGATGAGGCACATGATGTGATGGTGCTCTTCAACTGTGCAAGTGAAGATGAGGATGTCGTCAAGATAGATACAAACAACACCTTCAAGGATGAGGTTGTGGAAGATGTCATTCATCATGGTCTGAAAGGTGGCAGGACTATTAGTAAGGCCAAAGAACATGATGAGCAGTTTAAAAAGACCATGGTTGGTATGAAAGGCTTCCTTCCACTCATCTCCCTCCTTTATCCTCATATTATTGTAACCCCAACAGATGTCAAGCTTGGTGAAGCATCAGGCTCCACAGATAGTGTTGCCTTGACCTTTTGGGATTTTTGTATATTGAGAATAACTTGATACCATGTGCCCAGATCACTTAGTGTTGAGAGAGGACCCAACGACTTTTGGGGTCTTGCATCCATGTAAATATTTTGAGAAATTTATAAATTTTATTGGAATTGATATTGCCCTTGACTCATTTTTTCAAGTCAACCAGTAAAAAATGAGTCAAGGGCAATATCAATTCCAATAAAATTTATAACATTCTCAAAATATTTTCATGGATGCACGACCCCAAAAGTAGGTGGGTCCTCTCTCAACACTAAGTGGTCCAGGCACATTGTATCAAGTTATTCTCAATATACAAAATTGCCAAAAGTTGGTCAAGGCAACACTATCCACAGAGCTGGTTCACAAATTCAGAGATAAGAGGTAATGGGTAGCAATTTTTGACTGTGATGTTGTTGAGCCTTCTGTAGTCTTGAACCAGTCGAAGTGAGCCATCCTTCTTCTTGACAAAAAAAAAGGGAGAGGCCATGGGTGACTTCGATGGTCGAATATGTCCAGAGACCAGGTGCTTATTGATGAACTGGTCAAGCTGTTGCTGTTTTTCAGGAGAGAGAGGATAGACCTTTCAGGACGAAGGGGTTGCACCGGGGGTTAGTTCGATCACGTGATCCCATGGCTTACGCACAGGGAGAGAGTCAAATGATTCCTTGGAGAACACATCCCCAAACTCATGGAGATGAGGAAGCAAGGAAGGAGTAGAGGATTTAGCAGCATTGTTTTTGTGGAAGGCCTCAGTGAGGTGTTGGGATATGTTCAATGTAGCACACACCTCGTGCGATGGATGAATTGCAGTGTAGAAGATCCAACCACCTTCCTCCACTTCCTCTGGCTCCTCATCATCATCATCATCTGAGTCCGGCATCATATCAGGAACCCCTTCTAACTCCACTTCATGTATAGGCAGGGGTCTGGCATGACACTTCTGAGTACGTCATATTGATGCCCTACCCTTTGTCCATGAGGTTCTTGTCTGGCTTCCATGAAACAAGTGTGACAGTGGGATGGACATCAGCTCATTATAACCTCCCCAGTATGCCAGTTGACCTCTGGGTTATGGTCTCAAAGCCACAGATGGCCCAAAATCACCTTCTGCTTTCCTAATTGAGTGACAGCAAAAAGGACATGCTCACTATGATATTTGTAATGGAAGACCAGGTCTACAACCTCTCGGATGGCACCAGCTTTGTTTGGGGACCCATCCACATTATAAACAGGTATCAGATATGAGAGTGAGCAAGTATTCCTGAACTTTACACTGCCCCACATAGTCCTGGAGGAATCCTGGTAGTCCTACCGGGAAGACCAGAAATCCTCCAGGAATCCAGTAGGACTCACCAGGACTCACCAGGACTCACCAGGAATCCAGTGAGACTCAGTACCCTAAAGTCATACCATAATGAAAAGTTAATTTGAGATATCTTACAAGTTTCAAGTGCTTCAGACTTCATGAATTTCACAAAGTACCTACAAAATAAACTTGTTCAGAGCAGGGATTGAACTCTAGAACTCATGATCAAGAATCACATGACAAACCAAACAAGTGCTTAACCAGTTGAGCCACAGGAGAATTATTAGCTGCCAATATAAAAGTGTATTTATACCCTCAAACTCAAACTTAGGTATTTCTCTCTCGAAGCTCACAATTAAGATCAAATAAAATTTATTAACTACATCCCTCACATTGGACGCGAGGGATACACCATTAATTACATAAAAAAAAAATCTCCCCCATGCAAGGTGCGAGGGGGAGTCCTACAAATATATACATATAAAACTAATCTCCCCTCACATTGAACACGAGGGGAGCACTACAATTATAAAGAAAAAGAAAGAAAAACCCCTCCCCCACATAAAATGTGGGCAAGGGGGAAGGTATTACCATAAATAAAAAATGAAAAAAACCGCCCCACACAAAATGCGGGGGTGGCCTGGTGAGTCATGCCTGTCATCCTGTCCCTGTCATCCTGGGTGCCAGGCCTTCATTGTCACTGTCCTTGTCATTGCCATCCTGGGCATTGTTTCCATGCTGCTCCTGGTCATGCCCTTCCTGGGGGCGTCGTTTCCATACTGCTCCTGGTCGTGCCCTTCCTGGTCATCGTTGCCATCCTGGTGCTGGTGTCCTGTTGTCGTTGCATGGTCATCTCTGTCCTTGCACCTGTTTGTCATCCTGGCTTCACTGTCGCTGTCCTGGCCATGTTGCGTTCCCTGGTGCTGGTGTCCTGTTGTCATTGCATGGTCATGCTTGTTGTCCGTTGTCCTCCCTGTCCCATCATTTTTGTGGTCATCCATTGTCCTCCCGTCCTTGTCTTGCCACTCTGCTGCTCTCGTTGTTTTGGGCCTTGCCACCCTGCTGCTCTCGTCATTTGCAGCTCCTCGTCTCTGTCTCCATGGTCCTCATTGTCGCTCCCTGTTTCCACCCTGCGAGCAGCTGCTCACGGTGGTGGAGGGTGCAGTGGCGGTGGTGGGTTGCATCATACAATGAGAAACTATAAAAATTCAAAAGAAAACTAATATTAATCAAAAAAGAATGAAACAAACAAAAAAAAAACTTACCTGGGTCCATTTCCTTATGGCCTTCCCTCTCTGCATTGTTGTTCTCTGTTTCTTCATTTGTTGTTTGTCATTTGTCATTTGTTGTTTGTCATTTGTCATTTGTTGTTTGTCATTTGTCATTTGTCATTTGTTGTCTGTTGTCTGTCGCTCACTTGTTGTTCTTTGTTTGTTGTTTGGTGTCATCTTGTTGTCATGATATAGTTAGAACCTAAAGAAGGAAAGTAAATATTAGTTAGTTCAATAAAAAAAAAGTCCAAAACATTACCTGGGCCCCAAACGACATCTGTCATTGTTTGGGGGCTGTTGGCGGCATTAGACGAGGTGGTGGTGGCCATAGGAGCAGTGGCGACAGGTGTTGATGGAGGGGAGGCGGTGGAAAGGAGGTGGCATCATCGTTGAGAGTGGTGATGATGGTGGATGATGAGCTGGCAATGTTGATATGCGGCTGTGTGCTTTGTCATGCACAGCTGCCCCAATGGTACCTAGAGCAGTAAGTGGACATACCTCATAAGTCTATGTGGTGTAGTGGTTATATTGGCTAAGCTAAAATGTTGTTGTCTCATGCCTAGGGTTCAATTTCAGCTCATGTCATTTATTTTATTACTTAGTAGTAGTAAGGACTCATGGTTCAATGCTACTGGATTCCTTGTGAGTCCTTGTGAGTCCTTGTGAGTCCTTGTGAGTCCTTGTGAGTCCTTGTGAGTCCTTGTGAGTCCTTGTGAGTCCTGATGAGTCCTGATGAGTCCTGGTGAGTCCTGATGATTCCTGATGACTCCTGGTGAGTCCTGATGAGTCCTGATGAGTCCTGGTGACTTCTGGTGACTCCTGATGAGTCCTACAGCTGATGAGTCCCACAGAGTCCTGGTTACTCTTGTAGAATCCTACAGGATTCCTGGTCAGTCCCCCCAGATTCCTGAGAGTCCAAGTCCTGGGGAATTCCTGGAATAGTACCAGGAAGAGCCTGATTTACCAGGAATATACCAGGACTGAACCAGGAATCCCACTGGAGGAAAAACAGCCAGGAATGCAACATATGGTGAACAATAGCTATGGCAGGGATAACCAGGAATCCTGGAGGAATCCTGGTAGTCCTACCAAGAAGACCAGGATTGCATGGAGCAGTGTAAAGAGCTCAAGTATTCAGGCGATGTTGTTGTGCAAGATGGGCATCAATGAAGAGACTGGTCACACCAGAGTCCAGGAGTGCAGAGACACTGAGTATCTGTCCAGTGTCAGTAGTCTGTAGTTCAATTGCTAGGTTCAAGGAATGTGTAGAGGGAGTGGATGCAACAATATATTTGCATGGTAGTTTGCACTCCCATGATTTAATTTTTGGGCATGGAGCAGAGGGAGAGATGGGAAGAGCAGGTACATCTTTAGCCAACTTTGAAGGGTCAGAGAGGGGAACAGTCATGGAAATAGATTTATTCTCCAGGGATTCAACTAACAAAACTTCAAACTGGTTATGGACAGGCAGTGAGGCTGTATGATTCTCACTGTGAATAGAAAAATCCTGCTCCTCTACAACTTCTGACTTGATCTCCTCTGCAACCTGATCCTTCACTTCCTCAACAACTTCAAGCACCAACAGGTCTTGGAGGAGTTCATCTCACCCCTCAGGGGTGAGCATGCAGATATCCTGATGATGGGGACACACTCTGGCCCTGTGCCCAGTTCCCCACAGCAGTAGCAGAGATCCAACCTATGTGCATGGCTGCAGGCCGCATCAACATCCATTGGTACTGGGACATTGACAGCTGGTGTGGGAGTCTGATGGACAGGAATGGGGTTATGGTGGGGAAGAGTTCGATTGAAGGTGTAGGGCACATGAGTGATAGTTGGAGCATGGAATGCAGCATTAAACCCTGCATTTGTGAGTCAGTTCTCATCACAGAGTGAAGCAGCTTCATACCAAGCATAGATATCACTGTCCACTGGGCGCCCTTCCAACATCTGTGCAATCTGGTCCTGAATTTCTCGATTGAGGCCCCATTGGAACTTCACCACCACTGGTAGTTCACTCCCATATCCTCCCATGTCCACCAAATCCTTAAACTCGTCGATATAATTGTCCACAGATTGATGTGCCTGATGGTAAGAGGATGACTCAAGCCATGTCACTGCTCAGTGGCGCTCGTTGAGGGGACAAAAGTGGCATACAAACTCTGCTCGAAAGTCACCCCAAGTGGAGAAAGGTAGAGAACTGAGCTCTTTAGTTTGGCACAGAATATGGTCCACATAGAGATAGGCGCATTCAGATTTCATGTATGTGAAGGCCCAATAAAATTTTGCAGCATCATCGAGGAATTGATGCAACTGGAGACTGATGTACAACTTACAGGAATTAAGGAATGCTTGCCCCTGCGCACACATGCCATTAAATTCAGCAGGGGGAGATGGTTTGATCTGGGTGTGCTCCTTAGTGGGCGCATTGTTGCTGGGCACACTTGGAGTCACAATGGGGGGAATATTGGTCATGGAGCTAGTCTGAAGGGTTCTGACAAAGTTTTCGATTGTAGATTTAAGTGAATTGATTTGCACATGTATTCCAGTAATGTTACTTTCAAGCGCTAGGGGGCATGTTAGGCAAAAATGGTGGCGCACTAAAGGCAGGACTGTCAGGAACAGTGTGTAGGGAGTCTGTGGAGCTTTGGGAAGTGTTGTCCACTCCATACCTGCCTATCCTGGGCAGCGTGTTCGCAATTTCGGGCCTTAGGAGAGAGTTTTCTACTATGAGGGCAACCTCAGCCTCTAGCAAAGGGAAATCCAAAGTTAAAATTATACTACATATTACAGGGATTGGAGGCGCACCTAGCAAAGGGAAATCCAAAGAGAAAACTCTGAGGACCCCTATGCCAATGCCCAGTATATGTGAAGACTGCAGAAATCAAATAATAATCTAAAAATAGAAAAGGCAGAGATAGGCAGATCAAGGCTGCTGAATGACATCATACCAAGGGGTAGATGTTGGAAGGGGTGCTCTGCCTCTAAATATAAAACTGTCAACATGCACAAATGTGATAGAAAGGGAAATTAGTAATAAAATAAGGAAAAATCATAGAAAATGAAGAATATAAGGAAATGAAGTGAGGAAAAGTATAGGACAAATGTAAAAAATAAAGGAAACACACAGGGCACCCCCCCAAGTCCCCCCTAGTCCCCTTACAGGAGCCCCAAAAGGCAGTTGGGTCTGCTCCACAGAACTATATCTGGACCAAGTATACCTCGGGGAGGTCCAACTGCTGTGGGCAGCCCCATGTTACATTTGGACCAGTCCCAATAATGTGGGATTCCCCTACTCTGTCACATCACATATACTTGGGAGTCCCAGAGGTGATGTGACAATTAAGTAATATAGCTTCATTTAAACAAGAGATCCAAGTCTTTATATGTTATATGTGTAACTTATGTTTGAATAGCCAGATACTCTACTGTAACCTACAGGTATGAGAAGGCAGGTGAAGGTAGAAGTGATACAATTGAATGAAGTATTTTACTTTTTGTAACATGTGACAATTCTTTTTACAGAAAAAGTCAAAAGCTCTACAGCAGTTATTATAAAGAGACTCTGATACACACCTTTAATGTATATTATTTCTTTGTAGGATGTAGCCCAGTGGTGTATCCCCTGCCTTGAGGCCACAACTTTCCCCTTCTGGTGTATTGCTTGTACATGTTTATGATAGGCTAGTGTGTGACCATATCACCTAACCTTCTCACACATGATCCTATCACATCATGGGCCATGGCTACTAAGTAATCTGTAGTAAATCTGCTTATTTCCCTTACCCATCAATATACTTATCCCTTCAATATTGTTAACTTCAACCATGTAAGTAGCCCAACATAACCCTTTCATATCATGTAAGCAACAGATAACAGACTGTTAAGAGATCAAATCAGAGCTCGGCACAAACCTTGGAGGCATGCATCAATGTTGATGGGCAACTCAGCTACTTCCGATGTTGCCATCAATGTTGCCACACCATGTTGTGCTCATCATCCTCTATGATGAGCTCACTATCTGCTTATTCTGCACCCTTTCCCTTCGCTTTTTTTGGCAGATAACACTTATATATGTACATAGAGTGTTAATCAACAATCAATTTCCCTTTTACACCCATTTTGGGCCTCTAACAAATATTTTTCCTTGATGAAGAGAGGAGGAAGGGTCTCCTTTTTCCATTGAGGGGCTCCACTACATGTACATGGGTATATAATAGTATTTAGAGCTATATACATGAGTGGGAATGGTGGTGCACAAGATAAGAAGGGAGGGAAGGGGGAGAAGTGAGAGAGTGACCAGAGAGGGTAACCTGTACTGAGCATGTACATGCTCTACAGTCACCAGAGTGCATGTAGATAATTGGAGGGATGTATGTAAGAGTTGGGAATGAGGCTGGGAGGGCTGGGGGTGAGGTGTTGTGTGTCAATGCACCTGTATGGGGAGGGGGAAAGGCTATCACTTACCTGCACTCCTGGACCTTCCACTTCTAATATTGGCACTGAAAGAGGATAAAATAGTTATGGTAAATGATATGATGTGCCTCCTAAAGGCTCTAGAGTGGTCAGGATAGACAGAAAAGACAATAAGGGGTGAGGAGGAGGTATACTCATCCTGGAAGATCTGTGGGGCCAAATCATTCACTTTCTTCAATTCCTAGTTCTAATATAAGAATGAAATGAACCTTAGTAGAGATTATGGCAGGGGGATAAGGTTCTTGCTCACCAGGGCATGGGTTCCCCATCAACACAGGTGAACTTCACTCACCATGGATCAAGTACATTACCTGTGATCCAAAACATGCTCCTAGTAGAATATATGGCCTATTGACCATCATATCTATCTAGCCTAGGTACAGTTCTTAGGGTCAAAACCTCATCCTGCGAGGTAGGGTTTTAACTTACACAAAGGAAACATGAAAAATGTTTCAAGAATGGATCTGAAAGAACATTGTGGGATATTCTTTTTCTGTTTCTTGCAGATAGAGCTTGGATACATATAAAATATTACCTTAGTATTTCTTTTACATACATCTAAGTTACATCTTGAGAATATACAAATCAGAAGTCTTAAAACATGTTTCTGAGGCTGTGTTTCTATGGGAAACACAGGTCAGTGCCAGCAGTGTTCCCTTTCTGCTAAAACATTTTGATAGTCCTCCCACATTGCCTTTGAAATTACATCCCATCTTTCACTTGCACAATTTTGCTCAGCCTGTGAGATGGTTTTACTGGAACTTGTGAAAGGCTGCCTTCTGAATGATCATATGATGTTGTGGTATTGTCATCTTGATCATGGATACAAACAGAATTATGAACTGTTAGAAAATTGACCAGTAATCACAAGAGGTAGTGATACCTTTGTCCACTCTGTGCCCACTCCTTGAGGTGGTATTGTGCACCATGGTTGGGCACCAACAACACATCATATAAAGGGAAACCAGCATTTCCAAGATAGGTCCCAGGTGGTATTTTGAAATCTGTCCTGCATGCATCATCAAATACACAGCCATCAGCTGCACTCCCTTCCCATCTAGAGTAGAAGATTGAAGCAGCAAGCAGCAAGCATCAAGGAGATTTCTATAAATGCAACCTTTCCAACTGTGATACCTAGCCATGTCAATGAGAGCTATAAAAGTATCAAGGAGGGACCCATCAACTGCTCCATGGCAATTGTTAAAAAATGGATGGAAGTAAGGATTATTTCTGATCTCATCAGGAATGGCATCTGGAGGACATCTCACAGAGACAAGTAAACCACTAAACAAACTAATAAAAAAGGACAAAGCATTCAACTGGACAGAAGAATGGGAACAGGCATTCCAAGAACTAAAAAGGAAGTTCATGGAAGCATTGGTACTGCTAATGCCAGACCCCCACAAAACTGTTCATAATTGAGTCTAATGCCTCACTACATGCCACAGGAGGAGTCCTGAAGCAGAGGGATGGAAATGGAGACTGACATCCATGTGGATACATGTCACATGTGCTAGCAGAATTATGAGATATATGACAGGGAACCTCTAGGCATTGTATTAGCCCTGGAGATGTGGAGACATTACCTACTAGGATCAGGACACCCAGTAGTGATTCTGTCAGATCACAAAATCCTAACATACATCCATGTAATTGGGTTGCAATTGGTGCAGAGCAATCTGAACTTTACACTCCCCCACAGAGTCCTGGAGGAATCCAGTGGGACTCACCAGGACTCACCAGGACTCCAGTGGGACTCACAAGGAATTCAGTAGGACTCGCCAGGACTCACCAGGAATCCAGTGGGACTCAGTACCCTAAAGTCATCCATAATGGAAAGTCAATTTGAGATATCTTGCAAGTTTCAAGTGCTTCGGACTTCATGAATTTCACAAAGTACCTACAAAATAAACTTGTTCAGAGCAGGGATTGAACTCTAGAACTCATGATCAAGAATCACATGACAAACCAAACAAGTGCTTAACCAGTTGAGCCACAGGAGAATTATTAGCTGCCAATATAAAAGTGTATTTATACCCTCAAACTCAAACTTAGGTATTTCTCTCTTGAAGCTCACAATTAAGATCAAATAAAATTTATTAACTACATCCCTCACGTTGGACATGAGGGATACACCATTAATTACATAAAAAAAAAACCTCCCCCACACCTTGTGTGAGGGGGAGTCCTACAAATATATACATATAAAACTAATCTCCCCTTGCATCGAACACGAGGGGAGCACTACAATTATAAAGAAAAAGAAAGAAAAACCCCTCACCCATGTAAAATGCAAGCGAGGGGGAAGGTATTACCATAAATAAAAAATGAAAAAAAACCGCCCCACACAAAATGCGGGGGCGGCCTGGTGAGTCGTGCCTGTCATCCTGTCCCCGTTGTCCTGGGTGTCAGGCCTTCATTGTTGCTGTCCTCATCATTGCCATCCTGGGCGTCGTTTCCGTGCTGCTCCTGGTCATGCCCTTCCTGGTCATCATTGCCATCCTGGCTGTCTCCCGCTGTGTGGTGGTGGCTGTCATCACCATTCCACCCACAATCCACCCCATGAGCAGTGGCTCATGGTGCTGGAGGCGGGTGGTGTGTCATTGGCCCTGTTGTCATCGTCCGTCGTGGTTGATGGCTGTGCTTCGCATTCTCAGGGTTCTGGTGCTGGTAGGCAGTGGCGTTGTCATTGTTGTTGACTGCACACACTCATGATCTACCCTACAAGCAGAGGCTCGCAGGCGTGGGGTGGGTGTGTTTGGTTGTCTCGTGTCTGGCCGCTGTTACCAGTAGAGTAGAACCTATAAAACAAAAGAAATGAGTTAGTTAGTTTATAAAAACAAAAAGCAAACAAAAAAAATTATGTAGGGCCCATCCAGTCTTGTCATAGTCAGTAGCTAGTACTTAAAAAGTTCTGTCAGTGACCAAAAAAATAAGAGAAAAAAAACTTACTTATGGCCCTCCCTCTCTGTGTCGTCGTTCTCCATTTCTTCGTTCTTCATTTGTCATTTGTCACTTGTCATCTGTTGTCTGTCGCTCGCTCGTCATTTGTCACTTGTTGTTTGTCATTTGTCATTTGGTGTCATCTTGTTGTCATGATATAGTTAATCTGGCTTGTGATATTTATTTTATTACTTAGTAGTAATAAAGACTCCTGGTTAAATCCCAGTGGATTCCTGGTAGAGTCCTGGTAGAGTCCTGGTGGATTCCTGGTGAGTCCCACTGGATTCCTGTTAGAGTCCTGGTGGATTCCTGGTACCAGAGTCCTGGGGAATTACAGGAATTCCTCCTGGAAGAGTGTAATTTACCAGGAATCAACCAGGAATCCCCCTGGAATGGGAAGAGCCAGGAATATATACTTGAGTCACAAATGGCTGGAACATTGGTTCCCAATAATCCTCCAGGATTCCTCCAGGAATACGTGGGGGAGGATGAAGACCTCCATCTGTATTGATATGATACCACATCTGGGAGCTATTTTGACTGAGCCTATGTTGGTAACAGTTCTATGGTCACCAGCAATGTGGAAGTCTGGTTGTTTCCAGTTTCAATAATGTCAGGCCGCCATTCAGCACAAAAAAAACTGTGAGGTATGTGTTGAACAAGAAGCCAGGACACTAAAGAGAGACACATTGCAGTGGTATCCTGCACATGGTTCACAAGGTGCTCTCACAAGCAAGTCAAAAAGTAATTTATACGAGGACACCATCGTTGTTACCAGGTATTGTAGCAGCAGTTTCCCATGCTCAACTGTTCAAATCTCCAAAGCCTTACGTCCATGGGTATGACAGCCTGGAGCACACAGAGCAACCATAATTGAGCACAGAAGCGCTCTCATGGTTTAGCTATAGTTGACGTCACAGTTCTCTTCCACAGAGGCTATGCATGTGGAGATGGCAGTTGACCAATTTCATGGTGCATTAAGCAGGTGGCTCGAGCTATGAACATTTGAACATGAGAAGGTAGTACTATCTGATAGCAGGTGATTAGCATATTGAAAGAATGGCGATGGATGTCTATTGTGAGGCTTATGAGGTACTACATACTACTACGGTACTGTTCGGCCATCACACATCTGGACATGGCTGAAATAAAACCCATGTCACACCAAGTTTGGCTGAAACCACCTGTAGGTTGTATGTTCCAAATTGCGAGTGTGGCAGCCATTCCACAAAATTTTGGCTGAAAATTTCTGCTTGTCGCAGGTTGCAGGTCACAGGTCTGGCTGAACAATTTGAAATGGTATGATATGATAGTAATAGTTGACTACATTATGTAATAACTCAGGTGTGGAGTAATCATGCTAAGGTGAGATAAGTAAAGTAAAGTAAAGTAAAGCAAAGACCATAAATGTAACGATATCAAATGGTGTAGTAACTTACTTAGTACTTACTAAGTTTAGGTTATCAATATTGCCCAATTGCCAGTACCACTTCAAAGTCCAGTAATTCGGAGCTGGAATTAGTGTTTAAACTATTCAACATTCTACTACGACGTTAACGTAGATACTCACTTCTACCAGACATCTCTACCGAGCATGGGTCCATTCCACTGCTATCCAAGCATACTAAAATGAGCACAGATTCTCACTGCTCTCAAACAATCACATTTTGAGTCATGAACCAAGGATTTGATTCCCGCTTTTTCCCCCCTCCCTGTTTGCTCAGCATCCATGGTTACGATCATTTGCTGCTTGTTGATGATACACTTTGTTTTATGCTACCCTGATTTCGCCAACATTCAGGTCGACTTGTGGCCTCTGGGTGCCGTGTTTGGGAACTATGGTCCCCTAATTCTTCCCAAGGGGCTTTCTACCCTGGTGTGCCTCCTGCCGATTTTCAACTGAGCTGTCGTTCAGATGAGATGCAGCAAAGATATGATGGTCATCTCGGTCGATATGACCCTATGGTCTCACCACAGCTATTGTCCAAACAAACACCATGGTGCGGGTTTATCCTGCGACAAGCATCGGGCTTCAAATGACAATCTGAATGCCCAGAATTCGCCCTGTTGCACCAAAAATGGCACAGCACATTGGCAGATGAAGGGATGATTGAAACAGAATGGATAGATGCTCTCATGTTTTGACTGAACTATCTCGAAGCTGAGATGTCAAGTTGTTTGAAGATCATGGATTGTCGAGCTGATTTGTGGGAGAGCCGTCTGCTGTACCCTTCAGTTGACAAAATTGTTGTCCTGAGACGCATTCAGGCATTTGCCGTTGCAGTCAATTGCATTGCCAGGATACAGCATGGAATCAAAGATTGTGCTGCCTGGCTCATCATGGCAAGATTGGTTTTAGCTGACAAGGTGACCATGGACATGTTACACAGTGGATCTGTTCCACCTGCATGTGAGGATTATATAGGGATGTGGATCAACAGTTCAGATGACCGAGATGTGATATGGGCCATGTGCAAAGGCATGCCATGTTTTGTGATTCATGAGCTCACCAGCCACAAGTGTAATGTCCTTAAAACTGCTGAATGCTCCTCCAATTTTCTGCTAGGTTCCTGCTCCAACCCAATGTCTGAATCCAGTTGCTCAGGACCATGAGCTATCATTATCCGCTGCTCAAGGATGGACTGGTTTGATTGTAGGCATGACGATGCCACCTCCTCCAACCATCGAGTGTGCATTTCCCACTTTTGTTGTGGGAGATGATGAGGAATCTGATGTTGAATCATGGAAGATGTTTGATCCTAAAAATCCTCAATATGCTGCAACCCCTCTGGAATATCAGATTCTTGATCCTCATAGAATTCCATGGCTGAAACCACCCCCCATGCAGCCTGTTGCCCCAGGTAAGAAGTGGTCAAAATGGATTTTGGATGGCAGCCCGAGTAGCCCCATTTTAAAAAATGTTGGGAAAAAAAAACGCATCAAAGATGTATCTACTATGACTGAGAAAACTTTTGTGAATTGAGCTTCTCTAAGGCTATAGATGCGCCTCCTGAATATGCCTCAGATGTCCAGATTTTTGGGTTGCCTGCACCGGATATCATTTATGTGGAGAAGACCGATTGGGGTTGGAGACAGTGCAAGGCTTCCCGGTGGGTCTACCGAACTCGGATGCCTGACAAAGTAGGTATACCTGCCCCACTGCCAAAAGTAACCTCTTTGGCATTGCAAGCTGGCCTTTCCTTGCCCATTCACAACCAATGTGTTGTGCTGCCACATGGCTGAGGTTCTCCTCAATCTGGAACAATAATGAATTCTGCCTCTCAGGTCAGCGAAAGTACAGCAGCTAGTTTTCTTACAGATCTTTCCCCTCAGCAAGTCTTGGACAACACCTTCATGTATCAAGCAGGCTTGTCTGGTGATGAGGTAGATAGGGCAATGCAAGATATTTACAACAATTGGAATAACTTGAGCCAGCTGCCTTCCCCCTACTGTCACCCATTGAACAATGGGACTGATGTAGATCCTAGGAAAGAAGGTCATAGGCATGCAGCAGATAAAGGTGATACTATTGATACAACATCTATGAACAGGTCATTCTCTTCCCTAGTCTTTTCTTTCCTCCCACTTACATTTATCTACAGTTCAAATGGCTTCGGCACTTCCAACTTTCCATTCTAATCCCACTACATCAATTGGTGTTAGCTCAGAGGTACAGGAGGCCAACATGTTGGTATCGACCTCAAGTGCTAAGATAATTGACCCAGTACCCCAAACTGCTGTGGTCCCTGATTTATCGGCCAGAACATTGTTAGTAGATGATCTACACCTGATGAATGCACTAGAAGATGTGGCTATGGCAGCACCAGATTCCTCTTCTCTGTCTTCTCCTGGCAAAGGGATAGTATTGTCTCTTGACAGCAGCAATTTCAAAGTTCCAGGAAGCGATGCAGTTACATGTTCAGTGCCAGTCCCACCCTCACTGCACCTTCATTTGGATAATGTGCCGATGCATGCATGCAATGAAGTAGGAAAGATGGTTGCTGTTAGTCCAGTGATAGTGCCCATTCCAAGTTTCCCCCACTCAGATTTTGAGCATGGTGGTGCTAAATCTGTTGCTATACATTCAGCCCTGGTTCAATCTTTGGCACAACTTGCACCACCTATGGATATGCAAATAGATCAGGAAGAGGAAGTTGAAAGTTCTACTACAAAGCTCGGTTTACTGGATGCAGCTTTTGCCTTCGTTACACCCGTTGCTGATCCGCTTGCCTTGGATGTGGAATGCAGCCATACTAGATCTGCAGTTACATGTTCTGCCCTGGTCCAATCTTTGCAATTTATACTTTCTAGTCCAGGTGATGTGTCCATGGATGCCAAACAAGAATTTGAAAAGCCAGTCACTGTTGATTCTGCTGTGACACCTCCATTAATGAAACCTGGCCTATCAAATGCATCTTCTAGCCCAATTGCACCTGCATCTGTACTGCTCCCCATGGAAGTGGACTGCAATGATCCAGGAACCCCTGTGTCCCTCGGTTCTCCTGAACCCAAACCTCTTTCTATTGTAGCTGACGTTGATGGTGAAATGCCTTTTTATGTGTCCAAAGGGTCAAAATTACCCTCAGAATACTTACAAATAACCTTGCTCACAGTGTCTGAACCTTGGTCCATTGTTGAACATTCACTCTTCAACTTGCTACTGCCAAGTTGTGTGCCGAGCATAGCGCACATCATGCAAACTGTTACCATAGCTGGACAAATGGTATGGCTGGCCACTGCCAGAATTGATGCAGCAGTAATGCTAAGAGGCTATCTCATGGACTGACTTTTGCTGCCGGGGGTGCATTTATGTGTCAAAAGATGTATACCATGCTGCTGCGAGCAGAGCAAGTAACTGCTGGACACCAACTGGTGTTACCGAACCTACCGCCACCAACCGTTGGTCTCCAGATTGCTCAGCCTGAATGATACCAGCCATCACCCTGGTGTGCAGCCCTGACATGAGGCAAAATGGCAATCAACATTCCTCATGCCCAGCAGCCATTTGAGACCAAAATCATCAGTCCTCTAGGTTAGCAGTTCCTGAGTTACCATTACTACGTCAGGATCAATCCCAACAGTACAGAGGACCTCATTGGCGATTTCGGTCACCATCCCCTAGGAGAACACATAATGAACGAAGACCATCCACTGCAGCACCCTCATCACCATCTCAGAGCCAACAACCTCACAGAGCAGGTAGATCTTGGTTGTCATCTCCTCGTAGAAGCTGGTGGGATCAACCCCAAGGCCAGGAACCATACCAAGCAGAACTTTGCCACCATCGACCTCGGACATTGTCTCGTGACAATGGAAGGCCATCAAACTCATTTGTGTCTCGTTTCCAGGACCCCCACTTCTCTAATGATGAAAGCAATTATTGGGGACATGAATGCTACCATGCAGAAAACCATCACCTCCTGGAATCGCTGCCAGTACATGAATCTGGACCTGTTCACAACCCCTGGCCCTTCCCGCCTGTTCCTTTCCTGAACTGGAACCCCTCTCTACTCCCAGCTGGGGCATTTACATCATCTTCATGGGTTTATCTGGTTAGTCCTGCAATGGAACTGATGGTTCATAGATATCAGCTGTCCTACTATGCATCTCCTACAATGGGAAATGCACCTTGGGGTATGTTTCCTATTGGTCATCAATTGACAGAACATTCATCGCCTTTGCAAGTGCACTGTTATGGTCCATCTCCAGGCAACCACCCACCCACCTCAAATGTGTTGCCCATCTTTCAATGTGCTGGTGTTCGACTCCATGACCGGATTGAAGATAGACTGGATGACAATCATAACACAAATTTGCATGAGCAAGTGTCAGACAGACAGCCGGGATTCCCTTTATTAAAGAAGCAAGGAACAAGAGGTGGCATGAAACATAAGAAAAACCCTGCACCTGCTGGAGGATCTTTGGGTCCGACTTAATTAACTTGGTTGGATAAAGTAGGAATGACCGTTCAGACTTACCACCAAATATCAGTTAGCTTGTTGACTCGCTGCTATGCTCATCATTGCCTCCCCATCGCCTAAGCCTTATATAACCCAATCTGTTACAGTGCACAGTAGTATAAAAGTCACCATGGGACAGTCATGGATAAGCGCTAAGCGCTATGCTTTCATTAGAAGAATGCAGAAGTTCCTCATATCACACATTGTGAGCAGGGTTAAGTACTGTATACATAGGCATGCAAGTATGAATTTGGCTTGCACATGATGATCTGACCACAAGTTTTACAGCTCCGCTCACCCAATCAGCAATAATATGCAGATCCCTTTTGGAGTACAGAATATCCTTGTTGAAAAGACAGGCTTTGTCGTCACAATGGTACAAAGGGCAATGGCAAGGCTTTATAGGCAGCCAATAGGGATGATCTTTGCCTAGTATGCTTCTAGACCTGCATTCTACTACCATGCCCATCCAACAATCTCCAAAAAAAATCTGTACATTCAACCTCATCTCACAGGTTACAGCCATGTTCTTTTCATATGAGAAGCTGTCATTCCAAACCATCTCTGTCTCAACACTTTCTCATTCCGACCACAGAGGACTTCGCCATCCTGTTGTCGATACTGTCCTAGGTGGCAACAGTCATATCTGCCAAAGCTATATCTTCATCACTGATGATAATGATGATGAACAACAATTCGTCCTCAAGTACATGTACTGCCCCACCTCTGGAAGGAAGAACAAAGCTTTGAGGGCAATTTGTGAGAACGTCGGATGGCCCAGTGAGCTTTTGGTGTTGAAGTGCAGGAAACACAATGATGTGGTCAATCTTCAACCGGCTGACAGAGAGGCCACAAAAGCTGCCATTTTGAGGTATGTCCAATCCCTGATGCATCTGAGTCAGAATTAACTCGCAGCCTTTCCCTCAGATTTCTGCAGAGCACGAATATTTGCATATCACGTGGCATTCCAGTGTCTGTCACTTTTCCTGAACAAATCAATGCAGACAATTAATTAATCATATTTGTTTTGTATTTATGTAATGACGTTGGCTATATTTGGAATCTCGTATATAAGTAATATTTACTAATAGTACATAATACTGATATTAAGTGCACATATACAAATGTCAGTGTACTCATAAGTGATATCCATTTGGTATGTCAAATCATCTAAATGTTATGTAATGAACACAATGTAATCGTCCAATGAGTCCAACATTCAATGCGTGTAAGTAGTATGTTCAACACTGACAGTCCAACAAGTCACACCATCAATCTCACGTGACAGTACACATATGTGATTTTCAGGTGGAGGTTTAATTGAAAGGACCTCCAAGCTTGGGGTACATGTCATCCCTGTCTTCAGAATATAGCTTCACATCTCAATTCTAGTGATTTCCAGGTATGCTTCATTAACCAAAAATTGGGTGCTGTTTACCATCATTCTAGCACCTGAGAAATATGCTACAAGCCTTTATTACCGAACACCCCAGTTATACAATCAAATCCAATGTGGTGGTCTTCAACCATGACCATGACACAAGCATGGATACCCTCCTCACTGAAGCATTTAATTGGAATATTTGAATTGAACTGACAAATGAATCCTATGAGCGATGTCAAACAATCCTTGACAGAAGGCTACCTTTTGGTGTCAATGGTGCACAAGAGGATCTGCCCATTGATGAGTGCCTCAAAATACTCACACTTGCCCTTTACATACCAACCTTCATGACAACCCATGAAGCTATGATTTTGTTTGCTTCAAGAGAGTCCATAGCCACTGATATGGACCAAACAAACAAGAAACTTCAAGATATGCATGACTTGCAGGAGGAGCAGGGTCAATCCCACAGTGCCACAGTGTGTGAAAACAAGAGATATTTTGGGGCAGTCATAAGTCCTTATTCCGTATTATCTCACCCCGAATTACTACTGATCATGACTGGTGATAGGATCTTTGCATAACAACAAATTACTGACCTGGACGATAAAGCTGCAAATGGTAAATTAAATAATAACACGGGCGGTTTAAAACGCACAAATCTCCATCATAAGACTCCTGTAATTGCTTGCAGTGTACTGATATTCATCATCTACATGTAGAAGTTTCAAAGACAAACTAGCTATAGAGAAGCTCAATGAAGAATTAGTATTAGGCAGGATGGAAAAGCGGGTCATAGAGCTGCAAGGATCGGTGCAGACAATTTCAGCTCAAGAAAAATTGATGTATGCCATCCTTGAGTCCATTTCTACTATGCAGGGGAAACAAGAACGGGCATTGGGTGAGTTGATGGAGGCAGTTTCCAGTTTGTCCGAGCAACAAAGTTTGAGACAGCAGGCCATGTCATTGTATGACAAGGAAAGGTTAGAGGACTCCCCCCCACCCTAGATCTGTTCACCTGGCTCATCCCACTTCTGTTCGCTCGAGGATGAGATCGCTGGTGTGAGCACCCATTGGCTGGGCCCAGCACTGGAACCTGGAGAGGAGTTAACTCAATCCAAGTCACTAGATGCAGCTGTAGACGAATTAATGGAGACAGTATCCAAGTCAGGTTCTTCCGGGAACAGAGATTTGCAACAGCAAATCACAACATCTGAATCATATGTTGAGGACTGGTTGGAGAGTTCTCCCCTGCAGGGCATTCATTCACTCAGCTCACCCAGCACAAACCAATGCCACTTCAGTGATGGCAAGATAGAGGGCCCTGAAAACAGTGTAAACCCAGATCTCAGTACCCCTGAGCCCCAACATTATCCGCCCAAGTCCGAGCTGTTGCCTACTGAGTCCTATGGACAGATGTTGGACAACAGTGGTAGTTGCACAATAAGCAAAGTACGCCTCCCTCAAGAGAATCAAAGTCAAGGACCGGGATCTGGCCACTCGAAGGAAGAATACAGTCATGTGGTGTCAGATGGGATGATCAGTGATAGTTGGACCTCGAACATTGTCCAAGTCCTATGTGAGGTAGTGGATTTTCTCAGCGGCTTTCTAGTGAGGTATTTTGCGACAATCCCTCTACCATTATGATTTTCCTGGTCAAGATTCAAGTACTGTATTGTGTTCGCATGCACAATAATTGCTTGCATTAGCATCTACCTGTGCACTGTGCTGGGAAATAGGACACCCACAGAAATCCAAATTCCGCCATTCTCAATTGGTGAAGGATATGCAATTGATACAGATATCTACATCATCTAATTATGACTCATCACATTTCCAAATATTCTAAGATAGTTAATTTATCAGATGGGAATAGTTTCTATACTTCTTATCCCATGTACTGTCCGCAACGAAAGATGGATGGTCAGTGGCTGTGATAACCAAGTGCAATTCAGTGAATGCAAGTGACTGATATCCCCAAGGGACAGGTATCCACACTTGTGGCATGATGAACATCCACATCTGAGCTCTTTGTCCAAGTGACATCTCTTTATTTTCTGGATTCACATGTACACCTGTTCCATCAAGTAGGTGGATGAACAGATTGCCAGGTACCAGCCCAGGTAAAAGTTGACTCGGTGGAGGGGATGTAAGTCATTCTCAGGCCCAAGTCCCAAACCATCCAAAGCTTTGGCCTTCCCTTATCTTGTGGGGCCAACATATGAGCTGCAACATGTCAGCTGCATACGTCCATTGTAATGCATGATCACTCACCTGTTTGTGAACTCTGAAAATCACAAAAGGTTATGGTCAACCACCAACGTATCAGTGCTAGGAATCTCACAAGGTTGCTGCATTCAAATCTGGCCAGGGTATCTGTATTTCACGATAACGTTTTTTACTATGTTCACATTGCATCAATGTTGTCCTTGTCAGTAGCAAATATTACATATGCAACATCTGCCACTGCGGTGTCAGCAACAATCTGGGCGATAGGAGGTTCCGTGGTAGTCAAATTTGGCACGTCTTTGGCAACAATCTGGGAGATAGAAGTTTCTATGGTGGGGTTATGACTCAATAACTAACATGTCAGTGCAAGGGTAACACAATAAAAATGGTTCAGACATACATTTGTTCTTTGTCACGTATGTTGCCATGCATGTTGATAACATCCTCAGATTCCAATGGCCTAGGATAAAAATGATGGACGTTAACTGAGGTATATCAGATGTTTCGTAGTGATCTCAACTGTTCCAGAGCCTGAAAACTATTTTTAAAACCAAGTAGAAGGCCAAGGATAAATTATGCACTGGAGTTGCATTAAATATTCTATGACAAGTTATCTCACCATGACCACTGCATGCTGGAGCAAATGAAAAGGCAGCAGAATTTAGGATGAGATATGTAGTCGAAGAAAAAACTGGAATGTTAGTCTCAAAGGTGGGATTCATGATTGTGCCACTCAATGAACCTGGAGTGGCAATTCAAGAAAGTGCAGGGCTCATCAGCCTGGGCATATTGCGTGGATCTATGACAGTTACTTTGTACAAATATTATTTTCCATGTGATTTGTCATTTTCAATGCATGCGACCATGTATCTAGTGCGATTTTGCAGTACATAGTTGAACAAGTTTCTACTATAGGGCCCAAAATCCTGCATTATAATATTATATAAGACTGTTTTTGTTTTTCAGCAGTAATTATTTTCACTATGGAGTCAACCCTGCTCATACAATTTTGGAACAATGAAAATACTACTGTTGGCTGGTCTTGAGGGATCCAAAATAGTAACCTCATGAGCTAGAATATTTGGCAGGAGTTGTATAAGGGGGGCATCATGTTCTACTTATGCCATTTTGGTAGTGGCAGTGCAGCAGCGGTTGGATGGGGCTAGGTGGGTGCAAGAGAGGAATCCTGGGGAAGGTGATGCAGTGGCAGCTGCTTATTGCCCTCTTGGCAGGTCCAAGTTGATGGCAAGTTTGCTCAAGCTGTGGCAAGACTGTTGAACATCGTTGGACTACTTCATAGGCTGCACAAGGTACCCTGTCAGTGCGGTGGGATCAATACATAAGGAAAGGCCACCATTACCTGTGTCCTGGAAATAGGGGAATGGTGGAAGGATGTCTGTTGACTATTGTGGCCACCTTCAAGTTGCTTGCAACAGGACTTTCAGGTTGGAGAAAATGTATCATCAGGTGCATACTTGATGATAATATATCTGTCATGCAAATTGTGTACATAGCAGTGCACGCTGTAAGTCAAGGCATGTGGGAAAATAATATTTGTACAAAGTGACCATCATATAAAACAGGTCAAAAAGCATGCTCACCCCAAACTAAAAGATGCCTAATGTTGAGTAAATGACACAAACATATGGCGTCGCGATCATTCTAGTAAATCCCCGCTTGCGGAGTAAATGAAAGGCACAACCATGAGAGGCTACACATCATACTCTTCAATGAATCCAGATTCACAAGGATTTCAAATTCATCAATGAGTAGAACTGTGCCAAAAAGGAGGTAGAGCTGCAGCAGTTTTCCACACAGGGATTGCAACAAATAGAAAATGGAAAATCTCAGAAGGGTTCCCAATATAAAAAAAACCAAACAAATGATGCGGAAGCAGCGGATTCCCACATAAAATTGATAAGGTAGGGGAGGAGATGAGGAGCAGCACTTATGGCGCTAATTCTATTTAGAGAAGAGAATAGATCTAGAGACAATTGGGTATGTGGGCCATGGACGATGCCGCCCTTCGGGAGAAACCAAGAAGATGCCATGAGACTGTGGGCCACAAGGAGCAGGAGCAGGTCATAAAGTAGTCTAGATCAATGGACAGCACAATAAAGTTCATATGTCCAACATATGCAGCCTTCAATGGGCTCGGTCATTTCTAGGTGGACAATCCATCCTTGACATACCACAGCTAGAGACAAAAATATGAATGATGTTTGAACCATGAAATAAGCAAAAGAATCACATATGGGTTCTCTGTTATTTTGCCCTCTGGCAGGTTCTTTTGCGACATTTAGAAAAAGGTAGCCAAACATGGTGACATCATTGCACCTTCTAACCTCAGAATCAGTCCTGAAAGTCGTTCCTTCAATTTTCCCAACTGGCAGTTCGAGAAATATGGTGTTGTATCACTGCATCTTCTGGTATGATGTTAGCATCGTCTTTGCAAGAATATCCACAGTTCAGATTGCAATTATGACGTAGGTAAGGAAGGGTACTTACAAAAACAACGGTCACAATTTCAGGGTGGCAGTTGTGCCACACCTTGTGACAGGACATACTAGGACATACTCATGAGGAGACCTGATTAGCATGAGAGATCCTGCACTTACAAAGCAATGGTCATGATTTCAGGGTGGTAGTTGTGCCACGCCTTTCTTGTGACAGGACGTACTAGGACATACTTGTGAGGAGATCTGATGAGCATGGGAGAAGGATGATCACATAGGTAAGGAGAGGCACTTACAAATGCAATGGTCACGATTGCAGGGTGGCAGTTGTGCTGCGCCTTTCCTGTAACAGGACATACTAGGATGTACTCGTGAGGAGACCTGATGAGCATGGGAGACAATCATCAATTATTCCATATGCAAGAATGATAAGGGAAGGTACTTACACCATAATAGTCACCACATCGCAGTGCCCATGGTGTCACGCCTGTCCTATGATGGTACGTACTAGGATGTACAGTCATATAGTCCACCATTGTCCTGATAGATCTGTCACATTCATGAGTTTCTAAGGTCATAGCATGAACTATAGCACTGAGGTAATATACCACAAATACAATTAATTGGCATTTTAATATTCACTTGAATTCCCATTGTGTGCCTAAACCCTTGTCACACTTGATTACTTTAGGAGTTAGAAGATCTCACCTACCTTCCAAGATGCTATGGCCAGCTATGAGAGCTCATACATGTGAACTGAAGATGCATGCCAATCCTTTGTCAGGACTCAATGTGCCACTCCCTTTCATGTGACAGAACGGGTAGTTTCTGAGTTCCGTTTGAAGTTTGACTGTTTGGGAGAAGGAGTTGGGTGACAAAACTGAAAGTCTGTAAATCATACAAAGTCAAACAACAAGCACCAGCAAACAAACAAGTTGAACTTGACTCCATCCTTTTGCTGAATTTCATCCTTTGCACTTGGAGAATGTGTGGATCTCTGGATGACTCAGAAGCTATGACGAGCTTACCACCTTTCACCCATCACTCATCTCTGTCTTGTAGCTTGCAAGTCTACATTCAACTCTCCAGTACTTCGACCATTTTATCTTCATATACATTTACGATTATCCTCCCTTCTGCACAGATTTCTGCAGCATCACTTCTAGAAGGGTTTCTGCATTTTCATTATCCAAGACCCAGATCGTAGGACAGATCAAAGAGACTGGAACTCATTCTGGAGTACAGTTGCTGCTGTGTTCACCATCTCACGTCATGTCAGGAAGGAAGGAACAAATTCAGCACAGGAAACTGCCGCGATGATCACTGTTCCTGTCATTTGCTGCATCTCAGTCATTGTGCATGCGCACTGTGTTCTATCACATTTGATCCTGCAATTTTCCAGCATGGGAAACCGCTGCGATTAGTGCAGTCAACAACTCTTACCGCTAGGGATGTCATTAGTCGACGTTTACCTTCTAGTTTTTTGTTCTGCCACATTTGACGTGGCCGTGGTCTTCCTGGGCATTTGTGGAGAAAATATGCAGAGGGGTAGCCATGTAAATGATTTCCAATCCACTGGACGAGATGAATGGCATATGTTGGGGTTTTCCTTTCCGTGCTCATCTACAAAAAGCAACATGCCCCCATCTGTTCCATTAACTAGTACTGCCTGGTGCATATATCTAGACACATAACAGCAGTCCTCTACCACCAGATACCCCTGAGATGCACCCAACAACCCCCAACCAGGAGCTGAGAACTCCCCAAAAGTATGGACCCATCTGTTTCACCCATTAGCCCTAACTAACTTCATACCACATCTAGCTCCCAAACCTCTCAACCTCTCCAAAATCAAAGAAGCATCGCGCTCGCAGTTCAATTCCTTCGACTCAGGGATCCTCCTTAACACCCCCATAACCATGGACCCACCCTCAATCTCCCCCTTGCTTATAGTACTGGATACCATAATGGAATTCAGGAAACCTGTGGCTGGTATTCATCGACATCGATGGAATTGATGATATGATACTTACACGGCAAAATAGTGTGGACACGATGAAAGCAGAGAATGCTGGGAAAACCCAGAAGAGCGAGGTTAGCAACCCTTTCGGTAAAGATGGTCATCAAAATTACTCCACCATGAACAGCACTGCAACAATAGTAAACTAACAAGGGATCTTATGTACTTAGAAACATGAGCCACATGTGAATTTGATATCGATGTCTAGAGTACCTCTTGCACTACTCAGTGAAGGGCAGTTACATTCAGGTTGTAACCACTTCAATACCCGATCTAGATCTATTTGTGAGACTTGTCAAAGGTATCAGCACTACTGAAAAATGCAGAAACATTTGGGCCAATGATCTGTTCACAAAACACTCTGAATCGAACTGCCACTGCAAAGGCAGGCACGACAAACAATGTAGTTCCCCCTGACTTCCCTTTACCCTTTCTCCTCTTCAAGGCCACGTTTTGCGTGAACGGAGGCTTGTCTAGGTGGTCTCAATGCATAATAATTTAACAATGATGCCATACAGACATTGCCTTGGGGAAGTTTGTGCTTCCCACAGTTGAATGTAAGTTTTTGGCCCTTCACCAGCTGTCCCAGCTGCAAGCCAAAGTTTGTTGGTTATGCAGTTGTAAAAGCCCTACTGTTTTGAGAAGATTAAGCAACAACGAGTGCAAAATATCATACATCGATGGCAAGAATGACAGGTTCTCCTAAGATCTCTGTAAGTAGACCAATACAGGAGATAGCTGGTGAAACCACTTGGGAGATCTAATATTTGAAGTGCTTTGTCCTTGTCAAATGCCCAGAACCTGAGTGAGCCCAAAGAACTGCCACCAAGTACAGCATAATCATGGTGAATGAATTTGACAGGTAAGCAAAGTTTGTCTGTTTTTGTGTTGCTTTCATTGTCCCAGCTCTGGAATGGGCCCTGGGTTGATTTCAGATCATAGACATCAAAACCCGTCGTAAGATTTGAAACTGCAAGATACCGATGGTCTCGACTGAGACTCGTATCTCCTCTGATACTCACATTAGTATAAATGTGGTAAAAGAAGAAAATGAACTTGATTCCTACATCATTGTTTTCAGTGGAAAGTTAAGGATTGCATTGCCTACCAACACATCCCATATCCTATCAAATGCATGAACCTGAAGATGGATGAACAAGAGGAATGGAAAGCATGCTTACACAACACCATGGTAAAGGTAAGATACAACCAGGGCATTGGAAGAGTAAGAGGACGCCCAGTGTACAGAAGTCGTGATGACAGGCTTAGAAGTGTGGCAGGCTTGTGATGGCTCGGGTAATGTCCAGGGAAGCATGAAATTTGCTGTAAAATAGTATAAACTGAGAGATGCATGGGAAGTAGAACACATTCACGTACATTTTGCTTCAAAACTCCAAACACACACCTCATCATGGGCACTGGTACTAACCATATCATTGCTGAAGGCAATGCACTCTAGTGGAGAGAGGTGGAGTTGAAACCCAGTTGCAGACAAGGTGTCCTTAAATCTCCATCAATGTCATTGCAGGAAGGTGTTAGAGACTTCAAACCTCAGTAAAGTAGCAACAAATTGACAGGATAGACAAAGATCTTCTTCAATGGCAAGGTGCAGTATGACTGTAGTCCAGGAATAGATGAAGGGTGGGGTGACGATGTGTATAGCAGGTAGGAGATGATGAGTAGTCGGGGGTAGTCCAGGGAGTAGACGAGGGTAGTCCAGGGCATAGAGACACATGCATGCCTGTACATCTAAGAACAGCAAAATAATAGTTAGAACACATTATTGCAGTAGAAAGGGAATATAACATACCATACTGTTGCTCCAGGGTTGTGCGAGAGAGCGGCTGCAGGCAGCTGTGGGGAGCCCCATATCAAATGAATGTTCTGGCTGGCTAGTGCAGAGAGCAGAGGAAAGTTCGCTTGCTTCTCCTATTAGAACGTCAGAAGCAATACAGTAAATCTACAAATGAGATACCTATGTTCCACCATGCCAGCACAGCCAGGTCAAGTACTTCAGAAGCAGGAAAAGTCAAAGAGAAATCCTCGACAATGGAGGTGCTGCGCTGAGAGGTAGAGTTTATTGCAAAAGCACCAAATGACAGCCAGGACAAGGCAAAACAATGGCCAAGACAAGATAAATGAGTGACAAGGTAAAGAGGGAAAAGAACAATGCTTGAAAATGCCAGCTGGCAGGTCATGGGCATGTGAAGCTCTGCTTGAAATAATATCTCATCTTATTTGATTGGAATCCAACCAATGAGAAGCCTGAGCTAATTGGTATTGCAGAAGGTGACGATCAGGTAGTAAAAAAGGAGGTTGAAGCTGGTACTCATACTGATTCACTTGATCTTTGAGCTAACAATAAGTGATACTTGAAAATGTGGATGGTCGAGAATTCAACTTGAGATAATGAATACAGCTAAAAGTTGCAGCCAGTGAATTTCAATTTGTGCACATTGTTAGTAACAACTCAGATACCAAATGGAACAAAATGGAACTATGCAGAACTTGAGTTAGGGCCTTGACTCGGGCAAATTTGAAGATGTGGGTGGTACATCTGTTTGGACAAAAGATATTAGTGCGTGGTGCAGTGCATGAACATGAAGCTGCCAAGGCTGCACTTGCAAGTGATTCAAATGGCACTATTGATAAAGATGAACAATGTGTACTACTAAAGCAATGTAATGTAATCTAGTACGGGGCTGAGAAAGAAACTAGTAAAATTAATAGTCTTCTCAATGTGGAACTCGTCTCCCATTTTATCCCACTCATCGAGATCCTGGTCTGCCACTAACATATCTTCATACTGTCTAATTTCATCCTCAATCTCCTCTATCTGTGATGAGTTCCAGGCTGCAAGGTCACCGATGTTGTTCCTCCAAGCAAACTTCATCATTTGTAACTCCTCAAACTGCACTGCCCCAAGTCAAGCTCATTGCTTTGTTGCGACTTCACCTCCAGCTGAAAAAAGGTGTTCACATGGCACCAATGAAGCTTGACAGGCAAGGTAATTGAGCACAATACGATGGAGGGTGGGATATGTCGCCCCATTGTTCTATAAGAAATCAACAATTGGACTGTCATTCAACAGTGTTCACATATACTTGCCACCATTTCACATGTCAGTATCCTTCATAACATCAGCGGGTAGATCCTTTAGATATCGGTGCATCTCGGATTGCCATCCTTCATCTTTGTCTTGGCTGGAGAGCAGAGCTAAGCGATGGTGATCGAATTCGGATAGGAGGGACTCGGGACTTGGTTGCCCAAGATCATTGGGGACTTCTGTTGGCTCTATGGGAGGTGTGGTTGAGTGGGCCTTCCAGTACCGTTCCATCTAGCACCACAGAATCAGCGAAGCAAGGAGATACATAGCAGTCCAGGAAGTACAGGACATACTGTTTTCTTGAGAATCTGTCGTGCCTTGTCCTGCCAGTTCTTCACCTCTCTATTTCCTATTTGATGCTCTTCTTCCTGTTCCTCTGCACCTCCCCACACCAATTTGATGTAAGCCAATTTGAAGTACAGATGTAGTACTAGTTTATCAATGTCAGAACACTACCTAGTCATTTGAAAATAAAGACTTACCAAGTGCTAAAATATATGATGGCTTCTCGTTGAATCATGAGTAATACATACTTGTTCAGCTTGGCGAGTCCATCATTGATCGTGGTTCGGTATGTTGCATATTTTGGATTGTCGCGTTTGGCTTCCCAAGCAGTTTGAAGTTCTTCGATTGCAGGTAAGACTCACCATGGTGTTGGCCACTTTTTGGCTGAGAATGTTTGCTGAATTCTGTTGGAGTCCTGAATGGAAGAGTGAGTAACTCTTGTTGCTATAGCTACATGCAGTATGTACAGCCAAAATCTCTTGTGCTTCCTTCACCCGTTCCCAGTCAGTCTCAGAGAATGTGAATGCTGACCATGTTATATGTTTTGAGACCCGGCTGTTGGATCGAATTGTGGTTATAGGACCATATCAATGGTCAGTGCTGGCAACAAATAAGTTGATGGGCTACAGCTTGATCAGATAAAGAATAATGAGAATACGGTAATGGATAACCTACCTGGCAGACTTTGTATGATACATTGAGCATGTGATGGGCTGTGCCCCACCAAACATTGCTGTGAAGAAGAATTTTGAGTTGGTCTCGAACACCGCATTCAAGCTGAAGCTTCTCAAATGCTTCAATATGCTGCCCTGATGATTGAATCTGTTGTGGGTAAGCGAACAGAAGCTAGATTCCAATGGTAATTGTAACAAACCTTGATTGCAAGAGTGTGTATAGCCGCAATTACATCCAAGGAACCGTTCAACACATGGTTGTCAGGCAGGGATGGGTCATACTCCCAGATAGCTGTCATTGTTTCCACGGCTGCTATCTTTGTGATATGGGTCATCACATCAACTTCTGCTAGGTTGACAACATGACCTAAACAACTGTATTCAAAATCAGATCAGAGTCAGGAACTTAGCAAGAAAACTTACGGAAGTTGATTCTCCTCTGCTGACCATGGCCTGAGACTGGAATATTGTTGTTCATGGATAGTTTGAATAGTCTCGCATTTTGTAGTATTGTTTGACACGTTATCAAGGGTGAGGGTGAGGAGCTATGAAGCCCATCAGATTTCCACCACAATCATAATGCATGAGTCATGACATCGTGCTTACTTTAGACCGGTCTGTATTTGTAATCCCAATTCATTCACAGACACCCACGAAGTATCACCCCAAGTTCTTCCCACTATGGTCCCCTGACGCAGTTTGAAACCCGATAACCTCCAAGCGCATAGTCCATATCTCTCGAGGCTCCATTTTCACCTCGATCCAATGCACAGTAACACCAAGAAAGGCTGCCTTCATGGTATCAACTGTCCACATGTTGGCCATTGTGGAGATCTTACCAGGACATGTCTGAATGAAAAAAAGGTAAGTCTCAAGTTAGCTTATTTGAACATAAACACTTACCTCAATGTTGTTTTTAAGCTGTGCAAGCCACTTAACAAATTTGTTGTGAAGATGGCTGGTGACATCTTGTGTTGTCAGCAGATCTTGTGAGTTCGACTTTGGACGCATTGCAACCAAGCAGTTGCGAAATGTTGTTTTGGCTGCAACAGAAAGGGACTATTGGCAAATCATAAGGATTTCAGTATTACTTCATTGGTGAGTATTTACCTGGTCATCGACTGCAACAAACTGAGTCACCAAATGTAGCACATTTTCCAGTGTAAAAACCAGCAGTACATTTGGTCTGAACTTTACACTCCCCCACAGAGTCCTGGAGGAATCCTGGTAGTCCTACCAGGAAGACCAGGAATCCTCCAGGAATCCAGTGGGACTCACCAGGACTCACCAGGAATCCAGTGGGACTCAGTACCCTAAAGTCATCCATAATGGAAAGTCAATTTGAGATATCTTGCAAGTTTCAAGTGCTTTGGACTTCATGAATTTCACAAAGTACCTACAAAATAAACTTGTTCAGAGCAGGGATTGAACTCTAGAACTCATGATCAAGAATCACATGACAAACCAAACAAGTGCTTAACCAGTTGAGCCACAGGAGAATTATTAGCTGCCAATATAAAAGTGTATTTATACCCTCAAACTCAAACTTAGGTATTTCTCTCTCGAAGCTCACAATTAAGATCAAGTAAAATTTATTAACTACATCCCTCGTGTTGGACATGAGGGATACACCATTAATTACATAAAAAAACCTCCCCCACACCTTGTGTGAGGGGGAGTCCTACAAATATATACATATACAACTAATCTCCCCTCGCATCAAATGTGAGGGGAGCACTACAATTATAAAGAAAAAGAGAGAAAAACCCCTCACCCACGTAAAACGCAGGCAAGGGGAAGGTATTACCATAAATAAAAAATGAAAAAAACCACCCCACATAAAATGCAGGGGCAGCCTGGTGAGTCATGCCTGTTGTCCTGTCCCCATTGTCCTGGGTGCCGGGCCTTCATTGCCATCCTGGGTGTTGTTTCCATGCTGCTCCTGGTCACCATGCCCTTCCTGGTCGTCGTTGCCATCCTGGCCATCTCCTGCTGTGTGGTGGTGGCCGTCATCACCATTCCACCCACAATCCACCCCATGAGCAGTGGCTCATGGGACTCGAGGCGGGTGGTGTGTCGTTGGCCCTGTTGTCATCGTCCATTGTGGTTGGCGGCCATGCTTTGCATTCTCGGGGTTCTGGTGCTGGTAGGCGGTGGCATTGTTGTTGTTGTCGACTGCACACACTCATGATCCACCCTATGAGCAGAGGCTCGCAGGCGTGGGGTGGGTGTGTTGGGTTGTCTCGTGTCCGGCCATCATTACCATTAGAGTAGAACCTATAAAACAAAAGAAACCAGTTAGTTAGTTTATAAAAACAAAAAGCAAACAAAAAAAAATTATGTAGGGCCCAAACGATGCAGATCACGTTGTTTGGGCCTATGTTCCATCCAGTTGGCTCATTTGCGGGTGGTGGCATTGTTACCAGTAGATCATAACCTAGAAAACTAAAGAAACAGGTTAGTTAGTTTATAAAAACAAAAAGCAAACAAAAAAAAAATTATGTTGGGCCCAAATGACACGATCTGCATTGTTTGGGCCCGTGTTCCATCCAGTCGGCTCGTTTGCAGGTGGTGGCATTGTTACCAGTAGATCATAACCTAGAAAACTAAAGAAACAGGTTAGTTAGTTTATAAAAACAAAAAGCAAACAAAAAACTTATGTAGGGCCCATCCAGTCATTTGGGCCCATTTCCTGTGCATTGTGGCATGTTCGTTGTTGGCTAGAGGGGCAGCGGTTGGTAATGGCATGGTGGTGGTGGTGGTGAGAGAAAGGAGGGAGGGAGGTGGAGGGGGCGTTGTCGACAGTGGTGGTGGTTGAATGATGAGCTGGCAACATTGAGGACGCAGCTGTATGCTTTGTCATACACAGCCACTCAATGTGGTACTTAGATCAACTGATGTTGTATATTAGAATGGCACTATGGTCTAATGGTATATTGCACCTGTTTAATTCAACCCTGAGGTCCCGGGTTCAATCCTCAAAGGTTTCCTTTTTAATAGTAAGGACTCCTGGTGGATTCCTGGTAGAGTCCTGGTAGAGTCCTGGTAGAGTCCTGGTAGAGTCCTGGTAGAGTCCTGGTAGAGTCCTGGTGGATTCCTGGTGGATTCCTGGTACCAGAGTCCTGGGGAATTCCAGGAATTCCTCCTGGAAGAGTGTAATTTACCAGGAATCAACCAGGAATCCCCCTGGAATGGGAAGAATCAGGAATATATACTTGAGTGACAAATGGCTGGAACATTGGTTCCCATTAATCCTCCAGTATTCCTCCAGGAATATGTGAGGGAGGACAAAGACCTCCATTTGGTTTTCTGAGCAACTTGTCCAACATACCCTGCCTGTCTCCCTTCACTCCACCTTTTGCTTCTTGCATCTTCTTCCAAATCAGGTGTGGAATTGCCCAGTGATGTTCAGGTACGTTTTCCTCTTTGCATCGTTGTTAATATACATCGTAGTGCTGACGGATGTGCTGCTGACAGGATGAGTTGCCACCAGTGTGGAATGCTTTGCACTTCCCGTGCTTCTTTACAAATCTGTCATTGCTCCTATCAAACCCCTGGTAAGAATTTACACATACATTTGTGAATCTCTGCTTACTTGCAAATGTTACACCAGCATCCATGTGGTGTTTCGGTGGAGTTATCCTTGATAAATGTGACCTGTACTTTATCAGTAAAGATTAATCGAAGGTCCCTCGCTTTGTCCTTCTGGGTGAGGACCTCCGATGAGGTGGATATCCTATGTTGTCTGTGGAGCTCATCCTCTTCCATCTATTTGCCATTAACTTTATTCATAGTTACTTGAAGATTCATACCTCGCTATCACTTTGCAGCCCAGGCTCTCCTTCCTTGTCAACCTCCATTGCCTCGTCATCAGGTTCATCACCATCCTCACCGTCCTCATCACTTATTTCTTTCTGCTTTCCACGTTGTTTCTTTTGTGGCCTAGGATCCAGCTCTTCATCAGAAGAATCTCCTGAAGATGCATCATCTGAATCATCAGCTACTCTCTTCCGACTTCCCTTGCTGTTGTAGAGCTGGGGCTTTCTTTGGTGCTGTGTTCTTCGATGGGCCTGCTTTTTTTGGTGGAGCCTTTGCGCGTGCTTTGACATTGCCTTTTGTGGTCGCCGCCTTCCCCTTTGCCATGCGGTATTGTCATGCACATGTGCATATTCACTGTTGAACAAGCTAGTGACCCAGCTTTGTTTGGTACTGTGTTGTCTTTGCCCACTTGTAACTTCAGAACCTTGTCATTATATTGTTAGTTAGATATAGACTTTCCAGTAATTTACACTGCCCCATATGTTCTGTGTGGATCTGTGCGGAGTCTAACCATCTGGTGACCAAAATGAAAAATTACACCCCTTTTGCTGTGGACTCTGCCCCAGTCCATGCGAAGTCCGCATAAGTCCACATAAGTCCACATGGAGTCCACATAAGTCCACACGGAGTCTACATAAGTCTGCGCGGAGTCCACATAAGTCCACATGGAGTCCACATAAGTCCACACAGATTCCAACCATGTGGTGACCCAAATGAAGAATTGAGGCATGGGTTGATGGCAAAAAAAAACAAGGATGCCCCACAACGGGGGACATTTTATTGGTAGTATTAAATACAAAAAAAGTTGCCCCCCTGCCGAAGAGGGGGGCAGTAGACTATAGAATAAAATAAATAACCCACCGTCTCGCTAGCATGCAAGACGGCAGGGGCGGGTGCGTTCATCGTCGGCCTTCCCTTGTGGCCCCCTCTTGTCCCCCCTCACCATTCCCCGTTGGTCTGTACACACACCCCTTCCTCGTCGTTGTTCCACCCGTGATCCACCCCACGAGCAGTTGCTCGTGAGGCTGGGGGCAGGTGGTGTGCTGTTGTCTCCTGTCCCATCTCCCTCGTTGTCTCCCTCCCCCTCCCCCTTCATCTCCCTTTCCTCTCATCTCCCATCCCCCTCGTCATCATTCCACCCACCATCCACCCCATGAGCAGTGGCTCGCAAGGCTGGAGGTGGGTGGTGTGTCCTTGTGGGGTGGATGGTGGGTGGTGTGTCGTTCTGTGGTTGGCATCGGTTTTGTCAGTGTCGTGGGGCTGGGGGCGGGTGGTGTGTCATCCGTCGCTGTGGGTGGTCATGGTGGGGCCCTGGTGCTCGTTTTTGTCTGTTTTGGGGGGGTTTGCGTCGTCCTGCGTTGTTGTCCATCGTTACCTGTAGATTAGAACCTAAAAAACAAAGAAAACAATTAGTTAATTGATAAAAAGAAGAAACAAATAAATAAAAATTACCTACAGCCCAAATGATGCAATTGCGTCGTTTGGGCCTGCATTGTCGTCCGTTGTTACCTGTAGATTAGAACCTAAAAAACACAGACAACAATTAGTTAGTTGATAAAAAGAAGAAACGAATAAAAAAAATTACCTATGGCCCAAACGACACAATTGCGTCATTTGGACCCACGTTGCTTCTGGTTGGCTTGTTGGCAGCTCTTCGTGGCCATGGAATGGGGCTGGGAGTGGGTGGAGGTGATGTGGGTAGAGTGGAAATAGTGGTGGTAGAGAGGGAAGGAGGGAGGGAGTGAGGTGGCAGTGTGGTCATTGTCGATGGTGGTGGTGGTGAGTGATGAGCTGGCAATGTTGATGACACGGCTGTGTGCTTTGTCATACAAAGCCAAACAGTCAGATGTAGTTGCATCAATGGCTACAAACAATAATGGCTGCATAGGGTAACGGTGATAGGTCGTCTTCTCGGCTCAAGGACCGATTCACCACTTTAGCATCATTCTAATCACATCGGCTAACTCCTACGACGTCCCAGACACAGCGCGACACACTCTATCAATCGCAATATCATATTGACCATGTCGAAACATCACCAGCGACATCGATAGTATCAAAAGACCACATCGCACAACCTTAGGACTACCCCGAAAGTCCCTAAGATTCCCCTACATGACCACCAAACATCCCCGACCAACTTCGAACAAGCCACAACCGCGATCAACCATCGTCAACCATCGTCGAGCATCATCGATCGATATTGAGAAACTACGAGTGACATCGGGCGCCACCTTCATTATCTAAATGGTGGAAGACCATGCACTAGGACATATTCCAACTCATGCTCAAACCTGCTGATCATAGGTCAGCTTCATTCCAAGTCCCTATCGCACACAGAACCTGCTGGACACATTATTGCGAGACTTAGCGCAGTTTATACACAAAGGACAGTCTCTTTTAGTTCTTTCCCTTTATTACTCTTTCATCATATGATATATATATCTTTCTTGTTTGGATTCCAGTCTCCTTTATGGCCTTGTGCCTTAACTCATATCTTTTACCTCATGTTCTACACATGTTTCTCATTCCATTTTAGGAAGTTTCTTTAAAACATATAAAACTCTGTAGTATCTACTGGGAAACAATAAGAAATCGTCTTCACATATCATCTCGTATACAGTTCTAAGCATCCAATCAACTTCCTAAAAACAATCTAAGTCTCTACGAGTTTTCTCAATCAACAAGAAACCTCTGCAATTGTCGCGTCCTTGATCCTCCCTTGATCCTCTCATCATTAGCTCTAGTAACCCTTCCAACACTTCATAGACATTTACCACACCTTTTGTATACTATCGACCTATCGAAAGTTCCCCAGAACTCACATATTGACCATCAACAATAAACTCGTTCGCTGTTGATCTCATTGATCACCCTCGATATCAATTGATACTTGATCGGACCGCGCCAAATGCTTTTGTCTCTCATAACACTACCTTCATGACTAGTGTTAACTAGTAATCTTCTCATAGGTTTGACCACGAACATTTGGAACGTCTCACAACCTTCCTCTGACTCGTCGCAAACATCATTGATTGCCTCATCAGCAGTTCTGGTGGTTTTCCCAGGTTGAGCATCATCAATGGTAATGTGCATCTGTACTCATTAGTTAGCTATGAGGCTCCGAGTTCAAACACCATTCATGACATTATTTTGCTAAGCTCAAATGGTCTGCTCAGATGCATGCAGACTGTCCTTGCTGGTCCTTGCTCGTACTTGCTGTCTGATCTCAGATGCAGATGGCCAAAATCCATGGAATCTGAGTAAAAAGTGTGGAATCCGAGCTAGTCCGTGTGGATCCATGCAGACTGTCTGCCCCTGTTGCATAACTAAAACTGTTCATTAGATGGGATGTAAATCTATGCGGAGTCTGTGCAGATCCATGTGGAGTCCACGCAATTCCGCATGGATCCACATGGAACATATGGGGCAGTGTAAAGACCTCAGACTTTCTCTTGCTTCGTAAACTATGTAGTTATATTTTATGCACTGTGTACCCTCTTTACAAAAAAACTGACAAAGACCGGTTGACACCAGTTTCAACTGGTCTTTTGTCTCTATATTATTGATCCGAAGTGTCAAATTAGGCGCCCAACGAACAATTGATGAACATCACGTGACCTGTAAACATTTGGAGAGGCCTCAAAGAACAAATCTTGAGTTTGTTGAAGAAGTGATTCATCACAGATTTTACCATTATGTCTGAACCCTCAACTTCTAATCCTGGTCCTAATCCTGTTCCCACACCAGCACTAGAGGCAAAAATTGATGCGCTTACAGTGCAAATGTCGCAATTAGTGTCAGTGTTGGCAGCATCACAGCCCAGACAAGCAGAAGTACAGCCAGAGATGACAGGAGAAAGAGATGATGAGATGGAGGAGATGGTGGAGTGGATGTTGCAGGAGGATGAGACAGCAGAGAAATCCGGAAATGGAAAAGTGTGCTTACCTAAGTATGCACCCCTGCAAGTACCATGGAGAATACAAAATCCTTCATCAGCTCTATAGTATTGTACATCCATGGGAGGAAGCCAGAGTTTTGTAGGGCGAGTCTAGGATTATGTTTGCTCTCTCATACATTCAGGGGGGGAAAGCACAGTTCTGGAGAAATGAGGCTTTTAATCAAATTGCCATGGGAAATAAACCCTTTGCAACCTTCAAGGAATTTCTGGAGAGATTGGAGGCACAGTTTGGAGACCCTGATCCAAAGGCAACAGCCAATGCTAAATTAAAGACCATGCACCAAGGTTCCCTAATGGCGGATGAATTTATTTTGCAGTTCAAAGCAGAAGCTTTGCAAATGGATATGGGAGAAGCTGAATTGGTAGAGTTTTTGAAAGCAGGATTAAATCCCTCTTTATTCAAGTCTATCTACTGACTACCTTCTATGCCAGAGAAGTTGGACAAGTGGTATAATTGGGCAATGTGCCTTGACCAGCAATATTGGCAGGAACAGGCAGAGTCAAAGTTGATGTATGGAAGTAGTAAATTTGGAAAGTCATCAGGAGGAAAGTCCAAGAAAGGAAAGGCACCTCAGGCACAAACTCCAAACTGGCCATGGCAGTGACACCTATAGTTACGGAGTCAGCAGCACCAGCAGAGGCAATGGAGGTTGATCAAGTGGGGAGACAAGCCCCACTTAAATGTTTTAACTGTGGGCAGTTAGGACACATCGCTAGGAATTGTAGGCAGAAAAGAAAGATTAGGGAAGCTACAATCGGGGAAGTGAAGCCGGAGGAAGGCAAGCAGAAAATTTTTGTGGAAGAGTCCCAGTGAAGGTTTCCCCATTGGTGACCCAGAATTGTGACCCAGAATCATTACAATGTATTAGTATCCAAGGAAACCCAGAGTAAATCAGAAAAGGAAATCGAGGAGGAGTACAACTGTTGCAAATCATGTGACCAAGAAAATTGCCAAGCACTATTTCCGAAAACCCCTAAATTCTTTATTTGCTCTGTGCAAATAGAACCCGAAATCACCTTGACTGTGGGACTGAAGACAGTGGACACACATGCAGCAATTGATGTGGAAGCATTGCTTGATAGTGGTGCTACAGGATTATTCATTAATCGGTCCTTAATTACCAGAAATGGTATTAACACATGCAAGCTGGTGCAACCTATAATGGTGTACAATATTGATGGAACAGTCAATCATGGAGGAACAATCAAGGAGGAGGTGACTATGGTACTAAAGTATCAGGAGCATCAGGAGCGAGCTGTATTTGAAGTGTGTGATCTTGGGACAACCAATCTGATAATAGGATGTCCATGGTTATGGAAGCATAATCCTGAAATTGATTGGAAAACTGGGAAAGTACAAATGACTCGTTGTCCTAAGGAATGTAATGTGTACGGGAGGAAGATGAAGAAGGAAAAAAGGAAAAAGAGAGAGAAAGAACGTCTGAGGAAGTATTCTGTTACGATGGAGGAAGTGGAGGATGAGGAAATGCCAAATGGGGAAGTTCCGGTCATGATTGAGAAAGAAGAGCAGAAGCAAACCTTTAGAGCAATTCGTGGAGGACAGTCATGGAACAAGAATATTGTGAAGGTGGAGAAGCCAGTGGAGGAGTGGGTGCCAAAAGTGTATCATGAATATCTGTCAGTGTTCCAGAAGAAAGAGTCTGAGCGAATGCCAGTGTGGAAGCCATGATCGAGATGAAGCCAGGGTTTGTGCCGAAGAAGTCGAAGGTATATCCATTATCTCTGATGGAACAAGAAGAAGTGGATGCATTCCTGAAGGAGCAATTGCATAAAGGATACATATGACCTTTGAAATCACTGCAGACATCACCAATATTCTTCATGCCAAAGAAAGACCAAAGGAAGAGGATGTGTACAGATTATAGGTATCTGAATGAGTGGACAGTGAAAAACGCATACCCCCTGCCGTTGATCTCAGAAATAATTGACAAGGTGGGAAAAGCCAAGGTCTTTACAAAATTGGATTTATGATGGGGATACAACAATGTACGAATAAAGAAAGGAGATGAGTGGAAGGCCGCATTTGCCATGCATCAAGGATCCTTCGAGCTGCTTGTCATGTTTTTTGGGATGACTAATAGTCCCCGACCTTTCAAAATATGATGAACAACATTTTCAAGGACATAATAGACAAAGGCGTGGTAATAATATTTATTGACGACATTCTGATATTCATGGAGGATGAAGAAAATCATGAGGCGATAGTGCAGGAGGTGCTACAGAGGTTAGCAGAGAATGATCTATTTTTGAAACTGGAGAAGTGTGTGTTTGGGGCAAGCGAGATTGAGTTCCTAGGATTATTGATCAGCCCTGGTGGGATCAAAATGGATCCAATCAAGGTACAGGCAATCACAGATTGGCCTGCGCCCACCTGTGTCAAGGAGGTTCAAGCCTTCTTGGGACTCACAAATTATTATCGTCACTTTGTGCACAATTTTTCCAAAATTGCTGCACCCTTACATAACCTTATGCAAAAAGGAGTAGTGTGGAGGTGGGGAGAGCAGCAGCAGACAGCATTTGAGGAGTTGAAGAGGAAGTTTGTGGAGGGACCAATATTAGCCCCAGTAGATTTCACACACCCTTTACGAGTGGAATCCGATGCATCCAATTTTGCTACTGGAGCAGTATTATCAATGTTGTGTGAAGATGACAAATGGCATCCTTGTGCATATTTGTCCTGAGGGTTGAATGATGTGGAGAGGAATTATGATGTGCATGACAAAGAGATGTTGGGGATAATACGAGCATTGGAGGCATGGAGGCATTATTTGGAGGGATGTATGCATCAGATTGAGATCTGGACAGATCATCAAAATCTGCAATACTTCATGTCCACTAAAAAACTTAATCGCTGGCAAGCACGTTGGGCACTATTCCTATCGCATTTCAATTTTCACTTGGTCCACAAAGTGGGAAGCTTAATGAGGAAAGCAGATGCATTATCCAGATGTATTGATCATAAAAGGGGGGTGGAGGAGGACAATAAGAATGTTACCTTACTCAAACCTGAATGCTTTTGCATTTGCACTATGCATCAAGGGCATCTATTAATAGATAGCTCGGAAATGGAAATGTTGTCTAAAATTAGACAATGTTCAGAAATGGATGATGAAGTAGTGGAAGACGTGAAAGCTCTGAAGGGAGAGAAGAAAGGTAATATTAAAGGAGATGAATGGGCTGAGGAACAAGGGTTGGTGTTGTTTCAAGGAAAAGTGTATGTACCGAAGGATCAGAATTTGTGAAGGGAGATCATCCAGTTACATCATAATATGCCCACTACCAGACACCCAGGAAGATGGAAGACATTGGAATTAGTAATGAGAAATTATTGGTGGCCCAGAATTTTGAAGTATGTGTTGGGGTATGTGGATGGATGTGATACATGCATGAGGGGGAAGAAATTTCCAGAGAAACCTGCAGGAAAGTTAATGCCAAACCCTATACCTAAAGCACCATAGCGAGATATATCTGTGGATTTTATTACCGGATTACCCGAGGCTCAAGGGTACGATGCAATATTCATAGTATGCGACCGCTTCACAAAGGAGGTCCATATTATTCCTACTACTACAGAAACCTCATCATTGGGCTTGGTGCGTCTCTATCTAAACAGATATTGTGGTTACATGGGTTACCCAATACTGTTATCTCTGATCGCAGACCACAATTTGCTTTAGCGTTTATGCAAGATCTGAACAACATATTGGGAATTCAAACTAAACTATCTATGGCATATCACCCACAGACTGATGGGCAGACAGAGGGAATGAACCAGGAGTTGGAGCAGCACCTACATATGTTTGTCAACTACCAACAAACTGACTGGCATGAATGGCTGGCAATTGCTGAATTTTCCCACAATAACAAATTCCATTCGGCTACTTGTATGTCACCCTTTTTCATGAATTATGGATATCATCCTCGCACGGGAGTAGAACCCAGAAGGGAAGTCAAAGTACAGTCAGTAGAAGACTTTGTATCTAAGATGCAAAGAGTACAAGAGGAAGCAGAGGTGGCATTGAAGAAAGCATGTGATGACATGATGTGACACATGGATTGTACTCAAGCATGCGCTCCAGAGTACAAAGTTAATGACTTGTTGTGGCTAAGTACCAAGAACCTGAATATTCCATGACCTTCGAGGAAACTTACGGAGAAACAAGTTGGCCCATATCCAATCTCTAAAGTAATCTCGCCTAAGGCAGTAGTGCTAAAACTACCCCGATCATTCAAGATTGATCCCGAGATTAACGTATCCTGCCTATGCCCTTATTGCCCACCCACTATTCCTGGCCAACAAACTACTCCGCAACCTCCGACAATAGTAGAAGGTGCTCCAGAATACATAGTTGAATAAATTCTAGACTCACATCTTCGACGGAACAAATTGGAGTTCTTAATAAAGTGGAAAAACTATACCAATGAAAATAATTCATGGGAGCCTGAAGAGAATTGTAAGTGAGCACCCAATGCGATCACCCAATTCTTTAAACATAATCTGAATGCTCTGCATCGCATTGTGAGAATGGTGTATGAGGGGATGAGATTCCGGCCTTACCAAAATTTCACAGAGGGGACAGATGCAATATTTTCTCACCTGGAAGTCGAGGCATAAAAGGGGGGTAATGTTAGGAAACCACCCCATTACCTAATAAAATTTCATTTTTATTTTATTATGTCGAATTACACTACATTACGCCACATGATGCTACACTTTGATAGCATGAGAATTTTATTTTGCATGCATCAAGATGTACATGCATGTACACACGCGTCGGTAACAACAATGTACAATATATGTAACATAGTATATAAACCCTAAATATACACCTAGGGGACCCCAGTTGTGTTCTCTTAGGTATTCCACCTATGCTTGTGGTGTGAATGGCCTATCTCAACAAACTCACCTATTAATAACCCCTCACATCAAAACCATCAGTTCCCCAATCATGCATGCAGATCCTGACCCCTTCTTGTAGAGAGAACCCGCACGGTGTTAGCTAGCAGATAGTGGGTGTCACCCTAATACCCACAAGCCCTTCCCACCATAGTGGAACATCACAGTGGTAGCTTCCATTTGAAGTTTTTCCAAGTGTAGTCCTTCTAGCCCAAATCCTGGTGGTTACAGCATACTCCAACCCTCACGCCATTGAGGGTTGAACACTGCAAGTAGAATATCATGGTCGTGCTTCCATACCAGGTCATTGGGAAGCCCTAATACCAATTGTTCTCGATGTCCACGCTGGAGGCATGGACTTAGGGCAGGTCATTGACCCTGCAGCTGTTGGGGCCACCATGGATGCCATTTCTGAGGAGGTGTCTGCAGGGCCCTCCTGCTTCCCCTCTGGATTACCTCATTTATGATCAAAGTGACCCCAGTAATGAATGTTCAACAACCATGTGCAGCATCACTGTAGCACTTCCCCATTTCCTTGCCCTCAACATCTCCCTGTTTCCCAGTCCTCCATGACCTTATTTTTTTAGAGGAATTTTAAGAGAGCTTTAGCTTCTGATCCATGACCAACTACCTGAAGCTCGGATGAAGGTACACTTGCACTCACCCATGGACGACATTTTAGCCCTGCTTAGCAAGGAGTTTGACCAGAACTACATTTTCCAAGAAGACAACTCGGATTTCCTAAGTGAATGGAAGAAAGAAATCTCAATCTCTCTGACACCCACTGCATCTTCCTTTTACTCCAGGCTAAGTACCATTTGTGATCCCATTACAGGCTATTTAGGCTGAGTCGACATCGCTGGGGATGATGATATTAAATTTAAAGTGACATTACTGTAAACAATTGCAAAATTTAACCGTGAACTCATGCTCATCTACAAGTTGAAAACTACAAAACTAGAGCTGCAAGTACTACACCCCTTCTTCAGGGCTAGAACCCCTCAAGGCAGCATGCATCCACCGGTTGGCATCATTTGCACTTGCACAATGAGATGCCTCAGTGCTGTATTTTAGTGCTAGTTTTAAGATGCTGTGGACTGGCCAAAAGCCCTCATAATTCTTCAGCTATGGCCAGTGGCTGTCATCTGTCATCTGGTTGAGAGATCCACATAAGAAAGGAGTACATGGGTATGGAACTGGCACACCTTAGTGCAAATCTTTTGAATGGCGTATTTGCTCTGGCCATGGTAGCTGATTGTTGTGTTTAGTTGCTTTCTCGCCTCCACCTGGATGGTTTCCTGCTCATAGGTATTGTCAGTGCTGTTAGAATCTGAGAACAATCTTGTGGAACACACCATGAGTTTTCTGACTGAATCTTTGGACCACCCATGTGTCTTTACAAGTGAATCTTCAACACAGAATCCTCCTGAAACTGGCCTGCCGGGTTCTCTAGTAGGTTTGAGTATCTTCAAGTTGCGGCTTGAGCACCGCCAGTTGAGCCTTGTGGGTTGGGCTGAGTCATTGGCTGAGTCATCACCAGAAGAATCTGATGCAGCTGCTGGACGACGGTTCAAACTGTTGTCATTGTTATGTCTGACCATTGTGGCTGAACTCCCTCCAGCAACATCTTGAGAGTATTCCAGACACTCAGCAGTGAATTCAATGCATGGTGTGATTGAGAGGGTATACTCAATCTGAGCTGCAATAAGGGGATGGGGCTTTTGGACATAAGGAACATTGGAGGCCATGGGTGAAGCAAAACTACTAGGTACAATTTATATCTTAAATCTCTCTTTCTTTCCAGTGTTTTCCCTTTCTTTCAACTGGGAACCAGGAACCTTTGCTAGGACAAAGGGTGGCTACAACATTTTTGCACTCTTTGTTTTTTTTTTCACTTTATACCTCCTTGAGATCAACCTCCTCAACCTACCAAACCCCAAACTCCCCACAAAAACCACTCACAAATTCACTATCAAGTACTATGTCTGCAGAAGTGCACCCTTTGTTTCCAGTTTTTCTAGCCTTGACTGGTTTACCATTTTTCTCAGGTACCTGAATATAGCTTTTGCAAGAAACTAGCGAGTGTTAAAGGTGCCATCAATGTGTTGATATTCTCAAAGGACGGAAGGCTTCTGCTGAGTGGAGGTATGTCAATCTGGATATATTCAAGCTGCAACCCTTAGAATGCTGCAGGTGATGATGAATGTGTTTGAATATGGAATACCCAAGACTTCAACTGTGAACAAGTTCTCCATAACACAAAATGGGGCCAGGTTACTGCATTGACTTGGATCAGTGTCAAACCCTCTGTCAAAGGAACTTCCACCTCCATCTGCATGGGAACTGGCAGAGCTCCATGGATTTGTGTCCTATGTCAAAAGACAGTACCATAAGTTTTGCCCCTTCTACCTGATGGGTGTTCTCATCCACCTCTCCACAGTGGTTTCTGTGGAAAAATGCTGTGTTTTTTACCCCCTTTGATTTTAATGATGCCATGGAAGCACAGGCTTATGACCCATTGAATCACCGGCTGGCAGATGCTAGCCACTCTGGGCAGGTGAAGTTGTTTAACATTGAAAAATGTGGTGAGTGGCCTGTATTCCACACAGATTCCTTGCTGACCAGAGCTCTTCTAAAGTCAATTTGGTGCTGGTTTGGACTGCCAGCATTGGCAATGCAATTCCATGAGGACTAGCCTTCTTTGGAGGCGCTAATCAGAGCTTGCTGACTCTTGGACTGGAGACAGGAGAAATGTGAGTGTGCTCATCATTGACCATACCCTCATATTATTTGAAATAGGTCTTGCCGAGATGCTCAGAATTCAAACATATTGTGGACAAAGACTTTGGCTGGTGGGGTGTAAGTAACTACCATATATGTGATTGTTTCCTCCATTGATTTTTGGCCCTGGTTGCAGTGGCCATGCATCCCTCTCATCTGATGAGACAATACTGCTGGTCGATAACCTAACCACTGGGATGTTTGATGTGTATTGTTTTCCTGCAAGCACTCCATATACAATCTTTTCTCTGTCCTCCACTAGGCAATTCACAAAGCAATGCATGTTCGCAGAGGGGGGGAAGGTTGCTATCTGTGGGAGTGACAACAGTAGAGTCCAGGTCATGGATGTGTTCAGTGATGAATGCCTCCAGTCATTGCCATTGGGGACCAGTCAAGGTATGCACCAGAATGCATATGATCATTTGTTGATAATAATCAATCTGAACAGAGTGCAAGTTGATTCAAGCCATTGCATCAACTGCTTTGGATGGTGGGCAGTTCCTAATTGTGGGGGGATCGAGCAGTGGAATTCCAGGGATATCCCTTTGGGAGAAGAAAATAAGTCTAGCAAGATCCATCTAACCCACACCCTAAACTATGCTGAAACAACATGCCTTAGCTCCCAGGTGTGATAAAGGCAAACCAAGAATCCACTTCAAGTGCAGAACCAGAGCTTGAAGTAATTACAGCCAGTTTGACATTAACAAGACAGGCCATGATCAATACACTTTTCGCTGTCCTCATTATATTGGTATCATACCCTAATTGGTCCCCATTCTTTTGGAAAGCATGTATTTCTCACATTCAGTCATTGCAAGACCTCACTAATTGCCTTTCTAGTTTGTCACTTGGATAAGCATCATCTTAGCCCATGGGGCAAACATCCTTGCCACCCTGAGTGGTGCACCTTGATGTGATTCAGGCAGTACAACTTGAGGACATGCATGTCAAATCTGCACTGAACATCATCCATTTGTAAATAATTTTACATGTAATCTTGAACCAGTCTATGAAGTGATCATCCATGATCTATACACCCCTGCTTGAGCTAAGCTCTGGCTTCTAACTTGTTTTTACACCTCTGCTAAGCTCTGGCTTCCAATTTGTGTTGTTGTGAACTTACTACAAATCAATGTTTGCTCTCTCCCTTGACTGAAACCTTGCCAATCCTGGAATGATTGATTTCTTTTCATGTCGCCAATACAACTCCAGATTGTTTGCTCAAAGCCCAATCCAACCCTGGCCTCTGTGATGACCGACAGCCACAAAAATTACATAAATGTGGAGTACTTACCTCTTTTTCCCCCTCATCCTATGTTTCATCTCCATCATAGTATGACGGCAAAAATCACTGGCAGCACATCTGTGACTCCACATCCACTTCCACGTGCAGCATGTTTTATTGTGACCAGACTTGCACCTCAGCAGCCTCACTATTACTATTAGTATTAGCCTGGCACTCGAGTTGAGAAACATCATGTGGTTGATCCATGTGAGCAGCCACCCAACCCAGTGAGCACACTTTGCAGCAATGATACTATGTATACTCACATGCAATATGACTCGTCTTCCCATGGCCACCAAAAAACAAACTGAAACCCATAGACTGGGTTGAGATTGGGAAAGCACCCTGCATCAGCGATTGGAGATCAGTGTCATTGTGCAAAGAGACAAAAGGCCCAATTGGCTGAGAGATGGCATCAATAAACTTGGATGGGCACCAAGCACCTTTGTAATTAATCTCTTTGTAAACCTGGTCTGCTCTTGGACTGCTCTTAAATTCTCCCCCTAATGAATCAAGGATCAACCCCGCAGTGGCCTACTACCTTCCCCATCAGTATCTTACTGCGAGCATGGATATATGAAGAAGCAGGAGTGGGAGTGTGAGCTTGCAGACGAAATTGGCATAATGCCGCATGGAGATGATCCACCCTGAAAAACTCGCCATTTTGCACCATTGACTGTATTAGATGACCCAAATTGTCAAGGCAGCACTAGTGCTGAGGCTGAGGTGGAAAAATCAAATGAACCTAGAAGAACTACAGTATGCCTTAGCTTCCTGGTACTGTGGCTGCAACTAATTTATCTTAGGAGCATGGTGTCTTGATCCCTGAGCTAATGGCCACAAATGGGTTGCTCCAGGCAGAATGCAAGGTGCTCCATCAGGTCAATACTCCTCATCCTCCTTATGTTAATTTCCCAAAAAAGGAACATGAACAACTGAAAAAACAGGTATCTGGGTTGCACCATTGCCTAGTGCAAACCCAAAGGCAGCACCAACAGGTCGGAACATTTAACTAACCCATTCGATCTCTGTCAATAATAACTTGAACTTGTTTAGGAAGTCAGTGAACTAACCAAGAAGCTATGCAACATTGAGATGGAGAAGGTGTCACTTGATCTCAGTGTAGCCCAGGGGCTGGAGGCAAGTCTTAGTAACCCATACTACAGGCCAACAGTATCAGTAGACTTGTGTTTCTCTTGAAGTGGAGCAACACTGCCTTCAGAATTTGCAGGAGTCAACCCTCCAGCAGCTTCAAGAAGTTCGTCACTCCAATTCTACTTGTTTACCTTCAAATATCAGGAACCCTGCAGGCCAAGCATGAGATAGACCAGTCAATTCCTGTAGGTGTTATTCTACCTCACCATACCTTGACACTAAGCCATATCATTCAGCTCATGATGCAGTTGCGTACTTTCTGCAGTGTGCAATTTGCATTGAAACCATGAATGATCCTATTGTGTGAGCACCCAGGACTTGCTTGTGGTGCTATAAGCACTATTAAATAATACCTTTCAGCCTTGCATGTGGCCATCTTTTTGATCGCACATGTATCAGTGAATGGTTTACCATGTGCAGATGGGAGGGCTAGAGCACCACCTGTCCAATGTGCTGCACTCGGATCTCAATTAGAGCTGCATTGCTGATGGTTTTTGGATTGGCTGAGGTTTGCACATTGGTGGAAGGTTCTACAGCCACCTGAGGTTTGCTTTGTTCCATGTACTTATGCAGTATATCTTATGATGCGTATGCGTGCTGGACAACAAATGTATTGAATGTGTTATCTTATGCTTATCAGGTCTTCAAGCTACATGTACTTGTTGTTGAACCAAAAATAATATTTTCAAGGATCCAGGCAATTGAGCTGAACTTTACACTGCCCCACATAGTCCTGGAGGAATCCTCCAGGAATCCAGTAGGACTCACCAGGAATCCAGTGGGACTCACCAGGAATCCAGTGGGACTTACCAGGATTCCTGGTATGTTACCACACATCCAACCATAATGGAAAGTCAATTTGATATCTTACAAGTTCAAGTGCCTCAACTTCAGAAATTTCACAATGTGCCCACAAAACAGATTTGTGCAAAGCAGGAATTGAACTCAAGACCTCATGATGAGGAATCACATGACAAACCAGACAAGTGTGCTCAACCAGTTGAGCCACAGGAGAATTATTTGTTATCCATATAAAGTTTATTTATGACTCAAACTCAAACTCAAGCATGTAATCTCTCTCAAAGTCACTATTAAGATCAAATGATTTTAATCAACTACATCCCTTGTGTCTATCCACCCTATGAGCAGAGGCTTGCAGGCATGGGGTGGGTGTGTTGGGCTGTTTAGTGTCCGGCCATCATTGCCAGTAGAGTAGAACCTATAAAACAAAAGAAACAAGTTAGTTAGTTTATAAAAACAAAAAGCAAACAAAAAACAATTACATAGGGCCCAAATGATGCAGATCGCATCGTTTGGGCCCATTTCCTGTGTGTTGTGGCATGTTTGTTGTTGGCTAGAGTGGTGGTGGTTGATAATGGCATGGTGGTGGTGGTGGTGAGAGAAAGGAGGGAGGGAGGGAGATGGAGGGGGTGTTGTTGACAGTGGTGGTGGTGGTTGAATGATGAGCTGGCAACGTTGATGACGCAGCTGTATGCTTTGTCATACACAGCCACTCAATGTGGGACTTAGATCAACTTATGTTGTATATTAGAATGGCACTATGGTCTAATGGTATATTGCACCTGTTTAATTCAACCCTGAGGTCCCAGGTTCAATCCTCAAATGTTTCCTTTTTAATAGTAAGGACTCCTGGTTAAATCCCACTAGAGTCCCCAGGATTCCTGGTGAGTCCTGGTGAGTCCTGATGAGTTCTTCAGGGTCCTGGTTACTCTTATAGAGTCCTGGTTAGTCCTACAGGATTCCTGGTCAGTCCCCCCAGATTCCTGAGAGTCCAAGTCCTGGGGAATTCCTGGGATAGTACCAGGAAGAGCCTGATTTACCAGGAATATACCAGGACTGAACCAGGAATCCCACTGGAGGAAAAACAGCCAGGAATGCAACATTTGGTGAACAATGGCTGTGGCAGGGATAACCAGGAATCCAGGAGGAATATGTGGGGCAGTGTAAAGAGCTCCAATTGAGGGGAGTAGTGTTGTGTGGAATGAACATACAAACAAAAGTTTTGACACATCAATAACAGCCTGGGGTCACAGTCCCAATGATCTTCATGATGTTTGGAGTATGAAGTTTGACATGTCACTCTGAGCATATTGTAAACATGGTTTTCTCCCCCAGCAGATATCATCCACTAACAACCAGAGGCAAATTCAACAAAGTAAACTAGCATCGTTGCAGAGTAGAAAAGAATGAGGGTCAAGGATAGCCTCTGGAAAGCTAGCCACAAGTTGCCTGGCGCCAAAGGGGATGGATAACAGCTTGTAGATGAAGGTCCCAAACTCAACGCATATCAGCGTGATAATTAACAACTGTTGCAGGGTCAGTTGCATACTTCTAAGAACTTGAAATGGCAGAACTACCATTGCATTCTCCTTGCAGTGCTCAACAGTGTGAGGGGTTTGAGTGTACTGTAATTGCCAAGGGTAAGAATACCACACAATTATCACAAGAATGGAGAGTTGCCTGGCGCTGAAGGGGATGGATAACATCTTGTAGATGTAGGTCCCAAACTCAATGCATATCAGCGTGAGATTTTTGCAAATTGTTGCAGCTAAGCAGGACTTTGTATGTTGCATACTTGGAAGTACCACCATGATGTTCGACTTGCAGTACTCAATGCTCAATGGCATGAGGGATTTGCACATGCTATGACCACTGGGACTTCGGAGTAAGAATATGACAGTCTTCACAAGAAAAACAAGAGCAAATCCATAGTAGTCATTGTAACTGGAGGAGATAATGAGAAACAGCTTGCTGAGCAAAGCAAAACTGACCTACCACATAGTCAGACATAACCAAAGCTGATAATCTCCCTCAGCAGATAACATCCACTAACAACCAGAGGCAAATTTGACAAAGTAAATTAGCGTCATTGCAGAGTAGAAAAGAACAAGTGTCAAGGATAGCCTCTGGAAAGTATAAGGGCAACCTCAGCCTCTAGCAAAGGGAAATCCAAAGTTAAAACTATACTACATATTACAGGGATTGGGGGCGCACCTAGCAAAGGGAAATCCGAAGAGAAAACTCTAAGGATCCCTTTGCTGATGCCCAGTATATGTGAAGATGACAAAAATCAAATAATAACCTAAAAATAGAAAAGGTGGAGATAGGCAGATCAAGGCCACCGAATGACATCATACCAAGGGGTAGATGTCAGAAGGGGTGCTCCCCCTCTAAATATAAAACTGTCAACATGCACAAACATGATAGAAAGGGAAATTAGTAATAAAATCCGGAAAAATCATAGAAAATGAAGAATAGAAGGAAATGAAGTGAGGAAAAATGTAGAGCAGACGTAAAAAATAGGAGAAACACACAGGGCACCCACCCTAGTCCCCCTAGTCCCCTTACAGAAAGCTAGTCATGAGTTGCCTGGCACCAAAGGGGATGGATAACAGCATGTAGATGAAGTTCCCAAACTCAACGCATATCAGCGCGATAATTAACAACTGTTGCACCATCACAGTAACCTGGACTTTGTCAGTTGCATACTTGTAAGAACTTGAAAAGGCAGAACTACCATGACATTCAACTTGCAGTGCTCAATGCTCAATAGCATGTGGGGCTTCAGTGTGCTGTAAGGGCAGGAAGTTGGGACAAGAATATGACACCATTGTCAAGAGAAAAACAAGAGTTGCCTGGCACTGAAGGGAATGTATAACAGCTTGTAGATGTCAGTCCCAAACTCAATGCATATTGGCATGATAATTAACAACTGTTGCAGCCTCACAGTAACCAGGACTTCGTCAGTTGTATATTTGTAAGAACTGGAAATGGCAGAACTTCCATGACATGCAACTTGCCGTGCTCAATGCTCAATGGTGTGAGGGTTGCAGCATGTTGTAACTGCCTGGACTTAGGGTAGCCTGGTGCCAAAGGGGATGGATAACAGCTTGTAGATGAAGGTCCCAAACTGAATGTATATCAGCATGAGGATGACTTCTTTGGGCACAAACTTGGAAGAACCTAAAATGACATCACACAAAGATCACAAGAAAAACAAGACCTGCCTGTCGCCAAAGGGTCTCGATAACATCCTGTAGTAGAGGCAGGTCCCAAGCTCAACGCATGTCCGCATGAGATTTCCAAACTGCTACATCGTCATGACAAGCGAGGTCTTTACACTGCCACATATGTTCCATGTGGATCTGTGCAGAATTATGGGGACTCCGCATGGATCTGCACGGAATGTGGGCTCAAATGACAAGCTATTTTTGTTGGGAAACATAAGCACTCAGTCCACACGGAGTCCACACAGATCCACATGGAATTTGTCATTCCTGCTCAGATTCCATGGATTTATTCCATCCTAGTCCTAGCTATGGTGAGCTCAGACAGCTAGGATGTCCGAACAGATGACAACATGGTTGTAATCATTTGTAAGCAGTAACAAAAGAGTGTTACAACAGGGACTTGAGCCCCAGACCTACTGATCACGAGAGTTAGCTGCATGCGCAACCACTACACCACAAGGGAATTGTACATCATGCACATTAATTACCTTAGATAGCATTGCCATGTGACATGATGACAAACCATGTAAGCCGCATCACCGCGACTGCCAGCTCATCATTCACCACCACCACCATCAATGATGACCACACTGCCACCTCACTCCCTCCTTCCCTCTCTACCACCACCATCTCCACTCTACCCACATCACCTCCACCCACTCCCAGCCCCATTCCATGGCCACGAAGAGCTGCAAACAAGCCAACCAGAAGCAATGTGGGCCCAAACAACGCAATTGTGTCATTTGGGCCATAGGTAATTTTTTAAATTTGTTTTTATCAACTAACTAATTGTTTTCTTGGTTTTTTAGGTTCTAATCTACAGGTAATGATGGATGACAATGCGAGACAATGCACGGCCATGCAAACCCCCTCCTCCCCATCTTGATGGGATGTGAGGGTGTTGATGAGGGACAGGAGGGAGATGAGGGATGCCACGAGACCCCAGAAGGGGGATACCAACCAAGTAAACACCCAGCTACCACCGTAAATGTGCCATGTCATGCTGACCCCCCCCAACCCCCCCCCCCCCAAAACAAACAAAAACAAGCGCCAGGGCCCCACCACGACCACCCACAGTGACGGACAACACACCACCTACCCCCAGCCCCACAAGCAACTGCTCGGGGGGTGAATCATGGGTGGAACAACCACAACAACACCCAGTTGCATCAGCTAGTGAACAACCACTGTCAGAATTACAGCCATTTGTCCTGAGAGAAAACTCAGAGTGTAGTAGTGTAGTGTACACCTGTTATGTGCTACTGCAGACCATGAACCATTCATCTCAGGTGATTGTAAACTCATCCATCAACAGCAGTATTCTCTTTGACCATCTCTTCAAAACAACCTCCATGCTCCACCAACTCCTCAAATTCTTGCCAGGGGTGAGAGAGCACCACCTTCCATGCATAGAAACATTCCCATGAAGTGCCGGAGATAGTGGTGGGTACTCCTCCTGTTAGCTGAGCCAAGGGAGCAGCAATGTCGAGGTGCCCATCGACCCCTCTGCCTTCCCATATCAAAAACCTCACCAAGTTCCAATTTTCTTGCTCAGGAACATGCAACATGTACTTTGTGACACCCACACACCATATTCCATGTTTGCTGCATGTGTGGTGTAAACTGTTGCTCACATTAATGAGTGAGAAGTGACCATGGTGTTGTATGTTGTACTTCAATTATGAACGGTGTGGGCAAAGAACCTCATATAATAAAACATATTTATACAGCTGGAGAATATGTATCCACAACCAGATGGAACTCCTTTACATCTTTTAAGTTGCGCTGAATTTCTCAGACAGCTAAAGCACCCACTTTTACCAGAACATTCCCAAGTGAATCATTGATAGGGACTCCTGTGCCGTCCTTATGTTTCTTGGCAACCCCACGTTCGCTATGTTCTAAGCCACGTTTCCTGATGGAGGAACCCTTTCCATTTTCAACAACTATTGGTGATTCAGTAGGTGGGGGAGAAATCATTTGAACATCTACAGTGATGCAAAATCAGTACTGGGACATCCCCCCACAGTGAGCCACATGCCTTTCCACTCATGAGCCTTTGAGGTTTCAGTAAGCCTGGAAATGTAGGTGGAAATCACATGGGTGATGGTTTCTCCAGCAGTTGTGGATGCTGCAGACTTTAGAGGAAGACTTTGCAAACCTGCCTCTGGAATGTTCATGGAGACAGCTTGCTGTTTTTCAGGATGCGAGGGTGCCGCTGCAAGATTGTAAGATAACTTATTGTCTCATGGGAGAGACAACTCACCTTGGATAGTCTCTGAAGCAGTGGGGGACAAAAGTGGCATGGGGCTGGCTCTAACATCACATCGAGCAGAAGGAGCAGCAACACGTCTAAGGACCATCACCTGCTGAGGGATGGCTGAAAAGGACTCATAGCCTTCCCTCTTGATATAAAAATGTTTGAGCGTGAAGTGTACCTCGACCAATGCACTGACAAGCAGCTCATTTGCCTCAGTGCATTCCACAAAAGAACCACATTTGTCATAGATAGGGAGTGGCAAGAAATGATGTGAGTGAATCAGAAGGTTGCGAGTCTCCAGGTGTTCTACAGGGTTCAGCCATTTCAGAGTTTCATCATCAATCCCCCCTTCTGCAAGGTGGTGAGCACTCAGACACATTCAACCAATGCAGATCTTACCTTCTTTGCTGGCAGTATCCAAAGCAGATATGGTAGAAGACATGAGAGTGGGAGTGACAATATGCTTAGCCTAGAGTATCCCACTGTCAATCCGAAGACCAGAGCTGCAAAAAGAAAGAAAAAATACCCTTTTAACCCACACAGGTGCTGCAAAATGGGCTGACATGTCTTGCATGGTAGCCCCCAGGAAGAACCTGTCATCCTTTGTCAATGTGATGCTACCCTGGACTGCGAGCATGGTTTTCAGGAAGTGGTCAAAGTCCTCGCCCAGGCCAGCGTCTTGAGGACGAGTGAGTATGAAGGTGTTTTTGGTGTCTTGTAAAGGTTTGGGATATTTTTCGCTGTAGTTCGCCAAGGGTCTACAGCAAAGGCTGTCATCAATTACCTCACCCACAACAACACAGTCAGCCTCAGCACCATTGTCCTTGTCCACTAATACATGCCCAGTGCCATGCCACTTCCAACCAACCTTCAAAAAAAAAGCCAATATTTGCAACATAAGGTGCTCAAAGCAGACGTGCATGGAGAGCAGTAATATTAACAAGCATGTTCTGTTCACAGGAGGAGGTTTCGCCACACAACCCTAACATTTCCTCACAATATTTATATGCATGAACATAACACCAAGGATCAGGAGAGGGGTTGTCGCACTGAAAACTGCAGCTCTGGTGTCTCACTGGGTGAAAAAAAATTCAACAGTCTTGGCCAAGCCTCCCACACAAACCCGAGGTCATTGACTCACTTGTCTGACACATGCAAAAACATAAAGCATGCTTCTGCCAAGCAGTTCTTTTTTCCCCTCCTCACAGAACCAGTTACTCCTCACAGAACCATGATTCTCACAGGTTTGTTCCGACCCAGCTAGTTTCCCAGAGCCACAGATGTTTACAACATGGGCAGTGCTAGTATATAGCGCTCAGGGCAGAGGCACGCAACATCTGTCTTTGTTAATATTTATGGATGTCAGTTGGTGAGTCAAACATTCTCTCAGCTCCACACCATCTGAAATAGGGGCAGGCCAGACCCAGAAATTTTCATCAACAGTCTTGTGCTATCAAGGATGGGTTAGTGGACACCCACGGTTGTGAGATGTATGTGCACCTACATGGGAGTGATCAACTGTTTAAGAAAGCATAGTCTGGAAGTGTCAAAAGTGTTTTTGTATATTAGCAGAAAGTAGATTTGCATGAGTCTACCAATATGGCTTCCACACCCATCAGTGATGAAGACATCGACCATGCAGTGACATCGATGACTCTAGCCAGCATGTTCACCATCTGCAATGCACTCACCATGCTGCCTCTGTCATGCAAAAAAAACAAGCAACAGCTTGCATTCCAACTCAAACGTACATCGGAGGTTTCCAAACAAGCCCTTATGCAAGCTCTGCCCTCCAATAGAAAACGTAAGGCTCCAAGGAAGCCCGAGGCAAGAAATGTCCGACAATGCCTACAATCAGAGGGTGAGGCAGGCAGCAAACATTTCCAGGTGACAACAGAGGACTTCCTCAGAGCACCAACTGTGTCAACGATTTACAAATGTATTATGCGATTCATTGATGGGACATCTAATGGAGCCCTCCAACACATTATATGTATTGTCTGTGCACAAGAGTTTTTGTCAGGGGAGGCATCACCATGTGCAGTGGGAGGGTTGATGGACACACATTTGCTGGAACCTTCAGAGACTCATCCTGCGCACCGATTGACAACTGGTATGTTGCTTTATGACTTGGCAATCAACAAGCAAGGGAGAGGGCACTTGTGCCACGAGTGTGAGCAGCATTTGCAGCTCCAACAATGGCCCCCGTTAGCTCTGGCAAATGTGATGTGGGTTGGCGAGGTGCCATTCAAGTTGAGCGTCTTGACATTGCCAGAATGAATGCTGATCGCCAGGTATTTTCCGGCGGCTTATATTGTTAAAATGTTTCCAAAAAAAAAGGGGCCTGTTTTTGGGACAAGAAAACCATGAATAGCAGTTTGAGAGGGAATGTGTCCACCTACAGACTTAACATCAGCAACCTGGGTGATATGGTCACAGGTACACTCATGCCTCCTCCAGCTTGGATCCTCACTGCGATGATAGGAATTACATTTGTTGGACCTACAGGAATGCCAGAGCAAACCCTTCCAGATTTTTTTGTGTGCAGAGACAGAGGATTCTAGATGTGCTCCTATGGCTAAAAAACAACAATCCATTATATGCCCACATCACGATTATGCAAGAAAGACTTGACCAACTACCAATTGATGGCATTCTGGAGGAGTTGCTCACCATAACCAAGGTGTCAGATGACACCAGTTTGCTAGTGCAAGAACACACTTTGTACATTCCACAAGATGATGAGGACAGCGCAGAGTTTGTGTTGGCATTGGGGGCAGCAGGTTTGTCAGTTCTCTGGTGAGTAAGATTGAAGCTGAAAACATTTGATTGAATACAGGAGTGATGGACCTTGATCTACAACCACACGATGAGTTGCAAGAGGAAACTGCAAAAGGTCAGTCTATTGTTCAACTGGTTAACAATCTTACAAACCTGTTAACAGAACCCACAATCATTGCTTTCCAATCTATGGGTGTGGTAGATGTTGCAGGTGTGAATATACCACAGAGTGACATTCTCGCACATGCACTCTCAAACACAGCAATTCTGACAGCTCCAGATTACACCATCCAGTGAAGTAGTGCATTTGTAAATGAGTACCCACAAGTCAACCCCTTAATGGGTGAACAGACTGATGGTGAGCCCAGTGACCCAAATCATTTGTTAGGTGCATTCCCAGTTTTGTTCCCATTCAGCAAAAAAGGGTTTGAAGTTGACCAAGATCCAGTGGTTCCTTATGAGAAGCACGTATGCTGGGCACTGCGTTATGCAGACCAGAGGTTCAGAAAGGACCTGCATTTCATCTTCCAGGTTTTTGGCGTGACACAAAAGCATCAGGTATGTTGATCTGCTTCGCTTCTGATCAACCACAGTAGCTTCCGGGCATTGGAACCTGTCATTGCGAGATTGAGCAGCTCAGACCTGAAATGTGTGAGTGCAGAAGAAACTCACAGGGTGCCATTCTCCAACCCAGGTGTGAGAGCGCTGAGATCACAACTTACAGCAGTCCAGGTGAATGTCATGGGGACAGATGAGTCCCAGACACAAATCAGATCCAAGATATGGTCGACCGTGGTTGTGAAGGGTCCACCATCATTGTGGATCACTATCAACCCATTGGACACCCATGACCCTGTGGCACAAGTTTTTGCAGGAGAGGAGATAGACATGGATGTGTTTGCAGCCACTAGCGGTCCAGATGCTACACAATGGGCAGTCACAATTGCTGCCAACCCTTTTTCAGCTGCCAAGTTTTTCCACTTCACCATCAACCTAGTATTGTGGGCTCTCTTTGGGATTGATGCTGGAGGGAAGAACCAGAAAATAAGATGCAGGGAAAATATATTCAGTAAAATTGGTGCTTACATAGGCACAGTGGAAGCACAAGGCAGGGGTACCCTTCATTTGCATATGATTTTGTGGATAGAAGGAGCACCATGTGCTACCAAGATGAAGGAGTCACTCGCAAACAAGACTTTTAGACAGCAAGTGGCAGCCTTTATCAAAACCACCATTCATGCAGATCTGGATGGCATGGGGGCATCAGAAGTGCTGAAGATAGAGAAGAAAAAAGGAGTCACATATGCAAGGCCAGACAATCCACGTGCTACAAATGCAGGCAAAAAATTAATGCAGACAGAACAACTCCTGGCCCGAGCAGTCCAAATCTGTCAGTGTAGTGTGGAGAACTGTCTGATCATGAAGAACGGTCACCAACAATGCAAGAGGCAGGCCCTGTTTCCCATGGCAGTTGAGGATTGGATCAATGCGACAGGCAAATGGGGACCTCGCCACTCATACAGATATCTGAACAACTGGAACCCAGCTTTATTACACTGCCTGCGGGCCAACCATGATGTGAAACTGATCACCAATGGAGAGGACACCAAAGACCTGTCGTTTTACATCACAAACTACACTACCAAGAAACAGACAAAATCTTCGAACACGTCTGCCCTGTTGGCCACCCAGTTAGCATACCATGTTAAACAGGAAAGACACAACACAAACTGTATAGATGTAAACAAGAAACTGATTCAGAGATGTGCAAACACATTGACGTGTCAACAGGAATTCAGTGCTCCAGAAGTCATGAATTATTTGATGGGTTGGGGTGATCATTTCTTGTCGCACAATTACATTAACATCTATTGGGATACCATTCTTTGTGCAATAAAGACAGTGTTCCCAGATTAGAACCCAAGATGGTAAGGTTTCACAACAGCCTCTGACCCCACACTCACAACATTTCTAGGTGTTTCACCATGCCTCTCGTAATCCCTGAATGGGATACCACAGCCAATATCACAGTGAGAGAAGGCCTCCCATTGCCAGAAGCAATCACTGACACATTTGACAGGCTGACAACATCCGACTCTCATTGGTAGGAGAGAAGTTGGTATTGCATGACCAACTCAAGGATTATGTGGACCACGGGAGGGCATTGGCAAGGCACTGTTTGCTGGATTTTTTTGTTGACACATATGAGGGTGACACCCCAGTGCAGAGCAATGCTAACGTTGACAACGAACATAGAAGGGGCAGGCAGCAGAATGTTTGGGTCCCATACACTGAGAAAAGTGGGTGAGTGGAACAGTGTCGCATCATGCAGTCAGAGGGTCATGAGATGTTGTCCAATTTTGTGGGGCATTGGTTCCCAAGAAAAGATGACCCTGATTAGGGGGAGCTATACGCCGCAAGCATGTTGGTGTTACTTCAACCTTGGAGCACACTTCAAGAGCTGAAGAGTGAAAGAGAGAGCTTTACAGAAGCTCTCACCAGATTCCACCATGTTGCAACACCAAGAGCACTGTATGTATTGGATAATATCCAGTATCATTATGAATGTTCAGACCATGCTGGCAAACAATGGCAGGAACATGAGACAGAGACAGAGACATTGCATGGTGAGCAAGACCTCCAAGATGAGGATGGACTAAATGGTGAAAACTCTGTCCATGAACTTGTTCTGTCAGAAAATGATGTCCAGTTAGCACAAGCATTGGTCTGGGACAAGCATGACATACAGTATGCAGACATTGCAATGTTGATTGCTGAGGAGTCTGGGATTTTTGTGTCAGACCCAGTCAGCACTGCGTTCAGGGTGCCACCTGGGAGGGCTACCACTGAGGACCTGGACATTTACCAAGACTGGGAGCACAGATTGAAGAGCATAACTCATGGTGGACAAGTCGCAACACCTACAACAGTTGAAGAAACTGTTGGAATGGTAATGACAGGCACAAAGGAGTCTGCTGCAAATGTAACAGTGCAGCAGATGCTCCCTAGGCAGCCCAGGATGAGCTTGGAGTTGTTGAAACCGGACCAAAGATGGGTGCACAATATAATTGCACACCATCTGGAAGCCCACCTGGCAGGTGGACAACCTGCCCAGCTGTTAATGATCGTTCAAGGTGCAGGGGGAACAGGCAAGTCAATGTTGATAGAACAGATCACCAAAACATTTGAAGTATGGCAAGCAGGGGGCATGTTGGCAAAGATGGCTACCATGGGGGTTGCAGCCAGCTTAATCTGAGGTACAACACTGCATGCATGGGCTGGGATCCCTAGAAATGTCCGAAGCACTCAGATTGCCAGCAAGAAAACACGGACAAGCAGGATGGTGAACATCAAGGGGAAATGGTACCTCATCATAGATGAACATTCAATGCTGACCAAGGAAATTATGGCCTTTCTATCTGAGGTACTGGGGAATGAGCAGAATGACTCAGATGGAGTGGATGCCACAACCCCATTTGGGGGAATGAACATTATTCTGCTGGGAGATTTTCACCAGTTCCCCCCTGTTGGAAACAGCACAGGGGCACTCTACCACTCAACACAAATCTCAATGGCAGCAAGTGGGCCAGCAGCTTTTTGAGCATTTCAACATAGTAGTTGACCTCTGGGAGCAAATCCAGGTTCAGGACGCTCAATAGGTAGAACTGTTGGTGAGGCAACGAGACGGGGAGTGTACTGAGGAAGACGTGAAAGAGGTGTATTGACAAACAAAAGTTGTGAGGTGCCTGATTTCACCAAATTGCCATGGTCAGAAGCAGTGTTAGTAACCCCATGTCACTCTGTGTGGACAAGGTGGAACAGTGCAGCATTGCATTGCCATTGTGTCAACTTTGGTAGAGCACTGTTTGTTGTGCCTGCAGTGGACACCACAGGTCACGAGCGCTCAAAACTGAGCCTTGAAGCAAGGGTAATTGTTGCAGGCACCAAACCCAAGGATACCAAAAAGTTAGAACAGACCATAGAACTGGCAGTTGGCATGAACACGATGGTGATGGTCAATATTGCAACAGAGGCAGACCTCATGAATGGCACACATGGTGAGATCATAGACATTGTTCTGGACCCTCGAGAGAATGTCAGCCAGAATGACACTGAACTTGAAGGGAGAGTGCATCTATAGTACCCACCAGCCATTATCATCTTCTGACCAGCCAAAAGCAGCTTCCCAGCATTCCCTGGTTTAGAAGAGGGGCTCATACTGATTTTCCCAACAGAGAGGAATTTTACAGTAGAGGACCTGCAAGGCAAGAAGTTTAGGGTGACCAGGAGACAAATGGCGTTAACTGGAGGATACGTGTTCACTGATTATAAAGTGCAAGGTCAGACATTGGAGTGTGTGATAGTTGATTTAGCGAAGCCACCTACAGAAAACATCACACCACTGGGTGCAAGGCACAATACTGCCTGAGAAGTACTGTGAAAGTATCCTGACAGTATTCTTAATATTGTCAACATACTTCACCAGAAGCATTTTGACAGTATTGTACTATATTTTGATAGTACTGAAGGTACTGAAGTAGTATTCTAGATTGGTATCCATACTGGGAAAATATCCCTTGGTGAGTATGGTGGCAGTATTAGGAGTACTTCCAGAATACTGACATCATACCTTCTCAGAAGTATCTTGCTGTGCAGCCAGTGCACCTTTTGGAGCATACGCCAATCCAAAGAAACTTAGAGACTTCTTAGTCTCCTGCAATCTTCATTTCCATGACCGTCCACACGTATTTTCCTCTGATGAGAAAAAGATCATATTCATCCTTTCTTATCTTAAGGGATCAGCTCTCAGTTGGTTTGAGCCTGGTCTGAATGACCTGACAGATTCCGCACACTGGATGTGGGACTACAAAGCTTTCCTCGCCGAGCTGGAAAGTAACTTCGGTCCGCACGACCTGGTCGGAGACATGGAAAAAGCTCTCTCTGACTTAGCAATGAAGAAAGGTGGTCGTATCACGAAATATAATGTTGACTTCTGGGAATTAGCTTCTAGGGTCAACTGGAATGAAGCAGCCCTTCGTGACCGCTATTTCCACGGTCTTCTGCTCCGGCTTCACATAGAAGTGCTCCGGGGTGGTAAACCCAATACTCTCGCAGAACTATGCTTGAAAGCGCAGGACAGTGATGACATCTACTGGATGCAAGAAGACGAATCCCATTTCGAAACAAAGAATTCCAGTAACATCACTAACTCTAGTTGGAAGGACTCTTCCAAAAGCCCTTCCCCATCGACAAACCAAGCATCTTCAAACTCCACCCACAGTAACACCTCCAACCAGCAGTCTTCTGCGACAAAGAACACTTCCCGGGACAAGCCCAAGCCGACCATCTCTGATAAGTTGGGGAAGAACAGCAAGCTTCCTGGGGAGGAACGAGAATGTCGCATGAGAGAACGACTTTGTCTCTACTGCGGTGAGGAAGGGCACGTAGCAGGAAACTGCCCGAAATTCAAAGCCGCAAAAGCCCATGCATCCACTGTCGTTCCCAAGACTATGGACTCAGAAAAATAGTCCACAACCCTCAGGATACAGCCATTGGGGCTGGGGGTTGCATTGACCTTACTCACTTGGCTGCCTACATTCATCTCAACGCGTCCACTCTTTCCGACCCTGACTCCCTAACCATTCTTTTAACCTTTCCTGACTCTTCTGCCCCTTTCCGAACCCTTATCAACTCTGGCTCCTCCCACTGCTTCCTTGACTCCTCTTTCATGTTGAATAACCAACTCAGGATGGAATCCATTAAGCTGATCGGTTTACGACTCTTTGATGGAACTTGCAACTCCACCATAACTCAGATCGTCAAACTTCCAGTCACCTTCCCTGCCAGTGAAGTATTCAATTTGTCATTTTATGTAACCTCACTCAACTCTTCCTGTTCCGCCGTACTCAGTCATAACTGGCTGAAGCAACACAATCCATTGATTGACTGGTCTTCAAGCCAACTCGCTTTCCACTCTGCAGATCATAGAGGTCCAGCACCCCTGACGTCACCTTTGTCCCCAAATCTTCCGGTAGAAATCCTCGACTCTTCTGCACTTTCCAAACCCCCCATTCCTCCTAAGTTTACACCTCCTGACATCTCCTTCATCAATGCTGCCACTTATGCGCATGCTAGCAAACTTCCTGGGGCAATAGCTTTCCAGATGACCTTCGCTCCAGAAGGGTTATCCACCCATTCTGCTAACTCCTCCAACCTCTCTGATATTCTGCCCGAGTATCACGAATTCACTGATGTCTTTAATAAGACTAAAGTGGATACCCTTCCTCCGCATCAGTCTTACAACCTCAAGATAGAGACAGAAGATAATACTCCTCCGCCTCCGGGCCAAATGTATTCTCTCTCCCCCTCTGAATTAGAAGCCTTACGAGTCTTTATTGATGAAAACATCTGCTCAGGCTTCATCTGCCCATCCAAGTCCCTGCATGGCGCTCCGATTCTCTTTGTCAAGAAGAAGGATGGTAGTCTCCAACTTTGTGTTGACTACTGAGGACTTAACTGTCTTACAAAGAAAGACCACTACCCACTTCCTCTCATTTCCAACCTACTTGACTCTCCCTGCAAAGCCCGCTTATTCACCAAAATAGACTTGTGGCATGCTTATCACCTAGTCCACATCGCTGATGGTGATGAGTGGAAAACTACTTTCCGCAGCTGCTACAGATCCTTCGAGTGGTTGGTGGTCCCCTTTGGGCTCACGAATGCACCCGCAGCTTTCCAGCAGTTTATGAACGACATCTTCAGCGACATGCTGGATGTTTGCATCATCGTATACCTCGACGACATCCTAATCAACAAGTCCCAGCATGGGGCTCACATCAAAGAAGTCCTCCGCTGTCTCCGGAAAAATAGACTTTACGCCTCTCCACAGAAATGTGAGTTCCACAAAGACACCGTCAAATATTTGGGTTTCATCCTTTCACCGGATGGACTGCGGATGTCCGAGGATAAAGTCAAAACCATGCTTGACTGGCCTGAGCCTAGGAAAGTTAAGGATATTCAATCCTTCTTAGGCTTTTGCAACTTTTACCACCGCTTCATTAACGGCTATTCAGACATTGTCATCCCACTCACCTGCTTGATGCGGAAATCTGCACCATGGGACTTCAACAAGAAGTACCGGGACACTTTTGAAAAGCTCAAACAAGAATTCACCCACACCCCCATCTTAATACAATGGGTACCTGACTCACAGATGGTACTCGAAACCGACGCTTCCGACTACACCCTAGTGGCTATCCTTTCGGTTTACACTGCAGATGGAGAAATCCATCCGGTAGCTTTTCATTCCCGCTCCTTCAATCCCGCTGAACTAAATTATGACACACATGATAAGGAACTCTTGGCCATTTTCGAAGCCTTCAAACACTGGCAGCAGTACTTCAAGGGTTCCACAAACCCAGTTGATGTGGTCACAGACCACAAAAATCTTGAGTACTTCAGCACTACCAAGTTGCTCACCCACTGCCAGGCCCGTTGGTCTGAGTACCTTTCCCAATTCAATCTCGTCATCCGCTTCCACCCCAGAAAACTAGGGGCCAAGCCAGATGCGCTCACTAGACATTGGGATGTCTACCGTAAAGGGGGAAATAGCAACTTCGCCTCTGTAAACCCAACCAACTTCCGACCTGTATTCACACAGGAACAGCTCACCTCTTCCCTCCATGCCACCTATTTCACCACACCCATTCTTCGACAAGCAGTAATCATGGATGTTGAGAAACTTCACCACGACATCTGCACCTCCCTACCCCTTGACCTCTTTTCATCTGCACATCTTCCGACACCTACCGACCCCAACTGGACCATAGACGAGGCAGGTCTTCTCTGCCACTTTGACCAGATTTATGTTCTGGACGTTGCGGATCTTCACCTCAAGGTCCTTCAGTACAAACACAATCACATCCTCTCTGGCCACTTCGGACAAAACAAAACCCAGCAGCTTGTCCGCCGGGAATATGTCTGGCCAAACCTCCGCACCTTTGTGCAGGAATTCTGCAAATCCTGTACCACTTGCAAACGATCCAAATCACCTCGACACAAGCCCTACGGGTTCCTAAAGCAACGTCCGGTTCTGGAATGACCTTGGAACTCCATCTCCATGGACTTCATTGAACAACTACCTGACTCCGATGGTCACACCGCTATCCTGGTCATCATTGACCACCTCACCAAGCAAGGCATCTTCATCCCAACTGTCAATGAAATTACAGCCCAAGAACTAGCCAACCTGTTCGTCCTCCACGTCTTCTCCAAGCATGGCATTCCATTGCACGTCACTTGCGACCGGGGATCCAAGTTTGTCTCCCATTTCTTCTGCTCCCTCGGAAAAGCGCTCGACATGTGGATCCACTTCACTTCCGGTTATCACCTGCAAGGTGATGGTCAGACAGAACGACTAAATCAGACCTTGGAGCAGTACCTCCGGATCTTCTGCAACTATCAGCAGGACGATTGGTCTCACCTCTTGCCCTTGGGTGAATTTGCCTACAACAATGCTCCTTCTGCCTCTACAGGTGTATCCCCCTTCTTTGCCAACAAAGGCTATCACCCAAACATTTCCGTCTTTCCAGAATGCGACTTAGCTTCACAGCGCACCCGCGAGTTCGTTGTCGACTTAGACGACCTTCATCAGGAGCTTCGGAAACAGCTTGCGGCCGCTCAAGAGCATTATCAAGGCCCTGCGGACAAACATCAGGCACCCACACCTGACTTCAACATTGGTGACTCTGCCTATGCCACTGCGGAAAATATCCGCACCACTCGTCCTTCCAAGAAACTTTCCGAAAAGCACCATGGCCCCTTTGAAATCATTGCCCGCCCGGGCACTCACTCAGTCACCCTGCAGCTCCCGGATCACATGTGGGCCATTCACCCTGTTTTCCATGTCTCTCAACTTGAGAAACACTCCCCAAACACAATTCCAAATCAAGTACAACCTCCACCTCCTCCGATCACCATTGACGACGAGCTTGAATATGAGATTGCCAAAGTCCTCGACTCCAAAGTTGACAACCGACGTCGCTGCAAGATTCTCTACCTCGTCTGATGGGAAGGTTACAAGGGAACTGATGAAGAGACCTCCTGGCTACCTGTTATGGAACTTGACCACGCCCAAGAACTCCTTGCAGATTTTCACACCCGCTACCTGCAGAAACCTGGACCATTACCCGCTTAAAGACTATTCACGTTACTTATTCACTCGGTTTGTACTCAGAAACAAATTTCATTAAAAAAAAAAAAAAAATTATGGATCCGACCAGATCCCTACACTACCTCCACTTCTCCCTCTCTGTCTTTGTCACCCTCTCCCCCAACCTCGCCCTCTTCTCCACCCTCGTCCTTCTCTCCACCCTCCTCATCTCCACTCTCGCTCTCCTCCTCATCATCCGCCCGCCTTTTCTCCAGATATCTCTGGAAGGCCTCCCAGTCATCTCCAGATTTTCGGATCCCACGTCTTTCCTGCCGGGACTCTCACACCGCCCGCTCCACCTCTTCATCACCCTTGTCGCTCTCCTCACTGGCACTCTCTTCCTCCACCCACTCGGGGTCCAAAGCATCCCAGATCTCCCCCATCGACTTCCGCACCATGTTGGCCACCTCAGCAAACCCCTTCCTTATCAACTTCATCATCTGTTGCATTACTTCTGGGTTTTCCCCGGTCGCCCCCGTCGTTCCCACTGTTTTTGCTGCAGGGGCAGGAAGCCCCTCCCACACTACCTCCTTGCACTTATGTTTGACATGCATGCAGTTGTCACACATGCGTCCCTTCACACCCATCTTGAAACACGAGACCTTTTGATATTTGCATCTAGGCCACTTGTCAGTAAGAGAACACTGAGAAGGAAAGCAATTATGCACCTTTTGCAGGGCAATGCGGCCTGCACCCACACTGGACTCTCCGACTCCTCCGACCCCACTTGCGCCTTCAACTTGGCGACTTTCTTTTTCTTGGGGGACTTGCTCCCCTCGGCCTCATCCTCCAAACCTGCAGCCATAGCCGCCTGCTTCTTCTCTGCTTGTCTTGCGGCCGATGCCTCCTTTTTCTGCACCTCTGCCTGATGCGCCTCCTCAGCCTTTGCAGCCTCCTCTGCTGCCTTCTGTGCCTCCTGCACCTGGTGTTCCTCCTCCCTCACCGCTTCCTCCAGCTCTTTCATCTCCCGTTCCATCTGCTCCTTCATCGCCTGCTCCCTCTGTTCATGTTGAGCCCTCATCATGGCCAATTTGATCTGTGCGGATACTGCTGGAGGGGACATAACTGATAGTTGATGGGGGAAGGAAAGAGCATGAAAATTTTTTCAACCAATTACCGCATTTGGAAAATTCAACCAACTTCCTCATTTGGACTCAAACCCTCATGTGCCTCGTAGGCTCAGCACTAAGGGGGAAATACTGTCAAGAACTGTTCCTTGCCCGATTGGAACCCACATCCATCTGACTCTTTCCCACACATCGAACATGACTTTTGCCTACGCCTCCCAATTTCGTTCCTGGCCGCCTTGCACTGCCCACACTGCTGTGCACCAGGCCGCCTTGTACAGCATCCATGGCTGCCGTCCCTATTGCAAATTCGACTACAGATTCCTGTGCAGCTCCCGCTAGATAATTTATCTATGCAGTCGAGACACTGCCGCAGTCTTCGTTCCTGTTCCGCATTATTCTGGACTACAGTATTTAAGCTTAGTTAGTTTTGCCTTGTATTCCTCAGTTTGTATATAGACATAGACTCAACTTTAATCTGCCAATCAAAAACCTCCTTCTACTCCAAACCCCAGTTCTCTAAGAGTCTGAACTCTGTTTGACTCAACCTCCAGTCTCCCTCTGAAGTTCTAACCTCATCTGAACTTAACATAAGACCCTCCGTACTCCTTTCTGCATTTACCTGCACTTTCCCATCCCTACCTCCAAACCTCCAACTTGAAATTAGGACACCAGATGAGGTGAAGGGCGCAGCTTCTTACAAGCTGAAGCCAAGTCCTTTCTGTTCCCCCCCCCCCCCGCCGAATCCACAATGACCCAACAACCTTCCATAAATAACACCTGCAGTGTCCGATCAGATTCCAATGAACCCTCTAGGATCAGTTCTTAACACAGGTGCTCCATCCAGCAAGCCTGTCACTGAGATAAATCCTTTTGTGTATCAAAGTTCTCTAATGTGTGGTGATCTGTATAGACAGTGAAGCATGATCCCAGTAAGTCAGATCTCCATTTTTTGAGTGCACGTACAATTGCAAGCATTTCTTTTTTGTGAACAGGGTATCTCATCTGAGCATCCTTAAGTGGCAATGAGTCATATGCAACAGGTCGTGCCAATTCCCAGGTTGGTCCCCAGCTGAGGACAGCTCCTGTTCAGTAATCACTGGCATCACAGGTTACAAAAATCTTGTTTTCACCAGGGATGACATGGTCAATGACAGTGAGGCAGTCTTAATCAGCAATCAATGCCTTAGTGCTGTCAAAAGTGTGCTGGTGTTCATTGGTCCACACAGGGAAATGCTTCTCACATTCCTTGGTGGTCAGAAGAGTCAGGATACGAGTCTGATCTGCCAAGTTCAGCAGGAAAGCCACCACATAGCGCACTAGTCCCATAAATTGTTGGACTTCAGTGGCAGTCTTTGGCGTGGGCCAATTCAGTATCTTCTCTGCTTTTGATGAGCAAGCGCGTATTCCTTCCATGGAAATTTTATGTCCCAGGAAGGCAAGCTCAGTAAGGACAAAGGAAGATTTCCTGGGGTTACAGTAAAGCTTCACTGCCGTGAGTATATCCATGATCAATTTGATATGGTGTTTGTGTTCCTCAAGGTTATCAGACCAAATTATGATGTCGTTGAGGTAGATGTGGCAGAACCTACTGATGAACTTTTGAAGAGCAATAGTTACCCACCATTGGTGCATGGATGGTGCATTTCATAGCCCTTGAGGCATTATGGTCCATTCATATAAACCGAGCGGGGTGGTGACAGCAGTTAAGTGGATGCTCTCAGGGTCCATCTTTGTGTGGAGAAAACTATCAGTCATGTCGATTTTGCTCCATATTTTACTGTGTCCTGCATCTGACAGGATGTCATCAACCCATGGTAATGGATAGCTGTCCATCACAGTGTTGCTGTTCAACTGACGGTAATCATTAACCCAATGGGGCAACACAGTTTTGTTGGCTTTGGGTATGAGGAAGGCAGGGGAGCCATGTGTGGAAGATGAGGGCTGGATTCATCCAGTATCCAGGTGCTGTTGGATGAGGGCGCTCCAGGCCTCTTTGTATCTACAAGGGCACAAATAAGTCTGTGTTGTGATGATACGCAAGGAATCTTTCAACATAATCTTGCAATGGACATTGTCTGGCATTTCATTTACATGAGGAATTGGTCAAAAAATATCCGCATAAGTTTCTTTTACTTTGTCATTCAGTTTGGCAAGCTTCTCCTGCACTGAGGGCTGTTCAATGTGTTCACAAATCACTGTCATGAAATTTAGCTCAGAGTTTTTTTTACACCTGGCCTCAACCAGTGGCCGAATACAGGCACAAACTGTGTGAAGTTCATGCATCAAGTGTTTATGATTTTCTACATTAATTGCAATAGTATCTTTTAGTGTGCATTTGGGAACAGGTACAGGTATACTAGCAGGCTTCAACAGATCAAAAGAACAATTGTTGTCAATAGCTGAACCACTTCGTACATTGATAGGTTGTCTCCTCGGCTCAAAGGCTGATACATCATTCTAATCACATTGGCTAACTCCCACAAGGTCCCAGATGCAGCATGACCCAGCCTATCGATCGCGATATCATATCGACCGCATCGAAACATCACCAGCGACATCAATCATACCGAGAAACCACATCGCACAACCTTAGGACTAAGTAAAAAGCCCCTAAGATGACCATCGAACATCCCTGATCAACGTTGAACAAACTGCAACCACGAACAAACATCATCAACTGTTGTCGATCATCATTGAGTGTTATTGATCAATATCGAGAGACTGTGAGCAACATCGGGCACTGCATTTGTTATCTAAATGGTGGAATACCATGCACCAGGAAGTATTCCAACTCGTGCTCAAACCTGATGATAGTAGGTCAGCCTCGTTCCAAGTCCCTATCGTGCACAGAACCCGCTGGACAAATTATTGCAAGACTTAGTGCAGTTTATGCACAAAGGACAGTCCCCTTTTAGTTCTATACCCTTTATTACTCTTTCATCATATATATCTTTCCTGTTCAGATTCCAGTCTCCTTTTTGGCCTTGTGCCTTAACTCATATCTTTTGCCTCATGTACTACACATGTTTCTCATTCCATTTTAGGAAGTTTCTTTAAAACATATAAAACTCTGTAGTATCTACTTGGAAATGGAAGAAATCATCTTCACCTATCGTCTCATATACAGTTCTAAGCATCCTATCAACCTTCTAAAACAATCTAAGTCTCTACAAGTTTTCTTGATCAACAAGAAACCTCTGCAATCATCGCATCCTCGATCCTCCTTTGATCCTCTTGTCGCTAGCACTAGTAACCAGTTCAACACTTTATAGCCATTGGCTACACCCTTTGTATACTGTCGACCTATCAAAAGGTCCTCAGAATCCGCACATCGACCATCGACAATAATCATCGTTCACCATCGATCTTGTCAATTGTCCTCAATATCAGTCAATACTTGATCAGACTGAGCCAAACACCTTTGGTTCCTATAGCACTACCTTCACAACTAGTACCAACTAGTTATCTTCCCATTGGTTGGACCATGAACATTTGGAACGACTCGCACCCTTCCTCTGACTCAATGCAAATATCATCAGTTGCCTCATCAGCTGTTTTGGTGGTTTTCCCAGGTTGAGTATCATCAATGTTTACAGTAATATCATTGTGATGCATGAAAGGGAGTCCTAGAATGATTGGGTGGCAAAGGCTAGGGGCAATGAGAGCTCATACAGTGCATGCAGAATACAGGTTATTTCAATTGTGTAGTTTGAGTTTGACCCATTGAGTGAGGCAAATCTGATCTGTGGGACGTGGAACATTCGTGGTGGATTCAAAAAATGCAGTGGAGACGGGGAAGGGATTGGGCAAGGGTCTTCTTTTCAGATGCAATTTAGCGACAAGCAAAGCATTGATCAGAGCTGCAGGAGAACCATGGTCAAATAGTGTGACAGTGTGAACCCAAGTGAGGTGAGAAGGGGCAAGGCTGTCTATAGAACAGAGCCAGAGGAGGTGGGGTAGAACAAAAGGAACACTTGTACTCACTGAGTCATTGGAGTCTCACGAGAAGTCACTATCACCACCCCCCAAAATCAACGATTCGTTGGGTGGGCAGATCGATGCCATTGGGTAAGGAGACATTCCCATGACTAGTGTTTTAAGGTCCAGTTCGGTCCGGTTTTTTGACCCCCAAGAGGGCAACTGGAGACCGCAACCGGTCCGAACCATTGCCCACATTTGATGGACCACAACCAAAAGACTGGTTTTGACCAGTCATACCACTAATTTCGTAACTAAATTCTATTATATAGTAAATAAAACTAATTACATTTACACCCTGCAAGCAGTTGCTTGCAGCGGTGGAATGTTACTAAGAGAATGAAAATAAAAGTGAATTAGAAAGAAAAAAACACACCCCACCATCTCGTGTTTGTAGCGAGGGTGGGGAGGCTACTGTTGTTGTCTTGTCCCCACCATTCGTCCTCCCCCTGGGGTGTTGTCCCTGCTAGTCATTGTCCCCGCCAGTCATTGTCCCCACCAGTTGTCACTGCCATTCGTCGTTCCTGCATTCATCGTTCCTGTGTTCATTGTTCCCACATTCGTCATTCCCACCCACTCATCATTCCTGCCCACTCATCATTCCTGCATTCATTGTCCCCTGCTGTTTGGTGTCCTTGTTGGTTGGCATTGTCATTCATTGTCAGCACCTCCATCTCCCCCTACGAGCAGTGGCTCACAGGCGGGGTGGTGGCACTGTTACGTGGCAATTGCATGTCATTGTCCAGAAATGGGACCCCTTGCGACTCTGTGAGCAGAGGCTCACAGCAGCCATATAGGGCATGGGGTACTGAGAGAGGTCAGGGTGTGGGTAGGAGATGTTATTATCAAGTGGCAAGAACCTAAAAAGAAAAAAGAATGGTTAGTTAATTAGTAGAAGTAAGAGATCAATCATAAAAATGTACCCTTACAGCCCAAACAACAATACTTGTCGTTTGGGCGCACTTTGCATGCAACACCGCATTGTCATTGGCATGGCTGCCATTGGTGTTAGCGCCATGTTGTGAGGGCATGGGGCAGGGTCAAGCAATCACATGGTGTCATTATCAAAGGTAAGAAACTAAAAAGAAAAGGTTTAGTTAGTAAAAAAGAAGAAATCAACAATAAAAACCATACCTGGGACCCAAATGACATGCTAGTCATCGTTTGGGCCCACTTTGTGGTCATCTAGTTGAGGTGGGGGTGCTTCTGAGCTAGGCAATGTAGGCATTGTTGGTGGTGAGAGCAAACAGTGGAGAGAAAGTGGCATTGTGGGTTGTTGATGGTCGTGGGAATTGTTTCGCAAGTGGTGCCACTTTCTGTTTTTTGGGGCACAAGCATGACCAAATGGTCTGTGTGCAGCCATGGGGTATATAAGCACTCATTTCTTTGAATGCTTCTTCCCCCGGGCTTGTCCCATGTCCATAGTATCTAGTATAAATAGTAAATACTATTAATATAGTACATATTAGTTGTATTTTTCTTGTAAAGTAGTTACTTTTATACAAGTATATAATACTGTGAAAAGACTGGTTGCAACTGATTGCAACTGGTCTTTGAACGGTTTTCAAAGATTTTCAAAATAATGCAACTGGCAACCAGAATGACCCCAAATATGGGCAACCACAACCGAAAAAAAGACCGGACTGCAGTTTGGTCCAGTTTGGTCCTATGGTCATTTTTGGTCCTATAGACTGGACCTTGAAACACTACCCATGACTGCGGCGATGGGCAAAGGAGGTGGGCATTGAGAAGGTTGAGGTGCATTGGAGTATGCAAAGCTTGAGTTTGAGACTGGAGCTACGGCAACAGAAGATTTGTCATTGGGGATGGGCAAGGTGGGCAACTTGATCCTCCTGTGGCCCTCATTGATGGTGGCCATTGTTTTCTCGACATACCCCTTGCAAACTGGGAATTCGCAAGCATGACCATCAGGAAGGTAAAAGCCATGGCATTTCTTGCATCCACTGTACATCTCCAAGTATTTTCATTCATGGTCAGTGAGCTTGGGAGGACAGGACGTGGAGGAGCCGGCAGGGATGGTGGAGATTCACACGCTTTGGTTTGGGCAGGGGTTTGGCGCACATCTCGTGCTGTCAGCAAGACCGATGGACAAGCCTGAGCACTTCAGGTTTTTGATGGCCTCCTTTGCCTCGCAGCGGTGACTCCCTCTGTCTTCTGTCAGCTTTTGGTCAAGCTTAGAGAGCATGTCTATGAATGACTGTAGCTTTCTATCTGACCTCAAGGCATCAGACAATGCTTTTTGTGCAGTAGCAGTTTCTTCATCATCTTGTGAATCATTCTCCTTTTCTGATTCCTCGTCCGAGGAAGCGTGCCTGTCTTTCCAGTGATCAAAGGCAGATGCAAGTTGGGGGAGATTTTTGATTTGATTTGGGTTTGGAGTTGGGGTGGGGAGAGGTGGTGTTGTGATCCTTTCAGTAGGAGGTTATCATGGCACAGGGCATCCACAAACTCAGCAAAGGCAGTCCTGCCTTGTTTGGTGGAATGGACCTTTCGCGCAAGATCTTGTTGCCACCTCTTAGGTAGCCACCATGCACAAACCTTTGACATGAAGTCCATAAATGTGAGGGAGAAGAGAATCTGTTGTTGGGATTGGAACCAGTTGGAGAACAGGGGGTCCTCAAAAGAATATACAATGTGCTCGATGAACTTCTTAGCTTCAAGTCCATCTTTGTTGTGAAGATAGCCATGGGTGTGGTGTTCAAAGTGGTGGAGGAGCTCCGGTGTCATACTGCCTGTGGAAATCATCAGTCGCTTCCTGTTGTTCAAGCTTAGGACAGCAGTGGTGGTGACGGAAGAGTTCAACATGAGTTTACTGATGGTGTGAATCTTGTAGTTTTCAGAAGATGAGGATGACGACCTTCGTCAAGGACAAAGTGAAGAGGTAGTGGTAGTGGGTTGTGGGTGGGTGGCTATATGCATGTCAGGGTTGACTATATGCATGGTAGAGTTGGTGTATGTGCAGTAGATTCCCCCTTGGAGGTGGGAAGAGTACCAGAGGTGTGCATTGCAATGCCCAACCTACTGCACGTGGTAAGGGGGATCATTGTTGAGGGTTGCCGAGGCAGTTTTCCTCAATGTGTGGTTCAGGGGGGACAGCAGCTCATGTGGCTGTTGTTAAGATTGTGCAAAGAACAATTGTGCGAGGCAGTTGTCGATGGCTATGCAGAAGGAGAAGTAAGTGGGGGCAATGAAAAAATGGGCAAAGAACAATGGTGCGAGGCGGTTGTCAATGGCCAGGTAGTAAGGAGAAAAGAGTGTGAGCAATGGCCCAAGGCGGTTGTTGCTATCAAAAAAAAAGTGGAAGTCCGCCCCTGGTTGTCAGGGACAAGCTACACTATATCAGGGATGCAGGGAAATAAGATGAATACTCATGGTTGATCCAGACAGGGGAATGATAGGACAACAGCATGGTATTTGAGGTAGATATCTATGATACTCATTAAAGGGAAAAAGGATATACAGTTTGTCTGGGAAGAAGGGAAGGAAGAAGAAAAGGTATATGCGAGGGGATCTAAGTATCAGCTGAGAGTAAACAAGCACAAACAATGTGTAAGTCATGGGTCATGGGCTTACATTTGGTTCTATATATGCCCACTCTGCTTCATACCATATAAGCCACACTGGAGCTGCCATATCCAGTCCTCTCTCCCAGGCTCTTTCAAAACCAGTAGGCTGTTGCATGTATTGCACCTCATCATCAGGTAACAATCCATAAAGAAATGCTGTCTTTATGTTGATTTGTTGTGCATCCCAGCCTAGATATGTAAGAGTATCTGCCACAATTCCATGTGCATGGTAGGTGAGGTAGTTTTTGTATAGTCTTTGCCATAGATCTGTTCATGGCCTTTGAGAACAAGATGTACTTTTCAATGGGTAGGGGCACTGGAAAACAGGTTTCCCCTTTTGGATGTGTTTCCCTTGGGGTACCTGGTCCAGGGGAATTAGTTTATACACACCCTTGTCCTTGAGAGACTCCAGTTCTTCCAAATATCCTTGTCTCCATCACTCAGCATCAACCATATTCTTAGCTTCATCCCATGTGCTGGGCTCATCTTACAAATTGAAGGGATTTGGGATTGAAATCAATCATCTCTGAGAGCAGAGCCTGAAGCTGATGTGCCTGATTGCCAAGATTGAGGTTATTAAAAGACTGCTGCAGTTCTTCAATGACATCATGATCATGATTGAGAATTGGGTCAGATACATGATCCAGATTTGATTCACATGCTGCTACTGAGGTGGCCCTGCAATTGTGTTGTGCTTCTTTGACTCAGGCAGCACTTTCTCATGATTCCTGAACAGCTATGTTGGTCCTAGTGATGATTGGTCTGCCATTAGGGTTTCTTTCAGTGAGGATAGGTATATGGGAGAAACAACACAGTGGGGGTGGGGTGATCAGTATGTGTTGCTCAATAATATTATGCATATCTGGATCAGTAATGTCATGGGTAGGGAAGGGTTCATCATCATTGTTCATGGGTAAAGGCATAAAAATAGGTATGGGACCATTGGGGTTATCAGGTATGATTTTTGCTTCTGGGATAGGGGGTGTAGGCAGTGTGTGGCCATCATGATGTTTGAGGAAGTGGACATGATAGGAACTGTGTACCATTTTGGTGGCTCAATTATAATATCAATATGACTTGGATTTTGGGTCATAACCAATTAAAACACATTTGATGGATCATTCAAAAATTTTGGGATTATCCTTTTTGGGAATAAGGACAAAAGCACAACAGCTGATCTCCCATAGATAAGAGTAGTCAGGTTTATGGCTGTGGCATGCACCATGGGCAAAACCTAGGGTAGTTGAAACTCATCTGCCTTTGGTATGGCAGTTGGATTTTTAATGATTGTGACTATCTTGTCACATCACCTAATCTGATCTTCCTAGATGGAAAGTAGTTATCAGTAGACTTTGAGTAGACTACATCTGAGATCTCCAGATCATGATCAGAATGTTGGCTGTTGTTGTTGACATGTCCACCCACACTCGGCTAACACATTGGGATGGACAGGTTTCAAGTCAACTGAAAACTTGTTGCTCCCGATGTATAATGTTGTGCCCCCCATCATCTCCAACAGTGAGCAGACTGTTCTCCTCATTCTAAGCCTTTTTTCTTCATTCCTTTCGTAGAAACCAGCTATTTATGTATAGATGGTGATAATACAACATTAATGGCCATAATAAATTATAAGGTGCACCTTTCTCTGGGGGAGGGGTGAGAGGAGCTGCTGTACTCTTATGTGAAGGGTCCTGCCTGAGGCTCTATGTGTATTACTCACAAAAGAAACTATATACATAATGTGAGGTTCCATATGATACCATAGGAAAAACAGCGAAATCATAAGGGGGAGGGGGAGAGGGGTTCAGCTGCACATGCTCCAGGACCAAAAGTGCACTCATTAAATGATGAAGGTGTGTCATGAGAAGTGGGTAATAGAGCATAGAGACAAAGGGAGCAAGGATTAAGTGTCAGATGAGTTGTGAGTGGTAGTGAGAGAGATAGTGACTCACCTATTCTCCTGTGCTTTCCTCTGCTGGATGCACATGGTAAAGGGTATTGGAGTCCCTAGATACACTATACAATATCTACATGAGGTTCTAAGATGGTCAATAAAGTCAAAAAAGCGAACATAGCCTCTGGAGGGGGAACACTTACTGGGAAATATATGTGGGCCCAAAACGTTCACTTTCTTCCATTCCTAGGTCTATTGTTCAGTGGGAATAAAGATATGTACATACCATGGCAGGGGAGAGAGGCTCCAGCCCATCAGGGCATGGGTCTCCCATCAACAAAGGTGAATTTGACTCACCATGTCTTCCCTGTCATCCATATCATTAAATGCTTATATCCAGAGAATATTGTAGTCCATTCTCTCTAGGAAGCAGGTTAGATATAATCTGTATGGTCAAAGCCTAGTCCAGGAAGGTAGGTTTATCAGATACTTACCTATTTCTTTATTACTGTATTCTAGCAGTTCCATCCCATTAATAGATGGCATACACAAATGAAATGGGGTACTTTGAGCCATATTAACACCTCATGAACATAAGTTAGCCTGGGGAAGACATGTGGTAGGTTGAGATGTAGTGAGGTACAGCCACTCATCTAATGCTTATAGGCCAGAACCCATCACTTTCTATTGACATTAAGACAGACACTCATAGTAGATGCAGTCTATTTATGGACCAGTCCTTTGCACTCCAGTTAGCAGTCTTTCCATTTTGAAAAATGTCATAAAACTGAAGAGAACCAGTTGAAACCAACCTTATCATGGAAATGTATATTGCGCCATGTTTCCACATAAAATCTGGTGAATTTGACCTCTGGTTCATAAAAAATGGTTAAGAATTGAGCAAGATATAACCAAATCCATTTTTGTACTTGTTCTAGTTGGGCCATGGCTGTGCCTGGCATGTACGAGTCCTCTGAATCAATCATCTTCTTTATCACAAACATCAGGAGAACCCAAAAATGCAAATGCAAATCTTTTGTATATTCAGTAGAAATAAGATATCTTAGTTTTCCCTTTGCAAGCTTGTAGATAGGGGGGTGTACAGGCCCTGATGATCTCTACTTGTCCATAACATTCACAGATGTGGAATCCAGCAATTCCAGTTGGACTCTGGGGATTCTGGTTGGAATAACCAGATTCCAGGTACTTGACAAAAGTATACCATATTGGATAGTCAAATTTGATATATTCAAGTTCCAAGCTCTTTGAAACTTCGTGAAGTGCCTACAAAATAAATTTGTGTGAAGGAAAGACTGAACTAAAGACCTTTTAATGGTATGATCACATATACTGTACAACTGTGCTCAACTAGTTGAGCCACAGGAGATTACTAGTAATAACTATAAGGTTTGTTTATGACACTCACACTCAAAACTCTATTTTCATCTTCCTTGAGGGAGGTGCTTGTCACATAATCAAGATCAAAAAATTGATCAACTACATCCCTCACCCAAGATGTGAGGAGGGAGTACTACAATTATATACAAACTCCTCACCCATGCAAAATGCAGGGGAGGAGCACTAAAACAAAAACAAAAACATCCCTGCCCCACACAAAATGGGGGGGGAGAGGGGGACATGGTCCTGCGTGTTGGCGCTGGTGTATCGGCCTTGTGGATGTGTCATCTTGGTGCATTATCCTGGGCACATGGGTCCCACTCCCATTGTCCCTGGCTGCTGTCCCTAGTGGTTGGGGGTGCTATGGTGGTAGCCATCATTGTCATCTTGTTCTCCTTCCTGTCTCTCGCTGTTGCCATCCCTGTGCCTGGTTGTCCTGTAGTCCGGCCTGGTCTTTGTCCCCGCCATCTTTTTGTTGTCACTGTCATTGCTATCCACCTCCTCATTGTCATTGTCCCCGTAGCCCCCATCCTCGCTGTGTTGGTCAGCCTTTCTTGCTTGTTGTTGTCCTCTTGCCATTGTCAGTCCCTTGGTTTTGGTGGCAGTGGTGGTGGCAGTGGGTTTGGGAATTCCAGTCATTGTTGTCAGTAGTTTGAGTTTGTAGTACCTAAAAAGTTGTGTTAGTAATAAGAAAATGAAATGAAAGAGAAAAAAACATATTACAGGCCCAAGAGATGTCTCTTGGGCCTGTTTCATCATCCTACAGGCCATCTCTGTCTCCTGTGCCTTCCTCATGTGCCATTGTTGTCCCACCCTGGTCACCGCTGCCACCGTTTTCGTTTTGGTTATGTTGTCCCCCTGTCGTCGTCCCAGGAGTTGTTGTTGTTGTTGTCCCTGTTGTTGCTGTGACTTTGCCATGATTGTTGTCATCCTCCCATGTTCCATGCTGTCCTCACCATCATCCTTGTTGTCCTGGTTTGGTGCTGGGTCAGGGTTGTTGTTGTTGTCCATAGTTAATACCTAGAAACTTTGTTAGCACCAAAAAAAATGAAATGAATAAGAAAAAAACTTAACTACAGCCCAAGAGATGTCGGTGACACCTCTTGGACCCTTTTTGTTGTACAGCGCTGCATCCTTTGCCTGCACTTCCCTCTCATCCCATCCTTGTCATCCCCCTTGTCATCTGCCACAGTTGCTATTTTTGTTGTGTCGTCGTCCCCATCCCTGTGTCGTGATCCATTATCCACCCTGCAAGCAGATGCTTGCAGCAGTGGTGCAGGTGTGGATCTGCTGTCTTGCCACCGTCTCATGGTAATAGAACTTAAAGATCAAATTAGAACATTAGTTAGTTGAAAAGAAAATAAAAGAAAAGAACTTGAAAACCATTACTTAGGGCCCAACAAACAACTCTTTTGTGCATACGTCGTGCTGCTGAGCTTTTTGAGGAAGCGTGAATCAACATGACAGTTTCCTTTTTCATTCAAAATCCATGTGTCAGTAAAACCTGCTGAGTGTGAAAGTCTATAAGGGGCTGAGTTGGACTGACTTCAAAGTATAAGCCTGTCTTCAGACAGTGTTGAAACTCTGACATCTGCTGAGCAGCCATCAGACTTAATGTATCACTTTTTCTGGCTGGTTGGTCAGGTTAAAAAGATGAGTATTTTGTTGTATCAGATTGACTTTACTCATATGTTCATCATTCCCTTGATTATATTAATGAACATAGGGCTAACATGTATGATAATACTCATACCATCTGTCAATGCATGCTAGGCATCACATAATTTATGGTTATCACATTACATTTCTCAGTGTTCAGCACAAGTCATTCATTAGATGTGATTTTATATTGATCATAGCCAAGTCAAATCTTGATAAAATCTCTTAAAAGATAAACCAAACAATGGGGAATTACAAGGTCTATCTGTCTGTATAATGGTTATAAGGTCCATGATAGTTGCTAAGATACATATGAGCTATATTGGTATGACAAATTTCACAATGAAATATCAGTCTGACCCAGTCTTAACCAGTCTTTTCAGGTCCATTAACCGTTAAGGACTGGTCATAGGTGGTCCAGTTTGGTCCTCACAGAATCTGGGTCAGTCCTGGACCAGTTTAGGTTGTGGTCTTTCCATTTTTGGGTCAAAAAACCAAACTGGACTGGACCCTTAGGCCTTTTTTGGTGCCCCAGTTAGCACTAATTTGCCAGAGTTAGGCCAGGTTAGTCACAGTTTGTCATGGCTGTGTCACAGTCATCACATGGCCACATGACCATGCCAGCAAAACAATTCCTGCCTCAGGAGGGGCTGCCCAATGTCATGCCAATGTTGTGCTCACCATGGGTGGCAATGTCAGGTGACCATTGTTCATTTCTTCCATAATTTTTCTATAGTATGAATGGTATGACTATGCAAGATTCCTTGTGATGTCATTTGGATGTCATCTCAGTTTAGGCCAATCACTGTGCTCACTGTCACTGATGATGATCAGCAGTGCCACTGGACAAATCCCATTTGTAAAGGGACAAAAAAAATACCATCAATCCAACCTACTATTTCAAGGGTGGAAGTTGTCATGGTGGCTCTGGTGAGTATACAAGTTATGGTTAGATGGGATCTAGAAAAGGATTATTAGTAGTGAAAAGGAGGGGAAATTATGTAGAGAACCTCTTGAAAGATTCCTTCATAGGGCAAGTGTGGAGAGTAATAATTTGAAGTTATGACAACATCAATCAAGTTCAATCATCATTCAGCAGTCCCATTCCCAGTCTCAACACTTTGTGTTTTGTGCCATCATGATGTGTATTGAGCACCCTTACTGTCAAAGAGCAGGAAATGGGCCACCTATATAAGGGTAAAAGGTCCTTGGGTGAGAATGTGTGACCCTTGCTGCTTGCTTTTCTGTTTTGACAGATGGACAAGTGTCCTGAGATGTTGTGTAGACAGCAAAGACAAAAATCAACTTGATTGGGTTAGGTGGATGATTTGCCATGTGGTCCACAAATTTGGAGACAATCATGAAGTGTGCCACCAAGGGTTTTATCGAGCAGTTACTAACACAATTCTATATATTTTTACCCTATGACATTGACATACATATTCTCTACTTTCCAAAATATTTTCATGAGTTTTTGGGCAATCCTCTTATGCCCTGCATTCCAATATTACAACATCACATGCCTTTTAAGGAAACCAACATTTCAGGCCCATCTCTGATCTTCAAGCCTATTTTTAGAAACCACTTACACATGACTTCAGCTGCAGTTTTCTGCTGGAGATGCATCCCCTACAGGTACATAACAGATTAGCAGTACGTGGCATCATTCATCAGAAAGGTGCCAAGTGGCCCACCAGACAGGGTGGCCCACTTCCTGGTAAGGTTTATAGAACTCTCAAAAAGGCTGAGAAGCCTGGTAGAGTGGTGGAAAAAAGAGGACAATGGAAGAGGACAAGGAGAATATACCAGTATGTTGTATCACAGTTACACCATATATTATGAAAACTAAACAGAGCTACAGTGATGCAAGGCTGACACTATAGTTATAACATATTTAAGTAATAAGTATATAGTTTCAAAGTACATATTTGTGTTATATACATTTATACAGCTGATAATCCCCATAGTGTATTGGGATTGTGGTGTGAAGGAGAAGTTCAAATGGATTAAATGATGGGAGTTCAGGACAAGGTAGGACGTCTTGTATTCTCCTATACTACAATGTACATATGTTGTGATCTATAAATACATTGTGTTCTATTTTTATATGTGATGCACTAGTGTTGCACTAACATATTGCACTAGGATTGACTATCCCAACACTCCCCCTCAAGCCTAGCATGGTTGAGTCCATAGGAATGGTTAGTAAATAATTGAAATGTTAAATTTCTTGCCTTTCAGGTGCATTAAAACCTCTATGTGGTGGAAAACTATAAGGGGAACACCTTACGAGCCCCTACAATGGTTGGCGCACATTTGCGAATGTTTCTGCACACCCGAAACATTCACGCAACAAAGCACCTTTTCACGCAACAAGGTGCCTTTTGCACCAACCATCTACAAACATTCCAATATGTCAATCCATCAGCCCCTATTGTACTCTCACCATTCTCACAGTCAATACCCTGTGCAAACCATTGTTGCAGTTTGCGCCTTTGCACAAACCAGTTGTGCAATCGTTGCGCCTGCGGAAATGATCAAGGATGTCTTCGCACGCCCATTACCAATCATGGCCTGATGCAGACACCACTTACCAAGTATGGCCTGATGCGGACACTATCACTGATTTATAGCCATCTCCCCAAATGGGAACACAACCCTGGATCTGAATTAGTGCTAGGATGGAAGGGGCTCCAAGTATTTTAGAACATTGCATGCCTTCCATATATATACTTTGGCCTTGCACTGGACTCCTTAGAGTTTTCTCTTTGGTTTTCCCTTGCAAGGTATGGGTCTTTCCTTGTTCAATAGTTTATTGAATCTAAACTTTGGTTTTTCCTTGCAAGTATCGAGTTCTTAGGACTCTGATTGTAAGGTTGCCCTTACAGAAGAAAACTCTCTTTAGTGGACTGAAGGTAGTAGGTTACCACAGCCAGCGACTTAGTTTATGAAAATTTCGCACATTTTTGTGCCTGCTTCATGACTTCGGAAAGCTTCGTTATCATCCCTCCACTCAACTCTTCTGCCCCTTTACACAACTACCAACCTTCCCATGGAGATGTATAATGAGGACCGCCTCCGGCACATCAAAGCAAGCATTGCAGGCCTTGTACAGACTATGGCGGTATTCGCGCAATGAGAGGTGGACCGCGAAGAGCCACAGGTGCTTCCAAGCATCTCCAACCCCACAGACCTAGGGTCTCCTGGCCAAGTAGTTCATGAAATCCATTGCAAAACATTGTCGCAAGATTACCGCCCCAAGCCTGCAAACCCCACAGACTTTTTGGGTGATCGTTCACTCAGACGAGCATTCCTTTCCTGAATTCATGTGCACTCTATTTTGCCCTCACTCCTCATCAATTTGCAGATGAGCATGCACAGATTATGTGGGCCCTCTCATTCATGAAGGGCAGATGAGCCGCACGGTTTGTGGATCGTCTCATGTGCAACTACCAACTAAGCAGAAGACTCCCCTACACCTCCTACTCCAATTTTGCGGATGAATTCGCAAATGAGTTCTGTCCAAAGAACGAGATCCAATCTTCGCGGACCAAGCTCAAGACTGTGAAGTACTTCCAAGGTACATGAACCATTGACAAGTACATTGATGACTTTTGCGAACTGGTAGAGCGAGCACAGTACTTCGAGGGCTCGCATATCATCCTCAAATTCTGACAAGGTCTAAATGTGAAGATCCAAGACCATGTCGCCTGTCTCACCACCGGACGACCTTCGGATAACACCCCCAAGCAGTGGTACAATGCCACTATCATCTGCAACAAAAATTGCATTGCAAATGAGGCTTTTCGCACATCTTCGCAAATGGCCTCACAATCCGAAACCAGCTTGCAGCCAGGGAACATGTTCTGCAAGCTCGTTCCACCATGGCACAGCCCCTCCCCGCAATTTCACACACAAGTGCCCCATCGCAATACACACCTTTGGTGCAAAGTGTCTCCGCACCCACTAAACCAAAGGATGGATCTGTGCTTGTCTGCTTTTGTTGCGGTGAATCTGGTCATACACAACCCGAATGCCCAAGACAGTTTGACATTCAGTACATGGATGGCAAAGAGTGACACAATTTTGCACAGGAGGAATTTGCAGCGCTGGATGTGAACAACACAAACGAGAGGAACAAGGAGCCCATTGTAGAAGTAAAGGAGGATTTTTGCAGCAACAATGAGTGAGCAGTACACCACCGTTGTCTGTGAAAATTTGTTTCACAGTGTTGTCAGTAGATGAAGTGTACAAATCAAATTCTATTTCATCAACCGATCTCTCTGTGAATGATGCACAAGCCATACTAACCCCTCCCTATCCTCGTTCGTGTTTTTGTAAGCGCCCTAAATGGGAGAAACGACTCCCCAACCACTATGTTGTAGCGGTGACCCTGAGCCCCCACTCATTCAAGCTCGAAGTATCGCTGCAAACCACTGATACCAGTGCTGTGCACATGACCAAGGCGCTACTTGATTGTGGCGCCACCAGCCTTTTCATCAGTTCCGATTTTGTTGCGTGAAATCACCTCGCAACAAAAGCGCTCAGCCGACCCATCCCTGTGTTCAATGTTGATGGCTCAGCGAACGAAGCAGGCGATATCTTGGAAGTTGTAGAGGTCCTACTACAATTTCACGACCACTCTGAATGTGCGACGTTTGCAATGACTGGCATTGGCAAGCAAGATGTTATTCTTGGCCTCACCTGGCTCCGCAAGCATAATCCTGAGGTGGACTGGCAGACTAATGAGGTCAAAATGAGTCAATGCCCAAATCACTGCTGCACTTGTCAGAACGAGACAAATGAAGAGCGCAAAAGTGCTTTTTGGGAAATCACTAGCATTTGTACCTGTCGTGCAGGTCCCATGCCTACCCCTGATGTTGAGATGGAGGACATCCCGGACCTTCTGCAACTGGTGAACAATGATAACGATGATGAAGACCATGACGAACCTCCCCTTTTGAGCAAAAACTTGGTCAAAGAGGGAGATCGCATCTTCATCACTACCATTCCCTGCGAAGTGGAATTTGTTCGCGCCACATCCAACATTTCACAATGGCTAGCAGAGGCCTTCCATAAGAATGTGCAACCAAAGTCCTTTCACAAATCCGTCCCTGCGCACTTCTACAAGTTTGAGGACCTATTCGCAAAGTCTTCATTCAACCGCTTGCCTGACCAAAAGGTATGGGATCATGTGATCGAACTCATCCCTGGTGCAAAAGCCGCTAGCTGCAAGGTCTACCCCCTCATGCCCAACAAGCAGGCCAAGATGGACTAATTCATCCAGGAGAACCTAGCCACTGGCCACATTCGCCCCTCGAAGTTGCCAATGGTATCCCCTATCTTCTTTATCAAGAAGAAGGATGGATCCCTCAGGCTTGTACAAGATTATTGTGCTCTCAATGCCCTCACGATGAAAAACTGATATCTGCTACCACTGATTTCAGAACTGGTAAATCAACTACAAGGCACAAAATACTTTACAAAACTCGATGTGTGGTGGGGGTACAACAATGTGCACATGAAAAGGGGCAACAAATGGAAAGCCACTTTTTGCATGAATTGCAGGCTTTTCGAACCCTTGGTGATGTTTTTTGGACTCACAAACTCCCCTTCCACATTCCAAACGATGATGAACAACATTTTTCAGGATCTCATTATGGAAGGAGTGGTCTGTGTCTACCTGGATGACATGCTCATCTTTACGAAATTGATCGATGAACATCAGCACATTATGTGCCTTGTCCTGGAGCGCCTTCATGCACACAAGTTGTTTCTGCGACATGACAAGTGCAAGTTCAAGCAAACAATGATCAAGTACCTTGGACTCATCATATCTGAGAGCGAAATTTGTATGGATCCTGTCAAGGTAGTGGGAGTCACCAAATGGCCCACCCCCAAAATGCCCAAGGAGGTACAGTCATTCCTGGGGTTCGCAAATTTCTATCGGTGCTTCATCGAAGACTTTTCACATCATGCGAAACCCCTCTTTGAGCTCACAAAGAAGGAGCACAAATTGATGACACCAAAGCATTTCGCATTGAGGCGGACAGCTCAGACTATGCAACTGGCTCAGTTCTGTGGCAGCAATCAGCTGATGATCTCAAATGGCACCCTATCGTGTTCTACTCAAAATTGCTCAATGCAGTCAAATGAAATTACGAGATCCATGACAAGGAGATGCTAGCAGTGATGAGATCATTAGAGGAATGGAGGCATTTCCTTGAAGGTGCGCAGCACAAGGTAGAGATCTGGACTGACCACAAAAATCTGGAGTACTTCATGACCACAAAAAAGCTAATTGCAGACAAGCTTGCTGGTCACTCTATCTTTCGCGGTTTGACTTCATCATGCACCACCATCCTGGAAAGAGTATGGGTAAGTGTGATGCGCTTTCGTGACGAGCCGATCATGCAAATGGCACAGATGATAATTGTGACACTACCCTGCTCTGCCCTGAATTCTTCATGATTTGTGCACTCAAAGGGGTGACGATCGAAGGAGTGGAGCAAAATATCTTGTGCAAAGTGCAAAAGGGGGTTCAGGATGGAAAGAGAGAAGATGCGGTGGTACTAGCGATGAAGGAGTTGGATAGGGCCAAAGGCAAGACATTGCAAAGCTCAGAGTGGACAGAGGAGGATGGATTATGGAGGTTTCGTGATCGCATTTATGTTCCACTCATACCAGACTTACGATGCAGAATCGCTGAACAGCATCATGACTCCAAGATTGGTGGACATGTGGAACACTGGAAAACACTCGAACTCATCTCGCGCAATTACTGGTGGCCAAACATGTCGCACTTTGTCAGTCAGTACTGTAAGGCCTGCGATCTATGTCTTCACATGAAGGTGCAGAAGCGCCGACCTTTCGGTGAACTACACCCCCTCCCAATCCCCGAAAATTGCTGGGATGTGGTAAGTGTTGATTTCATCACCGAACTTCCAGACTCCCATGGCTTCGATGCGACGATAATGGTGGTAGACTCAGTGAGCAAGTGCAGCCATTTCATACCCACTCATACCACCATTATGGTGCTGGGATCAGCGCGATTGTACTTGCAGAATGTGTGGAAGCTTCATGGCCTCCCGAAATCGATACTCTCAGATCAGGGACCGCAGTTCATAGCGCAATTCATGCGTGAATTGTATCGCTTGTTGGGGATCACCATTTCAGCATCCACAGCATATCACCCACAGTCCGATGGGCAGACCGAATGAGTCAATCAGGAGCTCGAGCTGTACATCCACATTTTTGTGAATGAGCGCCAAAATGATTGGGACACTCTGCTCCCTCTTGGTGAATTTGCATACAATAACCATGTCCACTCATCCACCCAGCACTCCCCCTTCTTCATTGACACTGGCAGACATCTGTGGATGGGTTTTGAGCCCAACCAACAACCCTCGAGGCTTGAGGCAGTCAACACATTTGCAGATCAGATGAAGTCAACGTTGGAGGAGGCTCATGCCACCCTTGCCAAATCGAAGGATGACATGGCGAGGTACTATAACCAACAGCAAATCCCCACACCAATTTCTGCAATCGGAAAAAGGTCTTCCTGGATGCTTCAGACATCAGCACAACTAGACCCACAAAAAAATTTGCGCACTGCTTCCTGGGGCTGTACCCAGTCATTCATCCTGTTGGCTCACATGCATATTGCCTCCAACTGCCACCATTGATGGCTCGAATATATCTGGTGTTCCACATCATCAAGCTCATGCCTGCACCAATGGACCTGATTGAAGGTCGCCATGCAAAACCACTGCCACCCCCCAAGATTGTAGGAGGAGAGGAGAGGTACAAGGTGGATGAGGTGCTGGACAGCAGGATGAAGGGTAGGAAGTTGCAGTATCTGGTCAGATGGAAAGGTTATGGGCATGAAGAGAATTCATGGATTCCAGAGGAGGATCTTGATGCTGCAAAACTAATCACAAACTTCTACAAGGCTCATCCGAGTGCCCCAAAATGTGTTAATACACTTACCTTTGGACAGATGGGATTCCAACCATGATATCCACACCGATGGAACTTTGCGCATTGGGACGCTGTGCCTTAAAGGGGGGGTGATGTAAGGGGAACACCTTACGAGCCCCTACAATGGTTGGCGCACATTTGTGAATGTTTCCGCACACACGCAAATGTTCATGCAACAAAGCGCCTTTTCGCGCAATGAGGCACCTTTTGCGCCAACCATCTACAAACATTCCAATATGTCAATCCATCAGCCCCTATTGTACTCTCACCATTCTTGCAGTCAATACCCTGTGGAAATGATCGAGGATGTCTTTGCACGCCCATTACCAATCATGGCCTGATGTGGACACCACTTACCAAGTATGGCCTGATGTGGACACTATCACTGATTGATAGCCATCTCCCCAAATGGGAACACAACCCTGGATCTGAATTAGTGCTAGGATGGAAGGGGCTCCAAGTATTTTAGAACGTTGCATACCTTCCATATATATACTTTGGCCTTGCACTGGACTCCTTAGAGTTTTCTCTTTGGTTTTCCCTTGCAAGGTATGGGTCTTTCCTTGTTCAATAGTTATTGAATCTAAACTTTGGTTTTCCCTTGCAAGTATCGAGTTCTTAGGACTCTGATCGTAAGGTTGCCCTTACAAAAACCCCATGGGAAAAACCAACTCACATGCGAGGAAAGCTACTGAGTTCACACGTCAACTGGATTCCCATCTCTGCCTTATGTTGTATATATTTTGGCCTTGGTAATGCCTTTGTTAACACGTCTGCTGTTTGTTCTGGGTCTCGACAGTTTTGTATATTGAGTATTTTGTCAGTTACTAGTGTTTGGACCCAGTGATGGCAAATAGCAATATGATTTGATCGCTGGTGAAATTGAGGATTATGTGTCAATATTATGGATCCTTCATTATCACCTTCAATTTCTGTTGGTGAGTTTTGTGGGATTCTGAGTTCACTGTACAAATTTCTCAGCCATGTCGCCTCTTGTCCAGCCTCTGACAGTGCTACATATTCTGCTTCTGTAGAGGACAATGCTATCACAGTTTGTTTCTTTGATTTCCATGTGATTGCTCCACCTGCTGCTAGAAAATGTAGCCAGTCATGGATTTGAGGTCATCAGCATTTGCGTATGCAGCATCTGCATATCGCTGGAAGAGGTTTCCAGTTCCAGTTTCATCTTGGGATTTTCTATATGTTATCCCTAGAGTTTTCGTACCCACCAGGTATCTGAGTATCCGCTTTATTGCACCATGGTGTTTTAAACCTGGGTTTGCAGTGTAGGTGGCCAATTTATTAACTGTGTAGCTTATGTCTGGTCTTGTGGAATTTGCCAAAAATTGCAGACTCCCCAATAATCATGCATATGAATTGCTTTGATTGGGTTCATTATCATCTGGATTTGGTCTAAGCTTTATATTGGGGTCCATGGGTATACCGGTAGGATTTGCATAGGCTATTCCTTTGTTATGGAGAATATTTTCAATATATCTCTGTTGAGATATAGTTATTGCATTCTCAGTTTGTGTAACTTCAATGCCAACAATTTTAGTCAGCTCTCCAAGGTCTGTTACATCCCATTCTGAGCAGAGTGTTTCTTTCATATGATCCATCATTTATCAGATGAAGCAAAAAGTAGTGAGTCATCCACCCAGATAGCCATTATTCTGAAGTCCTTACCATCATGTCATATATACATGCATGGATCAGAAAGTAAGCATGCATAGCCATGGATTTTGAGTTTGCCATCAAGTTCATTATTCCACTCTTGGCCTGCCTGTTTTAAACCATAAAGTGTTTTGACTAACCTGCATACTCGACCTGTTCCATCTTCACATCCCTCAGGCTGTTGCATATATATTTCCTCTTGCAAAGTGCTGTTTAGATACATGCCCTTTACGTCCATTTGTTGTAACTTGAGTCCCTTTTCAGGTACAAGTGCTAGTAATGCGCATAATGTATCCATCCTGACAACTGGTGAGAATGTTTCCCTATAATCAAATCCAGGTCATTGTGCATATCCTTTCACCACTAATCTTGCTCAATACCTTACTACTTCCCCTTCCTTATTGCGCTTTTTGACAAAGATCCATTTATTTTTGATTGGTACTGCATCGTGAGGTTTCTGGATGAGTTCCCAAGTCCCCTTCTCTGATAATAAATCCAATTCAATCTTCATGGCCTTTTGCCATTCAGGCCAATCTGGGGAGTTCTTTGCATCTTTGAGACTTGTAAGTTCATCTCCAGCAACAATTGTGTAGACTTCTTCTATTGACATGAAATTGTCATTGTCCTCATATGCAAAAGGATTGTGAAGGTGTTTATAATTGATACAAATTCCATGCGTCTTCCATGGTTCATCAATATCTATATCTTCCTGTGTTTCATTCCATTTTTGCTTCTTGGTCGCAAGATTACAAGTTGTATCATCAGAATCTGTTACACCCATTGGTGGTGTGCTACCTGCAGACTCCCCCTCATGCAGTAAATTGGGTGTAATTTTGATATAGTCAGGAGTTGGTTTTTCTGTAGGTGTAATATTCTGGAAGTTGTGGGATGTAAGTACTTTGCAAGTTTCTGCATTGTAATATTTTACTGCCCCAGCACCATCATTGTAGCTGACATATGCTCAGTGCCTTGATTTTAGTAGCATTTTTCGGGGTTTGTTTTGACCTTGTAGTAATATCCATATGTGGCTTCCAAACTCCCAAACAGGTGAGACTGGTGGAGTAGGGTGTGTGGGCACCTACTCCAGTAGTCATGTGATCACCTAGTCAGTAGACAGTCACTCATGTACATAGTCACGATATCACTACAACTACATTGTCTTGGGCATAGCTAGAGCCTAGGAGACTTGGCACATCTCCATCTTGGTGATGAGAGCATGATTAGACACATGCGCCACTGCTTTGTTCTATTCTCACTAGCTTCTACTTTTGTTCTCGCAAGCCATGTCACAACATGTAAATTTGCATCTAGCTTCACTTTCTAGTTATTGCTCTCGAGTCTCTAGCCCCAGCACCCAGTTACAGCCACAGAACCACAGAACCACAGTCTACTAGTCCCCAGTCTACCAGTCACACAGAACCAGAACCAACTACAGAACCAGACAGAACCAGAACCAGTCACAGAACCAGAACCAGCTCACCAGTCTGTTTTTCAGTTAGTACATCACATTCAGTATGCCAGGACCTGGACAAGGGAAGCATTACCAAAAGAAGAAGCAGTGCAAGAACATGTTTAATATGAACACAAACATTGTGGCCATAAATGCTGTAATGATGGCATCAAGTACAGCAGCACCAAATGCCACATCAGAACTGTTGCTACCCAATGATGACACTACCACAGCCCCACCAGCAACAAATACCACAGCAAACATGTCTGTAACCAACAGCACGGATGAGACACATGTCTCCACAGCCACAACTATGGCTCCACCAGCACCAGACAACAACTTGACTACCAAGCCATCCACAATGTCGATCACAGCCAAACACATTGAATCAACCATTAAAAAATTATGTAAACTGTCCACTACTGCAACAACAGCCAACGTGATTATTGAAGACCTATGAGATGCACTACAAGAGTATCTAGAGAAAGGATGGATGATGGAATATGGAAAAGGAAGAGATGAAGGATGGGCAGAGGCAGTACAGGAGAGTGAGCAGGCAACATCAGCATGGAAAGAAGAATACAAAGCATACATGCATGAAGAATACAAACAAGGCATGGAGATAGGAAGAAAGGAAGGCCTTGAGGCAGGAATGAAGAGATGCAAAGAGAATAGGCAGATGAAGGAGAAGAATGAAGGTAACTGGGAACATGGCTATGGCCACTGTGTATCAGTCGAGGAAGGGAGTCTGATGCTCGTAGCAGAGGTTGCAAAGGCCATTGCATCAAAGGAGGCCAAATCAACCACCCGGAGTGATGCTAGCACCTATAAGGGCAACCTAAGCCTCTAGCAAAGGGAAATCCGAAGTTAAAATTATACTACATAATACAGGCATTGGGGACACACCTAGCAAAGGGAAATCCGAAGAGAAAACTCTAAGGATCCCCTTGCTGATGCCCAGTATATGTGAAGACAACAAAAATCAAATATAACCTAAAAATAGAAAAAGGCAGAGATAGGCGGATCAAGGCTGCTGAATGACATCATACCAAGGGGTATGTGTCGGAAGGGGTACTCCACCTCTAAATATAAAAGTGTCAACATGTACAAACATGATAGCAAGGGAAAATTAGTAATAAAATCCGGAAAAATCATAGAAAATGAAGAATAGAAGGAAATGAGGTGGGGAAAAATATAGGACGAACATAAAAAATAGGAAAAACACACAGGGCACCCCCCTAGTCCCCTTACATCACCCCCTCTCTAAGATGCATTGCCCCGATGCATTCAAAATCATATACGACCAAAGTCTGTGACTTGAATGCGACGCAGTGCAGCAGTGTGCCGTCGGTGGAATTCCTTGATTAACCAAGGGGCATTTACATCAGACTCTTTGACCCATGAGTTCTCCTCATACCCATAACCCTTCCAATGTACCAAATACTGGAGTTTTCCTCAACGCAAATGGCTGTCCAAGATTGACTCGACTTCATATTGGGGTTCTCCCTCGATCACTGTAGGTGGTGGTGGTGGGTGTGAATGGTGTCCTGGGAACGGATCTGGGGGAGCTGGAAGCAATTTGATGACATGGAAGATGGGATGGAGTCTGGACATGGAGGCTGGGAGGTGTAGACGATAGGCATGCGTTCCAATGCACTTGACAATGGGGAAAGGTCCCAAGAAGTGATGAGCGAGTTTCTTGGATGGACGTGTAGTGGAGACGTCACTGGAGTCAAGATAAACTCAATCACCAACCTTGTACTGAGGGGTTGGGGAGTGGCGTTGGTTGTAAAATCACGCCATGTCGTCCTTCGCCTTTGCTAAGGCTGCCCTTGCCTCCTCCAAGCTATCCCTCATGCGTTCTGTGAACTCATTCACCGTCTCAATGTGTGAGGGAGTTTGGCGAGGTTCAAATCCCATGCATGGATGTTGTCCAGTGTCTAAGAGGAAAGGGGTCTGTTGAGTGGAAGCATGGACATGGTTGTTGTATCTGAACTCAGCCAAAGGAAGGAGATCATCCCAATCGTCCTGGCATTCATTGACAAAGAGGTGGATGTACTGCTCCAGTTCCTGGTCGACTCGCTCTGTCTGGCCATCAGTTTGTGGGTGATAAGTGGTTGAAGCGAGGAGTTTGATCCCCAGGAGTCGGTACAGCTCACGAGTGAACTCTGCCATGAACTGAGGGCCACGATCCGAGAGGAAGGCACCAGGAAGTCCATGTAATTTCCACATGTGGTGGAGGTAGAGTCGAGCAGCACCTAGGGCACTGACAGTGGTGTGAGTGGGAATGAAGTGAGCGCGTTTTCCCACTGAGTCAACTGTGCACATCACCACATCAAACCCATTTGACTCTGGCAATTCCACCACAAAGTTGACACTGACGACATCCCAGCGACTCTCTGGAACAGGAAGAGGGTGTAGCTCACACATAGGCTTGCGATGAGGAACCTTGGTGCATAAGCAAAGGTCACAAGTGCAACAATACTGACCAATGAGCCATGACATTTGTGGCCACCAATAGTTCCATGAGGTGAGCTCCAAGGTCTTCCAGCATCTGGGGTGGCCAGCCATCTGTGAGTCATGGTGTTGGGATATGATGCACCGGCGAAGGTCTGGGTCATTGGGAACATAGATGCGATCCCTGAAATACAACAAGTCCTCCTTTTCAGCCCACTCTGCCACCCATAAGGAAAGGGTCAATCCCTTCCTCAGTTCTTTAACAGCTCGGGCGACAACATCCTCATGTAAACTGCTACAGTTTGCATGACAAATGTCACATAGGATGTCCCGCTCCTCACCCTGGGGTGCGATGCCTTCCAGTGCCAAAATGGTGAACAGGTCTGGCTGCAACAGCACAATGTTTTGGTTGTCACTGCTGCCATCCCCATGGTCTGCACGTCAGGATAGGGCATCGGTCTTCCCCATGCTGCGACCTGGATGGTGGTGCAAGGAGAAGTCGAATCTAGATAGATACAGGGACCAACGAGCTTGACGACGGTTCAATTTCTTGGCCATCATGAAGTACTCGAGATTCTTGTGATCCGTTCAAATTTCCACCTTGTGTTGGGCACCCTCGAGGAAGTGTCGCCACTCCTCAAGCGCACGCATTATTGCCAACATCTCCTTGTCATGGATCTCATAGTTTCGCTCTACAGCACTAAGGCTTTTGGAGTAGAATGCAACAGGATGCCACTTCTGGTCCTCTGGAGACTGCTGAGACAACATGGCACCCGTCGCAAAGTCAGAACTGTCGGCTTCTACACAAAAAGGACGCAAATCATCAGCAAAGGTAAGGATTGGAGTGGAAGTGACCATCTCCTTAAGCTTTTCGAACGCCTCCTGGTGTGCATTATCCCACTCCATGCCTCCTTTCCTGTCAAGTCGAACAGTGGTCGTGCATGATGTGAGAAATCCTTGATAAAATGCCAATAGAAATTGATGAAGCCCAGGAAGGACTGCACCTCCTTCTTGTTCATGGGCATCGGCCAAGCTGTGACCCTGTTTACCTTGATAGGATCCATCTCCACTTGACCCTCCGAGATAATCAGGCTGAGGTACTCGATCTTGGTCCTTTTGAACTCACATTTGTCCTGACGAAGGTAGAGTTTGTACCATCGAAGTTGCTCTAGGACAAGGCGTGTGATGCGATGGTGCTCTTCAACCGTGCGAGTGAAGATGAGGATGTCGTCGAGATAGATGCAGACAATGCCTTCGAGGATGAGGTCGTGGAAGATGTCATTCATCATGGTCTGAAAGGTGGCAGGGCTATTAGTAAGGCCAAAGAACATGACAAGTGGTTCAAAAAGACCACAGTTGGTACGAAAGGCTGCCTTCCACTCATCTCCCTCCTTTATCCTCACATTATTATAGCCCCAACGGACATCGAGCTTGGTGAAGTATTGGGCTCCATGGAGCTGGTTTACAAGTTCAGAGATGAGGGGTAGTGGGTAGCGATTTTTGACCGTGATGTTGTTGAGCCTTCTGTAGTCTTGAACCGGTCGAAGTGAGCCATCCTTCTTCTTGACAAAGAAAAAGGGAGAGGCCATGGGTGACTTTGATGGTCGAATTCGTCCAGAGGCCAGGTGCTCGTCGATGAACTGGTCAAGCTGCCATTGTTCTTCTGGAGAGAGAGGATAGACCTTGCAGGATGAAGGGGTTGCGCTGGGGGTGAGTTCAATCGCGTGATCCTGTGGCTTGCACGCAGGAAGAGAGTCGAATGACTCCTTGGAGAACATGTCTTCAAACTCATGGAGATGAGGGAGTAAGGAGTTAGTAGAGGATTTAGCAGCGTTGTTTTTGTGGAAGGCGTTGGGATATGTTCAATGTGGCACACACCTCGTGCGATGAGCAAATCGCAGTGTAGAAGATCCGATCACCCTCCTCCACTTCCTCTGGGTCCTCATCATCATCATCTGAGTCCTGCATTAGATCAGGAACCCCTTCCAATTCCACTTCAGGTATAGGCAGGGGTCCAGCATGACACTTCTGAGTATGTCGTATTGCCGCCTTCTGTCCATGACATTCTTGCCTGGCTTCTGTGAAACACGTCTGACAGCAGGATGGACATTGGCTCATGGTAACCTCCCCGGTACGCCAGTCGACCTCTGGGTTATGGTCTCGAAGCCATGGATATCCCAAAATCACCTTTTGCTTTCCTAATTGAGTGACAGCAAAAAGGGCATGCTCACTATGATCTTTGTAACAGAGAACCAGGTCTGCAACCTCTCGGATGGCACCAGCTTCATTTGGGGATCCATCCACATTATATACAGGTATCGGACGTGAGAGTGAGTGAGTATTTAGGCGATGTTGTTGTACCAGATGGGAATCGATGAAGAGACCAGTCGCACCAGAGTCCAGGAGTGCAGAGACACCGAGTATCTGTCCAGTGTCAGTCATCTGCAGTTCAATGGCTAGGTTTAAGGAATGTGCAGAGGGAGTGGATGCCACAATATACTTGCGTGGTAGTTTATGTTCCCATGATTTAATTTTGGGACGTGGAGTAGAAGGAGAGATGGGGAGAGCAGGTACATCTTTAGCCAACTTTGAAGGGTCAGAGAGGGGAGCAGTCACAGAAATGGATTCATTCTCCGGGGATTCAACTGACAAGACTTCAAAGCAGTTATGGACAGGCAGTGAGGGCGTACAATTCACTCGCTGCGAATAGGAAAATCCTGCTCCTCTACAACTTCCAACTTAATCTCCTCTGCAACTTGATCCTTCGCTTCCTCAACATCTACAAGCACCAACAAATCTTGCAGGAGTTCATCTCATCCCTTGGGGGTGAGCATGCAGATATCCTTACAATGGGGACACACTCCAGCCCTGTGTCCAGGTTCCCCACAACAGTAGCAGAGATCCAATTTACATGCACGGCTGCGGGCTGCATCAATATCCATTGGTACTGGGACATTGATGGCTGGTGTGGGAGTTTGACGAACAGGAATGGGGTTAGGGTGGGGGAGGCTTCGATTGAAGGTGTAGGGTGTATGAGTGGTAGTTGGAGCATGGAATGCAGCATTAAACGCCACATTTGTGAGTCAGTTCTCATCACAGAGTGAAGCAGCTTCATACCAAGCAAGGATATCATCGTCCGCTGGGCGCCCTTCCAACATCTGTGCAATCTGGTCCTGAATTTCTCGGTTGAGCCCCCGTCGGAACTTCACCACCACTGGTAACCCACTCCCATATCCTGCCATGTCCACCAAATCCTTGAACTCATCGATATAGTCATCCACGGATCGATGTCCCTGGTGGTAAGCGGATGACTCAAGTCGTGTCACTGCTCGGTGGCATTCATTGAGGGGGCAGAAGTGGCATACAAACTCAGCTCGAAAGTCACCCCAAGTGGAGAAAGGTAGAGAACCGAGTTCTTTAGTTTGACGTAGGATACGGTCCACATAGAGATAGGCATGTTCAGATTTCATGTATGTGAAGGCCCAATACCTTTTTGCAGCCTCATCGATGAATTGATGCGACTGGAGACTAATGTATAACTCACAGGAATTAAGGAATGCACGTCCCTGCACACGTGCACCATTAAATTCGGTGGGGGGGGATGGTTTGATCTGGGCACATTCCTTAGTGGACACATTTGGCAAAACGTCGTTGTTGGGTGCGCTTGGAGTCGTAAAGGGGGAACTATTGGTCGCAGGGTTAGCCTGGAGGGTCCTAACGAAGTTTTCAATCGTAGATTTAAGCGAGTCGATCTGCGCGCGCATTCCGGAAATGTCGCTTTCAAGCGCGTTGAAGTGTTCTGATGCGTCCATGTTGCTAGGGAGCGCGTTTGGCGAAAATGGCAGCATAATAAAGGCGAGATTATCTGGAACGGTGTGTAGGGACTCTGTGGAGCTTTGGGAAGCGTCGTCCAGTCTGTACCTGCCTATCTTGGGCAGCGCGTTCGCGATTTTCGGGCCTTAGGGGAGAGTTTTCTACTATAAGGGCAACCTAAGCCTCTAGCAAAGGGAAATCCGAAGAGAAAACTCCAAGGATCCCCTTGCTGATGCCCAGTATATGTGAAGATGACAAAAATCAAATATAACCTAAAAATAGAAAAAGGCAGAGATAGGCGGATCAAGGCCGCCGAATGACATCATACCAAGGGGTATGTGTCAGAAGGGGTACTCCACCTCTAAATATAAAAGTGTCAACATGTACAAACATGATAGCAAGGGAAAATTAGTAATAAAATCTGGAAAAATCATAGAAAATGAAGAATAGAAGGAAATGAGGTGGGGAAAAATATAGGACGAACATAAAAAATAGGAAAAACACACAGGGCACCCCCCTAGTCCACTTACAGCACCCAGGTAGGCCCCACCACCATTGAGACAGCCACCCAAACTGAGGACGACCCCACTGCCCTTGTTACAAACCCTCCATCGCCCCCAATCCCAGCCACATCATCGTCGACGATGCCTACACAGCCCCCATCAATGTCGACAATATTGTCGACAACAACAACCTTCCCTGCTTCAAACCAGCTCCCAACAGCTCATAAACGATGCCATTTGCTTCCAGACCTACCTACAGCACTCTACCCAGCCCCCAGCCCCTCCTTTTGCACTCCGAGCCCCCCAGCGCCACCACCATGTCACCATCAACAATGGCAATGATACCTGATGCAAATGGCCGAAAAACAACAACTAGGGCATTGTCTAGCCCCCAGATGCCTGCCAACACCCAGGAGACTGTTAACAAGGCTGTAAATGATGTACAGGGACTGTCTACAGCTGAGGAAACTAATTTGCAAGACGATGAGCAACTGCTTTCATTGAAACACGTCATTGGCTCGACAGACAAACCCTGCAGGCCCCATCATCCCAAACGACAATCCAGGAGCCATCCTACACCACCCAGCTCCCCCCAGCTCCTGCCAGACCCCTGTTATGCACCACGAGCCCACTACAACACCTCACGCATCCATCAGATCTGCTATGTCATCAACAATGTGTCCATCAATGATGGCTGTATCCTCTGCTCTGGCCCACTCTGGAACATGAGCCACAGCTCAGGAACGATGGACCACACACCTAGACACACCAGAATGCCCCCAAAACGCTTTACAGCCACCCAGCTTGCCCCAGAACCCCTGTAAATGTGCTGTTTCACCACCCCCTGTGTCTCACACCTCAGCCGTGTTACTGATGGACACCACAGAGGTGCCCTATAGCAATGGCAAGGCCACCAGATGGTATAGCAATGCTGAACTATGACAATGTGACTACGTGACTCTACCAACATGGTCACATGACTACCTGGAGTAGGTGACCACTCACCCTACTCCATGTGCCCATCTCCCAAATGGCGACGTCCTCATCGCCAGAGAAAAAAAGAGAAACAAGAACAATAGGTATAAAACATAATGTAGCAATGAAGCTAAGAAAATTCTATGGTTGATAAAAAAAATATGACAAGAAATGACTCAACACGGTGGTGTCCATCCCAAAGCATGAAGGGCATGGCTTAAGTCGATGAGATGGGGGTCTTGATCCCAGTCAAGCTTTGGAGCAGAAGGAGCAGAAGGAGCAGGAGGAGCAGGTGCTACTCCAAAGGGCATAATAACAATGGGTCATCCTGGTCCAATACTGGAGGGATGACATCAGGTAATAAAAGGTTGAGGTGGAACAAGAGAAGGCAGAGCTGAATTAAAAAAATTTTGGGATGGTAGATATTGCAGGGGGGCTTGTTGTTGTCTTGTCCATCATCGTAGTGATCCAAACAGCTGTAGATGGCCTGTCTTCAGACTGGAGATATCTCGCAGCAGGGTGCTGGGGGCAGTAGGTAATGATGCAGCATCATCAGCCCAGTCGAAACATTTGGGAAGTGGTGAAACAGCTCATTTAGGGTCGAGCTGGGGTGAGCTGGGGTGAGCTGGGGTGTATGGATGGAAACGTGGGCATAGATGGTGAGCAGGGGGTATCATCAGGTGTCGACAGCATCATTAGTGATGCAGCAGGGGTGTAGGATGCAGGTAATGGCAAAACGGTTTGTTTTGGGGGGTTTAGGGGCGAGCTAGGGCTTTGGGATGCATTTTGGGGGCATTTTGCTGCTTCTGGCTGCATATGTCGTCGTTCTGGAGCTGCCAGTGGTGGTCCTGAGCTGGGCAGAGCAGGGGATTCAGTCATCATCAACGAACACATTGATGATGATGTGGCAGTTGCGCTGGGTGTTTCAGAGCGAATGGGGGTATGGGGAGGGAGTTGGAGAGAGGTGGGTGGTGTGTGAAGCTTCTTAGGCTGTTGTTCAGAGTTTGGGGGGAGCAGGTTCATTTTGTCAAGTCGATAACATGTTTTGATGAGCACACCTGCTCATCGTTGTGTAACATCATTGCCTAGGCTATAGACCTTTTTGTATGTCATTTGGGACCTGGCAATCAGTACACAGAGTGGTAGAGTTCATTTGCATGCTAGATGAGACCTGGGTCATCATTTCCAGAGTGGTTGCAGCAGATAATGTTGCCGTTGTTGGTGGTGATGTGGCGACAAAACAGTGGGGCTCAGAGCTCGAGATGGGGGCCTGTGGAGGCTGTAGGTGTGCTGTGGGTCGACTCGGCAGTGTGTGCCATCATTTCTGAGCAGTTAGTGGCTGTTTTGATGCTGGGGAAGTGGTAGTGGTGAGCATTGTCGACAATGTTGGCAACATTGATAGGGGCTGTGCTGGCATCATCAGCAGTGACGAAGCAGCATTGGAAGGTAAGGGGGGGCTGGTAACGAGGGCTATGGCATCATTCTTGGTCTGTGTTAGGAAACCACCCCATTACCTAATAAACTTTCATTTTTATTTTATTATGTCGAATTACACTACATGACGCCAAATGACGCTACATTTTGATAGCGTGAGAATTTTATTTCGCACACATCACAATGTACGTGCATGTACGAGTGCATCGGTAACAACAATGTACAATATACGTAACATAGTATATAAACCCTGTTGTGTTCTCTTAGGTATTCCACCTACATTTTTGGTGTGAAAGGCCTATCTCAACAAACTTACCTATTAATAACCCCTGGCATCAAAACCATCAATTTCCCCATCACACGCATGGATCCCGCCCCCTTCTTGTAGAGAGAACCCGCACGGTCTTAGCTAGCAGATAGTGGGTGTCACCCTAACAGAAGAATACAACTACCCATATCAGTGTGCCTTCTCTTACTTGCGCATACATCATTGTTTCACCGCGCCACATCCAATTACTCATCCTTTCGGCACGAGCCGGAAGTACTTGTATATACATAATCTACCTTTTCTTTTGTAAGCCGATGCCAGGCCTCGCCTTACATTGCAACTGCCAGTGATCGAGAGGCAGCGCTCATCATTAGGACAGCTGAAACCAGACAACCGATCGGATCTGGTTTAGTTATGATTTACATCACTCTATTCGGACGACTATTTTAGTTACAAGCCGAATTCAGTGATATCTCCGAAATCAGGCACTGTTGGAAGGGTTATTGATCCGAAGTGTCAAAATAGGCGCCCGACAAATGACGAACCATTGACGAACCTTGACGAACCTTATCACGTGACCCGTAAACGTTTGGAGAGGTCTCGAAGAAAAATTTTGAATTTGTCGAAGAAGTGATTCATCACAGATTCTACAATTATGTCCGAACCTTCAACTTCTAATCCCGGTCTTAATCCTGTTCCCATACCAGCACTAGAGGCAAAAATTGATGTGCTCACAGCACAAATGTTGCAATTAGTGTCAGTATTGGCAGCATCACAGCCCAGACAAGTGGAAGTACAGCCAGAGACAACAGGAGAAAGAGATAATGAGATGGAGGAGATGGTGGAGTGGATATCGCAGGAGGATGAGACGGTGGAGAAATCCGGAAATGGAAAAGCGCGCTTACCTAAGTACACACCCCCCGCAAATCTTTGATGGTACCATGGAGAATACAAAATCCTTCATCAGCTCTATAGTATTGTACATCCATGGGAGGAAGCCAGAGTTTCATACAGCTGAGTCTAGGATTATGTTTGCTCTCTCATACATTCAGGGGGGGAAAGCACAGTTCTGGAGAAACAAGGCTATTAATCAAATTGCCATGGGAAATAAACCATTTGCAACCTTCAAGGAATTTCTGGAGAGATTGGAGGCACAGTTTGGAGACCCTAATCCAAAGGCGACAGCCAATGCTAAATTAAAGACCATGTGCCAAGGTTCCTTAACGGCGGATGAATTTATTTTGCAGTTCAAAGCAGAAGCTTCGCAAATGGACATGGGAGAAGCTGCGTTGGTAGAGTTTTTGAAAGCAGGATTAAATCCCTCTTTATTCAAGTCTATCTACCAACTACCTTCTATGCCAGAGAAGTTGGACGAGTGGTATAATTGGGCAATGCGCCTTGACCAGCAATATCGGCAGGAACAGGCGGAGTCAAAGTTGATGTATGGAAGTAGTAAATTTGGAAAGTCATCAGGAGGAAAGTCCAAGAAAGGAAAGGCGCCTCAGGTGCAAGCTCCAAGGGCACAGCCACTGGCCATGGCAGTGACACCTATAGTTACGGAGTCAGCAGCACCAGCAGAGGCAATGGAGGTTGATCAAGTGGGGAGACAAGCCCCACTTAAATGTTTTAACTGTGGGCAGTTAGGACACATTTCTAAGTATTGCAAGCAGAAGAGAAAGATCAGGGGAGCTACAATCGAGGAAGTGAAGCAGGAGGAAGGCAAGCAGGAGAATTTTGTGGAAGAGTCCCAGTGAAGGTTTCCCCATTGGTGACCCAGAATCGTTACAATGTATTAGTATCTGAGGAAACCCAGAGTAAATCAGAAAAGGAAATCGAGGAGCAGTACAACTGTTGCGAATCACGCAACAAAGAAAACTGTCACATGTCATTTCCGAAAACCCCTAAATTCTTTATTCGCTCTGCGCGAATAGAACCTGAAATCACCTTGACTGTGGGACTGAAGACAGTGGACACGCATGCAGCTATTGATGTGGAAGCATTGCTTGACAGTGGTGCTACAGGATTATTTATTAATCGATCCTTAATTACCGGAAACGGTATTAACACACGCAAGCTGGTGCAACCTATAATGGTGTACAATATTGATGGAACAGTCAATTGTGGAGGAACTATCAAGGAGGAGGTGACTATGGTACTAAAGTATCAGGAGCATCAGGAGCGAGCCATATTCGAAGTGTGCGATCTTGGGAAAACCAATCTAATAATAGGATGTCCGTGGTTATGGAAGCATAATCCCGAAATTGATTGGAAAACTGGGAAAGTACAAATGACTTGTTGTCCTAAGGAATGTAATGTGTATGGGAGGAAGATGAAGAAAGAAAAAAGGAAAAAGAAAGAGAAAGAATATCTGAGGAAGTATTCTGTTACGATGGAGGAGGTGGAGGATGAGGAAATGCCAAATGGGGAAGTTCCAATCATGATCGAGAAAGAAGAGCAGAAGCAAACCTTTAGAGCAGTTCATGGAGGACAGTCATGGGACAAGAATATCTTGAAGGTGGAGAAGCCAGTGGAGGAATGGGTGCCAAAAGTGTATCATAAACATTTGTCAGTATTCCAAAAGAAGGAGTCTGAGCGAATGCCGGTGCGGAAGCCATGGGATCATGCAATTGAGATGAAGCCAGGGTTTGTGCTGAAGAAGTCGAAGGTATATCCGTTATCTCCGATGGAACAAGAAGAAGTGGATGCATTCCTGAAGGAGCAATTGCGCAAAGGATACATACGACCTTCAAAATCACTGCAGACATCACCAATATTCTTCATGCCCAAAAAAGACCAAAGGAAGAGGATGTGTACCAATTATAGGTATCTGAATGAGTGGACAGTGAAGAATGGGTACCCCCTGCCGTTGATCTCAGAAATAATTGATAAGGTGGGAAAAGCCAAGGTCTTTACAAAATTGGATTTACAATGGGGATACAACAATGTATGAATAAAGAAAGGAGATGAGTGGAAGGCTGCATTTGCCATGCGTTGAGGATCCTTCGAGCCACTTGTCATGTTTTTTGGGATGACTAATAGTCCCCCGACCTTTCAAAATATGATGAACAACATTTTCAAGGACGTAATAGACAAAGGCATGGTAATAATATTTATTGATGACATTCTGATATTCACAGAGGATGAAGAGAATCATGAAGTGATAGTGCAAGAGGTGTTATGGAGGTTGGTGGAGAACAATCTATTTTTGAAACCAGAGAAGTGTGTGTTTGGGGCAAGCGAGATCGAGTTCCTAGGATTATTGATTGGCCCTGATGGGATCAAAATGGATCCAATCAAGGTACAGGCGATCACAGATTGGCCTGCGCCCACCTGTGTCAAGGAGGTTCAAGCCTTCTTGGGACTCACAAATTATTATCGTCACTTTGTGCACAATTTTTCTAAAATTGCCGCACCCTTACATAACCTTACGTGAAAGGGAGTAGTGTGGAGGTGGGGAGAGCAGCAGCAGACAGTGTTTGAGGAGTTGAAGAGGAAGTTTGTGGAGGGACCAATATTAGCCCCAGTGGATTTCACACACCCTTTGCGAGTGGAATCTGATGCATCCGATTTTGCTACTGGAGCGGTATTATCAATGCTGTGCGAAGATGACAAATGGCATCCTTGTGCATACTTGTCAAAAGGGTTGAATGATGTGGAGAGGAATTATGATGTGCATGACAAAGAGATGTTGGGGATAATATGAGCATTGGAGGCATGGAGGCATTATTTGGAGGGATGTATGCATTAAATTGAGATCTGGACGGATCATCAAAATCTGCAATACTTCATGTCCGCTAAAAAGCTTAATCGCCGGCAAGGGTGTTGGGCACTATTCCTATCGCGTTTCAACTTTCACTTGGTCCATAAAGCAGGAAGCTTAATGAGGAAAGCAGATGCCTTATCCAGACATATTGATCATAAAAGGGGGGTGGAGGAGGACAATAAAAATGTTACCTTACTCAAACCCGAATACTTTTGCATTTGCACTATGCATCAAGGGCATCTATTAATAGATAGCTCGGAAATGGAAATGTTGTCTAAAATTAGACAATGTTCGGAAATGGATGATGAAGTAGTGGAAGCCATGAAAGCTCTGAAGGGAGAGAAGAAAGGTAATATCAAAGGAGACGAATGGGCTGAGGAACAAGGGTTGGTGTTGTTCCAAGGAAAAGTGTATGTACCAAAGGATCAGGATTTGCGAAGGGAGATTGTCTGGTTACATCACAATACGCCGATTGCTGGACACCCAGGAAGATGGAAGACATTGGAATTAGTAATGAGAAATTATTGGTGGCCCAGAATTTCGAAGTATGTGTTGGGGTATGTGGATGGATGTGATACATACATGAGGGGGAAGAAATTTCCAGAGAAACCTGCAGGAAAATTAATGCCGAACCCTATACCTAAAGCACCATGGCGAGATATATCTGTGGATTTTATTACCGGATTACCCGAGGCTCAAGGGTATGATGCAATATTCGTAGTATGCGACTGCTTTACAAAGGAGGTCCATATTATTCCTACTACTACAGAAACCTCATCATTGGGCTTGGCGCGCCTCTATCTAAATCAGGTATGGCGGTTACATGTGTTACCCAATACCATTATCTCCGATCGTGGACCACAATTTGCTTCCGTGTTTATGCAAGAACTAAACAACATATTGGGAATTCAAACTAAATTATCTATGGCATATCACCCACAGACTGATGGGCAGACAGAGAGAATGAATCAGGAGTGGGAGCAGTACCTATGTATGTTTGTCAACTACCGACAAACCGACTGGCCCAAATGGTTGGCAATTGCCGAATTTTCCCACAATAACAAATTCCATTCGGCTACTCGTATGTCACCCTTTTTCGCGAATTATGGATATCATCCTTGCATGGGAGTAGAACCCAGAAGGGAAGTCAAAGTACAGTCGGTAGAAGATTTTGTATCTAAGATGCAAAGGGTACAAGAGGAAGCAGAGGTGGCATTGAAGAAAGCACATGATGACATGATGCAACACGCGGATCGTACTCGAGCATGCGCTCCAGAGTACAAAGTTGGTGACTTGGTACGGCTAAGTACCAAGGACCTGAATATTCCACAACCTTCAAAGACACCTACGGAGAAACAAGTTGGCCCATATGTGATCTCTAAAGTGATCTCGCCTAATGCAGTAGTGCTAAGATTACCCCGATCATTTAAGATTGATCCTGAGATTAACATATCCCACCTATGCCCTTACTGTCTGCCCACTATTCCTGGCCAACAAACTACTCCGCAACCTCCAATAATAGTAGAAGGTGCTCCAGAATACATAGTTGAAGAAATTCTAGACTCACGTCTTCGACGGAACAAATTGGAGTTCTTAATAAAGTGGAAAAACTATACCGACAAAAATAATTTGTGGGAACCTGAAAAGAATTGTAAGCAAGCACATAACGCGATCGCCCAATTCTTTAAACATAATCCGAATGCTCCGCGTCGCATTGTGAGAATGGTGTATGAGGGGATGAAATTCTGGCCTTACCAAAATTTCACAGAGGGGACAAACATAATATTTTCTCACCTGGAAGTTGAGGCATAAAAGGGGGGTAATGTTAGGAAACCACCCCATTACCTAATAAACTTTCATTTTTATTTTATTATGTCGAATTACACTACATGACGCCAAATGACGCTACATTTTGATAGCATGAGAATTTTATTTCACACACATCACAATGTATGCGCATGTACGAGTGCGTCAGTAACAACAATGTACAATATATGTAACATAGTATATAAACCCTAAATATATGCCTAGGGGACCCCAGTTGTGTTCTCTTAGGTATTCCACCTACGTTTTTGGTGTGAAAGGCCTATCTCAACAAACTTACCTATTAATAACCCCTCGCATCAAAACCATCAATTTCCCCATCATGCGCGTGGATCCCGCCCCCTTCTTGTAGAGAGAACCCACATGGTCTTAGCTAGCAGATAGTGGGTGTCGCCCTAACAGTCTGAGTAGCTGCCTGTGTAGTTTTTGTAGTAGTCTGTATATTGAAGTTGGCACAGAGTGCTGTGTGTGTGTTTTTAAGTGAGTTGGGGTCTTCTTGGTCAGGCGGCTCCATTTGAAGGGCGGTACAGCAACCTTCAGGGGCATTGTTGATCTGTGCAGCCATTTCTTCGGTCCTAGGTGCTACCTGGGTGCTAGTGTTGATCCAAGTGGTCGTTTCGGGGTCAGTTTGGACTTTGGTGTCATCAAGGAGGACAGCGCCTCACCACAACTCATGAGCATGAGCCTCCTTCGAGATGCACAGGCCCAGGCCATGGCCTTTGGCAAGCCACCTCTGTCATTCATCATACTCCCCAGCTTGTAATCCCTTCTTTATGCCCTCAGATCTGCCCTCTTCATACTTCTGGACCTCTACCTCTTCATTTGCTAGCCTCACCTCTTTATACCCTGCCTCCCATCCTTCTCTATGACTCTGCAACTTTGCATCCTCTAAAAATTCCTTACCATCCTCGAGACCATCCTCAAACCCATCCTCATATCCGAGCTTCCTCCCTTCTAAGCATCCATCGAGTCGAGCTTCGTCCAAGAGTACTCAGACTTCTTCATGTGTATAAGTAAACGGTTCAAGTGGTCGCGACATTGCATTGTTTGTTGGTGATGCGGCTGTGGCTGTGTCAACAACACGTGTTGTGTTGTTGGTGTTGTTTGCAGCTGGTTCCTCTGGGCTTGTAGTAGCTGTAGCTGTAGTGGTGACAGAATGAATTGCAATGGATTTACTGGCATTTTCACGCTGTTTCTTCTTCTGGGCTCATTTGCCTTGTCCTGGGCCTGGCATGTTGGCAAGTGGGGTAATGACAAGACTGGGGTTGAGCTAAGTGTATACTGGGGGCTCAGAACTCAAAGACACAAGCTAGGATACTCAAAATGCAAGACAATAGACGTGAGACACAAAGTAAAGCTCAGGAATGCAAGACAAGACTCAGAACATGAATTAGACCAAAAAGTGAAAAACCAGTGATGTGGCACTTGAAACACAAGACTCGGAGGCTTTAAAGAGAGTCAAATCTCGCTCTCATCACCAAGATGGACACCCCAGAGGTGCCCAATAGCAATGGCGAGGCCACCAGATGGTATAGCAATGCTGAACTATGACAATGTGACTACGTGACTCTACCAACATGGTCATGTGACTACCTGGAGTAGGTGACCACTCACCCTACTCCACTGACGACGCTGTCTATGCCCACGGAAGCCCCCTGTTCACCCCCCATCCCCCATTGACCCCAGCACACCCCAGCTCAACCCTAAATGAGCCGTTTTGCCACTTCCCGAATGTTTCGACTGGGCTGATGATGCCACATCATTACTAGAGATTGGCAGGGGTGACCCTTGGGTATTTCCATTGTTACCCTTACCCTTACCCTTCAAAACCTTTACCCTTGGTCAAGGGTAGGGGTTTTCAGGGGTAAGGGTAAGGGTACCCCAGGGTATAGAGACTATTCAATACCCTTGGGGGTATGATGCAAGGGTTTATTTCAAATAGTTTCCTGATGATGCTCAAACATGGTCTTATCCATTCTCAGTAATTATCTGAGCTTTTAGCATGTTGAAAAGCACAAGGTAGTAGTCTAGTACTGTCTTTAGGAGAATACCTTTGCCTGAATAACTCAATAGGCTGGGACCATAGAGGAAATAACCCAACTTGCACAGCAAAGAGTGGTCAGAGAGGTCATCAAGTTTCATAAGGGTTACCATACTGATATCATGGATGGTTGACATCTTCTAAAGTGTGACTCTGTATACCCTTGTACCCTCCTCAGGGGTAAGGGTATGTAGAGGGTAGGAAAGTTCATACCCTTACCCTTACCCTCACGTACCCTTTGCCCATACCCCCAGGGGTATGTAAACCCTTGCCATTCACTAATCATTACCTACTGCCCCCAGCACCCTGCTGTGAGATATCTCCGGTCTGAAGACAGGCCGTCTACAGCCATTTGAAACACTATGATGACAGACAAGACAACGATGAGCCCCCCTGCAATATCTCATCCTGAAATTTTTTTAATTCAGCTCTGCCTTCTCTTGTTCCACCTCAACCTTTTATTACCCAACATCATCCCTCCGGTATTGGACCAGGACAACCTGTTGTTATTATGCCCTTTGGAGTAGCACCTCCTCCTGCTCCAAAGCTCAACTGGGATCAAGACCCCTGTCTCATCAACTTAAGCCATGCCCTTCGTGCTTTGGGATGGACACCACCATGTTGAGTCGTTTCCTGGCATATTGTTTTTTATCAACCATAGAATTTTCTTAGCTTCATTGCTACATTATTTTTTATACCTACTGTTCTTGTTTCTCTTTTTTCTCCAGCGACGAGGACATCACCATTTGGGAGATGGGCAGGTGGAGTAGGGTGTGTGGGCACCTACTCCAGTAGTCACGTGATCACCTAGTCAGTAGACAGTCACTCATGTACATAGTCACGATATCACTACAACTACATTGTCTTGGGCATAGCTAGAGCCTAGGAGACTCGGCACGTCTCCACTGGCTTCAAAGGTGGCAGGAAAACATCGGCCTCGAATTTCGCAAGTCATAAGTGGGAGAGTTTCAATGTGTTCACTGAGTAAAAGTAACGGTTGGCCACTGTCAACGTCTCACCCATGTCTGACAAGGAAAAGCTATTTTAATGTGAGAAGGCATGTGATGCCCTTGTTTGGGAAAATAAAATCTATATTTACGATTATGACGTGCGTGCGTTTCAGTGTCGGAGTGGCCTACAGGACCCACTACTAAAGTAGCGGGTATGAGGCAACACTTTCCCACTCGACAATTCAAACAAATAATGGCTATTCCCACCGTTTCAACGTTCGTCAGTCAACCACTCTCGACGCCGCCGCTGCCTCCCACCTCCACCTCCACCCCCATCCACACTCCTCCAACGCTTCTTGCAACAACAGCAACAGCAACCTCATGCAACAAGCGGGCCCAGGTAAGTTTTTTTCTTTTCGTCTCGTTTTTTTTCCTTATAATTTTTATTGTATTTTAGGTATTTCCACTGTACTAACACCGAGAAAGGTACCACGGCCCCCACGACGACGACAACGACGTTCCACTACCACGGAAACGCTACGGACAACGAGAGCGACGGGACAAGACCAGGAAACACGGGAACGACGCCACCAGGACGACGAAAACGACGGCAAGGGACGATGCCGCAACGGGAGGAGTACCAACGACGGGGGCAGCAGCAGCATCAGGGAACAACCAGGCGAGGGCGACGCCGACGCCAAGGACCCACCACCACCACCGCGGCTGCCGCCACAACGACGAAGATGAGGCGACAAGACCACCTCCACCACCAACATCACCACTACGTCTACCCGCCACGACATCAGGGATGAACGCAAGGCTGCCCGTATCGCCACCGCGATGACAATAAGCAACAGCAACAGCAAGTTCGGGACGTCAAACATGCAGGTACGCCTTTTTTGTTTTTCGTCCGTTTATCTTATACTGTACTTGCTTAGACTAACCTGGAGAGCTGCGGGACGATGGACTGCGGCGCGAAACCAACGACTACTCACCGAAACTAGCCACTCCAACCCCCTCGAAAGCAACTATGACAGGCACACACGTGGAATACCAACGAAGCCGAACGACGGGGACGCGGGAAGATTTTTTTTTTTTACTGTACTAACATCTCACAGGCCGGGCGAGCATTCGAACCACGGGGACAGCCCACACCTCCGGCCTCCATCTCTATCCAGCCAACAACGGCCCCTCGCACGGAACGCGAGCAAGGGGCGACCAGTATGTATATTGTCTCTTTTTCTCCGTTTTCGATGGTACTAATACCATTACCTACGGATGCCCCCAACAACGTTGGTGGCAGCAACGACCCCAGGGGTGGTGGGTGGTGGGATCCCCCCTGCATGTGTATTGTTACGTTGTTTGTTTGATAGTACTACCTTGTAGCCTGCATACTACGTAACGAAGGATTATCCTGTTATCTCGAAATGCATTAGATTCCCCATACTTTGTCCCACTTGATCATGCTGAAGTCTGCTTAAATGATGCTTAGTTTCGGGATCAAGCAAGATGAAGCAATTAAACAGACAAATTAAGCTGGAAAAGTTATGATATTATGGGTTGTTCGGAACAAGTGCTAGTGACAGAAAGCGACGCTATGAGAAGATGTAAGGTTTAGAGTAAGCCCGGAATGAAGCCATCCTTACCTAGGAGAAGACATGAGGTTTATTGAGAGCCCGAAAAGGGGTTGGTTGTCTCATAAACTTCAGTTCTTCTCGCTAGGAATAGGAGAAAAGCGAAAGTCCTGCGGGACTGCTTCGTGCACGCGGTGCGGACATCTTCAGCGTCGCCAGTGCAAGGGAACCCTCCATTCATTGGACTTGTGTAAACATGATTATAAACCTACTCGCTGTTTCATGGACACCTGCTCCCGATTCCACTTTGTCGTCACTATTTTTTTATCAAATTAGTTGTATATGCCACCTAACCCGCCCATGTTCCGTCACTTATTGTTGAGTTCGTAGGGAATATAACTGTAACGGAGAGGTAAATGAGGGTCACCAGATTGACACGATGACTATAGGTGCTGTATGAAGGAACCTATAAGCAAGAATACTTAATGAGTCAAAGACAACAACCATGCTGCAATAATGACCACCCACCGTTCACGTCACCTAGGCCTATGACTATAACAATCAGGCAGTCTCCCAAACTTCTGGACCAACAAGCACATGTGGCTTAGCCCACTCGATTGTCGCGTCGATGGCAATGTCCATCTCCTTCAAAGCGTTCTCATCATCCCCCATTTCAAGGACAATAACCAATGCTCGATGACCGTCCTTTTGATCGATGGGTATATTTGGTTCCTTCGCCGAAGCGATATACTTGTAGGCGGTACGGGGAAACATATAAACGATGACACGAATGTACTCGTCCACCTCACGGTCAGCAGGATCGACTTTTATCATGCTTGCCACCTTCTTCCTATCGATCTTATAGCCTTTGACGTAAGTCATGGCAACCTATCTGTTTTGTGCAATGAGATGAACGGTTAGGAATCAAAGCTCACTGGAGAACCTACCAGAGTGATGATGCGAGCCTGCAAAGAAATGTTTCCATCTCCGCTTCAATGAAAACGCGCAATCGATAAGGAGGTGGCAGAATGTGATATAAGCGTGACGAATCACGGTTCTAGCACACTAAGTTCTAATGTCACTCGATAGACAGTTTAATGGGCTCTAAATTCTCTTCTACTAGTTACAAAACTGTTCGTTTATATAAGTAAGAATTCGGGCTCGTCGGGTATCTAAATAAAGAGTCCAGCTCGTTGTCAAGTAGTAAGCAGCAGGGAATTGGAAATACAGATAAGTCATCGTATGAGATAGGGTAAAAGAAAAGGAAAGAAACCATAGAGACGAAATAAATGAAATAACGGAACGGATAGATGATAAGGAAAATACCGGAGCGTGCATCACCCGGATCACGCTATCCTTACACCCGCCCTCCAGATGTCGTTCTCGCGACATCTCACACTTAATCCTTCTTCCTCCCCTTCCCTTTAGCTGAAACTCCAGCAGCCTTCGCATTAGAAACATTTCCAGAAATGGTATCCTTCATAACCTGATCTTGCGCAGATAAAGAAGTCGAAATGGGGTCAGGGAAAGTGGTTTGGTCATTGGGAGGAGTGGTAAGTGGTTCCAAATCGAAACCGTTGAGATCATCAGTGATCCCCGAGCTCGACGCAGCCACAGACGCCTCGCGATAAGGCAGAAACTCGCGATCGTTGTAACGCCGTCTTTTCCCACACACTGGCTCTATTCCCAAATCGTCCTCGTACGAATTGGGCCCGTTTCGACGACTCCGGGAAGCGTTCTCGGCGTTCCGCCATAACATCTGCGTCATAATTCCAGCTCGACTGGGCGAAAGGAACTGGCTTCCTCGTGGCGCCACCTGTCGGGCACTGTAAAGGTCGCGGGGAGATACCTTGAACACCTCGCGATCTGGCTTCGGACCTGATCCCATCAAGGTCTCGTTTCCGCTGATATAGACGAAATTGACTGGCACTCCGGGTGCTGCATTGAATATCTGGGCGAATTGAGTGTATCCGATGGGAACAGTTAGTTTCTGTTCTCCCATATGGAGCATCGCGTCGTATTCTAGGTAAGCGTCGAGTTGTCCTCCGTGAATGTGAAGGGAGGTCCCGATCTCGCCATTGTTCTCTAGGTGAAACCAGGTGGGGGATACCCGGCAGAGAAGAACACAACCTGCATACATGGCCGCACACTTTGCAAGGAATACACGAAAATTTATCGGTCAGGACTGGTGTAGGATAGAGGCGATGCTTGCTAGTAGTGTTTAGAAATTGGTTGACTTCATAGGTAGGCTGCTCTTGCCAGGGGGGTCAATTTAGTCATAACTTGTGGCACTGGGGTCAATTCGCCTTTCTTTTAATTGCAGGTCGGCGGCCTGATTCTACATTTCCAATGAAAGTCTGCAGATCATCCTATGGTGGTTTCCCTTTGCCTTCCCCAAGATGGGAAACATTGGTAATACCCAGTAATTCAAAATACTGCTGAAGAGTGTGTAAATGGCTAACTTGATAATATGGCATCCAGGTAACGTCCCTGGTCTTCCACCGAATTTCAAATGTGGAGTTAATCCTTGATCCTGCATGTCCGAGAATACGATCCACTGCCCATTCACCTTCAGTCCCCTCAGCATTTCCTAATTGGGTGTCTAGACGACCTGGAAACAAGCGATCATCGTTAGGAACATGTATTCTCAATAATGATGCATGAAAGATGTCATGTACACCCCTCTGTTTCAGATGGACTGGTAGCTCGACTTGGAATGATCCATTCCCGTAGTCTTCTAGGATTCGGTAAGGGCCTAGGAACTTTGGAATCAATTTCCTTGCCAATCCCTTAGGAAATGTAATATTTTTCGAGGACAGGTATACGAGATCTTCCTTCTTAAAAGGTGCAACTTGTCTTTTCTTATTAGTTGATCAAATCTGATTGACACGAGCGCCCAAGATACTATCATGCGCAGCCATCAACGCCAATTTTCGTTGCAAAGCAAAATTCCTGACTCCTGGGTACTCATTTTGTTTAGCAGAGTCCCAGATCATGGATCTGGGCATACACCCAGTATTCAAAAAGAATGGTGCATATCCTGTACTTGCAGATCTAGCCGAATTGATAGCGAACTCTATCGCAGGTAATTTTGTCACCCAATCTGTCTGTTTCTCATCGATGCACTGCCTTAACATCTGCGTCACGGTCCGATTAGCACGCTCAGTTGCGCCATCAGTTTGCAGATGGTATGCGCTTGACATTCTGAGTCGGGTACCAACCAGTTTATTAAGATGTTGCCAAAATGTACTGGTAAAGAGGACGTCTCGGTCGCTAACTATTGATTTCGGCAATCCATGAAGTTTATAGACTTTGTCAAACATTAATTCGGCAATTTGGCGTGCATTATAATTTTCGCGACTCGGAATCAGGTGGACCATCGAGGTAAGCAAACATATTATGACCGTTATAGAATTAAAGGTACCATTCCTATTCCTAGACTCAGGTAATGGCCCCACGAAATCGACTCCTATTGATTCCCATGGGTACGACGGTACGTCTAATGGATTCAATAATCCATAGGGTTTTTGTGTTGATGGTTTACTCCGTCTACAGGTCACACAAGACTGGCAGTAGAATGTAGTATCAGAAGTCATATCCTTCCACCACACATTGTCCCTAAGGTAAGCTAGGGTTTTACTAGCTCCCAAATGGGCTAATAATGAATGTGCCTCAGCAATTACAATCTCACGAACGTTCCATCCCTGAACATGCAACTTAGGAATGCACAGTAAGTTTCTATCATTCATTTTGATGTATATGAGTCCATCATCCAATACAAAATTCTTGTAGTGTCTAGGATTCTCGAGGATATTCTTGAAGAATGAATCAATTTTATATTGATTCCTCAAGATGTTTGGTAAGTCGAATCCCTCGCACCCTCCAGCTACAACACTAATCAGTGATTGATCGTCATCAGTCGTATCGACAGCTAGATCAGAAGCAGGTACCATCTTTGTGGCGTGTTCTGTGGCGTGTTCCGTGGAAGGTTTGGGCTTCCGTGCAGGTATCCTAATTGTAAGTCGTTCTTTCTGGTCCAGAGATTCCTCTCTATTCTTTGTTATCGCAGGTTTGCTTGCAGGAATTTTGATAGTGAGTCTGGTTTTATCAGTTCCCATCGTGAGTTTCATGTTTTTGTTCGCGTTTTTGTCCCAGTTCCCGCCCTCCTTTTGTTGGACAGTCATGGCAACAAAATCAGCATGATCCCCATTCGTTACAGCTGTGATTTGCCATTTCCAAGTATTGGACACAGCCTCAGTGCCCGTCAATACAGGCATTGAGATACTGTGTACCAGCAATACATCATTATCAACTACATCATGATAAGTGTATTCTGACCTAGCACATACTGTCCCAGGTGCATCATTAGAATACATGCGCGATAATGCATCAGCTAATACATTCTCTTCGCCCAGTATGTATACGACCTCAAAAATGAATTCACTAATTTTTTCCATCCATCGTGCCTGTCGCCCGGAAAGATCCTTTTGCCCCAGGAGGTGAACTAATCCCTTATGGTCAGTGATCCTGATCCACTTAAACTTCACACCCTGAAGTATATCACGGTGTCGAAGCATCGTTTCAATGCCTGCTAACATCTCTATCTCATGCACAGGATAGTTTTGTTGTGCCGAATTCAACTTAGTGGAGTAGAATGCAGCTACTCTCGCATTCTTCCACTCAGCACCTTGGCCCACAATGCCAGCGATACCCATTGCACAACCATCCGTAATTAGATAAACAGGCTCCTGCATGGTATTGGATTGGCACTCGATGACGGTTCTGCCCACTATCAACAATCTCTTTGATATCTTCAAACGCAGGCTGATGCGTGTACTCCCAATGGTAAGGTACAGTATCCCCCGTCAAGCCATGCAACACAGCCATAGGGATACGAACCGCTGCGAGGTCATCAGCCAGATAGCCTACAGCTCCCAGGAAACCTCGGAGAAGGTCTCGATTCGTAGGCATTTTCCATGCTATGACAGAATCAACCTTGGCCAGATCCATTCGAATTCCCTCGTGTCCAACTATACGCCCCAGCAGGCGAAGTTCCTCAGCCAAAAAGTAAAGTTTCTTTAAACTTAGGTAAAGTTTTTCCTCTCGTAAAACATCAATTACAATCCTGACATGTTTTAAATGTTCCTCTAGCGAATTCGAATATACCACAATATCGTCAAGATAAACATCCAGAAACTGACCTATGTATGCAGAGAAGATATGGTTCATCACGGCCTGGTACGTAGCAGGTGCGTTGCAATCCCCTTGCTGAATGACCAAGCTTACCATATTCCCATCAGGTGTCGTTACCGCGGATCACTCAACATGTTCAGGTATAATCCAGATCTGCTCATATGCATCCTTTAAATCTAACGATGATTTATACTTAGCGCCTGCAACACGCCGAAGCATACCATCAATATCCGGTAATGGTGAAGTCATCTTTAATGTATTTGCATTTTGTGAACATAAGTCTACAACCGTTCGTAACTGTGGGATTTCACTGGTTTTAGCACCAGGTTTAGGAATCAGCAACATCAGCACCATGTTTTGGGCACTAGTAACTTTCCAACGCCCCGATCCCAGGTAAGCATTCTTTTTCACCATCCATTGAGGTCGGAACATTTCAGGACACCGAGACGGTCGCCAAGGGTAAACCTTCCCAACATCAATCAACAGGATTTCATGATTTATGGCTCGCAATGGCGGTAAGCCTGTCTCTACCATTTCTTTGCACAGTGGGCGGGCATACTCAATCAATTCATCTCTAGCCCATTGAAGATCTTCCTCAGCAACCTCCATAGCACGCGAAGATATTTTTGTTATGGCATCACCCTTAAGCGGTAATGCCTTGTTGCTACCAACAATCACGTGTGCTGGGTTAATACCCATCGTCATACGATGCGCGTACAACCATGGTGTCCCTAGTATAATGTCATAGCTAGATAAGTTTGCTATATCAAAATGCCGTTCTTCATTAATTGACTGATATTTGAAATTTACAGTAGTACCCCAATTAACTTTGGAGCGAGATCCTTGGACAGCCAATTGCAGCGGTAAGGGTTTTCAAAGTTCTACCTTTTTTACTTTTAGTTGATCAGCCAATGCTGTAGACATAAAATCTCCCAGTGATCCGGAATCAAGCAATGCTCAGGCTGGATGGCCATTAATCTGCACCACAATCACGATTGGTTTAGGAACCAAGCGCGCAAAGTCTTTCAGGGTTGCCGCATTTCATTGGAGTCCAGTGTAAGTACCTCGTGGAACTTGTATACCACTTACATGTAAAGCTAACAATTGGTTATCAGCAATTGCCACCTCATTTAGCCATGGATTCACATCTTCACATCTCGTTTTACATTTTTTGTAATCTCTAAGTTCATCAAGCGAATCAACTTCTGTGAGTAAATCCAAGTCGAAATTACTGTCGTCTCCAAAACTATCACCATGGTCCGATGGTTCATTATTATTTCCTGTATCTGACTCTTCATCTGCAGAGTGTTTTTGTCTGGTTTGTGCTTCGTGCTCCTCCCATAAGCAATTCGCAAACCACGTTATCAGGTCAGTCGATTTAAATACTAACTCATTTGGCACAGAGACTGTCATTCCTACTGCCCTATCTGTGATGGTATAGCCGAAGCCTATGTTCACAACTTCCCACCTCTCGGTGGGTTCATCCAGATACCTAGGATACAAATCAATACCCTGAGAGATCAGTCGACTCAATTCCCACTGGACAACATCTCCCATCAATGGGCCCCATGCCCATCGATTATTAGTGCATAAGTTCCCATTGTTTCGCTGGGCGCGTTGAGCCGCATACCACTCAGGCAAGTTAAAGCTTCCTTGCATGAGTAGTTCACCGCTAATGTATTCATCATCACAGAGTTCCTGATCCATAATCACATATCGATCCTCTTCAAATTGGTACACTAAGAACCGGCTATCCTCAATTGGTGATTCATCGAAAGGATAGGGCCGCATTTGCTCCAGCACAGCCGTCGTGTGTGAAGCAATCAGATCACTCATTGTCAAAGGTGTAGTACATTCCTCAAATTCATTCTGCAGCTCAGGACTGATCCCAATGCTTGCGACAGGAATTTCTGTTGTTTCAGTTAATCCTCCAACATTATCGAACCTATCAAAATTAACCTCGACATTATGCGAAGTGATACCAGGGGGTCTATTGGGTTTATTTGAAGTCACTGAACCTCCACGTGGGCAGTTCCAGCCAATGTGTCCTGTTTCTCCACAATTGAAGCATTTTCCAGTGGCGAGATACTCATTTCGCTCCTTAGCACTTAATTGAGGCCTTGGGTGGCTTTCTCGGTGGGGTGTGCTATTCTGGTTCCCCCAGTTTGGGTTGGAGTTACCAGTGTTATTATTGGAATGATGATAATTCCCTTGGGAGTTGTCACGAGGGTTATCATTTCAATAAGTTTTCCAGTGCTCCTCACGTTGATGATTGTTCTGTGAGTGTTTACCAGTCCTATTGCTATTATTCTCATAGGGAGTTGTCTCATTCCGTCTGTTCCTAGGGAAGCTGGGTACGGAATTGCTACCATTGGTGTCAAACGTAACACGACGCTCCCGCCTATCGGATACTTCTTCTGACAATTCAATAACCTGTGTGGCATGCTTTATTTCATCCCACGATGATACTTCGGGGTTGTACCCATCACGCCAGAGTCCTTTCTGGATCACAGGTCGAAAGCCATCCCATAGGCGTACGACTTTTTCTCTTTCATCTACCAGTCCAATCATGTTGATTATCTCTTCTAGCTCATAGATGAATTCTGATACAGTCTTTGAATTCTGGAAACATTTACAGAGTCTTTCTCTTTGCTTCATATGGTAATTGATAGGGAAACAGTAATTAAATAACTCCTCAAAAAACTGTTTCAAACTCCAATCATAAGCATTCATGGCTACCTTCTGAGTGTAGAAATCGTAAGCTTTGCCCTTCAAATAATAGGAGAGTACAAAAACTCTTCGTCGTTTTTGAACTTGACCCGAAATGACATAGTCAGTTCCCTTGGTCACGAATCAGTGGTAACTGCGAGCATCAGCCGCGCCATCATAATTCAATGGTGCGAGCAGCTTCAACAATGTTTTGTGTCTCGGTTTTGATGGCCTCGATCGAGTTGATCAAGATCGTGTTTGACGACTTCTTCCTTCTCCATTAGTTCCACTCTCAGGGTCAGAGGAACTTGTAGACTTAGAGGAGCTGGATGAACTATCAGACGGGTCTGAAGGTAAGTGTTCATTTTCTTCAATATGGCTCATAGCTCAACCTAGAAAACTTCCAGGGGCAATTTGAGATAAAGGCCATATATCTGAGCTTTGTTGTTCCTGACGAACATTTGGTCGTTGATGACCCTTTATGGTGTTCACTATCCGACTCAACAAAGCATCTGACATTGGTGTGAACTTGATTTCGGAGGGATTCTGTTTAGCTGCAGCAGGGGCACTCGCTTTCGGTGTGCCTTCATCCATTACACTCCCAACTTGAGCTTTATGATTGGAATCTTTCTGATGAGGAGCCTTCTCCTTAGATCCCTTATGTCGGTCCTGGTCTCAGATTTCATTCCAAGTCTTTATCGCCTCTTTTTGGGCATTCACATCCAATTCGGATGGTTCAAATCTCAAGGTTCCCCAATTTTCAGGGTCAATACCTTTTCCTTTCGAGGGTCCCTCATCCCTCGAAGATTCATCTCTATCGTTATCAAAGTGCACTTTCTCATAACAATGATCAATTCATTCTCGTTCTTCAGTGGTCAAATTCTGTTCAGCAGTCTTAACTGTAATTTCTTGTTCAGATGTCAAACTGTTTCCTCTCGAAAACTTAGTAGTTCCAGTGTCAGAATGACGACGTCTTCGGGCTCGCTTGGACTCAACTAAAGTCCAAGGTTCATTTCTGTTAGTCTCCTCGTCAGGAGAATCTTCAGTCAGTACTTGAGTGGAAGAGTACAAGTTCAAATTGTCATTGAAAGCATGGTCTACCTGAGATGAGAAGCTTTCAAGATAAGGTGTAATTGGAGCCAAATGGATCTCCAAAATACCCGCATCTAGCTGGGTATCATCATGCCGACTAGCAGCAGAGGATGGTCTAGTCGCAACCACATCACTATACAAGCGAGGGCTAACAACTTGGTCAATAGAAAAATTCTGCTTGTTATGCGCTGTAGCCACCTCCTCCACAGCTGGGCCAGACATCAAAGTGAGGGGCAAAGGGGCCACTCCCACCGACTCAAGGTTAGTCATACCGGCGGATCTAGATAGTATCTCACCTGGAGTTGGTGCAGCCACATATTCGCGGGCCAGACGGTTACGAAGTGGGTAACGAGTCTCAGACATGATGAAGTGTTTCAATATAGGTGAATTGTAGAATAGTTGTCACAAAGGTGTCGCCTAGCAGTAAGAGCCTCAGTTGATCAGACTAAGAGATCCAGATGCGAAGCGAGTTGAAGTTTGGTAGTAGTAAAGTTTGAGCGAGTAGACTGTCAAAAATATGTGATATAAGCATGACGAATCACGGTTCTAGCACACTAAGTTCTAATGTCACTCGATAGACAGTTTAATGGGCTCTAAATTCTCTTCTACTAGTTACAAAACTGTTTGTTTATATAAGTAAGAATTCAGGCTCGTCGGGTATCTAAATAAAGAGTCCAGCTCGTTGTCAAGTAGTAAGCAGCAGGGAATTGGAAATACAGATAAGTCATCGTATGAGAAGAGATAGGGTAAAAGAAAAGGAAAGAAACCATAGAGACGAAATAAATGAAATAATGGAATGGATAGATGATAAGGAAAATACCAGAGCGTGCATCACCCGGATCACGCTATCCTTACACAGAACCTTATGTATTGAGTAGGACAACAGGCAAGCACTTAACGCACAAGGACACGAGCCCCAAAGCCTATGAATTTGGTCAACAGGGGAATCAATGGAGATGTATACAGCCCTGTAATATAGACGTCAAAGAGTCATTGCACTCATCCAGCAGCTGTCGGGATTTAAATTTTGACAAACTGTGAAGGTATCAAGTTACCATTCCATCCTGATTCCATCATCTGCGCTCCCCCACTTTCTGTTCTTCATGAATGTAAGTAGGCTTGCTGCTTAATTATTGATAGAGAAGTGACAGACTCTGCCTCAAGATCCTTGTGGTACTGTTCTGCGCAAGAAGTCGCTACTGTGAGTGGCTGTTCTACCCTTCACCATCCTGTTTAATTGCTTTGAAACATAGCTTCAATGGCGATGCTTCTTATGGCACAGCCGCATCTGAAATACATGCTCCATGCTTCAGTCCATGGCGAAAAGCCCATGGAAGACATCACATACCCCATGATTTCCGAATTCATATACCTCCATAAAACTCCTTTCGACCGCTTTGTTATTGATCCCCAAATTTCCTTGCGCTGGAAGCCTATGCAACTGAAAGATACCCAAGCTGAAGTGGCAGATTTTGCGCTCAGGAACTTCACCCTTGATCCTCCACATTTCAAGATTCGTGTGGGAGCCAAAGCGAAACAGAGTGTGCCTGCCATCATGAATACCTTGCCTGATCCCCTATTGGTCAAGAACCTTGCAGACGTGATGACCGAATTTCATGATGCATATTTCCAAGGAGAGGATCAGGCAAAGGCTGTGATTAAAGGCGGGAAGATATTCTCCAACACCATCCATTATCTTCTCTTTGTTGGTCCATACTGGACCAGCGTTACTTATGGCCCTTTCACTCCAGCTCAGCTTAACATTAGAACACATAAGCCATCTGATAGTGGCGACTTTCGAGAAGCAGCAGTGGCAGCGAGGAGACTTGCAGGTCTGCCCACGCCTCGCAAACTATGCCTTTTAGGAACCGATGAGTCACGTACAAAGCTTGAAGACATCATTTCTTTGACCGATGCAGCATTTTCGGCTCTTCGAGCTGAAGCTTCTACATACCACTGTGAGAGTTTACATATTGAGGATTGCATTGCCTGATACGTCTTCTTCCAGAATGTCTAACTCATATATCAATGAACTGTTGGGAGAAGGTTGTAGATGAGATGTAAATCTCATGCTGCGGAGCGTCCTTCGAATCTATTGTTGTACTTAAATGCATTAACACTTTGGCCTATATCGGCGAGAACAGGTGCGTGCGATGATCTCATCTAATCAGGGCATCAGCATACAAAAAGAGCAACAAAAACAGATGGGCCACATATTTCAGATCTTGCTGATCACCTCGTAGCATCTAAACAATCCTAGTGTGTTGAGGAATGAGAAAGGCTGATCTGGCCCAGCCAAGACTGTCTAGCAGGGAAAAACAATGGCTATTGCCATTGTTGTGGGCTCCAGGCCCTGTTTTTGGCCAGCCAGAGGTGCAAATAGAGAAATGGGAGGCAGAGGAGTGAGCAGAACCAGCATAGCAATTGGGAAATGCGAGGAAAACCACCATCAATAAGGTCGAGACTCTTTGTTAACATTAGGGCACAGCATGGGTACAGGTAAAACTGTGTGTTTCCGCTTATGGGTATGGATGGGTATGGGTCCAGGTAAGACATTGCCCTACCCATGCAACACTGTACCCTTACCACAGGTTTATGGGTACTGACAGCTGGTCAGGTGCCTGATCATATGATGTTGTTGATCACTATATCAACAACATCAACATCAACGATGACAAGTATGGCCACCACCACCACCTCCCTCGCTTGCAAACAGGACTGGAGGTGTCTCTGATGATTCTGGGTCACTACAGGCGACTACAGGTGGCAGGAACGACATCTAGGCAGTGACAACAATGATGACAACCCCCTCCCTTGTGTGTACATGAGTTGGAGGGGGCTATCTTTTGGCTCTAGGCAACGACAACAATGACTCCCCCTCCACCACCCCCTCCCTCATTGCAAACACGAGCAGGGGGTTCTGTTGTTCTTTTCTGGGTGACAATGGCCACTACCACCCCCCTCCCTCGCTGCAAACATGAGTGGAGGGTTTTTTTATTCTTTTCTGGGCGACGACAGCCACCACCACCCCCTCCCTCACTGCAAATGTGAGTGGAGGGTTTTCTGATTCTTTTCTGGGTGACACGAGGACAGTGACAAGGAGGACCCAAGGACCACCACCATGAGCAACTGCTCGTGGGGTGGAAATGGGGTGCAATGAGGATGGGGACAATGAGAAGGCACCACCCCTCCTCTCGCTGCAAATGTGAGCAGGGGGGGAGGGTTATTGTTTTGTTCTCAGTAACAACAGGCCCCCCTCGCTCCAAATGTGAGAGGGGGGCATTCTTATGTATATATATTAATTTAGTGTAATTATATTATTAAAATACTTATTTGTGTCGAAACCCGCAGATAACCACTGGTCACCATAGAAACCTGTGATAAACACTGTACCCCTACCTGTGCAGGTATGGTGTTCATGGGTATGGGTAAGGGTATGAGAAAATATACCCGAGGGTTACTTGTGCCATGCCCTAGTTAACATGATTCAAGTGGGACAGTGGTATGGTGTTCATGCAGTGAGTGAACTAGCACTTTGTTATTTCTTCAAGACCCACAATCATTATTGTTGGAGTGAGTGGTTGAACACCCAAGAATGTACTAGATAATTATGCTTACTCATCATATTCTATATTTGGAATTCTTACTTACAGACTTGAGAATAGTAGAACGCACTAGTAGAATAGTCAAGTAGTATAAAAGTTGGACATTGGTAGAGTACAAGAATTAATTAATTCTGCTTACCCACTGTGCAAGACCTTGCTGCCATTACATAATCATCCAGCTGCCCAAGACTGGCAAAAAGTCTCATGCCCCATCAGTCCAATTCTACGACATCGACGAGGACTTGAAAGCCAGCACCAAGTCACACTCCGAGTCTGACCCCAGAGAAACTCATAACAGCCCAAGTGATGGTTGGGATGATGATGATGACAACAGTGATGAGAGTGACTCAGATGATGCCAGTTCAACAGAGAATGCTGATGAACAATGCAATGTGTTGGATTATATAATCTGTCACTGCTTAATCAGTACTTAACAGACCATAGTTTGCACCCACACACTAAAATGTGATGTGATAGTTGTAGCAATCCATGTCTGGTTATATGGTATCCTTGTTCTGTTGAACCATATAAGACCTGATAGCTCAGTTGGTCGGAGCATCTGGTATATGTCCAGACCAATGTCCTGGTCACTTACAATGTTCACAATAAGGTTTGTTGGAGGATTTATGATCGGTGATGCACTCTTCTAAAGTTTTGGTAGTTCTGCTATTCTTCTGGGTATTAACCAGGTTTGTGCTAGAACCATTAGTATACTTGTTATGCAAGCGCATCATACAAATTTTATATTCCTCCCATAATAAACCAATAAAGGAATCTGAGGACATTCTTCTTTTGGGGTCCGGATCATTGGGATCATTGGCATTCCCATTATAGGGTTCGACCTAAGTCTGCCAAGATGAAGGTAAAGATGCTGAAATAATCGCTTTGAAGCGCGTGTCTGAAACATAAATTCCATGTTGGGGAGTTTATTGATGTGGTTGTGATATGATTTAAGCATGTCAAGGTGCTTTGGGAGATCATCTGTTTCTAGTATCTTGGTCTTGTATAACAGACACTGTATATGATTTACTGTTTGATGTGCCTTGTTCTTGTGAGTGACCATCAGCGCTGAATACATCGCTTCAGCTGATGTTCTCAATCCGACGTGATTCATTTGACAGGAGGTGACATTATGCATGATTACTTGTTGCGCCCAAGAGTCATTTTTGTCCCAGTTATTTGCATTAACGGGATCTTTGGTTTCATCTGGTGCCAGTAGTATATCCAGTTATATCACAACTGATAAATACTCTTTCCATTCTCTCCTTCCATTCGTGCCAATTTTCGTCTGTTAAGTGATCGTGTTCAGCGATTTTGTTCACATTTGAATATTCTTTTGTCTGAATCAATTCGATTGCTGGTTGAGCTGCAGCCTGTTGCTATTGTCGAGAAGTGTTAGAGGTGTAAACTCTACTAGCTCGAATAGGGGTTGAGGGTGCATCTTCCTCAGGCTCTTCCGGTTCAACAAGGTGATCTGACATAGTGTGTCCAAGTCCAGAATGAGTTATTTAAATATGAAAAAGGCCAGGGCCCATAACCTATTGGGATTATGGTGTGAAGGAGAAGTGTGAATGGATTAAATGATGGGAGTTCAGGACAAGGTGGAACGTCTCGTATTCTCCTATACTATGATGTACATATGTTGTGATCTATAAATACATTGTGTTCTATTTTTATATGTGATGCGCTAGTGTTGCACTTGTGATGTGATAACATATTGCACTAGGATTGACTATCCCAACATAGTGATTTCAATAGTATACCTTAAATTTGCTTCTCCTCCCTCGATTTACATAGTTCAAGTAAACCATTGGGGATTTTGTATCCTTATATTATATAGAACTTGTATAGAAAATACTTTGTAAAAAGGACCTGTTCAACTTTGTAGAGGCCCTTTTGAGGGTTTGCATTCCCAATTTGGAACCAGAGTCACACAAAAAGTAACACCATGTGACATTGGTGGGTACCTTACAGTACTAGATATATTTAAGCCCAACATAAAGTAAGTCCCCTCCCAATTAGGGCAGTGTGGAATTCATACCAACTATCAATACCTTCAAAATCCCTTTACAGAAGAGGAAGATGAAGAAGAAACCTTCCTATCAATTGAAGAGATATACACAATAATTGCTGGAGATGAACTGACCAGCCCAAATCATGCTAGAAACTCCCCAGAGTGGTCAGAATGGCAAAAAGCCATGCAGAAAGAGTTGGATTTGCTGAAGGAGATGGGCACTTGGGAACTTGTGCAGAAACCTCCAAATGCAGTCCCTATCTCCAATAAATGGGTCTTTATAAAGAAAAGAAGTAATCAGGGGGATGAAATAAAGAAACCAGTGAGACTGGTAGTAAAAGGATGTGCACAGCAGCCAGGTTACCATTACATGGAAACCTATTCACCTGTTGTTAGGATGGATACATTATGCACAATTCTAGCCCTTGTACCAATGAAGAAACTACAACTACAACAGATGGATGTCAAGGGGGCTTACCTGAATGGCATTTTACAAGAAGAAATTTACATGTGACAACCTGAGGGATGCAAGGATGAAACAGACAAAGTCTGTCAGCTGGTCAAGACTCTCTACAGCCTAAAACAAGCTGGGAGAGAGTGGAATAAGCAGCTTGATGAAAAACTCAAGTCTCATGGCTACAAACACTTACTCACAGATTCTTGCATTTACATTTGATGGGATGGAGATGAAATTGGAATTGTGGCCATCTGGGTTGACAACTTGCTTCTCTTTGCATTGTCTGATGTGATAATGGAATGTATGAAGAATGTGTTATGCTCAGAATAGCAAGTTACGGACCTTGGGGAACCAAGCAAGATTGTTGGTGTAGAAATAAATCATACCAGCAATTCCATCACTATTTCTTAACAGAAATATATTGATAATATACTCCTCAAGGAGGAGATGACCAATGTGAACCCTGTTGGTATACCTATGGATCCAAATATTAAGCTAGGACCAAATTTGGATCACAATGAACCCAACTGAAGTAATTCATATATGAAATTATTGGGAAGTCTACAATTTATTGCAAACTCCACAAGACTGGATATCTCATACGCCATAAATAAATTGGCCACCTACACTGCTAACCCAGGTCTGCAACATTATGGTGCATTAAAGCAGATACTCAGGTACCTTGGGTACAAAAATTCTTGGGATAACTTACTGCATATCTCAGGATGCAACTGGAACAAATAACCTCTTCTATGGGTATGCAGATGCTGCCTTTTCAAACACAGATGACCACAAGTCCACAACAGGATACATTTTCCTCACAGCAGGGGGAGCAGTGACCTGGAAATCAAAGAAATAAACAATCATAGCCTTGTCATCCATGGGCAGAATATGTAGCTCTCATGGAGGCTGGATGTGAAGCAACATGGCTCAGAAATCTATATGGCGAACTTGGATTTATTCAAGAAGACCTGACAACTATTTATGGAGATGATGAGGGGTCTGTAATATTAGCACACAACCCACAATTCCATCAATGGTCAAAACACATCACTCTACGCCATCACTGGGTCAGGGACCTCGTGAATGAAAAAGTTCTTGATATACAAAACTGTCATGATCCAGAGCAAACAGCAGATGTATTAACTAAAGCTCTACTGAAGCCAAAATTTACTCAACATAGAGAAGAGATGGGCATCCAGTCAACCCACTAGAAACCCACTAACTTTCCTCACATGTGGATAGGTTTTTCCCACAGGGCTTTCCACCACACAGAGGTTTTGATGCACTTGGATGAAGTAACCATTCCCCTGTACTCAAACCATGGTAGGCTTGAGGGGGAGTGTTGGGATACAGGCAAGCCATGCCCAGTCCAAGTAAACAATGCTATTATTAGTCTATAATAGCCTTATGGAATAAATCCCAACACCCTTTGTAGGCAGTATGTAGGCAGTATGTAGTGTCTCAGGCCACTGCTTCTACTCAAACTGTGCAACTGTCTATATACCATTTAACTACTCCATATATGGCTTTGGTGACAAGGGGATATACACAAATGCAAACATATTCCTGCTACTTTAGTAGTGGGTTCATGTAGGCCACTCCAGCACTGAAACACAATCACACTACCTAGATAAATATAGCTTTTGTTTCCATATTAAGAAGCTGCATGTGTCGGGAAGGCTTAATGTGGTTTATTTTTCTCTTGCAATGAGACCACAAGTGAAACCATCTGAGACTGGAGTTTTGCTCACACCTTCTTGCAGTAAAAACTCATCAACACAGATCTTTGTGGAAAAAAATCAACATAATGCTTTTGTATTATGACATGCATTATTCAATTCCAACATGTTCCCATCATTTTTCAATCTGATCTCATGCAATCTTTACTTCCTTGGCAATTTTTGGACGCTGGTGAACATTCTGTTGACTGTGTGTCTGCAGAGGTGATGGCATGTATTGATGGTTGTTCCTTTGGCTGTTTCCACACATTCTGGGTTTCGGAAGGTGACAAGGCTCACTTGGGGTTAGAATGGTTTTCCCTATACAAGCAATTTTGTGTGTGTTCCAAACGTTTGGAGCCTTGTGTAGAAAGTGTTTGGCTGGATGCATGTCCCGAAGGTGTGTGTCATTAAATTATTTGTTAGTGATTTTGTCTTATATGTGGCATAGGTGTTGGGAATGCTGAGGACATGAACATGTCATCTATGGGTGTAGACAACAGTCAGTTTCTTGACCAGCTGGTGAAGATGATTTGTGATCCATCATTGTCTTCACTTGTATTGCGTGGTGTCAGTATTGATGGCCTATGGGTCATTCTTAATAAACATGGAATACAACCTAACTAGGGAACTGCATGGGTTTTACCCACGAGTTTTCCACACTTTCATTTCCTAATTTATTCAATGAGTTTTGCATGAAAAATCATGAAAAAATGATTTTCTGGAAGCTTTTTGTTGGCCCTTTGTGATCTAACACATAAAGCAATATTTGGGTGACATCTGTCATGTGACAAGGTCGAAAATAAATTATTTTGTCCATTATATCACAAGCATCCACTGAATAGCTATCAGAAAATCATTTTTTCATGAGTTTTTATGCAAAACTCATTGAATAAATTAGGAAATAAAAGCATGGGAAACCCGTGGGTAAAACCTGTGCAGCTCCCTAAACCTAACATGTCAGTTGATCTTTGTCACCAAGTGTTGTGCCATCACATTTTAAATGGGCTTTGTGGTAAGGCTGATGGAGAACAGTGTTGTCCCCTTGTAGGCCATTATCACTCCAGTGCTGTTGCCCAGCATTTGTCTTCTGCCTTGCTAGACATAATATAAAATCCAAGCTTTCCTCTTGATGTGATTCGAACCATTTGTGCTGGCCTTGGTTATCATTACAGTGGTGTAGGCAAACATCAGTACCTAAAGCATGAAGTGCAGAAAAGGCATTCTCAGCTTCTCACATGCAGTGTGAATGCGCCTGTAGACTTCTTTAAGTGTTTTGAACATGCAACAAAGCAGGAGTTGTGGCTCATGCTGGTGCTCATGGGTTGTCGTGTTCAGGCTCAACGGATGAAATAAAAACTTTGTTAGCTGGCCATTTTACTCAGGGGGAATGTTCCAAAAATGCTCCAGTTATGGAAGTGTGTTCAGACATATGTGATGTAATACAAAGTGGAGGCAGTACCAGCGACGATATTCAAGCTTACTTATTGACAGCAGCCTCTTATAATATCTCTCGCAAATGAGTGTTGGCCCTACTTCATACACAAGGTGTTGAATTTGATTCTTCTACTAGCCTTTCTAAATTGCGAAAGGTGCTTCATCATCATGCTCATACATTGCAGAAAGGCAAACATGTTCCCATAAGATCTGCACACCAGGAAATATGTCATGGATCTAAAGATGTGGTGAGAGAGGCTCACCTTAATCGGACCTGGAATCAATGGCCACAACTCATTCCACAGAATTTGAAGGCTAAAATATCCAGAATGTTTCAGGAGGAGACTTCCAGTGATGCATTGCGAGAAAAGACTTGTGCATGCTGTGCAGAATCTGTACCTGTAAATGAATGTGAAGTGTTACCAGCAGCTAGTGTGAACTTGGAGTTGCTAAAAAGGCCAGACAGTGGTACAAAGGAAGTGGAACCCAGGGATGTGGGTGCCTGCTACATTGATCCTGACTGCATCACTCCTGATTTTCCTTCTTTTGATGGAATTGATAGCGACATAATGTTGGAACCTGCTGGAGTGTTAGGTGCAAATGATGATGAGGAGACTTGTTTTCAATTATGCAAGCATTGTTCACATTCTTTAGCTCAAAATAAATTGCCACAATTTGCATTGGCAAATCGCATGTTTTTAGGAAATTGTCCACCCCCACTGGAAAACTTGACATTTATCGAGGAGAGTATCATATCATTGTGCTGTGCAAAGCTGTACTTGATTCAGATGAGAACAGATGAAGGTAATGACAACATCATGCCACCTAACATGCAGAGAGGCCTCCATGGTCATGTTATAATTTATCCTCAGTCTCCTCAAACAGTTGCTAAGAAACTGCCACCTGAAACTGAAGATATTGTTACTCCAGTGTGTGTATTGTTTATAGGATTGAAGCCTCCCACACGGGAATGATTGAACAAGAAGGCTAGGTTGTTAACGGCTCAAGCAGATTGGATTCGCAGTGCTTTGGTATGGCTCAAGGCTCATAATCCTTTGTACAAGGATATAGAGTCAAATGAAGCTGTCATTGAAGAAATACACCAAACTTCTGCATTGCCTTTTCATGTACAGCACATTTTGCTGAGTGATGTGCAGGATGTGTTGCAATCTTGGTATGACAACTGTGATGAGACACCAATGGTTGCAGCGAATGTGGTGCTGGCTGAATCACAAGAGGGTGAGAAAGACTGTGAGTCTACACAGGAGATTCCTTTCGAAAAGGTGGTGATAAGTGACATTCATGGGCATGCATCTTCAAACGAGCTTTTAGCAGCTGCCGTTCATCATGTGAAGAAGAAAGGTGGCAGTTACATCAAGATAGGGCATGAGTCACTTCCTGTTAATGAATTTGATAACACAATATTGTTTCCAATGATTTATCCTATGTTGTATCCATATGGTATTGGCAGTTTTGAAGATCGCTTGCGAACAGTTTTGGCATCTATGAAAGCTCATGTAAAGCATCTGTTTTTGTTAGCTGACCGATGTTTTCAGCAGCACCACTCCTTATTTACAATGTTTAATATGCTTCAAAGAAGGGCAGTATTATTACATACCAGTTTCAAAGTGAAGAAAAACAGCTTCAAATTTGTGGTTGCCAGGTTTGGCACTGTTTCTGCTGATGCAGTCCATTGGGTGTTGGAACATGTTGCCCATGGAGATTATGCAACTGCATATTATGATGATGAGAAATGTGTTCTGACCCTAATGAAGGAAGTAAATGTGGTTACCTCTCATGTTCCTGGCTCTTCATCTGCTCAACTTATGATGAGAAATGAAATTTGAGGGCTGATGATCTGTTTGGGTCTGCTGAGTTTTTATCTCACACTGAATCCAGGCAACATATTAAATCCTGTGGTCAAGCTGCTTGCAGGTGCAAATATTGATGTGGACCATCTTTTACAAGAGGATGCCAAAATTTTGGGAGCAGTCATTGCTTGTTGCAAAGAATCCTTTTGTTGCCGCAAAGTTTTTCAATGTATACATGAAAGCCTTTATCAAAAGCTTACTGGGGTATGATGAGTCACTGGAAGGAGGAGTTTCTGGCTTGGTTAAAGGTTACTATGGGTGTGTTGAAATGCAGGGCAGGGGTACCTTGCATTGTCACATGTTGGTGTGGGTCGAAGGTGGCCTTGATCCTAATCAGATATGAGAAAGAGTGCTTGATCCTAATGAAGATGATTTTCGAGACTGGCTTTTGGCATTTCTTGATGACACCATCTCCTCTTGTGTCCCCTCTGATCCTGATCCCAAGATGGAAGTGCCATCTTCTAAATTTCATCCAGGTTCCATTCGAGGATTAAATAAAAGGGCAGAAGGCTCAGATAAGGAGTGGGCAAAGGATTTATACCATGTAGTCAGCTGTTCCCAAATCTGCAGTCACAAGAAAACATTTTAAATACTGGAAAGGGCCCCAAGGCTCAAAGCCTGAATGTCAATTTGGCCTGGATCCCAACCTCTATCAACCTGTTTCATCTATTGATGGTGAGACAGGAGATCTGTGCCTCAGATGTTTGGATGGAATGGTAAATAAATTTAATGCCACTATCATTCAAACAATGTGATGTAATATGAATATAAAATTTATAGGGTCCAGTTCAGCATCCAAGTCAATCATGTATTATATTACAAACTACATATCTAAGCCAGAGCTGAAGACAAATGTTGCATACACTGCTTTGGAACTTGCTGTACAAAAGCTTGGTGAATATCATCCCAAAGAAGATGTATTGACAACAAGGGTGAAACAAATGCTACAAAAGTTTTGCCATGCAATGATTTCTCACCAGGAGATGCCTGCTCAGGCCGTTGATCTGCACTTAATGAATTACAGTGATTACTACACGAGTCACAAATTCTGTCGGCTATATTGGACATCATTTGAAAGCTATGTGAATTTGGAATTTCTGAGCCTGGAATGTTATAAGATGGTAAGGCAAAGTGGACCCTGAGAACACAGAGGGAGATACTGTAAATGAAGTGGAGAGCAGGGAAGAAAACAATGAGGCATGCCATGATGAAGACATTGAAGCTCAAGTCGTGGATGAGCATGGCATGGATGGGCACAGAGTGTAAGGGGAACACCTTACGAGCCCCTACAATGGTTGGTGCACATTTGCAAATGTTTCCGCACACCCACAAACATTCGCGCAACAAAGCGCCTTTTGCGCCAACCATCTACAAACATTCCGATATGTCAATCCATCAGCCCCTATTGTACTCTCACCATTCTTGCAGTCAATACCCCTGCACAAACCGTTGTTGCAGTTTGCGCGTTTGTGCAAACCAGTTGCGCAATCGTTGCGCCTGTGGAAATGATCGAGGATGTCTTTGCATGCCCATTACCAATCATGGCCTGATGTGGACACCACTTACCAAGTATGGCCTGATGCGGACACTATCACTGATTGATGGCCGTCTCCCCAAATGGGAACACAACCCTGGATCTGAATTAGTGCTAGGATGGAAGGGGCTCCAAGTATTTTAGAATGTCGCATGCCTTCCATATATATACTTCGGCCTTGCACTGGACTCCTTAGAGTTTTCTCTTTGGTTTTCCCTTGCAAGGTATGGGTCTTTACCTTGTTCAATAGTTATTGAATCTAAACTTTGGTTTTCCCTTGCAAGTATCGAGTTCTTAGGACTCTGATCGTAAGGTTGCCCTTACACAGAGTGGATGAGCAGTACTTTACACTCCCCCCCCCCCCAGTCTGAGCAGACTCCGCTCAGACACACTCGGACACTCAGACTGTCCTCAGACTTCACTTGGACTCTGCTCAGACTCTGCTTGGACACTCGGACTTCACTCAGACTCTGCTCGGACACTCAGACTGTCCTAGGACTGTCCGAGTAAAGTCCGAGGACTGCACTCAGACTTTGCTTGGACTTTGCTTAGACAACACCAATTGTGCATTTACTTACATCTTTAAAGTACTGTCCATGTTAAGGGCAAAGCCTCAACTACTCAATCTAGTTGATGTCGTCCAACGAGGTGCTTCCTCGATGAGTTGTTTGGTACTAGTCTTACTCAGAGCATCTGACATAAGATGATAGTACACCTCTAGCAGGTCTTCTGTGTAGAGTCGTCTGGGTTCATGCACTAAGGGGCTCCTTAGTGGTTTTGAGTGAGTTCATGTACTAAGGAGATTCCTTAGTAGTTTCGAATGAGCTTGCAAGTTAAGGCTGTAGATTGCCTAGATCTAAACTAAGGACATCCCTACTATGAGTTGCAGTACTTATACTACAAGGGAGGTCCTTATCATCCAATCAGAAAGATAGATGCATATCAAGTAAGAATAGAAACAATAGGCCTCATGCCTTGCATGAGGCGTCTGATGTCATGGACCTCATGTTAAGGGGCTGTCGTATCACAGCATGTATGGGAGTGGGTTCGGGTGCATGGAGTCACCATGCATCTAGGGTTCCTTCCACGGGAAGGGGATCGAATGCATGCAGTCAGCATGCGTCGTGCATGTGTCTGGTGTCAAGGACATGCCCTAGGCATGAATCAGGTAGTGCCTCCTGTCTGGAGGTGATCATCGGGTCGGTCGGGTTGGTTGGGTTCCATGAGTTACAAGGAAAATTGTAACAGTCCAAGTTCCAGACTTACAGAAATTCTTGTAAGTCTCACAAAATGATGTGTGCACAGCAGGAATTGAACCAACAGACTTCTGGACAAGCAATCACATGACAACCAAACATGCACACTCTACCACTTAAACCAAGTAGTCATTTAAAGTCACATACATCATATCTATTTATTACTGAAATCTAATTTGTATATATATCATGAATAGATTATTAAATTGACCCCCTCGCATCTGTGCGAGGGGTAATTAATATGTGTAATACTAGGCCCTCCCCTCGCAAGCTCAAGGGGAGGGGGCCATAACTATCAATAATAAAAATAAATTAAAAACACCCACCTAGGCAATAGCATGTGTACTCCCATGGGTACCCAGAGCTCTACCCATACCTGTACCCACATGGGTAGAAACCCGTCGACCCATGGGTTGATATGTGGTGGGTATGTACCGGCAGGTGTCGATTCCCACATGGGTTTCATAGCACCCCCAGGCCAAGTATATAAATTATATAAATTAATTGTATCTAAACTAAGTATTCTAAGTGTACTAAAATCCACCCCACCTCGTGTTTGCGAGCGAGAGGGGGGTGGTGGTCATGACTTCATGCTAGTAACATTAGTTAGTAGGAATATAAAAAAAAAGACAAGAAAAATAATAAACTTATGGCCCAGTGGCAGGGGTGGGTGTTGGGTTGGTGCCATCATTCCCTCCACCTCCTCCTCATCCCCTTGTCCCCCTCCTTGATGTCCTGCATCATCGTCATCTGGTCATGGTCCTGGTCCTGGTCGTCATGGTCCTGGTCATCATGGTCCTAATTGTTGTCGCCCTCCATCCCCCCTGGTTCATCATTAAGCACCCATGATCCATCCTACAAGCAGGGGCTTGCAGCAGTGTGGCAGGTGCTGGGTCAGCTTCATCATCCTATTGTTGCTGTTTTGTTGTTGTCGGTAATTCTGAACTAGTTGGTAGCTAAAAATGATCATTAGCAACAAATAAATGAAATGAGGATGAAAAGACTTACCAATGGCCCAGGAGATGTCGACGATGTCTCTTGGGCCTTTTTTGCTTTCGTTGTTGTTGTTGTGTCGTCCTGTCCTTATCCTCGTCGTCCATTGTTGATCTGGGTTACTTCATACCACTCAGCCTGGGCCAGCCACCCCATGAGCAGGGGCTCATGGCAGTGGCAGGGTGGGGTTCGTCGTCATCATCAGAATCCAGATCTTGTAACATTAGTTAGTAACAATAGAATGAAAAGAGAAAGAAAAAAGACTTACATACAGCCCAAGAGACGTCGTCTAGGTTTCTTAGGCCCTTGCTTTGGTCTGCTGGGTGGGGGCCCTGCTTGTTTGGTCATCCTGGTCATCCTTGTTGTGGCCTGGGACAGTCGAGTCATTGTCACAAATGATTACAAATAAATGTAAATAACACATTGATAGGTTGTCTCCTCGGCTCAAAGGCCGATTCACCATTACAACCACATTCTAATCACATTGGCTAACTCCCATGAGGTCCCAGAAGCAGCACAACCACTCCTGACCAAGTCTACCGAGTGTGATATCGTATCGACCGTGTTGATCATACTTAGAAATCACATCGCACAACCTTAGGACTACCTCGAAAGCCCCTAAGATCCCTCTAAATGACCATTGAACATCCCTGATCAACCTCAAACAACCGTGAACGCGATCAAACATTGTTGAGCATTGTTGAGTATCGTTGAGCATCATCGAACATCATCAACCATCGTCGACCATCGTCGAGTGTCATCGATCAATATCGAGAGACTATGAGCGACATCGGGCACCACATTTGTTATCTATATGGTGAAATACCATGCGCCAGGAAGGATTCCAACTCGTGCCCAAACCTGCTGATAGTAGGTCAGCCTCGTTCCAAGTCCCTATCGCACACAGAACCCGCTGGACGAATTATTGCAAGACTTAGCACAATTTATACACAAAGGACAGTCCCCTTTTAGTTCTATACCCTTTATTACTCTTTCATCATATCATATATATATCTTTCTTGTTTGGATTCCAGTCTCCTTTTTGGCCTTGTGCCTTAACTCATATCTTTTGCCTCATGTTCTACACATGTTTCTCATTCCATTTTAGTGTCAAGAACCATTCCTTGCCCGATTGGAACCCGCATCCATCCGACTCTTTCCCTTCCGATTTCATTCCCAGCCGCCTTGCACTGCCACACTGCTGTGCACCAGGCTGCCTTGTACAGCACCCACGGCTGCCTTCCCAATGCTGCTGTCTCTATTGCAAATTCGACTACAGATTCCTGTGTGGCTCCCACTAGATAATTTATCTATGCAGTCTTCATTCTTGTTCTGCATTTATTCCAGACTACAGTATTTAGGCTTAGTTAGTTTCACCTTGTATTCCTCAGTTTGTATATCGACATAGACTCGACTTTATCCTGCCAATCTAAACCTCCTTCTACTCCAACCTCAGTTCTCTAAGAGTCTGAACTCCATTTGACTCGACCTCTAGTCTCCCTCTAAAGTTCTAACCTCACGTGAACTTAACCTAAGTCCCTCCGTACTCCTCCCTGCATTTACCCGCACTTTCCTGCTCCTACCTCCAAACCTTTGACTTGAAATTAGGACACCAGACAAGGTGAAGGGTGCAGCTTCTTACAAGCTGAAGCCAAGTCCTTTCCATTTCCCCTCCCGCAGAATCTGCATCGACCCAACAAACTCCTGCTATTATCACCTGCAGTGTCTGATCGGATTCCGATGCACACTCTAGGATCAGTTCTTAACATTTAGGAAGTTTCTTCAAAACATATAAAACTCTGTAGTATCTACTTGGAAATAGAAGAAATCGTCTTCACCTATTGTCTCATATTAAGTTCTAAGAATCAGATCTATCCTCTAAAACAATTTAAACTTCTATGAGTGTTCTCGATCGACGAGAAACCTCTGCGATCATCACGTCCTCGATCTTCCTACAATCCTCTTGTTGTTAGCACTAGCAACCATTCCAATATGTCCTAGCCATTGGCTATAGCCTTCATATACTATCGACCTATCAAAAGGTCCTCGGAACTCACACTTTGACCATCGGCGATAGAACTTGTTTGCCGTCAATCTCATCGATCGTCCTCGATATCGATCGATGCCCCATCAGACCTTGTCAAATACCTTTGTCCCCTATAGCACTACCTTCACGACTAGTACCCACTAGTTATCTTCCTATTGGTTGGACCACGAACATTTGGAACGACTTGCACCCTTCCTCTGACTTGTCGCAAATATCATCGGTTGCCTCATTGGCTGTTTTGGTGGTTTTCCTGGGTTGAGTATCATCAGTGTCAAGAATCAACAAAGACGCGATTACCGTGTGCACACAAGACCAAATTGTCTGTGCACATCCCAGGGGTATATAAACCCTCCCATTTCTACTGGTGGAGCTGGGCTTGCCCCACTTTCATTTTTAATATGTAGTTAATAATTTTAAATAGACTTATATGTTATATTTCAAGCCATTACCTCCTTTTTGGTGATGGGTAGGCCACGGGTTGCGGGTTGGTATTCCACAACCCGTACCCGTACCCATGCTATTGCCTACACCCACCATGAGCAACTGTTGCTCGTGGCGGCATTCGTCTCTCCCCAGGTCATCCCCCGGCCGTCTCGCTCTCCTGTCCCCATTCTTCTCCCCCCAAACCACCCCACAAGCAGATGCTTGTAGGCGTGGGGTGGGTGTCATCATGGGTGTCCCCACTTGTCATCGTCTCCCTTCCCTCTTGTCTCCCTTCCCTCTTGTCTCCCTTCCCCCTCATCTCTTCACCCTCACCTTCCACCCTGTGAGCAGGGGCTTGCAGCAGTGGTGGTGGTGGTGTCCCCCCGTTGTCATCGTCACCAGTAGTAGTTTGTACCTAAAAAAAGTTGGTTAGCATCGAAAAATGAAATGAGAAAAGGAAAAAAAAAACTTACCTAGGACCCAAGAGACATTGACATCTCTTGGGCCTTTTTTGTCTCCCTGTCAGTACCTGCACTCTCGCACCCCCCATCCACCCCGCAAGCAGTTGCCTGCAGCAGTTATGGGGGGTGCTGGCTGTCATTGGGGTCTCCTAATTGTCGTCGTTCCACCCATTGTCCACCCTACAAGCAGTGGCTCATAGGGCTGGGGCAGGTGGTGTCGTCATTCCCTGTCATTGTCATTGTCATTAGCAGCCGCTCTCCCCCATGCGAGCAGTTGCTCGCACTGGTGGGGGTGGGTGCTGGGTCATGGTCTTGTCGTTGTTCCTCATTTGGTGGTTTTGGGGTCATTGTGCTGCTACAGTATAGATATAACCTATAATTAATGAAAAAATGTGTTAGCTTAAAGAAAACATGAGAAAAGAAAAAAGAAAAAACTCACCTGGGGCCCAAACAATGATAGAGTCGTTTGGGCCCATTTCATCGTGTGCTGGCATGGGGCCCATGGCTGTGGGGTGTTCAGGGGGCAGTGGCGGCAGTGGGACGTGGGAGGGAGGCGTCGTCGTTGAGTGGTGGTGGTGGTGGTGGTTGGTGATGATCGATGATGAGCTGGCATCATCATTGGTGACTGTCAAGAACCGTTCCTTGCCCGATCAGAACCCGCATCCGTCCGACTCTTTCCCACATGTTGAACCTCACATTTGTCTACTCCTTCCGATTTCGTTCCCGGCCGCCTTGCACTGCCCACACTGCTTTGCACCAGGCCACCTTGTACAGCATCCACGGCTGCCTTCCCAAGGCTGCTGTCTCTATTGCAAATTCAACTATGGATTCCTGTGTGGCTCCTGCTAGATAATTTATCTATGCAGTCGAGACACTGCTGCAATCTTCGTTCGTGTTCCGCATTATTCTGGACTACAGTATTTAAGCTTAATTAGTTTCGCCTTGTATTCCTCAGTTTGTATATCGACATAGACTCGACTTTATCCTGCCAATCTAAACCTCCTTCTACTCCTACCTCAGTTCTCTAAGAGTGTGAACTCCATTCGACTCAACCTCTAGTCTCCCTCTGAAGTTCTAACCTCACCTGAACTTAACCTAAGTCCCTCCGTACTCCTCCCCATGTTTACCCACACTTTCCCACTCCTACCTCCAAACCTTCAACTTGAAATTAGGACACCAGACAAGGTGAAGGGTGCAGCTTCTTACAAGCTGAAGCCAAGTCCTTTCCATTTCCCCTCCTGCAGAATCTGCATTGACCCGACAAACTCCTGCTATTATCACCCGTAGTGTCTGATCAGATTCCGACGTGCACTCTAGGATCAGTTCTTAACAGTGACACAGCTGTGTTGATTTGTCATCACAGCTGGGGCAGTACATAGAGAGATAAAACTATCTACCTATAATGATACTTTAGTCTAACGGTTATATTGTTGCCTTAAATGTACTTTATCATGTGACTATGAGGGTTCAATCCCTGTGGTAGCCACTGATTTTTCAGTCAATTATATAAGCAACTTGGACAGTCCTAGGACTGTATGAGTGCTGGTCCACTCGGACTCCGCTCAGACACTCAGACTGTACTCAGACTGGACCTCTAGTTTGGCAGGACTGTCAGCCAAAGAAGTCTGAGCAAAGTCCAAGCAAAGTCCTTGGACAGTCTGAGTGTCTGAGCAGAGTCTGCTCGGATTGGGGGGGGGAGTGTAAAGACCTCTGGATGAGCATGGTGTGGATCATCTCAATGAAGACAGGTTAGATATGGATTTGGATGGGGTGTTGTTGAAGTGATCATCTTACATTATGGACTATACATATAGAGGCTCATTTCTGAGTGACCTGAATCTTTGGGACTTCATGTCTGACATAGAAAAGGTGAAGAAGAGTGGTAAAAAAACAGTGGCAATGACAGCAGATGCTGCAGCTGACAAAGATGTCAATGATGAAGAAGGCAACCCTTCAGCAGGAGTCAGTAGCATTTATACACAGACCCTACAACAGGCATTGGATTCTGAGACAAGAGCATGGCCTGTTATCAATCTGGAGTCAGCTCATCATGATTCAGAAATGCATGCGTTGTCAATTTGACACCCTTCCATCTGTCCAGTCATTGTTCCCAATGGACCAGGAATCCCTCAATGAGATAACAAAGAATGTTATGATTGGTATTGTAGGTTGATGTTGATATTCTTCAAACCATGGTGCAATGTATCTGACTTATGAGGAAGTTTTGAGAACTGGCCAGAAGCTTTTGCACACTTTATGTCTCATGACAGTTCAGAATTGGCTCGGATCACCATGGACCATATGCAAATCCTTCACGAGTGTAAGGATTTCCAAGCAGACCATCTTCATCAGCAAAAATTATGGTATAGAAACTTGAACATATCTCCAGAGATGCAGGCAAGTCGAGTAAGTGAAAAGGATGGTTTAGCAGAGTTTGTGGATGAGCAAGAGGTTTTGACCCATATTGAAGCTGTTGATGCATGTCACCCTCGAATGCAAGACAATGGATCCAAGAATGTCTTACCTTGCCTGTTTTATGCACAACAGAGTGGGATATATACTGATCAATGTGAAGGTAGCATTGTCAACAGTGAGCTGGTGGAGGATATAGATTGTATCTTAATGGAATGTTGTAGCCTAGAAGATGAGTGGGATGAATTGTATGCAGACCATCAAATTCAGAACAAGAAACATCATTGCTTACAGCCTCAGGATGTCACCACTGTACCTCAATCGAGTGTGAGTACTTCCATACAAGATGGCAACATGTACCAAAATGCACAGGGATCCGTTGAACCAGCGATGGTACAAATCACTGAAGATATTGATGTTACCAATCAGGAGCAAGTTGTTGATGTGAACAATGTAATCAGGCATTGGTGTCTAAACAGGGAACTGGAACATGCCTTTCGAATTGTTGTTACACAGAGTTTTGATGTTCATGAAGATCTGTTATGCATGTTTTTAGGGGGCACCACTGGTACTGGAAAATCTCGAGTAATTAATGCCATTAGAGATTCCTTTGAGCAACATGGTCAAACATGGAGATTTTGTGTGTGTTCATATATGGGAATAGCAGCACGTAACATATGCAGAATGACACTTCATGCTGCATTGGGAATCAATCATGCAAATAGTAGCCAAGGACCTTCACAATTTGACAGAGACCTTACTGCAATGTGGTGTGGGGTTGACTTCTTATTTGTTGATGAAGTTTCTATGATCAGCTGTCAATTTTTGTGTCAGATCAGTGAGCGATTGAGCATCATAAAAGGCAACTCATCAGCATTTGGAGGTATCAACATCATTTTCACCGGGGATTTTGCTCAACTGCCACTGGTAAGAGAGACAAAATTATTTGCTTGTATCAAGCATACTTTTAATGCTTCCTCGAAACTGGGTCAGAGCATTGTTCTGGAAAAATTGCTGTGGCTATCAGTGAAAACAGTCGTTACTTTAAACAAACAACATTGGCAGATGGGTTCAGAAAACAGTACCTTCGTTGCATTACTGAGTTGATTATATGAAGGTCAGTGTACTGCTGCAGATTATCGATTACTACAATTCAGGATTCTTACCCCAGAAAAATATTGTGCAGACACTAAATCAATGCAAACACTAATAATAGTAAGCAATAATGCCACAAAAGATGCTTTAAATGAAAAATGCGGTGTTCACTGGGCAAAATAGATGAATAAAACTGTCCATTGGTATTACCCAGCTGATAAACACCTGGATTTAGTTCAGGTATTATGATTGATCCATTCAGGCACCACTAGAGGTTGACTTGGCCATCTTCCTTTGTTCATTGGCATGCCTGTGCTTGTCTCTCATAATTTTGATGTTGAAGGGGGGATTGTAAATGGCAGCTATGGAATAGTAAGATATATATGATATCATCTGAATGAGGCTGGGGAAAGGCACTTACATTCTTGTGTGGTGGAGATAGATGATGCATGCCCAGACCCTATGTCCCATTTGTTAGCTGGAAATTGTCCAATTATGGCTGATACTACCAAGATAAGTTATACACACCCATTCTCCAAGTGTTCATGTTCTTTTGCTCATACCCAAGTACCTATTGTGCCTGTGTATGCTGTAACTGCCCATCGAGCACAAGGCCAATCTATGGAAAAGGTTATTGTGGATCTTGAGTCATGCCAAGGCATGGAGGCTCCATATGTCATGGTATCAAGAGCTACTTCTCTGGAGGCCATACATATCCTTTGGCTCTTTCAGCAAAAAAGGATTACCTGTGCGTTATCTCAAGATGCTTGCACTGAAAAGACTAGACTTCATCGATTATCATTGCAAACATTGATGAAGTTTGGTGATGCCGACAAATCCAAACAAGCACAACTCTAGCTCTCAACAATGAGACTTGACTGTCCCATCCAGACAAGTTTTACACCATACAGCAATCGGCCAGAGGAGCCATTTGCTCTTCTCCAGCATCTCCAAAAACAAGATTTAGGTATCCATGAAGCACATCCTAATTATGCCTCCTCTCTGTCCTCAATCAGGTAGCTCATCAGCTGTGCTTCAGTAGAGTCACCAGAAGATTTGTTAATACCATCAGGTAATTTTATTACATGCGAAGAAATTTACAATTTGTGTTACTTACAAATCATATCCATAAATGAAGAAGTTTGGGAAAGCAGACCAACAAACTGCATACATAAGAAGGCTTACTTCCAAATGGTACCTTTATGAGGCAACAATGCCACCGCCACCTGCAATGACCACCCTACGAACATCCAACATAGTATCAAATGTATGACTGAACTCTCTGTGTTTCATTCAAATCCATAACCTTGCATTAATAGGTACTTCTCATATACATAAATGAGGTCTTTACACTCCCCCCCAATCCACTCAGACTCGACTAGAAATTTGTTGGCTGAGACACCTGCCAAATTAGTAGGTCCAGTCTGAGCAGACTCCTAGTATAGTCCTAGCATCTGATCGGACAGTCCTAGGACAATCCTAGCACTCAATGTGTTTGCAGTTACTTATTTATTTATAGATAGAAAATGTAATTAACAGTAGGATTCGAACCCTCCCTTTGACATAGCTTACGTAATGAAGTGAATGAGCCTAACCATTACACTATGAGAGCTTTTCTCTCATGGAAAAGCAATGCTGTACATACAACACCTGGTGGCTGTGTATTACAAAGCACACAGATGCATCATCAACACATCACTACTCACTGGCTGCACAGCAAGATATTTCTGAGAAGGTATGATGTCAGTATTCTGGAAGTACTCCTAATACTGCCACCATACTCACCAAGGGATATTTTGCCAGTATGCATACCAATCTAGAATACTACTTCAGTACCTTCAGTACTATCAAAATATAGTACAATACTGTCAAAATACCTCTAGTGAAGTATGTTGACAATATTAAGAATACTGTCAGGATACTTTCACAGTACTTCTCAGGCAGTATTGTGCCTTGCACCCAGTGACTGTCAAGTTTCAACGACACCGCCTCCTACCTCGCAAACCAAAGACAGAAGCAGGGCCCAAACAATGTTATCATTGTTTGGGCCACTAGTAAGTATTTCTAAAATGTTCTTTGTTGTTTTGTTTAACTAACTCATTTTTCATTAGTAATAGGTTTGATTATAATGACGACATGATGGGACGAGATGACTGGACAACAGGATGATGAGACGATGACTGGATGAGATGATGACGGGACAAGATGATGACAGGACAAGACGACTGGACAACAAGACAATGAGATGAGACGACAACAATGAACAAGGAGCAGCAGCAAACGATGAGAAAAGGCCCAAGTAGGTTTTTTTTTTCTTTTCTCATTCCTTTCCTTCTTTACTAACAAACTTTTTTAGGTACTAATTTAACCTATTGATAGCAATGACAACAAGATGGCAGAGGCCAACAAAACAGACAGCAGGAGGAATGAGAAGGCCAATGACCAGCACCAGCCATCACTGTTGCAAGCCCCTGCTCGCAAGGTGGATTGCTGGTGCTCAACAATGAACCAGCAACGATGGGAGGGGAGGGACAACAACAACAACAGTGGACAATGATGACAACAGGGGACAGCGACGGCAGCAGGGACAACAACAGGGGACAACAACAATGAGGGGGGAGGAGACGAGAGGGGGAATGACAACAGGAGGGTGAACAACAACAGGAGGGGGAACAACAACAGGAGGGTGAACAACAACAGGAGGTGGAACAACAACGAAAAGGGGAGGGGGGAACAACAAAGGGAAATGACAAAGGGGAGAGGGGAATGACAACAGAGGAATGACAACAAGGGGGGGACTTTTTGTATTTTTTGTCCTTTGATATCTATAGTTATATTTTTAATTAAACTATTCATAAAAGATACCCCAAAGAAATTAGTAGTTTGGATATCTGTGAAGGTCTGTAATGAGGTCAGTAAGGTTTTGTAATGAGGTCAGTAAGGTTTTGTAATGAGGTCAGTAAAGTTTTGTAATGAGGTCAGTAAGGTTTTGTAATGAGGTCAGTAAAGTTTTGTAATGAGGTCAGTAAAGTTTTGTAATGAGGTCAATAAAGTTTTGTAATGAGGTCAATAAAGTTTTGTAATGAGGTCAATAAAGTTTTGTAATGAGGTCAGTAAAGTTTTGTAATGAGGTCAGTAATGAGGTCAACAACATTTTGTAGTGAGGTCAGCAAAAGTTTGTAATGAGCTCAGTGAAATTTTGTAATGAGGTCAGTAAAAGTTGGTAATGAAGTCAACAAATTTTTGTAATGACAGCAAAAGTTTGTAATGAGATCAGTGAAATTCTGTAATGAGGTCAGTAAAAGTTTGTAATGGTATGATGTTAGTAACAGTTTGTAATCAAGTCAGTAAAAGTATGTAGATAAGGTCAGTCAATGTGTGAAACGAGGTCAGTAAAATTTTATAATCAAGTTGGCAAAGCTTGTAAACCAGTCACAGTACTTTACAGTCCCCCACCTGTCCTAGTGGACTCCAACTGGACTGACTGGTTTTGCAATTGGTAGAATTGTCTGGTACATCGATGTATGCGAGAGTGTTACAAATCTAATCTAAGTTCACATACTAAGCAATCTGGGGGCGGATGCAATAGGCTGGGATCCGAGAAATGGAATCTGTGATTCCACCTAGTAACTAGAAAAACTGGATTCCATCCTACCAAGCCGGGGGTGAGCTGAGGAATGACTATGGGAACCTGAATTGAGAAGCAAGCCTAAAGGTGCATTGTAGTTGTGATGAAGACTCACCTGAAGTTGTGAATCAAGCCTTGGGAAGGCTTCTCTGCTGCCACCAAGCATGGGGGTTTAGTGGTAGCCCTTTGATGTGAATGGCTCCCAGGTAGTCCAGGCAGCACCAGTATTCCAGAAAAGCCTGAGATCGCCAGCAACTGAATTTCTTCACCACATCGGGTGGCACTCCCAAGACCAAGTAAAATGTGGTGCCTCCAATATGGAAGCAATGACCCATGACACGAGGATAACGCTTGTTCATCGCTCGAAGAATTTGATTGATGCGACGGATGAATGTGGATCTTGTAAGCATGACCAGCATGCTGTGTGAATCTCGATATGCAGCGATGGGGTGATTCATCTCTAGTTTGTTCTTGATGTAGTGTTTGTGAATGGCATGGATGGGGTCCAGTGGGGCCTCCTGACATGGGATCCATACATCGTCTCTGCAAGCTTTTTGGGTTTTTGACCATGGGAGATGAAGGTTGCATGCGCCATTCTGCACATCAGATTCTGCAATGTGGGAGAAAGTAGCATGTCGATGGGGGTCGAACTTCTCTAGCTTTTGCATTGGGGGTAGTAATTTGCCACTGCGTACCTGGGCGAAGAATGATAGAAGGCAAACTGCATGAACACAGATGTCGAGACCAGACATCCTGCTGAGCGCCTCATTGAGATCTAAGAGCATTGAGATAGTGACTGGAGCCCTCTTGGGACGGAAAGATGAGGCTGGCCTGAGTTCCTCTACACCTTTGATGGTCTGATGCAACCGAGCTCCTCCCTGCCAAAGTAGTCCTCGCCTCTCGTGCTCCTTCTTGATAGCTGAGATCTTGGCACCCACTGTCTTCCCCACAAATCGCCCTGCGTAAGATGTGGCCCAAGCTATTAGAAGGTCCTCCTGGGCAGGTAGTGCATTCTTGTGGTTGATTCCCAAGCCACCGCAGAAAGCCAGATACTCGTGCAGCCTGCCAGCATCCTTTCTGTGCATTGAACTGCTTACTGCGGCATTCTCTACTTCCTTTGCCAGTCGTTGCACTGCCGGTGGTAATGTCAGGGGAAAGTGTGGTAGATTTGTGTGTGGCACCAGGATCCATGATGTGTATGGTTGCAGTCGACTGTAGTGGCATGCTAACTGCCCACCGTGCTGCTGGGCCACCTGAGAAAGGCTGCTCCTAGTCTGCGACATGAAGTGGGAAGTCCTGATGGGAGGCATCACGATGGTGTTTGGTGATTGTCTTGTTTGAAATGGAAATGGTCTGCGTCTGCCCTATGTCAATATATCAAACCATTCATTGATCATGGTAATCTACTGCATTATGTGCAAATCTTGCTAAATGGAAAGGCAACTTAGGGGGAAACACATATAGAGCCTTCTTATCAGCCAGCACTCCTCTCGATGGGTTATCCGCAGGGTTCTCCGATGTGGGTATCGAGATTGCTGAAATCCAGAGGTTGTGCTCCTGAATGAGCTTGATGATCTCGCGTAAAATGGCATTCTGCTGGGTACCTCATGATCTGCCTGCTTTCAATGCACCCACCACCCCTTGGTTATCAGAACGTATAATGATATGCTCGCCGGAGAATTTCGTGGTAACCAGTGTCCGAACTGCCAGTTCCACTGCTACCATCTCACCCCAACCAATCTCCCACCCCTCTGAGTTCCATCCCTCCTTGAATTGCCATGCCAACCATCTGCCATCAATAACCAGTCCAATGCCCCACCCAGTCGATGCGTCCACAAAGAGCTTCATCTCCAATGGTTCTGGGGGGCAGATTATCTTCATCCCTACGAAGTCACCCTGCAAGCGTCGCCTCCACCAGTCTATATCCTCCACTGCTAATGCTGCGAGCTTATGCTTCACCTCCCGAGATTGCCCTGCTCTGAAGCTGCCCCGAAACTTGTAGAGCGAAACCATCCTTGAACGCCCCTCTGGAACAACCAAGCAGACATGGTTCAGCATGCCTATCACCTTCTCCGCTGCTTTTGCACTATGAACTGAGCCTCACGTCCAGTCGGCTATTCACCCCAGGTACTTTGCCTTCTTCTTCCCAGGTAGCTCCACCTTCTTCGCCTCCAGGTCCCACCAAAAGCCGATATACATGAAAGCCGGTGCAAAGTCGACGAATTTTTCAGGCGCCCATGGCCACCCCAGCTCTTCAGCAATCCCCCAGACAAGGTCAGACATGTATGAATATTGAAAAGATCCATCAGATAGGCGCCGAGATGGGTAGCGTAGGAAGATGAAGTCGTCCACCCATTTAAGGACTGCTTCAATGCCCCGACTGATGAGTATTTGGACCATGGCATCCACAACTCGGCCGAAAATTCCAGGTGATGGTGATGCTCCAAAATTCAATACATGGTCGAGATGGATCAACCCTTTCATCATTATGGCCAGGAAACAGCGTGCTGAAGGGTGAGTGGAGATGTTTCGGAATGCAGCATCAACATCAAACACAGCTGCCTGGGTTCCTTCAGGCGCGTCAGCCACCAAAAGATAACACTCAGAGAATGATCCCCAAGCACACTGGAACTTCGTAGAGTCGATAATCGTGTTAATAGAGGTTGTCGTGGGGTCAATAATAGTTTTGTTAGCCGAGTTGGGCAAGGGAGCCTCAAGATCAATGCAGTGTGTATTCTTTGGAAAAGAGTGGTTTACAATGACACGTCATTTACCATTGCCCTGGTCGATAACTGCGAGAGGTGCTGTGCAAAAATGTCCAATTAATGAGAAAAGTGTATCTGGCTCATAACCCCACGATAATCTACCAAGCTTAATTTCTTCCGCATACTTCGCTATCACGAATTCTTTGTCTTCTTCTGAAATGTAATGATTTGGTGGAATGGATGTGCATGACAATGAAAAATTTTCTAAGCCACAGTAGAAACCTTCCCAGAGGCCCACTGGAATATCCTGAAACTCCCCCATGATGCCCGCATCCTCGAGAGCACGATCCCATGCATCTGGTTTAAGTTTTGTGATAATTGGGAAGATGTCGTCAGACACTGCATTTGTCAGACCCATGTGAGAGGCCACCACACAATGAACATGAGTGGCTGAAGTTGCAGGTGGGTTGCCTGCAGCTGGATGGACTGATGTTGAAAGCGATACAGACGATCTGATTGCCCAAGGCCTTGTCGACCCATTTTCCATGCTTGCCAAGGACCAAATGCTTTGCACTATTTTGGTGTTCTCTATAGGCATGGGGTCTGGCACAGAGAAAACACTTGATCGTGGAAGAAGCTTGGTGGGTGCAAAAGGAAGGTGGCAAAAACTGCTGGTGGCCTCCTCCCTGAAAGGAGTTGACCTGGGATCCGTTGTAAGCCCCACACCCCCTACCTCTCCCACTGGAATAACTACCGCCACCCATTAAGCTAGCACCCCCTGCCAAACTGTTGGTCCCTATAAAGCTGCTGCCTCCCACCTGGCCACCGCCCACCTTCAGACCAAGTGAGCCGCCCACCTGTTGCTTCAAGTGCTCGAGCATAGACAGTATCAGATTCTTCATTTTGTACTGGTGGAAAACGCTCTCATTGAAAATTAGCCTGTAAGAATTGTTCCTCCAACCAACCCAAGAAGTGTAGTTCTCGATGATGTAGCCCCTGTATGAAGACCAGTCGATTGTGAAGTCAGGCCGTGCTGCTATCATGCTGAAGAAATCAGAGAACATGGCTGCACATCGTGCCGCCTTCCAACTGTTGGCCTCACTTTCATCACCCAACACCAGATGTCTATGCATCCCCCAAACAAAGTTCTCCCAGATCTCCGTGAAATCATCTGTCATTAGATAGTAATCCCTCGCAGGCATCATCGCCTTCTGTGTCACCTTGAGTTCCCCTCTTTCATTCCATCCCATCTCCGCAACAAAGGGATCTGTAGTTTGAGTAGTGTTTGAGCAGGCCTTGTGTGCGTGCACAGTGACGGCGGGATGTAGTTCTTGAACCCACCCCTCAACTCTTTGATCACGGAGATAGGGAGGTCACTTGTAGCATTCATAATCGTCATAGAGAAATAGTCATCCAGCTGAAGCAGATCGTTACTGTCCATCGCCTGTTCTGCCCCACCCATGCCCAGCTGAAGTGGGATGTTAGTGCCCGCCCCAGGTACTACCCCACCCCTGCCCAATGTAGCCACTATCGCAGCAACAAGCTCCACGTTTACCACTGGATGAGCCACCGCAGGACCAGCTGCTGATGCCTGGTCCGGGAAGGCATTGTGCATGTATTGATTCAGCTGGGTATGTTCGTTTGACTGGGTCGCAACAGCGAATGTTGGTTCGGACATCTGGGGTGCATATATGGGAGCCTGTGTAAATTTGCCTGCTGCTTCATGCTCGTGCATGCAAGACACTGTATTTGTACGCAAATCAGCAGAGACACCTGTCATTGCAGTAGAGTGAGGGCACGCTGCTGTACAATAACCAAGTTCGCTAACCTGGTTTTTCATGCATACAAGCTGCTGTAGCAGTATGAGGACCCTGCAGTCCTGGCACTGTGTGCGCATGCGCTGCCACCATGGGAAGAGGAGTATGCTCTCCTAGCTGTATGCGTGCCACTGCAGCATCCTGGGCACTATGTGGCCCTGCCTGCAGTAGATTCAGCAGTGTATGGGATTCACCTTGCGTGTCCCCCCAGTACTCCGTAAACAGCCTCCTCCCAGCACTCGATCCCTTAGCTTTGGGGGAGACAACCTTGTATGCAACTCCGCCTACTGGGGTATAACCTGTTGGGCGGTGTTCATCTTCTGGTGGCACCTGGCCCTGCACTGCCAACCAAGCTGCATCTGCATCGCGTGTGCGGAAGACATCCTGTGTTAGCCCATGACGAAAAGGGTTCTTGACCACCGAACTTGATGCTGGGGTCACAATTGCCTTTCCTTTCCCTTTCTCTGCCCACATCAACACCTCTGGTTCAACTGCCATTGGCGAGGGAAGCTTCCTCCCAACACCTGTCACCCACTGCCCCGCCGCCTGCTTGTTCGTTACCATCTCATCCTGCCACGCATCGAGCAAGCCCCCGCTCTGCGGTTTGTCAAAGTGTGTGGGTGAGAAATCTGCTGCTGAAGCCAGAGGGGGAGGGATCTGAGAGCGTTCCGAGGCCCCTGGCGCTTCGCTGGTTGCCATCTGCTTTCGACTGACCTCTACTACTGGGAGGGCCTTTGAACTTGCCCGGATTGCGGTGAAGTCCCGAGAGTCAACAACCTTTCCAGATGCATCCTTTGGCTCACCCAGCAACTCTGGTGCCTTCTCACCCTGTTCTCCTACAGGCAGTAAAACTTCATATAGGTATCCCACAGCTGGCTTCACCCCTGGAGGTGCCTTGATAAGCATCAGCCCTGCTTGCACAGAGTTTGCCCTTCTTGATGCCACCCGAGTCGACCTTCATATGCCCAGAGAAGCCGAACCTTCTGGAGCCTTCACTTGTTGTCCCTTGGTCTCCCTCAAACCTTCTTCCACTCCTACGGCCACATAAGCATCAGACAAGGATCCAGAACCTTGCCCACTATCCAGACTGGCCACCGTGGTCCATGATCGTGACTGTCTGCCAAAACTGCATGTTCCCTGCTGAGCTGAACTGCTCACCATGCGAAAAACTAGATGACGAAACCAGACTCAGCAGCGGCGAGTAAGAGAATATGCAACTGGCTATGTAGAGCAGATGGAAGTTGAGTGAAAAGACTGAGGTGCCATCACATGACCCAAACACGTCAGAATTCTACTATGCAAAACATCTGTACACTACACTTGTGCCTTGTTCATCTACCTCCACAGTCCAACTGGAGTCCAAGCAGAGTCCAACTGGAGTCTGAGTGAAGTCCAATTGAACTACATTAAGTCATGTAGAGTTCAATCCCCCACTGGAGTCCAACTGGAGTCCAACTGGAGTCCGAGTGGAGTCCGAGTGGAGTCCAACTGGAGTCCAACTGGAGTCCGAGTGGAGTCCGAGTGGAGTCCAACTGGAGTCCAACTGGAGTCCAACTGGAGTCCAACTGGAGTCCGAGTGGAGTCCGAGTGGAGTCCAACTGGAGTCCAACTGGAGTCCGAGTGGAGTCCGAGTGGAGTCCAACTGGAGTCCAACTGGAGTCCAACTGGAGTCCAACTGGAGTCCAACTGGAGTCCAACTGGAGTCCAACTGGAGTCCGAGTGGAGTCCAACTGGAGTCCAACTGGAGTCCAAGTGGAATGCATTTCAACCAAATGATAAGTCAATTAGATATGAGCTCAAAGGACTTCAGACTTGGTGAATTTCATAAAGTACCCATAAAATAAATTTGTGTACTGCAGGAATTGAACTCAAGACCTCACCATAAGGAATCACATGACAAACCAAACAAGTGTGCTCAACCACTTGAGCCACAGGAGACTTATTAGAGATCAATATAAGGTTTATTTATGACTCAACTTTTCATATTCTTTGAGGAGGCATTTTTCAAACAATTAAGATCAAAAAATTTTAATTAACCACATCCCTCGTGTAGGACACAAGGGAGTGGGTATAATATAATAATAAAGAAAAAAAATGGGGGATTACTACTATGTACATAAAAAACTAAACCCCTCATGTTCAGCGCAAGGGGGGGATTCATAAGTACTACAATATATATACCCCTCGCATTCAGTGCGAGGGGGGGGGGCAGAGATAAATTAAAAATAATAAAGACCCCTCCTCATGCAAAATGCAGGGGAGGGGGGGTTGGGGGATGCAGTCTGGGGTGGGTGTCGTCACCCACCCCTCCTCGCATGTGTTTGTCGCCATAGCAAGCCACACCCATCATCCACCTGACAAGCAGGTGCTCGTTGGCGTGGGGTGGGTGTGTTGTCAGTTTTGCGGGTCTCCTAGTTCAGAGGGGTTGGGGGGAGGGGTCAGTGATGTGGCATGCAAGGGAGGGGGTGGGTGGGTGCTTACCAGGTGGGTATCCTGCTCTGCAGGTCTCCCGGTACCCCTCTGCCATCTCCTACCCTTTATCAACACCCTCACATCCTGTTTGGATGGGGAGGAGGGGGCTGGCATGGGTGTCGTCAGGTCTGGGTTGATCCCCGTCATTCCATGTTGGTGTCGGCATTGCCCTGTCGTTGTTTGCCATCGTCACCTCCATTCCACCCGTGATCCACCCCCCGAGCAGTTGCTCAAGAGGCTGGAGGCATGTGGTGTGTTGTTGGCCCCATTGCTTCACGTTCTGGGGGTCCTGGTGACACTCACAATCCACCCTACAAGCAGGGGCTTGCAGGCATGGGGTGGGTGTGTGGGGTTGTCTCACGTCCGGCCATCATTACCAGTAGAATAGAACCTACAAAACAAAAGAAACAAGTTAGTTAGTTTATAAAAACACAAAGCAAACAAAAAAAAACTTACCTAGGGCCCAAAGATGCAGATTGCATCATTTGGGTCCACATTCCATCCAGTTGGCTCATTTGTGGGTGGTGGCGTCATTACCAGTAGAATATAACCTAGAAAACTAAAGAAACTGGTTAGTTAGTTTATAAAAACAAAAAGCAAACAAAAAAAACCTACCTAGGGCCCATCCATTCGGCTCATTTGCAGGTGGTGGTGATGGCAGATTGGGTGTGGGAGCAGTGGCAGTGGGTGTCCATGCAGTGGTGGTGGTGGTAGAGAGAGGAGGGAGGGAGGCAGCGTCGATGGTGGTGGTGAGTGATGAGCTGGCACATTTGATGATGTGGCAATATGCTTTGTCATACACAGCTGCACCATGGTACCTAATGCATGTAGATGATACCTTACACAAGGTACTGTGGTGTAATGGTTATATTGCGCATTATGATTACATAAGCAACCTACAGGGATCTGGTCAATTCCTTTTCTTACAAACTTTTTCAGCGGAATCCGACTGGACTCCAACCGGACTCCACTGGACCAGCTCCAACTGGACTCCAACTAGACTCCACTGGACTCCACTGGACCAGTCTGAGTGGAATCCAGTGTTTGAGTGGATTCCACTCGGAGTCCAGTTGGACTGGACTGGGACTGGACTGGCAACTTTGCAGGCAGTTGGCTGGTGAACAGTCCTGGTGGACTCCAGTCAGAGTCTGACAGGAAAGGTGGGGGAGTGTAAAGACCTCACCAGTCAGTACAACTTTCCAGTGACTTTGTGCACAAAAATTAGGGACACAATATAGTGGACACCTACTTTCACACCTCGCGGTATCTGCACACAACACAACCAAACAACTCACACTGCCAACTGTATGAGACATGCTAACAGCTCATTCATTCACACATGTCATTTTTGTAAGTCTTGCATCATTAAATGGGTAAATGACAAATTAATGTTTATATTCACAGGTTAATACTGTGGCATTTGGTAAGCTTAAATGTGAAATCAACCTGACGACCTATTGCAAGTTAAGTAATGACTTTTGTAAGTCATTTTTTAGTCAACATATTTATAGTACTAAGTCAATCATTAGAAGCACATTACTGACTTCAATATGAACCACTACAAACTTGTTCACTGCTTTGTTACAAACCTTTATTGACCTTGGCATAAACTATTACAAAAATGTTATTGACTTTAATACAAGCCATTACAAATTTGTTTACTGACTTTGTTATGCTTGGTGTAAACTATTACAAACATGTTGTTGACTTCAATACAAACAAACTATTACAGACTTGTTTACTGACTTTGTTGCAAACCTTTACTGACCTTGGTATAAACTATTACAAACATAGTATTGACTTCAATACCAACCGTTACATGCTTGTTTACTGACTTTGTTACAAACCTTTACTGACCTTGGTATAAACTATTACAAAAATGTTGTTGACTTCAATACAAACCATTACAAATATGTTTACTGACTTTGTTACAAACCTTTACTGAACTTGGTATAAACTATTACAAACATGTTATTGACTTCAATACAAACCATTACAAACTTGTTTACTGACTTTGTTACAAACCTTTACTGACCTTATAAACTATTACAAAAATGTTGTTGACTTAATACAAACCATTACAAATATGTTATTAACAACCATTACAGACTTGTTTACTGACTTTGGTATAAACTATTACAAAATGTTGTTGACTTCAATACAAACCATTACTGATCTTGGTATAAACCATTACAAATATGTTATTGACTTCAATACAAACAAACCATTACAAACTTGTTTACTGACTTTGTTACAAACCTTTACTGATCTTGGTATAAACTATTACAAACATGTTTACTGACTTTGTTGCAAAGCTTTACTGACCTTGCTTTAGTGTTTATTATGGTGTTAGTCTAGTTTGTATGAGTAATAATCAGCCTTCCAACTTGGACTACATCTGGACAATCATTCAGAAGTGTAAATTTTCATTATGAAGTTGATTTGAATGTAGTTTGCTTGAAGTCTTAGCAGAGTCTGAGTGGAGTCCGAGCAGAGTCCTAGGACTGTCTGAGCAGTCCTAGTCCAAGTGGAGTCCGAGTGGAGTCTGCTCGGACTAGGGGGGGGAGTGTAAAGTACCAACATAAATGACCACTTCCAGATACTTTCAGAACCTTTTGGCCATGTACACACTGACAGTAGAGGATGGGCTTCTCTCTCATGAAAGCTTGACTCTCTACCTGCGTCTGACCAACCCTTCTCTCAATTTACATGTCAGCCTCCACACTTTGCCAAAGTCCTTCTATACAAGATAAACCTATGCATATTGTACACCAGTTTTGCAAATGTGTTAAAGAGTTCTGGATGGCACGGAAATGAGACGTGGAGGAACACAACATAAATCTCAAACTTAGCCATGGTCGGGACTGAATGGTTGGATGTGACAATAGATAAAACCTTCCAAAACCTAAATTGGGTGGACGACTGTGGACAAAGAGGACATTGTGTTTCATGAGTTCGATTCCATTCTCAGCCTTCATTGATCATGATAAACACATACCTTTGCTGTCTCAAGCTCAATTTGCAAGCAATGATGGGCAACTATTAGTCAACTTTAGTGAAGCTCGAGAAGACACCACAGCTCTCTCCAAAGATCCATCCCTTTGCAAAGAAACATACTCTTCTATTATCCACACCCACATTCCATAAACAGCCTCTCAACTGCCCAATGAACCTTACTCCTGTAATTATGACCATACTCTTAGCTGTAGCCTTGAGTGCTGATGACCACCACCCAGCATTCATATGAGCAGACTCACTGAACCTATGCCACCTGCCTAATACTTTCCCAACTGAATATGTTAACAGAACAGACAACAACAGGTTCACTGGCATGGAGCACCTTTCTTGCAAAGAATGAGCAGTGGATGTACCTGACAACCCTGTATGGTACAATTTCCTGTCCAGCATCTAGATTTGGCTCAGCGACAGAATGAAGGTCCTGGGCTGCCAGAGATATGTTCAACAAGCAACAAAGAGCCAGAGAAATGATGGCTGGATTTTAGTGCTTGCTTCGTATGACTTTGCCAGCAACCTCTCCAGCTGCCAGTGCACTGAGCTGCTGTGTACATTTGGAAATGGCACATTGCCCCTTTTTATTTTATTTTTAGGATGCAAGCCCCCTACTGCTACACACAAACACGTTGGGGAAAACTCTTTCAATTATGGTACAATGGACAGAAATACAATATCTGAAGTTCAAGTGCACATTAAAGCATGAGTGTTTAACTCTTACTCTCACAGTGAAGAATTTGACTTATATGCTAAGTTGTCAGAAGGTCTTGTTTGTATTTATTACACAGATGCCATGTACACTATGCCTGCATATGAATCTGTAATCCAACCTTGAACATGCCCTACCAAATCACCCACATCAAGCTATACAACTCATAGCTTGTCAAATTCTTTCAGATGTCACTCATCTGCTAATTATAGCATTGCATTGTTGACATGTGTTGCTCACAATGCCTTCGCGAGCACCACCACAACCTGTGAGACACTTGTAACACTCCGAATCTCAGCTGGTTTTCAATCATGTCAACACATTCACATCCTGAATCTGATATGATGATGATGTATTTCCTTCTCCCCCAGGAAATCTCTACCTTCATAATCAGGGGTGCATTTTATGTCTCACCATTTTCATGCATTGTGCTTCTAAAATGATTTGGAGTAGTGGTTCCCAGCCATCTACATGGGATATCTCTTTCAAGTGCTTCAGCCATGAGCATTATTAGTAAATGTGCCTGTTGGAACTGGTATGAACAGTTTAATGTCGATTGATGATTTGGAGATCGGGCTTTGGCTGTGTTCCGACTCATCTGCCACAAACATAATCGACCTGTCACGTCAAAGATGCTATTTCAACATGATGCCTGGCAGTAGTGAATCCATCACAGGCAGTTACATCATTTTCTTCCACGACCAAGGTGTTGTGACACTCCTTAATCAAACCTTGCATACATTCCTGTATGGAATGGAGATGTGTTGGTCCTGAAAAATATCAATGAAGATGTGGTCACTCACATCACACAACAAGATTATGATGTTGTGAAGGAATTGCTATCAAAGTTTGTGATTGTTTCAATTCCGTATGCTTGCCTTCTCACTAATTATTGCCATACAGAGCCCTCAAATTTGCTCAACTTCCAACCACATTCTGATCCATTTTTGTCTTCTGATTTGCATTTGATTTGCTTCATCATCAAATAAATATGAATATTTACAGAACTAATACTATGAGACAATGCTATGAATACAATATTGGCCAGAACAGTAAGGATTACTAATAATACAGTAGGTTACAATGTATAAAAGAGAATACAAGGATGGCATTATGGATTTGTGAACTGAATGAAAATGAATTTAAGATGCCATCTATAGAGTTAGAATACACATATGGAACATTAACAATTTTGTTTTTTCAATCTTGCTGTATATCATTCGCCTTGTGGAACCGATACACCAAGCCACAGCTTGCACAGACTTCATTTACAGACAAACAAAGTTGACTAAAGAAGATTGACAGGATGATAAGGTTGGGGAAAAACCTGATGGATGTTGCTTTGTGAGTTTGATGTGTTATACTGTGAGTTATAACTTGAAATTGTTTGAAGGTTGTAATTTAAAGATGGAAGGTAATACTTGTATTTGTAATCCAGGCAGGTATACATATCGTACATTCTACTATCACATATAATTTCCATAAAGAATAAGTAGGCCGAATGAGTCTTAGACTGTCTTACTAGTCACTTGATCAGTCATCAAGCTGTGTCCAGCTCTGAGCCAGTGGATGCTTGGGTTGTTTTCAATCATCATGGCATGGCTCTCCGACTCTAAATCGTTGACTTTGATATTGATAATGACTGGGTTTTGCTTTGGCATATCTCTGAAATGGGTGAAGATGTTTTTTTATATGATGGTCATGACCATTACACATCATGTTTGCCATAATGAAGGCACATCAGGTTATGAATACCTTGCAGTCTTGGTTTTGACACTACAAACATAGTGGCCATTGCTCGTTTGCCACTGAACAGCTTTGTCTGAGGGATCTTCAAGCACTCACAGATTCTTGTCATGATTTACATGACATCATCCCTGATCATATTCTGCGAACTGTTAAACAAATTTTCAACATGTTTGAATTGGAGCCCATTCAAATGTTCACATTCTTAGAAGAAACTCAAGGCCTGGTCTTGGGCTCATCAGGTGAAGTGTAAATAGGCACATCTCCAGGAGAAGTGAGCAGCCACTTTTTAGCAGTCAAAAACTGAGTAAAAGTGTCCATGGCAGCTGACTGTGTGGACACCTGGCTAGATGAAGTGCCAGTGGCTACCACAGGGTTACTGTTGCCAACCATAGGTAGAGACACACTGGGGGGAATGGGTGTGGCTATTTTGCAGTTGGAGTGATCGATGACCTTCATGCTATGAATATTGATCTGAAAGAGCTGAGCATAACCAAGCTGATCATCATTAAGTTATAGCATACGACAGCTTGATTTCACCAACCTTGTGTTGTACTTTCAAAATGGTCATAAGGAAGCAATGAAGTGAACAATTGGCAAGTATAAGTGTGCCGGTCCGAAGAGTGTCATACATCTTCCAAGGAGGGACCGACCGGTCTTCCTCATCCACAATATGCAGCTGTGTCAATTTATTACTGGTATGATTAAAGAATGGCCCTCTGTAATCTGGCATGAGGTGGGGATTGTAGAACATGCCTAACTTTATATCAAGACCTGTGGCATCCACAAGTTAATAATGTTATTCATCGATAACCAGAATATACACACCAACACCAGCATTGGGCTTCCCATCCTCCACAGATGCTTCTTTAGGTGTTCCTCCCTGACCAGCTGCCAACGAGACATCTGCCAATGAACACTTTTCAATCCTTATTTGAGTTGAAGCAGAGGAATTCTTGTTTGGATTCTAAACATGCCCACTGCAATTCAAAAAAAGATAATACAGCATGCAAAGTGGGGTAACATACCACATAGATGGGGGACATATGTAAAACAATGAGATCATGAGTCATATTAGGATCAGCAAAGGCCCCTTTGATCCATTCTCTAACATTATAATTCTATTACAAATCGAGTCAACAAATTATCATACCACAAAGCAAGCCACATACCAATGCCATGTTCCATTCTTCCTCCTCGTCCACCTCCTGAATAGAATTCAGAGTGCCTATTTGATTTTGATAGACAACTGACAGAAAGGGGGTGCAATATGTAGGCACCTTAAGAACTAGGATGTTCTTAACCTTTGACTCATCATTAATGGGTCAAAACTTCCATATTGTCAGTGCTATCCCTGCATTGTGACATTCCAGATTGGTCTTACCTGTTGGCCAGTTTTACCTGCGTAATGATTCCCTTTGGCACTGATAAGGGTTCCTAACTCTTCAGCACAGATCTCACCTACAATGTTGGTTCAAAATTCTGTTCCATCGTTATTGTGATACAGGTAGTTATTTGACCACTGTTTGATAACCCAATAGAAAGTATGTTTATATTCAGCTCCTGCAAGAGAAGCAGCTCCCATTTCCACAATATTGTTTGCAACATCATTGTAGAAACTGGTTTTGAATCGTTTAATGAATAGGGGAGAGATTACTTCAGTCATGATGGATGTTCTGAACTGGACGTCGAGCACTCACCATGGCATTCATGATAACAAAGCAAGCATCATACTTCTCATCATCGATTTGCACCACGCATGCCATCCCAGACACAATTCCTGAAGCTAGACATCATGTTAGACACATCAGTCATAGTATCATCATCCATCCATCAGTACTGATGCCATTTAATCATGTGAAGCCTGCAATGCGCCCATCAAAGCATTGCACCTCCACATCCCACTTAACTCAGTTTCACATTATTGCAGACAAAAATACTAATACAACATAGACAGTAGTATACAGGATAATTAGTTACTTCTACTCTATCATGGAGCGCACAAGATGGATTTGAACAAATACTATTTCGCATTGCACATGCCTACCAAAGGCAGCAATCTGTGCTTTCTCCTTCAGAACCACATCCTCAAAAAAATGACAAGAGGAAACAAACTCAACCCCATCACCAAATAAAATAGAAAATTTTGCCACACCATTTTTCATGTCATTTTGGCAGTCAAGCAAAAGCTTGAACTCCCATAAGATAGAGTGCCAAGATTCCCATCGAGCGCTGACAACTTTGAAGCTGGGGCCTTCAGTGACATCAGGGCCTACAAATTTGACCACAAAATGGATGCCGGTTGTTCCAATTATGGCAGAGCCCTCATTCCAAGTGAACTGCTTTTGTCGCCCAAGTGATGACCATGCTGAACTACTTGGCCACTAAGCAAATATACCATCCTTTATGAAATGTTGCTAACTGTAAAATTGAAGTCATGCACAAAGATTTGAAACAACCTCCACACCATTTTTGCATGCTCAACAAACACAGCATGTGTGTCGAACAGCTTCCTTCCAATATGGTCACACTCAGGCCAATGATGCTTCCAATCACACATGTGGCATCCTTCACTCTAAAAATCCCATTAGTAACTTGAAGATTTTCATGCTCCCATAAACTCTTATGCAAACTTGATGAGACAGACAACGATGACAGATTAGAGTAGGCAGATGTCCATGCCTGCAACAGATGGAAGCAGTAGAGAACATGTTATTGATTACATCACCAAAAACAAAAACAAAAACCAGAAACAGCTTTATATGTAGTACACTTTCTGTCTGAAACCAAACATGATAACTCAGAAAAGGAATAATATGCTTTTAAAAGACAAAATACCTCATATATCATCACCTTGCAATGCCTGGAGCCATTCCAATACCTCACATGCCCTTGAAAAAACACCTTTTCTTTCCGTCTCCATTTTTTCCTTCAATGTGACACATTGTAGGGGGAAGTCCAAGGAAGTCCATCATCAACCTAAATCTATTATTAATGTTGTCCATGATGACACCCAACCAAGTAATGCCCAGCACTTGTTCTTGTTCGCAGTAGGTGCAACAGTGAATAATGGCCTCCTGTTCATTGTTGAGTGCCATTGTATATGCAACACCTTCAATGTGCGCACTGTGAGCAATAGAATCAGTCAATAGCTGACATGTCACCTTCACACATTTGATGCTTTGGAGCATGAAGTGTGGTGTCCCATCACTCTGCTCAAGCCATTCCCAATGAACAAATGGCCTTTCATCTGCTGATTGGATGCCACCTTCGTACTCCCTTAATGCCCATACACTTATAATTTCTAGCTAATATGTCCCCTTTAACATTTTTCATGCTGAAATCACCAAATCAATGACTACTCACCATTGACTGCTGAACAGAAAGATACTCCTGTGTCTCACACTATACTTTATGAACTTGAGGATCCCATGCAGACAAACCCACTGTCCATCAGCACAAGGCTTTATGACTAGGCCAGTTTCATTCTTGACAAGTGTGACCCTATACAAGAAAACAAAAGAAAAAAGTGCATCAACATACAGAAATCGACTCCAGGAGACACTTACACAATATTGTTGCAGATTGCACTGTCCACAGCAATAACTAGGACCAATGGGAATGTTGCATGTCATACAAGTGTATTGAAACATATAACAGAGCACAAAGTGAGAGTGTTGTAGAACATACCATCATGTGAAACAAACCACAACTCTCTCTCACAGCCACCTTCACTCCATTCTGAGTGCACCAAAAGGAAATAAAATACAATGAAAATTCACAATCAAAGTACCCAACCACCACTGATACAGAATGGGGCATTATGATGCAGATTTGCTCCCGTCCATCCCGCCTTTCATTTTGTCAGAGTAACCCACCCATCACACAATATTACTTCTATTCCACAAAATGGCAGTGCTAACCACACCCCAATGCATGACTTCGTACAGCACTAATGGCTCATGAGCACACAGAAAACTCCACATCAGTAACACTCACCTCACAACAAGCTCATGGATTAAACAACAAGCTCATGGATTAATTTTTTGTCACCATCCTTGCAATTGACCACATTTTCCTTGCTGACATTTTTAATAACCAGAATCTTGCTCCTCCAGACAACCAATAAATATGAACTAAAGGCTGATTGAGAGGCCAAAAGAAAACCTGATCCAAGAAATAGATGGTAAATCCACCCTTTAAATCAACGTTGGAACCAGGCATAATGTCAAAATAGGTGCAATGGTTTTCCAACTCAGTAATCACTTCATGGGGATCCACATCTTCCATCCATTTCTCCATATCCAAATCATCAATCGACTCCAACCCCCCCAAACCTGTTGTTACCATCACCAAAACCATACACAGTTCCCTTTCCTTTGCATCAAACCAATAGGCTCAATAACACTCATGCATATCCTACACTGACATCAACTACAAGAATACAACAATAATCCTTAGACATTTACCTTGTTATTATACCACACCATAAGGCCAGCAGGAATTGAAAGTGGCAACATGGAAGAAGTAGGTGACCTATGGTGAGACTTTTCAAATAATTCCTTTCCATCACCAATGACATTTACTTTCCCCCCCCCCCCTTTACCCTCTTTTTTCTGCCCCCCCCTGCCCCCCCCCCCAAAAAAAACCCCCCTTACCTCACTTCATTTATTAACATGAGTGTTCTTGAGATACTGGACATTTCAATAGAGATTTTCCAATCTCTCAACATGCAAGAGCTTGTCAGTGTATCGCATCTTACTCAACAAATTTGAGGCAATGTTCAGTGCTTTGTACAGCGCTGCTTGAGAATGATGCTCATCATATTAGCACCTGACATTGGTACAAAACCTATTCGGATCGTTCAACAGCATCTTGATTTCATGCATAGGCAATCCATGCAACCTCCTCAATGCTATGGTAGCTGATCATGGCACTTTTTTTGGTTCCTTTGCTTTACGCTTGCTTCAAAGCCAAGAGCGACAGACATGGCTTCTGAATGATATCAACATTGTTGTACCAAAACACAAAGGTGGCATGACTCACAACTTTCTGGATAAACAAGGATATATTCCAAAACCACTCCTCACCGACTTCTTCAGGGAAAACAGTGACCATTTCATTGTTTTTCTCAAACCTGGATTAGAAAACCATGCACTCACAATCTCTGAAAGCAAATGACCCAGCATTCTTGGTGTTATTTTTAGCTGCCCCACCACTGCCACAATGATCACAATTACACCTCAAAACTTCTATTGTTTCTATCCCAAGATGACCATTGCATTCCAAGCTGTCTCAGGACTACAAATAGCATCTGAAGACCACACCTTGAAGATCAAAGAAGGTTCTTTTTGGTTGCACCACAACACCATAAATTGGCAAAAACTGTGTGGTGAATTCTGCCCAGGAATTGGACACCGCGTCAAGAACCTCAGAGGCATCGGTGTTTGGTATTGGAACCCACAGGAGCAGGAAGACAAAGATGTTGAAAATGATTGGATTATCTGGCATATTGGAACTAGGTATAAGGGCAACCTAAGCCTCTAGCAAAGAGAAATCCGAAGTTAAAATTATACTACATAATACAGGCATTGGGGACACACCTAGCAAAGGGAAATCTGAAGAGAAAACTCTAAGGATCCCCTTGCTGATGCCCAGTATATGTGAAGATGACAAAAATCAAATATAACCTAAAAATAGAAAAAGGCAGAGATAGGCAGATCAAGGCCGCCGAATGACATCATACCAAGGGGTATGTGTCGGAAGGGGTACTCTGCCTCTAAATATAAAAGTGTCAACATGTACAAACATGATAGCAAGGGAAAATTAGTAATAAAATCCGGAAAAATCATAGAAAATGAAGAATAGAAGGAAATGAGGTGGGGAAAAATATAGTACGAACATAAAAAATAGGAAAAACACACAGGGCACCCCCCTAGTCCCCTTACATCACCCCCTCTCTAAGATGCATCGCCCCGATGCCTTCGAAATCGCATACGACCAAAGTCCATGACTTGAATGCGACACGGTGCAGCAGTGTGCCGTCGGTGGAATTCCTTGATTAACTGAGGGGCATTTATGTCAGACTCTTCGACCCATGAGTTCTCCTCATACCCATAACCCTTCCAATGTACCAAATACTGGAGTTTTCCTCGATGCAAACAGCTGTCCAAGATTGACTCGACTTCGTATTGGGGTTCTCCCTCGATCACTGTAGGTGGTGGTGGTGGGTGTGAATGGTGTCCCGGGAACGGATCTGGGGGAGCTGGAAGCAATTTGACGACATGGAAGATGGGATGGAGTCTGGACATGGAGGCTGGGAGGCGTAGACGATAGGCATGCATTCCAATGCACTTGACAATGGGGAAAGGTCCCAAGAAGCGATGAGTGAGTTTCTTGGATGGATGTGTAGTGGAGACATCACTGGAGTCAAGATAAACTCGATCACCAACCTTGTACTGAGGGGTTGGGGAGTGGCGTTGGTTGTAAAATTGTGCCATGTCGTCCTTCGCCTTTGCTAAGGCTGCCCTTGCCTCCTCCAAGCTATCCCTCATGCATTCTGTGAACTCATTCACCATCTCAATGTGTGAGGGAGTTTGGCAAGGTTCAAATCCCATGCATGGATGTCGTCCAGTGTCTAAGAGGAAAGGGGTCTGTTGAGTGGAAGCATGGACATGGTTGTTGTATCCGAACTCGGCCAAAGGAAGGAGATCATCCCAATCGTCCTGGCGTTCATTGACAAAGAGGCAGATGTACTGCTCCAGTTCCTGGTTGACTCGCTCTGTCTGGCCATCAGTTTGTGGGTGATAAGTGGTTGAAGCGAGGAGTTTGATCCCCAGGAGTCGGTACAGCTCACGAGTGAACTCTGCCATGAACTGAGGGCCACAATCCGAGAGGAAGGCACCAGGAAGTCCATGTAATTTCCACACGTGGTGGAGGTAGAGTCGAGTGGCACCTAGGGCACTGACAGTGGTGTGAGTGGGAATGAAGTGAGCACATTTTCCCACTGAGTCAACTGTGCACATCACTGCATCAAACCCGTTTGACTCTGGCAATTCCACCACAAAGTCGACGCTGACGACATCCCAACAACTCTCTGGAACAGGAAGAGGGTGTAGCTCACCAATAGGCTTGCGACGAGGAACCTTGGTGTGTAAGCAAAGGTCACAAGTGTGACAATACTGACCAATGAGCCGTGACATTTGTGGCCACCAATAGTTCTGTGAGGTGAGCTCCAAGGTCTTCCAGCATCTGGGGTGGCCAGCAATCTGTGAGTCATGGTGTTGGGATATGATGCGCCGGCAAAGGTCTGGGTCATTGGGAACATAGATGTGATCCCTGAAATACAACAAGTCCTCCTTTTCAGCCCACTCTGCCACACGTAAGGAAAGGGTCGATCCCTTCCTCAGTTCTTTAACAGCTCAGGCGACAACATCCTGATGTAAACCGCTACGGTTTGCGCAACGAATGTCACGTAGGATGTCCCACTCCTCACCCTGGGGTGTGATGGATTCCAGTGCCCGAATGGTGAACAGGTCTGGCTGCAACAGCACAATGTTTTGGTTGTCACCGCTGCCATCCCCATGGTCTGCACGTCGGGATAGGGCATTGGTCTTCCCCATGCTGCGACCCGGATGGTGGTGCAAGGAGAAGTCGAATCTAGATAGATACAGGGACCAACAAGCTTGACGACAGTCCAATTTCTTGGCCATCATGAAGTACTCGAGATTCTTGTGATCCATCCAAATTTCCACCTTGTGTTGGGCACCCTCGAGGAAGTGTCACCACTCCTCAAGCACATGCATTATCGCCAACATCTCCTTGTCATGGATCTCGTAGTTTCGCTCTACAGCACTAAGGCTTTTGGAGTAGAATGCAACAGGATGCCACTTCTGGTCCTCTGGAGACTGCTGAGACAACACGGCGCCCATCGCAAAGTCAGAACTGTCAGCTTCTACACGAAAAGGATGTGAATCATCAGCAAAGGTAAGGATCGGAGCAGAAGTGACCATCTCCTTAAGCCTTTCGAACACCTCCTGTTGTGCATTATCCCACCTCCATGCCTCCTTTCCTGTCAAGTCAAACAGTGGTCATGCATGATGTGAGAAATCCTTGATAAAACACCAATAGAAATTGATGAAGCCCAGGAAAGACTGCACCTCTTTCTTGTTTGTGGGTGTCGGCCAAGCTGTGACCCTGTTCACCTTGATAGGATCCATCTCCACTTGACCCTCCGAGATAATCAGGCCAAGGTACTCGATCTTGGTCTTCTCAAACTTGCACTTGTCCTGACGAAGGTAGAGTTTGTACCATCGAAGCCGTTCTAGGACAAGGTGTGTGATGCGACGGTGCTCTTCAACCGTGCGAGTGAAGATGAGGATGTCGTCAAGATAGATGCAGACAATGCCTTCAAGGATGAGGTCATGGAAAATGTCATTCATCATGGTCTGAAAGGTGGCAGGACTATTAGTAAGGCCAAAGAACATGACAAGTGGTTCAAAAAGACCATGGTTGGTACAAAAGGCTGCCTTCCACTCATCTCCCTCCTTTATCCTCACATTATTATAGCCCCAACGGACATCGAGCTTGGTGAAGTATCGGGCTCCATGGAGCTGGTTTACAAGTTCAGAGATGAGGGGTAGTGGGTAGTGATTTTTGACCGTGATGTTGTTGAGCCTTCTGTAGTCTTGAACTGGTCGAAGTGAGCCATCCTTCTTCTTGACAAAGAAAAAGGGAGAGGCCATGGGTGACTTCGATGGTCGAATATGTCCAGAGGCCAGGTGCTCATTGATGAACTGGTCAAGCTGCCGTTGTTCTTCTGGAGAGAGAGGATAGACCTTGCAGGATGAAGGGGTTGTGCCGGGGGTGAGTTCGATCGCATGATCCCATGGCTTGTGCGCAGGAAGAGAGTCGAATGACTCCTTGGAGAACACGTCTTCAAACTCATGGAGATGAGGGAGTAAGGAGTTAGTAGAGGATTTAGCAGCATTGTTTTTGTGGAAGGCCTCGGTGAGGCGTTGGGATATGTTCGATGTGGCACACACCTCATGTGATGAGTGAATCACAGTGTAGAAGATCCGATCACCCTCCTCCACTTCCTCTGGGTCCTCATCATCATCATCCAAGTCCAGCATTAGATCAGGAACCCCTTCCAATTCCACTTCAGGTATAGGCAGGGGTCCAGCACGACACTTCTGAGTACGTCGTATTGCCGCCTTCTGTCCACGACATTCTTGCCTGGCTTCTGTGAAACACGTCTGACAGCGGGATGGACATCGGCTCATGGTAACCTCCCCGGTACGCCAGTTGACCTCTGGGTTATGGTCTCGAAGCCATGGATATCCCAAAATCACCTTTTGCTTTCCTAATTGAGTGACAGCAAAAAGGGCACACTCACTATGATCCTTGTAACAGAGAACCAGGTCTGCAACCTCTCGGATGGCACCAGCTTCATTTGGGGATCCATCCATGTTATATACAGGTATCGGACGTGAGAGTGAGCAAGTATTTAGGCGATGTTGTTGTACCAGATGGGAATCAATGAAGAGACCAGTTGCACCAGAGTCCAGGAGCGCAGAGACACCAAGTATCTGTCCAGTGTTGGTCGTCTGCAGTTCAATGGCTAGGTTCAAGGAATGTGCAGAGGGAGTGGATGCCACAATATACTTGCATGGTAGTTTATGCTCCCATGATTTAATTTTGGGATGTGGAGTAGAAGGAGAGATGGGGAGAGCAGGTACGTCTTTAGCCAACTTCAAAGGGTCAGAGAGGGGAGCAGTCACAGAAATGGATTCATTCTCTGGGGATTCAACTGACAAGACTTCAAAGTGGTTATGGACAGGCAGTGAGGGCGTACAATTCACTCGCTGCGAATAGGAAAATCCTGCTCCTCTACAACTTCCAACTTAATCTCCTCTGCAACTTGATCCTTCGCTTCCTCAACATCTACAAGCACCAACAAATCTTGCAGGAGTTCGTCTCATCCCTCGGGGGTGAGCATGCGGATATCCTGACAATGGGGACATGCTCCAGCCCTGTGTCCAGGTTCCCCACAATGGTAGCAGAGATCCAACTTATGTGCATGGCTGTGGGCTGCATCAACATCCATTGGTACTGGGACATTGACGGCTGGTGTGGGAGTTTGACGAACAGGAATGGGGTTAGGGTGGGGGAGGCTTCGATCGAAGGTGTAGGGTGTATGAGTGGTAGTTGGAGCATGGAATGCAGCATTAAATGCTGCATTTGTGAGTCGGTTCTCGTCACAGAGTGAAGCAGCTTCATACCAAGCAAGGATATCATTGTCTGCTGGGCGCCCTTCCAACATCTGTGCAATCTGGTCCTGAATTTCTCAGTTGAGCCCCCATCGGAACTTCACCACCACTGGTAACCCACTCCCATATCCTGCCATGTCCACCAAATCCTTGAACTCATCAATATAGTCGTCCATGGATTGATGTCCCTGGTGGTAAGTGGATGACTCAAGTCGTGTCACTGCTCAGTGGCGTTCATTGAGGGGGCAGAAGTGGCGTATGAACTCAGCTCAAAAGTCACCCCAAGTGGAGAAAGGTAGAGAACCGAGTTCTTTAGTTTGATGTAGGATATGGTCCACATAGAGATAGGCACGTTCAGATTTCATGTATGTGAAGGCCCAATAAATTTTTGCAGCCTCATCGACGAATTGATGCGACTGGAGACTAATGTATAACTCACAGGAATTAAGGAATGCACATCCCTGCGCACATACACCATTAAATTCGGTGGGGGGGGACGGTTTGATCTGGGCACATTCCTTAGTGGATGCATTTGGCAAAACATCATTGTTGGGTGCACTTGGAGTCGTAAAGGGGGAACTATTGGTCGTAGGGTTAGCCTGGAGGGTCCTAACGAAGTTTTCAATTGTAGATTTAAGTGAGTCGATTTGTGCGCTCATTCCGGAAACATTGCTTTCAAGCACGTTTGGCGAAAATGGTGGCATAATAAAGGCGAGATTATCTGGAACGGTGTGTAGGGACTCTGTGGAGCTTTGGGAAGTGTCGTCCAGTCCATACCTGCCTATCTTGGGCAGCGCGTTCGCGATTTTCAGGCCTTAGGGGAGAGTTTTCTACTATAAGGGCACAAATATAACCCAAAAATAGAAAAAGGCGGAGATAGGCAGATCAAGGCCACCAAATGACATCATACCAAGGAGTATGTGTCGGAAGGGGTACTCCGCCTCTAAATATAAAAGTGTCAACATGTACAAACATGATAGCAAGGGAAAATTAGTAATAAAATCCGGAAAAATCATAGAAAATGAAGAATAGAAGGAAATGAGGTGGGGAAAAATATAGGACGAACATAAAAAATAGGAAAAACACACAGGGCACCCCCCTAGTCCCCTTACACTAGGTGCCACAACATCTTTTGTTGGTGGTACAGACACCAATCCTTCCACTAAGCCCAAAGCCCTTCAAGAACAACATTGAAAGAAATTAGAACAATTGCCACACTACCATTACCTGTTACAATATACTTTGACCCATTCCACCAAATGCTGCCCACCAATGAATCAAACTGTTCACAAACATTGATATACTTCACATATAGCATTGACAAACTTAATATGTATCATTAGCATCATCCTCCCATATCTCTATAGCTAGCCCTCCCTTCCCTTCCTCTTGCCATAATACAACCTAATTTCTGTGGACATGCCAACATGTCCATAACATTACCAATTTTAAGTACAACTAACTTAAACCATATTTTTATTGTTTAAAAACAAAAAAATCAACATCAACATCACAGTAGCGGGTCATGCGGCGCCAGCGCGCTTCGGTTGTTATACAGTATAAGACATGCAAAACAGTTATATATGTAACATAATCCTTAGGTTCAACACCAGAGTCCTTGGGCACAAACTAGGACTACAACTTCAAGCGAGCCACATGACTCATGAATATCATCTGATATAGGGCAAAGTGTAAACAGACTGAAGTTGCAAAAGTATGAAAAAAAGAATAACTACTTCATTCAAAATGTTGCAGAAGACCCGCGTAAAGTTTGAATGTTACATTAATTTAATGCAAGTCATAAAGTGTCTGAACGCTAAAATAGTTGATGAGAAGTATCCAATGTGATGAAGTTGACCAGCAGAGTAGTGCGAGGAGTACATCTCACTCCACAACACGTTTGAACTTGAGGAAGCAGGGTTCGCCCACTGGTCGTGGCTAGAAGTGATGTAACTTAGGCAGACGGTGTCGAAAATACAGTAATCCCCATACCTGATGAATGTCATTGTGATTGGGGCGCGGAAGAGATTTTGGAAACTGGCCCGAGGAATCGACGATATCGAACTCGTAGCCCGCAACGAAGAGGGCCACGATAACTTTTATCTCCAACTTCGCCGTCTTCATTCCCGTACAAGGATGTCGGCCTGAACAGTTAGTTATATCGATTAAATTGATACATAACGGTTCAATATACAGTGACTCACCTGCACCCCACCCCAAGAATGCATGGGTCTGGTTCTTGTCCTCCAACCTATCTGGAGAGAATCGTTCCGGATCGAATGCGGTCGGGTTGGAGTAGATTTCAGAATTCATATGAGCATCTGCCTGAGAATAGGCCAGGAAGTGACCTCTCGATATGACCTCCCCTTGGATATCGAGATCCTGAACAACATTGCGACGCAAGGTGGTGCCATTAATGGCCATGCGAAGTGTCTCACGGAGGACAGCTTCCAAAACGGGCGTCTCATCCTCCCAGACCGAGACCGGGATGGCGGCCAGTCGTTTGTGTAGAGGTTCGGCAGATGTGGAGTTAGTATGTTTGTGGACGAGAGACATAACTTCTTCGTAAATTTTCTGCTTCCATTCTTTGTTGTATGCCATGTAGAGAAGAATCCAACATGCTAAAAAAAGAAAATCAGTAATCGGACGCGCCATTTTACAGATAACATACCGGACACTCCTGTGTTGACTACGCCTGCAAAGATAACGCCAATCACGACCTGCACACAAGATAAGCGGCGGAGAGAATGGGTAAAATTAGCTACGTACGCCAATGATTTCCTGGTCGGTCTTTCCTTGAGTCAACATGAGATCGATGGCATCCGAGCTTGGAACAGGGGCCGCCCTCCTCATCTTCACATATTTGAGCAGTGAGAAATAGAGATTTTTCAAGGCGACGATTCTTCGAATCTGGGAATACCCGGGCAACCAGGGGAACAGAACAGCTGCTGGAGTCGCACTCTTCTCCAGACGGAAATAATCAGATTGAAGACGCTTCAGATCTCCCAAATTCTCCAGTAGTTCTCGACAAGTCGTCATGCCTACTGTAAGCTGGAAGACAACCTTTCTCAAAGATATCGGGGACGTCGTGAGTGGGAAATTAACTTGTAACTCTGATACCAAGCCTTACCTCGTAGACGTTGTTGAAGGGATCAATCTGCCCCTCCTTTCCCCAAGAATCCATCCGAGATTGTACGTGATCAAATAGAAAAGGAATAACTGGAGGCGAAGGTCAGAATACAACAAATTATACAACCGCACAACGAACAGTCCGACATCCTCTGCTTGTTGAGCAGAAAGGCTAGCACTTTGTTAAACGAAGCAACACTCTCTTGGGTCTCGAGGGACATGTTGAGGTCTTTGAGTAACGGCAGCTGAAGAGAAGGTCAGAGGTAGTAGAACTTCACAACAATGAATTACTTGCCCCTCCCGTTAGCAGCGCATATCCGTCCAGGATACTGAAACCCTTGTCGTTGTAGAAAGCTTTACGTGCTTCCTCACCCCTGACCGCCGTGACGGTGTGCTGAAACACCGAATATTAGTTCTTCTCGTGAAGGACATATGACATCCGTCAGACAAGACGTACCTGCATGACCTTGAAGGAGAAAAAATTTCTTCCAGTTTTCGCAAAGTTCGACACCAAGAAATCGTAACGTCTGGTGAAAAAGGGCCATACGAAAACAATAGACACGATACGTTCTCGAATGCCCTTGTGAAAGGCAGCAGATAGGATGATGAACCAGAAGATAGCCGTCAGAGTGGGGAGCGCAACGGGGAGCGTAAGCGGCGGCAGCCAAGTGTGTGATGATAACGACATGGCAGCGCGAGAACCAGACGACGGATGAAAGACATTTAAAGACAGCATTTTATAAGTAATGTCAGCATTCTCAAATCTCCGATGCAGATGGTCAAGGACTCTGTAGTTCCAAGAACGGCATGCACATGTTGGACCGAAGAAGCGTCCGTTATCTTTATTTGCCAGTAAAGCCAGAAGGAGAGGAAGATATTTTGGGAAAATATCAAAAGATAATCCACGCGGAGGCTGTCTCGATCTGGACTGAGGCTCAGTGATGTCAGTTGTCCATAAAAAGAGAAATATAGACAAGAAGTGTAAGATGACAGCTGTTACTGGAACGAGACACACCAAAATTTCAATGTTTGATCCGTCGAACAAACTCCGATCGCCGATCGGCGAGTCGTTGTACCCACAATAGAGGACTTTTTGCCTCGGCTTGATGTATCATATATGGGCCTTTCCAACGAGAGCTTCCACTACCTAACCAGTGCATAGTTTGTTCATATCAGAGCGAACATCAAGTCTTCTGAGTGTCTGTCATCAGTAACAGGTGGAATTCAGATGAGGTTTACCATGTCAGAACTGAATGGAGTTTGGACATGACAAGTAGACGTCAAAGGTTGAGATGCCCAAATGATACACACTGCAAACGTACAATCACGTGATTCATCAGTGGCGCTTCGAACAAGCTTCGAATCCCGCACATACTATATTGATAGGCGCATTAACCAACGCTCGACTCAGTGCCCCTGATCATATCATATTGCGAAGATTTTTTCGTAGGCTGTTTCAATTTTATAATTCTAGGATGTCCTACCAAACGTCAATCGCCTCCATAGCTGAACCGAACAAGGAGGAGCCTCCGTGGTTCCTCGGTCCGTTATCGTGTAAGTCAGGGCAAGCTCACTGGGGTATCTCCTCCAAATTTAGTGTGAACGTAAGTTGTCACATTTCACTTCTCTAAGTGACGGCTGATGGAAGTCGTGGGCTAACTTTTTTTGCAGCAGGACGATCTGTTTTGACCCTGCATGTGAAGAGTAAAAATGACAAATATTTTCAAAATTTACGAATTTGTCTTGCACATTTCGAGCTTGGGACAGATCACCACCCAACCCCCACCGGAGATCCATGACCTATGTCCATTCATTGACACTGATTGGCGACCTTCTCGGACCAGTCACTCGGCCGATCACTTATGGCTTTCACAAAAATATCGAAAAGAAGCGCCATCGATAAGAGATGCCGGCTTATCTCTTGACATGCGAGGTCGTCAGAGCTTATGCAATAGGTGGAGACAGAAACGAGGATAATTTACTGGCTCAGCTCCCTTCCTAGAACAATTTTAAAATGATATTAACATGATAGAAGGGCGTAGAAGCGCAGATATTAACAGGAGAACTCCGGCATCCGACGGAATGGAATTAGAGTCAGAACCAGCATTCGTCGCTTGTACGTTTGATCTTGCCGAAAGTCGCGCCCCAGGGGGCGTTCGCAATAGTCTTTTTCTGGGGCGGGTCACCGGTCACCAGCCAAGCCGAATCCATAAGCTGTGAGATGTGACGAACAGAGCATCTGAAGCAACAATTGAATTCTTGTTATGTTAGTATCTTCCCTGAGAATTGGTGATATGGAGATATGTAAAGCAGACCATCTCGCACGCGAGCCAGTTCCCTGAATTTTGTTCCATAAAATCTCAGACAGAGGTCGCAGGAGGTCAGGGCATCGTCCTGTAGCTGGGTCTGCACGTGGCTTAAGCCATGGCAGAAGCTTCCGACGAGGTGCAGTTCCATCTGTCCACAGACAGCAAAAACGGCTGAACGTAGATCGGGAGGCCGGCGTGATCTCAAGCACGCAAAGGTGTTCTGTTCAAAAGGTCAACAGGAATCGCCAACCAAAGATAAGTGAGTTTGAGAACCTAATCACTGGCTTCCTGCAGCCGCACTGGCAGCTTCGACGTCGTGTCCCAGAATACTGACTCTGGAAGTTTGCCTGCCGTAGAGTAAACATAAATAACTTTGGAGCGGAGACCTCACATACTGAAAACCCATATAACAGTCGCGAATCCTTTCCTGCTACCACTTCTTGTGGTTGTTGTTCCCTATCCTGTTGGCGGTATCTAATGCATGCGAAAAGCGCGTCATCCAGTGCGCATCTTTTACAACATCTTACGCACATCGAGCGAGGAGGATGATCTTTCTAAGAATGGTCCAATGCGGTATTCGTGGGGTGAAGTAGCGGGGAAGTAGAAGGAGCGGGGGAAATGGTTGATCCAGATTGCGGCTGCGGTTGATGATACTTTAGTAGACAGCGGTGTTAGGTGAGTAGGACACTGGTGTTTACACCCGATGACCCGCTAGCAGTTGTACAGGCATGGTAGCGGGATCTTAGTCGCAGGGAGGAGAGGTTAAGGATGCGTAGACAGATCATCGTGGCATGAAAGGGTCATTGTTGTTCAGGAAAGTCTGCAAAGACTCAGCTGCGAGCCTCATAGTAACAGTGTCTGTGGAAACTGTCCTGTATGATATATCCATTGGTATGAAGACGTCATCCGACACTGGCCAAACCGCTGGAGAAGTCCAGTCAGGACTCAGGACAACATTTGATGAAGTTGGATAAGACGCACGAGTATTTGTACTAGATCTTGGACGAGGTTCGTACACCATTCGCTCCAAGGACAAAGTGAACGCTACATTCAAGTTGTCTGAAGACCCATCCGTGAATTCCACTAAAATTTCATCATGCATTCCCGTACCTCTGGAATGGTATTCTGTAGAAGCACCAGTTGCAACCACCCTACGCATCATGAGCAGATTATAACCGTACCATTCATTCTACCTCTGAAAAAACTTGAATTCCTAACGTTGTGATCGGAAACCACACTGTTGCATGTAGTTGATTGATTCAATTGTTCAACTTAATTGTCCCTGGCGACACAATGGTTATAGATCGAAGGCCGTTTGAACCCAAGCCACCACCGACCTTAGACATGGTAGCCGATAGTCGAAGAACTACATGCCGGCAAGTTCATTCAGTGGCTGTGCCAAGGCGACAATAATACATAGAACAACCAACATTTCAATCACAATTCTTTCAGCGTTAATTCTAGTTCTCGTCAGTTTTCATCTGGCCGCCCCATACACCAGACAATGAATAACAACTGCGCCCCTGAGCAGTTGAGCTACATATTGGCGGATCAAACAGGGTCGCAGAACCAATCTCCCCGGTCCCGAATACAAATTGAGACGTGTAGTAAGACATTATCATTTAAAAATTAAATCATCCCTGCCGTTCGAATTCCTCCCTTCTGACACTTCCGAACGAAAGAATGTCATTCATGAATAAGTTGGAGGCTGTTGAGACCAAGTTGAGACTTACATTGTCAGTATCCGATTTCCCGGGAAAGCACCCCTGATAGTGAGAACTTCTAATCCATTTTCTCTTCTCCCTGTTAGATTTCATTTAGATTGGCAGAAGCACTCCACATGTTTACGATCCCCCTGAACTTCCACGCTATCACGCCGCCATTTTATTCGTGTCCCCGATGTGGTCGAGCGGCTTCTAGCACCGCGTTATCCACTTATCATGATCGTTGACTTACACAATGATGTCGGAAATTTCCGGATGGCATTATAACCTCACCTAGATTATATGTGGATTATCACTCCCTCTCAGCTAGTATACTGGGCCTAATGTGGAAAATCTATTACCTACATATGTAAACTACATTATTGAACTGAACCCGAGACTTGGTAGCTAGCTTAACATCAGTTCTGAGTGTCGATTTTAATGGGTTATGGCGGTTACGTGGGTCACGTGGGTCATATTAGGTTATACTGCATTACATAATTTTGTGACAGATGTACTGGGCTTCAAAATCGTGGACATGCCGGGCTTTGCCGCTTGCGTGCTAGACTGACAGCGCACTGCCTTGTCTGTAAGTATATCGGTGGGTCGCGTCTCGCTATCCTGCTAAAGTCCTATAATTTCTCTTGGCAGACTTCGCGTTTATCCATCTTCAATTGTTTCACTCACGAAGTCGTACGCGTAATCATTGACAGCTACACGTTGTCATTTGTGACACTTCGCATGTTCCCACAAGGGACCTCGAACATTATCCACTGACGCTTGTGGGTGTTGTTTCCGTCACATCGAGAGTTTTGAAAACTTCTGAACGATAATAGTTATCTAACCTTGTTCTTCGCGCCTATTGGCTCTTCACTCCGTCTCTGCCTCGTTATCTTCGGAATCTTTTAGGCTTTCCAAGGCTTCCTCATTTCTGCGTTTAATGATCGATGATAGAGTCTGTCCCGGCACTTCGGATTGGAGCATTTAATATTTTTCGCTCGGAAAATTAGGGGACCCACTCTATGTTAGTTGCATCGTGGCGAAATCTGTTACGCCGCCGGCACCAATCTATTTAATTATATTTTGGTACTCTTGATCTGGCTGGTCTTCTATTGCGTTTTCACAGAAGGGGTCGCTTCAGTACACATGGTCCGACTTAACTGCGTCAGAACTAGTGATGTGCCCGGTCCGTTTGGCCCGGCTCAGAATAGCTGAAAGCCAAAGCCGCCGGCTCAGGCTGCGGCTTTTGACTAAATTTCCATTGAACCTTCTTGTAAATTATGACTTTGTAGAGCTTGTATTAGCTCGACGTTCCTCTGTTCATTACCGTGACATATAGCTTGTGGCATGCCGACATGTTCCGAATCCGAACTTGATGCGGGTGGCAAGTTCCAGAAATAGTCGAGCATCGATCAATGTGTAATAGGGTTGCCGAAGTTCAGTTCAGTCCAGTTCTTGGCACTTTTTGCTGAACTGCGAACTGAACTTTCACTAATTTTCCAGAACAGAACTGAGCAACAGTCAGTGCTTTTGCAACATACCCCACATAATCCAGGAAAGCACATAACAATGTACCTACCATGATTCCAAGGAGCTTGTAGGCCCATGCAAGTTATAATTGTCCCTCTCCCTCTCTCGTTGCTCTCATAATAATGTGCTTCAGCTGTACCTGTCCACTCTCCCTCTATGTTTTAACCCCAGTGCCAGCCAGTTTGTCATCGCCCTCTTAGTGTTATAATGTGCGTGGTTCTATTGTCCTCGCCCTCTGTTATCACATACTGCAATTTTCCCTGGTTGGCGTTGTAATTTCCCTTGCCTGCTAGACATTATAACATGTCCTTTCGACAATGATCCCTCTGCTCACCCTAGACATTATAACCCATCATTTTCGGCAATGATCCCTCCTCACTTGCCCTAGACATTATGATGCACCCTTTCGACAATGATCCGTCGCCCCAGACATTATAACATATCATTTCAGCAGCAATTCCTTGCCTGCTCACCCTAGACATTATAACATGACCTTTTCGACAACAATCCCTTCAGAGTTATAATGCTGTTCAATCCCTGTTGCCCACTTGCTCCATTATAATGCATCCCACTCCCCTCACACACCCCCCTCAAGCATTATATTGTGCCCCTTTCGACAATAATCTCAATAGGTTATAATGCCACTCTCATTTTGATGGTGTTTCCTTGCCTGCTCACCCTAGACAATATAACACAACCTTTTCGACAACAATCCTTTCAGAGTTATAATGCTGTTCAATCCCTATTGCCCACTTGCTCCATTATAATGCATCCCACTCCCCTTGCACACCCGCCTCAAGTGTTATATCGTGTCCCTTTTGTCAGTGATCTTGATAGGTTATAACGCTGGAACTTGCTCTCATGCCTCCCATTACAATGTCAAAGTGTTTCACTCTCACCCATGTTCTCTGCATTATAAAGCAGTGATTTTTGAGTCGTACAGCAGGTTTACCCCCTGCAAGAAGATGCAAACATCTTTTTCAGCAATTTCCTATCAAATATAATGAAAAATATCAATACCCATGAATAACCACGGGTAACCCACAAAAACCCATGGTAACACTGTACCCCTACCCGTGCAGGTACAGTGTTCACAGGTATGGGTATGGGTATAAGAAAATATACCTGAGGGTTACCCATGCCATGCCCTAGCTGGCATTGGAGCTTATTCAAAGCCTCAGAGGCTTGAGCAAAGTGAAGATGGCCCTTGATTTTGTGGACACCAGCGACACAAACCAGAGAGCACCTATTTGGCAGAAGGGACGATGGAAGGTAGAGTGGGATGACCTCAGGCATCGACGACAACACTTCTTCTGGTGGTGGTGACAGCTCTGCGACGTATTTGTCAAGTCCTGGCATATATCTCTTCTGAACGACACTAAATTTCATAATCCTTTTCAGCAAATTTGTCTGCCATCATTGAATCGAAGTCTGTTGGCCCACAGTTTTAGCTGAGCCCTTGATATCTATGAGAATAGCCTGCCTGTGCTTGTAAATCAGTTCATGTAAAGTCGGCAACATTGGTCACAATACAATGCACTGAGTTTCTTTGAGTTCCAGCCCCTCAACAACAAAAGCACTGGGGCTACTGTCATCTAGGCTCAGCATTGCCTTACCCTTTTCCACCTGCTCATGCTCTTCCTGCAACAGCTGGCATTTCACCTCAGCAAATGTGACCTCTATTTTTGGAATGTGATTTGCAAACCAAGTATGTGACATCCCAGTAACAAAACAGCTTACTTTGTTCTGGGAGGTCATAAGGACATGGCAACATGTGGTTGAGCTCCCGTTTCCAGACTTGTATTTCCCATTCAGCAACATGTGCTGCATGTTCTGCTTGCAGACTTTTTGTAAAAGCTGAAAGTGCTCAGTGATGAATGATGGCTTGTGGCAGAGCACACAACATCTTTCGGAGGAGAGTAGAAGCTTATTTCATCAGCTGGGTCAATCTACATGATTGCAAGATTACTCACGCAGTGCGATCATCTTTTGCCAGTTGGCATGGTTACAAAAATCATCAAGAGTGTCCCATCATCCACCAGGCCCCATCATAGAAACAGATCTGGCTATACCATTAAGCATGGACCAGTTTTGTTCGACTCCTTTGCCATCCGTTTGCCCTACCCCTGGAGCAAAGTTGAACAAGAATGGAGCCTGACATTTTCCAGTATGGCCAGGGAGATGGAATTTCAGAACAATGAATTTCACTACAGTTGACAGAGCTAAACAGAGCCACTTGGGCATGGTGGGAGCATTCATCTGAGAAAAGAAATTAGTCGCCCACTGGCAGGCTATGTTGTACAAAGAAAAGATCAATGCTAGCATCATTCCCATGGTGCTAGCGAGGAATATATAATCCATGTTTGCATATCTAAAGAGTCATGGCCATTAGAGAAGAGAATATATCGGGCAACAGAATTGCATATCATTCCCCTTTCTGAAGGTCTCCCATGCTGTTTGGCCGGTACATCTCCTGATGAGCACAGCTTACTGAGCCTACACCAGTGGCACGCAAGCCTTTTGATTGTTTATTATTGGCTCCTGACAACACCTGAAAGCCTGCACAATGTGAAATCTTAGGAAATTATTATTAGTACCAAAACAACACCATTGTGATAAACGCACCTCATCTTGATCAGCAAATTGTGAAACATATCTAAGATAGGGCTCATTCTCGAAAACTGTTCCCCATCCAGGTTCTAGAGGAGGATCCTTCTGATTATCCAAATGCAATTGTGCCTTTTGTTTGAAATTTGCATCCTCCGCTAAGAATAGTGCATATAGCCATCTAAAATTGCCAATCACAAAGATTATCAACTGATCACACAGATTCAAGACGCACTGATCTTCAGGTGAGGCATTTTTCCAACCTTCCGGAAGATTGATATCAGGATGTGGGCATGCACAGCAAGGAATTGAGAGGCCACCTCGACATGTTCCATCTATCCTGCTTGGATCATGACTGCAGCTGGCACATTTTGTCATTTTGATATGGTGCCATTGGCAAACCATCAGCATCCATTGAGCGAGGCAATCCTTGGAAATCATCAACAGATCAGTCATGCAAACTGCAAATAAATTGGTCATGCTTACTGGCACATGTGATAATCCATCACTGCAGGTCATTTGTTCTAGGCCTCGGTAGAAATCAGTTGGGGCAATCTGGCCTTGGAGATTCAAGGTGTGAAATAATCAAAGAACAGCCATAGATGCCGCCAATTGTGGTTCTAAAGGTGTTGATGGCCACCAACTGACCTCTAAAGCTGTCCATAAGCCATCAAAGCACCATCGCAACCACAGAAGTCGACATTGAGCACATGGATGCCATTGACATGAAGAACAACAAAATCCTTGTGACCCAGAGTTTGGAAGGGACATGAGATCCCATGCTCATGACCTAGTTGAACATGCAGCCCCAAACATTGGAATGTAGTCTTTTGAAAGAATCTGTTCTTCCACTCCTATGTTATTAGTTATTACATAGTTAAGCTCATGAGTGTATCACTGTAGTAATGTCAGAGTACCTCAAGAAAATGCAATGGTTCATTGCGATGGTGATTGATGATGCAGGCCTTGCAATACAGAGCAAGCCCAAAACAATCCCAGCACCGGAAAGTCGGATTGGACTGCTGACATCCAGAGCTTGTACAGCATTGGTTGTGTCATCCTCAGCCAGAAATCAACTAGAGCTTTCAGTACCTCTGTCTTCCCTGTACCCACCATTCCTGCAATGTTCATCTTCAACTGATCTGAATCAGGACTACAAGCATAGTTGGCAATGATTCAAAATGCGCAATCTTGTTCTTTGCTTAATGCAAAATTTATTGAAACCAAATTGATGGTATTCTACCAGTCCTTGGAGTAGAACAAGTGGCTCATGTAAGACTTATCGATGACTCACACATCATCAGGGACATAACCCAAAACAATGTTTGGACTGGAGGTGGCAGTGTGGGGAGGCATGTGACATGCTTGCTCTTCTAGAATTTCTGCATGCACAGTAGCTACTGCAGTTTTCCATTGGCTTGGAGTTTGCTCCATTTGTATCAGCTCTGGTGATAAATTGAGGTTGTCAGGAAGTAAGTTTGCTCTTCGATCCATCCATCCAAGCATTGATAGCATCTACCTCATATCCATCATTAGTTGGGTGCATGCTTTATTCCATTTTCTGATGTGCAACGATATAGAGAACTCATCAAGTACAGCATTCATGGCATCATGCCCATTTATTACATCCTCAACAGGTATCTGATCCAGATCTTGGAGTATTCCAGTGCCTTGCTCAGCCCAACTAGGCATAGCAATGGTGCCTTTCTACATCTGAGCATGAAAATCATCTTGGGCATCTAAGCACTCATATTGTAGGTTCATGTTTTTTATCAGAACACGCTGATGAGCTGTAGATAGGAAGGTCTCATCCCAGGAACTTCCTTCAGACTTTAAATCCAAACTGTTTCTCCATGGCCTGAATAATGTGAGCATAGTAGAACAGTAGTACTCACAGTCTCCTTGGTCGCAATGTGGCAGGGTTTGCCCAGTCAAGTTTGGGATTTGTACTTTTTTCAAGCAATGCCAACCATGGGTGTCAGCAAGTGGACAGTTACTAATGAAAGTATGAAGTTTTGACTTTGACTTTACCAACAGGCAGCTGCATGTTAGAGCAGTCATTATCACTGTATCCAAATGATGAACCATGGTACAGGTGCCATGTTGACGTGTTGTGGATGCTTTCTGATTTTAGGTGCACTTTTCTTTTCACGTTGGTGTCTAGAGATCCAGTCATACAAACACATGGAGTGAAACTCAGCTGGTCGAAAGATGTAATCATGAACAGGTGACAGGCTAAGAACATGTCCATTGTGCTTGAATATAGCCACTTTCTCATGCTGTTCAATGTTTGGATCTTTGATTGGTTTTGTGTGCTCAGGGCTTGGGTTGTTGTTGGCCCCATCAGTGAGTGAAAGGTACATGCAAGCCATTGGGGATCCCATTTCCATCTTCGCACTGAGTGAATTAACAATCTTTGTCATACATTTTTGAGCCTTATCTTTGCATATATCATCACCTCCAATCACCTCTGAATGCTTCTGAAACATAGATTGAACCATGTCAAAAATAATGTGGGTCTTCAGTGCTGGCTTTGTGACATAGTTCAAAATGTACAGAAGAACATCTTTGATTGCAGTGCCTGAGTGGAGGCTGGTGACATTAGTGTTACATCTGAAAATGTAGGTCACCACATATGTGAACATGTTTAGCCATGATTCACCCTTTTTGATGTTGATACTCCCAGATTCATTGTCGATCTCAGTTTTCCCAAATATCAATCTTGGAAATCATGCCTTGCACTGGCCCCATATGTTATTGAGGCACCCTTTGTAAGGTCGGGCTTTATTTTGTGAACCATCCTTATTTCAGTTGCTGGAACATTTATGTTGGACTTCAATAATAAGTCATCAACAGTGATCTGAAACCTTGACCACCAAGATGATAGCTCATTGCATGCAGTGCAACCATCACATGGCACATCATAGCAGGAGGGCAGTGGAGGTTCTGGTAATGTTTCTGTCAGATTTTTGTAATCTGGTCTCTTGGAAGCTTCCTTGACAGCAGTTTCCACATTCATAGGCCCAGACACAAAATCTCCTGCATGGCATCCCTCCAGATGCTCTACTGGCTTACACTGAAACTGAGAATCAGGCTTCAGTATCTTTGAGTGGACATCTTCAGGTGAAAAGGTGCCTTAAATCCAAAGCAGCATATGAAGATGGAGTGTCAGGTGACCCTGCTGTTCCACTGTACCATAGTATCTGGCAGTTTCACCATACATACCCTGATGATCAGTGCCAACCCCCAGGATGTGTTCTATGAACATTTCAAACATGAAGTGGAAAAAGTGGGCTCTGGCAACAGGGTTGTTCACAATGAGGCAATAACACTCATCTTCTGACTGAAGCAGCTCAATGTCAAGTCCTTTCTTTGCTGTTAGCAAAATACAGGCATATTGGGTGCTTGTTGTCAGCTGGAGACAAGGTAATATACTATATCAGGGCATCCATATATGCCATCATGGACCATATCTTGCTGCACATGCATTTCTTGCTAGTGATCAATCTGTTGACCTTTCCATCTATGTGATCAAGGTCACAGATTAACTGAAAACATGCACTCTCATCATCTGTAGATGGTTTTACAACCTTGCCAATTGACATCCTCTTTGCTAGATCCTCCAACACATCTTGGTTTATGCTTAACAACCTATCTGCGATATTTTTGAAGTTACATGTTTCTGCAAGTAACATACCTCCCGTTGTTGATGCTCTGACTTGCTGGTGGCTGAATGCAACAAAGGGGAAACAAATATCTCATTGGAAACACTTGTTGTGGTACATAAGTAAATCTCATTGTGCACTTGGTCAGATAAAGGTGTTGCTCTGATTATTGTATATTGACAACGGAGATGAGTCATGGGAGACAGCAAGTGCTGCACCACAATTGTTCCAATGCCACAGTGCTATTCCTTTTAGAGCATTCAGAGACTTAGTATCATACTGGTCTCCCATCAACCCATGAACTATGAATGGGCAATCACCTTCCTGAGCACCATCAAGAGCATTGTCGAATACACTGATCTCTCCTCAATCTTTGTGGTCTGTGAGTGGCAATATTCAATGGAGACAGGAGGGTATTGTTCTGGATAATGGTTCAGCTCATTGTATGATATCTCCAGACCAGCATAGTCAGTGTGATTTAACTTCCACCATTCAAGTGCACATGCTACCTGCTTCCACCTGACTAGAAGGGGAGTGTGTTTGAATTCTTTATTGGTGGGTTTGCATGGTCCTGTAAACAGGATGGCAAGAACTTTGTGTAGATCTTCCATCAGTGGAGGTAGTCAATAGTATACTTTCAGGACAGGTGACTCAAAGGTTATGACATGCAAAGCCATCTTCCTTAAGCCAGATGATGCAACACAAATGAAACAACTATTGATTTGTACCTGAGCAACTAGCAGTTTTTCCACAAATCTGAGACAGGATAGTTCCTCAGGAACTGTGCTTAACCATAGACTGTTTCCTAAAACATGCAGAGGAACTTTGCCATTTCATAGATGCTGGTGACATCCATCACATATGCAATTACAGGTGAAGTGACCTTTGTATTCACGAATGGGCTGTGAAATTTTTGATCTCTCAATCCTGGTGATGTTTGGTACCTGAAGTATAGGAAGTAAATTCTTCACAGCTTTCAATAGGGTAGTACACAGTAGACAAAATTGGCCAAATTTGATGCCAAAATCCAAACTGAAATCCATCATAATGGCCATATCCATTTTCTCAACCGAGCCATCAAATTCTGGAATTCAGCTTTGATTGCAAGCACATTTGGTGTCGAGATCTGTAACACTGTGACATGACCAATGCTTACAAATCTTTCATGTGTTCTTCATGCTGAGGCAGAACCTTCAATTTCATCTTACTGGGAAACTGTAAATACAGAAACTATTCTGAAGAGACAGTACTGCCATAGCACAACTGTTGCCACCATGTTGGTTTGGGGCAGGAGCACCATGCCAGACCACAGACAAATCAGGGGAAGGGTAGGTGCTTTTTACTTTTCATGGGTTGTAGTAGGCTCCTTGCCTGAGATAAATACAAAGGACTAGTTGGTAGTTTATCAAGAGGCTAAAATAGCTTACTTTGCATGACACAAATGTGCCATGATGTGGAAGTGGTTGAGAGTGTGGTGAGACAACAGAAAATGAATGTTTGTCAGCATTTCTGTATTTGGAAGGTGTCACAGTGTAATGGATTTTGATGCCGAATGTGCTTGCAACCTGAATTCCTGAATTCGATGGCTCAGTTGAGAAATGGATACGGCTGAAATGATGGATTTCAGTTTAGATTTTGGCATCAAATTCAGCCAATTTTGTCTACTATGTACTACCCTAATCTTGTAAGCTGCAATATAAAAACCAGCTATCCGCAAGCTGCACACCCTGCTTCTTCTATCAATGATCTACTTGATTTTTCACAGAAGTTACTGATAACTTTGTGGCCAGTCTATCATCTGGTGGGTGAGGTGCAAACTCTGTAGGCTCAAACACAGGGCTTTCTGAGAACATTTGGGGTGCTCTATTTTCAGATAAAAAGTCAGCAGGCTGAGGCAGGGATGGTTTTGCATCTGAAACTTTATCAATGAAGTTCAAGGCACAGCTCTCCTGAGTTTAACTTCAGAAAGTGGTTTGTTCATATCAGCCTCACTGCTCACATGCGGTTCCTGGCTTTTACAGACTTTGAATCAATGACTGAGAAAATGCTGAAATACAAATTGCAAGACACAGAGTTATGGCCCTCAAAGTAGCAACCAAATTCTGACTTCCTAGCTATCTTCAGCAACATTTTGACAGGGAAGTAAGAAACCATGTCTCGCAGGGGTACATTGGCATGCACAAAAAGCTTATCAGCAGAACATGAAATCAGACCTGCACTAGCAACATGATCAACAAATATGAATGCATTTTTATTGCTGACATTGCAGCCTGCAACAACATATGGTTCAATTGCATCAAAAGGAATCTTGTGGTGGGTTGCACTGCTGTGGACAAAGGTATGCATGGGAGAATAAGGAAGGAACCCTGTTTGAAAACAAGGAAGGAACCCTGGTTGGATGCACAAGGTATGTATATTGTGAGAGGATGAAGCAAAGTTTGGAATCCAGCTGTTACATAAAGAAATAAGATCAAGTGCAAGGAAAAGCCACAAAAGCAAACATTGTTGGGGTAAGCAATACCAAAGGCAGTGCATTAGCGCCAGCTTTGAGGACTGGCTGTTCATGTTGCAGAGATGTTGTCACCAATCAGAATGTGATATGCAATTGTGGATAGTGAAAAAAGACAAAATCTTTGCAAGAAAATCATGTCTAAACATCATGTTGCACATTGCATGCATGGACACAAGGTAAGCAATGACATCTGGATTGTGTTGAGATATAGAGCACATCAACATAGCCAGATGAAACAGTTTGCAATGGTGCAGGCAGACTAACATGGAGTACTGAGGGTGGAACATGAGGAGGAATAGATGAGCCAGAGGATCAAGAACAGTATGACATAATAAACCAATGAACATATACAGAAATTCATAAAAATAAGAGGGAAATGCACCTTTTACAGATGGAACATTCAGATTTGGAGGATGAACAATCACACATTCAACATGGAATGAGCTTATAGAAACACCATAAAGGCCATTCAAATACAGCTGGGCTGCAGACACCTCTTGCAAGCAAGAAGCAGGGACAGGGTGAACTACAACCCCAGGAGTGATGGGAAGATCCAGAGTAAAACCATACAGAAGGTTTACATTTGGAGAGCAAATAAATGCACCCCCACCATGGAATGCACCCATAGAACAATGGCAGAGGTTACACGAGCACATCTGGACTGCAGACACAACTTGCATGCAAGAGGTAGAAAAAACAAGAAGTGAACCTGGGGGAGCAATGCCAAGATAAGGCACAGCAGCTGGTACATGTGACACCAACTATGTACAATTGGATATAATGATTGGGTGCAAAATGCTGCAATGCTGATGGTTGTAGTATCATGAACAACAACACCAAACACAGGAGCCAAATGAGCATGTTGATAATAGGTGATACAGGTAGGTGGGTGAAACCTGAAGGTGAGAAAATGTGGGGATGTCAATGTTCATCAATGTCCATGTGACAGCTATTGACTACTATTTGCAGGCAATATCCTTGCAGCCATGGAAACACATTTATCTCACTATCTCTGCTCACTGGTCAAAACAAGGACAAGATTGTAAATGGAAACTGTATACCAGCAAGGACAGTGATCAATCTTCCTGCAGGGTCCACAGGAAACCAATGACAGCACACTCATTCCAAGGTGGTCAGGAGAACTTGTAGCTAAACATGACATACCAGATGGAGTCAATAAGTTATCATGCTGCAGGCTAGATTTTCAAAGCAGCAGATGCCTCCAGATAGAGAAAGCCCATGCTTCATGCTGATGGCAACTCACCATAAAAGAACCAGGTATGAGAATGTTCCACGTCCAGAGATGAACCACTTCGCTATTTACTCCAGTGCTAGCAGATGTGATTTCTCAGTATTGCATTATCGAACTCTTTGCCACAGAATCAGGGCTCAACCACACCTCAGATCCAGACACCACTGATGACAAGCACAAAGACTTCCACCTCCCAAATACTAGGGACTTGATACTAGAATGTTACAAGGAGGAAAAAAGAAAGCTAGGCACAAGGTTTGTAGGTGTGGTTCAAAAAGGCATTGGACATTTATGGCCTGACAAAGATGGCTTGGATTCTATCCTTACTTACCCAACAGCCTTTCCATGTTAACATTCACCATCACCAAGGTAAACTTTTCTAATTAGCATTTTGTTTCTTGGTGATGTCAGTGTGATTAAATCCCAGAAAACTCTGTAATTTACACTCCCCCACCTAGTCTGTTTGGAGTCTGAGCTGTCTGAGCAGAATGCTAGGAATCCACATGGAATCCTAGCAAAGTCCAAGCTCAGTCTGAGTTGTCCACATGGAATGCTCAGACTAGTCAAATAGTCCAAGCAGCTGCTTGTTCTGAGTGAATTTACAATCAATTTCTGAGTAAAGTCCTAGCAGTCTGAGCTCAGTGTGGACTAAGTAAATTTTGACAAGTCCACACAAAAGATTACAGCTAACACAGGATTTGAACCCATGACCTCAGGTTACAAACAAATTACTACTAAAGACAATTATACCACTCTGCCACAGGGGCAGTGTTATTTCTTATGATTAATGTTATTTATTACCTATTTACAAATGATATACAACAAAAAAAAAATCACTATTGCTCAAAATGAGTGACGGTGCATGAAAAATAGGAAAAGCCCCCCCTATTGTAGAGGGGGGTGGCTACTAAATGTAAAAAAGGCCACCGCCTTGCTATCTAGCAAGGCGGCATCCCCCCTTTGTCCTCATGTGTCCCCTCATGGTCATGGTCATCCCTGCACCTGTCCCTGTCATTGGCTTCCATTTTTGGTGTTTTTTTTGTCCTCGTTTCCTGTTTTGAGTAGTGGGGTGGTTAGTGGCAGGTGGCAGCATTGAGGGCATTTCATGTGCTTACTTTGTAGGTACCCCACTTCCTCAACCTCCTGGTGCCTCCCTGGGATCTCTTAACCCCAAACAACCCCCTCACATCCCATTTGGATGGGGAGGGGGGGTGGCCATGCATCACGTGTTGTTGTTGTAAAAGTAGTAGATAACCTAAAAATAACAGAAAAAAACTTGTTAGAACATCAAAAACAACAAAAACAACAATAAAAATACTTAGTTTACATGTCGACAGCTGTTGACATCTCAATCCACATGTGATGTGGCACTCTTGCAGCCATGCAGTTTGTTGTTTGCTGTTGATGGATGGGCATGGGGGCACTGTTTGCAGCTGTTGATGGTGATGGGAGGCAGCAGTGTCAGCAGTGGTGGTGGTGGTGGTGTTGGTGAGGTGGTGATAGTGTGCATTGGCAGTGATGATGTGGCTTGTCCTACCATTTCCACATCATTCTGTGCAGAGTCTGAACAGAATCCTACCTTGCAAATCTGAGTCCTAGCTCTCTGCTAGGATTCCATGTGGACTGAACTCAGACTCAGCTTGGACTCAGAATGGAAATTTGGCTGGCAATTCTGCCAAATCAATTGCTAGGACAGTCCAAGCAGACAGTTTGGATTCCATTTGGATCCCACTCAGATTAGGTGGGGGAGTGTAAAAACTGATTGATTAGGTGCATCTGCCCATAATCCACATAACAGCAGATCACGTCTGAAGGTTCTATGGAGGGGAGGATTGCAAAACCCACTAGTATAAAGCCATGGCCATGGACATTGAATCTGCTATCATACCCCCATTCCACTGCAGAAGAAAGATAAGATCTCATCCTCCATTTCTTTTTCAAACAATTCAACCAGAGTGTTTGAAATGCCTTGAAGGAAGCAATGACCAGTCAAGCAGCTGTAGATGCAGTCAGGGACAACATCAAAGACATTGCCAACAATGTCCACGACACACATCCTAACCAGGAAGTAAGGGATGCAGCTGGACATCTGTTCTCTCATCCCAGAGAGGAAGGTGTGTTAAATTTTTCAAGATCCTCATACCACAGCTAACAGAAGGGTTGCAGAACTGCCCCTCATGCTACCAAGAATGTAACAAGACCACTGGTAATGAGCCTGTAGTCATCCAACTTCAGCCAGGTATTTTGGCAACAGTTTCACTCATGCATTTAGACCCTTTGGGGGAAGCATATGCATGAGCATGCTGTGACTGGCCTCAAGCCTACATAGCAGGCCTCTGCCAAAAGAAGGCAGAGAATGAAGGCCAGACTAAAGGAGCAGGTGTTTCAATTGGACAGTAGTTGTAATATGTATCACAGGATATTTGTTCTTCATTGATCAGAAAGCATTTGTTGGCATTTACAATAAGGCATGATATGACACGATTCCTTTCAAATATATGGCACCAATAGTGTCCAACAAATCCGAAGTACTTGGCACTGGACAAAAAGAAACACACAGTTCAGCACTGCCAACTTGCAATGTATGTGTTTACCGACTACAAATCACAGGGCCAAACAATAGAACAAGTTATAGTCAATCTGGCAAAGCCAAGCTTTGGAGGTCCACTCACACCATTCAATGCATACATTGTTTTGTTGCAAAGCAGAGGTTGCAACAGCATACAGCTTCAGGGGGAGTGTTAGGAGGGATTGTTTACAAAGCACCAGTTGGACTTGGAGGACCTGAGGGAGACTAGACAGGTTGACAACAATATAAATTAGAACATGAGTGTGAAAAACAGTGTTACCTTGAGAAATGTGTTGCATTGTTTCACTGTGGACTCCATTGGACATATGATACAAATAATACAGAGCAACAAGAAGCAAGAAATGCATTTTAGATGAAGGCATACTTTACAGCTTTACATTAAGAATGCTTCAGAACAGACAACACAATGATGAACTGTATGTTGGATGAAAGGACCGGCCCCAAAATACCTTTATACATGCTTAAGGTATAACTGACAGAAACTACAGCATTGATAGGAATCTTGGACATTCCCTTGCGGTACAGAGGCCAAGAAGAAATATGGTTGAAATCAGCATCTGTGAACATAAAAGCAGGGCAACTGTGATGTGCCCATCCATCATAAACAGGTACTGTGGTGAAACATCAGCAGCTGACAGCAATGAGTCAGACAGGGGTAGCACACCTAGTTCATCAAAGGAGCATGACAAACCATAAGCAGAATCAGCTATAATGGCTGTGAGGGGTGATGAGACGGTCTTCAGCACTGAAGATTTGCTTCTAACAGGGGAAGATGGAGATGGGGCTGTAATTGACATAGCAGAAGAAACATCAATGGAATGAGAAAGGCATCAGGGAAGGATTGAACCAACCAGATTTCCAGCCATCCCCTTTACCTTTGCCCCAAATGGAAAAGCTAGTGTTTTAAGGTCTGGTTCAGTCCAGTTTTTTGACCCCAAAATGGACAACTGGCAACTGCAACCAGTCCCAACCAACACCCAATCTGGAGGGACCACAACTGGACCAGGTACAACTGGTCCCAGCTGGTCTGGTTGCCTCCAAAAGACCAGTCAGAACCAGTTTTAGCTGCAATTTTTGTCTTTAAATAAAATTTTGTATTGTATTAAATAAAACTAGTTAAAGACACCCTGTGAGCAGGTTAGTTCATTTGTTTGCATGATCATTCTGGTGGTGCAGTGCAGGTGGTGACGTGGTGTGGTTGGTTTGTTGTAGTCATGGTCATGGGAAGTTGTGGTAAGAGGTCCCACTTTTGTTTTCTTGGGAGCACAAATAAGACCACATGGTCCATGTGCAGCCACTGGGTATATAAGCGCCCACCAATCAACTTTATATTCCCCTGGGCTTGTCCCACCCATAAATAAAACAAATGTATAAAAGCATAAAATAGGTATAATAGTGTTTATATTGTTCTTCTGTAGTTTTAAGAATATATATATTATAATCTACATAGTGTGATGAGACCAGTTGCAACTGATTGCAACTGGTCTTTAAACTATGCGCTGTAGGTGGCTATGTTATTGTCGGTGGCTGTGCCGGCGGAAAGGGTGGTTGTGTTGGCAATGTGTGTGGCTGTGCCAGCACCATGGAAGTGTGTAATGGTGGTGTAGTAATGTAACACAGACATTGGTATGTCTGGTGTTGGTGAGTTGTTTATGTGCTGTAGGTGGCTGTGCTATCACCGGTGGCTGTGTTGGCAGCGAGGGTGGTTGTGTTGGCGATGTGTGTGGTGTGCCAGCACCATGGAAGTGTGTAATGGTGGCGTAGGTAAATTAACTTGTCGTAATGTTGTGAGTCTGTGGGGCCAGACTTACACTCCTCCCCACTTGAAAAAATTGTGTGGGTCTCAGACCTCCATCCCATTTTCACCTTCCCACTGGTCGAGGGCATCAGTGTCAACCATTTCAGATCCAGGGTGCCACTCGTCGTGTTCTTTCCCATATCCTTCATAACGGACAAGGTATTGTACACCCCTGCTGCATCGGTGTGCATCCACAATTTTGTCAATGTACCACTCCTCAGTGCCATCTTCAGTGACAATTGGCATTGGCTGAGCTGGCTCCCGGTCAGGGAAGAGGAGTGGGTCATTGGGGACATATCGTTTTAGTAGGTGTGCATGGAAACCAGGGAAGGTATTGGGGTTGTTGGGAAGTTTGAGAGTGTATTCGGAGCATTCAGGGAAGGTATGTGTGACCATGTAGGGGCCATCATGTCACGGCATGAATTTGGCAACTCGTGTTTTGCCTATGCATTTGTAATTGTGGCAGCAATTTTTGGTGGAGAGCATGACAAGGTTGCCGACCTCATAGACATCCTCCAGCACCCAGTGCTCATTGGCGCGATATGCCTGGCAAATTTTGGCAGCAAGGAGGTTGTCCTGTGCTTCCTGAACATTGAGGTGGACATGTGTAATGATGTTGTGTGCAGTGATCTGCACTGCAGTGGTATTTTTGGTGAGAGGCACAATAGGCGGGATGATGCATGGAGATTGGCCGGTTTTGAGTTGGAAACCAGAGAAGCCAGTGGATGAATTCATGGTGTTCATGATGGTGAACTGTACATGGGGGAGTTTAGCTAGCCAGCCCTTCTGGTTGTTGTCAACATGGTACCAAATGGCTTGGTTCACGGTTTTGTTTGTCTGTTCACTGCTGCCATCATTTTTGGGGTGATAGGATGTGGACATTTTTAGTTTAACACTGGTGAGCTTGTGGAGTGCAGTCCAAAGGTCAGCAGTGAAACATGCATCTCTGTCAGAGATGAGGTGTAGCATGAGGCCATTTTTGCAGTACCATTCATCAAAGAGCACAACGGCGACCTGGGCAGTGGTGTATGAGGAGTGAATGCTGGCAATGTGTATGTCAGTGCTGAGGAGGTCTGTCATGGTCAGGATGGTGTCCTTTCCATTCTCCTCTGGTAGTGGGCCAATGAAATCCAGGGCAACAGTGTCAAAGTGGTCGTCAGGTACTGGTAGTGGGTGCAAGGGACCGGTGGGTTTTGTGGTCTGGTTTTTGTTTCACTGGCACTCAGTGCATGATGGGATGTATGCATTTTCCAAGTCCCAGCGCATGTTTGGCCAGTAATAAGAGCTGCGGAGGGATTCATAGCTTTTGTCAAAGCTGAAATGGCCCAAGGTATCATGTGCCAGGTTGTAGAGTAGTTCACGTACCTTGAGATCTTGTGGGATCACAAGTCGGCGGCCGACATAGAGGAGTTGATTGCCCCTTCGATGCTCCTCATGTCAATATCCTTCATAAGTTGTTTGGTGAAGGAATCAGTCTCATAGCTGGTGACGATGGCATTGAGAAGTGACTGGTCTGTGGTGATGTTTAGTATGCGAGTGGTGTGTGTAGCCAGTGATGATGCTCAACCCGGAAACCCAAACAAAACCCACAAAAAGGCTTCGGATGGTATAACACAAGTCAGAGGAAGGATGCGAGGCCCTCTAGATGTCACCTGTCAGACTGACCGTCAAATAGTCATAAAACAACTGCTTGTCAAAGCAGTTCGAAGCTAAAAGAATGTGTTTCAAGGACTTGCGATGATTTTCGAGATGTTGCAATATTTTGCAAGATGTTGCGATGATTTTTGAGGTGTTGCAATATTTTTTGACGTTTTTTCAAAGAAGGTTCAAGGAATTTTGAGTGCACAAATATGTTCGGATGCAAGATCGGGGGACTAGATGAGTAGTAGAAGCAAAGCAAAGGCGAATCAAGGGAAATGAGAGTGAAAATAGTGTAATGCAAGGGATTTCGAGGGATTTCGAGGAAATTTAGCATAAAACACCAAACTTTGGACTGAATAAAACTAAACTGAACTCTCCAATCACTGTGATCTGGGAGGAAGACAACAACTTTCTTCTTCTTCTTTGCATCTAGTACATCTTTTTATATAAAATAAAGAAACCACCTAAAAAGGCTAGAGAACATGAGGCAAACATGTGGAAAACTCAAGGCAAAAGACAATATAAGTATATCAGAACAATAAAGCGAGCCTAGAAAGGGTGAATACAACACATGATGAAGAAATAATATGAAAGAATAGCTAAAAGCGGACTGTCCTTGTTATAAATTGAATAAAACATCAGAAACTGCTTTGAGTGGATTGTATGTGTGCACATGCAGTCGAAATGTGTTCGATATACTTGAGATAGTGTCCCATGTGTCCAGCATGCATCCAAAGATTGTTCAAATAGGAAATAGTGTGTCCAAAGATGTTTTTCAAGGTTTGATGTTTTTCAAAGATTTTCGAAGATTCTTCGGACTTTGTTCGTGGCCCGAACTCAATGCGATATTGTTTGACAATGGTAGGGGATACGTCTGGTATGTGTGCGATGACCATTTGGATAGCGATATAGTGTTCGATGTCAATTTTTGATGTTCAATGATTTTTGATGTTCAATGATTTTTGATGTTCAATGATTTTTGATGTTCAATGATTTTTGATGTTCAATGATTTTTGATGTTCAATGATTTTTGATGTTCAATGATTTTTGATGTTCAATGATTTTTGATGTTTGATGATTTTCGAAGTCAGTTGAGGAAATATCGGACTTGTTCGAAGGCTGATATCACTGCGATATTGCTGGAAACTGGTTTGGAACCCATCGATGATGCTCCAAGTGTATATGCTGAGCTGTACGAAGGTCGGGGGAATTGTATTATGGCGGCTGAAGGCATACAAAGGATTTTGAGGTGTCGCAAAGAGTTTTGAAGTGTTGCAAAGAATTTCGAAGCATTCTCGTGACTTTGTAGAGGTTTGTACAGGTTTGTACAGGTTTGTACAGCTTTGGAGGGGTTCGTAGAGCTTTGACAACAATCGTAGATGTGTTTTCTGAGCTTGAATGACAAGGTGGACCTATCACCGGTGCATTGCATGTGTATGCAATTGCACAGGCAGCAAGGCATGCATCTGGTGTGGCATCAGGCATGCGGGATAGTGCATCTGTGGCGGTGTTTTCTTTGCCATGGATATAGGTAATGTTGTAGTCAAAATTGGCCATGTACATTGACCATCTCATTTGTCATCTTGACATCTCCTTCTGTGATTGGAAGTATTCAAGTGTTTGGTGGTCAGTGAAGACCTCGAAATGGGCACTGAGGAGGTAGGATCTCCATTTCTTAAATGCCTTGATGATGGCAAGGAGTTCCTTCTCATGAACAGGGTAATTCTTCTCAGTGTCATTGAGTTGGTAGGAGTCATAGGTGACTGGTCTCACAGTTTCCCAAGTTGCACCAAAACTCAACACGGTGCCGGTGTGGCAGTTGCTGGCATTGGTGGTGACATAGATGTTTGACACCTTGTCTCCATAATTAATTACGGTGAGACAGTCAGCACTGAGAACCAGGTCTTTGATGTGTTCAAAGGTGGCCTGGTGTTCTGTGGTCCATGGGGGGAATTCCTGGTCACATTCCTTGGTGGTAAGCGGTGTGAGTACACTTGTATATTCAGCGAGTGCCGGAAGGAAGGTGGCAATGTATCTGGTGAGTCACAGGAATCCCCTGATGTTGGTGGCAGTCATTGGTTGTGGCCAAGATGCAATTCAGTCAGTTTTGTGGGGGTCAGGTTTTTGATACCTGTCCTCAAGATGATATGACTGAGGAAACATAATTTGGTGGCAAAGAGGTTGGATTTTGCCTGATTGCAGTAGATACTGGCTTGTCGGAGGGCTTCAAGAACTGTGGCACAGTTTTGTTCATGTTCCTCCAGAGTTTGTGACCATATGATTATATCATCAAGATACACATGGCAAATCTTGCCGATGAGTTCTCATAGTGCATCAGTCATTCAGTGCTGATGTGTGGCCAGAGCATTGCATCCACCCTGTGGCATGATGGTCCACTCACAAAGTCCCCATGGCATTCTTATGGCAGTGAGGTGAATGTCATTAGGGTGTACTCATGTCTGGAAGAAGGAGTTTGTCATGTCCATCTTGCCAAATATTTTTCCCTTCCTGCAGTCGGTGAGTATATTGTCGATGCGGGGTAGGGTGAAGTTGTCTTGTACAGTGTTACTGTTGAGTGCTCGGTAGTCATTCACCCACTGAGGGTCAACTGTTAAGTCAGGTACCCCAGCAATGTATTTCGGCATGCAGAATGCTGGTGAGGCAAATTCTGAGGAGGATGGCCAAATGCAGCCAGCCCTGAGGTGGTCACTTCCAAGGTTCTTGGTATTTCTTGGGAGCTGCATATCCTTTGCCATTGTTGACCTTGGTGGGGTCTTTGAGTCAGATGCGGTGGAACATGTGGCCGGGAATATCTTTGGTGCTATCAGGGAGATGAAGTGGGAAGCAGTTGGCAAATTTGAGTTTCATTTTTGCATCTTTCTCTTTGAGGAGTTCTTGGAATGCTAGGCCTTCAATGCAGTCTCACACAGTGGCCATGATGGGTCTGGGGAGAAGGTGTCCAGCAAGTGCTGGTGCTCCGGAGTTTTCCAGTGTAAGTGGTTTTGGAGTCCGAATTTTCTTTGGTGTTGGTGGAGGTGTAACCCATTGTTTGCCCTGGGGCTGGGGTGTTCAAGAGGGTGGATTTAGGAGGTCAAAACTGGAGCATTTGTCAATGGTGGTTTGTTCATGGGTGTCAATGGTGGTTTGTTCATGGGTATCAATCACGATCTGTTCTGATGAAAGAACTGGCATTCCTAATATAATGGGGAATGATAATCCCTTATTTACTTTCATCTTGTGGACTCCCAATTTCCATATCCCCTGGTCTGATTGCAGCTCTAATTTGACATACTCCTCACAGTTGATTTTCTGCTGGTCAACAACGACATGATATTTTCCTTTTTAGGGAGAGGATAATGTCGGAGGCTGAGACGCTCGCAGAGTTTGAGGCTAATCACTGTGCAGGGGCAACCAATGTCCATCAGTGGATAGATTTTAATGGGGAATTTGGTGATGAGGGGGCCAGTGGCATAGAGGGTAGGAAATAGGTGTGATACAGTAAAGGGGACATCAGCAGGGGGAGGGACATATGAGTCAGTTTTGTTGTCCTCCACCACCGCCATTGTTGCTGCTGCCGGTGCCATGAGTGTGATGTATGTCTCGGCATTTGGGCCAGGTGTTGTCTGCCTTCATGGGACAGTCAGGGTTCCTGTGTCCAGCATACAATTTCTGGCATCGTGTGCAGCCAGCATGTTTGTTGAGGATTGCCCATTCTTTGAGTGTGAGGGCAGGGAGGTGCTTCTTCTCAACCTGTTTTGTTTTGCTAGGGGCAGCGGTGGGAGAGTTTCCCTTTGCTGGTGGGTCAGCGAGTCAAGAAAGTAGGTCTTTCTTCTCACCGTGGCATGTGGCACATGCAGCGGCAGAGGCATCAATGAGTTTTTGGGTGTGTGCATCTTCTGCATGCATGCGATCATCACATTCATTTACCTCGAGGGCCCAGGGGGCAAGTTCAGTGGCCAGGACAGGCTCGAGACTGATGTTGAGTCTCAAGTCAGGGTGGAGGTTGGATTGGAGTTGGTTTTTGAGTTTGGCCTTGGCCAGTGCAGAGGTGGCGAGGATAGCATTCAGGTTCTCAATCTCAATTTTCCAGTCAATAAAGACCTGGTCGCCTTGTGAGGAGGAGAGGATGGTTTCGAGGATGTCATGGGACCAGTTCTTCTCCAGGATGAGTTGGGAGAGCTCACCAAGGTATCCATCCAGGGAGAGGGCATCAATCTGAGTTTGGTCGACTTGGTACCATGCCACAAGGCGAGGTTCAAACATGCCCTTGGTGATGTAGCTGACAATTTCATTGTCTGTCTTCCCACCATGCTTCTTGTAGTGTTTGCATGCAAGGGTCCACAGTTGCATGATGAGAGGGGTGATTTTGCCAGTGGTGAGCATTGGGCATTCCGTCATCTTTGTGACCTTCACTTCATTGAGGGGTTGTGTGGAGGGCGACATTTTGGTTCGAGCGGCAGGTGGTGTGGCCCAGTAGTTGGGATGGTTAGCTGTGATGGTTGGTGTACTTTCATCGGTGGACAAGTCAGTATCAGTGTTTGGTGGTGATGGTGGTGGTGATCAGCGGATGTGCCAGCGCTTTCATTGTGTGGTTGGTAGTGTCTCGAATTCAGCTGGTTGGCCAGAATCCTGTAAACTTCTTCTTGTGCTCCTGGTGAGGAGTGGGATGAGGGTGGAAGGTTGCTGAGACAGGGTTGGTTTGGTAGGTGAAGAAAGTTGTCGGTGTCAAAAAAAAGTGGAAGGATGCCAAGTTTGGCAGCCTACACTAGACTTAGGTTTACTAAAAGACAGGATCAAACTATCTTCATTGCATGGAAGTAGGAACCATAAGTTACTGCAAATAAAAGAATAGAAAGTTACTATACCTTCATTGCATGGAAGTAGGAACAAAGGTTAAGGAATAAAAAATAATATATAAGAAAAAGATCAACTGTGTAAGTAAAAGGCTGCATCAAGCATAGTGTGTGATTTGGGAAGGCCACATTGGGCATAGTCACATAATAGGAAGGTACTGCATCAATAGGATAATGTCGGCACTGCTGGATGTGGATAGAAGGGTAATAAGGATGTATGGTGCCATTGCCAGGATGCATGTCACTGGTTGTTGTTGTTGTATTTGCCAGTGGCTGTGCCGGCGGTGAGGGTGATTGTGTCGGCGATGTGTATGGCTGTGTCAGCGCCATGGGAGTGTGTTGGCAGCATAGGGTGGCCATAACTCACTGTAACACAGACATTGGTATATCTGGTGTTGGTGAGTTGTTTATGTGCCATAGGTGGCTGTGCTATTGCCAGTGGCTGTGTCAGGGGCGAGGGTGGTTGTGTCGGCGATGTGTGTGGTGTGCCAGCACTGTGGAAGTGTGTAATGGCGGTGTAGGTAAAATAATTTGTTGTAATGTTGTGAGTCTGTGGGGCCAGACTTACAGATTATCACCAACAATATCAAGTGCATTCTGGAATCCCATCTGTTGCTCATGTTCAGGTCAGTGGCATGCCTTGGGCTCCAATGGTGGGCACCTGATGTCTTGGGTAACAATCTGGAGTTTATGTATAATCTCCTTCATGAGCACATTGCCCTCAAAACATTTGAGCAGGTCTCAGGTGCATTTGGATACTCTTATATGGGAATGAACCTGTTGTGTATCAATGATTTTGTGCTTATGTGTAAACTTTATCGAAGCTTCCATTTTATTGTATATGCATGGTATTGCCAAGTCAGAGGCAAAGAATCCAGGAAGTGTTGCAAAAGCAAAGCAGATGACTGGAGTGTGGAAATGACATAGTGTGGTATGTAATTCCTGGAATTCTGTATATGCCATTTGCAGATTGTATTTACTAATAAATCTTGATAGTTTGCTGATGGCAGGATGGACATGTTCAGGGCTTATGGTTTCAATAAACACGTTGTGGCCTTGGCTAGAGAGAATGAAGCCCATTTGGATGATGAGTTGGCTGAAGGGAATTAGGGCATGGCATGGGTACAGGTAACACCATGTGTTTCTGGTCATGGGTATGCATGGGTATGGGTATGGGTATGGGATTGCCATACCCATAAAAAACCATACCCATAGCCACAGGTTTATGGGTATCACAGTGCCGAAATTCCAGTGAGGTGAGTGGTCATATGACTTTGTTGATTCACTCACAACAGTGACAATGTAATGCTAAACAATGACCATGACCACCACCACCATAGCACCCCCAACCACTGTTGTGAGCAACTGCTTGCGGGGTGGAAATGGGGAGCAAGGATGAGTAAGCAAGCACAATGGCCACAACATGGCCTAAACAATGTGAATTGTTGTTTGGGCCTATAGTAAGTTTTTTTGTGTTTCATTTCTTGTTTTTTGTAAACTAACTATTATGTTTCTTCTTTTTCAGGTTCTAAACTACTGATAATGACGGACGATGACAGCTAACAACACACACCCAATGGTGCCACATCACCCAGGCCCAAACAACGTGATTGCATCGTTTGGGCCCACAGTAAGTTTTTTTTTGTTTGTTTCTTTTTCATAAACTAACTATTTTGTTTCTTTCATTTCCTAGGTTGGAATTCCTTCAGAACGAGGAGCTCACATGGAACAACCCCACACCAATGCTGCCACATCACAACAGCACACCACCTGCCCCCAGCCTCATGAGCAACTGCTTGTGGAGTGGATAGCAGGTGGAATGATGATGATGACCAGGAGGAGATGGCAACACAAGACGATGGCAATGCAGGACAATGACAATGACAATGACAATGACAATGACAACAATGGTGAGGGCAGCAGGATGATGACAACGAAGGCAGGATGACAACAACAACAATGAGGGCAGGATGACAATGACAATGATGAGGGCAGGATGACAATAACAATGATGAGGGCAGGATGAGAAGGAGGACCCAAGGACCACCACCACTATAGCACCCCCAACTGCCACCACAAGCAAATGCTTGTGGGATGGAAACAGGGATCAAATGACGACTACAGGCAGCAGCCCCCCCCTCTCTTGCTGCAAATGCAAGCGGGGGGGTTACTCATTCTGTTCTCGGTGACTACAGGCACCACCCCCCCTCCCTCTCTCCAAATGCGAGAGGGGGGTCACTTTCTATATATATCAATTTAGTGTAATTAGATTATTAAAATACATATTCATATCAATACCCATGAATAACCACAGGTAACCCGCAAAAACCTGTGGTAACACCATACTCTACCCATGTGGGTACGGTGTTCACAGGTATGGGTAGGGGTATAAGAAAATATACCTGAGGGTTACCTGTGCCATGCCCTGAAGGGAATGCTGAGTCAGTTGATGCAGTGTACCACATCAAGGAGAAGGAGGGACATTCAACAAAGCTACTGCATTCTTTAGAATGGCTGATAAAGAGCACAAGCAGATGAATAGAAGCAAAAGAAAACACCTTAAGTTGGCCAATCTTTGTTTTTCTTTTTACATTTGACTGATCCTATTTATCTGTAGACTGGAGTGATGCTGTGAAGACCCCCCCATGCCAAAGTCATCTGAGCTCACTGCTCTCCCAAAGAAAGTCCCAATTGATTGGTTTGATTCTATCTATTGGAACAATCTTTCTATCTGTGAGCATGCCCAATATGTCAGGTAGTGTTTAAAGGTCAAGTCTGGTCTGGTTTTTGACTTCCAAATGGGGCAGCCAGCAACTGCAACCGGTCTAGGATAAGGCATGACATGGGTATGGGTATTACCATGACAAAGTGGTCATGGGTAAGCTTGGGTATGGGTATGGTTTTGGATTGGCCATACCCAAGCAACACCACACCCATGAGTGTCCTTTCACAGTTCAGCAAACACCCTGGCAAAACACACTGGGCTGCCCTCAAACAACTTCTCTGCTATCTAAAGGGGACACTAGATGTTGTACTACAGTACTCACCAGACTCATCACCCAATGAGCTCTTTACATCCTATTGTGATGCTGATCATGGTGGAAACCCTGACAATGGCCATTCAACATCTGGTTATGTCATTAAAATTAGTGCTTTGAGGTCCAGTCCATAGGACCGAGGACCAGACTGGACTGGACTGCAATTTTGAACCGGTCCTATAGGACTGCGGTTCATGGTTCTATTTGGTTCAAGAATGGTCTGGTTATTGGTCCTTCCATTTGTAAATTAGTAGTTGAACTGGCAAAGAACCGGTCTAAACTGGTTCAAACCAGGACCAATGGTTCAATGTCCATACCTCATCACAGGGGGTAAACCCACCAGTCATGTCACCATGACTCACAGGTTTTTCCCACAATATCTCATCATCAAAAAGTACCCCTGCATTTTTACTGTTATTTTTCATGATATTTGATAGAAATTTGCTGAAAAAGATGTCCATGCCTCATTGCAGGGGGTAAACCCACAACATTTCATTGAAAAGTGCAGTTGCACTTTTTGCACAGTGGACCAGTTTGAACCAGTCTGGTCCATACTTTACCTGTTACATGGACCTAAGGAGTGTCACAGGTATGGGTAACACTGTGAGTATTGGCTCACGGGTATGCACAGGTACAGGTATGGGTATGGGATTGCTGTACCCATGGAAAACTGTACCCATACCTGCAGGTTTACGGGTATTCCAGTACTGAATTTCCAGTCAGGTGAGTAATCATATGACTCTGTTGATCAACATCAACAGGTTTGACATTGTTAATCCAACAACAACAACAGTTCTAGGCAACGATGATGACTCCCCCTCCCTTGATTCAAACACGAGCTGGAGGGGGTTACTGTCTGGTTCTAGGCAACAACGATGACTCCCCCTCCCTTGCATCAAATGTGAGCTGGAGGGGTTAAGTTCTGGTTCTAGGCAGCGATGATGCCAACTCCCCCTCCCTCGCATCAAATGCGAGTTGGAGGGGGTTATCTTCTTTTTCTGGGTGACAACAACAATGACACCCCCTCCCTCACTTCAAACACGAGCTGGAGGGGCTTATCTATGTGACGATAACGATGACTCCCCTTCCCTTGCATCAAACGTGAGCTGGAGGGGGTTATCTTCTGGTTCTAGGCAATGACGATGACGACTCCCCCTCCCTCACATCAAATGCAAGCTGCAGGGGGTTATCTTCAGGAGGACAAGGAGGAAAAGGGCAGGACAATGACAACGACATGGGTACAACAACAAGGGCAAGACAACAAGGAGGACAACAACAAGGGCAGGACGACAATGATGAACAGGAAATGACACATGACCCGCCCCCAGCCTCACGAGCAACTGCTCATGGGGTGGATAGCGGGTGGAATGATGATGACGGCAACACAGGACAACAACAACAATGAGAGCACAACAACAACAACAATGAGGGCAGGATGACGGCAATGAACAGGAAATGACACACCACCCACCCCCAGCCTCACAAGCAACTGCTTGTGGGGTGGATAGAGGGTGGAATGACTATGATGACAATGAGAGCACAACAATGACGATGACAATGTCAGCCAAGGAGTTCACAGAGGTGTTCTTCAACGTCAGTATTGCAAAAATGGTTGTCCGTTGGAGATCATCAGCGACCGCAACAAATTGTTCATCTCAAAGTTTTGGGCTGCACTCATGAAACTGACCGGGATCAAACACAAACTTTCCACAGCATATAACCTGGAGATGGATGGTTCCTCGGAAAGATTGAACAAAACTGTAATTCAATGTTTGCGTTATCACATCGAGAGAAACCAGAGCAGGTGGGCAAAGGCTTTACCTAAAGTATGATTCAATATAATGAACACTGTCAACATGTCAACCCAGGTCTCCCCTTTTATTCTAAAAACTGGATGATCCCCACAAGTCTTACTACCAATTATGACAGAGGGAGAGGAGACATCATCAAACAGTGTCAAAGAATTGCAGGCAAGAGACCTAGTCGATAAGATAAACAATGAAGTGGAGGGCGCCAAGGACTGCCTTTTGGCAGCGAAGATTTCCCAAGCCCATCATGCTAATAAGGACCGAGACACTGACCAAGAATTCACAGTTGGAGACAAGGTGATGATGAAGATGGTGCACCGCAGAAGAGAATACATGCAAAAATGGAGCAGTAGGGTTGCCAAGTTCATGCCACATTGGGACAGTCCATATGAAGTGCTGGAAGCATTCCCAGAAACATCGACATACAGGTTGGCGCTCCTGGATTCTCAATATGCTACATTCCACATGTCACACCTTAAACAACATGTATAAAATGATGATGAACTGTTTCCTGAAAGGAAAATGGAACGACTGGGGCCTATCGTGATGCCAGAGGGAACAACGGAATATTTCATTGATAGGATTTTGGACAAATGGCTGAGGGGACAAGGAAGACAATACCTAATCCGTTGGAAAGGATATGGACCTGAGGCAGATTCATGGCTGGCAAGATCGGAGTTGTTGGAGACTGAAGCACTCGAGGTTTGGGAGGCTAAGACATGCGAAGAAGGAATTTTTTGAAATGGGAGAGTGTGTAAGAGAAGTGTCTCTTACAATGCAATGCATCACATGCCTATACACGATCAAAGCTATACACGATCATGCCTATACATGGTCATGCCTATACACAGTCACATGACTAGTTGACTCTTAGATATGCAATGTTTGTAATAGAATGGTAGCTACTCTTTAATTGATACCACATTCCTCACACTTGGTATTCTTGAGTGTTGGGAGACCACACTCCCTTCCAACTATTAGATTTAGATTTATGTAATAGATATGCTATATTCCATTTATGGTAAGTCACATGACTCTCCCAATATCATTTTTGAACTCAGCTCAAAAAAACTGGTTAGAATGATGTATGACATCACTATAAATTTTTGACTCCCATGGGTAGTCAAGTCAGTAATATTTGTAACGGTTGCTGAAAATTACTGACTGTGGGGAAAACAGACATGGAAAAATGGTCACACTGAATTTTTCATTGATTCTGGGTTTGAAGAATGAGTCTTAACTTTGTTAAGGACTTGTAACATTGAGATATAGAAGTTCTATTGGCCATTGGCTCATGGCAAGTGGCTAAATTAAAATTGCTTACCAATAACTGATGGGATCAACCAATGTTTGCAGAAGACCCTCAGCTTTTGAGGTCCTCTACCATGTCAAATACTTTGAGACATTTACCTATTTTATTTGCAATCCTATAGCCAGATTATTGAAAACAAGTGGCTTAGCTAGTGCCAAGTGGCAACACTATGTGTGCCAACAAGGCACTCCAACAGGTAATTGACCTTGCTAAACCATTTTAATAGACTATGGTACATATATTAGAGCATTTGAGAGCATAAAAAATAGTCGTAATCATATGGATACCCATGGATGATCCATGGATGCCACCCATATCCATGGACTTTAGTACATCATCCATGGATATTCACCCGGATGGACCCGGGTCCATCCATGGCAGTCCCTATCTTCAAGATTGCGAGTCCAACACTGCTAGCAAATGTGATGGTATTTCCCCTAGGTGATCTTCTCAGGTCTTCAGAAATCAACTCCCTCAACCCAATGTGTCCTCCTAAGCTGACCTTGTCAGTTGTCCAAGTTGACCAGGCTCAAGTGTTCCACCAAAAAAAAAAAAATTGAAGAACAGAAGACTGCTAGTGATCAATCAATCACAGCAACACAACTATATATATCACCACACATATCACTTTGTCACATCTATTTTAAGAATTGATAATAGAGGAATAAGAACCTCAGATATAATATAAAAGGGAGTGCCAAGGAATATCAATATAGTAACATAGTAACAATAAGTGCACACAACAAAGCAAGGACCATTATCTGAACATCACATGCATTTGTTATATATCAGTCCTGTAATGACAGATCATAGCACGGTACATGCAGTACGTTTATATATGAAAAGCACATAATTGCTTGAGATTTGTCAAAGGGTGCCCCCTCCCCCTGCTAACCCAGACCCTCTGAGTCTAGTGCCAAGCACCTTGCAAAGCAAACTCCATGCCCGAGTGGTGGAGACTAGATTCCCGGCAGCACGTCCAGCAAGGCTTACCAGGAACCGATTTATCCTTGGGGTAGAGTCCTGTCTGACACGTAGGTTCGAACTTGAAACAAACATTCCAGCAACGTTCTTCGTTGTTGTAAGTGCCAGTGCCAGTGCCAGTGCCAGTGGCGGCGGGAGCGGCGTGTACGACACTGACGGTCGCGGTGAGTGCGGCGAGTAGGAAAGCGGTCAATTGCATGATTAATGGCTGCTGGGTAATTGGAAGGTGGTGGTGGTGGTGTCAGCGAGCATGCTAACGACGTGCGCTGATGGACGGGTACTTACTTTGTGAGTTCGGTGGGTGATGCGCGAACAAGAAGTCGAGTGATGAACTGAAGGAGGAAAAGTGAGTAAAGAGTGCATAGCAGCTCGGAGGAGAGAAGCCGGTATGCGCACATCAAGATCAAGTGCTTCGAGAGAAACTCTGAGGAGCTTCTAGGACCATACATCCAGTCTTTATAGACCACCAACTCCGCTTAGGCTCGGGAAATGACGCCTGTCGAGCATTGAAGTAATATTGAAGCGATTAGTAACTGAATGGACCGCCGACGCGGGAATGGAACAAGTCAACCCAATTTAGTACTAGTCTGGCACCTTGACTGACATGATACATCCAGAACGATGTGCGGAATGCTAAGTAAACAAGTTTGGACTCTGTGCACGGCGACCGTGACCCTGCAACAGTGCCGGCTGCCAGGACCAACCAGATTTGCGTACCTGTGACGCGGCCTCAACATCGACTCGAGAAGAACTGCAAGACATGCCTTCGCCAATTGGGAAATAGGAAAACATATAACCGTGACGGACGTAATACGACATCATCACTATATGTAGGTCTGTTCTATCCGGGTCATGGGTACATTGGGGATGCCTGGGGGTACGCCATGAATAGAAAAAATACTAGTATACTTATATCTCTGTACATGTACATATGGTTCGCCACAATCGGAGAATAAACTTGGAGAAAAAAAAATGTAGGTCATTGCTGGCTGATCCGCGCCGCCTCCATTTCAAATCCTCGATCGTCCAAATCATTCACGCCATGCTCAAGGGGTGGCACCCCGGCGAATCTCTCGTGCCCCAACAAACTAGGACACGACACCGACCGATCCGTAATGACTCTCTTCCAATACATAGACCGCGATCTCCCCGCCGACCACGCCAAGTTTTCACTCCTCACAACTCCCATTTCTGCTCATTACCATACTTGACAGAAGGTAGGCCTTGTGGGTCTATTCTAGCTGGGAAGGACGGGAAATCCGGAATCCGAGGTATTCTGTTTTATCTGTCGAGGCGAAAGTGTGGGCGGGCGATCCGCTGCTTGAGACGGCGGAGAGGTTTAGGATTGGGAGGGGAGATGAGGATGAGGGTATTGGGATTGAGTTTCTGATGGGGAGGAATAAGTTTGGGGGGAAAGTGACGAGGTTGGAGAGGGATGGTGAGGTGTTTTCGATGGATTTCAGTGCGTTAACGAAGCTATTGGGTTCGTGTGTCCTTTGAATTCGAATTTAGAACAAACATACGTTGAACGTCCTCCAGAATTATATTAACCAGCGAGACATATCCAACTACGTCGCCTAAAGTGACACAACAAGAACTGCAGGAAAGGAAACTATTGTGGGTTGCAGCTGGAATCGGGATCACGCCGTTCTTGGCTATGCTTAATGGCCTCGTGTCGAGTTCAACCTCCAGGGCTATCCCATGGATTCTAGCCACGCGCGAGCCTGAATTGACGATCCCCCTACTCAAGGAAGCGCTCCGGCGATCTTCAAGTGGAAAGGCCAAGATCACCTTGATAGTGGACGTGTTTTCTCAACATTCGATCCCCGATCTCAAAGGAGTGTGGATGCATTGGTGAAGGTTGAGGTGCGCCGACATACAGGGAGGATTGGGAATGAGTTTTTTGAGGTGGCTGGGGGGGAGATGGAGGTGGGTTGGTGTGGACCGGAGGGGTCTGAGAGGATGGTTGTACTTAGATGCGCTTGTTGAGTTGGGCGTGGATTCGAAGGGAAGGGTTCGTCTCATCAGGAAAACGAAGAGGAAATAAGATATGTAGATAGGGTTTGATCTTCAAATATATCGTGGAGTACATGGAAAGATGCTGCATGTGTGGGTAGACAAAGATAATCCAAGGTGAAGAAGAAATCGGCGGGCGACGCTGTTTTGCAAAACAAATATCTAATAGATGCCAGACCGTTTTCCGAGTTCTCAGTATTGAGAATGCGTGGGGAATATTCGCGCCATTTTGTGTTCAAGCGCCAACCAAGCGCCAACGTTGCGGCAAATCCCCTCTGATGTAGTTCCTCGCGCTCTCGAGAATACACCCAACTTTGTGTGACCGCCTAATTGACCAATGACGAAAGGCTTTCATCCTGCTCGGTTCGACAAATTGATGATGATGCATAAATTATAATGATTATATATGATTTTCACTAAAGCAACTTCCTTGCGCACCATGGCCATGCTGTGTACCTGGTACGCAATTCTATCTCCTCCTGTTTCTCGTGAACACTAGGACCCCCACGACAGCTTTCCAAAGGCCAGGCCAGGCCAAAGCCGCCTCAGGCCAAACTGGGCCGGAACATCAATGCATCACTACACGGGTTCTTCCTGTTTTTCCGTGGAAGACTTCCACCACAATTATAGCTTTCCCTCTGCATCGGTTTGATCGAAAAAATTCACTGGTGATGGAGATAGCAACCACCTCACCTGCCAAAGAATCGCCGAAGCGAAAAATCACATGTTTATTGAGTTATATATACATATGTTGTTAAACGGCAGCACGTCTTGTGATTAAGCCTCCGATACCTTGTAACATTTGCAGCCTGGCCTTACAAACTTGAAAGGGCATTCAAAATATCAGGGGTGCATAGAAACCGGAAGCATTATTGGGTTTCCATGAGATATATGGCGGGGTATTCGCACTTGTTAAATAATCAATTCGGTTCAAGAAGTTGGGTCGTATCAAGTAGCAGCTGAAAGCGGCGCAACTCAACAATAAGAATGGCTAGACGAAGGTGCATATTCCTACCTCTGTTGAGCATCTACTCGATAGAATCTTATCCACGGTGCCAATTCGTTCGGTAATGTACTTCGGACTGAATCACGATGCCAAGAGTAGTGTCCATTATCAAAACCATGCGAGAATTACGAAAGAATTACGAGAAACGAATCTAAACAATCATGGGCAATGATATGAATGAGGATGTACCGTAAGTAAAAAAGGTTCAGGACGGAAGAAGAAACGAGCGGGAGAACTGCAGCGAATGAACTTATGAAAACATGGCAAGTATATATAAAGGGCTGAATGATGTTCGATTAGGCGAATGTACCTAATCATGACGTCATAGCATCAATAAACGTTTTGAAGCCGCTGAGACCTACCAAAGCACATGCGTCCTCTAAGAAGTAAAGCGCCTTGACATACCCGGATGGCGCCACATGCTTTCCCACTCCTGTAACGCCTGCACAAAACCGGGGTTTGGCTTGATGCAGGCGCGTTTTCGTTTGACGAGAGCGTGAGCGTTATCGAATGACATCCCATGATTGCGAATGAGATATGCAATGACTATTGCAGCACTTCGTGAGACACCCTTGAATATTACGCGTGTAAAGATGAGATGAGACGACTCTGACAGGCTTGGGATGCTGACCTGTTGGCAATGCACCAAGACATTCCTTCCACTTCTGAGTGCTCTGTCAATGTAATTGCATGCCCCTTCAAGATGTGGTCTGAGATCGACGGTGCTGTGATCCAATATGCTGATACGATAGCAGTCGAAACCATCTTTCTCCGAAATGGGTAACCAAGCGGCATCGAGAACTTGGACGAGGTGAGAAATGCGGTGATCGCGAAGAAGATCCTTGTCGTTGACTGCGGACAAGGATCCGATATAGAGACAGCCAGTGCTTGCGCCAGAAGTGCTGGACGGCGACAAGACTTGATGCATGGGCATGCACATAGCCTGCATCACCTCCGGAGGCAAACTGTCGAAGCGAATCATGGCAGAAGAACTTGAGAACTGAATTCTGGTTTCTGGTTTCTATGAAGCCTTCATGTCGTGGCGATTAAATAGAAAGAACTATAGGAGGCATGTGAGCGTAAGTCGGAACTGTGGAGCGACGCTTACCAACGTTTCGACCTCAATTTGCCCTCTTGTCAACTTTCCACTCTGCAAATGGAGTATATGGTCTAATCCATCTCACAAAGATCATTGGTAGGGACAGGAACAAAAGCAAGAAGCAGGGGCTAAAAGTTCCCCCAGAGTTCGAGTAGGACGTCTACGTGTCGGCCCTGTCGGGCCTTAGTAGGCTTTCGGAGACTTCAAGTTGATTGATCTCTCGCGTGCCACTCCGATTTTCCACAATTCCGTCATTTCCGCTGTCCTATGCAATGAGTATATAGAACATTTGTGTGTCGAGAGCACTACATATTATTACCCCTTTGGAGATGATAGAACAACAAACCTGTTGAGTTTCTGTCAGATTCGGAGTTCCTCTTTCCCATGCTCACCGTCTTTCAAGTTCAGACTTCAGACCTGATCCCGAAGTCGGGCGTGGAGGGATTTCCGTCCTCTGTCACTTCAAGTGTCGCTTTTGTGCCTTAAAAAGGAACTCGCCGCACTATCGCGCTTACGTTGATACACAACTGGTTTGCTGTCACGATGTGCATGGGATATTGGCGCAAATTTCAACTATGTATAGGACTTTCTTTCGAAGTGAAACGAACGTTAAAGGAACCCATCGTCTGTGTCATCTAAACGAAAACCATCGGTTTCCCTGCGTCATCCTAGCATGACGTTAATTCACGGATCATGATATCGAAATACAACGAAACTGGTTGCAAGTGCGAACCTGATCGAATATTTGATGTTCAACCGGTACCTAGCAGTGTCATGGTTAATAATAATGACCTCCGGGCATCTCCTACTTTCTCTTAAGTTCTAATTCTAGAACAAAGACATTGTGTATCAAGTCATGTCGACCCATCATCATCGACATACATATTCCCAGTCCTTTCCAGGTCCCCGAGCCGGTACCCCCATGCCTGTGTCCATCGCGGCAGACCATAGACGCCAACCTTAGGGTTTACAAGGTTCGCAGCATCTTCTTTTTCCTCAATTTAGTAAACACAAGAGCTCAAACGATCGCCCTGAAGGTTTTTTCTGAAAAGATTACTCCATACTCAGTCCCGCAGCATGATTGACTTTGTCGGCCATATCTTTCAGGGCGGCAGGCATTTGAGCGGGGTCTTCATGCTCGGGGCTGATCAGGACCCGGAGCCCTTTGCAATCGTCGTTTCAATTTCAGCATCCGCAGTGCTATCCAGGTGTCGCGCTTTTTTCTGTCGAACTCCTAATGCATGTTGGCAAACATAGTTTTGGACACTTGTCAGCCTATACCTATCGAAATTAACAAGAACTTCCTTATTCGACATCGGTAACGCAGATGGAAGACCGTTGAAAGTGCGGCATAACCCTACACACCGTTTGAATCATCCATAAATCTGGTCGTTCGCATCTGTTCCTTGGCTTCGTAAAATTTGAGGCACCGATGTCAGTAATCGCCAATACCAATGTGGTCACGCAGCTGGACTTGGCCGCGGAATTAGGTCCTTGAGTACTCAGCATCCTGTTCTGAAACCGAGGGACTTCCTACTCCTGTATTTTGTCCAAGAGCTCAATGAGGTGCATTGTCGATCTGACCGCAGGCCCTTTCAGCATTAGAACGGCTGATCTATCAAAAGTTTGTCCCATAGACAGCGGAACGGTGACGGAGATTACGAGATCGTCAATGTGACGGGTCCGAGACCGAGATCATGCATCGATCACAAATCGATCATGTATGTAAGTCGTGTTTGGCAGGCACGTCTGACAGCGACAACATATATTGTACAGGCGACAAATCCATCACGTCAGGACACAGCAGAAGGATTGGTATTTCGAGTTCAGGGATACCATTTCTAGATCAAATGTTGTGTTAGTGCTACGCCATTGAACAAAATACAACACGGGCGCTTATGACATTATTTTTCACAAAATATTTATGGTCGAAGTCATGGTCATGGTCGAAGTCATGGTCATGGTCGAAGTCATGGTCATGGTCGAAGTCATGGTCATGGTCGAAGTCATGGTCATGGTCGAAGTCATGGTCATGGTCGAAGTCATGTTACTCAAAGTCATGGTCATGGATGAAGTCACAATACAACCACAACCACAACCACAATCACAATCACAACCAAAACCTGTCTTGTCTTTTCTTCATTTTCAGCTTCAACTTCTATCTTCAGAACACATACTAAGGTCACGTTTGCACACCCAAACGAAAATGTGGTGCCACTTGTGTTTACCACTCCCATGCTATGTCAACATCAATAACCACAGTCGCTACCACTCCCCTCCTCTGCCTCCTTCTAGCACCACCACCCCATCAATGCCTGTGTTTCCCCCACCAGATAATGCTCCCAAGCACAGGCCCAAATGATGACAGCTGTCATTTGGGCCCAGGTAATGTTTTTTCATATTCTTTTTACTAACTAAACTAAACTTTTCTTTTTTAGGCTCTAACTATGTTGTATCAATGAGATGGCACCAACACAGCACCCATGTCCACCCACATATGCCACCACTGTGAGCCCCTGCTTGCAGAGTGGAACAACACAGTGGCCAACAATGAGTAGAGCTGAATGAATGAACGAAATGGGCCCAAGGCGTCATTTGGGCCCCAGGTAAGTTCAAACATTCCTTCCTTTTTCAACTAACTAACTTTGCTAACTTTCCTACATTCTTTATCAGGTTCTTACTTACTAGTAGTGATGAGGCCTGAACCAACACCCCATGCCACTGCTGCAAGCATCTGCTTGCAGGGTGGTAACAGGTCTTAAAGACACCCAGCCACCTCTGCCCTGTGCTCATAGGGAGCATTCAGTACAATGCCACATCACCAATGGGGCCAACATGACAACAACAACCAGCAATGACAAGGACAAGGGCAGTGGTGATAACAGTGACCAGGGCAGCAGCTAGGAGACAAGAGACAATGATGACTAGGACAATGAGGGATGCTGGCGACAGGTGAATGATAACAACACCCCTTCCTGCTTCAAGTGTGGGAGGGTGTTTTCATTCATTTGATACATTTGCTAACTGACCCCCCCTTCCCTTGCACATCCTGTGAGGTAGGGGGTATATTGTTGGTTTACTGTGCTACCTACATGCTCGCTCATAGGCCCCTGCCTATGAGGGCTTTATTTAGGTTTAGAATAGTATTGTTTTATCTACATAAACTCAGTTTTAACCAACCTCAGTCGGTAGATGACCAGTTGTGGTCAAACTGGCTACAACTGGTAGTCAGGTTGAGTTGGACTGCAATGAACCAGTTTTGTGTGGTTCTGTCCAGTTGTATATAGTTTTGGAATGTCATTGAACCAGTTGCAGTTCCAGTTTGAGCCCAAATTGGGAAAAAACTGGACTGAACCAGACCTTCAAACACTATGTCAAATGGAGTTCCAAATTGGTGATTATCAGCCCTACCCCACCACAAATCAAGATCACAGACTGGCTTCCCTGCCCCCAGATTTCCCACATGGAGTGCTCCTACCCTCAGCCAGCCTTGAGCTCACAGTCAGAGGCCTCAAGCATACAAGCCCCATCTCTGCTACTCACCTCTGCAAGGTCATTTCTGAGGACCTCCCCACCCAGGGCATAGTGTTGCCAGCCCTAAACTATGTCTCACCTTCAGGTTCCACCTGGGATTGTTTAGATTACATCAATATTTCCCTTTCTGGATTGCTCTGAGAAAACCCGCACCCCAATCTCCTCCAATGTATTCACAGCATTCTCAATGAAAATGCCCCTGGGATTGAAGCCAACTGGAAAATTGGCAGCAGTGTTGACAAAAGCAGGCAGCTTGCCTTCCACACTGACAAAAGTTCTCAGGTTGCGCCCCTTAAAGAAAAATTGGACAGCATCTTCCAATCAAAGGGCTTTGTCATACAGTCTTGCTGGGTCCCAAAGGAAGGTGCTCATATCACCTATCATTTCACTGACCGCTCCATTATCCATGCCCTCCAATGTGAATACCCTATTGTAGATGGGGTTTCTTACCCACCAACTCTCCCCCATTACATCCAACTCTCCCCTGTTACATCCAACCCAAATATGGCCTCAAAATTGCTGTGACAAATGTTGGCGAGCCCATTACATTATTGATGATTACCTCAAGCAGAAGTATGGCACTGGCACTGCTGATGACCCGGTCATCCATGCTAGTCACCTTGAGTTCGAGGATACCATCTACTGTGTAATTGTCAGGATGCTGGATATTGCTGCTTGCTTCCTCACTGACCCCTTCAAGGTCTTCAGCAACATGGACCTGCCCTCCTGGCAAGCCTGTTTACCTTTATAACCTTAACTCAAGGGGGTTCCCTCCTCCTTCTTTCAGCAATCACCCTGTTGTCACCACCTGGGAATTGCCCTTTGTCCACTCACAGCTCGATTCCCTTCAGACGTCCATGGATGGCATCTCACAAATGGTCCACAAGCTCATCCTTGACCATAAGGACTTTGTCAAACAACTGTCCAGTGCCCAAGCATTCTTTACTGACACCATTGCTAGCATCTTTGCAATCATGACAGCTAACACCCAAGTGCAACAACCTCACATCCTCCCTCTCCACTGCCAACCTCCTGGGCATAATGGCCACCAACAACAATGCCTGGGCAGCTGTTACAGAACAGGTGGTGGACCTCCAATGGTGACTGGGGGCATCAATAGAAAATGTAGCCCAACTCCAACAAGATATGACTAGCCTCCACATCAGCTTCATGCCACACCTAGCCACTCCACCCACAACAACAACTGCCTCTCCTGCCCCTCCATCATGTGTCCCCACAAAAAGGGCCTGAATGGACAACATCAGGAAAATTGCTTTTGTCCCCAGGGTGTCCTGGGTTACCCTAGGATGCCTTGGGACATGCCAGGGCATCCAAGGCAATTGTCTACCCTGGGCACTCTGTAGGTAAAGTGCCATTATTTGCCAGTCTTCAGGGTAGTGAATTTCAGTCCAAAGTGCTCCAGGGCACCTCAGGAATGTATGATTCATATGCTTCCTGGATAGCCTCTGACACTTGAGCAAAGGCCTGCCCTAAAGATGTCACTAACATCATTACAAATTTGTTTACCAACTTCATTATAATTGTTACAAATATGTTACTAACTTCAATACAAACCATTACTACTTATGAACTTGATGAGTTCTTTGTCAGTCACTACAGGACTTGAAAAAATCCATGAGTGTAAGTAGTAATAGCTTGTTAATACACAGACAGAATTAGGCTGCAAATATAACATTAATTGAAACTGTAAATGCATTGACTAACAAAGGACTTACAAAGTTAGTGTAGTGCAGTAGCAGCTTGTTGATGCAGTTACTAATATTATTATATTAGACTATAAGTATAGCATAAAGGGGGTCCATGAGTAATAGTTTGTATTGAACAAGTTTGTAACTGACCTGTTCATAATAGTTCGTATTGAAGTTGGTAATTGCTTGTAATAGTTTGCATTGAAGTCGGTATAAACTGTTTATAATAGTTTGGTTTGTATTGAGGCAGTTAGTAATTGTTTGTATTGAAGTCAGTATACAAGTTTATAGTGCAGTAGTTGAAGCTTGTTAATACCATTAGCCTGTAAATATGACATTTGTTATCCACTGTCAACACATTAACTAACAAAAGACTTACAAAATAACAAGTAGTAAAGAGGAAGTCATTACTTCTCTTGTAGAAGGCAAGGGGTTTTGTTTGGTTGTGTTGTGGCCAGAAACCATGAGGCGTGAAACTAGGTGTCCACTATATCACATCAGGCTTTTTTCATGCACAAAGTCCCTACAACTACAAAGATTGTTACTGACTTCATTACAAAAGTGTTACTGAATTCATTGCAAATGGTAATTGACCTGTTACTAACCTCATTACCAATTGTTTACTTACTTCATTACAAACTGTAATTGACTTGTTACTAACCTCATTACAATTATTTACTTACTTCATTACAAACTGTTATTGACTTGTTACTAACCTCATTACAATTATTTACTTACATCATTACAAACTGTTATTGACTTGTTACTAACCTCATTACAATTATTTACTTACATCATTACAAACTGTTATTGACTTGTTACTAACCTCATTACAATTGCTTACTTACTCCATTACAAACTGTTATTGACCTGTTACTAACCTCATTACAAATTGTTTACTTCATTACAATTGTTTACTTACTTCATTACTATTGTTGGCATACTAGGTTTTTGGGTCTTTACAACTTATCTACTGAGTTTGAGTTATTAGGGTTTATATGTTCTTTCATATGTACAAAATAACTACAAAAGAAAAACTAATATGTACAGAAAGTCCCTGGGGCCTCCTCATCATCCATGTCATCTCATCCCCATCATCCCATCATCCCCATTGTCTCAGTCATGGGTGTATCATGTCAGCACATGTCTCTGGCAGTAGTATACTTCCTAAAAATGAACAAAATAGATTATTTAGTTGAAAAGAACAAGGAACAGAGAAAAGAACTTACCTAGGGCCCAAATGATGCAATCATCATTTGGGCCTGCATTGCACCCGGGAGGGTTTGTTGGTGGCCATTAGTGGCTCTTGCTGGCATGGGAGTCGCAGTTGTGGATGTTGATGGAGTGGAAAGGTGGTACTAGTGAGGTGAAAGGGAGGATGGTGGCATTGTCGAAGGTGGTTATTATTCTAAGTTGATTCACTTGTATAGAATAAGTCACATGAGCGCCCCATGGGATGCTCTACTCACGGTATTTTAATTCACTTAAACATCGTCCCCGACAACGACAACTATGGATGACACACCACCCGCACCCATCCCCTTGAGCAACTGCTGCGTGGGGCTGCAAGAGCACCATGTCACGCATAATCTCGCATTGACAACTGTCGACCACAGTGGTCATGTGAACAATCCGTGGGAACACTGTGCCCCATGGGGTGCATTGACTTATCTTTACAACTTGAATTTGAGCCTGGTAATTAGGCATTGGCACAGGTTGGGGTAACCCATGCGGGTCACAGCTATATCTCCAGGTATGGGTATGGGTCACACTTTTGTCACCCATGACCCACACTTAACCTGCCTTCTGTATGAGTATGTTTTTGGTTGCTCTAGATCTTAAGTGAGTCCTGGTCTGTTTTATATGATATTAGGCTTATTCTGACTCTATTTAGATGTTGTTTGAAGGTCCTGATTAGACAAGAGGCCAGCACCTACTTGTTCTTTTGCAACAACCACATCTTTGTCAGTAGGGGCTTGATATGAGGTACTTGAGATCTTAGTAAGTTCTCATCTGTTTGATCTGATCTTAGGCTTATTCTGACTCTATTCAGGTGTCGTTTGAAGGTCCCAATTAGACAAAAGGCCAGCATAGGTTAGACATTGCATAGTGGTAGAGTAGAATACAGTAGTGTATCATTAGTGTATCATGTAATGTCATATAATCTACCTTTAGATTGTTATAAAATTGATTTAAAAATTACGTTGACGTTGTTGAAATGCTCAGAGGTGCAATTACAGTATAATATCATATGGCACAGGACATCACAGGGCATCATAGGGTACTCCAGGGCACTTGATGGGTCCTGGGAAATAGCCTTTAACCCTGGGAAAGCTTGTGTCAAAAAGTGGTTTTCCTGATGAACCAACCAGCAAGTGACCAACTGGTGGGTTCAACCAAGAGACAGCCAATGGAAGTTGATAATACAGGAGGATCTCATGTATGTCTCCAAAACCCCCCAAAACCCCACCCTCCTAAGCTCCCCACTCTGCAGTAAACAATCCTCGGCCTGACCTGCACCAAGGTCTACTACAGTACTGCAGGGGTGCTTTTTGGGTACCACATAACATTCACTTTACATTGGTGTGGCAGCTGTACCCCCTTTAGTTGTATTAGCTCTGCTGCTTGCCCTCTAAATCTATTTTGGCCCTTGCTGCACCCTGTCTTGTTCATTGTTTTTCTTTTCTTGCTTCTTGCTTCAGTGTCTGCATCATCTGCTTCCCCAGCCCCTTCTCTCTGTGCAATAGCTATTAATACTAATGGTCTAGCTGACCCCATGAAAATTAATGCTGTAAGTTCTTTAGTTAAGACTGCAAAACCCCATGTTGTCATCCTTCAAGAGACACAGTCAACTCAGGAGGTTGCTTCATGCCTGCATCTGCCAGGCTATGATTTGCATGAAAGCCCTGGCTGCCCAACCCTAAACAGTAACAGGGGTAAATGGGGCATCATAGTCATGGTTCACCAACACCTCTTCAGTGTTCAATGTGTCCCTCTCTCACCCTGGCTGGCCATGTTGTTGCCCTTGAAATCACAATTCCCCTAAGAACAGGATGCAGCTTCATCCACCACTTCATGGGCATCTACATGCCCTGGAACCCTGGGACAACAGAAGATGATAACAACCTATTCTGGCCAACACTGACTGAATTATGCCTTTCCTCACCTGGTCCATGGCTGGTGATTGTAATGTGACCCTATTCTCCACAGAACCTACAGCCCCCATTATTGAATCTCCCCTGCACAACAAGCTTACTCCAACTTTCTGACCACGACAGGCAGCATTGACCATTGGTCAATGATACCTGACCACAATGTTCACTCCGACTACACCTACTCACTGCTGCCACACCTTGAGACAGATGCCACCACCCCTGGTCAGTCTACCATTGATCGGGCTGCTTCTTCCCAGATTGGCATGGCTGCTGTCACTGTTGAAGTCCTCCTGCACTGATCATCAAGCAATCCTCATGTCCGCTACCCTTATCCCCCCTGAGCTTGATGTCCTACCGGTCCTACCTGACAACATTCCTCCTTCTACTTATGCACCCCACTTCACCCTCCCTCTTCTGAAAGCTTTTGCCTGACACAATTCTCTATCCTTGTCAATAAGATTCTTGCTAACTGCCCCCATAAATCTGCACAGATTTCCGATGATGAAAATTTTGGGCAGCTCTACCAAATCCTCTCACTAGTCTTCTCTCACAGTGCCTCACAAACATTCTGGTCCCCATTACAAAAAACCTGACACTCTACAAAACCAACCAATGCCACTATTCACATCATAGTAAAGGAGTGCAAACAAGTGGACCAACTTCTCTCTGCCATCAATCAAAATGTCATTCTGCCCCCTCAGCAGTTCACTTACTCCTATCTTAATGCTTTTTATTCTTCTCACTCTGCCCCAAATAATACTTACCACCATCTCAGAGCTTACCTGAAAAATCTCAGGTGAACCCTGCAGAAAATCTGCTGTGCTGAGGAATGTGCCAAATGCACTGCCAGACAGTCCCATTCAGCTGGAGCTCGAGTGAGAAACCTTCTCCATGGCGGCTCCCCAAAAACCTTCTACCCAAACAAAATTATGGCTCTACCTATCGCCTTGGTTCCCCTGCCATTTTCCAACCTTAACAACCTTCTAGCAGGACAAGACAATATCAAATCCATCACTGTTCAATATTTCCAACACCTTTATCACTGAACTCCTTGCCCTGCTCAGGAGAAGCCCTGGATGTTTACACCTTCTGTAAAAACCATTGTAGCGCTAACACAAAAGCAACCATTCCTGTGGCCACAACTACTGGAGTACCACAGTTCACCTCCTGCTCTCCAAGGGTAATTGATGCCCTACCCCTACCCCTGGCCCTGATGGCTGGGGAAAATGGATTTTGCATGTGGCCACTGACAATACACTGACCTATGTCATCTCTCTTCTGAACTACATCCTTTCTTCCTCTCATTTTCCTGCATGCATTAAAGATACTAACATCTCCACTATCCACAAGTAAGGCCCTACCACAATTCTTAAACATTACAAAGGTATAGCTTCCAGTAACCTTCTCCTCAATCTTCCAGTTGCCTGGCTGAATTTCCATCTATCCCCTTATCTTGCAAAGCTGCAGGTTATCCCTGGATGTCAGGTTGCAACCCAGACTGGCATTCAGGGCTGAGACCTCCTCTCAGTGGTTTCCCAAGTCCAAAAGTGGGCTTAGCAGAGTAAAGTCCCCCTCTATGTTCTGCAGAGGGATCTGCTTATGGACTTCCTTTATCAATAGCTGAGTTGGACCGCTCCTTCCAAGCTCATGTCCATTACTGTGTCAAGACTGCCTATAGACTTACCAACCCCTTCATCGTTAATAGTGTTACTAAACAGGGAGGTTCACTGTCACCACTAAAATGCACCCTATCAACAAGCATGTGTAATCGCTGGCTCTCTGACCTCACTTCTCATTCACTACACCACCTCATCATATCCTCTGAACAAGCCCACAAAAATTTACCTCACTCTAGCCTAGACAACATAAAACAACCTATCACCATAGGTGAGGCAATGGATGACACCCTACTCATCTCTGTCTCCCTCTCCTTGCTTCTTTTTCTCACTCGACATGCTGACCAGTTCCAGGGAATGTATGGCTGGGAAATTGAATGGGCAAAGAGTGTATTTTATGCCTTTCAGGCTCCTGAATTCCCACCCACAACTGAACAACAAGCTTTCCCAATTCCTTCTGTAAATTATGCTAACCCTTCCTCACCTCAGACCTTTGAAAACCCAGTCAAAGTCAACACAGATTATATCACTTTCCTATGGGTCCCAATTAATTGGGCTGCATCAGCAAAACTGCATTAAGTATACCTATGAATGCCTTGCGCTACATACCTACGAAACATGGTCATTTGCGGAAAACATGGGTGACCTATGGATTTGAATAGCTCACGATGATTACTTGACCAACAAGTGACATGTTGGCAAATTTCGGCCCAACATTGAGGTAAGTTGGTGACCAAATGGGAAGGTGGCAAACTTGGCTACAACATTTCGAAAACATGGGATTAAGTTTTCAACCTAGTCCCATGTATGAGAAGAAGGCATCTCAATGGAGAGGATTTCATTTCTTCTTAATATTCAATACAGATTGTTTTGAAGCAATTTCATTGGCACAATAGTTACTACAGGTAAGACAGGTGGGGATCGTCGTAAGTGGTCAGAGGTGTCCAATCAGCAAAAGAGAGCATTGAGAACAGTGAGCACAGCAGGTTGAGCAAAGAAAAAGCCTAGCATGAGCAATCACGAGTGAAGCAGAGAATCATCGAGGACAAGCAAAGCAAAGAGATCAAGACAAATTTGTTGTATCGTAGGGATTTGCAGTGGCAAGCATCAAGGAGTCCAGGAAAGCGAGAATAATAACCTGTAAAGCTGCATGAGATGAATATGACAGTGATACAACCATCACAACTTACCTGCGCTCAGTCACTCTCTGGCTCCATCTGACTCTCGGGCTCCGTCTCAGGCTCCATCGCACTCTCGTCCAAATCCTTGTTGTGGCCCTTACCCCTGGAGTTAGACACCGATCTCTTCTTCCATTGTTTGTCGCCTTCAGGCTCCGTCTCGGGCTCCATCGCACTCTCATCCAAGTCCTTGCTGTGGCCCCTACCCTTGGAGTTAGACACCGATCTCTTCTTCCATCATTTGTTGCCTTCAGGTTCCATCTCGGGCTCCGTCGTGCTCTTGTCCAGATCCTTGTTGTGGCCCTTACCCCTGGAATTACGAGAGTGAGACCTACTCAGCAATGAGACTGTATTCTGTGCATCACGTTCATTATTGGATCGGCTGGGGCCAGGAGACGATGCGGTTTGGCGTTCCTTCCATGAAGTTCCGGTGGCAGCCTTCTTTGCCACTTTTTGTGCCTTGCGCTTCACCAGGAGTGCATCAAGGGTCAAACCGCGGACAGGGGCAGTAGGCTCCGTAGCTGATTTATTGTCAAATACTTGCCTAGAAAGAGTATCAGTGCAAAACAATGAGAGAGCGGTGATGAACGCACATAGTGAAGCATGCAATGGTTCCCTTTGCCCACTGTCTTGTCTCCTCATCGTTGTTTTTGTCTTCATCTTCACCTTCATCGTCGTCACCCTCGCCATCGTCCTTGAGGCAGATATCGATCCTGAATGCTCGCATCAGAGTGCCGTAAAACTCCTCAGCATTCCAATTTCCATCTCCAAGATGCCAGTCATCTGAGGCACTGAGACACCATTGGAGCTATATGAAAAAAACATCATTAGCGAGGTATCCTACACTAACAGAGAACCTACCTGGGTCGCAGCATAAGCGATCGAACCTGCCATAGGTTTCTTCATGTTGTTTTTTTGGGCCTGACCCCTCTTTGCTTTGCTGCCACCCGGCCCATCCTTCAGAGCAGTCGACGGCCCAATGAAAATGTGTTTGAAAAACTAAATGAGAAATTAATGTCGTAGTTAAGTAATAACAAAAATTGAAAAATGTACCACAACTAAGAGATCGCTTCACATAAGTCCAGAACTAGGGTCTTCTTTGTCAATCAGCGCTTCGTTGTAGAGGCACACCAGAAAGTCCGTGCTATGGACTTTTATTGAGCCGTTCACCAATTTGTTGCGAAACCTGTAAACGTAGTCAGCATGAAGGCGAACGAGTAAGATGCCACACCTTTCTGGACCTTCATCAAATGATGCCAGAAAGTCAATAGGGCAGAGAAGTCGGGCAAGCATGGGATGGTTGAAACCTCGAACATCGGCCTTGGGCTGTCAGGCAAGGATCACCAGATCGAGTGGCCCACACTTCGCACTGACATATTCCAGGCCATCTGATAGTAAGCTGTTGGAATCGTCCGAGCGCGCTCCTCACGATGCATTTCTTAACTGCCGAGATGTGACTATATGCATGCAAATGAGGAGGGAATGCGTACCAGACTAATCATTTCCTTCTCATACTTGGCCTTCCTCTTCATTTTCTTGATATCCTTTGCGAATCGCGGGTATTTCTTGTGTAGTCCGCGGTAAATGTCCAGTTCGATCTGGTATCGTTCCATGAACCTGGAATGAAAGGGCGAGTGAGTAAGATAAATATATTTATGACACAATACATACCGATTATCGTCATCATAATCCTCAGCATCCGCCTTGAGTCCAACATCCAGAACGGTGTACCAGGATACAAACAGGTGTTCACTGCAAATGATCCACCTTGTGAAATCCTTAAAATCTGTGAAGGAGTCCTTCTCTGCATCCAGCCTAACAGTAATTAATGTACGAGCAAGAATGGAATGAGACGATACTTACTTTTGGTGCTTTTTACTACCTTTATCTTCGTCAGCAGCACTCTTCTGTTTCTTGCTGTTTGTATTGTGAGATGAGGATTGCGAGGATGACTTGGATCTGGAGGATGGAATAGAATGAGAAGATGAGGACGGCATAAGGGGGAGATAGTGGTGGGAGGGAAGAAAAAGATGACGTGCCCTGCGATTCCTTCAAGATTCCTGGTCATGTGCCTCACGCATTTGTTTATTGATTGATCAAGTAGCCAACCATCGACGATCAAGTAGTAACCGACCATCAACAATCAAGTAGTAACTGACCGTCGACAATCAACATGGTCTGCTGTGCCTGTGGGCGTACTTTCCGAGATGATGGTACTCTAGGGAGGCACCGTTCTAACTGTCAAGCAGCACGCAAGCGGACCTTGGATCTTGTTGGGAAGTGAGAGGAGGCTGTAAAATGTAGGAAGGCAGAGAAAAATCTGGTGCTGGTTGAGGTGAGTAATAAGTTCTGAATACTGCAGTTAGGATCTAATGACTCTGTACAGGTTGAAGAAATCCCTATGGATGTCGAGGAGCCTCAGATTGACCCTCCTACCCCAACAGCAACTCAAAGTTGTCCAGAGGTGCTGCCAACCCAGTCTGGTCATTGCAGGTTCCTGCTGAATCATTTTGAGAATTTTGTGCCATCATCCCGCACAGCTGTGCGAGACCGTAACCCACCTGCGGGCACTCACTCCCCATCCCCATCCCCATCTCCTTCGGTACATATGCCTGAACCAGTCTTATTTAGAACAGAATGTGATAACTTTGGATTATATCACAAATACATAACCTTCCCCACTACCGATCCTGAGGCTGATCAAGATCTAGACGACATCTATGACATTCCTGGAAAATCATCAATGGAACTGGTGGACCGGCATGGGTGCAATGTTCAATGCTGCCACCGAGAACATTTACCATCCGTTTCTCAATGCGACGGTGTGCCGGTTGATGAACTGGTTCTATTCTGGTTCAAACCAAAAGTCCATTGTGGAGCTGGACCATCTCGTTAAGGAGGTCCTCATTCAGGATGACTTCAATGTCAGTGATCTCAAGGGTTTCAGTGCAGCTCGAGAGCTGCGCCGCCTTGATACAATGGAGGACAAAGCTGCGTTTTCAGGAGAGGCTGGTTGGAAGGAATCTTCTGTGAAGATTTGTTTACCTGTTGATAAGCAAAAGCTCAAGGAAGCGGTTGCTCCGACGTTCGAGATACCTGGTGTTTGGCATCGTGACCTGTTGGAGGTCATTCGTACTGCATTCGAGGACACGAAGGCACAATTTTATCATTTGACACTGTTTCATCTTTTCTGGAAACCTACTCCTGATAGCGAGCCGGAGCGAGTCGTGACAGATCTGTACAACTCGGACGCTTTCTTACAGGAGCATGAAAAACTGCAGCAACAACCAAGTGAGATGGGAGTGGGTTGTTGCTGCGATTATGGTATGGTCTGATTCGACGCACCTGGCAAATTTCGGGCAAGCATCACTATGGCTGATTTATCTCTTTCTTGGGAACCAGTCAAAGTACCAGCGCGCGAAACCATCACAATTTGCTGTGCATCACCTCGCGTACATTCCCTCAGTATGACCAGCTCTTGTATTTTTCTGATCTATCTGACTCTTTTTATAGCTCCCCATATGATTCAGGATTTCTACAAGGAAAACTTTGGTACTACTGTGTCTCAGGCAACCCTTACACACTTGAAATGGGAGCTAATGCATGCAATCTGGGAATTAATTCTTAACGACGAGTTCATGGAAGCCTATGAACATGGGATTGTGATCAAGTGCCCTGGTGGCATCTTACGGCGATTTTATCCTCGGTTCTTCACGTATTCTGCGGATTATCCAGAAAAGTGGGTTTTTAATGACAGCGTGCTATGTTCAATTTATCTAATGTCATCAGAGTTCTTCTGGCAACAATCCGAAATCTGGGGCGATGTCTCTGTCCAAGATGTGAGATCCAGAAAGTCCATGTCAGTGGTCTTGGAACAACTGTCGATCAGCAACGTCGGGATCATGAACGGACTGACACACCTTTGCGGATTGCCCGGATTGATGCAGCACACAAGGTTATCTTTGACAAGGGGGCAGGCGTCACAAGTACTTGAGTGGAGAACATTCTTAAAGAAAGATCTGAAGTGCTGACTCATGTGAGTGAAATGTATTAATAGATTCACTTAAATAACTTTTCGCTAGAATGCGTTCTCCAAGCGACTACAAAGCTTTGGGTTCAATTTTTTTTCAATGTTTGTTCCCGACTTGCTTCATGAATTTGAACTTGGGGTCTGGAAAAACACTTTCAAACATTTAATTCGAATTCTCTATGCAGTAGGTGACGATCTTATTCAAGAATTAAATTCACGGTTAGCACGCTTGAGATTTCTCAGAGTCATGCATTGATAAGAGCTTTAGGTATCGACAAATTCCTACATTTGGGACTTCAATCCGGTGGTTCAGTTCCAATGCATCCGCGATGAAGAAACTGGCTGCAAGAGATTTTGAGGATTTATTGTAGGTATGTTTTTTGTTTGTTTGGATAATTAACTGTGCGATAAATTCATCCTAGTGTTCAATTCTGGTATTCGAGGACCTACTTCCAAACCAACACCACAATATCCTGATCGCGGAAATGCTCTTCATCTTCTGTACCTGGCATGCTTATGCCAAACTCCAGCTTCACATTAGTTCTACACTTGAGGCCTTGGGGAAAACAATGCGAGCGCTTGGGGCATCACTTCGGGAGTTTGTCCAGATCATATGTTCATGTTATGCTACAAAAGAGCTGCCAAGAGAGGAAGCTGCACGAGTACGCCGTAGGGCCAATGCGAGTGCAAAGGGAAAGGGAAAGGCAACGGCGACATCTGACAAACAGAATTCAGCACATAGGCGCTTCAACATGTCTACGTACAAACTTCATGCTCTAGGTGATTATGTTGTGAATATTCAGTTGTATGGACTGACAGATAATTATTCAACTCAAGTGGTCAGTTATTTTACCTGCTGATTATTTTTAACATTGAACAAAGATTGCAGGGTGAGCTTGAACACCGCCGCATCAAGCGTTTCTATGCACGAACAAATAAAAGGTTCACGTTTACCTGACAAATAAGCAAACACCACTGGCGGCAGCAAATTTTGCAAAAGATTCGAGAGAGATACGCAGGTACAACAAGTGGCAAGGGAGCAGGACCACACCGACACTTGGAGGAGATTGTGGTACCAGTTGACGCAAGTGAGCCCTTGCCCTCAATGTCCCCTGAAAAACACCACCACATGTCTGTGTCTCGTCGACATCCTGTCAATATTTTGTGATGGACGGATGAGTGCTCTGATGATCCAGTGACCAGGGTATGCACTTCCCCTCCTTCATTGCACTATACTAATCTCAAGTAGACATTTATTCTTGACCTCAAATCACATCTCTTAGCATGTCTACTCAACCAGCCTTTCAGTGATGACCATGTCTACTCAGATATTGAGCTAGCAATGGTCAAAATTGTCAACAACTGAATTTACAACCACAAGGTTCTCGATGTGAATTATACAACTTACAATATGCAGCGCGCACGAGATTCAATCAACCCTCGGACACACCCTGATATTATGCTTCTCTCAGGTGAAGATCGTGACGATTCAGACCCCCATCCATATTGGTATGCATGGGTGCTTGGGATATACCATGCAGAGGTCCATCATGATCACCCAAATGCAGTTTCATCTGATGTCCAGGTATTGGAGTTCCTGTGGGTACGTTGGCTTGGTCAAGATGCCGACTACAACACGGGGTCAATATGGCATCATCTACATTGAGTGGGGTTTGTGCCAGATGACCCCATCAATCTTGATGATCCCACACAGGCAAGTGGTGCATTTGGCTTTATTGATCCAGCAGAGGTCATCCAGGGTGTACACCTCATTCCTGCATTTGCCCATGGAAAGACAGATGGACTTCTTGGACCATCAATCACACGCCCATGGAAGGATGAGGATCAAGACTAGCAATACTTCTACGTTAACATGTATTTTTTTTTTCTTTGACTGAGACCTTCTATCTGATTACGGTCTAGGTTTGTTGATCGCGATATGTTCATGCATTTCCGAGGGGGGGGGATTGGACACAAGAGGATGCTTGACCGGATTGCTGGTTTATGAAACAAGGAGCAGCCACTTTCCACTGCTGACCAAATGAATGAGGATCTGGATGCTGAGGATATAGAAGGATTAGGGGAGAATGATGAGCAGGAGGAAGATGAGGAAGATGAGGAAGATGAAGAAGACAAGGAAGATGAGGAGGAAGAATCAGACGAGTCCGATGAGAGTTTGATTGAGTTGGATCTGGATGGAGAGGAAGGAGGCGAGGATGAGTATAATATCTTGGGCTTTGTGGCTTTTTGAAATACTGTATTGGACAATATAATCTTGTCTCCAGTTTCAATATGGTGTCCAACATGGGGCATGTAGGCAAACTCGTGCGCAACCTTGGATCACAATCCCTGTTCTTTGCCATGTTTTAGAAGTATTGCAAGCCCTGTAAAAACTTGTAGACAAAGTTGGCTAGTATCACAAACATGTCTCAGGAATCCAAACTATCTTACATGTTTTTGTCAAGGATGCAATGCCAATAAAACTTGTAATCAGAATGGAATTAAATATCATATTTGCATGAAGATACACAAGTTTTCAAGTAGATGGAATGTGAATAGCTACAGGTTTCATACTTCATGCAAGTAGGTAATTGATGCAAACCAATGCATACTTAATGCGATTTTGCTGATGTGAGATCCATTTCCAACACCTCCAGGATCTCATCTTCCACTTTTTATTTCCTCTTCACCCACAGCCACTGCCTCTAACAGCATTATGACCTATCCTCTCTCTCAAATTAATCTCTTACCTCTGGCCATTGCTGAGCTTCCAGCCACTCACACATGCTCAGGCTGCCACTCTTGACATGCAAGTTGCTCACAAGATTCATGCTTACCTTGGTATGCCTTTCCACTTTAATTCTACACTCCTCCTTCTCCCTATCCATCTATGGGGTTTTGGGTTCCCCTCCATTGCCTGAATAGACAGTGCATTGGCAGTGGCTGGTCTCCAGAGAGATCTTAACCACCACATTCCTGTCTTTTGTAACATTGCTCAGGTGGCACTAGTGGACTGGACCTGCCAAATCAACCACTGCACTGCCCCACTAACAATATCTCCCTCCTCACCAGACTTCACACATCAAACACAATACATTCCTAGCTCCTGGCTGACAGCCCTCAAAATGATGAAGACTGTTGGTATCTTGTTTCAGGTGACTGACCTCAGTCACTTTCTGTCTGGAACTGTCTCCTTCATTCATCTCTACAACATCACCTCCCCCTCCCTTCCAAACTAAAGCTTGTCTGCCCACCTCCTATCCAACTTTGCCAAGCATGACTCCACCATGTTGGAACATGGAACTACACACAGTTTTCCCCATTCCCCACCTCCTTCTCCCCCCTCTCGCTTACCTTCCCAAACCACCAATGGATGCTCACCCATGATTGGCCCCTCCTTCATGCTTAGCTCACCTCCCTTCCTGTCACCTTATCCACCCTTGCTCATCCCCACCTGTTGCTCCTCCTAAGCTGTCCCGCCTAACAATCAATAGCAGAAAAGAACATCCTCCACTTATCCATCCTTCCTACCCTTCCCCACACCCACAATGCACCTCCTCACCTTTTTGCCTCCAATGGTTCTTTGTTGACCACCAACAATGGCCAGCTGCAAGTGGTGTTTGCTACCTTTGCAAACTGAAAAGTGTTTCCTCTCTCACTCCACTGATTCCATGGAAGCACCAATATCCTCCTTGCAGAAGCTTATGGCATTCTTTGTCAACTGCTTCTTGCTCATGAATCAGCAACTACCTGTAATAATCAACCCCTCATACTTTCCGACCACCTAAACTCCATCAGACTTCTCAATGAACCTTTGAAAACTACTTTCCAAGCTCTCTTCCTACACCTGGCATGGTCACTCTATCATTGGATTTTGAATATTCTCAACTCAGTGGCAAGAACAGATGATGAGGGTATAAAATCTAATACAGGAAAAGATGCTGTGGAAGAGACTTCACATTTGATAGCTTCTTTCTCTCCTCTGCTTTCATATGTTAGGGCTCATACAGACAACACCTTAACCCCCTCACAGCTGAACTGCCTGGTGGACTATGTCACATCCCATGCCTACCATCATTTGTGCCCCCCTCTGTTACCAACCTTTATGATGGATGACTATACACCCTACACCCAAACCCTTGGATTCATTGATGCTTCCATTTTCACCTTGGTTGAGAATACTTTGGCTGAAAAACTGACACCTCCACCATGCCCTCTTGTCATTTCTGAGGCCCTATACAACCCTCATCCACCACCAGAATACCCATAATTTTGGGCTTGATCTGCATATTCAGCTGTAATCCAGCTCTATACCAGAAGTGATCAGCCATTAACCTCCACACATGACTGCACAATGGCTGCCAGCCATGGTGCCATTTTGGCTGTGTTACCTTTGAATCCACCCATCATATCTTCACACACTGTGCCCATTTCCATTGTAACTCTACCCCAAACCTCCACCAATCAGTAACCATCACATCGGAGTCCTTCAGGAGCAGTCTTGACCACCACCCACACTTCTGCACCCTCCTCGACTCCATTTTTACTGATGGTAGAGTCTGGCCATCAACTGCATAGGTCTACTATATGGGTCTAGTGCCTCAAGTGGCCAGCTTCCTCCCTCAAACACCTCATGCCACTGCAGCATCAACAACTCCTCTGTCATCTAGCTAATGACTGCCATGTGATATCAATCTGCCTTGCAGGTCACACTTGGGGAATCATGCATCGCTCATTTTCACCTTACCATAGTGACCCTAGTAGCACCAAACAAAAAATTGTTCAGCTACCACCTAACCTCTCTCACATCACTTCCTCTTGCACCTCTTGTCTCTCCATTATGCATTCTAATACCTAATCTACTACCTAACTTACTTTCCTCCCTCTTACTTTCCTCCAGTCTTTACTTTACTTTACTTACCCAGAGTTGGCGAGGTATGGCTTCCACCTTACCTGAGTTACTTACATAATGTAGTTGACCTGAATCATATCATATCACATCATGTCATGTAATATTTATGGTTGTTGTCATGGCAATCATGCAATCATGATTCATGGTCATACACTCTACTTGTCGAATTCTACACTGTGTAGATGCATGAAGATCTGCCCAGTGCTTGGATCTACCTCCCATATTCACCCAGTAATGCCTTGGCCACTATTTGAGGACCAAACTAACTGGCCTAGCACTCCCCTGCTCTGACATTTCCTTAAAAGGAATATCTTACAAATTAATATACCACATGATTTATGTATTCTGTTGTCAAGAACAGCTTTCCCATCCACACCAAACCAATGAACAAACATTTCCCACTGTCCAACCATCTTCGGTTCTTTTGAATTCAACATTCTTTGCTTATTCTTTTAACTAATTTGGTAGGCTAGGAAGCTTTCAATCATCATAATTAAGTTTTTATTGTAAACTTTGTTACTCAGCTAACTACACCCTTTTTACTCTTTTTTAGATTACTACAACTTTTCAACAACAAGGGCTGTCCCAGTCCACGCATCCCCTCCTCCCCATGCAAATGAGATGTGAGGCTACATAGGAGGTATCAGAGAGCTTATTGAAGTGAGATAACCATGAGGTGAGGACTCTTGCAACTCCCAGCTGATGAAACATGAGACAGCACCCTATGCCCACACCAACACTGTGAGCCCCTGCTTGCAGGGTGGACAATGGGACAATGAAGAGCAGGGATGAACTGACACTATGACAGCCCCAACTGCAACCACAAGCAACTGCTCACAGGGTGGAAATGCAGAGCACAACGAGAAGGAGGGGGAGAAACAATGACCCCCACTGCCACTGCTCGGCACTGTCTGCAGGGTGGATTATGGGTGGAAGGACAGCACAACAAAGGCCAACTGCTTGCAGGGTGGAGATGGGGAGCAGCATGGCCAAAGGAGGAAACAGCACACTAACAATGACAGTGACAATGGGGAGGAAAACAACAACAGAACAACAGGCAATACTTGACCCCCAGGGGAAGGTGAGGATGAGGATGGCCATCACCACCATCATCACCACCATCACTACTGGACCTCCAACCGCTGTTGTGAGGAACTGTTCACAGGGTGGGAACAGAGAGCAGGAAGGCCAGGGATGATGGGGAGAAGTAGCAGACACAAGGGAGGAGGAGGAGACAATGGAGTTGACACACCCAGGATGCACCCAGGACGATGGCATGATCCTCTCCCCTGCATTTTGCATGGGGGGCAGAATTTTTTTTTTTACATTCCAATTAATATTTTTCTTGCTCTGTCCTCTCGCATTTTTGTGGGATTAATTCTATTATATACATAATAGTGTAGTATGGCCAAATACATAAAATTTTGAATGACACAAACACTGAATGTATGGGCAGTGAAAACTTAGAAGTTTGTCTCTGTGAGTGCAGATGAAATGGTGGTCACAGTTATGGAGACTTTTATTTGCATACATTAAATTGTCTGTTAATCTAGTGGTTCTTAGTTGGTTAACCCTGTTCAAGATTAACATCTGTTGGGCATTACACCAGGCACACAGTTCAATCCCTGCTGCTGGCAAAATTATATAAAGTCTGTAAAACTAGTCTGTGATTCTCAAGCAAGTGGTTTTCCTGTAATTCATTGTGTTTTACTACTCAAGTCATTTTGGTTAAATGAAACTCCAAATGCAACAGCAAGGTTTCACTATCACAGTAAGATAAGAAGGCAGCAGAAACTGTACTATTAAATGAGATAAGATATAGAAGGGGGGAGTAGCTGGGAGGAAGAAAAGTAGGAAAGGAGAAAAGAATCAAACAAGTGTATAGTTCTGGGATACAGGCAGTGAGTGGAACCAGACAGCCAGAAATACTACCAGATATATGTAGAGTACTGTGGGCTGGGAACTTGGAGTATGTATCAGAGTATTGAGTGGCCACTGATAGCATTCAGCAGCTCACATAACAGCCAGTGGTCAAAAGCATCGTCAAACGAGGCAGATTCCTCCCCTGGTACAGGTGGGTATGAAGCCTGTGCAAGCCCAATAATATGTTTTGCAGGAAACCTGGCAGTGTGAGAGCAGGTCTGAAAGCTAATTCTTCCCTGACCTATCATGATCCTCACCTGGTCAATGCTCTCAGCATAATAAAAGTCATTCTCCTCTGAGATAATACTCTGGATTGTAAAAGTGTTCATTAGTGGTATAAAGGGCTAGTAGCTGGTGACTTACACTGATCCTATCATCAGCCCCTGGATCAATGAAAGTTGGATGAAAGGTGAGCTTGTTAAGAACTGATCCTGGAGTGCATGTTGGAATCCAGTTGGATCCTGTGGGTGTTGATAGCAGGAGGTTGTCAGATTGTAGCAGATTCTGTGGAAGGAGAACAGAAAGGACGTGGCTTCAACTTGTAAGAAGTTGCACCCTTCACCTTGTCTGGTGTCCTAATTTCAAGATGAAGGTTTTGGAGGTAGGAGTGGGTAAGTGTGGGAAGTGCAGAAGGAGGAGTGTGGAGGGACTTGGGTTAAGTTTGGATGAGACCAGAACTTTGGAGGGAGAGCTAGAGGTCAAGTCCAATGAAGTTTGAGCTCTTAGAGGACAGAGGTAGGAGTAGAACAAGATTGGATTGGCAGATTTATATTGAGTCTAAGTCAAGTCTTTGTGGATATATGAACTGAGGAATATAAGTCAAAACTAACTAGGCTTAAATACTGGGGTACAGAATCAGAGCAGAACATCTTGGTAACTGCGGCAGTGTCTCGACTGCATAGATGACTTACTTAGTGGGGGCTGCACAGGAGTCCATAGTCAAATTTGCAAAAGAGATGGCAGCCTTGAGAAGGCAGCCATGGGTGCTGTACAAGGTGGCCTGATGCACAGCAGTGTGGGCTGTGCAAGGCAGCTGGGAACAAAAGTGGAAGGAGTCAGTGAATGTTGCAGAAAAGGGTTGGATGGGTGCAGGTTCTGATCAGGTGAGGAACAGTTCTTGACAGAGCCTGTGATTGCCCAGACAAACACCCTGACCCAGAAAGAAGTGACCAATACCTATGAAAGATCAATAATAGACCTAAAACCCCCTTGGACAGCTTTAAAAAGCTCAGGGCAGGGAAGACCAGAACCCTGCAGAAAATTTTCCAATTGTCATATTATTTCCTCCTGCCATAGTCATAGTTCCGGAATATGAAAGTGATGGTGGAGTTACTGAGAGATATGGCTCAACAGAGTCATAGCCCCTGATGCTTGAGGTCCACCTCATACTGAAAAATGTCTCAGAGCCAAACACCAACATCTAGTGTTTGCACACCTTATTTTCCAATGTATGTACAACTCGAGAGAAAGAATGTCCTAAGTAATACAAATTGCTGTTCACAGGGTGGTGTGAATAGAGAACTATAATTAAAAAAATCAAATGTATTATATTCAGCAATTCCCACATGGCAGCTTGTTGTGTTGAACATAACTCAAGTGGGCGAGGTCGTCTATCATGGTGATGATTGTGAAGTGACAACTGTGACCATGACCATGGACATGACTATGACTGTGACCATGATGACCATGATCTTGATGAGAGCATGTGACCAAGGCACATGCTCTCAAAAACACACAAAACTACCTGCTATGACTTTGCTAAGTATTATTTTGTGAAAAATCCTTTTATATGTGCTTGGATGTTCCACCTGGATGAACCCCAACAAGTCTTGTTTACTTTGCAATACTTAGTGCTTCACTAATCCTACATAAAAATTTGCAGCTGATCATGGAAACTTTGTCAATGAAAAGATGATCTATGCCTTCCCACATTGATATCAGGTCTCAATGGGACTTACTGTTTGATTTGTTTGATTTCTTGGTGTTTAAACATAGTGTAGCATGAAGAGTCATACACTGGCTGCACAGCAAGATACTTCTGAGAAGGTATGATGTTGATATTCTGGAAGTACTGCTAATACTGCCACCATACTCACCAAGGGATATTTTGCCAGTATGCATACCAATCTAGAATACTACTTCAGTACAGTTGATTATTTCATAATGCATTGTATCATAATGCATAACTCTCATACTGCATAGGGTTTTCATTGGAACCATGATGGGATGCAGGTAAATGGGCTCCATAATGCATAGGTCTTGGAGGGCCCATTATGCAATATGACATGACCAAAATAGGGAAGTGGGCTTGGAAACATGGCCCCCCACCCCTCTTGGGCCACCATACAGTGGACATTGTCTGTCAAACATTACATTTGAGTTGTACGATAGTAAGATATGCATTGTAGCATCCCCCACCCACCACTATGACTGGGCCTGAACATATATGCAAACCTCATGAGAAGCCAGCACCCTATGCTCACCAGCTGAGAACCAAAAAGGACAAAAATGCACCAAAGACTTGGCAAAACCAGTCAAAAGCCACCATGGTGAGAACCTCACATTGCATGACTGGAAAACTGTGTATGCTTTCATTGATGCACATCCAGCAATGTCCCAGGGACATGTGGTCAACTATTTCAAGACCAAACAGGATGGCACATTGATTTTTACACAGTCCACACTGTCCCAAAAGATGAAGAACTGATCTTGAGGCACACACAGATTCATATCTGAATGCGCTGTCATCCAAACACTCTTGCATTGTCATATGGCCTGATGTTGAGGAAGCTCTGATTTTGTGGGTGCAACACATGGAAGCAAAAGGGGAGATGGTCAACAGCCCAATTCCTTAATAAAAAAAGAGCTCAATTTGAGAAAGCATTTGATGTTCCACAGGAGGAGCAGCTCATGGGTGATGGATGTGTGCCCGCATTCTGTGCAGCATACAAGATGAAAGAGTATCAGAGGCATGGGGAAGCTGGGTCTGTTGACCTCGAGGCTGTAGAAGTTGAACAATGATGTGTGCAAGGTATTCTGATGAAATTTGCTCCATGCAACCGGTTCAATGTTGATGAGATGGGATTTTTTGCCTTGTGAGTAACATTGTTAATGAGTGGAAAGAAGAAAGAAAAGTTTCGAATCACCATTGCCTTTGCATGTAACACAGATGGGAGTGAGAAATTACCACCCATCTACATTGGTAAATCCAAAAAGCCATGTTGCTTCAAGAAGGAGTCACCAGAATAACAAGGATTTTACTATTGCAACAACAAAACAGCATGGATAACATCCAAGATCTTCAAAGAGTGAGTTTATTGTTTTGCAGGGTGCAGAATGCGACATGTGACATGAATTTCAGAATGTGGATGTCAAGATGCAAACCCAGAACAGGCATTGGCTGACAATTTTTCAGGCCACAACATTTTGTATGAGCCTCGCAACATTCAGCTGGAGTTTTTTGAGCCAAATATGATGTTGTATGTTCAACCACTTGATGCAAGCATCATACAGTGCTTCAAAGCTCATTATTGGCATGAATTTTGTTCATGGGCACTTGATCTCAATGATTTGGAAGAGGCAAACATCTACAAGATCAACATTCTCAAAGCGATGTTGTTAGCAAAATCAGCTTGGGATGTGATCATAGACACAACAATTCAGAATTGTTGGGATCATACTCAGATTCAACTATATGTGTCATATTTCAAGACCAGTCACACCATCACTCACTCAGGTACACAGCATTGAAAAAGTGTCAGATATCACAGCAGAAAAATCATCTGTCTGCTCCAATCCTGCAGCATGGAACATTGTATGAGAGTTTGCAACCATGGAAATGACCATTCCACAGGTAGAAAAGCAGCTCATCAATCTTTTGGGCAATCAATACAATGACAAGGACTGGCGTCCACTGGCGTTCAGCCATTGAAGCTGTGAATAATGCTGAGGGTGATGTGACAGCCACACTGAAAGCTGTGCAGGAACTCACTTTGACAAGTCATCTTCCATGCTTAACAATCTGAATCCCTGCTCGCCCCAACCAAGCACCTACCCCACAACTCCAGTAGGTGGAGGCTGATCTGATGAATACTGTCTAGGAGCTCAAGAAGCAAAACCAAATCTATGGGGAGCCACTGACATTAGAAGAACTTGTCAATTCAACCAAAGAAACATGGGATAGTGATTCACCAAAAGAATTTGATGGGGATGCTGAAATTGCTGCCAAGGTAAAACACCAGATGGTGGTTGAATGAGGTGAGATTATTGATGTAGCTGACAATGATGATGAGGATGAGGAGGAAGATGATGATAAGGATCTCCCTGTGAGCACTGCTGAGATTTTGCAATTGTGCAAGCAGGTTTAACAGCTGTGTTTCAAACATGGGGCAGGGGAATCTTCTTTGGAATTGCCAAAGTGCTTATGGCATTTCAGGGCTCATTTACTACACACAGAGCTCAAAAATGCAAAGCAGACCACTCTCAATAGATTCTTTGCAAAGTAGCAGTTTTATGCAGCAGTATTAGCAAATTGATTACTTGTCACAACTCAGGGTGGGGTCACAATGTCACAATATGTGACCATGCTGTACTGCATAATTGTCATAATGCATGACTTGAGGGCCAGTCCCAATGCTATGCATTATGAGATAGTCAACTGTACTTTCAGTACTATCCTGTCAAAATACCTCTAGTGAACTATGTTGACAATATTAGAAATACTGTCAGGATACTTTCACAGTAAGGCTCCAACTGTTCTATCTATATAACCATTTTACATGGTTTATACCACATATGTTTACATTTATGTATACCCCCTTGTCACCAAAGTCACATATACAGTAGTTAAATGGTATATAGATGGTTAAATGGTATATAGATGGTTAAATGGTATATAGATGATTAAATGGTATATAGATGGTTACACGGTTTAAGTAGAAGTAGTGGTCTGACACACTACTTGCTACATACTACCTACAAATGGCTTAAATATATCTAGGGAATGCTCAATAGAGTCAATACACACAAAAATGCGACATGTTGAGACCATGGGAACGCGACTAATGATGATTGACTCCTTGATGATCATTGTTATTACACCATGACACTGGCTATAGTAAGGATTCTTTTAATAGGTAATTCTTCCTCCTTTTCTTGTTCTTTTTACTACTAATAATCTCCTTTTTCTTTTCTATCATAACTTGTATTCTCATGAGTCACCAGAGCTACCATGACAACTTCCACCATTGAAATAGTGAGTTTTTTTGTTTATTTCTCTCTAACTATAAATAGCCAAATGTTGTTTTCCCAGTGTTTTCAGCTCGACAACAGCCAACAATGCACATAATGACCCTCTCCATCCAAATGGGATGTGAAGCTCTCGTTTGGGCATTGGAGACCATAGAGGGGTGTCAGGAGACCCAAGGAGTGGGATATCTGCTAGGTATGCCCCTTATTCCCATCTCCACCCACCCAAATTTACACCCACCCCCAGATCAACCACAGACCCAGCACCCCATTACCTGGTAACGACAATGGGGAGGACAATGATGATGACAGGGAGGACAATGAGGAGGACAACTACCACTAGGATGAGCCCAATGAATTGACACAGCAGAACATGACAGGAAGACAACAACCAGGAGGACCACATGGTCATGGCCACCACCACAGTACCCCCAACCACTGCCGCAAGCAACTGTTTGTGGGGTGGAAATGGGGAGCAATGAGGGATGGGTGACAAGGATTGTGAGGTGACAAAAACTGCAAGGATGATGAGGATGATGGCAATCCAGGACCAAGGCAGGGACCAGATGACAATGGGGATGACAGGGACTTGGACAATGACAATGACAAATGAAGGGGACAAACCATGAATGGGGGGGGGGGGGGGGGGGGGGGGGGGGGAAACCAGCAAGGGTGAACAACTAGGAGAGGAGGGCACCACCACTGCGAGCAGATGAAGGGTGCTAACATGGGACAGGGATGATGGGGACAAGAGACATGGAAGCAACCACCTCCATGAACAACTGCTCATTGGGTGGCCTCCCCTGCGCAAAATGCAAGGTTTTTTGTTTCTATCAGTAATTACTTTTGTGGCCCCTCACTTCATACCATGGTTAGTTAGGTCAATAAAATTCTCCAATGCTTTCATCAAATACTAATATTTTAACTGTATATACTGTTTATTAAATGGTATATAGATGGTTATACTGTTTAGACTACTGTTTATGTATACTTGACCTTGGTTAAGTAAACATAAACTAAACGGTTGGAGCCTTGTTTCACAGTACTTCTCAGCTTCTGATAGTGCTGTGCTTGGCCTGGCCTGGAGATCTGACAAGCCAAAGCCAGGCCGTCAGGCCGCGGCTTTTCAAGTGTTGTATCTCAGTGAGTTTGAAGTACTAAATCGTGGTTACCATGTGCCAAGTCACGATATTGAACCAGTGTCGTATGTTCTCAATGTTTGGATGGACACATGACAGCGTTACGATTTACGATGTGAGTCGTTTCGATTGTCGCGTCGTGTTCACAGTAGTCATGTGACCGGCCAAACGAACATGTTTTGGACGTGTTTTCATGTAACAACATCGTCGTCCATCGAGTACACTGTATACCAAGCTGCATTCGAGGTAAGTTAGACCCCTGGAAGCATCAAACTTGCTGGCTAACCTCTCAGGAAACTTTTATTATTCTTGCATACAAAGCCGCGGCCCAGGCCAAGCCAGGCCAGGGCCAAGCCCTAGTTGACGGCTTTGGCTCGGCCTGTGGATTGGGAAAGCCAAAGCCGTCTCAGGCCAGGCCAAAGCCGGGGCTTTCAGGCCAAGCCGGGCCGGAACAGCACTAGCTTCTGATGAGAGCGCTAGTGGCCGCACTGGCTAAAGGGCAGGTTGGAACCACTGAACAGATGGCCGAGGTCTTCCAAGGCATACTTATTTTTAGCTCAAAGACTACTAGACCTTCTCCCACCGACCCTCTAAGGCCTATTCCCATCATCACAAACAATGGGCCTTACAGGTTTCACGTGATGTAAACTGATGCTACCTGAGGTGGTTTGGAGGTGGTGTTACAGTTACTGTTGCAAGTTCGATGTTTCTCATGCCACTGGTAGGCGTCAGTCATCACGCACAGCTTCTACATATCCGGGCCAGATTCCTTCAACGAAGCTCCGCAGGCAACATCACGATGGATGGAATCGAGACTACACGTCCATTTGGTAATTTTTGAGCTCATCAGATCTTGCACAATTGTCCAGAACTAGCTAGTATACAAACAAGCAAATGGCGGGCGAATTTACAAGAACATTCATTCAAACCTAGTTTCCCACAGCAAACAAATAATGTCATGTATCTTGTTGAGTGAGAGATTGGTGAGAGATAGGGCGACAAACCTTACATAACTTTAGCAGTTTAGACGAGTTCCCAGCGATCTCCGCCTTCTACCTGATTAAAAAGCAGTGAATCATTGTCTGTGACCAGGAAGCCGCCATCAAACTGCGAGAACTTGATTGGAGTCGATGGCCCAGGGCCTAGTGTTAATTGCCCACTAGTTTGGACATGAAGGAAATTCTGAGATTCAAAGAGGCTGATGATAATGCTATCGGTGCCAATCATCACTTGTCCATCGCGCTGATTGTCTGCGATTTCGACAGTGAACTTGGTGCGGTGGGTGCGAGAAATGACAAGACGTTGGCCATCAAAGAACCAACACTGGTTTCCTTGGACGGAGGAACGAATGAAGAATCTGCGAAGGCAACATCGAAATAGTAAAGTAAGTCTAGAAGGTCCTTTGGATTGAGTATTACTGGTAACTTACCCTCGTCCACTTATGTGATCAGTGAAGTTAAGAACGGGAGCAATATCAATTACGCGACCGTCTCTGTCGTTAAGCAAAGTGAAAAAAACGCGTCCGAGAAACTTTTTGGCACAACGATCGTCGTTGATGGTCTCCATAATATTGCCGTAGTTGACATTAGGATCATGGATGTAGAACTGAGACGTGATGCGTTTCACTTCGGAAAATCTTTGATAACCAGAGGCAACAGAGTCAATCACTGCTCGCCACCATTCATCGGCAGTGGCCCGATTGGCAAATACGATCATGTATCGATAAGCCCAATCGGTAGTGGTCTGTCGGACGGAGAAAGTTTAGCGATAGGGTTCCTGATGATTGATGGCCATCACCTACGTGTTTTGCATAGGCATAGAAAAGTCCTGGCGGGGAAGACATGGTTCGCCACAAAAAATATCAGGAAGTCAGGCTCAATTCAATTAGTACACGAGAGGGATAGCACGAAAGTTGCGCGGACTTCACCGGTTGTCGTCAAAGTGGATAGGTTTCCGAATTGATATTCAAATGTAAATTCAGGCTGCCTTTAAGTATAGAAGGCAGGCATAAACGGCTCCAAGGTTCCAAATAAGTCAACCCGATGATCGAGGAATCAGCGGACCTTTAATCATTGGATGACTTGTAGGAACCATGTGAACGGGACCGGGTGAGGAAGACAGATTTTCAAGCGCAGCTAGATACAAGCGCTCAAGCTCAAGACTTGGGTTTGTACGTTTCTGCATTGAGTTCTCCTGTCGACCGCACAGATAGTGACGTATCCGCTACAGTGATCAGGTCTTAAGTGTACTGTGATCATACCAAGCCTCAGGTATGTTGAAGCGTGACTATTTCGAGTGTCTCTTCATCTGTTCGAAGGCCGATCGAGTCGAGACTGGATCATTGAAGGTGTCCGGTGGCGGAATTCTGAACACGAGGGGCCCTGGAAGAGGAACGTGACACCATGCCGCTGGGCGTCTGATAACATGTCCATGTCCGTCAAAAGATAGACAACACCCGGTGTCAAAGAAGATCCTAGTCCAGAATATGGGCCGAAGGTTCTTTTAGCAGTCCGCAGATAATAAACTTTCCCAACTAGATCCGGTACTGTGCGTTATGGAAGGTAAAACAAATCCAAGTTCAGCCGAAAAATATTTACAGGGTGGTCAATCCGAGTTGTGCAATTTAGTCCTACTGGCAGATATCTGGGGAGTCGGACAGCTTGAATTTTGCCACGCATTCAGACATAAGAATGGAAGACAGCATTTGCGATCACACTGATCACTTGAAGCTGTGTCTGGTGTCATCCTGAGCACGCAATACTGGTAGTATTTTCCGGTACGAGTGCATGTGCGTCGATGACATCCAGGGGCAATCTCAGAGTAAATCAGAGATGATTGACTGATATATCGTGTGAAAAGCTTGAAAGGTGAGGGATTGTGACGATCATTTGTTGTCGATTACGATTAAGTGACAGGTATAGCGCTGCCTCGCGTTGGTCAGGAGGTATTCAACGTGGGTTTAAATCAATTTGAACTGGGAAGGAGAGTGGCCCTCGGGTTTGAGCGCCTCGAGGTGTCTCTTCAGAACATGAGGTGGAGGAGAATTTGGGGACGTAGTAGAATAAGGATTTGATTGACTGTTCAGCCATGCTTTGATCATAGTTTCGACAGCTACGGCAAGGGTGTCGGGACGGTAATTTTTCATATGACGTCGGTATTTTTGTTTCATGGCTCTCGAGACCCCCCTCCCCCTTCCTGCCATATATGGTATGTTTCAATCACGTGTACATGTTATTTTTTCTTTCAGATGTCAATGTGTGAATCAGCGATGCCGCAGGACCAATGTCAGGCCAGTGGTGACCCTGGCTGAGTGTTCATTACTAGGGCTGTACACCATCTGTTCAACAGTTATGGCCATACGATTGACAATTGAATATGGTACAGTTGAGCTGTCAACCGTCCAGCAATGTGAGTTGTTTTGATAAACACATTGAAGTGGTGAGCAATGTTGATGAAAAAAGATACAGTTTGATATACCTAATCCATCAACTGTGACTCGCGGAAGATTCTAAAGAATGTGATGCTGCTGATGCAACTGTTTCATTAATTGGTTGATTTCTTAGACATGATGCTATTTAGTTCAAGATCCCCACACACATAAACAAACTAGATCTTGAGTATGTCAGCATAAGATCACTCACTCGCTTACATCCAGGTAGTAATTGACACTATCCAATGTTATGAGTGCTTTACCAAGTCCTTTCAGGGCTTTACTATGTTAAACCAACACTCAAATGACACCTATCAGCATTGTTTTCACCATGGTCAAGAAAAAATTTCAGCCTCTGGCAGGACCCCCCCCCCCCCCCCCTATGTCTGGTTCAGGATTCCCATCCCGACACCCCCTTGGGCTATGGTGGTGGCCTTACTGTCTGCTGTCTGCTTTGCACACTGTTCAGTAAAAAACAATGGTATATCCATTCAGCAGATTTCTGCAAACCATGATAGATCCATCAGTAGCAGATTGGGCCCATGGCAGGAAAGACTCATGTGGGCCCAGGGTGTGATGCATCCATGTGGGCCCAGTATACAGATTCACTGCTGGCGATGATTATTCCTGGTGGCAATTGCTGAAAAATTCTTGGCGACAGTAACATCTGAATCACGGCACCAGTAGTGATGTGTAAGGCCTGGCCCAAAGCCCTTAAGCCCTGGAAGCCTGAGCCAAGCCGAGCCTCAGAGGAGGCTTGGTAGGGCCTAGGGCTTGGCTCAATGTTTCTGAAGCCTGAGCTGAGCCCTCAAGCCCCAGCTTGGTGGCTGTGATTCACCAGCGCTGCATCATGCACTTCTCGACTCCTCTTCTTGTGAATTGGAAGCTCCTGGGGCACAGCAGTAAGCAAATGCCTAATGTCTAGCTTACCAGGAGCTGCACAGACAATGTAGGAGTCGGGGAGCTGGGATAGGTGGGTGTGCATGATTGCACTGAGGGTGAGTACTGTCCAAATTCAAGCTTGTGAAGGAGGGTGTTAACTTGATCAATGGGGTCAGCCAAAAAAGGAACATATTTGGTGAATACATGCCTTGTGGCTGTCCTGCCAGGCAGATCTCCCCAAACATCAGATAAATCACACCAGAAGCGGTGTATACAATTTGAGCTCATCTGAATCAAACCTGGGCCCTTGCGGTCAAGATCAAGAGAATTTCATTGTCAGGGTATGTCAAAAGTGGTATGTCGAAAGCAATGATCTAAAAAAAAAGTATTAATATCATAAGTGGAAAGAAGAGCCCATGTTGCAACTATGCTGAGCAGAACAATGAGAGGGGTTTTGAACAAATTGTGCATTGTTGATCAACATCAGTGGCAAGTTCCAGACAATGTTGGACGCTGCAACTTCAAGTTCATACTGAAACTTAGACTCGTGGTCCCACTTACTTTTAACTGACTTTTTGAGGTATTTTTACCATTATATTTATATCCTCTACAAGATTTTCAGATTCCCTACTCAAGCCATGGCCTAAGCCTGAGCCAAGCCTGAGCCAAGCCAAGCATGCTACTAGGGCCCAGCTCAGGATGTATCAAAGCCTGAGCCTGCTCAGGCCGAGCCCAAGGCCCAGCTTTCAAGCTGAGCCAGGCCCTGCACATCACTAGGCACTGGCTAGCACAGTCACCATTTTACTACCTGTTACCACATATACATGGGCCCATGCAATGAATACGTGTGATACAGAACAATTGTATTGGCCCACCACTGGTTCCCAGTGCCAATGATCATTGTAGGTTGGTAGGAAAAGTGCAGCAGCAGGTCAGCAGATATTGGCAGTTGGATGAATACGGTGTCAGGTCACAGCAGATATGGTTGCACATAGGTAAGCTACACTGTACCAAATAATATGGTCTATTGAATGCATAAAGTGTATCAAATGAATACACTTTTACAATTCTTGCTTGTGATACACTATGAAGAATGTTAATAATATACAGATCAGAGATAGTGTACACAGTACTCAGCAACAGCATTGGCAATGGCATCAGCATCGGCATAGAAGTATGGCATCGGCATCAGGCACCACTTCATAACAGTATGACCTAGCTGCATGTACTATAGTGAATTACAATGCTTGGTATAGATGTGCATAGGAGACTGTATGGCCTAGCTATGGGCAATGATGCAATAAGACATTCTATGTAGTGCAGACCTACCAAATGGGTCTTTTACAATTCTTGCTTGTGATACACTATGAAGAATGTTAATAGACAGATCAGTGACCTATGAGATAGCATTGGACACAGTATTCGGCATCGGCAATGGCATTGGCATAGATGTGTGGTAAGAATCTAATACTGTTGATGAAATAGTCACAGCCATCAGCATTGGCATCAGCAGACACATTGGCACAGAAATCTACATCAACATCAACATTGGCAGCAGCAGACAGACACTTTGGGGTGGAAATCTATTTATCAAGAGCATCGGCAATGGGCATTAGCAAACCAGATGCATAATGGGTGCAGGGAGTATGAATGAACAAAATCAACAAAACAGCAGTGTTCATCCTAGCTAAAATAACAATGTCAGTACTAGCTAATTGTGAGAACCAGCAGGATTGGCCATGTTGTCGTCATGGGACAATGGTCTGATTCGAATGTCTGAGAACCTGCGTTCGAATGATTTCAGATTATATTCCATCCTTTCCTTCAAGGTCGCATATGTCTTCAATGTGACATCTTGCTGTTCCAGCTTCTCAACCTTGGCCATGTAGAGATGATGACTGGCATCCTTGTATGAGGTGCTAAGGTTGTTTTGCAGGGCTTTCACTTTGGCATGGCAGCTCAACAGCTCCCTGTCTGTCGATTTCTGCAACAGGATGAACTAACAGTCATACAAATGAGGACAAGGCACTTACTGGATCAGCAGGTAGCATTAGCTGGTTGCAGGCCAATGCGTAGTAGTGTGGTGTATCAGTCATGTTTCCAGACTGCAAAGTCATCAGTGAGAGGATAGATGAGCCAAACAAGACATGGCATTGGCCAAGATGTGGCATCAGCCAAGACACAGCATCAGCCAAGACATGGCATTGGCCAAGACACGGCATTGGCTAAGACACGACATCAGCCAACAGGATGGCATCAGGCCAAGATGGCTAGGATGGTGGCAATGAGACTTTGAAAAGAAGAAAATCTTACCCCCCCATGTGCCATGTGTACATTGAATTCAACCTTTCTGCAATAGGCCTCCATTGCCTGGTGGGTAGCTGGAATCATAAAATGGGGCACTAGATAGTGCTGCCCATTGTCACCTCAGATAACAACATATCCATTAGGAATATAAGTGTCAGTTTGCTGATTGCTCATGGTATAGATAACACAGATGATAACAAGTGATACCATTTAATCAGGACATTATTTGTTTGTATATATTGATTGTATATCAATCAACAACATGTGATTGTTGATTTTCAGTGTTTCACTCTTTTTCATCTCAACATCGACCATGCTGCTGCAGCTGACTCATCAACCATGAATGTTACATGCCAGCAAGTGCTTGGCCAGATCAGCGAGATCGAGCAATCCATCCGCAATGGACTTTGGGACCGAAGTATCAAGGCTGTGATGAAGGAAAGAGAATTGGCCCTTGTGAGTGGATTGGCATGCTATCAGATCAACGATGCACTTACAAATTGTAGAAAACATTATTTGCCTGGCAAAGAGACATTCTCACAGAGGATGTGCAGGCTGTCTTCTGGGCCAATGCCTTTTTGTGGGGATTTGTGATAGCATGGTCAAAGTCAGACAGGACAGGGGACCAGAAGTTTATTGAAGGTCAACTGAGGGCAATGAAGACCTTCGATGAGAAAAAGGGCATAACAGGACCTGCATCCACATCAGCTGGACCAACTGCATCGGCAACAGCAGCAGCAATGGCAGGTGGAATGGCAATGGTAGGTGGAACAGCAATGGCAGGTGGAACGGCAATGGCCACTGGAATGGCCACTGCAGTGGAAATGGGAATGGCAGTGAGGACAGGAATGGCACTGGCCAAGAAAGTGGGAATGGCAGCAGCCAAGACAGCAGGGATGGCAGTGGCAAAGAAAAGAGGAGTGGCAGTGACAAAGGCACGAGGAGCGGCAGCAGCAATGGCAGCAGCAACACCAACACTAACAAGGATAGAAGTGGCACTGGCACTGGCCAATGCAGGCCCAACCAGAAGCATCAGGATCCAGACTTCCAGCCCCAGCCCAGTGACCAATGCTGCCAGCAATCACAGTGAGACCCAGGCCGTGAGAGGTGCAGAATAGCAGGGGATCAGATGAGGATTTTGATGAGGAGATGGAGAGCAATGCCAGTGCCGATCCCAGGATGGAGCAGAAGTGGTACAATGCAGCAAGGGCAGCATGAGGAGCACCCCAGCAAGGGAGTTTGTGAACGACACCATGTGCACAATGTGTCAGGCTTAGGCATGAGTGTTGGGAGCAGGTGAATGGGAAAATGGCCTGCTACTTTTGTTGGAAAGGGAAAGTTTGGTGCAATCCAGAGGACGTGGATTGAGTGCCGAGAACCAAGAAAGCAAAAGGATCAGCAAGAAGAAAAGCAAAAAAGGCATGATTTTCCAGTGAAGACAGTGGAGAGGAATCGTCTAGGCAGTTCACTGCAAGTTAAAAAGGAAAATCAAAAGGTTAGTTCTTCCATATCATGACACATAAAACCACTAACATGTATACCCATAGCTGTGGAAGAGAATATTGACATGGCCAATCCCAAGCCTGAGCTGACTGCCCTCCCTGCCCTGACTCTCTACCCCTCCACTGGTGACTATGCCACCCTCACTGGATGTCTATACCAACTGGAGGAAGACATGTACATGCATGCATGGTGGAATGAAAAGTCACCCAACTCCATGTACGAGAACTCTGGGACACGGTCGACTTGCTTCAAAACAGGGTGAACAACATTGAGGCATACCTTGGGTTGCAGGCCAGCACACAACCCATTGTGTTGTACAATGGTTAATGGCTGGGCAGGTGGTTTGCCTTGTGAGTACTCCAAGCAGGAGGGCAGAGGCGGATTGGGAAGGAATGACAGATGCCGAGGAAGTCGATACTGCTCCCACTCCTACTCCTGCTCCTGCTCCTGCTCCCCTGCCCACTCCTGCTCCCACTGCCGCTGCTGGCAACAAAGATGAACAGATGGCAGAACTGGTTGAGGAGGGGGATTTGTCGAGGGTAACACTGAGCCTGAGCATGGTGAGGAGGGACTGGCTGTGCCTAAAGAGGTTGTGGGGGAAGCATCCTTGGCTGGCACCCCCCCCCCCCCCCCATCCAAATTATTCCCACCACACCACAGGATTCTCAAGAAATGGTACAGTCCACAACATCAATGGCCCCACCACTCCCTCTCCTCTTCCCCCCAATGTTGCTCACCAAGCCCGAGGCTGCCACCCTGGCATCGGCACTTAACCCACCGGCATTGGCAGTTGATGTAATCACCTCACCCTGGCCCTCCCCTCCCCCTGCACAACTGTGCCAATCCCCATGTAGGCTGGCTGACCCCTGGTCCATCTGGACTATGTTCCAGAAGTACCACCCCTCAGCCAAACCCATGGAAGAGAGCAGGAAAATCTGAGGACAGAGGGGAGACAAAGTGAGGCAGAAAAGAATAGATGTGATTCAGCATGTACATAAAAGTTGGACTTTTTTTTTTCACATTACATAGTGTTTTATTTGTAAATCTACTCTGCAAATTTCACTTTTTTAATTCTCTGTCTCCTCCCAACAGCCTGGGTTGAAATGGCTTCCTGCTGTGCAAGGTCATCAGCTGTCCTTTGGATAGGTCATGCTCATGCTGAGGCCGATGGATTTTGAGATGATGGTGGATGTCATCTGTTGAACATCCAGTGCAGGGGGGATAGTAGGCACCAGCTGCTGCTGATCCTGGTGTTGCCATTGCTGATAGTACTGTTGCTGTTACCAATATTGGTGTTGCCATTGCCAATCCTACTGGTGCCGCTGCCGATATTTGTTAAGACTATAGGTCTTAACTCAGCCTGATTGTAATCGGGTTCGGTTCGGGACTTGGTACTTCCTAAGTCGACATGGCTATCCATATTCAGATGCTTTCTGAGTAGACCGTTGGTTCGTGTATCACAGTTGGAGGCTTTCCAACTGTCGAGTTCGAGTTTATCACAGCTAGAGACTTTCTAGACTGTTGAGTGTTCTGGTTGAGTCTAAGACCATTGGTTGAATTAGGTCAAGCTGAGTATTACATGGAGTATAGCTACAGCTTATATATGGTTCTATGACTACCTATCGTCCAATCGGAAAGAGAGATCCTTGTCAAGTAATAATAGATAGAACAATAGAACAATAAGCCTTATGCCTAGCATGAGGTGTCTGATGTCACGGAGTCCGATGTCACAGAGTCCGATGTCATGGAGTCCGATGTCATGGAGTCTGATGTCACAGAATGCTGCGCCGCAGCATGTCAGTCGACAGCAGTCAGATCAGGGAGTGGGTCTCCATTGGAGTGAGTTGTTTCAAGTCAGAAAGGAACAATGAAATATCCAGACTTGCCGGCGTACATCTGGTCGTCCTGGGTTACGATAATGAAAATTGTAACAATATTGGTGTTGCCATTGCCGATCTTACTGTTGCCATTGCTGATATTGGTGCTGCCATTGCTGATCACACTGTTGCCATTGCCAATATTGGTGTTGCCATTGCTGATCCCACTGTTGCCATTGCTGATCCCACTGTTGCCATTGCTGATCCCACTGTTGCCATTGCTGATCCCACTGTTGCCATTGCTGATCCCACTGTTGCCATTGCTGATCCCACTGTTGCCATTGCTGATCCCACTGTTGCCATTGCTGATCCCACTGTTGCCATTGCTGATCCCACTAACACTGCTAAAGCCCTTGCCCTTGCAATAGGATGCTCTGTCCAATTTCACCCTAAAAGTGGTCAAGGCTTAGGGAATTGTGAGCTCTCTTGAGGTATATCCAACAGAAATGGATCAATTGGGCATGGGGGATCATTTACAATGGCATTTCTGGCTGATCCAGGCATGATGTATCTCATGTAAATGTGTCGAGGAATGAGGTATTCTGGTTCACTGTCACTAGGACCATTAATTGGCTGTGGTTGAGTGACACCAACCATGCAGAGGCTGTCCATTGTCATTTGATCCACTTGGACATATTGTGATTCAGTTGTATCAGAATTTGGGGTCTGTCCTGCTGTTGATATTTGGCAAGCTTCCTTACACTTGGGTTTGCCTTTGACAGCTTTTCTGCCTCTTGATGCAGCAGGCAGTTCAGCAGTGGCAATGGCCTCCAGTTCAGTGCTGGGTTGAAGATCAGCATCAGCATTGTCATTTCTTTGGCCCCTGTGGTTTGCAGAAGGCGGTTCAGCATTGGCAACAGCCCCCAGCTCGGTGGCGCTATGAGGATTGGCATTGTCACTTCTTTGGCCCCTGCATTTGGAAATGCATCAGGAAGGTGAAGAGTTATTCAAATCATTCAGATAGTGTGCAGGAGCCACACTCCCATCCATGGTTTTGATTGCTTTGAACCAGAATGCTCTTTCAGGGCCCTGCACTATTTGTTGCTGCAGAACATGGTCAAAGAAGTCTTCTATGACACTCTTGTGCATGTTCTGTGGGTCTCTGATTTTGAACCTAGCTGGAAGATATTCCGGACTGACAAATGATGATGTCTGATCTGCAATTGCTTTGAATGGGATATTGTGACTACGACCATTGTTCTGCAGGAGATAAGTAATGGTTTGTGGAATAGGAAGTCAACATACTGTAATGCTGGCCAGCATACAACATAAACCATTCTTCTGGCTCTTTTTTCTTGAATTGTGATCCTTTCCATGATGTGGGAAGGATCGGAAAGCCATTGTTCCATCATTGTTAATCAGGTTAGTGTTGCATTATGTTGCATTGCCAACCTTGAAGCAAGGTGTGATCAGCATAAAAACTTGATATAACTTATAAAATTTTGCTTCAGTTCAGTGACTTGATCATGATATGTGTCCCAGAAATGATCATGCAGGGGTGGCTATCAGAGAGGCAACATTTTTGTGACTGGAGTCGGCATCGGCATCAGCATTGCATTGGCAGTAAATGATTCGGGGACTCCCATGTCAACAACCATCAAACCATTAAGTGCAGTATAGGCTGTAAATGTCACAGACAACACCCCCATTTCCAGCCACTGTTGTCATGCATTCTCCACCACACATTTAAGGAGGTATTTGTCTGCTAGACTGTGAAATGTTTGTTATGTCCGGCAATGGCAACGGCATCAGCTTCAACTTGCACTTGCTTCATCTGCTTGGGATATCCTTCCCACATTATTTTCTTTTGTTTGACTTCAAGGATGACTTTCTCCTCTGCATTCATGGTGTCAAAAACATGCTTGATAGCTGGCAGTTGCACTTGGAACCATCCTGGTGTACTTGTGGTGGCATCCTCAACACCTAACAGGTTTGTGATCTGTTGGAAAACTCGGTCCCAGTACAAGCTCCAAATGACTTTTGACTGCTTTACTTTGAAGTCATTCAATTTCCGTGAGAGGCCTTTGGTCATTCCCCAGTTGTTGGAAAGCCAGATTGTTAGTTCCTGGTGATCTGATCAATAATACAACCTTCACATGCTTGTGAGTTTACCTTGGCATGAATGCAACTCTCCTCCTTATCCATAGGGGCCCTGTCAATTGATGCCCAGTAGTTGAATATTGCTGGGAGGATGTTGCACTTGCAATTGGCCAGCTTTCGATTCCTGTGATCAGAATGCAACTTTATAAGGCTCAATGATCTTCCACTCTTCAACTGTATATCTGCTTCCCTTCCAGCACTGTCTCAACTGTGGGTTCTCTGATGGCTCAGGCAGCATTGGGGGGGACTGATGTGAAGGAAAGGATTATTCTTGTCATTGACATAAAACATATCATTGACACGAGGATCACACAAGGATCACATGAGGATCATACAAGGATCACATGAGGATCACATGAGGTCGATAGTTCAATAGCCCCATCAATAAATGGGTGTCATTGTCACTCACCTCAAATCATCATGAGCCTAACAAGAGTTCCTTACAAGTGAAAGAGAAGATCAAAGAAGAATGCCCCCCTGCATGAGGACAATGATGATGCATTCAATACTGTTACATACAAGTTGAGGTCAACACGAAACATGGACCAAAAACAAAGTGCATCAAGGTCCCCCTGACTGCAATGGAAGAACCAGGTCAATCAAATTCTGTTATACAGGATAATCCCAATGTTGCTCCAGAATGGGACATGCAAGAACCTCAGGTGGCCACTGAGCCGACTTGGCCACACATTGGCATGGTTAGTTTCTGACACTGATTGCTTATGGAGTGAGGCTCATATACAAATAATAGAGACAGCGAGACTATGTACTGGAGTTTGTGGGACAAGTAGATGAATTGCTGCAAGCATCCCTCACTTGGCAGGCATGGTCAGTTGACAAACAAGTTTGCAACCACTGTCCATTCAATAAATGGGCAATTTGGTGATGCCTTGATTGTTCACTGGGAAGCATGCTTTGCCACACATGCATGCGTGTAACCCACAGGCAAAATCCCTTCCATCACATTGAATGCTGGACTGGCACGCACTTCTGCCAGGCTGAGCTATGGGAGGTCAGCACATACATTTTAGTCCAGCACCAGATGGATCAGCCAATTTGCAATGCTCTGAACTTCCAAATGAAATATCTAGAGACATTTGAAGATGTGAAAGATAAAGCAGAGCAAGAGTCAGCCAATTGGCAGGAAAATGATCGGCAATGGCACTGGCATCGGCCCTCTTCACCTGACTCAACCTCGGACACATATAATGAGTCTCAGGCCGATGACTGGGCTGAAGATAAAACTGGGGCCAACTCAGCATTTTTTAATCACCTTGATGCCCTTTGGCATCAAGGGAAGGTGAATATTGATGTTGAGAATGGTTTCCAAGACTTCTTTGATGGCAATGACAAATCTGAAGTTGAGCATGCCAATGATGACATCCATGGATTTCAACCATATTTGCCTAATCCTAATGAAACTGCCGATGCCATCCCAACTGCTGATGCCATGCCCACTGCCAATGCTGTCCCAACTGCCAATGCTGTCCCAACTGCCAATGCCATCCCAACTGCCAATGCCATCGCCAATGCCTTGAACAACAGTTATATTCATGTGGCCCATACAAATGGAATACATCACTTAGCAATGGTTACCTGCCAGTGTCAGGGGGAACACCAAATTCCCTTGGACCTGGTAACCAGTAACTTACTACCCACAAGCTTCACCAACATACAGACACTGTTCACCGTTGATAGGTCCACCTTGTCGTTCAAGCTCAGAAAATCACATCTACGATCGTCGTCAAAGCTCTATGAACCCATATGAACCTCTACGGACCCATACGAACCTCTACGAGCCCATACGAACCCCTCTGAAGCTCTACGACACTCTACAAAGCTCTACAAAGTCATGAGAATGCTTTGAAATCCTTTGCAACACTTTGAAACTCTTTGTGACACCTCAAAATTCTTTGTATGCCTTTGGCCGCTATAGTACAACTCCCCCAACCTTTGGACAGCTTGGGATAGACACTTGGAGCATCGTCGACGAGTTCCGGACCAGTATCGAGCAATATTGCAGCGATATCGGCCTTTGAACAAGTCCGATATTTCCTTGACCAACTTCAAAATCATCGAACATCGCAAATCGACATCGGACACTATATCGCCATCCGAATAATCATCACACACATGCCAGACATATTCCCTACCATTGTCGAACAATATCGCATCGAGTTCGGGCCACGAACGAAGTCCGAAGAATCTTCGAAAAACTTCGAAAAACATCAAACCTCGAAAAACATCATCGGACACAGTATTTCCTGTTCGGATGATCTTCGGATGCATGCTGGACACATGGGACACTATATCGAGTATATCGAACACATTTCAACTGCATGTGCATGCATACAATCCGCTCGAAGCAGTTTCCGATCTGTTATTCAATTTATAACAAGGACAGTCCGGTTTTAGCTATTCTTTCTTATTATTTCTTCATCATGTGTTATATTCACCCCTTCTAGGCTGGCTTTATTGTTCTGATATACTTATATTGTCTTTTGCCTCGAGTTTTCCACATGTTTGCCTCATGTTCTCTAGCCTTTTTAGGTACTTTCTTTATTTTATATAAAAAGATGTACTAGATACAAAGAAATAGAAGAAAGTCATTGTCTTCCTCCCAGATCACAGTGATTTGAGAGTTTGGTTTAGTCTTATTCAGTCCGAAGTTTGGTGTTTTATGCTAAACTTCCGTGAAATTCCTCGAAATTCCTTGCATTACACTATTTTTGCTCTCGCTTCCCTTGATTAGCCTTTTCTTCACTTCTACTACTCGTCTAGTCCCCCGATCTTGTGTCCGAACATATCTGCGCACTTAAAATTCCTCGAAACCTCTTCGAAAAATATCGCGACATCTTGAAAATCATCGCAACACCTTGCAAAGCATCGCAACATCTCGAAAAGCATCGCAACCCCTTGAAACACATTCTTTTAGCCTTGAACTGCTTTGACAAGCAGTTGTTTCATGACTATTTGACGGTTGGTCTGACAAGTGACATCTAGAGGGCCTCGCATCCTTCCTCTGACTCGTGTTATACCATCCAAAGCCTTTTGTGGGTTTTGTTTGGGTTTCCGGGTTGAGTATCATCACCGTGCAGGTCCTAGACCATTTTCAGCTCTGTAATCTGGAATTAAAGGCATTGGCCTACCAGTTTTACCAGCTGATTCAGCATGTAACATTGCCGATGAGGCCTGCCAAAGTGGTCAATCTCTACCATGAGCTTCGGTGCATGTCCTGCTTATGGCATTGGATGAAAAGATTGAAGTGGGCAGGGTATGGACACAATCAAAGAGATCCTTTGAATCCTGAACCAGGATCACTTGCCAATTTCTGTCCAGCCTGTCCTCAAGTAGGCATTAATATACCGGAAAATTGGAAGGATGATGTGAACCGGTGGGTGTCAAAATACCTTGGTGCAGTGGCATCTAAAATGATACTATGGATTTCAGATTTGTTTTTATACACATATTCATGGCCAATGGCAATTTCAAAGCTAATCATGTTCGGCAGAAAAACTTCAATACTGATATATGGCTATGGAATGGAGGTGGGATGGCCCCAAATCAGGCTGAATATGAGCTGTTTCTCCAAGCCACCATAGAATGATTAATGGTAGGTACCTTCCCTTGGTGGTGGCCAATGCCATTCCCAATGCCATCCCCAAAGCCAGTCTGATTTGTATTTGGGTTTCCAGAAGGCTCCTTGTGAAAATAAATTCCTAGCTGTTGTGAATGCTTTTCTGGCATTGAAGGCATGTGACAGGACTGGAGTAGCAGCCATTGCATGTGCATGGCATGGATGTTATGTGCCCAATGCATTGGTAGACCTGTTTCATGGAGAACAGAAAAAGAATGTCGACTTTGCTTTCTTCAAGCACTGACGACCACCAGAGTTGACCCTCAACAGGGGGTCATGCTCATTTATGACATTGTCTGCCAGTACATTATCCACCTTTGGGAACATACTGGTGCCCATCTTCCAGCCGGCTTGACCATTGACCAGGCCATTGGGCTTTTGCATGTTCATGGCCACAAGGATAAATTCTTTTTTCGCTATGCTCCATCTTTCATTCCAGGATCCGGCATTGTAGCAGGAGAAATACTTGAGTCTCTGTGGGCATCACTGAATTCCATTTCCCCAATGGTCAGAACCAGCGACCTTGCCACATCGGGCAGAAATGCTTGATGATCATGCTACAGATTCAAATAACAAGAAAATGCTTGGCATGACAGTCACACTCTGCTCAAAATCTCAGGAAGCCCTTGAGAACTCTACACAACTCGGCCAATACCATGGTGAACTAATGGCAGTATTTGGCCAACTGGCAATCAAATGATGGGAGGATGAAGTGAGGGCAGCAGAATCCCAGAGGCTCACAGATATCAGGGTAATGGATATGTATGCCACTCACATATCAGAAATGGCATTGGCAGCGGGGACAGAATTGGCAGTGGGAACAGGATCAGCCTTGACTTTGGCATCAGCACTGGTTCAATCCACGGTCGAGGAGTGGATTGATTTTGCTATTCTTTTTGAACAAATGCAGTGAGTTGTACTGCCTACCACCAATCACAACCCATCATTGATCGTCACCAGGATTGAATTACAAGGCAAAGTCTGTCAACTTGGTAAATCACCTCACATTTCTAACATGCAAGCTGTTGATCAGGAGAGAGAAGCTCTCACATCTCACATGGTAACCTTAACACAGTTACAAAATGCTGCCAACATTGCTGATCATGACATTGCTCCCTCATGGATCACCCATGATAATGAAGGGGAATTTGATACCCCCAGTGACCTGGATGATGACAGTGCTGTGGCATCAGGCCTGTCAGATCTCCCATCCCACACACATGCTATTCCAGTTGAGGAGCAACAAGTATACCTCCCCTCTAATGGCAATCTTGCAGATGTAGAGATAAACCTCCACAAGATTCAGGCAAACCGACTGCTGCACCAGCTGTGGGAGCTCATTGCCCACAAATCATTTCAACATTCACACATCATTTGAGCAGTGCCACAAAAGGGAGTTCACACCCAGTCACGAGCTGTTGTCTATGAGTTGGTTAACAAAATTAGCTTGCATGCCTGAATGTATAACCATTGCCATAGCTGAATGCTAGCACTGGATTGTGATGATGACACATTGAGTATGTTTCAGCAGTTATCCAAGGATGACCTCAATGCCTGCACAGCTATTTTGAATCTGAATGTACCTGGTTCCACCTCTGTTCATCTGTCCTGGATTTGGCATAATTCCCACATTTGTACTGGTCTCATGGCTGATGCCAATGCCAATGCCAGCCGATTCTGGGAATGTAAATATATTTTGTAGCCATCGATGTTCAACTTGCTAACAATTCTCATAGTCAGGTGAGTACATTGGCTTCATTCATGGGCTCAGAGAAATTGATGGAGGGAGGAATTTCTACTGGTCACATATGAAATGCAGTGGACTGTGCAGTATTTCATCTATCACAGCCAATGGTGGCAGTCAGCCTCACAGTCTGAGAATACCCTTCCTGGTCCACTAGCCTATGCTAATCGCCAGCATGCTTCATGGTATGAATTAGCATTGAGGGCTGACAATGCATTTAGATCAACAAATGCCAATTATATCTCCCCTCTGTGACTGAAAAGGGCCACATGTACTATATCAACATGATTATCTTGATCACCAACCACAACCATGTTGAACAAAAGTCTCTCAATCTTCAACCCTTTTTCTTTGCAATTGGGTTCAAAAGGGCAACTCCAAATGTGGACACAAGAGATCATTTGGTATGTGGAGTCCCAATTCCATCGAGTTTTGTTGGAGTTAGACCAGGCAAACTTTGTAAAATAATGTTGGATGCAAGAAATTCTCTATGCTGAGCTTGTATGTTGAGATCTTTCCTAAAAAAAGTAAGTATACATCACTGACAAGTATGACAGATGTATGTCATGTCTTGCATCGGCATCAGCACCTCCATCGGCCTTATGATGGATGTGCCAATCCTTCTTTGGTCCTTGGTCAATAGTCTCGCCGATGTGAATTTGGACCACCTACCCCTTGGATTCCATCCATCTCTCTTGGCCTCATTGGATGATGGTGTTGCCAGCGATGGTCCTAGCCATCTGGTGGATTCATATGTATGTGGTTGGTGGAGCCACAATAGTGAACTGGCACCAGGGCAAATTTTCACCAGTGACACCCTGGATAAGTGTCTCGATAGATATTGGCAGTATATCCCTGCCCCTGTGATCACCAGCTTGCTGCCCACCGATAGCCAGCCAGCAGACAATGCTGCTGATGGCCAAGCCGACTGCCAATCTTGCATTGACCTGCAGGCTCTCATTGGGGATTTGTTCAATGAAGCACACAGGTGTGGAACTTCATAGATGGCTGTAAATCATCAGCAGAGGCTGTGATGAATGCGAATGTCAGGCAAGCAGCAGGGTTCCAATGGCTTCATGAGCTAGCCCTGCTCAAGGAGCTTCAGTCTGAACCATGTAACTTAACTACAGCACCGGCACCGGCATCGGCATCAAAAAACAACTGTGGACATGCTGGGAGACAGTCAGCCATAAGAAGACAATTGGAACTGGTATCTGCACATGCACAGGCTGAACTTGAGCACCTGAAGGCCCTTCCCCCAACCTCCTACAAGTGGACCTGGGGCATTGATATTGCAGAGAATGAGGTTTTAGCAATCAATCAGGCAACCAAGGGCAAGGGAAAGGCACAGCATTCTGTGTATGCAGGGTCTCTACCTGATGGTGCGCAGCAAAAGAAGAAGTGGTCAGATGCACCAAGTCTCCCAACAGTTGTCTCTGCCTACAGTTGACCACCCATGGTTACTGGTCACGATGCTGGCCTATATTTTTCAGATGCTGAATCTGATGTGTTCAATGCTGGGACCACTCCCATTGTTCCTGTCCCCACTCCCATTGTTTCAGTCCCCATTGCCGATGCTGATCCTCTCTGCATTGCCAATGCCGATTCTGATTCCTTCCCTGTTTCCACTACCGATCCCGTCCCTGCTGCCACTGCTGCTGCTGAGGCACTCATGGTGTGGCAAGGTGAAGATGATGTAGCAAATAATGCTGATCAGCATACCACCCTTCAGGCAGCCATGGCATATGGTTCTGATTCATCATCTGCCCCTATGGGTTCCCCAACCAGCATTGATGCCACTGACTTCTACCTCAATGATTCTACCTCTTCATCTCCACCCTCAAATCCCCTATCAGCTTTTGCCACCACATCTGATGCAGTGGATGTTTTTCTCTCATCATCAGAGACAGATTCTACTGACCTCGGGGTGAATCCAATGCTGATGCTGATGATGCCGGTGCTGATTCTGACTTGGAGGACAATTTTAGTGAAGAGTCCCCCAGCACCTCCCAGATAGAGCACCCCACTCCTTCTCACATCATGCTGCCCATCTATACTCATGCAGACTTTGATTATGTTGATGACACTTGGTTGCATGGCTCTGATGATATGGACACTATGGATGATGGATGATGCTCATTTATTTCATTTACATATTCTATACATGAACATGTAGTAATAATTGTTGGTGCTTCTGGAACACAAACATTTTCTGCCTGATCCCTAATCCCAGTGCCGGTGCCATGCTCAATTCTGATGCCAATCTCTGATTCCATGAAGGTCTGTATTACGTGTCTGCTGCTGCCAATGTCAGTAAATTTTTAATTTCTGCCAGTGCCAATGCCAACTCATTTCATAGGTCTGCATACTACAACAAATGAATTATTGCTAAATGAGGCATTTATCATACATGTCACTATATAACCTTCAGCATCAGGAAATTTCCTTAGGCAGCATCGGCAGCATTGACCAACACCAATCGGGTTGGCAAGCTGATCCCATTTGTTAGGTCTGCACTACATAGAAAATCATTGTATCATTGCCCATATCTAGGCCATACAGTTTCCTATGCACATCTATGCCAAGACCATTAGCCTGATGCCAATGCCATATATCTATGCCGATGCCATTGCCATTGCCATTGCTGAGTACCGTGTCCAACCCTATCTCTGATCTGTATATTAACATTCTTCATGGTGTATCACAACCAAGAATTGTAAAAGTGTATTCATTTGATGCTAGCACATGTTATACATACTATGAGAGTGTTCGATGGCGTCCACTGAACCTGTATCATTTGATACACTGTATGCATTCAATAGACCATATTATTCAGTACATTGTAGCTTGCCTATCTGATGGTTGGATGCATGCAGCGCTGGGACATGCCACACTAGCCAATTGTTTTAGACACTGATTATTGATGTGATGTCCTGCTATTAGGCGATAGCACGGGTATGGGTAGGTACAGGTATGGGTATGGGTCATGGATCCATCACCCACAATCCGTGGCTACCTGCCACCAAGGGGAGGCAGCAAGAGAGTATGAATATTATTTAATACTATGTATGTAAAATATATATAAAGACTACATATTAAGAAATAATTAATGGGTTGAGCCCAGCTCAAATCTTTGAGATGCGAGGGTTTATATACCCCCAGAATGTGCATGGGCCATTTAGCCTTGTGTTCAGTAGTCCGAGTCGTGTTTTTGTTGATTGTTGACATGTTATTTACATACATTTGTACACTACATTCTGACTGGCACTTGCACCTTGATGGCTCAGTATGGCTGTCACGACCACAACCTCCAATGAAGACAATGAGAACATAAAGACAAGGCAGGGAGAAGACGAGGAATGACAATGATGAGGGCCCAAGAGACATCAACATCTCTTGGGCTGTAAGTTTATTCTCATTCTTATTCTTTCTCTTTTAATTCTTACTGACTACTCCATTTTTAGGCTTAATTATGATGATGACAACTGGCATGGCATTACAACTGCCACCCTTCTCACTCACAACCCTTCTCACGACAGCTGCCACATCACAATGACCACCCCCTCTCTCTCGCAAATGTGAGGTGGGGGGTGTTCTTTCTTCCTTTCAGTCGAGACGGCTGCCATGACCCCCTCTTGCTTGCAAACACAAGGTGGGGGTCATTCCTCATTTGTTTCACTCAAAACGGCCACCACATCACAACGATGACCCCCTCTTGCTTGCAAACCTGAGGTGGGGGTTGTTCTTCCTTCATTTCACTTGGGACAGCCGCCACATCAGGATGACCACCTCCTCTCGCTCACAAATGCAAGGTGGGGGTGTTTCTTTGCTCGTTTGACCCTGGCCAGCAACCACCACCCCCTCTTGCTCATGAACACAAGGTGGGGGTGGTTCTTAGTCAATTAAATAGTTACCATAGTTAGTTTAGATAGAATTAATGTATATAATTCATATACTATGAAACCCAGGTGGGAATCGACACCCACCTGTACCTGCCCATCCCGTGGTGTATATGTAAACCCGTGGGTCAACAGGTTACTACCCATGCAGGTGTGGGTATGGGTAGAGCTCTGGGTACCCACAGGAGTACCCATGCTATTGCCTACCTGCTATAGATTATGGTTAGATGTAAATGAATGTCCCAATGTAGGGGCCAGAATCCAGAGGTATGAGTGCACAATTTCACCAACTTGACAGAGGGTGTAGTTAAGAGTTTGAACTGCTTACCACATATACATGGGCCCATGCAATGATTCCATTTGATAGTGAACAATCATATTGGCCCACCACTGGTTTTCCTATAGACATTGGCCCATACAGACATATTGTTGGTGCTTGTTCCCAGCACTGATGATAATTTTGTCCATTGATTACTTAATCATCACTTAATTGTCCAAATGTTATCTACAACCACATTGAAGTTATGCTATCCCACTATACAAACCTCAAATCCAAGCCTCACTGGCCATATCAACCTGACCCTGTTACTGCTGGCAGATTCACTATGGCATTGAATCAAATAGAGGTTGAGCATCAGAGGAACATCATTCCTAGAGAACCCTCACCCTACAGTCAAGCCTACTGAGTTCCATGAGCAGGTCATCACTGCTCAACAGGTAGCTTGTAATCTCAGCATTCGAGAGAGTACTACAGGACTACTACCAGCATGGAATGATCTAGCACATGGGGAGGAAATGCTGTTGTATGGAATGTCATGTCTCCACACAGCAATCACCACATGGATCCATGCGGTAGAGAATGATGAAGACTACAACAAGCCACAGTTGGGGTGGGTGTCTGGCATATTTTACAAGACTGTAAGTGGACATATTGTGATTGCCAATTATCTCATCACCAATACCAACTTAGAAGGAATTCTTGATGGCCATTGGAATTTATGCCTCTATGGGTGGCAGTGCTCCATACACTCACCTGCTCGTCATGGAAACCATAAAGATGGTGCAGGATGGGACTTTGTGGTGCTCAGAACACAATGATCCTGAGGGCAAAGATTTTCTGGAACTAGAATACATTCCAGCAATACAAAGGTACTTGAAGGTCAATGCTGATGACCCCACCCATATTGTCAATAGCTATATCAACTCTTGGTGGAGTAAACAGAACAATCTGGGAAACTACAACTCATACCCATTTTCTCCACACAACCTCCTGGTGGTTCATCAGCCACAGGCAAGTAACATGTTGTTGTCCTTTAATTTATCTTAAGTTTCATCAGATCCACTTCACCTGGCAAGACCTATGGCCAGTCCCATATGCCACTGGTGACATGGCCAAAATATAATTAATGATGAAGATCTTCAATGACCTGCATTTGACATGGAAAAGGATGACTGAGATGGTTCAAGAAAATGATGCCCAACTTCAGAAGGACAGGAAATTGTTGGCTTACTGGGAGGATGTGTGGAATCAAATTATAGAGCACCTTGACACTTAACAAGTTGTCTATTTAAGTTTTTACTCCCTGATTCATATAAATTTCCACCAGTGGCATAAGTTGGGGAAAGTGCTAGTAGTTGCTCCAGCTGGAAGCATGTGGGCTGATGTCAGTAAGATACACAGGCAAGTAACACAAGAGAACAATCATTAGTCAAAGACAGTAGTAATGTCCAATGAGATTAGACATAGATTAATCCTGACACTGGCTGGACAGCAACTGTCACTTGTGTGGCAGTCAGCTATTTCCTAACTGTATCTCTCGGTGCCAGAAAAGATTAAGTTGGCACCAGTCATTCACATAGCTCTTAAAAGACTTGTATGCTAATCATGGCCAGTGTGCACTAGAATATGGATAACAAACACAGCAATGGCGACATGCTGTATGCTGTAGGAGAAGGATGCAGCTGGTAGTGTCATTCACTACAAAAGTCATCTCATTCTCCCAAGTCCCTAGTGTTGATTACTTTGACACCTTTGCTCCCATTGCAAAGCTCACCTCCATCTGCACTGTTCTTGCCATGGCTGCCCTCTTAGATCTAGAACTTCATCAGATCGACATCAAAGGCACCTATCTGAATGGCAAACTCACCCAAACACATCTTCCATCACTTGAAGGGCACAAACAACCTTTGGTTGACATTCAGCAGATCTGGAGGGGAGTTAACAGGCTTTGCTGATGCTGATGGGAACATGGCTGAGGATTGTCATGCCATTTCAGGGTACGCTTTCATTCTTCATGGCAGTGCTGTTTCATGGAGTGCTGAACATCCAGAGATCATTTCTCTTTCCACCACCAAGAGCAAGTATGTTGCTGCAACCCATGCTGCCAAAGAAGCCTTGTCACTGCATTCTCTCATCACACAGCTTTTTGCAGCTGACCTCAATGCCACCACACTCTTCTTGGACAATCAATCTGCTATTGCACTCACTCAAGATCATCAGTACCATGGTTGGACCAAGCACATCGATATTTGTTTCTATTTCATCCATTGGATCATTGAAAAGGGCTCTATTCAGCTCGTTTATTGCCTTACTGATGACATGGTAGCTGACACCCTCACTAAAGCCCTTCCCTCAGCAAAAGTCAAGCACTTCGCATTGCAGCTCAGAGTCCTAGTGTTGCCATGGCTCAGCCCTATTTTCAGAATTTTAGCTATTTCATTTCCCAAAGTAGCAAAAAAATGTGGCTGAGCTGTGGCAACACTAGCTCAGACTCTTGCAAGCTTGAGGGAGAGTGTTGGAATAGCAAGCTGTGCTCCATTCTGAGCACCATCCCATGAAACACTCATATGTACCTGTACTTCCTTAGCTTGACCCTTTTTACCTTTGCTATGCACCTAACTACTGTACCTTATGATGCAGTTAGTTGTAGTTTATAACTTTGTTACTTTTTGTAACCTCATCTCAGCTGTTGTGCTCTTGCTCTCACACACAAACACCGAGGTGAATATTCCTACTTTACTTCATTTATATTCTTGTACTTACATTTACCTGTAGTCTTGTTATGCTATGTTTAGGTAAATATATTAGCTGTTGTGCTCTCGCCCTCATGCACAAACACTGAGTCTCATTATGCTACATTTAGCTATGCTTACAAAGGCTACCAAGGAACTGATGAAGAAACCTCCTGGCTTCCAGCCACAGAACATGATCATGCCCAGGAACTCATTGCAGATTTCTACACTCATTATCTGGAAAAGCCCAGACCACTTCCCACTTAATACTCCATTGACCCAATTCAAAACTGCACTCACCAAACCAGCTGAATTTCCTGCTACTTTTAGTGATTGAGTGATAGGGTTGCATATAAAGGCAGATGTAAGGTAAGGCTCATCCACAGCCAACATTACACTGTACTTTGAGACAAATCACTGATGGAGGTTATTCCACTAGCACTGGCAATATTTCCCAAATAGTGGCAAAATAATGGCTGGGAACTATTTTGTCAATAGAGGCTGTATTAGATGCATGTTCACTGAATATTCTCCCGAATAATAATGAAATAATAGTCACATACAATACCCTCATTTTCTTGTTCCTCTGCCATGTCACAAACTTATATTGTAATTGCAAACTGCTACAAACATGGGGTTTCTAACAGGCCCAAAGCCACACAGAGCTTGTGAATTCCACCATCAACAACTGTATGCCACTGAAAATGTATGCCACACCACAGAATCCTAATGAGCATGTACATCAATCAGCTAGAGTAATGTCTTATCATAACTACTTACCATTTTACTCCAGAATGATGGCCCCAATGCTGCCGGGGGTTGGATGAGCTATCGTACATAGCCATGAGCATTATCATGGGCATAACAGGGAACCATGGAACTAGAAGGCAAAGACTTTCACCAGCATGCAAAGCAAGGGAGACAACATGAACAACTCACCTCCACAACCGCAGACCAGGAATCCTTCATTTCTTTCTAACAGATGATGATCAAAATTATGATTCATGACAGTAAAATCAACCAATCTAACAGAATTGGATCAATGGGGGGGGGATTCCAGAGCTCACATGGCTATGGCTCATGGTAAGCATGTACATCAGTGAAGCTGAGAAAACAAAGTGCAGATAGCCACTCAACAAACACATACCTCCACAAAGCAGCGAGCCACTGCCACATATGTCAGTTGGGTGCACAGCATCCCCCATCAGCCAATCCTGTGAATGGCTTGCAGCTCAGCTATATCTCACTAATGTAAACAGAGCTAGAAATGATCATAATCAAGGAAGTCGATACAAAGTCTCTGCATTGACCTCAGGATTGCAATCTTGAGGCTGAGAGTTTGAATGGGCAGTGCATATGCATGGAATTTGACATGTTAATGAAAGCTGAAAGGAATGCATAACCTCCAACATACCATGTTCCCTGCCTGTCCATTCAAAAACCGCATACACCCAGATAATGAGCCTTGCTATCACTCGTCTGCTTTCTAGGACCCTAAAATGCCCTTCACCCACCCTCAATCAGGAGCTGTGTTGCTTTCATGACCCAGAAATGTGTTGTTGATGCATTGGAACCATCATCCTGTCATGACATTGCTAACCTGTGAATAACAATCATCTATATTGAGGCACACACACTGGGCTTGTGACCTTGCTTGTAGATGCCTTACAAAATGGAGAAATCTTGTTGCAGCCAGATGACACTAAGAACTTGGATCTCGTCATCTGCAGATGATGGTGGTTGTCAATTAAGAACTTGAATGATGTCGGCATGCCAGTGATCAGGGCCAGATCGGGATGTTACCGACCAACTTGGAAGGTTCTCAAGGATCCTAAGTCTCATACTAGTAATGACTGTCTAATCTAGGGAGAATATAACATATATGTTTGAAATAATAGACAGTGAATATATGAGGCAGTGATTTGGTGAATATTTGGTGAATACATCATATATTGACAATGTTACTGCAACCAGTGATTTGAGCTGAATTCCAGAGTTAGAGTTGTTCCTGGTTGGCATTTTTGGTTCATTTTTTTTTTTCATTTTTCAGTCATTTTCTATTTCATTTTGATTCCATTTCTCTCAAGAATGGAACTGAGAATCAATGTAAAATCAATGTAAAATCAAGGAGGTGTTGGGACAGCAATTTTTCATATGACATCAGTTTTTTTTTTCATGGCCCTCAAGACCCTCCCCCTCCCCCTCCTGCTATACAAGGTATGTTTTGATCACATGTACATGTTTTTCCCAAAATTCATCATCAATGATATCAGTATAAAATAAAATAAAATAAAAATGTCATTGAGTATACCAACTGAACTCAGAGGCTTTCTGTTAAGAACTGAACCTAATTTGAGCTATCAGAATCTGGTCAGATTCAGTGGGAGCTGATGGTGTGAGAATGTTGGGTTGTAGTGGATCTGGTGGGATGGAGAGCAGGGAACTGCTTAGTGTCAAACACCAAGTGGTGGGAGTACAGGGGGGGAACAGAAAGGACTTGGTTTCAACTTGTAAGAAGTTGCACCCTTCACCTCATCTGGTGTCCTAATTTTGAGATGAAGGGATCAGAAGTAGGAGTGGGTAAGTGTGGGTAAGTGCGGAGGGACTTAGGTTAAGTTTAGAAGAAGTTTGGACTCTCAGAGGGACAGAGGTGGGAGGAGAACAAGATTGATTGGGAAGTCAAGTCTATGTCAATATACAAACTGAGGAATACAAGTGGAAACTAACTAAGCTTAAATAGTGGAATATGGAAGAGAAGTGGAAGCTGCAGCAGTGTCTTGACTGCATAGATAAATTACTACCAGGAGCCATACAGGAGTCTTCGAGTTGAATTTGCAAAATAGACAGTGGCCTTGAGAAGGCAGCCATGAGCACAGTACAAGGTGGCCTGGTGCACAGCCATGTGGGCAGTGCAAGGTGGCTGGGGAAAAGGTGCAGGAAATAGTCAGGGTATTGAGTTCCGAGTGGGTGGAGAACATGACTGTGGGGAGGCATCAGAAAATGTTGGATTCTGAGTGGGTGAGGATCAGTTCTTGACAGTATTTCCCCCTTAGTGCTGAGCCTATGAGGCACATGAGGATTTGTGTCCAAATCAGGAAGCTGGTTGATAATCCAAATGTGGAATAGTTGAAAAATTAAGGTTGATTCAAACCACCATCATCCCCCCCCCCCCTCATTAAAATGTCCTCATCCCAAAACATTGCAGACAAGCATGCTGCCCTCAAGGCGCAATGAGAGCATATGGAACACAAGGAGCATGAGCTAGAAGAGGAGGAGTGGAGGGTGGAAGAGGCCAGAAAACTGGCAGAGGAGGCAGTCAGAGCAGAGGTGGCAGCAAGGGAAGCACAGGCAGTGTGCAAGGCTGCCGAGGCAAAGAAGGAGGCAGCAGCCACAAGGAAGGCAGAGAAGAAGCAGGTGGCTGCGACAACAGGACTGTCAGAGGAAGTAGAGGGGAGCAAGTCCCCGAAGAAGAAAAAAATCAAGTTGAAGGTGAGGGTGGGGTCAGAGGAGTCCAAGGTGCAGGTGCAGGTGCAGGCCTGCCCTGCATTGTAAATGGTAAGTCTTATCTTATAGAAATGATACACACCTGCATCATCTGAAGTCTTTTGAGTGGTGATTTGGTGATTGATGTGGCACCAGGGCATAATAGAAGAGGGATAACAATGCAAAGGGTCTTTCCATGGCCCATTCCAGCAATAATATGCTACTCCAATAAGGTCTGTACAATGTATCTGAACAGATCATGACTGCAATTTTAGGTCAAGGAGAGTGGTTCACTGTTTCACAATAATTTAGTAAAATCAACAAATTGGTTGACATCAAATTAGTAAGCACAACATACCATACATGGGAATAACATACCCAATATGGCAGGAGAGGGGTAAGGAGGGGGGTCTGAGAGGTGGCTTTAAAAAAAAACTGAGTGGATATATGAATTTCGGGTCCTGACACCCCCTTGGCACACCGGCAAAAAAAATAAACATGGTGGAACATGATGGTGTTTAGGGCTGGTTCAATACATGTGACTACGCATGAGGAAATTTGTGCACCCTTAAGGATTCAAACTCAGTCCTGCCAGTCTGTCTACGACAGTTGCCTTACTAAGTTGTATGACAGACAGTAACAAGTCTACCCTTGTGTAAAATGGAACCCTAACCTTGCTTTTGTAAAAAGGGAACTGAAAAATGATCATTTTTCATGTCTTTTTCATTCCCTTTTGTTTGTTTCTCTGCCAAATATGCCGAAAATGAGTTTGAAAATGAGCTGAAAATGGCCCAAGAACAGCTACCTATAAGGGCAACCTCAGCCTCTAGCAAAGGGAATCTGAAGTTAAAATTATACTACATATTACAGGGATTGGGGACACACCTAGCAAAGGGAAATCTGAAGAGAAAACTCTAAGGATCCCTTTGCCGATGCCCAGTATATGTGAAGACAACAAAAATCAAATAATAACCTAAAAATAGAAAAGGCAGAGATAGGCAGATCAAGGCTGCTGAATGACATCATACCAAGGGGTAGATGTTGGAAGGGGTGCTCCGCCTCTAAATATAAAACTGTCAACATGCACAAACATGATAGAAAGGGAAATTAGTCATAAAATCCAGAAAACTCATAGAAAATGAAGAACAGAAGGAAATGAAGTGAGGAAAAATATAGAACAAATGTAAAAAATAGGAGAAACACACAGGGCACCCCCCTAGTCCCCCTAGTTCCTTTACATCACCCCCTCTCTAAGATGCATTGCCCTGATGCATTCGAAATTGCATACAACCAAAGTCCGTGACTTGAATGCGATGCGGTGCAGCAGTGTGCCATCGGTGGAATTCCTTGACTAACCGAGGGGCATTCACGTCAGACTCTTTGACCCATGAGTTCTCCTCATACCCATAACCCTTCCAATGCACCAAATACTGGAGTTTTCCTCAACACAACCGGCTGTCCAAGATTGACTCAACTTCGTATTGGGGTTCTCCCTCAATCTGTAGGCAGTGGTGGTGGGTGTGAATGGCATCCCAGGAATGGATCTGGGGGAGCTGGAAGGAGTTTGATGACATGGAAGACTGGGTGGAGTCTGGACATGGAGGCTGGGAGGCATAGACAATAGGCATGCATTCCAACACACTTGACAATGGGGAAAGGTCCCAGGAAGTGATGAGCGAGTTGCTTGGACAGACACATAGTGGAGATGTCACTGGAGTCAAGATAAACTTGATCACCAACCTTGTACTGAGGGGTCGGAGAATGGCATTGGTTGTAAAAGCATGCCATGTCATCCTTCGCCTTTGCTAAGGCTGCCTTTGCCTCCTCCAAGCTATCCCGCATGCATTCTGTGAACTCATTCACCATCTTGATGTGTGAGGGAGTTTGGTGAGGTTCAAATCCCATGTGTGGATGTCGTCCAGTGTCTAAGAGGAAAGGGGTCTGTTGAGTGGAAGCATGGACATGGTTGTTGTATCCAAACTTGGCCAAGGGGAGAAGATCATCCCAATTGTCCTAGTGTTCATTGACAAAGATGTGGATGTACTGCTCCAGTTCCTGGTTGACTTGCTCAGTCTGGCTGTCAGTTTGTGGGTGATAAGTGGTCAAAGCAAGGAGTTTGATTCCCAGGAGTCGGTACAGCTCGCGAGTGAACTCTGCCATGAACTGAGGGCCATGATCAGAGAGGAAAGCACCAGGAAGTCTGTGTAATTTCCACACATGGTGGAGGTAGAGTTGGGTGGCACCCAGGGCACTGACAGTGGTGTGAGTGGGAATGAAGTGAGCATGTTTTCCCACTGAATCAACTGTGCACATCACCACATCAAACCCATTCAACTCTGGCAACTCCACCACAAAGTCGGTGCTGACACAGGAAGAGGGTGTAGCTCGCCAATGGGTTTGCGATGAGGAATCTTGGTATGTAAGCAAAGATCACAAGTGTGACAATACTGAGCCATGACATTTGTGGCCACCAATAATTCTGTGAGGTGAGCTCCAAGGTCTTTCAGTGTCCAGGATGACCAGCAATCTGTGAGTCATGGTGTTGGGATATGATGCACTGGTGAAGGTCTGGGTCATTGGGGATGTAGATGTGATCCCTAAAATACAACAAGTCCTCTTTTTCAGCCCACTCTGCTGCATGCAAGGAAAGGGTGGATCCCTTCCTCAGTTCTTTAACAGCTCGGGCAACAACATCCTCATGTAAACTGCTATGGTTTGCATGACAAATGTCACATAGGATGTCCCACTCCTCACCCTGGGATGTGATGCCTTCCAGTGCCCGAATGGTGAACAGGTCTGGCTGCCACAACACAATGTTTTGGTTGTCATCGCTGCCATCCCCATGGTCTGCACATCGGGAGAGGACATTAGTCTTTCCCATGCTGCAACCTGGATGGTGGTGCAAGGAGAAGTCAAATCTGGATAGATACAGGGACCAACAAGCTTGACAATGGTTCAATTTCTTGGCTGTCATAAAGTACTCAAGATTCTTGTGATCTGTCCAAATTTCCACCTTGTGTTGGGCACCCTTGAGGAAGTGTCGCCACTCCTCAAGCGCATGCATTATCACCAACATCTCCTTGTCATGGATCTTGTAATCTCACTCTACAGCACTAAGGCTTTTGGAGTAGAATGCAACAGGATGCCACTTCTGGTCCTCTGGAGACTGCTGAGACAACACGGCACCCATCACAAAGTCAGAACTGTCAGCTTCTACACGAAAAGGATGTGAATCATCAGCAAAGGTAAGAATGGGAGTGGAAGTGACCATCTCCTTAAGCTTTTCGAATGCCCCCTGTTGTGCATTATCCCACCTCCATGCCTCCTTTCCTGTCAAGTCGAACAGTGGTCGTGCATGATGTGAGAAATCCTTGATAAAACACCGATAGAAATTGATGAAGCCCAGGAAAGACTGTACCTCTTTCTTGTTTGTGGGCGTCAGCCAAGCCGTGACTTGATAGGATCCATCTCCACCTGAACCTCTGAGATAATCAGGCTGAGGTACTCAATCTTGGTCTTCTCAAACTTGCACTTGTCCTGACAAAGGTAGAGTTTGTACCGTCAAAGCCATTCTAGGATGATGCGCATGATGTGACAGTGCTCTTCAACTGTGCAAGTGGAGATGAGGATGTCATCAAGATAGATGCAAACAATGCCTTCGAGGATGAGGTCGTGGAAAATGTCATTCATCATGGTCTGAAAGGTGGCAGGACTGTTAATAGGGCCAAAGAACATGACAAGCAGTTCAAAAAGACCATGGTTGGTACGAAAGGCTGCCTTCCACTCATCTCCCTCCTTTATCCTCACATTATTGCAGCCCCAACTGACATCGAGCTTGGTGAAGTATTGGGCTCCATGGAGCTGGTTCATGGGTTCAGAGATGAGAGGTAATGGGTAGCAATTTTTGACTGTGATGTCATTGAGCCTTCTGTAGTCTTGAACTGGTCGAAGTGAGCCATGCTTCTTCTTGACAAAGAAAAAGGGAGAGGCCATGGGTGACTTTGATGGTCGAATACATCCAGAGGCCAGGTGCTCGTTGATGAACTGGTCAAGCTGTCATTGTTCTTCAGGAGAGAGAGGATAGATCTTGCAGGATGAAGGGGTTGCACCGGGGGTGAGTTCAATCGCGTGATCCCATGGCTTGCTTGCAGGGAGAGAGTCGAACGATTCCTTGGAGAACACATCTCCAAACTCATGGAGATGAGGGAGCAAGGAATTAGTAGAGGATTTAGCAGCATTGTTTTTGTGGAAGGCCTCAGCCAGGCATTGGGATATGTTTGATGTAGCACACACCTCATGCGATGGATGAATCGCAGTGTAGAAGATCCAATCACCTTCCTCCACTTCCTCTGGCTCCTCCTCATCATCATCTGAGTCTGGCATCAGATCAGGAACCCCTTCCAACTCCACTTCAGGTATAGGCAGGGGTCCGGCACAACACTTCTGAGTACATTGTATTGTGGCCTTCTGTCCATGATATTCTTACCTGGCTTCTGTGAAACAAGTACAACAGCGGGATGGACATCAGCTCATGGTAACCTTCCCAGTACACCAGTTGACCTCTGGGCTATGGTCTTGAAGCCACGGATAGCCCAAAATCACCTTTTGCTTTCCTAATTGAGTGACAGCAAAAAGGGCATGCTCACTATGATCTTTGTAACGGAGGACCAGGTCTAAAACCTCTCGGATGGCACCAGCTTCATTTGGGGACCCATCCACAGGTATTGGACGAGAGTGTGAGCGAATATTTAGGCAATGTTGTTGTGTGAGATGGGCATTGATGAAGAGACTGGTTGCACCAGAGTCCAGGAGCACAGAGACACCGAGTATCTGTCCAGTGTCGGTTGTCTGCAGTTTGATTGCTAGGTTCAAGGAATGTGTAGAGGGAGTGAACGCAACAATATATTTGTATGGTAGTTTATGCTCCCATGATTTAATTTTGGGGTGTGGAGCAGAGAGAGAGATGGGAAGAGCAGGTACATCTTCAGCCAACTTTGAAGGGTCAGAGAGGGGAACAGTCACAGAAATGGATTCATTCTCCAGGGATTCAACTGACAAGACTTCAAAGTGGTTATGGACAGGCAGTGAGGGCGTACAATTCACTCGCTGCAAATAGAAAAATCCTGCTCCTCTACAACTTCTGACTTGATATCCTCTGCAACCTGATCCTTCACTCTACAAGTGCCAACAAGTCTTGCAGGAGTTCATCTCATCCCTTGGGGGTGAGCATGCAGATATCCTGATGATGGGGACACACTCCAGCCCTGTGCCCAGTTTCCCCACAGCGGTAGCAGAGATCCAACCTACGTGCATGGCTGCAGGCCGCATCAACATCCATTGGTACTGGAACATTGACAGCTGGTGTGGGAGTCTGATGAACAGGAATGGGGTTAAGGTTGGGAAGGGTTCGATTGAAGGTGTAGGGTGCATGAGTGGTAGTTGGAGCATGGAATGCAGTGTTAAATGCCACATTTGTGAGTTGGTTTTTGTCACAGAGTGAAGCAGCTTCATACCAAGCATAGATATCATCATCCGCTGGGCACCCTTCCAACATCTATGCAATCTGGTCCTGAATTTCTTGATTGAGGCCCCGTCAGAACTTCACCACCACTGGTAGCCCACTCCCATATCCTGCCATGTCCACCAAATCCTTACAACTCATCGATATAATCATCCACAGATCAATGTGCCTGGTGGTAAGAGGACGACTCGAGTTGTGTCACTGCTCGGTGGCGCTCGTTGAGGGGACAAAAGTGGCATACAAACTCGGCTCAAAAGTCACCCCAAGTGGAGAAAGGTAGAGAACTGAGTTCTTTAGTTTGATGCAGAATATGGTCCACATAGAGATAGGTGTGTTCAGATTTCATGTATGTGAAGGCCCAATAAATTTTTGCAGCCTCATCAATGAATTGATGCGACTGGAGACTGATGTATAACTCACAGGAATTAAGGAATGCACGTCCCTGCACACGTACACCATTAAATTCAGTGGGGGGAGACGGTTTGATCTGGGCGCACTCTTGAATGGGCACATTTGGCAGCATGTCATTGTTGGGTGTGCTTGGAGTCACAATGGGGGGAATATTGGTTGTAGGGTTAGTCTGGAGGGTCCTGACAAAGTTTTCAATTGTAGATTTAAGCAAATTGATTTGCGCATGTATTCTGGAACGGTCACTTTCAAGTGCATCAAGGCGCTCTGATGGGGCACATTTGGTGAAAATGGCGGCACAGTAATGGCGGGACTGTCTGGAACGGTGTGTAGGGAGTCTGTGGAGCTTTGGGAAGTGTCATCCACTCCATACCTGCCTATCTTGGGCAGTATGTTCACGATTTCAGGCCTTAGGAGGAGAGAGTTTTCTACTATAAGGGCAACCTCAGCCTCTAGCAAAGGGAAATCTGAAGTTAAAATTATACTACATATTACAGGGATTGGGGACACACCTAGCAAAGGGAAATCCGAAGAGAAACTCTAAGGATCCCTTTGCCGATGCCCAGTATATGTGAAGATGACAAAAATCAAATAATAACCTAAAAATAGAAAAGGCAGAGATATCTGATAGGCAGATCAAGGCCACTGAATGACATCATACCAAGGGGTAGATGTTGGAAGGGGTGCTCCACCTCTAAATATAAAACTGTCAACATGCACAAACATGATAGAAAGGGAAATTAGTCATAAAATCCAGAAAAATCATAGAGAACAGAAGGAAATGAAGTGAGGAAAAATATAGAACAAATGTAAAAAATAGGAGAAACACACAGGGCACCCCCTAGTCCCCTAGTCCCCTTACACTACCATGAACAACCCTATCAATAATTACCACATGACCAAATAGTGACAATACATGACAAAACCAATATTTTTCATATCTTGCAAACCTACTCCATGAGTGAGTTTAATTCTTTCAGATTTGAATTCCTTGACCCAAAATACATCAGAAATCAGCCTGATATATCAAGGGGGTGTTGGGACAGGAATTTTTTCATATGATGTCGGTATTTTTTTTTCATGGTTCTCAAGACCCTCCCTCCCCCTTCCTGCCATATATGGTATGTTTCAATCACATACATGTTATTTTTTCTTTCAGACGTCAATGTGTGAATCAGCGATGCCGCAGGACCAATGTCAGGCCGGTGGTGACCCTGGCTGAGTGTTCATTACTAGGGCTGTACACCGTCTGTTCAACAGTTATGGCCATACGATTGACAGTTGAATACGGTACAGTTGAGCTGTCGACTGTCCAGCAATGTGAGTTGTCTTGATAAACACGTTGAAGTGGTGAGCGATGTTGATGAAAAAAAATAAAGTTTGATATACCTAATCCGTCAACCGTGACTCGCGGAAAGATTCTAAAGAATGTGATGCCGCTGACGCAACTGTTTCGTTAATTGGTTGATTTCTTAGACGTGATACTATTTAGTTCAAGATCCCCGCACACATAAACAAACTAGATCTTGAGTACATCAGCGTAAGATCACTCGCTCGCTTGCATCCGGGTAGTAATTGACACTATCCAATGTTACGAGTGCTTTACCAAGTCCTTTCAGGGCTTTACTATGTTAAACCATTGTCGGAAATTTCCGGATGGCATTATAACCTCACCTAGATTATATGTGGATTATCACTCCCTCTCAGCTAGTATACTGGGCCCTAATGTGGAAAATCTATTACCTACATATGTAAACTACATTATTGAACTGAACCCGAGACTTGGTAGCTAGCTTAACATCAGTTCTGAGTGTCGATTTTAATGGGTTATGGCGGTTACGTGGGTCACGTGGGTCATATTAGGTTATACTGCATTACATAATTTTGTGACACAACACTCAAACAACACCTATCAGCATTGTTTTCACCATGGTCAAAAAAAAATTCCAGCCTCCGGCAGGACCCCCCCCCCCCTATGTCTGGTTCGGGATTCCCATCCCGACACTCCCTTGTGATATATGATATACTTTTTTTCAAATCCTGCAACCCCCTTGCGTGATGTTGTCATTGTCGGATTTAAATTTGCGCTTGCGCTAAAGATTGTAAAGAGCTCTGATCAAAACTATGATATCAACCGAAATATTGTACATACTTGGTACATACGTTGCTAACGAGGCCAAATGCGGACTCGATAATGGCGGTAGGAACCGGTAATTGAGACCACAAACACTATCATGTACAATTATAGTATGTCGCCTGAAACTTGTGGCTTGAAAATACATATCCTTCACCTTCCTTCACGCAACCGTGTTTAGTTTGACTAAAAGTGAACTTCCTAGTGTGCTTCTGCCTCGAAAGCTCTCGAAAGGGGGTAAAATTGAATTCCAGGTACCCTTCCCACAAGCATATGTACATGTATTGTCATATTGTTATTGTAGCCGTACCCCTTTGACCGCATGGTAACACTGAAGTAAGCATAAGCAAAGGGTCAAGCGGAGAGCGAAAAAAAAAAAGATGTCCCCAATCCCAGTGGCCAAATTGTAAAGATAGAAAGAGACGTCTAGTAAGAAAGAAGAAATCCAAGGAGCGTGAAGCGAGTGTGCGCACTGAGACTCGAGTTGGAGACAGCCCTGTGAAACAATACAATAAGATACGCGTAAGAAGGGGAAACGATGGCGAAGTCGGACGGCAACAAAAACGGCGGAGGAAGGATGGAGGATGTAGGGGGACGGATGGAAGGTGCCGATGTGTACGCTGGAATGGCTATCTGGACGAAAGCCAAACGGGAGAACAAAACATGTAAGTATCAAAGGGGAATTACTAGAAAAGACGCTAAGGACAAACGAGTGGAATAGCATAACTTGGATGCATATGGACAAAGGTATAACTATATAAAGGTGGGTTTGAATTCGAATTGAATGTGGATGGAGGTCCGCTATAAAGTTGGGGATATAAAAACAGAAGAGGTTGTGTAGTGATCAAGAGTAAAAAGCACAGTTCAAGAAGATTGTCAGGATGAGGTGGCAGGGTATGGAAGAGTCGGAGGCCAACGACAACCGCAGAAAATCAAGCTACAAACCCATTAGAGAAATATACAAACAGCGAAGCGCAAAGCGATCAGCAGGTAGGCCAAACGGAGGAAACAAGGGGGAGCATCGAAAGAGCGAGAAAAGACGGAGGGTCCTTCCTGGGTCCCTCAATTAATCAATCCACACTCCCATGGCGATCCTGCACCGTATCTCCCCCGTCGCTTAGCGTCTCGACTTTAACGCCCCTCTCCGAGCGCACACTTCTGATATCCCTTCCCTCCTCTGCCAGCTCCCGCCCGATCATCTCTTCCTTCGACGGTTCCGGTCCATCAGGGCTCTCGCCTTCTTCCATCGGTCGGCCCGCAAAATCCGGTTTTCTCAGCATCTTCCTAAAAGCATCCGCCATTATCGCAGCATCTGCGCCGCTAAACGGCGCTTCATTGTTTGCTGCGCTACCTGTGCGAGAGATCGTTGACGCCCCGTCGTGGTCCTGGGTACTATGGGCGGCACCAACGCCGACGCCTACCACAGAGCTCGGGTGCCGGTTGATAGCAGCGCCGGCGAGAAGGGGTGAGCTGGGTCCTCCAACATGTGCCATCATAGGTGAGGCAGAGCCCATCGAACTCCGGTTTGAATTTTGCTCACGTCGGCGCATGATGAAGAAGGCAAGGATGCAGGACGCTGCGATGGCGAGGAAACCCAGCACGACGATAACGGCTATAGCCCAGGGTGGGAACCCTGAGCCTGAGGAAGCCGATTGAACCCTGCCGGCTTGAGATGAGGTAGCAGAGGTTGTAGAAATTGTAGACGTCAGAGAGGCATTAGCTGATGACAATGCTGCTGCAGAGGCAGAGGCTGCGGATGCGGATGAAGCTGAAGCTATAGAGGATGCAATCACGGAGTCGGCGTATGTTGTTTCTGTCGTGCATAGTTAGTCAATGCAAGGAGTGAGAGAAAAATAGAGCGATACGAACGGACGGCGGAAAACGTAGCCTGAGGTATCTCGTTTCCGTCAAGAGTTGTCGTACTGCTAATAAGGACCCAATAAAAGGGATAACTAATGTTTGACCCATTCCACAGTTCTCCACGGGTACCCCACCACGAATCATTAACTTGCGTGCTGATACGGCCGGCTTGATCAGTAGGATTCGGCAGACTTGGAAAATGCAGTATTTGTGTTCGTGAATCTCCATGAAAAAGAAAGACGTCAACCAGATTCGTCCGTGCAAGTTCCGGCCGCCGTGAGTTCCCTTCGAAAAAGAAAAGCCCGTTAAAAAAAAAAGCAACCAGTACGAAAAAAAAAAGACCAACGTACAAATAAGGGACGTCCACTGGTGCTGCGCTACAACAGTATTCGCCAAAGGAAAGCAAGATATCACAGCGTTGCTAGAAAATAGCTGGCAGGTCTGCAACGCATTGTCTATTTGGAGAACTCAACAGACTTCAAGCCAGGCGAGATTAACGACACGTACCAATTTGCGTTTGATCTGGCACAACCTGCCTCTTCACAGTCGTAGAAGGTCCGTCGGGTATCCTTCTCCGCTTCAAGGATCGCTCAGGGGACGAGGTTGATGGTGTTTGTGCTGGCCAAGGATTGATTTCGGATGGTCGAGAAGCCATGAAAGAAATGAAGAAGGAAAGGAAAAGAGGTATTTCTAGAGGATGTGTTGGTGAAGATGTTGGTTGCTGATGACTTGTGCGGCGAAGCAAAGGGACTACTTCGCATTATCCAGTTGATATAGTAAGATACACGCCAATTGACGCCTTTGGTAGACGACGACAACGGTGGCGACAAGGACTTGGACAACGACGCAGACGATGAGCAGAGCCAGAAAGAAATCCAATTCACACAAAACGTTGCCCACGCCTCTTTGATCTCTCAGGGACCCCGATCACTCCTTTCCGAGGCTATTTTTATCTCATTTCCCCACACTGCACAAGTCTCGAGTCTGCATACGGGCGGATGTCCCTAACGCGGAAATATGCTACACACACGGAGAAGGGACTCCGTAACAATACCGAAACATGCACAAGAAACGCCGTAAACTAACGCCATATATATCCCGGCGTTGGCAGTGCCCTCGCCGGAAAATCATTGGTGTAGATGCCCTCGATGGATGTATTTTAGGCCCATTGTGCCGTACCTATCTCTAATGAGCTTGTGTTTCAACCATGGCCTTTGCAACCGATGAAACACCAATCTTCCAAAGTCTAGACACGCATCACTATTAGCAGAGTACGCTTGTCTGATGACACTTCAAAGCATGGATTTAATTACAAGCCAGATTCAGCGAGAACAACAGGTGGCTCAACAATCAAGTCTCGAATCCAAGTCTCTCCTCGGATCTTGCTCACTCCAAAATGCTCCATTGGTCGGGCACTATTATCCGTCTAAAAGTAACTTACAGTAAGTTAATCCGTGACCGCGTCCCGATCAGACCAGTGCTGGAGGTACCGGTGGCTTTTCTCCGTCTTCTGGCACAACCAACCTTCCGGCAAGGAGAAAATCGTAATCGCAATCCGAGTCTACTGAAAATTACAGGAACTGGCGAGAACTTCATTACGATGGTACAAGGATAGTACAGCAGACAGGTACTGTATTAATAACCGTGCAAACGAATTCGATGAGCCTCCGGACCCAATCTAAAATTAAAATTTATAACAAACAAAACCGAACCCACAGTGCCTGGGGGACCAAGAGCCTACTTATCCGCGTGCCCTTGTCACGAGACTCCACTTGCCGGTCTATCAGATCATGATTCTGATTGGACGTGGGCTTTGCGAGGTCACCGCCGAGGTGAGGAACACAAAAACAGCCGTAGGTTGGGATACCTCTTTGGAAATGAAAGAAACGAGGCTAACATGAATCTCCCAATCCAAATTTCCGCTATTGTTCGTCCCTTCCCTCTCTTTCTGTCTTCAAAGTACAGACGGTTTGTATTCATGAGTCATGAATGATATATAGCCAGCGGGACGTCGGGAGTTTGCGAGGGGTGGCCGGTATCCGAAGTCCGTCACTACGGGTTGCTTGGCAATACAGATACCGAGCACAGGTATACCAGTCAGGTACCGGCAATGAATGGGTAGATGTAGGGCTATGTGCCTAGGATATAGATATTGAGTCACTGAAGCCTAAGCGCAAGCGGACCAGTGTCACAACGTTGTTTGATACAAGAGTACGGCCAGATTTGCAGGATTTTCATCCCATCCGAAGTCCGCGCGGAGGAGAAGGGAACGCGTTTAGCACGGGTCGATGAGAGCGGCTGGGAAACTAAGTTGAAGTCGGACCAATAATATCACGTGCCTGAGATAGGGCGCAAAAGTATTGGCAATGGAAATCGGAGAGCCGATATATCGCTCCTTGCTTACGCTAGCAAATCATTCTAGTCTTCCCTCTGAAGTTCGAATTCTAGAGTTTGAGTCTTCGTTACTCAGAGTCAGTAACGTCAAAAATGAAACGTTCGAATGTCCATGTGGCTTCTCTTCCCAGCCAAGGCAAAAAAAATACTACTTACGATGAAAACGTCATTACCGGTAATTCATGACTCTCACTAACTCGAATCATTCACAGATGTCGAAGGAAGTATCAGATATTTTTTACTCTTCAGAAATGGATATGCACAGGCGATGAACAGATCCCTCGTAACATTAATCTCTTGCTCATGGAAAGGCATCATTCAGCTGATGAACCCCATCTCACTATCCCCTCCGAGATTTCATCCTGCAACACACAAAAGGCAGTTTGTTTTAAGACGTCATTGTTCATGATCATGATCAACGAGTTCATGCACCGGATTCCGGAGATCAGTGTTCTCTGGTTTGATGGCTCTGCAGGTGCCGGTAAATCGGCTATCAGTGCACACATAGCATATGCATCGCGGATCGGTGCGCAATGCGCAGAAGCTGCCGCACTAGTAGCCGCCGACCTCTTGGACCTTCTTCTTCTCACGCGAGAAACTGCGGTCACATACGGCGGACCTTCTTTTTGTGCATTCCAGATTCCTAAAAGCATACTAAAATTTTTGTGGAAATTTTTTGGAAACGCCGCGGCCACGGATGTTTTTTTTTGACGAATCCTTCGACACTCAAACACGGATTTTTGTTGTGGACTTGCGTAGTGACTCAACGACGTAGCCTAGCGCAACGTGTGCATTCTATCACTGTATTCCCTTGTGTCTTTTTAGAAGTCGCCCAGGACCTCAGTAAGTCATATTCACAGATCATTCAACAGTTCATCTCTCCAACAAAAAACAAATTGTTATTCGAATCTAATACCTCGACGAGTCATTTCATCTAGTTGAGGACGTTGTCTATTTTGTTTAACAGAACCCAGGATTCCTTGGCTACATACCTCACAATATTGTTCATCTGTTTGCCACAAGATCAGATGGGCATTTCATCTATGCATCCATAGTTCTGAACTTCCTTGACGATGTCAGTTCAGAGTGAACGCATTTATGATCACCATAGCGTCCTCATCGAAGGAAGAAATTATACAATCTACTGAAGACCACATGCTCTGTGTTGCTGAGCAAACTATTTCAGGCCCAGAAGTTGGATCTGGTTCGTTGTCACCGTTTGGACAAGCCGGTCATAAATGGCAGACGAAGCATTTTCCACCTACGCAAAATCATATCGTAGTTGAAGGTGTGTGATATACACCGTTTGAAGCACGTTATTGGCTTGGAGTCTGACCATGGTTGTAATGGAGGATTCACGTCAAAATTTGTATACGTTCTTACCATTGAATCATCGTCGAGACTTCTTGTTGTCCTTTGAAATCTTTGAGCACGTCTATCGTAGATCACTCGAAATAATCTGCTCCTTTCATGTTGGGACGAGATGAGAATACAAAGTGTGCGATACGTCTGCAATACGTCACGGATATAATGGACACCGACATTGGAGGTGCAATACACATCTCGCTCATGGGCGTATCGAGCTAATTAAAGCAACGAGGACCACCCTTTTGGTCATACCCGTTGACCTCAGGCTCGGAAATACTGTCGAGCTAAACACCTATTTTGCTTCGCCTGAAAACAACTTACAAGAGGTTGCAAGCTAGCCTTTTCGATCCGTGCGATTTGAGCCTCATTCTCGATGCTACTGATGCATATGTCGTCGTCAAATGGTTAAAAGGTGTATCCGTCAGGTTGCTTCATGGTTTTCTCCGATTCTGGCCTAATTACCGTGACTCTATCGTGGCCTCAGTCGAGTGGTAGTCACTGGCTTGAGGAATGAGCAGCAATCGTCCGGCGTGTTACCTTAGGAAGACACAAGAAGATAATGATAAACTCCTCCTATGCTTGTTACATGAAATCTTTAAAAGGAAAAACATCTACGGCGACAAAGTACAGTAGTGATTAATGATGTGTACTGGATGGGATGGATATCACGGGGTACACTTGCAAGGACTGATGTGCGCAGCAAAAAGCAGGGATACATGGAGAGGATGTCGGCTACTGGTACACAAGATCGATTAACTCGATGTTGGTTGGCTGCAAAACCACACGGCAGAGTGAGAAAGCGCAAGGATGGTGTAATGAGTTGTATGTATCAGGGTGTCCGTGAGTTCAAGTGGCGCATGAGAAGTTCGTAGCTGCACGAGGGCAAAACATAGAACCCAAGGGGATTGATCAGCTGTCCATGGCAGAGAAAAAAAAGCGTCCACTCACGTCAACATAGTCACAGCACTGTTTGGCACGGTGCGAAGCAGATTGACCGAGAGCCCCTTATACAAGCCCGTCCAGCCCTCCTTTCTAACGAGCTTCTTTGTCGTGTAAACAACACCTCTCCCAGGATGCCTCCTGATCATTCCGTCAGAAGACATATCTTCCGCTACAGGTAGCCGTTGTGTCTGCAACCGCGTACGTACGACCTCGTGCGGGTACGTAGCGAGGGATGCGGTCATCTTCGAGATGGCGGAGCAGAGAAGGATGGTCGAGTTTGGCAGAGGCCCATTCGAGCCATTTTGCGCCCATAGCTTGAGTTGCTCGTAGAGCGGGAACTGTACAGCCACGTGCGCGATCCCAAGAAGACTTGGTAGTAGTCCGCGGTAGAATGCACGCATGCCCTCGGTCCGGTAAATCGTCAGCGCAGCATCTACAGTGTGTCTGTATCTGACCTCTTCTCGTGTCTGGGTCTGGGCACCAGAAAGTTCCTCAATACGATGGCTGTGGTTAAGAGGGACATTGAGCGTACCATGAACCGTGTTTTAATGACCCAGAGTGGATTCGTGCAAATGGAGCTCGCGGCTCCCGCAATCATGGCGGACATGATATGTAGTCCCCAGGGATGCTCCCGTGTTAGAGGCTGGTATCCCTTGACCTGCGCCGCTGGGTATAGTCGGTTCTTCTGGTTAACTGTGCTTCCCATAGGAGGCTCGCCGAAGACGCCCTTGATCCCGTCGTACACCGTGAAGTAAATGGCCCAAGTCGGAAGGTATCCAAGTATCGTCGGACCGAGACCACGATACAGACCACGGATCCCATTATCTCGTAGAATAGTTTTGACGGTGTCTAATAAAGTTTAATATCCTCGGAAATGTAGTTCGACACTTATGGCTCACTCACCCAGTATCCCTAGATGGCCTCGCTGTCCCTGAACAGTGCGCTGTGCCTGAAGCTTCGTTTTAACCACATCCAGTGGGCACGTCGCTATGCTAGCAACTAAACCGCCGCCTGCGCCAGCTTCGAATACGAAATCCGGTGAGATTTTTTCGGCGGCCTCTAATGAAGATTCTGTAGGCTCACCAATCATGCTGTTTGCTGACCATCGGGGCTGGCGTATACCCATATCTCTGCCCCGCTGATGAGCGGGGTGCTGGCGTCGTTACACTGGCAATTGTCGTCGATTGGGTTGTAGTTGGCGGCGAACGTAGGTTCATGTGAAGGGTATGTAATAGGCTGTTGTAAACTCCCGGATTTGCCCGATGGTCCGGAACGGTCACGCCATTAGTAGCACTTCTATCTTCTTTAACCTAAAGTACCTGACTATCTAGGACTGTATATAAATGCTGAAGACTGTTCATAAACATAGATCTATACTTGTCCTAGGATAATACGGTCTGCTACCGAATTCATCACTACAAGCGTGCCTGGACGCCTACTACACTTATGTAGGCTATAAGAAGATGATGACATCGGTAAACGGGACGTCTCTATACCGAGGTAGCCCAGGGTAGCCCACACACCTGTGGAATCAAATCATGATACGTCCCTGAGATCTCATCACAGCCTGATCCCACAAACTCCCTCCTTTCCCAGTATTACACCACATCTCCATCTCCGTCAACTCCCGCGAAACATAGCACACCACCAGCCTAGGCCCAATCTGCTGCAGGGCTCGTCCTTCAGGACCACATCTCCTCGTCATAACAACTTGCCGGAGCGACGGGAACACGTCTGAATGACTCAGGGCCCATGGTTTGTCGACAGTAGACTCATCGTATCCAGGACGGTCCGAATATGACAAATGGGTGAGCTTGATAGAGCACAAATCCCTGGGTACCGATTTCTCGCCCATCACCCGTAAGTGGGTTAGGCGCTGCAGAAACGCGAGTCCGGCAGACGTGTTCATCTCAGCATCCCAGCGCGACCGGCTAAGGAGTAGCGTCAGGTTCCTGCACCTAGTGTGCCGGAACTTTGAGGACTTGGCGATTGCGGCCCGAAGGGTGCGTGCATCGCATGCGAGAACACGGATGTTCATGCACGCTTTGAGTATTTCAACTCCCAGATCCTTATCTTCCTTTCTGAGTGCGGAAATCCAGAGGCGGTGCACCAGATTAGCGATGTTTGAACGCGAGTGGTGGAGATGAACTTGAGGGATGTCAGATGACAGTAGTCGAGCGAATGACGTTATCTGCTTCGTGGTGCTCAATGCGATGGGCATGCATGGGACGCACGCCCGGAGAGTTAACCCGTACATGTAATGCGAAACGCGGATGAGAGCTTGATACGTTGGTATACATTCCGAAATATGGGCAAGGATTATGAGCTGGATTTCAGGGGGAAGCTCTGCGAAGGGGAATCCGTGTGAAGCTACGCTCTGTAATATCCGCTGCCGCCTGGCAACGATCTCGGCGCGTGCCAATTTCTGCTGCATAGCTCGAGCTATCCGGTTTTGCGGGGGTTTCTTGGGTATTTGGGGCTTCGGGGGAGGCTTAGGCATGCCAGCATTTGACATGGTCAAGGTGAAGGAAATCGAGGCCAGGATGATGCATAGAATTGTCCCCAATTCTATGGTACCCATACCTTCGATAGAGAATGTCAGAAACATCATGGGAGGCCTGTTGCAGATACGATTAGACACTACTTACCTTACAACGCGATACAATCCTTGCCTTTATAATGGCCGGTGATTACACGCTGCAAGCATGAGGAGAGGTGGTTGTATACTTCAAACGCCGCCTCATTGACGCTTTGCTGACGGCGCATTCGGGTGAGATGCGATACGCTCCGGATTTCAATTTCCTCGACGATGTGGATTGAGTAAAAATTGCCTTTGACGCAACAATCTCGCTCTGGGACACCCTGAGGTGCTGTTGGTTATGGTCACCCACCCATGGACTCTTTAGGTATGGCCTTCCTTTTTCACGGACACGCTATTAGTTATGATCATGCCCGTTTCTAGTCACGAGTTTTGGCCCTCTTCGAGCTTCTGAATCTCAGATTCTGGTCACTCAGTTCTCTCGCACCATCACAGTTTGGTTCGACCGTGAAAACAATTTTTTCTGGCGCTTTCTCCTTTCTTTTTTGGCTCTTTATCAGCCTGAGTGCATTTAGGGATGGTAAGGTTCAGTTCGGTCCAGTTCTTTGAGGGATTTTCGAGAACCCAGAACCAGACTGTTGGTTCCAAGGAGGACATCTGGGTATTGGAAATTCCCACAAGTCCAGTCCATCCAGTCCATCCAGTCCAGTCCAGTCCCCTTGGTGTTACTCAACCAAAGGGTCAAACAATAATAATCAAAGATGATATTTAGATGATATAATATGTATCTATGCAAATTGCCCTAATACAAGCCCAGTAAATTGTCAAGATTATGTATTGTGACATGGGTCACAACTGTGACTGGTGTGTGTAAGTAAGGATGTTCTACTCTTCTCACAGGCATTTTGAAGGTACATTTGGATGTAGTAACACAGGTCAGATCAATCAGTCATTAATTATAGTGAACTGATAGCAGGAGGGAGGCACAGTGCCTCAGACTGCTTAAAGTCATGTGACAAACAAAACCAAAATAATAGGCAGATTATGAGCCTTTCAATGTGCATAGATAGCTTAAAATCTTCTGGGGAGATAGACAATATGTAGCAGGTACTCAAATATACAATTTGATAGTGGGTGCACTCATGGGACAGGACTGGATGGACTGGACTTGTGGGAATTTCCAATACCCAGACTTTCTGGTTCCAAGGGGGTGACAGGCCGTGAATTTTAGACTTATAATTTTTTTTAAGCGGCCATCCAGGACCCCCCATCCTTCTATATATGGTAGTTTCCCATCATGTGTCAGCCTTTTTTTGTGTAACTCCCTGGATCAAAATCATCAACCAGCCTGTCACATGCATGTCAAACTCGAGTCAATGAGTGAACAAGGTGTTTCGCGACCTGTGTGATCAACTCCCTCAGTCATCACACCTCCTATACACCTTCAGTGTCTGCTACCTTGTGCACTGAAGGCTCTTCTGTAATTTTCTCATTCTTCCTCTCTTATCAGCTGGGTATTTACACTTGTTTTACTAGTACACCAGTGCACCTATTACTTATTTGGTAATCTTGCGAAGGTGAGACAACCCCAATCAGATTTTTGTTTGGCCTTGGTGAGCTCACGAGGCAAATGGATCGTGTGTCAGACTACCACAACTAAGAAAACTAAATATAGTCTTGTAGAAAATAAATAACAGGGGGCACCATCGACTTGCAAACCCAAATTCCAACAATTTAAATACTTTGAAAGAATTGACAAGGTTTGGTGGTATTTCCAGTGCAATGATGCCAATGCATTATTATAATATACTAGGGAAGGTCAGGAACAACACTGAGTGTGGGCTGGAGGCCAAATCTGCTGCATTGGGTGGGGAAACCAAGAGACAGAACATGTTTTGGAGCCAAATTTGCAGCTCTAGAACACCCTAGACATGACCTGACCTTTCAAAACTTTGATGTCAAATTTTTTTTTAGTGGGTCCTCTGGACCCCCCCCCCCCCCACCTGATGTGTGGGATTTGGGTGCCGACACCCCCTTGGTTGGGACAGGAATTTTTCATATGATGTCGGATTTTTTTTTTCACAGCCTTGAGACCCCTGCCATATAAGGTATGTTTTTATCATGTGTACATGTCATTTTTCCACGTCATCAATGATAATATCAGTAAAAAAACAAATACATACTAATTCTCATGCTCCTCTCGGAGTTAGAGATTGGCAGGGGTAACCCTAGGCCATCAGTAATCAAAGAATTTAGTTTCCATTGGTTTCTCACCCCAGGAAACCAAAAAAACCAGTGAAAACTGGGAAATTAGGAGACTGGTAAACCCATGTCCAGTTTCAGGGAAACTGCCTGGGGAAAATATATTATAGAAACCTGAAAACATAGGAAACCAATATCTATAATTGATCATAACTACTTATTGAGATGGGACTGTAGGAAATGCAGAAAAGATGACCAGACTGGGGATTGAACCCAGGCCCTCCTGGACATATACCAGATGCTCTGACTAACTGTCTTATAGGGTTCAACAGAACAAGGATACCATATAACCAGACACAGATTGCTACAACTATCACATCACTTGTGTGTGTGTGCAAACTATGGTCTGTTAAGCACTGATTAAGCAGTGACAGATTATATAATCCAACAGGGACATGCCCAGAGAGTTGTTGATGTGGCTGATTGTTTATATATGCTGGTGCACAGACCAACAAACCATTTGGCAATGTTTGGCATCTCAAGGTATATAAGCCCCTGCCACAATCTATCAATTTCTCGGGCTTGCCCCCTTATCTTATTTACCTTGTAGTACAAATATGTACATAGAAGTTTCTGAGTTTCCCAGTTTCTGGTTTCTGGGAACTGAGAAACTAGAGGAAACCAATGGAAACTATTGAAAACCTAGAATTTTTTTTTGTGTTTTGCTGATGTAGGGTATTTTCATTGTTACCCTTACCATTCAAAACCCTTACCCTTGGTCAAGGTAGGGGTTTTCAGGAGTAAGGGTAAGGGTATAGAGAGTATTCAATACCCTTGGGTATGATGCAAGGGTTTATTTCAAATAGTTTCCTGATGATGCTCAAACATGGTCCTATCCATTTTTAATATCTGAGCTTTTAGCATGTTGAAAAGCACAAGGCAGTAGTCTAGTGCTGTCTTTAGGAGATACCTTTGCCTGAATAACTCAATAGGCCAGGACCATACCCAACTTGCACAGCAAAGAGTGGTCAGAGAGGTCATTAAGTTTCATAAGGGTTACTATACTGATATCATGGGTGGTTAACATCTTCTAAAGTCTGACTCTGTATACCCTTGTACCCTCCTCAGGGGTAAGGGTATGTAGAGGGTAGGAAAGTTCATACCTTTACCCTTACCCTCATATACCCTTTGCCCATACCCCCAGGGGTATGTAAACCCTTGCCATTTACTGCTTAGAGTCTCAAGTCGTCCTAGCCTTGCCACTAACTTCACATACTTGTGCCAATGCTGGAATGAGTACTGATGTTGTCAACTCTGGCACAATGTTCAACTGACCTTGTATGCTGCAAAAAAGTAGACACAACAACAACCATTTTGGGTATTACAAACTACCACATGTACTTGCAGTTGAATCAACATAGTATTTTCAAGGATCCTGGCAACTTGAAGGAGTAGCATGGGTGAACATATGACACCCACACTGAACAATGTTTTTGATATGCTGATGACATGTGATCTCATCCATCCATTTTGGGTAATCCATTGATCAGTTATCACCAATCATATATCAACTAATTTATTATATTGCTCAAGAGCTGAGAAAAAAATTGATGGAGTGTCAAGGTTTTTGGAAATGGCCCCTGGAAGAGGATGAATCAGACTCAGACAGCCCCAGGCCCAAACACCACCACCCAAGGAGAGGATTAAACCCACAAAAGCAAAGCAGAAGCATGCTCAAAAACATTCCCAGTTCACCAGCCACTGGAGAAGAACACATCCCCAATGGTAAACATACTCTCCTCTCTCTGACAAAACACTCTCAACCATTGTAGATGGACAGTTCACTGATCCTAAACAAGATGGAGATGAAGAGATGCCTGTTTCATGGGGTCACAAGTCTTGCCATGCAAATCCTGCATCAGAGGAGTCTAGTGAAGATGAGGCCAGAGTGGGAGCTCCCAAAACAGATGGCCATCCAGTGAAACACAGTCACACAAACCCCACTCAGGGTAGCCATGAGGAACCTGATGAGGAGCCTGTTGTAGCACCAGAGAAATGTGGCTGCCCACACAAGGTAGTTGAGGAAACCTCCTCGTTCTGTTCAAGCTTGAATGTACCTATGGATGTCAAGATAGCGGTGGCTCCAAAGCTCAAGCTAGGAAAGACTCACAAGGGTAATAAAATGGAGAAACAAGAGCCACAGATGGTGGAGTGGTGTGAGGCACCACTCCAGGTGATCACATGACTCTGTGGATAGAATCATAGGTAGTCACATGTTAGTAGTCAATCCTTGCTATACCATCCCACTTGCAATGCTAGGAAGGAGACCTCCAGCGTCTCTATCTTGGTGATGAGAGTGTTTTTTGTGCTTTAACATGCTGCTAGCTGCTCTCTCTGGCTTTCTCAGGCTTTTCTAAAAAGTTATTGTCTATTCTCGGGCCTCTCTCTACTTCTGAACTCTGTTGCTCTTCTGTCACCAAAAACTGTCCACCGAAAACTGAAAACCATAACCCATAACCCATAACCCATAACCCATAACCCATATAAGACCACAACAGTTCGAAAACATGCCTGGCCCTGGATATCAGAAGAAGTCCTCAAAAAAGCGAACTACCGCTCCCAACACAGCTGTTGTGTCACCTGCAAATGGCACCACGAGTATGGCATCCGAATCGACATCAGCCTGCCATGACTTCTGCCACTTTCTCAAAATAGCAGACTGCAAGACTATAGCCCAGTTTTGCAATTGGGCAGCTGCCACTAGCAATGGCGAGAACCTTAGATTACTCTGGATACGAGCATTGGACGAAGGAGAGAAGTTGGGTATAAAGCAAGGCAGGAAGTTGGGAATAGAAGAAGGAATAGAGAGAGGAATGGACTTGGGTTGCGAGGAAGGATATCAGGTTGCAAAGGAGGATTCAACAAAATAATACAGGCAGTAAAAGCTAAGAGTACCCCGAAAAAACCCAACACCCACAAAATGGTGACACAGACAGATGACGACCAACAACAGCAGTTGACAGCTATGCAAACAACTCTAATTGTACCCAATAAGCGGTAAGATTCACTCAGAGACACCAAGGCAGAATAGGACCAGATAATATAGGAGGAAAGCAGATATGGGAGGAGTACAATAGGGAGTATGGGAGGATAGATATGGGGGGAAGAAGGAAGGAAGAGAGAGTAAGTAGACGTCAGTATATGTGACGAGCAAACAGACAGGCACGATACAACAATTAGTAATCAGCATGATTACACCCTCCCCTCCTCTGAAAAATTCCCAGGTAAATAAAAAAATATACCAAGGTATCATAAAAACTGCTCATTGGGTGCATTAAAAACCCGGTGGGAAAAGCTACCGGTGATAGGTCCACTGTGCGCTCTAAGCTCTGGGAACATCTCCAGAGGCATCAACACATCAAAACGCACGCTCCCAACCCCTACGAACCCCGCGACACCGCTCCGAAACTACTTTGATCAACTTCAAACGACTTTGAATGACTTTGAATGATATTGCAGCACTTCAAATGCCTTCGGCCACCATAAACCTATTGCACCGCCCTTCGGATACATGCAGCACAACTTGTAAGAGTTAGTGCATCGCATATTGAACACCACCGGACACAAGGAGATACAATGACGGGATTTTAGGATGCGATTGTGGTGCTTTGACACCTTGATGATATATTGGATCAATGGGGACAGGTACCAGTGATAAATCAAGCCTCTAGACATTTCCCTTCTTATCCTCTTTCATTTATTCTATGATTTGCAAATATTCTCTATTGTTTTATATCTTGCCTCATGTATTCCTCATGTTTTATTTTCTTTTTAGTATCACTTCTCCCAAACATATATAGCCTTGTACTAGCTACTTAGAAGAAGAAAATAGATTGTCCTCTCACACCAATCGTCTGATTTAAGAGCTATTCTCTTGAGTCCAAGCATCTTGACTTAGTCTCAAAATTCAGTGTTTTACGCCGAATTTCCTCAAACTCCTCGTACTAGCTTCTCAAAACTATCACATATTGTCTATCCTCTCTAGACACCTCTCTACATCCTCATAGTCTATCCTCAGCCACTGTCGAAGGCATCTTCATCTTCTATAAAGGCCTTCGAACTTTATTGCACCTCTTCAAACTTCATCGCACCTCATTGCACCTCTTCAAATACTCTTCAAACTTCATTAAATTTCCCTCGAACGTTATCGCAGCACTTTGTATGCCCTCGATTGTTATCGAACTTCTCTCGAACGTCATCGCAGTGCTTCAAATACTTTCGAACCCTATCGAACCTCATTGCACCTCTTTGAACTTCATTGCACCACATTGCACCTCTTCGCACACCCTTTAGAGTCATTTTCATACCCCCGGTTTACAGCGGTGATATTTAGTACCACCTTGCAACCTTCCTCTAACTAGTGTTATACCATTCGAGCCCTTATTGTGGGTTTTGTTTGGGTTTCCTGGTTGAGTATCATCACTGGTGTCAGGGACATGAAGAAAGTTGAAATGAACAACAGACCCTCAACATTGACCTGCCTGCCAGTCATCCAATGCAGCATTATCAACGAGTTCTGATCCAGGGAGCCAAGTGTCATCCCCCAGGCTGTAACCAACTCATCTTACCAAATATTGCATTCCCCTTCCTGTAAGGGGACAACCCCTGGGTAGGATACCCAGCCCCTTCCTATGTTTATATTATTTTACTTCAGTCATGGACTCATTCCTACATTCCTTTCCATTACATTACTCTAGCTTTGTTATTGTTTGGCTACAGCCTTACCTTGGACAGTTGGAGTAGTTACCTTTCTTTAGTTCATTATTATTAGGATTTCCTCTGCTTATAGCAATACACTGGCTATGCTTTAGTTCCCCTTCTCTCTCTGATTGAGTCTCCTCTTGTTGCTGCAGGGTCTTGCCCTTACACTTCCTCGCTTGTGAGCATCGATGATCTTCTCGATGTAGTACTCTTCTGCACCATTTTTTGTAATGATAGCTCCAGGCCTCGCAAGCTCATGGTCAGGGAACAGAGCACAGTCATTTTCACTGTAAGGCATTACCTCACCTGTGTGGAAAGTCAGGAACCTTTTTGACACTTGAGGAAAGTCAAGGGTGACCGTTGACTTCTCCCAGTTGACATCGATGATGTAGTAAGGGCTGTCAAACCTAGGCATAAATTTAGCCACACACTTCTCACCTTTTGCAGTGTATTCTCTGTGCCGGTTCTCAGTTGAGAGCATCACCCTGTCTCCAATGTCAAGCTTCAGGTTGGGACCCCACATTGCATTCACAAATGCAGCCTGAGTGACCTTTGCTTTCAGCAGGTTATCCTGAGCCTCACAGACATCTTCCTGTAGCCATGCAATCAGTTCATGGGCCAGTACCTTTTCAGCAATCTCTGTCATGATTGGCATCATGAGAGGGGGAATCAATCTAGGGCTTCATCCCATCCTAAGCTGGAACAGTGAGAAACCTGTTGACTTATTCATGGTATTCATCAAATCAAAGCATACCTGTGGTAATGCATGAGCCCAGCCCTTTTGGTTACAAGCAATGTGGTACCAGAGCACCTGATTTACAGTTTTGTTTGATTGTTCACTGGCACTGTTGGTCTGTGGGTGGTATGAAGATGACATTTTCAGTTTGACTCCAGACAGCTTGTGAAGCATGCCCCAGAATTTTGAGATGAACAACCTGTCACAATCAGACACTATTTCCAGTGGTAGTCTGTTCTCGCAGTACCACCGGTTGAAAAAAATTTCAGCCACCTGTTCTGCAGTAAGGTCAGTATGTGTCGGCATGATCTGTACATCAGTGCCTAAATGGTCAGTCATCATAAGTATACAGTTAAACCCATCATCCTCGGGTAGAGGACCAATAAAGTCTAATGCTACTGATTCTCTGCATCCATCAGGAACTGGTAGGTGATGTAGCAGTCCAGCAGGTAATGTAGTTCTCAACTTGTTGTGTTGGCAGTCAGCACAGCTAGGCACATATGCTTGCTCGAGGTCTCGCCTCATGTTCAGCCAATAATATGAACCTCTCAGCGATCCATAAGACTTCTCGAACCCAAAATGTCTGAGAGAATTGTGAGCGAGCCTGAACAGCACTTCTCTCAACCCGGGCACAGATGGAACCACCAGTAACTCATCAATGAACCACAGGTCATTTCGTTCCTGTATGACTGGCATTCCCGGTGTGGCAGTCATTAATTTCTTGCACCAGGAGTCATGGACATAGCCTTTGATAATGCTCTTTTTCAGCTCGGGATCAGCAGTGATACTCAGCATTGCAGCGACACTGCTGCATTCCAGGAGAGGTGTCAGTGCCAGGCATTGGGCAGATCACCATGGAGAGCCACAGGTAGCAGGCAGAATCATGTTCACAGAACACAGATTGTCATTGTACGGACAGAATTCATATGGGGCATGGGCTGCATTTAAGGCCACAGAACTGTCAGCAGCAGTGATTGTAGGGAGATGGGACAGTGCATCAGCCACAGAGTTGTCTTCATCTTTAATGTAAACAATCTTTGCATCAAACTGTGACATGAACTCCATCCAGTGCACCTGACGATGAGACAAGTCATGCTGGTTCTTGAAGTTTTCCAGAGTCTTGTGGTCAGTGAAAACTGTGAATGCACAACCAAAAAGATCTGTGTGCCACTTCTTCAGCACATGAATGATAGCCAACATTTCCTTTTCATGAATGGGATAATTCAGTTCCGCACCTTTGAAAGTCATCAAGTCAAACACCACAGGTCTAGCAGATTCCCAAGTTTTGCCAAAAGACAGAACTGCTCCAGACCAGAAATCACTGGCATCCATCGTCACAAATATTTTACCCTCAGGATCATTGTGGTCAGTTGTGGTCAAACAGTCATGACTCACCACAATAGACTTGATAGCTTCAAAAGTGAACTGGTGATCAGCACCCCAGGTAGGGAAGCACCATGTAGCTTGAGAAGTTGTCAGTGGTGTCAACACCAAAGTATGTGTTGCTAAGCTAGGCAGGAATGCTGCGAGATAGCGTACCGGTCCCAGAAAGTGGCGCACATCTGTTGCGCTTCTAGGCCTCGGCCAATTCATGATTTTTTCTACCTTGCTGTTGTCTGGTTCAATACCGTCTGGTGAGATGTGATGACCTAAGAAGTCAATCGAACTACAGTAGAGGTGTGTCTTCTTTGGGTTGCAGTACAGCTTCACAGCATGTAGCGCATTCAGGATCAGACGGACGTTATGGTGATGTTCTTCAATAGTTTGCAACCAGATCACAATGTTGTTCAGATAGATGTGACAGATCTTTCCAATGTAGTCTCTAAGGGCCACTGCCACCCATCATTGGTGGATAGCTGGGGCATTGCGCAGTCCCATCGGCATTACCAGCCACTCGTAAAGCCCAAAAGGTGTGGAAACAGCGGTGAGGTGGACATCATCAGGATGCATCTGTGTCTGGAAAAAGCTATTGGTCATATCAATCTGGCCCAGATCTTACCTTTTGCACAGTCATTCAAGATGTCATCAATGTGAGGCAGAGGGTGGGAGTCAATGACAGTGTTGGAATTTAGCTGTCAGAAGTCATTGACCCACCAAGGAAGCACAGAAGCATTGGCCTTAGGGATGATGAAAGCAGGTGAAGCCCACAATGACAAAGATGGGCAGATCCTTCCTGCATCCAGATGCTTCTTCAACAATGTTCCACATGCCTCGCAAAATTTGCGTGGACATTGGTAAGTTCGCATCTTTATCACCTGGTCTGCTTGCTTCAGGTGAATTCTCGCTAGGACATCAGTTGGCAAGTCATCTGCATGTGGGATCAGTTCAAACAGCTCATGGTACTCAGCTTTCAGTGAATCTTCATGGTGCATCAACTCAGCAACATGAGAAAGCACCTCAATATGGGTGGTCACAGCAGCTGCCACGTCAACCAGTTTTACGACATCGATGTTTAGTAGATGGAATCAGCTCCAAAGTACAAATTTTAATTCATCTATCATCAGTTTATGGTCAGTCTTTGTTTGTCATATTTGCTCGCAAAGTCATGGACATTTCAGGTTTTTTTGCAGTATGGGGTACAGGATTCAGTAAATCGTAGCCATTTTTCATATCAATACATGTATGGGCAACGTAATCGGTTACAATATTATTCCATACTAAAAATGGGAGTCTGAGAATGACAGGTGCACAGAGATTAGGGGCAACAAGGGCGCATACAGTATGTGAAGTCCATTCGCCATCTATGGTGGTCACAGAGAGCTTCACCCATTCAGTCAACATCAATTTTTTGGCTGCATCGGAATTCTTCATAGCTACATCAACAAGTTCAGGTTCAGGCAGGCAGCAGCGGTGGAGTCCCAGTTTCATTACTAAGTCTGTGTCAATAAGAACTAGGTGAGCACCACAGTCAAGCAGCATCAGAGAGGTAAGCGGTAATGGTTCATTGGGACCTTTGATCTTTCCCTGCCACCACAGGTGTTGACATTTGAAAGGAGCACATACCATATCATCATCACTTTCTTTGCTCCTAGATCCATTACAAAGCGCTGATGGGGCACCATTGCTGAAGGTGGTCTGTTCAGCTGCCCAAGATCTGATGGCCACCATGGGGCACGCAACTTGCGGCTGAGTCATGTTTGCGTTTGTAGCAGGAGTAGGGCCAGTGGTTGACGGAGTGGCAGTTGTGCAGTTGTCGATGAGACCACGGTAGGAAGCTGCAATAGGGAACCCATATGGACATTCCACAGAATGGTGATATGCATAAATTCTGTGGCACTTTCTGCAGCCCTCCTTGGCATCCAGCTCATCCTTTTCCTCCTTGGTTAGAGGTGCGAGGCTTGCACAAGTTGTCATGGACAACGCAGATGCATCGGGGGCACCTGGAGGGGGTGCAGATGTTCCAGCAGAGGGGTATTGTGAGCGGCAGCATTTAGCATTGTTATAGCTATTATCATTTTCATCTCGACCTTGTTTATGCTCCCTCAGCAACTTGGCTGCAACTTGATGGGTGTGTACACAGTCTGCATGACGTGTATTGTCAATCATCTTGACAGCTTGTGCCCAGCTGCAGAGGGGAACAATGTCTTGGCATGCTTTATCCCAGCACTTCTGGGTGAGTTCCACATCAAGGCCCACTTCCACCTTCTGATGAAAATCTTTTTCCTTTTGAAAAGACAAGGTGTCGACAAGCAGCAAGTTGAGCGACTGCATGCAGTTGAAATAATCCCAGAATGTACTTCCAGCAGGGCAGGTTGCGAGAGTCAAGGAAAGCAGCTCCAGGCGGATAGTGTCAACCCAATCGGAGGCCAGATAGCCATCTCAAAGTTCAGCCATGAACTTGTTGAATGTGAGTTTAAGCAGGCAAGCGTGATCTCCTCACACCCAATCCTGGATGCGGTTGTCCCTGAAGCACCCAAGGATCTTCTGCACCTGCTCTCCATCTGGCATGTTCTTCTCTGTGAAGTAATCAAGACAGGTGAGTTCAAACGATTGAAGAACTTTTGGCGAGATGTTGCCTGCAGTCAAGATGGGAGACTTTGATGAGTGGATTTGTTCACATTCAGCAAAGGGGAAAGAAGCATTAATGGTGTTTGACATCTTAGAGAAGTGTGGATATTTGTAATCGGAGGAAGAGTCTGAGTCGTAAGGGGTGGGGGTGGCTGTATGCATGTTTACTTGTGCAGTTGGAGCCAGAGTACTGGGTGGTGACAGCATGGTATCAGGCAGAGGAGAAGATGGAATAGGAGAAAGACGTGGCAGAGATGCAGTCGACAGCGAGTGTCTTCTCCATGCAGTCAGAACGGCGGGTGTTACAGGTGCAGACCTGGTATTTCGCGCTGGCCATGGGTTTGTACAGGGCAGAGCAGTCGTTGAAGCTTTAGATGTCAGATTGGGCAGTATGAACAAATGTTTGATGGGACTGTGCAGTGTAATGACAGAATTTTAGCAGTGGTACAGAGCGGTCTGGTCTGTATTCAAAAAAAAGTGTAATCATACCCAATAAGCAGTAAGATTCACTCAGAGACACCAAGGCAGAATAGGACAAGATAATATAGGAGGAAAGCAGATACGGGAGGAGTACAATAGGGAGTACAGGAGGATAGATATGGGGGGAAGAAGGAAGGAAGAGAGAGTAAGTAGATGTCAGTATATGTGATGAGTGAATAGACAAGCACGATACAACAATTAGTAATCAGCATGATTACAACAACACCCACCTCCACTGCCGACACTGTCATGCAAACAACACACCACAATGAGACCACCACCAGTCCATTGCTGCCACCATCAACATCTGCACAGCCGCCATCAATGATGCCAACATTGTTGACAACCACCACCACCGTCACATCCCCTGCTTCAAACCAGCCCCAAACACCTCGAAAACGATGGCACACTCTGCCGAGTCAACTAATAGACCCCCAGCAAGATCCCCAGCCCCTCCTCTTGAGCCTTAAGCCTCGTCGTTCCACTGTCACATCACTGATGACATCAACGGCCACTCTGGTTGCAACCACCTCTAAAATGACAACTAGGGTCTCATCTCATACCAAAATGATGTCTACCACCCCAGAGACCACTCACAGAGCCCTAAACGACACAGAGCCTGTCTACAGCCCAGCAGCCAGAGTTATGTGATGACGAGCAGCTGTGCCCATTGAAACATGTCGTTTACTCAACAGAATGACCCTGCCCACCCCAGAACTCCAAACAACAGCCTAGGAGCCTCCCTGGACCCCCTGCTCATGCCACAGACCCTCACTCCACCTATCACAACTGCCACATTGTTGTCGACATGTTCATTGACAATGACTACATCTCCTGCTCTGCCCAACTCAGGGCCATCACCAGCAGCTCCAGAACGATGACATACATGGCTAGACCCAGCAGAACACCCCTGGAATGCGCCTCACCCACCCTGCTCACCCCAGACACCCTGTAAATGAGCCATCTCACTGCCACCCATGTCTCACAACCCTGCCATGTCAATAATGACCCTGTCGACACCTGTCAACACCCCATCCATCACCTGCACCCCGTCAACTGCCCTCACACAATGGGCAAGTTCCAAGGCAGTTGACTCATGGTTGACTCATAGTTGACTCGCGGTTGACTCATGGTTGACTGGAGTTTGCACCTTATTACATAATCCTACCAAATTGAGCACTTGGATTGATGTCCTTTTATGAACAAATATCTGTTTAAATCAATAGGTTCATGATAGTGACTATGGTGACAGGCATAAGACTCTTGCATGGGATGGTTAGAGGATGTACATCAGTTACAATAGCAACCAATTTTGATGTTTCTATTAAAATGGTCCAAAACAGCTGTCATTCTTTCCCCCTCTTTTCCTTCACTGAGGCTTCACCAAGTTCACCATGCCTCCAGTCATATGTAACTGCACAATTTGTAGCACAAAAACCATCTTCATCAATGGTGTTGAACAGCCAGGACAGTATGTTGATGGTTCTACCCATTTGAAGCATGAGAAACAGGATAAATGGGCTGTTTCACAACTGGCAAAGGGGAAGCGGCAATCATCATCCCCAAGCCCATCACCAAAATGTTCTAGAGCTTCTAATTCTCCCACAGGTAAGTGCTACATTGTTATTGTTAGATCAAGACTAATAGTAATTATGCAGATATCAACTTTTCTACAGTACTTATCACAAAGATGATCTGCCTCCTTGTCATCTAGCTCCACAATAGAGCTGGTGTGAGTTGTTCTATCACCAACAAAATTCTACAAGGACTTCAACTTATTATTTCTGTGACTCTCTCTATTGTCGAGGTTGCTCTTTCATCATCTGGACTCAATGTCAAGCTTCCAAACATCAAACTTCCTCATGATGTCCATACAGCATATCGGCTTCACTGCTCAGAGCCAGAAATCATTTGGACAGCATGCTGCCCCAAGTGCTTTTCCCTCTTTTCTCATCCTATTCCTTGGCAATGTCAGTGGAAGGCATCCCCAAGATCACAATCCTGTAACACAAAACTCTGGACAACTCAGAATACTCCAAATGGGCCTAAATGGGTCCCATGTTGTCTATACACTACACAATCCTTTGATTCTTGGCTTCAGTTCTTTTTATCTTCCAAGGTCATTGAAGACAGCCTTCATGAGGCTTTCAACCACCACAGAAACCATATACCAGCTGCCTTTGGTGCCACTATGAATGATATCCAGGATAGTCCTGCTTGGGATGACTTGCAGGGTTTTCTACAGTCTCCTTATCATCTGATATTTGGAATCTATATTGATTGGTTCAATCCTTATACCAATAAGATTGCTGGTAAGTTATTAACAAATTCTGCATAGACTATGACACAGCTTATTTTATATATAGGCAAAAAAGTGTCTTGTGGAGCAATCCTGCTTTATTGCTTGAACTTACCTTTTCATCTTCGGTATTGATTTGAGAATACATTTATTGTTGGTCTCACACCTCCTCCCCATCTTCCTGACCCCACAACCATCTCTCATCTTCCTGAACCTGTTATTAAATCTGTTGCCAAGTATGGTGCTGCACCAGGCCAAAATTTGCCAACATCTAGACATCCTGATGCATCTCTGTGAAAGCAAAAATTGCACCCATAATTGCTGATCTTGAGGGAAGTCACAAGGCTACTGGCTTTTTGGGACATGGTGCTACAATGTTCTGTTCTTTCTGCCTCTGCATGAGTGATCAGCTAGAGGATCTCAATATTCAATCTTGGGAACTCTGTAATGGTGCACAGGCAGAGGCATGGTTGCATCAGACAACCAAAGCTGGTCAAAATGCTCTGCAAAAGACAACTGGTGTGTGATGGACTCCACTGCATAATCTTCCATATTGGGATCCAGTCAAACATGTTGTACTAGGTTTTATGCATAACTGGCTTGAGGGTGTTTTACAGCATCATCTTCATGCACTCTGGGGAATTGGATGGGATGAGGATGAAAGCCAAAAAGTTAAAGAGGTGGAAAAGGATGAGCAGTGGAGTGAGGCAGATGTATCAGATTCTGCTGAAGAATTGGATGACCTTTTTCAAGAAGCAGCTAAACATAATCTTGAGGCTGCAATGGCAATGCACCATACACCACCACCTATGTCTCCCTCACCATCTTCTTCTGGATTATCAGACTCATCCTCATCATCAACACCTACAGCCACACAGAGCCACACAAATCCCTATGCATATGACTTCAATTATGATGATGATGATGATGATAACTATATTCCTGTTGACCCTTTGCCTTTTAGCTTCACAGAAACTGAGCTACAAGCAATAAGAAATTGCATCCATGATATCACTCTTCCAACATGGATACAAAGACCACCAACCAATCTTGGTGAACCAAGCCATGGCAAGCTCAAAGCTTGGGAATATCTCACCCTCTTCACATGTATCTTTCCCCTTATTATTCCTGAATTCTGGTACATGACTACTGCCACAAATTTCCACCACCAGCACTTCTACTGCTTCTATCATGTTGTTGCAGCAACAAATATTGCAGCTGCATATCAAACCTCCAATGCTGATGCTGATGCCAATACTCAGCATTATATTCAATATTGAACTGCTATTCAACAACTTTTTCCACATTGTCCATCCAAGCCAAACCATCATTATGCAATGCATAATGGTGCTCTTCTCAAATATTGGGGTCCTTTGGCTTCTTTTAGTGAGTTTCCAGGTGAATGAATGAATGGAAAGTTGCAAAAAATGAACACCAATTATCATCTCCATATGTGTTTCAATTATTTTGCTCAAAAATTGATAGCTAATACCAAGATCAGGGGATTTAGATCTTACAATGCTTTGTCAGATGAGTCATCAAGCACGTGTAGATGCTTTACTGCACAGTGAAGATCATTTAAAAGAATTATGTGATATTCTTGAGCCAGGAGACATGGCCATGGATGACCATCCAGTACCTCAGAAGTGGCAGATATTCTAGCAAAGCCACCTTGCCTTCTTGAAGTAGATTATAACAATCTGCTTAATTATCTTCACCAGACAGGAAGACCATCAATACCATGCATATACAAGAAAACAAAGCTTCAATAAAGTTTACGCATAAGTGCAAAATCGTTGACACATGACAGGTTCGTTCCCATGTGAGAGTATCCAAATGCACCCGAGACCTGCTCAAATGTCTTGAGAGGGCAATGTGCTCATGAAGGAGATTATACATGGACTCCGGATTGTTACCCAAGACATCAGGTGCCCACTGTTGAAGCCCAAGGCATGCAACTGACCTGAACATGAGCAACAGATGGGATTCCAGAATGCACTTGATATTGATGGCGATAATCCCAACTGAGTCTGAGATAGAGTTAAGGAGCTCATGCACTTTCATTTGGGTGCCCTGAATGCTAGCCGAGTTGTTGTCAAGACTGGCTGTGACAGAGTTCTGCAACTGTGCTTCAGAGGTAGAGTGGTGGGTGAAGGGTACTTTGTCATCTTCTGTGACCTTGGAGGACAGTAGTCTGGTGTGGTAAGCCACAAAGGACATGGAGATGAAGCTCAAGTGCAGCCTGAAAGTGATTTAGACTTTAAAGTGCTTGAATACAATGAATGTGCACCTTTGTCTTCTCAGCCTCCTTTGGTACCTCTCCTTTTCTCATTGCCAATCACTAGGCTTCTTGGGCTTCTTGGGTTGCTTTGCAAAGGCCTTGCAGGCTTTCTTTGCTTGCAAAGCTCTTGAACCAGGGTTCATGTTGCTCAGAGAACGCTTGCACTTGCCAAGTCCAGCCTGAGATGGGCCAGCCTCCCCTGAACTAGAACTCACACGAGGATCCATTGTAGTTTCAGAGTCAATAGAAGATGATGGAATAAAGAGTCCATGTATCCAGTCAAGCCAGAAGATGAGTATGCACAAATGCATGGAGAACAAAGGAACTCGAAATTGCTGCAAGTACAATCATGCAATGTGTGGGAACCTGCCAAACTCACCATGTTGAGTCGTCAACACCCTCAACACCTGACATCTGTAAGTCTTTTCATTGTTATTTGCATTCTTTTCAATTACTAACAGAACCACCATGAATGTTCACTACCACCCTGAGCAATGGTTCGCAGTATAGATCAGAGGTGGAAACAGCAGCTTGTGAGCTGGCAGCAATGTATCGTAGTTCTCATCAGAAATAATAAAATTGTTTATTGAAGTACAGAATAAAGTTTTCAGCTAAACCTATAGCATGGACTTGGCATGAACTGGATGATAAACATTCAGTGTCAACATCACTCATGAAATGAATTGTTATTAATAAAGTATATTACATCACTACAAATGACAACTACCAGTCAAACACGAGTCAAACATGAGTTAACTACAAATCAACTACAAATCAACTGCCTCAAAACTTGCCTGTTGTGTCATCCTTAAGCTTATAGTTCTAGAAGGTTTGCCACTTTGACTTTGGGAAATTTCTTGATCTGCCTTGGTAGCAATTTGACTGCATAACCGCAATTCAGGCTTGCCACTCTAAATGTTGCCTAAAAGTCCAAACTGTTGTAGAAGCACATTTTGCTTCCTTGAGACCATTGCCTTCTCAAAAAATATGATCCATGTGCCCAAATATAGCTATAGAGTAAAGTATACACACACCAGGAAGTTCAACTTTTTAGGCAAACTAAAAACTTTGCTGAAATTTGTGATTTCAGGATTGGGAATGAAATCAATAATTTCAGTGAAGATTTCATCATTTCAGGCCATCTGGAATGGGAAGTTTAAAGGTTTCAGGAAAATTTTCAGGGAACTTACTAAAATTGTAAATTTAGGCACAGTTTTTACTAGCCTTAAATGTTGTATGTACATGTCGGTGTGACACTTCTGACATCTGCACACTCAGCCAACACTCAGCTGTCATTCACACAGCAGGCAAGTTCCAAGGCAGTTGACTTGTGGGCAACTCATGTTTGACTTGTGTTTGACATTTGTAGTTATGTAACCTTTGTAATGACTATTCCATGATTAATATTCATTGCTGAATGTTGATCTTCTAGTTCATGCTAAGATAGATCTTGTTTCAGAACAAATGTGATCACGTGAAATGTGTGACATCAGACTAGATCATAGTTGGCAGTCATTTTGATGACACTTTTAAAAATTCTGGCCACACAGAGTTGTTGGAAATCATTTTTATTAATGATCTGTCACTTTACATTCTCCAAAGGTGTTGAGGCTGAGGAGTCATTAGGTTTGCAAGTGCTGAATCTGGATGCTGTGACCATGTAGTCACAATGTCAAGGTCCTACTTCCAGAAACCTAATGGCAACTTCTACAGTCAAGTTTTTCCTATTGTAAAAACAATATAACCTGGACATGTACGATTTAAATAGCTTTGTGGAAATGGATTTTTTTAAATGTGCTGTGAATTCAAATGTCACACATTTCATGTGATCACATTTGTTCTGAACGAGATCTATCTTATAGCTATAGTTTCACTTAGAAAAACTGAATTTTGTACTTTGATACTGAAACAATTTTAATATTTCTAATCAGAACTACAATATGATACACTATTGTTCTGTTGTTGTAGAATTCACCCTGCTTGTACCCCATGAGCAGATGCTCATGGCAGTGCAGCAGTTGGAGGCACTGTTTGGGTTTCCTCATTGCTCCTCTTGTTGTTGTCATTCCCTGCCCCATTGTTCCATTGTTGTTCCCTCCCCTCATCCCATTGTCATTCCCTGCCCCATTGTTCTGTTGTTGTTAACTTGTTCCCTCCCCTCATCCTGTTGTTCTTCTCCCCTCTGTCCCATTGTTTGCTTGTGTTTTCTGTTCATTGTAGTCAATAATTAAAATTAGTACCTAAAAAGTTTGTTAGTAAAATGAAAATGAAATGAGAAAAAAGACAGAAAAAACATACCTGTGATGTCTCTTGGGCCTTTTTTTGTTCAGTTTCCCTTGTCCTCATGGCCTCCCAGTTGTCAGTTGTCATCCTGTCATTTTGGTGCTGTTGTTGCTCAAGCTAAAGGCAAGATTTGGTGGCCATAGCCAATGCAGCTGTAAACAGTTTGTTCTTAAGAGAATGCATCAATCAAGCATCAATCTCAATTTGGTAGGATTATGTAATGAGGTGTCAATCATGAGTAAACCACGAGTAAACCATGAGTCAACTACGAGTCAACTACGAGTCAACTGCCTTGGAACTTGCCCGCTGTGTCACACCCTGGCCAACCCCAGTATGCCTGAAAATGCACCGTTTCATTACCTACAACAGCACTAGATGACGTACACCAACGGCCATAAAAAAATGGCACACCAATGACCACACTAGCCCCCAGATCCCATTGTTTCCCTGAACAGCCCAGAAAAGAGACCATGCTGCCCATCTCATGCCAGCTTGACCCTAAGCAAACCATCTTGCCACCTCCCACATCTAAACCCCCCACCACGACTGTTTCATGCCCCCAGCTATTGCTGAAACACTTCAGAGCCCTGTACCACCATGTTCTACATCTATACCCATACCTGCATGTTTCGATTGGGCTGAAGATGCTGCTTCAATACCAATTACACCCACCACCCAGTTGTGAGACCTCTCCAGTCTGAAAATGGGCAGTCTACAACCATTTGGGAACCTGTGACGACGGACAAGAAGACGATGAGCCCCCCCACAATTTTTTTTGTCCTGAAAAATCTTTCACTCAGCTATGCCTTCTCTCATTTCGCCTCGGCCTTTTATCACTCAATGACATCCCGCTGGTATAGGACCAGGAAGACCTGTCGTCACTATTCCTGTTGGAGTAGCACCCGTACCTGCTGCTCCCATTCTGAAACTCGACTGGGATCAAGACCCCCCACCTTGCTGACTTGAGTAGGGCCCTTCGGGCACTGGGACGGGCACCCCCCTGTTGAGTTTTATTCTATCTCATTTTTTTATATCAACCATAGATTTTCTCTGGCTACAAAATTTTAGATTTTAGATTTTAATTTTTTTTGTTTGCATTGTTTTTCTTTCTGCTTGTTTTTCTGCTGGGCGATGAGGACGTTGCCATTTGGGACATGGGTGGATGGAGTGGTGTGAGGCACCACTCCAGGTGATCACATTAATGAGGCTCGACCCAGTATTCACCCCTTCTAGGCTCGCTTTATTGTTCTGATATACTTATATTGTCTTTTGCCTTGAGTTTTCCACATGTTTGCCTCATGTTCTCTAGCCTTTTTAGGTACTTTCTTTATTTTATATAAAAAGATGTACTAGATACAAAGAAAAAGAAGAAAAGTCGTTGTCTTCCTCCCAGATCACAGTGATTTGAGAGTACAGTTTAGTCTTATTCAGTCCGAAGTTTGGTGTTTTATGCTAAACTTCCTCGAAATTCCTCGAAATTCCTCGCATTATGCTATTTTCGCTCTCGCTTCCCTCAATTAGCCTTTTTGTAACTTCTACTACTTGTCTAGTCCCCCGATCTTGCATCCGAACATATCTGCACACTCGAAATTCCTCGAAACCTCTTTGAAAAATATCGCGACATCTCGAAAAGCATCGCAACATCTCAAAAATCATCGCAACACCTCGCAAATCATTGCAAGGTCTCGCAAATCATTGCAACCCCTCGAAAATCATTGCAAGCCCTCGAAACACATTCTTTTAGCCTCAAACTGCTTCAACAAGCAGTCCTTTTATGACTATTTGACAGTCAATCTGACAGGTGACATCTAGAGGGCCTCGCAACCTTCCTCTGACTTGTGTTATACCATCTGAAGCCATTTTGTGGGTTTTGTTTGGGTTTCCGGGTTGAGTATCATCATTTTGGAGCCCACTGCGAGGGCTTTCTAGATCAGTTCATCATCGGACCTCCCCACCTTTCCACCACCAATTTTTTCGGCCTTTGGCTGAAGGAAGCTCAACAATTTTGATTTCGCATTGAACTCATAGTGCCTCCGACCCTCCTGAACAACCAGGAGATCTCGATACAGTATCTCGACCATCGATAATATCATTTCGCACCCTTTCTCCCTTCACATTTACTATTTCGCTACCATCTTTGACCTCGAAACATATGAAACCCGATATCGCACGAATTTTGACTTTGCAGCCCCTGAAATCTACTTCGAACATGTCGACGTCCTTTATGCCAGCTCGTGGCCATTCTACATCTCCAACATTCAATCCGAAACAGCCTAGAGAGCTACGAAAATACTTTGAAGAGCTCAAATTTCTCTTTCTGACTTGCAGTATTACAGATCATGACCTAAAGAAGAAGCACGCTTGCAGATACGTCAAGATCGATTCTTACGAACTCTGGGAATCACTTCCAGAGCACCAGCCCGGCACCTCGTTTAACACATTTCGCATCACAGTACACAAGTTCTATCCCGGATCAGAAGACGAATGCGAATACAGCATTTTGGACATGGACACACTCATTTGCGAACAGCTTCACATAGGTATCTCCGACTCGAATGATCTAGGAGTTTATTATAGGTCATTCTACAACATTACAAATTTTCTTCACTCAAAACACAGAATTTCGGAAGCCGAACAAAGTCGAGCCTTTGTTCGAGGGTTTCAAACGGATTTACGGACTCAAATTGTGCATCGTCTCGAAGTTAAGTTCCCAGATCATTATCCCGATGACCCATACACTCTGAATGACATCCACGACGCCGCGAAATTTGTTATAGCATCCTTGAACTCGTATTCCATTCCCCAGCAATCGATCTCGACCTTGAATTCATCATTGCCTAGTGCTCCAATCAACTCCGAAGATATTTTGCACATTTTTGAACATTTCGCATCGAACGTCGCATTGGTTTTTGCAGCTTTGCATCTGACCAGAACAGCGTCCGAAATTTCTGTCCTGACCTCATTCTTTGCCAATATCGCACCTTCGATAGCTTCGAACTCAATGGTTGATGTTACACATCACAGCACACACATTTCGGACAACATAGAAGCTCATATCGCATTGCTTGAACGGGAACTAGCTCTCGAAAAACAGCTTGCGCTTGAACAAGAGATGTTCGCACTTCGAAATTGTCATGTCGTGCCTTGCAGTCATCATTGCATAGTTCCAGCTTCATTGCACATGTCCATGTGAGTTGCATTGTCTTCGCCTTTGATTGTTTCAGTCCAGTCCACTCCAATAGTTGCAGTTTCATCAGCTTCGACAGTTTTGACATCATCCAAAGAACGCGAAATGTTCGAATTACCGTTTTTGACTTTGACTCGCCCTCTGACACCATGTTTGCCTCTGCAATCTAGCTCGATCTTATTTCCGATATTCTCATTGTATTTTTCCTTGTCATCGCCCACTTCGACTTCGATTTTGTGTTCACCATTCCTGATATTTTTGTCCTCGATCTCGTCGTCTGTGCCCTCGTCCACTTCATCATCTATTTTGATATCGCGTTCACCCTCATATATTTCGCGACCAGTTTCGTGTTCACCTTCGCCCTCGAAGTCCAATATAGCACTCGAAGTTCCCTATCCATCATATATCCATAGTCCTCAGCTCGCAACCCTTGTCATCACCCCTGAAATCTTTTTTACATCCATCGTCGACCACAGTTTCATCAACCTCATTTTTGATCCCTCGATCTTTCATTCGAACTATATTCGACTAGTTCCTCAACCCGATTATAGCGATCATGGGTAGCATTGTTGACATCGATCAAATTCACCTATTTCCTTACTCGTCTTTTTCATTTTGACTTCATTCTATTTATTGAACTCATCTTCACCATGCTCGACATTCTTCGATTAGCCTCGACGGCTTTTATATCAGCTTCGACACTCCATTTCACATCGATTTAATTCGATCTCATTCGATTTACCTTCACAGTTCGATTGACTGACTGGGATGGTCAGTATTTTAGTCAGGGGGAGGATGATAGGTCCACCTTGTTGTTCAAGCTCGGAAAATCACATCTACAATTGTCGTCAAAGCTCTAAGAACCCATATGAACCTCTACGAACCCATAAGAACCCCTCTGAAGCTCTACGACGCTCTACAAAGCTCTACAAAGTCATGAGAATGCTTCAAAATCCTTTGCAACACCTCGAAATTCTTCGTATGCCTTCGGCCGCTATAGTACAACTCCCCTGACCTTCAGACAGCTCGGGATAGACACTTGGAGCATCGTTGACGAGTTCTGAACCAGTATCGAGCAATATCGCAGCGATATTGGCCTTCGAACAAGTCTGATATTTCCTCGACCGACTTCGAAAATCATTGAACATTGCAAATTGACATCGGACACTATATCGCCATCCGAATAATCATCACACACATGCCAGACGTATTCCCTACCATTGTCGAACAATATTGCACCGATATTGGGCCATGAATGAAGTCCAAAGAATCTTCGAAAATCTTCGAAAAACATTGAACCTCAAAAAACATTGTTGGACACAGTATTTCCTGTTCGAACAATCTTCAGACACATGCTGGACACATGGGACACTATATCGAGTATATCGAACACATTTCGACTGCATGTGCATGCATACAATCCACTCGAAGCAGTTTCCGATCTTTTATTCAATTTAGAACAAGGACAGTCCAGTTTTAGCTATTCTTTCTTATTATTTCTTCATCATGTGTTATATTCACCCCTTCTAGGCTTGCTTTATTGTTCTGATATACTTATATTGTCTTTTGCCTCGAGTTTTCCACATGTTTGCCTCATGTTCTCTAGCCTTTTTAGGTACTTTCTTTATTTTATATAAAAAGATGTACTAGATACAAAGAAAAAGAAGAAAAGTCGTTGTCTTCCTCCCAGATCACAGTGATTTGAGAGTACAGTTTAGTCTTATTCAGTCCGAAGTTTGGTGTTTTATGCTAAACTTCCTCGAAATTCCTCGAAATTCCTCGCATTATGCTATTTTCACTCTCGCTTCCCTCAATTAGCCTTTTTGTCACTTCTACTACTCGTCTAGTCCCCCGATCTTGCATCCGAACATATCTGCGCACTCGAAATTCCTCGAAACCTCTTCAAAAAATATCGCGACATCTCGAAAATCATCGCAACACCTCGCAAATCATTGCAAGGTCTCGCAAATCATTGCAACCCCTCAAAAATCATTGCAAGCCCTCGAAACACATTCTTTTAGCCTCAAACTGCTTTGACAAGCAGTCCTTTTATGACTATTTGATGGTCGATCTGACAGGTGACATCTAGAGGGCCTCGCAACCTTCCTCTGACTCATGTTATACCATCTGAAGCCATTTTGTGGGTTTTGTTTGGGTTTCTGGGTTGAGTATCATCACTGGAAACCCAAACAAAACCTACTAAATGGCTTTGGATGGTATAACACAAGTCAGAGGAAGGATGTGAGGCCCTCTAGATGTCACCTGTCAGACTGACCATCAAATAGTCATAAAAGGACTGCTTGTCAAAGCAATTTGAAGCTAAAAGAATGTGTTTCATGGAATTTTGGAGAATTTCATGGCTAGATCGATGAATTTGGAGTGCACAAATATGTTCGGATGCAAGATCAGGGGAGTAGACGAGTAGTAGAAGCAAAGCAAAGGCGAATTGAGGGAAATGAGAGCGAAAATAGCGTAATGCGAGGATTTCTGAGGATTTCTGAGGATTTTTGAAGATTTTCAAAGAAGTTTAGTGTAAAACACCAGACTTCGGACTGAATATTCCTAAACTGAACTCTCAAATTACTGCAATCTGGGAGGAAGATGACGACTTTCTTCTTTTTCTTTGTATCTAGTACATCTTTTTTAATAAAATAAAGAAGCTACCTAAAAAGGCTAGAGAACATGAGGCAAACACATGGAAAACTCAAGGCAAAAGACAATAGAAGTATATCAGAACAATAAAGCGAGACTAGAAAGGGTGAATATAACACATGATGAAGAAATAATAAGAAAGAATAGCTAAAAGCAGACTGTCCTTGTTATAAATTGCATAAAACATTGGAAACTGCTTCAAGCAGATTGTATGCATGCACATGGGGTCAAAATGTGTACAATATACTCGATATAGTGTCCCATGTGTCCAGCATGCATCTGAAGATCGTTCAAATAGGAAATACTGTGTCCAAAGATGTTTTTCGAGGTTCGAGGTTTTTTGAAGATTTTCAAAGATTCTTTGGACTTTGTTCATGGCCCGAAATTGGTGCGATATTGCTCGAAACTGGTTCAGAACTTATCGATGATGTTCCAAGTGTATATTCTGAGCTGTATGAAGGTTGGGGGAATTGTATTATGGTGGCTGAAGGCATGTGAAGAATTTCAAAGCATTGTTTCAGGCATTGCAAAGATTTTCAAAGCATTTTCATGACTTTGTAGAGGCTCATAGAACTTTGGAAGGGTTCATATGGGTTCGTAGAGCTTTGTAGAGGTCTGTAGAGACTCATAGAGCTTCGACAATGATCCTAGATGTGTTTTCCGAGCTTGAACGACAAGGTGGACATATCAACGTGACTCTGTTGATAGAACTGTAGGTAGTCACATGTTAGTAGTCGATGCTTGCTATACCATCCCACTTGCAATTCTGGGAAGGAGACCTCCAGCGTCTCCAATGGAAGGGCCCTGCACATTGACTCACAAAATGACATGGGAAGCTTTCCTCACCACCACTTTGAACACCTTGGATGAGGACCTGGAAAATTTGTCAGTCAAAGACATGAAATGGGGTTTGCAAAGGAAAGCATGGTATTCTCTGGCTACCCATGCTGGATACATTGCAATGTTTAAGCAGATTAGCTCGCAGAAAGATCCCATTGTTATAGTATACTTACTGATCCCCCAAATCCCTAAGTGTAGATTGTTGAAATTAATCCCAGTGATGCATGCTGTATACATGAGGCAATACATGCAGCATATGCATGTTACTGTGCTTACTGCGCATACATGTGGTAAACACATTCCTGAGTCATGTGACATCCTTATTATTATGTATATAAGGAGAACCTGTACCGTAGTTTAGGAATACAGTGTTCTTACCTCTGCTAACCCTAGCTGTAAGTCTAAGTAAACCCCAGGTAGGTTGTAAGGAACGTGTTGTCTCTTCCACTGTGCAGCATATATAGTCTGCTCCAACAGGTTATGGGCCCTGCTGGGCACGTCGCGAACGTGCCTTAATTGGCTGCGAACGACGTTGACTTCATTGTCTCCAAATTATAACCTTGCGCTCTTCGTGAGCTGCATTGCACTCCCTGCAAGCTGCACATAAAACCTAGGTTGACTAGGGTTAACCACTCTGAAGGAGTGTTTTCTCCTGAGAACGTTAAACGTGTTTTATTGAGTAAAAAGACTGATTGAGCGCTTTTAACAGCTGCCACCACAAAATCATGTCTTCAACTCTTGAGAAACTCGTTCAAACTTTCAACGGATCAAATTACATTCAATGGGCCGACTCAATGAAGGCGTGGCTCAGGTCTCAGGGCCTCTGGCAAATAACTAGCGGGGCGGAGCAAAAACCGCCCCCGGCGCCTCCCTTGACGGCGACGAACGCTACTTTGGTAGCGGATGCTAATGCCAAGCTCCAGACCTGGAGCAACAAAAATGACCAGGCCATTGGTAGCCTAGTGCTCCGCCTGGCCCCCTCCATTCGGCAGCGTGCCAACTCAAAGGACACTGCTGAGGAGGTGTGGGATCTCATCCGCACCGATTATGGTGTGGACGGCCCCTCCCAAGTCTTCGCAGACTTTAGGTCCGCAATAGCGATCAAGATCCCGGCTGTGAACCCCGCACCGGAGATTGCTAGAATGGCAGACAAATTTGAGTGCCTTACGGCTGCTAACGTCGCCATCCCCGAGCTAGTGCAAGCAATGATTCTACTTGCTGCGATGCTGCGCGAGTATGATTCCTTGTCCGCAACGGTCCTTAACACGACCGCTACTAGCGCCTTGACATTTAAACATGTCAAGGACTCCATTGTCGCTGAAGCCTCAAGGTGCACAGCAGTAGGAAAGCCCGCTGGCCAGCCTCAGGCCAACAAACTTTCTGCTGTTAAGCGCAAAGGGGGAAACCCCAAATGGCAGCCCAAAGAAGGGCAAAACAGCAATGGAGACTCGTCCCAAAAGCATGGATGACATGGGGACAGAAAGACTAAGGAGGAGAAGCCGAAGGAGAAACATACCCACCTCGCCTCCAATGCCTATACCACCATAAATGGTAATGGCACCATCATACCGCCGATGCCGCTTATACAGCGCATCAAAAGATGCAAACACACTCCCACAAGGGATCCTTGCCGCCGACCGCCTGCACAGGCATATACGGGCGCGGCCTCTACCTCTCATTCGGTTTATGCTGAATATCAGCAAGCTCGAGACACCCTCGAGCAAATGCAACTTCCGCGCAGCGCAAAAAATCTGCGACCGCTGGAAGAGCACCTGATGGTGCGAGAAGGAAAGAGAAGAAGGATAGAACCAGAACCCGAGTCTAGGATCGAGGAGGTAGAAGACGATACCGTCTCCCTCGGATCTGAACCTCCGGTGTCTGATGAGGAAGTGTGGAAAGCCGTCGACGAAATGCTCGTCGATGAACCCCTTGATACAGGGGTGTATGATGACAGGTCAGTCCTTTTCCCTGCCACAAGCACTAAGATTAATATTCCGATGAATACAGCGAACTTTTCATGTGAAATTTTACCGCTATTAAATGTATCATGGAATTATTTAGATCTTAATATATGTGCTATGTGTGCAAAGGGAGATTGTAAAAAAGGTGCTGACTGGATCATGGATTCAGGCGCATCAAAACACTTCACTGGATTTCGCTTCTTATGAGCCTTTACCAAGAAAGGACTCTACCTTGGTCCAAATGGCCACTGGTACTACTCATATAGTAGGAAAAGGAGCAGTCTTCATTAAACACCAGGTAGTATGTCATGGGAAGTCAGAGACATGTGAAACGCGGTTATACCCCATCTACTACATACCCGACATTAATACTCAATTGATGTCAATGGGGGTCTTTTTACAAGACGGAAGTGATGTGCGTGGTTCCTCCGCACACATTTCATTTATCAAGCATGGAAACCCAATCATGCATTGTGTCCCTCTAAGGAGGAATGACATGATCTATTGGGCTCGGACTCATATATTGAGCACCAAAAAGGTTAATGTTGCGACCATTTATGTCGCTGACTACTTGACTTGGCATAGGCGACTTGGACACCCATCCAAAGAGGCGCTAGGGAAAATGCCTAAAAGCACCATAAAATTCCCAAGGAATTTAATTATTCCTAAAGACAAAATTATATGTCCAGGGTGTGCAGAAGGGAAAATGACCTCAAAATCTTTTCCCGAGTCAGACTCACGAGCTGACAAATCCTTTGAATTAATACATTCCGACCTAAAGGAACTCCCGGTACTATCGTACCACAAACATAAATACTTCATTGTATTTCTGGATGACAAAACGTCACATATCTGGGTCCAATGTCTCAGAAAGAAATCTGATGCTGCTGCAGCGATTAGACAATTTCAAGCGATGGCTAAAACCCAATATGGCGCTACAATCAAGCGCTGGCATGTCGATCCAGGGGGGGAGTTCAAGGATCGTGAGCTACAAAAACAGCTCAAGGACTTAGGCATCAAAATAGAGATGTCTGCACCCCATGTTCATCAACAGAACGGGCGCGCAGAGCGCGCCATAAGGACAATAATGGAAAAGTCGCAAACCTTGTGATTCACCGCTTGTCTACCACAATCATGGTGGGAATTTTGCATAGAACATGCAACACATTTATACAACCGAACCTCAATAAGGCGCCTGAAATGGCTGACACCTTTTGAGGACCTGACAAAGGTCCGCCCAGATCTAAACAATCTGAAGGTCTTTGGTTGCGGTGCTTATGTCTATCTACCAAAGGAAAAACGTCCAACAACATTATCTCCTCGATTGGAGTTAATGACGTACCTTGGAGTAGAAGATGGCATTAAAGCATATTGTTTCATGTGACAAAATGGCGCAATATTCATTGGTGCCACAGCACTATTTGATGAAACGATGTTCCCATGCTGTCCCAGAGCTAAAACTCCTGCCAAGACAGACCTTGGTGATTTTCCACCTCCAGAACCAGAAGATGACGACCACTCATCTGGAATGGATGGCGATGACCCTATACCACCACAAAATCCGCCCCTTCCTCCATCATCAGAAGATGATGATGATGATTTACCAAGTGAGCAAAAGGTGCATGACGATGCGACTAATGCTCCTCCTCCGCCGCCTCCAGTTAACACTGAGGACTTTTGTCCAAGATGTGAAGATCAACAGGAATGGCAGCAATTGCCCCGTCAATCAGGCAGGCAGAGGAAAATCCCAAACTGTCCCGGCAATACCTATGGAGAACAGCAACTCCCCTCTGACATAGAGAGAGACATTGCGCGTGATCGATATTGGAAGAAGTCTGTGGGTCAAGATTTGGATCATAACTGAACACGACCACGACCTCAACAGCAAGAACCAGTTGCTGGACCGAGTTCGGCACCCCACGAGAGTGTGCCCGATTCCAATAATCAAGAACATGATTACCCAATGGGGGAACCGGACGAAGCAGGTTATATTAAAAAGATAACCAAGGAAGGTGGAGATGAGCTTATCCGCTGGCTGTTATCAAAAGCAGTCACACCATCAAGCGGAAAAGGCCTAGTTCCAAACCAATTTCGCGATATTGCACGCCTACCCCGGCAGCAGCAACTTGAGTGGAAACAGGCTTGTCGTGAAGAGTTAGAGGCTCTTCGCAAGGGACAAGTCTATGATATCGTCGATCTTCCACATGATCGGAAAATGATCAAAAATAGATGGGTTTTCTCCGTGAAATCGGATGGAAGAAAACGGGCCAGACTCGTGGCCAAAGGCTTTTCACAAGTCAAAGGCATTGACTTTGATGAGATTTTCTCACCAGTAGTCCGCTACGAGACCGTATGCCTCATGTTTCCCCTTGCATCTCTAGAAGGCATGTATATGACCGGTCTAGATGTAAAAACCGCATTTTTATATGGCAAACTTGATGAGGAGATCTATATGGATCAACCCGAGGGTTTCAGACTCGAGGGTAAAGAGCGCAAAGTAATGCGCTTACGCCGAGCATTGTATGGCCTTAAACAGGCTTCACTAGCATGGTGGAAAGAGCTAGAGGCATTTATGCGCACCATTGGGTTTGTGCGTGCCAGCTCCGATGCCAGCATCTTCATACACAAGGATCCTAAGACAGGCAGCATCATTATTGCGCTAGTCTATGTTGACGATGGCTTGTTCATGGGCAAAAACAAGAAACTTGTGGATGAAAAGAAGAATGCTTGCCTGAAGCATTGGGAGTGCCGTAGTACTGAAAAAGTCACGGAATTCTTAGGCATGTGCGTCACCCAGACCACTACAAAAGTCAAACTCGATCAAACAGAATATCTTGCCAAAGTGCTCGAGAGGTTCGAGATGACAAATGCCAAAGTTGCCCCCACTCCGCTCCCGACTGGCTACAAACCGTCGGAGAACACAGTGACACCAAACGCGGCGCTTAGATCGAAATATCAGTCTGTGATCGGATCTTTATTGTATCTGATGCTCAGAACGCGACCTGATATCGCTTACGCGGTAATCAAGATGTTGCAATTCTCAGCTAATCCTAGCCAAGAACATCTAGACAAAGCAATGTACATAATGCGCTATCTGGTGGGAACCCAGAAGTACAGTATAGTCTATGATGGAGAGAAATCCGAGGGGCTGCAGGCCTTCACAGATTCTGATTGGGCAGCTGACACTGTCAAGCGCCGATCTACAACGGGTTACTTTGCTACTCTGGTGAGTGGCATTGTGTGCTGGCAGTCCCGTTTACAAAAAACTGTAGCACTGTCATCCACAGAAGCCAAATATATGGCTCTCTCTGACACTTGTCGGCAGATAGTGTGGATAGAGTCCTTATTCCAGGAACTTGGATATACACTGAAGCGCGTACCAATCTGCGCTGATAATCAGGGATCCATCTTTATTGGATCAAATCCAGTTCAGGAAAGAAGGACCAAACATATAGACATTCGCTACCACTACACCCGCGAATGCATAGAAAATGACAAAGTCACAGTCGTTTTCATTCCTGGAAGTGATAATCCGGCTGACATGTTCACAAAGAACCTTGGCACCGTCCTATTCAGGAAATTTAGAGACTCTCTCGGAATTACTTTCGAGATTCAAACTTAGCTGCTTAGAGCGTTGTACAGTTTGAGGGGGGGTGTTGAAATTAATCCCAGTGATGCATGCTGTATACATGAGGCAATACATGCAGCATATGCATGTTACTGCGCTTACTGCGCATACATGCGGTAAACACATTCCTGAGTCATGTGACATCCTTATTATTATGTATATAAGGAGAACCTGTACCGTAGTTTAGGAATACAGTGTTCTTACCTCTGCTAACCCTAGCTGTAAGTCTAAGTAAACCCCAGGTAGGTTGTAAGGAACGTGTTGTCTCTTCCACTGTGCAGCATATATAGTCTGCTCCAACATAGATAGAGGTCAAAGACAAGATCAAGATGACAATGACAATCAGGACACAGAACAGGATAACTCACATTGGGTCAAAAGGTCAGTTACCATCATCATTGACAGGACTGTACTCATGGTTGCCAAATCATAACAGTTGTCACTTGATGATCAGCTTGCTCCGATCATACTGAAGTTGGAGAATAACCATCCAATTGGGAAATGTGATGCCCATCCCAATGTGCAATGCTTTGTTTATACCACTAACAACTAGCACTTTGACTTGAGTTGACACCAGTTGCAGGCTTGGGCCAACCAGACTGTGAGTGATCTTTTTCTTATGTGCTTTCCAGGCTCATATTCAAGTTATAATCTAAGCTGAGGAAAAACACTGAGTACTCAAAGCCACTCATTGGTAGTAACTTCTTCTGTGCAAAGAATTGGATTGGTTTTGACATACAATCAGACATTGTTAATCCATCCCCACAAACTTCTGGGCCATCACCATTCTATTCACTCTCTCTGGAACCTGTATGGATACCCAAATTTTGCATCCCCTGTTGGTGTCCTAGTCCGAGCAGAGTCCGAGTCAAATCCTAGTCTTAGTGAAATTCCCACACCAATAAAATAACATGTCACAAGCAAGAATTGAACTATACACCTCAGCACTCTACCAACTGAGCCAAGGAGGCCTTGCATTATAAAGAACATTATGTTTATTTATTACTACCAAAAACTATTTTAAATTAACCCCCTGTGCGAGGAGAAGACTGTACTACTGATTATAATAAAAATATCCACCCCACAAGCAGTTGCTCATGGCAGTGGTTGGTGTTGTTGCTGCTGCTCTCGCTGTCTATTTCCCCCCACAGCTGTTAGCACCCAGTCCACCCTGCGAGCAAATGCTCGCAGTAGTGGGGGGCGGGTGCTGGGCCACCTTTGTCTCCTTGGTCGTCAACGTCATTCCACCCACCATCCACCCCACAAGCAGTTGCTCATGAGGCTGGAGGCAGGTGGTGCTTGTTGGTTCCCCCTCCTTGTCACTGTCTCCCCCTCCATCATTGTTGTTCATTGTTCATTGTTGTTTGTTGTTCCTTCCTCATTGTCATTGTCCCCCCCTCTCATTGTCCCCTCCCCTTGTTTCCCCTCTCCCTGCCATCCCATTATTGTCATTGTCCCCTGTTGTTGTTGTCTATAGTTAAAATTAGTATCTAAAAACATTGTTAGTAAAAAAAGAAAAGAATGAGAAAAGAAAAAAGAAAAACTTACCTGTGGCCCAAGAGATGTCATTGGTGGCCCAAGAGATGTCAATGACATCTCTTGGGCCTTTTTTTGATTGGCTTGCCTTCTCATCATGTTGGTGTTGTTGTTTCGGTCATCGTCTCCTCCCCCCTCCCCTTGTATTCCTAGCCCTCCTTGTTCATTGTCATTGTTGTCCTGCCCTGGCATTGCTGGCCCTCATTCTCCTGCTGTTGTTGTTGTTGTTTTTCTTTGTTGTTCCACCCATGTTCCACCCCACGAGCAGTTGTTTGTGAGGCTGGGGGTGGGTGGTGAATCATTTCTTCTTCTTCATTGTCATTGTCCCTGTCTCCATTACCCCATTGTCCCCGTCATTGTCCTCCTCCTGTCATTTTGTTTCCCTCCCCCCCATTGTTTTGCTGCCCTCTTTGTTTTCCTCTTGCCCATTGTCCCATTGTCCCCACAATCCACCCTGCAAGCAAGTGGCTCACAGGCGAGGGGTGGGTGGCATTCTTTATCATTCTGTTTCTAGTTAGTTAACAAAAAAAACAAGAGAAATAAAATACCTAGGGCCCAAATGATGACAAATGTCATTTGGGCCCATTTGGTGTGCGATGCAGCCATTTTTTATCTGGGGACTAGTAGTTGACATCCTAAAAATAGTATTGAAGCTAGCTACTTTTGTCTTGTATTAGGCAATTTGTAAATCAACAAAGTCACCCAACTTCATTCCAACCAAGTTAAACACTGCCAATCCCCTTTCAAGTACCTCAAACTTTGCCTTGTTCTCCCTGGAAACCTCCAGATCTCTTATCTCTCTCCTATCCCTTGTCTTGAAATTAGGACACTTGATGAGGAGAAGGGCACAACTTCTTACAAGTTGAAGCCAAGTCCTTTCTGTTCCCCTCACACTTGGTGTGTCACATCAAGTGGACTCTGCCCTGGAATCCTGTCAGTTTTCCTTTCCTACTTCTGTCCTCCCTTTATCCTTCAACCACTACTGATGGGTATGACTGGAAATCCAATGTCTTCCTTTGTTCTGCTCAGAACTTAACAGTATTTACAAACTCTCACTTCTCTCGTCAAATTCATCCAATCTTCTAAAACCCCTCCTATAGTCAGACTCCCACTGAATCACAGACTCAAAAAACTACAAGAAACTTCTGCCATGCAGGCACAGTACCAGGTTTATCAGCAATCCATCAATCTATACTTCTATCCCCTAGGCATGCTTCAACCTTTGGTGCACATTGGTAACCTATAAAATAGTGAGTACATTACACTCCTCCACCTATTCTGGTCAGATTCTGGTTGGAATGCCCATTCCGATCAGAATTTCTGGAATTCCAGGGAATTCCATGGACATATATTTTTCTCACAATTCATAATTCCGATCGGACCGGAGGGTCAATTTTACCTCTGGAATCCCTGGAATCTACCCGGACTCATTTTTACCTGGAACAGTCAGATCAACCGGATGCACAGCAACTAGTATAACTGGAATAACCAGAATAACTGGAATAACCAGAATAACCGGAATAACCGGACTGCATGTGCTTTCCCAAATAAAATTTCGACGTACAACAAGAATCGAACACTCGACCTTGGGTCTGCACACATAACAGCACACTTAACCACTGAGCTACCAAGCAATTATTCCTCTACATACATTTAATACTTTTATTACCCAACCAAGGTACGTAGTTAATCACAGCCATTAACGGAATAATTAATATTAATACTAATAAGTACGCATATCACAAGAGGCAGAGCAATATATTAGCCTGGAGAATATGCCAAGAATAATAAGAGAAAAAGACACTTTTTCCCTTGGGAAAAATAAAAGGAACCATTAGTGAAAATGTGTCATTTTCCCACACTTTTCTCTTTGTTCTTACTTAACTAAAATGACTTATCTATTCCTGAGAGAAAATCAGATGAAAATAGAGGGGAAATATCTCTTTTTTTCAACTTTTTCTCTATTTTTGGTGAAAATAACATTTTTTCTCCTGATTTTCACAATATTTTCTCCTAGCAACAGATTAGATATTTCTTCATAGAGAAAAAAGTGGGAATGTATGGGGAAATAACCTTTTTCTCCTTAAGTTTCTCAGGTGTTTCTTCTGGAAACAGGTTAGTTATTTTTCAGCAACAACCAAAAGGAGAAAACTGTGAGAAAATAACATATTTTTACTGATGGTTCCTTTAATTTTTCCCTAGTGAAAAAGTGTCTTTTTCTCTCATTATTCTCAACATATTCTCTTAGGCAAAATATTGCTTTGCCTCTTGTGTATGCATGACACGTGACACGTGACTGCCAGCTCACAACCACCACCACCACTGTCACCAATGCCACCACCTCCTCCTCTCCACTCTACCACCACCACTGCGTGTGCACCCACCACCACCGTTCCCATGCCCACTGCCACCATCACCACCACCTTCAAATGAGCCAACTGGACGGAACGTGGGCCCAAACGACGGCAATTGTCATTTGGGCCATAGGTAAGTTTTTTTCTTTTTTCTTTTTCTTTTTATCAATCAACTAATTGTAATTTATTGCTTTTTAGGCTATATACTACTGGGGACGACCTGTTGCAATGAAAAATGCGCAACGAAAAATATGCAACGCATGCCCACAGCCACCCAATCCCCTCCTCCCCTTTCAAATGGGATGTGAGGCTGTCGACATGGGCTAGGTGGGTGCAGAGGGATGCCAGGAGACCCCAGAAGGAGGATACCTGCCTAGTAAGCACCCACCAACCCCCGTACATGTGCCATGTCGCACTGACACACCCAAACCCCTCCCCCCCCGCCCCCCCAAAAAAAAAAAGACAGAAATCCAAATGGGGGATGATGGCGACAAACAACAACAAGCCACCCACCCCCAGCCTCATGAGCAACTGCTCGTGGGGTGGAACATGGGTGGAACGATGCCCAGGCGCAGGGACAGGAGACAACAACGACACACCACCTGCCCCCAGCCTCACGAGCAACTGCTCATGGGGTGGATTGCGGGTGGAATGACAACAATGACAAGCCACCCACCCCCAGCCTCACAAGCAACTACTTGTGGGGTGGAACGTTGGTGGAAAGATGCCTAGGCACCTGGATAGGAGATGATGACACACCACCCACTCCCAGCCTCATGAGCAACTGCTCATGGGGTGGATTGTGGGTGGAACGACAACAACAACAAGCCACCCACCCCCAGCCTCATGAGCAACTGCTTGTGGGGTGGAATGTGGGTGGAACGACACCCAGGTGCAGGGATAGGAGATGACAATGCACCACCTGCCCCCAGCCTCACGAGCAACTGCTCGTGGGGTGGATTGTGGGTGGAAGGACAGACAACAGCGGGGTCGCGTCCCCTCCCCCTCCCCCACACTTTGTGTGGGGAGGGATTTTTTTTGTACTTTTAATTATTTATTAGTATTGTGCCCCCCCTCCCCCATTTTGCGTGGGGAGGGATTTTTTTCTTCATATTTTTACCTCCCCCCTCGTGTTTGGTGTGAGGGGTTAGCTTTTTATGTATATAAATAAAACTCCTTTTATGCATAAATAAAACTCCCTCTTGCATCTTGTGAGAGGGAGGATTTTTTGTTTATGTACGTAATCACAATCATCCCCACTCCCTCGCATTCAATGTGAGGGATGTGGTTGATTAAAATTTTTTGATCTTAACTACTTTGAAAAAAATTAGAGTGTCAAGAATAAACCTTATATTACTAACTAATAATTCTCCTGTGGCTCAACTGGTTAAGCACACATGTTTGGTTTGTCATGTGATCACTCTAATCAAGATGTCTTGAGTTCAATCCTTACTCTGCACAAATATATTTTGTAGGCACTTTGACAACTTAAGACTTGAAATTTGACTATCCATTAGGGTATATACTCTAAGTTGAGCATCTGGAGTAACCAGAATCTGGTCAGACTCACTGGAATCCACTGGAATCCAATGGAATCCAATAGAATCCAGTGAGTCTGATTGGAATCCAGTGGAATCTGGTGAATCCGATCGGAATCCAGTGGACTCCAGTGAGTCCAATCGGAATAGGTGGAGGAGTGTAAATTACTGAAAATAGTGCCAGATACAGGCATCAACATTGGCATCAGCATCAGCATTTGGCACAGAGAGTTATAAAGTGCATCAGCATCAGCAAACAAGACAGACAATTGGTACAGGCAATATTAATGGGTTAGATCCAGCAAAAAAAAACCATGTTCAAAATAACAATGTCAGTCCTAGCTACATAGATGTAAAAAGAGTTGTCATTGAGTAATGCCACATCAGTGAGAATCAGCAGGGGGATCAGCCATGGTGTCATTGGCACTGTCATGGGATGATGGTCTGATTGGAATTTCTGAGAACCTGCTTTCAAATGATTTCAGATTATGCTCCATCCTTTCATTCAAAGTTGCATATGTCTTCAATGTAATATCTTGCTGTTCCAGCTTCTCAACCTTGGTCATGTAGAGGTGATGACTGGCATCCTTGTATGATGTGCCAAGCTGGGTTTGCAGGGCCTTCACTTCAGCATGGTAGCTCAACAACTCCCAGTCTGTCAAGTTCTGCAACAGGATCATTCAATATAGCCACACAAATGTAGGATGAAGACACTTACTGGATTGGCAGGTAGTATGAGCTGGTTTTGGGGCATATCATAGCATGGTTCATTGGTCATGTTTCCAGACTGTGAATTGATCATGAGTCAGTGGATACATAACATCAGCAAATAAGACATGGCATTGGCCAGGCAGCATCAACACTTTGAAATGAAGGAAAGCTTACCCCCCCATGTGCCTTGTGCACATTGATTTTGACCTTCTTGTGATAGGCCTCCATTGCATGATGGGTGGCCAGAATCATAAAATGGGACACTAAATAGTGTTGCCCATTGTCACTTTGAATAGGGACATACCCATCAGGAATATCTGCCTGGCTTTGCTGCTGATTGCTCATTGTGTGGATCAATATAACAGAGGTGATAACACTATCTTATGTGTTTAATCAGTGATCAGATCAGACATTATTTGTTTGTGTATATCTATCAGATCTATCAAAACATGTGATTGTTGATTTTCATCATTTCACATATCAACATCCATCCATCCTGACCCATAGCTGTGCTGACTCATCTCATCATGAACATTACACCCCAACAAGTCCTCGGTCAAATCAACGAAATTGACAATGCAGTCCATAAAGGGCTTCATGAAGGAAACATCAAGGCTGTGATGAGGGAGCAAAAACAGGCATTGGTAAGTGATTGGCATGCTATCAGGATGACTGTGCCACTCACATAGTGTAGAAAAAATTATTTACTTGGCAAAAGAAGGTTCTGTTGGAGGATGTGCAGAAAGTGTTCCATGCTGATACATTCTTATGGGGATTTGTTGTGGCATGGGCCAAGTCAGAGAAGGCAGGGGACCAAGAATTCATGGAAGGTCAATGGAGGGTGATGAAGATATTTGATGAGAAACATAGGATTGCAGCAATGGCATCAGCCTCAGGATTGGGTCAGCAGCACCAGCACCAGCACTGACACCAGCCAAAGTGGAATAACCAAGAATCAGAGCAGTTGAACCATTGCCCAGACCAGTGGCAGTCTGGGAGCAGGCACCAGGGCCATCTGCCACAGTAGAACCAGTGGAAGTATCAGGATTGAGACCAGTGCACCAGGCAAAAGCTCCACACTGAGACATGTGCCCATCGGCACTGGCCATGAAACCTATGCTGGTAAGAGGTAGTGGTAGTGACAAGGTTCAGGTCACACAGAGCTGGAGCAGGAGCTCTGACAAGGAGTTCAAAGAGGAGGGGGAAACAGAGGGGACAGAGAGTGATGCCAATGCTGTGATGAAGTGGAAGAGGGACAACACTTAAAAGGCCTGAGGAGTACCCCAGTGTGGGAGACAGAGAACAACACTGTGTTCATGATGTGCCCAGCTTGCACGTGATTGCTATGAGCAGGTGAATGGCAAAAAGGCATGCTACTATTGCAGTAAGAGCAAAGTTTGGTGCTGTTAGGAAACCACCCCATTACCTAATAAACTTTCATTTTTATTTTATTATGTCAAATTACACTACATTTTGATAGCATGAGAATTTTGTTTCACATGCATCAAAATGTACGTGCATGTACAAGTGCGTCGGTAACAACAATGTACAATATATGTAACATAGTATATAAACCCTAAATATATGCCTAGGGGACCCCAGTTGTGTTCTCTTAGGTATTCCACCTACGTTTTTGGTGTGAAAGGCCTATCTCAACAAACTTATCTATTAATAACCCCTTGCATCAAAACCATCAATTTCCCCATCACGCATGTGGATCCTGCCCCCTTCTTGTAGAGAGAACCCGCACGGTCTTAGCTAGCAGATAGTGGGTGTCGCCCTAACAGGTGTGACACAAAGGATGTGGGTCTAGCAGCCAGACCAAAGAAAGGAAAGGGACTTGCCAGAAGAAAAGCCAAGAAGGCTCCATCTTCCAGTGGAGAGGAACAATCACCCAGGTGGTTCACTCAACAGGAAAAAGGGAAATTTTAAGGGTGAGTCTTCCTTATCACAATACATAAATCCACAAATACATGTACCTATAGCAGCTGTAGATGTTGATATCAAGATGGTGTAAGGGGACTAGGGGGGTGCCCTGTGTGTTTTTCCTATTTTTTATGTTCGTCCCATATTTTTCCCCACCTCATTTCCTTCTATTCTTCATTTTCTATGATTTTTCCAGGTTTTATTACTAATTTTCCCTTGTTATCATGTTTGTATATGTTGACACTTTTATATTTAGAGGCGGAGTACCCCTTCCGACACATACCCCTTGGTATGATGTCATTCAGCGGCCTTGATCCGCCTATCTCCGCCTTTTTCTATTTTTAGGTTATATTTGATTTTTGTCATCTTCACATATACTGGGCATCAGCAAGGGGATCCTTAGAGTTTTCTCTTCGGATTTCCCTTTGCTAGGTGCGCCCCCAATCCCTGTATTATGTAGCATAATTTTAACTTCGGATTTCCCTTTGCTAGAGGCTTAGGTTGCCCTTATAGTAGAAAACTCTCCCCTAAGGCCCGAAAATCGCGAACGCGCTGCCCAAAATAGGCAGGTACGGACTGGACGACGCTTCCCAAAGCTCCACAGAGTCCCTACACACCGTTCCAGATACTCTCGCCTTTATCACGCCACCATTTTCGCCAAACGCGCTCCCTAGCGACATGGACGCATCAGAACGCTTCGATGCGCTTGAAAGCGACGTTTCCGGAATGCGCGCGCAAATCGACTTGCTTAAATCTACGATTGAAAACTTCGTTAGGACCCTCCAGGCTAACCCTACGACTAATAGTTCCCCCTTCACAACTCCAAGCGCACCCAACAACAACATTTTGCCAAATGCGTCCACTAAGGAATGTGCCCAGATCAAACTGTCCCCCCCCGCCGAATTTAATGGTGCACGTGCGCAGGGACGTGCATTCCTTAATTCCTGTGAGTTATACATTAGTCTCCAGTCGCATCAATTCGTCGATGAGGCTGCAAAAATTTATTGGGCCTTCACATACATGAAATCTGAACGTGCCTATCTCTATGTGGACCGTATCCTACGTCAAACTAAAGAACTCGGTTCTCTACCTTTCTCCACTTGGGGTGACTTTCGAGCTGAGTTCGTACGCCACTTCTGCCCCCTCAATGAACGCCACCGAGCAGTGACACGACTTGAGTCATCCACTTACCACCAGGGACGTCGATCCGTGGATGACTATATCGATGAGTTCAAGGATTTGGTGGACATGGCAGGGTATGGGAGTGGGTTACCAGTGGTGGTGAAGTTCCGACGGGGGCTCAACCGAGAAATTCAGGACCAGATTGCACAGATGTTGGAAGGGCGCCCAGCGGACGATGATATCCTTGCTTGGTATGAAGCTGCTTCACTCTGTGATGAGAACCGACTCACAAATGCGGCGTTTAATGCTGCATTCCGTGCTCCAACTACCACTCATACACCCTACACCTTCAATCGAAGCCTCCCCCGCCCTAACCCCATTCCTGCTCGTCAAACTCCCACACCAGCCGTCAATGTCCCAGTACCAATGGATGTTGATGCAGCCTGCAGCCGTGCACGTAAGTTGGATCTCTGCTACCGTTGTGGGGAACCTGGACACAGGGCTGGAGCGTGTCCCCATCGTCAGGATATCCGCATGCTCACCCCCGAGGGACGAGACGAACTCCTGCAAGACTTGTTGGCACTTGTAGATGTTGAGGAAACGAAGGATCAAGTTGCAGAGGAGGTTAAGCTGGAAGTTGTAGAGGAGCAGGATTTTCCTATTCGCAGTGAGTGAATCGTACACCCTCACTGCCGCTTTGAAGTCTTGTCAGTTGAATCCCTGGAGAATGAATCCATTTCTGTGACTGCTCCCCTCTCTGACCCTTCGAAGTTGGCTAAAGACGTACCTGCTCTCCCCATCTCTCCTTCTACTCCACGTCCCAAAATTAAATCATGGGAGCATAAACTACCACGCAAGTATATTGTGGCATCCACTCCCTCTGCACATTCCTTAAACCTAGCCATCGAACTGCAGACGACCGACACTGGACAGATACTTGGTGTCTCTGCGCTCCTGGACTCTGGTGCGACTGGTCTCTTCATCGATTCCCATCTGGTACAACAACATCGTCTAAATACTCGCTCACTCTCACGTCCGATACCTGTATATAACGTGGATGGATCCCCAAATGAAGCTGGTGCCATCCGAGAGGTTGCAGACCTGGTTCTCCGTTACAAAGATCATAGTGAGCATGCCCTTTTTGCTGTCACTCAATTAGGAAAGCAAAAGGTGATTTTGGGATATCCATGGCTTCGAGACCATAACCCAGAGGTCGACTGGCGCACCGGGGAGGTTACCATGAGCCAATGTCCATCCCGCTGTCGGACGTGTTTCACAGAAGCCAGGCAAGAATGTCGTGGACAGAAGGCGGCAATACGACGAACTCAGAAGTGTCGTGCTGGACCCCTGCCTATACCTGAAGTGGAATTGGAAGGGGTTCCTGATCTAATGCCGGACTCGGATGATGATGATGAGGACCCAGAGGAAGTGGAGGAGGGTGATCGGATCTTCTACACTGCGATTCGCTCATTGCATGAGGTGTGTGCCACATCGAACATATCCCAACGCCTCGCCGAGTCCTTCCACAAAAACAACACTGCTAAATCCTCTACTAACTCCTTACTCCCTCATCTCCATGAGTTTGAAGATGTGTTCTCCAAGGAGTCATTCGACTCTCTTCCTGCACGTAAGCCATGGGATCACGCGATCGAACTCACCCCCGGCGCAACCCCTTCATCCTGCAAGGTCTATCCTCTCTCTCCGGAGGAACAACGGCAGCTTGACCAGTTCATCGACGAGCACCTGGCCTCTGGACGTATTCGACCATCGAAGTCACCCATGGCCTCTCCCTTTTTCTTTGTCAAGAAGAAGGATGGCTCACTTCGACCGGTTCAAGACTACAGAAGACTCAACAACATCACGGTCAAAAATTGCTACCCACTACCCCTCATCTCCGAACTCGTAAACCAGCTCCGTGGAGCCCGATAATTCACCAAGCTCGATGTCCATTGGGGCTATAATAATGTGAGGATAAAGGAGGGAGATGAGTGGAAGGCAGCCTTTCGTACCAACCGTGGTCTTTTTGAACCGCTTGTCATGTTCTGTGACCTTACTAATAGCCCTGCCACCTTTCAGACCATGATGAACGACATCTTCCATGACCTCATCCTCGAAGGCGTTGTCTGCATCTATCTCGACGACATCCTCATCTTCACTCGCACGGTTGAAGAGCACCGTCGCATCACGCGCCTCGTCCTAGAGTGACTTCGACGGTACAAACTCTACCTTCATCAGGACAAATGCGAGTTCAAAAGGACCAAGATCGAGTACCTTGGCCTGATTATCTTGGAGGGTCAAGTGGAGATGGATCCTATCAAGGTAAACAGGGTCACAGCTTGGCCGACGCCCACAAACAAGAAGGAGGTGCAGTCTTTCCTGGGCTTCATCAATTTTTATCGGCGTTTTATCAAGGATTTCTCACATCATGCACGACTGCTGTTCAACTTGACAGGAAAGGAGGCATGGAGGTGGGATAATGCACAACAGGAGGCGTTCGAAAAGCTTAAGGAGATGGTCACTTCCGCTCCGATCCTTACCTTTGCTGACGATTCGCGTCCTTTTCGTGTAGAAGCCGACAGTTCTGACTTTGCGACGGGCGCTGTGTTGTCTCAGCAGTCTCCGGAGGACCAGAAGTGGCATCCTGTTGCGTTCTACTCCAAAAGCCTTAGTGCTGTAGAGAGAAACTACGAGATCCATGACAAGGAGATGTTGGCGATAATGTGTGCGCTTGAGGAGTGGCGACACTTCCTCGAGGGTGCCCAACACAAGGTGGAAATTTGGACGGATCACAAGAACCTCGAGTACTTCATGACAGCCAAGAAATTGAACCGTCGTCAAGCTCATTGGTCCCTGTATCTATCTAGATTCGACTTCTCCTTGCACCACCGTCCGGGTCACAGCATGGGGAAGACCGATGCCCTATCCCGACATGCAGACCATGGGGATGGCAGCGGTGACAACCAAAACATTGTGCTGTTGCAGCCAGACCTGTTCACCATTCAGGCACTGGAAGGCATCGTACCCCAGGGTGAGGAGTGGGACATTCTATGTGACATTTGTCACGCAAACCGTAGCGGTTTACATGAGGATGTTGTCGCCCAAGCTGTTAAAGAACTGAGGAAGGGATCGACCCTTTCCTTACGTGTGGCAGAGTGGGCTGAAAAGGAGGACTTGTTGTATTTCAGGGATCGCATCTATGTTCCCAATGACCCAGACCTTTGCCAGCGCATCATATCCCAACACCATGACTCACAGATTGCTGGCCACCCTGGACGCTGGAAGACTTTGGAGCTCACCTCACAGAACTATTGGTGGCCACAAATGTCATGGCTCATTGGTCAGTATTGTCGCACTTGTGACCTTTGCTTACGCACCAAGGTCCCTCGTCGCAAGCCTATTGGTGAGCTACACCCTCTTCCTGTTCCAGAGAGTCGTTGGGATGTTGTCAGCGTCGACTTTGTGGTGGAATTGCCAGAGTCAAATGGGTTTGATGCGGTGATGTGCACAGTTGACTCAGTGGGAAAATGCGCTCACTTCATTCCCACTCACACCACTGTCAGTGCCCTAGGTGCCGCTCGACTCTACCTCCACCACGTGTGGAAATTACATGGACTTCCTGGTGCCTTCCTCTCGGATCGTGGCCCTCAGTTCATGGCAGAGTTCACTCGTGAGCTGTACCGACTCCTGGGGATCAAACTCCTCGCTTCAACTGCTTATCACCCACAAACTGATGGCCAGACGGAGCGAGTCAACCAGGAACTGGAGCAGTACATCCGCCTCTTTGTCAATGAACGCCAGGACGATTGGGATGATCTCCTTCCTTTGGCCGAGTTCGGGTACAACAACCATGTCCATGCTTCCACTCAACAGACCCCTTGCCTCTTAGACACTGGACGACATCCACGCATGGGATTTGAACCTCGCCAAACTCCCTCACACATCGAGACAGTGAATGAGTTCACAGAACGCATGAGGGATAGCTTGGAGGAGGCAAGGGTAGCCTTAGCAAAGGCGAAGGACGACATGGCGCGATTTTACAACCAGCGCCACTCCCCAACCCCTCAGTACAAGGTTGGTGATCGAGTTTATCTTGACTCCAGTGACATCTCCACTACACGTCCATCCAAGAAACTCGCTCATCGCTTCTTGGGACCTTTCCCCATTGTCAAGTGCGTTGGAACACATGCCTATCATCTACGCCTCCCAGCCTCCATGTCCAGACTCCATCCCGTCTTCCATGTCATCAAATTGCTTCCAGCTCCCCCAGATCCGTTCCCGGGATGCCATTCACACCCACCACCACCACCTACAGTGATCGAGGGAGAACCCCAATATGAAGTCGAGTCAATCTTGGACAGCTGTTTGTGTCGAGGAAAACTCCAGTATTTGGTACATTGGAAGGGTTATGGGTATGAGGAGAACTCATGGGTCGAAGAGTCTGACATAAATGCCCCTCGGTTAATCAAGGAATTCCACCGACGGCACACTGCTGCACCGTGTCGCATTCAAGTCACGGACTTTGGTCGTATACAATTTCGAATGCATCGGGGCGATGCATCTTAGAGAGGGGGTGATGTAAGGGGACTAGGGGGGTGCCCTGTGTGTTTTTCCTATTTTTTATGTTCGTCCCATATTTTTCCCCACCTCATTTCCTTCTATTCTTCATTTTCTATGATTTTTCCGGGTTATATTACTAATTTTCCCTTGTTATCATGTTTGTATATGTTGACACTTTTATATTTAGAGGCGGAGTACCCCTTCCGACACATACCCCTTGGTATGATGTCATTCAGCGGCCTTGATCCGCCTATCTCTGCCTTTTTCTATTTTTAGGTTATATTTGATTTTTGTCATCTTCACATATACTGGGCATCAGCAAGGGGATCCTTAGAGTTTTCTCTTTGGATTTCCCTTTGCTAGGTGCGCCCCCAATCCCTGTATTATGTAGCATAATTTTAACTTCGGATTTCCCTTTGCTAGAGGCTTAGGTTGCCCTTATAGATGGCCCCTCCTGATGCCACTGCTGCTCCCATTGCCAATACTGATGCTGATGCTGCTCCCGCTCCCAATTATGCTGCCCTGGGAGTGCATCTAGAACAAGTGGAGTAAGACATGTACAATCAGGCATGGTGGGTGGAAGAGACACTCTGGGAACCCTTAGCCAAGAAAAAACAAATGTTGGACACTCTAAGCTCACTTTCAAATAGGATGGATGACCTTGAAGCAAGGGCAGTGGCCAACCCATTGTCCTGTACAATAGGCTTACCACTGACTGTGATGAGAAGTGACTCACAAATGCGGCATTTAACGCTGCATTCCATGCTCCAACTACCACTCATGTGCCCTACATCTTCAATCAAACCCTCCCCCAGCATAACCCCATTCCTGTCCATCAGACTCCCACACCAGCTATCAATATTCCAGTACCAATGGATGTCAATGCAACCTGTAGGTGCATAGGTTGGATCTCTGCTACCGCTGTGGGGAAACTGGGCACATGGCCAGAGCATGTCCCCATTGTCAGGATATATGCATGCTCACCCCTGAGGGGTGAGAGGAACTCCTCCAGGACCTGTTGGCACTTGTAGATGTTGAGGAAGCAAAGGATCAGGTTTCAGAGGAGATCAAGTCAGAAGTTGTAGAGGGATTTTTCTATTTGCAGTGAGTGAATTGTACGCCCTCATTGCCTGTCCATAACCACTTTGAAGTTTTGTCAGTTGAATCCCCGGAGAATGAATCTAACTCCATGACTGTTCCCCTCTCTGACCCTTCAAAGTTGGCTGAAGTCTGAAGATGTACCTGCTCTTCCTATCTCTCTCTCTGCCCCACATCCCAAAATTAAATCATGGGAGCGCAAACTACCACACAAATATATTGTTGCATCCACTCCCTCTACACATTCCTTGAACCTAGCAATCAAACTACAGACTACCGACACTGGACAGATACTCAGTGTCTGTGTGCTCCTGGACTCTGGTGTGAAGATTTGAAGTAACAACCTCCCACAGCCCAGTTATGCCCATGTTGTACTGATCTCTTTATCAATGCCCATTCATGTGCCAAGGAGTCCGATGTGAATGCCCCTTGGTTAGTCAAGGAATTCCACCGATGGCACACTGCTGCACCACATCACATTCAAGTCACTGACTTTGGTCATATGTGATTCCGGATGCATCGGGGCAATGCATCTTAGAGAGGAGGTGATGTAAAGGGACTAGGGGGGGACTAGGGGTGCCCTGTGTGTTTCTCCTATTTTTTTTATGTTTGTCCTATATTTTTCCTCACTTCATTTCCTTCTATTCTTCATTTTCTATGATTTTCTTTATTTTATTACTAATTTCCCTTTCTATCACATTTGTGCATGTTGACAGTTTTATATTTAGAGGTGGAGTACCCCTTCCGACATCTACCCCTTGGTATGATGTCATTTGGTGGCCTTGATCTGGCTATTTCCACCTTTTTTATTTTTAGACTATTATTTTATTTTTGCAATCTTCACCTATACTGGGCATTGGCAAAGGGGTCCTTAGAGTTTTCTCTTCAGATTTCCCTTTGCTAGGTGCGCCTCCACTCCCTGTAATATGTACCATAATGCTAACTTTGGATTTCCCTTTGCTAGTCCACTAATTAAGTGGCTTCTAAGGTTGCCCTTATAGAATTGGTCAGACAAAGGAGGATAATTGGACCCCCCCCCCCCTACCCTGGAGGATCTTGTCAATCTGGTTGAAGAGCATGAGGTTGGCAACTCACCATACAGGTTTGAGGGAGGTGATGCAGATATTGTGGCTGAAGTTCAGCATATCCAAAGAGGTGATATCATAGAACTAGATTCCGATGATGAATCCAACGATGATATTGGAGACATAGTCTCACAAGGAGAAGTTCTCAAGCTTTGCAAAGTTGTGTTTGACATATGAGAATGATTTGACAGAGTTTTCCATTGATTTGCCCCAACACCTGTGCCAGTACAGAGCAAAATTGTGGCAAGATGACCTTCAAAATTCTACTCAATCATTGTTAGAAAGCTACTTTATATGAAACATCCCTTAATACAGTGTAAATACTCACTTGACCACATACTATATTATGATACTAATAGCAAATATATTATGATAGTGAATTGTGGAGTACTATCAATTTTAGTAACATTCAGTTATTTGGTTATCCGGTTCGAAGGAGTGAATAGCTACCTAGGCTACTGTAATGACTATCCATTGTCAAATAACTATTTTCTTGTCGTCGTGATGTGTTGCAGTGAAGAAGTTCCTGAATAGATGTGGAATGCCAAAAGGAGACAATTCCCAGTGTTGTGTCCCAACTTGTTTGGTGCTATTTTGGCTCCCCAGCATCAATTACCTTGCCTCGAATCCACTTGCGCAAATAACAATGGTAAGCCTATCGGAGTGTACATCCTTTGAGTCAGTCTTGCTACTATCAAGTACTTGGGTACATCTCCTCCAAGTGAACATTCAAGAGGTCCAGATCCATCAATGGCAGGTCATGGCCAGGGTGCCAACCAGGAAAATGAGTTGTATCATCTAAAGCATCCACATTCCAGCCACGATCTTGTCCAGGGAAGATGTGAGGAGTGAACTCATTTGCTTGTTAGATTGGGGTATTGCAAAGTGTCAAAGATGGGATAGTGGGATTAGTGCTTGAAAGTCCACTCCTTGAGGGAGGACTGGAACCAGAACCAGTTCTTACATTTTAAATATTTTACGAAAACCAGACCGGACCCTACAGGACTGGTCTGTAGTGTTTTAAGGTCCGGTTTGGTCCAGTTGTTGTACCACAACCAATTTAAACTGGTCTTACAGAAGACTGGTCAAGACTGGTCAAGACCAGTTGGGTACCAGGTCTCAACCAGTCTGTCAGTAGTTTACAGGTAATTTACAGGTAATTTAATTAAGTATATTAGATAAAATCAATGCATTTACACCCTGCGAGCAGGTGCTCACAGCGGCATAGGTAGGAGATGAAAGAGAAAACAAAAGAAAAAGATAATGAAAAAAAAGCCCCACCATCTCGCATTTGTAGCGAGGGTGAGGCATGCTGTTGTCCTGTCCCCACGGTTTGTCATCCCAGTCATTCCCTGCCATTCGTCATCCCCACAGTTTGTCATCCCCACAGTTTGTCATGCCCATGGTTAGTCATTCCTCACGGTTTGTCATGCCATTCATCGTTGTTCCTGTCATTTGTCATCACCCATTGTTCATTGTCCCTGTCCTGCATTGTGCCTTCATTGTCGTTCATGTTGTTGTTTCCCAGCCCCATCATCAGCACCTCCGTCTCCCCCTACAAGCAGTGGCTCACAGGCGGGGTGGTGGTGCTGTGTGATGTGGCACCCATCTTGGTCCAGGAATAAGACCCATTGCCACCCTGTGAGCAGAGGCTCACAGCGGCAGTGTAGGGCAGGTGGTGGCTCGCAGGGGCGATGGAGGGGAGGTGATGTTGTCATTGTTATCAAACCTAAAACAGAAATGAAGTTGGTTAGTAAGAAAAAAAGAAATCAATGATAAGGAACATACCTGGGGCCCAAACAATGCTAGTCGTCGATTGGGCACTCTACATTCATTCATTTGTGGTCGCAAAGTTCTGAGCTAGGTGGTGTCACCCCCATTGGTGTCATCCCCATTGATAGTGCTGTGACGTGATGTTGGCCGTGGCTAGAACACAACCCATTGCCACCCTGCGAGCAGAGGCTCGCAGGTGCAGTGTAGGGCATAGCGTTGTTGGTGATGAGCAGTATCCATAGCAAAGACAAGAACCTAAAAAGAATAAGAAACAGTTAGTAAGTAGAAGTAGTAAAGAGAAAAAAAACACCCTATGGCCCAAACCACAGACTAGTGTCATTTGGGCCACTTGCTCTGTGTTTGTTTGTTTGTTCATTTGTGGGCTTGTGGTCTTGGGATGGGTGTGGAAAGAACTGAAGTGATTGTGGTGTCATGGGAATAGTCTAAACAGTGGTGCCACTTTTTCTTTGGCAGTGCAAGCATGACCAAATGGTCTGTGCGCAGCCACAGGTATATAAACGCTCATGAAACAAGTATTTATTCCCCCGGGCTTGTTCAATTGCCCATTGCGAAGTAGGTTAAACATAGTTACATAGTGACAATAGTACTTATATTAGTTCTTTTACTTTTAATGTATGTACTATTAGTTATGAAGTATTATATGGGTAGAAGACTGGTTGCAACTGATTGCAACCAGTTTTCTAATGGTTTTTCAATATTTTTAAAATGAGGCAACTGGCAACTCAACTGGGTTCAAAACAGAGCAACCACAACTGACGGTCCGGTTGCAATCGGTTGGGTTGGGTTCAGTTTCGGTCATTTTTTCGGTCCAGTCAACTGGACCTTTAAACACTACCAGTCTGTGTCGGTTCATATCAATTCAAAAACCAGTCCAGACTGGTTTTTGACTGGACCAGCAGTCCAACCAACATTGTACTAACTACTGGTAGACTAATTTGTAGTATAGTTATAAAATTAGGATGAATAATGAAAAAATGAAACAAAAGAAGTCCACCATGCGAGCAGTGGGTCGTGAGGCTGAGCATAGGAGCTGGGGACAGCTCATTAGTACAAAATGAATGAACATGGCCCCCTCCATCTCACGTTTCAACAAGGGAGGGGGAGTGCTGGTCAGGGTGTGCCAGTGTTGCATTGTCCATTGTCATTGGCTGTGGCATTGGTGTTGGCATCTTCCATTGTCATTGGCATTGGCATTGTTGTTGTCATTGGTGTTGGTGTTGTCCATTGTTGTGGGCATGGACATCTTCCATTGTCACTGGCATTGTCCGTTGGCATCAGTGCTGGCATTGTTGTTGGCATCGCCCCTGCTCTTCATTCACCATTGTCATCACCATCCCCACCTGCAACCCACCTCACAAGCAGGGGCTCATGAGGCTGGAGGTGCTTGGTCATTGGTCATCATTAGCTGTTTCAAGGGGTGCTGGGTTGTTGGTCATCGTTAGCTTTTCAAGGGTGGGTGGGGTTGTTAGTGACATGGCAGCACTGGAGTGACATGGCATGCACCTGGCATTCATTGTCTCCACCTGTTGTTTGTTGTCCTGTCTGATTTGGTGCCCTTGTCACACCTGAAATCCACCCACAAGCAGGTGCTTGTGTGGCTGGAGACAAGTGCATCATTATTACAAAGTTAAAACCTAAAAAAATACAAAAGATTAGTTAAAAAGAAAAAGATAATTACCTGAGGCCCCAGTTGTGTGTGACTCAGAGGAACCCAGTTCTGTGCAAGGAAGTCGTTGTGGAGGGAAGTGAGACTGTGAGAACTTAGTAAACAATGCCAGAAAAGTGGCACCACTTGCATTTGGCACTTGCATTTGAAACCCGCAAACAACAGCAAATGGTCCATGCACTCCCTGGGGTATTTAAACTGCTCACTTTCCACCTGTTCCTGCTTGGGTGTCCCCCACGTAGTTAATCTTTTGTTATGTTTATATTTTTAATAGTTATAATATATATCTATTTGTACAAAATGGGAGGACCATAAATTTGGTCCTCAACTTGTTTGAACCAGTCTATAGTGGTTCTAGTGAGAGTATAGGATATGCAGGACCATGGACCGAACCACCTTTTTAAGGTGTAAAACTGGGACTGATAGTCCTGTAGGACCCATTCTGGTTCAGTCTGGTCTTGGTCTTTTTTTGGTTCAATGAACCAGACCTTCAAGCACTAAGTGGGATCCAATTGTTGAACTTGGTGATGAGGTGGGGCATTGGAAGGGATAGTGAATGGGAGTGGAATGGGGTGCATGCCGAGAAATTGCTCATGCGGTCCCAAACTAAGGTGTGGCAGTGCTTCATTGTGTTGTTGATTAACATGAGTTTGTGTAATGCTTTCCAAGGGTGACATGCCTTTGAGGGGTGCAAATGGAGCCCCCAGATCATCAATATGGAATCCTCCAATGGGTGAGCTTGGAGTAGGGACTGTGGACTCATCAGTTGTGCATATCATCAAATCATCAACTCTCGCACCTGAGCCTGAGGCCTAGTGTTTAAAGGTCCAGTCCATAGGACCAAAAAAAGACCATTAACCAAACCTAACCAGACAGATATTAAATGGACCAGCGGTTATGGTGATAGGTTGTCTCCTCGGCTCAAAGGCCGATTCACCGTTTTGACCACATTCTAATCACATTGGATAACTCGCACGAGGTCCCAGAAGCAGTGCGACCACTCCCGACCAAGTCTACCAAGCGCGATATCACGTCGAACGTGATCAAACATCATCAAACATCGTCAAACATCATTGCAAACATCGTCAAACACGATCAAACATCATTGAGCAGCGGGAGCATCATATTGAATGCAATCGAACATCGTCAAGCATTGTATCGAACATGATTGAACATCGTTGAGCATCGAACGTGGTCGAACATCATCGAGGATTGTATCGAATGCGATTGAACATTGTCGAGCATCATGAACATCATCGAGCATCGTCGAGCATCACGAACATCATCGAGCATCATCGAGCAGTGCGAGCATCATATCGAACGTGATTGAACATCATCGAGGATCGTATCGAACGTGATCAACATCGTCGAGCATTGTATTGAACACGATCGAACATCGTCGAGCATCGTCGAGCATCGAATGCAGTCAAACATCGTCGAGCATCGCAAACATCATTGAGCATTGTCACGCATCGCGAGCATTGTCACGCATTGCGAGCATCATCATGCATCATGAGCATCGTATTGAACGCGATCGAACAACATCGAACCTCGAAAAACATCATTGGACACAGTATTTCTTGTTTGAATGATCTTCGGATGCATGCTGGACACATGGGACACTATATTGCGGATATTGAACACATTTCGACCTTGCAGATATTGAACACATTTCGACCACATGTGCACACATACAATCCGCTCGAAGCAGTTTCCAATCTTTTATTCAATTTATAACAAGGACAGTCCGGTTTTAGCTATTCTTTCTTATTATTTCTTCATCATGTGTTATATTCACCCCTTCTAGGCTCGCTTTATTGTTCTATTATACATATATTGTCTTTTGCCTCGAGTTTTCCACATGTTCTCTAGCCTTTTTAGGTACTTTCTTATTTTATATAAAAAGAGGTACTAGATACAAAGAAAAACAAGAAAGTCATCGTCTTCCTCCCAGATCACAGTGATTTGAGAGTACAGTTTAGTCTTATTCAGTCTGAAGTTTGGTGTTTTACGCTAAACTTCCTCAAAATTCCTCAAAATTCCTTGCATTACGCTATTTTCGCTCTCGCTTCCCTCAATTAGCCTTTTTGTCACTTCTACTACTCGTCTAGTCCCCCGATCTTGCGTCCGAACATATCTGCGCACTCGAAATTCCTCGAAACCTCTTCGAAAAATATTGCGACATCTCGAAAAGCATCATGACATCTCGAAAATCATCGCAAAGTCTCGAAAATCATTGCAACACCTCGAAAATCATCGCAACCCCTCGAAAATCATCGCAAAGTCTCGAAACACATTCTTTTAGCCTTGAACTGCTTCGACAAGCAGTTGTTTTATGACTATTTGATGGTCGGTCTGACAGGTGACTTCTAGAGGGCCTCGCAACCTTCCTCTGACTCATGTTATACCATCTAAAGCCATTTTGTGGGTTTTGTTTGAGTTTCTGGGTTGAGTAGGATTGTATGTGTGCACATGTGGTCGAAATGTGTTCAATATCCGCAATATAGTGTCCCATGTGTCCAGCATGCATCCGAAGATCATTCGAACAAGAAATACTGTGTCCGACGATGTTTTTCGAGGTTTGATGTTGTTTGATCGCATTTGATACGATGCTCGCGATGCTTGACGATGCTCAATGATGTTCGTGATGCTCGACGATGTTCGACCGCATTCGATGCTCGACAATGCTCGACGATGTTTGATCGTGTTCGATACGATTCTCGACGATGTTGATCACATTCAATATGATGCTCAACGATGTTGATCACATTCGATACGATCCTCGACGATGTTCGATTGCGTTCGATATGATGCTCGCACTGCTCGACGATGCTCGATGATGTTCACAATGCTCAACGATGTTCAATCGTGTTTGATATGATCCTCAACGATGTTCGACCACGTTTGATGCTCGACGATGCTCGATGATGTTCAATCGCGTTCGATATGATGCTTGACAATGTTCGATTGCATTCGATATGATGCTTGCGCTGCTCGATGATGTTTGATCATGTTCGATGATGTTCGCAATGATGTTCGACGATGTTTGATGATGTTTGATGATGTTCGACGATGCTCAATCGCGTTCGACGCAATATTGCACTTGGTAGACTTGGTCGGGAGTGGTCGCACTGCTTCTGGGACCTCATGCGAGTTATCCGATGTGATTAGAATGTGGTCAAAACGGTGAATCGGCCTTTGAGCCGAGGAGACAACCTATCAACGGTTAAGGGCTGGTCTTTAGCAGTTAAGGTTAAGGTCTTTCAAATTTGAACAAATCATTAACTGCAAAAAGACCGGTTTCAATTCGTTAAGACTGGTTATTAATTACATAAGCTATCTCATATAATTGCCCTGCTTATTACCTTGAATTCGGCCCTTGTTCATGCAAAATGGTCAAGAACTGAGAAAGATATGACCAAATACATTTTGATACCATTATATTTTTGTGATCAGCATAACATTGATTGTACTGATATGTTGTGCTACAAAATGTGGGGTACAGTTAGACATCACCCATGACATCAAAATACCACACATAAACATCTGTACACTTTATATTTTATTCATTTAACAGCCCTGACAAGTCATAACTACATACCACAAACTGCAACCACAAACTGCAAACTAATACACTGCACTTTTGTTTTGGCCAAATCTCAGTTAAATCTTGATGGAATCTCTTAAAAGTTGGATCAAACGCCGGGGAATTACAATGTCTATTTTTTTGCTTAACGGTTAAGTGTTTAGGGTAACATTTGTTGAGATACATATAGGTTGTATAGTACAACAAATTTCATGACAAAAAACTGGTCTTAACCAGTCTTTTTTCGGTCCATTAACCCAAAAAGACTGGTCTTAGTCGGTCTGGTTAGGTCCTCCCAATATCTGGGTTGGTCCTAGACTGGTTACAGTTATGGCCTACCCATTGTAGGGTCAAAAAATCGAACCTAACCTAACCTTAAAACACTACTGAGGCCATTCTCAGCATGAAATTCAGACCATGAATTGGTGGTATCTTCACACCGTCAAAATTTGATGTAGATCAATTATGTTGTGGTGTATGACCAGCTTCTTTCTTCTGGTCCATTACAGCCCTTCTGGAAACCAATGAGAATCACACTTTTTTTTTCTTTTTTTTTCACACGTGAAAGTAGTCAATTTCCTTTTTGAGAACTGGCTCTTTGAATGTGTCCAGCTCGGCATTGATGTGTGTGTCCGTTCTACCATGGCTTCCACACCTGATGATCCTGGTCACGTAGTGTTGCCACTGGCTCAGCCGAGGTTTTTCAATAAAATGGATATAGCATGCCAGATAAATCTGCTAAATTCACCAGAATATTTGAGCCTATGGACGGGCCCATAAGCCGAGGGGTCGCCTGCCAACATTAGTTGAACTGATCGATCATCCCTGAGTTATTTAATAAACAAAATTCAGCTTGATGGCTCACCTTCAAATCAAAGCTGAGTGAATATGTCAAGAAGGGATGATTCGATAAGCTAATGCTGGCGGAAGACTCGGCTTATGGCCCCATCCATATGCTCAAATATTTCGGTGAATTTAGAGAATATATCTGGTATGCTATGTCCATTTTATTAAAAAACCTCGGCTGAGCCAGTGGCAACACTATGGACCAGGACCTGGTGTTATATCTGAAGATGAACCTGAAATAGTGCAGACTGCCAATGAAACTGTCAATGCAATGATTCAAGACACTATTGCTGAGGTTCCATCAGGTCAGCTATGCCTACTCAAGATATCTGCATGTAACACATGATTTCATTGTACAGCTGTAAAGTGGTTTGTTAGCGATCCTGAGCTACTAGTGAAGAAACTTAGGCAAAACAGGCCAGGGAATGAGCAGCAAAAGAGAAAGCAGGCAACACATCAGAAAAGAGGAAGAGGAAGGACAGTGATGTTGATGTGAATGTAGAGGATGAAGAGTCAGCTCCGAAGCCACCCAAAAAGTGCGTGAAGAAACACAAGGCCAGCATTGACACTGATAATGAGGATGATGACAAACCACTGTTCACAATCTTGGCATATATCTATGTTCTCTGCCAGAATCTTCCCACTGCTACATCTAAAACCCATGGAAAGAAACCTAGCAATGAATATATTCAGCGTGGACCTCTTCAATTTCAAAGCACTGACTCTTACAATGACTTTCTTCAATCTGTTGCTATGACACTTCCATGTCCAGGTCCGGAACATATCGCTGCCTCAAAGATTACTTGGAAACCACAGAAGCCTATGAAAGCAGAGGCGCTATTGCTGGGTGGTGCTCTTGGGCTTTCTATCATGATTGATGAACTTGCTGGCAAGGCTTTGTGTGTTATCACCCTCACCATGCCGCCTCCTGCAAAGCTGGTTGACAAGATTCCAGTACATATATTTACTTAGATATTGGAATGTCAATTCATTCACTGACTTTTCAAGGTAGTTCTGGGATACTGGCAAAATTTCAACCTCACAGGTTGGCACAGAATTCCCATATGATGAGTTATAACTCCAGTCAATGACTGACTCTATTGCTCAGCAACGTGTGAGTTTGACACCATTTGGATACAATCAACCTGGATGCAATCTAACAGGCTGCCAACAGGTAACATTTGACAAAGCAGTTGGTCCCAAGCACTTTGAGCTTGAAGAAAAGTACCCTGAGGATAATGATCCCTTGTTTCCTGGACAGTGCATCTACACCAACAGCAAAACCAGGTTCCAGTTTGAGTTGAATACTGGAAGAATTACAGTATGGGCCTCCCACCTTGTAAGTACTTGTTTCTGTTTCTGTTTCGGAATAATGCACATATACCCAGGCTTGTGGGACTGCGACCCTTGACAAGCCACCTGCTACCCCTCTTTTCAATTTCTCTCAACACATCAAGACCAGACCTACTCCCTCTCCACCCACTGTTGTACCAGCCTCTGTTCTGCCTCCTATTGCTCCAGTTGCCCCTGTTCCTCACACCTCAATTGCACCTATGCCCTCAATCACTGAATTGCTCTTGCTTCAGCTTTTTCAGAACCAACAAATGGCTGCACATGCCTCACTTCTTGCAACACCTCATCAGCACGCACTACTTGCAGTTCCAGCCTCTGTCTCTGCTCCACCTCTTGCTTCTCTCCCTCCTTTTCCAACAAGGCACTGACATGTGTCTCTGGACCTGTAATTTACCCTCCCCCACCTATTCCGGTCGGAGTCCAGTTATTCCAGTTATTCCGGTGATGATACTCAACCTGGGAAAACCACCTAAACTGCTGATGAGGCAATCAATGATATTTCCAATGAGTCAGAGGAAGGTTGTGAGTTGTTCTGAATGTTTGTGGCCCAACCAATGGAAAGATGACCAGTTGGTACTAGTCGTGAAGGTAGTGCTATGAGAGACAAAGGCATTTGGCATGGTCTGACCAAGTATCAATCGAGGGCAATCGATGAGATCAACGGTGAATGAGTTTATCGTTGATGGTCAATATGTGAATTCTGGGGACCTTTTGATAGGTTGATGGTATATGAAGGGTGCGGCAAACGGCTATAAAGTGTTGCAGAGGGTTGCTAGAACTAATGACGAGAGGATTGAGGGAGGATTGAGGACGCGACTATCGCAGAGGTTTCTTGTCGATCGAGAAAACCCGCAGAGACTTAGATTGTTTTTAGAAAGTTGATTGGATGCTTAGAACTGTATACAAGACGATATGTGAAGACAATTTCTCTTTTTTTCCCAGTAGATACTACAGAGTTTTATATGTTTTAAAGAAACTTCCTAAAATGGAATGAGAAACATGTGTAGAACATGAGGCAAAAGATATGAGTTAAGGCACAAGGCCATAAAGGAGACTGGAATCTGAACAAGAAAGATATATATATCATATGATGAAAGAGTAATAAAGGGAAAGAACTAAAAGAGACTGTCCTTTGTGTATAAACTGCGCTAAGTCTTGCAATAATGTGTCCAGCGGGTTCTGTGCACAATAGGGACTTGGAATGAGGCTGACCTATGAATCAACAGGTTTGAGCACGAGTTGGAATACGTCCCAGTGCATGGTCTTCCACCATTTAGATAACAAAGGTGGCACCCGATGTTGCTCATAGTTTCTCGATATCGATCAATGATGCTCGACGATGGTCGACGATGGTCGATGATGGTCAATCGTGGTTGCGGCTGTTCAAAGTTGATTGGGGATGTTTGATGGTGGTGTAGGGGAATCTTAGGGACTTTCGGGGTAGTCCTAAGGTTGTGCGATGTGGGCTCTTGATACGATCGATGTTGCTGGTGATGTTTCGACGTGGTCGATATGATATTGCGATCGATAGACTGGGTTGCGCTGCATCTGGGACGTCGTAGGAGTTAGCCGATGTGATTAGAATGATGCTAAAGTGGTGAATCGGTCCTTGAACCAAGGAGACGACCTATCACCGGTTGGAGTCCAGTTATTCCGGTCAGAGTCTGGTTATTCCGGTCAGAGTCCAGTTATTCCAATTGGAGTCCAGTTATTCCGGTCGGAGCCAGTTATTCTGGTTATTCCGACCAGATTCTGGTTACTCCAGATGCTCAACTTAGAGTGTATACCCTAATGGATAGTCAAATTTCATGTCTTAAGTTGTCAAAGTGCCTACAAAATATATTTGTGCAGAGTAAGGATTGAATTCAAGACATCTTGATTAGAGTGATCACATGACAAACCAAACATGTGTGCTTAACCAGTTGAGCCACAGGAGAATTATTAGATAGTAATATAATGTTTATTCATGACACTCTAATTTTTTTCAGAGTAGTGAAAGATCAAATTTTTTTAATTAACCACATCCCTCACATTGAATCTGAGGGAGTGGGGATGATTGTGATTACATAGATAAACAAAAAATCCTCCCTCTCACAAGATGCGAGAGGGAGTTTTATTTATATGCATAAAAAGCTAACCCCTCATGCTGAATGCAAGGGGGGAGGTAAAAACATGAAGAAAAAAATCCCTCCACCATACAAAACGGGGGAGGGGGGGCACAATACTAATAAATAATTAAAAGTACAAAAAAAATCCCTCCCCACACAAAGTGTGGGGGAGGGGGAGGGGACACAGCCCCACTGTTGTCTGTCCTTCCACCCACGATCCACCCCATGAGCAGTTGCTCGTGAGGCTGGGGGTAGGTGGCTTGTCATTGTTGTCATTCCACCCACAATCCACCCCACGAGCAGTTGCTCGTGAGGCTGGGGGTGGGTGGTGTGTCATTGTCATCTCCTGTCCCTGCGCCTGGGTGTCATTCCACCCACAATCCACCCCACAAGCAGTTGCTCGTGAGGCTGGGGGTGGGTGGCTTGTCATTGTTCGTTGCTGTTGTCCCCTGTCTGGATTTCTGTTTTTTTCTTTTTTTGTTTTTTTTGGGGGGGGGGGGGTTTGGGCGTGTCAGTGCGACATGGCACGAGTACAGAGGTTGGTGGGTGCTTACTAGGCAGGTACCCCCCTTCTGGGGTCTCCTGGCATCCCTCTGCACCCTCCTAGCCTGTGTCAACAGCCTCACATCCCATTTGAATGGGGAGGAGGGGATCAGGTGGGTGTGGGCATGGGTTGCGCATTTTTCGTCATGGCAGGTCGTCCCCAGTAGTATACAACCTAAAAAGCAATAAATTACCATTAGTTGATTTATAAAAACAAAAAGAAATAAGAAAAAACTTATCTATGGCCCAAACAACGTTGCCATCATTTCGGCCCTTGTTCCGTCCAGTCGGCTCGCATTTTTCGTTGTGGCAGGTTGTCCCCAGTAGTATACAACCTAAAAAGCAATAAATTACAATTAGTTCATTGATAAAAAGAAAAAGAAAAAAGAAAAAAAAACTTATTTATGGCCCATCTGGCAGTAGAGTAGAACCTATAAAACAAAAGAAACAAGTTAGTTAGTTTATAAAAACAAAAAGCAAACAAAAAAAAACTTACTTAGGGCCCAAACAACATGATCTGCATCGTTTGGGCCTGTGTTCTGTCCAATCACATCGTTTGGGCCCATGTTATGTCTGGCAGTCGAGTAGAACCTATAAAACAAATGAAACAAGTTAGTTAGTATGAAAAAACAAGAAGCAAACAAAAAAAAACATACTTAGGCCCCAAATGACGCAATCTGCATTGTTTGGGCCTGCGTTCCGTCCAGTTGGCTTGTTTGAAGGTGGTGGTGATGGTGGCATTGGGCGTGGGAACAGTGGTGGTGGGTGCACATGCAGTGGTGGTGGTAGAGTGGAGAGGAGGAGGAGGAGGCATTGGCAACAGTGGTGGTGGTGGTTGTGAGCTGGCAGTCACGTGTCACGTGTCTTGCATATGCATACTTATTAATTATTCTGTTAATGGCTGTGATTAACTAGGTACCTTGGTTGGGTAATAAAAGTATTAAATGTATGCCCAAGAATAATTGCTTGGTAGCTCAGTGGTTAAGTGTGCTGTTATGTGTGCAGACCCAAGGTCGAGTGTTCGATTCTTGATGTGTGTCGAACCTTTATTTGGGAAAGCACTTGCATTCCGGTTATTCCTGTTATTCCGGTTGTGATGAGTCCAGTCAGATTCCGGGGATTCCGGGTGTAAATTGGATCCTTATTCCGACCAGAATTGTGCTGCATAGGGAAAACTACATACAAAAAAAATTCCATCAGATTCCAGAAATTCCGGAAATTCTGGCTGGACGAACTGGAATCCAACTGGAATAGGTGGGGGAGTGTAAAGTACTCCTCTGGACGAGTTCTGTACCCACTATGAGATCTCCGAGGCTGACCATGGCCATTTACAAAAATTAGATTTCCAGCCTGGTGATCCAATTGAAAAGCTTGAATGAGTAGAGTGGCATGACAAAGGTGTATTTCAGTGTTTGGGGTGGGATCAGATGTTGAGCAAGAATTGCGAGTTCCTTCAAGATATGCATGCCAGTACTGTTTGGATGGCAACCTAGTATGTTCTCATGTAATTGCCAAGATGTTCTTCGTGTGTTCTTTCCACGTGTAATTGACAGACATGTAATAAGTAGTACAATTTGCAGCAACTTCATTCACTGAACAATATAACCTGCATGCTCAAACCAAGCTGTCGCCATCTCTGCTGTAATGCATCCACATGCCTCCAACAACACGAGTATGGGATCTTCAGCCCCACACAATATGGTGCCATGGTGACAAAGATGGGCCTTCCCTGTCAACTGACTGTCAGAACTATATAATTGTGAGGTAATTTGATGAACATACAAGTGCTGAATGACTCTTCTATTGGGCTGAGATCAGGCAAGTATGGAGGAAGATACAAGAGCACGATGCCAGCATCATTGAGTATTTCTTGTAGTGTATCAGTATGGTGGATTTGACAGTTATCTAATATCAGAACGCTTTGGACATCAGGGAATGTGTTCATCCGTGGAAGCTGAGAAGTCAGATCATAGCTATATGCAGCAGCATGAAGAGAACTACTGTAATACTAACAACCTCCTCGACAATGAAGTCAAAGAACCCAAAAGAGTCAAATGATCCAGGTTGTACTCACACTGCAATATAGCCAGTGGTACTCATAGCAGCAACAAGAGAGTAATGCTCAGTGCAAACAAAAGGGTCAACAAAATGTGGAGCCTGTCCAATATGTGCATGCCCATAGCATCGTGCAACATCATGCTCATTCTTGCTGGACTCATCAATCACCACAAACTCAGATCCAGTGCCTGAGAATTCGGTCTGAACTGCATGGAGAAAGTTGGTCCTTGTTTCTACATCTCTCTCGCATGCAATCTTGTGTAATAACTTTCTTGTCAATCCTGCCTTCTCCAAATTTTCTTGAAGAGCCGAGATTGAGATTGGAATGTCATGATGGATCACCCAAAACCATTGAAGCTCATCAATATATGTGTCTGGGTGGTTTTCATATTGACAGCCATGAGTACAGCCAGAGTGATGAGGCAAGGCCAGCCAGTGAGGGGTGAAAGAGGTTTGGTCAAGGTCTTTACTGTGCCCCACGTATTCCGAGCCAGTCCACGCGGAATTTGGTGGACTCTGCACAGACTAGCTCGGACTGGACCCACTCATTTGGCTCAAATGTCCTGTATATTGCTTGGACACCTAGAGAGTCCACATGGACTTTTGTGGAGTCCGAGCTATTTTTGGACTTTTACTCGGAGTGCGCACGGACTTTGTCTGAGTGACATCAATTTACTTGGACTCGGACAGACTTGGACAGATACATGTCTGAGTCGAGTCCGAGTCGAGTCTGTGGATGCACAACAGAGGCTTAGCTGACTACAGAAAAATTATGTATTAAAGTAGAATTGAACCCCAAGCCTTGTGGCCATGCATAAATAGCACAGTTAACCACTACACCACAGAGCCATTGTCAGTAAGTACAAACAAGTGCATTATCTAACCATGTTTAAATCAGGTGACTCATGTGCATGTTCAAGATGCTGATAGGTTGTCTCCTCGGCTCAAAGGCCGATTCACCGTTTCGACCACATTCTAATCACATCGGATAACTCGCACGAGGTCCCAGAAGCAGCATGACCACTCCTGACCAAGTCTACTGAGTGCGAGCATCGTATCGAATGCGATCGAACATCGTCGAGCATCGTTGAACATCATATCGAACGCAATCGAACAGCGCAAGCATTGTATCAAATGTGATCAAACATCGTCGAGCATCATTGAACATTGTCGAGCATCGCGAGCATCATATCAAACATGGTCGAACATCGTCAAACATTGTTGAGCATCGTATCGAACACGATCGAACATTGTCGAACATTGAAAATCGACATTGGACACTATATCACTATTCCAATGGTCATTGCACACATGCCTGACGTATCCCCTACCATTGTCGAACAATATCGCACCAATATCGGGCCACAAACGAAGTCAGAAGAATCTTCGAAAATCTTTGAAAAACATTGAACCTCGAAAAACATCGTTGGACACAGTATTTCCTATTCGAATGATCTTTGGATGCATGCTGGACACATGGGACACTATATCGAGTATATCGAACACATTTCGACTGCATGTGCATGCATACAATCCACTCAAAGCAGTTTCTGATCTTCTATTCAATTTATAACAAGGACAGTCTGGTTTTAGCTATTCTTTCTTATTATTTCTTCATCATGTGTTATATTCACCCTTTCTAGGCTCGCTTTATTGCTCTGATATACTTATATTGTCTTTTGCCTCGAGTTTTCCACATGTTTGCCTCATGTTCTCTAGCCTTTTTAGGTACTTTCTTTATTTTATATAAAAAGATGTACTAGATACAAAGAAAAACAAGAAAGTCATCGTCTTCCTCCCAGATCACAGTGATTTGAGAGTACAGTTTAGTCTTATTCAGTCCGAAGTTTGGTGTTTTACACCAAACTTCCTCAAAAATCCTCAAAAATCCTCAAAAATCCTCACATTACGCTATTTTCGCTCTTGCTTCCCTCGATTAGCCTTTTCGTCTAGTCCCCCGATCTTGCATCCGAACATATCTGCGCACTCGAAATTCCTCGAAACCTCTTCGAAAAATATCGCGACATCTCGAAAAGCAATGCGACATCTTGAAAAGCAATGCGACATCTCGAAAAGCATCGCAAAGTCTCGCAAATCATCGCAACCCCTCGAAAATCATCGCAAAGTCTCAAAACACATTCTTTTAGCCACGAACTGCTTCGACAAGCAGTTCATTTTGTGGGTTTTGTTTGGGTTTCCGGGTTGAGTATCATCAATGCATCAACAATCATTGTTGATGTTGATCACCACCATCACTCTCGACGCCGCTGCCTCCCACCTCCCTCTACCACCACCACCACCCAGTCAGCCCCCGCCTCTGACACCTCTTGCACCAACAGCAACAAACAGCAAACTAGCTGAGCCGATGCAACAGGACCCAATGAGCCGAGCCAACACAATGGGCCCAAACGATGATAATCATTGTTTGGGCCCCTAGTAAGTGTTTTTTTTGCTTTTTGTTTTATCAATCAACTAATTGTATTTTATTGCTTTTTAGGTTGTATGCTACTGGGGACGACCTGCCACAACAAAAAATGCGCAACCCATGCCCACACCCACCCGATCCCCTCCTTCCCATTCAAATGGGATGTGAGGCTGTTGACATGGGCTAGGAGGGTGCCCAGGGATGCCAGGAGACCCCAGAAGGGGGATACCTGCCTAGTAAGCACCCACCAACCTCCATAATCGCGCCACATCACAGTGACACACCCAAACCCTCCCCCCAAAAAAAAATACAGAAACCCAAACAGGGGACGATGGTGATGAACGACGACAAGCCACCCACCCCCAGCCTCATGAGCAACTGCTGATGGGGTGGATAGTGGGTAGAATGACACCTAGGCACAGGGATAGGAGATGACAGTGCACCACCCACCCTCAGCCTCATGAGCAACTGCTCGTGGGGTCGTGGGGTGGGTTTTTTTTCTTCTTTTTCTTTTAGCCCTCCCCCACATTTTTTTTAAAAATCTATAGTTTGTAATGTAGTTATTATTAGTTTTTTTTGTATTTCTTTGATTGTATTGTATACTCCCTCACATTAGATGCGAGGGATGCAGTTAATAAAATTTATTTGTTCAATTTTTGAAAGATAAATACTTGAGTTTGAGTTTGAGTGTCATAAATAAACTATGTATTACTAACAAATAATTCTCCTGTGGCTCAACTGGTAGATCACATGTGTTTGGCTTGTTGTGTGATGACTTGGAGGTCTTGGGTTCAATCCTTGCTCTGCACACCTATATTTTGTAGGCATGTCATGACTTTCATAAAGTCTGAAAAGCTTGGAACTCGTAAGATATCAAATTGACCCAGATTCTGCATACAGACTAGCTTGGACTCCACACAGTCTGTACGGAGTCCGCTAGGACATGTGGGGCACTGTAAATTACTGGTTTGGTCATAGTTCTGAACTCATCAAAGATGTGTACCCATCGATAAAGGCTGGCTTGAGAATCACAGAGAGCATAGCAGATATCAGAATGATGCCATCCAGCTTCCCAAAGTTTGAGTGCGCAATCCTTGAGGTCAGCACTGATATGATGATTGCCCATGGTTTCAATAGTGACAATGGTTCTAAAAAAGGAAATTGACTACTTTCACATATGAAAAAAAAAGAAAAAAGTTTGTGATTCTCATTAGTTTCTAGAAGGACTGTAAGTCTTTGAGTTTTGTTCACAGTTCCTTTTGAGTCTGGGAGGCAGTGGCAACACATTCTCAAACATCATCAATGTTATCATCAAGGTCTTTGTGGGTAGCACATTGACAAGCATTTTTTGTTTGGCGGGTGAGAGAACGAGTCATTCGATCAACCTGGCCATTGTGAGGATTACAAAAAATGCAGGTTTGAGTTGCTGCTGTAATTGATGCTGCTACTGATGCATTGAGGGATCTTGCACTATGTGGGAGTCAAATGTTCTAGTCACTCACACTGTGCATAGCTCACATCACATACCATTGAATGGCCTCAAGTGGCCAGAGATTTATTTGCATTCTCTGATTAGTTCCAGCATGAGCTGTTTCTATGAGGTTTGTGTGGTGAGGTGTTCTATCCCAAAAGTCATCAGGCATCCATGAGAGGTACTTGTTAAAACATGGTAGTAACCATGGATAGCTGATCTTGTGGGCATACCAGTCTGTCCAGTCAATCAAGGTGAGATTGCTGAGGCATTTTCCACAGTGATGAACATACTCCTTAGTTTCTGGCTGGGATGGTCTTTGCAGAATGCATGCCATTAGTGTTGCCTTGACCAACTTTTGGCATTTTCGTATATTGAGAATAACTTGACACCATGTGCCTGGACCACTTAGTGTTGAGAGAGGACCAATCGACTTTTGGGGTCATGCATCCATCTAAATATTTTGAGAATTTTATAAACTTTATTGGAATTGATATTGCCCTTGACTTATTTTTTACTGGTAATATCAATTCCAATAAAATTTACAAACTTCTCAAAATATTTACATGGATGCAAGACCCCAAAAGTCGAGGGGTCCTCTCTCAACACTAAGTGGTCCAGGCACATGGTATCAAGCTATTCTCAATATACAGAAATGCCAAAAGTCAGTCAAAGCAACACTACATGCCATGCAGCAATATCTTCGGGCAATGAAAGCGCACGGAACTTGTTGAGATGCTGAATGCCATTCATGCTTGTAACAGTTAGTTACTAGCTTTGAATACTTATGACTTATGGTGCACCCAACAGAGCAGAGTCCAGTCTATTTGGGAGCTATGTCGTGTATGTTGTAAGTATAGAAGTAATTGTCCTCCAAATATAGGTAAACAGTCAGTAATAATAGTCAGGTATGTAATATGTAATGTGGTATCCATTACATACCCCCATTTGAGATTGCCACCAAGGGAATCTACACTTCACATCATAAGGAATTATTGAGTATAAGTACTCAGTACGTTACGTGCCGGTGGAGACAACAGGCAGCTTGTGCAAACTAGAAGTGTTGGTGATTGCACCCAAATTGGATGAGGCAGTAGGGGCCCACAGTGTCTGTCCTGTGAGTTCTTGAAAAATGTTGAGGGCGCCAGCAAGGAGCCATTCACAGTCTAAGAAACATAACCTACCAGTCCCATCGTCTTCTCGACTCATCAGATACTGAATGCAAGTGATGTCGTCATAGGTGGGGCTCCACCAACTGTCCCATTGCGGTATAGCCACGGGTATGCCTACAGATTCCAAATGTTGCAGACATTCACAATCCGTTTGATAGTGGAGGTCATGAAAGGGCCCAGTCCGTAAATACAATTGATGATTTAAGTAATGGAGGCCGAAGGTATATGCATGGTCAATCCATTGTGGAGGTATGAGGGGAGAGGATGAGGTGGTGAGCCACCTTATCCATGGTGAGTCCGGGCACCAGCTTTTCATTGTAGGGTTGAATGGTGAGAGTATCACCAGAGCACTCGACAAAAGGTGCATTGGGATGGGATACATTCCAGATGCCAATGACCTGGCGATAGTACCCAGGGAGTGACACCATACATCCATAGAGTCTCATAAAATCTGACCGGGAAGATACGGAACGAGGACCAAGCCCAATGAGTACCCAAACACACTTCGACAGTCTGCTTGGAGGGCCATGTTCATAGCAATGCCGTGAATAGTGTTGCTGCTACCGAGTCGTCCATGGTGCATTGTGTATTGGGCCACTAAATCAATGTCCAATAATTGCTCGATGGGTATGGGTGGTAGTCCTGCACCACTGGTCTTGTTCCGTCAATTACCTATGAACATGTCTTCGTCCCGATGGATGGGGAAGTCTTCCCACAACTGTTGATTATGGGGGCAAGGCTTGTAAACTTTGTGTAAGTAGACGTCATTGTTCAATATTTCTTGCATAGCTAGGTCCCGGAGCTCTGGTACAAAACCACCAGTGATGGGGTGGAATTCTGACAGCAACCAGTAGGCTTCGACATGATTGACACTGGATTCCTTTGTGTCATTAATGAAGTGTACTCCTCGAGACACCTCATAGGGGTTCATGGGAAACCCTCAAGGTAGGTATGAATACAGATGTCGGTTGCCATCAGTCATGCATGACATATCCATACGACCCTCATAGTCGCTTGCTACTGCTGTGGTTTTGCCAGCATATACTTGGTTGAACCTGATAGAATAGAAGATGAAGCAGCTAGGCATCATCCATAGCTCATTGTCCTGTTCATGCTTCTCGTTAACAATGACTACACCCAACCCGTCTGGGATACAGCTGGGTCGACTTTTGGCGAAGCATTTTTGAGAGGCAGCAAATTCCCGTTTCCTGGCCTCTTTGCATTTTGCATTGCCATCATCATCAGAGCTGATACTGTCTGAACTATCAGAGTCAGGTTTGTTTTCATTTGGTTGTGGTGTCTCCACAATGGGTTCATTGGGTTGAGTTAATGTTGGTTTCGATGCCTTGGGTATACAAACCATGATAGGTGCAGGTGTAGGTGCAGGTGCAGGTGCAGGTACAGGTGGGTATTCTGGTCAGTAGATGTCATGACGTGGTCGATGCTCGGCAATAGGTACATCAAGGACTCGCAGCATGGGAGGTGGTGTCCTCCATCTAGCTGGTGAGCGATGACATGATGGGGGTGATTCCCTATGTCAAAGGGGTGGAGATTCATGATGGCATTGTGGGGTGAGTCCCTACGTCGAGGTGGAGAGTCATGACGGTGTGGTGGAGAGTGAGGGCAGTAATGGTCTCCTTGATATGGAGGAGATGCCAGTGGGGTTGGTTGTGACTGATCCTCAGCAGTCACTTGTCATGATGAATGAGGAGGGTGTACCTCCATGGGTCATTCCTGTCCACGAACCTTGTGGGGGCATTGGTCTACATCCTTGGGGTTTTCAATGGTGGGGGAAGCTGGGCATTTGTGGGAGTCTACCATCATTCGGGAGGCCAAGGCCATGGTTGTTCGTTTGGCCTGGTCAACTTTGCCTTGTAGACCTTCAATCCTATCAAGTAACTGATCCTTCCTAGCCATTGAACCAATTTGTTAATGGTGTCATCAATTTCAAGGGGGGCCTGATCTCGACAATTATTGATTTGATCACGCAGACGTTTGTCAACTTCCATGGCATTGACTGGTCGGTGTGTGGCCTGATGCCCAGGTGATCTCGATCATCCTCATTGGTATCTGTCTGGTGAGTACCGGTCTCTTCCCCCTGCAGAGTTCACTCTGGAACTCTGCTGACTTCTCCCAATTCCTCTGCCATGGCTGTCATTGCTGGATGCATGCGAATATGAGCAGTGCATTTTGATGATCTGGTGTTATTGGTGTGTTGGTTTTTTTTGTGTAGCTTGATGTCGTTGATGGGTGATGGATGTTGTGCTGGCAGAAGGACAAAAGAAAATTTTTCTTCAGATGTCAAGTTGAGTTGAATTACATAATTTCCCACAGTCTGGGAATTTCCTCAATCAGTTAATTTTGATGCTTGGGTAACTGAGAGGGTCATTTTAGACCTTGGATTTCAAGGTATCAATCCAAAGCCTTGAGATCCTTGCATGAGCTCAGTGGCTCCCAGGTCGTATCACCCAGTGACCACTGAACCTCAAATTCAAGGCTTTTGTCTTCTGCCCATCAGTGTCCAATCAAGTCCTTGACAAACCACTCCTGATTGTCAGGTGTTCCGAAATTGTATGGCTCCGGTTGGACTCTATTTGGGAACATAGAGTCGTCATTTGCATGGTAGGGTCATAGTAACAATACATAGAAGAATGGAACTATTCGTCGGGATTGTAGTGCCATAGGTAGTTCTAGTGTATAGGTAGATGTTTCTGGCATTTTTTGTAGAATTTTGTATGGTCCAATAAACTTTGGACAAAGTTTATGTGCATGTCCAGGTGGTAGATTGAGGTTCTTCATAGATAGAAATACCAGGTCTCCCTTAACAATTTTTGGTTCATTTGTTCTACAGTCATTAGCATAATGAGTCTGGAATACTCATACTCCGATGATTGCGTCACAGGCCTCAGCAAGATTTTGCAGGGCTGCCCTAGGGCACGGCATGGGTATGGGTAACACCATGTGTTTCTGGTCATGGGTATGCACAGGTATGGGTACAGGTATGGGATTGCCATACCTGGGCAACACCGTACCCTTTTCTACAGTGTTACGGGTATGTGTGGGTATGCCGGTACCCAGATTTTGGTCAGGTGAGTAATCATCTGACTTTGTTGAATACTCACGACACGTCTAATTCTAAACTATATGATGATCCAACCACCACCATAGCATGGCCCAAATGACACAAATTGTTGTTTGGGCCTATAGTAAGTTTTTTTGTGTTTCATTTCTAGTTTTTTTAAACTAATTGATTATGTTTCTTCTTTTTCAGGTTCTAAACTACTAATAATGATGGATGATGACAGCTAATGACACACACCCATCACCCAGGCCCAAATGATGTGATTGTGTCATTTGGGCCCATGGTAATTTTTTTTCGTTTGTTTCTTTCATTTCCTAGGTTGGAATTCCCTCGGAATGAGGAGTTCACATGGAATCACCCCATGCCAACATTGACCAGGAGGAGGACCTGAGGACCCAACTGCCACCACAAGCAACTGCTCATGGGGTGGAAATGGGGATCGACAACTCCAGGCACACCACCCACCCCAGCCTCATGAGCAACTGCTCATGGGGTGGATAGTGGGTGGAATGACAACAATGACCAGGTGTTAGGGCGACACCCACTATCTGCTAGCTAAGACTGTGTGGGTTCTCTCTACAAGAAGGGGAAAGGATCTGCGCACGTGATGGGGGAATTGATGGTTTTGATGCGAGGGGTTATTAATAGGTGAGTTTGTTGCTATAGGCCTTTCACACTGAAAACATAGGTGGAATACCTAAGAGAACACAACTGGGGTCCCCTAGGCATATATTTAGGGTTTATATACTATGTTACATATATTGTACATTGTTGTTACTGATGCACTTGTACATGCACGTACATTTTGATGTGTGCGAAATAAAATTCTCATGCTATCAAAATGTAGCATCATTTGGCGTCATGTAGTGTAATTCGACATAATAAAATAAAATGAAAGTTTATTAGGTAATGGGGTGGTTTCCTAACATTACCCCCCTTTTATGCCTCGACTTCCAGGCAAGAAAATATTATGTTTGTCCCCTCTGTGAAATTTTGGTAAGGCCAGAATTTCATCCCCTCATACACCATTCTCGCAATGCGACACGGAGCATTTGGATTATGTTTAAAGAATAGGGTGATCGCATTACATGCTCGCTTACAATTCTCTTCGGGTTCCCATGAATTATTTTCGTCGGTATAGTTTTTCCACTTTATTAAGAACTCCAATTTGTTCCATCGAAGATGTGAGTCTAGAATTTCTTCAACTATGTATTCTGGAGCACCTTCTACTATTATCGGAGGTTGCGGAGTAGTTTGTTGGCCAGGAATAGTGGGTGGACAGTAAGGGCATAGGCGGGATACATTAATCTCGGGGTCAATCTTAAATGATCGGGGTAATTTTAGCACTACCACATTAGGCAAGATCACTTTAGAGATTGCATATGGGCCAACTTGTTTCTCCATAAGTTTCTTCGAAGGTCATGGAATATTCAGGTCCTTGGTACTTAGCCATACCAAGTCACCAACTTTGTACTCTGGAGCACGTGCTCGAGTACGATCCGCATGTCGCATCATGTCATCATGTGCTTTCTTCAATGCCGCCTCTGCTTCCTCTTGTACCTTTTGCATCTTGAATACAAAATCTTCTACCGACTGTACTTTGACTTCCCTTCTGGGTTCTACTCCCATGCAAGGATGATATCCATAATTCGCAAAAAAAGGGTGACATACGAGTAGCCAAATGGAATTTGTTATTGTGGGAAAATCTGGAAATTGCCAACCATTTGGGCCAGTCGGTTTGTCAGTAGTTGACAAACATACGTAGGTACTGCTCCAACTCCTGATTCATTTTCTCTGTCTGCCCATCAGTCTGCAGGTGATATGCCGTAGATAATTTAGTTTGAATTCCCAATATGTTGTTTAGTTCTCGCATAAACGCAGAAGCAAATTGTGGTCCGCGATCGGAGATAACAGTATCGGGTAACCCATGTAATAAAATCCACAGATATATCTCGCCACGGCACTTTAGGTATAGGGTTTGGCATTAATTTTCCTGCAGGTTTCTCTGGAAATTTCTTCCCCCTCATGCATGTATCACATCCATCCACATACCCCAACACATACTTCGAAATTCCGGGCCACCAATAATTTCTCATTACTAATTCCAACGTCTTCCATCTTCCTGGGTGTCTGGCAATCGGTGTATTGTGATGTAACCGGACGATCTCCCTTCACAAATCCTGATCCTTTGGTACATACACTTTTCCTCGAAACAACACCAACCCTTGTTCCTCAGCCCATTTGTCTCCTTTGATATTACCTTTCTTCTCTCCCTTCAGAGCTTTCAAGGCTTCCACTACTTCATTGTCCATTTCCAAACATTGTCTAATTTTAGACAACATTTCTGTTTCCGAGCTATCTATTAATAGATGCCCTTGATGCATAGCACAAATGCGAAAGTATTTGGGCTTGAGTAAGGTAACATTTTTATTGTCCTCCTCCACCCCCCTTTTATGATCAATACGTCTGGATAATGCATCTGCTTTCCTCATTAAGCTTCCCACTTTATGGACCAAGTGAAAGTTGAAACGCAATAGAAATAGTGCCCAACGTGCTTGCCAGCGATTAAGCTTTTTAGCGGACATGAAGTATTGCAGATTTTGATGATCCGTCCAGATCTCAATCTGATGCATACATCCCTCCAAATAATGCCTCCATGCCTCCAATGCTCATATTATCCCCAACATCTCTTTGTCATGCACATCATAATTCCTCTCCACATCATTCAACCCTTTTGACAAGTATGCACAAGGATGCCATTTGTCATCTTTGCACAGCATTGATAATACTGCTCCAGTAGCAAAATTGGATGCATCAGATTCCACTCGCAAAGGGTGTGTGAAATCTGCTGGGGCTAATATTGGTCCCTCCACAAACTTCCTCTTCAACTCCTCAAACGCTGTCTGCTGCTGCTCTCCCCACCTCCATACTACTCCCTTTCGTGTAAGGTTATGTAAGGGTGCGGCAATTTTAGAAAAATTGTGCACAAAGCAACGATAATAATTTGTGACTCCCAAGAAGGCTTGAACCTCCTTGACATGGGTGGGCGCAGGCCAATCTGTGATCGCCTGTACCTTGATCGGATCCATTTTGATCCCATCAGGGCTGATCAATAATCCTAGGAACTTGATCTTGCTTGCCCCAAACACACACTTCTCTGGTTTCAAAAATAGATCGTTCTCCACCAACCTCCATAATACCTCCTGCACTATCACCTCATGATTCTCTTCATCCTCCATGAATATCAGAATGTCATCAATAAATATTATTACCACACCTTTGTCTATTACGTCCTTGAAAATGTCGTTCATCATATTTTGAAAGGTTGGGGGACTATTAGTCATCCCAAAAAACATGACAAGCGGCTCGAAGGATCCTCGACGCATGGCAAATGCAGCCTTCCACTCATCTCCTTTCTTTATTTGTACATTGTTGTATCCCCATCGTAAATCCAATTTTGTAAAGACCTTGGCTTTTCCCACCTTATCAATTATTTCTGAGATCAACGGCAGGGGGTACGCGTTCTTCACTGTCCACTCATTCAGATACCTATAATCGGTACACATCCTCTTTCTTTGGTCTTTTTTGGGCACAAAGAATATTGGTGATGTCTGCGGTGATTTCAAAGGTCGTATGTATCCTTTGCGCAATTGCTCCTTCAGGAATGCATCCACTTCTTCTTGTTCCATCGGAGATAACGGATATACCTTCGACTTCTTCAGCACAAACCCGGGCTTCATCTCAATTGCATGATCCCATGGCTTCTGCACCAGCATTCACTCAGACTCCTTCTTTTGGAACACTGACAAATGTTCATGATACACTTTTGGCACCCATTCCTCCACTGGCTTCTCCACCTTCACAATATTCTTGTCCCATGACTGTCCTCCACGAACTGCTCTAAAGGTTTGCTTTTGCTCTTCTTTCTCGATCATGATCGGAACTTCCCCATTTGGCATTTCCTCATCCTCCACTTCCTCCATCATAACAGAATACTTTCTCGGATGTTCTTTCTCTTTCTTTTTCCTTTTTTCCTTCTTCATCTTCCTCCCATACACATTACATTCCTTAGGACAACGAGTCATTTGTACTTTCCCAGTTTTCCAATCAATTTCAGGATTATGCTTCCATAACCATGGACATTCTATTATTAGATTGGTTTTCCCAAGATCGCACACTTCAAATACGGCTTGCTCCTGATGCTCCTGATACTTTAGTACCATAGTCACCTCCTCCTTGATAGTTCCTCCATGATTGACTGTTCTGTCAATATTGTACACCATTATAGGTTGCGCCAGCTTGCGTGTGTTAATACTGTTTCCGGTAATTAAGGATCGATTAATAAATAATCCTGTAGCACCACTATTAAGCAACGCTTCCACATCAATAGCTGCATGCGTGTCCACTGTCTTCAATCCCACAGTCAAGGTGATTTCTGGTTCTATTCATGCAGAGCGAATAAAGAATTTAGGGGTTTTCGGAAATAGTGCTTGGCAATTTTCTTGGTCACGTGATTCGTAACAGTTGTACTCCTCCTCGATTTCCTTTTCTGATTTACTCTGGGTTTCCTCGGATACTAATACATTGTAACGATTCTGGGTCACCAATGAGGAAACCTTCACTGGGACTCTTCCACAAAATTCTTCGGCTTGCCTTCTGGCTTCACTTCCTCGATTGTAGCTTCCCTAATCTTTTTTTTCTGCCTACGATTCCTAGAAATGTGTCCTAACTGCCCACAGTTAAAACATTTAAGTGGGGCTCGTCTCCCTGCTTGATCAACCTCCATTGCCTCTGCTGGTGCTGCTGACTCCATAACTATAGGTGTCACTGCCATGGCCGGTGGCTGTGCCCTTGGAGCTTGCGCCTGAGGTGCCTTTCCTTTCTCGGACTTTCCTCCTGATGACTTTCCAAATTTACTACTTCTGTACATCAACTTTGACTCCGCCTGTTCCTGCCGATATTGCTGGTCAAGGCACATTGCCCATTTATACCACTCGTCCAACTTCTCTGGCATAGAAGGTAGTCGGTAGATAGACTTGAATAAGGAGGGATTTAATCCTGCTTTCAAAAACTCTACCAATGCGGCTTCTCCCATGTCTGTTTGCAAAGCTTCTGCTTTGAACTGCAAAATAAATTCATCTGCCATTAAGGAACCTTGGTGCATGGTCTTTAATTTAGCATTGGCTGTCACCTTTGGATTAGGGTCTCCGAACTGTGCCTCCAATCTCTCCAGAAATTCCTTGAAGGTTGCAAATGGTTTATTTCCCGTGGCAATTTGATTAATAGCCTCGTTTCTCCAGAACTGTGCTTTCCCCCCCTGAATGTATGAGAGAGCAAACATAATCCTAGACTCAGCTGTATGAAACTCAGGCTTCCTCCCATGGATGTACAATACTATAGAGCTGATGAAGGATTTTGTATTTTCCATGGTACCGTCAAAGATTTGCAGGGGCGCATACTAAGGTAAGTGCGCTTTTCCATGTCTGGATTTCTCTGCTGTCTCATCCTCCTGCGATATCCACTCCACCATCTCCTCCATCTCATCATCTCTTTCTACTGTCATCTCTGGCTGTACTTCTGCTTGTCTGGGCTGTGATGCTGCCAATACTGACACTAATTGCAACATTTGCACTGTGACCGCATCAATTTTCACCTCTAGTGCTGGTATGGGAACAGGATTAGGACTGGGATTAGAAGTTGAAGGTTCAGACATAATTGTAGAATCTGTGATGAATCACTTCTTCAACAAATTCAAAATTTTTTCTTTGAAACCTCTCCAAATGTTTATGGGTCACGTGATAAAGCTCGTCGAGGTTCGTCAATCGTTCGTCATTCATCAGGCGCCTATTTTGACACTTCGGATCAATAACCCTTCCAACAGTGCCTGATCTCGGAGATAACACTGAATTTGGGTTGTAACTAAAATAGTCGTCCAAATAGAGTAATGCAAATTGTAACTAAACCAGATCCAATCGGTTGTCTGGTTGCAGCTGATCACTGGCAGTCGCAATGTAAGGCGAGGCCTGGCATCGGCTTATGAAAGAAAAGGTAGATTATGTATATACAAGTACTTCCAGCTCGTGCCGAAAGAGTGAGTAATCGGATGTGGCGCAGTGAAACAATGACGTATGTGCAAGTAAGAGAAGGCGCACTGATATGGGAAGTTGTGTTCTTCTGTTAGGGCGACACCCACTATCTGCTAGCTAAGACTGTGCGGGTTCTCTCTACAAGAAGGGGGCGGGATCCGCGCTTGTGATGGGGGAATTGATGGTTTTGATGCGAGGGGTTATTAATAGGTGAGTTCATTGACAAAGGCCTTTCACACCGAAAACATAGGTGGAATACCTAAGAGAACACAACTTGGGTCCCCTAGGCATATATTTAGGGTTTATATACTATGTTACACATATTGTACATTGTTGTTACCGATGCACTCATACATGCATGTACATTTTGATGTGTGCGAAATAAAATTCTCATGCTATCAAAGTGTAGCATCATTTGGCGTCATGTAGCGTAATTCAACATAATAAAATAAAATGAAATTTTATTAGGTAATGGGGTGGTTTCCTAACAAAACCCTTGTACCCTTGACAAACCCTCCCATACCCTTGGCAACCCTTATATGTTTCCATACCCTTACCCCTAAGGGTAGGGTGTGCAGGGGTAGGGGTAAGGGTATGAGATTTGACACCCAGGGGTAACCCCTGCCTTGCCCTACTTATATTGCTATTAACTTTTAACTGTTCGCTTACCATACATATAGTTTTCTTAGGGCACGGCACGGGTAACCCTCAGGTATATTTTCTTATACCCCTACCCATACCCATGAACACCATACCTGCATGGGTAGGGGTACAGTGTTACTGTGGGTTTCTGCGGGTTACCCGTGGTTATTCGTGGGTTTCAGCATGAATATGTATTTTAATAATCTAATTACACTAAATTAATATACAGAAAGTGACCCCCCTCTCGCATTTGGAGCAAGGGAGGGGGGTGGTGCCTGTAGTCACTGAGAACAGAATGAGTAACCCCCCCACTTGCATTTGCAGCGAGAGAGGGGGGGTGCTGCCTGTAGTTGTCAATCCCCATTTCCACCCCACGAGCAGTTGCTCGTGGCAGCAGTTGGGTCCTTGGGTCCTCCTCCTGGTCATTGTTGTCATTCCACCTGCTATCCACCCCATGAGTAGCTGGGTCCTCGGATCCTCCTCCTGGTCATCATTGTCATTCCACCCACTATCCACCCCATGAGCAGTTGCTCGTGAGGCTGGGGCGGGTGGTGTGCTGTCATGACGTGGTGGTGTTGGCGTGGGGTCGTTCCATGTGAACTCATTCTGAGGGAATTCCAACCTAGGAAATGAAAGAAACAAAATAGTTAGTTTACAAAAAAGAAACAAACAAAAAAAAAATTACCATGGGTGATGTGGCACTGTTGGGTGTGTGTCGTTAGCTGTCGTCATCCGTCATTATCAGTAGTTTAGAACCTGAAAAAGAAGAAACATAATCAATTAGTTTAAAAAAACAAGAAATGAAACACAAAAAAACTTACTATAGGCCCAAATGATGATTTGTGTTGTTTGGGCCATGCTATGGTGGTAGTTGGATCGTCGTATAGTTTAGAATTAGACATGTCGTGAGTATTCAACAAAGTCAGATGATTACTCACCTGACCAAAATCCGGGTACCGGCATACCCGCATATACCCATAACACTGTGGAAAAGGGTATGGTGTTGCCCGGGTATGGCAATCCCATACCTGTACCCATACCCGTGCTGTGCCCTAAGTTTTCTCGTGTACTCTAGGTATGGTCAGCATAATATTACAGTCATTTATACAAAGACTGAGTTTTCTTATGTACTCTAGGATTGATTTTCTACATAGGGCGTGGCCGATTTTTTTTTCAAAAATTCTCAGGAATTAGGTTTGAATAGTAATTGACCTGTAGCTTACTCAGTAGTGCACCTATAGCTATGAAAATAGTATATTTAGAGTCTCCTCAATGTGCGCTATAAGACTGTACCATCAAAATAATCAAAATGTAAATTTTTGAATGATGATTTTGGTGGTGGAATTGTGCTACAGTTGATATTCTCATAATGTTAAATGCATAGCCTCCATCCCAACCAAAAGCTATGCATTATGAAATATGTGGATGATTGAATACGTGACAATCATGACATGCATGTAACCCAGCCAAAAGTGTGACACAATTCAGAGGTACGACAACTTTAGTACTATTAGGTTATTAGGTTATTTGGTCCGGACATCCAAATGACTATTTTACATCTCAAATAACTATTCCTCCCTGTGTGCCACAAATTAGGCAAGAAGAAAATGAGTTTATGAGCCATTCAGGTATGAAATGTGAACTATACCTTTTTAGGCCAGGCTGCACATTGTCCCTGTTCACCAGTACTGTGAAAAGCAACAGCAGATGTTGTCGAGAGGTTCCCTTGCTTTCTGCCTTCCAACCATCTTGCTGGCTGCTGAAAAATGTCTCCTAACTGGGTTCAACAGTCTTGATGATGCAACAGAGAAACACTTAAATGTCTACAAGAGGGACTGGCTAGGTGTGTTGATACCGACTGTTGACAAACATGGAGCCTGATGAGATTGGAAGAGCCTGATGAGATTGGAAATAGACATGCTGTCTGAGCTTGTGGTGCATCCCTTTCTGAGCACAAAAAATGCTGGAAAATGGGTGAATCTCCAACAATATAAGCTGTTCCCATAATTCCATTGGAGAGTTTGTCAGCAAGCCCAGGTGAGTGGTCTACAGTGGTGCCTGCACTGTGAATACTGCTGATTTGAGTTTCTGTTTAGCAGGATGTCACCAAGGAAGTCTCAGACAAAACCAGCAACAGTTAAAATAGAACCCACCCAGGTTGCACATCTTACATTCTGATATTCCCAGGCATCCATATACTGATTTTGGCAATCTCAGGCGCTGAACACAGATCACAAACCGATGCGGGAGGTCATTGTCATTTCAGATGACAGCGAGCCTGAGTTCCATTCAAAGGGCAATGGCAAGTCCAAAAAGTGTGCAGCAAAGCAAGAACCCAGTGATCCATTTGCAGGTAACAAGTGCCCTGCAAAGCAGCATGCATCAAACCCTTCAGAAATCATGAATGTCATCGACTTGGATTTGGATGACAATTCCTCTGACAAAAAGACCAAACAGGTTCACAAATCCAACTCAGACATCATGACACACATCGATAGCTGCTCTGATGAGCTTCCAAGGGATTGTGATGGGTGGTACATTGTCACCAGGAAGGTCAAAGTAGATGCCATTGAACATCTCGATAGCATTCCATGTCACTGGCCAGTTCCCAAGATGGACATCACATATATTCTTGATTTTACAGATGACACTAGGGTTTCAGATAGGAATGATGTGAGAAAGCCAAAGGGTCTTGATACATTCCTTAAAGCAGAGGTACATGGTCATCACTTCTTTAGTAAGCCTTGCAAACAACTGATGATCTCAATCCAGGATCAAGATTCATGAGGAAGTGGCACAAACGGCAGTACCTCTCATGATATTAAGCTCATGCTCCTCAACCAGCTGCCAACTTGCCATTCCATGCATGAGTGCAATGCCCTCCAATGTGAGATGTTTGATGAGAGACTTCTTGAGGGCTATGAGCGGACTGATGGTGGTGACTCCAGCAAGATGGTAGAGATATTTGAGGCTGAGCAGGTTTGAAACAAGGCTGATGGAGAGACTGTGCTCGGGGTGACTGATGCATATGGGCCACATTCTCAGTAGAGTGTTTTTAAGCATAACCATGTCTATACCAGATTTTATCAGTTGATTATCATGTTGAGATGCAAGAAGCAGTGTGATGGTTTGGCTGTATTAAGGCCTTTCCAAAATGTGCATATCATACTTTGAGTTTATTTTAAACATATTAAACTGATGGTTCATGCACAGCCCCCATCTGTGGAGGGTAAAGCATACTTTCTTGGCTGCAGCAAGTGGACAAAGGGAGAATGATGGGAGCATATTTATGCATCAATCCCATCTGTGGTTGATGAGGGCATTTTGTTTCAGTTGATGAATGGTCAACCAATCACGTCACCAGATCTTATTGTATATGAGGGAAGCTGTTCTACATTTCTTCATCCTCAGCATGGAAAACAAAAATACTGTAGTAAGTAATCCAGGTTTGTTCATTCAGTAACAGGATTCTTGTTAAGGTATGACATGGGTATGGGTAACACCATGACAATGTGGTCACGGGTATGCACGGGTATGGGTGCAGGTTTGGGATTGCCCTACCCATACAACACTGTACCCTTATCCACGGGTTTACAGGTTTCAATGGTCTCATTTTTGGGTGAGTTCTCCTTTAATCTGAGGACCCAAAGAGATGAAAATGTTGGGTTACAGTCTGATCTTGTTATTGACAACTTTGTTGCTGGAAGGGGGGCTTTGAACTGGGTGAGTTCTGCATCTGTTTCTGTGATCTTTGGATCTTTCTCATCTACATTGTGGTCGTTTTAAGGTGCAGAAGAGATGAGAGGCCCATGTTTGTTTGTTCTCTCTCAGTGTTGAATTCTTTCTTAGAAGGGGGGTTTCAGGAGATGGTATCTGATCTTGGTGAGTTCTTTATCTTTTTTCATAATCTTGGGCTGGTTTCTAATCTAATTTACAGTTGTTTCAAGGTGCCAAAGAGATTAGAGGCCCATGTTTGTTTGTTCCCCCTTGGTGTTGTCTTCTTTGTTAGAAGGGGGGTTGCAGGAGATGATACCTGATCAGGGTGAGTTCCTCAGTGTTCACATAGGTAAGCTACACTGTAATGAATAATCCGGTCTATTGAATGTACACATTGTATCAAATGATACAGTTCAGTGGATGCTGTCAAACATACTGTATATACCTATACCTATCGTAACTGATGGAGTGCATTAGAGAGCTTCTGTGTGGTACACAAGCTGCTATTTAAGCACATATGGTGCATCAAACACATGGAAACCCCCATCGTCGCATCAGCTATTGGCAATGGCAATGGCAGCAGCAATGGCAATGGCAACAGCAATGGCAATGGCAACAGCAATGGCAATGGCAACAGCAATGGCAATGGCAACAGCAATGGCAATGGCAACAGCAATGGCAATGGCAACAGCAATGGCAATGGCAACAGCAATGGCAATGGCAACAGCAATGGCAATGGCAATGGCAATGGCAATGGCAATGGCAATGGCAATGGCAACAGCAATGGCAACAGCAATGGCAACAGCAATGGCAATGGCAATGGCAGTCGGGTGACTGATGTGAACCCTGGTCTCATGTTGTTGCATTTGATATTATTTAAATTGAGCTAGGTCATGAATTGATGACACCTTTAATTATTAAATCCACATTGGCAGTGGCAGTGGCATCGGCACTGGTAGCAGTAGTTGGACAGGGACCTGGACCTCACTATGTGGGCCATCTCATCAGCACTATCCAGCCAAGGAAGGACACATTGTGTCGTTCAATGTGAAGGTGCATTAATTCACTTATATGTGAGTCCTTCACTATGGCATTGCATTGGAAGTGGCAGTGGGATTGGCATTGGCAGTCCGATGCAGCATGATTTTGGCCTCACAAATGACATCCCATGGATGGGGAAGAAATTGAGCAGTTTTTACACCATGATCAGCATGGACCAAACCATCAACAATAGTATTACACATTGTAAGTCACAAAACAGTACTATATATATGAAGAGTGCATCATGAGTCAATATCCATCATTTTATCAGAGCCAGACAACCAAGTAACATCAACATAGCTGAAGTCTGCAGGACCATAGAGATTGGAATGTGGGAGTGTGATGTGAGAAGGAGTGGGGAAGTCTATCTGAGAGCTAGTAGGGGATGCAGTACGAGGAGGTCTTTACACTCCCCCCCCCCAATCTGAGCAGACTCTGCTCAGACACTTGGATGGTCCAAGTACTGTCTGAGTACTGTCTGAGGACTTTGCTCAGACTTTGCTTGGACTTCTTTGGCTGAAAGTCCTGCCAAACTAAATGTCCAGTCCGAGCTGAGTCCGAGTGTCTGAGCGGAGTCTGAGTGGACCAGGACTCGTACAGTCCTAGGACTGTCCGAGTTGCTTATATAATTGACTGAAAAATCAGTGGCTACCGCAGGGATTGAACCCTCATAGTCACATGATAAAGTACATTTAAGGCAACAATATAACTGTAAGACTAAAGTATCATTACAGGTAGATAGTTTTATCTCTCTATGTACCGCCCCAGCTGTGATGACAAATCACCACAGCTGCGTCACCAACGATGATGCCAGCTCATCATCGATCATCATCATTCACCACCAACCACCACCACCACCACCACTCGATGATGATGCCTCCCTCCCATGTCCCGCTGCTGCCACTGCCCCCTGAACACCCCACAGCCACAGGCCCCGTGCCAGCACACGATGAAATGGGCCCAAACAACGATAGAGTCGTTTGGGCCCCAGGTGAGTTTTTTCTTTTTTCTTTTCTCATGTTTTCTTTAAGCTAACACATTTTTTCATTAATTATAGGTTATATCTATACTGTAGCAGCACAATGACCCCAAAACCACCAAACGAGGAACAACGACAAGACCACGACCCAGCAGCTGCCCCCACCAGTGCAAGCAACTGCTCGCATGGGGGAGAGCGGCTGCTAACAACAACAATGACCACAGGGAACAACGACACCACCCACCCCAGCCCTATGAGCCACTGCTCGTAGGGTGGACGACAGGTGGAACAACGACAATTAGGGGAGACCCCAATGACAGCCAGCACCCCCCATAACCGCCGCAGGCAACTGCTCATGGGTGGATGGGGGGTGCGAGAGTGCAGGTACTGACAGGAAGACAAAAAAGGCCCAAGAGACATCAACATCTCTTGGGTTCTAGATAAGTTTTTTTTTTCCTTTTCTCATTTCATTTTTTGATTCTAACCAACTTTTTTTAGGTACAAACTACTACTGGCAACGACGACGATGGGGGACACCACCACCACCACCACTGCTGTGAGCCCTGCTCACAGGGTGGAAGGAGATGAGGGGGAAGGGAGACGAGGGGGAAGAGAGACGAGAGGGAAGGGAGACGAGAGGGAAGGGAGACGATGACACCTGCCCCACACCTACGAGCATCTGCTCATGGGGTGGTTCGGGGGGGAGAAGAATGGGCACAGGAGAGCGAGACGGCCAGGGGACAACCCAGGGAGAGACGAACGCCGCCACGAGCAACTGTTGCTGTTTTTAATTTATTTTTATTATTGATAGTTATGGCCCCTCCCCTCGAGCTTGCGAGGGGAGGGCTTAGTATTATTTAGTTACCCATATTAATTACCCCTTGCACAGATGCAAGGGGGTCAATTTAATAATCTATTCATGATATATATAAAAATTAGATTTCACTAATAAATAGATATGATATATGTAACTTGAAATGACTACTTGGCTTAAGTGGTAGAGTGTGCATGTTTCATTGTCATGTGATTGCTAGTCCAGAAGGCTGTTGGTTCAATTCCTGCTGTGCACACATTATTTTGTGAGACTTATAAGACTTTCTCTAAGACTGGAACTCGGACTTTACTTGGACAGTACTTTAGAAGGTGTAAATAAATGCACAATTGATGTTGTCCGAGCAAAGTCCAAGTGCAGTCTGAGTGTCCGAGTGTCTGAGTGTCCGAGCAGAGTCCGAGCGGAGTCCACTCGGACTGGGAGGGGGAGTGTAAAGTACTGAGTACGAGAGACATCGGAGTCAACATCAGGGACCTCGGCATTAAATGCAGCATTATCCTCACGGTTAGATTCATGGGTGGAATCAGTCTCTGAAGATGAAAAGAAAACATCTGCTGCATCAGACGCAGTGGGAACTGCTGTTGGAATGGAAATTGTGGGGCCAGATGCTGAAGAGGTGGTGCCAGCAAGGTAGAAGGCAGCGGCATCAAAGCCAGTTAGGGATTGTGCTGTGATACCAGAAGCAGGAGGGGACGGATCTTCATCGCTCTGCCATGCCATGGCTGCCTCAAAGGCAGTTGGCTGGTCAGCACAAGGTGAATTATCTTCACTATCCCATGCCATAGCAGCCTGAGAGGCTGTGGGCACACTGAGTGGGTGATCAGCTGCAGCATCGTCCTCCCCATCACCATCATCATCACTGTCATCATCATCACTTTCGATATCCTCATCATCATTGGGAGCAGCATCGACATTGGCATAGGTGTAGCCCTCACCCTCACCCACATTGGCAATGGCAACAGCAACAGCATTCACATTAGCATTAGCAAATGGCTCATTCGACTCAGTGTCTGTAAAATAAAGGGCAGCATCAAGGCCAGTTACATTGGGTGGTGGACTGTAGTTGGCAGAGGCAGCTGTTGGGATGCTTGCTGTGATTGAATTCTCCTTGTCGTCGGCACCATCAGGCAGAGAGTATGTGTACCCAGAGTGTTTTTCCCTTGCCCGTGGTTGTCTGGTTGGATCCTTCTCTGTGAGGTCAACACCCCAAGTCCACTTGTGGGACGCGGCAGGAAGAGACTGAAGCAGCTCAAGTTCAGACTTCGCATGTGCTGCAATATGGTTTGACTGTCTTGTTACTGATGCCTTTGAGGAGGCTGCCAGTGCCATGGCCGCTGCTGATGCCGGTGTTTGAGCCTGAAGCTCCTTGAGCAGGGCAAGCTCATGAAGCCAATGGAACCCTGCTGGGTGCCTGGTATTTGCATTTAATGCAGCATCAGCAGAGGATTCACAACCATTGATGAAGTTATGCATGCTGCATAGTTTGGCTAAACTATCTTGCACAAGACCCTGGAGATTGAGACATGATTGGCAATCAGGCTGACTCAGTGGCACCTGGCTACCAGGGTGAAATGAGTCAGTGATGGGTATTGAGGCATTTGTCCAGGGTGGCAATGCCCAAAATGCACTCGGGTCCTGGCTCCCAATAGTGTCTCCACCAACTGCATGCATATGAATCCACAAGGCAGATGGGCACCTCGGTCACCACACCATTATCCAATGCAGCCAAGAGAGATTCGAGCAGCAAATGTTCAATATTGATGTTGGCCAGACTGTCAGCCAAGGACTGAAGCAGGATTGGCACCTCGATCATAAGGCCAATGTTATTGCCGATGCTGATCCAGGACATGACATACATCTGTGATATATAATTACAAGGATCCCTATGTTTGGGCAACATCTTACAAGCTCATTATACAGACATTTTTGCATCCATTGTTGTTTTATCACATTGGATTGTTCAATCTCCAGCAATACCCACCGGAATCATGACTCCACATACCAGATGACCTCCTGTGTCCAATTTTGCAGGGCACCTTTCGGGCCCAATTGTAATGAAAAGGGGTTGAAGATAGCGAGCAATTTGTTTGACATACTGATTGTGGTTAGTTATCAAGATAATCTAGATTACATAATGGATAGTCACAAAGGGGAGTGATAATCAACATTTGTTGATCTGAATGCTTTGTCAGCCCTAAAGGCTAAGTCGTACCAGACAGCCTGCTGACGATGAGCATATGCTAGGCTACCAGGAGGGGTATTGTCAGAGATCAAGGTGGAGTGCCACTTCTGATTGTGATACATGAAATAGTGCACAGTCCACTACATTTTGTATGTGACCAGCAGAAGTTCCTCCTTCCATCTATTGCTCTGAGCCCATGATCTAAGCCAATGTACTCGACAGACTGAGAGATGTGAGTGGATTGAAAATAAATGGCATAAAATGTACATTCATTCCCAGAGTCGGCCACCATTGGCATTGGCATTGGCAGCGGCAGCAGCATCAGCACCAAATGCAGCATCCCCTAGATAACCAGATTGGCAAGACTTGTGCCAAATCCAGGAAAGATGAAGGTTGGTTGAACCAGGCACATTGGGTTTAAGAATAGCTGTGCTAGCCTTCAGGTCATCCTTTGTTAACAGCTGAAACATACTTAATGTGTCGGCATCACATTGCAAAGCAACCAAGCACCTTCAGCAATGCATATACATTTGGGCATTCAAAGTAACATTGTCTACCAATTCCTTGACCACAGATCTGGCCCGGATGTGAACACCCTTCCTGGGTGCCAGTCGAACGATATGCGAATATTGAAATGATTTTTTGGCAATGAGCTCTCCAAGCCGATTTAGCAAACAGCTTGCCTGGTTCTTCTGAAGCAGAATCTCCACTTTAGCAAGATGTCCATTGGATTGTAGTTGTATTTGTTGCTCTTCCACTGGAATGGCATATGTGACATCTGAAAATTGTCAAGTGCCTGCAGCTGGAGTTTCTTCATCTGAAAGGTCAAATTTGGCTTCATTGTCAGGGGTGATACGTGAGGGGGCAATCTGATGATTGGCAGCACTTTGTAATTGTGTTAATGTTATCATATGGGAAGCAAGCACTTGTCTTTCACATTCAACAAATTGCACATCCAAAACCTGCGGTGATTTACCAAGCCAACAGACTTGGTCTCATAGGTCAATCCTGCAAAACAATGGTGAGGTGAGATATACAGTCAAAAATTCAACATACTGCATCTCTTCAACACTGATGGCAAAATCAATCCACTCCTCAACAGATTGAACCACTGTTGATGCAGTGTCCAATGCCATTGCTGTTGCTGTTGCTGTTGCTGGTGCTGGTGCCAATGCCGCTTCCATTGCCAGTGCCTGCATTGCATAAATATCCATCACCTTTACGTCAACAAGCCTCATTGCTTCTGCAGCTATCACTTCATCTTCCCATTGACTGACAGCCTGGTTGCTGAATGTTGCTGTGAGTTGTATGTGATGCTTGCTGAGTTGCACGGAGGTCTCGAGGGCTTCTCAATATTTTGAGCACAGTGTAATTGCCATTCCAAGCATTTTCTTGTGATTTGAATCTGTAGCGTGATCATCAAGCATTTCTGCCCAATGTGGCAAGGTTGCTGTTCTGACTGTGGGGGAAATGGAATTCAGTGTCAACCACAGAGACTCGAGTATTTTGCCTGCTACAATGCCAGACCCTGGAATGAAAGATGGAGCATAGTGAAAAAAGCATTCATCCTTGTGGCCATGAACATGCATAAGCCCAATGGCCTGGTCAATGGTCAAGCCAGCTGGAAGATGGGCACCAATACGTTCCTGAAGGTGGATAATGTACTGGCAGACAATGTTGTAAATGAGCATGACTCCCTGTTGAGGGTCAACTCTGGTGGTCTTCAGCGCTTGAAGGAAAGCAAAGTCAACATTCTTCTGTTGTTCTCCCCAAAACAGGTTTACCAATGCATTGGGGGCATAACAGCCATGCCGTGCACATGCAATGGCCACCAACCCAGTAATATCACAGGCATTTGATGCCTGTAGAGCATTTGCAATGGCCTGGAATTTATTTTCACAAGGAGCCTTCTGGCCAAGCAAATATGCATCAGGCCAGCTTTGGACATTGGGAAGGGACTGGTACATCCTGTCAAGTGTTCTATGGCAGACAGGAGGAACTGCTCATATTCAGCCTTGTTTGGAGCCATGCCTGCTCCATCCCATAGGAGGTCTTTACACTCCCCCACCTTTCCTAGTGGACTCTGACTGGAGTCCGACTGGACTGACCAGAGTCCAACTGGAGTCCACTGGGACTGGTCACCAGCCAACTGCCGGCAAAGTTGCCAGTCCAGTCCCAGTCCAGTCCGACCAGACTCTGAGTGGAATCCACTCAAACACTGGATTCCACTCGGACTAGTCCAGTGGAGTCCAGTTGGAGTCCAGTTGGAGTCCAGTTGGATTCCACTGAAAAAGTGTGTAAAAAAAGGAATCGAACCCAGATCCCTGTAGGTTGATTATGTAATTATAATATGCAATATAACCAATACACCACAGTACCTTGTGTAAGGTATCATCTATTTGCATTAGGTACCATGGTGCAGCTGTGTATGACAAAGCATATAGCCGCGTCATCAAATGTGCCAGCTCATCACTCACCACCACCACCACCACCACCACCACCGTCGACGCCGCCTCCCTCCTCTCCACTCTACCACCACCACCACTGCGTGGACACCCACCACCACTGCTCCCATGCCCAATCCACCATCACCACCACCCGCAAACGAGCTGACTGGATGGGCTCTATGTAAGTTTTTTTTTGTTTGCTTTTTGTTTTTATAAACTAACTAACCTGTTTCTTTAGCTTTCTAGGTTATAATCTACTGGTAACGATGCCACCACCTGCAAACAAGCCAACACGGGCCCAAACGACGCAGATCACATCGTTGGGGCCCCACATAAGTTTTTTTCATTTGATTTTTGTTTTTATAAACTAACTAACTCGTTTTTTTAGTTTTCTTGGTTATAATCTACTAGTAACGACACCACCACCCACAAACGAGCCAATGCGGGCCCAAACGATGCAGATCGCATCGTTTGGGCCCTACATAAGTTTTTTTCATTTGATTTTTGATTTTATAAACTAACTTGTTTTTTTAGTTTTCTAGGTTATAATCTACTAGTAATGACACCACCACCCACAAACAAGCCAACACACCCACCCCACACCTATGAGCCCCTGCTTGTAGGGTGGATTGTGAGTGTGTGCAGTCAACGACGATGACGATGCCGCCTACCAGCACCAGGACCCAGAATGACCCAGACCCAATGACACCCATGCCAGCCCCCTCCTCCTGGATGTGAGGGTGTCGATAAAGGATAGGAGACAGCAGAGGGGCACCGGGAGACCTGCGGAGCAGGATACCCACCTGGTAAGCACCCACCTACCCCCTCCCTTGCATGCCACATCACTGACCCCTCCCCCCAACCCCTCCAAACTAGGAGACCCACAAAACTGACAACACACCCACTCCATGCCAATGAGCACCTGCTTGTCACCTGGATGGTGGGTACACCAGGGCTATGACCACCACGGCATCCATCCCCACGCCTACAAGCCTCTGCTCATAGGGTGGATGATGGGTGCGGCTTGCTACGGCGACAGACATGTGCGAGGAGGGGTGGGCGATGACACCCACCCCAGACCGCATCCCCCAACCCCCCCTCCCATGCATTTTGCATGGGGAGGGGTCTTTATTATTTTTAATTTATCTCTGCCCCCCCCCCTCGCACCGAATGCGAGGGGTATATATATTGTAGTACTTATGAATCCCCCCCTCGTGCCAAACGTGAGGGGTTCAGTTTTTTATGTACATAGTAATAATCCCCCCCCTCTCGCAAGATGCGAGAGGGGTTTTTTTTTGTTTATTATTATATTATACCCACTCCCTCGTGTCCTACACGAGGGATGTGGTTAATTAAAATTTTTTGATCTTAATTGTTTAAAAAATGCCTCCTCGAAGAATATGAAAAGTTGAGTCATGAATAAACCTTATATTGATCCCCAATAAATCTCCTGTGGCTCAAGTGGTTGAGCACACTTGTTTGGTTTGTCATGTGATTCCTTATGGTGAGGTCTTGAGTTCAATTCCTGCAGTACACAAATTTATTTTGCAGGTACTTTATGAAATTCACCAAGTCCGAAGTCCTTTGAGCTCATATCCAATTGACTTATCATTTGGTTGCACTCGGACTCCACTCAGACTCCAGTTGGACTCCACTCAGACTCCAGTTGGACTCCACTTGGACTCCACTTGGACTCCACTTGGACTCCACTTGGACTCCACTTGGACTCCACTTGGACTCCAATGGGGGATTGAACTCTACATGACTTAGTGTAGTTCAATTGGACTCCACTTGGACTCCACTTGGACTCCACTCAGACTCCAGTGGACTCTGGTCAGTCCAGTTGGAGTCCACTAGGACAGGTGGGGGACTGTAAAGTACTGTGGAGGAGTAAGAACATATAGCAGATCTGAAACTAGTGTAAATTTGTGGATTTGTTGAGGGATGGAAGACGTACATAAAGGCAGAGTCAGATTCTGGTCATGAGATGTAGGCGGTTGAAGGCATAGTTTCTCATCCAAATTGTATAGGAGGGTGATGTGGGTTAACTGTGCATGTGACATAACATATCTTGCATAGGCAAACCATCAACTCCTGATGTTGTGAAGGACGTCACCACAATAGTGTTCCATTGGAAATGCCCAATAGGCCCAGACTGGGCCCATAGCTCTGATGGTTGGAGCAATATGCAGCAAGGCATGAACAGTGAGCGGGCAGCATGAAACACAATCCAGATCATCTTGACAGTAGAACCTGGCAAGTCATTAATCAAAATTGCATTGAAGTGAGAGGTGGAAGCATGTACTGCTCATAGTCTTGAACCCACTTCTGGAAATTCTGGTCAAGGTCATCAATTTCTTCATGCATGATTTCAAGGTCAATGCAACATGTAAGCAGTTGAACAAGTTTCACGAAATGGTTGTAATAGTGTTCATTCAGGAAGAAGCATGGGTGCAAGGTATAAGGTCCAAATTGTATAGGTTTCAGCAATCATTTTCGCCTTTTCTGACACAATGTTGGGGATGCAGGACCCAAATGTGGCAGGAATTGTTTCTCCAGCCTGAAAGGTTGCCTCTCCAATTGCTTCCCAGACAGTTTTCATAATCACATAGTCCCGCCCATCATGATCCAAGTCCTTGAACTTTCCAGTCCAAAAGAGAACCAGATTAAGGATTAGGTTCGCCCAGATGAGATGCATGAAGTCGTAGGGGAATGAAGTTGGAAATGAGAGGGAGCTTAATGCACTGAGCAATGGGATGCCTTTGATGCCAAACTTAGTAGAAAATTTATCAAAATCTTTGCTAGTTGAAGCAGATTGAACTATCCCTGCTTGTTCAAGGAATGATGCATGATTGCGGAGCAGAAGAGCAGATGGGTTGTATGAGTCCCAAGAGCCTGGAAAGAAAGAATGATCCAAGGGCACGTAATGTGTTTTTGTGCCAGGTTGCAGTGATGATACTCAACCCAGAAACCCAAACAAAACCCACAAAAGGCTTTGGATGGTATAACACGAGTCAGAGGAAGGATGCGAGGCCCTCTAGATGTCACCTGTCAGATTGACCATCAAATAGTCATAAAAGGACTGCTTGTCGAAGCAGTTCGAGGCTAAAAGAATGTGTTTCGAGGGCTTGCGATGATTTTCAAGACCTTGCGATGATTTTCGAGATGTCGCAATGCTTTTCAAGATGTCGCGATATTTTTCGAAGAGGTTTCGAGGAATTTTGAGTGCGCAGATATGTTTGGATGCAAGATTGGGGGACTAGACGAGTAGTAGAAATGAAGAAAAGGCTAATCAAGGGAAGTGAGAGGGAAATAGCATAATGCGAGGAATTTTGAGGAAATTTAGCATAAAACACCAAACTTTGGACTGAATAAGACCTAAACCGAACTCTCAAATCACTGTGATCTGGGAGGAAGACGACGACTTTCTTGTTTTTCTTTGTATCTAGTACATCTTTTTATATAAAATAAAGAAAGTACCTAAAAAGGCTAGAGAACATGAGGCAAACATGTGGAAAACTCGAGGCAAAAGACAATATAAGTATATCAGAACAATAAAGCGAGCCTAGAAGGGGTGAATATAACACATGATGAAGAAATAATAAGAAAGAATAGCTAAAACCGGACTGTCCTTGTTATAAATTGAATAAAAGATCGGAAACTGCTTCGAGCAGATTGTATGCATGCACATGCGGTCGAAATGTGTTTGATATACATGATATAGTGTCCCATATGTCCAGCATGCATCCGAAGATTGTTCAAACAGGAAATACTGTGTCCAACGATGTTTTTCGAGGTTTGATGTTTTTTGAAGATTTTTGAAGTTTCTTCGGACTTTGTTTGTGGCCCGATATTGGTGCGATATTGTTCAGTGATGGTAGGGGATATGTCTGGCATGTGTGCGATGAGTATTCAGATAGCGATATAGTATCCGATGTTGATTTGCAATGTTTGATGATTTTTGAAGTCGGTCGAGGGAATATCGGACTTGTTTGAAGGCCGATATCGCTGCGATATTGCTTGATACTGGTTCGGAACCCTCGACGATGCTCCAAGTGTATATCCTGAGCTGTCCGAAGGTCGGGGGAGTTGTACTATGGCAGCCGAAGGCATACAAAGAATTTCGAGGTGTCGCGAAGAGTTTCGAAGCGTTGCGAAGAATTTCGAACATTCTCGTGACTTTGTAGAGCTTCATAGAGGTTTGCCGAGCTTCAGAGGGGTTCGTAGAAGTTCGGAGGGGTTCATATGGGTTCGTAGAGCTTCGACAACGATCGTAGATGTGATTTTCCGAGCTTGAATGATGAGGTGGACCTATCAGTGGATCCCTCAAATTTCAGACATTCGACATGGAACAATCATGTTATGTCCATTCATATGCATGATCAACGAGACTGCTGGAATATCACTGAAAACAACAATCAAATATGCATGGAGAATGAAAATCGACCACAAGAGTGCAATGAATGCCTCAACCCCAATTTCAAGCTGGAGAAGTTCCTGGACAACTGGCCACAAAAATGAATCCAAGTCGAGGGGTTTTTTGGGAATCGATCCAAGAGAAATGATATTTTTTATGTGAAACCTTTCTTCAGGAGGGAGATTGTAATTGAACAGAATGAGCAGCCAAGCAGCCTTGCTCTGACGCTTGAAAGGGCAAAAACCATCGGTCAACAAGCCAAGTGTGATATCTCAAGGATCAGAAAAGAACCACATGGGGAGTTCTTCATTGCCAATGGTGATGCACTTCCCCAGTAGTTGTTACAATTTTTGTTATTGTAACCCAGGATGACCAGACGTACGCCAGCAAGACCGGGTACTTTATTTTTCTCGTTCAACTCGACTCACTTCTGACGGGAGACACTTTGACACATGGTGACTCCATGCACCCGGACCCACTCCCACACATGCTGTGATACAACAGCCCCTTGACATGAGGTCCATGATATCGGACTCTCACAAATGACATCGGATTCCTGACATTGGATTTGTAACATCAGACGCCTCATGCTAGGCATGAGGCTTATCTCTTATTGTTCCCTGACATGCTGCACCGCAGCACTCCATGACATCAGATGCCTCATGCCTTGCATGAGGCCTATTGTTTCTATTGTTCTTGTCCATATTTACCTGATAAGCATCTCACCTTCCGATTGGACGATAGATAGTCCTGGAACAGTATATAGGCTGTAGCTACACTCTGTGTATTCCTCAGCTTGACCTAATTCAATCAATGGTCTTAGACTCAACCAGAACACTCGACAGCTTAGGAAGCCCCTAGCTGTGATAACTCGAACTCAACAGTTGGAAAGCCTCCAACTGTGATACACGAACCGACGGTCTACTCAGAAAGCCTCTGAGTACAGATAGCCGTAACGACTTGAGGAAGTACCCAAGTGAAGGCCAGAAGCCTGATACACTAGGAAAGCCTCCAACTGTGACATACAAAGCCAAGGCTGAGTTAAAGACCTATAGTCTTAACAATAGTGAAGTGTAATGTGTGCCATCGAGGATATTGGTTACCTTGGTTGGATTGCACACATGGTTTGACCAGTATTGCATTTTTTCAGCATAGGTAGAATTTGTGACCATTGTCCGAAGATGCAGGATGATGGGAAGATATTTGAAGTATGACTGCGGGGTTGTCCTGTCGGCTTTGTAGCAATCAGCCGTACATTTTGGGCACTGCTGCAAGGTCTTGTATGGGCCGGTAAAACAGACACATGAGGAAGGGCAACAACTGTAGCATATGGGCTGAAAACCTGAGAGGAACTGCACCCGTTTCTCTGTAGACTTGATTGAGTTGAGTGGGGCTTGAGGGAAAGCAATGCAAAATTTGTTGAAAGTTGTGTTTGTGACACCATCTTCAACTATAAGGGTGTAGGCACGGAGAAGGGTTAAGTCACTTTCATCGAGAAGTTTGCCTTCTGAAAGAAACATCAGAAAGCCATTTAGAGTTGGTTCAAAAGCTGCCAACCTATTTCTGCAACCTCTTTCATAAAACCCTCACCAAGAAGGTCCCAAACTGAGATTCCTTCCTGATTTGGTTCAGCAAATGGCATGTCTTCTTTGTCCTCAGGCTCATCATGATCACACCCCATTCCATCCTCTTCATCTTCTATGTTCAAGTTCTCTTCTGTGATGCTCACTTCCTCCTTGTCTTCCTCCTTGTCTTCCTCCCTCTCCTCCCACTTGATGAATTTGGCATGGTTGGTTCCCCAGCATACTCGACCAATCTGCTCATTGCACTCTGTGATTCAGCAGGATCAGCATGTCATCAACAAGCTGTACTGATCATGGCCATCTGCATCATCCAGTAAGGACATTGGAGAAGAATGGGGAGGAGGGAAGTGATCTGGATCAGGTGGGAAGGGCATTGGAGAAGAATGAGGAGGTAGGTCTTGTGTTACTGTTACAGGTGTTGGGGAATGCCGCACCAACAAGGACTCATCAAGGTTGATGGTGCAAGGTGATGCCGCAGATGGAGAATTATGGTGGACCCCAGATGGCCCTGCCTCACTTGAAGGAAAGTCATTGTATTCAAAAGGTGCCCTTCCAGTTTCACCTGATGGATTTTTGGAGTACATTACACTCCTCCACCTATTCCGGTCGGATTCTGGTCGGAATGACCATTCTGATTGGAATTTCCGGAATTCCACAGAATTCCATTGACATATATTTTTCTTACAATTCATAATTCCAATCAGACTGGAGGGTCAAATTTACCCCCAGAATCCCCGGAATCTACCCAAACTCATTTTTACCTGGAACAGTCAGATCAACCGGATGCATGGCAACTAGCATAACCAGACAAACCAGAATGCACATGCATCACCAAATAAAAGTATTGTATACCATGGGAATTGAATGCTCAGTTTCTGCGACACACCCAAATGTGTGCTCTTACTACTCTGCTAACTGACCATTATTTGTGAGGTACATTTAATGACTTTATTACCCAACTGAGTTGGGTTCACCAGTAACAGATCACAACAGCGTGACGTGGCACATCAAATGCTCTCACACCCATCCATCAACCACCACCGACCCATCGTGACCCATCTGCCAACCACCCCAACCAAAAACCATGCCAATGACCTGTGCCACCATGCGCAACAAGGGATCAGCCCCATCGCCACTCAAATCACCTCCCAAATCGGGTTCATGAACCCACAAATGTGCCATGTCAGTGCTCGAAAAGGACAGCTCAAAGAAAGCAAAGTGAGATGAGGAGGAGGAAGATGAGGAGGAGGAAGATGAAGAAGAGCCTCAGAAGGGGAAAGGTCATAAAAGGTAAGTAATCTGGGCTGTGTATCCATAGTTATCACCCTAATCACCCAAATCACCCAACAGGACCTCGAAAAAAGGCTCGAAAGCAAAGGCCTTTTTTCAAGGTATGTTTCTTTTTTTTTTCATCTTATTAACTAACTGTTTCTTTTTTAGAGCTGACCTTGCTCTCGAGGCCAGCGGGGTCTCTGTTGCCCCCCTCAATGTGCTCACTTGGTAGTGTTTTAAGGTCTGGTTCGGTCCGGTTTTTCGACCCCAAAATGGGCAACCAGAAACCGCAACCGGTTGCAACCATCACCCAAATTGGAGCAACCACAACCAAACTGGGTACAACCAGTCCCAGTCGGTTTGGTTGCCTCCAAAAGACTGGTTAGAACTGGTTTTACCTGCTATTTTTGTCTCTTAACTAAAATTTGTATCATATTAAATAAAACTAATTAAAAGACACCCCGCAAGCAGGTGCTCACGGCGGTGACAGGTCGTTAATAGAATGAATAAAAATAAAAGTAAGAAAAACAAAAAAACTGACCCCATCATCTCGCATTTCTGGCGAGAGTGGGGGTCGTTGGTACCATGTCGTTGTCCCCCTGTCCATTGTTATTGTCTCCCCACTGTTCATTTGTCCCCCTTCCCCGCTTGTTTGACTTCCCCGCTGTTCATTGGCATTGGCGTTCCCTGGCAGTGGCATTCCCTGGCGATGGCGTTTGGTGGCGTGGGCGCTCACTGGCATTGGCATTGGCGTTTGGTGGCATTGGCGTTTGGTGGCATTGGCATTTGGTGGCATTGGCGTTTGGTGGCATTGGCATTCAGAGGTGTTGGCGTTTGGTGGCATTCAGTGGCATTCATTGGCATTCATTGTCATTGGCGTCCATCAGCGTTTGTTGTCATTGTCATCCTGTGTTCCATCGTCATCAGCACCATCATCTCCCCCTATGAGCAGTGGCTCATAGGCGGGGTGGTAGTGCTGTACAATGCAGCGTTGGGTGGGGCGGCAGTGCGGCCACATTGTCGTTGGTGGTGCCCTTGTCATTGTTGCGTTGTTGTCCAGAAATGGGACCCGTTGCCACCCTGCGAGCAGAGGCTTGCAGCAGCGGCACAGGGCCTGAGAGGGCATGGAGGCGGGAGGTGGGTAACACGACATAAGACTGTAAAAAAAGAGATCAAATTAGTTAGTATTAATAAAGAAAGATGATACAAAACATACCTGAGGGCCCAAATGACACTAGTCATTGTTTGGGCCCTCTACACTCTCACTTAGCGGGTGGGACTTCTGAGGTAGGTGGTGGGTGGTGTGGGTGATGGTTGAAGTGGTGTCATTGATGATTTGTGGCTGTGGGAATCATTAGGCAAAGTGGTGTCACTTTGTTTTTTTGTGGCAGCACATGACCAAAAGGTCTGTGCACAGCCACAGTGTATATAAACCCTCACCAAATGTATAGTTTTCCTTCGGGCTTGTCCCATTTTCATTATATATTGTGTAAATAGTAGATATTAGTAGTAAGTACATTAGTTTATTGTCTTGTTGTTACTGTAATATCTAGTACATAAGTAATAGTTTGTATACAGTCAGAAGACTGGTTGCAACTGATTGCAACCGGTTTTTGAATGGTTTTTAAATAACTTTGAATTGAGGCAACCAGCAACCCAACCGACCCCCAAAACTGAGCAACTGCGACGGTTCAGTTGCATTCAGTTGGGTTCGGTTCAGTTGCGGTCAATGCAACCAGACCTTTAAACACTATCACTCAGCGAAGGCGAGCCTCCCAGCCCCATCTCCTGCTCTGGGCAGCACTGCCTGAAGGCAAGTCCAGCAGCCCCCCTCCAGTGACAATGAGGACAGCAGCGAGGGGACCAGCGACAAAAACAATGCAGACAATGCCAGCATGAGCCAGCACAGCAATGACAATGACAGCAATGACAGCAGCAGCAATGAGGAGTCTGGGGACAACAACAACAACAACGGGAAGGCTGAGAACAACACCAATACCAACGCCAGCCACAGGAAGGCCCGGGATGACAACACCAGCCTCGGGAAGGCTGGGGAAGACAATGACAACGACAGAGAGGCCGACAACACCAGTCCCAGCCATGGGGAGGCTGGGGACAACAATGACAGTGACAGGGTGGCTGACGACCCCAATGCCAATGCCAATGCCCGCGCCAGCCACGGGAAGGCCTCAGACGACAATGACAATGCCAATGCCAACAACAGGGCTGACACCACCAACACCAGCAGCGGGAAGGCCAAGGCCAATGACAGGGAAGTCGACACCACCAACGCTAGCAGCAAGAACGCCAACGATGGCAACAACAGCTATGGGGGGGCCAACAGGGGGGATACAACAACCACCAGCAAGCCCTTTTTTTTCCTTTTACATTACATGCTGACCATCTCCCCATCTACATAGCCCAGACAACAAAAGGTACTGTAATTTGTCTTAGTTGTAATTTAATCTACAATTCGTGTTAGATATTTGTGAAACCTCCATGGGTGACACAGGTAATGAAAAATAACATTACTTATGTCTTTTTAATATATTGTCTTAGTTGTTCCTAATGTGACTTCCATGGTCCAAGCCAAAGGAATTCGAGATCATGGTAGGAGGTTTTTAGTTCTGTTTTTGTTTTTAGTGTTGTAAAACATTTGTAGATGTTCATATGGCTAGTCCACCATCCAGTCCACCACCTGCTCTTCATGGATCATCCTGCACTACTGGTGGAAGTACTTGTGGATGTGCCATTGGAAATGTCTTCAATTTTGCTGATGCTGGTGATGATGACAATCTCGAGACTCTGGTTTTGAGAACTGGAAAAGTACATCTCTATAACTCACCAGTCAGTCCTACTGAAGTCAAGCCATTCCGCACTCTCAAAGTTCATGTTAAGTTTTCTATGGCTCCTGTCCTCAAATCTATTGCTGTGAGGTGGTCTCCTATTGAAAGTATGAGATTTTGATGCATGTTTATCATTTATAATAATCTCATAATAGAATCCAATCCTCAAATCTCTGTTTATGAACAAGGGGAGTGGACTGACAAAGGTTGATATACTGCAGCAGTAACATTCAATGAAGATATTGAATGGATTAAGCAAAAGAGAGATTATGTTCTTCCAGTCTGTTATGTGAGACTTTTTTGCGGTCTTCTTCAAGATTATTTGATATTTATTTCATATCAGGAACAACAACCTGCATTTGTTCCTGCATTATCTGTCTCAACTCGACTTGGTTCTACTGGTACTACCCCATCTGATACCCATGACTCTACACCTCTTTCTGCTACAACTTCTCATTTTCCAATGACCTCTAGTCATACTGGCTCTCCATTCAAAGACAAGATTATTTCATCTCTCAACATTCTAGTTGAGTTAACAGATCACAAGGATGTAAATTTGGGTTATGCATGGCAGAAGTACAAAGCCTGCTTGGCAGCTATCAAGACCTGCAATTTGTTGTGGGGGGGTAAAAAGTTGAGAGACATTTTTGATCGAAAGCCAACACAGGCAGATATTATCAGCATTTTCAAAGGAAAATCACAGTGGCATCTGATGTACAGCAAGGCTTTTCCAAAGCTTTCTGGTTATCCTACGATGGTGTCTTGGCTGGAGGATAGTGATGACAAGCTCTCAGATATTGCGCTGTGGGGAATATCAAAGCCTGTATATACATTTGCAGATCTTTTGGAGTGGCTGGCAAATGGAAGAGAGGGCAAGCTTGACAAAGGTAGAAACAGAGGCAGAATCTAACATGGAGGAAACTCAAAAGGGAAAAGAAAAGGAGAAGGAAAAGAAAAGGGAAAAGAGAAAGGGAAAGGGGAAAGGAAAGGAGAAGGAGAAGGAGAAGGAGACAGAGACAGAGAAGGAGAAAGAGAGGGGAAAGGCAAAGGATAAAGGCAAAGGCAAAGCAAAAGAGGCAACTGGAGGCAAGAAGAAGAAAGCTAAGGAGACTGTGTAAGTAATTACAATGGACAAACCCAATGGTGTTATAGTTCTAAGTTCACTATCATAATTTTAGTAACAATTGCTCAAAAGCAATGCTCTGGCTGATTTCAAGTCTTTGCTATCTACCTTTGCCATTGTGGATTTTGCTGGGTCTTAGTCTTTTGCCCACAGCTGCTGCATTGCCAGAATTCAGCCCATTCCCAGAATTAACTTTCCTCTCCTTCAGTCAATTCATCCAGACAAATTTCTCAGCCGACATATCACTTTCAACAGTTTTATTAATGCTGTTTACAATGACTGAGAATCCCAATCTTCTCAGTTTACATGCAAGACAACAGTATTCACTTGGGAAAGGAGAAAACATTTCTGCTATTAATAGCTGGATCAAAAGCTTGTCATGGGCACTGCATGCAAAAGTGGACAACTGTGCATCCATGTTATTGCATGAATCCAACCGGTATGATGGCATTTCTGAAAAACACATTGTCAGCAATATTGCAACCAAACTTGATAAATTGGCGGAGCACTTGGGCCTCATCAAATACAACAAAAAGGGCCATCTAAAGACTGCTCTCAAACCAATATCATACAAAGCAATTGAAGCAATACATATCATTTGTCCTGAATCATATCAATGTGTCACAAGTGGATGCAGATTTCAATCTCTGTGTCAAGAACCGTTCCTTGCCCGATCGGAACCCGCATCCATCTGACTCTTTCCCACATGTCAAACATGACTTTTGTCTACGCCTCCCAATTTCGTTCCTGGCCGCCTTGCACTGCCCACACTGCTGTGCATCAGGCCACCTTGTACAGCATCCACGGCTGCCTTTCCAAGGCTGCCATCTCTATTGCAAGTTCAACTACGGATTCCTGTGCAGCTCCCATAGGTAATTTATCTATGCAGTCGAGACACTGCTGCAGTCTTCGTTCCTGTTCCGCATTATTCCAGACTACAGTATTTAAGCTTAGTTAGTTTCGCCTTGTATTCCTCAGTTCGTATATCGACATAGACTCGACTTTACCCTGCAATTCTAAAACCTCCTTCTACTCCAACCCCTGTCCTCTAAGAGTCTGAACTACATTTGACTCAACCTCTAGTCTCCCTCCGAAGTTCTAGTCTCATCTGAACTCAACCTAAGTCCCTCCGTACTCCTCCCCGCATTTACCCGCACTTTCCCGCTCCTACCTCTAAACCCTCGACTTGAAATTAGGACACCAGATGAGGTGAAGGGCACAGCTTCTTACAAGCTGAAGCCAAGTCCTTTCCGTTCCCCCTCCCGCAGAATCTGCATCAACCCGACAATCTCCCGCTACCATCACCCGCAGTGTCCGGACAGATTCCGAAGTGGCCTCTAGGATCAGTTCTTAACAGTATATATGAACTAACACTTCACTCGTCTCTTCTCCTATGACCCCAACCAAAACTCGCCAGCGCGCCAGTACCATTCCAGGGATCTCTGCAATCCAGCAATCCACACTTCCTAGCCCACGACCCGCCTCAACATTCGGAGTAACTTCCAGACCTTCCAACATTTTCCAACAAATCGGTTTTGGAGCCCCATCAATCAGTGCAAACCTCATGTCTACTCAAGCTCAACAATCTCCCACAAATCCAGAAGAACCCCAACCCATGACTCCCCTTGAGTACATAGGGGGCATCAACCAGCCTGAACCCTATGGGTTGGAAGATTGTGGTCTAGAGGACGGACCTCCTGGCAGACCCGACGACCCTAGTGGTCCGGACAGCCCTGGGGGTGACCCCAATCCCAATGATCCTGATGATCAACCTCCCGGAGGGGGAAACCCTGATCCAGGGGATAGGTTCATAGATGTTCTTTACAACCTCTCAGAGAGTATCCACACCCTCCAACAAAATAACACACCCAAGACCGAGAAAACCAAAGTTTGCGACCCCGACACCTTCGATGGCTCCAACCCAAAGAAACTTAGAGACTTCCTAGTCTCGTGTAACCTTTATTTCTGCGACTGTCCACACGTATTTTCTTCTGATGAGAAAAAGATCATATTTATCCTTTCTTATCTCAAGGGATCAGCTCTCAGCTGGTTTGAGCCCAGTCTTAATGACCCAACCGATTCCGCACACTGGATGTGGGATTATGAGGCTTTTCTCGCCAAACTAGAGAGTAACTTCGGCCCGCACAACCCGCTCAGGGATGCAGAAAAAGCTCTTTCCAATTTAGCAATGAAGAAAAGTGGTCGCATCACAAAGTATAATGTTGACTTTTGGGAATTAGCTTCTAGGGTCAACTGGAATGAGGCAGCCCTCCGTGACCGCTATTTCCATGGTCTTCCACTCCGACTTCATATAGAAGTCCTTCGGGGTAGTAAACCCGACACCCTTGCAGGACTGCGCTTGAAAGCGCAGGACTGTGACAATATCTACTGGATGCAGGAAGATGAAACCCGGTTTGAAACTAAGAATTCCGGGAACTCTTCTAACCCTGTCAAGAAGGACACCCCCAAAGGTTCCTCCCAGTCCACCAATCAATCCTCGTCGAGCTCTCCTCGGGGAAACTCCTCCAACCAGCAGCCCTCCACGACAAAGAACACTTCCAAGTTGTCCATCTCTGACAAGTTGGGGAAGAATGGCAAACTTACTGCGGATGAACGAGAACGTCACATGCGGGAAAGACTTTGCCTCTACTGTGGTGAAGAAGGGCACGTAGCAGGAAACTGCCCAAAGTCTAAAGCTGTAAAAGTCTGCGCATCCACTGTGATTCCCAATTCTGCGGACTCGGAAAAATAGTCCGCAACCCTCAGGATACAGCCATTGGGGCTGGGGGTTGCGTTGACCTTACCCACTTGGCTGCCTACGTTCATCTCAACGTGTCCACTCTTTCCGACCCTGACTCCCTAATCATCCTCTTAACTATTCCTGACCTTTCCACCCCTGTCCGAACCCTCATTGATTCTGGTTCATCCCACTGCTTTCTTGACTCCTCTTTTGTGTTGAATAACCAACTCAGCATGGAATCCATTAACCCGATCGGTTTATGACTCTTTGATGGATCTTGCAACTCCACCATAACTCAAGTCGCCCAACTTCTGGTCACCTTTCCTACCGGTGAAATGTTCAATCTGTCATTTTATGTAACCTCGCTAGACTCTTCCTGTTCTGCATAACTGGCTGAAGCAATACAATCCATTGATTGACTGGTCTTCAAGCCAAATCACTTTCTGCTCTGCTGATCATAGAGGTTCAGCACCCCAGACGTCTCCTTTGTCCCTGAACCTTCTGGTAGAAATCCTTGAATCCTCCGCATTTTCTGAACCCCCCATTCCTCCAAAGTTTACACCTCCCGACATCTCTTTCATCAACGCTGCCACTTATGCGCATGCTAGCAAACTCCCTGGGGCAGTAGCCTTCCAGATGACCTTCGCTCCAGAAGGGTTATCCGCCCGCTCGACCCAATCCTCAACCCTGCCAGATTTATCTGACATTCCCACCAAGTATCATGAATTCACCGATGTCTTTAATAAGAATAAGGCAGACACCCTTCCTCCACATCATCCTTATGACCTCAAGATAGAGATGGAGGATAATGCTCCCCCTCCTCCGGTTCGCATGTACTCCCTCTCTCCCTCCAAATTAGAAGCCCTACGAGTCTTCATTGATGAAAACGTCCGCTCAGGCTTCATCCATCCTTCTAAGTCTCCATACTTTTCATCAAGAAGAAGGACGGTAGCCTCCGACTTTGTGTTGACTACCAAGGACTCAATCATCTTACAAAGAAAGACCGCTATCCCCTTCCTCTCATTTCCAACCTCCTTGACTCTCCCTGAAAAGCCCGCTTGTTCACCAAGATAGACTTGCGGCATGCTTATCACCTAGTCCACATTGCGGATGGTGACGAATGGAAAACTACTTTCCGCACCCGCTATGGATCCTTCGAGTGGTTGGTGGTTCCCTTTGGACTCACTAATGCACCCACAGCATTCCAGCGTTTTATGAACGACATCTTCAGCGACATGCTGGATGTTTGTGTCATTGTGTACCTCGACGACATCCTGATCTATTCAGATGACAAGTCCCAGCATGGGACTCACATTAAAGAAGTCCTCCGCTGTCTCCGGAAAAATGGACTTTATGCCTCCCCACAGAAATGTGAGTTCCACAAAGACACCGTTGAATATTTAGGTTTCATCCTTTCACCGGATGGACTTCGGATGTCCGAGGATAAAGTCAAAACCATGCTTGACTGGCCCGAGCCTAGGAAAGTTAAGGACATCCAATCCTTCTTAGGCTTCTGCAATTTTTACTGCCATTTCATTAACGGTTATTCAGACATTGTCATCCCACTTACCTGCTTGACGCGGAAATCTGCACCTTGGGACTTCAACAAGAAGTGCCGCGATGCCTTTGAAAGGCTCAAACAAGAATTCACTCATGTACCCGTCTTAACCCAATGGGTACCCGACTCACAAATGGTACTCGAAACGGACGCTTCCGACTATGCCCTAGCTGCTATCCTTTCGGTTTACACTGCGGATGGAGAAATCCATCCGGTCGCTTTTCATTCCCGCTCCTTCATTCCCGCTCCTTCATTCCCACTGAACTAAATTACGACACACATGACAAGGAACTCTTGGCCATTTTCGAAGCCTTCAAACACTGGAGGCAGTACTTCGAGGGTTCTGCAAACCTGGTTGATGTGGTCACAGACCACAAAAATCTTGAGTACTTCAGCACTACCAAGTTGCTCACCTGCCGCCAGGCCTGTTGGTCTGAGTACCTTTCCCAGTTCAATCTCGTCATCTGCTTCCGCCCCGGGAAACTAGGGGCCAAGCCAGACGCACTCACTAGACGTTGGGACGTCTACCGCAAAGGGGGAAATAGCGACTTCGCCTCTGTAAACCCAACCAACTTCCGACCTGTATTCACACAGGAACAACTCTCCTCTTCCCTCCATGCCACTTATCTCGCCACACCCATCCTTCGACAAGCAGTAACCATGGATGTTGAAAAACTCCACAACGACATCCGCTGATGATGCTCAACCCGGAAACCCAAACAAAACCCACAAAAGGCTTCGGATGGTATAACACGAGTCAGAGGAAGGATGCGAGGCCCTCTAGATGTCACCTGTCAGACTGACCGTCAAATAGTCATAAAACAACTGCTTGTCAAAGCAGTTCGAGGCTAAAAGAATGTGTTTCGAGATGTTGCGATGATTTTCGAGACTTTGCAATGATTTTCGAGATGTTGCGATGCTTTTCGAGATGTTGCGATGCTTTTCGAGATGTTGCGATATTTTTCGAAGAGGTTTCGAGGAATTTCGAGTGCGCAGATATGTTCGGACGCAAGATCGGGGGACTAGACGAGTAGTAGAAGTGACAAAAAGGCTAATTGAGGGAAGCGAGAGCAAAAATAGCGTAATGCGAGGAATTTCGAGGAATTTCGAGGAAGTTTAGCGTAAAACACCAAACTTCGGACTGAATAAGACTAAACTGTACTCTCAAATCACTGTGATCTGGGAGGACGATGACGACTTTCTTGTTTTTCTTTGTATCTAGTACATATTTTTATATAAAATAAAGAAAGTACCTAAAAAGGCTAGAGAACATGTGTAGAACATGAGGCAAAAGATATGAGTTAAGGCACAAGGCCAAAAAGGAGACTGGAATCTGAACAAGAAAGATATATATCATATGATGAAAGAGTAATAAAGGGTATAGAACTAAAAGGGGACTGTCCTTTGTGTATAAACTGTGCTAAGTCTCGCAATAATGCGTCCAGCGGGTTCTGTGCACGATAGGGACTTGGAACAAGGCTGACCTACTATCAGCAAGTTTGAGCACAAGTTGGAATACTTCCTGGCGCATGTTATTCCACCATATAGATAACAAATGCGGCGCCCGATGTCGCTCGCAGTCTCTCAATATCGATCGATGATGCTCGACAATGCTCGACGATGTTCGATCGTGTTCGATACGATGCTCGCGATGATGTTCGATGATGTTCGACAATGCTCGATCGCGTTCGATAATGTTTGACGATGTTCGATCGCATTTGATGATGCTCGATCGCATTTGATACAATGCTCGTGATGATGTTCAACAATGTTCGATCGTGTTCAATGATGTTCGATCACGTTCAACGCAATATCGCGCTTGGTAGACTTGGTCGGGAGTGGTCGCACTGCTTCTGGGACCTCGTGCGAGTTATCCAATGTGATTAGAATGTGGCCAAAATGGTGAATTGGCCTTTGAGCCGAGGAGACAACCTATCACTGCACCTCTCTTCCCCTTGACCCTATATCTTCCGTTCATCTCCCGACACCTGTTGACCCCAACTGGACCATAGACGAGGCAGGTCTTCTCCGCCACTTTGACCGGATTTATGTTCTGGATGTCGCGGATCTTCGCCTCAAGGTCCTTCAGTACAAACACAATCACATCCTCTCTGGCCACTTCGGACAAAACAAAACCCAGCAGCTTGTCTGCTGGGAATATGTCTGGCCAAACCTCCGCACCTTTGTGCAGGAATTCTGCAAATCCTGTACCACTTGCAAACAATCCAAATCACCCTGACACAAGCCCTATGGGTTCCTAAAGCAACTTCCAGTTCCGGAACGACCTTGGAACTCCATCTCCATGGACTTCATTGAACAACTACCCAACTCCAACAGTCACACCGCTATCCTGGTCATCGTTGACCGCCTCACCAAGCAAGGCATCTTCATCCCAACTGTCAATGAAATCACAGCCCAAGAACTAGCCAACCTGTTTGTCCTCCACATCTTCTCCAAGCATGGCGTTCCGTCGCATGTCACTTGCGACCGGGGATCCGAGTTTGTCTCCCATTTCTTCTGCTCCCTCGGAAAAGCACTTGACATGTGGATCCACTTCACTTCCAGTTATCACCCGCAAGGTGATGGTCAGACAGAACGACTTAATCAGACCTTGGAACAGTACCTCCGGATCTTCTGCAACTATCAGCAGGATGACTGGTCTCACCTCTTACCCTTGGGCAAATTTGCCTACAACAATGCTCCTTCCACCTCTACAGGCATATCCCCTTTCTTTGCCAACAACGGCTATCACCCGAACATTTCTGTCTTTCCAGAATGCGACTTAGCTTCACAGCACGCCCGCGAGTTTGTCGTCAACTTAGACGACCTTCATCAGGAGCTTCGGAAACAACTTGCGGCTGCTCAAGAGCATTATCAAGGTCCTGTGGACAAACATCGGGCACCCGCACCCAACTTCAACATTGGTGATTCTGCCTATGTCACTGCGGAAAATATCCGCACCACACGTCCTTCCAAGAAACTTTCCGAAAAGCACCATGGCCCCTTTGAAATCATCGCCTGCCCAGGCACTCACTCAGTCACCCTGCGGCTCCCGGATCACATGCGGGCCATTCACCCTGTTTTCCATGTCTCTCAACTAGAGAAACACTCCCTGAACACAATTCCAAATCGAGTGCAACCTCCACCTCCTCCAATCACCATCGACGACGAGCTCGAATATGAAATCGCTGAAGTCCTCAACTCCAAAGTTGACAACCAATGTCACTGCAAAATTCTCTACCTCGTCTGATGGGAAGGTTACCAGGGAACTGATGAAGAGACCTCCTGGATACCTGTTACAGAACTTGAGCACACCCAAGAACTCCTTGTGGATTTTCACACCCACTACCCGCAAAAACCCGGTCCATTACCCACTTAAAGGCTATTCACGTTGCTTATTCACTCGGTTTGTACTCAGAAACAAAATTCATTGAAAAAAGATTTTTTTTTGGATCTGACTGGATCCCTACACTACCTCCGCTTCTCCCTCTCTGTCTTCGTCACCCTCTCCCCCAACCTCACCCTCTTCTCCACCCTTGTCCTTCTCTCCACCCTCCTCATCTCCACTCTCGCTCTCCTCTTCATCATCCGCTCGCCTTTTCTCCAGATATCTCTGGAAGGCCTCCCAGTCATCTCCAGACTTTCAGATCCCGTGTCTTTCCTGCCGGGACTCTCGCACCGCCTGCTCCACCTCTTCGTCACCCTCGTCACTCTCCTCCCCAGCACTTTCTTCCTCCACCCACTCTGGGTCCAAGGCGTCCCGTATCTCTCCCATTGATTCCTGCACCACAGTAGCCACCTCAGCAAACCCCTTCCTTATCGATGTCCTCATTTGGACTCAAACCCTCACGTGCCTCATAGGCTCGGCACTAAGGGGGAAATACTGTCAAGAACTGTTCCTCGCCCTATCGGAACCCACATCCATCCGACTCTTTCCCACACGTCAAACATGACTTTTGTCTACGCCTCCCGATTTCATTCCTGGCCGCCTTGCACTGCCCACGCTGCTGTGCATCAGGCCACCTTGTACAGCATCCATGGCTGCCTTTCCAAGGCTGCCATCTCTATTGCAAGTTCAACTACGGATTCCTGTGCAGCTCCCATAGGTAATTTATCTACGCAGTCAAAACACTGCTGCAGTCTTCGTTCCTGTTCCGCATTATTCCAGACTACAGTATTTAAGCTTAGTTAGTTTCACCTTGTATTCCTCAGTTTGTATATTGACATAGACTTGACTTTACCCTGCGATTCTAAAACCTCCTTCTACTCCAACCCCTGTCCTCTAAGAGTCTGAACTACATTTGACTCAACCTCTAGTCTCCCTCCGAAGTTCTAGTCTCATCTGAACTCAACCTAAGTCCCTCCGTACTCCTCCCCGCATTTACCCACACTTTCCCACTCCTACCTCTAAACCCTCAACTTGAAATTAGGACACCAGATGAGGTGAAGGGCACAGCTTCTTACAAGCTGAAGCCAAGTCCTTTCCGTTCCCCCTCCTGCAGAATCCGCATTGACCCGACAATCTCCCACTATCATCACCCGCAGTGTCCGGACGGATTCCGAAGCGGCCTCTAGGATCAGTTCTTAACACTCTGGTTCAGATAACCAAACAAAGAGATATTCCCTTGGTAACACTTGTGAAAAATAATACCATTCACAAGAATGTTCCAGTTCTTACTGGAAGATGCCCCAATTGCACTACATTGTATAGTGCAGATCATGAGCACTCTCCAGAAATCAATGAAGAGAACAAGTTCACCAACTTGTATTTGAATTCTGCCAAATACCTCAAAGTTGGTCAAAGTATATGGGTGGATTGAGTTTTTTCAAATGCTGTTGTGAATGCTATGTACAGCTTTTGTGCCTCAGCCTCAGCATACATGGAATTCTGGAATAATTCTTTTGGAAAAACACAGCTACATGTTTTCCAGTTGTCACGTCGTCAGATCTGGCAGGCCTTTGTTCAGGAGTCCATCTGCACCATTGCTGCTTCTGCTGATAGAGAGCTATCAGTTCGGGATAATCTTGCAATTGATGAAATTACAAAAGAAGCTTTCTTGATTCTTGGTGAAAATGGAGTTATCAGAGCTGCAGATCAACATGCTTGTTCAGAATGCACTCATAACTACATTGCAACAACTTCTGATAATACTCCAACTGCTCATTCTGCTGCTGTAGTTGGAGTTGATGAGGATGTTGAACAATCCTCTCAGCAAGCTGCTGATTCTGGTTCATCATCATCTGGTTCAACATCTGCATCTACCTCTGAAGATGGCATGGATGTTGACAAAGCACCAGTAAAGATGGTGGTTGTTGATGGAACATGCTTTGGGCTGAAGCACTGTGCTCATGAAAATTGTGCAGATGATCTTATAAACTATTGTGGTGGTGTCTTTTGTGAAATACATGAACAAACCCATGGTGCAAAATGCCGTGTTTGCAACTGTGACAATTCCAAAATCAGAGGAACACAAGCATGTCAACAACATCAGCAGCAATGGAAGAAATATGTCACTCAACACAAAAGACAATCAGCATCTGGTTTCCAAAGAATTACACAAAGGCCAGCTGAAAACCTGCCTTGGATTTCAACAAACACACAGACCAAACAACCACATGATGAACCAATGGAGGAGGAAGTGGAGCATAAAAATTATTTCAGTGCTCCTAGGTTTTACTGTGTTGAAACAATATGTGCACTATGTGGTGTTGTTATTGCCTGGGCAAAATTCCCTAAAGCTGAATCACCTACCAATATTTTGGCATTTTTGGAAAAGGTTTTTCACACTGAAGAGTCTAGACTGGATTACATTTGCATTGATAAAGCATGCCTGGTACTTTGAACTGCTCTCAGAAATGGATCATGGGAAAGGGCATGGGCAAAGACGTCACGATTTATTGTTGATGCTTATCATTACATCAACCATTGAGATGATGATGAACTTTGCAAGAAATGGTGTAATCCTGCACCAGCTGATGGTTCTGCACCTAATCTAGTTGTTGAAGCCAAAGATAAACAAGGCAAATCTTGTTTCAGATATGTATTCAATACACAGGCAAGCTTTGATACTTTTTTCATGTAGCAATGATACTTAACTAAAATACAACAAACAGGCTTGTGAACAGTTAAATGCATGGATGGGAGGATATGAATCAATGTTGAAGAAAATGACACCTGGCAACTTCAACTGGTTTCTGCATAGCATGCTATTTTATCATACTAGACATGTTATTGCTAAACAAGAGGAAAAGGCAAGTAGGGTAAACAATAGTGATAGTGATGGTGATAGTGATGATGACATGTAGATAGAAATTACTGTACAATCAGAAATACAGTAGGGATATCTTGATGAGGCCCATCCTAAGTACATAACAATCCAGGCACAGCCAGTAGATTATCAGTACTAAGTCATGTTGAGTCCAAGTCTACCTGTAAAGTTCCACTGGATTCCAGTGAGTCCGATCAGAATAGGTGGAGGAGTGTAAATTACTGGATTTTTGGATGAAGGTCTGTCTGGCCAGGAAGCATTTCTTGACAAAAATGCTTGACGAGCTGGTGCAGGGTGACCAACGAGCTCTTGCTTCCCAGCATGGCGAGCAGGTGACATTTATTGTGCTTTGGAGGCTTGCTTATGACTATGTAAAAATGAACGGTTTTTTGAGAGAACATTGGCCACCAACAGTGCTGATCTCTGTCCATTCAGATGTCCAAGTTCAACCTTCTGAGTTACATAAAGAGCACAACCACATGCACATAGATGCTTAGGAGATGGTGCCATAAGGCCGTAAAAGAGAAGGGCAGCTTTATTTTGTAATGAAGACATTCAGGGAAGCGTCGGAACTATGATCCATTTTTGAGACTGGTCAGACTAAGATCTGGGAAAGAAAATGGTGATTTAAGGCACTGGAATGCATTGGCAACAGGAAAGCTTGCAAAGACAAATAATGGAACAAGGGTAAGGGACATTTGAAGGATTCAGTGCTGTGTTTTGGAAATGTTATTCCTTCCTCATGCAATGCTCCACCATCTTCTTGCGAAGCTCGAGATGGGTGACTCCAGTCCATAGATTCCATGCACAACCATCATCGACATGCATGCCAAAAGATGGAAGTCAAGACTCAAGGTTAAGAGATGAACTCAAGGCTTGAATGTATCCATAGTCAATCAATGGGAATTTCATGGGGAATACAAGGATTACTTACCAATATTAATGAAACATGCTGAAATCAATGAATGGGCCACACCAGAAGCATCAGAAAACCACCAGAGGCCTGAGGAGCATTGATGAGAATGAGCCAACCCAGGAAATGAGGTCCTGGTCCAAGGAAAACTTGTGACACCTAGACTTGATGAGGGCTGACACCAAATGAGGAGAAGAAACAACCAATGCCAAATTGAGTTGCTAGGGAGACATAGAACCTCTCGCCCAAGGTGCAGGAAAACCAAGATCCAAAAGGACAAACAGAACCATGGATGCCTCAATAATTTGATGAGGGCTGACGCCGCATGTGCAAGAGTTGAAATGACTGATGCCAAATTGGGTTGTTAGGGCGACATAGGACATTTACCCAAGGAGAGAGGGGATATGGGAAATGGAGTCTTGCAGAAGGTGAGAGAGAGATACAAGTACCACAAAATGGAACAACAGAAGTCATGGTTACCTGCCCTAAACTCACCTGCACATGTGCCCAAGCTCTCTCACCTTCTGCAAGACTCCATTTCCCATATCCCCTCTCTCCTTGGGTAGATGTCCTATGTCGCCCTAATGACCCAATTTGGCATCAGTCATTTCAACTCTTGCACATGCGGTGTCAGCCCTCGTCAAACCATCGAGGCATCCACATTCAAGCCTGATGTCGCTCATGCTCCCTGTCAACACCATACCGGTATGCCACATTGAAATCTGCAAAATTGTTCCCAATATGGGTCAAAGCAATTGCCCCAGTCATCCAGCTGCACTTAGAAGTCCTTGATGATGAAGCATGTGAAGTCGATGACACAGATGGGACTTGGGATGCTGATGGAGGGAGAGTTGTCAAATTGCTACCAGTTTTGACTACAGAGAATGGGTGCTTTGATGCAATGGATGGCAATGGTGGAGGAGGTGTCGCATGTCTGTCTTCATCTCACCATTCAGTGGCACTACCATGACCCACATCACCAGACCCTTCAGCAGGACTTTTCATGCCGCTGAATTTGCCAGATCCATCAGGTACATTTACAGAACAGTTAGCACTGGGACCGGCAAGAGTGTCCAACCCGCCACCTTCAACAACAGCTTCCAATCCACCTGTTGCATCATTGTCCCTGCCCTCATCTCCATCTCCATCTCCATCTCCATCTCCATCCTCAGGATCATCATCCAAAGTGTTGGTGGCTATAGCGGCAGTGCCATGTGGCTGTGTGGCGAGGCGGCCATGGTATGCTTTTTGCCCTTTGGCATCAGAAGGGGCTAGTTGCTGCAAGCTGTGGTAAAGTGAGTAACCTTGTTCATATGGCCTTGCTTTTTTATGACTCTGTTGAAGATAAGTAAACAGAAGGGCTGGTCATAATGTATTACACATACCGCAACATAGGTATGCCACACAGCTCATACTGAGGGAGGTGTGTGCTGGTTGAAATTTACACCAGTCTTGGGAGTCCATGGAATTCCAGACAGCCTTGAGAGTGGCTCAATGACCTCCAGATAGTTTTTTTTCATCTAAAATTGATTAACAAGGAGCTTTATGCCAAAAGTCGAGTCCATTAATGCACCCTTCCCCACTTGCTCTTACAGGACAGGGCTGTCTTTGGTGCACCTTTCTCCAGAGGATTCTTCATCTTGCTAGCAGCATCGTTCCACACCTGTGGCTTGTAGTTACTACCTGGGACAGGACCGGTTGTTATCAAAAATGCAATGAGGGCTGCCTCATGCTCGGCAGTCCAGTGTGCTTTGGGACTCTTCTGCTTGGTTGCATCAGGATTCTTCTGCTTACTGTGGGTGCTCATGTAGATGGGCTGAGTGACAGTGATGGTAAGACAACAATGTTTATTTGGTCCCTTGGGCATGCTGCACACTTAAGGTGATTGAGGCTTATCAGGCAGTAACAACATAACATGCTGACTTCAGTCATGACAGTGTTGTGACTCAATCATTAATTTTCTACAACATCAACCTGTTTGTCGCTAACGGTGAGTTTCCCTTTCATTTTCTTTTCTTATCTCTCTTTTGCCTTCTGCAAGACTCTGTTTCCCATATCCCCTCTCTCCTTGGGTAGATGTCCTACGTCACCCTAATGACCCGATTTGGCATCAGTTGGTTTTTCCAACTCTTGTGCATGCAGTGTCAGCCCTCATCAAACCATTGAGGCATCCACGGTTCTGTTTGCCTTTTGGGTCTTGGTTTTCCTGCACCTTGGGTGAGATGTTCTACATCTCCCTAGCAACTCAATTTGGCATTGGTTGTTTCTTCTGCTCATTTGGTGTCAGCCCTCGTTTCTGCTTGGACATTGTTTGTTTATCCTGTTGGGTGAGACATCTGCCATCCTCACAGGCATGGAATGGCCCTTGCATTTCCTCTTTTAGCTTCGGGTTATCATCATTTGAATGATCACTGAGGTATCTATTTGTGCAATCTGAGTGTTGCCCGATCTCATGTCATTTGCTTCAGTTTTTTGCCAGTAAATTCTTATGGTTTCCCTCGTCAACATCACTCCTGAAAAGCTTATGCAAAATCCTTCTTTATTGCTACACAATAAACACTTCTCATCTTGTGAGTAACATTGATCACTGGCCAGACCAATGGTATGCCTAATCACTTGTTCCTGTAGCATCCAATGGTTTAGTTGGTGCCATCATAAGTGATGGAAAGTACATAGTCACCAGTCTGAATGCAAATACTATCTTTAATCCTCCTCTGGGTGGTGATTGTAGTCTTTTTTTGAGGATGAACCTTCACTTTGGGGATGATGATCTGCTTCAATGGCCACAACCATGGGTACCTGATTACCCTCACCTTCCATGCATACCGCTTGTCCCTTCACAAACCGAACTGTTATCGATCATGTGGATGCCAGATCATTACAATTTCATTACAGATGATGGCATCCTCACAGGAATAGGAAAACTCCACCTTTCCCAGTTCCTCAAGATCCAACACCTGTGTATTGCTCTTCAACAACATGCTGTACAATCAAAATTTTCAAAGGAACTCCTCATTTCCCAGCTTACTGTCATTTTGGAGAATCTTTTACATCGCCTCAAATTCATTTCAATGAATTTTTGTCACATGCAACTCACTGAACACGAAATGCAGAGGATTTTTGTCGAGTTAACAGCTCTTCTCAACTACTACAACTACTTTTGCCCCATCCTCTTACTGAATGAACTGTCCACACCCACGCAGACGTATCCTCCTACCACAGCCAAAGTCATGGGGGTTTTTACGACAGATCTTATGGTTTGTGATCTCTTCCCAGCAGCTCCATTATGATCGAAAACTGGTTAACATCTAGCAATACCTGGTCAGAATGCAAACATACAATACAAGGACATGACGTATGGTCCTTCCCAGGGAACAAGGGATTCCCCTCAAGCATCTCAGCAAATATACATCCCATACTCCAGATGTCAATGGCAACATCATACTTTTGCCAGGTCAGCATGATTTCAGGAGCGCGGTAGTACCACATCAACATGTAGCCTGTCATCTGGGGATCTTGAGTCTGGGCAAGGCCAAAATCACAAATCTAAGACAGACATGTATGAAAAAGTGATACATGCAGAGGAAGCGAGGCCGAAGTGCACCTTTAGGTCACAGTTTTCATTGACGAGAATGTTACTAGGTTTCTAGACATTGGCTATTTAAACAGAATCATCAATATAATGCAGAAGACACAAACAAGATCTCAATGGACAACTCCTGCAGAATGGACATATTTGAGACCACACTGAACACACCTGGTAAGAAAACAATAGGGGGGGAAGTAATACAGGGTGAGGGAATTGGCAATGACATACCAGAATCTGGTATAGAAAGTATTGAATGAATTGCTTCTCCAGTGGTTGCAACGTTAATAGTCGATGGAGATCAGTTCCAAGAAGCTCTGTAACAAAGTACCTGCACAGAATGAATTGAGGGCAGTGTGCATGGTATCTTGAACAGAAGGACTGACATATCCTCCAGAAGAGAAATGAACACATCACTTAGACTAATGATCTACAGACACAGGATGATGGATAAGGGTACACAACTTCAAAAGGGGGAAGGAGACACACATTTTTGTGTTGGATATGTTTGAGGAGCTTGAGCTCATGGTAGGTCCATTTGCTCAATACAGGTGTGCTAAAAGGTTTCATAATCTTCTTGATCATGACAGATGAACCCAAGAGTTGATCCTTCTTGGACATGAATAGCTTATTGCAGTCACTGATCAGTTCCAACAGTAGTCCAATCTCACAGTACCACTCATTGAAGAAAATCAAAGCCAAGTCTGGCACAGTAATATCAGTCCGAGTGGGAATCAGCTGGATATCCAAACCCAGTTGGTCAGTCAGTCAGGACGCAGTCATAACCGTTGTCCTCAGGTAAAGGACCCACAAAGTCCAGGCATACTGAGTGTTACAATTTTTGTTATCGTAACCCAGGATGACCAGACATACGCCAGCAAGGCCAGGTACTTTAATTTCTCATTCAACTCAAACTTGACAGTTGGAAAGCCTCCAACTGTGATACACAACCAACGGTCTACTCAGAAAGCCTCTGAGTATGGATAGCCGTGACAACTTGAGGAAGTACCCAAGTGAAGGCCAGAAGCCTGATACACTAGGAACGCCTTCTAGTGCGATACTGATATAGTTGGAAAGCCTCCAACTGTGACATACAAAGCCAAGGCTGAGTTAAAGACCTATAGTCTTAACAAAAGGTCAAGCTGATCTATGCAGTCCACCTACCTAGGTGCAGACACAACGTCTTTCAGACAAAGCCCAGACAGACCTCCAACCAGAGCATCATCAGGAAGAACCCTGTGGTATAGATACCAGGGTCGACTAGTATGATACTCAGAACCAGCACAAAAGTGGTTCTCAAGGAGAACCAGTGATGAAGAACCCTGATACCTTGACGAAGAGGATTTTAGATCCTTCGATAAAGAAGAAACCCCAGAACGAGATCCATTCTCCCTATCCGACAACAACGCCAACATGTCTACCGAACCCACCGCATTGACCAAGGAGATCAGGATACGAACCCCCTCTGACTTCACAGGGGACTGAACTAGAACTGCGAAGTTCTTACAAGAAGTGAAACTCTATTTGAGAGTGAACCATGGAATCTACGACACTGACGAGAAGAAGATCATCTTCGCGTTGTCCTTCATGAACAGAGGAACCGCTGCACCCTGGGCACAGACTTGGGCAGAGAAGGAAGACCTAGGAACCTGGTCTACCTTTGAAGCAACGCTCAAGACAGCATTCACGCCGATTGACGAAGCTGGCAGAGCCAGGACAGAGATGAAAACATTGAAGCAGGGACAGGACCTGGAGGACTACATAGTGCAGTTCCGAATCCTGCGAGAGAAGGCGGGAATCAATGATGACACTGCCCTCATCGAACTCTTCATGGATGGGCTGAACCCCAAGCTCCTTGAAAGAGTTTTCAATATGGAAACGATCCCGACAACCTTGGAAGGAATGATCAATGCCACCTCCAAGTACGATGGACAGTGGAGGAGAGCAAAAGCCATAACAGGAAGGCTGCAGGAGGCTTTGACAAGGAAGCTACCAAGCTCTAAAGCAAAAGAGACCCCACTCGAGATCAACCGACTCTCCTATCAGGAGAGGATCGAACACATGAAGAAAGGGTTGTGCTTTGTGTGCCACCAGCCAGGGCACAGAGCAACTGAACACAAGAAAGGGGAAAAGAGGACCGAGGACCAGCCATCCCCAAAGAATAAAGGCAAGGAAGCCTACTCAAGGATCCAAGCGATTGTAGGAGAACTTGATGAAGAAGAAAAGAAGGGAGCTCTCGCCGCCATTGAGGACGAGGGTTTTTAAAGAGGTGGCCTGCCTCGATGCCAGGTACCACCGAACTTTCCATCTGCTCTGTACTACTAGCCACTTTGAGAAATCAATCTATGCGTTTAGATGTCAAAGTGGCAGGGACAGGCAGAGGAAAAGACATCGAAACCAAAGCCCTACTCAACTCAGGAGTGGGAGGGATATTCATGAGCCATGAATTCATGGAAAACAGTGGATTTGAATTGCGCCCCCTGGAGAGGATAATCAGAGTCAAGAACGTGGATGGAACCCTGAACAAGAGAGGGGAGATCTCCCACTATGCCAGAGGACTCTTAATGATCAATGGAAGGATCTTCCCAATGACATTCCTCATTGCAGGATTGGGAAGCAAATCAATCATCCTAGGCCTACCGTGGCTCAGAAGAATCAACCCAGTGATCAACTGGAAGATTGGGACCTTCCAGTTCAGAATGAAGGACGAGACTTACCCAGAGTTCTCATATGGGAAAGGAAGGACCCTCATCAGAAGGGTGCAAACCGAGAAACCCAATGAAGGGTACCTATCGTGGTGCCAGAGGGGAACCGAAAAGAAGAAGGACCCCCTTGACATGACGAAAGAAGAGCAACAGGCATGGTGCCAAAAGATTGTCGCCAAAGGACAAGAAAAGCTTGCCCTCAAGAAGAAGACTGACGAGGAAGAATGAGCATGATGTAAAAAGGTGGCCACCAGAGAGCTGGAGAAACTGGCTGCCAGGAAAGAAGAAGGACGACTGGCAGTAGCCCGGATAGTCATGAAAGCAAGGGAAAAGGTAGCCCTGAAAAGGAAGAAAGAAGAGCTGGCAAAAGAAGAACACCGAGAGCTATGCCGAAGAGTTGTCGCCAAGGCGAAACTGATGGGAGGAGTCCTCCACGAAGAACCAAGAAGAAGCAAGATGCCCGTCGAGACAAGAAAAGTGACGATTGAAGAAATTGACGATGAAGAGATCGTGATCACGACTCTTAAAAATGCGGAGCCCATTGGGCCACAGGACAAAGAAGACACTGGGAAGGACAAGAAATCGCAGACGATGAACTACTGATCACCTACATTCGAGGAGAACCCGTCACAGGAATATTCGAACTGGCTAAGACGCCACTGACAGAGGAGTACGACAAGCCAAGATACGGATACTCCCAGAAGACAAGGACAATCTCTCAAATCGTGAAGACAAAAGGATCACCGTGATATGCATACAGACAGAATATCTGGATTAGGGCAAAGACATCGGTCTCACAACACCTGACACATAAGAAGGAAGGAGACCCTGAACAGAAGACCCTAGACGAACTACTCCCAGAACAGTATAAGGAGTACCAACAGATATTCAAAAAGGAAGCATCGGAAAGATTCCCAGAATCAAGGCCCTGGGATCATGTGATCAAACTTAAACTGGATTTTATGGCAAAGGACTGCAGGGTTTACCCGTTATCGCCGGCAGAACAGAGGAAACTCGATGAGTTTCTCGACGAAAGCCTGAAGAAAGGATACATCCAACCATCGAAATCACCCATGGCATCGCCATTCTTCTTTGTTGTGAAGAAGGACTCAGATGCACTACGGCCCTGCCAAGATTACAGGTACTTGAATAATGGAACAATCAAGAACACCTACCCACTGCCGCTGGTAGGAGACCTGTTGGACAAACTAAGAGGGGTGAAATGGTTTACGAAATTGGACATCCGATGGGATATCACAACGTCAGAATCAAGGATGGAGATCAATGGAAAGCAGCCTTCAAGAGGAACCGAGGGCTGTTTGAACCAACGGTGATGTTCTTCGGATTATGCAACTCACCAGCAACCTTCCGGGCAATGATGAACGAGATATTCCATGACATGATCGGAGAAGGATGGCTCGTGATTTATATGGACGACATCCTGATATTCTCCAAGGATCAGAACAAACACCAGGAAAGGACAAAGAGAGTACTGCAAAGACTGGCAGAAAACAACCTATACCTGAAGCCAGAGAAATGCAAGTTCGACGTCCATGAAGTGGAATTCTTGGGTCTAATCATCCGACCCAATGAAATTGCCATGGACAACACGAAACTGGCAGGTATACAGGATTGGCCTACCCCGACAAACGTAAAGGCAGTCAGATCCTTCCTGAGATTTGGGAATTTCTACAGGAAATTCATTGGACATTTCGCGGAGACAAGCAGACCGCTTAATGAACTGACAAAGAAGGACAAGACATTCAACTGGTCAACGGAATGCAAACAAGCCTTTCAAATGCTGAAAAGGAAATTCGCAGAAGCACCGGTACTGCTGATGCCAGACCCAACAAAGCCATTCACAATCGAATCAGATGCCTCAAAACATGCTACAGGAGGAGTGCTGAGACAAAGGGACACAAATGGGGACTGGCACCCATGCGGATACATATCACATGCGCTAACACCAGCGGAACGGAACTACAAGATTTACAACAGGGAGCTACTAGCGATAATACAATTGCTAGAGACCTGGAGACACTACCTAGTGGGTTCAGGACACCCGATGGTAATCCTGTCGGACCACAAGAACTTGACGTACTTCCGAACAGCGCAGAAATTGAACAGACAACAGGCAAGATGGAGCCTATTCCTATCGGAATTCAACTTGCAAATTGTCCATGTGCCTGGATCACAGATGGTGCAGAGCGATGCATTATCACGGAGAGCAGATCACGTACCAGAAGAAGACAACGACAATGAAGACATCACAATGCTGCCAGAAACAGTATTTGTGAAATTTGTTGACACCGAAATGCATGACTTGCTCGCAGGGAGCATCATGAAAGACGACCTGGTGAAAAGCGCAATCGAGGCGCTAAAGACCAAAGGAACACCGCCGATAAAGTCAGCATTGGAAGACTGGAAGATAGAAGATGGCCTTCTATTCTTCCAAGACAGGTGCTATGTCCCCAACAACAGAGAACTGCAGAAGAGGCTGGTGCAAAAGTACCATGAAGGAATAACCAGCAGACACCCAGGACAATGGCAGACTACCAAAATGATCAGAAGGGACTACTGGTGGCCAGGAATGATGACATACCACATGCCAGCAAATGAAGGTCAACACCCACCCGATGACACCCCCACTGCAACCGATCAAATCCGAAGCAATGAGACCATTTGCAATGGTGACGACAGATTTTATAACTGACTTGCCAGAGTCCGACGGTTATGATGCACTCATGGTCATGGTAGACCATGGGCTTATGAAGGGGGGAATTTTTATCCCTTGCAGGAAAACTGTGGATGCATTGGGAGTGGCCACCCTCTATCTAGACTATGTCTACAAATGATTTGGCCTCCCAGACAAGATCATCTCCAACAGAGATCCCAGATTTGCCTCGCAGCTGTTCCAGGAGCTAGGAAGACTGCTCGGAATCAAGCTGGCAATGAGCACAGTGTACCACCCCCAGACCGACAGGGAGACAGAATGGGTGAACCAGGAAGTGGAAGTATACTTATGGATCTTCTGCTCGAACAACCAGGAGAATTGGAAGCACCTCCTCCTGACTGCGGAGTTCACACACAACCAGAGGACACACTCCATACAGAAGAACTCCCCATTCTACCTCATGATGGGCTATGAGCCCAAGGTGATCCCACTCCCCTACCTGAAGATGAACATACCAGCCATAGAGAAACAAGTAGTTGCGCTGCAACGGGCCCAAGATGAAGTGAAGGCAACTCATGAGTTAGCCCGACAGATGATGGCGGAAAGAACAACAAGGCACTTCACCCCATTCAAAGAAGGAGATAAGGTGTGGCTAGAAGCAAAGAACCTCAAGACGACACACTTGACAAAGAAGCTCGCACCAAAGAGAGAAGGACCGTTCACCATCAAGAAGGTCCTGAGCCCACTCTCCTATCGACTGAAGTTGCCAGGACAATGGAAAATACACCCCATATTCCATGCGGCACTCCTTTCCCCATACAAAGAAACTGAGATGCATGGACCGAACTTCCTGGAACCACCGCCCGACCTGATAGAAGGCGAATCAGAGTATGAGGTGGAAGCAATCATTGGACACAAGAAGAAAGGAAGGACCATGCACTTCCTAGTAAAGTGGGTTGGATACCCGACCTCGGAGAACTCATGGGAGCCTGAGGGAAACCTGAAACATGCCAAGACAATCCTAGAGGCATATAAACAGTGGCGACAGCTGTAGAAATCAAGACCAAAACACCCAACAAACCGACTACAGAGGAACCCCCTCTAGAAAAGAAAAAAGACGAACCATGCTCACTGGAATAGAGATTCTCGCCATTGTCATTGGCACGATCCTAGCTGTTGCGACAGCCCTTACCTTTGCATTCTGCCTTTATGCAATCTTTCGACCAAGACCCGAACCCCCGATTACAGACATTGAATTCTCAATTTTACAACACTCTACAGAGAACCCCCTTTCTAACAACACCACTGACTCGCTGACACCACTGCCCGGGGCAGCACAAACAAGAAGAACCCGATCATGGTCCGAGTTTGGACATGATTTATTCCTCCACCGCACTCCTCGACCCTGACCCATTCATTTATCCAGACCACATCCAACCAGACCCCAGAGAAGGAACGAAGATATTATTTGAAGTCAGTGACTTCAAGGATAGAAAGAGGGTGATGTTACAATTTTTGTTATTGTAACCCAGGATGACCAGACATATGCCAGCAAGGCTGGGTACTTTAATTTCTCATTCAACTCGAACTCAACAGTTGGAAAGCCTCCAACTGTGATACACAACCAACGGTCTACTCAGAAAGCCTCTGAGTATGGATAGCCGTGACAACTTGAGGAAGTACCCAAGTGAAGGCCAGAAGCCCGATACACTAGGAAAGCCTCCTAGTGCAATACCGATATAGTTGGAAAGCCTCCAACTGTGACATACGAAGCCAAGGCTGAGTTAAAGACCTATAGTCTTAACACTGAGTCTCCTCTATTCTCAGGGATAGGCAGTGGGTGCAGTGGTCCCTTTGGTTTGGAAGTCAAACTTTTGTTGTGCTGGCAATCAGGACAAGCTGGGACATAGGCATTCTCAAGATCCCTCTGCATGTTTGGCCAATAGTAACAATTGTGAATGCTCACGTAGTAGTAATGTTTGAAATGCAATTGCAGGGAAGGGGATGGGGATGGGGATGGGGACGGGGACGGGAGCAGGGATGGGAGTGGGGATGGGAGTGGGGATGGGGATGGGAATGGGAATGGGGAAGTGGCACTGACATCAGAGCTTGACAGGACCACAAAAACAATGATATTACTACAATGATGTGCATTAAGAACAGAATACAGACAAAAGCTACATAGATGTATATATAATGAGTAAGGTATTAATTATCCTTCCACATCACTGGGAATTGGCAGGGGAATCGGCCATAATGTCTGAGTGGGATGACAGCATAATTTCTGAGAACCTCCTTTCGAATCATTTCAACTTATTTTCAACCCTTTCCTTCAAAGTGGCATATGTTTTCAATGTTATATCTTGTTGTTCAAGCTTCTACACCTCAGCCATGTACAGACAATGACTGGCATCCTTGTATGATGTGCCAAGCTGGTCTTGAAGGGCCTTCACTTCAGCATGGCAGCTCAACAACTCCCTGTCTGTCAAGTCCTGCAACAGGATGAACTGAGAAATGGGAGCAGCCAGGATACGGAAGTGGCCAGGATACAGGAGCAGCCAGGATGTGGGAGCAGTCAGGATATGGGAGTGGCCAGAGACGTGGCAGTGGCCAGAGAGGTGGCAGTGGCCCTTAACTTCAACCTGATTTGAAATAAATGGAGCTTACCCCTCCATCCACATTATGGACATCAAGTTCCAACTTCTGGCAATAAGTATTCATCACCTGATGAGTGGTGGGAATCATAAAGTGGGGCACTAAATAGTGGTGCCCATCATCAGCTTGGATAGGGATGTAGCCATCTAGAACATTGCCTTGCATTTGCTGCTGGTCGCTCATTGTGGATGGATCAATGTAACAGAGGTTATAATGTGCATCTAATCTAGTGATCAGATATCGATTGGATGTTATTTGTTTGGCCTTGATGAACACACGTGATGGTTGATTTTCATCGTTCCAACTTTCGTTGACTTTCAAACCCTATCACACCCATCCCCATCCCCATCCCCACCCTGACTCATCTCAACATGAACGTTACAGCTCAACAAGTCCTCAGCCACATCAGCCAGATCAAGCAGGCCATTCAAAATGGCCTTCAAACATGAAACATCAAGGCCATCATGAGGGAACAAAAACAGGCACTTGTAAGTAAAATACTATCAGGACGACAATGGGACTAATATACTATAGACCACATTATTTTCATGGCAATGACAGGATCTCGGGGAGGACTTGAAAGCAGCATTCAGTGCCAAGTCATTCTTGTGGGGTTTTTTGGTAGCATGGGGAAGTTCTGACAGAATGGTGATGATGCTCAACCCAGAAACCCAAACAAAACCTACTAAATGGCTTCAGATGGTATAACACAAGTCATAGGAAGGATACAAGGCCCTCTAGATGTCACCTATCAGACCAACCATCAGATAATCATAAAAGAACTGCTTGTCGAAGCAATTCAAAGCTAAAAGAATGTGTTTCAAGGATTTTCAAGGATTTTCAAGGAGTTGCGATATTTTTCGAGATGTCGCAATGAATTTGGAGTGCACAAATATGTTTGGACGCAAAATTAGGGGACTAGATGAGTAATAGAAGCAAAGCAAAGGCAAATCGAGGGAAACGAGAGCAAAAATAGCATAATGCAAAGATTTTCAAGGATTTTTGAGGATTTTTGAGGAGGTTTAGCATAAAACACCAAACTTTGGACTGAATAAGACTAAACTGAACTCTCAAATCACTGCAATCTGGGAGGAAGATGACGACTTTCTTGTTTTTCTCTGTATCTAGTACATCTTTTTATATAAAATTAAAAAAAACTGCCTAAAAAGGCTAGAGAACATGAGGCAAACATGTGGAAAACTTGAGGCAAAATACAATATAAGTATATCAGAACAATAAAGCGAGACTAGAAAGGGTGAATATAACACATGATGAAGAAATAATAAGAAAGAATAGCTAAAACCAGACTGTCCTTGTTATAAATTGCATAAAACATTGGAAACTGCTTCGAGCGGATTGTATGCATGCACATGTGGTTGAAATGTGTTCAATATACTCGATATAGTGTCCCATGTGTCCAGCATGCGTCCAAAGATCATTTGAATAGGAAATACTGTGTCCGAAGATGTTTTTCGAGGTTTGAGGTTTTTTGAAGATTTTTGAAGTTTCTTTGGACTTTGTTCGTGGCCCGAAATTGGTGCAATATTGTTCGACAATGGTAGGGGATACATCTGCCATGTGTGCGATGACCATTCGGATAGTGAGTGTCCGATGTTGATTTTCGATGTTCAATGATTTTTGAAGTCAGTCAAGGGAATATTGGACTTGTTTGAAGGCCAATATCGCTGTGATATTGCTTGAAACTGGTTTGGAACTCATTGATGATGTTCCAAGTGTATATTCTGAGCTGTACGAAGTTTGGGGGAATTGTATTATGGTGGCCAAAGGCATACAAAGAATTTTGAGGTGTTGCGAAGAATTTTCATGACTTTGTAGAGGTTCAGAGAGCTTTGGAGGGGTTTGTATGGGTTTGTAGAGCTTCCACAATGATTGTAGATGTGTTTTCCGAGCTTGAACGACAAGGTGCACCTATCAATGGGTGATGAGATTTTCAGGGAAGGTCAGCTGCATGCAATGAAGAAATTCAACAAGAAATGTGGGATTGCGGGAACCTCATGGGGTTTGGCATTGGGAGCAGGAGGTGGAGCGGCCGCTGGTCCTTCAAGATCAGGAGCAGGACCACAAGGAGCAGGAGCAGCAGGTAGGGGTGTGGGAATGGGAGCGGGAGCGGGAACAGGAATGGGAGCAGGAACAGGAGCAGGAACAGGAACAGGAACAGGAACAGGAACAGGAGTGGGAATGGGAATGGGAATGGGAATGGGAATGGGAACAGGAATGGGAGTGGGAGCGGGAACAGGAATGGGAGCAGGAACAGGAACAGGAACAGGAATGGGAGCGGGAATGGGAACGGGAGCAGGAACAGGAATGGGAGCAGGAATGGGAATGGGAGCAGGAATGGGAATGGGAGTGGGAATGGGAACGGGAGCGGGAGTGGGAACAGGAATGGGAGCAGGAACAGGAACAGGAACAGGAACAGGAACAGGAGAGGGAATGGGAACGGGAGCAGGAATGGGAATGGGAGTGGGAGCAGGAACAGGAAGCGGGAATGGGAATGGGAACGGTGATAGGTCCACCTTGTCATTCAAGCTCGGAAAACACATCTACGATCATTGTCGAAGCTCTATAAGGTTCTACAGACCTCTACAAAGCTCTACGAACCCATACCCCTCCAAAGTTCTACAAACCTCTGCAAAGTCACAAAAATGCTTCGAAATTCTTTGCATGCCTTCGGCCATCGTAGTACAATTCCCCTGACCTTTGGACAGCTCAGAATATACACTTGGAACATTGTCGATGAGTTCCAAACCAGTTTAGAGCAATATTGCAGTGATATCAGCCTTTGAACAAGTCCAATATTTCCTTGACTGACTTCAAAAATCATCAAACATCGAAAATCGACATCGGACACTATATCGCTGTCCAAATGGTCATTGCACACATGCCAGATGTATCCCCTACCATTGTCAAACAATATCGCACCGATTCGAGGGGAGAGCAGGCAAAGAAAACAACAGGCAGCAGTGGAGCCATCAGGATCCAGATCATGCCAGCCAGAACATTGATGCCCAGATGCGCGCCCATCGGCACCACCCACCCCAACCACTCCAGCAAGACCAAGCGGGAGTGGCAGGACCAGGTGCTGATAGGTCCACCTTGTTGTTCAAGCTCGGAAAACACATCTACGATCATTGTCGAAGCTCTACAAACCCCTCCAAAGCTCTACAAACCTCTACAAAGTCACGAAAATGCTTCAAAATTCTTTGCAACACCTCAAAATTCTTTGTATGCCTTCAGCCACCATAATACAGTTCCCCCGACCTTCATACAGCTCAGGATATACACTTGGAACATCATCAATGAGTTCTGAACCAGTTTTGAGCAATATCACAGCAATATTGGCCTTTGAACAAGTCCGATATTTCCTCGACTGACTTCAAAAATCATTGAACATTGAAAATTGACATTGGACACTATATCGCTATCTGAATGGTCATCGCACACATGCCAGACATATCCCCTATCATTGTCGAACAATATCGCACCAATTTCGGACCACAAACAAAGTCCAAAGAATCTTCAAAAATCTTCAAAAAACCTCAAACCTCAAAAAACATCTTCAGACACAGTATTTCCTATTCGAATGATCTTTGGATGCATGCTGGACACATGGGACACTATCTCGAGTATATTGAACACATTTCAACCGCATGTGCATGCATACAATCCGCTTGAAGCAGTTTCCAATGTTTTATGCAATTTATAACAAGGACAGTCCACTTTTAGCCCTGGAGGAACATCCATGTTTTCTGTGCACAACAGCTGGTTCTCTGTCACTTGACTCATCTTTCTTATTTTTCTTCATCATGTGTTATATTCACCCTTTCTAGTCTTGCTTTATTGTTCTGATATACTTCTATTGTCTTTTGCCTCGAGTTTTCCACATGTTTGCCTCATGTTCTCTAGCCTTGTTAGGTAGTTTCTTTATTTTATATAAAAAGATGTACTAGATACAAAAAAAAAAAATATTCATTGTCTTCCTCCCAGATCACAGTGATTTTAGAGTTCAGTTTAGTCTTATTCAGTCCAAAGTTTGGTGTTTTATGCTAAATTTCCTCAAAATTCCCCCAAATTCCTCAAAAATCCTCAAAAATCCTTGAAAATCTTCAAATTATGCTACTTTCACTCTTGTTTCCCTCAATTTGCCTTGGTTTCACTTCTACTACTCGTCTAGTCCCCCAATCTTGTATCTGAACATATTTGTGCACTCCAAATTCATTGATCTATCCACGAAATAGTCCAAAAATTCATCAGATTTCATCAAAACTCGTTCATCCTCATTGTGCCTCTCGATATCATCATCCTCTCATATTCATGGTCACTCACCTCTCACATCATTTATAAACCTTTCCATCACTCACCAATATCCTTGCAGTCTATTTCGCAATCTCAAAAAATATCGCAACTCCTCGAAAATCCTCAAAACACATTCTTTTAGCTTCAAATTGCTTTGACAAGCAGTCCTTTTATGACTATTTGACAGTCTGTCTGACAGGTGACATATAGAGGGCTTTGCATCCTTCCTCTAACCTGTGTTATACCATCTGAAGCCTTTTTGTGGGTTTTGTTTCAGTTTCCTGGTCAAGTATTATCAGCACACACTTCAGAGCAGCAGTGGGAGCTCTGGTGAGGATTTTGAAAATGATGGGGAATCAGAGGGGACAGAAGGCAATGGATGGAAGGATGCCAAGTTTGGCAGCCTACACTAGACTTAGGTTTACTAAAAGACAGGATCAAATTATCTTTGTTGCATGGAAGTAGGAACCATAAGTTACTACAAATAAAAGAATAGGAAGTTACTATACCTTCATTGCATGGAAGTAGGAATAAAGGTTAAGGAATAAAAAATAAGTAATATATAAGAAAAGATCGACCATGTAAGTAAAAGGCCACATCAAGCATAGTGTGTGATTTGGGAAGGCCACATTGGGCATAGTCACATAATAGGAAGGTACCGCATCAATAGGGTAATGTCGGCACTACTGGATGTGGATAAGGATGTATGGTGCCATTGGAGTGTTGCAGAGTGACCCTCCAGGCCTTCTTAGCATGCCATTTGGGCACTGTCTGGCCATGTTTGGCAGTAGCTTTAGAGCTTAGTCAGCATGTAGCTTGTGTAGGAGGAGAGCTGATTCCAATCATCATCACATTCCTTTGCATTGCTAGCGACTCCAAGCACTTAGGAGGCAGCTTGGGCCTCTCCATTTGGTGACGAGAGTGTGATTCAAACTCTAGCAGGCCATGACAATTCTTTTTAAGCCACTTCTCAGGTCTATCTGTTTTTTATTACATCCATCGAGCCAGCAATGCCAAGAGAACTACGAGAAAAAAGTCTAAAGTCTAAGTTTAAAAGTCTAAAAGTTAATCATGGCACCAGGAAATGGCCCAAGTCACAAGAGCTCTAAGACAAAGAAGAAAACCACAGAATCTGGACGCATACCCACAAAAAATGCACCCCCCAAACTATTGCCTACCAAGGTTTCACCAAGCCTCCGTAACTCCAAGCCTGTGGATTTGTTCAATGCAGCAGTTGAAAAGTTCACTGACTGACAAAACCCTGCTGTCACCTTTCGAGAGATATGGGATTCTACAGTCAGAATCGGCCAACAGCAGTCCTTTGGTGAAGTTGGAGTGGAAGAAGTCGAAGAAGCACAGGACATGGGCTTGAAGTCATTGGCGATGTCAGCCTTGATCTGTGAGATAATATCCAGAGCTGCCATCTGTTCTGTTCCTTGTTCCCCAATGATGCCAGAGACTAAGGGAGGAATAACATGCAGACTATGTCCCATGCGAATCTGGAAACCAGAGTATCCCATGGACACATTGATAGAGTTTATCATGGGGGACTGGATGATATGTAAGGCATGTACCCACCCCTTTTGGTTTTGCTCGACATGGAAATGGACACATTTATTCAAGGTTTTGTTCGTTTGCTCGCTAGCACCATCTGTCTGCAGATGGTAAATGGCTGACATCATCAGGTGTACACCCATCAATTTGTGAAGCACTTTCCAGAATTTGGACATGAATAGCTTATCGCAGTCACTGATCAGTTCCAACGGTAGTCTGTTCTTGCAGTACCACTCATTGAAGAAAATCAAAGCCAAGTCTGGTGCAGTAATATCAGTCCAAGTGGGAATCAGCTGGATATCCAAACCCAGTCAGTCAGTCACAGTCAGGATGCAGTCATAACTGTCATCCTCAGGTAAAGGACCCCCAAAGTCCAGGCATACCAAGTCTCCTCTATTCTCAGGGATAGGCAGTGGGTGCAGTGGTCCCTTTGGTTTGGAAGTCAAACTTTTGTTGCACTGGCAATCAGGACAAGCAGGGACGTAGGCGTTCTCAAGATCCCTCCACATGTTTGGCCAATAGTAACAATTGTGAATGCTCACATAGGACTTATTGGCCCCAAAGTGGCCAAGTGTGTCATGAGCCAGCTGGAAGAGATCCTCATGGAGTGTGCCATAGCGAGGGATCACAAGCCAGTCACCGATGAACCATAGCTCATTTTCAAATCGGATCCCAGGTATACTTTTATCCACTACAGAGAGTTTCTGGGGAAAATCTTCTTCTTTGTAACCCAGGCATATGTCACGCAAGAAAGATTCATCTGCAGAAATTGTCAAAATCATGTTGCATGATGTTTCGATTTTTAACCAGCTGTCCCACCATAAAGGTGAGTCAGCAACATCCACATCTCCAGACACCTCTTCAGGTGGGTTGTCAGGTAGGTGGGAAAGGGTGTCAGCTACTGTGTTATCTTCACCACAAATGTAGTGAATAGTCATGTCGAATTGGGATAGGTGTTCCATCCAATGGGCTTGTCATCATGATAAGTCTTTCTGAGTATCGAAGTTTTCTAGAGTTCTATGATCTGTGTACATGATGAATTGTGAGCCCAGCAGGTCAGAGTGCCACTTTTTTTTTGACATCGACAACGCCTTGTTATTAGCCACGTTGACATTGTCTATCCAGATGACTAAATGCCGCTCAAACCAAACCCTGTCTCACCAGCCTTCAGTCAACACCTCCCTTACAATGCATAGTAGGGCGAGGAATACAAACACTACAAACTCCCCCACTGCAAATGCTGCATTGATAAACTCGCTCATGCCCATTGATTCAATTGACACATGTACATCCACCTCTACTGCCCTTCTTGTTGAAAAAGCCACAACTGCTGCTTTAGACATGCATACAGCCATCTCTCCTACCTCATCTTCCCCACTTGCATCCAACCACTTCATAAATGAAGGTCTTCCTCCGACTCTGATGAATATCGTGTACTATCATTGACGCTGAACATGTCCTCCACTGGCACAACTGCAGTATTGAGCCTCAACAATGGCAAAGGTCCTATGATATCTGCAGGTGCCATGACACCTGAACACCTGCACAGATTCAAACACCATGCACGCAGATACTTACAGAACACAGACAGCCTCAATGCTAAGAACTTCATTGATCATATCGTCTACTCTTTTGAAGACCCTCTATTCTCTGACTGGTACCAGTCACAACAAGATCTCTTGTCTCCCCTTTCTTTCCTTGAATTCATGTCTAAAGTCCATGCATGCTGCCTGCCTAAATGATGGCAACAGGACCTAGCATGGAAGGTTCATTCAACAAAACAGAACAAAACCCCATTCTCGGAGTTCATCGACACCTTGCGCCATGACAACCTCCTACTGAAAAACTCTCAATACCACCTGTCTCCTCCTCAACTCTGCATGCAGATCGAATCCAACATCTCCCCAGAACTAGCTTCCATGTTTGACCGATGGAAAGACAATCACGATTCTGATGACGAGTCAGGCAAAGAGAACGAGGGTTCAGGTGAGCCTGAGGATGACGTTGCTGCAGCCATAGCCAAAGCGAGTACTACTGCACTCAAAGCCAAAGCCAAACTACAGTCCTTCATCAATACGCTCACCAAACTCAATCAGAAGCTTATCAAAGACTGCAACACTGATAGATGTGATGCTGAGGATGTGGCATGCAGCCTAAAATGCTTGAGCTCTACAGTCAGATTGTCCGATTCCTCTCACCATCCTCCGCATACTCGCTCCCAACCCACTACTTCATCCCATATGCAATTGACATCATCCTCGTCATTGTTGTCGCATCCCCCAAAACTGACGGACCATGAACAATTGTATCTGGAAAGCCACAGCAGGTGCAAGAAATGCCGTGGGTTTTGTTTACCTGATGGACATTCTTGCGAGTTCCCAACTGGCAAAGGTTACATCGAACACACAATAGTTTCCATGAACAAAGTGAGGAAACATATCAAGTTTGCTCCACTGCCAATCCCTTGAGATGAACATTTGTCAACTGTTGCTTCTGTTTCTTCTCAACCTGCACAACCAATGATGGCTCCTCCAGCATTGCCCATCATGGCAGTGTTGGGTATGCTGCTTACCCCATCACATCAGTCTGCCCACCCAATGATTCATTGATTCTAGGTGGAGGGGATGGTGACCTGTCTCGTGACTCCAATGACTCGGTAAGCACACACATACCTTTCTTTTTGCCCCACCTTGTGTGGAAATGCACTATTGAAAGCCACGATCCCTTCTCTATCTCTCGTGTACCTGTTGAGGCTTTAATTGACCATGGCTCTGGTCCAGTTTTGATCAATCATGACCTTGTCTCTTGCTTGCAATTGCCAGTTCGCTTACTTCACCAACCATTTCCTGTTTCTGGCGCATTTTTCAATGGCTCAAATACGACTCCTCAGATTTCACTTATCCATTGGGTAAAACTCAAATTGCATGACCGTAATAATTGGTATTCTGCTTGTACTGTTTGCGCTCTTGTTGCACCTGGCTTGTACCACCTGATAATCCTTGGACTCCCTTTCTGCATCATAATAATGTCACGGTAAATGTCCATGATGCTTCTGCAATACATATGACTTTGAACTTTGACCTCCTACACCCTGTTGCCCCACCTGTACATAATAAGCCTATGATAAAATTACAAGGGGTTATTACAACAAATATTGCAAACAGAAAACTTTTGCTAAATGAGCTGAAAGAGATCTGTGCTGTGCGCCGACCATTAATAGATGCATGTTGTGAGCGCATAAACAGCATCGATGTAATTGCTGCTATTTGTGGGCATATAGAACAACTAGCGGCTGTTGAACATTTGGAAAAATTGAATGAACAGGTTCATGAAACATATGCAGACATGTTAAAACTGATCCCACATGTGGATGAAATGCCGGATATGGTGCCATGCAAAATTCAATTAAAAAATGCAGAAAAAACTGTCTCCACTCGGAGCTACTCATGCCCATGAAAGTTCCATGAAGCTTGGAGGATTCTAATTCAATGACACTTAGAGGCCGGGTGCATCCATCCATCCCCATCAGAACATGCTTTGCCTGCTTTCCTGGTTCCTAAGGCTGATAATACTGTCCTCCCATGTTGGGTAAACGACTACCATCAACTTAACTCAAACCCTATCATGGATTCTCATCCACTGCCTCGCGTCGATGATATCCTTGCAGACGCTGGGCATGGCAAAATATGGAGCAAACTGGACATGACTGACAGTTTCTTCCACATGAAAATGGACCCTGAGAGCATCCATCTCACCACTGTCATGACACCTCTGGGCCTGTACAAGTGGGTTGTGATGCCTCAAGAACTCCATAATTCTCCTCTCATCCATCAGCGATGTGTTACTGGTTGTCTACGTCCTTTCCTAGGAATTTTTTGTCATGTTTATCTCGACAACATTGTGATCTATTCAGACACTTTGGCAGAGCACAGTGAACACATCAAACAAGTTCTGAGTGCGCCGCACAGGGATTGACTGTACTGCAATCCAGAACAATCAAAATTCTACCTCGCAGAGCTGGTCTTCCTGGGACACTGTATCTCTCAGGAGGGGATTGAAGCATGCTTGTCCAAGGTGTACAAGATCCTGAATTGGCCTACACTGAATTCTGCTACCGATGTAAGAAGCTTTCTAGACTTGGTGCATTATATTGCCACTTTCCTACCTAACCTGGCAGAGCACACTATGACCCTTACACCTCTGACTATGAAAGAGTGTGAAAAGCACTTCCCTCCTTGGACATCCAAACACCAGTTCGTCTTTGAGGTGATCAAAAGTCTTGTAGTCAGCAGAGAGTGCCTTACAGTGATCGATCACATGAACCCTGGAGACAATAAGATCTTTGTTATATGCGATGCCAGAAATAAACACACTGGTGCAGTGTTAAGCTGGGGGCCTACTTGGGAAAGTGCTCATCCAGTAGTGCTTGATTCAATGCACACACAAAAGAACTACCCGGTGATGATGCTCAACCCAGAAACCCAAACAAAACCCACAAAAAGGCTTCAGATGGTATAACACAAGTCAGAGGAAGGATGCGAGGCACTCTAGATGTCACCTGTCAGACCGACCATCAAATAGTCATAAAACAACTGCTTGTCGAAGCAGTTCGAGGCTAAAAGAATGTGTTTTGAGGGCTTGCAATGTTTTTTGAGGGGTTGCGATGATTTGCGAGGTGTTGCAATGATTTTCGAGATGTCACAATGCTTTTCGAGATGTCGCAATATTTTTCGAAGAAGTTTCGAGGAATTTCGAGTGTGCAGATATGTTTGGACACAAGATCGGGGGACTAGACAAGTAGTAGAAGTGAAGAAAAGGCTAATCGAGGGAAGCGAGAGCGAAAATAGTGTAATGCAAGGAATTTCAAGGAATTTTGAGGAAGCTTAACATAAAACACCTAACTTCGGACTGAATAAGACTAAACTGTACTCTCAAATCACTGTGATCTGGGAGGAAGACGACGACTTTCTTGTTTTTCTTTGTATCTAGTACATCTTTTTATATAAAATAAAGAAAGTACCTAAAAAGGCTAGAGAACATGAGGCAAACATGTGGAAAACTTGAGGCCAAAGACAATATAAGTATATCAGAACAATAAAGCAAGACTAGAAGGGGTGAATATAACACATGATGAAGAAATAATAAGAAAGAATAGCTAAAACCAGACTGTCCTTGTTATAAATTGAATGAAAGATCGGAAACTGCTTTGAGCAGATTGTATGCATGCACATGCAGTTGAAATGTGTTCAATATACTCGATATAGTGTCCCATGTGTCCAGCATGCATCCGAAGATTGTTCGAATAGGAAATACTGTGTCTGACGATGTTTTTCGAGGTTCGATGTTTTTCAAAGATTTTCGAAGATTCTTCGGACTTTGTTTGTGGCCCGATATCGGTGCGATATTGTTCGACAATGGTAGGGGATACATCCGGCATGTGTGCAATGATTATTTGGATAGCGATATAGTGTCCAATGTCAATTTTCGATGTTCAATGATTTTCAAAGTCAGTCGAGGAAATATTGGACTTGTTCGAATGCCAATATTGTTGTGATATTGCTCGAAACTAATTCGGAACCCATCGATGATATTCCAAGTGTATATCCTGAGCTGTACGAAGGTCGGGGGAATTGTATTATGGCGGCCAAAGGCATACAAAGAATTTCGAGGTGTCGCGAAGAGTTTCAAAGTGTTGCAAAGAATTTTGAAGCATTCTCATGACTTTGTAGAGGTTTGTAGAGGTTTGTAGGACTTTGGAGGGGTTTGTAGAGCTTCGACAATGATCGTAGATGTGTTTTCTGAGCTTGAACGACAAGGTGGACCTATCACCGGTGCATGAAAAGAAAATGCTAGCGATTGTTCATGCTCTAAAGAAGTGGCACTCTGACCTGCTGGGCTCACAATTCATCGTGTACACAGATCATAGAACTCTAGAAAACTTTGATAATCAGAAAGACTTATCATGGCGATAAGCCCATTGGATGGAACACCTATCCCAATTTGACATGACTATTCACTACATTCATGGTGAAGATAACACAGTAGCCAATGCCCTTTCCCACCTACCTGATGACCCACCTGAAGAGGTGTCTGGAGACGTGGATGTTGCTGACTCACCTTTATGGTGGGACAACTGGTTGAAAATCAAAACTTTCCTGGCCGCCTTGCACTGCCCATACTGCTGTGCACCAGGCTGCTGTCTCTATTGCAAATTTGACTATGGATTCCTGTGTGGCTCCCGCTAGATAATTTATCTATGCAGTCAAGACACTGCCGCAGTCTTCATTCCTGTTCTGCATTATTCTGGACTACAGTATTTAAGCTTAGTTAGTTTCGCCTTGTATTCCTCAGTTCGTATATTGACATAGACTCAACTTTAATCTGCCAATCCAAACCTCCTTCTACTCCAACCTCAGTTCTCTAAGAGTCTGAACTCCATTCGACTCGACCTCCAGTCTCCCTCTGAAGTTCTAACCTCATCTGAACTTAACCTAAGTCCCTCCATACTCCTTCCCGTGTTTACCCACACTTTCCCACTCCTACCTCCAAACCTCCAACTTGAAAATTAGGACACCAGACGAGGTGAAGGGTGCAGCTTCTTACAAGCTGAAGCGAAGTCCTTTCCATTTCCCCTCCTGCAGAATCTGCAATGACCTGACAACCCTCCGTAAACAATACCTGCAGTGTCCGATCAGATTCTGACGAACCTTTTAGGATCAGTTCTTAATAATGGTACACAATATTCATCAGAGTCAGAGGAAGACCTTCATTTACAAAGTGGTTTAGCAGGTGAGGGAGGTGAGGATGGAGGGCTGGATGCAAGTGGGATGCCAGCCCAGAAAAAGGTGTAAGCCTGCTTACATACACATCATTGACTCTCATTTGTACATGGTTCAAGAACTGACCATATTAACCACACATCATATTATTATTCCCCATTCTTCCTTTCCCCCATATATTCTGCTTATTCTTTATGCTTGTATTATTGTCTACTCCTAATACCACATTGTTGTCCTGTCACACTAGTGATTTGACATGAGTGTTATATTGGTCTTTTTTCTTACTAGCCTTTTTTAGTGGAAATCTACCCGATAGAACTTGTATCCCGATCTGCGATGATACTCATTAGCAGACCATACCGACAAGCAATTTTCTTTATGAACAAATGACCAAAGTCTTCTGAGGTCAATCCTGTTGTGACCAGAATGAAATTTCCATGTTTCATAAGTCTGTCTATTACAATGAAAACACTGTTGAATTCCCCTGACATTGGCAGGTTAACTATAAAGTCCATGGATATGGACTCATAAGGGCATTTCGGAATTGGATTTGGGATGAGGTAACCATAGTGTTTAAAATTGCTAGTCTTGATCTTCTGACAAACATCACATGAAGTGCAGTATCATAGATTGTCCACTTTCATCCATTTCCAATAGAACTGTGGGGTCCATGTCTGCCATAATCGCTCTGGTCCAGCATGGGCTGTTTTGAAAGAGCTTTTGTGAGCCTCTTCCGGGATTTGTAAGGGTTGGTTTTCTGGCATGCATAATCTTGGTTGAAATTCTTCATCTCGGAAATATAGGAGTCCACTCTCTTTTTTGAAAAATCTTCTTCCAGGAATCCAGTGATCTTTGTCCAAATTCTCATGGTTTCAAATGCTTTTGAGGCCCTTATCCAGCTGATATTCTTTGACAAAATCCTTTACTAGATTTTCATCCATGGTCACGTGGATATTTGGTGGAGGATTCATGGCCCTCCAATATTTGTTTGTTATCATGCCAGAATCGTTGCTGCCTTTTCAGGTCCTGGGTTTGTCTAATTCTTCTCTTGACTCTTTGATCCCTGTTGCCTTCCAAGCTGAATGTTCATCCTCCAGGCAATCATTAAAATCGCAGGCGACAAACATAGCATTTCTAGAGAAACTTGCGTGCAACATACTCTTGACATATGCTCCTACATGTCGTTGGTAGTATGTCATTGATTTTCGCAGTCATGCTTAGGCAATCTTGTCAATACATTTTTTGTTTGTTGTGGGTTTGGGTTTCAAGATATGTATTATATGGTATGAACAATGGCTGACATTATTTAACATTGAGAGGGCAATATCATATTCTGATGCTATTTTGAACTTAATGCAAACATAAAGATCAAGTGGTAATCTGCTGGTAAGGTCGCAATGTCCTGGTAACATCAATGCATATGAGCGCCTATATGCTGAACCCAATGCATGTTGAGCCGTCAGTAGCAGATGCAGGCAGCACTGATTCAGTGACAAGAACAAGAACTCATGAGCTAGCTTTTGTCAACAAAGATTACTGTGAGTTCAAGCCATTATCAGCACTCTAACGCACCTGATATGATGTCAAGACACCAAAACCAATGACTTTCACATTTGTGCTAAGAAGAAGAGAGAGTCATCTTGATCAACTTTATCGCATGCTGAATTGAATGCCAAAGTTATCAGCACAGGCAGCAGAAGGCACCCTAAATGACAGCATGTGAATTTTGCACATGATATGAGTCTGGATTGAATATGTCTGTATTCATGGTCATCGTGCCTACCCGAGGGTGGTACTGAAATTCAACACTAAAATTCAACACTCACATTCTTTCTCAGCCTTAGAGCAACTACTCATAAGGTGGTTTGCGGGTGCTATGACAATGAGTATCATAGTACGGACACCCAAGGCACCATGATGACACCACAGGATTGGTACAACACCAGATGACAAGCTGAGCACTCACCCCCAGCCTTGTGAGCCACTGCTCATGAAGTGGAGTGTGAGTGTTGAATTTTAGTGTTGAATTTCAGTACCACCCTCGGGTAGGCACGATGACCGCAATGCCAACCCTCCAACCACCTCACTTCATGAATCCTTTGCACAGCCTCTATAAGTCAGACAGCAAGCAATATCTTGCTGCTGTGCAACAGAAGCTTCTACAGAACCAAAGTGAGGCAGGGTAGGTGTAGAACACCACGGACATACCCCATAGATACCACACAATAATGCAGCGTCTGCAAGAATATAGCCCAATTCTCTGCAAAAGGATAACACTGTGATTGTCACATAAACATACTGCCTCTTGACAATGTGTACCAGTAGTTTGTCTTTACTTGTTTAGTTGAAAACATTCTGTTGATCCATATTCTTTTAGATTATTTTAGCATGCCCATCTTGCATCTTCCTGACATCTCAACCGTCCTCACCCATCAGCGATTATGCACTTTCATTGTCCTTGCCTAATTCCCAATGCGTGATGCAAGCACTTACACACCAGTCCTCAGTCATTCTGCCTCTGCACTCTATATTCCACCCAACATCTATAAAATCCTCTCCTAACAGCACCCACCATGCAAATCTCCCAATCATGCCATGTTTCCTCGACCTAGTATCTCAACCAGCTCATTATTTAAAGTTTTGTCTTTCAAAGGTTTCATTCTGGAATTTTCTTTGCCCTATGTGCATGGTGCATGGTGCTGATCCCACCAGAGGTTCATGGTCTGCTGCTGCTGAGTGCAGTTTTCTTGTTGAACTACCAACTTTATCTCCATCTATATCTGCTGCAGATCTAGTGAAGACAATGGAGCACAATTTGTAACAGTGGATAATGAGGAGGGGGTCACAAAGGAGATCACAGTGCCAGTGTTAGAGTGAATACAGACATATTCAATCCAGACTCATATCATGTGCAAAATTCACATGCTGTCATTTAGGGTGCCTTCTGCTGCCTGTGCTGATAACTTTGGCATTCAATTCAGCATGCGATAAAGTTGATCAAGATGACTCTCTCTTCTTCTTAGCACAAATGTGAAAGTCATTGGTTTTGGTGTCTTGACATCATATCAGGTGCGTTAGAGTGCTGATAATGGCTTGAACTCACAGTAATCTTTGTTGACAAAAGCTAGCTCATGAGTTCTTGTTCTTGTCACTGAATCAGTGCTGCCTGCATCTGCTACTGACGGCTCAACATGCATTGGGTTCAGCATATAGGCGCTCATATGCATTGATGTTACCAGGACATTGCGACCTTACCAGCAGATTACCACTTGATCTTTATGTTTGCATTAAGTTCAAAATAGCATCAGAATATGATATTGCCCTCTCAATGTTAAATAATGTCAGCCATTGTTCATACCATATAATACATATCTTGAAACCCAAACCCACAACAAACAAAAAATGTATTGACAAGATTGCCTAAGCATGACTGCGAAAATCAATGACATACTACCAACGACATGTAGGAGCATATGTCAAGAGTATGTTGCACGCAAGTTTCTCTAGAAATGCTATGTTTGTCGCCTGCGATTTTAATGATTGCCTGGAGGATGAACATTCAGCTTGGAAGGCAACAGGGATCAAAGAGTCAAGAGAAGAATTAGACAAACCCAGGACCTGAAAAGGCAGCAACGATTCTGGCATGATAACAAACAAATATTGGAGGGCCATGAATCCTCCACCAAATATCCACGTGACCATGGATGAAAATCTAGTAAAGGATTTTGTCAAAGAATATCAGCTGGATAAGGGCCTCAAAAGCATTTGAAACCATGAGAATTTGGACAAAGATCACTGGATTCCTGGAAGAAGATTTTTCAAAAAAGAGAGTGGACTCCTATATTTCCGAGATGAAGAATTTCAACCAAGATTATGCATGCCAGAAAACCAACCCTTACAAATCCCGGAAGAGGCTCACAAAAGCTCTTTCAAAACAGCCCATGCTGGACCAGAGCGATTATGGCAGACATGGACCCCACAGTTCTATTGGAAATGGATGAAAGTGGACAATCTATGATACTGCACTTCATGTGATGTTTGTCAGAAGATCAAGACTAGCAATTTTAAACACTATGGTTACCTCATCCCAAATCCAATTCCGAAATGCCCTTATGAGTCCATATCCATGGACTTTATAGTTAACCTGCCAATGTCAGGGGAATTCAACAGTGTTTTCATTGTAATAGACAGACTTATGAAACATGGAAATTTCATTCTGGTCACAACAGGATTGACCTCAGAAGACTTTGGTCATTTGTTCATAAAGAAAATTGCTTGTCGGTATGGTCTGCTAATGAGTATCATCGCAGATCGGGATACAAGTTCTATCGGGTAGATTTCCACTAAAAAAGGCTAGTAAGAAAAAAGACCAATATAACACTCATGTCAAATCACTAGTGTGACAGGACAACAATGTGGTATTAGGAGTAGACAATAATACAAGCATAAAGAATAAGCAGAATATATGGGGGAAAGGAAGAATGGGGAATAATAATATGATGTGTGGTTAATATGGTCAGTTCTTGAACCATGTACAAATGAGAGTCAATGATGTGTATGTAAGCAGGCTTACCCCTTTTTCCGGACTGAAGAAGGATCAGCACATCCATCATAAGGCCGATGGAGGTGCCAATGCCGATCCAAGACATGACATACATCTGTCATACTTGTCAGTGATGTATACTTACTTCCTTTAGGAAAGATCTCAACATACAAGCTCGGCATAGAGAATTTTTTGCATCCAACGTTGTTTTACAAAGTTTGCCTGGTCTAACTCCAACAAAACTTGACAGAATTGGGACTCCGCATACCACATGATCTCTTGTGTCTGCATTTGGAGTTGCCCTTTTGGGCCTGATTGCAAAGAAAAAGGGTTGAAGATTGAGAGACTTTTGTTTGACATGGTCATGGTTGGTGATCAAGATAATCATGTTTACATCATGTTTACATCATGTTTACATAATACATGTGGCCCTTTTCAGTCAGAGAGGGGAGATATAATCAGCATTTGTTGATCTAAATGCATTGTCAGCCCTCAATACTAATTCATATCATGAAGCATGCTGGCAATTAGCATAGGCTAGCGGACCAGGAAGGGTATTCTCAGACTGTGAGGCTGACTGCCACCGTTGGCTGTGATAGATGAAATACCACACAGTCCACTGCATTTCATATGTGACCAGTAGAAATTCCTCCCTCCATCGATTTCTCTGAGCCCGTGAACGAAGCCAATGTACTCGCCTGACTATGAAAATTGTTAGTACAATGAATATGGATGGCTACAAAATATATTTACATTCCCAGAATCAGCTGGCATCGGCAATGGCATCGGGAACAGGAACGGCATCGGCATCGGCCATGAGACCAGTATGAATGTGGGAATTATGCCAAATCCAGGACAGATGAACAGAGGTGGAACCAGGTACATTCAGATTCAAAATAGCTGTGCTGGCATTGAGGTCATCCTTGGATAACTGCTGAAATGCTGAAACATACTCAATGTGTCATCATCACAATCCAGTGCCAGCATTCAGCTATGGCAATGGTTATACATTCGGGCATGCAAGCTAATTTTGTTAACCAACTCATGGACAACAGCTCGTGATCGGGTGCAAACTCCCTTTCGTGGTGCCACTCAAATGATGTGTGAATATTGAAATGATTTATTGGCAATGAGCTCCCACAGCTGGTGCAGCAGTCGGTTTGCCTGGATCTTGCGGAGGTTAATCTCTACATCCACAAGATTGCCATTAGAGGGGAGGTATACTTGTTGCTCCTCAACTGGAATAGCATGTGTGTGGGCTGGGAGATCTGACAGGCCTGATGCCACAGCACTGTCATCATCCAGGTCACTGGGGGTATCAAATTCCCCTTCATTATCATGGGTGATCCATGAGGAAGCAATGTCATGATTGGCAATGTTGGCAGCATTTTGTAACTGCATTAAGATTACCATGTGAGATGTGAGAGCTTCTCTCTCCCATTCAACAGCTTGCATGTCAGAAATGTGAGGTGATTTACCAAGTCAATGGACTTTGTCTCATAATTCAATCCTGGTGACGATCAATGATGGGTTGTGATTGGTGGTAGGCAGTACAACTCACTGCATTTGTTCAAAAAGAATAGCAAAATCAATCCACTTCTCGACCATGGATTGAACCAGTGCCGATGCCGAAGTTAAGGCTGATCCCATCCCCGCTGCCAATGCCGTCCCCGCTGCCAATCCTGTTCCCGCTGCCAATCCTGACCCCGCTGCCAATCCTGACCCTGTTGCCAATCCTGTCCCCACTGCCAATCCTGACCCCATTGCCAATCCTGTCCCCGCTGCCTCTGCCGTTTCTGATATGTGAGTGGCATACATATCCATTACCCTGATATCTGTGAGCCTCTGGGATTCTGCTGCCCTCACTTCATCCTCCCATCGTTCGATTGCCAGTTGGCCAGATGCTGCCATTAGTTCACCATGGTATTGGCCGAGTTGTGTAGAGTTCTCAAGGGCTTCCCGAGATTTTGAGCAGAGTGTGACTGTCATGCCAAGCATTTTCTTGTGATTTGAATCTGTAGCATGATCATCAAGCATTTCTGCCTGATGTGGCAAGGTCGCTGTTCTGACCATCGGAGAAATGGAATTCAGTGATGCCCACAGAGACTCAAGTATTTCTCCTGCTACAATGCCAGACCCTGGAATGAAAGACGGAGCATAGCGAAAAAAGCATTCATCCTTGTGGCCATGAACATGCAAAAGCTCAATGGCCTGGTCAATGGTCAAGCCGGCTGGAAGATGGGCACCAATACGTTCCTGAAGGTGGATAATGTACTGGCAGACAATGTCATAAATGAGCATGACTCCCTGTTGAGGGTCAACTCTGGTGGTCTTCAGCGCTTGAAGGAAAGCAAAGTCGACATTCTTTTGCTGTTCTCCATGAAACAGGTCTACCAATGCATTGGGCACATAACATCCATGCTGTGCACACACAATGGCTGCTACTCCAGTCCTGTCACATGCCTTTGATGCCAGAAAAGCATTCACAACAGCTAGGAATTTATTTTCACAAGGAGCCTTCTGGAAACCCAAATACAAATCAGACCGGCTTTGGGGGTGGCATCAGGAATGGCATTGGCCACCACCAAGGGAAGGTACCTACCGTTAATCATTCTATGGTGGCTTGGAGAAACAGAAACAGCTCATATTCAGCCCGATTTGGGGCCATCCCACCTCCATCCCATAGCCATATATCAGTATCGGAGTTTTTCTGCCGAACATGATCAGCTTTGAAATTGCCATCAGCCATGAATATGTGTTTAAAAACAAATCTGAAATCCATGGTATCATTTTAGATGCTACTGCACCAAGGTATTTTGACACCCACCGGTTCACATTGTCCTTCCAATTTTCCGGTATATTAATGCCTACTTGAGGACAGGCTGGACAGAAATTGGCAAGTGATCCTGGTTCAGGATTCAAAGGATCTCTTTGATTGTGTCCATACCCTGCCCACTTCAATCTTTTCATCCAATGCCATAAGTGGGATATGCGCCGAAGCTCATGGTAGAGATTGACCACTTCGGCAGGCCTCATCGGCAATGTTACATGCCGAATCAGCTGGTAAAACTGATAGGCCGATGCCTTTAATTCCAGATTACAGAGCTGAAAATGGTCTAGGACCTGCACAGTGAACAGAGTCTGTATGTTGGTGAAGCTTGTGGGTAGTAAGTTACTGGTTACCAGGTCCAAGGGAATTCGGTGTTCCCCCTGACACTGGCAGGTAACCATCGCTAAGTGATGTATTCCATTTGTATGGACCACACAAATATAACTGTTGTTCAGGGCATCAGCAGTTGGGACGGCATTGGCAGCAGATACAGCATTGGCAGCAGGTATGGCATTGGCAGCTGGGATGGCATTGGCAGTTTGATTAGGATTAGGCAAATATGGTTGAAACCCATGGAGGTCATCATTGGCATGCTCAACTTCAGATTCGTCATTGCCATCAAAGAAGTCTTGGAAACCATTCTCAACATCAATATTCCCCTTCCCTTGACACCAAAGGGCATCAAGGTGATTAAAAAATGCTGAGTCGGCCCCAGTTTCATCTTTGGCCCAGTTGTCGGCCTGAGACTCATTATAGGTGTTCAAGGTTGAGTCAGGTGAAGAGGGCCAGTGCCACTGCTGGTGCCAGTGCCATTGCTGATCGTTTGCCTGCCAATTGGCTGACTCTTGCTCTGCTTTATCCTTCACATCTTCAAATGTCTCCAGATATTTCAATTGGAAGTTCAGAGCATTGCAAATCGGCTGATCCATCTGGTGCTGGACTAAAATGTATGTGCTGACCTCCCATAGCTCAGCCCAGCAGAAGTGCATGCTGGTCCAGCATTCAATGCGATGGAAGGAATTTTTGCCTGTGGGTTACATGCATGCATGTGCAGCAAAGCATGCTTCCCAGTGAACAATCAACACATCACCAAATTGCCCATTTATTGAATGGACAGTGGTTGCAAACTTGTTTGTCAACTGACCATGCCTGCTAAGCGAGGGATGCTTGCAGCAATTCATCTACTCGTCCCACAAACTCCAGTACATAGTCTCGCTGTCTCTATTATTTGTTTATGAGCCTCGCTCCATAAGCAATCAGTGTCAGAAACTAACCATGCTGATGTGTGGCTGAGTCAGCTTGGTGGCCACCTGAGGTTCTTGCATGTCCCATTCTGGAGCAACATTGGGATTATCCTGTATAACAGAATTTGATTGACCCAGTTCTTCCACTGCAGTCAAGGGGACCTTGATGCGCTTTGTTTTTGGTCCATGTTTTGTGTTGACCTCAACTTCTACATGTGTAACAGTATCGACTGCATCATCATTGTCCTCATGCAGGGGGGCATTCTTCTTTGATCTTCTCTTTTGCTTGTAAGGAACTCTTGTTAGGCTCATGATGAGTCACAATGACACCCAATTATTGATGGGGGTATTGTACTATCAACCTCGTGTGATCCTCGTGTCGATGATATGTTTTATGTCAATGACAAGAATGATTCTTTCCTTCACATCAGTCCCCCCAATGCCACCTGAGGCATCAGAGAACCCGCGGTTGAGACAGTACCAGAAGGGAAGCAGATATACAGTTGAAGAGCGGAAGATCATTGAGCCTTATAAAGTTGCATTCCGATTGCAGGAATCGAAAGCTGGCCAATTGCAAATACTCAAGTGTGACATCCTCCCAGCAATATTCAACTACTGGGCATCAATTGACAGGGCCCCTGTGGATGAGGAGGAGAGTCACATTCATGCCAAGGTAAACTCACAAGCATGTGAAGGTTGTATTATTGATCACATCGCCAGGAACTAACAACCTGGCTTTCCAACAACTGGCGAATGACCAAAGGCCTCTCACGGAAATCGAACCACTTCAAAGTAAAGCGGTCGGAAGTCATTTGGAGCTTGTACTGGGACCGAGTTTTCCAACAGATCACAAACCTGTTAGGTGTTGAAAATGCCACCACAAGTACACCAGGATGGTTCCAAGTGCGACTGCCAGCTATCAAGCATGTTTTTGACACCATGAATGCAGAGGAGAAAGCCATCCTTGAAGTCGAACAGGAGAAAATGATGCAGGAAGGATATCCTGAGCAGACGAAGCGAGTGTAAGTTGAAGCCAATGCCATTGCTGTTGCTGTTGCCAGACATAACAAACATTTCACAGTCTAGCAGACAAATACCTCCTTAAACGTGTGGTGGAGAATGCACGACAACAGTGGCTGGAGATGGGGGTGTTGTCTGTGACATTTACAGCCTATACTGCACCTAATGGTTTGATGGTTGTTGATGTGTGAGTCCCTGAATCATTTACTGCCAATGCGATGCCAATGCCAATGCCAACTCCAGTCACAAAAATGTTGCCTCTCTGATAGCCACCCCTACACAATCATTTCTGGACACGTATCATGATCAAGTAACTGAACTGAAGTGAAACTTTATGAGTTATATCAAGTTTTTATGCCCATCACACCTTCCTTCAAGGTTGGCAATGCAACATAACGCAACACTAACCCGATTAACAATGACTAATGATGGCTTCCCGATCCTTCCCACATCATGGAAAGGATCACAATTCAAGAAAAAAGAGCTGGAAGAATGGTTTATGTTGTATGTTGGCCAGCATTACAGTATGTTGACTTCCTATTCCACAAACCGTTACTCATCTCCTGCAGAACTAGCAAACAATGGTCATAGTCACCATATCCCATTCAAAGCAATTGCAGATCGGACATCATCATTTGTCAGTCTGGAATATCTCCCAGCTAGGTTCAAAATCAGAGACCCACGGAACATGCACAAGAGTATCATAGAAGACTTCTTTGACCATGTTCTGCAGTGACAAATAGTGCAGGGCCCTGAAAGAGTGTTCTGGTTCAAAGCGATCAAAGCCATGGATGGGAGTGTGGCTCCTGCACACTATCCGAATGATTTGAATAACCCTTCACCCTCCCGACACATTTCCAAATGCAGGGGTTAAAGAAATGACGATCCCGATCCTCAGAGTGGCACTGAGCTTGGGACCGTTGCTGATGCCAATGCCGATGCTGAACCAGTGTCTGCAAACCGCAGGGGCCAAAGAAATGACGATGCTGATGCCGATCCTCAACCCAGCACTGAACTGGAGGCCATTGCCACTGCCGAACTGCCTGCTGCATCAAGAGGCAGAAAAGTTGGCAAAAGCAAACCCAAGCGCAAGGAAGCTCGCCAAATATCAACTGCAGGACAGACCCCAAATTCTGATACAACTGAATCACAATATGTCCAAGTGGATCAAATGACAATGGACAGCCTCTGCATGGTTGGTGTCACTCAACCACAGCCAATTAATGGTCCTAGTGATGGTGAACCAGAATATCTTGTTCCTCGACACATTTACATGAGATACATCATGCCTGGATCAGCTGGAAACACCATTGTAAATGATCCCCCATGCCCAATTGATCCATTTCTGTTGGATATACCTCAAGAGAGCTCACAACGCCCTAAGCCTTGACCACTTTTAGGGGGAAATCGGACAGAGTGTCCTATTGCAAGGGCAAGGGCTTTAGCAGCATTAGTGGCATCGGCAACAGCAACAGTGGCATCAGCAATGGCAACAGTGGCATCGGCAATGGCAACACCAATATCAGCAACGGCACCACTAGGATCAGCAACAGCAACACCAATATCAGCAATGGCAACAGTACAATCAGCAATGGCAGCACCAATATCGGCAATGGCAACTGTAAGATCGGCAACAGCAACACCAATATCGGCAATGGCACCAGTAGGATCAGCAATGGAAACACCAACATCGGCAATGGCAAAAGTACAATCGGCAACGGCAACATCAGGATCGGCAGCAAATCCATCCTCCACACCAGCACGACCTATCTGAAGGACAGCCGATGACCTTGCACAGCAGGAAACCATTTCAACCCAGGCTGTTGGGAGGAGACAGAGAATTAAAAAAGTGAAATTTGCTGCGTAGATTTACAAATAAAACACTATGTAATGTGAAAAAAAAGATAGTCCAACTTTTATGTACATGCCAAATCACATGTATTCCTTTCTGCCTCGCTTGGTCTCCCCTCTGTCCTCAGATTTTCCTGCTCTCTTCCTTGGGTTCGGCTTGGTACTTCTGGAACGTAGTCCAGATGGACCAGGGGTCAGCCCACATGGGGATCGGCGCAGCTGTGCAGGGGGAGGGGAGGGCCAGGGTGAGGTGATTACATCGACTGCCGATGCCGGTGGGATAAGTGCCGATGCCAGGGCAGCAGGCTTGGGCTCGGCGAGCAACGTTGGGGGGAAGAGGAGAGGGAGTGGTGGGGCTATTGATGTTGTGGGCTGTACCATTTCTTGAGAATCCTGTGGTGTGGCCAGAATAATTTGGATGGGGGGGGCGCCAGCCAAGGATGCTTCCCCCACCACCTCTTCCAGCACAGCCAGTCCCTCCTCACCATGCTCAGGCTCATTGTTACCCTCAACAAATCCCCCCTCCTCAACCAGTTCTCCATCTGTTCGTCTTTGTCGCTGGCAGCGGCATTGGAAGCGGTATCGGGAGCAGCATCGGGAGCAGCAATGGGAGTGGGAGCAGGAGTTGGGGCAGGAGTTGGGGCAGGAGCAGGAGCGAGAGTGGCAGTGGCAGCAGGAGTGGGAGCAGGAGCAGGAGCGGGGGCAGGAGCAGGAGGAGGAGCAGGAACAGGAGTGGGAGCGGGAGTGGCATTGCCTTCCTCGGCATCTGTCATTTCTTCCCAATCCGCCTCTGCCCTCCTGCTTGGAGTCCTCTTGAGGCGAACCACCTGCCCAGCCATGTAACCATTGTACAACGTAATGGGCTGTGCACCAGCCTGCAACCCAAAGTATCCTTCAATGTCGTTCACCCTGTTTTGAAGCAAGTCGACCACCTCCCAGAGTTCTTGTACGTGGAGTCGGGACTCTAGGAATGACTCTTCATTCCACTGTGCATGCTTGTACATGTCTTCCTCCAGTTGGTTTAGACATCCAGTGAAGGTGGCGTAGTCACCGGCAGAGGGGTAGGGAGTCAGGACAGGGAGGGCAGTCAGCTCAGGCTCGGGATCGGCCATGTCGATATCCTCTTCCACAGCTATGGGTATATGTGTTAGTGGTTTTATGTGTCATGATATGGAAGAACTAACCTTTGGGTTTTCCTTTTTGGCTTGCAGTGAACCGCCTAGACAATTCCTCTCCACTGTCTTCACTGGAAAATCGTGCCTTCTTTGCTTTTCTTCTTGCCAATCCGTTTGCTTTCTTGGTTCTCGGCACTCAATCCATGTCCTCTGGATCACACCAAACTTTCCCTTTCCTAGCAGGCCATTTTTCCATTCACCTGCTCCCAACACTCACGCCTAAGCCTGACACATTGTGCACACGGCATCATTCGCAAACTCCCTCACTGGGGTGCTCCTCGTGCCACCCTTGCTGTGTTGTGCTGCTTCTGCTCCATCCTGGGATTGGCACCAGCATCGCTCTCCATCTCCTCATCAAAATCCTCCTCTGATCCCCTGCTACTCTGCACCTCTCATGGCCTGGGTCTCACTGTGATTGCTGGCAGCATTGGTCGCTGGGCTGGGGCTGGAAGTCTGGATCCTGATGCTTCTGGTTGGGCCCGCATCTTGGCCGGTGCCGGTGCCGCTTCTATCCTTGTTGGTGTCAGTGTTGCTGCTGCCATTGCCACTGCCGCTGCTCGTGCCTTTGCCGCTGCTGCTCTTCCTTTCTCTGCCGCTGCCATCCCTGTCTTTGCCGCTGCCGTCCCCACTTTCTTGGCTGGTGCCGGTGCCAGTGCCGTTCCTGCTGCCGTTCCCATGCCCACTGCCATTCCCTTTCCTGCTGCTGTTCCCTTTCCTGCTGCTGTTCCCTTTCCTGCTGCCATTCCCTTTCCCCTGCTGTTCCCTTTCCCGCTGCTGTTCCCATTCCCGCTGCAGTGGCTGTTCCACCTGCCCTTGCTGTTCCAACTGCCGTCGCCGCTGCCGTTGGTCCAGCCGATGTGGACACATGACCTGTTATGCCCTTTTTCTCATCAAAGGTCTTCATTGCCCTCAGTTGACCTTCAATAAACTTCTGGTCCCCTGTCCTGTCTGACTTTGACCATGCTACCACAAATCCCCACAAAAAGGCATTGGCCCAGAAGACGGCCTGCACATCCTCTGTGAGAACCTCTCTTTGCCAGGCAAATAATGTTTTCTACAATTGGTAAGTGCATCGTTGATCTGATAGCATGCCAATCCACTCACAAGGGCCGATTTTCTTTCCTTCATCATGGCCTTGATACTTTGGTCCCAAAGGCCATTGCAGATGGATTGCTCGATCTCGCTGATCTGGCCGAGCACTTGTTGGCATGTAACATTCATGGTTGATGAGTCGGCTGTGGCAGCGGGGTCAATGTTGAGATAAAAAAGAGTGAAACACTGAAAATCAACAATCACATGTTGTTGATCGATATACAATATATACAAACAAATAATGTCCTGATTAAATGGTATCACTTGTTATCATCTGTGTTATCTATACCATGAGCAATCAGCAAACCGACACTTATATTCCTGATGGATATGTCGTTATCCAAGGTGACAATGGGCAGCACTATCTAGTGCCCCATTTTATGATTCCAGCTACCCACCAGGCAATGGAGGCCTATTGCAAGAAGGTTGAATTCAATGTACATATGGCACATGGGGGGGTAAGATTTCCTTCTTTTCAGTCTCATTGCCACCAGCATAGCCATCTTGGCCTGATGCCATCCTTGGGCTGATGTCATCCTGTTGGCCAATGCCATGTCTTAGCCAATGCCATGTCTTAGCCGATGCCACATCTTGGCTGATGCCGTGTTTTGGCCGATGCTGTTTCTTGGCCGATGCCGTGTCTTGTTTGCCTCGTCTATCCTCTCACTGATGACTTTGCAGTCTGGAAACATGACTGATAAACTGTACTACTATGCATTGGCCTGCAACCAGCTAATGCTACCTGCTGATCCAGTAAGTGCCTTGTCCTCATTTGTATGACTGTTAGTTCATCCTGTTGCAGAAATTGACAGACAGGGAGCTGTTGAGCTGCCATGCCGAAGTGAAAGCCCTGCAAAACAACCTTGGCACCTCATACAAGGATGCCAGTCATCGTCTCTACATGGCCGAGGTTGAGAAGCTGGAACAGCAAGATGTCACATTGAAGACACATGCAACCTTGAAGGAAAGGATGGAATATAATCTGAAATCATTTGAACACAGGTTCTCAGACATGTGAATGAGATCATTGTCCCATGACGACAACATGGCCGATCCCACCGGTTCTCACAATTAGCTAGTACCAACATTGTTATTTTAGCTAGGATGAACACTGCTGTTTTGTTGATTTTGTTCATTCATTCATACTGCCTGCACCCATTGTGTGTCTGGTTTGCTAATGCCCATTGCCAATGCTCTTGATATATAGATTTCCACCCCAAAGTGTCTGTCTGCTGCTGCCAATGTTGACATTGATGTCGATTTCTGTGCCGACGTGTCTGCTGATGCCAATGCCGATGGCTGTGACTATTTCATCAATGGTATTAGATTCTTACCACACATCTATGCCAATGCCAATGCTGAATACCGTGTCCAACACTATCTCATAGGTACAAGCAAGAATTGTAAAAGACCCGTTTGGTAGGTCTGCACTACATAGAATGAATTATTGCATCATTGCCCATAGCTAGGCCATACAGTCTCCTATGCACATCTATACCAAGCATTGTAATTCACTATAGTACACACAGCTAGGTCGTACTGTTATGGGGAAGTGGTGCCTGATGCCGATGCCGTACCTCTATGCTGATGCTGTTGCTGATGCCGATGCCATTGCCGAGTACCATGTACGCTATCTCTGATCTGTATATTATTAACATTCTTCATAGTGTATCACAAGCAAGAATTGTAAAAGTGTATTCATTTGATACTAGTACATGTTATACATACTATGAGAGCGTTCGACAGCATCCACCGAACCCATATCATTCGGTACACTGTATGTGTTCGATAGACCATATTATTCGGTACAGTGTAGCTTACCTATGTGATCTTAGTTAATTGATACTACAGACACTTGGACATTGAAAACTCTTACTGAAAGTATGGACCCATTGCTGTCTTTGGCCCGAGATTTCCACCAGGCAAGATGCTGTAATGGATCATTGCAGAGATCTGAAAAAGGTGCCTCTCCATACGTGTATGCTGTATTACAAAAAGGTAAATAAAAGTATGAGAAGTTGAACTAAAGGAACTCACCAGTCAGTTGCAAGACTAACTTATTGCCCTACTCTCTCCCTCCCTTCTTGGTAGGTGTTGGGCCTTATATCCCGCATCTTTTTTCAGTTCTATACGAGTTCTATACAATGGTTTTGACCCCGTCTTGGTAGAGAACGTATTGTACGGTATAAAACATGTTTAAAACGGTGATGTTTATGTAAAACAACCGAGTTCTAAACCCATGGCCAGCACTATTTATTTTCCTCACTATTTATGCATGCAATTGAACTGGTTGCTTTGCTTAACATACAACTCTAGAACCTCCACTGATCACGACCCACAATCTGCGGCTACAAATAAGATGCTATCACTAGTTTTTGCCCGTAATCCTAACCGCACGAAAACCTAAATCTCCTGACTTCTCCCCAAATAAGACAAGGGTCATTGCTGACCGTGGCCGGTGGTTTCCCTCGGACCGAAGTTTCTACTTCTTCCATGGCGACAACAAGTGATTTCAGACGCACACGCTGATCCCAGCGGGGACCGACAATACATTCCCGCTCTTCACGACCCCGTTCTGCAAAACGCAGCCGAAGCATCCCTAGCAGCTGTTTGCGCGGCCGCTGGTGTATGACATGACTTGCGCGGGCAACATATTCATATCTATTCGTGCTTCCGAATCGTATTCCATTCGGCAACCCGGTCTTGATCTCCTTCCCTTCCGACAACCCTGGCTGGTGTCCACCGGCTGTCCTTTCCTACGACTGTCTTCTCATACGGTATATATATATTATCTTGATAAGATTGGCATTGTCAGATAGATCGACTATAGTTCTAGTGTATTTAACTTATTATGCCGTAGTTATGCTCTAGACACTGATCCAGGAAATTTGTCGAGAATGATCCATTCATAGTACATCGCCTCGTCACCATTCTCCATTCTCTATTCTCCGACCAGCGCCAAAAATCAAGATACAATCAAACAATAAGAAGTACCAGGGTAACCCGGTGTCATGCAGAACTCCACATGGTGTCCATCTGTGGGTGCATGTGCCCATCAACTTGAGAACGCCAGTCATGACCGAAGTGCCACCGATATCGCGTGGTATGGATCCAGAAGGCGACGTGTTTGATCGTTGGGCAAAAAGTTTTGAGTTCAGCTGCAAGGGCGCGCTGTGCTAGAGTCCCAGGACGGGGACTCCAGCGCGAAATGTCGAGCTGAATAGAGCGGAGATAGTGGAGGCCCATCAGGGACTCATGGAATTTATAGCGCTGAAATGCATCATGAATTCAGCACAGATGAAAACCTATCGGCATGAATACTAACGTTGGTCACTGGAAGCGGTATCAACCCGACGTGGCGTAGCATCGGACACGCAGTTGAAATGATTTTGAGTGCCCTTGACACGACTTCCTCGGGGAGGTCCAAAAGACTTAACCCACGGAGCGTCTTGTGCACACCCGAAAGCTGGTGAAGAACATCCAGAACCTGCTCTATAGACTCATGTTCGCGGTCGACAATCATCTGCAGATGCGTGAGCGGGCGTTGCATGAGCTGCATTCCCACCATAAACGACCCATCAAAGACCTGTAGCACGGGGAAACATCCAGGGAGGAGCGCAACCCGTACTGAGTCATTCATATTATCAAACGTTGTTAGTATGTGTAGCTTAGGCTGATTCTCCAAGAACTCCACTAACGACGTGTCCCACGTGAAGCGTAGCTTGGCCTCGCGTAGTTGGAACTTAATCTGTGCGGGGTCGAACACCCACGTGTTTGAGAAGTAAGAGTCGAAGAGGACGAGGCACTCGAGGTTATGCATGCGGTTCAAGGCGGCTTTTATGGATAGCCAGAAAGGCTGGCCGAGAGGCAGGGGACGACGAGCTTCTTGGGCAAACCAGAAAGAGTGGACTAGGAGGGCGAGACGCTCGTGTTCGATAATTGTTCTGCAGGCCTGATACGCCTTTTGTGGTTCTGAGAATGATATTACATCGTAGAGTGTGACCTCCGCCTCTCGCTGTAATGCTTTGCATGTTAGACAAAGTGCACACAAGTCTCCGCGCCGTGAGCTGGATAATTGCGCAATTCTGCGGGCAATTTCGGGGGAGAGTGGCATCCCAGGCATTGGTTGTTTCCTCTAACCAGATGGGATCAGCCAACCCAACGATTTCAGGATATGAAGTGGGAGTCTGATTGATTTCTCGCAATCCGGTCGTGATACGCTGAAAATGGCGTATCAGTCAAGGGAATACTTACTTATTGCTAGAGACTTGAAACCAGTCAAAAACGTCCAATACAATGGAACTAATTCACACCTTTGCATTATTCGAGTCCTTCTGTTAGGATGGTAAGACACAAAGAGACGGACTCACGTTTGTCACGGTAATGAATGTAACCCCAATTTAGGAGTTCAACCATCGTTGACCACAACCCTGACCTCCATTCCAAAACTTTGCGCTCAAACTTCTTTCTATCATGACGAGCGCGTCGAGAACAGATCTGTTGGCCTGGCTCAATGAGCTTCTCCAAATCAACTACACAAAGATTGAACAATGCGGAACTGGTGGTGCTTACTGTCAGGTACTTGATTCAATCTACGGTACGGACATCGTGTTGTCTTTTCGTGTTTCTCGTGCTTTAATCTGAGTTCTTACATCCTTGGAACTATCCACCATTAGGCGATCTACCGATGTCGCGAGTGAAAATGAATGCGAAGCACGAGTACGAATTTATTGCGAATTATAAAGTGATGCAGAATGTCTTCAAAGCCAAGAAGATAGACAAGGTTCGTCTGTTTTTAATCTATTCCCAGCATTCATGACATCAACCTAGATGCCCTCTCCAGCCAATCCCCGTTGAAAAACTTGTGAAATGCAAGATGCAGTACGTTCTTCCTGTATCCGATATCAGTCATCTTACACGCTCAATCAATAGAGATAACCTGGAGTTCCTCCAGTGGATAAAGCGCTTTTGGGACGCTAACTATGGCGGACAAGGCTACGATGCTGTTGCCCGACGAAAGGGCTCGGCGATCGACACGCCCGCCACCCTTGCACCTCTCGCCACCGGTCGAAGTGGTAGTGCTGGTAATCTGTCGGCGGGTGGTAGGTCCGGAGGGAAGACCCCTATCGGTGGGCATCGGGCAGGATCGACACAGCCCACCGAGGCGGTGCAACGATTGCAGGAACAATTGAGGGATATGTCGGTTCACTTGGAGGCTCTTGAAAAGGAACGCGACTTTTATTTTGAAAAGGTGCCGTTCGTGTTGCGTTGGTGGTATACAATCCCATAATTGACAACATGCAGCTACGGGAAATCGAGATTCTTGTGCAAAATCAGACAGAGCTGCTCTCAGCGGACGGCAAGGAAGACAACACATTGAAAGCGATCCAGAAGATTCTCTATGAGACAGAAGTACGTTCACTTCGTTATGCACGACATTCCCCTTTCACCTTTTCTCGGCTCGCTTGAAAATGCTAGAACATGGCTGATCACCTACCCGACCAAACAGGAAGGATTTGAAGTTCCTGAAAACGGTGTTGCCCCAGTCGATGAAGAAGAAACGTTCTAGGACACTGCCCAGACACGTTGTGTCGATGCTGATATATTCCCTTCGTACGTTACCTGTATAAGTCCATCATTCCTTTATAATTTTCTTGTTATCCAATCAGTCTTTCCTTTTATTTTACGTCCTCCCATGTGTAACCATTATGAAGTCAAGTTACCATTAGATTTCATCCCGTCATTGCAAACATGGTTACAGCCATGCTTCGAGTCAGCTACTTCCCCGAGTCATAAGCTGGTCATGAAAAGTGTCGGAGGCTATTCATTTGGAACAGTTACAATAAAAATACATGTCGAAATTTTAGGGGTATAGGATTAGATGATTATGTCTGCTGAAATTCTATACACGTGCAAATATGTGAGGATCTATCTCGAGCTTCGAGAGAAGAATGAAGAAAGAGCCTGCGATGAGGGTAGCCCCAGAGAACGCGATCATTCCGTCGAAATTTCCATGGCCTCGGACAAGTAGCGCCCCAGCCGCGGGGCCGCCAATCAAGGACCTAGAGCGCACAATATCATCAGCACACGTCAAACACTTGAGACAGGATCAAATGTATCAATAATACGTCATCATGAACACCCTACATCTGTAGCGCCCAACTTCTCATAAGAGGAACCAGAAGAAAAGTACTCACGGAAATGAAATAATGCTATACAACATTCCGATCCTTGTCCCAATCTGTCGTATATCCGATATTTGGGCAATACAAGGCGTTATCACCGAGATAAACGCGCCCGAGAAGAAGCCGTACACGACAGCAAACAGCATCACCGCCACGAGTGATTTAGCAAACATCCAGAAGACTAGACAGGCGAGACCAGAGAAGAAGGCCGACGGCATGAGAAGGTTAAAGCGCCCCACGGAGTCGGAGAGGTACGCGGGGGAAACGCGCCCGAAGAACCCTCCTGCGTTCATTATGGCTAGAACGTAGAATGACATCCGGGGGGCGATTGACAGCTGGTGTGCATATTCCACGATGTAGAAAAACGGGATATACAGACCTAGGCAGCATTCCTGTTAGACAAGTGTATTGTGGAGAAATGAAAAACGCACCGAGGGACACGAAGGAGCTGCCTATAGCGAGGAGAACGTATCGTGAATCGGCGAAGGTTTTGATATTAAGGGTACATGTGTCAGCCGTCTTCGGAGAAGGAAGGCTGGTGACAATCAAAGTTGCAGCAGCGCAGCACACCCCACTGACTAATCCGGATACGCGGACTCCCCAGCCGAAGTTGAGGCTTCCAAAAAGACGTTGGAGCATAATAGGATACACTACCCCGCCTGAAGACGAGTAATATCAGGAAGTTATTCGAGGATCTGTACATCTCAGATCCATACCGATGCTTGAACCGGCAACGGCGATCCCGAGCGCAGTAGCGCGGTACTTTGAGAAATGAGTGGATACGCTGGCGAGTGACGGATAGAACCTGAACATTTCAGTCAGTTCTGCGTGCACTTGGAAAACGGGGGAAACACTCACATCAAGCCAACGCCGAGCCCAAACAAGATTCCTTGGCATAAAATGTACTGGTAATATTGTGTAGATATGCTGGTCATCATTATTGCAAGTGAATAGATAATCGTGCCGGAAGCCATTAAGCCGGTTGGGCCATACTTGTCGAATAAACGCCCGATCGGGCCACCCTATCAAGAACAGCGCTTATCAGCAGGGAGGAAACGAACAAAGGCACGAGACATACAGAAAAGAAGAAAACCCAGAGCTGCAACGAACCAATCCAAGAGATCGTCGAAGGGGACAATTTGTCTAATTGATGTGTTGCATACCAAGTTTGATATGTGCCAAATGAGTTCATCTGACCTAGGGTGCAGAATAACGCGAGAAAGGCTCCGAAGACAGTCAGGTAAGGTCTTATGCCTCTTGCATTTTGAGGGCAATCCGGAGGATCTTCTAGTAACGCGTGCGATGACAAGGTTGAGTTTCGCCCACCATTGGCTAGAGCGTTATCATTGGCCTCGTTAACACCAACGGAAGGGCATTGAATCTGCGGCAGTTGCAAGTGGGTGCCCTTCTCGAGATCAGGCATGAGTTGTGCGGCCTAGGACCTCCCGCATATGTCGAGTCCGAAAAATATTTAGGAATTCGAGGGACGACTTGCAGAAATTTATACAACAAGGACGAGTGTGACTCCGAATCGAGTTAGGTTGACGGCAACACCGCCGCCGTCAACAACGGCTCTATTCCCACACCAGGCTATAACGTATATGGGTGTAATAGATATTGTTATCCGATTTTAAGCCGAGTATGACATCATTGCCAGCCCAGAAGCAAAGCACAGATCTAGAATCAAATAATGAGACGTGTGCGTATTCAAAAGAGTTGTAGAAACAGTGTACCATTCCGTGCTCAACGCCCGAAAAGCCCCAGTACAGCTTTGCCAAATCGAGAAAGGTAATTTCTATTTATGGTCGGGAGAATGGAAGACGTCAGATCACAGCAATGCTGTCTGCTAATTTGACTGCTCCCACGTGTACTATTCAAGAGCCTTGATGGTAGCCGTCAAGCGCATCAATTCCTTGTGAATATCCTGGAAATAACAGACGCGCTGCCGCGCTGGACACGGAGCACGTCGTAAGTTGAAATTACACGAACCATAGCTGTAGTGGGGGCTTACGCGGCGTAGATAGTGAGAGACAGGAGGCGTCGCAGACGAACTTGTTCTAGTGATAGGCAGCACTGAAAGTGTTGATTGATGCGAGCCGCATGTATTTAAAGTTTTAGGTCTAACTTCCGCCTCCTCCGCAACAGGAGTTGGGTTAATGAACATTAAATGAATAGTCGACGAGGAAAGGACGGTAGCAACTGATCGGCATTTGTACAAGCACCGCGTGACGTCGACTCTCGGCATTGTGCTTCGGTTGACGTGATAAATGCCATGCCGTCAATGTAAGTACCGGAATCAGATACAAAGGACGTACATAGCTCTATTGATCGCGGTGAAAATTAGACTGCCATGGACGATGGACCGGGGAACGTCTTCATCGCCCAACAAATGTCTTTCTGTGGGAAATCAGCAGCGCAGCATTACTTGGGATGACTCCAACCATCAATTCGGTCGTAGTAACCAACAGTAGAGAGCTTATTTCCGATCGATATTCGGGAAAAGGCGCTTCGATGATTGCGTTGTTGCGCAGAGAACAGAGCTGAAACATAAGAAGAAAGGAGGGAGTCGATCAAGCCATGTCTGATCAGCCGCTCGGCAGACGTGTTTTGCAGTGAATCCCAGCAGTCCGCAGATATATTATATCCCTCGGCAGATTAATCATGACTGAGGGTGGGAGGAGTCGGAAGGACCGTGTTTCACTAATACGCGGGACCCAAGGCAGGGGTTTGGGGTGGTGAGTTAACAATTGTTCCCGATTCAGATTGATGTAGGTTGTATCTTGCTGGAATACTCCTGCAAGATAAGTCAAACGGTGAAGGATAGTCATAACAGCGGGGACGTACAAGAGGGTGAAACAGGGGGTAACGAGGACAGGTAGGATTGAAAGATTTTAAATAACGCTGGTCACCTAGCCCACACATGGCCAGCCGAATTTAGCACGTTCTAAAGAAAAGTACCATGAGAATTGAAGTCATCTGGGAAGATACATACATAGATACACTTGATGTGCAGGGGGAAGAATACCGCCGTGATTACGACCGCCTCAACCTCAAAACCCCAAAATCCCGACCGATTTCTCGCGGATCACTCCTCTTTCACACCATCCCAATCTCGCCCACCAGTTCCCTTCCGCTGCGCCTTCAACTCGCGATACCGCGCAATGGCTTTCTCCCTTTCTTGCTCCATGATGGATTTCTGTGCCATCGATAGGACACCTTCCCTTTTCCTACTCCCAATGCCCCCATGAGGATCGGTCGCCCCTCGAGGAAGTTTCTTGAACTCAGGTGGTGCTTGGGCAATATCATTGAGCCGACGAGGAGCCGAAGAAAGATGCTCGGCAAATTCTTTGTAGGGGCCAGAATGCTGGCCGACAATATGTGTTGGAGAGGGCTGGATTAATTTTTGTGTACTCTTCGTCTTCGCCTTCTCGTCTTCATCAAGAGGGGCTTTGGTAGTGGTATTATTCTGCCTTCTCTTCTTCGCCTTGGCGTGTATCTCCGCTTTTCCAGTGTTACGACTCACGGCGTTAGAGGATTGCATTGCTGTTTTGACTAGCGGCCGCATGTCATCTTCGACCCTCCTACATCTGTTCAGCAAATCTGATAAAGCAGTACATATTAATGGCCAACACACCGATTAAAATGTTGTATTGATTCTCCAGGTTTGATTTTTAAAAGAGACTTGATGAGTTTCCCCTTCGTCTTGCCCTCCGCATTTTGGGTATGCTTGTCCTCATTGGAAGCAGTCAGTTTTCGGCGCTTCTCTGCATGAGGAGCGGGTACAGCCTCTTCCAGCTTCCTTTTGTTTGCCCTCCATTCTTCCCTTATTTTCGAAGCATAGATGACCCGAGAAAATGACTTTGGTATGGCTTCCTTGCTTAGCTGTTCTTTTCCCGGAGCCATGTCCTCACCTCTTGCGTAAGATTAGTAGATATTTTGGATGTGAATGGTCAACTGAATACATACTGCTGGCTCTTGAGCTTCACCCGGACGCTGCGCTTGGCTCGTTTGTGCGGCATGGTATCTGAATTGGGAGGTTTGAGTGTTTAGAGCAGAGCCTGTCGACAGACAAAACAGTCACGCGCACGCGTCACAGCAAATTTTGACCAAAACTTACCAAATGTGTACAAAAGCTGGTATACTATACATACGGCTTGCCATCGACCACAATAACTGACATTGACATTTTGCGCCTTCTACAGCTTACCTGTATCCAGACCCTTCCCAGCACTGACATCTTGTTATGGCTGCCTTTGGAAGCAATAGCACGGTCAGGCTCGCAAAATCAGAAGGCTCGTTCTATTCAAGTCAATCGAATCGGACAATAGAATAGACTGACGTATTAATTCCGCATGTTATTCGCTGCAAATATAGCCTCGCCTCACATGGGTCGGCCTTTATTAATCAACGTTCCACGATCTGCACAAGATAGAACCCACAGCGCCCTTGCGGTATACCATCAGCAAATGACCATTATAACACAAATCCCCATACATCCGTTTTTTAGTATTTCATTCATATAAAGCAGGAGCGTCTCATGCGCTTCCACATAAGTACTTTGAGTATCCTCTCTCATGCTGTTTTACTCTGCCTTCTCAAGTGCTCTCGCCTTTTTTCCGATCGCGAGAGCGGTCGGTGGTCAAATACCGGTTATTGATGGCGTAATTGGCGGTGTCCCGAACACGACTCTTGTTTCGCCGCACTTTGCGAGCGCCTCTACGACTATTCCTGGAACGACCACTCCTGGGAAGTTGCGCGTCGTGGAGAATTCCGGAGTCTGCGGTAAGTAGTGTTGTTGATATAAAGATGTTTTGTACGTGATGTTTGTATTTTTTGTACCATTTAGAGACCACTCCAGGCGTGTATCAAGCATCTGGATATGGAGATATCACGGCGACTGAAAGTCTATGGTGAGGACATGATAAGTCTAACCAGGAGCTGTCATCACGACCTAACTATCCCAGGTTTTGGTTCTTTGCCTCTCGCAAGAATCCTGACACAGCACCGTTAGCGCTTTGGTTCAATGGAGGGGTAAGCACCAATCCGACTGAGCAATATTTGATAGGCACCAACCACAACCGATAACTAGCCCGGAAGCTCAAGTATGATCGGACTGATGCAAGAAAATGGACCATGCCGCATCACCAACGACAGTTCTTCCGTCACGTTAAATCCATATTCTTGGAATAACGAAGCGAACGTCTTGTACATCGACCAACCAGTCGGCGTTGGGTTTTCATACGGAACCTTGAATGTCGGGACATCCCAGCAAGCAGCCTCTGATGTATGGACCTTTTTGCAGATATTCTTGAGCGATTCGAGGTTCTCGAAGTATCAGAAGAACAACCTTGCGCTCTGGACAGAATCGTAGGAAATTTCTAAACCATACGCATGTGTGATTTACTGATGTGAATGACTTCAGGTACGGTGGACACTATGGACCTACATTTGCTGCGTGAGTAACAAATATAACAATGAGAAATTTAACCTCGCTCATATAGCGATCTTCTGCAGTTATTTTCTGTCTCAAAACGCTGCGATCGCTGCCGGCACAGTCTCAGGGATTACACTCAATCTCAAGGTTCTAGGAATCGGTGATGGTCTTACGGTACGCCACTCGCTGTTACTACTCTCAAAATTGTTCTCATTAATCTCCCAGGATCCGTTAACTCAATATCCTGGGTACATCACGTACGCGGGTACCAACCCTTACCATCCATTAGTCTCGTCTTCAGTCATTCAACGTGCATATAATTTTTGGTCGTCAACAAACGGTTGTCAAACCCAAGTAAGCCCTTCCTTCTTCCTTGTCAGCAAGTTCCTAACAATTCATCGCATCGCCTCAACCTCAGATCACCTCCTGCTATGACGGAGGCTCGAACCAGGTCTGTTCCAAAGCTCAGAAGTTCTGCAACAGTAAAGTTCTTTCACTGTTGGCTGGTAACTACGACGTGCGTTCATCCTACGTACCTCCAACAATCAAAAGCATCTTAACACAGATTTACAGGTATACTACGTCCCTACCCTTAATCCTGATCCATACCCACCCAATATCACGGGTTATCTAAGCTCGGTCTCGTCAACGATCGGTGCACAATCGACTTGGCAGATGACGAATTTCAACGTATACAATAATTTTGCAGCTACGGGTGCGTCGCAGGTTTTGAATAATGCGAACAGTCCTCAGGATCTGCTGACAGGCGACTGGATGAGAAATTCAAGACCGGACTTGGAGACTGTGATCAATGCTGGGGTATAGTCGATTGCTGTTTGGTCATTGCGACGGAAAACTCAAGATTTTGTAGATCAGAACCATTATTTACGATGGAGATGCTGTAAGTTGTCCGTCCTATGCAAACACGACATAAGCTAAAATGCCCTGCTATAGGATTACATTCTCAACTTCTACGGTGTGGAGGCGATGGTAAATCATAATCCATCTATTCGAATATCGTAGGCTGTGCAAATCTTACCAATATCTCACTCATTCCAGGTAGACGCCCTCAATACCCAATTCAGCTCTACATACCACGCACAGCAATTCGCACCGTACAACGTCTCTGGACAGACCACAGGACAATACAAGAATGCTGGCACGTTCTCTTATGTACGAATCTATGGAGCAGGTCATGAAGTACCTGCGTACAGGGTGCGTTACTATATCTCCTGTACCATTATCACACTGACGGCAATTTTTTGGACAGTATGGGACTTTGGCGACTGGCCAAGCGGCTGCGCAGATGTTTACTCAGATCATGTCTAATCAATCTTTGTTCTCGACGTAGAGCGTCCCAATTTTTTTTATAAGAATTATTTGTATGTATGAAGAGTCAATATAATGGGTACTAAGCTCTAAATGAAGCTGACTTCCATATATTCGTCACGTCTGACAATGCGCCGAGTGTATGTATACATCCATTACATGAAGTCTCAAAATACCAAACCTAGCTATGGAGATGATACTTTTACTCCGGCACCCGCACTTTCATTAATACCGGCTCAACAAGCGCTAAGAGAATTCCAAGTTACTTTCTTTGAGTAATGTCTTTGTTCTTTGAAGCCCACATGGTCGAGTTGCCCAGATTTAGGAATGGAATAAGCGACGTCAAAAATTTGAGGGGGTCAACTTTAAAAATAAGTCCGTGATGCTGTCATTTGGGGTACCTTGAATTCCCAAAGGGTCTTTACACTACCCTTGACGAGCCAGAAATTGGAAGTGGGCGGTGGTTTCGAGAGTACCAATGTCCAGGCACTTTGAAAGTTGAAAAATAGTCAATTCAAGTCCTCTGGCGGCTCAGGCTGGCCTCACCCACCATGAACGTCCCAGGTTTCCTCATCGCCGTTAAAAGCCACTAGTTCTCCCGTACAAAGCAAACCAAAAAAAAACGAATAATTCCCTTATTGTACGCACACTGACAGATCTGAAAGCCTGACTCGATATCGGCCCCGCGATCACAAGCTTGGCCTTGGCCTTGGTCAGGTTTGAGCTTGAGGACCCGCTTCCGTTCTTGATAAGTACCGTGACTGTGATACATAACTGATGGACGGAACTGCCACAGTGACAAGTTTGGAAATTTATAGATCACTATTGTCAACTTACTATTGTCACCTCACCACTGGCAGTTCCAATTGTCCGCAAAAGACTCGGATTCACACAAAACGCAAGTTTCACGTCACCTGCAGACTGCCCAACGAGTTTCAAGCTTCCAAGTTCTTCCCAGGACCCAGGACCTGCCAAGTCACGGGTGACGGTACCGGTGAGGTTGTGTGCCAGTGATAAAAACAAAATAGCCGTAAGTACTCAGTGAAAGAATTCCTAAAGTGCGAGTTCACGGTGCGCTGCGGATGCGAACCATTAATATCAATATAGCCCACAACAGCCTATGGCAGCTTACTACTACTATAGTAGGGTCACGGTGTCATCTCGGGAACAATTTCAAGTTTTCTGTGGACTGCGGCGGAGCCTGAGGCCTGAGGTCTGATCAGTGGACTTTGCCTGTGTGGGATATGTATGACCTACGTAGTAACCATGCATTGGTCCCGTAGGCAAGTCGTGATAGGTCCTGATTGGCAATGCAGTCACTAAGTGCCAAAGGAGACGTCGTGAAGGGTCGTCCCGACGTTATGTAATTCAGGTAGCAAATTAATTTACTGGAATTCTCGACAAAAAACATGCTGCATGCATGTCAGTGTCACGGTCACGGTCATATGGACCACGGGACACACAACTCTGACCCGCCGTGGAACATGTACATGCGTCGTACTATACCACCAACCCACGGCTACCGCTCGCTCCACGTCCGTGATGTTCACCACATCCTCACTATTCCTCAAAGCACTCGCAGACACAGGTATCACACATGCATTCGTCAACTGGGGATCTGATCATCCCGCTTTACTCGAAGATCTCGAGCGGCAGCGCGTTCAAGGTCAAGGTCAAGGTCGAAGCTTGAACGGTACGACGACGACCAGTGGCACGAAGCCGGAGATAGTGACCTGTCCGAATGAGATGGTGGCCCTGAGCGCTGCGCAGGGTTATGCGCAAGTTGTTGGGAGACCTGCTGCTGTTATCGTTCATGTCGATGTTGGTACTCAGGTTCGTTTTTGAGTTATATATATATATATATATGGTGTGATGGTTGACGGTTTGATTGACGTTGGCGTGGACAGGCTATGGCGGGAGCCATTCATAATGTTGATCGAAGTAGGACTCCGGTTTTGATTTATGCTGGAGCTTCCCCCTTTAGTTGTCAAGGGGAACATAAGGGAGGGAGGAATGAATGGATTATGTGGATGCAAGGTGAGTTTTTTTTCGACAATGATCCTTATTTATTTCTCATCGTGATGTCGCAGATATACCTGATCAATCCGCCATAGTGCGACAGTATATGCGTTATACGGCGCAAATCGGGAGCGGAGCGACGGTTTCTCAGCTTGTCCGACGAGGTTTGCAAATGTACGTGTTTTGTCATTGAACTCGGATGATATTGCCAGTGGCTTAGTGGGATTGAACAGCGCCACGAGCGACCCCAAAGGTCCAGTTTACCTCTGGGCTCGTCGTGAAGTCATGGAAGAAGAAGTCCCCTCGTCCCTCATGGAAACTCCATCCTCACTCCACAAATGGCCCTCCACCTCACCCACAGCCTTATCCCCAATAGGTACGTACGCCCACCCACACCAAACCTTCCCTTCACCCACACCCACCACCTCACTCATCTCCAGCCGCAACCCGAATAAGCTCCGCCCTCCTGTCCGCCTGCTCCCCACTCATCATCACCTCCTTCCTCGGGCGAAACCCACACGCCGTAGCAGCACTAACATCCCTCTCCACCCTCCTCATCGTCCCCATCTACCTCGCCTGCCCCAACAGCGTCAACATCCCCTTCTCCCACCCATACTACTCCGGCATCTCCTTCCTCGCACCAGGCACGCATTCCCGACATCTCGCTACCGCAGACGTCATCCTCGTTATCGACTGCGATCTTCCGTGGATCCCTGGGAATGATGAGCCACAGGAGGATGCACGTGTGTTTGTGTTGGATAGTGGGGATGCGCTTAAGTGTAATGTGGGGTTCTGGCATGTTGGTGCTGAGCTGGTGTGTAATGCTGATTCGGAGATGGCTCTGAGTCAGATTGTCGAGGCTGCGCGGCGGATTGACGAGCAGGCGGGTGTGGTTGGGGAAACTGTACTGGGGAGTCAGCGACTTAAAGACCGTGCACAGGCGTTGGCGAAAGAACACCAGAAGATGGTACGTACGATGGACGATGTGGAAAATACGTATCCAGAGGTGGTGGCGGACACCGCCGTGATAACGTCTAATACTACTGGTATGCCAGCCCCAATCGCGTCTGTCACGGTCCCGAATATCATGGGAGTGCTCCGGCGGGCGATTCAAGAATTGACGCCGAGTCATGGTTTGGAAACGCTCGTTCTTAATGAGGGGATAAGTAATCACCCAAAGGTCTGGTCTCATATGCGGCCTGAGGTGCCTGGGCACATGTTTACCTCTGGAGGATCGTCGTTGGGATGGGCGTTGGGCGCAGCTGTGGGCGCGCATGTTGGTGGTGGGGTCGTTGGTGGGGACGTAGGAGGATATGAGCTGATCGTTGGGATCGTTGGGGATGGATCGTTCTTGTTTGGTGTTCCCAGTTCTGTCTTTTGGATGGCGAGGAGATATAACACAGTGGGTTTATGTTTTATTATTATTATTATTATTGATTAATGAATTATTATTCAGCCATTCTTGACTGTCATCCTTAACAACGGTGGTTGGAAAGTAAGTACGTCATAATACCTTGTAAAAAATATGATTTCTCAAATATAGTTAAAATCTCAGTCTCCTAAACTGTCCATGCTCGGTGTACACCCGACTGGCTACGGCAGCCAAGCATCCGGCGATAAACTCTCTGTAGGTTTCGGCCCTGATCCCCCGGACTACGCTCAAATCGCCGTCGCAGCTTCAGCTGGGTGGGCATGGGGTACGCGCGTTACTGTCGGTGGAAAAACCGCCTTGGAGAGTGCGATTTGGGAGGGAATCAGGGTAGTGATTAATGAACGACGGTGTGCTGTCGTCGATTGTGTTGTGGAGTCGGTTTAATTTATGTAATGTAAATGTAAAAATAAAACAGAAATATACATCGATCGACCTTTTTGAAAATAGAAATATACTTCCGCCTTCGTGACGTCACTTCCGCTCTACATTATCACATGCCTCACTTGTGTATAAAGAGGTTGGAATGTCTGCTTTTTCTCTTTCTTTCCAACCCACATTCTTACCACAACCAAAACCATTCTTACGCGTATATCTATCATGACTTCTTCCAGCGGTGAACCCAAGTAACGCTATTTCTAATAACCACCCACTCGCGTATACTTACTTTACTGCCCTTCTCTTCAGCAAGACTTCCGGTCAAATGCACTCCATGAAAGGAAGCGCCGTAGAAGCCGTACGTCCACCTCACCCAAAAACCCCAAATCACCACTTTACTAACACTTTACGCCAATTTAGGTCGGCAACCTCACCGGTTCGGACTCTTGGAAGAATTCTGGAAAGCAGGAGCATGCCGAGGGAGAGACCGAGTACAAGGCTGCTCAAGCCCAGGGATACGTCGAGGGTACTATGGATCGTCTCTCTGGTTACAAGGATTCTGTCGTTGGTGCGCTTACTGGTGATAGTACTCAACAGACTTCAGGTTGGTTTTTTTTTTCTTTTTTTGGTGACGTTTTTGGGATCTTGAATGTTGTGTTCTTCTTCCTTTGTCGCTGTAGGAAATGTCCAGAAGAAGAAGGGTGAGGCGCAGCAGGAGGTCAATAAGCCTTCGACCTAGATAGTCTTGCAGTTTTTTTTTTACTTTGAGCGTGGGTTCTTGGGGGGATATTATGTCTTGTAATCATATAGACCTATAGAGATGATTCGATTTTGAACGGTTTATGAGGATTGGTCTTAGTATTTGGACGCAAGCAAGGGTTATAAGGGAGTGAATGCATCATTCATATTGGACCCGTATGATGCTTGTCGACAATCGATGATTCAAGTTGACGGCATATATATAAGGGCATCAAGGCAAGCACTGAGACAAAAGAGACGCAATCGAACCTCATTGCATTCCAGCGGGCAAGGTAACTGGAAGAAGGCCTTTTGACGACCCTTTATAAGTATAAGATGCATGTAGCGAGCAATGTTAACGCGATTCCAGATTTTTCCCGATCTGACGAACACATCCATCCATCAACTGGACTGATGATTGCGCAAAAGTAGCTCGTAGCCTGGACACAAGTTTCGTCAATTATTTTTTGTAAAGATCCCGAGTCGGAGGGATGGACGAACGATTTCTGAAACTATTGCGGAGGAAAGGGCGTATCGGGCCCAGGTTGTCACTGCGTCACCTCCCTACGCAGCAGTTGCATTTGTAGTTTCACTTCCACTGCGAGGTTACCTTCGTAGAACAATAGCCCCTGACGAGTCACGACTCATCACGACTCACTCATCCGACGCGGAACTCGCGGAACTGAACCCCGTGAATGGTTTCTTCCCCGTGTTCCATCCATCCAATCATCCATCCACAAAACCTCGGCAAAGTGAGTGACACCCACAAGACAGGACAAGTGTGTGGTTATGCCTATGCCTATCCCTCACTTCGAAACAGCGTTGATGAGGAAGTTTTTATTGGGCCCATACGGATGTTAGCTACTCACGGCGGCGACATAAAATGCGCTGAGAGCCCCAACGGCGTCCGACCACGCAAACGATATTTTTTTAACTGTTGTGCTCAAGGATGAGAAGACGATCCTCGATGGTGCCAGTTTTGACTGATCACTGTGGTGCAACTAATAACGTCTCCTCGTTGTATAGTTAGCCAGGTAGTGTTGCATCAAAGGGAACAAAACATGTCGGTTGAGAGTGTAAGGAGGGATCTTACATGACCCAGGCTATATCACCCAAGCTTCTCCAATGAGAGACAAAACAAAAAAAAAAAAAGAAACAAAAAAAGGCCGGCGCAGCGTCGATAGACGATTTTGTAGTTCTGGAACTGGGGTGCATACTCCAAGAGTTCGCTCAAGATAGCCGCGTGGGTGCAGAACACGGACATCTACAAAGTTGGATTGATATTTCTGATCCCTGGGAGCCCACCAGTCTATGGACCTCCCCGCGAAGCCGAACCTAGCAAGATTATTTTGAGTGGTTGGTCTTTGTGAAAAAAAAGAACAAAAAAAAACGCGACACATGTATACAGACCTTCTCATCGTCGTACATATGGAACATACCATTTCGACATCCGTGTTTTCCCTTGACGATTCTTTTTTTTTGGGGGTTACATTATGATATTGGTTGGAGAGCCTTTTTTTTGTTGTCTGGCAGGCTCACTTGCAACCAGAAATGAACCTGATCAATATCATGGGAGTTACGGACATAAGTTGTTTGTTGTTTACCTGAACGAGGAGTCGGAAACAAGGACAAATGGTTCTACACGTTGCTTACTAACTTGTGTCATCGCGGGAGACGATAGAGTGTACTCGGATCGATGTTGGAAAGTATATGACCGCAGCTATACGAAGCAAGGTTAGTTTGTAGAGGTTCTCGCATTTGCAAGATCCTGATTCAGGACATTGAACTGTTTTTTTTTTAGACTTGAACACTTTTCGCCTGCTAAAGTACATGCGGCTTCTTTACCTCGAAAGTCCATCCGTTCATTGATCTTCATCCTAGACTGTGCCAGCGACAAAATATCATTCCCTCTTTATCCACAGAAAACTCGCAGTCAGTGAACAGCGCTAACACGCCCCTTTTCCGTCAAATGTTTTCTTCGTTTCTGTCTCTATGGTCCTGAATCACTTTCGAACTACTGAAGAGTAAGCATACTGCTTTCTGGAGCGAATTACGTGCTCTTGGCAATTGGAGTTTACTAGCGAGGGAACATATATGAGGTCATGATCTTGATGCTTATGGCGGCTCCTTCTGATCGCTCTAGGCCACTCTAGCTCTAGACTCAGCTGTCAAAAAAAATTTAGTGGTCACTCGTTTGGGACCACAATAACGGGATCATGCCCTATTCGCTCATTGAGTCTTGATATTCATCCTGGACCGTGACAAAATATCATTTGTCGACTTTACGTGCTCGTGGCAACAAAGCGAACCTAATGTTCGAGGTTATGAAGTCAAGATCTTTCTTGTGGCGAATCATCTGTTTGTAACTGCACCTTCTGATCGCTTTAAGCCCATCTAGACTCAGCTGTCAAAAATTCAGTGGTCACCACATAAACGGGTCATTGACGTATCATACCTACCGTAACCGAGGCACAGTTGCAGTGGATCAAGATAAATAACACACATTGTTTGTCCATATCTCTCGTGAGTGAAGTATATTTCAGGACAAGTGGACGCTGACAGAACCCACATCGTAGCAATGTTATCGCCTTGTTATTACCAAGGAGTCGTGTGGAGATCCTGGGCTTGGCCATACTTACAGACGTTGACTAGAAAACACGAGACGATGGGTTCTTTCGACATGTGTCAGTGATTACTGTGTGCCATGTGCAGCTGAGTAAACAAAATGATTTATTGACTCCGGTAAATTAGGGGACTTCGCGGGACCCCGAAGAAACCAAGCCTGGATTCCGGGTGATTTTCACAAACAACTGCTGCATAGGTAAGTATAGATTGATCATATGGGTTGGAATTCAGGGCGCAATCATTAACAGGACCCCGGATTATTAGGCCTTGCTGTTCACCAATCCGGAACGATTTTTGAAAAATTTAGGTGACAGAATAGGGTCAAAATTAACGTATACCTGTTGTGGGATTCCGGACAGGATGTAGGTAGACCTTTACAGGATGCCATATCCACCTGTGGATAAGGCAGGGTGGTGGATTGGATTAAGCATCAGAAATGTAACTGTGAAATTGCATGTTCGAGCTTTGGATACTGTAATTTTTTTTCCGTGTGTTGCCTTCCTATTTCTGGCTTATTTATTATTGTCCTTCTGCCCTCGATGATGTTTCTTTGCTTGCTTTCCACCTCTCCGATGGTACACGCCTCGCAATGGCACTCTCGAGCTTACGGAAGAAGATAGTAAGCAGTTTTCTACCAAGGGACTGCCAAGTTCAAGGACGCAATGAAGTTGTCGAGGCGGAGAAAAAAAAGGGGCAGCGAGGAATTTGATGAGGATGACCATTATAGTTATATTTCTTGTTGGGTCTCGTGTCTGTGTAGTCTCTAGTGACCTATTCACATCTACACCCGAAATTTATGCCTATAGACAGGCTGTTTCCTCGAATCCTCGATCCAGACAATTTTCGGCGGCTCAAAAGGCTGGCTTGAAGGTCCGGACAATTTTTGAAAATTTCGAAAAATGCTAGTTCGCAATCCGGACAAAAAATCTTATGAGATTTCGACATGTCTGAAACACCCTTAGGCCTAAATAATCCGGGGTCCTTCATCAACTCGGCGTTTTGTTTGTGCCATGGGGAATAATTTCGCTCGGAAGGTTCCTGTGCCCAAAAGGATGCTCCCCAGAAGAGCTTCCAATTGCTTGCCCACATTGCAGACCAACCCCGGGGCTCGGAACTCACGTCGTTTTGGTATGTAGCGACCTTTAACCCGGGGCCCTTGCCTTCCAATGCCTCAGGCCTCATGGTCAACCCGCGGCCGATCATCGCAAGGATCAAATGATGTAGAGGAGCGTGCTATATCGATATCCACTCGCCTAGACGCTGACCAGTGAGCAGCTCTGTCTCTTTCACGACCTCCAAATATGTGCTGTTCTCATCGAGAATGACAGGGGCCCGTTGAACACCTGTATCTTGGGGAGGCACCTAAACCTGGTCTTCGAGCAGGCGAAGTCCTCGTTCAAATGACGTTTTCCATTTTGAGATGGCTCCAAATAGTCGGGCTGACTTGTTTATATCTCTGGATCAAGGCTTTTGGTGTAAATCGTGCAGATATACACTAGTGCGAGTGGTTTCTATCCGCCTCCTGAGGGATAATCGACTATTTTAAGGTTAGGATTCTTTGGATATATATCTGATATTTCCAGTTGGAAAACCGGTGATGGAGTCCTGGGACTTGTTGGAATGAGCAGTTTTGAGTTATGTTACAGAACAGTTTTTGGATCGGCTGAAATAGATCTTTCAGGGTGCCTATACGGAGCATGTATTGCTGCGCGCCTGCTACTCGCACCCTTCGCAAGCCTAATCACTTATCTTGGGTTTAAGCTGCAGGGATTCTTCTAACGAGTAAGCCTCAAGTTAGTGGCCGTTCCAGTCTGAATTCGGTTTAGATTTACTTACAGCGTTTTGCGGAGTGGCGGAAGGTGATGACGTTCTTGTTCACGCTGGAGCTTCAGGCATGTGGGAGTGGTTGCTATCCAATCGGCATGCCCCAAACGGTGAATAATGAGTGTCTTTTTGAAATGCTTCCGGTTGAAGAATTTTCTTACCCAGGACAGACGCACCGTAAACCGCAGGTCCGCAGCCACATCTACACAACAAAAACTTGATTGGCTTTTACACATGCCTAATGGAGCCACTAGCGCAGCCAATCATACAATCCAAAGGATTTTCCGCGGTTATCAAAGAAGTAACAGATCGAAAAGACGCGTTGATTTTGTTGCGAGCATTGGAAACAAGACATCGAGTTCTTAGCTGTAGATGGCAGGATGATAATGCTCGTAACGCTCAGTAGCATGTCGTGCCTCTCAAAAGTCTGGAGTAGTTGTTCCAAACAGGTGGAGTCCTTAGTCGATGCTACTCAAACAGAGGTAAGAACATAAACATGGCAAATTATAGCTACCTTTCTTGTTCCAGTACGTTTCGGAGACTACAGTAAGTGCTATCCGGTATGGTGTAACGGCTAACATTGCCGCCTTTCATTGATGGTCATACTTACGCGGCAGCTCGGGGTTCGATTCCCCGTACCGGAATATCCTTTTTGTTACAAAGATTCAAATTTCCCAACGCCTAGAGTCCTCGGATAGCAATATAGCAGTCACCTCTAATACAATTACTCCTCCAAGAAATCGTGGTAACTTTGGCTTAATGTCGATAACTGGGTTCTCTCTCACACTCACATGTACAAATGTACTACGTTAGACAAGAGATAGGGCATGATGCATGAACTTCGAAGGTTGAAAATGAGTGGCTGCTGCCTTAACCTGTTTTGGGGGACTAGATTGTCATCAACTATCTACTTTCGGCATGAAGATTCAAAACGATCACCCACTTGACAATTTGTACCCATTAAAGGGACAAAGCATCTACATAGAATTCGAAGAAGCGTGCAGACTCGGAGAACCGGGGTCATCGTAACAAACGCCGTCGGAAATCTGTTTTGACTCCCTGCTCACAGCAAGTTGATCTGGGAACTCCAATGAGACTCCAATGTGTCGTTGCCGTAACGTTGTCATAAATCAGCGAGGCCCTAGGCAGTTACTGCGTACCGACATTACTCCTGAATCCATTTATGTAAGAAAAGTGTTCTTATGTTCTGTCAAGTCGGATGGGAGAGCACCAGTCGATCAGAGAGCTTCGAATTCGGAGTCAATATAAACCGGAGCCAGAGCTGTGCAATCGGGTAGTCAAGATCAGGGGAAGGTTCGCGGGAGTGGGGAAAACATGCTTATCGATGTAAAGTTCAAGCGGCTATTCAATCGATGATCTCATGGCCGTTCTAAGCCGCACTATAGTACTATTGTTTATACAGCGACGCAGCGACTATGAATGTAGCGTAGGTAGATATCAATATAGTAATACTAATATGTAGGGAGTGGATCAGCTGACTGCAAGCGGCGAGACGACGATCATTAAATTGAGCAAGGCATGATTGAAATTTGAAACTTGAAAGTTCTCAATGCCGTCGGCGTTGCACCGGAGTTTAAGTGTCTTGCTCATCATTATTTGCCACGACGAGAGTACTGTAAATGCGTAAGTTTGTCACAGGTATATCTTCGAAAATTACACTGACCTATGCTGCTCGCTGTGATTATGATTCCTTTTCTATAAATTGCCATTGCAATGTTACCACGGCCGGCTCAGCTCGCCCGTGTAGATACACCGTACCTGAGCCATTGAGCCGATTTATGAGCCAAAAAAAATGAGAGGCTTGTGATGAATGTGTTTCCTTTTTCACTTCCTGACTGTCCGCCTACGACGAGTAGTTGTTGAGTAGTTGGCTAGTTTTATGCTTACATATTTATTCAACGATGTATGAGTATTTGCACATATTGTGTTTTATGACCATCACTTGTTCATAACAACAATTTATCAGGCTCATTAGCGAAAGCATCCTTTTTCATTACCGACCTCAGACCTGTGAGTGGCATTTAGCAATCAATCTAACATGGCCGACTGCACTTCCGCCTGAATGGCATGGCCGGAGAGAAGAGCCACAGATCCAGATAGCTTCCTCCATTTTCTTGTTAATTAAGATTGTCCTTCCGCCGTGGCCTCACTGCCATGGAGAGTGCGATTTCCAAATGCTAACGTCATTCTCCAGGCTTCAAGTACAGCCAAGTGCACGCATCCAAGTTTTGCCTTTCCTATTCAAAGATGCACACGTATGACGCCAGTTCCTAATATAAATATCTGAGACCAAACCGACGTTAAGGCCTTTTCAACTAGCTCCTGACGTGGCCTGCTTGCCAATCACCGCTGAGCAAACTTTACCACTCCGTCACTCGGTTCTGTGGCCAAACATGCCCATGTCACATGTCTGTCTTCCCGAAGACGCAAACGGATTGCACCTTGGCGCATTCGTGCCTTCCCATGATCATCCCGTTGCCGTCATATCTCTGTTCATCGAATCAGCGCCTATCTGCGTTGACACAATCCTCAGTCATCATGGAGCTGAGCCTGTACAGGTACGGTTCAGAAAATTCGCATGTGACCCAGCATACCAGGGGTGTGGCGTTGGTTCCCGGCTCCTACAATATTCGGGATCGGTGGCTCGTTCCGAACTGAATGCCAGAGCACTTTGGTGTGACGCAAGAACCTCGAGCAGCGACTGGTATAAGAAGCGAGGATTAATCCCTTTCGGCGAGAAATTCTACAGAGGGCCAGTGGAGTACGTTCGAATGTACATCGATGTTGGGGTTTCGGTACCTGTACGAGATGATAGTACCTATGCACGAGGCTAAACATCCTTCCAACCTTATGTGCACGAAATTCACTCATGATCACTTGCCCCCGCATCTACCTTGGTCCTTGTGTCTTTGGGCCATTTGGGCAGGTATGCTTTCGACGCCCTGCACATCTGACGAAAAGTTAGATCTGATCATCTTATTCCCGCAATACAACGTGTTGGCGGGGCTGATCGTTCTCTTATGGTTCTCTGGTTGCTCGTTTCTATCCGCGTGTTCGCTCCTTTTTCAAGCCAAAAACTGATTCGTGGACATGCAGACAATCCCGTGTCCTTGAAATATCTATTGCCCTGCTCTTTGGTTTCCTGCGTGACTGAAAAACTCTCATTTGATGTACCTTCGTCGGATCTGAAGAATCGATTCATTCCCAATCAGGCAACGCTTCTTCTGTTTGTCCTGCTAATTGGACTCAAAACATTATGTCATGGCTGTGAAGATTCTGATTGACTAAAGCGTCACCCCGTTCACGCGATATTCCACTGCTTCAACTCCGTTACAACCTGTTACAACTTTGAATTGCTGATGATTCATAGAATCAAGGCCACGTTCCTTTGTCTCGATGGAGCTACAGGCTCTCGCCGATCCAATTTACTCCAAATACATCCGGGTGGTGTTGGTGACATCTTATTATTTTTGCGAAACGAATGCTTTCCCGTCCGGTTGCTGGAGGGCCTGTCATCACTGAAGTATCCACCATTTGATAGCCACTGTTCAACTTCAAGTTATGGAGGAGAAAGTTGTTTTGCACGAGAGGCTAGCAGCGGCCAACAGTGGTCATTGGATATTTTTGGCGATCTGAAGAATTTGTGCGGTGTAATACGTGGGGTTTTCAATTACCAAATATCAATCTTCTGAGTTCCGGCCGTCATCGATAACAATCGGCTAACAAATTCGTCCGGAATTGTAGGGACAACACAATAATAAGGTTGGTTTCGAAGCCTATAAAATCCCATGAAAAAGCGAACAACCTTCATATCGAAAATTCCCCGACTCCGTTTTCACTCTCTCATCTAACAGATTTCTAGTCCATTCTCCTCTCGACTCGGTGAGCTTCTCATATGTGCTCGGCATAACGGACGCGCGACTTTATTTCATTCCTTTTCTTTTGTATTTTATTTATGCCGTATTCATGAGATCAGATAGCTTCCAATGTCTCTCCGCTTCCATTCAGCTATGACCACAGATACATGATTATCCCTGCTCATTGTTGCTAGGACATCGTGGTCTCTGTTCATAGCCAAAATTCCAGAGTGGAACGGAGCGTCGTCGGCGCTTTTTCGATCATGGACGACATAGTGTTGCCTAGAATTTTCTATTCGTTTCCATCTAGTGCTAGTGATATCTGCTGCTACAACGAGTATTTAGTTCATACCGCTCACGTACTTTACTGACGTGTGGACTATTCAACCGCTTACCTTGTCTCTGCTGCCGTAGAAGTCGACGTTGTTAGGACGGCGCAGTTTGACATTGGTCAGTCAATAAGCTACAGATGATACTCATCGAGTTAGACTGTATGTGAATCGGAAAAGGATCACAACGCCGGCTGGTTGGTAAATTTTCTGGAAAATGCCACCACAGATCGTAAAATTCACTGCCAGATTGACGACGGTTGCCCCACGCAACCTGAGCATCCAATCGATGATCGGGGCTGTGGTGGAAATTATGTCAATGTGGAGACTCCACATCGGGACAAAAAATCAGATCTCTTCCGGGTAGTGATGTGCAGGCATCATTAATTTCAGCGGATTCAAAGAGCTGTTATGTAGTAGCATAACTGGTGATGTCAGGCCACTCGGCTTGACCAGGCTCAGGCTTGGATCGATGGCGAGGGTCTGCTCGGGTTTAAACCGGGACTTTGAATGAAGGACACGTGGAAATCTGGTAAAAAATTAGTTCTCACTGATAAATGGCGACGACAAATGCAAAGGTGAGGATAGGTAAGTTTAGACTTCGAACGCTCATCAAGATGCAGAAGTACTGCACATGTCACTAATTCCCACAGGCATTGTGGACGAGTACACTCACGTTGATTCTAGATGCTTCTGATATTTTTCATCTATCACGGTGTGTTGTACCTTTGCCTCCACCACCAAGTCACGGCTTGGAGCCTTGGTTCAGGCTTTCAGATATACCAGGCTAAGTCTGCTCGGCTTGGCTCGTCTCGGGCTTTCAAATTTCGGGGTGAGCCGGGCGCCGAGCCTTGCACATTACTTCCGGTGTAGAAGAACCATAGTTTGCTTCGCGGCTCTTTCTCAAGTTCAGGGCGACTTTGCACAGAGCCTTAGTAAGTTAAGCCGTCGGCTATTATCCCTGAGGTTTGAAATGGGTAAGTGTTTGAAAACTCGATATTGGGCCTTGTTCCCTTGGACTTGGGACCGCGGAATTATCGGAATAAGGGCTCAAGGTATCTGGTCGCATGAACTTAAGAAGGAAATTTGCTGAGTTTTGGTGAGACTACAGGAACGGTGAGCACAAATTCTACTGATTGGGAGGAAACAGTGTCGGAATTATTTCGGTGGACCACGATCACTGGAATTTTTTATATTAATATGATCCCTATATAGAAGGCAACCTCTATGCAAAATTCCGTGGCTACGCATTGGCTGTAAACTTTGCTAGACGGAGACTCTGCCAATGAGATGTCCTGTTCACCGAGCTAGAACGCGTCGCGTGTACAGATATCGTACTCGCTTGATGGCATGCCGTGTGAGGGTTTCATGCCTCCAAGGAACTGACAGTGAATTCTGGGAACGCGACTCGCGACGCTCTACCATATATACATAGGCAGAACCATATACACCTGCGACAGAAATCTGGAGGTCCAAGAATTTCAAATACCTATGTCGCTATCCCAAGCATTGTATACAACATGGTGATTAATATTGTCTGTATCTCGTTCCCAGGTTTTCTACATAACAAAACGAGTTGTTCCGGGTTTGTACCGAATTGTACACATTATACCAGAGACAAACACTACAACATCTTGCGCGCATTGCCCCGGTGTATATCCTCATCATCTTCACGTAACAATTGCGCGACGAAATGAAATCAGATGAGCGATCTTATGAGCGAGTCAACAAGCTACATCCCTGATCAGATGTCCACAAGAACCTGAGCATGGGGACCAAAGGAGATGCTTATAGTAGTACTTAATGTCAACAGGGAAGAACCGTGGACGGGAGAGGGAAAAGACATATGCAGACCTTCAGATGAATAATTAAGCGATCCCACGGATCGTGAGTTACATCACACCCCAGACCGTCGGCGGTGTCCGCCTGCCAGAAGGGTCTACCCAGAGCTCACACATCAGTCGAAACTCGAAAGCGAATAAGCAACTCACTTACTTTACAGCGAAAGAAGGCGAGTCTCATGATTAATGGACTCTGCGTGAACGAAAATCAACTAGAAAATATTTCTTCGCATTCGAGGCAATGTTTGGAGCAGAGGGGAGGAAGTCTGGTTGAACGTCGGACTTGGGAACCAGGATTATCTAAGCAGATACTCACTTGAACCGGACCTCGTTCCTTCTACGCATTCAGGCTTATAAACTCTGTCAGTTCTGTGATTGAGATGGATGCTCGACTTCGTCGCGTAAATAAGGAGATTGCAGGTGAGTTTGCTGGTTTTAGCCAGTGAGCATTGTCTTAACTTGGAAGCAGATTGCAAGAATGACAAGACGTCGAATATCAGGCTAGATCTTGTTGGCGAATCACCATTTCATCTCAAAGGGTCATTTCCTGGTCCAGAAGGCACACCATATGAAGGAGGTCACTTTGAAGTCGTACGTTCACACACCATCGTGTGTGATCATCATCGCACTCACGCGTAATCGATTGGCACGATAGGATATCGTTATTCCCGATTCATATCCCTTTCAGCCCGTGAAAATGAAGTTTATCACGAAAGTCTATCATCCAAACGTTTCCTCCGCCTCTGGGGCAATTTGTCTCGACATTCTGAAAGATGCCTGGTCTCCAGTGCTCACTCTGAAGTCGACATTGATCTCCCTGCAGAGCCTCCTGTGCTCTCCGGAACCAAACGACCCACAAGACGCCGAGGTCGCGAAACACTATACAACGAGTAAAAACAGTTTCAATGACACAGCAGTTTACTGGACGCAGATTTATGCCGGAGGCCCTGGACTGAAGGAGAAGAAGGGCAAAGGTGCAGAGATAGGGACTCGAGATGAGGTCGCTATTGCAGGGCTAGAGAAGGCCCACGTAGATCAGTTCGAAGCCTTGGGTTTCCCAAGAAGTAAAGTTGTATGTCACCTAGCCATCTGTTCTCATCCCTCACCTTAAAACCCGAGTCCTAGATTGACGTACTTCGGCGGTTGAACTACCGGGGTTCGAATGTGGCGAAACTTACGGAAGATAGAGTGGTGGAGGAACTCTTGAAATGAAATGATTGCCCCCGTTTGCTTTCTAGAGTTCCCATGTTACGAATCCACGAAATTTGACTGTTGTTACGTGAGATCTTGTCCGTTGTATGAATGACAGTTCTGGTTTCGCACACATCTTCTCTCGTGTTGGGAATCTTGCTGATCCGCTAATTATTATGCTCTAGATTATCTTATCATTACATAGTTGCTATGTTACTAAGATAAGGCGACGGGTCTTTTCATCACCTTATGTAAGCTGCTTAGTAAGTGCCAAGACTGGCCAAATGTCGGTGTAGAAAAGAAAGTTCATGACTTTTTATTGATGCCTTGTGGATTTTTCAGAAGGGAAGATGCATAGAATTAAACTTCTGTAGCTCTGCCTCCTCGGAACCTCCATTCTGGGGGTGTTTGCCATTGTTGTATTCAATGCTAGGTGCCTGTGCATGCAAACTCCCCAACTTTTGGAATCTTTTGACACTGATTTACAGTAAGAGGGGCTAACATTCAGGGAAAAGGTAATATATCCATGACTTTGTATTCTATACATGCTCCTTACATGGTATTATCACATGTTTTGTCATGTGATGTGGCCAAATGTTAGCTTGTCAAATTTTGAAAAGTGTTGGAACATTGTCAGAAAAGATGTTGGAAGTGTTTAAGGTCAAGGGAAAAAATCTAAATTTGTGACCCTTACTACTGCACAAGAAACTCAAAGTCTTATATTTTTTCTTTGGAGGAGTTGTCATTAGTATCCTATCTATGCATCTCTGCACTCAGAATGGGCAGATATGCAATGTGGTGAGAATAGATGATGTTGCGAGACAGCCATGTTTTTGCTTACATAAACCCATGATGGAAAAGACTGTCACCTATCTCATATTGATATCTACCCATGCTACATAACTAAGCATAAGTATAGCTAAGGACATACTAAAAAGTAAGCCTCAATAGACTAAGTAGTAGAAGTAAATATGAAAGTAAGTAAAGAATGCTAGTGGGGTAGCATTAGTGTTGCCAACGGCATGGCTCGGAGCTGCGAGCCATTGAGCCGAGCTGCTATTTTGGGCCAGCTGCACCAATAAATTGGCTTGCAGCTCAGAGCCACCCAGAGCCACTCAAGCCATGCCCTAAGTTGCCTCAAATTCAGAGCAACTGGAGGGCTTTAAATGTTCTTAAAACACTATAAAACACTCTGTAGGAGTCCCTACTGCCAGTTTGAATACATGTTGTTATACCCTACTCCCCAGAGCCATCTCTCGAGCATGTTTTGTAATAGGTATGAGGAGATAAATACAGCCAAATAATCTCATCCAAGATACCGATCTGTGCAAAACTCAATAGTATGACTTGTTTCTTTTGTAATAATAGTCTACACAACCCATTTGACTATTAAAATACATAACTGAAGCATAAATACCACTTGGATTGCAAGCCTACAACTTTGGGCAATCTCAATCGGCTTAGCCGGCTCAGAGCTGCTCAGGGTGACTCAGTGCCATTTTGATCAGCTCAAGTGCCTGAGCTGCGCTGTGGGCAAGCCGAGCTGAGCCGTGGCATCACTAGGTAGCATCAAAACCTCATTAAGGAGAGCTTGCCACCACTGCAGTGCAAAATACACTGTGATGTGCAATACTAAATATGATGGTATAGATAAATCAGTAACTGGCTCCTATGGCGGCAACACACTGAACTTGGTCCCAAATACAACCAGAGAGACAAATTGAGTGAGTACACTCATGAGTAATAGCCAAACATGATATAGTATAGATGTTACAATTTTCCTTGTAACTCATGGAACCCGACTGACCCGACACACATACAATGCATGTCGACAACATGCATTCGATCCCCTTCCTGTGGAAGGCACCCTTGACACATGGTGACCCCATGCATCCGAACCCACTCCCACACATGCTGTGATACAACAGCCCTTTGACATGAGGTCCATGACGTCAGACTCTCATGATTGACATTGGATCCTTGACATTGGATCTGTGACATCGGACGCCTCATGCTAGGCATGAGGCTTAACTGTTTCTATTCTTACTTGATATGCATCTACCCTTCCGATTGGACGATAGGGACCTCCCTTTTAGTATAAGTACTGTGACTTGTCCTTAGTTTAGATCTAGGCAATCTACAGCCTTAACTTGCAAGCTCATTTGAAACTACTAAGGAATCCCCTTAGTACATGAACTCACTTGAAACCACTAAGGAAGCCCCTTAGTGCATGAACCCAGATGACTCTATGCAGAAGCCCTGCTAGAGGTGTACTATCATCTTACGTCGGACGCTCTGAGTAAGACTAGTACCAAATGACTCAATGAGGAAGCACCTCATTGGACGACATTGACTAGATCGAGTAGTTGAGGCTTTGCCCTTAACAATAGAACCATGCATCTGGGATCCCACTTCCTAATTAAGTGGTTACATCATTGTGTAGTGGTGCAAGCACCGATCCCCAACTCCTGTTTTTTCAAAGCTGTTATTGAACTTGTAGAACAATACAGAAAAATTGAAAATTCCTAAAGTTCCTCCTTGATCTCTTCAACTACAAGATCAACATTCTTTGCAAGCTCCTTAGCTTCAACCCCAATTTCCTTGGAACTCATTATAGTACTGGGTTCCATCACAGAATCATACTCAGCTAGCAAGATGACATCTTGAATGTTGAGACTGAGGACCCAGATTCACATGCCTGGCTGTCCTTGTAAGAGCTGATGGTAAAGATCACCATGACAGCTGAGTTAGCATCAAGTTCATTGTTATAAGGTCACAGGGAGCCATAGGTAGACAGTTTGAATGGCTTTCTACCATTGTACACAGGAACTTGCTGTGCATAAGATAACAGAACAGTAAGGGGTACTATTGTCACTTACTATCTCCATTCCATCTTTGTACAGGTGCTCCCCACACAGCCTTTGAACCCAAGGCACTCTTAACTGGTGAAGAAGGTGGTACTTTTGACTTGGATGGCAAGAAGTTTGCAGATTTCTCTTGTGATGAGGTCTTCAGACACATTCCTTGTAGAGATTAACTATTTTCTCACCTGTTTTCTTATAGGAGGACAAACTAATACCTTGGGACATGTTCAAAACAAATTTCTTACAGTCCAGGATGGCTCCTAAAACTGTAATTGCACATGGAAATGTATGGTCAGAGAAAGCCACTGACAGTGAGTGTGTTGTTGATCCAGATAACAAAGATGATAATACTGTAATGCCAAGTAAAAAGAAGTGGGTGGTATGCAAGTCCAGCTTTGAAATGACATAGTTGCCATGCAAATGTAGTGTTGTTGGGTCTGCCATTGCTAGGTTGATGAAAGGGGCTGAGATAGAAAGTATAGTGTTAAAAGCATTCAGTTGAGCAGCTGTTCCACTTTGAAGATGTTACTGAAGCAGACTGTCAATGGGACCACAAGCTCATTATTGGTGCTGTAGCAGAACCACTGAACATGATGCAAGATTGTGACATCCCTGTGGGAATGTTCACAATTGAATGTTAGTGACCATTCTATGTCTCAACTCCACTTACTTGCTTCCAGTCTTTGTTGTTATGCCACTCTTTTGCTTAACTTTCTCAGTCTCGTTATAGCTGCTTTTTCTGATGTAAGTTGGTGAGCATGATTGTCAATATTCATACTTGCCCCTGTTCCTCAACTTTTTGCTTCTTTTGACTTGTAGCTGTTAACATCTCTTGGTCTTTGAAAGTCTTGTTGCTACTCTGTTTTCTGTCCAAAGGTATCCTCAACAAAATTATGAGAACATGAGGTGATAGGCACTTACTGGCCACCAACAGGACCATGCACACTGGGAGAATTAATGGGCTGGTGTTCATTTGGTGAATCCATGAGGCAGAGGTATGTGTCTGATAATCAGGATTTTAAAGTGGTTTCTTATCAGTTTAGCCTATCTTTGCTTCTGTTATTATGAAACATTGTTCAGCATGGGCTTTGAATTTCATTGCAGGTGTTATTATAAGTGTTCATTAATGCAGGGGCAGGTTCATTACATGTGCCTGCACACATGCCATAATTGTTATGGCCCTCTCTCTGATATTACCTAGTTCAAAAGTGTTGGCTGCAGTGTGATTTGTTGCTCCTGCCTACCACACAGTTCTTGATCATTGGTTCTGTTATCATCAAACATTCTTCAGCATGGTCTTTGAAATTCATGGTGGGTGTCATTATTGTAAGTGTAGGATGAATCGTTTAACAGGTCTGGCACATTATTGATGGGCTTCATTACATGTGCATGCACATGTGTCATTGTTATGGTGCACTCTGATATTACCTAGTTGAAAAGTGACAGCTGCAGCATAATTTTTCACTCCTGCCTCCCAAGCAGCTCTTCATGCTGTCCCTGATCTCTGTCACATTACTTGTATGCATTCTGTCAGAGGGTATGCCTAAACTGTACCCTTTTCTGCAGCTCCTTACCACACTCACAGTGAACAGTCTGTCTCAGTGGGCACAGACACATGTTGACTCAGAAGTCCATGGAAAACTTCAGCTCTGTGAATATGATGACAATGCCAAGATTAGACACTCATTTCAGATCAAGTCCATGCCTGTTGGATACACCTTTCTCACATGGAAGGATACTTCTGATGAAGTTGTTCTGGATGTCACTACAGTCATCTCTGTCTTAACCCATACCTGTGATAACCCATAACCTCCCATAAGCCATACTTTCTTGTGTCCACCGAGTTGGTTCCCTTCCAAATGGACCAAACTCTCCCATATCCCATAATCCATACCTTTTGGTGGACCATAACCCATAGGTGGACATGGAACCAATCACAAAATTTCCATATATGGATGTGCCTTTGTCAATTAGCACACTATATATGGATTTTCTAAGCTATCTATGTAATTTTCAGTTAAATAATGTACCATTCAGCTGAGTAGGAGAGAGGATAGTGAGTATGGGTGCTGAAAAATATGATCGAACCATTTTTCACATTTCTCAACACCTTCTATGGGCAAAAACCCACTTCAAGTCCTCAAGGGAGGGCTGAGCAAACTTAAGGAGACAGTCAAAAAATGGAAGGAATCCCTCCTCTTGTGGCTACAAGAATGGCAGAAAATCTCCTCAGAAGATGAAGACTGGCTTGATCAAGAAGCCAACTTTGTTGATGAGAAAGCACTCGTTGACATACTTGAGAATGCCTCAGATTACGAGTGTGCACTCTCAAAGCTAGACCCAAAGCAGAAGCCTTTATTTGAGAAACTGATAGAACTTGGTGGTGGAATCAAAGATGTTATTATCATGTGAAAGAGTTCAAAGAGGAAAAGTGAGTGATTGCCAGTGCCTTCCTGAAATAGACATGGGTACAACTGAAGTGGGATCAGGACCAGAGGAAAGAAAGAAGCCATCATGAGAAAAGAAGAAGGTGGACCCAGTTTTCACTAAGAAGGAGAATGCAACCATTGCTCAGAGAATAGAGATCCTCGACTGGTACCATAAGCATTCTGGTCCCAAGAAGAGCCAGGTCAACACTGCGGCTTATTTTGACAAGATCTATCCAAACCTAAGGCTTAAGCAGCCAATCATTTCTGATTGGGTCCGAAATGAAGTGAAATGGTGGAAGGAATGGGCAGACCAGCAGAGCTCAGGAAAGGTGGGGAATATAAACACAAGGCCAGCCTCATAATTTCTCCTTTCTGAAATATAGTTAGAAATTCTTTGTGAAATATTATATTTGAGACTAAATTTCTACAAACAGAAATTCAAAAAATTACCCAGTAGAAATATACTTTGAAAATCAATATTTCTAATGAGTAATTTTTTGAATTTCTGTTTGTAGAAATTTAGTCTCAAATGTAATATTTCACAAAGAATTTCTAAATATATTTCAGAAAGGAGGAATTATGAGGCTGGCCTTGTGAAAATGAATGAAGCAGACCGAGCACCCTCAGGTCAATGAGATGCTTGAGTTATGGGTAGCAAAGGCAATGACAGATGGAATCCGGGTCATGGGAGAGGTGTTGCGACAAAAATGGCACAAGTTCGCTGATCTCGAGAATATTCTGCAAGGTAAGAGGTTGACTCTCAGTGAGGGATGGTTGATGGCGTTCAAGAGGCGATGCGGTCTGAAGGAAAACAGAACCCATGGCGAGGCCAGTTCTGTTGATCCTGCCAAGGTTGAGATTGAGCACGAGAGGATTCACAAATTAATTCAGAAATATGGGTATTGACTGAAGGACATATTTAATATGGATGAGACAGGACTCTTTTACATGTAAGATCTCCACTGAGCTCATAAACATGCCTCGATCTCAATGAATTCACTTGTATTTTATTAGGATACCACCGGACCGAGGCCTGATGGATAAGCCATCATCAGGACTCAAAGGAAATAAAAAGTGGCTCACTTATGCATTTACGGCAAATGCAGATGGAAGTGAAAAACTTCCTGCTTTCATTATAGGGAAGGCAGCCCGTCCCCACGCATTCAATAAGAAAACTGGCAAACAGCTTGGATTTTATTGTTGGAACAATGCTAAGGCATGGATGACTTCCGTGCTTTACCAGGAGTTTCTTCGTGATTGGGACAGTAAATTGCAAGTGCAAGGCCAGCATATTCTGCTGTTTCAGGATAACTTCAGTGGTCATATCGCTCCTGACAGCCTCACAAACATTTCTGTTGAGAATTTTGAGCTGAACCTGACCTCTCATGTCCAACCGAATGACGCGGGCATCATCTGTTGCTTAAAAGCTCACTACCGCAGCAAATTCATTGCAAGAGCCATTGATCAGTATGATAACAAGGTTGTCCCATCGGAAATTTATGACATTGATCAACTCAAAGCAATGCGACTTGCAGATTTGGCATGGAATCAAGTTGATATGACTACCATATGGAATTGTTGGAGAAAATCTGGTATCCTTCCTGATAATACCAATGCCTCGGAAATCCTTCCACCTCCTTCAATTCCCATCACTTCCCTCCTCAGTTCACTGGCCCCTCCAGATCCCACCACCTGTGCCGAGAACAACATTGCTGACTCATTAGCAGAACTGGAGAAGAGAGGGGTTTTACCAAGGGCCAATCAGATGGATATTGATGAGTTACTCAACCCCGAGCCTGAGCGTGAGATTATCGCAATGAATGTATCTGATGAAGAAATCTTCGAATCAGTTCGTGAATGCCGACAGGGAGAGGAAATGATGGAAATCAACGGGGGGGACAATACCAATGAGGAGATCATTGACATGCCAAGCCATTGAGATGCTCTAGCAGCATCACTCATCCTGCAACGGTATGTAGCAGATCTCAATGATCCCTGCACACGTGAACTTGAGGCCATTCTTGCAGGCTTTGGCCATCAAGTGCACCTGCAGGAATCGCAAAACATGAAACCAACTTTAATTACATCTTATTTCACCTCAAATTGTTCATAATTATCATATTTAGTCAGTATATAGTTATCTAATACATAATACAGCACTTGAATGAGCAAAAAAACGGGCCTGGGACAAGCTCTGCCAAAACCCATACTCTGTAATAACCCATACTTTTAGGTGTCCACCGACTAGTATGGGTTAAGACAGAGACGACTGTACATAGATATGTCACCAATTATCTGTTACCTCCAGTTACCAAGAATACAAAGTAAGGACAGTTCTATTCATGTTTTACACTTTGAAAACCTGTCAGGTTCAATGCAAATGACAATCAGTCAATTTTGTACAAGCTCAGTGTTGTTGGACCAGATTACTGTTTGTTCAAGAAGGCAGTGTCTGCCCTTCATCAAATTAATGCTTTTTTCAAGGAGTCATTTACTGAAGGTGTTATGTGACCTCAAGTATGATCTGTAGTTGGCACTCTTTATGCCATCGTGGCTCAGACTTGTTTCCTTCCCACCATGTATAATGTCTTTCCTGAAGTACCTGTTTTGCTGCAGTTTGATCCTGACAATGTATTGGCCTGGCTCATCGACCCAGGCCACTTCAAGTTTACTGAAGACAACATTGTTTCTTTCTTTGAAATTATTTTGGATGATGATGGGTAAGCAGTATGGTTTAATCAGGTGATGTATATTGTGGTTACAGGTTTCACAGGAAATTGTGCAAGGCTGAGGTGGTCCCTAGCATTTTCCAGCATAGTCATCTCATTGAAGCATCATCATGTTTTTGGCCTATTGCCATAGGCTTAGGCCAAGTGTTTCTTACATGGCTTGATTCTATTCTTTTAGTTAGCCAGATTGGTGCACAGGTATGTGTCTGGTTCTTGGATATGTTCTCCATACTGAATAATTTCCAGCTTATCCAAGACCAATGTGAACAGTTATGGTCCATAAGGCATGACAGGGGTATGAAAAATGCATGGCAGGGGTATGGCCAAATCTTCAAAAATTTATTACTAACTACCTAGCAAGAATTTTATCATAGCTGGGCAATATATAAGGCTTTGTGAAACCTTAAATTATTAAGCCATAAAAGGAAAATTATGCTCAATAGAAAGGTAAGGGTATAGAAAAACCCATGAAAATCTGACCTTTTCTGTTTTTCATGGGTTTTTGTATACCCTTACCTTTCTGTTGAAAGCAGTTTTCATTTTATGGCTTAATACCTTGAGGTTTCTCAAAGCCTTATATATTGTCCAGCTGTGATAAAACTCTTGCTGGGTAGTTAGTAATACCATTTTGAAGATATTGCCATACCCCTGCCATGCATTGTTCATACCCCTGCCATGCCTTAGTTATGAAGTAAAAGCAGAATACAGATCAAAGTCATCAGTTGGAAATGTTGCACTGTCTCTGATGATCTTGTTGAGGGAGATGTTATAAGTAAATGAGCCCATGATGAGTGACTTGGAATTTTGAATAGAAGTTGGTCCAGAAACTTATGATCCATATATTAACTGGTACATATCTCTTTCTTCATAACATAGCAGTTGTGCTGCATTCCATTCAGAATTGCTTGTCTTGGTACATAGATAAGGTTCTCTACTATTTTTTGCACCATCATAATTCCAAATGTTATTGCCTATGATGAGTTGAGCTGTAAAGTGTTGAGCTGTAAAATGTTGACTCCCTGTATAGATGATTGCCCTCAGATAGTATGACTGCTCACCATGAGATGTTCTTAAGTACAGTTTCAGTGATGGAATTGTTTTAGGTTGGAGTTTAGGATTGATCTTGATTGTCCAAGAAGGTGGCAAGCTGTTTTCAAAATATATGGTCTGCTGAATAGTCTGATCACAAAGTGATTTATGTATATTATGATGTTGTAAAATAATTGCAGCATCGTGTTTGGCAACATGATGCAAAGCATGCTGCAGGAGGATGTTGATCCATCTTTCTGTTGAGATTGCACCATGAGTCTCACTTTTGATGCATTTGATGCATGTGCTATTTTTAGCATTCCTTTTGATATGCAGGGTCAATCCATGACACAGTTTCCCCTTGTCTCATTTTTATTCATACCCATCCTTTGTTACACAGAATACATATATATATGTTCGGTAATTACTTTACCACCTCAGTCACTTATACAGAGACTGAGGTGAGCTTCATTAATTACTTGTTTATTGATCCATACTTACTGTACCTACAGCACAATCTTGATTGTACTATGTACAGTACACATTAATAAAAGTCACTTATACAGAGACTGAGCACAATCTTGATTGTACTAGGATCCACTTTCTACAGGTTATGGGCCACTCCCATCGTTTTTAAACAATGGAAGAAAGTATCCCAGCCACTCAATGTTCCACTATGTCATTTCTTTTTGATCCATTTCCCCGATCATTTTCATCTTGGATCAGCCCTTTGTCTTTCACAAACCCTGCTTGTCTACCATTGCATTTCCATATTCTCCCTTTGACAATTCATCATCCACTAACCATTGTTTCCTACCATGGGTACCAATACTATTGACCCCCCATCCATTTCTCTTATCAAACTTTCTGTACACTATACCAGGGAGAAGCTCGACAAACTCAAATCAAATTACAAAGAATGGTGCGAGGAAATTATTATTGCTTTATCTCTAAACGGCCTTTACGAGTATGTTATGGGTGATATACCTGAGCCCACCCCCTACTGAGCTCCATGCGCTTGCCAACTGGAGAACAAATTCCCCCCTCGCATATGCTTATATTGCGTCCAGTGTTTCTTCCTCTGAACAACAATTCCTGGACATGAAGTAGTGTTGCCACTGGCTCAGCTGAGGTTTTTCAATAAAATGGCTATAGAAGACCAGATAAATTTCCTAAATTTACTAGGATATTTGAGCATATGGACGAGCCCATAATAAGCCGAGGGGTCTTCTGCCAGAATTATATGATCAGATCCCCCGTTCCTGACCTATTCACTCAGCTTTGATTTCAAGCCGAGCCATCAAGCCAAATTTTGTTTATTAAATAACTCAGGGACAATTGATCGGTTCAACTAGTGTTGGTGAACAACCCCTCGGATTATTGGCCCATCCATATGCTCAAATATCTTGGTGAATTTAGGAAATTTATCTGGCATGTTATAGCCATTTTATTGAAAAACCTCGGCTGAGCCAGTGGCAACACTAACATGAAGAAGGGCAATGATAAAGGGGAGATCATCCAAGGTAATATGTGAGCATTGAGTCTGGTGAAGGGGCTCCACAGCGAGAGCAATGTCATTGAGGGGTAAAGTATGGTGCTTCCAGTCAACAGTGGTAGTAGGCTCCTCCTCAACGGCAAGCCATCTCTCATACTCTATGATGTCAGGGGAGTCAATAGGTAAAGGGTCGTGAGCAAGTCCTGCAAATTCTGGTGCAGGCAGGGTTGATGCCTCGGAGTCAATCATGACAGTGAATGCTCAACCATTAATATCCTTCACAGTGACAGGAACCTTGGAGGTACTAGTGGGCAGTGGTTTCTTCTTGTGAGCCACCCTGCAAGCAGCGATTGATTCCTCCAGTGACTTCCCAGCCATACCACTGCCAGGTTTAATGCAGTACTGCTTTGTGTGCCCCTGCTTCCCGCAGTTTGTGTTGGTACAAGTCAGTGCATTAGGGAACCTGGAAGGCTTGGGCTGTGCTGCAAGAGCGATATGGGTTTTAGAATCATTGCAGTGATCATTCTCAAGTAGGGATTGCTCATTCTCCAGGAATAACCAGATATTCTTAGAACCATATGGAGCTTCAATAGAGGAAGCAGCAATGTCTCAAGAGATAATGGAGCAGGCATGGGGAAAATTGTCACTAAGGGAATTGAGTAGAGCGATGCAGCAGAGGAGGTCAGCTTTTATGTCACCCATGGCAAAGGCACGTTCTATTAATGCACAAATTTTTTCTGCTGTCTCGGGGAGTGGAGTGTCCTTTGTGCATTGTATGGAGAGTGCTTGTTGCAGAAGTTGAACCTGGCATACTGGCCCCTCCTTCTGATGGAAGTCCTGAAGGATCTTCCAATTGACCTCAGGGACTCTGGGGCAACAGTCCATATATCCCCCGACAGATCTGATTTTCTTAGCCTGCACCCCATTCCACCTCGTTCTGTCAAAGGTGTTGGTGGTTCATCTATTGCCACAATTGGTGTTGGAGATATACAACTAAGAATAGCCTGGGGCACATCAATTGTCTTACATAATGCTCTCTACATCCCAAACTCAGCAGTTCGGTTAATATCGGTGGACACACTTGCAGATGACTCTAATGCTGTTGCTCATTTTGATGCTGATGCCTGTTGGGTCACTGACAAATCCTCTGGCGCTTTGTTTGCTCGTGGCACCCGCCTCTCCAGGAAACTCTACATGCTTAATGTTCCATCAGCTGAGGTTGATCACATGCTTGCAGTTCACAAGTCCCCTACTCTTGAAACTTGGCATCACCGTCTGGGTCATGCAAACTACCAGGCTCTCTGGGATATGGCCAAGAAGGGTGCTCTCACTGGTGTGCTGCTTGCCTCTTTCCCAAAATTGCCTAAATGCAATTCATGTATTCTTGGCAAGCAGACAAAATCACCAGTTCCCAAGAAATGTCAGGAAGGACTGGGTCATAAAGTGACAAGGAAACTGGAAAAGGTGTGGGTGGACCTATCTGGGCCGCATGTTGTGGCATCGCGAGCAGGCAACCGTTATATCATGGATATAGTAGATGACTACACTTTTTTCCCATGGTCTATACCCTTACAAAATAAACACAATGCTTTCTCTGAACTCAGGGCTTGGGAGCTTGCTCAGGAGAACAGAACTGGACTCAAGGTTGGAACCTATATCACCAATAATGGTGAACTTAAATCACTTGAAATGGAGAGCTGGTTGAAGACTAGGGGTACCGATCAATGCTTCATGGCTCCTTACACTTCTGCACATATAGGCCATGTTGAGCAAATGCATAGAACACTAATGGCTAAAGCATGCACAATGTGAATTTACGCAGGACTGCCCTCTTATCTGTGGGATGAATTCTACCTCATGGCTGCTCATTTACATACGAGAGAAAACCTGACTACTCTTACCTTTGCAAAATTAGATGCAGGGCATTTGTACTTATCCCCAAGAAGGATAATCCCAAGATTTATGAGCGGTCAATTGAATGCATCTTGGTAGGTTATGACCTCAAATAAAAGTTGTACTGATGTTATGACCCTGCCACACATAAGCTCCATAGCTCATATCATGTCAGATTCCTTGAAAGCCATGATGGCCATTTACTGCCCCCACCCACTATGCTACAGGAGGATGGAAATATAGACTCCATTGGGAGCTGACCCCCCTTCCTGGGTCCCATTTTACAAAATGATGTTGATGATGAGTCTGTCCACAATTTTCTGTTTCCACAATTTTCTGTTGTCCCTGATGTGCATTCTCATAACACAGCCCTGCTGCTAACACCACTGGCCCAGTCAATACGTCGATCAACCTGCATGATGATACCCACTGAGAAGAGTCTTAATGGTGCCCCTGCAGTTACCAGAACTGCTGCTGCCATGCATGACTCTCTGGAAAGCGCTGCTCAGATCAAGGAGGTGTGGCAGGAACATTGGGCTGCACTTGTTGCTGCCAGATCAGACCACATTCCAAATCAATCCACTGATCATGATCATGATGTCATCAAAGAACTTTGTCAATCATTTCATAATCTTGATCTGGGCAATCAGGTGCATCAACTTCAGGCCCTGATCTCGGAAATGGCAGATTTTTATCTGGAATCACTTCAATTTGAGGATGAGCCAAAAACTTGGGATGAGGCCAAGAACTCAGCCAATGCAGCATGTTGGGAACATGGGTACCGCAATGAATTGAACTCATTGAAGGAGATGGGAGTCTATAAGTTGATACCTTGGTCCGAGGTCCCACCAGGGAAGCGTATTAGATGTGGGAAACCTGTCTTCCATATCAAGTGTGATGAGGTGGGCACCGCTATCAGGTGGAAGGTACACCTTGTTTTCAGAGCTCATGAGCAGATTTATGGCAGGGATTACACTAAAACCACTTCACCCACCGACTGCATGCATGGAATCTTGGTGAATTCTCCTACACGTCACTGCCTCTCTTGGATAGGATGCACAACAAATAGATATAAAACCACTTTTCTCTATGGCTTACTCCTGGATGATGAAATTCAATAAATGCAGCAACCTACAGGGTTTGAGGAGCCAGGCAAGGAGGACTGGGTTTGGCAGCTCCAGCATGTGTTAGGGCGACACCCACTATCTGCTAGCTAAGACCGTGCGGGTTCTCTCTACAAGAAGGGGGTGGGATCCGCGCGCGTGATGGGGGAATTGATGGTTTTGATGCAAGGGGTTATTAATAGGTGAGTTTGTTGACAAAGGCCTTTCACACCAAAAACGTAGGTGGAATATCTAAGAGAACACAACTGGGGTCCCCTAGGCATATATTTAGGGTTTATATACTATGTTACACATATTGTACATTGTTGTTACTGATGCACTTGTACATGCATGTACATTTTGATGCGTGCGAAATAAAATTCTCATGCTATCAAAGTGTAGCTTAATTTGGCGTCATGTAGTGTAATTCAACATAATAAAATAAAAATGAAATTTTATTAGGTAATGGGGTGGTTTCCTAACATTACCCCCCTTTTGTGCCTCAACTTCCAGGTGAGAAAATATTGTGTCTGTCCCCTCTGTGAAATTTTGGTACGGCCGGAATCTCATCCCCTCATACACCATTCTTGCAATGCGACGTGGAGTATTTGGATTATGTTTAAAGAATTGGGCGATCGCATTATGCACTTGCTTACAATTCTCTTTGGGTTCCCACGAATTATTTTCGTCGGTATAGTTTTTCCACTTTATTAAGAACTCCAATTTGTTCCATCGAAGATGTGAGTCTAGAATTTCTTCAACTATGTATTCTGGAGCACCTTCTACTATTATTGGAGGTTGCAGAGTAGTTTGTTGGCCAGGAATAGTGGGTGGACGGTAAGGGCATAGGCAGGATACATTAATCTCAGGATCAATCTTGAATGATTGGGGTAATTTTAGCACTACCACATTAGGCGAGATTACTTTAGAGATCGCATATGGGCCAACTTGTTTTTCCATAAGTTTCCTTGAAGGTTGTGGAATATTCAGGTCCTTGGTACTTAGCCATACCAAGTCACCAACTTTGTACTCTGGAGCGTGTGCTCGAGTACGATCCATGTGTTGCATCATGTCATCACATGCTTTCTTCAATGCTGCCTCTGCTTCCTCTTGTACCTTTTGCATCTTAGATACAAAGTTTTCTACCGACTGTACTTTGACTTCCCTTCTGGGTTCTACTCCCATGCAAGGATGATATCCATAATTTGCGAAAAAGGGTGACATACGAGTAGCCAAATGGAATTTGTTATTGTGGGAAAATTTGGCAATTGCCAACCATTTGGGCCAGTTGGTTTGTTGGTAGTTGACAAACATACATAGGTACTGCTCCAACTCCTGATTCATTCTCTCTGTCTGCCCATCAGTCTGCGGGTGATATGCCATAGATAATTTAGTTTGAATTCCCAATATGTTGTTTAGTTCTTGCATAAATGCGGAAGCAAATTGTGGTCCGCGATCGGAGATAATGGTATTGGGTAACCCATGTAACCGCCATACCTGATTTAGATAGAGGCGCGCCAAGCCCAATGATGAGGTTTCTGTAGTAGTAGGAATAATATGGACCTCCTTTGTGAAGCGGTTGCATACTACAAATATTGCATTGTACCCTTGAGCCTCGGGTAATCCGGTAATAAAATCCACAGATATATCTCACCACAGCGCTTTAGGTATAGGGTTCGGCATTAATTTTCCTGCAGGTTTCTCTAGAAATTTCTTCCCCCTCATGCACGTATCACATCCATCCACATACCCCAACACATACTTCGAAATTCTGGGCCACCAATAATTTCTCATTACTAATTCCAATGTCTTCCGTCTTCCTGGGTGTCTGGCAATCGGCATATTGTGATGTAACTGGACGATCTCCCTTCACAAATCCTGATCCTTCGGTACATACACTTTTCCTTGAAACCACACCAACCCTTGTTCCTCAGCCCATTCATCTCCTTTGATATTACCTTTCTTCTCTCCCTTCAGAGCTTTCTTGGCTTCCACTACTTCATTGTCCATTTCCGAACATTGTCTAATTTTAGACAACATTTCCATTTCCAAGCTATCTGCTAATAGATGCCCTTGATGCATAGCGCATATGCGAAAGTATTCGGGTTTGAGTAAGGTAACATTTTTATTGTCCTCCTCCACCCCCCTTTTATGATCAATACATCTGGATAATGCATCTGCTTTCCTCATTAAGCTTCCTGCTTTGTGGACCAAGTGAAAGTCGAAATGCAATAGGAATAGTGCCCAATGCGCTTGCCGGCAATTAAGCTTTTTAGCGGACATGAAGTATTGCAGATTTTGATGATCCATCCAGATCTCAATCTCATGCTTACATCCCTCCAAATAATGCCTCCATGCCTCCAATGCTTGTATTATCCCCAACATCTCTTTGTCATGCACATCATAATTGCTTTCCACATCATTCAACCCTTTTGACAAGTATGCACAAGGATGCCATTTGTCATCTTCACACAGCATTGATAATACTGCTCCAGTAGCAAAATCAGATGCATCGGATTCCACTTGCAAAGGGCGTGTGAAATCTACTGGGGCTAATATTGGTCCCTCCACAAACTTCCTCTTCAACTCCTCAAATGCTGTCTGCTGCTGCTCTCCTCACCTCCATACTACTCCCTTTTGCATAAGGTTATGTAAGGGTGCGGCAATTTTAGAAAAATTGTGCACAAAGTGACGATAATAATTTGGGAGTCCCAAGAAGGCTTGAACCTCCTTAACATGAGTGGGTGCAGGCCAATCTGTGATCGCCTGTACCTTGATCGGATCCATTTTGATTCTGTCAGGGCCGATCAATAATCCTAGGAACTCAATCTCGCTTGCCCCAAACACACACTTCTCTGGTTTCAAAAATAGATCATTCTTGGCCAACCTCTGTAACACCTCCTGTACTATCGCCTCATGATTTTCCTCATCCTCCATGAATATCAGAATGTTGTCAATAAATATTATTACCATGCCTTTGTCTATTATGTCCTTGAAAATGTCATTCATCATATTTTGAAAGGTCGGGGACTATTAGTCATCCCAAAAAACATGACAAGTGGCTTGAAGGATCCTCGACACATGGCAAATGCAGCCTTCCACTCATCTCCTTTCTTTATTTGTACATTGTTGTATCCCCATCGTAAATCCAATTTTGTAAAGACCTTGGCTTTTCCCACCTTGTCAATTATTTCTGAGATCAATGGCAGGGGGTACATGTTCTTCACTGTCCACTCATTCAGATACCTATAATCGGTACACATCCTCTTCCTTTGGTCTTTTTTTGGCACAAAGAATATTGGTGATGTCTGCAGTGATTTCGAAGGTTGTATGTATCCTTTGCACAATTGCTCCTTCAGGAATGCATCCACTTCTTCTTGTTCCATTGGAGATAACAGATATACCTTCAACTTCTTTGGCACAAACTCTGGCTTCATCTCAATCGCATGATCCCATGGCTTCTGCACCGGCATTCGCTCAGACTCCTTCTTCTGGAACACTGACAGATATTCATGATACACTTTTGGCACCCACTCCTCCACTGGCTTCTCCACCTTCATGATATTCTTATCCCACAACTGTCCTCCATGAATTGCTCTAAAGGTTTGCTTCTGCTCTTCTTTCTCGATCATGATCGGAACTTCCTCATTTGGCATTTCCTCATCCTCCACTTCCTCCATTGTAACAGAATACTTTCTTGGACGTTCTTTCTCTTTCTTTTTCCTTTTTTCCTTCTTTATCTTCCTCCCATACACATTACATTCCTTACGACAACGAGTCATTTGTACTTTCCCAGTTTTCCAATCAATTTTGGGATTATGCTTCCATAACCATGGACATCCTATTATTAGATTGGTTTTCCCAAGATTTCACACTTTGAATATGGCTCGCTCCTGATGCTCCTGATACTTTAGTACCATAGTCACCTCCTCCTTGATAGTTCCTCCACGATTGACTGTTCCATCAATATTGTACACCATTATAGGTTGCGCCAGCTTGCGTGTGTTAATACCATTTCCGGTAATTAAGGATCGATTAATAAATAATCCTGTAGCACCACTATCAAGCAATGCTTCCACATCAATAGCTGCATGCATGTCCACTGTCTTCAGTCCCACAGTCAAGGTGATTTCGGGTTCTATTCATGCAGAGCGAATAAAGAATTTAGGGGTTTTTGGAAATGACATGTGACAATTTTCTTTGTCACATGATTTGCAACAGTTGTACTCCTCCTTGATTTCCTTTTCTGATTTACTCTGGGTTTCCTTGGATACTAATACATTGTAATGATTCTGGGTCACCAATGGGGAAACCTTCACTGGGACTCTTCTGCAAAATTCTTCTGCCTACAATTCCTAGAAATGTGTCCTAACTGCCCACAGTCAAAACATTTAAGTGGGGCTCATCTCCCTGCTTGATCAACCTCCATTGCCTCTGCTGGTGCTGCTGACTCCATAACTATAGGTGTCACTGCCATGGCCGGTGGCTGTGCCCTCAGAGCTTGCACCTGAGGTGCCTTTCCTTTCTTGGACTTTCCTCCTGATGACTTTCCAAATTTACTACTTCTGTACATCAACTTTGACTCTGCCTGTTCCTGCCGATATTGCTGGTCAAGGCGCATTGCCCAATTATACCACTCATCCAACTTCTCTGGCATAGAAGGTAGTCGGTAGATAGACTTGAATAAGGAGGGATTTAATCCTGCTTTCAAAAACTCTACCAACGCGGCTTCTCCCATGTCCATTTGTGAAGCTTCTGCTTTGAATTGCAAAATAAATTCATCCACCATTAAGGAACCTTGGCGCATGGTTTTTAATTTAGCATTGGCTGTTGCCTTTGGATTAGGGTCTCCAAACTGTGCCTCTAATCTCTCCAGAAATTCCTTGAAGGTTGCAAATGGTTTATTTCCCATGGCAATTTGATTAATAGCCTCGTTTCTCCAGAACTGTGCTTTCCCCCCCTGAATGTATGAGAGAGCAAACATAATCCTAGACTCAGCTGTACGAAACTCTGGCTTCCTCCCATGGATGTACAATACTATAGAGCTGATGAAGGATTTTGTATTCTCCATGGTACCATCAAAGATTTGTGGGGGTGCATACTTAGGTAAGTGCACTTTTCCATTTCCGGATTTCTCCACCGTCTCATCCTCCTGCAATATCCACTCCACCATCTCCTCCATCTCATCATCTCTTTCTCCTATCGTCTCTGGCTGTACTTCCGCTTGTCTGGGCTGTGATGTTGCCAATACTGACACTGATTGTGACATTTGCGCTGTGAGCGCATCAATTTTCACCTCTAGTGCTGGTATGGGAACAGGATTAGGACCGGGATTAGAAGTTGAAGGTTTGGACATAATTGTAGAATCTGTGATGAATCACTTCTTTGACAAATTCAAAATTTTTTCTTCGAGACCTCTCCAAATGTTTATGGGTCACATGATGGTTCATCAATCATTCGTTGATCATTTGTCATTCATCAGGCGCCTAATTTGACACTTCAGATCAATAACCCTTCCAACAGTGCCTGATCTCGGAGATATCACTGAATTCAGCTTGTAACTAAAATAGTCGTCTGAATAGAGTGATGTAAATCGTAACTAAACCAGATCCGATTGGTTGTCTGGTTGCAGCTGTCCTAATGATGAGCGCTGCCTCTCAATCACTGGCGGTTGCAATGTAAGGCGAGGCCTGGTGTCGGCTTACAAAAGAAAAGGTAGATTATGTATATACAAGTACTTCCGGCTCGTGCCGAAAGGGTGAGTAATCGGATGTGGCGCGGTGAAACAATGACGTATGCGCAAGTAAGAGAAGGCGCACTGATATGGGAAGTTGTGTTCTTCTGTTAGGGCATCACCCACTATCTGCTAGCTAAGACTGTGCAGGTTCTCTCTACAAGAAGGGGGCAGGATCCATGTGCGTGATGGGGGAATTGATGGTTTTGATGCAAGGGGTTATTAATAAGTGAGTTTGTTGACAAAGGCCTTTCACACCAAAAACGTAGGTGGAATATCTAAGAGAACACAACTGGGGTCCCCTAGGCATATATTTAGGGTTTATATACTATGTTACACATATTGTACATTGTTGTTACCGATGCACTCGTACATGCGCATACATTTTGATGCGTGCAAAATAAAATTCTCATGCTATCAAAGTGTAGCGTAATTTGGCGTCATGTAGCGTAATTTGACATAATAAAATAAAAATGAAATTTTATTAGGTAATGGGGTGGTTTCCTAACAGTGTGGCCTGTACAGTATGAAGCAGAGTGGATGTATTTGGAATCAAACTCTCAATGCACAAATGCTCAATTGGGGATTCACTGGTTTTTTTTGTGAATCCTGTGTCTATTACTGCAAAACTGACACTGGTACAATAATTGCTGCTGTCCACATTGACAATTATTTAGCCATCATGGACACCAAGGATGAAAATGAGTGTTTTAAAAATCAAATGTGTGAGGTATGGACTATATCTGAATTGGGGACAGCACACTTTATTATGGGTATTGCTGTCACCTGAGACAGGGATGCGCATACCATAGTGCTCTCACAAACTGCACTTATTGACAAGATTGTGGAACAATTTGGTCAAAAGTATGCTCACCCAGTTTCTGCTCCCCTAGAGCCTGGTTTGAAACTATGATGCCTTGATCAGCAAACCATGTCGCTGGATGCCAGGAACACTCTTGCCAAACTACCTTACCGCTTTCTTATTGGATGTTTGCTTTACTTGGCAATATCTACTCATTCTGATATTTCATATGCAGTACAACAGCTCTCTCAGTATCTTGACTCGTACTCACTTGAGCACTGGAATGTTGCTATATGGCTGGTTCAATACCTAAAAGGAACCAGAGACCTGAAGCTTCATCTGGGTGGTCACCTTCCAATTATCTTGTGTGCTTATAGTGACTCCGACTGGGCTAATTGCCTTGACACTCGTTGTAGTGTTGGGGGTTATGGTCAAGCCGGCTGGAAGATGGGCACCAATACATTCCCAAAGGTGGATAATGTACTGGCAGACAATGTCGTAAATGAGCATGACTCCCTGTTGAGGGTCAACTCTGGTGGTCTTCAGCGCTTGAAGGAAAGCAAAGTTGACATTCTTTTGCTGTTTACCACAAAACAGGTCTACCAATGCATTGGGCACATAACATCCATGCTGTGCACATGCAATGGCTGCTACTCCAGTCCTGTCACATGCCTTCGACCCCAGAAAAGCATTCACAACAGCTAGGAATTTATTTTTGCAAGGAGCCTTCTGGAAACCCAAATACAAATCAGACTGGCTTTGGGGGTGGCATCGGGAATGGCATTGGCCACCACCAAGCCTACTGTTAATTGTTCTATGGCAGCTTGGAGAAACAGCTCATATTCAGCCCGATTTGGGGCCATCCCACCTCCATCCCATAGCCATATATCAGTATCGGAGTTTTTCTGCTGAACATGATCAGCTTTGAAATTGCCATTGGCCATGAATATGCGTTGAAAAACAAATCTGAAATCCATAGTATCATTTTAGATGCCACTGCACCGAGGTATTTTGACACCCACCGGTTCGCATTGTCCTTCCAATTTTCCAGTATATCAATGCCTACTTGAGGACAGGCTGGACAGAAATTGGCAAGTGATCCTGGTTCAGGATTCAAAGGATCTCTTTGATTGTGTCCATACCCTGCCCACTTCAATCTTTTCATCCAACGCCGTAAGTGGGACATGCACCGAAGCTCATGGTAGAGATTGACCACTTCGGCAGGCCTCATCGGCAATGTTACATGCCGAATCAGCTGGTAAAACTGATAGGCCGATGCCTTTAATTCCAGATTACAGAGCTGAAAATGGTCTAGGACCTGCACAGTGAACAGAGTCTGTATGTTGGTGAAGCTTGTGGGTAGTAAGTTACTGGTTACCAGGTCCAAGGGAATTCAGTGTTCCCCCTGACACTGGCAGATAACCATCGCTAAGTGATGTATTCCATTTGTATGGACCACACGAATATAACTGTTGTTCAGGGCATCAGCAGTTGGGATGGCATTGGCAGCAGATACAGCATTGGCAGCTGGGATGGCATCAGCAGTTTGATTAGGATTAGGCAAATATGGTTGAAACCCATGGAGGTCATCATTGGCATGCTCAACTTCAGATTTGTCATTGCCATCAAAGAAGTCTTGGAAACCGTTCTCAACATCAATATTCCCCTTCCCTTGACACCAAAGGGCATCAAGGTGATTAAAAAATGCTGAGTCGGCCCCAGTTTCATCTTTGGCCCAGTCGTTGGCCTGAGACTCATTATAGGTGTTTGAGGTTGAGTCAGGTGAAGAGGGCCAGTGCCACTGCTGGTGCCAGTGCCATTGCTGATCGTTTGCCTGCCAATTGGCTGACTCTTGCTCTGCTTTATCCTTCACATCTTCAAATGTCTCCAGATATTTCAATTGGAAGTTCAGAGCATTGCAAATCGGCTGATCCATCTGGTGCTGGACTAAAATGTATGTGCTGACCTCCCATAGCTCAGCCCAGCGGAAGTGCATGCCGGTCCAGCATTCAATGTGATGGAAGGAATTTTGCCTGTGGGTTACATGCATGCATGTGCAGCAAAGCATGCTTCCCAGTGAACAATCAACACATCGCCAAATTGCCCGTTTATTGAATGGACAGTGGTTGCAAACTTGTTTGTCAACCGACCATGCCTGCTAAGCGAGGGATGCTTGCAGCAATTCATCTACTCGTCCCACAAACTCCAGTACATAGCCTCGCTGTCTCTATTATTTGTTTATGAGCCTCGCTCCATAAGCAATCAGTGTCAGAAACTAACCATGCCGATGTGTGGCTGAGTCGGCTCGGCGGCCACCTGAGGTTCTTGCATGTCCCATTCTGGAGCAACATTGGGATTATCCTGTATAACAGAATTTGATTGACCCAGTTCTTCCACTGCAGTCAAGGGGACCTTGATGCACTTTGTTTTTGGTCCATGTTTTGTGTTGACCTCAACTTCTACATGTGTAACAGTATCGACTGCATCATCATTGTCCTCATGCAGGGGGGCATTCTTCTTTGATCTTCTCTTTTGCTTGTAAGGAACTCTTGTTAGGCTCATGATGAGTCACAATGACACCCAATTATTGATGGGGGTATTGTACTATCAACCTCGTGTGATCCTCGTGTGATCCTCGTGTGATCCTCGTGTGATCCTCATGTGATCCTCGTGTGATCCTCGTGTCGATGATATGTTTTATGTCAATGACAAGAATGATTCTTTCCTTCACATCAGTCCCCCCAATGCCGCCTGAGCCATCAGAGAACCCGCGGTTGAGACAGTACTGGAAGGGAAGCAGATATATGGTTGAAGAGTGGAAGATCATTGAGCCTTATAAAGTTGCATTCCAATCGCAGGAATCAAAAGCTGGCCAATTGCAAATACTCAAGTGCGACATCCTCCCAGCAATATTCAACTACTGGGCATCAATTGACAGGGCCCCTGTGGATGAGGAGGAGAGTCGCATTCATGCCAAGGTAAACTCACAAGCATGTGAAGGTTGTATTATTGATCACATCGCCAGGAACTAACAACCTGGCTTTCCAACAACTGGCAAATGACCAAAGGCCTCTCACGGAAATCGAACCACTTCAAAGTAAAGCAGTCGGAAGTCATTTGGAGCTTGTACTGGGACCGAGTTTTCCAACAGATCACAAACCTGTTAGGTGTTGAGGATGTCACCACAAGTACACCAGGATGGTTCCAAGCGCGACTGCCAGCTATCAAGCATGTTTTTGACACCATGAATGCAGAGGAGAAAGCCATCCTTGAAGTCAAACAGGAGAAAATGATGCAGGAAGGATATCCTGAGCAGATGAAGCGAGTGTAAGTTGAAGCCAATGCCATTGCTGTTGGTGTTGCCAGACATAACGAACATTTCACAGTCTAGCAGACAAATACCTCCTTAAACATGTGGTGGAGAATGCATGACAACAGTGGCTGGAGATGGGGGTGTTGTCTGTGACATTTACAGCCTATACTGCACCTAATGGTTTGATGGTTGTTGATGTGTGAGTCCCTGAATCATTTACTGCCAATGCGATGCCAATGCCAATGCCAACTCCAGTCACAAAAATGTTGCCTCTCTGATAGCCACCCCTACACAATCATTTCTGGACACGTATCATGATCAAGTAACTGAACTGAAGTGAAACTTTATGAGTTATATCAAGTTTTTATGCCCATCACACCTTCCTTCAAGGTTGGCAATGCAACATAACGCAACACTAACCCGATTAACAATGACTAATGATGGCTTCCCGATCCTTCCCACATCATGAAAAGGATCACAATTCAAGAAAAAAGAGCTGGAAGAATGGTTTATGTTGTATGTTGGCCAGCATTACAGTATGTTGACTTCCTATTCCACAAACCGTTACTCATCTCCTGCAGAACTAGCAAACAATGGTCATAGTCACCATATCCCATTCAAAGCAATTGCAGATCGGACATCATCATTTGTCAGTCTGGAATATCTCCCAGCTAGGTTCAAAATCAGAGACCCACGGAACATGCACAAGAGTATCATAGAAGACTTCTTTGACCATGTTCTGCAGTGACAAATAGTGCAGGGCCCTGAAAGAGTGTTCTGGTTCAAAGCGATTAAAGCCATGGATGGGAGTGTGGCTCCTGCACACTATCCGAATGATTTGAATAACCCTTCACCCTCCCGACACATTTCCAAATGCAGGGGTTAAAGAAATGACGATCCCGATCCTCAGAGTGGCACTGAGCTCGGGACCGTTGCTGATGCCAATGCCGATGCTGAACCGGTGTCTGCAAACCGCAGGGGCCAAAGAAATGACGATGCTGATGCCGATCCTCAACCCAGCACTGAACTGGAGGCCATTGCCACTGCCGAACTGCCTGCTGCATCAAGAGGCAGAAAAGTTGGCAAAAGCAAACCCAAGCGCAAGGAAGCTCGCCAAATATCAACTGCAGGACAGACCCCAAATTCTGATACAACTGAATCACAATATGTCCAAGTGGATCAAATGACAATGGACAGCCTCTGCATGGTTGGTGTCACTCAACCACAGCCAATTAATGGTCCTAGTGATGGTGAACCAGAATATCTTGTTCCTCGACACATTTACATGAGATACATCATGCCTGGATCAGCTGGAAACACCATTGTAAATGATCCCCCATGCCCAATTGATCCATTTCTGTTGGATATACCTCAAGAGAGCTCACAACGCCCTAAGCCTTGACCACTTTTAGGGGGAAATCAGACAGAGTGTCCTATTGCAAGGGCAAGCACTTTAGCAGCGTTAGTGGGATCGGGAATGGCAACAGTGACATCAGCAATGGCAACACCAATATCAGCAATGGCACCAGTAGGATCAGCAACAGCAACACCAATATTGGCAACGGCAACAGTACAATTGGCAATGGCAGCACCAATATCGGCAATGGCAACTGTAAGATCGGCAATGGCAACACCAATATCGGCAACAGCACCAGTAGGATCAGCAATGGCAACACCAATATCAGCAATGGCAACAGTACAATCAGCAATGGCAGCACCAATATCGGCAATGGCAACTGTAAGATCAGCAATGGCAACACCAATATCGGCAATGACAACAGTCCAATCGGCAATGGCAACATCAGCAATGGCAAAAGTACAATCGGCAATGGCAAAAGTACAATCGGCAATGGCAAAAGTACAATCGGCAATGGCAAAAGTACAATCAGCAATGGCAACATCAGGATTGGCAGCAAATCCATCCTCCACATGAGCATGACCTATCCAAAGGACAGCTGATGATCTTGCACAGCAGGAAGCCATTTCAACCCAGGCTGTTGGGAGGAGACAGAGAATTAAAAAAGTGAAATTTGCCATGTAGATTTACAAATAAAACACTATGTAATGTGAAAAAAAAGATAGTCCAACTTTTATGTACATGCCGAATCACATCTATTCTTTTCTGCCTTGCTTTGTCTCCCCTGTCCTCAGATTTTCCTGCTCTCTTCCATGGGTTCGGCTGAGGGGTGGTACTTCTGGAACATAGTCCAGATGGACCAGGGGTCAGCCCACGTGGGGATCGGCGCAGCTGTGCAGGGGGAAGGGAGGGCCGGTGTGAGGTGATTACATTGACTGCCGATGCCAGTGGGTTAAGTGCCGATGCTGGGGTGGCAGCCTTGGGCTCGGCGAGCAACGTTGGGGGGAAGAGGAGAGGGAGTGGTGGGGCCATTGATGTTATGGGCTGTACCATTTCTTGAGAATCCTGTGGTGTGGCGGGAATAATTTGGATGGGGGGGGCACCAGCCAAGGATGCTTCCCCCGCCACCTCTTCTGGCACAGCCAGTCCCTCCTCACCATGCTCAGGCTCAGTGTTACCCTCGACAAATCCCCCCTCCTCAACCAGTTCTGCCATCTGTTTGTCTTTGTCACTGGCAGTGGCAATGGGAGTGGGAGCAGGAGTTGGGGCAGGAGCAGGAGTGGCAGCAGGAGTGGCAGCAGGAGTGGGAGCAGGAGCAGGAGGAGGAGCAGGACCAGGACCAGGAGCAGGAACAGGAGCGGGAGCGGCATCGCCTTCCTTGACATCTGTCATTTCTTCCCAATCCGCCTCTGCCCTCCTGCTTGGAGTCCTCTCGAGGCGAACCACCTGCCCAGACATGTAACCATTGTACAATGTAATGGGCTGTGCACCCTCCTGCAACCCAAAGTATCCTTCAATGTTGTTCACCCTGTTTTGAAGCAAGTCAACTGTCTCTCAGAGTTCTTGTACGTGGAGTTGGGACTCTATGAATGACTCTTCATTCCACCGTGCATGCTTGTACATGTCTTCCTCCAGTTGGTATAGACATCCAGTGAAGCTGGCATAGTCACCAGCAGAGGGGTAGGGAGTCAGGGCAGGGAGGGCAGTCGGCTCGGGCTTGGGATTGGCCATGTCGATATCCTCTTCTACAGCTATGGGTATCCGTGTTAGTGGTTTTATGTGTCATGATATGGAAGAACTAGCCTTTGGATTTTCCTTTTTGGCTTGCAGTGAACCACCTAGACGATTCCTCTCCACTGTCTTCACTGGAAAATCATGCCTTCTTTGCTTTTCTTCTTGCCAATCCTTTTGCTTTCTTGGTTCTCGGCACTTGATCCACATCCTCTGGATCGCACTGAACTTTCCCTTTCCCACAGAAGTAGCAGGCCATTTTCCCATTCACCTGCTCCCAACACTCATGCCTAAGCCTGACACATTGTGCACATGGCATCATTTGCAAACTCCCTCGCTGGGGTGCTCCTTGTGCTGCCCTTGCTGCATTGTGCTGCTTCTGCTCCATCTGGGGATTGGCACCAGCATTGCTCTCCATCTCCTCATCAAAATCCTCCTCTGATCCCCTGCTACTCTGCACCTCTCATGGCCTGGGTCTCACTGTGATTGCTGGCAGCATTGGTTGCTGGGCTGGGGCTGGAAGTCTGGATCCTGATGCTTCTGGTTGGGCCTGCATCTTGGCCGGTGCTGGTGCCGCTTCGATCCTTGTTGGTGTCAGTGTTGCTGCTGCCATTGCCACTGCTGCTCCTTGTGCCTTTGCCGCTGCCACTCTTCCTTTCTCTGCCGCTGCCATCCCTGTCTTTGCTGCTGCCATCCCTGTCTTTGCCGCTGCCATCCCCACTTTCTTGGCCAGTGCTGCTGCCATTCCCATTCCTGCTGCTGTTCCCATTCCTGCTGCCATTGCCGTTCCACCTGCCATTCCCATTCCAACTGCCATCGCCGCTGCCATTGGTCCAGCTGATGTGGACACAGGACCTGTTATGCCCTTTTTCTTGTCAAAGGTCTTCATTGCCCTCAGTTGACCTTCAATAAGCTTCTGGTCCCCTGTCCTGTCTGACTTTGACCATGCTACCACAAATCCCCACAAAAAGGCATTGGCCTGGAAGACAGCCTGCACATCCTCAGTGAGAACCTCTCTTTGCCAGGCAAATAATGTTTTCTACAATTTGTAAGTGCATCGTTGATCTGATAGCATGCCAATCCACTCACAAGGGCCAATTTTCTTTCCTTCATCATGGCCTTGATACTTTGGTCCCGAAGGCCATTGCGGATGGATTTCTCAATCTTGCTGATCTGGCCGAGCACTTGTTGGCATGTAATGTTCATGGTTGATGAGTTGGCTGCAGCAGTGGGGTCGATGTTGAGATGAAAAAGAGTGAAACACTGAAAATCAACAATCACGTGTTGTTGATCGATATACAATATATACAAACAAATAATGTCCTGATTAAATGGTATCACTTGTTATCTGTGTTATCTATATGAGCAATCAGCAAACCGACACTTATATTCCTGATGGATATGTCATTATCCGAGGTGACAATGGGCAGCACTATCTAGTGCCCCATTTTATGATTCCAGCTACCCACCAGGCAATGGAGGCCTATTGCAAGAAGGTTGAATTCAATGTACATATGGCACATCGGGGGGTAAGATTTCCTTCTTTTCAGTCTCGTTGCCACCAGCCTAGCTGTCTTGGCCTGATGCCGCGTCTTGACCGATGCCATTTCTTGGCCGATGCCATGTCTTGTTTGCCTTGTCTAATCCTCTCACTGATGACTTTGCAGTCTGGAAACATGACTGATACACCATACTACTATGCATTGGCCCGCAGCCAGCTAATGCTACCTGCTGATCCAGTAAGTGCCTTGTCCTCATTTGTATGACTGTTAGTTCATCCTGTTGCAGAAATTGACAGACAGGGAGCTGTTGAGCTGCCATGCCAAAGTGAAAGCCCTGCAAAACACCCTTGGCACCTCATACAAGGATGCCAGTCATCATCTCTACATGGCTGAGGTTGAGAAGCTGGAACAGCAAGATGTCACATTGAAGACATATGCGACCTTGAAGGAAAGGATGGAATATAATCTGAAATCATTCGAATGCAGGTTCTCAGACATTCAAATGAGATCATTGTCCCATGATGACAACATGGCCGATCCCACCGGTTCTCACAATTAGCTAGTACCAACATTGTTATTTTAGCTAGGACGAACACTGCTGTTTTGTTGATTTTGTTCATTCATACTGCCTGCACCCATTGTGCGTCTGGTTTGCTAATGCCCATTGCCGATGCTCTTGATATATAGATTTCCACCCCAAAGTGTCTGTCTGCTGCTGCTGATGTTGATGTTGATGTATATTTCTGTGTCGATGTGTCTGCTGATGCTGATGCTGATGGCTGTGACTATTTCATCAATGGTATTAGATTCTTACTGCACATCTATGCCGATGCCGATGCTGATGTCGATGCTGAATACCGTGTCCAACACTATCTCATAGGTCACCAATCTGTCTATTAACATTCTTCACAGTGTATCACAAGCAATAATTGTAAAAGACCCATTTGGTAGGTCTGCACTACATAGAATGAATTATTGCATCATTGCCCATAGCTAGGCCATACAGTCTCCTATGCACATCTATACCAAGCATTGTAATTCACTATAGTACACACAGCTAGGTTGTACTGTTATGGTGAAGTGGTGCCTGATGCCAATGCCGTACTTCTATGCCAATGCCGTTGCCAATGCCAATGCCGTTGCCGAGTACCATGTATGCTATCTCTGATCTGTATATATTATTAACATTCTTTATAGTGTATCACAAGCAAGAATTGTAAAAGTGTATTCATTTGATACTAATACATGTTATACATACTATGAGAACGTTTGACGGCATCCACAGAACCCGTATCATTCGATACACTGTATGCGTTCGACAGACTGTATTATTCTGTACAGTGTAGCTTACCTATGTGAGATATCTTGGTGAGGTTTCCACTGCTAAGCATCATCTTGCACTTGATTCTAACCTATTTACATGTTGTTTGAAGGGGCTGAAAAGACGAGAGGATTGCATCTTTCTGTTCTTTTGTTATGACCATATTTCGCTTGGAGGGGGTATTACACAACCATGAGATATCTCGGTGAGTTTTCCACTTCTAAGCATCATCTTGCACTTGATTCTAACCTATTCACATGTCGTTTGAAGGGGCTGAAGAGACGAGAGGATTACATCTTACTGTTCTTTTCTTATGACCAGATTTCGCTTGGAGGGGGGTGGGGGTATTACACAACCATGAGATATCTCGGTGAGTTTTCCACTGCTAAGCATCATCTTACACTTGATTCTAACCTATTTACATGTTGTTTGAAGGGGCCAAAGAGATGAGAGGATCAAATGTCTCTATTGCTTTTCCATTGGACAATTTCTCTTAGGACTCAGAGGCATGTAGAATATGTGCTGGACATCTTGGTGAGCTTATTACCATTCTCCATGCTCTTGCACTTCTTTCTAATAGATTTCCCTGTCATTTGTAGATCATTTGTAGTGACACTTACAATGGGAGGTCATCTGTAGTTGTAATTACTCAGTATCAATGTAGTTTGTACTCCTACAAGCATGAAATCCCCGGCTTGGGCCTGAGCCAAGCCTAAGCTGGCCAGAAGCCTGAGTTGCAGCTCAGGCTTGAGATTTACAAAGCCTAAGCCCCTCAAAGCTGAGCCTAAGCCGCAGCTTTCAGGCTGAGCCGAGCTGTCACAACACTAGCTATGGTGTGGCTGTGCTGTAATTGCCTGCAAGACACCACATCCACCTTGGCCTGTGAAGGCTGCAGCACCACTGCGCGCAGTCCAAGCAACTCCCCTGGACATCCAGGTTTCACTCGCCCAGTGGTAGCTGTAGCTGTAGCATGTGCCAGATGCATCATTACTGGCCAGGCAAGTCTACCTAGTGGCATGACAGTTACCACATCCACAGCACGAAAAACAGTTGGAATGGCAACAGACCCTACCACCATACCTCAAACTGGCCCCAGGACCATGATCATTACTGACCCCACTGCCCCTGTTATCTGCCACGTATGGTGACATCACTGCTGTCAATGTTTTGCACAGCCCCCAGGTGCCACACCACCGTTGACAATGACATTGACAACAGCCACCAGAACTGCACCCCTTGCCTCCACTCAGCTAAGTTTTTTACTTTTATTTCATTATTTTGCTGCCCACAATCTTCTTAGATACAAACTAAAGTACTACTACAATGACAACAAAGCTGACTCTCCACCACCATTGTGAGCCCCTGCTCGCAAGGTGGATTGAGGGTGCTCAACAATGGACCGACAACAACAGGGGATGAGGACAAAATGGGGAGAGGACTGACAACAAAGCACACAACCTGCCCACAGCCTCATGAGCAACTGCTTGTGGGGTGGATCGTGGGTGGATTGCCAATGATGGTGACAACTGATGGTGACAACTGAGGGGGGACGACTACAATGAAGAGTGGGGACGGACAACCACAATGAAGGGAGGGGATGACTACAACGATGACAATAAAGGGAGGGGACGACCATGATGATGACAATAAAGGTCTGGTGATTCTGATTTGCCTTGCCTTAAAACGGCAGTGGTGGATGTTAGTTGGACTTTGGTCCAGCTAAAGATTGCCTTGGATGCCAGAGAGGATCAGGGGAAAAAGTGAGGGATTGACGACACTGAAAATGGGGAATTGCCTGCCACAAAAAAGTATGTGGTGTCCTTTTTTTTAGATCAAACTAACATTTATCAGATCTCGAACTACTCATCTACATTAATTATACTTTGTGGTATCCAATAGACGAGGATTATAATCACATTTGTTTGGCAATATTTTCTGCTATGACTTAAAATAGAGTGAAATACTATTTATTCATTAGCAATGATTTACAATAGTTCAAATATTATTTGCAAGCATTAAGAATAAGTCCCAGTACCATTTACAACTATTAACAATGTATTACAATGGATGCCAGTACCATTTACAATGATTAACAATGTGTTACAATGACCATTTACAATGATTAACAATGTGTTACAATGACCATTTACAATGATTAACAATAGGCCCCAGTACCATTTACAACAATTAACAATGTATTACAATGGATGCCAGTACCATTTACAATGATTAACAATGTGTTACAATGACCATTTACAATGATTAACAATAGGCCCCAGTACCATTTACAATGATTAACAATGGGCCCCAATACCATTAACAATGTATTACAGTTGGTTGTGGTACCATCTACAATCATTAACAATCATTAACAATAACATCTACTATGTCTATTGGATATCTATTACAATGTCATTGTAATAAAATCATCAGTACTGTGCACAATGGCCTATTGACTAGCACTGATAGATTGTTAACAATAATGCCAGCTACTATTGATCATATGATATATCTCTTTCTTGTTCGGATTCTAGTCTCCTTTTTGGCCTCGTGCCTTAACTCATATCTTTTGCCTCATGTTCTACACATGTTTCTCATACCATTTTAGGAAGTTTCTTTAAAACATATAAAACTCTGTAGTATCTACTGGGAAATACAAGAAATTGTCTTCACCTATCGTCTCGTATAAAGTTCTAAGAATCTGATCTATTCTCTAAAACAATCTAAGCTTCTATGAGTTTTCTCGATTGATGAGAAACCTCTGGGACCATTGTCATCCTCGATCTTCCTTTGATCCTCTGATCGTTAGCACTAGCAACCATTTCAACACTTCCTAGCCATTGGCTATAGCCTTCGTATACTATCGACCTACCGAAAGGTCCTCAGAATTCACACTTTGACCATTGACGATAAAACTCGTTTGCCGTCAATCTCGTCGATTGTCCTTGATATCAATTGATACCCCATCGGACTGCATCAAACACCTTCATCTCTTATAGAACTACCTTTATGACTAGTACCAACTAGTTGTCCTCCCATAGGTTGGACCACAAACATTTGGAACGTCTTGCACCCTTCCTCTGACTTGTGCAAATATCATTGGTTGCCTCATTGGCTGTTTTGGTGGTTTTCCCAGGTTGAGTATCATCATTTTTGGAGCCCACCGCGAGGGTTTCTAAATCATTTCATCATCGGACCAATCTTGACTTCCTCGGCTTAGGCCAACACAAGTGAGAAACTTTTGTATTGATACTCACCACGCCTTTGAATCTCTCGAACAATCGGGAGATATCCTAATTCCTGTTTCTGAAGCAGAATCTACTCATCATAGACTATTTCCTTCACCTATATCATTGCCTTCCACATCGTCATCTACTTCTTCATCATCATCATCAACCTCTTCATTCATCCTTCCAACAACTTTGACACCTCTACCATCCTTTACACAAGTCTTAACCCCTACCCCTAGAGTCATCACATTCATGACTACACAAACCGCTATGCCAGCTCATGGGCATTCGACTGCTCTGAAGTTCAACCCTACTCAACCTCGAGAGCTCCGACAATACTTTGAAGAGCTTGAATTATTGTTCCTGACCTGTGGTGTTACTGAATCAAACTTGATGAAGAAACACGCTTGTCGCTACCTCGACATTGACTCTTCTGAACTCTGGGAATTGCTTCCAGAATATCAGCCCAGCACTTCATTCAACAAATTTCAAATGGCAGTACATAAACTCTATCCTGGCTCGGAAGATGAATGCAAGTGGAGCATATCAGACATGGACAAATTAGTGGGAGAACAGCTATGTGTTGGGATCTTCAATGCGAACAATCTAGGAATGTATTATTGGGCATTCTACAACATTACTCGCTTTTTGCAAGCAAAGAATAGGATCTCGGAAGCCGAGCAAAGCAGAGCTTATGTTCAAGGATTCCAACCCAGTTTATGGACTCGAATTGCTTGATGACTCGAACTCAAATTCCCTGATCATTATCCCGACAATCCATATCCACTCAACGACATTCATGATGTGGCAAAATTCATACTAGCAGGCTCTAACACATTGAACTTGGTAATCCACCAATTGACCTCTTCATCGGACTTGACATCGAATGTCAGAAATACGGTCACCTCATCACCCAGAACTATCACGATTAAAACCGAAGATCTAAACACAATGTTCGAACAATTTGCTAGCACCATCGCTATGCACATCACAGGTACTAAAAATCCTCATGCTAATTCAGCAGACAGACAGGCACATATCAACGCACTTCTTTGCATATTTTGTGGTTTATCGGGACATTTTATCCCTGACTGTATGGTTTGTCAGTCGTACTTGAATGAAGGAAAGTGTAAGCAAAACATGGAAGGAAAGATTATACTTCCAAATGGACAATTCACCCCTCGAAGTATTCCTGGCAGGTTTATCAAGGAACACATCGACGAATGGTGGAAACGGAACCCAGACACAACACCAGCAGCCACACTCTTATTCAGTATTGCACCAACGGCACTTTCAACTTTGACTAATTCAACCTCGGCTGCGATCACTTCGATAACAGAGTCTGACACAGTTTATACATCAGGATCAGAAACGAAAGGCATTTATCATAACTCAACATTGACTGCTGACTCCGAAGATAGAATAGCAGCTCTTGAGCACGAAATATTCATGCTTCGAAGTGGTCGACCATTTTCACGTCCAAACAAAGAGGTTCGAAATTCAGTTCCGGCCACGACAATCCCTGTTCCTGCATCTTTGATGTCTACTGCTCCAGTCCCAGTACCCTTGACATCTTCATTGACAATGGTCAACCCTTTGACTTCAACTACGGCTCCAACATCGGCATTGACATCGACTTCTCCTGCATCGACCACTTTGCCATCAACCACCATACCCCCAATGCAAACCTCAGTACACCCATATGCATTGGTCAGGGAGAATGCCTATTTGCCACCACACGAAAGGAACTTCGCTGGCGCATCGAAGGGTAAGGAAAAAGATGGACCATCATATGTGACACAGGCAGCAGTACAGAATAGGAAGATCACACACAATATCTTTTTGCGCTCGATGAAGATGCCAATCATCACACTTACATTGGAAGAACTACTCTTGCTTTCACCCGAGGTTTGAACAAAATGGTTAGTCCCAACGCAATTATTGTGCCTGACCCGTATGAGACCTATATTAGCAGTCTCCGACCTGGTGAAATCCCTCAGCCTTTTGTCATCGCTAAAGAAACTTCATTGATTAGATCAGTTATTATGGATGTCCATGGTAACAACCAGGTAGAAAGCGTTGTCAATCCCGGTTCCTTGATCATATCGATGGCCAAAGATGTCTGTCACAAACTCAGTCTAGCATCTGACTCCTCAATTAGGCTTCCGATGCAGTCTGCCAATGGCACTGTGGACAAAACACTTGGTTTAGCATGCAACGTGCCCTGCAATCTCGGCGGAATCACCGTATACATGCAGATACATGTTATTCAGGACATGGCTTACGATATTCTACTTGGATGACCTTTTGACGTCTTAACAGAAAGCATCATTAGAAACTATTGGAATGAAGCCCAAACCATTATGATATGCGATCCTAACTCAACTCGGACCACTACCATTCCCTCGATCTCTAGATCACACTGTCATCGAAAAGTAGTTCGTGAGGATATTCAGCATTAGAGAATGAAATTTCAGAACAGTGCACTTTCATCATTTCGTTCGACTCTTCTGACTCCTCTATATTTATCGAACACACTGCAAATATCCCCAAAATCGACTCCTCCAAAGAATTATCTGCAACGCTTTCTGACCTATATTTATCTGCGTGCGATGAGTTCCACGTTCCTCAAAATGCCTCGATGGTGTTTATACCTATGCAAACTTCTTCACTGTATGTTTCCCCTTCCTCAGTTATTTCCGACAATCGCCAGTCTAGTTATTTATCGACGAAGAAGAAGTATAAACTCATCGCACAGAAGGTCCGTCCAATTGTGGCCAAACTACCCGATCAATTTTGAATTATTCAACACATCGAGGGTGATCCCCTCAAAGACATGCCTCCACTAAATCCCCATCCTCCAATATTCAAACCAACTCCCCAATATAACCTTGAATGCAAAAACATCATTGATTGAAATCATCCAGGTGATTTTCTATGACCTCAAGAACAAGATCTCATGCATGACTTCATTTGAAACCAGCAGGTGGGGTTCACATGGACCAAAAACAAACAAGGAAGGTTTCGACCAGATTTCTTCCCCCCTATCAAGTTCCCAGTCATCCCTCACACTCCTTGGGTCGAATGCAATATCCCCATACCACCTGGTTTGTATGAACAGATCTGCGAAATGCTGAAAAAGAAGATCAAAGCAGGAGTCTATGAGTTGTCAAACTCGTCATACTGATTGCGATGTGAAGAAAGATGAAAAATTGCTCCGAATAGTCCACAGTCTCGAGCCGCTAAACCAAGTTACAATTCAGAACTCAGGCATCGTCCCAATCCCTGAGCATTTAGCCAAACAGTTTGGAGGACGTGCTTGTGGTGGGATGTTGGATTTATATGTTGCATTTGACGAAAGGCTCGTATCTGAATCTTCTCAAGATCTAATGACTTTCCAGACCCCATTCAGTGCACTTTGAATCGTCACCCTACTGATGGGTTGGACAAACTCAGTTCTGATCTTACATGACAATGTCACTTTCATCCTACAACCAGAAGTCCCTCATATTATGATCCCTTATATCGACAACACACCAGTGAAGGGTCCAAAATTGGAATATCAAATGATTGGTGGGTCTTATGAAATGATTGCTGACAACTTAGGCATTCGATGATTCATATGGGAGCATTTCGAGAACCTGAATTGCATTGTCCAGCGCATGAAGTATTGTGGTGGGACATTCTCAGGACCAAAGTTATTTGCTTGTGTCCCCGAAATAATTGTTTTAGGTCATTGATGCAATATTCAAGGTCAAATGGCTGACCTGATGCATATCAATAAGATTCAGAAGTGGGGTGCATGTTGTACGCTCACAGAAGTTAAGACGTTCTTAGGAATGATTGGAGTTTGTCAAATTTTTATTCAAAGTTTCGCACATCGAGCAGCTGCACTAATCAACCTTACTCGAAAAGATGTGCCCTTTGAATTTGGCCCATCTCAGGTAGCAGTGCAAGAAGATCTCAAGCAAGCACTCCTAAACTCGCCAGCAATTCAAGCAATCGACTATACCTCGAACGCTCCAGTCATCCTCGCAGTTGACACATTGAGCATCATAATCAGCTATTTCCTACCGCAATGTGACTGCGATAACCCTCAAAAACGATACTACAGTCGATTTGGCTCGATCACACTCAACGACTGCAAACCCTGATTCTCGCAACCAAAACTCGAACTTTATGGTCTATATTGAGCTCTTGGTGCACTTCAATTATATTTGATAGGGGTGCAAAACCTTATCGTTGAGGTCGATGTGAGGTATATCAAAGGCATGCTCTCAAATCCCGATATCATGCCTAGCGCTAGCATCAACCGATGGATTGTTTCCATTCTAACATTCCACTTCACACTAGTTCATGTTGCAGGTATGCACCATGGGCTGGATGGTCTTTTGCAATGTCCTCGACAAACCGAAAATGACGATGTCAAAGTAGAAGAAGAATTCAGTGACTGGATCGACAAACTGCATGGTTTCATTCACCAAATCAACCCAATCTCGATTCGACCTTTCCCCTCTCAGGTGACTTATCCCACTTTTGCCCAAGCCTCAGATTTCAGTAAGGGGGAGGATGTTTCATACAAAGATGTACCTCAATCAGACAAAGCAAAGAAAGAAGACAAACGATTACTGCTTGTTCATAGATGGTTAGACGATATGGTGCGACCCCCAAATCCATCAGACACCGAGTACGCTACCTTTGTGCAATATTGCACCAAGTTCTTCATAGATTCCGGAAAACTATGGCGAAAAGATCGTCATGGAGAACACAAGATCATTGCAATTCCAGAACATCACATCAATATTATCCGGTCATTGCATGACCATATCGTACACAAAATGATCTTTGCCATGAAGTCTCATGTCGCCCTATGATTCTGGTGGCCCAACCTGAAAGCTGATATCACATGGTACATCCGAACATGCCATTACTGTCAGTTGCGACAGACTCAAAATCTCCTTATTCCACCAATTGTTGCCACCCCTGCCCCTCTATTCGAAAAAGTCTACATTGACACAATGCACATGCCACCTTCTGGCAGATATTGCTATATAGTACAAGGTCGATGTTCGATATTGTACTGATTGGAATTCAGGATGCTTCGCAATGAAACAGCGAAGACCATCGGCGATCGGATCTTCAAATAAACCATTTGTTGATGGGGCTCGCTTTATGAGATTGTTACTGACAACGGCCCAGCATTTGTTGCTGCTCTTGAATACTTGGTGAAGTGCTATCATATCAATCACATTTGGATAGGTGGCTACAATTCTTGTGCCAATGGCCTCATCGAACAAGCCCACTTTGACATACAACAATCACTCTACAAGGCCATCGATGGTGATCAAACTCGATGGTCGGTTGGGACCTACTCAGTCTTTTGGGCAGAATGGGTAACAGTTCGAAAATGAATTGGCTGTTTGCCCTATTTTGCGATCACAGGTTCTCATCCACTCATTCCTCTTGACATCTCAGAAGCGACATATCTACAGCCACCACCCAACTTGATACTTTCCTCCACTGATCTCATCGCCCAACGCGCTATTGGACTACAGAAATGCTCGACAGATCTCGAAGTACTCTACTCTAGAGTCTACACTGCTCGATGAGAAGCTGTGAAACACTTCAAAGAAGTTCACAAGCAAGCGATTCAAGACTACAATTTCGAAAAAGGTGACCTTGTACTCATGTGAAACACACAGATCAAGAAAGCCCTTAATCGAAAAATGCGAGCTCAATATCTCAGCCCACTCATTGTTATCGCATGAAACTATGGTGGTGCTTATATTCTTTGTGAGCTCGACAGTTCAGTTCTTCATTGACCAGTAGCTGCTTTCCAAGTTCTACCATATCTAGCACAAAAATCGATTCCCCTTCCTCCAAACTTCTTCGATATTGATGATCATCAGCTCAAACAACTTCGAACAACATTGGATGTCGATGAATAGAGCATTTTTCTTTTCTTTTTCTTACTTGCAATATTGAAACAAACTCTCAATCTTATAACAGTGTACTATTACAAGTTGCAATATTGTTCAAAATGTGTTCACGCAAGCTCAACAGGGTTTTTCGGCTATGAAGGAGTTCTGAGCCTTTCCCCTATGTCTTGTTTTGATAAACCATCCATCTTACTTTCTTTTTCTTTTTCTCTCCTATGTTTTTTTTGCATATATCTTACATTTCTTGGCTTCGATTGTACACAATATTTCTCATTTCAAACTTATCTCACTCAGACACAAGAAAAATGATAAAATTAAAACAATAAAACAAATGGCTACTGGGATTCCTCCCACTTCCTCTCCAAAACCTCAATTTCTTCCATCAAAACCTCCACCTCCAGCTTTTTTTACACCAGCACTTCCACAAGATATCGACGACAGAGTCTTGCTGCGTCCGACTGCATCATCTCATCCTCCACTGCCATTGATGCCCCCTCAACCAGACCTGCAACCTTGGGTTTGACTTCTTGCTCTCTAGCTTTCCCCTTCCCCTTCCCCTTGTCCTTCTCAGCCGATTTCCCCTTCATCTTTGTCATTTGTTTCAGGTGCTTGTCGACTTTTGAGGGCCTGGCCTCCGCATTTTGGATGGGCTGGATGGCCCAAATGCATACCACTAAGTAATCATACAGATTAGCAATTATAATTGTTATTGAGAAGGATCACTTACTATGTCTTGGAGTCAACACCTCCATTGACTCCCCAGTACCCTTTGTAGCTCACTTGGAGCCCGCCTTTTTCCTTGACTCACCTCGTCGGAGTTGTCACCTCGACACTCCCTCCCAGTAGCAGCCCTGCAACCCTTGAGTGCATCACTTGCACTTGGGTGTGTCCTCCTCAATGATGCATTCTTGCAAAGTCCTCAGTCCTGCGCAATGATCACACTAAAGCAAGCATAATTAGTCTGAATGATATCGATGTAGAATGAATACTTACCGGCCCATGGAAGGTGATCAGGTCACCTTCCTCTAGCCACACCCACTTTGCGACCATGGGTTCCTCATCCAGCTCATCCTCACCTTCCTCCTCCTCATCCATCTTGTCGGCCTTCCTCTCTTCGACGATCTGCTCAATGACTGGTAGGTCATCGACCAGAAGTTCTTCTTCTTCAGCCTCATCTCGATCAATCGAGAGGCCCATCACCTCGAGCGTGGCAGTCCGATCATGAAAATTGTCCTTCGAAACAGTTTTGGCCTGGACTTCAGCCAAGAATGCTCAACGCGCCTCGACCAGCATGTCCTGTTGCTTCTTGATTCTCTTTGCTTTCGCCTCGATGACCACCTGCCGAGCCTCCCTCTCCTCCTCTCTCTTCCTCTCTCTTCCTCAGATACTCCTCAAAAAGATACTTCCCACCCCACAAAACCCAATCCTCATGAGGGAATGGTGTGAATAGGCTGATCGCCTCGTCCAACGTCGCCTGCACATGATTGTCACATGCCTCATCGAACGACCTGATCAGAACATTGTATTCAGCCTATCAACAATGTCAGAAAGCAGATTGAACAAAGAAAAGGGAAAAACACACCATTTTTTCACAGAAGTCACGACCCCACACCTCGAAGTCGAGGTCTTTGGCTTTTCCAGCCTCGGGCATCGATTTCACTTGATTGAGGATAGGAAGAGCGAGTTCAGTGAGGATAGACATGCTGATGAGGTTTCAAAGAGAAAGATGAAGGAGATCAAATAAGAAGGAGAAAAGTTCAAACCACGATGTGCCTTAAATCAACGATCAACAATGTCACATGACCCAGTTATTCTGGCTCGACTGACTGGGATGGTCAGAATTTCAGTAAGGGGGAGGATGATAGGTTGTCTCCTCAGCTCAAAGGCTGATTCACCACTTTAACCACATTCTAATCACATCGGCTAACTCCTACGATATCCCAGATGCAGTGCAACCCAGTCTATTGATTGTGATATTATATAGACTGCGTCAAAACATCACCAGCGACATTGATCATACCGAGAAACCACATCACACAACCTTAGGACTACTTCGAAAGCCCCTAAGATCCCTCTAAATGACCATTGAACATCCCCGATCAAACTTTGAACAGCCACGACTGTGATTGAACATTGTCGAAAGCCCCTAAGATCCCTCTAAATGACCATTGAACATCCCCGATCAAACTTTGAACAGCTGTGACTGCGATTGAACATTGTCAAAAGCCCCTAAGATCCCTCTAAATGACCATTGAACATCCCTGATCAAACTTTGAACAGCCGCGACTGCGATTGAACATTGTCAACCATTGTTGAGTGTTATCAATCGATATCGAGAGACTACGAGCGACATCGGGCACCACATTTGTTATCTATATGGTGGAATACCATGTGCCAGGAAGTATTCCAACTCATGCTCAAACCTGCTGATAGTAGGTCAGCCTCGTTCCAAGTCCCTATTGCATACAGAACCCGCTGGACGGATTATTGCGAGACTTAGTGTGGTTTATACACAAAGGACAGTCCCTTTTTAGTTCTATACCCTTTATTACTCTTTCATCATATGATATATCTCTTTCTTGTTTGGATTCCAGTCTCCTTGCCTTAACTCATATCTTTTGCCTCATGTTCTACACATGTTTCTCATACCATTTTAGGAAGTTTCTTTAAAACATATAAAACTCTGTAGTATCTACTGGGAAATACAAGAAATCGTCTTCACCTATCGTCTCATATAAAGTTCTAAGAATCTGATCTATTCTCTAAAACAATCTAAGCTTCTATGAGTTTTCTCGATTGACAAGAAACCTCTGGGACCATTGTCATCCCTGATCTTCCTTTTGATCCTCTGATCATTAGCACTAGCAACCATTCCAACACTTCCTAGCCATCGGCTATAGCCTTCATATACTATTGACCTATCGAAAGGTCCTCAGAATTCACACTTCGACCATTGACGATAAAACCCATTCACCATCGATCTTGTCAATCATCCTCGATATTGATCAATACCCCATCAGACCACATCAAACACCTTCATCTCTTATAGAACTACCTTTACAACTAGTACCAATTTGTTGTCCTCCCATAGGTTGGACCGCAAACATTCGGAACATCTTGCACCCTTCCTCTGACTTGTGAAAATATTATTGGTTGCCTCATTGGCTGTTTTGGTGGGTTTTCTGGGTTGAGTATCATCAATGCATTGCTTGCATGTCAGGCCACTAGTGACATCTGAACAGGAACAATGGTTTATATTAAAATACAAACAAAACAAAAAATCTACAATGATATCAGCAAGGTCATTTGTCATGCGTGAATAAGAGATATGTATGGTCATTAAATCCTAATATTGGTCAGGTCATAAGCAGTATTTGGGTTGATGTTGACAATGGTAAGGCCTCGAGGATAAGAAACATGGTGTAAAGAGGCAGCATGGGAGAGTAATGGGAGCTCAGTCATAGAAGGTCTTTACATAAAAATGAGTAATCTCACCCTCAAGGTCTTCAATCTGCCATTCTGTCCATTGCATTTTCTTTGCAAGAATGATTGGGGGAACTTCTCCTTTCCATGTCATCATCACCTTCTTCAATGCATGTAACTATACAGACCTGGGCTCCCAATGCACATTCCCAAGACCTTGATTGGCTGCACCCTAGTCTGCCACCAGCAATGATGCAGATGCTCCACCTGGAAAACAGGCTCTGATGAGTTCTTGACGATCATTGCTGGTGCTGGTTGTGACCCACACATCGAGAGCAAGGAGCTCAAACCTAAAGCTAAGCTCAGCCAGTTCCCAAAGAATTTCTTCATGCTCGCGGTCACCCAATGAATCGATGATGCTACCATTCCATACCAGTTGACCACCATTTGATTCTGCAAAGTCAACTCCATCTGCCATCAAAGAATCATCCATAAATTGCTGTGTGGTCTCCCACAGTTTGCTGCTTTTTGTACTCAAAGAGCCCACTTTCTTTGCACCAGTGAGGTCAAAGGTGAGAAGATTGTGCCAAAGACTGTTAGGGCTTGGCAACGCAGTGGAATTGTAAGTGCTGACCTGGTAGATCATAGCTGTATGAAATTTGAGCCAGCTTTGGAAATAGGCATCTTGACGTTCTTTATTTTGAACTGCAATGAACAAAGCAGGCTCAGGAAAGACATAACCCTCTGCCATTTCAGGTGGAGGATTTCGGAGAGTAAAAATTGAAAGAGCCTTTTGCTAGCTTGGAATCGGTGGTGGTAAGAATGGGCTTATGAGATCTTCAAATTTATTCCACCCACTTTGTGGCATCTTGGGAACATTAGAATTCTTTTTGGCATCTGTAGCCATGGACATGTAAGCCAAAATACTTATTCATTACAATAGAAACCTACATGGGCTATAAAACTGCCTGCGTACTTCACATTTAGAGATCTCCTTGCACGGCAGAGGAACAACACTAGTTTCAGCACAGATGGACCAAAATGGATTTGAATACTGCAGATAATGTTGGACATGTCTTGCTATTGCTCGATATTTGTCAATGTGATCACTGTTTTCACAATAAATAGTGGGATGTGAAGGACGAGAGGGGTGGAAGTTTGGACAGGTGCAAGCACCCTCATGCAAATTGAGGAGAGCACTGAGAATGGCCTCATGAGCCAAACTGGGATGCCAGCCTGGAAAAAGGTGTAAGCCTGCTTATGTACACACCATTGACTCTTGTTTGTACACAGTTCAAGAACTGACCATATTAACCACACGTCATATTATTATTCCCCATTCTTCTGTTCCCCTGTATATTCTGCTTATCCTTTATGCTTGTATTATTGTCTACTCCTAATACCACGTCATTGTCCTGTCACACTGGTGATTTGATGTGAGTGTCATATCAGTTTTTTCCCTTACTAGCCTTTTTTAGTGGAAACCTACCTGATGTAACTTGGATCCCGATCTGCAATGATACTTCTCAGCAGACCATACTGACAAGTGATTTTCTTCATGAACAAATGACCAAAGTTTTCTGAGGTCAATCCTGTCGTGACCAGAATGAAATTTCCATGTTTTGTAAGTCTGTCTATTACAACAAAAACACTGTTGAATTCCCCTGACATTGGCAGGTTAACTATAAAGTCCATGGATATAGACTTGTAAGGGCATTTTGGAATCAGATTTGGGATGAGGTAACCATAGCATGTAAAATTGCTAGTCTTGATCTTCTGACAAACATCACATGAAGCACAGTATCATAGAATGTCCACTTTCATCCAGGAATCCAGTAGGATTGAACCAGGAGTCCTTACTACTACTAAGTAATAAAATAAATGACATGAGCTGGAATTGAACCCTAGGCATGAGACAACAACATTTTAACATGGCCAATATAACCACTACACCACATAGACTTATGAGGTATGTCCACTTACTGCTCTAGGTACCATTGGGGCAGCTGTGCATGACAAAGCACACAGCCACATATCAACATTGCCAGCTCATCATCCACCATCATCACCACTCTCGATGACGATGCCACCTCCCTTCCACCACCTCCCCTCTGTCAACACCTGTCGCCACTGCTCCTATGGCCACCACCACCTTGTCTAATGCCACCAACGGCCGCATTTGAACCACCTTGGGCCCAAATGACAACAGATGCCGTTTGGGGCCCAGGTAATGTTTTTTACTTTTTTTTTTACTGAACTAACTAATATTTTCTTTCCTTCTTTAGGTTCTAACTATATCATGACAACAAGACAACACCAAATGACAAACGAAGAACAACGAGTGAGCGACAGACGACTGATGACAAACAACAAACGAAAAACAACAAACAACAAACAACAAACAACAAATGACAAATGACAAATGAAGAAATGGAGAATGATGACGCAGAGAGGAAAGGCTGGGCTGTAAGGAAATGGGCCCAAATGACGTACATCGTCGCTTGGGCCCCAGGTAAGTTTTTTTTGTGTTCGTTTCATTCTTTTTTGATTAATATTAGTTTTCTTTTGAATTTTTATAGTTTCTCATTGTATGATGTGACCCACCACCGCCACCGCACCATAAACTTTGCACTCCCCCCTGTATTCCTATCGGAGTCCTAGGAGTCCGAGTTTTCCGATAAGAGTCCGATCAGAATCCAATAGGAGTTCTACTAGTCCGACACTAGTCCTAGGAGTCCGATCGGAATGTATCTTGATGACCATGTACTTTTATTTCCAAGAAATTCCTAGTAAATTCCAAGTAAAGTCCTATGCAATTCCAACAGGTAGTAGTTGGAATACCACACCATTTTGGAAGACTTAACTTGATGAAAGTGCTTACAAAATAAATGGGCAGAGCAGGAATTGAACTCTAGACCTTGGGATATAAGTGACATGACTACCAAACAAGTGCTCAACCAGTTGAGCCACAGGAGCATTAATAAATTTGTAATATAAAGTCCATTTAAAGCACTTAGGATTAGTTCACTTATTTTTAACCTCTCTCACAAGAGCTCAAAAAAGAATTGTTGAGCCCTTGCATCTTTGTGAGGGAGTAGATAACTAATATAGATTTAAAAAAAAAACCCCACGCAAACGTGAGGGGGAGAATTAATTATACTATTTAATTATACTATTTTAAATTCTACAAAAAAACCCACCCCCCTGCGAAATGGGGGGGAGGGGGTGGTGGTGCATCGTGTTGGCTGTCTCATCAGCCCTGTGCCATCATTTCCCCTCCCTCTTGTCTCTGTCATGTCTCGCCTCCCTCACCTTGCCTCCCCCGTGGCTTCCCTCGCCTCCCTTGTCTCCCCTCCCTTGTCATTCCACCCACTGTCCACCCCACGAGCAGTTGCTCGCAAGGCTGGTGGTGGGTGGTGCATCGTATGTTGGTGGTGGTGTTTGTCCATTGTCCCCTCCCCCTCCCCTTAAACACCCTACGAGCAGATGCTCGTAGGCGTGCGTGGGGTGGGTGTCACCATCGTCTCCCCTTCTGGTCATCGTTTCCCTTTCCCCTTGTCATTTTGTCACCCTTGTCGTTCATCCCCCTCATCGTCTGCACCCATGAACCACCCTACGGGCAGCTGCTTGTAGGCGTGTCATGTTGTTTGGTGCCATCATCATCCCTCCATGCCGTTCCCATGTTCTTGCACCCCATATACACCCTGCGAGCAGTCGCTCACGGTGGTGATGGGGGGTGCTGGATGTCATTGGTGTCGTGGGGGGTCCATGCACTCACAATCCACCCTACGAGCAGCAGCTTGTAGGCATGGGGTGGGTGCATTGTCAGTTCGTCAGTGACGTGGCACAAGGGGAGGGGTTGGGTGGTGCTTACCGGGTGGGTATTCCCCTTCTGGGGTCTCCTGGTGTTGCTCCCCGTGCTCCTGACCATGATTGATACCCTCACATCCCATTTTGATGGGGAGGAGGGGAGTTGCCAGGGGCATCGTTGGGTGTGGGTTTGGCTCGCGTCAGTCCATTGTTACTTGTGTAGATTAGAACCTAGAAACAAGGCAAATGAATTAGTTAGTTTACAAAAGTAAAAAATGAATGAAAAAAAAAACTTACTATGACCCAAACGACGATTGCATTGTTTGGGTGTTGTTCAGCATTGAAACCAGTCGTTTCCGGTCTTGGGGGCTCGTCTAGAGATGGGGGTGAAGTGGGAGTGGTGGGAGTTGCTGGGTTGAGGTGGTTGAGGTGGGGGGGATGGAGGTGGCATGCTTGTCATCGTTGGTGGTGGTGGTGGGAGTTGATGAGCTGGCAGGTGTGATGACGAGGCTATGTGCTTTGTCATCACACCCACGGGAATGGTATGTAGTGTAGTATGATCACTTACCTGTAATGACTGTTTAGCCTAATGGTATTGTTGTCGGTTTATGCTTACATAATCTTCTGTAGTCAAGTGTTCAATTCTTGTCTGTGCGTTTAATTTTTCATACTATATTACTAAGCAAGGCTGCTTTCATTCCTATCAGAATCCTATGTTGTCTGATGTCTTAGCATAACTTCAGACTAGTCCTATGTGATTTCTATGATCGGAAATTCCTAGGAAATTCCAATAGTCCGATTGGACTCTGATTGGACTACATCGGACTGGACTAGGACTAAATGTGCCATTTCATGTCAATTTGGCTGGTGAAAATGACATCAGAATATGGTTGGATTCTGATTGGAGTCCGATTGGAATCATCAGAATCATCGGATTCCTATAGGAATACAGGGGGGAGTGTAAAGACCTCACCGCACCCTCCACCATCGTGAGCAGCTGCTCGCGGGGTGGAAATGGGGAGTGATGATGAGGACCACAGAGATGGAGCCGAGGAGCTGCAAACGACGAGAGCAGCAGGGTGGCAAGGCCCAAAATGACGAGAGCAGTGGGGTGGCAAGACAAGGATGGGAGGACAATGGATGACCACGAAAACGACGGGACAGGGAGGACAACAGACGACAAGCACTACCCAGCACTAGTGTTCAAAGGTCCAGTCTGTAGGACCAACAAAAAGACCGAAACTGAACTGAACTGGACCGATTAGGACCGGACCAGTGGTCCATTTATAGACTGGTCTTTTTCAGTCCAGTTGCTGGTCTTTCGTTTTGAAAAATAAAGTAGGACTGATGAAAAACTGGTTAAAACTGGTTGCAACTGGTTTTTTGTCCCAACATATGTTGGACCTTACTCCCAAACATATTTACCTCATTTTCGGTCCCTGGACCATCAAAAACGGTCAAGAATTGGTTGAGATATGACCAAAAACATTTTTGTACAAGTATTTTGTTGTATCAGAACAACTTTGATTGCATTGCTTATTACCTGACCTATAAATTTTTTTGTACAGCTATATGACATCATAAAAGTAACAACAACACACATAATCATCTGTACCATGGGATTTTATTCATATAACAGCCCAAATGAGTGCAACTACAAACTTCAAATTACAAACTAGAAACCACAACTTGAATGCATGTCCTTTCAGTTTTGGCCATATCTCAGTCAAATCTTGACGGAATTGCTTAAATGTTGGATACGTCTATGGAGCATTACAATCTCTATCCATGAATATATTATATATGAGGTAGTGGTCATATTTATTGAGATACATATGGGTTATTTGGCATGATAAATTTTACGACAAAAGACCGGTCCGAACCAGTCTTTTTTTGGTCCATGGACTGATTAGGACTGGTCCTAAAGGGTCCGGTTGTGGTCCTCCAATATCTGGGTCAGTCCTAGACCGGTTGCGGTTGCTGGTTGCCCCATTTGGAAGTCAAAAACCAGACCAGACTGGACCTTTGAACGCTACCAGGCTGCCCCCGCATTTTGCATGGGGTGGTTTTTTTCATTTTTTATTTATGGTAACACCTTCCCCCTCGCCCACGTTTTATGTGGGTGAGGGGTTTTTCTTTCTTTTTCTTTATAATTGTAGTGCTCCCCTCACATTCGACGCGAGGGGAGATTAGTTTTATATGTATATATTTGTAGGACTCCTCCTTGCACCTTGTGTGGGGGAGGTTTTTTCTTATGTAATTAATGGTGTATCCCTCGCGTCCAACGTGAGGGATGTAGTTAATAAATTTTATTTGATCTTAATTGTAAGCTTCAAGAGAGAAACACCTAAGTTTGAGTTTGAGGGTATAAATACACTTTTATATTGCAGCTAATAATTCTCCTGTGGCTCAACTGGTTAAGCACTTGGTTGGTTTGGCATGTGATTCTTGATCATGAGTTCTAGAGTTCAATCCCTGCTTTGAACAAGTTTATTTTGTAGGTACTTTGTGAAATTCATGAAGTCCGAAGCACTTGAAACTTGTGAATTGACTTTCCATTAGGGTACTGAGTCCCACTGGATTCCTGGTGAGTCCTGGTGAGTCCTACTGGAATCCTGGAGGATTCCTCCAGGACTATGTGGGGCAGTGTAAAGTTCAGGTTTTCTGGCATGCATAATCTCGGTTGAAATTCTTCATCTTGGAAATATAGGAGTCCACTCTCTTCTTTGAAAAGCCTTCTTCCGGGAATCCAGCAATCTTTGTCTGAACTCTCATGGTTCCAAATGCTTTTGAGGCCCTTATCCAGCTGATATCCTTTGACAAAATCCTTTACTAGATTCTCATCCATGGTCACATGGATATTTGGTGGAGGATTCATGGCCCTCCAATATTTGTCTGTTATCGCACCAGAATCGTTGCTGCCTTCTTGGATCCCGGGTTTGTCTAACTCTTCTCTCAACTCTTTGATCCCTGTTGCCTTCCAAGCTGAACGTTCATCCTCCAGGCAATCATTGAAATCCCAGGTGACAAATGTAGCATTTTCAGAGAGACTTGCATCCAATGTACTCTCCTGTGCTTCCGCTAGCATCAAATTGGTCAAGATGGTAGGATTCTTGTCAGGCAGAGGTGACATATGCTCCTACATGTTGTTGGTAGTATGTTGTTGATTTTCGCAGTCATGCTCAGGCAATCTTGTCAATACATTTTTTGATTGTCGTGGGTTTGGGTTTCAAGATATGTATTACATGGTATGAACAATGGCTGACATTATTTAACATTGAGAGGGCAATATCATATCCTGATGCTATTTTGAACTTAATGGGAACATAAAGAATGAGTGGTAATCTGCTGGTAAGGTTGTGATGCCCTGGTAACATCAATCCATGTGATCACCTGTATGCTGAACCCAATGCGCGTTGAGCCATCAGTGGCAGATGCAGGCAGCACTGATTCAAGAACAAGAACACATGAGCTAGCTTCTGTCAACAAAAATTACTGTGAGTTCAAGCCATTATCAGCACTCAAACACACCTGATATGATGTCAAGACACCAAAACCAATAGGGTTGTTCATGGTAGCCATTTTTGGCTCATTTTCACATGTTTGGCAGAAGAATGATCAGAATGATCCAAAAAATGAATGAAAAATGATGTGAAAAATGGCTACTGTGAACACCCTGGAAAGCAAAAATAACCAAAATGAACCAAAAATGCATTTTACATGGTCCTTGGCAGTGCTGGCAAGTGCTCGGCATATTCAAACTCCCCCTCAAACGACTTGGTAAAATGATTTTCATGGGCTGGTCACTAAAATTGGTAGTATCTCCTTGCAATAGTCTTCAAACTTGTAGTGTGTAGGAAATATATATATTCCTTTATACTATGCTATATACTCCTTTGTACTATGGCAAAAATAACTACGAAAGAAAAGAAGACAAAATAAATGGGTGGCACCTTATTGTGGCCCTCCTTACCATGTCTTGGTGGCTCCTCCTGTTGCGTTGTGACAAGTCAGCACCCTTGTTGTTGGTCTCTCCCTGTCATCACCCATATGCACCAGCCTTCCTCTCTATGAGCAGTTGCTTGTAGCAGAGGGGTCTGGTGCCATGGGCATTGTCATCTCCTCCTCGTCCCTATCATCATCCTGTGTTGGCATTGACAGTGGGGTGCTGGATGCTCATCATTTTGGAGGGCCATTAGCACCCAATCCACTCTGTGAGCAAGGGCTCGCAGTGGTGGGAGGTGGGTGCTGGGGTGCAGTCTCATCCTCCTCATCTCTGCATGCCTAGCGTTCTAGCCGAGCTGCACCCACATTCCACCCTATGAATGGTTGCTTGTAGGCATGGGGTGGGTACCACATGGATGCCATTGGGCATTGTTGTCATCATCAGGCGGCATTGTTGTCGCTGTTCCACCCACAATCCACCCCATGAGCAGTTGCTTGTGAGGCTGGGATGGGTGGTGTGGCCATTGGGTCATCATCAGCTGGTGCTGGGTCGATGTTTTGTGTTGGGGGTAGGCATTGTGTATGATACAGTATCAGGGATGTGGCACCAAGAGGGGGGTTGGCTGGTGCTTACCTGACAAGTGTCCCCCTCTATGGGTCTCCTAGTGCCCCTCCCAGTTCTCTGCTGGGCCATGGTAGTCATCATCGTCATTAATAGTTAATATCTAAAAACTTTGTTAGTAACAAAAAATGAAATGAACAAGAAAAAAAACTTACATATGTCCCAAGAAATGTTATTGACAGCTCTTGGACCCTTTTGTGTGTTCCTCATCTTACAGTGCTGTATCCATTGCCTGCGGCTTCCATTCTTGTCTGGTCCTTGTCGTACCCCTTGTCATGCACTGCTGCTGCCATTTTGGTCATGTGGTGTCATTGTCCGTCTCCATCTCTGTCCCTGTAGTGGTTGTTCTTGTTGTCTATTGTTGTCTTGTGGTTGTCCTCATCATCATATTCCTCATCATTGGTCTTCATACCCTGGTCCCCATTGTTGTCCTTTGTCCCCTCGTTATTGGTGTCGGTGTTGTCCTGTCCCATTGTTTTTGTCATTGTGGCTCCCCTTCTTTTTTGTTGTTGCACCCTTCCCATCTTCGCCATACCAGCTGCTCCGAGTTTCCACCCCGTGAGCAGCTGCTCATAGCGGTGGCATGGGTGTGGGTGTGCCATCTTGACACTATCTCATGGTAAATAACATAGATAAAACCTAGAAAAAGTAAATGAAAACATTAGCTAGTTGAAAAGAAAAGAAAAGAACTTGAAAAAAAAATACCTAGGGCCCAAATGACCTCTGTCATTGTTTGGGCCCGATGTGGTTGGTTTGCTGCAGTTGGTGGCATTAGTTGATGTGGGAGTGGGCAGGGGAGTGGTGACAGTGGGTGAGATGGAGTTGTGGTGGTGGTAGAAGTGTGAGAGAGGAGGGCATCGTCGATGGTGGTCACTGCAAGGGATTAGGTATTGGAGCAGAGCTTGAAAGCACGATGAAAATGAAAAGTGAAAATGAAAGTGAAAATGACTATTTTTTGGTTCATTCTTGTCTCATTCTGAAGTTCATTTTTGAAAAATGGATGAAAAATAAAAACTGAAAATGAGCCAAAAATGGCCCAAAAATAGCTACTGTGAACAACCCTAATGACTTTCACATTAGTGCTCAAAAGAAGGGAGAGGCGCCTTGATCAACTTTGCATGTCAAATTAAATGCCAAAATTATCAGCACAGGTGGCAGAAGGCATTCTAAACGACAGCATGTAAGTTCTACACATGATATGAGTCCGGATTGAATACATCTGTATTTGCTCTAACATTGGCACTGTGATCTCCTCTGTGACCCCCTCCTTGTTATTCACTGTTACAGATCATGCTCTATTGCCTTCGCTGGATCTGCAGCAGACATAGATGGGAATAAAGTTGGTAGTTCAACAAGAAAACTGCATCCAGCAGCAGCAGACCATGAACCTTTGGTGGGTTCAGCACCATGCACCATGCATATAGGGTGAAGAAAATTCCAGAATGAAACCTTTGAAGGACAAAACTTTAAATAATGAGCCGGTTGAGATATTAGATTGAGGAAACATGGCATGATCAGGAGATTTGCATGGTGGGTGCTGTTAGGAGGGGATTTTATAGATGTTGGGTGAAATATGGAGTGCAGATACAGGACGACTGAGGACTGGTGCATGAGTGCTTGCATCACACATTGGGAATTAGGCAAGGACAACGAAAGTGCATAATTGCCGATGGGTAAGGACAGTTGGAATGCCTGGAAGATGCAAGATGGGCATGCTAAAAGAATCTAAAAGCATGTGGATCAACAGAATATCTTCAACTAAACAAGTACTGGCACACATTGTCGAGAAGCAGTATGTCTATTTGATGATTACAGTGTTATTCTTTTGCAGAGAATTGGGCTATATTCTTGCGGACATCACATTATTGTGTGGTATTCATGGGGTATGTCCATGGTATTCCATACCTACACTGCCTCACTTTGGTTCTGTAGAAGCCTTTGTTGCACAGCAGCAAGGTATTGCTTGATGTCTAGCTTACTGGGACTCTGCAAAGGGTTTATGGAGTGAGATGGTTGGGAGGTTGGCATTGCGGTTATTGTGCCTATCCAAGGATAGTACTAAAATTCAATATTAAAATTCAACACACACACTCTACTCCATGAGCAGCGGCTCACAAGGCTGGGAGTAGGTGCTCAGCTTGTCATCTGGTATTGTACCAATCCTGTGGTGTCATTGTGGTGCCCTGGGTGTCCATACCACAGTACTCATCATCATAGCACCCATGAACCACCTTATGAGTAGTTGCTCTAGAACTGGAAAAGGTGGAAAAGATGCTCAGTTTTTTCCTGTTGTGGTCTGGCGTGAACAATCTCCCGCTTGCATAAAAAGCGAGGAGCGAGGTTGTAGTGTGTGCTTGTTGGAAGAGGAAGAACCTGTAAGAGATGTCAGCACAAAAAGAGTAAAGTGTCTATTGTGCAGGTTGAAGCATGATGGAGGCATTATAATCAGCATACCAAATCATAAATGATGTTGATCTGACTTATAAAGAAACACACTATAATTAGCACAACAATTTGTGAGTCAGATCAATCTGACTCATGGATAGATATACTATATGGAGAAATCATGAACTCATATTGTTTTTTAGTTGCAGAGTATTATAGTGAGTATAAAATATAAGAACTGTACATATTGTCTTTGGTATTTTGTATTCAAAAGTAAAATTGTGTGCCAAGTACTATACATACCTCAAAGTTGGTTATGTAACTTCTGAGGGTACCTCTAACACTGCAGAATTTTTCTCTGATTTATTGATGGGCAGAAAAAAAGTTTTTACACTCTGCTACTGCAATGATTAAGATAGATCAAATTTATTTATTATTTTATCTATATAGATATATTTTAAATGTATTTCAACTACATTTTATTATGAGGCTTGAATTTCTATTATTTTTCAATTGCTGTATTTAGTTCAAGATTAATATAAATTCTAGATATTAAATAAATAAAAAATAAGGTTATTTAGCAAAATAATTTCCACTCTTTAAATTTTAATCTTTTAATATTTTTATATAATATATTTAAAGCTTATTAATTTGTAATAAATAAAAGAATAAATAGAACTGCACATGTTAAGTCATTATATATATTTTTCATATATATTAATCTAATAGTACTGCCAGCTTGCTTGTATATAACTCAATGCTTAATCCTACTACAGGTACACAATTTTTATGTTGACTTTGGGTCAAAGTGAAATCCTGCATACATTACACAATGTTGAATCCAATATATATATTTTCTTACTACTCTGCATAGTGTTTAATTCTATTACAGTCATACAATTCTTCAGTTGTATATTTCCATCCACCCCTTCCCATCACTGCATCCCCATCACTCTGTCAACCCCTACCCTGTACTCCCTCCCCATCATCCCATCACCCCCTCCACATGTCCCATTCCCATCCCTCCCCATGTCATCATCCCTACTATCCCATTCTTATGTCCTCATCCCCATCAACTTTTCTCTCCTTCTTTTTATCTTTGATATGGCACTCACTCGCATTGGTTACTCAGCCTGACTCTGAATGGGTCAGCTCACATGTACATGACTCAATGCTTAATCCTACTACACAGGTACACAATTACTCTTACTGACTTGAGTTAATAATTTAATTACTACTTGTAATAAACTCATTTCCAATTGTTAGTGACTTTACATTTTAATTCACTTGTAATGGTGATAAACTCATTTGTAGAATTTACTTTTTATGGACTTTGATTGTAATTTACTCACTCATTTCTTATGAAGTTGACTTTTCTTGTGAACATAATGTCATGACTTTTGCTCCATAATGAATTCAATTTCAACCGACTTGACTTTGTAATAAACTCATTTCTTCTCATGAACCCAATGACTTTACCTGACATTGCTCTGTAATGAATTTAATTTCAACTGACTTGACTTTGTAATGAACTCATTTTTTATGAACCTGACTTTCTCATGAACCTAATGACTTTGAGTTGTAATTTTAAATGACTTGACTTTGTAATGAACTCATTTCCTCCCCATCACCCCATTCTCATCAACTCCTCCTGCTTCCTCCTCTTCTTTGTCATGGCATTTACTCATGTTGCTCACTCAGTCTGACTCTGGATACACCAGCTTGCATGTACCTAACTCAATGCTTAATCCTACTACAGATACAAAATTACTTCTACTGACTTGAGTTGTTAATAATTTAATTACTACTTGTAATGAACTCATTTAGTGACTTTACATTTTAATTCACTTGTAATGGTAATAAACTCATTTCTAGAATTCACTTTTAATAAACTTTGATTGGAATTTACTCACTCATTTCTTATGAAGTTGACTTTCTCATGAATGTAATGACTTTACCAGACATTGCTCCATAATGAATTCAATGTCAACCAACTTGACTTTGTAATAAACTCAGACTTTATTTAGCTGACATCGCTCTGTAATGAATTTAATTTCAACTGACTTGACTTTGTAATGAACTCCATTTCTTATGAACCTGACTTTCTCATAAACATAATGACTTTTAATTGACAATGAATTTAATTTCAAATTGACTTGATTTTGTAATGAACTGACTTTGTAATGAACTCATTTCAACTTCTCTCTTTTGCAGCTTCTTGCTTTATTTTGAAGCTCACTTCTTTTTTAAGCTGTTTACTTGCAGTTCTTCCTTTTTTTTAGTTGACATTGCTCAGTCATGAACTCATTTCAACCACTTCTTGCTTTATTTCAAAGCTCTCTTAATTTCTTAGCTGTTGACCTGCAGTTCTTCTTTCTTTCTTCTTACTCTATTTCAAAGCTCACTTGCTTCCTGCAACTCCAATCATAAACACATTTTATTGATAAACTAATTACTGACTACTACAGTGACCTATTAAGGTAGATCATGTGCCAGGGTCATGATCAGGTTTTTGCATTTTGTTCAGCTGGTGGGGTTTGCTTAGTCATGTTTTCCCAGATACTAAAGGGAGCATGCTGACCAATATACACCCAAATTCCCATCCCTCAAAAAACTCTCATGGAAAGAAAAAATTCCCAGTCTGCGAAAAAAGTTGCATGACCCCAAATATGGCTGGCACATGACTATCCTCCTTTACTTATGGACAAGTTTAGGAATGTGCCTCTGGCACACGTTAAGTTTATATATATATAAACAATAGTATGTGTTAATATGTACATTTTCTATATACATTAATCTAATAGTACTTCATTATAAACAATATTTTTTGTTTTTGCACTTTCACTGTCACTTGGCCATATTGCCTTGATGTTGTGCACAGATCTTACTCGTGATATTGTCACATAGAACTGCCCATGTGTGAACACTGGACTCCTGAAATCTAATCCCACATGCTGCACTGACTGCCCTTGAGATTGTTGATCGACATTGAAAAGCATAGTCGAACTGGAAACTGGAGTCGAGACAGTGTGAAAGGGAGTTGTCCTTCAATTGGCTGTAGTCGCATCCATGGAATAAACACCTTCTCTCCAGCATGATCTCCAGTAATCAACCGAACCTCCAACACTCTATTCCAAATCTGAGTCAAAATGCCTCGAGAACTATTGCAGACCTCTCCAGAAATGTTCAGGTTCCGAAGCACCATCACAGGGCATCCAACCTTTAGTGCCAAGTGTGCCAATGGTAGACCTGAGCAGTTGATTGAGTTCAGGTATTGGAGACATGAATGAGAAGTGGAGCCACCTTTGAGCAAGAGTGTAGCAATACCAGATGATGCTATACAGAGAACGATCTTGCCCTGAGAACGAAGCTGATGGCAGAGAGTGTTGTACACATAGGTCTTCCCTGTGCCACTGGGACCATGGAGGAAGAAGGTCTGGCCAGTTCTGTTGTTGACTGCATCCATGATCTCCTCAAAGACAGCTCTCTGATCTGGATTGAAAGTGTCCATATTCTGTGCAGCCAGCTCAGCCTGCTCCACAACATCATATCTGTGCTGCTCAGCAATTAACCGGTTTCCAAGATTGGCTTCCCAATTCTGAGTGATCTGAGGCATGTATGGCCAATCCTTGGTCAGAGATTTGCCAGAGGATAAGAGAAGCTGATTGATCAAGTAGAGGCCATAATCCTGCACATCTTCATTAGTAGGGTTGATGCAGATATTGTTGTGCTGGAGGTGATACTGCAGGTCATTGCAGATGTGAGGCCAGTATGTGTTCCAAAGCTGGACAGGATCAGAGGGTGCATAGTCGCGAAGGATAGTGACAAAGAGTTGGCAGAGCTAATGACCTGTTGCCATTGACTTTGCCTCCTCCAAACACTGCAGCCACTCTTGGTCATTCTCTTTCCGATAGTGAATCCTCTCTGTGTGGGTTTCCACTTGTGGGCTTTATGATCCCACACAAATTTGGAGGGAAAGTTCTGATAGAGAACATCCTGTGCAAGCTCTGGATACTGCTGATTGGCTTTAAAATAGCCAGTGAGAGTGGTGTCACACTCTGCAGCATGCTGGACAACCTCCTGGATAGACTGCTGGCCATTCTGATTCCAAGTGACATACTGCTGGCCAGGGAGGTGGACTTGAAGTTGGACAATATTGGGAGAAGCAGAGTGCATAGGTAAATGAAAAAGGCACCAAATGCTCTTGCAGGCAGAAATATACTGAGCATCCAGATACTGCTTGACTTTATTGTTGCAAGTACCAAACTGCATGGTGATGCGATCATGGCCCTTGTACACATATTTGTAGATGTACTTGACAGCTTTGATAGAGGCAATGGACTTGACGTTGATGTGACAACGGTACTTTCAGAGGATGTAGGGTGAATAAGTGACGACCCAGTGATTGTTGACCTGCTTTCCCTGAACCTGATGAGTCTGTCCAGTGTCCCAATGCTTAGTGGCAGTATATGCATCCTCAGAAATGGTTGTGTGATCCCTGAATGGCTTGGGGAAACCTTTGGAGCACTGTCCATTGACCATGCAGGGAGCTGTAGGGTTCTCTGCACCACAGGGATTATGGACCATGTACTTTTTGACCAATGCAAGCAGCTCAGGATTGTCCTCAGGAAACTCTGAGCACATAAGGCTGTTTATCTGTTCAGGTGTGTGAAGCTTGGAGTCCCCATTGAGAAAGATGATGCAGTGCATGTGAGGCAGGCCATGTTTCTGAAACTCGATCACAAACACGTAAGAGAGGGCCTTGCCAAAAATACCAGCCTCAATGTCCTTGATCATCTGCTTCTGCTTTGCATAGAATGCACAAACGACCAAGTCTGGGCGATCAGCTGCGGCTTGAGCTCATCCTAAATCTCTGGCCAAGCAGGATTTGCAGTCTTGGTCAGAAAGAGATCACCACCCTTGAAGTGGTGATTGATAGCCAATGCATCTTGAAGAAGCTGCTGCATATGACGTGTGCTTCCTGTGAAAGAAGAAGGCAGGATGATCCTTCGACTGAGGGACTCTGTGTCTGCATCCATGTTTGTGGCTACGACATCTGCCAAGCCAATGTAGACTTCACTGCAAATGGTGTCCTGATTCATCATGATGAAGCGCAAGCGATCCTGCTCTGAAGTTGCCCACCCATCACAAATGAACTCCTGAAAGAGCTTTCCACTCAAGAAGATGTGCTGAGGCTCAATGGCAGGTGGTTGAGGATGGAGATGATAGCAGTAGAAATCTGATTTCAAAACATGTCTGTGTCTCCATGGACTATTAGCACCATCATCTTGATTGACAGCTGCATATTCAATCTGAGGATGCCATTGGAGCTGGCCAGTAGGAAACAGTAGGACATAGTAAAGTGTGGGATAGAGTGGATGCACATCGGTGATATGCTGAAGTGGGGGGGCATGATTGTAGTGGCGACAGTCACAGGTCTGATCGAAGCGCAAAGCTATCTTGCACTGCTGATCTGGAGGCATGTTCCTGGTGAGCTCATGGGCCTGCTTGTACATCTGAACTGCAGGATGGTGGCAGTAAAGCATGTCCTGGAGGGTGACCAAAGTGTGGTGATCAAGCTGGGTATTCCAAGCATTGGCCATCCGAAAGTTGACAGCATCAGCTGGATCATAAATGTACAGCTGAGCATATACAGGAGGTTGACCATCAGGTGGAAGCAGAGAACTGGCTTTGTGAGAGAGCTCCCCATGCAACTTGAAGACATAAGGACCCACACCATCATTGACAGCCTCTTCACTGGCATTGACAGACTCATCCACTTTGCGACCGATAGAAGTCATGGCAAGAGCATTGTTGTAAGTGCAAATGTGGTCACAAAATGATTTGCCAATGTAGTCTTGAGCAGTAAGCAAGTGAAGAAGTTCAGAGGGAACAGGATGGAGAGGGGTCAAGACAATCTTTCCACTCAGACAGCACATGCCAAACCTGGGATTTGCATTGGAAGATGCAGTCAAATGCTCAGACATCTAGTGCAAGGCATGGCAGTTAGGACATCAAACATCCATTCTTCCTATATGATGAACTGGCCAGTCAGGACTAAAAAGCCGATGTGCAGGAGGCAACACCATCTGAGGTGGAGGCAATGGTTGCATTATAATCCCTTGAGGACCAGGAGCAGCAGGGGGTGGAACAAACTAAATAAAATAACTGTTATTAGAAATCTCAAATTAAAAGTATTATAGCTATACTTACAGCAGGAGCATCAGGAATGTGATGTGGAACATTCATCACAGGAACTGGAGGATCAGGAACTGGAGGAGCAAAGACAGGAGGAAGAGCAGGCTACAAACAACAGATTAGTTATTGACATCACAGATAGTAATATTAGATTCTACATACAGGCAGAGGAGCAGGAATAAGAGGAGCAAAAACAGGAGGAGCAGCATCAACAACAGAAACAGGAGGAGCAGGAATGACAGGAGCAGGAATGGGAGGAGCAAACACAGGAGAAGCCCAAAGCAAAGGAAGAGCAGGCTACAAACAATATATTAGTTATTACCATCATTGATAGTTATATTGAAATCAGCATATAGGTAGTGCAACCACAGGAATGAGAGGAGCAGGAATGGGAGGAGCAGCCACTGGAGGATCAAAAACAGGAGGAGGTGCAGCATCAACCACAGGAATGGGAGGAGCAGGAATGGGAGAAGCAGCCACTGGAGGATCAAACACAGGAGGAGGAGTGAGCAAAGGAAGTGGGACTATTGGAAGACCTCTGCCCCTACCTCTTCCTCTTCCTCTTCCTCTTTCTCTACCTCTACCTGACTGTAGAAGAGGAGAAAGTGCAGCTGGCTGCTATGCCAAATGAGGAGGAAGATGCTGATACTGAGAAGCAGGTGCAGGAGCAGCAAAAGGATCATCATTGCTCTAAATTTGGATCCCATTAGGCAGTGGCAGTGCAGGTTGGGCAATGTGCATCATGCAAACATGATGTGGAGTCCGATGGTGAGTGGGACTCTCCAGAGTCCTTTGGCCCCTTTCCATTTGCTGTGCTGCAGCTCGGACACATTGAGGAGTGTTGAGTGGAGATGGATCCCTGGAAAATGTCAGAAGTGAGACCAAAAAAAGTCACATATATATATGTACATACATGATAGCACAGAGCAGAATCAACAGCCAAAGACAAAGAAAAGATAGGAGGAGGGGGGACCACTTTTACAGCAGCAGAGATGGGAGATCCTTGCAAGAAGCAGTGAAATCAGTGCTAACAGTGGCAGTTGAAAGTGGAGCGACTTCCAAAAATGGAAGGGGAGGCAACTGCAAACCCACCAGCCCAATCTCCCTGCATACTGTGCCCTGAGAGAGGTCCAAAAAGCAACTGGCAGACACTCCTTTTGTTGAAAAAAGAGAAGCTAAGGATGTAGGACTTCACAGAGCTTCACCTTGAACTACTGATTTCCCAAGAATGCAACACCACCCCCACTGGAAAAGAGCCCAAAAAAAGAGCCTAACAGATACAGACTATAGCAAAGAATATGTGAGTTTGAAATAGATAGGCAGGTGATGAGCTGGCATTTTGCCCTGAAGATGCTGATGTAATACAGTGAAAAGTTCCCACAAACCCAAAATTCCCATCCACCCAAAAAAATCCCATGGGCTTGCAAAGCTCGCACGACCTGGGAAAGCTCACATGACACCAAATATGGTAACCATGTGACCATCCTCCCTTTATTATAGACAAGTTTAGGAATGAAGTTTTTATATACATTTTTTTCATTCAGGCTGACTATGGCATAGGCCAGTATGTAGATGACTCAATGCTTAATCCTACTACAGGTACACAATTCTTCAGTTGACTTTGAACCTTTGGCCCAAAGTCAACATGGGGGGGTTGTTGTTTTCTCATTGCTATGCATAGTTTTTAATCTACTTGGGACATGGGAGGGCTGTTGCTCTCTTACTACTCTCCCCATCACTCCATCTCTATTACCACATCACCTGATCTCTATCACCCCATGTCCCCATCCCCATCCCCCCCTTCTCCTCTTCACCCCATCTCCTCCTCCTCTTCACCCCATCCCCTCTTCCCTATGTCCCCCTCCCTATGTCCCCATGTCCCCCTCCCTATGTCCCCATCCCCATCACCCTCTCTCCATCTGTTCATCCCCCCTCCTTTTTTCCCCATCCCCCTCTCCCCCTCTCCACATCCTTCAACTCCCCCCTCCCCCTCTTCATCTTTGTGATGGCATTTGCTCACATTGCTCACTCAGCCTGACTGTGGATGAGCCAGCTCATATACATGACTCAATGCTTAATCCTAATACAGGTACACAATTCTTCAGTTGACTTTGGACCTTTGGCCCAAAGTCAACATGGGGTTGTTGTTGTTTTGTCATTGCTCTGCATAGTTTTTAATCAACTATAGTCACACACTTCTTCAGACTACAGTTGACTTGGGACTTTTGGCCCCAAATCAATGTTGGGGGGCTGTTGCTCCCTTACTACTCTCCCCATTCCTATGTCCTCATCCACCCCTCCCCATTACTGCACTCCCATCACTCTGTCAACCTCTCCCCTGTACCCCCTCCCCATCACCCCATCACCCCCTTCCCATGTCCCATTCCCATCACCCCATGTCCCCATGTCATCATCCCCATCACCCTATTCCCATGTCCCCATCCCTATCAACTCCCCCCTCCACCTCCCCATCATTGACATGGCACTCACTCACATTGCTCACTCAGGCTGGATGGGCCAGCTTGACTCAATAGTTAATCCTACAACAGGTACAAAATTACTCTTACTGATGTGAGTTGTTAATAATTTAATTACTACTTGTAACGAACTCCTTTCTAATTGTTAGTGACTTTACATTTTAATTCACTTGTAAAAAGAAGTTATTTTTTTATGGACTTTTTTTATCAAGTTGACTTTCTCGTAAATGTAATGACTTTACCTGACATTGCTCCATCATGAATTCAATTTCAACTGACTTGACTTTATAATGAACTCCATTTCTTATGAACCTGACTTTCTCATGAACATAATGAGTTTTAATTGACAATGAATTTAATTTGAAATTGACTTGACTTTGTAATGAACTCATTTGAATTTTTCTTTCACAGCTTCTTGCTTTATTTGAAGTTCACATATTTAATTTCAACTGATTTGACTTTATAATAAACTCATTTCTTATGGACCTGACTTTCTCGTGAACATAATGACTTTAGTTGACATTGCTCAGTAATAAATTCAATTTCAAATGACTTGACTTTTTAATGAACTCATTTCAATTTTTCTTAGTTGGTTCTTACAGCTTTCTTGCTTTATTTTGAAGCTCCCTTAATTTCTTAGCTGTTGACTGCAATTGCAGTTTTTCTTTCTTTCTTGCTCCATTTCAAATCAAAGCTCACTTTCCCAGCTGCTTGCTTTCTGCAACTCCAATAGTAAACACATTTTATTGATAAACTAATTACTGACTATTACAGTGACCTACTGAGGTAGATCATGTGCCGGGGTCATGATCAGGTTTTTGTATTTTGTTCAGCTGGTGGGTTTTGCTTAGTCATGTTTCCCATATACTAAAGGGAGCATGCTGACCAATATATACCCAAATTCCCATCCCTCAAAAAACTCCCACAGAAAGAAAAAATTCCCAGTCTGTGAAAAAAGTTGCATAACCCCAAATGTGGCCAGCATGTGACCATCCTCCCTTACTTGTGGACAAGTTTAGGAATGTGCCTCCAGCACGCGTTAAGTTTTTATATATATTAATAGTATTTTGTGTTAATATGTACATTTTCTATATACATTAATCTAATAGTATTTCATTATAAACAATATTTTTTGTTTTTGCACTTTCACTGTCACTTGGCCATATTGCCTTGATGGTGTGCACAGACCTTACCCATGATATTGCCACATAGAACTGCCCATGTGTGAACACTGGACTCCTAAAATCTAATCCCACATGCTGCACTGACTGCCCTTGAGATTTGTTGATCGACATTGAAAAGCATAGTTGAACTGGAAACTGGAGTCGAGACAGTGTGAAAGGAAGTTGTCCCTCAATTGGCTGCAGTCGGATCCATGGAACAAACACCTTATCTCCAGCATGATCTCCAGTAATCAACTGAACCTCCAACACTCTATTCCGAATGCGAGTCAAAATGCCTCAAGAACCATTGCAGACCCCTCCAGAAATGTTCAGGTTCTGAAGAACCATCACAGAGCATCCAACCTTTAGTGCCAAGTGTGCCAAAGGTAGACCTGAGCAGTTGATTGAGTTGAGGTATTCTGGTGGATACAGAAGTTCTCCATTTTCATTGTTTGCAACAGAGTCTGCACCGTGGAAAACTCGCTCCTCTCCAGGAAACCTCTGAAGAATGTAATGGTTCAACTCGTCGACGTTATCATTTTTGCTTGCCAGGACGATCTGCTGTGAGAAGTATTGATCGGGATGTTGAACATGATCATAGATGCCAGGATAGATGGTGTCAATGAGGGAAGCCAGAGTGTTTTCAGGACATTTGAAATGATCAGGAAGCTTGATGTTGGCACCATCATCTGTGTGACCACCCTTTCCGACCTCCAGCTGCCACTTTGCAAACTCTCGCTCTTGAAGATCATCTGTGTTCAATCGCATGTTGATTTTGAGATGAAGAACTTTGATATGCTGCCAAAGAACAGAGTGCTGCAAGGAAGCACCCACAATCTGAGGTCATGAACCCCTCTCGATGACAGGCAGGATCTGGTGAAAGTCACCCCCAAAAACAACAGGAATGCCACCAAAAGGTTGATTGGATTGGAGAATGTCTTTCAGGGTGCAGTTGACAGCTTCATGGAGATGATGATGCTGCATGAGTGCCTCATCCCAAATGATCAAATCAGTCTCCTGCAACAGCTTTGCCCATATGGAACCTCTGGAGATAGAGCAGGTGGAGGACTCATTGATGATGAGAGGGATCTGGAGGCATGAATGAGAAGTGGAGCCACCTTTGAGCAAGAGTGCAGCAATGCCAGATGATGCTATACAGAGAACGATCTTGCCCTGAGAGTGAAGCTGATGGCAGAGAGTGTTGTACACATAGGTTTTGCCTGTGCCACTGGGACCATGAAGGAAGAAGGTCTGGCCAGTTCTGTTGTTGACTGCATCCATGATCTCCTCAAAGACAGCTCTCTGGTCTGGATTGAAAGTGTCCATATTCTGTGCAGCCAGCTCAGCCTGCTCCACAACATCATATCTGTGCTGCTCAGCAATTAACCGGTTTCCAAGGTTGGCTTCCCAATTCTGAGTGATCTGAGGCATGTATGGCCAATCCTTGGTCAGAGATTTGCCAGAGGATAAGAGGAGCTGATTGATCAAGTAGAGGCCATAATCCTGCACATCTTCATTAGTAGGGTTGATGCGGATATTGTTGTGCTGGAGCTGATAGTGCAGGTCATTGCAGATGTGAGGCCAGTATGTGTTCCAAAGCTGGACAGGATCAGAGGGTGCACAGTCACGAAGGATAGTGACAAAGAGTTGGCAGAGCTAATAGCCTGTTGCCATTGACTTTGCCTCCTCCAAACACTGCAGCCACTCTTGGTCATTCTCCAAAAGCCCATGTGCCAGACATGCCTCTCTGAATGAGGGAGCGACATTGCCCTGAAAGGTGCAAAGATCTTCATATGATGTTGCACCCTTGACTGCTATCAGAAGAAGCCTGAGGTAGAAGCGTTCACCTGCAGTAGGCTGAGTGTAGTACATCCTTCCAATAGCAAATCCTCTCTGTCTGGGCTTCCACTTGTGGCCTTTATGATCCCACACAAATTTGGAGGGAAAGTCCTGATAGAGAACATCCTGTGTGAGCTCTGGATACTGCTGATTGGCTTTGAAATAGCCAGTGAGAGTAGTGTCATGCTCTGCAGCATGCTGGACAACCTCCTGGATAGACTGCTGGCCATTCTGATTCCAAGTGACATACTGCTGGCCAGGGAGGTGGACCTGAAGACGGACGACATTGGGAGAAGCAGAGTGCATAGGTAAATGGAAGAGGCACCAAATGCTCTCACAGGCAGAAATATAGCGAGCATCCAGATACTGCTTGACTTCATCATTGCAAGTCCCAAACTGCATGGTGATGCGATCATGGTTTTTGTAGACATATTTGTAGATGTACTTGACAGCTTTGATGGAGGCAATGGACTCAATATTGATGTGACAATGGTACTTCCAGAGGATGTAGGGTGAATAAGTGACGACCCAGCGATTGTCGACCTGCTTTCCCTGAACCTGATGAGTCTGTCCAGTGTCCCGACGCCTAGTGGCAGCATATGCATCCTCAGAAATAGTTGTGTGATCTCTGAAGGGCTTGGGAAAACCTTTAGAGCACTGTCCATTGACCATGCAGGGAGCTGTAGGGTTCTCTGCACTACAGGGATTATGGATCATGTACTTCTTGACCAACTCCAGCAGCTCAGGATTGTCCTCAGGAAACTCTGAGCACATGAGGCTGTCTATCTGCTCGGGTGTATGAAGCTTGGACTCCCCATCAAGAAAAATGATGCAGTGAATGTGAGGCAGGCCACGTTTCTGGAATTCAATGACAAACACATAAGAGAGGGCCTTGCCAAAAATGCCAGCCTCGATGTCCTTGATGATCTGCTTCTGCTTTGCATAGAATGCATGAACAACCAAGTCAGGGCAATCAGCAGCAGTCTGACCTGGCTTGAGCTCATCCTGGATCTCTGGCCAAGCAGGGTTTGCGGTCTTGGTCAGAAAGAGATCACCACCCTTGAAGTGGCGATTCATAGCCAATGCATCCTGAAGAAGCTGCTGCATATGATGTGTGCTTCCTGCAAAAGAAGAAGGGAGGATGATCCTTTGACCGAGGGACTCTGTGTCTGCATCCACATTTGCGGCTACAGCATCTGCCAAGCCAATGTAGACTTCACTGCAAATGGTGTCCTGATTCATCATGATGAAGTGCAAGCGATCCTGCTCTGAAGTTGCCCACCCATCACAAATGAACTCCTGAAAGAGCTTTCCACTCAAGAAGATGTGCTGAGGCTCAATGGCAAGTGGTTGAGGGTGCAGACGATAGCCATAGAACTCTGATTTGGAAACATATCTGTGTCTCCGTGGACCATTAGCACCATCATCTTGATTGACACCATTGACAGCTGCATATTCGATCTGAGAATGCCATTGGAGCTGGCCAGTAGGAAACAGTAGGACATAGTAAAGTGCAGGATAGAGTGGATGGACATCGGTGATATGCTGAAGTGGGGGGCCATGCCTGCAGTAAAGAATAATATCATGTGTGCTCTCTGGCTGATTACCATCTCCTGGCAGAATAACTGCAATCTAATTGTTGGTAGCATCAGGAAGATTGTAGTGGCGATGGTCACAGGTCTGATCAAAATGCAAAGCTATCTTGCACTGCTGGTCTGGAGGAAGGTTCCTGGTGAGCTCATGGGCCAGCCTGCCTGTACATCTGAACTGCTGGATGGCGGCGGTAAAACATGTCCTGGAGGGTGACCAAAGTGTGGTGATCGAGCAGGGTATTCCAGGCATTGGCCATCCAAAAGTTGACAGCATCAGCTGGATCATATGAGCATATACAGGAGGTTGACCGTCGGGTGGAAGCAGAGAACCAGCCTTGTGAGAGAGCTCTCCATGCAACTTGAAGACATAAGGACCCACACCATTGTTGACAGCCTCTTCACCGGCATTGACACACTCATCCACTTTGCGACCAATAGAAGTCATGGCAAGAGCATTGTTGTAAGTGCAAATGTGGTCATGAAATGATTTGCCAATGTAGTCTTGAGCAGTAAGCAAGTGAAGAAGTTCAGAGGGAACAGGATGGAGAGGGGGCAAGACAATCTTTCCACTCAGACAGCACATGCCAAACCTGGGATTTGCATGGGAAGATGCAGTCAAACACTCAGACATCCAGTGCAAGGCATAGCAATTAGGACATTGAACATCCATTCTTCCCATATGATGAACAGGCCAGTCAGAACCAAAAGGACGGCATGCAGGAGGCAGGGGCATAGGAGGTGGAGGCAATGGCATTGGAGGTGGAGGCAGCAGTTGTAATATCATTTGCTGAGGATCTAGAGATGGAGGTGGAGCAAACTAAATATGTAAGTGTTATTAGAATCCTCAAATTGAAATGTATTACAGCTATATTACTTACAGCAGGAGCATCTATAAACCCGAGAGGAGGACCATTCATCACAGAAACAGGAGGAGCAGGAAGAGGAGGAGGAGGAGGAGGAGGAGCAAAAGCAGAAGGTTGAGCATGAGCCACAGGAACTGGAGGAGCAGGAATGGGAGGAGCAGGAACAGGTAGAGCAAAAACAAATGGAAGTGCAGGCTACAAACAATAGATTAGTTATCAACATCATGCATAGCAATTATTAGATTCTACATACAGGTGGAGGAGGAGGAATGATAGGAGCAGTGACAAAAGCAGCCACATCAACCATAGGAACAGGAGCAGCAGCAATGATAGGAGCAGCAACAGGAGGAGCAAACACAGGAGGAGCCCAGACCAAAGGAAGAGCAGGCTACAAACAACATATTAGTTATTACCATCATTGATGGTTATATTGGAATCAGCATACAGGTAGTGCAACTACAGAAATGAGAGGAGCAGGAATGGAAGGAGCAGCCACTGGAGGATCAAAAACAGGAGCAGCAGCAGCATCAACTCCAGGAATGAGAGGGACAGCTACAAAAACAGGAGGAGGAGCAGCATCCATCACAGGAATGGGAGGAGCAGGAATGGGAGGAGCAGCCACAGGAGGATCAAAAACAGGAGGAGGAGGAAGTGGAGGAAGTGAGACCATTGGAAGACCACTGCCCCTACCCCTTCCTCTTCCTCTTCCTCTACCTCTACCTCTACCTTGCTGTAGAAGAGGAGGAAGGGCAGCTAGCTGCTGTGCCAAATGAGGTGAAAGATGGTGATACTAAGGAGGAGGAGGAGGAGGAGGAGGAAGTGCAGCTAGCTGCTGTGCCAAATGAGGTGGAAGATGGTGATACTGAGGAGGAGGAGGAGGAGGAGGAGGAAGTGCAGCTAGCTGCTGTGCCAAATGAGGTGGAAGATGGTGATACTGAGGAGGAGGAGGAGGAGGAGGAGGAGGAGGAGGAAGTGCAGCTAGCTGCTGTGCCAAATGAGGTGGAAGATGCTGATATTGAGGAGGAGCAGCAGCAGGAGCAGCAGGAGGAGGAGCAGCAAAAGGATCATCATTGTTATAAATTTGGATCCCATTAGGCAGTGGCAGTGCAGGTTGGGTGATGCGCATCATGCAAATATGGTGTGGAGTCCGGCGGTGAGCAGGACTATCCAGAGTCCTTTGGTCCCTTTCCATTTGCTGTGCTGCAGCTTGGACACATTGAGGAGTGTTGGGTGGAGATGGATCCCTGGAAAATGTTGGAAGTGAGACAAAAAAAAAACAAAAGGTCATATGTATATCTACATACATGATAGCACCTAGCAGAATCAACAATCCACAAAAAGATAAAAGGAGGGGGGACCACTTTTACAGCAGCAGAGATGGGAGATCCTTGGAAGAAACAGTGAAATCAGTGCTAACAGTAGCAGTTGAAAGTGGAGCGACTTCCAAAAATGGAAGGGGAGGCAACGGTAAACCTGCCAGCCCAATCTCCCTGCACGCTGTGCCCTGAGAGAGGTCCAAAAAAGCAACTGGCAGACACTCCTTTTGTTGAAAAAAGAGAAGCCAGGGAGGTAGGACTTCACAAAGCTTCACCTTGAACTACTGATTTTCCCAAGAATGCAACAATACCCCCACTGGAAAAGAGCCCAAGAAAAAGTGAGTGTGTAGGCAAGAAAAAATGTTTGCAGCCAGGTGATGAGTTGGCAATGATGCTGACATAATACAGTGGAAAGTTCCCACAACCTCGAGATTCCCATCCCCCAAAAAACTCCCATACAAAACAGAAATTCCTAGTCTGCCAAAAAAGTCTCACAACCCTAAATGTGGCCTGTCACCTGACCATCCTCCTTTACTTATTGATATAGAATATATTATTATATTAAATTAAAATTATGTAATTTAAAAAAAATAAATACTATATGTTTTAAATAGATAAAATTTTGAATATAAATTTTTTGTATTTTTTTATAAATAAAAAAAGGAGGGTCTAATCTGAAAGATAAATGGATGTGCAGTATTGCTATCAATATAGCCAGAAAATTACAATTTTTAGATATATAAAAAAAATACAATACACTACATCCTTCTTTAAAATTTAAAATTTTAGAGTGGATAGAGTTCTATTCTTATTGTCTATACATCCCAATAAGTATTTGCAATTTATTTTGGTGGTCAATATTAGCTATTTTACCAACCGATGTATTATGAGATTGCCATAGAGTAAAGATAATGGCTGCTTTGACTCTATTATATTCCACAACAATATTCTGTTTTACTTCAAGAATTTTTGCAGTGGTTATTCTAAAATGGTGGTTGAGATGACTGGTTCTGTTCAAATAAGTTCGTGAGTTGCAAGTTAAGGCTGTAGAATGCCTAGATCTAAACTAAGGACATCCCTACTACGAGTTGCAGTACTTATACTACAAGAGAGGTCCTTATCGTCCAATCGGAAAGGTAGATGCATATCAAGTAAGAATAGAAACAATAGCCCTCATGCCTTGCATGAGGCATCTGATGTCACAGAGTGCTGTGGTGCAGCATGTCAGGAAACAATAAGAGATAAGCCTCATGCCTAGCATAAAGTGTCCGATGTCATGGATCCAATATCAAGGACATGCTGTGGTGCAGCATGTCAATCGTGAGAGTCCAACATCACAGACCTCATGTCAAGAGGTTGTTGTATCACAGCATGTGTGGGAGTAGATTCAGGTGCATAGAGTCACCATGCGTCAAGGGTGCCTTTCTCAGAAAGGGGATCGAATGCATGCAGTCGGCATGCATCGTGCATGTGTCTGGTGTCAAGGTCATGCCCTAGGCATGAATCATGGAGTGCCTCCTGTCTGGAGGGGATCGTCAGGTTGGTTGGGTTGGTTGGGTTCCATGAGTTACAAGGAAAATTGTAACAGTATGAGTATTTTGTTGTATCAGATTGATTTTCATTTCATCTTACTCATATATTGATCATTTGCTTGATTCTATTAATGATTATAGAACTAACATGTATAATAATACTCCCACCATTTGTCAATGCATGCTATGCATCACATAATTTATGGTTGTCACATTACATTTCTTGGTGTTCAGCACGAGTCATTCAGTAGATGTATTTTTATATTGATCATAGCCAAGTCAAATGTTGATGAAATGTCTTAAAAGTTAGACCAAATGATGGGGAATTACAATGTCTATCCATTTGTACAGTGGTTATAAGGTCTGGGTAATATTTGTTAAGATACATATGAGTTATATTAATATGACAAATTTCATAACAAAACATCGGTCTAAACCAGTCTTAACCAGTCTTTTTCGGTCTTTTAACCAGAAAGGACTGGTCCTAGGTGGTCCAGTTCAGTTATAGCAGTATCTGGGTCAGTTCTGCACTGGTTTAGATTGCGGTCTTTACATTTTTGGGTCAAAAAACCAAACTGGACTGGACCCTTAAACACTAGTTTTGATGAGTAAATTTGCAAGTTTACAAATTAAGGCTGTAGATTGCTTAGATTTAAACTAAAGACATCCTTACTATGAGTCGTAGTACTTATATTAAGAGGGAGGGTCCTTATTGTCCAATCAGAAAGGTAGATGTGTATCAGATAAGAATAAAAACAATAAGCCTCATGCAAGACATGAGGCATCCAATGTTATGGATCCAATGTCAAGAATCCAATGTCAATCATGAGAGTCCAACATCACAGACCTCATGTCAAAGGGCTGTCATATCACAGCATAACCCTCTGCAAATAAAAAAATTATGAGTTCATGATTTCTCCAGTTAGAACTCAGAGGGCTTTTTATGAGTTGGTGTGCTGATTATAGTATGTCTATCCATGAGTCTGGTTGATTTGACTCACAAGTTGTTGCACTAATTATAGTATGTTTCTTGATGAGTCAGATCAACATCACTCATGATTTGGTATGCTGATTATGATGCCTCTATCATGCTTCAAACTGCACAATAGACACTTTACTCTTCTTGTGCTGACATCTCTTGCAGGTTCTTCCTCTTCCAATAAGCATACACTACAATCTGTAGTTCTCAACAATTATTACTTGCTATTCAACTTACTTCAGCACTTCTTCCCACACCATCCACACCACTATGAACACAATATATTTACGTTTGATCAGATTTTAAAAGTAACCCCCCTCTCATGTTTGGAGTGAGGGAGGGGGCAAATTGGCTGCGATGAGGGCCCAACATGACCAGAGAGAGCAGGTGATGAAGGAGCAGATGAAACGAGAGATGAAAGAGCTGGAGGAAGTGGTGAGAGAGGAGGAGCACTGGGTGCAGAAGGCGCAGAAGGCAGCAGAGAAGGCTGCAAAGGCTGAGGAGGTGTGCCAGGCAGAGGCACGGAAAAAAGAAATATCGGCCACAAAATGAGCAGAAAAGAAGCGGGGGCTGCGGCCACAGGTTTGGAGGATGAGGCTGAGGGGAGCAAGTCCCCAAAGAAAAAGAAAGTTGCCAAGTCAAAGGTGCAAGTGGGGTTGGAGGGGTTGGAGGGTCCAGTGCGGGTGCAGGCCGCATTGCCTTGCAAAAGGTGCATACTTGTTTCCCTTTTCAGTCTTTTTACTGACAAGTGGCCTAGATGCAAATATCAAAAGATCACTTGTTTCAAGATGGGTGCAAAGGGACGGGTGTGCAACAACTGCACATGTGTCAAACATAAGTGCGAGGAGGTAGTGTGGGAGGGGCAGGAATGATGGTGGCGACTGGGAAAAACCCAGAATTAATGCAACAAATGATGAAGTTAATAAGGAAGAGGTTTGCTGAGGTGGCTACTGCAGTGCAGGAGTCGATGGGGGAGATTCAGGATGCTTTGAACCCAGAGTGGGTGGAGGAAGAAAGTGCTGGGGAGGAGGAGGAGAGTGACAAGGGTGATGAAGAGGTGGAGCAGGCAGTGCGAGAGTCCTGGCGGGAAAGACGTGGGATCTGAAAATCCAGAGATGACTGGGAGGCCTTCCAGAGATATCTGGAGAAAAGGTGAGCTGATGACGAGGAGGAGAGTGAGGATAAAGAAGAGGGTGAGGAGGGTGAAGAGAAGGATGAGGGCAGAGATGCAGGCGAAGTTGGGGGAGAGGGAGATGAAGATGGAGAGGGAGAAGCGGTAGTAGTTTAGGGACCCGGTCAGGTCCAAAAAAATCTTTTTTCAATAAAATTTGTTCTGAGTTCAGACTCAGTGAATAAGTAACGTGAATAGTCTTTAAGCGGGTAATGGTCCGGGTTTCTGTGGGTAGCGGATGTGAAAATCCACAAGGAGTTCTTGGGTGTGGTCAAGTTCCATAACAGGTAGCCAGGAAGTCTCTTCGTCGGTTCCCTGGTAACCTTCCCATCGGACAAAGTAGAGAATCTTGCAGCGATGTCGGTTGTCGACTTTGGAGTCGAGGACTTCAGCGATCTCATATTTGAGCTCATCATCGATGGTGATTGGAGGAGGTGGAGGTTGTACTCAATTTGGAATTGTGTTTGGGGAGTGTTTCTCTAGTTGAGAGACATGGAAAACAGGGTAAATGGCCCGCATGTGATCCGGGAGCTGCAGGGTGACTGAGTGTCCTTCTGACTAGAGTTAGTGATGTTACTGGAATTCTTTGTTTCGAAACAGGATTCATCTTCTTGCATCCAGTAGATGTCGTCGCTGTCTTGTGCTTTCAAGTGCAACTCTGCAAGAGTGTTGGGTTTACCACCCTGGAAAACTTCTATGTGAAGCCGGAGCGGAAGACCGCAGAAATAGCGGTCACAAAGGGCTGCTTCATTCCAGTTGACCCTAGAAGCTAATTCCCAGAAGTCAACGTTATATTTTGTGATACGACCACCTTTCTTCATTGCTAAGTCAGAGAGAGCCTTTTCCGCATCTCCGACCAGGTCATGCAGACCGAAGTTACTTTCCAGCTCGGTGAGGAAAGCCTCATAGTCCCACATCCAGTGTGCGGAATCTGTTGGGTCATTAAGACCAGGTTCAAACCAACTGAGAGCTGATCCTTTAAGATAAGAAAGGATAAATATGATCTTTTTCTCATCAGAGGAAAATATGTGTGGGCGGTCATGGAAATGAAGATTACACAAGACTAGAAAGTCTCTAAGTTTCTTTGGGTTGGAGCCATCGAAAGTGTCAGGGTCGCAAACTTTGATTTTCTCAGTCTTGGGTGCGTTGTTTTGTCGGAGGGTGTGGATACTCTCTGAGAGGTTGTAAAGAACATCTATGAACCTATCCTCTGGATCAGGGTTTCCCCCTGCGGGAGGTTGATCGTCAGGATCGTTGGGATCAGGATCACCCCCAGGGCTGTCCAGACTGCTAGGGTCGTCGGGTCTGCCAGGAGGTCCATCCTCTAGACCACGATCTTTCAACCCATAGGGTTCAGGCTGGTCGATGGCCCCTATGTACTCAAGGGGGGTTCTTGATCAAAAACCTTCTGGGTTGCCAGAAGGTTGCGGGGCACGGGTGGACATGAGATTGGCACTGATTGAGGGGGCTCCTGAGCCAATTTGTCAGAAGATGTTTGAGGGTCTGGAAGACACTCCAAATGTAGTAGTGGGTCAAGGGTCGGAAAGGGTGGATTGCTGGATTGCAGAGATCCCTGGAATAGTACTGGCGCATTGGGAATTCCTGGTTGTGCGCTGGCAAGTTTCGGTTGGGATCATAAGAGGAGAAGAGACAAGTGAAGTGAGAGTTCATATATACTGTTAAGAACTGATCCTAGAGGCCGCTTCGGAATCCGACTGGACACTGCGGGTGATGATAGTGGGAGATTGTCGGGTCGATGCGGATTCTGTGGGAGGGGAAACAGAAAGGACTTGGCTTCAGCTTGTAAGAAGCTGCACCCTTCACCTCGTCTGGTGTCCTAATTTCAAGTCGAGGGTTTAGAGGTAGGAGCGGGAAAGTGTGGGTAAATGCGGGGAGGAGTACAGAGGGACTTAGGTTAAGTTCAGATGAGACTAGAACTTCAGAGGGAGACTAGAGGTTGAGTTGAATGGAGTGCAGACTCTTAGAGGACAGGGGTTGGAGTAGAAGGAGGTTTTAGATTGGCAGGGTAAAGTCGAGTCTATGTTGATATACAAACTGAGGAATACAAGGCGAAACTAACTAAGCTTAAATACTGTAGTCCAGAATAATGCGGAACAGGAATGAAGACTGCAGCAGTGTCTCGACTGCGTAGATAAATTATCTAGCAGGAGCTGCACAGGAATCCGTAGTCGAATTTGCAATAGAGACGGCAGCCTTGGGAAGGCAGCCATGGATGCTGTACAAGGTGGCCTGGTGCACAGCAGTGTGGGCAGTGCAAGGCAGCCAGGAATGAAATCGGGAGGCATAGGCAAAAGTCATGTTCAACATGCGGGAAAGGGTCAGATGGATGCAGGTTCCGATCAGGTGAGGAACAGTTCTTGACAGTGTGCTGTCGTGATGTGGTGGCATTGGCATGGGGTCATTGCAATCAGTGTCAGAAACTAACCATGCCGATGTGTGGCTGAGTCAGCTTGGCAGCCACCCGAGGTTCTTGCATATCCCATTCTGGAGCAACATTGGGATTATCCTGTATAACAGAATTTGATTGACCTGGTTCTTCCACTGCAGTCAAGGGGGACCTTGATGTGCTTTGTTTTTGGTCCATGTTTCGTGTTGACCTCAACTTCTACATGTGTAACAGTATCAACTGCATCGTCATTGTCCTCATGCAGGGGGGCATTCTTCTTTGATTTTCTCTTTCACTTGTAAGGAACTCTTGTTAGGCTCATGATGATTTGGGGTGAGGCACAATGACACCCAATTATTGATGGGGGTATTGTACTATTGACCTTGTGTGATCCTTGTGTGATCCTTGTGTGATCCTCATGTCAATGATATGTTTTATGTCAATGACAAGAATGATTCTTTCCTTCACATCAGTCCCCCCCAATGCCGCCTGAGCCATCAGAGAACCCGCGGTTGAGACAGTACCAGAAGGGAAGCAGATATACAGTTGAAGAGCAGAAGATCATTGAGCCTTATAAAGTTGCATTCCGATTGCAGGAATCGAAAGCTGGCCAATTGCAAATACTCAAGTGTGACATCCTCCCAGCAATATTCAACTACTGAGCATCAATTGACAGGGCCCCTATGGATAAGGAGGAGAGTTGCATTCGTGCCAAGGTAAACTCACAAGCATCTGAAGGTTGTATTATTGATCACAATGCCAGGAACTAACAACCTGGCTTTCCAACAACTGGTGAATGACCAAAGGCCTCTCATGGAAATCGAACCACTTCAAAGTAAAGCAGTCAGAAGGCATTTGGAGCTTGTACCGGGACCGAGTTTTCCAACAGATTGCAAACCTGTTAGGTGTTGAGGACACCACCACAAGTACACCAGGATAGTTCCAAGCGCGACTGCCAGTTATCAAGCATGTTTTTGACACCATGAATGCAGAGGAGAAAGCCATCCTTGAAGTCAAACAGGAGAAAATGATGCAGGAAGGATATCCCAAGCAGACAAAGCGAGTGTAAGTTGAAGCTGATGCTGTTGCCGTTGCCGTTGCCAGACATAATGAACATTTCACAGTCTAGCAGACAAATACCTCCTTAAACATGTGGTGGAGAATGCATGACAACAGTGGCTGGAAATGGGGGTGTTGTCTGTGACATTTACAGCCTATACTGCACCTAATGGTTTGATGGTTGTTGACGTGTGAGTCCCCAAATCATTTACTGCCAATGCGATGCCAATGCCAATGCCGACTCCCATCATGAAAATGTTGCCTCTCTGATAGCCACCCCTGCACAATCATTTCTGGACATGTATCATGATCAAGTAACTGAACTAAAGCAAAACTTTATGGGTTATATCAAGTTTTTACGCCCATCACACCTTGCTTCAAGGTCGGCAACACAACATAATGCAACACTAACCTGATTAACAATGACTAACGATGGCTTCCACATCATGGAAAGGATCACAATTCAAGAAAAAAGAGCTGGAAGAATGGTTTATGTTGTATGTTTTGGCCAGCATTACAGTATGTTAACTTCCTATTCCACAAACCGTTACTCATCTCCTGCAGAACTAGAAAACAATGGTCGTAGTCGCCATATCCCATTCAAAGCAATTGCAGATTGGACATCATCATTTGTCAGTCCAGAATATCTCCCAGCTAGGTTCAAAATCAGAGACCCATGGAACATGCACAAGAGTGTCATAGAAGACTTCTTTGACCATGTTCTGCAGCGACAAATAGGGCAGGGCCCTGAAAGAGTGTTCTGGTTCAAAGCGATCAAAGCCATGGACAGGAGTGTGGCTCCTGCACACTATCCGTATGATTTGAATAACCCTTCACCCTCCCGACACATTTCCAAATGCAGGGGCCAAAGAAATGACAATCCTGATCCTCATAGTGGCACTGTAAACTTTGCACTCCCCCCCGTATTCCTATTGGAGTCCTAGGAGTCCGAGTTTTCCGATAAGAGTCCGATTGGAATCCGATAGGAGTCCTACTAGTCCAACAATAGTCCTAGGAGTCCGATAGGAATCCGATTGGAATGTATCTTGATGACCATGTACTTTTATTTCCAAGAAATTCCTAGTAAATTCCAAGTAAAGTCCTATGCAATTCCAACAGGTAGTAGTCGGAATACCACACCATTTCAGAAGACTTAACTTGATGAAAGTGCTTACAAAATAAATGGGCAGAGCAGGAATTGAACTCTAGACCTTGGGATATAAGTGACATGACTACCAAACAAGTGCTCAACCAGTTGAGCCACAGGAGCACTAATAAATATGTAATATAAAAGTCCATTTAAAGCATTTAGGATTAGTTCACTTATTTTTAACCTCTCTCACAAGAGCTCGAAAAAAAATTGTTGAGCCCTCGCATCTTCGCGAGGGAGTAGATAACTAATATAGATTTTTTTTAAAAAACCCCCACAAATGCGAGGGGGAGAATTAATTATACTATTTAATTATACTATTTTAAATTCTACAAAAAAACCCACCCCCCCGCAAAACGGGGGGGAGGGGGTGGTGGTGTGTCACATTGGCTGTCTTGTCAGCCCTGTCCCGTCATTTCCCCTCCCTCTCATCTCCGTCATGTCTCACCTCCCTCACCTTGCCTCCCCCGTGGCTTCCCTCCCCTCCCTCATCTCCCCTCCCTCATTGTTCCACCCACTGTCCACCCCACGAGCAGTTGCTCACAAGGCTGGTGGTGGGTGGTGCGTCGTATGTTGGTGGCGGTGTGGGGCAGGTGTCGCCATCATCTCCCCTTCTGGTCGTCGTCGTCTGCACCCACAAACCACCCTATGGGCAGCTGCTTGTAGGCATGTCATTTGGTGCCATCATTGTCCCTCCATGCCATTCCCATGTTCTTGCACCCCATATACACCCCGCGAGCAGTCGCTCACGGTGGTGATGGGGGGTGCTGGATGTCATTGGTGTTGTGGGGGGTCCATGCACTCACAATCCACCCTACGAGCAGCAGCTTGTAGGCATGGGGTGGGTGCATTGTCGGTTTGTTAGTGACGTGGCACGAGGGGAGGGGTCAGGTGGTGCTTACCGGGTGGGTATTCCCCTTCTGGGGTCTCCTGGTGTTGCTCCCCATGCTCCTGACCATGATTGATACCCTCACATCCCATTTTGATGGGGAGGAGGGGAGCTGCCAGGGGCATCGTTGGGTGTGGGTTTGGCTTGCATCAGTCCATTGTTACTCATGTAGATTAGAACCTAGAAATAAGGCAAATGAATTAGTTAGTTTACAAAAGTAAAAAATGAATGAAAAAAAAAAACTTACTATGACCCAAACGACGATTGCATTGTTTAGGCGTTGTTCAGCATCAAAACCAGTCATTTCCGGTCTTGGGGGCTCGTCTAGAGATGGGGGTGAAGTGGGAGTGGTGGGAGTTGCTGGGTTGAGGTGGTTGAGGTGGGGGGGATGGAGGTGGCGTGCTTGTCGTCGTCGGTGGTGGTGGTGGGAGTTGATGAGCTGGCAGGTGTGATGACGCGGCTATGTGCTTTGTCATCACACCCATGGGAATGGTATGTAGTGTAGTATGATCACTTACCTGTAATGACTGTTTAGCCTAATGGTATTGTTGTCGGTTTACACTTACATAATCTTCTGTAGTCAAGTGTTCGATTCTCATCTGTGCATTTAATTTTTCATACTATATTACTAAGCAAGGCTGCTTTCATTCCTATCAGAATCCTATGTTGTCTGATGTCTTAGCATAACTTCGGACTAGTCCTATGTGATTTATATGATCGGAAATTCCTAGGAAATTCCAATAGTCCAATTGGACTCTGATCAGACTACATCGGACTGGACTAGGACTAAATGTGCCATTTCATGTCAATTTGGCTGGTGAAAATGACATCGGAATATGGTTGGATTCCGATTGAAGTCCGATTGGAATCATCAGAATCATCAGATTCCTATAGGAATATGGGGGGGAGTGTAAAGACCTTGCGGCACTGAGCTCGGGGCCATTGCCGATGCCATTGCCGATGCTGAACCGCCTTCTGCAAACTGCAGGGGCCAAAGAAATGATGATGCTGATGCCGAACCTCAACCCAGCACCGAACTGGAGGCCATTGCCGCTGCCAAACTGCCTGCTGCATCAAGAGGCAGAAAAATTGTCAAAGGCAAACCCAAGCGCAAGGAAGCTCACCAAATATCAACTGCAGGACAGACCCCAAATTCTGATACAACTGAATCACAATATGTCCAAGTGGATTAAATGACAATGGACAGCCTCTGCATGGTTGGTGTCACTCAATCACAGCCAATTAATGGTCCTAGTGATGGTGAACCAGAATATCTCAGTCCTCGACACATTTACATGAGATACATCATGCGTGGATCAGCTGGAAACGCCATTGTAAATGATCCCCCATGCCCAATTGATCCATTTCTGTTGGATATACCTCAAGAGAGCTCACAATGCCCTAAGCCTCGACCACCTTTAGGGGGAAATCAGATGGAGCATCCTATTGCAAGGGCAAGGGCTTTAGCAGCATTAGTAGGATCGGGAATGGCAACAGTGGCATTGGCAATTGCAACACCAATATCGGCAATGGCAACAGTACAATTGGCAATGGCAGCACCAATATTGGCAATAGCAACTGTAAGATTGGGAATGGCAACACCAATATTGGCAATGGCACCAGTAAGATTGGCAACAGCAACACCAATATTGGCAATGGCAACAGTACAATTGGCAATGGCAGCACTAATATCGGCAATGGCAACTGTAAGATCAGCAACGGCAACATCAATATCGGCAACGACAACAGTATGATCAGCAACAGCAACATCAGCAACAGCAAAAGTATGATTGGCAACAGCAAAAGTATGATCGGCAACAGCAACATCAGGATTGGCAGCAAATCCATCCTCTGCACGAGCACGACCTATCCGAAGGACAGCCGATGACCTTGCACAGCAGGAAGCCATTTCAACCCAGGCTGTTGGAAGGAGACAGAGAATTAAAAAAGTGAAATTTGCTGCATAGATTTACAAATAAAACACTATGTAATGTGAAAAAAAAGATAGTCCAACTTTTATGTACATGCCGAATCACATCTATTCTTTTCTGCCTCACTTTGTCTCCCCTCTGTCCTCAGATTTTCCTGCTCTCTTCCTTGGGTTTGGCTGAGGGGTGGTACTTCTGGAACGTAGTCCAGATGGACCAGGGGTCAGCCCACATGGGGATCAGTGCAGCTGTGCAAGGGGAGGGGAGGGCCGGGGTGAGGTGATTACATCAACTGCCGATGCTGGTGGGGTAAGTGCCAATGCCGGGGCGGCAGGCTCAGGCTTGGCGAGCGACATTGGGGGGAAGAGGAGAGAGTGGTGGGGCCATTGATGTTGTGGGCTGTACCATTTCTTGAGAATCCTGTGGTGTGGCGGGAATAATTTGGATGGGGGGGGCGCCAGCCAAGGATGCTTCCCCCGCCACCTCTTCCGGCACAGCCAATCCCTCCTCACCATGCTCAGGCTCAGTGTTACCCTTGACAAATTCCCCCTCCTCAACCAGTTCTGCCATCTGTTCGTCTTTGTCGCCAGCAGCAGCAATGGGAGTGGGAGCAGGAGTTGGGGCAGGAGCAGGAGTGGCAGCAGGAGTGGGAGCAGGAGTGGGAGCAGGAGCAGGAGCAGGGGTGGGAGCAGGAGCAGGGGTGGGAGCAGGAGGCGGAGCAGGACCGGGACCGGGAGCAGGAACAGGAGCGGGAGTAGCATCGCCTTCCTCGGCATCTGTCATTTCTTCCCAATCTGCCTCTGCCCTCCTGCTTGGAGTCCTCTCGAGGTGAACCACCTGCCCAGGCATGTAACCATTGTACAATGTAATGGGCTGTGTGCCCTCCTGCAACCCAAAGTATCCTTCAATGTCGTTCACCATGTTTTGAAGCAAGTCGACCATCTCCCAGAGTCCTTGTATGTGGAGTCAGGACTCTACGAATGACTCTTCATTCCACTGTGCATGCTTGTACATGTCTTCCTCCAGTTGGTATAGATGTCCAGTGAAGCTGGTGTAGTCACCGGCAGAGGGGTAGGGAGTCAGGGCAGGGAGGGCAGTTGGCTTGGGCTCGGGATCAGCCATGTTGATATCCTCTTCCACAGCTATGGGTATATGTGTTAGTGGTTTTATGTGTCATGATATGGAAGAACTAACCTTTGGATTTTCCTTTTTGGCTTGCAGTGAACTGCCTAGACGATTCCTCTCCACTGTCTTCACTGGAAAATCATGCCTTCTTTGCTTTTCTTCTTGCCAATCCTTTTGCTTTCTTGGTTCTTGGCACTTGATCCACGTCCTCTGGATTGCACCGAACTTTCCCTTTCCCACAGAAGTAGCAGGCTGTTTTCCCATTCACCTGCTCCCAGCACTCACACCTAAGCCTGACACATCGTGTACACGGCATCGTTCACAAACTCCCTCACTGGGGTGCACCTTGTGCCACCCTTGCTGCGTTGTGCCACTTCCGCTCCATCCTGGGATTGGCACCGGCATTGCTCTCCATCTCCTCATCAAAATCCTCCTCCACTCCCTTGCTACTCTGCAACTATTGCAGCCTGGGTCTCACTGTGATTGCTGGCAGCATTGGTTGCTGGGCTGGGGCTGGAAGTCTGGATCCTGATGCTTCTGGTTGGGCCTGCATCTTGGCTGGTGCCAGTGCTGTTTCGATCCTTGTTGGTGTTGGCATTGCTGCTGCCATTGCCACTGCCGCTCCTCATGCCTTTGCCACTCCTCGTGCCTTTGCCGCTGCCATCCATGTCTTTGCCACTGCCATCCCCACTTTCTTGGCCGGTGCCGTTCCCATTCCCACTGCCATTCCCATTCCTGCTGCCATTCCCATTCCTGCTGCCATTCCCATTCCTGCTGCCATTCCCTTTCCCACTGCCATTCCCATTCCTGCTGCAGTGGCCATTCCATCTGCCCTTGCTGTTCCACCTGCCGTTCCCATTCCAACTGCTGTCACCGCTGCCGTTGGTCCAGCCAATGTGGACACAGGACCTGTTATGCCCTTTTTCTCATCAAAGGTCTTCATTGCCCTCAGTTGACCTTCAATAAACTTCTGGTCCCCTGTCCTGTCTGACTTTGACCATGCTACCACAAATCCCCACAAAAAGGCATTGGCCTGGAAGATGGCCTGCACATCCTTGGTGAGAACCTCTCTTTGCCAGGCAAATAACATTTTCTACAATTTGTAAGTGCATCATTGATCTGATAGCATGCCAATCCACTCACAAGGGCCAATTTTCTTTCCTTCATCATGGCCTTGATACTTTGGTCCTGAAGGCCATTGCGGATGGATTGCTCAATCTCACTGATCTGGCCAAGCACTTGTTGGCATGTAACATTCATGGTTGATGAGTCGGCTGCAGCAGCAGGGTCGATGTTGAGATGAAAAAGAGTGAAACACTGAAAATCAACAATCACATGTTGTTGATCGATATACAATATATACAAAGAAATAATGTCCTGATTAAACAGTATCACTTGTTATCATCTGTGTTAATATCTATACCATGAGCAATCAGCAAACTGACACTTATATTCCTGATGGATATGTCGTTATCCGAGGTGACAATGGGCAGCACTATCTGGTGCCCCATTTTATGATTCCAGCTACCCACCAGGCAATGGAGGCCTATTGCAAGAAGGTTGAATTCAATGTACATATGGCACATGGGGGGGTAAGATTTCCTTCTTTTCAGTCTCGTTGCTGCCAGCCTAGCCATCTTGGCCTGATGCCATCCTTGGGCCGATGTCGTCCTGTTGGCCAATGCCATGTCTTAGCCAATGCCACATCTTGGCTGATGCCATGTCTTGTTTGCCTCATCTACTGATGACTTTGCAGTCTGGAAACATGACTGATACACCATACTACTATGCATTGGCCCACAACCAGCTAATGCTACCTGCTGATCCAGGAAGTGCCTTGTCCTCATTTGTATGACTGTTAGTTCATCCTGTTGCAGAAATTGACAGACAGGGAGCTGTTGAGCTGCCATGCCAAAGTGAAAGCCCTGCAAAACAACCTTGGCACCTCATACAAGGATGTCAGTCATCGTCTCTACATGGCCGAGGTTGAGAAGCTGGAACAGCAAGATGTCACATTGAAGAAGACATATGCAACCTTGAAGGAAAGGATGGAATATAATCTGAAAACATTCGAACACAGGTTCTCAGACATTCGAATGAGATCATTGTCCCATGACGACAACATGGCCGATCCCGCCAGTTCTCACAATTAGCTAGTACCGACATTGTTATTTTAGCTAGGATGAACACTGCTGTTTTGTTGATTTTGTTCATTCATACTGCCTGCGCCCATTGTGCATCTGGTTTGCTAATGCCCATTGCCAATGCTCTTGATATATAGATTTCCACCCCAAAGTGTCTGTCTGCTGCTGCCAATGTTGACGTTGATGTAGATTTCTGTCCTGACGTGTCTGCTGATGCCAATGCCAATGCCTGTGACTATTTCATCAACAGTATTAGATTCTTACCACACATCTATACTGATGCCGATGCTGATGCTGAATCCCATGTCCAACACTATCTCATAGGTCACCAATCTGTCTATTAACATTCTTCACAGTGTATCACAAGCAAGAATTGTAAAAGACCCATTTGGTAGGTCTGCACTACATCGAATGAATTATTGCATCATTGCCCATAGCTAGGCCATACAGTCTCCTATGCACATCTATACCAAGCATTGTAATTCACTATAGTACATGCAGCTAGGTCATACTGTTATGGCGAAGTGGTGCCTGATGCCGATGCTGTACTTCTATGCTGATGCTGTTGCTGATGCTGATGCCATTGCCGAGTACTGTGTACGCTATCTCTGATCTGTATATATTATTAACATTCTTCATAGTGTATCACAAGCAAGAATTGTAAAAGTGTATTCATTTGATACTAGTACATGTTATACATACTATGAGAGCATTCGACAGTGTCCACTGAATCTGTATCATTTGATACACTGTATGTATTCGATAGACCATATTATTCTGTACAGTGTAGCTTACCTATGTGGCAGGGTGAGTGTTCTGTTGGAGATCTGTGGATGTGGTACATCATGTCACAAGCAGTTGGGTAAGCATAGAAGACTAAAGGGAAGGAAAAATCAGATCAGTCAAGCTGTCAGCTCGAGTTGAGGAAGTGGGTATGTGGCTATGCTCAGATAAACAATCAGTACAGAACTGAAAGCCTGTCTTCAAAGAGAAGACAGAAAACACTAGAGAAGGAAAAAAGGTGGAATATTACAACTCACTTCTCAATCATGCGGAGTGACAAGACACAGTGTAATATTCCTGAGAGAGTAAAGTAATTGACTAGTCATAGTTGGGATGGTAAGAGGTAAGAGATGGGGGATTTTTTATCAATAACAAACAAGTTGCCAATGTGATGATGTAAGCCATGCTTACACCCTCCCACTCTTTAAAAAAGAAAGGGGGTGTTCATGTCCATAAGTATGCGCATCTGTAGTTATCCAGCAATAATCCAAAGGAGAAGAAAAAAAAATTAACAAAACAATTAACTGCATCATCAACCTTCACGATGGGTGCATCAAAAACCCAGTGGGAAAAGCTACTGTGTGAACATAAGCCCTATGTTGCAACCAGTTATCCAGCACTTCACAATCATGCAAGTCACAGTGTGGCATCCATTGGTCATGGTCAGGTGGGTAGCCAACCCAGCACACAAGATATTGCATCCTGTGCCCTCTTCTCCATTCATCCACAATCTTCTCAATTGTGTGTTCTTTGACCCCGTCCAAGGTGACCACTGGCCCAGGCATCAGATGTTCATGTGAAGGAAAAAGGACTCCATCATTCCTATGGGAACATTTCAGGAGCAAAGCATGAAAGGTGGGGCAAACATCTGGGGAGTTAGGGAGGTCTAGAGTGTAAACAGAAGAGTCAGCGAATGCTTTTGTAATGAACCCGGTATGTGGTCCATCAAATCTAGGAAAAAACTTAGCGACATGGTTCTTGTCTCCTGCCTTGTATTTTTGGTGGTGATGTAGTGTTGCCACCATGACCCTGTCACTGACGTTGAAGACATCTTCAACCTCTTGTTAGCATGGAAAGCCTGTGTGATTTTGCTGGTCAAGAGCGTGTCCTTTGCTTTCCATTCATCCTGAAGTATTCACTCGCAGATAGCTCAAGCTTGGCAGTCCTCAAGGGGGGGTCTCATTATGGACAAGAGGATCAAAGGTGGCAAGATGCATGGGCTCTGACCCATGTGCAGTTGAAACCCCGAATATCCTGTGGAAGCATTCACAGCATTCATGATATTGAAATGGATCAGCAGCAGAGAGCGAGCCCAGCCTTTCTGATTGTGTTCGACATGTAAACAGATATATTGGTTGCGTGTCTTGTTGGTGTGCTCACTGGAACCATCTGTTTGTGGGTGGTATGCTGTGGACAACTTCAAGTGTACTCCATGGAGTGCCTTCCAGAACTTCGATACAAACAGTTTATCACAGTCAGATATGAGTTCAAGTGGCAGACCATTTTCACAGTACCACTCATTGAAAAAAATTGTTGCCAATTTCTGGGCTATCATGTCTGTGCATGTGGGGATCAGCTGTACATCAGAGCCCAAGTGGTCAGTGATAGTCAAGATGCAATTAAACCCATGATCCTCAGGGAGAGGGCTCATGAAGTTGAGGCACATGGAGTCACCATGTCCATCAGGAACTGGGAGAGGGTGAGGTGGGCCACCTGCCTTTGCGGTTGGGCTCTTGTTTTGTTGGCAAGGCACACAGCCAGGGACATAGGCATTCTTGAGGTCACACCACATGTTGGGCCAATAATAGCAGTTATGGATAGCAGCATACAATTTATCCACACTGAAATGTCCCAGAGCATCATGTGCAAGATGGAACAGGTCTTCTCAGACAGTCCCATAGCATGGTATTATCAGTTGATCCCCAATGTACCACAGGTTATTGATGAATTTGATTCCTGGGATGCTAGCATCAACAGTCGACAGTTTTTTGTGAAAATTGTCATGTTCATATCCAGTAGAGATATCTCGTAGGAAAGACTCATCTGCTGAGATTGTTAAAGTGGCATTCACAGTGCAATGTCTGAGCCAGTTATCCCACTGAACAGGAGGGTCAGAGACTTCAATGTCAGAACAAGTATCTGAGTCAGGCATATTGCTCAGTAATCATGACAGGGCATCAGCTACAGTGTTGTCCTCACCATGGATGTACCTGATCATCATGTCAAATTGGGATAGATGTTCCATCTAGTGTGCCTGATGATGTGAAAGATCTTTCTGTGTATCAAAGATCTCTAGTGTGCAATGGTCTGTGTAGATGAGAATCTCTGTCTCCAGCAGGTCAGATCTCCATTTCTTGAGAGCATGGATGATAGCCAGCATCTCTTCCTCATGGACAGGGTAATTCTTCTGTGCATCTTTGAGCTGCATAGAATCAAAAGCCACAGGTTGAACCATTTCCCAGGTATGACCCCAGCTGAGTACAGTGCTGGTCTATAGATCACTTGCATCGCATGTTACAAAAGTTTTATTGTCACCAGGGTTTGTATGATCAATCACAGTCAGGCATTCTCAACTGATGACAAGGGCTTTGATAGTGTCAAAAGCATTGTGGTGATGAGTATCCCATGTAGGAAACTGTTTTTTGCATTCTTATATAGTAAGGGGAGTGAGGATCGATGTGTGATCAGCAAGTTTTGGCAGGAATGCAGCAATATATTGGACAAGGCCCAGAAGACTGTGGACATCTGTGGCCGATTTAGGAATAGGTTACCCCAGGATTTTGTCCACCTTTGAGGAGCAAGCCTCAATACCATCACATGAGATGCGGTGTCCAAGAAATTCCAGTTCAGTCAGAAAGAACTGGGATTTTTTGGAATTGCAGTATAGGCAAACCTTGTGCAGTGCATTCATAATTAATTTGATATGCTGTATGTGTTCCTCAACTGAGTTAGACCAAATGATAATGTTATCAAGATATATGTGACAAAAACATGCCAGGAATGGGCAGAGAGCCTCAGTTACCCACTGTTGATGAACAGGCAGAGCATTTTGCAAGTGCTGTGGCATGACTAGCCACTCATAAAGCCCCAGGGGTGTGGTCACCATGGTGAGATGAATGCTCTCTGGGTCCATTTTTGTGTGGAAAAAACTATCTGTCATATCAATCTTGCTCCAAATTTTCCCTTTGCCTGCATCAGCTAGGATATCACCCACCTGTGGCAGTGGGTGACAGTCAGTGACAGTATTCACATTCAGTTGGCAGTAATTGATTACCCACTGTGGCAACATTTCCTTATCTGCCTTAGGTACAAGAAAGGCAGGTGAAGCATGAGCCAAAGAAGAAGGATGAATCCACCCAGCATCAAGGTGCTTGCTGATGGGTACTCCATGCTTCACAGTATTTCCAAGGGAAAGAGTATGAACAAGTGCTAACAGTTTTGTTTGCATCTTTCAGTGTGATTTTACAACATATGTTATCAGGTATTTCACTGACATGTGGAATTGGTTTGAAAATGTCAGTGTATGTCTCCTTTACATTGGTTGCAAGCTTATCCAGGTGAGTGCAGGCAGCAAGTTGCTCAATTCATACATGTACAGCCACAATCATGTCCAACGGTTGCACAATCTTGCAAGACACATCAATAACAGCTTGACACTTTTCGCAAACAGCATGCAATTCAAGCATCAACATTTTGCAATTCTCAATATTTATGTTGATGACATCACATAGTTTCGGTGGAGGCAGTTTGGGTAATTGTGGGGGTGTTGGGTGTAGCAGGTCAAAATTTGAATCATTCATAGCCATGCTTTTGTGAACATCCACAACAATGTTATTATGGTACATAAATGGCAGTCCAAGTATAATCTGATGCCACAAGTTTGGTGCCACAAGAGTGTGTACAGTCCAGGCTGAGTAGTAACTATTTCGGTCATGTAATTTGAGCTTGACCCAGTGCATAAGAGAAATGGATGCAGGCGATGCAGAATCATTGAAGAAAGTGCCAGACACAGGGAACTGTTGAGGCAGGAGTTGTTGATGAAGATGCAGGCGAGACACCAGACATTGATCAATCAGAACTACAGGGGAAACATGGTCAATCAACGCTTCGACATGAACACAGCCAGAAGAGGATGGGTCATGGTCATCGACAGCGCAATGCCAGACAAGATGTTGGATGGAGAAGGGAACAGGAGCACTCACAGAGTCATTTGAGTCATGCGACAAATCACTCTCACTACCAATGAGGACATTGTGTTTGTTGTTGGGGTGGGTCACCAATGCCACAGGGTAAGTTGTCATGCCCATGACAGCTGCAACTGGAAGGTGAGGAGGTGCAGAAGCAGGGGGCACAGGGAAAGCAGCAGAGACAGCAGCAATAGTCATTGGAGCACTTTCCTCTCGAGGTACTGGGAGTGCAGGCTTGCCCTTGTGCTGGCATGCCTCATTGATGGTGATCATCATGCACTCAACATAATTGTTGTGGGCTGGGAATTTGCAAGCATGACCATCTGTGACATAGAACTGGCAACACTTTTTGCAACCCTCATGAGCATTGAGGTACTTGTGCTCATGTTCAGTGAGTTTCAGGGGTCTTGTTGAGTTCATGGACAAGAAGGAACTGCTGTTCTGTTTAGGGAATGACAACAATGATGACTGGCTATTAGACGGGAACTGTGAATGCATGGAGGGAGCTCGGCAGGAAAGGTCTGATAAGCCTGCCATGGACCCTGATCATTTAAGCTTATGAGCTGCATTCTCAGCTTTCTTCCTATGGGAGGCAGATCCTTCATGTACTTTGTCATCAAGTTTGATGAGGGTTTGGACAAAAGCCTTGAGATGGGATTCAGCTTTGCATGCAGATGTTTTGGCCCTGGCAGTAGCATTTGAATCATCATCAGCTTCCGCAGTGTCATTCTCCCTGTCTGACTCTGAGTTGGAGTCATGTTTTTCTTTGTATCAATCATATGCAGAGAGGAGCTTGGGAGACAATTTGTGTGCATAGTTGTGCAGGCAAGAGATGATGTTTTGTGTTTTTCAGCAAAAGGTTATCACGTTGGATGGCAGTCAAGAAATCATGGAAGGGTGCTGCACCTTGCTTCAAATTTTGCACTTTCCATGCCAACTCCTTCTCCCACCCTGGGGTGAGCCAGTGCCCTCTGACTCTCAACATAAACTCTGAAAAAGATAAAGATTCATAGTACTCTTGAGAAGTTTGGAACCAATCACTAAAAAGGGGATCCTTGAATGCATATGCAATTTGTGCGACGTAGTCTTTAGCATTGAGGTTTTCCCTGTTTGGGAGGTATCTGCATGTGAAATGTTCAAAGTGATGAAGTAGTTTGGGGGTCATCACTCCCATGGTAATCATAGGCCATTTGCCATTGTTCGGTATGAGAGTCGCAGTACTCAAGTTGGACATGATGTGCAGGTGGCTATATGCACGAAAATATTTGTTGGGAGTAGAAGATGAAGATGAAGTTCTGTGGTGATGGGTACATGAGGTGGCAGCAACCTCAGGAGTAGAAGACAAAGCAGTGTCTGCTTGTGAGACAGTCAAAAAGTCCTCTCATGGGACAGGAAGAGATGGTGAGTACTGAGTTTCAGTTGCAGCAGAGCCCTCCAACGAAGTAGTGGATGGGGCAGTTATCAGCTGTGCCTTACTTTGAGTTGTGAGGGACCTTGGCACAGAGGGCAATCAAGACAGTTTGTAGCTGTGAACCTTGCATGTCTATGTAGATGATTCTATCAGCGAGGTCGCACCAAATACACTGTGTTCAAAGTCAAAAAAAAAGTGAAAGCCTGTCTTTGAAGAGAAGACAGAAAACACTAGAAAAGGAAAAAAGGTGGAATATTACAACTCACTTCTCAATCACACAGAGTGACTAGACACAGCATAATATTCCTGATAGAGTAAAGTAATTGACTAGTCGTAGATGAGATGGTAAGAGGTAAGAGATGGGGGATTTTTTATCAATAACAAACAAGTCACCCATGTGATGATGTAAGCCATGCTTACAAGAAAACATCATATGTGAAATGATCAACAACAATTGGAAACATGTTTAGTAGGTCACATGGTTTGCAAGCAATATATACATGTCTAATACAAAAACAATTCCAAAGCCTGCCTATTTTTTTCATCCTTGTTTGGCTTCTCCTCTGTCATCACTAGTGCTTAAAGGTCCAGTCCTAAGTACCAGGGACCAGAGAGGACCAGACTGAAATTTGAACTGGTCCTATAGAACCAACAGTCACAGTTTGACAGCTACCACAGTTAGGGATCTGCATGGGTAACCCGTGGGCATTTTGTGCTGTACCCATACCCATGGCATGGATTACCTGTGAACCTGTGGGTCTTAGCTACAAAACTCACTCAATTATTGACCGTTTTGCTTGATTTTTAGTGCATTTTGTAGCTCATGGGTAGGACTATTGTAACCCGTACCCATACCCACATGTACCCATACCCATAACCCATATGGGTACACAAAACCTGTGCAGATCCCTAGTCACAGTGGTTCAGTCCTTGGTCCCCATTCTCATTGACACTTAGAAGGACCATCAGAAACCAGTTCAGACCAGTTATGGACCAAACCCTGGGTTCTTAACTTAGACATGTAACATACATTCACAAATATATATAAATGTACTACTAAAACATAAATAGTAACAAAAAAAAAAGAAAGAATGGGGCACACCCAGATAAAATAGATGAACATTTAGGGAGTGCAAGGTGAGCATGGACCATTTGGATCCATTTTCTCACCTCACCAATTTTGTTTACATCTTTTCATTTATATGTTTATACTTGTTGACATTGTTGATTGACATTGATCAACCACAATGTTGCTGACTCCCACCTCCCTGCCCACCAGCAATGACATCTGCATGGCTGCAGTGGTGCCACATCACACACAAAATAGGCCTGAACAATTTGTTTGAGCCCCAGGTAAGCTTTGTTTGTAGTTTCTTTATCTTTTCTAATAGTGACTAACTTTTTGTTGTGTTTTTAGGTTCTATTACTATAATAACAATGTTACAGCTCACACTCCACAAAATGGTTGCCACAACCAAAGGAGGGACAAGCCCAAGCACCTGCCCCCAGCACCACAAGCCACTGCTCATGGGGTGGATCACAGATGCTACTTGCAAATGACAATGGGCAATAAGGGACAATGACAATGACAACACCAAGATCAACACCAAGACCAAGACCAGGGCCCACAATGACAGATGATACCAGTGCCAATGATGAGGACAACAACAACAACAAGAACAACAGTGATGGCAGTGTCAAGGAGGAGAACAACAATAGCAACAACAGTGAAGATGTAAGTCTGGCCCCACAGACTCATGACATTACGACAAGTTAATTTACCTATGCCACCATTACACACTTCCACAGTGCCAGCACACCACACACATTGCCAACACAAGCACCCTCGCCGCTGACACAGCCACCTATGGTGCATAAACAATTCACCAACACCAGACATACCAATGTCTGTGTTACATTACTACACCACTTCCATGGTGCCAGCACAGCCACTGGTGATAGCATAGCCACCTACAGTGCATAAACAACTCACCAACACCAGATATACCAAATTACCAATGTCTGTGATACAGTGAGTTATGGCCACCCTATGCCGCCAACACACTCCCATGGCACTGACACAGCCACACACATTGCTGACACAATCACCCTCATCACCAGCGAATACCACAACAACAACTGGCGACATGCATCCTGGCAATGGCACCATACATCCTTATTACTCTTCTATCCACATCCAGCAGTGCCGACATTATCCTATTGATGTGGTACCTTCCTATTATGTGACTATGCCTGATGCGGCCTTCCCAAATCACACACTACACTTGATGCAGCCTTTTATTTACATGGTTGATCTTTTTCTTATATATTACTTATTTTTTATTCCTTAACCTTTGTTCCTACTTCCATGCAATGAAGGTATAGTAACTTCCTATTCTTTTATTTGTAGTAACTTATCATTCATACTTCCATGCAATGAAGATAATTTGATCCTGTCTTTTAGTAAACCTAAGTCTAGTGTAGGCTGCCAAAACTTGGCATCCTTCCAGAAGATGAGGAAGAGGAGGAAGAGGATAATGGCAACAACATCAGGAAAACATGGAGATACAGATATAACCAGATGGGAATTGCTGAAACCTCCAAGTTTGACAGATGTAATTAATGGGTTACCTATTCATAACAATTGATGCAGGAATTGCAGTGTCTTGGAATGTAGTGCACCAGCCAGCCAATTCTTTGATCAATTTATCTGCAGCTGGAATGCTGACATTACTCTGACCTGAGGCTCAAAAGAGTTGCAATGCTTTGGAATGTGGTGGAAGGGCTGCCTAATTTATCTGCAGCTGGAATGCTGACATTACTCTGAACTGAGGCTCACAATACTTGGAAAGAGTTGCAATGCTTTGGAATATGGTGGAAGGGCCAGCCAATTCTTTCATTAATTTATTTGCAGCTGGAATGCTCTGAACTGAGGCTTAGCAATTGACAAGATGATTTACAAAGAACTCAAGAAGTAAAGTCAAACAAAATTTGTTTCAAGTACAATAAGTAAATCAGTCAACTTGTCCCCTCCAGTATTGTCCTCTGCTGTCATAGGTATTCCTCACCCTTTGAAAGTTGCCTGCCATAATGACATCAGAGTGGGGGGCAGTAAGATGTGATCCAGTGGATAGTCTTGCTGATGCACCTCCTCGCAGGCATAATGTTTGTTCTTCTAAAAGGGAGGGAGTCCCTGCCAACACTTGCAGAGGTTTGGTAGAGGGAAGCATAGTACAATGTTCATCCTCTCCAGTGAAAGACCTAGCCCATTTAATTAGATTTTGTAGTGTAGAGAAGTAATGCAGGACTTACCAAAGACTATTACATCTTGATACCATACAGATATGATAACAAGCATAGATCAATCCATACTCCTTCAGATTTTCATTTGCATGTAGATGGTACTGAGAGCACAAGCCCCAGATCTTGTCCTTATCTTTGTGCAGTGGGCTGGTATAATTATCACACAAGTACAGAGAGGTACCAGTGATTCCTAGACATTCAGCTTCACTATGAAGCAGGAAAGACTCCTATTACAGTTGGCAGTCCTCAGATAATCATAGTAATAATGCTATTTGTCCAAGTTCAGCTTATGTGTGCATGGTGCTGTCTTTACTGGAAAACTTGTGAATGCTGCTTGGGCACTCATTCCATAGTCCACTTTACCTGAGTCCCCTGCTTCAACAGCTTCCCCAGTTGTTGCATACCCTGTCTCTGATGTCTGGGATGGTTGCCTGGTTGAAGTACACCAGGCTTCCTCGACCGCTTTCATCATCTGCTGTGATAGGCCTGGAGTTTGCAGGAGTTGGTTGCTGCAGACCATCTGTCACCAGGAACTGAATAGCTGGGGTGCAGTAAGGTAGGTAAAAAAACCCTTTGGGAGACCTACCATGAATGTCAATGTTGAAGTGGTATAGGAGAGAGGATGGGTATAGAAGGAGCACCCAGGGTGGGAGCTCAATCACAACCCCTGACTCCAGGATGACAAGCCAGGACCCCATTGTGTGGTTGAAGTTCGCTGAAAACCTCATGAGCAAACTGTCTTTGAAAGAAAGGCGCACTGACTGCCAGGAAGCTCATAGACCAGCAGGGTGCAGACACCCACTATGTTTTTTCAGTCAGCATAGGGCCACAGTGTACTCGCACCTGATTTGGGAAGGAGGCATTTATGAACAGGTTCCAATACACACTGAAGAGAGGCATGATGCCCCTCTTCTTGTACCAACTGGAGGATTTATTGAAGTGCTCGGCAACCCCAGGAAAAACCTGCCGCATGACCTCACCCACCTGCTGTGTGTAGTGCTTGAAAGTCCAGTCCAGTCCTGGTTTTTGCCCTCCTTGAAGGAAGGAGAACCAGGACCAGAACCGGTTCTTATATTTTGTACATACTAAAAAGACTGGACCGGACCCTACAGGACTGGTCCATGTCAGTTGCAGTCGGTTCGCAAACCAGTCAAAACCAGTTTACAACTGGACCCAGTCCTAGACCAGTCCAGTCAACTTTGACTGACACTTACTTACTACTTGTACTTAGTATACACTACAATAAAAAACAAGTAACTAAAAAGAAAAGAAAAGAAAAGAAGAAAAAGAATCCCACCCTGTGAGCAGACTCGCAAGGCTGAGGAAGGGCTCATTAGTATAAAAGAAAATAAAATGGCCCCCTCCATCTCATGTTTCAAGTGAGGGGGTGTGGTGTCTGGATAAAGAAGCCTGCAAGCAGTGGCTTGGGAGGCTGGATCTGCGATGGCTTGTTAGTGCTAAATAAATGAAAGATAAGGGCCCCCTCCATCTCACGCTTCGAGCGAGGGAGGGGGCAGTCATTGTCATCTCTGTTCCTGCTGTTGTTGTTGTTGTAATTGGGTGGTGGCGAGTAGTAGTAGTAGTTGTTGTTGTTGTCGCCATTGTTGCTGTTGCCATCGCCATCTCCAGTTGTCGTGATGACATGGCTGTTAGCACCCATGATCCCCCCTGCAGGCAGTGGTTGGGTCATCATTCGTCGTTACCTATGGGGTGGGTGGGTTTGTTAGTGGTGACGTGGTGGCACCAGGGTGTCACACACATACCTTTTGCCATTGGTTTCCTGTCTTCGCTGTCTGGTGTTGTTCTTCCATTTGTTGTTGTCATCCTCCAGCCTTGCCGCTCACCATTGTCATTTTCCAGCCAGCACCAGCAACCCACCACACAAGCAGTGGCTCATGAAGCTGGGCATGGGTGCTCAGGCATGCTGTTCGTTTAGGCATGGTGGTTGTTTTGGGGGGCATAACGTCGTTGTTACAGAAGTAGAACCTAGAGTTAGAAAGAAACATTGGTTAGTGATTAAAAAATTAAAGGAACTTACCTAGAAATAAAACAATTCATTTGGGCTCATTGACGGTAATGTTGTAGTGATGAGTTTTGTTCCTTGGTGATGCTGAGTTGGTAGGCTAGCATGGTGGTTGTGTATGAAGCAGTGGTGGGAGGAAAAATGGCATTGTAAGTTGTTGTGTAATGACAGAAAAGTGGCACCACTTGTTGCATGTGAATGAACAACACATGCAAATGGTCCATGCTCACCTTGAGATATTTAAATGGCCACATTCCAGCTGTTTCAACTTGCACCCTACATATAGTTTAGATTCTATAGTAATTATAAATATTTATTGTATCTAAATTGGGAACTGCAAGTTCGGTTCAAGACTGGTTATGACTGGTCTCAAGCAGTTTTACTGCATCTTGAGGATCAGTGAACTGTAGACCAAACCGGTACCATAACTAGTAGGACTGGGACCAAAGGTCCAGTTCTATTGGTTACAGTCTGGTTCAGTCTCAGTCTTTTTCCGGTCCTTGTGACTGGACCTTTAAGCACTAGCTGTGTGGGCATTAGAAAGAGAGGGGGCCAAGCACTCCAATGACTCACTTTATCTGAATTATGATGGGTGCCTTCATGAAGACTTCAACTTTTGCAAGGTTGTTTTTGTGGAACACAGTGAGATCTGTGCTCTAAAAACCCGGGGGGGTCAGAAGACCCCCTTGGGCTTCAGGATGGATGGGCTTACCTGTTGGTACTGTTGCTGGTGCCCAATAATACAGGGGAAGTGGGGCCCATGGGGCCTGAGCTTGCACTTCTTCTCAAGTGATTGGTCCATGAGGGCATTGCCAAGTAGGGCCTGTATTGCTTTGGAGAGCTCACCAGCCTGAGAGCAGAGCCACTGGGCTCGAAAGGAGTGGTAGGTGAACACACAGCCATTGGCATCCACAAGGAAGGTCCGCCACTCTTTTGGAACACTTTCCCTGTGATCAGTGGGGGTTTCCACATGCAAGGGCTCTACTTACCTGGGGGGCACCGGGTAGGGGATGGGGAGGAACACCCGCAGTAGCTGCAGGATCTCTCCACTTTCATACAACCCCCTGAGCTCTTCCTGTATTTTTTTTGGTGGGGCCCGACCTTGCCAACCTGATGAAGATGCGGAGCAATGCTGATGCATTGAGAACTCATCTGAGCACACCACCTCTCCCTCTCGGAAGGTCTGCTCACAAAGCTGGTGCATTCTGCCCTCACTCATGCCTTCTGCTCCTGCTTCTCTCTCCCTGCCCTCGGCCTCTTCAACCCAAGGCCCCTCTTCCTGACCTTTTTGCTCATGGGGGCAGCTGCTTCCAGGGGCTGAGTCACCTTGATTGAAGCTGGTGCAGTCTTTCGTTGCTTCTTTGGCACTGGAGCAGGCATTTCAGCAAGCAGCTTGGGGGACTGCTGGGCTGTGGATGGAGGGGCACATGGTGATCCATAGCTGTCTTGCTCTTATCAAAGGGGTGAAAGGAGATGAAGGAAGCCTGAGTTGCTCACATCCACAATCCACTGGCCCCCCCATCTCATGCACATGCTTCTGGCTCTCCACCTGGAAAGCCAGGGGATCGGGTTCACTGAGGTCTGAATCATAAACACAGGGGAGGGCTTCTTCCACTGGCTGCCAGTTTTGAGGCTGGAGCATAGTGGACTCTGGGGCAAAACAGCTGCCTTTTGAAGCTCCTTCCTGAAGCAGGGTCCCAAGTTGGAGGCCAGAGGATTGAAGTGCAAGGAAATCATCTTTAATCTCAGAGTCACAAGCCTTGATGATGGCTGCACAAGAAAGCGGTTCATTGCAGAGGAGGGGAGGGGGGCTGTAGGAGATTCAGTGAGGGAAACAGACTCAACCACTGTAGACCTGCACACACCTCATCTGATTTAACAGCAGTGTTCTCTCTGGAGTAGGGTCAAGTGCTTGAGGTGATGCAGTGCTTGTGAAAGGGGTGGGGATGTCAGAGTCAAGGAGGAGGATGCTGGCCCTGTGGCAGCATCCTGGCAGAGATGAGAAGATGGTGGTGGTAGTGAGATTCCATCCAAGAGAGGTGGTGATGATGGTGAGGCCCCTGCATCATCAAGCTCAGCAATGAGGAGCATGCGTGGTGATTTGGCAGGGGATGGTGTTTGTAGGATAAACAAAAGAAATCGTGTGGTACATTCAACACGTGATCATGATGCAAAACAGTCACAGTTCTTCAACCTCTGCTGTGTTGCTCATAAAAATGGAGTAGCACACACAGAGGTCCCCAAGGGACCTCAAAATTAATTCACGAGGAGCAGAGAGGCTAGAATACAAGGTAGCTAAAGTAAAGAATGTGTCTTGCTACTCATTTTCCAATAGAGTTCTGATAATGCTGGGTGACCCCCAGATCAGAGCATTTAGAAGCCAGTTGAGGTGACCTGCAAGGTGTTGCCATCCACAGAGAGTGGGAGATCAATTTGGAGTAGCAAGAAAGCAATTGATTTTAGCAATGACATCAGTTATGGACTGAGGGGACAAAGAAATGCTGCCTCAATTGGCATCCACCCAGAAGCTGATGATCTTGAGAAGCTCTCTGTGCTCTTGCTTCCTGTTCTCAAAAGGGCATGAAATTCTCTCCCACAGAATAAGCAGCTGCACTTGGCGTCGTGAATGGAGAGTGCCTCTGTACAAAATCAGGTTGTCGGCTAAATCCCAACCAAAGAAGTCATCCATGTAAACATGGAGACCAAGAACGTCAAGCTTTTGAACTGCTATCCAGCATAGGAGGCCAGAAGCTGCACACCAAGAATGATGTGAAGCTCAATTACCAAAAACAAGATGCTGCACAGCATAGAGGTGACCATCAACATTAACTACTTGGCAAAGTTGAAAGATGGGGTGTGCAGGAAGGTTTAGAAAAGCAGAGGCGACATCCGATTTGAAAGTGATGATGCACTTGCCAGGGTTGGCTGCATGAGCACTATGAAGAGTTTGACCAAAAGAGCATATGTCATCATGTTTGATCTTGCTGTCAGCAAGGGGAATGTTGTCATTGATTCCTGAGCCAGCATGGTCTGTCACAACCTGAGGCTTGCCATGTTGCCAGATAACAAACACAGGAGAAACTTTCATGCCGGGAAGGAGATCAGTATCAGGCAAGGATTCAGGCCATGATCAACAGACATCACATGATCCAATAAATATAGACAAACAACAAACATTGTATCACTGATTAAACATGTAAGACAATGTTATCTCAATTACCTCTGTGATACATCCACAATGAACCTCAGTAAAAAAGGATTTTCCCATAGTCACATGACTGTCAGGCTATAGTCATGTAAATGTCAAAAAAACAACAAATAGTCAAGTAATAGTCAAAACAAATAGTCAGGTAATAGTCAAGAGTTTGTCATTTTTTTGACATTTACATGACTATAGTCTGACAATCACGTGACTTCCCGGAAAATCCTTTTTTACTGAGAATGAACAATCAGCTGCAAACCCATGCAGATGGCATGGCATGTCCATATTAGCAGTGACAATGGGCAGCAATATCTAGTGCCCATTTCATGATTCCCACTACCCATCAGGCAATGGAGGCCTATCACAAGAAGCTCAAATTCAATGTGTGCAATGCAGATGGGGGGGTAGGTGTTTAGCCATTTCAAAGCACATGTGATGTTGATGCCCCTGGCCAACCCTTCTTGGGGCTGAAGCTGTGGCTTGTGGCCAATGATTTCCTGACTCATCATCCATTTATGGTCTGGAAACATGACTGATGAACCATACTTTCTTGTTGTCTGAAACCAGCTCATGCTACCTGCTGATCCAGTTATGAGTCCAAGGTACGAGGACTCGTCCTTTTAACCCCACCAACCTGCCAGCAAAAGTGATATGTTAAGAGTGATGGCTGCTCAGCAGTCTTTGGAGTTTTAACTCCATCTTTAGACAGGCTTAAATTTTGAAGTCAGTCTGACTCAGCCCTATAAGGAATTTCACACTCAGCAGGTATTACCGACACATGGATTTTGAACAAAAAAGGAAATTGTCACATTGAGTCACACTTCCTCAACTCAAACCAAAAAGGCTCAGCAACAAGACAGCTGCAAATGAGTTAGTTGTTGTGCCCTCAGTAATGTTCTCTTCTATTCTCTTCTTTTCTTTTTAACTAACTGATGTTTTAATTTGATTTTAGATTCTCTTACCATGAACTGGAGCCAAGATGGCTAGACCCAGACCCGGACCCACGCCACTGCTGTGAGCACCTGCTCACAGGGTGGATAATGGATCAGGATGGCAAGACAATCGACAACAGGCACGCCGCACAACAGGAACAGTGATGAGGATGGACAGCAAGGCAAAGATGATGACAATGGCCACCAGCACCCATCTGCCAGACCCCCACCGCTGCCAGCAGCTGCTCACGTGGTGGAGCAGAGTGAGTGGCACATCAAAGACTGACAGAGGGCACAACAATGACAGGCAGGGAAGCAATGACAATGAGGACAACATTGACAATGAGAGGAAGGATAATGATGGCAGGGACCAGGGGATGAGGAAGAGGATGGCTGGGATGGCTGGCACAAGGATGGGGACAACAGGGACAACAGGACTGACAGTGATGACAGGACTGACAGGGATGACAGGGACAACAACAACAGACAACCACAAATAATGATGACCCTCCCTGTCAGCACTGGTTTTCTTCTAGTAACTACATAGTTTGTATATAACATCCTCTTGTACTCTATCCCAGTCATACTATGTCATATTTTTATCTCATTGAATTTGCTGTGGTCCTGGATGGATAGGTATATCAAATTTATTAGACTGACTCAGATACTAATGGGCACTTTGACTTGTAAATTGTGCAGGTTCACGATCATAACACCAGCTACAAAGTGCCCTGGAACTTCTGTTCTGGCTGGCAATTACTGTTCTGCATGGGCTGTATTGGTTGGTGTTTGTTTTTGGCCTTCTTCTTGCCATCCATCACTGCTGTCATCCAAGGTAGTTTATCATCTCATGGTGCATAATCCTGTTCAACTGGGCTGTCCCTGTAGAGTCCAATTGTTCAGGGCACTTTAAAATAGCTTAAATTTTATGTTAAGGAATAGGGTAAAATCAACATCTGTAGTCAAGACAATACTACAGGAGCATAATAGGGTTGATTAGCAAGAACACTGATTAAGGCCAATTTACCAAGTGGCCTGGAAATGGGTTGACATCATCAGTACTTTACAGTCCCCCACCTGTCCTAGTGGACTCTGACTGGACTGACCAGAGTCCAAGTGGAGTCCAATTGAACTACACTAAGTCATGTAGAGTTCAATCCCCCACTGGAGTCCAACTGGAGTCCAAGGGGAATGCATTTCAACCAAATGATAAGTCAATTAGATATGAGCTCAAAGGACTTCAGACTTGGTGAATTTCATAAAGTACCCACAAAATAAATTTGTGTACTGCAGGAATTGAACTCAAGACCTCACCATAAGGAATCACATGACAAACCAAACAAGTGTGCTTAACCACTTGAGCCACAGGAGACTTATTAGGGATCAATATAAGGTTTGTTTATGACTCAACTTTTCATATTCTTCGAGGAGGCATTTTTCAGACAATTAAGATCAAAATTTTTTAATTAACCACATCCCTCGTATCCTAAATAATAAACTAAAAAAACCCTCTCGCAAGATGTGAGAGGGGGGCAGAGATAAATTAAAAATAATAAAGACCCCTCCCCACACAAAATGTGGGGGAGGGGGGGTTGGGGGATGTGGTCTGGGGTGGGTGTCATTGCCCACCCCTCCTTGCATGCATCTGTTGCCATAGCAAGCCACACCCATCATCCACCCTACAAGCAGAGGCTCATAACCTTAGGCATGGGGATGGGTGCTGTGGTCATTGTAGCCCTGGTGTACCCGCCATCCACCCGATGAGCAGGTGCTCGTCAGCATGGGGTGGGTGTGTTGTCGGTGTTGCAGGTCTCCTAGTTCGGAGGGGTTGGGGGGAGGGGTCAGTGATGTGGCATGCGAGGGTGGGGGTAGGTGGGTGCTTACCAGGTGGGTATCCTGCTCCGCAGGTCTCCCAGTACCCCTCTGCCATCTCCTATCCTTTATTGACACCCTCACATCCCATTTGGATGGGGAGGAGGCGGCTTGCATGGGTGTCATCAGGTCTGGGTTGATTCCCATCATTCCGTGTTGGCATCAGTGTTACCCTGTTGTCCCCCATTTGCTGTCATCACCAGTGCCATTCCACCCGTGATCCACCCCCCAAGCAGTTGCTCAAGGGGCTGGAGGTGGGTGGTGTGTCATTGGCCCCAGTGCTTCACATTCTGGGGGTCCTGGTGCTGGTAGGTGGTGTCATAATCATCATCATCGACTGCACACACTCATGATCCACCCTACAAGCAGAGGTTCGCAGGTGTGGGGTGGGTGTGTTGGGTTGTCTCATGTTGGGCCATTGTTACCAGTAGAGTAGAACCTATAAAACAAAACAAATGAGTTAGTTAGTTTATAAAAACAAAAAGCAAACAAAAAAAAAATAAGTTGATGATGCTCAACCCGGGAAAACCACCAGAACTGCTGATGAGGCAATCAATGATGTTTGCGATGAGTCAGAGGAAGGTTGCGAGACGTTCTGAATGTTTGTGGTCAAACCTATGAGGAGATTACTAGTTAACACTAGTCGTGAAGGTAGTGTTATGAGAGACGAAAGTGTTTGGTGCAGTCTGATTGAGTATCGATTGATATCGAGGGTGATTGACGAGATTGACAGTGAATGAGTTTATCGTTGATGGTCGATATGTGAGTTCTGGGGACCTTTCAATAGGTCAATAGTATACAAAGGGTGCAGTAAATGTATATGAAGTGTTGGAAGGGTTACTAGAGCTAATGATGAGAGGATCAAGGGAGGATCAAGGACGCAATGATTGCAGAGGTTTCTCGTTGATCGAGAAAACCCATAGAGACTTAGATTGTTTTTAGGAAGTTGATTGGATGCTTAGAACTGTATACGAGACGATATGTGAAGACGATTTCTTTCTGTTTCCAAGTAGATACTACAGAGTTTTATATGTTTTAAAGAAACTTCCTAAAATGGAATGAGAAACATGTGTCGAACATGAGGCAAAAGATATGAGTTAAGGCACAAGGCCATAAAGGAGACTGGAATCCAAACAAGAAAGATATATCATATGATGAAAGAGTAATAAAGGGAAAGAACTCAAAGAGACTGTCCTTTGTGTATAAACTGCGCTAAGTCTCGCAATAATGCATCCAGCGGGTTCTGTGCGCGATAGGGACTTGGAATGAAGCTGACCTATGATCAGCAGGTTTGAGCATGAGTTGGAATATGTCCTAGTGCATGGTCTTCCACCATTTAGATAACAAAGGCGGCGCCCGATGTCGCTTGTAGTTTCTCGATATCGATTGATGATGCTCAACAATGGTCAACAATGGCTGATTGCAGTTGTGGCTTGTTCGAAGTTGGTCGGGGATGTTCAGTGGTCGTGTAGGGGAATCTTAGGGACTTTTGGGGTAGTCCTAAGGTTGTGCGATGTGGTCCTTTGATACTATCAATGTCGCTGGTGATGTTTCGATGTGGTCGATATGATATTGCAATCAATAGAGTGTGTCGCGCTGCATCTGGGACGTTGTAGGAGTTAGCCGATGTGATTAGAATGATGCTAAAGTGGTGAATCGGTTCTTGAGCCAAGAAGACGACCTATCAACATAGGGCCCATTTGTGGGTGGTGGTGTCATTACCAGTAGATTATAACCTATAAAACTAAAGAAACACGTTAGTTAGTTTATAAAAACAAAAAGCAAACAAAAAAAAAACTTATGTAGGGCCCAAATGATGCAATCTGCGTCATTTGGGCCCGTGTTCCATCCAGTTGGCTCATTTGTGGGTGGTGGTGATGGCGGATTGGGCATGGGAGCAGTGGCAGTGGGTGTCCATGCAGTGGTGGTGGTGGTAGAGTGGAGAGGAGGGAGGCAGTGTCGACAGTGGTGGTGGTGGTGGTGGTGGTGGTGAGTGATGAGCTGGCACATTTGATGATGCGGCTATATGCTTTGTCATACACAGCCACACCATGGTACCTAATGCAAATAGATGATACCTTACACAAGGTACTGTGGTGTAATGGTTATATTGTGTATTATAATTACATAAGCAACCTACAGGGATCTGGGTTTGATTCCTTTTCTTACACACTTTTTCAGCAGAATCCCACTGGACCAGTGTGAGTGGACTGGGACTGCACTGGCAACTTTGCAGGCAGTTGGCTGGTGATCAGTCCCAGTGGACTCCAGTCAGAGTCACTAGGAACGGTGGGGGAGTGTAAAGACCTCGATGTCATCTCTGGTAACTAACAAGTTTATTTGCCGTTCATGTTGTCATCGATCTTGGCCACCAAAAATAGTACCCATATACAACTGACATAGGTGAGTTTTCCTAAAGACTAATCTACAAAGACATGTTCAAAGGTTCTGTAGTTAAGCTTAACAAGATATCAGACAAGTTGCAACAGGGATTGGCCATATAGTACAAATGACAGACATATAGCTGGCATATTATCCTTGTGTAAAGGCTTACCTGTGATGATAAGATATAATGGTGCTACAGAACCTTGTATTACAAAAGGTCAAGAAGCTACAGTGTATGACTGGAAAGTATCACCTGGTGCACATGGTCAGCCAACATTGGAAACACTTTTTGTCAAATTGACCAATCTAGTGTTGCCACAGCTCAGCCGCATTTTTTTGCTACTTTGGGAAATAAAATAGCTAAAATTCTGAAAATATTTGAGGACCTAGATCACATGATAAGCCGAGGGGTCCTCTGCCAACTCTAAGCGATCCAACCACCGGTTCCCATGTTATGTAAGCAGCTTAAAATGCAGCTTAGCAAGCCACCATCCAAGCCACTCAAATAACATGGGAACCAGTGGTCAGATAACTTAGAGTTGGCAGAGGACCCCTCGGCTTATCATGTGATCTAGGTCCTCAAATATTTTCAGAATTTTAGCTATTTTACTTCCCAAAGTAGCAAAAAACATGGCTGAGGGGTGGCAACACTAGACCAATCAATCCTCCATCTAATGTTGAATTTGATGGTCTTCCTGAAAATGTTGTACCTTTATACAAAACTACAAATCCAATTTACTGTTCTTTACCTGATGATTCAAAAGTACATGTGTCAAGAACTCAGATAGAGGTCCTTCCCAACTTTTCTATGACAGACTATGCTTCTCAAGGTAAAACAAGGCCTTATAATGTGGTAAACCTTAATGATAATAGTTCTCATCAGTCTTACTATACAGCATTGTCACACAGTGCAACTGCAGCTGGTTCATCCTCAGAAAATTACAGGTGGTGCTTCTGGTGCCTTAAGACAAGAATTCAGAGAGCTAGAGTTGCTTGATGAAATTACTGACTTGAGATATAATGGGAAATTGCACAGAAGTGTAGTTGGCGAACAGAGAAATATACTAATCATGGCTTTTAGACAATGCCACTGGGTGCAGGGCACAATACCCCTGATGGGGTATTATGTAAGTATCTTGGAAGTATTCCTAATACTGTCAAGATACTAGCCCAGAAGTATGTTGCAAGTATGCTGATTGTTGATTACCATACCTCCACATTAGTAACTTGTACATATTGTAACTGTATTCTGAATGTCAAATAATACAATATTTCCTCCCTACTATCACAATAATATTAAGATACTTCTAATGGAGTATTGAAGTGAAAGATCAAAATATTTTTCAAGTACTGAGAAGGCAGTAACTTGGTGATATTGAGGTAATTTCTTCAGTACTGCCAAGATACTATCTACAATACTATCAAGGTGATATCACAATACTCTGCTTGGGATATGTTAGCAATATGATGGAAAAGATCTAGAAAACCTCTGTGTCAGTATGCTTGAAATATCATGGAAGTACACAAACAAACAGAGTAGTCATACTGTAAGAGATTCATCTCTTACATCAACATGGCACCTTATTCCAATGCGCGTGCCTTCCCTTACTCCTAGCGACATACGCAGCTTACTAATGTACACGGTCACATTATCATCATGTGTTGTAGGTTCATTGTGATACACTTACTAGGCTAGGTTTTTACATCTTGAATCCATACACATTTCCAGTTTACTTGGTTCCTATCCCCTGAGTGTTAGAAGCGACACTTCTTTCCACTTTTTTTTAAACTCAAAACATGTAAACCCCCCAGCGAGATAACGCCTTCACACATCTTGGGCCATTACAGGGAGGCACTATTCTCAGTGAAACAGGAAACCCCCTTGTAGAACAGAACCATGAAAGAAATACATCAAATATCCCCAAAATTCACAAGATCAGCGAGAAGCACCCGCGGAGACCAAAACTTACATAGAAGCACCACCCAAAAGCTACATAGAAGCACAATTTGGACGTGGCACTTCAATCAGGCCAAAAACAGAAGGATCCTACATCATTACCAGTGAACTAGTACAACACACCACATATAAAAACCTCACATCAAACGCACAGGAGACCTCACGTTTTGGGATTGAGCCCCCACCCATGGTTCCATCATCCACATACTTATCGCACCGTTCACCACCCACCAAACTGTCTCACCAACCATCAACTATTGTTCCCTTGACAACTCATAACCGTGCACGACAAATGCTCGCTAAAAACGTGCATACACCCACATTGAACACTCAGTCAACCATCTCAACACCGCTATCCAGCCTCCCTACAACCCATCAAACGACACCTGGGTCTCAACAAGGCCAACGAAACCAGAAAACCTCAACCACAGATGATTCAGACGAAGAATCACTCACTGAAACCACAAAAATGCCACCCCTCATCGACCCTCTCTATGCACCCGCTGAAGTAAAGCAACCCTTAGCAAACGCAGCACCGATATTAACAGCTGGACACTTGAGCATTCAAGTGCTGCGAGTGTTCGAAATGGCATGCCGCCATTATTTTGCAAATAAGGAAGTAGCATTGGCCGACCAAGTGGGCAAAATCCTTTATAACTTCGAGGCGGCATCGGTGCAATCTTGGGTTAACACAGATGATGACTGACTATTGAAACTGACCTTCAAAGCATTCATAAAGGAATTTAAGATGAAATTCTTAGCTAGGTCTTGGGAGGATGAACTTGTACAGGATCAAATCGCCCCACAAGCAAACACCACATTCCTCACCTGGGTAAACAAAGTCCGCAATGCAAACGATGAGCTCAACGCAGCTGGCTCTGTCTACTACATTGCTCCTGACAGATTCTGCCTGCATTTAGTCCCTCGACTAAACCCTGCGTTGAAGTGCATGTACAACAGCAACAACGTGATCCCAGCAGGAGCCAACATAGGAATGCTGGATGCGATCATTGATTTGGAAAACTGGATCGAACGTGTTTGTCACCTCAAAGAAGACTTGGACATGCAGAGAGGACAGTGGGTTGCAGAGGCGGCGAAGAGGGGTCAGAACCCAGCCACAGGCACAAACACAACACAAAGTGGTGCCAACAACACTGCAACGGCAGGGAAAAGCGCAATGAGTGTTTCCCCACCATTACCCCGTCTCACCAAAGAAGAGAAAACATTGCTCACTGTCCACAAAGGTTGTTTCAAATGCAGGATCTTCTATGCCAGACACATGTCGCATGAATGCCCACATGCTCACATGTCCACCGAGGCCTGCAAGAACTGTACTGCGGAGAACACCATGAAAGCCAAAGCTATATTCGACGCCAGAAATGCGACCACTACACATGTTGCAGCAGTTTTTGGTGATAGCGATGATGAGGACTACTTCGAGGTGGGAGAATACGACGAAGACAATGAGTGCGTATCTCCTTCTCTAAACCTGCCACGACACCTCAAATGGACGTGCTGTCTTGATGCACCCATGACATGTGCGCCGACTCCCATCATGGCACTTATTGACCATGGTTGTCCACCAGTGCTGATTTTGAGTGAACTGGTGGAGACCATGGGCCTTGTCCCGAAGAAGTTAATAGATGCAATGTCAGTCTCAGGTGCATTCGCAAAGGGAGAAAAGAATCCGGACTCAAAGCTGCTACTTTTGCATTACTGTAAATTACATATCCAATCACCTGATGCTGTATGGAAATTGGGCATAATAAATGCAATCATTTGCCCTGAGCTGCACACAGATTTAATTCTCGGACTGGACTTCTTAGTGAAGAACCACATAGTGGTGGATATGAAACTACACACAGCGGTCGCAATGAAATCAGGATACGATTTATTGAACCCACCGGATCCAAGAGCAACCAGGAAAGAAATCACACAATTGCCTTGGAGCAGAAGACGAGAAGAGTGGAGGCAAATTGCACAAGGACACACGAACATGCGAGCAAACCATAAAGAAATGCAACAAGAATTGGTTGCACTGTTTAAGGAAAATCCAGACCGTTTCGACATGTCAAAATACACCTCAATGGGACCTTGTATAACCGCTGCAGTGAAAGTGTGAATAGCACAACTGGCGACAAGTGCAGAATTGCTACACCTAGATCAACGGTTTAAGGAAAAATATGAGGTGCAATTCCCTGTGGACATACCACATGTAAAGGACTTACCAAACACTGTGTATCATCACATCGAATTGAGACTAGGCACCCCTGTCTCTGTTGCGCGAGCATACGGGTGTCCATGAAAATACTGTCCAGGATGGAAAACCCTCATAGAGCAACACCTGGCTGCAGGGCGAATACGACCAAGTTCATCGCTGTACGCGTCACCATCCTTTATAATTCCAAAAGCCGACCCCACTGTTTTACTGAGATGGGTAAATGATTACCGTCATCTGAACCATTTAATGGTGCCGGACAACTACCCATTGCCGCCTATTGACAACATTCTTGCAGATTGCACAAAGGGAAACATTTGGGGGACATTGATATGATGAATTCCTTTTTTCAAATGTTAGTACACCCCGAGCATATCAAGTATACAGCAATGCTCACACCTTTTGGACTGTGGGAGTGGGTTGTGATGCCAATGGGCTTGTGAAACTCACCTGCTACACACCAGTGATGAGTAACATTAGCCTTACAAGAACTGATAGGAAAGATATGCCATGTATACCTTGACAACATTGTGATTTGGTCATCCTCATTGGAAGAACACCAGAAAAACATGGCGACAGTGATGGACGTGTTGAAGGTGGCACAGTTGTATTGTTCAATAAAAAAGTCAATGCTATTTGTGAAGGAAATAGATTTCCTAGGACATCACATCTCGCAGAGAGGAATCGAAGCAGACACAGAGAAAGTCATGCAAATCTTGAACTGGCCAGCCCCAATGAGTGCAAAGCATGTACGACAGTTCTTGGGCTTGGTGAGGTACATTGCACAGTTCTTGCTGACCCTAGCAGAACACACGGCAGTTCTGACTCCCCTCACAAGGAAGGAGTGCAATGCAAAGTTCCCCCCATGGACAAATGCACATCAGTACGTGTTCAACACGATCAAGAGGGTCATCATGAGTCGGGACTGTCTGACAACCATAGATAGACCATGAGACACCAGGAGACAATAAGATTTACATGATGTGCGATGTGAGCAAATGGAGAACTGGCGCCGTTTTGGTGTTTGGACAGACGTGGGAGATGGCAAGGCCGGTAGCCTTCGAAAGTCGCCAACTAAACAGCGCAGAACAGAACTACCCCATACATGAACAAGAAATGCTTTCAATAATGAGAGCAATGTGCAAATGGAGGGTTGACTTACTCGGAACGCACATCCACATCTACACAGACCATAAAACATTACAAAACTTCGATTATCAATGGGACCTGTCGCAACGGCAAGCACGTTGGATGGAATGCTTGTCACAGTATGAGTATACGATCACTTACATCAACAGAGATAAAAATGCAGTCGCAGACACATTATCTTGGTTACCAGAGGACAATAGTGCGACACCAGAAGTTGTGAATGTCGCCATGATATTCTCCATAGCGACGGATCCCAAACTAATCAGAAGGGTGAAAAAGGGTTACAGACATGACAGCTGGTGCAACAGCATCCTGAGTGACCTGAAAAAGGGTGTGCTAGATGAGAAACTGAAAATCACAAAGCAAAATGGACTATTATTCACAGGAACATGCCTAATCATTCCACGGTACAAGCACCTCAGAGAACACCTATTCCAACTAGCTCATGACAACCTCGGTCATTTCGGAGCGACGAAATCATATGCAAGCCTAAAAGATGAATTTTATTGGCCACACATGAGAAGAAACTTAATGGAAGGATATGTACCATCATGCCAAGATTGTCAATGTAACAAGTCGAGAACAATGAGGGCGGCAGGACCATTACACCTGTTGCCAATACCAGATAAGCAGTTTGAATCCGTGGCAATAGACTTTGTGGGGCCACTACCAAAAGACAACAGTTTTGACACCATCGTAACGATGACAGACTGGCTAGGTGCTGACCTTCAACTTGCCCCATGCGAGTCGACCATGATGGCAGAAGAATTCGCAGTGGTGTTCTTCAACAGATGGTACTGTGAGAATGGATGCCCCCTGGAAATCATCAGTGACAGGGATAAACTATTCGTTTTGAAATTCTGGAAAGCACTGATGAAACTAACCAGTATCAAACACAAAATGTCAACTTCTTATCATCCTCAAATGGATGGAGCTTCAGAAAGAACGAATAAAACAATGATACAGGTGCTGAGGTTCCACGTCGAACAAAATCAGTCAGGTTGGGCTCACGCATTACCGAAAGTGCGATTTGACATTATGAACACGTCAAATGTGTCCACAGGTTTTTCACCATTCATGTTAAAGACCGGGAGAGCACTGAGGGTTGTTCCACCATGGATCGTAGCAACAGAGAGGACAGAGGAAGAACCAGAAGAAGAGTCAGTGAGTATAAGGGCAACCTAAGCCTCTAGCAAAGGGAAATCCGAAGTTAAAATTATACTACATAATACAGGCATTGGGGACACACCTAGCAAAGGGAAATCCAAAGAGAAAACTCTAAGGATCCCCTTGCTGATGCCCAGTATATGTGAAGACGACAAAAATCAAATATAACCTAAAAATAGAAAAAGGCGGAGATAGGCAGATCAAGGCCGCCGAATGACATCATACCAAGGGGTATGTGTCGGAAGGGGTACTCCGCCTCTAAATATAAAAGTGTCAACATGTACAAACATGATAGCAAGGGAAAATTAGTAATAAAATCCGGAAAAATCATAGAAAATGAAGAATAGAAGGAAATGAGGTGGGGAAAAATATAGGATGAACATAAAAAATAGGAAAAACACCCAGGGCACCCCCCTAGTCCCCTTACAGCGAGGGAGTTGATGGAATGAATGGAGTTAATGACAAACGAGGCATGAGATACACTGCTGGCAGCCAAGATCACACAGGCACACCACGCGAACAGCCAGTGCGGAAGTGAGCCAACCTTCCAAGTAGGAGACCAAGTGCTGTTGGCAACAGGACATCGTCAGAGGGAATACATGCAGGCTAAGAGTGGACACATAGCAAAATTCATGCCCAGATTTGATGGACCATACGAAGTAACCCATGCGTTCCCGGAAACATCAGACTACAAACTAACAATGCCGATCTCAAAAGGAACAACAACCTTTCACATTTCTCACCTACAACCATTCATTCTGAACAACGACGAGCTTTTTCCCAGTAGAACATTGACAAAGCCTTGACTGGTAGTCACTGCAGAAGGAAGCACCAAATATTTCATAGAGAAGATCCTGGACTCAAGACCTCGCGGACAAGGAAAGCAGTATTTGGTGAGGTGGTTAGGATATGGTCCGGAGCATGACCTATGGTTACCAGGGAGCGAGCTGATCAAAATGGAGGCGCTGGAGAAATACGAAGAAGAAAGAGCTTGAGATGATGTTTTTTTGAGAGAGACAGCGGGTGTAAGAGATTCATCTCTTACTCCAATGTGGCACCTTATTCCAACGTGCGCACCTTCCCTGACTCCTAGCGACATACGTGGCTTACTAATGTACATGGTCACATTATCATCACGTGTTGTAGGTCTTACTAGACTATGTTTTTACATCTTGAATCCATACACATTTCCAGTTTACTTGGTTCCTATCCCCTGAGTGTTAGAAGCGACACTTTTTTCCACATACACCCCATACCTTCACCATACTAAAGCCAGGGAATATTGGAAGTATTGAAGTGTTGTTTATTCAATACTGTCAAACTATTCTATGGGAAGTATATAAGAAGAAATTTGATAAATTGGGAAAGTATTATTAGCAGATGTCTGCACATGCAGGTCTGCTGTTGCAAGTATCTACTTTCATGTCTGAGTACCTACATGTCCACTGGCAGGTATCTACTCAGGTACTCACTTGCACATCCAAGTTGTATGTCCAAGTACTTACTCAAGTACTTACTGGCACCTATTTGAGTACTGACTAGTACTTGCCAGTGCATATCCAAGTACTCACTCAAGGATCTACTGGAACCTATTCAAGTTTTGTCCAGGTATCTACTCAGGTACTTACATTCATCCAAGATGTATGTCCAAGTACTTACTCAAGTACCTACTTGCACCTATGTGAGTACTTACTTCATATCCAAATACCTACTTTATATCTACCTGCATGTTCAGGTATCTACTCAAGTACTCACTTGCATATCCAAGTACTTACTCAAGTACCTGCTGGTACCTATTTGAGTACTTATTTTTATGTCCAAGTACCTACCAGTGGTTATTTGAGTATTTACTTGTATGTCCAAGCAGTGCCTACTAGTATCTACTTGAGTACCTACTTGTATATCCAAGTACCTACTTGATATCTACTTGTGTGTCCAGGTATGTACTCAAGTACCACTTGCACATCCAAGTTGTACATCCAAGTACTTACTCAGGTACCTCACTGGGTGCAAGGCACAATACTGCCTGAGAAGTATCCAGACAGTATTCCTAATATTGTCAACATACTTCACTAGAAGTATTTTGACAGTATTGTACTATATTTTGATAGTGCTGAACACTGGGTGCAAGGCACAATACTGCCTGAGAAGTACTGTGAAAGTATATTGACAGTATTCCTAATATTGTCAACATACTTCACTAGAGGTATTTTGACAGTATTGTACTATATTTTGATAGTACTGAAGGTACTGAAGTCGTATTCTAGATTGGTATGCATACTGGCAAAATATCCCTTGGTGAGTATGGTGGCAGTATTAGGAGTACTTCCAGAATACTGACATCATACCTTCTCAGAAGTATCTTGCTGTGCAGCCAGTGCCTAGTACTGGCACCTATTGGAGTACTCACCTGCACATCCTGGTACTCACTCAAGTACCTACTGTTACCTATTTGAGTCCTTACTTGTATATCAAAGTACCTACTTGATATATACTTGTGTGTCCAAGTATCTACTCAAGTACTTACTTGCACATCCAAGTTGTACATCCAAGTACTTACTCAGGTACCTAGTACTGGCACCTATTGGAGTACTCACCTGCACATCCTGGTACTTACTCAAGTACCTACTGTTACCTATTTGAGTCCTTACTTGTATATCCAAGTACCTACTTGATATGTTAATCTGGTGGCTATCTGGGAATCGAGTGGCAGGCATCAACCAACACTCGAATGGGGCACCAAGTGTTTCATACCTGAGCACCTGCTCAATTGTCCCTCCACTTATTGCTTCCCATGGCCAACCCACAGAGGAAGATATCCAAACAAATGTCAAGGCCACTCTGCAGAGTGTGATGGGTGAGATCCACGGACTTATCAAAGGGATGGTGCTACATACCGTGGTCATGTTTGATGAGCTCGCAACAGAGAAGAGGATCCGTTGGGATCCAAAGACCAACTACTTCATGGGGGTCTGCCGACAGCATGCGCATAGGACGTCGACAGAGTTTATTAATGAGGGAGACCTGGAGGAACTCTTCCAACACCTCAACAGCACGGTTGATGATGTGAAAGTGCACTATGCAGGCAAGGTGAGAATTTGCTTCCAGTATCAATCTATTTTAGGCCACAATCGGCACACTTGCCATTCTGTGCAAAGATACATCTATCCAGGTTGACCTGTTCTTGTCTCTGGTGATTGCAAACGTGAGACTGGCAAGGAACATGCAAAATTAATTCAGACTGTTATTGACGGAGTGGATTCTCTGAAAGATGCCACCAAACTGCACATTGTCTCGCTTGCATCTGACGGTGAAACTAGACAAGGATCATCATTTATCCTTCTCACTTTCAAGCATTGACTTCTCCCCCAATCAAACATTTATCACCTGCTTCAACCTCTCAAATTCTTAAATCTCCATGTCAATGATGATGATCTGACATGTGACAAAGACTGGAAACATATCTTCAAGAGATTTTGGAACCTCCTTCTCCGACAATGCGGTGTCATTATTGAGGCATTTCGAGTTACACCTGACATTATCAAGGATCACTTCAAGTCAAATGGGCTATCTGCTGATCACATTAGGTCTTGATTTAATCTGGAGGATCAACAGGACATGAAAATGGCATTTGATATGCTGCAGGACATTTGGTCACTGCCTCGGACCACTACCCAGTTGAATTCTTGACCAGGAGCTTTGGCTGCTCGAGAGGCCTTGTGGATCCTTGAAAAGCTTCTTTTCCACCTTGTCTTTCCATATCTCTGTGTTGACCTTTTGCTCTCAGAACAAATCGAGCACATAAGTGCTGCTGCTCATCTAGCACTTGCACTTTACAAGTTGGCTGGCAAGAACTTCATATCAATGAACCTTTACATTGAGGTCATGATCATGATCAAGAATGTCTTGTTCTCTGTTGCCAAAGCCAAGATTGATGATCCAGATGGAGAATTTTGGGTTATTCTGCTGGGTACTGACAGACTCGAAGAATTGTTCAGAATTCTTAGAACAATAATTGGTACTGATGCGAATTTGGATATCCTCCAGCTTGTTTCTCGTCTTGCTGGAACTACAGAAGTATCAAATATTCTGGTGAAATACCCGCAATGGGACCAAGCGCCCCAATGCCTCAAGCTGCCTGCCCTCTCGTGAGACTCAAATGAGATTCCCAATGGAGCAGACCATATTAAACCTGCATCGTGGAGAGGAAACGTCAAGGTAAAGGATGTTTCCATACAAACCTCATGGAACTGTGGACACCATCTCATGGAGGAAGATTGCAAAATCCTTGGAGATATCCTTGGAGATATCCTCTGTGAACTTTAGGAAAACCTAGATGTCGACATTCTTGTGCTGTTCGGTATTCTTCTATTTGATGTTCCCCTTGCCGAAGACAACATTGATGAAAGTCTGGAATATCCAACACTGTCTAGTATACATGAGGCCAATCAAGATCCAAATTCAGACTCAGGCTTGGACAATGCAGAAGTGCACATTGAAGTCAAAGATGCGCTAGGAGAGCTGTTGTCAAGAACTGTTCCTCGCCCGATCGGAACCTGCATCCATCCGACTCTTTCCCGCACATTGAACATGACTTTTGCCTATGCCTCCCGATTTCATTCCTGGCCACCTTGCACTGCCCACACTGCTGTGCACCAGGCCGCCTTGTACAGCATCCACGGCTGCCTTCCCAAGGCTGCCATCTCTATTGCAAATTCAACTATGGATTCCTGTGCAGCTCCCACTAGATAATTTATCTACGCAGTCGAGACACTGCCACAGTCTTCATTCCTGTTCCGCATTATTCTGGACTACAGTATTTAAGCTTAGTTAGTTTCGCCTTGTATTCCTCAGTTCGTATATCGACATAGACTCGACTTTACCCTGCCAATCTAAAACCTCCTTCTACTCCAACCCCTGTCCTCTAAGAGTCTGAACTCCATTCGACTCAACCTCTAGTCTCCCTCTGAAGTTCTAGTCTCATCTGAACTCAACCTAAGTCCCCCCATACTCCTCCCTGCATTTACCCACACTTTCCTGCTCCTACCTCTAAACCCTCAACTTGAAATTAGGACACCAGATGAGGTGAAGGGCACAGCTTCTTACAAGCTGAAGCCAAGTCCTTTCTGTTTCCCCTCCTGCAGAATTTGCATCGACCCGACAATCTCCCACTATCATGTCCGGTTGGATTCCAAAGCGGCCTCTAGGATCAGTTCTTAACAGCTGTCAGCTTCTTCTGATATCACCACCAATTTGGACACACCACAGTGCCGGGTTGTTGAAAGCCAGGTGCTTATCAATGGAAAGCTGAAATCCAAAGCATGTGTGTTGGCAGATTTCACTAAATACAGAACACATGCTGGCTCGATGGATTGCTTATGCCAAGTACAGGACATTGGATGACACATTCAAAATAAAATTGTTAGTGAAAATGCTTCAGGGTCCCTTCCAGCTCCAAAAGATGATTCTGAAGTTCTTCTTGTCTCAGATCCAATTGTGACCATCCTTTCCTCCGAAAACAAGCTTTGGCTATGTACTGGAGAGGTAAATGCCCTAAGGTTCAATAGCCAGTCAGTTTCATATCTCAACCTTGACATGCTATCCAAAGAGACAGTCATGGTATCATATCAAATAGTCAGATTACGACCTGCAACCATTCATGAGGACCCAGAACATGTTCATGACTGGCATACTTACCATATGGCTGAGGAAAATTCTTTTACTGTGCCAGGACAAATAATCCAACCAATCAATCCCACCCCTTCGAATGTTGAGACAGGCTGGTACCTATTCCAGAGTACTGTCCTTGTTGCATTAGCAGCGAGTATCTTCCAGCAGCTTATGGTTTCAAACCTCAAGAATGTTCCCAAGCTCACACCATCAAAGGAATATCCATATTGTAAAGCATCTGGTTAGTCATGTTGCTTTTTTAGATTAACCTATGACCAATTTAAATAACCAAACAGGTGGGGCATGTTTTCTATGCAGTGATGACCAGGAATTTGTTGATATCGGCACATCAGACTGCCCGAGGTGCTCACCTACCATTACTCTTGACCTTTCGCAAGGACAGCATGTGCTAGAACACATTGGTGCTCATGTTCTTCATGACCCTAGCATTGATTGGTCAATGCCTCTTTGCGGTTGGTCTATCCTTCAAGGTCCAAGGATATTTACAGATGTTTGCTATTATTTGTTAATATATCAAGCAGATCAAAAAGACTATATCAGAGCCAGTTCTAATTCAATTGAGTTTAACTTGTAGAAGGGTATGTAGCTTGGGCATTTTATATTGACAAAATCATTTATCTTTATTTGTTAAATTATCAAAATGCTGTATCTTGGTCAATTCTTGGCCAATTTGTTTTATTTAACTTGGAATAAGAAGATACATTATTGGCCCATTCATTGAGATCATATTTGGCATTGTTTGGTATTGTTTCTGGTATCTCAGTTAGTTCTTTAATCCAACTGATTTAACATGCAAATAAAATATATACTGTTTGTACATTATCTGATTTAGGTGTGCTAACAAAGGTTGTTTATATTTGTTATTAAATCATCAAAAATGCTGTATCTCACTCAATTCTTGTCCCATTTGTTTTATTTAACTTGAAATAAAAAGATATATTGTTGGCCCATTATGGAAATCTCATTTGGAATTATTTGGCCTTGTTTGTATGGTTTCAACTCATTATTTCAGTCAGTTCTTATATAAACAATGTTGTATACTATTAGACCATCATTGTTAAGTGCTGAACTTGAGGGTGGAAATCTGTCAGACTCATATTGGATGGTGTATCAGAGAGGACTTGGCTTCAACTTATAAGAAATTGTGCCCTTCACCTTGTCAGTGTCTAATTTCAAGACAAAGGTATAGTGTTTAAGGGTCCAGTTCAGTCCAAATTGATGCCCAGATTAAGTGGACCACAACCAAAAAGACTGGTTTTGACTGGTCTTTGGGCTGTTTTTACGAGTCTAACTCTAAATTATAATATATTGTAGATAAAACTAATTATATTTCCACCCTGCGAGCAGTTGCTTGCAGCGGTGTTGCTAAAAAACTGAAAGAAAACAAAGAAGAACAATATAATAATAAAATAGCCCCACCATCTCGCATTTGTAGCGAGGGTGGGGGGTCAAGAGTTGTTGTCGTTGGTCGTCTCCCCATTGTGTGTTGCCCCCTCCCCTGTTCTCATTGTTGTCTGCTTTCTGCTCCCTGTCATTTGTCAGCCCCCCCTGTGTGCATTGTTCATCATCGGCACCTCCATTACTGTTAAGAACTGATCCTAGAAGATTCATCGGAATCCGATCAGACACTGCGGGTGTTGTTCATGGAAGGTTGTTGGGTCATCGCAGATTCTGTGGGAGGGGAAACAGAAAGGACTTGGCTTCAGCTTGTAAGAAGCTGCGCCCTTCACCTCATCTTGTGTCCTAATTTCAAGTTGGAGGTTTGCAGGTAGGAGCGGGAAAGTGTGGGTAAATGCGGGAAGGAGTATGGAGGGACTTAGGTTAAGTTCAGATGAGGTTAGAACTTCAGAGGGAGACTGGAGGTCGAGTCAATTGGAGTTCAGACTCTTAGAGAACTGAGGTTGGAGTAGAAGGAGGTTTGGATTGGCAGATTAAAGTCGAGTCTATGTCGATATACGAACTGAGGAATACAAGGCGAAACTAACTAAGCTTAAATACTGTAGTCCAGAATAATGCAGAACAGGAATGAAGACTGCAGCAGTGTCTCAACAGCGTAGATAAATTATCTAGCAGGAGCCGCACAGGAATCTGTAGTCAAATTTGCAATAGAGATGGCAGCCTTGAGAAGGCAGCCATGGATGCTATACAAGGTGGCCTGGTGCACAGCAGTGTGGGCAGTGCAAGGCGGCCGGGAACAAAATCAGGAGGCATAGACAAAAGTCAGGTTTGACGTGTGGGAAAGGGTCAGATGGATGTGGGTTCCATTCGGGTGAGGAACAGTTCTTGACAGTATTTCCCCCTTAGTGCCGAGCCTACGAGGCACGTGAGGGTTTGAGTCTGAATGAGGAAGTTGGTTGAATTTCTGAATGTGGCAATTGGTTAAAAAATTTTCACTTTGTTTCCTACTCCCATCACCTATCAGAAATGTCCACCCCAACAGTCTCTGCGCAGATAAAAATGGCCACAATGAAGGCCCAACACAAACAGAGGGAGCGGGCACTGAGGGAGCAGATGGAAAGGGAGATGAAGGAGCTAGAGGAAGCAGCAAGGGAGGAGGAACACTGGGCACAGGAGGAGCAAAAGGCGGCAGAGGAGGCTGCAATGGTTGAGGAGGCGCGCCAGGCAGAGGTGCAGAAAAAAGAGGCAGTGGCTGCAAGACAAGCGGAGAAGAAGCGGGTGGCTGTGGATGCGGGACTGGAAGATGAGGCCGAGGGGAGCAAGTCCCCAAAGAAAAAGAAAGTTGCCAAGTCAAAGGTGCGAGTGGGGTCGGAGGAGTTGGAGGGTCCGGTGCGGATGCAGGCCGCATTGCCCTGCAAAAGGTGCATACTTGTTTCCCTTTTCAGTCTTCTTTTACTGATAAGTGGCCTAGATGCAAATTTCAGAAGATTGCTTGTTTCAAGATGGGTGCAAGGGGACGCGTGTGCGACAACTGCACGCACGTCAAACATAAGTGTGAGGAGGTAGTGTGGGAGGGGCAAGAAGCCCCTGCAGCAAAAATGGCGGGAACAACAGGGGCGACTGGGGAAAACCCGGAACTAATGCAACAAATGATGAAGTTAATAAGGAAGGGATTCGCTAAGGTGGCCACTGTGGTGCGGGAGTCGATGGGGGAGATTCGGGACACTTTGGACCCAGAGTGGGTGGAAGAAAGCGGCAGGGAGGAGAGTGACGAGGGTGACAAAGAGGTGGAGCGGGCGGTGCGAGAGTCCCAGCAGGAACGACGTGGGTTCTGCAAGTCTGGAGATGACTGGGCGGCCTTCCAGAGATATCTGGAGAAAAGGCGGGCGGATGATGAGGAGGAGAGCGAGAGTGGAGATGAGGAGGGTGGGGAGAAGGATGAGGGTGGAGAAGAGGGAAAAGTTGGGGGAGAGGGTGATGAAGATGGAGAGGGTGAAGCGGAGGTAGTGTAGGGATCTGGTCAGATCCAAAAAAAAATTTTCAATAAAGTTTGTTTCTGAGTTCAGACTGAGTGAATAAGTAACGTGAATAGTCTTTAAGTGGTTAATGGTCCAGGTTTTTGTGGGTAGCAGGTGTGAAAATCCGCAAGGAGTTCTTGGGCATGGTCAAGTTCCATAACAGGTAGCCAGGACATCTCTTCATTGGTTCCCTGGTAACCTTCCCATCAGATGAGGTAGAGAATCTTGCAGTGATGTCGGTTGTCAGCTTTGGAGTCAAGGACTTCGGCGATCTCATATTCGAGCTCGTCATCGATGGTGATCAGAGGAGGTGGAGGTTGTACTTGATTTGGAATTGTGTTCGGGGAGTGTTTCTCTAGTTGAGAGACATGGAAAACAGGGTGGATGGCCCGCATGTGATCCAGGAGCTGCAGGGTGACTGAGTGAGTGCCCGTGTGGGCGATGATTTCAAAGGGGCCATGGTTCTTTTTGGAAAGTTTCTTGGAAGGACGAGTGGTGCAGATATTTTCTGCAGTGATGTAGGCAGAGTCACCAATGTTGAAGTCGGGTGCAGGTGCCTGATGTTTGTCCGCAGGACCTTGATAACGCTCTTGAGCAGCCGCAAGCTGTTTCCAAAGCTCCTGATGAAGGTCATTCAAGTCGACGACAAACTCGCAGGCTCGCTGTGAAGCTAAGTTGCATTCTGGAAAGATGGAAATGTTTGGGTGATAGCCTTTGTTGGCAAAGAAAGGGGATACGCCTGTAGAGGTGGAAGGAGCATTGTTGTAGGCAAATTCACCCAAGGGTAAGAGGTGAGACCAGTCATCCTGCTGATAGTTGCAGAAGATCTGGAGGTACTGCTCCAAGGTCTGATTTAGTCGTTCTGTCTGACCATCACCTTGCGGGTGATAACCAGAAGTGAATTGGATCCGCATGTCGAGCGCTTTTCCGAGGGAGCAGAAGAAATGGGAGACAAACTTGGATCCCCGGTCACAAGTGACGTGCGACGGAATGCCATGCTTGGAGAAGATGTGGAGGACGAACAGGTTGGCTAGTTCTTGGGCTGTGATTACATTGACAGTTGGGATGAAGATGCCTTGTTTGGTGAGACAGTCAACGATGACCAGGATAGCAGTGTGACCATCGGAGTCGGGTAGTTACTCAATGAAATCCATGGAGATGGAGTTCCAAGGTTGTTCTGGAACCGGAAGTTGCTTTAGAAACCCGTAGGGCTTGTGTTGAGGTGATTTGGATCATTTGCAAGTGGTACAGGATTTGCAGAATTCCTGCACAAAGGTGCAGAGGTTTGGCCAGACATATTCCCAGCAGACAAGCTGCTGGGTTTTGTTTTGTCCAAAGTGGCCAGAGAGGATATGATTGTGTTTGTACTGAAGGACCTTGAGGCAAAGATCCACAACGTCTGGCACATAAATCCAGTCAAAGTGGCGGAGAAGACCTGCCTCATCTATGGTCCAGTTGGGGTCGACAGGTGTCGGAAGATGTGCAGATGATAAGGGGTCAAGGGGTAGGGAGGTGCAGATGTCATGGTGAAGTTTCTCAACATCCATGATTACTGCTTGTCGAAGGATGGGTGTGGCAAAATAGGTGGCGCAAAGGGAAGAGGTGAGCTGTTCCTGTGTCAATACAGGTTGGAAGTTGGTTGGGTTTATGGAGGCAAAGTCGCTATTTCCCCCTTTGCGGTAGATGTCCCACTGTCTAGTGAGCGCGTCTGGCTTGGCCCCTAATTTTCCAGGGCGGAAGCGGATGATGAGATTGAACTGGGAAAGGTACTCAGACCAACAGGCCTGGTGGTGGGTGAGCAACTTGGTAGTGCTGAAGTACTCAAGATTTTTGTGGTCAGTGACCACATCAACCAGATTTGCAGAACCCTCAAAATACTGCTGCCAGTGTTTGAAGGCTTCAAAAATGGCCAAGAGTTCCTTATCATGGGTGTTGTAATTTAGTTCAGCGGGATTGAAAGAGTGGGAATGAAAAGTGACTGGATGGATTTCTCCATCTGCAGTGTAAACCAAAAGGATAGCCGCTAAGGCATAGTCAGAAGCATCGGTTTCGAGTACCATCTGTGAGTCAGGTACCCATTGCGTTAAGATGGGGACATGGGTGAATTCTTGTTTGAGCTTTTCAAAAGCGTTGTGGCACTTCTTGTTGAAGTCCCAGGGTGCAGATTTCTGCGTCAAGCGGGTGAGTGGGATGACAATGTCTGAATAGCCATTAATGAAGCGGCGGTAAAAGTTGCAAAAGCCTACGAAGGATTGTATATCCTTAACTTTCCTAGGCTTGGGCCAGTCAAGCATGGTTTTGACTTTATCCTTGGACATCCGCAGTCCATCCAGTGAAAGGATGAAACCTAAATATTTGACGGTGTCTTTGTGGAACTCACATTTCTGTGGAGAGGCGTAAAGTCCATTTTTCCGGAGACGGCAGAGGACTTCTTTGACATGAGCCCCATGCTGGGACTTGTCATCGGAATAGATTAGGATGTCATCGAGGTATATGATGACACAAACATCCAGCATGTTGCTGAAGATGTCGTTCATAAACTGCTGGAAAGCTGCAGGTGCATTAGTGAGCCCAAAGGGAACCACCAACCACTCAAAGGATCCATAGTGGGTGCAGAAAGTAGTTTTCCACTCATCACCATCAGCAATGCAGACTAGGTGATAAGCATGCCACAAGTCTATCTTGGTGAATAAGCGGGCTTTGTGGGGAGAGTCAAGGAGGTCGGAAATGAGAGGAAGTGGATAGCGGTCTTTCTTCATAAGACAGTTAAGTCCTCGGTAGTCGACACAAAGTTGGAGACTACCGTCCTTCTTCTTGACAAAGAGAATTGGAGTGCCATGCAGAGACTTGGATGGGTGGATGAAACCTGAGCAGACATTTTTGTCAATAAAGACTTGTAAGGCTTCTAATTCAGAGGGGGAGAGAGAATACATGCGGCCTGGAGGCGGAGGAGTATTGTCTTCTGTCTCTATCTCAGTAATTTACACTCCTCCACCTATTCCGATCGGACTCACCGGAGTCCAGTGGATTCCAGTGGATTCCGGTTATTCCAACCAGATTCTGGTTACTCCAGATGCTCAACTTAGAGTATATACCCTAATGGATAGTCAAATTTCAAGTCTTAAGTTGTCAAAGTGCCTACAAAATATATTTGTGCAGAGTAAGAATTGAACTCAAGACATCTTGATTAGAGTGATCACATGACAAACCAAACATGTGTGCTTAACCAGTTGAGCCACAAGAGAATTATCAGTTAGTAATATAATGTTTATTAATGACACTCTAATTTTTTTTGAAGTAGTTAAGATCAAATTTTTTAAATTAACCACATCCCTCACATTGAATGTGAGGGAGTGGGCATGATTGTGATTATATACATAAACAAAAAATCCTCCCTCTCACAAGATGCGAGAGGGAGTTTTATTTATATCCATAAAAAGCTAACCCCTCGTGCTGATTGTGAGGGGGGAGGTAAAAACATGACAAAAAAAATCCCTCCCCCAGGCAAAATGGGGGAGGGGGGGCACAATACTAATAAATAATTAAAAGTACAAAAAAAATCCCTCCCCACACGAAGTGCGGGGGAGGGGGAGGGGATGCAACCCCACTGTTGTCTGTCCTTCCACCAATGATCCACCCCATGAGCAGTTGCTCATGAGGCTGGGGGTAGGTGGCTTGTCGTCGCTGTCGTTCCACCCACAATCCACCCCACGAACAGTTGCTCATGAGGCTGGGGGCAGGTGGTGCCTTGTCGTCTCCTATCCCTGCACCTGGGCGTCATTCCACCCATGTTCCACCCCATGAGCAGTTGCTCATGAGGCTGGAGGTAGGTGGCTTGTCATCATTGTCATTCCACCCATGATCCACCCCACGAGCAGTTGCTTGTGAGGCTGGGGGCAGGTGGTGTGTCATCGTTGTCTCCTGTCCCTATGCCTGGGCGTCATTCCACCCATGTTCCACCCCACAAGCAGTTGCTCATGAGGCTGGAGGTGGGTGGCTTGTCATTGTTTGTTGCCATCATCCCCCATTTGGATTTCTGTCTTTTTTTTTTTTTTTTGAGGGGGGGGAGGGGTTTGGGCACATCAGTGCGACGTGGCGCATGTACGGAAGTTGGTGGGTGCTTACTAGGCAGGTATCCCCCTTCTGGGGTCTCCTGGCATCCTTCTGCACCCACCTAGCCCATGTTGACAGCCTCACATCCCATTTGAATGGGGAGGAGGGGATCGAGTGGGCGTGGGCATGGGTTGCGTGTTTTTCTGTTGCATGTTTTTCTGTTGCACGTTTTTCCGTTGTGCATTTTCCGTTGCAGCAGGTCGGACCCAGTAGTATATAGCCTAAAGAGCAATAAATTAAAATTAGTTGATTGATAAAAAGAAAAAGAAAAAAGAGAAAAACTTATCTATGGCCCAAATGACATTTCTGTTGTTTGGGCCCACGTTCCGTCCAGTCGGCTCGCGTTTTTCGTTGTGGCAGGTCGTCCCCAGTAGTATACAACCTAAAAAGCAATGAATTACAATTAGTTGATTGATAAAACAAAAAGAAAAAAGAAAAAAACTTATCTATGGCCCAAACAACTCCATCCAGTCGGCTTGTTTGAAGGTGGTGATGATGGTGGCAGTGGGCATGGGAATGGTGGTGGCAGGTGCGCATGCAGTGGTGGTGGTAGAGTGGAGAGGATGTGCATATTCCATTAATGGCTGTAACTCCACACCTTGGTTGGGTAATAGAAGTATTAGATGTATTTAGATGAATAATGACTTGGTAGCTCAGTGGTTAAGCATGCTGTTATGTGTGCAGATCCAAGGTCGAGTGTTCAATTCTTGTTGCACGTTGAAGTTTTATTTGGGAAAACACATGCATTCCGGTTATTCCAGTTATGCTAGTGCTGTGCATCTGGTTGATCCAACTGTTCCAGGTAAAAATGAGTCCGGGTAGATTCCAGGGATTCCAGTGGTAAAACTGACCCCCCAGTCTGACCGGAATTATGAATTGTGAGAAAAATATATGTAAATGGAATTCCCCAGAATTCCAGAAATTCCGACTGGAATCCAACCAGAATAGTGTAATGTACTCCTCTATCTTGAGGTCATAAGACCAATGCGGAGGAAGGGTATCCACTTTAGTCTTATTAAAGACATCAGCGAATTCATGATACTCGGGCGGGATATCAGAGAGGTTGGATGAGTTAGCGGATTGGGTGGAATGGGCAGATAACCCTTCTGGAGCGAAGGTCATCTGAAAAGCTACTGCCCCAGGAAGTTTGCTAGCATGCGCATAAGTGGCAGCATTGATGAAGGAGATGTTGGGGGGTGTAAATTTAGGAGGAATGGGGTTTTCAGAAAGTGCAGAGGAGTCAAGGATTTCTACCGGAAGATTCGGGGACAAAGGTGACGTCAGGGGTGCTGGACCTCTTTGATCTGCAGAGTGGAAAGCGAGTTGGCTTGAAGACCAGTCAATCAACGGATTGTATTGCTTCAGCCAGTTATGACCGAGTATGGAAGAGTCAAGCGAGGTTACATAAAATGACAAATTGAACACTTCACCGGCAGGGAAGATGACCGGAAGTTTGATGACCTGAGTTATGGTGGAGTTGCAAGATCCATCAAAGAGTCGTAAACCGATCGGGTTAATGGATTCCATGCTGAGTTGGTTATTCAACACGAAAGAGGAGTCAAGGAAGCAGTGGGAGGAGCCAGAGTCGATAAGGGTTCGGAAAGGGGCAGAAGAGGTGGGAAAGGTTAAAAGAATGATTAGGGAGTCAGGGTCAGAAAGAGTGGACGCATTGAGATGAACATAGGCAGCCAAATGGGTAAGGTCAACACAACCCCCAGCCCCAATGGCTGTATCCTGAGGGTTGTGGACTATTTTTCCGAGTCCGTAGTCTCGGGAACAACAGTGGATGCATGGGCTTTTGCAGCTTTAAATTTTGGGCAGTTTCCTGCTACATGCCCTTCCTCACCACAGTAGAGACAAAGTCGTTCTCTCATGCAACGTTCTCGTTCCTCCCCAGTAAGCTTGCCATTCTTCCCCAACTTATTGGAGATGGACAACTTGGGCTTGTCCCAGGAATTGTTCTTTGTCGCAGAAGACTGCTGGTTGGAGGTGTTACCATGGGCGGAGTTTGAAGAGGCTTGGTTTGTCGACAGGGAAGGGCTTTTGGAAGAGTCCTTCCGACTAGAGTTAGTGACGTTACTGGAATTCTTTGTTTCAAAATGGGATTCATCTTCTTGCATCCAGTAGATGTTGTCGCTGTCCTGCACTTTCAAGCGCAGTTCTGCAAGAGTATTGGGTTCACCACCCTGGAGAACTTCTATGCGAAGCTGGAGCAGAAGACCACGGAAATAGTGGTCACGCAGGGCTGCTTCATTCCAGTTGACCCTAGAAGCTAATTCCCAGAAGTCAATGTTATATTTTGTGATATGACCACCTTTCTTCATTGCTAAGTCAGAGAGAGCTTTTTCTGCGTCTCTGACTGGATCATGTGGACCAAAGTTACTTTCCAGCTCAGCAAGGACAGCTTCATAGTCCCACATCCAGTGTGCGGAATCTGTCGGGTCATTCAGACCAGGCTCAAACCAACTGAGAGCTGATCCCTTAAGATAAGAAAGGATGAATATGATCTTTTTCTCATCAGAGGAAAATACGTGCAGACAGTCATGAAAATGAAGATTGCAGGAGACTAGGAAGTCTCTAAGTTTCTTCGTCAAAAGTGTCGGGGTCATGAACTTTGATTTTCTCAGTCTTGGGTGTGTTATTCTGACGAAGGGTGCAGATACTCTCCGAGAGGTTGTAAAGGACATCTATGAACCTATCCCCTGGCCCTGGGGCCCTGGGTCAGGGTTTTCCCCTGCGGGAGGTTGATCCTCAGGATCATTGGGATCAGGGTCACCCCCAGGGCCATCAGGTCCACTAGGGTCACCAGGTCCACTGGGGGGTCCATCCTCTAGACCAGGATCTTCCAACCTGAAGGGTTCAGGCTGGTTGATGCCCCCTACATACTCAAGGGGAGTTCTTGATCAAAAACCTTCTGGGTTGCCAGAAGGGTGTGGGGTATGGGTGGACATGAGATTGGCACTGATTGAGGGGGCTCCTGAGCCGATTTGTCGGAAGATGTTTGAGGGTCTGGAAGACACTCCAAAAGTAGTGGTGGGTTGAGGGTCAGAAAGGGTGGATCGCTGGATTGCAGAGATCCCTGGAATAGTACTGGCGTGTTGGGAATTTCTTGTTGTGCATTGGCGGGTCTCGGTAGGGGTCATAGAGAGGAAATGGACGAGTGAAGTGTGAGTTCATATATACTGTTAAGAACTGATCCTAGAAGGTTCATCAGAATCTGATCGGACACTGCGGGTGTTGTTCATGGAAGGTTGTTGGGTCATCGTGGATTCTGCAGGAGGGGAAACAGAAAGGACTTGGCTTCAGCTTGTAAGAAGCTGCGCCCTTCACCTCGTCTGGTGTCCTAATTTCAAGTTGGAGGTTTGGAGGTAGGAGTGGGAAAGTGCGGGTAAATGCAGGAAGGAGTATGGAGGGACTTAGGTTAAGTTCAGATGAGGTTAGAACTTCAGAGGGAGACTGGAGGTCAAGTCGAATGGAGTTCAGACTCTTAGAGAACCGAGGTTGGAGTAGAAGGAGGTTTGGATTGGCAGATTAAAGTCAAGTCTATGTCGATATATGAACCGAGGAATACAAGGCAAAACTAACTAAGCTTAAATACTGTAGTCCGGAATAATGCGGAACAGGAATGAAGACTGCAGCAGTGTCTCGACTGCATAGATAAATTATCTAGTGGGAGCCACACAGGAATCCATAGTCGAATTTGCAATAGAGATGGCAGCCTTGAGAAGGCAGCCGTGGATGCTGTACAAGGTGGCCTGGTGCACAGCAGTGTGGGCAGTGCACGGTGGCCGGGAACGAAATTGGGAGGCATAGACAAAAGTCAGGTTTGACATGCGGGAAAGGGTCGGATGGATGCAGGTTCCATTCGGGCGAGGAATGGTTCTTGACAATTACCCCCTACGAGCAGTGGCTCGTAGGCAGGTTGGTGGTGCTGTGATGTTGCTGTTGCTGTCTGGAAGTGGCGGTACCCGTTGCCACCCTGCAAGCAGAGGCTCGCAGCAGTGACATAGGGCATGGGTGGTGTATGGTGAGGGCCCAGGTGTGTTGTGTGGTAGCTAGGTGACGTCATTAGCAAAAGATAAGAAACTAAGAAAATAATCGTTAGTAAAAGAAATAAGATTTAAAAAAAACATACTCGACAGCCCAAATGACAACTAGCGTCATTTGGGCTGTCTGCAGCAGAGCCCCCTGATTCATCCTTGTTGTCCCCCCTGATTTGTCCTCGTCCCCCTGATTCCTCATCCTCATCATCCTGCTATTCATCATCGTCCAGGGCCCATTGCCACCCTGCAAGCAGAGGCTCGCAGCGGTGGCATTGGGCATGGTTGTTGTGGTCCAGAAGCAGCCCAATGCCGGCCTGTGAGCAGCAGCTCACAGCGGCGGCAAAGGCATCATTCAGTGGGTGGGCAATTTCGTTATCAAAATGAAAAGTACCTAAAAAAGAAGAAAAAACTTTTAGTTAGTTAGTTAGTTAGTAAAAGAAAAGAATTAACTATAAAACAATGTTATCTAGGGCCCAAACGACCCTTGTTCATCATTTGGGCCATCTACTCTGTGTTCATTTGGTTGTTGTGGTCATTTTCATGGAAACAGCATTGTTGGTGTTGTTGTTGTGGTCATGGGAAGTCATCTGGGAAGTGGCACCACATTTGTTTTTGGGTGAACAAATGTGACCACATGGTCTGTGCACAGCCACAGGGTATATAAGCACTCACCAAACAACTGTTTTTTCCCCTGGGCTTGTTCCACTTTATGTATATATACCATAAATAGTAATAGTAGTATTTATATTTTGTTCTTTTATATACTTTTGGATACTTATTTCTATATTTTGTACTCAACTTATGCTATATATCTAGTAGTATAAACATGTCTAAAAGACCAGTCTTACATTGGTTTTCGTGAGTTTACAAAAGTGATCAACTGACAACTGAACCAACCCCAATATGGGGTGAACCGAGACTGACAGTTTGGTCTTTTGCAGTTAAGTTCAGTTAAGGGTTCAGTCTTTTTCCAATCTTATGGACTGGACCCTTGAACACTACAAAGGTAAATGTAAGAATATCAGAGTTCGAGAGGAAGTCTGAGACAGGAGAGGAGACTAGAGATTGTGATGGGTAAACTTGATTGCTTTATGAACTGAAGAATACAAACAGAAGTAAATAGGTTTAATACTAAAGAACAGAGTTAGGTCAGAGACCAGTGGAGAACAGAGTAGTGGAGGTATCATAGGAATGGAAACTATATCTAAAATACTAATGCTATGCCAATCATTACTAGGTGACCTTGGTGGAAAATGGTTGGAAGTCCAACAAAAATCCACATTGCTGGAACAGAATCAAGAGATATTATTATATATTTGTTATTATTTGTTATTAATGAAAATAAGCTATATCTTCCTTAATGTTTAACTTGTAATAGAACAGAATATCATTGATGCATCATTAACATAATGGTTTCCACTATTTGGTGTTATTTATTAGGGCTAAATATAAAGTTTATATCCTGTATTTTATGTTTTATATATCATTCTGATCAGCTTGAGCTGATTTAATATTTTTTATTTCTTTGCATACTATTGGGTTTTTTATTACCAAATATTGTCAGGTATTTAGCATTATTTGATTATAGATCATAAAATATAAGGACTCGTACCTGCCAGAATTGGCCCTCACCCCCAAGTTGGGAATAATATGAGCATTGGAGGCATGAAGACATTATCTGGAGGGATGTACGCATCAGATTGAAATCTGGATGGATCATCAAAATCCCAAATACTTCATGTCAGCTAAAAAGCTTAACCACTGGCAAGCACATTGGGCATTATTCCTATCATGTTTTAATTTTCACTTGGTCCACAAAGCAGGAAGCTTAATGAGGAAAGTAGATGCATTATCCAGATGTATTGATCATAAAAGGGGGGTGGAGGAGGACAATAAGAATGTTACCTTACTCAAATCTGAATACTTTCGCATTTGTGCTATGCATTAAGGACATCTATTAATAGATAGCTCAGAAGTAGAAATGTTGTCTAAAATTAGACAATGTTCAGAAATGGACAATGAAGTAGTGGAAGCTGTGAAAGCTCTGAAGGGAGAGAAGAAGGGTAATATTAAAGGAGATGAATGGGCTGAGGAGCAAGGGTTGGTGTTATTCTGAGGAAAGGTGTATGTACTGAAGGATCAGGATTTGTGAAAGGAGATCATATGGTTACATCATAATACACTGACTGCCGGACACCCAGGAAGATGGAAGACGTTGGAATTAGTAATGAGAAAATATTGGTGGCCTGGAATTTCTAAATATGTGTTGGGGTATGTGGATGGATGTGATATGTGCATGAGGGGGAAGAAATTTCCAGAGAAACCTGCAGGGAAATTAATGCCAAACCCTATACCCAAAGTGCCATGGCAAGATATATCTTTGGATTTTATCACTGGAATACCCAAGGTTCAAGGGTACAATGCAATATTTGTAGTATGCGACCACTTCACAAAGGAGGTCCATATTATTCCTACTACTACAGAAACCTCAACATTGGGCTTGGCATGCCTCTATCTAAATCAGGTATGACAGTTACATGGATTACCTGACACAAGAGGCAGAGCAATATATTAGCCTGGAGAATATGCTGAGAATAATAAGAGAAAAAAAAAAAGACACTTTTTCCCTTGGGAAAAATAAAAGGAACCATCAGTGAAAATATATCATTTTCCCACACTTTTCTCTTTGTTCTTACTCAACTAAAATAACTTATCTATTCCTGAGAGAAAATCAGGTTAAAATAGAGGGGAAATATCTCTTTTTTTCAACATTTTCTCTATTTTTGGTGAAAAGAACATTTTTTTCTCCTGATTTTCACAATATTTTCTCCTAGCAACAGATTAGATATTTTTTCATAGAGAAAAAAGTGGGAATGTATGGGAAAATAACCTTTTTCTCCTTAAGTTTCTCAGGTTTTTCTCCTGGAAACAGGCTAGTTATTTTTTAGCAACAACCAAAAGGAGAAAAGTGTGGGAAAATAACATATTTTTACTGATGGTTCCTTTTATTTTTCCCTAGTGAAAAAGTGTCTTTTTCTCTCATTATTCTCAACATATTCTCTTAGGCAAAATATTGCTTTGCCTCTTGTGTGATACTGTTATCTCTGATTGCGGACCACAATTTGCTTCCACATTTATGCAAGAATTAAAATATTGGGGATTCAAACTAAATTATCTATGGCATATCACCCACAAACTGATGGGCAGACAGAGATAATGAACCAGGAGTTGGAGCAGTACCTACATATGTTTGTCAACTACCAACAAACCAACTGGCCCAAATGGTTGCCAATTGCTGAATTTTCCCACAATAACAAAATTTGGCTACTTGCATGTCACCCTTCTTCACTAATTATGGGTATCATTCCCGCATGGGAATAGAACCCTGAAGGGAAGTTAAGGTACAATCAATAGAAGACTTTGTATCTAAGATGCAAATAGTACAGGAAGAAGTGGAGGCAGCATTGATGAAACCACGTGATGATATGATGCAACACACAGATTGTACTTGAGCTCCTGCTCCAGAGTACAATGTTGGTGACTTGGTATGGTTAAGTACCAAGGACCTAAATATTCCATGACCTTCTAAGTAAACTCACAGAGAAACAAGTTGGCCCATACATGATCTCTAAAGTAATTTTGCCTAATGCAGTAGTGCTAAAATTACCTCGATCATTCAACATTGATCCTGAGATTAACATTTCCTGCCTATGCCCCTACCACCTGGCCACTATTCCTGGCCAACAAACCACTCCACAGCCTCCAATAACAGTAGAAGATGCTCCAAAATATATAGTTGAAGAAATTCTAGACTCACATCTTCAATGGAATAAATTGGAGTTCTTAATAAATTGGAAGAACTATACCAACAAAAATGATTTGTGGGAACCTGAAGAGAATTGTAAGTGAGTGCATAATGCAATTGCCCAATTCTTTAAACATAATCCAAATGCTCTGTGTCGCATTGCGAGAATGGTGTATGAGGGGATGAAATTCTGGCCTTACCAAAATTTCACAGAGGGGACAGATACAATATTTTCTCACCTGGAAGTTGAGGCATAAAAGGGGGGTAATGTTAGCTTAATAAAATTTCATTTTATTTTATTACGTCAAATTATGCTACACTTTGATAGCATGAGAATTTTATTTTGCAAACATCAATATCTATGGGCATGTACGAGCGCATCGGTAACAACAACATAGGTGTCACCCTAACACTTAGCTGCTAGCAAATACTGTGTGGGTTGTCTCTACAAGAAGTGTTGGGATATGGACAAGCCATGCATGGTCTGAGTAAATAATTCTATTATTAGTACATGCTATATATAGATCATAGTACATATCAATACTGCAATAGGAGTATATGAGACATCTAGACTCTAACCCCATGCAATAATAAGCCCAATAGGTTATAAGCCCTGGCCCTATCTAGCTTAATGAGTTAATTATCTGGACCTACCATGTTGGATGGAGAAACTCCTGAGCAACTAGTACCACACATACACTTTGTAGCCCCTAAACAAAGTGCTAGAACATATCCTTCAGGTTCGAGAGCCAGGGAGCCAGGAAACATGACTGATGCTCCATGTGATGTTGAATAAGCAAATGGTGTATTAAGGTGACACCAACGCTTACATGTCCATAGTAGTAATGATGTGCCCACAGATTATTAATAGCGGGACATTCTAATTACTGATTATGATTACTGATCAACACATCAATAGGTTATATAAATATTCATCATACATAGTTTGCAATAACAAGTCCATTATACTCTACCAAGTCCTCATTGCTCAATGCTTGCTCATGGTGATGAACCTGCAGCAGAACCCCACAATTATATTGCACTAATCTGAACCAAGGAATATTTGAATGTCAGTAAGTTGTCTGACCATGATCATTGAATGGACCCGAACTGGCATGAATAGAAGGAAAGGATGAAGAGAGTCTTTATCAATTGTGACATCACCAAATATATTACTGGAGATGTAGAAAGACCCAATAATCCTGTAGGTGCATGTAACTGGGACAAGAATGACACTTGGGCCCAACAGGTTATAATTCAGAACATAACCTCCACACAGATGAACCATGTAGGCTCAAAGGATACTGCAAACAAAATGTACCATGCACTTTCGGCAACTCATGAAAATATGGTGCATCAGATGGTTACATTTATATTAACTCAATTATATGAAACCAAAGTACATGATGGAGGAGATCTCTTGAAACACCTTGATCCAATGAAGTCCCTCCGCGACAGAATTAACCAGTTCCCAAACCCAAAATTTCATGTTTCAGATACGTGATTCAAGTCCACAGTTTTGGTGTCCTTACCCCCCAGTTGGCAGACCTTTGTGGACCCTTATAATGGGAATGCCAATGATGCCAATGATCCAGATCCAAAATGCCATATGTCCTCAGATCAGTTTATAGGTATAATATGGGAGATACAAGATACAGGCCAATCAAAGTAACAACAGGAATAATGGAGATGGTAGCACTACCTTGGTTAATACCCAGTCAGCTACTAGTAAACTCCTGGAAGTTTGTATTATGGATCACAAAGAAAGTGCAAAACCATATTGTGAACACTACAAGAAACCTGGACACTGGAAAAGTAAATGCCACAAATTCCCAGGAAATAAATGTTATAATTGTGGAAAATATGGACACCATGCAAAGGATTGCTGAAAGAAGAAGAGGGACAAGAATAAAGACAAGGGAAAGAAAGGTGAGGGGACAAGTGGAAGAAAAGATTAGTTGAATGTGGGGGAGGAGCATATTGGATTCCCAGTTGATGAAGAACTGCATAATTTTGATACTTTCAATGTCTGTAACTGTAAGGGGAACTACCCCAGGTATATATTCCCTATCTACTGTTCACATCCTATGGAAACCTTTCTCATTCATTACTCTATTCATCTTTATTTATCATTGTTTACTCTCTGTGCCCCTCTGTGGCCCCTGGTGCCTTTCACAACAGGCAGGGCAAAACTTTCCCAGAGAGAAAATATTGCAAAAATGTGGAGAGAATTACACCTTTTCATTTAGCAAACAAGTAGGGAAAAACTAGTGAAAATAACTTATTTTCTGTTCAGTTTCTCTTCAATCTGCCTAAGGAAAAATATATCATTTTTGTGGAGAGAAAACAAAGGGAATTTCCAGTAAAAAGAACCTATTTCTTCTTGATTTCCCCCTAATTTTTGCATAGGAAAAAAGAGTGATATTTCCTGCAAAAGCAAATCAGAAATCTTGACTGAATATAGCTTATTTCTTCCAAATTTTGACCTGGAAAACTGCATGTGAAAAAATGTAATTTTCTCCTCATGTTTGCCAGCTTTTCACCAGGAGAAAAAGAAACTCCTGCCTGTTTGGGTCAAGAGCACAGCCACCAATATTGACATAAGCAGGCAAGAGTTTCTTTTTCTCCTCGTGAAAAGCTGGCAAACATGAGGAGAAAATTACACTTTTTCACATGCAGTTTTCCAGGTCAAAATTTGGAAGAAATAAGCTATATTCAGTCAAGATTTCTGATTTGCTTTTGCAGGAAATATCACTCTTTTTTCCTATGCAAAAATTAGGGGGAAATCAAGAAGAAATAAGTTCTTTTCACTGCAGATTCCCTTTTTTTTCTCTCCACAAAAATGATATATTTTTCCTTAGGCAGATTGAAGAGAAAATGAACAGAAAATAAGTCATTTTCACCAGTTTTTCTTTACTTGTTTGCTACATGAAAAAATGTAATTTTCTCCATGTTTTCTCCATATTTTCTCTCAGGCAAAATGTTGCCCTGCCTGTTGTGTTTGTGCCCCCCATATCCTCATCCTCTGGGTCTTGCCCTTACAGTAATGCTGATGGCAATGATGAGCACTTGATATTTTATGATTGGTTAGCAGATTCAGCAACAACCTTGCATGTAATGCATCAATGAGAGGCCTTGACTGATTATGCACCTTTGGGAAATATTTCCATAACAGGTGTAGGAGGTCAAGAAGTGAAGCTTGCAGGCTGCAGAACTGTTGAATTAATTTCAACATATAAAGGTCAAACTTACATTCTACATTTCAAAAATGTTCTACATGTGCCCAGAATGCAAAATAATATGATTTTGTTGGGGCGATGGGATGATGCCAGAGGAAAATATACAGGTGGAGAGGGACAAATCACTCTTATTACAAGACATGGTAACCAAATAGCTCACAGCACCAAAATTGATAACCATTTATACAAGATGGAGATGGTTATTCGACAATCACAGAATTCTAATACCTTTCTAAATGTCGATGGGTCATGTGTTCATCAAACATTTGTTGGGAATGATGTGCCTCCAAATTTGGAAACTTGGAACTGAAATTTCAGACATATTGGGTATACCAGACTTCAAAAATTATTGGACAGCAAATTAGTGGACAGATTCAACATTGATATCCAGTCACCAAGACCAGATTGCATAGTGTGTACTGAGGCAAAGCAACATGTTGAACCCTTTCCTAAAACTTCCAAATGAAACACTGAACCCAGAGAAATGACACATATCAACTTGTTGGGAAAATACATGATCAAATCTATTAATGGACATCAATATTACCTGCTATTTGTGGAAGACGCAAAGAGATATATTACTGGAATGTCTGAAGAAAAAATCAGGAGCAGCACAAGGTGTAATCAATTATTTGGCTCACCTGATAACTCAGAACTGACAACTGAAGGGGATACAAATTGATTGTGGAAAAGAATTTGTAAACAACAAACTAGGGAATTGGTGCAAAGAACGTGGTATAGAAATTTGCTTAACCATGCCATACTCACCTTCACAGAATGGCATCACAGAATGTATGAATCGCACACTTGTTGAACTATCACGCACTATGCTCACCACCAATGACCTTCCTGAATTTCTCTGGGAGTACACAGTTTTACATGCAGCTTATCTTAGGAACCAATTGTATAATAAGCACCTTCAGAAATCAACACCTTACAAGTGCTGGCATAATAGAAAACCAAACATGTCTACCTTATGTAAATTTGGGGCCCCCATTTGGGTTCTGATACAAGGACAAAAAGAACAAAGAAAAATGCTACCAAAATCTAAGCACTGAGCATATGTTGGATTTGATGATGGCACTAGAGCAATTAAATATTATAATGCAGAAACACAAAAGGTATTTACCTCTAGAAACTTCCAGAATATTAACCCACCAGAAACACCTTCACCTCCAGAGCAAATCACTGTTACACCTGATGTGCTGTGTGAGGGGGAGTCTGATGGAAGCACACCACCTCAGGGTGTAACAGGTTCTGATGATATAACTCCAGACCTTGAACCCAAGAAGCACAAGCATAAATGGAATGAGATAGAGAAGGATGTGGATATTAATGAACTGCGAAAGACATGTGGAATTTGTACCAACTATTGATACCTTCAAAATCCCTTTACAGAAGAGGAAGATGATGATGAAACCTTCCTATCAATTGAAGAGATATATGCAATAATTGCTGGAGGTGAACTTACCAGCCTAAAGGATGCTAGGAACTACCCAGAGTGGTCAGAATGGCAAATCACCATGCAGGAAGAGTTGGATTTGCTGAAGGAGATGGGCACTTGGGAACTTGTGCAGAAACCTCCAAATGCACTCCCTATCAATGGGTCTTTATAAAGAGAAGAAATAATCAGGGGGATGAAATAAGGAAATGAGCAAGACTGGTAGTAAAAGGATGCACACAGAAGCCAGGTTACAATTATATGGAAACCTACTTGCCTGTTGTTGGGATACATTGCGTGCAATTCTAGTTAGTGTTTTAAGATCCAGTTAGGTCCGGTTTTTTGACCCCAAAAGGGGTAGACCATGACTGTAACCAGTCCAGGACCAATGCAGATATTGGGATGCGAACCATGTCAGTATACCTATGGATCCAAATATTAAGCTAGTACTGAATCCAGATCACAATGAACCCAACTGAAGTAATTCATATGCAAAATTATTGGGAAGTCTACAGTTTATTGCAAACTCCACAAGCCTGGATATCTCATGACACCATAAATAAATTGGCTGCCTACACCACTAACCCAGGACTCCAACACCATGGTTCATTAAAGTGGATACTCAGGTACCTTGCAGGTATGAAAACTCTTGGGATAACTTACTGCACATCTCAGGATGCAACTGGAGAAAATAACCTCTTCTATGGGTATGCAGACACTGCCTTTTCAAATGTGGACAACCACAAGTCCACAATGGGATACATTTTCCTAACAGTGGCAGCAGTGACCTGGAAATCAAAGAAACAAAGGATCATAGCCTTGTCATCTACAGAGGCAGAATATGTAGCTCTCTTGGAGGCTGGACGCAAAGCAACATGGCTCAGAAATCTATATGGTGAACTTGGATTTATTCGAGAGGACCCAACCATTATTTATGGAGACTATGAGGGGTCTGTAGTATTAACACACAACCCACAATTCCATCAACAGTCAAAGCACATTGCTCTTTGCCATCACTGGGTCAGGGACCTCATGAATGAAATGGTTCTTGATATACAGAACTGTTGTGATCCAGAGCAAATGGCAGATATATTAACTAAAGCTCTACTGAAGCCAAAATTTACTCGACATAGAGAAATGGGCATCTAGTCGATGTACTAGTAACCTAGTAGCTTTCCTTGCATGTGGATAGGTTTTTCCCACAGGGTTTTCCATCACACAGAGGTTTTGATGCACCTGGATGAAGTAACCATTCCCCTGTACTTGAACCATGGTAGGCTTGAGGAAGAGTGTTGGGATATGGACAAGCCATGCGTGGACCAAGTAGATAATTCTATTATTAGTACATGCTATATATAGATCATAGTATGCCAATACTGCAATAGGAGTATACGAGACATCTAGGTCTTGCTTTGACTCTAACCATGTGCAATAATAAGCCCCCTCTTTCTTGAGCAATTATGAAGCCCAATAAGAAGATGTGAGGGGGTGCCTGCATGATGGGGAATTGATGGATTGATGCAGGAGGTTAAAAATAGATTAGTTTATTGAAGAAGGTGGTTCAGACTCCTGTTATGGGTGGAATACCTAAGAGAACACAACTAAAGTTCCCCCAGGTGTATATATACTATGTTACTTGTACATTGTTTTACAGACATGTGCACACATACACATAGAGTGTATACCTGGTTACTGGCCTGCACTGGTTATCTCACTGGTTATCTCACTGGTGACCTCTGCACTTCAACCTGTAATATGTCAACTAAAAAGGGAAGTTCAGGTTCTAAATTCAGATTGATGTCCACTGCCTTTGCCTTGTCCATTTCCTTGATGATAACCCTCTTAGGGGTACAATCCCACTGGAGGCATGTTCCAGCACATGTCAAAACAACATCAGTTCAGTTCATGTCTTCCACACATCTCCAGAAGTTGATCTGTATGTCATACATAGTGATTAGTCAGTAATTGATCTCATGGAAAATGTGCCTCAATGATAATTAGTCTCCTTCCTTTTTGGTATTTTATTATTATTATTTAATTCTCTGATCAGTAGTGAGTCAGAACTTGTTCACATGTTGATTGTCTGATAACCATAGCGGCCATGGGCACGATCATGCCGCCAAGTTTGCTTGCACATCGCATTGCTGATTGCTGATGTCATCTCCTCTCTCCTTCTTTCCTTCATGTCTATGAATGGGGGGCGGCATTGACTGAGCTGTCCAGCCTCTACAGTGGGAGCCCCTGGGTATCGAGGCTCAACATTGTCCCCTGTTTCTTCCTTGTTCTTCTTCTCCCTGTTCTCACATTCCCTGCGAGTTCATTGTTCATTCCATGCTGATCTTTCATCCCCCTGATCATCAGACCCACCCTCAAATCAGCTCACAGTTCAGCGATCAAGCTAGTTGGCCAATGTCCCAAAAATCTTCTGCCATGTGCCACCCAAACTTGAACCAGCCCAATGCCCCAGTGATGTGATGCAGCAGAAACGACAGGAAGATGACAACAATGATGACAACAAGGACCACCAAATGAGTGAGCGGCGGGAAGATGGACATGAGGACAAGATGGGGGTACAAGGACAAGGCCCCAGGTAAGTGTTTTTGTTGTTTTTTCTCATTAAACTAACTTCTATTTTCATTACCTACAGGGCTTATCTCACAATGACACCATAATCCCAACCAATCCACCCACACATCCATCTGCTGACTGAGGACTGCCCACACTGCTGCTCGTAGGGTGGAAGGTTGGTGCATACTAGGAAATGACTGAGGACTGACCACAAACAACAAGAGGGAGTCATTGGATACCAGCACCAACCACAGCAACAGACAACACACCACCTGCCCCCAGCCTTGCAAGCAACTGCTGGTGGGGTGGATGGTGGGTGGAATGATGATGACAACCAGGAGCAGAGGACAGGGATGACAATGACAATGATGGCAGGACAGGACAGGGTACGATGACAGTGACAGGACGGGTACAGGGAAAGGAGATGACAATGATAGGAACAACAATGGGGACAGTAACAAGGAATGGGGTACTACAACAACAATGAATGGAGGACCATGATGAACTGGGGAACGATGCCCAAGATGACCAACCACAAGTCACCTAGCACCCCCCCATGACAATGGACGACACACTCAACACTCCATCCTGCTCATGGGGTCAATGGCAGGCAGAGCGATGACAGATGTATGGAAGGTGCCAGAGATGATGGAGATGCAGGGAGGGGACATGACAATGAGGGGAAACAAGAGACAGTGGGGAAGGGGAACAATGACAAATGATGAGGCACAAAGTGGTGGGGGGCACAAATCGGGAGGGGAACAACAGCCACCACAACCACCACTTGAATCCCTGATGCTCATGTTTCATTTTATTTTTATTTTTGTTGTCTGTACCTTATATAACAGGGTGTGGGGGGGTATTTGATTAACTATACAATACACCATTTAACAATGTAGAATGTGAAATATAAGGCAACCGTTGAGTTAAAACCATGGTGAATATACATAGTGTTACATTACAGTGACCGGTTGATTGGTGATGAACCTATGTGGAAAGGCCAGAACTTAAGAGTTGTGGCCAATCGGTCAACACAAACATGATCAACCTGACTGGTCACCAATCAGCCTAGGCTGCAACATACTTACAAAGTTGATAAAACATAGTCATATTCTCATAAGGGCATACTAACATAGAGTAAGAGCAATCATAACTACTGCAGGACATATGCTATTACCATGTAAGTTGTGACTTGCAACAAGATGTGAGGGGCCCCAGGCCATTTAAGCTTGCATCTGCTCCTGCTTGCCCTGTTCATCCTGCTCATTCTCTTCCTCCTCCTCCTCCTCCTCCTCCTCCTCCTCCTCCTCCTCCTCCTCCTCCTCCTCCTCCTCCTCACCATCTTCAAGGGCAGCCAATTCTGTGGCCGTCAGAAGCTTATACAAAGCCCAAACATGGTTCCCATACTTTATGATGAACACACATCAGGGGATGTCCTTCCAATCAGGATTGGAGTCAGTCAAAAGACAATCACTCTTCAAAGGAAGTGCAATTGGGGCCATGGTGTAACAAGCATGATTCCTGGGCAACATCATGTTGAAAAAGGCAGGATCAAACCAATCCAAAGGACAATCCACAGGTATGCATACAGAAATTTGGCTCTCAAGATTCTCAGGATGTGGGATGCAAGGCTCCTCACACCTCCTGCTACCATGGAAAAGAGGGTTCCCTGCTTTGCAGCTATTGTCAATGTGGTGCAGAAAGTTGGTAATGTGGTGATTGCATGCTTTCTTCCTCATAATGAAGAAACCACCATCAGGGTTCCTCTCATCATCAGATGTGCACTCGTATGAACCAGCTAGAAGCCTGATACGCTGGTTCCAGCCATGGTCCTTCAGATAGGTGCAGCGCTTGAGAGTAAGCTGGAGTTAAATTTAGTGATTCAAGTTTGAAAGATAAAAATCAAACAGTACCAATTGGTGGTTCTTGTATGCTTTGTTCTCCTTGACACCTTGATGGACACTGCCCTCCTCTTTTGCCTCCTTCCTTGCAAGCTTCTTCATATAACCCCACATGAAATTGTGATATAGTTTCTCGAGGACAGGTCTATTCTGGAGGTAAGCAAGATGTGGAGCAAGATGTAATGTAGTAGCAGCCTGCTCAAAAGTCCACATAGCAATTGACTTGAGGGCTCTGTTATACAATGAAGTGTGTGTGCCACCAAGAAGATCAGGATGCCATGCTGGTAGACCAAAAGGGTGAACCTTTGAAAAGATCAATCAAAGATCATGCTCTGGGATGCGAGCAATATTAAGGGCAATATTTGAGTCTGGCACTACACTGCATCGCCTGCAAAGCTCTTTGATCGCATCAAGTGCTGCTGTATCCATTGCTTGAAACTGACCATTGTGGGTATTGCCTTTGAGCAAAGCATTTATTTTGCCAGCAGAGGTGAGACATTGTGAAAAGGTATTCAAGGTATGATTATCAGGGGCCTCAGGAACTGATGTGTTGGTTACAGCACCCATTAGGACACAAAGGTGGGTCTCAAGGGCAAGCTGAGTTGTACTGTTTTCTTCAGATGATGAGTATTTTCTTTTTCACTCCTCCCCACTTCCCCAGGAACAAAGCCCTTTGCCCATGGATGCTTTGATGAAGTTGATTCAGATGCCTGGGGTCTCTTGTGTCTGGAAGACCTTGATGGGGGGGATGGTGGCATAGCTGGGATAGTGAAGAGGACCTATGGACCACAAAGTGAGGAAGATATGTCAATGTAAGAACACAAGAACAAATGTCGTACATGAGGCTTCAGATCCATATGGTCACCTGACTAAATCTTGACATGACAAGATCACCTGATGAGATGGTATTCTGAATGATCACAAAATTCAATTCATCATGGAAATTTCCTTACATGATGCTACAAAAAAAAATACTTCTGCATCGCTCCTAATGAGTGACACAATTTAGATTATTTGTAAGGCCACTCCCTGTTGTAGAGGGGGCTGCAGGTATAAATAGAAAAATCCTGCTGTCTCACTTGTTGGAATGGACTGATATTGTAGATATTTGAGTACTTACATTCTTGTTTAGTAGACCTTGCCAGCATACTAATTACAGTCATTACCATTACTGTCACACTCAGTGGTTGTTCTTCAACAATGCTGAGCAGTACATTGTTCTTTTATTACTTACTAGTAACCTTACTTACAGAGTATCTAGCATTATTTCAATAGGTACTTAATATAGTGGTTGTTCTTCAACAACGCTGAGCACATTATTTCAATAGGTTATGGGCCCTGGTCCCACCCTGTAAATTCATTCCAGTCCTTATGAAAATCACTCACAAAATCCTCCACTTCAAGTCTCTTGCTTTACAGCCTCTCATTCACAAACATAGATGCCTTTGCAACCCCTTAAGTCCTCCATCTTTCACGAGATAACCCCATCTGCCACAATGACATCAGCCATGTCATCAACAGCTGACAATTTCACCAAATTGACTCACAGGAACTACCATACCTGGGCGCCTCAGATGACCGCCAAACTTCAACGGCTTGGGATCTGGTGTATGTGCACAGGTGATGAGTCAGTCCCATCCGCTTGCCCTATTGCATCAATTCCTGACAGTGCAACAATCCCGGAGAGGATTGCCCTTCAATGGAACCACCAAGAGGAAGTATGGGCCTACAAGTCTGCCTGCTGTCATAATAACCAGGCCATTGGGATGATCAAGACTCACATTGAAGTTTTGCAGTATGAGGGCCTCAACAACAAGTCTGCGAAAGAGGTCTGGGACACTCTCGTTATGAGACACAAGGGCATTCACACTGGTCTGTCTGTGTTCTACATGAAACTTGCCATACTTGAGAAGAAATACACTGACAAAGAAGATATGCATGAACACCTAAATTTCCTCACCATGGAGAATCAAAAACTCGGCAAAAAGGGCTTCAACAATGACTTCCTCACCCAAGTCATGCTCATGTCCCTCCCACGAGAGTCTACCTGGAAGACTCTAGTCATAGTTCTGCTCCAATCCACCTCTGACAACAAACCCCTCACGACCACCAACATCACGACACATCTCATGCAAGAGTACCATTGCCTAAACGGTAATGATGCAGACTCTGCTCTTGCTGCTCGTTCTGGAAAAAAGGCTGGCTCTTTGAAAAAGGCCAACTGTTGATGTGGTTACTGCAAGAAGCAAGGTCATACTGAGGATGAATGTCAGAAGAAAAAGAGGGATCAGGAGAACGATGATGGCAAGAACTCAAAGGAAAAGGAGAAAAAGAAGGGTGGCTCAACAAGTGCAAATGCCGCAAGTGTGGAACCCAAGTCTGAGGTTACTGAATCTGCACATATCGCACATGCATTCGACAAATTCCCATCTGATGATGAAGATGTACATGTCTTCATAGCTTCAGACATTGTTGCCCTCCTCTCTCGAGAATCGAAGGATGAGACCTACATTGACTCAGGCTGCTTGCCATCTCAGCCCACATCACGAATGTTTCTTGGACAGCACCTACACCACTCTCGAGAAACTGATTAAGGTACACCTTGGAAATGCCTCAGTCATCCAAGCCATTGATAAAGGTTCTCTCCGCTATCTCATGAATACACCAAATGGAATTGTTCCCACCACCATTCCCAATGCTCTTTATGTGCTGGAACTCGCTGCCTCACTCCTCTCTGTTGCACACTTTACAGATCGAAGCAAACATTCTCTCACCTTTGATGATGATGACTGTTTCATCAACTCAAAGCAATTGGGCCACTGCGTTGCCACTGCTTGTAAAACCAGTCGGAGCCTCTACAGGCTAATTGCTTGCCCTATGACATCCAAGGAGTATGCAAATGCTGTTCACACCTCTCACCATGTTGATATTAATGTCCTACACTGTTGCCTAGGTCATCTCAGCCACAACAACATCAAACAACTAGTTGCTAAAAGCATGGTAGAAGATGTTGATTCAGTGGGAGGTCATGTAGAATTTTGTGAGGCATGCATACATGGCAAACAACATAGATTCCCATTTCCACAATCTGGAAAATGTGCTCGACACAAACTGGACCTTGTCCACTCTGATGTCTGTGGACCACTACCTCTCAGCTTCAAGGGATTCTGCTACTTCATTATGTTCTGTGATGACAACACTTGTGAAGTCTGGATCTATTTTATGCACACCAAGTCTGAGGCCTACAGCAAATTCAGAGAGTTCAAAGCACTCATTGAACTACAAACTGGTCTCAAGATCAAAGTTATTTCACACTGATGGGGGGGGGGGGGAGAATTCACATCTCTTGAATTTTGAAGCCTTTCTGAAGAACTGTGGGATTCTCCATCAGAAAACAGCACCCTATACTCCAGAACAAAATGGTGTTGCAGAAGTCCTCAACCGTATCATTGTTGAATGTGGCCATTGCATGCTTTATGAAGGAAATCTCTCAGCCTACTTCTGGGTCTATGCATTCTGCTGTGCTGTATACCTTATGAACTGGTCACCAGTCACTTGTTTGCACAATTCAACTCCTGAAGAAGCCTGGTCTGGTGTCAAACCTATCATTGCACAGTTCTGACCCTTTGTCTGTCCAGCATATGTCCATATTCCCAAAGCCAAATGCACAAAACTTGCCCCCAAGTTGAAAAAGTGTGTCATGCTTGGTTACAAGCCAGGTACGAAAGCCTATCGCCTCTGGGATCCAAAAGCACGATCAGTTATCATTTCATGGGATGTCATCTTTGATGAACATCCCAATCCTACTGCACCACCAGAACCAAAGATTGATCTCTCTGAACTCCTCTGGAATGGTGAGTTACCTGGAGATGGTATTGAAGGCATCACCCAAGTGGGAGATGCATGGAATGAATCAGACTTGGACCCCACTCCTCCATCCACTGCACCTGCTCATCCTACAGCTGATCCAACTACCAACATTGAGAAGGAGCCTCCATCGGCTCCAGATCATTCATCAATTGAACCACCTCTTAATTCTCCTCCTCCTCCACCTCATCACCATCGTCACACAGAACTGGAACTTCTGGGTGAACCTCCTATTATCAATGGACCACGTGTACAATGCCCACTGGAATGATATAGGCAGGATCCCCCTCCACCAGTTCCTGATGCTCCGGTGAATGAAGAGGAACCTCACATAGATGATGAAGCCATGGCAGAGATTGCTTTTGCCTTTGCTGCTTCCTCTGCTTCCTGGGTATAGTGATCTACTCACTCTCAAGGAGGCTTTGGACAGTCCTGATGCTAACATGTGGAGGGAAGCTATTGAAACTGAGGTAAAATTGCTTGAAGACATGGGCACTTTTGAAGTCGTCGACAGGCTACCCAGTGGACATAAAGCTGTTGACTCCAAGCTTGTTTTTTGTGTCAAGCGCCACAATGACAGCTCCATTGAACGCTTCAAAGCACATTTAGTCGCAAAAGGGTTCAATCAAGTTCCTGAAATAGATTTCGATGAGACATTTGCTCCTGTGGTAAAGCTCACCTCAGTCTGCATTCTCTGTGCCCTTGCCACACTCCTCAATCTCCACTTTCACCACCTTTATGTTAACACTGCTTTTCTCAATGGGACTCTCTCAAAAAGATCTACATGTGGATGCCAAAAGTGATTAGATGCCATTCTGAAAAAATAGTTTGATTGTTTCAGTCAATCTATGGTCTGAAACAAGCCTCCCGAGTATGGAACCAACTCCTTGACGTCAAACTCTCAAAGCTTGGTTTCCACCACATCACTGCAGACTACTGCATCTACATTCTTCATGTTGGAAATGACATCTGCTTCCTTGCAGTCTATGTTGATGACATGGGACTGCTTTGCAACAATCTCACATTTATGGAGAAGAAGAAGAAAGAAATTGGAAAGGTATTCAAAATCAAAGACCTTGGACCCATTTCATGACTACTTGGTTTGGCAATTGAGTATGACTGTGAAAATGGAATCTCACAGCTTTCACAGTCTCAGTACATCCAGCAGTCCCTCGAACATTATGGTATTGATGATGGATGTACACATCCTACTCCTCTCAGCTCTGGGTCAAAACTCACAAAAGCTGACTGTCCACAAACCACTACTGACATTGATGCAATGAAAGCTTATCCATACCAAAGCCTCATTGGAACCCTCATGTATGCCATGCTTGGAACTTGTCCTGATATTGCATTTGCTGTGGGTGCACTTAGCAAATACAGTTCAAATCCAGGCAGGACACACTGGAATGAGGCAGTGCATGTACTTCACTATCTTTCTGGAACAAAGGGTCTTGGGCTTGTCTATGACAGAAGCATGGGCATCAACTTGTCATCATTCATTCTTGGCTACACAGATTCAGACTGGGCTGGAGACCTGGATATGCGCAGATCAACTGGTGGATTTGTATTTTTGGCTTGTGGAGCTGCCATTTCATGGAGCAGTAAACTTCAACTGTCCCCTGCACTCTCATCAACTGAAGCTGAATACATGGCTTGTACACATGCTGCACAAGAAGCAATTTGGTTGCGACAACTTCTTGAACAGCTTGGGTACAAGCAGACAATGCCAACCAATATTATGGGAGACAATCAAGGTGCAATTGCACTTGCCAAAAACCCTGGAGACCATCCATGCACAAAACACATTCAACTTCATTATCATTTCATTTGTTTTGTGATTATGGTCTTATATGCCACTTCCTTCTCTTTAGGTTTTTCCTGTGGTGCACCAAAATCTATTTGCTGGTGGTGCATACCATGTCTCCAGAATATTTGTGTATGGGTCCTTCAATACCTCCCTGACTTTGTCTACCTTGTCCTTCTCTTTTTCCTTTCCTATTTCCTTTCCTGGTATAGCTTCCTTAGGAATATTCTCAGGAATTTCCTTAGGTATTTCCTTCTCCCTAAAAACTTGTCCTGGTAACCTGTAAGGTTGGTTCCTAATCTCTATGCCATCAAATTTTTCTTTCTTCAGTGTCTGGATCTCCCCATATAATTTCTCAATCTGCTCTTCAACAGACAGTTTGATAGGAGCTGCCAAAACATTTTTCATACCTTTGTTTCTTGTGCCCAAGCAGTTGTACATAAGGGTGACAGCTGCTCCTCCTACTATTGCTGCTGCATTGGCCACATTGACAATTTGTCCTGGGAACCATTGGTGCCACTCATCAATGCTACACATTCCTTTGACCACTTTCCTGGAATGGTTCTAGGAGCATATGCACCCTGTTGGGATTTGAATCAGCTAAATCAGCATCTTGGTATCAGTATTGGTTACTTACTTAGAAACTTACATAATCCAGTGCAGCAGTAGAATAGCCGGGTATAGTTGCACAGCAGACACAACTCATATATGGTATATAAACCCTAGCTACAGTAGTGTACACCCATCAGATTGTTTAACCTTAGAGGCTAACACCTAGTACCAATCACTAAAACTCTACAAGATGAAGTTTCCCATCTGCATTCTTCCTAATTTTCTATTCCTGCATGCTACCTTTCTACTTCTGCACATTCAGGAATATAGTGTTCTATTCTCTCACAGAAATTGCATGCTCCTGTATCCCTCCCTGGTCCTACCCCACTAATCCCATGTCCCCTACTATTCCCTCAGTTTCCTCTGAAGCTGTTCATTCCTAGTGCATTAACTAGGTTTGTTGAAAGATTTGTTGCTGAGTGATCCACCATTTCTATAAATTCTGACTTGGTTTCTTTCTTTTGCTCCTTTGTTGGTTCTAGGTTCTTCTTCATTGTTAATTTCTTAACACCATGTAAAATGTAAGAATCCTGCTTTCTTCATGTCTTCCAGTGCCCAGTGTTTGTCAGGATCCTGATATGACTTCTGAATTTCCAAGTGATGCTCAATTCTTTGCCAAAGCCCTGGGCCAATGCCTTTAATAAAAATGCTCTGCTTTGTTCTGCATGGAAAATTCTCCCTTTGTGAGTTGAGAAAGACATTATTGTATAGAATTCCCAGTAGAAAGAGGTGAACACAGCTGGGGCTGGCCTGTGTTTCCCATGAAAACACAGGTCTCGGACACATGTTTTGTGACTTTGATGTGTGTTTCCTTGAGAAACACCTTATGTAAGCACTGCCAAAAAGGTGATTATGTAATGGTTATCCCAAGGAAACATGGATTAGAAGTCACAAAACATGTTTCCGAGACCTGTGTTTTGCATGGAAACACAGGTCAGCCCCAACTATCCCTCCCTTTTTCCTTACCAATTTATCCATGTCTGCCATTGTCCAATGCTCATCATCATTTGCACCTGGATATAAGTTGGTGACTTCCTTCTTCCACTTCTTGTAAGATTGCCATGGTCCATCATAGGGAACTAAGGATTTCCAAGTATCCACAGTGTCAACCTTTAAGTACCTGATCACTTGTTTCTTCTTTTTTGCATCATCAGCAATCTGTGCATTTGCCAACAATGTTTCCAACTCCACAAAATACTTTCTGAGTTCCCTAGGTTCTTCTTCCACAAAGTGTGGTGCTGTGTGGTGCCTCACTGCTGGCATTGGTATTGGTACTGGTGCTGCTGCCATTTCCTCTACTTCTTTTCCTACTTGGAAATCCTGTTCTATTTCCTCTTCTGAAAATTCTGCTGCACATAACTGAAATGGTTTTGAACTATCCTCTGTATTGGTAGAATATCCTTCAGATGCCTCCAAATCTTTGCTTGTTCCTAAGACTGCTGAGCCTCCTGGAAATAATTCTGTGAAACTTGTATGGGTGTGTAATTGATCACCAGGAAACCTGTTCCTGAATGGCTTGAAAGATTCTTTGTTTAATCCTTGGTTTTCTTTCCTTGGTTCCTTGATTTCCTTTTCCTTTTCCTTTTCCTTTTCCTTTAACCATCCTTGGCCAAATTTTGTCAGAGATCTTTTAAAAACCCTTGTGGTGGGCTCCAGAAATTATACACTCTAGTGGAATCTGAACACAAAAAAACCCCAAACAAGGCCCTTAAGGTACAATGAAGACTTATGTCTGGCATTCCTCTGAGAGGGTTTGGAGGAGGCCCATCTTCAAATCAGTTCACCATTGTCACCAATGCCTGGGGGCAGCAAAAAAGAAAAAATAAGGATGACAATGAAGACAGCAACAGCACTGACTCTGTCCCTGACTACCCATATGACCCTCCAGACTCCAGAGGGGGAGCAGATTACCACAGAACCATCTTTGGAAACCCTCTCTGAGACACCTATATTCCAACACTGTCCTTACCCCATTTGGCAGTGCCAGACCATGAGCTACCCACTTAAGGCAACCAACCCTGACCCCCTACTTAGCATAGATTGTCCCACCAAGAAAGACTACCCTAAGTAGGCCTAAGACCAGGGGATAGTTCCAAGCTCCATGGTCCTCCCCATGCTTAGGCCTGGACATCCCATTGGGAAGCCCCAAAAGGCAGTTTGGTCTGCCCCACAGAACTATATCTGGACCAAGTATACCTTGGGGGGGAGGTCCAACTGCTGTGGGCAGCCCCATCTTACATTTGGGCCAGTCCCAATCATGTGGGATTCCCCTGCCCTGTCACATCACATATACTTGGGAGTCCCAAAGGTGATGTGACAATTAACTAATATAGCTTCATTTAAACAAGAGATCTAAGTCTTTATATGTTATATGTGTAACTTATGCTTGAATAGCCAGATACTGTTACCTACAGGTATGAGAAGGTAGGTGAAGATAGAAGGTGATACAATTGAATGAGGTATTTTACTTTTTGTGACATGTGACAATTATCTTTACAGAAAAAGTCAAAAGCTCTACAGCAGTTGTCACAAAGAGACTCTGATGACCACACCTTTAATGTATATTATTTCTTTGTAGGATGTACCCCAGTGGTGTATCCCCTGCCTACTGAGGCCACAACTTTCACCTTCTGGAGTACATGTTTATCATAGGCAGTCTGTGACCACTGCACCTCACCTAACCTTCCCACAGTATGCCACATATTAGTGGACATGATCCTATCATGCCACTGATCTGTAGTAAATCTGCTTATTGCCCTTACCTGTTGATATGTCCCTTCAATATCATAGACTTCAACCATGTAAGGTATTCCACCTAACTTGCCCAGCATAGGCCACCCTTTGATATCATGTAAGCCATAGATAACAGATTGATAATGAATCCAATCAAAGATCAGGCTTGGCACAACCTTGGAAGAGGGCACATGTCACCATGTACTCTTATTTCCAAGAAATTCCTAGTAAATTCCGAGTAAAGTCCTATGCAATTCCAACAGGTAGTCGGAATACCACACCATTTTGGAAGACTTAACTTGGTGAAAGTGCTTACAAAATAAATGGGCAGAGCAGGGATTGAACCCCAGACCTTGGGATATAAGTGACATGACCACCAAACAAGTGCTCAACCAGTTGAGCCACAGGAGCATTAATAAACATGTGATATAAAGTGCATTTAAAGCACTTAGGATTAGTTCACTTATTTTTAACCTCTCTCATGAGAGCTCAAAAAAAATCGTTGAGCCCTCACATCTTCACGAGGGAGTAGATAACTAGGATAGATATAAAAAAAAACCCCCATGCAAATGCAGGGGGGAGAATTAATTATACTATTTAATTATACTATTTTAAATTCTACAAAAAAAGCCCACCCCCCTGCAAAATGGGGGGGAGGGGGCAGTGGTGTGTCGCATCGGCTGTCTCGTCAGCCCTGTCCCATTGTTTCCCCTCCCTCTCATCTCCATTGTGTCTTGCCTCCTCACCTTGCCTCCCCCATGGCTTCCCTCCCCTCCCTCATCTCCCCTCCCTCCTTGTCATTCCACCCACCCTCCACCCCATGAGCAGTTGCTCACAAGGCTGGTGGTGTGTGGTGCATTGTATGCTGGTGGCAGCATTTGTCCATTGTCCCCTCCCTCCCTCCCCCTCCCCTTAAACCCCCTATGAGCAGATGATCATTGGCATGCATGGGGCGGGTGTCACCATCGTCTCCCCCTCTGGTCATTGTCTCCCTTTCCCCTTGTCATTTTGTCCCCCCCCCCCCCTCGTCACCCTCATCATTCATCCCCCTTGTTGTCTGCACCCACGAGCCACCCTATGGGCAGCTGCTCATAGGCATGGGGTGGGTGCATTGTCAGTTTGTCAGTGACATGGCACGAGGGGAGGGGTCATATAAGGGCAACCTCAGCCTCTAGCAGAGGAAAATCCAAAGTTAAAATAATACTACATAGTACAGGGATTGGAGGCACACCTAGCAAAGGGAAATCTGAAGAGAAAACTCTAAGGACCTCTTTGCCAATGCCCAGTATATGTGAAAACTGCAAAAATCAAATAATAGTCTAAAATAGAAAAGGCAGAGATAGGCAGATCAAGGCCACCAAATGACATCATACCAAGTGATAGATGTTGGAAGGGGTGCTCCACCTCTAAATATAAAACTGTCAACATGTACAAATGTGATAGAAGGGGGGATTAGTGATAAAATAAAGAAAAATCATAGAAAATGAAGAATTTGAGGAAATGAAGTGAGGAAATGAAGTGAGGAAAAATATAGGACAAATGTAAAAATAGGAAAAACACATGAGGCATCCCCTAGTCCTCTTACAGGTCGAGTGGTGCTTACCGGGTGGGTATTCCCCTTCTGGGGTCTCCTGGTGTTGCTCCCCACACTCCTGACCATGATCGATACCCTCACATCCTGTTTTGACAGGGAGGAGGGGGGTTGCCAGTGGCATCATTGGGTGTGGGTCGGCTTGCATTGGTCCATTGTTACCTATGTAGATTAGAACCTAGAAACAAAACAAATGAATTATTTAGTTTACAAAAGTAAGAAACAAATGAAAAAAAACTTACTATGGGCCCAAACAATGATTGGATTGTTTGGGCATTGTTTGGGCCACGCGGTGTCGAAACCAGTCATTTCCAGTCTTGGGGGGATGGGGGTGGAGTGGGAGTGGTGGGAGTTGCTGGGTTGAGGTGGTTGAGGTGGGGGGGATGGAGGTGGCATGCTTGTCATCATCGGTGGTGGTGGTGAGAGTGATGAGCTGGCAGGTGTGATGATGCGGCTATGTGCTTTGTCATCATACCCATGGGAATGGTATGTAGTGTAGACTGTGTAGTATGATCACTTACCTGTACTGACTGTTTAGCCTAATGGTATTGTTGTCTGTTTAGGCTTACATAATCTTCTGTAATGTCAAGTGTTCAATTCTCATGTGCACATTTACTTTTTCATACTATATTACTAAGCAAGGCTGCTTTCATTCCTATCGGAATCCTATGTTGTCTGATGTCTTAGCATAACTTCAGACTAGTCCTATGTGATTCCTATGATCAGAAATTCCTAGGAAATTCTGATAGTCTGATCAGAATCTGATCGGACTACATTGGACTGGACTAGGACTAAACCTGCCATTTCATGTCAATTTGGCTGGTGAAAATGACATCAGAATATGGTCAGATTCCGATTGGAATCATTGGAATCATCAGATTCCTATATGAATACAGGGGGGAGTGTAAAGACCACCTTTGCTTAGCTTTTGTTCTCCCTCCTTCCCACCCTTAGTCTAGTGGTGTACCTTGATGACACACATATTATTCAGCTATTAAGGTGGAAGGCTGGTTGGGCAGTGTATACTAGTTTACTATTAGTTGCTATTAGTCAGACAAGAGAGACAGGATCAAGTTATCTTTGTTGCACAGAAGTGGGAACGTAAGTACTCCAAGCAGTGGAGTAATAATAATAATAATATACCTTTGTTGCATGGAAGTGGGAATGAAGGGGCAGGGAAAATAAGTAAAGTATATATAAAATGGTCTGTGTGAGCCAAAGTCTGCATTGGGTATACCGAAGGTGGAAAGGGTCGCATCAAGCAAACTTTGTGATCACCTGACCCCATCAGGCATAGCTGTGCATCATCAGTCATAGCTGTGCATCATCAGTCATCCTGCTGATGGTTGCACATGGATACAAAAGATGGAAAGGGCCACATCAGGTGAGCCACATGGGCGCATGTGTGGCACAGTCAGGCATGTGTGCATGTCGGTGTGGGGTGCATGTGAGTGCATGTGTTGTCATGATGTCATAAGTCTGAGTGGTCAGGCTTACATAAGGCTGACTGTAAGGGTAACCCTTGCACATTGGACATAGTAATGTTGTATACTATTTTGGCCAGGTTTTTTAAATCTGAGTTTAAAATTATTAATTTGATCAAGTAGTCAGGTAAAATAGTGGCATCATCAAGATATTCCCACTGTATTTTTGTCATCATAACAAGGCAGGTGGTGTGTCTGGCATTGTTGTTCTGTGCTCGTCATGGGGTCCTGGGAGGTCTTTACACTCCCCCCCATATTCCTATAGGAATCTGATGATTCCAATGATTCTGATCGGACTCCGATCGGAATCCAACCATATTCCGATGTCATTTTCACCAGCCAAATTGACATGAAATGGCACATTTAGTCCTAGTCCAGTCTGATGTAGTCCGATCAGAGTCCGATCGGACTATTGGAATTTCCTAGGAATTTCCAATCATAGAAATCACATAGGACTAGTCCGAAGTTATGCTAAGACATCAGACAACATAGGATTCCAATAGGAATGAAAGCAGCCTTGCTTAGTAATATAGTATGAAAAATTAAATGCACAGATGAGAATTGAACACTTGACTACAGAAGATTATGTAAGCGTAAACTGACAACAATACCATTAGGCTAAACAGTCATTACAGGTAAGTGATCATACTACACTACATACCATTCCCGTGGGTGTGATGACAAAGCACATAGCTGCATCATCACACCTGCCAGCTCATCAACTCCCACCACCACCACCAACAACAACAAGCACGCCACCTCCATCCCCCCAACCACCTCAACCCAGCAACTCCCACCACTCCCACTTCACCCCCATCTCTAGACGAGCCCCCAAGACCAGAAACGACTGGTTTTGATGCCGAACAATGCCCAAACGATGCAATCATCATTTGGGCCATAGTAAGTTTTTTTTTTCATTTGTTTTTTACTTTTCTAAACTAACTAATTCATTTGTTTTGTTTCTAGGTTCTAATCTACATGAGTAACGACAGACTGATGTGAGCCAAACCCACACCCAATGATGCCCCTGGCAACCCCCCTCCTCCCTGTCAAAACGGGATGTGAGGGTATCAATCATGGTCAGGAGCACGGGGAGCAACACCAGGAGACCCCAGAAGGGGAATACCCACCCGGTAAGCAACACCCGACCCCTCCCCTTGAGCCACGTCACTGATGAACCGACAATGCACCCACTCCATGCCTACGAGCTGCTGCTCATAGGGTGGATCGTGAGTGCATGGACCCCCAATGACATCCAGCACCCCCCATCACTGCCGTGAGCGACTGCTCACAGGGTGTATATGGGGTGCAAGAACACAGGAATGGCGTGGAGGGACAATGATGACACCAAACGACACACCTACAAGCAGCTGCCTGTAGGGTGGTTCGTGGGTGCAGATGACGAGGGGGATGAACGACAAGGGTGATGAAACGACAAGGGGAAAGGGAAATGACGACCAGAAGGGGAGACAATGGCGACATCTGCCCCATGCATGCCTACGAGCATCTGCTCGTAGGGTGTTTAAGGGGAGGGGGAGGGGACGATGGACAAATGCCGCCACCAACATACAATGCACCACCCACCACCAGCCTCGTGAGCAACTGCTTGTGGGGTGGACAGTGGGTGGAACAACAAGGGAGGCAAGGGAAGCCACAGGGGAGTCACGGGGGAGGCAAGGTGGGGGAGGCAAGGTGAGGGAGGCAAGACACGACAGAGACAAGAGGGAGGGGAAACGACGGGACAGGGCTGACGAGACAGCCAATGCGACGCACCACCACCCCCTCCCCCCCATTTTGCGGGGGGGTGGGTTTTTTTTGTAGAATTTAAAATAGTATAATTAAATAGTATAATTAATTCTCCCCCTCGCATTTGCGTGGGGGGTTTTTAAAAAATCTATATTAGTTATCTACTCCCTTGCGAAGATGCGAGGGCTCAACAATTTTTTTTCAAGCTCTTGTGAGAGAGGTTAAAAATAAGTGAACTAATCCTAAGTGCTTTAAATGGACTTTATATTACATATTTATTAATGCTCCTGTGGCTCAACTGGTTGAGCACTTGTTTGGTAGTCATGTCACTTATATCCCAAGGTCTAGAGTTCAATTCCTGCTCTGCCCATTTATTTTGTAAGCACTTTCATCAAGTTAAGTCTTCCGAAATGGTGTGGTATTCCGACTACTACCTGTTGGAATTGCATAGGATTTTACTCGGAATTTACTAGGAATTTCTTGGAAATAAAAGTACATGGTCATCAAGATACCTTCCGATTGGATTCCTATCAGACTCCTAGGACTAGTGTCGGACTAGTAGGACTCCTATCGGATTCCGATCAGACTCTTATTGGAAAACTTGGACTCCTAGGACTCCGATAGGAATACGGGGGGGAGTGCAAAGTTTATGGTCCTGGGGCCATTCCAGGACACAAACCCTATATTTAGCCCTAATAAATAATACCAAATAGTGGAAACCATTATGTTAATGATGCATCAATGATATTCTGTTCTATTACAAGTTAAACATTAAGGAAGATATAGCTTATTTTCATTAATAACAAATATACAATAATATCTCTTGATTCTGCTCCAGCAATGTGGATTTTTGTTGGACATCCAACCATTTTTCACCAAGGTCACCTAGTAATGATTGGCATAGCATTAGTATTTTAGATATAGTTTCCATTCCTATGATACCTCCACTACTCTGTTCTCCACTGGTCTCTGACCTAACTCTGTTCTTTAGTATTAAACCTATTTACTTCTGTTTGTATTCTTCAGTTCATAAAGCAACCAAGTTAGACCCATCACAATCTCTAGTCTCCTCTCTTGTCTTGGACTTCCTCTCAAACTCTGATATTCTTACATTTACCTTTGTCTTGAAATTAGACACTGACAAGGTGAAGGGCACAATTTCTTATAAGTTGAAGCCAAGTCCTCTCTGATACACCATCCAATATGAGTCTGACAGATTTCCACCCTCAAGTTCAGCACTTAACAATGATGGTCTAATAGTATACAACATTGTTTATATAAGAACTGACTGAAATAATGAGTTGAAACCATACAAACAAGGCCAAATAATTCCAAATGAGATTTCAATAATGGGCCAACAATATATCTTTTTATTTCAAGTTAAATAAAACAAATGGGACAAGAATTGAGTGAGATACAGCATTTTTGATGATTTAATAACAAATATAAACAACCTTTGTTAGCACACCTAAATCAGATAATGTACAAACAGTATATATTTTATTTGCACGTTAAATCAGTTGGATTAAAGAAGAACTAACTGAGATACCAGAAACAATACCAAACAATGCCAAATATAATAATGTATCTTCTTATTCCAAGTTAAATAAAACAAATTGGTCAAGAATTGACCAAGATACAGCATTTTGATAATTTAACAAATAAAGATAAATGATTTTGTCAATATAAAATGCCCAAGCTACATACCCTTCTACAAGTTTAACTCAATTGAATTAGAACTGGCTCTGATATAGTCTTTTTGATCTGCTTGATATATTAACAAATAATAGCAAACATCTGTAAATATCCTTTAAGGATAGACCAACAGTATCTTTTTATTTTCAAGTTAAATCATCCAAAATGGATGAAAACTAAAAGAGATACTATATTTAGGCATGACAACAATGTCAAACAATACCAAATACTCTTCTGATGATTGGCCAATGATGGGCCAATAGTGTATCTTCTTATTCCAAGTTAAATAAAGCAAATCAGCCAAGAAATGGGCAAGATACAGTATTTTGATGATTTAACAATTAAAGATAAACAACCTTTGTCAGTGTAAAGTGCCCAAGCTACACCCTTCTACAAGTTAAATAAACTCAATTGAGTTAAAACCAGCTCTGACATCATCTTTTTGATTTTTTGATATATGACAAATAATGCCAAATATTTGTAAGTATTTTTTAATGATAGACCAACAGTATACTTTTTATCTTGCAAGTTAAATCATCCAAAATGGATGAAAACTGAAGGAGATACTATATTTAGTCATGACAACAATGCCAAACAATGCCAAGTACCCTCCCAATGATTGGCCAATAATGTATCTTCTCATTCCAAGTTAAATAAAAGAAATCAGCCAAGAATTGAGCAAGATACAGTATTTTGATAATCTAACAAACAAATATAAACAACCTTTGTCAGCCCAGGGTAAAGTGTGCAAGTTACATACCCTTCCACAAGTTAAATAAACTCAATTGAGTAAAAACTGGCTCTAATATAGTTATGTTGATCTTTTTGATCCATAAACCAACAATCTCAAATACTTGTAAATATTTCCCAATGATAGACCAACAGCATACTTTTCATTTGCAAGTTAAATCATGCAAATTGGATGAAAACTGAAGGAGATACTATATTTAGGCATGACAACAATACCAAACAATGCCAAGTGCTCTCCCGATGACTGGCCGATGATGTACTTTCCCATCTGTAGTTAAATGAACCTAATCGGACAAGAAATGAGTGAGATACAAGACTTTCATTGTAGATGTGCTAAAAAAAGCATACCCCAAAGCTGTCACGTGCGCCAAATATCGACATCTCTCGGATATTTGGCGCACGTGATAACTTTAGGGCGCCCCCACAAAATTTCAATACAAAGTTTGTAACTGATCAATAATAGTTTGTAATGAAACTATCAATGTAATGGATTGTATTGAAGTCAATTACTATAGGTTCCGGTAACTTAGATAGCCAGATGAGAAATTTCCTTTTATACTCGAAATCCGCGTCTCGGCTAATTTTTGAGTCCCACCCCATGGTTAGTAAAGTCAGTAATTTTTGTAATGGTTGCTCAGAACTTACTGACTGTGGGGAAAACAGACACAGAAAAATGGTCACACTGAATTTTTTGGCAGTTCCAGGTTCTAAGAATGAGTCTTAACTTTATTAAGGACTTGTAACATCTCTTTTTCATGCACATCATAATTCCTTTCCACATCATTCAACCCTTGGGACAAATATGCACAAGGATGCCATTTGTCATCTTTCCACAGCATTGATAATACTGCTCCAGTAGCAAAGTTGGATGCATCTGATTCCACTCGTAAGGGGCACGTGAAATCTACTGGGGCTAATATTGGTCCCTCCACAAACTTCCTCTTCAACTCCTCAAATGCTGTCTGCTGCTGTTTCCCCCACCTGCACACTACTCCCTTTTGCATAAGGTTATGTAAGGGTGCAGTAATTTTGGAAAAATTATGCACAAAGCTACAATAATAGAGGTCTTTACACTCCCCCCCATATTCCTATAGGAATCCGATGATTCCGATGATTCTGATCGGACTCTGATCGGAATCTGACCATATTCCGATGTCATTTTCACCAGCCAAATTGACATGAAATAGCAGGTTTAGTCCTAGTCCAGTCCGATGTGATTCCAACCAGACTATCAGAATTTCCTAGGAATTTCTGGTCATAGGAATGACATAGGACTATTCCGAAGTTATGCTAAGACATCAGACAACATAGGATTCCAATAGGAATGAAAGCAGCCTTGCTTAGTAATATAGCATGGAAAAGTCAATGCACACACCAGAATTGAACACTTGACATTACAGAAGATTATGTAAGCCTAAAGTGACAACAATACCATTAGGCTAAACAGTCATTACAGGTAAGTGATCATACTACACTACATACCATTCCCATGGGTGTGATAACAAAGCACATAGCTGCATCATCACACCTGCCAGCTCATCACTCCCACCACCACCACCAACGACGACAAGCATGCCACCTCCATCCCCCCCACCTCAACCACCTCAACCCAGCAACTCCCACCACTCCCACTTCACCCCCATCTCTAGATGAGCCCTCAAGACTGGTTTTGACACTGCGCAGCCCAGACGACGGTCATTTGGGCCCATAGTAAGTTTTTTTTTTCATTCATTTCTTACTTTTGTAAACTAACTAATTCATTTGTTTTGTTTCTAGGTTCTAATCTACATGGGTAATGACGGACTGACACGAGCCAAACCCACACCCAATGATGCCCCTGGCAACCCCCCTCCTCCCTGTCAAAATGAGATGTGAGGGTATCGATCATGGTCAGGAGCATGGGGAGCAACACCAGGAGACCCCAGAAGGGGAATACCTACCCGGTAAGCACCACCCAACCCCTCCCCTTGTGCCATGTCACTGATGAACCAACGATGCACCCACCCCACACCTACGAGCAGCTGCCTGTAGGGTGGTTTGTGGGTGCAGACAATGAGGGTGATGAGGGTGATGAAGGGGGGGGGACAAAATGACAAAGGGAAAGGGAGACGATGACCAGAAGGGGAGACAACAGTGGGTGGAATGATGAGGAGGGAGGGGAGACAAGGGAGGGGAGGGAAGCCATGGGGGAGGCAAGGTGTGGCAGGCGAGGTGAGGGAGGCAAGACACGATGGAGACAAGAGGAAGGGGAAACGATGGGACAATGTGCTGATGACCCATGCAAAGCAGATGCTGCAAAAATGTTGTCATGCAATAATCTCGCACCAAGAAATGCCTGCTCAGGTGGTGGCCTTGTACATGATGGAGCACACTGACCATTATACTAGTCATCAATTCTGTTTGCTCTACTGGACATTGTTTGAACATCACATTAATTTGGAGCTGCCCAGCCCAGAATGCTACAACACAGCAACTGCTGTTGGCATCCCAACAGAAGAGTGCTTGAACACTGATGAGGATGGTGCAGATGATGACAAGCCTTGCAAAGACAACGAAATAGGCTATGATGGAGTAAATAATCAGGAACAACACCAGGACAAACAAAGTATAGATCACTGGGATGAAGACAGACTGGACATTGACTCAGATGGCATGCTGTTGAAGCAGTCATCTCATGTTATGGACTATGTCTGTAGAGGCCCATTGTTGAGAGGTATGAACTTGTGGGACTTCATGTCTGGGGTGGAAAAAGTCCCAAAGTGCTGAAAAAAAAAGTGTCTCATTGCCAACTGAAGAGCCCAATGACAATGATGATGGCAACAGTGAGGAGTATGACACATATGTCCATGATGATGCCATCAATGAACAGACCCTGCAGGAAGCATTAGACTCAGAGGCCAGGTTAAGGCCTCTTGTTGGTCTTGCAAAACCTCATTATAACTCGGAATTGCACCTTCTGTCAATACAACATCCCTCAGCACAACCAGCTCTTGTTTCAATCAGGCCGCCATTCCTCACTGAGACAACACTGACTGCTACAGTCAATATTGCTATGTTAATGTTCTTCAAATCTTGGCATACTGCAGCTGATTTGCAAAGAGGATTCCTGAGTTGGATAGAAGCATTCAAACAATTCATGCTCACTGATCATGGCAATGCCACCCGACCTACAATGGATCATATGCAAATATTGCATGAATGTAAGGATTGCCAAGTGGACCATTTCCATAACCAGAAATATTACCATAGGAACTTAAATGTTTCACAAGAAATTCAAGAGAGCAGGGTGAGTGAACAGGATGGCTTAGCTGGCTTTATGGATGACCATGATATTCTGGACCATATTCAAGCTGTTGATGCATGCCATGCTCAATCACAAGAGAATGCTAACAAGAATGTGTTACCATGTCTCCTCCATGCTGAAAGGAATGGCATATTTTCTGTTGAGAAGGGGGACAGCATAGGTGTTACTGGCAATGATAATGAGCTCAACTGTATGTTAGTAGAAAACTCCATTCTAGAAAATGAGTGGGAACAGAGCTATATAGACCAACAGCTGAAAAACAAGAAACAACACTGCTTGCAACTGCAAGACGTCCCTGAAGCTGTTCAAATAAATCCTCTTTGTTCTATACAAGATGGAAATGTGTTGCGAGAAGACGGGCAGATTGGAGACCCAGAGACTATGCAATTTGCTAGGGATTTTGACACAGTTGAACCAGAACAAGCAATTGATATGGTGAAGGTGATCAAGGACTGGAATCTGAATAAGGAACAAGAATGGGCATTTCAAATCATTGTTATGCAAAGCCTCAATTTTCAAGCGGACCCATTGCATAGGTTTTTTACTGAAAATGTAAAAACTACAATTAGAAGAGCAAACCTGTTACATTTCACCAACCTGCAAAGCATCCACCCATGCCAAAACTTGTAACGCTCATGAAAGCATGCCTGCCTCTTCTACACATGCCTTTTCCTCTGCCATGACACAACACAAAGGAAAATTGGTAGTTAAAGAAAAACCAGTGTCAATGTTGGTAACAACAACCCCCAGCCACATAACAGCTGCATGCTGTTCTTCCTCAGCATAATTGTAACAGTGGACAATGACCCCTTTGGCAGTATCGAGTATGATGGCACATCCCAAGTAGTCAATCCATGCACCCTGAGCAAGGATGTTGATTACTGGCTGGCATGTTGCCTGCATACATTCCATGTTTCAGATTAGAAGACCTGGCATCCCATCACTGCACTCTGACCACTCGCATTGGATAAATGATCGCTCTAATGCAGATGGAATACCATTTCTGTTCTCCCTTAGTGCCCACGCACTTACACTTTCCAACTAACATTCACCATTAACACTTTTCATACACCACAGCCAACTGGCACTTACCTCCACCTTGTGAATCCACAAAAACTCCTGGATCTCACACCATACACTATGTGCTTCTGCATCCCAGGTGCCAATCCTAATTGTCCTCTGACACAACAACTTATGAGCATGCTAATCGCCTTTTTGACAATCATGACCCTGCAACAATGTAATCAGTTCGACAACCAAAACTATCTTAACCACACACATACACAATATCGCTGTAGGCCACATTGGTCACATTTAAAACTAGGACTAACTGGAAGTTGGCATGTTGCACAAGAATAATGATACAGGGATGAGTTCAAACTTTGAAGTTAAACAAGTCAAGACATCGTGCTAATGCACAATAGGCCACAACACCTACAACTATGCCACTACGTTGTTCAAGAAAAAATGGCCAATGGGCTATGGCTAACAGAAGTCTGACAGCACAAGTGAGTGTGCCCCCATGCTGGAACCCACAGGAGCAAGCACCAACAGACCCTACAATCAAAATTAATATGTACTACTACTGTGTTGATGTATTCCTAACATTTTGCTCCCACTGCCCCCTTCTCCATAATACAACTTAATGTCAATGTACAACAACATATACCGAATATGGCCACCTCTTCAACTGCTACATGTCTCCCTACCCAACCTCTGAAAAACAGAACAAGAAACAGAACAGTCTACAAGCCCATTGACACTGCCCCAATTTCTCACCTGGAAACTCTACAAGCATTCAACATTTTACACCAAACAGCACTGACACCATATAAGTGAATATCTTAATATCAATATGATCACTCACCTAACAACAAGTTCATTCATTATGTTTTTTTCATCCTCTTCACAATCAGTCACACAATCCTCACCATCATTCTTTATGACAAGGATATTACCTCTCCACACCACTGGCTCCTCCTCTGAACCCATGCAAAATAAAGGTTGGTTAACAGGCTGAAAGAACACCTGCTCAGAGAAATAGATAGTATAACCACCCACTAGTCCAAGCCTACTACCAGGCATCACATTGAAATAGATGTTCAGCCAAATCTGTGATCACCTCTCATGCATCTGCATCGTTAATCCACCTCTCCATGTCCAGATCATCAATTGAGCTTAGCTGCCCCATGCCATGCTTATTCTAAACCAAACTATATCTTGACTGGTCCAATTCCATTAACTCCCACTCACCTCATCCTTATGCCATGCCAAAAGACCTGCAGCCACTGAATGACAAGACATGGCAAAGAGTCAATAACGTACAGTGAGACCTTTGCAAAAGTTCTCTGGCCACTTATAACACACACTCCATTCCACTGACTATAAGGGCAACCTCAGCCTCTAGCAAAGGGAAATCCAAAGTTAAAATTATACTACATAGTACAGGGATTGGAGGTGCACCGAGCAAAGGGAAATCTGAAGAGAAAACTCTAAGGACCCCTTTGCCAATGCCCAGTATATGTGAAAACTGCAAAAATCAAATAATAGTCTAAAAATAGAAAAGGCAGAGATAGGCAGATCAAGGCCACCAAATGACATCATACCAAGTGATAGATGTTGGAAGGGGTGCTCCACCTCTAAATATAAAACTGTCAACATGTACAAATGTGATAGAAGGGGGGATTAGTAATAAAATAAAGAAAAATCATAGAATTTGAAGAATTTGAGGAAATGAAGTGAGGAAAAATATAGGATGAATGTAAAAAATAGGAAAAACACACGAGGCATCCCCTAGTCCCCTTACATCACCCCCTCTCTAAGATGCATCACCCCAATGCATTCAAAATTGCATATGACCAAAGTCAGTGACTTGAATGCGACGTGGTGCAGCAGTGTGCCGTCAGTGGAATTCCTTGACTAACCGAGGGGCATTCACATCGGACTCTTTGACCCATGAGTTCTCCTCATACCTGTAACCCTTCCAGTGTACCAAATACTGGAGCTTTCCTTGACGTAATTGGCTGTCCAAGATCGATTCAACTTCATACTGGGGTTCTCCCTCGATTACTGTGGGAGGTGGTGGTGGATGTGAATGACATCCCAGGAAGGGATCTGGGGGAGCTGGAAGGAGTTTGACAACATGGAAGACTGGGTGGAGTCTGGACATGGAGGTTGGGAGGCATAGATGATAGGCATGTGTTCCAACACACTTGATGATTGGGAAAGGTCCCAGGAAACAATGAGCAGGTTTCTTGGATGGACATGTAGTGGAGATGTCACTGGAGTCAAGATAAACTTGATCACCAACCTTGTACTGAGGGGTCAGAGAATGGCATTGGTTGTAAAAGTGTGCCATGTCATCCTTTGCCTTTGCCTCCTCCAAGCTATTCTGCATGCGTTCTGTGAACTCATTCACCGTCTCGATGTGTGAGGGAGTTTGGCAAGGCTCAAATCCCATGTGTGGATGCCGTCCAGTGTCTAAGAGGAAAGGGGTCTGTTGAGTGGCAGCATGGACATGGTTGTTGTATCCAAACTTGGCCAAGGAAATGAGATCATCCCAGTTGTCCTGGTGCTCATTGACAAAGATGCAGATGTACTGCTCCAGTTCCTGGTTCACTCACTCAGTCTGGCCGTTGGTTTGTGGGTGATAGGCAGTCGAAGCAAGGAGTTTGATCCCCAGGAGTCAGTACAGCTCACAAGTGAACTCCGCCACAAACTGAGGGCCACAGTCAGAGAGGAAGGTGCCAGGAAGTCCATGTAACTTCCACACATGATGGAGATAGAGTCGGGCAGCACCCAGGGCACTGACAGTGGTATGAGTGGGAATGAAGTGAGCATGTTTTCCCACTGAATCAACTGTGCACATCACTGCATCAAACCCATTCGACTCTGGCAACTCCACCACAAAGTCAACACTGACAACATCCCAACGACTCTCTGGGACAGGAAGAGGGTGTAGCTCACCAATGGGTCTGTGACAAGAAATCTTGGTGCGTAAGCAAAGGTCACCAGTACAACAATACTGACCAATGAGTCATTTGGGGCCACCAATAATGAGGTGAGATGAGCTCCAACATCTTCCAGCATCCAGGATGTCCAGCAATCTGTGAGTCATGGTGTTGGGAGATGATGCATCAGCAAAGGTCTGGGTCATTGGGGACATAGATGTGATCCCTGAAATACAACAGGTCTTCCTTTTCAGCCCACTCTGCCACATGCAAGGAAAGGGTGGATCCCTTCCTCAGTTCCTTAACAGCTCAGACGACAACATCCTCATGTAAACTGCTATGGTTTGCATGACAAATGTCACATAGGATGTCCCACTCCTCACCCTGGGGTGTGATGCCTTCCAATGCTCAGATGGTGAACAGGTTCGGCTGCAACAACACAATGTCTTGATTGTCATCGCCGCCATCCCTTCTTGGCCATCATAAAGTACTCAAGATTCTTGTGATCCATCCAAATCTCCACCTTGTGTTGGGCACCCTCAAGGAAGTGTCACCACTCCTCAAGTGCACGCATTATCACCAACATCTCCTTGTCATGGATCTCATAGTTTCACTCCACAGCACTAAGGCTTTTGGAATAGAATGCAACAGGATGCCACTTCTGGTCCTCCAGAGACTGCTGAGACAACATGGTGCCCATCGCAAAGTCAGAACTGTTGGCTTCTACATGAAAAGGGCGTGAGTCATCAGCAAAGGTAAGAATGGGAGCAGAAGTGACCATCTCCTTAAGCTTCTCAAATGCCCCCTGCTGTGCATTCTCCCACCTCTATGCCTCCTTTCCTGTCAAGTCAAACAGTGGTCATGCATGGTGAGAGAAGTCCTTGATAAAATGCCAATAGAAATTGATGAAGCCCAGGAATGACTGCACCTCTTTCTTGTTCGTAGGTGTTGGCCAAGCCATGACCCCATTCACCTTGACCAGATCCATCTCCACCTGTCCCTCCAAGATAATCAGGCCCAGATACTCGATCTTGGTCTTCTCAAACTCGCACTTGTCCTGCCAAAGGTAGAGTTTGTACTGTCAAAGTCGTTCCAGGATGAGATGTGTGATGCGATGGTGCTCTTTGATTGTGCAAGTGAAGATGAGGATGTCGTCAAGATAGATGCAAACAATGCCTTCAAGGATGAGGTTGTGGAAGATGTTGTTCATCATGGTCTGGAAGGTGGCAGGACTATTAGTAAGGCCAAAGAACATGACAAGCAGTTCAAAAAGACCACAATTGGTGCGAAAGGCTGCCTTCCACTCATCTCCCTCCTTTATCCTCACATTGTTGTAACCCCAATGGACATTGAGCTTGGTGAAGTATCGGGCCCCATGGAGTTGGGTCACAAGTTCGGAGATGAGAGGTAAAGGGTAGCAATTCTTGACCGTGATGTCATTGAGCCTTCTATAGTCTTGAACCGGTCGAAGAGAGCTGTCCTTCTTCTTGACAAAGAAAAAGGGAGAGGCCATGGGTGACTTCGATGGTTGAATACATCCAGAGGCCAGGTGCTCATCAATGAACTGGTCAAGCTGTTGCTGTTCTTCAGGAGAGAGAGGATAGACCTTGCAGGACTCCTTGGAGAACACATCCTCAAACTCATGGAGGTGAGGAAGTAAGGAATCAGTAGAGGATTTAACAGTATTGTTTTTGTGGAAGGCCTCAGTGAGGCACTGAGATATGTTTGATGTAGCACACATCTCATGCAATGGATGAATCACAGTGTAGAAAATCTGATCACCTTCCTCCACTTCCTCTGTCTCCTCCTCATCGTCATCTGAGTCCAGCATAAGATCAGGGACCCTCTCCAACTCTACATCAGGCACAGGTAGGGGTCCAGCATGACACTTTTGAGTGTGTCGCAGTGAGGCCCTCTGTCCATGATGTTCTTGCCTGGCTTCTGTGAAACAAGTGCGACAGCTGGATGGGCATCATCTCATGGTAACCTCCCCAGTACACCAGTTGACCTCTGGGTTGTGGTCTCAAAGCCACGGATAGCCCAAGATCACTTGCTGCTTCCCTAGTTGAGTGACAGCAAAAAGAGCATGCTCACTATGATCTTTGTAATGGAGAACCAGGTCTACAACCTCTTGAATGGCGCCAGCTTTGTTTGGGGACCCATCCACATTATAAACAGGTATCGGGCATGAGAGTGAGCGAGTGTTCAGGTGATGTTGTTGTGCAAGATGGGCATCGATGAAGAGACCAGTCACACCCAAGTCCAGGAGCGCAGAGACACCAAGTATCTGTCCAGTATCGGTAGTCTGTAGTTTGATTGCCAGGTTCAAGGAATGTGTGAAGGGAGTGGATGCAACAATATATTTGCGTGGTAATTTGCACTCCCAGGATTTAATTTTGGGGTGTGGGGTAGAGGGAGAGGTAGGGGGAGCAGGTATGTCTTCAGCCAACTTTGAAGGGTCAGAGAGGAGAACAGTCATGGAATTAGATTGATTCTCCAGGGATTCAACTGACAAAACTTCAAAGTGGTTATGGACAGGCAATGAGGGTGTACGATTCACTCGCTGCAAATAGAAAAATCCTGCTCCTCTACAACTTCTGATTTGATTTCCTCTTCAACCTGACCCTTTGCTTCCTCAACATCTACTAGCGCCAACAGGTCCTGGAGGAGCTCATCTCACCCCTCAGGGGTGAGCATGCGAATGTCCTGACAATGGGGCACATCCCGGCCATGTGTCCAGTTTCACTGCAGTGGTAGCAGAGATTCAGCCTACATGCACGGCTACAGGCTGCATCAACATCAATTGGTACTGGAAAATTGGCAGCTGGTGCAGGAGTCTGATGGATAGGAATGGGGTTACACTGGGGGAGAGTTTGATTGAAGGTGTAGGGCACATGAGTGGTGTTGGAGCAGACTATATATGCTGCACAGGGGAAGAGACTACACATTCCTTACCACCTACTTGGGGTTTAGTTAGACTTACAGCTAGGGTTAGCAGAGGTAAGAACACTGTATTCCTACTACGGTACAGGTTCTCCTTATATACATAATATTAAGGATGTCACATGACTCGGGAATGTGTTTACCGCATGTATGCGCAGTAAGCGCAGTAACATGCATATGCTGCATGTATCGCCTCATGTATACATGTGTATGCTGCATGTATTGCCTCATGTATACAGCATGTATCAGGGATTAATTTCAACACCCCCCCTCAAACTGTACAGCGCTCTAAGCAGCTAAGTTTGAATCTCGAAAGTAATTCCGAGAGAGTCTCTAAATTTCCTGAATAGGACGGCGCCAAGGTTCTTTGTGAACATGTCAGCCAGATTATCACTTCCAGGAATGAAAACAACTGTGACTTTGTCATTTTCTATGCATTCGCGGGTGTAGTGGTAGCGAATGTCTATATGTTTGGTCCTTCTTTCCTGAACTGGATTTGATCCAATAAAGATGGATCCTTGATTATCAGCGCAGATTGGTACGCGCTTCAGTGTATATCCAAGTTCCTGGAATAAGGACTCTATCCACACTATCTGCTGACAAGTGTCAGAGAGAGCCATGTATTCAGCTTCTGTGGATGATAGTGCTACAGTTTTTTGTAAACGGGACTGCCAGCACACAATGCCACTCGCCAGAGTAGCAAAGTAACCCGTTGTAGATCGGCGCTTGACTGTGTCAGCTGCCCAATCAGAATCTGTGAAGGCCTGTAGCCCCTCGGATTTCTCTCCATCATAGATCATACTGTACTTCTGGGTTCCCACCAGATAGCGCATTATGTACATTGCTTTGTCTAGATGTTCTTGGCTAGGATTAGCCGAGAATTGCAACATCTTGATTACCGCGTAAGCGATATCAGGTCGCGTTCCGAGCATCAGATACAATAAAGATCCGATCACAGACTGATATTTTGATCTAAGCGCCGCGTTTGGCGTCGCTGTGTTCTCCGACGGTTTGTAGCCAGTCGGGAGCGGAGTGGGGGCAATCTTGGCATTTGTCATCTCGAACCTCTCAAGCACTTTGGCGAGATATTCTGTTTGATCGAGTTTGACTTTTGCAGCGGTCTGGGTGACACGCATGCCTAAGAATTCCGTGACTTTTTCAGTACTATGGCACTCCCAATGCTTCAGGCAAGCATTCTTCTTTTCATCCACAAGTTTCTTGTTCTTGCCCATGAACAAGCCATCATCAACATAGACTAGCGCAATAACGATGCTGCCTGTCTTAGGATCCTTGTGTATGAAGATGCCGGCATCGGAGCTGGCACGCACGAACCCAATGGTGCACATAAATGCCTCTAGCTCTCTCCACCATGCTAGTGAAGCCTGTTTAAGGCCATACAATGCTCGGCGTAAGCGCATTACTTTGCGCTCTTTACCCTCGAGTTTGAAACCCTCGGGTTGATCCATATAGATCTCCTCATCAAGTTTGCCGTATAAAAATGCGGTTTTTACATCTAGACCGGTCATATACATGCCTTCTAGAGATGCAAGGGCAAACATGAGGTGTACGGTCTCGTAGCGGACTACTGGTGAGAAAATCTCATCAAAGTCAACGCCTTCGACTTGTGAAAAGCCTTTGGCCACGAGTCTGGCTCGTTTTCTTCCGTCCGATTTCATGGAGAAAACCCATCTATTTTTGATCGTTTTTCGATCATGTGGAAGATTGACGATGTCATAGACTTGTCGCTTGCGAAGAGCCTCTAACTCTTCACGACAAGCCTGTTTCCACTCAAGTTGCTGCTGCCGGGGTAGGCGCGCAATATCGCGAAATTGGTTTGGAACTAGGCTTTTTCCGCTTGATGGTGTGACTGCTTTTGACAACAGCCAGCGGATAAGCTCATCTCCACCTTCCTTGGTTATCTTTTTAATATAACCTGCTTCGTCCGGTTCCCCCATTGGGTGATCATGTTCTTGATTATTGGAATCGGGCACACTCTCATGGGGTGCCGAACTCGGTCCAGTAACCGGTTCTTGCTGTTGAGGTCGTGGTCGTGTTCGGTTATGATCCGAATCTTGACCCACAGACTTCTTCCAATATCGATCACGCGCAATGTCTCTCTCTATGTCAGAGGGGAGTCGCTGTTCTCCATAGGTATTGCCAGGACAGTTTGGGATTTTCCTCTGCCTGCCTGATTGACGGGGCAATTGCTGCCATTCCTGTTGATCTTCATGTCTTGGACGAAAGTCCTCAGTGGTAACTGGAGGCGGCGGAGGAGGAGCGTTAGTCGCATCGTCATGCGCCTTTTGCTCACTTGGTAAATCATCATCATCTTCTGATGATGATGGAGGAAGGGGCGGATTTTGTGGTGGTATAGGGTCATCGCCATCCATTCCAGATGAGTGGTCGTCATCTTCTGGTTCTGGTGGAAAATCACCAAGGTCTGTCTTGGCAGGAGTTTTAGCTCCGGGACAGCATGGGAACATCATTTCATCAAATAGTGCCGTAGCACCAATGAATATTGCGCCGTTTCGTCGCATGAAACGATATGCTTTAATGCCATCTTCTACTCCAAGGTACGTCATTAGCTCCGATCGAGGAGACAATGTTGTTGGACGTTTTTCCTTTGGTAGATAGACATAAGCACCGCAACCGAAGACCTTCAGATTGTTTAGATCTGGGCGGACCTTTGTCAGGTCCTCAAAAGGTGTCAGCCATTTCAGGCGCCTTATTGGGGTTCGGTTGTATAAATGTGTTGCATGTTCTATGCAAAATTCCCACCATGATTGTGGTAGACAAGCGGTGAATCGCAGGGTTTGCGACTTTTCCATTATTGTCCTTATAGCGCACTCTGCGCGCCCGTTCTGTTGATGAACGTGGGGTGCAGACATCTCTATTTTGATGCCTAAATCCTTGAGCTGTTTTTGTAGCTCACGATCCTTGAACTCCCCCCCTGGATCAACACGCCAGCACTTGATTGTAGCGCCATATTGGGTCTTAGCCATCGCTTGAAATTGTCTAATCGCTGCAGCAGCGTCAGATTTCTTTCTAAGGCATTGGACCCAAATATGTGACGTTTTGTCATCCAGAAATACAATGAAGTATTTATGTTTGTGGTACGATAGTACCGGGAGTTCCTTTAGGTCGGAATGTATTAATTCAAAGGATTTGTCAGCTCGTGAGTCTGACTCAGGAAAAGATTTTGAGGTCATTTTCCCTTCTGCACACCCTGGACATATAATTTTGTCTTTAGGAATAATTAAATTCCTTGGGAATTTTATGGTGCTTTTAGGCATTTTCCCTAGCGCCTCTTTGGATGGGTGTCCAAGTCGCCTATGCCAAGTCAAGTAGTCAGCGACATAAATGGTCGCGACATTAACCTTTTTGGTGCTCAATATATGAGTCCGAGCCCAATAGATTGTGTCATTCCTCCTTAGAGGGACACAATGCATGATTGGGTTTCCATGCTCGATGAATGAAATGTATGCGGAGGAACCACGCACATCACTTCCGTCTTGTAAAAAGACCCCCATTGACATCAATCGAGTATTAATGTCGGGTATGTAGTAGACGGGGTATAGTCACGTTTCACGCGTCTCTGACTTCCCATTACATACTACCTGGTGCCTAATGAAGACTGCTCCTTTTCCTACTATATGAGTAGTACCAGTGGCCGTTTGGACCAAGGTAGAGTCCTTTCTCGGTAAAGGCTCGTAAGAAGCGAAATCTTTCATTTCACCAGTGAAGTGTTTTGATGCGCCTGAATCCATGATCCAGTCGGCACCTTTCTTACAATCTCCCTTTGCACACATAGCACATATATTAAGATCTACATAATTCCATGATACATTTAATAGCGGTAAAATTTCACATGAAAAGTTCGCTGTATTCATAGGAATTTTAATCTTAGTGCTTGTGGCAGGGAAAAGGACTGACCTGTCATCATACGCCCCTGTGTCAAGGGGTTCATCGACGAGCATTTCGTCGACAGCTTTCCACACTTCCTCGTCAGTTACTGGAGGTTCAGATCCGAGGGAGACGGTATCGTCTTCTACCTCCTCGATCATTGCCTCAGTTTCTGGCTCTATCCTCCTTCTCTTACCTTCTCGCACTGTAAGGTGCTCTTCCAGCGGTCGCAGGTTTTTCGCGCTGTGCGGAAGTTGCATGCGCTCGAGGGTGTCTCGAGCTTGCTGGTATTTGGTGTAAACCGAGCGAGAAGAGGAGGCCGCGCCCGTGTATGCCTGTGCAGGCGGTTGGCGGCGAGGATCCCTTGTGGGAGTGTGTTCGCGTCGCTCGATGCGCTGTATGAGCGGCATCAGCGGTATGATGGTGCCATTACCATTTATGGTGGTAAAGGCGTTGGAGGCGAGGTGGGTATGTTTCTCCTTTGGCTTCTCCTCCTTAGTCTTTCTGTCCCCATGTCGTCCACGTTTTCGGGACGAGTCTCCATTGCTGTTTTGCCCTTCTTTGGGCTGCCATTTGGGGTTTCCCCCCTTGTGCTTAACAGCGGAAAGTTTGTTGGCCTGAGGCTGGCCAGCGGGCTTTCCAACTGCTGTGCGCCTTGAGGCTTCAGCAACAATGGAGTCCTTGACATGTTTAAATGTCAAGGCGCTAGTGGCAGTCATGTTAAGGACCGTTGCAGACAATGAGTCGTACTCGCACGGCATCGCAGCAAGTAGAATCATTGCCTGTACTAGCTCGGGGATGGCGACGTTAGCAGCCGTGAGGCGCTCAAATTTGTCAGCCATTCTTGCAATCTCCGGTGCAGGGTTCGCAGCCGGGATTTTGATTGCTATTGCGGACCTAAAGTCCGAAAAGACTTGGGAGGGGCCATCCACACCATAATCGGTGCGAATGAGAGCCCACACCTCCTCAGCAGTGTCCTTTGTGTTGGCACGCTGCCGAATGGAGGGGGCCAGGCGGAGCACTAGGCTACCAATAGCCTGGTCATTTTTGTTGCTCCAGGTCTGGAGCTTGGCATTAGCGTCCGCTACCAAGGTAGCGTTCGTCGCCGTTAAAGGAGGCGCCGGGGGTGGTTTTTGCTCCGCCCCGCTAGTTATTTGCCAGAGGCCCTGAGACCTGAGCCACGCCTTCATTGAGTCGGCCCATAGAATGTAATTTGATCCGTCGAAAGTTTGAACGAGTTTTTCAAGAGTTGAAGACATGATTCTGTGGTGGCAGCTGTTAAAAGCGCTCAATCAGTCTTTTTACTCAATAAAACACATTTAACGTTCTCAGGAGAAAACACTCCTTCAGAGTGGTTAACACTAGTCAACCTAGGTTTTATATGCGGCTCGCAGGGAGCGCAATGCAGCTCATGAAGAGCGCAAGGTTATAAATTTGGAGACGATGAAGTCTACGTCGTTCGCAGCTAATTAAAGCGCGTTCGCGACGTGCCCAGCAGGGCCCATAACCTGTTGGAGCAGACTATATACGCTGCACAGGGGAAGAGACTACACGTTCCTTACAACCTACCTGGGGTTTAGTTAGACTTACAGCTAGGGTTAGCAGAGGTAAGAACACTGTATTCCTACTACAGTACAGGTTCTCCTTATATACATAATATTAAGGATGTCACATGACTCGGGAATGTGTTTACCGCATGTATGCGCAGTAAGCGCAGTAACATGCATATGCTGCATGTATCGCCTCATGTATACATGTGTATGCTGCATGTATTGCCTCATGTATACAGCATGTATCAGGGATTAATTTCAACAAGTGGTAGTTGGAGTGTGGAAGGCAGCGTTAAATGCCACATTTGTGAGTCAGTTCTCATCACAGAGTGAAGCAGCTTCATACCAAGCATAGATATCATTGTCTGCTGGGCACCCTTCCAACATCTGTGCAATCTGGGCCTGGATTTCTCAATTGAGGCCCTGTTGGAAGTTCACCACCACTGGTAGCCCACTGCCATATCCTGCCATGTCCACCAAATCCTTAAACTTGTCAATATAATTGTCCATGGATCAATGTGCCTGATGGTAAGAGGATGACTTGAGCCGTGTCACTGCTTGGTGGCACTCGTTGAGGGGACAAAAGTGGTGTACAAACTCTGCTCGAAAGTCACCCCAAGTGGAAAAAGGTAGAGAACTGAGTTCTTTAGTTTGGTGCAGAATATGGTCCACATAGAGATAGGCATGCTCAGACTTCATGTATGTGAAGGCCAAATAAATATTTGCAGCATCGTCGACGAATTGATGCAACTGCAGACTGATGTAAGATAGGGCTCATTCACTCTCGACTACATCACATGGAATGTGACTAATGTGTGACCACTTTGTAATCAGCTTGATGTGCATAGTAATCAGATGCATGTAGGATTGAAATTTGAGAATAGTAAACCACTAAGTATGTACTATGAGTAAATATATACACTAATATGAATCTATGGATGTACTTCAATTATATACTAATAAATCAGAAGTCTAATGAATCTTTGATGAATATGTCAAGATGTAAAATTAAAGCTATGATTAGATCCGAGTCAGTTTATGTCCACCCGGATGAGATCTTGAAGAATCACCTCTGGAATGACTCAATGACCACAATACTTCTTTGCAGCCCATGCAGCTTGCCGTCCATTGAGACCTTTGTGATAAACATCCATGAATCTCAGCGACCTTGTTGCAAACCAACACATGGAGATAAGGGGAACTTCTTTCAGAGAAGCAAGTACATTCTGCTCTAAAACCTCCTCCTTTGACGATGGTGGCAACAGCCAATAACGTTGTTTTGAATACCCCCAGCACTGCTCTATGAAGTTTAGCTCACAGTGGAACTTTGGAAGAAACAGAACTCGGAATCCATGGCTCTTGCAGTACGTCTGCAACAATGGTGCCACAAAATCTGGCTCGTTGTAGAGCAATTGTCGACAGCAACAATCTGTAGCTGTGTCTGGACAATCAGAAAAACTTTTCCCGCACTGTGCCTTTTTCTTTGATACATCGTACCCATGTTTGGTGAGTATCTGGGCCATTTCTTTGAAAAGACCAGCCATTGTGTGACCATCAGGATAGTAGAATTCTTGCTCAGTGCCATCTCTGAACTGCCCATTGTGCATCCGAATTTTTTGCTTCAAAATTTTTCCATCTCGCCCATAGACAGGTTTGCCATTTTCACCGAGCACATTGATGACAACTCCAAAATTAGTGTCAGGTTTTGATGGATTCTTGGGCATTTTGCTAGCAGAAAGAGCTTCTTTGGAGCGCTTTAGGTGAGTACTTGCACAGTCGTAGACAAAAACATGATCCTCATTTGGGTAGTACTTCGCGAGGATCTCCATGGCGTGTTCCACCTGAGCAACAATATTGTCATTGGTGAAGTAACCCTCGCATGCTTTCCCAGCTCAGAACACAACTTGTGCTGACTCCTGTCTGTCAGGAGATCTTAACCAACCATAGTTGGCCAATACAAAGTCCGCAATCATTATCGATGTGCCTTCTCCTTTAGCATATGGAACAGGTGTTGTACTGTTGTAATACCATGCAGTCTGGCATCGATCATGCACCTGAAAGCTCGTTTCATCATGGTACCATAGAACCATGGCATGCGTGACCGATGGCGGTAAGTCCCATCCGTGATCTTCTGTCCACCGCTGCATTCAACCCTCAAATTCCATAATGGCTGGAAGAAAAATATTTTGACAGTAATCCACAACATCCTGTCGCTTGTGTCCATCAACATACTGGCCCTTGAGGTTGCACTTCCAGCAGTAACCCATCTTTTCCAACCATCGTCGAGCAGTTGCTAGTGAAATTGTCTTTGTGCATTTCAAGCGCATGAGCATTTCTGGTGTGTCACAGAAGCGCACAATGTCCTTGGCTTTGATGTATTTTCCAATTCTCTGCAGGTGCAAGTGGATCTCTTGAGCTAGGTCCTCGTCGTCAATGGCTGATTTATTTCCTTGGCCATATTTATTTTCCAGAATCTCCTCATGGTCATTGATAAAGCTGCGCCCCCATTCCCAAACCTTTTTGGCAAAGTACTTGCTCTCCCCATGGACAAGAACACTGAGCTTTGATGCCTGTATCCAGTTTCCACATTTCTCTGGATTGGTTTTCTCCATGTGGATATATGTTCCAAGAAACCTCTTGATGCCTTCAAGCCGAGTTCATGTAACTTCATCAAGTCCAGCACTTTTATACCCCTTCCCATTTTTTCGAGGTGGCTTTAGTATATTTTTTATGTTGCTAAAGGCAGCCTCAGCCTCAGCCAGTGTAGGAGGAAACACAAAGGTTCCTGTGCGAGCTTTGAAGGCCAACTCTTCTGCTGTGTCATCATCTATCTGCTCTTCTCCATCAGGATCTTCAATATCTTGGAAGAGCATATAGGAATCATCATATTCGTGCTCGTTAAATTCATATTCTTTGTCATCTTCATCTATCCAGAAACTTTTCTCTCCAAACCAGTCAGTGGAAGGTTGTTGACATGGCATCTCTTCATCCTCAATTATTACTCTAGCTACAGGGCAAAATGTTTTGATCAGCAACCGAGACCCTCTTCATAAAAGGATTTCAGGGGGGGGGGGTTGGGATGTGATTTTGTCCCAAAGTGGTATTTGAAGCTTAAATTAGAAAAATGGTGAAATGTCATGAAACATCACTCTTTGGTCATGTGATGTAGTCAAGAGTGAATGAGCCCTATCTTACAACTCACAGGAATTAAGGAATGCATGCCACTGCACACACGCACCATTAAATTTGGTGGGGGGGGACAGTTTGATCTGGGTGCGCTCCTTAGTGGGTGCATTGGGCAGCATGTCGTTGTTGGGTGTGCTTGGACTCGCAATGGGGGGAATATTAGTCATGGGGTTAGTCTGAGGTGTCCTGACAAAGTTTTTGATTGTAGATTTAAGCGAATTAATTTGCGCGCATATTCCAGTAATGTCACTTTCAAGCACATCGAGGCACTCTGAGGTGTCCATGGTGCTAGGGGGCGCATTTGGCGAAAATGGTGGCACACTAAAGGCAGGAGTGTCAGGAACAGTGTGTAGGGAGTCTATGGAGCTTTGGGAAGTGTCGTCCACTTTGTACCTGCCTATATTGGGCAGCGTGTTCACGATTTTGGGCCTTAAAGTAGAGTTTTCTACTATAAGGGCAACCTCAGCCTCTAGCAAAGGGAAATCCAAAGTTAAAATTATACTACATAGTACAGGGATTGGAGGCGCACCTAGCGAAGGGAAATCTGAAGAGAAAACTCTAAGGACCCCTTTGCCAATGCCCAGTATATGTGAAAACTGCAAAAATCAAATAATAGTCTAAAAATAGAAAAGGCAGAGATAGGCAGATCAAGGCCACCAAATGACATCATACCAAGTATTAGATGTTGGAAGGGGTGCTCCGCCTCTAAATATAAAACTATCAACATGTACAAATGTGATAGAAGGGGGGGATTAGTAATAAAATAAAGAAAAATCATAGAAAATGAAGAATTTGAGGAAATGAAGTGAGGAAAAATATAGGACGAATGTAAAAAATAGGAAAAACACATGAGGCATCCCCTAGTCCCCTTATACTGACCTACTTCCCCATTATCATTGCCTGGCTATCATGAATAGACATCTATTCAAATATTTAATTGTTCTTCACCATGACCACACTCCAAATGTATGATCTTGCAATGGACATCTTCCCAATGCTAAACATGCAAGAGCTTGTTAGCATATCACACCTTAGCCACAGAATATGGGACCATGCTCAATGTTATGTCCAATGTCAGATCAGAATGGTGCTTACCTCCCTCGCACCTGCACTTGGTACAAAAGTTCATGCAGCATCTTAGACACACACACCTAACCATTGCAAACAGGCAATCTGTCCCAATTGCTCAGAACTATTGCTGCCAACAACAGAGCTTTGTTCGGATCCACCCCATTGTACTTTTTACACATTACAATGACCAGACCTGGCATCCCAAGGACATCAACATTGTCGTACCAAAGGGCAAGGGTGGCACCACTCACAACTTTCTGGTAAACTGAGGCTACATTCCTACACCACAACTTCCAGAGCTCTTTTTCAATGAAAACACCAACCACTTTGCTGTACTCCCAAAGCCTGGGGTACACAATCATGCCATTACCACCCTGGAAAGTAAACAGCCAACAGTCTTGGGCATTATTTTCAACAGCACCACAGCCACCATGAGCGCTATCACACAGCAAAACTTCTACTGCTTCTACCCAAAGATGACTATAGCCCATCTATGGCTTACACACCACATCTGAAAAGCACACCCAAAAGATCCCCAATCATCACTTTGACTTACAACAGGACACTTCCAGATGCCTTGCAGTCAATTCTGCCCTGGAATTGCATGCCAAATCAAGAATCTCAGAGGCATCATGGTTTGGTGCTGGAACCCAGAAGAACAGGAGACAACAGAAATTGAAAAAGGTCATATTGTGTGGTGCATTGGCAATAGGTGCCATAACATATTTTGCTGGCAGTATCACCATCAATCCTTCCACTAAATACCTGCATCCAATCTTTGCTGACAGCCACCTGACAAACCACCATGGCACACTGTTTTCTGCAGTCATAATATTTCCACCACTAACATGATGATCAAAATTTCACATATATCACCAATGCCATTCTTTTTCCATCATTACCTTAGTACATTACAATCATTCCGACCTAGGACTTGCCAAATTCAATGCCAAATTCTCCTGCCATCCATGAAGCCAATATTACATGTGGCCATAATAATAAAAAATCAAAAGTTGTTTCCATACATCTGTATCCCAGAGACCCAAAAATAAACAATAGCAAAGTAGCAGGTCATGTGGCACCAGCATGCTTTATTTGTTATGAAATTTTATTAAGTAATGGGGCTGTTTCCTAACACTAAGTGGATGTCACCCTAACAGGCTAGCAATGCCATTCATGCACATGCACCAATATTCCCCATTCTAATGATGATCCTCAGCCCAGCATGCAGCTGTACCCACACAGTCAATGTGTCTCCTGCTAGGATGAGGTAGCCAGTTTGATTCAGGCAAGGATCACTGCACAATCCCTGCCCTCCATCTTCCTAAATGGAGGATATGCACCAGGTCTGTTTTCATCCTGTGGTAATCCACAGTTGAAGCAGTGGGTAAATTTAGGATACTTTAGCTGCCTTTGCAGTCAGGTAGCCCACACACTCCATGGCCAATGGATCCCTGGTCTGGTGAGCAATTGACAAACCTGTAGAAAATCAATCCTAGGGTACACAAGAAAACTCAGTCTTTGTATAAGTGACTCTAATATTACACTGACCATACCTAGAGTACACAAGAAAACTATATGTACAGTAAGCAAACAGTTAAAAGTTAATAGCAATATAAGTACCCACCTCAGTCTTTGTATAAGTGACTGAGGTGTCTAAACTATGAAGCCCAGTATATATACATATCTGCTGAGATAAAGAAAAACTGTTGATAAAGGTATCCATTGGACACGTGCATCAAAGGGATGCACTAAATATAGTATGACACGCGCATCAAAGGGATGCACTAAATATAGTATGACACATGCATCAAAGGGATGCACTAAATATAGTACGCGCATCAAACATGCCAAGATGGCCACAACAAATGATGCGGTGATGTTCCACTCATGGTGTGATTCTCAACAGAACCATCCAGTATGTATTTTCAGTGGCACTCCAAAGTTTGCATGGGTAGTAATTAGGAATTCAGTATTAAAATAGCTATGCTACTTGTATTTACCTTGCAGGATTGACACCCTATGTCAGATTGTGCTTGTCTTATTGCATCATGAAACTTAACAACTGCACACAAAGGCAGGAACTGATAGAGAAAATGACTACAGTTACACAAAACAGTAGGTAGGTACAAGAACAGAGGCAAAATCACTTCTTGATCTTTGCCCAGTCAGGACCCCAGGCAGCTTCCCCAAATTGAACAGCAATTTTTGGACCAACAGTTAGGACCATATTACATGGGTACCAAATGAAATCTCGGTGGCGCAATGAACGGGGGATCCAGAGAATGTATGATTCAGTTTCTTTCTTGCTGAAGCAGAACCAATCACTGTGATGCTGAGGGCAAGTGAGATGGGGGTTCACCTGCCCCATTGCCACATCCCACACCCTGATCGTCTTGTCGTTAGACCCTGACACAATGCATGTGCTGTCTGGTGAGAACGCAACAGAGTGGACCACACCTTCATGCCCTCTCAGAGCCTCACCAACCTGCTGCCCCATCACCACATCCCACACCCTGATCGTCTTGTCGTCAGACCCTGACACAATGCGTGTGCCATCTGGCGAGAATGCGACAGAGTGGACCAAACCTTCATGCCCTCTCAGAGCCTTGCCGACCTGCTGCCCCATCGCCACATCCCACACCCTGATTGTAGTGTTGCCAGACCCTGACACAATGTGTGTGCCATCTGGGGAGAACACAACAGAGCAGACCCAACCTTTATGCCCTCTCAGAGCCTCGCCGACCTGCTGCCCCATCGCCGCATCCCACACCCTGATCATCTTGTCGGAGGACCCTGACACAATGTGTGTGCCATCTGGTGAGAATGCGACAGAGCGGACCCAATCTTCATGCCCTCTCAGAGCCTCGCCGACCTGCTGCCCCATCGCCACATCCCACACCCTGATCGTCTTGTCCAAAGACCCTGACACGATGTGTGTCCCATCTGGGGAGAACGCGACAGAGTAGACCCAACCTTCATGCCCTCTCAGAGCCTCGCCGACCTGCTGCCCCGTCACCCCATCCCACACCCTGATCATCTTGTCAAAAGACCCCGACACAATGCGTGTGCCATCTGGCGAGAACGCAACAGAGCAGACCATATACTCATGCCCTCTCAGAGCCTCACCAACCTGCTGCCCCATCGCCGCATCCCACACCCTGATCGTCTTGTCGCCAGACCCTGACACAATGCGTGTGCCATCTGGCGAGAACGCAACAGAGCAGACCATATTTTCATGCCCTCTCAGAGCCTCGCCAACCTACTGCCCCATCGCCGCATCCCACACCCTGATCATCTCGTCGTTAGACCCTGACACAATGCATGTGCTGTCTGGTGAGAACGCAACAGAGCGGACTTCATATTCATGCCCTCTCAGAGCCTCATCGACCTGCTGCCCCATCGCCGCATCCCACACCCTGATCGTCTTGTCGTCAGACCCTGACACAATACGTGTGCTGTCTGGTGAGAATGCAACAGACCAGACCCAATTTTCATGCCCTCTCAGAGCCTCACCGACCTGCTGCCCCGTCACCACATCCCACACCCTGATCGTCTTGTCCAAAGACCCTGACACGATGTGTGTGCCATCTGGGGAGAATGCGACAGAGCAGACCTGATTTTCATGCCCTCTCAGAGCCTCGCCAACCTGCTGCCCCGTCGCTGCATCCCACACCCTGATCGTCTTGTCGCTAGAGCCCGACACAGTGCGTGTGCCATCTGGTGAGAACACGACAGAGTAGACCCAACCTTCATGCCCTCTCAGAGCCTCGCCGACCTGCTGTCCCATCGCTGCATCCCACACCCTGATCGTCTTGTCGCCAGACCCTGACACAATGTGTGTGCCATCTGGCGAACAAGCAATGGCAATAACAGAAGATATTACATGAATCACAAGAGGTTCTGACGGTGGCCACACAATGTCAACGTCTCCAGAGACAGTTATTAAGTTGTGAAATAAAGAGCTGTACAATTTTGATACTAACGAGTCTCGTGGGGCGAACACAAGGCCAGAGTAGTATATCTGTGGAGCTGAGAGCATATACCCTTCACGAAACCGCTTCTCAAACTTGATATAGTCCAGAAGAAGATTTTTCAAGGCTTCATCTCCCACGGACTGTAAACAGCATTAGTTGCAATAAATCTGTACCACGTTCTACTCACCATGGTCCACTCAAGGAACAGGGGAAGCATTGTACCTGGGTTATCTCGCTGTGCCTGCATGCAGCTGTGTGCCTCGAGCCAGTATAGGAATTTATGTTGCAAGAAGGATTTCAGCTCATCTGTGATGTCAAGGGCCTTTAGTAGGCAATCAGTAGGTTATCGAGCGCCGTGAAGGTGCACTGACCCTTCCCTGATCATGATAGAAAAACTTGAACACAGCTGCGAGGAACAGAAAAGCGAGGCTGGTGCTCATGTAGACCAGTATGACACAGGCAATCCGGACAAGCACCTTGGTGCTGGGTCTATGTAAAACAGCAGTGTTCAAGTGTCGAGTTATCGTGGTAGATGGTGGTAAAGCACTCCGCAAATGCTACGCGGTTGCTAGACATGCGTAACGAAGTCCGGGGGAAATGTGGTCCTTGACTGGTTGGGGAAGGTCCTCGATCTGTGAGTTCAAGGAGAAGGACGTGGGTAGTTTGCAGATATTGAACTCGAGACCAGTGTTCATGATCCTCAGACATGCCCATGCAATCTCCTCCTACGAACGGTGGCCTAAATCTATGGAAAATGCACGACTTTCAGTGATGTCCAGAAGAAAGTCGCGTAGGGACGTATGGAGTGGGGAAATGGGTGCATCATCCCCTGGCATGGTCCCGCTCAGCAGCGAGCCAAGCCAAGCAAGGATCTCATCCACGTCTGATTGCTCATCGACAGGAAGCAATACAGCAGCAAATGCTTGTAGCACTCGACGGGGTTGAGGCGACCGCACAAGGAAGATCCATGACATGACACGACAAAAGAGCTGCAAGAGCTCGGCATCCCTCTCGTCGAAGTGTATCTTCAGGATGGCACGGTAAGTCGCATAGAAGGGCAGGCCGGGTGCTTCCCTCATTGTCCGAAGAAGTTTACGTCGTCCCGACGTCAATTTCGGCCCTCGTGCACTCTTCAATTCACGGCAGAGGACGGCTGCACATTGAAACAGCGTCTGCGACGCCTTGGCAACATCGTCGATCATATACTGGAGGTCAGTCCCGCCAAGTTGGTGGGTGATGAAGGTGTGGATGTCTGTAGCGGTACCATCGACGTTGTCAATAGAGAGGCTTAAGGCAGGGAGATCGCTGAATGGAGTGATGATACTTTTGTCTGGGCGGAATGTGAAAAGAAAGCGGATGAAGCGGGGAAGTTCCGAGCTCGAGAGCAATTCCCGCAGTATACTGAAAAGAGTGTCTGCATCTTCTGCAGGACATTCATCAAGCGTGTCAATAGTAAATATGATGGGCACCTTGTCGTCAATGCTGGCCAGTCCCTTGATCATCAAATCACGCTGGGCAAGCAGATCGGAGCTCTGAAGCTGTTTGGGAAGGAGAGTGTGCAAGTAACACAGATACTGTGGGTTCAATTCAGCGAGCTGCTTGGCCCAAGTAGGAATGAGCTGCGACAGGGAGCGGTCCTTCGCAGAGCGGTTGAATGCGAAGAATGGCACCACGGCAACACCGAGAGACTCTAGCGCGATGGCAACAGTATGCACGATGGCTGACTTTCCCTTACCCGCTGTACCATGTAATAGAAGCGCACGCCGACCAGTAGGATTCGGAGCCCAGACCTGGATTTGCTCAAGAAGAGCGACACGCGTGCTAGGGAGGCATGCCTTTGATTTACTCGCCGAGACGTCTTTTGCGTAATGTAGTCTATCGATGCATGCACGATCGTCTACAACGAGGTTGATTAGTACGTTGCATGCTGGAAAATACGACCAGTACTAACGCAAATTGGTGACTTTGTCAGAGATGTTGAAAATGACTTCCTGCGTATCCAGTTGCGTATTCGATTCTATACGTTTGACAAGCACAAGGAGGGGCCCGAGGCGGGCTTGAACAGCTTCCTCCGCCTCCTGGGACAGCCGCTTGGCTGTCAAAAACTCGAGTTAGATAGCGCGCAGTAGTGTGGAATAGAACGAACCAAGTTTCCCATCTGAGAGCGTCCACAGGAGATAAAGGCAGCGATAAATTTCGGGTACCAATTCCTGACACACTCGTGGTTGATGTGGACGTTGGGACTGCAGCTCCTTCAGAATCTGTATCATCATCCAAGGCATCCACTTGCACTTGCGTCTGAGCAAGAAGAATATCATCATGGCGGTTCCGCTTCGCAAAGAGCTTGATGTTGAGAGTAGCAGAAGGTTTGGATAAGCTGGACGGAGTTAGACGAATCCGATGAGCAGGCGAAACAGCTCACAAAGTCATTGGGGGCATCACGTATGCTTCCGGGTTCAGCGAGGACATCACATATGGGGTAGTGGGGCAGTCCTCGATAGACACAACAGCGTACAAGCGACGTGGAGTCTCACGGAATCCAGGTAATCCAGGCTTCAGGATTTCGGGTAGATCTAGACTCTTGACGTCTGCAACGTAGCAAGTCAGTGTACATCACAAGAGGCTGAATGAACTGCACATACAGGTAATCGCAATGTGAATCCTTTCGTCCTCGTTTTCCGTTGTTGCCATGATAGTTGGAAGCAAAGGCGCGCAAGGGTGGCGCTGAGTCGCTGATTGTCAGCTTGTGCATTCACAGCAATAACAAACGCCCGGCCCGATCTCCCCAATATACGTATTTTGGACACCCTTGGGTATATATTTTACTGTCAATCCTTGTCGTTCCGAGCTAAACGTTTCTGCAGAGCGCGGTCACAACAATAAAATCCGTACCAGAGTGCGGCCTGGCAGTCAAGAGGAAACAGAGCACACCCAGTCATCGGAAAACTCCCCACCAGATCTAGGGTTCTGTGAACAACTCAGTTGTTAGTAACAATAGTTATTAACACCATGTTAATAACAGTTAATAACTAGTTAGTAACTCATGGGGTCGGAGTAGGTTGTGAACAACTGCAAATAACTTGTGAAGTTCCGAGAACTCCGTCAAGCTCTTCTCGATTTTGGTTAACTCAATGTTTGATAATGCACCAAATCTAAGTTCCCATGGCTGAACTCACCTCTCCGCGGTAGACAGGACGTGCAAAATATCATTGATATGGTCCAGATAGGACAGTGGTACAGGCAAAAAGTCGTATAGTCTTTGTTTATCTCGTTGTGCATACTTATAAATACCTTTACTATTTAGGATACAAAGGAGCAGCCAAAACGAAGTGTGTATCGGCCGGTTGTCAAATTTCGCAATATCGACCAGGGTGTCTTAGAAGCTGTTCAAAATGACATGGAAGGGGCGGAAGTTGAACCAGGTATTGTGTCGGAGAATGCAAGGAGAAATGGTGAGGCAAGCGAGGACTCTGATTGTGGGGAGATGGATGAACCTGAGTTTTTTTCTGAGTCACGCCCTCTCTCTACTACAGCTGAACAGGTGGCTTTCGAGGTTGACTGTGACATAGATAACACTGAGGACGCCAATTTAGAAGCAAATTTTGCTGATCGAGACAACTCTTTTTTTTTTTTTTGCGTTTTTATAGTTATTCACACAAAAACTAGTTATTAACAGTTAATAACAGGTGTGAATAACTACTATAGTCCAGACTCCGTATGTTACTAACATATGTGACAAACTCCCATGGGAGTTGTTCACAGAACCCTAACCAGATCAGTCAACGGAAAATGCGCCACACGGTCCACACCAGAGCAGGCAAGCAAGCTATGATGCGTGATTATACAACCAAAGTAACAACCAGCGAAGGCAAGGTACTTAGGCAACCTCTGGCACTTGGTTTTCCCTACGACAATGCCCTTGCTAGCCAAGTCGATATCGTTCATGGTTTTTTATTTGTATGACTTCTATCGCTTTATTACGACCACATTCGTGCCTTTGAAAGGAGTGAGGAACTGCCCAATTAATTTCCATGTGCTAATGTGAGACATTGTTCTTGGGATATCGGGTACGAGTCACTGGACCGACAGCAGTTCGCCAATGATCAATTGATTGCCGTTTCTGCGAGGTAAGTACTCCAAAGTCATTCTATTTTCAGTTCACTTTACGCTGACTCTTTCACCCCCAAAGTTCTAATCGTCAAAACTGAGGTTTGTAGTTTATGCCGGCATCCTCATCATTTTTCCTTTGCTGATAGATGCCAAAGGTGCGTAACATATACCATCTTCACAACCACTATACGAGAATGGTACTCATACCCAAGGAAACTAAGTACTTATGTTCTCGAGCATGGGTGCAGGTCAAGCATCATTATAAATTCTCAGCTGAGAAGAAGGAGCTCACAGACTACCTCGCTAAATGCTAGACGAGTCTACAGAATATCAGTACCATATTTCTATGTAAGTGTGCACTAATCCCAATTTCAAGGATTCCCCTTGTACCAGCAAATAGCCTGATGGACAGACAAGATAATCTAATCTAACTCTCCCGCAATTAGTAGCTATAGTTAAATGAGAAGTCGACCTTCCAATAGGGAATATTTGGTCGGCTTAATATCCTGAAGCTATCCCGTTCTTTCTAGAATCGCTGGCAGCTGACATTAAAAAGTAAAAAAAAAACATGTCTGCCACAATTGTATACAGAACTCACCGGTGATCTTTCCGTTCTGCTGCACAACCACTTGAACAGCAGCAGCAACCCTATTAATATCACGAACTGCAATCAAGTCAAAAATCCATAAGCCAAGGATGCATCCGTTCAAACGCACCTGTAACATTGTGACCACGATCTCGTAACCCATCAAGTATCTCTGGAGGATACACAGAATCAGCTTCTAAAATTGGAGGGTATAATTGATCATGTAGTCGTCCGAATTCTATCGCCTGGCTAACATCCAAGCCCAAATCTAGATTAAGAAGTGTTTGAAAAACGGCCCCAAAGATCTGCGAGCCACCTGATCCACCGATGGCCACAAAAAGCGAACCATCGGCATGCTCAATAATTGTTGGTATGGTAGACGAAAGTGGACGTTTTCCAGGCTCAGGGAAATTGTCTGCGCAAGTCGATCAGGGGCCATCATGTTAGGTATAGGGTACACGTACAAGGCGAAGGCAAGAGGTCGAACGCGTTAGGGATGCCGGGTATCGAGAAATCATCCATTTCGTCATTAAGTATGATGCCAGTTACGGGGTCAAGGACTTGAGAACCGAAGACCAAGTTTACGGTCGAGGTCAAGGCAACTGCCATGCCATGTTTATCGACCACCGACGTATGACTCTGTATATATTAGTAGTGCAATGTATCCAAGGGCTTTACGAAGCTCACAGTGCCATGATCAATCTTGACACCGTAGTCTGGATTATAATATTCTGAGGGATGAGTACGGTCCTATCATGCTGAATGGTTCACAATATATGAACAAAAATACATGTGGACTCACGTCCGTTATATTCCTAAAAATGGCATCGGCAAAGATCTTTGTCGAAATTTGATCTATGCGCGCTGTGTCGTTGTTGAAATCAGGATCACATATTTTAGTCCTGAAAACGTAATCATCAGAACATAGCCAAAACATTCGTAAAACTCCACTTGCCGTGCTGCAAATCCAAATTTCATGATCTCTACGATTCTATGGGCGTTGAGGGCAGTCCGTTCCTTCATCCGATATCTCTCAAGCAAATTCATCATGTGCAAAAAGATTGTTGTTGTTGTTATTATTATTGAAAGAAAGAATGAATATCGAGGTCTTTTCAACATACCTGGTCCTGATGTAGGTGCATGCGTAGCATAAACCGTTCTACCGCGATACGTCCCCTGCAACGCAAGGTCTACTTTGACGGAATAATTCTCCAGATCTGAATGAGAAAGTATGCCTCCAGTTGAGCGAACTTTGTGAACCAGGGAATGCGCAATGGGGCCCTTAGCTCAGTGATGAATGGGCGAAAGATTCCAAGAGACAGATCAAAACACCTACCTTGTAGAAGGCGTCTGCGCCCTCCTGCGCAATCCTCGCAAGGGTACGTGAAAGATTTGTCCACCGAATAAGCTCACCCTCACGCAAGAACCTTCCTTGAGGTGCAAATATAGCACTCCAATCTGGGTTATTCAGCATGAGATCCGGAAACCACTGAAGAAAGGATATATCAGTATCCATGTGAAAGATATAAAAAAATTGCCCGGCCTCACTGGTATGCGTTTTCCCAATTCTTTATCCACTTCCCACCCTTCCGCCAAGGAGACACTGGGTTCGACTAGTCTTTTCCATGACAGCTTCCGGCTGCCCCATCTGCGATACGCCTCCTCAAGCCCCCGCACTTCTCCAGGAACCCCAACAGACAAACCACCATACTTGGCCAAGTCAGGGGATCTGACGTACATGGAACTATTGGAGAGTGCAGGGGCAGTTTCTCGGAAGTCAATCGTATGTACTTCGGAGGGATGACCATGAGAATCAGGAGGTATCCGTACGATCATGAAGCCTCCACCCCCTATACCGGATCTAAGCATATTGGGATTTACGAGACGATAATAACCAAAGTATCATGGCGACACGCACGAAAACATGTTGACGACACCGACGCAAAATGTAACACTGATAGCAGCATCAATCGCGTTCCCTCCGTCCTTGAGAACATCAACACCGATATCAGAACAGCGCTTATTCTCAGATGCGACGGCGCCGTGTTTAGCTTTTACGAGATACGCGGGGTTGCGTCGCTCGCTGAGAGATTTAAAGATGTGCGACAAGGTATAATCGAACTTATCCTGTAAAGGATTCGAGAAGAAGAGCACCAGTGCAGAGAGAACCGTGAATCCTAGTAGCCATTGCTTCCATGGATGACGCTGCCTAGAAGAAGTGTCCAAGTCGGATAAGTAAAGATGGTCCTTGCGTTGGAAGCTGTGCATGCCAGTGTGAGTGTGACTTGGAGGATATGCCAATTGACGTCGTTGGAAGTGATTTCCTTAGCCGCCTGAGAGTCTCGAAGCTCGTTATAGAGAATGGGCCAGGGCATGCCAGAGGTGCCAGTGTGCCATATAAACCCGAGTCCGCCGGGTGCCGGGTGAGCTTTCAGGGCGCCACAATGTTTGTTTGGAATACGATGGAAGCTTGGCAGGATGCACGATGGCCGGTGACATGGAAGTGGTGCATTCTCACCTTGACCGACCCTTGAAAGCTTGATAAAACAGGCTCAAAAGTCGAGTCGCCATCAATCTCAACTGACATTTCCCTGCCGGCAATATTCCAGGTGCCAGTAGCAGTGACAGTTTGTGTATAACTACTATTAGTATGTATAAGTTACTATAACGTCGGCTAACTACCTAACCGGGGCCCACTGCTGACAACAACAACAACAAAAAAAAAAAGATAATATTCTATCTTACATAAATAAAGTTACAACCCCATCCAAAAAGCAAAACGTCCAGTGTCCACATCATCAAAATCACAGCACTTGTGCACTCATTACATATATACAATACACACTTATATTATTCTCCAGCGAACAGCCTAATAACCAGATATGTCGTCGATCCGATGAAGCGTATCACTGTCATTATCGAGTTGGAGTGGAAGTCAGCAAGACAAAAGACAAAGACGGGGACGAAACGCACAAGCAAGCCCAGCAACAGAAAACAGTATAAACGCCATATACCCATTAACAGCCGCGTTGGCACCAGAGTTGCTCGCTTTTGCCGCCGTTGATCTGGAGGGCAGCCACATTGTAAGTCGGCATAGTGGGGTGGGGAAGGATAGTGAGGTGGGGGTGAGGCAAGATAGCGGAGCAGGGAAAGAACAACGTACACTATAACAGCTCCAAGCAGCGCCTACGCAAACAACGTGTATTAGTTACTAGTCAACTAACATTACAAGGACGCGAGAAAAGAAAGGACTCACATTCGAAAGCGTCCACGCCAAAAGCACACTAACCCATGGTAAAACAAATTCAACAACCCCCCAAAAAAAAAACAAAGAACGCACTTTGTCCTAAAAGTTCTATAATAATCCTCCTGCGCCGTAGCCTTATCCACGCCCTTCTCCTCCCTAGGAGGCTTAGTCTTCAACACATGTATAGCATCCTCATACCCCGCATTCAGCTGTTCCTGCGTAACAGGCATCGAAACGTCTACAGAGTTTTTGTTTTCTTGCGTGTACGACACTTGCCCTAGGTCGGATTGGATCTTGTTGTCGCCTTTCGTACCCCACGATACGTCGTGTACGTTGGCGAACTGGTTTTTGGGTGGAGGGGGGGGGGGGGGGGGGTCGGGGCAAAAGGGGGGGGAGTGACAAGGTGAGTGAGTGTGTGAGTGTGTGGGTGGGGGAAAGTGGGGGAGAAGGGGACGTACGGCATATACGTTGAGCACATTTATATAAGACGGAGCCATGAGTAGATATTGCACAAACGACGTAACCAAATGCCACGGCTCGAACTACGTCCACCCCATCAGCACAACCACACACGCAAAAAAAAACCCCCGAAAAAAACGTACGAAAATCACAGAAGACAAGATATACAACCCCAGCGTTGCAAGGAGTGACAATACGATATTGCGAAATATCGGATTAGTGAATATATCTGAAAAACCGAGTGGGCGACCTGTGTTTTTCTGGACTGTGCTCGCTACGTTTTGGATGCCTTTGAATGCTAGGAGGAAGGCTGCTACCTGTCAAAGCGAGGTAGGGGAGTGAGTGAATGTCAAAGCGAGGTAAAACAAAAAAAAACCACGAACCGTCATATAAACCGTAATAACCGCAAACCCGACAATAGCCATCGTATACCCCCACTTTGAACCCTGAGGTCTATTCCCGAGTGCGAGGATGAAACACATGATGAGGATGCCTAGGTAGAAGTACGTGAGGATGCTGTTGACGGTGGTTATTCCTGTCAAGTGAAATGTTGGGTCTTCTAGGGAGTCGGAGAGGATAGTGAACGCTATGAAGTAGTTGGCCTGTGGAGGGGGGGTTGATGTGAAAAAATTGGATTGGGAGATGAAAAAAAAAAAATGAGAGAGAAGCAACAAACGCAAAAAAAAAAAAAAAACGCAAAAAAAAAAAACGCACGAGAGCAAACCAAGAAAACACCAAATTGAAAAACTGATAAAGCATCTCAACGTGTATCCACAATTTACGCATGAAAGAATGTGCAGAGCGATAGATGTAGTAAAAGTGGACAGTGCTGTGTACTGCGGCGAAGAAGGATCCGTTGAGCCAACGTCGGCGTTGGGAGATGAGTTCTGGGACCTGTGCGTACGTGTTTATTAGATATGCGTTAGGGATTGGATGGGGAGTTGTGGGCGTACCTGATCTGGCACGTCGGTGATGGCGTAGGCGGATTTGACGTAGTGGAGTACCCATGACCCGCCCCGTTTGGAGACGAGCTCCCAGCATAGGATCTGTATCATAGGCGTTAGTTAATTGGCGAAGAATCAGGAGGGAGATAGGCGGGGGGGGATTTACTCTGTCTTCGGCTAGGTACATGTTTGCGGTGAATATATCTGCGCCTGCGCCGTGCTGTGTGATGTGGTGGGGTTTTGGTTAGAAGAAGATTGGGAGGAGGAGGAGGTGACATACCATCTTCTCGCCTAGGAAGTATTTCTGGAGTGGTCCTTCGCCTATTGCATCGTTTTGGAGAGCGATGTAGCGGTATGCGCTGAATGCGCCTGGTAGGACGGTGATGTAGCCGAATATAGATTCACTAGGAGGTGGTGGTTAGAGGATAATGAAAAGGGAAGGACGGGATAGTGGACGTACAGAGGTTTGTCAAGTATATTCGACATCTTATACTCGAAATTCTGTGCAGCCACCAATGGATTAAGGAGATTCAACCCCCACTTTCCTTTCAGTGCGACGATTTCACCACAGGCGCCACCCACATTTGAATTGATATCGAACGCTTTCCATAGATGGTATATACTCGTGGGACCAGGCATGGTACCGACATCGAGGAGGACACAGACGTTTGGTTGGAGTATGGGACCGAAAGCGTTGAAGAACCACCTGTGTGAGTTTATCTTTTTTTGGTTTTTCTCTTTGAGGCAGAAGATGAGTTGGACGGGGACTGTTCCGCGTTCTGGGCCTTCGATTTTCATGGAGGGGGTTACGGAGATTTGGGTGGTGTATTCGTAGATATGTGCAGTTACTGGGGCGTCGCCGATTTTAGTCTAATAAAAAAATGTTAGAAGAGAGAGAGGTTTAGGGAGAGAGAGAGAGAGACCTTGGCTACGCCTTCTTGGTAGGCACCCATAGCGGCGATGACGCTGAGTGTCCTAGAGTTTACTTTGGCTCTACCATCGCTGACGATACAGATGACGACCTTTTTCCAACCATCTTTCCCCCAAGTCTTGCTTCTATCCCTCTTACACAAATGAGCGACATTCTTCATAACGCCATGCATAGTCCTACAAAAGAGTTCCTCATCCTCGTTATACATGGTCATAACAATGAACAACTCTGTCCTACGAGGAGGATCGTAGTGTACCTGACGTAGAGTAAACCCAGAATCTTTGAAATCGTTAGGATCGCAGGTTGCAGCAGAGTAACGCATGTGTGTGAACTCGCGTTCTGTGCGTAAAGCGCACATGTCTAGAAGCTTTTGTGGAACTTCGTTGTCGAGGACAAAGTTTCCGTGGAAGAGTTCTACGCGCTTGATGGTTTTGTATCTGCGAGGGATACGTTGGGGTATTCGACCATAACGAATGTTGGAATCTTGACTTGATTCAGAGTCTTGGTAGGTGCCTGGGATTGAAGAGGATATGAGTGTTGCAGAGGATGGGTTACGGTGAAGAAGAGGAATGTCTGCGGTGTCTGTGTCGATAAAGTCATCGTGAGCTAAGGGTTGGTAGGGAGAATGAAGAGGAGGGTAAAAGTCAAGAGGAGGAGGAGGAGGAGGTGGAGGAGGTGGTTGTTGTGGAGATGGAATGTAATAGCCATCGTTGTAATGACGGTGTTGGCTTTCATCTGCTTCTGGAGGATACATCGACATCGTTGCTTGGGCCTTCAAAGTTGTTGCAGTTTATAATATTACCTCGCTTATGTCATTCACTGCGGCACAGCGCGCATGCTGTGCCCGTCCCTTATTAGGTAGATTGCATCGGTGAACCGTTATATACCCTTCTAACAATCCATTTGACAGGTTGTTAAACACCTGGCCAGTGGTGATAAAGCAAAGCTCCTTTTTCAATGGCTATTCACATTCAAAACTGAAACAAAATTTCCCAAATCGTCCTATTTCCACAATATCCACATAAAAAGCTCTACAAATGGTGTGTCAGTGGATATCCCTCGTGATATCAATAAATTCACCATGGTAGGCTATCCGTCAATATTCAGTTTCAAAGCAACGTTTCGGATGTTCGTATTTCCAGTGTTGTCTTTGATGGGCTTCGGAGCACTTGTCTAAACATTAGCGCGAAAAAATAGGATACAGTCTAACAAAGCTCACATAGGCAACTGTCTTACACCTATCATTGTTACCTTGGCATAAACTGTAGAAGATGAAACAAAAACTCACCTCGCACAGACTTTAAGATTGGTCTCTATGGCACAAGTAGCCAGTGCACATACTTCAACGCATTTAAGAGCATGACGCTGCTGCTTGGTTACTGATTTTAATACAGCTTCATGCTTGAACAGGTTGACCAGGGTGGTGCACGCCATAGGCAAATTATTGTCGAATGTCAGTGACCCTGGGGACCACGAATCATAAGAAGCCCAAGTTTCCAACCAAAGCACTAGTTTGCTACTAGTGGGTTTAGGAATGCTAGGCCCTTTTGCCGCAATTACCAACATCATGAGAGTAGTGACAGCCCTATGAATACACCCCTCGTAGATTGGGTTTTTGTTCTGACGCCAACTGGGACCAAACTCCACTAGGCGCTCTGCCATAACGCTAGGCAGGCGTTTACCACCTTGTATCCGGACAGACAACATAATAATCAAGGATGGACCGATTGTATAGGATCATATGAAGCGTACCTTTTGCTATCGGACGGGTAGATGTCATGAATTTCGCCAAGTAAGCGTGGTCCGTGAATTTCAGAGTGGTGTGATATATGTTTTGGATAGGATACTCGCGGGAAGATCTAGCGCTCGAGGGTGGCGGAAGGTCGAGAATCCGATCAACGAGCAAAGGTAAATACTTGGATGTGAATTTAGCCCATAATTCGCGCTGAAGGTCCATGGCGGCTATGCTACTGGTTTGGTGAATTCGGGTCCTGTAATACTGGGCAAGGATGGTGTTAGGTATACTATGGATTCGGGTACTACCTACTACTTGATATGCTCACAAACTTATCCTGAAATACACGTTCTCTTTCTGTTTCATCTTGAATTTGTAGAGACGAATCCGAGAATGGAACAAGACCTAGTAGAGGAAATAATGACTGAGTATCAGTTGGAACTCTACATTGAAAACTGGACCTAGCATATCTGCCCATTTAGCAGGGTCAAGGTGATCAGGAGTACTATCTGATGACATGGAGATGGAGTTAGAGACAACCTATCGCATTACAACCTTCGTTTGCCCCGCCTGCCTCATGGCTTCGAAGAAAGCGTGACCTCCTTGATTTGTAAGTATGTCCTAGTAGTACTTACGTTCACGTTCAGGGTTATCTCGTCTGGTACTTCCACTTTCTTTTCTTCCCTCCTGTCGTTTCAATCATGGCCTTGCTTCGCCTCCTCCTCATATCCATATCTATCACTCTCGTTTACCCACACCTGGCGCCCTGGGGCCCAGGAATGTATTGTCGCGATGTCCGTCGTTTGCATTCTTCCATTCGAATGATGCTAAAAACCTGGTATCAACTCATGTAGGGTCCGTCTGGTACCGTGAACCTCAACTCTGCTGACATCGTCACTCCTCTGTACATGCTCACCAAGAATGATTGGTTCTGTGAGTAGATGACCTCTTTCGCGCTGCAGATATACTACAACCAAACTGAATTCAAACACCATAGTCCACCATATCAACAACGTATGAGTTACAACAGATTTTATGGTGTTACTCAACTAGTTCTGACCAATACCACGACAGTGCGATAATTTCCCTCCTCCAGCTGGCGAATTCCTGCAACTGTCCGTGCTTTCTTCTTTCTCTTGCGCTCTTCTTACGTCGTCCTGACAACTTCCGAACCAAGACCCGCGGGTGGAAGCTTCACTGTGGAAATTGCTTCGAACCGCGCGAAGACTTCTCTCGCTTACAACAGCCGCTTTGTATCCGACTGGCCTGATGGTGGAAACTATCCCCCGAACTACGTTAGTCCACAGCGCCTTTCATTCTCTTACTCAGGCTCATTCTTTTTGTCTAGAACGTCCCGACATGTATCACTAGTCCGAACAGTACGTCGAACACATCCTGTATGTCACACGTGGCCTGAATTTTTTTTAAACCGTTGTTCGCCAGTGCACACCCAGAATCAATCCATGGCAGCAGGAACTGCCTTTGCTATTTCTTACAAGGCACGCGTTATTCTCGTACTCAGATCTTACCTCCTAAATTTACCACACACCGGCGTTTCATCAGTCGGATATCAAAAAAGTCAACCCAGAGGATCTTGTGGTCTTTTCCGTTGCCTACAAGTATGTGTACTATCACTTTCGCATGAAAACTGAGGTTTCCATTTTGGAATTTAATATAGCACGCCTTTCAAGCGCCTGACGACATATTCAGTTCCAGCACGTATGCCTGCTTGCCCTCCAGGTGGTTGTATCTGTGCTGTAAGTTGCATCCAAACCCTTATTCCATCACGATACTTCACTGATTCCTCTCAGTGGGGCTGGGTATGCTCCACTTAATCTCTCTCCAGATCCTAACAACATACTAACCCACCAACCCACAACCTACCTAGGTTCCAAACGGGTTCGTTTCCCCTTCATAAATAAAAACCAATCCAATCTAAATCATTCAACCCCCCCCCCCCCCACAGCTGCGGCGAGCCCAACATGTACCACACAGCCTTCAAATGCAACGTCACAGGCGCCACCTCCACTGTATCCCTCGCCACACCCAAGCCCCCAGTTTGGTGCGAGGGCAACCCATCACAGTGTACCAAAGGCGCCAAACAGATGATTTTTTGGAATCAGCTGGACGGCAATAATATCAATGTGACCGGGTACGACCTTGAGGGGAACCATAAATCACCAGCGTATAATAACAAGTGTGGGTTCCCGAATGGTGGGCTTCTTTTTTTTCCCGCTTTTTTTGGTGCAGGGGTGATGTTGATGAGAACTGGTTTTTTCTTTCTTTTTTTTTTTTTTGGTTAGGGGCACAGAATGATATATTCGCGGATTCTTTGAATTCGCCAAGCTCCAGTGCGCCGCCTCTGCAAAGCTCAACCTCGAAAGCACCCAGCTCCAGCGCGGGATCAAGCAGTACAGTGGTACCCCATGGAAGTTCAGTTTTCATCGCTCACCCTGCGTCCACGCTCCCGTCCACGCCCCCTTTTGGCTCTTCCGCTACTTCTTTAAGCTCGCGGACTGTGCCCGCTGGCTCTTCTTCTACCTTGTCTTCTAGCTCGACTTCCACGTACTCAAACTCCAGCTCCAACTACAGCTCTAGCTCGACTTCCACGTACTCCAGCTCCAGCTCCAGCTCCAGCTCGACTCCCACTCCCTCCTCAACCTCAACCTCCTGCAAGCGAAGGCAGAAACGTCGTCTCTCCTCTTCCGTACCCCCCTCGGCGGCGGCGAAAAAGCGATCGTACAATCACCATTACAGGACTAACCCTTCGTGGTGATCCACCCCGACTCGACTCGACGACTACCAGATGTCGTTGTTGCCCTGTTTTCTTTAAAAATTCTTTAAACCTCTGTTGGCTGGCCAAAACGAATGCGTTTTCTTTCCTCGAGATCTCGAAGATCTCGAACTCGTGCTCCGCCTGTGAGTTTTTTTTTTTTTTCATCATCGTCGTCGTCGTCGTCGTCGTTGACAAATGATACTTACATACGTTTTTTTTGACTACTAGAGCTTGGGGGGTTCTCCTGGAATTGTTTTGTCGATCATACTTACGTTATCTCCTTGTGTTTTTTCTTGCTTTTTTTTGGTCAGATTCGTGGATCGTTTATCTGCTTTGTTTTTGTATGTAGTGTGTTTTGTGTTCCATTTTCTCGTGTTTGTGTCATACATACATACGCTGCATCCCATCCTCCCATGCTATTCAGTTACTTTACTCCCTGGATAATGGAGATTTTTTTTGGATTTTGATTTTTTTTAGATACGGAATGGAAATGGGAATTCTCGAGAATTCTGGGCAGTTTGTTGAAAGAATAACGAAGATCTAGCGACTTGGTTTACTAAAAAAAAAAAAAGACTTATCTCTTACCCCGTACATAGATAGATACAAGATCCTGTGGGGCTGCGGGTTTAGTATAATACTAGGGGAATGCAGACCTGTGTTCATTGGCGTGTTCAGGCTGATTTTGGGGCTGAGTTCAATTTTGATTTCGTCCCTTTTTTTGTCTGGAATCAGTCGAAATTGGGGTTTGTTTTGGAGGACATCTCGATATTGGAAAGTCCAAGTGTCCGGACCGATTGCTGAACACTGTACCCTTTGTTACAGGTATCACAGGTACCGGCACCTGACCTTCCCACATACAAGCCTAAGAATAATGGAGGCATCCCCTGTCTGCCTCACTATTCCTAGGCTTGATTGCATCAAAACCCTACCACCAGTTCTCATGCCAATCACCACCTGATCACTGTCTCCCATGGTTGATCAACATGCGCTACAGTCTCAGTTAGTGTTGCACTCATCATCCCTGGATGCTATTCCACTCATTTCTGGCCTCTTTTCCCTTTGCTTTTTTTTGGTAGATAACACTTATGTATGTATATATAGTGTTAATAAACAGTGGTTTACAAGTCCTTAATGGAGTTAAGACTCATTCTTCAAACCCGGAATCAATGAAAAATTCAGTCCATGCATGCTGGGGGGGCCACATCTTTGGCTGAGGCTGGTGTGGCTCCTCCTGTCATTCAGGCTATCGGCCGGTGGGCATCAAACTCCTTCCAGATTTACATCCGAAAGAACCCCATTCTTTTGCAGGCCCTTCTTTTTGGGCGTCCAGCACATCAGCCTGCAGCTTTTTAGTCATTTTTTCTTCTTCTCTTGTTCTCCCCTGCTTCTTCTGTGGACTATTGACTTGCTTCTGAGCACAGACTTTCTCATGGACTATGTATGACTTGGACTATGGACTCCACCTATGGAGATGTTGTGTATTTCTTTGTGTTCCTGATCACTACGTTCAACTTGTATTTTTATTTTTATTTTTATTTTTATTTTATTCACCTGAGTAACTCTTTGCTTACTAATTCTATCCCTCCCATCCCTTTCCCACTCTCAATAGGTTATAGGGATCCACACTCAAAATACATGCCTGCAGACCCATTGGGATGGCTGGTGCTATGCACCACCTCCTCACGGAGCTGTGCATTTCCCTATTCATCCTTGGTCTGCCTCCCACTTCTCACGGTCCATACTCATCAAGGACGATTAGATCACTATATATCATGGTCACATGACTCTCCTGATGTCATCTTTGAAATCAGCTCAAAAAACCAATCAGAATGGTATATAACATCACTATATTCCATATATGGATGGTCCCATCACTACATATGTACATGTCATTTTGAAACTCAGCTCAAAAAACTGGTTAGAATGATGTATAACATCACTATAAATTTTTGACTCCCACAGTTAGTAAAGTCAGTAATTTTTGTAATGGTTGCTGAAAATTACTGACTGTGGGGAAAACAGACATGGAAAAATGGTCACACTGTAAGGGGACAACCCCTGGATAGGGTACCCAGCCCCTTCCTATGTTTATATCAGTCATGGACTCATTCCTATGTTCCTTTCCATTACATAACTCTAGCTTTGTTATCATTTGGCTACAGCCTTATCTCGGACAGTTGGAGTAGTGACCCTTCTTTAGTTCATTATTATTAGGATTTCCTCTGCTTATAGCAATACACTGGCCATGGTTTAGTGCCCCTTCTCTCTCTGATTGAGTCTCCTCTTGTTGCTGCAGGGTCTTGCCCTTACAGAATAATGAACTCACTTTAGTGTCTCAGTCTTTTCTGCCACACCCATTAGTTTGAACTCCCTGAGTTCCCCACACCCCCTGGCTTCTATTCCTGCTTCATACACCTTTAAACACCCTCAGTGAACCCCCCTAGGCAACCCTCTTTGTGGAGCAAACAAGCAGGCAGCCTCTTAGAGCTGCCAGCTCATTGTTTGAACCTTGCACAGCCACCGAAAAAATCGTCGCCCAAGTGAAAATGCATCGCGTTTGGCCACAACACCACGGAACGGAATTCTGAGGAGACAGTCCTCTAGACCACTCCATTAGGCAGCTCTACCTACCACCCACTTGACCAGAACCCACCCCTACAGCGAGCTATACCCAGAAAATGTGCCCAGACCCCATTATGTCAAGTTACAGGCATTATGACCACTGGGGTGTTGAGAAACACACTGCGAGTACGTGCTTGATGCGTGTGCTATATTTAGCGCACGCACCCTTTGATGCGTATGTACAAACATATCGTGGATACCTTCTTTCCCTTTCTTCCCTTTCTCCCTTTATCTTACAGAAAGCATATATATACAGTAAGATGCCTGGCCACCTCAGTTGTTTATACAAGGACTGAGGTGAGCATTGACGTATTCATATATTTATATTGATTACTTACTGTACCTGTAGTATAGCCTTGTTTATTCTAGATACAGTACTTACCGAATAAGTCGTTTATACAAGGACTGAGTATAGCCTTGTTTATTCTAGGATTGACTTTTTACAGGTTATGGGCCCCTCCCGTCGTATTTGACCGATGGTAGAAAATCTCCTAGCCACTCGACGTTACTACATCATTTTGATCAGTCCGACCGCTTAGCTCTCGGATCACAACTTAACGGAATCGGGATCTCCCCCTTCTTCTCTTTGTCTTTCGATGCCCTCTTACTTGCCACTTCTCTGTGCTTTCTCCTCGTGAATTATTACCATGACTGCTGAATCCAATCTGCCTTCCATCTCCCTCATCAAATTATTGGTTCAATATTCCGGTGAGAAGCTGGACAAACTCAAATCTAACTACAAAGAATGGTGCAAGGAAATAACTATTGCCCTTTCCTTGAATGGCCTTTATGACTATGTGACTGGCGATATTCATTCGCCCATGTCCACTGAAACATGGGCTCTCGCTAACTGGAAAGCTAATTCCTGCCTTGCGTATGCCTTCATTGCTTCTAGCATTTCCCCCTCTGAATGTCCTTTTATCAACATCACAAAGGGACCCGACATCAACTGGAAAAATCTCCAAGATTGTCATCAGAAGGAGGGACCTGTCCACCAGGTCCAGCTGTTACAACAGGCGCTTTCCATACAATGCACGAAGGACGTCCCACTCCCCGAAACTGTGGAGCAGATCTGCACCCTCATTGAGCATGCCTTTGCCATGGGTGACATCAAAGCCGATCTTCTTTGCTGCATTGCACTCCTTAATTCCCTCAGCGATAATTTCCCTCATGCGCATTCCATTATTTCCCATGACATTTCTGCCTCCACCACCACCTCCCCATATGGGTTGAAGGACATTCATTTGTTCCTGGAGAACAAACAGACTCTACTTGAGAATGATTGATGCAACAATTTGTGTTCCCATGTTGCACTCACTGCTCGTGCCAAGCCTACAAACTCGTCGAACGTACTCACTTGTGGGAACCCAGTTTGTAAGAGGACTGGACACACAATGGAGTACTGTATTAAAGCTGGGGGAGGCATGGCAGGAAAAACCATTGAGGAATCCAAAGCTGCCTGTAAGTTAGCACTCGAGAAGAAGTCATCGGGATCCAACACTTCCAAAATCCCAGTCACGGTGAAGGATGTCAATGGGTGGGCATTTACTATCATGATTGATTCCAAAACTAATCTGCCCTCTACTTCATGCCCAGAGTTTGCTGGTCTAGCTAGTGATCCCATTCCCACCGCCACTATTGATGAAGTGGAATATGAAGGGTGGGTTGTCATTGAGGAGGAGGTGACTGCCACTGTTGACTGGAATCAATACACCTCAGCACCTGCCGAGGATGCGTTCACTGTTGAACCGCTCAACCAGACTGGCTGATCACAACTTTCCCTGGACGACTACCTGTTCATTGTGGATTCAGGGCAACTGTACACATTTCTCCTAACAAGTGCGACTTCATCACCCTTTGTCCAACACCACCCCATTCTGTCAAAGGTGTGGGGGGTACTTCAATTGCTGCCATTGGTGTCGGCGACATCAAACTCAGGATAGCTCGGGGTGCATCAATTATATTATGTAACACACTTTACATCCCGCATTCAGCAGTCTGCCTTATTTCGGTGGGCATGTTGGTGGATGACTCGAATGTGGTAACACATTTTGATAACTTGGGGTGTTGGATTACTGATAAATCCACTGGTGCTTTCATTGCACATGGATCACAATTATCCAAGAAACTCTATTCACTTGATCTCCACACCATCACCCCTGACCACACTTTCACCATACACAAATTACCTACTTTGGAGATGTGGCATTGTCGCCTTGGCCATGCAAATTATCAATCCCTCTGGGACATGGCCAAAAAGGGGACACTCACAGGTGCACCCATTGTATCCACCTTGAAACCACCCAAATGTGAATCTTGTGTCCTTGGTAAACAGATGAAGACACCCATCCTGAAGAAACGTGAGGAGGGGCCTGGTCATAGGGCGACAAGGAAACTGGAGAAGGTGTGGGTGGATCTGTCAGGGCCACATGCTGTGAAGTCTTGTAATGGGAACTCATATGTAATGGCATTGTTGACGACTATCCTTCCTTTCCCTGGTCAATACCCCTTCGCAACAAAGATGATTTGTATCCTGAATTAAAAGCTTGGGAACTTGCTCGTGAAAGTGAGACTGGACTCAAGGTCGGAACTTATATCACTGACAATGGAGAACTAAAGTCACATGAAATGGAGGCTTGGGCCACTTGGCTGAAGACCCGGGGGACTGATCATCGCTTCACTGCCCCCCATACTTCTGCACATATTGGCCGTGTCGAGCGCATGCACTGTATGCTTATGGCTAAGGCCCATATGATGCGGATCTATTCGGGTTTACCTCCTTACCTGTGGGATGAATTCTACCTAACAGCATCTCATTTGCATGCCAAAACTACTACTCGTTCCCTCAAAGGATGTACACCTTGGGAATTGTGGTTTGAACAAAAACCTGACTATTCATACCTACGGGAAATCGGGTGTCGTGCTTTTGTACTCATCCCCAAAAAGGACAACCCGAAAATATTCGAACGCTCCATCAAGTGTGTACTGGTAGGGTATGATCCAAAATCTAAGTCTTATCGGTGCTATAATCGTACAACGCATAAAATCCATAGCTCTTACCATGTTTGGTTCCTTGAAAGTCACTATGGTCATGCACCACCTATGCCCACCATCTCAGAGGACAACAGGGCTACTGGCCAGCCCGGGGATAACATATCTACTATCCATCCTTTGACCCTGGACTGCGATGATGATGATGAGCCATTCATCAATCCGGGTTCACCCATCGAAAATACCCATGACTCAGACGAACCACAAGTACAGCCGCAGCAACCCATGCCCTGCCGCTCCTCACACATTCCCATCCCCACCAAAAAAAATCCAAATGGTGGACCATCTACCACTAGAACTGCAGCAGCTGTCCAAGAATCTCAGGAGAGCACAGCCCAAGTCAAGGAAGCACGACGGGAATGTAGGGTGGCAACAGTGGCGGCCCAAACTGCTGATCCAGATCATGCACCAGATTCAGTGATCGATCATGATCATGACATCATTGCGGAACTGTGTCAATTGTTTGCTAATCTTGATCTTGGCAATCAGGCGCATCAATTGCATGCTTTGATCTCAGAAATGATCCCAAATCCCTTCAATTTGAGGATGATCCCAGAACATGGGAGGAGGCTAAGAATTCCGTCGATGCTGAACGTTGGAGAGCAGGATATGTGGAGGAACTGAAATCACTGAAAGATATGGGTGTCTACAAGCTCATTCCACGAGACGATGTGCCGCAAGGGAAGTGCATCCGAAAGGGGAAACCAGTTTTCCACATCATGAGGGACGAGACTGGAAAAGCAGTTAGGTGGAAAGTATGTCTCGTTTTCAAAGGTTTTGAACAGATCTATGGCAAGGATTATACCAAGACTACCTCACCAACTGCATGCATGGAATCATGGCAAATACTTCTACACTTGGCGGCCTCTCTCGGCTGGGATGCACAACAAATAGATGTGAAGATGGCATTTCTTTATGGCCTCCTACCGGATGATGAGGTACAATACATGCAACAACCTGCCAATTTTGAGGAGTCTGGGAAGGAAGACTGGGTATGGCAACTCCAATGCGGTTTATATGGTATGAAGCAAAGTGGGTGCATATGGAACCAGACACTTAACACCCAGATGATTGACTGGGGATTTACCCGCCTACCTTGCGAGTCTTGCATTTATTACTGAAAGTCTGACTCAGGTATTATTATTGCAGCCATTCACATCGACAATTATCTGTCCATTGCAGATTCAAAGGATGAGAATGAATGCTTCAAAGACCAGATGAGGCAGGTATGGACTATTTTGGAGTTGGGCATGGCACACTTTATTGTTGGAATTGCTGTCACCTGGGATAGAGCCACCCGAACTGTTGCACTTTCACAGACCGCTTTGATAGACAAAATAATTGAACAATTTGGTCAAAAAGATGCTCATCTATCAGCGCCTCTGGAGCCAGGTTCCAAATTATGCCACCCAAATCAACAATACATATCCTCAGAAGATCAACTACAACTCAATAAACTCCCATACCGATCCCTGGTTGGCTGCCTACTTTATCTGGCCATATCGACCTGTCCTGACATTTCCTATGTGGTTCAACAACTCTCCCAATATCTCGACTGTTGCTCCTTTGAACACTGGAGTGCAGCTATCAGATTGGTGCATTATCTCAAGGGTACAAAAGACCTTAAACTTTACCTTGGGGGTGATTGTCCAATCAACCTTCAAGCCTTCAGTGACTCTGATTGGGCAAATTGCCTTGACACACGCCATAGTGTCAGTGGTTTTGTTTGCTCCCTAGGTTCCGGCACCATTTCTTGGACAGCATGGAAACAAAAAGTTGTCGCAACTTCGTCATGTGAAGCAGAATACGTCGCCGCTTTCAAAACAGCAAAAGAGTGCATTTGGTTGCAAGCATTACTCAAATCAATTGACTATCAACAACCCATCCCAACAACAATTTATTGCAATAATTCTGCGATGAAATCCTTATCCGAGGACCCCCTTCTCCATTCCCACGTCAAACACATCAATATAAAATATCATTTCCTTTGTGAATGCGTCCAGTCAAACGAACTACAACTCACATATGTCAATACCTGTGAGAACATTGCTGACTTGTTCACGAAGGCTCTGGATGTCAAACAATTCACTTACCTTCGAGATTTCCTTGGTCTACATTGATATGATTCCATGCAAGGAGGAGTACTCACGGTGAGGAGGAGTGTTGAGAAACACACCACGAGTACGCACTTGATGTGTGTGCTATATTTAGCACACACACCCTTTGATGTGTATGTAAAAATGTATTGTGGATACCTTCTTTCCCTTTCTTCCCTTTCTCCCTTTATCTTACAGAAAGCATATATATACAGTAGATAGATGCCTGGCCACCTCAGTTGTTTATACAAGGACTGAGGTGAGCATTGATGTATTCATATATTTATATTGATTACTTACTGTACCTGTAGTATAGCCTTGTTTATTCTAGGTACAGTACTTACCGAATAAAGTTGTTTATACAAGGACTGAGTATAGCCTTGTTTATTCTAGGATTGACTTTCTACATGGGGAACCAAAATGACAGAACAGGTGACTACCCACCCTTCCCCCAACCTCAGGCAATGTCCTCCCCACCTCGTTCACATCGAAAAACCGACAAGACAGCTCACAGATGACAAGGTGACCAGCTTTCATGCTGAGTGCCTATACTACCTCAGGCGTGATGGATACCTGCCAGAAAAGGCACTAAACTCCCCCTACTACCCTTTAGCAGCCCCTTCCATCTATAGAGCAGCCCAGAACAATGAGAAATGGCAGAACGAGAGCATAATGGCCAAAAAGTGCGGATTCCACAGCTACCACCTCATGGCTGCGACACAGCATGTATACCCACAAACAGCAAGTCCAACAGCTACCCAGTACCATTCCCCAGCCCCCTGCGCCCTCAGCGCATTGCAAAACAATGGGAAACGGCAGAATGAGAGCATGAAGGCCAACTTATGCATATTGCGCGAGTACTGTGACAATGCCCCAATGCGACGTGTAAAACCATGAGCAGCAGTGACCACCAGTGCCCAACACCACTTCCCAGCCCCTTGCATGAAGGACATGTTATTGGACATGATGGAGGAACTAAAAAGATTGTGAAAGGATGTGAAAGAGTTCAGGGCTGATATGGCATCTAAGCCAAGGTCCATTGCCATTACCTCCACCCCCCAGCTGCCTACTTCTCCTGTGGTTCCATCCCCATCCACTCTTGCCTGGGTTCCCTCTCTTCCTGCCCCTGCTTTTATCCTTCTTGTCACACCTCCTCTCCCCCTCTCCCCTGCTGTTCCTCCAGGTCTTTCAAAACCTACACAATCCTTGCCTCCAATCACTGAAACAACTCCTCCTACCCCTCTCAAACCAAAGCCAGACCTGGGACCTGTTGTCCATGCTATTGATCCTGTGAGCTCTGAAAAGGCCCACCCACCCCATCCGCTTTCACTTTCTATCACTGGGGTGGTATTATTTTCTCTACTGCTCCTACACCACAGGGGCAGTCACCACTGGCCAGTTGTTTTACAGCTGGTACCTTTGAAGCCGCTTGGAAACTGCCCAGATCCTGAACCCCCTCCAGTACAACTACTTAATATGTTTTACTTCACATTTTTTATTATATTTTAATTTCCGACTCCGATTTATAATGCGATCTTTCTCTTTTTTCTTCTCTTTCTTCATTCTTTTACTTCTTACTTTAACTCAAACACACCAATACCCACATTTGCTCATTTGAACATACATTCTTTTGTTTATACACATCTTCATTCTTCTTTACTTCATCCTCTATTACTCATCATCACTACAATGGCCAACATCGAGATATCATCGCTTCAATTTGATTCAAGATCCTTGATCTCATATCCACCATCCATTGTCATGAAGCCATCACTGGCATCATCTACCATACCCATCGTTCCCATTCCTGATCTATTCGCAGCGACATCCTTCGATATCAGCCATATTTGCCCTTGCCCCAAACCATATCCACCAGCAGCACACCGTCCCACCTACATCATTGCTCAATGGTTCAGATTTGGTCTCCCCCATCCTCACATTCCCCACAATAGTTGGCATGTCACAACTCATCCAACACCTCTTTTGCATAGCGGCATGCGCATCACCATTCAAGAGTATGGTGTTGTTGATATTTGGGAACTGCGTCAGTTTTCATCATTGGAGTGGGTGGTATACCAGTGCACGGACTGGAAGACAGGCAGAAGATTGATTTGCATGGCTATTGGTTGGAATTGGGTGGAGCAGTCAACTTGGGACATGGTACTGGCCTTTTTTGCATTGTTGTGGAGGGATTTTATTCATTTATGGTCTGGCCTTGTGCATCAAGGACATTGCACCTTGACATGGGGGTGATGTAAGGGGACAACCCCTGGGTAGGGTACCCAGCCCCTTCCTATGTTTATATCAGTCATGGACTCATTCCTATATTCCTTTCCATTACATTACTCTAGCTTTGTTATCATTTGGCTACAGCCTTATCTTGGACAGTTGGAGTAGTGACCCTTCTTTAGTTCATTATTATTAGGATTTCCTCTGCTTATAGCAATACACTGGCCATGGTTTAGTGCCCCTTCTCTCTCTGATTGAGTCTCCTCTTGTTGCTGCAGGGCCTTGCTGTTAAGGGCGAAGCCTCAACCACTCGATCTAGTCGATGTTGTTCAACGAGGTGCTTCCTTGGCAAGTCATTCGGCACTAGTCTTACTCGGAGCATCCGATGTAAGATAGGTAGTGCACTCTAGCAGGGCTTCTGCATAGAGTCGTTCAGGTTCACACACTAAGAGGCTTCCTTAGTGGTTTCGAGTAAGTTCGCGAGTTGCAAGTTAAGGCTGTTAATTGCCTAGATCTAAACTAAGGACATCCCTACTACAAGTTGCAGTACTTATACCAGAAGGGAGGTCCCTATCGTCCAATCAGAATGGTAGATGTGTATCAAGTAACAATAGAAACAATAGGCCTCATGCCTTGCTTGAGGCGTCCGATGTCATGGAGTGCTGCGGTGCAGCATGTTGATTGTGAGAGTCCGATGTCATGGACCTCATGTCAAGGGGCTATTGTATCACAGCATGTGTGTGAATGGGTTCGGGTGCATGGAGTCACCATGCGTCAAGGGTGCCTTCCACGGGAAGGGGATCAAATGCATGCTGTCGGCATGCATTATAGGTTCATCTGGTGTCAAGGGCATGCCACAGGCATGAGTCAAGGGGTGCTTCCTGTCTGGAGGGGATCATTGGGTGCATCGGGTTCCATGAGTTACAAGGAAAATTGTAACATTACCCCCTCACTATGGTCGAAAGTTCCACACTTCGACCTAAATTTTCGTCTCTCCTCTGCGGTCTGATTGGGTATGGTCTGGATATGTGGGTGGGTCAGGATCGAGGGGTGCAGTGGAGGAATCATTCATGTCCAAGCTTGGACCGTGATTGGGTTCTTTTCATTGTATACTGCACTTAGCAGTGGTGTCAAGGAGTTGGTGGTGTTGTCAGAAGGGGAGGGGTCTGTAGGGTCTGTGCAGTATCAAGGGTAATCACCATAGTTTTACATCTTTGCAGATGTTCGGTAGTTTAACGTCTCTGCAGACGGTCGGTTCTTTAACGTCTTTGCAGATGATCAGTAGTTTAACATCTTTTGCAGATGATCAATAGTTTAATGTCTTTGCAGATGATCGATAGTTTAATGTCTTTGCGGACGATCGATAGTTTAACGTCTTTGCGGACGATCGAGAGTTTAACGTCTTTGCGGACGATCGGTAGTTTAATGTCTTTGTGGACGATCAGTTCACACCTAGTTGTGCTTAGTGGTCTGGGGTATCAATGTGTGGGGGTGTCGGTTGGAACGCAGCAGCATCCCCAGTTCCCCGTGTTGTCCAAATAAGAGTTGCCTTGCCAGCTCAAATCCGCTTTCTTCATTGTAGTGGGTGTTCCACTGAAGGTCATTCCACAGTAGTGGGCCAATTCCCACTAGTGGTCTTCTGCTTGGGGTTAAGCCATAGTGGTCGATGATGAACTCTTTGGGGAAGCAGTCCTCATTGTCTAATTCTCCTTCAAAGCACCATTCCTCGAATTGTGCTTTTACCCAGGTTAAGTCCATTTTTGTGCTCCTTTGTGCATAAAGGCAGCATCTTGGGCAGGTCAAGGATACTCTCCTTATCCAGTCGTTTCTTGTTAACCAGAATATGATTCCATGGGGGCATTCCCAAGAGGGTTGCCCTGGCAGTCTGTTTGTTCTTGGTGACTGGTCAATGACTTGTCGTCCAGTCGCCATGTTCTTCTCGTATTCATTCTTTATCGAAAAAAAAAGGGGGGGGGGGGTGGGGAGGTGAACGTGAAGGATGTCAACGTTCAGTAGGTCAATCATTGTTTGGGGGGTATCAGGGGTGTCGTTTGGCTGGGGTTCGGTTCAGATAGTGGGGGTTTCTTGGGTTCTCGTCAGAGGTGATGTCTCTTCTTATATGCCGTCAGGATCTCGGGGGCATTCTTCAAGTTCGATTTGGGTTCCCATGTGTTCTTGGATGTCGGGTAGTCAACCCATTTCACAAGGTAATGGTGTGTTTTGCCATGCTTCTTGTGTGCGATGATCGCTTCCACCTCGTATTTGTTTTCTCCTTCCACGAGGTCGGGTGGTGGAGTCAGGAAGTTTTGCCCATGAGTGTTGTTCTCATGGTATTGTGTGAGTAAAGCCGCATGGAATACCGGGTGGATCTTCCATCCCAGTGGCAGTTTCAATCGGTATGTCGTTCTCGACAGGGCATCTTCAATCATGAAGGGCCCTTCTCATTTTGGCGCCAATTTTCTTGTTGGGTAGCCAATCTTCAGGTTCTTGGAGTCAAGCCATACTTGTTCTCCAACCTTGAATGGTTTGTATCACCCTTTCATTTGGGCGGCCATAGCCTGTCTGGCTAGTTTGTGTGCGGCAAGAGCTTCCCTTCTCGCAGAGAGAAGTTCTTGGATTCTCTGTTCGGCGGCCAGCACATTTGTCTTTTCGTAAGGGGTGGGGATAGCGCATGGCTGATATCCCATCATCAAGTAAAATGGCGAATGTTTTACTGTGGAGTGCGTCTTCTGGTTATGCACGAATTCTGCTGTTGGGAGATAATGCTCCCAATCTTCTGGTTTGTTCGAACAGAACATGCGGAGGTAAACCTCTAGTTCTTGGTTTACTCGCTCCGTTTCTCCATCAGTCTGGGGGTGATAGGTGGTGCTCATGGATAGCTTGATTCCGAGCAGTTGTCTGAGTTCTCGGAAGAGTTTGGATGTGAATCGAGGGTCTCTGTCTGAGATGATTCTTCTGGGGAGTCCAAATCTTGTGTACACATGGTGCAGGTAGAGGTCTGCGGCGCCAAGTGCGTTGATCGTCTTCGCGCAAGGGATAAAAATTACCCCCTTCATAAGACCATGGTCTACCATGACCATGATTGAGTCAAATCTGTTTATTACGGGCAGGTCCATAATAAAATCTGTCGTTACCAGCTCAAATGGTCTGCTGGCATCGGATGATATCGGTGTCGGGGGTGGGGTCGTCGGGTGGGTGTTGATCTTCATTTGCTGGCATTTTGCGCAGCCTTCGATGTATTTCTTTATGAAGTTGGCCATTCCTGGCCACCAGTAGTCTCGTCGGATCAGTTCAATCATTTGCCATTGTCCAGGGTGTCCTGTCATGATGGTATCATGGTATTTCCATATTATTGCTCAGCGGAGGGTTTCATCCTGTGGCACATAGCACCTGTCTTTGAAAAAGAGCAGGCCGTCTTCGAATTTCCAGTCCTCCAATGCAGACTTGATTGGGGGAGTTCCGTTGTTCTTCAGGGCTCGTAAAGCTTCATTTATGAGGTCGTCCTTCATTATTGCTGAGACCAGGGCTCCCTGGAGTTCAGCATCAATTGTTTTCATGAATAGTTCATCGGTGAGGATGGTCTTGTTCTCGTTATCAGTGTCTTCTTCAGCTATATGATCTGCTCTCCTCGATAGGGCATCAGATTGTACCATCTGTGATCTGGGTACGTGTTGTAGCTTCAGGTTGAATTGTGACAGGTAGATGCTCCATCTAGCCTGTCGTCAGTTCAGTTTCTGCACCTGACGGAAATACATCAGGTTCTTGTGATTGGACAGTACCATCACAGGGAACGGTGTCCCCTGTAGGTAGTGTCTCCATGTCTCTAGCGCTCGGATCACTCCCAGTAGTTCCCTGTCATATATCTCGTAATTTCTTTCGGCTTCGTTGAAAGAATGCGAGATATAGCCGCATGGGTGCCAGTCTCCGTTGGCATCCTGTTGTCTGAGTACTGTGCCTGTCGCAAACTTTGAGGCGTCAGATTCCACCACAAATGGTTTTGTTGCGTCTGGCATCAGCAGTACTGGGGCTTTGTTGAACTTCCTTTTTAGCGCATCGAACGACTGCTGGCAGTTGTTTGTCCATTCGAATTTTTGGTTCTTCTTCATCAAATCATTCAGCGGTCTAGCCAGATCTGTGAAGTGTCCGATGAATCTTCGATAGAAGTTCCCAAATCCTAGGAAGGATTTTACATCCTTCACTGTCCTTGGCGTGGGCCAGTCCTTGATCCCAGCCAGCTTTGTGTTGTCCATTGCAAGTTCATTGGGCCTGATGATCATGCCCAAGAAGTCGACTTCTTGCACGTTGAACTTGCACTTCTCTATTTTCAGGTAGAGATCGCATTGTTGTAGTCATTCGAGGACCCTTTTGGTCCTTATCTGGTGTTCTTCTTCCGTTTTCGAGAAGATCAGGATGTCGTCCATATAGATGATGAGCCATCCTTCATCTAGCATATCTCGGAAGAGATTGTTCACCATCGCCTGGAATGTTGCCAGTGAGTTGCACAGCCCAAAGAACATCACCATTGGCTCGAATAGCCCTCTGTTAGTCTTGAATGCTGCCTTCCACTTGTCTCCTTTCTTTATCCATATGTTATGATATCCCCATCGAATATCAAGTTTCGTGAAAAATCTCGCTCCCTTCAGCTTGTCCAAGAGGTCTCCGATCAGTGGCAGGGGGTAGTTGTTCCGGATTGTTCCTTCATTCAGATAGCGATAGTCTTGGCAAGGTCGTAGAGCATTGGAGTCCTTCTTCGACACGAAGAAGAACGGGGATGCCATGGGTGATTTTGACGGTCGGATGTATCCTTTCTCCAGGTTTTCATCTAGAAACTCATTGAGTTTCTCTTGTTCTTTCAGCATCAATGGGTAGACTTTGCAATCCTTCAGTACAAAGCCTTCCTTCAGGTCAATCACATGATCCCACGGTCTTGATTCCAGGAATCGTTCGGATGCGGCTTTCTCGAATACCTGTCTGTACTTCTGGTATTCTGGTGGCAGTAAATTGTCCAGGGTCCATTGGCTAGTCTCCTTTCCCTCCTCTTGCTCGTGTGCTAGTCATTGGGATATGGATGTCTTTGCTCTGATCCATATGTCCGAGTTGAGTAGGTACCATGGGGAGCCCTTGCCTTTCATGAGCCTGCTGATCGTGTTTGTTTTTCGGATGTATCTGTGTGTTGGCTCTCAATGTTCCTCCGTCAGGGGCAGTTCTATGTCTGGTCCGAATAGGCCAATGACCAGTTCGCCTTGCATGTATGCGATCAACACCGAGTCATCCTTGATTGTGTCTCGTTCAGGGGTCTGGTTCGTCATTTGTATGTCCATGCCTGTGTCTGCCAGTAGTTCTTTGTTGGGTACCTCTTTGATCTTTACTTGAGGTGGAGTCAGGTGTTCCAGTGTTGTTAGTACCATAACCTGGGGTTTCATGATCACATATCGGGGTAGCCTCCTGATGAGGGTCTTTTGTCCTATTTCATAATGCCGTTTTTGAGTGTCATTTGCCGGTGCTTTCCTCCCCTGTGGAGGTCAGCAGTTCCTTCATCCTTTGCATGATTTGTCGTGCCCTGTCGCATTCATTGTTTTTACCCTTTTCCAGTTATTTCTTCTTCTGGTTCTCTTGGGTTTTTGTGACAGCACGTCGTGCTGCTTCAAGGTTTCTGGTTTCTTCAGGAGTGTTGCTGCTCCTGGTCTTTGCGACAGCTATCTGGGCGGAATTTAGTTCTTTGGCTTTCTTTTCGGAAAGCCTTTCCTTTGTTTTTGCCACAGCTAGTCATGCTCGGGCAAGGTTTCTCTCCTTCTCTTTGGAGAGTCTTTTTCTTGTTTTTGCCACAGCCAATCTGGCTCGGGCAAGGCTCCTCTCTTTCTCTTCAGAGAGCCTCTGTCTTGTTTTGGCCATGATGTGTCGAATTTGTGCCATTCTGTCATTCAGCACCTCCCTTTTGGCATCTATCCTAGGAAGGTTTAGGGTGTTTGGGAGGGCCCATTTGGCTCTTCTTGTCTTCTCCAAGATTTGTTTGATCTGAGCCCATCGTTCTTCATCTCGGAACTCAAAAGTTCCCTTCTTCCAGTCAATGATCGGGTTTATCTCCCACAGCCATGGCAGACCCAGGATTACCGATTCTTTGCCTAGTCCGGCAACTAGGTATTCCATCAGGTAGCTCCTCCCGTTGATGTGGAGCCTCCCTTTCATGCATCTGGTGATTGTTCCCTGCCTATTCAGGGTTCCATCTATGTTTGTGGCCCGGATGGTGTGGCCTAAGGGATATGTCCTGATCCCTTCTTGTTCAATGAATTTTGAGTCAATAAAGACTCCTCCTGCTCCAGAGTCGAGGAGCGCATTTGTTGCGACGTCTTTCCCGTTGTCTGACTCAGCTACCCAAATAGACAGGCACATAGATTGTCTATTCATGGTAGCTAAGAGTACAGACCCTAGGGAGACTACAGCGGTGACTGGCATCGTATCAGGCCGCTGTTCTAAAAACCCAATTCCTCCATGAGGTTGAGGGCTTGTTCCTTTTCTTCTTTGTCTAGTTCATCCAGCATCATGCAGATCTTCTGGTAGGTGTCTACCCCAGTCTTCTTCTGGGTGAAGCGGTTTCAGTAGGGAGGGGGCACTGACCCCGTCTGAGTGGGGTTCTTTCCATCCCTGTGGTCGGACGATCGGTGTCCCGGTTGGTGGCAGATGAAACACAATCCCTTCCGGAGGTGTTCCACATGTTCTTGGTTCATCAGTCAGTTGATGTCAAGAGAGGGCTGTCCTTTCTTTGTTGTTTCGTTTGTCTTCTGGTTCTGCCTGGTCTGTCCCAGGATTGCCATGGCCCGTTTCCATTGGCCTTCGTATTTTGAAGCTGCCTTTATCCAGCCTTCGAGAGTATTGGGTACTGTCTCCATTGTGTGTACCCTCTTCAGTAACTCGGGATGCAGTCCATCCATGAAGTACTCAATCATGGCTGCATCTTTGGTGATTCCCGTCCTGTCTTTCAGGATGCGGAAGTTTGCCACATATTCTTTGAGGTTCCCTGAACCTTGTTTGAGATTCTTAATCTCTGTCTTTGCTGTTCCGGCATCGTCGATCGGTGAGAAGGCCTCTAGGACCTTCTGTCGGAAGTCTGCATATTCTCTGAGTCCCTCGGACTGGTGTTAATTGACAAATGCCTGTGCCCAGGCAGCTGCTGTCCCTCCATTCATGAAGGACAGTGTGAAGATAATCTTCTTGTCATTCATATCGTAGACCTGGTTGTTGATTCGCAAGTACAGGTCTATCTCCTGCAGGAACCTGGCAGTCTTGGTCCACTCTCCTGAGAAGTCTGTGGGTGATCGGATTTGAATGTCCTTCACAGACATTGTTGGTGCGGTTGCGGCAGGTTCAGACATCTCGTTGTGGAGGTTGTCGGTTTCGTCTATTAGGAAGCGGGCGGATGTTTCAGGTGGGGGTGTGTGTGGTTGTTCAAAGTCTTTGTCGGTGAGGAAATCTCCTCTTTGTCTGTCAGTTGATCTATAGAACCAATGCTGTGCTGGGGTCAAGTAACAGACTAGTCTTCCATTGTATCGGTACCAAGATGAACCTGGCTGTGGTTCTGCTTCTCTTGGTGGTCAGTCTGGGGTTTGTCTAGACCCGGGTCGCTGTGGTGTGTATCGAGACATATTGCCTACACCTAGGTAGGTGGGCTAGCAGATAGTTTAGATCTTATGTTAAGGGTGAAGTCTCAACCACTCGATCTAGTCAATGTCGTTCAACGAGGTGCTTCCTCGGCGAGTCGTTCAGCACTAGTCTTACTCAGAGCATCCGATGTAAGATAGGTAGTGCACTCTAGCAGGGCTTCTGCATAGAGTCATTCAGGTTCATGCACTAAGGGGCTTCCTTAGTGGTTTCGAGTAAGTTCATGAGTTGCAAGTTAAGGCTGTTAATTGCCTAGATCTAAACTAAGGACATCCCTACTACAAGTTGCAGTACTTATACCAGAAGGGAGGTCCCTATCGTCCAATCGGAATGGTAGATGTGTATCAAGTAACAATAGAAACAATAGGCCTCATGCCTTGCATGAGGCGTCCGATGTCACGGAGTGCTGTGGTGCAGCATGTCAGGGAACAATAAGAGATAAGCCTCATGCCTAGCATGAGGCGTCCAATGTCACAGATCTGATGTCAAGGATCTGATGTCGATCGTGGGAGTCTGACATCACGGACCTCATGTCAAGGGGCTGTTGTATCACAGCATGTGTGTGAATGGGTTCAGGTGCATGGAGTCACCATGCGTCAAGGGTGCCTTCCACAGGAAGGGGATCAAATGCATGCTGTCAGCATGCATTGTAAGTTCATCTGGTGTCAAGGGTATGCCACAGGCATGAGTCAAGGGGTGCCTCCTGTCTGGAGGGGATCATCGGGTGCATCGGGTTCTGTGAGTTACAAGGAAAATTGTAACACTTGCCCTTACACACACTGACCTCCGATGTCCTTTGGAAAAAATTTCCTGAGCTTCCTCATGAACTATCCATGTGTAGGGACCTCCCCATCTTCCCAGAGCCACAATTCAGGTTGAAAAGGGTGCAGGTGATCACGTGATGCAAGATATGAGATGAAGTGTAGGTAAGGATTTGTTGTAGCATTTGTGCTCTGGATGATAATGGTGTTTCCTTCGAAGAAATGGTCTCCTTTATGTCCCAGGAGGAAGAATGAGTAGTGTAATCCTTTAGCAATGACTGTGTGATGCAGTAAAATCTTCCTATAGTTTCTGGAAGCAATTCTGTCAGGAAAGCAGAGTTCTCTGAGTCGCATCAATCCGTGGAAACCAGTGAGAAGGATTGTCAGGAACAGCTTCTCATCATGTGAGTGTGACACACCCAGCTTCTCAATCACGACCTTGAGGTCAGATTTTGAGAGTGGTTGTTTGTGTTTGATAGGAGAACCAAAGTGGTGACAACAGCCTGCCATAGTGCATTTGACAAGGTTACTATTTTGGTGAGTTCTGACATTAGGGAAAAATGGTTCTAGCTGGTTTGCAACACCAGATAGGTATGAGTTGACTGAGTCAGGTTTGATGAAGGTCGACATGTAGACTGCGAAGAAACTGAGAGTTTCTTCAGTAGGTTCAATGGGAAAATGATTGATGGCATGCTCCTGAATGAGATGATCCATTGACCAAGGTTCCCAGAGAGGCTGTCGAGACCCCTCTGATAGCTCAATCATCATTTTTTTGTAGCCCCCAGTGCGCCTTGAGGGGCAGTATAGATAGAAAAGATAGGAACTGTGAATTGGGGCCCAAATGATGGAATCATGAGGCAAGGTTGCTGAAGGAGTGACAGCTAGGCCTTGGAAGTTCAGCTAGGCGCCTTGTGACCCTTTTCCTTACAGATGTTGCATATGTGCATCCGGTGACACACAGTGTCCTCCAGAGTGCACAAACTTTGGTTCCATCAATTGCATGCTTCACTCTTCTTGCGTGAAGTAGTGGGTGCTTGTATTCCACTGGTATGCCCCAATGTTATCCATATGACTCATTCGCAGGGCAAGGAATTCATGCAGGTCCATGAGCTCGATGTCACAATGGGATCCCACTCGACGCCGGACAGCATGATCCAAAGCGATGACACACTGGTGGAAGTTGACATGTGTTGCCCCAAAGAGATTAATGATAGTTTCACTGTACCCAGCAAGCTCCCTTGATCTGTGAGGAAAAGCAAAGATGACAGCTTGAATGGTTTTGTTCCATGTGATACTCCAATCTCCAGTAGTGCTGACAATCTTGTTCCATGTAACAGATGGGATCTTGAACTCCAGGTCACCCAAGACTTTGATGTCATTGTCATTGTTGGAGGTGGAGTGGTATCTGGACAGAACATTATCGAGGTTGACTGCACAGCCCACAAAAATGTTCTTCCACTCCCTGTCTGGAAACTCTGGGCAGTCTGGCTGATTGAGTAAGTCAGACTTTGCACCTTTGGGATCACTCATGTAAAGCTTAAGGAGTGTCCATGTTATTTCTCCAAGTTGACAGATAAAGTGACTTGTTTTCCATCCACCATATTCCAGGGATATGCAGGCTCGGAGCTGTCCAACCTTGAGTCAAGATGAGCTCTCCTACAGATGGATTGCAGACTTGAGGGAGTTAGGCAAGCACAGGCTTGAAATGAACTATACAATTTAGATTCTCTACAAGTCTGGAAATGCAGATCGCTCGCATGGGGACAGCTGGTTTTAGATAGTGTTTAAAGGTCCGGTCCTATGAGCTGGAAAAAGACCGAAACCGAACTGCACTGAACCGAAGTCCGGTTCACCAGGGGGCTATTTATAGGACCGGTCTTTTGCAGTCCAGTTGCCAGTCTTTCACTTTGAAGAATATCATTGAACAGATGAAAACCAGTTTAAACTGGTTGCAACTGGCTCATATGTTACATAAGCTATACTCCCACATTTTCACACATAATCCCATCAATTTCGCTCCCTGGATCATCGAAAATGGTTAAGAACTGAGAGAGATATGACCAAATACATTTTGATGTGAGTATTTTGTCATGATTTGAGTAGTTGTGATTGTACTGCTTATACCTTGTGCTACAAAGATATTGGGCACAATTGGACATTATCCAGGGCAAAGGAATAACATACATAAATGTTTGTACCATGTGCATTTGATTCATTTAACACCCCTGACAAGTTGTAAATACACACAACAAACTACAAACTACAAACTACAAACTACAACATGTAACACAATGTACTTTTGTTCTGGTCATATCTCAGTCAGATCTTAATGAAATCTCTTAAAATTTGGACCAATCGCCGGGAAATTACAATGTCCAAGTGCCTACATCACGATTAAACTGTCTGTGCAATAGTTATCGAGAAACAGATAGGTTGTATTGGCACAACAAATTTTACAACAAAAAACCGGTCCTATGCGGTCTGGTTGTGGTCCATCAGTATATGGATCGGTCCCGGACTGGTTCTGGTTGCCCCATTTAGACATAAAAAACCAGACTTAACCAGACCTCAAAACACTAGTTTTAGAAACCAGGAAAGAAGATGTTACAGTCCAGGCTAATCATTACGCTGTACAATTAGACTACTATAAAAACCATTCTAAAGACGAGTTATATACCATTCCAATTGGTTTGTTGAGTGGAGTTCAAAAATGACATTGGGAGAGTCATGTGATTTACCATAAATGGAATATAGTGATGTTATATACCGTTCTGATCAGTTTCTTGAGCTGAGTTCAAAAATGACATTGGGAGAGTCATGTGACTGACCATAAATGGAATATAGTGATGTTATATACCATTCTGATCTGTTTTTTGAGCTGAGTTCAAAAATGACAATGAGAGTCTGTAGATGTCATTTTCAAACTCAGCTCAAAATCCTGGTTAAGGTAGGCATCACTCATTGTCAGCACCCTTATGTAAGCGGCTTAGTAAGCGCCAAGAGTGGCCAAATGTTGGATCTGAAAATTTTTTGAAAAAATTTCTATGCAAAAGGGAAGTTTTGCAGTGGATTTAAGTTTTCAGTGTATATATTTACTTAAAATTATAACCATACACTTTCCATTCTACATTTATCAAATGCTACTCACTCTAGACCCTCTCTTTGACATGGTATGAGGCTGTGGCAGCTGTCCCTAAGTCACAAGTTAGGTCAAGCTCGTGACTCAAACACCACGTGTTGGTCACGTGATGCAGCCAAATGTTCCAAGATGAAAATTTTCAAACTCGAAAAATATGTGTAGAATAATGATAAATACCATTTAGAGTCAATAAATAAAATCTAATTTTGTGAACCTTTTCCCCCAATGGGGAAGAAGAATTCTCAGAATATTTTTGCAGGGAGTTGACCATTGGGATCTACCCTATAATCCTCTGGACTCAAATGTGTCGAAAGTGCAATGTGGTGGCAGTAATAAAGGGTGGCAAGCGACAACTATTTGCTTATGTAATGATGTGCTGACAATGGGTGATGCCTACCTTAGAATGGTATATAACATCACTATATTCCATTTATGGTAAGTCAATCACATCACTGTCATTTTCAAACTCAGCTCAAAATCCTGGTTAGAATGGATATAACATCACTATATTCCATTTATGGTAAGTCACATGACTCTCCCAATGTCATTTTTGAACTCAGCTCAAAACTGATCAGAATGGTATTTATGCTAAGTCACATGACTCTCCCAATATCATTTTTGAACTCAGCTCACAAAACTGGTTAGAATGATGTATAACATCACTATAAGTTTTTGACTCCCATGGGTAGTAAAGTCAGTAATTTTTGTAATGGTTGCTGAAAATTACTGACCATGGGGAAAACAGACATGGAAAAATGGTCACACTGAATTTTTCATTGATTCCAGGTTTGAAGAACAAGTCTTAACTTTGTTAAGGACTCATAACATTGAGATATAGAAGTTCTATTGGCCATTGGCTCATGGCAAGTGGCTAAATTAAAATTGCTTACCAATAACTGATGGGATCAACCAATGTTTGCAGAAGACCCTCCAGCTTTTGAGGTCCTCTACCATGTCAAATATTCTGAGACATTTACCTATTTTATTTGTGATGCTATAGCCAGATTATTGAAAACAAGTGGCTTGGCTAGTGGCAACACTATGTGTGCCAACAAGGCACTCCAACAGGTAATTGACCTTGCTAAACCATTTTAATAGACTATGGTACATATATTACAGCATTTGAGAGCATAAAAAATAGTAGTATTCATATGGATACCCATGGATGATCCATGGATGCCACCCATATCCATGGACTTTAGTACATCATCCATGGATATTCACCTGGATGGACCTGGGTCCATCCATGGTAGTCCCTACCCTTCTCATTACTTTTAACTACCCAGTATTCACAAAAGATGCCACAGCCTGTGCAGAAGAGACCTTCCCCTGGAGTAAGGATGCTGTCCATGATAATTACCTTCGAAGATAAGCTTAACACACCAGAAAAAGAATGCGAGGCTGTGGCTGGGGCGTTACACAAAGTTTAACAAGAAAAAATGAAAAGCAGTCCCAGCACCATTGCAAATGGTGGGTGTGTTGAAATGGATGTCGACATTGATGACAGCACGATGAGCTTGGCCTGTTTGGTCCATGTTGTTTGGTTGCCATCATTGTTCAGACTAATTTGGACCGCTCGGACGTTTGGAAATTCCAAAACTGAGATTTTCTGTTGTTTCAGTGACACCCCTGCATGATCTTGAGTTTGCATGAAGTTCAGCCCAGTGGGCATTGAAATAGATCATCAGAGATCAAGATTGAAATGTGCAGCGCTTTGCCCTAGATGCCCAATTCTAGCAGTTGTTGAAAAAATGACGAAGATCTAGTGACTTGGTTACTAAAAAAAAAGATTTATCTCTTACCCCGTACATAGATACAAGATCCTGTGGGGCTGCAGGTTTAGTAATACTACTGTGTACACTGCAGCTATAGTTAACGACCTCACTAAAGCATGATGCTTTTTCAGGAATACAAAAATTCTTCCCCAAGTAATGTTCAAGCTGAAACTCTTCTGTTGTTCTGTGCGCTTGTGTGCAATTTGGTGCAATAGTGTTCCTCTGAATCTGTTATTTGAATGTTGGGACTGAAACTTTTTTCCTGTAAACTTCAAGTAAACTTTGAGGAATCAACCTCTACTTATGAAGTCACCAGGTACTGAGTGCTGAGTGCAGAGCCCCCCCCCCTCCCCCATGTCTTATACGTGCATGTGAAATCTTCTGGACCCTCATGACATGCAGCAGCTAAGGCATGGCAGGAGTATTGCCATATCTTCAAAATGGTTCTACTAACTACCCACCAAGAGTTTTATCACAGCTGGGCAATATTTATAAATAAGGCTTTGAGAAACCTCATATTATTAAGCCATAAAAGGAAAATTACACTCAACAGAAAGGTAAGGAACCTGACCTTTTCCAGCAGGAATGTCTCCCAAGTCACTTGCAAGGTTTCTTCTACTTATGTAGGAGGAGTGTCACAGTGAAGATATTTTTTGATGTGTGGGTGGGGTGGGGGTTGCTCTGTAAAGTCACAAGGCCCACTGGTTGCATATCACCTTAGCATTCTGTGCACTTCAAACCTCTTTTCTTAGGATATCTGCAATTGTTAGGCATATACTGAATTTGAACATCTATCCAGCACCCACAACATATGTCCTGGGCCATGATGACATGTCACTGTTGCTATCTTCTTGGACCTGTTCAGTTGCATCAATTGCTACATTTCTCCTGTCTTATCCTATGCAAATGTAAACTGGTATTCATGCTAGACTCTACTACCAATGTGCAGTTGAGAACAGCATATGAGTATCTGTTGGTGGAAGTAATGGTGTCTCTAAGGTTGACATGTTAACACCAATGAGATCTAGCATTATAGCTAGAGTTGCACCTGCTGCCCAATCCCCCAACAGGATCTCTGTACTCTTGAGTCTTTTGTCAACTTCTACTATGGGAACTTGGAACAAGCTGAGCATCAAGCACCCCTTTACACATTGTTAAATGTATGATTCACCATCTCTCTATTTTACTTCTATCCTACTTCTATTCCATGTCCTATCACTTGTAGTTACACTCATGGGCACTTAGAGTAGTTTCCACCTTGTGTTTATCACTGTTTGTTTCACAGTATGTAGACTGCAGAGTCCGGAGTTTTGCACTCTTCAGTTGCTCACTCTGGACTCCAGGTACTGTACTCCTTATTGTCTCATATAATAACTAGTTGCTCACTCTGGACTCCAGCTGTTCAGTCTATCTGAGTCTCCCTTCACAGTTGCTAGGTTAAACTGCACTAAAGGCAACCTCAGACTTTAGCAGGTTATGGGCCCTGTGCCCTAGCAACTTCAAATCAACTCCAATCACTCTGAAACCACTCTCAGTGAATTCCCTGACCTCAATAACCCCCCAGCACCTACAATTTCCATTCTGTGTGCCTTGGTTGTTGGTCAACAAGCCCTTGTTGGAGTTATCAGTCTTTTCCCACCAAATTCGACGTTCCTCATCGCCCACTGGTCGGATCGCTTAGTCCTTTTTCTAGGACACTTGGGGACATACCCCCCACCTCCCGTTAACAGCGATAGTTGAATGCGCCCACGGTTCCCGCTCAGCGCTCATCGTGAATCTGAAACACCAAACGCTCAAATTACACCCTTCGCTCAAATCATCTCGTGCGTGCCCAATTCAAACGCTATCGTCGAACTGATTCGACAGGCAGATTCGGCACCTTCCCTTCCCTCGAACACGCCTACGCTTACCCCAATCGCGCCCACGCTCGCTTCTCAGCGCATCATTCCACAAACATGTCCAACTCATCACCTAATTTCCCAAAGCTCAACAATCACAATTATGCCTCCTGGAAGGATCAGATGGCTGCCTGGGGACGTAAACAGGGGTGGTGGAGGGTTGTGACTGGTGATATACAGGAGTCTAGCCCTGGGGATGCAGAGGCACATCGTTTGTGGTTTCAACTAGTGGATAAGGGGGCTGGGGACATTTATTTGCATATTGAGGATGACCAGAAGCATCACCTGGGTGGGGTTTTTGACGATCCAAAGAAGATGTGGGAGCTGTTGGAGAGAGGGAATCAATCAAAGAAGCCTGGTACACGCTTCAATACCTATGATGACTTATTCTCTGTTAGGAAACAAGAGAGTGAGGGCCTGGAAGGTCTCATAGCTTGTGTTTCTGAGAAGGTCTGTGCTATTAAGGATCTCCGTCCCTCTGGCTTCACCCTCGATGACCTTGACAATGAACTTCACTCCATGGCTCTCATCCATGCCCTTCCCAATGAATATTCTTCATTCGTCTCTTCCCTCATGCTCATCGACAATCTTGATCGCTCTACTATTCATGAAGCATTCAGGAATGAGCAATTAAACTGTGAACATTGTTCTGGGTTCTCCAGTGACTCCACATCCAGTATTGCTCTAGCCACCTCTTCAGTTATCGGTTTACTCTGCGACTTTTGCAGATTTAAAGGTCATACCCTACCTCAGTGCAGGAAATTCCTTGCTGCAAAGACGGAGGCACATAAACCCAAGCGGTCTCGTGTTGCGAACACCTCTACAACCACATCCTCCACATCACCTTCCTCTCCTGAAAGCGCAGCTGTTGCTACTGCCGTTTCAGTTGCTGAGTTTGCTGGGAATGCAAGTTATCGTTCCTCTCAACCCACTCCTACTTCAACCACAACTTACCTTTGGAATGCAGACACAGGCACCACGTCTCATATGATGCCTCATCGCAACTGGCTTCATGATTATACCCCTTTTCGTGTCCCAATTCGTCTTGCGGACAATACTATTGTCTATTCTGAAGGTGTAGGAAGTGTGGTGTTTAAACCGATTATTGCAGGAAAAGAATTGAGGGCTGTTGAGTTTACTCGTGTTTTGCATGTCCCTGATCTCCAGAACAATCTCCTCTCAGTCTTGTATTTACCCCATCAACGTGGTATTGACATTTATATCTCTGCCAATGAACTTGCAATGATATTCTTACTTGATGGTGAACACCTTTTCATGGCTTCCATTGATGAGAACAATTCCGCATTTCTTGCTGGGACTACTGAGGTGTTCACCGAGCATGCTCACCACTCCATATCCACTCTTCCTGCAGACTGCAATCTCTGGCATCGTCATTTTGCTCATCATGGCTACGATGTTGTCAATAAGATTGTGAAGGATGAGCTGGTGACTGATATGCATATTAATATGTGTGCCAAACCAGACCCTATATGCGAACCTTGTTTAGCTGGCAAGATGAACGCACATCCATTCCCCACTTCCTCTAGTCATGCTGCCAATCCCCTTGATCTCATCCACTCCAATTTGCATGGTCCCTTCAAAACATGTACTCACTCTGGGTATCATTACTGGATCACTTTCATTGATGACAATACTCATTTCCGCTCCAAATACTTCCTTCATACCAAAGATCAGGCATTTAATGCATTCAAGTTATTCAAAGCGAAAGCTGAGAATCACTGGAATCGCAAAATCAAGGCTATGATTGATGACAAGGGAGGCGAGTACATGTCTAATGAATTCCTTGCATTCACGGATCAGTGTGGGATTGAATGTTTGCATACTGTTCGCAATTGACCTCAACAGAATGGCATTGCTGAACAAGCAAACCGCAGAATTGAGGAACATGCTACTGCCATGCTTTATGAAGCTGGTTTACCTCCTTCTTTCTTGGGTGAGGCTGTCGATGCATACATCACAGTCCAGAACAAGTGTCCCACTCATTCCCTCTCGGAGAAAACCCCCTTTGAACTCTGGCATAAGCATAAACCAGATGTCTCAAATCTCTGAGTTTGGGGTTGTGCTGCATATGTTCACATCCAGAAGGATAAGCGTACTGGGATTGGCTCTCACATGGAGAAGTGTGTTTTCATTGGCTACCCTGAGGGTTACAAAGCCTGGAAATTCTACAATCCTGTGACCAAGCATACTATGATCTGTGAACGCGCTGAATTTGATGAGCACTATTTTCCTGGTCTCAAACACACTTGGAACGAGCGACCTGTTGATCCCTCTTCCCCTCTCATCATGTCCGAGTATCTTACACCTTTGACAGTTCCTGATCTTAGTGACATTGATCCTGAACCTGTACAGGCAATTCTTCCTTCTGGTGTAACTGATCTTGATGATGATCCTGTTCCATCTCAATCTCCTGCTCATGCTCCTACTCCTCCTGCTTCTTCTCCTCCTGCTAATACTACCCCTCACACTCCCACTCCTCCTACTCAGACACCTGCTGTATCTCCACCTCAGACCCCAATTTCATCTCCTCCTCCATCACTTCCTCCACTTTTAGAGCGTTGAGCTGCTAATCCATGCAAGAATGCTGGATTGCCACCACGGGCTTGGAATGAGCCCCTTGCTCCAATCCCAGCTCCACAATTCGATCAACCTTCATCTGATGATGAGTCTGGTCCAGTTGTTGGTGATGGTTCGGATTCTAGTATTGATCTTGCATTATCTACTCATTATGCAGACCCACAGTCATTCAAGGAGGCTATGAAGCACTCAGATGCGCAAAAATGGCAGGAGGCAGCAAATGCAGAGATGAACAATCATTTTGAGAATGGGACTTGGGATTATGTGGAGTTACCTCCTGGTGCAAAGGTAGTTGGATGCAAATGGGTTTTTAACCTCAAGCATAATGCTGATGGCTCCATTGAGTGTTACAAAGGTCAGGTTGTGGCTAAGGGTTTCACCCAACGCCCTGGTTTTGAATATGCAGAAGATGCTACGTTCTCCCCAGTTTATCGGCCTGCTTCACTTTGGCTAATTCTTGCATTGGCTGCAAGGAAAGACCTCCACCTTCGCTCTCTTGACATCTCCCATGCTTTCTTACTTGGGAAAGAACTTGAGGAAGTCATCTACATGCGCCAACCTGAGGGTTTCCATCAAGGTAACCCAAACACAGTTTGTCTGCTGTGTAAACCTCTCTATGGGTTGAAACAGTCTGCTCGCAACTGGAATGCTCACCTCCATGAGGTATTGACAGCTATGTGATTTACACGCTGTGAAGCGGACCGTGCTGTTTATATTTACACATGAGGTGAAGTCAGGGTAATTGTTCCAATCTTTATCAATGACATTACTCTTGCTGGGACTTCTACTTCTGCCATTGACAAGGTAGTTGAAGATCTCAAATCCCATTTCAAACTTCATGATCTTGGTCCTACTCAATTCCTACTTGGCATCCACATTACTTGTGACCTCACAAATCACACCATCTCCCTCTCCCAATGTCAGTACATCATTGATGTGCTTGAACATTTTGGTATGTCAGATTGCAAACCTGTCTTGACTCCCATGGATCCCTCCCTTTCATTGACTTCTGACATGTGCCCCAAAACAGAGGAAGATGTTGCAGAAATGTGCAATGTTCCTTATTTGGTTGCTGTTGGGTCTTTGATGTACCTTGCCACCACCACCCGTCCAGACATTGCTTATACAGTTGGTGTACTTGGTCATTTCAACCACAACCCTGGTCCTCATCATTGGCTTGCAGTCAAGCATCTACTTCGCTATCTCAAGGGTACTATGGACTACAAACTAGTCTATGGACCTGATGAGGATGGTAGTGAGTTATTCACAACTTACACTGATGCTGACCATGGTGGTAACAAGGATAATGGTCCCTCAACTGGTGGCTATTTGACTTGTGTCGGTGGAGGTGCAGTTGACTGGTGGAGTTGGTTACAACCTTTTGTGATGCTTTCCACCACAGAGGCTGAGTTTGTTGCTGCAGTAGAGGCTGGAAAGGAAATCAAGTGGACTTGCAGCATTTTACAGGAATTTGGATATTTTGTTGATCGTTTGTCCACTCTCTTCATTGATAACCAGTCCGCTCTCACTGTTTCCAAAAACCCGGAGCACCATGGACGAATGAAGCACCTTGATCTCAAGTACTACTGGCTACGCGATGAAGTTGAAGCTGGCACCATTTCCCCTGTCTATATCCCCACCACTGACCAACTTGCCAACATTCTTACCAAGGCACTACCTTGTGTAACAGTGGAAAAATTTTGGACTCTTCTTGGTTTAAAGGTGTAATTTCAGTGATTTTGAGAGTTGCTTTATCAAGGGGGGGTGTTAAATGTATGATTCACCATCTCTCTATTTTACTTCTATCCTACTTCTATTCCATGTCCTATCACTTGTAGTTACACTCATGGGCACTTAGAGTAGTTTCCACCTTGTGTTTATCACTGTTTGTTTCACAGTATGTAGACTGCAGAGTCCAGAGTTTTGCACTCTTCAGTTGCTCACTCTGGACTCCAGCTGTTCAGTCTATCTGAGTCTCCCTTCACAGTTGCTAGGTTAAACTGCACTAAAGGCAACCTCAGACTTTAGCACACATTTGGCACAGCATCCATATATTCACAAGCTTGCCCAGTAGTTCACTTATATCACTGTCATATTACTGGTAAAGCATACAATATTCACCCCTGGCTGTCTGCTATAAGTATTCAAAAAGAGGCCTGAGCAGCCATACACAAGTAAAACCTCTGTGCCACAGCCATTTCACATTTTAAGGATTTTTCTTGATCTACTTTATCTCAATATGACATGGACAGGCATATGGTTAGGAAACAGCCCCATTACCTAATAAAATTTCATTTTTATTTTGTTATGTTGAATTATGCTACATTACACTGAATTATGCTACACTTTACTAGCATGAGAATTTTATTTTGCATGCATAACATGTACATGCATGTATGTGTGCATCGGTAGCAACAATGTACAATATATGTAACATAGTATATAAACCTTGAATACACACCTAGGGGACCCCAGTTGTGTTCTCTTAGGTATTTCACCTACACTTGTGGTGTGAAACACCTTTCTCAACCTACTATTCTATAAATAACCCCTTGCATCAAAACCATCAATTTCCCCATCATGCATGCACATCCCACCCATTTCTTGTAGAGAGAACCTGCATGGTCTTAGCTAGCAGATAGTGGGTGTCGCCCTAACAGAAGAACACAACTACCCATATCAGTGCACCTTCTCTTACTTGTGCATACATCATTGTTTCATCACACCACATCCAATTACTCATCCTTTTAGCACAAGCCAGAAGTACTTGTATATATGTAATCTACTTTTCTTTCATAAGCCGATGCCAGGCTTTGCCTTACATTGCAACTGCCAGTGATTGAGAAGCAGCACTCATCATTAGGACAGCTGCAACCAGACAACCAATTGGATCTGGTTTAGTTACAATTTACATTGCTCTATTTGGATGACTATTTAGTTACGAGCTGAATTCAGTGATAAGGCACCATAGCCAAAGAAGTGATTCATCACAGATCTACCCATTATGTCCAAACCATCAACTTCTAATCCCAGTTCTAATCCCATTCCTGCACCAGTGCTAGAGGTGAAGATTGATGTGCTTACAGCACAAGTGTCACAATTAGTGATGGTGTTGGCAGCATCACAGCCCAGACATGCAGAAGTACAGCCAGAGATGACAGTAGACAGAGATGATGAGATGGAGGAGATGGTGGAGTGGGTGTCACAGGATGATGTACAGACAGCAGAGAAGTCTGAAAATGGAAAAGTGCTTACCTAAGTATGCACCCCCACAAATCTTTGACAGTACCATGGAGAATACAAAATCTTTCATCAGCTCTATAGTATTGTACATCCATGGGAGGAAGCCAGAGTTTCATACAGTCGAGTCTAGGATAATGTTTGCTCTCACATACATTCAGGGGGGGAAAGCACAGTTCTCAGTACTTTACACTCCCCCATATGTCTGTGTGCACTCCGCACAGACTGCATGGACTAGCTCAGACTCCACATGGACTAGCTAGGACTCTACACAGATTCCACACAGACAGATGCCAGGTAATTAAATGTCAACTTGAATTTTTCAAGGCCATGGCTCACAAAAGTTTTGTACTAAGAGCAGGCTCGAACCCTCAACCTCAAGGTCACAACAATGTTATCACAACAAATTAACCACTCTGCCATACAGGCAATGATAAGCAAACACTTTATGTTATTTATTAACTATTTAAAATACTTTCAACATCAAAAAAAACGAGGATGCCCCCACAATAGAGGACATTTTATTGGTAGTATTAAATACAAAAAAGGTTGCCCCCCTGCCAAAGAGGGGGGCAGTAGACTATAGAATAAAACAAAATAACCCACCATCTCACTAGCATGCAAGACAGCAGGGGCTGCACCCACAAACCACCCTATGAGCAGATGCTCATAGGCATGGGGGGTGCATTCATCATTGGCCCTCTCTTGTGGCCCCCTCTTGTCCCCCTTGCCATCCACTGTTGGTCTGTATGCACCCCCCTTCCTCCCTACTAGGGCACGGCATGGGTAACTCTCGGGTATATTTTCTTATACCTGTACCTGTACCTATGAACACCATACCCACACATAGTGAATGACATGGGTAACCCTGGGGTAAAAAAATCTGACCCGTACCCTTACCCATGCATACCCATACCCGTGAATGAAGGGTAAGGGTAAGGGCAGATAAGGGTCAAGGGTACAGCTAGTGGTCGTCACAGGTAACCCACAGCTGACTCAACATCTACCTGCACCCGTACCTGTGTGAAACCTGTACCCGTGCTCACAGGTATGGGTATGGCTACTTGTGGGTAGCGGGTACAGCAGGTTTTTTCTTTTTTTACTTACACATCGCCAATATTATATTTACTGGTTTTGGCACTCAGATGAGTGCCACAAACCCTTTGTTTACTTATCTACTGTGTTTAGGTACTAATATACTTATTTTATTTGGGGGGAAGCGATGCCCCGAAGAAGGGGTAGCTTGTGGAAGCAGCATCTTATATATTGGTTGATGTTTATTACTGTTTGGTTCCAGTAAATGAACATGAATGGCAACATGCAACGTGTTCATGTTCATTTACTGGAACCAAACAGTAATAAAGATCAACTAATATATAAGATGCTGCTTCCACAAGCTACCCCTTCTTTGGGGTGTCACTTCCCCCCAAATAAAATAAGTATATTAGTACCTAAACACAGTAGATAAGTAAATAAAGGGTTTGCGGCACTCATCTGAGTGCTGAAACCAGTAAATAAACACTAGCGACATGTAAGTAGTCAAAGAAAAACCTGCCCTGGTGATGGGTACCAGGCACAGATCATGGGTACCCTAAGTGTGACCAGTACCCAGTGAACCCACCTGAGGGGTACAGATTTCTCAGGGGTACAATAATTTGTACCCGTACCCGTACCCTCACATACCCATCCTACTTACCCACGTGGGTCTGCATACCCATGTCATTCACTACCCACATGGGTAGGGGTATGGTGTTACCATGGGTTTCTGCGGGTTACCCATGGTTATTCACGGGTTTCAGCATGAATATGTATTTTAATAATCTAATTACACTAAATTAATATACAGAAAGTGACCCCCCTCTCGTGTTTGGAGCGAGGGAGGGGGGTGGTGCCTTTAGTCGCCGAGAACAGAATGAGTAACCCCCCTGCTCGCATTTGCAGCGAGAGAGGGGGGGCTGCTGCCTGTAGTTGTCAATCCCCATTTCCACCCCACGAGCAGTTGCTCATGAGGCTGGGGTGGGTGGTGTGCCTGTAGTCATCAATCCCTGTTTCCACCCCACGAGCAGTTGCTCATGGTGGCAGTTGGGTCCTTGGGTCCTCCTCCTGGTCATCGTTGTCATTCCACCTGCTATCCACCCCATGAGCAGTTGCTTGTGAGGCTGGGGCAGGTGGTGTGCCGTTGTGACGTGGCAGCATTGGCGTGGGGTCATTCTGTGTGAGCTCCTCGTTCCGAGGGAATTCCAACCTAGGAAATGAAAGAAACAAAATAGTTAGTTTACAAAAAAAAGAAACAAACTAAAAAAAATTACCATGGGCCCAAACGATGCAATCACGTCGTTTGGGCCCGGGTGACATGGCACTGTTGGGTGTGTGTCGTTAGCTGTCATTGTCTGTTGTTATCAGTAGTTTAGAACCTGAAAAAGAAGAAACATAATCAGTTAGTTTACAAAAAACAAGAAATGAAACACAAAAAAACTTACTATAGGCCCAAACGACGATTCACATCATTTGGGCCATGCTATGGTGGTGGTTGGATCGTCCTATAGTTTAGAATTAGATGTGCTGTGAGTATTCAACAAGGTCAGATGATTACTCACCTGACCAAAATCCAGGTACTGGCATACCCACACATACCTGTAACACTGTGGAAAATGGTATGGTGTTGCCCGGGTATGGCAATCCCATGCCCGTACCCATACCTGTGCATACCCGTGACCGGAAACACATGGTGTTACCCATACCCGTGCCGTGCCCTACTCCCTGCAAGCAGGTGCTCATAGCAGAGGGGTGTGGTGCCATGGGCATCCTGTCATCATTTTTTGGCCATCTTCTTGTTGTTGTTCCACCCACCATCCACCCCATGAGCAGTTGCTCATGAGGCTGGTGGTGGGTGGTGCTTGTTGGCTCCCCCCCCTCTCATTATCTTCCTTGTCCCCTCTCGTGGTCTATAGTTCAAATTAATATCTAAAAAAGTTTGTTTGTCAAAAAAAGAAAGGAATGAGCAAAGAAAAAAAGAAAAAAAAACTTACCTGGCCCAAGAGACGTCGATGACATCTCTCGGGCCTTTTTTTGTTCAGCTTCCCTTCTCGTTGCATTGGTGTTGTCATTTTGGTTCGTCGTCTGTGTTGTTGTCATCCCTGCAGCGGTGGTGGTGGTGGTGGTGGTGGTAGATGTTGCCCTGTCATCCCCTGGCCATTCATTGTGCCCTCCCTTTCCCCCTCCCCTCCCCTCCTCATCCCCTCACCCTTGCCCATCCACTCGGTGAGCAGGGGCTTGCAGCAGTGGTGATAGGGCCAGCACCCCCATCCACCTCAGTTGTTGTCTTCGTTGTTCCACCTGTGATCCACCCCACAAGCAGTTGCTCATGAGGCTGGGGGTGGGTGGTGTGTCGTCCATTGCCATGGTAGTGCTCACCCACCATCCACCCCATGAGCAGTTGCTTGTGAGGCTGGAGGTGGGTGTTGTCATGGGATTTTGTTTTGGGGGGGTTGGGGAGCATCAGTGCAATGTGGTGCACGTACAGGGGTTGGTGGGTGCTTACTAGGCAGGTATCCCCCTTCTTGGGTCTGCTGGCATCCCTCAGCACCCTCCTAGCCCATGTCGACAGCGTCACATCCCATTTGAATGGGGATGATAGGGATTGGGTTGCCATGTGCATGCATTGCACATTTTTCGTGGTTGGCAGTCATCACCATGACTGTACAACCTAAAAATTAATAAAATACAATTAGTTACTTAATAAAAACAAAAAGAAAAAAAAGAAAACTTACTTGGGCCCATTGTGTCAGCTTGGCTCATTGGGTCCCATTGCATCAGCTTGGCTAGTTTGCTAATAAATAGTTAGTTCTTAAAAATAAGCAAGAAATGTAAAAAATACTTACCTGGGCCCATTTAAGAGTGGTGGTGGTCAGCAAAAATGTTGATCAACAATGATTGTTGATGTGTCATGAACTTGCACATGAGTCATGTGATTCAAACAAGGATGGTTAGATAATCCAATTGTTTGCACCTACTGACAATGGCTCTGTGGTGGTTAACTGCTGCTATTTATGCTTGGCTACAAGGCTTGGGGTTCAATTCTACTTTAGTACATAATTTTTCTGTAGTCTCTGCTATGCATCCATGGACTCGACTCAGACTTGACTCAGATATGTATCTGTCCTAGTCCGTCCAAGTCTGAGTAAAGAAAAATGTCCATGCACACTCCGAGTAAAAGTCCAAAAATAGCTCGGACTCCATGTGGACGCTCTAGGAGTCTGAGCAACTGCTATACAGGATGTTTGAGCCAAATGAGTGGGTGCCAGTCCAAGCTAGTCTGCATGGAGTCTGTGCAGAATATATGGGGGACAGTAAAGACCTCACAGTTCTGGAGAAATGAGGCTATTAATCAAATTGTCATGGGAAATGAACCATTTGCAACTTTCAAGGAATTTTTGGAGAGATTGGAGGCACAGTTTGGTGATCCTAATCTGAAGGTGACAGTTAATGTTAAATTAAAAATCATGTGCCAAGGTTCCCTAATGGTGGATGAATTTATTTTGCAGTTTAAAGTGGAAGCTTTGCAGACAGACATGGGAGAAGCCACATTGGTGGAATTTTTGGACTACCTTCTATGCCAGAGAAGTTGGATGAGTGGTATAACTGGGTGATGTGCCTTGATCAGCAATATCAGCAGGAACAGGCCAAATCAAAGTTGATGTATGGAAGTAGTAAATTTGGGAAGCCATCAGGAGGAAAGTCTGAGAAAGGAAAGGTGCCTCAGGTGCAAACTCTGAGGGCACTGCCACTGGCCATGGCAGTGACACTTATTGTTGCAGAGTTAGCAACTGTAAGGGGACCACTGGACAGAGGTCTACAAACTCTATGAACTCTACAAACTGTACAAACATGCACAAACATGCACAAACATGTTCAAACATGCATGAACAAGTTCAAACAAATTTGAACCTCATGAAACTACTTTGAATCGACTTTGAAGGTCACAAACATCTTTGAACGACTTCAAAGTGGTTCTCAACTACTTCATGCCCTTTCAGAAGGTCTTTGTGCACTTCCTACCACCTTTGGTAGTCATCCCAATGTCTGGACCGATCCCCATCATAATGAGGATCACCTGTCTATATTGTATATTGACCCTGTTGGCATATCCCCTTAGGGGCTGCTTCCAGCTACATTGTAACATGGATATTAGTACATAGTCTGGGGCCTTGCAATGGAAACCTTAGAGAGTTCTGTTTGGTTTTCCCTTGCAAGGTGCAAGTTGTTAATCTTTGTTGTATTTTAGTAATCTAACTTTGGTTTTCCCTTGCAAGTATCGTGCTAATTAGCACTGATCATAAGGTTGCCCTTACAGAAGAACTCTCTCTCTTTGGTGGGCTGAAGGTGGAAAGGTACCCAAACCAGCAAGTTAATCTGTGAGCAATTGGAAGAATTTTTGCTTTTCGCTTGCACCTTAGGATTACCTCCCCACCTTTCCTCTACTGTTTCAGGCACACTAGCCCATGGCTACTGACACACAACCATCTATCAGTGCTGAGGAGTGCATGTGTCAAATGGAGGATACACCTGTAATGCTGAGTGAGTCATTTTGATGTCTCCTTGAATGCAAAACTTCGAATGGAGCCATGAAGGTACTCCCTAGCACTTCAAACCCAGCATCCCAAGACTTTTGTGCATCCCCCACCCATGACGCCACTCATGAATGACCTTCCACAATGAGAGGTACTCATCACATCAAACCAGCAAGTCTGAACAAATTTGGAGGTGATTGTACACAAGGCTGCACCTTTCTCAATTCATGTGAACTGTACACATCCCTAGCCCCCCATCAATTTGTAGACAATCACGCAAAAATCATGTGGGCCCTCTTCTTCATGAAGAGTGGCTGCACTTTGCATTTTGTGGACTGCCACATGTGGTGTCTCCATGATGAAGGGCATCTATCATACAAATCCTGGGATGAATTCGTGCTTGACTTCATCACCGAGTTCTGTCTGAAGAACGAAGTACAGACTTGGAGAATGTCTCTTGAGATGTCTACATTCTTCCAAGGGTTGAAGACAGTCGACAAATATGTCGATGACTTTCGTGTGTGCACATTACTTCAAAGGTGCCCACATCATTTTGAAGTTCCATCAGGCACTCAATTCAAAGATCCAAGACCATGTGGCATGTCTGACATCTGGTCATCCATCTGACGACTCCCCAAAACAGTGGTATGATGCCGCTATCCTATGCGATGAGAATCACATTGCTAACGAAGCCTTTCAAATGTCTTTGAGAATCATTTCGTCGGTGCAAACATCATCTTCGAACACTTTGAGTGTGTTTCAAAGACATCTTCCCCGGGTTTTGATGCTTCCCACTCCCCTTGCATGCTACTCCCCTGCAGTGTCAAGTATTTTGACACCATCTCAAACAGCTCCACCCCCCTCAAATATATCCGTGTCTCTTCAACCTAAGGATGCAACAGGACTCATTTGTTTGTGTTGTGGCAAGGCTGGACATACACATCCCCAATGCCCAATGCATTTCGACGTCCAATACATGGATCTCAAAGAACAACAGGAGTTTGACCAGGACGAATTTGTAGCCCTCGATGTAAGGGAGGTGGAGGAATGGGTGAATGAAAAGGAGCAGGAGACTCACAAGGATTTTGGGCAGGACAATGAGTGAGCGGTATGCCACCATTGTCATTGAAGAATTGTTCTGAAGTTTTGTCAGTAGAAGGAGTGTATGAATTAAATGCTCTTTCTTTGACTAGTAGCCCTACAAACAATTTGCAAGCTGTACCAATCACTTCACCCCCTTGTTCATGTTTTTGTAGACATTCAAACTGGGAAAAACGACTCCCCACATGCTATGTCATGGCTTCAACCCCAAGTCTGACTCTTTTGAAATCAATGTTTCGATGCAGACCACTGACACTGGTGAGGTGCTCACATCAAAAGCACTCCTGTACTGTGGGGCCATGGCCTTATTCATCGACTTGGGTTTCGTGAAGCAAAACAACTCTACCACCAAAAAGCTCAGTCGACCCATCTCTGTGTACAATGTTGATGGCACACCGAATGAGGCAGGCAGCATTTCAGAGGTTTGGGACTGCGTCCTATGATATTGAAATCACTCCAAATGCACTACATTTGCAGTAAAAGGTCTGGGCAACCAGGACATTATCCTTGGCCTTACCTGGCTTTGAGAGCACAACCCCAAAGTTGATTGGTGGTGAGGCAAAGTAAAGATGAGTTGTTGTCCAAACCATTGTCGTACCTGCCAGAATGAGACAAACACTGAATGCAAGGCCACCTTCAAGAAGGCCAAATGTGTTTGTGTATGTTGTGCTGGCCTGATGCCATTGACCAATGTCGAAATAGGGGATATCCCAGACCTCAACCCAGATTGGACAATGATGAGGATGATGATGAGCCATCTGTGGGGGAAGACGTGCCTGAAGATGGTGATCATGTCTTTGTGACTACGATCCCCTATGAGGCAGAATTCATATTGAATGTTTCGCAATGATTGGCTGAGGCATTCCACAAAAATTTGATGCCCAGATCATTCCATGACTTGGTCCCTATGTTAAGAACTGATCCTAGAGGCCACTTCGGAATCCGACCAGACACTGCAGATGATGATTGCGGGAGATTGTCAGGTTGATGCGGATTCTGCGGGAGGGGAAACAGAAAGGACTTGGCTTTAGCTTGTAAGAAGCTGCGCCCTTCACCTTGTCATTTCAAGTCGAGGGTTTAGAGGTAGGAGCGGGAAAGTGCAGGTAATACGGGGAGGAGTATGGAGGGACTTAGGTTAAGTTCAGATGAGACTAGAACTTCAGAGGGAGACTAGGGGTTGAGTCGAATGGAGTTCAGACTCTTAGAGGACAGGGGCTGGAGTAGAAGGAGGTTTTAGATTGGCAGGGTAAAGTCGAGTCTATGTCAATATATGAACTGCCGAATACAAGGCAAAACTAACTAAGCTTAAATACTGTAGTCTGGAATAATGCGGAACAGGAACGAAGACTGCAGCAGTGTCTCAACTGCGTAGATAAATTATCTAGCGGGAGCCGCACAGGAATCCATAGTTGAATTTGCAATAGAGACGGCAGCCTTGGGAAGGCAGCCGTGGATGCTGTACAAGGCAGCCTGGTGCACAGCAGTGTGGGCAGTGCAAGGTGGCTGGGAACGAAATCGGGAGGCGTAGGCAAAAGTCATGTTCAACGTGCGGGAAAGAGTCGGATGGATGCGGGTTTCGATCGGGCGAGGAACAGTTCTTGACACCCTATGCACTTCCATGACTTTGAAGACCTCTTCACGAAATCTTTGTTTGACTGCCTACCCAATCGAAAGATCTGGGATCATGCCATCAAACTGATTCCAATTTCCTGGAGCTAAGGCTTTAAGCTGCAAGGTCTACCCTCGCCCTAATGAACAGTCCAAAAATGGACGAGTTCATTCATGAAAACCTTTGTAGTGAACAAATACACCCTTCAAAATCACCCATGGCATCCCCAGTCTTTTTTATCAAGAAGAAGGATGGCACTCTTCATCTCGTACAGGACTATCGAGCCTTGAATGCCCTCATGATCAAAAATTGGTACCCCCTTCCCCTCATTTTGGAACTTGTCAACCAACTTCGAGGAGCAAAATACTTCATGAAACTTGATGTTAAGTGGGGTTACTGTTACAATTTTCCTTGTAACACATCGGACCTGACCGACCCAACATACCTGATGATTCCCTCCAGACAGGAGGCACTCCCTGACTCATGCCTGATGTTAGGGTTAGCATTTTCAGGTACAGTTAAGTCTGGTTTTTGAAGTCTAAATGGGGCAACCACAACCACAACCGGTCCAGGACTGACCCAGATATTGATGGACCGCAACTGGACCACATAGGACCAGTCCATATCGGTCCATGGACTGATGAAAACCAGTCCAAACTGACTTTTTGTTGTCAAATTTGTTGTACCAATATATCCCATATGTTTCTCAGCAACTACTACCCAGACCATTTAACAGTTACATTAGCAGTTGGATATCGTACTTCCCTGGCGACTGGTCCAACTTTTAAGAGATTCCATCAAGATTTGACTGAGATATGACCAAAACAAAAGTATATTGTATTACATGTTGTAGTTTGTAGTTTGTAGTTGTAGTTGTAGTATGTAGTTGCAGCTTGTGAGGGGTGTTAAATTAATCAAAGATACATGGTACAGATGTTTATGTGTGTTATTTTTATGTATTGGATGGTGTCCAGTTGTACCCAACATTTTTGTAACACAAGGTATAAGCAGTACAATCAAAGTTATTTTAATCATGATGAAATTCTTGTGCAAAATGTATTTGGTCATATCTCTCTCAGTTCTCAACCATTTTTGATGATCCAGGGAGCGAAATTAAAGGCATTATGTGTGGGAATTGGGGGGAATAGCCTACATGACATATGAACCGGTTTTCATCAGTTTGATGATATTCTTCAAAGCAAAAGACTGGCAACTGGACTGCAAAAGACCGGTCCTATAAATAGCCACCTGACAAACCAGACTTTGGTTCGGTTCAGTTCGGTTTCGGCCTTTTTCCAGCTCGTAGGACCAGACCTTTAAACACTAGTAAGGGTGACACCCACTATCTGCTAGCTAAGACCGTGCAGGTTCTCTCTACAAGAAGGGGGTGTGATGTGCATGCATGACAGTACTTTACACTCCCCCCCCCCAGTCCGAGCGGACTACGCTTGGACACACTCGGACACTCAGACTGTCCTCAGACTTCACTTGGACTTCACTCGGACTCTGCTTGGACACTTGGACTGTCCTAGGACTGTCCGAGCACTGCACTCAGACTTTGCTTGGACTTTGCTTGGACAGCATCAATTGTGCATTTATTTATACCTTTAAAGTACTGTCCAAGTAAAGTCCAAGTTCCAGACCTAGAAAAATTCTTATAAGTCTCACAAAATGATGTGTGCACAGCAGGAATTGAACCAACAGACTTCTGGACTAGCAATCACATGATGACCAAACATGCATACTCTACCACTTAAGCCAAGTAGTCATTCAAAGTTACATACATTATATCTATTTATTACTGAAATCTGATTTTATATATATCATGAATAGATTATTAAATTGACCCCCTTGCATCTGTGCGAGGGGTAATTAATATGTATAATACTAGGCCCTCCCCTTGTGAGCTCGAGGGGAGGGGGCCGTAACTATCAATTATAAAAATAAATTAAAAACACCCACCACAAGCAATTGCTCGTGGCAGCATTCATCTCTCCCAGGGTTGTCCCCTGGCCATCTCGCTCTCCTGTCCCCATTCTTCTCCCCCCCAAACCACCCCATGAGCAGATGCTCATAGGCGTGGAGTGGGTGTTATCATGGGTGTCCCCACTCTCATTGTTGTCTCCCTTCCCCCTCATCTCCCTTCCCCCTCATCTCTTCACCCTCACCTTCCACCCTGTGAGCAGGGGCTCGCAGCAGTGGTGGTGGTGGTGTCCCCCCATCGTTGTTGTTGCCAGTAGTAGTTTGTACCTAAAGAAAGTTGGTTAGCATTGAAAAATGAAATGAGAAAAGAAAAAAAAAACTTACCTAGGACCCAAGAGACATTGACATCTCTTGGGCCTTTTTTGTCTCCCTGTTGGTACCTGCACTCTTGCACCCCCCATCCACCCCACGAGCAGTTGCCTGTGGCAGTTATGGGGGGTGCTGGCTGTCATTGGTGTCTCCCCTAATTGTCGTTGTTCCACCCATTGTCCACTCTATGAGCAGTGGCTCATAGGGCTGGGGTGGGTGGTGTCATCGTTCCCTGCCATTGTTGTCGCCGTTAGCAGCCGCTCTCCCCCATGTGAGCAGTTGCTTGCACTGGTGGGGGTGGGTGCTGGGTCGTGGTCTCATTGTTGTTCCTCAGCTGGTGGTTTGGGGGTCATTGTGCTGCTACAGTATAGATATAACCTATAATTAATGAAAAAATGAGTTAGCTTAAAGAAAACATGAGAAAAGAAAAAAGAAAAAACTCACCTGGGGCCCAAATGACTCTATTGTCATTTGGGCCCATTTCATCATGTGCTGGCATGGGACCCATGACTGTGGGGTGTTCAGGGGGTGGTGGCAGCAGCAGGACGCAGGAGGGAGGCAGTGTCATCGAGTGGTGGTGGTGGTGGTGGTTGGTGATGATTGATGATGAGCTGGCATCGTCATTGGTGATGCAGCTGTGTTGATTTGTCATCACAACTGGGGCAGTACATAGAGAGATAAAACTATTTACCTGTAATGATACTTTAGTCTAACGGTTATATTGTTGCCTTAATTGTACTTTATCATGTGACTATGAGGGTTCAATCCTAGGTCAGTCCGAGGACTCAGCTCGGACTGGACATCTAGTTTGGCAGGACTTTCAGCCAACAAAGTCTGAGCAAAGTCTGAGCAAAGTCCTAGGACTGTCCTTGGACTGTCCGAGTGTCCAAGTGGAGTCCGCTTGGATTGGGGGGGGAGTGTAAAGACCTCACACATGATGGGGGAATTGATGGTTTTGATGCGAGGGGTTATTAATAGATGAGTTTGTTGAGAAAGGCATTTCACACCACAAGTGTAGGTGGGATACCTAAGAGAACACAACTGGGGTCCCCTAGGTGTATATTTAAGGTTTATATACTATGTTACATATATTGTACATTGTTGTTACCAACATGCTCGTACATGTGCATACATATTGATGCATGTGAAATAAAATTCTCACACTATCAAAGTGTAGCATCATTTGGCGTAATGTAGTGTAATTCAACATAATAAAATAAAATGAAATTTTATCAGGTAATGGGGCTGTTTCTTAACATTACCCCCCTTTTATGCCTCAACTTCCAGGCTAGAAAATATTGTATCTGTCCCCTCTGTGAAATTTTGGTAAGGCTGGAATTTCATCCCCTCATATACCATTCTCGCAATGTGATGCAGAGCATTTGTATTATGTTTAAAGAATTGGGTGATCGCATTATGTGCTCGCTTACAATTCTCTTTGGGTTCCCACAAATTATTTTCATTGGTATAATTCTTCCACTTTATCAAGAACTCCAATTTATTCCATCAAAGATGTGAGTCTAGAATTTCTTCAACTATATATTCTGGACCGCCTTCTACTATTATTGGAGGTTGTGGAGTGGTTTGTTGGCCAGGAATAGTGGGCAGGCAGTAGAGGCATAGGCAGGAAACGTTAATCTCAGGATCAATTTTGAATGATTGTGGTAATTTTAGCACTACTGCATTAGGCAAAATTACTTTAGAGATTGTGTATGGGCCAACTTGTTTCTCCGTAAGTTTCCTAGAAGGTCATGGAATATTTAGGTTCTTGGTACTTAGCCATAGCAAGTCACCAACATTGTACTCTGGAGTGGGAGCTCGAGTACGATCCACATGTCGCATCATGTCATCACGTGCTTTCATCAATGCCACCTCTACTTCTTCTTGTACCTTTTGCATCTTAGATACAAAGTCTTCTACTGATTGTACCTTAACTTCCCTGTGGGGTTCTATTCCCATGCAGGGATGATACCTGTAATTAGCGAAGAAGGGTGACATGCGAGTAGCCAAATGGAATTTATTATTGTGGGAAAATTTGACAATTGCCAACCTTTGGGCCAGTCAGTTTGTTGGTAGTTGACAAACATATGTAGGTACTGCTCCAACTCCTGGTTCATTCTCTCTGTCTGCCCATCAGTTTGCGGGTGATATGCCATAGATAATTTAGTTTGAATCCCCAATACATTGTTTAGTTCTTGCATAAATGTGGAAGCAAATTGTGGTCTGTGATTGGAGATAATGGTATCTGGTAATCCATGTAACCACCATACCTGATTGAGATAGAGGTGCACCAAGCCCAATGATGAGGTTTCTGTAGTAGTAGGAATAATATGGACCTCCTTTGTGAAGCAGTCACATACTATGAATATTGCATCATACCCATGAGCCTCAGGTAATCCAGTAATAAAATCCACAGATATGTCTTGCATGCTTTAGGTATAGGATTCAGCATTAATTTCCCTGCAGGTTTCTTGGGAAATTTCTTCCCCCTCATGCACATGTCACATCCATCCACATACCCCAACACATATTCAGAAATTCTGGGCCACCAATAATTTCTCATTACTAATTCCAACATCTTCCATCTTCCTGGGTGTCCAGCAGTCAGCGTATTATGATGTAACTGGACGATTTCCCTTTGCAAATCCTGATCCTTCAGTACATACACCTTTCCTCAGAATAACACCAACCCTTGTTCCTCAGCCCATTCATCTCCTTTAATATTACCTTTCTTCTCTCCCTTCAGAGCTTTCATGGCTTCCACTACTTCATCATCCATTTCTGAACATTGTCTAATTTTAGACAACATTTCCATTTCCTATCTATCTATTAATAGATGCCCTTGATGCATAGGGCAAATGCAAAAGTATTTGGGTTTGAGTAAGGTAATGTTTATATTGTCCTCCTCTGCCCCCCTTTTGTGATCAATACATCTGTATAATGCATCTGCTTTAGGCAATGGCACAGGTAACCCATGGGTACTTTTGAGCATACCCATACCCATATATTGTCTAATTTTAGACAACATTTCCATTTCCGAGCTATCTATTAATAGATGCCCTTGACGCATAGGGCAAATGTGAAAGTATTTGGGTTTGAGTAAGGTAACATTCTTATTGTCCTCCTCCACCCCCTTTTGTGATCAATACATCTGGATAATGCATCTGCTTTTCTCATTAAGCTTCCCACTTTATGAACCAAGTGGAAATTAAAACATGATAGGAATAACACCCAATGCACTTGCTGGCAGTTAAGCTTTTTAGTGGACATGAAGTATTGCAGATTTTGATGATCCATCCAGATCTCAATCTGATGTGTACATCCCTCCAAATAATGTCTCCACGCCTCCAACACTTGTATTATTCCCAACATCTCTTTGTCATCCACATCATAATTCCTTTCCACATCATTCAACCCTTGGGACAAATATGCACAAGGATGCCATTTGTCATCTTCACACAGCATTGATAATACTGCTCCAGTAGCAAAGTTGGATGCGTCTGATTCCACTTGTAAGGGACGCATGAAATCTACTGGGGATAATATTGGTCCCTCCACAAACTTCCTCTTCAACTCCTCAAATGCTGTCTGCTGCTGTTCCCCCACCTCCACACTACTCCCTTTTGCATAAGGTTATGTAAGGGTGTGGCAATTTTGGAAAAATTATGCACAAAGTGATGATAGTAATTTGTGAGTCCCAAGAAGGCTTGAACCGGTGGGTGCAGGCCAATCAGTAATTGCCTGTCCCTTGATCGGATCCATTTTGATCCTGCCAGGGCCCATCAATAATCCTAGGAACTCAATCTTGCTTGCCCCAAACACACACTTCTCTGGTTTCAAAAATAGATCATTCTCCACTAATCTCTGTAACACCTCCTGCACTATCACTTCATGATTTTCTTCATCCTCCATGAATATCAGAATGTTGTCAATAGATATTATTACCATGCCTTTGTCTATTATGTCCTTGAAAATGTCATTCATCATATTTTGGAAAGTTGGGGGACTATTGGTCATCCCAAAAAACATGACAAGCAGCTCAAAGGATCCTCAATGCATGGCAAATGCAGCCTTCCACTCATCTCCTTTCCTTGTTTGTACATCAATGTATCCCCATTGTAAATCCAATGTTGTAAAGACCTTGGCTTTTCCCACCTTGTCAATTATTTCTGAGATCAACAGCAGGGGGTACACATTCTTCACTGTCCACTCATTCAGATACCTATAATCTATACACATCCTCTTCCTCTGATCTTTCTTTGGCACAAAGAATATTGGTGACATCTGTGGCGATTTCAAAGGAAACACTGTCTGCTGCTGCTCCCCCCACCTCCACACTACTCCCTTTTGCATAAGGTTATGTAAGGGTGCAGCAATTTTGGAAAAATTATGCATAAAGCGATGATAATAATTTGCAAGTCCCAAGAAGGCTTGAACCTCCTTGACATGGGTGGGTGCAGGCCAGTCAGTGATCAGGGAGTATGCATTCTTCACTGTCCACTCATTCAGATACCTATAATCTATACACATCCTCTTCCTCTGATCTTTCTTTGGCATGAAGAATATTGGTGATGTCTGTGGTGATTTCAAAGGTCATATGTATCCTTTGTGCAATTGCACATTTAGGAACACATCAACTTCTTCTTGTTCCATCAGAGATAACGGATATACCATTGACTTCTTCGGCACAAACCCTGGCTTCATCTCAATAGCATGATCCCATGGCTTCCACACCGGCATTCACTCAGACTCCTTCTTCGGAAAACCTGACAGATATTCATGATATGCTTTTAGTACCCACTCCTCCACTGGCTTCTCCACCTTCACAATATTCTTGTCCCATGACTGTCCTCCACAAATTGCTCTAAAGGTTTGCTTCTGCTCTTCCTTTTCAATCATGATTGGAACTTCCCCATGTGGCATTTCCTCATCCTCCACTCCCTCCATCATAACAGAATACTTCCTTGGATGTTCTTTCTCTTTCTCTTTCTTCTTCTCCTTCTTCATCTTCCTCCCATACACATTACATTCCTTAGGGCAAGGAGTCATTTGTACTGTCCCAGTTTTCCAATCAATTTTGGGATTATCCTTCTGTATTATTAGATTGGTTTTCCCAAGATTGCACACTTCATATCACAACAGGCAGAGCATAACTTTCACAGAGAGAAAATGTGGAGAAAATGTGGAGAGAATTACCCTTTTTCATGTAGCAAACAAGTAAAGAAAAACTGGTGAAAATAGATTATTTTCACCAGTTTTTCTTTACTTGTTTGCTACATGAAAAAGTGTAATTTTCTCCACATTTTCTCCACATTTTCTCTCTGGGAAAGTTTTGCCATGCCTGTTGTGTATATGGCTTGTTCCTGATGCTCATGATACTTTAGTACCATGGTCACCTCCTCCTTGATAGTTCCTCCACGATTAACTGTTCTGTCAATATTATACACCATTATAGGTTGTGACAGCTTGCGTGTGCTAGTACCATTTCTGGTAATTAAGGATCAATTAATAAATAGTCCTGTAGCACCACTGATAGGTCCACCTTGTTGTTCAAGCTCGGAAAATACATCTATGATTGTTGTTGAAGCTCTACAAACCTCTACAAAGTCACGAGAATGCTTTAAAATTCTTTGTATGCCTTCAGCTGCCATAATACAATTCCCCCAACCTTCGTACAGCTCAGGATATACACTTGGAACATCGTCGATGGGTTCCGAACCGGTTTCGAGCAATATCGCAGCAATATTGGCCTTCGAACAAGTCCAATATTTCCTTGACTGACTTCAGAAATCATCGAACATCGAAAATCAACATTGGACACTATATCGCTATCTGAATGGTCATCACACACATGCAAGACGTATCCCCTACCATTGTCGAACAATATCGCACCGATATCGGGCCACGAACGAAGTCTGAAGAAACTTCGAAAATCTTCGAAAAACATCGAACCTCGAAAAACATCTTCGGACACAGTATTTCCTATTTGAACAATCTTCGGACGCATGCTGGACACATGGGACACTATCTCGAGTATATCGAACACATTTCGACCGCATGTGCATGCATACAATCTGCTCGAAGCAGTTTCCGATGTTTTATTCAATTTATAACAAGGACAGTCCGCTTTTAGCTATTCTTTCTTATTATTTCTTCATCATGTGTTATATTCACCCTTTCTAGTCTCGCTTTATTGTTCTGATATACTTCTATTATCTTTGCCTCGAGTTTTCCACATGTTTGCCTCATGTTCTCTAGCCTTTTTAGGTACTTTCTTTATTTTATATAAAAAGATGTACTAGATACAAAGAAAAACAAGAAAGTCGTCATCTTCCTCCCAGATCACAGTGATTTGAGAGTTCAGTTTAGTCTTATTCAGTCTGAAGTTTGGTGTTTTACTTGAAACTTCCTCAAAATTCCTTGCATTATGCTATTTTTGCTCTCATTTCCCTCAATTCACCTTTGCTTTGCTTCTACTACTCATCGAGTCCCCCGATCTTGCGTCCGAACATATTTGCACACTGGAAATTCCTTGAAACTTCTTCAAAAAATATTGCAACATCTCAAAAATCATTGCAACTCCTCGAAAATCATTGCAACTCCTCGAAACACATTCTTTTAGCTTTGAACTGCTTTGACAAGCAGTCCTTTTATGGCTATTTGATGGTTGATCTGACAGGTGATGTCTAGAGGGCCTCGCATCCTTCCTCTGACTTGTGTTATACCATCCAAAGCCATTTTGTGGGTTTTGTTTGGGTTTCCGGGTTGAGCATCATCACCACTATTGAGCAATTCCTCCACATCAATCACTGCATGTGTGTCCACTGTCTTCAATCCCACAGTCAAGGTGATTTCGGGTTCTATTCATGCAGAGAAAATAAAGAATTTAGGGGTTTTCCAAAATGAAGCTTGACAATTTTCTTTGTCACATAATTCACAATGGTTGTACTGCTCCTGAATTTCCTTTTCTGGTTTGCTCTGGGTTTCCTCGGATACTAATACATTGTAACAATTCTGGGTCACCAATGGGGAAACCTTCACTGGGATGCTTCCACAAAATTCTTCTGCCTGCCTTCCTCTGGTGTCACTTCTTTGATTGTAGCTTCCCTAATCTTTCTTTTCTGCCTACAATTCCTAGCAATGTGTCCTAACTGCCCACAGTTAAAACATTCAAGTGGGGCTTGTCTCCTCACTTGATCAACCTCCATTGCATCTGCTGGTGCTGCTGACTCCGTAACCATAGGTGTCACTGCCATGGCTGGTGGCTGTGCCCTCGGAGTTTGCGCCTGAGTCGCCTTTTCTTTCTCAGACTTTCCTCCTGATGGCTTTCCAAATTTACTACTTCTGTACATCAACTTCGATTCTGCCTGTTCCTGCTGATATTGCCAATCAGGGCACATCACCCAATTATACCACTCATCCAACTTCTCTGGCATAGAAGGTGGTTGGTAGATAGACTTGAATAAAGAGGGATTTAATCCTGCTTTCAAAAATTCTACCAATGCTGCTTCTCCCATATCCATCTGCGAAGCTTCTGCTTTGAACTGCAAAATGAATTCCTCTGCCATTAGGGAACCTTGGCGCATGGTTTTTAATTTGGCATTGGCTGTCACCTTTGGATTAGGGTCCTCAAACTGTGCCTCCAATCTCTCCTAGTGCTTTGAGGTCTGGTCCAGTCCAGTCTGGTTTTCACCCTCCTCGAGGGTGGACTGAGAACTGGACCAGTTATCTTATTTCAAAGATATCTAAAAAACCAGACCAGACCCTATAGGACTGGTCCACTACGGTTTTGAGTGGTTACTTCAGTCCTGACCAGTCATCGACCACTCAGGACCAGTTATCTACTTACTACTTACTTGTATATAATTACTATAGTAAAATGAAAAGAAAAGAATCAAAAGAAAAAGAAAAGGAAAAAAAAGACAACATGATCCACCCCGTGAGCAGGGGCTCGCAGCGGTGGTGTGGGCATAGGGTGTGGGTGTACAGGTGCTGTTTCATATCTTTTGTTAGCTGTGGATGTTGCAATGTGGCAGGGGGTGCTTACCTGGGCTGCATTCTCCTGATCATCCCCATTCCGGCATCCCATCATTCCCGCTCCCCTTGTTGTCCTCACCATTGTTCATAGCACCTGCAATCCACCCTGCAAGCAGTTGTTTGCAAGGCTGGGGGTGGGTGCTTGGTCGTTGTTGTTGTTGTTGGTGCTGTGTCGCTCCCATTCTCATTGTCATTGTCGACGTTGGTAGCACCTGCGATCCACCCTGTGAGCGGTTGCTTGCAAGGCTGGGTGTGGGTGCTCGGTTGTTGCCATCATTTTGGGCTCCTTTGCTTCTTGTTTCTTTTGTCATGCCTCAGTGATCCACCCCTGCGAGCAGATGCTCACAGTGGTGGGGCCATAACATCATTATAATGAATGTAATAAACCTAGAAACAAGCAAAAAATTTAGTTGTATATAAAGAAACAATAAATGACAAAGTTACCTGGGCCCAAACAATGTCTGTAGTTGTTTGGACCCTATTCCAGTGGTTGAGGTGGTGGTGATGGTGGGGGTGCAAGAGAAGCGAGTTGCGGAACGTGTTGCAGATTGTGCCAATACAGTACAATTAGATGTAAACATGTAAATAAAAAATGTAAACATGTCAACAACATGTAAACAAAAGTGCATGACCACACAAACATGTACAAATGGTCCATACTATTTAAATGGCTTGCATTTCAGGTTTGCCAGTTGGGTATGCCCCCAACTTTTTGTAGTATATTGATATATAAGTTACATTCTAAGATGTGGACTGCCAGTTTGGTCTGGAACTGGTCTAAACCAGTCCTCAACAGTTATAGTAAGTGTTGACAAGAATGAGAACCAAGAACCAGACTGCTTGAAGACCTGGTTGAACCAGGACCAGTTCATGGTTTGGTTTCTTTCCCAGTTTGAAGGACTGGACCTCAAAGCACTAATCTCTCCAGAAATTCCTTGAAGGTTGCAAATGGTTTATTTCCCATGGCAATTTGATTAGTAGCCTCATTTCTCCCAAACTGTGCTTTCCCCCCCTGAATGTATGAGAGAGCAAACATAATCCTAGACTTGGCTGTATGAAACTCTGGGTTCCTTCCATGGATGTACAATACTATAGAGCTGATAAAAGATTTTGTATTCTCCATGGTACTGTCAAAGATTTGCAGGGGCACATACTTAGGTAAGTGCGCTTTTCCATTTCCAGATTTCTCTGCTGCCTGCACATCATCCTGTGACATCCACTCCACCATCTCCACCATCTCATCATCTCTATCTCCTGTCTTCTCTGGCTGTACTTCTGCTGGTATGGGCTGTGATGCTGCCAACACTGACACTAATTGTGACATTTGTGCCATAAGCACATCAATTTTCACCTCTGTTAAGAACTGATCCTAGAAGATGCATCAGAATCCAATCGGACACTGTGGGTGATAATAGCGGGAGTTTGTCGGGTCGATGCAGACTCTGCGGGAAGGGAAACAGAAACAACTTGGCTTTAGCTTGTAAGAAGCTGCACCCTTCACCTTGTCTGGTGTCCTAATTTCAAGTCGAAGTTTTGAGGTAGGAGTGGGAAAGTGTGGGTAAATGTGGGGAGGAGTACGGAGGGACTTAGGTTAAGTTCATGTGAGGTTAGAACTTCAGAGGGAGATTAGAGGTCGAGTCGAATGGAGTTCAGACTCTTAGAGAACTGAGGTTGGAGTAGAAGGAGGTTTAGATTGGCAGGATAAAGTCGAGTCTATGTTGATATATGAACTGAGGAATACAAGGCGAAACTAACTAAGCTTAAATAGTGTAGTCCGGAATAAATGCAGAACAGGAATGAAGACTGCAGCAGTGTCTCCACTGCATAGATAAATTACCTAGCGGGAGCCGCACAGGAATCCGTAGTCAAATTTGCAATAGAGACAGCAGCCTTGGGAAGGCAGCCATGGGTGCTGTACAAGGTGGCCTGGTGCACAGCAGTGTGGGCAGTGCAAGGTGGCCAGGAATGAAATTGGGAGGCATAGACAAATGTCAGGTTCGATGTGCAGGAAAGGGTCAGATGGATGTGGGTTCTGATCGGGTGAGGAATGGTTCTTGACAGTATTTCCCCCTTAGTGCCAAGCCTATGAGGCACGTGAGGGTTTGAGTCTGAATGAGGAAGTTGGTTGAATTTCCGAATGTGGCAATTGGTTGAAAAATTTTCATGTTGTTCCCTACTCCCATCACCTATCAGAAATTTCCCCCCCAGCAGTCTCCATGCAGATCAAAATGGCTGCAATGAAGGCCCAACACAAACAGAGGGAGTGGGCACTGAGGGAGCAGATGGAAAAGGAGATGAAGGAGCTGGAGGAAGCAGCAAGGGAGGAGGAACACTGGGCACCGGAGGCGCAAAATGCAGCAGAGGAGGCTGCAAAGGCAGAGGAGGCACACCAGGCAGAGGGATGGAAAAAGGAGGCATTGGCTGCAAGACAAGCAGAGAAGAAGCGGGTGGCTGCAGCCATGGGTTTGGAGGATGAGGCCAAGGGGAGCAAGTCCCCAAAGAAAAAGAAAGTCGCCAAGTTGAAGGCGTGAGTGGGGTCGGAGGAGTCAGAGGGTCCTGCGGGTGCAGGCAGCTTTGCCCTGCAAAAGGTGCATCTTTATTTTCCTTTTCCATATCCTTTACTGACAAATGGCCTAGTTGCAAGTATCAAAAGATTGCTTGCTTCAAGATGGGCATGAAGGGGCGTGTGTGCAATAACTGCACACACGTCAAACATAAGTGTGAGGAAGTGGTGTGGGAGGGGCAGGAGGCCCCTGCAGCAAAAATGGCGGGAACGATGGGGGCGACAGGGATTAGCAGGGAAAACCCGGAAGTAATCCAGCAAATGATGAAGTTGATAAGGAAGGGGTTTGCTGAGGTGGCTACTGCGGTGCGGGAGTCGATGGGGGAGATCTGGGATGCTTTGGACCCAGAGTGGGTAGAGGATGAAAGCGCCGGGGAGGAGAGTGATGAGGGCAACAAAGAAGTGGAGTGGGCAGTGCGAGAGTCCCAGCGGGAAAGACGCGGGATCTGCAAGTCTGGAGATGACTGGGCGGCCTTCCAGAGATAATGGGCCATGGTGATTCTGGGAAAGACCAGGCAGAACAAGAAAATAAAAGAAATGATGAAGAAAGGACAGCCCTCTCTTGACATCAACCAACTGACAAACCAAGAACAAATGGAACACCTTCAAAAGGGATTGTGTTTCATCTGCCACCAACCCAGACACCAATTGTCTGTCCATAAAGATGGAAAGAACCCCACCCAGACGGGGTCAGTGCCACCTCCTTACCAAAACCACTTCACCCAGAAGAAGACTGGGGTGGACACCTACCCGAAGACCCACATGATGCTGGACAAACTGGATGGAGAAGAAAAAGAATGAGCCCTCAATCTCCTTGAGGAATTGGGTTTTTAAAACAGTGGCCTGATATGATGCCAGTCACCACTGTAGTCTCTGTAGGATCTGTACTCTTAACTACCATGAATAGACAATCTATGTGCCTGTCTATTTGGGTATCTGAGTCAGACAATGGGAAAGATGTCGCAACGAATGCACTCCTTGACTCTGGAGCAGGAGGAGTCTTTATTGACTCAAAACTTGTCAAACAAGAAGGGATCAAGACATATCCCTTAGGCCACACCATCTGGGCCACAAATGTGGATAGAACCAATGAAATACCTAGTTGCCGGACTAGGCAAAGAATTGGTAATTGTCAAGACCAATTCTCTTGACCAGATTTCTGATCATTTTCTGCACCCTTCCGGGCCACCTTGCATCACAGCCCACCTCCTATCAGCAGCACTGCCTAGAGGCAAAATTCCCTCATTTCCAATTAGATGAAACGGTTTCAGGATTTGCCTCGGCCGGTTTGCATATTACCACAGCCTCGGAAACTCTGACCTTAGTATTTAAGCTAGCTACTTTCATTCTGTATTGCCAGTTTGTAAATCAACAAAGTCACTCAACTAATCCTACTCTAATTCCACTCCAATTCATCTCTTAAGTCTTCCTCAAACTTTTACTCATCCTCTCTGGAAAACCTCCAATCCTCTGATCCTCCCCTCTCACCTTATCTGAAATTAGGACACTTGACGAGGAGAAGGGTGCAGCTTCTTACAAGCTGAAGCCAAGTCCTTTCTGTCCCAAAACCCTCGCCTCAGAATTCCATAGGGATCCTGCTCCTACCTGACTCTTCCCTTTCAACTTCTACCATCTGGGTATGACCAGAAATCCGATGTCTCCTTCCTCAAACTCAGAACTTAACAGTATTTACAAACTCACACTTCTCTCATCAAATCTAACACATTCCATCCTCTAACCCCTATGACTCTCACTGAATCTCAGACTCAACAAACCACAAGGAACTCTTGCTGTGCTGGCATGGTACCAGGATTATCAGCAATCTGCCGCTCGATACTCCCTTCACCTAGGCATGCCTCGACCTTTGGTGCATCCACCAGACCATCCAACATCTTCTGACAAATTGGTTCTGGAGCACCCTCCATCAGTGCAAACCTCATGTCTCAGCTTCTGGAGACCCCTTGGAATATGACTCCACTTGAGTACATAGAGAATGCTGGGCAACATAACCCCTTTGATGAGGTAGGTCCAGGTAAAGAGGACGGACTTCCCGGTGGACCTGATGACCCCAGCGGTCCTGATGGCCCCAGAGATGACCCCAATCCTGATGACCCTGATGACTCTCAACCTCCCAATGGTGGAGATCCTGACACAGGAGATAGGTTCCTTGATGCTCTCTTTGAACTCTCGGACAGTTTCTGAACCCTCCAGCAGAATCAAGCACCCAAATCTGAGAAGATCAAAGTCTGGGACCCTGACACTTTCGACAGGGCCAACCCCCAGAAACTTTGGGACTTCCTAGTCTCGTGCAACCTTCACTTCCATGATCGTCCTCAGGTCTTCACCTCCAACAAAAAGAAGATCCTATTCATCCTTTCCTACCTCAAAGGGTCAGCCCTTAGCTGGTTTGAACCTGGACTCAATGACCCAACAAATTCCGCCCATTGGATGTGGAACTATGAGGTATTTCTTAGTGAGTTGGAAAGTAATTTTAGTCCTCATGACCCTGTTAGGGATGCAGAGAAGGCCCTTTCAGAACTCACAATGAAGAAAGGTGGAAGAATAGTGAAGTGTAATGTGGATTTCTGGGAACTGGCTTCCTGGGTCAATTGGAATGAGGCCACTCTTCATGACCGGTATTTCCACGTTCTTCTGCTCCATCTCCGCATAGAAGTCTTATGGGGGGGATGACCCAATACTCTAGCATCCCTACATCTTAAAGCCCAAGATGCTGACAACATCTATTGCCTAGTCCCCTTACATCACCCCCTCTCTAAGATGCATTGCCCTGATGCATTTGAAATCGCATACGACCAAAGTCAGTGACTTGAATGCAACGTGGTGCAGCAGTGTGCCATTGGCAGAATTCCTTGACTAACCGAGGGGCATTCACATCGGACTCTTTGACCCATGAGTTCTCCTCATACCCATAACCCTTCCAGTGCACCAAATACTGGAGTTTTCCTTGACACAACTGGCTGTCCAAGATCAACTCAACTTCATACTGGAGTTCTCCCTCAATCACTGTAGGCAGTGGTGGTGGATGTGAATGGCATCCCAGGAATGGATCTGGGGGAGCTGGAAGGAGTTTGATGACATGGAAGACTGGGTGGAGTCTGGACATGGATGCTGGGAGGCATAGACAATAGGCATGCATTCCAACACACTTGACAATGGGGAAAGGTCCCAGGAAGCAATGAGCGAGTTTCTTGGACAGATGTGTAGTGGAGATGTCACTGGAGTCAAGATAACCTTGATCACCAACCTTGTACTGAGGGGTTGGAGAATGGCATTGGTTGTAAAAGCACACCATGTCGTCCTTTGCCTTCACTAAGGCTGCCTTTGCCTCCTCCAAGCTATTCTGCATGCATTCTGTGAACTCATTCACTGTCTCAATGTGTGAGATAGTTTGGCAAGGTTCAAATCCCATGCGTGGATGTCATCCAGTGTCTAAGAGGAAAGGGGTCTGTTGCGTGGAAGCATGGACATAGTTGTTGTATATAAACTTGGCCAAGGGGAGAAGATTGTCCCAATTGTCCTGGCGCTCATTGATGAAGATGCAGATGTACTGCTCCAGTTCCTGGTTGACTCACTCAGTCTGGCCATCAGTTTGTGGGTGATAGGTGGTTGAAGCAAGGAGTTTGATCCCCAGAAGTCAGTACAGCTTGCGAGTGAACTCTGCCACAAACTGAGGGCTAAGGTCAGAGAGGAAAGCACCAGGAAGTCCATGTAATTCCCACACATGGTGGAGATAGAGTTGGGCGGCACCTAGGGCACTGACAGTTGTGTGAGTGGGAATGAAGTGAGCACATTTTCCCACTGAATCAACTGTGCACATCACCACATCAAACCCATTTGACTCTGGCAACTCCACCACAAAGTCAACACTGACAACATCCCAACAACTCTACAGGAAGAGGCTGTAGCTCACCAATGGGTTTGTGACAAGGAATCTTGGTGCATAAGCAAAGGTCACAAGTATGACAATACTGACCAATGAGTCATGACATTTGTGGCCACCAATAATTCCATGGGGTGAGCTCCAAGGTCTTCCAGCTTCCAGGATGACCAGCAATCTGTGAGTCATGGTGTTGGGATATGATGCAGCAGTGAAGGTCTGGGTCATTGGGGACATAGATGTGATCCCTGAAATACAACAAGTCCTCCTTTTCAGCCCACTCTGCCACATGCAAGGAAAGGGTGGATCCCTTCCTCAGTTCTTTAACAGCTCAGGCAACAACATCCTCATGTAAACCGCTACAGTTTGCACAACAAATGTCCCACAGGATGTCCCACTCCTCACCCTGGGGTGTGATGCCTTCCAGTGCCCAAATGGTGAACAGGTCTGGCTCCAACAACACAATGTTTTGATTGTCATCACTGCCATCCCCATGGTCTGCATGTCGGGAGAGGGCATCGGTCTTCCCCATGCTGTGACCCAGACGGTGGTGCAAGGAGAAGTTCAATCTTGATAGATACAGGGACCAATGAGCTTGATGACAGTTCTATTTCTTGGCCATCATAAAGTACTCGAGATTCTTGTGATCCGTCCAATTTCCACCTAGTGTTGGGCACCCTCGAGGAAGTGTCATCACTCCTCAAGTGCACACATTATTGCTAACATCTCCTTGTTATGGATCTCATAGTTTCACTCTACAGCACTAAGGCTTTTGGAGTAGAACACAACAGGATGCCACTTCAGGTCCTCCAGAGACTGCAGAGACAACATGGTGCCCATTGCAAAGTCAGAACTGTCAGCTTCTACACAAAAAGGGCATGAATTGTCAGTGAAGGTAAGAATGGGAGTGGAAGTGACCATCTCCTTCAGCTTTTTGAATGCCTCCTGTTGTGCATTATCCCACCTCCATGCCTCCTTTCCTGTCAAGTCAAACAGTGGTCATGCATGATGTGAGAAATCCTTGATAAAACACTGATAGAAATTGATGAAGCCCAGGAAAGACTGCACCTCTTTCTTGTTTGTGGGCATTGGCCAAGCCATGACCCTGTTCACCTTGATAGGATCCATCTCCACCTGACCCTCCAATATAATCAGGCTGAGGTACTCAATCTTGGCCTTCTCAAACTTGCACTTGTCCTGACAAAGGTAGAGTTTGTACCATCAAAGTTGTTCTAGGATGAGGCATGTGATGCAATGGTGCTTTAAGTGAAGATGAGGATGTCATTGAGATAGATACAAACAACACCTTTGAGAATGAGGTCATGGAAGATGTTGTTCATCATGGTCTGAAAGGTGGCAGGACTATTAGTAAGGCCAAAGAACATGGCAAGTGGTTCAAAAAGACCACAGTTGGTACAAAAGGCTGCCTTCCACTCATCTCCCTCCTTTATCCTCACATTATTGTAGCCCCAACGGACATCGAGCTTGGTGAAGTATCAGGCTCCATGGAGCTGGTTCACAAGTTCAGAGATGAGAGGTAATGGGTAGCGATGTTTGACCGTGATGTCATTGAGCCTTCTGTAGTCTTCAACTGGTCGAAGTGAGCCATCCTTCTTCTTGACAAAGAAAAAGGGAGAGGCCATGGGTGACTTTGATGGTTAAATATGTCCAGAGGCCAGGTGCTCATTGATGAACTGGTCAAGCTGTTGCTGTTCTCCAGGATAGAGAGGATAGACCTTGCAGGATGAAGGGGTTGCACTGGGGGTGAGTTTGATCACATGATCCCATGGCTTGCGCGCAGGGAGAGAGTCAAACAATTCCTTGGAGAACACATCTGGATGGCCTCGGCAAGGTGTTGGGATATGTTCAATGTAGCACACACCTCATGCGATGGACAAATCACAGTGTAGAAGATCCGATCACCTTCCTCCACTTACTCTGGCTCCTCCTCCTCATCATCTGAGTCCGGCATCAGATCAGGAACACCTTCTAACTCCACTTCAAGTATAGGCAGGGGTCCAGCATGACACTTCTGAGTACGCCATATTGAGGCCCTTTGTCCACAACATTATTGTCTGGCTTCTGTGAAACAAGTGCAACAGTGGGATGGACACCGGCTCATTGTAACCTCCCTGGTATGCCAGTTGACCTCTGTGTTATGGTCTTGAAACCATGGATAGCCAAAAATCACCTTCTGCTTTCCTAATTGAGTGACAGCAAAAGGGCATGCTCACTATGATCTTTGTAATGGAGGACCAGGTCTACAACCTCTCAGATGCTACCAGCCAGCCAACTTTGAAGGGTCAGAGAGGGGAACAGTCATGGAAATAGATTCATTCTCTGGGGATTCAAACTTCAAAGTGGTTATGGACAGGCAGTGAGGGCATACAATTCACTTGCTGCAAAAAGAAAAATTCTGCTCCTCTACAACTTCTGACTTGATCTCCTCTGCAACCTGATCCTTTACTTCCTCAACATCTACAAGCACCAACAGGTCTTGGAGGAGTTCATCTTGCCCCTTGGGGGTGAGCATGCAGATATCCTGACAAAGGGGACACACTCTGGCCCTGTGCCCAGTTTCCCCACAGCAGTAGCAGAGATCCAACCTACATACACAGCTGTGGGCCGCATCAACATCCCTTGGTACTGGGACATTGATGGCTGGTGTGGGAGTCTGATGGACAGGAATGGGGTTATGGTGGGGAAGGGTTCAATTGAAGGTGTAGGGCGCATGAGTGGCAGTTGGAACACAGAATGCAGCATTAAACACCACATTCATGAGTCAGTTCTCATCACAGAGTGAAGCAGCTTCATACCAAGCATAGATATCATCGTCCACTGGGCACCCTTCCAACATCTGTGCAATCTGGTCCTGAATTTCTTGATTGAGGCCTGTTGGAACTTCACCACCACTGGTAGCCCACTCCCATATCCTCCCATGTCCACCAAATCCTTAAACTCGTTGATATAATCATCTATGGATTGACATGCCTGATGGTAAGAGGATGACTCAAGCCCTGTCACTTCTCAGTGGTGCTCGTTGAGGGGACAAAAGTGGCATACCAACTCTGCTCGAAAGTCACCCCAAGTGGAGAAAGGTAGAGAACCAAGCTCTTTAGTTTGGCACAGAATACAGTCCACATGTAAGTCTGGCCCCACAGACTCATGACATTATGACAAGTCAATTTATCTACATTGCCATTACACACTTCCATGGCACTGGCACACCACACACATTGCTGACACAACCACCCTCGCCACTGACACAGCCACCAGCAATAGCACAGCCATTTACAGTGCATAAACAACTCACCAACACCAGACATACCAATGTCTGTGTTACAGGGAGTGATGGCCACCCTATGCCACCAATACACTCCCACAGCGCCGACACAGCCACACACATTGCCAACATAATCGCCCTCGCCTCCAGCACAGCCACCAGCAAATAAGACAACAACACACCAGTGACATACACCCTGGCAATGGCACCATACATCCTTATTACCCTTCTATCCACATCCAGCAGTGCCAACATTACCCTATTGATGTGGTACCTTCCTATTATGTGACTATGCCCGATGCAGCCTTCCCAAATCACACACTACACTTGATGTAACCTTTTACTCACACGGTCGATCTTTTTCTTATATATTACTTATTTTTTTTCCTTAACCTTTGTTCCTACTTCCATGCAGTGAAGGTATAGTAACTTCCTATTCTTTTATTTGGGGTAACTTATGGTTCCTACTTCCATGCAATGAAGATAATTTGATCCTGTATTTTAGTAAACCTAAGTCTAGTGTAGGCTGCCAAACTCAGCATCCTTCCACCACATAGAGATAGGCACATTCAGATTTCATGTATGTGAAAGCCCAATAAATTTTTGCAGCATCATCAATGAATTGATGCGACTGGAGACTGATGTACAACTCACAGGAATTAAGGAATGCACACCCCTGCACACATGCACCATCAAATTTGGCAGGGGGAGACAGTTTGATCTGGGTGTGTTCCTTAGTGGGCATGTTAGGTGGCGCATCATTGTTGGGTGCGCTTGGAGTCACAATTGGGGGAATATTGGTTGTGGAGCTAGTCTGAAGGGTTCTGACAAAGTTTTCAATCGTAGATTTAAGTGAATTGATTTTCGCACATATTCTGGTAACGTCACTTTCAAGTGTGTTGAGGCGCTCTGATGTGTCCATTGTGCTAGGGGGTGCATTAGCTGAAAATGGTGGCGCACTAAAGGTGGGACTGTCAGGAATGGTGTGTAGGGAGTCTGTGGAGCTTTGGGAAGCATTGTCCACTCTGTACCTGCCTATCTTGGGCAGCGCATTCATGATTTTGGGCCTTAGGAGAGAGTTTTCTACTATAATGGAAACCTCAGCCTCTAGCAAAGGGAAATCCAAAGTTAAAATTATACTACATATTACAGGGATTGGAGGCACACCTAGCAAAGGGAAATCTGAAGAGAAAACTCTGAGGACCCCTTTGCCAATGCCCAGTATATGTGAAGACTGCAAAAATCAAATGATAATCTTACAATAGAAAAGGCGGAGATAGGCAGATCAAGGCCACCGAATGACATCATACCAAGGGGTAGATGCTGGAAGGGGTGCTCTGCCCCTAAATATAAAACTGTCAACATGCACAAATGTGATAGAAAGGGAAATTAGTAATAAAATAAGGAAAAATCGTAGAAAATGAAGAATAAAAGGAAATGAAGTGAGGAAAAATATAGGACAAATGTAAAAAAATAGGAGAAACACACAGGGCACCCCCCCGAGTCCCCCCTATTCCCCTTACAGTAACATAGTATATAAACCTTGAATACACACCTAGGGGACCCCAGTTGTGTTCTCTTAGGTATTCCACCTACACTTGTGGTGTGAAACACCTTTCTCAACCAACTATTCTATAAATAACCCCTCACATCAAAACCATCAATTTCCCCATCATGCACATCCTGCCCCCTTCTTGTAGAGAGAACCTGCATGGTCTTAGCTAGCAGATAGTGGGTGTCACCCTAACACATATCTTGTCTGAACTTTCAACTTCTCCATTAACTCCATTATCTGCAATGATAATTTCAATAAGACAGCACCAGTTTGGTTGTGATATCTGTATGTTGCTCATTTCCCTTTGTAGTGCTAGGCCTTTGCTTACAGTTTCAGCTTCTCATATTTATATCATCTCTGTTAAGAAATACACTGAACACTGTATTACCAAATACTGCTTTTGATGTGTGTGCTATATTTAACATGTCCCTTTGGAATGGGCTCAAGCAGTAGGACCCTCAGACAAGTCACATGAGAACTCATGTGCACCATGAGTGGAAGTCAAACTTACACAGATTTTTTCCCACTGTCCACCACTGCCCTCCATGATGCTGCCACTCTAGATGGGTGGCAGGGACCAGTAGGGAACTAGAATAGAATAATGAGGAACCTCAGTAAATGGACAAACACTGATGTATTCAGTAGTAGTACCTAGAATAGAATAACAAGGACTACTATGAGTAAGTAAGAGAATCAATAAAATTGTGAGTCTACCTCCAATATGAGGGTAGACAAGCACTATGAGAAATAAATGGAAATATGAGGACTTGCTTCTAATCACACAAGATGATAAGATAGGGCATGGTATTCCAAAGACTAGGGCTAGCATAGTACAAGTAATGCTTTGAGATAAGAAGTGGGAAGTCATTAGTCCCACGGTAATGAGAAGTTTGTAATGTGTAGGTAAACAAGTCATAACAGGTTTACACCCTCCCACCCTTAGAAAAAGGCAGGGGTGTCAAGGTAGGTTAAAATTTTTGAGAAGAGGGCAAGATGAAGGAAAAAAACATTCAAACTCATCATCAACTTCACGACAGGTGCATCAAAAACCCGGTGGGAAAAGCTACTGCGTGCCCCTAATCCATACATGTGAGCCACCTATCCAGCGCTTTGCTGTCCTCCAGCTCTCATTGAGGGAGCCATCGGTCTTCCTCGGTGCCGAAGCCATTCCAACAGACAAGGTATTGATGTCCCCGTCCTCACTTTTGCTTGTCTATGATCTTCTCAATCGAGTATTCTCCAACTCTGTCGATCATTACAACAGGGCCAGGGCAGGCAAATTCATGTGAAGGGAACAATTCTGGGTCATTGGCATGGTGGTGTTTCAGCATGGATGCGTGAAAAGTAGGGAACACATCAGGTGAGTTTGGTAAATCTAAGGTGTACGCTGAACATTCTGGGTAAGCTTCTGTGATGATATGGGGGCCATCAAATCTAGGAAAGAAATTAGCAACATGGTTTTTATCACCTGCTTTCCATTCTTGACATTGATGAAGTGTTGATAACATGACATTGTCCCCAACCTTGTAAATATCCTCATTTCTGTGATCTTTATTAGTGTAAAAGGCCTGTGCAATTTTCATGGTTAAGAGAGAATCTTTAGCATCAGCTTCATCCGCCAAAATCTGTGCAAACACTGTCCATGCATCAATTTCCATAGTAGACACTAATGTAGTGGGTACGAGCAGGGGAAGAACACGCGGTGACCAGCTTATTCACAGTTGGAAACCTGAATATCTGGTCGATGCATTGACAGTGTTCATCATGTTGAATCGGACTAATGGGAGCGCTCAAACCCAGCCTTTTTGGTTCCATTTGACATGAAATCAAATGCACTGATTCAATGTCTTGTTCGTGTGTTCACTGCTGCCATCTGTTTGGGGGTGGAAGGCTGTGGACATCTTAAGGTGTACACCAGTCAATGAGTGTAGCATTTTCCAAAAATTTGAGACAAAAAGCTTGTCCCAGTCTGAAATCAACTCAGATGGCAGTCTGTTTTTGCAGTACCACTCTGTGAAGAAGAGGCCTGCGAGCTTTTGCATGGTGATATTTGTGCGAGTAGGAATAAGGTGAACATTGGAGTTCTGGTAAAGGGCCCATGAAGTCCAGGCAAACCAATTCCCCACGTGTGTCTGGAACAGGTAGAGGGTGTAGGGGTCCTTTCAGCTTCGTCATCTGTCCCTTGTTACGTTGGCATTCAGCACAGGAGGGGACATATGCATTTTCGAGATTGTGATGCATATTTGGCCAATAGTAAGAATCCCGAATGGCTGCATAAGATTTATCACTTCCAAAATGTCCGAGGGTGTCATGTGACAAGCAGAACAAATCCTTGTGGAGAGTTCCATAATGCAGAATAACTAGACGATCCCTGATGTACCAAAGATCATTCACGTAATGCATATCTGAAATGCTGCAATCAACGGTAGACAGCTTCCTGCAAAATTCATTAGATTTGTATCCTTTATATATATCATGTAAGAAAGATGCATCCATGGAGACATTTGGAACTGTGTTTACAGTTGTGTGCCTTAACCAATGCTCCCATGGGTCAGAAACTTCAACATTAGCGAGAGGGTCACAATCCAGCATCTCACTTGGCAGGCGGGAGAGGGCATCGGCAACTGTATTATCTTCCCCCTGGATATACATGATGGTCATGTCAAACTGGGACATGTGTTCCATCCAGTGGGCCTGCCTACGTGAGAGGTCTTTCTGAGTTTCAAAATTTTCCAGGGTGCAGTGGTCCATGTAGATGAGAATCGGAGATCCGAGGAGATCCAAGCGCCATTTTTTTAGGGCATGCACAATCACAAGCAGCTCTTTTTCGTGGACAGGGTAATGTTTTTGTGTGTCCTTGAGCGCATCAAATCGAATGCAACTGGGTGAGTGGTTTCCCAAGTTTTTCCCCAACTCAGGACAGCACCAGTGCAGAAATCACTTGCATCACAGGTAACAAAGATTTTGTTGTCTCCAAGAAATGTGTGATCAATCATGGTGAGGCATTCTCATCCAACCACAAAAGCTTTGATGGACTCGAATGCATGGTTTAGTTAGTCGTTCCAGACAGGAAATTTTTTCTTGCAATCTTTTGTTGTCAAGGGCATCAATACTGACCTGTGGTCCACCAAGTTGGGCAGAAAGGCCGCAATATATTGGACCAAGCCAAGGAAGCTCCATACATCTGAGGCATTTTTGGGTATGGGCCACTGCAGGATTTTGTCAACTTTTAAAGAGCAAGCTTCAATGCCAGCACAAGAGATTCAGTGACCCAAGAACTCCACTTTTGTCAAAAAGAAAGACAACTTCTTTTTGTTGCAGTATAGTCAACATTTCCTTAGTGCGTTCATTATTAGTTTGATATGTTGTATATGTTCATCGAGTGTATTCGACCAAATGACAATGTCATCTAGATAAATGTGGCAGATGCGGCCTAAGAAAGGGTGCAGTGCTTCCATGACCCACCGCTAGTGTACAGGGGGAGCATTGTGAAGGCCTTGTGGCATGAGAAGCCATTCATACAAGCCTAAAGGAATGGTTACCACAGTGAGATGCACACTGTCTGGATCCATTCACATGTGAAAGAAACTATCAGTCATATTGATTTTACTCCAGATTTTTCCTCTCCCTGCATCCACAAGGATGTCATCGATGTGTGGCAAAGGGTGACTGTCTGTGACTGTATTTGCATTCAATTGACAATAGTCATTTACCCAGCATGGCAAGGCAGATGCATCTGCTTTAGGAATAAGGAATGCAGGTGACGCATGTGTGCTGCAAGAAGGTTGAATCCATCCGGCCTCCAGGTGCTTGTTAATCAAGGTGGACCATGGTTCCCTGAATTTTCTAGGGCAGTGCATGCAAATCATTTTGGATGCGTCCTTCAGTGTGATCTTACACAGAACTGTATCCGGCATTCTGTCGACATGAGGGAACATAAGTTCATTTAATGTCCATGGCTAATTTTTCAAGGTGTATGTCAGAAGCTAATTGTTCGATCCACATGCATATAGCAGCTACAGCATCAGGAATTTTTACAGGTTTGCATGATCTATCTATATATGGCTTACGTTTAGCACATATGATATGCAGCTTGTCAAGTAACAATTTCCTGTTGCTAGTGTTTTATGCAATAATTTCACGCAGTTTGGGAGGAGAGGCTCGAGCTTGTATCATTGCAATAGGATGTAATAAATGGAAACCATTGGCTGTTACTGCTGTACCGTTGAAGACATTCACAGTGATGTTATTATGGTACATAAATGGCAGACCAAGAATAATTTGGTGGCAAAGCTGTGGAGCAATGAGAGCATGTCCTGTTCATGTGGAAAAGAGATTATTTCGGTCATGTAGCTTTAGCTTAACCCAGTGGGTCAGCGATATGGGCAAGGATGAGGAAGATTCACCAAAAAAGGCTCCCAAGACAGGGAATTCATGCAGTAACATGCGAAGGCAAAGTTTGAGCCGAGACACCAGCTCTTGTGCAATCAGAACTATATGAGAGCTGTGGTCAATCAAGGCGTCCATGGGTAAATGGTCATGTGAAGCAGGGTCATTGATGGCACAGTGCCAGATGATGTGGGGAATGTAGAAAGGAATGCATGTGCTCACCGAGTCATTCAAGTCACGAGACAAATGACCATCCTCTCCCATTAGAACATTGTGTTTGTTTGTGGGTTGACTGGCGGATGCTACAGGGTAGGAAGTCATTCCCATTACAGCCATGACAGGTAATGGAGGAGGTGCAACATTCAGGGTGGCAGGTGTAGATACTATGATAGAGGCGACTGTGATAGGGGTTTCATCATTAGGGACAGCGAGCATGCTGAGACCTAGGCATTGGCGAGCCTGGTTCATGGCCATTGATAGGTTGTCTCCTTGGCTCAAAGGCCGATTCACCATTACAACCACATTCTAAGCACATTGGCTAACTCCTATGATGTCCCAGAAGCAGCGCGACCACTTCTGACCAGGTCTATCGATCGCGATATCATATCAACTGCATTGAAACATCACCAGCGACATCAATCATACTTAGAAACCACATCACATAACTTTAGGAATACCTCAAAATGCCCTAAGATCCCTCTGAATGAACATTGAATAACCCTGATCAACCTCGAACAACTGTGACCGCAATCAAACATCGTCGACCATCGTTGAGCATTATCGATTGACATTGAGAGACTACGAGCGACATTGGGTGCTGCACTCATTATCTAAATGGTGGAATACCATGTGCCAGGGAGTATTCCAACTCATGCTCAAACCTGCTGAAAGTAGGTTAGCCTTGTTCCAAGTCCCTATTGTGTACAGAACCCGCTGGATGGATTATTGCGAGACTTAGCACAGTTTATACACAAAGGACAGTCTCTTTTAGTTCTTTCCCTTTATTACTGCTTCATCATATAATATATCTCTTTCTTGTTCGGATTCCAGTCTCATTTTAGCCTCGTGTTCTAACTCATATCTTTTGCCTCATGTTCTACACATGTTTCTTATACCATTTTAGGAAGTTTCTTTTAAAACATATAAATCTCTGTAGTATCTACTTGGGAATGCAAGAAATCATCTTCACATATTGTCTTGTATAAAGTTCTAAGAATCAGATCTATCCTCTAGACAATCTAAGCTTCTACGAGTTTTCTCAATCGACGAGAAACCTCTGCGACCATCATTGTCCTCGATCCTCTTATCATTAGCACTAGGAACCATTCCAACACTTCATAGCCATCGGCTATAACCTTCGTATACTATCAACCCACCAAAAGTCCTTAGAATTCACACATTGATCCTTGATGATAAACATCGTTTGCCATCAATATTGTCGATCATCCTCGATATTGATCGATACTCCATCGGACTGTGCCAAACACCTTCCTCTCTTATAAAACTACCTTTACGACTAGTACCAACTAGTTGTCTTCCCATTGGTCGAACCACGAACATTTGGAACGTCTCGCACCCTTCCTCTGACTTGTGCAAATATCATCGGTTGCCTCATTGGCAGTTTTGGTGGTTTTCCCAAGTTGAGTATCATCACCATCATTGTTCTTTTGACGTATCCCTCCCATCCAGGGAACTCACAGGCATGTCCATTTGTGACATGGAAATTCCTGCATTTTTTACAACCGCTGTGTGTTGACAAATAGCGGTGTTCCCACTCAGTAAGTTTGGGAGGTCTACCCTGAGAACTAGTTGCAGTGTAAGAGGAACTGTTGGGCTTGGCAGTGTTTGTAGAAGATTGAGAAGTAGATTGTTGTTGAGAATGGACTGCAGGTGCTCAACATGCACCATCTGCCAGTCCTGCATTTGAGCTACTGCATTTGAGTTTATGAAAAGCATCTTCAGCTTCTTTCTGGCATGACACAGTTTCTTCATGGACTTTGTCATCAAGCTTGATTAGCATCTGCACGAATTGTTCCAGATGCTGTTCAGCCTTTCTAGCATTAGCTTCAGTGGCAGCAGCAGCATTTTCGTCATCACTTGGTGTGGCATTCTCATCATTCGGTTCTGAGTCAGAGTCGTTGTTTTCTTTGTGACAATTGTATGTGCTCAGAAGGTCATGTGATAAGTTCACCTCAATTTGTGTGTGCAGCTGTGTGGGTGAGAGATGGTGTTTGGTGTTTTTAAGCAAAAGATTGTTGTGATGGATGCTGGTGGAGAAGTCTTGGAAAGGGGTGAGTCCCTGCTTGGTGTTGCATACTTTGCGAGCAAGTTCTTTTTCCCATCCAGCTGTCAGCCACCGAGTGCAGACTTTTGCCATGAATTCTGTGAAGGATAACTTTTTGTAATAACTTTGGGAAGTTTGGAACCAATCACTGAAGAGTGGATCTTCAAATGCATAGGCTATATGCACGATGTACTCAGCCTTTGCTAGATTCTCTTTGTTCGCAAGGTAGCCATGGGCAAAATGTTTGAAACAGTGCAGGAGTTCCATGGTCATGATACCCGAGGTGATTGCAGGTCTTTTTCCATTGTTAGGCATAAGGGTGGCAAGACCATTGTTAGACATCATGAAAAGCATGTGAGGAGTCGTCGTCTGTGGATGATGAATGTGAATGTTCTTGAGAGAATCTTTGCATGGTAGATTCTCTCTCGCTGAGAGCTGATGATGCTCTAGAAGAAAGTGCAGGTGATGGTGTGTTTGTCAAAGAAGTAAGAGATGATGACACTGGAGAAGGTGATGCAGGAGGAGGTGTTGCTCAATGACCCCTACTGCGCATAGTGAGGGAGGTCGCGATAGAGGGCACCCGAGACAGTTTGATGCAGACTGTCAACAGTGTTCAACAATGCACTGTTATCAGTATCAAAAAAAAAGTGTGAGTCTACCTCCGATATGAGGGTAGACAAGCACTATGAGAAATAGATGGAAATATGAGGACTTGCTTCTAATCACACAAGATGATAAGATAGGGCATGGTAGGGCTAGCGTAGTACAAGTAATGCTTTGAGATAAGAAGTGGGAAGTCATTAGTCCCACGGTAACAAGAAGTTTGTAATGCGTAGGTAAACAAGTCATAACAGGTTTACAAAAATAGAGAAAGGGGACATACACCTCAGTGAATGGACAAACACTGAGGTGAAAATGTACAACTACAAGGTATATAATGTCTCATATATATGACTTTGAAATAAGACAAGACATAGTTACCATAGTGCTTGCATAGTGCTATAAATAATATGTAACATGTAAGAGCAGATATTACTGCAACAGTTCATGACCACAGTGGCTGTGTGATAATTTGCTTGCAGTTAACCCTAACCTGATCATGGTCACAGTGTGGGAACACCTTGATATGTTAACACTCCCCCTTGAGGTGAACACTGGACAAGATGACTCCAAGGGTACAGAATTTCTCGTACTTGATAAGACTGAGTGATTTGGTGAAGATGTCAGTGATCATGTCATCCATGGGACAGTACTGCATCACAATGTGACCTGAGGAAATGGTTTGGTGAATAAAGTGGAAGTGAACATCAATTTGTTTGGTGTATCCATGGAATGTAGCATCCTTGGAAAGTCAGATTGTGCCCTGGTTGTCACAGAAAAGTGTTGTAGGTAATGTAAAACTAAAAATAGAAGATAATTCAGTAAGTAATTTGTGAATCCATAAAATGTCCTTTGATGCATGAGTTAACACAACATATTTGGCCTCTGTGCTTGAGAGGGTAATGATGGGTTGCTTATTGCTGCTCCAATTCATGACCAGCTCCAATGAAGTAAGCAAAACTGGAAATAGGGTGATGATTCATTTGGGATAGTGTTTAAAGGTCTGGTTGACTGGACTGGAAAAAAAACTGAAACCCAACTGAACCCAACCAATTGCAACTGGACTATTGGTTGCAGTTGCTCCATTATAGAGTTGGTTAGATTGCTGGTTGCCTCAACTTTGGATATATTTGAAAACCTTTGAAAACTGGTTGCAATCAGTTGCAACTGGTCTCCACACAGTATATATAATATTGCATATGTACTCAAAATCATATCACTACAAGACAATAAACTAATGTAGGTACTATTAATATTTAGTGTTTACACTATTATATAATGAAATGGGACAAGCCCAGGGGAAAAGTATTTGTTTGGTTAGGCTGTGGCTGCACATGGACCTTTTGGTCATGTGTGCTGCCAAAAAACAAAGTGGCAACCCTTTGCCAAATGGTTTCCATGTCCATGAATGACCCACAACACTGCTTCTGTCCACCCACAACACCCATTGCACTTACCTCAAAACTCCACATGCAACTGAAAGGATGCAGGGGGCCCAAAGGATGACTTGTGTCATTTGGGCCCAGAGGTATGCATTTGTACTATTGTTGATTTCTTTTGTACTAACCAATCTGTTTTCCTTTTCAGAATTGCTGTAACTGTACCCTACTGAAGCCCTATGCCACCACTGCGAGCCTCTGCTTTCAGGGTGACAACAGGTTCTGTTTCTGGACAACAATGACCATGATAACCAATGACAATGGCAGCTGACAACAACACAGCTGCACCATGCCCAACACAAACAGGGCAGTACAGCAACATTCAACAATGCAAATGGGGGGGGAATGACAATGTTTGACAATGCAAATGGGGGATGGTGATATTCAACAATGCAAGTGGGGGGTGGAAATGGACAACAATGCAGGTAGGGGGGACAGAGAGCTGTATCCCCCCACCCTCACTACAAATGCGAGATGGTGGGACCATTTTCTTTTCTTTTCTTTCTCTTTTTTTTCGGTCATTTGTCCATTTTTACTTGCTTAAGAACCTCACCACTGAGAGCACATGCTCACAGGGTGTAATGTAATTAGTTTCATTTAATATACAGTAAACTTTAAGTTGGGATGAAAAATGACTGGTAAAACCAGTGTCAACCAGTTTTTTCAGGGCAACTGAACCAATTAGGACTGGTCCTAATCAGGTTGGTTGTGGTCTGTCTATTTTGGGTCACAGTTTGGACCAGTTGCACCTCTTGGAGGTGTGGTAGGGTAATGAGGCCCACTCGTTAACCCCTACCCTTTTTTCTATTTTCTCAGCATTTGCATTGCTGATAGTTTTTATTCTATTTTTACTTTCTAGCTCCTTCTTTTCCTTGCAACACATCAAATACATGATGTGTTATGGTGCTCCCTCGGGCTATGCTGCTGTCATCAAGAAGGACGGTACTGGTTTTTGTTAATTAAACTCGCATTTGGCATCCCTTGATCTATTTATAACACATCTTGGCAACAGTCCGGTACTCGATCCGATACTTATTCCCTTCTCTGGCTAGTCAAAATCCAAACTTGACAGGCTGATCGACTGGACAGGTAGGGTCGAGAGGTCTTGTTTGAGTGCTCTCTGCACTTGCTGGGGGCACAAGTCGCATTGCACAAATAGAGAGCCTCAATGATGGACCAATCCCCAAGCAATTTCCAGCCTGTGAAACCCTGAGATAAGGACTCGATGACACCACCTCGATATCATCCACCATACAAACACTGACCCTATCTTGAAGATTAACAATACTTTCTGAACCCAACAATCTTGCTTCTTTATTAGTTTATCTTTCTGGTTGTTTTGACCTGTCGGCGCAAGAGAACGAGTGTGATATGGCTTTTCATCAGTTGTACTATGATTTGTATATAGAGCATGGCACGGGTAACCCTCAGGTATATGTCCTCATACCCTTACCCATACCCATGAACACCGTACCCACACGGGTATGGGTACGGTGTCACCGTGGGTTTCCATGGGTTACCCATGGTTATATGTGGGTTTCAAGAAGAATACATATTTTAATAATTTATTACACTAAACTAAGTTAATAGAAACCTCCTTGCTCGCGTTTGGAGCAAGGGAGGGGGTGGTGGACCTATTCTAATAAATAAATTACATTAAATTAATATAGAAAACCCCCCCCTCCGCATTTCGAGTGAGGGAGGGTGGTGCCTGTAGTCAATGAAAACAAAACAAAAAACCCCCCCTCTCGGGTTTGGAGTGAGGGAGGGGGGTGGTGCCTGTAGTCATTGATCCCCGTTTCCACCCCACGAGCAGTTGCTCATGGTGGCAGTTGGGTCCTCGGGTCCTCCTCCTGGTCATCGTCATCATTCCACCTGCTATCCACCCCACAAGCAGTTGCTCATGAGGCTGGGGCAGGTGGTGTGCCATTGTGACATGGCGGCATTGGCATGGGGTCATTCCATGTGAACTCCTCATTCCAAGGGAAATAACAACCTAGGAAATGAAAGAAACAAAATAGTTAGTTTACAAAAAAAGAAATGAATGAAAAAAAAACTTACCATGAACCCAAACAACGCAATCACGTTGTTTGGGCCTGGGTGACATGGCACTGTTGGGTGTGTGTCATTAGCTGTCATCATCCATCATTATCAGTAGTTTATAACCTGAAAAAGAAGAAACATAATCAATTAGTTTAAAAAAACAAGAAATGACACACAAAAAACTTACTATAGGCCCAAACAACGATTCGTGTTGTTTGGGCCATGCTATGGTGGTGGTTGGATCATCATATAGTTTAGAATTAGATGTGCCATGAGTATTCAACAAAGTCAGATGATTACTCACCTGACCAAAATCCAGGTACCAGCATACCCACACATACCTGCAACACCATGGAAAAGGGTATGGTGTTGCCTGGGTATGGCAATCCCATACCCATACCCATACCCATGCATACCAGTGACTGGAGACACACAGTGTTACCCATGCCTGTGCCGTGCCCTATTTGTATATAGGTGTCTCCCCACCTTTTGAATGGGACAAGTACTCTTTTGACTCACTTTTCATGTTCCTCCCTCCCTTGAAGTCCCACAAAACCTCTGCACAACAAGGTGTAGAATTAAGATAAGTCCTCAAGTTTTCAAGTTCCATGGCCCCTCAGGCCCTGTTTTATATTGCCACTTCTCATTTACACAGCAAGAGAGTCATCCCTCCTCACTCCTTTAATTTTAAATGACAGAACCATCGTCCACGCATTCTTGATGTTTGCTCCACGTGACTTTGTTGATCAAACTTTCAATCATTGATCAGGTTTCTTAGAGTCATTACACACCCAATACCACCCAACAAGCTCTCAGCTTGTGTGTTCTGCTGATCGCCACTCTCCTCTTAGGACCAGCTTACCTACCTCATGACGAGCCAACCTTGGTCAGCAGAACCTCCAACAGACCATTTCCCCTCCAACAAGTGGTGACCAAGACAGGGACATCAGTTTTCCGTGCAACTGTCGCATTTTACAACCCAGGTAAGTCCAAACACACCAAAAGTTTACTGATTCATCAGTTACAGCACCACTGATCGTCAAATTTGGCGCTATCCATTCCATCAAGTATTCCACACAGACCCACATCCCCAACAGAGTCGGCTTGTAGCTGTGTCTGGCATCATTCTAAATTCCCTTTTGCTTGCTTTCCAACAATATCCAACTGTTGAAACCATGCCACTCCATTATACCAATTCCCATCTACCTTATACAAGCTGTCGTGACAACCCTCTACCCTCATTCCTCTCACAACATGAAGTAAAACCTGTCAACCCAATTCAGCATTAATTACTCAGCCTCCAACTGCTTGTCAAATGACTACACCATCTGGTTCAAGCCAGCCCATGCCGGGAGTGTCTAATGCACCCACCTCAAGGCTCAAACCCTACAAACTTGTCCAATTGAACTATTACACCAATGCCAGCCCCTAGCTCGTCTAATGTGCCCCATTTTAAGGGCAAACAAGTTACAGAATTCTTGGATTCCCTCAAGATACACGCTACTGCTGCTCAGATAGATTTAAACAGCCTCCCTCAACACATCTTGCGGTATTGTGGATGAAAGGTGCAGTACACAATCGAGTCAGCGCTCCTGTGGAAACAGAATGATTGGTAGGGCATGGCACGGGTAACCCTCGGGTATATTTTCTTATACCCCTACCCATACCCATGAACACCATACCCACACGGGTAGGGGTACGGTGTTACCATGGGTTTCTGTGGGTTACCCATGGTTATTTGTGGGTTTCAGCATGAATATGTATTTTAATAATCTAATTACACTAAATTAATATACAGAAAGTGACCCCCCTCTCGCGTTTGGAGTGAGGGAGGGGGGTGGTGCCTGTAGTCACCAAGAACAGAATGAGTAACCCCCCTGCTCACATTTGCAGTGAGAGAGGGGGGGGGGGTGCTGCCTGCAGTCGTCAATCCCCATTTCCACCCCACGAGCAGTTGCTCATGAGGCTGGGGTGGGTGGTGTGCCTGTAGTCGTCAATCCCTGTTTCCACCCCACAAGCAGTTGCTCATGGTGGCAGTTGGGTCCTCGGGTCCTCCTCCTGGTCATCATTGTCATTCCACCCACTATCCACCCCACGAGCAGTTGCTCATGAGGCTGGGGCATGTGGTGTGCCATCGTGATGTGGTGGCATTGGCGTGGGGTCATTCTGTGTGAACTTTTCATTCCGAGGGAATTCCAACCTAGGAAATGAAAGAAATAGTGTTTGAAGGTCCAGTCCATGGTTATGTAACAGTCTTTTGGAATTTTGAGATGTAATCTGCTTGTTAAAGCCTTACAATGTATCCTGGCATTTCAGGACTTTTTGTACACAATGTCAAGATAAGATTGAAAAGGTCTTGTCATTATGCCTCAGTGGTTTTTACAGAATTAAACATATTAAACATAAAACAATTTTTCCAATCTATACATTTTCCCAGGTTTTGAGAAAAGTGTATGAACTGCAAAAATTGTTTTGTATTTAATATGTTTAATTCTGTAAAAATGACTGAGACATAATGACAAAACCTTTTCAATCATATCTTGACATTGTGTACAGAAAGTCCTGAAATGCCATGATAGGTTGTAAGGCTTTAACAAGCAGATTACATCTCAAAATTCCAAAAGACTGTTACATAACCATGGACTAGACCTTCAAACACTAGAAAGAAACAAAATAGTTAGTTTACCAAAAAAAGAAATGAGCTAAAATAAATTACCATGGGCCCAAACAATGCAATCATGTTGTTTGGGCTCAGGTGACATGGCACTGTTGGGTGTGTGTCGTTAGCTGTCATCATCCATCGTTATCAGTAGTTTAGAACCTGAAAAAGAAGAAACATAATCAGTTAGTTTACAAAAAACAAGAAATGAAACACAAAAAAACTTACTATAGGCCCAAACAACGATTCACATCATTTGGGCCATGCTATGGTGGTGGTTGGATCATCCTATAGTTTATAATTAGATGTGTTGTGAGTATTCAACAAGGTCAGATGATTACTCACCTGACCAAAATCCGGGTACCAGCATACCCGCACATACCCGTAACACCGTGGAAAAGGGTACAGTGTTGCCCAGGTATGGCAATCCCATACCCGTGACTGGAAACACACAGTGTTACCCATACCTGTGCCATGCCCTAATGATTGGGCAGCTGCACGCACTTACTTGATCAAGTTGTATGGGTTGAATGACCATAAACACCACTTCACTATGTAGAAGTTTTGAAGATGGGTTGAAGAGCACTCTGAAAGGAAGAGCTTCAACAAGTTACAACATACAAGACGTTGACCGATACTACCAAAACTTCATGGCCCATGCTGCATCGTTGATAGCTGAGTCGAGACTTTCAGATAGCAAGGCTAATGTTTTGTTTTTCAGTGGGATTCTGAAAGGCATGAAGAAGTCAATTTGCCAAAGCTTACCGGCTGCCCACACCACTGTTCAATTGCCTCCTGATCGCAATGATGTGTTGTTACTCCTCCAAAAGGAATTTGACAAAGATGATCTGGGTAACCACAACTCACTCAGTTCAGACAACGACGATGAAAGTTCAGATAGTGACAAAGAAAGCTCCGATGATTCTGATGATGGTTATCGATGCAGCTCCAAGACTTCACAAAAAACAAGAAAGAAAGTGAAACTTGTCTACTGCAATCGAGGTGCTCACCAAGCAAATGCAAGACATACAACTCTCACTTCACGAGCTGACAGCAGTTAGGATCTCTGAGAATATGGCGGTACCCACTGTACCCACAGTTCCACAGGCTAATACCGAATGACAGTGTTTTATTTGTGACAAGCCTAATACTCACAGGTTAGGAGTCCATAACTGTCCAGAAGTCAGAACACTTGTCCAAAAAGGTCTCATAGCATACACCCCGGAAGGTAGGCTGATGCAAGCTGACAGGTCGAATCTTCCTCGAGGAATCATCGGTAACGGCGGTGTGGCAAAACAATTGAGAGATGAGAAAGCTACAGAGAATTTAAAAGGTAAAGGCTGAGAGGGACAGGACCCCCCTCCTCATATGGCCGCAAATATGGGTCTCCAATCAAACAGTGAGGATTTATTAGGTGAAGATGTCTACGCCATCTTGTCACTTCCCACCAGATGGAACTCTTTTCCTGTGACATGTTCTCAAGCAAAGAATGAACCAAGGAAAGTAAATACACCTGAAAAGGATACTAATTCAGATACTAGGTACAGGCCATCACCTTCAGTTACACAACAACCACCGATGCAAGCTGAAAAGTTTCCCCCAACACCTCGCCCTCTGATTATCAACATGCAAGAAGGCTGGGAGCAACAAAAAGTGGCAAAGAAGGACAAGTCCCCAGTACAACCCCCAAAAGAAGGAATAGACCAAGCAAATGGTGACAAGAACTCAACAAAACCATCAGGGGGGGTTTCACTTCACTTTGGTGATCCAGGATATGATCAATGGTGATGTGGTCCAGCAGAAAATTCTCAAAACTATGATAACACTCCCACTAAAAGAAATCTTAGGAATATCTATGGAGTTACAGAAGAGATTTACTGGTCTAATGAAGACTCAATGAGAGTACATAGCAAGTCCTGTAATGACTACACCTTTTCAAGAACTCAACACATCACAAAACTTGACACTCGCTGATAGGTCGTCTTCTCGGCTCAAGGACCGATTCAACACTTTAGCATCATTCTAATCACATCGGCTAACTCCTACAACGTCCCAGACGCAGTGCGACATACTCTATCGATTGCGATATCATATTGACCGCATCGAAACATCACCAGCGACATTGATAGTATCAAAAGACCACATCGCACAACCTTAGGACTACCCCAAAAGTCCCTAAGATTCCCCTACATGACCACCGAACATCCCCGACCAACTTTGAACAAGCCACAACCGCAATCGACCATCATCGAGTGTCATCGATCAATATCGAGAAACTACGAGCGACATCAGGTGCCGCCTTCATTATCTAAATGGTGGAAGACCATGCACTAGGACGTATTCCAACTCGTGTTCAAACCTGCTGATCATAGGTCAGCTTCATTCCAAGTCCCTATCGCGCACAGAACCCACTGGACACATTATTGCGAGACTTAGCACAGTTTATACACAAAGGACAGTCTCTTTTAGTTCTTTCCCTTTATTACTCTTTCATCATATGATATATATATCTTTCTTGTTCGGATTCCAGTCTCCTTTATGGCCTTGTGCCTTAACTCATATCTTTTGCCTCATGTTCTACACATGTTTCTCATTCCATTTTAGGAAGTTTCTTTAAAACATATAAAACTCTGTAGTATCTACTTGAAAATAACAAGAAATCATCTTCACATATCGTCTCGTATACAGTTCTAAGCATCCAATCAGCTTTCTAAAGCAATCTAAGTCTCTGCGGGTTTTCTCGATCGACGAGAAACCTCCGCAATCGTTGCATCCTCGATCCTCCCTTGATCCTCTCGTCATTAGTTCTAGCAACCCTTCCAACACTTCATAGCAGTTTGCCGCACCCTTTGTATACCATTGACCTATTGAAAGGTCCCCATAATTCACATATCGACCATCGACGATAAAACTCGTTTGCTGTCGATCTCATTGATCGCCCTCGATCGGACCATGACAAACATCTTTGTCTCGCATAACACTACCTTCACAACTAGTAATCTTCTCAGAGGTTTGACCACAAACTTTTGGAACGTCTCGCAACCCTCCTCTGACTCGTCGCAAACATCATCGATTGCCTCATCAGCAGTTCTGGTGGTTTTCCCAGGTTGAGCATCATCATCGCCCATTCAAAAGTTTTCCTGTCCTACGACAAAGAAAATGAGAGCGTCGACGAAATACTAGTCAGGTATTCTTCGGCAGTTAAATTACATACTAACCCACTCTTCGTGATGACAACTGGTCGGTTTGAGGGGACACTGGCTGGTTGTCTGGTTGTTTTTATGGTCAACACTAGCTCAGAGCTTAATCTGATCTCAAATAGCTTATTTCAACAGATGGCTCTGGCCCTCGACATGGATGGCGCTCGCTGGTTGCTCAAAGGTGTGAACAGTGGCCCGGTACCTCTCTTATGGTGTTGCCATGATGCTCCTATCATCTGTGGTGGCCATCGGTTCAACCACCATTTTTTTGTCAACCGAGAAGATACCAGAAAACAAGATGTTATACCTGGACAACCATGGCTTCAATGGTATTCAGCAATGCTGGCATACTCTAGGTCAGGAACTGTCAAGATGTGCCTGTGGAAGGACAGTGATCACGATCAGTATGAGTGCCACCCCCAGCAGCCTACTATTTCTATTCAACTTGTCACTGTCAATGCCCATGAAATACTGATTGACTGACATTCCAGACATGGCGAGCAACCATTGAAGAGGTCCCTGATTTGGAAAATTGAAGACAGACATGCAGCCCAAGCCTGTAAGTAGACAGGGTGTGTCTGTACCAAGTATTGGGTGATCGCTTTGGTGCCTCGTTGGCGAACTGGTTACTAACGAGGATGATTTCGATTTACTTTCTTCTCTCGACCCACCTGATGCCTACAATGAGCTTCTTAGAACCTTTTCTTTCACAGCTTTGACTCCTACAAACCCTCTCAACACTTCTTGGACACAATGAGCATTATCTCAGGATGACCCTTCTTATAGTTCATCAGCTGCACAAAAATGCAAATACAAACTGGTTGATCGCAAGGTTTGGCCAGTCCCAACATATATGCCTGATCCAGCAGGACAGGTCTTCAAAACAATTACGATACCTGAACTCACCCCCTTTACCCCTCAATCCCCCATATCTGGCAGATTTTGAACCCATGACCCATTTGACTTGAGACTGACTTGATTTCATCCTTGGGATGGTACCCAAGGATTTCCTATCTGAACAAGAAATTGACTTACTTGTTTATGTCCTTTCATCTTGTGAAAAAGCTCTCACATTTTGCGATGCAGAGCGAGGTATGTTCTCTCAGGAATACTTCCCTGACTATGAAATCCCCGTAATAGAGCATACACCCTGGGCCCAGCCACCAATACGTGTACCCAAGGCCATTGAATCAACAGTTCAACAAATGTTGGAAGAACAAAAAGCAGCTGGGAAATATGAGTATTCAACGGCCTCTTACCGATCGATGATTTTCACAGTTATGAAGAAAGCCAGACTGCGAATTGTCCACGATGTCCAAGAGTTGAACAAAGTGACAATCCGTGATGCGGTGATGATACTCAACCCAGAAACCCAAACAAAACCCACAAAATGGCTTCAGATGGTATAACACGAGTCAGAGGAAGGATGCAAGGCCCTCTAGATGTCAAACCATCAAATAGTCATGAAACAACTGCTTGTCGAAGCAGTTCGAGGCTAAAAGAATGTGTTTTGAGGACTTGCGATGATTTGCGAGGTGTTGCGATGATTTTCGAGATGTTGCAATGCTTTTTGAGATGTTGCAATATTTTTCGAAGAAGTCTCGAGGAATTTCGAGTGTGCAGATATGTTTGGACGCAAGATCAGGGGACTAGACAAGTAGTAGAAGTGACAAAAAGGCTAATCAAGGGAAGCGAGAGTGAAAATAGCATAATGCGAGGAATTTCGAGGAATTTCGAGGAAGTTTAGCATAAAACACCAAACTTCGGACTGAATAAGACTAAACTGTACTCTCAAATCACTGTGATCTGGGAGGAAGATGACGACCTTCTTCTTTTTTCTTTGTATCTAGTACATCTTTTTATATAAAATAATGAGAGTACCTAAAAAGGCTAGAGAACATGAGGCAAACATGTGGAAAACTCGAGGCAAAAGACAATATAAGTATATCAGAACAATAAAGTGAGCCTAGAAGGGGTGAATATAACACATGATGAAGAAATAATAAGAAAGAATAGCTAAAACTGGACTGTCCTTGTTATAAATTGAATAAAAGATCGGAAACTGCTTCGAGTGGATTGTATGCATGCACATGTGGTCGAAATGTGTTCGATATACTTGATATAGTGTCCCATGTGTCCAGCATGCATCCGAAGATCATTCGAACAGGAAATACTGTGTCCAACAATGTTTTTCGAGGTTCGATGTTTTTCGAAGATTTTCGAAGATTCTTCTGACTTCGTTCATGGCCCGATATTGGTGCAATATTGTTTGACAATGGTAGGGGATACATCTGGCATGTGTGCGATGACCATTGGAATAGCGATATAGTGTCCAATGTCGATTTTCGACGTTCGACGATGCTCGACCACGTTCAATACAATGCTTGCAATGCTTGACGATGTTCAATCGTGTTCAATACGATGCTTGCAATGCTCGACGATGTCCGATATGATGCATGTGATGTTCGATCACGTTCGATGATGCTCAACAATGTTTGATCGCGTTCTACAATGCTCAACCATGTTCGATATGATGCTTGATGATGTTCGATTGCGTTCGATGATGCTCAATGATGTTCAATCGTGTTTGATACGATGCTCGACAATGTTTGATACGATGCATGCGATGTTCGATCGTGTTCGATGATGCTCAATGATGTTCGATCGTGTTCTACAATGCTCGACCGCGTTCTACGATGCTCGATGATGTCCAACTGCATTCAATATGATGCTCGATCACGTTCGACGATGCTTGACCGCGTTCTACGATGCTTGATGATGCTTGACGATGTTCGACGATGTTCAATCGCATTCTACAATGCTCAACCGTGTTCTATGATGCTCGACGATGTTCAACCATGTTCAATATGATGCTCAATCGCGTTCGACAATGTTCGACCACGTTTGACGATGTTCGACTGCGTTCGACGATACTCTACCGTGTTCTACAATATGATATCGCACTTGGTAGACTTGGTCAGGAGTGGTCGTGCTGCTTCTGGGACCTTGTGCGAGTTATCCAATGTGATTAGAATGTGGCCGAAATGGTGAATCGGCCTTTGAGCCAAGGGGACAACCTATCAGTGGCACTACCCCTTTGTGTGGATGACTTCACCGGGGGATTGGTCAGTCATGTTATCTATGCGCTGGCTGATTTTTGCAGGATATGATGGTCAGATTCTAGCAGTGAAGTCCTGACCTCTTACAACTTTCAATTCCATTATAGGGCTCCATCAGCTTACTGTCCTACCTCAAGGAGCAACAAACTCTGTCCCTGAGTTCCAAAGGTGTACCCAACATGTCTTCCAACCTGAAATACCCGATACCTGCAATGTTTTTATTGACAATGTTACGTTTACAGGAGGCACTTCCACATATGGAGATGAAAAGATCTCCCCCAGCATTTGACACTTTGTTTATGAGTTCGCTACCACCCTCCAATGGAACTTCACTCGGATGATAGTAGCTGGAATAACCACTTCAGGATGGAAACTCATCATCGCAACACCCAAGTTGGAAATCATAGGATCAGTTGTCTCCCGGCATGGCTGGCACCTCAAGCATGGACTGGTAATGAAAGTACTCAACTGGGGAGAGCCGTGTGATGTGTCTGACATCCATTCATTCCTCGGGACAGCCGGAGTTGGGCGGAAATGAATTAAAAATTTCTTGCTGATCTCGAAGCCTCTAACATTGCTGACATGTGGATCTGACAGGGAATTCTTGTTTGATGATGAGGCATGTGATGCCATGGAAAAACTCAAAAAAGCTATGGCATCGGCTCCAGTGCTGGTGCATCTTGACTATGATGCTGCAAGTCTGATTACTCTCCCCCCAAGAGCCTCGGATAAAGGACTTGTAGTTGTAGCAGTTGACTCGTGCAGCAATGGTGCAGGATGGGTCATTTTTCAACATCAAAAAGAAGAGAAGCACCCAGTGATATACAGCTCCTGTACGTTCAGCGAAGTTGAAACTCGCTACTCACAGCCGAAGTGCAAACGTTATGGTGTTTTTCATGCCTTGAAGAACTTGTGACACTGAATTTGGGGCATCCATTTCCAATTGGATGTTGATGCAAAGTTCTTGGTCAAAATGATCAAGACTCCTGACTTGCCAAATGCTCCTATGATGTGCTGGGTCTTATATCTTTCCCTTTTTGATTTTGAAGTCAACCATGTGTCCATGGAAAAGCACACCGTGCCCGATGGGCTTTCGAGAAGAAAGTGTTCACCCTTGGATTTGGATGAAGAAGACACCAAAGACTACCTTGATAGGTTTATAGCGATAAGCTCATTGGTGAGTGAATCACCCCTTGATCATTTACTGACTCTCGTCTCTCAAGAAACCAATACAACTTACAATTACATGCCCTCCTTCATGGAAGGCATCATGGATATGCTTTGTTTGAGCCCATCAGTGTCTTTTGGAGACTATGCGACTTCTTAAACCGTCAACACTCTCAGCATTCCTTGGTTAGATGACAAAGATGACCAACATGATGAACAAGTAGCCCGGATCTGCAAATACAACAGTTTTGGGTTTGATCCCTCACTTCAAGACCCTACAACATTCAAAGGTTCGTTACTCACACATGTTTTGTTGAAGAGTACAGATACCCTTATGTATATGGGTCATGAGTTTGAGAATCATCGTACACTGGCTTACGAAACAGTTCAAGTTTGCGTGGGCGATGAGGTGTTGGATCTCGAGATTACCACATATTCTTATGAATATATGTCAAAACCACAACAAGGTGCGCCACTCCCGATACCTCATGATTCACTACACACAACTTTGAATGGGATAAACCCCCATGTCCATTTGGACATGCGTCAATACTATGAGGATGTAGACCCTATGGGATACATAGCATGTGCCTCGCACACCCACGGCATAAAGGACAATGAGTCACCTGAGGGCTGGAAGGAAGTATTTTGATATTTGAGGGATGGACTGATCCCTTCGCAAATAACCTCCCTCAAGGAGAGAAAGCATTTCCTTAATCAAACAAAGTCCTTCTTTGTTCACAATGAATGACTATGGAGATTAGGGAGGAATGGAACACCACCTCGGCTTGTGATTACTGACCTTGACAAACAAAAATCAATTATAGCACTGGCCCATAATGAGGTTGGCCATCGTGGTTGTGATGGGACATTCAAATTAATTACGGACCACTTCTACTGGCCTAATCTCTATGATGACATCACGTACTTTGTCCATTCTTGCTACAGCTGTCAACTTCGCTCCAAAATGCAGCCTTGAACTCCCTTCTCCCCAAGCTGGAACACTGCCATCCTGTGCCATTTCAACTTCAACACTATTCACATGCCACATGGCCACAAGGGTATGCATTTCCTTCTACAAGCAGTTGAACCAGCAATAGGTTGGGTCGAGGCACAAGCTGCCAGGTGCAATACTGCTTCCACCTGGGCAACATTTATCTACAAAGAAATCATCTGTCATTTTGGTTGCATCCCATATTGCATAGTTGATAACAGTTCTGAATTCCAAGCAGCGGCAAAAATATTACTTGAACAGTATGGTGTCGTTATCATTGTCTCTTCACCTTACCATCCACAGGGAAATGCTGTTGTGGAACGAGCCCATCAAACATTGTGTAGCGCCATACTTCGTGCTTGTGGTAAGCATCTGGAATGGTGGCCTCTCTATTTACATGCAGGTCTGCTGGCCATTCATTGCATGGCCTCTCGCATGACAGGCTATTCACCATATTTCTTGCTCTATGGCCATAACCCCCTTCTTTCCTTTGATATAGCCGATAGGACTTGGGAAACCCTCGACTGGGACAATGTTCTGACCACTGATGATCTCATTGTGGTTTGGATCCAACAAATAGCAAGACGTGACAATATTGTGACAGAAGCTCTCAAACAACAGAGAGAGAAGAGACAGTGAGCCATCAATGACTTCAACCATAAGTATGGAAAGAATTTTGCTGATGGAAATTTTGAAGTAGGCACCTGGGTACTCAAGCACGAAACATGGCTTGACAACCAGCTTGGCAACAAAGGCATGCTTCAATGGTCTAGTCCTTTTGTCATTCACAAGAGACTCAATGACCACCAGTACCGATTAAGGGAGATTGATGGAACTGTTTGTTGGGAGAAGGTATCGCGTCATCGCTTAAACATTTTTTACTTTAGGGACGACTGACAAACATTGCGAACAACTGGCAAGAACAGTCATACATATACTACTGGAGCAGACAAAGAACAATACTCATCATACACTATATTGCGTCATACCCTAGCTGATGGTGTATCAACACTCCCCCTCAATGACTACCTTAGTTGGATGCCAGCAGTTGTCTTTGGGTATGGTATGGAGGTGGATGAGTATCAACATGCTCGATTAGGCAACCTCGACAATATCTGGAGCAATGCTCATGACTGCCAACTCCTTGACCCTACTTACACCATGCCCCTTAGCCTCCTCAATGCAATGCAACGTTCTCACAACATTAAAAGTCTAATGGAGCTTTCTGATGATTATCTTGCCTCTCCTTTGCATTTTCTTTACTGATCATTTCCCTTCATTTGTTTATTTTTCTTGCTGTTTCTCTGCATGATGGGGGCATCATGCGAAGTATCCCCCACCTGTGGTAGGGTAACGAGGCCCACTTGTTAACCCCTACCCTTTTTTCTATTTTCTTGGCATTTGCATTGCTGATAGTTTTTATTCTATTTTTACTTTCTAGCTCCTTCTTTTCCTTGCAACACATCAAATACACGACATGTTATGGTGCTCCCTTGGGCTACGCTGCTGTCATCAAGAAGGACAGTACCGGTTTTTGTTAATTAAACTCGCATTTGGCATCCCTTGATCTATTTATAACACATCTTGGCAACAGTCCAGTACTTGATCCAATACTTATTCCCTTCTCTGGCTAGTCAAAATCCAAACTCAATGGGCTGATCAACTGGATGGGTAGGGTCAAGAGGTCTTGTTTGAGTGCTCTCCGCACTTGCTGGGGGCACAAGTCGTGTCATGCAAATAGAGAGCCTCAATGATGGACCAATCCCCGAGCAATTCCCAGCGTGTGAAACCCTGAGATAAGGACTCGATGACACCACCTCAATATCATCCGCTGTACAAACACCGACCCTATCTTGAAGATTAACAATACTTTCCAAACCTGACAATCTTGCTTCTTTATTAGTTTATCTTTCTGGTTGTTTTGACCTGTTGGTGCAAGAGAATGTGCGCAATATGACTTTTCATCAGTTGTACTATGATTTGTATATAGGTGTCTCCCCACCTTTTGAATGGGACAAGTACACTTTTGACTCGCTTTTCACGTTCCTCCCTCCCTTTAAGTTTTACCTCAAGTCCCTCAAAGTCCCACAAGACCTCTGCACAACAAGGTGTAGAATTAAGATAAGTCCTCAAGTTTTCAAGTTCCATGGCCCCTCAGGCCCTGTTTTATATTGCCACTTCTCATCTACATGGTGAGAGAGTCATCCCTCCTCACTCCTTTAATTTTAAACGATGGAACCATCATCCATGCATTCTTGGCATTTGCTCCACATGACTTTGTTGATCGAACTTTTGATCATTGATCAGGTTTCTTAGAGTCGTTACACACCCAATACCACCCAATGAGCTCTCAGCTTGTGTGTTCTGCTGATCGCCACTCTCCTCTTAGGACCAGCCTACCTAGTACCTCACGATGAGCCGACCTTGGTCAGCAGAACCTCCAACAGACCATTTCCCCTCCAACAGAGGTTGAAAAACCAGACCAACCCAGACCTTTAAACACTAATTTGGGAAGCCCAGTCTGCATCAGAATATCCCATCATTACCTCCCAGAACAAGTTTGAGACCCTTAGTGCCTGAGAGATAGTGGATATGTGAGTTACAGTGATAAGGTGTGTTGTTCTAGGTGTGTTGAGATATTGGGATAGAGTGGAGATGGCAAATGCAATGTCCAGGTGCATCATAAAGGCAGTGTACATTAGGGAACCAATCATTTCTCTATATTTGGTTTTTTTGGTAGGTGTGAGAAGTGTCAGTGATACAGTGGGAGAGTCAAAATTGAGATTGATTCTGGGCTCCATGGGAGTGACCATAGTGTGGGCACTCTGAAGACTGAATTGTGAGCTGATCTGTTCAATGTATGCTTGTTGACTCAATGAAATGGTTTTGTCTTTGAGGTTGCATGTGATGCTAACACCAAGAAGCCAATTGATGAGTCCAAGGTCTGAGATCTCAATGCATGTGGTAAGCTGCTTCTGGATCAGATGGTTGGCACTCTCAGTGGAATCTGCAATGACAGTAAAATTGTCAGTAGTGATGGCAATGATAATGAATTTGTCACTGTGATATAAATAGAACATGGCTTTGTCTGCAGCAGATACTGAGTACCCAAGATCTAGGAAGAAACTTTTTACTTTGGCATACCAGTCATGAGCCTCTTGCTTTGATCTGTAAACTGCAATAAGCCATTTACAGACCATGTTTTGCTTGCCTTTGAGCTCTGGAGGTAGTCAGTGGAATTTTTTGTACTTTGGAGGAAGTTCTAAGTAAAGTTTGACACTGTCTTGCAAACAAGAGTTAAGTTACATGTTTTTGACATCACATTGATTGACAGCAGCATTTTCTGGGCTGCAAAGGAGAGGAGGATCTGAAGAGTGGATGCCCAAACTGTGGGAGTGAAAGTTTAGATGTAATCAACCCTGAATTGTTGCCTAAAGCCCTTGATGACAAGTTGTGCTTTGTAATGGGCTACATTACCAGCTGTGTCACACTTATGGTGGAATACATAACAGGATGGAATGATATTTGTGTCAGGTGGTAGAATGATAGGTATACATGCATTGACTTTCTCCATTTGGGAAAGCTCCACATCAACTGCATCAGACCACTCTGAGCATTTGTCACCATTTAATGCCTCTGTCAGTGTTGGTTTGTCCTCACTGGCTATCATTGCCATCTCCATTGATTTGCTAAACCAATAGTCTTCACAGATATTGAGTTCCACTCCCCCTGGTTCAAGTTTCCTGGTGTCATCAAGCACAAACACGGTGTCTACTGCATCTGAGAAGTTCACAGTGCTATGTGAGCTTGGAACTTGGTTACACATACCACAGCCATGTTGGGTTTCATTGACCAGAGTAAGACCTGTAAGGCAGTTTTGTCGAGGTTTTCTTTGGTGTGGAGGTGGTACAGGTGTGTTAGATGGAGTTTGTGAGTTTTCAGCACCAACATTTCACATTGCTGGCAGATTTTTTGGCCATGTCATCAGCATTATCAACAGTTGCAGGTGCTGGATCACTGGTGGTGTTATTGACAAGTTTTTGGCAAGCCCCAGACTCATCAGGAGCCTCATCAGGAGCATCAGTGGTAGGATTTCAAGACTGAGAAGTGTCAGATTTGGTGAATACATCTTCCACCCCCTCAATTGACAGTTCATCAGGTTGAGCACCTGATTCTTGTCAAAATACATGTCTTGTTCAATACTGACCTCCTGTTGTTTAGGCCAATAGATCCAGAACCCTTTAGATTCATCATCGTAACCCATGAAGTGAGCTTGTTCAGCTTGTGGCTTGAGCTTTCCTGCATTAAGTCATTTTATCCAGACAGTTGTGCCCCATTCACACAGCTGCGACAAGTCTGTTTTCTCCCCTGTGTCAATCTCCTGAGGAGTTTTCGATTCAGCTAGTCCCTGTGTTGATGCATGGTTTTGTAACCAGACATCATGATGGACTGCTTCACAATATAAGTCTCTGGTTAGGCCAGCCACAATCATCATTGCACAAGTGCCATTCATATGAGCTCAGTTTGCTCATTCAACTATGCCATTAGAAGCTGGGGAATTGTGGACAGTGAGGTGTTGAAATGTGCCAGCACTCTGAAGGTGCTCATTGAACTCCTTGCTGGTTAGTTCACCTGTGTAATCACATCCAAATAATTTGATGCATGCACCACATTGCACCAACCCCCATGCCTCATACTTTGTACTCACCGAACACATCGGATTTAGCCTTCAGGAAGTAGAGTTTCTCCTCCAAGCTGGACAGATCCTTGAATAGGAAGTGTATTTGTGTCCTCCTAGCAATACAACTCTGGCAGGCCCCCATAAATCTGTGACAACCTTTTCCCCATACTTGGTGTAGACCATCTTGCTTTTCTTGGGAACAGTTTTCAATCTCCTTTAGCTCTGATGCAGAGCTCAAAGAATTCAGGTTTTGAGTCTAAGTTGACTTCAATCCCTGTAACCATCCCTCTTCCACCATCTTGAGTAAGGCATTGTGGTTGATATGGCCCTGTAAGGGGACTAGGGGTGACTCGGGGGGGTGCCCTGTGTGTTTCTCCTATTTTTTACATTTGTCCTATATTTTCCTCACTTCATTTCCTTCTATTCTTCATTTTCTATGATTTTTCCTTATTTTATTATTAATTTCCCTTTCTATCACATTTATGCATGTTGACAGTTTTATATTTAGAGGCAGAGCACCCCTTCCAACATCTACCCCTTGGTATGATGTCATTCGGTGGCCTTGATCTGCCTATCTCTGCCTTTTCTATTTTTAGATTATTATTTGATTTTTGCAGTCTTCACATATACTGGGCATTGGCAAAGGGGTCCTCAGAGTTTTCTCTTTGGATTTCCCTTTGCTAGGTGCACCTCCAATCCCTGTAATATGTAGTATAATTTTAACTTTGGATGTCCCTTTGCTAGAGGCTGAGGTTGCCCTTATAGGCCCATTTTATGATGGAGCTCATTTATTGACATGATTTTTGATGCTGTGTATGCTGATGGTGTAGGAGAAGGATTTAATAAACCACTGACATGGTAAAACCCCCAAACAAGAGGAATATGACCTACAATATTTGACTTTGGGCTATGGATGACACAACTCCCCCCCTTGATGAAGAGTGAGAATTTGGGCCCACATGCTGCATTTCATCTGAGCCGTTTCCTGTTGGCACCCATTGTTACCAGTAGTTTAGTTTAAAAAATGATGTGATACAGTTAGTTAGCTGATAAAATTAAGAAATGTGATGCACTTGTCATTTAGGCCCATGTTTTGTTCATTTGTGGCCATTGGTGGCTCTTGCCAGGGTTAGGATCATCAGGCATTGGCAGTTCATCAGAGTGGAGGGAGGTGGAGGAGAGATGTGGCAGCAGTGCCATAACATAGTTAAACCTAAATTAAAGAAAATGAGGAACAAATATGAAAAGACTTACCAGAGGCCCAAATGACAATAGACATGTCCCCATTGCAGTGTGATGCAGACCATGGCAGGAGTCATGGCTGCAGCTGTTAATGGGTGTCTGGTGGCAGTAGAAGAGAGTCAGGATTGTGTCAGTGTTGTGGTGAATTGATTGGATTTTGGCTGTTGCCATGTTAAGCCAACCCATGACACTGTGCCACAGGTCACAATAATCAGCAACTATTCTCATGTGACTCAGGTGTCTCACTGGATCAGCTAAGATTACAAAGCTACTTTATTACATAACTAAGGATCAGCATGGGTGACACCAAGGGTAATTTTCATGTATACACCATACCCATAGCCACCCCCATAGCCACAGGGGTGGGTTTGAGCCATGGTATTTATCAGAGGACCACAGAGGAAACACCATGGGTGTTTACCATGGTGTTTTAGTAGTTTTCCAGCTCATTTCCATTCAGATAACATTGTATTAGAAAATAAATAGATATAGGAAAATGTTGACAGCCAGGGAAGTGGTGCATTTCAGATATCAGGGTTGCCAGAGTTGGCTGCTTCAATGCAAGGGAGGGTTTATCTACTGTCTATTGTCTGTCATCGCTGGACCCTGACATCTGTTGTGGCCTGTCTCTGTCATATATGCTATCCCATTCCCATTCCTGTTGGTCATCACCCTCCATCCACCTGGTAAATAGGCATGTGAGTGGATTCCAGATTTGTGAGAGGAATGGCTGATCTGTTGCTAAGATACAGCATTTCAAGTTTTCGAGGAGTAGCAGGAGAGCCACTGAGCATGAATGGCTGAACCATTTGGAATAGGAACTGGGGACAATAAAGATGTCCTATATGACAGATGGATTCCAAGTTTGTGAGAGGAAAGGTTCATCCTCTACTGGGATAGAGCATTTCAAAGTACTACCCATGAAAACCCATGACACCATGGGTATGGGTATTTTAGGTACCATACCCATACCTGTATAACCCATGACCTAAACACCACAGGTTTACCCACACCCATGATGATCCCTATACATAACTATGCCAAATGTCAACTGCCAGTCAACTGCGAGTTAACCATGAGTCAACCACAAGTCAACTACAAGTTAACTACAAGTTAACTGCCTCAGGGTTTGCCCATTGTGATATATCTCATAGCAGAAGGAATCCAGTTTCTTTACAACTGTCTGTCTTGTCTGAATGTGTGCCATTATCATTTGTCATGTTAACATTACACATAGCAGTGTTAGTAAAGGAAAGATAAGGACAAAAAGACACAAAGAAAAACACACTGAGGAGCCATCATCCTCCCTACATTAGTTGCCACTGCTGCTTCCCATGCCTCCTCTCCTCTTGTTCATCATTGTTCTGTTCCCAGGAGCAGTCATCACTGTGTTACTATAGTAGACAATAGGAAAAAATTTCAGTGAAAAAAAAGAAAAAGACAAAAGAAAACACACTGGAAGCTTGAGAGGTAATGCCTCCTAAACTTTGACCTGTACCTTGTTCCTTTCTCCTTGTGTTTGTTGCCATTTCTGTGGGTAGTGGTGGGTATGAGGTCTTTACACTCCCCCACCTAATCCAAGTAGAATCTGAATGGAATCTGAACTGTCTGCTTGGACTATCCTAGCAATCAATTTGGCAGAATTGCCAGCCAAATTTCCGTTCCGAGTCCGAGCTGAGTCCAAGTTCAGTCCACGCAGAGTCCTAGCAGAGAGCTAGGACTTGGATTTGCAAGGTAGGATTCCATTCAGACTCTGCACAGAATGACATGGAAATGGTAGGACAAGTCTGAGCAGTCCAAGCAATCTGAGCTCGCCTAGGTATTTCATAAAAGTGCTGTTTTAACCAGGAGTTGAACCCTCAATTATGTAACTTGTAAACACACACATTGAACCACTAGACCACAGAGGCTTAGGAAGGTATGTACATACTTTACCTACATGCTTTCTAGTGGCTGTACAATGACAAATGCATGCACAGGCCGCATCATCACTGCCAATGCACACTATCACCACCTCACCACCACCACCACCACCACTGCCAACACTGCTGCCTCCCACCACTGCCAACTGCCTCCCACTGCCATCAACAGCCGCAAACACCACCCCCACACCCATCCATCAACAGCAAACAATGAACTGCATGGCCACAAGAGTGCCACATCACATGCAGATTGAGATGTCAACCACATGCAGATTGAGATGTCAACAGCTGTCAACATGTGTTGAGGGGCACTGTAAGGGGAACACCTTACGAGCCCCTACAATGGTTGGTGCACATTTGCGAACATTTCTGCACACCCACAAATGTTCGCACAACAAAGCACCTGTTCACACAACAGAGCACCTTTTCACGCAATGAGGCGCCTTTTGTGCCAACCATCTACAAACATTCTGATATGTCAATCCATCAGCCCCTATTGTACTCTCACCATTCTCGCAGTCAATACCCTGCACAAACCATTGTCACAGTTTGCGCAATCATTGCACCTGCAGAAATGATCGAGGATGTTTTTGCATGCCCATTACCAATCATGGCCTGATGCAGACACCACTTACTGAGTATGGCCTGATGCGGACACTATCACTGATTAATGGCCATCTCCCCAAATGGGAACATGACCCTGGATCTGAATTAGTGCTAGGATGGAAGGGGCTCTGAGTATTTTAGAATGTCACATGCCTTCCATATATATACTTCAGCCTTGCACTGGACTCCTTAGAGTTTTCTCTTTGGTTTTCCCTTGCAAGGTATGGGTCTTTCCTTGTTCAATAGTTATTGAATCTAAACTTTGGTTTTCCCTTGCAAGTATTGAGTTCTTAGGACTCTGATCATAAGGTTGCCCTTACAGGCACAATGTAAACTAAGTATTTTTGTTTTTGTTGTTTTTGATGTTCTAACAAGTTTTTTTTAGGTTATCTACTACTTTTACAATGACAACATGTGATGCACACCCCCCCCCCCCTGCCTGTCCAAATGGGATGTGAGGGGGTTGTTTGGGGTTAAGAGACCCCAGGGAGGCACTGGGAGGTCGAGGAAGCTGGGTACCCACACAGTAAGCACATGAAACACCCCTGATGCCACCACCTGCCACTAACCACCCCACCACCTCTCAAAACAGGAAATGAGGACAAAAAAAACACCAAGAATGGAAGCCAACAACAGGGACGGGTGCAGCAGGGATGACCATGACCATGAGGGGAATGAGGAGAATGAGGGGACACGCGAGGATGAAGGGCAGATGCCACACCGTGACAGCTGGAGAGGGGTAGGCAAAATGTGCACACATGTGTGCAGCCTTCTTTACATTTAGTAGTCTACAATAGGGGGGCTTTTCTTATGTTTCATGTACCATCGCTCATTTCGAGCAATGGTGATTTTTTTTTGTTGTTTTTTTTGTTGTATTTTACATTTAGTAGCTGCCCCCCTCTACAATAGGGGGGCTTTTCTTATTCTTTGTGCACCATCGCTCATTTCAAGCGATTGTGATTTTTTTTTTTTGTATATCATTTGTAAATAGGTAATAAATAACATTAATCATAAGAAATAACACTGCCCCTGTGGCAGAGTGGTATAATTGTATTTAGTAATTTATTTGTAACCTGAGGTCATGGGTTCAAATCCTGTGTTAGCTGTAATCTTTTGTGTGGACTTTGTCAAAATTTACTAAGTCCACACCTGGCTCGGACTGAGCTCAGACTACTAGGACTTTACTTGGAAATTGATTGTGAATTCACTCAGAACAAGCAGCTGCTCAGACTATTTGACTAGTCCAAGCATTCTGTGCAGACAACTCAGACTGAGCTTGGACTTTGCTAGGATTCCATGCGGATTCCTAGCATTCCACTCGGACAGCTCGGACTCCGAATGGACTAGATGGGGAGTGTAAATTACAGGTGGGTATATGTCATGTGTTATCAATTGTGTACTAGGCTGTTGGAGTTTCAAACTCCAAAAGTGCAATGTAATGATTGTCAGCATTTCTCAACTGATTTTAAGAAAATTAGAGCATATTTGCAACCACCAAACAGACACTTCCATCAAAAAATTGGTTTGTCCAAATCAGGCTTTGGCAACAAGACATCAAACATCATCATCTTTCTGAGAGCTTCCACAGCCCACCTATGCACTACTGGTTTGCACAGTATGTTATGGGTATATAATAGAAACATATCCTAAGCTCAAACAAGATTTTCAAAAGGTGATGTGGATGAACAGACATCAAGCAGCAAGTTGGGAAAACCTGAGTGATGATGCCAAATCAGGTTCACCAAAAGAAACATGGACCCTGCTGCAAATATGGTCTATTATATTTGTGTATTTATAGTAGGCTTTTGCAGTGTAAAACAGTCATAAAACCCACAGGTTTCTTTGAAAACCATAGTAAAAAACCATACCCATGGATATGGTGTTGGCAGGTGCAGATGCAGTAAGATAGTCCTCATACATAGACAATGACATCACATGATCAAAACATTAGACAAAATGAAAAAGGCTTTGTAACTAAAAAATTTTGCCTGATTCTGGGCCTGAGAAAATGTGCTAAAAGTAAAAATGATCAATCACTTGGGGCCATAATTTTGATTTTGTAAGAATTGAGTGAAGAGTACAACTTTTTTTGAGTCAGGCCACCCATATCTATATTTAACTACCACTCAAATCCAGCCTACCATGAAAAGCATGCAGCATTGTGTATGCCTTCACTCAAGAAGATGAAGTTCAAAAGAATCTAAAGGGGTGTGCAATCATCAGCAGCAAGAAACCGAGCTATGCACCATAGAGCAGGTTGAACCAGGTGTTCCAAAAAAGGTAATAATCTTGGAATATATTAATAGTGAACCAACGCGCCGTTGATTGGAGAGCGTAAGTGAATAAAGATGAGTAGGTTCCATAGAAAGCAAAAGGACTGGAGTCAATCCGTCGAGAAGTAGAGGCAGAGTGCTGAAGAAAGTGTTTACAAATGGAATGATCGGGGTCCATGGACCATGATGATATGATCGGACGCGTCTAAATGCCCGCCGCGAACAACCACGCCGAAATGTGTCGTTTTGCACATATCTCACCCAATACTCCATGGATTCCCTTCGGTCCTGTTGCGGCATATGCAGAAGACCCCCCTCTATCTACAACTGGTGTTCAATTAACGGCGCACTATGTTGCTGTTGAGCTATCTTCGGTTTATTACCATTTTGGGAATGCTTGGTTCAACCCTCTCTCTCGTGCATCCTATGGCCTCATACACTATATAGATGGTCGTTGATCTAAGGGAACCTGTCTTATGATCGGATTATATCACTATCTTTACACTACATTGAGATGTAGAAGCTCTGCAGGCCTTGTGTGAGTGACTGCATTCCAACTCAATCTATGGACTCTCCACCTCTTTAATACAGACCAATGAACTATTCCAAGGTATTGATTCTACCTATAATACCTTGGTTAATCTATCTATACAGCCACCAGTGGGTCCTGTGAGCTGGCATATAGTAACAAGGAAAAAAGGTGAGTAGGTGAAGATCCTGACTTGTAGGGTGAAGTATTGACTATATGGATGACTTGTAGGCTGTAAACGAGGGGTACAGGACTACTATAGACGCCTATGAGGAGCTTTGTACAGAGGGTGAAGTGTGGGATACATGGTGAGCAAAGTTCACATCTGTAGGTGGGGAATCCATGTCCTGGTGAGTCAGGATCTTATATCCCTGCTATCTCCTTTACTGATCTTTGTTCTACTTTACTATAAGGCCCAGGAATCGAAGAAATCGAACGCTTTGGTGCCACGGATCTCCCAGGGTATGGATACCTCCTCCTGACTCCATGTTCTCTGCTATGGCCATCCGCATTACTACAGGGACTTCAGGGGGTCTATTGTATCGTTTTATTTCACTATTATATCTCTTTTCCATGTGCATTTCATAAGGGGATGGCCTAGGCAGGTAAGTGACAACCTCTCCCCCTCCCCATACAGGTGCACTCACAGAGAGTTTTTTTGGCTGTGGAGGGTGTGCAAGCCCAGCAGTGGGTACCTTGTCTCACACTCTCCCTGTTCCCCCTCTTCTCTACTCATGTAGTGCCATCCACAGTCATTTGGATAGTCATATCTATTAATATATAGCAAGTTACATGCAATATAACACTCTCATGAGAAGATGAGACCTCTCCTCCTCCTCAAACTCAAGAAGAGTGCTTGCTCTGGGTTAAATATAGCTGTAAAAGCGGAAATGACTGTTCATTAACACTATACATACATATATAAGTATTATATATCAAAAAAAAGCGAGGGAAAATGGTCAGGAATGAGTGGAAAGGCATGCTCATCGTCGGGGATGATGAGCGCGATGGTAGCCGAAGCTGTGGCGTGTGTTGATCAACCGTGGGAGATAGTGATCGACAGTGATCGGGGTGGGAACAGTGGCGGGAAGCTGTAGGACCCCCGACAACCCCCCAAAATGCCTGATCCCTGTCCAGATAAAAATGGCCGAAATTTTTTTGAATCCCTGAGGCCGTGCGGATAGAAAATGGGCAAAAATCATGTTGATCCCTGAGGTATATGTCCGGATAAAAATACAGGGTTGAACCTCAGTAAAAAAGATACATCAGGTTTGGTAATGTGACGGTCATGTGAAGTCTGGACAACGTCGTTTATTCATCAAGTAGCCTGACTCAAGTGGACTATACTCGACCGCTCGCGCTCAGATGCATTGATGAATGTTTGAAATTCAAAGCCACACAGCCTCAGGGCCCCATGTGTGGTTTATCTTCGCCCAACCTTGCGTTCACAACCTAAGGTCATTCAAACTCCGCCAGCAAGGTGAGTTGTTCGACTTCAACCACTTTCCTCTTACTACCAGCGGCACAGGAGTATGTACAGTCGCTTTCTTCTCTATTTTATAACTCACCACTAGCCCCAAACATGAGGGCAGTTCTCCATCGACCTTGGCCACCAACACCATTCTACACAATGGTGTTGAGCCACGACAAGGGTGCGGCAAAACGAGGGTATGGGACAGTGAGGATAGCAAGTGTTGTGGGAAATGGCTCGAGGGGCAATGCCTCTGTTGAAATTAATTACCAATATTGTTGCATGTGCATATTCTCCCACATTAATTACCAATATTGATACATGTTTCATATGCATATTCCTCTGGAGTCATGTGATATCCTTACTATTATGTATATAGGGAGAACCTGTAATATAGTAGGAATATAGTGTTCTTACCTCTGCTAACCCTAGCCGTAAGTCTAAGTAAACCCCAGGTAGGTTGTAAGGAATGTGTTGTCTCTTCCACTGTGCAGCATATATAGTCTGCTCCAACAGGTTATGGGCCCTGCTGGGCACGTCGTGAATGCACCTTAATTGGCTGCAAATGACGTTGACTTCATCGTCTCCAAATTATAACCTTGCACTCTTCGTGAGCTGCATTGTGCTCCCTGCAAACTGCACATAAAACCTAGGTTGACTAGGGTTAACCACTCTGAAGGAGTGTTTTCTCCTTAGAACGTTAAACGTGTTTTATTGAGTAAAAAGACTGATTGAGTGCTTTTAACAGCTGCCACCACAAAATCATGTCTTCAACTCTTGAGAAACTCGTTCAAACTTTCGACAGATCAAATTACATTCAATGGGCCGACTCAATGAAGGCGTGGCTCAGGTCTCAGGGCCTCTGGCAAATAACTAGCGGGGCAGAGCAAAAACCGCCCCCGGCGCCTCCCTTGACAGCGACGAACGCTACTTTGGTAGCGGATGCTAATGCCAAGCTCCAGACCTGGAGCAACAAAAATGACCAGGCCATTGGTAGCCTAGTGCTCCACCTGGCCCCCTCCATTCGGCAGCATGCCAACTCAAAGGACACTGCTGAGGAGGTGTGGGATTCGGGCCCATGTGTATGTGTTCCATCTAATGTATGCTGAATAGATGAAACTTAGCCTCTGCAATGCTCCAACACCCTGGGGGTGTTTCAAGACACTTGGAAACAACACTGAAAGCCACCTGTCATGCGCCAACTTCCAGGAATGACAACTACCAATAGGGCTGCCAACGACGATGGGGGATCAGCAATGACAGGGATTGCTAATGACAATGGGTGATCGCTAACAATGAGGCAACAGGGGACTGCATGGGGACAACGGTGAAGGACAGGACCAGGATGACAAGGACAAGGGACAACAATGGCGGGGAGGGTCAGCAATGATGAGGGTCGGTGACCACCACGATGGATGACCACCACCACCACAAGGAGGGACGATGACCACCCCTACAATGGACAATGACAATGACAGACTAACCATCACTGGGAATAGGGAGAAGGAGGGGTAGCATCACATAGAAAACAGGCCCAAATGACAAGCCTCTTGTCGTTTGGGCCACAGGTAAGTTTTTTTTTGTTTCTTATTTTTTTCTTTTAACTAACTTTGTTCATTTATTCTACATGATGACCCCCTCCCCCCATGCCTGAGGAAGACAAACAGCACCAAGGGACCACGACACCTCCACCAAAACTGCCACCTTGACAGCACCAACACCCCAACCAGGAGCAACAACAGCCGCGAGAGGAAGACAATGTGCACCCAGCCCACCGCCATCATGGGGACGACAGGAACAACACCAGCACAAACCATGGACACCAGCGGGGGACATATGACAACAAGAACAAGGGGCAAGAGCAGCAGCGACAATGAGGGGCGATGAGGGGCATGCACTGTGCTCCCCCCGCCGTCTTGTGCACCAGTGAGACTACTAGTATCGGATCAGGTCCCCGAGCGAGAAGGATACTGCAAGAGGCGAGGGAATAGAGCTGGATGCACTTGGGGGCCTGGGGTTTGGATGTGTGTTCTACTTACTGCCCTGACTTATTACTTTCACTGTCCTCCTGCGCTACCACATTTGCATGACACCAATATGAATACTCAATGACATTTACATTACTTCTGCCTGACCAATGCATGAATATTAAGGATTACTCAATATGACAATAACCAGACTATTACATGACTTTCACTATACTAACAGTTGACTTTGACCTGACCGAACCAATTGGACCTTTACTTTTACCCGACGTTTCTTTTGACTGAGCCTGACTAAGTATTGACTGGCTTGGTCAGGTGTTAGTCCAAAAACACGGACTTTTAGTCTTATATTTGTACAACCTGACTAGACCCAACTTAGTATGACCAAAACCATACATTTACGTGACCAATCTTTTTTACTGAGGTTGAACGTTGAGCCTGGAGCTGAAAAAAATGAACCATGCGAAGGGATGAGCATAGTCTGTACTAGCCTATACTAGCCTAGCACCTAGCATTTCTATCTATCTAAAAGCTAAATATCCCGAACAAGCCTGTGTTGTCTATCTACATCTTTCTTGCGCATGCATCAAATTCCCAAAATGGACATTGAATATGTGATGGTACACGAGAATCCACTGCCATTTGATGAGAAGTGGTGGATTGGGAAAGGGAAGATATTTCCTTCTAATTCCTCTACTTTTCCAGACTTAAAAGGTTACCGAAAAAGAAAATTGTTTATACCAGAAGATTTTTACAGATATGCTTTTCCCAATAGCGAGGTTACAGTCAAAGACTTTCTCGCTCTCAGACTACCAAAAGAAAGTTACGCATTGGTACATTCCTCAGCTTCGACATGCTTCTCAACCTTCCCTGCAAATGATGATGTCAAACACCTTATCCCAAGGGCTCTTCCATCATGAAGCTTTGTCGAGGCAATGAGCAAGGAATTTGGACAAGCTCTCCTTGATGGTGCTGTATCTGTTGAGGATCCATCTTACAAGAACTCTTGTTTACCTCTCTGGAGTGTGCAATATTGGCAAGAGATGTACAAGGTGGTTGACTCTCAGTCACGATGGAGAACATGCCAAATTTGGTGTTATAGGTTTATAGTGTTGGATGGGCGCATCATGCTAGGGAAAGTTCTTGCCATCTACTCGACAAGTGGAGGGAAGAATGGTAAACACAGCAGCATCATGAAATCATCAAACATATCCACCGTGTCATATTTTGTCTTGCAGGTTTTCAAACAGATGGTCAGCCAGCAATTTCAGTCTATTCCAGAGAAGTTGCACTCCCTACAGTCCAATAAATTCACACTGCTCCCTTCCTCAGCATTTCTCTGCATTCTCGATACTGCTCCCCGCAGTGCCATAGAAACTGGGCTTCGGATCGGCATACCAGACCACATTTGGTTCAACGTCCTAACGAAAAAAATTTCAAAAATCTTGATTGCTATGAGTCTAGACGCAAAAATGCTGCGGATAGTACTCATATGGGTGAGGAGGATAGTGATGACGACTAACACATGTTCTATATAGTAATATTTACCTACCTAGAGCGAAATTTCGAAAAAACGACTATTTTTAGTGATTTTTCCCAATGCCTGATCCCATGTGCGGATAAAAAAGTGACCTGCGGTAGGCCTGAGGCAAAGTGTGGATAAAAATGCCATGAAACGGCCTCAATTTTTTTTTATCTAGATGAAAATTCTGGGATCAGGCATTTTGGGGGGTTGTCAGGGGTCCTGAAGCTGTCCCGCACATTCCCAAACCTATATGCTTATGTGAGCATGGTGTGTACGCTTACCTTGGTAAGTCTGAATGTTGCTTGGGGAGGGAAATAATACCGGTGTCAGGTTTTTACAGAAACGAGCCTTACAATAGTGGGTGAGGCACCGGATCACCCACTATTATAAAGCTGGGTTTGTGGGAAGATCAGGTGGAATGAGGACTATCTTACATGCTGAAGTCACCCATGGTGTGACCCATGTTACACCCCACACCAGTTCCTTCAAGATCTCTGTCCCCATGCTGTTCTCATAATTAAATATATTGGCAATTTTTCTTGATGTGAGATCAAGATAATTGTTGTCATCTTCATCATCACAGGTAAAAGATGATGTGATGTGACAAAGCAAGTCTGTTGCAGTTGCATCATCCACTGGCATTTCTGACTCAGCCTGTCGATTATTTGAAGGACCCTCACCCTCCAAGCCTGTGGTTGCTGTGGTTGCAACTGGTTGACCACTTGCATCCCATGCTATGGTGCCAATCACTTACACACTGCTACTTTTGTACAAACTTTTCTGGTCCTCCAAAAGACAACCATTTTCTTATTCCTCTTGTAGAAACACTCCTTTTAGTGATAAGAAGATATTGTATTGAGGGTTTCTTATTAGCTTCAAAACTGAGTGAGAAAATTTCTCGAGCGACTTCAGTTTGGTGGGTGGTTACATTTTTACCTCTACAACTCACAAAAAAAGGGGTAGTTCTTATCCCTCTTGTATAAACACTCATATATGTGTTTTGAAGAGGTTGTATTGACATAATACTGATATCACAAAAACTGGAAGAGAAATTTCATGATGAACTATGGTGTGAATAACAAAATCCAATTATTGTTTCAAGTTCATTATGCCTGTTTCTGGTATTTGCAAGGTTATTTGGCCATAGATGGGCACAGCAGTACTCAATCCATGTCAAAATTTTCACATTATTTACTCATTAACCTCAAACATGCTTAAAAATTGTTCCTGACTGTGTTTTTTAGGGTCAAAGGTTTTTTTTTTGGCAGCCAGATTGGTGGTTGCACAAAAGTAGCAGTGTGTTAGTGATCGGCACCATACATCTGATTCCTGAATGATGGCTAGTCATCTTCCTTGTCATTCATTCTTTGACCCAACCCAACTTGAGTGGAAATGTCACATGACATGGTTGCAACATGCCTCCTGCCATCATTTGGCAGGAAATACACACCATGTGAGTGGTTTGGGGTCTGCAAATGCAATATACACAGTGTGGCCATTTATGATCATTCTAGCTACTGAGTCTCCATCTATCTGTTTGCAAACCAATAAGTGGAAATAGGTGTCAATTTGAGGGCTAAGTAACTTCTCCCTGTGCAATTTAATGTGAACCACCTCAGTCTAAGCCCTGATTTAAGGAAATTTGGCTCAGCTCTCAGTTAGCTGGTCCTGATTTAAAGCTGCTGAACTTGCTTGCTTCCCATAATAGGAACATGTTTTTCAGTGAAATCTGAACATTTGATGGTTCTCATATCACACTGGTATCTAGGGAAGACTGTGGCTCAAGGATTTCATCCTATTTTCAGCGTTACAACAGCAGTTTAAATATATAAGTCCTAAGTTATACCAGATTGAATAGCATCATATTATGACTGTACAAATGGAGAGCCATCTCATCTGTTGACAGGATTCGGTCCATGAGATGCCTGGCATCTGAAATCAGAAAGATCCCAAAGGCTTATTAGGTGAGATCAAACAGCAGGAGGTGGCAACTCTGCAATGTCCTCAATTTAGCATCAATTCCTTAAATTCACTTAAATTGACATGGATATAGCTACTTCTCAGGTAGGTATGAGAATGGCCTTGAAGAATGCTTGAAATACATTTCATATCTGAAGGAGTAAAGAACTGTAAATGTAAAAAGTATGATCCTATCAAAACTAGTCAGACAAATGAACATGATAACTGGTAACACTTCAGAGGGGAACAAGGCAACTAGCAGGAGGTGAGAAAATCAAAGTTCTATAGCACAAGGGAATAACCTTTGGATGGGCATGCTGAAGAATAATAAAACACATACATCACTTATCCTGGATCAGTGCCCACAACTGATTATATTTATCTTTGCTTTCAGATAGACCTGAGTTGTCCCTGAAAAATTCCAACACCTTGTTGAAAATTCCCTGTTCTTGATAATGCTGGATGGCAATGGGAAAGCTTCTATCAAGTGATACAGTGGCATCTTCTGCCAATGACACTGTATGCTTGATACACAAGAGGATAACTAGATAAAGAATAAAGGACCTGAAACAAATGTGTAACTGAAAAAACATACCTACACCCATAAAGAACACCTGACAATCAGGTCACAATGAATTGGCCTAGACATCATGTGCAATAAAAAGACAGTAAAGAAAGTAACATGTACTTGTATGACAAACCTGATGCAAAAGTGGTTGAAGTGCTTTGGTTAAAGCAGAGGTATTGACATCCTGATTATAGCACAGTATCAAGTGATAGTAATTTAATGAGATGGATGGCTACTTACAAACTGTAGAAGTGGCAGTCAGTGCAGAGCAAATAGATTGGATTGATAAAAAGTCACTTACAATCTGTAGAAGTTACAGTCAGTGTTGAGCAAACAGATTTGATCAATAAACAGCCACTTACTTTCTGTAGAAGTTTCAGTCAGTGCTGAGCAAACAGATTTGATCAATAAACAGCCACTTACAATCTGTAGAAGTTGCAGTCAGTGCTGAGCAAACAGATTTGATCAATAAACAGCCACTCACTGCCTGTAGAAGTTGCAGTCAGTGCTGAGCAAACAGATTTGATCAATAAACAGCCACTTACCCCCTGTAGAAGTTGCAGTCAGTGCTGAGCAAACAGATTTGATCAATAAACAGCCACTTACTTCCTGTAGAAGTTGCAGTCAGTGCTGAGCAAACAGATTTGATCAATAAATAGCCACTTACCAACTGTAGAAGTTGCAGTCAGTGCTGAGCAAACAGATTTGATCAATAAACAGCCACTTACATCCTGTAGAAGTTGCAGTCCATGCTCAGCATCTGTTACCCATTATTCAAAAATCAGTTCTCACCTGAGAAAAGGATATGCAATTATAACATAGTAATAAGTAGTAGTCATGATATCTATTTAGATATATAACTTACATCCTGTGCCATATGTAAGTACACTTTTAGGAATAGGAATATTTAACACATACACTCTCTGTTTTGGTTCAATATCAATATTAACCACTATTGAGTAAGTGTTTTTATTACTGTAATGGAATCCTCACCCACTTGTAGGTCTTGGATAGAGCATATTAGCCACATTTACCTATTATGTATCATAGTTGGGCACCTACATCCTAAGAAATTTCCCCAGATAACTTGTTAGACCAATTATATAATAAAAACAAAGCCATATTCTGCTTACATGTGACTATGGATCATGTCAGTAAATACCAAGGAAAATCATATCAACTTGAGAACTCACCCACATATGTGGAAACCATGCAGCTGTGGTCCTGACCAGTGTCCCAAGAGTTTTATGATTCAACCCTTTTTGAAACCTGCCTGTAAACAACAGTCTTAGATAAGCTCCCAACATTTTGAAAGGCTCATGTGATGTTTACCAATAGATCTATGATAAGGTGAGATTTTGCTAAACAAAAAGACCACATAAATAATACTTTTCTATGGCAGCCCTAATGCAAAGATCAATGTTGCTTTGTTGGACTGATACAAACAGCAGCTTGAGAGCATTATTGTCAATAGCCTGTGTTGTCTCTTCAATCAATTCCAGGCAGGTTGTTGCATCCTGCTGCATGTCTATATGTAAGAAAATATGTTAGAAGCCACATTTTAAATTCAAATATACTTAAAGTACCTTTCAGCCAAACATGCTTCTTGGGTTTGTACTTGGATTTATGAAGTTGATCAATATAATCCTCCTTCAATTTATGCTCTGCAAGAACTGAAGCATTGTCCTTTGCATCTGCCCATGTGTGACCCTGTTTCCGAAGTTCTCCAAATGCAGTGGTAATGAGAGCATCAAACTTGGTGAAAATAGCAATAACCGGGACTTAGAAATATGGTTCTATTAAAGAAATGAGCCCTATCAGCAAATAATTTGCTGACCTTTTCCAGTACCACATTCTTCAAAGAAAATGTGGTCTGTTGGTGTCAGTAGGAAGACAATACCTGGTTTCAACAACCAAAAACATTAGCTTGAACTGTTAGTAGTAATAAATTCAAACATAAAGTGCACCAAATTGCATGTAGCTGCTTTGACATATGGGTTGCTTTAGCTTGGCTAGCAATGAAGGCTTTGACAGCTTCTAGTTCTCCAGCACCACCTGATTCAAATCCCATGGAATCATGAAAGACAAACTGTGGGTTGCTTGCAAACACCAATTGGTTCTCAATATTATGAAGCCCACACTGATAGAGCAGTATTTTATCCTGAAGCCTGAAAGGATGAATGAAGGACATACCTGCTCAGAGGGTGCCACAACCGATCTGTCAATCTACAGAATAGCAACTCAAACAGTAAGATTTGACCAGTATGTATCAATATATAAAACCAACCTCTTTCCCATCGGCATCATAAATCCTTGGATCATCTGTGGTCTCGCAGACTTTCTTCAACAGTGTAGTCTTCCCAGCATTTGCTCGTCCGATTACAAGAATACGAAACTGGCGACATTGGCTGCGTATTTCGATAGCTCTGTTCATCTGCAAACGGATGATGAGTGTATAATCATAACATGTGGATCAGTGCTGCATGCGACCTCTGTATCGGGCTCTTCTACCTCTGTATTGGGCTCTTCTACCTCTGGATCGGGTTCTTCTACCTCTGGATTGGGTTCTACTTCTGGATTGAGGGCCGTTACCTGTGTTACAACAGTGTCGGTCACTCGCAGTTCAAGTTGTAATGAGGAGATAATGTGTTACTTGTCTCTTCATCCGACGACGGCGAAAGAGCCGTGCCAATAGTCTCTTAAATTTCATATCTATCGGAAGATTGGTGAGAGGGAAAAAAGGAAAGGAGGGTATGTGTGGTGATTCTGACACGAGGAAGACACGAGGCTGTAAAGGGTATGCTTGTGATACAATCCAGGCCGGGTGAACGAGGACATGACTTAGATCGTCCACGATCTCGCACACACGACCCATATATCTCACTGCAATGCGACACCGCATCTAACCTGTGCAATGAATCTAGTGAGCTGGCTTTCTATTCAAGATTAGGCTGGAAAGATCTGATTTCAATTTCTACATCAACTGTCATCACGCTGGAAGCTGGAGCTCGAGTCTGAAATTGCACGATGCTCATCGAAGAAGTGTTTTCGCTGCATGAACAACAATTGCACGCCGTTGTTAGTTGGAAGAAAGAGAAACTTGTAGTCGGGAGGGGAGACGTTTCACAAGCAAATTTTGTCGTACAAGCCATGAAATCAGAAAAGGTCTCATAGACGAGCTGAGCACCGTCGAACCAATCTAAGTATATTTCCACAAACCACGGTTATAAGAGGCAGCTCAACTGTTATCCAACAATTCCGACCCACTCAATTTCACCGACATAGTTTCCCAGCAACCTCCTCCACGCCTTCTCACCTTCTTCTGCATAAGCACCTCCCGGCTCTGAAGAACCTCTAACAATGGCACGAGCTGCGTATCATACGAAGGTGAGAAGCGAAGGAGGAGCGCAAGTGTCGCTGTAAGGCGATGCACTACAAATTATGGTATGGCCATGTATCAATTCACAGAGATAGTGTGAGACCCAAACTCACCAACATCTTCACCGTTCCCCTCCCGTCCAATAGCTTCTACAATCACACTAACCATCTCCACCTCCCACTCCTCATCTTCTTCATTCTCCAGCATCCCTTCCTTGACTCCTTTAACTGCCCCATTAGCACGACCCGCCCTCCCCGCCCTCCCCCGCTGCATCCACCCCGCAACATTAAACGCCAAACTCGCCGCTGCAGTCCGCACAGCGGGATCCTCATTCAACAAACTCGGCACCAACACATCTTTCGTCACACCCGCCTTATACACAGCAAAAAACAGACGAGCAAGCACCGGAGTAGAAAACACATTGGACAACAAACGAAGAAGAGTGAGTATGTAATTCCTTTGTTGTGCAGCGGTAGCGTCCGTACTGCATTTATCTAAAAAACCTTTACAGGATCTGATGAGGACGGGGGAGAGGACAAAATCCATCCCGACGGCAGGATCGAGCAACGCCAGCCTCCATAGATCTACGAGGAGGAAGAGAGAGGCTGGGGGCAGCGGAGCGGTGAGCACGGAAGTCGCCTGTGCCCAAGGCGGGACGATCGCAGGTGTTGCGGACGGTGGTTGCTTCTGGGGAGTTACAAGCGCAAACCGGGCCCTAAGATATGGAATAACAGTCCCTGATAAAACTTGTTTCACTTGGGCTTTAGAATGTTGAGGATGGCAAGGGCGCGTTATCGATGAAGGTCGATAGTTTGGTTAGCACAGTGTCAAGCGCTGGGACCTGACTAAAAAGGATGGGGTTGAGAGAGACAGTTTCAACGGCCGGGAGAGAAAGTGATATGTGCGGATGTGCTGCAAAATAGGTGAGTTAGAATCAATGGCAAAAGTGAGAGGGCAAACGTGGATAGGCCTAGAAGAGGAGTAGATCGACTTGAGTCCGCAATTCAGGGGCATTTGCACCTTTCAGCTCGCTGATCTGCAAATACCAAACCATGATCAACGACTAGACTCGTAACCACTCCCTCGTACAGGTATGAGCGAGCGTACGTCGGAGTAGCCTTAATCCCGTACTGGCCTGCCAAAGCACCCCCATCCCCACCCCGATATCGATTTTCGCAAACGCCACACTGCGCCCCTCTTGCGCGCCCTTATCCTCTGCAAGCCTCTCCAACACCTCGCCGTAATGTGTGCTCCTCTTCGAGAAACTTCAAACCTACCACGATGCCGTTCTCAATTTGAATAGTTCCATTGTTATGAAAGAGACCTTGTTTCAAATGAATGAATGTTTCCAGATTCGATGACAATCAGCCTCAGGCTGGCATCGTTGAGGTGCGTTAGACCTAGCTTTTCATCTCAACTATTACTAATAGTACTCCTCGAAAGGGAGGTATTTTTAGTTGAATATACACGTAGGTTTGAAACTGCTGGGCGACATCATCAGATAATCAATAAGAAGCAATTGCTACAGTAAACACCTAAGTGCAACAGAAGACAGCGGGAGATATGGATGTTGGGCATGTCAATGAGCATCTTAGACGTGAGGTAGACTTGGCACAAGTCGAAGAATATCAATTTGCTGGCGAAGGTGTTAAGACGATTCCAGGTAAGTGTATGTGATTGTTTGTCCTTCAATTTCTCAAGGCGGCAGCCGTTCTTTGGCCGTTCTGAATCCAGCGTCTGCGAAGAACGCAGCAGTCGCTCTCCGATGCGAGCATCTCTTAGGCAACCAAGCCATCACTTGAGGTCAAAGGCCGCTGGAAATTCGGGAGGTTGCCTGTTGGATTGCATCAGGCATCACGGACTTCCTGATGTGGGTGCACTCGCCAGCAGGTCGTTACTGGTATGGTGCCGCCCTGGGTCTCATTAGAGGACATCATGAAGCCATTATCGCTTTTGGTCACTGAGGCGGCAGAAACATGTTTGAGGTCTATGACTTACATCTCAGGATTCCCAACTTGAAGCTTGAAGGGTCATACAAATCCGCAATTTTACAGTTCTTTTCTGCTTTTAATCAATGCCTGAGGTAACCCTCTGTCAATGTAGCATTGCTTCGGTGCAGCATTTTCTCCGTACAGATCCTCGGCAGATCGGACACCGTCTTCATCGGCTTGAAGGAACTTTTGTGCAGCGACTTTACGAGTGGCAGGTGGTTGGCGCTATCTGCGTTGCACCGCTAGGATTCATCAAGGTATCGTATGTTTTATCTCCTTTTTCTCAATCCAGGCTCGGGTTCTGCGAAGAGAACGGTGTCCAGCTAATATATCAGTAGCCTTCCCACTAGAGCCTCGCACAAGATTTGAACTGTGCGAAAAGGTTGTTCAGCACGCATAGCAAGAGGGACCTTTAATCTTGGCTCATTAGTACATGGGAGCAGTTTTTGACAATTGAAAACTTCCACTCTAGCTGACAACACAGCAGGAAACACGAAGCCACCGGCAAACCAATATTCTGACGGCAGATCAGCTGTTCAACTAGCTGCCCTGTGTGGTAATACGTGGCAGTAGGTCGGCAATCTACCTATTTGGACGGGGTCATCAGGAAGTACTTATGTAGCTCTCTTCTTGTTGGATCTGATCGATCGATCGATCTAGTCTCTTGCATGTGCGTCCGTCCTATGTTCACTGGGGCCTTCGTTTACATAAATACAGGATTTCCAAGATGCTGCTCATTTTCATCAAGTATGTGAAACTGTCCACTACAATGACTCGAAGGTCTTTAAAATTCTCTGGTAATACTGTGTAGTGTTATCAGATGTCCGTCATCGCTAAGTTTGTTCACAACTTGACCATCAGGGTTCGAACTTCAAGGATCGATCAGATTCACTGATATGGAAAGCCATCGCTCCACGAGCCTCACTCACATGTGTATAAGCCTTTCAAAGTGGTGGGTAGATCTGCCTAAAAACGTATTGCAACAAAGAGCACCAAAGTTGAAGGCTGTAGCTCATATTAAATAACTTGAAGAGAAAGGCGAGATGTTCTGACTCAAACCCCCCTTCGTATATGACCACTTCCAACAGGATATTCTCGGTGTTTTCCTTCATAGGGTTTGTGTTTTGCTGTATCCCCCTTCGACGGCACATACAAGGTGATTACATTATTTTATGTCGTGTATCATATGAGCTCAAGCTTCGCATCAGCCTGGAATATAGGAACATGTCTGAACATGGTGTACACAGGCTTCGCTTGTCTGAACCTCTTCATCAACTCTGTTGTCTGGAATGATAATGTCCGTAATCCAGCACCTGTTTGGTGTGACATTTGTGAGTTGACCATCATCTCTCGTGGCGTGCAAGCGTAGCTCATGCGTAAAGCTATAGCTTCTCATATTAATCTCGTCTGCATTATTGCAGTACCACTGGCCATTCTGTGTACCAACCGCCGTGTTTATCTTATAACCATTGGGGACATGGCCTTAACTATAGCCCAGGTAATCTCCGATGATTCGTCACTCAACATCTTATGCTTCTTTACCTAGCAACGCCGTGCTATAATTCTCGACTTAGCTGCGGGACTTGGCATTCCTCCGATATTCGTCATTCTGAGTACACTTCATGTTCATATATGTTCCCGACTATAAAAAAAATTGACCATCGTAGTCTATATCCTCCAAGGCCGTCGACGATTCAGGATTTTAGAAGACATTGGCTGTTCAATAAGCATGTACCATGATCCTGTATTCATCATTATCGGACCCGGATCCCAGCTAGCGGTTTCCCTCGCATGTGCGGTGTACTCAAGTTTGTTCATTCATTCACGGTACACTCCTAGAATCCCGCGTTGTTGACTAACTCTCATTTCACCAGCGCTGACCATCCGTACCATTTACAAGACGTACTCGGAGCTCAGTGAGCTGCTGTCGAGTAACAACACCACTGACAAGAGCCAATATCTTCGTGTCTTAACTATTGCTACTCTTAGTAGTATATGCGTAGTCCCTGTAGCGCTCTATACGCTCATTATCTGCTGGCTCAGTGCCGGTCCCTGGCCAGGTTGGAAGAAGTCACATTCAGGCCTCTCTCCAATTCTCGTACCCGCCAGCATCTGGCGGTCAGACCATTTCTTGAAACATTCACGAGAAATACATCGCTGGTATTTCGTTTTCAATGCTTTTGCGATCTTTGCATGTTTTGGCGTTCACAAGCAGGCACGCAGGAGGTACATGTCAGCTGCACGTTATGTTTTGCGGTGCGTTCCGTGCTTCCGGATTAAACGGTTCTTCGTTCCACACATCATTCACATGTGCAATTAACCTAATATACTATTTTACAGCTGCAGAAAACTTGCCCATCGCAACATAAAACCTCTGCCTATAGAGACGTCACCGCTAGTTTTCGCCCATAATCCCACCTACCAGAAATTTAAATTCCCTGACCTCTCACGAACCAAGGCAAGCGCTGACGGTGGCGCTCTGCCTCTGACTCGAGTTTCCCTTTCTTCCATGAACACAAACAGTCACCTCAGCAGCGACTACAGGGACGAACACTGCCCCCTCACTCCTTATGACAGCATTTTCGAAGCTGCACTCGTAGCACCCGCTGCTGCTCACGTAGCCACTCATGGATAATACGGGGCAGCGGAGCATCCTATGTATGTGTGCTTCCGATGAGTTACATTCACCGGCTATGATGACTCGATAGCAGGTCGGGATAGCGCGGTCGGGATAGCGGTTCGACCAGCCAGACTGTTCCAACTGTTTGGCACACCAGTTGACTTATCTTGCCCCGCCTTCCCCGCATGGCGTGATTAAGGTTAGTATCGTAGCCTTGCGGTCATCCCTGGTTGCATGGAGGGCCAGATCTGGCCGGCACATCTGGTCGTTGCCATCGATAACATGCATGTATGGATGTGATGTCTGGTCTTCCACTCACGGCTCGGTTAGAACCATGTTTTGAGTGGCGAAGTCCAACCCGGTTATGCTACCGAGCAGGACATCGATCACATCCCAACCAGTTTCGTCTCCTGGTAGTCCTCCTGGTGCTCGTGGTGCACAGTCACATCGCCTACGACCGTCTGTATCGTCAACGCAGCCAAGAAGTATGACGGCAACTCTATATCAGTCAACCTTGGAGTCTCCTTCTTACGAGACATATGCCGCTCCGAACGGAGGAACATACAGATATGCCTTTCGTCCATTCGTCAAACGTTAGCGTCACACAAGGAAAGAAAAAAAGAAAAAAAGAAAACAAATGCCTACCACACAGCGGAACGCTCAGTGCATTTCACATACCGTCGTATCCCAGTCCTTGACGTTAACAGCCCCGCGTCTGACCGGGCAAAAGTGAAGAAATCGTATCCTCCAATACCAACTCTACCTCCCAGGTATCTTCCGAGTCTCATGATCGCTTAGGACTCACAGCTAGATACAACTCGCTTCATAACATCCCTATCCTCCATTTTTACGCCCGTCCCTAGGTCACATTCGTTAGTATTCATTACCACCTCCTTCAGTCCCGTAGCAGCACTCGAGCCCTCTGTTTCGAACGCCTTTGGAAGTTACCAATGTTCATTTGAAGTTTTGCCACGCCGGCATAAAAGTTGTCGTAGGATGAGGCTATACTACAGGGTTGCGAAGTGAAGAACGTCGAGATCTGACCACCGAATTATAGTTAGACAACATGAATTGGACACCTTGGAAGCGATTGGTCGTTTCAATTTCCAATGAGATCAATCGTAGTGGAGTGAACCCGAAACCTTTGAAGTCATCAAGCCTAGGACTGCAGGTGAGTGCGGAGTACCACATGCAGATTAGATCGCACTCGCACAAACGTTGAGGGTTTTGACGCTGAGATTCCATTGTCACGGATGAATCGATGACGATCGATCTAGTACCGCTGTTACGAGTCCGAGGTAACGAGGACTCGTCTTTATGTAAAGGCGGAAGAAGGGAGTAGACCTGTGACCGATCCCTCACATGAGCAAACATCGACCTGTAAATCTGAGTTTAAATCAATAGGACATGATAATAATTACGTTACATAAGCAACTCAGGTAAGGTGTAAGCCGTACCTCGCCGACTCATGTTAAGTACATGTAAAAGAAATGAAAGATAGGTATGTAAGGCGAGAAGGAGTGACGTAAGGAATAATAACATTGACATAACCAAAAAGTCAACTAAGGTAGGGTTCGTTCACTCCCAACCACATCACATGGCTAAAGAGTAACAAACTGTAACACATTAGGATTTCTCTAATTACTGTTTCCCTTAAATGTTTCTCTCAAAAGTAAAACCTAAGACCTCCATAAAATATCCTTCTGAAGAAGTTCTAGGTGCTTGATCACTTGATTCTGAGGATGGAGGAAAGTTATTAGAGCTAGGTCGAGCATTCACGGACATTGCCGGACATTGGTATAAAGTTGATCGAACCTTAATAACTTTCCTCCTTCCTCACAATCGAGGGATCAGTAAACTAGACTCTCTTGAAAATGTTATTTTCTGTGGATTATAAGTTTTACATTTGAGAAAAACACTTGTTCGAAGCAGTAATTAGACAGATGGTTGTTGGTCACAATTTGTCACTCTTTATCCACGTGATGTGGTTGGGAGTGAACGAACCCTACCTTAGTCACGAGTGAAACCGAACATGAGTGATCGAGGGAAGCTGAGTCAGCATTCTAGAAAACCTGTTTTGGGTAAACAACCCAAACGGGAACGCGAAAGCATCGAGAACAACAACAACAACAACAACAACAACAACAACAACAACAACAACAACAACAACAACCCCACCCCACCCCATTTTTTAAGTCGCTCTGAGCATCTGTACTGCTCCAAACTCACTCTCCAACACTCATTCTCATCCTGCTTTACCCATGTCTTGCTTTTCATCCGTCTTAAACTGAGCTTTTTCTACTTTTCACTCGACACAATCATCAAATTTATCTCCGAGTTTCTCCTTTTGTCAGGACCCTGAGAGTCCAGAGATGGTGAATACTCCCGCACCCAATCCGACTACCCTCCTCCCTCGACCCCAGCTAGAGCAAAACCCCAGTTCACCCCTCACATGAAAAACCATGGTGTTGTCAGACCGACAACTCCAGATTCCAATCTCAGCTCAGACAATGACAATGACAAAACCCTCACGGTGGCTCCAAAAATGATGATGCTCAACCCGGGAAAACCACCAGAACTGCCAATGAGGCAATCAATGATGTTTGCGATGAGTCAGAGGAAGGTTGCGAGACATTCTGAATGTTCATGGTCAAACCTATGAGAAGATTACTAGTTAACACTAGTCATGAAGGTAGTGTTATGAGAGATGAAAGTGTTTGGCACAGTCCGATCGAGTATTGATTGATATCGAGGGCGATCAATGAGATTGATGGTGAATGAGTTTATCGTTGATGGTCGATATGTGAGTTCTGGGGACCTTTCGATAGGTCGATAGTATATGAAGGGTGCAGTAAATGTCTATGAAGTGTTGGAAGGGTTACTAGAGCTAATGATGAGAGGATTGAGGGAGGATTGAGGACGCGATGATTGCAGAGGTTTCTTGTTGATCGAGAAAACCTGTAGAGACTTAGATTGTTTTTAGGAAGTTGATCGGATGCTTAGAACTGTATACGAGACGATCTGTGAAGACAATTTCTTGTTATTTCCAAGTAGATACTACAGAGTTTTATATGTTTTAAAGAAACTTCCTAAAATGGAATGAGAAACATGTGTAGAACATGAGGCAAAAGATATGAGTTAAGGCACAAGGCCATAAAGGAGACTGGAATCCGAACAAGAAAGATATATATATCATATGATGAAAGAGTAATAAAGGAAAAGAACTAAAAGAGACTGTCCTTTGTGTATAAACTGCGCTAAGTCTCACAATAATGTGTCCAGCGGGTTCTGTGCACGATAGGGACTTGGAACGAGGCTGACCTATGATCAGCAGGTTTGAGCACGAGTTGGAATACGTCCTAGTGCATGGTCTTCCACCATTTAGATAACGAAGGCGGCGCCTGATGTTGCTCATAGTTTCTCGATATCGATCAATGACGCTCAACAATGGTCGACAATGCTTGATCGTGGTTGCAGCTGTTCGAAGTTGATCAGGGATGTTTGATGGTCATGTAGGGGGATCTTAGGGACTTTTGGGGCAGTCCTAAGGTTGTGCGATGTGGGCTCTTGATACGATCAATGTCACTGGTGATGTTTTGATGCAGTCAATATGATATTGCGATCGATAGACTGGGTCGCGCTGCGTCTGGGACGTCATAGGAGTTAGCTGATGTGATTAGAATGATGCTAAAGTGGTGAATCGGTCCTTGAGCCAAGGAGATGACCTATCACCATGCGACCATCCCACCCGACCACCTCCCACTCATCAAGGCTCCCATTGAGAAAAAGGGGTTTAAAATTTGTGGTATCTTTGCATTGTTTGGCAGTCCTCAGATCACCTTTCTTCTACCCTCTGATGCAGATCGCTTCAATGCCCTACAGTTCTTCGAAGTCCCTGCCAAGGTTTTGATGGAGTGTGCACGCATCAAGCCGCTCAAAGAAATCCCCATTCTTCACCCCTTTGAGCTTGTTGTCATGGGTGCTTGAGACTTTGACCATCTCGAAGGCATCCCCGAGAAATGGATCAAGAAGATGGTTCCCCACTCTGTGATTGATATGCACACTACTCCGCTCAACTCCGACCTCATTATCTTCACTATGTCGACATGGACTGACACAGTCAAAATCCTGCACTGTGCTGACTCTTTTCAGCATCACTTTCAAAACCAGCTTGCTTTGCCCTGCCTGCTTTGGGACTACAATGATGATCTGCTGAACAAAAACTCACTGGGAGACCAGGTTGCAAAAGGTGCATCCCTGATCAGTGGAAATGTGGCATCGCTGTCTTGTCAGATCCAAGAGCTCTGTGGCAAGGTCACTGTCATCAGGCACCAGCAGGAAGATCTGATCATGAACCAAACCAAAATGTGCCAAGCCATCTCTGATCTCAACATTCATGTGAGCCAGACCCAGCAGGCCCTTCTCATCCAAGGTCAAGAGTCCTTTATATGCTCTCAGATTGGTGAGGATGAGTCTAGGATTAGCAGTCTACATGTTGCTGCCATGTTCTCCAATGGCAAACCGAAGGAGGATTTTGAAAGGGCTATTGTGGAATTTGAGGTGTCTGTGGCTGTAGGGCATGGCATGGGTAACCCTTGGGTATATTTTCTTATATCCCTACCTGTACCCATGAACACCATACCTGCATGGGTAGGGGTACAGTGTTATCATGGGTTTTTGCAGGTTACCCATGGTTATTCATGGGTATTGATATTTTTTATTATATTTGACAGGAAAAGATGTTTGCATCTTCTCACAGGGGGTAAACCTGCAAGTCATGTCACCCTGACTCATGGGGTTCCTGCAATATGTCATCAAAAAGTACCCCTGCATTTTGTACTGTTATTTTTCATGATATCTGATAGAAATTTGCTGAAAAAGATGTTCACATCTCATCACAGGGGTTTTTCCCATGATATGTCATTAAAAAGTCGAAATCTCAACACAGATGATCACTCACCTGACCAAAATCTGGGTACCAGCATACCCACACATACCCATAACATCGTGGAAAAGGGTATGGTGTTGCCTGGGTATGGCAATCCCATACCTGTACCCATACTTGTGCATACCCATGACCAGAAACACACAGTGTTACCCATACCCATGCCATGCCCTATGCGGCTGACAAGAGGGAGCACCTCTCTAGGTTCACTAACCAGCTTGCCACAGTCACTGGGCACACTCTCCTTCCTGCTCTGCCTCCTTTGACCATGGCCTCCCAGTCTCCTCCTTCCATCCTGACCCCCCAGACTGCTTCGGCCCCACCCCCTCCCCTAGCTGCCCCTGCTCCTGCCCCTGCTCCTCCTGCTAGTGCTTCTCTGAAGATCTCAACACCTGGCAGCTTGTCCATGTCCATGAGCATGCCGGGTAACATGACAAAGAAGAGGAAAGTCAGCATTCCTCTGGGCTAGCGTTTACAGGTCTGGTTAAGTCTGGCTTTTGACATCTAAATGGGGCAACCACAACCGCAACCGGTTCAGGACTGACCCAGATATTGATGGACCACAACTGCACCACATAGGACTGGTCCATATCAGTCCATGGACCAATAAAAACCAGTCCAAACCAACTTTTTGTTGTAAAATTTGTTGTACCAATATATCCCATATGTTTCTCAGCAACTATTACCCGGACCATCTAATGGTTACACCAGCAGTCGGATATCGTAATTTCCCGGTGACTGGTCCAACTTCTAAGAGATTTCATCAAGATTTGACTGAGATATGACCAAAACAAAAGTACATTGTATTACATGTTGTAGTTTGTATAGTTGTAGTTGTAGTTGTAGTTGAAGTTGTAGTATGTAGTTGCAGCTTGTGAGGGGTGTTAAATTAATCAAAGATACATGGTACAGATGTTTATGTGTGTTTTTATGTCTTGGATGGTGTCCAATTGTACCCAACATTTTTGTAACACAAGGTATAAGCAGTACAATCAAAGTGATTTTAATCACAACAAAATACTCATCCAAAATGTATTTGGTCATATCTCTCTCAGTTCTCAACCATTTTTGATGATCCAGGGAGCAAAATTGAAGGCATTATGTGTGGGAATCAGGGGAAATAGATCATGTGACATATGAACTGGTTTTCATTGGTTTGATGATATTCTTCAAAGTGAAAGACTGGCAACTGGACTGCAAAAGACTGGTCCTATAAATAGCCACTTGATGAACTGGACTTCAGTTCAGTTCAGTTTGGTTTCGGTCTTTTTCCAGTTCATAGGACCAGACCTTTAAACACTACTCTGGGCCAATCAACATCTTGTGTCATGTGCTCAGCCCACCCGGTCCAACCTTGATCCAGTGGCTCTAGGCAACCCTATGGATCAAGATGGAGATATGGTGAGCGCCAATTCTAATTGTTTGTTGTCTTCTTCGACGGTTTACATGGGTGTTCGATGCATCAGTGATGAACCCTATGAAGTTGTGTCAACTTCGACCAGTGTCGTGTTGCTGAGGAAGGATCATGACACTAGGCTGGCTCAGTGGAGGAAGTTATCACTACATGGTGCTATTTGTTGCGCCATATATACTGCACCCAGTTTTCCTGCTTTTTCATCATTTCATATTCTTGGTTCTATTCATATGCCTCCTCCATCTTGCATTGCAGAGTCATTGGTCCTCCCTGCTGTGCTATCCTTTGCTTTCCCATTATTTTGTATTCTTGATTCTGTTTGTATGCCTCCTCCTTCTTGCGATGTGGAGTCATTGGTCCTCCCATCTGTGCTGTCCTTTGCTTATGGTAGTGACCCACCAGTCAACTGTGCCCCTGTCCCCTGTGCTGTATCCAGCTCCAATTTCTTGCTTCTAACCAAACCACCCTGCCCATTGTTATGCTCCATGAACTTTCATTTTCAATTTTGTGTTCTGATATCTTTTCTTGTTTTGCTGCTATGTGTTAATACAACTATGGCTATGCCCACATTTGTGCAGTCTGAACTCATGGTTTGTGCACTGAATGCTAATGGACTGATGAGCCCAGTTAAACTGGCAACTTCTCATGAAGTTAGCCCCTCTTTTCTTGGCACTCTCAGAGACTAAGACCCAGACCAATGCTGCCTCAAATCTCCAAATCTCTAGTTATGAGGTCTTTGAAGAGAAGGCAGTACCGTGTGCATTGCCTTCAACTTTGGCAAAGTGGGGGATCATTCTAGGTGTCCAGAAGGATGTACAGATTATGGCTCATGTTCCACTCAATCTTGAACCTCTCAAGGGTCATGTTGTATGTGTTGATGTCATCGTTTCATCTCTTTCTTCATCTTCAACTTCCTTTATCCATCGTGTTTTTGCTGTCTATGCCCCATGTGACCTTGGTGCTAATAATTTGTCACTCAACTTTTGGCCATGTCTGATGGACGTGGTATGAGATACAAAGACTTTGTGGTCTCTTTTTGGTGACCTCAATGCCACTGTTGCGGCATCTGAACATGCATCAGACAATGTGCTGGCCTGACAAGCATTTAAAGGTTTCCTTTGGAATACACAGGGTACTGACCTGTGGAAGATATGTCCAGATTGCAACTGTTTTGTAGACTGGACAAGCCGGGATTGGCATTCAACTGATGGTGGCAGCATCATTGATCATGTAGCTGTTTTGACCTGCTGCCTTCTAGACTCTGAGATTTTGACTGACCCAACTTGGGTCCCTGGCTCTGACCACAGGGCCATCAAAGCTAAGTTTATTCTGAAGTCCTCTGTTCCTAACTTTTTGACAGTTTCTTCAACTCCGTTTGTCCCGTCCTTGCCTCTCCCACCTCCAAGGATTAAGTATCTCTCAAAGGACAACAAGTACAAGTTTGCCCTCTTCATGGATTCTGTGGACCATCTTGTGGCATCTAATGTGACAGTTTTTCAAACTGACATAACTAGCGATGAATTTTACACTGAAAGGTATAATTTACTGACTACACTCATTGAGCAGGCAGCAGTCAATTCCTTTGGTCAAAATAAATCGTATAGGTTTATTGAGAGGCAGGTCACTTCTCCTCGCATCAAAGAGCTTGTTGCTCTTATTAGACATCTTGGGGGCACCATCTCACAATCCAAGGGTGATGCTAGGCAGATGTTGTATGGCTCATGATTGATCTTTGACCAGTACTTGGTACAATTCGCACTCCTTGAATGGTCATCCTGCAAGTCTGTTACTGAATATATGGTCAATGCTAGGTGTAACTGTCACAAAGGCTTATATGCTGCCAAGAAGGCTGTAATTCTTGAATGGGCTAGGCAATATGATGCGGGTTGAATCAAGGGGGTACTCTCTGGTGGTTCTTCTAAGAAACTGATGTCTGGGTCTGCAGTGTTTGTTCCCCTTCCTAGAGCAGTCAACTCTATGTTGACACCTGGTGTTATTGCTACTGACCCTGCCCTTGTTGCTGAAGAAACCAGGCAGTACTTCATCAGGCTTTATGAATGCTCAGCACCCCCAGATAAGCCAAAACCCTGGCTCACCACTCCTTCTGTTTTGGCAGTCAAAAATCGTGTCCTGGATGACCCTTTCCTATGGCTGATTGTAGCAACATTGGCCAACATTCGTGCCCAGATGGGTGGGAGAAGTGGTGCATCAAAAACCTTTCTGACAAAGTTCTCCAGCTAGTTTTGGATCTACACAATTATTCAGTCATTAATGCCAGTTTTCCAGGAGATATCAAGGACACCCACCTCACTTATTTTTACAAGTGTGGAATTTGTACTGACCTGTTGAACTGGAGAGGTCTCCTCATCTCCAATTTTCTAGCAAACTCACCTATGACCTGGCTCAATTTCAAGCTCTCACCCTATGCTGCACGAATGGGTATCATTTCTGAGACTCAAGTTGCCACCCAGCCCTGTGTACAAACTCACGATCTGATGAGCTTCCTTGGTGGGTGTAGTAAACTGGGGGTTAGACCTTAGAATTTCACTCAACGAAAACACATATCACATATATTTGTTGTGTAAGTAAAAAGTCCATTGATATAGAAGCTGACTGGCCCTTATAAAGGGGTCTGGTTCAAAGCTATTGACCAGTAATGTAAATATATATAAAGACTAGCAAATGGAGCTAGCCATCACTACACTCTCCCCCTTTGGCTTGAACGCGGAGGGCAAGCCATGACCAACCCAAAAGTCAAGAAGTGGATAAATGATAAAGGGAAATAGTTTTACTCAGCCTGGGGAGGTTGAGGAGGAGGAGGGCCCAAGTTTCTGGAGGACTGACCACCATCAGGTTTGTCCAGATCCATTCCATCGCCTAATGGGATGGCGGAGAAGGCTGGGGACTCATTAGTAGAACCCAGGGAAGGCGCCTGGGAGATGGGAGTCACCAGAGACAATTCCATGGCAGGCAAGATGGGGGGCTGCTCCCCCTCTGGGAGGGCAGCTGCATGATCAAGGGATTTGTCTTCGGATTTGGAGATTGAGTCGATGTATTTGGATTCGGAGCCCCAGTTCTTTCATCGACTCTGAGTTACTCACACAATAAGTTGGGGCTTGCCCCCTCTTGACCCTGCAAGAGAGGGGCCATGCATAGATAGCCATGTGCTCTTTCTTTCATTCTTTTTTGGCCTTATTTTTCTTGGCCTTGGTGCGATGGGGAGGACCTAAGTAGGTCTAGCCTCCGTCTACGTAGTCTGTGGTCTCTAGAGTTCAGGGAATGACTGGGGAGTTAGAGGGAACAGGAGTTAGAGGAATGATGTTGGGAGAGGATGCCGCTGCCACAGGGGGAACAGTTGACATAGCTGGGGGGTTGTTTCCATGGGAGGGTCCAGATACTTCCAACCAAACACTGGGAAGCAATGGGTGGAGGCTCAGGGACCAGAAGGCAGAACTGGAAGGTCCTGGGGCAGATAGCCCAGAGGACGCAGAAGCAGGACAGGGAAACACCGTCGGAGGATGCAGAGAGTCAGCATAGCCCACAGGTTGCATGGTGGAGATGGAAGAATTAGATGCAGAGCTTGGAGGCACTGCTTGTATCAAGGATGAGAGACCCACCAACCCCCCTAGGGGGGAAGGAGCCTCAGGTGAGTCCATGTCTCTCTTGCACTTGGAAGGAGGGGGTTGAGTCAAGCTGCGCGCCCCCAGAGGAGGTTGCCACACCCCCGGGGTTCAGTCATCAGAGGGGCATCCTCAGGACTAGAAGGGGCAGCTTGACAAACATATTGGAGGGTAGTGGTAGCATCCATGGACTCGTCTTCCCTACAAGACTGTGAAGTTGCCGACAACCATCCTGTCCTATAGTGATAGGCTTCTCTGACCATGAGGTCAGGGACCCCGATGGAGGCCAGGTGCCAGATGACATCCTCCATGGTGACATTGTCAGTCACTGGGGACATGAACTGCCTGTCTCGGTGCAGAGCAACCAAGACACCAATCAATGTTTGCACTCTTTGATACAATCCTGGGGTGGTGAATACCTCTGCCAGGCATAGATTCAAGCTGGACTTCTGTCCCTGAGACAGTCCAGGGGGCACCTGTTGATGCATTAATAACATTCCCCTTACTTGGGGAAGGAAAACTTGGTGTTCATCCAGAACCAACCCAGAGGAGTTCCAGAATTGGTAAAGTTGGTGGTGCACACGGGGTTGGGCCATCCTGCCCAGCTCATGAAGGTGCTGGATTCCTTTGGAGGACTGGCATTCCATAGGGAGCCACTGGGGAGGTCTCCAGTGGGCGATGGCATAGTTCATCAGAGACGTCTGTGTCTCTGAGGGAGTGAGGCTGGCATAATGCATGTATGACTGTGCTCACCATAGATCAGTTTCGTTGCTGGGCTGCTGAGCAGCCACAGCCCAGAGGCCAAATTCAGCACTGTTTTGCAGTAGAGCCAGAGGAACAGGATTGCACCCTAGAGGAGCAGGGACCCAGTTGGCAGGTCAGGGAATACCCAATGCTGGGTTGCTCATCCTGGGTCCTGAAGGGGGGAGGAGAGGGTACTCCCTGTCCTTCTGTCCTTCATCCACCTCCATCGCCTCCGCTGGGTGGACAGTTGGGGCAGGCCTAGTGGCAGCACTGGCATAGGAGTGATTCCTGGCCAGAGAACATGGTCTGGGTGAAGGTTTGCAACCACGGGGTCGTTTGGATGGGTGATCCTTCAAGCACTGGTCCAATTCATCCTCAAGGTGCCAAATGTGGGCCCTGAGTTTGGCTGTCTCATCCTGATAATCCTCCTGGAGTTGCCTGGCCACCACTCATGCCCCAGAGGAGATCTCGGCAGTCTCAGCAGTCCTTGGCATCGAGATAGTCTGGGTCCTGGTCAAACTCCAGTTGGTATACATGCATGGTGTACTGCTTGCAAATGTCACATCCACCATGATTGTTAAGAACTGATCCTAGAGGGCTCATCAGAATCCGATCAGACACTGCGGGTGATAATAGCGGGGGTTGTCGGGTCAATGCGGATTCTGTGGGAGGGGAAACAGAAAGGACTTGGCTTCAGCTTGTAAGAAGCTGCACCCTTCACCTCATCTGGTGTCCTAATTTCATGTTGAAGGTCTGGAGGTAGGAGTAGGAAAGTGTGGGTAAATGCAGGGAGGAGTACAGGGGGATTTAGGTTAAGTTCAGATGAGACTAGAACTTCAGAGGGAGACTAGAGGTCAAGTCGAATGGAGTTCAGACTCTTAGAGGACAGAGGTAGGAGTAGAATGAGATTTAGATTGACAAGTTAAAGTCGAGTCTATGTCGATATACAAACTGAGGAATACAAGGCGAAACTAACTAAACTTAAATACTAGAGTCCGGAATAAAAGCAGGACAGAAATGGGAACTGCAGCAGTGTCTCGACTGTGTAGATAAATTACTTAGCAGAGGCCACACAGGAATCCATAGTCAAGTTTGCAAAACTAGATGGCAGCCTTGGGAAGGCAGCCATGGGTGCTGTACAAGACGACCTGGTGCACAGCAGTGTGGGCAGTGCAAGGCAGCCGGGAATGAAATCAGAAGGAGTAGACAAATGTCAGGTTAGACGTGCAGGAAAGAGTTGGATGGAATGCGGGTTCTGATTGGGCAAGGAATGGTTCTTGACAGTATTTCCCCCTTAGTGCTGAGCCTACGAGGCACATGAGGGTTTGAGTCCAAATGAGGAAGTTGGTTGAATTTCCAAATGCGGCAATTGGTTGAAAAATTTTCATGTCGTTTCCTACTCCCATCACATATCAGAAATGTCCACCCCAGCAGTCTCCACGCAGATCAAAATGGCTGCAATGAAGGCCCAACACGAACAGAGGGAGCAGGCACTGAGGGAGCAGATGGAAAGGGAGATGAAGGAGCTAGAGGAAGTGGTGAGGGAGGAGGAACACCAGGTGCAGGAGGAGCAAAAGGCAGCAGAGGAGGCTGCAATGGTTGAGGAGGCGCGCCAGGCAGAGGTGTGGAAAAATGAGGCAGTGGCTGCAAGAAGTGTGGAGAAGAAGCAGGCGGCTGTGGCTGCAGGTTTGGAAGATGAGGCCGAGGGGAGCAAGTCCCCTAAGAAAAAGAAAGTTGCCAAGTCAAAGGCACGAGTGGGGTCAGAGTCCAGTGTGGGTGCAGGCCACGTTGCCTTGCAAAAGGTGCATACTGGTTTCCTTTCTCAGTCTTCTCTTACTGACAAGTGGCCCAGATGCAAATATCAAAAGGTCTCGTGTTTCAAGATGGGTGCAAAGGGATGCATGTGGGACAATTGCACGCGCATCAAACATAAGTGTGAGGAGGTAGTGTGGGAGGGGCAGGAGGCCCCTGCAGCAAAGGAGGCAAGGCCTGTAGTGGGGATGATGGGCCTGGTGGAAAACAGCGGGGAGGTGGCGGAGCTGCTGTGGCAGCTGGTGAAAACAGTGAGGAAGGGGTTTGGAGAGGTGGCAATTGCAGTGCAGGAGTTGATGGGGGAGATCCAGGATGCTTTGGACCCAGAGTGGGTGGAGGAAGAAAGCACCGAGGAGGAGAGTGATGAGGGTGATGAAGAGGTGGAGTGAGCGGTGTGCGAGTCCCGGCAGGAAAGATGCGGGATCCACAAGTCCGGAGATGACTGGGCGGCCTTCCAGAGGTATCTGGAGAAAAGGCGGGCAGATGATGGGGAGGAGAGTGAGAGTGGAGGTGAGGAGGGTGAAGAGAAGGATGAGGGCGGAGAAGAGGGTGAAGTTGGGGAAGAGGGTGATGAAGATGGAGAGGAAGAAGCGGAGGTAGTGTAGGGATCTGGTCAGATCCAAACTTTTCAATGAATTTTGTTTCTGAGTTCAGACTGAGTGAATAAGTAACATGAATAGACTTTAAGCGGGTAATGGTCCAGGTTTTTGCGGGTAGCGGTTGTGAAAATCTGCAAGGAGTTCTTGGGCATGGTCGAGTTCTGTAGTGGGTAGCCAGGAGGTTTCCTCATCGGTTCCCTGGTAGCCTTCCCATTGGACGAGGTAGAGAATCTTGCATCGTCGTCTATTATCGACCTTGGAGTCAAGGATTTCGGCGATCTCATACTCGAGCTCATCATCGATAGTGATGGGAGGAGGTGGAGGTTGTATTCAATTTGGAATGGTGTTTGGGGAGTGTTTCTCTAGTTGAGAGACATGGAAGACAGGGTGGATGGCCCACATGTGGTCCGGGAGCCGCAGGGTGACTGAGTGAGTGCCCAGGTGGGCAATGATTTCAAAAGGACCATGGTTCTTTTCGGAGAGTTTCTTGGAGGGATGGGTGGTGTGAATATTTTCCACAGTGACATAAGCGAAATCTCCAATGTTGAAGTCGGGTGTGGGTGCCTGATGTTTGTCCACAGGACCTTGATAACATTCTTGAGCAGCTGCAAGTTGTTTCTGAAGTTCCTGGTGAAGGTCGTCTAAATCAATGACAAACTCGCAGGCACACTGTGAAGCTAAGTTGCATTCGGGGAAGACGGAAATGTTCGGGTGATAGCCTTTGTTGGCAAAGAAAGGGGATATGCCTGTAGAGGCAGCAGGCGCATTGTTGTAGGCAAATTCACCTAAGGGAAGGAGGTGAGACCAGTCGTCTTGCTGATAGTTACAGAAGATCCAGAGGTACTGTTCCAAGGTCTGGTTAAGTTGTTCTGTCTGACCATCACCTTGTGGGTGATAACCAGAAGTGAAGTGGATCCGCATGTCAAGCACTTTTCTGAGGGAGCAGAAGAAATGGGAGACAAACTCGGATCCCCGGTCGCAAGTGACGTGCAATGGAACACCATGCTTGGAGAAGATGTGGAGGATGAACAGGTTGGCTAGTTCTTGGGCTGTGATTTCATTGACAGTTGGGATGAAGATGCCTTGCTTGGTGAGGCAGTCAACGATGACCAGGATAGCGGTGTGCCCATCGGAGTCAGGTAGTTGTTCAATGAAGTCCATGGAGATGGAATTCCAAGGTTGTTCCAGAACCAGAAGTTGCTTTAGGAGCCCATAGGGCTTGTGTCGAGGCAATTTGGATCACTTGCAAGTCGTACAGGATTTGCAGAATTCCTGCACAAAGGTGCAGAGGTTTGGCCAGACATATTCCTGGCAGACAAGCTGCTGGGTTTTGTTTTGTCCAAAGTGGCAAGAGAGAATATGATCATGTTTGTATTGGAGGACCTTGAGGCAGAGATCTGTGACATCCGGAACATAAATCCAGTCGAAGTGGCAGAGAAGACCTGCCTCGTCTATTGTCCAGTTGGGGTCGACAGGTGTTGGAAGATGTGCGGATGATAAGGGGTCAAGGGGTAGGGAGGTGCAGATGTTGTTGTGAAGTTTCTCAACATCCATGATTACTGCTTGTCGAAGGACAGGTGTGGCAAAATAGGTGGCTTGAAGGGAAGAGGTGAGCTGTTCTTGTGTGAATACAGGTCAAAAGTTGGTTGGGTTTATGGAGGTGAAGTCGCTATTTCCCCCTTTGTGGTAGACGTCCCAACATCTAGTGAGCACGTCTGGCTTGGCCCCTAATTTTCTGGGGCGGAATCTGATGACGAGATTGAACTGGGAAAGGTATTCAGACCAATGGCCCAGGTGGTGGGTGAGCAACTTGGTAGTGCTGAAGTACTCAAGATTTTTGTGGTTGGTCACCACATCAACCGGGTTTGCAGAACCCTCAAAGTACTGCTGCCAGTGTTTGAAGGCTTCAAAAATGGCCAAGAGTTCCTTATCATGGGTGTTGTAATTTAGTTCAGCAGGATTGAAAGAGCAGGAATGAAAAGTGACCAGATGGATTTCTCCATCCGCAGTGTAAACTGAAAGGATAGCCGCTAAGGCATAGTCGGAAGTGTCAGTTTTGAGTACCATCTGTGAGTCAGGTACCCATTGCATTAAGACGGGGGCATGGGTGAATTCTTGTTTGAGCTTTTCTTTCAAAAGTGTTGTGGCATTTCTTGTTGAAGTCCCAGGGTGCGGATTTCCACGTCAAGCGGGTGAGTGGGATGACAATGTCTGAATAGCTGATAATGAAGCGGCGGTAAAAATTGCAAAAGCCTAAGAAGGATTGGATGTCCTTAACTTTCCTAGGCTCGGGCCAGTTGAGAATGGTTTTGACTTTATCCTCGGACATCCACAGCCCATCCAGTGAAAGGATGAAACCCAAATATTCAACGGTGTCTTTGTGGAACTCACATTTCTGTGGAGAGGCATAAAGTCCATTTTTCCAGAGATGGCAGAGGACTTCTTTGACGTGAGCCCCATGCTGGGACTTGTCATCTGAATAGATCAGGATGTCGTCGAGGTACACAATGACACAAACATCCAGCATGTTGCTGAAGATGTTGTTCATAAAGCGCTGGAAGGCTGCGGGTGCATTAGTGAGTCCAAAGGGAACCACCAACCACTCGAAGGATCCATAGTGGGTGCAGAAAGTAGTTTTCCATTTGTCACTGTCCACAATGTGGACCAGGTGGTAAGCGTGCCACAAGTCTATTTTGGTGAACAAGCGGGCTTTTCAGGGAGAGTCAAGGAGGTCAGAAATGAGAGGAAGGGGATAGCAGTCTTTCTTTGTAAGATGGTTGAGTCCTTGGTAGTCAACGCAAAGTTGTAGGCTACTGTCCTTCTTCTTAACAAAGAGAATTGGAGCACCATGCAGAGACTTAGAAGGGCGGATGAAACCTGAGTGGATGTTTTTGTCAATGAAGACTCATAAGGCTTCTAATTCAGAGGGAGAGAGAGAATACATGCAGCCCGGGGGCGGAGGAGTGTTGTCTTCTGTCTCTATCTTGAGGCTGTAAGAACAGTGCGGAGGGAGGGTGTCTGCTTTAGTCTTATTAAAGACATCAGCGAATTCATGATACTCGGGCAGAATATCGGAAAGGTCAGATGAGTTAGCGGATTGGGCGGAGTGGGCAGATAACCCTTCTGGAGCAAAGGTCATCTGAAAAGCTACTGGCCCAGGAAGTTTGCTAGCATGCGCATAAGTGGCAGCCTTGATGAAAGAGATGTTGGGGGGTGTAAACTTGGGAGGAATGGTGGGTTCAGAAAGTGCGGAGGAGTTGAGGATTTCTACTGGAAGGTTTGGGGGCAAAGGTGACGTCAGGGGTGCTGGACCTCTATGATCTGCAGAGTGGAAAGCAAGTTGGCTTGAAGACCAGTCAATCAACAGATTGTATTGCTTCAGCCAGTTATGACTGAGTATGGCGGAACAGGAAGAGTCGAGCAAGGTTACATAGAATGACAAATTGAACACTTTACTGGCAGGAAAGGTGATTGGAAGTTTGACGACCTGAGTTATGGTGGAGTTGCAAGATCCATCAAAGAGTCATAAGCTGATTGGGTTAATGGATTCCATGCTGAGTTGGTTATTCAACACGAAAGAGGAGTCAAGGAAGCAATGGGAGGAGCCAGAGTTGATAAGGGTTCGGAAAGGGGTGGAAGAGTCAGGAAAGGTTAAAAGAATGGTTAGGGAGTCAGGGTCGGAAAGAGCAGACACGTTGAGACAAACATAGGCAGCCAAGTGGGTAAGGTCAATGCAACCCCCAGCCCCAATGGCTGTTTCCTGAGGGTTGCGGACTATTTTTCTGAGTCCGTGGATTTGGGAATCACAGCGGATGCGTGGGCTTTTGTGGCTTTAGATTTCGGGCAGTTTCCTGCTACATGCCCTTCTTCACCACAGTAGAGACAAAGTCTTTCCCTCATGCGACGTTGTCGTTCTTCCGCAGTAAGTTTGCCGTTCTTCCCCAATTTATCGGAGATGGATGACTTGGAAGTGTTCTTTGTCATGGAAGACTGCTGGTTGGAGGAGTTACCCCGAGTGGAGTTCAAAGAGGATTGATTGGTAGACTGGGAGGAACTTTTGGGGGTGTCCTTCTTGACAGGGGTAGAAGAGTTTCTGGAATTCTTAGTTTTGAGTCGGGTTTCATCCTCCTGCATCCAGTAGATATTGTCGCAGTCCTGCACTTTCAAGTGCAGTTCTGCAAGGGTGTCAGGTTTACCACCCCAAAGGACTTCTATGCAAAGTCAGAGTGGAAGACCATGGAAATAGTGGTCATGGAGGGCTGCTCATTCCAGTTGACCCTAGAAGCTAACTCCCAGAAGTCAACGTTATACTTTGTAATGTGACCACCTTTTTTCATTGTTAAGTCAGAAAGGGCTTTTTCCGCATCCCCGACTGGGTTGTGTGGGCCGAAGTTGCTCTCTAGCTTGGCAAGGAAAGCTTCATAATCCCACATCCAGTGTGCAGAATCAGTTGGGTCATTAAGACCAGGTTCAAACCAACTGAGAGCTGATCCCATGAGATAAGAAAGGATAAATATGATCTTTTTCTCATCAGAAGAAAATATGTGCGGACGGTCGCAGAAATGAAGATTACATGAGACTAGGAAGTCTCTAAGTTTCTTTGGGTTGGAGCCATCAAAGGTGTCGGGGTCGCAAACTTTGATTGTCTCAGTCTTGGGTGCGTTGTTTTGTCAGAGGGTGCGGATACTCTCTGAGAGGTTGTAAAGAACATCTATGAACCTATCCCCTGGATCAGGGTTTCCCCCTGTGGGAGGTTGATCATCAGGATCATTTGGATTGGGGTCACCCCCAGGGCTGTCAGGACCACTAGGGTCATTGGGTCCACCGGGAGGTCCATCCTCTAGACCATGATCTTCCAACCCATAGGGTTCAGGCTGGTTGATGCCCCCTACATACTCAAGGGGAGTCATGGGTTGGGGTTCTTCCAGATTCATGGGAGGTTGTTGGGCTTGAGTAGACATGAGGCTTGTGCTGATCGATGGGGCTCTGGAGCCCATTTGTCAGAAAATGTTGGAAGGTCTGGAAGATACTCCGAATGTTGTGGTGGGTTGTGGGCTAGGAAGTGTGGATCACTGAATTGCAGAGATCCCTGGAATGGTAACGATGTGCTGAGAGTTTCTGGTTGTGCACTGGCAAGTTTCAGTTGGGGTCATAGGAGGAGAAGAGATGAGTGAAGTGTGAGTTTGTATATACTGTTAAGAACTGATCCTAGAGGGCTCGTTGGAATCTGATTGGACACTGCAGGTGATAATAGTGGGGGTTGTTGGGTTGATGCAGATTCTGTGGGAGGGGAAACAGAAAGGACTTGGCTTCAGCTTGTAAGAAGCTGCGCCCTTCACCTCATCTGGTGTCCTAATTTCAAGTTGAAGGTCTGGAGGTAGGAGTGGGAAAGTGCGGGTAAACACAGGGAGGAGTATGGGGGGACTTAGGTTAAGTTCAGATGAGACTAGAAATTCAGAGGGAGACTAGAGGTCGAGTTGAATCGAGTTCAGACTCTTAGAGGACAGAGGTAGGAGTAGAATGAGATTTAGATTGACGAGTTAAAGTCGAGTCTATGTGGATATACAAACTGAGGAATACAAGGTGAATCTAATCAAACTTAAATACTAGAGTCCGGAATAAAAGTGGGACAGAAACGTGAAGATAAATTACCTAGCGGAGGCCGCACAGGAATCCGTAGTCGAATTTGCAAAACTAGATGGCAGCCTTGGGAAGGCAGCCATGGGTGCTGTACAAGGCGGCCTGGTGCACAGCAGTGTGGGCAGTGCAAGGCAGCTGGGAACAAAATTGGAAGGAGTAGACAAATGTCAGGTTAGATGTGTGGGAAAGAGTCGGATGGAATGCAGGTTCCGATCGGGCGAGGAATGGTTCCTGACAGTGATGAACCACAATGCCCAAGTGAGCATCATTCCTCCATCCCACAGTATGATCTCTGTCGTCCTCTCGACCCATTCTCCTTTTGCCAAACTTGGGTGAAAGGCCTCGTCCTCAGTTGTCTCTCCTCAAGCCTCTTGGTTCGAGTTCTTGTTCCCTTAGTCTTTGCATTGTGGCTCGAGATTCCTCTCTCGTCGCCTCAAGCCTTGCAGTTTGAGTCCTTGTCCTCTCTCCCTATTCCTAATGTTGTCGTCCTCCCTCCCCCTTAGAGACCTGTTGGTCTCCTGGTTGCTGTCATCCATGGGATTGTTGCTGAGGAAAGAATCTCCCCCCATGAGTAGGATGGGAGTGTAAGGGGACTAGGGGGGTGCCCTGTGTGTTTTTCCTATTTTTTATGTTCGTCCTATATTTTTCCCCACCTCATTTCCTTCTATTCTTCATTTTCTATGATTTTTCCGGATTTTATTACTAATTTTCCCTTGCTATCATGTTTGTACATGTTGACACTTTTATATTTAGAGGCGGAGTACCCCTTCCGACACATACCCCTTGGTATGATATCATTTGGTGGCCTTGATCCGCCTATCTCCGCCTTTTTCTATTTTTAGGTTATATTTGATTTTTGCAGTTTTCACATATACTGGGCACTGGCAAAGGGATCTTTAGAGTTTTCTCTTCGGATTTCCCTTTGCTAGAGGCTTAGGTTGCCCTTATAGGGAGGCTGAAGAAAAAAAAATAATTCAATCTCTGCCTGTTGTACTGTACAGGATTGGAGTACCAAACTTCCACATCACGTGATGACTCGCATGTCAGGCTTCTCAAAGTCCTCTTCTGTCCCATCACTTACCCACCCGAGCACGTGCAGCTGCGTGCTTGGGCAGATCCATCCAGTCCTTGGCACTGATGAGGGCCAAGTATCCATCCAAGGCTGCGAGTTCATTGCAGATGCTCAAGGGCTCCCAGGTTGATTCACCCAGACTCCACTTCACCAGCAATTCCAGAGCATGACCCTTCCATCAATGGGATGTGATTTCCTCAATGTACCATTTGGTGTCGTCAGGGGCACCGAAGTCATAAGGGTCTGGACTACGCCGGTTGGGAAACACGGCGTCATCATTGCCATGGTAGGGGTGTAATAGGCTCACATGGAACCAGTTATGCACCCATCTCCTTTGTAACTCATCAGGAGGTTCCAAGTCATAGTTGGACTTATTGGGCATGCAGAGTAGGACCTTATAAGGCCCTATGAACTTGGGTAGCAGTTTGCTGGCGCATCCTTTTGGCAACCTAAGGTTCTTGGTGGACAAGTACACCAAATCCCCTGGGTTGATCTTAGGCTCCTCTCGCCTACACTGATTGGCGTAGTGTCATTGGAACACTTGTTCTGCGATAATATGTACTATCATGAGCCATTGCCATGTTATGAAGCACATCCATGGCGAACATTTGTATGCCTGGAGGGATTCGTTCAGGCAATGGCAGTTCTCTCATCATCCAGGGAAGAAACCCGTAGTTGATTTCAAAAGGAGCCATTCCAGTGGCACGATTAATGGTTGAGTTAATTGTGAACTTCACCAAGGCCAGAAACTTGACCCAGTCTTTCTGGCCAGAGGCCATGAAGGTTTGTAGGATCTGGGCAATGGAGCCTCCGATGTCAGGGAGTCTGATGTCAGGGAGTCCGATGTCACGGAATGCTGCGGCACAGTATGTCGGTCAACAGCAGTCAGATTGGGGAGTGGGTCTCCATTGGAGTGAGTTGTTTTGAGTCAAAAAGGAAAAATGAAATACCCGACCTTGCCAGCATATGTCTGGTCATCGTGGGTTACGATAATGAAAATCGTAACAAGCATCATCTGATCTATCTTCCAGTACTTTACACTCTCCCCTCCCAATCTGAGCAGACTCTGCTCAGACACACTCAGACACTCGGACTGCACTTGGACTTTGCTTGGACTTTGCTTGGACAACATCAATTGTGCATTTATTTACACCTTTAAAGTACTGTCCAAGTAAAGTCTGAGTTCCAGACTTAGAGAAATTCTTATAAGTCTCACAAAATGATGTGTGCACAGCAAGAATTGAGCCAACAGACTTCTGGACTAGCAATCATATGATGACCAAATGTGCACACTCTACCACTTAAGCCAAGTAGTCATTTAAATTTACATACATTATATCTATTTATTACTAAAATCTAATTTTATATATATCATGAGTAGATTATTAGATTGACCCCCTCACATCTGTGCGAGGGGTACAACCTAGTTAATAAGTAGAATACTAGGCCCTCCCCTCACAAGCTCAAGAGGAGGGGGCCGTAACTATCAATTATAAAAATAAATTAAAAACACCCACCATGAGCAGTTGCTCATGGCGGCATTCATCTCTCCCTGGGTCATCCCCTGGCTGTCTCACTCTCCTGTCCCCATTCTTCTACCCCCCGAACCACCCCACAAGCAGATGCTCATAGGTGTGGGGCGGGTGTGGGATGCAGCCATTGTCATCATTGTCCCTGTTTTTGTGCCCCTCCCTGCTGCCATTCCTCTCATTGTTGTCATGCCCCTGTCCTCCCCTGTTGTACCTCACCTTGCTGCTCGCCATTTCCACCCAGCGAGCAGTTGCTTGCAGCCACAGTTGGGGGTGCTGTGGCAGTTGGCAGCCATCTCGTTGTCCCTCATCGTCTCTCGTCCTCCTTGCATTGTCATCCCTTCATCCCCTCTAGTGTTTGAAGGTCTGGCTCAGTCTGGTTTTTTTTCCATTTTAGGATGGAACTGGAACCAGAACTGGTCCAATTACATTCAAAAGTTAAATAAAACTGGACTGAACTGCATGTAGTTGGTTCACTGCAGTTTGGTCCAGCTCAACCACAACCAGTTGTTGACTGACTCGCATCAGTCTAAACTGATGTTATCTACACAATTATATACATACTAATAATATTCTAGAGTAAAATAATGCCCCTTGCAGGCAGGAGCCTGCAAGTGGGCACATAGATAATAAAAAGAACTAAGAAAACCCACCACCTCACAGGATATGTGAGGAGGGGGAGTCAGCTATCAAAAGAAAGAAAAAAACGTCCCGCATTTGGAGCGAGAGGGGTTGGCATCATTGTCAGGTGTCAGTGGTGTTGGCGTCCAGCATTGGCATTGGCATCTGGTGTTGGCGTTATCGTCCAGCATTGGTTGGTGACACCAGCCGCTGCCATGTTGTCATCATCATTGGTGATGTGGCAGCAGCGCCACATCATCATATTCATTGTTGTTGTTGTTGTATTCATTGTTGTCATTGTTGTTGATGTTCATGGTAGGCAGTAGGGACATGGCACCACCACCACATTGACAAGGCCCGTTAACCACCCTGCAAGCAGGGGCTCGCAGTGGTGGGCATGGCATCTTGGTATGGTCTCATTAACATTGTTATAACATAATTAGAACCTAGAAAAAAAAAGAAAAGATGAGTTAATTGAAAATGAACATTAAATGAACATTACCTGGGGCACAAACAACATCTGTCGTTGTTTGTGCCCAATGTGTTTTGTTGGTGGCATTGTGGGCGTGGCGTCTTGGTGTGGTCTCGTTAACGTTGCTATAGCATAATTAGAACCTGGAAAAGAAAAGAAAAGATGAGTTAATTGTAAAAGAACATTAAATGAACATTACCTGGGTACAAACGACATCTGTCATCATTTGTGCCTGATGTGTTTTGTTGGCGGCTTTTGGTGGTGCTATCTGATGTGGGGGATGTGGGTGTAGTGGCAGGTGTTGACAGACTGGTGGTGGTGGTGGAAAGGCAGAGGAGGGGGGTCAAGGATGGTGGTGGTGGTTGTTGATGATGTATGCAGTGTGGAAGCTGTGAGAATAGTGAACCAAGTGGCACCACTTTCTTTTGGGTGCACAAACATGACTAAATGGTCCATGCCCAGCCTCAGGGTATATAAACCCTTGCTTTTTCATGCTTCTTTCCCTTGGGTCCACCCAATTACAATATTATTTTAGTTATTATATCATTTGATTATAATTAAATTACATCTACTTACATAGAGTATACTAAGTAGACTGAGGTTGGTTAGAACCAGTTTTAATCAGTTTCAAATAATTATTTGATTCAACGCAACTGCAACTGCTAGACTCACAGAACAAGGGCAACCGCAACCAGAAAAAGACCAAACCACAGTTCAGTTTGGTCCGGTTTCAGTTTTTTTCCAGTTCGATGAACCAGACTTTTAAACACTAGTCCCCTCCTCCTCGCTGTCTCCTGCTAGCCCCATCATTTGCTGCTGTTGCTGTCATTGTTTGTCATCCTCTTTTGCGTTCAGCTTGCCTTCTTGTTGTCCCATCTCATTGTTGTCTTGTGCCCTGCCCCCTTGTTCATCATCATGGTAGTCAGTAATTAGTATCTAAAAATGGTTGTTAGTAAAAACAAAAAGAAATGAGAACTGGAAAAAAAACCTACCTATGGCCCAAGAGACATTGTCAACATCTCTTGGGCCTCTTTTTCATTCCCTTTTCCTCCTGTCGTGGCCTGAACATTGTCATCATCGTGCCATGCCCATTGCCATTAGCAGCCACTCTCCCCCATGCGAGCAGTTGCTCGCACTGGCGGGGGGTGCTGGGTCATGGTCTCATCGTTGTTCCTTGTCTGGTGGATTGGTGGTCATCGTGCTGCTACAGTACAGATATAACCTATAATTAATGAAAATATGTGTTAGCTTAAAGAAAACATGAGAAAAGAAAAAAGCAAAAACTCACCTGGGGCCCAAACAACTCTATCGTCATTTGGGCCCATTTCATGTGCAATGCAGTTGGTATCTGTCATGTGCTGCCATGGGACCTGTGGGTGTGGGGTGTTCAGGGGGCAGTGGCAGCAGCAGGACGTGGGAGGGAGGCAGCATTGTCGAGTGGTGGTGGTGGTGGTGGTGGTGGGGATGATGAGCTGGCATCATTGTTGGTGATGCAGCTGTGTTGATTTGTCATCACAGCTGGGGTGGTACATAGATAGATCCAACTACTTACCTGTAATGATGCTTTAGTCTAATGGTTATATTGCTGCCTTAATTGTACTTTATCATGTGACTATGAGGGTTCAATCTCTGTGGTAGCCACTGATTTTTCAGTCAATTATATAAGCAACTGTCAAGAACTGTTCCTCGCCTGATCAGAACCTGCATCCATCTGACCCTTTTCCACATGTCAAACCCGACATTTGTCTACTCCTCCCAATTTCATTCCCAGCCGCCTTGCATTGCCCACACTGCTGTGCACCAGGCCACCTTGTACAGCATCCATGGCTGCCTTCCCAAGGCTGCCATCTCTATTGCAAATTTGACTATGGATTCCTGGCTCCCACTAGATAATTTATCTATGCAGTCAAGACACTGCCACAGTCTTCATTCCTGTTCTGCATTATTCTGGACTACAGTATTCAAGCTAGTTAGTTTTGCCTTGTATTCCTCAGTTTGTATATCGACATAGACTTGACTTTAACCTGCCAATCTAAACCTCCTTCTACTCCAACCTCAGTTCTCTAAGAGTCTGAACTCCATTCAACTTGACCTCTAGTCTCCCTCTGAAGTTCTAACCTCATCTGAACTTAACCTAACTCCTCCCTGCATTTACCCGCACCTTCCCACTTCTACCTCCAAACCTTCATCTTGAAATTAAAACCCCAGACGAGGTGAAGGGTGCAGCTTCTTACAAGCTGAAGCCAAGTCCTTTCCATTTCCCCTCCCACAGAATCCACAATGACCCAACAACCTTCCATAATCAACACCTGCAGGGTCTGATCGGATTCCAACAAACCTTCTAGGATCAGTTCTTAACAGCAACTCAGACTCCACTTGGATTGGGGGGGGGGGGAGTGTAAAGACCTCCTTGGCAGCTAGTGGATCAAATAAGTTAGGTTCTGGAGGGGTGGTCAAATGCAAACACTTTCTCTTTGAAAGAGAGGAGGAAGGATGGCAGGAGCCAGGCAGGTGAGAAGACTGATGCCCCCCTAGTTCTCTACTGCTGCCACATAACCTATGTTACCTTTGTATGTCCCTTTGAGCATCCACACCCAGTCCCCAACAGCCAGATGACTATTAGTAGTGGAGTCATGTTGACTGAGAACTTTTGTCCAATCTACAAAATCAACCTGCCCCCAGATGATTCCCATGTCACAGTGAACTATGCCAGGAGAAAGTCACAGATGCTGAACTAGGTCTTTGTTCATGGTCATTTCTAAGTAGACCCAGCCGTGAATGAAATTACACATAAACACAGATTGCAACTGGTGATGGGATGTCGCAGTTTGGAGAAGAAAGAAAACAATCCCTTGTTCCATGCCTAACTGGTTGATTGCTTAAGTGTTTGTCAGAGGCAATGAAGTTGACTTACCCTGCAGTGAACCCTCCACAATGGGTAGTCATGTGGCCCAGGTGATCTTGCAACTTCATCTGAGATGGTAGTGGTATAACTGATTGATGTGTTGTTATCGTCAGTTGCAGGAGCATGCTGCTGTGCTGCACTGTGAGAGTGTTCCAAAATCCCAGCTAAAAGTTCACCCAGTCCCTCCTCCCAATTGGGATGGATCCCTCCATGAGACATGCTGCAGAGAAACACTCTGATCAAGGCTATGGACTCTGTCATCAATGAAGTTGTCTGGATTTGTGTCCATGAGAAGCAATAGCCCACCCCAGAGAATAGTAACAAACTGTGATCCCATTCCCTGCTCTCACTCTCTGAATTATTTCCATCTTCCACCCTGGCTTCAATATTTATAAAGCAGTGAATGGATCTGGGGATCTGAGTTGAATGAGTGTCATGTTCTACAACTGAATAACTCCCTATTGTACCTGGCTCATACTGGCAATTAAGGCTTCTTGTCTGTGCATAGAATCACAAAGCATCAGCTTATCATTCAGGAAAATGCCATGCGAGAGACTAGGGCTTTAATATCTATGCATAACACCAAAGCATCTGTCCTTATGACATTCTATTCATACTTTTGTGTCTTTTGACACTCTTATGGGCTTTCGTTGAACACTGTAACTTAATTTATATTCTATGCTATGACAACAAAAGAAATGAACTTACATGGGGTGGACGATGGTGGTTGGAGACAGAGTGGGAAGGCATGCAAAGGTGGCAGATGTTTGTTGATATTGCACGAGATGTTTGAGTTTCAGGTATTCCAGGCTTTCTAAATAGAGTTAAGGTTAGGGCTGGCCAACTTTGTTGCTGTTTAACAAGCCCAGAATATCTGAAACTCAAACATCTTGTGCAATATCAACAACATCTGCCACTTTCACACACCTTCCCACTCTGTCTCCAACCACCACCAATGATCTCCCTTGTCATTCGTTATCCACCCAAGCCTTCAAGACTCTGTGGATAGTTAGTAGAATAAACTGGTATTTTGTCAGCAATGAACACTAAACCATCAGCCCTTTTTAAGGACTAACATGGATATGGCTTATCCAGTTACATAACCAGATAATAACCATATCACAGATCCAGATCGGATATGGATAGATTGGTATGGGTATCTGGATACAATGCGGGTATATGGGTAAAACCGTAAACCTGACATTGCCAGACAATACCATTGTCACTGCCATCAACCACCACCACCACACTTTGACAATGCCATCAACCACCACCAGCACCATTGACACCACTGCCTTCCACCTTCCCACCCTATCACCACCACTCCCACACCTCTAACCGCTGCTCCCAGCTCCACTCAGTCCCCTCTATCACCACCAGACCCTGCAAACAATAGGGCAAGGCAGGGGTTACCCCTGGGTGTCAAATCTCATACCCTTACCCCTACCCCTGAACACCCTACCCTTAGGGGTAAGGGTATGGAAACATATAAGGGTTGCCAAGGGTATGGGAGGGTTTGTCAATGGTACAAGGGTTTGGCACAAAATCAACATATTTAGAGCAAAATTCATTTGAAAAGTGTTGATAACTATTGTATTTACTATTAATATCACATATTAATACCTCTTATTAACATATGAAAGCCATTATCATGTTGGACAATCCCAAATCTGAATTTAATTGATGAAAATCTTGAATATGAGTCTTTGTAGCTGAAGAAATCAAATGATATTCTTACATAAGCATACCCCTGGCATACCCCTGTGCCCTTAGTAAGGGTACAGGGTATGCAAGGGTATGAACTTCCAAACCCCTACCCTTACCCCTCATACCCTTAGCCCAAAAACACAAGGGTATACCCCTACCCCTGCCTTGCCTTAGCAAACAAGCTTTTGGAGCTACAACGTGGGCCCAAGTGATGCAATTGTCATTGTTTGGGCCCTAAGTAAGTTTTTTTCTTCTTTGTTTCCCATTATCATGAATAACTGATTACACTTTGTTATTTTCTAGGACCTAGACTACTGGGATGACACAAGATGACACATGTCCACGATGCCCATGTAAACCCCCTCCTCCCCATCAAATGGGATGCGAGGGTGTGGATTAGGGTCAGAAGGGCAACGAGGGGCACTGGGAGACCCAGGAGGTGGGATACCCATACAGTAAGCACCTCCCAGCCCCTCGATGTGCACCACATCACTAACACCCTCCTAACCCCCTTGACCTAGGCACTACAACCCCCATGACATGCCTACAGGCCCAGGCATGCCCAGTACCTGCCCCTCGCAGGGCAGATTGTGGGTGCTGATGCCTAGGACCCAGTGGGAGATGGCAGGGAGGAGGAACAAGGTGGCAGGCCACCACCACCACACCCATGACAGATGACATGCCACACCCACAATGGACAACACGCCACACCCACGACCAATGTGCCACACCTGTGATAGATGATGCACCCCACCCATGATGGATGGCACACTACACACCTCTAGCCTCATGAACAGTTACTCGTGGGGTGCATGGTGCATGGAACAACAACAATAGGAGGAACGAGTGCATGGAGGGGGGCCAAACAACATGAATGATGTGTTGTTTGGGCCCCAGGTACATTTTTTTCTTCCTTAGTGTGTTTTATTCACTAACAATAGTTTCTTTCTTTAGGATGTATACGATCTACCATGCTCACCCATGAACAACACCCACTGCCACAAGCCACTGCTTGTGGGGTGGTGGATCCTATACCCCACTGCCTACAAGATGACACCCATGCCCTTGAGCAACTGCTCGTGGTGGATCCCTTACCCCCCTGCCTATGAGACGACACCCACACTTGCAAGCAACTGCTCATGGGGTGGTGGATTCCTTACCCCACTATGAGACAACACCCATGCCCGCAAGCAACTGCTCATGGGGTAGTGGATTCCCTACCCCGCTGTCTACTCCTCCACTTAGCTCCTGTAATCAAGGGAACCTGCAATTGTGGGTCTTCTCAGATGCAGGAGCTATTGGTGAAAGATGGGTATGGGTGCAGTAAGTGTGGCGTGGCCCATGCTTGTGTAGGCACAGCTATATATAGCTATTTTGAAACTCCACTGATATTTGACAACACATTCTTTCTTCCCTACCCCCATGCCACCCAGGAGTTCTAGTCAGTGTGGTCAAGGTTCTAGCCAATGACTAACACCTGTTAGCCATGGGAATACCCCTGGGATTCATGGTACAACCTCAAGAAGCCAAGAAACGACACCTGGATCCCTTCCTTGCACACCATTGACAACTCCCAAGCACTCATATGTGGAATCTCACAGCCACCCTGCAGTAGTTGCATCTCCAGTCCATCATCACCAACGGAGGGAGGCTCCTGGAATTCATGCACAGACTGATCTAGAGGTTTGGAATTTACCTGATGAGGATATTATTAGTAAGTTTCCTTATACCCTGTCCCTTGTGAATTTTTATTAGCTGCTTCAAGGGCAGTGTGGAGGTCTGAGGTCTATGACCACTATGATGTTTCTCTGATCCATGAATGTGCTGAGGATGGCTCCCCACACCATCTTAATTTTGTATTTACTTGTAAAATGTATCCAACAACTCACTCCCATATGCATGCATGGAGCAAAACATCTGGGGGAACAAGCAATCTCCAGCTTGGTGTAGCTCAGTGTAATAAGCGCCATGGGATCTCAGGCACTCAGGTTGCAAAATCTGGTCCTCCATATTCTGAGGCAGCTCATTGTGCACCTATTGCTCTTTGCTGTGTGAAGAATCACCGGCCATTGAACTCAGTACTTGATGAAGATTATAAGACAGAGGTCCAAATGCTCTGGTCTGGTATGAAAGTCCCTCATTCTATGACTGTCAGCCGGGATGTGAATGCCATGTACTTGGAGATGTCAAAGCATGTTCAGAATTATTTTCAGGCTTGTTTCCCAACTTTCTATATATTACTGTTTAATTATATGCATAAATAGGCTCTCAACAGCACCATTCATCTGGTTCTTGATGGGTGGACAGCACCAATTTTGGCTTCATATCTTGGTCTGGTAGTTGTCTGGTATGAAAATGGATTGGTCCACAAAGCAATTTTGGACTTCATTTGGCAAGATTGGTTTTTCTGTGTCATTGCCAAAATACTCATTTATTTGTAGACTCACATCTAAACATAGTGGAGATTATCTGGCAAAGGTTGTAGCAGAATGTCTTGAACAGTTTGGACTTGACAAACTAGTAAGAGCTATTCACTTTGTCAACTATATATAACAATTATTGTAGCTTCATGCATTATGCATGGATAATGCAAGCAATTGTGATGGTTTGGCAAAATATCTTGCAAGGCTGATACCTTCATTTTGTGGCATGGCATCTCATGGACGATGCTTTGCACATATTATCAACTTAATTGCAAAGGTACAAACTCTGTTATTTATATTACTGATTAGCTAATATGATATTATAATTGCAGATACTCATTTCCTTTTTTTTTCAAACCCCACAAGAAGAAAAAGGCCATCAAGGTTGCAGCAGGTGCAGTACCTCAATATGCTCAGGGTTGTGATATTCCTTTGGATGTGGTCCATTTTGAGGAAGAGTTTGTGCTTGAGGAAGGTGAAGATGAGCTGCTGGGTGAAGAAAATTGAGGAGGAGGCAATTGATACTGCTGCAATGGAGTTGGAGGATGATGGCTGTGGTGTGCATGATGACTTGGTTGTTGGTTCACTTCATGGAACAGCAATCTGGATGATGGCAGAACAAGGGGTTGTTATTGAAAAAGATGAAGAGCAGATGGCATTACAAATTTTTCCATGTGTAAGTCTTCAGTAACTTCAATTTATGATAGCTAACTGCTCAATAGGTTGCTGGACTTGCTCGCCAGGTACATGATTCTTCTACTCTGCATGAAAAGTTTGATAGACTTGTTCAGAAGGACACTGAGCTGGAAGGCAGCATAAAAATGTTGACCCAACGTGTTCTCACACAATGGAACTCTGACTTTGATGACTTAAAAGCACATATTCATTTCAAAAGTATTGTCCAGTCTCTTACTGGAGTGGCAGCAAACAAGTTATAGGCATACCTGTTGACTGATTCACAATGGAAACTAGCCGAGGATTAATTTTGGAGGTTTTTAATTTTCTGATATCTATCTCATATAAAAATTGACAGTCTCATGGTTACAGATTTTTGAAGATGCTACTAAACTTTTTTCAACATCAGAAGTACCATTGATTGTGGATGCAGTGTCCATCTTGGAGACTCTCTGCAGGCTGTTCGTGATGATGAAGATGATGAGCTTCCCAATGTTGTCTGGGTGGCAGCACAGGCAGCACTGCTTCTCATGCATAAATACTCACTCTTATCAGCTGATTGTGAGCTATATCAAATTGCAATTGGTTGGCTGTTACCCAATTTCTGCTGAGAATTTTGCTTATTTTTTGTTTTATTTTAGTCATGTGTCCTGACCAGAAGTTAAAGTGGTTCAAAGATCATGGTTGCACTTCAGCTCAAATCAGAGACATCAAAAAATTGGTTGTTAATCACTTTAAGGAGTCATCTGATGCTCATGAAGAATCAGCTCTAGTGGTATTTTTACTACTGTCATATAAATTGCTACTTACTAATTTTTTGCTAGCCAAAGAATAAATGGATCAAGACATCAGCTACTATATCAACACATGGACCTTCTGATAACATCACAACATATCTTTTGGATCCAGTTCTTGCATCTGATGCAATTGCAGAGGCTGGTGGTTACATGCAATATTGGCACCAAGCAAGTGCATGTCGTCCATGCCTGGCAAAAATGGGCTCAGACTTTTGCTCTGTGCCAGGTGAGTGTACATTATTGTATGAGGTATCCAGGCCCTCACATGGGTTTTAGCTTCCTCAGTTGATGCTGAATGGGCATTTTCAAGTGGACATCTCCAGATCAGTCACCTACAGCATAACATGAACTCACCACATAGGTAAGCTACATTGTATCAAATGATACAACCTATCAAACACATACATTGTATCAAATGATACAGGTTTGATGGATGCTGTCAAACTCACTATATAAAGTCACTATACTATATTAACCAATGACCACATTGTACACTGATTATTATACCTTACAATAGACATGCATTAGGAATGTAATACAGACATTAGTAATGTTTGAAATGCAATGGGCACAGACATGGCCACAGACATGGGGACAGACACGGGGATGGCCACAGCATTGCCATCGGGCATGGACATGGGAATGGGAAATATTAACCTATGAATACTATTGACTGTACATTGTATTATCTGTTTTGATGGACGCTGTCGACCTCACTATATATTTGTACATACTCTATTAGTTAACCAATGACTACATTACTACTTTACTTGCTGTACCGTACAGATGGTACAGACATTAGTAATGTTTGAAATGCAATTGCAGGGGAAGGGGACAGGGGCAGGAGTGGGAGCAGGGATGGGAGTGGGGATGGGGACTATTGACTGTATACATTGTATTATCTGTTTCAATGGATGCCATTGAACTCACTATATATTTGTACATACTATTAATTAACCAATGACTACATTACTACTTTACTTGCTGTACCATACAGATAGATGTGCATTAAGAACATAGTACAGACATTAGTAATGTTTGAAATGCAATTGCAGGGGAAGAGGATGGGGGCGGGGGCAGGGACTGGGATGGGGAAGTGGCACTGACATCGGGGCTTGACAGGACCACAAAAACAATGATATTACTATGTACAATGTACTACTACCCACAACACTATATATACATGATGCATCATTCAATGTCAGTGTCCATCATCTCATCAGGGCTAGACAACCAAGTCTCATCGACATAACTGAAGTCTGCAGGAGTGTAGATCGGCAGAGTGAAGTCTGTGGGAGGGTAGGTTGGAAAAGTGATATGAGAAGGAGTGGGGTTCTCTATCTGTGATGTGGTAATGGAATCTTCTACATCAGAATCAGCCTCGTATTCACCATTAGATCCAGTCTCTGAGGATGACAGAAAAGCATCTGCAGCATCAGATGCAGTGGGGAAAGCAGCCACATCTGTCAAAGTTGGATTGGTGGCTGGAGATGAGGAGGTAGAATTGGAAAGATAAAAGGGAGCAGCATCAAAGCCAGTCAGGGAACCTGTAGGGGAAGACAATGACTGATCATTGTTGCCCTGCCATGCCATGAGTGCCTGAAAGATGGTGGGCTGATCAGCATCACTTGACACATCGTCTTTGCCTTGCCATGCCATGGCTGCCTGAAAGGCAGTGGGCTGATCTGCACTTGACACATCATCTTTGCCTTGCCAAACCATGGCAGTGGGCTGGCTGGCTTCTGCATCGGGCAAGGCATTGGGGATGGGAGTGGGAGTGGGAGCAGGAAAGGAAAAGGGAGTGGGAGCGGGAGAGGGAGCAGAGAGGGAGCAGGAGAAGCAGCGCAGCCAGGAGGCAATAAATCATCTGCTCCATTGCCTGATACCGTGGGTGGTCGACCATAGGCATTGGATGCAACTGTTGAGACTGTTGGTGTGCTTGACCACACCTTTCTTCCCTTTGCACCATCAGGCAGAGACAACCAATACCCAGAATGCTGTTGTTTGCCTTTGCTCTTGGTCTTCTCATTAGCACCCAAAACATCACTTTCTGTGATGTCGACACCCCAGGTCCACTTGTAGGAGCTGGGGGGAAGGAACTTCAGATGCTCAAGCTCCACCTGTGCATTTGCTGCCACCAGTTCTGATTTTCTTCTAACTGCTGTTTGCCTTGAAGGTTGCCCAGCATGTTGAGTGGGTTTTGATCCCATTGCCAAAGCCTGTGGTTCAGCCTGGAGCTCCTTCAAGGCAAGCTCATGAACTCGGTGTGATGCTGCTGCTTTCCTGACATTGGCGTTCAACACAGCATCTGCTGATGATTTGCAGCCATCTATAAACTGAAGCACATCATTCAAGAGACCCTGGAGGTTGATGCAGGATTGGCAATTGGCAGCAGGAGCAGCAATGGCTTGGGAGGTGGGAGTGGGCAAGTCAGACTCAGTGAAGTACTGCTTATGGTGATCAAGGCACTGATCCAGGGTGTCGATGCCCATAATGCTTTCTGCTGCCAGTTCACTATGATGTCTCCACCAATGCAGGGCATATGAGGGCACTAGACTGCTTGTAAGTTCGGGGGCAACACCATCATCCAACATGGCCAAGAGGGATGGATGGAATCTGAGTGGTAGGTGGTCAAAGTTTACCTCAGCAAGACTGTCAGCCAATGAACAAACCAGGATTGGCACCTTGAACACTAGGCCGATTGATGTGGCAAAGCCAATTTGAGACATGATGCACAGCTGCAATATTTTTCAGTGACAAATCTCTTACTTGATTCATAAAAGATCCTGCTTACAAGCTCACAATATAGAACCTTTTGCATCCATTTTTGCTTTAAGACATTTGCCCCTTGCATGTGCAACAGGACTTGATGGAAATGGGACTCTGCATACCAAATGATCTACTGTGTACATATTTGGAGTGGACCTTTCGGCCCCAATTGTAAAGAAAAAGGGTTGAAGACTGAGAGACATTTATTTGACATGTTGATCATGATTAAAGATCAAGATGATTGAGTTTATGTAATAGAGGGTTGTAGAGGGGAGATGCAATCAATGTTTGCTGATGTAAATGCAGTGTCAGCCCTGAACGCTAATTCACACCATAAAGCCTGCTGACAGTTAGCATAGGCTAGGGGGCCAGGCAAGGTATTCTCTGAGTGCAAGGCTGACTGCCACCGTTCACTGTGATAAATGAAATACCGCACAGTCCACTGCATTTAATATGTGACCAGCAGAAATTCCTCCTTCCATCTATGTCTCTGAGCCTGTGAGCGAAGCCAATGTACTCTCGCCTGACTATCCAAGAAGTTCAGTGCAATGCAAATGAATAGCCACAAAATAGACGTACATTCCCAGAATTGATCAGCAGGACCGGGAGTGGGGCCATAAAAGGAAGCGGGAGTGGGGATGGGAGCGGGAGCAGGTACAGCAGTGGGAGCAGGTACCACAGTGGGAGTGGGTATGGCAGCAGGTACCACAGTGGCAGCAGCATCGGGGAAGGCAGTAACACCAGTCCAAATGTGAGAATTATGCCAAATCCAGGACAGACAAATATTAGTGGAGCCTGGCATATTTGGGTTCAGAATAGCTGTGCTAGCATTGAGGTCATCCTTTTTTAACTGCTGAAACGTTATTTAAGGTGTCAGTGTCACAATCCAGTGCCACCAATCTGCTTCAGCAATGGTTATACATTCAGGAATGCAGGGCAATTTTGTTAACCAACTCCTGGACAGTGGCTCGTGCTCGTGTGTGAACCACCTTTCTTGGGGCTGCTCAAATAATGTGTGAATATTGAAACAACTTGTCCACAATGAGCTCCCGCAGCCGATGCAGCAGTCGGCTTGCCTGATTCTTCCTGAGCTGAATCTCCACCTCTGCCAGAGGGTTATTAAGTGAGAGGTATACTTGTTGCTCCTCAACTGGAATAGCATTTCTGTCAGCTGGAAGATGTGAAGGCCCTGATGCTGTAGGTGTGTCTTCATCTGAAGGGTCTAAGTCATCAGAGTTGTCAACATTGTAATGGCTGATTTGTGATGGAGCAATGTCATGGTCAGCAACATTGGCAGCATTTTGTAAATCTGTTAAGGTTTCCATGTGGGATGCGAGAGCTTCCCTTTCCTTTTCAACAGATTGCATGTCAGAAACATTTGGTGATGTACCAAGTTGGTGGACTTTGTCTCGTAATTCAATCCTGGTGTATGCCAACAATGGAGGTCTTTACACTCCCCCGTATTCCTATAGGAATCCGATGATTCCAATGATTCCGATCGGACTCTGATCGGAATCCAACCATATTCCGATGTCATTCTCACCAGCCAAATTGACATGAAATGGCACATTTAGTCCTAGTCCAGTCCGATGTAGTCCAATCAGAGTCCGATCGGACTATCGGAATTTCCTAGGAATTTCCGATCATATAAATCACATAGGACTAGTCCGAAGTTATGCTAAGACATCAGACAACATAGGATTCTGATAGGAATGAAAGCAGCCTTGCTTAGTAATATAGTATGAAAAATTAAACACACAGACAAGAATTGAACACTTGACTACAGAAGATTATGTAAGCATAAACTGACAACAATACCATTAGGCTAAACAGTCATTACAGGTAAGTGATCATACTACACTACATACCTTCCCGTGGGTGTGATGACACAGCACATAGCCATGTCATCACACCTGCCAGCTCATCAACTCCCACCACCACCACCAACAACGACAAGCATGCCACCTCCATCCCCCCACCTCAACCACCTCAACCCAGCAACTCCCACCACTCCCACTTCACCCCCATCTCTAGACGAGCCCCCAAGACCAGAAACAACTGGTTTCGACGCCGAATGACGCCCAAACGACGCAATCGTTGTTTGGGCCATAGTAAGTTTTTTTTTTCATTTGTTTTTTGCTTTTGTAAACTAACTAATTCATTTGTTTTGTTTCTAGGTTCTAATCTACATGAGTAACGACAGACTGATGCGAGCCAAACCCGCACCCAATGACGCCCCTGGCAACTGCCCTCCTCCCCATCAAAACGGGATGTGAGGGTATCAATCATGGTCAGGAGCATGGGGAGCAACACCAGGAGACCCCAGAAGGGGAATACCTGCCCGGTAAGCACCACCTGACCCCTCCCCTTGAGCCACGTCACTGACGAACTGACAATGCACCCACCCCATGCCTATGAGCTGCTGCTCATAGGGTGGATTGTGAGTGCATGGACCCCCCACGACACCAATGACATCCAGCACCCCCCATCACCACTGTGAGCGACTGCTTGCGGGGTGTATATGGGGTGTGAGAACATGGGAACGGCGTGGAGGGATGACGATGGCACCAAACGACACGCCTATGAGCAGCTGCCCATAGGGTGGTTTGTGGGTGCAGATGGCAAGGGGGATAAATGACAAGGGTGACGAAACAACAAGGGGAAAGGGAATCGACGAGCAGAAGGGGAGACGATGGTGACACCCACCCCACGCATGCCTATGAGCATCTGCTCGTAGGGTGTTTAAGGGGAGGGGGAGGGAGGGAGGGGATGATGGACAAATGCCACCACCAACATACGACGCACCACCCACCACCAGCCTCGTGAGCAACTGCTTGTGGGGTGGACAGTGGGTGGAACGACGAGGGAGGGGAGATGAGGGAGGGGAGGGAAGCCACGGGGGAGGCGAGGTGAGGGAGGTGAAACACGATGGAGACGAGAGGGAGGGGAAACAATGGGACAGGGCTGACGAGACAGCCAACGTGACGCACCACTACCCCCTCCCCCCCGCGAAATGGGGGGGTGGGTTTTTTTTTGTAGAATTTAAAATAGTATAATTAAATAGTATAATCAATTCTCCCCCTCACATTTGCATGGGGGTTTTTTTTTAAATCTATATTAGTTATCTACTCCCTCGCGAAGATGTGAGGGCTCAACAATTTTTTTTCGAGCTCTTGTGACAGAGGTTAAAAATAAGTGAACTAATCCTAAGTGCTTTAAATGAACTTTATATTACATATTTATTAATGCTCCTGTGGCTCAACTGGTTGAGCACTTGTTTGGTAGTGATGTCACTTATATCCCAAGGTCTAGAGTTCAATTCCTGCTCTGCCCATTTATTTTGTAAGCACTTTCATCAAGTTAAGTCTTCCGAAATGGTGTGGTATTCTGACTACTACCTGTTGGAATTGCATAGGACTTTACTCGGAATTTACTAGGAATTTCTTGGAAATAAAAGTACATGGTCATCAAGATACATTCCGATTGGATTCCTATTGGACTCCTAGGACTATTGTTGGACTAGTAGGACTCCTATCGGATTCCGATCAGACTCTTATTGGAAAACTCGGACTCCTAGGACTCCGATAGGAATACGGGGGGGAGTGCAAAGTTGTGCAACAATGGGTTGTGATATATGAGTATGTTAGGCAGTACTTACTGCATTTGTTGAATGATGATTGTGAAATCAATCCACTCCTCAACCGCAGATTGAACTGGTGCCAGTGCCGCTCCCATTGCCAATGCCAATGCCATTCCCACTCCCACTCCTGATCCCCAAGTGGCATAGATATCCATGGCCTTAACATCTGTCAGCCTGAGCAATTCTGCTGCAGTCACTTCATCCTCCCATCTTTGGACCGCCTGTTGACCAAATGCTGCTGTAAGGTCAGCATGGTGCTTGCCGAGTTGCATGGAGATCTCAAGGGCTTCTTGGGATTTTGCACACAGCATAGTGGTCATGCCAAGCATTTTCTTGTGATTTGAGTCTGTAGCATGATCATCGAGCATTTCTGCCCAATGTGGCAAGGTCGCTGTCCTGACTGTTGGGGAAATGGAATTCAGCAATGACCACAGGGACTCTAGTATTTCTCCTGCTACGATGCCAGAGCCTGGAATGAAAGATGGAGCATAGCAAAAAAAGCATTTGTCCTTGTGACCATGTACATGCATAAGCCCAATGGCCTGGTCAATGGTCAGGTCAGCTGGAAGATGTGGACCAATGCACTCCGGAAGGTAGATGATGTACTGGCAGACAATGTCATAAATCCCTGTTGAGGGTCAACCCTGGTAGTCTTCAGTGCTTGAAGGAAAGCAAAGTCAACATTCTTTTGCTGTTCTCCCTGGAACAAGTCTACCAATGCATTGGGTGCATAACATCCATGTCGCACACATGCAATGGCAGCTACTCCAGTCCTATCACATGCCTTTGATGCCAGAAAAGCATTCACAATGGCTAGGAATTTATTTTCACAAGGTGCCTTCTGCAAAAGGGGCACAGATTAGATCAGATCAGATCAGGAGTGGGCATGGAAACGGGGGTGGGAATGGCCACAGCCTCAGGAATGGCAGCGGCAATGGCAAGGGAAGTGTACTTACTGTTAATCATTCTATGGCATCTTGGAGAAACTGTATTCAGCCTGATTTGGGGCCATCCCAGCTCCATCCCATAGCCATATATCAGTATCAGAGTTTTTCTGCTGAACATGGTCAGCTTTGAAATTGCCATTGGCCACAAATACACATTTAAAAACAAATCTAAGGTGTAATATCATTTTAGAGACCACTACACAAAGCAGGTGCTTAATCACCCACCAGTTCTCATCGTTCTTCCAATTTTCTGGTATATTTATGCCTACTTGAGGACAAGTTGGACAGAAGTTGGTGAGTGATCCTGGTTCAGGTTTCAATGGATCTTTTTGATTGTGACCATACCCAGCCCACTTCAATCTTTTTCATCCAATGCCATAAGCGGGACATGCACTGAAGCTCATGGTAGAGGTTGACCACTTCTGCAGGCCTCATTGGCAATGTGATGCACCTAATCAATTGGTAAAACTGGTAGGCTGATGCCTTCAATTCCAGATTACAGAGCCAAAAATGATCCAGGACATGCATGGTGAAAAGAGTGCATATTTTGTTGAAGCTGGTGGGTAGCAAGTTACTGCTTACCAGGTCCAAGGGAATTCTGTGCTCCCCTTGACATTGGCAGGTAACCATCGCCAAGTGATGTATTCCATTTGTATGCACCCCACGGATGTAACTGTTGTTCAAGGCATCAGCAGTGGGTGGTCTGAATGTAATATCAGCATCGGCATCGGGAGCGGGCCCAGCAGGAGCAGGAGCAGCATCAGTCCTCATGTGTTCAGCTATTTCAGTAGCATTAGGCAAATATGGATCAAACCCATGGATGTCTTCATCAGCATGTTCAACTTCATGTGCGTCATCGCCATCAAAGAAGTCTTGTAGCCTATCATCAACATATGTATCGTGCGCTTGAATCAGAAGCTCATCAAGGGAATCAAAAAATGCTTCATCGTCCCCCACTTCATCTGTTGTTGCCATTGCTGCTCCCAACTCATGATATGGGGCCAATGCTGATTGATGTGATGAAGGCTGATGCTGATCATCACCTTCCCAATTGGCAGACTCTTGTTCTGCTTTATCCTTCATGTCCTCGAATGTTTCCAGATATTCCATTTGGAACTGAAGAGCATTGCAAATCAGCTGATCTGTCAGATTCTGTCTGGTGCTGAACTAAGAGGTATGTGCCAACCTCCCATAACTCAGCCCTGTGAAAGTGCATGCCAGTCTAAGATTCAATGTGATGGAAGGGATTTTGCCTGTGTGTTGCCCGCATACATGTTCGGCAAAGCATTCTTCCTAGCAAACAATTGATGCATCTCCAAATTGCCTGTTTATTGAATGAACAGTGGTTGCAAACTTGTTTGTCAATTGACCATGCCTGCCGAGACAGAGATGCTTGCAGCAGTTCATCTATTTATCCAACAAACTCCAAGACATAGTCTTGCTGCCTCTGTTATTTGTACATGAGCCTCAGTAAATCAATCAATATCAGAAACTGACCATGCTGATCTGTGGCCAAACAGGCTCATTGGTGATGATGCTCAACCTGGAAACCCAAACAAAACCCACAAAAAGGCTTCAGATGGTATAACATGAGTCAGAGGAAGGGTGCAAGGCCCTCTAGATGTCACCTGTCAGATTGACCATCAAATAGTCATAAAAGGACTGCTTGTCAAAGCAGTTTGAGGCTAAAAGAATGTGTTTTGAGGACTTGCAATGATTTTCAAGATGTCGCGATATTTTTCAAAGAAGTCTCAAGGAATTTCGAGTACACAGATATGTTTGGATGCAAGATCGGGGGACTAGACAAGTAGTAGAAGTGAAGAAAAGGTTAATTGAGGGAAGTGAGAGCGAAAATAGTGTAATGCGAGGAATTTCGAGGAATTTCGAGGAAGTGGAGCATAAAACACCAAACTTCGGACTGAATAAGACTAAATTGAACTCTCAAATCACTGTGATCTGGGAGGAAGACAACGACTTTCTTGTTTTTCTTTGTATCTAGTACATCTTTTTATATAAAATAAAGAAAGTACCTAAAAAGGCTAGAGAACATGAGGCAAACATGTGGAAAACTCGAGGCAAAAGACAATATAAGTATATCAGAACAATAAAGTGAGCCTAGAAGGGGTGAATATAACACATGATGAAGAAATAATAAGAAAGAATAGCTAAAACTGGACTGTCCTTGTTATAAATTGAATAAAAGATCGGAAACTGCTTCAAGTGGATTGTATGCATGCACATGCAGTCGAAATGTGTTCGATATATGCGATATAGTGTCCCATGTGTCCAGCATGCGTCCGAAGATCATTCGAACAGGAAATACTGTGTCTGACGATGTTTTTCGAGGTTCGATGTTTTTCAAAGATTTTCGAAGTTTCTTCGGACTTCGTTCGTGGCCCAATATTGGTGCGATATTGTTCGACGATGGTAGGGGATATGTCTGGCATGTGTGCAATGAGTATTCAGATAGCGATATAGTGTCCGATGTCAATTTGCGATGTTCGATGATTTTCGAAGTCGGTTGAGGAAATATTGGACTTGTTCAAAGGCCAATATCGCTGCAATATTGCTCAATACTGGTTCAGAACCCATCAACAATGCTCCAAGTGTATATCCTGAGCTGTTTGAAGGTTGGGGGAGTTGTACTATGGCGGCTGAAGGCATATGAAGAATTTTGAGGTGTCACGAAGAATTTCAAAGCATTTTCGTGACTTTGTAGAGGTTCATAGAGGTTCGTAGAGCTTCAGAGGGGTTCGTAGAAGTTCGGAGGGGTTTGTATGGGTTTGTAGAGCTTCGACGACAATTGTAGATGTGATTTTCCAAGCTTGAACGACAAGGTGGACCTATCATCGGCCACCTGAGGTTCTTGCATATCCCATTCTGGAGCAAGACCTGGATTGTCATGGATACCAGCTGAACTCGATTCACCACATTATTCTGTAACTGGAGGCAAGGGAACCTTGATATGCTTCATTTTTGGTCCATGTCTCATGTTGCCCTCAACTTCCTTATGTGTGACAGTATCCACCACATCATCATTGTCCTCATGCAGGGTGGCATTGTTCTTTGATCTTCTCTTTTGCTTGTAAGGAGCTCTTGTCAGGTTCATGATGATTGGGGGGAATCAATTGCATTGATGGGCTATTTATTGTACTATTGACCTCATGTTATCCTCATGTGATCCTCATGCCAAATGACAAGTGAAGCCAATGGCAAGGACAATTCCTTCCTCCACATCAATCCCCTCCAATGCCACCTGAGCCATCAGAGAACCCAGGACACAGATGGTACCAGAAGGGGAGCCAATATATGGTTGAAGAGCAGAAGATCATTGAGCCTTATAAAGATGGATTCCGATCTCAGGAATCAAAAGCTGCCCAATTGCAAATACTCAAGACTGATATTCTCCCCACCATCTTTAATTACTGGGCATCAATTGAGATGACCCCAATAGATCCAGAGGAGAGTTGCATGCATGCCAAGGTGGGCTATCATCCCATTCAATGTTGTATTATTGATCACATTGCCAGGAACTAACAAACTGGCTTTCAGACAACTGGTGAATGATGAAAGGCTCCTCAAGGAAGTCAAACAACTTCAAAGTGAAGCGATCAGAAGTGATCTGGAGCTTACACCAGGACCAAGTTTGGAAAGAGATAGGAGATATGTTAGGTGTTCAGGATGCGTCCACAAGTACACCTGGATGGTTCCAGAACTGACTGCCAGCCATCAAGAGGGTTTTTGAAAGCATGACTGCAGAGGAAAAGGCAGTGCTTGAGGCTGAGCAGGAGAAAATGGAGGGGGAAGGTTATCCAGAGAAAATGAAGTGAATGTATGTTAACCCATTGCCATTGCCGTTGCCATTCCCATTGCCACTGCTGATGATGTTATTGATGTTTTGCAGTCGAGCAGAGAAGAACCTGGTTAAGTGAGTGGAGGAGACTGCACAACAACAGTGGCTAGAAATGGGGGTGCTTTCTGTGACATTCACAGCCTACACTGCACCTGATGGTTTGATGGTTGTTGATGCGTGAGTGAAAATCTTCTGCTGCTGTTGCTGATCCTGCTCCCAATCAGTCACAAAAATGTTTCATCGTTGATGGCCACCCCTGCATGATCCTTCATAGACACATATAATAATGAGATCACAGAGCTCAAGCGCCACTTCATGGGCTATATCAAGGCTTTACGTGCATCAGACATTGCTTCAAGGTCAACAGTGCATGGTGACTCAATGCAAATCTGACTTGAGATGACTAGCAATGGGTTCCCCATCCTACCCACACCATGGAAAGGCTCACTGTACAAGAAAAAAGAGCTGGAGGGATGGTTTAAGTTGTATGTTGGGCAGCATTACAGTATGATCACTTCCTTTTTAATGAGTTGTTACTTATCTGCATGCAGAACTAGCGAACAATGGTTGTACTCACCATGTCCCATTCACAGCAATTGCTGAGCACACATTGACATTCATCAATCCTGAAGTGTCATAGAAGACTTCTTCAACCACATTCTGCAGCAGCAAATGGCACAGGGCCCTGAGAGGGCATTCAGGTTCAAAAGAATCAAGCTACATAATGGTAGTGTCTCTCCTGCACAATATCCTAATGATTTGAATAGCCCTACACCTTCTCGATGGATGTGCAAACACACTGGCCAATGTAATGCAGATGCTGCTGCCATGCCCAATGTAGACTCCCCCGCTGCCATGCCTGGTGTGGACAACCCAGTGGCCAGTGCTGACTCATCCACTCCTGCTCCCATGCCCATGCCCATGCCAACCATGAGGGCCAATCCCAAGGCTTAGCTGCATCTTCACCCAACCCACATTCACAATCAAGAGCCATAAAAGCTGCAAAAGGCAAATCCAAGCCAAAGAAACCTGGCCAAAGGTCAACAGCAGAACAGGCACACAACTCAGACACAAGTGCAACTCTGTTGAATGATGTACAAGTCCATCAAATGATGATGGACATACTCTGTAGAGCTGGCATTGCTCAGCCACAGCACAGCCAATCAATGGTCCAGGTGATGGTGAACTGCAGTATCTTATACCTCAAGACATGTACATGAGGTACATGGGACCCATGTCAGGCAACAATGTGAATGACCCCCCTATTGATCCATCCCTGTTCTGAAACAACAACTCCTCAACAAACATCACAATATCCTAAACCTTGCCCCCTTTTTGGCAGCCAGGACATGGGAGCAGCCAGCACAGGTAGGGCACAGCACGGGTATGGGTAACACCATGTGTTTTTGGTCATGGGTATGCATGGGTACAGGTATGGGTATGGGATTGCCATACCCAGGCAACACCATGCCCTTTTCCATGGTGTTATGGGTATGTGCAGGTATGCTGGTACCCAGATTTTGGTCAGGTGAGTGATCATCTGTGTTGAGATTTCGACTTTTTAATGACATATCATGGGAAAAACCCACAAGTCATGGTGACCTGACTCATGGGTTTACCCCCTGTGATGAGATGCGAACATCTTTTTCAGCAAATTTCTATCAAATATCATGAAAAATAACAGTAAAAAATGCACGGGTACTTTTTGATGACATATTGCAGGACAACCCACAAGTCAGGGTGACATGACTCACGGGTTTACCCCCCGTGAGAAGATGCAAACATCTTTTCCTATCAAATATAATGAAAAATATCAATACCCATGAATAACCATGGGTAACCCGCAAAAACCCGTGGTAACACCATACCCCTACCTGTGTGGGTACGGTGTTCATGGGTACAGGTAGGGTATAAGAAAATATACCTGAGGGTTACCCATGCTGTGCCCTAAGCACAGGAGCAGCCAGCATTCCCGACGTAGGATTGTCAGCGGTTAGCTATCAACCAATGACCCCACCCCATCCCAACAAAACCTGACAATCAGGCAATCACATCGGCAGCAGCCAGCTTGGCCAATGTAGGATTGTCAATGGTGATAGGTCGTCTCCTTGGCTCAAGGACCGATTCACCACTTTAGCATCATTCTAATCACATCAACTAACTCCTACAACGTCCCAGACGCAGTGCAACCCAGTCTATCGATCGTGATATCATATCGACTGTGTCGAAACACCACCAGCAACATTGATCGTATCAAGAGCCCACATCACACAACCTTAGGACTACCCCAAAAGTCCCTAAGATCCCCCTACATGACCATCGAACATCCCCGACCAACTTCGAACAAGCCGCAACCGTGATCGAGCATTGTCGAGCGTCATCGATCAATATCAAGAGACTATGAGTGACATTGGATGCCGCCTTCGTTATCTAAATGATGGAAGACCATGCAATAGGACATATTCCAACTTGTGCTCAAACCTGCTGATCATAGGTCAGCCTCATTCCAAGTCCCTATCGCGCACAGAACCCACTGGATGCATTATTGCGAGACTTAGCGCAGTTTATACACAAAGGACAGTCTCTTTTAGTTCTTTCCCTTTATTACTCTTTCATCATATGATATATATATCTTTCTTGTTCAGATTCCAGTCTCCTTTATGGCCTTGTGCCTTAACTCATATCTTTTGCCTCATGTTCTACACATGTTTCTCATTCCATTTTAGGAAGTTTCTTTAAAACATATAAAACTCTGTAGTATCTACTTGGAAATAACAAGAAATTGTCTTCACATATCGTCTCGTATACAGTTCTAAGCATCCGATCAACTTCCTAAAAACAATCTAAGTCTCTACAGGTTTTCTCGATCAACGAGAAACCTCTGCAATCGTCGCGTCCTCAATCCTCCCTCAATCCTCTTGTCATTAGCTCTAGGAACCCTTCCAACACTTCATAGACATTTACTGCACCCTTCATATACTATCGACCTATCGAAAGGTCCCCAGAACTCACATATCGACCATCGATGATAAACTCATTCGCCATCAATCTTGTCGATCACCCTCGATATCAATTGATACTCGATCAGACTGTGCCAAACACTTTTGTCTCTCATAACACTACCTTCACGACTAGTGTTAACTAGTAATCTTCTCATAGGTTTGACCACAAACATTCAGAATGTCTTGCAACCTTCCTCTGACTCGTCGCAAACATCATTGATTGCCTCATCGGCAGTTCTGGTGGTTTTCCTGGGTTGAGCATCATCATTTTTGGAGCCCACCGCGAGGGTTTCTGAATCATTTCATGGTCGGACCAACCTCGACTTCCTCGGCTTAGGCCAACACAAGTGAGAACCCTTCATATCAATACTCGCCACACCTTCGAATCTCTCAAACAATTGGGAGACATTCTAATTCCAGTTTCTGAAGCAGAATCTACTCATTGTAGACTATTTCCTTCACCTATATCATCGCCTTCCACATCGTCATCTACTTCTTCATCATCATCATCGACCTCTTCATTTATCCTTCCAACAACTTCGACACCTCTACCATCTATTACACAAGTCTTAACCCCTACCCCTAGAGTCATCACATTCATGACTACCCAAACCGTGATGCCAGCTCGTGGGCACTTGACTGCTCCAAAATTTGACCCGACTCAGCCTCGAGAGCTTTGACAATACTTTGAAGAGCTTGAACTATTATTCCCGACCTGCAGCGTTACTGAATCGAATCTCATGAAGAAACATGCTTGTCGCTACCTCAACATCGACTCATCAGAACTCTGGGAATCACTTCCAGAGTATCAACCCAGCACATCATTCAATGAATTTAGAACAGCAGTACACAAACTCTATCCCAGCTCAGAAGACGATCGCAAGTGGAGCATATCAGACATGGACAAATTAGTGGGAGAACAGCTACACGTTGGGATATTTGATGCAAGCAATCTAGGAATGTATTATCATGCGTTCTACAACATTACTCACTTTTTGTGAGCAAAGAATAGGATCTTGGAAGCCAAGCAAAGCAGAGCTTATGTTCGAGGATTCCAACCCGGCTTATGGACTCACATTGCTCGACGACTCGAACTCAAATTTCCCAACCATTATCCCGACGATCCATATCCACTCAACGACATTCATGATGTGGCAAAATTCATTCTAGCAGGCTCTAACACATCGAACTCAGTAATCCACCAATCGACCTCTTTTTCCCAGGTTGAGCATCATCAACAGTTAGCTATCAACCAATGACCTCACCCCCATCCCAACAAAACCTGACAATCAACCAATCAGAGGGTCGACACCAAAGACAGCTGATGACCTTGTGCAACAGGAGGCCATTTTAATCACAACCCTTGGTAAAAGAGAGAAGAGGAAAAATGTGAAATTTTCAGACTAATTATACAACAATATTTCTGTATGAATGTAGCGTTTACAGGTCTGGTTAAGTCTGGTTTTTGACATCTAAATGGGGCATCCGCAACTGCAACCGGTTCAGGACTGACCCAGATATTGATGGACCACATAGGACCGGTCCATATCAGTCCATGGACCGATAAAAACCAGTCTGAACCGACTTTTTGTTGTAAAATTTGTTGTACCAATATATCCCATATGTTTCTCAGCAACTATTACCCGGACTATCTAGCGGTTACACCAGCAGTTAGATATCGTAATTTCCCGGTGACTGGTCCTACTTTTAAGAGATTTCATCAAGATTTGACTGAGATATGACCAAAACAAAAGTACATTGTATTACATGTTGTAGTTTGTAGGTTGTAGTTGTAGTTGTAGTTGAAGTTGTAGTATGTAGTTGCAGCTTGTGAGGGGTGTTAGATTAATCAAAGATACATGGTACAGATGTTTATGTGTGTTTTTATGTCTTGGATGGTGTCCAATTGTACCCAACATTTTTGTAACACAAAGTATTAGCAGTACAATCAAAGTGATTTTAATCACAACAAAATACTTGTCCAAAATGTATTTGGTCATATCTCTCTCAGTTCTCAACCATTTTTGATGATCCAGGGAGCGAAATTGAAGGCATTATGTGTGGGAATCAGGGGAAATAGCTCACGTGACATATGAACTGGTTTTCATTAGTTTGATGATATTCTTCAAAGTGAAAGACTGGCAACTGGACTGCAAAAGACCAGTCCTATAAATAGCAACTTGATGAACTGGACTTCAGTTCAGTTCAGTTTGGTTTCGGTCTTTTTCCAGTTTGTAGGACTGGACCTTTAAACACTATATGAATGTAAAATAAAATGGTCCAACCATTACTTTTTTCTGCCTTGTTTGACCTCTTCTCTGTCCTCAGATGTTCCTGCTCTCTTCTTCAGGTTTGGCTGAGGGGTGGTACTTCTTGAAGGCCAGGTGGGTGACAAATGATGAGGGGACCAGTGTAATTGTGGAGAAGGAGGGGAATGCAATGCCAGCAGTGAAGGAGCGGTGGGTGGTACGAACACATTGCTGGTGGATACCGTTACTGGTTCCACAGGGTCAGCATTGGGGATTGAGGGGGGTTGAAGGAGGGGAGGAAAGGGCACATCCACAGAGGTCATATGTTGAACTGATTCCTGAGAATCTTGTGGCGTGGTGGGGACGACCTTGATTTGAGGACCATGTCCTTCTTCCTCAAGCCCAGTGGGAGTGGGAGCAGCATATGGGGTGGCAGGTGGAAGTGCGGGAGTGGGTGTGGGTGCGGGAGTGGCAGGTGGCAGTGCATGTGTGGGAATGGGGGTGGAAGCGGCAGGTGGTGGTGCAGGAGCAGCAGGTGGGGCAGCAGGTGGAAGTGTGGGAATGGAGGCAGGAGCAGGAGCAACCTCGCCTCCGTCTTCCTCAGGCCAAGCCACCTCATGTCTATCTTCCTCACTATCAGCATCAGCAGCAGCCCTGTGCCAGTGATCCTCCCCAACAGCAGCCCCAGCATCCTGCTCATCTTTGTTGACCTCCATACCATACCTTTGCCTATAGCTTGGACCCTCTCCAAGATAGTGCAGCTCACCTGCACCATTGTACAACACAAGGGGTTGTGGGTGGAACCCCATGTACTCTTCCATCTCATCCATCCTCCTGCTCAAGCTGGCCATATTCTCCCATATGTTGGCCATTGCTCTGGGGAAGTCCTGATGGAGCCAATCACCCTGATTGTACAGATGATGCTCCAGTTCTTGTATACAGTTGTTGAAGTCACAGAGCTCCCCAGCAGTAATGGGAGTGGGAGAGGGTGAGGGAGAGGGTGAGGGCAGGTGTTCGTGTGCGACATCAACCATCTCTACGTCAGAGGAATATGTTGCTGTGGTCAATGTTCAGTGGTTATTTGTATGGTGATACATAGTACTTACCCTTCGATTTTCCTTTTTCTTCCCTCATGAACCTCTGCAAGGATCCAGCCTTCTTCACCTTTCTTCTGGTTGCACCCTTTCCTTTCTCTGGCTTGTCCCCTCCATGACCATCTTTCATTTTTTCACACTTGACTTTGCCCTTCCCACATTCAAAACATGTGCCCTTCCCATTGACCTGTTTGTGACATTGTCGCCCAAGCCGGAAGCATTGTATGCAGGGAGTGGGCCTTACTGCCCTGCGTGCCGGTTGTCGCCATTGTTCCCTTTGCTCCTTTCGCTCCAACAATCCATCTCCATCGCTTTCCATCCCCTCTGATTCCCCATCGTTTTCTAAATCCTCACCAGAGCTCCCACTGCTGCTCTGAAGTTGCCTGGTCCTGCCACTCCCGCTTGGTCTTGCTGGAGTGGTTGGGGTGGGTGGTGCTGATGGGCATGCATCTGGGTGTTGATGTTCTGGCTGGCGTGATCCTGATGGCTCTGCTGGCACCTGTGGTTTCCTTCACCTGCTCTCCCCTCAAGCTCCCACTCCTGTTCCCATTCCCGTTCCAGTGCTGGCTCCCGTCCCCATCCCCATTCCCATCCCCATTCCTGTTCCTGTCCCCATTCCCACTCCCATCCCTGTTCCAGTTCCCGTTCCAGTTCCCGCTCCTGTTCCCCTCCCTCATCCCTCTCCTGTTCCCCTTCCCACACCCCCACCTGCTGCTCCTGCTCCTTGTGGTCCCATTCCTGATCTTGAAGGACCAGCGGCCGCTCCATCTCCTGCTCCTGATGTCAAAACCCCTGAGGTTCCCACAATTCATCAGGAAAATTGCTTTTGTCCCCAGGGTGTCCTGGGTTATCCTAGGATGCCTTGGGACATGCCAGGGCATCCAAGGCAATTGTCTACCCTGGGCACTCTGTAGGTAAAGTCCCATTATTTGCCAGTCTTCAGGGTAGTGAATTTTGGTCCAAAGTGCTCCAGGGCACCTCAGGAATGTATGATTCATATGCTTCCTGGATAGCCTCTGACACTTGAGCAAAGGCCTGCCTTAAAGATGTCACTAACATCATTACAAATTTCTTTACCAACTTCATTATAATTGTTACAAATATGTTACTAACTTCAATACAAACCATTACTACTTATGAACTTGATGAGTTCTTTGTCAGTCACTACATGACTTGAAAAAATCCATGAGTGTAAGTAGTAATAGTTAATACACAGACAGAATTAGGCTGCAAATATAACATTAATTGAAACTGTAAATGCATTGACTAACAAAGGACTTACAAAGTTAGTGTAGTGCAGCAGCAGCTTGTTGATGCAGCTACTAATATTATTATATTAGACTATAAGTATAACATAAAGGGGGTCCATGAGTAATAGTTTGTATTGAACAAGTTTGTAACTGACCTGTTCATAATAGTTTGTATTGAAGTTGGTAATTCCTTGTAATAGTTTGCATTGAAGTTGGTATAAACTGTTTATAATAGTTTGTATTGAGGCAGTTAGTAATTGTTTGTATTGAAGTCAGTAAACAAGTTTATAGTGCAGTTGTTGAAGCTTGTTGATACTATTAGCCTGTAAATATGACATTTGTTACCCACTGTCAACACATTAACTAACAAAAGACTTACAAAATAAGAAGTAGTAAAGAGGAAGTCATTACTTCTCTTGTAGAAGGCAATGGGTTTTGTTTGGTTGTGTTGTGGCTGGAAACTGCAAGGCGTGAAACTAGGTGTCCACTATATTGCGTCAGGCTTTTTTCATGCACAAAGTCCCTACAACTACAAAGATTGTTACTGACTTCATTACAAAAGTGTTACTGAATTCATTGCAAATGGTAATTGACCTGTTACTAACCTCATTACCAATCGTTTACTTACTTCATTACAAACTGTAATTGACTTGTTACTAACCTCATTACAATTATTTACTTACTTCATTACAAACTGTTATTGACTTGTTACTAACCTCATTACAATTATTTACTTACTTCATTACAAACTGTTATTGACTTGTTACTAACTTCATTACAATTATTTACTTACTTCATTACAAATTGTTATTGACTTGTTACTAACCTCATTACAATTATCTACTTACTTCATTACAAACTGTTATTGACTTGTTACTAACCTCATTACAATTATTTACTTACGTCATTACAATTGCTTACTTACTTCATTACAAACTGTTATTGACCTGTTACTAACCTCATTACAAATTGTTTACTTCATTACAATTGTTTACTTACTTCATTACCATTGTTGGCATACTAGGTTTTTGGGTCTTTACAACTTATCTACTGAGTTTGAGTTATTAGGGTTTATATGTTCTTTCATATGTACAAAATAACTACAAAAGAAAAACTAATATGTACAGAAAGTCCCTGGGGCCTCCTCATCATCCATGTCATCTCATCCCCATCATCCCATCATCCCCATTGTCTCAGTCGTGGGTGTATCATGTCAGCACATGTCTCTGGCAGTAGTATACTTCCTAAAAATGAACAAAATAGATTATTTAGTTGAAAAGAACAAGGAACAGAGAAAAGAACTTACCTAGGGCCTGGCAAACAACGCAATTGTTGTTTGGGCCTGCAGTGCACCCGAGAGGATTTGTTGGCAGCCATTAGTGGCTCTTGCTGGCATGTGTTACAATTTTCCTTGTAACTCATGGAACCCGACTGACCTGACCAACCTGACGATCCCCTCCAGACAGGAGGCACTCCATGATTCATGCCTAGGGCATGTCCTTGACACCAGACACACACACGATGCATGCCAACTGCATGCATTCGATCCCCTTCCCATGGAAGGTACCCTTGATGCATGGTGACTCCATGCACCTGAACCCACTTCCACACATGCTGTGATACAACAGCCTCTTGACACGAGGTCCATGACATCGGACTCTCATGATCGACATGCTGCACCGCAGCATGTCCTTGACATCGGATCCTTGACATCGGACGCCTCATGCTAGGCATGAGGCTTATCTCTTATTGTTTCCTGACATGCTGTGCCGCAGCACTCCATGACACCGGATGCCTCATGCAAGGCATGAAGCCTATTGTTTCTATTCTTACTTGATATGCATCTATCTTTCTGATTGGACAATAAGGACCTCCCTCGTAGTATAAGTACTGCAACTCGTAGTAGGGATGTCCTTAGTTTAGATCTAGGCAATCTACAGCTTTAACTTGTGAACTCGCAAACTTACTCAAAACCACTAAGGAAGCCCCTTAGTGCATGAACCCAAACGACTCTATGCAGAAGGCCTGCTAGAGTGCACTATCTCTCTTATGTTGGACGCTCTGAGTAAGACTAGTGCCGAACGACTTGTCGAGGAAGCACCTCGTCAAATGACATTGACTAGATCAAGTGGTTGAGGCTTCGCCCTTAACATAAGATCTAAACTATCTGCTAGCCCACCTACCTAGGTGTAGGCAATACATCTCGATACACACCACAGTGACCCGGGTCTAGACAAACCCCAGACTGACCACCAAGAGAAGCAGAACCACAGCCAGGTTCATCTTGGTACTGATACAATGGAAGACTAGTCTGTTACTCGACCCCAGCACAGCATTGGTTCTACAGATCAACTGACAGACAATGAGGAGATTTCCTCACCGACGAAGACTTTGAACAACCACACACACCTCCACCCGAAACATCCACCCGCTTCTTAACAGATGAAACTGATGACCTATATAATGAGATGTCCGAACCCGCAACCACACCAATGACGTCCGTGAAGGACATTCAAATCCGATCACCGACAGACTTCTCAGGAGAGCGGACCAAGACCGCCAAGTTCCTGCAGGAGATAGACCTGTACCTGTGAATCAATGACCAGGTCTATGACACGAACGACAAGAAGATTATCTTCACGCTATCCTTCATGAATGGAGGGACAGCAGCTGCCTGGGCACAGGCATTTGTCAACCAGCACCAGTCCGAGGGACTAGGTGAATATGCAGACTTCCGACAGAAGGTCCTAGAGGCCTTCTCACTGATTGACGATGCTGGAACGGCAAAGACTGAGATCAAAAATCTCAAACAGGGTTCAGGGAACCTCGAAGAATATGTGGCAAACTTCCGCATCCTGAAAGACAGGATGGGAATCACAGAAGACGCAGCCATGATCAAATATTTCATGGATGGACTGCACCCCGAATTACTGAAGAGGGTACATACGATGGAGACAGTACCCAACACTCTCGAAGGCTGGATAAAGGCAGCTTCAAAGTATGAAGGCCAATGGAAATGAGCCATGGCAATCCTGGGGAAGACCAGGCAGAACCAGAAGACAAACAAAACGACAAAGAAAGGACAGCCCTCTCTTGACATCAACCGACTGATGAACCAAGAACACATGGAACACCTCTGAAAGGGACTGTGCTGCCACCAACCCGGACACTGATCGTCCAACCATAAAGATGGAAAGAACCTGACCCAGACAGGGTCAGCACCACCTCCCTATCGAAACCGCTTCACCCAGAAAAGGACTGGGGTGGACACCTACCAGAAGATCCGCACGATGCTGGATGAACTAGACAAAGAAGAAAAGGAATGAGCCCTCAACCTCATGGAGGAATCGGGGTTTTTAGAACAGCGGCCTGATATGACGCCAGTCACTGCTGAAGTCTCCGTAGGATCTGTACTCTTAGCTACCATGAATAGACAATCTATGTGCCTGTCTATTCGGGTAGCTGAGTCAGACAATGGGAAAGACATTGCAACAAACGCACTCCTCAACTCTGGAGCAGGAGGAGTCTTTATCGACTCAAACTTCGTCGAACGAGAAGGGATCAGAACATATCCCTTAGGCCACACCATCCAGGCCATGAACATAGACGGAACCCTGAACAAGCAGGGAACGATCACCAGATGCATGAAAGGGAGACTCCACATCAACAGAAGGAGCTACCCGATAGAATACCTAGTTGCTGGACTAGGCAAAGAATTGGTAATCCTGGGCCTGCCATGGCTGCAGGAGATAAACCCGATCATTGATTGGAAGAAGGGAACATTTGAGTTCTGAGATGAAGAACGATGGGGTCAAATCCAGCGGATCCTGGAAAAGACAAGAAGAGCCGAACAGGCCCTCCCGAATACCTTGAACCTTCTGAAAATTAACGCCGGAAGGGAGGCGCCCAATGACAAGATGGCACAAATCCGACACATTGTAGCCAAAACAAGACAGAGGCTCTCCGAAGAGAAAGAGAAGAGCCTTGCCTGAGCCAGATTGGCTGTGGCAAAAACCAGAAAAAGACTCTCCGAGGAGAAGGAGAGAAACCTTGCCCAAGCACGACTAGCCATGGCAAAGACGAAGGAAAGGCTTTCCAAAAAGAAAGCCAAAGAACTGAATTCTGCCCAGATAGCTGTCACAAAGACCAGGAACAGCAACACCCCTAAACAAGCCAGAAACCTTGAAGCAGCACGATGTGCTGTCACCAAGACCCGAGAAAACCAGAAGAAGAAACAACTGGAAAAGGGCAAAAACAAAGAATGTGACAGGGCACAACAAATTGTGCAAAAGATGAAGGAATTGCTAACCTCCACAGGGGAGGGAAGCACCATCAAAAGGAACATGAAAACGACACCACGAAACAGGACAAGTGACCTTCGACAGAGGACTGCCCCAACCCATGATTATAGGGCCCCAGATCACGGTACCATCAATGCTGAAATACCTATGCCCAGGGAGACCCCCCCTCAGGTAAAGATTGAAGAGGTACCAATGAAGAACTACTGGCAGACACCAGCATGGAAATATGAGCGATGGAACCGACCCCCGAACGAGACATAATGGAGGATGACTCAATACTGATTGCATATGTGCAAGGTGAACCAGTCATTGGCCTATTCAGACCAGCCATAGAGCTGCCCCTGATGGAAGAACATCGAGAGCCAACACACAAATACATCCGAAAGACGAACACCATCGGCAGACTCGTGAAAGGCAAGGGCTCCCCACAGTACATACTCAACTCCAACATATGGATCAGAGCAAAGACATACATATCTCAACAACTGGCACATGAACAAGAGGAGGGAAAGGAGACTAGCCAACAGACCCTGGATGACTGGCTGCCACCAGAATACCAGAAGTACAGACAAGTATTTGAGAAGGCCGCATCTGAATGATTCCCAGAATCAAGACCATGGGATCATGCAATTGACTTGAAAGAAGGCTTTGTACTGAAGGATTGCAAAGTCTACCCATTGACACCAAAAGAACAAGAGAAACTCAATGAGTTTCTCGACGAAAACATGGAAAAAGGATACATCCGACCATCAAAATCGCCCATGGCATCCCCATTCTTCTTCATGTCGAAGAAGGACTCGGATGCTCTGCGACCTTGCCAAGACTATCGCTATCTGAATGAAGGAACGATCCGGAACAACTACCCCCTGCCACTGATCGGAGATCTCTTGGACAAGCTGAAGGGAGCAAAATTTTTCACAAAACTCGATATTTGATGGGATATCACAACATACGGATAAAGAAAGGAGACGAGTGGAAGGCAGCATTCAAGACTAACCGAGGGCTATTTGAGCCAATGGTGATGTTCTTTGGGCTGTGCAACTCACCGGCAACATTCCAGGCCATGATGAATGATCTCTTCTGAGATATGCTGGATGAAGGATGGCTCGTCATCTATATGGACAACATCCTGATCTTCTCAAAGACGGAAGAAGAACACCAGATAAGGACCGAAAGGGTCCTCGAATGACTACAACAATGCAATCTCTACCTGAAAATAGAGAAGTGCAAATTCAACATACAGGAAGTCCAGTTCTTGGGCATGATTGTCAGACCCAACGAACTTGCAATGGACAACATGAAACTGGCTGGGATCAAGGACTGGCCCATGCCAAGGACAGTGAAGGATGTAAGATCCTTCCTAGGATTCAGAAACTTCTATCGACAATTCATCGGACACTTTGCGGATCTGGCCAGACCGCTGAAGGATTTGACGAAGAAGAACCAGAAATTTGAATGGACGAACAGCTGCCAGCAGTCGTTCAATGCGCTAAAAAGGAAGTTCAATGAGACCCCAGTACTGCTGATGCCAGATGCAACAAAACCATTTGTGGTGGAATCTGATGCCTCAAATTTTGTGACAGGCACAGTACTCAGACAACAGGACACCAACAGAGACTGGCACCCATGCGGATACATCTTGCACTCTTTCAACAAAGCAGAAAGGAATTACAAGATATACAACCAAGAACTATTGGGAGTGATCCGAGTGCTGGAGACATGGAGACACTACCTGCAGGGGACGCCATTCCCTGTGATGGTACTGTCCGATCACAAGAACCTGACGTACTTCTGTCAGCCACAGAAACTAAACCGATGACAGGCTAGATGGGCCATCTACCTGTCACAATTCGACCTGAAGCTACAACACGTACCAGGATCACAGATGGTACAATCTGATGCCCTATCGAGGAGAGCAGATCACATAGCCAAAGAAGACACCGATAATGAGGACAAGACCATCCTCACTGACGAACTGTTCGTCAAAACGATCGACACTGAGCTCCAGGGAGCCCTGGTCTCAGCAATAATGAAAAAATGACCTCGAATGACACTTTATGAGCCCTGAAAAACAATGGAACTCCCCCAATCAAGTCTGCATTGGAGGACTGGAAATTCGAAGATGGCCTGCTCTTTTTCAAAGACAGATGCTATGTGCCACAGGACAAAACCCTCCGCCAAGTGATCATATGAAAATACCATGATAGCATCACCACAGGACACCCTGGACAATGGCAGACAATCGAACTGATCCGACGAGACTACTGGTGGCCAGGAATGGCCAACTTCATCAAGAAGTATGTCGAAGGCTGCACAAAGTGCCAGGAAATGAAAGTGAATACACACCCGACGACCCCACCGCCGACACCGATATCATCCGATGCCAGCAGACCATTCGAGCTGGTAACGACAGATTTTATCACGGACTTGCCCATGATAAACGGATTTGACTCAATCATGGTCGTGGTAGACCATGGTCTTATGAAGGGGGTAATTTTTATCCCTTGCATGAAGACGATCGACGCACTTGGCACTGCAGACCTTTACCTGCACCATGTATACACAAGATTTGGACTCCCCAGAAGAATCATCTCAGACAGAGACCCTCGATTTGCATCCAAACTCTTCCGAGAACTCGGATGACTGCTCTGGATTAAGCTATCCATGAGCACCGCTTATCACCCCCAGACCGACGGAGAAATGGAGCGAGTAAACCAAGAGCTAGAGGTTTACCTCCACATGTTCTGTTCAAACAAACCCAAAGATTGGGAGCGTTATCTCCCAACAGCAGAATTCATGCACAACCAGAAGATGCACTCCGCAGTAAAACACTCGCCATTTTACTTAATGATGGGATATCAACCACGCACTATCCCCACCCATACAAAAAGATGAACGTGCCGGCCACCAAACAGAGAATCCAAGAACTTCTCTCTGCGAGAAGGGAAGCTCTTGCCACACACAAACTAGCCAGACAGGCTATGGCTGCCTGAATGAAAGGGCAATACGAACTGTTCAAGGTTGGAGAACAAGTATGGCTTGACTCCAAGAACCTGAAGATTGGCTACCCAACGAGAAAACTGGCGCCAAAATGAGAAGGGCCCTTCATGATTGAAGATGCCTTGTCAAGAACAACATACCAATTGAAACTGCTGCCGAGATGGACGATCCACCCAGTATTCCATGCAGCTTTACTTACACAATACCATGAGAATGACACTCATGGGCGAAACTTCCTGACTCCACCACCCGACCTTGTGGAAGGAGAAAACGAATACGAGGTGGAAGCAATCATCGCACACAAGAAACACGGCAAGACACGCCGTTACCTTGTGAAGTGGGTTGACTACCCGACATCCAAAAACACATGGGAACCCAAATCAAACCTGAAGAATGCCCCCGAGATCCTGATGGCATATAAGAAGAGGTACCACCTCTGATGAGAACCCAAGAAACCCCCACTATCTGAACCAAACCCCCCCCTCTCTTCCCACAATGACACTCCCCAATATGCCTGCCGAATGACGATTCACCTGAGAATACCTACAAAACTGATTGAATGCTGACACCCTTCGCGTTCACCTCGCCCATGATCCACCAAAATACCATCTAGCCAGGATGTGCTTCTACTATGCGAGCACTATCAAACAGATGGAACAAAATCTAGAAGAAGCAATGAACAATGCAGATGCCCTGGGGATCGAGCAAACAATCCAGGAAATGATTGCACCATGGTCAGACAGACCGAGAACAGCTGAGGAGAGACCTCACACCCCTTTAGGTCAACACAGACAACCACCGACCTCGCCCTCACCATTCAGCGAGCGGAGCGATGGAGATGAACAACGAGCTCCCTCTGGAGACTCCTCCTGTTCTATGAAGAACCCGAAGATCGTGCCTAGGGCACCTGAAGTAATTGATCTGACCACCCCTGAACCCGAACCAAAAACCACCCAACCGCCTTGGTCCCCCCCACACATGAGACATGCCAGATGTTTCATCTGCCAAGAGATAGGCCATTTTGGCCTGATTTGCCCACGATATATTTGCAAGTATTGCAAACAGCGAGGCCCCGGACACTATAGGATGAACTGCCCAGAGAAACCTCGGAAGGATCGAGAGTCCAATCAAAAAGAAGCTGAACACAGACAGCAGCTCTTCTTTAACTCCAGATACAATGATTTTGATGATGACACAATAGGAAACATGACAGGAGAGCCATATGGAAGGATTTAAAAGGTGGAACTCAAGACGATGGCATGACAAGACAGACCCATGCTCACAGGAATTACAATCCTCACCATCGTTGTTGGCATGACCCTGGCTGCAGCGGCAGCCCTGACCTTCGCATGTTGCCTCTACGCCATCTTCCGAACAGAACCTGAACCCCCGATTACAGACATTGAATTCACCATCCTGCAACGCCCCCCTTTCAATGATACTACCGACTCCCTGACACCGCTACCTAGGGCAGCGCAAACCAGAAGAACCCAATCATGGTCTGAGTTCAGACATAAATTATTCCTCCATTGTACCCCTCGACCCCGACCTACCCACATAACCAGACCATGCCCAATCAGACCATGAAGGAGAGACAAAGATTTAGGTCGAAGTGTGGAACTTTCGACCATAGTGGGGGGGTAATGTTACAATTTTCCTTGTAACTCATGGAACCTGACCAACCTGACCGACCCAATGATCCCCTCCAGACAGGAGGCACTCCATGATTCATGCCCAGGGCATGTCCTTGACACCAGACACACGCACGATGCATGCCAACTGCATGCATTCGATCCCCTTCCCGTGGAAGGTACCCTTGACGCATGGTGACTCCATGCACCCGAACCCACTCCCACACATGCTGTGATACAACAGCCTCTTGACATGAGGTCTGTGACATCGGACTCTCATGATTGACATGCTGCGCCACAGCATGTCCTTGACATTGGATCCTTGACATTGGATCTGTGACATTGGATGCCTCATGCTAGGCATGAGGCTTATCTCTTATTGTTTCCTGACATGCTGTGCTGCAGCACTCCATGACACCGGATGCCTCATGCAAGGCATGAGGCCTATTGTTTCTATTCTTACTTGATATGCATCTATCTTTCTGATTGGACGATAAGGACCTCCCTCATAGTATAAGTACTGCAGCTCGTAGTAGGGATGTCCTTAGTTTAGATCTAGGCAATCTACAGCTTTAACTTGTGAACTCGCAAACTTACTCAAAACCACTAAGGAAGCCCCTTAGTGTGTGAACCCGAACGACTCTACACAGAAGGCCTGCTAGAGTGCACTATCTCTCTTATGTTGGATGCTCCGAGTAAGACTAGTGCCGAACGACTTGTCAAGGAAGCACCTCATCAAATGACATTGACTAGATCGAGTGGTTGAGGCTTCGCCCTTAACAGCATGGGAATGTGCACGGGAGTCGTGGTGGTGGATGTTGATGGAGTAGAAAGGTGGTACTAGTCAGGTGAAAGGGAGGATGGCAGTGTTGTCGAAGGTGGTTATTATTCTAAGTTGATTCACTTGTATAGAATAAGTCATGTGAGCGCCCCATGGGGCGCTCTACTCACGGTATTTTAATTCACTTAAACATCATCCCTGACAATGACAACTATGGACGACACACCACCTGCACCCATCCCCTTGAGCAACTGCTGCATGGGGCTGCAAGAGCGCCACATCACGCATAATCTTGCATTGACAACCCGTGGGAATGCTGCACCCCATGGGGCGCATTGACTTATCTTTACAACTTGAATTTGAGGACTTGACTGGCCAGCATCCTTTTTCCATATCGATGATACCATACGACATTGACAGATCTATCAATTCCAAACGAGTCATCCATGTAAGTCCATAGATCTGGAATCATTTTAACTTTCTTGGCAATCCAAGTTATGAGAGATATATATACCTGCTGAGCCTCACCCTCCAAAACAGTTGTTCCGATCGAGGTCCCATTCACCGTCGACAGTCACTACTTGTTTGAGTTGCCACAATGGGTGCATGGGGAGCAGGTGATATGCTTCCATGACATCTGATTTGAAAATTATGAACAAATGACTGGGAGCTGCACAGTGTCTCACGAGCAGGCCAGCTCCTAGGTGTCGCATGTTATCCAATGGGAATCCCTTGATGTCCTCACATTTGATCATGGTGTTAGTTGCAAACTTCCCCATGCTCTGATTGATGACCATATGGAGTTTTTCAGAGTGTGGTTTTGGGACTGCATGGATTGGTGATGCATGCATTCCTGGCAAGAGGTCTCGACCAAAAGATCCTGAGAACCTCCCTTTGGAATGCTCGTGGTCTCGCTGCCTTCATATGAAATCCCTTTCAGCTGAGTCTCGAGGCATCCCTAGAGATTCCTCAACAATTGACAGATAAGATTCATGATGTGTGTCTGCCCATGGCCAGAATCCTTCTCGGAGTCCTTTGCAAACTGAGTCGACAAAGGGATGATTTGGATGAGTTCAAAGTAACTGTTCAAAGTGTTCAACATTAATTGGAGTGATAATCTTGAAGAGGTCTGGGTTGCTCGATATAGTTTCCATGGTGCTAACGTTGAGATGAGTAGTAGAAGTGAAGAAAAGGCTAATCGAGGGAAGCGAGAGTGAAAATAGTGTAATGTGAGGAATTTTGAGGAATTTTGAGGAAGTTTAGGGTAAAACACCAAACTTCAGACTGAATAAGACTAAACCGAACTCTCAAATCACTGTGATCTGGGAGGAAGACAATGACTTTCTTGTTTTTCTTTGTATCTAGTACATCTTTTTATATAAAATAAAGAAAGTACCTAAAAAGGCTAGAGAACATGTGTAGAACATGAGGCAAAAGATATGAGTTAAGGCACAAGGCCAAAAAGGAGACTGGAATCCAAACAAGAAAAATATATATCATATGATGAAAGAGTAATAAAGGGTATAGAACTAAAAGGGGACTGTCCTTTGTGTATAAACTGTGCTAAGTCTCACAATAATGCATCCAGCGGGTTCTGTGCACTATAGGGACTTGGAATGAGGCTGACCTACTATCAGCAGGTTTGAGCACAAGTTGAAATACTTCCTGGTGCATGGTATTCCACCATATAGATAACAAATGCAGTGCCCGATGTCGCTCACAGTCTCTCGATATTGATTGATGATGCTCGATGATGCTCGACAATGCTTGACTGCATTCGATACAATATTCGACAATGTTCAATCACATTCGACGATGCTTGACGATGCTCAATCACGTTTGATACGATATTCGACGATATTTGATTGCATTCGATGATGCTCAACCACGTTCAACGATGTTCGACAATGGTAGAGGATATGTCTGGCATGTGTGCGATGAGTATTTAGATAGCAATATAGTGTCCGATGTTGATTTGCGATGTTCAATGATTTTCGAAGTCGGTTGAGGAAATATCGGACTTGTTTGAAGGCTGATATCGCTGCAATATTGCTCGATACTGGTTCGGAACCCATCGACAATGCTCCAAGTGTATATCCTGAGCTGTCTGAAGGTCGGGGGAGTTGTACTATGGCGGCCGAAGGCATACGAAGAATTTCGAGGTGTCACAAAGAGTTTCAAACCGTTGCAAAGAATTTCGAAGCATTTTCGTGACTTTGTAGAGGTTTGTAGAGGTTTGTAGAGCTTCAGAGGTGTTCGTAGAGGTTCGGAGGGGTTCATATGGGTTCATAGAGCTTCGACGACGATCATAGATGTGATTTTCCAAGCTTGAACAACAAGGTGGACCTATCAGCATCTGCAAATCTCGGACGATCTCTCTCTAGGACATTGTTCTCCAGTTGCAGATTTGTTGCTTGAAAATGCTTGGATACTGTCAGGGAGGAGATAAGTGGAGTACAAGTACGTGAACTTGTCTCTGTCTGTGAGGATAATTGATTGTCCTCCACCAACCATACATCGAACAGCTCTGTCAAAGGCAATGAGTTTGTGATGGGCATTGACATGTTTGGCGGAGAACTTGGAAGCCATGTAGTCTCCCCATTGTTGTAATTCTTCCATTTGGTGTGGGAACACAAACGAGGTCACTTTTGAGGTCGCATGCCATGCAACGATCCAGTCGCTGCTCATTTGGACTTTTCAAGCTGGATCTGTTCTTCCAAGAGAGATTTCTGTACTACCAATGTGTCCCACATTCTCCTTAGGAGGGGCAACATGGTGGAGGTTGCTGAAGACAGCATCAAGATTGACAGCTTCTCCTTTGAAGATATGCTTCCATTCGGACTCAGGGAATCCCTGTGGTGCTGAGGTCGCTCTTCTAATCTCTCATTCAGTGAAAGTGAGGTCTTTCTGCACAGTGGTGAGTGTGGCTCGAGTGCATTTTCTGGTCTCGTCTGGTTCTCTGGCTTGGGCTTCGATCTCGGCGGTGTGCCACAGTAGCTGGGATTGATAGATACATTTCTTTTTGTTAGACTCACCTTCTCTTCCAGTACCCAATTCACTGCTTGCACTTGAAGAACTCGAGATGCTTCATCATCCCTGCTTTCAGAGTAAGTCTCCCCTGAGATCACGTAAGAGTTGCTCGGCTTCTCTGGTTGCATCTGTGTCCATACTCCATACATTCTCTCTGTTCTCAGAGGAGTTGGAGATCTCCACTCCCAAAATGTCTTGGTTGACCTCTCCATTTGCATGTCTCCCTTGACGCTCCACTTCCTTGTGTTTGAAGCAATGATATCGACATAGATGGTGTATTGCTTGAGTGTGGATTTATGTACTGATTCGTCGACGTTGGCTTCATATAAGGTTTGCAAGATCTGATAGAGTGTCTCCATGCGCGAGGTTTTCTCTTCCCTGAAATCCTGGATGAGGCTGTCTATCCTTGAGATGAGACTAGCCTTGAATGAGTCTTCACAGGGATGTGCTGTGTCGGAGGGAACTGGGTTGGCATTAGTGTTCACTCCTGCTCCAATGAGACCAGAGGATTCTTGAGATGTTCCAGAAGGGAGTGTTTGACTTGAGGATCCTCCAGACGTTCCAGAAGTGATCATTTGACTAGAACCTTCTCCTTGGTTACTTGATCCTTGGGAGTCCAATGTTCGCCCAAAGTATGTGGCATGTTCATTGGCTGACATATGAGGAACGATGTGTATTAGAAAGAAGGAAAGAATACACAATGTGAATCTAAGAGATATCACTAGAAAAGAGTGTTCTGATTAGAGGCGAAAGGATATAGAAGAAGACCCTTACCCAGGAGAGAGAGTCGCAGAGATACCCTGAAACAGAGAATGTCTCTGAACTATGTCTCTTCCTAGGAATGGGGGTCTGAGCACATGACGTGTGCAAGAAGAGTCCAGCGAGACTCATATCACACGTGGTGCAGCAGTTCAGCATGAATGTTACCCAACATAGTAGAGAGTGTGCACATGGGCAATACCTCAAGGCCACAAATAAAATCAAAATGGACCCTTCAGGCTGACCCTTTGGGTCACCAAAGGCACCGTTTTCACCTATTCCACATACTCCCATCCCTGAGAAACTGTCTATACCCTTGCACATTGGAGCCTGGTAATTAGGCATTGGCACAGGTTGGGGTAACCCATGCAGGTCACAGCTATGGGCATCTCTGGGTATGGGTATGGGTCACACTTTTGTCACCCGTGACCTGCACTTAACCCGCCTTCTGTATGAGTATGTTTTTGGTTGCTCTAGATCTTAAGTGAGTCCTGGTCTGTTTTATATGATATTAGGCTTATTATGACTCTATTTAGATGTTGTTTGAAGGTCCTGATTAGACAAGAGGCCAGCACCTACTTGTTCTTTTGCAACAACCACATCTTTGTCAGTAGGGGCTTGATATGAGTACTTGAGATCTTAGTAAGTTCTCATCTGTCTGCTATGATCTTAGGCTTATTCTGACTCTGTTTAGGTGTCGTTTGAAGGTCCCACTTAGACGAGAGGCCAGCGCTTACTCATTCTTTTGCAACAACTACATCTTTGTCAGTAGGGGCTTGATATGAGTACTTGAGATCTTAGTAAGTTCTCATCTGTCTGCTATGATCTTAGGCTTATTCTGACTCTGTTTAGGTGTCGTTTGAAGGTCCCACTTAGACGAGGGGCCAGCGCTTACTCATTCTTTTGCAACAACCACATCTTTGTTAGTAGGGGCTTGATATGAGGTACTTGAGATCTTAGTAAGTTCTCATCTGTTTGATCTGATCTTAGGCTTGTTCTGACTCTATTCAGGTGTTGTTTGAAGGTCCCAATTAGACGAGAGGCCAGCATAGGTTAGACATTGCATAGTGGTAGAGTAGAATACAGTAGTGTATCATTAGTGTATCATGTAATGTCATATAATCTACTTTTAGATTGTTATAAAATTGATTTAAAAATTATGTTGACGTTGTTGAAATGCTCAGAGGTGCAATTACAGTATAATATCATATGGCACAGGACATCACAGGGCATCATAGGGTACTCCAGGGCACTTGATGGGTCCTGGGAAATAGCCTTTAACCCTGGGAAAGCTTGTGTCAAAAAGTGGTTTTCCTGATGTCCCACCTTTCTTGTCAAATTTCTTCATTGTGCGCAGCTGACCTTCCATGAAAATCTCATCTCCCATTCTATCAGAACTTCCCCATGCTACCAAAAAACCCCACAAGAAAGACTTGGCACCAAATGCTGCTTTCAAATCCTCCCCAAGATCCTGTCTTTGCCATGAAAATAATGTGTTCTACAGTATATTAGTCCCACTGTCATCCTAATAGTATTTTACTTACAAGTGCCCATTTTTGTTCCCTCATGATGGCCTTGATGTTTCATGTTTGAAGGTCGTTTCGAATGGCCTGCTTGATCTGGCTGATGTGGCCAAGGACTTGTTGAGCTGTAATGTTCATGTTGAGATGAGTCAGGGCGGGGACAGGAATTGGGATGGGTGTGATGGGGTTTGAAAGTCAACAAAAGTTGGAACAATGAAAATCAACCATCCATGTGTGTAAGTGTTCATAAAGGCCAAACAAATAACATCCGATCAATATCTGATCACTAGATTAGATGCACATTATAACCTCTGTTACATTGATCCATCCACAATGAGTGACCAGCAGCAAACACAAGGCAATATTCTAGATGGCTACGTCCCTATCCGAGCCGACAATGGGCACCACTATTTAGTGCCCCACTTTATGATTCCTGCCACTCATCAGGCAATGAATGCCTATTGCCAGAGGTTGGAACTTGATGTCCATAATGTGGATGGAGGGGTAAGCTTCATTTATTTCAAATCAGGTTGAAGTTAAGGGCTACTGCCATGTCTCTGGCCACTGCTGTGTCCTGGCTGCTCCAATTTCTCTATCCACTCCTGTGTCTTGTCTATCCCAACTGACATTATAATCAATTTGCAGTCTGGCAACATGACTGTGCCGCCATACTACCTGGTGGCCTGCAACCAGCCCACCCTACCTGCAGATCCAGTAAGTGTCATCCTCATTTGTGTTTCTACATTAGTTCATCCTGTTGCAGGACTTGACAGACAGGGAGTCATGCTGAAGTGAAGGCCCTTTGAGACCAGCTTGGCACATCATACAAGGATGCCAGTCACTGTCTGTACATGGCCGAGGTGGAGAAGCTTGAACAACAAGATATAATATTGAAAACATATGCCATTTTGAAGGAAAGGGTTGAGAATAAGTTGAAATCATTCAAAAGGAGGTTCTCAGAAATTATGCTGTCATCCCACTCAGATGCTATGGCTGATCCCCCTGCTGATTCCCAGTGATGTGGAAGGGTAATTAATACCTTACTCATTATATATACATCTATGTAGCTTTTGTCTGTATTCTGTTCTTAATGCACATCATTGTAGTAATATCATTGTTTTTGTGGTCCTGTCAAGCTTAGGGCATGGCACGGGTAACCCTCGGGTATATTTCCTCATACCCTGACCTGTACCCATGAACACCGTACCTGCACAGGTATGGGTACGGTATTACCGTGGGTTTCCATGGGTTACCCATGGTTATTTGTGGGTTTCAAGAAGAATACTTATTTTAATAACTTATTACACTAAACTAAGTTAATAGAAACCCCCTCACTCACATTTGGAGCAAGGGAGGGAGTGGTGGACCTATTCTAATAAATAAATTACATTAAATTAATATAAAAAACCCCCCTCCACATCTCGAGTGAGGGAGGGGGTGGTGGTGCCTGTAGTCAATGAAAACAAAACAAAAACCCCCCCCCTCTCGCATTTGGAGCAAGGGAGGGGGGTGGTGCCTGTAGTCGCCGAGAACAGAATGAGTAACCCCCCTGCTCGCATTTGCAGCGAGAGAGGGGGGGGTGCTGCCTGTAGTCATCGATCCCCATTTCCACCCCATGAGCAGTTGCTCATGGTGGCAGTTGGGTCCTCAGGTCCTTGTTACAATTTTCCTTGTAACTCATGGAACCCGACTGACCCGATGTACCCGACGATCCTCTCTAGACAGGAGGCACCCCTGATTCATGCTTAGAACATGCCCTTGACACCAGACACACACACGATGCATGCCAACAACATGCATTTGATTCCCTTCCCATGGAAGGCACCCTTGATGCATGGTGACTCCATGCACCCGAACCCATTCCCACACATGCTGTAATATGACAGCCCCTTGACATGAGGTCCATGACATCAGACGCCTCATGCTAGGCATGAGGCTTATTGTTTCTATTCTTACCTGATACACATCTACCTTTCTGATTGGATGATAAGGACCTTCCTACTAGTATAAATACTGCGACTTGTAGTAGGGATGTCCTTAGTTTAGATCTAGGCAATCTACTGCCTTAACTTGCAACTCGTAAACTTACTCAAAACCACTAAGGAAGCCCCTTAGTGCGTGAACCTGAACGACTCTACGCAGAAGCCCTGCTAGAGTGCACTACCTATCTTACGTCGGATGCTCCGAGTAAGACTAGTGCCAAACAACTCGTCGAGGAAGCACCTCGTCGAATGACATCGACTAGATTGAGTGGTTGAGGCTTCACCCTTAACATAAGATCTAAACTATCTGCTAGCCCACCTACCTAGGTGTAGGCAATATGTCTCGATACACACCACAGAGACCTGGGTCTAGACAAACCCCAGACTGACCACCAAGAGAAGCAGAACCATAGCCAGGTTCATCTTGGTACTGATACAATGGAAGACTAGTCCATTACTCGACCCCAGCACAGCATTGGTTCTACATATCAACCGACAGACAAAGAGGAGATTTCCTCACTGACAAAGACTTCAAACAACCACACACACCCCCACCCAATGATGATACTTGACCAGGAAACCCAAACAAAACCCACAATAAGGGCTCAAATAGTATAACGCTAGTTAGAGGAAGGTTGCAAGGTGGTACTAAGTATCACCGCTGTAAACCAGGGGTATGAAAACGACTCTAAAGGGTGTGCAATGAGGTGCAATGAGGTGCAATGAGGTGTGATGAGGTGCAATAAGGTGCGATGAGGTTCTAAGAGGCTTGAAAGTATTTGAAGTGCTGTGATGATGTTTGAGAGAAGTTCGATAATAATCGAGGGCATACAAAGTGCTGCAATAATGTTTGAGGGAAATTTAATGAAGTTCAACGAGTATTCAAAGAGGTGCGATGAAGTGCAAAGAAGTGCGATGAAGTTTGAAGGTCTTTATAGAAGACAAAGATGCCTTTGACGGTGACTGAGGATAGACTATGAGGATGTAGAAAGGGGTCTAGAGAGGATAGACAATATGCAATAGTTTTGTGAAGCTAGTACGAGGAGTTTGAGGAAATTCGGTGTAAAACACTGAATTTCGAGACTAAGTCAAGATGCTTGGACTCAAGAGAATAGCTCTTAAATCAGATGATTGATGTGAGAGGACAATGTATTTTTTTTTCTTCTAAGTAGCTAGTACAAGGCTATATATGTTTGGGAGAAGTGATACTAAAAAGGAAATAAAACATGAGGAATACATGAGGCAAGATATAAAACAATAGAGAATCTTTGCAAATCATAGAATAAATGAAAGACAATAAGAAGGGAAACATCTAGAGACATGATTTATCACTGGTATTGATCTAATATATCATCAAGGTGTCAAAGCGCCACAATTGCATCCTAGAATCCCATTGTTGTATCTCCTCGTGTCCAGTGGTGCTTGATATGCGACGCACTAACTCTTACAAGGTGTGCTGCATGTATCCCAAGGGCGGTGTGATTGGTGTATGGCGGCCAAAGGCATTTGAAGTGCTGCCATATCGTTCAAAGTTGTTTGAAGTCATTCAAAGTTGTTTGAGATCGTTCAAAGTTGTTCGAAGTCAATCGAAATAGTTTTGGAGCGGTGTCGCGGGGTTCATAGGGGTTGGGAGCATGCGTTTTGATGTTTTGATGCCTCTGGAGATGGTCCCAGAGTTTAGAGCGCACAGTGGACCTATCATCCTCCCCCTTACTGAAATCCTGACTGTCCCAGTCAGCCGATTGGAGTCACATGCAAAATGTGTGATTGTGTTGAAATTGTAAACAAAACTCGAAAAACCTCTCGTTCTTCTTTGTCACCTCTCCAAACCTTCGACACTATTTTTCATCATGTCTCTTCTTGCTGAACTCAACACTGAAATCCTCAAATACGCCAAATCGATGCCCAATTGCAGTGTCGCTCAAGACCTCGACTTCGAAGTGTGGGGAAAAGGTTTTTGTGAGAAGATGGTAAGTTTCTGATTCCCATTTGATATTCAGATTCTAACGCGATATGTTCAGGTGGAATATGATGAATTGGTGGACAATTTAGGCAAGAAACGTGACTCAACCATGCAACAGGTCGTTGACGAGGTTTTCGAGCTTTTCAAATCCATGGCTCGACGTGAATGGCTTTTGTGGGGGGGAGACTTTTTATTTGCAGATCTGAGTGAGCAGGTAGAGTGAGAGCAAAGGGAAGAGGAAGCGAGATGGGTTCAGGAGGAGGAGGAGGCTCGCAGGGCAGAGGAAGATGCGAAGAAGGTGAAGATCGAGGCTCGGAGGGGGGCATTAGTAGATGCTCAAAATGCAGCCCTTGCTGAGTTTCATGCTAAAACTTTGTCAAAGGAAGAACTGCAGCGACAAAATGCGGAGCTCACAGCAGAGGCACAAGCAATTGAGAGGCTAGAGGCTGGAGAGGAGGACAAGGAAGAAGATTTGGGAGGATTGCTGATAATCAGGATTGGGAAGCGTAAGGTAGTGGAGATCAAGGGAGTCGAGGATGATGAAAACAAGATTGTCAAGGACAGGGTAGAGAGCAAGCAGAGGAGGTTCGCTGAGGGCGGACTTCTTGACTTTGAAGGCCCGGTGAGTTTTCACTTTGTTTTCGAAGGGTTTTCGGGCTGCTAATCAATGTTGTAGTGCGATCGATGTGCTAAAATGATATCCCAGCTGTCGTGCGTTGTCAAGGAGGGAGCCCTGAAGTGCACGAAGTGCACTCAGGCAGCGCAGGGTTGCTACTGGCAAGGGGTCTCAAGGCAGGGACTTCACAAAGGTGAAGCGAGATGATTCGGGGTTGCGAAACCAGATTCGTGCCCAAAACCAGGTACAAAATTCATTCGATATAATCTCATAGTGTATGCTAACCTATGTTCGGATCAAAAGTACCTCGAATTCACATCGTGGGTCCTGTCGCCGACATCAAACAGGTCGCAGGCCCTTTGAAACCATTGAAGGAGAAAAAGAGGTTGTTGAAGGGAAAGGGAAAGGCCAAAGCAAAAGCATCGCATAGTTTTGAAGAGGGTGAGGATGTCAATGAGGAGATCATGACTCATCGTCGATATCTGGCAATGAGGTTGGCAGAGTTGAAGGTCAAGATGGAAGTTTTGTGCAGGGAAATAGAAGTGGTGGAAGAGATGTTGGAAGAGTAGTAGATTGTGTCATTCTTTCTGTTTTATAACTTGGATTTTTTTTTTCTGTGAGTCTCGAAAGGAACGATAAGAAAAGTAAGAAGGAAAAGAAAGAAGAAAAGAAAAAAAAGGAATAAGGGAAAGGCTCAGTAAATCATCATGGCCGAAAAACCCTTTTGGAGTTTGCGCGACCATGCTAGAGTGTGATATCGCGACTTGTATTGTACACTAAAAGAAATCGAGGTCATAGGAAAGTGATTGTGAACAAAGAAAGGGGGTAATTATTTCAGGAATATCTTCATCAATGTTTGATGTGTTTTGAAGTTTTTTGAGTCTTTTGTAGCCGATATTGAGGAAGTTTGGTGGTAGGGGAATTGCTTTTCATGCAAAATAGGGAAGGAGTCGGAAGGCTGTGACTGGTCAATGAAATACTGATCCATTGAGTTCACAGATGATGTAAGCTCCTCCATAGTTTCAATCAATGATGATCAGCGGGCCTAAATATTGAGGTCGCATCTTGCAATTCAGGGATTTCTCGATTTGCGTGTTGCACAGTAGGACTAGGTCGCCTTTTTCGAAGTTGTAGTCATGCATTGTTCATTTGTGAACGACTTCGAAATGTTTTGCGGCTTTGAGTTGAGCAGTATAGACTTTCGAATAGCTATTTCAAGGTCGGCTGAGCGTTTCTGTAGGGCGATTGCTCTTCAAGTGATGAGATTGGTTGTCGATAAGATAGAATCGGGCGGGGGTTGCAAGTATGTCGCTTTGGAAATGTCAAGCAGGATTAGGGGGTGTGATCCTGTAATTGCAAAGTAAGGAGAGCAACCCATGCGTCTACGAACTGTAACTCATTCTGCCCAGAACACTGAGTGTGCTCCAGCCAACCATTTGCTCTGATCTCCATCAACTGCTTTGAATAACGATTGTTGAATATCGAAATGAGCTCGTTCAATGATTCCATTGGCACGAGAGTTGTAGCTGCTAATTCGAATGTGGTTAATATGATATCATTTCGAAAGGTACTCCAATGCTGCAATGAATGCTGATCTGTTATCACTCATGATTTCGTATAGTGAACCCCATCTACAAATGATGTCTTCGAAGATCCAGTCCCCGAGGGTCATTGCATTTTCTCATCGAAGGTTTCGCCACTCGGGATAAGTCGTTAGTGAACAGCAGCCTTGTACGATATACTTGAGGGAGGCATTTGCATGGTATCGATGTAAACTTTGCCAAATAAAGGTGTGGGTGTGGCGATGGTAGGTGGAATAAGGAGATTTTGAGTTTGTCGTACCTGGCATAGGTGGCAAGTGCAAATATACCATGCGATGTCTGCTTTCATGTTAGGCCACCAAAATCGTAGGGAAATAACAGCTTTCATCGCGAAGACCATTTTGTGTCCGATATCGTCATGAGCTGCACGAATGACTTTGAGACGACATTCGGAAATTGGAACAATTTTGTGAGCTCCATGCGAGTCTTTCCTCCAAAGTTTGCCGCAATCTAAGAAGAAATTGGTGCAATATCGGACGAAGGTAGCGTATTCAGAATCTGATAAATCTGGAGGTTGTACCAAATCCTCTAACCATTTTCGAATGTGAATTAATCTTTCATCTTCCCTTTTCGCATTGTTTGTTCGTGGGACATCATCGTAGGTCGGATCCTCCCCCTTAGTCGAAACTCGATAGGAAGTGAAAGGTCGAGTTGTAACGGGATTGATTTGGTGTACAAAACCATGAAGACGGTCGATCCAGTCTCCGAAATTGTTTTTGTTATCGAGCTGATCATCTTCATCTTGTGGAGGACATCTCAAAAGTCCATCTGGACCATGATGTGTACCTGTGACATGAACCAACGTGAAATGAAAATTAAGGATCAAGATGATCCATCAATTTATGCTAGCGCTAGGTGCGATATCAGGGTTTGAGAGCATGCCTTTGATATACCTTGCATCCACTTTGATGATGAGGTTCCGGACCCCTATTAGGTACAATTGAAGTGGTCCAAGAGCACAATATAGACCATAGAGTTCGAGTTTCACTTGCAAAAACTGGGATTCACGATTGTTAAGCGTGATTGATCTGAATTGACTGTAATATCGCTTTCGAAGGTTGTTGGGATCGCATTGCATGAGAAAGAAGCCAATAGCAATGTATGAGGTATCGACAGATAGGATAACTGGGGTGTCAGATGAATAGTCGATAGCGCAAATTGCTGGGGAATTGATCAATGCTTGCTTCAGGTCTTCCTGTGCTGCAATTTGTTTTGGTCCAAAATCAAAAGGGACATCTTTTCGCGTAAGGTGTATTAGAGCTGTAGCATGTTGAGTGAAGTTCCAAATAAAGATACAACAAACTCCAATGGTTCCTAGAAATGCCTTGACTTCGGTAAGACTTCAACAAGGCCCCCACTTGCTAACTGCTGCGATGTGAGTGGGATCGGCCATACGACCTTTGATATTGCATCGATGACCTAGAATGATTATTTTGGAAACGCAAAGGTAAGGTCTCGGACCCGAAAAGGTTCCTCCACAATACTTCATGCATTGGACTATACGATTTAGATTCCCAAAATGTTCCCAAACGAAGTGTCGAATGCCTGGATTATCGGTGATCATCTTGTAAGATCCTCTGATAGTTCAATATTCTGATTTTGGACCCTTAACTGGTGTGTCATCGATGTAAGGGATGGTGATATGAGGGATTTCGGGTTGTAGGATAAATGTTATGTCATCGTGTAAGATTGGGACTGAGTTCGTCCAACCCATCAGTAGAGTGATGATTCAAAGCACTCCGAAAGGCATTTGAAACGTTGTTAGATCTCGAGATGATTCTGCAACTTTCCTTTCGTCGAATGCAACATATAAGTCCAACATTCCACTGCACATGCATCCACCAAATTGTTCAGCTAGATGCTCTGGGATTGGGACGATGCCAGAGTGCTGTACCATTACTCAATTAAGAGGCTTGAGACTGTGAACGATTTGAAGTGATTTTGCGTCTTTCTTCACAACGCAAAACCATTGCGACCAATATGATGAGTTCGATGACTTGTATACTCCTGCTTCTATGTTCTTCTTTAGCATCCTGCAGATCTGTTTGTACAGACCAGGGGGTATAGGGATATTACATTCAATCCATGGAGTGTGAGGAATAACAGGGAATTCTATAGGAGGAAAGAAGTCAGGGCGGAAGCTTCTTCGTTCTTGTTCGGTCCATGCAAAACCCATTTCGTGATTTCAAATAAAATCGTGCATAAGCTTTCATTCTTCTGGCCATAGAAAATTGCTGGAATGGTTTTTGTCAATAATAGCTTTGCATTCGAGTGTATATTGGGTAGAAGGGACGAACAATGGGGGTTGAGGATTGAGTTTTTGCATTTGCTCGAGCAGGTCGCCAGTGATTGTTCAAATGATGCAAAATTGATTGGGTAGTTCAGTAATAACTGGCTGAACTTTCTGTGTGACTGGTTTGTATTTCTTCTTCGATGCTGCAAAGGTTGGGTATATAGAGTTGGTTGATGAGACATGGGGAGGGGACATGATAGTGGAGTCATGCATAGAGGTGGCCATTGGGCCCGATAAAGACGTTGCATACTGGCGACTAGCCATTAAATATAAATTTGCAAGGATCGAAGAAAAGGAAATAGGGTTCAAAGAGTTTGAGGAGTCAATATTGGGAATAATCACAGTGTACTCGATAGTTATAGAGGAATTAGAATGGTCAAAAGAAATAATGAGGGCACACTGGTTATTCTCCGAGATTTTATCCTCTAGTTGTGAAAATCCTCGCGAACTACTCTCCTTTGTCAATTAGATTGGGGAATAGCACAGGATTGTGTCAAGTTCAGATCGAATATAGTTATTGTCTGTGCTTCGTTTCGATAATTCTTGACCGTACTCTCTGTGAGAATGTCAAATGGTCATCCAAGCAGAATATCGTATGCTGGATTGCAGATGATGTGTATCTGCATATAGAGAGTGATGCTACCGACTTCGCAAGGTATGTTCCATGCCAAACCTAGACTCTGGTCAATACCACCATTAGCTGATTGCAGAGGGATGTGTATCGAAGGATCATATGTGAGACCAAGTTCATGACAGACTTCTTCCGACATCACGATGATTGATGAACCTGGGTCGACTACACTTTCGACTGGATTTCTTCCATTGACGTTCATAATAACCAATCTAATAGAATGCGATTCCTTTGCTGCGATAAAAGGTTCGGGTATTTCTCCAGGGCGAAGACTGCTAATATAGGTTTTGTAAGGGTCATCAATTATGAATATGTCATCGTGAAGGAGATTTGTAGAGTTATTTCCTTTGGGTTGTTGGATACAATGCGCAGTGACCTGTAGTGTTCAAGGGTCCAGTCTATAAGACCGGAAAAAGATCGAAACCGTAACTGAACTTAACTGCAAGAGACCGAACTGTCGGTCTCGGTTCACCCCATATTGGGATTGGTTTGGTTGTCGGTTGATCACTTTCGTAAACTCACAAAAACCGATGTAAGACCAGTCTTAACTGGTCTTAACTGGTCTTTTAGCCATGTTTATACTACTAGATAGCATAAGTTCAGTATCAAATACAGAAATAAGTATCTAAAAGACCAAAATATAAATACTACTATTACTATTTAGGTTATATTTACATAGAGTGGGACAAGCCAGCGTAAAAGGAGTCATTTGAGTGGGTACTTATATACCCTGTGGCTGTGCACAGACCATGTGGTCACATTTGTGCTCACAAAAACAATGACCACCACAACAACATCAACAACACCGTGTCACCACCCTGGTCTGCAACCACGACCACGCAAACCAACGAACACAAATCAGGAGGCCCAAACGATGAACTAGCATCATTTGGGCCCCCTAGAGTATGTTTTTAAAGTTCACTTCTTCTTTCTTTTACTAACTACTTGTTTTTCTTCATTATTAGGTTTTTGCATCTTGATAACAACGCTGCCCACCCCCCAAATGACACACACAAGCCCGGCGCTGCTGCTGCAAGCCTCTGCTCGCAGGGTGGCAATGGGCCCTTTCCTGGATGATGACAATTGCCAACAACGAATAGCGGGGATGACGAGGACGACAAATCAGGGGGGACAACAAGGACAAATCAGGGGGGTCTGCTGCAGACAGCCCAAATGACCCTAGTTGTTGTTTGGGCTGTTGAGTATGTTTTTTTTTTGTTTAATCTTATTTCTTTTGCTAACGATGTCGCCTAGCCACCATGCAACACACCTGGGCCCTCACCATACACTACCCATGCCCTATGTCACCGCTGCGAGCCTCTGATTGCAGGGTGGCAACGGGTACTGCCACTTCCAGACAGCAACAGCAACAGCAGCCAGGGATGATGGCCGCTGCCATGTCACAGCACCACCAACCTGCCTATGAGCCACTGCTCGTAGGGGGTAACAGAGGTAGTGATGATGAACAACAATGCACACAGGGAGGGGCTGACGGATGACAGGGAGCAGAAAACGGACGACAATGAGAACAGGGGAGGTGGCAACACGCAGTGGGGAGGAGACGACAAATGACAGGGATGGGACAACAGATGACAACACAGGGACAACAATGCGGGGATGACTAATGACAATGTGTGAATGACTAATGACAATGCGGGAACAACTAATGACAATGCGGGGACGACAATGTGAGGATGACAAACGACAATGCAGGGACAATGTACAACACCCCATGCTCGACCCCCCACCCTCAATACAAATGCGAGACAGTGGGGCAATTTTTTTATTATCTTGTCCTTTGTCTTTTTCTTTCAGTCTTTTAGCAACACCACTGCGAGCAACTGCTTGCAGGTGTAAATATAATTAGTTTTATCTACTATATATTATAATTTAGTTAGACTCATAAAAATAGCCTGAAGACCAGCTAAAACCAGTCTTTTGGGGTCAACTGAACCAAATAGGACTGGTTCTATTCGGTTCAGTTGCAGTCTTGCAACTTTGGGTGTCAGTTTGGACCAAACCAGACCCTTAAACACTAGTGACCTGTTCTTTCCATTTCGCATGAACTTCGGGCGATAGCGAAAGTAATTCTTTGGGGGTTAGAGTGATAATTGGCATTTTCATCGATCAAGTGAAAACGTCTTTGGTGATTTTGTCCTTTTGAATGGGAGCTTGGGTATGGTATGATGGGCCGTCTTTTGCTTTGCCTATCGATGCAAAGTTACATTTGTGAGGAGGTAGGTACAAGTTTTCTTTAGCGCCATTGTAGGGATGTATTACCGGTTGCGATGATTGCTTGGAGATCAAAGATGGTGCCGTATTCGAAGTAGGTGGGTTGGTCGCTGTGGACGATATCGATGGTGCCAGTGGTTGCGGGACGAATCATTCGACCGTCACAGGGATCAAGGGCCATGGGGTAGGAGCCGCTGGCACATTCGAATCAGTTTGCATAAAAGGTCTACCACTTTGCAAAGCATATATCTCTTGTTCGAGTTGTGCGATACGATCTTCGGCCATTGTGGATAAGTCATTAATCTGGTAAACACCCTTGGATGGTGTCGAAGAAACTGTTGAAGGTGCAATATTATACATTAGCGAAGGGGTAAGGTTAGATGGAGGGTTTTGTCAAGTCCATTCATCAATCCTGTCCTTGATAAAATGACCAGGGATGCTTCATGGAGTGAATTGACCATTTGGGAGAACGATTTTGCCTTCTGTGTTCTTCTTACATTTTCCTTCATTGATATAAGACTGGCAAACCAAGCAGTCACTAATAAAATGTCCTGTAAGCCCACAAAAGATGCAAACTAATGTTTTGAGCTGTTCCAAACAAAATCCGCTGTTAGGTCGAGTAGTGTTCATGGTCTTCAAACCTGCTAAAGCTGTTACAAGAGTGACTGTGAATTTCTTGAGGATTGCTGTAAGGTCTTCTGATTTAATTTGGGGCAAAGATGTCGATGTTGTTGGGATTGCCGAAGGTGCTGAAGAATGCAAACTAAGTAGCAATGTCGAATCTGAGCCGATAGATCCTGCTAAAACAAATTTTGCCGCTGCATGAATATTGTCAAGTGGGTATGGGTCATCGGGGTAGTGATCAGGGAATTTTAGTTCAAGTTGTCGAGTGATTCTAGCCCATAAGCCTGGTTGGAAACCCCTGATGAAGGCTCTGCTTTGTTCTGCGTCAGAAATCCTGCCTTTAGTAGATAGAAACTTTGTAATGTTATAGAATGACTGGTAGTATAATCCCAAATTGCTCGCGTTGTAAATACCTATGCAAAGTTGTTCGCCGATGAGTTTGTCCATGTCCGAAATCGACCATTTCCAATCGTCTTCAGAACCGGGGTACAGCTAGTGAATTGCGATGTGAAAGTTCTGGAACGAAATGCCAGCATCGTATTCTGGAATCGATTCCCAGAGTTTGGAAGTGTCGATAGCGAGGTAGCGACAAGCATGCTTCTTCATATCCTCTGAGTTTGTGACATTGCATCCCGAGAAAAGCAATTCAAGTTCGTTAAAGTATCTGCAAAGTTCTTGTGGCTGGGTAGGGTGGAATTTTGGAGCCGTGGAATGACCACAAGTGCTTGCATAGTCATGAATGCAATGTTTCTAGGAGTAGGAGTTAAAACTTGTGTGAATGATGGTAGAGGAGTTGAAGTTGTTGGAAGGATGAATGAAGATGTAGATGACAAAGACAAAGAAGTAGAAGATGATGTTGAGGGCAATGATATTGGTGAAGGGAATAGTCGATGATGAGTCGATTCTGCTTTGGAAACAGGTATAAGAATATCTCCCAATTGTTCAAGAGATTCGAAGGCGTGATGAGTGTCGATCTGTAGGTTTCTAGCTTGTGTTGGCCTAAGCCGGGAGATTCAAGATGGATTAGGCAATGAAATGATTTAGAAACCCCTCGCAGTGGGCTCCAAAATGATGATACTCAACCAGGAAACCCAAACAAAACCCACAATAAAGGCTTGAATGGTATAATGCTAGTTAGAGGAAGGTTGCAAGGTGGTACTAAATATCACTGCTGTAAACCAGGGGTATGAAAATGACTCTAAAGGGTGTGCAATGAGGTGCAATGAGGTTCGATGAGGTTCGAAGAGGCTTGAAAGTATTCAAAGCACTGCGATGATGTTTGAGAGAAGTTCAATAATAATCAAGGGCATACAAAGTGCTGCGATAACATTTGAGGGAAATTTAATGAAGTTCGATGAGTATTCGAAGAGGTGCAATGAAGTGCAAAGAAGTGCGATGAAGTTCAAAGAAGTTCGAAGGTCTTTATAGAAGACAAAGATGCCTTTGACGGTGACTGAGGATAGACTATGAGGATGTAGAAAGGGGTCTAGAGAGGATAGATGATATGCGATAGTTTCATGAAGCTAGTATGAGGAGTTTGAGGAAATTTGGTGTAAAACACTGAATTTTGAGACTAAGTCGAGATGCTTGGACTCAAGAGAATAGCTCTTAAATCAGATGATTGATGTGAGAGGACAATGTATTTTTTTTTCTTCTAAGTAGCTAGTACAAGGCTATATATGTTTGGGAGAAGTGATACTAAAAAGGAAATAAAACATGAGGAATACATGAGGCAAGATATAAAACAATAGAGAATCTTTGCAAATCATAGAATAAATGAAAGACAATAAGAAGGGAAACGTCTAGAGACATGAGTTATCACTGGTACCTGTCCCCATTGATCTAATATATCATCAAGGTGTCAAAGCGCCACAATCGCATCCTAGAATCCCATCGTTGTATCTCCTCGTGTCCAGTGGTGCTTGATTTGTGACGCACTAACTCTTACAAGGTGTGCTGCATGTATTCCAAGGGCGGTGCGATTGGTGTATGGTGGCTGAAGGCATTTGAAGTGCTGCGATATTGTTCAAAGTCAATCAAAATAGTTTTGGAGCAGTGTCGCGGGGTTCGTAGGGGTTGGGAGCATGCATTTTGATGTTTTGATGCCTCTGGAGACAGTCCCAGAGTTTAGAGTGCACAGTGGACCTATCACTGAAACATTCACCCGCTTCCTAACAGATGAAACAGATGACCTCTATAGCGAAATATCCGAACCCGCCGCAACCACACTGATGATGTCTGTGAAGGACATTCAAATCCAATCACCCACAGACTTCTCAGGAGAGCGGACCAAGACTGCCAAGTTCCTGCAGGAGATAGACCTGTACCTGCAAATCAACAACCAGGTCTATGACATGAACAACAAGAAGATCATCTTCACACTGTCCTTCATGAATGGAGGGACAGCAGCTGCCTGGGCACAGGCATTTGTCAACCAACACCAATCTGAGGGAATCAAAGAATACGCAGACTTCAGAAAGAAGGTCCTAGAGGCCTTCTCACCGATCGACGATGCCGGAATGGCAAAGACAGAGATTAAGAATCTCAAACAAGGTTCAGGGAACCTCAAAGAATATGTGGTGAACTTCCGCATCCTGAAAGACAGGACGGGAATCACAGAAGATGCAGCCATGATTGAGTACTTCATGGATGGACTGCACCCCAAATTACTGAAGAGGGTACACATGATGGAGACAGTACCCAATACTCTCGAAGGCTGGATAAAGGCAGTTTCGAAATATGAAGGCCAATGGAAACAGGCCATGGCAATCCTGGGAAAGACCAGGCAGAACCAGAAGACAAACAAAACAACAAAGAAAGGACAGCCCTCTCTTGACATCAACCGACTGATGAACCAAGAATGTGTGGAACACCTCCAAAAGGGATTGTGTTTCATCTGTCACCAACCAGGACACTGATCATCCGACCACAAGGATGGAAAAAGCCCCATCCAGCTGGGATCAGCACCCCCTCCTTACCGAAATCGCTTCACCCAGAAAAAGACTGGGGTGGACACCTACCAGAAGATCCGCACAATGCTGGATGAACTAGATGAAGAAGAGAAAGAACGAGCCCTAAACCTCATGGAGGAATCAGGTTTTTAGAACAGCGGCCTGATACAATGCCAGTCACCACTGTAGTCTCCCTAGGATCTGTACTCTTAGCTACCATGAATAGACAATCTATGCACCTGTCTATTCAGGTAGCTGAGTCAGACAACAGGAAAGACATCGCAACAAATGTGCTCCTCGACTCTGGAGCAGGAGGAGTCTTTATTGACTCAAAATTTGTTGAAAAAGAAGGGATCAGGACATATCCCTTAGGCCACACCATCCAGGCTACAAACGTAGATGGAACCCTGAATAGGCAGGGAACAATCACAAGATACATGAAAGGGAGGCTCCACATCAATGGACAGAGCTACCCAATGGAATACCTAGTTGCCGGACTAGGCAAAGAATCAGTAATCCTGGGTCTGTCATGGCTGTGGGAGGTAAACCCGATCATCAATTGGAAGAAAGGAACTCTTGAGTTCCGAGACGAAGGACAACGGGCTCAAATCCAACAAATCTTGGAGAAGACAAGAAGAGCTGAACGGGCCCTCCCAAACACCCTAAAACTCCCCAGGGTCAACACTGAAAGGGAGGCACCCAATGATAGAATGGCATCAATCTGACGCATCGTGGCCAAAACAAGACAGAGGCTCTCTGAAGAGAAAGAGAGAAGCCTTGCCCAAGCCAGACTGGCTGTGGCAAAAACCAGAGAAAGACTCTCCAAAGAGAAAGAGAGAAACCTTGCCTGAGCCCGACTGGCCATGGCAAAAATGAAGGAAAGGCTTTCCAAAAAGAAAGCCAAAGAACTGAATTCTGCCCAGATAGCTGTCACAAAAACCAGGAGCAGCAGCACTCCTAAAGAAGCCAGAAACCTCGAAGCAGCACGACATGCTGTTGCCAAGACCCAAAAAAACCAAAAGAAGAAGCAACTGGAAAAGGGCAAAAACAATGAATGCAACAGGGCATGACAAATTGTGCAAAGAATGAAGGAATTGCTAACCTCCACAGGGGAGGGAAGCACCAGCAAAAGGAACGTCAAAATGTCACCACAAAACAGGACAAATGACCTTCGACAGAGGACTACCCCAACCCATGATTATAGGACCCCAGATCACGGTACCATCAACATTGAAGTACCTATGCCCAGGGAGACCCCCCCTCAAGTGAAGGTCGAAGAGGTACCTGATGAAGAACTACTGGCAGATACCAGCATGAAAATATGAACAATGGGAGAAACCCACAAACAAGATGCAACAGACCTCCTGATCGCATACATATGAGGAGAACTGGTCATTGGCATATTCAAACCACCAGAAGAACCACCCCTCACCAAGGAACTGACCCATATGTACATATGTAAAACAAACACAATCTCCAGGATTACGAAAGCCAAGGACTCCCCACAATATTTATTCTCGAAGAGCACATGGATCAGAGCAAAGACATCCATTTCCCAGCAACTTGCACATGAACAAGATGAGGGGAGGGAGGCCAGCAAACAGACCCTGGATGACCTACTGCCACCGGAATACCAGAAATACAGACAAGTATTCGAAAAAACTGCATCTGAACGATTCCCAGAATCAAGACCATGGGATCATGTGATCAACTTGAAGGAAGGCTTTGTACCAAAGGATTGCAAAGTCTACCCACTGACACCAAAGGAACAAGAGAAACTCAATGAGTTTCTAGATGAAAACCTGGAAAAAGAATACATCCAACCATCGAAATCACCCATGGCATCCCTGTTCTTCTTTGTGTCAAAGAAGGACTTTGACGCTCTGCAACCTTGCCAAGACTATTGCTATCTGAACAAAGGAACAATCTGGAACAACTACCCCCTGCCACTGATTGGAGACCTCTTGGACAAGCTGAAAGGAGCAAGATTTTTCATGAAACTTGATATTCGATGGGGATATCATAATGTATGGATAAAGAAAGGAGACAAGTGGAAGGCAGCATTCAAGACTAACCAAGGGCTATTTGAGCCAATGGTGATGTTCTTTGGGCTGTGCAACTCACCGGCAACATTCCAGGCCATGATGAATGATCTCCTCCAAGACATGCTAGATGAAGGATGGCTCATCATCTATATGGATGGCATCCTGATCTTCTTGAAGATGGAAGAAGAACCCTGGATAAGGACCGAAAGGGTCCTCAAATGACTATGACAATGTGATCTCTACCTGAAAATAGAGAAGTGCAAGTTCAACATGCAGGAAGTTGACTTCTTGGGCATGATCATCAGGCCCGACGAACTTGCAATGGACAACACGAAACTGGCTGGGATCAAGGACTGGCCCATGCCAAAGACAGTGAAGGATGTAAGATCCTTCCTAGGATTCAGAAACTTCTATCGACAATTCATCGGACACTTCGTGGATCTGGCCAGACCGCTGAACGATTTAACAAAGAAGAACCAGAAATTTGAATGGACAAACAACTGCCAGCAGTCGTTTGATGTGCTAAAAAGGAAGTTCAACAAAGCCCCAGTACTGCTGATGCCAGATGCAACAAAACCATTTGTGGTGGAATCTGATGCCTCAAAATTTGCGACAGGTGCAGTACTCAGACAACAGGATGCCAATGGAGACTGGCACCCTTGCGGTTACATCTCACATTCTTTCAATGAAGCCGAAAGAAATTATGAGATATACGACAGAGAACTACTGGGAGTAATCCAAGCGCTGGAGACATGGAGACACTACCTACAGGGGACACCATTCCCTGTGACAGTACTGTCCAATCACAAGAACCTGACATACTTCTGTCAGGCACAGAAACTGAACCAACAACAGGCTAGATGGAGCATCTACCTGTCACAATTCAACCTGAAGCTACAACACGTACCAGGATCACAGATGGTACAATCTGACGCCCTATCGAGGAGAGCAGATCATATAGCCGAAGAAGACACCAATAACGAGGACAAGACCATCCTCACCAATGAACTATTTGTGAAAACAATCAACACTGAGCTCCAGGGAGCCCTGGTCTCAGCAATAATGAAGGACGACCTCATAAATGATGCTTTATGAGCCCTGAAGAACAACGGAACTCCCCCAATCAAGTCTGCATTGGAGGACTGGAAATTCGAAGACAGCCTGCTCTTTTTCAAAGACAGATGCTATGTGCCACAGGACGAAACCCTCCACTGAGCAATCATACAGAAATACCATGATGGCATCACGACAGGGCACCCTGGACAATGGCAGACAATCGAATTGATCCGACGAGACTACCGGTGGCCAGGAATGGCCAACTTCATAAGGAAGTACGTTGAAGGCTGTGCAAAATGCCAGCAAATGAAGATCAACACACACCCAACGACCTCACCACCAACACTGATATCATCCGATGCCAGCAGACCATTTGAGCTGGTAACAACAGATTTTATTATGGACTTGCCCATAATAAACGGATTTGACTCAATCATGGTCATGGTAGACCATGGTCTTATGAAGGGGGTAATTTTTATCCCTTGCACAAAGACGATCGATGCACTTGGCGCCGCAGACCTTTACCTGCACCATGTATACACAAGATTTGGACTCCCCAGAAAAATCATCTCAGACAGAGACCCTTGATTTGCATCCAAACTCTTCCAAGAACTCGGATGATTGCTCGGGACTAAGTTATCCATGAGCACTGCCTATCACCCCCAGACTGACGGAGAAACAGAGCGAGTAAACCAAGAGCTAGAAGTTTACCTCTGCATGTTCTGTTCAAACAAACCTGAAGATTGGGAGCGTTATCTCCCAATGGCAGAATTTGCGCATAATCAGAAGATGCACTCCACAGTAAAACATTCACTGTTTTACTTGATGATGGGATATCAACCATGCGCTATCCCCACCCCATACAAAAAGACAAACGTGCCAGCTGCCAAACAGAGAATCCAAGGACTTCTCTCTGCAAGAAGGGAAGCTCTTGCCGCACATGAACTAGCCAGACAGGCTATGGCTGCCCAAACAAAAGGGCAATATGAACCATTCAAGGTTGGAGAACAAGTATGGCTTGACTCCAAGAACCTGAAGATTGGCTACCCAACAAGAAAATTGGCGCCAAAACAAGAAGGGCCCTTCATGATTGAAGATGCCTTGTCAAGAACAACATACTGATTGAAACTGCTGCCAAGATGGAAGATCCACCCGGTATTCCATGCGGCTTTACTCACGCAATACCATGAGAATGACACTCATGGGCAAAACTTCCTCACTCCACCACCCAACCTTGTGGAAGGAGAAAATGAATACGAGGTGGAAGCAATCATCGCACACAAGAAGCACGGCAAGACATGCTGTTACCTCGTGAAATGGGTTGACTACCCGACATCCAAAAACACATGGGAACCCGAATCAAACTTGAAGAATGCCCCCAATATCCTAACAGCATATAAGAAGAGATACCACCTCTGACAAGAACCCAAGAAACCCCCACTATCTGAACTGAACCCCAGCCAAATGACACCCCTGATACCCCCCAAATGACGATTGACCCACTGAATGCTGATGCCATTCACGTTCACCCCCCACCCCCCCCCATCCCCTTTGTCAATAAAAAGAACAAATACGAGAAGAACATGGCAACTGGACAACGAGTCATTGACCAGTCACCAAAAATGAACAGACTGCCAGGGCAACCCTCTTGGGAATGCCTGCACGGAATCACATTCTGGATAAACAGAGACAACTGGATAAAAAGAGTATCCTTGACTTGCCCGAGATGCTGCCTCTATATGCGGAGGAGCACAAAGATGGATTTAACCTGGGTAAGAGCACAATTCGAGGAATGGTGCTTCGAGGGAGAATTAGATGACAACAAATATTTCCCCGAAGAATTTGTTATCAACCGCAATGGTCTGACCCCAGGCAGGAGACCACTAGTGGGAATTAGCCCACTACTGTGGAATGACCTTCAGTGGAACACCCACTACAATGAAGAAAGTGGATTTGAGCTGGCAAGGCAGCTCTTATTTGGACGACATGGAGAACTGGGGACATTGCTGCATTCCAGCCGACACCCCCACACATCGACACCCCTGACCACTGAGCACAACTAGGTGCAAAGCAAACGTCCACAAAGACGTTAAACTACTGATTGTCCGCAAAGATGTTAAACTACCAATTGTCCACAAAGACGTTAAACTACCGATCGTCTGCAAAGATGTTAAACTACCGATTGTCTGCAAAGATGTTAAACTACTGATTGTCCGCAAAGACATTAAACTACCGATTGTCCGCAAAAGACATTAAACTACCAAGCATCTGCAAAGATGTAAAACTATGGTGATTGCCCTTGATACTGCACAGACCCTACAGACCCCTCCCCTTCTGACGACATCACTGACTCCTTGACACCACTACTAGGGGCAGTATAGAACGAAAAGAACCTGATCATGGTCCAAGCTTGGACATGAACGGTCCCTCCATCCCACACCCAGACGCCAACGCCATGACATACTCACACCACAACCAATTTGACCCCGGAGGAGGAATGAAGATTTAGGTCGAAGTGTGGAACTTTCGACCATAACAAGGGGGTAATGTTACAATTTTCCTTGTAACTCATGGAACCCGACCGACCTGACGTACCCAATGATCCTCTCTAGACAGGAGGCACCCCTGATTCATGCTTAGAACATGCCCTTGACACCAGACACACACACGATGCATGCCAACAACATGCATTTGATCCCCTTCCCGTGGAAAGCACCCTTGATGCATGGTGACTCCATGCACCTGAACCCATTCCCACACATGCTGTAATACGACAGCCCCTTGACATGAGGTCCATGATGTCAGACTCTCACAATCAACATGCTGCGGCGCAGCATGTCCTTGACATCGGATCCTTGACATCAGATCCGTGACATTGGATGCCTCATGCTAGGCATGAGGCTTATCTCTTATTGTTCCCTGACATGCTGTGCCACAGCACTCTGTGACATTGGATGCCTCATGCAAGGCATGAGGCTTATTGTTTCTATTCTTACCTGATACACATCTACCTTTCCAATTGGACGATAAGGACCTTCCTACTAGTATAAATACTGTGACTTGTAGTAGGGATGTCCTTAGTTTAGATCTAGGCAATCTACAACCTTAACTTGCAACTCGCAAACTTACTCAAAACCACTAAGAAAGCCCCTTAGTGCATGAACCTGAACAACTCTATGCAGAAGCTCTGCTAGAGTGCACTACCTATCTTACGTCCAACACTCCGAGTAAGACTAGTGCTGAACAACTCGTCGAGGAAGCACCTCATCGAATGACATCGACTAGATCGAGTGGTTGAGGCTTCGCCCTTAACAGTCCTCCTCCTGGTCATCATTGTCATTCCCCCCACTATCCACCCCATGAGCAGTTGCTTGTGAGGCTGGGGCAGGTGATGTGCCATCATGATGTGGCGGCATTGGCATGGGGTCATTCTGTGTGAGCTCCTCGTTCCAAGGGAATTCCAACCTAGGAAATGAAAAAAACAAAATAGTTAGTTTACAAAAAAAAGAACCGAACTAAAAAAAATTACCATGGGCCCAAATGATGCAATCATGTTGTTTGGGCCCAGGTGACATGGCACTGTTGAGTGTGTGTCATTAGCTGTTGTCATCCATCATTATCAGTAGTTTATAACCTGAAAAAGAAGAAACATAATCAGTTAGTTTACAAAAAACAAGAAATGAAACACAAGAAAACTTACTATAGGCCCAAACAATGATTCACGTTGTTTGGGCCATGCTATGGTGGTGGTTGGATTGTCCTATAGTTTTAAATTAGATGTGCCATGAGTATTCAACAAGGTCAGATGATTACTCACCTGACCAAAATCTGGGTACCAGCATACCTGTACATACCAGTAACACCGTGGAAAAAGGTACTGTTAGGAAACCACCCCATTACCTAATAAAATTTCATTTATATTTTATTATGTCGAATTACGCTACATGATGCTAAATGACACTACCCTTTGATAGCATGAGAATTTTATTTTGCATGCATCAATATGTACGTGCATGTACAAGTGCATCAGTAACAACAATGTACAATATATGTAACATAGTATATAAACCCTAAATATATGCCTAGGGGACCCCAGTTGTGTTCTCTTAGGTATTCCACCTATGCTTTCAGTATGAAAGGCCTTTCTCAACAAACTCACCTATTAATAACCCCTCGCATCAAAATCATCAATTCCCCCATCACGAGTGCAGATCCCACCCCCTTCTTGTAGAGAGAACCCACATGGTCTTAGCTAGCAGATAGTGGGTGTTGCCCTAACAGAAGAACACAACTTCCCATATCAGTGTGCCTTCTCTTACTTGCGCATACGTCATTGTTTCACTGTGCCACATCCGATTACTCATACTTTCGGCACAAGCCAGAAGTACTTGTATATACATAATCTACCTTTTCTTTTGTAAGCCGATGCCAGGCCTTGCCTTACATTGCGACTGCCAGTGATCAAGAGGCAGCGCTCATCATTAGGACAGCTGCAACCAGACAACCGATTGGATCTGGTTTAGTTACGATTTACATCACTCTATTCGGACGACTATTTTAGTTACAAGCCAAATTCAGTGTTATCTCCGAGATCAGGCACTGTTGGAATTCCTGGACTCAGATTATCCCAGACCCAAGGTCGAGGGTTCAATTCTTGTTGTACATCAAAATTTTACTTGGGAAAGCACATGCATTCTGGTTATTCTGGTTATGCTAGTTGCCGTGCACCTGGTTGATCCAACTGTTCCAGGTAAAAATGAGTCCAGGTAGATTCTGGGGATTCCAGAGGTAAAATTGACCCTCCAGTCCAATCAGAATTATGAATTGTGAGAAAAATATATGTAAATGGAATTCCCTGGAATTCTGGAAATTCTGATTGGAATGGGCATTCTGACTTGAATCTGACCAGAATAGGTGGAGGAGTGTAATGTACTCGTTGGTGGGGAGGGAGTATCATGCTTCATGAACTCCTCCCTAACAATGGCATCTGCAGTGCTAATCCAGTCCTGTGCCCAGCCACATTGTTGAAAGTACTTGAGCTTTAATTGTGGGTGGAGCACTAGAATGACTAGGTGGATTAGATTCATGCGAAGAAGTCACAGGAAGACTCTGGAATGTACCTATTGCAATGCGATACACATTAGATAAATCCATGAGGGTTATTGATCCAAAGTGTCAAATTAGGCGCCTGACAAATGACAAACAATTGACAAACAATTGACAAATCATCACGTGACCTGTAAACGTTTGGAGAGGTCTCAAAACAAAGAAAATCTTGAATTTGTCAAAGAAGTGATTCATCACAGATCTTACCATTATGTCCAAACCCTCAACTTCTAATCCCAGCCCTAATCCTGTTCCCACACGAGCACTAGAGGCGAAAATTGATGTGCTTACAGTGCAAATGTCACAATTAGCATCAGTGTTGGCAGCATCACAGCCCAGACAAGCAGAAGTACAGCCAGAGATGACAGTAGAAAGAGATGATGAGATGGAGGAGATGGTGGAGTGGATGTTGCAGGAGGATGAGACAGTGGAGAAATCTGGAAATGGAAAAGCTTGCTTACCTAAGTACATGTCCCTGCAAATCTTTGATGGTACCATGGAGAATACAAAATCCTTCATCAGCTCTATAGTATTGTACATCCATGGGAGGAAGCCAGAGTTTTGTACAGCCGAGTCTAGGATTATGTTTGCTCTCTCATACATTCAGGGGGGGAAAGCACAGTTCTGGAGAAACGAGGCTATTAATCAAATTGCCACAGGAAATAAACCATTTGCAACCTTCAAGGAATTTCTGGAGAGATTGGAGGCACAGTTTGGAGACCCTAATCCAAAGGTGACAGCCAATGCTAAATTAAAGACCATGTGCCAAGGTTCCCTAATGGTGGATGAATTTATTTTGCAGTTCAAAGCAGAAGCTTCGCAAATGGACATGGGAGAAGCCACATTGGTAGAGTTTTTGAAAGCAGGATTAAATGCCTCTTTATTCAAGTCTATCTACCAACTACCTTCTATGCCAGAGAGAAGTTGGATGAGTGGTATAATTGGGCAATGCGCCTTGACCGGCAATATCAGCAGGAACAGGCGGAGTCAAAGTTGATGTACAGAAGTAGTAAATTTGGAAAGTCATCAGGAGGAAAGTCTGAGAAAGGAAAGGCGCCTCAGGCACAAACTCCGAGGGCACAGCCACTGGCCATGGCAGTGACACCTATAGTTACAGAGTCAGCAGCACCAGCAGAGGCAATGGAGGTTGATCAAGCAGGGAGATGAGCCCCACTTAAATGTTTTAACTATGGGCAGTTAGGACACATTTCTAGGAATTGTAGGCAGAAAAGAAAGATTAGGGAAGCTACAATCGAGGAAGTGAAGCCAGAGGAAGGCAAGCAGAAGAATTTTGTGGAAGAGTCCCAGTGAAGGTTTCCCCATTGGTGACCCAGAATCATTACAATGTATTAGTATCTGAGGAAACCCAGAGTAAATCAGAAAAGGAAATTGAGGAGGAGTACAACTGTTGCAAATCATGTGACCAAGAAAATTGCCAAGCACTATTTCTGAAAACCCCTAAATTCTTTATTTGCTCTGCATGAATAGAATCCGAAATCACCTTGACTGTGGGACTGAAGACAGTGGACATGCATGCAGTGATTGATGTGGAAGCATTGCCTGATAGTGGTGCTACAGGATTATTCATTAATCGGTCCTTAATTACCAGAAATGGTATTAACACATGCAAGCTGGTGCAACCTATAATGGTGTCCAATATTGACAGAACAGTCAATCATGGAGGAACTATCAAGGAGGAGGTGACTATGGTACTAAGGTATCAGGAGCATCAGGAGTGAGCTGTAGGTGAAGTGTGCGATCTTGGGAGAACCATTCTAATAATAGGATGTCTGTGGTTACAGAAGCATAATCCTGAAATTGATTGGAAAACTGGGAAAGTACAAATGACTTGTTGTCCTAAGGAATGTAATGTGTATGAGAGGAAGATGAAGAAGGAAAAAAGGAAAAAGAGAGAGAAAGAACATCCAAGGAAGTATTCTGTTACGATGGAGGAAGTGGAGGATGAGGAAATGCCAAATGGGGAAGTTCCAATCATGATCGAGAAAGAAGAGCAGAAGCAAACCTTTAGAGCAATTCATGGAGGACAGTCGTGGGACAAGAATATTGTGAAGGTGGAGAAGCCAGTGGAGGAGTGGGTGCCAAAAATGTATCATGAATATCTGTCAGTGTTTTAGAAGGAGTCTGAGCAAATGCCGGTGCAGAAGTCATGGGATCATGCAATCGAGATGAAACCAGGGTGGGTGCCGAAGACGTCGAAGGTATATCCATTATCTCCGATGGAACAAGAAGAAGTGGATGCATTCCTGAAGTAGCAATTGCGCAAAGGATACATACGACCTTTGAAATCACTGCAGATGTCACCAATATTCTTCATGCCAAAGAAAGACCAAAGGAAGAGGATGTGTACAGATTATAGGTATCTGAATGAGTGGACAGTGAAGAATGCGTACCCCCTGCCATTGATCTCAGAAATAATTGACAAGGTGGGAAAAGCCAAGGTCTTTACAAAATTGGATTTATGATGGGGATACAATAATGTACAAATAAAGAAAGGAGATGAGTGGAAGGCTGCATTTTCCATGCATCAAGGATCCTTCAAGCTGCTTGTCATGTTTTTCAGGATGACTAATAGTCCCCCGACCTTCCAAAATATGATGAACGACATTTTCAAGGACGTAATAGACAAAGGCATGGTAATGATATTCATGGAGGATGAAGAAAATCATGAGGTGATAGTGCAGGAGGTGCTACAGAGGTTAGCAGAGAATGATCTATTTTTGAAACTGGAGAAGTGTGTGTTTGGGGCAAGTGAGATTGAGTTCCTAGGATTATTGATTGGCCCTGATGGGATCAAAATGGATCTGATCAAGGTACAGGCAATCACAGATTGGCCTGCGCCCACCCATGTCAAGGAGGTTCAAGCCTTCTTGGGACTCGCAAATTATTATTGTCGCTTTGTGCACAATTTTTCCAAAATTGCTGCACCCTTACATAACCTTATGCAAAAAGGAGTAGTGTGGAGGTGGGGAGAGCAGCAGCAGACAGCTTTTGAGGAGTTGAAGAGGAAGTTTGTGGAGGGACCTATATTAGCCCCAGTAGATTTCACACACCCTTTGCGAGTAGAATCAGATGCATCTGACTTTGCTACTGGAGCGGTATTATCAATGCTGTGCAAAGATGACAAATGGCATCCTTGTGCATACTTGTCCCGAGGGTTGAATGATGTGGAGAGAAATTATGATGTGCATGACAAAGAGATGTTGGGGATAATACGAGCGTTGGAGGCATGGAGGCATTATTTGGAGGGATGTACGCATCAGATTGAGATCTGGACAGATCATCAAAATCTGCAATACTTCATGTCCACTAAAAAGCTTAATTGCCGGCAAGCATGTTGGGCACTATTCCTATCGTGTTTCAATTTTCACTTGGTCCACAAAGCCTGAGCTTTACACTCCCCCACAGAGTCCTGGAGGAATCCTGGTAGTCCTACCAGGAAGACCAGGAATCCTCCAGGAATCCAGTGGGACTCACCAGGAATCTAGTGGGACTCAGTACCCTAAAGTCATACCATAATGGAAAGTCAATTTGAGATATCTTACAAGTTTCAAGTGCTTTGGACTTCATGAATTTCACAAAGTACCTACAAAATAAACTTGTTCAGAGCAGGGATTGAACTCTAGAACTCATGATCAAGAATCACATGACAAACCAAACAAGTGCTTAACCAGTTGAGCCACAAGAGAATTATTAGCTGCCAATATCATAGTGTATTTATACCCTCAAACTCAAACTTAGGTATTTCTCTCTCAAAGCTCACAATTAAGATCAAATAAAATTTATTAACTACATCCCTTGCATTGGATGCGAGGGATACACCATTAATTACATAAAAAAAAACCTCCCCCACACAAGGTGCAAGGGGGAGTCCTACAAATATATACATATAAAACTAATCTCCCCTCGTGTTCAACTTGAACAGGAGGGGAGCACTACAATTATAAAGAAAAAGAAAGAAAAACCCCTCACCCACGTAAAACGCGCACGAGGGGGAAGGTATTACCATAAATAAAAAATGAAAAAAACCACCCCACACAAAATGTGGGGGCAGCCTGGTGAGTTGTGCCTGTCATCCTGTCCCCATCGTCCTGGGTGCTGGGCCTTCATTGTTGCTGTCCTCATTGTTGCTGTCCTGGGCATCATTTCCATGCTGCTCCTGGTCGCCATGCCCTTCCTGGTTGTTGTTGCCATCCTGGCCATCTCCCGCTGTGTGGTGGTGGCCGTCATCACCATTCCACCCACAATCCACCCCATGAGCAGTGGCTCATGGGGCTGGAGGTGGGTGGTGTGTCGTTGGCCCTGTTGTCATTGTCCATCATGGTTGGCGGCCGTGCTTTGCATTCTCGGGGTTCTGGTGCTGGTAGGCGGTGGCATCGTTGTTGTTGACTGCACACACTCATGATCCACCCTACGAGCAGAGGCCCACAGGCATGGGGTGGGTGTGTTGGGTTGTCTCGTGTCCAGCCATTGTTACCAGTAGAGTAGAACCTATAAAACAAAAGAAATGAGTTAGTTAGTTTATAAAAACAAAAAGCAAACAAAAGAAAATTATGTAGGGCCCAAACGACGTGATCTGCATCGTTTGGGCCTGTGTTCCATCCAGTCTCATTGTAGTCAGTAGCTAGTACTTAAAAGTTTTGTCAGTGACCAAAAAAATAAGAGAAAAAAAACTTACTTATGGCCCTCCTTCTCTGCGTCGTCGTTCTCCATTTCTTTGTTCATTGTTCCACCCATGATCCACCCCACAAGCAGTTGCTCATGGGGCTGGACATGGGTGGTGTGTTGTTTGGTGGGTGGGGCTGGGCCTGCAGGGTCTGTTTGCTCTGCTGGCACCCGTGATCCACCCTACGAGCAGGGGCTCGCAGGCGTGGGGGCAGGTGCTCAGTCGTTTGTGGGCATGGCCCATTTTGTGTCATTGCCATTCGTTACCTGTAGTTTAGATGCTACAAAACAAAGCAATATATTTTGTTAGCTTGTATAAACAAAAAAAAAGGAAAAAAAGCACACCTAGGGCCCAAACAATGTGATTGCATCATTTGGGCCTGCATTCCATCCAATCGCGTTGTTTGGGCCCATGTTCTGTCTGGCAGTTGAGTAGAACCTATAAAACAAAAGAAACAAATTAGTTAGTTTATAAAACAAAAAGCAAACAAAAAAACTTACTTAGGGCTCAAACAATGCGATCTGCATTGTTTGGGCCCCTGTTCCATAGAGTAGAACCTATAAAACAAAAGAAACAAGTTAGTTAGTATATAAAAACAAAAAGCAAACAAAAAAAACTTACTTAGGGCCCAAACAATGTGATCTGCAGCATTTGGGCCCATGTTCTGTCTGGGAGTAGAGTAGAACCTATAAAACAAATGAAACCAGTTAGTTAGTATATAAAAACAAAAACAAAAAACAAAAAACAAACAAAAAAAAACATACTTAGGCCCCAAATGATGCGATCAGCATCATTTGGGCCCGCATTCCGTCCAGTCGGCTCGTTTGCGGGTGGTGGTGATGGGGGAGTGGGCATGGGAGTGGTGGCAGTGGGTGTCCATGCAGTGGTGGTGGTGGTAGAGTGGAGAGGAGGGAGAGGCGGCGGCATCATCGAGAGTGGTGGTAATGGTTGATGAGCTGGCAGTGTTGATGATGCAGCTGTGTGCTTTGTCATGCACAGCTGCCCCAATGGTACCTAGAGCAGTTAGTGGATATATGCTGTAAATCCATGTGGTATAGTGGTTATATTGGCTGTGCTATAACCTTTGTCATCTAATGCTGAGGGTTCAATTCTGGCTCATGACATTTATTTTATTACTTAGTAGTAGTAATAAAGACTCCTGGTTAAATCCCAGTGGAGTCCCAGTGGATTCCTGGTAGAGTCCTGGTAGAGTCCTGGTAGAGTCCTGGTGGATTCCTGGTGAGTCCCAACTCCTGGTAGAGTCCTGAGAGTCCTGGGGGATTCCTGGTACCAGAGTCCTGGGGAATTCCAGGAATTCCTCCTGGAAGAGTGTAATTTACCAGGAATCAACCAGGAATCCCCCTGGAATGGGAAGAGCCAGGAATATATACTTGAGTCACAAATGGCTGGAATATTGGTTCCCAATAATCCTCCAAGATTCCTGGTCTTCCTGACAGGAATGCCAGGATTCCTCCAGGATTCCTCCAGGAATACGTGGGGGAGGACGAAGACCTCCACAAAGTGGGAAGCTTAATGAGGAAAGCAGATGCTTATCCAGATGTATTGATCATAAAAGGGGGGTGGAGGAGGACAATAAGAATGTTACCTTGCTCAAACCTGAATACTTTTGCATTTGCGCTATGCATCAAGGGCATCTATTAATAGATAGCTCGGAAACGGAAATGTTGTCTAAAATTAGACAATGTTTGGAAATGGATGATGAAGTAGTGGAAGCCATGAAAGCTCTGAAGGGAGAGAAGAAAGGTAATATTAAAGGAGATGAATGGGCTGAGAAACAAGGGTTAGTGTTGTTTCAAGGAAAAGTGTATGTACCAAAGGATCAGGATTTGCAAAGGGAGATCGTCTGGTTACATCATAATACACCGACTGCCAGACACCCAGGAAGATGGAAGCCGTTGGAATTAGTAATCAGAAATTATTGGTGGCCCGGAATTTCAAAGTATGTTTTGGGGTATGTGGATGGATGTGATACGTGCATGAGGGGGAAGAAATTTCCAGAGAAACCTGCAGGAAAATTAATGCCAAACCCTATACCTAAAGTGCCATGGCAAGATATATCTGTGGATTTTATTACTGGATTACCCGAAGCTCAAGGGTATGATGCAATATTCATAGTATGTGACTGCTTCACAAAGGAGGTCCATATTATTCCTACTACTACAGAAACCTCATCATTGGGCTTGGCGTGCCTCTATCTAAATCAGGTATGGCGGTTACATGGGTTACCCAATACCGTTATCTCAATTGCGGACCACAATTTGCTTCCGCGTTTATGTGAGAACTGAACAACATATTGGGGATTCAAACTAAATTATCTATGGCATATCACCCGCAGACTGATGGGCAGACAGAGAGAATGAACCAGGAGTTGGAGCAGTACCTATGTATGTTTGTCAACTACCGACAAACTGACTGGCCCAAATGGCTGGCAATTTCCGAATTTTCCCACAATAACAAATTCCATTCGGCTACTCATATGTCACCCTTTTTCACAAATTATGGATATCATCCTCACATGGGAGTAGAACCCAGAAGGGAAGTCAAAGTACAGTCAGTAGAAGACTTTGTATCTAAGATGTAAAAGGTACAAGAGGAAGCAGAGGCAGCATTGAAGAAAGCACATGATGACATGATGCAACACACGGATCGTACTCGAGCACGTGCTCCAGAGTACAAAGTTGGTGACTTGGTGTGGCTAAGTACCAAGGACCTGAATATTCCACAACCTTCAAGGAAACTTATGGAGAAACAAGTTGGCCCATATGCGATCTCTAAAGTGATCTCACCTAATGCGGTAGTGCTAAAATTACCCTGATCATTCAAGATTGATCCCAAGATTAACATATTCTGCCTACGCCCTTACTGCCCACCCACTATTCCTGGCCAACAAACTACTCTGCAACCTCCAATAATAGTAGAAGGTGCAGAATATGTAGTTGAAGAAATTCTAGACTCACATCTTCGACAGAACAAATTGGAGTTCTTAATAAAGTGGAAAAACTATACCGACAAAAATAATTTGTGGGAGCCTGAAGAGAATTGTAAGCAAGCGCGCAACATGATCGCCCAATTCTTTAAATGTAATCCGAATGCTCCACTTCACATTGTGAGAATGGTGTATGAGGGGATGAGATTCCGGCCTTACCAAAATTTCACAGAGGGGACAGACACAATATTTTCTTGCCTGGAAGTTGAGGCATAAAAGGGGGGTAATGTTAGGAAACCACCCCATTACCTAATAAATTTTCATTTTTATTTTATTATGTCGAATTATGCTACATGATGCTAAATGACGCTACACTTTGATAGCGTGAGAATTTTATTTCGCACGCATCAATATGTATGTGCATGTATGAGTGCATTGGTAACAACAATGTACAATATATGTAACATAGTATTAAACCCTAAATATACGCCTAGGGGACCCCAGTTGTGTTCTCTTAGGTATTCCACCTATGCTTTCGGTGTGAAAGGCCTTTCTCAACAAACTCACCTATTAATAACCCCTCACATCAAAATCATCAATTCCCCCATCATGAGCACAGATCCTGCCCCCTTCTTGTAGAGAGAACAAACACAGTCTTAGCTAGCAGATAGTGGGTGTCGCCCTAACAGGTATGGTGTTGCCTGGGTATGGCAATCCCATACCCATCACACAGTGTTACCCATACCCATGCCATGCCCTAGTGAAGCTCCGATGTCAGTGCCGCTTCCCCAGTCCCATCCCCATCCCTGTCCCCTTCCCTGCAATTGCATTTTAAACATTACTAATGTCTGTACTATGTTCTTAATGCACATCTATCTGTATGGTACAGCAAGTAATGTAGTAATGTAGTCATTGGTTAATTAATAGAGTATGTACAAATATATAGTGAGTTTGACAGCATCCATTGAAACAGATAATACAATGTGTACAGTCAATAGTCCCCATCCTTGCTCCCATCCCTGTCCCCACTCCCGTCCCCATCCCCTTCCCTGCAATTGCATTTCAAACATTACTAATGTCTGTACTATGTTCTTAATGCACATCTATCTGTATGGTACAGCAAGTAAAGTAGTAATGTAGTCATTGGTTAATTAATAGAGTATGTACAAATATATAGTGAGTTCGATGGCATCCATTGAAACAGATAATACAATGTGTACAGTCAATAGTCCCTGTCCCCGCTCCCATCCCTGCTCCCATCCCCATCCCTGTCCCTTTCCCTGCAATTGCATTTCAAACATTACTAATGTCTGTACTATGTTCTTAATGCACATCTATCTGTATGGTACAGCAAGTAAAGTAGTAATGTAGTCATTGGTCAATTAATAGAGCTTCCAAATATATAGTGAGTTTGATGGCATCCACCAAAACAGATAATACAATGTACAGTCAATAGTATTCATAGGTTAATATTGCCCATTCCCATGTCCATGCCCGATGGCGATGCCATGGCCATCCCCATGTCCATCCCCATGTCCATGGCCATGTCTGTGCCCATTGCATTTCAAATGTTACTAATGTCTGTATTACATTCCTAATGCATGTCTATTGTAAGGTATAATAATCAGTGTACAATGTAGTTGTTGGTTAATATAGTATAGTGACTTTATATAGTGAGTTCAACAGCGTCCATCAAACCCATATCATTCGATACAATGTATGTGTTCAATAGGTCATATCATTCGATACAATGTAGCTTACCTATGTGAACTCACAGACCTTTAGAGCACAAATGGCTGTGGGATTCTGGGCCCAATCACCACTGTATCCTGGGTTTGACAAGATGGTAGGGATAGTCAAGTCTGAAATGGGAGAGGAGTGTGAGGAGGAGAATATAGGGATTGAATAGGAAGAGGAACTTTGAAATGTTTTTGATTATGTTACAAATGTTGTCAATAGGTATTACCCTGAAAGCTTTTGCATAACTAGTAAAGAAGAGTTATGAATATGTGAATCTAAGAACAGTAGGATTCCAAATCAGTCACCCAAAAGCAATTTCATTTTTTAAGTATGGATATCCACAGTTTATCCATATATAGTTGTATCTGTATCCATACTGTATCTGTATCCATAGTTGCATATCCAGATGTATCCAGATGTATCCACGTTAGTCCCTACTAGAACTGGTTTGCACAGTATGTTATGGGTATATAATAGAAACATATCCTAAGCTCAAACAAGATTTTCAAAGGTGATGTGGATGAACAGACATCAAGCAGCAAGTTGGGAAAACCTGAGTGATGATGCCAAATCAGGTTCACAAAAAGAAACATGGACCCTGCTGCAAATATGGTCTATTATATTTGTGTATTTATAGTAGGCTTTTGCAGTGTAAAACAGTCATAAAACCCACAGGTTTCTTTGAAAACCATAGTAAAAAACCATACCCATGGATATTGTGTTGGCAGGTGCAGATGCAGTAAGATAGTCCTCATACATAGACAATGACATCACATGATCAAAACATTAGACAAAATGAAAAAGGCTTTGTAACTAAAGAATTTTGCCTGATTCTGGGCCTGAGAAAATGTGCTAAAAGTAAAAATGATCAATCACTTGGGGCCATAATTTTGATTTTGTAAGAATTGAGTAAAGAGTACAACTTTTTTGAGTCAGGCCACCCATATCTATATTTAACTACCACTCAAATCCAGCCTACCATGAAAAGCATGCAGCATTGTGTATGCCTTCACTCAAGAAGATGAAGTTCAAAAGAATCTAAAGGGGTGTGCAATCATCAGCAGCAAGAAACAGAAGCAGGAGGATGTAGAGGAAAATACTGTGAGTTCAATGCATCACATCATTAAACACAACAACAGGAACCAGTGACACATCATTCACACAAATGAGCAAGGCCAGAGCTACCCAAAGCAATTCAGGACAGAACACACTCATGTTGCCTAGCTCACTTGGCAAAACTTTGGGCATTACATCTTCCATGTCTGAGAAGGCCAACAATTGTGATGGAAATGAATGTGGTCATGGCAACCATCTTGAATGTTTAACACATTGGGGGAGGAGGTGTGGGAGAGATGTGAGAGTGTTTTGCAAATAAAATAGGAGAAGAGTGAATGAGATGGGCAGTGAGATGAGGACACATGACCAAACAGCAGAGAACTTGCATGGGACAGGAAATGATGAGATGAGTACATCTACAGTGAGACCACAAACCACAGGTAACAATCCTAGTTATGGTATATCCACACGAGGTGATGCCACCCCAGATAATGATGTGAGGAATGGGATGGCGGCGGCAACCATAACAATGATGAACAGGAACTTCAATGAGATGTCAAGTTTTACTATGAGAAAATTGGTGCTGTGCCAACCATAGCTCTTATCACATACTCTAATCATTTCTGATGCTTCATGCATGCATGGGCCCAACACGGGCCTCACTGGCACAACTTACAAGAGATATAATCGGTCATTTTTTAATAAACCAAATGCTATATCTACCTAATATTATACTATGGGTCATATTTAAGTTGAGATTCTTGTTACATTGGCTCCAAGTGCATTGATGCACACCATAAACATTATTGTGATGTGGTAAACATGTGATCCATCACATCAAAGTCACATCATCTGACCTCATTGACTATGAATGAGGACTATCTTACATGCTGAAGTCACCCATGGTGTGACCCATGTTACACCCCACACCAGTTCCTTCAAGATCTCTGTCCCCATGCTGTTCTCATAATTAAATATATTGGCAATTTTTCTTGATGTGAGATCAAGATAATTGTTGTCATCTTTATCATCACAGGTAAAAGATGATGTGATGTGACAAAGCAAGTCTGTTGCAGTTGCATCATCCACTGGCATTTCTGACTCACCCTGTTGATTATTTGAAGGACCCTCACCCTCCAAGCCTGTGGTTGCTGTGGTTGCAACTGGTTGACCACTTGCATCCCATGCTATGTTGCCAATCACTTACACACTGCTACTTTTGTACAAACTTTTCTGGTCCTCCAAAAGACAACCATTTTCTTATTTCTCTTGTAGAAACACTCCTTTTAGTGATAAGAAGATATTTTATTGAGGGCTTCAAAACTGAGTGAGAAAATGTCTTGAGCAGACTTCAGTTTGGTGGGTGGTTACATTTTTACCTCTACAACTTGCAAAAAAAGGGGTAGTTCTTATCACTCTTGTATAAACACTCTTATATGTGTTTTGAAGAGGTTGTATTGACATAATACTGATATCACAAAAACTGGATGAGAAACTTCATGATGAACTATGGTGTGAATCACAAAATCCAATTATTGTTTCAAGTTCATTATGCCTGTTTCTGGCATTTGCAAGGTTATTTGGCCATAGATGGGCACAGCAGTACTCAATCCATGTCAAAATTTTCACATTATTTACTCATTAACCTCAAATGTGCTTAAAAATTGTTCCTGACTGTGTTTTTTAGGGTCAAAGTTTTTTTTTTCTTTGACAGCCAGATTGGTGGTTGCACAAAAGTAGCAGTGTGTAACTGATTGGCACCATACATCTGATTCCTGAATGATGGCTAGTCATCTTCCTTGTCATTCATTCTTTGACCCAACCCAACTTGAGTGGAAATGTCACATGACATGGTCACGACATACCTCCTGCCATCATTTGGCAGGAAACACACACCATGTGAGTGGTTTGGGGTCTGCAAATGCAATATACACAGTGTGGCCATTTATGATCATTCTAGCTACTGAGTCTCTATCTATCTGTTTGCAAACCAATAAGTGGAAATAAGTGTCAATTTGAGGGCTAAGTAACTTATCCCTGGGCAATTTAATGTGAACCAACTCAGTCTAAGCCCTGATTTAAGGAAATTTGGCTCAGCTCTCAGTTAGCTGGTCCTGATTTAAAGCTGCTGAATTTGCTTGCTTCCCATAATAGGAACATGTTTTTCAGTGAAATCTGAACATTTGATGGTTCTCATATCACACTGGTATCTAGGGAAGACTGTGGCTCAAGGATTTCATCCTATTTTCAGCTTTATGATGGCAGTTTAAATATATAAGTCCTAAGTTATACCACATTGAATAGCATCATATTATGACTGTACAAATGGAGAGCCATCTCATCTGTTGACAGGATTTGGTCCATGAGATGCCTGGCATCTGAAATCAGAAAGATCCCAAAGGCTTATTAGGTGAGATCAAACAGCAGGAGGTGGCAACTCTGCAATGTCCTCAATTTAGCATCAATTCCTTAAATTCACTGAAATTGACATGGATATAGCTACTTCTGAGGTAGGTATGAGAACAGCCTTGAAGAATGCTTGAAATAGATTTCATATTTGAAGGAGTAAAGAACTGTAAATGTAAAAAGTATGGATCCTATCAAAACTAGGCAGACATATGAACATGATAACTGGTAACAATTCAGAGGGGAACAAGACAACTAGCAGGAGGGGAGAAAATCAAAGTTCTATAGCACAAAGGAATAACCTTTGGATGGGCATGCTGAAGAATAATAAAACACATACATCAATTATCCTGGATCAGTGCCCACAACTGATTATATTTATCTTTGCTTTCAGATAGACCTGAGTTGTCCCTGAAAAATTCCAACACCTTGTTGAAAATTCCCTGTTCTTGATAATGCTGGATGGCAATGGGAAAGCTTCTACCAAGTGATACAGTGGCATCTTCTGCCAATGACACTGTATGCTTGATACATAAGAGGATAACTAGATAAAGAATAAAGGACCTGAAACAAATGTGTAACTGAAAAAACATACCTACACCCATAAAGAACACCTGACAATCAGGTCGCAATGAATTGGCCTAGACATCATGTGCAATAAAAAGACAGTAAAGAAAGTAACATATATTTGTATGACAAACCTGATGCAAAAGTGGTTGAAGTGCTTTGGTTAAAGCAGAGGTATTGACATCCTGATTATAGCACAGTATCAAGTGATAGTAATTTAATGAGATGGATGGCTACTTACAAACTGTAGAAGTGGCAGTCAGTGCAGAGCAAATAGATTGGATTGATAAAAAGTCACTTACAATCTGTAGAAGTTACAGTCAGTGTTGAGCAAACAGATTTGATCAATAAACAGCCACTTACTTCCTGTAGAAGTTTCAGTCAGTACTGAGCAAACAGATTTGATCAATAAACAGCCACTTACTTCCTGTAGAAGTTGCAGTCAATGCTGAGAAAACAGATTTGATCAATAAACAGCTACTTACTCCCTGTAGAAGTTGCAGTCAATGCTGAACAAACAGATTTGATCAATAAATAGCCACTTACTCTCTGTAGAAGTTGCAGTCAATGCTGAGCAAACAGATTTGATCAATAAACAGCCACTTACTGCCTGTAGAAGTTGCAGTCAATGCTGAGCAAACAGATTTGATCAATAAACAGCCACTTACTGCCTGTAGAAGTTGCAGTCAGTGCTGAGCAAACAGATTTGATCAATAAACAGCCACTTACTGCCTGTAGAAGTTGCAGTCAGTGCTGAGCAAACAGATTTGATCAATAAACAGCCACTTACTTCCTGTAGAAGTTGCAGTCAATGCTGAGCAAACGGATTTGATCAATAAACAGCCACTTACTCCCTGTAGAAGTTGCAGCCAATGCTGAGCAAACAGATTTGATCAATAAACAGCCACTTACAAACTGTAGAAGTTGCAGTCAATGCTGATCAAACAGATTTGATCAATAAACAGCCACTTACTGCCTGTAGAAGTTGCAGTCAGTGCTGAGCAAACAGATTTGATCAATAAACAGCCACTTACAAACTGTAGAAGTTGCAGTCAGTGCTGAGCAAACAGATTTGATCAATAAACAGCCACTTACTGCCTGTAGAAGTTGCAGTCAGTACTGAGCAAACAGATTTGATCAATAAACAGCCACTTACTTCCTGTAGAAGTTGCAGTCAGTGCTGAGCAAACAGATTTGATCAATAAACAGCCACTTACTGCCTGTAGAAGTTGCAGTCAGTGCTGAGCAAACAGATTTGATCAATAAACAGCCACTTACTGCCTGTGAAAGTTGCAGTCAGTGCTGAGCAAACAGATTTGATCAATAAACAGCCACTTACTCTCTGTAGAAGTTGCAGTCAGTGTTGAGCAAACAGATTTGATCAATAAACAGCCACTTACTGCCTGTAGAAGTTGCAGTCAGTGCTGAGCAAACAGATTTGATCAATAAACAGCCACTTACAAACTGTAGAAGTTGCAGTCAATGCTGAGCAAACAGATTTGATCAATAAACAGCCACTTACTCCCTGTAGAAGTTGCAGTCAATGCTGAGCAAACAGATTTGATCAATAAACAGCCACTTACATCCTGTAGAAGTTGCAGCCAGTGCTGAGCAAACAGATTTGATCAATAAACAGCCACTTACTTCCTGTAGAAGTTGCAGTCAATGCTGAGCAAACAGATTTGATCAATAAACAGCCACTTACTTCCTGTAGAAGTTGCAGTCAATGCTGAACAAACAGATTTGATCAATAAACAGCCACTTACTTCCTGTAGAAGTTGCAGTCAGTGCTGAGCAAACAGATTTGATCAATAAACAGCCACTTACTCTCTGTAGAAGTTGCAGTCAGTGCTGAGCAAACATATTTGATCAATAAACAGCCACTTACTCCCTGTAGAAGTTGCAGTCAGTGCTGAGCAAATAGATTTGATCAATAAACAGCCACTTACCAACTGTAGAAGTTGCAGTCAGTGCTGAGCAAACATATTTGATCAATAAACAGCCACTTACATCCTGTAGAAATTGCATTCCGTGCTCAGCATCTGTTACCCATTATTCAAAAATCAGTTCTCACCTGAGAAAAGGATATGCAATTATAACATAGTAATAAGTAGTAGTCATGATATCTATTCAGATATATAACTTACATCCTGTGCCATATGTAAGTACACTTTTAGGAATAGGAATATTTAACACATACACTCTGTTTTGGTTCAATATCAACATTAACCACTATTGAGTAAGTGTTTTTATTACTGTAATGGAATCCTCACCCACTGGTAGGTCTTGGATAGAGCATATTAGCCACATTTACCTATTATGTATCATAGTTGGGCACCTACATCCTAAGAAATTTCCCCAGATAACTTGTTAGAGCAACTATATAATAAAAACAAAGCCATATTCTGCTTACATGTACCTATGGATTATGTCAGTAAATACCAAGGAAAATCATATCAACTTGAGAACTCACCCAGATATGTGGAAACCATGCAGCTGTGGCCCTGACCAGTGTCCCAAGTGTTTCATCATTCAACCCTTTTCGAAACCTGCCTGTAAACAACAGTCTTAGATAAGCTCCCAACATTTTGAAAGGCTCATGTGATGTTTACCAATAGATCTATGATAAGGTGAGATTTTGCTAAACAAAAACACCACATAAATAATACTTTTCTATGCCAGCCCTAATGCAAAGATCAATGTTGCTTTGTTGGACTGATACAAACAGCAGCTTGAGAGCATTATTGTCAATAGCCTGTGCTGTCTCTTCAATCAATTCCAGGCAGGTTGTTGCATCCTGCTGCATGTCTATATGTAAGAAAATATGTTAGAAGCCACATTTTAAATTCAAATATACTTAAAGTACCTTTCAGCCAAACATGCTTCTTGGGTTTGTACTTGGATTTATGAAGCTGATCAATATAATCCTCCTTCAATTTATGCTCTGCAAGAACTGAAGCATTGTCCTTTGCATCTGCCCATGTGTGACCCTGTTTCCGAAGTTCCCCAAATGCAGTGGTAATGAGAGCATCAAACTTGGTGAAAATAGCAATAACCGGGACTTAGAAATATGGTTCTATTAAAGAAATGAGCCCTATCAGCAAATAATTTGCCTGACCTTTTCCAGTACCACATTCTTCAAAGAAAATGTGGTCAGCTGCTAAAAGTGGTCTGTTGCTGTCAGTTGGAAGACAATACCTGGTTTCAACAACCAAAAACATTAGCTTGAACTGTTAGTAGTAATAAATTCAAACATAAAGTGCACCAAATTGCATGTAGCTGCTTTGACATATGGGCTGCTCTAGCTCGGCTAGCAATGAAGGCTTTGACAGCTTCTAGTTCTCCAGTACCACCTGCTTCAAATCCCATGGAATCATGAAAGACAAACTGTGGGTTGCTTGCAAACACCAATTGGTTCTCAATATTATGAAGCCCACGCTGATAGAGCAGTATTTTATCCTGAAGCCTGAAAGGGTGAATGAAGGACATACCTGCTCAGAGGGTGCCACAACCGAAGTGTCAATCTACAGAATAGTAACTCAAACAGTAAGATTTGACCAGTATGTATCAATATATAAAACCAACCTCTTTCCCATCGGCATCATAAATCCTTGGATCATCTGTGGTCTCGCAGACTTTCTTCAACAGTGTAGTCTTCCCAGCATTTGCTCGTCCGATTACAAGAATACGAAAATGGCGACATTGGCTGCGTATTTCGATAGCTCTGTTCATCTGCAAACGGATGATGAGTGTATAATCATAGCATGTGGATCAGTGCTGCATGCGACCTCTGTATCGGGCTCTTCTACCTCTGTATCGGGCTCTTCTACCTCTGTATCGGGCTCTTCTACCTCTGTATCGGGCTCTTCTACCTCTGGATTGGGTTCTACCTCTGGATTGAGGGCCGTTACCTGTGTTACAACAGTGTCGGTCACTCGCAGTTCAAGTTGTAATGAGGAGATAATGTGTTACTTGTCTCTTCATCCGACGACCGCGAAAGAGCCGTGCCAATAGTCTCTTAAATTTCATATCTATCGGAAGATTGGTGAGAGGGAAAAAAGGAAAGGAGGGTATGTGTGGTGACTCACCAGATGCTGGCAGGATGATATATAAACACCTGTAGTTACTGTTTATAGCTGATACATGTACAACTGTCAATTAGAGGACAGATTGATATATCAAAACAACTGTAGTTACCGTTCCGTTCTGTGCCCTACTGGATGTCTCCCACGATGAGCAGCAGGCTGCTGATCGTTGGCCCGCCCGCCCTCTGGCTAATTATAGATTGTTATTGCATTTAGATCTGTATTCGAGCCTCTGAGGATGTGCTCCTTACATGATTGATGCTTGATTGATGGGCCTTCTATTCTATGTACCGATTCTCAGGAGTCAGGTTTGACAGGCCCACAATATTTACAGATGTCTTCGCTTCGTGATGTATTCCATTCATATGTTTGATTCCTGTCAGATGTCTTCCACTTTCCAATGTTTCCTGATATTATTTTCACTTCCCGGAATATATATTAGATATGTGGCAGGTGTCAACCTTCATATACTTCCACACATTTTGTTATTTTTCGGCTTCCAGGGAAAAAAAACATATATTTCAATTTCCCTGCAGCGGGGGGATCCTGTTGAGCATCCACATCACTACATAGTAGAAGTCTATAAGCCTCGACCCATACATCCTACATGTGCGAGCATCAACTCGTGGACATTCGCCCGGCGAAGAGCATACACGGCCCTCCTCCCCTCGCCAGCTTCCGCTGCTGCTGTCCTGATCGTCCTGTGGTCCAGCCTCATCTTCGTCCCCGCTGTCGTTTCGTGGTCGCAGTGACGGCGGTGGGTGCTGGGCCGTGCCTGTCATCCTGTCCTCGTTCCTCGTCATCCCAGTTTGCTGGGCCTTCATTGTCGTTGTTCTCATCGTTGCCGTCCTCTTCATCGTTGCCGTTCTCTTCCTCGTCGTTGTCCTCTTCCCTGGTGTCCTCGCCGTCGTCCGGGTCGTCCCCGTCCCAGGCATTCCCCTTGTCGCTATGCCGCTGGGTCTCCTTGTTCGTTTCGTGGTCTGGGCAGACTTAAAAAAAAATTTGTTAGTAGTAAAAAATGAAATGAGACAAGAAAAAAAAATACCTATGGCCCAAGAGACGTCGTTGACGTCCCTTGGGCCCTTTTTGTGTTCCTCCCTCGTCGTACGGCGCTGTCTTCGGCACCTGTGCTTTCCACCTTAGTTCCCTTCCTCGTTGTCCGCCTCGTTGTCCACCGCTTGCCGCAGTTTGTGTGGTGGCATCATCCCCATCCCTGTCATCCCCGTTCCCGTTGATGCCGTGCCCGCGTCGTCGTCTTGTGGTGGTGCCCGTTGTCCTTGTTGTTGTTGTTGTAGTACTCTCCGTTGTGCAGCGGCGGTGGTGGGTGCCGGGTCGTCGTCGCTGTCATTCGCCCTTGGTGCTGGTCATAGCCGTCGTCGTCGAATTAGTACCTGAAAAATGTAGTAGCAACAAAATGTGAGAAAAAAAGAAACAAAACTTACTTATGGCCCAAGAGGCGTCGTCGACGTCTCTTGGGCTGTTTTTCTTGTTTTCTTCTTTGTACGCCGCCGTCGCCGTCGCCTGCACCAGTTCTTCATGTGTCGTTCTTGCCCCATCGCTGTTGCCGTCACGTTGTTGTCGTTGTTGTTCGTCTTAGTCCGGGCCATTGGTGACCGTTGTCACAAAACAACTAGAACCTAAAATGTAATTGAAACAATAGTTACTAAAGAAAAACGCAACGAAACAAGAAAAACTTACCATACAAATTGTGATATGTTCACCTCGGAGGTAAGTATTGAAAGATCATCGTGAATGCGATGCCACGAGTTCCCACGCCTCAGCAACGGAATCAACAACGACGGGAACACCACTGTACTCCATCACAGTTATCCGAGGGTCTAAAAAGTGTCGGTATATGATATTTTACTATATTCGTTGTTGAATTTCGTCAGGGGTTGGGAGATGAGTAAAAGTCAGACGACGGCATTGAAATGGTCAAAGTTGGGCTAGCTGACTATGCGAGGGGACTGCTAGTTAACTAGCAAGTGGCTATGCTATTCCGTGACGTAATAAAAACCATATTTGGATGGATCGTTCCGCCTCCTCCCGCGCTAATCGAAAAGCCTACGTTCGATGAGTAACTAACCGCCAATCACTTCGAAGATGGACGCTGAGAATGCTCAACGATATGAATCTCGTAATGTTCAAATTTCAGGTATGTTTCTGTCTTGTACATGTAGGATATGTTGAACAGAATTCCGACATGATTTCTAGCAATACAGCAAGTCAAGCGGGGCCGTGGTCGTCCAAGAGGGTCACTCAACAGAATCAATAGAAGCACCCTACAAAAGCAAGCCGCCTTGCACGTGAATCCCGCCAGTGACGACACATCAAAGGAACATGATGGAACGTCAGATGGTGGACATGTGATGGGAGCAGAGGGATCTTTTGCAATGCCTGGGACTCTGGAGGCGGAAAAGCGACGTCCAGGAAGACCGCCGAAGGTGACGGCAGGTTTTTCCGTTAGTGTGGAAGTTGTGGTATGTCAAATTTCATTACCGTTTCATTACCATCATATTTGATTGACATGTAATCTTTCCAGGATGGTCCTGCTGCAGTTAGTCCGGCTGTTCATCCAGAACGACCGCTTGCTCCGATTTTTGCACCCCGACCTATTCCCACTGTCAGTCATCCAGCCGAAGCAAGTATGCCTTCCTTGGTGCATTCTGTTTCTGAGAGCAATCCGGAGCCTACTACACCACACGTCCGAGTCCCCACTCCTTTGCTGCCTGATTCGTTCATTATACCTCAGTCTGATCCTATGCAGCCCATATCTTCTGTAGAGTTGGAGGATGATAGTTTGTATACTGGGCTTGATGGCAATGGTGTTAATGAGGATGAACATGACTTCACATCTGACCCAAATGACATTGAGGATGATGGCGCAGCTGTACCAAGTGGATGACCTGGTCCACCTCCTTATGTGATGGAGGTTTTTAAGCACCAACTCGCTTTTGTGAAATCACACATACGAGGCACAGGTAATCAGGCCAAAAATCGAGTATACAACAAAATGCAGTCATTTTGGATGCTGCACAAGGATACATTCTTTCTTCTCCAGAGTCTGAACATCACCTCCACTCTGCTCTTCAACCCCCGCTTCCTCTACTGGGACCCACTACTTCTCGTTGACCAGATTGCATGCCCAAATGCTAAACAGTGTGGGGGTAAGCTCTGGCACCACGATTATTCTGATCATCCACGTGCTTGTCTTGACTTGGAAGAGTGGGTTTGGCTATTCTGCGCACGGTATAGATGTAACAACTGCAAGAATCCGACAGCCACATTTCAAGCATGGGATCCTTGGATCATGGCACATCTCCCGAAACAGTTGGCGACACAATTCCCTGCTGTTCTCAGCCACCACAGAGCTATCTCAGTCAGCCTCTTTGCCATGATGCGGTAGTGCTTTTTTAATGGAATGGGTGCAAAACAATTCAGCGACACTATTAATGTTTTACACCGGCAGAAGTATGCTGGGTTGCATATTCAATACCTGCAAACACTACATACACGCTCAAATGGAAGAACATATCTTCCATTCCTTCCTTTCGAGGACCAGAGCCCCCAAGGGCTCCATGGGGTAATTCCCTCAGCACGCTGGTTTCGGGATATGTATGACAACTTTATTGAGTCCCACCTTCCTTCATTTGATCAACATACAGCGCTACTCTCAGCTCGAGGTTGTGCAATTGATCATAGTTTCAAGGTATTGGCCACTTTGACTAGTAGAACAAAAATACGCAAACATCTATATTGCATGAAGATGGTTATTAGACCTCCCACACAATGCAATATAATCCAACCTCATCAAACATTTGTCAGAAATAATATGATACCTACATGGGAAACATGGCATCAATGCTTTGGACATGTTGGATATACCGGGATTCAAAAATTATTTGATGGAAAAATGGTTGACGGATTTATTGTGGACAAGGACTCCCCTAAGCCCGATTGCGTTGCGTGCACAGAGGCAAAACAACACATCAAACCATTCCCAAAATCATCAATCAGAAATACCGAACCCGGTGAATTAATGCATATTGACTTATGGGGCAAGTACACAATCCAATTGATCAACAGCAATCAATACTACTTGTTATTTGTGGATGATGCCAAGAGATTTGCAACCATTGAATGCGTCAAGCAGAAATCTGATGCAACACAAGCCATAATAAATTATCTGGCACATTTGAAGACTCAAGGGAGGAATCCAAAGGGTATTCAAATTGACAATGGGAAAGAATTCGTAAACGAGAAGTTGGAAAGTTGGTGCAAGGAACACAGTATGGAAATTCATTACACTGCACCATATTCACCTTCACAGAATGGTATTGCTGAATGGATGAACCATACACTGGTTGAACTCTCTCAAGCAATGATAATCGCCAATGACCTTCCCAAATTTCTCTGGGAATATGTGGTCCTGCATGCCACTTATCTCCATAATCAATCATTCACCAAACATTTGCCAAAATATACACCATATGAAGACTGGTATAATAAAAAACCAAACATCTCTCATTTACGTGAATTTGGTGCACCTGTATGGATTTTATTACAGGGACAAAAAGTGGATCAAAAAATGCAGGCAAAATCCAAATGGCGTGTTTACATCGGTTTTGAAGATGGCACTGGGGCCATAAAATATTATAATGCCAAAACACACAACATCCTCACCTCAAGAAATTTCAAGCAGATGACACTTCCAGAATCGACTCCAATCCCCGAGGGCATCAACATCACACCCAATAGTCAATGCGAGGGGGAATCTGTGAGTACATTACACTCCTCCACCTATTCTGGTCAGATTCCAGTCAGAATGCCCATTCCAATCGGAATTTCCGGAATTCCGGGGAATTCCATTTACATATATTTTTCTCACAATTCATAATTCCAATCCGACTGGAGGGTCAATTTTACCTCTGGAATCCCTGGAATCTACCTGGACTCATTTTTACCTGGAACAGTCGGATCAACCAGATGCACAGCAACTAGCATAACTGGAATAACTGGAATAACTGGACTGCATGTGCTTTCCCAAATAAAATTTTGACGTACAACAAGAATCGAACACAATATTAATACTAATAAGTACGCATATGCATGACATGTGACTGCCAGCTCACAACCACCACCACCACTATTGCCAACACCGCCTCCTCCTCCTCTCCACTCTACCACCACCACTGCATGCACACCCACCACCACCATTCCCATGCCCACTGCCACCATCACCACCACCTTCAAATGAGCCGACTGGATGGAATGCGGGCCCAAATGATGGCAATTGTTGTTTGGGCCATAGGTAAGTTTTTTTCTTTTTTCTTTTTCTTTTTATCAATCAACTAATTGTAATTTATTGCTTTTTAGGCTATATACTACTGGGGATGACCTGTTGCAATGAAAAATGTGCAATGCATGCCCACAGCCACCCAATCCCCTCCTCCCCTTTCAAATGGGATGTGAGGCTGTCGACACAGGCTAGGTGGGTGCAGAGGGATGCCAGGAGACCCCAGAAGGGGGATACCTGCCTAGTAAGCACCCACCAACCCCTGTACACATGCCATGTCACACTGACATGCCCAAACCCCTCCCCCCCCCCAAAAAAAAAAAAAAAGACAGAAATCCAAATGGGGGACAACAGCAACAAACAACAACAAGCCACCCACCCCCAGCCTCATGAGCAACTGCTCATGGGGTGGAACATGGGTGGAACGACGCCCAGGCGCAGGGACAGGAGACAACGATGACACACCACCTGCCCCCAGCCTCACGAGCAACTGCTCATGGGGTGGAACGTGGGTGGAACAATGCCTGGGCACCTGGATAGGAGACAACGACATACCACCCGCCCCCAGCCTCATGAGCAACTGCTTGTGGGGTGGATCGCGGGTGGAACAACAATGACAACAAGCCACCCACCCCCAGCCTCATGAGCAACTGCTTGTGGGGTGGAACATGGGTGGAACGATGCCTAGGCACCCGGATAGGAGACAATGACACACCACCCACCCCCAGCCTCATGAGCAACTGCTCATGGGGTGGAACATGGGTGGAATGACAACAACAACAAGCCACCCACCCCCAGCCTCACAAGCAACTGCTCATGGGGTGGAACATGGGTGGAATGATGCCTAGGCGCCCAGATAGGAGACGATGACACACCACCCACCCCCAGCCTCATGAGCAACTGCTCGTGGGGTGGATCACGGGTGGAACGACAATGACAACAAGCCACCCACCCCCAGCCTCATGAGCAACTGCTCATGGGGTGGAATGTGGGTGGAACAATGCCCAGGTGCAGGGATAGGAGACGACAATGCACCACCCACCCCCAGCCTCACGAGCAACTGCTCATGGGGTGGATCATGGGTGGAATGACAACGACAACAAGCCACCTACCCCCAGCATCATGAGCAACTGCTCATGGGGTGGATCGTGGGTGGAAGGACAGACAACAGCGGAGTCGCATCCCCTCCCCCTCCCTTGCACTTTGTGTGGGGAGGGATTTTTTTTGTACTTTTAATTATTTATTAGTATTGTGCCCCCCCTCCCCCGTTTTGCATGGGGGAGGGATTTTTTTCTTCATGTTTTTACCTCCCCCCTCGTGTTCAGTGCAAGGGGTTAGCTTTTTATGTATATAAATAAAACTCCTTTTATGTATAAATAAAACTCCCTCTCACATCTTGTGAGAGGGAGGATTTTTTGTTTATGTATGTAATCACAATCATCCCCACTCCCTCGCATTCAATGTGAGGGATGTGGTTAATTAAAATTTTTTGATCTTAACTACTTCAAAAAAAATTAGAGTGTCATGAATAAACCTTATATTACTCACTAATAATTCTCCTGTGGCTCAACTGGTTAGGCACACATGTTTGGTTTGTCATGTGATCACTCTAATCAAGATGTCTTGAGTTCAATCTTTACTCTGCACAAATATATTTTGTAGGCACTTTGACAACTTAAGACTTGAAATTTGACTATCCATTAGGGTATATACTCTAAGTTGAGCATCTGGAGTAACCAGAATCTGGTTGGACTCACCGGAATCCAATGGAATCCAATGGAATCTGGTGAGTCCAATCAGAATCCAGTGGACTCTGGTGAGTCCAATTGGAATAGGTGGAGGAGTGTAGATTACTGGAGTCTGTGGGGGATGCGCCACCTATGGGTGTAACAAGCTCAGATGATATAACTGCAACTCTTGATCCTGGCAGCAAAAAGCATAAAAGAAATTTATTGGAGGATGATATAGACATAAATGCTCCACGGAAGACTCATGGAATTTGTATCAATTATAAAAACCTTCAAGATCCTTATTCAGTAGAAGAAAAAGAAGACAACTTTCTTACAATGGAAGAAGTTTATGCAATAATTGCTGGAGACAAGATGACAAGCCTCAAGGACGCCAAGAATTCCCCCAATTGGCCAGAATGGGAAAATGCCATACAAGCCAAACTCGACTTACTAAAAGAGAAGGGGACTTGGGAATTTGTTGAAAAACTGCCTGATGCAATCCCAATTGCTAATAAATGGGTATTCATCAAGAAGCATGACAAACAAGGAAAAGTAATCAGGTACAGAGCAAGACTCATGGCCAAAGGATGCACACAATGTCCAGGGTACAATTATATGGAAACATTTTCGCCTGTGGTCAGAATGGACACTCTGTGTGCAATTCTGGCTTTAGTACTGATGCAAAACCTTAAATTGCAACAAATGGATGTCAAAGGTGCATATCTCAATGGCACATTACATGAAACTATCTACATGCGACAACCTGGAGGATATGAAGATGGAATGGGCCGAGTTTGTAAGCTGGTCAAACCATTATATGGATTAAAGCAAGCTGGACATAAATGGAACAATGAACTTGATGGGAAACTCAAGAATCATGATTATCAACACTTGACAACGGATCCATGTGCATATATTCGATGAGACGGCAGTGACTATGGTATTCTAACCGTCTGGGTTGACAACTCGCTTCTATTCGCATCATCAGATCAAATGATGGATCACATGAAGAATGCACTAGATTGCTGGGGTGTTTACAATTCCACAAGACTAGATATCAGCTTTGCAGTGAACCAACTAGCTGCTTACACTGCTAACCCAGGTCTTCAACACCATGGTGCAATAAAGCAGATACTCAGGTACCTAGCAGGTACGAAAACTCTGGGGATAACTTATAGAAAAACCCCTGATGAAACTGATACCAATAACCTCTTCCATGGTTATGCTTTCGCAAATGCCAATGACCATAAATCTACTACTGGCTACATCTTCCTAGGATCAGGGGGAGCGATCACGTGGAAATCGAAGAAACAAACCATGATTGCACTTTCCTCAATGGAAGCAGAATACGTAGCTCTCTCAGAGGCTGGACATGAAGCAACATGGCTCAGAAATTTGTACGGTGAACTCGGATGTCTATTTTTGGAACAGATAATGGACAGGGAATACACATCCGATTGTCACGATCGGTGCTTCTGTTGGTTTTGGTCTGGGAAGATAGTAATCACTCAGGCTATACCGTATGCACCACAAAACATGGGCGCTAATCACTGACATCGCAAAGTTGGACTCAGGTATTACATGCTACAGTTATTTTCGATGCTTATCATGATCTCCACTTACATGCCAAGCATACGTAATGGTTCGATTTTTTTTTTCATTTACCATGTAAAAGTAAAAAGCAGAGGGATGAATGCAATTTAAATGGTAAATAAGTGTGATAACCAGAATTACCATCTCGTTCTTGGTTCCTTCCCCTCGTAAGTCAAATTCCTGGTAATCTGTTGGGAATTTACACCTAATTAGGAAATCGGGTTTTTCCTGATGTAGAAATCGTTTCTGTCCTCGAGTATACTTACTGTATGGATTCAGGCTTATTAAGGGGGCTCGTTGGGACGATCCGGGTAATAACCAGACTGCAGCTGACGTGAAAGGCAGAAATTAGAATAAGTATTTTATTTAGATGTGTGCTTACTTTGTCAGAAAGATGGGGTTTGTGGGGTATGGCAGTGCCTATGACAACGAGAAGGAGAAGAATGAAGAGCTTAGATGGTAGGTACATGGATTTAACCGTGTTGAGAGCAGCTCAAGAATGATATGATGGAGACTTCTAACCAGTGGGCAGAGAGAGCTCTGGAGGGAATGAAGGACTGTGGTCCGTGGAATGTTGACATGTTGAAGCTCAATGTACTTATACTCTCGTACATTCATGAATAGAGGCTGCAGAAATCATCTTCTGATAATAATCTCCTAGAGTTGATCAGGATTGTGGCGATACCAACAACTGACAGATTGCCACCAAGAAATTCACATCTCAATGTTTTGATAACTTGATCGCGATCGGTGCTTCTGTTGGTTTTGGTCTGGGAAGATAGTAATCACTCAGGCTATACCATATACACCACAAAACATGGGCGATCATTGACATCGCAAACTTGGACTGAGGCGCTTGGCAAAACGACAACGAGCATCTCGACTCTCCACCACAATCACCATTGTAAATTCGCCACACGGAAGGTATAGTCAGTTACGAAAATGCGAGAAGTATATCGCATTGATCTCACGTGTATATGGTCTGTAGCTTCTTGAGAATGCAAGGTTGTCATAAAGGCTCAAGCGACCACCACAGGCAGCCAAGACCCCGCGGGATGGGACCACTTTAGCGGGCTATCAACAAGGTATGCAAAACCTACACTTATGCTCCGACCATAGCTTACCGCCCCCGGTTCATCTGTCAAAAATAATTTTCTCGAACTCCAAACGTAGTGCACTGGCACCGCTTGGGCACCGCAGAGCCTGGCGTTTTGTTTCAAGCACCGCCACGTAAGTAGTCGAGCACATAGAGTATACCGATGACTCCGTGGTGACCTTCGATCAGGTCACCACCACCTTGATCCGATGAAGTATCCCGAGACCTGTACCAAAAAAGTTTCAGTACGACTTGACTATGTAAGGAGTATTCAAGGAGTATTATTAACTTTAGTAAGATTCAGCTATTCAGCTATTCAGCTATTCGGTCCGGACTTGGAGATCTGAGACTCCTTCATGTGGTTTGAATCATAGTCGAATAACTCACAGCTGATTGTCCACTGTTGTTGTGTAATGTTGACAATTCTGAGTTCTCAGATCTCAGTATTGAGGCCTGATCATGAGGCCTCCCAGTGAGAATTCCATTGATGCCAGGTGACTTACTTCGACGCAACGGGGCTCACCAAAGTTAAATCAACTAGTGTTAACTGACGTTATCTGATTATTGATGAATGTCAATTTTCACGCTTATTTGGGTCAGAAAAAACTGATATTATTCGATGCTGTCCAACTACAATACCACCCGTGCTTCTTCTGCCACGCCACGATTCCATCTAATACCCACAGCAAAAATGTCCGCCTCACCAAAGTCACCATCGCCTCTACTGCCATTCCATCAACCGTCGCCGCGCTCTACCACTGCCCACCATGCCATTTCCGCGATGAAGCGCATCACTTTGTCGAGTTTGAACTAGCCTGGAAGATGGTGGTCACATCGTGGTAATAATATGGATTGATTCTGCGACATACCGGAACCCTCTGCCATGTTAACCGCATCCTTCCGTCACCTCCCGTGGTTTAACATTTGGATGGTTGAGCATTTTGAGGGTCATTCGTAGGGAATTAGACTCGGAGGTTTGTCGTCTTTGAATGTGGGATTCGATCACCGTGGTTTGGTATCGGGGGCAGTAATGAACTGTGTTTTAGGTGAAGCTGATATATGCGTGTTAAATCAACGGATAACGTACTTTAAGCCATCAACGCGATTGCACAGGGCGAGATCTCCCTTCTCCGAGTTACCGCATGCAAGGCAGTGTCGCATAGTGAATGGACGAGGGTGAATGTTCCGAAGGAAGTCGATAGGCGGACTCATTTGCTGAAAGATGGCTTTAGAGATAGCCGGATTCCTCGTTGGGCCTGAGGACTCGGTCGGTCTTTTAGCCGGTCGGAGTTAGTTTCTTCGCATCTCGACCTCGCACTATCAGGATGACATCCAATATCAGAGGACACATCGTGACTATTACACCAATGCCCGTGTGGGGTGACCGCCCTTTTTTGTGCAAAGAAACATTTATTATCATCTGATCGTTCTACTGTAGGACATACTAAGCCACTTTGTACACTCATGGCCAAGTTATTGCGTATCCGACCCCTCCACGCAACCATCCTCACATTTGTGGGATACGTACCGCAGGTTCTGAATGAGGTCGAGCGTCAATTTGGACCGGGAGAGGATGTCCTAAAACAGTTCATCCGGTACGTATTTTAAGTCTAATTTATAATGATTCAACCCAAAAAACTCACATTTATAGGGTTGTTGGGATTCCCTCTCCAATGGTAGAAGCCGCCATAGAAACATATCAAAATTTATTTTCTGGGAAATCTGTCAAGCAAACTTCACCCGACAGTGATATTGTTTATAACACTGTCCCACTCCCGAACCTTGTTATTTTGGACGTGAGTCTTGATCATCATTTTCACAAGAAGAGCGGCTGTCTGATTCTGGTCTGCGCAGTTTTTCTGTTACCCGATAATGACAGGCATTCGTAACATCAGTGGGACTAGTGTGCCCATCTATGCGTGGCAGTCGTCCACTGCCACTGCCGTCATGCGGACGTCTGGACCAGAGCGATTTGGTGGTACCGGAGATTTGCTCAAAAAGACGGAGAAAATCAAGGCCGATACAGACAAAGAGTGGGTCAAGGAGATGAATAGGGTAGAGTTTATGATTCTCTTGATTATCCCCCGGGTACTGATTCACTCATTTAGCTATGGGAACGTGTAAACGGAGACATCGTTCAGGTCCCCGGCCTTCCGAAAATGTATGACCACGAATTTTTTCCACAGCCAGTCAGTCGACAATTCGCTCCCAAACCTGAAGTTCAAGAATAACAATCGCTTTAGCCAAGGCCATACAATAAGACATTCGGGCAGCTTCGTGCGTCAGCTTTCAGGTTAGTCTACTCCTGGTCCATGGTCAATCCTGCAAGGCCTTGATTCGCATTCAGATGTTTTCAAGAGTCAGATGGCATCTTGATGGCCACAAGTTCGTTGTGGGAGGGACCGTCCATTGACAGTTGGCGTGATTGGTTCGGCTCAAAACCCGTGTTAATCGTTGGTGCTTTAAGCCTTCCAGCGTCCGCAGAAGAAATCGGGAAGATGAAGGAAACGATTGTCGGACGTGAGGTTGAGAAATTTTTGAACGATATATTGGAGCTTCATGGACAGCACGCGGTCGTATATGTAAGCGTTTTCGCAGATTCGATAGAAAATGCATAAACTCATATATGCCGTGTGAAGATCTCGTTTGGGTCTCTATGGTGGCCCGAGGACACAGAGAAGGTTTTTGCGGTTGTCAACGAGTTTTTGGATGAAGGTATCCCTTTTGTAAGTAAAGATTTATTGTAACTGGTTACTTCTTATCCCCAGTCAACGCAGATCTTTGGCTCCGCATCTTCGCCCCAACCGATCCCAGAGGACCTTCTAAAGAAAATTGAAGCATCTGGGTCCGCATATCACGCAAGATGGGTACCGCAGCAATACATCCTCCATCACAAAGTGCGTGCACTTCTTTTACTTGGCAAGCCGTCATGAATGACCTTTATTGACACAGGCTCTGGGCTGGTTCTTGACACACGCTGGCCATAACTCTACGATGGAAGCGCTCGCCGCCGGCGTTCCTCAGTAAGAACCACGATATTCGTATCCGTGCTTATAGGTAACCATAAACCCACAGAATTTGTTGGCCATTACAGTCCGACCATCCAGTGAGCGCCGTGCTAACCGCTTGGGTTCATGGCGTAGGCTATGAACTGTTCGAAGTACGGTCAGGACAGGGTCTCAAGCCAGTTCGTCGTCTCGAGGGAAAGCAGATCAAGGGTACGATTGAAGCGGTGAAGGAAGAGATCAGGGTGGTGATGGAGAGTGCGCGAGGCGATGATGGAAAACTGAAACGCTCAAAGGCGCAGTGGTTTGCAAAGCAATTTGCGAGTGCGTTCCAGCCGGGGGGTGAACATTATGAGGATATCAAAAAGATATTGGATGTTCTTCCATGAGCGGACGGATTCTCGGATGGATAACTGTGGTGTTTTCTTTTTCCTTTGGATATGAACTACAGCTTCTTTGACTTTAAGGTGAACAATCATTGTATTTATATCAGTTCTTACATTTCTCTGAGACACAGTATACTTAGATTCATACAATAGGCTTACAGTGTGTATCTGTTGTTGGAATACTTACTTCAGACTTGTCGAAGATGGAACTCACCACCATTGGTCAGGGTGTACATGCTATTCAAGTAAAATGCTTTAGTCACATTATGGCTGCAGGCCATGCCTTGGTTCCCATCTTATCAATACCATTGAGGTACATTGGAAATCAGTCAAAGAAATTGTTAAAGGACTGCTAAGCAAATTTCTTTGCCCTTCAATCAATTTTTTTTTTACCTGGGTACTACTTAGTACTTCCTAATTTCACCTGGTTTATGTGCTAAGAAGACCAGCCTGTCTCTATCCCCATTAGCCTCCATTAGCGCGTGTTTTCTCATTGTCCTACCGATCATGCATCATGGTCAGGGGTATCATCATCCGACGCATCCTGAGCTCGTCTCGCCAACGCAGAAGATTGCTATGAATCAACTACTTACATATCAATACTCAATGACGCACGAGGATGAAGAAACTGAGATCCTGTAGTCACGAGTGTCGGTGTCTCTCACTCCCATCACTTTTAAAGCGATGGTAGATAATCTCCTAGCCACTTGATGTTTTACCTCTACAATTATATCCCATTTCAGATCACAGATTGTCCTTTGTGCAAATCAACCCCTAGATGGCCTCTCATTTTCTGCAACTTCAACCTTTTTCCCAAACATCCGAGTCGGAAAGAACCCACGATATATTTAGATACATAATGTATGGGCCGTATACGGTGCGCCAGGAGTGCCAGCCAGGATTTCAAGATCAAATCTCGGTCGTGATGTGACCGATAAGTTTGATAAGTCGTTAAATAGAGACAAACTGTTGACAAACATCCGTGTCCACATCACCGACTTACCCGTCAAAAGAGTCGTATCCTATCTGTACAAGTAAATTCTCATTATCCACATCTTCCACCTTCTGTTCTGTGCTTAGAATTGATATGCTTGATTTCTCTGTACTCTAAAGACTCAATGGCACATAATGGGTTCGCAATCACGTATTCAAACCAAGCTTCTTGATTCTCAATATTTAAAGACTTGAGAAGGGAGTCTTTTAACGATTACTTTCCCCAGTCCTGTTACAAGAATTGATATGCTTCATTTCTCTGTACTTGTTTCTGGCCTTGCAGACACATCACCCCTCAGTACAAACACATTCTTTCCTTCTGCTGGCACTTTTATTACATATATGTCTGAAACTTCATATCAAGATCCTCTAAGACTAGACTCGCCCTATTTCTCGACATATTATCTGCACCTCATCAACTCAGCATGCATCAAGTGAGTTTCTTCTTTCTCATCCTCTACAGTCCAAGATGCTGACTGTTTGTTTTCAGAATGGTCCTACATGTTCCATGGAACAATTGTGCCGAGAGGGTAGTGTTCACACCACTCAAAAGCACCTTCCATTCTCTTCATGATGCACAATTACTCTTCAGTGGCGAGTAGGGGTAGCCTAGATTTAATATTGTATTTTCCTCCCTCCCTCCCTCAAAATACATGCTGAATACCGAAGCTGTCTGTCTTCATGAAGTGATCATGGACTCCTCAGAAGGCACCCTTGAAAATAGGACGATCGAGGGCCTTTCCATGAGAATATCACTGTGTACAGCCTATAAGTAGGGAGGTGATATTGAAGTAGCCCATAGCAAGACTCCGAATCATTCACTTTTTTTCCTGCATGGTGTCTGCATCACAAGCATCGAACAATAACCCTACTGGAATAAACCAGTTCAAAGACTGTCGTTTGTGTTGACGTTCTCAATCCTTCATGTGTCTGACTGTCTGATTGTAGCAAAACCTGATGACACTCATGTGGAGAACCTAATTCGCGACTATGACCGTCGCAACATTGTCAACAACGATTTGGTTAGCAAGATGCTCCTCGCTGAGCATGGTATCAAAATGAGGTGTGTAGTTTTATTTTTGCTGTACCGACGTAATCATGAAATGATGAGCCGTTCTAGAACTATCGTGCGCTGCCGCAAAACATATGGACTTCTTGGTAGTGGTGCCACTACCTGGGCACTGCCATTATCAGAGAAGTGCCAGCTTGTTCTCGACCAGCTAGCGAAGGATCCGACCAGCAAGCAAGGTCCAAAAACAATTAGTGAAGGCATCGTCTTGAACAAGGGTGTCCACCTGACTCGGTAAGCCATTTGCCTACCTCATGATCTCTTGAGATCTGATACTTCTTTGAGACAGATCCTTCATACAATCAGAGATGCACCTGCATGATCCTGCAGGGTTTGGAATCCATGAACCTGGTGCCAAGAAGATCCAACACGGTGTACTCACATCTCTTGGGCCGCACCATGAATGGAGTGGTGATGGCCATGACAAACTAGCTGAAATAGGATTCCCCATATGGGGCATACATGATAAATGGTCATCCAAGTGGCTGGGTCTTTGGGTGCTTCCGAACAACTGCCTCAAGAAAGCTATCGCGCTCTTGTATCTCCAGCTCATCAAGGAGCAAGGCGGTGAGTATAACAACCTATGTAACACAGTGCATAATTGACATCCATAATTTAATTAGGAATGCCTATTCAAATGAGCACTGACCACGGGAGCGAGACAACTGAAGTCTTTGGTCTCGCAAATGTGCTGAGGTAGATACTGTTCATACTATTGAATGATATACACGTTCAGAGGCTGCTCTTTTGCATGTTTAGGGAACTATTTGTGGAACATCTGTCCATCAGTGAACTTCCTGCCCACCGCTTTTTGAAAAGCATACACAACATCACAATCGAGAGGGGATGGCTTCGTCTGCGCCTTCAGTGGGGTGACAATGTCAAAGTGTTCTGGGAAGCTGGTGCTGACATATATGTTGAGTCGAACCCCAATCACTAGTATGTCACTTATTCCAGATCTTGAATAGATTTTATAACTCTTGAACCAGCAACCTTGTCCAGTGGCTGTGGTCGATAGGGCACGGCATGGGTAACCCTTGGGTATATTTTCTTATACCCCTACCTGTACCCATGAACACTGTACCCACACAGGTAGGGGTATGGTGTTACCACGGGTTTTTGTGGGTTACCCATGGTTATTCATGGGTATTGATATTTTTCATTATATTTGATAGGAAAAGATGTTTGCATCTTCTCATGGGGGGTAAACCCGTGAGTCATGTCACCCTGACTCATGGGTTTTCCCACAATATGTCATCAAAAAGTACCCCTGCATTTCTTACTGTTATTTTTCATGATATTTGATAGAAATTTGCTGAAAAAGATGTTCGCATCTCATCACAGGGGGTTTTCCCATGATATGTCATTAAAAAGTCGAAATCTCAACACAGATGATCACTCATTTGACCAAAATCCAGGTACCAGCATACCTGCACATACACATAACACTGTGGAAAAGGGTACAGTGTTGCCCAGGTATGGCAATCCCATACCCGTGCCATGCCCTAGTGGTCGACTCTGATCCAGGCTGACCTCGACAAACTCTGCCACCATTTCAACAACCATGTAACAAGAAAGGACCGTGGAAAAAAATTGCCATCTGGATGCTTGCCTCATGTGGCGATGGCCCTTTTCTCACGATTTGATGCTGAGAATTGCTTGCAACTGGTGGATACTGAAGTTATCAATGCACTGTTGGGGAGATAGGTGGTGATGAGGTTCTCCAGTCTATAACCCCAGTGTATGCAGAGCAAGCCCAGGGGATATATGACGACCTCCAGGTTGGTGAGCTAATGTTCCAGAATGTCTGGGGTGTTTTCTCCAAAATGCTGCCTCGTATGTCATAGATTGCTATGTATATGACATGAATGCATTCAAGAGATCTACAACCAAGAAAAACTTCTACACAACAAGTAACTGCTCAACGAGTCTGAGAAAAGCTGATCCAAAGTGGGCCACAATGAGTGTTGGCGTTCTTCAGTTTCAGTTTTACACAAACTTGTGCACTTCTTGCCATGCTCTGATTTCAGCTGAGCCACCATCCCAAAACCCAGTATCTTTCGCTAGTCTGTGCAAACAAATTATCAAGGTCAGTAGCATAGCATCATGAGAACAATTGACGCATGACTGCCCCTGAGGATCGAACAGAATCATGGACTGGTCTGGTCCTATGGCACCTGACAATAATCAGGCCCCATGTTGCAGAATATTGAGAAAACATACATTGAAGGTCGGTAAGCAGAAGGGTCCCATCAGAATCAACAAGCACATGGTGGGCATATGCATCAATAGCTGAGCCCACCACATCAACACTGTGCCCAGCAGTTGTACTACCACTAAACTTTCTTTCAGTATACAAGCCAGACATATCTAAAAGTGGCACCACAAGAAAAGACTCAAAGACAAGGTTTGATGCATCATCTAACCAAGCATCGGTAACAGTGCCAACAAAGGCACCACAAGTATTCCAATGTATATCTAGACCTCGATGAGCAAAGGAACTACAAATATGATGTGATATGGCTTACCTGGGATTCAGACACCATATGTGTGTGCATGCCGTGCAAAGGACTCCACAAAATACTGACCATGAACAAGTAGTTTCAGTTCTGCTATCAAATCTGCACAGTTTGATGCTTCATTGACACCAGTCCCAGGGTGTGCCTTGCACTGGAAAATTGCATAAGGAGCACCTTCATATCGGCCCTACAGTATGTCTTAGCTGCTGAAATACAAATGGGAAAGCTCATTACATACCATGAATGCAAACTTGGTACCACCTTTCGAGAGATATCCATCCTCAGGTTTATCACCTCCACTAAAGGAATGCCAGTGCTTGGATACTTCAATCTTCTCATCAAGACCGACCACTTTGTCAAGGTTTCCATGCTTGTCAATCATGATTGTTGTCTTCCGAAAGTCATACCAGTCGTACACAATTTCAGGATTTGCACAAACTGTTGACATTAATTTTTGAGGGTGAAACAAGCTGGTGTACTCTGCCACAGTTGAAATACCTATTAAAAAGCTTCAGGCATATTAGACATGATAGCTCTGAATGGCAACCCACTGCCAGAGGCCTTTTGCTTTGCACTTGGCTTGGAGGACACATGGACTTGGGAACACTGTGTAGATGGTTGGTGCACAGAACTGGTAGAAGGTCTGTGGACAGAACTGGTAGAAGGTCTATGGACAGAACTGGTAGAAGGTTTGTGGACAGAAGTGAAATCATCATCATTGTCTAAAATCTTAATTCAGCTTAGGAAAGTGAAGAGGACAATGGTTATGCAACCTTACTGATTGAGCCTCATATGCAAAAACATGGAGACTGAGCCGCCGCTCCTTTATGTCAGCCTCACAGATCTTGGAGTCTGCCTTGAGCCCATTGAACATTGCTTCAATGCTACCAAGAATATGCTTCTCTGTTGGTTTAAAGTTGTAAATCAATTTTGCAGATTGGTTTATCCCAAAGAGAGCACTAGAAAATTTGTGAGCATCATATTAGAACTGGAGGTAAAGATGCTCACTCTTCAAAATTCAAAACATTCATGCCGCTAACATTTGAGGCAGGTGATTCGACCCACACTTTCTGAAGTTCATTTTGTGCATGATCTAATACCAATTTTGCAGAATCTGTTCCAAAGAACCTTTTGAGGACAGGCAAGAGTTGAGCCTTCAATGGTATTACATTAGGATAAATAAACAAGATATATCAGAATCTACCTTTTTTGCAGCAGCACCGCTCCTAGGATAATAGAAGAGCATCGCTTCCATAGTGATGGTATCTCCCTTTACCTGTTTCTTGAGGTTTGATATCTTGGTCTTGAGCTGAGCAGCATTGGCAGCTTGGAGTCCAGCATTTAGCATAGGTGGTTAATTGAGCCGATGCTGAGATGTTGTTGATTGATATTCAGCAGCACATGAAAGGATGTTGTCTGCTGTTCTGTCTGCTTACAGGATTTAGCAGGGTGTGGGGACATGTGTAAATAATACTCACTGTACCTTGCAGAAGAGGTTGGTGCTTGGACAGTCAGTTTGGGCAAACATCTGATCATTGCAGAATTGCAACTCACCATCCATACAGGCGCCACAAAGCACATTTTTCATGTACAGATATACCACAGAGCACTTTTCACACTGTGGCTGCTTCTGTAATTGAAATGAGCAGAATCTCAAGAAGCAGTAACATTGGGCTCACCTCAATTATTTTGTGCTCTGTAGAGGAAGGCACAGCTGCAAGCTTGATACACTTCATACACAGTGGTCCATTGAGTCCACGGAATAACACTGCGCATCCAGTACAGAGACCCATAATGAATCCTGAATGCAGCTAATGCAGCGCCACAGAGTGAAAACTGACCAGTATACTATTGATGATGAAGTTTATAAATTTTAGGTTAAACCCACAATTTTGTGCCAGGCTGAGCACACTGCTATCTACCATTTCTTTCCCCACTGGTCAGTTGCAGCACATTAGAGAAAACTTCATCAATGTCATTAATCAGCAGGATTCATGATGTTCAGAGAAGATGTACATACATACAACACCAATGCTGACTTTGTTATGTTATAAAGCAGCTGTGAAATGCATCAGAAGGAAATGCTCCTTCAAAGAAACATAGAAGGCATGGCTATCAAGCATGCAAGTTCTATGACATTGATCCATGAAGTCTTAAAGAACACAAATTTGTGCCCATGCATTCACCCTGGGCATTCAACTAGTGTCTAGATACAGTGCTGAGCCAAGCATGGGCCACCCTGTAAGGGGTGTGAGTCCCACAGTTCTTCAACCTTGGTATTATGTGGATGGAGATTTTGAGAAAATCTATATCACAAGTAATGCATCAAGGTTGAAGCCAGTAAACAGTAGGTAACATATAATACTTACTGTAAATGTCGTGTCTCCGATCCACAATCAGGGGAAACCCTGCCCGTCTTGCTACCAACATGGCCTCTGTCTGGAGAAATATGATTAGATACCCAAAAGATCTGTGAAGACTCGGAATTGTACCTTTGACATGTTGGATGTCCATCTTAATCATGTTGATCATGTAACAGGACTGGGGAAAGTAATCGTTAAAGAGACTCCCTTCTCAAGTCTTTAAATATTGAGAATCAAGAAGCTTGGTTTGAATATGTGATTGTGAACCTGTTATGTGCCATTGAGTCTTTAGAGTACAGAGAAATCAAGCATATGAATTCTAAGCACAGAACAGAAGGCAGAAGATGTGGATAATGAGAATTTACTTGTACAGATAGGATACGACTCTTTTGACAGGTAAGTCAGTGACATGGACATGGATGTTTGTCAACAGTTTGTCTCTATTTAATGACTTATCAAACTTATCGGTCACATCACAACTGAGATTTGATCTTGATCTTGAAATCCTGGCTGGCACTCCTGGCACACCATAGCCATATGGCATATGGGGGCAACAAAGAGCACTGCTTGGCACTCCCCAATCATATTTCAGGAACAGGCGATGGATTGATCGACAGAAGAACCCCAGATATAAAAGGATTTATTGTAGCGGGGGGGTGCAACAATATGGTGAGTGGGAATGTGCCCAACCAGCAAGGGGCCACTGGGAACCGTGCACCATAATCCAAACATCACATGGATTCACTATATATCATGCAGACCTGTAATTACAGTCTTACATGTACCACGCTATAACCTGTCACTACAGTACTTTGATGTATGAAAAGGATGTAATTGCCTGGGTGACTCTGACACGAGGGAGACACGAGGCTGTAAAGGGTATGCTTGTGATACAATCTGGGCCAGGTGAACGAGGACATGACCTTAGATTGTCCACAATCTTGCACACATGACCCATATCTCTCACTGCAATGTGACACTGTATCTAACCTGTGCAATGAATCTAGTGAGCTGGCTTTCTATTCAAGATTAGGCTGGAAAGATCTGATTTCAATTTCTACATCAACTGTCATCACACTGGAAGCTGGAGTTTGAGTCTGAAATTGCACGATGCTCATCAAAGAAGTGTTTTTGCTGCATGAACAACAATTGCACACTGTTGTTAGTTGAAAGAAAGAGAACCAAGCAACTTGTAGTCGGGAGGGGAGGCGCTTCACAAGCAAATTTTGTTGTACAAGCCATGAAATCAGAAAAGGTCTCATAGATGAGCTGAGCACCATCGAACCAATCTAAGTATATTTCCACAAGCCATGGTAAGAGGCAGCTCAACTGTTATCCAACAATTCTGACCCACTCAATTTCATTGACATAGTTTCCCAGCAACCTCCTCCACGAGCCTTCTCACCTCCTTCACCTTCTTCCCCCACACAACACCCTCTCCCTTCCCGATCTTATGCATAAGCACCTCCTGGCTCTGAAGAACCTCTAACAATGGCATGAGCTGCATATCATATGAAGGTGAGGAGTGAAGGAGGAGTGCAAGTGTTGCTGTAAGGCGATGCACTACAAATTATGGTATGGCCATGTATCAATTCACAGAGATAGCATGAGACCCAAACTCACCAACATCTTCACTGTTCCCCTCCCATGCAATAGCTTCTATAATCACACTAACCATCTCCACCTCTCACTCTTCATCTTCCTCATTCTCTAGCATCCCTTCCTTAGCATGACCCACCCTCCCTGCCCTCCCCTGCTGCATACACCCCACAACATTAAACACCAAACTCACTGCTGCAGTCTGCACAGTGGGATCCTCATTCAACAAACTTGGCACCAACACATCTTTTGTCACACCCACCTTATGCATAGCAAAAAACTGACAAGCAAGCACCAGAGTAGAAAACACATTGGACAACAAATGAAGAAGAGTGAGTATATAATTCCTTTGCAGCAGTAGGGTCCATACTGTATTTATCTAAAAATACCTTTACAGGATCTGATGAGGACAGGGAAGAGGACAAAATCCACATCCCAATGGCAGGATTGAGCAATGCCAGCCTCCATAGATCTACAAGTGGGAAGAGAGAGGCTGGGAGCAGCACTGCAGTGAGCATGGAAGTCACCTGTGCCCAAGGCATGAGGATTGCAGGTGTTGGGATTGCAGGTGTTGTGGACTGTGGTGAGAAAGTGATGTGTGTGGATGTGCTGCAAAATAGGTGAGTTAGAATCAATGGCAAAAATGACAGGGCAAATGTGGATAGGCCTGGAAGAGGAGTAGATCGACTTGAGTCCACAATTCAGGGGCATTTGCACCTTTCAGCTCACTGATCTGCAAATACCAAACCATTATCAATGACTAGACTTGTAACCACTCCCTTGTACAGGTATGAGGGAGTGTATGTCGGAGTAGCCTTAATCCCATACTGGCCTGCCAAAGCACCCCATCCCTGCCCCTCTTGCATGCCCTTGTCCTTTGCAAGCCTCTCCAACACCTCGCTGTAATGTGTGCTCCTCTTTGGGAAACTTCAAACCCACCATGATGCCATTCTCAATTTGGATAGAAGATTGAGAATCCAATCAATGAGCAAAGGTAAATACTTGGATGTGAATTTAGCCCATAATTCACGCTGAAGGTCCATGGTGGCTATGCTACTGGTTTGGTGAATTCGGGTCTTGTAATACTGGGCAAGGATGGTGTTAGGTATATGGATTTGGGTACTACCTACTACTTGATATGCTCACAAACTTATCCTGAAATACACCTTCTCTTTCTGTTTCATCTTGAATTTGACAACCTATCCTTAAGCTTCACATTACAACCTTCGTTTGCCCCACCTGCCTCTTTTAGACATGACTTCAAAGTCAAGTCGAAAAGTGTGATGTGACAAATGCAACCCTAACCAACTGCAATGTCACCCTTTCCTATTTATTTCATCACCCCCCTTGTCCACCATCTCTTTGGCTACAATACTGCCTTCACCCCTGTTTTATATTTAACTTGTGAACCCCTATTTATCCTACAGTATAAAAACTCTACGTACTTGTAGTCTACTCTTCAGAATCCAGTTTTATTTTATCACATCCCTCCTGTCTGAACAGAACTTGTGACAAAACCGTAACCACTGGTCACACTTCCACCACATATTTTGATGAGTACAGAAACTATCTGAAGAACCTCTGCTTTTGTCCTTACACTCTGATACTCTGTGGCTGATCACCCTGGACTTCACTGCTTATCGACAAAACCCTCCCCTGTTATTTTCCCTGTCAACAAATTCTTTACAACTTTTTATCAAATCACAAAAATGTCCTACAAGTTGCGCAGCACAACTAGACATGTTCAAGGTGAGTCGATCCATCCTTCTACAGATGCTGGTTTGTCTGTCAGGGATGCCTCGATGCACCCTTTACCTTCTGCCTTAGCAGCCAGATCCTTCGCGGATGTGGTTGTGGCGAGATCCCCGTCACTGTTTCTTGATGGTGTTAGGAATTCCTTGGATGACCTAACTGCACGGGAGGGAGCAAATGCTTCTATAAACCCCAGAGTTGGCAAAATGCCCTCTGATAATGATGATGAAGGCCATAGTGCCTTTGCATCACCCCTCTTTGGTGTAGAAGAGGAAGACAGAGAACCGTGGGTCACAGTTAAGCCATGAAGGTCCCGTAGTTTAGAATCTCTAAAGAAGAGTAATATTAGAGTCAGATTCCTATCCAAACATGCTAAAGCTAAGCAGGATCAAGATGATCCCATGTTGGAAGAGGCTGAGAAAGGTTTGACTCCAGACCAGCATGAGTGTATCCAGAAACATAATGCTGTGTTAGGAACCAGTGAAGGAACAGCTTCCTCACGTGTCGAAGGTACCTCTGTTGTGAAAGGAAAGGGACCAGACCCCTGAAACTGGGGCAATACTGGCATTGACCCTGAAGAATTCGATGCTGACAGGCAAAAACATCAGTATGAATACTATAGTTGGAAAAGGAAGCTCGAGTTGGAGGAAGCAGGATCTGCTGCCTCTAAAGAAAAGAAGTCTATAGACGAGCACATTGGTCCAGTGTCAATAAAGACTTGGCACCATCTGGGGACGAAGACGGAAAGCCCTGAAAGAGACCAACTGGCTCACAGAAAGCTAAGTCTAAGAAAGAAAAAGAGAAAGCTCGCAAGAAAGATTCCAAGTCTAGTGACTGGGGTCCATTGGCCAATCTTGGAGCTGATCGGCTTGCTGGACTGAGCAAGAAGTCCAAGCCTAGCAAAGCTAGGAGAGGTCAAGCTGATGTGCTGCAACCTTTAGACCAGGTAGAAGCTAAAAGTTACCTTGGTCGCATTTTGGATGAAGTTTGGGAGGATGGCCAATATATTGATGGTGATGGGTCTTCTCCCTCGTCATCTTCGTCGAGCTTGTCAGACACCTCTGACTCCAGTTCCAGCCATAGCAATTCCTCAGACTCTAGTAGTCTGTCGAGTCCCAGCAGCTCAGACTCGGGTGATGACTCTGGTGATGACTCAACAGCATCCTCAGAACAAACCAGATCTCATTCGAGAAGTCATAGAACTGGGCACTCAAAAAGGCACTCGAAACATCATAAATCACATTCTAGCTCCATTAGAATCAAACCGCAACTGCCTAAGGAATATAATGGTCAAGCAGACCCACGACTATTCCATCAATTCATTAAGGAAAGTATGGATTACCTGGTAGATGGGTGTGTACCTTTGAGTAGGAGAATATGCATTCTGTCATATTATCTGAAAGGAAAAGCAAAAATTATTACACACAAAGAGCAGTGCAAAAGGAGTGCAAAATGTCACTAGTAAAATTCTTCAGTGGAATATTTGACTACTGCTTCCCCATAAGCTTTAGGTTGGACCTTTGGGACAAGCTTGACAGCTGTACACAGGGTAACCAGTCCATTGACGACTATGTCTATGAACTCAAAGAGCTGCATATGATGATAGGCATTAGCGACAAATGGCAACGAGTTCTAAATCTATGGAAGGGACTCAACCAAGACATCCAGCAGGCTTTGTGGTGGGAAAAATTGAACCCAGAAGTCTTGTCCTGGAAAAGGGTTGTCGAAGCTGCAGAATGCTTCGAAGTGTCCAAAAGAGAAGGAATGTCCAAAAGGGGACAGTCCAATGGTGACAATAATAATTTCCAAAGGTTTTCTTTGGAAAATGGAGGGTGCCACCAAAATAGAACTCAAAACTTCAAATGTGAGAGAAGGCCATTTAACAATGGGAACAGCCATGAAAATTCACCGCCTCAGCAGAAGGGCTTTCACCCAAGCAATTGGCAAGCTAACCAGTTGAGGTCATCGAATACAGCTAATAATAGAACATCTGGGTCAAATTCTCAAATTTCAAAACCTTCAAAACCCCAAATGAGTGAGAAGGAGAGAAATGAGCTGTTAGCCGCTGGGAAATGCTTCAAGTGTAAGGAATCGGGTCACCTAGCATGTAATTGCCCACAGGGTGCCTTCATGAAGTCCAACAAATCAGGAAAGGCCCCAGGTTGACCCTCTTACAAAATAGGGATTAACCTAGCTGAGGTAGATGAGTTGCGAAAGCTAGCAGATACCACAAAAGAGTTGCATGACCTACTGTGTGTAGGGCATGGCACGGGTAACCCTCGGGTATATTTTCTTATACCCCTACCTGTACCCATAAACACAATACCCACACAGGTAGGGGTACGGTGTTACCATGGGTTTTTGCGGGTTACCTGTGGTTATTCACAGGTATTGATATTTTTCATTATATTTGATAGGAAAAGATGTTTGCATCATCTCATGGGGGGTAAACCCGCGAGTCATGTCACCCTGACTTGTGGGTTCCCTGCAATATGTCATCAAAAAGTACCCCTGCATTTTTTACTGTTATTTTTCATGATATTTGATAGAAATTTGCTGAAAAAGATGTTCGCATCTCATCACAGGGGGTTTTTCCCATGATATGTCATTAAAAAGTCGAAATCTCAACACAGATGATCACTCACCTGACCAAAATCTGGGTACCAGCATACCCGCACATACCTGTAACACCATGGAAAAGGGTACGATGTTGCCCGGGTATGGCAACCCCATACCCATACCCATACCCATGCCATGCCCTAGGTGTTGTAAGGGAAATGCTTGTCATCACGCTTGATGCTGCCAGATGACGGTGTCGAGCTTGAGCTAAATATGGAGTACAAGTCCCCAGAGATCAGCTGTCTGCTATTGAACAGAATGCTGCAATAACTCGGGATGCGACGTGAGTGGTTCCAAAACCAGTTGTAGTTGTTGCACAGATCAATGGACAAAGTGTCTGTGCTTTGGTCAACTCAGGATCGCTTGGCGATTTTACGTCTACAACTTTGGCAGATCAGCTCCGAGTAAGATGAATCAATTTAGCGAAACCCTGACCATTACAATTCGCAGTTCAGGGTTCTAGATCAAAAGTAAATGCTGGAACAAAAGTTCAGTTTCAGTACCAAGATATCAAGGAAGAACATTATTTTGATATTATTAACATATCCAGTTATGATTTAATTCTGGGGACACCTTGGTTATTCCAGCACCAAATAACAATTGGACTAAACCCTTCGACAGTAGTAGTTGGAAGTGCTGAGGCTCAACCTTTAAGTGGAGAGTCAGTAACAAGAATTGCCTCTTGGGTAATGAATATATACAACGATCAACTTGACAGGGTTCGTGACAAGTTGTTAAGGTATGCTGAGCCAATATGTGTTGAGCATATTTGGCATGACTTACCACTTCTGCCACTATGCACCATCAATCACACCATTCCACTAACTGATGTGGAGAAGGTTTACCCTTGGCAGCCCGCACACTGCCCAGAAGCGCTAAGGCCACAGTGGATTGCCAAGCAAGATGCATATCTCTGCACTAGCCAGTGTGGATGGGCTAGTTGGCCTGCTCGCCAACTTTCCTGTTCACAGAATTCCATCATGGCTGCACCTTCATGTACCAGAACTCTTGGACAACCATATACCATTCCCTTTCCTTGTCTTCATCAATACTTTGTGTTACTGATTCCTTTTGCCTTACCTATAGTTTGTTATTCAAATCCTCTCAACACACCAACAACATCTCTTCACGTGACATGTCAATCATGTATCCCATCACGTCTCTGAGCTTCCTCAGCTTTCATGCTGACAGTTCTGCTTTCCACAAGATGGAATGGTTCCAGGTTTTCATTAATCTATTTTTAGCTTTTACTTGACACCGTTCTTGTGACGATCTGGCTTTTGGACCTTTCTTGTACACTATGGCTAGCCATTGTCCAGATCATCCACTGGATGGTAGGGTCAAGAGGTTGTATTTGAGTGCTCTCCACACACAGGTCATCTCCCACAAATAGAGAGCCTTGTAAACAAACCTTTTCCTGAGTCATTCCCAGCCCGAGAAACCGCAAGATGAGGACTTGACAATGCCATATCGACATCACTTACCATACAAACACCACCCTTATCTTGAAGAACATCAGTACTTTCCAAAACCGATGATCTCACTTCTTAATTAGTTCATCATTCTTGTTGTTTGGTCCTGTTGGCGCAAGAGAATGTGCGCGATCAGATTTTTCATTATCGCTAGTACAGATTTGTAAATAGGTGTCCTCCCACCTTTCAAATGGAGTATCTTACTTTGACTCTCATTTTACATCCCCCTTAAGTTTTCCCCTCAAGTTTATGAAGGTTTTCTACACACCAAGGTGTAGAAATCAAGCTAAGTGTTCAAGTTACAAGTCTTTCAGTCAATTTTCTTCAGTTCCCTTGAATTCTCATTACCACAAGTTATATTACCAGTAGATTAGTATACTTTGTCACTCTTTCAAAAGACCATCAAGCCATTTTCACTTTGAAGCATCAATTCTTCGTTTTCGATGATATAGACACATGATCTTGTTGATCACATTTTCGATCAATGTGTCTTGCGCTGCCCACTTCCCTGAGCATGGTTGCACATGTGTTTCCTCTCAACGAGTTCCCAGCTCATCTACTCCATCTTCACCTCACTTTCCTCCTTTCCCACTTACCTCACCTCTCATGCAGTGACCACCAGGACATTGGACTACCAGCAGACCAATTCCCCTGCCACACCGGTATTGTTTGAAGGTCCAGTCTATAGGACCGAAAAAAAGACCGAAACTGGACTGAACTGGACCAATTAGGACCAGACCAGTGGTCTATTTATGGACTGGTCCTTTGCAGTCCAGTTGCAGGTCTTTCATTTTGAAAAATAATGTAGGACCGCAAAAAGACCAGTTTAAACCTGTTGCAACCAATTAAACGTCATGTGCGTTACATGACCATGCAAACATGATTATTACCTTTAATTTGACCTTTGGTTCATCAAAAATGGTCAAGAATTGAGAAAGATATGACCAAATTCATTTTGGTACAAGTTTTTTTTTTGTTCAACTTGTATCAGAATCACTTTGATTCTAACTCACTCATATTTTGATCATTTTGCTTCATTATATTTTTTGGATATAGAGATTTAATATGCTCACCATCCATCAATGTAAGATATGCCTCACATAACTTATGGTTGTCACATTCCATTTTGCCTGCATCTTTAGCAGATGTAATTCAGTTTCAGTCATAGCTACATCAAATCTTCATTAAGTCTCTTAAAAATTGGATCAAAAGCCAGGTATTTACAAGCTCTATCATGTTAAATTATTCTTTCAAGGTTCTGAGTAGTGATTGTTGAGATACAGATGGCTTATATTAGCATGACAAATTTTACATCAAAAAACCGGTCTGAACCAGTCTTTTTCCAGTCCATTAACCAAAAAAGACTGGTCCTAGGTGGTCTGGTTCAGTCTCCCCAATATCTGGGTCGGTCCTGGACCGGTTGTGGTTGCGGTTGCCCCATTTGGAAGTCAGAAAACCGGACTGGACCAGACTTTCGAACACTACACACCAGTGGAAACAGTTGACCATAACGAGCACTGCTCCAATGTTGTTGATCGTAAAGCCGGGAACAAATCCACTGCTCCTGTGTTGTGTCAATGATTTTTGTATGAGAAACCTAAATACAAAAAAAATGGCCTCACCTTTGCCAAATATTGAAGGGATCCTCCATCGCATTGCCAGTAAAGTGCATTGGTCATTGATGGACATGAAAGATGCATTCAAGCAGATCCGCATTATTCCTGAGCATGTGCCTCAAACAGCTGTCACTACGCCAGATGGAACTATGGTCAGCCTTGTCATACAGCAAGGTGATTGTAATGTGCCTGCTACATGCCAGGCACTGATGAATCATATTTTCACTGCATATATCGGTGTCTGGATGGATGTGTACCTAGATGACATAATAATTTATTCTAGTATGCTGGGAGAACATGTCAGACATGTTAAGACTGTTATTGACATTCTAACCAAAGAGAAAATTTATGTTAGTAAATGGAAGCTTCAGCTTCTGTGCAAAGAGCTGAAGGTCCTTGGCCATGTCATCGACGCTGATGGAATTTGTATGGATCCTGCTAAAATAAGCAGTGTTTTAGCATGGAAAGTGCCAATGAACCAGGACTTACTCCATGGATTCTGGGTTTGGTCGGTTATCTTGCAGATGACCATGCCAGTGTCCAAGTGCCTATGGGAGTGTTGACGGCATTAACTGGTGACACTGTACCATTTCGCTGGGATTTGACTCACCAATGGGCCTTCAAACAAATAAAACAAATAATTGCAGCAAGCAGGAGTCGCTATTGCATCCCACTCAATTATGCTGCTGATGCCGATCCCATCTACATGGTGACTGACAGTTGTGCTACAGGCATTTCGGGACTTGTCAGTCAAGGTAAAGAGTGGCGTGGCACGAGAGTAGCGGCTTTCTACTCAGCTAAGCTGAATTCAGTGCAGCAGAACTATGTGGTCCACGAGATCGAAATGTTTGCTGGTGTCACAACAATGCTATGGCATTGAGATATCTTGCAAGGAATTCATTTTAAATGGATAATGGACCATAAAGGGTTAATTCACCTTTTGAATCAGAAAAACCTAACTGGATGTCAGGCGCGCTGGCTAGACAAGATATCCAAGTTCAATTTTGAGGTTATCTATGTGCCAGGAGTGGAAGATGTGTTAGCAGATGTACTAAGCCGCATCTACTCAAATGATGCACCTGGGACTGTTCATTCCAAAGCAGAGTACACCCAGCACAACGATAGTCAAGTAAATGTTGAAGTCCATGGATTTTCCATGCCATTGCTGGCTGGGCTTGAGGCTGTGGCTAAAAGGTGGCCTCAGATGCATAAACTCCCTATTCCAGCCAAGATGGGTCATCCTGAAACTGGGGCAGAATTCACACAACACGTTAGAGACCATTTCGTCCTCTTGGGTCCACAAGTACAAAAGGAGGGCAAAGGTAGCACACATAAACCACAATATGAGAATAGTGCAGAAAGTGGGGACACACACATCCAAAAACCTTCAAGTGAAGGTACAACTCATAAGCCACATCAACACAATGAGAATGGTGCAGAAAGTGGAGGCAACATAACAGATACACAAAGTCCCTCAAACTCTGCATTAGGCACTCAGATGTCTTTGTCTGCACAAAATGCTGCTTCTGATTGAAGGGCACCCGCCCTGACCACACATAACCAAACAGACTTTCTGGGTGATGAGTTCACTGAATTTGACAGCTCAATCCTGGAAACCTCACTTATTAAAGCTGTGTCTGGAGGGCAGAATGGCATAGACTTGCTAGAGGCAATAAAAAATGAATATATTGAATACCCATTCTTTAAGAATGTTGCAGAACACCCAAGAGAGTTCAAAAACTTTGAAGTGACTAAGAGCAGGCTAGTGTACTTGAAAACTCAGGGACACAGATTTGTGTGTATACCAAAAGTGACAGTCAATGGACAGAATGTCTGGGAAATTGTAATATCAGAGGCACACTCCTTACTCAAAGGGTACTCGTCACTAGAATTTGTAAGGGTATATTGTGATTTCCAGATAAGCCATCTGGGGACCCTCCCTCCCCCCTTCCTTACCATGTATAGTAGTCATTTCATTATGTAATCATTGTATAAAATATTTCCCTTCCACCTACATTGTCTCTTGCTAACCAGAAACTCTGTGTTTTACAAGATATAAATCATTACTGAATTACCAACCAGCTTGGGACATGCCACAGCACTGGTACATGGCAAAAGGAAGTTGCTCAACCAACATGTGACCTGATGACTCAGCACCCAGATAAGGAGAAATGTTACACATACTTGGTTTTTTGCTGTGTTCTGATTCTCTCTCACTTTGTTGTGCTTAGATTGTGGTGAGAGAAGGTATTTTTATGCATAATGTAGCACATTGATGAGCATAAATCATGATTACAAAACCCAGATAAGGTTGCATGAGGCCCCCCCCCCCCCTCCCCACATACTGTCTCGGAATCTGCCGGCGAGTACCCCTTGTCCTTACTAGCTCACTTAGGCACCCACAAAACCCTTGATTATCTTCAGGACCACATGTGGTGGAAAGAAATGGTAAATGACACGAGAATCTACTGCAAAACTTGCCAAACCTGTAAGTGGAGCAAGCCGGCCAATCAAAAGCCATATGGCTTGCTGAATCCACTTCCAATCCTGGCACAACCATGGGAATCAATTGGAGTCAACTTTGTCGGCCCTTTGCCCAAGTCTAAAAATAGAGATGGAACATTTGATTCAATTACCATTGTAATTGACTTATTGACTGCAATGGTACATCTTATGCCAAGTAGAACAGATTATGTCACTCGGCAAATTGCTGAACTCATGTTTGAACATATATATAATTACCCAATTACATTATAAGTGATAGAGATGTGCTGTTTACTAGTGAATTCTGGCAGCACCTACACAAACTAATTGGCACAAAGTTAAAAATGTCGAGCGCCTATCACCCACAGACAGATGGCTCCACTGAGTGTGTGAACAGAACAGTAACACAAATGTTGCACCAATGTATCGGCCCAGATCAAAGGGACTGGGTCACAAAATTACCTGGAGTGGAATTTGCCATCAATTCTGCCCAATCTGAAAGTATGGGATTTGTGCCTTTCTTCCTAAATGCCGGGCACATGCCAAGAACAATGATATGGGAATATTCAGGCCCTAATGAGTATCCTGGTGTCCAGAATTTTGCCCTGCAATGCAAACTGGCTTTGATACAGGTGCATGACAGCATATTAGCTGCACGAGTAAAACAGACCTGTGATGCCAACAAATGGCACTGTATGAGCCCCTTTGTAACTGGAGATTTGTGTTATGTTTCAACTAAAGATATCTCCTTCCCAAAAGGGTATGCACACAAGCTCATACCTAAATATATTGGCCCCTACAAAATTCTAGAGGACTTTGGCAATTATTCCTATAGGAGACCCCCTCCCCCTTCCTGCCATATATGGTATGTTTCAATCACGTGTACATGTTATTTTTTCTTTCAGACGTCAATGTGTGAGTCAGCGATGCCACAGGACCAATGTCAGGCCAGTGGTGACCCCGGCTGAGTGTTCATCACTAGGGCTATACACCGTCTGTTCAACAGTTATGGCTGTACAGTTCATGCTATCTGTGAACACTATGATCTTTGAGTGCATATCTCTCTAACATAAGGTATTGATTGCACAGCACGCTAGTCACTGCTAATGCTTCATAGAAGAAAATGGTCTCACCTGATAAGTGAGGGGGTACAGGTGTCAACACTGATTCCTCCATCTGGATTTCTGATTGTTTTCCACCACCTTTCCTGGCTGCCTCACATCACAGCCCACCTCCTATCAGCAGCACCACCTAGAGGTGAAATTCCCTCATTTCCAATTCAATGAAACAGTTTCAGGATATTTGTCTTGGGAGGCTGGTTTGCAATTCTCACAGCCTTGGAAACTCTGATCACCTCCAGTCCTTAGTATTTAAGCTAGCTACTTTCATCTTGTATTAGGCAGTTTGTAAATCAACAAAGTCACCCCACCTAGTTCCAACCAAGTTAAACACTTCCAATCCTCTTCTAAGTGTATCTCAAACTTTAGCTCATTCTCCCTGGAAAACCTCCAGACCTCTTATCTCCCTCTTAGACCTTTGTCTTGAAATTAGGACACTTGATGAGGAGAAGAACACAACTTCTTACAAGTTGAAGCCAAGTCCTTTCTGTTCCCCTTACACTTGGTGCATCACATCAAGCGGACCCTTCCCAGAATCCCGCAGGGTTTCCATTCCTCCTTTTGTCTTCTCCATATCCTTTGACCACTACTGTCTGGGACTGAACACCATCAACATTTTCAACTCTCTTCCCTGCCAGTCCATGTACAACTTTCTGTGTGGACACATGCACTGACACCAAATTAGACTTGCATGTACTTCATATCCCAGGAGTGCAAAATGAGGTGGCAGATGCAATTTGTCATTGCAAATTCAAGAAGGCACTGAGACTGGTACCTGACTTACAGATCTCAAACTTTCAACCCCTGCACTGTGCCATGCTGGGGGCAACCAAAAAATAATTGGGTCACACATCCATGCCCAGCAATCCATGTGGGAGCTGTGGTCATGGGAGCACCTAGTCCAGGAGCAAGTGATCGCTCTAGGACAGGCGATTGATGTCAGTACCTGGAGAAACTATGGTTCCACTTTGAACTCTTACCTTTGTTTTGTTCACATGCACAACATGCTGGTCAAGCCCACATCTGACACCCTCAGCCTTTTCACAGTATATATGTGTCACCACATTAAATCAGACTCCATGGACACATACCTCTCAGGAATTTGCCAACAACTGGAACCCTACTTCCCACACGTCCATGAAATCAGAAAATCATGACTTGTACAGTGCACTCAGGAAAACTGCACCCTGTGTGGCAGAGGTGTGGTTCATACAGTACCATGCCAGCCAGACATGCACATAGCTACAAACAAGAATGCAAGCATAAAAGATGTTCAAAACCACACATTCATTAGGGCCATCAGATTTTATTATGATATGACACAAATTTTGTAATGCTATTATTGTTTCTGACTATACTATCCTTCATAGTATTTCATATCATGGATGGTGTCAAAAGACATAAATTTGTCACTGGCTATTTTGAGGTTACAAGAATACTGTAAGGAATGGCTGATTACTGGATCAAGGCTTCCTAATCAGCAACATAGATCAATATGTGAGGATCACCATCAGTCAGATTGTCATCAAGACATGTTTGGGTCAATCATCTGCGCTGCACCACTGTAGACCTCTGACCACTTGATTTTGGATTGAGCAACCTGCTTGATCATGACAATGTATGCAGCAGCATGTGAAGCCCAAGGCTTCTCCAAAAAGCTGGCCCTCTCAGCCTTTTGTGGAACTTTCCCTGTTTTCCACATAACCAGAGCACGTTCAATCTGTTGAGATGAATCAGATATGTTTCATGTAATGTAATGTTGATGATCACACCACTGCTGCACATAGAGCCAATGCTCCCATGGGTTTGCCATAGGAAACTTTGGTCTTCAGGATAGTTTTCAGATGGATTGAAAAGAGCTCAAGAATGAGATCCAATCAGAAAGATCCTTTCAAGTTTTTCCCCTTAGCAAGCAGTCAGCAATTATACAGCTGATAAGAGAACAATGCCACACCTCTCAATCATGGTATACAAATGCATTATCTGTAAGACTTTCCTTGACATAAGACTTGATGACCTCCAGAACCAAGTTGAACAGCTTGGCCTTGAACATGCACCTAAGGTTTAAGAGTGAACATTTCCCAATTCCACTGCACCAATTTCTGATAGTTGATGAAGCCTATTATGTGTAAGTTTGGATGTTAGCACACAGCAATAGTTTGAGAGAGATCATTACTCACCATGGAATAAACTGCATCGGTAATCTCCATAATAGGAAAATGTTCATCTCAGTGATGCTTCATGATCAATTTAAAGTTTTGGATGGGTGCCCACAGTAAATGGGTCGTTGAGGGTGCCAGCCCAGTCAATAATCACGGGTTGAACCTTGTTGCACCAGATTTCAAGCTCCTTGACATGGTCATTGAATGGGAGGTCACTATTCTTGTAATGGGGTTTGGGCTATGTATGTGAACATCCAGTGGCCATGGAAATTTGTGGCTGAACTGGGTGTGATGCAATGCCCATCTACATTGAGGCATCAGAATGGCTGTGCTGCTTACCTTCGCTGTTCCTTGAGCATGAGCTTTTGTCAATGTTGTGTGTGATTCCCCTAGTGTTTTAAGGTTAGGTTAGGTTCAATTTCTTGACCCTACAATGGGTAGACCATAACCATAACTGATCTAGGACTGACCCAGATATTGGGAGGACCTAACCAGACTAAGACCATTTTTTTTTGGTTAATGGACCAAAAAAAGACTGGTTAAGACTGTCAAGAACCATTCCTTGCCTGATCAGAACCCACATCTGTCCGACCCTTTTCCACATCTCAAACCCAACATTCACCAACTCCTCCTGCTTTTGTTCCCAGCCACCTTGCACTGCCCACACTGCTGTGCATCAGACCACCTTGTACAGCATCCACAGCTGCCTTTTCAAGGCTGCCGTCTCTTTTGCAAATTCAACTATGGACTCCTGTGCAGCCTCTGCTAAGTAATTTATTTATGCAGTCGAGACACCGCTGCAGTTACTGAGACATTCCGCTCTGGTTCCAGACTCCAGTATTTAAGCTTAGTTAGTTTTGACTTGTATTCCTCAGTTCATATATTGACATAGACTCAACATAGACTCAACAAAGACTCAATAAAGACTTGACATAAATCTGCCAATCCAATCTCGTTCTACTCCTACCTCTTTCCTCTAAGAGTCCGAACTTCATTTGACTCAACCTCTAGTTCTCCCTCCAAAGTTCTGGTCTCATCCAAACTTAACCCAAGTCCCTCCATACTCTTTCCCTGCACTTCCCACACCTACCCGCTCCTACCTCCAAACCTCTGTCTTGAAATTAGGACACCAGATGAGGTGAAGGGCACAACTTCTTATAAGTTGAAGCCAAGTCCTTTCTGTTCCCCTTTTGCAGAATCTGCTACGACCCGACAACCTTCCACTATCAACACCCACAGGGTCCAACCAGATTCTGATGTGCACTTTCAAATCAGTTCTTAACAAAGACCAGTTTTTTGTTGTGAAATTTGTCATACTATACAACCTATATGTATCTCAATGAATATTACCCAAAACGCTTAACCATTAGGCAGAAAAATAGACATTGTAATTTCATGGTGTTTGATCCAATTTTTAAGAGATTCCATCAAGATTTAACTGAGATTTGGCCAGAACAAAAGTGCAGTGTATTAGTTTGCAGTTTGTGGTTGCAGTTTGCAGTATGTAGTTATGACTTGTCAGGGCTATTAAATGAATGAAATATACAGTGTACAGATGTTTATGTGTGTTATTTTGATGTCATGGATGATGTCTAACTGTACCCCACATTTTGTAGCACAACTTATAAGCAGTACAATCAAGGTTATGCTGATCACAAAAATATAGTGGTATCAAAATGTATTTGGTCATATCTTTCTCAGTTCTTGACCATTTTGGATGAACCAAGGGCCGAATTCAAGGTAATAAGCAGGGCAATTATATGAGATAGCTCACGTGATCAATAACCAGTCTTAACCAATTTAAACTGGTCTTTTTGTGGTTAACAATGTTTTTCAAATTTGAAAGACCTTAACCTTAACTGCTAAAGACCAGCCCTTAACTGTAACCACTGGTCCAGTTAATATCTGTCCAGTTAGGTTTGGTTAACAGTCTTTTTTCAGTCCTATAGACCAGACCTTTAAACACTAGATTCTCCTGGTGCTTTGCTAGCCTGCACTGCTTTGATCATAGCTGCGCTCTCATCCTTGGCAAATTCTCCCTCAAGATCCATGAGTTTGCTGTCATCTTGAGGCTCCAGTGAGGAATTGCAGTGAGATGCACTAGTAAGTTGGATGGATTTTGACTTCAGATTGGATAGACCAGTTGCCTGCTTCCAGTTCATCTTCAGCCACCCTATCTCCAAGGCCTTGGCACATTTCCCCTTGGTCTACCTCAGGCTTTGTAAGCAAATGGTGACAAGTAACAACTGGAATGCACTCATCAGTTTGAGGCTCATTTGCTGGCACTGTTGTCTTGTGTTTCTTCTCATTGTTTTGAGATGTAGTAGGAACTTTACGAGTATTGTTGATAACAGTCTGGAGTGCACCCTACAAACTAGGTAAGTTGGAATCAGCTCTAACTGGGACATGACTTTACCTTTTCATTCTTCTTAGCCTTCCCAGCTTTCACTTTCACTTTTCAACTATTCAGAAATGACTTGAAAAGTTCCTCCAGATCTTCATCATCAATTGCTTCTTCCTCGTTGTCCTTACTCTCATCTTCACTTTCCAGCTTGAAATCTTCATTGCCTGCCTCACTTCCAAATTCTCCATCAACCATTCCAGACATCTCAGGTTCAGATTCACTAGTATCGACAGTTGACATGGGGGGAAACTCAGCTGGATCATCTGCATCAACCCCAACATTGCCCCTTTCCTCATCAAGCTCCATTTCACCATTGCTAGCAACATCGGAAGAAATGTGCCTCAACAATTGTCTCACTTTTTGCCCCTTGAGATATTCTTGGTGGCTGTCATTGCTGACTTTGTCGGAACGTGCTGCATTTTGGTGTTTGTTTGCAACCTGTTGTTCCATTTCATCCTCTTTGGCAGCAACTTGCCTGATTCCTGATTTTTGATGCTCTTTGATGGCCTTTTCCTTGCCTTCAGCTTCCTTCTTTTTCTCCATCTTCTCTGCCTTCTTGGCTTTGATCTCTTCCTTGAATCATCGTGTTTGCTTTGTATTATTCACAATTTGGCCTGGGTGGCCATTGTATGTGGTAGAGCACTGAGGTCATGTGGATTCTGACATGACAAGAGAATTCAAGCAAGATGGTGTCAAGCCAACATCACATGTAGATCATGTCAACAGAAAAGTTCAAGTTGAACTTGATGTTGGAGTAGAATATCAACATACTTTGTGCTGACAGAGTCCCAATGGTGCCTGGTGAGGGTCATCAGCTATTGCTGTTGGGTGCAGATGATGTACAGCCTTGGTGAGCATTTTCTGCCATAATTGTTCCAAGTCTCATCTTTCATTGTCTAGTCAAGTTGTTCATCTCCTCAAAAACTACATGTTGTTTACAGGTCACAGAAAGAAAGCTTGGAAGGGGATGCCTGCAAAGATCCCATGCACTGAACCCAGCTGCCCAGAGCTTTTCCACAGCCAAAGAGGACTTACATATCATGTTAACAAGTTTCATCAAGATACTCACCATGTTCATTCACCAAGTCACTTCCCCCCCATCACCACATGCAATGAATATTGATGATTTTCAACCACCCTCACATTTGCTTCCAAACACCCCACCTCCACAGCAGCAGCAGACAATGGCCCGAGGGACAAAAATTTATCATCCAATTCTCAATGGTAAACCTGCCAATATTGCACTAGTTTGCCCATGCTACCCATGGTTAATATCCTTTTTAGGTCAGCCTTGTGACAAGGATGGCAACTACCTCCCTCTCAACACACCTCTGCCACCTCATGGTACTGCCACCAATGATGACTGGGCTCCATATGAAGATGAAATCCAATTCAGAACAGCCGACATTCTTTATCAAAGAGTAGAAATGTCACAATCGAACATCGATGACCTTCTGGAGCTGTGGGCATTATCACTAATGAAACACAAGGATCTTGGGCCATTCAACAGTTATAAGCACATATATGACACCATTGACAGTACATGTCTTGGTGATGCTCCATGGAGGTGCTTCCAAGCTGGTCTTGAAGAGGATCTTTCTGAAGATGCACCAAGCTGGAAGCAACATACATATGATGTGTATTATCATGACCCAGATGTTGTCATCTTGAATCTACTAGACAATCCCAATTTTGATGGTGAATATGACACAACACCTTATGTTGAGCTTGATGCACAGGGTCATCAGTGTTGGAGTGACTTTATGTCTGCCAACTTTCCTTATCAATGTTGTGTAGGTCCGCAATTTCTCTACTAGTATGTCAGCATTTAATTTATGTATTTCTGATAGGATCAAATTTTTGCTGAGGATGCCACTGCTAAAGGAGCTATGTATGTAGCTGTCATCCTCAGAAGTGATAAAACAACTGTGTCAATTGCAACGGGTGATACAGAATATCATCCTGTCTACCTTTCAATTGGGGGACTTCACAATGGGGTTCGATGTGCACATCAGAATGCACTGGTCCCAATAGCCTTCTTAGCAATTCCCAAAAGTAAGTCTTTATACACAAGCAACTATTCCCACCTGAGGTTTATGGCTCTAGGTGATCAATGGCATGATCCTGCCTTTTGAACTTTTAAGTGTCAGCTTTACCATTCATCACTGGCAGCTATCTTGCAAAGCCTTAAACCTGCAATGACAACCCCTGTTGTCCATCACTGTCCTGATGGTCATTTTTGTTGGGCTATTTATGATCTTGGTCCATTTATTGCTGACTATCCTGAGCAGGTGATGCTAACTGGCACTGTGCAGGGCTGGTGCCCTAAGTATGTACTCTACTATTGTGCCTAACCAATCTTTTGAATGAGAATCATACAGATGTACATCACTACCTTCTAACCTTGATGCTCCCAGTCTACCCCAGACTCATGCCCACACTGATGAACTATTGGGTGCTTTTGGGGATGATGCATTGTGGGATGAGTATGGTGTGGACTCTGATATAATAGTATGTGAACACCACTCATTTTCAATTCTGGAACTGGACATATCCAGAGCCATTTACACATGATTTTCCCTGTGCAGATGTTCATGAGCTTATCTCATCCAACATTCTACACCAGCCTATTAAGGGAACTTTCAAGGATCATCTGGTTACCTGGGTTGAAGAGTATCTATATCTCACACACAACAAAAGAGAAGCAGGTGATATCATGGATGAAATTGATCAAAGGTATATTGCTCTTGAATATTGTTTGGACATCCATATAATAATTTGGATACAGAATTGCTGTGGTACCTCTATTTCCTGAGCTTCAACAATTCAAGCAGGATCGCAGATTCAAACAGTGCACAGGGGATGACTCAAAGGCACTAATGAAGGTAAATATTATTTTGTCATCATATCTTCTGAAAGAAACATATTTTATGAGCAGGTGTTTCTCCCTGCTATCAAAGGCCTTGTTCCTCCCATGATGGTAGAAGCTATACATGATCTCCTTGATTTTAGCTATCTGGTTTGCTGAAATAGTCTGGATGAGAAAACACTTGACATGGCTAATGATGCTCTTGCATGCTTCCACCAACATCATGAGATCTTTTGCACTACTGGTGTATGACCCCCAGGCTTTCCTCTTCCTCACCAACACTCTCTTGTCCACTACCTCATCAATATCCAAGATTTTGGGGCACTAAATGGACTATGTTCATCAATTATGAGTCCGAGGTATGAGGACTCATCTTTTTAACCTGACCAACCAGCCAGCAAAAGTGATACATTAAGTCTGATGGCTGCTCAGAAGATGTCAGAGTTTCAACACTGTCTGAAGACAGGCTTATATTTTGAAGTCAGTCCAACTCAGCCCCTTATAGACTTTCACACTCAGCGGGTTTTACCAACACATGGATTTTGAACAAAAAAGGAAACTGTCATGTTGAGTCACACTTCCTCAAAAAGCTCAGCAGCATGACATACATGCAAAAGAGTTGTTTGTTGGGCCCTAAGTAATGGTTTTCAAGTTCTTTTATTTTATTTTATTTTCAATTAACTAATGTTCTAATTTGATCTTTAAGTTCTATTACCACAAGACAGTGCCAAGACAGCAGATCCACACCTGTGCCACTGCTGTGAGCATCTTCTTGCAGGGTGGATAATGGATCATGACATGGGGACGGGGATGATGACACAACAAAAATAGCAACTGTGGCAGATGACAAGGGGGATGATGAGGATGGGACAAGAGGGAGGTGCAGGCAAAGGATGCAGCACCATACAACAAAAATGGAACAAGAGGTGTCTCTGACGTCTCTTGGGCTGTAGTTAAGTTTTTTTCTTATTCATTTCATTTTTTTTGGTACTAACAAAGTTTCTAGGTATTAACTATGGACAACAATGACAACCCTGACCCAGCACCAAACCAGGACAACAAGGACGATGGCGAGGACAGCAAGGAACATGGGAGGACAACAACAATCATGGCAAAGGCACAGCAACAACAGGGACAATGACAATGACAACTCCCAGGACAACAACAGGGGGACGACACAACCAAAACAAAAACAGCAGCAGCAGCGACCAGGGCGGGACAACAATGGCACACAAGGAAGGCACAGGAGACAGAGATGGCCCATACAATGACGAAACAGGCCCAAGAGATGTCTCTTGTGCCTGTAATATGTTTTTTTCTCTTTCATTTCATTTTCTTATTACTAACACAACTTTTTAGGTACTACAAACTCAAACTACTGATGACAATGACTGGAATTCCTGAACCCACTGCCACCACCACTGCCACCAAAACTGAGGGACTGACAGTGGCGAGGACAACAACAAGCAAGAAAGGCTGACCAACACAGCAAGGACGGGGGCTATGGGGACAATGACAATGAGGAGGCAGATAGCGACAACAGTGACAACAAAAAGACAGCGGGGATGAAGACCAGGCTGGACTACAGGACAACCAGGCACAGGGATGGCAACAGCAAGAGACAGGGAGGAGAACAAGATGACGATGATGGCTACCACCATAGCACCCCCAACCACTAGGGACAGTGGCCAGGGACAACGGGAGTGGGACCCATGTGTCCAGGATAATGCACCTGCATCAATGCACCAAGATGACACATCCATGAGGCCAACACACCAGTGCCAATGCACAGGACCACATCCCCCTCTCCCCTGGGGATGTTTTTGTTTTTGTTTTAATGCCCCTCCCCTGCATTTTGCATGGGGGTGGGGTTTGTATATAATTGTAGTACTCCCTCCTCACATCTTGTGTGAGGGATGTAGTTAATCAATTTTTTGATCTTGATTATGTGACAAGCACCTCCCTCGAGGAAGATGAAAATAGAGTTTTGAGTGTGAGTGTCATAAACAAACCTCATAGTTATTACTAGTAATCTCCTGTGGCTCAACTAGTTGAGCACACTTGTACAGTATATGTGATCATACTATTAAAAGGTCTTGAGTTCAGTCTTTCCTTCACACAAATTTATTTTGTAGGCACTTCATGAAGTTTCAAAGAGCTTGGAACTTGAATATATCAAGTTTGACTATCCAATATGGTATACTTTTGTCAAGTACCTGGAATCTGGTTATTCCAACCAGAATCCCCAGAGTCCAACTGGAATTGCTGGATTCCACATCTGTGAATGTTATGGACAAGTAGAGATCATGAGGGCCTGTACACCCCCCTATCTACAAGCTTGCAAAGGGAAAACTAAGATATCTTATTTCTACTGAACATACAAAAAATTTGCATTTGCATTTTTGGGTTCTCCTGATGTCTGTGATAAAGAAGAGGATTGATTCAGAGGGCTCGTACATGCCAGGCACAGCCATGGCCCAACTAGAACAAGTCACTGAATGTCATCACAAGTCAGTATGAAGCACTTGGCCAAATGCTTCTTACCAGCCAGCGGCTCAATAAATTGGCTGTGTCCTGAGCTGACTTTATTGACCATGGTATGCTCCCTCCTGACCGGCCACCACCACATCAGAATGAGGGTGAGGCAGAAGATGAAGAAAGTGGTCCTGTTGAAGGGGAGTGAGTAATGGCTCATGTCACACTAGGTCGTATGTGGTTTGTAAAGTTGAACTTGTTACTAAAAAGCTAATCAACTTTGATAGATCCTGAGATCTCTCCACTTTAGCCCTCAATATCAATGAGCCATCCCTCCCTGATCTTGTTCAACTCTTTGTGTATCATCAACTTCAATCAGATTCCACAAATGAAAGTGATGCTCATAGCATTCCTGATCCACATGAGATCAAAATTTCCTCATAAATATCTGTTTTTCATTCTGCAACTGCAACTTTCTATGCTCCAAGTGACCCCTCTGGTATCCATGGCATGTGATGAGAGCAGTTATGACTGGCATGGTGGGGCACCTTGTTGTGACTGTGCTTATGTTGTTGTTGATGACAATGAAGATGGTTTTCATGGTATGAGTGTTGTATGAATCTGCCTTCTTTTCTCCTTCCAGTATGGTGGGATTACATATCCCTGTGCTCTTGTGGAATGGTTCAAGAAGGTTGGAGATAACCCTGACAAATCAACAGGGATGTGGATAGTGGAGCCAGAGCTGGATGCTGACAATGAATGACTTTGCTTAGTCCTACATTTAGATTCCTTTGTGCATGGTGCCCACATCAGGAAAATCCGATGCTGACTTATTATGCTTAATGCTTCTTAAAGTCAAAATTAAGCAGAATTAAGCAGAATTAAGCAAATGGCTGTTAAGGAGATCTTGCTTAGAATAAGTAGGGTTGTTTCCTGAATTAGGCAAAATTCACTTAATTTATCCTTATATTGCTGCTTAAACTGCTTTTCTGCAAGTATCAGCTCTCAGGGGGCTGCCTAGCCATGTCAATAAGGAAATTAAGAAGACATTTAAGGAGACATTTGAATCATAAAAATATATATATTTGGCTATTGAAATAGAGTATACTACATACATACATCATCACCACTAACTAACCCTCCTCATGCAAGATGCAAGGGGGGTGGGCATACAACATAGATAAAAAAACGATGCAGATCCTGTCATCAGCGTGTCATGGTGGCCCCTGCTGTCTCTGTCCTACTCTCCTCACGTTGTCCCTGTCCCCAGCCTTGTTTTGTCATCCTTGTCGTTGTCCCATCCCTGTCATTGTCATCCCATTCCCGTTCCCCATGAGCAGTGGCTTGTGGAGGTGGTGCAGAGCAGTGGTGGTGGCTTTCTGTAGATACAACAACAGTAAAACCTAGAAGTTAAAGAGTTGATAAGTTGAATGAAAAAAAAAAGAAGTGAACATGGAAAAAAATTACCTGGGGCTCAAACAACGATAGACGTCGTTTGTGCCCCTCATCACCCTTCCCCCCCTGCCTGCACCTATTTGCGTCCCTGTTGTTGGGTTGTCCATTGTTGGCATCCTCATTGTGGGCGCTAGCCCTCCTGGTCATTGTCATCGCTGGTCCTTGCTACCTCCTGGCTGCCCCCCCACAGAAGTGGTGGGGGGGCAGGTGGGGCTGGTAGTCGTTGTCATAGTCAAAATCACAGGTTTGTACCTAAAAATATTTGTTAACAAGAAAACAAAATGGGAGAAGAACAGAAAAGATACCTATAGCCCAAGAGATGTCAATGACGTCACTTGGGCCCTTTTTCGTTCTCCCTTGTCGTCGTCTCCCCGTCTTCTCCATCTGTCCAGGCTGCTCCCCATTTCCACCCCATGAGCACTTGCTTTTGGCATTGGTTGGGGGTGCTGTGGTGGTCGTGGTGGTGTGGTTTTGCTGTTCCTGTCTTCTCGTCATTGTTTGTCAGGCATGGGTGCTTCTTTTTTTCATTGTTGTTATAATACTGTTAGAACCTATAAATTATTATATGTTAGAAAAAAAAAGCAGGAAAAAGAAAACATCGTCTGTGCCTGTTTTGTGTGCGATGCGGCCTCCCATTTCCATCATTTGCTGGCGAGGTGGCAGCTATGGGTGCATTGGGTGTGGATGTTTACAAACCGGTGGTGGTAGTGGAGGGAGGAGAGAGGGAGGACAGTGGTGATGGCATCAGTGGCATCAACAGGTGGTGCAGACACAGTTGATGACGACGTGTCGTGGTTGCATGACGAACACGTGAATTTCCATTTTCGGGAAATGCCGAGGGACTTGGAAGAAATTTCGAACATAAGTCAAGCAGTCCTTAGGGCCTTAAGGACTTACAAACTTCTTACAGCCTTTATTTGCTGAAATGTCACTTATCTGCTTAATAGATTATATCTGCTTGACTGGTCATCAATTTTAAGGAAAAAATTGTACTTATTTTCCTTAATAAGGCTTAATTTCCTTAATTGGACTCTAAGCTAAATAAGCTAAATAAGTCGACCTTTGATTTTGCTGATGCATCTTATTCCAGTTTATGGATCTCACTATCTTCCTATTAACTTTCAGGTCTCTGGATGTCTTTGAAGCTTATCATGTTAACAAGCACATTGACTATCATGCAAATGAAATTGTATTTTAAATTTACAGTATCACAGAAAAATTGACAGTGTGCTTTGTATTGTGAATCACGTGATAGCTGTGGCAGACATCAAAGTTTATGGCAGTGGATGTGGCAACACTGGCTCCATACAAGCCATACAAGCCATATGTTGCCAGTGCTGCCAGACAGGGTGCAGTTTTCCTGATGCCGACGACCTCCTTTTCTGCACGCAGCACAACAATCACACCCTCGTTCATTGGACAACCACTGGCAAACATCTGGCCATGTCTGCTGCACAATGTTTGAAGTCTATCATTCGTTGTTTTCCATCATTGTCATCACACTGACTATAAGTTTGTTACCTTTCCGTGCATTTATGTAGATTTTTTGATCTTAGGGTGGTGTACCAACTCTGTCTGGGGCTGAACCTGGGATCGATCATAATCCATTTCCATCACAGATTTCAGATCTGATGAGACGAGGAACACACAGCCGCTTTTTTTCGGTATAGCAATTTTACGAGTAAAATTAGATATAGCAGAATGATGGCTAAGGCTAAGTACTATGTAGGTGAGTCTTGGATCGTTCAGGCTGAACCTTGGATCCATCCTAACCTATTTTCATCACTGATTTTAGATCCGATATGACGAGAGGAACGCGCCATCGCATTCTCTCAATATAGTGATTTTACGAGAAAGCTAGATACAGCAGGATAGGCAATGCTACTAGGTGAGTTGTGCATTGTTCAGGCTAAACCTCGGATTGATCCTAACCCATTTTCATCACAGAAGTTGCGCAGAATCTGCTGGGTGAATAGCGTTCAGTCCCATCGATCGTCTGAAGCCGAAGTTCAGATTGATGATGAACGTATACACTGCAAACTCTGGCAACTTGATTGTGCTAGTGTGGGTTCAAATCACGAAACTGTTGACTTCTCGGAACTGTTGACTTTTTGTTACCACGTTTTACGCATATGGAAAGTATGACGTGGTAGGTATTTTCTTTGCACGTTCAACTTGAGCGCATCCTGACCTGTTTTCGAGCTAGTCACTTTGTCGTATGGTACATACCGACAGCATACTGGCCAAAATCTGTACGGGTCGATCGTCAGCATTCGCTATCAAAATTTGGAACAAACTGCGGCTCGGGTCGAATAAGACTGATTTTCGCTCTTCTTTGCTTTGGGTTGATGCCATATAACGTTATCTCTGGGATATTTCTGTCTGTACAGATCCTTCGCAGATCCCGTCATGCTGACCGGGGTCTGTCGGCTTGTACTTGTTGTATGGCGACTTGATGAGTGACAGGCGACACTATTTGTGCTGCATAGCCGCAATTTGTATGCAATCCCGGCCAGGTGGGAAACAAAGACGTTCACTGACAGATTGGAAATACTCAATCTTGCCTCCTCCAAGATTTGAACTGCACGAACAAGTTGGTCAGCTTAGCGCACGGTGAATGGTCTCGGTCCGTAAGGATCTCACATTCTCGGTATATGCTGTGTTTGTGATAACTTGATATCCGAAGCCCGTTGAACACTGATCAGATTAATTGATACGAAAACTAGACATGCTGTACAAGTTGTTCGAAGTGGCGAGTACATTTCCCCAAAGAAGCATATGGTAAGAACCCCGTTATATAAGAGTGGTCTAATGTTAGATATCTTGAAGGGGGAGGTAAGATTTCTTCCTCAGACTCGCCATTCTCCCTCTTTGTATACTTATCTGAGCCGTGTATACGCTGAGGGCCCGAGAATGACCACTGCCAACAGGATATTCTCATTATTTTCCTTCTTAGGCCTTGTGCTTTGCTGTTTACCCCTTCGGCAGCACATGCAAGGTGATAGTTTCGTCTCATTGCACGTTTAATTTGGGCTAAAGCTCGTATTAGCTTGGAATGCAGGAACATGTCTCAATATAGCCTGGACAGTCCTGGCGTGTCTCAACTTCTTCATTAACTCCGTCATCTGGAATGATAACCTGAGTAATCCGGCACCAGTCTGGTGTGACATATGTGCGTTGCTTATTTCCTTTGGTAACACCAGTCTTAGTATGCGTACCCCAGCAACTCGGGTTGACATCGCCTGCAATATCGCAATACCTGTCGCATTTCTGTGTACATTGCGCCGTATTTATCTTATAACCACAGGCAATATGCCATCTGCTATAGCGACCTTGAAGGTAAATTACTTCGCCCTTGATGATCTGAATACCTCATGCTCCTCTCGCTAGAAACGTCATGCTGTGATGTGCGACTTCACTGCAGGCCTCGGCATTCCTCTTGTTGTTGTCATTCTAGGTACACTTCATGTTGATATGCACTGCCAAATTACATTAAAAGATAATCATCGCAGCGTATATCCCGCAAAACTCTCGATTTGCGATTTACGAGGACTTTGGCTGTGTGACAGCCATCAGCAATACTCCCGTCGGTATTCTGCTCAGGAACCTACCTCAGCTCGTGGTTTCTCTGGCATGTGTTGTGTATTCAGGTTGGATCATTCAATCATATGCCTATAGACTTCCTAAGTCATTGACCTCATTCCTATTCCGCTAGGACTGACCCTGCGTCATCTTCACAAGAAATACTCCGAGCTCAATGAGCACCTGTCTAGTGGCAACACCATTAATAAGAGCCAATACCTTCGTGTTTTGATTATTGCTACTCTTGGTAGCATCTGCGTATTCCCTTTTAGCTTCTATTGGTTCGTCACGGACTGGACCACTGTCTATTCTTGGCAGGGTTGGAAGCAGGTGCACTCAAACTTCTCTGATGTTTCCCTAATTCCCAACAGCTTCTGGCGGGCAAATCCATCATCACAGTATGGAACCGAAGTCTCTCGCTGGGCATTTGTTTTCAATGCTTTTGCCATTTTTGTATGCTTTGGCATCCATGAGGAGGCACGCAAGAACTATCTGTCGGCTGTGCAATATATTCTCCGGTATGCCCCATGGTTCCATATTGAAAAGTGCTTTGTATCAATCGGTATTATGTGCGCAATTGAGCTGACACTGTTTTTCATAGGTCTAGAACATCCGCAGAACATGACACAAGATCTGCGCGTACGAAGATGCCGCCGCTCGCTTTTGCTATTAATCCTGCACTGCGAAAACTTCAACTCCTTGACTGTTCCTCCAAGCAGACAGGGGTCATTGGCGACAGTTTGCCTCAGACCCAAATATCTCTCTCTTCCATGGCAACGTACAGTGAACTCAGCGGCGAGTGCAAACAAGATTCCCTCCCTCACCATAGTATTCTGCAGACTGCGGCCGTTGCACCCATGGTCGGGGCGGCCGCTGGAGCATAGTAACTTTACAGTCATGACAACTTTTTTATCCGTGCTTCTAGAAAGAGAAAGGTGGACACCTTGTATAGGAAGTTCGACCTGAACATCCCGCCAGAGTTCCTGAAAGAATATATGTGGAGAACAGTATGACAAATAGAATGTGTAGTGCATCGAGCCATCAAATGCCATGACATGAAGCGTCCTGATGGAGTGTAAGAGTGTGGGTCCCATGATGGCGAACTGCGTGGTTGTCGAGTTGGTTGCTAAAGCTCGATCTAAAGCCATCTAATTCGCACAGATCGATATCTTGCAGAGCCCATCGAAAAGGCATTGGTTCTGATGAAATACAACTTTCGAAGGTTTGCCTCTGGCTAAATAAGTTTTACCCTTCTCGAAAGAGAAGCCACAGCCCTATGTTCCAATAGATGGTGTACTATATTTAAGCGTGACAGCTACGGCAGAGTCCAGACAATGTCCTGAACAGTGATGAATCGATGACAGAGCATTAGTTTCGCGTGGGATGCGATTGGCATTAGTATGCCAACAACGCGTTCATCACGTGCGTGTTAAACATTTTCAGAGGTTCGCACATTCCGTCAGTTGCGTATATCCCGAGCTCTGAAGAAAAGAGAATCGGCCGTTCCATTGAGGTGTAGTGCCCTTCGCCATCCAAATTCTATTGCTTCCTGATTACAAAGTGCGCGTGCAAAGTTATTTCATCAACACCAGTTCTTTGATTGACTCGAAATCCCGTTGCTTTCGTACAGATATCTATAGAATATTATCATTAATGGCCAATCTTGTCGCCGAAGCATCGCGCGTCCACGCCCATGCCATCCGAAATGCAATGCGCAGTGGCAACTACCACGGAGCGGAGAACCAGCTCGCCACTCTGAGGCACTCCTTGCCTTTAGACTTAAAGCGTATACCTCATCCGCGTGAAAGAATAACAGAAAGCTTTCCATCATTGCGCCTGCCACTACACGCGTATATTCATGGCCTTCTGCGACAGCGCCGACCTGTGGATCACGCCCTACGGGAAGTGGTGTGGATGTTGACCTGGGGCCTCAGGATAAGAGGGAAAACCATGCAGACAGTGTTTCTCTCCGCTCTGGAAAAAGAGGGAGAAGGAACAGAGCAGGCAATTGAAGAGCCAAAGGCGCAAAATGATCTAGAGGCGTTGGGCGATGAAGAGGGAAGTAAAGGAGATCCTAGTGAGCCATCACCAAACCTGCGCGGCAACACATTGGCGGACCATTCTCTACGAAAAGTTATTGATATGCTCACGCATGTCAGGATGAACGAGCATACAGGGCCAACCTGGGGTTTATTGGGCATGTACAGGAGCTTGATGAGGGCATGTATAAGAAGGGACGAGTTTGTTGCTGCCGCACTAGTATTCGAGATGATGATAGATGATTGGGTAAGGTGGTTGTCTGCTCCTGCCACGCCCGCCGCCACCAACTTCGTTGCGCCGCCGGTTTCCGATGTTGGTCTTGGACAAGGGTCTCTTCATCAAGCTAAGAGCGACCTTCTGACGCCGTTGCAATTTGCAGACCGGTCACATGTAATCTTCACAGTACTGTGTAACACGCTCAAAGAACGGCTTCGCAAATTAATACACCCTCGTTCTACAAAAAGTACGGTCGAGGACAAACGGCTGCAATCCAACATATCCCAAGCCAGTTGTATTCTCGCGTCTCTATTCAATCTGCGCCTCCTCCCGTACACCAACATTCACCCGCTCCTGGACGTGATATTCTGGTGCAACCGCGTCCCGTCATGTACGGTGTTGGTCAGAACTGACTTCCAGAATAATCATGTGTCCGTAGGCTCGCACTCCTACTTGAGCAGCGTGGTGACTTCGCTTGTCAGGGATCTCTCTTCTAGAAACTTTTCTAGCATCCCAGAGATCAGCGAAGTAATAAGGTCGAAAATCATGCTTCTCCCGAATTTCAGCGTGTTGTCGTACCGCACCTTGCTGTACCTGGTGTTCAATATGTATGGTGACCCGGAGCTCGCGAGGAAGGTCATTCTACTTATGGTACCGGACCAGAAAGTCAGGAGGAGTTGCCTCGATAGTGCGACATGTAGGAGCCTGACGAAAGTGCCAACGAGGTTGAAGATGATTGGGCTGGACCCTGTTGTGTATAACTACGTGTGGAATAAGGCGGGTGTGGAGCCAGAGCCACCGACATATTCCACGATACTGTCAAGTAGCCAGCGGCAGGAAACCAAGATGCAACGGCCATGACTAGATTGCAGTCATCGCCTGCTTTACTGCCTAGGCTATCAACATAGACACGAATCGACTGGTTCAAGTCTGGCTATCGTTCGTCTGGCATGCAGGAAGCTGTAAAATTGAAATTGTGATGCAGCACTCGTGCACCATGTTCCTCTCGCGCTTGTCGCGCTTGGGTGTGTCGGTGTTGATTCTGCTCTTCTTACTTTGTTTAGACCCCAAATATCAGGCGAGGTGGAGGAGCGTGTCGAGGTTATGGTTCGTCATTGGGTACCCCTCCTTGCTCGTATCTTGGATCCAAATGTGTCTGTCAACGCTAGACATTAATCTTACATTAATCTAATCTAAGCAGGTCATTAAAGACCTCCACGGAGCTGTACATGGTGTCAGATTACTTATGTCCATAGACTCGTGACCATCTAGCAAATTAACCTTCCGTCATAATAAGGCTAAGTAATTAAAACATTGCCAAGAACTTGGGTTTATCACCGAATTGTAAGATTTAAACACTCGGCACACGGCATCTCAACAAGATCGAGGCCGAACTTGACAGACACCAAGTATGCAGGTGTCAACACTTAAATGCTAACCCTGAGTGGAAGTCCGGGATCAATTGTCTACCTAACTCCGGATATCAAACTATAGCACATAGGGGGGTCGACATGTCATACTTAGACATGAAATAACATGCCAAGAACGCTGATGACACCGTCCCGGTCGACCAGGTTTATTTTATACTCGATCAAGATCTCCATGGCCTTTATGCGCTGGGCCTAACATGGCACCATGCCGCATTGAACAACACTTACACATTCCTACCCTGACTACTTTCCGTCCAAGCTTGGAACTTTTGCAGTACCGCAGGAGTGATCTGCCGTTTCATAGTTTTAGCAGCGTTGATAAAAGCTTCTTGTGGAACCTGCAGGAACAGGAAGATGGTGATGTTACGGAAATGAAACTGCACGGAAGAGAAATATTCATACATATGGCGCGTTCATGTCTTGTTGCATAGTGAGTATGGCTGCTTCTTGGCACAGAGCAACTATTTCAGCACCGGAACATCCCTCTGTCTGAGGAAGACACAATTCAACGATGAGATACGAAAAGTAATGAAAATATACGTGCGAGTGTTGCGATCTTGGGGACATCGATATGGGGATCAACAGTCATGGTCTTCATTCTGATATTGAGAATCTCCTCCCTTCCCGCCTGATCGGGTGGGCCGACGTAAAGGATACGATCCAACCGACCTGGACGCATAAGCGCAGAGTCCTGAAAGTAGGGGATTAAAATGCATTAAGAGGACGATCGCAAAATTCACTGACAATGGCTTCCGGTCTGTTGGTTGCAGCAAGGACAGTGACTCCGACAAGTTCTTGTACACCGTCCATTTCGTTGAGTAGACTTGTGAGAACGCCCTCGTGCGAGGAAGTGGTGTCACCATCCGAGGAACTCCGCGAAGTTGCAAGAGCATCAATTTCATCCTTGAGCGGGTGAGAATTTGGTATGCTCAAAAAACAGAATTGTACTCTCACAAACAGAAGAATGGAAGGCGATGCCGCCCGGGCCTTTCTGAATATCTCACGCACTGCACGCTCAGACTCTCCGACGAATTTATTCAGGAGCTAGAAACATGCCAAGACTGATTAGAAGTCAGCGAGTGCGAGAGAAGGTATGCTCACCTCAGGCCCTTTAACGGCCACAAAGTTCACCCCGCTCTCACACGCACAGGCCCTCGCTAGCACCGTTTTACTGCAACCGGGCGGTCCATACAGCAGGACCCCCTTTGGAGGTTTTACGCCGAGTCGCTGGAACGTTTCTGGATATAGTAGCGGCCATTCTACAGCCTCGCGTAACTTTTGAATAACTGAAGCCTGACCACCAATATCAGAGTAGCTAACATGCGGGGTTTCAACAAAGATAGACCGTAATGCAGATGGTCGGACAGATGGCATGGACGCAATCAGATCAGGAAGAGTTAGGGTCAGATGAGAGGGTATTTGGGATTCGTCCGATGTCCTTGCAGGTGAGGCGATCCATCGTTTGATAGCGATTGTACCTGCTTCTCGAACGATCGCGCTCAAGTCGGCGCCGACGTAGCCATGTGCACGAGATGAGAATGTGCGCAGCTCGTCTTGAGAAATTGAATGTGGCGTATTAGCTAATAACACGTTGAGAATGGAGAGTCGAGCTTCAGCATCGGGAATTCCTGAGAAAATAAATCAGAGTAGGAGCATATTGCCAATGAGTTGAGGTACCTATCTCAATCTCTCTGTCAAATCTGCCTGGCCGGCGTAGCGCAGGGTCGATAGCATTAGGACGGTTAGTAGTACCGATGACGACCACTCTTCCCTCAGCACTGGACGCTTCGGCGTCCATTCCGTCGAGAATGGTCAATAGTGTTGCCACTACACGTTTCTCTACCTCTCCACCTGCTCCATCTTCCCTCCGTGGTACTAGCGCATCAATCTCGTCTAAAACGACGATAGATGGGCTCTTTTCACGAGCTTCGCGGAAGACATCCCTCAGCTTTGACTCTGTCTCGCCGTGGTATGCGGAAGAAAGCTCAGGACCATTGATCACGAGAACAGAGGACTTCGTGGATGAAGCGATGGCACGGGCTAGGTGGGTTTTCCCAGTTCCTGGTGGCCCATGCAATAGAATTCCACGCGGTGGCTTTAAACCTGTGATGGCGCGGGAATCAAAAGACGCAACAACGATACCAGTGAGCTAGACAAACTAAGGATAAATGTAGGACGTAATTGCGCACCGAAATAACGAAAGAGTTCTGGACGAGTCAGCGGAATTTCTAGGAGGTCACGGATCTCCTGGATCTGTTTGCTTAGACCGCCAACTGTTGAATACGCCTCGCTGACACGAGGGGATAAATCACCCATTTCTGGCTGAGAGATAAGACACATCACATGCTGAGTCACAAGGATACTAGACTCAACCTAAAAGAAGTTGAATTACCTTGTGGGCGATCATGGGCTGATTGTGGAATTCTTCGTCAGCTATTATTACCGTAGAATCCCAGCCAACCGCCCAAAGTTGCGGCAACGGGGAAACATAAATGGAATAAATGCTGTGCGCAAGCCTGTCGATAGATTCATTCGTTGTCGATCGATCGGCAGAAACAGAGACCACTGAGAAGCGTCGCCTGCGTGACTCATACATAACCTCCAGCATTTGCGAACAAGTAATGTGCTTGAGGTCGACTGTGTACGGAGATGGCCAACAATTAAGGCTGGTAAGTAGCCAACACTGCTGTGTACAGGAGAAAACAAACCTAGCGACTCTCGAAGTAATAGTCTCAGCCAATCTCGCTGCTTACCTTCAGGAGGGTTGGGAGAAACTAACGGAACACTCGATATTTCTTTTAGTCGAATAGTTCCCGCTTCTCGTATATCTCGAAGCGAGGGAAGGCTCGATGATGACGTCGATGAACTCTTATCTGGCAAAGGTAAAATCTGAACTTTCTGACCAAGTGTAAGCCGAGCCGTCAGGAGATGAGCACTGGGCACAAAGACAGCTGAAATTTCCTTGTCTGCGCCTAGTTAAAAAAAGAGATATGTGAAACATACAATCCTGAGGCAAATTAATGGATGGCCATGCAATGCCTACAGAATAATGCTACCAAACCAAGTAAGAATACTACGCCATGAAGCTCTAAGATATATCTACCTTCAATGGCATAGTGCCGTCTGATATCGCCACCATGTCTCCAGCACAAAGTCTGGTGGACTTTAACACCTCCGCATTGAAAATAAGCCGGCGAACTGCACGGGGAGCATACTCTAATGCATCATCGGACTCGACTGTGAACCTCCTCGACGAAATTAAAGACATCAGAATCTTGTGGCCCTAACTTACAACGCAGCGTGTCAGATAGAACCAGTCACGTACCGGAGCCTTTGATCACGAACAGCTTGACGCTTGATGTCATTACTGCTATAAGCTGAGTTACAAATTCACCAACCCAACTCCAACCCATCTTCAGGTTGGTCAACGACAGCGACGACAGTTTTTCGGGCACCAAATGAAAGGAAGCTGGAGGTACAAGCTTCTTTTGTGTCTACCGCTATGTCTCCCAACGTTTGGACGTCACACGAGAGAGTACTTTAGCGAACAACTCACAATGAAATCTTTGCGGGATGGAAAAGTAGCTTCCAGGTTTTCTTTCAAGACTACATTACAAGATGCTTCTCCAAGGGATCCTCAGACACTTGGCGCAGATGATGTTGGTGGGTTCTTCGACGTTCACATTCAGATTGACGCTAAACATATCTTAGCCCAGCATTATACGATGTTTCCTTTGGCTTTAGGTCAAATTCTTCGAGAGTATGCTGTCACTGAATTACACCTAACGCTAAACGCGGGGAATTGGAATTACGACCGATGGGGATACCCTGACGAGTCAGGAGTTGGAACTGGAGCAGAACTGTGGGCGTGGATGGGAGATGGAGCTCAAGTCAGGTGTGTTCCGACTGTTCTTCGTCCGTTTACGATGAGCTACTATGGATTTACTCTCATTAGCATTGACGATCGATGGAAGGGTCTCCGAAATGCCCTTGCCGGTCTCTTCTGTGCTTCTCTTGGGTCACTAGATGAACTTCGAACTACCTCCCCGACACGTTCATTCGAGCCTGAAGGCGAGTTACCCGACTGGGGAACACCACATCGAATACGCCACGCGTCCCTTCCTTCTGAACACGTCTGTACGGAGAATCTGACACCATTTCTGAAACTTCTACCATGCAAGTCTTTGTCTGGTATTGCTAGGTTGCTAAATCCACATCGTCTTTTTGACGCCGATTGGCATGGCATGGGAGTCCATGTGTTGTGGCGGCAAGACGAAGGAGTCGAAGTTAGATTAACCTTCCAGTCTGTTTCGGATCCACTTCGGATATCATCAAGCGGAAAGCAAGGTTAGTTTACACTCAAAACTTTGTTGTCGTACTAACGCTGGACGCAGATTGGTCGTTCCAAAGCTTGTTCGATCGTACAATTGAACGACGTTGTCCTGTTGCACAATTAAGCCGCGTATTTGTTACGCTACCCACTGAGAGCGTGTACTCTATACGCCCAGAACCACCATCAATAGTTGCAGGCCAGGCCATTTACGACGTCAGTAACGGTACGTCTCATGATCCTATGTAACAGTTCTCTTTCACGGTACGTTGTGCGATAGGAGATACACCGCTCGACGTGACTTTAAAGTGGGCGGAAGAATTCCGGTACCGTAAGTGTCGCTGATACCATGTTTAGTTTTATTAACACAGTGAATGATATGCAGGGCCGGGTTTTGATGTGCCCACAAATCCGTTCTCTGTTCAACGGACTCTAAGAGGGTCGAGCCAAGCTCGAGGGCAGCTTTCACTCGTTTTGAAGAATCATCAATCTACGGCGATGCATGTTTTGTATCTTGAAACGATGCCCTGGCATGTCCAGTTCTTTTTGCATACTATGAAGATCCACGTCGATGGCCTGCGCAAAGGTACTATATCACAACATTCGTTTCATCTAATAATATTTGACTGTCTTCCAGATGACGCTGTATCAAATATCTCCTACATACCGCCGGTTCCGCATTCACGACCAGCTACTTTTCAATGTGTCCTCGCGTTGCATCCTAAAAGTACAGTCCACCTTACTATGGACGTTACGAAATCATTCCTTCGATATACCGAACATCCTCCGGACGCCCAGCGTGGATGGGATCTGCCCCCTGCTGTCATTTCGCCTCTGGGACAGAATGGTACTGGTCCTGCAGGCCCGATCACGATCGGCCGCATTTATACTCCTGCACTTTTGGTCGACCTGGCGACTCCTGACTTCAGCATGCCATACAATGTCATCATATTCACTTGCTCGCTTGTCGCTTTTATATTCGGTAGCGTCTTTAATCTTCTTACCAGGAAGTTTGTCATTGTGCGTGTTAACACGGATAAAGGGGATTAAAAGCAGTGGGCAAACTTAGCGGTATGAAGGCATGAAGCGGCAATCGTATGTATATGGTTTGATTTTCGGATCTACCATGAATAGCTGTTGACTTCTTGCTAGGGATATTGGAGACATGGGTTATTCGCATGATTCTGAGCATTGCCTACACGTGTGTGGGATGCCGCAGTCCTGCGAGAGATACCTGAGATACTTTTGCGAGCGACAGAACTCGCTTAATTGTCTTTGTGTTCTAGACACCAGTGCCACGTGCCGTTGGAATGCCCAATATTGCGTACATGCTGCTCCTGAGAAGGATCGTACTCGCCATATGTTTCTTCTCATTCAAGAACCAGGTGCCTGGCGTACACTCAATTCAGAGTTCAGCCACCTGGGCACTGAGCCGAAATCAACTCTGTCTCTCACCGCAGGTTGCGTTTATGCTCATGCCAATACCTTCGTACCTACTCGCCGATCTTTCGAAATAAAACAGCTACTTATCATATTGTGGCCGATCCTTAACGGATCCCCGCGACTCACTTATCGCTGTCTGTTCGATGCGTGGCTTCTGCGCGGTACTGTTGGTGATTGTTGCATGGATGGCCGAGGAGACAAAGACCCGAGTTTGGAGTATCAGATGCTGCAGATTTATTTTTTGCAGTCTTGAGATTTGTGAAGACTAGCGTCCGCTGCTCAAAGACGTGTAAGGTCAGATGCCCAAATCAATCAATTGTATATCCATCGGAACGGAGGTCAAGCGAACGTTCGTTTATTTGCACATGTGGTCAGACTCGCGGCTGGGCCTGTTGGGACGGAAGTGACGGAAGTGGTTTCTGATGTCCGAGATGCGACAAATTCGCCGCATGTTACACTATGCTGTATGTTACATGACGAGAATTACGACAGTTTGATTCTGTATAAAGTGCGCTTCGCAGACCAACGGGTCAAGAGTAAATTCCTCCCTTCTACAATCCAGTCCTTCGTACGTTGCTTACGCTCTTCAATTCCTAACGAAATATGTGCCGACGGATAGCGTATGCATGCGTTCCTATAGGATGTCAGAATAATGCTAATTCCTCCGCGCAGTGAAGGAACGCGCTGGAAACGTTGTGGGGTGTGTCGGTATATAAGAACCCTGTCTCGTTTTTAATGGGCGAGAATGAACAGCATTTCCAGCGACACCTCGTAGTCGCTATCATGGATTGCAATTCTATTCGCTGCGAACGCAGTTACTTTCATCCGCGGGACTGCCGAAATCCAGGATGCTTGAAGGTCGTGTAGTCTAACTTGGGCGTTGTGACATATGGATCTAACCGTCCTGTGTGTATACACAGAATTTCGGTGACGAAGTGGAAAAGGACATCGATTCCGTAGACGATTTCTGCTGGGCTTGTAGAGCAGCTCAAGAGCGCCAGGCGCGTCTGAACGCATCCGGAGGTTCTTGATCATCCCCACTTGGTGTTACCATTCCGCATTTGTACGCTAGATCATCAATGTACCGTATTTTAGTAAATATTTCGTGATTGTGGATCCGTACCTCTTTCCGATGACGCAACATCGCACGCGAGGCGGAGGATGAAAAGAGTAGCAAGGCCGGAAGGAACTCTGCAGCGAAAGGCAGCGAATCATTACTTCGTGACATGGATCTGTTCCTGAATCGTTCATGACTGGACTGTAAGTGAAGCGCACGGCTGCGCACATAAACTCAAATATTGAGCTCGCCTCGAGTCCAGAAAGACTCCGAGGATGAACTTTACCTTAACCAGACATACTAGTCTATGCAATCGGATGCTCTTCACTAGTAAAAAAGATTAATACTGATAAAGACTGTTCCGTAGCGATGGCTGGGAGATGGAACGGCGGCGCCAGGAAAAAACAACTCTTTGGTATAAAATTTAATATCAGCTTATCTATATGTCCAAGGCAAGCGGACGTATTAGAGCAACGGGTAAGTATAAGTACGTAACATGTGGTCTAGAGCAGTATAAAATAAACAAGTACAAACTTATCAAATTATTGTCCGACTTAGTCCGAAACTTGGTCTGTATAACCATCATGCACGCCTCTCTCATCCGTCGCCAGCTCGGAGGATTAATACCTCCAAAGATTGCTACACCAAAGCTCGTTGTAAGTTTGACGAGTAGTATGCAAGCTCAGCTTACACCTATCCTTCATGTTAGGCCGGCGAGTCCGGCACAGGACTTGGGCCTCTCGTCGATTTTTACTCTAAACTTCCAAAAGGACAAGCTGCCCAGCGTGTCGGCGGTATCAAAGGCCGATATTTCAGTGGGAGTAACGCGTCAGGGAAGCCAATTGTTGCTCTAATCCTTGGGTTATTCGCCATTGGCTACACTCTGGACTATAATAGTGCGTTCATCATCTTTCTCTGAATCTTCCAACGAATCTTAACGCCACATGGTTATGTAGTGCACTTGAGTATGTTGGATGATTTTAGGGTGCCGCTTCGTCAGCCTAATCGGTTTGACAGAACACCACAAGAATCATGCTCATTGAGTGGTGGGAATGGTCTAGACAAGTTGTGCATTTGCATCAAGTTAGAATGTACGCAGAACGACGATAATTCCGTTTTTTTACGTATCTGGACCTTTCGTAAGGGGAATTTCTGCTTGGGGAGGTTCACACACCTTCATGCTGGTATCTTCAAGTGCCAGTCTGGATACGGGAACCCTCAAGCAATCCCGTCTTCTCGAACAATCCACGATCAGTTGAAGGGTGAAGGGCAGTGTCGAAAATACTCAACAGGGGCTTTTTCCTGGGACACTTGCAGCGCTAGTGTTGCTGGCATATGGCTTCGTTTCATCACTCTAGATTTTCGGAATCCGATTGCTCCGTCGATGCTCAGCTGATCCAAGTGGCGATCTCCTCCGTTAATTCTACTTACCACGACTTGTGGAGTAATGTCAGGGTTCGACGACCGTCTTTTGTCTGCGCCATATGGTCCGTATCATCGGACGGAGCTTCCTTAATGCTCTCAAACCGCCGACGGCTGTCTCGAATTAGGATGCTGGTCGTGAAGCTGCAAATTTTTTTTTTTGAAATTTCGTGGTAATAAGCCTGTGTATCAGCTGATTACTACGTCATGGTACTCTTTTCCCAACACGCATCGAGATTCAAGATGAGGCCCGCGAAGCACTCGGGCATCCTCATGTTCGGATCAACCATTAGACCTATCGTAGGTTCTCCCTAGATGCCTTCGACGTGCATCGTGGACCGGCTGGGCTAACCGGTTGTGAGTGCGTGGGGATCGACAGCATGGTAGAGAGTACTTTAAGCAAAGTCGGAAGAATTGTGGGATGACCGAAAGATAAGGTGAAGCGCTCTATTCATGATGCGATGCCTCGCGATACGTGGTGAACGCAATTTAGAAAGAGGCTCATAGCCTCAGCTTCTTCGGAAGAGCAAGGGAAGCGAAGCTGAGGCTTTCAAGGCACCGCAACTTGATTTACTTATGCCCAGATGGCAACCTAATCATTGTAGTGGTGCTATAACGTTCCGTCCACCATACATACTATCTGGCATTTTCGTATATAACAGTTATGGGACAATAAATTATGTAAATGATGCAGCTATAGATACATTGATGAGAGAGCAAGGACTCGTCGACAAACCAAGTGATTTAGTATGAACCTTTTCCAGGAAGGTTCTCCTTCCAATAAAATCCGCTGCTAGTTCGAGTCCATGGCCCAAGCGCCCATGCAAAACCGGTTATCCCCAGAAAGTAAGCAGCCCAAATCCCTGTGGACACGGATAAGCCGAAAGCCCAGCAAGCAACAGGAAATATCCAATATACCATTCCTGCGTTTGGGAAATCTCCTAAGCTCCTGCGCAATCTCGGGCACGCCCATGATGTTGCAGAAGATGTGAGCGGTGAGGGAAGGAAAGATACTCCCTGTGCGGAGGAAAAGATAGGAACAGTGGAAACCGAATAGTGTAGTGTAGCTCAGTTGGAAAACTGCGTCAAACGTTAATGTAGAATGGAATGTTACTACGAAAGGGGACGAACGTGTCATGAGCGAAGCGGTTTTGGCTGCGTGTATAGTACGGCCATATCGATTGAATGTGTCCCATGCGTGATGAGCATGTGCTAGGTGTATCGCCCATGCTTTTGAGCAGGTGACATTTGTTGAATCTGATTAGGACGTACCAAGACCGAACCATAACGGACAGAGGAATATCATACGACCTGTGGGCGCGCCTGATAGATGGTAAACTGACAGGACGCATGCCCGAAAAACGATTTCTTCCGTGATAGGTGCCTGAGAAGACATTAGTTGAACAGGGATTCGGTCTTTTAAAAAATTGAGTCCAGAAGTCCAGTGCACAGCCCTTGCTTCGTACATCAACAAGATGAGATGTGGCAGTTCTGAGATGTTGCAATCGAACGTATGTAATCAAAGTGAGAGGGGGACCCACAAATACGTAATTTCTGGCGCCTTGCCAGCTGAAAAATCGTGACACGATACTGTTCCGAAAGCTCCAATACTTCTGAAAAGGAAGATAGCCGCCAAGGTAACTCGCATACAACGGTCCAAGGAACAGGACAGGGGTGACAAGGTGGGGGAACAGTGACTCTAGATCTAGGTAAATCTTGAAGCCTAGACGCAAAATAGTCATTTCAATTGCAGGTTCAATATTCTATAACCAAAAGAAAATTATCAACTGTTCATCGTTTCGGGTTTAGGCAACGTTAGGTATACCAACTTCCACGGTATGTCCGATCAGACGCCACAACAGTCCAAAGACGCCAGCGCAGCAGAAAGTTGTAGCAATGGAAACAGCCAGTAAACGGGCTTGAATGACTTCAGGATCGTCCCTCCAGCGTTCGTTTGACTTTTTCTCGCGTGAAAAGCCGTTGGTGACGCGTTGAGGTTTCGACGAGAATGATAGCCGCGCGTTCTTGAAGAGATATAGCGGTCCTACATAGGAGAATACTACAAGGAATGCGATGCCATGAGCAAATGACGTTGAGATTGGAGGATCAGCAAAAACGAGCGGCATTATGTTCGTTGGGTGAACGAAACAATTGAATCAGTACCACAAGAAACTGTGTGACAGTTGTACACGTGCAATGTAATCTTAGTCACGGGACCAGGAATCTGAGTCTTCCACCTTGGACGCTTCAGGTTGTAACACATATGATGCACAGTCTGGAAACCATTGAGGTTTCTGGATTTCACACGTCCCTCTCCTTGTGATTGTCTAAAAAATATGTGCAGGTGCTCACTGGAACAGTAGAACCATTGGCAATTGCTACATGAGTCTTCACTGACTGAAAGTTCACTATTTGATGATGCAGTTCTAGAACATCCCCAAAGAAGGATAAGCCATGTCTGGGACTTCTTTGCTCCTTGGACTTGTGCAACTTGCATAATGTTAGTGTTTCGAAGTCCAGTTGGGCTGCAGTCTTTTGCAGTCTTTTTCAAAATTAAACTGCCTCCTACTATCTCAAACAATAAGATAAAATCATGAAAATATTTGAGCAGATAGATCTAGCCAAAGGCTGGGGGGGGGGGTCATCTCTGGAACATAAAGATTCTGGTCAGTGATTGTATCTCTCTCAATGGCCTCTACGAATATGTATCTGGGGACACCTCACCTCCACCTGACACTGAAGTGCATGCTGCTGCTAATTGGACTGCTAATGCTTGCGTGGCCTTCACTTTCTTGGCATCCAGCATCACCACTGGGGAATGCCCCTTTCTTGACATGACAAAGGGACCCAACACCAACTGGAAGGCACTCCAGGATCAACATTTGAAAGAAGGACCTGTTCACCAAGTGCAGCTGTTACAACAAGCCCTTGCCATTCAGTGCACAAGGGACACTCCACTCCCCATGATGGTGGAGCCCTCATATTACATGCATTTGCTATGGGTGACATTACAGCTGATCTTATGTGCTCTATAATACTTTTGAATTCCCTCAGTGATCATTTCCCCCATGCCTGCTCCATTATCTCCCAGGATATCACAAATTCTACACCAAAATCCCTGTACACTTCCCATGATATCCATCGATTTTTAGAAAATGAACAGACTCTGATCATGAATGACCAGCGTATGGAGACTAAATCATCAATAGCGCTCACGGCCCATGCTAAGGTTCCCAAAATATACACCCCCCTTCTTTGTGGCAACCCGACTTGCAGGAAGACTGGACATACCACCGAGTTTTGCATCAAGCTGGGTGGCGGCATGGCTGGAAAGACTATTGAGGAGTCCAAAGCAGCTCAAAGGTTTATGCTGGAGAAGAAATGGTCAGGTGGTGATACATCAAAAGTGCCTGTCACTATGAAGGACATTAATGGACGTGTGTTCACTGTACTAATTGATCCCACCCTCCCATGTCCTTCTCCATTGCCTAAATTTGCTGGCATCACACATGATCCCCTACCTAATGCGTCTATCAAGGAAATTGAATACAAAGGCTGGATGGTAGTGGAGGAGGAGCCTGTTATATCCATCGATTGGAATACCCACACCATCCCAACCACTGAGACTGCACTCACAGTCACGTCCCTAAACCAGACAACAGGCACCAAGATGTCTATAGATGATTTCCCCTTCATCGTAGACTCAGGCACCTTGGTTCACATTTCCCCAGACTGTTCAGACTTCCTATCCCTCTACCCAACTACACCCCTTCAGTGAAAGGCATTAGTGGATCTTCAATTTCTGCCATTGGCATCAGTGACATCAAAATACGTGTGGTGCATGGTGCATCAATTATCTTATGTAACACACTGTATATCCTGAATGCAAGTGTCTGGCTCATCTCTGTCAGTTCCCTCACTGAAGACTCAAATGCCATTGCCCATTTTGACTCCTCATCCTGCTGGATAACAGACAAATCCACAGGAGCTTTCATCGCACACAGCCCCCTACTCCCCACAAAGAAACTCTATGTGCTCACCCTACATTAGTGTTCGCAGGTCCAGTCCATGGGACCAAAAAAAAACTGAAACTGGACTGGACTGGACCGATTAGGACCAGACCAGTGGTCTATTTATGGACCAGTCTTTTTCGGTCCGGTTGCCAGTTGCCCAGTTTTCAAAAATATCATAGGACCGATGAAAAACTGGTTTAAATTGGTTGCAACCAGTCTTTCATACAAACTCATCTTGGACCACATTCCCACCCATATTTCCATCAATTTCCATCCCTGGATCATCAAAAACGGTTGAGAATTTGTCAAGATATGACCAAAATTAATTTTGCACAAGTATTTTGTCGTGATCAGAATGACTTTGATTACATTGCTTATAACTTGTGCAATAAAAATGTTGGGCCCACCTGGATACCATTATAGACATGGTAATAGCACAGCAAACTATGTGTACCATGTATATCTGTTAAGGGCGAAGCCTCAACCACTCGATCTAGTCGATGTCATTCAACGAGGTGCTTCCTCGATGAGTCGTTCAGCACTAGTCTTACTCGGAGCGTCCGATGTAAGATAGGTAGTGCACTCTAGCAGGGCTTCTGCGTAGAGTCATTCAGGTTCACGCACTAAGGGGCTTCCTTAGTGGTTTTGAGTAAGTTTGTGAGTTGCAAGTTAAGGCTGTTAATTGCCTAGATCTAAACTAAGGACATCCCTACTACAAGTTGCAGTACTTATACTAGTAGGAAGGTCCTTATCATCCAATCGGAAAGGTAGATGCATATCAGGTATGAATAGAAACAATAAGCCTCATGCATAGCATGAGGCGTCCAATGTCACGGATCTGATGTCAAGGATCCGATGTCGATCATGAGAGTCTGATGTCATGGACCTCATGTCAAGGAGCTGTTGTATCACAGCATGTGTGGGAATGGGTTTGGGTGCATGGAGTCACCATGCGTCAAGGGTGCCTTCCATGGGAAGGGGATCAAATGCATGCAGTCAGCATGCATCGTGCATGTGTCTGGTGTCAAGGACATGCCACAGGCATGAGTCAAGGGGTGCCTCCTGTCTGGAGGGGATCATCGGGTGCGTTGGGTTCCATGAGTTACAAGGAAAATTGTAACATTACCCCCCCGCTATGGTTGAAAGTTCCACACTTTGACCTAAATCTTCGTCTCTCCTTTGTGGTCTGATCGGGTGTGGTCTGGTTATGTGGGTGGTTTGGGGTCGAGGGGTACGATGGAGGAATAATTCATGTCCGAACTCAGACCGTGGCTTTGCAACAGTGCAGCACTGCTGGCTTCTTTCAAAGAAGCCATTTCAATGCCTCTATCATTGTGATCAGTATTTGAGGAGTACCCAGCCACCCCTTGGCTCACTGGCAACATGATGACAATGAATCAAGTACATGAGCTACTCAACATGGTTCTGGGCCTTGGAGATAGTGTCACAGTGGAAAATGCCATGGAGTTCATATGCCTTGGGGCCTCACTTAAGGATGTAATCAGTGCAGCCTGCAATGTTAAAAAACATGATATTCCAAATGCACTTCTACCTCATGTCCAGTCTTTCCTTGGACTTGCAACCAACATATCTGAGGCTTTTATGGACAGATGTTGGACTGCATTCATGTTATTTGGAATTTTGAAGGCAACAATACCTCAAAGTGTGATGCTGAACAGTTCAGAGCTTTTGGCTTAGACCATCTGTTAAGTGAGTCCCTGCATGAATGTATATAGAAGACCATTAGTGATAGCCAGAATATGGTAGTTGGGCTGACATGAGCTTCAAGCTTCATATGGAACATGTATGGATGGGTTTTTCATCATGTCACTTCTGCAGGACCACTATGAACAAAACACTATACTCAGAGTGCCTCACAAGGGCCTACAGAAAGACCAGTTCGCTCAAGCACTCAAAGACCATAATGATCATGTCCAGCAATATGGACAGCCAGAATGGGTGCATTTCTGTGACAAATGCTGCTGTGTGTTGCAGCCTATGGTACCTGTTAGAAAACAGCCCCATTACCTAATAAGAGTTCATTTTTATTTTATTACATTGAATTACACTGAATTATGCTACATGTGCAAGACATGAGAATTTTATTTCATACATGTTGATAAGTATGTGTGCATCAGTAGCAATGTACAATATATGTAACATAGTATATAAACCTAAATATATGTCTAGGGGACCCCAGTTGTGTTCTCTTAGGTATTCCACCTAGTGTTTAAAGGTTCAGTCCATAGGACCAAAGACCAAACTGGACTGAGCCATGGTCCATGCTTTGGTCCAGTCAATTTTTCTGAAAAGGTGAGTAACTGAAACTGTGGTTTGATTACTGGTTGACTTGTTTTGAAAACATTTGAAAACCATCATAAAACCAGTTGTAACCTGTTGTAACCAGTCTTTTTACACTTAGATTATATACCCTATAAAATGATAAACCAATGTACATGTGATATATAATAAGCTAACTATGAGGGGGATGCCATGCAAATTGGTGGGGTTTATATATGTTGTATTAGTTGGCAATTGTACATGTTTGTTCACAGTAAATGAACACATAATACATGTTGTTTGTATCACACAAAGTTGACGTGTTTGTTTACAAGACTCATCGACCCACACTCCCACACTATCCTCCATCTGCACTCACCACCAACAACACACACACCTCCACCCGAATGAATGAATGCAAGGCATGTGGCCCAAATGATGTTAGTCATCATATGATAATGGGCCCCACAGTAAGTCTCTCACTATAATATTTATCTTCTTGACTAATTCTTCTTTTTTAGTTTCTTGATACTGACTGTCACTGACATTGCCCATCCACCAAGTGACACACCCAAACCATCTTGCTACCCCACCCATGCCCTACACCACTGCTGTGAGCCTCTGTTCACCAGTGATAGGTTCTCTTCCTAGGCAGCAACAGCAACATGAACCACTGCTTCTGCCACATCACACAGCACCACCACCCCACCTGCAAGCCACTGCTCATAGGGGAATATGGAGGTGCTGACAATGACAAACAGCAAGGATGACAACTGGCAGGGAACAATGAGGCCAATGAACAACAGATGATGAATGGCATGGATGACAAATGGCAGGGAACAATGAATGACAGGAACCAGGCCAACAAACCAGGCCAACAAATGACAGATGGCCAATGGTGGGAAACAACAAATAGCAGGAAATGACAAATGGTGGGGAATGACAAACGGTGTGGAAGGACAAATGGTGTGGATGATGAACATCAGGGAGGACAAATGGTGGGACAATGAACAAACAGCAGCAAGACCCCACCCTCACTGCAAACATGAGAAAGTGGGGCAATTTCTTTTCTTTTTCTTTTTTTCATTCTCTATGTAGCTACACCACACCACTGTAAACAACTGCTCACAGGGTGTTTATTTTATTTCACATACATAATTGAATTTAGTTAGCTGTGAAAAAATGGGGGGAAAACCAGTTAAAACTGGTCTACATCACTTGGGGTTGCAGTCTGGACTGGTTTTGGTCACAGTTAACCCACTTTTGGGTCAAAAAACTGGACCAAACTGAACCTTAAAACACTAACTCCACCCACACTTGTGGTGCAAAATGCTTTCCTCAACCAACTAATCTATTAATTGTTAGGAAACAGTAATAAAATTTCATTTTCATTTTATTATGCTGAATGATGCTAAATGATGCTACATGTGCAAAGTATGAAAATTTTATATTGCATGTGTCAATATGTATGTGCATGTTGGTAGCAACAATGTACAATATATGTAACTGTAAGAGAACCACTTCCCTTACAATGTGATCGAGCACTTCCCTCAACACAATCACTTCCATCAATGTGGTCACATGCTATATTGCAAACTAGTCACATGACATAGTTCATTAGATATGCGAGCAGTTTGTATTGTAGAGTATTCTTCCTTGAAGCGACACCACGTTCATCACAGTTTGGTTCCTTGAGTGTTGGGTGCACATACTCTCTTCCACTTTTTTTTGTGTTGAGTGAGTTGTCTGGTACAGACACCTGACCTAATCCAGCAAAAGAAGCCCACGTTATTGCCTTTGGGGGCCATGTTACCCCCATCTGTGACTTCCACTTGAGCAGCTGTCCCTCATGACATGTCCCAGAAGAAAAATCACCAGATACACTATGTCACAAAAGTACCAGAGGCCCATGTCATTGGCAAGGGGGCATATAGTCACCTCACATCAAGTATATAATGCTTGAATGAATTTCTAGTACTGGAAGAGTCTACTTGACGTCTTCATCTATGCATCCTGTCTTGATCCACATCCACTCATACCCCCATCACCACTCATATCCCCATCACTACCTGCAGCAGGGCATGCATTGTACCTCTGAACATAATTAATTCTAGCCCCCTCTTGTCACCTCCCAGCTTGCCTGTTCCATCACCTCCCAGCTTGCCCCTTCCAGTAGCTCCCCCGCCAGGACCAGCTACCACTCCCACACCATCCATGACAGAGTCCTCTTCTGGCTCCTCTGACTCCAAAGAAGACCACACCCATACTTTCCATGTAAATAGGATGGATAACATTCAATATGCTCCCACAGTCATAAATGGTAGCAAAGGGAGCCACATGCCAGTGTTGTTGGTGGGTCGCATCACAATCGCAGTGGTACATGTATTTGAAAATGTCTGCCACTGTTTCTTTCAGAACAAGAAAACCCCAGAGGATGAGTGGGTACTTAGCATCATCTACAACTTCGAATCCTCTGCTGTGCAAGCATAGGTCACCACACATCACAACTGACTCATCGAACTCTCATTCATTGAGTTCATGATTGAATTCAAGACAAAGTTCCTCCCTGAAAATTGGAAGGACAACCTGATTGCAACACAGATTGCAATGCAAAGCACGCAAGCTTTCCTCACCTGGACTGAAGCTATCCGTGAAGCAAATGCTGAACTTGGGATTGTGAAGTCTGACTACCACATCCCTGAAGACTGCCTTTGCACACATTTTGTCCCATGTCTCTCGCCAACTCTGAAAACTTCTTACGATGTGAACAACACGCATGGCACCCTGGATGCCATTGTAGACCTCAAAGTGTGGATTCAATGGGTCCATCTCCTAGACATTGAGAACCACAACAAGCAAGAGGAATGGGTAAAGATTGCCATGGCAGCAGCATGCAGCAACACAAAGACCTCTGGAGCCTGAGCAGTGGGTGCCACTGCAAACACAACTGTGACAACTGTCTCCACAGACATTGGTGGGAGTGCAATGAAAGCTCCAGGAGTGCTCAACACCACTATGAACACTATCCAACCATTCACCGCTAAGCTTACTCAGTTGGAACATGATCTTCTGAAGGCTCACTGAGGTTGTTTCCATTGCAGATTATTTTATGCAGGTCACTACTCACATGAATGCCCTTTGGGAACCAATGGCAGACCGACTCCTGAAGCCTGTAAGAATGTCACCCTGGCAGCCGCACTGAAAGCCAAGGCTGCATTTGAAGAGAAGCTGCCAACTGTCATGGCCATGATTTTTGGAGAGAGCAGCAATGAGGACTTTGGGATGGATGAAGGGGAAGCCAAAGAGTATGTGTCTATGCCATTATCATTGCCATCACACCTGTGGTGGGACTGTTGAATTGATGTCCCCTTGACATGTGCCCCAACCCCAATATGTGTGCTGATCATGGTTCCCCCCCAGTGCTGATTTCCTCTTAGATCGTGAACATTTTGGGACTCATACGCTGCAGATTATTCCAACCTTTTCCAGTTAACGGTGCCTTTGCAAATGCACATAAGAATTCGGATGCTCACTTGTCAGAGTATTGTAAATTACACCTCCAGTCACCAGATTCCTTGTGGAAATCAAAAGTTGTCAATGCCATTATTTGTCCAAACCTCTACACAGACATCATCCTAAGTCTAGAATTTTTATCAAAGAACAAGATTATTGTGGATGCTGAACTAAGGATGGCAATTGCAAAGGAAACACAATATGACCTACTAAACCCTCTGAAAGTGGTGCCACCCACTGAATGCATGGCGCCACAGGAGCACTGGAGGGTGGAGGCAAGAGCAATCAAAAATGGGCAGCAGGAAATGAGAATTGCATGTAAGAAAGTACACAAAGAACTACAGTGTGTTTTTGATGAAACCCAGCGCATTTTGATTTCAAAGCTCACACCTTGTTGTCACCTTGCACAATTGTGGCAATCAGGATGTGCATTGAGCAACTAGCGGGGCTGAAAATTCTAGAGAAATTAGACAGCATGTTCAAGGAGTGGTTGGCTGACCATTTTCCTACTGATATCCCGCATGTCAAAGATCTGCCCACAGACATGTACCACCACATTGAGGTGAAGGCAGGAGCACCAATTTCAGTCAGCTGAGCATATTCCTGCCCATGAAAGTACTGAGAAGGTTGGAAAATGTTAATTGAGCAACATGCTAGTGCGGGGCAGATTCAGCCATCTTCATTGCAATATGTGTCCCCTTCATTCATCATTCCAAAGGTGGATCCCACAGTACTGCCAAGATGGGTGAATGACTACAGGAAACTGAACAAAGTAATGATACCTGATGACTACCCATTACCATGCATCTACGACATCCTGGCAGATTGTGCAAAAGGAAAGATCTGGGGAAAAATCAACATGACGAACTCGTTTTTCCAAGCATTAGTCCACCCTGATCATGTGAAGTACACAGTGATGCTGACACCTTTTGGATTGTGGGAGTGGGTCATCATGCCCATGGGGTTACAGAACTCACCTGCAACCCACCAGTGGCAAGTAACATTGGTGCTGTCAGACTTGATAGGTCGAATTTGCCACATATACCTGAACAACATCATTATATGGTCATCCACACTGGTGGATCACAAAGTAAATGTGGCAACAGTGCTTGAGGGCTTGAGAAGCGCACATCTATATTGTTCAACAAAAAAATCAGCATTGTTCACAATGAAGATTGGATTCCTTGGGCATAGCATCTCGGCAGAAGGAATTGAGGCAGATGGATCTAAGGTGGATTGCATTTTAAACTGGAAGGCACCAACGTCAGTGAAAGGAGTGCGACAGTTCCTAGGACTTGTGAGATACATCAGTGCCTTTTTACCAGCATTGGCTGAGCACATTACAATCCTGACCCTGTTGACAAAGAAAGAGTGTAACAGCTCATTCCCAGCTTGGACTTCAGACCACCAGCATGCATTCAAAGCGATCAAGAGATTGGTGGTCAGTCAGGATTGCCTGACAACAATTGATCACCACAACCCTGGAGAGAATAAAATCTATGTAACATGTGATGCACCAGAGCGGTTCTTTCCTTTGGGAGGGGTTGGGAGAGTGCAAGACCAGTTGCCTTTGAAAGTCGACAGCTGAAGGGTGCAGAATTACACTACCCTGTGCACAAACAAGAAATGTTGAGTATCATGCGAGCGGTAGAGAAATGGAGAGTGGACCTACTTGGGACACATATCAACATATTCATGGACCATAAAACGATGCAAAATTTTGATGGACAGCAGGACTTGTCACTGCAACAAGTCAGATGGATGGAATATCTGTCACAATATGAGTACACAATCACTTATATCAAAGGGGAGGACAACATGGTGGCCAATGCACTGTCACTGCTCACTGATGCAGAAGAATGGCAGACAGTTGTCAATGCCATTTTGAGATAAGATCTGACCTGAAGCTATTCTCAAGAATAAGAAAAGGATACACTCGAGATAGCTGGTGTTTATCAATCTTGAATGACATCAAGAGAGGAGTGCTGGACCCAAAACTGGGGATTGCCCTGAAGAATGGCCTGCTGTTTATTGGAACATGATTGGTTATTCCGAAGTACAAAAATATATGTGAGCAAATGTTCAGGCTGGCTCATGATAATCTCGGACATTTCAGAGGTGAGAAGTTGTATGCATCACTGAAAAATGAATTTTATTGGCCAAATATGAGGAAAGACCTTATAAATGTGTACATCCCTGGGTGCGGACCTTGCCAATGCGACAAATCTTCTACAGTGAAAGTTCCAGGACTACTACACCCACTGCCAATTCCTGACAAGAGGTTTGACTTGGTAGCAATTGACTTCATTGGGCCATTGCCAGATGACAACAGTTTCAACACGATAGTGATGATGACAGACAGGCTGGGAGTGGACATCCAGATAGTGCCATGCACAACAGACATGACAGTGGAAGATTTTGCTGCAGTGTTCTTTGACCGATGGTACTGCAAAAATGGATGGCCCTTGGAGATTATTAGCGATCATGACAAGCTCTTCGTGTCGAAGTTTTGGAAAGCACTAATGAAACTAGCAGGGGTAAAACATAAGCTATCAATGGCATATCACATGGAAACAGATGGTTCTTCAGAGTGGATGAACAAGATTGTAGGACAATGCCTATGCTTCCATGTTGAATGCAGCCAGAAAGGTTGGGCAAAAGCCTTGCCCAAAGTACGTTTCAATATTATGAACACGGTGAATGTGTCCATGCAGATCTCACCTTTTGTACTGAAGACTAGTGTTTAAAGGTCCGGTCCTACAAACTGAAAAAAGACCGAAACTGAACTGAACTTAACCAAAGTCCAGTTCATCAGGTGGCTATTTATAGGACCGGTCTTTTGCAGTCCAGTTGCCAGTCTTTCACTTTGAAAAATATCATTGAACCAATAAAAACTGATAAAAACCAGTTGCAACTGGTTTATCTGTCATGTGCACTATACACCCTGATTCCCACACATAATGACTTCAATTTCGCTCCCTGGACCATCAAAAATGGTTGAGAACTGAGAGAGATATCACCAAATATATTTTTGCACAAGAATTTTGTTGTGATTAAAATAACTTTGATTGTACTGCTTATACCTTGTGTTACAAAAATGTTGGGTACAATTGGACACCATCCAATACATAAAAATAACACACATAAAGATCTGTACCATGTATCTTTAATTAATTTAACACCCATGACAAGCTGCAACTACATACCACTGGCTGCACAGCAAGATACTTCTGAGAAGGTATGATGTCAGTATTCTGGAAGTACTCCTAATACTGCCACCATACTCACCAAGGGATATTTTGCCAGTATGCATACCAATCTAGAATACTACTTCAGTACCTTCAGTACTATCAAAATATAGTACAATACTGTCAAAATACCTCTAGTGAAGTATGTTGACAATATTAGGAATACTGTCAGGATACCTTCACAGTACTTCTCAGGCAGTATTGTGCCTTGCACCCAGTGTACTACAACTACAACCTACAAACTACAAACTACAACATGTAATACAATGTACTTTTGTGTTGGTCATATCTCAGTCAAATCTTGATGAAATCTCTTAAAAATTGAACCCATCACCGGGGAATTACAATATCCAACTCCCTACATAACGGTTAAATTGTCCGGGTAATAGTCGCCAAGAAACATATGGGCTATATTATTACGACAAATTTTACAACAAAAAGTCAGTTCAGACCACCAATATGGACCGGTCCTATGCGGTCCATCAATATCTGGGTCGGTCCTGGACCAGTTGCGGTTGCAGTTGCCCCATTTAGATGTCAAAAACCAGACTTAACTGGACCTTAAAATGCTACTGAAGACAGGAAAGTCACCCTGGGTACTACCACCTCTGGCTGGTAGGGAACTGCATGGGTTTTACACACTGGTTTCCCACGCTTTTATTTCCTAATTTATTCAATGAGTTTTGCATGAAAAAACATGAAAAAATGATTTTCTGGAAGCTTTTTGTTGGCTCTTTGTGATCTAACACATAAAACAATATTTGGGTGACATCTGTCATGTGACAAGGTCGAAAATAAATTATTTTGTCCCTTGTATCACAAGCATCCATTGAATAGCTATCAGAAAATCATTTTTTCATGAGTTTTCATGCAAAACTCATTGAATAAATTAGGAAATAAAAGTGTGGGAAACCCGCAGGTAAAACCCATGCAGTTCCCAACTGGCTGGGACAGAGGGAGGAGAGAGGACAACAGAGCCTGAGGAAGCAGCGCATGCTCAAATGCTGGTGGAGAACATCAACAAGGAGGTGAAGGCAGCTAAGGATTGCCTTCTAGCAGCAAAGATATCCCAAGCACATCATGCTAACAAGGATAGATAGGTGGACCCAGAGTTCAAGGTTGGGGACTCGGTGATGGTAGAAATAGCACATCGAAGGAGGTAATACATGCAGAAAAAGAGCAGAAGAGTGGCAAAGTTCATGTCTCATTGGGATGGTCTGTACGAGGTGGTCAAGGCATTTCCAGGGTCATCCATGTACAAACTGCAATTACTGGGAATGAAGACAGCATATCCAATGTATCATGTGTCACACTTGAAGCTCCACATGTAAAATGATGATGATCTTTTCCCAGATAGAAAAATGGATCAACCAGGACCAATCGTGACTCTGGATGGATCAACTGAGTACTTTGTTGATCAGATATTGGATGAGAGACCATGGGGGAGGGGGAAGCAATACCTAGTGAGGTGGCAAGGTTATGGTCCTGGAGCAGACTTGTGGTTGCCAAGGTCGGAAATGTTGGAGACAGAGGCCTTGGATGCATGGGAATTGAGGACGTGGTGAGGATGGAAAAGTTTTGGGATGGGTGAGAGTGTAAGAGAACCACTTCTCTTACAACACAATCGAGCACTTCCCTCAATGTAATCACTTCCATCAACGTGGTCACATGCTATATTGCACACTAGTCACATGACATAGTTCATTAGATATGCGAGCAGTTTGTATTGTAGAGTATTCTTCCTTGAAGCGACACCCTGTTCATCACAGTTTGGTTCCTTGAGTGTTGGGAGCACATACTCCCTTCCAGTAACATAGTATATAAACCCCAAATATATACCTAGGGGACCCCAGTTGTGTTCTCTTAGGTATTCCACCTACACTTGTGGTGCAAAACACCTTCCTCAACCAACTAATCTATTAATAACCCCTTGCATCAAAACCATCAATTTCCCCATCATGCACATGCATCCAGCCCCCTTCTTGTAGAGAGAACCTGCATGGTCTTAGCTAGCAGATAGTGGGTGTCACCCTAACAGAAGAACATGACTTCCCATATCAGTGTGCCTTCTCTTACTCATGCATATGTCATTGTTTCACCATGCCACATCCAATTACTCATCCTTTTGGCACAAGCCAGAAATAACTGTGTATACATAATCTACCTTTTCTTTTATAAGCTGATGCTGGGCCTCACCTTACATTGCAACTGCCAATGATTGAGAGGCAGCACTCATCATTAGGACAGCTGCAACTAGACAATTAATTGGATCTGGTTTAGTTACAATTTACATTATACTCTATTTGGACAACTATTTTAGTTACAAGCCAAATTCAGTGATAACTCCAAGATCAGGCACCTTAGCCAAAGAAGTGATTCATCACAGATCTATCTGTTATGTCCAAACCATCAACTTCTAATCCTGATCCTAATCCTGTTCCCACACCAGCACTACAGGCAAAGATTGATGCACTTACAGTGCAAGTGTTGTGACTAGTGTCAGTGTTGGCAGCATCACAGTCAAAAGGCAATGGAAGTACAGCCACAGACAACAGTAGACAGAGATGATGAGATGGAGGAGATGGTGGAGTGGATTTTACAGGATGGTGTGCAGGTGGTGAAGGAGTTCAAAAATGGAAAAGTGCACTTACATAAGTATGTGCCCCCAGAAATCTTTGATGGTACCATGGAGAATACAAAATTGTTCATCAGTTCTATAGTATTGTACATCCATGGAAGGAAGCCAGAGTTTCATACAGCTGAGTCTAGGATAATGTTTGCCCTCTCATACATCCAGGGGGGGAAAGCACAGTTCTGGAGAAATGAGGCTATTAATCAAATTGCTGCAGGAAACAAACCATTTGCAACTTTCCAGGAATATTTGGAGCAATTGGAGGCTCAGTTTGGGGATTCTAATCCAAAGGCAACAGCTAATGCCAAATTAAAAACCATGTGCCAAGGTTCCTCAATGGTAGATGAGTTTATTTGCAGTGTAAAGCAGAAGCTTTGCAGATGGATATGGGAGAAGCTGTGTTGGTAGAATTTTTGAAAGCAGGATTGAATCCCTCATTATTCAAGTCTATCTACTGAGTATCTTCTATGCCAGAGTGGTTGGACAAGTGGTACACTTGGGCAATGCACCTTGATCAGCAATATCAGCAGGAACAGGCTGAATTGAAGTTGATGTACAGAAGTAGTAAATTTGGGAAGCCATCAGGAGGAAAGTCCAAGAAAGGAAAGGCACCTCAGGTGCAAACTCTGAGGGCACCACCACTGGCCATGGCAGTGACACCTATTGTTGCATCGCCAGCAGCACCAGATGGTGTTCACAGGTCCAGTCCATAGGACTGAAAAAAGACCAAAACTAGACTGAATTGGGCTGGAAAAGACTGGATTAGAGGTCTATTTATGGACTGGTCTTTTGCAGTCCAGTTGCTGGTCTTTCATTTTGAAAAATATAGTAGGACTGATGAAAAACTGGTTTAAACTGGTTGCAACCAGTCTTTCATCTCAATGTGTGTTTGACCTTACTACCACACATATTTACTTCATTTCTGGTCCCTGGATCATTAAAAATGGTAATGGTTAAGAAGTGGTTGAGATATGACCAAAAACATTTTTGTATGAGTATTTTGTTGTATCAGAACAACTTTAATTGCATTGCTCATTACCTGAGCTAAGTTTTTTTTGGTACAGCTATATGACATCATAAACATAACAACAACACACCTAACCATCTGTACCATGTGATTTTATTGATTTAACAGCCCAAATGAGTTGTGACTACAAACTAACTACAAATCACAACTTGAATGCATGTCCTTTCAGTTTTGGCCATATCTCAGTCAAATCTTCGCGGAATTCCTTAAAAGTTGAACCAATCTACAGGGAATTACAATATCTATCTGTCAATATAGTATAAATAAGATACATATGGGTTATTTCCTATGAAAAATGTTATGACAAAAGACCAGTCTGAACCAGTCTTTTTTTCGTCCATGGACTGATTAGGACTGGTCCTAAATGGTCCAGTTGCAGTCCCCCAATGTCTGGGTTGGTCCTAGACTGGTTGCGGTTGCTGATTGCCCCATTTGGAAGTTAAAAACCAGACTGGACTGGACATTTAAACACTAGCACCAGATGCTATGGAGGTTGATCAAGTGGGGAGATGTGCCCCACTCAAATGTTTTAACTGTGGGCAGTTAGGACATATTTCTAGCAGTTGTAAGCAGAAGAGACAGATTAGGGAGGCTACAGTTGCAGACAAACAAAGTCCACTAATTAAGGTCTCATGATCAGGAATTTTTGGCAACAAACTGACTTCAGATTTGGATTCAGCTCATCAAAATACATCAGAAAACACACCTCCAAAGTTTTTCCCATGACATTCTAGGGTGGCCAAATTTTTTGGGTCATTTTTCACAACATTGTGTACCCCTTTGGGGGTCTAAGAAGTAAAAATTATATGGCTTAGTATGTAATCAATGACATAGAATCACATTTTGAGTGCTCTCAGGTACAGATATCCATGTGACAGATGAATTCAAAATAATAGACCCCTAATACTGTGTCCAAAGATGTTTTTCAAGGTTCAAGGTTTTTCAAAGATTTTCGAAGTTTCTTTGGACTTCATTCATGACCCAAAATTGGTGCAATATTGCTCAAAACTGGATGGGAACTCATCAATGATGTTCCAAGTGTATATTCTGAGCTGTACAAAGGTCAGGGGAATTGTATTACAGTGGCTGAAGGCATGCAAAGAATTTCAAAGCATTTTTGTGACTTTGTAGAGGTTCATAGAGGTTTGTAGAACTTTGGAGGGGTTTGCATGGGTTTGTAGAGCTTTGTAGAGGTCTGTAGAGACTCATAGAGCTTCAACAATGATTGTAGATGTGTTTTCTGAGCTTGAACAACAAGGTGGACCTATCACCATGAAAGGAAATGGGAGCAGTCATGGGATTGGGTATGGCAGCAGCAGTGGCATTGGGGAAGGCAGTAACACCAGTCTGAATGTGAGAATTATACCAAATCCAGGACAGATGAATATTAGTGGAGCCTAGCACATTTGGGTTCAGAATAGCTGAGCCTGTGCTAGTGTTGAGGTCATCCTTTTTTAACCGCTGAAACATATTTAAGTTGTCAGCATCACAATCCAGTGCCACCAATCTGCTTTGGCAATGGTTATACATTCGGGAATTCAGGGCAATTTTGTTAACCAACTCCTGGACAGTGGCTCGTGCTCATGTGTGAACTACCTTTCTCAGGGCCACTCAAATAATGTGTGAATATTGAAATGACTTGTCCACAATGAGCTCCTGCAGTATAAGCAGGGCCTGGTTGACTCACTCAGTCTGGCCATCAGTTTGTGGGTGATAGGCAGTCGAAGCAAGGAGTTTGATTCCAGCCTCAGCTTCACTGGGCTAGCAAAATCTGGTGATGAGCTGTAAGAGGTTGGGTGGGAAACTGAGCATTAGCTCAGTTCAGACATGGAGCAGGATGAGCCGCTGGGTGGGTGGGATCATCTCTGCCATGGTTTTGCAGCTCGAAACAGATTCTGTTTGGTTGAGTAGGTGTAAATCATGTAGATATGATGATCTTGACATCATGTATGGAATGAAAACAATGTAATGAATGACTATTAAAGGAGAGTGATAGTATTTGGGTGGGATGGTGGGTGAAAAGATAGTGAGCAAGGATAATTAACTATGTAGATTATATGAGTGAATAGTATGATGGTAGCAGTGAGAAGGCAATGGGGTCAAACGATCAATGTGCTGGTGTTGACGTTTGGCTGGATGCTGGTTGCCGGTGGTCTCTCAGCAGGCTAGAGAGGCACCAGCACCCTTACTCATTCCAGCTTCAGCTTCACTAGGCTAGCAAAATCTGGTGATGAGCTGTAAGAGGTTGGGTGGGAAACTAAGTGTTAGCTCAGTTCGGACACAGAGCAGGATGAGCCACCCATATGCCGATGAGCAAAGAAACTGCAGTGAAAGACTGTGATGCTATGCCCAACTAACTGTGTGAGGTGGCTACATAGTTAGATTGCTCATGTGTCTGGATCTGATCTGTTCAAAGGCTCAAATGTATGCTTCATAGGCTAGTGACTTCCAGCGTCCAGCTAGGCGTACAATTTCAGGGTTGACTCCTTGGGTGAGGAAGAATGACGCGCCTCTGATTCTGAATGAGTGTCCAAAAGCTGTACCCCATCCCCATGCACTCAGGATTGTATTTACCTGAAGCAGTGCTTTTGCCTTCACCATTGGTCTGTTCTTGCTGCACTTGTCTCTCCATGAGAAAAGGGGGTCATTGGGTCCTGCAGGGACTACTCGTGCAAGATTGGTGAGGGCTTCAAGGGGGCACAAGTCACCCTGGGCAGTGAGGTATATTGACTGGATTTTGCCAGGTTTTGCTGTCTTTGCTGATGGTAGGTCTAAGTGAGCATAATGCTTCTGATTGAGGTCTGACCTGAGGAATACATCACTGTGCTTGAGATGTTTAGCTCCAGAAAAGGCATTTTGTGAGGCAACTGATGCTTCACCAAAGTGCATCATTCCAAAGAGTGCACATGATGCCATTGCCCAGATACATGTGTCAAATGGTTCTGAAAGGTTGAGGGTTACTTTGAGTCCATGAAGCATGTTTAAGGTGACTGGTGGTCAAAGGGTGCATGATTGGGTGCCTTGGATGTTCTCAAGGCCACAAAGTGACCAGTTTATGTGACTGTGGTCCCCTTCTGTTAGTGGCTTGGGCCATCCTTGCACTATGTGCCAAGCCCATACAGCAGAGAGGTACTTCTTGATGACACTAACTGACACAGGTTCAAACTGTGTACTGGTAAGCAATAGTGTATCAACTGATTCTGGTCTGTGGCTGCCCATAGGGCAAATGAATGTAAAGTTCGGAAGGAGGCTAGTAGCCATTGTGGTTCTGGTACAGAGAAAATGTCACAGAAAATGTGAAATTCTTGCAGTCCAGAACCATAACTCCCTGTATCACACAAGGAGGCACGGTTTGCAAGGTTGGCTAAATAATGGATGACTGGGTTATCACAGCCCCTTCAGTGTATTTGGACCATTACAAATGGACCAACTAATGGTGGCTTTAAGCTGTTTGAAATGGTCCAGCTAATCTGGGCCCATGGATTATAACAGACCATAGTAGATAAGTGGGCTCATGTGGTAGATATAAGGTCATGGAAATAGGATGGGCTTATGGGTGATATGAGTACTGCTATAGGCCATTTGTCATGAATGGGCCCATGGGTCATGTCAACACTATAGTGGACCATATGATGGATGGGCCCATGGGTCATGTCAACACTATAGTGGAACATATGATGGATGGGCCCATGGGTCATGTCAACACTGGAGTGGACCATATGATGGATGGGCCCATGGGTCATGTCAACACTGTAGTGGATCATATGATGGATGGGCCCATGGGTTATATATATTAATACTGCAGTGGACCATATGATGAATGGGCCCATGGGTCAAAGGAAGACACACAAGGGTCTCCGCAAGGTCACATGTATTGGTGCATGGCATCCTTCAAAGGTTATGTTCTCTGTTGGGCATGCTGGTCAAAATATGTTGAAGTGCTAGCTCCACATCATTACATCAGAAGATAACCATACAAAAGTTCATTTGTCACCCAGTATGATATTGTATCATGAAATAAAATTGGAAATACAAATCATTCAGACTGGCACAGATGAGAAAGTCTTGGTCACTGTTGTCCACTTAGGCGATCTCATCCTCATCCTCTCATGAACATTATCCCTCATATATTGGGCAATACATACCTGGTTCCCATTAATCTCTGAAATTCCATGTCGGATTACCTTTCCCAGCAGGAAAACCATTGTTCCCAAAGGATAATCCAGCTCCAATCCAAGGTTCTTGAGTTTCAACTGAGCTCCCTTTTCATAATCTCTGATGGTCATTAAACAGTCATACCATGGGCCTTGGGAATTGTTGTCCCGATGCATAGGGGTGATGCAATTACTGATCAAACCATATCCTGAGAAAGGTATCGTCCACAGCCATAAACCCTCTAGCACCTCCTCACCATCCTTTACCATGTCTGGAGAATCTCCCACCTTCTTCAGCACCCCCCAACCAATCTCATACAGTTCAGGATGAACAATGCTGAGCAAGGCACCCATCAGTGTGAACGATTCCGAAGTTTCTTTCAGCCATCCAAGTGTGTTCAGGTTCTCCAATCTCGCCTTCAAGGTCTTTGAAATCTCGGGCTTGAATTTAGAAGTCTAGAACAATCAGAAGATAGAATTAAAGGCCCTGAAATATAAAAACCTTCAACTTACATTGTGTGCTTGCTGGAACCAAGCTGGCGAGAGATTGATATTGCCAGGATAAGGCTGACATTTTCCAGGAGATTTATAATATTGAGGATCCGAACACCATTTTGTGCGAGTCGGATTCAGAGTAAGGGATCCTCTGAGAGATTGATCCATCTTCAGTGCAGCCTCCCAAAGAATTCTCTACAAGCCAAGTGATAGTCGAATGAATCAGAGGGGGGTATTATTATATCAACAAGTTCTCACCTGTCTTTCAGGGCTCAGGATGCCAGGCAGGAACCAAAGTAGGATCTGTTCATGCATGTCTAGGACGATGGTTGGCTGGGTAAGTAGTCTCTGTCCACCATAACGGCTTGTCACAATCAAGGAATCCTCCTTGGAGTCGTTCCGACCAGTTGGTCTCTTCGATAACATGTTTGAGTCGTATCTTTGCACATCAAGATCATCGAATTTCACTGAAATCATTTAGCCAGAAATTTCAAATTGACAAAATCTAAATATTACTTCTATTGCAATAAGCATCAGCTGCCATTGTTGCCATTTGTTCACAGTCAACTGTGAGTTGAACTGATAGTGAAAGTGGAGGAAGTGGGCCAGGATTCTCTTGGTTATAGATCGGCCAAATTGCCTTCATCTTTGCAAGATCGGGAACATTCTGATTCTCATGGAGCTTCCTTGAAATCACCCACCAAAATCGGGCTTGGAGGTAGTCCAAAACAGTGTTGGTCAAGAAGAAAGGCGAGTTATATGGTAATGACATGTTGAATCCGATGAATCTGACATAGACAACAGATTGTATTTATATAAATCAGAGGGGCCTTTATCTACTGATCACTCAAATCAATCTGATATCTGACATTCCAATTGTCAAGAATGTCCAGTGAAATGAAATGTCACTGCGATTGTTGTCCATCCCGATCCTGATCCCGATTGATGTTATCTTTCATCTATGAACATCATCTGAACATCATCAGTGACTTTGATCTCTGATACCGATAAGCGATCAATGATAGATGTTGATTTCTCTAATCATTCTCATCAATATCTATCATTACTCCCAACAATGAGTGCTCCGAAAGTAACATGCCAGGCAGTTGTTGATTATCTCTGCTCCCGGGCTAGAGCAGCGACACTTGAAGCTAAACAGCCTCATCGTCAGTCGGGTCTCAATGAGTATTATCATATTTGGAAAGCCAGGATGAAGCAAGAACTTGTAAGTTGCATTACTCCTACATAACTACATTTTTATCCAGTGTTAGGGGATTCTGGAAATTATACTTGGATGGATGATCCTTGAGAACAAGTTCCTTTATCTCACCCCTTTTCAAAAAAGACTGCACTCCCTGGTCATGGATGTATCAAGTTCGGACATCGGCACATTCAAGGGAAGCCTTTTGTCGCTCAGGGAGGCTACTACCGACATTGACTTGACAAGGATTGTGGAACCATACCTCGATCCTTGGTGGATCATCAGTACTCCCATGGTCATCAATCCAGACCTTTTCCCAGATGTACCAAGATTCCAGAACGTGGTATGTAGCACTACATCTCATTATTAGATACTAGAATGATAATATTTTTTATTGATAACAGGTGGGGCCAGGTGTCAATGAAATTGCCCCTTCCTTCCAATCAAGGGTTTTGCTTGATGTCAGCCAAAGTCAGCAGGACTCGTTGCTGGCATTGGAAATGGTACATGTGGCTGTGGGAGAGCTCTTGATAGAAAGGGAAGATCTTGTAGATGATGAGGAGGTCTCCAATGTGGAATGTCCAGTCTGACTTACCTTGCCTTTAACCCGGTGATTAAAAGTAGATAATGGAGTCTTGATGATTGGAAGTCTGCTTATGGCTATGCAACTTATGTAATGATCAACATTGGATATATTTACTTGAAACTTGAGAGATGGTCAAATAACCAACCATGAGCATCAACTGGAATGTATTGCCAGTGTTTATCCATGAAGGTGTCATTGATTTCCCCTTTTTGAACAATGCCGAAGCACAGGAATTCATGGATCTTCTCTGCTCACGGAGTTTGTTCATGGCAGCAATCAGTCCCGATAGTAATCATTCAACGGAGCATAAATTGCAATATCTGCAAATGATTAGAGAAGAATTGGTAAGTGAACCAATGGGAACTGTCATTTCATTCGGTTTTCTAAAATTGGACAGGCTGCGGGTCGACAATTCTTGGGGAAATGTTATCTGAAGAGTTTCCACATTATAGTTCCAGAAGTTTATAAGCAAATGCATCATATTGTCAAGGCAGAAGAAGAGCTCCTTGGACTCCTTGAAAAGATTAGAGGATTGCATTCTAATTACTTACAAGAACATCCCACCACTAGTGGCCAGAAAAGACAGCCCTGGTTCTCAATATCTTTGAACAACCAGTGGGGTATGAGTCTGGAGCAAGCACTTCAGGCACAAAGAGAATTTGTGAGTGATCCTCTTCATCTTGGATTTAATTTTAAATGTAACTGGACAATGCTCATTGTGATCATCTTAGAACATCACTGGTGATGAAACCACCAGGCAACACCATCCTATACTTCCAAGGGAACTCCTACCTGCTATGATGGCAGGATATCGAAACATGTTGGAGAGTCAAACAAGAGTGGCTAGTATTCGGGCAGCTATACAGGATGATTTGAGATAATGGAGAGAGGCTTACCTATGGAATTATATATTGAATCATCATTATTTACATTTGGACCATGAAAGATATTCGAATGTATGTGAAACAATTACAACAATATAAAACCACCCTGCAAAATGAAAGTGAGATCAATCCAACAAAATGACCCGACAAAATGACCCGACAAAATGACCCGACAAAATGACCTGACAAAATAACCCAACAAAATGACCCGACACCAGATGACCCGACAAACGACCCAACAAAATGACCTGACACCAGATGACCCGACAAAATGACCCGACAAAATGACCCGACAAAATGACCTGACAAAATAACCCAACAAAATGACCTGACACCAGATGACCCGACAAACGACCCAACAAAATGACCTGACACCAGATGACCCGACAAAATGACCCGACAAAATGACCCAACACCAGATGACCCAACAAACGACCCGACAAAATGACCTGACACCAGATGACCCGACAAAATGACCTGACAAAATGACCCAACACCAGATGACCCGACAAAATGACCTGACAAAATGACCCAACACCAGATGACCCAACACCAGATGACCCAACAAACCGACAAAATGACCCGACAAATGACTTGACAAAATGACCTGACACCAGATGACCCGACAAAATGACCCGACAAAATGACCCAACAGTAGATGACCCGACAAGATGATCCAACAAAGCGACCCGACACAATGACCTGACCAAAGCGACCCAACACTAGATGACCCGACAAAATGACCCAACAAAATGACCTGACAAAATGACCCGACACCAGATGACCCGACCATAGATGATCTGACAAAACGAGTTGTTTATCGGGTCATAGTGTTGGGTCATCTGGTGTTGGCTCATTGTGTCGGGTCATTTTGTTGGGTCATTTTGTCGGGTCATCGGGTCATTTTGTCAGGTGATCATTTTGTCGGGCCATTTTTTTGGGTCATTGCATCGGGTTGTTTTGTCAGGTCATTTTGTCGGGTCATTTTGTCAGGTCATTTATCGGGTCATCTAGTGTCGGGTCATCTAGTGTCGGGTCGGAATACTTATCTGGCCATTTCGCCGGGTCATTTTATCGGGTGATTTTATCGGGTTATCTAGTGTTGGGTCATCTAGTGTCGGGTCGGGACACTTATGTACTACTACTCTAATCAATATTCACCCCCAATCTAATAAATGACTTCCTTGCTGTATCAGCAAAATCCTCCCACATCGCCTCCTGTTGTGCAGCATAGATCTTATGTCCATGAGAGTAATCAGCTGCTTTTCTCTTCCTCCACTCTGCTGCCCGATGATTGAAGTATGCTGTTGTCCATTTCATCTCATACCGAACAAGGGTGTTTTCCTCCATCGCTCGTTCAAATGCTGCTTTTGCTCTCAGCCAGTTCACCCAGTGAACTACATATATATCTTTAGTTTTACACATCAGTCAATCTTTCATCCACTCACATTCTTTCATATAATTAGATGACAAACTGTCACCCTCGACATCCATATACCAGAACCATGGCAATGAATCATGCTTCCATCCAGACTCCTTTGGGTTTATCAATGTAGTACTCGTCTTTAGATGGCTCTGATCAAGGATTTGGAATCGATCTAGCATTTCTTTTGAAGCTCCCGATGACACCAGGGCTTCCCTACCAGCCTGATAGTTTTGAGCATAGAGTCGTAAGGCCTGGTCGGTAGAGTGAATACCATCCCAAGATTTCGTTTTTCCTGTTTTAGGTCCCTTGGGTCAGATCTTCATAATGAACAAGAAAGCTTTCTTTCCCAGCATGAGCCTGATCCCTTTGAGGTTGTCATTGCACTGCCCACTCCGAAGTTCTGTCTCAAGCTTTGCCAGCTCCACCAGCCCTCTCTCTCTGATTGCTTTGGCGGTCAGAGATGATGGCAATGCAATGACAGAAGTCTCAGGCCTGTTCCCTGATCCCACATCATTGAATGGGTTGGATGAAACAGGGCAAGAGATTAGATCAATCTCACCATCATCATCAGTGATGAAGACTTTGGAGGGTTCATAGGAGGAACTGATATTTTCCGATGATGAGTCAGGTTGGAGAAAGTGATTTGCTTTCCTCTGATGATCCAAGATTCTTGTGAGAAGCCGACTTCGTTTCTTAGTAATTTCGATTTGCTTGGTCATTGTCGGGACACCACCAACCTGTCTCAGGTAACTTTGTAATGACAGCCTATCCCAAGAAAGGAGTGAAAATGCTGACAATAGCTTTACTAAACGCTTACTGAGACTCTTGAATTGAGATCCCTTCTGAAAGGAATTCCACTGAAGAGACTTTGCCTGAAGGCTGTTCTCAGCTCAATTGTAACTGCATCTCAGCTTTACCTGGGGCTGATCCAGGTAATGCTTGAGTTCAGGGGATTGGAAATAAGAAATGAAGAGGACAGTACCTTGTTTGCATTTCAGGGCATAGTAATCCATACTCTTGACATTTTCATCCCTATTTTGTTGCGCCGTCATCTCACCCTCTCTCCAAGCTTCTAAATCTGCTGGTGCCACTGACTCAGTCAGTTTCTTATAGGATTCTTCTGACCCCTTCAACAAATTCATTGCCCGTTTCATCTTCCAAACCAACGATGATTCTACATTGAATAACACAGTCAATATTCAGTGTAGGGGAAGGATGATGAGACATTTACTCATGCTGATTAGCTTTTTCCAGTTTGAGTGATTCATGTGGTCATCCAGAATTTCATTCTGATGGGCCATAGTCGCACTCTTGGCACTTTGGGATGTTTCGTTCAAGACAGCCCACAAAGTTTCCACAATTTCACCATCAATTACACCACTCCCTGGCACATACACCAATGTATATCTAGGAAGGCAATCATCAACGTGTCCTACCACATGAAAGTCCCCAATCGCTCCTGTGATCCTAAGACCTTCTGGGATAGACAGAAAGGGTGACTGATTCACTCGGAGGTGAAAGTTGATTATCCACTGACAAAAGATGTTGTATACGAGTAGTGATCGATTGATCCCCTTCATCGTCTTGCTGTTCAGGGCTTTACAAATTGCATAGTTGATGTTTTTCTGCCTGTAAATTCAGATGAAAGGGCTTGTAAATTGAGGATTTGTGATGGGAAGAGACTTACTGCTCTCCTTTTTGAAAGTCAACGGTGGCCTTGGGTTGAAAAAATCCATGCCAAAGACAAACCACCGATCTGATACCAGTTGCATCATAGCCAGCAACATTGACATTCTGATCAGCTTTGAACTTGTTGCATGTACAGGGAGGCTGCTTGAATTCCCTGGCTATCTTGAGGTGAGCTTTATAATCCGAGCTCTCTGTCATAAAGCTCTGGCCATTTGTCAGTGGCACGTCATCCTCGGGTTGTTTCTGACGTTGATGAGAAGCTGTAAAATTCCCATCAATGGCAAAAGACCAAGTATAAACCCATCTAAAATATCTTTAGTGTTTATTGGGGACTTGGTGCAAAAGTAGTGCTTGCTGTTCTTCATCATTCTTCCAATCTTCAGGCAAATTAATCCCAACCTGTGGACAGGTGGGGCAAAGGACAGTGAGATCCCTGAGTCCTGGACTTTCAATGTTATGCCCAAATCCATGCCACTTCAGATGTTTGAGGTTCCGGAATTGCCGTGTACATCGGAGAAGTTCCCGATATTGGTCCTGGCAGATTACATGAGTATCAGTGTTGTGATGATCAGTATTTCAATTGGTGGGATGGAGCTTACTGGAATAGTTTTGGGAAAGCATGTGGAGGTAAATCTCCTCAGCTTCTGGTAGTAATGCCAAGCAGAGGATTTGCACTCCTGGTTTTCGGCAAGGAAGGAATCTAGACCTTCAAATGTGAACAAGGTCTTGACTTGCTTGAAGGAGGCAGGGAAGAAGTGCAGATCAAGGGCCTGTATATCATCAGGTATGTGTCCAGGGCACCTGCACCATTGGATCGGAAGATGGTGGACACCATTGCTATGAATGATGACTAGTACATTCTTCGCATAGGTAGTTTTATCCCTAACATCTCTCTCCAGCAACGATCCATCGTCTTCCAATTCCATTTGAGAGAAAGGAACTGAGCCGAACTCAAGGTCATCATCATCATCCAATAACTCAGATGGGAGATCAGGAAGGCCAAACAGCCGTTCATCCTCACCCTCTTCTTGGTGGGAGTCATCACTGGGGTTTGAGGGGCATAGCTTCCCACCATGACTGAAGTGAAGGGTAAGACCGGCCTGTAGAAGGGTGGAATCTTTGAAGTACTCATTTTCCCAGTGTTGAATCTTGTGAAAGGGGTTGTTCCGATGAGCCTTCTGACAACAGTCCCCCACAGCTGCTGCAAAGCATCTTGATCAGAGGCGCCTCGGATGAGAGAATATGTGCTAAATAGAACTTCCTTTTATGCAGGTAATCCCTCATGTAGTCATTTTGTGACTGAATACAAAAGGTCAAAAAGGTATCGAGGGCCAAATGGGTAAGGCTCTCACCTTAGACTTTGGAAGTTGGAGGGGTTCTAAGAGCACATTGTCAAAGTTAATATTTTGTTCATCTTCAACTGAAACCAAGGGAGTCAATCCTTTGATAGGTTTGGAAGGGGACTTGGATGGGGACATGGAGGAGTGTGAATTTTGCTTGCTAACTTTTGTCTTCTTCACCAGGCCTCGAGCTGTGTAATGGCTGGTAGTGCTGATAATTAGAGTGTCACCACTGGCTATATTTCTGAGATTAGGATTGAATTTTTTGATAGGCATGAGATGTTGGTTGCTTGTGTGAACTGCTGACTAACCATCAATCATTGGATGCGAGGGTCCCAGGGCAATTTAGACCTGCCAGTGGTGCCGAATAAATTCATTCACTCATAGCTCTTAATGGATCACTTTGTGATTATCAATATTGACTGATCGATAGACGCCTATGATAGTATTTTGAGAGCATTCCAATGAAATGTGCAAATCATCACCATGGTTCCTCCCCATCGGCAATATTCCTCACAGCAAGAGCTTTTTGCTCAAATTGCTCAGCAACTTGTTGTTCTGATCATCAACATTGTCATTCCTGACCTGAAACCTTGAAGATTATACAGCAGTATTATCTCAAGGAGCCATGTTACACATCAATTCTCACAGGGCAGGCTTGGGTCAATGAACTACTCCATGGTCATCTGAAGTGCATTCGCACAGCTCTTGGAATGAATAAGCAAGTTTTCAGGGCTCTTGTGTCTGAATTACGAGGGATGGGCCATGGGGATTCCAAGTACATCACTCTTGAAGAGCAGCTTGCTATTTTTCTATATTGTTGTGTCATTGGTCTTCCTATCCGCCATCTTGAGGAAAGGTTTCAACATGCTCCCAAGACAATATCTGTGTAAAGAATTCATTTATTTCTGCTATCATCATTTTGGACTCATAGGTTCACAGATACTTCCATAAAATGGCTCGTATCTTTGCATTTGCTCCTTTCAATTCCAAATACATAAAACAAATATCCCCCGACGATCCACCTTCATCAAGACTTTTCAACAATCCGAAATTATGGCCTTTTCTCCAATCTGCCCTTGGGGCAATCGATGGTAGCCACATCCATGCCACTGCTTGTGCTGAGTATCATGAAGCGTGGCGCAACCAGAAGGGCTTCATATCACAGAACTGCTTGTTCAGTTGTTTGTTTGATCTTCTTTTCACATATGTCCTTACCAGATGGGAGGGCTCTGCATCAGATGCCTGAGTTTATGAAAGTGCGATCTCTGATGATCTAATTGTACCTGAGGGATCATATCTCCTTGCCGATGCAGGCTTCCCACATTGCAATGAGCTTCTTGTTCCCTACTGCGGCATCCGTTATCATCTTGCTGAATGGGGGCATGCCTCATTATGGTATGTTTGTGTTTTTCAGTATAAGGCATGCCTAAATTCATGAAATGTCCAGACCACAAAATAAAGAGGAGCTTTTCAACTTGCGTCACTCTCAGGCAAGAAATGTAATTGAGCGCATTTTTGGAGTTCTCAAGAAGCGCTTTCGCATACTTTTGATTGGCCCAAGCACAAATTCCGGCAGCATTGTGTGCTATGCATAATTTTATTTGCATTCATGATCCTCACAAAGAAGAACTTGCAAGTGAAGAATACCCAAACCAAGGTGGCCACACTGGTGATGGCTTTGTGCGACAAGCCAGCAATGTAGAAGACAACAACCCAAATGGGGCGGTTGTGGGTCAGCAAAACAAGATTGCACAGTCAATGTGGAATAGCTATCAGGCAATTTTGCGAGAACGTGAGGCCAGTGACGACGTTGATAAAATTTTGTACAATACAGATGTAGAGTAATACAGTGTACAGTACAGTTAGTGTACAAAAATTTAGGATACAGCTGGCTTCAAGATCGTTTGGAGAGCATAACACAATGTATTTTCCTGCTGCACATCAGACATGGTTATGAGACTACCGGCAGCATTTGGATTATTGCTATAATAGAATGAAAGAGCACCTCGTTCATTATCATCAATATGGTCTGCATTTTTGATCAGCTCCATTGCCAACTCGATTTGCCGCGCATCCGATTGAAACAGGCTTTGTTGCATAGTCATATTAAGATTGTTGATGGCCCCAGTTGCTCCAACGAGAGCAGAGATGCTTGTATTGGTCTTCGTCAATGTCGTTGCACTTGATTGTGGCTTTGAAGCAGTTTTGGATGGTGGCCGATTGGGCATGTGATCATCCCCTGATGCCCATTTGTGTTTTCCTGATGACTTCGATTTCACTGAGGGCATGCTAGGAGCTGATGCCGGGGTAGGGGGATGTGAGGATGCTGATGTAGGGGGATGCGAAGATGCTGAAGCAGGGGGCTGTGAGAATGCTGATGTAAGGGGATGCAAAGGGGGCTGTGAGAATGCCAAAGCAAGAGGGGCTGAGGATGGAGTCATTGTCAGGACTGATAGGATAGAGAGCGAAGATGAGGCTGTTGCAGGTAGTTGGCCTAGTAAAGGACGTGACAATGTTGATGGGAGGGCTGGATCAACAACATCCATGAAAGTCAAGCCATCTTGTGTGGCAGGAAAGATGATCCTGGCTGAAGACGAAGGGGCAGCATGCCCAGTCTCATTAACCTCACCATTCCCATCAATCAAGAGGTTGGGAGGGGCTTGGGCAGTGCCCCTGTGTGCAAATTGACCTTTCGCAATAGATTTCTCCATGATCACTTGCATTTTCGCATATTGTGGAAATGATGCATTGAGGAGCTGATGACAGTACCTTTTCTGTGGTTTGAAGGTTAGATGCATATGAAAATAACAATATAATAGGAACGTACCCGTTCCTTCCCTAAATTCTTCTCAAAATCCTTGTAATGTTGAAGCTCGGCACTCATTTGTGCCCAGATACCTGATCCAGCAGGCATTGCACCCATTCCCAACCTTCCATAGTAATCCTCAACCACCCTGTACATATCTTTATACTAGTAGAATGGTAAAATGGAGGAAAATGATGTAGAATGATTATATCACGCACCATAGTAAACTTGGCTTTGATGGCAGCTATTGTTTGTGGAGAATGTGGGTGCTTGGTGTCAAGATGCAGTTTAGCTGCTGTCCAGACAACTGGCTTGAAGTTCCCTGGAGAGCTGGCTTCAGAATGGCAGTTGTACAAGAAAGCAACGAGGTCTTCAATTTCTTGATCTGACCACTTCTTCGCTTGACTCTTCACTGCTTTGGATGTTGTGGCATCATCAGCATTGATGGAGGGGAGCACATCCATAAGGATAGGGAGACAGATCTGTACAGCAGCAGCTGCGTAGTGAAGAATGTGTTGATGTAGATTATCAATCGGCATATAATCAAAACCTAAAGACATCGCAGGAGGGAGGCAGAGAACAAAGTCTTTCGGCACCTGCCAGCAGGTTACCCTCTGTAAAAAAGGAAATTTCTCAGTCACGTGATAGTTAGGTGCAAGTCAACAAAGTCAGGTAAACGTTAAAAAACTGGTCAAAATGTCAGGTCAAAGAATGCAAAGCTAGTAGTAGTAGTAGTAGTAGTATTCAAGTAGTATTGAAGAAGATGGTAGGGAGATTTAATGGCTATCACATGACTACACGATCATGACGTATCAAGTCTATCACACAAATGACATTTGTACAATATTCTAACTCCATAAGTTCTGAATACATTGTTAGACATGTTAAGAATTTAAGGTTTTAACTCAAAAACTCCAAGTTTTGCTTTGTTCAGAACATAAGTAGATGGTAATGTATGAACCACAATTTACATTAGATCAGAAACTTCTAACCATGAAACAACCAATGACACTTGTTCCTCATGATCTCATCTTATCTTTGAAGAATGTATATTATGGGGATTTATGATTCAGACAGTGCTTTTTTTCTTATGCCTTTTTACAACCAAACTATCTAGAAGTGATGCCAACTGACTCGAATATATGACTTCATACTAGGTGACAAAAAGAAAGTTGACAAGTGGTTTGATTAAACTGAAAGATTGGTCTCCAAATGATCACTGATATGATTTCTGAGCATTTCTGAGCATTCCTTGGAGCATATTGGTCAATATGTGTGATCAGTGACTGGACTCATACAATTAGGGGCTTTTCAAGACTCAGGATCGATGTATTAATTAATGATCGACCATGATCGACAATGATCGGTATAATTGATTCCATAATGAAATGATTTCCCCTGCATCCTGATTTGTACTTGTTTCAATACCACAACACCAAAAATACACTTATCCACCATCACATGACATACATTACATCACTATATGCTATGCCAGCTGAAGCCCATGTTCCTCCCGAACTCGTCCACTTTAAACTGACAGGGGAAGATGTGGAAATCCTAGAAGCCAGAAAGGAACAATGGTGAGAGGGAGATCATTCACAGCGGAACAGAATTGGTCAGAAAGTTTATGACGAAATGAAGAAAAAGAATCCCCACTGGTCTAGGGAAGATAAGGAGTTGAGGAAGAAGGTCAGTTCATGAATTGGAAAGTATTTTGCAATGCCTTTGAACAGGGCATTTTTGAACAGGGTGTATATGCTTGGTTCCATACATATGGAAGAACTAGAGAATCGTCTGAGAGATTTAAGGGGATCAAGAAATGGACAGGTAGAAGGGTTCTCGGCATTCAGGCAAAAGGGGAGTTAAAGGAAACGATTCAAGGAAAAATGGGTGGATGGGTAGAAGATACTTCATGCAAGGCGGACAATCAAAAGGCATTTGGCACATACCAGAAGGAGTTGAGTAACCTTTGGGGGAAGACATCGGAAGCAGAGAAAAGGAAGATGGAGGACCTGGCCAATATATGGAATCGAATGGGTCCCCCAGCTGAGGAGCAAGCAAGGTAGGTCATTCACGTTGAATATTGGTATTATCAATACTAATGCAGAACAGGAATGCAAAACAGGCTCATAAGCATGTGAAGTCCTTCTGCAAGCCAATGAAAAAGTCTTGTGGAATGGACTGTTTGGTATTAACATGCCACAAGGAAGTGAATGGAGTACTTGTCACGAACACGTTAAGTCTGTTCACTGTCTGAATTTGTTTCTGCCAGTTAAACCTTTTTCTTTGTAGGCATGAATTTATGGGAGATCTCGGAGGGAAGTCTTTCTTCCAAGCAAACAAAGATTGGGATACCAAGCCAATCATGGGGCTTCTAAACATGCATGCAAAGGAGATGTATTGTAAATGGATAATTTCTCATTGGAAAGATTCAAAATAATTGTCTTTTGTTAGCTGCAGCTGAAGAAGCAAAGTTCCAAGTTCCTATTGGAACCTCAAGTCGAAAGCCATATGTTCAGTTGGATATGGATGCCAACGGGAATCCATTGCTTCCTGAGCTGACTGACTGGCTGAGCAAAGGGATGGATAAGAAAGCGTTAATCAGGTCATATGTCGGGTCAGCATATCGTGAGTGGGTCGGCAATCATTTGTTCATTCTCATCCCGGATGACTTGTCAGGTCTGGCTTGCAGTAATGAATGTGCAATCCCTCCTTGGATGTCGTTCATTGAAGATGCAGATAAGTACTTTGGGGTGGATCAGGTTCCTGATGGTTTCAAGCTTATGGATCCATCGAGGATGAAGGACCACCAGATCAAGGATATTTTGACATTTTGGTACTCTAATCAGGAAAGTGATGGTTTCGGTTTCAAATTCTATCAGGACAAAAAATTGAAGGGAAAGAAGAGATCAAGAGATGATTCCAATTCTGATTCTGATTCTGATGCTGATTCCGATGCCAAAACACCAAGCCGCCCAAGCCGCCCAAGGACCAAGAAGAGTGAGAGGGAGGGTAAAGGCAAGGAAAAGAGGGTGGAGAAGCCTGAGGAAAGGTGGACTGACCATATTGTTCCAGATTCAAGAAGGCATAAATGGAGGGCTCCCACATTAAATGAGGTTGAGGAATCGGGTGAAGTGCTTGATTTCACATTGGTCGATCAGATGGAGTCATCAGAAGAGGAAGATGTAATGCAGTCCAGACAACCAAAGGTCGGGCCAAGCAAGACACCAATTCCGATCACAGGAAATTCCAGAAATAGCAAGATGCATCCAGTTAGGAAATGGCAGAAGCTCAGCCTGGCGACGGAACTTGTTTGAAAGAGTATGATGTGACCTTTAAGCAAACAGACTGGTAGGGCTGTGGATGCTGGGAAGAGTGCCAACACTGTGACAAATGAGTATGAGATTCAGGGGGGGGATCAACAAGAACCAGAGATGATGCAGAAAGAAAAGGTGATGAAATCGAGGTTGGCTGAGAAGATAAAGGAACCACCGAAGAAGAAGCCAAAAGTTTCTATCGATGTGCCTGCTCATTCACAGTCATTGGGTAAGCTTGGTCTATTTTGTCCAAGATGATGAATAATTGAAATGTCCTGCAGTTTTGAAGCCCCCTCAAAGGCAGTCTACTCGAAACACAACTGAAAAACCAGTACCAATAAGTGAGCAGCCTAATTTAAAGATAATTCCAAAGAAGGCAGAGATGAAGAAACGAAAGGGAAGGAAAATGTAAATGTAGAATAGTATCCAGACAAGCATAGTGGTCTTTGTTTGGAATTTTCGAGCATTCACTATAGACAAATGACCCGACAAAATGACCCAACAAAATGACCTGACAAAATGAGCCGACAAAATGAGCCGACAAAATGAGCCGACAAAATGAGCTGACAAAATGGCCCGACAAAATGTCCCGACAAAATGACCTGACAGTAGATGACCCGACCAGATGATCCGACAAAATGACCCAACACAATGACCCAACACAATGACCCGACCAAAGCAACCTGACGCTAGATGACCTGACACCAGATGACCCAACACCAGATGACCTGACAAACGACCCGACAAAATGACCCGACAAAATAACCCGACAGTAGATGACCCGACAAAACGACCTGACAAACTGATCACCTGACAAAATGACCCGATGACCTGACAACATGACCCAACAAAACTGACCTGACAGTAGCTGACCCGACACTGGATGGCCCAACAAAATGACCCAACAAAATAACCTGACAAAATAACCCATCATTAGATGACCTGACAAAATGATCCGATGAAATGACCGGACCCAATGATGACCCGACAAAACGACCCGACAAACTGATCACCTGGCAAAATGGCCTGATGAGCTGACAAAATGACCTGACAAAACTGACCTGACACTGACATTAGATAACCCGACACTGGATGGCCCGACAAAATGACCCGACAAAATGATCACCTAGCCAAGTAACCTGAGGATGTGACAAAATGACCTGACTAAAGGACCTGACAAATTGACCAAATAAGTATTGTGACCCGACAATAGATGACCCGACACAAGATGACCTGACACTAGATGACCTGACAAAATGTCAGGTCATTTTGTCGGGTCATGTTGTCAGTTCATTGTGTCAGGTCATTTTGTCGGGTCATTTTGTTGGGTCATCAGGTCATTTTGTTGGGTCATCGGGTCATTTTGTTGGGTCATTTCGTGAGATCATGTCGGGTCATTTTGTCGGGTCATGTTGTCAGGTCATTTTGTTGGGTCGTTTTCTCTGGTCATCATTTTGTCATGTCAGTTACGTACTAGTTTGCATGCAGTAATCCATGAATGCCTATCTTACCAAAGCTGTTGACAATAATCATTTTAACACTACAGTAATGTTTCCCAGTTATACTGATGATCCCTGTCCAATTCTTCATTGGATTCATCGATTGCCATGGCAAAAGAATCTCTATCATATTCATCTTCCATTCCTGATGCCGGAGATTCCATTATCCTGGGCATGACCATCCTAGGTCTCTTGGCCTCCTGTTCCTTTGTTATTGCGCCATCACTCTCATCTACATTCTCAACCTCTGGCATGGTATTCAATGCAACCTCCGGGGCTACCACTTGTGAAGCCATCTCTCGTACATCCTGTCCACTTGCCAAAGCTGCATGGGATGGTCCCACAACAGGTCGTTCTTCCTCCATTGCAGCATCAGAGGTTCAGTGATACTGACCGGAAGGATTTGGACTTGGTGTAATGCTGAGTTTGTTCAGCTGTAACATGCTGGGCTGAATAATGTTGTTGAAGACTCTTGAACTCCTCAGAGTGATAATGGGTGATGTGAAATCATTAGGGGGATAAGGGGAGGGATATGGGACAATGTTCATAGAATGTGAGGGATAGGGTGATGACGAAAAGTGGGATGGTGGCATGCTGAGACTCTCCATGGCACCTCCATCCTCAGGTGTTTGGCGGTCAGAGGGTGTTGTAGGTTGGGACATGACTTTGGTCAACGTTTGCCGATGCTGTTCCAGGAGTGCAGTATGGGCATTGTGGTTGCTGATAAGCACCCTTTGGCTCATTTCCATTGCTACCATCATCTCCTTCATCTTCCTGATCTCCTCTCGCATCTCTGTGACCTCCTTAGTCAGTCGGTTATTCTCCCATTGAAGCTGTTGCACCATCGCCATTTCTCCCTCAACACTCGCCTCACCATTGTTGACAACTCGGACAGCCTCACTGACCTGTTCCCCTTTCCGATTTACAAAGTAAAGGTACTCCGATGGTACCTGCCCCAATGGATGCACTGTTACCACCCCTGGACTCCCTCGGCAAGTCTCTCCACCATCCGACATGGCTTCGTCCTCATCCGTCTTCCTGGATTTCAACTTGGATTGACTTCTTGGCTTTGCTTTTCCTTTCGCATTTGGTGTTGCCACTGCTGCCCTTGTTGGTTTTGAAGTCATCCCTCTCTTTGGTGTCACTGGTGGCTTTGGCGTCGATCCCCTGCTTGGGGTTGATGAAGCCTTAGCTGCCTCAGGTGGCCTTGAAGTGCTTCGGGTCCTGGTTGATCGGCATAGGCTTGGGTTCGATGGGGAGGGTTCCAACATGTTTTCATCACCCAACACAGGTGTTGTTGGGGTTGCTCTTGGTTCTGACTTGATGACCTGTGTCTTTCCTTCCTTCATCACTGTCGCTTTCCCTCTTGTCCGCCACTCCCCAACAACCTTTGTACACTTCTGCTTGCGACCTCGACATGACAAACAAGCGGTGTTGCCCGCATACATGCATCTCACCTCCAGCTTCACACACCTTGCACAAGCCTCCGTGTTGCCCAAATTCGGCGGATGCATGGTCTCTGTTCCAGGCTTCATGCTTGATTTTGACGTTGTTGCCTTGGGTTGTGATCTTCTTGAGGGTTGTGATGACCCCTCCGCAGGCTGGTCGACCTCCTCTGAATCCACATCCATCACCTCTGCTGTATCCTTCTGCTTTCCTTTAACATCCACCTTCTTCATCCTGCTCCGCCCTCTCTCTCCTGCTTCTTCCAACCAGGCCTCTTCCTTTATCTCATCAGAAGAGTCATTCACATACTCACTGCTTTTGATACGAGTCTGTGAATGGCTCCTCCGTCCCATGGGAGTCATTTTCAAAAGCTGGTATTGTGTTGACGGATCCACTGTCATTCTGGCCAAAGGAATGCTATGATGACTTGAAGCCGGGTCAGTTGAAGTGGGCGGTGGGGGAATAATTTGCAACATTTCATCCCTCGAACGAATCTGGATGTTACCTGGGATGACAATTGGATTTATTATAGAGGCAGCTACTCCATTCCAAACTGCACAAGGTACTATATGTGATTCAATATGTAGATAATTCAAGCTAAACTGAGTGAAACCTACCTGGTGTCTGATGCCCTTCTGAAAACCACTCCCGAGTACTGCTGCCCTCCTCTGAAAGCATCGGGTGGTACCACAACAAGGGGTTGTCCCGCTTTATCTTGCCAAAGTCGACTTGCGTTCCTTGAGTATCAGCTCGGTCAAGCTGCAAGGCCATGCTGATGAGCAGATGAGATGGGACAAAGTCATATCTGCCATCTCCCTTACATTCCGGTACATCTTGAGCACCCAATGAAGTAGTGTACTAGGAAGTACAGTTAGAAACTCATTGACAGGTAAATTGAGTTAACATACAATCCAACTCTTCAATTTTTCCTCATTTACTGTATAGCCTCAGCCATGTTGTAGAAGAACAATCTCCAGCTTGCACTCATCGATCCATACCAACAACTGTTGCCCGACGAGGGTATTCAATCCCTGATTTGATAGAAATGATACGTTATAGGATGAAATTTGGATAGTTAACAGACATACTGGTGAGTTTGGAAGTTCTTGAAGGAGTAGTAAAAGATCTTCATCACCTCCGAAGATGGCCTTGGTGATGGATCAATGGAGATGTGATTGAATGGAAGGGAGGATGTCGTTGATGTAAGATTCAGCAACTTGATTGTAGGAAGGCATTTGCAGAGTTGATATCCAAAGCTGAAGGGCAAAGTATTGTTAATTGATTGAGTGAACAATGTTGAAGTACTGGATCGGTATTGTTTACGAGAATCTGATCGGAACCACATGGTAAGTCAATTGATCAATTGAGAACTTGTGTACTAAAACAATTTGAACATCCCCAAAACCAATATTCCAATGCCAAAGATCAAGGTAAGTGAATTGTAATACTAATTTTGTTGTAATTACATTGTTTTCAGGTGGTCCCGAAATCAACACAACCTGCTCCCTCTATGCCGGAGTACCAACCCTCATCCAGACTGACAAAGCGTTGAAAGTTGGACTTATCTTCAGATGGCAGTACATCTGCTGTCCCCAACCCCAACACAGCTCTGCTAACTCTTTCTACTGCTGAAATCGAGCCTCCGATGGTTCATTCTGGATTTCAGCCATCTTCAAAACTGAGAACTCGTCCGAAACTGAGCAGATAGATGGTCGCCAGTACCTCCACCCTCCCTGAAACACTGGCACCTCCTCAGGTTCCAATAGCCATGATGAGACTGCCAGCTATCCATCCCCAATTTCAAGATGGTTCTGTGGGGGGACTCATTCCATCTTCCCAATTCTATGGCATGCTGGCACCCACACTTCCACTTGGTGGATATGTCGAGGAAGGTGATGATAGACATGTGAGGTTCAAGAGTCCACTGGAGGAGGGAACCCCACTCCACATACGACAGGTGACTATAAACAAGCACCGGATGGATGGAATTATGGAAGGAAATGTTAAGTTGGATTCGCTACTTCCACTGCCATTACTGCTGTTGCTGCCCCCGCCTCTTCCTCTCAGGACAAGGCCTGTATTCATTCCTCACCCACCAACACCCCCAATTGTCACCATCCCGAAAACTCTGTCATCTCCAGCCTCTGACCCCATCGACTTTGCTTCTACACCTGACTATGACATTGGAACGACAATATGCGGCAAGGAACAGCCATCCCCGAAATGGCCACGATCTCATACACTGCCTTCTCCGACCTCTGAAGACAATTGATCACCTGAACCAGAAACTGAGGAAGAGGAGCAGGTGGACCAGCTGGGGGATGATGGTGGCGATGAATTGGATGAGGTGGAGTTTGTGGAGGAGGAGAATCTGCAGGAGTCGGTGGGGATAGTGGAAGTGGATGACATCATGCTGGGATCTGGGAAAGTGGTGAAGGGAAAGGGGAGAGCAGTAGAGGATCGGGGGGAAGGAATGATTGAAGAGTCGGCGGCTTCAGTCTGCTCCTTCCTCTTGCGGCCTGGCATCGAGGAGTTGATGAAGGATTTGGGTTTGGAAAGTGGAAGTGGAGAGGCAATAAGAGGCATTGAGGTAAGGACAACAGCAAAGGAAAAGCAGGCCATTCTGCTCTCCAGGTTGTTGGAAGCAGAGTTATATCTTGCAGCTGGTGTTGAACAACTGCATGATTGCCTCAAGACATATGTAGCTAACAATTCAAAATTTGAGTTGTAGTTTACATTATTTTAATGAATGCCAATATTGGGATGTAAGCTTGAAGCAGGAATGAGTACATCAGAGTGAATTATATTATCACTGACACTAACACTACTTAGATATATTAGGCTGGAACAGTCCAACAAAAGTATAGAAAAGTGGAAATATACTGATGTTCTGATCTGATGTTCCCACATTGATGAACCAATTCCAATGGTACTAACCTCAATGAAATTCCAACACAATGGACTTACATCAATGAAACAATCTTCTCCCGATGTACCTACCCTGATGGTTCAATCCCGACATTCTTATCCCGATGGACCAATCAAGATCTACTCACCGAGATGGTTCAATCCTGATGTACTCACCCCGATGGTTCAATCCAGCCACAAGTAGAGGACAAATAAATATTCAAGGTCTACTATGAATCTATGATGCTGATATGTAATATGGGCATTTGCTACCATGTAGTCTCTTGGAAGGCTAAGATGTAGCAATGGTAAGAGCCTCATCTCATTGTCTAATACACTGCTAACATGACCTACATGGGCCTACCATAACATTCATAGTCTACTGCTTCAATATGTCCTATAGGCCCACCCATCAGCCATGGTCTACTCCAATACTAACATATCACATAGGCCCACCCATTATACATGATCCATACCAGTCCCAAAATTACACTTGGGCCCACCCCATCATCCATGGTCTACTGCTAAGTCCTCATGTCCTATAAGCCCACCCATCATCTATGGTCTATTCCAATACTAACATATCCCATGGGCCCACCCATCACATGTGGTATAAAGCTCTACTCATTTCACCCATGAGCCCATTCTATTTAAATGAACTTATACCTGCCAGATGAGCCCACACATCTTCTATGGTCTATTACAGTCTATGGGCCCACATTAGCTGGACCATTAAATACGGCCTAAAGCCACCATTAGTTAGTCCATATATAATGGTCTAAAGTCACTGAGAGTTGTGGTTATCAATTGTGCTTGCAGGGGGTGTTGACTCCAGTCCAGCTAAATATCTGATCGTCAGCTTTACAGTTGGGATGCAATGGTGAGGGGCACAACTGCAGGAGGCTGTTAGCTGATTTCGAGAGGTTTGGTAGATGGGGTGCAGTGGATAGTGTGAAAATGGTTGTCATGACCAGGGTATTAGTTTGTTGATCAGGTGCTCCAGAAGTGAAATGGCAACTTGGGCCCATGCCAAAGGGAATAGTGTTTGAAGGTCCAGTTTGGTCTGGTTTTTTCCCATCTTGGGGCCAAACCAGAACCGGAACTGGTTCACTTCAATTCAAAATCTACATGAAACCAGACCAAACCTCACACAACTGGTTCATTGCAGTTTTATCCAGTCTGACAACCAGTTGGGGCCGGTTCGGCTACAACCGGTTGTTGACTGACCTAAGGTCAGTCAGTGTAAGGGGACTAGTGGGGTGCCCTGTGTGTTTCTCCTATTTTTTATGTTTGTTCTATATTTTTCCTCACTTCATTTCCTTCTATTCTTTATTTTCTATGATTTTTCCGGATTTTATTACTAATTTTCCCTTTCTATCATGTTTGTGCATGTTGACAGTTTTATACTTAGAGGCGGAGCACCCTTCCGACATCTACCCCTTGGTATGATGTCATTTGGCAGCCTTGATATGCCTATCTCCGCCTTTTCTATTTTTAGGTTATTATTTGATTTCTGTTGTCTTCACATATACTGGGCATCGGCAAAGGGATCCTTAGAGTTTTCTCTTCGGATTTCCCTTTGCTACGTGTGTCCCCAATCCCTGTACTATGTAGTATAATTTTAACTTCAGATTTCCCTTTGCTAGAGGCTTAGGTTGCCCTTATAGTAGAAAACTCTCCCCTAAGGCCTGAAATCGCGAATGCACTGCCCAAGATAGGCAGTTACAGAGTGGATGATGCTTCCCAAAGCTCCACAGACTCCCTACACACCATTCCAGACAGTCCCACCTTTACTGCACCGCCATTTTCGCCAAATGCGCCCCCTAGCGACATGGATGCATCAGAGCGCCTCGACACGCTTGAAAGCGATGTTTCCGGAATACGCGCACAAATCGATTCGCTTAAATCTATGATTGAGAACTTCATTAGGACCCTCCAGACTAACCCTACAACCAATATTCCCCCCATTGTGACTCCAAGCGCACCCAACAACAATGTACCACCAAATGCGCCCACTAAAGAGCGCGCCCAGATCAAACCGTCTCCCCCCACTGAATTTAATGGTGCATGTGCGCAGGGACATGCATTCCTTAACTCCTGTGAGTTATACATCAGTCTCCAGTTGCATCAATTTGTTGATGAGCTGCAAAAATTTATTGGGCCTTCACATACATGAAATCTGAACGTGCCTATCTCTACATGGACCATATTCTGTGTCAAAGTAAAGAACTTGGTTCTCTACCTTTCTCCACTTGGGGTGACTTTCGAGCCGAGTTTGTACGCCACTTTTGTCCCCTCAATGAGCCCCACTGAGCAGTGACACGACTTGAGTCATCCTCTTACCACCAGGCATGTCGATCCGTGGACGACTATATCGATGAGTTTAAGGATTTGGTGGACATGGCAGGATATGGGAGTGGGCTACCAGTGGTGGTGAAGTTCTGACGGGGCCTCAACTGAGAAATTCAGGACCAGATTGCACAGATGTTGGAGGGGCACCTAGCGGACGATGATATCTATGCTTGGTATGAAGCTGCTTCACTCTGTGATGAGAACCGACTCACAAATGTGGTGTTTAATGCTGCATTCCATGCTCCAACTACCACTCATGCGCCCTACACCTTCAATCGAACCCTTCCCCACCTTAACCCCATTCCTGTTCGTCAAACTCCCACACCAGCCATCAATGTCCCAGTACCAATGGATGTTGATGCAGCCCACAGCCGTGCACATAGGTTGGATCTCTGCTACCATTGTGGGGAAACTGGGCACAGGGCTGGAGCATGTCCCCATCGTCAGGATATCCACATGCTCACCCCCAAGGGGCAAGATGAACTCCTCCAAGACTTGTTGGTGCTTGTAGATGTCGAGGAAGTGAAGGATCAGGTTGCAGAGGAGATCAAGTCAGAAGTTGTAGAGGAGCAGGATTTTTCTATTCGCAGTGAGTGAATTGTACGCCTCACTGCCTGTCCATAACCACTTTGAAGTCTTGTCAGTTGAATCCCTGGAGAATGAATCCATTTCTGTGACTGTTCCCCACAATGACCCTTCGAAGTTGGCTGAAGACATACCTGCTCTTCCCATCTCTCCCTCTGCTCCACACCCCAAAATTAAATCATGGGAGCATAAACTACCACACAAATATATTGTTGCATCCACTCCCTCTACAAATTCCTTGAACCTAGCAATTGAACTGCAGATGACTGACACTGGACAGATACTCAGTGTCTCTGTGCTCCTGGACTCTGGTGCGACCAGTCTCTTCATTGATGCTCATCTTGCACAACAACATCACCTAAATACTCACTCACTCTCGTGTCCAATACCTGTGTATAATGTGGATGGGTCCCCAAATGAAGCTGGTGCCATCCGAGAGGTTGTAGACCTGGTCCTCCATTACAAAGATCATAGTGAGCGTGCCCTTTTTGCTGTCACTCAACTAGGAAAGCAAAAGGTGATTTTGGGCTATCCGTGGCTTCGAGACCATAACCCAGAGGTCGACTGGCATACCAGGGAGGTTACCATGAGCTGATGTCCATCCTGCTGTTGTACTTGTTTCACAGAAGCCAGGCAAGAACATCGTGGACAGAAGGCGGCGATACGATGTACTCGGAAGTGTCATGCCAGACCCCTGCCTATACCTGAAGTGGAGTTGGAAGGGGTTCCTGATCTGATGCCAGACTCGGATGATGATGATAAGGAGCCAGAGGAAGTGGAGGAAGGTGATCGGATCTTCTACACTGCAATTCATCCATCGCATGAGGTGTGTGCTACATCGAACATATCCCAACACCTCGCTGAGGCCTTCCACAAAAACAATGCTACTAAATCCTCTACTAATTCCTTACTCCCTCATCTCCATGAGTTTGGAGATGTGTTCTCCAAGGAATCGTTCGACTCTCTCCCTGCGCGCAAGCCATGGGATCATGTGATCGAACTCACCCCTGGTGCAACCCCTTCATCCTGCAAGGTCTATCCTTTCTCTCCTGAAGAACAATGACAGCTTGACCAGTTCATCGACAAACACCTGGCCTCTGGACGTATTCGACCATTGAAGTCACCCATGGCCTCTCCCTTTTTCTTTGTCAAGAAGAAGGATGGCTCACTTTGACTGGTTCAAGACTACAGAAGGCTCAACAACATCACAGTCAAAAATTGCTATCCATTACCTCTCATCTCTGAACTCATGAACCAGCTCCATGGAGCCCGATACTTCACCAAGCTCAATGTCCATTGGGGGTACGATAATGTGAGGATAAAGGAGGGAGATGAGTGAAAGGCAGCCTTTTGTACCAACTGTGGTCTTTTTGAACCGCTTGTCATGTTCTTTGGCCTTACTAATAGCCCTGCCACCTTTCAGACCATGATGAACAACATTTTCCATGACCTCATCCTTGAAGGCGTTGTCTGCATCTATCTCAACAACATCCTCATCTTCACTCGCATGATTGAAGAGCACCGTCACATCACACGCCTCATCCTAGAACAGCTTTGACAGTACAAACTCTACCTTCATCAGGACAAGTGTGAGTTTGAGAAGACCAAGATCGAGTACCTCGGCCTAATTATCTCGGAGGGTCAGGTGGAGATGGATCCTATCAAGGTGAACAGGGTCAGATGCCCACAAACAAGAAAGAGGTGCAGTCTTTCCTGGGCTTCATCAATTTCTATCGGTGTTTTATCAAGGATTTCTCACATCATGCACGACCACTGTTCGACTTGACAGGAAAGGAGGCATGGAGGTGGGATAATGCACAACAGGAGGCATTCAAAAGGCTTAAAGAGATGGTCACTTCCACTCCCATCCTTACCTTTGCTGATGATTTGCATCCTTTTCGTGTAGAAGCCGACAGTTCTGACTTTGTGATGGGCGCCGTATTGTCTCAGCAGTCTCCAGAGGACCAGAAGTGGCATCCTGTTGCGTTCTACTCCAAAAGCCTTAGTGCTGTAGAGCAAAATTATGAGATCCATGACAAGGAGATGTTGGCAATAATGCATGCACTTGAGGAGTGGCGACACTTCCTTGAGGGTGCCCAACACAAGGTGGAAATTTGGACGGATCACAAGAATCTCGAGTACTTTATGATGGCCAAGAAATTGAACCGTCGTCAAGCTCGTTGGTCCCTGTATCTATCCAGATTTGACTTCTCCTTGCACCACCATCTGGGTCGCAGCATGGGGAAGACCGATGCCCTCTCCCAACGTGCAGACCATGGGGATGGCAGTGATGACAACCAAAACGTTGTGTTGTTGCAGCCAGACCTGTTCACCATTCGGGCACTGGAAGGCATCGCACCCCAGGGCGAAGAGCAGGACATCCTACATGACATTCGTTGTGCAAACTGTAGTGGTTTACATGAGGATGTTGTCGCCTGAGCTGTTAAGGAACTGAGGAAGGGATCCACCCTTTCCTTGCATGTGGCAGAGTGGGCTGAAAAGGAGGACTTGTTGTATTTCAGGGACTGCATCTATGTTCCCAATGACCCAGACCTTCGCCGGCGCATCATATCCCAACACCATGACTCACAGATTGCTGGTCATCCTGGATGCTGGAAGACCTTGGAGCTCACCTCACAGAATTATTGGTGGCCACAAATGTCATGGCTCATTGGTCAGTATTGTCGCACTTGTGACCTTTGCTTATGCACCAAGGTTCCTCGTCGCAAACCCATTGGCGAGCTACACCCTCTTCCTGTTCCAGAGAGTTGTTGGGATGTTGTCAGCGTCGACTTTGTGGTGGAGTTGCCAGAGTCGAATGGGTTTGATGTGGTGATGTGCACAGTTGATTCAGTGGGAAAATGTGCTCACTTCATTCCCACTCACACCACTGTCAGTGCCCTGGGTGCTGCCCGACTCTACCTCCACCATGTGTGGAAATTACATGGACTTCCTGGTGCTTTCCTCTCTGATCATGGCCCTCAGTTCATGGCAGAGTTCACTCGTGAGCTGTACCAACTCCTGGGTATCAAACTCCTTGCTTCGACCACTTATCACCCACAAACCAACGGCCAGACTGAGTGAGTCAACCAGGAACTGGAGCAGTACATCTGCATCTTTGTCAATGAACGCCAGAACGATTGGGACAATCTTCTCCCCTTGGCCGAGTTCAGATACAACAACCATGTCCATGCTTCCACTCAACAGACCCCTTTCCTCTTAGACACTGGATGGCATCCACACATGGGATTTGAGCCTCGCCAAACTCCCTCACACATCGAGATGGTGAATGAATTCATGGAATGCATGTGGGATAGCTTGGAGGAGGCAAAGGCAAAGGACGACATGGCATGCTTTTACAACCAACGCCATTCTCCGACCCCTCAGTACAAGGTTGGTGATCAAGTTTATCTTGACTCCAGTGACATCTCCACTACATGTCCATCCAAGAAACTCGCTCATCGCTTCCTGGGACCTTTCCCCATTGTCAAGCATGTTGGAATGCATGCCTGTCGTCTATGCCTCCCAGCCTCCATGTCCAGACTCCACCCAGTCTTCCATGTTGTCAAACTCCTTCCAGCTCCCCCAGATCCATTCCCAGGATGCCATTCACACCCACCACCACTGCCTACAGTGATCAAGGGAGAACCCCAATACGAAGTCGAGTCAATCTTGGACAGCCATTTGCGTCGAGGAAAACTCCAGTATTTGGTGCATTGGAAGGGTTATGGGTATGAGGAGAACTCATGGGTCGAAGAGTCTGATGTGAATGCCCCTCGGTTGGTCAAGGAATTCCACCGACGGCACACTGCTGCACTGTGTTGCATTCAAGTCATGGACTTTGGTCATATACAATTTCAAATGCATCGGGGCAATGCATCTTAGAGAGGGGGTAATGTAAGGGGACTAGGGAGGTGCCCTGTGTGTTTCTCCTATTTTTTATGTTTGTTCTATATTTTTCCTCACTTCATTTCCTTCTATTCTTCATTTTCTATGATTTTTCCGGATTTTATTACTAATTTTCCCTTTCTATCATGTTTGTGCATGTTGACAGTTTTATATTTAGAGGCGGAGCACCCTTCCGACATCTACCCCTTGGTATGACGTCATTCGGCGGCCTTGATCTGCCTATCTCCACCTTTTCTATTTTTAGGTTATTATTTGATTTTTGTTGTCTTCACATATACTGGGCATTGGCAAAGGGATCCTTAGAGTTTTCTCTTCAGATTTCCCTTTGCTAGGTGTGTCCCCAATCCCTGTACTATGTAGTATAATTTTAACTTTGGATTTCCCTTTGCTAGAGGCTTAGGTTGCCCTTATAGTCAGAACTGTACATATGTAGTTAAGAATACTACTACTACTACTCTAAAATAACATAAAGCCCCTCACAGAGGGGCCTATAAGCAGGCATATGAATAATAAAATAAAACTGTACAAAGAAGAAAAAAATATGCACCCGCCTGAGCAGTGAATGCAAGGGGGGGGGACATCATCATCTGCTGGTGTCATCATCTGGTGTCAGCATTGTCATCCACTGTCCTCACCATCGTCTGATGTTGGCAGTAGTGTCCTCATTGGTCCTCGTTGGTCCTGGCATCATTGTCTGGTGTTGGTGTTGGTGCTGGTGTTGGTGTTGGCATTGGCATAATCTGCTGGTGTCATTGTAGTTTGCTGGCATCATTGTAGTTTGCTGGTGTCATTGTTGTCATCTGGTCTCAGCATCGTCATCTGCTGGCATCGTCATCTGGTGTTGCTTATGTTACCACCCTACGAGCAGGGGCTCACAGGCATGGTGTGGTGGTTTGGTGTAGGCATCGTCAAAAGATTAAGAACCTAAAAACAACGACAAAATATCAAGTTAGTTAAAAAAAACAATGAATCAATGATAAAAAACATACTCAATGCCCAAACGATGCAACTGGCATTGTCTGGGCTGGTTGTGTTGGTCTGTTTGTGGCTATGGTGTTGTTATCAAAAGGGAAGAACCTAAAACAATGACAAAATAGTTAGTTGAAAAACAAGGAATCAATAATGAAGAAACATACCTAAGGCCCAGATGACATGACTGGCATCGTCTGGGTGGGCTGTGTTGGTTCATTTGTAGCGGTGGTGTAGTGGGAAGCATAGTGGTGGTTGATGTGGAAGGTGGGTGACACAGCGTTGGTTGCTTGGCAGTTGTGTGAAAGATGTTCAAAAGTGGTGCCACTTTCTTTTCTTGGTTGCGCAAACATGACAAAATGGTCCATGTGCAGCCTCATGGTATATAAACCCTTGCTTTTTGTGTTCTTTCTCTTGGGCACATCCCAGTATTATTTTACTTTAGTTATTATTACTTTTGATGATAATTAAATTACATCTACTATAGTGTGTAGTTTGAGGTCGGTTAGAACTGGTTAGAACCAGTTTCAATTGACTTTAAATAAGTATTCAAATCAATGTGTTAAGGGTGAAGCCTCAACCACTTGATCTAGTTGATGTTGTTCAACGAAGTGCTTCCTCGACAAGTCGTTTGGCACTAGTCTTACTCAGAGTGTCCGATGTAAGGTAGACAGTGCACTCTAGCAGGCCTTCTGCATAGAGTCATTCGGGTTCACACACTAAGGGGCTTCCTTAGTGGTTTTGAGTAAGTTTATGAGTTTGCAAGTTAAGGCTGTAGATTGCCTAGATCTAAACTAAGGACATCCCTACTATGAGTTGCAGTACTTATACTACAAGGGAGGTCCTTATCATCCAATCAGAAAGATAGATGCGTATCAAGTAAGAATAGAAACAATAAGCCTCATGCCTAGCATGAGGCATCCAATGTCATGGACCTCATGTCAAAGGGCTGTTGTATCACAGCATGATGGATTCGGGTGCATGGAGTCACCATGCATCAAGGGTGCCTTCTGCAGGAAGGGGATCAAATGCATGTTGTCGGCATGCATTGTGTGTGTGTGTGTCTGGTGTCAAGGACATGCTCTAAGCATAAATCAGGGAGTGCCTCCTGTCTGGAGGGGATCGTTGGGTACGTCAGGTCGTTCGGGTCTCATGAGTTACAAGGAAAATTGTAACATTATCCCCTTGTTATGGTCAAAAGTTACACACTTCGACCTAAATCTTTGTTCCTCCTCTGGGGTCAAATAGGTTGTGGTGCGGGTAGGTCATGGCATTGGCATCTGGGTGTGGGATGGAGGGACCGTTCATGTCCGAGCTTGGACCATGATCGGGTTCTTTTCATTCTATACTGCCCCTAGCAATGGTGTCAAGGAGTCAGTGATGTCGTCAGAAGGGGAGGGGTCTGTAGGGTCTGTGCAGTATCAAGGGCAATCACCATAGTTTTACATCTTTGCAGATGCTCGGTAGTTTAACATCTCTGCAGACAGTCAGTAGTTTAATGTCTTTGTGGACAATCACTAGTTTAACGTCTTTGTGGACGATCAATAGTTTAATGTCTTTGCAGATGATTGGTAGTTCAACGTCTTTGCAGACAATCGGTTCACACCTAATTGTGCTCAGTGGTCTGGGGTGTCAATGTGTGGGGGTGTCAGCTGGAATGCAGCAATGTCCCCAGTTCTCCATGTCATCCAAATAAGAGCTGCCTTGCCAGCTCAAATCCACTTTCTTCATTGTAGTGGGTGTTCCACTGAAGGTCATTCCACAGTAGGGGGCTAATTCCCATTAGTGGTCTTCTGTTTGGGGTCAGGCCATAGCAGTCAATGACAAACTCCTCAGGGAAGTAGTCCTCATCATCTAATTCTCCTTCAAAGCACCATTCCTCAAATTGTGCTTTTACCCAGGTTAAGTCTGTCTTCATGCTTCTCCATGCATAGAGGCAGCATTTTGGGCAAGTCAAGGATACTCTTCCTATCCAGTCATCTCTTGTTAACCAGAATATGATTCCATGGGGGCATTCCCAAGAGGGTTGCCCTGGCAGTCTGTTTGTTCTTGGTGACTGGTCAATGACTCATTGTCCAGTTGCCATGTTCTTCTCATATTTATTCTTTTATTGAAAAAAGGGGGGAGGTGGGGGTGAACGTGAAGGGCATCAACATTCAGTGGGTCAATCATCGTTTGGGGGGTATCAGGGGTGTTGTTTGGCTGGGGTTCAGTTCAGATAGTGGGGGTTTCTTGGGTTCTCATCAGAGGTGGTACCTCTTCTTATATGCCATCAGGATCTCGGGGGCATTCTTCAAGTTTGATTCAGGTTCCCATGTGTTTTTGGATGTCGGGTAGTCAACCCATTTCACGAGGTAATGGTGTGTCTTGCTGTGCTTCTTGTGTGCGATGATTGCTTCCACTTCATATTCATTTTCTCCTTCCACAAGGTCAGGTGGTGGAGTCAGGAAGTTTTGCCCATGAGTGTCATTCTCATGGTATTGTGTGTGTAAAGCTGCATGGAAGACCGGGTGGATCTCCCATCTTGGTGGCAGTTTCAGTTGGTATGTCGTTCTCGACAGGGCATCTTCGATCGTGAAGGGCCCTTCTCATTTTGGCACCAATTTTCTTGTTGGGTAGCCAATCTTCAGGTTCTTGGAGTTGAGCCTTACTTGCTCTCCAACCTTGAATGGTTTGTATCGCCCTTTTGTTTGGGTGGCCATAGCCAGTCTGGCTAGTTCGTGTGTGGCAAGAGCTTCCCTTCTCGCAGAGAGAAGTTCTTGGATTCTCTGTTCAGCAGCCAGCACATTCATCTTTTCATAAGGGGTGGGGATAGCACATGGTTGATATCCCATCATTAAGTAAAACAGTGAATGTTTTACTGTGGAGTGCATCTTCTGGTTGTGCGCGAATTCTGCTGTTGGGAGATAATGCTCCCAATCTTCTGGTTTGTTTGAACAGAACATGCAGAGGTAAACCTCTAGCTCTTGGTTTACTCGTTCCATTTCTCCATCGGTCTGGGGGTGATAGGTGGTGCTCATGGATAGCTTGATTCCGAGCAGTCGTCCGAGTTCTCGGAAGAGTTTGGATGCAAATCGAGGGTCTCTGTCTGAGATGATTCTTCTGGGGAGTCCACATCTTGTGTATACATGGCACAGGTAGAGGTCTGCAGTGCCAAGTGCATCGATCATCTTCATGCAAGGGATAAAAATTACCCCCTTCATAAGACCATGGTCTACCATGACCATGATTGAGTCAAATCCATTTATTACAGGCAGGTCCATAATGAAATCTGTTGTTACCAGCTCGAATGGTCTGCTGGCATCAGATGATATCAGTGTCAGTGGTGGGGTCATCGGGTGTGTGTTCACTTTCATTTGCTGGCACTTTGCACAGCCTTTGACATATTTCTTGATGAAGTTGGCCATTCCTGGCCACCAGTAGTCACGTCAGATCAGTTCAATCGTTTGCCATTGTCCAGGGTGTCCTGTCATGATGCTATCATGGTATTTTCATATGATCGCTCAGTGGAGGGTTTTGTCCTGTGGCACATGGCATCTGTCTTTGAAAAAGAGCAGGCCATCTTCAAATTTCCAGTCCCCCAATGCAGACTTGATTGGGGGAGTTCCATTGTTCTTCAGGGCTCGTAAAGCATCATTTATGAGGTCGTCCTTCATTATTGCTGAGACCAGGGCTCCCTGGAGTTCAGCATTGATCGTCCTTACAAATAACTTGTCTGCGAGGACAGTCTTGTTCTCATTATCTGTGTCTTCTTTGGCTATGTGATCGGCCCTCCTTGATAGGGCATCGGATTGTACCATCTGTGATCCTGGTACGTGTTGCAGCTTCAGGTTGAATTGTGACAGGTAGTGTTAGGAAACCACCCCATTACCTAATAAAATTTCATTTTTATTTTATTATGTCAAATTACGCTACATGATGCCAAATGACGCTACACTTTGATAGCATGAGAATTTTATTTTGCACGCATCAATATGTACGCGCATGTACGAATGTGTCAGTAACAACAATGTACAATATATGTAACATAGTATATAAACCCTAAATATATGCCTAGGGGACCCCAGTTGTGTTCTCTTAGGTATTCCACCTACATTTTTGGTGTGAAAGGCCTATCTCAACAAACTCACCTATTAATAACCCCTTGCATCAAAACCATCAATTCCCCCATCATGAGCGCGGATCCCGCCCCCTTCTTGTAGAGAGAACCCGCACGGTCTTAGCTAGCAGATAGTGGGTGTCGCCCTAACAGAAGAACACAACTTCCCATATCAGTGCGCCTTCTCTTACTTGCGCATACATCATTGTTTCACCGTGCCACATCCGATTACTCATCCTTTTGGCACAAGCCGGAAGTACTTGTATATACATAATCTACCTTTTCTTTTGTAAGCCGACACCAGGCCTCACCTTACATTGCAACCGCCAGTGATCGAGAGGCAGTACTCGTCATTAGGACAGCTGCAACCAGACAACCGATTGGATCTGGTTTAGTTACGATTTACATCACTCTATTTGGACAACTATTTTAGTTACAAGCCGAATTCAGTGATATCTCCGAGATCAGGCACTGTTGGAAGGGTTATTGATCCGAAGTGTCAAATTAGGCGCCCAACAAACGACGATCGATCGACAAATGATCGACAAACCATCACGTGACCCATAAACATTTGGAGAGGTCTCGAAGAAAAAATTTTGAATTTGTCAAAGAAGTGATTCATCACAGATTCTACAATTATGTGTGAACCTTCAACTTCTAATCCCGGCCCTAATCCTGTTCCCACACCAGCACTAGAGGCAAAAATTGATGCGCTTACAGTGCAAATGTCGCAGTTAGTGTCAGTGTTGGCAGCATCACAGCCCAGACAAGTGGAAGTACAGCCAGAGATGACAGGAGAAAGAGATGATGAGATGGAGGAGATGGTGGAGTGGATGTTGCAGGAGGATGAGATGGTGGAGAGATCTGGAAATGGAAAAGTGCACTTACCTAAGTACACACCCCTGCAAATCTTTGATGGTACCATGGCGAATACAAAATCCTTCATCAGCTCTATAGTATTGTACATCCATGGGAGGAAGCCAGAGTTTCGTACAGCTGAGTCTAAGATTATGTTTGCTCTCTCATACATTCAGGGGGGGAAAGCACAGTTCTGGAGAAACGAGGCAATTAATCAAATTGCTGCAGGACATAAACCATTTGCAACCTTCAAGGAATTTCTGGAGAGATTGGAGGCACAGTTTGGAGATCCTAATCCAAAGGCGACAGCCAATGCTAAATTAAAGACCATGCACCAAGGTTCCCTAATGGTGGATGAATTTATTTTGCAGTTCAAAGCAGAAGCTTCGCAAACGGACATGGGAGAAGCCATGTTGGTAGAGTTTTTGAAAGCAGGATTAAATCCCTCTTTATTCAAGTCTATCTACCAACTACCTTCTATGCCAGAGAAGTTGGACGAGTGGTATAATTGGGCAATGCGCCTTGACCGGCAATATCGGCAGGAACAGGCGGAGTCAAAGTTGATGTACGGAAGTAGTTAATTTGGAAAGTCATCAGGAGGAAAGTCCGAGAAAGGAAAGGCGCCTCAGGTGCAAGCTCTGAGGGCACAGCCACCAGCCATGGCAGTGACACCTATAGTTATGGAGTCAGCAGCACCAGCTGAGGCAATGGAGGTTGATCAAGCAGGAAGACGAGCCCCACTTAAATGTTTTAACTGTGGGCAGCTAGGACACATTTCTAGGAATTGTAGGCAGAAAAGAAAGATTAGGGAAGCTACAATCGAGGAAGTGAAGCCGGAGGAAGGCAGGCAGAAGAATTTTGTGGAAGAGTCCCAGTGAAGGTTTCCCCATTGGTGACCCAGAATTGTTACAATGTATTAGTATCCGAGGAAACCCAGAGTAAATCAGAAAAGGAAATTGAGGAGGAGTACAACTGTTGTGAATCACATGACAAAGAAAATTGTCATGCATCATTTCTGAAAACCCCTAAATTCTTTATTCACTCTGTGCGAATAGAACCCAAAATCACCTTGACTGTGGGACTGAAGACAGTGGACATGCATGCAGCTATTGATGTGGAAGCGTTGCTTGATAGTGGTGCTACAGGATTATTTATTAATTGGTCCTTAATTACCGGAAACGGTATTAACACACGCAAGCTGGCGCAACCTATAATGGTGTACAATATTGATGGAACAGTCAATCATGGAGGAACTATCAAGGAGGAGGTGGTGACTATGGTCCTAAAGTATCAGGAGCATCAGGAGTGAGCAGTATTTGAAGTGTGCAATCTTGGGAAAACCAATCTAATAATAGGATGTCCATGGTTATGGAAGCATAATCCTGAAATTGATTGGAAAACTGGGAAAGTACAAATGACTCGTTGTCCTAAAGAATGTAATGTGTATGGGAGGAAGATGAAGAAGGAAAAAAGGAAAAAGAAAGAGAAAGAACGTCTGAGGAAGTATTCTGTTACGATGGAGGAAGTGGAGGATGAGGAAATGCCAAATGGGGAAGTTCCGATCATGATCGAGAAAGAAGAGCAGAAGCAAACCTTTAGAGCAATTCATGGAGGACAGTCATGGGACAAGAATATCGTGAAGGTGGAGAAGCCAGTGGAGGAATGGGTGCCAAAAGTGTATCATGAATATCTGTCAGTGTTCCAGAAGAAGGAGTCTGAGTGAATGCCAGTGCAGAAGCCATGGGATCATGCAATCGAGATGAAGCCAGGGTTTGTGCTGAAGAAGTCGAAGGTATATCTGTTATCTCCGATGGAACAAGAAGAAGTGGATGCATTCCTGATGGAGCAATTGCGCAAAGGATACATACGACCTTCGAAATCACTGCAGACATCACCAATATTCTTCGTGCCAAAGGAAGACCAAAGGAAGAGGATGTGTACAGATTATAGGTATCTGAATGAGTGGACAGTGAAGAACGCATACCCCCTGCCATTGATCTCAGAGATAATTGACAAGGTGGGAAAAGCCAAAGTCTTTACAAAATTGGATTTATGATGGGGATACAACAATGTACAAATAAAGAAAAGAGATGAGTGGAAGGCTGCATTTGCCACACGTCGAGGATCCTTCGAGCCACTTGTCATGTTTTTTGGGATGACTAATAGTCCCCCGACCTTTCAAAATATGATGAACAACATTTTCAAGGATGTAATAGACAAAGGCATGGTAATAATATTTATTGACGACATTCTGATATTCACGGAGGATGAAGAGAATCATGAGGCGATAGTGCAGGAGGTGTTATGGAGGTTGGCAGAGAATGATCTATTTTTGAAACTGGAGAAGTGTGTGTTTGGGGCAAGCGAAATTGAGTTCCTAGGATTATTGATCGGCCCTGATGGGATCAAAATGGATCTGATCAAGGTACAGGCAATGACAGATTGGCCTGTGCCCACCTGTGTCAAGGAGGTTCAAGCCTTCTTGGGACTCACAAATTATTATTGTTGCTTTGTGCACAATCTTTCTAAAATTGCTGCCCTCTTACATAACCTTATGCGAAAGGGAGTAGTGTGGAGGTGGGGAGAGCAACAGCAGACAGTGTTTGAGGAGTTGAAGAGGAAGTTTGTGGAGGGACCAATATTAGCCCCAGTGGATTTCACATGCCCTTTACGAGTGGAATCCGATGCGTCTGATTTTGCTACTGGAGCAGTATTATCAATGCTGTGTGAAGATGACAAATGGCATCCTTGTGCATATCTGTCCCGAGGGTTGAATGATGTGGAGAGGAATTATGATGTGCATGACAAAGAGATGTTGGGGATAATATGAGCATTGGAGGTGTGGAGGCATTATTTGGAAGGATGTACGCATCAGATTGAGATCTGGATGGATTATCAAAATCTGCAATACTTCATGTCCGCCAAAAAGCTTAATCACAGGCAAGCACGTTGGGCACTATTCCTATCACATTTCAATTTTCACTTGGTCCACAAAGCGGGAAGCTTAATGAGGAAAGCAGATGCATTATCCAGATGTATTGATCATAAAAGGGGGGTGGAGGAGGACAATAAGAACGTTACCTTGCTCAAACCCAAATACTTTCGCATTTGCGCTATGCGTCAAGGGCATCTATTAATAGATAGCTCGGAAACAGAAATGTTGTCTAAAATTAGACAATGTTCGGAAATGGACAATGAAGTAGTGGAAGCCGTGAAAGCTCTGAAGGGAGAGAAGAAAGGTAATATTAAAGGAGATGAATGGGCTGAGGAACAAGGGTTGGTGTTGTTTTGAGGAAAAGTGTATGTACCGAAGGATCAGGATTTGCGAAGGGAGATTGTCTGGTTACATCATAATATGCTGACTGCCGGACACCCAGGAAGATGGAAGATGTTGGAATTAGTAATGAGAAATTATTGGTGGCCCAGGATTTTGAAGTATGTGTTGGGGTATGTGGATGGATGTGATACATGCATGAGGGGGAAGAAATTTCCAGGGAAACCTGCAGGAAAATTAATGCCAAACCCTATACCTAAAGCGCCGTGGCAAGATATATCTGTGGATTTTATTACCAGATTACCCGAGGCTCAAGGGTATGATGCAATATTCGTAGTATGTGACTGCTTCACAAAGGAGGTCCATATTATTCCTACTACTACAGAAACCTCATCATTAGGCTTGGCGCGCCTCTATCTAAATCAGGTATGGCAGTTACATGGGTTACCCAATACCGTTTTCTCCAATCGCAGACCACAATTTGCTTCTGTGTTTATGCGAGAACTGAACAACATATTGGGGATTCAAACTAAACTATCTACAGCATATCACCCACAGACTGATGGGCAGACAGAGAGAATGAACCAGGAGTTGGAGCAGTACCTACATATGTTTGTCAACTACCGACAAACCAACTGGCCCAAATGGCTGGCAATTGCCAAATTTTCCCACAATAACAAATTCCATTCGGCTACTTGTATGTCACCCTTTTTCGTGAATTATGGATATCATCCTCGCATGGGAGTAGAACCCAGAAGGGAAGTCAAAGTACAGTCAGTAGAAGACTTTGTATCTAAGATGCAAAAGGTACAAGAGGAAGCAGAGGTGGCATTGAAGAAAGCACGTGATGACATGATGCAACACGTGGATCGTACTCGAGCATGCGCTCCAGAGTACAAAGTTGGTGACTTGGTGTGGCTAAGTACCAAGGACCTAAATATTCCATGACCTTTGAGGAAACTTATGGAGAAACAAGTTGGTCCATATGTGATCTCTAAAGTGATCTTGTCTAATGCGGTAGTACTAAAATTCCCCTGATCATTCAAGATTGATCCCGAGATTAATGTATCCCGCCTACGCCCTTACCGTCCGCCCACTATTCCTGGCCAACAAACTACTCTGCAACCTCCGATAATAGTAGAAGGTGCTCCAGAATACATAGTTGAAGAAATTCTAGACTCACGTCTTCGACGGAACAAATTGGAGTTCTTAATAAAGTGGAAAAACTATACCGACAAAAATAATTTGTGGGAACCCGAAGAGAATTGTAAGCGAGCACGTAATGTGATCGCCCAATTCTTTACACGTAATCCGAATGCTCCGCATCGCATTGCAAGAATGGTGTATGAGGGGATGAAATTCCAGCCTTACCAAAATTTCACAGAGGGGACAGACGTAATATTTTCTCGCCTGGAAGTCGAGGCATAAAAGGGGGGTAATGTTAGGAAACCACCCCATTACCTAATAAAATTTCATTTTTATTTTATTATGTCGAATTACACTACATGATGCCAAATGACGCTACACTTTGATAGCGTGAGAATTTTATTTTGCATGCATCAATATGTACACGCATGTACGAATGTGTCGGTAACAACAATGTACAATATATGTAACATAGTATATAAACCCTAAATATATGCCTAGGGGACCCCAGTTGTGTTCTCCTAGGTATTCCACCTACGTTTTCCGTGTGAAAGGCCTATCTCAACAAACTCACCTATTAATAACCCCTCGCATCAAAACCATCAATTCCCCCATCATGAGCACGGATCCCGCCCTCTTCTTGTAGAGAGAACCCACACGGTCTTAGCTAGCAGATAGTGGGTGTTGCCCTAACAGGTAGATGCTCCATCTAGCCTGTCATCGGTTCAGTTTCTGGGCCTGACGGAAGTATGTCAGGTTTTTGTGATCGGATAGTACCATCACAGGGAATGGCATCCCCTGTAGGTAGTGTCTCCATGTTTCTAGCACTCGGATTACTCCCAGTAGTTCCCTGTCATATATCTCATAATTTCTTTCTGCTTCATTGAAAGAATGTGAGATGTAGCCGCATGGGTGCCAGTCTCCATTGATGTCCTGTTGTCTGAGTACTGCACCTGTCACAAACTTCAAGGCATCAGATTCCACCACAAATGGCTTTGTTGCATCTGGCATCAGCAGTACTGGGGCTTCATTGAACTTCCTTTTTAGCGCATCGAACAACTGCTGGCAGTCGTTTGTCCATTCGAATTTCTGGTTCTTCTTTGTCAAATCATTCAGCAGTCTGGCCAGATCCATGAAGTGTCCGATGAATCTTTGATAGAAGTTCCCAAATCCTAAGAAGGATCTCACGTCCTTCACTGTCTTTGGCGTGGGCCAGTCCTTGATCCCAGCCAGTTTGGTGTTGTCCATTGCAAGTTCATTGGGCCTGACGATCATGCCCAAGAAGTTGACTTCTTGCACATTGAACTTGCACTTCTCTATTTTCAGGTAGAGATTGCATTGCCATAGTCATTTGAAGACCCTTTTGGTCCTTGTCCTGTGTTCTTCTTCTGTCTTCGAGAAGATCAGGATGTCGTCCACATAGATGATGAGCCATCCTTCATCTAGCATGTCTCAGAAGAGATTGTTCATCATGGCCTGGAATGTTGCCGGTGAGTTGCACAGTCCAAAGAACATCACCATCAGCTCGAATAGCCCCCAGTTAGTCTTGAATGCTGCCTTCCACTCATCTCCTTTCTTTATCCATACATTATGATATCCCCATTGAATATCAAGTTTTGTGAAAAATTTTGCTCCCTTCAGCTTGTCCAAGAGGTCTCCAATCAGTGGCAGGGGGTAGTGGTTTCGGATCGTCCCTTTGTTCAGATAGCAATAGTCTTGGCAAGGTCGCAGAGCATCAGAGTCCTTCTTCAACACAAAGAAGAACGGGGATGCCATGGGTGATTTCGACAGTCAGATGTATCCTTTCTCCAGGTTTTCATCTAGAAACTCGTTGAGTTTCTCTTGTTCTTTTGGTGTCAGTGGGTAGACTTTGCAATTTTTGGTACAAAGCCTTCCTTCAAGTTGATCGCATGATCCCATGGTTTCGATTCCAGGAATCACTCAGATGCAGCTTTCTCAAATACCTGTCTGTATTTCTGGTATTCTGGTGGCAGTAGGTCATCCAGGGTTTGCTTGCTGGCCTCTTTTCCCTCATCCTGTTTGTGTGCAAGTCGCTGGGAAATGAATGTCTTTGCTCTGATCCATGCGCTATTCAAGAGTAGATATTGTGGAGAGTCCTTGCTTTTTGTGAGCCTGGAGATCGTGTTCATTTTCCATGTGTACATATGGGTCAGTCCTCAGTGTTCATTGGTCAGGGGTAATTCTTCTGGTGGTTTGAATATGCCAATAACCAGTTCTCCTTGTATGTATGCGATCAGGATGTCCGTTGCATCCTGTTTGTGGGTTTCTTCCATTGCTCATATTTCCATGCTGGTATCTGACAGTAGTTCCTCATCAGGTACTTCTTTGACCTTCACTTGAGGGGGAGTTTCCCTGGGCATAGGTACTTCAGCGTTGATGGTACTGTGATCTGGGGTCCTATAATCATGGGTTGGGGTAGTCCTCTGTTGAGGGTCATTTGTCCTGTTTTGTGGTGTTGTTTTCACGTTCCTTTTGCCAGTGCTTCCCTCCCCTGTGGAGGTTAGCAATTCCTTCATCTTTTGCACGATTCATCATGCCCTGTCGCATTCATTGTTTTTGCCCTTTTCCAGTTGCTTCTTCTTCTGGTTTTCTCAGGTCTTGGCAACAGCATGTCATGCTGCTTCAAGGTTTCTGGTTTCTCTAGGAGTGCCACTCCTGGTCTTTGCAGCAGCTATCTGGGTGGAATTCAGTTCTTTGGCTTTTCTTTTGGAAACCCTTTCCTTTGTCTTTGCCACGGCTAGTTGTGCTCAGGCAAGGTTTCTCTCCTTCTCTTTGGAGAGTCTTTCTCTGGTTTTTGCCACAGCCAATCTGGCTCAGGCAAGGCTCCTCTGTTTCTCTTCAGAGAGCCTCTGTCTTGTCTTGGCTACGATGTGTTGAATTCGTGCCATTCTATAAGGGCAACCTAAGCCTCTAGCAAAGGGAAATCTGAAGTTAAAATTATACTACATAGTACAGGGATTGGGGACACACCTAGCAAAGGGAAATCCGAAGAGAAAACTCTAAGGATCCCTTTGCCGATGCCCTGTATATGTGAAGACAAAAAAAATCAAATGATAACCTAAAAATAGAAAAGGCAGAGATAGGCAGATCAAGGCCACCGAATGACATCATACCAAGGGGTAGATGTTGGAAGGGGTGCTCCGCCTCTAAATATAAAACTGTCAACATGCACAAACATGATAGAAAGGGAAAATTAGTAATAAAATCCGGAAAAATCATAGAAAATGAAGAATAGAAGGAAATGAAGTGAGGAAAAATATAGAACAAACGTAAAAAATAGGAGAAACACACAGGGCACCCCCCTAGTCCCCTTACACATTCTGTCATTGGGTGCCTCCCTTTCAGTGTTGACCCTGGGGAGGTTTAGGGTGCTCAGGAGGGCCCATTCGGCTCTTCTTGTCTTCTCCAAGATTTGTTGGATTTGAGCCCATCGTTCTTCATCTCGGAACTTGAGAGTTCCCTTTTTCCAGTCGATGATCGGGTTTACCTCCTGCAGCCATGACAGGCCCAGGATTACCAATTCCTTGCCCAGTCTGGCAACTAGGTATTCCATTGGGTAGTTCCTTCCATTGATATGGAGCCTCCCCTTCATGTATCTTGTGATCGTTCCCTGCTTATTCGGGGTTCCATCTATGTTTGTGGCCCGGATGGTATGGCCTAAGGGATATGTTCTGATCCCTTCTCGTTCGATGAAGTTTGAGTCGATAAAGACTCCTCCTGCTCCAGAGTCGAGGAGCGCATTTGTTGCGACGTCTTTCCTGTTGTCTGACTCAGCTACCCGAATAGACAGGTGCATAGATTGTCTATTCATGGTAGCTAAGAGTACAGATCCTATGGAGACTTCAGCGGTGACTGGTGTCGTATCAGGCCGCTGTTCTAAAAACCTGATTCCTCCATGAGGTTGAGGGCTTGTTCCTTTTCTTCTTTGTCCAGTTCATCCAGCATCGTGTGGATCTTCTGGTAGGTGTCCACCCCAGTCTTCTTCTGGGTGAAGCGGTTTTGGTAGGGAGGGGGCATTAACCCCATCTGGGTGGGGTTCTTTCCATCCCTGTGGTCGGACGATCAGTGTCCCGGTTGGTGACAGATGAAACACAATCCCTTTCGGAGGTGTTCCACTTGTTCTTGGTTCATCAGTTGGTTGATGTCAAGAGAGGGCTGTCCTTTCTTTGTCATTTTGTTTGTCTTCTGGTTTTGCCTGGTCTTTCCCAGGATCGCCATGGCCTGTTTCCATTGGCCTTCATATTTTGAAGCTGCCTTTATCCAGCCTTCGAGAGTGTTGGGTACCGTTTCCATCATGTGTACCCTCTTCAGTAATTCAGGGTGCAGTCCATCCATGAAGTACTCAATCATCGCTGCATCTTCTGTGATTCCTGTCCTGTCTTTCAGGATGCAGAAGTTTGCCACATATTCTTTGAGGTTCCCTGAACCTTGTTTGAGATTCTTGATCTCAGTCTTTGCTGTTCCGGCATCATTGATCGGTGAGAAGGCCTCTAAGACCTTCTGTCGGAAGTCTGCGTATTCACCAAATCCCTCAGATTTGTGTTGCTTGACAAATGCCTGCGCCCAGGCAGCTGCTGTCCCTCCATTCATGAAGGACAGTGTGAAGATGATCTTCTTGTCATTTGTGTCATAGACCTGGTCATTGATTCACAGGTACAGGTCTATCTCCTGCAGGAACTTAGCAGTTTTGGTCCTGTCTCCTGAGAAGTCTGTAGGTGATTGGATTCAAATATCCTTTGCAGGCATCATGGGTGTGGTTGCAGCAGGTTCAGACATCTTGTTATAGAGGTCATCAATTTTGTCTGTTAGGAAGTGGGTGGATGTTTCAGGTGGGGGTGTGTGTGGTCATTCAAAGTCTTCGTCAGTGAGGAAATCTCCTCGTTGTCTGTCGGTTGATCTGTAGAACCAACACTGTGCTGGGGTCGAGTAATGGACTAGTCTTCCGTTGTATCAGTACCAAGATGAACCTGGCTGTGGTTCCACTTCTCTTGGTGGTCAGTCTGGGGTTTGTCTAGACCCAGGTCGTTGTGGTGTGTTTCAAGATGTATTGCCTACACCTAGGTAGGTGGGCTAGCAGATGGTTTAGATCTTATGTTACACAACAGGCAGGGCAAAACTTTCCCAGAGAGAAAATGTGGAGAAAATGTGGAGAAAATTACACTTTTTCATGTAGCAAACAAGGAAAGAAAAACTGGTGAAAATGAGTTATTTTCTCTTTATTTTCTCTGCAATCTGCCTATGGGAAAATATATCATTTGTGTGGAGAGAAAAAAAGGAGAATCTGAAGTGAGAAGAACTTATTTCCTCTTGATTTCCCCCTGATTTTTTCCTAGGAAAAAAAGGTATATTCCCTGCAAGAGCAAATCAAAAATCTCTGGAGAATACAAGTTATTTCTTACAAATTTTGGCCTAGAAAATTGCATGTGGAAAAGTGTAATTTTCTCCAGGTGAAAATCTGGCAAACATGAGGAGAAAATTACACTTTTCCACATGCAATTTTCTAGGCCAAAATTTGTAAGAAATAACTTGTATTCTCCAGAGATTTCTGATTTGCTCTTGCAGGAAATATACCTTTTTTTTCCTAGGAAAAAATCAGGGGAAATCAAGAGGAAATAAGTTCTTTTCACTTCAGATTCCCCTTTTTTTCTCTCCACACAAATGACATATTTTCCCTTAGGCAGATTGCAGAGAAAATAAAGAGAAAATAATCTATTTTCACCAGTTTTCTCTTACTTGTTTACTGCATGAAAAAGGGTAATTTTCTCCACATTTTCTCCACATTTTCTCTCTGGGAAAGTTTTGCCCTGCCTATTGTGTTAAGGGTGAAGCCTCAACCACTCAATCTAGTCGATGTCATTTGATGAGGTGCTTCCTCAACGAGTCATTCAGCACTAGTCTTACTCAGAGTGTCCGACATAAAGTAGATAGTGCACTCTAGCAGGCCTTCTGCATAGAGTTGTTTGGGTTCATGCACTAAGGGGCTTCCTTAGTGGTTTTGAGTAAGTTTACGAGTTTGCAAGTTAAGGCTGTAGATTGCCTAGATCTAAACTAAGGACATCCCTACTATGAGTTGCAGTACTTATACTACAAGGGAGGTCCTTATTGTCCAATCGGAAAGATAGATGCATATCAAGGTAAGAATAAAAACAATAAGCCTCATGCCTAGCATGAGGCATCCAATGTCACAGATCCAATGTCAAGGATCCAATGTCAAGGACATGCTGCAGCGCAGCATGTCGATCATGAGAGTCCAACATCACGGACCTCATGTCAAAGGGCTGTCGTATCACAGCATGTGTGGGAATGGGTTCGGGTGCATGGAGTCACCATGTGTCAAGGGTGCCTTCCATGGGAAGGGGATCAAATGCATGTTGTTGGCATGCATTGTGTGTGTGTCTGGTGTCAAGGACATGCTCTAAGCATGAATCAGGGGGTGCCTCCTGTCTGGAGGGGATCATTGGGTACGTTGGGTCATTTGGGTCTCATGAGTTACAAGGAAAATTGTAACACAATGCAACCACAACCGATGGGCTGACCAAATGAGGGCAACCGCAACTGCAAAATAACTGAACCGCAGTCCGGTTTGGCTTGGTTTTGGTTTTTTTTCAGTTCAATGAACCAGACTTTCAAACACTAAAAGGGAAGCCTTGGAGAAATTCTGAGATCTAGCTTCAGGAGAGGGCATCTGAAATGTTGTCATGGCTTGAGACGTAGGTGGTGTGTAGCAGAACATTGGCCCTTGCTTGAAGCAGGTATACATGCTTGAGTATCTTGTTTGTTTCCAGGCTCCTCAACTGACCTTTGTTTACCACTGTGACAATTCCAGAATTGTCTGAACGCACCAGTATGTTGCTGCCTTGTAGGAGATTGAGCTGGATGGTGAGGTGCATACTGAGTTCCATGGCTACTGCCTCTGCCCAGCCAATGTTGAAGGCTTTCTTTGGGCCTACCTTGAAACCTGGGGCATATTTCCATACTGCAAAAAATTCACCTAGAACGACACCAATGCCAAAGGAGGTACTTGTGTCTCCCCACCAGTTCAAATCAACTATATCCTGATTCAACAGAGGAACTTCATTTGGGAGCTGGTGCAGAAGGAAATGAATCTATGATAGATCATATTGGACTGATGGTGTTGCCTGCAATTTGGCTCAGGGTGAGGTAAAGTTCTGTGAGAAAAGCGAGATTGAGTGAAGAAAAGGTCTGATGAGGGGGAATATGCAGGAGATGTGTACTAGCTTTCCATGGAGACTGGCTGCTTTGCATGCTGAGAAGGATGCATTTGGGCATTGCCATTCCTTCATTAGTAGTTCAGTGGATTGTAATTTCTCTTTTGGGGGAGCTACCGACTTGCGCTCTAAGTTCCAATCGAATCCAATGTATCTGTGGATTGGGGAGAGTGGGCAGAGCTTCTCAATGCTCCATGGCACCCCGAAGTACCCTGTCAGGTCCATGAACCCCTCCTGTGTCCAGGTTTGATGGGGGAGCTGGATGGCCAAGAAGTCGTCTACCCACTTTCGGATCAACCCAAAGTTGGCTGCTCCATAAATGGCAACAAGCATGTCGGCAATGGCACTGAATACACTGGTGCTCGAGGTGAGGCCAAACATGACAGCTCTGTCGACATAGACTAGACCATCCCAGAAGATGCAGAGGGCATGTTGCTGGTTGGGGTGAACAGGTATGAGGCAGTATGCAGCTGATATGTTGAAGGTTGCTGCAACGCAACCAGGGGGAAGTGAAAGTATGAGCTCTGCTGTGCGGTTGAAGGTGCCCCAGGATGTGGGAAGGTCATTGGATCTCACCCCAGCATTGACAGATGCGACGTTGGGATCATTCCTGGGAAATGACATGTCTTGAATTAGCTGGAGCTTGCTTGAGTGTGGTTTGGGGACCAGTCCTAGCAGGGATGTTGGAAATGGACCTATTATGGACTCTAAGGTGTCTGGGGTGTAAGCTTCTGAATAACGGCCTGCTGCTTGTTTTCTGGCAATGTAAGAGTGTATAAAGTCAGGGTCTAAAAGTGATGAAGTGTGGTTGGCAAAAAATATATGAGCGGGGAGGGGTTTCCCTGATACCAACATCAAAACCCTCCCAAAGACCTGTAATTATGTGTTTCCAATCCTCATATAAACTGTATTTACAAAGAATTTCCTTAGCATGGGGGTGTGACCACAGTTTGAGGGTCAGGTGCAGGACTTGCAGGTGGTGGCTCCATGACTGGACTCTCCACAGATGCTGCATCCATGGAAGGTGGTGCAGGTGTCCCCAAAGTGGCAGCTTGAGTTTTGGGACCAGTTGAAGCAGAAATGTTTTCTATTGGGGGCAAGCAGAGCATTTCCACTTCTGGATGAGGAAGCAATGGGAGCAGTTTTCTTTCCAGTGGTGGTGACTTCAGCTTTGCAGTTGGGTGGTAGGTGACCTGATCCACCGCACTGAAAGCATAAGTTTCTGGACCATTTTCATGGAGTAGATGGGTGGTCAGAATAAAAGGGTCGCTTTGATAGAGATGCAGAGAGAAAGGACTGTGGTGCAGGCTTCACTGATGGATGGGTCACAATAATGGCTAGTGCCACTATGTCAAGTGAGCTTAGATCATGAACTGGCTGTAGTGCAACCATTTCACATTGAGAGATATCATACTCCATAGCGATCTCCCAATTGTGGGAGCATCTAAGGTCCATGACTATTCTATGATGTGCTGCCAAGGCTGTGGCTCTTGCTTCACCAAAATATTCTCTTATACATCCCTCAGCTGCTGCAGAAGCTGCATACCAGTCTACAATGGAAATGCTCTTCTCATTCCTCCAGTCAAGACCTTTGGCTGTCAGGCCACCTTGTGCATTAATTGTGAAGTTTTCTTTGCCTTGAGCTGCTTTTAGGTGAGCAGCCATGGTGAGTGCAGTGTATGGGACATATTGGAAGTGACAAAAGGCTTCCTCAACTTTTGGGGGTATGGCTGTCATGGAGATGATGATTAGCTTTCATGTCATAGCTATTGTTGTAGATGACAACAAGGCAAAAAAAACTAGAATATGGCAATCTAGCTGGACTATAATATGTGAATGGCACTGGGGGGGTATGGCTGCCCTCATACGATGGAGCCTATCACTCATGTAACAGAGCCTATCACTCATGCGTGCAGCATCACCTAGCTGCTTGTGCAGTGGGGATCACCCATATGGCAAGCTAATGCTATAAAATGTGCAACTGAGGCACTGCTACATACAAAAACATTGTGCATGGTAAGATAGGAGACTTACTGACTTTGAGGGAGCTGGCCTTGAAACCAGGAACCACATCAGGCAGGACAAGCTTCTTTCCTTTGTCTTTCAATGATGTGGTTGCAGCTTTCACATGGTTAATGGTGTCCTGGTCAGAGAACAGGGATTGAGGCTGGTGTAAGGTTGCTAACAGTGTGCCATCTTTCTCATAGCGTTTGAGTCAAGCTTTGCGGGATTGAATTTCATCTGCCTGAGACTGTGGGATGGGTCCAGCAGCAGGTGGTGCAATATTGGTGTTAATTGAGTTGTTGCCTCCAGCTGCTGGTCTTGCGACCTGGGGGCTGCTAGCGGGTTGATGATTGCCTCCTACGGGTGTGATGGGTCTAGTGGGGGGGGGGGGGGAATGTTAGGTTGGTTCTGCTGCATTGGCAGCTGATTGGCAGGACAGTCCTGCTGGGCTGGGGGCTGGGTGGTGGGTTGAATCTGCTGGGTTGCAGGGGGTGTTAACGGACACTGGAGGGGTTGTCGAGCTTGCATTCTGGTATTGCTCAGGCCTGCATTGCTAGGTGCTGCGTCTCTCTGTGAACTCAAAGCTCCAGTGGGTTCTCTGATGTTTAGTCCAGTGTGAGCATGCATTAGGGAAAAACAAGAATGGAAGGAGCTTTAAACTATGAAAAGATAGCGAGTTGTAACCCTGTGCAGTGTTTGCACAAGGGTTCACTAGATGGCCACTGAGATCAGCCGAAAGGTAACGAGCTCAAGGTGTGGATTACAAGCTAGGCGACAGTTGTAGAACTACAAAATGATGATGATGGTTCTGGATAAGAGTCGTCATCTGTATCTGTCCGTGATCATGTCTGTAGTAAATATGTGTCAATAAGAGCCATCGTTACACCCTCCCCCCCCATGAAAAATTTTCAAACCACAACCCCCAGCAAGCAGAAAATACGTAAAAAAAAAAAGCAGCACGAGCACGGGTGCATTAAAAAAAAAAGTGTAACCCTGTGCAGTGTTCACATGAGGGTTCACTAGATGGCCACTGAGATCAGCTGAAAGGTAATGAGCTCAAGGTGTGGATTACAAGCTAGGCAACAGTTGTAGAACTACAAAATGATGATGATGGTTCTGGATAAGAGTCATCATCCGTATCTGTCCGTGATCATGTCCGTAGTAAATATGTGTCAATAAGAGCCATCGTTACACGAGTGAGGATAATTAACTATGTAGATTATATGAGCGAATAGTACAATGGTAGCAGTGAGAAGGCTATGGGGTCAAACGATCAATGCGCTGGCATTGACATTCAGCTGGACTCTGGTTGCTGGTGGTCTCTCAGCAGGCTAGAGAGGCACCGACACCCTTAGTCATCCCCAGAAGTTGGTACAGCTCACGAGTGAACTCTGCCATGAACTGAGGGCCATGGTCAGAGAGTAAAGCACCAGGAAGTCCATGTCATTTCCACACATGGTGGAGATAGAGTTCCCCAGGTCCCTAAGTCACCCATCCTTAGCTGCCCCAAGGTCCCATACCAGTGCCATCAAAGCAAGTGACATGCACTGCATGTGACCTTATTCCATGTTGTTATATGTATCTGTAGACCTCCAGATAGAACATTTAGCTTGTTCTTCATACCATATGAATAAAACATACTGCATTAGTAAGAAAGGGGGGGGGGGGGGGTGTCAAGCAGTTCCCAAGGGGGTGTCAGCACCCAAATGCCAGACATCATGTGGGGGGGGCAGACTCCAACCCATTTGCTAAAGGAAATAGGTTCATGACATTGTCTTATGAATTTGTACATGTTTGGTTTGAACTTTAATATTTGGACCATTTCCTATAGCAACTGCGAAAACTTGCTGTGGTGGTAGATGCATGTTTGGCTCTGGTGGCACAAATCCTGAAATCTCACCAACCATGACAGTGTGGTCTTGTTTGGTTCTCAGAGTGGAATGACAGCCCAAACTGTAAAGTTGCATTACAGTAATCTTATGATGCATTGTGTCCTAGTCATGTAAATAAGTTATCTGCCCCATCTGCCATCCTCCACAACCAAAAACTGTTTGATCAAATCCTTGATGCTTTTACCAATGCACATGGCACAACACTACATGAAATGGTCTTGGAGACATTACAAAGCTCTGACCTGAGGCATGCCCACCATCATGCATCCATCCTTGACTGAATGCCTGATTTGTTCAGCCCACCTTTAAGGTGATTCTTGGCAAGCACATTGACAAACTGCTTCCCCAGTAACTTCAATGGTGTGACAAGTAATACAATACCATGCTTGACATAGAGTAGTGTCATCCAATACATGAATATTCCTGTTGCTGCGATTGTAATGATGTTGCCACCCTCCAGGACTTTGTGCACAACTTTAATTTGCCATATACATGAATGAGTCCCTGTTCTCTCCTCCACTTCCCTCTGTACCTGCTCATCACTCTCTGGCATTGTATGCTTGATTGGCTTGGATTGAACTGGCATTTTTGAGCATGTACTGTGGTAGTCAGATATTGTAATTTGTAAAAAAAGTTAAAGTTCGGGAAGTTCAGGCTGTTGTTCCACTCCAAGAACCAAACAAGATTACATTGTCATGGTTGGTGAGATTTCAGGATTTGTGCCACCAGAGCCAAACATGCATCTACTGCCACAGCAAGTTTTGGCAGTCACTATAGGAAATGGTCCAAATATTAAAGTTCAAACCAAACATGTACAAACTCATAAGACAACATCATGGAGCTATTTCCTTTAGTAAATGGGTTGGAGTCTGGGAGGGGGTATCAGGTAGGTTGTTAAAAAAAATTTGGCCTCAAATTATATAAGTGACAATCACTATGGGGCCTGCAGAGTAGGAAACCCATCCCACATTTCACACCTTTAAATAGTGTAAATTGATATATTTATGGTATAGTTTTCATGTATTGATAAACCCCAGAATGGAATAAGTTTCATCAGGAGTTGGACTGAAAATCTGCCCCTAAGAGGAGTGAAAAAAAAGGTTTTTTTCTATATGCAAGGGATGAGTCAATGGGATGAAAACCTCCCAAATTTTGTCCCCAGTTCATCCTACACCAAATTCATCCCATGGGATGGTTTTCATCTTTATATGGGCAAAAATAACACTCCTCTACATGGGCTGAATTTCATCAACTGTAAGGGGAATGAAAGAAGGAATTTCCCCCCCCCCCCCCATTTAAGGGTGTCAAAGGGATGAATTCCTCACAGAATTTGTCCTAATTCATACCATCCCATGGGTTGTTTTCATCTTTATATGGGTGAGAATAACAACCTCTACCCAGGTTGAATTTCATCAACTTTCCAGGTTCTTTGAGAGTGGAAGAATTCATCCACTTTAGGTAGTAGTTTTATCAACAGGTTTCATACTGCTAGCAGTGACTTTTCAACTGTTATGGGTAGTGGTCCCCCCCATTGGAAATCATTTGTTATTGGCTGAAATTCAGGCCATACATACAGAGCATGATCACATTTCAAGCATCATCATCTGAGCTACCCCTATCCTCTTTGAGTCCCTTGCCCTTGTCACCTTCATCCTCCGTGTCTTCCTCCACATCCTCCACATCCCCCGCATCCCCCGCATCATCCTCCGCATTGTCCATATCCTCTGTGTTGTCCCTATCCTTCTCATCCTCATCCACTACGTCATCCAAGTTTGTCATTACAGCAAAATATCCATGTTTATGGGCATAGGCATGCTTGTTCTTCAGACTGGACTTAATAAATTCTTCAACCACCCAACTGTGTGGGAAATGCTTGAAGTAGTGGTGGTGCTCTCAAGCCTAGGAGATCCATCTAAGAATGAGGCAAGAAAGCAGATAAGAATGTACCATTGCAATGATTTTGGCAATGACCAGCTTTGGTTGGCAGTGCCACATAACAGAACAGTCAAGCCCGGCTGTGGCGGTTAAGTCCCGGACACAATGCTACTAATCCTCAGAAAGGCTATGCACACAAGGGATCAACTTACGCGAAGGGCAGTGTATAAATCAGTATCATCCTCAAGGCGCATTGCAGTTTGTAAGTTGAATCCATTACCAGTGACGCTGCTTCCTCTGGGTGGCCATGGTATCATCATCGCAGTGTTTTCTTTAGCAGCTGCAGCCTTGTGCAAGACATCGTTCTCAGCTGATGATGGTTGTCAGGAATGTACGAAGGAGAAAAATGGTGACTGCACCCTTTAGTTCCTTCAACTGAGCCTCCAAGGTTTTTGCTGCTGTCCCTAGTCAAGTGTAGCACAGTAAGCGATAACATCTCAATGCAAAATAGTGAAACACTAACCTCCCACTTTCTTTGCGAGAGAGGTCGACACCGACTTCACCTTACCACCTTGCTTGGATTTTTTAGACACTGAAGTTTTCACCATGAGGATTGGTAGGTAACAACACGCTCTTAAGGACTCAACAAAGGATAAGATCCATGTATAGTCTATGCGCTGCAGAGGCAAACCACAAGATAAGTCTTCTGGCACAAGGGTCAGAAAAACTAGAAGTTGAGGACCACATTATGAGCAGAGGACAACTTGAATGTTCCTGGAAATGATGACAGGATGCGATCAATGCATTCAGGGGGACACATTTCATGTAGACTGGACTTAACGTACGCAGTGGCTCATTGCTCAAGGCCAGAGCTTGTGTGTTGGGAGCAGGAGGTGCTGCAAAGACAGGGATGCAATTAACACATTCAGGGTGATGAATTTCTATAGACTAGACTTAATGTACAGGTGGAAATTGTGCTCATTGCTTGGGGCCAGAGCTTGGGCATCGGGTAAGGGAGTGGGCACAAAGCCAGGGATGCAATTAACATGTTCAGGGGATGCATTTTGCTAGACTGGATTTGGGCTCAAAGTATGCGGCAACTCTCACTGCTCTAGGCCAGAGCTTGGGTGTTGGGTAAGGGAGTGGGCACAAAGCCAGGGATGCAATTAACACGTTCAGGGGATGCATTTTGCTAGACTGGATTTGGGCTCAAAGTACACAGTGACTCTCATTGCTCTAGGCCAGAGCTTGGGTGTTGGGTAAGGGAGTGGGTGCAAAGCCAGGAATGCAATTAACATGTTCAGGGGATGCATTTTGCTAGACTGGATTTGGGCTCAAAGTATGCAGCAACTCTCATTGCTCTAGGCCGGACCTTGGGCAAACAACATTAGTTGATGGTACCAGAAGCTGATGGATGCAAATAATGTAAATGCACAGGGAGACGTTACATTGCTAGCGTTCCGGATCTTCAACTTGGTGTGGGTGGTCGCATGGGTAGACTAACAAAACCTGCAATATATAAAGTAGGTTACAAGTCAGGAAATCCACAGCGCAATAGAATGTCCACAAACCAGAAATCCCCCCACATTCACCCTGCTATTCACCATCGTGTTGGGAGCATTATTAGCATCAGTGATGGCACCTCCAATGTTGAGGAAAGTCTGATGGAACCAGACACAGAGCTTGAAAGTTATATGGTGGAGAACCAACTTGGCCTACTGGAGAATAGGGTGTGGGTTGACCATCCTGATGTCTCCAATGTCTCAGGTAAGCACTGGTTTGTCTGCAGGCAAATGGAAGCTGAAGACTCCACATAGATACCAGACAAGCCAGCCCAGTCCCTAATGGGGATGTAGATGTCAGTACCCAACCATCAGAACAAAAGGTATGCGATGATACTTACTTGATAGGTTGCCATGACATACCATCAGAAATACAGGAGAACGTCACAATCCAGATCTACATTGATAATAGCCACCTAGTGAACCCAGTCTTCAACATGAATGTCCAACGAGTAAAGAAGCGGGGCAGAAAGCAAGGGGACAAGAGAAAGAAAGACAACAAGAGAAAGAAAGACAACAAGAGAAAGAAAGACAATGATGGTGGGCAGAATAAGCAGTGGAAAGTAATTATAACAGGCACATAGGATAAATTATAGAGTATCTAAATATTCTATGCTTCATAAAAACTTGATCACTTATATGCATGCGTCTTCCTCGCCTCCTTGCAAAGACCAGACATCAGTCCATCATTCCATTGTTTTTCCTCCTTTGTCTCATGGCCGACACACAGTTCATCAGGACTGAACTCCAAGCATTCCTCTGAACCCAGAGACTTCCTTGACCATCCTCCATCCAATGGATAACAGCCACCATGACAATTGGTTGACCATCTTCGTATCAATGGTGGATTTGGTGAACATTTTTGCCACAGTGCTCACTGTCAATCACAACAGGTGGCCCATTGTCGCGCATTGGGTGAGGGTGCTTGGGAGAAACCTGTTCCAGAGGCAAGAATCCTGATGTCTTGTAGTGCGAGAACTGGATGGATAGTTGCCCAGATACTTGCATAATTGTAACAGCCACTTTCTTATCTTTATGTTCTCCACCCGTAACCGATACCTTCATTTTTGCACCAGTAAGTCATGAGTCTAGTAGAGGGTGTGCTGGATGTTGCTGCTGTGGGGAGATAGGCAGCTGATGAGAAGAGGAAGCCAACTCAATCTCTGGGAAATCAGGGAGGGGAGTCCGTGGAGTCCATGATGATGGATTCCAAGCGGGCGATGAGAGAATGTAATTCGACATGGGGGTATGACTACCACCATCAGCTGGGGTTTGCTGGGGTGCTGGAGCCCTCGCAGGATGTCTCAGAAGAGGTTTGAAGAGGTCACTTAAAGATGGGGCAAAATCGTATAAGTGGAGACTGGAACTCGAAGGAAATTAGTCACAATGCCCACCGACAGAAATTAGAGTAACATACGATACTTCCACAACATCGTCCTAGTCCAAAACCTCAGTTTTGAATGGATGGGCAGGGTTAATGTGGGTGAACTGAGCGGTTATTCTGAGGCCACTTAAATTGTCCTGCAGAGGCAGAACATCCTTGATGATTGCATGATAACCCTTCATTGGATGCTTGACCTTGCAGACAATGACTTCCATTTTGATCCATGGCATGCGCTCTGATGGATCCGATGCGAATGGATGGGCAATGAGCAGATCTGCTGATGTACTGCTTGACGTAGACTGTTGCTTCATAAATGTGAGTGGCGGGTCGATAACCTTGACCCAATTTATATGGACATGGTGTCCCTGGTAAAGGTTGATTAGTGGTTGGTTGCAAAAGTTTGGCTGTGTACCTACCATTAGGATGTTGTGAAGCACTCCACCATGTACACCACCCCTTCCAACAGCTGTTATGCCACCACTTATTTCTTGGCATTCGGACCATTCAGCGATCCGAACACTTTCAAATTCATCACCACTAATTTCTACTACCCATCCTTTTTCTCCACAGAGAGCTCCACTTATCACTTTGGCAAAGTCACCGATGGCAACATACTTTCTCAAATTGGACCAAGGGACATTTGCTATGCCCTTGCCATCCTCAAGATCCACCTCCACTGAATGAGGATGCATGGCTTTAATAATGCCTCGCTTTTCTGAGGGCTTAATGGCTACCACATGTTCACCTTCAGAAAATTTCCATTCTGAAGGGCAAGGGAATGTTGTGTTCATGATGTCTGGGTGAGGGGCCTTTTTAAACTCGTAAAATGTACTACTAGGCATGGAGACAGAGGTAGACGAGACTGAATGGTGGTGGAATGTCCTAACTTCGAGAGCATGCTTGAACTTACGACCCAAGATGGTCCACCACAAATCATCCTCCCCTTTCTGGAATTGTGTGACACCATGGTTCCTCACAAAGTTCATCACCATGTCCTTGGTAAACAGGTGGGGGGTCGGTGCGGGTACCAGATCATTTCCTTTTCCCAGAAGAAGAACCAACCACAGGAGGGGAAGGGAGGCGAGGAACTAAAAGAAGGGTGATTTGACCCCAGTTCTTGATGGACTGAATGTAGCCTACATCCCCTTTGTACAACCCACAGCAGATGGTAACCCAATCTCCAACAGAGGGGTACCTTTCATCATCCATATCCAATAGCATAATACACTCTTCCATGTCAATCACCCCAAAACCCTCTTGTGAGCGAATAAGTTGTGGGTTAGAATGTAGCAGCTTAGACAGCACGGGGTTCATGAAGGCCTCAATATAAAACCACCCATGAACTGAATCCCGTGAGAATGCAGACCTCAACTTGTGTTCTGGTTGCACAACCCTAAACAGGTAGGCTACAGTGTCGCTCTCCTTCCCTAGCTAGATATAATAAGTCAGTAGGCTATCAAAAAATTGTAATGATTGAGGCTCACAGCGCAGCGAACCCTCAGTAACGGATAGTCTGCATTAGTTGGCATGCATGAAGTGATGGCAGCCGGGGTGTCTGAGTCGTTGGAATCGACATTGTCATCATATCTTGGCCGCTGTGCATTGAGGTTATGTGACCATTCCAAGGTTCCCAACAAGAAGTCATTCAGATCCTCCTCGCCTCAGTCAGGCAGCTTGTTCCCCAGGAGCCCTGGTGCATCTTTCGGTTGTCCAACCTGATCGTCAATGAAGTCATCTAGAATTTAAACAGATTAACAGTGCTCATAGGGAGTGCTGGAGTCAACTTACCAGGAGGTCCATCTCCAGACCCATCAGTGTCCTCCTTGTCACCTACTTGAGCCTCAATGTCGAGGAAATGGCGGACCGCATCTGGGACATTGTTCCTCATGGCTTCAGCAATGTTCCTAAGTTTCCTATGAGCAGATATCAGCATTTTGTATTGATTTTTATTGTATTCTTAGGCTTATTTTTTGTATTATCATTCATTTGGCATGTACTATGTATCTACTTTACTGACTAGCAAAATGAATCAAAAGGAACTTACTCAAGGGGGGCAATGAGGAGGACGGCGGACCAAGAAAAGTTGAAGGTGGTGGTCGGGATGAAAGCGAGAAAGCGTGCGAAACCTGGCAAACAAATGTTGATATTGTTCAGAATGTTCAATCCTCGGCTATCTGGTTATGTAGGGTAAGACATAACCGGATAGCCGAGGATTGAACATTCCGAACAATATCAACATTTTTTTGCTGGGTTTTGCATGCTTTCTCGCTTTCATCCCAACCACCACCTTCAACTTTTCTTGGTCTGCCATCCTCCTCGTTGCCCCCCTTGAGTAAGTTCCTTTTGATTCATTTTGCTAGTCAGTAAAGTAGATACATAGTACATGTCAAATGAATGATAATACAAAAAATAAGCCTAAGAATACAATAAAAATCAATACAAAATGCTGATATCCGCTCATAGGAAACTTAGGAACGTTGCTGAAGGCACGATGCACAGTGTTCTGCTGTTTCATTGATATCAAGGCTCAAGTTGACAATGAGGAGGATGATAACAGGTGTGGAGAGGTATATTCTGGTGAGCTGATCCCCATGTCCCTATGAGCATGTCCACTAACATCCGCTCCTCAGTCATGGCCCCTAAGCATCTCTGTACATGTAATTGTGGCAAGTTGGTCATCCGGAAGACTGAAAGGTGTCATGAGGCAGGGCAAGGTCCTTCACTTTTGATGTCGAGTATCCTTGCACAGAACCAGCTGTCAAGAACCATTCCTCGCCTGATCGGAACCCGCATTCTGTCCAACTCTTTCCCGCACGTCTAACCCAACATTTGTCTACTCCTTCCCAGCCACCTTGCACTGCCCACACTGCTGTGCACCAGGCTGCTTTGTACAGCACCCACGGCTGCCTTCCCAAGGCTGCCATCTAGTTTTGCAAATTTGACTACAGATTCCTGTGCGGCCTCCACTAGGTAATTTATCTATGCAGTTGAGACACTGCCACAGTTCCTGTTTCCGTCCCGCTTTTATTCTGGACTCTAGTATTTAAGTTTAGTTAGTTTCACCTTGTACTCCTCAGTTTGTATATCAACATAGACTCAACTTTAACTTGTCAATCTAAATCTCATTCTACTCCTACCTCTGTCCTCTAAGAGTCTGAACTCCATTTGACTTGACCTCTAGTCTCCCTCTGAAGTTCTAGTCTCATCTGAACTTAACCTAAGTCCCCCCATACTCCTCCCCACATTTACCTGCACTTTCCCACTCCTACCTCCAGACCTTCGACTTGAAATTAGGACACCAGACGAGGTGAAGGGCGCAGCTTCTTACAAGCTGAAGCCAAGTCCTTTCTGTTTCCCCTCCTGCAGAATCTGCATTGACTCAACAATCCCTGCTATTATCACCCACAGTGTCCAATCAGATTCCAATGAGCCCTCCAGGATCAGTTCTTAACAGTATATACAAACTGCCACTTCACTCATCTCTTCTCCTCTTATGACTCCAACCGAAACTCACCAGCGCACAACCAGAAACTCTCAGCACGCCGGTACCAATCCAGGGATCTCTGCAATTCAGCAATCCACACTTCCTAGCCCTCGACCCGCCACAACATTCAGAGTATCTTCCAGACCTTCCAACATTTTTCAACAAATTGGCTCTGGAGCCCCATCAATCAGTGCAAACCTCATGTCTACTCAAGCACCCATGAATCCAGAAGAACCCCGACCCACGACTCCCCTTGAGTACGTAGGGGGCATCAACCAGCCTGAACCCTATGGGTTGGAAGATCATGGTCTAGAGGACGGACCTCCTGGTGGACCCGACGACCCTAGTGGTCCTGACGGCCCTGGGGGCGACCCCAATCCCAATGATCCTGACGATCAACCTCCCGCAGGGGGAAACCCTGATCCAGGGGATAGGTTCATAGATGTTCTTTACAACCTCTCAGAGAGTATCCGCACCCTCCGACAAAACAACGCACCCAAGACTGAGAAAATCAAAGTTCGCGATCCCGACACCTTCAATGGCTCCAACCCAAAGAAACTTAGAGACTTCCTAGTCTTGTGTAATCTTCATTTCTGCGACTGTCCACACATATTTTCTTCTGATGAGAAAAAGATCATATTTATCCTTTCTTACCTTAAAGGATCAGCTCTCAGTTGGTTTGAGCCTGGTCTTAATGACCCAACAGATTCTGCACACTGGATGTGGGACTATGAAGCTTTCCTCGCTGAGCTGGAAAGCAACTTTGGTCCGCACGACCCAGTTGGAGATGCGGAAAAAGCTCTCTCTGACTTAGCAATGAAGAAAGGTGGTCGTATCATGTAATATAATGTTGACTTCTGGGAATTAGCTTCTAGGGTCAATTGGAATGAAGCAGCCCTTCATGACCACTATTTCCACAGTCTTCCACTCCGACTTTGCATAGAAGTTCTTCGGGGTGGTAAACCTGACACCCTTGCAGAACTGTGCTTGAAAGTGCAGGATTGCAATGATATCTATTGGATGCAGGAGGATGAAACCCAATTTGAAACTAAGAATTCCAGAAACTCTTCTACCCCTGTCAAGAAGGACACCCCTAAAAGTTCTTCCCAGTCTACCAATCAATCCTCTTCGAACTCCGCTCGGGGTAACTCCTCCAACCAGCAGTCTTCCACAACAAAGAACACTTCCAAGTCATCCATCTCCGATAAATTGGGGAAGAACAGCAAACTTACTGCAGAAGAACAAGAACGTTGCATGAGGGAAAGACTTTGTCTCTACTGTGGCGAAGAAGGGCATGTAGCAGGAAACTGCCCGAAATCTAAAGCCGCAAAAGCCCGCGCATCCACTGTGATTCCTGAATCCATGGACTCGGAAAAATAGTCCACAACCCTCAGGATACAGCCATTGGGGCTGGGGGTTGCATTGACCTTACCCACTTGGCTGCCTACGTTCGTCTCAATGTGTCTGCTCTTTCTGACCCTGACTCCCTAACCGTTCTTTTAACCTTTCCTGACTCTTCCACCCCTTTCCGAACTCTTATCAACTCTGGCTCCTCCCATTGCTTCCTTGACTCCTCTTTCGTGTTGAATAACCAACTCAGCATGGAATCCATTAACCCGATTGGATTATGACTCTTTGATGGATCTTGCAACTCCACCATAACTCAGGTCATCAAACTTCCAATCACCTTTCCTGCTGGTGAAGTATTCAATTTGTCATTTTATGTAACCTTGCTCGACTCTTTCTGTTCCACCGTACTCGGTCATAACTGGCTGAAGCAATACAATCTGTTGATTGACTGGTCTTCAAGCCAACTCGCTTTCCACTCTGCAGATCATAGAGGTCCAGCACCCCTGATGTCACCTTTGTCCCCGAATCTTCTGGTAGAAATCCTTGACTCCTCCGCATTTTCCAAAACCCCCATTCCTCCTAAATTTACACCCCCCGACATCTCCTTCATCAACACTGCCACTTATGTGCATGCTAGCAAACTTCCTGGGGCAGTAGCTTTTCAGATGACCTTCTCTCCAGAAGGGTTATCCGCCCGCTCTGCCCAATCTGCTAACCCATCCAACCTTTCCAATATTCCACCTGAGTATCACGAATTTGCTGATGTCTTTAATAAGACTAAAGCAGACACCCTTCCTCCACACTGGTCTTACGACCTCAAGATAGAGACAGAAGACAATACTTCTCTGCCTCCGGGCCGCATGTATTCTCTCTCCCCCTCTGAATTAGAAGCCTTACGAGTCTTTATTGACGAAAACGTCCACTCAGGTTTCATCTGCCCATCCAAGTCTCTGCATGGTGCTCCAATCCTCTTCATCAAGAAGAAGGACGGTAGTCTCCGACTTTGTGTCAACTACCGAGGACTTAATCGCCTTATGAAGAAAGACCGCTACCCACTTCCTCTCATTTCCGACCTCCTTGACTCTCCTTGCAAAGCCCGCTTATTCACCAAGATAGACTTGCAGCACGCTTATCACCTAGTCCGCATCGCTGATGGTGATGAGTGGAAAACTACTTTTCACACCCACTATGGATCCTTTGAGTGGTTGGTGGTTCCCTTTGGACTCACTAATGCACCTGCAGCCTTCCAGCGGTTTATGAACGACATCTTCAGCAACATGCTGGATGTTTGTGTCATTGTGTACCTCAACAACATCCTGATCTATTCAGATGACAAGTCCCAGCAGGGGGCTCACGTCAAAGAAGTCCTCCACCGTCTCCGGGAAAATGGACTTTACGCCTCTCCACAGAAATGTGAGTTTCACAAAGACACCATTGAATATTTAGGTTTCATCCTTTCACCAGATGGGCTGCAGATGTCCAAGGATAAAGTCAAAACCATTCTCGACTGGCCCAAGCCTAGGAAAGTTAAGGACATCCAATCCTTCTTAGGCTTTTGCAATTTTTACTGCCGCTTCATTAACAGCTATTCAGACATTGTCATCCCACTCACCCACTTGATGCGGAAATCTGCACCCTGGGACTTCAACAAGAAATGCCATGATGCTTTTGAAAAGCTCAAACAAGAATTCACCCACGCCCCCATCTTAATGCAATGGGTACCTGACTCACAGATGGTACTCACAACTGACACTTCTGACTATGCCTTAGCGGCTATCCTTTCAGTTTACACTGTGGATGGAGAAATCCATCCGGTCACTTTTCATTCCCGCTCTTTCAATCCCACTGAACTAAATTATGACACCCATGATAAGGAACTCTTGGCCATTTTCAAAGCCTTCAAACACTGGCGGCAGTATTTTGAGGGTTCCGCAAACCTGGTTGATGTGGTCACTGACCACAAAAATCTTGAGTACTTCAGCACTACCAAGTTGCTCACCTGCCGCCAGGCCCATTGGTCTGAGTACCTTTCCCAGTTCAATCTCATCATCCACTTCTGCCCCAGAAAATTAGGGGCCAAGCCAGACGCACTCACTAGACGATGGGACGTCTACCGCAAAGGGGGAAATAGCGACTTCGCCTCTGTAAACCCAACCAACTTTCGACCTGTATTCACACAAGAACAGCTCACCTCTTCCCTCCAAGCCACCTATTTTGCCACACCCATCCTTCAACAAGCAGTAATTATGGATGTTGAGAAACTTCACCACGACATCCGCACCTCCCTACCCATTGACCCCTTATCATCCGCACACCTGCCGACACCTGTCGACCCCAACTGGACAATAGATGAGGCAGGTCTTCTCCACCACTTCAACCGGATTTATGTTCTGGACATCGCAGATCTCCACCTCAAGATCCTCCAATACAAACATGATCATATTCTCTCTGGCCACTTCAGACAAAACAAAACCCAGCAGCTTGTCCACCGGGAATATGTCTGGCCAAACCTCTGCACCTTGGTCCAGGAATTCTGCAAATCCTGTACGACTTGCAAATGATCCAAATCACCTCGACACAAGCCCTACAGGTTTCTAAAGCAACTTCCGGTTCCGGAACGACCTTGGAACTCCATCTCCATGGACTTCATTGAACAACTACCCGACTCCGACGGTCACACCGCTATCCTGGTCATCATTGACCACCTCACCAAGCAAGGCATCTTCATCCCAACTGTCAATGAGATCACAGCCCAAGAACTAGCCAACCTGTTCGTCCTCCATGTCTTCTCCAAGCATGGCATTCTGTCACACGTCACTTGCGACCGGGGATCCGAGTTTGTCTCCCATTTCTTCCGCTCTCTCGGAAAAGTGCTCGACATGCAGATCACTTCCGGTTATCACCCACAAGGTGATGGTCAGACAGAACAACTTAACCAGACCTTGGAACAGTACCTCCGTATCTTCTGTAACTATCAGCAAGACGACTGGTCTCACCTCCTTCCCTTAAGTGAATTTGCCTACAACAATGCGCCTGCCGCCTCTACAGGTGTATCCCCTTTCTTTGCCAACAAAGGCTATCACCTGAACATTTCCGTCTTCCCCAAATGCGACTTAGCCTCACAGTGCGCCCGCGAGTTCATCATTGATTTAGACAACCTTCACCAGGAACTTCGGAAACAACTTGTGGCCGCTCAAGAATGTTATCAAGGTCCTGCAGACAAACATTGGGCACCCACACCCAACTTCAACATTGGTGATTTCGCTTATGTCACTGCAGAAAATATTCGCACCACCCATCCCTCCAAAAAACTCTCCGAAAAGAACCATGGTCCTTTTGAAATCATTGCCCGCCCGGGCACTCACTCAGTCACCCTGCAGCTTCTGGACCACATGTGGGCCATCCACCCTGTCTTCCATGTCTCTCAACTATAGAAACACTCGCTGAACACCATTCTGAATCGGACACAACCTCCACCTCCTCCCATCACTATTGATGACGAGCTCAAGTATGAGATTGCCAAAGTCCTCAACTCCAAGGTCGATAATCGACGTCGATGCAAGATTCTCTACCTCGTCCGATGGGAAGGTTACCAGGGAACCGATGAAGAGACCTCCTGGCTACCTGTTATGGAACTTGACCATGCCCAAGAACTCCTCGTGGATTTTCACACCCACTACCTGCAGAAACCCGGACCATTACCCGCTTAAAGACTATTCATGTTACTCATTCACTCAGTCTGAACTCAGAAACAAATTTTATTAAAAAAAAAAAAAAAAATTTCTTGGATCTGACCAGATCCCTACACTACCTCCACTTCTCCCTCTCCATCTTCGTCACCCTCTTCCCCAACTTCACCCTCATCTCTGCCCTCATCCTTCTCTTCACCCTCCTCACCTCCACTCTCACTCTCCTCCCCATCATCTGCCCGCCTTTTCTCCAGATACCTCTGGAAAGCCACCCAGTCATCTCCAGACTTGTGGACCCCACGTCTTTCCCACTGGGACTCTTGCACTGCTCGCTCCACCTCTTCGTCACCCTCGTCGCTCTCCTCCTTGGCGCTTTCTTCCTCCACCCACTCTGGGTCCAAAGTGTCCCAGATCTCCCCCATTGACTCCCGCACCGCAACTGCCACCTCTCCAAACCCCTTCCTCACTGTTTTCACCAGCTGCTGCAGCAGCTCCGCCACCTCCCCACTGTTTTCCGCTGGGCCCATCATCCCCGCTATGGACCTTGCCTCCTTTGCTGCAGGGGCCTCTTGCCCCTCCCACACTACCTCCTTGCACTTATGTTTGACGCGCATGCAATTGTGGCACATGCGTCCCTTCACACCCATCTTGAAACACGAGACCTTTTGATATTTGCATCTGGGCCACTTGTCAGTAAGAGAACACTGAAAAGGAAAATGATTATGCACCTTTTGCAGGGCAACGCGGCCTGCACCCACACCGGACCCTCAGACTCCTCCGACCCCACTCATGCCTTCAACTTGGTGACTTTCTTTTTCTTTGGGGACTTGCTCCCCTTGGCCTCTTCCTCCAAACCTGCGACTGCAGCCGCCCACTTCTTCTCTGCACGTCTTGCGGCCGCTGCCTCTTTTTTCCGCACCTCAGCCTGGCATGCCTCCTCAACCTTTGCAGCCTCCTCTGCTGCCTTTTGCTCCTCCTGCGCCCGGTGTTCCTCCTCCCTTGCCACTTCCTCTAGCTCCTTCATCTCCCTTTCCATCTGCTCCCTCAGTGCCAGCTCCCTCTGTTCATGTTGGGCCTTCATTGCGGCCATTTTGATCTGCATGGAGACTGCTGGGGTGGACATTTCTGATATGTGATGGGAGTCAGAAATGACGTGAAAATCTTTCAACCAATTGCTGCATTCGGAAATTCAACCAACTTCCTCATTCAGACTCAAACCCTCATGTGCCTCATAGGCTCGGCACTAAGGGGGAAATACTGTCAAGAACCGTTCCTCACCCAATTGGAACCCACATTCTGTCTGACTCTTTCCCGCATGTCTAACCCGACATTTGTCTACTCCTTCCTGGCCACCTTGCACTGCCCACACTGCTGTGCACCAGGCTGCCATCTAGTTTTGCAAATTCAACTACGGATTCCTGTGTGGCCTCCGCTAGGTAATTTATCTACACAGTCAAGACACTGCTGCAGTTCCCATTTCCATCCTGCTTTTATTCCAGACTCTAGTATTTAAGTTTAGTTAGTTTCGCCTTGTACTCCTCAGTTCATATATCGACATAGACTCAACTTTAACTTGTCAATCTAAATCTCATTCTACTCCTACCTCTGTCCTCTAAGAGTCTGAACTCCATTTGACTTGACCTCTAGTCTCCCTCTGAAGTTCTAGTCTCATCTGAACCTAACCTAAGTCCCCCCATACTCCTCCCCACATTTACCCACACTTTCCCACTCCTACCTCCAGACCTTCGACTTGAAATTAGGACACCAGACGAGGTGAAGGGTGCAGCTTCTTACAAGCTGAAGCCAAGTCCTTTCTGTTTCCCCTCCTGCAGAATCCACATTGACCCGACAATCCCTGCTATTATCACCCGCAGTGTCTGATCGGATTCCGACGAGCCCTCCAGGATCAGTTCTTAACACTAGGTCATACCATGAAAAGTATATGGTGTTTGACATGTCAATATGTATACAAGCAATGAATGGCAAGCTGTGAAGCACAAGCCTATCTGACACTCAGCACCGAGTTTAGGACCAGGAGGATCTAAGGCAACATGTCGGCCATATTGAACTCAATCATATTGATATGATTGGGATGGAAGATTGCAGTGGTGGGGTGGTTGAAAACTTTTGAGGTGCAAAGAGAAGCTTTGGTGGGGTCCTGGAAATGTGTTTCTTGGTCTATGCTGGCAAGCAGTGAACGAGCATGTAGGTAGTGGCACCCATGCCAGTGGTGGACTCAGAAGTCATAACGTGCATGTGATGGCCTCAAGTTTGACACCATGCATTGTGACTTCAAGTTGGAGATGGAGATCTTCTGAGAGCTTTGTTTTCACAGTAAATTGATTGGCTGGAGCTTAAACAAATCCCACTGTAACTTACATGTATTACACAAAGGCATTGAGTTCAAAACAGTGGTTACAGTGCACAATGTCAGTGACGAAAATTTTTGTAAAATTGTGTGGGAAAAAATGGATACACATGATGGGAAATTACCTCATATGGCAGGAAGGGGGGGTGAGCCGAGGTCCCAAAAAAAAAAAGGTGAGTGGATGTTGGTTTTTCCCATTCTGCCACCCCCTTGCATGGGTCCATATACATGGAAGAACTCATGGTGGTAGAAATGAGGTAGAAAATAATCACAACCTAGCCCACTTACATACCTCCACAGAAGCTGATGAGGTTCAAGACCTTGAGGTTGAGGAGACTCAGAAGGAATGCTCACTCAGCCTTGGCACTTGTTCCCACTTGAAGAATACTTACTTGAGTACTTGGCTGAGTGAGAGTCAGTAGATGCATTATGCTACTCCAATAAGGTTTGTAATGTATGTGAACAGATCATGACTGCAATTTTAGATCAAGGAGAGTGGTTCACTGTTCCACAATAATTTAGTAAAATTAGTTGAAAATTGGCAAATTGGTTGACATCAAATTAGTAAGCACAACATACATATATGGGAATAACATACCCAATATGGCAGGCCTTTAAAAAACTGAGTGGATATATGAATTTTGGGTCCTGACACCCCCTTGCCAGTTGCTGGGAAAAAAAACCGACGGCATATGAAAAATTCCCGTCCCGCCACCCCCTTGCTCACCCATCATAACGAAGCTTCTACCGACCTCGACCTCAACCAAAAATCAGGGAACAAGAGGAGGAATGTTCTTAATACTTAGAACCTCTCAGATCATCAATTTGAAAATAGTTGGAGATGTTTTGGGGCTTATGAAATTGTTAACTCGGTAAGTCAGTGATAGTACTTATGGCATAAATGTCCTCACTCCAAAAAAAAAAAGTTTTGGAATTTTTATATTCCGGTCTGCTTACAGGAGACTAGTCGGGTATGGACCGTGTGCAAGGCATGTATGATCTCGAAGTGGTTTTACTTGGACCGGTAGGCTTCGTCGACACTTTCACTAGACCATTCCAATTTCCAAGTTCGGATTGAATCTAGGCTATAGGACTGCTTCTTGACAATCATCAATTTTAATAACGAGCGATACCGCGGCCCCGGGCCGTGTATAGAAACCTGAACATGGCTTTGGCTCAGAGAATATGAGCTTGACGTGTTTTACATATGATGTCTGTTACGATACCTATTCCTCATCATCTCTGCTAATCACAAACAATTAGGCTCAGCTCGGTATCATTGTGTGGTGAGACTTCTAGTTTTCATGCGGCGTCTACGTGCTAGTGGCGTACGACTCTTCTGTGGCGAGCATGAAGCGAGAGGCAGAGGAAATGCCAATCAAGCGGTTGCATCATCCAATCATTGGAGTTGTTCTGCGGACATAAGTCACATAACGAGGAATACATATAAAAATAGTGATACAATGGGGTAACGGTATGTGTCCATGATTCCCTTCCACAATGGATTTACATGGGGCAGGCATTTCGGATTTCTCTGTCTATGAAGAAACATTGGCTGATGGTCGTGTAGTAGTTAAGCTTACAGTTATTGATCCGCCGATCCTGTACCATCTCTGGTCACCGCACGTGGAAGGGATGGGATACTGCAGACTGGACATTGGATACATCCTTGTGGGGCGGGAGTACGACAACCTTGGCGGAAAGACACCCGTCTTTTTTCTCCTCTCGACAGGGCTGCGTTTTCAGCGGATTCGGGATACCATCGCGACGGTAATAGATGGATGATGGGAATAAGCAAGAGTGCATGGACCGTCGAAGATGGTGGCGCGGCGCACGCGTGCAAGGACCTTGAGAGAGCCGGATTGCGGTTGTGATGAATGGGTACTAACGGAGACGTGAGCGTTTTCTTTTCTTTCGCTTGTTGAATGGGACTGATGGTTACCAGTTAGGTATGCATGTCGTAGGCGGCTCATGCAGTCTGAGGCGGTGGTTTATGCGTGAAGGCGGAAATGGGGCGAGAAGGGGAAGGAATACGTGAGCACTTTACACTTTGCTTCTTTCCATCCTGTAACTCAGTCCATCTGCAGACATCAGGAGTTCTGGCGTGGCGGCTGAGCGACTGCTCTGGTATCACTGAGCTAGTTCGTGAGCTCAGATTATGCTGCTAGTTTCATCACTTCCCATCCAATGCGCTGGGCCGAAACCGATCTATTTCAGTACCAAGCGAGCCTTGAACGGTACGTCATCCTAGGCACTAGAGCGGAATAACTTTCAAATCGGGCGCATAAGTTCACAGAACCGAGATAATAATATACAAAGTCAGGAATAGTTTCAGTTACCACATGCTCCCCAATTCCAATACGGTCGCACTCCTTTACGAATTTAGTGCAACTCAGTCCCACGATGCAAAAATGGCCATCTGGACTTCCAACACGACGCTTTAGCCTGTCCGCATGAGACTTTGGGGAACTCTCCCTCTGCGATCTCGACGGGGACGCTAATCAGGGACGAGCTCCTAACGAAACAGTCTGTTGATTTGGCGGGTGGAGTGAGGTGTCTAGGTCACCTCTATTTATGTGTTCTCGACAATGGAAAGATAGACTCCCCATATAGACATCGAGTCGCTAGTAGCTAGTATAAGCTTCTGAGTTGGAGATGCCGAACCCGCGGTTGCGACTTGTGGTGGACAGAGGAGATAAAGATGGCGGTAACGGGACCTGTTAAGGGGTTGTGGTTGAGTGTGCCGGATGAAGGGGAGGTGGGAGACTGGATGGGGACATCTAGATTGTCGCGAGACGGTGAGAGGGGAAGGGCAATTAGAGTTCCCTAGCTTGCGAGAGAAAAGAAGCATTGTATTGAAGAGTTTGATTGCATGGTTTCATAGCAGTCCCACTTACCTCCCGAGTTTTACGGAAGAACGCAGAAGAGCAGACATTCCATTACGGATGGTGTAACAATGCAGCGATGATAATGAAGGTTGTTGGGATATTGAAGGTGAGTCGAAAAATGACTGCGACCAACTCCAGGATACATGATGTGACAAAGATCGGTCTGATTCGTATCGAAAGATGAAGAAAACTTGAATGATGATACTAAAATGCGTTGTTTCGAGACTCAACGGGCACCGCTTGTAGACGGCGCGTATGGGTCAGTCGCCGCTTTGCGGCAGACGCGCTTTGGCTTCTTCGGTTTGGCTGGAGATAATGCTTATTAGAAAAAGGAAGTCAATGAGAGATGGAGGTCTCGCCTTTCTTCACAACTTCTTGTGCGTTCTCGCCCCCTCGTGTAGGCTGAGTTGCGGCGATAGCAGGGACAATCTCAGTCCTTCTTGGTTTCTGGAATTTCATGCCCCCACATTGTGCACATTTCTGGCAAACTCCTCCTTCATTTCCATGGCAGCCGCCAAGCTTCGTATACCAGTACTGATTTCTCAGTTTGACTATCATGGGTGACTGTACGGCAGCAGGACGTGATGCGTGTTTATCCATCGCACGCTCGAATGTGGCTATTGCGGACTCGGTATCAAGATCCCGAATTCCAGCAATAGTCATGTACGCTGAAAAGACATTTGAGATGGTAATGGCTTCGTTAGAGGCTAGTAAGGACGTGACAGCTTGTTCAATGTTGCTGAGCATAGCTTGCTCAGTGCTGGTGGATAGGATAGTAAAAGGGAGGGATAGGAAGGGAACGGATGATATATGGAGTCAGAGTGGTATAGAGAGTGAATACGTGGAGAACCATCACAGTCAAATTTTAAAACCGCGTTTATTACGTAATCGTGAACGCTTCTCTTTGCTTCGTGCTCTTCGTGCTCTCTCGGGATGGACCTTTACATCGACAGCAAATCTCTGCCAATGACCTCCATCAGCCCTGTTAGGAACATAACGGATGGACTATAAGTACGAAATAACATGCGCTTTTGGAACCGTCAAGGTCATGGGAGCTTCAGGAAGGTAATACATAGACAGGCGGAAGGGGATCGTTTTGTCTATTTACTATGTATATCTTACTTAGGTATGAACAAATGACCGGAAAATTTCGGCTGACTAGATCGTTTCCCGGGTTCTTCCTGCCACTGCTTGCTTGGTCTCTAGACTCGTGATCGCGTGACCACTCACCAGGGTAACTATTCCTGAGGAGGGAAAGATGGACGGATTGGGGGTTGGAGTAGTAAGGTTGGCCCTAGATCTGGTGTAGGTTCCAAGTAAAGCGAAAAAAGAGAAAGATAACAGCGTACTATTAGACAAGGTTAGGAAACTAACTTCAACTGACCATAGCCACGGCCTGCACAGGTAAGGACATCATGAGATCAGTATATATTGCGTCCTGACTTCATTTACCCTTTACGCGGAGATAAACAGCCAGCATTATGGATTCGAAGATAGTTTAGACGGAAGCATTGGCAAATATCACATGACTACTATGCACACGCGTTATAGCCTGCCCTTAACTATCGCGTGTATACAAGTCACAAAGTTCTGTCACCCACTCTCTCTTCATTACTAGTACTTACATTCCAGTTGCATGTATGACCTGAAGAGACCACGAGAGTTGAACTCTAGTGACACGGAATTCTCGTCACCGCCAAAGAAAAAATCGTGTCGAAATAGGGAACATGTATCAGGTGTGTAAAGGGTGTACAGAGAGAAGCTTGGGTTAACAAAGTCTACATGATGTAGATTTGGAGCAAGTGCTGCGTCGCCGCGTCGCTAATTCGGCGGATCATGATGCTCTCCTGGAGTTGAAGGGTATCAATAACGGTACGCGTCGAGCTGTCGCTTTGTTAATGCTAAGAATGATCTGACGCGTGCAATTTGTAGGTGATCAAAACATGATGTACGCGGTCCTGGCTATCATCGATCACGTCAAGACCGCCGTTAAGGAACGAGTGGAAAAGGAGGGGAAACAGATATTGGAGGTCGAGTTGTACTTGAGTTGGCTAGAGGGATTCGATTTTGTTCTCGATGCAGTCGAGGTCAGTTATACGCTGCCGTGATCTCTACCAGGTCAAACTAAACCATAGCCTCCACTACGCAGTCTGGTTTGAACGCCAAGCTCCCTGGTACGGGGAGGCGAGTTCCAGGCCTGGGTCGCGTTTCATTCGCCATCCTCTATCATCTCCTTGAAGAATACATCAATGAAGTCAACGCACATCAAGATGGGTGGTCGTTTCGATACCCCGCTGGGCCCGTTGAAGGTGACCCACTGATAATGTCGTTTGCGGAGGAGGCAAATGATTCCACGACCGACCAGCGCTCGGATGACGCTGTCCGCCGTGCGGAGGAGATACTGGAGAGGTATGATCGCGTGATGGAGAGCTCTGTGGGGAGGTATAAGAGTGAGTGCAATAAACGATTGATGGCAGGTGCGATTGGGAGGAAAGAGGAGAGTTTGGCTAGGGGATGCTGTCTGCTGAGCGAGCAGACGGGGTATGGAGGTACGGATGATATGGGATTTAATTTGTTGGTGAAGACGAGGGACATAATGATAGAATGGAAGCACGAGGTATGGTTTACCTGTGGTGGACAAGTTCTTACTGACTTGTTATTGCAGGGTGGCAGCGGGGAGAACGATGATTGGCGATGACTGGGATAGATCGAACATTGATTGACTGGGATAGATCGAACATTGATATGTAATTTATATGTCTATATGTCACAAGTAGACGATTGGTATCGAGATGTTAGCCAAGGTATATTACAAACAGAATCTGAAGACAGGCGAACAGAGATCCACCTAGACTATATAGGCAAGATATATTCATTGCTTCTCTAAGTCTGGAAATTTGCTGTCGCTGTCATCACTCGGGGGTCCTCCTCCATGCCTTTGGTAGCCGAGGTATGCGTCAGTCGCATCCTCAAAGAGAACCTTCAACAAACCCCTGTCCTGACTTGCAACACCATCAAAGTCAGACTCCTGGAACGACAGCTTCTCCTCCCTCTTCACCTTCTCCCCGACAACTTTCTTCCATATCTCCCATGTTGCAGAGTCAGGAAGCAATGCGTCTAGCATCTTTTTCGGATTGGGGGGCTGGAGAGCTAATACGAGGAACACCACGGCCGCTGTCCGTGTTCCAAGTTGATATCGTTTGATCACAGGATCCCTAAATACTTTCTTCGTCAGAATCTCCGCTTGGATCCTTTCACGATCAAGTGATGAAAGGTAACAATTGTAGACCCAGGAAACAGCGAGTGTCGATAGGAACATTATCTGGCCGAACAGGTTGCCTTGTGGAATTAGGAGCAACTGGAGCAGGAATTGAGTGGTGAGCAGCATGGCAGATAAGCCTATTGCTCTGTACTCCGGTTCGCCTGAAAACTTGAGCGAAAACGCTCCTCTGGTGATCGAATTCACGGCCCCCTCTTCTCCCCGCAGAGCTATAAGCTCTGGCTCCATCTGCGCTTGTAAAACTCCATCGCCTTTAGGAGAGCCTTTGGCGGGGATTGGATGACTGAATTTGAGTATTCCAGAGCCTATGACGAAGCATGAAATCCCGCTGGAGAGGATACCGAGCAGGATCATGGAGAAGCAGTACCAGTCACCGAAGATCCCGCAGGCGATGCAGGCGCCAACGCTCACCGCGATGGGGACACCGGCTAACAGGGTATATGACAATCCTCTAGGAGAAGCTACATCGAGGGTACCGTCTGGGACATTTTCTCGCAGCCTGAGGTCAGCAACGGTCACCATCATTGGCGATGAGTTTCTGCCCTGGATTATCTCCGTCGGCATGGACTGGCATTTCTTCAGGAATATATAACCTATGTGTCCTGTATCCGATATTTTGGTCCCGGAGTGTGTGGCGACGAACTCTGGACCTGAAGACCCGCTTAACCCAAATAATGTGGCTGGGTCGAGGTAGACACCGGGGAAGAGGGCATCCCAGAGCCGAGCACGAGCTAGCCGTCCGTATCGCTTCGCGATGACGTAACTGCCGGGAGAGTTGTACCACCCTAACCACCTCCTCCCTTCGTATACATGTACTGTCGCCATTGCGGACACTGCTTCTTCCCCCCCGAAAAATCCAGCGACAGCGGAGGAGTTGAGCTGGAACTTGGAGCCTTGTAGTGGTGTATTGAGTGGCGGCATGGTAGATTCGTCTGACTCGAATATTTGTAGCTGATACGGAAAAACAAAGCGTTGAGTACCAATACACTTATCGAATAGAGGATGAATGGACTGACAGATGCTTGTTATTCACGAGTTTCAAGTATATATGAGGAAATGGGTGGTTCAGAGGAGGGCAGGTGGATGGTAGTTCCGGCTTCAACCTGGCTTTAGTTATATGGCAAGGTGTAGAGTCCTCGAGGGGACTCGAAGCGATGCTACATGATAGACGCCCACAGGCCTTTGACAGACTGTATTAAGTAGTATTAGTAATAGTATTGACTCAAGTCGACCTCGTCCCTCGATATTTCTGCACAAGAGAGCATCTGACCTGCGGGGGCGTCAATTACAAAGGAAGACGCCTACATGCCAGTGGACATGTAATGTCCGAGTGGGCAAACCCCTAGAGATCAATCACCAAGTGCCGGGAGGATAGTAAAGCGAAATACGAAACACTGCCACTCTCAGGCGATTCGTCTGGCGGCTAAACTGGATATCCAGGACATGCCACATACATAGGCATGTCGTATCAGTTAATTTTATTCAACAGCATTTACATAACACTGATGGGCAACTAGAAGCGCTGATGAAGCTCATTAACTACGTTATGTTTATTTTAATAGACTGCCGCTGAGAATCCTTTTCTTCCTCTTGCTGCCGCTGTGTCGGGGTCCACTGTACTCACGATTATGACAGACCGCACGATGCCGTGGTACGAGAAATCCGTCCTTCAGACACGACACCGACTCTCAACTTGAACGAGAATCTCGCAACTCAAAAGGAGACGTACTCGAACATATGGCACTTCCACCACACGCTTTCCTTATTTCATTTACCAGCTTCGGAGTCATTTTTAGCACAACCTGGCTCGCAACTTCCTCTATCATCCTTCTCTTTATCGAGCACGCAATGTGACCTCCCGCGGTGAACTAACGATCGTATGAGGGATGGGATGTACGATAGGGAAATTTTTACCCACATGTGATTATGGTACTGCAGCAAGCGCAGTATGAGTATGATTCCCCCTCGGGCGCTGCCTCTCGCTCTGTTTACGCACCACGTCCGCTCCGCTCCCTTCCGGATCACAATTACTCATGTTTCTGAGTTCTCCAGATAGCCAAGTGGAGGATGTACATCCTCCTCCGCTTCTTCATACTTTGAGGAGCTGGTGGGAAACGAGAGCATTGGTTTGGTGTGGGGAGAAAGGAGTGCGTGTATAGACGAGGGAATAGAAGAAGGGAATGGTGAGGTTGGGGAGAATGGACAGGGAAGAGGGAGGGGACGGTGAACGTAAAATAAACGATGGGTGGATTAGAGGCGGAGGGACAGGGAGAACTATAATAGAAGGGGAACAGGAGAGGTGAGAGGAACGTACAGATTTAGTTTGCTGGTTATGCTCTCGCTAGATACGAAGCTCCACTGGCAAATGAGTTCTGCTAGGAGGGCAGGGCTTAACCGACACGTTAGCTTTTCAGGCCATTTTGTGATCAGATCATGTCAATTTTTAAGATGTCTGAGTTTAACTACGGAAAGGAAGGAAGCTGATAACCATAGATAGTAGAGTAATGAGCAATTCAGTAGAATGTAGAATGGTGGTGGATGATGATCATGAATTGCATGTAAGTAGTATAGCTGAAGGTTGGTGACATCTATTTCCAGAACCCTTATGTAAGCAGCTTAGTAAGCACCAAGAGCGGCCAAATATTGATTTTGAAATTTTTTTTGAAACTTTTCAGTGCAGATTTATACTCGACTGGATTTGGAGGTTTCATTATTTTTATTTTTTTTGGTGGAACGCTTGAGCCTAACCAGTCAACTCTGACAACTGACAAGGTCAGCATGGGAGGATGCATTAAGTCATGCTGAAGACCCAAAAATATCACCTAGGGGAAATACCCATCTATTGTGGATCTCATCTGGTGAGTGGAACTTGTCTGGATCCCCTTCAAATTTGATGACTTTTTCACATTGTAGTTTCCATATCAGGTGTGCGGACTCAGTTATGAGGATCTCAAAAAGGTGGTTCTTGCCATGGAGCTTCTTGCCCTTTTCACCTTTGAAGTCTGCTAGTACACAACCTAGGATGGTTCTGAACTGTATTTCTGGCCAGGATTCTTCACATCTTAACCATAGGTTTTTTGCTAAATTCCAAGGTATCTCATGATCTATACACCATGTGAGGGTCACGTGATGTGGCCAAATGTTTGGACTTAATTTTTTGAAAGTTGTTCCTTTTCACTCCAAACATTGGTAGAAATAGGTAGAATCAAAAAAAATTGAACATTTTTTGCATGTCTACTCCTTGGGCACTTGACATAAATTGGGGATAGTATTTAAAGGTCCAGTCTGTAGGACCAAAAAAAAGACTGAAACTGAACTGAACTGGACCGATTAGGACCGGACCAGTGGTCTATTTATGGACCGGTCTTTTTCAGTCCAGTTGCTGGTGTTACAATTTTCCTTGTAACTCATGGAACCTGACGCACCCGACGATCCCCTCCAGACAGGAGGCACCCCTTGATTCATGCCTAGGGCATGTCCTTGGCACCAGACACACACACGACGCATGCCAACTGTATGCATTCAATCCCCTTCCCGTGGAAGGCACCCTTGACGCATGGTGACTCCATGCACCCGAACCCACTCCCACACATGCTGTGATACGACAGCCCCCTGACATGAGGTCTGTGACGTCGGACTCTCACGATCAACATCAGCACTCCGTGACATTGGACACCTCATGCAAGGCATGAGGCCTATTGTTTCTATCCTTACTTGATACACATCTATCTTTCCGATTGGACAATAAGGACCTCCCTCATAGTATAAGTACTGCAACTCATAGTAGGGATGTCCTTAGTTTAGATCTAGGCAATTAACAGCCTTAACTTGCAAACTCGCAAACTTACTCGAAACCACTAAGGAAGCCCCTTAGTGCATGAACCTGAACTACTCTACGCAGAAGCCCTGCTAGAGTGCACTACCTATCTTATGTCAGATGCTCCGAGTAAGACTAGTGCCAAATGACTCGTCGAGGAAGCACCTCGTCGAACGACATCGACTAGATCGAGTGGTTGAGGCTTCACCCTTAACATAAGATCTAAACTATCTGCTAGCCCACCTACCTAGGTGTAGGCAATACATCTCAATACACACCACAGTGACCCAGGTCTAGACAAACCCCAGACCGACCACCAAGAGAAGCAGAACCACAGCCAGGTTCATCTTGGTACCGATACAACGGAAGACTAGTCCGTTACTCAACCCCAGCACAGTGTTGGTTCTACAGATCAACCGACAGACAACGAGGAGATTTCCTCACCGATGAAGACTTTGAACAACCGCATGCACCCCCATCCAAAACATCCACCCGCTTCTTAACAGACGAAACCGATGACCTCTATAACGAGATGTCCAAACCAGCAACCACACCGATGATGTCTGTGAAGGACATTCGAATCCGATCACCAACAGACTTCTCAGGAGAGTGGACCAAGACCGCCAAGTTCCTGCAGGAGATAGACCTATACCTGCGAATCAACGACCAGGTCTATGACACAAATGACAAGAAGATTATCTTCACACTGTCCTTCATGAATGGAGGGACAGCAGCTGCCTGGGCGCAGGCATTCATCAACCAACACCAGTCCGAGGGACTCGGTGAATACGCAGACTTCCGACAGAAGGTCTTAGAGGCCTTCTCGCCGATCGATGACGCCGGAATGGCAAAGACAGAGATCAAGAATCTCAAGCAAGGTTCAGGGAACCTTGAAGAATACGTGGCGAACTTCCACATCCTGAAAGACAGGACGGGAATCACAGAAGATGCAGCCATGATCGAGTACTTCATGGATGGACTGCACCCCGAATTACTGAAGAGGGTACACATGATGGAAACGGTACCCAACACTCTCGAGGGCTGGATAAAGGCAGCCTCAAAATACGAAGGCCAATGGAAATGGGCCATGGCAATCCTGGGGAAGACCAGGCAGAACCAGAAGATGAAGGAAACAACAAAGAAAGGACAGCCCTCTCTTGATATCAACCGACTAATGAACCAAGAATGCACGGAACACCTCCAAAAGGGATTGTGTTTCATTTGTCACCAGCCCGGACACCAATCATCTGACCACAGGGATGGAAAAACCCCTACCCAGACAGGGTCAGCGCCTCCCCCCTACTGAAACCGCTTCACCCAGAAAAAGACTGGGGAGGACACCTACCAGAGAGTCCGCATAATGCTGGATGAACTCGATGAAGAAGAAAAAGAACGAGCCCTTAACCTCTTGGAGGAATCGGGTTTTTAGAACAGCAGCCTGATATGATACCAGTCACCGCTGTAGTCTCCCTAGGGTCTGTACTCTTAGCTACCATGAATAGACAATCTATGCACCTGTCTATTTGGGTAGCTGAGTCAGACAATGGGAAAGACGTTGCAACGAACGCGCTCCTCGACTCTGGAGCAGGAGGAGTCTTTATTGACTCAAAATTCGTCGAACGAGAAGGGATCAAGACGTATCCCTTAGGCTATACCATCCAGGCCACGAATGTAGATGGAACCCTGAACAGACAGGGAACGATCACAAGATAGGTGAAAGGGAAACTCCACATCAATGGACGGAGCTGCCCAATGGAATACCTAGTCGCTGGACTAGGCAAGGAATCGGTAATCCTGGGCCTGAACCTGATCATCGACTGGAAGAAGGGAACTCTTGAGTTCCGAGATGAAGAATGATGGGCTCAGATCAAATGAATCTTGGAGAAGACAAGAAAAGCTGAACGGGCCCTCCTGAATACCCTAAAGCTCCCCAGGGTTGACACTGAAAGGGAGGCACCCAATGACAAACTGGCACGAATTCGACACATCGTGGCCAAAACAAGACAGAGGCTCTCTGAAGAGAAAGAGAGGAGCCTTGCCCGAGCCAGATCAGCCATGGCAAAAACAAGAAAAAGACTCTCCGAAGAGAAGGAGAGAAACCTTGCCCGAGTACGACTAGCTGTGGCAAAGACGAGAGAAAGGCTCGCCGAAGAAAAAGAAAGGAGCCTTGCCCGAGCCCGATTGGCCGTGGCAAAAACAAGAGAAAGGCTTTCAGAAAAGAAAGCAAAAGAACTAAATTCTGTCCAGATAGCTGTCGCAAAGACCAGGAGCAGCAACACCCCTAAACAAGCCAGAGGCCTTGAAGCAGCACAACGTGCTGTCACCAAGACCTGAGAAAACCAGAAGAAGAAACAACTGGAAAAGGGCAAAGACAAGGAATGCGACAGGGCACAACAAATTGTGCAAAGGATGAAGGAATTGCTAACCTCCACAGGGGAGGGAAGCACCGGCAAAAGGAACGTGAAAATGACACTACGAAACAGGATAAACTACCCTCGACAACAGACTACCCCGACCCATGATTATAGGACTCCAGATCGCGGTACCATCAACGCTGAAGTACCTATGCCCAGGGAGACCCCCCCTCAGGTAAATGTCGAAGAGGTACCCGATGAAGAACTACTAGCAGATATCGGCATGGAAATACAAGCGATGGAACTGACCCCCGAACAAGATGTAATTGAGGACCACTCAATACTGATTGCATACATACGAGGCAAACCAGTCATCGGCCTATTTGGACCAGCCATAGAACTGCCCCTGACAGAGGAACATCGAGAACCAACACACAGATACATCTGAAAAATGAACACGATCAGCAGGCTCACAAAAGGCAAGGGCTCCCCACGGTACCTACTCAACTCAGACATATGGATCAGAGCAAAGACATCCATATCCCAATGACTAGCGCACGAGCAAGAGGAGGGAAAGGAGACTAGCCAATGGACCCTGGATGATTTACTGCCACCGGAATACCAGAAGTACAGACAGGTATTCGAGAAAGCCGCATCCAAACAATTCCCGGAATCAAGACCGTGGGATCATGTGATCGACCTGAAGGAAGGCTTTGTACCAAAAGATTGCAAAGTCTACCCATTGATGCCAAAAGAACAAGAGAAACTCAATGAGTTTCTAGATGAAAACCTGGAGAAAGGATACATCCGACCGTCGAAATCACCCATGGCATCCCTGTTCTTCTTCGTGTCGAAGAAGGACTCCGACGCTCTACGACCTTGCCAAGACTATCGCTATCTGAATGAAGGAACGATCCGGAACAACTACCCCCTGCCACTGATCAGAGACCTCTTGGACAAGCTGAAGGGAGCAAGATTTTTCACGAAACTTGATATTCGATGGGGATATCATAATGTACAGATAAAGAAAGGAGACGAGTGGAAGGCAGCATTCAAGACTAACCGGGGGCTATTCGAGCCAATGGTGATGTTCTTTGGGCTGTGCAACTCACTGGCAACATTCCAGGCCATGATGAACGATCTCTTCCAAGATATGCTAGATGAAGGATGGCTCATCATCTATATGGACGACATCCTGATCTTCTCGAAGACGGAAGAAGAACACCGGATAAGGACCAAAAGGGTCCTCAAATGACTATGACAATGCGATCTCTACCTGAAGGTAGAGAAGTGCAAATTCAACGTACAGGAAGTTGAGTTCTTGGGCATGATCGTCAGACCCAATGAACTTGCAATGGACAACACGAAACTGGCTGGGATCAAGGACTGGCCCACGCCAAGGACAGTGAAGGATGTAAGATCCTTCCTAGGATTCAGAAACTTCTATCGACGATTCATCGGACACTTTGCAGATCTGGCCAGACCGCTGAATGACTTGACGAAGAAGAACCAGAAATTCGAATGGACACAGTCGTTCGATGCGCTAAAAAGGAAATTCAACGAAACCCCAGTACTGCTGATGCCAGACACAACGAAACCATTTGTGGTAGAATCTGATGCCTCAAAATTTGCAACAGGTGCAGTACTCAGACAACAGGATGCCAACGGAGACTGGCACCCATGTGGATACATCTCGCATTCTTTCAACGAAGCAGAAAGAAATTACAAGATATACGACCGAGAACTATTGGGAGTGATCCGAGCACTAGAAACATGGAGACACTACCTACAGGGGATGCCATTCCCTGTGATGGTATTGTCCAATCACAAGAACCTGATGTACTTCCATCAGCCACAGAAACTGAACCGACGACAGGCTAGATGGGCCATCTACCTGTCACAATTCAACCTGAAGCTACAACACATACCCAGATCACAGATGGTACAATCTGATGCCCTATCGAGGAGAGCAGATCACATAGCCGAAGAAGACACTGATAACGAGGACAAGACCATCCTTGCTGACAAACTGTTCGTCAAAATGATCGACACTGAGCTCCATGGAGCCCTAGTCTCAGCAATAATGAAGGATGACCTCGTAAATGACACTTTATGAGCCCTGAAAAACAACAGAACTCCCCCAATCAAGTCTGCATTGGAGGACTGGAAATTCGAAGATGGCCTGCTCTTTTTCAAAGACAGATGCTATGTGCCACAGGATGAAACCCTTCGCCGAGCGATCATATGAAAATACCATGATAGCATCACGACAGGACACCCTGGACAATGGCAGATGATCGAACTGATCCGATGAGACTACTGGTGGCCAGGAATGGCCAACTTCATTAAGAAGTACATCAAAGGCTGTGCAAAGTGCCAGCAAATGAAAGTGAATACACACCCGACGACCCCACCGCTGACACTGATATCATCTGACGCCAGCAGACCATTCGAGCTGGTAACGACAGATTTTATCATGGACTTGCCTGTGATAAACAGATTTGACACAATCATGGTCGTGGTAGACCATGGTCTTATGAAGGGGGTAATTTTTATCCCTTGCGCGAAGATGATCGATGCACTTGGCGCTGCAGACCTTTACCTGTGCCATGTGTACACCAGATTTGGACTCCCCAGAAGAATCATCTCAGACAGAGACCCTCGATTCGTGTCCAAACTCTTCCGAGAACTCAGACAACTGCTCGGGATTAAGCTATCCATGAGCACCACCTATCACCCCCAGACTGACAGAGAAACGGAGCAAGTTAACCAAGAGCTAGAGGTTTACCTCCGCATGTTCTGTTCGAACAAACCCAAAGATTGGGAGTGTTATCTCCCAATGGCAGAATTCGCACACAACCAGAAGACGCACTCTGCAGTAAAACATTTGCCATTTTACTTGATGATGGGATATCAGCCACGCGCTATCCCCACCCCTTACGAAAAGACGAATGTGCTGGCCGCCAAACAGAGAATCCAAGAACTTCTCTCTGCGAGAAGGGAAGCTCTTGCCGCACACAAACTAGCCAGACAGGCTATGGCTGCCTGAATGAAAGGGCGATACAAACTGTTCAAGGTTGGAGAACAAGTATGGCTTGACTCCAAGAACCTGAAGATTGGCTACCCAATGAGAAAACTGGCGCCAAAACGAGAAGGGCCCTTCATGATTGAAGATGCCTTGTCAAGAATGACATACTGATTGAAACTGCTGCCGAGATGGAAGATCCACCTGGTATTCCATGCGGCTTTACTCACGCGATAACACTCATGGGCGAAACTTCCTGACTCCACCACCCGGCCTTGTGGAAGGAGAAAACGAATACGAGGTGGAAGCGATCATCGCACACAAGAAGCATGGCAAGACACGCCATTACCTCATGAAATGGGTTGACTACCCGACATCCGAAAACACATGGGAACCCAAATCGAACCTGAAGAATGCCCCCGAGATCCTGACGGCATATAAGAAGAGGTACCACCTCTGATGGAAACCCAAAAACCCCCCTCCTTCTTCCCACAATGACACTCCCCAATATGCCTGCCGAACGACGATTCACCTGAGAATACCTATGAAACCGATTGAACGCTGACGCCCTTCGCGTTCACCTCGCCCATGATCCACCAAAATACCATCTAGCCAGGATGTGCTTCTACTATGCGAGCACTATCGAACAGATGGAATGAAATCTAGAAGAAGCAATAAACGATGCAGACGCCCTGGGGATCGAGCAAACGATCCAGGAAATGATTGCACCGCGGTCAGACAGACCGAGAACAGCTGAGGAGAGACCTCACACCCCTTTAGGTCAACACAGACAACCACCGACCTCGCTCTCACCATTCAGCGAGCAGAGTGACAGAGACGAACGACGAGCTCCCTCTGGAGGCTCCTCCCGTTCTATGAAGAACCCGAAGATCGTGCCTAGGGCACCTGAAATAATTGATCTGACCATCCCCGAACCCGAACTGAAGACCACCCAACCGCCTTGGTCTCCCCCACACATGAGACATGCTAGATGTTTCATCTGCCAACAGATAGGCCACTTCGGCCTGATTTGCCAATGATACGTTTGCAAGTATTGCAAACAGCGAGGCCCCAGACACTATAGGATGAACTGCCTGGAGAAACCTCAGAAAGATCGAGAGACCGATCAAAGAGAAGCCGAACACAGACAGTGGCTCTTCTTTAACTCCGGATACAATGATTTTGATGACGACGTGATGGGAAACATGACAGGGGAGCCATATGGAAGGATTTAAAAGGCAGAGCTCAAAATGATGGCATGACAAGACAGACCCATGCTCACAGGGATTACGATCCTCACCATCATCGTTGGCACGACCCTGGCTGCAGCGGCAGCCCTAACCTTTGCATTCTGCCTCTACGCCATCTTCCAAACAGAACCTGAACCCCCGATTACAGACGTTGAATTTGCCATCCTGCAATGCCCCCCTTTCAACAATACTACCGACTCCTTGACACCGCTACCTAGGGCAGCACGAACCAGAAGAACCTGATCATGGTCCAAGTTTGGACATGAATTATTCCTCCATCGTACCCCTCGACCCCAACCTACCCACATATCCAGACCATGCCCAATCAGACCATGAAGGAGAGATGAAGATTTAGGTCAAAGTGTGGAACTTTCGACCATAGCAAGGGGGTAATGTTACAATTTTCCTTGTAACTCATGGAACCTGATGCACCCAACAATCCCCTCCAGACAGGAGGCACCCCTTGATTCATGCCTAGGGCATGTCCTTGGCACCAGACACACACATGGTGCATGCCGACTGTATGCATTCGATCCCCTTCCCGTGGAAGGCACCCTTGATGCATGGTGACTCCATGCACCCAAACCCACTCCCACACATGCTGTGATACAACAGCCCCCTGACATGAGGTCCATGACGTCGGACTCTCACGATTGACATTGGATCCTTGACATTGGATCCGTGACATCGGACGCCTCATGCTAAACATGAGGCTTATCTCTTATTGTTTCCTGACATGCTGCGCCGCAGCACTCCGTGACATCGGATGCCTCATGCAAGGCATGAGGCCTATTGTTTCTATTCTTACTTGATACGCATCTATCTTTCCGATTGGACGATAAGGACCTCCCTCATAGTATAAGTACTGCAACTCGTAGTAGGGATGTCCTTAGTTTAGATCTAGGCAATTAACAGCCTTAACTTGCAAACTCGCAAACTTACTTGAAACCACTAAGGAAGCCCCTTAGTGCGTGAACCTGAACGACTCTATGCAGAAGCCCTGCTAGAGTGCACTACCTATCTTACGTCGGATGTTCTGAGTAAGACTAGTGCCAAATGACTCGTCGAGGAAGCACCTCGTCGAACGACATCGACTAGATCGAGTGGTTGAGGCTTTGCCCTTAACAGCTGGTCTTTCGTTTTGAAAAATATAGTAGGACCGATGAAAAACTGGTTAAAACCAGTTGCAACCGGTCTTTCATCCCAACATATGTTAGACCTTACTCTCACACATATTTACTTCATTTTCGGTCCCTGGATCATCAAAAATGGTCAAAAATTGGTTGAGATATGACCAAAAACATCTTTGTACGAGTATCTTGTTGTATCAGAACAACTTTGATTGCATTGCTTATTACCTGAGCTATAATTGTTTTGGTACAGCTATATAACATCATAAAAGTAACAACAACACACCTAATCATTGGTACCATGGGATTTTATTTATATAACAGCCCAAATGAGTGCAACTACAAACTACAAATTACAAACTACAAACTGTAACGTGAATGCATGTCCTTTCGGTTTTGGCCATATCCCAGTCAAATCTTGACGGAATTGCTTAAATGTTGAATCGATCTATGGAGCATTACAATCTCTATCCATGAATATAATATATATGAGGTAATGGTCATATTTGTTGAGATACATATGTGTTATTTGGCACAATACATTTTACAACAAAAAACCGGTCTGAACCAGTCTTTTTTTGGTCCATGGACCGATTAGGACTGGTCCTAAAGGGTCCAGTTGCAGTCCTCCAATATCTGGGTCGGTCCTAGACCAGTTGTGGTTGCCGGTTGCCCCATTTGGAAGTCAAAAACCGGACTGGACTGGACCTTTAAACACTAATTGGGGAAAAGAACTTATAGGAACTCTTGCCATACATGTGACTATAGGCTACAAGTGCTAAAATATGAATGTGGTAAATGAGTAGGGAGGACAAGGATGGTATGTGTGGCTTATGTAATAAGGTGCTGGAAATAGATGTCACCTACCTTATATGTGAATGGAAAGTGCAGCTTTGTGGAAAAAATAGACTGGTATTTGGCTAGGTCAGTTCGGTTAGGTCAGTCCAGTATAGGGAGGATCACTGCAACAAAATTTCACTACCAAGACTAGTGTTTTAAGGTCTGGTCCAGTTCAGTTTTTTGACTTCCAAATGGGGCAACTGCAACTGCAACCAGTCTAGGACTGACCCAGATATTGGGGACTGAACCGGACCACCTAGGACTGGTCTTTTGGTATAAAATTTGTTGTACAAATATAAACCATTTGTATCTCAACTATTATTACTTGGAACATTAAAAGGATAATATAACACAGTAGAGCTTGTAAATACCCATCATTTGATCCAATTTTTAAGAGAATTGATGAAGATTTGACATATCTATGACCAAAACCAAATTACATCTCCTAAAGACTCAGGCAAAATGTAATGTGACAACTGTAAGTTATATGATGCATACCCTACTGTTAGGGTGACACCCACTATCTGCTAGCTAAGACCATGTGGGTTCTCTCTACAAGAAGGGGGTGGGATCTGTGCACATGATTGAGGAACTGATGGTTTTGATGTGAGGGGTTATTAATAGGTGAGTTTGTTGAGATAGGCCATTCACACCACAAGTGTAGGTGGAATACCTAAGAGAACACAACTTGGGTCCCCTAGGTGTATATTTAGGGTTTATATACTATGTCACATATATTGTACATTGTTGTTACTGACATGTGCATACATGCGCGTACATCTTGATGCATGCGAAATAAAATTCTCATGCTATCAAAGTGTAGCGTCATTTGGTGTCATTGGGCATAATTTGACACAGTAAAATAAAAATGGAGTTTTATTAGGTAATGGGGCAGTTTCCTAACATTACCCCCCTTTTATGCCTCGACTTCCAGGCGAGAAAATATTGCGTCTGTCCCCTCCGTGAAATTTTGGTAAGGCTGGAATTTCATCCCCTCATATGTACACCATTCTCGCAATGCAACGTGGAGCATTCGGATTATGTTTAAAGAATTGGGTGATTGTGTTACGTGCTCGCTTACAATTCTCTTCGGGTTCCCACAAATTATTTTCGTTGGTATAGTTTTTCCACTTTATTAAGAACTCCAATTTGTTCTGTTGAAGATGTGAGTCTAGAATTTCTTCAACTATGTATTCTGGAGCACCTTCTACTATTATTGGAGGTTGTGGAGTAGTTTGTTGGCCAGGAATAGTGGGTGGGCGGTAAGGGTGTAGGCGGGATACATTAATCTCAGGATCAATCTTGAATGATCGGGGTAATTTTAGCACTACCGCATTAGGTGAGATTACTTTAGAGATCGCATATGGGCCAACTTGTTTCTCCATAAGTTTCCTCGAAGGTCATGGAATATTCAGGTCCTTGGTACTTAGCCACACCAAGTCGCCAACTTTGTACTCTAGAGCGCCCACTCAAGTACAATCCGTATGTCACATTATGTCATCATGTGCTTTCTTCAATGCCACCTCTGCTTCCTCTTGTACCTTTTGCCTCTTAGATAAAAAGTCTTCTACCGATTGTACTTTGACTTCCCTTCTGGGTTCTACTCCCATGTGAGGATGATATCTATAATTTGCAAAAAAGGGTGACATACAAGTAGCCAAATGGAATTTGTTATTGTGGGAAAATTCAGCAATTGCCAGCCATTTGGACCAGTCAGTTTGTCGGTAGTTGACAAACATATGTAGGTACTGCTCCAACTCCTGGTTCATTCTCTCTGTCTGCCCATCAGTCTGCGGGTGATATGCCATAGATAATTTAGTTTGAATTCCCAATATGTTGTTCAGCTCTTGCATAAATGCGGAAGCAAATTGTGGTCCATGATCGGAGATAACAGTATCGGGTAACCCATGTAACCGCCATACCTGATTTAGATAGAGGCGCGCCAAGCCTAATGATGAGGTTTTTGTAGTAGTAGGAATAATATGGACCTCTTTTGTGAAGCGGCTGCATACTATGAATATTGCATCATACCCTTGAGCCTCGGGTAATCCGGTAATAAAATCCACAGATATATCTTGCCACAGCACTTTAGGTATAGGGTTCGGCATTAATTTTCCTGCAGGTTTCTCTGGAAATTTCTTCCCCCTCATGCACGTATCACATCCATCCACATACCCCAACACATACTTCAAAATTCCAGGCCACCAATAATTTCTCATTACTAATTCCAATGTCTTCCATCTTTCTGGGTGTCTGGCAGTCAGCATATTATGATGTAACTGGACAATCTCCCTTCACAAATCCTGATCCTTTGGTACATACACCTTTCCTTGAAATAATACCAACCCTTGCTCCTCAGCCTATTCTTCTCCTTTAATATTACCTTTCTTCTCTCCCTTCAGAGCTTTCATGGCTTCCACTACTTCATCATCCATTTCCAAACATTGTCTAATTTTAGACAACATTTCCATTTCTGAGCTATCTATTAATAGATGCCCTTGATGCATAGCGCAAATGCAAAAGTATTCAGGTTTGAGTAAGGTAACATTCTTATTGTCCTCCTCCACCCCCCTTTTGTGATCAATACGTCTGGATAATGCATCTGCTTTCCTCATTAAGCTTCCTGCTTTGTGAACCAAGTGAAAATTGAAACATGATAGGAATAGCACCCAACACGCTGATGATGCTCAACCCAGAAACCCAAACAAAACCCACAAAAAGGCTTTGGATGGTATAACACAAGTCAGAGGAAGGATGTGAGGCCCTCTAGATGTCACCTGTCAGACCGACCATCAAATAGTCATAAAACAACTGCTTGTCGAAGCAGTTCAAAGCTAAAAGAATGTGTTTTGAGGACTTTTGAGGATTCTTGAGGAGTTGCAATGATCTTCGAGATGTTGCAATGATTTTCAAGATGTCACAATATTTTTCGAGGTGTTGCAATATTTTTCAAGGTTTTTTTGAAGAAGTTTCAAGGAATTTTGAGTGCGCAAATATGTTTGGACACAAGATTGGGGGACTAGACGAGTAGTAGAAGTGAAGCAAAGGTGAATTGAGGGAAACAAGAGCGAAAATAGCATAATGCAAGGAATTTCAAGGAATTTCAAGGAAGTTTAGCATAAAACACCAAACTTTGGACTGAATAAGACTAAAATGAACTCTCAAATCACTGTGATCTGGGAGGAAGATGACAACTTTCTTGTTTTTCTTTGTATCTAGTACATCTTTTTATATAAAATAAAGAAACTACCTAACAAGGCTAGAGAACATGAGGCAAACATGTGGAAAACTCGAGGCAAAAGACAATAGAAGTATATCAGAACAATAAAGTGAGACTAGAAAGGGTGAATATAACACATGATGAAGAAATAATAAGAAAGAGTAGCTAAAAGTGGACTGTCCTTGTTATAAATTGAATAAAACATTGGAAACTGCTTCAAGTGGATTGTATGCATGCAGATGCGGTCGAAATGTGTTCGATATACTCAAGATAGTGTCCCATGTGTCCAGCATGCATCTGAAGATCATTTGAATAGGAAATACTGTGTCCAAAGATGTTTTTCGAGGTTCAAGGTTTTTTGAAGATTTTCAAAGTTTCTTCGGACTTCATTCGTGGCCCAACATCAGTGTGATATTGTTCGACAATGGTAGGGGATATGTCTGGCATGTGTGCAATAACCATTTGGATAGCGATATAGTGTCCAATGTCGATTTTTGATGTTCAATGATTTTTGAAGTCTTTCGAGGAAATATTGGACTTGTTCGATGGCCGATATCACTGCGATATTGCTCAAGACTGGTTTGGAACTCATCGACAATGTTCCAAGTGTATATCCTGAGCTGTACAAAGGTTGGGGGAATTGTATTATGGTGGCCAAAGGCATACGAAGAATTTTGAGGTGTTGCAAAGAGTTTTGAAGTGTTGCAAAGAATTTTGAAGCATTCTCGTGACTTTGTAGAGGTTCGTAGGGCTTCAGAGTGGTTCGTATGGGTTTGTAGAGCTATGACAATGATTGTAGATGTGTTTTCCGAGCTTGAATGACAAGGTGGACCTATCATTGTCTCCCAGAGAATGAAGAGTTTGTTGAATGATTGGGTCATTCAGGAGATGTGGAGGAGGAGAAGCAAGTGGTGGTGCAGTTTTGGTGTAGAGTGTGGCAGGTGATAACTGTTGTTTGGCAGGATGATCCGACCAGGCAAATCAATGACGATAACGGGGAACATCAATGTCTTGATCTGCTTTTCTTTTGCAGCTGTCTGAAGATGCTAATGAGTGTGGGCCATGCTTTAAAAATGAAGAGGTTTTGTCATGAATAATTGCAAACTCCTGTTCAATAGCGAGCTTGGAGAGTAGCAAAGCAAGAGGTGTTGTCTTGGGCTCAGTGATTTTTGCCACAAACACAGCAGATCCCATGCGTACACCAATTTGGACAAGGATCTGTCATACATATGCCCAGGCTCCAATTTTGGCAAGGGGTCTCTGAATGTTTAGAGGAATTGCTAGTGCTTGGAGTGAATGGAGCAGGATGTTTTGAACCCCGAGCCAGAGGATGAGGTTTCCCAGATTGAAGAAGCTGGGTGAGAAGTGGGAGATTGAGTTCATTATGATTGTCCATGTGGTAAGGCTTTTTTGCATAGTGGTCTCAAGCTTCAATATTGAATCAGATACTAACTTGTGGATCAAATAGGGCTGCTTGAGACAGATCCATGAGAATCTCATGGTACATATGCAGTTCAGATGTACGGTGAGGATAGAGATAGCTAACTGCTGATTCCCAAGCACTGAAAACTTGGATCCAATCTGCTTCAGTGTGAAGAGGGCACTTGCTATAAGTCTGCTCCTTTTTAACAAGTGTAAACCCTCCTCCAAAATCTTTTGGATCATCAAGATGGTCATAGTCTCGATCCATTGAAGCAAATAATTTTTCGAAGTCGACATACTGGTCGAGAACAATCTTGCACCAGATAGAACAAGGGAGTGGCTCTGTGACTGGAGCAAGTTGGGCTTGAACAACAATCATGTCCTATACCTTCTCTGGAGCAAAGAGACTACATGATTTGTGGGTAGCTTCGAGATAGGGGTCAGACTTAGTGATGGCTGTAAGTTTTGAAAGGTGAGGTGCTGCTGCAAGGACTGAAGATGGGATGGCTGAGGTAGATTGAGAGAGACCCAAGAGTTCTGAAAGATCATTGGATAACTTTGATCTACCTTCCATGTCGATTGATATAGGGTCTTGGACCTGGGCAAGTTTTGATTTAAGAATGGCCCAGGCAACAGTGTCAATAGTGGCATGCCAGTCTTCATCCTCTTGACTTTCTAGAGGCTCTCCTTCATCTGTGCCAATCCAATCCTGAGATGAGATTGGCAGAATTTGAGGTTGTTTTTGTTGATGAATTCCTTGTTTATACTGTTCGACAAAGTCCTCAGCTTCCATGGGGGAGAAACTGTAGAAATTCAACCTAGTGTAATCAGAGTATAGCTCAGTCTCTGTACAAGCAACTGGTGAATACAATAACTGTACCTAGCACAATCAGAGTATAGCTATAAGTACAGTAAGTATTGGTCCATGATATCATAATGTCTAGAATACTCACCTCAGTCTCTGTACAAGCAACTGAGGTGTTCGGATAACTACCTACCCTATATATAAGTGAGCTCAGCTACATAAAGAGTAAAAGGGATAAGAGACACAAAGGTGTCTATGAGACAGCACATCAAAGGGATGTGCTAAAAATAGTACATGCATCAAAAGATGTGATCATGTACGCTTACAGTGTGATAAATGGCACCTCAACACTCCTGCACTCCTCCTCGCATGGATTGGCATCAATGAAGGCCAAGATGTTCCCAGAGATACAAGAACTGTTTTACATCAAGGGCCTTAGTAAACAGGTCAGCAACATTTTTGCGAGTGTGAACATAAGTGAGCTGTAGGTCATTGGACTGTATGTGGTCTCTGAGGAAATGGTATTTGATATCAATATGTTTAACACGTGAGTGAAGGAGTGGGTCTTCAGAGAGGCTCTTTGTCGCAGAGTTATTGCAAGATATTATGGTAGGCAAAGTCTGAGAGTAGCCTATAGCATTGAGTAATGTTTGGATCCAAATACATTCCTTTGCCATTTCAAATGCAGCCATATATTCAGCTTTGCATGAGGATGTTGCAATGACCTTCTGTTTGCATGCCATCCAGGAGATAGTGCCAGAACCTAGAGAGCATATAAAACCCCCAACACTATGGTGGGTGTCAAGGCAGTTTGCCCAGTCAGAGTCACTAAAGGCATGAAGGTTAACAGAAGGGTTGCCTCTGAGATATAGCTGAAGGTCTCTGGTACCCTTGAGATATTGTACCAGTCTTATGGCTACCTTCCAGTGTTCAAATAAGTAGCAATCAAGAAATCGGGAGAGTTGTTCAACAGCATAGGAGATGTCGGGGTGGGTTCCAATTGCCAAATATAGTAGACAACCAACTAGGGAACAATATGGGAGTTTGTTAAGTTGGCTCTGCTCGTCAAAGGATAGGGTGTTGTGGTCAAATTGGCACAGTTTGGAGCCAGGTTCCAGTGGGGCAGATACTGGGTGTGCATCTCTCTGGCCAAATTGATCAACAACTTTGTCAATAAGAGCAGTCTGTGATAGCACCACTGTACACGCTGTTCTATCCCAAGTGACTGCAATCCCAATAAGGAAGCCTGTGGTGTCCAATTCAGAAATAGTCCAGACTTCTCACATCTGACTCTTGAACCTCTCATTCTCGTCTTTGGAGTTGGCTATGGACAGATAATTGTCGATGTGAACAGCAGTAATTATGGTCCCAGAATCAGTCTTGCAGTAATATATACAAGACTCACAGGACAGGCGAGTGAATCCCCAGGATAGCATTTGGGCATTGAGCATTTGATTCCAGATACACCCACTTTGCTTCATGCCATATAGTTAGTGTTTAAAGGTCCAGTCCAGTCCAGTTTTTGACTTCCAAATGAGGCAACCAGTCTAGGACTGACCCAGATATTGGAGGACTGCAACTGGACCCTTTAGGACTGGTCCTAATTGGTCCATGGACCGAAAAAAGACTGGTTTGGACCGGTCTTTTGTCATAAACTTTATTGTGCCAAATAACCCATATATATCTCAACAAATATAACCATTACGTCATATATATACTATATTTATGGATAGAGATTGTAATGCTCCATAGAATGATTCAACATTTAAGCAATTCCGTCAAGATTTGACTGAGATATGGCCAAAACCAAAAGGACATGCATTCAAGTTGTGGTTTGTAGTTTGTAATTTGTAGTTTGTAGTTGCACTCATTTGGGCTGTTATATGAATAAAATCCCATGGTACAGATAATTAGGCGTGTTGTTGTTACTTTTATGATGTCATATAGCTGTACAAAAAAAATTATAGCTCAGGTAATAAGCAATGCAATCAAAGTTGTTCTGATACAACAAAATACTCATACAAAAATGTTTTTGGTCATATCTCAACCAATTCTTGACCGTTTTTGATGATCCAGGGTCCAAAAATGAAGTAAACATGTGTGGGAGTAAGGTCCAACATATGTTGGGATAAAAAACCGGTCGCAACCAGTTTTTCATCAGTCCTACTATATTTTTCAAAATGAAAGACCAGCAACTGGACTGAAAAAGACCGGTCCATAAATAGACCACTGGACCGGTCCTAATCGGTCCAGTTCAGTTCAGTTTTGGTCTTTTTTTCAGTCCTACAGACTGGACCTTTACTACATATAGTCCACACTGAAGTTGCCACACCCAGTCCTCTTTCCCGGGTTCCTCAAAATTGACTGGTTGTTGCATATATTGTACTTCATCATCTGGTAGCAGGCCATAGAGGAAAGCAGTTTTGATGTCAATTTGTTGGGCATCCCATCCCAGTGATGCCACAATGTGTAATAGAATTCTCCAAGATTGCATGTGTGTGGTCGGTGAGGTGGTCTTAGTGTAGTCCTTGCCATAAATATGCTCATAACCCTTGAAAATGACATGTACTTTCCACCTGACAGCCTTCCCAGTTTCATCCTGCTTGATATGGAAAATGGGTTTCCCTTTTTGGATACGCTTCCCCTGAGGAACTTCGGAATGTGGTATCAATTTATAGACACCCATGTCCTTTAGTGATTTCAACTCATCCTGATATCCCTCTGCCCATTGTACAGCATCTGCAGAGTTCTTGGCTTCATCCCATGTTTTTGGCTCATCTTTGAATTGAAGTGACTCCAGATCAAAATTGTCCATCTCTGAGATCATAGCCGGAAGTTCATGTGCCTGATCACCAAGATCGAGATTTTTGAAGGCCCGTTGTAGATTAGTAATGACATCATGATTGGGGAGGGGCTCATCTAAGGCATTAATGGTCCGTCTACCCGCCCTCCACTCTTGACGCGCCTCTTTTATGTGGGTCGTGCTATCCCGAGATTCTTGTACTGCCTTCATTGTACATGTGAAGGATGGTCCCCCATTAGGATTCCTTTTAGTTGGGACCAGTACATGGTATGATCAGCGAGGGGGATCTGGTTGGGGGGCAGGCAGTGCAGTATGATTGGTAATGGGAGGGTTGGGTGGTGGGATAAAATCATCATCATCATCATCAAGTATGGGGTTGAATGTGGGGTTGGCAGTTTCATCAGCGGTGGGGTTGGCTTCTGTGGTGGGCATATGTGTCCATCATGGCTCTCAAGGAAGCAGACATGGAAAGAGCTATGTATTTTCCATGTAGTGCTCTCATAGCATCTGTACGTTTTTGAGTTTGGGTCATAGCCAATCAGTGTACACTCAATCGACTGTTCAAAAATCTTCGGGTTATCTTTCTTTGGTATCAAGACAAAAGCCTGACATCCAATTTCCCACATGTAGGAATAGTCTGGCTTTCAACCGAACCATAATTCCCAAGGCGTGATTCCTTGCAGCAAGTGGGTTGTAGTTTTTGAATGCAGGTGTGTAGCCGTTAAATAAAATTTGTCCCAAAGGAAAGGGGGCAGTCCTGCATACAGCCACATTGTTCGTGCCTTTGCCATGAGCATTCGATGCATCCATTTGACACGTCCAATGTGGGCGGATGTGTGTGGAGCAGTGAAGCATTGGTCAGATCAAGCCATGCCTGCATTTTGCTGGACTTCAGCTCTCCATTGTCAGTAATGTATGTCCTGACTTTCAAGCCAGTTTTATTTTCTCGTGCCAACTCCCATGCCTTGAGCTCAGGAAAAGAGTCATCTTTATGTTTGAGGGGTATAGACCATGGGAATGAGGTAAAATCATCGATGATGTCCATTACATATTCGTGACCAGTATGGGACTTGACCGCATGTGGGCCTGATAAATCCACCCACACCTTCTCTAGATGCCTAGTTGCCCTATGTCCCTCACTCTCTTCTTGTTTCTTTGGGACTGGTGTTCTCGTCTGTTTTCTGACAAGACAGGTGTCACATTTGGGTAGCCATGTAGTGGCTGACAATGATGTACCTGTCAGTGCACCTTTCTTGGCCATATCACACAGGGATTGGTAATTGGCATGGCCGAGGCAACAGTGCCAGGTCTCCAGATTTGACATTCCGTGAATTGTTAATGTGTGCTCAACAGACGCAGAGTGTAGGGTGAGTGAGTAGAGTTTCTTGGAGGTCATGGAACCGCGAGCTATCAACACACCTGTGGATTTGTTAGTTATCCAGCAAGATGAGTCGTCAAAATGTGTGATGGCATTTGAGTCTCCTGCAAGGGAACTGACAGATACCAGCTGAACTGTTGACTTAGGGATGTAAAGTGTGTTATGTAAGATGATTGATGCACCCCAAGCTACCCATAGCTTGACATCACCCACACTGATTGCAGTGATCAAAGATCCTCCCATGCCCTTAATTGATTGGGAAGTGATTGGGCAGAGAGAACAGAAATCAGAATGGTCTGGGGATATGTGAACAGTGGCGCCACTGTCAACGAGGAAGGGTAATTCAGTTGATGAGATATGGGTGCGCTTGGTCTGATTTAAGGGTGTAACAGTGAAGGCACTGTTGTCCACTGGAGCAGTGTGCTTTGTCCAGTCAATGGTGGTTCTTGGCTCCTCCTCGACCACAAGCCAGCCCTCATATTCAATTTCATCAATTGTAGAGGTGGGGGCAGGGTCACATGCTATACCCACAAAGTCAGGGGGTGAGGTCGCTGGTGAGGAAGGGTTATGATTGACCATGACCATGAAGGCGCAGCCATTTATGTCTTTCATGGTTATGGGGATCTTCGAAGTAGTGGGACTAGGTTTTTTCTTTTGATCAGAAGCTGCCCTCTGTGCTGCAATCAACTCAGTAAGTGTCTTCCCTGCCATCCCTCCACCAGGTTTGATGTAGTACTCGATGGTGTGTCCTGACTTCCCACAAGTAGAGTTGCTACAAATGAGTCCGTTTGATGGTCTGGTTGGTTTGGTACAAGCAGTTAGTGTGACAGAGGGACAGAAATCATTGTGGACATCGTTCTCAAGAAGGGATTGCTCATTCTCCAGGAACTGACAAATTTTCATGGAAGTGTATGGTGATGCAGCAGTGGAGGCCATGATATCTCGAGAAATAATTGAATGCATGTGAGGAAATTGTCCGCTGAGAGAGTTGAGGAGTGCGATACAACAAAGAAGATCAGGTTTGATGTCCCCCATGGCAAAGGCGCATTCAATGAGGGCACAAATCTTATCTGCAGTTTCAGGGAGGGGGGTGTCCTTTGTGCATTGGATGGAAAGAGCCTGTTGTAGAAGTTGGACCTGGTGGACCAGTCCCTCTTTTTGGTGGCATGCTTGGAGTGTCTCCCAGTTGATGCTAGGTCCTTTGTCGATAACAGCAGTGGGTGTAGGAACAGCTGTTCAGAGGGAGCAACACTAGATGCTATAAACGCATAAGCAAGCCTCGAGTTGGCTTTGTAATTTGCAAGGGCATGGGGTCCATTCTAGGATGGTTCAATGATGTTGTTGATGACATACTCGTAGAGCCCATTTAAAGAAAGAGCAATTGTAATTTCTTTGCACCATTCTTTGTAATTGGACTTCAGTTTATCGAGCTTCTCTCCTGAGTACTGAACAGACAGTTTAATGAGGGAGATAGATGGGATTGTGGATTTGGACGTGGCTGTGGTCAATTTGGTCATCATATTTGATGGTAAAGTTTTGCCAAATAGAATGGTGACAAAGTATGTAGTAACAAAGGGGTATGCTTGCCGGAAGACCAGATGTGCTCAAAGTGAAGTCCGTGATCCGAGATGGAACGGATGATTGAAATGATTGGACCGTATAGTGTCAAGTGGCTAGGAAGTTTCTACCATTGTTTCTAACAACGGGAGTGGCCCATAACCTGTAGAAATTCAACCTAGCATAATCAGAGTATAGCTCAGTCTCTGTACAAGCGACTGGTAAATACAATAACTGTACCTAGCATAATCAGAGTATAGCTATAAGTACAGTAAGTATTGGTCCATGATATCATAATGTCTAGAATACTCACCTCAGTCTCTGTACAAGTGACTGAGGTGTTCAAATAACTACCTACCCTATATATAAGTGAGTTCAGCTACATAAAGAGTAAAAGGGATAAGAGACACAAAGGTGTCTATGAGACGGTGCATCAAAGGGATGTGCTAAAAATAGTACATGCATCAAAAGATGTGATCATGTACGTTTACAGTGTGATAAATGGCACCTCAACAGAAACCAGCTTCTTGGAGGCGTCGAAGGAAGGCATCGTGGTCAATGGTCCCTGAGATGCCTCATGAACAAGATGCTGCCCATCTTCTGCATGCTTATGAATGCCCTCAGCATCAGAGCTGGTCTCAGCTTGTTTATGGAGAGCATCAGAACTTATATTTGAAACAGTATCGGACATAGAGATTGAGATAAGATGGTGAGTGGAAGGAGCGAATATATTGTGAGAAGAAAACTTGATGATAGCTCAAATGATCAAGCAAACCTGGATTCTCTGTGTGAAGACCACAAAGATCATCCAAGAACAAAGCTCCCTTACCACCCAATCAATGAATAGGCAGTTGAATCCTGTAAAAAGTGAACAGTAAGTTTTCATGTGAGACACCCAAGGTAAAACAAAGTCTCACAATGAAAAGTAGTCTCTGTTTGTAGAACAGGAATGCATGAGTGGCGAAGCCATGAGAGCCAACTACTTTGAAAAGTGAGAATGCCATTTGCTTGGATTGGTGTGCGCCAGACTCACCTGTGCTGCTTGACAACAAGCAAGGGGGCTCTGGCCTGGGAATCCCATACTGGTACCTGGTTAGTTAGTCCAGCCTCAGGGCATGAAAAAAAAAATGACACCTCTAGAACAGGGCCTCAGAATGCAAAAAATTAAGTACATCAAAGCATGTTACAGGACCTACAGATGGTATGGAGAGTGGTTCAGCCCCACAAGAGGCTATAAAACAGTTTAAACACCCGAAAATGAGTCAAATAACATATCACTTCCATATTTGGATATTGTAAAAAAATTATGTCATGGGATCTGCCAATGGCAATTGAATGCACATTCTCTATACCTATCCCAGCAAACTAATTGAAAAGATGGATTCTAGTCAAGGGTCTATAGTACATCACAAAGCCCAAGTGTAAATGTGACTGAACATAATGGGTTCCACGACAACTTGCTGATGCACTGAATGGGTGTTTATGCGGATTGGTTCTCGACGGTTCATTGGGTGGGGTCCTCAAATGCAAACAAGCCGGCTGCGAGACTCAGTGGTTAAGTACATTGTATTGTGGGTGTTCTTCTGACTCATCTTATGTGTCTAGTATCACCTTCAGTGTGTGGAACTTGAGCAAGAGCCACGAAGTTGGGTGTGCATGGCTTGTGAGGCATCGGGGCGAGGACGCGGAGGGAAGCCAACGCAGATGATGTCATATTACCATATTTAGACATGTGCCTGATTACGTAGTTAGTTAGTCCGCCCTTAGCAAAAAAATCGACCCCGCGGCCTTTTTTTTTCGATCCCGGAGCCCCCTTGACGACGAGATGGGGAGATGAAGGAAAGCAGCACTAGGTGAAACATTCCCTGTGTCGAGTTCATCCTCCGACGAGTACGGTGTGCCATGTGTATCAGCCAGGATTCAAAGATCAAAAATAAAGTTGACGGCGATAATTGTAATTATAATCTGCAACTAATTTTTGCATGGATGATTACGTACACATAAGGGTCCGACTCGGAGCAACGAGTGCATGATTGAGGAGAACATACATGACACAGATAAAAGGTCTTCCTTACACATATTAGGTTCGAGCAGAAATGAGTACTGCGATCGAGAAGAACATAGTACACACAGACAAGAGGTCCTTCCCACTATTTGAGGCTTACGTATACCTATTGAAACAATAATATTGAACGTACATTATCGATCATGATATGCTTACAACCGAAGTATACCGAAGACTTGAACGTTTGAACGCGTCCAAAAGTTTGAAACGTTGACCGACTGCCAGTAATCACGTGTCAATCCCACAAACTCCAAACGAAATCAAACAAGGTACAATATGCCACGTCGTTCGACAGCGGCGACATATTCAATGATTCCCTGTCATTTCCATCCGCTCTCGATGAATCATTTCTCGGTATGTCTACTTCTGTTCATTTAGGCCGACCGTTTGAATCTCTGGTCAAATATCTTTTACAGTTGGGCTCGTGTTGCGACTTTCCAGGACCACTCTTGAGGCATCTGACCCTCCTACCATGTGGTTGATCCATTCCTCGACTTGGGTGGCTGCCAGTGACACCAGCATTCCTTCTGACTGAGCTGCAAACTATATGACTGTGACTAGGACTTTACCTGAGGATATGCGTGCAGGAGTAGGCAGTATTATGAATGTTCTCTTGTTCAAATATAAAGCACCTTGTCACTTCACTTCATCCTTTACGCATCCTTTTGAGTTCACTATCAGAGTATAGATTGGTATAGTCGTTTGTCCTCATTGGCTGGTGTCTGCCTGATACAGAGTTTTATCTGTTTGCGAATGGTTGGAGATGTGGCGAGTTTTTTCTCTCTCGCAACTGCAAAAGTCTGACTGCCCACTATTTTAGGTTTTGTGCTTTCTTTTCTACCTCATATGGGTGTCTGTGAGGGATGTGCTGTTGACTTTCGTCGCTTGGAGGTCAAATCATGTTGCAAATGCATCAAACTTGCTGCTGTATCATCTACAGTGGAACGCGAAGTGATTGAGGTGAGTAATAGATGGATATTGAGGCTGTTTTTTTTATGTATGTATCTTCTAGAGAAGGTCCTCAGCTGCAGCGTGTCTAGAACCCAGATGCCAGACATGTAGGTATAGGCCTCAATGGCATAGGAAAACCTCTTGGTGTGTTGTATGATGTTCTCCTCAATCATGCACTCGTTGCTGAGTCGGACGCTTCTGTGTACGTAATCATGCATGCAAAAATTAGTTGCAGATTATAATTACAATTATCGCCGTCAACTTTATTTTTGATCTTTGAATCCTGGCTGATACACATGGCGCACCGTAGACGAGGCCTCTGCTAAACTTTAGCACCCAGCCGAGGCGGCACAGAGAATGGATGAGTAATGAGTATAATCATCGGCGAGGCCAACGACACGTGTTTTCTTTGAAGCGGCGCAGAGGCCTACGAAAACGGCTTTACCTTCGGAACCCGCCTTTACGACGCACCATTTCCATAACTGGTCACTTCGACCACCACTATGCCCTTTCTCCCTGACCCAACAACAAAACCCGGGCCTACAAATGTTCCACGTCATACATGTTCGACAACGATCGCCTGCCTTGCCCAGGGTCCAGGGAACCTCAGTTCAACCTCTAAACAAAGTAACTTTTGTTATTCATTTCACCAATTACAATGTTATTCTATTCTTTTCTAGGTTCCCACCCACTATGGCGTTTCAAAACATGTACCGCCCTTCAAACGAGATGCGAGGGCGCCGGAAAGTACTAGAGCAACAACAACGAGCTGAGACGACGGAGGGGAGGTGCCAGGAGGCTGCCGAGCACAGTTCCCGTAAGGTACACGCCTCCCACGTCCAACTGACGACTGCTCACAGGGCGGATGGGGCGTGTTATTGGTGTGTGAGGAACACTAGCGAAGGGGGGGATAGTGACCCCAACGAAGGCAGGCATGACCACGACAAGACCGGACGACTGAGGGATGACGACAGAATGGTGGGATGACAGGGATGACGACGGAGACGACAGGCCCTGACACCCCTGTCCCAACACCCTCAAGATGCGAGGGAGGTATTTTTTTAAATTGTTACGCCCTGCTCAAAACGCGAAGTACAATCCGGACTTGGAGATCAGAAAGTTGATGTCTATGTACATGTCCTAAGTAGTTCATGTGATCTTATCCCAGCGAGGGGTCCTACTGTAGGTGTTATTGGAGCGATTGTGCATCACGGGAAAAAAATACCAACATGGAAATTTCCCGTCTCGATACCCCATTGTGCTGTGCCCATCGGGAGTACAACTGTGTAAGCTGACAGCCCGTGCAGTGCAAGAGAGCGGCTGTTCTGAAGCGAACTAAGTGACCACATGGTGGCTTTACATAATGAGAGTGTACCAAACTAGTACCTGTGTTATTAAATTTGTCCGTTGTTCGTCCGAGTCATCTGCCAAGTCGTGCGTTTCAAAATTGTTCGCGCAATGATACTAGATTGACCCGAGGTAGCCACTTTCAAAATGAATCAGCACTGGAAATGACTCGGATCAACTGAGTCGATGCTGACTCCTCAGGACATAGGATATATGGGGCCGGTCGGGGCTTCTTTACGATGTAGCTACATTAATAGAGCGTGAGCTAATAAGAACTGGAAAAGATATGTAGCATAAAAATGGAAGAGACATCGATCGCGATCATCCTGAGCCTATAGCGTCCGGCCAGCTTAAATGATGGACCTGCCTACAGGTAGGCCTGCGTCCCTATAGTAGGCAAGTCCCATCTTCCTGATGGCCCATGACACGCTAGAGCTTACTGCCACTGTCTGCCAGTGGTAAGTACTCGGATGATTTCTAATTAAGCGCGCGGCGACAGGCTCGGAGGATAATCCAACACAGCTACTTGACAGCGACGCGAATAAAACTTATAAACTTATTATAAAGGCGATGACTTCAGTTTTACTGCTCGATTCTAGGATCCTTTTCCAGAGCCTGCTCATTGCGCTCGTTCACGATGACAGAGCTCAATGCGCCCCCGATGCTGCGTTACCAATCTACACTTCCCGCTCTCTCTGTACCCACTCTTTCCTCTACTCTCTCTAAATACCTCTCAACAGTCCAGCCTCTACTAACCCAAGCACAATTCGCGCACACTCAGCGCGTCACTGCCGACTTTTTGTCGTCCACATTGGCTGCTGAGCTCCAGAATCGTCTCCATGAGCGTGCAGAGCATGTTGAGGGTAATTGGCTTGGCGAGTGGTGGAACGACGCGATATACATGAGCTGCCGTGACCCCCTCGTCGTCTTTGTTAATTATTTTTTCGTCCATGTCCAGGATCGCACCAGGAAAGATGGCACTCAGCGTGCAGCCGAGCTCGTCAAAGCCATGCTGCCGTTCAGAACCATGGTCGAAAAGTATGGTTTTTTATATATTACACGTCTAATCTGACTTGCTACAGTGGTACACTAGAGCCTGACAAAATACGGGACGCGCCTCTCTGCATGGACTTGTATAAATGGCTGCAAGTGTTTTCTGTTTTATCTTTACTTTGAGCTAACCCCTTTCAGTTTCCATTCCTCGCGCCATCCAGCTCTTCTCTTAGACACTTCCCACAAATTCGCATTGACAGATTCCACCAACCACCTCATCGTCCTCCGCAAAAATCGTTTCTACCTGGTCCCCCTCTCTTCCCAACCCTCCGCTGCCCAACTCCAAATGTAAGTCCCATAAATACCCCATTTCCATCTCTAACTCTTCCCAGCCAATTTCAGCGCATCATCTCTCATGCTGGTCCAAAGCCTCACTCAACTCCTCTCGGTGCACTCACCTCTACCGACCGCGATGCCTGGGCATACGCACGCGAAGCCCTTCTTGCCGCTCACTCTTCAAACTCGGAACTTCTCCGTAAAATAGACAGCGCCATGATCATCCTCTGCCTCGATGACACTGCTCCCGTCACACGCGAAGACGCCAGCTGGGCTACCTGGGTAGGCGACGGCCGGAACCGCTGGTTCGATAAACATCAACGTGCGTCTCTACTTACCCAGCCCAACACGACAGCTACACACTCACCATTCCCCCAGTCATCGTCTACGAGAACGGCCGTTCTGGTTTCCTCTGCGAGCATTCTTGCATGGATGGTACACAAGTCTTGCGAATGAACGAGTTCGTCATTGGCAGTCTTGCTCTGCACAAGGCGGATCTTGGTCCACCCCTCTCCGACTGTACACCCATTGATCTCCCCCACCCCGAAGAGCTCGTGTTTATCACAAACGAGCACATACGCACACTCGTTCGCTCAGCCGAAGCTAAATTCGACGCTCTAGTTGCCGACCACGGACTACAGGTCTGTATCTCCCCCTCTCCTTCACACATACACACTCACCTTTCACCCAGGTTCTCCACTACGAAGCCTACGGCTCCGTCTACATGAAAACCCACAGAGTCTCGCCCGACGCGTGGGTTCAGCTCATCCAACAATTTGCTTTTTTCAAGATGCACGGACGGTTAGGAGCAACGCACGAGAATGCGCAGACGCGGCGGTTCAAAAAGGGCAGGACAGACGTAGTGAGAACCCTTAGCTCCGAGGTAGCAGAGTGGGTCCGAGCCATGGCTGATCCTTCTATGCACAAGGTACATCAAGAATCCGCACACATACCTCACCTCTAACACAGCACAGAGCCCAATCCACCTCCGTTCGCTCTTCCTCGCAGCCATCAATCGCCACATGACGTATTCCTCATGGGCAGTCAACGGCCAAGGCGTTGACAGACACCTCTTTGGGCTCAAAAAGGCCCTCAAACCCGACGAAGAGGTCCCGGAATTGTATAAAGACGAAGCATACTCCAAGTCCAGCCATTGGGATATAGTCACAAGTCAGCTGAGTAGTCCGTCGTTTGATGGTTTTGGGTTCGGCGAAAGTGTGTAGTACATCATTTCTTTAATTTTATTTGCCACTAATGCTCTCTTGTAGACGTGGAGGATGGGTATGGTCTTGCGAACTCTATCGGCACGCACTACATGCACTGGACCATCACGAGCCGCAAGAACATGCGTCCAGCTGAGATGAAACACTACCTTGCTGAGGCGGCAACGGAGGTGCGGGATATGATGGAAGCTGCCAGAGAGGCGGACTCTGTAAAGATGGAACCGAGACTTTAACTGAAATAAATTCATTAAGTTACTAGTACTTACCTGACGTGGAGTCTCGGAGATGCTAGTTGCTACCTAAGTACCTCAGCCTGGTGTCGGCGAGGTATGGTTGAGTTACTTACGTAACGTAGTCGATCATATCATATCGTCGTGACCACCTGATTGCATCCGCACAGCCACTTCCCACTTTCGTCACAGAGCCATTTCAAAGCCACCGGAATATCTCAGGAACCGCTTCTCCGATCGCTTAGAGTTGGCAGGAGACTGGCTTTTGATGGGATCTAGCTCCTCAAATATTTTGGTGACTTTACGTAATTTATTTCCCAAGATAGCAAAAAATGCAGCTCGAGCCATGGCAACACTAGGCCCATGTTTTGTCCAAAATGGTTCATTTGTGGCCATTTGTGGCTCTTGCTAGGGTTAGGATCATCAGGCATTGGCAGTTCATCAGAGTGGAGGGAGGTGGAGGAGAGATGCAGCAGCAGTGCCATAACATAGTTACAGCACTTTGCATAAAGCTTGACAGTTGCTGAAATTTGATAAACATTGGAGTAGTGTGTGTGGGCACACCTACTCCAGGTCACATGACCATATAGTCAGTAGACAGTCACATGTACATACAGGCTCAGGCTATCACTATCACTGTCCCTGCCATAGCTATAGGCAGACTCACTACATCTCCATCTTGGTGATGAGAGCACGATTCGATGCATACATTGCTGCTTAGTCTATCTCTGCTTAGTTCTCTTCTTGTCACTCTTGCTTTCTTTTGTCTCGTGCACCATGTCACAATGCATAACTTGCGTCTAGCTCTTTGCTTCCAGCTTTTAGTCTCAAGTCTCTTGTGCCAGCACCCAGAACCTAGTCCACGGAACCATGGAACCAGCCACATTTGGCTATATACTGGGCATAACTGCTTTGTTAGCACTCAGTATTCTATTATGTCACCAGAACCAGAACCAGAACCAGCCTATCAGTCTCTTCTTCAGTCACTACATTACACTCAGCATGCCAGGTCCAGGACAAGGCAAACAAACTCAGAAGAAGAAATGGTGCAACAACGCGCAACTGGACACAAATATTGTGGCCATGAATGCTGTAATGACAGCATCGAATGTGTCAGCTCCAACTGCAAAAACTGCCATGCCAATGTTGTCGTCACCTAGTAATGACACAGATACATCTAGCACCTTGATGATTCCCACTTTAAGCACTATGGATGAAATTGGCCACTTCTGTAACCCCACAACAGCTAAGTCAACTGCCATTGTATGCTATAGCCTACTATGGAGCATCATGCTAAAGCTCCTGGAGAATGTGAAGACCAGAGCCTTTGGTGAAGGAAAGGAGGAGGGCTACTATGAGGGATATGAGGATGGAAAGCACTTGGTGTTATGATTTGTCTACAGGAACCCGCAAGTACAGGCAGTTCATTTTTTCTTATTCGACTTGACTCTCTCCCGATGGAAGACATCGTGACACATGGTGACTCCATGCACCCGAACCCACTCTCACATGCACCGTGGTACGACACCCCCTCTACACGAGGTCCGTGACATCAGACGCCTCATGCTATATAGCATGAGGCTTATCTCTATTGTTCTCTGACATGCTGCACCACAGCACTCTGTGGCATCGGACGCCTCATGCAAGGCATGAGGCCTGTCTTTCTATTGTTCTTTCTATTTATATTGGATAACGACCCTACAATCCGATTGGACGATAGACATCTTTGAACCATATATAAGCTGTAGTAATACTGTCTGTATTCCTTAGCTTGACCTAATTCAAATAATGGTCTTAGACTCAACCAGAACACTCGACAGCTTAGGAAGCCCCTAGCTGTGATAACTCGAACTCGACAGTTGGAAAGCCTCCAACTGTGATACATGAACCAACAGTCTACTCAGAAAGCCTCTGAGTATGGATAGCTGTATCGACTTAGGAAGCACCAAGTCCCGAACAGAACCTGATACAGTAAGAAAGCCTCTTACTGCAAGAACTGATACAGTTGGAAAGCCTCCAACTGCAGCATACGAAGACTAGGCTGAGTTGAGACCTATAGTCTTAACAAAAGGTCAAGCTGATCTACACCATCCACCTACCTAGGTGCAGACACAACGTCTTTCAGACAAAGCCCAGATAGACCTCCAACCGGAGCATCATCATCAGGAAGAACCCCATGGTATAGATACCAGGGTCGACTAGTATGATACTTGGAACCAGCACAGAAGTGGTTCTCAAGGAGAACCAGTGATAAAGAACCCTGATACCTCAATGAAGAGGATTTTAGATCCTTCAATAAAGAAGAAACCCCAGAATGAGATCCATTCTCCCTATCCAACGACAACGCCAACATGTCTACTGAACCCACTGCATCTACCAAGGAGATTAGAATCCGAACCCCCTTTGACTTCACAGGGGACCAAACGAGAACTGCAAAGTTCTTACAAGAAGTAAAACTCTATTTGAGAGTGAACCACGGAATCTATGACACCGATGAAAAGGAAATCATCTTCGCGTTGTCATTTATGAATGGAGGAACTGCCGTGCCCTGGGCACAGACATGGGCAGAGAAGGAAGACCTAGGAACATGGTCGACCTTCGAAGTGGCGCTCAAAACAGCGTTCACACTGATTGACGAAGCTGGCAGAGCCAGGACAGACATGAAAACATTGAAGCAGGGACAGGACCTGGAGGACTACATAGCGCAGTTCCGAATCCTGCGAGAGATGGTGGGAATCAATGATGACACTGCCCTCATCGAGCTCTTCATGGATGGGCTGAACCCAAGACTCCTCGAGAGAGTCTTTAACATGGAAACAATCCCCACCACATTAGAAGGGATGATCAACGCCGCCTCCAAGGATGATGGACAATGGAGAAGAGCAAAAGCCATAGCTGGGAAGGCACAAGAGGCCTTAGCAAGGAAGCTGCCCAACTCCAAATCAAAGGAAGGCCCGCTCGAGATCAACCGACTCTCCAACACAGAGAGGATCGAGCACATGAAGAAGGGATTATGCTTCATGTGCCACCAACCAGGACACAGAGCAACCGAACATAAGAAAGGGGAGACAAGGGCCAAGGACCGGCCTTTCCCAAAGAACAAAGGCAGAGAAGCCTACTCGAAGATCTGAGCAATCATGAAAGAACTCGATGAAGAAGGAAAGGAGAAAGCTCTCACCTTAATAGGGGATGAGGGTTTTCAAAGAGGTGGCCTGCCTCGATGCCAGGTACCACCGAACTCTCTGTCTGCTCTGTATTACTAGCCACTTTGAAGAATCAATCTATGCATTTAGATATCAAAGTGCTAGGAGCAGGCAGAGGGAAAGCCGTCGAAACCAAAGCCCTACTCGACTCAGGAGCAGGAGGAATATTCATGAGCCACGAATTCGCAAAAAGTGGCAGATTTGAACTACACCCCCTGGAAAGGACAATCAGGGTCAAGAACATAGATGGAACCCCAAACAAGAAAGGGGAGATCTCCCACTACACCAAAGGATTCTTAATGATCAACGGAAGATCGTTCCTGACAACCTTCCTCATTGCAGGATTAGGGAAAGAATCAGTTATCCTGGGTCTGCCATGGCTCAGAAGAATCAACCCAGTGATCGACTGGAGAATTGGAACCTTTCAATTCCAAATGACCAACCGTACCCACCCAGAATTCTCATTTGGGAAAGGGAAAACCCTCATCGGAAGGGTGCGAATGGAGAAATCCGATGACAAACCTCTGGCTTGGCGCCAGAGAACAGTCAAAGAAGAAGGGAAGCCCTTCAAAGAAATGACAAGAGAGGAGAAATGGGCATGGGCACAAAAGATGGTCGCCCAAGCAAAAGAAAAGATGGGCATCAAGACAGAGGTGAAAGAAGAAGAGCGACTTATGTGGCGCTGCATAGCCACTAAAGAACTAGAAAAGCTTGCCCTCAAAAAGAAATGGAGGAACGAGGAACGGCTAACAAAATGCCAGAAAATTGCAGATAAAGCAAGGCAGATGGGAGAAGCCCTTCGGACTAAGCTGGGAAAGAACACAGTACCCACCAAAATAAGAAAGGCAACCATTGAAGAAGTAGAAGATGAAGAGATTGTGGTCATGACTCTTCAAGATGCAGAGCCCATTGGGCCACAAGATGAAGAAGACACTGGGAAGGAAAACCCAGCACAGGCAAACCACGAACAGGCAATGGAACAGGCAACGGAACAACTGAAAGAGACACCCGAACTAAAGATTGAAGACGACGAGCTACTAGTTGCCTACATCTGAGGAGAACCCGTCATTGGAATATTCAAACCAGCTAAGACACCGCTGACAGAGGAATATGACGAGCCAAGATACGGATATTCTCGGACGACAAAGACAATCTCTCGGATCGTAAAGGCAAAAGGATCACCGCGATATGCTTACGGACAAAATATCTGGATCAGGGCAAAAACATCGGTCTCACAACACCTGACACACAAGAAGGAAGGAGACGCTGAACAGAAGACCCTCGACGAGCTACTCCCTGAACAGTACAGGGAGTACCGACAGATATTCGAAAAGGAAGCATCGGAGAGATTCCCAGAATCAAGACCCTGGGATCATGCGATTGAACTGAAAACAGACTTTATGGCAAAGGATTGCAGGGTTTACCCATTGTCACTGGCAGAACAAAAGAAACTCAACAAGTTTCTTGATGAAAGCCTGCAGAAAGGATACATCTGACCATCAAAATCACCCATGGCATCGCCATTCTTCTTCATTGCAAAGAAGGACTCGGATGCGCTACGACCCTGCCAGGATTACAGGTACTTGAATAATGGAACAATCAAGAACACCTACCTGCTGCCGCTGGTAGGAGACCTGTTGGACAAACTGAGAGGGGTGAAATGGTTTATGAAATTGGACATCCGATGGGGATATCCCAATGTCAGAATCAAGGACGGAGATCAATGGAAAGCAGCCTTCAAGACAAACAGGGGGCTGTTTGAGCCAACGGTGATGTTCTTCGGATTATGCAACTCACCGGCAACCTTCCAGGCAATGATGAATGAGATATTCCACAACATGATCGGAGAAGGATGGCTCGTGATTTACATGGACGACATCCTGATATTCTCCAAGGATCAGAACGAACACCAGGAAAGGACAAAGAGAGTACTGCAAAGGCTGGCAGAGAATAACCTATACCTGAAACCAGAGAAATGCAAGTTTGACATCCACAAAGTGGAATTCTTGGGTCTGATCATCCGACCCAACGAAATTGCCATGGACGACATGAAACTGGCAGGTATACAGGATTGGCCTACCCCAACTAACGTGAAGGCAGTCAGATCCTTCCTAGGGTTTGGGAATTTCTACAGGAAATTCATCGGACATTTCGCAGAGACAAGCAGACCACTTAATGAACTAACAAAGAAAAACAAGACGTTTGACTGGACAACCGAATGCGAAAAAGCCTTTCAGATGCTGAAAAGGAAATTTGCAGAAGCACCAGTACTGCTGATGCCAGATCCAACAAGACCATTCACAATTGAATCAGATGCCTCGAAACATGCAACAGGAGGAGTGCTGAGACAAAGAGACACGAATGGAGATTGGCACCCATGTGGATATATATTGCATGCACTGACACCAACGGAACGAAACTACGAAATCTATGACAGGGAACTACTCGCGGTAGTACGATCGCTAGAAACCTGGAGGCACTACCTGATGGGTTCAGATCACCTGGTAGTAATTCTCTCGGATCACAAGAACCTGACATATTTCCGAACGGCACAGAAACTAAACAGGAGACAGGCAAGATGGAGCTTATTCTTGTCAGAATTTGAATTACAGCTTGTTCATGTGCCCGGATCTCAAATGGTGCAAAGTGATGCTTTATCACGAAGGGCCAACCACGTACCGGAAGAAGACAACAACAATGAAGATATCACAATGTTACCAGAGGGTATTCGTGAAATTCATTGACACTGAACTCCATGACCTCCTTGCAGGGAGCATCATGAAAGATGACCTGGTGAAGAGCGCAATTGAGGCGCTAAAGACCAAAGGAACACTGCTGATAAAGTTGGCGTTAGAAGACTGGAAGATCGAGGATGGCCTCCTATTCTTCCGAAATCGATGCTACGTCCCTGACAATGGGGACATATGAAAGAAGCTGGTACAGAAATACCATGAAGGGGTAACCAGCGGACACCCAGGACAATGGCAGACAACCGAAATGGTTAGAAGGGACTACTGGTGGCCAGGAATGATGACGTACATCAAGAACTACATCGCCGGATGCGCTACATGCCAGCAGATGAAAGTCAACACCCACCCGATGACACCACCCCTACAACCAATCAAATCCAAAGCGACAAGGCCATTTGCAATGGTGACGACCGATTTCATAACTGACCTACCGGAGTCCAACGGTTATGATGCGCTCATGGTCGTGGTAGACCATGGGCTTACGAAGGGGGTAATTTTCATCCCTTGCAAGAAAACAATCGATGCACTGGGAGCAGCGACCCTCTATCTGGATTACATCTACAAATGGTTCGGCCTTCCAGACAAGATAATATCGGACAGGGACCCCAGATTCACCTCGCAGCTATTCCAAGAATTAGGAAGATTGCTTGGAATCAAGCTGGCAATGAGTACGGCATACCACCCCCAGACCGACAGAGAAACAGAACAGGTGAATCAGGAAGTAGAAGTCTACCTGCGGATCTTCTGCTCGAACAACCAAGAGAAATGGAAGCACTTCCTTCAACAGCAGAGTTCACGCACAACCAAAGGACGCACTCCACCCAGAAAAGCTCCCCGTTCTACCTGATGATGGGCTATGAACCAAAGGTGATCCCACTCCCATACCTGAAAACAAACATACCGGCTATAGAGAAATGAATAGTCGTGTTGCAACAAGCCTGAGATGAAGCAAAGGCAACTCACGAGTTGGCCAGACAGCTGATGGCAGAAAGAACTACACGGCACTTCACACCATCCAAAGAAGGAGACAGGGTGTGGCTAGAAGCAAAGAACCTCAAAACGACGCATGCAACAAAGAAACTCGCACCCAAAAGAGAAGGACCATTCTCCATCGAGAAGGTTCTAAGCCCCCTCTCCTACTGACTGAAGCTACCAAACCAATGGAAAATACACCTGGTATTCCATGCGGCACTCCTCACCCCATATAAAGAAACCGAGACGCATGGTCCAAACTTCCCAGAACCTCCGCCGGACCTAATAGAAGGTGAATCGGAGTATGAAGTGGAAGCGATCATCGGACATAAAAAGAAAGGAAGGACCATGCACTTCTTAGTGAAGTGGGTTGGATACCTGACCTTGGAGAACTCCTGGGAGCCCGAGGGAAACCTGAAACACGCCAAGAAAATCCTTGGAGCATATAAACAGCAACAACAGCTGTAGAACCCCCAGAACCAAGAACCCACACCCCGACATGGCAGAGCAGACACCCATCATACCCCCCAAATGACGTTTCAACAAACAATTCCTATGAGACCCATCGAACATCAACACCCTCCGCACCCACCTCACCCACGACCCAGCCAGATATCATCTTGCAAGAATATGCTTCTACTATCAGAGCACTATTGACCGAATGAAGAGAAACCTAGAAGAAGCCATGAACGACGCTGACGACCTCGGTATCAAACAGGCTATCCAAGACATGACCAACGCATGGTCAGACAGAATGAGAGTGGTTGAAAGAGACCCTCATACCTCCACAGATCACCCCAGACGCCAACGAAACTCTCCCTCGCCCTACAACGGGCAGAAAAACAAAAAGACAACACGCACCACCTCTGGAAACGCCTCCCCTTCTACGAGCAACCAGACGAACACCTCCCTAGCGATCATCGACCTCACAACACCAGAACCCGAACCTCGATCAACCCAACCACCGTGGTCCCCTCCCCACATGAGAAGCGCCAGATGCTTCATTTGCCACCAGATCAGACATTTCGGCCTCATCTGCCAGAAACACATCTGCAGGTACTGCAGACAACGAGGCCCCGGGCACTACAGCCCCGACTGCCTGACAAGGCAGCAGACAGAACAGGAGGAGGAACGAAGACGACTGGACTTCCTCAAGGCGGGATACGATGACTTCAACGACGAAGCGATAGCAAATATGACCGGGGAACCCTACGGGGAAGTGTAGGAGGGCGGGGAGAATAGTTCGAAGTCAAAGTCGGTGACTTCGAAGATAGACGGGAGGCGATGTTATGATTTGTCTACAGGAACCCGCAAGTACAGGCAGTTCATTTTTTCTTATTCGACTCGACTCTCTCCTGACGGAAGACATCATGATGCATGGTGACTCCATGCACCCGAACCCACTCTCACACGCACAATGGTACGACACCCCCTCTACATGAGGTCCGTGACATCGGATGCCTCATGCTATGCATGAGGCCTGTCTTTCTATTGTTCTTTCTATTTATATTGGATAATGATCCTACGATCCGATTGGACGATAGACATCTTCGAACTATATATAAGCTGTAGTAATACTGTCTGTATTCCTTAGCTTGACCTAATTCAAATAACGGTCTTAGACTCAACCAGAACACTCGACAGCTTAGGAAGCCCCTAGCTGTGATAACTCGAACTCGACAGTTGGAAAGCCTCCAACTGTGATACACGAACCAACGGTCTACTCAGAAAGCCTCTGAGTACGGATAGCCATATCGACTTAGGAAGCACCAAGTCCCAAACAGAACCCAATACAGTAAGAAAGCCTCTTACTGCAAGAACTGATACAGTTGGAAAGCCTCCAACTGCAGCATACGAAGACTAGGCTGAGTTGAGACCTATAGTCTTAACACTTGGCCAGTGAGGATGAACGGAGCGAAGGAGTCTTTGAGACATCGAGGAGGGAAGATGAAGAAAAGGCACGAAGCACCGCATTCGACCAAGGGAGAAAGAAGGGAGAAAAACACGGGAGAATGGCCAAAAGAGAGAGTTGGGAGATGAGGCATGGCCTAGACAAGTGCGAGGAGCAATGGATACAGCTCCAGAAGGTCGGAATTGATGCAAATATGCAAACAAAACCAATGGCCAGCGTAACCATGGACTTGAGTGCACAGATGACATCCACCACCACTGTCAACATCAATATGCAAACAGCACCCCACAACGTAACCCCCACCAGTCCATCATCAGCACTGTTGACAATGCCTGCACAGCACCCATCAGACACATCGACAATGCTGTTGACAGCCACCACTGCTTTCAACCTGCCCCCAACAGCTCCCAAATGACAGCACTCACTGCCGGCTCAACCTACAGCACCCCTGATAACTCCCCAGCCTGTCCTCTTGAGCCCAGAGCCCCACTGTTCCACCACCACATCACAACCTACAATGGCAATGAAAACCATCACAACCACCTGTGGAACGACTACTAGGGCGATGACTAGCTGCCAGACAACTGCTACCACCTCGTATACTAAGTGCCAGGCCCCAAATGATGTACATAAACAGTCTATAGCCCAACAAATGATGTTATGCAAGGACGAGCAAATGTGCTCATCAAAACATGTCGTTTACTCAACAGAATGACCCTGCTCACCCCAGCACTCCAAACGAAAGCCCAGAACACCTCCCAGCATCCCCCATCTCATCCCACAGACCCCCATCGAAATCATTGAACCACCTGGCAAAACTACCATGTCATACTCAACGACCCCCACTCCCCCACTCATGCCAGTCTCAGAATAAAACCTGGCACCTGAAAATCGATGGCACACATTCCCTGGACCATCGGTGCTCCCCCAGCTCATTTCCATAACCCCTGTTCGACACCCTGAGCCCCCCACTGCCCCTACTATGTCACAGATGATGATGCCAATATCCCCCTGCATTTCCACATCATCTACGCCCCCACCTACATTGTCTACACACAGGGAAGCTCCCCATTTGCCGCCTGCATCCCTGTATACCCCAGTTTATCCCAGCTCAACCCTAAACCAGCTGTTTTGCTCCCTCCTGCACATTTCGACTGGGCAGAAGATGTGGAATCCCTCCCCATTCCCCCACCTGCTGCACCTGCATCCCCATGAGACCTCTCGGGTCTTCAACCAAATCTCCTGGGTCCATTTTGGTCCTTACACAGGCGTGTTCAATGATACAACACTGTTCGACGATGACCCCCACCAAATATTTTTTCATCTCATAGATCTTTTCAACCAGCCCTTCCATTCTGTGACCAGCCTCAAGCATTTATCACCCGACATCACCCTTCTGGTATAGGACCAGGAAAACCTATCGTCATTGTTCCCTTTGGAGCAACCCCTACTCCTGCTCCTGTTCTGAAGCTAGACTGGGATCAAGACCCCCAGCTTGCTGACTTGAGTAAGGCCCTTCAGGCATTGGGATGGATACCTCCTTGTTGAGTTTTTCTTTACTTTATTTTTGATACCAACCATAGAATTCTTTTGTCTATATTATTCCTACTTATTGTTTTGCATTTTTTTTCTGTGGCAACAAGGACATCGCCTTTTTGGAGGTGGGCAAATGGAGTAGTGTGTGTGGGCACACCTACTCCAGGTCACATGAGCATGTAGTCAGTAGACAGCCACATGTACATACTGGCTCAGGCTATCACTATCACTGTCCCTGCCATAGCTATAGGCAGGAGACTCACTACGTCTCCAACATGAGCAAATTTGATGTCATGGTCATTTTATGGCTTCCACAATGGCTTTCTAGCTTGTATTCTGGTGAAGGAAGTGTAGATAAATGGTCTCAGATGTTGAGAGACACACTGTGGAACAACGCATCACTTTTTGATGTGTGTGCTATTTTAGCACAACCCTTTGATGCATACAAACAAACACCTCGTTTCCCTTTCTCATTCCCTCTTTGTCTGACTGAACATATATATATAGCTAGATACATTACCTGCCACCTCAGTTGCTTATACAAGGACTGAGGTGAGTATTATCTTAGAGTGTTGCTTCGCCAGAGTTACTTACTGTACCTTAGTTTAGCCTTGTCTATTCTAGGTACAGTACAGTTTGTACCTAAGTCACTTATACAAGGACTGAGTTTAGCCTTGTCTATTCTAGGATTCATTTTTTACAGGTTATGGGCCACTCTCATTGTACTTAGACAATGGTAGAAATATTCCTAGCCACTCAATGTTCATATACATCACACCCTTGATCAGTTCGATCATCTAGATCTCGGATCATGCATCGACTCCCCAATCCATCTCCTTTTCTCTTTGTCTCTTGACATTGCCCTACTTGCCACTCACCTCGTCCTGCACCTCCCAATTTCTAATCATGACCACTGAAAGCACCCCCCATCCATTTACCCTATTAAATTGTCTGTCCAATACTCGGGGGAAAAGCTTGACAAATTAAAGTCTAACTACAAAGAGTGGTGTGAGGAGATCACTATTGCGCTCTCTCTAAATGGCCTCTATGAATATGTGACAGGAGATATCATCTCACCCCCTTCTTCAGAGCTGCGTGCACTTGCTAACTGGAAATCTAATTTGTGCCTGGCCTATGCATTCCTCACTTCAAGTATTTCCCCATCTGAACACCTGTTTATTGACATCACAAAGGGCCCCGATGAAAATTGGACAACTCTCAAAAATCATCACCAGAAAGAAGGACCAGTTCATCAGGTCCAATTACTCCAGCAGGTGCTTTCATTACAGTGCACAAAGGACACCCCACTTCCTGAAACCGCTGAAAAGATCTGCACTCTCATCAAATGAGCTTTCACTATGGGTGACATTAAGGCTGATCTCCTCTGCTGCATTGCCCTCTTAAATTCCCTTAGCGACAATTTCCCTCACGCACATTCCATCATTTCTCATGACATTGCTGCCTTGACTCCTAGCTCTCCATATGGGTCAAAAGATATCTGCCTGTTCCTGGAAAATGAACAATCTCTCCTCGAGAATGATCAATGTCATACCTTTCATTCCCCCATTGCACTCACCACTTGGGTCAAACCCAACAAAATGCCCAATGTCCCTACTTGCAGAAACCCTACTTGTAAACAAACTGGACATACCACAGAGTATTGTATCAAACCAGGTTGGGGTATGGCTGGGAAGACCATTGATGAATCTAAAGCGGCACGATGGTGTGAAAGTTGGCATTCGAGAAGAAATTGGTGGGCACCACAGCTCCTAAAATTCCAATCACAGTGAAGGATGTCAATGGGTGTGCATTCACTGTCATGGTGGATCCCGAGCCTACCCCATCCATTGCCCCTCATCCTCAGTTTGCAGGTCTTGCTTCTGATCCAGTTCCCACAGGAACTATTGAGGAGATCGAGTACAATGGGTGGCTTGTTATTGAGGAGGAGGCTTCCACCACTATTGACTGGTGCCAACACACATCCAGGACTACCGAGGATGCACTTTTGGTTGAACCTCTCAACCAGGCTCATCAATCACAACTTTCCCTCGACAATCATCCTTTTATCATTGATTCCGGTGCGACAGTGCACATATCCCCAGATAAGTCGGATTTTCTTTCCCTTCATCTGATCCTGCCCCACACTGTCAGAGGTGTTGGTGGTTTGTCCATTGCTGCCATCGGCGTCAGGGATATCAAACTAAAAATAGCCTGGGGCTCAACCATTCTCTTATGTAATGCACTCTACATCCCAAACTCAGCCATCTGGCTCATTTCTGTCAGCATCTTGGCAGATGATTCCAATGCTATTGCCCATTTTGACAACATGGTGTGTTGGGTCACTCACAAGTCCACTTGTGTGCTGATTGCTTGTGGATCCTGACTTACCAAGAAACTCTACTCACTTGATCTCCACTCTGTTGCTGTTGACCATGCCTTCACTGTACACAAATCTCCAACTTTAGAAACATGGCATTGCTGCCTAACTACCAATCCATCTGGGACATGGCCAAGAAAGGCATGCTTACAGGTGTGCCCATTGTTTCCACCTTGAAGCTGCCTAAATGTGAATCATACATGCTTGGAAAATAGACAAAGACACCTGTTCCCAAGAAGTGCAGGGAGGGGGAGGGCCATAAGGTGATGAGGAAGTTGGAGAAAGTTTGGGTGGATTTATCAGGGCCACACGCTGTGCAGTCTCACACTGGGAACTCCTATATAATGGACATAGTTGATGATTATACCTCATTCCCTTGGTTGATACCTCTTTGAAACAAGGATGACACTTTTTCTGAACTTAAAGCTTGGGAACTCACCCGTGAAAATGAAACAGGACTTAAAGTGGGAACATATATCACTGATAATGGGGAACTTGAATTGCACAAAATGGAAGCCTGGTTAAAAACTCATGGAACAGAACAGCATTTTATGGCACCACACACATCAGCACACATAGGTCGCATTGAACACATGCACTGAACGCTTATGGGAAAGGCTTGCACAATGAGGATTTATTCTCGCTTACCACCTTATCTCTGGGATGAAATTTACTTAATGGCTTCCCATTTGCATGGGAAGACAACCACTCGCTCACTCAATGGGATTACATCTTGGGAACTATGGTTTGAGTGCAGACCTGACTACTCCTATCTACGGGAAATCAGGTGCTGGGCTTTTGTCCTCATTCCAAAGAAAGACAACCCCAAAATCTTTGAATGTTCCATTGAATGTGTGCTGGTAGGTTACAACCCAAAATCCAAGTCATACCATTGCTATAACCATACTACTGGAAAAGTCCACTCATCACACCATGTAAGATTCCTTGAAAGTCATGATGGTCACTCACCACTACCATCCACTATGGGAGATAGTGAAATTCTTGGCAAGGTCAGTACTTCCAACTTGAATGCCAATCCTATAATCCCAGACAATGGCAAAACCGAGGAGCCATGTGATGACAATAACATACCTGGTGAGAGTGTTCATGACACTGACAAACCACCAGTGATCACACCACTGCCACCCCCATGTTGGTCATCATGTATACACATTCCTACTGAGAAAAACCTAGATGGTGGTCCACCAACTATTAGAACTGCTACTGCCATCCAGGAATCGTGAGAGAGTGCTGCCCGGGTGAAGGAACAATGACAGGAACAGAGAGCAGCAATAATAGCAACCCAAACGGCAGACCCTGAACTCAATCATGATCATGACATCATTGAGGAACTACAGCAATCTCTTGATAATCTCAATCTTGGTGATCAAGCACATCATTCCGAGCCCTCATTCTGGAGATGGCAGACTTTGATCATGAGTCTCTTCAGTTTGAGGATGACCCCAGGACATGGGAGGAGGCCATAAATTCTGTTGATGCTGAACGATGGAAGGAAGGTTACATTGATGAACTGCAATCCCTGAAGGACATGGGTGTCTACAAATTAATTCCTCAGGATGAAGTACCTCAGGGGAAGCAGATCCAAAAAGGGAAACCAGTCTTCCATATTAAGCGAGATGAGGCAGGAAAAGTGGTCAGGTGGAAAGTATGTCTAGTTTTCAAAGGTTTCAAACAAATATATGGAAAAGACTACACTAAAACTACCTCACCAACTGTGCACATGGAATCTTGGCAGATTCTATTACATTGCCACCTCTCTGGGCTGGGATGCCCAACAGATCGATGTTAAGACAGCATTCTTATATGGCTTACTACCTGACAATGAAATTCAATATGTGCAACAACCTGTGGGTTTTGAAGAGAGTGGGAAAGAAGACTGGGTGTGGCAGCTTCAGCATGGGCTATATGGTATGAAACAGAGTGGATGCATATGGAACCAGATGCTCAATGTGCAGATGATTGCCTGGAGTTTTACTCACCTGTCTTGGGAATCTTGCATATACTATCGCAAATCTGACACTGGGATCATTATTGTGGCCATTCATGTCGACAATTTTCTATCCATTGCAGACTCGCAGGCTGAGAACAAACACTTCAAAGGTCAGATGCGAGAAGTATGGACTATTTCCAAACTGGGTACTGCACATTTCATCGTTGGAATCACTGTCACCTGGGACAGATCTATGTGTACAGTTGCCCTTTCACAAATGGCTCTTATTGACAAAATCATTGAACAGTTTGGTCAGAAAGACACCCACCCAGTATTGGCTCCCCTAGAGAATGGGTCCAAGCTCCGCCATCCTGATAGACAGTCTATAACCCCCAATAATCAATCACAGCTTAACAAACTTCCATATCAATCACTTGTTGGCTGCTTACTATATTTGGCCATATCTATGTGTCCCAATATTGCCTATGCAGTCCAACAATTATCCCAATATCTTGACTGCTACTCCTTCAATCACTGGGGGACCACTATCAGACTGGTATGTTACCTGAAGGGGACAAGAGACCTGAAACTTTATCTCGGAGGAGACAACCCTCTCACCCTCCATGTGTTCAGTGATTCTGACTGGGCTAATTGTCTTGACACGTGTCGCAGTGTTGGGGGATATGTATGCTCTCTTGGCTCAGGCGCTATCTCCTGGACTGCCTGCAAACAGAAGGTAGTTGCCACATCCTTGTGTGAGGCAGAGTACATTGCAGCCTTTGAAGCTGCCAAGGAATGTGTGTGGTTACACACATTGCTTGCCTCTATCGATTACCAACAATTATTGCCAATGACTATCTATTGTGACAACTCTGCCACCAAGACCTTGTCCAAAGACCCCTCCTTCACTGCCGTGTTAAACATGTCGACATTAAATATCACTTTCTTTGCGAGCATGTCCAGTCCAATGACCTACACCTTACATATGTCAATACCCAGGAAAATATTGCTGACATGTTCACTAAACCCCTTGATGTCAAACAATTTACTTACTTATGGGGTCACCTGGGCCCACGATAACACGATTCCATGCGAGGAGGAGGAGTACCACAGTGAGGAGGAGTGTTGAGAGACACACCATGGAACGATGCATCACTTTTTGATGTGTGTGCTATTTTTAGCACAACCCTTTGATGCATACAAACAAACACCTTGTTTCCCTTTCTCATTCCCTCTTTGTCTGACTGAATATATATATATAGCTAGATACATTACCTGCCACCTCAGTCACTTATACAAGGACTGAGGTGAGTATTATCTTAGAGTGTCGCTTCACCAGAGTTACTTACTGTACCTTAGTTTAGCCTTGTCTATTCTAGGTACAGTGCAGTTTGTATCTAAGTCACTTATACAAGGACTGAGTTTAGCCTTGTCTATTCTAGGATTCATTTTCTACATCAGAGTGCCATTGTCTGCAAATAGTTAACTGTGTATAATTTTATACTTCCAAAATAGATCTCTAGAAGATTCTGGCTTGCATATGATCAAATATTGTTATTTCTCAGTACAACACTTCAGAGGACATGTTGAATAAAAATTTACTTGGTAGTAAACTCCTAAGACCATTTATATACACTTCCTTCACTAAAATATATGCTAGAAAGCCATTGTGGAAGCCATAAAATGATTGTGACATCAAATTTGCTCATGTTTATCAAATTTCAGCAACTGTCAAGCTTTATGCAAAGCGCTGTAAACCTAAATTAAAGAAAATGAGCAAATATGAAAAGACTTATCAGAGGCCCAAATGACAATAGACATGTCCCCATTGCAGTGTGATGCAGCCCATTGCAGGAGTCATGGCTGCAGCTGTTAATAGGTGTCTGGTGGCAGTAGAAGGGAGTCAGGGTTGTGTCAGTGTTGTGGTGGATTGATTGGGTGTTGGCTGTTGCCATGTTAAGCCAACCCATGACACTGTGCCACAGGTCACAATAATCAGCAACTATTATCATGTGACTCAGATGTCTCACTCGATCAGCTAAGATTACAAAGCTACTTTATTACATAACTAAGGATCAGCATGGGTGACACCATGGGTTAAGTTTCATGTATGCACCATACCCATAGCCACCCCCATAGCCACGGGTATGGGTTTGAGCCATGGTATTTATCAGAGACCACAGAGGAAACACCATGGTGTTTTAGTAGTTTTCCAGCTCATTTCCATTCAGATAACATTGTATTAGGAAATAAATAGATATAGGACAATGTTGACAGCCAGGGAAGTGGTGCATTTCAGATATCAGGGTTGCCAGAGTTGGCTGCTTCAATGCAAGGGAGGGTTTATCCATTGTCCATTGTCATCGCTGGACCCTGACATCTGTTGTGGCCTGTCTCTGTCATATATGCTATCCCATATGTGAGTGGATTCCAGATTTGTGAGAGGAATGGCTGATCTGTTGCTAAGATACAGCATTTCACGTTTTTGGGGAGTAGCAGGAGAGCCACTGAGCATGAATGGCTGAACCATTTGGAATAGAAACTGGGGACAATAAAGATGTGCTATATGACAGATGGATTCCAAGTTTGTGAGAGGAAAGGTTCATCCTCTACTGGGATAGAGTATTTCAAAGTACTACCCATGAAAACCCATGACACCATGGGTATGGGTATGGTATAACACAGGTTGAGTATTTTAGGTACCATACCCATACCTGTATAACCCATGACCTAAACACCACAGGTTTACCCACATGCATGATGATCCCTATACATAACTATGCCAAATGTCAACTGCTAGTCAACTGCGAGTTAACCATGAGTCAACCGCAAGTCAACTACAAGTTAACTACAAGTTAACTGCCTCAGGGTTTGCCCATTGTGATATCTCATAGCAGAAGGAATCCAGTTTCTTTACAACTGTTTGTCTTGTCTGTATGTGTGCCATTATCATTTGTCATGTTAACATTACACATAACAGTGTTAGTAAAGAAAAGATAAGGACACAAACACACAAATAAAAACACACTGAGGAGCCATCATCCTCCCTACATTAGTTGCCATGGCTGCTTCCCATGCCTCCTCTCCTCTTGTTCATCATTGTTCTGTTCCCAGCAGCAGTCACTGCTGAATAGCCACTGTGTTACTATAGTAGACAATAGGAAAAAATTTCAGTGAAAAAAAAGAAAAAGACAAAAGAAAACACACTGGAAGTTTGAGAGGTAGTGCCTCCTGAACTTTGACCTGTACCTTGTTCCTTTCTCCTTGTGTTTGTTGCCATTTCTGTGGGTAGTGGTGGGTATATGTCATGTGTTATCAATTGTGTACTAGGCTGTTGGAGTTTCAAACTCCAAAAGTGCAATGTAATGATTGTCAGCATTTCTCAACTGATTTTAAGAAAATTAGAGCATATTTGCAACCACCAAACAGACACTTCCATCAAAAAATTGGTTTGTCCAAATCAGGCTTTGGCAACAAGACATCATCTTTCTGAGAGCTTCCACAGCCCACCTATGCACTACTGGTTTGCACAGTATGTTATGGGTATATAATAGAAACATATCCTAAGCTCAAACAAGATTTTCAAAGGTGATGTGGATGAACAGACATCAAGCAGCAAGTTGGGAAAACCTGAGTGATGATGCCAAATCAGGTTCACAAAAAGAAACATGGACCCTGCTGTAAGGGGACTATGGGGAACTCGGGGGGGTGCCCTGTGTGTTTCTCCTATTTTTTATGTTCATCCTATATTTTTCCTTACTTCATTTCCCTCTATTCTTCATTTTCTATGATTTTTCCTTATTTTATTACTAATTTCCCTTTCTATCACATTCGTGCATGTTGTTAAGTACTGAACTTGAAGGGGAAGTCATCGGAATTCTGGTTGTACCCAGATGATAGAAGTTGTAGAGGATGGATCGAGTAAGACAGGGAATCCTATGGAAATCTGGGGCAGGGTTTACTTGATGTGTCATACCAATTGGGGAGCAGAAAGGACTTGGCTTCAACTTATAAGAAGTTGCGCCCTTCTCCTCATCAAGTGTCCTAATTTCAAGGCGAGGGTAAGAAAGATGACCAGAGGTCTGGAGAATTTCTGGAGAGGATGAGTAAGAGTTCGAGATTGACTTAAGAACGTAATTGGAGTTTTAAAGAGGATAAGATTAAGTGGGAGACTTGGTTGATTTACAAACTGGTGATACAAAACAAAAGTAGCTAGCTTAAATACTAAAGTCGGAGTTTCCGAGGCTGTGGTTAATACAAAAACCAGCTTCCGAGGCAAATCCTGAAACCGTTTCACCTAGTTGGAAATGAGGGAATTTTGCCTCTAGGCAGTGCTGCTGATAGGAGGTGGGCTGTGATGTAAGGCACCCAGGAAGAGGGGTGGAAAACAATCGGAAGTCCAGTCAGAAGAATCACTCTTGACAGTATTTCCCCCTTAGTGCCGAGCCTATGAGGCACATGAAGGTTCGAATCCAAATTGGGTAGGTTGATTTTGATGTTGATGGGTTCCCAGGGTTTTTTTTTTCAACCACCACCACACCCCTTCACTCCCTTTGACCAAGATGTCCACTGTCCCCTCGTATGCAAAAAAGATAGCGGCCATCAAGGCCCAGCAGGAGTGATTGATGGAAGAGCTCCAGTTGGAAGAAGAGGCCAGGGAAGCTGAGGAGCGCCAAGCAGCTGAGGAGGCTGCCAAAGTGGAGGCGGCTAGGGTGGAGGCTGAGAAAAAGGCTGCAGAGGAGGAACGGAAGAAGACTGCTGCTGCTAAGAGGGCGGAAAAGAAGCAGAAAGCTGGAGAAGTGGAGCCTGAAGAGGCTGAAGGGAGCTCCCCCCCCCAAGAAGAAGGCAAAAGGAAAGGTGAGAGTGGAGGTGCCCGAGAATGAAGTCCCCTTGCAGCTACAAGCCGCTATTTCATGCAAAAGATGAGTTGCTTTTTATTCTTGTTGCCTTTGTATGCTGACTCCTAGTAGATGTTCAAATCAAAAGTTGTCGTGTTTCCAGATGGGAACCCGGGGTTGGGCCTGCAAGCCCTGCACAAAAGTGAAGCACAAGTGTGAAGAGGTGGTGTGGGAGGGCCAGGTGTTGCAGGCGGGACCTGGGCTAGGGGAGAACGAGGGAGTGATGGAGTTGCTTAAGGAGTTGGTGGGGGTGGTAAAAGGGGTGAAGAAAGAAATGCAGGAACTCCGGGAGCTCTGGGTGATAAGTGAGGGTGTGATCGGCATCCAAGAAATGATGTCAGACATTGGATCCGGAGTGGAACCAGGAGTCTGAGGAGGGAGAGGATGAAGAAGAAGAGGGTGAAGAGGAGGAGGAGTTGGAGGTACAAGGGGAGCTGCCAGGACTCACTGATGAAGCAGGGGGTGAGGGAGTAGGGGAGGAGTAGGAAATGGGTGGGGAATCCGGAGTTTTCATTTAAATTTTCTAATAATAATTTTTGAGGATCTTGTTTTGAAAAGAAGGGTGTTAAGTGGAAAGAGGTCTGGGTTTCCCTGGGTAACAAGTGTGAAAGTCCATAACAAGTTCCTGGGCATGATCAAGTTCCATAGCTGGAAGCCAGGAGGTTTCTTTGTCAGTTCCTTGGTAACCTTCCCACTGTACGAAATAGAGTAACTTGCATCAATGGCGGTTGTCAATCTTTGAATTGAGGATTTCCGCAATCTCATACTCCAGTTTGTTGTCTATAATGACTGGAGGAGGTGGAGGTTGAATACGATTAGGAATTGTGTTGGGAGTGTCTTCTTCTAGTTGGGAGAGATGGAATACCGGGTGGACACCCTGGAGGTGATCCAGAAGTCAAAGAGTAACCGAGTGAGTACCCGGACAGGCAATGATCTCAAAAGGGCCATAGAACTTTTCTGAGAGCTTCTTGGAGGGTCTTGTAGTGTGTAGGTGCTCGCCTTTGACAAAAGTGTAATCACTGATTTTGAAGTCAGGAGCGGGTGCCCAGCATTTGTCTGCAGGACCTTGATAGTGCTTCTGTGCTTCTGAGAGTTGCTTCCGGAGTTCCTGGTGGAGATCATCAAGGTCAACCACAAAATGGCATGCACGTTGCGAGGCTAGTTCATGCTCTGGGCAAACCATGATGTTTGGGTGGTAATCCTTGTTGGCGAAGAAGGGTGAAACTCCGGTGGAAGCTGAGGGAGCATTGTTGTATGCAAATTCCCCCAAGGGTAAAAGCTGGGACCAGTTGTCCTGTTGGTAGTTGCAGAAGATCTGCAAGTACTGTTCGAGGGTCTGGTTGAGGCATTCAGTTTGTCCATCACCTTCTGGATGGTAACCTGAAGTGAAATGGATTTTCATGTCCAGGGCTTGCCCAAGAGAGTGGAAGAAATGGGAAATGAACTCGGAACCCCAGTTGCAGGTGACGTGGGATGGAACACTGTGTTTGGAGAAGACATGCATGATGAAGAGATTAGTGAGTTCTTGTGCCATGATTTCGTTTACTGTGGGGATGAAGATACCCTGTTTGGAGAGTCGGTCTACAATGACTAGGATGGCAGTGTGACCATTGGAGTCTGGTAACTGTTCAATGAAGTCCATAGAAATTGAGTTCCAAGGCCTTTCCAGGACTGGAAGTTGCTTCAGAAATCCATAGGGTTTGTGTCAGGGAGATTTGGAGTGTTTGCAGGTAGTACAAGACTTGCAAAAGTCCTGCACAAAGGTGTGGAGATTGGGCCAGATGTATTCCCATCGGATAAGCTGAAGAGTCTTGTTTTGCCCATAGTGACCTGAGAGGATGTGGTCATGCTTGTATTGTAAGACTTTAAGATGGAGGTCCACAACATCTGGAATGCAAATCTGGTTGAAGTGGCAGAGAAGTCCACTGTCATCTAGAGACCAATTTGGGGTGGATGGTGAAGGAAGGTGTGAGGAGGAGATGGGATCAAGAGGAAGTGAAGATTGAATATTGTTGTGGAGTCTTTCAACATACATGAGAATGGCTTGACGGAGGATAGGAGTAGCAAGGAAAGTGGCTTGGAGGGAGGATGTGAGTTGTTCTTGAGTAAAGACTGGACGGAAGTTGCTCAGATTTACCGAGGCAAAGTTGCTATTTCCCCCTTTGCGGTAGACATCCCAGTGTCTAGTGAGCACATTGGGTTTAGCCCCTAGTTTACCAGGGCAGAAGCAGATGGCAAGGTTGAACTGTGAAAGGTATTCTGACCACCAAGCTTGATGACAAGTAAGGAGTTTTGTGGTACTGAAGTATTCCAAGTTTTTGTGATCCGTGACCACATCTATTGGATTTCCGGAACCTTTGAGGTACTGTTGCCAGTGTTTGAAAGCTTCAAAGATAGCAAGAAGTTCCTTATCGTGGGTGTCATAGTTCAATTCAGCTGGGTTGAAGGAACGAGAGTGGAATGCAACTGGGTGGATTTCTCCATCTGAGGTATAGATGGAAAGGATTGCCGCTAAGGCGTAATCTGAGGTGTCTGTCTCCAAGATAATGCGGGAATCTGGTAGCCATTGAGTGAGTATTGGGGCATGAGTGAATTCTTCTTTTAGTTTGTGGAAGGCTTCTTGACATTTCTTGCCACCAAAGTCCCAAGGCATATGTTTCTGGGTGAGTCTGGTGAGCGGAATGACGATGTTGGAATATCTGTGGATGAACTGTCGGTAGAAGTTGCAGAATCCCAGGAAGGATTGGATATCCTTAACCTTTTGAGGTTCAGGCCAGTCGAGGATGGTTTTGACTTTATCTTTGGACATCCGGAGCCCATCTGGAGAGAGGATGAACCCCAAGTATTCCACACTGTCTTTATGGAACTTGCATTTCTGTGGAGCAGTGTAGAGGCCATTCTTCTGGAGTCTCCGGAGGACTTCCTTGATGTGAGCCTTGTGTTGACTCATGTCATTGGAGTAGATTAGGATATCATCGAGATAGACAATGACACTGACATCTAATATGTTACAATTTTCCTTGTAACTCATGGAACCCGACAGACCCAACGTACCCAACGATCCCCTCCAGACAGGAGGCACCCCCTGATTCATGCTTAGAGCATGTCCTTGACACCAGACACACACATGATGCATGCCGACAACATGCATTTGATCCCCTTCCCATGGAAGGCACCCTTGATGCATGGTGACTCCATGCACCCAAACCCATTCCCACACATGCTGTGATACGACAGCCCTTTGACATGAGGTCCATGATGTCGGACTCTCACAATCGACATGCTGCGCTGCAGCGTGTCCTTGACATCGGATCCTTGGCATCGGATCCGTGACATCGGACGCCTCATGCAAGGCATGAGGCTTATTGTTTCTATTCTTACTTGGTATGCATCTATCTTTCCAATTGGATGATAAGGACCTCCCTTGTAGTATAAGTACTGCAACTCGTAGTTGTTAGGAAACCACCCCATTACCTAATAAAATTTCATTTTTATTTTATTATGTCAAATTACGCTACATGATGCCAAATGATGCTACACTTTGATAGCGTGAGAATTTTATTTCACATGCATCAAAATGTACACGCATGTACGAGTGCATCGGTAACAACAATGTACAATATATGTAACATAGTATATAAACCCTAAATATATGCCTAGGGGACCCCAGTTGTGTTCTCTTAGGTATTCCACCTACAATTTCGGTGTGAAAGGCCTATCTCAACAAACTCACCTATTAATAACCCCTTGCATCAAAATCATCAGTTCCCCCATCATGAGCGTGGATCCTGCCCCCTTCTTGTAGAGAGAACCTGCACGGTCTTAGCTAGCAGATAGTGGGTGTTGCCCTAACAGAAGAACACAACTTCCCATATCAGTGCGCCTTCTCTTACTTGCACATGTGTCATTGTTTCACTGCACCACATCCGATTACTCATCCTTTTGGCACGAGCTGGAAGTACTTGTACATACATAATCTACCTTTTCTTTCATAAGCCGACGCCAGGCCTTGCCTTACATTGTGACTGCCAGTGATTGAGAGGCAGCGCTCATCATTAGGACAGCTGCAACCAGACAACCGATTGGATCTGGTTTAGTTATGATTTACATCACTCTATTCAGACGACTATTTTAGTTACAAGCCAAATTCAGTGTTATCCCTGAGATCAGGCACTGTTGGAAGGGTTATTGATCTGAAGTGTCAAATTAGGTGCCTGACAAACAATGAACAAATGACAAACCATCACGTGACCCATAAACATTTGAAGAGGTCTCAAAGAAAAAATCTTGAATTTGTTGAAGAAGTGATTCATCACAGATTCTACAATTATGTCTGAACCTTCAACTTCTAATCCCGGCCCTAATCCTGTTCCCACACCAGCACTAGAGGTGAAAATTGATGCGCTTACAGTGCAAATGTTGCAATTAGTGTCAGTGTTGGCAGCACCACAGCCCAAACAAGTGGAAGTACAACCAGAGACGACAGGAGAAAGAGATGATGAGATGGAGGAGATGGTGAAGTGGATATTGCAGGAGGATGAGATGGTGGAGAAATCTGGAAATGGAAAAGCGCGCTTACCTAAGTATGTGCCCCTGCAAATCTTTGACAGTACCATGGAGAATACAAAATCCTTCATCAGCTCTATAGTATTGTACATCCATGGGAGGAAGCCAGAGTTTCATACAGCTGAGTCTAGGATTATGTTTGCTCTCTCATACATCCAGGGGGGAAAAGCACAGTTCTGGAGAAATGAGGCTATTAATCAAATTGCTGTGGGAAATAAACCATTTGCAACCTTCAAGGAATTTCTGGAGAGATTGGAGGCACAGTTTGGAGACCCTAATCCAAAGGCGACAGCCAATGCTAAATTAAAGACCATGCACCAAGGTTCCCTAATGGCAGATGAATTTATTTTGCAGTTCAAAGCAGAAGCTTTGCAAATGGACATGGGAGAAGCCGCGTTGGTAGAGTTTTTGAAAGCAGGATTAAATCCCTCTTTATTCAAGTCTATCTACTGACTACCTTCTATGCCAGAGAAGTTGGACGAGTGGTATAATTGGGAAATGCACCTTGACCAGCAATATTGGCAGGAACAGGTGGAGTCAAAGTTGATGTACAGAAGTAGTAAATTTGGAAAGTCATCAGGAGAAAAGTCCAAGAAAGGAAAGGCACCTCAGGTGCAAGCTCTGAGGGCACAGCCACCAGCCATGGCAGTGACACCTATAGTTACGGAGTCAGCAGCACCAGCAGAGGCAATGGAGGTTGATCAAGCAGGGAGACAAGCCCCACTTAAATGTTTTAACTGTGGGCAGTTAGGACACATTTCTAGGAATTGTAGGCAGAAAAGAAAGATTAGGGAAGCTACAATTGAGGAAGTGAAGCTGGAGGAAGGCAAGCAGAAGAATTTTGTGGAAGAGTCCCAGTGAAGGTTTCTCCATTGGTGACCCAGAATCATTACAATGTATTAGTATCTGAGGAAATCAGAAAAGGAAATCGAGGAGGAGTACAACTGTTCTGAATCATGTGACAAAAAGGAGTACAACTGTTGTCAATCACGTGACAAAGAAAATTGTCACACATCATTTCCAAAAACCCCTAAATTCTTTATTTGCTCTGTGCGAATAGAACCCAAAATCATTTTGACTGTGGGACTGAAGACAGTGGACACACATTCAGCGATTGATGTGGAAGCATTGCTTGATAGTGGTGCTACAGGATTATTTATTAATCGATCCTTAATTACCGGAAACAGTATTAACACATGCAAGCTGGTGCAACCTATAATGGTGTACAATATTGACAGAACAGTCAATCATGGAGGAACTATCAAGGAGGAGGTGGTGACTATGGTCCTAAAGTATCAGGAGCATCAGGAGTGAGCAGTATTCGAAGTGTGCAATCTTGGGAAAACCAATCTAATAATAGGATGTCCATGGTTATGGAAGCATAATCCTGAAATTGATTGGAAAACTGGGAAAGTACAAATGACTCATTGTCCTAAAGAATGTAATGTGTATGGGAGGAGGATGAAGAAGGAAAAAAGGAAAAAGAAAGAGAAAGAACATCCAAGAAAGTATTCTGTTACGATGGAGGAAGTGGAGGATGAGGAAATGCCAAATGAGGAAGTTCCGATCATGATCGAGAAAGAAGAGCAGAAGCAAACCTTTAGAGCAATTCGTGGAGGACAGTTGTGGGACAAGAATATTGTGAAGGTGGAGAAGCCAGTGGAGAAATGGGTGCCAAAAGTGTATCATGAATATCTGTCAGTGTTCCAGAAGAAGGAGTCTGAGCAAATGCCGGTGTGGAAGCCATGGGATCATGCGATCAAGATGAAGCCAGGGTTTGTGCCAAAGAAGTTGAAGGTATATCTGTTATCTCCGATGGAACAAGAAGAAGTGGATGCATTCCTGAAGGAGCAATTGCGCAAAGGATATATACGACCTTTGAAATCACCACAGATGTCACCAATATTCTTCGTGCCAAAGAAAGACCAAAGGAAGAGGATGTGTACAGATTATAGGTATCTGAATGAGTGGACAGTGAAGAACGCGTACCCCCTGTCATTGATCTCAGAAATAATTGACAAGGTGGGAAAAGCCAAGGTCTTTACAAAATTGGATTTACGATGGGGATACAACAATGTATGAATAAAGAAAGGAGATGAGTGGAAGGCTGCATTTGCCACGCATCGAGGATCCTTCGAGCCACTTGTCATGTTTTTTGGGATGACTAATAGTCCCCCGACCTTTCAAAATATGATGAATGACATTTTCAAGAACGTAATAGACAAAGGTGTGGTAATAATATTTATTGATGACATTCTGATATTCACGGAGGATGAAGGAAATCATGAGGCAATAGTACAGGAGGTGTTACGGAGGTTGGCGGAGAATGATCTATTTTTGAAACCAGAGAAGTGTGTGTTTGGGGCAAGCAAGATTGAGTTCCTAGGATTATTGATCGGCCCTGACGGGATCAAGGTACAGGCAATCACAGATTGGCCTGTGCCCACCTGTGTCAAGGAGGTTCAAGCCTTCTTGGGACTCGCAAATTATTATTGTCGCTTTGTGCACAATTTTTCTAAAATTGCTGCACCCTTACATAACCTTACACAAAAGGGAGTAGTATGGAGGTGGGGAGAGCAGCAGCAGACAGCATTTGAGGAGTTGAAGAGGAAGTTTGTGGAGGGACCAATATTAGCCCCAGTAGATTTCACATGCCCTTTGCGAATGGAATCTGATGCATCTGATTTTGCTACTGGAGCAGTATTATCAATGCTGTGCAAAGATGACAAATGGCATCCTTGTGCATACTTGTCAAAAGGGTTGAATGATGTGGAGAGGAATTATGATGTGCATGACAAAGAGATGTTGGGGATAATATGAGCATTGGAGGCGTGGAGGCATTATTTGGAGGGATGTACGCATCAGATTGAGATCTGGACAGATCATCAAAATCTGCAATACTTCATGTCTGCTAAAAAGCTTAATCACCAGCAAGCACATTGGGCACTACTCCTATTGTGTTTCAATTTTCACTTGGTCCACAAAGTGGGAAGCTTAATGAGGAAAGCAGATGCATTATCCAGACATATCGATCATAAAAGGGGGGTGGAGGAGGACAATAAAAATGTTACCTTACTCAAACCTGAATACTTTTGCATTTGTGCTATGCATCAAGGGCATCTATTAATAGATAGCTCGGAAACAGAAATGTTGTCTAAAATTAGACAATGTTCGGAAATGGATGATGAAGTAGTGGAAGCCATGAAAGCTCTGAAGGGAGAGAAGAAAGGTAATATCAAAGGAGATGAATGGGCTGAGGAACAAGGGTTGGTATTGTTTCGAGGAAAAGTGTATGTACCAAAGGATCAGGATTTGCGAAGGGAGATCGTCCGGTTACATCACAATATGCCGATTGCTGGACACCTAGAAAGATGGAGGACATTGGAATTAGTAATGAGAAATTATTGGTGGCCTGGAATTTCAAAGTATGTGTTGGGGTATGTGGATGGATGTGATATGTGCATGAGGGGAAAGAAATTTCCAGAAAACTGCAGGAAAATTAATGCCAAACCCTATACCTAAAGCGCCGTGGCAAGATATATCTGTGGATTTTATTACCGGATTACCTGAGGCTCAAGGGTATGATGCAATATTTGTAGTATGCGACCGCTTTACAAAGGAGGTCCATATTATTCCTACTACTATAGAAACCTCATCATTGGGCTTGGCACGCCTCTATCTAAATCAGGTATGGCGGTTACATGGGTTACCCAATACTGTTATCTCCGATCGCAGACCACAATTTACTTCCATGTTTATGTGAGAACTAAACAACATATTGGGAATTCAAACTAAATTATCTACAGCATATCACCCGCAGACTGATGGGCAGACAGAGAGAATGAATCAGGAGTTGGAGCAGTACCTACGTATGTTTGTCAACTACTGACAAACTGACTGGCCTGAATGGTTGGCAATTGCCAAATTTTCCCACAATAACAAATTCCATTTGGCTACTCATGTCACCCTTTTTCGCAAATTATGGATATCATCCTCGCATGGGAGTAGAACCCAGAAGGGAAGTCAAAGTACAGTCGGTAGAAGATTTTGTATCTAAGATGCAAAAGGTACAAGAGGAAGCAGAGGTGGCATTGAAGAAAGCATGTGATGACATGATGCAACACGCGGATCATACTCAAGCATGCGCTCCAGAGTACAAAGTTGGTGACTTGGTATGGCTAAGTACCAAGGACCTGAATATTCCACGACCTTCAAGGAAACTTACAGAAAAACAAGTTGGCCCATATGCGATCTCTAAAGTAATCTCGCCTAATGTGGTAGTGCTAAAATTACCCTGATCATTCAAGATTGATCCCAAGATTAATGTATCCTGCCTATGCCCTTACCGTCCACCCACTATTCCTGGCCAACAAACTACTCTGCAACCTCCGATAATAGTAGAAGGTGCTCCAGAATACATAGTTGAAGAAATTCTAGACTCACATCTTCGACGGAACAAATTGGAGTTCTTAATAAAGTGGAAAAACTATACCGACAAAAATAATTCATGGGAACCCAAAGAGAATTGTAAGCAAGCACCTAACGCGATCACCCAATTCTTTAAATGTAATCTGAATGCTCCGCATCGCATTGCAAGAATGGTGGTGTATGAGGGGATGAGATTCCGGCCTTACCAAAATTTTACAGAGGGGACAGACACAATATTTTCTTGCCTGGAAGTCGAGGCATAAAAGGGGGGTAATGTTAGGAAACCTCCCCATTACCTAATAAAATTTCATTTTTATTTTATTATGTCGAATTATGCTACATGATGCCAAATGATGCTACACTTTGATAGCATGAGAATTTTATTTTGCATGCATCAAAATGTACACGCATGTACAAGTGCGTTGGTAACAACAATGTACAATATATGTAACATAGTATATAAACCCTAAATATATGCCTAGGGGACCCCAGTTGTGTTAGGTATTCCACCTACAATTTTGGTGTGAAAGGCCTATCTCAACAAACTCACCTATTAATAACCCCTCGCATCAAAACCATCAGTTCCCCCATCACGAGTGTGGATCCTGCCCCCTTCTTGTAGAGAGAACCTGCACGGTCTTAGCTAGCAGATAGTGGGTGTCGCCCTAACAGTAGTAGGGATGTCCTTAGTTTAGATCTAGGCAATCTACAGCTTTAACTTGTGAACTCACAAACTTACTTGAAACCACTAAGGAAGCCCCTTAGTGCATGAACCTGAATGACTATATGCAGCTTGAGGTTGTAGGGACGGTGTGGAGGAAGGGTGTCCGCTTTTTGTTTATTGAAAACATCTGCAAACTTGTGATATTCTTCTGGAACATCAGAAAGGTCCAGGGGATTTCTGGACACTGCCGAGGATTTAGCCGCTAGTCCTTCCAGGGAGAATGTCATCTGAAAAGCAACAGCCCCAGGAAGTTTGCTTGCGTGCATGTAAGCAGCAGCATTGATGAAAGAGATCTCAGGAGATACAAGTTTTGAGGGTTTAGTGATTATGGGGTTTTTGCGGGTTTCCACTGGAAGGTTCAAAGGTGAAGGTAACTCACACAAGATAGGAGAGTCAGAGGATGTCGAGGGGGCAGGACCTCTTTGAGCTGCACAACAGGAATTTATTTGGCCTGAAGACCAGTCAATCAATGGATTGTATTGCTTCAGCCAGTTATGACCAAGTCCTGCAGAACAGGAAGAGTCCAACGAGGTTACATAAAATGTCAGATTGAACACTTCACCAGACAGAAAAGTGACTGGGAGTTCCACGACTTGAGTTATGGTGGAGTTACAAGTTCCATCAAATAGTCAGAGTCCGATCAAAGGAATGGTTTTGGTACTAAGTTGGTTGTCCCACACAAATGATGAATCGAGGAAACAATGTGAGGAACCAGAGTCGATAAGAGTTTGGATTTTTAGGGATTGTTTGGAAAGGGATAACAGGATGGTAAGGGATTCAGGATCAGAAAGAGTGGACGCATTGAGATGGATGTAAGCAGCCAGTTGGGAAAGGTCAATGCAACCCTCAGCCCCAATGGCATGTTCCCGAGGGTTGCGGACTATTTTTTTGGGTCCACAGAGTCCAGCTTGGACTCAGTGACTGCTGCAGCATGGGCTTTGGCCACTTTGGACTTTGGACAATTCCCGGCTCTATGTACTTTCTCGCCGCAGTAGAGGCAAAGTCCTTCCTTCATGTGGCGTTCATGCTCATCTCCAGTTAGTTTACCATCTTTCCCCAACTTGTCAGAAATAGAGTTTTTTGGCTTGTCCTTGTTGTAATAGTAGATATCCTTTCTTGAATCAATACCTGCTAGAGTTTTGGGTTGTCCCCCCCATAAGACTTCTATGTGGAGACAGAGTGGAAGACCACAGAAATCCCAGTCACAAAGAGCAGCCTCATTCCAGTTGACCTGGGAAGCCAGTTCCCAGAAGTCCACATTATACTTCACAATTCTTCCACCTTTCTTCATCGTGAGTTCTGAAAGAGCCTTTTCCATGTCCCTGACAGGGTCATGAGGACCAAAATTACTTTCCAACTCACTAAGGAATACCTCGTAGTTCCACATCCAATAGGCAGAATTTGTTGGGTCATTGAGTCCAGGTTCAAACCAGCTAAGAGCTGACCCTTTGAGGTAGGAAAGGATGAATAGAATTTTCTTTTCATCAGAGGTGAATACCTGAAGATGATCATGGAAGTGAAGGTTGCATGAGACTAGGAAGTCCCGAAGTTTCCAGGGATTAGCCCCATCGAAAGTGTCAGGATCATGAACTTTGATCTTCTTAGTCTTGGGTGCTTGGTTCTGCTGGAGGGTTCAGAGACTATCTGAGAGCTCAAAGAGAGCATTGAGAAACCTATCTCCTGGATCAGGATATCCACCAACAGGAGGTAGAGGGTCATCAGGGTCATCAGGATTGGGGCTGTCAGGTCCACCAGGAAGTCCATCCTCTTTACCTGGACCTTCCTCATCGAAGGGGTTAGGTTGCCCAACATTCTCTACGTACTCAAGTGGAGTCGTATTCTGAGGGTCTCTGGAGGTTGAGACATGACATTAGCACTGATGGAGGGTGCTCCAGAACCGATTTGCCTGAAGATGTTGGATGGTCTGGTGGATGCACCAAAAGTTGAAGCGTGTCTAGGGGAAGGAAGTATGGATCAGTGTATTGCTGATAATCCTGGTACCGCACCAGCATGGTGAGAGTCTCTTGTAGTTTGTTGGGTTTGTGACTCAGTAGGAGTCATAAGGAAAGATGGGATGGGTTTGACAAGAGAAGTGAGAGTTTGTAAATACTGTTAAGTACTGAACTTGAAGGGGAAGTCGTTGGAATTCCGGTCATACCCGGATGATAGAAGTTGTAGAGGATGGATTGAGTAAGACAGGGAATCCTATGGAAATCCGGGGCAGGGTTTACTTGATGTGTTGTACCAATTGGGGAAGCAGAAAGGACTTGGCTTCAACTTATAAGAAGTTGCGCCCTTCTCCTTGTCAAGTGTCCTAATTTCAAGGCAAGGGTAAGAAAGATGACCAGAGGTCCAGAGAATTTCCAGAGAGGATGAGTAAGAGTTCGAGATTGACTTAAGAATGTAATTGGAGTTTTAAAGAGGATAAGATTAAGTGGGAGACTTGGTTGATTTACAAACTGGTGATACAAAATGAAAGTAGCTAGCTTAAATACTAAAGTCGGAGTTTCCGAGGCTGTGGTTAATATGAAAACCGGCTTCCAAGGCAAATCCTGAAACCGTTTCACCTAATTGGAAATGAGGGAATTTTGCCTCTAGGCAGTGCTGCTGATAGGAGGTGGGCTGTGATGTAAGGCAGCTGGGAAGGGGGGCAGAAAACGATTGGAAGTCCAGTTGGAAGAATCGGTCTTGACAGAGAGGCTTATTGTAATGACTTGTGTTCAAGATTTAAGTGATTGAGGCTTGGAACACCCATATTCAAAGTTTTGCAACACTAGGTGACTTTGCAACCAAGGGTGTCGGGACGGGAATTTTTCATATATGGTATGTTTTAGTCACGTGTTATTTTTTCTACCAAAGATACGAGGTATTTCTAGGTAGTAGATCACACTCGGCGACACTTAGATGTATTACTTGCTTTACCACTTGGGGGCATATGCAATGCTTCGACGCGAAATCATAGTTCATACACGAACGATGATACTAGGCACACAAGTGAGCATTGAGAAGTTGAAAATTCAACGAAGTGGCGCACCCAGACTGTCTCACACCCATGGACCTTGCATTTCATCACAGAATCTCCTCCTTGAATCTCAACCTCGGATACACCAGTGCCGCATATGCATGCATGCAAGTCGAATGTTCGTGTCTACTATGCGGCGTGCTAGAGAATCAGCGCTTATAGTCGGCACCATATATTTTAAGTTTGAATCGGATCTGCATGATCATTAAGATTAGACTTAACATTTCTTCCAGACTTGACCTTGCTTTCTTCGTCATCTTGAACAGCGACCAACGCGAGCAGAGAAACTCAACCAAAAGTTTATTACCGTCATGTAACTATGGTATCTTGGTGGCTTCGTAGGGTTAGCTTCTAAAGGTTGTTCCAATAGTTCGCTAGCCCAGTAGGGCACAGTGGCGTCGGTTAATACCTAAGTCAAAAAAAATATTTCGGGACCTACGTCTGGTTCGGGATTCCCGTCCCGACACTCCCTTGTTTGCAAAAAGTGCCGTGTCACTAACTCACGTGCGCGTATTCTTGTAGCACGTGCTTGGAATGACGCGTCTCCGAGTTCTCTCGTTTGTCTCTTGTTCTTGTTCTTGTCCTTCCATTTTCTCGATTCTAATGGCTGTTCCTGTTCAACTCTATGTCTACGATCTCAGCAATGGAATGGCTAGGCAAATGTCTCGGCAGCTTACTGGCAGACAAACAGATGGGATTTGGTATGTCTTAATCTTATTCATCTTTATCCTCGTCCATTTCATCACATTCTAGGCATACTTCTGTTGTAGTTTATGGGAGAGAGATATTCTATGGTCAAGGAATAGACGTGACGCTTCCTGGTCGTTCACATGTACGTTTGCCCTCAGGAAGATGTATCGTTCCGATCTCCTCACTTGCAGATTTTCGGTAGCATGGTGCGCCATTGCAAGTGTTGGATATGGGACAAACTTCAATAGATGAAGACACATTTAACGAATATCTCACGGAGATGAAGGAACATTACACTGCGGATAAAGTAAGTGACAATCTTGTATTCTTATTCACTACAAATGGTTCATTTGTTTCTGCCAGTACCACCTCTTAGGTCGGTCTCGCTGGTTTTAAAAGTTCAGAAAGAGATAGAGCATCATCGCGGACTCCACAGACTTCAATTGCAATTCTTTTACAAACGACTGTGTCGGATTTCTAACTGGCGGCTCCATACCAAACTACATCAAAGGTATAAGTCTCCCCCTCCCCTTCTTCTTTATGCCACCTCGCCCACATATTCCACAGACCTCCCAACGGATTTCCTCTCGACCCCATTCGGCGCAGCCCTCCGCCCCACCATCGACGCAATGTACCGACGACCTTCCCCAGGCATGCCAACGCCTGCCCTTCCTTCGCTATTGTCCCCATCAGCCGCAGGTGTCCCGAACCAGCAGCTCGCAGGGTCTATCTTACAATCCGTCGCCTCCCGAGCCCAAGCCCAAGCCCAACCCGCAACAGAGACGCTCACCGCACCAATGCACGCCATCACCAACCCCGCGTCATTCAACTCCTTCCTGCGCACGCATCGCGCAGCCGTGGCTTTTTTCACGGATGCGAACTGTGGGCCGTGCAAGATGATTGAACCGGTGTTGGAGAGCCTTGCAGAGGACAAGGGCGCGCAAGAGGGGCGCAGTGTGGCGTTTGCGAAGATCGATATTGGGGTGGGGATGGGGGGTGCTTTGGCAGGCCAGTACGGGATTAAGGCTACTCCGACGTTTTTGTTCTTTTTGGATGGGGAAAAGGTATTACTTAGTTGGGGTCTAGAATATTTGGCGGCTGTCGTTGATCATGGTTTGGTATTTGCAGATCAGCGAGCTGAAAGGTGCAAATGCCCCTGAATTGCGGACTCAAGTCGATCTACTCCTCTTCCAGGCCTATCCACGTTTGCCCTCTCACTTTTGCCATTGATTCTAACTCACCTATTTTGTAGCACATCCGCACACATCACTTTCTCTCCCGGCCGTTGAAACTGTCTCTCTCAACCCCATCCTTTTTAGTCAGGTCCCAGCGCTTGACAGTGTGCTAACCAAACTATCGACCTTCATCGATAACGCGCCCTTGCCATCCTCAACTATAAATTCTAAAGCCCAAGTGAAACAAGTTTTATCAGGGACTGTTATTCCATATCTTAGGGCCCGGTTTGCGCTTGTAACTCCCCAGAAGCAGCTACCGTCCGCAACACCTGCGATCCTCACGCCTTGGGCACAGGTGACTTCCGTGCTCACCGCTGCGCTGCCCCCAGCCTCTCTCTTCCCACTCGTAGATCTATGGAGGCTAGCGTTGCTCGATCCTGCCGTCGGGATGTGGATTTCGTCCTCTTCCCCGTCCTCATCAGATCCTGTAAAGGTATTTTTAGATAAATGCAGTACGGACCCTACCGCTGCACAACAAAGGAATTACATACTCACTCTTCTTCGTTTGTTGTCCAATGTGTTTTCTACTCCGGTGCTTTCTCGTCGGCTTTTTGCTGTGTATAAGGCGAGTGTGACGAAAGATGTGTTGGTGCCGAGTTTGTTGAATGAGGATCCCGCTGTGCGGACTGCAGCGGCGAGTTTGGCGTTTAATGTTGCGGGGTGGATGCAGCGGGGGAGGGCGGGGAGGATTGGTCGTGCTAAGGAAGGGATGCTAGAGAATGAGGAAGATGAAGAGTGGGAGGTGGAGATGGTTAGTGTGATTATAGAAGCTATTGGACGGGAGGGGAACAGTGAAGATGTTGGTGAGTTTGGGTCTCACGCTATCTCTGTGAATTGATACATGGCCATACCATAATTTGTAGTGCATCGCCTTACAGCGACACTTGCGCTCCTCCTTCGCTTCTCACCTTCGTTTGATACGCAGCTCGTGCCGTTGTTAGAGGTTCTTCAGAGCCGGGAGGTGCTTATGCATAAGATCGGGAAGGGAGAGGGCGGTGTTGTGTGGGGGAAGAAGGTGAAGGAGGTGAGAAGGCTCGTGGAGGAGGTTGCTGGGAAACTATGTCGGTGAAATTGAGTGGGTCGGAATTGTTGGATAACAGTTGAGCTGCCTCTTATAACCGTGGTTTGTGGAAATATACTTAGATTGGTTCGACGGTGCTCAGCTCGTCTATGAGACCTTTCTGATTTCATGGCTTGTAAGACAAATTTTGCTTGTGAAGCGTCTCCCCTCCCGACTACAAGTTGCTTGTTTCTCTTTCTTCCAACTAACAACGGTGTGCAATTGGACTATAGGCTATCCAGCGATGCTGATCACTGCCGCCATAGATTTCGTATCCTTCTCATTGGCAAGGTCAGTTCGAGTTAGTTCATCTTACATGGATCACACTGAGGATTCTGATTGATACAGTCGGGCGTAGGCAAGTCATCCCTCATCAATCATATATTCAGTGTAGAATATGATGTAGGATCCTTCCTTTGTCAACTTTACAAAATTAAATATTCATGTCACAGACCGTTTCACATCGAGAGCATGGAATCTGTGACATCAGCAAGGAAATCATGTCGCCTCAAAATCCGTGTTTTGTCGTCCATGACTCCCAAGGGTTCGAGCCAGGAGTGGTCGACAATTTGAATTTAGTGAAAACATTTCCTCAACAGCGCGACAATGGCGAGCTGAACGATCAAGTTCACGCCATCTGGCAAGTTTCTTCTTCTGTGGCTATGGGTTTTGTTGAGTTCTATTCCAGGCTCTGTATCCAAGTTCCATTTGCCGGAGGACGCGTATTCGAGAGAAAGGTGATGAAGAGCTCCTGAAGCTTGGCCTCAAAAGTGAGTTTTCATGTCATCCATCCTTTTAGGAAATTATTATAACTACTGGATAGCACCAATTGTCGTTGTTTTCACCCAATTTGATCAACTTCTTGTTAGGAAAGAGGTGATGAAGGAACAAATTGGAAGAGGAGCGTAGAGCACTTCAAGTCCTTCAACGAGCGAACGATACCTTCCAAAGCTCCTGTATTGATCAGCTGGACAAATTAGGACGCAATCTACCCTATGAGAAAGTGTCTGGTCTGGTACTATTTCCTTGTCTACGTATACTTCCACTGATGCTGTAGTTATCAGTTGAGCCTGACCATAGAGAAACCCTTTTGAAGTTAGTCGATATCACTCAAGAACTTGTCAGCCGGCACGTGGAAGGAGACGTCTGGATAATCTCTGCAATGGCGCAGCAAGCAAGCGCTCAAGCAAAAGTCAATTCCTCTATAGAGTCCGTTTGTATTTGTTCTCCCTTTCAGTCCGTTTTCTAACATTTCCAAATGGCAGAGTTGGCATGAAAAGCAAGTTCAGCACTACGATTTGGAGGAGTCATTTAACTCTCATGTTGTTTCCGTGCAGAAGATCTCAGCACGAGCAAAATCCTCCAAAGGAGATGAAAGTCCTTCACAAGGTCCGTCGAGCCATTTGTAAACTAGGACTACTATAGCTGATGTTGTATATAGACGACTGAGAGGCGGGATACTCATAATCCCCTTGGCCAATCTGAAGTGGAGAGGAATTGTTGTGCCGTGCAATAGGAAAGCCACAACAAGACCATGGGATCGGTGACTGCAAATCCTCACTCTTCATTTCATCGTTTATGATTACGAAGAACGATATGATTGGAAACCTATGCAATGATATTCTTACATACGAAATGTTGTCGGACTGCTTCAATACCCAAAGTTTGATTCCAAATGATTGCGAGCGTGTTACAAACTTACTTATCAAGTGTCCTACGCTTCCACTCTGACACATGTGATGTTACTTACGGTTTCCGGGCCAGTACCTTTGCCCCTCCAAAGAAAGGAAGTCTACTAACAAAAAAAAACTTCTTAAGTTTTCGCTACCACATACATTCAGTGTTTGTGTTATTTAAAATCTTATGCATACATTCAGTGTTTGTGTACACTATTATGTACATAAAACAAACCCCACGCAAACACGAGAGGGCAGGGCGAGAAGAATATTATTTAATTAGAACGAAAAAAAAAATCCGCCTCACGCAAAACGCAGGGGAGAGGATCGTGCCATCGTCCTGGGTGCGTCGACGCCGTTGTCTCCTCCTCCTCCTCCTCCTCCTCCTCGTCGTCGTCGTCGTCGTCGTCGTTTCCCCGTCCCTGTCATCGTCGTCGTGTCCGCTACTTCTCCCCGTCGTCCCTGGCCTTTCTGCGCCCCGTTTCCACCCCGCGAACAGTTGCTCGCGACGGCGGTTGGGGGTCCGGTGGTGGTGGTGGTGGTGATGGCCGTCCTCGTCCTCACCTTCCCCTGGTCGTCGTGGTCGTCGCACAGTTGAGGGTGCTGGGTCGTTGCCCTCCTCGTTGTTGTTGTCGTTGTTGGTGTACCCGTTTCCTCCTTTGGCTGCGCTGCTCCCCGTCTCCACCCTGCGAGCAGTTGCTCGCAGCAGGGGTTGGCCTTCGTCGTCCTTTCCTTCCACCCGCGATCCACCCTGCGAACAGGGGCGAGCAGCGGCAGTGGGGCTCATTGTTAGCGAAGCACAAACCAAAATAGCAGAACTCAGGGTAGGCAATGAATCTTCTCTGTCTTAGTCCGAAACTCAATGGTGGCAGGTGGGTGCTGGAGCATCAGAAAACTCTGAAGATTAGGTTCAGTGCACTTTTTCACTTTCTCCTGGTCTAAATTGAAATCAGATCTTTCCAGCCTAATCTTGAATAGAGAGCCAGCTCACTACTGACTAGATTCATTGCACAGGTTAGATGCGGTGTCGCATATGTGGGTCGTGTGTGCGAGATCGTGGATGATCTAAGTCATGTCCTTCACCCGGCCCGGATTGTATCACAAGCATACCCTTTACCTCGTGTCTTCCTCGTGTCAGAATCACCACCGTCACCTACCCTCCTTTCCTTTTCTCCCTCTCGCCAATCTTCCGATAGATATGAAATTTAAGAGACTATTGGCACGGCTCTTTCGCGGTCGTCGGATGAAGAGACAAGTAACACATTATCTCCTCATTGCAACTTGAACTGCGAGTGACCGGCACTGCTGTAACACAGGTAACGGCGCTCCCTCCAGAAGTAGAACCCAATCCAGAGGTAGAAGAGCCTGATGCAGAGGTAGAAGAGCCCGATACAGAGGTAGAAGAGCCCGATACAGAGGTAGAAGAGCCTGATACAGAGGTAGAAGAGCCCGATACAGAGGTCGCATGCAGCACTGATCCACATGCTATGATTATACACTCATCATCCGTTTGCAGATGAACAGAGCTATCGAAATACGCAGCCAATGTCGCCATTTTCGCATTCTTGTAATCGGACGAGCAAATGCTGGGAAGACTACACTATTGAAGAAAGTCTGCGAGTCCACAGATGATCCAAGGATTTATGGTGCCAATGGGAAAGAGGTTGGTCTTATATATTAATACATAGTGGTCAAATCTTACTGTTTGAGTTACTATTCTGTAGATTGACACATCGGTTGTGGCACCCTCTGAGCAGGTATGTCCTTCATTCACCCTTTCAAGCTTCAGGATAAAATACTGCTCTAGCGTGGGCTTCATGATATTGAGAACCAATTGGTGTTTGCAAGCAACCCACAGTTTGTCTTTCATGATTCCATGGGATTTGAAGCAGGTGGTACTGGAGAACTAGAAGCTGTCAAAGCCTTCATTGCTAGCCGAGCAAAAGCAACCCATATGTCAAGGCAGCTACATGCAATTTGGTGCATTTTATGTTGAATTTATTACTACTAATAGTTCAAACTAATGTTTTTGGTTGTTGAAACCAGGTATTGTCTTCCTACTGACACCAACAGACCACTTTTAGCAGCTGACCACATTTTCTTTGAAGAATGTGGTACTGGAAAAGGTCAGGCAAATTATTTGCTGATAGGGCTCATTTCTTTAATGGAACCATATTTCTAAGTCCCAGTTATTGCTATTTTCACCAAGTTTGATGCTCTCATTACCACTGCATTTGGGGAACTTCGGAAACAGGGTCACACATGGGCAGATGCAAAGGACAATGCTTCAGTTCTTGCAGAGCATAAATTGAAGGAGGATTATATTGATCAACTTCATAAATCCAAGTACAAACCCAAGAAGCATGTTTGGCTGAAAGGTACCTTAAATATATTTGAATTTAAAATGTGGCTTCTAATATATTTTCTTACATATAGACATGCAGCAGGATGCAACAACCTGCCTGGAATTGATTGAAGAGACAGCACAGGCTATTGACAATAATGCTCTCAAGCTGCTGTTTGTATCAGTCCAACAAAGCAACATTGATCTTTGCATTAGGGCTGCCATAGAAGAGTATTATTTATGTGGTCTTTTTGTTTAGCAAAATCTCACCTTATCATAGATCTATTGGTAAACATCACATCAGCCTTCCAAAATGTTGGGAGCTTATCTAAGACTGTTGTTTACAGGCAATTTCCGAATAGAGTTGAATGATGAAACTCTTGAGAAACTGGTCAGGAGGACAGCTGCATGGTTTCCACATGTGTGGGTGAGTTCTCAAGTTGATATAGGTTTCCTTGGTATTAACTGACATAATCCATAGTTACATGTAAGCAGACTATGTCTTTGTTTTGATTATATAGTTGCTCTAACAAGTTATCTGGGGAAATTTCTTAGGATGTAGGTACCCAACTATGATACATAATAGGTAAATGTGGCTAATATGCTCTATCCAAGACCTACCAGTGGGTGAGGATTACATTACAATAATAAAAACCTTACTCAATAGTGGTTAATGTTGATATTGAACCAAAACAGAATGTATGTGTTAAATATTCTTATTCTTAAAAGTGTACTTACATACAGCATAGGATGTAAGTTATATATCTAAATAGATATTGTGACTACTACTTATTACTATGTTATAATTGCATATCCATTTCTCAGGTGAGTACTGATTTTTGAATAACTGGTAACAGATGCTGAGTATGGACTGCAACTTCTACAGGATGTAAGTGGCTGTTTATTGATCAAATCTGTTTGCTCAGCACTGACTGCAACTTCTACAGTTTGTAAGTGGTTGTTTATTGATCAAATCTGTTTGCTCAGCACTGACTGCCACTTCTACAGGAAGTAAGTGGCTGTTTATTGATCAAATCTGTTTGCTCAGCACTGACTGCCACTTCTACAGGAAGTAAGTGGCTGATTATTGATCAAATCTGTTTGCTCAGCACTGACTGCAACTTCTACAGGGAGTAAGTGGCTGTTTATTGATCAAATCTGTTTGCTCAGCACTGACTGCAACTTCTACAGTTTGTAAGTGGCTGTTTATTGATCAAATCTGTTTGCTCAGCACTGAGTGCAACTTCTACAGCGGGTAAGTGGCTGTTTATTGATCAAATCTGTTTGCTCAGCACTGACTGCAACTTCTACAGGAAGTAAGTGGCTGTTTATTGATCAAATCTGTTGGCTCAGCACTGACTGCAACTTCTACAGTATGTAAGTGGCTGTTTATTGATCAAATCTGTTTGCTCAGCACTGACTGCAACTTCTACAGTATGTAAGTGGCTGTTTATTGATCAAATCTGTTTGCTCAGCACTGACTGCAACTTCTACAGTTTGTAAGTGGTTGTTTATTGATCAAATCTGTTTGCTCAGCACTGACTGCCACTTCTACAGGAAGTAAGTGGCTGATTATTGATCAAATCTGTTTGCTCAGCACTGACTGCAACTTCTACAGGAAGTAAGTGGCTGTTTATTGATCAAATCTGTTTGCTCAGCACTGACTGCAACTTCTACAGTATGTAAGTGGCTGTTTATTGATCAAATCTGTTTGCTCAGCACTGACTGCCACTTCTACAGTATGTAAGTGGCTGTTTATTGATCAAATCTGTTTGCTCAGCACTGACTGCCACTTCTACAGGAAGTAAGTGGCTGATTATTGATCAAATCTGTTGGCTCAGCACTGACTGCAACTTCTACAGGGAGTAAGCGGCTGTTTATTGATCAAATCTGTTTGCTCAGCACTGACTGCAACTTCTACAGTATGTAAGTGGCTGTTTATTGATCAAATCTGTTTGCTCAGCACTGACTGCCACTTCTACAGAAAGTAAGTGGCTGTTTATTGATCAAATCTGTTGGCTCAGCACTGACTGCAACTTCTACAGTTTGTAAGTGGTTGTTTATTGATCAAATCTGTTTGCTCAGCACTGACTGCAACTTCTACAGTTGGTAAGTGGCTGTTTATTGATCAAATCTGTTTGCTCAGCACTGACTGCAACTTCTACAGTTGGTAAGTGGCTGTTTATTAATCAAATCTGTTTGCTCAGCACTGACTGCCACTTCTACAGGGAGTAAGTAGCTGTTTATTGATCAAATCTGTTTGCTCATCACTGACTGCAACTTCTACAGAGAGTAAGTGGCTTTTTATCAATCCAATCTATTTACTGTGCACTGACTGCCACTTCTACAGTTTGTAAGTAGCCATCTATCTCATTAAATTATTATCACTTGATACTGTGCTATAATCAGGATGTCAATATCTCTGCTTTCACCAAAGCACTTCAACCACTTTTACATCAGGTTTGTCATACAAATACATGTTGCCTTCACTGCTGTCTTTTTATTGCACATGATGCCTAGGCCAATTCATTGCTACCTGATTTTCAGGTGTTCTTTATGGGTGTAGGTATGTTTTTTTCAGTTATACATTTGTTTCAGGTCCTTTATTCTTTATCTAGTTATCCTCTTATGTATCAAGCATACAGTGTCATTGGCAGAAGATGCCACTGTATCACTTGATAGAAGCTTTCCTGTTGCCATCCAGCATTATCAAGAACAGGGAATTTTCAACAAGGTGTTGGAATTTTTCAAGGACAACTCAGGTCTATCTGAAAACAAAGATAAATATAATCAGTTGTGGGCACTGATCCAGGATAATTGCTGTATGTGTTTTATTATTCTTCAGCATGCCCATCCAAAGGTTTTTTCCCTTGTGCTGTAGAACTTTGATATTCTCACCTCCTGCTAGTTGCCTTTTTCCCCTTTGAATTGTTACCAGTTATCATGTTCATTTGTCTGCCTAGTTTTGATAGGATCCATCCTTTTTATATTTACAGTTCTTTACTCTTACAAATATGAAATCTATTTCAAGCATTCTTCAAGGCTGTTCTCATACCTAGCTGAGAAGTAGCTATATCCATGTCAATTTAAGTGAATTGATGCTAAATTGATGACATTGCAGAGTTGCCACCTCCTGTTGTTTGATCTCATCTAATAAGCCTTTGGGATCTTTCTGATTTCACATGCCAGGCATCTCATGGACCAAATCCTGTCAACAGATGAGATGGCCCTCCATTTGTACAGTCATAATATGATGCTATTCAATGTGGTATATACTTAGGACTTATATATTTAAACTGGTGTTGTAAAGCTGATAATATGATGAAATCCTTGACCCACAGTCTTACCTAGATCCCAGTGTGATGTGAGAACCATCAAATGTTCATATTTCACTGAAAAACATGTTCCTATGATGGGAAGCAAGCAAATTCGAGGGCATCAACAGTAGAAATTTTTGGTTCAGATTATAAACTGAACTTGAAAACTGAACTGGAATTTGAACTTGAAAGTGAACTTGAAAATCTAGGCAACAAGTTCAGATTATTTACAGTTCAGATTGTTACAATTAATATTAGTTCAGATCAAATTTTGTAGTTCAGATTCTGACAAGTGCACATGATGTTTGTTGATCCCACACCTTGAATGTGCAGCATGCCATTGGCAGTGATCACTGTCCAGTCTGTTATCATCGCGGTGGTCCATGAGCTCTTATGGTCTTGCCTCTGCCTCTCGAGTACCATGTTAAACCTCCTTCTCATTGTACCCCAGTCTAGCCAAGATAATTACTCTCGGTGACATCAATAAATTTCTAGGCCTTGTTTGTCACTTCCTCACTGAAATCCAACTTCATGTACCACTGAACACCAAAGCACTGCCATATCAATTGCCTATCTACATTCATAAACTATTCTGCAGCTATCTTGGCCTTGATGACAACAATGTGGTTTGCATGTGGGACGTACTGAAAGATGTGATTTGGGAGGACCCTGAGCAAGGCGCACATTATGGGCTTTCAATGGGCGATATAGATGAGATAGATCTTCATGGAGGGGTGTCAGTTTGTCTGGAGGAGCAGCCAAATGCCACCCAGTGAGCCATTATCCTTGAACCAATAGACAGTGGTTTGGTGGCCAGCATATATGAACAATGAGAAAATGTAGCGACACAACCAGACCAAGACATGACATGATGTGTTAATGTCACGTGGACAGATGATCTGAACTCGACTTGGAGCACCCACAAGTTCACTTTCCTGAAGTTCACTTTCTCACAATTAAGTTCAGTTTCTGCATGTAAGTTCAGCTTTTGAAGTTCAGAAAATAATCTGGACTGAAAATTTCTACTGTCAAAGTTCTGGCAAATTCAGCAGCTTTAAATCAGAATCAGCTAACTGACAGCTGAGCTGAATTTCCTTAAATCAGGCTTAAATTGAGCTTAGACTGAGTTGGTTCACATTAAATTGCCCAGGGATAAGTTACTTAGCCCTCAAATTGACACTTATTTCCACTTATTGGTTTGCAAACAGATAGATAGATAGTGTTTTAAGGTCTGGTTAGGTCCAGTTTTTTGACCCCAAACTGGGTAGACCGTGATCGTAACCAGTCCAGGACCAACCCAGATATTGGTAGGGCAAGGCAGGGGTTATCCCTGGGTGTCAAATCTCATACCCTTACCCCTGGGTAAGGGTATGGAAACATATAAGGGTTGCCAAGGGTATGGGAGGGTTTGTCAAGGGTACAAGGGTTTGGCACAAAATCAACATATTTAGAGCAAAATTCATTTGAAAAGTGTTGATAACTATTGTATTTACTATTAATATCACATATTAATACCTCTTATTAACATATGAAAGCCATTATCCTGTTGGACAATCCCAAAATCTGAATTTAATTGACGAAAATCTTGAATATGAGTCTTTGTAGCTGAAAAAATCAAATGATATTCTTACATAAGCATACTCCTGGCATACCCCTGTACCCTTAGTAAGGGTACAGGTGTATGCAAAGGTATGAACTTCCAAACCCCTACCCTTACCCCTCATACCCTTAGCCCCAAAACACAAGGGCATACCCCTACCCCTGCCTTGCCTTAGATATTGGGGGACCATAACTGGACCAACTCAGACCAGTTTTTTGTTGTAAAATTTATCATACTTATATAACCCATAGGTATCTTGGTAACCATTATTCAGACCTTATAGCCATTGTAAGGTGGGTTAGATACTGTAATTCCCCGTCATTTGGTCCAACTTTTAAGAGATTTCATCAAGATTTGATCTAGTTATGCTTTAAACAAAGTACATTGCATTCAAGTTGTGTCTGTAGTTTGTAATTTGTAGTATGTAGTGTTTGAAAGTCTGGTCCAGTCTGGTTTTTTTGACCCCAAAGGGGGCAACCATAGACCAGACCGGTTGAACTCATTTCAAATATCCATGCAACTGACAACTGGACTGGTGTAAACTGGTCCAGTGCGGTTGCCTATCAGATGCTGGACCAGTTGTGACTGGTCCAACACTGAGTTGGTCTGGACCAGTTATAAACTGGTCTGGACCATTATATAATATGTATTCTATGAGATATTCTACAATAACTAAATGCCCCTCACAGTGTGAGTGGCCATGTTGATGATTAAATAAATAATAAACTAAAGTAAACCCCTACCTTGCAAGATGCAAGGCAAGGGGAGTCCATGATGGCATTTGCAGGCATCATTTAATTTGTGCTGATGCTGGTGTTGGCAGCATTGGTGAGCAGCAAGGGTGCTGGGCAGCTTTTTGTGAAGAAGCAAGCATGACCGCTCATTGTCGAGCTGTTGGGGTAGTAAGTGATGACGTGGCGGGCTTACAAGCTAGTAGGGTGCTTACCTCACATATATCCTGCATGGGCCTTTCACCCCTCTCATTGCCCATCATCCATCATTTGTGGGTACTTGTTAAACCTACATTAGAAGAAAAAACAATAAAACAACAAAAAAGAAACTTACCTTGGTTGTTGCACACATATAACATGTGTGACATGGCACTTCAAGGTTGATTAGGTGTGGAGGTGGCTGAGGTGGGTCGCTGGTATAGGGCCACATTGTATCATTGCTGTCCCATGTCCTATTACAAGAGCGGGGTCAGTGATAATGCACTAGGTTTATGGGATTGGGGTGTACTTACCTCACGTGTGTGCCACTGGGCCTGCCCTGCTGTCATCTTATCTCCCTTGTCATAGTCATTGTCTACCATTGTTGTTCAAAATAGCACTGACGATCCACCCCACAAGCAGTGGCTTGTGAGGCTGGACATTGGTGCTTTGTCATGTGGCTTTGTTGTTGTTGTTGTCTCTGACATTGTTGAAGATAGCATCAATGATCCACCCCGCGAGCAGTGGCTCGTGAGGCTGGACATCGGTGCTGGGTCATCATCATCTCTGTTCATTGGCCAGCCCAGTTGTCCATCGTTGAAGACCCACCCCATGAGCAGTGGCTTGTGAGGCTGGGGTGGTGGGGTCATTGTTATATTTAAACCTACAAAAGAAGCAAAGAACAACATTTAGAAAAGAGAATAATAAAAACAAGAAACAAGACTTAATTATAACATGTTGGTGCCTTCTCCAACATGGATGTTGGTTGTCAAACATGTAGAACACATGTAATATGGCACATTTGCAGCCACAGTGTGCCGTTTGTGGTAGTTGAAGGGGTATGTCAGGTCATTGATGTGGGCAGTATATCCTTAGCTCCCTCCTCCGTATCTGAGATCATTACAAAGATTGACTTCTTTCTCGCTACTCCAGGCTGTTCTCCATCCCTTTGAGCATGGCAGTGCCTAGCTGGACACTTGAACTGGATGTTAAATGTGCTTCCATGGGGACGACCAGCCTTGTCAGAAATGTATTGCAAGATTAGTGACAAATCCTGGTTGCACCGTGGAATTCCCATCAACACAGCTGTCATAATTGACTTAATGTGGTTGAAAGGTATCATTCCGGCAGTGATTGGGATCCACTTTATTGATACAGGATTTTGGGCTGATCACGACACTGACATGGTAATGTGGATGGATGCTAGTCTTCGCAATGCCTTGGCATTTGTCTATTCTAACAAGAACTTCATCTATCCCATTAGGCCTCCTCCCGTGGGGGTCAATTGCTAGCCATCGCATCAGCCATTCACCATGCAGGTTCTCTTGCACATCCCCTATGACACATCCTCATCTGGACAGACAGTCTGGATTCTGTGGCTGTTCTGAACTCCCTTCATACAGCTGAGTCACTGCACAATGCCCCACTGCTGGCCATCACAGATATCATTCTTCATACTGGGATGGATCTTCGTGTTCAGTTTATTGAGGGCAAGAAGAACATGTGTGCCAATATGTTATCTTGTCTGCTGATAGATGAGTATCAGAGCAAATTCTCTGCTGACTGCGTCAAGAGCTTTACTCCTCCATGGGTGCTTCTGCCAGCATGATGGAGAGAGTACTTTTGAATGCGCTGGGGGGGAAGGAGGCCACTCCATGTGTACCTTGCCCCCCCATGGAGCTGGCAGACCTTGATGCCCATGCTCTTCATCTACAGGTTAACTCTATCGAATGCTCAACATCCAAGAACTATGCCACAGGTGCTCAAGATTACATTAATTTCTGCATTCTCCACTCCCTTCCTTTGGATTCTACACCCACCACGTTATCTCGCTATGTCGCTTATTCATCTCAGTTCATCACCTCTTCACCAAAATATCTCACAGGAGTCCAACATTTTCTCAAGGACCTGTACCCTGATTTCGATGCTAATCGCGCTCACCATCTCGTAAGCTCCACCGTTCATGGCTCAAAGAAAGCATGAGTGGATCCTGTCGTGAGGAGACTACCACTTCGTCTAGCTCATTTGCAGTCTTTCATCAATGTGGCTCACTGTACAGGAACCTATGACAACTTCTTGTTCATTGTTCTGCTTAGTTGTGCTTTCTATGGATGCCATCACATGGGCAACCTGGTCCAGAAGAGTGATCACAGCTTATTTGATTGGAGGAAGATCATCAAACAGGCCTCGCTGACTTTTGATGATGGTCATGCACAGTATCACCTACCATATCACAAGGGTGATCCTTTCTATTGAGGTTCTGATGTCATCTTCACAGCCCAGGATGTTGCTGACCCTGTATCACTGCTTTGGATTTACATGCAACTTCGTGATCATCTCCACGGTGCTAAGGCGGCATTATTCCTTCATGAGAATGGCTCTCACCCTGCTCGTTCTTGGTTTGAATTGAAATTCTTTGCAGTCCTCAACTGGCACTTTGGTGGACATTCCCCATGGACAGGATATGCTGCCTTCCTTGCCTCACTAGGTATTCCAGAGTCTATCATCCAAGCAGTGGGATGATGGTCATCAGAAGCTTGGAAATTTTATATCCGAGAAAACCCCGCGGTTAGAGTTGAACAACAACTGGCAGCTCTTCGACTGCATAATTAATCACACTGATCTATGCTCCTCACTTCCCATCTCCTCTCACCTCCATCACCCCCACACACAACACTATCAGTACTTTTAGCGCTTTGCTCCCTTGCATCTATTTTATTTTGGGGTTTGCCTAGGCAGATCTTGGTTTTCCCACTACTGCCACACTCTGAGCCAGCAGCAGAGGTCGTCATGAAGGTGGGTTCCGAGGGTAAGGAGCCTTTTTGTAGGCCTCTGTGCCACCTCATGATCATGCGACTAGCTCCGCTATCTGCGCAGAGCCTTGCTTGAATCCCCCTTTTCGCATGGTCTGTGCCCTGGTGCTAGGGGCTAGCAGATGCTGGGGTATAAGACAGTTCAAGTGTGACTAGGGGCATCTGTGTTGCTTCCTCTTGTCTTCCACCACTCATGAGCAACACAGGTAAGCACTTTGTGCTCATACTGCAGACCAGCTTCTTATTCTCACAGTATCATTACCTAAGGCTTCACCTAATCGAATAACATTTTACTCACATTGTAAGAACTTTTGCAATTCCTCCAGGTCGATCTCAACTAGATTGTCACTTTCAGGATTCACCTGGCTTTTTTGTTATAGCTTCACTATTTGATCCAGCTGAATCTTGATAGTGAGTGGATACCTCTATCCATTTCTATCTGAGAACCTGACAGGGTCATATGACAGCATCGAATCGTTCATTTAACGTTTGATTTTCTTGGCCCTCCCTTCCTTCCCTTGTTATTTCTCTTTCTTTTCTGTGATTTGTTGTTCTTTATCATAGTTGTACTGTATCATAGGAAAACTGTGCCGATCTGCTTAGACATTACAGAGGATAGCACTGTTTGTATTTATATCTGTAGCACTTTGCTCCCTTGCATCTATTTTATTTCGGGGTCTGCCTAGACAGATCTTGGTTTTCCTGCTACTACCACACTCTGAGCAAGCAGCAGAGGACACCACCAGGCTGAGCGTCTTTATTTTATTTTTATTATTCACTGCATATATCATTGGACATTTATTCACTGCACATAACATTACCAGACATTTTAGACATCATCTCCTATTTAGAGTTCCATTGCAATGAGGACGTTGCATTTTTTGGACATGGGTAGATGGAGTAGTGTGTATGGGCACACCTACTCCAGGTAGTCATGTGACCATGTAGTCAGTAGACAGTCACACATGTACATAGAGTCATGCTTAGGCTATCACTAGAGCATCCCACCACTCTGCTATAGGAGACGGATCCGCCGTCTCCAACAGGTAAGCACTTCATGCTATATATTGTAAGTTGTAACAGTGCCTTACCTTTTCAGTAGTTGTTATTTAGGCTTCGCCTTGAGGTCATCCTCTCGACAATAACAACTACTCGCATCGTAAGAACTTTCACAATCTTCGAAGGGATAGACTCATCCAGGATCTCACTTCACAGGATATCATTTGCTGCCTCGCCCAGTTGAATCCTAATAGTGAGTGGTGCCAACACCTATTCCCATGAGTCTTTTCCTTACTTGGTTACATCTGGGCTTCATTGACATCAATGTTTCGAATAGTTCAGTCAACTTTCGATTTTTGCAGCCCTCCCACGTCTCCCTTTTCTTTGCTTTGGGTGTGTGTAATTCTTGTATTTGTAGCATGTCCACTCCCTTGCCTATTTCATTTTGGGGTCCATCTTCCCGGACCTCAGTTTCCCGCTATACCTCACCTTGAGCAAGCAGCAGAGGTTTTATTGAGATCGAGCCTTGTGAAGCTACTAGTCACGAGCATGATGACCTATTATAATAAGGCTATTACTGTGGGAAGGTCAGGTGTGACAACTAAAAATGTCCAGGGTTCCAGGACCCCAAGAGTGGTTGTGGGAATGAGGATCAATTGCCTTATGTTGACCATGTCCTTCTCGTCAATGGTAGGGGGCACTGAGATGGACGAGGTACAGGGGGGGGAGGTGTGTTTTTGGCACTCAGACCAGGAGGTCGGTAGTTGGTCTGGCATGTGCAGAAGATAGCATTGCAACTATGACGCGAAGAAAAAGAAACATTATTACGATACTTAGTTTGTTTACATAATAGGAAAAGAGAATTGTGGAAGGATTACTAGGTAGCGTAAGGTAATGAAAAAATCCATAGTTCGTTCGGCACAGAGAGTAAACAACCCTGAGAGCAGATCGTGATCATGTCTTGCATACCCTGAACTTTGGTGACCTGTTTCCCTATAGTCAAACCAGGTTAGCGTTGTCATCTGGAAGAGTCATCGAAGATAGATACCGAGTCACCGAATACTGTTTATGCGAACATGAGAGATGGAAGAGTACAAGAAGGGAAAATAAACTCACAGACAACAAAGTAATCGTCGCGGCATGGAAGATTTTGGGGGATGGTGACGCCCACCCATCCCTTGTCGATTGAGAAGTACGTAGCCAAAGGATGATCTATAGGGGAATATGTCGGATTCCGTCGTACGAAATTTAGAGACGGCATTGACGAACCAATGTCAAGGTTCTCGCTGTTATTAGCATAGTGACCGATCATAAGCATGCCAGTCGAACCATGTTTCTCGCGAGGAATGTTACTCGTGTCTAGAGGATAACAGTATTTCACAACTTTGGCACCCGTGATAATAAACAGCCTACATACCCCATGTCACGTTGTGTGTAGAACCCCTCGGCCAGAGAATGGCCGCTTTGGGCGACGTTATACGAGGACTGAAGACGGTAGCGGACTGTGCGCTCAGGGGTGCAGCATTGGACGAGCTCCAGGCGAGAAAAAATGTTAAGATAATGGTAATGCAAAATATCATGATGTTTGAAATATTAGATGGATCGTTTGGAGGGAACTAGAAGGATTGGGGATGTAGGAGGCGGCGAAAAGAGAAAATGAGTTTGAAAGAATGGCGGGATGGGTTTAGGACTTTTTATATCTTCATGGTGCTTCGGAGCAAATCGAGCTACACTTCTTTTTCGTTTTCGGGGTTATTCAATCCTCGCATCGCGGAGTCTAGTCCCTTTGTAGATACCAATCCTCGGCACGAGGCTCAGGTAGCTTCTCCCGCTTTTGGGTAATAGATAGGTGTACACGTTGATCTACGAAGCATGTTGTCGCCAACGTTCACGGTTTAAACGTTCACACGTCATGGGTACACTGCAGGGATGGGAGGAGATTTTTACTGAGTGGCCAGAAGCTTGCTGGTATAAAGACATACCGCCAAGTATATAACCATCTCCCTACAACTCATCCCTCCGTCCAATTACTACAACAACAACAAAAAGGACGAGAATCCGACAACGACAAATTGATCGCCCTACATGCTTGAATCAGACGTGGATTCGCGAAGTGATCCTCGAACGATGCATGGATACATCATTACTCACTGATCTTCATTACCTACCGTCGATGAACACAGACAATGCAAAGGCAAATAGCTAATCGCCATCTTCTTCAACGCCGCCAGAAGCCATCACGCGAATCGAGAAAGCGACGATTAAGTAGTGTATTGACAGTAGAGAACCAAAGAATTATATGGCAACGTATAAGCCAATAGAAAGCGTGGCCGAGTCGCATATATTATGTTCTGGGATGGATGAGTGTAACATGGAAAGCTGGACTGCGCGCCTATTCCTAGACGAGAGGCGAGTCAAGCGCAATCGACTTTCAAAATTGCAATGTCAACTCACAGACTATGGTACACTTGTCTCTGGGGATCTGGGATGATTTTTACCTTGACGTATATCGAAGCCATCCGCGAGGGGGGGTGTTCAAAGGTGGCGGACAATAGAAGAGATTAAGATGACATACTGAGTTCGAGGTGTTCATCAGAGTTACCCTCTTTGATGGTACCCAAAACGACCTTTCCGTTCGGGTTGGTTATTGTTTTGGGAATGTCATCGAGTTTCCTGTATTGCACAACACATTAGAGAATCAGGAAACGGAAAGGGGTATCGTTGATGACCATGTGTAATGCTCAATTGTCGTTCGACATCCAACAGTCCACATCGTTGAAGGATCTAGGTTCGTGATCTTCGACGAATAGACGTCGGCCAGCCGATTCAGAGTACCAGATATCTTTAAATCTGCGACACGGAAGACAAGCACCATCAGCGGAGCGAATGCTTGCGGTAAGTATCGCCAGAAGAAGAGAAGCCATAAACACATGGAACATCATGGCCAGGGTGAGTTCTGAGATCAAAAGCGCGAATCAAAGGTTATATATAGCAAGTTAGGTAAACGATAGTCAAAAGGTGAGGCTTACAATCGGCCAGATACCCTCTTTATAGGAACGATTTCAAAGTTGAACGTTGACCGGCGGAGAGGAGAAGCAGTCGGTTCACAAGATGCACGCTCAGCGCTCAGCCCCCAACCAGCCTCCAGTAGGAATTTCATCCAACCCGCCGTATGGAAGATGATCTATGAGCCCCAGGCTGGCGCTCTGTATCGCAGCGAGCGCAAAGAGAGACTTATAATTTGAGAACTTGACTTCTTTACGGAAACTGGATTAAGAATAGATATTCGAGAAGTGGCAATTATTTGTGTAAATAAATAAATAATAATATGAGTCAGTCACGGCGCTCGTGATAGCGTGCACTGCTCGTCACAGTCGCGACACCTCGTGACTTTCCTCTTGTTTCTCGTTGGCGACGGGTTTGGCTCTAAAGCTTGAAGCTTGAAGTTGCACTACCTGTATATAAAGTGAGTACTGCTCTGTATCTTCAACTTCCAGAGTTCTCGGGAGTCGCACCATTCTGACTGACTCTTGACTAGCTTGACTTCGGCGATACAGTCAGACAACAGTGACGTGAACAGTGACTGATATCGAGTCTATCACTTGTAGGTTCCTGGCTAACACGATAACCTATAAACCCCTCCCTCTCCCTTCGTCTAACCTGCAACAACTACAAGAACATCACTTTCCTTTCTTCGGACGATCTGGATTGGATCAATGCAGGGCGCAAGAAGTCAGACATGACACTTCGTGGTATTTTCTCAGAAAGTCGAAAAGCCAATTTTTCTAGCTTCAACATTGCCCCCATTCGAACACTGGCTGAAGTGAAAAAGGCGACGAAAACTACAACAATGCCTGGAACATCTCCTTCTAACACTAACACAACGTGTCTTGTCGCGTCAGGAGCTGGATTAGCCAATCCCGCTAATCCTATGATGTCTTCGTTGTACCTATCGTCACCGTTGGACACCATCATAGAGTCTATGCAGGATCCTAACTCGCATCACGTCTCCCTTCACGACCTCATTGAGGCATACAGTGTCCTTTCAGCAAGGATACGATCCCAGTTACGTGTGATATTACGGGCTAACCATCCTCTTCCCGCTTTAGCGCCGCTCAAGGAGCACACCTTTCTTTTTGCGCGAGCGTTAGCGAGAGATGTACGTCGTGCCCTTATCGACCCCTCGAACAACCTTCGGAAAACCCCCCCGTCAGGAGAATCATTTCTTACGACCGTTCCCATGACAGATCATGAGATTCAGTATGCGAGAGATCTTGCCACTCTTTGCCATCACGCCGTTCGATTTGTGTCCGATGTATTCGCCTTCCAACCCTTGTATTCGATATTTGCAGGTATGTACGGTACAATGTATTTGTCCAATATATTTGCTTTAATTTGAAATACAGAACGAGAGATTCAAGACCTCTTCAATGACCTTTTGAAAATTGCCTTGACGACCAGTTTGCCTACTCCGCATGCCAACAAGACCTGGTCACTCGTATTCTGGACGATCCAAGTCCAAAACCTCCCAGTGGCTGTTTTCGCTTCAAAGAAAGTTGAGATAGTAAAAGCTCTAGGACAGTCGGTTTCCGACCAAAATGGGCTGCAAGCTAAACTTGACAGCTTTAAGGTCGTCTGTTTCGCCTTTCAACAGTGCATGGTGCATACTGACATGCTTCATCTATAGACGATTCATAATTTACTGAAAAGACATTCGAAACAATTTCTATCGCCCCTATTGGAGATCCTCCCATCAGTACTCGAAAACCTTACCTCTAGATTTGTCGAGTGCAGAAGACAGGCAGCGCATGCACTTGGTGGATTCGTCCTTGCCAAGTTGAACCTGCTCTCTGCAGTGGACTACCCTCACGAAAGGATAGTCGGAACGCTCCGAGTGTTCATCGAGGAACAGTCCTTGAAGCAACATTCGTCTCAAGACGTACATCTTCCTGGCCTAGTGATTGACGCCTTATCAACAGTCGATTCTCCCACAACCAAAGGGCCTTCCTGGGCGGTGGTAGTTCTTGCGTCCCTGGTCATACTCTCCGACGCGTCTGTGTTTTTTCATTCGCGATCCATCAAATTTGTGATGAATTCTCTGCGGTATGCGTCAAGGCACGAGAACCGAAATATATGCACAGCTCATGCCGTTGTATGGCGCACTTTTATCTGGGCGTATGCTCGACTGTCTCCGGAACTGAGCATGAAGCGGCGGGACGACAGCGGAAAGCTGGCTGATCCAGATAATACCAGGGATGGGGTATTCAAAACTATCAGCCAAGAGCTGAAAGGCGGTATTGGAATCGCTCTAGTCACACTACTACTTGGGTCAAACAACATAGAAGCGTCAACTGACGTTGCGAGAGCCCTAATAGTCATCAAGGGGATGATTTCGGAGAGAAATCATGCTGATCACCGTGAAGGAATCTTGCTTCTGAACAGGATTGTAAGCGCGATCGGTATTCCCTTCACGACTGAGGTTCGGGATAACAGATGGCTCGGAAATATCGGATGTTCACAACATCTGTTCGACGGAACGGTTATAGATGCTAGCCTGGATAATCTGGGGACAGTCCTGAGCTCTCTTGTTGACGTAAACGTCGATCGAGTTCGACAACTCTCCGAGACTGAACTCCTTCGCCACTGGAATGATCTCATCGCCATCTGGATTGAAGGCGTCGAAAAGTTCCTTCGAGATCCGTCATTCTCCGTCTCTGTGAGTGATTTGTCTCGTTGCTGTGGAATATCGCTCAACATGGCGTAATAAGGGAGAGCTTCTTCACATCTGGCAATCTCTTCTGCTCGTTCAGGCACATCTAACGCAGGAGCATAGTCATCTAACAGCTTCGTCTACTTTTGCTCGACAAGTTGCTTCGATTGTTTCACAATTTATCATTCAGGTAGATGATCCTAAGGTCCAACTACGACACATAGAGTTCGTGCAGAAATTATGGGCTGTGCTAAAGAACGTGTTCTCGAGGGCCTGGCTTTCTCCCCCCGCGGAAATCATTCTCTCAGCAGTGCTGAAACGCAATTTCACCTTGGCTGACGAAGAGGTCAAACTCGGTTGGAGTCAGTTATGTGCTGATTTGATATCTGTGGGCATTCCGACGCTTCTGCATGTTGTCAACATTCGTAGTGGACGTACAGAAGGATTGCAGGTGACAAGACAACTTTGGACGGTTGTTGCAAGAACTTTCCAAGCTCCTGATGATTACGTGGATTGGGACGATGTGGTCTGCTTCCTTGTAATACCCTTCAAGTAAATCTCAGCAGCTTCCCTAGCTTGTGCGCAACTGATTTGAATGTCGACAGGGCGTGGGTTATGTCAGACAACGAGTTAAAGGTCTGGGACGTCACACTCCGCAAGGCGATCTCTATGGCCAGTGAGACGGGTACAAAAGCAAGCGCAGTCGTCAGCCACATGCTCAGGCGAATGAATGGGGAAATATCGAAGTGCTTAGTCTTACTCTGTAATTCCATTTTCACATTGGCGCTCATGTGTCTTTTAGGTTAATCTGTTTCCCCAAGGCAGTGGCCATTCTGTTGGGCCATGTCGACTTTTCCGATGTTGATGATCTACCTGTGGACATATTATCAATGGTAAACGCTGTACTGGTCTCTGCTTATCCGCCACCACCTGAGTCATTAGTACCATGCCTCGAGATTCTCCGACATACGGGACAGATCATCAGTGCTACCCCCGTTTCTATGCTCATCCAACTCCTAACGACCATGGGGGAGAGTCTTCGGCTCTGGATCACTGACGTCGATCAGGTGATGCTCGAGTCTGAATTTAACACCGTTGTACGATTTCACGTTTTTGTGCTCTATGTCTGACTAATCTGCTCTTCCTGCATAGGTGAACGAGGTATATTGTCGTGCACTCGTTTCTCTGAGCCGTTTGGAGCCTTCTCTAGAACGGTTGATCGCTGTCTCTCCTTTCCTTGCGACTGCTTTCGTTCGCGTACCCCATCCCGCTAGCGGGCCAATGGCCTTTGAAAGTTTCTGGCGAGGAACGTATCACGGTCTTCCACAATATAGGCCGTTCTACCCGGACTGCCTCAACGCATGCCTGATGGGCTTCGCTGATGTCTGTGGGGGTAGCCTAGGCGAAGGTTTATCAATGGGCACCGAAACTCAGATCACTGTACGTCCCTACAAATGTTATGATCTCCCTTAATTAATTAGTTTTCAGCAATTGTCGACTGTGCCTGATTCGCAGCTAGCTTATTGTGAAGTGGGCGAAACTCAAGGATTCGAGACGCGAATATCGCAAAATCAAAACCCTCTCCGAGATACGTCGACGGCCTGCGATCTGACGCTACCTGCACCAGGCTCACTCGATTTTTTACCCGACTCGAAAGGGCGAGTACAACACCATCACGGCCCCATGGCAGCCCTACGGCAACTAAACGACTACGATAGCCAGAATGACTACGACAGTTGGCAGGATGAAACACTCTCGGGCAAACACTCCGCCCCTCAAGATGATCTAACTCCACATCGTTATCCCCGCTTGTCGACATCGCCATCCCCCAAGATTTGGAGGCGAGAACACAGGACCTCTTCTAGTAGGAGATTATTATCGCCGCTACGCATCAATTTGCGGGACCAGCCCACTTCGTCACAGGCTCCTGAACGCAAACGACCATTTGAATCGAGCGAAGGTGCGTTTTTGGCGTGCCTCGCTCGCGGGATACTTGACTGAGCAATGAGCAGATGGCCCGTCCGTGAAACGACGAAAGACCGATACTGAGATCTACCTCAAGCGCCCCTTCGTACGAAACATTCAAAAGCCACAATCTCAGGATGGTTTGGAGCCATGTCTGATCAGTCTCGAACCGATGTCATCTTCTCCCATGGAGAACGAGACACGAGACCTTGCATCCCGGGGAGTGGTTTTATATCGGGACGAACGACCATCTTCGCCGTATTTTCCTACAGAAGACCCTCCAAGTACACCTGCACCAAGGAACAGTTGTGGTTTGGATAAACTAAATACCACGCCCCCGTCGCCCTCCTCTGAAGACTACAACAGTTGGGAGGCGGGCGTGTCAGTTGAGGAAATGCAAAAATTACGGCGTGAATTTGTTGGTGGTAAGTCGTGAACACGCACATATTCTTATGCTTTCCAACCACATTCCTGCTAATAGATCTGGAGGCCCTCAAGATAGAATCGGACGATAGGTCTGAACGAGATGAAGATCCCGAGTCCGACGAAGGTACGTGGATTTCATTATTTATGGCGTTCAAACCTCTTGACTGGTTCTCTGTTCTCTGGCAGCTGTCCATGATACAACTCTCCTCAGTCCTTTCCTTAGGCCGACTACCAGCGAAAGACAAACTACCAGCCAAAGACAAACTACCAGCCAAAGACAAACTACCAGCCAAAGACAAACTACCAGCCAAAGACAAACTACCAGCCAAAGACAAACTACCAGCCAAAGACAAACTACCAGCCAAAGACAAACTACCAGCCAAAGACAAACTACCAGCCAAAGACAAACTACCAGCCAAAGACAAACTACCAGCCAAAGACAAACCCGATCTCAAACCGCACCAGATGCCATTCCCCTTCGCCCTCATCTGTCGCCTCCTCTACGAAGACATCAGACCACTGGTACGTCGACGCGCATGGAAGCCCTCCAGCGCGCGTACACTGCCGTCATGAACGACGAATCCCAAGTGCCGGTGGAAGATTTGGTTCAAGCGACTGCACTGGTAAACAGGATTGGGACGAAGCTTGATGAACAGATGAAGAAAAGACTCAAGGCTTCGTAATTGCAGGCGTGGTTAAAAGGTGATTAAATCCCAAGACGACAAGCTCCCTGAGTGAAACTTGTCCGACTCCTTTCGTATTATGCACACAACCCCTTGCTGATGACAAGGGCCTGAATATGATCCAAATATCTTTATTTTATCCTTATTCGCGGGTTTCCGGGTTTTCCTTTGCATTTGTATTTTTATATCATTAGCACGTATGATCTCGCTTCTGTTTGACCTGCAAGACTCCAATTCAGCATATTAACAGCGCTTCATAATTATTTCGACCTTTGAGAGTGCTAGTGAACTCTTTAAAGTCAAGGTATGTAAAATGCGCAGAACTTTGGCATTCGTTTGTTCAGTAAAGATTACGATCTTCGGCCTGAGGCTGAAGGTACTCAGGCCTTCAATTCACGCTCATATCTGCCCAATCAGCCTCTTTCATGCACTAACGGAATTGCCAGTACGGGAAATATCATATTTCATACGCAGGGCGCATTCACGAATACATTGATAGAACTAAAAATAAACCAAACCGCCGGCGCGGGATCAAAATCGACGTGATAATGATGCGGATACAATAAGAGATAAGGGAATATAGAAATGTGCAAGCCGGGGGAATCAGGAATTTACTGGGGGTTTACAGGTTGGCAGCAGGAAATTCATCAGGAAGATGACAATTTAGTTTTCAGGTTTTCACACATTTCCAGGTTTTTTGAATACTTGGAAACTTGGAAACTCAGAAACTTACTATAATAAGCATTTTTCCTTGGCTGTACTTTTGAGGTTTCCAGAGAATGCTTGCTAGTGAGGTTTCCAGAAAAAGTGACTTAAGTTTCAATTAAGTTTCCAGGTATTCAAGTTTCCAAGGTTTTCTGTGGTTTTTGAGGTTGTTTTGAGGTTGAGAAACCTCTGGAATCTTGTCAACTTCCTGATGAGTCGTATATGAGTTTCTGATTTGCTTCTGGAATCTGTTGAACATTATTAAGTCCCCTCTTCTTCAGTTGACTGCGTCTCTTCGTGGCTATGCTCACGGAATTTCGGAGAAAACATGAGAGAGATAAGATAAAGCCTGACCGGGAAAGCGATCGGAGATCAAGGCACCAACGGAAACGGAACAACGAAATGGAGAAGGACCCTGGATTATGCCTACCAAGCCTAGATCCCAAAAAGTCGCAATTTCAGCTTTTCTGTCCGGACACTTTTGTTTGATTCCTGTCCGGATTGTAGCACCTAGCCTCCACCGGCTTTTTGGGCTCCACACCTTCCTAAAAAGGAAATTTTCGGCTGATGGACGTGAAGAAGCTCACAAAACCGTCCAAAATGCATCAAAAATGCCAAAAATCAAGTGTTTTGACATCTTTCGTGACAATTTCAAAGTTCCCTGGAGCACCTTGGATGGGTTTTGGAAAAAAATTTGGTCTGACCCACCACATCCTGTCCGGACTGGACCCAGCATCTGGCCCACTGGCCCCAACTTTTGTCCGGACATCCACCAAGCTGGGATCTGGCTTATTGGCTGCAAATGTCCAAAACCTGTCCGGATTGGGCTTGGTAGGGATAATCCGGGGTCCTAATGGAGATCGTGTGCACACGGGAAGATTGCGCGAAGACGCGAAGACGCGAGAAAATATTTTCAGAGGGATTGTCCAACCAAGGGGAAGTGTTGGAATGGTTGGCCGGACAATCTCAAGGACCGATTCTGATTGATCCAGTCACAAATTCTACAATTCATAAATGCATCTCAAGATAGCATCGAGTACAGTAGTAGAATAACCGAGTAAAATTTGAGTAGGATATGAGTAGGACTACATAGCACAACAATTAACCTTCCATTGAATTTGGGCACCACCATTTCGCAGATCATTGCTATTAGTGGGAAAAGCGTTGAATGATGTGTTCAACGCATGTCCGTTTCCGTTATCACCGGAGTTACATAATATATCGACACATTTATTATATTGCCTGATAAGTTGAAAAACAAAATGACGTTGAGCGGCAAGGTTTCCAGAAACGGCTGTAATAAATAAATAATCCAATCAGCGAGGGATTGACTCGTTCTGCTTCTCAAGATCTCATGGACGAGGAATAGGAAAGGATGACGCGGCAGACCATGGTGCAATTGATTTATAATCAGGGCACATCCCTCTAGAAACCTGGAGGACGGTTGACATTATATATATAGGTATACATATATGCCCTCTCGCATGCGTTTATACATCCCCTGAATTTCGATTCTATGTAGTGGGTGGAGTCAACTTTTGACTTCATCGCTGATCTGGAGTCAGGGCGTTATCATTTTCGTCTCACGGTACTTTCACGAGATAAGGGGAACTTTATAGTTGCATGGATTCCGCAATAAGCACCGATAAGTGATAACAACACAGGCTTCAAATTATTTGAGATTTGGAGGGAAGTGTTGGCCGGCGCTCCCCATCACACCATTCCTCATACGCAATGTTTGACTTTGACACATTCTATCAAGATAAAATCGTGCTACGGCCGGACAAGAGTTCATTCACTGCTGAGGGCCAGTCAATTGGTTTGAGTAACAAGGATTTGGACCCCGTTCCGGCAGACCAGAAAAAGTGGGAGTGGTACCATGTGGCTGGATTCTGGGTCGCCGAAGGATTCAGTGTTGTCCAGATGGAGGTTCCTTCCAGTGCCGTCACTGTGGGATTAAATCCTGGCTATGCCATACTCGCCTGCCTTATTGGCAATCTCATAGTCACCATTCCCTGCTGTATCACTGGATGGATAGGATCGAAGGTGACCGGGGTGTTCATCATCGTCGAACGAATGGTGTAAGCTAAAAGGCGTTGCAAAATAGTACTCCATTAATTTTCCTGTCATCGCGAGATCGTCAGTGATGTCTGTCCCTTATACTTGACCTAATCTAACCGACTCCGACCGTAGCTCTTTTGGCATCAGAGGCGCGTATTTTGCCATGGTATGCATTTAATCTCATGCTGTGTCATTCGCCCGACGTACTGGTCGTCATTGCAGACGGTGCGTGCCATAGTCTGCATCATCCTTTATGGCATCCAGGCCTCTCTCGGAGGGAATGCTGTCCAATGCATGATCGAAGCCATCTGGCCGTCCTTCAAAACTTGGCATCTAAATGCCCTGCCCGCGAGCTCCGCAATAACGGCTCCGCAGTTGTTGGGTTTTAGCATCTTTTGGCTAGCTTCCCTTCCCTTCCTCTACGTGAGCGTTCCTGCTCTTCGTTGGATGTTCTTGGCCAAAGTCGCCATCATGCCTTTCTTCGGCGTTGCGCTCTTCACATGGGCACTCACTGCTGGGCATGGCTGGGGACCAGTCTTCAGTCTTCCAAACAAACCTGTTGGCGGCCGTACAGTCGGCTTTGTGTTCTGCTCCACCATTACAGCGACCATATCTGGGAAAGCCAGTAAGTGAAGGCGCGTATTTATTGACGCGTTTCATGCTCATGACATTTGTAGCACTCGCTGTCAACATGCCTGACATTACTCGGTACACCCGCAGCCCGCGTGCAGCATGGGTTCCGCAGGTCATTGCCCTCCCTTTGACGTTCACCTTAACGCAGCTTCTCGGAACTGTGATGGCTGCTTCAGCACAAGTCATTTATGGACGAGTGCTCTGGAACCCTTTGCAAGTTGTTACACTGTGGGATAACAGGGCTGCCAAGTTCTTCGCCGGCCTTTTCTTTGCCTTCGCCAATATTGCAACCAATGTGACCGGCAACAGTGTTCCATTTGCGAACGACTTGACGGGTATGTTCCCGAAGTATATAAATGTCAGGCGTGGCCAGTTCATCTGCGCTATTCTCGCCTTCGCCATCTGTCCATGGGAGATCGAAGCCAAAGCGACACGTTTCCTAGCATTCCTCGGCGGGTATACTGTATTTTTGGGTCCCCTTCTTGGAAGTGAATTTTCTGTCCAGTATATTTTTCTTATAAGGTTGTCACTGACACGTCCTTGTTAAGTCATGTTATCGGATTTCTTTCTTGTTCGGAAATGCAAGGGGTTCCACATCCGCAGTCTGTTCAGATCTAGTGGACTTTACTGGTTCACTGCTGGTTGGAACCTGAGGGCCCTAGCTGCCTTTGTTACTGGGGTAGCGCCGTTACTTCCGGGTCTGATCTTCAGCATTAATACTGCCACGGGTGGGATTGGTCAAGGCCTTCGGAACCTCTACACGTTATCCTGGCTCGTAGGAATCGTTTTCTCAGGGTGAGCTCTTCCTGTGACTTACAACTTGTCGCTGATCGGGGAATCTCGCAGTCTGATGTACTATATAATCTTCCTCGCCTTCCCTTTCAAGACACAGACAGATGAGGAAGACTATATCCCTGACGTGATAGAAGGTCTCGACTATGAGGGCCGTGTAGCTGCAAGCGTTGAAAGCGGTGTTGACGTTAAACATGAAAAGACGGACGTGACAATAAGTGTGGTGCACCAGGTCTAGTCCGAGTCATTATGTAACTTACTTTTGTACATATAACATACACGGAAATAGCCGTCTAAAAAATTCCCTGTGTGTCGAAAACGGCCATCACTGCGTCAATTCTGAATTCCCCTTATGTATATATAGAGCGACGTAGCGTTATCGAGATTCGACCTGCATGCCAAGGTCGAAAGTCGGACTGTCACTCAGAGGCAAGTGGTTACGAGTCCTTAGGCTGAGGCTCAGGTACGCTCAGGTACGAGCACTTGTCCTTTTAACTCCACCAACCTGTCAGGAAAAGTGAAACGTCTTCTCAATGAGTAGTTCAGACTCTGCCAGCCCTACACGAACATCTGAACTATGTGAGTCCCATTGACACTCACAGTCTTTCATAATTACACACACACACACCACAGTCTGCGGCCAAGACTCTGATGTCACCTTCCAATCTAGCAATGGTGTTCTCTTCCACGTCCATAGAACCAACCTAGATGCCAATACCGCAGGCTTCCCTCCCGCCGGCTTAGATAAAAACAAAGTTGTCCACCTCACAGAGGACTCTAACACCCTCGAGCTACTATTCCAATTCATCTATCCCAGGCGCCATCCAGACCTCGCAAACACGACCATCGAAGTCCTCGTGCTGCTAGCCATGGCTGCAGAGAAGTACGAGGTATTTCCTGCGATGAATATTTGTACGATTCGTTTAAAGTGCATGCTTCAATATCCAGTTGTGTTGTCAATGCTGATAATAACGACAGATACGCCCTCTCTGCACACCCTTACGAAATCTTGATATGGGCGGCGAAACACGGCTATTCTGAAATGGTCGCAGAGGCAGCACCCCTTTTGCTAGATGAGCCGTTGAGCGAGATGGTACAAAAACTTCCACAAAATATCGCTATCCCCTGGGCATGTACCTCCTTTTTCTTTCCCCTTTTGTAATCGTCTTATTACCTTGCAGGTTCTGTACTACGAAAAATGGAGAGAGGTATTAAGAAAGGCCTTATCTCAGCCTACCTGGGTGACGAGCGGGCGGTCGGCACACTTTCAGACATTCCTTGACGACCGTGGACAGAACGTGACGCAAAAGCAATGGTTGTGCCCTTCCTGCAACATCAACCTCGACCTCATCTTCGCTACCTTCATTCAAAAGCTGACAAGTTTGGAAAGTTTGCCTAATCTCGATACCCTTGGAGATGATATTTATTGTTGCACCCATGTCCGTCTCCTCATTCAGACGTGGAAATCGAAGATGAAACAACAAATCCAGCAAATTCCTACGTTTGACAAATTTCTGTAAAGGTTTATCAATAAGACGCAGGTGCACGGCTGGGATTTGAGGCTTGCAGGTTGACAAGGAAGAGGATAGACAGTGTCTTACTGTAATTCCGATCTTTAGCTAAGACAGTAGATAAGATAGATGGAATCAGAGAACAGTAAGTCGGAAAATATTCGGGAGGTATCAAAAGATATTGTAACTACTAGTCATATTGCCGACCTTATCGTGACAATAGGTTCTGGTGAACCGCAGAGTTGAAAACAAACATGTTTTTTCACCAATTATGGACAAGCAGTTCTTGTAGAGAATCCACCTAGACAATATATGAATAAACTCAGTCTGCATCTAATGGACTAGATCTGATTACTACTGTCACTGGCTGCACAGCAAGATACTTCTGAGAAGGTATGATATCAGTATTCTGGAAGTACTCCTAATACTGCCACCATAGTCACCAAGGGATATTTTGCCAGTACGCATACCAATCTAGAATACTACTTCAGTACCTTCAGTACTATCAAAATATAGTACAATACTGTCAAAATCCCTCTAGTGATTCAGTGAAGTATGTTGACAATATTAGGAATACTGTCAGGATACTTTCACAGTACTTCTCAGGCAGTATTGTGCCTTGCACCCAGTGTGTATATGAATGTTGGCAGACAAGCCGATATCAGGCTATAGGTAATAGGAGTATCCTATCACTGTATATAAGACGTCCACTCCATAGGGGTAATGTATTAGATTGTCTCCCTCACTCTCACAAGCACCTATCATATTCTCATACTATACCGACTACAGGTTATGGGCCCTGCAGCCCTGCTACACCAAAACATATAACTGAAAGACACTTGAAACATATAAAAACACTCATTGAACATTGAACCCTCATCTCTTGAAGTACAAGCCCCTGTAATGAACAATGTCTGACTTTGAACAAGACATTGAAGAGGGCTTACAGAGTCCTACCTAGTGATGTGCAGGGCCCAGCTTGACCCAGCTCAGACTTTCATATATTGTGAGCCAGGCCTTGGTAGCAGGCTCAGGCTCAGGCCAGGGCTTAGGGGCCAAAGGGCTTGGAGAAATGTGTAATAGATGTTAGTACAGTGTTGTCAATGACCCAGGTAATTACTTTTTGGGTAATAATTCAACATGTGTAAATTTTAATTACTATATATTACCATAGGTCAGTTGTAGGTCAGTGGGGTAATTTGACTGAAAAAATAGAAAAAATTATTGCTGTCAATCTAGTGGTTCTAACCATCATCATCAACTTCCAAAGGGTCCATAGATGCTCCAGCATGATTAGTAGCATGACCAGGTCCATCGTTTCCTGTATCTGGACCCAGCTGACTCAGCATCTCATAGAATTCCAGCTCCTCGCAATAGTTTCTTACTCCCTGTATCCAGAATGTATCCCACCCAGCTTTGACAGATCAGTTGAACATGTCCACAATGGTAATTGGTGTCTTCTGACCAAAATATACTCTCACCTATTAATAGCATTAAGTCAGATTATTGATATAGCAGTGGGAAGTGCCCACCCGATGCATGGTTATGGAAGGTTGGTTGTTGAGCAAGGATCCTTCACCCAATTCAGTGTCTTCATCATCGGAATCAGACCCAGAATCTGCTTCAGCATCCTTCTCAAACTGGTGGGTAATTGCAGCAAACGAGCAGCTTCCTCCTTCACCCTCATCCTCTGAGGCCTCATCAGTATCGTTCTCATCTTCACTCACTCTGAGTCCATTGGCGGCATCTCGCTCAGCTGCTTGAACGATATCTTCATCTTCAACATGACTGCCAGATTTGTTGGTATCAGCAACAGTAGGGCTGGAATTGCCACACTTGTGTTTGAGTCAAATATGGGCTGTGCCTTCTGTTGTGTGTAGTCGTCAAATCTCACCCTTGACCAAAGCACAAACCCATAACTTCTGAACACCAAGCCTGTTCCGCTTCTTGGTTTTGATATCTCCCATGCTGGAGAATAGTCATTCTGTTAACACAGAATTGGGAACAAAGCTGAGAATAAGAATTGTGAGGCTGATGAGCGGATTCTGTCTATCTAAAATCTTCCAGACACAGATCAGATCATTTGAACCATCCTGATTGAATGTGTTGAATATCTGCATGCACATCAACAAGAAGCTACATACTGGTTCTTTCAGAGACTCTTTAAGCTCTGAGATAGGCCATTTTGCATCCAAAAAAACTCCCTCATGTGTGTGGTAGTTGTAAAATTGAGACATGAGATCAGTAGGGCACTCTGGTGGTTCAAACACTCGCATGTACAGCTGCTTGATGATCCCCATTAATAGGGCAACTGTGAGATTGTTGCTATTGCATAGGGCTGGGTTGATGAATGGGTTGAGGAAGAAGCAGGCAATAAACAGATCTTGGTCAAGCTTGAGCCATCGCTTCTCTGTGCTGTCCAAAATAGACATAACAGGGTAATCAGCATCTTCTTTGGCTCTGTCAGGATGACTATGATCCTTAATTCTGCACTTGGTGTATATACGTTACAGGTTGCCAAGGGTGAGAACGACATGATCACATCAAGTATTTGCACCTTGGGTGACATTGACAGCGATAGTGAGAGGCTCAATGTGAGTTTTGATGCTGTGCTAACCATTGTTCAGCACTGATTTGAGCGCTAATCGAAACTGTGAGCTTACATGACAACCTTATCCCACCACGCATCATCCCAGACACATCGCAAGATCTTCTGTGCCTTCCTTTTTGCCTTTTCCTTGGGACTGACAGTTGGAATGATCTCATCACCATGCTTCATTGATGTCACTTCCAATGCTTTGTAAGTCTCCAGCAAATGTGTCAAGACACAACAGTGAGCAGTCCATCTGGTGACAGCAGGAGTGATCAGAGCACAGACTTTTCCTTTGTAGATATCCTTCTGCTCTTCATTAAACTTTTCTAGTGCATACAAGTGATTGTTGAACCATTTTGCAACCTCACTACATTCATCCATTATTTTTGTAACCTCTGGATTCCCTTTCTGATAGTCTACAAGGATCAGAGGAACCTGTCATGCAAATCTTCAATCCTAGATATGGGGCCAGTGTTTCATCAATGTACTTGGTGGCCCCAGCAATCTGCTATAAGCATGAACCGGTATTCTTTTGCAGTTAATCATTGGCCTTTACGTTTGTCCCCTCCAGCATCTCCAGCTACTCCTATCACTTTCACTCCAAGACTGCAAAGATACTCAATCTCCTTCTTGATATACTTGAAAATATTTTCTCCAGTTTTTTGCTCAGAAGACTGATCATGAACATGCATCAGATGGGCCTAATGCAGTCGAGGATTAGGCTGAGATCAAGTCAGAGAGTTTCTAGACACTGCACCTCACAATTGGCTGTGACCATGAAAGCTAGGAGGTGCTTCTTTGAAATATCCTTCCACCAATCAGCCTGCAGTGTCACATAGTGTCCTTTAACAGCTTCTTTAACTGAACCTTCAACTTTGATGACCTCACATTTAAGGATAGAAGTTGGAAGCTTTCTACAATCTGGTATAACTGCGCCTGGAATAAATGCGGCAAACAACTTGCAGACCTCAGGGTCATTGAGTGAATTGAATGACCAACCCACAGAAATTGATGCTCACAAAAGCATGTTTTCAAATTCTACCTGCTTCATGGGACTAAAGGTCACAGCCTTTGCAGTTACCACTGTAAAAGATGCCTGCTTTTTCTTCTTTGCATTCCCTGCATGACCCCCAGATGCTGAAAGCCTTTCCCAGTTTCCTTTGACATATGAGATGCAATGTCAACAGGATTGAGCTCATGATCAGAATCTAACTCCTTGCCATCCTTCAATGCCCGCACTTTCTTCTTGATGTTATCAGGGCAATAGTCGCATTCAAGTAGATGGTTGACCATGACTGGTCCTTTTCCTGTGACACACTTGATAGTCTCTTTCACTAGAGAATACTTCATTGCCATGCATTCAAGAACAGATAAGCAGCACAGACTTGCCTTTAGCCAAAAGTAAATCAGTTGGACAAGCTGCATCAACTAAACCATCCCTAACAGCCTTGTCATCCTCATCTTGAAGTACCCTCAGTTTATTCTTGGTACAATATGAGCACCACGCATCATCAAATGTCGAGTTAACCTTGTTCTTGTCTTGATGAAAATGTTCCCAGAGCCAGGACTTCTCTCACCCCATTGGGAGTTAATTATGATGTCAACAGTGTGACACTGATGAGAAGAGTGAAACACACCCAAAAAAGTGGGCTGTCATGTTCATTTAGCAGTTCAAAAGTTAGGTTTGATGGCAACCTGGCTTTAGCCAACTGACCCTCCCAAATTTCTCGATTGAAATGACTGACCATAATTACCCACTGACCTAGGTAAGGTAATCATTATTTTTACTGGTCAGTGCCAACACTGTGTTAGTATACAATGGAAATACAATGAAAGAGTCATCTATACAAGAAGTTACTGACTTATAATTTACTTACCACAATTCTAAGGCCAACATTGTTTGCAGGACTGGGAGTTGCCAGACATCGATCAACAATGTGCATCAACATGACTTGATTGTGTTGCTCCCTCATTCTGCCTCATCAATCATCAATTAATCATCTCCCAGCCTCTCAAGAATGCAATGTATCTCTGTTTTCATCATTCCTCAAATACCTGATACTGACTTATTTCCTTTTTGTCATTTAGATCATTCTATTGCTCTGATGACGATGCTTCAAGTGTCTGCAAAAGGATTTGTGTGTCGAACACATTATGCATCCCACAGTGATGCATTGGAGGTGTGGGAGACCTGTGGTGCAGGATGCCTGCAAGGTACACACTCATTTATTCTCAATACACCATTGTGCCCCATTAATCACGCTATATCCCTCAAAACAAGAAACACTTCCATAGGAGTAGTATGACACACTGTAGCTCTACAACACTAGCCCAATACCTCTGCTCCCACCGCTGTGAGCCACTGCTCATGGGGTGGACTGCAGGTGCTAGCAGTCACATCACTGCATCACCACCAACGTGCCACGGACATCCAGAGCATGTGCTCAACTTTGCCTTGCTTGTCCCCATGGCCACCAGTGGGGACACAGAATGACAATGGGAGGATGGTGAGCACAGGGAGGGAGGACCCGAGTGGAGATGCACCTTGAGCTCATACATATGGTTTTTTTTGATGTATTCATTTTAAAAACTAATTATCCTTGTTTCAACATAACAGGAGGAGCACAAGCCAAAACAGAGAGAACAGCATGGAGAGTATGGTCGTAACAAGGAGGCAAGTGGGACAACGACAATGACAACAGCTGAGGAGTGCCAACGGCAATGGATGGGGCTAGCTGTGTTGGGAGGTAGGGAGCTACCACCAATGAGGAACCACCAGCAGTGAGTGGGACCCAACCGCTGAGGAGGACCCCTCCCACAGCATGGGAGCAGTGGTGGTGGCACCCCTCCCTCATCTTCTGCCTCCATGCATGCATATAATGTGAGCCGAGCATTTTTTCTTAGCTTGTGCATATGTACTACAATCATATATAGTTTAAATTTACTTTTGTCATAGTAACTAGGCTATAGTAGTAGTAATTAGGCTTGACAATACACATTGTTTGAACCAGCCATAAACCAGCCATACATACCCATACTATATTATGGCCATTTAGTAGTACTGTACTCTCGCAGCCTCTGCATCACTGTGACAGGCATATGGTATGGGTACAGAGTACACCCATAGATGATACTGTATCCCATATGGTACGGTTGGCAGCCCTGCACAATTATGCACTGGTGAATTCACAGCCACAAAGCTGGAGCTTAATGGCTCAGCCCAGGCTTCAGAAACCTCAAGCTGAGCCTTGAGCCCTACCAAGCCTGCTCCAAGGCTTGGCTTGGCTCAGGCTTCTAGGGCTCAGCAGCTGGGGCTTGATGGCTTTGGGCTGAGCTTTGCACATCACTAGTCCTACCTTTGATGATCAACAAACTAAAAACACCACTATTACTCAAGTGGTAGGATAGCTCTGGAATCACAAAACTCCCCAAACTCTTAAATGAGACCAATTGGGTCATATGGTGTGGGTGAATGACAAGGGTCCTTCATCTTAGATCTATGCATCAAGAAAATCTTTGGGGCTTTTTGACTTTTTCAGCTATCTCAAAAGGCCTAAAAGTTAAAAAGTCTCACATATATTATTATAATTATAATTATAATATGGGGCATGTGCAAGGAATAGAAGAAAGCATGATATTTGTTCATGCTCTTGTCCAGTAACTCGGGACAGATTGTTGACATAAAAACTCAGATATTGTGATTTGGAGGTAGATGGCAACATCGCGCATCAATTTCAATGGACCCATAAGCAGAGATGACCCATGACTTGATATGCTTCAGAATACCCTGGTAGAGCTGGTGAAGTATGTCTGGGGTTATTGATTGAAAGACATTGGAATATGGGAGTTTCTCCCAAAAAGGCTCAAAGACTGGCTTGATGCCTGCCTCCTTGCAAGCTTCATGGAAACTTGGTATGTCATCAACAAGAGACAGTGCATCAAGTATTTGTTCCAGATCTTGGAAGGAGTGTGAATGCTGGCTTTCTTTCCCAATGTCTCCTCTTGGAATCATGCACTTTGGACATTCACCACTTTTGCAACAGCATACAAGAATTTCCTCAGGATAGTCAGCGATGTAACAAGCTAGAAGGGGGTGACAGTGATGACAGACTCCCTCTCCAGTAGACATAACCTCCCCCTATGTACCTGCTTCTTGTAAGGGAGCAGTAATAATATTCATTCCAGCATGAAATAAGTTGGGCAAGGCAACATCACTGCTTTGCATGATCTATTATGTGTTCAAGGTTGGTGGTAGGAAGATAACCCAGTAAGACATAGGCACGGCAGGATGGTTTGCATCAAATATCTTTGGGTATATCCCCGATTGTAAGGTATACAGGATAGGCATGTTTATTATGAAATGTGGTGACTTGAGTCTTGTCGGTGGATATGAGAAGGGGTATTATCATGCCACCAGGTAATTCCCTATCCAGGGATATCTATATTCACATTGATTGAGTCTATGAATGAACAATGTAAACATATTGATACCTGTGTTGACGACAACCAGTTACTTGTATACACTTCACTATACCGCTGCATTGTCTCATCTGCATCTAAGTAGTGATGCTCTTGTGCAGTCCTGATATGCTGTGAGAGTTCAGGATCCCCAAAAAGAGCCCACACACATGCCACAATATCATGGAAGTAGACATCAAAAGGCTGGCCATCAACCACTACTTCTCAGCATCTGAAAGAAGGACAGCCTGGTAACTTCTTATCAATGATATTGTTAAGCTCTCGAGTATTAGAGTATGATAGACCAAGTTTCTCAACAACCTATTTGAATATCGGCTTTTGTAACCATCAAGTAACCATGTCAAAAAATTATGCAAGACCATCTTACCCCAGGTATTTGGAGTAGCTCTGAGAAGGGAGTTGACAAGGGTCCTCAAAGCTTTGCCCAATGAGCAACCCCCCAGTCAATTTCTGATGAGAATGGGGAATACAGATTCTGACTTTTCCCTAACTGGCCTTGATAGGTGTCATTTGTGGTTTGCAGGTCATTCTCATGGTCACCAACCTCGATGGGGGAACCAGCTACACAAGAGGCAGAGCAATATATCACCCTGGAGAATATGTTGGGAATAATAGGGAAAAAAGACACTTTTTCCCTGGGGAAAAATAAAAGGAACCATCAGTAAAAAATGTTGTTTTTCCCTCACTTTTCTCTTTGCTCTTGCTCAGCAAAAATAACTCATCTATTCCCAGGAGAAAATCAGGTGAAAATGGAGGGGAAATATATCTTTTTTTTCCACATTTTCTCTATATCTGGTGAAAATAACATTTTTTCTCCTGACTTCTACCATTTTTTCACCTAGAGACAGATAAGTTATTTTTCCACAGAGAAAAAAGTGGGAATATGTGGGAAAATGACTTTTCCCCCCTTTGTAAGGGGACTAAGGGGGTGCCCTGTGTGTTTTTCCTATTTTTTATGTTTGTCCCATATTTTTCCCCACCTCATTTCCTTCTATTCTTCATTTTCTATGATTTTTCCGGATTTTATTACTAATTTTCCCTTGCTATCATGTTTGTATATGTTGACACTTTTATATTTAGAGGCGGAGTACCCCTTCCGACACATACCCCTTGGTATGATGTCATTCGGCGGCCTTGATCCGCCTATCTCCGCCTTTTTCTATTTTTAGGTTATATTTGATTTTTGTCGTCTTCACATATACTGGGCATCAGCAAGGGGATCCTTAGAGTTTTCTCTTCGGATTTCCCTTTGCTAGGTGCGCCCCCAATGCCTGTATTATGTAGTATAATTTTAACTTCGGATTTCCCTTTGCTAGAGGCTTAGGTTGCCCTTATAGTAGAAAACTCTCCCCTAAGGCCCGAAAATCGCGAACGCGCTGCCCAAAATAGGCAGGTACGGACTGGACGACGCTTCCCAAAGCTCCACAGAGTCCCTACACACCGTTCCAGATACTCTCGCCTTTATTGCGCCACCATTTTCGCCAAACGCGCTCCCTAGCGACATGGATGCATCAGAACGCTTCGACGCGCTTGAAAGCGACGTTTCCGGAATGCGCGCGCAAATCGACTCGCTTAAATCTACGATTGAAAACTTCGTTAGGACCCTCCAGGCTAACCCTACGACTAATAGTTCCCCCTTCACGACTCCAAGCGCACCCAACAACGATGTTTTGCCAAACGCGTCCACTAAGGAACGTGCCCAGATCAAACCGTCCCCCCCCGCCGAATTTAATGGTGCACGTGCGCAGGGACGTGCATTCCTTAATTCCTGTGAGTTATACATTAGTCTCCAGTCGCATCAATTCGTCGATGAGGCTGCAAAAATTTATTGGGCCTTCACATACATGAAATCTGAACGCGCCTATCTCTATGTGGACCGTATCCTACGTCAAACTAAAGAACTCGGTTCTCTACCTTTCTCCACTTGGGGTGACTTTCGAGCTGAGTTCGTACGCCACTTCTGCCCCCTCAATGAACGCCACCGAGCAGTGACACGACTTGAGTCATCCACTTACCACCAGGGACGTCGATCCATGGACGACTATATCGATGAGTTCAAGGATTTGGTGGACATGGCAGGGTATGGGAGTGGGTTACCAGTGGTGGTGAAGTTCCGACGGGGGCTCAACCGAGAAATTCAGGACCAGATTGCACAGATGTTGGAAGGGCACCCAGCGGACGATGATATCCTTGCTTGGTATGAAGCTGCTTCACTCTGTGACGAGAACCGACTCACAAATGCGGCGTTTAATGCTGCATTCCATGCTCCAACTACCACTCATACACCCTACACCTTCAATCGAAGCCTCCCCCGCCCTAACCCCATTCCTGCTCGTCAAACTCCCACACCAGCCGTCAATATCCCAGTACCAATGGATGTTGATGCAGCCCGCAGCCGTGCACGTAAGTTGGATCTCTGCTACCGTTGTGGGGAACCTGGACACAGGGCTGGAGCGTGTCCCCATCGTCAGGATATCCGCATGCTCACCCCCGAGGGACGAGACGAACTCCTGCAAGATCTGTTGGCACTTGTAGATGTTGAGGAAGCGAAGGATCAAGTTGCAGAGGAGGTTAAGCTGGAAGTTGTAGAGGAGCAGGATTTTCCTATTCGCAGCGAGTGAATCGTACGCCCTCACTGCCTGTCCATAACCGCTTTGAAGTCTTGTCAGTTGAATCCCTGGAGAATGAATCCATTTCTGTGACTGCTCCCCTCTCTGACCCTTCGAAGTTGGCTAAAGACGTACCTGCTCTCCCCATCTCTCCTTCTACTCCACGTCCCAAAATTAAATCATGGGAGCGTAAACTACCACGCAAGTATATTGTGGCATCCACTCCCTCTGCACATTCCTTAAACCTAGCCATCGAACTGCAGACGACCGACACTGGACAGATACTCGGTGTTTCTGCGCTCCTGGACTCTGGTGCGACTGGTCTCTTCATCGATTCCCATCTGGTACAACAACATCGTCTAAATACTCGCTCACTCTCACGTCCGATACCTGTATATAACGTGGATGGATCCCCAAATGAAGCTGGTGCCATCCGAGAGGTTGCAGACCTGGTTCTCCGTTACAAAGATCATAGTGAGCGTGCCCTTTTTGCTGTCACTCAATTAGGAAAGCAAAAGGCGATTTTGGGATATCCATGGCTTCGAGACCATAACCCAGAGGTCGACTGGCGCACCGGGGAGGTTACCATGAGCCGATGTCCATCCCGCTGTCGGACGTGTTTCACAGAAGCCAGGCAAGAACGTCGTGGACAGAAGGCGGCAATACGACGAACTCAGAAGTGTCGTGCTGGACCCCTGCCTATACCTGAAGTGGAATTGGAAGGGGTTCCTGATCTAATGCCGGACTCGGATGATGATGATGAGGACCCAGAGGAAGTGGAGGAGGGTGATCGGATCTTCTACACTGCGATTCGCTCATCGCATGAGGTGTGTGCCACATCGAACATATCCCAACGCCTCGCCGAGGCCTTCCACAAAAACAACGCTGCTAAATCCTCTACTAACTCCTTACTCCCTCATCTCCATGAGTTTGAAGACGTGTTCTCCAAGGAGTCATTCGACTCTCTTCCTGCGCGTAAGCCATGGGATCACGCGATCGAACTCACCCCCGGCGCAACCCCTTCATCCTGCAAGGTCTATCCTCTCTCTCCGGAGGAACAACGGCAGCTTGACCAGTTCATCGACGAGCACCTGGCCTCTGGACGTATTCGACCATCGAAGTCACCCATGGCCTCTCCCTTTTTCTTTGTCAAGAAGAAGGATGGCTCACTTCGACCGGTTCAAGACTACAAAAGACTCAACAACATCACGGTCAAAAATCGCTACCCACTACCCCTCATCTCTGAACTCGTAAACCAGCTCCGTGGAGCCCGATACTTCACCAAGCTCGATGTCCGTTGGGGCTATAATAATGTGAGGATAAAGGAGGGAGATGAGTGGAAGGCAGCCTTTCGTACCAACCGTGGTCTTTTTGAACCGCTTGTCATGTTCTTTGGCCTTACTAATAGCCCTGCCACCTTTCAGACCATGATGAACGACATCTTCCATGACCTCATCCTCGAAGGCGTTGTCTGCATCTATCTCGACGACATCCTCATCTTCACTCGCACGGTTGAAGAGCACCATCGCATCACGCGCCTCGTCCTAGAGCGACTTCGACGGTACAAACTCTACCTTCGTCAGGACAAATGCGAGTTCGAAAGGACCAAGATCGAGTACCTCGGCCTGATTATCTTGGAGGGTCAAGTGGAGATGGATCCTATCAAGGTAAATGGGGTCACAGCTTGGCCTACGCCCACGAACAAGAAGGAGGTGCAGTCTTTCCTGGGCTTCATCAATTTTTATCGGCGTTTTATCAAGGATTTCTCACATCATGCATGACCGCTGTTTGACTTGACAGGAAAGGAGGCATGGAGGTGGGATAATGCACAACAGGAGGCGTTCGAAAAGCTTAAGGAGATGGTCACTTCCGCTCCGATCCTTACCTTTGCTGACGATTCGCGTCCTTTTCGTGTAGAAGCCGACAGTTCTGACTTTGCGACGGGCGCTGTGTTGTCTCAGCAGTCTCTGGAGGACCAGAAGTGGCATCCTGTTGCGTTCTACTCCAAAAGCCTTAGTGCTGTAGAGAGAAACTACGAGATCCATGACAAGGAGATGTTGGCGATAATGCGTGCGCTTGAGGAGTGGCGACACTTCCTCGAGGGTGCCCAACACAAGGTGGAAATTTGGACAGATCACAAGAACCTCGAGTACTTCATGACGGCCAAGAAATTGAACCGTCGTCAAGCTCGTTGGTCCCTGTATCTATCTAGATTCGACTTCTCCTTGCACCACCATCCGGGTCGCAGCATGGGGAAGACCGATGCCCTATCCCGACATGCAGACCATGGGGATGGCAGCGGTGACAACCAAAACATTGTGCTGTTGCAGCCAGACCTGTTCACCATTCGGGCACTGGAAGGCATCGTACCCCAGGGCGAGGAGCGGGACATTCTACGTGACATTCGTCGCGCAAACCGTAGCGGTTTACATGAGGATGTTGTCGCCCGAGCTGTTAAAGAACTGAGGAAGGGATCGACCCTTTCCTTACGTGCGGCAGAGTGGGCTGAAAAGGAGGACTTGTTGTATTTCAGGGATCGCATCTATGTTCCCAATGACCCAGACCTTTGCCGGCGCATCATATCCCAACACCATGACTCACAGATTGCTGGCCACCCCGGACGCTGGAAGACCTTGGAGCTCACCTCACGGAACTATTGGTGGCCACAAATGTCACGGCTCATTGGTCAGTATTGTCGCACTTGTGACCTTTGCTTACGCACCAAGGTCCCTCGTCGCAAGCCTATTGGTGAGCTACACCCTCTTCCTGTTCCAGAGAGTCGTTGGGATGTCGTCAGTGTCGACTTTGTGGTGGAATTGCCAGAGTCAAACGGGTTTGATGCGGTGATGTGCACAGTTGACTCAGTGGGAAAACGCGCTCACTTCATTCCCACTCACACCACTGTCAGTGCCCTAGGTGCCGCTCGACTCTACCTCCACCACGTGTGGAAGTTACATGGACTTCCTGGTGCCTTCCTCTCGGATCGTGGCCCTCAGTTCATGGCAGAGTTCACTCGTGAGCTGTACCGACTCCTGGGGATCAAACTCCTTGCTTCAACTGCTTATCACCCACAAACTGATGGCCAGACGGAGCGAGTCAACCAGGAACTGGAGCAGTACATCCGCCTCTTTGTCAATGAACGCCAGGACGATTGGGATGATCTCCTTCCTTTGGCCGAGTTCGGATACAACAACCATGTCCATGCTTCCACTCAACAGACCCCTTTCCTCTTAGACACTGGACGACATCCACGCATGGGATTTGAACCTCGCCAAACTCCCTCACACATCGAGACAGTGAATGAGTTCACAGAACGCATGAGGGATAGCTTGGAGGAGGCAAGGGCAGCCTTAGCAAAGGCGAAGGACGACATGGCGCGATTTTACAACCAGCGCCACTCCCCAACCCCTCAGTACAAGGTTGGTGATCGAGTTTATCTTGACTCCAGTGACATCTCCACTACACATCCATCCAAGAAACTCGCTCATCGCTTCTTGGGACCTTTCCCCATTGTCAAGTGCATTGGAACACATGCCTATCGTCTACGCCTCCCAGCCTCCATGTCCAGACTCCATCCCATCTTCCATGTCGTCAAATTGCTTCCAGCTCCCCCAGATCCATTCCCAGGACGCCATTCACACCCACCACCACCACCTACAGTGATCGAGGGAGAACCCCAATATGAAGTCGAGTCAATCTTGGACAGCCGTTTGCGTCGAGGAAAACTCCAGTATTTGGTACATTGGAAGGGTTATGGGTATGAGGAGAACTCATGGGTCAAAGAGTCTGACATAAATGCCCCTCGGTTAATCAAGGAATTCCACCGACGGCACACTACTGCACCGCGTCGCATTCAAGTCACGGACTTTGGTCGTATACGATTTCGAATGCATCGGGGCGATGCATCTTAGAGAGGGGGTGATGTAAGGGGACTAAGGGGGTGCCCTGTGTGTTTTTCCTATTTTTTATGTTCGTCCCATATTTTTCCCCACCTCATTTCCTTCTATTCTTCATTTTCTATGATTTTTCCGGATTTTATTACTAATTTTCCCTTGCTATCATGTTTGTATATGTTGACACTTTTATATTTAGAGGCGGAGTACCCCTTCCGACACATACCCCTTGGTATGATGTCATTCGGCAGCCTTGATCTGCCTATCTCTGCCTTTTTCTATTTTTAGGTTATATTTGATTTTTGTCGTCTTCACATATACTGGGCATCAGCAAGGGGATCCTTAGAGTTTTCTCTTCGGATTTCCCTTTGCTAGGTGTGCCCCCAATCCCTGTATTATATAGTATAATTTTAACTTCGGATTTCCCTTTGCTAGAGGCTTAGGTTGCCCTTATACCCTTAATGTTCACAAGTTTTTCTCCTGGAAACAGATTAGTTGTTTTCCTCCAGCAACCAAAAGGACAAAATGTGGGAAAATAACATATTTTTACTGATGGTTCCTTTTATTTTTCCCCAGTGAAAAAGTGTCTTTTTCTCCCATCATTCTCAACATTTTCTCCAGGGTAATATATTGCTCTGCCTCTTGTGCTAATTGATCAGGGTAACAAGTGATGTATTGATCCATATACATGAGATGCTGGTATGGGTTTGAGGGTGATGCCATGATCTCATCATTGTCACTTAATTCTGAGAGAATCATAGATGGGGAAGAGGAATGGGGGGAACTGGATGGGGATGGGGTGATAATAAGAGGCAGTCCCTGAGCTCTGCTCTTACATTCAAACAACTATCTTACATTGTGAGGATTCTGATCCTCTTCCCCATTACACCTAACTTATCTCTGTCACTTCCAGGATTCAACTGTGATATCTAGCTTCACTATTGATCCCAGTTGAATCTTTACAGTGAGCAGCTTTGCACATTTGATTTGATAAGTTATTTTTAACTCATGGAATCATTAGGCATTATCGCATTGCTCAAGCACCTCTTGTCTTTTTTGCGGCTCCCTCCTCTCCCTGTTTCTTTTTTCTGTGTCCTTCTTTGGTACATCTAGCATTCGTACATAGGTTTCTCCTGTATTTGTACTGTAGCTGCCCCACTCATCACCTATCTATTTGGGGTCCTTCATGGGACTCAGTTTGCAGGAACGAGTGGAAAGATAATCAACAAAGTGTGACAGCCATGCATGACATCATGTGGTAGCACCTGGGACCATCAATTTGGGGGATGAGTTGGAACAGGAGATCGCCTTTGTTCCACTGTGCATTAAAGAAAAGCAAGTTAAGAAAGCAAAGGTATGAACCAACATTTATTTGTGGTATTCTCATATCTGAATGCTTAGATGCCATCAACTAATTTTGCCAGGGTCTGTTTACTCACAATGTTTGGCAGTGTAACAGTGTTACACACATCAGCCATCTGCATGGAGGCTTCAAAGAGGCCGCGGTCAAAATCATCAAAGGTAACTTCTCGCCATTAGGTCGACAAATGCCAAGGAGAATGCCAAGACCATCAAAAAACTGATCCCAAAGCTCACGAAGAACCTCAAGTATGTCTTTCCTCTCGAGGTCAGTGCATTTACAGCTGAAAAGTGGTGCATTAACACCTGAGAATTCAATTCCCAGTTTGATGATCCAAATGATCCATCAAGTTTTTTGCATGTGAAGAATCAGCTGTATGGTCAGGCAGCTATCATATCTGTTCTCCGCACTGTCAATTTCTCAAAAGGGAAGAGTTCTCCCACTATCACATATGTGAGATTCTTCACTAGCAGCCTGGACTCAAAAAATGATGAGAAAGAGATTCCCATTCTGATGTTGTGTCTTGTTGTGATTGTGGTACGTGCTTCACACATCTTTCTGCCATATGTTCATGATGTGTCCACTCTCAGATCTATGACACACTCCTTGACTGGTCCACTGGCTATTATGTAGCGAATAAGTTCAAACCCAATGAACTACAAATGCAGTACAACAAGAATCTCCACTTTCTTGAATACTTGTCCCCAGAACGCGGCCAAATTCCACAGGATGATGGCAAACCTGTATGAATTAGCCCTGTGAGTCTCCCTAATCTGTTCTAGCTCTCGTTTGACCATGCTTCTCAGGAATACCCCACAAGGAACTGGCGGCGCGATGAGTAATGGCAAAGTGACCTCCCTGATGTGGACATGGAGAACATGGCAGCGTAGATGATCAGCGATCTCATATACTACTCATTCTATGATTATTCCACCCAATAGAGTGATTTTATTCAATATTATGGTGTGATTATACACTGGATTATTGTGCCATTATACCAATGGCCCAACATGACCTTAGGTGATACACATAAAACTGGTGTTTACCACGTCCAACACCACATCCCAATCCATCTGCATGTAATCAGCACAATCCTTGAACTGGATCTGGTACCACATTGCCTCCTTTGACAATCCAATCTTGAGAACCTCATAAAAGACCTCTTCGTCTCCATCTTGGAGAATGAACGACATGCCAATGAGTCGAAACAGATTGTCCTTGAATGCCTTTATGTCATGTGCATTGACAGCATGGGTGGGAGAATGACTAAAAGGCCTTGTCAAAAGGTTCTGTCCTTTTTTCAATGCCAACTCATAGGATGCAACTCAGGCAGGTTCTGGAAGAGGCAACACCTCGTGACTGTAGAATGGAATGACTTGCCAAAATGGAGCAATAACAGTACATACTGTAATTCCAATGTTCTCCTCCTGATTTGGAGCTGGATGCTCATGGGTAACTTGTTCATATCCAACCTTATGATATACATCAAAAGGCCATGCACAGCAAACACAATCCTCATATGACTGAAAGTAGTTGTAGATCAGCATGAGATAAGGAGGTAACCGTGTATTTCTCACTTGTCAATGCATGTTGGGGTCTCAGCACAGATCTCCTCCATTCTCTTTCTGTTCTTGTCCTTATCAGCAGCATCGACAGGAATCCACTGATCTCCAGGTTTGGTGGCATAACCATGCAGGTTATGTTCATACACTGCTTGGTACCTGCCAGGCTCTTCCCTAATCACTGCTGATTGCTCCTCTAATAGAGACTCCAACTTGAACCTTCATTGTGCAAACTCTTTGACTGTAGGGTCTGGATGTTGAGTTATTTGGTTGTGAACAATTGCCCACTATACTTTAGAACTAACTTGGAAATTTAAAGTAGATAATTGTGGTAATGGAAGGGATGCACATGGTATCACACTCATGGACATTCCCTATAGCACTGAAATCTGATGCGTTACCTGTGCTTCAGGCTTGGGCAAAGCATGTCGAGCATGAGAGTGGTATCCATTCGTATTGATGGTGGTGAATTGGATTCTAAGGTCATGCATAAATGGTGTGACAACAATGGTTACACCTTACAAATGATGGCCCCCTATACCTCTGCTCAAAATGGGTGTGTAGAGCACATGCATCTTACCATCATGAACTGTATGCAGGCCATGCGGTCTCAAACTGACCTCCCCCCTAACTGTTGGGATGAGTTAGCAATGACTGCAAGTTACTTGTCTGCCCAAACACCCTCTTGCTCAATTGGCTGCACCCCTTATGAGCTTTGGCATGATCAGAAGCTGGATCTCTCCCACCTTCATGAGATCGGATGCAAAGCTTTTGGGTTGATTCTGAATAAGAACAACCCCAAGATTTATCCCTGTTCTTTTGAATGTGTTCTTGTGGGTTATTTGCCTGATTCCAAGGCATACTGCCTTTATCACTGTCCTTCTCACAAAATCATTCAGTCCTATCATGTTCATTTTATTGAACATCTTGATGAAGTTCCTAAACCCCTCTTTCCTGGTCATGTCATTGATAATGTTGCATCTGCCCCAGTCCCTACTCCATCTATCTCCACTACTTCCAGCCCTTCTATCAGTGCACACAAATCTACTTCTATTGAGGAACTTGACATGGATGCTCCTATTTCTTCCTCCTCATTCAACCCTACTGCACCTTTAGTCAAACCTGCTGATCCTCCCACTCTTGCCCCTTCACCAGATGAAGCCTTGTCTTGCCATTTGTCATGCATTCCTGTCCCCAGTGAGAAGCAGGCCTTGAATGAGGATACACAGTTTGTCTCCAGCATTGCTAAGGCAGTTGCCAAGTCGCATGCTTCTGCTACTCAGGTCTCAGAGCACCATGCTGCTTCCCCCACATTGAAAGAGCAGCACACTGTTGGATGTGATGAGCATCATGCTGCAACTTTGGAGCTTTGGTGCTCACTTGCAGATCCTCACCCTGTCTTTGCTGATGATTCTGTCCCAGCCACCTCATCACTTGAGGAGGAGATTTCATTATTGAATGAAGCTTTTGCTGCTTCTCTTGCCTCCCCTCTCATTGATACAAATCATCCTGATTATCCTTGTACCCTTCATGAAGCTTTTTCTACCCCTGATGGTGACTCCTGGCATGTTGGTGTTCAGGAGGAGCTTTCCAGTCTTTCAGCAATGGGTGTTTACAAACTAGTCCCTCATAGCTCTGTCCCCAGTGGTCATAAAGTCCTCTGTAGAAAATGGGTTTTCCACTTAAAGCATGATGGGGCTGGGAATGTTGTTTGGCATAAAGCTCACCTTGTGGTGAAAGGTTTCAAACAGGTCTTTGGTCAAGATTACTTCTCCTACTGCTCTCATGGAATCCATTCACCTTCTTCTCCACCTCGCTGCTGTCAATGGCTGGGATGTTCATCAGGTTGATGTCAAGACTGCTTTTCTCTACATTCTGCCTGCAAATGAAGTTGTCTTTATGGAATAGCCTGAGGGTTTTGCAGAACCTGGAAGGGAGGACTGGGTTTGGGAGCTTCAATGGGGCCTTTATGGTATGAAGCAGAGTGGTCATATTTGGAATAAGACCATGCACACTGCTATGGTGTTCTGGGGATTCAGGCGCCTTGCTGCAGATCCCTGTGTTTATTATCGGTGTTGCAAAGAGGGTATCCATCTTGTTGCAGTTCATGTCAATGACTTTTGCATCACCTCCAGCTCTGCTGCGGAGACAGCATCTTTCAAGGCCCAACTTTGTATGCTTTGGACCATTTCTGACTTGGGTGAAGCAATTTTCTGTGTCAGCATTGCCATTTCCCACGATTGTGCTTCTCACACTATCTCCATTTCACAGACTGCCCTCATTGATTGCATTATTGCAACTTTCAACTAGTCATCTGCTCACCCTGTTTCCACCCCAATGGATGACAACCTTAAGCTCCACTGCCCTACATCTGATGAACCTGCATACCCTGCCAAGTCTGCCCTGCCTTATTGTTCTCTCATTGGTTCCCTCATGTACCTTGCTGTTGGCATGTGCCCCAATATTGCCTATGCTGTGTCTAAGCTAGTGTTGCCTTGACTGACTTGGGGCATTTTTGTATTTTTGAAATAACTTGACACAGTGCACTCAACCTGCTTAGTGTTGAGAGAGGACCCATCAACTTTTGGAGCTCTCTATCTATGGAAATATTTTCAGAATTCTATACAGTTTATTTGTATAGAATTCTGAAAATATTTCCATGGATAGGGAGCCCCAAAAGTCAATGGGTCCTCTCTCAACACTAAGCAGGTTGAGTGCACTGTGTCAAGTTATTTCAAAAATAAAAAAATGCCCCAAGTTGGTCAAGGCAACACTAGTCTAAGCTGACCCAATTTTTGGATTGCTTCCATTTGTCCCATTGGACAGCTGCACTTTGTGTTGTGCACTACCTGCTTGGCACTTGTATCCTTTCTCTCATCCTTGGTGGCAATGACATTGCTCTGGTTGGCTTCTTGGACTCTTCCTATGCTGATTGTCCTGACACCTGGTGCTCTTGCATGGGTTACTGTTATTCTCTTGGCAGTGCAGTGGTAACCTGGTCATCCCAGAAGCAAAAAACTGTCACTTGCTCTACTACTGATGCCAAATACATTGCCTTGAGTGAGACCTCTCATGAAGCTATGTGGCTCTGTCAATTTCTTTGTGAGCTGGGCCTTCTCTCTCCCTCTCCAACTCTCATTCTCTGTGACAATGATGGTGCTCATGTCCTTGCCAATGATCCCTCCCACCATGCACAGAGCAAGCACATTGATGTTTGCTACCATTTCATCCATGAACATGTGGAGGCCCTGGATATTGAGGTCCAATATGTCCCTACCATTGACAATCTTGCAGATGTCTTCACCAAGCCTTTGCCCCAGCCTGCTTATGAATGCTTCCATGGCTTTCTTGGCTTGCATTGACTTGAGGTGTGCTCATGCAAGGAGGAGTGTTTCTCTGTTAGGGCAATGAGAAAGTTGGAAAAAGTGTGGGTGGACTTATCAGGCCCCCATGCAGTCAAATCTTGGGATGGAAATTTGTATGTTATGGATATAGTCAATGATTACATGTCTTTTCCTTGGTCAATACCTCTGCGAAATAAGGATGACTCTTTTCCAGAACTGAAAGCTTGGGAACTTGCTCAGGAAAATGAGACTGGACTAAAAATCAGGACCTACATCACTGATAATGGTGAACTGAAGTCTCATGAAATGCAGACTTGGTTGAAAATGTAAGGTACAGACCAACAATTTACTGCTCCACATACTTCTGCTCACATTGGTCATGTGGAACAGATGCACCACACTCTCATGGCAAAGGCTCGGACTATGAGGATCTACTCAGGGTTGCCACCATTTCTCTGGGATGAATTTTACTTGACGGCATCTCATTTGCACACAAAAACCACAACAGATTGCTACAGGGTGTTACACCTTGGGAATTATGGTATGAGTGCAAACCTGATTATTCATACTTGTGGGAGATTGGCTGTTGGGTTTTTGTCCTCATTCCTAAGAAGAACAATCCCAAAATCTTCGAGCAGTCGATTGAATGTGTATTGATTGGTTATGACTCCAAATCTAAATCATACTGTTGCTACAACCAGGCTACTAGGAAGGTCCACAGTTTGTATCATGTTAAATTCCTCAAGAGTCATGATGGCCATTCACCACACTTCCCTCCTGCCAAGTCAACACACATGGAGATTCAGGAAAATAAATCTACTCATACATACCTACCTGTGAACGACGATGAGGATGATCCCTTCCCTGCCCACAACCCCACCATTGAGGTTGACAATAGATGCAAACAAGCACTGACACCACTAGCACCCCCTGTACCCCTGCGCTGTTCTTCTCAAATACCTGTCCATACTGAGAGGCATCCTCATGGTGGACTAGCCACCACTAGGACAACAATGGCCATTCAGGAATCCCAAGAAAGTGCCATATGCATCAAAGAAGCATGGCATGCTCATCATGCCACTGTGGTAGCTGCTCAATCACTTGGCCCTGATCCAACACCCTCCCAGACTGATGAAAATAACCTGCTGATCATCGATCATAATTGGGATGACATCATTGAAGACCTACATCAATCAATGGATAACCTCAATCTAGGTGATCAGGCACATCAGCTTTGAGCCCTGATCTCGGAGATGGCAGATTTTGATCTGGAATCCCTTCAATTTGAAGATGAACTGAGGACATGGGAGGAGGCTAAGAACACTGTCGATGCTGAGAGATAGAGGGAAGGCTATCTGGATGAGTTGAAATCCCTGAAAGACATGGGAGTTTACAAGCTTGTTCCATGAGCTGAGGTACCCCAGGGGAAGTGCATCTGAAAAGGGAAACCAATCTTCCATATTAAGTGAAATGAAACTAGGAAGCCCATCCACTGGAAAGTATGTGTCGTATTCAAAGGCAATGAACAAATCTATGGTAGAGACTATACTAAAACCACCTCACCCACTGCGCACATGGAATCTTGGTGGATCCTGTTGCATATTGCTGCCTCTTTGGGTTGGGATGTGCAACAGATTGACAGAAAGACAGCTTTCCTATATGGGTTTCTACTGGATGATGAAGTACAATACATGCAACAACCTTCTGACTTCAAAGAACCCAGGAAGGGGGACTGGGTATGGGAACTTCAACGTGGGTTGTATGGTATGGAACAGACCGGGTGAATATGGTATCAGATGCTTAACACACAGATGATTAAATGGGGATTTACTTGCCTATCTTGTGAGTCTTGCATATACTATTGCAGATCAGACTCTGGCATCATTATTGCAGTGGCTCATGTTGATGATTACCTGTCAATTGCTGATTCAAAGGAGGAGAATGAGCAGTTTAAGGACCAAATGCATAAGGTCTGGATTATTTCTGAGCTTGGGATGGCACAGTTTATTGTGGGGATCACCATATCTTGGGACCAGGCCACATGTACCGTTGCACTTTCACAGACAGCACTTATTGACAAGATAGTCAAACAATTTGGTCAGAAGGAAGCACATGCAGTCTCCGTGCCTCTGGAACCTGGTTCCAAACTATGATGGCCTAACCCTCAGCTCATTTCCTCAGAAGACCATCTACAGCTGTTTAAACTCCCATATTGATCACTTGTAGACAGTAGGATGTCTCATATACTTGGCAATTTCTACTCGTCCTGACATTTCACATGCAGTACAACAACTATCACAGTATCTCTACTGTTACTCTTTCAAACATTGGGCTGCTGCCATCAGGCTGGTGAGATACATCAAGGGGATGAGGGATCTGAAACTCTATCTTGGGGGCGATCTCCCCATAAATCTTCATGCTTTTAGTGACTCTGACTGGGCTAATTGCCTTGATATGTGTTGCAGCATTGAAGGCTATGTTTGTTCTCTTGGGTCTGGTGCTGTCTCTTGGACATCCCATAAATAGAAAGTCATCACCACCTCATCTTGTGAAGCTGAATACATAGCTGCGTTTGAAGTGGCTAAGGAGTGTACTTGGCTGCGCACTCTTTTACACTCCATCAGTTATCAACAGACAATCCCAATGACTGTTTACTGTGACAATTCAGCAAGAAAGACCCTGTCTGAAGACCCCCTTCTCCACTTCCATGTCAAACATATCAATATCAAATACCATTTCCTCCCCGAATGCGTCCAATCCAACAACTTACATCTCTCTTATGTGCATACCCATCAAAATGTTGCTGACATGTTCACAAAGGCCCTTGACATTAAACAATTCACCTACCAGAAACTTCTTGGGTCTCCACTAATATGATTCCATGCAAGGAGGAGTGTTGAGATGCTCATTATCACACCATGAGCATACGTGATCATGCATCTGATGCATGTACTATTTATAGCTTATCACTTTGATGCATCGTTTCATAAGCCCCTTTGTGCTGTTTATTCCTTTCATTATTTGTGTAGCTGGCCTCACATATATATAGAGTAGACAGTCAATGTAAGGGGACTAGGGAGGTGCCCTGTGTGTTTTTCCTATTTTTATGTTCGTCCTATATTTTTCCCCACCTCATTTCATTCTATTCTTCATTTTCTATGATTTTTCCGGATTTTATTACTAATTTTCCCTTGCTATCATGTTTGTACATGTTGACACTTTTATATTTAGAGGCGGAGTACCCCTTCCGACACATACCCCTTGGTATGATGTCATTCGGCGGCCTTGATCTGCCTATCTCCGCCTTTTTCTATTTTTAGGTTATATTTGATTTTTGTCGTCTTCACATATACTGGGCATCAGCAAGGGGATCCTTAGAGTTTTCTCTTCGGATTTCCCTTTGCTAGGTGCGCCCCCAATCCCTGTATTATGTAGCATAATTTTAACTTCGGATTTCCCTTTGCTAGAGGCTGAGGTTGCCCTTATAGTAGAAAACTCTCCCCTAAGGCCCGAAAATCGCGAACGCGCTGCCCAAAATAGGCAGGTATGGACTGGACGACGCTTCCCAAAGCTCCACAGAGTCCCTACACACCGTTCCAGATACTCTCGCCTTTATTACGCCACCATTTTCGCCAAACACGCTCCCTAGCGACATGGATGCATCAGAACGCTTCGACGCGCTTGAAAGCGACATTTCCAGAATGCGCGCGCAAATCGACTCGCTTAAATCTACGATTGAAAACTTCGTTAGGACCCTCCAGGCTAACCCTATGACTAATAGTTCCCCCTTCACGACTCCAAGCGCACCCAACAACGATGTTTTGCCAAACACGTCCACTAAGGAATGTGCCCAGATCAAACCGTCCCCCCCCGCCGAATTTAATGGTGCACGTGTGCAGGGACGTGCATTCCTTAATTCCTGTGAGTTATACATTAGTCTCCAGTCGCATCAATTTGTCGATGAGGCTGCAAAAATTTATTGGGCCTTCACATACATGAAATCTGAACGCGCCTATCTCTATGTGGACCGTATCCTACATCAAACTAAAGAACTCGGTTCTCTACCTTTCTCCACTTGGGGTGACTTTCGAGCTGAGTTTGTACACCACTTCTGCCCCCTCAATGAATGCCACCGAGCAGTGACACGACTTGAGTCATCCACTTACCACCAGGGACGTCGATCCGTGGACGACTATATCGATGAGTTCAAGGATTTGGTGGACATGGCAGGATATGGGAGTGGGTTACCAGTGGTGGTGAAGTTCCGACGGGGGCTCCACCGAGAAATTCAGGACCAGATTGCACAGATGTTGGAAGGGTGCCCAGCGGATGATGATATCCTTGCTTGGTATGAAGCTGCTTCACTCTGTGATGAGAACCGACTCACAAATGCGGCGTTTAATGCTGCATTCCATGCTCCAACTACCACTCATACACCCTACACCTTCAATCGGAGCCTCCCCCGCCCTAACCCCATTCCTGCTCGTCAAACTCCCACACCAGCCGTCAATGTCCCAGTACCAATGGATGTTGATGCAGCCCACAGCCGTGCACATAAGTTGGATCTCTGCTACCGTTGTGGGGAACCTGGACACAGGGCTGGAGCATGTCCCCATCGTCAGGATATCCGCATGCTCACCCCCGAGGGACGAGACGAACTCCTGCAAGATTTGTTGGCGCTTGTAGATGTTGAGGAAGCGAAGGACCAAGTTGCAGAGGAGATTAAGTTGGAAGTTGTAGAGGAGCAGGATTTTCCTATTTGCAGCGAGTGAATCGTACGCCCTCACTGCCTGTCCATAACCGCTTTGAAGTCTTGTCAGTTGAATCCCCGGAGAATGAATCCATTTCTATGACTGCTCCCCTCTCTGACCCTTCGAAGTTGGCTAAAGACGTACCTGCTCTCCCCATCTCTCCTTCTACTCCACATCCCAAAATTAAATCATGGGAGTGTAAACTACCACACAAGTATATTGTGGCATCCACTCCCTCTGCACATTCCTTAAACCTAGCCATCGAACTGCAGACGACCGACACTGGACAGATACTTGGTGTCTCTGCGCTCCTGGACTCTGGTGCGACTGGTCTCTTCATCGATTCCCATCTGGTACAACAACATCGTCTAAATACTCGCTCACTCTCATGTCCGATACCTGTATATAACGTGGATGGATCCCCAAATGAAGCTGGTGCCATCCGAAAGGTTGCAGACCTGGTTCTCCGTTACAAAGATCATAGTGAGCGCACCCTTTTTGCTGTCACTCAATTAGGAAAGCAAAAGGTGATTTTGGGATATCCATGGCTTTGAGACCATAACCCAGAGGTTGACTGGTGCACTGGGGAGGTTACCATGAGCCGATGTCCATCCCGCTGTCGGACATGTTTCACGGAAGCCAGGCAAGAACGTCGTGGACAGAAGGCAGCAATACGACGAACTCAGAAGTGTCATGCTGGACCCCTGCCTATACCTGAAGTGGAATTGGAAGGGGTTCCTGATCTAATGCCGGACTCGGATGATGATGATGAGGACCCAGAGGAAGTGGAGGAGGGTGATCGGATCTTCTACACTGCGATTCGCTCATCGCATGAGGTGTGTGCCACATCGAACATATCCCAACACCTCGCCGAGGCCTTCCACAAAAACAATGCTGCTAAATCCTCTACTAACTCCTTACTCCCTCATCTCCATGAGCTTGAAGACGTGTTCTCCAAGGAGTCATTCGACTCTCTTCCTGCATGTAAGCCATGGGATCACGCGATCGAACTCACCCCCGGCGCAACCCCTTCATCCTGCAAGGTCTATCCTCTCTCTCTGGAAGAACAACGGCAGCTTGACCAGTTCATCGATGAGCACCTGGCCTCTGGAAGTATTCGACCATCAAAGTCACCCATGGCCTCTCCCTTTTTCTTTGTCAAGAAGAAGGATGGCTCACTTCGACCGGTTCAAGACTACAGAAGGCTGAACAACATCACGGTCAAAAATCACTACCCACTACCCCTCATCTCCGAACTCATAAACCAGCTCCGTGGAGCCCGATACTTCACCAAGCTCGATGTCCATTGGGGCTATAATAATGTGAGGATAAAGGAGGGAGATGAGTGGAAGGCAGCCTTTTGTACCAACCGTGGTCTTTTTGAACCGCTTGTCATGTTCTTTGGCCTTACTAATAGCCCTGCCACCTTTCAGACCATGATGAATGACATCTTCCATGACCTCATCCTCGAAGGCGTTGTCTGCATCTATCTCGATGACATCCTCATCTTCACTCGCACGGTTGAAGAGCACCGTCGCATCACGCACCTCGTCCTAGAGCGACTTCGACGGTACAAACTCTACCTTTGTCAGGACAAATGCGAGTTCGAAAGGACCAAGATCGAGTACCTCGGCCTGATTATCTCGGAGGGTCAAGTGGAGATGGATCCTATCAAGGTAAACAGGGTCACAGCTTGGCTGACACCCACAAACAAGAAGGAGGTGCAGTCTTTCCTGGGCTTCATCAATTTCTATCGGCGCTTTATCAAGGATTTCTCACATCATGCACGACCGCTGTTTGACTTGACAGGAAAGGAGGCATGGAGGTGGGATAATGCACAACAGGAGGCGTTCGAAAAGCTTAAGGAGATGGTCACTTCCGCTCCGATCCTTACCTTTGCTGATGATTTGCATCCTTTTCGTGTAGAAGCCAACAGTTCTGACTTTGCGACGGGCGCCGTGTTGTCTCAGCAGTCTCCGGAGGACCAGAAGTGGCATCCTGTTGCATTCTACTCCAAAAGCCTTAGTGCTGTAGAGAGAAACTACAAGATCCATGACAAGGAGATGTTGGCGATAATGCGTGCGCTTGAGGAGTGGCGACACTTCCTCGAGGGTGCCCAACACAAGGTGGAAATTTGGACGGATCACCAGAACCTCAAGTACTTCATGACGGCCAAGAAATTGAACCGTCGTCAAGCTCGTTGGTCCCTGTATCTATCTAGATTTGACTTCTCCTTACACCACCGTCCGGGTCGCAGCATGGGGAAGACCGATGCCCTATCCCGACATGCAGACCATGGGGATGGCAGCGGTGACAACCAAAACATTGTGCTGTTGCAGCCAGACCTGTTCACCATTCGGGCACTGGAAGGCATCGCACCCCAGGGCGAGGAGCGGGACATCCTACGTGACATTCGTCGCGCAAACCGTAGCGGTTTACATGAGGATGTTGTCGCCCGAGCTGTTAAAGAACTGAGGAAGGGATCGACCCTTTCCTTACGTGCGGCAGAGTGGGCTGAAAAGGAGGACTTGTTGTATTTCAGGGATCGCATCTATGTTCCCAATGACCCAGACCTTTGCCGGCGCATCATATCCCAACACCATGACTCACAGATTGCTGGCCACCCTGGACGCTGGAAGACCTTGGAGCTCACCTCACGGAACTATTGGTGGCCACAAATGTCGCGGCTCATTGGTCAGTATTGTCGCACTTGTGACCTTTGCTTATGCACCAAGGTTCCTCGTCGCAAGCCTATTGGTGAGCTACACCCTCTTCCTGTTCCAGAGAGTCGTTGGGATGTCGTCAGCATCGACTTTGTGGTGGAATTGCCAGAGTCAAACGGGTTTGATGCGGTGATGTGCACAGTTGACTCAGTGGGAAAATGCGCTCACTTCATTCCCACTCACACCACTGTCAGTGCCCTAGGTGCCGCTCGACTCTACCTCCACCACGTGTGGAAATTACATGGACTTCCTGGTGCCTTCCTCTCGGATCGTGGCCCTCAGTTCATGGCAGAGTTCACTCGTGAGCTGTACTGACTCCTGGGGATCAAACTCCTCGCTTCAACCACTTATCACCCACAAACTGATGGCCAGACGGAGCGAGTCAACCAGGAACTGGAGCAGTACATCCGCCTCTTTGTCAATGAACGCCAGGACGATTGGGATGATCTCCTTCCTTTGGCCGAGTTCGGATACAACAACCATGTCCATGCTTCCACTCAACAGACCCCTTTCCTCTTAGACACTGGACGACATCCATGCATGGGATTTGAACCTCGCCAAACTCCCTCACACATCGAGACAGTGAATGAGTTCACAGAACGCATGAGGGATAGCTTGGAGGAGGCAAGGGCAGCCTTAGCAAAGGTGAAGGACGACATGGCGCAATTTGACAACCAATGGCACTCCCCAACCCCTCAGTACAAGGTTGGTGATCGAGTTTATCTTGACTCCAGTGACATTTCCACTACACGTCCATCCAAGAAACTCACTCATCGCTTCTTGGGACTGTCAAGTGCGTTGGAACACATGCCTATCATCTACGCCTCCCAGCCTCCATGTCCAGACTCCATCCCATCTTCCATGTCATCAAATTGCTTCCAGCTCCCCCAGATCCATTCCTGGGATGCCATTCACACCCACCACCACCACCTACAGTGATCGAGGGAGAACCCCAATATGAAGTCGAGTCAATCTTGGACAGCCATTTACGTCGAGGAAAACTCCAGTATTTGGTACATTGGAAGGGTTATGGGTATGAGGAGAACTCATGGGTCGAAGAGTCTGACGTAAATGCCCCTCGGTTAATCAAGGAATTCCACCGACGGCACACTACTGCACCGCGTCGCATTCAAGTCACGGACTTTGGTCGTATACGATTTCGAATGCATCGGGGCGATGCATCTTAGAGAGGGGGTGATGTAAGGGGACTAGGGAGGTGCCCTGTGTGTTTTTCCTATTTTTATGTTCGTCCTATATTTTTCCCCACCTCATTTCATTCTATTCTTCATTTTCTATGATTTTTCCGGATTTTATTACTAATTTTCCCTTGCTATCATGTTTGTACATGTTGACACTTTTATATTTAGAGGCGGAGTACCCCTTCCGACACATACCCCTTGGTATGATGTCATTCGGCGGCCTTGATCTGCCTATCTCCGCCTTTTTCTATTTTTAGGTTATATTTGATTTTTGTCGTCTTCACATATACTGGGCATCAGCAAGGGGATCCTTAGAGTTTTCTCTTCGGATTTCCCTTTGCTAGGTGCGCCCCCAATCCCTGTATTATGTAGCATAATTTTAACTTCAGATTTCCCTTTGCTAGAGGCTGAGGTTGCCCTTATAGTCAACCATTCACCTCAGTCACTTGTACAGAGACTGAGGTGAGCATGTTTGTTATCATTCAATTATGGATCATTCATTACTTACTGTACCTATAGTTAAACTCTGATTATGCTAGGTACAGTACTTGTATTATAAAGTCACTTGTACAGAGACTGAGTTAAACTCTGATTATGCTAGGATTGATTTTCTATATAGGTTAGTACTAATGATTAGTTGTTCTATCACAGAGACTGAGGTCTAGTTTAGATATCAACTTCCATTAGGATCCACTTTCTACAGTCAGAAGGCAGAGCATTCACAGTAACCATTTTTCACTTCATTTTTCAGCCCATTATGTCAACTCTTCTGCCAAACACATGAAAATAGGGTTGTTCACGGTAGCCATTCTTGGGCCATTTTCGGCTCATTTTCATGTATTTGGCAGAGGAACAAACAAAAGGGAACGAAAAATGGAATGGAAAATGACATGAAAAATGGTTACCGTGAACACCCTGGGAAGGAAAATTTAGAAAAATGGAGCAAAAATGCATTTTTCTCGCCAGGCACAGTGCTAAAAAGATGAAAAATGATCATTTTTCAGTTCCTTTTTACAAAAGCAAGGGTAGGGTTCCATTTTACATTCATTTTACATTCATTCTCAGTTCCATTCTTGAGAAAAATGGAATAAAAATGAAATAGAAAATGATTGAAAAATGAGTGAAAAATGAACCAAAAATGCCAACTGTGAACAACCCTAATGAGGCAAAAAAAATGAGCCAAAAATGGCTGGTAACCGTGAACAACCGTAATAGGTTGCCGTAAGTTGATCAGACAGGCTGTAAGTCTGACACAGATCTAGCGAGTGACAATCTACGACATCATTGCGGGGCGGTAGTTTCAGAACGAGCACCTGCACCCGCAACACTCATGACGGGATCTAGTCGGTCGAAGGTCGCCCCAACGTAACTCCAAGCATGGCATTATTATACAGGCTCTCCAAGATCTATCTAACTTCGGACGTCCAAGCGGAAGGTTTACATACTATACATAAGGACTCACAAATACTACCGAATACCGAAGTAAAGACCTTCCAAACGAGGGGTGACAGGTTCTATATTAAGCTTCAATTCAACACGTATACAAAGGTATGGTGGAAGGCTCGAAATAGCAGCGCCTTCGACAGTCGCCAAGCTTTCCTTTTACGAGCAAGTATCGTCCATTCGTGGAGGACACCAATGAGTAGGCGGTCGGTCAACTGACGAGCCATTGGTGGCATTCTGTAAAAGTAAGTACTAAGCAAGACATGATATAAAGTCGAAAGACGCTTAGCAACTGACATAGGTACATACAAGGCCGTGGTACCTACATTTACGTGATGGTCATCAGCACATGTCATCTAGGCGACTAGACAACAAGGACACACTGGCAGGTCAGTTTGAGGGATGGCACGTCACGCGTAAAACTTTGAAGGGGCCCTGTCAATGAGTTCGTCGGGCAGGAGTAAACCTGCGAATGAGGGAGGGTAGACAACACTGAGTCGATCGAGACAGAGAACGGAGGATAAAATACCTCTCTGGCGGGAGGAGCCGGAAGTTGCGCCATCACGGTGGCAGACAACAGCGCAGTAGTAAAGAGTCGCGAATACATCCTGGGTATAGAGTTTAATCCTGTCAGCCCTCCCTTCTTAAATACATCAACACGTCAATTACGCATGGACCATCCAAATGCGTCACACAGTGCTAGTCGGGTGAAAAGAGCCACCGGTCCTTAATCGGTCAATCCGCTGTTGAATGTGACGTGGAGCACTGATGCATGAATGGAAGGGAATCTTCCTGAACGGGGCCATTGAATATCAAGCTGTGGCGCCTACAAACCGGTGGTCAGCCTTGAAGCATTAGGAAGCAGGTGATGATGAAGAGTCAGAAATGGTATGAAAAAGGTAATTTGCGGAGAACTGACGACTCGGGGAGACGAACGCTAACTCAGGCTGTGGGTCCAATTGCCGTGCGTCGCCTGCGCCCTTCAAACGCGAGACCCTCCAGTTGACGACACTCGACCCTATGTGCCAGTCACCTGGAACCTGAAGAGACAAGTGTTCCGTCGAGAAGTCGTCGTTCGGCATTACTGCGACTCGGGTAAAGTTCGATTCGGTGCAAAAGTTAGCTCTAGACCATCAAGTGGTGTCTTCTTCGGGAGGTTAATGTGAAGTTGCTCACGGAGGACGACGAGGGGGCTAAACATCGTGCTTGCCTATGTACCAGGTCTATGACTATCGGTGATTCCGATATACATAAGCCCATTAGACGCTCGAAAAAGGGATATATCAACACACTCAATCAACTTCAATACCGGTTTCGAGCTTCCCATGACGACAGCTGAAGAAAATTGTTTGCCGACAACCTGCATCAGTCGTCCTGGGAAGCACGAGTCCACGACCGTGAATAACAGGCCTCCATGGTTTCATAAGTGGCATGTTCTGAGTTACCCATTGGTCCGACATCGTAGACTTTCAGGTTCGTGTTCTTGTCTACACGTTTGCCATCTAGAAAAATGAAGTCAAGGTGAGGTACCGGGCGTCCGTGCAATCAAGGGTCGGTCACGCGTACTTACTTGCCATGGCAGGTCTCAATTGCCTTCGTGACCGCCCTAAAACTTCAGCCAGTGCACACCAATACAGTATACTGCTCCTAGTGTCCACGCAAATACAGCTCATTCCCGAGCCTCAACTCCACCGCTGTTAGTGCCGACAGAGAGCTCATGTCCATCCTCCCAATCCAGCTATCACCCTCCAAATTCATCGCTTGGCGCACAAACCTTCAAAGCAACCCACACCTATGTTGAAAACCATACCACTCCAACGTCATGCATTGCTTGCGACTTTTTCGACTACAAATAGCGTTTAGATGAACTTCGTCTCCGCATTTAATCATGAACGAGGTCGTGGAGCCGAAATGCTGAGAGGAGAAGCAGGAGATTGGAAATGGGGTAGAGACTGGATCGTGATGTAGCGAGAGAGCAGGACCAGGTCAATGTCAATTTCTGCATTGGTACTGACCTCCGCGCGAGGTCAAAGTGAAAATTGACTGACGGCTTTTCAAGCCGCGTAACAATACTTAGACTGGACCCCTTTGGCAAAAAGCTCTGTATCATTGGGTAACAGAACACGAATCTGCGAGGATGATCGCATGTGAGACCGGTACTCGATCTAGGTGAAACAGTTCCGTTCACCCGAATTCCCAATCGAAAAAAAAACCAGCCTTCCCGACCGACTCAGCTGGTCAAGGCGTGCGCGTCAATGGCTGAAGATTAACCGAGGATAACTCATGGAGCCTTGTGACTGACAAGACTTCGAGTTGGTGCAAGTGAGTGGGTTTCGTAAACGAATGTCTCATACGTATTACTGCCATGTAGAAGTCCTCGGAACTGCATAAGCTCACAAATCTTATTTTCGGGCATACTTATACCCCTTATCATCGCAAAGAATGTAAACACGAGACGTTTGCAAATATTTCACTCGCAGATGGATAACTCGCTTTACAAAGAACTCAAGGTCGATAGAGGATTCAACTATCGCTACTACTTCTCGCCGCCCACTGACGGAAAACCCATCCTGCTGTTTTTGCACGGATTTCCTTCCTCTTCGCATGACTGGGTTCGACAAATCGAACACTTTCAGCCAAGGGGATATGGGATCCTCGCACCCGACATGCTTGGATCTGGTCGGACAGATCGCCCTCTAGACATAAACGCTTTCCGCACAAATCAGATGGCCAAAGATATTATTGACATTCTGAATGAAGAGAAGATCAAGAAGGTTGTCGGTGTTGCACACGATTTGTACGCTCTAGTGCTATACCGCCTATACGGTCTTATGACTACTCATTAAACACCTTAATAGTGGGTGCGCTACCTTGTCTCGCTTGGCGCTCCTTTCACCGGATCGCTTCATCGCATTTGGATGGCTTGCGGTCTCATTTCAGGAGCCCTTGGCAGCCAAATTTGATTTAAAGCAAGTAATGGCTCATTACAAGCAACTTTTTGGTCGCGAGATACTTGCCTACTGGGAATTCTTCAACAGGAAGGATTCCTCAGGCATAATAGAAAAAAATGTAGGCAGGTGCTCCATGCTCTTGTTATCCATCGTATTCAATTTAGGTCATCACAGATCGACAGTTTCATCCAGCTTCTGTATCCGAGGAATACCGATGACTGGTACACGTATATGGCCACTCCTGGGAAGACCGCGGAGTGGTTGGAAAACAATATGAAGCCAGGCTTTGCAGAATATTTGACGAAAAATGTACGTCATTTAAGACTCATGTTATGTAAACTTGCCCATGATTGAGCCGGCCAGGATATTGACATAATCCGCCAAGAAATATTGGACGGTGGTATCAGCTCTGCATTGAACTACTACAAGGCAATCATACAGAACATTGGTTTTGAAGACTCGTTGAGTGAGTGACGTCTCTATCGAACCATCTGTTAGTCATTTCATGATTTTGACATGGCGTTGCACTAGATTTCAACAGAAGCTGGGTGATTGAACAACCATGCTTTTTCGCAGCTGCACACAATGACCCCATCTGTTCGCCCGTCCGATTACAACCCATGATGGAGAGGCATGCGAAGGATCTCAAAATCATCGATTGCTATACTGGTCATTGGCTGCATTTCGAGGCTAGTCATCAGCTGAATGATGAATTCGAGGCCTGGCTTCGAAACAAGGTCATCACATCTTGAAAAAACGTTTCTGCTTGACATTGCAATTTTTCAATATGCGTTGTATCTCAAGAGCTGAACGTTCGTTCGCCTGTGGTTGTGAAAATTATTCCCCCGCATACAGCACTGTTTTCGACTCCCCGATTTTAGTCTAGTAATCGTACTTATGCGTCTCCAGCGTTGTTTACAGTGTTTACAACTTTGTACTCGTACGAGGCAGGAGTGTATAACTTGCAAAATAATATTCTAGTGTATGCATATTTTGTTTTAATTAGAAGAATCTTATATGCAAAATTTTGCAAAATCTCTCTTATGACTTAAAATGGAAGTAACACCATTTTGCAAAGCAAACCTGTTACCTCTCTATGTTGAAATTAATGGAATGGCTCAATTTACTTTTCTGAGCCTCGAGACATTTATTTTCCTTCTTCAAATCAAAACAACTCTACTGGCTGGATTCGGCAGCATGCTCGGCGAATGACGCGGCATGTTTAACGCCGTTGATCTCAACATGCTTACCTAATGTCGCCACTGCGCACGAAGAGGGCCAACCCTCGCGAACCGGTGTTGAGAAATACACCGTGAGGGTCTGCGAACGCCGTATTGCCGCATACGGACATCGATGCGGGTGCTATTTTTAACGTGTCCCTTTGAGGCGCGTGTACGCACGCAGCGGATACCTTTATGATACCTCTTTGTCTAACATGCAGTAGATAGGTGTACAACCACCTCAATCACTTATACAATGACTGAGATGAGTAACAATATTATTACTTAGATGAGAATGATCACTTACTGTACCTATAGTTTATTCTTGGATACGCTACAGTACTTATGTATAGTCACTTATACAACAACTGAATTTATTCTTGTACATCAGCAATATGGCAATTTAGTTTCCAGTTTTTTTTTCAGTTTTTATGGTTTCCTGGGTTGTGCAAAACCTGGGAACCAGGAAACCAGGAAACCATCACAGGCTGCTACTCTACAGTGATTTACTACAGTACAAATCTAGGTAATAAAATAATAAATTCATGGTCGTTCCCTGCCATTCATTATTGTCCATGCCATCCGTTGTTTGTTGTCCATTGTCCCTGCCATCTGTTGCCCTGCCAATGCTGGATGTCATTTGGGCGTTTTGCATTCTGGGTGTGTTTGCTCGGCTGTGTGGTCGTCCAGGTGGTGTGTTGCAGGTGGTGATGCAGCGTGGTTGGTTTGTTGTGGTTGTAGTTCAGTATAGGAAGTTGTCTGGTAAGTGGTTCCACTTTTGTTTTTTGGGAGCACAAATATGACCACATGGTCCGTGCATAGCCGCAGGGTATATAAGCACCCACCAAACGATTACTTTGTCCCAGGCTTGTCCCACTGCACATAAATAGTAATAATTAGTACTTACATTAGTTCTTTTTTCTTACCAGTATAAGTACATCCATTATGCATACTGTAAAAGACTGGACTTTAAAATGCTACTGTGGTTTCTGTAGTTTCCGTAGCACTTCAATTTGAGAGGTTTCCTGGAAATTGTACATGGGTTTCCAGGTTCTGAAGTTTTCTGGTTTTTTCTGGTTTTATTTGGTTTCTTTGGTTGAGCAACCGCTGGAAACTAAAATGCTTAATTACTGATGTATATGCTAGGTTGACTTTCTACAACTGGGTCATCTCAGGTTGGCACACCAATTTGAGCCTCGTTCATCCATTAATGACAAGCTGGGTCCTTTGGGGCCTCATGGTCATGAGCAGCATGTGAATTCATCACTATTTTGGAAATAGCACTGGATGCCCAGCTGGATATTTCTGCTCAAAGTATCCTAAAGATATATGAAAAGTATTCCAATCAAAATCAAAGTATTTTTATAAATATTACTAAGCCTAATGTCCAAAAGATATCAAAGTACTTTTATACAGTATTTGATGCTATATTACTGTGAACTTATAAATATAAAGCATCATGATATTTTCAAAGTATATCTTAGTATGAAAAACATATGTGAGAAGTATAGAAAATCAATCCTAGCATAATCAGAGTCTAACTCAGTCTCTGTACAAGTGACTATAAATAATACAAGTACTGTACCTAGTGTAATCAGAGTCTAACTATAGGTACAGTAAGTAATGATCCATAATTGAGTGATAACAAATGCACTCACCTCAGTCTCTGTACAAGTGACTGAGGTGAATGATTGACTGTCTACTCTATATATATGTGAGGCCAGCTACACAAAGAATGAAAGGAATAAACAGCACAAAGGTACCTACAAAATGATGCATCAAAGAGATAAGCTATAAATAGTACACACATCAGAGGCATGATTGTGTACACTCACGATGTGATAATGGGCATTCTCAACAAGAAGTACCATGATACTTTATATATATATAAGTTCACAGTAATGTAGCTATCAATATGGTAAAGAATTACTTTGATATTTTTATGTAACTTTGTGTTGAAGTATTCAAAAAGTATTTTGATTTTGACTGGAATATTTTTTTCAATATTTTCATAATAGATCTTTCCAGCCCACCAAAAAGGAGCATTTTCCCAAGAGGAAATAAATCAAGGATTTTTTTTTGAATTTTGTATGATTTTTGCACAAAAGTAGTAGTGACCAAGTGATTGGCACCTTAGTAAGTGAGACTTGGACATGTCATCATAGTGAGTGTGGCACAGAAGATGACTGTGCTACAGTGTGAAGGGGCTGGTAAACCAAGTTCTTTACTCAAGGCTCATCATTGTGACTGTTACTATGTCACTTTATTGATATCTACCTATGCTACATAAGTAGCTAAGAACATACTAAAAAGTAAGCCTCAACCCACCTAAAAGTCCCACATTACCTAACATATTAGTTGATGTGATGGTATCAATGCTTGTTAACTAATCTGTTCTCCTTGATTTGCTTATCCTCAAGAGCACCCCTTGGAGATTGTTCCCTCAAAACATGGCAATGCACATAAGCAAGGCCTGGGGATGTGCAGGACATTTGTGGGACATGTTCCTGTGTTCCCACCCCAATCACATCTGATCACCATCTCCCACAGTGGATCAACAATGCGCCACAGCTTTGGCTAACATTGCACTGTCATCCCCAACAATAAGCACAGTATTCCACTCATTCCTGACCTTTTCCTTTTTTTGCTATATACCATGTATATATCTGTTTATAGTCATAATATACCTTTATTCTTGCTCTACAGTTGTTAGTGTAGCCAGAAAAGAGAATGTGGAGGTATGCCTATCCTGTGATATCTATAAGGGCAACCTCAGCCTCTAGCAAAGGGAAATCCAAAGTTAAAATTATACTACATATTACAGGGATTGGGGGCACACCTAGCAAAGGGAAATGGGAAGAGAAAACTCTAAGGATCCCTTTGCCAATGCCCAGTATATGTGAAGACTGCAAAAATCAAATAATAATCTAAAAATAGAAAAGGCAGAGATAGGCAGATCAAGGCCACCGAATGACATCATACCAAGGGTAGATGTTGGAAGGGGTGCTCCACCTCTAAATATAAAACTATCAACATGCACAAATGTGATAGAAAGGGAAATTAATAAAATCTGGAAAAATCATAGAAAATGAAGAATAGAAGGAAATGAAGTGAGGAAAAATATAGGATGAACGTAAAAAATAGGAGAAAGACACAGGGCACCCCCCCAAGTCCCCCCTAGTCCCCTTACAATATCCATGGCATCAAAATGTTCATATTCTTCTATTCCTAGGTCTGATAGTAAAGTAGAATAAGGGCCAGTAAAGGGGATGGAAGGGATGGAAGATCCTAGCTCAGGACATCAGTTCCCCAAGTGGATCCCATCAGCTGTCATGGGGTAACAAGGAAAATAGGTAAGTAGGTGGAGACCCTACTATGTAGGCAAAGTATTGATTATATGGATTGCTTGTAGGCTGTATCTGAGGGGTAAAGGACTACTATGGATGTCTATGAGGAGTTTTGGATGATACATGAAGTGTGTGATCCATGGTGAATAAACTTCAATAAAGTTCACCTCTGTTGATGGGGAACCCATGTCCTAGTGAGCCAGGGCCTGTTCCTTCTTCCATTTCATTTATCTACCCTCATTATGCTTAAATAGGAATCAAAGAAAGTGAACATTTTGGTGCCGTGGATCTTACAAGGCAAGCATACCTCCTCCTAACTGCTTATTCCCTTTTTCTATCTATCCTAGCAACTATAGACACTCTATGGGGTATATTAGGCAAGGGGGAATTGGGATGCGAACCCATGGCCAGATGCTGGAGGAGTGGTGGGCCCTGATTGGGCCTTAAACTGAAGTGTCAATGGCATTTGGGTGACCATTTTGTGGTCATACCTTTGTTTTATGTGGCATAGTTACAATGCCAGGGCATGGACAATGGCAAATGGCCATGTACATAGTAGTAAAACCTGTTCAACTGTTTCAAAATACATTTTGTTGAACCCACTGATGAAAAATTCATAAGTATGCTCTAGGGCTGTGCACCAGAACTGTATTTATGGATGATGACTGCTGTATGTCAGCCATGGATACTGTATCTTTAGCTTGGTGAACATCAAGTTGTTGGTATGGCTACAGCACTCCCAAATGCCATAGCAGTTGAGTAACTATGGTACTACTAACAGAATGTTATGTAATGTGGCTGAACGCACTCACTTGAATCATCATCATTGCTGTCAATTGATGCATTGCAATGTTGGGGAAGCTTGAGAAATGTACCTTTGTCCAGATTATTCACATAATGGCCATTGAGTTCCATGCAGTTGGCTGTTCATATCACCCACTTTGGACAGGCTACCATTTCAATTTTTCTAATTAACTGCATGTCAATCTATGTGGCCCTCAACTTATTCACATGGTGGCCTTAATTGTAATTCATTGAATACAAGAAAAATTCTCATATCAGTATTGTATTCTGCTATAAGTTTGGCTTAATCTCACTCTTCAATTGTCAGAACTGTTCCTCTCTCTTGAAAGGCAGGGACCAGTTATGGAACTAGAATAGAATAATGGGGACTACTACAAGGTAAGTAGAAGAATAAATAAAAGGGGACATACACCTCAGTGAAAGGACAAACACTGAGGTGGGAAGTTCAACTATGGGTTTACATAGTATCATAAATATTAGGTTGGAATAGAGACAAGACATGGTAATGTAGTGCTATAAATAGAATGAAACATGTAACAGATAAATATTGGTGACCGCAGACAGAGTGTGGGGACAACTCGATATTCAACACTCTCATCCAAGATACTAATCTATGTCTTCAAACAGTAATTGTGCTCTCAATGCTGAAGGCAAGCTTAAAGATGTATCATGTGGCCAATATCAAGTTTTTTGAGTCCAGAACTGATATGGAGCGGGTTGCTTAGTCACCACTACTTTGGACAGTGGCCGAATTGGGTTGGGCCTGGTCATGAAAATTCAAGCAGGTGGTCAGAATAGCCATGACCCTTTGCAACCATATATTGAGCAATATAAGTATGATGCAACAATCAGTGGTGCTCAGAAAAAAGTAGGGAGAATGTAAAATTGAATATTTGTATACATATTCTCAGTCCCTTGTCCTTCGAAACATTGGAAAGATGCTGCTGCACAAGCACATAGTGGAAAGTCCAAGCATGTGGATGAAGATACCAACAGTGATGAGAGTTCTTCTGGGGTGCTGTGAAGCATTATCTTTGAGACAATTGTGATTGCACCTTCAAGACTCTTCAGGAGAATATGCCGAAAGTGCTGGCTGCTGTCAAGCTTTCCACAATTCAGAAATGGGAGCATCACATGATCCAGTGGATGGAAGCATATTGGTCAGGTCTTGGTGCAAAAGCAGCTCAATTTCAGGTCAGGGAGTTCAGTTCAAAGCAGTACAAATCACACAGGCATGTTCCAGAGACTGTAGCATGCCAATTTGATGCTTAGTAGCAAGGTTTGTAGGGTGGTGGCCAAATTTGGTTGACCTCGATTTATATCCCCCCCAGTCTTGAGTATCAGGACAATCGCTCTAGCCAGTTTGTTCTACTACTCAAAAGGAACATTTTGGCTAAGTAGATAAGAATTCAGGTAATTTTTACGTGTCCCATTTGGGCTGTACAAAAGTAGTGGTGACTTGATGTCCCGCTCCATACAAGACCTATCTGTGCTGAAGTCAGTCATTCAACCATGGACTCAAAGGGAGGCAAAGATAAATCCCTTTCATGCTTTTCTGTTGTTGAAAGTCAGCTAGCCCAATACCATTCCATGCATTTAAAATGTTAACAATTCAATCTTAAAAAAATAATTCATTTAAATCATTATGAAATTATTATTTTTACCAAATTATATCCCTTATTTTTCTATCATGATTCAAGCAATTGTAGAAAGTCAATCCTAGTGTAAACAGGAATAGAACTCAGTCTCTGTATAAGTGACTGTATTTCAGGTGTACTGTACCTAGTGTAAATGGGAGTAGAACTACAAGTACAGTAAGTAATGGTCTATAACTGAGTAATAACATTGATATGGACCTCAGTCTCTGTATAAGTGACTGAGGTGCTAATGACACTATCTACTATATATATATGTGTTGTGTATGATAAAGGGGAAGGGTATAAAGGTATCTATGGAATGCACACCTCAAAGGGATGTGCTAAATACAGTTGACACATCAAAGGCATGCTGGAAACCATATTTGGCGATACGGTGTTCATGTGTGTTCACGGTGTGATTCTCAACACTCCTCCTCACCGTGAATACTCCTCCTCGCATGGAATCAAGCTAGCGTAGTCCAAGGAAGCCCTGGAGATAAGTGAATTGTTTAACATCAAGAGCCTTTGTGAACATGTCCGCAATATTTTCGCAGGTATTCACATAAGTAAGTTGTAGTTCACGTGATTGAACGTGTTCCTGAAGAAAGTGATATTTGATGTCGATGTGCTTTACATGGGAGTGGAGGGGGTCCTCAGATAGAGTTTTAGTGGCTGAGTTGTCACAGTGGATTATGGTGGGGGACGATTGTTGGTAGTTGATGGAATTAAGTAATGCGCATAGCCATATGCATTCCTTGGCAGTTTCAAAAGCAGCAATGTACTCGGCCTTGCAAGATGAGGTTGCAATGACTTTTTGTTTATGGGCTGTCCAGGACATGGCCCCAGAACCAAGGGAGCATAAATATCCACCGACACTACAATGTGTATCAAGGCAATTGGCCCAGTCAGAATCACTGAATGTGTGGAGAGAAATAGGATGGTCACCACTCAGATAGAGTTTTAAATCCCTTGTACCTTTGAGATAATGCACTAGTCTGATAGCCACTGCCCAATGCTTGAAGGAATAGCAGTGGAGGTACTGAGAAAGCTGTTGGATGGTGTAGGCAATGTCCGGGCATGTGGAAATAGCTAGGTAAAGCAAGCATCCAATGAGGGATTGGTACAGTAGTTTAGTGAGCTGAAGTTGTTCATCAGGGGTCATAGACTGATGTCCTGAGCGGCCTAATTTGAATCCAGGTTCCAGAGGGGCAGATACTGGGTGAGCATCTTTTTGACTGAATTGTTCTATGATTTTGTCAATTAACGCAGTCTGTGACAGTGCAACAGTCCAATTGGAATGGTCCCAGGTAACAGCAATTCCAACTATAAAGTGTGCTGTACCCAGCTCCGAAATAGTCCAGACCTTTTTCATCTGATCTTGTTTTCATCTTTGGAGTCCACAATTGACAAGAAATCATAGACATGGACAGCTGCAATGATAATCCCTGAGTCTGATTTATGGTAGTATATGCAAGATTCACAGGACAAACAGTGATAGGTCCACCTTGTCATTCAAGCTCGGAAAACACATCTACAATCATTGTCAAAGCTCTATGAACCCATACGAACCCATACGAACCCCTCCAAAGCTCTACAAACCTCTACAAAGTCACGAGAATGCTTCAAAATTCTTCATGACACCTTGAAATTCTTTGTATGCCTTCGGCTGCCATAATACAATTCCCCCGACCTTTGTGCAGCTCAGGATATACACTTGGAACATCGTCGATGGGTTCCGAACCAGTATTGAGCAATATCGCAGCGATATCGGCCTTTGAACAGATCCGATATTTCCTCGACTGACTTCGAAAATCATCGAACATCGAAAATCGACATCAGACACTATATTGCTATCCGAATTGTCATCGCACACATGCCAGACGTATCCCCTACCATTGTCGAACAATATCACATCGATTTCGGGCCACAAACAAAGTCCGAAGAAACTTCGAAAATCTTCAAAAAACATCGAACCTCGAAAAACATCTTCAGACACAGTATTTCCTATTTGAACAATCTTCAGACGCATGCTGGACACATGGGACACTATCTCGAGTATATTGAACACATTTCAACCACATGTGCACGCATACAATCCGCTCGAAGCAGTTTCCGATGTTTTATTCAATTTATAACAAGGACAGTCCGCTTTTAGCTATTCTTTCTTATTATTTCTTCATCATGTGTTATATTCACCCTTTCTAGGCTCGCTTTATTGTTCTGATATACTTATATTGTCTTTTGCCTCGAGTTTTCCACATGTTTGCCTCATGTTCTCTAGCCTTTTTAGGTACTTTCTTTATTTTATATAAAAAGATGTACTAGATACAAAGAAGAAGAAAAAAGTCGTCGTCTTCCTCCCAGATCACAGTAATTTGAGAGCTCAGTTTAGTCTTATTCAGTCTGAAGTTTGGTGTTTTACACTAAATTTCCTTGAAATTCCTTGAAATTCCTCGCATTACACTATTTTCCCTCTCGTTTCCCTCGATTCGCTTTTGCTTCGCTTCTACTACTCGTCTAGTCCCCCGATCTTGCATCCAAACATATTTGCACACTCGAAATTCCTCGAGACTTCTTCGAAAAAAACCTCAAAAAATATCACAACACCTCGAAAATCATCGCAAGTCCTCAAAACACATTCTTTTAGCTTTGAAGTGCTTCAACAAGCAGTTGTTTTATGACTATTTGACAGTCAGTCTGACAGGTGACATCTAGAGGGCCTCTGTCAAGAACCATTCCTCACCCAATCGGAACCCGCATTCCGTCCGACTCTTTCCCACACGTCTAACCCAACATTGGTCTACTCCTCCTGATTTCGTTCCCGGCTGCCTTGCACTGCCCACACTGCTGTGCACCAGGCCGCCTTGTACAGCACCCATGGCTGCCTTCCCAAGGCTGCTGTCTAGTTTTGCAAATTCGACTATGGATTCCTGTGCGGCCTCCGCTAGGTAATTTATCTACGCAGTCGAGACACTGCTGCAGTTCCGTTTCCGTCCCACTTTTATTCCGGACTCTAGTATTTAAGTTTAGCTAGTTTTGCCTTGTATTCCTCAGTTCGTATATTGACATAGACTCGACTTTACCTGCCAATCTAAAACCTCCTTCTACTCCAACCTCTGTCCTCTAAGAGTCTGAACTCCATTCGACTCAACCTCTAGTCTCCCTCTGAAGTTCTAGTCTCATCTGAACTTAACCTAAGTCCCCCCATACTCCTCCCCACATTTACCCGCACTTTCCCGCTCCTACCTCCAGACCTTCAACTTGAAATTAGGACACCAGACGAGGTGAAGGGTGCAGCTTCTTACAAGCTGAAGCCAAGTCCTTTCCGTTTCCCCTCCCACAGAATCTGCATCAACCCAACAATCTCCCACTATCATCACCCGCAGTGTCCGGTCAGATTCCGAAGCGGCCTCTAGGATCAGTTCTTAACAGTATATACGAACTCACACTTCACTCGTCCATTTCCTCTCTATGACCCCTACCGAGACCTGCCAGTGCACAACAAGAAATTCCCAACGCGCCGGTACTATTCCAGGGATCTCTGCAATCCAGCGATCCACCCTTTCTGACCCTCGACCCACCACTACGTTTGGAGTGTCTTCCAGACCCTCAAACATCTTCCGACAAATCAGCTCAGGAGCCCCCTCAATCAGTGCCAATCTCATGTCCACCCATGCCCCACAACCTTCCGGCAACCCAGAAGGTTTTCGATCAAGAACCCCCCTTGAGTACATAGGGGGCATCGACCAGCCTGAACCCTTTGGGTTGGAAGATCCTGGTCTAGAGGACAGACCCCCCGGCGGACCCGACGACCCTAGCGGTCCTGATGTCCCTGGGGGTGACCCCGATCCCAACGATCCTGAGGATCAACCTCCCGCGGGGGAAAACCCTGACCCAGGGGATAGGTTCATAGATGTCCTTTACAACCTCTCAGAGAGTATCCACACCCTTCGTCAGAATAACACACCCACAACCGAGAAAATCAAAGTTTGTGACCCCAACACTTTCGATGGCGCCAATCCGAAGAAACTTAGAGACTTCCTAGTCTCCTGCAATCTTCATTTCCGCGACCGTCCACACATATTTTCCTCTGATGAGAAAAATATCATATTCATCCTTTCTTATCTTAAGGGATCAGCTCTCAGTTGGTTTGAGCCTGGTCTGAATGACCCAACAGATTCCGCACACTGGATGTGGGACTATAAAGCTTTCCTCGCTGAGCTGGAAAGCAACTTTGGTCCACACGACCCGGTCGGAGATGCGGAAAAAGCTCTCTCTGACTTAGCAATGAAGAAAGGTGGTCATATCACAAAATACAACGTTGACTTCTGGGAATTAGCTTCTAGGGTCAACTGGAATGAAGCAGCCCTTTGTGACTGCTATTTCCATGGTCTTCCGCTCCGGCTTCGCATAGAAGTTCTCTGGGGTGGTAAACCCAATACTCTTGCAGAACTGCACTTGAAAGTGCAGGACAGCGATGACATCTACTGGATGCAAGAAGATGAATCCCATTTCGAAAAAAGAATTCCAGTAACATCACTAACTCTAGTCGGAAGGACTCTTCCAAAAGCCCTTCCCCATCGACAAACCAAGCCTCTTCAAACTCCACCCACAGTAACACCTCCAACCAGCAGTCTTCCGCGACAAAGAACACTTCCCGGGACAAGCCCAAGTCGTCCATCTCCAATAAGTTGGGGAAGAATGGCAAGCTTACTGGGGAGGAACAAGAACGTTGCATGAGAGAACAACTTTGTCTCTACTGTGGTGAGGAAGGGCACATAGCAGGAAACTGCCCGAAATCCAAAGCCGCAAAAGCCTGTGCATCCACTGTCGTTCCTGAGACTACGGACTCGGAAAAATAGTCTGCAACCCTCAGGATACAGCCATTGGGGCTGGGGGTTGCATTGACCTTACCCACTTGGCTGCCTATGTTCGTCTCAACGTGTCCGCTCTTTCTGACCCTGACTCCCTAACCATTCTTTTAACCTTTCCCGACTCTTCTGCCCCTTTCCGAACCCTTATCGACTCTGGCTCCTCCCACTGCTTCCTTGACTCCTCTTTCGTGTTGAATAACCAACTCAGCATGGAATCCATTAACCCGATCGGTTTACGACTCTTTGATGGATCTTGCAACTCCACCATAACTCAGATTGTCAAACTTCCAGTCACCTTCCCTGCCAGCGAAGTATTCAATTTGTCATTTTATGTAACCTCGCTCAACTCTTCCTGTTCTGCCGTACTCGGTCATAACTGGCTGAAGCAATACAATCCATTGATTGACTGGTCTTCAAGCCAACTCGCTTTCTGCTCTGCAGATCATAGAGGTCCAGCACCCCTGACATCACCTTTGTCCCCAAATCTTCCGGTAGAAATCCTTGACTCCTCCACACTTTCCGAAACCCCCATTCCTCCTAAATTTACAACCCCCGACATCTCCTTCATCAACGCTGCCGCTTATGTGTGTGCTAGCAAACTTCCTGGGGCAGTAGCTTTTCAGATGACCTTCGCTCCAGAAGGGTTATCCGCCCACTCTGCCCAATCCGCTAACTCATCCTACCTCTCTGATATTCCGCCCGAGTATCACGAATTTGCTGATGTCTTTAATAAGACTAAAGCGGATACCCTTCCTTCACATCAGTCTTACGACCTCAAGATAGAGACAGAAGACAATACTCCTCCACCTCTGGGCCGCATGTATTCTCTCTCCCCCTCTGAATTAGAAGCCTTACGAGTCTTTATTGATGAAAACATCTGCTCAGGTTTCATCCGCCCATCCAAGTCTCTGCATGGCGCTCCAATTCTCTTTGTCAAGAAGAAGGACGGTAGCCTCCGACTTTGTGTCGACTACCGAGGACTTAACCATCTTACAAAGAAAGACCGCTACCCACTTCCTCTCATTTCCGACCTCCTCGACTCTCCCCGAAAAGCCCAGTTGTTCACCAAGATAGACTTGCGGCACGCTTACCACTTAGTCCGCATTGCAGATGGTGATGAATGGAAAACTACTTTCCACACCCGCTACGGATCTTTCGAGTGGTTGGTGGTTCCCTTTGGACTCACTAATGCACCTGCAGCATTCCAGCGTTTTATGAATGACATCTTCAGCAATATGCTGGATGTTTGTGTCATAGTATACCTCGACGACATCCTAATCTATTTGGATGACAAGTCCCAGCACAGGGCTCACATCAAAGAAGTCCTCCGCTGTCTCCGGAAAAATGGACTTTACGCCTCTCCACAGAAATGTGAGTTCCACAAAGACACCATCGAATATTTAGGTTTCATCCTTTCACCGGATGGACTGCGGATGTCCAAGGATAAAGTCAAAACCGTGCTTGACTGGCCTGAGCCTAGGAAAGTTAAGGATATACAATCCTTCTTAGGCTTTTGCAACTTTTACCGCTGCTTCATTAATGGCTATTCAGACATTGTCATCCCACTCACCTGCTTGACATGGAAATCTGCACCTTGGGACTTCAACAAGAAGTGCTGCAATGCCTTTGAAAGGCTCAAACAAGAATTCACTCATGCACCCATCTTAACTCAATGGGTACCCGACTCACAGATGGTACTTGAAACTGACGCTTCCGACTATGTCCTAGCTGCTATCCTTTTGGTTTACACTGCAGATGGAGAAATCCATCCAGTCACTTTTCATTCCCGCTCCTTTAATCCTGCTGAACTAAATTACGACACCCATGACAAGGAACTCTTGGCCATCTTTGAAGCCTTCAAACACTGGCGGCAGTACTTCGAGGGTTCCACAAACCCAGTTGATGTGGTCACCGACCACAAAAATCTGGAGTACTTCAGCACTACTAAGTTGCTCACCCGCCGCCAGGCCCGTTGGTCTGAGTACCTTTCCAAGTTCAATCTTGTCATCTGCTTCCACCCCAGAAAATTAGGGGCCAAGCCAGACGCGCTCACTAGACGTTGGGATGTCTACCGCAAAGGGGGAAATAGCGACTTCGCCTCCATAAACCCAACCAACTTCCGACCTGTATTCACACAGGAACAGCTCACCTCTTCCCTCTGCACCACCTATTTCACCACACCCATCCTTCGACAAGCAGTAATCATGGATGTTGAGAAACTTCACCACGACACCCACACCTCCCTACCCCTTGGCCCCTTATCATCCACACATCTTCCAACACCTGTTGACCCCAACTGGACAATTGATGAGGCAGGTCTTCTCTGCCACTTCAACTGGATTTATGTTCCGGACATTGCAGATCTCTGCCTCAAGGTCCTCCAATACAAACATGATCATATTCTCTCTGGCCACTTCAGACAAAACAAAACCCAGCAGCTTGTCCACCGGGAATATGTCTGGCCAAACCTCTGCACCTTCGTCCAGGAATTCTGCAAATCCTGTATGACTTGTAAGTGATCCAAATCGCCTCGACACAAGCCCTATGGATTTCTAAAGCAACTTCCGGTTCCAGAACGACCTTGGAACTCCATCTCCATGGATTTCATTGAGCAACTACCCAACTCCGATGGTCACACTGCTATCCTGGTCATCATTGACCATATAACCAAACAAGGCATCTTCATCCCAACTGTCAATGAAATCACAGCCCAAGAACTAGCCAACCTGTTTGTCCTCTACGTCTTCTCCAAGCATGGTGTTCCATTGCACGTCACTTGCGACTGGGGATCCGAGTTTGTCTCCCATTTCTTCTGCTCCCTCAGAAAAGTGCTCGACATGCAGATCCACTTCACTTCTGGTTATCACCCACAAGGTGATGGTCAGACAGAATGACTTAATCAGACCTTGGAGCAGTACCTCCGGATCTTCTGCAACTATCAGCAGGACGACTGGTCTCACCTCTTACCCTTGGGTGAATTTGCCTACAACAATGCTCCTTCCGCCTCTACAGGCGTATCCCCTTTCTTTGCCAACAAAGGCTATCACCCAAACATTTCTGTCTTTCCAGAACGCGACTTAGCTTCACAGCGAGCCCGCGAGTTTGTTGTCAACTTAGATGACCTTCATCAGGAGCTTTGGAAACAGTTTGCGGCCACTCAAGAGCGTTATCAAGGTCCTGTGGACAAACATCGGGCACCCACACCCGAATTCAACATTGGTGACTCTGCCTACGTCACTGCGGAAAATATCTGCACCACTCGTCCTTCCAAGAAACTTTCCAAAAAGCACCATGGCCCCTTCAAAATCATTGCCCGCCTGGGCACTCACTCAGTCACCCTGCGACTCCCGGATCACATGCGGGCCATTCACCCTGTTTTCCATGTCTCTCAACTAGAGAAACACTCCCCAAACACAATTCCAAATTGAGTACAACCTCCACCTCCTCCGATCACCATCGACGACGAGCTCGAGTATGAGATCACTGAAGTCCTTGACTCCAAGGTCGATAATCGACGTCAATGCAAGATTCTCTACCTCGTCCGATGGGAAGGCTACCAGGGAACCGACGAGGAAACCTCCTGGCTACCCACTACGGAACTCGACCACACCCAAGAACTCCTTGTGGATTTTCACAACCGCTACCCACAAAAACCCGGTCCATTAACTGCTTAAAAGTCTATTCACGTTACTTATTCACTCAGTTTGTACTCAGAAACAAATTTCATTGGAAAAGATTTTTGACCTGACCGGATCCCTACACTATTTCTGCTTCTCCCTCTCCATCTTCATACCCTCTTCCCCAACTTCACCCTCTTCTCTGCCCTCGTCCTTCTCTTCACCCTCCTCACCTCCACTCACACTCTCCTCCCCGTCATCCGCTCGCCTTTTCTCCAGATACCTCTGGAAGGCTGCCCAGTCATCTCTGGACTTGTGGATCCTGTGTCTTTCCCAGCGGGACTCCCGCACCGGTTGCTCCACCTCTTCGTCACCCTCGTCGCTCTCCTCCTTCCTCCACCCACTCTGGGTCCAAAGCATCCCAGATCTCCCCCATCAACTCCTGCACCGCATTGGCCACCTCAGCGAATCCCTTCCTTATCAACTTCATCATCTGTTGCATTACCTCCGGGTTATCCCCGGTCGCCCCTGTTGTTCCTGCTGTTTTTGCTGCAGGGGCTTCCTGCCCCTCCCACACTACCTCCTTGCACTTATGTTTGATGCACATGCAGTTGTTGCACACGCATCCCTTTGCACCCATCTTGAAACACGAGACCTTTTGATATTTGCATCTGGGCCACTTGTCAGTAAGAGAAGACTGAGAAAGGAAACCAGTACGCACCTTTTGCAAGGCAATGCGGCCTGCACCCACACCGGACTCTCCGACTCCTCCGACCCCACTCATGCCTTCAACTTGGCAACTTTCTTTTTCTTAGGGGACTTGCTCCCCTCGGCCTCATCTTCCAAACCCGCGGCTGCAGCTGCCTGCTTCTTCTCTGCGTGTCTTGCGGCCGCTGCCTCTTTTTTCCACACCTCTGCCTGGCGTGCCTCCTCAACCTTTGCAGCCTCCTCTGCTGCCTTTTGCTCCTCCTGCACCCATCATTCCTCCTCCCTCGCAGCTTCCTCTAGCTCCTTCATCTCCCTTTTCATCTGCTCCCTCAGTGCCCACTCCCTCTGTTTGTGTTGGGCCTTCATTGCGGCCATTTTGATCTGCACGGAGACTGCTGGGGTGGACATTTCTGATATGTGATGGGAGTAGGAAATGACGTGAAAATTTTTCAACCAACTTCCTCATTCGGACTCAAACTCTCACGTGCCTCATAGGCTCGGCACTAAGGGGGAAATACTGTCAAGAACCATTCCTCACCCGATCGGAACCCGCATTCCATCTGACTCTTTCCCACACATCTAACCCAACATTGGTCTACTCCTCCCGATTTTGTTCCTGGCTGCCTTGCACTGACCACACTGCTGTGCACCAGGCCGCCTTGTACGCACCCACTGCTGCCTTCCCAAGGCTGCTGTCTAGTTTTGCAAATTCAACTACGGATTCCTGTGTGGCCTCCGCTAGGTAATTTATCTATGCAGTTGAGACACTGCCGCAGTTCTGTTTCTGTCCCACTTTTATTCCGGACTCTAGTATTTAAGTTTAGCTAGTTTTGCCTTGTATTCCTCAGTTCATATATCGACATAGACTTGACTTTACCCTGCCAATCTAAAACCTCCTTCTACTCCAACCTCTGTCCTCTAAGAGTCTGAACTCCATTCGACTCAACCTCTAGTCTCCCTCTGAAGTTCTAGTCTCATCTGAACTTAATCTAAGTCCCCCCATACTCCTCCCCACATTTACCTGCACTTTCCCGCTCCTACCTCCAGACCTTCAACTTGAAATTAGGACACCAGACGAGGTGAAGGGCGCAGCTTCTTACAAGCTGAAGCCAAGTCCTTTTTGTTTCCCCTCCCGCAGAATCCACATTGACCCAACAATCTCCCACTATCATCACCCGCAGTGTCCGGTCAGATTCCAAAGTGGCCTCTAGGCTCAGTTCTTAACAGCCTCACATCCTTCCTCTGACTTGTGTTATACCATCCAAAGCCATTTTGTGAGTTTTGTTTGGGTTTCCGGGTTGAGCATCATCAATGGGTGAATCCCCAGTCAATCATTTGAGCGTTAAGTGTCTGGTTCCATATATGCCCACTCTGCTTCATGCCGCACAGACCCCACTGTAGTTGCCATACCCAGTCTTCCTTCCCAGGTTCTTCAAATCCAGTCGGTTGTTGCATGTATTGTATCTCATCATCTGGTAATAGCCCATAGAGGAATGCCGTCTTCACATCAATTTGTTGTGCATCCCAACCAAGAGATGCTGCTAAGTGGAGAAGTATACGCCAAGATTCCATGTGTGCAGTCGGTGAGGTAGTTTTAGTATAATCTTTGCCATAGATTTGTTCAAAACCTTTGAAGACAAGACATACTTTCCACCCAACTGCTGCTCCAGCCTCGTTCCGCTTAATATGGAAGACCAGTTTCCCTTTTTGGATCCAATTCCCCAGGGGGACATCACATCGGGGAATGAGCTTGTAAACACCCATGTCTTTCAATGACTGCAATTCCTCTATGTATCCCTCTTTCCACCTCTCAGCATCAGGGGAACCCTTAGCTTCCTCCCAGTTTTGGGATCATCCTCGAATTGGAGTGATTCCGGGTCAAAATCTGTCATCTCCGAGATCAGGGCCTGAAATTGATGTGCTTGATCACCAAGATCAAGATCGTTGAATGACTGACGCAGTTCCTCAATGACATCATGATCATGATCGATTGAGGAATCTGGCAGGCGATCACTATTGGTTGTTTGGGTAGCTACCACTGCAGCTCTATGCTCCCAGCGAGCCTCCTTAACTCGAACAGCACTGTCACATGAATCATGAATGGCAGCATCAGTTCTAGTGACAGATGGTCCACCATCAGGGTGTTTCTCTGTGGAAATTGGCACACATGATGAGCAATGCAGGAGGGGTTGAGGGGATGGTGTCCTTTGTCAGGCCATCTGGTGATTGTCCTCGATGGGGCGCATGATCGACACTGTCGGGTTCATCATCAATGTCATCTAGAAGTACAGGAATGAAGCTTGTTGTTGCATTTTCAGTCTCACTAAGATTCCCATCGTCTCCCAGAGTAGTCAGTTCAGGTGGTGTATGACTGTCGTGGCTTTCAAGGAACTTGACATGGTAAGAGCTATGGACTCTTCCTGTGGTTTGGTTATAACAATGGTATGATTTGGATTTTGGATCATATCCTATCAATACACATTCGATGGAGCATTCAAAATTTTTGGGATTGTCCTTTTTGGGTATAAGAACAAAGGCCCGACACCCAATTTCCCATAGATATGAGTAGTCAGGTTTACATCCAAACCACAGTTCCCAAGGTGTACATCCCTGGAGTGACCAAGTGGTGGTTTTTGCATGTAAATGAGATGCTGTCAGGTAGAATTTGTCCCAAATGTAAGGTGGTAGGCCAGAATAAATCCTTATTGTACGTGCTTTTGCCATTAATGTTTGATGCATGCGCTCGACATGTCCAATGTGTGCCAAGGTATGGGGGGCAGTGAATCCCTGATCTGTACCACAAGATTTCAGCCATGGTTCCATTTCATGCGACTTAAGTTCTCCATTACTAGTAACGTAGGTCCTAACCTTAAGTCCAGTCTCATTTTCTCAAACAAGCTCCCAAGCTTTAAGTTCAGGAAAAGAGTCGTCTTTATTGCAAAGGGGGATTGACCAAGGAAATGAAGTAAAGTTGTTGACAATATCCATTATGTACGAATTCCCAGTACAAGACTTCACTGCATGTGGTCCCAATAAATCTACCCACACCTTTTCCAGCTTCCTCATCACTTTATGACCAGGTCCCTCCTCATGTTTCTTGGGTACAGGCATCTTCATCTGTTTACCAAGTACACATGAGTCACATTTAGGCAGTTTAGATGTGGAGGTAAGAGGCACACCTGTGAGTGTACCTTTCTTGGCCATGTTCCAGAGGGACTGGTAATTTGCGTGACCAAGGTGACAATGCCAGGTTTCCAAGTCAACAGAGTGATGGACAGATAGGGCATGATCGATGGCAGCGGTGTGGAGGTTGAGTTTCTTGGAGAGATGTGTGCCACGTGCAATGAGTGAGCCAGTGGACTTGTCAGTAATCCAACAAGCAGAATTATCAAAATGAGCTACAGCATTCGAATCATCTGCAAGTGCACCCACAGAGACAAGTCGGACTGCCGAATTTGGAATGTAGAGTGCATTATGTAACATAATTGATGCACCCTGAGCGATTCTCAATTTGATGTCGCCGACACCGATAGCGACGATCTAGGAACCTCCAACCCCTTTGACAGGTTGAGACGGTATAGGATGTAAGGTTAGGAAGTCTGCCTTGTCAGGCAATATATGTACAGTCGCCCCTGAGTCAACTATGAAAGGGTAATCATTGAGGGAAAGATTTGATTGGCATGTCTGGCTTAGAGGCTTGACAGTGAACGCATCGTCACGAGGCATAGAGATGTGATGATTCCAGTCAATAGTGACTGTCTCCTCCTCAGTAACAACCCAACCCTCATACTCCACTTCTTCAATGGCTGCAGCTGGAACTGGATCAGATGCAATGCCCTCAAACTCCTGACAAGAGGAAACAGAAGGGGCAGCATTCTTGGAGTCGACCATGACCATGAATGCTCGGCCATTAACGTCCTTGACAGTGATGGGGACTTTAGAGTGATTAGGTTTGGGTGTTGCATTTGAGAGTGCAGCCTTGCGTGCGGCCTTTCATTCTGCAATGGTCTTTCCAACCATACTGCCACCCAACTTAATGCAGTACTCCTTAGTATGCCCAACTCCGTTACAGATTGTATTCACACATGTAGGTATATTGGACGACTTGTGGGGTTTATCCCACACAGTGAGTGCGATGTTGGGGCAGGAACAGTTACACTGATCATTCTCGAGTAGATATTGTTTGTTCTCTAGGAACAAACATATATCCCTGGATGCATATGGAGTTGTAGTAGTAGATGCAGCAATATCTCGGGAGATGATGGATCATGCGTGAGGGAAATTGTCGCTGAGAGAATTGAGGAGTGCAATACAACAAAGAAGATCAGCTTTTATATTCCCCATGGTGAAGGATCGCTCAATGAAGGCACAGATCTTTTCTGCCATTTCTGGGAGTGGCGTGTCCTTTGTGCACTGTATGGAAAGTGCCTGTTGTAAAAGTTGGACTTGGCGAACTGGTCCCTCTTTTTGATGGTGATCCTGAAGAATCTTCCAATCAACATCAGGGCCCTTTTTAATATCAATGAATTGTCATTCAGAAGGAGAGATACTAGATGCGAGGAATGCATATGCAAGGCAAGAATTTGCCTTCCAATTGGCAAGGGCATGAGGCTCCGTGGACAAGGGTTCAGCAATATCGCCAATGACATATTCGTACAGTCTGTTGAGGGAGAGGGCTATAATAATCTCCTCACATCACTCTTTGTAGTTAGACTTGAGCTTGTCCAGTTTCTCGCTGGTATACTGAACAGATAATTTGATGAGGGAAATGGACGGGGGAACAGTATTGTTGACACCCATAATAGGAAGACAGCAATGGTAGACGATAAAATGTCGAAGAAGAAAGGAAGAAACATGCTGGAATACCAGGCGCATTCATGAAAGACAAAAGAATTGATCCACAAGTGATCGGACAAGCGGATCAAAAAGATGACATAGGAAGATAACGTCGAGTGGCTAGGATACTTTCTTCCGTCATTTAAGTGTGACAGGAGTGGCCCATAACCTGTAGAAAGTCAATCCTAGTGTAAACGGGAGTAGAACTCAGTCTCTGTATAAGTGACTGTATTTCAGGTGTACTGTACCTAGTGTAAATGGGAGTAGAACTACAAGTACAGTAAGTAATGATCTATAACTGAGTAATAACATTGATATGGACCTCAGTCTCTGTATAAGTGACTGAGGTGCTAATGACACTATCTACTGTATATATATATGTGTCGTGTATGATAAAGGGGAAGGGTATAAAGGTATCTATGGAATGCACACCTCAAAGGGATGTGCTAAATATAGTTGACGCATCAAAGGCATGCCAGAAACCATATTTGGCAATACAGTGTTCATGTGTGTTCATGGTGTGATTCTCAACAGCAATTGGGAAGAAATAAATATAAATAATACCAGAGAAATTTTTCAAATCTCTAAATTTCCTTTAGAAATATGATTCATTCAACTATGAAAAGCTATATCTACAATAGGGAAATTAATTGATTTTGTAATTTTGTTGAAACTAATGGTCATGTTGTTCAAGGTCTGAGTTGCCAAGGCAACAGGGGTGAAAAGATGCACCAGAACAAATTTTCTCAGGTGGCCACAACACAATCTCACTGTTGTGCAAGCTTAGTTCCTGAGACAATGCAAGTTCTCATGTTGGTGAAGCAGCACCTTTGCCTTGCCTATATTGCTGTGCAAAACAAAGATTGATTGGTTACACATTATCTTGTTATATGTATACATCTCTACAACCAATCCAACTGTTTCTTCTATAAGGGCAACCTTAGAGGCCACTTAATTAGTGGACTAGCAAAGGGAAATCTGAAGTTAAAATTATGATACATATTACAGGGAGTGGAGGTGCACCTAGCAAAGGGAAATCCGAAGAGAAAACTCTAAGGACCCCTTTGCCAATGCCCAGTATATGTGAAGATTGCAAAAATCAAATAATAGCCTAAAAATAGAAAAGGCAGAGATAGGCAGATCAAGGCTGACTGTTAAGAACTGATCCTGAGGTGGGAATCCAGTCGGATCCTGCAGGTGTCAATAGTGGGAGGTTGTCAGGTTATAGTGGATCCTGCAGAAGGGGAACAGAAAGGACTTGGCTTCAACTTGTAAGAAGTTGCACCCTTCACCTCATCTGGTGTCCTAATTTTGAGACAAAGGTTTGGAGGTAGGAGCAGGTAAGTGCGGGAAGTGCAGAGAAGGAGTGCGGAGGTACTTGGGTTTAAGTTCGGATAAGACCAGAACTTCAGAGGGAGAGCTGGAGGTTGAGTTGAATGAAGTTCAGACTCTTAGAGGATGGAGGTAGGAGTAGGCAATAGCACGGGTACAGGTAACCTGTGTGGGTTACGGGTACGGGTACGGGTCATGAAATCATAACCCGTGACCCACGACCTACCCGTCACCAAGAGGGAGTCCTTACTTCGAAGTCTAATACTTATTACTTAGTGCCTAGTAATCTATGAAAACTATATAACTATATAACTACATATTAAAAATAAAAGGGGGGTGAACCCAGCTTAGTTGTTAGAAATGCCTGGGTTTATATACCCAGGATGCACACAGACCATTTGGTCTTGTTGTGCACGTTGCGTCTTTGTTGATTGTTGATGCATTATTTGCCATATGTAAGTTTTCTTCCTTCCATTTTATTTACTACTTACTAGATCTGATGATGATGATGAACCCACCCTGCCACTGCCATGAGCCTCTGCTCATGGGGCAGCTCCATGGGATGAAGCAACCCAGATCGATGACAGATGACGACAATGAGGACGGGACGACACAGCAACAACAACAAAAGCAAAAAAAGGCCACATCTCTTTGGCCATTGGTAAGTTTTTTCTTCTTCTCATTTCATTCTTTTGTTACTAACGATCTCTCTTAGGTACTAACTAGAACTACTGATGACAACAACAACAACAACAACAACAGCGGCAACAGGACAATGAAGCCAAGCACCTGCCACACACCACTGCGAGCCCCTGGATCATGGGTGCTCGATGATGAACCAGGGGTAGGACAATGATGACAACAACAGAAAACAATGATGACACAACCTTGACAGCCAGGACCAGGACCGGGACCAGATGACACTGCTGCGGGATGACAAGGGGGAGGAGGGAACAACGGCGGAACAACAACGATAGGACCACAATGGCCATTGCCTAAGAACAACAGTGAGGGAGGGGAACAACGATGACAGACAATGGCGATGCACAGAACAACGACGAGGGGGGGAATAATGGTGAAGGGGGAAACAATGGCAAGGGGGAACAATGGTGAGGGAGGGGAACGACAATGATGAATGATGGTGAGGGGTAGACCCACCAGGTGCGCCCAATGACAGGGAACACCCCAGCACCCACCCCCAGCCCTGCAAGCAACTGCTCATGGGGTGGATTGCAGATGCTAGCAGCCAACGATGAAGGGCAATGGAAGGGGACAGTTACAACCACCACCCCCCTCTCGCTCGCAAATGTGGGGTGCGGTGGTTCTTTGTGTAATTACATATTTATTAGATTAGATAGAATAATTTATATACTGGGTGAAACCCATGCAGGGACCAACACCCATGTGTACCCATGTGTACCTGCTGTGTACCAACCCATGGCTCAACGGGTTGCTACCCATGCAGGTACGGGTATGGGTAGAGCTCTGGGTACCCGCGGGAGTACCCGTGCTATTGCCTAGGTAGGAGTAGAACAAATTGGATTGGCAGGTTAAGTCAAGTCTATGTCAAGTCTTTATTGATATATGAACTGAGGAATATAAGTCGAAACTAACTAGGCTTAAATACTGGGGTATGGAATCAGAGTGGAATGTCTCAGTAACTGCGACTGCATAGATAAATTACTTAGCAGGGCCCGCACAGAAGTCCATAGTCAAATTTGCAAAAGAGATGGCAGCCTCGAGAAGGCAGCTGTGGGTGCTGTACAAGGTGGCCTGATGCACAGCAGTGTGGGCAGTGCAAGGCATCTGGGAACAAAAGTGGAAGGAGTCAGTGAATGTCGGGTTCAAGGTGCAGAAAAGGGTCAGATGGGTGCAGGTTCCAATCGGGCAAGAAACGGTTCTTGACAACCACCACCATTGAGTGCGATGACTAGTAGGACATCTTGAATCCAATAATGCATGGCACATTTGAATATGACACTGATGCAGAGAACACACTATCAGAACTCTTGAATGCACTTGCCATTGGAGGAAAATTCAACATTAATGCACTCTACCAGTTTGCAAGGGGTACTCGCCAGCAGATTCTGAGATGGTATGTAGAGGGGGGGCCTCATGTGACCTTATCTGGGTTTTGTAATCATGATTTATGCTCATCAATGTGCTTCATTATACATAAAAATACCTTCTCTCACCACAATCTAAGCATAACAAAGTGAGAGAGAATCAGAACACAGTGAAAAACCAAGTATGTGTAACATTTTTCCTTATCTGGGTGCTGAGTAATCAGCTCACATGTTGGTTGAGCGACTTCCTTTTGCCATGTACTGGTGCTGTGGCATGTCCCAAGCTGGTTGGTAATTCAGTAATGATTTATATCTTGCAAAACACAGAGTTTCTGGTTAGCAAGAGCCAATGTAGGTGCTAGTGAAATATTTTATACAATGATTACATAATGAAATGATTACTATATATGGTAAGGAAGGGGGGGGGGGTCCCCAGATGGCTTATCTGGAAATCACAACATACCCTTACAAATTCTAGTGATGAGTTACCCCTTTCCAGTTTGTTGACTATTTTGCATGACATCACAGACTGCAAGGGTTGTTAGAGTCAAAAGTGCACCTGTTAACAAATGACAACCTTGAACTGCTTCATACATTCCCCCAGAATATGGTGAAACATAATTTCTAATTTGATAGGATGAGGGGGTCAATCTGAGACCTTGGGGCAAAATGTAGCATCCAGTCCTTTTTCTGTGTCCTGATGCTCCCTTGATATTAGGACATTAATTAGGACTATTCTACCCTCTGTTCATGTGCATTTCATAAAGGAAAGGCCTAGGTATGCATGTAAGTGACAACCTCTCCTGTGGAGGGTGCACAAGCCCAGTACATAGATGGTATCCCCTCACTTCTCCCTACTTCTCCTCTTCCCTACTGCTCTAGAGCCATACCCAGTCATATACATAGCTATATATGTGATTATTGAGCTCGTTACATGTAGCAGGACTACTCAATGAAGAGAAGAGACCTCCTCCCTCCCTCTTACTCAAGGAGAGTACTGGCTATGGGCTAAATATAGCTGTAAAGGCAGAAAAAGCTGTTCATTAACAATATCAATGTCATCTGCCAAATAAAAGTGTTGAGGAATGAGTGGAATAGCTGCTCATCGTCGGGGATGATGAGCGCGACGTCAGCTCACAGCTGTGGCGCGTGTTGATCAACCGTGGGAATGATCGGATGGTGATCGGTGGGAACACAGTGGCGGGAAATCCCGCAAATGTCCCGCACATCCCCGGGCCTTGCTTATGTGAACACATTTACGTTCGGGAACAATCTCCACTTAAACGTTACAACAAGCATTGATACCATCACAACTAATGTGTTAATAAATGTGGCTCTTAGGTCGCGATGATCAGCCTTGAGTAAACAAATTGTAAACTCTTGGTTGAAATGGATACCACTGTCAGCATTACATAATCTTGGTGAAATGGAGCATCTTGGCATTTGGATGGCAGCTTGTCATGCACAGCATCGGGCTTATGCAACAGAAACACACTGCAAATACTTACATATAGGCGAAACATTTGTGATGAAGTTGTGGGGGCCTCGAAATAAATTTCTGCCAACCCCATGCCCTTCACTTGAGAGTGGCAGATGCAGAAACCATAGTCATAGACCAAAGCTGGGGCATGACTCAAGAGCTAAAAGAGGCCGAGTCTGACGTGAAAGCGACAATCTGGCTTTTGGGAGTACCACGATGATAGCCTGTTGCGTTCCTAGGCCGCTTTCAGAGATTCATAAGCTCACCTTAAAACCAGTAAGAACAACGGACTTGGGGGTATCATTATTCAAGTCCAAAGTAACCGAGTTCAAGATTCATGATCAGACCCGAGAATTATCGCTAAACGTGTCATTGAGCTTGAATTTTGTCAAAGCGTACGTCAAGAGCAATGCGGTCCGGATGTAAGACGTGCGGCGACGAAAGATGAAGAGGATTTCTCCCGCGCGCAGGTATAGCTTAACGCCGTGTCCGGAGAAAGTATGATATCTTGAAAAGTTTGATTCAAAAGCGACGGATCTGATAGGCGGATCGAGTACCTTGAAATGACAGGTTGTAACAATTCGTTAAAGCTTTTTGTTGGTTATGTTTTACCTCAGGCTCGACCTTCAACAACCTCAGGCTCAACCTTCAACGTTCAAACCGTCACACGCGTCGATTAGAGTCCGAGTCGTAGTCCAGGAGAAACTCTACCTCAGAACACCGATTCGCCGGCGCCGGATTATAATCTCTTGCCACGGAGGCGAACTACTTACTCCGCAGGTAACAGAACCACCGGTCAATTTTTAGAGCGAGCATGAAGCCATCCATATATAAAACAGATCCAGGGTAGGGAAGCCATCCAGCGCGATCGTCGGTTGTTACGAAGGAGTTTGAGCTAAAGCTTATGAAGTGCAAACGCCGCCACTCGATGACCTTCTAGAGAGATTATGCCGAAGAAAACAAAGTCAAGGCGCACGCTGCCTGATCTTCCGGGGCTCCAGGGGAAGAGGTTGTATGTAATACTGTCATAAAAAGGCCACGAAAGATAGACTGTCTAGTGATGATTGCATGGATGTTCAGAACTGCACGCCGGACAAGGATCCCAAAAGCCATTTGCATGTTAGTCCAAAGATAGAAGGCTGGCGACAGATGCAATACTAAGCTGACGCGCCTACGTACATTACGGACGGGAAGAAAGAGAATCGAGTATCAACAACTCGGCGGCATCATAGGCATACTTACATACAAACTTGGCAAACACACACGCGGCGTCGGCCTTCACAAGCTTCACACTTCTGGCCCGCATGCTTGCAACGTGGCTAAACGGAGATGAACGTGAATAATGTGATCTCGAGACAAGTGATACAAGATATTTGAAGTTCCCCTTCGTTCAAGATTTGAGTCATTACATGCATTACTGTGCATCTGACGTACTGTGGATTGTTTGAGTTCCCGAGTCCACCGCGTTCTGCCGCGACGCTTCCGTCTGACGAGAGCAGCATAACTTGCTCATCCGGGTCGCGCGCCAAGTTAATCGCAGCATTCATAAGAATGCATTGTATTGCGCCGCACAGCTGCCAAACAGAGCTTCCGGATAAACTTGAATCCGACGTAATAAGCATGTAATAAGCGGAACAGTATAGTTAAGACGCAGTGGCATGCATACTCATAGTTTGAATGAATGCAAATCTTCCGGGAATTACAAGGAGTTTCGAACAGGCTTTGAATCACGGAGCCCATCAGAAGTTAAAGCTATACCACGACGTCCTGTAGGCTGAGCTCTGTTATCGTGGATGATCGATGAACGATAGGGAGATTAGTGCCCATCAGCAGACAGTGAGCAGCGCCGGTGAATGATGCCCGGTAATGTGGAGCACCGTAAGAAGCTTTCAGGACAGGGCTTCCTTGAAACTCTTTTCTTGGACTGCAGAGCAGTTGGTGAAAGGGTTATCAAGATCGCCTAGGCTGCTTCGACACGTTTCCGTGAAATTCCGAATATCCCGTATTGTCACCTATCTACTGTGAGAGAGGGCAGTTAGCGATCGATGCCTTCCATAAACCTTGAGGGCGTGAAGCAAAAGACTGCACCACGATCGAGCTAATCTGACTGCTACACATGTTTTTCTTTGCAAATCATAATCATCTGGCTATGTACATTCGGCGGAGATTCTGCGCACTGCGCAGGGACAGATTTCACTGTGAACCGAGAATGTTGCCGAGATAATTACTTAGCAGGAAAGAGTGCCAAAAGAAGAAACAAATTTGCCTCAATTCGACGACTCAAAGTTAACGTTGACGAAAGCAGCGGGCAGAACGACGGATAGCTTGGATCTAAGCAAATGCTGAGCACATGAACAGCCTCGATGCATGAATTGGGCCAGAATATCGGATCATAGAGTACCCGTTGGCGGTGACATAGCCCAGGTACCATATCTCAGCATATCTCCGCCAGGAGTAGTAGGTGGGGCTAGACACGTATATAAGGATAGGAGCTCATATTCACATTTCCAACAGAACTTCCATCTCACCACTTAACGAAATCCTTCAACATGATTTTCTCTTCCTCCATGACTTTCTTCTTCACCCTACTCGCCCTTTTCGGCTACGTTGCTTCTGCACCACTGAGCGTACGAGATGTGTTCGTACCACCCATCTTGTACCCTGGCGAAGGCACAGTGTGGGAAGCTGGAAGAACATATCATGTCGTCTGGTAAGTGCCATCCACCAGTGCAATGAAGATTCGATTCTGACCATCGCACCACTAATAGGGACGTCTCAAACCCTCCCGCCCAGATTACCAACAAACTTGGAGAGATCGTACTTGCCAATAAAGGCTATTTGAACCTTGGTAAGAGTCTCTAGTAGCAGTACATCCACAGATTGACATATTTTGCTACAGCTTACCCATTGGCAAAGGATTTCGACATCTTGCTTGGTAGGTATGAGGTTAAGATCCCCGCCGATACCGTGCCCGGTACGGAGTACGCAGTCGTCCGTGAGTCTTCCTGTGCTCGTTTCCCCTAGCGATTCCCTGAAATTTTGTGTGCAGTATTTGGCGATTCTGGGAACTTTTCACCGAATTTCACGATCACGGCGAACTGAAAAGGCGTTAAATGATTGCAATATGATCTAACGACGTACAGACTCATAAACTTTTGGACTTTGAAAACATTGAACAATGACTTTACACCAATTTTGTATCCCTATAACACTTACAGACTCTGTTACGTACGGACTGACATCACCTCATGGCCTTTACTTGTAGTAGTACATCTACGTTATTTCATCAGTATAATACTTTGTTCAGTCATCCGAGTATGGATCCACAACCGGATACAAACCTTGTGTTGGCTTAGGCGTAATACATAATCGATGAAAACTCGTCCTTTGTTTCTACTCTGTTGTACTCGATTACTTGTCAAGTATCTGTACTGCCGACTGCAGTTAACTTGCAACTGCGTGTCAATTTATTGTCACACCACTTATGAGGGAATGGGAGATACGGAGAAATGGTTCTGGCAGCCGCACACCATTATGCATGTCATTAGCACTGACAGCACTCGAACACACGTGTGACAGTGTATGTCCCTGGCCTAGGCTTATAATATAGTTATGTAAATGAACGCTTAATGATTGATTGGGTTACCAGGTGCAAGACACTCCGCGTGTTAATGGGTTGTGCAGTGCTCCGATTTCACCTATTTCACATATTTTACCAGCAAGGATCGTGGCGCAGCAGTTTCCGCGAGGTCTAGGTGCTGGAAGGCCTAGACTGGAGAGGCAATGCTGGTTGGTGGAGATAATGAGATGGGCGCGCAACATATACTATGGGAATGTTATGGAAACATGGAGCCTCATGGAGCCCGGTAATATTGATAGAGTGATCATTTTAAATACAGTATTGCCTTCGCGCGGCTCCGAAAGCGATCCTCTCAATAAGATACAACGTATTGCAAGACAATAAACAGCCTTAGGACCTCCACAAGATGACCTGGGTGTGAGAAGAACTTGAAAGATAAGCATACGTTCGGTAGTACAGCCACAAGCACATGAAATCCTAGCACAGTACGTGTGTGATACGCGAAGGTGTGAGTAGAACCGTTGGTTTCCTCGGTTTTCTTCTTGATGTGCATGTGGAGCTTCTGAGATGAAATAATGATACTGGTGAGACGTCGAAAGTTGAAAGTTGAACATTGCCCAAATGTGCGTCATGTGATTCTATACGACCATATATATAAACGACAGAGGAAGTTTGAACATGGAAGCATAACAACTGATGCTCCTTTTCATAATTTCATGCTGCTCGTTCTTATCATCACTCATCCATGGTAGTCCTCTCGTTCTACGAGACGTATGGAATCCCCATATCATCAGCCCTAATCAGAACACCGTATGGGTGGTTGGGACGACGGTGACTGTTACTTGGTATGTTCTAGACCATCATTCTTGAAGTATGACATTGAGATTGTGTACTACTCAGGCAAACTTCGGATGCCCCGTCAAGCTTGACAAATCCTAACGGAACACTGCTACTAGGACAGATGGGGCCTAATGGCGAAAATCTCCAAATTGGTAAGATGCATCATCACTGATTACATCTCTGTTGGCGTTTTCGCTGATGTCGATTTCCGTAGACAACCCCCTTGCTCAGCATTTCAAACTTATGGATGGCAAGGTCCAAATAACTGTTCCAAATACAGTGCCAGGGAATAACTATATCGTCGTTCGTAAGTACATGCCACCGCTGCAGACCATCATAACTGTTCACACATCCCTGACCTGTAGTTCTGGGTGACTCGGGAAATGCAAGTCCTACATTTAGTATCGTAGCCAGCGGGTCCAGTTCCATATCGCGAACTTCAATGTCGGTGCTCAACTCAACCCCCATTCCTAGCAACGGGACTACGACGACCGGGACAGGCACGGTGACGATAACGTCTCCTATCTCCACCTCGACGCCGCTTTCCCGAATCGAGTCCTCGACTTCCACTAGTTCTTCTTCTAGTCGTTCTTCTACGACCAGTTCTTCCACAGCTAGTCCCTCTACAACCCCCAGTCCTGCTACGGGGTCATCACGCACTAGCTCTGCATGGGCTTCATTTCATATGGATTCGACGAAAGCACTTATCATCGGCATGTTGTCGTTATTTTCTGTTTTCCTTGCTTGAGGACAACCTTTTTGACCACCAAGTGGTAACCCTACGGGATCTTCGAACTTTTATTAGCTTGGTTACGCACATTGACATGAACGGGGCATTCATGGACTTGTATTATAGCATCATCTTCACCATTGTACTACTCTTGCTTTCAAATTGCACATACATCATCTTGTATCATACATATCTCACAATTCTCACATCTCTTATATGACGATACCGAATATAACATATTTATTTTAAATATAGCCCATCAAACTCTAGTATGTTGTTAATCCCCAATACAAGAATATCAAATGTGTCTATGTAAAAAAGTACGCTATCAGATGAACCCTCTATGCCGGCCGTGCATCGCAGATACACAAAAAAGTCGAATGTCTGATAGGTGGGGTCATGACGCGCCATATATAGTGGTGCGTATAAAGGAGCGGATCCGCGAGAAATCCTCAAGAGTATGTCGTGGATCGTGAGAACACGAACACCGAATGTCTAATTCGGAAGTCGTCGTCAAAGTGTCGTAGAAATAGACTGAAAAGGGTGTGGGGAGAGGCGGCCAGCGATTGCAAGGCGCAACACGAAGGTGGTGCCAGCTATAAATACAACAACTTTGTTTAACAATACAGGAAACCTTTTTTATGTTCGTTAATTGCGCCAGTTAAACTTGTCTTCTGGTATTCTCGTGAGGCCGGTCGATGAAGATGAATGATGCATGGATGAGGATAGTCGGAAGGGATGATGCCATGAATGAATGTAGTGGGCATGCAAATGGACTTGATGAATATGGGCGATCAAGGCTTAAAGCTCTTCGGCATGAATTCCCAGCTGATACGAATTTCCCCAACGCTTAGAGAAGCAAACTGTTGGAATAAAGATGTAGACATGTCTGCGATAAAAGAAGATAGAATGTGGTGAGACACAGCAACGACGTCTGCAGGTAGATGGCCGTACCAAGGGAATTCATGTCGCAACTCTCGCAGCTGTCTCTGACCTGGCCGTATGCCGTCTTGCCATTCGCGGTAATTTTAATCCACTGTAAAGCGTATTGTAAGCCAAGATCGTATCACCCTTGAGTATCACAAACAACTCACCTGATTACAGTTACCGCCGTTGTTCTGATCATAGAGAGATTTGGAAATAGCGACAATGGGCTGATTGCCACTGTCTTTGTTACCGCAGTTACCAAGGCCTACGCAGAAAAGGATCATAATAATCAATATTCACTCTGCAAAAGGTATGGTCATGAGGGAAATAGGCACTAACCTACGTAGTACCATGTGCCCTGTTAATGAGAGGGTTTATGTGAGTATATGATCGAACGACAGTCCTCGAAAAGAGCACGTACACGACCACCGCTGTGTACAGTTCGTTTCTCCAGATCGACTGCAGTCGTACCATCAGGTGTGGGGATTGGTGAAGCAAGCACGACAAAGAGGGACACGAATAGGGCGATAAAGAAAAGGGCGACACGAGGCATGATGTAATGATTGAAGAGGCTTCGAGGTGTTGGGAAACAGATAAATGTGAGGGCAGGGAGCAAGGGACAAGGGGTAAGGAGAAGCTACGGGGGACGAATCGACCACGGCATTGCCAGTAGATCGGCGACTGCTTTTATACTTCTGAGGTGATGGTAAGCTACAGGGTAAACATGACGTCTGGGGTCGTGTTTGCTCTAGAAAAATGATGAGACACAATTAGCCGAGAGCAAATGGAATAGGGTATCCGTTGCCCGAAAAGGATGGACCAATTTAGGGTTGTCGACGAAGACATGAAAAAAAAAACGCGGTTCGGTAATGGGGGGTTATTTCGGACGCGTTCGCAATTTCGCAATCCGGGAGACCGGTCCCCCCTATAAGACGGAGAAGCGTTGGGTGTGGCTGCAGGACTTCGGGCGGTGACCTTCCGACCGCGGTGATCCACGCGCGCTAAGCATGACCCAACAGATGAGAGAATTATTACACTGTACAGGGACGCGACACGTTCCTGTATCGCTTTAGAGCCGTGCTGCCTTGGCCAGCCTTGGCCAGCGTGTCCAAGGGCTGTGGGAGTAAACAAGTTTGATTAGATAACTACTAGCAGGGTAAACCAATCTGATCGTGATCGGTGATACCCGCATCATGGATTTCTCTACAGATCCCGGTTCCTTTCTATAGTCCCACAAAATGTGCCCGAGTTGCCAAAACATCGGACGTTCAGAAGGCTATAGGTATCCAAGCTGGTTTTACCACACAAAGAGCTTGAAGGGTTCCACATGGATACAATTTCAGTCTACCGCAGGCTCATCGTCACCGTCCTCCCGGTCCCGTCGGCATCAGGGCATTTGTGACGTGTTGGCTTAACCTTCGTACGTACACCCCACGTCGATTCACACATACTTTATTCCAAGGAGACTCTCTGGATCACCCCTGAGTCTCGCAAGGATGTCTACGAGGCGTCGTACGAAAGATAGATCACTATCAACTCTTCGAAGCACATTTTACTCGAAATGCTCAGCCTAGCCCGGCCTGAGTGGTCAGCTGGATGGAGGCTAACTCTGGCTAACTTCTTCTCAACAATCCAACAGACTCGGTGCTCCTAAGTCACCTCCGTGGGCTTTCGAATCATGCTTTAACGTCCGTGTCGAATGACCGCAGTCTAAGTACAGCCTACAAGTTTTCGCGACGTTTTGACAGCTACAAGATCCGGGTGCACGCAAGTAACTAGCTCAAGTGATATCCCGTGATATATAGTGTCGATATATTTTGCCGTGCGTTAATACCTCTCGGGAGGGATCACATCTTCCGCGATCGACATCTCCTATTTTCGCGCCAGGCGGGCTATCATTGCCGTTTTTTCCGCGCACCCAATAGTCACAAACTCGTTATGACATCAATGAAATCGTGACCATGACGTATGGGTAGCCAAGTTAACAGAGTAAGTTGTGTATTCATTTCGTACCGTATTCAATTTCTTTCAAGGAACCATTCCCGCATTGTAATGTATGAATATTCCAGCTCTTACTCAACATCTAAACTAAATCGCGGCTTCTGCGAGACATCCTCAATTCTCATCTCGTAGAATGCGAATATTCGGATTAGTGCGCTGGCGCCGCAAATCGGGATGATGTATGCACCGAATCAAAGATCTGGCTATGTATATATGTCCAGTCAACAAGAAATTAGCACAAAACGACAACGAATACGGTCACGCATTGATAAGCATTGAACCTTTCATTTCGTCTGGTTCGTTCCGACTGTCTCCGTTAAATTTACCACTAGACGCAAAATGGCTATGCATCGTGGAGACCATGAGGTCCGTATATGACATTGACTGTACCTGATATATATGAAAGATTGTCTTTGTTCTCTTATTATAGTTGCGGGCAACGATTACGCGAGATTCACACTGCAAAATTTGTCGCCGCCGCAGAGGACGCAACTTTAGTATACTTAGACTGACGTCGCACAGGGTGCAAAAAATGATTATACGATCTAACGAGTCCTAAAAAAATCCTGGTCTCATTCGTTTTTATATGATCATATCAGCATGGCAGAAAAACTAGAGAATATCTAGAATTTGTTCTGAGTTTTGCATAATTTAAAATTTGTCTTGAATTTGTACTGGATATGCGACGGTGATAAATTGCTAGTAAATAAGGAATCTTTCAAAGATTTGTTGGACCAGTAAATCATCCTTTGTGTCGGTATTTTCGCCAGCATGGCTCTTACAACTTGGGCGTACGCCGCGTTATACTTAATTAGCATCTCGTGACCAGCTCGTGACTTGAGAAATGCAATGATCATTGTCACAACATTGTCAGATTGATACTCCACGACAGCCACGATTATAGACAGTATCACATCCCTACGACTTCTGGGTTCTCACCGTCAAGCTCAGCGCACTCTCCTAGCCATTTTAAAACAAGAATACTCATCCATACATGGACCTTCTTCCGGATCAGATCGGCCAGAGCTATGGCCGAGCCCTTCCAGTTATGTTCATCCTTTTATAAATCTCACCCAACTCACGGAGATGTTTTCAGGACCAAATGGACAGATTAGCGGGCCTATTCGACGCCCATCTGGAATTGATTGCAGATGTGAGTGCTACCGAATGCACGGACACGTGAGACGCCTCGAGAGTAGTTTGAAACCTGATACGGTTCAGGTTCGCGATCTGTATCGGGACCGCGCAGCTCTCGAGAGGGACTATGCTGCTAAACTGCAACTCCTGGTCAAGAAAGCAGCAGATAAGAAGAGTAAGATGGAAGCTTCGATCGTAGTTGGGGAGGATCCTACAAAGGCTTGGAACGCGAACACACTCAAGCAGAGGTGGGCTTAGCTTGTGTACTGCATATCCATGTTAGTTGACGTGAATCACTAGCTCTTTACATACAGCTTATGATGAAATTTTGAATTCCATGGTCAGCACTGCTCAGGATCACGTAAATATTGCCGACGCTCTTACTTCTCAAGTCGTCGAAGTCCTTAGAAGCGTCGGGAAGAAAAACGAAGAATCTCGAAAGAAGGTTCTTTTCGATTTCTGTAAATTCTGGAAAGTTTCGTACCTGAAACCTGTTTCGTCGCAGGAAATGCAATTCTTTCAGAAACTTCTTAGTGACAGGGATCGTGTCTATACTGAACGCCTGAAGGTCAACATGCGATTATTCTGAATAGTTTCCTGGTTAACTGATCCCAGCGACCATAGTGTAAGCAAAAGGTATTCAGGTGTCACTACTTTTCGATCGATTGCCAACACCACGTTGCTAGTACGATGAAGAGTGTAACGAATCGGAGTCATACCGTCAGAAGCAGGCACGACCTTTTCTTCTCGTTCTTTCGGGCAACTCATCCATGATGTCACAAGAGTCGTGCAGCGGACGATAGGCAGGCAGATCGAGCCGCCAAACAAGCAGAAACACAGCGTAATGACATGCTCAACAGCAAAAAGTGAGCTGATCATGTGCGGGTGGACAACGACCTGATAACACGTTCTTAGTGCCTATTTAATCTCAACCGCAATTGCAAACAAGTCGAAGGCACGATTCTACGATGAGAATCTGCCAACTCTTGAGAATGTGAGTTCTATTAGGTCCCGTATTGATCCCAGCCCTCATTCACCTTCGTTTTCTAGCAACTTCGTGCGTTCGAAACACTATTTCCCACGTGGCGGTTGAGTAGCTGTCTAAATCACAGAACTAATCCAACGTCGGCTTGTTGAACGATTTACGAAAATTCTACAGCATTGTCAATCTTTGCAACTGGGCCATCTGGATGTTTTGAAAAGTCGCATCGGTGACGTCGAGGCTGCCCTCGAGGGCATCGACACCGCAAAAGATCAGGACCTTTTCATCGAACATAATATCAGGCCATTCTCCGCACCTGCCGACTGGGGTTTCGAGCCCTGTGCTACTCACTACGACACAGTAAGTCCTGTTGTTCGCCTCAAGGATCAGATTTCTGATTCAGACATCGTCTCAGAGTGAAATGAGCATCGAGCCTGCCCCTAAGATCGTTCTGCAGAATAAACTCAGTAAATGTCGATCCAACTTACAAGAAGTAGCGCCTTTGATAGAAACAAAGCGTAAGTCCAACCAACATACTCATGTGCAATCCTTGCCAAACCGAGGGATAGGCAGGGAACTGGATCAATTTACACTGTCTCTGTCGGCTTACACCCCCGACCATACTGTTGGCAACATCGATGAAATCTCAGATGTAAGTCGATCTTCTACTTCACTTGAAGAAAATCATATGACATCATTGTAGAATTATCTAGATGCGCAGCATCATATTTTGTTGTACACAACGTCCGAGCAACTCTTGAATGCGGAGCTTGAGACTATTCTTGCATCTATTGGAGGTATGTACGTTTACATTGACGACTGAAAATGTGAATCCTGGCTTCAGATGATGAAGGTGGGCAACAACCACACTCATTCAAGAGCTCCTCGTTCTCCATTCCCACCCAATGTGGATATTGTAAGGTACTTTACCCGCCAAGACTAAGAATTTCGGGTCTGTCTGAAGCCAGGCAACCAGACATCTATCTGGGGTTTGAGCAAGCAAGGCAAGACTTGCAAGCAGTGCGGGCTCTCGGTTCATTCTAAATGTGAACTGAAGGTGAGAATTTGTACGTGTGTGTTGGGTGATCGCCGATTTTCGGGCTATGTAGGTGCCGGCTAACTGCCAGAAATCAGAAGGTCGACGTTCGTCGTCAGGCTTGTCCAAGCAAGGAAAGTCACTGTCACGTACCGCGTCGCAAGGTATTTTGAACCGTGTCCATGTTTCCTTCGGTCTCTCATTCCGTTCTTCGCCACAGCCTCTTCGGTATCAGTACAAGCATCCGCTCCTTCGTCCTTTGCATCATCATTGGCTTCGAGGTCTCACGAGGAATCTCGTCCCGCAGCCCGTGTATTATTCGATTTCACCGCAACCTCTGAGTTTGAACTTAGCGTATCTGGTACGTTGATCTCCGATGTCAACTTCATCTTGTATTAAGCGAGCTCACTTTAGAGGATGCTACTGTCCATATTGTGGAGCCGGACGACGGATCTGGATGGGTTAAAGTTGTCGATGATAGGGGTCGGAGTGGGCTTGTGCCGGCTTCGTATCTCGAATCCAATGCCGCTTTTCCGCCCCGGGCATCGTTATCTCAAGGCTCTAGTCAATACGGTAATTACTAGTTAGTCTCCTCTCAATTTATCGATTGTGCTAATCAACGTCACAGTGCGAGCTATATATTCGTACGACGCCCAGGGTGATGATGAACTTTCGTTCAAAGAGGGTGAGTCAATCGAGCTCACAAGTGGTCCTACGGGAGGTCGCAATTATGGCGATGGTTGGTGGGAAGGTATGTGCCTTCTCTCTTCTTCTATTGCTTGTATGTATCATCATCCTACAGGGTTTTCTTCGAACGGCAGGAAGGGAATATTCCCTAGCAATTACGTAGGCTATTTTTTTCTGATCGTCTGGTGATGAAGATGATAAACTCGGCCTTCGCAGGTGGAAATGACGTAATCGGAGTATGCACCTACACTGCCAACCTACAGCTTCCTTGTTTACGCAGCACATGAACGACATATTTTTGGTATCTCAAACCTTCTCTACCTCTTGAACGGGGACATCACCGCAATCAATCAGCGAGTTGTCACCATATTGACTCGCACTCCGTCATCAAATAAATGATTTGTGCTCTGTTCCTGGGTGCATATTTTAACTGGAGCGTCACAGGTCAGTATGACTGCCACACTCTACTACAGCAATCGGAGGCATTTCCTCTATTTATTGGAAGATGATCGCAAAAGTTCTGAAACGTTAACAAGCATAGGCTTAAAATTTAATTATAGTTCACGGCCATTCGAGAGCGCAAACATCGCTTTCTTGCTTCATTCCTGGTATTGAACGGTCAATATAACGCCGTGTATCTGTGATCAACACGCGAGTTTCGGAGACTCGAGACACTATTAGGACCGAATTCGATCACACCTGCCATTGCTGAGCCTACTTTCTGGGTACATAAAACCCGGAGTTTGATAAGGAATAAGCCATACACATGACAGTCGTGTATACCTAATAAGTGGATCCTCCACTTCCACTGTAAAATTTGAAGTAAAGATAACAGAAGGGAACTTGAAGAGAGCACGTATACTGATCAGAGGTGGAAACGCCTACCAATGAGACAACTCATCCTTTGGTATGAACGCGTCGGATTGTGCAACAGAGGCAACTCTCATTAGTTGTGACAAGGATATCCGCAGTGGGAGAGTATCATACCAAGGCAAGTGTCACGCATGTTTTTTTCAGTTTGTCTTTAATACCAAAGTGAACCATCAAACCTGCAGATCATATTACATACCAGTAGCCGGAGCATCTTGGAAAGTGTGCCAAAAAACATATAGCTAGATGTCCCGTTTTGCCGGAGAAGAACCGGTCGATTTGCGCGGTCTACGACTCCCAAAAAAAAAATCCGAAGAAGTGGCAGGGGAAACATACAATGAATACATGCCTTGATATTGTTTACCATAGTGAATGCAAGTAGTGTGCATCATAAGACGTGCATCGGTGATGTTAGGCGGTTGTGTCCCAAAATAGAAATATACTCGTGATGCGAGTGATGACGTCACAGAGTTCACGTGACGAAGTTGGACGATCATGGGCACTAGTCACTGCTACTTTTGTACAACGGAAATAGCCGACCGAGAAATCCTCCTTTTTCTTATTCCTTTGGTAGAAATGATCCTTTTTAGCAATGCAAACTTAACCCCCAGACCGATTTTTATTTGGACCAAAACTGATGGAGATATAATTTTTTGCAATGTTGAAAATGGCCAGATGACATAATATATTCCAAATAAGGTAATTTCTGATGTAATATATTCCAAATATGGAAAGTCCTCTGGCATGCATCTGTGCGAAGTACACTGCTGGTGCTGGGTGCTATTTCCTCTGGAAAAATGGATCAGATACATGTTTTGAGATTTCTAATCCATGTTTCCGTGAGAAATATGGAAAAAGTATTTGCAAGTAAAATCTTAACAACATGAATCATGTTTATGAATTGTTTCAATTAGAGAAATAAAACATTTGTCCAAGAATGTTTCTCAGAGAAACAGGTAGAAAAATGAAATGTGTTTCCCCATTGTTTCCTTTGAAAATTTGTTATTTTTTTCTTTCCATGTGTCTAAGAAATAAATGTAACAAGTATCTATTCATGTGTCCATGAAAAAAAATTAACATTGGGTGACTTTCCATAGGATTTCAGAATAAAATATTTGGCAGATCTCAATTGCCGATCTGCTGATGGCAAATTTAATCTGATAATCTATTGTTTCGATTAAACCACAAGGCAGTCTGATTTAAATATATTAAGACACTGAATATCACCACTTAGCCTATGGATGACATTGAGCAACTCATTCTCCAGCAGATGGAGGAAGAAGAAGAGGAACAGGATCAGGAGGCAGTTGATCATGCAGTTTCTGTGATTGCACTTGCGCTTGTTGGAGTGGAGCATGCCCACCAGCTTCAAGTCCAACAGCGCCAACTGAGCTGTCTTTACTTATGCCATGGCCAACTACTCCCAAACCCCCACATCGGTACTCCCTGGCAGGCACTTTACGATAGCCATAGTGATCGTGCATTTATCACGACAATGGGTTTTGATGTTGAAACCTTTGATTACATTTTGGAGGCTGGATTTGCGCATGCATGGAATTGGTCACGTATTCCTCACTCCAACTCTGCTGGTGTTTCTGGTGCACATCCTGGAGGAAAGTCACTGGATGCACCAGGTGCGCTTGGCCTCGTCCTCCATTATCTCAACTCTACCATGCAAGAGCTTAGTCTCCAACAAATCTTTGCCATCATTCCCTCCACAGTCTCCCGATATGTTACATTCAGCCTGAAGATTTATCTTAATATCCTTCGCTCCATCCCATAAGGAATGATTGAATGGCCTGGTTCTCTTGCAGACTTCCAAGAGTACAATTAACTAATTATTGCCTGCCATCCACTTCTTGATGGTGCATTTGCAAGCATTGATGGCTTGAACCTCCCCATTCAGGATTCAAATGATGATGATATTGAGAACGCAACCTATAATGGATGGCTTCATGAACATTTTGTGAGCTCAGTTTTGGTGTTCTCCCCCAAAGGACAAGAATTTCAAGTTTGTGCATAGGGCATTGTGGACTCCTAACAAACTCATAATAGGTACTATTGTTGCAGCCAACCTCAATGTGCCTGGGAGTTGGCATGATAGCCGCGTTGCACAACTGATCTATGAGAAGCTTCAGACAAAAACCCCTGCAGGCTTTTATCTTGTAGCCGACACAGCATTTCCACGGGGCACAAACCAAATCCAGGGTTGTATTTGAGCTCCTTTGAAGGAAGGTCAGCGTTTGCGTGGGACAGCTGAGGAGATTGAAGGGAGAATGGCATTTGATCAACAACTGTTGGCTTATCGTCAGACTGCTGAGTGGGGAAATCGTGGTCTTCAAGGTTCTTTTGGTCGACTGTGGGTTCCGCTGGAGATTAATCATTCTGGCCATCATGTGGATCTTTTGGAAGCCTGCATTCGGTCATTCAAATTGCGAGCTCATTGAGTTGGTCTCAATCAGATTCAAACTGTTTATATGCCCCTTTGGCAAGGAACATCTGAGAAAGAACAAGCCTGGAAAGATTTTGGGGATATGCTTTTTTCTGATCAGAGAAAAAATGACTGGGTGTCTCAATTTTATACATATGCTGAGTATGACTAGAGCTTATTATGTACACAAAGGTAGAAGACTACTAATGACCATTACTGAGAGATCAGGACAGTACTATGGTTCAAGATCAGTATTAAAATGATGATATCAACAAGCATATTGGCAAACGAGAGAGACAAATGAGAGAGACAAGACAGCCTAATTTTTCTCCTTGAGAAGATCCCCATCCTCAGCTATCTCAATGATCTCATCAGCTTTAGAAGCCAATGGCTTGTCAGTGGCGAGAGATGGAAGGCGAGCCTGGTCAGTGTTGGAACTGAGGATCTGGAAGGCAGATGAGGTGAAGGGACTGGGAGGAAGGGGCATTGATCCTTCAAAATAATTGGTTGATTTGTAATGATGGTGTTGAGAATAGGAGTGGGAGTGTTTTGGGGGGCTATAATGGTGAGAAGGAGATCAGTGGCATGGAAACCGAACATTCTCCTTGTTGTCATCACTAGATGACAAAGGATCAGTCACCCAATAGGTATGTGATCCACCTTCAGGGTACCATTCTTCACATCGTCCTTTGCCTCGAATGCACTGGAGTGTCTGCTTGGTTGATTCGGTGCGACGTGTATGAGCGTGCTGAGATGGACATCCATGAGATAGCTCAACCATCTCCAACCTGAGCTCGGCATGGTCACGAGCCTGTTCGGAGTCATGCAAGCGGGTTTGAAAGTTATTGAGCTGCTGGCGAAGATTCCTGATGGTTGAGTTGGCATCCCAAAGTTGTTGCAAGAGACTGAGGAATTGTGTATTCTGAAGAGAATGACTTGCATGCTCTTCATTGCGGGCCTGCTGAAGGCTGGGATCAAGAGCGCTGGTGAGCTTGGACATGAGCTCCATGCCACTGTTGCGAGCATTGCGTTGAGGGGCAGGAGTATGCTGTGGTGCTGTGGGATGGACTTTATGGGGCCGCTCGCTATCATCATCTCCGTTGCAGTGGATAATAGCCCATATTTTGGTTGGACAAGAGCTGGCAGCCTCATCCTTGCCATCTTCTTCCATATCAACATCACTCCCAGACTGAGAGCTGCCATTGTCATCGAAGTCGGAATCATTGAGATCAGGGGTGCAAGCACGCTCATTGATCTTGTTGTCAATCTTGTGAGCATGGCTTACTTCAGGGAGGCAATATGCTGTTCCTGTAGGCTTTGGAGTCTTGACAAGCTATGTAAATTTCAGAACATGGTACAAGAACATATAAAGTGGAAACCACACCTGTTTATACTTTGTCTCAAGGGACTTCATTGTGTGCTCAGGACGGCGATGCAGGAGGGCCCAACATGAATAGTTGCGGTGGACAACTTTCCACCCGCGCTGCCCTAAAGGTAGCTCATGGTCGACAAAGTTGAGTAAAGCAGATACATCTGCTGCAAGATAGTTACCTGGACCCCGTGGCCAACCTCATTTGGAGGTCTCTTCCTCCATGTCATCATTGTCATCCTCACCATCTGAGACATGTTTATGTTTATGTCCTCATTTGTCATCCTTACCCTTGGATTGGCATGCTGTGTCAGGGGTCACCGCGCGCTGTTTCCCCGTCCCTTCCAGGTTCAAGGATTGAGCAGAGCAGGCGGTTAATCCTTCTGGAGTGAAAGTCATCTGGAAGGCTACTGCCCCAGGAAGTTTGCTAGTGTGCACATTGATGATACTCGACCTGGAAACCCAAACAAAACCCACTAATAAGGCTTGGATGGTATGACACGAGTTAGAGGAAGGGTGTGAGGTGGTACTAAATATCACCGCTGCTAACCAAGAGTGGGGGACCAAAGTTTGAAGAAGTTTAACAAGATTTGCTGAGGTCTGAAGGGGTACAAAGTTCTGTGAAGTGCTTCGATAAAAGTTCGAGAGAGTTTGAAGGAGTTGAGAAAGAGTTCGAGGAAGTTTGAGGGCTTTGTAGAGAAAGAGGATAGTTTCAAAAGATGATGAAGATAGACGATAGCAATGTGAAAAGGTCTCGAGAGGGGATAGATGATGAACAATAGTTCTGAGAAGCTAGTATGGACTTTTCAAAGAAGTTTGTGGTAACCCGCTAAACTTCTGGACTTAAGACGAGAGGCTTGGACTCAAGAGAATTACTCTTAAATCAGACAATAAAGATGAGAGGATGATCTGTTCTGTCCTTCTAGGTAGCTAGTACAAGACTATATAAGTTTTGAGAGATAGTACTAAAAAGGAAATAGAACATGAGGACTACATGAGGCAGGATATAAAACAATAAAGAACTTTCCAAATCAGAAAATAAATGAGAAATGATGAGAAGGGAAATGTGTAGAGTCACAATATATCAAGGGTACCTGTCCTATTGATCCGATATATCATCAAAATGTCAAAATGCCACAATTGCGTCCTAAAAGTGCATTGTCATATCTCCTCATGTCCAGTGGTGCTCAATATGCAATGCACTAACTTGTGCAAGGTGTGCTGCATGTGTCTGAAGAGCAGTGTGATAGGCATATGGCAGCCAAAGGTGTTTGAGGTGCTGCAAAGTTGTTCAAACTTGCTCGAAGTGTTGTGAAGTTGTTCAAAGTTGTTCAAAGCATTACAAAAAACCTTTGAGAAAGGTTTGTAAAGTTCATAAGCATTCGAAGTGTCGTGGGCATTGACTGTAATATGTGGAAATGTTTTCCAAGCTGAGTCTGCAAAGTGGACCTATCAGCGTAAGCAGCAGCATTGATGAATGAAATGTTGGGAGGGGTAAACTTAGGTGGAATGGGGGGTTCTGAAGGTGTGGGTGAATCGAGGGTTTCTACTGGAAGGTTCAGGGACATGGGTGACATCAGGGGTGCTGGACCTCTATGATCTGCAGAGCGGAAAGCAATTTGGCTTGAAGACCAGTCAATCAATGGATTGTATTGCTTCAGCCAGTTATGACCGAGTACAGTGCAACAGGAAGAGTTGAGCAAGGTTACATAGAATGACAGATTGAACACTTCACCAGTAGGGAAGGTGACCAGAAGTTTGATGACTTGAGTTATGGTGGAGTTGCAAGATCCATCAAAGAGCCGTAGTCCGATCAGGTTAATGGATTTTGTGATAAGTTGGTTATCCAACACGAAAGAGGAGTCAAGGAAGCAATGGGAGGAGCCAGAGTCAATAAGGGTTTGCACGGGAGTGGAATAGTTGGAAATGGTCAAAAAGATGGTGAGGGAGTCAGGGTTGGAAAGAGCGGATGCATTGAGATGAACATAAGCAGCCAAATGGGTAAGGTCAATGCAACCCCCAGCCCCAATGGCTGTTTCCTGAGGGTTGCGGACTATTTTTCCGAGTCCACAATGTCGGAAATGACAGCAGAAGCATGGGCCTTTGCGGCTTTGGATTTCGGGCAATTTCCTGCTACATGCCCTTCCTCCCCACAGTAGAGACAGAGTCCCTCTTTCATGCAACATTCTCATTTGGCCCCAGGAAGCTTGCCATTCTTCCCCAACTTATTGGAGATGGATGACTTGGGCTTGTCCTGGGGAGTGTTCTTTGTCGCGGAAGACTGCTGGTTGGAGGTGTTACCGCAGGCAGAATTCAAGGAGAATTGGTTGGTAGATGAGGAAGGACTTTTGGAAGTGTCCTTCCAGCCAGGGTTAGAAAGGTTACTGGAATTCTTTGTTTCAAGGTGGGATTCTTCCTCTTGTATCCAGTAGATGTCATTGCTGTCCTGTGCTTTCAAGTGTAGTTCCGCAAGAGTATTGGGTTTCCCACCCCGAAGAACTTCTATGCGAAGTCGGAGTGGAAGACCACGGAAATAGTGGTTGCAAAGGGCGGCTTCATTCCAGTTGACTCTAGAAGCTAATTCCCAAAAATCAATGTTATACTTTGTGAATCAACCACCTTTCTTCATTGCTAAGTCAGAGAGAGCTTTTTCTGCATCTCCGACCGGGTCATGCAGGCCAAGGTTGCTTTTGAGCTTGGCAAGGAAAGCTTCATAGTCCCACATCCAGTGTGCAGAATCTGTTAGGTCATTAAGACCAGGCTCAAACCAACTAAGAGCTGATCCCTTAAGATAAAAAAGAATAAATATGATCTTTTTCTCATCAGAAGAAAATACATGCAGATGGTCGCAGAAATGAAGATTACAGGAGACTAAGAAGTCTGTAAGTTTCTTTGGATTGGTGCCGTCGAAAGTGTTGGGGTCGCAAACTTTGATTTTTTTGGTCTTGGGTGCGTTATTCTGACAAAGGGTGCAGATACTCTCTGAGAGGTTGTCAAGGACATCTATCAACATATCCCCTGGATCCGGGTTTTCCACCATGGGAGGTTGATCATCTGGATCATTGGGATTGGGGTCACCCCCAGGGCTGTCAGGACCACTAGGGTCATCGGGTCCACTGGGAGGTCCATCCTCTAGACCAGGATCTTCTAACCCGAAGTATTCAGGCTGGTTGATGCCCCCTATGTACTCAAGGGGAGTTGTGGGTCAAAAGCCTTCTGAGTTGGCGGAAGAGTGCGGGGTGTGGGTGGACATGAGATTAGCACTGATTGATGGGGCTCCTGAGCCAATTTGTTGGAGGATGTTTGAGGGTCTGGAAGATACTCCAAAAGTAGTGGCAGGTTGAGGGTTGAGAAGAGTGGATCGCTGAATTGCAGAGATCCCAGGAATAGTGCTGGTGCGTTGGGAATTTCTGGTTGTGTGCTGGCGGATCTTGGTAGGGGTCATAGAGAGGAATAAGACGAGTGAAGTGTGAGTTCGTATATACTGTTAAGAACTGATCCTGAAGTGCACGTTGGAATCCGGTTGGACCCTGCAGGTGTCGATAGTGGAAGGTTGTCAGGTTGTAGCAGATTCTGTGAAAGGGGAACAGAAAGGACTTGGCTTCAACTTATAAGATGTTGTGCCCTTCACCTTGTCTGGTGTCCTAATTTCAAGATGAAGGTTTGGAGGTAGGAGCAGGTAGGTGCAGGAAGTGCGGGGAAGGAGTATGGAGGGACTTGGGTTAAGTTTGGATGAGACCAGAACTTTGGAGGGAGAACTAGAGGTTGAGTCAAATGAAGTTCGGACTCTTAGAGGACAGAGGTAGGAGTAGAACGAGATTGGATTGGCAGGTTTATGTTAAGTTTTATCGAGTCTTTGTCAATATATGAACTGAGGAATACAAGTTGAAACTAACTAGGCTTAAATACTGAGGTCCAGAATCAGAGCAGAACATCTCAGTAACTGCAGCAGTGTCTTGACTGCATAAATAAATTACTTAGCGGGGGCCGCACAGGAGTCCATAGTTGAATTTGCAAAAGAGACGGCAGCCTTGAGAAGGCAGCCATGGGTGCTGTACAAGGCGGCCTATGCACAGCAGTGTGGGCAGTGCAAGGCAGCCAGGAATGAAAGTGGAAGGAGTTGGTGAATGTTGGGTTTGAGATGTGGAAAAGGGTCGGATGGATGTGGGTTCCAATCGGGTGAGGAATGGTTCTTGACAAAGTGTTCTTATTCCATTGAGCTGAGTTTCCCTACTCCAGATCCCTCGAGAATCAGTTTCTGTAGTCGACGGTGTCCTTTTCGTACATCAAGCCAAGATCCTTCAGATTCTCATCCTGCCTACACCTATTTAACCTTTCCCATCTTTCGACGACCTCTCACAGCTGTTTACAGTGACAAGACCCTTTGATCTTCACTCATGACCATGCTTTCCCCACTTCCTCCTGCGAAGTGCTGATCTCCCACTTTTACAGACCACCCGTACTTGACCACCTGGAGTTTCAACGACCCAAAGTAGAACCTACAAGAACTCCGACTGCCCTTCCACACAGGTACCCAAGTGTTAGGAAACCACCCCATTACCTAATAAAATTTCATTTTATTTATTATGTTGAATTACGCTACATGACGCCAAATGACGCTACACTTTGATAGCATGAGAATTTTATTTCGCACGCATCAAAATGTACGTGCATGTACAAGTGTGCCGGTAACAACAATGTACAATATGTGTAACATAGTATATAAACCCTAAATATATGCCTAGGGGACCCCAGTTGTGCTCTCTTAGGTATTCCACCTACGTTTTCGGTGTGAAAGGCCTATCTCAACAAACTCACCTGTTAATAACCCCTCACATCAAAACCATCAGTTCCCCATCACGAGCGCGGATCCTGCCCCCTTCTTGTAGAGAGAACCCGCATGGTCTTAGCTAGCAGATAGTGGGTGTCACCCTAACAGAAGAACACAACTACCCATATCAGTGCGCCTTCTCTTACTTGCGCATACGTCATTGTTTCACCGTGCCACATCCGATTACTCACCCTTTCGGCATGAGCCAGAAGTACTTGTATATACATAATCTACCTTTTCTTTTGTAAGCCGACGCCAGGCCTCACCTTACATTGTGACTGCCAGTGATTGAGAGGCAGCGCTCATCATTAGGACAGCTGCAACCAGACAACCGATTGGATCTGGTTTAGTTACGATTTACATTACTCTATTCGGACGACTATTTTAGTTACAAGCCGAATTCACTGATATCTCCGAGATCAGGCACTGTTGGAAAGGTTATTGATCCAAAGTGTCAAAATAGGCACCTGACGAACAACAAACGATTGATGAACGATTGACGAACCTTATCACGTGACCCGTAAATGTTTGGAGAGGTCTTGAAGAAAAAATTTTGAATTTGTTGAAGAAGTGATTCATCACAGATTCTACAATTATGTCTGAACCTTCAACTTCTAATCCTGGTCCTAATCCTGTTCCCATACCAGCACTAGAGGCAAAAATTGATGCACTCACAGCACAAATGTCGCAGTTAGTGTCAGTATTGGCAGTGTCACAGCCCAGACAAGCAGAAGTACAGCCAGAGACAATAGGAGAAAGAGATGATGAAATGGAGGAGATGGTGGAGTGGATATCGCAGGAGGATGAGATGGTGGAGAAATCCGGAAATGGAAAAGTGTGCTTACCTAAGTACACACCCCCGCAAATCTTTGATGGTACCATGGCGAATACAAAATCCTTCATCAGCTCTATAGTATTGTACATCCATGGGAGGAAGCCAGAGTTTTGTACAGCCGAGTCTAGGATTATGTTTGCTCTCTCATACATTCAGGGGGGGGAAGCACAGTTCTGGAGAAACAAGGCTATTAATCAAATTGCCACGGGAAATAAACCATTTGCAACCTTCAAGGAATTTCTGGAGAGATTGGAGGCACAGTTTGGAGACCCTAATCCAAAGGCGACAGCCAATGCTAAATTAAAAACCATGCGCCAAGGTTCCCTAACGGCGGATGAATTTATTTTGCAGTTCAAAGCAGAAGCTTTGCAAACGGACATGGGAGAAGCCACGTTGGTAGAGTTTTTGAAAGCAGGATTAAATCCCTCTTTATTCAAGTCTATCTACCAACTACCTTCTATGCCAGAGAAATTGGACGAGTGGTATAATTGGGCAATGCGCCTTGACTGGCAATATCGGCAGGAACAGGTGGAGTCAAAGTTGATGTACAGAAGTAGTAAATTTGGAAGTCATCAGGAGGAAAGTCCGAGAAAGGAAAGGCACCTCAGGCGCAAGCTCCAAGGGCACAGCCACCGGCCATGGCAGTGACACCTATAGTTATGGAGTCAGCAGCAATGGAGGTTGATCAAGCAGGGAGACGAGCCCCACTTAAATGTTTTAACTGTGGGCAGTTAGGACACATTTCTAGGAATTGCAGGCAGAAAAGAAAGATTAGGGAAGCTACAATCGAGGAAGTGAAGCCGGAAGAAGGCAAGTAGAAGAATTTTGTGGAAGAGTCCCAGTGAAGGTTTCCCCATTGGTGACCCAGAATTGTTACAATGTATTAGTATCCGAGGAAACCCAGAGTAAATCAGAAAAGGAAATCGAGGAGTATAACCATTCTGAATCACGTGATGAAAAGGAGTACAACTGTTGTCAATCACGTGACAATTTTCACGCGTCATTTCCAAAAACCCCTAAATTCTTTATTTGCTCTGCGCGAGTAGAACCCGAAATCACCTTGACTGTGGGACTGAAGACAGTGGACACGCATGCAGCTATTGATGTGGAAGCATTGCTTGATAGTGGTGCTACAGGATTATTTATTAATTGATCCTTAATTACCAGAAACGGTATTAACACATGCAAGCTGGCGCAACCTATAATGGTGTACAATATTGACGGAACAGTCAATCGTGGAGGAACTATCAAGGAGGAGGTGACTATGGTACTAAAGTATCAGGAGCATCAGGAGCGAGCCATATTCAAAGTGTGCGATCTTGGGAAAACCAATCTAATAATAGGATGTCCGTGGTTATGGAAGCATAATCCCGAAATTGATTGGAAAACTGGGAAAGTACAAATGACTTGTTGTCCTAAGGAATGTAATGTGTATGGGAGGAAGATGAAGAAGGAAAAAAGGAAAAAAAAAGAGAAAGAACGTCCAAGAAAGTATTCTGTTACAATGGAGGAAGTGGAGGATGAGGAAATGCCAAATGGGGAAGTTCCAATCATGATTGAGAAAGAAGAGCAGAAGCAAACCTTTAGAACAATTCATGGAGGACAGTCGTGGGACAAGAATATCATGAAGGTGGAGAAACCAGTGGAGGAATGGGTGCCAAAAGTGTATCATGAACATCTGTCAGTGTTCCAGAAGAAGGAGTCTGAGCGAATGCCGGTGTGGAAGCCATGGGATCATGCGATTGAGATGAAGCCAGGGTTTGTGCCGAAGAAGTCGAAGGTATATCCATTATCTCTGATGGAACAAGAAGAAGTGGATGCATTCCTGAAGGAGCAATTGCGCAAAGGATACATACGACCTTCGAAATCACTGCAGACGTCACCAATATTCTTCGTGCCAAAGAAAGACCAAAGGAAGAGGATGTGTACAGATTATAGGTATTTGAATGAGTGGACAGTGAAGAATGCATACCCCCTGCCGTTGATCTCAGAAATAATTGACAAGGTGGGAAAAGCCAAGGTCTTTACAAAATTGGATTTACGATGGGGATACAACAATGTATGAATAAAGAAAGGAGATGAGTGGAAGGCAGCATTTGCCATGCATCGAGGATCCTTTGAGCCGCTTGTCATGTTTTTTGGGATGACTAATAGTCCCCCGACCTTTCAAAATATGATGAACGACATTTTCAAGGACGTAATAGACAAAGGCGTGGTAATAATATTTATTGACAACATTCTGATATTCACGGAGGATGAAGAAAATCATGAGGCAATAGTGCAGGAGGTGCTACGGAGGTTGGCGGAGAATGATCTATTTTTGAAACCAGAGAAGTGTGTGTTTGGGGCAAGCGAGATTGAGTTCCTAGGATTATTGATTGGCCCTGATGGGATCAAAATGGATCCGATCAAGGTACAGGCGATCACAGATTGGCCTGCACCCACCCATGTCAAGGAGGTTCAAGCCTTCTTGGGACTCACAAATTATTATCGTCGCTTTGTGCACAATTTTTCCAAAATTGCCACACCCTTACATAACCTTATGCGAAAGGGAGTAGTATGGAGGTGGGGAGAGCAGCAGCAGACAGCGTTTGAGGAGTTGAAGAGGAAGTTTGTGGAGGGACCAATATTAGCCCCAGTAGATTTCACACACCCTTTGCGAGTGGAATCCGATGCATCTGATTTTGCTACTGGAGTGGTATTATCAATGCTGTGCGAAGATGACAAATGGCATCCTTGTGCATACTTGTCAAAAGGGTTGAATGATGTGGAGAGGAATTATGATGTGCATGACAAAGAGATGTTGGGGATAATACGAGCATTGGAGGTGTGGAGGCATTATTTGGAGGGATGTACGCATGAGATTGAGATCTGGATGGATCATCAAAATCTGCAATACTTCATGTCCGCTAAAAAGCTTAATCGCTGGCAAGCACATTGGGCACTATTCCTATTGTGTTTCAACTTTCACTTGGTCCACAAAGCGGGAAGCTTAATGAGGAAAGCAGATGCATTATCCAGACATATTGATCATAAAAGGGGGGTGGAGGAGGACAATAAAAATTTTACCTTACTCAAACCCGAATACTTTCGCATTTGTGCTATGCGTCAAGGGCATCTATTAATAGATAGCTCAGAAATGGAAATGTTGTCTAAAATTAGACAATGTTTGGAAATGGATGATGAAGTAGTGGAACCTGTGAAAGCTCTGAAGGGAGAGAAGAAAGGTAATATCAAAGGAGATGAATGGGCTGAGGAACAAGGGTTGGTGTTGTTTTGAGGAAAAGTGTATGTACCGAAGGATCAGGATTTGTGAAGGGAGATCGTCCAGTTACATCACAATACGCTGATTGCCGGACACCCAGGAAGATGGAAGACGTTGGAATTAGTAATGAGAAATTATTGGTGGCCCGGAATTTCAAAGTATGTGTTGGGGTATGTGGATGGATGTGATACGTGCATGAGGGGGAAGAAATTTCCAGAGAAACCTGCAGGAAAATTAATGCCGAACCCTATACCTAAAGCGCCGTGGCGAGATATATCTGTGGATTTTATTACCGGATTACCTGAGGCTCAAGGGTACGATGCAATATTCATAGTATGCGACCGCTTTACAAAGGAGGTCCATATTATTCCTACTACTACAGAAACCTCATCATTGGGCTTGGCGCACCTCTATCTAAATCAGGTATGGCGGTTACATGGGTTACCCGATACCGTTATCTCCAATCGCGGACCACAATTTGCTTCCGCATTTATGCGAGAACTAAACAACATATTGGGAATTCAAACTAAATTATCTATGGCATATCACCCGCAGACTGATGGGCAGACAGAGAGAATGAATCAGGAGTTGGAGCAGTACCTACGTATGTTTGTCAACTACCGACAAACTGACTGGCCCGAATGGTTGGCAATTGCCGAATTTTCCCACAATAACAAATTCCATTCGGCTACTCGTATGTCACCCTTTTTCGCGAATTATGGATATCATCCTTGCATGGGAGTAGAACCCAGAAGGGAAGTCAAAGTACAGTCGGTAGAAGACTTTGTATCTAAGATGCAAAAGGTACAAGAGGAAGCAGAGGTGGCATTGAAGAAAGCATGTGATGACATGATGCGACATGTGGATCGTACTTGAGCATGCGCTCCAGAGTACAAAGTTGGTGACTTGGTATGGCTAGGTACCAAGGACCTGAATATTCCACGACCTTCGAGGAAACTTACGGAAAAACAAGTTGGCCGATATGTGATCTCTAAAGTAATCTCGCCTAATGCGGTAGTGCTAAAATTACCCTGATCATTCAAGATTGATCCCGAGATTAATGTATCCCGCCTATGCCCTTACCGCCCGCCCACTATTCCTGGCCAACAAACTACTCTGCAACCTCCAATAATAGTAGAAGGTGCTCCAGAATACACAGTTGAAGAAATTCTAGACTCATGTCTTCGACGGAACAAATTGGAGTTCTTAATAAAGTGGAAAAACTATACCGACGAAAATAATTCGTGGGAACCTGAAGAGAATTGTAAGTGAGCGCGTAATGCAATCGCCCAATTCTTTAAACGTAATCTGAATGCTCCACATCGTATTGCGAGAATGGTGTATGAGGGGATGAGATTCCGGCCTTACCAAAATTTCACAGAGGGGACAGACACAATATTTTCTCGCCTGGAAGTCGAGGCATAAAAGGGGGGTAATGTTAGGAAACCACCCCATTACCTAATAAAATTTCATTTTATTTATTATGTCGAATTACACTACATGACGCCAAATGACGCTACACTTTGATAGCATGAGAATTTTATTTCGCACGCATCAAAATGTACGCGCATGTATGAGTGCGTCGGTAACAACAATGTACAATATGTGTAACATAGTATATAAACCCTAAATATATGCCTAGGGGACCCCAGTTGTGCTCTCTTAGGTATTCCACCTATGTTTTCGGTGTGAAAGGCCTATCTCAACAAACTCATCTATTAATAACCCCTCACATCAAAACCATCAGTTCCCCATCATGAGCGCAGATCCCGCCCCCTTCTTGTAGAGAGAACCCACATGGTCTTAGCTAGCAGATAGTGGGTGTCACCCTAACACCAAGCCAGCAAGAGTCTGCGAGCAATTCGAAGAATTTTCACTTTTCGCTTGCACCTTAGGATTACCTCCCCACCTTTCGTCTACTTTTTCAGGCACACTAGCCCATGGCTACTGACTCACAACCATCTATCAATGCTGAGAAGTGCATGTGTTGAATGGAGGATATGCTTGTAGCGCTGTTTCAATGTCTCCTCGGATGCAAAACTTTAAACAAAGCCACAAAGGTACTCCCTAGTGCTTCGAACCCAGTGTCCAAAGACTTTCATGCATCTCCCACCCATTTTGCTGCTCATGAATGACCTTCCACGATGATAGGTACTTGTCACATCAAACCAGTGAGTCCAAACAAATTCGGAGGTGATCGTATGAAAGGCCATGCCTTTTTCAGTTCATGTGAACTGTACACGTCCCTAGCCCCCCATCAATTCATAGACGATCATGCAAAAATCATGTGGGCCCTCTCCTTCATGAAGAGTGGCCACGCTTCGCATTTCGTGGACCGCCACATACAGTGTTTCCACAACAAAGGCCATCTATTGTACTGGAGTAGGGTGTGTGGGCACCTACTCCAGTAGTCACATGATCACCTAGTCAGTAGACGGTCATGCATGTACATAGTCATGATATCAATACAACTACGTTGTCTTGGGCATAGCTAGAGCCTAGGAGACTTGGCACGTCTCCATCTTGGTGATGAGAGCATGATTCGATGCACTCACCACTGCTTAGCTTGCTTTTGTGACTTTTGCTTTTTTCTCTGGTGCTCTCTGGCTGTCATTCTCATGTGCCACATCATGGTGCATCCAGCTTCTCGTTTGGTCAGAAACTCAGTTTCCAGCTCTCAGGTCCCTAGTCCCAGTCCCAGTCTTAGTCCCAGTAGTCCCAGCCCCAGTTACAGTTACAGTCTCAGCCCCAGCCCCAGTTTCACCAGCCTCAGAACTTACAGAAGCCTGAAAATGGACATTATTAGTACTGGAACAGCTTCCCTCGATGTCCTGTTCATGACCATGGAAGAATGCACTGCACACAAAGCGAGCCGCATGCTCAAAAAATTAATAAATTACATTCTAGACCACTTGGATGACAAACAGCCACCACCAAGCATACAGGATGAATGGAACAAGCACTTTGCACGCGGTTTTCAAGCAGGCTACACGGAAGCCTACAAGCAATGGGGCAAAGAAGTAGAGGAAAGACTAGATGAGGCCTACTGAGGAGGAATAAGGGATGGACGCGAGGAGTGCAAAAGAAAGCAGACGATGGAACCATGCACCAAAACCACTGCCACAACCAACGAGACAGCCACGCAGACCAACCCAGCCCCTGACCATCAGTGTGCTGCCACACAAGCAGAGCCGATGATGATGAACTCAAGCACCCTCGACATACAGCTCCACTGCACACTCCCCAGCCCCTCTCCTCACGTCTAGAACGACCCCAGTCCATGGCCACATCACCACCAACAACGGCAACATTATCTGCTGCAACCACTTTGGAAACGATGACCCGGGTCTCGTCTAGCATGCAAATGACCACTACCACTCTATGTACTGATTGCCAGGTCCCAAACAACATACAAAAACGGTCTATAGCCCAGGCAACGACATTACACGATGACGAGCAGGTGTGCTCGTCAAAACATGTTGTCAACTCGACGACACGAACCTGCTCCCCCCAAAACTCTGAACGACGGCCTAAGAAGCTTCACACACCCCCAACTCGCTCCCCAGACCCCTGTTCACTCCGAAACACCCAGCGCAACTGCCACATCATCATCAATGTGTTCATCGATGACGACTGAATCCCCTGCTCTGCCCAACTCAGGACCACCACTGGCAGCTCCAGAATGACGATGTATGCAGCCAGAACCAGCAAAATGCCCCCAAAATGCGTCCCAAAGCCCTAGCTCGCCCCTAAACCCCCCAAAACAAACCGTTTCACCATTACCTGCATTTTACACCCCTGCCGTGTCACTAATGACACCGTCGACGCCTGACAATACCCCCTGCTCACCATCTACGCCCATGTTTCCATCCATACACCCCAGCTCACCCCAGCTCGACCCTAAATGAGCTGTTTCACCACTTCCCGAATGTTTCGACTGGGCTGATGATGCTGCATCATTACCTACTGCCCCCAGCACCCTGCTGCGAGATATCTCCGGTGTGAAGACAGGCCGTCTACAGCCATTTGGAACACTACGACAATGGATGAGGCGATGACGAGCCCCAACCCCACCATATTTTTCTTCACAGTCTCAAAAGTCTTCGTATCCAGCCTCACCACCTCTTCATTGGTCTCAAGCTCAACCTTTTATCACCCGATGTCATCCCTCTGGTATTGGACCAGGACGACCCGTCATCATTGTGCCCTTTGGAGTAGCACCTGCTCCTCCTGCTCCTCCTGCTCCAAAGCTCGACTGGGATCAAATCCCCCGTCTTGTCAACTTAAGCTGTGCCCTTTGTACTTTGGGATGGACACCACCATGTTGAGTCGTTTCCTGTCATATTTTTTTTATCAACCATAGAATTTTCTTAGCTTCATTGCTACATTATTTTTTATACCTACTGTTCTTCTTTCTCTTTTTTCTCCAGTGACGAGGATGTCACCATTTGGGAGATGGGCAGATGGAGTAGGGTGTGTGGGCACCTACTCCAGTAGTCATGTGATCACCTAGTCAGTAGATGGTCATGCATGTACATAGTCACAATATCACTACAACTACGTCATCTTGGGCATAGCTAGAGCCTAGGAGACTCGGCACATCTCCAGTATGAATCCTGGGATGAATTCGTGCTTGACTTCATCACCGAGTTCTGTCCAAAGAACAAAGTACAGACTTTGAGAATGTCTCTCAAGATGTCTACATTCTTTCAAGGGTTGAAGACAGTCGATGAATACATCGATGACTTTTGTGAGTTAGTCAAACATGCATGTTACTTTGAAGGTGCCCACATCATTTTGAAGTTCTGTCAGGGACTCAATTCAAAGATCCAAGACCATGTGGCATGTCTGACATCTGGTCATCCATCTGTCGACTCCCCAAAACAGTGGTATGATGCCACTATCCTATGCGATGAGAATTGCATTGCTAATGAAGCCTTTTGAACATCTTTGAGAATCGTTTCATTGGCACAAACATTATCTTTGAACACTTTGAGTGTGTTTTGAAGACCTCTTCCCTGCATTTCAATGCTCCCCACTAGTGATGTGTAAGGCCCAGCCCAAAGCCCTTAAGCCCTGGAAGCCTGAGCCAAGCTGAGCCTTAGAGGAGGCTTGGTAGGGCCTAAGGTTCGGCTCGATGTTTCTGAAGCCTGAGCTGAGCCCTCAAGCCCTGGCTTGGTGGCTGTGTGTCACCAGCACTGCATCATGCACTTCTCGACTCCTCTTCTCACGAATTGGAAGCTCCTGGGGCACAGCAGTAAGCAAATGCCTAATGTCTAGCTTACCAGGAGCTGCACAGAGAGCTGGGATAGGCAGGTGTGCATGATTGCACCGAGGGTGAGTACTGTCCAAATTCAAGCTTGTGAAGGAGGGTGTTAACTTGATCAATGGGGTCAGCCAAAAAAGGAACATATTTGGTGAATACATGCCTTGTGGCTGTCCTGCCATGCAGATCTCCCCAAACATCAGATGAATCACACTAGAACCGGTGTATACAATTTGAGCTCATCTGAATCAAACCTAGGCCCTTGCGGTCGAGATCAAGAAAATTTTGTTGTCAGGGTATGTCAAACAAATGTCAAAAGTGGTATGTCGAAAGTAATGATCTAAAGTAAGAAAAAAAAGAGTATTAATATCATAAGTAGAAAGAAGAGCCCACATCGCAACTACGCTGAGCAGAACAATGAGGGGTGTCAAACAAATTGTGCATCATTGATCAACATCAGCAGCAAGTTCTGGACAATGTTGAGCACTGAAACTTCAAGTTCTGAGTTCTTCATATGAAGAATGAGGTATTATCAGCCAATCTGCCTTCCGATTTTGAACTGAGGTTTTCAGTGGCCCCATGGGAAAAAAAGCAATCTATTGTTATGGTAACTGCCATTTAGATAATCACATGTTCACATGTCTTCCGTGCGTAATAACTTGAACCTCGTTGTATTTTTTTCTGGATGGTCACCGGACTATAGCATGGTTTGTACAACTAAACTAAGTGGCTGTTCTCTTCTACTAGTACCAAATGCGAGACTAGACTGCTTCATTTCTGTTATCGTCATCTACTTGCATCTTGTCCTTTTTATGGCTTGGTTCATCCTCTGGTTGCCCATACCCTACTCACTGCTTGATCAATGCCAGTTTGGCCCCCCCAGCTTGTTCAGGTTTTTCTGCTCCATTAATGGCTTTGCCAAACAGCTCATCTATGAGTACTATTGAGTGCAGGATGGAAAGCATCTTGTGTTTCCCTCCCCATATCAGTATGATGACGAAGGTTAATTGGGCCTGCACTATGTCCCCAATTCAAAATGTTTGAGGCTCACAGATTTCATACCTGCATTTGTTTGGTCTTGGTGAATTTTTGATGGGTCTATTACATGTTACGCACCTCCTATGTCCGGTGCCGTCTCTGTGAGCTGTGTAATACTGAACTTGGTTTTCCTCCATGTGGATATATGCACGTGTCCTGTCCCCTTGTGCCATGTCCCACAGTATGCCTTTGGGATCCACTCCTGGCTGGAATGGAATCCCTTTCAACCCACCCACCTCACTAGCTGGAGTCAGGTATCTGTTCGACAGAACAATACTTTCTGTATATACATCCCCTGAGCTATCCTCTGCCCTAGCCTCCAGTGTGCCTTCTGGGAACTGCTGGTTGAATTGTTCGTGTATTTCCTTTACTCCTTGCAATGCACTAGTGAATGCAGGGCTTACATGGCCTGTAAGGGTTATGCTCTGACACAGATACTTGTACTGTGACACTGGCATCCTTGTTTTTTTTATCATGAAAATCATCTCCTGTAGTTTGTCTGGTGCCCTTGGTTCCTCTGCAAATGGCGGTAACTCTTTTGACTCGATGATCCCCTGTATCGTGAATATGACTTCTTCAATGTCGCCTCCATCCTCAACTCACTTTACGATTTGCCACGACGACAGTTTGATTAGCTGTTTTATTTTTCTAGTGTCCCAAAATGTGGTCGAATCCTATTTGTGTTGCTGGTTACTGCATGCTGTATGTCATCTTCATTGTTCTTGTGCTTACCTTGGTGACTGCTGTCAGCCCAGTGTGTTCTTTATTACCTGCCATCTCAATGGCACTTTGTTCGAGCACATAACCTGTTCTGTGCATTAGTGGTGTATTCTGTTGCCCATACTTGAGAATGGCTAACATGCTTCATCTGTGCTGTACTTGCTCTGCATGGCATTTGTGGTGACTTTGGTTGCGGTGCTGCGATTGCTTATGCCCTGGTAGTGTTTGTTTATGCAGTACACATGAAGTGTTGGTTTATTATTGCAGTCATGTGTATCGCCCTTTCGTGCATGTAAGGCATTGTGTTTGCCATTTGAAGTCCCCTTTCCCTGGTAGGATGGCACCCATTATGTTGTTTTACTTTGGAGCCCACAGACCTGCTCACATCTTGGTTCACTCTAGATGTTGGTTTGGAGACTGTTGATTAATTGCATTTTTTGAGGATCCCATAGCTACACCCCATTGCCAAGTCTGTGCCTTTTCGCTCACTGGCATTGGTTGCCCTCTGTGCTCCACTACTGTTCAGGTGTGCCTGACATATGCTTCTCTATTTGTGGTCTTGGTCTGTGTGCTACTCATCCTGCCGAGTCTTGTAGATTTCGTATCCATTGATTCAGTGCCATCTGAAGAAAGTACAGACTCAAAACTCAGAAAACCCAGTACCGGGCGGGGCAGGTGCAACAAACTTGGCAAAATACCTGACAAAATTCAAGAGATTCTATGGAACCAATCTCCTTGTACCAATACAAAACTTGTTGCAGGTAAACTGTCACTTTGTGTAGGAATGCCAGTAATGGTATGCAACAACACGGCCACAGAGATGTGTATTACTAAAGGACAAGAAGCGATTGTCCATAGCTGGCAGGCCCTGACCCGCCCATCCGGCAAGAAGATATTAGATGCTCTATTTGTGGAACTTCAGGACCCACCTATGCCCATAGCACTAGATGGCCTTCCACTGAACATTGTTCTGCTGACTAAGACCACAGTCGTTACTAACTGTCAATTGCCAGATGACACTTTGATATCTGTGTCACGTAACCAAGTTGAGGTGTTACCCAATTTCGCTATGACTGATTACGCGTCCCAGGGCAAGACCAGGCTTTATGATGTGGTCAACCTGACATTTAGTTGGACCCATCAGAATTACTACACTGCATTGTCAAGAGGTGTAAGCATAGCAGGGACATTGATCTTATCCAGTTTCCATCCCAGCAAGATAATGGGTGGAGCATCTGGGGCACTTTGCCAGGAGTTCAGAGAACTTGAACTTCTGGATGACATCACTACAATGCATTTTGAGGGTAAACTACCATGAAAAGTAGCGATGGCAGATCATAGAAGTTCCATAATCGCCCTGTACCACAAACACAAAGGCTTGAGTTACATGCCTTCTGAAATACATAAAGCTCTAAAGTGGAGCAAACACAATCTGTACCTCAAATCTGACAAGAGTGAACTACAATGGTGAATCTTGGACAAATCAAAAAAAAATGCACCTGACAAGCCAAAGTCGAGTGTGGTCTCGAAAAAGGTAAAGAGATCATTGTCCCCCGGACAACCGCTGCAACCGCTGACTAAAAAAGCCAAGTTACATGCAACACCGCCAGACAGCCTCTGTCAATCTGAATCAATTCAGCTGCTTACTCCAATCGGTACGCAGTGGCAGAACAACAGTTGCACATATGACATGATCATTTCTGTGCTGTTCAACATTTGGCATGAGAACCCAAATTCTGTCACGCAGTGTTGGCAAGAACTACAGTCAGACTTACTAGACTCTCTGATTGATGGTTTCCACTCCCACATAAACATCTCTACAAGTTCAAGGTCATATTAACTGGAACAGATTCATGATTACTTGAGATGCCGTCTGGCCAGAGTAGCTGTGGAGTGTCCTTTTGGTCAATACACTAGTGTACACACCATCTCACAATGTATTGAAGCCTGAGCCTGCTCAAGCCGAGCCCAAGCCCTGGCTTTCGAGCCAAGCCGGGCCCTGCACATCACTACTCCCCACTCCCCTTGCACACTACTCCCCTGCAGTTTCAAGTATTTTGACACCATCTCAAACAGCTCCACCCCCCTCGAATATATCTGTGTCTCTTCAACCTAAGGACACAACAGGACTCATTTGTTTTTGTTGCAGCGAGGCCAGACATGCACGTCCCCAATGCCCAATGTGTTTTGACATCCGATACATGGATCTCAAAGAATGACAGGAGTTCGTCCAGGATGAATTCATAGCCCTCAACATAAAGGAGGTGGAGGAATGGGTGAATGAAAAGGAGGAAGAGACTCACAAGGATTTTGGGTGGGACAACAAGTGAGCAGTATGCCACCGTTGTCATCAAAGAATTGCTTCGAAGTTTTGTCAGTAGAAGAAGTGTACAAATTAAATGCTATTTCTTTGACTAATAACCCTACAAACAATTCGCAAGCCATACCAATCACTTCACCCCCTCGTTTGCATTTTCGTAGACATCCAAACTGGGAAAAACGACTCCCTGGCAGTTGGCCATTGATCCCTGTGTTATAGATCCAGAACATCCTTGGTTCAACCATCTTCCACGAGCCCATTGTGTTAGAGTGCAACTTGAAGCCAATTCCTGGATGGGTAAACCCCATCATCATTGGACGACATGCTTTTGGTGATCAGATATGTATACTCTCACTCAACAGGTTGATATACTAAGAAACTTAGCTTCAGTATTGATCAAGATTCAACAGACTCCGTAGCTCCAGGGCCAGGGAAGCTACAGCTGGTATACAAACCAGCCGATGGATATTTATGATTTCAAGGGTAAAGGCATGGTGATGAGCATGTACAAGACAAACAAGGTACATTTTATTCTTCATTCCCATCTCTCATACTTTGCTCATCTACACTCTCATGTAGTCAATAGTAGCGGTCAAAGTAGGGTGATTATCCACGGATTATGTCCACGATTTTTGGGATGCGGATAATCGCGATTATTTGCACGATTATCGAAGGCGATTATTTGACGTGCTTACATTTTTGTTTATCTGTCAAAATAATTGTGTCCCGTAATCGCCCTCGATAATCATCACGGTCAAGTGGCTCAGATTATTGACACAACTTTTGATTCATAATTGTCAATAATCGCACTATTAATCATGCAATAATTGCCCTACTTTGACCACTACTAATCACCGGCTTCGCCCACTCCTCCTTTAAGGTGGCACTCACGAAGTACAAGGCAAAGTTCGAGGCGGCCAGGATCTACTACGAGCATCATTTGATCGACGACATGGTCGCACAAGTTATCAAGTCCTCAAGTGGTTTCGTGTGGGCATGTCCAGTATATGGTGGTCCATGCTGGACAATATATTTAAACAAGGTTCTTGCCGTGCGTTGTACAAGACTGATCATCGTGATTCACAATGATTGTAATCAAAATAATAACCAAAACATAACCATTCAAAACCTTGTTTTTTTTGTCCAATACTATCATTTACCGAGTGTTTCACCACGATTTACTGATTACTAAATTACACCACATCGACTACAAAATTATACTGATGGCATACATGGTTCAAAAGATAGGCTTCATTGCTTCCAGAAAATCTAATTATCTCAATGAAAGGTGAAGATGAAGCAACAACGAGCCCCCATGTCAAAAAGTACCTAGTCTTTCACCACCATGTCACGCAAAAGTAACGCCTTTGATGGCAGAATTCTGTGATCCGACATTGGCATCTGACAAGCCGAAGTACGTTTTAGTAAAAACATTTGTTGATCGAGTTTGCCCAAAATAGCACACTTGTCGGCGTTTAAATTCTGTCCGTGAAATGTCACGGTGAGCCAGAAAACCAAAAACTGCTCTATGATCATGGTGCAACTACTCTCAGTCTATGGGAAATAGATATTATTGCTTTGAGAGAAAAATGGGAAGGATCAGTTCACTCCTCATATCTCAATGTCAGAAATATGTGATTCACCCCTCATAATGTAGCTTTTACCAACCTCGACCTCAACCGAAAATCAGGGAAAAATCAGAGGAATGTGTTTAATACTTATAACCTCTCAGATCGTCAATTTGAAGATGGTTGCAGATATTTTGGGGCTTAGAAAGTGTTATCAGTGTGGTGGTGAAACACTAGTACCCGTGGTAAAACACTCGGTAAGTGACAGTAAGGACATATCCCTCCCCCGAAGCCGCAATGAAGCCATTTTGGCTAGGTCTGGCCTGGCTCAGATTATCAGGTGGCCTTAGGCCAGGCACATCAGCAAGTGTTTTACCAGGTAGCAGAAACATTACATATTACATAGGAATATCACACAATTGAAGGGTATATATTGCAAATCTAAGATGGCGGCGGACGATTACGGTATTCGGAGCTGAGCGAGAAACAATGGTCAGAAGATTGGGGCTGGCAATTTCTGCGAAAGGCTGACCGCATGTAGTCGCAAATTGCCACGACATCACCACTGCCCTCTTTTGTGGTGCAAAATCTGTAAGATGTTATTCTTTCTGGTCGAGTGTGGATAAAAAACCACTGCAACGAGCGGTGCAAGAACGGCAACAGGAATGGTGGAGATGATGCTAACAACAAGTGGTTGTTTCTCCCAGATCCGAATGACCAGGCCTATCAAGAATAGGAGTACGCCACATGCTACGATTGGGAGCCCCGAAAAGAGAGCATTGGCAATGACTGTGTCGATAAGTACCCGTTCAGAGCTATGTTGAGGAAAAGTCGTAAGATCAGCAGGCCATGTTTTATCGAGAAACTCGACATGTCTGGCATCTAATACCTCGAACCATCGTGCAGTGAGGGTGGCAAGTACGGCTCCGAAGACGTCAAGAATTATCCCAGCAAACCAAAAGGCGTTAACGAGTCGAGAAGCAGTGGTTGAGTTGTCCGAGAAAGATGCGGACAGCATTGCTGCCTGTAAGCCTGCGAAAAATGTCGCCTGTGATCTGTCGAAAAACGGAAGATGAGCTAAGGTGAAGCTACACTCACCAGGATTCCGAGGCTTCTGAATCCTTCTATTGTAATCCTTTGTGTAACTGTGGAGGGATCATTGGCTACACCGTCAAGGCCCTTTTCAATACCAACATATTTGATAATAAAGAGGAAAGAAGTCACCTGGCGCTTGTAATGCAGTAACATCCTGACTTTCTAGCCTCTGTGCAGTAGTAAGTGTAGTTGGTTGAGTCGGACCAGGCTGCCCCTGAAACGGTTCCATTTGGTGAGTCATCAGATCCTAGAAGAACGCGAAATGGCCTGAGATGAATTCCCTTGCAGTAGCAGACACAACGGGCAAACCTTTGAAGCAGTTAACTCGCGGTTGAACGTTAACTTGGTTGACTGGCAGTTGATGTGTCGCTGGGAGAGCTAGTACATAATTCCCAGTGACACTGACAGGTGTTTTGAAAACTGAGTGACTTTCCATAAGGATCTAAGTTGGAAAGATCTACTTCAGGATCGATTTTGAATGTCAAGTTGCAAATCAAATTATGATGTGGCATGTACCACGATCTTCGATCAAACCACGATCGTTACGTCACATTTCCAGCCGGGATCCATTCATCCCCCGATCCGGGTGGGAGTCTGCCCAATCCGCGGATACAGCGCTCATCGTCCGAGTCGGGTGTACATAGCAAGCCTGCTATACTAGTCACTGATCTTTGACTGATCTACAAGGTTTCTCATTATTTCCTGCTATTCTGAGGTAGTAGATTTGTAGTAGTCATTCTTACAATAAGTATACAGTTTTGTTGAGACAGCTTAAGGTGACTATAAAAATTACAAGTAGCTTCAGTGGCGAAGTCACCTAGATACAACGCGCACTACGTAGTAGGATGAGTTGAAGCGGAATGTTTTGAGACAAAAATGCTTGGCCACCAATCCCAAAGTCACTGCCCGCTGTGGATATTGATAGATCATAGGAGACGTCTAGTACAGTAGTAGAAATAGCTTGAGCAAAGCCGCAAGCGGAAGTCAGTATTTACAGCCTCGATAATTTCGAATTCAAACACTTACATAGTATCCTCGAGTTGTGTCACGATGAACGATTTTTAACTGCTCCGTGACTCACGTCGGATGAACTCCTGGCACAAAATATTGTTTTCCATCCAAGACTGCTGTAATGGGTCTGGGAGTTCTTCATTCTACATACCAGTATGTTGAGAATTATTAATGCAAAGCCAAGGGACATCTACCTCAGCCAAATCCAACTTGTTCGTGCGACTCGCGGCGAAAGGGAGGAAACCCCCAACGGCCAGAGTTCATAACGAGCCATTTGATATTCCGAGTAGTTCGAATGGAGAGGGTTAATTCGAGGGACATGTAAGCTGTCTTCACAGGTGGTCAGCTTCTAATGTGTAGGCAGGGATACCGACAGCAGATACTCCGAGCATTATGTCTTAAAAGAGTTAGGCGAAACTCGGAAATGCTTTCAGGAAGTCTGATGGGCAGTAGTCGTTTGTATAGACTGGACAAAAGTTCTGTTAGGATTGAGTCGGGATATTATTTCTGGGACCAACCGAAACGATAGAGTACCAGCCTGAGAGTAACGATGGAAAGTCGAGGAGTCATAGGATCTTTAACGGCCCGGGATGACTGAGATGGACATACAGTGCAACTTCAAAAGAACGTACAGCACTAATACCCAGGGAAATTCCCATAAACAAGAACAGCAGTGCGTGATACACGGGTCACCCGTCGGTCAATATTTCAAATGATGGCGATGCTTGAAATTTGAAGATCTACTAGTACATAGTCGGGAGGTGACAGATGTCGGATTATGAAGGTGACATACCCATATTTGAATGTGATGGTCCGTGCACATTCATCGATGTAATCGCGGCCACGAATCGGAAACGCCCAGGCGTTCAACGTTCCCCCCTCCCTTCAAATGTTTCCATAAACCTGGCGACTTGCTTCCCATCGATTAGAGTCCTGCCTTATAGTTGTTTGCACTACATAGCCCTCCGATTCCGTTCAAGTTGTCTTCTCCCAGGAACTCGTCCATACTATCTCCAAGTGAACACCCCCTCTGAGATCTAGTTCCATAGATATATATCAACGGTGAATTAGACGCGCAGCGTTCTTTACAACTGGCGCCCAGGTCCGATGGTCAGCCTATATTCGCTACATCGAAATTATAACGTGTTCCAGCAAGGTTCTGTCGCAATGTTCTTCCCGCCATGTTCGGAACTTCATCGTCATGATCTCCACCAGAATTTCGCAAGGCAACATGCGACATATATACTTTCTGTCAAGTCGAGGACTGGAATTTCTACCTAATTGTCTCCCTTGCTACCTCCTGACTAGTCCTGTGCTCTACGACGAAGCATTCAAATGAGCTACAACAACCTCGACCCGCACGAGGTAACTTCCCCGTTCCTCCGCCCGGGACCAAACTTCCGAAAGGGAAGAGCAAGAAGGCACGTCTATTTATACCTTTTATTCTTGCTTACTCACTTTGTAACAACTTCATACAGGGACGAGCGGAAAGAGTAGATGACGAATCCAATGGCTAACAGATGATAACATTACGATACGATATGAGCGGAAGAACAATAAGCGGAAAGGTGAAACTTATAGCTCGACCAGGGTTCGAAGGCAGATCGACGTTGGAGAGCTTTGCTGGTTCATCGATACCTCCATTATGTAATTGTTTATTCTTCAAAGCAAAAAAGAAGGCAAAAAGAAATGATAAATAATATAATAGGTCTTGAGTAGGAATCTCGATGAAGAGATCAATCATCCAAATTTGGAGGTCTCCGCCGTGTACCCGTTGATCGAGGAGCGCTGTGGCGTGACTCGCTCTTAGCGCCTTCCTTATCAGCCAAGCGTTTAACTTCCTTGTACTCAGATATCGTCCTCTTTCGCTCATACAAGATTTATTCAGACTTTGTTCAATGGACACAGGACCGTATGTATCTACCTGCGATATGTTCTTGCACCATTGTAACCTCATTTGGGAAGCAGCTCTTGGAAGAAAAAGATACGTGTAAAGCTCTCAGGCAAGATTCGAAATTCTTTTTCATCTAGTACCGTTATATTATGACTTATCCGCCATCGACCCAGACATCAGTGGCTATGATTTCCCCGAGCAACGCGAGTACTATGTTGTGGCTGCAGTCAACAACGAGGTATCAAAGACAACGCCTGTGAAGAGTACGGAGCCGTCGTGGAATAAACCGTTGTACTTGTGAGTCACAATGTGCCCGACATCGCAGCTGATCTAAAGGCTAAACAACGGTCCAGTGAGGGGCGCGGTATGTCCAAGCTCAAACTCAAAGTGTTCGAAGTGCGCCGGTGGTGGTTACTGCCAGATAAGTTGATTGGCGAATTGGAGGAAAAAATCGAAACACTCCTTGCACTGGACGACAATGGAGGCAAGGTCTTCTCTTCTTCGCTGTCGAGCGGGTATTGATTTTGTTTTTAGCTGTCGAACGCAAGCTCCACAAGGACTCGAAAGATATCTCGGCTGGAATCCAGTTTGTCATACGGGAGGTTGCGGAAGGTCTCGCGAATGGAGCTGTGCGTCCCTTTCCTCACCATCTCAAAGTCGTACTCACTGTTCACAGGGGGATAGTTTCGGCGTAAATGTGCTCGCTTCTGGGGTGGATCCGATCGTAGAGTGAGTTCTTCGAACTTGATGCAAAATGATGCCCTGACCATGTTGTGGTTAGCATCGTCGCCATCCATGGTCTGGACGGGCACGCTATGACATCATGGACTGCAGCGAACGACACGCTGTGGCTCCGTGATCTTCTTCCTAAGAGGATTCCTCGCGCGCGCATCTTGACCTACGGCTACAATGCTAACACGCGAGGCAACAAATTGGCAAATGAATCTATATACAGTATCGGGCAAAAGTTGTTGACTGACTTGGCCACGGACCGGGATGGTAGTAATGTCAGTCATAAAGAGCACCATTGTCATTCATATTGATCTCAGCCTCTTGCAGATACAACAACGGCCTATAATCTTCGTGGCGCATAGTCTCGGTGGCATTGTCCTTAAAGATGTATGCCAAATTGATACTTTTCTGGGAGACACTGTCATAATTTCTGCTAGACCTTGATCCATGCCGATAAACATGAATATGCTTCATACAAGGCTATTGAGCGTTCAACCTATGGAATTCTCTTTTTAGGAACACCACACCAAGGAACTGCAGCAGTTGATCTGGCCACCTTGATTCTTCGGATCCTGCCAGTGGGGTCCTCCAATATCATTCTCAGTGATCTTGGACTTCAGAATAAAGTTCTGCAACAACAGCAGGATCAATACAATCAAATCGGTCCTAGATATGCTACCAAGTGCTACTATGAAATGCATCCTACTGAACTTCCCCTAGGCAAGATGAAAGTGGGTGGTATTTCTGGTGACACCATCAATTTATCTGAAGTGCTCTTTTAGCTTGTAGACCGTCCGAATGCCATCCTCCCTGAAACAATCAACTCACAGTCCCTTGGTCTGTATAGAGATCATGTTGACATTTGCAAGTTTGGTGATCACACAGAGCAAGATTTCAAAACTGTTTTTTTCCATCTATCTGAAATGGTGGTGGCTGCTCCGTCAAAGATAACAAAGATATGGGAGGAGCATGAGAAGCTCCAGAGTTTGTGATATCTTTCTTAATTGTGGGATTGATGATTGTATCTATCTTTTATATAGAATTTATTCAATCTGGATCCAAGAATAGTAATCCTCTTCAAGGGACATCTGTTTATCATGTGTATGGTGAAACTATCTGTTTATATTATGAAATACTGACAAGTTATAAACAGCCCTCTTGATCTACCACCACGGCCTCTAGAGATCTTTGGTCGAGAAAAAGATCTTGAGAGAATAGTTGCTGTCATTCAAGAGAACAAACATCCAGTCATCCATGGTCTTGGAGGAATTGGCAAGACAGCTATTGCTCGGAATGTCATGCAAACATTTGACAATGGGCACTTCAAGCGGCAAGAGTTCATCCGATGCCATACATTATGCACTGCACAAGACTTGATTGCACAACTTCTGCGACTTGTTAAAACTGATGAGAATGGGATTACTGCAATCATCAAGGTTCTTAAGACTAATCCTACTTTTCTCATCCTCGACAACTTTGAGACTCTTTGGGACCGAGATGGAGAAAATGTTGCTGTTCTTCTTTCACAGATTGCAGATATTTCTCCATCAACAATCTTGATTACCACTCGTACATCCACCTTACCTGATCACTCTGATCTGGTTGATTACTTCACAAGCATCCTACTGAGGCCCATTGATCAAGTAGCATCAAAGAAGCTGTTTATCAAGAAAGCCCCCAGGCATGCTGATGATGCTGATCTAGGGAAGCTCCTTGAGCTTTTGGATGGCTATCCTCTGGCCATTTCACTGGTTGCAACTCGTGCTGCCAAGATGAGCAGCACCCTTAGTTCTGTGATCAACTTATGGAAGAAAGAGGTTGCATCATATGATAGCACTTTGAGGTCCAAGGAACAAAGCCTTGAGATCTCCTTGAAGCTATCCATCCATGGCCCTATTATGGAATCTGCTCCATCAGCTCTTGGTCTTCTGTCATTTATTGCCCACTTTCCTCATGGTGTATATCTCAATACTTTGCATAAGCTTGAGAACCCACCAGGCATTGCAAAGGCAGTAACTGCTTTGATTGATTGTTCACTGGCAGATATTGTTTCTGCTGGCACTATTGAAAGATCTCGGAAGTGTCCTGATCTCCAGTTTGAACTAGAGGAGAATGATTATGGTTTTGAACAAATCTGTCTTCTTGTTCCTGTGGCAGATTTTGTTCGCCAGCACAATGAATGGAGAAATGAACATTTCCAGCAACTTGTTTTGTCTGTTGCAAATCTTCATTCCAGACGGGCAAAAACCATCTTTGGGAGTCATTTACTTGTACGGGAAAGTTGGGAACGACTACTTATGGATGATGCTCATCATTTATTTGATGGCTCATTGATAGTCTTGCAGCTTTTTCAATCTCTTGAGCAGATATCAGATTTGTATGATATCCACTCTTTCTCAAGTATAACCCGCAATCTCATTCTTGGATACCCACTCTTGTTTCGTATTCACTGGAAATTCCATGAAGCAGTTAACTTCTTCAAAAAGGTTACTTTGGCTAAATTATCTTCAAGATCATGATACTGATAAGTGCCCATTGTACAGATTCTCAGTTGTACTGATAAATCCTCTCAAACTCTCCTTTGTGCTGTCTCCAATTTTGCAATTGCTTCTGGTATTTTCTTTACAAATGGAGAAGAACAAGAGGCACAACCATATTTCCAGGTAAATCTCTGACCATATAACTCAGCCAATATTGCATATCTCATGTCTTTTCACATAGGCAGCACAGAAGTGTGCATCATCTATCAATGATTCTGAACTAGAATTTCATTGTTTCTATGGTCTTGGGCAATTGGAACACCTTAAATATCCTCAGCGTATAGATTACTATGAAAAGGTGTGAACTTTGTTACTAACTAGACAAATATTGAACTGAAATTTTTACAGGCAATTAAGTGTGCTTCAATTGAGTTGAAACCAGGTGCATATGAGAAACTTGGAGATCTTGATGGTCTCCCACGGCATCAGCGTGAGATGCATTTTAAGGAGGTCTGTAATATGCATTCTAGTTTTAAAGAACAAAACTGAACATTTTAGAAGGGGCTCAATTATGCAGACAAGTTCTGGAAAGCTTCTTTGTTTGAAGATCTGGGAGATCTTAAAGGATCAGAAATGTCTCATTCAAAGTCTTGGTTCTATGACCATAATTTAAATTTATTGGAAATTTCTGAGCAGCAGAAATGTTACTATGAACAGGCAAGGGATTCTTGTCATCAGATATGATATTTAATCTTCTAATAATACCATATTATTAGGCTCTCAAATATGGTAACAGCCATCAGAAATGTCGCATATACCATTCTCTTGGAGGCATTGAAGAATTGCCAACTTTAGAACGAAAGGACTATTTCATTAAGGTAATTTGTGTAACCATTATCTACAATAAACATTAACCAACATCATTCAAGGGTGTTCAAAATGCTTTAACCAATATGCATATGTGGATACAGTTAACTGGCCTTGCACAACTGGAAGAGCTTTCAGTCTCTGACCGTAGAGATTACATTAAATCAGTGAGTGTGTCCTATTTTTTAGATGGGCAATTGTACATAACATGTCTATTAAAGATGCTTGACTCAGAAGTAGATGATGGCCTTGAAAAAGCCTTGGGTTATTTTGTGTTGGGTGACTTGTATGCCCTTCCAAAGTCTGAAAGAAAGGTATATTTGGAGAAGGTAAGGACTACAGTCCTAATTGTGATAGTATTGTTTTCTGATTTAAACAATTGAAATAATAGGCACTTACATACCTGAAAGAGGATATGCCAATCCCTTTTTGGATTGAGGGTTATCAAGATAAACCTTTTTGGCAGAATATCAGGGATGAGGTTGAGGAGAAATTGGGCCAACTTGAAGATTCAGATTTTATTTTTGGGTAATTGTTATCTTGAAGCACCAGTGTTTTAGATATTGTGCAAATGGTTTTAGCAGTATTCAGCCTGGTATCTCTTCTCATCTTATATCTAGTTTGCATGCCTACCAGTAGCCAAAGTACTGGCATGTATACCATATGTATTTCAATTGCTATGTAGGGCTATGATATATTTAAACTTTATTTCAAATTGCAGAAGTAAACCAAACTTGAATAGTGGAAACATGAGTTGCAAATCATCATGATCTATGGTAGTTAGCACTCAGTGTAATTCTCCACATCAACACAAGAAACTACTAGTGGAGATGTGCTGAGTCTTTCTAGGCTCTAGCTATGCCCAAGACAACATAGTTGTAGTGATGATGCCTATGTACATGTGACTCTGCTACTGACTACCCAGTCACATCACTACCTGGAGTAGGTGACCACTCACCCTACTCCATCTGCCCATCTCCCAAATGACGATGTCCTCATTGCCACAAAAAAAGAGGAACAAGAACAATAGGTATAAAAAATAATGTAACAATGAAGCTAAGAAAATGCTATGGTTGATAAAAAAAATATGGCAAGAAACAACTCAACACGGTGGTGTCCATCCCAAAGCATGAAGGGCATGGCTTAAGTCAACGAGATGGGGGTCTTGATCCCAGTCGAGCTTTGGAGCAGGAGGAGCAGGAGGAGCAGGTGCTACTCCAAAGGGCACAATGACAACAGGTCATCCTGGTCCAATACCGGAGGGATGGCGTCAAGTGATAAAAGGTTGAGCTAAACTATAAAGATTTTGAGACAGAAAAAATTGTGGGGGGGCTCGTTGTTGCCTTGTTCATTGTTGAAGGGTCCCAAATGGCTGTGTATGGCCTGTCTTCAGAATCGAGAGATCCTGCAGTGGCGGATACATGTTGGGTGGGGCTGGCATCAACACTGCATCTTCAGCCCAGGGCTCAATGGGATTTCGACAAGAGATGGGGGTGGCAAAATGGTGGCAGAGGGGGATTCGGATACAGCAGCAGCTGTGAAAGGTGCAGGAGATGGTGAAACGACTGGTTTAGGGCTGAGCTGGGATGAACGGGGGTATACAGGGATGCAGGCAGCAAACGGGGAGCTTCCCTGTGTGTAGACAATGTAGGTGGGGGCATAGATGATGTGGAAATGCAGGGGGGTATCGGCATTGTCATCTGTGATGTAGTAGGGGCAGTGGGGGGCTCAGGGTGTCGAACAGGGGTTACGGGAACGAGCTGGGGGAGCACTGATGGTCCAGGGAGTGTGTGCCATTGATTTTCGGGTGCCAGGTTTTGTTCTGAGAGTGGCAGGAGTGGGGGAGTGGGGGTCATTGAATATGACATGGTAGTTTCACCAGGTGGTTTGATGATTTTGATGGGGGTCTGTGGGACGAGATGGGGGATGCTGGGAGGTGTTCTGGGCTTTCGTTTGGAGTCCTGGGGTGAGCAGGGTCATTCTGTTGAGTAAACAACATGTTTTGATGAGGACATTTGCTTGTCCTCTTGTAACGTCATTTGTTGGGCTATAGACTGTTTATGTACATCGTTTGGGGCCTGGCACTTAGTATACGAGGTGGTAGCGGTGGTCTGGCAGCTAGTTGTCACCCTAGTAGTCGTTCCACGGGTGGTTGCAACAGTTTTCGTTGCCATTGTAGGTTGTGACATGGAAGTGGCAGTAGCAAGCTCAGGATGTGAAACGGGGGGCTGGGGAGTTGTGGGAAGCATTGTGGATCGTCATTGTGGACAGTGGGGGCTGTAGGGTTCATCCATAGAAGAAACGATGCATTCTGATGAACGTGTCTCCCCATAGTCCCATAACTCCGTTTGCTGGGCTGTAGACTTCCTGTGTACGTCGTTTACAGCTAGGTGAATGATCTCTGAGGTAGGACTAGCCATCTGAGTGCTAGCTGTGGCCCAGAATGTCATTTTGGGAGCAGTTGCAGCAGGTGTGAGCATCGTTGTTGATGATGACATGGTGGTGACACTGGGGGCTTCAAGGTGCGAGAATGGAGGCAGGGGAGTGTGCTGGGGAGCTGTGGGTCGACTTGGAAGCAAATGCCATCATTTCTGAGCAGTTGGGGGAAGGGGCCCGCGCTGGAAAACCAGACGTGTCGTGGTTGTCGACGATGTTGATGGCGTTGACGACTGTGACATGGCCAGTGATGGTGGGCTGGTGGGGGTTATGTTGAAGGGTGCCATTTGTGTATCCACGTCAACTGTGGTGGTGGCTTCAGTCTGGGTGCTAGAGTCATTCCATGCTATTAGTTCGGCCTGGTTCGATGCTATGGCCTTTGCGACTTCCGTTACGAGCATCAGACTCCCTTCCTCGACCGATACACAGTGGCCATAGCCATGCTCCCAGTTACCTTCATCCTTCTCCTTTGTCTGTCTATTCTCTTCGCATCTCTTCATCCCTTCCTCAAGACCTTCCTTTCTTCCTATCTCCATGCCTCATTTGTATTCTTCACGTGTGTACACTTCATATTCTTCTTTCCATGCTGCTGTTGCCTGCTCACTCTCCTGTACTGCCTCTGCCCATCCTTCATCTCTTCCTTTTCCATATCCCGTCATCCATCCTTTCTCTAGATACTCTTGTAGCACATCTCATAGGTCTTCAATAATCACGTTGGCTGTTGTTGCAGTAGTGGACAGTTTACATAATTTTTTTAATGGTTGATTCAATGTGTTTGGCCGCGATCGACATTGTAGATGGCTTGGTAGTCGAGTCATTGTCTGGTGCTGGTGAAGCTGTAGTTGTGGCTGTGGAGACATGCGTCTCATCCATGCTGTCGGTTACAGACATGTTTGCTGTGGTATTTGTTGCTGGTGGGGCTGTGGTAGTGTCATCATTGGGTAGCAATGGTTCTGACGTGGCATTTGGTGCTGTACTCGATGCCATCATTACAGTGTTTATGGCTGCAATGTTTGCATTCATGTTAGATGTGCTCTCGTGCCATTTCTTCTTTTGGGCTCGTTTCCCTTGTCCTGGTCCTGGCATACTGAGTGTGATAGACAACAAAAAAAAAGCTGAGGAGGCTGGTAAACTGGTGCTGGGTTCTGTGTGACTGAGGTGCTGAGGGACTGCTAGACTGGGGTTCTGTGACTATGACTGGGTGCTAGAGCTGAAGACTTGAGTGCTAAAAATAAGACAAAGCAGATGTTGGCATGTTATGACATGGCTCGCAAGAATCAAAAGCTAGAGTGCCAGAAATAGACCAAAGCAGCTGTGAGTGCGTCGAATCACGCTCTCATCACCAAGATGGAGATGTACCGAGTCTCCTAGGCTCTAGCTATGCCCAAGACAATGTAGTTGTAGTGATATTGCCTATGTACATGTGACTCTGCTACTGACTACCCAGTCATTTGACTACCTGGAGTAGGTGACCACTCACCCTACTCCACTAGCCAAGCAGTAAGTGAGTGTATTCTGAGATCCATGCAGTGTTACTTGTGCTAGAGGGCCACCCACTGCTTTGCATGGCATGTCCAAGTTCCTTCAAGCTCTGGCAAGTCAATTATGGCTGTTCACAACCATGAAAGTTGCATTTCCATGGGGACAAAATTGATTCACCTTGTGTTCCCTTATTACCATTTCAATGGCTGCCTTGTGTTTTGTTATTTGGTTATTGAAGCTTGTATCCCCTCCTCATGCATTGCATGTTTTACAAAGCCAACCCTCACATTGGGGCTCGATAGCAGTGTTTGTGGACAACTCAGGATGTCCCATAGAGCATCAACACATGAGAGAGGGACTCCAGTTGCTTTACTGAGGAACTCTTCAATGCTGGGTGGCAAGACATCAGGTGCACATTTAGGATTGGATTGATCAAGTGGTAGTGGCAGTTGTATATCCCTCTTCAACTGGGCTGCTAGTCAAATGAATTGATGTATTTCACCAAGTGTAATCCTGCACAACACTTGGTGCTGCTTGAGCTCCTGGAACACACACGCATACCCCATGAAGGGCTGTATGTAGCTGGACGCGAGGAGAGAAATGTTACATTCTGGCATGTCCCCTCGAAATTCAAGTGGAATATACACAAGAAGGCTCACAATGTCGCTACATCTACCAAGATCTCTGTGGGTTGACACCCTTGGACGTCTTTAGATTACCTTAAACCCCAAGTCGAAAAGGCGGTTTGTAAGGATTGGCACATGCAGTTCTCAGATCCAGCATATTGTGGCTGGCACTTCCTCCAACTCAAAGGAGTGGGAGGGAAGCCTGTTTTACCCTTGACTCACAAGGGTGGGCCTTGGCTGAAAGTTATGGGAACCAGTACCACTGGCATTTCCCAAGCCACTCGTATGATCACTGGCCATGCTCCCTTAGGAGAGTATCATCATTGTTTCTCCCTCGACGGGGAGTACCAATGCTGATGTCTCGGCCCCAAAATACAAACTCGGGACCATGTTCTATGTGTCTGCCCTGCGGTGGATCACACTGAAACTCATGCAAGTCCTGACTCCATCGAGGGCTTCTATGAATTCTTGGACACCAACCCTGCACTTGGGTCGTTCACCCCACTAGCGTGGGATCCAGGATAGGTTGTGTGCGCAGGGCGTATGACCCCCGTCTGGTTCTGACTAGTGTAATCGGTATGCCGGGGTGGCTGTGGAGCACCAGGTGAGTCTGTCAACCCTCATAAAGGGGGCCTGCCCATGCTCAGGAGCAACTGTCAGGGTGGGGGGACACAAAACCAGATACCGGTTCGGGGAGGCGCCTGAGCGCTTCCAGATCCTCTGTCGGTTGCATGTTACAGCTATTATGCTGGATACGCCTTTTCCGAGCTGAGAGGCTCACATCGGGGCAGCAATTTCCCCTAAATCTTGCACACATCACTCATTGCTCCTTGACTTGTTACAACCACCATAAACAGTGGTAAACACCTCTGCTCAACATTGCTCACGACGTCGACACTTCAATTTACATCTGATATTTCACCATCACAAATGCTCTCCAGGCCTGGCCTGATTTGCTAAGGGATCTGTCCATCCAATCTCTGGGGATGCCTCGGGCACTGTTTCTGACAGTGTCTGCTATCCGTCTCATTCTCCTGGGCTTCGAGGATCCTGACTAGGTGAGTGATGTCTATGAAAGAGTAGTCTGGGTCCCTAGGGGGGCTTAGAGTGGGTGTGGGATGCCTGCTTCAATGCTCGCCCAAGTCGATGCACTCATTTAGTTGGGGGAGGTCTGGCTTAGGGGGAGGGACATCTTTACTGGACTGCTGGTTGTCTCTGAGGCTTCCAACCTCCATGCTCTGTGAGTCACTACTGACTACCTGTCCAGAATACACCATTTGGTTTTTTTTTTTTTTGGTCAAAAATTTATAACATGGCGGCCAAATGCAGTCCGCAGCAGAGACATACAAATGAAGTACACTACACCCGTCGCTTCTTGTCTTCCTACTGTGACGTGCACAGCCACGAAAAACTTCGTCGACACCGTTTTCACACTTTGCAGCTCAATCCGTCCACGATCTCAGTGATCCGGTATAACCAGCGTCTTATCAATGCATGTCAGAATCACAACCTAGAAGAGGGGGGAGATTGGGTGAAGCAATGGACGAGGGGAGACCTTCCAGATCGGGTACGCCTAGAACTCCTGGCGACGATCCAATTGACTCTCTGCGGCTCTCTTCGAGCTGCAGATCCACACAGAACGTTCCCTCAGTGGGCCCACACAGGACCCAAAGAGGCTCTCCAACCCCCTCCCCCTATGGGGTGGGAATTATTACTCCGCAAGCACAGTGATTCAGCGTGCCAGTGCTATCTCCCAGGCGGGCTACCTTGTGCCCTGCACCTCCTACCACCCCTTCCACACCTGCTTCACAGTGGGCTGATGACACGGTGACATCCCACCCCAATCCTGTGATACAGGACACAGAGATGGCAAGCGATGCTGACGATGATTGGGCTGGTCCAGTCACCTTTGCGAACGACTTGGGGGAATACGCTACAGGATTCAGAACCGTCCTAGGGAGGACAGGATCCAGATGACTGACTGCTGAAGAATGGCAGATCATTGCCGAACAGCTTGGTGCAGTGATCACAGCAGCAGCAGCGATGGGCATCGACTGCAACTCGGGGAACACCACCCTCCAACGAGCAATCGACAAGGCAGCTGGTGGAAGTGGATGACCTAGGTCGGGCACTGTCACCAACGACCCTCACGACATCCCAAGGACGGAGTATCTGGAGGGATGGGATGGGCAACGCCCCCCCCCTCACAAATCTGCGAGGTCTCGAGGCCCTAAGGGAGCTCGACCTCTTCCTAAACCCCCAATAGGGGGCACTTCTTTGTCATGGGGTAGAGGACCTCCTCCCCCTGTGAACTGGTCAATCAAGCCTTTGGGCAAGGGGACCTTTGCTCAGGTCGCTCGTTTCCCTGGGGGACGAGCACCTAACACATCCATGGACGGCCTTGTGCGACTAGCCAAGGCATTCCCTGAACTTCCTACCGACAAACTGGCTGATATTCAGCAGCACATCAGTCCATCCAGGCCCAAAGTTGCAAAACCTTCGCCCACTGTCCACAGTCCATCGAGAAGACAGGTCCTAGTACACATTCGCCCACCCTTAGAGGAGGGAGCGAACCCTGCTGACTTCCTTGACCACGTCAGGATTACCCTCGCTCTGCACCACTCCAAGCTAGTGGCCCAGTCTGCGTCTCTACATGCTGGGAATATCTCGGTATCAACTGACGTTGTGGCCTCAGAGGAGGACCTTCATTGCTTCAAGGAGGCCGCCCACAAGGCATTCCCCTTTGCATTGCAAGTAGATGCAGTGTTACCCACATCCACATCGTACCTCAAATTGGTCGATGTGCCATATATCGCTAATGACAAGGCTATTATGCCTGATGTCATTATAGCTCACCTGGGGAAGTCAGGAATATCTGACCTCACTATGCTGCAGGTCCCCCCATGGGTTGTACGGGATTCAAAGATGTTGGATACATGCACCGTATATCTTAACATCGCTGACTCAGTCAGTGGTGCATGAGCAAAAGCTCTTATCGGGTGTGGCATCCAATTTGGTCGCTACGTCGCTTATGTGAGGGCTGCCAGAGCTAATCCTGGGCTGCCACTATGCCAACGCTGCTGGAAGTGGGGTCATCCCACCCCAGCATGCAGAGCCCCGCAATCGAAATGCCCGTTTTGTGCAGGACCCCACTGCAAAGAGCACCATCGTGCTCTAGCGGGATGCTGTAAGGGAAACACTAAGGCGAACCCTCCTGTACCAGCCACCCCAGAGGGGGTAGCCTGTCCCCACCCAGCTAGGTGTCTAAACTGCCGGAAGAATCACGCGTCTGACAACCATTGATGCAATTTTTGGTGTCATCACTTCGATCGTGAGTGGATCCTAGCATGCTACCACGAGGTGAGTCTGAGACGTCTGTCTCACTCCCCTCTTTCTCACCCTCCCGCAGGACGCGGTGGTCAAACGTAAATGAGAGACAGACTTAGATCTATCCCTTGCTTGCGAGTATTTAGTCAGAATGTAACCGTAATTGGGGGTACATGGACTCGTTACTGGCAGATTTTATAGATGATTATGATTTGCTTTTCATTCAAGAGCCTCCCTGGAGACTCATAAGACATGCCCCCTCTGCCCACAACAGGGAAGGGGAAGAAGTTATTGGTGCACCGATGAGCCCAAACTGGGGCCTGTTAGTACGTCCATCAGAAATAGACTCCCCCCCATGTGTTGCTGTATACTTTGCAAACAACATCGCCAATCTAAGACCAGGCCTCCATCGAGACCTGATTGACAACCGTGACATTCTACTGTTCTCACTGGGAATAGGAGAAGATGTCATGTTATATGCAAACCTCTACTCTGACAGTCAGCACTCAGCTATTACGTTCCTGTACGAGAACGTCATGCTAATTCCTTGCCTCCACTTCATGTGCGGTGACTTGAACATGAGACACGCTTCCTGGGATCCCCAGGGGCCTGAACACTCGATTCATGCTGACCACTTGGTGGAAACGGCAATGGCTCTAGGGCTAACGAGAGCCCTCCCAGTTGAGGAGGGACCCACTCACTTTCCCCCACAACAGGGCTTTCACCCAATGGTGATCGACCTGATGTTCATGGATCTCAGATTTATACTGTACTGTGAGATTATTCCCAGACCTAGGAGTACGTCTGACCATGCCCCCCTGACACTGACGCTACCTGGCCTGGGATCCCTGGTCCCGGTTACCAAGTGGTCGATCAAAAAAGGCTCAGAGGAAGAAGCATCATACCTGGACGCTGTCTCCTCTGCTTTAAACCCATGGCTTAATTGGCAAGGGAACACATCGGCAGAAATAGACGAGGTTGTCTCGGCAATATCGACTATTTTAACCAAAGAGTGGGATACCCACTCCAAGGAATCTTGCCTAGGCAAGTCGTCCAAAGGATGGTGGACAGACAAATGCAGTGGTGCCCTAGACGCTTACAGAGCCTCCCAAGACGAGGAGGACTGGAAGCACTACAGGAAAGTCATGCGACATGCAAAGCATGACTTTTTCGATGACCATATCCAAGAAGTGGCGACGATGAATAGAACTCGTCAATATAACCTCCCGTCATACGAGGCAATCTCTTATTGGGGAGAACCTTGCAACAATCTGGAGTCCCTCTGGGCTGCCCTTGATGGGTCCTATAACACTGCCTCAGATCGAGTAGTCGATCTGAGCATTCTAGATGAACTTGATCCTGTGCCTGAAAGGGTCTGGGTCCCGTCATGGAAATGAAAGAAGCGCTTAATGCGTGTTCTTCCCGATCTGCTCCAGGTCCCGATCATGTTACATGGTCGCACCTAAAACACTGGTGTACAAACCCAGAGGTGGCAGGTCTCATCACCCGCATCGCTAAGGCATGTATCACTGCTGGCCATTGGCCGGCTCACTTCAAGGAATCCCTGTCGGTAATCATCCCGAAACCAGGGAAACCTAACTATTCTACCCCAAAGTCATTCAGACCCATCATCCTGCTGAACACTCTGGGCAAATTAGTCGAGAAGATGTTGTCTAGACAACTTCAATTTGACGGAGTAGCACACGAGGCCTTTGAACAGAACCAGTTCGGAGGCGTCGCCCAGCGTTCCACTGAAGATGCGGGAATCTACCTCACCCACCTTGTTAGAGCAGGATGGGCCAAGGGACTCAAAACCAGCATTGTTGCTTTTGACATCGCCCAATTCTTCCCCTCCTTGAACCACCAGGTTCTACTGGAGCTTATCTCTCGGTCAGGATTCCCTGCGCAAGTAGTAAATTTCTTCTGTTCATATCTGGTCAGTTGCAAGATGACCTACAAATGGAACACTTTCTCATCTGGCTCCTTTGCAGCCTATGTGGGAGTGGGACAAGGGTCTGCCTTGTCCCCAGTCTTATCAGCGTTGTATCTGACACCCATTATGAAGCTCTTCAGGAGAAGCGACATCGGCAGGAATGTCGATCTCATGTCTTATGTGGACGATGGCACACTCATCGCCCGCTCTTCACAGTTGGAGGATAATCTCCCCCTTCTCAAAGAAGCGTATGGATGGATCTTCCAGGCGTTCACCTCCCTCAGACTTGTCTTAGAACATGACAAGTCAGAGATATTTCACTTTTCAAGGTCAAGGAGATTCACTCCCCTACCTATAGACCTCGGCTTTGCTCCTTACACAGGCAATACCCCTCTCAAACCCAAAGTCACCTGGAGGTACCTTGGGTTTTTCTTTGATTGCAAACTCTCCTTTAAGGAGCATACGCGATTCTACTCCACCAAAGCCATCACTATGGCGAGGGCAATGGGAATGCTCGGCAATTCTGTAAGAGGGTTAACTCCCATGCAGAAGCGCCTCCTCTACCGCTCATGTGTCATACCCATTATGACATACGGGCTGAGACTCTGGCACTTCAAAGGCGCACGCGTCAAGGGTGTCATCAAAACTCTGGCCCAGGTGCAGTCCATCGCTGTATGCTGGATCCTCGGTGCATTCCGAACTACCCCCATCGGTGGTCTGGAGAGTATCGCAGGACTGCTGCCCATGCAGTTGTTACTGCATCGTTTAGTCGACAGAGGGGTCTTCAGGACCCCCCTACTGGCTCCTTCACACCCCCTAAGAGCGATCTTAGGGCCCAATCACGTCGGCACCACCCACCCTCATGAGCTAGGACTCTGGGGAGGGAACGTGCTCGACACACTGACACTATAAGGCCCATCTGTCGCTTTGGCTGCAGCTCTGGCCCTTGTACCAGGCGATGAATTCGACCCCTTCAGGGAAGAAAACACACCCAGAAACAGAGTGAAGGATTTATTCCCCACTCGCTTTTCCTCTCATCGCCTCACCTCCAAGGAGGATGGAGCGAGGAATTCTTACAGGAGTGACCTCGACAAGGCCTGGGCCTCTGCCCAAGTAGAGGATGACACTCTCGTCGTTGCAGTGGACGCTTCAGTGCCCACAGATGCAAAATACCAAGCCGTCACCTGTGCTCTTGTCTTCAGACAGGGAGAACAGGTGGATCACATTGTCTCAGCTTCTGGGAGGAGAACCCCCCTGGAAGTCAAACTCTTTGCTCTCCAACTAGGCGTCTCTGCTGCTTGCAGTAGGGGATGCAAAAAGCTGGTGATATTCTTGGACTCTACCATGGGCATTGAGTCCCTCATAGACCCAAAACCACGCTCTGGGCAGATCTTTGCTCTGGACACTTGTCGCTCACTTTGCCCCTGGCTAGCTGGGGACGAGGAGAGAAACGTCACATTCTGGCATGTCCCCTCAAAATTCGAGTGGAACGTGCACAAGAAGGCTCACAATGTAGCTACATCGACCAAGATCTCCATGGGCAGACACCCATGGACGTCTCTAGACTACCTTAAAAATCAGGTCGAAAAGGCCGTTGTAAGGATTGGCACACCCAGTTCTCAGATCTGGCGGACCATGGATGGCATTTCTACCAGCTCAAAGGAGTAGGTGGAAAACCGGTGCTACCCTCAACTCACAAAGGTGGGCCTTGGCTGAAAGTAATGGGAAACAACACTACGATGACTTCCCGTGCAACTCGTATGATCACTGGCCATGCTCCCATAGGGGAGTATCGTCACCGTCTCTCCCTCGATGGGGAGTACCAATGTTGGTGCCTTGGCCCCGAGATTCAAACTCAGGATCATCTATTACGCATCTGCCCTGCGGTGGATTGCAAAGAAACTCGTGCAAGCCCAGACTCTGTCGAAGGCTTTCACAAATTTTTGGACAATAATCCTGTATTAGGATCGGTCACCCTGCTTGCATGGGATCCAGGATAGGTTGTGCGCGCAGGGTGTATGACCCCCATCTGGTTCTGGCTAGTGTGATCGGTATGTTGGGGTGGCCGTAGGGCACCAGACGAGTCCATTAACCCTCACAAAGGGGGTCTGCCCGTGTTCAGGAGCGACTGTCAGGGCCAAGGGACACAACACCAGGTACTGGTTCAGGGAGGCACCTGAGTGCTTCCAGATCCACTGTCGGTTGTGCGTTATGGCTTCGACGCTGGCTATGCCTTCCTTTCCGAGCTGGGAGGCTCACGTCGGGGTGGCAGTTTCCCCTAAATCTTGCACTCATATCCGTAGAGTCTTGGGGAACGCGACATTGTCAAGCTTGGGTTGTCGGTACACCACCAATGGCAAGTCCATTTACTCGATAAAGGGGGCCCCCTTAGTGGTCATCTCAGCTATCCAGGTGGTTGGTGTGAAGATCAGCAGGAGGAGGACTTGGGCTGGGCATAGTGTACTCTGTTTGTATGTCTCTACCGCAGACTGCGTTTGAGCATTGCATTATAAATTTTTGACCCAAAAAAAAAAAAAAAAATTCTGGACACTGTGTCTGAAAGGGCCTGGGTTCCATTCTCTGCCACAGAAATGAAAGAAGCGCTCATGGCGTGTTCTTCCCATTCCGCTCCAGGTCCTGATCATGCCACATGGTCGCACCTAAAACACTGGTGTAGCAACCCTGAGGTAGCGAGTCTCATCACCCTCATAGCTGAGGCATGCATCACTGCAGGACATTGGCCTGCTCACTTCAAGGAATCCCTGTCGGTAATAATTCCAAAACCAGGGAAACCTAATTATCCTATGCCAAAGTCATTCAGGCCCATTGTGCTCCTGAACACTCTGGGCAAACTGGTCGAAAAAATGCTGTCTCAACGGCTTCAATTCAATGGAGTAGCACACGAGGCCTTTGAACAAAATCAGTTCGGAGGTGTTGCCCCACGTTCCACAGAGGATGCAGGAATCTACCTCACCCACCTTGTCAGGGCAGGTTGGGCTCAGGGCCTCAAAATGAGCATTGTCGCCTTCGACATTGCTCAGTTCTTCCATTCACTGAACCACCAGGTTCTGTTGGAGATAATCTCTCGGTCGGGGTTCCCTATGCAAGTGGTGAACTTCTTCCGGTCATACCTCGTGGGTCGCAAAATGACTTACAAATGGAACACCTTCTCATCTGGCTCCTTTGCAGCCAATGTGGGGGTGGGACAGGGCTCTGCCCTATCCCCTGTCTTATCGGTGTTATACTTGATGCCCATAATGAAACTCTTCAGAAGAAGCGAGATCGGCCACAAGGTCGATCACATGTCTTATGTGGACGATGGCACCCTCATCGCCTGCTCAGCACGAATGGAGGATAATCTCCCCCTTCTTAAAGAAGCATATGGCTGGATTTTCCAGGCATTCACATCCCTCAGACTTGTCTTGGAACACGACAAGTCCGAGATATCAGCGCTCCTTGACTTGTTACAACCACCATAAACAGTGGTAAACACACCTGCTCAATGTTGGTAGCAACGTCGAGACTCCAATTTTTGTCCGATTTTCGATCGGATTTCACCATCACGAACGCTCTCGGCGTCTCCAGGCCTAGCCTGATTTGCTAAGAGATCCGTCCATCCGATCTCTGTGGATGCCCCGGTCATTGTTTTTGACAATGGCTGCTATTCGTCTCATTCTCCTGGGCTTCGAGGATCCTGACCAGGTGAGTGTTGTCTATGAAAGAGTAGTCTGGGTCCCTCTGGGGGCTTAGAGTGGGTGTGGGATGCCTGCTTCAATGCTTGCCCAAGTCGGCACACTCGCTTAGTTGGGGGAGGTCTGGCTTAGGGAGGAGGGACATTATCACTGGACTGCTGGTCATCTGGGAGGCTTCCAGCCTCCATACTCTGTGAGTTTCTACTACTAGAGACATGCTACACTGACTACCTGTTGGAATACACCATTGTTAAAAGGGGCCGGGCGATGGTGCCCCCTGGCGGCTAGGCCTACACCTCGGTGGCCACTTTTCACCACTATCCCTCTACCTCCAGTGCTCACTCCTCTGGGGTGTTATGACCCGGGTTCAATCTTCTCCCACTGAGCTACAGGATGTTTCCCCCTCGGAGCGTTCGGAGGCAGTATCGGGTGGACCCAGAATAGAGATAAGGGACCAACTGTTATCAATGGCACGCTATGTATTTTGATTTCTACTATCATCTACTAGCATTAACTTCCCCTCTCAATGCCTAAACTGCGAACCAGAGTCCAAACACCACGCTGGGGTCTACACAACCCCTCCCTGATTACGGGCAACATCTATGAAGATGACGTCCAAGACTATGACACCCGGTATGATCAAGACGATCCGGAGGTAGCTACTGCCCTAAGAGCAGTCAGAGATCTGTGGGCCGGAGAAGACCTCTCCAACCCTGACAATGATGATGACGAGGACTCTCTTGCTATGCAAGAGGCCCTCGATTACACCGAGAGCAGCCCCAAACTAGCCTCAAGGCAAACAATCGACTGTGTGCTGTGGGCGCAGGATGTCCATGTCGCACATAAACAATGGACTCGCAGTCTCGAACGTGAGGACATGTATACTCAGGAGCTCGGCATCGCCAAGCTCTTCTATCCGGAGGCATCCCCTGCCCCGTTACCCCCTTTGCCCCCCATCCCTGAGTTGGTGGAGGACGAAGTGCCGCTATCTGTGAATGAGAGGTTGGAAATTGAAGCCACCTCTCATGCCATGCTACACCAACCCGACGCAATGACCATGTTCGTTGGTACCATCCATGTGTCCGCCGTTCCCCCTGCAGAGAGGAACGCATGGCGCCAAATGGCCTGGGAGTTACTCACGACCACCTGGCGACTGTCTGAGATGATGTCGGCAGAACTAGCAGCCGCTCCGACACCTCTCGATCTCACGTCTCTGGCAGCCTTCCGGGCTTCCTATGCGGCGATGCACACTGCTCAATCAGAGCCTCAATCTGGGGAACCCTCATCCCCAGCATGGCGCTGTCGTCCTCGAGGTCCTTGTGGACAGCAGTGCCGCAACTAGTACAGGGGCCTATCCCCCTCTACATTCACGGCCACCAAGTAACTGGTGGCCATTATCGGGAAAGTGACATGGTGTCACCTCCCTATACCTTCCCCCTGCTGCGGGGGGGACGATGTCATCGAGTGCATGCACATGTGTGCATTTGCTTGAGGGGGGCCTCGGCCCCCTACTTATGGCAGTCATGGTGAATAACCAGGTGAACAACCACCCACCTCGCCACTGTCACTCGTGCACAACACGGTGATGGTCCACCTCATTTGCCTGGGGTGGTCAATCCTCGTTGGCTGGAAATACACAGACAGTTATTCCTCCCGCAAGGGGGGATTTACGGTGAATTAACACTGCTGTGCCTGGTCTGACTTCGGTCGGACATGTGGCTGGGGGACCATTTTGCTCCAGTGGGCGATCTAATGGCTAGCTTTGGGAGGGGGGGGCTCCCCTCTGGATTATTGCCTTTCCTGGCTGAGAGGCCAACGTCTGTGGCACTGCCTGCCTAAAGTGGCTAAAACGAGGACCTGGGTAGGAGATGGGCAAGGGGAAGTGTAGTTATAGTAGTACCCAAGTTTGTATCCTGCTCCGCGGACTGCGATCGAGCCCCGCGTTATAAATTGTTGACCCAAAAAAAAAAAAAAAAAAAAAAAACAAGTCCGAGATATTTCATTTCTCAAGGTCGAGGAGCTTCACTCCTCTCCCGATCGACTTAGGGTCCACCCCATACATGGGCAACTCCCCTCTCAAACCCAAGGTCACCTGGAGGTACCTAGGGTTCTTCAATGGCAAACTCTCCTTCAAGGAGCACACACGGTTCTATTCCACCAAGGCTCTCACAACAGTGAGAGCCATGGGCATGCTGGGCAATTCTGTCAGAGGGCTAGAACCTATGCAGAAACGTCTACTTTACTGTTCGTGCATCATACCTATTATGATGTATGGACTACGACTTTGGCATTTTAAGGGCGCACACGTCAAAGGTGTCATCAAATCACTGGCCCAGGTGCAGTCTATCGCTGCATGCTGGATCCTTGGTGCATTCCAGACCACCCCGATTGGTGGACTGGACAGTATCGCAGGACTGTTGCCCATGCAACTGCTCCTGCGCCAACTAGTCGACAAAGGGGCTCTCAGAACCCCCCTGTTGGCTCCATCCCACCCCCTGAGAGCAATCTTAGGGCCAAACCACCTTCTCTCACGAGCTTGGGCTCTGGGGCGGAGATGTGCTCAACACACTCACACTGCAAGGACCCTCTGTCACCTCGGTGGCAGCACTGGCTCTTGTACCAGTGGATGAATTCGACCCCTTTAGGGAAGAAAACACCCCTGGAAACAGAGTTAAGGATCTATTCCCTGCTTGCTTTTCCTCTCATCGTCTCACCTCTAATGAGAACGAGGCGAGGAGTGCATATAGGGGTGACCTCGACAAGGCCTGGGCTAAGGCCCAGTCAGAGGCAGACACCCTCGTCGTTGCAGTGGACGCCTCGGTGCCCACTGATGCCAAATTTCAAGCAGTTGCTTGTGCTCTCATCTTCGGACAAGGAGAACAAGTGGACCGCATCATTTCAGCCTCTGGGAGGAGAACCTCCCAGAAGTCGAACTCTTTGCCCTCCAGCTGGGCATCTCTGCTGCATGCAGCAAGGGATGCAAAAAGTTGGTGATCTTTTCGGACTCTACAACGGGAATTGAGTCCCTTGTAGACCCAAAACCATGCTCAGGGCAAATCTTTGCTCTGGACGCCTGTTGATCCCTCCATCCCTGGTTAGCAGGGAACGAGGAAAGAAACGTCACATTCTGGCATGTCCCCTCAAATTTTGAGTGGAATGTACACAAGAAGGCTCACAATGTAGCTACATCTACCAAGATCTCTGTGGGCAGACACCCATGGACATCTCTAGACTATCTGAAGACCAAAATTGAAAAAGCAGTCTGTAAGGATTGGCACACGTGGTTCGCAGAACCTGCATATTGTGGTCGGTATTTCCTTCACCTGAAAGGGGTCAGGGGAAAACCCATTGTACCCTCGACTCACAAAGGTGGGCCCTGGCTAAAAGTATCGGGAACCAGCACGACTGGCACCTCCCAACTCACCCGTATGGTCACTGGCCATGCTCCCATAGGGGAGTATCGTCATCGTTTCTCCCTTGACAGGGAGTACTGTTAGGAAACAGCCCCATTACCTAATAAAATTTCATTTTCATTTTATTATGTCGAATTACACTACATTACACCAAATGATGCCAAATGACGCTACACTTTGATAGCGTGAGAATATTATTTCGCACGCATCACTATGTATGCGCCTGTATGTGCACGTCGGTAACAACAATGTACAATATATGTAACATAGTATATAAACCCTAAATATATGCCTAGGGGACCCCAGTTGTGTTCTCTTAGGTATTCCACCTACATTTTCAGTGTGAAAGGCCTATCTCAACAAACTTACCTATTAATAACCCCTCGCATCAAAACCATCAATTCCCCCATCACGAGTGCGGATCCCGCCCCCTTCTTGTAGAGAGAACCCACACGGTCTTAGCTAGCAGATAGTGGGTGTTGCCCTAACAAGTACCAATGTTGGTGCCTTGGTCCTGAGATCCAAACTCAAAACCACTTGCTATGCGTCTGCCCTAAGGTGGATCGCAAAGAAACTCATGCAAGTCCCGATTCCGTCGAAGGCTTCTACGAATTCTTGGACTATAACCCTGCACTAGGGTCATTCACCTTGCTAGTGTGGGATCCAGGATACGTTGTGCATGCAGGGCATATGACCCTCATCTGGTTCTGGCTAGTGTTATCAGTATGTCGGGGTGGCCGTAGGGCACCAGACGAGTCCGTTAACCCTCATAAAGGGGGCCCACCCATGTTCAGGAGCGACTGTCAGGGAGGGGGGACACGAAACTAGATACCAGTTCGGGGAGGCGCCTGAGCGCTTTCAGATCCACTGTCGGTTATGTGTTACGGCGATTCAGTCAACTATGCTTTCCTTTCCGAGCTGAGAGGCTCATGTTGGGGCAGCAGTTTCCCCTAAATCTTGCACTCATACCCATAGGGATTCGGAGAACACGACATCGTCAAGTTCAGGTTGTCGGTATGCCACCACTGGCAAGTCCATTTACTCGATAAAGGGGGCCCCCCTTAGTGGTCATTGCAGCTATCCAGGTGGTTGGTGCGAAGATCAGCAGGAGGAGGACTTGGGCTGGGCATAGTGTACTTCGTTTGTATGTCGCTACTGCGGACTGTGATCAGGCGCCGCATTATAAACTTTTGACCCAAAAAAAAAAAAAAAAAAAAATGTATCCCCAGTTATGTTCTGACTAAATATTCATAACTGTGGGGTAGATCTAAGTCTGTCCCTCATTTACATTCAGCCACTGCGTCCTGTGGGAGGGTAAGCAGGAGGGGAGCAAGACGAATGTCTCACACTCACCTCATTATCGTGTGCTAGGATCCAGTCCTGATCAAAGCGATGACGCCAGAAATTCCATCGACAATCGTCAGATGCATGGTTCTTCTGGCAGTTGATACATCTAGCTGGGTGAGGACAGGCTACCCCCTCTGGGGTGGCTGGAACAGGAGGGTTTGCCTTGGCGTTCCCCTTACAGCACCCTGCCAGGGCACGATGGTGCTCCTTGCAGTGAGGACCTGCACAGATTGGGCATTTCAACTGTGGAGCTCTGCATGCTGGGGTGGGATGACCCCATTTCCAGCACCGTTGGCATAAGGGGAGGCCAGGGTTTGCCCTGGCCACCCTAATGTAAGCAACATAGCGTCCACATTGGACACCACGCCCGATGAGAGCTTTCGCTCATGCGCCACTGATGGAGTCTGCGATGTTGAGGTAGACGGTGCACGTATCCAACATTTTTTTTTTTTTTTTTTTGGGTCAACAATTTATAATGCGGGGCTCGAATGCAGTCCGCAGAGCAGGATACAAACTTGGGTACTACTATAACTACGCGTTCCCCTCGCCCATCTCCTACCCAGTTCCTCGTTTTAGCCACTTTAGGCAGGCAGTGCCACAGATGTTGGCCTCTCAGCCAGGAAAGGCAATAATCCGGATGGGGAGCCCCCGCCTCCCGATGACCATGTTTATTGGTACCGTCCATACATCCGCCGTTCCCCCTGCAGAGAGGAACGCATGGTGCCAAATGGCCTGGGAGTTATTCACGACCACCTGGCGACTGTCTGAGATGATGTCGGCGGAACTAGCAGCTGCTCCGACACCTCTCGATCTCATGTCTCCGGCAGCCTTCCGGGCTTCCTACGCGGCGATGCACACTGCTCAGTCAGAGCCTCAATCTGGGGAACCCTTGTCCCCAGCACGGCGCTGTCGTCCTCGAGGTCCTCGTGGACAGCAGCGCCGCAACTAGTACAGGGGCCTATCCCCCTCTACATTTCCACCTACTCCCTTGAGTTGGTAGAAATGCCGACCACGATACGCTGGATCTGAGAACCGGGTGTGCCAATCCTTACAAACGGCCTTTTCGACCTGGTTTTTAAGGTAGTCTGAAGACGTCCGTGGGTGTCTGCCCATGGAGATCTTGGTAGATGTAGCTACATCGTGAGCCATCTTGTGTACGTTCCACTCGAACTTTGAGGGGACATGCCAGAATGTTACAATTCTCTCTGCGTCCCCAGCTAGCCAGGGACAAAGAGAGCAACAAGCATCCAGAGCAATGATTTGCCCAGAGCGTGGTTTTGGATCTATGAGGGACTCGATGCCCGTGGTAGAGTCCGAGAATATCACCAACTTTTTGCATCCCCTGCTGCACGCAGCGGATACGCCCAGTTGGAGAGCGAAGAGTTCAACTTCTGGGGGGGTTCTCCTCCCAGAGGCTGAGACAATGTGATCTACTTGTTCCCCCTGTCCAAAGATGAGAGCACAAGTGACAGCTTGGAATTTGGCATCTGTGGGCACCGAAGCATCCACTGCAACAACAAGAGTGTCATCCTCCATCTGAGCCAAAGCCCAGGCTTTGTCGAGGTCACTCCTGTAAGAACTCCTCGCCCCATCCTCCTTAGAGGTGAGTCGATGAGAGGAAAAGCGAGTGGGGAATAAATCCTTCACTCTGTGCCCGGGTGCACTTTCTTCCCCAAAGGGGTCAAATTCATCGCCTGGTACGAGGGCCAAAGCTGCAGCCGAAGCAATGGATGGACCCTGTAGGGTGAGTGTGTCAAGCACATTTCCTCCCCAGAGTCCTAGCTCATGAGAGTGGGTAGTGCTGACGTGATTGGGCCCTAAGATCGCTCTTAGGGGGTGTGATGGGGCCAGTAGGGGGGTTTGGAATACTCCCTTGTCGACCAGACGATGCAGTAGCAGCTGCATAGGCAGCAGCCCTGCGATACTTTCCAGACCGCCGATAGGGGTGGTTCTGAATGCACCGAGGATCCAACGAGCAGCGATGGACTGCACTTGGGCCACCATTTTGATGACACCTTTGATGCGAGCGCCTTTGAAATGCCAGAGTCTCAGCCCATATGTCATGATAGGTACAACACACGAGCGGTACAGAAGGTGTTTCTGCATAGGGGTTAACCCTCTCACAGAATTGCCGAGCATTCCCATTGCCCTTGCCGTGGTAAGGGCTTTGGTGGAGCAGAACCATGTATGCTCCTTGAAGGAGAGTTTGCGGTCAAAGAAAAAACCAAGGTACCTCCAGGTAACTTTGGGTTTGAGGGGGGTATTGCCCGTGTAAGGAGCAAAGCCAAGGTCAATGGGTAAGGGAGTGAATCTCCTCGCCCTTGAGAAGTGGAATATTTCGGACTTGTCATGTTCAAGGACAAGTCCGAGGGAGGTGAATGCCTGGAAGATCCAGCCATATGCTTCTTTGAGAAGGGGGAGGTTATCCTCCAACTGTGGAGAGCGGGCGATGAGGGTGCCATCGTCCACATAGGACATGAGATCGACATCTCTGCCGATTTTGCTTCTTCTGAAGAGTTTCATAATGGGTGTCAGGTATAACGCCAATAAGACTGGGGACAAGGCTCTGCCTTGTCCCACTCCCACATCGGCTGCAAAGGAGCCAGACAAGAAAGTGTTCCATTTGTAGGTCGTTTTGCGACCCACCAGGTATGAACGGAAGAAATTCACAACTTGCGCAGGGAATCCCGACCACGAGATGATCTCCAGCAGAACCTGGTGGTTCAGGGAGGGAAAGAACTGAGCGATGTCAAATGCGACAACACTCGTTTTAAGCCCCTTGGCCCACCCTGCTCTGATCAGGTGGGTAAGGTAGATTCCTGCATCCTCAGTGGAACGCTGGGCGATGCCACCAAACTGATTTTGCTCGAAGGCCTCGTGTGCGACACCATCGAATTGGAGTCATCTAGACAACATTTCTTTGACTAATTTGCCCAGAGTGTTCAGTAGCATGATGGGCCTGAACAACTTTGGGGTGGAGTAGTTAGGTTTCCCTGGTTTCGGGATGATAACCGACAGGGATTCCTTAAAGTGAGCCAGCCAATGGCCAGCAGTGATGCACGCCTCAGCAATGTGGGTGATGAGCCCTGCCACTTCTGGGTTGCTACACCAGTGTTTTAGGTGCGAACACATAACATGATTGGGACCTGGAGCGGAATGGGAGGAACATGTCTTTAGCGCTTCTTTCATTTCCGTGACGGAGAACGGGATCCATGCCCTTTCAGGCACCGGATTGAGTTCATCAAGAATGCTCAGATCGGCTACTCGACCTGAAGCAGTGTTATAGGACCCATCAAGGGCAGCCCAGACTCGATCTGAAGCAGCATTGTAGGACCCATCAAGGGCAGCCCAAAGGGATTCCAGATCACTACAGGGTTCTCCCCGATAGGAGATTGCCTCGTATGACGGGAGTTTACGTTGATGAGTCCAGGACATCAGGTCCCAGGGTTGTCTGTTCATCGTAGCCACTTCTTGGATACGGTCATCGAAGAAATCATGCTTTGCATGTCACATGACTTTCCTGTAATGCTTCCAGTCCTCCTCATCATGGGAGGCTCTGCGAGCGTCTATAGCACCACTGCATTCGTCTGCCCACCAACCTTTGGACGACTTGCTGAGGCAAGATTCCTTGGCATGGGTTTCCCATGCCTTGTTTAAAATCGTTGATATCGCCGAGATGACATCCTCGATTTCTGCCGAGGTATCTCTGTGCCAATCTAGCCACGGAGTTAAAGCGGAGGAGACAGCATCCTGGTATGATGCTTCCTCCTCGGATCCTTTTTTGATGGACCACTTGGTAACCGGAACCAAAGATCCCGGGCCAGGTAGCACTAATGTCAGAGGGGCATGGTCAGACGTCCCCCTGGCTTCAGGTACAATCTCACAGTACAATACGAATCTAAGATCTGTAGGTACAAACATCAGGTCGATCACTGTGGGGTGAAGGCCCTGTTGAGGGGGGAAGTGGGTGGGGCCCTCCACTACTGGTAGGGCTCTAGTCAGGCCTAATGCCATAGCCGTTTCCACTAAGTGGTCAGCGTGGATCGAGTGTTCAGGCCCCTGGGGATCCCAGGAGGCATGCCTCACATTAAAATTGCCACACATGAAGTGTAAGCATGGGATCGTCATGATGTTCTCGAATAAGAGCATGATGGCTGAGTGTTGGCTATCCGAATAGATGTTAGCAAGTAGCATGACATCCTCTCCTATTCCAAGTGAGAACAAGAGAATGTCACGATCGTCGATCAGATCTCATCTGAGACCCGGTCTTAGATTAGCGATGCTGTTGGCAAAATAAACAGCCATGCGTGGAGGGGAGTCAATTCCCAATGGGCACACTAAGGTTCCCCAATTTGGGCTCATTGGTGCGCCTATAACTTCCTCCCCTTCCCTGTTGTGGGCAGAAGGGGCATGTCTTATTAATCGCCAAGGAGGCTCTTGAATGAAAAGCAGGTCATAGTCATCTACAAAATCTGCCAGTATAGAGTCCATGTAACCCCAATTTCTGTTTACATTTTGACCAAATATGCGTAGCTGGGGGGTAGATCTAAGTCTGTCCCTCATTTACGTTTGGCCACCACATCCTGCAGGATGGTAAGCAGGAGGGGAGCGAGAGTTGCGTCTTGCACTCACCTCGTCATAGTGAGCTTTGATCCAGTCACGGTCAAAGCGATGTCGCCAAAAGTTGCATCGACAATCGTCGGATGCGTGGTTCTTCCAGCAGTTTATACACCTAGCCGGGTGCGGGCAGGCCGCCCCCTCGGAGCCCCCGCCTCCCGATGACCATGTTTATTGGTACCGTCCATACATCCGCCGTTCCCCCTGCAGAGAGGAACGCATGGTGCCAAATGGCCTGGGAGTTATTCACGACCACCTGGCGACTGTCTGAGATGATGTCGGCGGAACTAGCAGCTGCTCCGACACCTCTCGATCTCATGTCTCCGGCAGCCTTCCGGGCTTCCTACGCGGCGATGCACACTGCTCAGTCAGAGCCTCAATCTGGGGAACCCTCGTCCCCAGCACGGCGCTGTCGTCCTCGAGGTCCTCATGGACAGCAGCGCCGCAACTAGTACAGAGGCCTATCCCCCTCTACATTTCCACCTACTCCTATGTTACGTTTCTCACCTCGTCTCCGGCTAGCCAGGGACGAAGTGAGCGACAGGCGTCCAGAGCAAAAACTTGCTCAGAGCGTGGTCTAGGGTCAATTAGGGACTCAATGCCCGTAGTAGAATCCGAGAATATCACCAACTTCTTGCATCCCCTGCTGCACGCAGCGGATACTCCCAGTTGGAGAGCAAATAGTTCGACTTCCGGGGGGGTTCTCCTCCCAGAAGCAGAGACAACGCGATCGACCTGCTCCCCCTGTCCGAAGACAAGAGCGCAGGCGACAGCCTGAAATTTGGCATCTGTGGGCACTGAGGCGTCCACTGCGACGACAAGAGTGTCGTCCTCGACCAGGGCGGCAGCCCAGGCCTTATCGAGGTCACTCTTGTAAGAGTTCCTCGCTCCATCCTCCTTAGAGGTGAGGCGATGGGAGAAAAAGCGAGTGGGGAACAGATCCTTCACTCTATTTCCAGGTGTGTTTTCTTCCCCAAAGGGGTCAAACTCATCGCCTGGTACGAGGGCCAGAGCTGCAGCCGAGGCGACAGATGGACCTTGCAGGTTGAATGTGTCGAGCACGTTTCCTCCCCAGAGTCCTAGCTCGTGGGAGTGGGTAGTGCCGACATGATTAGGCCCTAAGATCGCTCTCAGGGGGTGTGATGGAGCCAATAGAGGGGTTCTGAATACCCCTCTGTCGACTAGACGACGCAGTAACAGCTGCATAGGCAGCAGTCCGGCGATACTTTCCAGGCCACCAATTGGGGTGGTTCTGAAGGCACCGAGGATCCAGCGAGCAGCGATGGACTGCACCTGGGCCAACGTTTTGATGACCCCTTTGACGTGTGCGCCTTTGAAGTGCCATAGTCTAAGTCCGTATGTCATAATAGGTACGACGCACGAACGGTACAGAAGGCGTTTCTGCATAGGGGTTAGCCCTCTGACAGAATTGCCGAGCATTCCCATCGCCCTTGCCGTAGTAAGGGCTTTGGTGGAGTAGAACCGCGTGTGCTCCTTGAAGGAGAGTTTGCGGTCGAAGAAAAAGCCGAGGTACCTCCAGGTAACCTTGGGTTTGAGGGGGGTATTGCCCGTGTAAGGGGCAAAGCCGAGATCGATGGGTAAGGGAGTGAACCGCCTCGCCCTCGAGAAGTGAAATATTTCGGACTTGTCATGTTCGAGGACAAGCCCAAGGGAGGTGAACGCCTGGAATATCCAGCCATACGCTTTTTTAAGCAGGGGGAGGTTGTCCTCCAGCTGTGGGGAGCGGGCGATGAGGGTGCCATCGTCTACATATGACATGAGGTCGACATCTCTGCCGATCTCGCTCCTTCTGAAGAGTTTCATAATAGGCGTCAAATATAACGCCGATAAGACAGGGGACAAGGCAGAGCCTTGACCTACCCCCACATCGGCTGCGAAAGAGCCAGATGAGAAAGCGTTCCATTTGTAGGTCGTTTTGCGACCGACTAAGTAAGATCGGAAGAAGTTCACTACTTGCGCAGGGAACCCCGACCGAGAGATGATCTCCAGCAGAACCTGGTGGTTCAGGGAGGGGAAGAATTGAGCGATGTCGAAAGCGACAACGCTTGTCTTAAGTCCTTTGGCCCATCCTGCCCTGACAAGATGAGTGAGGTAGATACCTGCATCCTCAGTGGAACGCTGGGCGACGCCTCCGAACTGATTCTGCTCGAAGGCTTCGTGTGCGACGCCGTCAAATTGAAGTCTTCTGGACAGCATTTTTTCGACTAATTTACCCAGAGTGTTCAGAAGCACGATGGGTCTGAACGACTTAGGGGTAGAATAATTAGGTTTCCCTGGCTTCGGGATAATGACCGACAGGGATTCCTTAAAATGAGCTGGCCAATGGCCTGCAGTGATGCATGCCTCAGCGATGCGGGTGATGAGCCCTGCCACCTCTGGGTTGCTACACCAGTGTTTAAGGTGCGACCATGTAACATGATCGGGACCTGGAGCGGAACGGGAAGAACACGCGTTTAGCGCTTCTTTCATTTCCGTAACGGAGAACGAGATCCAGGCCCTTTCAGGCACCAGATCAAGTTCATCGAGAATGCTCAGATCGACTACTCGATCTGAGGCAGCGTTATAGGACCCATCAAGGGCGGCCCAAAGAGAGTCCAGATCGTTGCAAGGTTCTCCCCGATAGGAGATTGCCTCGTATGACGGGAGGTTACGTTGACGAGTCCAAGACATCAAGTCCCAGGGTCGTCTGTTCATCGTAGCCACTTCCTGGATACGGTCGTCGAAAAAGTCGCGCTTTGCGTGTCGCATGACTTTCCTATAGAGCTTCCAGTCTCCCTCGTCTCGAGAGGCTCTGTAAGCGTCTAGGGCACCACTGCATTCGTCTGTCCACCAGCCTTTGGACGACTTGCCGAGGCGGGATTCCTTGGCATGGTTTTCCCATGCCTTGTTTAAGATCGTTGATATCGCCGAAACGACCTCATCGATCTCTGCCGATGTATTTCCGTGCCAATTTAGCCACGGAATTAAAGCGGAGGAGACGGCATCTCGATAAGATGCTTCCTCCTCGGATCCTTTTTTGATGGACCACTTGGTAACCAGAACCAGAGATCCCGGACCAGGTAGAACTAACGTCAGGGGGGCATGGTCAGATGTTCCCCTGGCTTCAGGTACAATCTCGCAGTACAATACAAATCTAAGATCTGTAGGTACGAACATCAGGTCGATCACCGTAGGGTGAAGGCCCTGTTGTGGGGGGAAGTGGGTAGGGCCCTCCACTACTGGTAGAGCTCTAGTCAGGCCTAATGCCGCAGCCGTTTCCACTAAGTGGTCAGCGTGAATGGAGTGTTCAGGCCCCTGGGGGTCCCAGGAGGCGTGTCTCACGTTAAAGTCGCCACACATGAAATGTAGGCGAGGAATCAGCATGACGTTCTCGAACAAGAGCGTGATGGCTGAGTGTTGGCTATCCGAGTATACGTTAGCGAGTAGCATGACGTCCTCCCCTATTCCCAGTGAGAACAAGAGGATGTCACGATCGTCGATCAGATCTCGTCTGAGACCTGGTCTTAGATTAGCGATGCTGTTTGCAAAATAGACAGCAACGCGTGGGGGGGAATCAATACCCGAGGGGCGCACTAACGTTCCCCAGTTTGGGCTCATCGGTGCGCCTATAACTTCCTCCCCTTCCCTGTTGTGGGCAGATGGGGCGTGTCTTATCAGTCGCCAAGGCGGCTCTTGGATAAAAAGCAAATCATAATTTTTTTTTTTTTTTTTTTTTTTTGGGTCAAAAATTTATAACGCGGCGCCCGATCGCAGTCCGCGGTAGAGACATACAAACGAAGTACACTACGCCCAGCCCAAGTCCTCCTCCTGCTGATCTTCGCACCAACCACCTGGATAGCTGCAAAGGCCACTAAGGGGGCTCCCTTTATCGAGTAAACGGACTTGCCAGTGGTGGCGTACCGACAACTCGAGCTTGACGATGTCGTGTTCCCCGAATCCCTACGGGTATGAGTGCAAGATTTAGGGGATATTGCCGCCCCGACGTGAGCCTCCCAGCTCGGAAAGGAAGGCGCAGTCAGCGTTGAAGCTGTAGCGCACAACCGACAGCGGAACTGAAGGCGCTCAGGCGCCTCCCCGAACCGGTATCTAGGTTTGTGTCCCCCCTCCCTGACAGTCGCTCCTGAACACGGGTGGGCCCCCTTTATGAGGGTTAACGGACTCGCCTGGTGCCCTACGGCCCCCCCGACATACCGATAACACTAGCTAGAACCAGACGGGGGTCATACGCCCTGCGCGCACAACCTATCCTGGGTCCCACGCAAGTGAGTTGAACGACCCTAGTGCTGGGTTATTGTCCATAAATTCAGTGAAGCCTTCGACAGAGTCTGGGCTTGCACGAGTCTCTTTGCGATCCACCTTGCGGCAGACGCGTAGTAGATGGTCTCGAGTTTGTATCTTGGGACCAAGGCACCAACATTGGTATTCCCCGTCAAGGGATAAACGTTGACGATACTCCCCTATGGGAGCATGGCCAGTGATCATGCGAGTTGAACGGGAAGTCAGCGTAGTGTTGCTCCCCATAACTTTCAGCCAGGGCCCACCTTTGTGAGTCGAGGGTAGAGCTGGTTTTCCACCGACTCCTTTGAGTTGGTAGAAGTGTCGCCCCCGGTACGCAGGATCTGCGAACCGGGTGTGCCAATCCTTGCAAACGGCCTTCTCGACCTGATTTCTAAGGTAATCTAAAGACGTCCGCGGGTGTCTGCCCACGGAGATCTTGGTAGATGTAGCTACATCGTGAGCCATCTTGTGAACGTTCCACTCGAATTTTGAGGGGACGTGCCAGAATGTAACGTTCCTCTCCTCGTCCCCAGCTAGCCAGGGACGCAGGGAGCGACAAGCGTCCAGAGCAAAGATTTGCTCAGAACGTGGTTTAGGATCAATTAGGGACTCAATGCCCGTAGTAGAATCCGAGAATATGACCAACTTTTTGCATCCTCTGCTGCACGCAGCCGAGACGCCCAGTTGGAGAGCAAAGAGTTCGACTTCTGGGGGGGTTCTCCTTCCAGAAGCAGAGACAACGCGATCGACCTGTTCTCCCTGTCCGAAGACAAGAGCACAGGCGACAGCCTGAAATTTAGCATCTGTGGGCACTGAGGCGTCCACTGCAACGACAAGAGTGTCGTCCTCGACCAGGGCAGACGCCCAGGCCTTATCGAGGTCGCTCCTGTAAGAGTTCCTCGCTCCATCCTCCTTAGAGGTGAGGCGATGAGAGGAAAAGCGAGTGGGGAACAAGTCCTTCACTCTGTTTCCAGGTGTGTTTTCTTCCCCAAAGGGGTCGAATTCATCGCCTGGTACGAGGGCCAGGGCCGTGGCCGAGGCGACAGATGGACCTTGCAGGTTGAGTGTGTCGAGCACGTCCCCGCCCCAGAGTCCTAGCTCATGAGAGTGGGTGGTGCCAACGTGATTGGGCCCTAGGATCGCTCTTAGGGGGTGTGAAGGAGCCAATAGAGGGGTTCTGAATACCCCTCTGTCGACTAGACGTCGCAGTAACAGCTGCATGGGCAGCAGTCCTGCGATACTTTCCAGGCCACCGATTGGGGTGGTTCTGAAGGCACCGAGGATCCAACGTGCAGCGATAGACTGCACTTGGGCCAACGTCTTAATGACACCTTTGACACGAGCGCCTTTGAAGTGCCATAGTCTGAGTCCATACGTCATAATTGGTACGACACATGAACGGTATAGAAGGCGCTTCTGCATAGGGGTTAACCCTCTGACAGAATTGCCGAGCATTCCCATCGCCCTCGCCGTGGTGAGGGCTTTGGTGGAATAGAACCGCGTGTGCTCTTTGAAAGAGAGCTTGCGGTCGAAGAAAAAACCAAGGTACCTCCAGGTAACCTTGGGTTTGAGGGGGGTGTTGCCCGTGTAGGGGGCGAATCCGAGATCAATGGGCAGGGGAGTGAAACTCCTCGCCCTTGAAAAATGAAATATTTCGGACTTGTCGTGTTCGAGGACGAGTCCGAGGGAGGTGAACGCCTGGAATATCCAGCCGTACGCTTTTTTGAGCAAGGGGAGGTTATCCTCCAGCTGTGGAGAGCGGGCGATGAGAGTTCCATCGTTCATAATGGGCGTTAGGTATAACGCCGATAAGACAGGGGACAAAGCAGAGCCTTGACCCACTCCCACATCGGCTGCAAAGGAGCCAGATGAGAAAGCGTTCCATTTGTAGGTCGTTTTGCGACCGACAAGGTATGAACGGAAGAAGTTCACTACTTGCGCAGGGAACCCCGACCGAGAGATGATCTCCAACAGAACTTGGTGGTTCAAGGAGGGGAAAAATTGAGCGATGTCGAAAGCGACAACACTCGTTTTGAGTCCCTTGGCCCATCCTGCCCTGACCAGGTGGGTGAGGTAGATACCTGCATCCTCAGTGGAACGCTGGGCGACGCCTCCGAATTGGTTTTGCTCGAAGGCCTCGTGTGCGACACCGTCAAACTGAAGTCGCCTAGACAACATCTTTTCGACTAATTTGCCCAGAGTGTTCAGAAGCACAATGGGCCTGAACGACTTAGGGGTAGAGTAATTAGGTTTCCCTGGTTTCGGGATAATAACCGACAGGGACTCCTTAAAGTGATCTGGCCAGTGGCCAGCGGTGATGCACGCCTCAGCAATGCGGGTGATGAGCCCTGCCACTTCTGGGTTGCTACACCAGTGTTTTAGGTGCGACCACGTAACATGATCGGGACCTGGAGCGGAACGGGAAGAACACGCGTTTAGCGCTTCCTTCATTTCCGTAACGGAGAACGAGATCCAGGCCCTTTCAGGCACCGGATCAAGTTCATCGAGGATACTCAGATCGACTACTCGATCTGAGGCAGCGTTATAGGACCCGTCCAGGGCAGCCCAAAGGGAGTCCAGATCATTACAAGGTTCTCCCCGGTAGGAGATTGCCTCGTATGACGGGAGGTTACGTTGACGAGTCCAGGACATCAAATCCCAGGGTCGCCTGTTCATCGTAGCCACTTCCTGGATACGGTCGTCGAAAAAGTCGCGCTTTGCGTGTCGCATGACTTTCCTATAAAGCTTCCAGTCTCCCTCGTCTCGAGAGGCTCTGTAAGCGTCTAAGGCACCACTGCATTCGTCTGTCCACCAGCCCTTGGACGACTTGCCGAGGCGGGATTCCTTGGCATGGTTTTCCCATGCCTTGTTTAAGATCGTTGATATCGCCGAAACGACGTCATCGATCTCTGCCGAAGTATTTCCGTGCCAGTCTAGCCACGGAATTAAAGCGGAGGAAACAGCATCACGGTAAGATGCTTCCTCCTCGGATCCTTTTTTGATGGACCACTTGGTAACCGGGACCAAAGATCCCGGACCAGGTAGAACTAACGTCAGGGGAGCGTGGTCAGACGTCCCCCTGGCTTCAGGTATAATCTCACAGTACAGTACGAATCTGAGATCCGTAGGCACAAACATCAGGTCGATCACCGTGGGGTGAAGGCCCTGTTGAGGGGGGAAGTGGGTGGGGCCCTCCATTACTGGTAGGGCTCTAGTCAGGCCTAGCGCCGTAGCCGTTTCCACTAAGTGGTCAGCGTGAATTGAGTGTTCAGGCCCCTGGGGATCCCAGGATGCGTGTCTCACGTTGAAATCGCCGCACATGAAGTGTAGGCGTGGGATCGTCATGACGTTCTCAAATAGGAGCGTGATGGCCGAATGCTGGCTGTCCGAATAGACGTTAGCGAGTAGCATGACATCCTCGCCTATTCCCAATGAGAACAGAAGGATGTCACGATTATCGATCAGATCTCGTCTGAGACCTGGTCTTAAGTTAGCGATGCTGTTCGCAAAATAGACAGCAACGCGTGGAGGGGAGTCCAAACCCAAGGGGCGCACTAACGTTCCCCAATTTGGGCTCATCGGCGCGCCTATAACTTCTTCCCCCTCCCTGTTGTGGGCAGAGGGAGCGTGTCTTATCAACCGCCAGGGCGGTTCTTGGATGAAAAGCAAATCGTAATCATCTACGAAATCAGCCAGTAAAGAGTCCATGTACCCCCAATTACGGTTAACATTCTGACTAAATATGCGCAACTGCGGTGTAGATCTAAGTCTATCCCTCATTTACGTTCGGCCACCGCGTCCTGCGGGATGGTAAGAAGGAGGGGAGCGAGAATTACGTCTCGCACTCACCTCGTCATAGCGAGCTTTGATCCATTCCCGGTCAAAGCGATGTCGCCAAAAGTTGCATCGACGATCGTCCGATGCGTGGTTTTTCCGGCAGTTTATGCACCTGGCCGGGTGAGGACAAGCTGCCCCCTCTGGGGTAGCTGGGACGGGAGGGTTCGCCTTGGCGTTTCCCTTACAACACCCTGCGAGGGCACGGTGGTGCTCCTTGCGGTGTGGGCCTGCGCAGACCGGGCATTTGGTCTGTGGAGCTCTGCATGCTTGAGTGGGGTGACCCCACTTCCAGCACCGTTGGCAGATAGGCGATCCAGGGTTCGCCCTGGCAGCCCTAATGTGAGCGACGTAGCGTCCAAATTGGACGCCCCGACCGATAAGAGCCTTGGCTCGTGCACCGCTGACAGAGTCAGCGATGTTAAGATAGACGGTGCACGTGTCCGACATTTTCGAATCACGTACGACCCGGGGGGGGACTTGTAACACTGCGAGGTCCGATATTCCGGACTTTCCCAGGTGTGCAACAACGACATCAGGCGTTAGAGCCTTGTCGTTAGCGACGAATGGCACATCGACCAGCTTGAGGTACGACGTGGACGTGGGTAGCGCTGCATCTACTTGCAGTGCGAAAGGAAACGCCTTGTGGGCCGCCTCCTTGAAGCAACGAAGGTCCTCCTCGGAGGCCACGACGTCTGTAGCTACTGATAGGTTACCAGCATGCATTGATGCGGATTGGGCCACTAGTTTAGAGTGGTGCAATCCGAGAGTGACTCGGACATGGTCCAAAAAGTCTGCAGGGTTCGTTTCCGCCCCGAGGGGGGGACGAACGTGTACCAGGACCTGTCGTCTCGACGGTCCATGGACAGTAGGCGAAGGCTTTGCAGCTTTCGGTTTGGACGGACCCACATGCTGCTGTATGTCAGCCAGCTTATCGGTTGGGAGTTCAGGGAAGGCCTTGGCTAGTCGCACAAGGCCGTCCATGGAAGTGTTAGGTGCTCGCCCCCCAGGGAAGCGAGCGACCTGAGCGAAGGTTCCCCTGCCCGAAGGCCTGGTGGACCAGTTCACGGGGGGAGGCGGTCCTCGACCCCATGACGACGAGACACCCCCTGCTGGGGGTTTAGGAAGAGGTCGAGCCCCTTTCGGGCCTCGGGTCCTCGCTGATTTGTGAGGGGGGGGGCGTTGCCCATCCCATCCCTCCAGATACTCCGTCCTTGGGACGTCGTTAGGATCGTTAGTGACGGTGCCCGACCTAGGTCGTTTACTGTTCCCAGCGATCCTGTCTATAGCGTTCCGGAGCGTAGCGCTTCCAGAGTTGCGATCGATACCAGCCTCGGCAGCTGCTGCCAGCACCGAGCCCAGTTGTTCAGCTATGAGCTGCCGTTCTTCAGCAGTCGGTCGTTTGGATCCCGTCCTGTTCAGGACAACTCGGAATCCGGTAGCGTACTCACCCAAGTCACTGGCGAAGGTCTGGGGTCCACTCCAGTCATCGCTCGTCATCTCCGTATCTTGTATGACGTGGGTAGAGAGGTTATCAGCCACTTCGTCAGCCCACGAAGCGGGTGTCGAAGGGGTAGCCGGAGGTGCAGGAGACGCAGTTGCATCCCTGGAAGATAGCGCTGGCACGCTGAATCGCTGTGCTCGCGGAGTGACAGTGCCCGCCCCATAGGGGGAGGGGGTTGGAGAGCCTCTTTGGGTCCTGTGGGGGCCCACTGAGGGAACGTTCTGTGTGGATCTGCGGCTCGAAGAGAGCCGCAGGGAATCAATGGGGTCGTCGCCAGGAGTTCTGGGCGTACCGGATCTAGAGGGTCCCCCCTCGTCCATCGCCTCGCCCGATCTCCCCCTACTTCTAGAATACGAATCAGACATGCGTTGGTAAGACGCTGGTTATACCGGATCGCGGGGATCGAGGACGGATTGAGCTGCAAAAGTTGAAAACGGTGTCGACGAAATTTTTTGTGGCTGTGCACGTCGCGGTAGGAAGACAAGAAGCAAGCAAATCATAATCATCTACGAAGTCTGCCAGTATAGAGTCCATGTAACCCCAATTCCGATTTACATTTTGACTAAATATGCGTAACTGTGGGGTAGATCTAAGTCTGTCCCTCATTTACGTTCGGCCACCGCGTCCTGCGGGATGGTGAGTAGGAGGAGAGCGAGAGTTGCGTCTAGCACTCACCTCGTCGTAGCGAGCCTTGATCCAGTCACGGTCAAAGTGATGTCGCCAGAAATTGCATCGACAATCATCGGATGCGTGGTTCTTCCGGCAGTTCAAGCACCTAGCCGGGTGAGGACATGCTGCCCCCTCTGGGGTAGCTGGGATGGGAGGGTTCGCCTTGGCGTTTCCCTTACAGCACCCCGCTAGGGCACGATGGTGCTCCTTGCGGTGTGGGCCTGCACATATCGGACATTTCGACTGTGGAGCTCTGCATGCTGGGGTGGGGTGGCCCCACTTCCAGCACCGTTGGCATAATGGGAGTCCAGGGTTCGCCCTGGCTGCCCTAACGTAGGCGACGTATCGTCCAAACTGGACACCACGCCCGATGAGAGCTTTCGCTCGTGCGCCACTGACCGAGTCAGCAATGTTGAGGTAAACGGTGCACGTATCCGACATTCTTGAATCACGTACGACCCTTGGGGGGACCTGCAGCACGGTGAGGTCAGATATGCCTGACTTCCCCAGGTGGGCTATGACGACATCAGGCGTAATGGCCTTGTCGTTTGCGATGTAGGGCACGTCTACCAGCTTGAGGTAGGACGTGGACGTAGGTAACGCTGCATCGATTTGAAGCGCGTAGGGGAAGGCCTTGTGAGCCGCCTCCTTAAAACATCGTAGGTCCTCATCCGAGGCCACTACGTCCATTGACACCGAGAGGTTCCCGGCGTGCATGGTAGCAGACTGTGCCACTAACTTGGAGTGGTGCAGTCCTAAAGTCGTCCGGACATGGTCCAGGAAATCAGCCGGGTTCGTTCCCTCCTCTAGGGGGGGTCGAACGTGAATGAGGACCTGTCTTCGAGACGGTCCGTGAACAGTGGGCGAAGGCTTTGCAGCCTTGGGCCTGGATGGACCGACGTGCTGCTGGATGTCAGCCAGCTTGTCGGTAGGAAGCTCAGGGAAGGCCTTGGCTAGTCGCACAAGGCCGTCCATGGATGTGTTAGGAGCTCGCCCCCCGGGGAAGCGAGCTACCTGAGCAAACGTCCCCCTGCCCAAAGGCTTGGTTGACATGTTCACAGGGGGAGGAGGTCCTCTGCCCCATGAGGAAGAGGTGCCCCCTGTTGGGGGCTTAGGAAGAGGTCGAGCCCCTTTCGGGCCTCGTGTCCTCGCAGATTTGTGAGGGGGGGGGCGTGGCCCATCCCATCCCTCCAAGTGCTCCGTCCTTGGGACGTCGTTGGGGTCGGTAGTCGCAGGTCGCTTGCCTGCACCGCCAGCCCTGTCGATGGCTCTTCGGAGGGTCGTGTTCCCCGAGTCGCGATGGAATCCGACTGTGGTCGCTGCATACAGCACCGCCCCCAGTTGTTCAGCAATTTCCTGCCGTTGTTCAGCAGTAGGTTGTCGGGCTCCAGTCCTGTTCAAAACAGTAATGAATCCCTGGGCGTATTCCCCGAGGTCGTGGGCGAAGGTGACTGGACCGGCCCAATCGTCGTCCGCATCGCTCGCCATCACCGTGTCTTGGATCACGGGCTCGGGGTTGGGTGTCAAAGCTTCGTCTCCCCACCGAGAGGCAGGAGTGGAAGGAGTGGTAGGTGGTGCAGGGGACGCTGTGGCCCTCCTGGGAGATAGTGTCGGCACACTGAACCTTTGTGCGCGAGGTGTGATCGTTCCGGCCCCGTACGGGGAGGGAGTTGGAGAGCTTCTTTGGGACCGATGAGGGCCCACCGAAGGTGCTATCTGTGAGGATCTACGGCCCCCAGAGGGCCGTAGAGAATCAATGGGGTCGTCGCCAGGAGTTCTGGGCGTACCGGCTCTGGAATGGTCCCCCACATCCATCGCTTCGCCCGATCTCCCCCTTACTCTGCTAACAGAATCTGACATGCGTTGGTAAGACGCTAGATAAACCGGATCGCTGGGATCGTTGACGGATGGAGCCACAAAAGATGAAAACGGTGTCGACGAAGTATTTGGTGGCTGTGCACGTCGCGGTAACAAGACAAGAAGCGATGGGGTGTCTACCCATGGAGATCTTGGTAGATGTAGCTACATCGTGAGCCATCTTGTGTACGTTCCACTCAAACTTCGAGGGGACATGCCAGAATGTTACAGTTCTCTCCTCATCCCCGGCTAGCCAGGGGCAGAGTGAGCGACAGGCGTCCAGGGCGAAAATCTGCCCAGAGCGTGGTTTTGGGTCTATGAGGGACTCGATGCCCATGGTAGAATCCAAGAATATCACCAGCTTTTTGCACCCTCTGCTACAAGCAGCCGAGACGCCTAGTTGGAGAGCGAAGAGTTCGACTTCTGGGGGGGTTCTCCTCCCAGAGGCTGAGACAACGTGATCTACCTGTTCCCCCTGTCCAAAGACAAGAGCACAAGCGACAGCTTGGAATTTAGCATCTGTGGGCACCAAAGCGTCCACTGCAACGACAAGAGTGTCATCCTCCATCTGAGCCAAAGCCCAGGCTTTGTCGAGGTCACTCCTGTAGAAACTCCTTGCCCCATCCTCCTTAGAGGTGAGTCGATGAGAGGAAAAACGAGTGGGGAATAAATCCTTCACTCTGTTCCCGGGTGCACTTTCTTCCCCAAAGGGGTCAAATTCATTGCCTGGTACGAGGGCCAACGCTGCAGCCGAAGCAACGGATAGACCCTGTAGGGTGAGTGTGTCAAGCACATTTCCTCCCCAGAGTCCTAGCTCATGAGAGTGGGTAGTGCTGACGTGATTGGGCCCTAAGATCGCTCTTAGGGGGTGTGATGGGGCCAGTAGGGGGGTTTGGAATACTCCCTTGTCGACCAGACGATGCAGTAGCAGCTGCATAGGGAGCAGCCCTGCGATACTTTCCAGACCGCCGATAGGGGTGGTTCTGAATGCACCGAGGATCCAATGAGCAGCGATGGACTGCACTTGGGCCAGCGTTTTGATGACACCTTTGACACGAGCGCCTTTGAAGTGCCAGAGTCCCAGTCCGTATGTCATGATAGGTACGACACACGAGTGGTACAGAAGCATTTCTGCATAGGGGTTAATCCTCTCACAGAATTGCCGAGCATTCCCATTGCCCTTGCAGTGTTAAGGGCTTTGGTGGAGTAGAACCATGTATGCTCCTTGAAGGAGAGTTTGCGGTCAAAGAAAAAACCAAGGTACCTCCAGGTAACTTTGGGTTTGAGAGGGGTATTGCCCATGTAAGGGGCAAAGCCAAGATCGATGGGTAGGGGATTGAATCTCCTCGCCCTTGAGAAGTGGAAGATTTTGGACTTGTCGTGTTCCAGGACAAGTCCGAGGGAGGTGAATGCCTGGAAAATCCAACCATATGCTTTTTTAAGAAGGGGGAGGTTATCCTCCACCTGTGGAGAGCGGGCGATGAGGGTGCCATTGTCCACATAGGACGTGAGATCGACATCTCTGCCGATTTTGCTTCTTCTGAAGAGTTTCATAATGGGTGTCAGGTATAACACCAATAAGACTGGGGACAAGGCAGAGCCCTGTCCCACTCCCACATCAGCTGCAAAGGAGCCAGACGAGAAAGTGTTCCACTTGTAAGTCGTTTTATGACCAATGAGGTATGAACAGAAGAAATTCACTACTTGCGCAGGGAATCCTGACTGCGAGATGATCTCCAGCAGAACCTGGTGGGTCAGGGAGGGAAAGAATTGAGCGATGTCGAAGGCGACAACACTTGTTTTAAGACCCTTAGCCCATCCTGCTCTGACCAAGTGGGTGAGGTAGATTCCTGCGTCCTCAGTGGAACGCTGGGCGACGCCTCTGAACTGATTTGCTCAAAGGCCTCATGTGCGACACCGTCAAATTGAAGTCATCTAGACAACATTTTTTCGACTAATTTGCCCAGAGTGTTCAGCAGCACGATAGGCCTGAACGACGTTGGGGTGGAATAATTAGGTTTCCCTGGTTTCGGGATGATGACCGACAGGGAGTCCTTAAAATGAGCCGGCCAGTGGCCAGCAGTGATGTACGCCTCAGCAATGCAGGTGATGAGTCCTGCCACTTCTGGGTTGCTACACCAGTGTTTTAGGTGCGACCACGTAACATGATCGGGACCTGGAGCGGAATGGGAAGAACATGCATTTAATGCTTCTTTCATTTCCATGACGGAGAATGGGATCCAGGCCCCTTCAGGCACCGGATCAAGTTCATCTAGGATGCTCAGATCGACTACTTTTTTTTTTTTTTGGGTCAAAAATTTATAACGCGGGGCTCGATCGCAGTCCGCGGAGCAGGGTACAAACTAGGGTACTACTATATCTACGCGTTCCCCTCGCCCATCTCCCACCCAGGTCCTCGTTTTAGCCACTTTAGGCGGGCAGTGCCACAGACGTTGGCCTCTCAGCCAGGAAAGGCAATAATCCAGAGGGGAAGCCTCCCCCTCCCGAAGCTAGCCATTAGGTCGTCCACTGGTACCAACCGGTCCCCCGGCCACATATCCAACCGAAGTCAGATCAGGCGCAGTGGTGTCAATTCACCGTAAATCCCCCCTTGCGGGAGGAATAACCGATAGCCTACTTCCAGCCAGCGAGGATTGACCACCCCAGACGAATGGGATGGACCATCACCGTGTTTGTGCACGAGTGACAGAGATGTGGTAGCTGGTTATTCACCTGGTTATTCACCGGAACTACCGTGGGCAGGGGGGCCGAGGCCCCCCTTCGAGCAAATGCCGACATGTGCGTGCACTCGATGACAACGTCCCCCCCGCAGCGGGGGGAAGGTGGAGGGAAGCGACACGATGTCACTATCCCGATATCGGCCACCAATTATTTGGTGGGCGTGGTTGTGGAGGGGTGTTCCCCTATAGGTTGCGGCGCGGCTGTCTCCGAGGACCTCGAGGATGACGGCGCCGTGATGAGGACGAGGGTTCCTCATGATGGAGCTCTGCATGAGCTGCCTGCCTAGCCGCGTAGGAAGTCCTGAAGGCTTCCGGTGACGTGAGATCGAGAGGCAATCCGGCAGCTGCTAGTTCTGCCGACATTGGCTCGGACAATCGCCAGGTGGTAGTGAATAGTTCCCATGCCATCTGGCGCCATGCATTCCTCTCTATGAGCGGAACGGCGGATACTCGGACGGTACCGACGAAAATCGTCATAGCCTCCAGTAAATGTAGAAAGCCATGAGAGGTGGACGTTATGTCCACCCTCTCATCTCTCGACAACGGAGGCTCATCCTCCACCAACTCTGGGATGGCGGATGAACCCGGTGATGTGGGGAGGGGCGGCGCAGATTGCTCCTGCTGCCCCTCCGGATAGAGGAGCTCGGCGATGCCGAGCTCTTGATTGTTGTTGGCCTCGAGCCCAAGCTCGAGAGCCAGATCATGCACCTCATCGGCTATCACTTGTGATGCCAAGAAGCGGTTTATCGTCTCCTGCGAGGCTAGCTCGGTGAGACCTGGAATGAATTCGACGTCTCCGCCGGTGGCAGAGCCGTCGTCGTCGTCTGGCAGGTCGGAGGAGTCGTCCTCCGCCCAAAGATTGTGGAACTGGTTAGCCACATCAGAGTCCCATCCGCTCAGGGAGACGTGTCCGAACTCTGGGAGGTAGTTGTCGTCGAAATCTGCAAAGTCGGCGTTTGTGTATAGGAGGGGGTCGCCGTGAGCCGCCTGGTGTCGAGTTCGCGCTCTACGGTTTGCAGAGGGCATTGAGGATGACTTAGCACAAGTAGATGACGGTAGAAGTCAAGATACGTAGCGTGATACCGATAACAGACGGTCCCTTATCTCAATTCCGGGTCCACCCGACACAGCCTCCAGACGCTCCGAGGGGGCAGGCAGGCCGCAAATCCTGCTGCCGATTGGGAGGAACGATTGAACCCGGTTCCAAACACCTCAAGGGTGTGAGTGCCGGAGGTAAAGAGTCGGTGGTGAATAGCGGCCACCAGAGCGTCGACCTAGCCACCAGGGGGCACCATCGCCCGGCCCCTTTTAACGATGGTGTATTCCAATAGGTAGTCAGTGTAGCATGTCTCTAGATGTAGAAACTCACACAGCATGGAGGTAGGAAGTCTCCCAGACGACCCACAATCCAGTGAATATGTCCCTCCTCCTGAACCAGACCTCCCCCAGCTAAACGAATGCGACGACTTGGGCGAGCGTTGAAGTAGGCATCCCACACCCACTCTAAGCCCCCATAGGGGCCCAGACTACTCTTTCATTGCCAACACTCACCTAACCAGGATCCTCGAAGCCCAGGAGAACGAGACGAATAGCAGACATTGTCAAAAACAGTGACTGGGGCATCCACAGAGATCGGATGGACGGATCTCTTAGCAAATCAGGGCAGGCCTGGAGACGCCGAGAGCGTTCGTGATGGCGAAATCCGATCGAAAATCGGACCAAAATTGAGGTGTCGACGTCGCGTGCAACGTTGAGCAGAGGTGTTTACCACTATTTATGGTGGTTGTAACAAGTCAAGGAGCGATGTCAGATCGACTACTCGATCTGAAGCAGCATTGTAGGACCCATCAAGGGCAGCCCAAAGGGATTCCAGATCACTACAGGGTTCTCCCCGATAGGAGATTGCCTCGTATGACGGGAGTTTACGTTGATGAGTCCAGGACATCAGGTCCCAGGGTTGTCTGTTCATCGTAGCCACTTCCTGGATACGGTTGTCGAAAATGTCTCGCTTTGCATGTCGCATGACTTTTCTGTAAAGCTTCCAGTCCTCCTTGTCCCGGGAGGCTCTGTAAGCATCTAAGGCACCACTGCATTTGTCTGTCCACCAGCGTTTGGACAACTTGCTGAGGCGAGATTCCTTGGCATGGTCTTCCCATGCCTTGTTTAAAATCGTTGATATCGCTGAGATGACATCATTGATTTCCACCGAGGTATTTCCGTGCCAGCCAAGCCACGGGGTTAGAGCGGAGGAGACAGCATCCCGATAAGATGCTTCCTCCTCGGATCCTTTTTTGATGGACCACTTGGTAACCAGAACCAAAGATCCCAAGCCAGGTAGTACTAATGTCAGAGGGGCATGGTCAGACGTCCCCCTAGCCTCAGGTACAATCTCGCAGTACAATATGAATCTAAGATCCGTAGGTACAAACATCAGGTCTATCACCGTGGGGTGAAGGCCCTGTTGAGGAGGGAAGTGTGTGGGCCCTTCCACTACTGGAAGGGCTCTAGTCAGGCCTAATGCCGTCGCCGTTTCCACCAAGTGGTCAGCATGGATTGAGTGTTCAGGCCCCTGGGGATCCCAGGAGGTGTGCCTCACGTTGAAATTGCCACACATGAAGTGTAATCGTGGGATCGTCATGACGTTCTCAAATAAGAGCGTGATGGCTGAGTGCTGGCTATCCGAATAGATGTTAGCAAGTAGCATGACATCCTCTCCTATTCCCAGTGAGAACAAGAGGATTTCACAATCGTCAATCAGATCTTGTCTGAGACCCGGTCTTAGATTAGCAATGCAGTTCGCAAAATAAACAGCCACGCGTGGAGGGGAGTCAATTCCCGATGGGCACACTAAGGTTCCCCAATTTGGGCTCATTGGTGCGCCTATAACTTCTTCCCCTTCCCTGTTGTGGGCAGAGGGGGCGTGTCTTATTAATTGCCAGGGAGGCTATTGAATAAACAGCAGGTCATAGTCATCTACGAAATCTGCCAGTAATGAGTCCATGTAACCCCAGTTTCTGTTTACATTTTGACTAAATACGCATAGCTGGGGGGTAGATCTAAGTCTGTCCCTCATTTTTTTTTTTTTTTTGGATCAAAAATTTATAACGCGGCGCCCGGTCGCAGTCCGCGGTAGAGACGTACAAGCAGAGTACACTACGCCCAGCCCAAGTCCTCCTCCTGCTAATCTTCGCACCAACCACCTGGATAACTGCGATGACCACTAAGGGGGCCCCCTTTATCGAGTAAACGGACTTGCCAGTGGTGGCGTACCGACAACCCGGACTCGACGACGTCGTGTTCCCCGATCCCTACGGGTATGAGTGCAAGATTTAGGGGAAACTGCCGCCCCGATATGAGCCTCTCAGCTCGGAAAGGAAAGCGTGGTCGACTGAGATCGTCGCAACGCATAACCGACAGCGGATCTGAAAGCGCTCAGGCGCCTCCCCGAACCGGTACCTAGGTTCGTGTCCCCCCTCCCTGACAGTCGCTCCTGAACACGGGTGGGCCCCCTTTATGAGGGTTAACGGACTCATCTGGTGCCCCACGGCCACCCCGACATACCGATAACACTAGCTAGAACCAGACGAGGGTCATACGCCCTGCGCGCACAACCTATCCTGGATCCCACGCAAGTGAGTTGAACGATCCTAGTGCAGGATTGTTGTCCATGAATTCGTTGAAGCCTTCGACAGAGTCTGGGCTTGCACGAGTTTCTTTGCGATCCACCTTGGGGCAGACGCGTAGTAGATGGTCTCGAGTTTGAATCTCGGGACCAAGACACCAACATTGGTATTCCCCGTCGAGGGATAAACGTTGACGATACTCCCCTATAGGAGCATGGCCAGTGATCATGCGAGTTGAACGGGAAGTCAGCGTAGTGTTGCTCCCCATTACTTTCAGCCAAGGCCCACCTTTGTGAGTCGAGGGTAATACTGGTTTTCCACCAACTCCTTTGAGTTGGTAGAAGTGTCGTCCACGGTACGCAGGATCTGCGAACCGAGTGTGCCAATCCTTGCAAACGGCCTTTTCGACCTGGTTTTTAAGGTAATCTAGAGACGTCCGCGGGTGTCTGCCCACGGAGATCTTGGTAGATGTAGCTACATCGTGAGCCATCTTATGTACGTTCCACTCGAACTTCGAGGGGACGTGCCAGAATGTAACGTTCCTCTCCTCGTCTCCGGATAGCCAGGGACGGAGGGAGCGGCAAGCGTCCAGAGCAAAGACTTGCTCAGAGCGTGGTTTAGGATCAGTTAGGGACTCAATGCCCGTAGTAGAATCCGAGAATATCACCAACTTTTTGCACCCTCTGCTGCAAGCAGCCGAGACGCCCAGTTGGAGAGCAAAGAGTTTGACTTCTGGGGGGGTTCTCCTCCCAGAAGCAGAGACAACGCGATCGACCTGTTCTCCCTGTCCGAAGACCAGGGCACAGGCGACAGCCTGAAATTTGGCATCTGTGGGCACCGAAGCGTCCACTGCAACGACCAGAGTGTCTTCCTCGCCCTGGGCAGACGCCCAGGCCTTGTCGAGGTCACTTCTGTAAGAATTCCTCGCTCCATCCTCCTTAGAGGTGAGGCGATGAGAGGAGAAGCGAGTGGGGAATAGATCCTTCACTCTGTTTCCAGGTGTGTTTTCTTCCCCAAAGGGATCGAATTCATCGCCTGGTACTAAGGCCAAGGCTGCAGCCGAAGCAACAGACGGCCCTTGCAAGGTTAGTGTGTCGAGCACGTTCCCTCCCCAGAGTCCAAGCTCATGAGAGTGGGTGGTGCCGACGTGATTAGGCCCTAAGATCGCTCTTAGGGGGTGTGATGGGGCCAATAGGGGGGTTCTGAATACCCCCCTATCGACTAAGCGACGCAGTAACAGCTGCATAGGCAGCAGTCCCGCGATACTTTCAAGGCCACCGATTGGGGTGGTTCTGAATGCACCGAGGATCCAACGTGCAGCGATGGACTGCACTTGGGCCAACGTTTTGATAACACCTTTGACGCGAGCGCCTTTGAAGTGCCATAATCTGAGTCCATATGTCATAATAGGTACGACGCACGAACGGTATAGTAGGCGTTTCTGCATAGGGGAGAGCCCTCTGACAGAGTTGCCGAGCATTCCCATCGCCCTCGCAGTGGTGAGGGCTTTGGTGGAGTAAAATCGCGTATGCTCCTTGAAGGAGAGCTTACGGTCGAAGAAGAATCCAAGGTACCTCCAGGTGACCTTGGGTTTGAGAGGGGTGTTGCCCGTGTAGGGGGCAAAGCCAAGATCAATAGGCAGGGGGGTGAACCTCCTCGCCCTTGAGAAGTGGAATATTTCGGACTTGTCATGTTCGAGGACAAGCCCGAGGGAGGTAAATGCCTGGAAAATCCAGCCATACGCGTTTTTGAGGAGGGGGAGGTTATCCTCCAACTGTGGAGAGCGGGCGATGAGGGTGCCATCGTCTACGTAGGACATGAGATCGACATCCCTGCCGACCTCGCTTCTTCTGAAGAGTTTCATGATAGGCGTCAGGTATAACGCCGATAGGACAGGGGACAAGGCAGAGCCTTGACCCACCCCCACGTCGGCTGCAAAGGAGCCAGACGAGAAAGCGTTCCATTTGTAGGTCGTTCTGCGACCGACAAGGTATGAGCGGAAGAAGTTCACTACTTGCGCAGGAAACCCCGACCGAGAGATGATCTCCAATAGAACCTGGTGGTTCAAGGAGGGAAAGAATTGAGCGATGTCGAAAGCGACAACGCTCGTTTTGAGTCCCTTGGCCCATCCTGCTCTGACCAGGTGGGTAAGGTAGATACCTGCATCCTCAGTGGAACGCTGGGCGACGCCTCCAAACTGGTTTTGTTCGAAAGCCTCGTGTGCGACACCGTCGAATTGAAGTCGCCTTGACAACATCTTTTCGACTAGCTTGCCCAGAGTGTTCAGAAGCACAATGGGCCTGAACGACTTAGGGGTAGAGTAGTTGGGCTTCCCTGGTTTCGGGATAATTACCGACAGGGACTCCTTAAAGTGATCTGGCCAGTGGCCAGCGGTGATGCACGCCTCAGCAATGCGGGTGATGAGCCCTGCCACTTCCGGGTTGCTACACCAGTGTTTTAGGTGCGACCACGTAACATGATCGGGACCTGGAGCGGAACGGGAAGAACACGCGTTTAGCGCTTCTTTCATTTCCGTAACGGAGAACGAGATCCAGGTCCTTTCAGGCACCGGATCAAGCCCATCAAGAATGCTCAGATCGACTGCTCGATCTGATGCGGCGTTGTAGGACCCATCCAGGGCAGCCCAGAGAGAGTCCAGATCGTTACACGGTTCTCCCCGATAGGAGATCGCCTCGTACGACGGGAGGTTGCGTTGACGAGTCCAGGACATTAGGTCCCAGGGTCGTCTATTCATCGTAGCCACCTCTTGGATACGGTCGTCGAAGAAGTCACGCTTTGCATGTCGCATGACCTTCCTGTAAAGCTTCCAGTCCCCCTCATCACGAGAGGCTCTGTAAGCGTCTAGAGCACCACTGCACTCGTCTGTCCACCAACCCTTGGACGACTTGCCGAGGCGAGATTCCTTGGCATGGTTTTCCCATGCCTTGTTTAAGATCGCTGATATCGCCGAAACGACCTCATCGATCTCTGCCGAAGTATTTCCGTGCCAATTTAGCCACGGATTTAAAGCGGAGGAGACCGCCTCCCGATAGGATGCTTCCTCCTCGGATCCTTTTTTGATGGACCACTTGGTGACCGGAACCAGAGATCCCGGGCCAGGCAGCACTAACGTCAAAGGAGCGTGGTCAGACGTTCCCCTGGCTTCAGGTACGATCTCGCAGTACAGTACAAATCTAAGATCTGTAGGTACGAACATCAGGTCGATCACCGTGGGGTGAAGGCCCTGTTGAGGGGGGAAGTGGGTAGGGCCCTCCACTACTGGTAGGGCTCTAGTCAGGCCTAATGCCGTAGCCGTTTCCACTAAGTGGTCAGCGTGAATTGAGTGCTCAGGCCCCTGGGGATCCCAGGATGCGTGTCTCACGTTAAAGTCGCCACACATGAAGTGTAGGCGTGGGATCGTCATGACATTCTCAAAGAGGAGCGTAATGGCGGAGTGTTGGCTATCCGAGTATACGTTAGCGAGTAGCATGACGTCCTCCCCTATTCCCAGTGAGAACAAGAGGATGTCACGATCGTCGATCAGATCTCGTCTGAGACCTGGTCTTAGATTAGCGATGCTGTTTGCAAAATAGACAGCAACGCGTGGGGGGGAATCAATACCCGAGGGGCGCACTAACGTTCCCCAGTTTGGGCTCATTGGTGCGCCTATAACTTCTTCCCCTTCCCTGTTGTGGGCAGAGGGGGCGTATCTTATTAGTCGCCAAGGAGGCTCTTGGATAAAAAGCAAGTCGTAATCATCTACGAAGTCTGCCAGTAGCGAGTCCATGTAACCCCAATTCCGATTTACATTCTGACTAAATATTCGTAACTGTGGGGTAGATCTAAGCCTGTCCCTCATTTACGTTCGGCCACCGCGTCCTGCGGGATGGTAAGTGGGAGGGGAGCGAGAATTGCGTTTCGCACTCACCTCGTCGTAGCGAGCTTTGATCCAATCACGGTCAAAGCGATGTCGCCAAAAGTTACACCGACGATCGTCGGATGCATGATTTTTCCGGCAGTTTATACACCTAGCCGGGTGTGGACAGGCTGCCCCCTCTGGGGTAGCTGGAATGGGAGGGTTCGCCTTGGCGTTACCCTTGCAACACCCTGCGAGGGCACGGTGGTGCTCCTTGCGGTGTGGGCCTGCACAAACCGGGCATTTGGTCTGTGGAGCTCTGCATGCTTGAGTGGGGTGACCCCACTTCCAGCACCGTTGGCAGATAGGCATCCCGGGGTTCGCCCTGGCAGCTCTAATGTGGGCGACGTAGCGTCCAAATTGGACGCCTCGACCGATAAGAGCTTTAGCTCGTGCACCGCTGACAGAGTCAGCAATGTTAAGATAGACGGTGCACGTATCCGACATTTTCGAATCACGTACGACCCGGGGGGGGACTTGTAACACTGCGAGGTCCGATATACCGGACTTCCCCAGGTGTGCAATGACGACGTCAGGCGTAAGAGCCTTGTCGTTAGCGACGAATGGCACATCGACCAGCTTAAGGTACGACGTGGAAGTGGGTAGCGCTGCATCTACTTGCAGTGCGAAAGGAAACGCCTTGTGGGCCGCCTCCTTGAAGCAACGAAGGTCCTCCTCGGAGGCCACGACGTCAGTAGCTACTGATAGGTTACCAGCATGCATCGAAGCGGATTGGGCCACTAGTTTAGAGTGGTGCAATCCGAGGGTGACTCGGACATGATCCAAGAAGTCTGCAGGGTTCGTTTCCGCCCCGAGGGAGGGACGAACGTGTACCAGGACCTGTCGTCTCGACGGTCCATGGACAGTAGGCGATGGCTTTGCAGCCTTCGGTTTAGAGGGGCCCACGTGCTGCTGTATGTCAGCCAGCTTGTCGGTTGGAAGTTCAGGGAAGGCCTTGGCAAGTCGCACAAGGCCGTCCATGGAAGTGTTAGGTGCTCGCCCTCCGGGGAAGCGAGCAACCTGAGCGAAGGTCCTCCTGCCCGAAGGCCTGGTGGACCAGTTCACGGGGGGAGGCGGTCCTCGACCCCATGACGACGAGACACCCCCTGCTGGGGGTTTAGGAAGAGGTCGAGCCCCTTTCGGGCCTCGGGTCCTCGCTGATTTGTGAGGGGGGGGGCGTTGCCCATCCCATCCCTCCAGATACTCCGTCATTGGGACGTCGTTAGGATCGTTAGTGACAGTGCCCGACCTAGGTCGTTTACTGTTCCCAGCAATCCTGTCTATAGCGTTCCGGAGCGTGGCGCTTCCAGAATTACGATCGATACCGGCCTCGGCCGCTGCTGCCAGCACCGAGCCCAGTTGTTCAGCTATGAGCTGCCGTTCTTCAGCAGTCGGTCGTTTGGATCCCGTCCTGTTCAGGACAACTCGGAATCCAGTAGCGTACTCACCCAAGTCACTGGCGAAGGTCTGGGGTCCACTCCAGTCATCGCTCGTCATCTCCGTATCTTGTATGACGTGGGTAGAGAGGTTATCGGCCACTTCATCAGCCCACGAAGCGGGTGTCGAAGGGGTAGCCGGAGGTGCAGGAGACGCAGTTGCATCCCTGGAAGATAGCGCTGGCACGCTGAATCGCTGTGCTCGCGGAGTGACAGTGCCCGCCCCATAGGGGGAGGGGGTTGGAGAGCCTCTTTGGGTCCTGTGGGGGCCCACTGAGGGAACGTTCTGTGTGGATCTGCGGCTCGAAGAGAGCCGCAGGGAATCAATGGGGTCGTCGCCAGGAGTTCTGGGCGTACCGGATCTAGAGGGTCCCCCCTCGTCCATCGCCTCACCCGATCTCCCCCTACTTCTAGTATACAAATCAGACATGCGTTGGTAAGACGCTGGTTGTACCGGATCGCTGAGATCGTGGACGGATTGAGCTGCAAAAGTTGAAAACGGTGTCGACGAAGATTTTTGTGGCTGTGCACGTCGCGGTAAGAAGACAAGAAGCGTGAGTCTGTCCCTCATTTACGTTTGGCCACCGCGTCCTGCGGGAAGGTAAGCAGGAGGGGAGCAAGAGTTGCATCTCGCACTCACCTCATCATAGCGAGCCTTGATCCAGTCACGGTCAAAGCGATGTCGCCAAAAGTTGCACCCACGATTGTTGGAGGCGTGATTCTTCCAGCAGTTTATACACCTAGCCGGGTGAGGACAGGCTGCCCCCTCTGGGGTAGCTGGGACAGGAGGGTTCGCCTTGGTGTTTCCCTTACAACACCCAGCAAGGGCACGGTGGTGCTCCTTGCGGTGTGGGCCTGCACAGATTGGGCATTTTTTTTTTTTTTTTTTTTTTTTGGATCAAAAATTTATAACGCGGCGCCCGGTCGCAGTCCGCGGTAGAGACGTACAAACGAAGTACACTACGCCCAGCCCAAGTCCTCCTCCTGCTGATCTTCGCACCAACCACCTGGATAGCTGCGCTGACCACTAAGGGGGCCCCCTTTATCGAGTAAACGGACTTGCCAGTGGTGGCGTACCGACAACCCGAGCTTGACGATGTTGCGTCCCCGAATCCCTACGGGTATGCGTGCAAGATTTAGGGGAGACTGCCGCCCCGACGTGAGCCTCTCAGCTCGGAAAGGAAAGCGTAGTCGACTGGAGTCGTCGTAACGCGTAACCGACAGCGGATCTGGAAGCGCTCAGGCACCTCCCCAAACCGGTACCTAGTTTCATGTCCCCCCTCCCTGACAGTCGCTCCTGAACACGGGTGGGCCCCCTTTATGAGGGTTAACGGACTCGTCTGGCGCCCTACAGCCACCCCGACCTACCGATAACACTAGCTAGAACCAGACGGGGGTCATACGCCCTGCGCGCACAACCTATCCTGGATCCCACGCGAGTGAGTTGAACGATCCTAGTGCAGGATTATTGTCCATGAATTCGTGGAAGCCTTCGACAGAGTCGGGGCTTGCACGAGTTTCTTTGCGATCTACCTTGGGGCAGACGCGTAGCAGATGGTCCCGAGTTTGTATGTCAGGACCAAGGCACCAGCATTGGTATTCCCCGTCGAGGGACAGACGTTGGCGATACTCCCCTATAGGAGCATGGCCAGTGATCATACGAGTTGAACGGGAAGTCAACGTAGTGTTGTTTCCCATTACTTTCAGCCAAGGCCCACCTTTGTGAGTCGAGGGTAATACTGGTTTTCCACCGACTCCTTTGAGTTGGTAGAAGTGTCGTCCGCGGTATGCAGGATCTGCGAACCGAGTGTGCCAGTCCTTACAAACGGCCTTTTCGACCTGGTTTTTAAGGTAGTCTAGAGACGTCCGCGGGTGTCTGCCCACGGAGATCTTGGTAGATGTAGCAACATCATGAGCCATCTTATGTACGTTCCACTCGAACTTCGAGGGGACATGCCAGAATGTAACGATCCTCTCCTCGTCTCCCGCTAACCAGGGACGAAGGGAGCGACAAGCGTCCAGGGCGAATATCTGCCCAGAGCGCGGTTTTGGATCAATCAGGGACTCAATGCCTGTAGTTGAATCCGAGAAAATCACCAACTTTTTGCATCCTCTGCTGCAAGCAGCTGAGACGCCCAGTTGGAGAGCAAAGAGTTCGACTTCTGGGGGGGTTCTCCTCCCCGAAGCTGATACAACGCGATCGACCTGTTCTCCCTGTCCGAAGACAAGAGCGCAAGCGACCGCTTGAAATTTGGCATCTGTGGGCACCGAAGCGTCCACTGCAACGACCAGAGTGTCTTCCTCGACCTGGGCAGACGCCCAGGCTTTGTCGAGGTCACTCCTGTAAGAGTTCTTCGCTCCATCCTCCTTAGAGGTGAGGCGATGAGAGGAGAAACGAGTGGGGAATAGATCCTTCACCCTGTTTCCAGGTGTGTTTTCTTCCCCAAAGGGGTCGAATTCATCGCCTGGTACAAGGGCCAGAGCTGCAGCCGAGGCTACAGATGGGCCTTGCAGGTTTAGCGTGTCAAGCACGTTCCCTCCCCAGAGTCCTAGCTCATGAGAGTGGGTGGTACCGACGTGATTAGGCCCTAGGATGGCTCTTAGGGGGTGTGATGGGGCCAATAGGGGGGTTCTGAATACCCCTCTGTCGACTAAGCGACGCAGTAACAGCTGCATGGGCAGCAGTCCTGCGATACTTTCCAGACCACCGATAGGGGTAGTTCTGAATGCACCGAGGATCCAACGTGCAGCGATGGACTGCACTTGGGCCAGCGTTTTGATGACCCCCTTGACGCGAGCGCCTTTGAAGTGCCATAGTCTGAGTCCGTATGTCATAATAGGTACGACACACGAGCGGTATAGAAGGCGTTTCTGCACAGGGGTTAGCCCTCTGACAGAATTGCCGAGCATTCCCATCGCCCTCGCCGTGGTAAGGGCTTTGGTGGAGTAGAACCGCGTGTGCTCCTTGAAGGAGAGTTTGCGGTCGAAGAAAAAACCGAGGTACCTCCAGGTAACCTTGGGTTTGAGGGGGGTATTGCCTGTGTAAGGGGCAAATCCGAGATCGATGGGTAGAGGAGTGAACCTCCTCGCCCTCGAGAAGTGAAATATTTCGGACTTGTCATGTTCGAGGACGAGTCCGAGGGAGGTGAATGCCTGGAAAATCCAGCCATACGCTTTCTTGAGAAGGGGGAGGTTATCCTCCAACTGTGGAGAGCGGGCGATGAGGGTGCCATCGTCCACATACGACATAAGGTCGACATCTCTGCCGATCTCGCTTCTTCTGAAGAGCTTCATAATGGGCGTTAGGTACAACGCCGATAAGACAGGGGACAGGGCAGAGCCTTGACCCACTCCCACATCGGCTGCAAAGGAGCCAGACGAGAAAGCGTTCCATTTGTAGGTCGTTTTGCGACCGACAAGATATGAACGGAAGAAATTCACTACTTGCGCAGGGAACCCCGACCGAGAGATGATCTCCAACAGAACTTGGTGGTTCAGGGAGGGGAAGAATTGAGCGATGTCGAAAGCGACAACGCTCGTTTTCAGTCCCTTGGCCCATCCTGCTCTGATCAGGTGGGTAAGGTATATTCCTGCATCCTCCGTGGAACGCTGGGCGACGCCTCCGAACTGGTTTTGTTCAAAGGCTTCGTGTGCTACACCGTCGAACTGAAGCCGCCTGGACAGCATCTTTTCGACTAACTTGCCCAAAGTGTTCAGAAGCACTATTTTTTTTTTTTTTTTGGGTCAAAAATTTATAACGCGGCGCCCGATCGCAGTCCGCGGTAGAGACATACAAACGAAGTACACTACGCCCAGCCCAAGTCCTCCTCCTGCTGATCTTCGCACCAACCACCTGGATAGCTGCAAAGGCCACTGAGGGGGCTCCCTTTATCGAGTAAACGGACTTGCCAGTGGTGGCGTACCGACAACCCGAGCTTGACGATGTCGTGTTCCCCGAATCCCTACGGGTATGAGTGCAAGATTTAGGGGATACTGCCGCCCCGATGTGAGCCTCTCAGCTCGGAAAGGAAAGCGTATTCGACTGTAGTCGTCGTAACGCATAACCGACAGAGGATCTGGAAGCGCTCAGGCGCCTCCCCGAACCGGTATCTAGTTTTGTGTCCCCCCTCCCTGACAGACGCTCCTGAACACGGGTGGGCCCCCTTTATGAGGGTTAACGGACTCGTCTGGTGCCCCACGGCCACCCCGACATACCGATAACACTAGCCAGAACCAGACGAGGGTCATACGCCCTGCGCGCACAGCCTATCCTGGATCCCACGCGAGTGAGTTGAACGACCCTAGTGCAGGGTTATTGTCCATAAATTCAGTGAAGCCCTCGACAGAGTCTGGACTTGCACGAGTCTCTTTGCGATCTACCTTGGGGCAGACGCGTAATAAGTGGTCTCGAGTTTTTTTTTTTTTTTTTTGGATCAAAAATTTATAACGCGGCGCCCGGTCGCAGTCCGCGGTAGAGACGTACAAGCAGAGTACACTACGCCCAGCCCAAGTCCTCCTCCTGCTAATCTTCGCACCAACCACCTGGATAACTGCGATGACCACTAAGGGGGCCCCCTTTATCGAGTAAACGGACTTGCCAGTGGTGGCGTACCGACAACCCGGACTCGACGACGTCGTGTTCCCCGATCCCTACGGGTATGAGTGCAAGATTTAGGGGAAACTGCCGCCCCGATATGAGCCTCTCAGCTCGGAAAGGAAAGCGTGGTCGACTGAGATCGTCGCAACGCATAACCGACAGCGGATCTGAAAGCGCTCAGGCGCCTCCCCGAACCGGTACCTAGGTTCGTGTCCCCCCTCCCTGACAGTCGCTCCTGAACACGGGTGGGCCCCCTTTATGAGGGTTAACGGACTCGTCTGGTGCCCCACGGCCACCCCGACATACCGATAACACTAGCTAGAACCAGACGAGGGTCATACGCCCTGCGCGCACAACCTATCCTGGATCCCACGCAAGTGAGTTGAACGATCCTAGTGCAGGATTGTTGTCCATGAATTCGTTGAAGCCTTCGACAGAGTCTGGGCTTGCACGAGTTTCTTTGCGATCCACCTTGGGGCAGACGCGTAGTAGATGGTCTCGAGTTTGAATCTCGGGACCAAGACACCAACATTGGTATTCCCCGTCGAGGGATAAACGTTGACGATACTCCCCTATAGGAGCATGGCCAGTGATCATGCGAGTTGAACGGGAAGTCAGCGTAGTGTTGCTCCCCATTACTTTCAGCCAAGGCCCACCCTTGTGAGTCGAGGGTAATACTGGTTTTCCACCAACTCCTTTGAGTTGGTAGAAGTGTCGTCCACGGTACGCAGGATCTGCGAACCGAGTGTGCCAATCCTTGCAAACGGCCTTTTCGACCTGGTTTTTAAGGTAATCTAGAGACGTCCGCGGGTGTCTGCCCACGGAGATCTTGGTAGATGTAGCTACATCGTGAGCCATCTTATGTACGTTCCACTCGAACTTCGAGGGGACGTGCCAGAATGTAACGTTCCTCTCCTCGTCTCCGGATAGCCAGGGACGGAGGGAGCGGCAAGCGTCCAGAGCAAAGACTTGCTCAGAGCGTGGTTTAGGATCAGTTAGGGACTCAATGCCCGTAGTAGAATCCGAGAATATCACCAACTTTTTGCACCCTCTGCTGCAAGCAGCCGAGACGCCCAGTTGGAGAGCAAAGAGTTCGACTTCTGGGGGGGTTCTCCTCCCAGAAGCAGAGACAACGCGATCGACCTGTTCTCCCTGTCCGAAGACCAGGGCACAGGCGACAGCCTGAAATTTGGCATCTGTGGGCACCGAAGCGTCCACTGCAACGACCAGAGTGTCTTCCTCGCCCTGGGCAGACGCCCAGGCCTTGTCGAGGTCACTTCTGTAAGAATTCCTCGCTCCATCCTCCTTAGAGGTGAGGCGATGAGAGGAGAAGCGAGTGGGGAATAGATCCTTCACTCTGTTTCCAGGTGTGTTTTCTTCCCCAAAGGGGTCGAATTCATCGCCTGGTACTAAGGCCAAGGCTGCAGCCGAAGCGACAGACGGCCCTTGCAAGGTTAGTGTGTCGAGCACGTTCCCTCCCCAGAGTCCAAGCTCATGAGAGTGGGTGGTGCCGACGTGATTAGGCCCTAAGATCGCTCTTAGGGGGTGTGATGGGGCCAATAGGGGGGTTCTGAATACCCCCCTATCGACTAAGCGACGCAGTAACAGCTGCATAGGCAGCAGTCCCGCGATACTTTCAAGGCCACCGATTGGGGTGGTTCTGAATGCACCGAGGATCCAACGTGCAGCGATGGACTGCACTTGGGCCAACGTTTTGATAACACCTTTGACGCGAGCGCCTTTGAAGTGCCATAATCTGAGTCCATATGTCATAATAGGTACGACGCACGAACGGTATAGTAGGCGTTTCTGCATAGGGGAGAGCCCTCTGACAGAGTTGCCGAGCATTCCCATCGCCCTCGCAGTGGTGAGGGCTTTGGTGGAGTAAAATCGCGTATGCTCCTTGAAGGAGAGCTTACGGTCGAAGAAGAATCCAAGGTACCTCCAGGTGACCTTGGGTTTGAGAGGGGTGTTGCCCGTGTAGGGGGCAAAGCCAAGATCAATAGGCAGGGGGGTGAACCTCCTCGCCCTTGAGAAGTGGAATATTTCGGACTTGTCATGTTCGAGGACAAGCCCGAGGGAGGTAAATGCCTGGAAAATCCAGCCATACGCGTTTTTGAGGAGGGGGAGGTTATCCTCCAACTGTGGAGAGCGGGCGATGAGGGTGCCATCGTCTACGTAGGACATGAGATCGACATCCCTGCCGACCTCGCTTCTTCTGAAGAGTTTCATGATAGGCGTCAGCACATCGCTCCTTGACTTGTTACAACCACCATAAATAGTGGTAAACACCTCTGCTCAATGTTGCACGCGACGTCGACACTTCAATTTTTGTCCGATTTTCGATCGGACTTCACCATCACGAACGCTCTCGGCGTCTCCAGGCCTGCCCTGATTTGCTAAGAGATCTGTCCATCCGATCTCCGGGGATGTCTCGGTCATTGTTTCCAACAGTGACTGCTATCTGTCTTGTTCCCCTTGGCTTCGAGGATCCTGGCTAGGTGAGTGATGTCTATGAAAGAGTAGTCTGGGTCCCTATGGGGGCTTAGAGTGGGTGTGGGATGCCTGCTTCAACGCTCGCCCAAGTAGAAGCGCTCGTTTAGCTGGGGGAGGTCTGGCTTAGGGGGAAGGACGTTTTTACTGGACTGCTGGCCATCTGGGAGGCTCCCAGCCTCCATGCTCTGTGAGTTTCTATTACTAGAGACATGCTACACTGACTACCCGTTGGAATACACCATCGTTAAAAGGGGCCGGGCGATGGTGCCCCCTGACAGCTAGGTCAATGCTCTGGTGGCCGCTACTCACCACCAACCCTCTACCTCCGGTGCTCACTCTTCTAGGGTGTTATGACCCGGGTTCAGTCTTCTCCCACTGGGTGACAGGATGTGCGGCCTGTCCCCCCCTCGGAGCATTTGGAGGCAGTATCGGGTGGACCCGGAATAGAGATAAGGGACCAACCGTTATCGATGGCACGCTACGTATCTTGATTTCTACTATCACCTACTAGCATTAACTTCCCCTCTCAATGCCTAAACGGCGAACCAGAGCCCAAACACCACGCTGGGGTCTACACGACCCCTCCCTGATTACGGGCGACATCTATGATGATGACGTCCAAGACTACGACACCCGGTACGATCAAGACGATCCGGATGTAGCTACTGCCCTACGGGCAGTTAGAGATCTATGGGCTGGAGAAGACCTCTCCGACCCTGAAGATGACGAGGACTCTCTTGCTATGCAAGAGGCCCTCAATTACGCCGAGAGCAGCCCCAAGCTGGCCTCGAGGCAAACGATAGACCGTGTGCTGTGGGCGCAGGACGTCCATGTCGCACATAAACGATGGACTCGCAGTCTTGAACGCGAGGACATGTATTCACAGGAGCTCGGCATGGCCGAGCTCTTCTATCCGGAGGCATCCCCTGCCCCATTACCGCCTTTGCCCCCCATCCCTGAGTTGGTGGAGGATGAAGTGCCGCTATCTGTGAATGACAGGTTGGAAATCGAAGCCACCTCTCATGCCATGCTACACCAACTCGACGCGATGACCATGTTCATTGGTACCGTCCGTACATCCGCCGTTCCCCCTGCAGAGAGGAACGCATGGCGCCAAATGGCCTGGGAGTTATTCACGACCACCTGGCGACTGTCTGAGACAATGTCGGCGGAACTAGCAGCCGTTCCGACACCTCTCGACCTCACGTCTCCGGCAGCCTTCCGGGCTTCCTACGCGGCGGTGCACACCGCTCAATCAGAGCTTCAATCTGGGGAACCCTCGTCCCCAGCACGGCGCCGTCGTCCTCGAGGTCCTCGTGGACAGCAGCGCCGCAACTAGTACAGGGGGCTATCCCCCTCTACATTCACGGCCACCAAGTAACTGGTGGCCACTATCGGGATGGTGACATGGTGTCGCTTCCCTATACCTTCCCCCCACTGCGGGGGGGACGATGTCATCGAGTGCGTGCACATAGGTGCATTTGCTCGAGGGGGGTCTCGGCCCCCTACTTACGGCGGTCACGGTGAATAACCAGGTGAACAACCACCCGCCTTGTTACTGTCACTCGTGCACAACACGGTGACGGTCCACCTCATTCGTCTGGGGTGGTCAATCCTCGTTGGCTGGAAAAACGCAGACGGTTATTCCTCCCGCAAGGGGGGATTTACGGTGAATTAACACTGCTGCGCCTGGTCTGGCCTCGGTCGGACATGTGGCTGGGGGACCGTTTGCTCCAGGGGGCGATCTAATGGCTAACTTCGGGAGGGGGGGCGCCCCCTCCAGATTATTGCCTTTCCTGGCTGAGAGGCCAACGTCTGTGGAACTGCCCGCCTAAAGGTGGCTAAAACGGGGACCTGAGTGGGAGATGGGCGAGGGGAACGCGTAGATAAAGTAGTACCCGAGTTTGTACCTTGCTCCGCGGACTGCGTTCGAGCCCCGCGTTATAAATTCTGATCCAAAAAAAAAAAAAAAAAATGATAGGCGTCAGGTATAACGCCGATAGGACAGGGGACAAGGCAGAGCCTTGACCCACCCCCACGTCGGCTGCAAAGGAGCCAGACGAGAAAGCGTTCCATTTGTAGGTCGTTCTGCGACCGACAAGGTATGAGCGGAAGAAGTTCACTACTTGCGCAGGGAACCCCGACCGAGAGATGATCTCCAATAGAACCTGGTGGTTCAAGGAGGGAAAGAATTGAGCGATGTCGAAAGCGACAACGCTCGTTTTGAGTCCCTTGGCCCATCCTGCTCTGACCAGGTGGGTAAGGTAGATACCTGCATCCTCAGTGGAACGCTGGGCGACGCCTCCAAACTGGTTTTGTTCGAAAGCCTCGTGTGCGACACCGTCGAATTGAAGTCGCCTTGACAACATCTTTTCGACTAGCTTGCCCAGAGTGTTCAGAAGCACAATGGGCCTGAACGACTTAGGGGTAGAGTAGTTGGGCTTCCCTGGTTTCGGGATAATTACCGACAGGGACTCCTTAAAGTGATCTGGCCAGTGGCCAGCGGTGATGCACGCCTCAGCAATGCGGGTGATGAGCCCTGCCACTTCCGGGTTGCTACACCAGTGTTTTAGGTGCGACCACGTAACATGATCGGGACCTGGAGCGGAACGGGAAGAACACGCGTTTAGCGCTTCTTTCATTTCCGTAACGGAGAACGAGATCCAGGTCCTTTCAGGCACCGGATCAAGCCCATCAAGAATGCTCAGATCGACTGCTCGATCTGATGCGGCGTTGTAGGACCCATCCAGGGCAGCCCAGAGAGAGTCCAGATCGTTACACGGTTCTCCCCGATAGGAGATCGCCTCGTACGACGGGAGGTTGCGTTGACGAGTCCAGGACATTAGGTCCCAGGGTCGTCTATTCATCGTAGCCACCTCTTGGATACGGTCGTCGAAGAAGTCACGCTTTGCATGTCGCATGACCTTCCTGTAAAGCTTCCAGTCCCCCTCATCACGAGAGGCTCTGTAAGCGTCTAGAGCACCACTGCACTCGTCTGTCCACCAACCCTTGGACGACTTGCCGAGGCGAGATTCCTTGGCATGGTTTTCCCATGCCTTGTTTAAGATCGCTGATATCGCCGAAACGACCTCATCGATCTCTGCCGAAGTATTTCCGTGCCAATTTAGCCACGGATTTAAAGCGGAGGAGACCGCCTCCCGATAGGATGCTTCCTCCTCGGATCCTTTTTTGATGGACCACTTGGTGACCGGAACCAGAGATCCCGGGCCAGGCAGCACTAACGTCAAAGGAGCGTGGTCAGACGTTCCCCTGGCTTCAGGTACGATCTCGCAGTACAGTACAAATCTAAGATCTGTAGGTACGAACATCAGGTCGATCACCGTGGGGTGAAGGCCCTGTTGAGGGGGGAAGTGGGTAGGGCCCTCCACTACTGGTAGGGCTCTAGTCAGGCCTAATGCCGTAGCCGTTTCCACTAAGTGGTCAGCGTGAATTGAGTGCTCAGGCCCCTGGGGATCCCAGGATGCGTGTCTCACGTTAAAGTCGCCACACATGAAGTGTAGGCGTGGGATCGTCATGACATTCTCAAAGAGGAGCGTAATGGCGGAGTGTTGGCTATCCGAGTATACGTTAGCGAGTAGCATGACGTCCTCCCCTATTCCCAGTGAGAACAAGAGGATGTCACGATCGTCGATCAGATCTCGTCTGAGACCTGGTCTTAGATTAGCGATGCTGTTTGCAAAATAGACAGCAACGCGTGGGGGGGAATCAATACCCGAGGGGCGCACTAACGTTCCCCAGTTTGGGCTCATTGGTGCGCCTATAACTTCTTCCCCTTCCCTGTTGTGGGCAGAGGGGGCGTATCTTATTAGTCGCCAAGGAGGCTCTTGGATAAAAAGCAAGTCGTAATCATCTACGAAGTCTGCCAGTAGCGAGTCCATGTAACCCCAATTCCGATTTACATTCTGACTAAATATTCGTAACTGTGGGGTAGATCTAAGCCTGTCCCTCATTTACGTTCGGCCACCGCGTCCTGCGGGATGGTAAGTGGGAGGGGAGCGAGAATTGCGTTTCGCACTCACCTCGTCGTAGCGAGCTTTGATCCAATCACGGTCAAAGCGATGTCGCCAAAAGTTACACCGACGATCGTCGGATGCATGATTTTTCCGGCAGTTTATACACCTAGCCGGGTGTGGACAGGCTGCCCCCTCTGGGGTAGCTGGAATGGGAGGGTTCGCCTTGGCGTTACCCTTGCAACACCCTGCGAGGGCACGGTGGTGCTCCTTGCGGTGTGGGCCTGCACAAACCGGGCATTTGGTCTGTGGAGCTCTGCATGCTTGAGTGGGGTGACCCCACTTCCAGCACCGTTGGCAGATAGGCATCCCGGGGTTCGCCCTGGCAGCTCTAATGTGGGCGACGTAGCGTCCAAATTGGACGCCTCGACCGATAAGAGCTTTAGCTCGTGCACCGCTGACAGAGTCAGCAATGTTAAGATAGACGGTGCACGTATCCGACATTTTCGAATCACGTACGACCCGGGGGGGGACTTGTAACACTGCGAGGTCCGATATACCGGACTTCCCCAGGTGTGCAATGACGACGTCAGGCGTAAGAGCCTTGTCGTTAGCGACGAATGGCACATCGACCAGCTTAAGGTACGACGTGGAAGTGGGTAGCGCTGCATCTACTTGCAGTGCGAAAGGAAACGCCTTGTGGGCCGCCTCCTTGAAGCAACGAAGGTCCTCCTCGGAGGCCACGACGTCAGTAGCTACTGATAGGTTACCAGCATGCATCGAAGCGGATTGGGCCACTAGTTTAGAGTGGTGCAATCCGAGGGTGACTCGGACATGATCCAAGAAGTCTGCAGGGTTCGTTTCCGCCCCGAGGGAGGGACGAACGTGTACCAGGACCTGTCGTCTCGACGGTCCATGGACAGTAGGCGATGGCTTTGCAGCCTTCGGTTTAGAGGGGCCCACGTGCTGCTGTATGTCAGCCAGCTTGTCGGTTGGAAGTTCAGGGAAGGCCTTGGCAAGTCGCACAAGGCCGTCCATGGAAGTGTTAGGTGCTCGCCCTCCGGGGAAGCGAGCAACCTGAGCGAAGGTCCTCCTGCCCGAAGGCCTGGTGGACCAGTTCACGGGGGGAGGCGGTCCTCGACCCCATGACGACGAGACACCCCCTGCTGGGGGTTTAGGAAGAGGTCGAGCCCCTTTCGGGCCTCGGGTCCTCGCTGATTTGTGAGGGGGGGGGCGTTGCCCATCCCATCCCTCCAGATACTCCGTCATTGGGACGTCGTTAGGATCGTTAGTGACAGTGCCCGACCTAGGTCGTTTACTGTTCCCAGCAATCCTGTCTATAGCGTTCCGGAGCGTGGCGCTTCCAGAATTACGATCGATACCGGCCTCGGCCGCTGCTGCCAGCACCGAGCCCAGTTGTTCAGCTATGAGCTGCCGTTCTTCAGCAGTCGGTCGTTTGGATCCCGTCCTGTTCAGGACAACTCGGAATCCAGTAGCGTACTCACCCAAGTCACTGGCGAAGGTCTGGGGTCCACTCCAGTCATCGCTCGTCATCTCCGTATCTTGTATGACGTGGGTAGAGAGGTTATCGGCCACTTCATCAGCCCACGAAGCGGGTGTCGAAGGGGTAGCCGGAGGTGCAGGAGACGCAGTTGCATCCCTGGAAGATAGCGCTGGCACGCTGAATCGCTGTGCTCGCGGAGTGACAGTGCCCGCCCCATAGGGGGAGGGGGTTGGAGAGCCTCTTTGGGTCCTGTGGGGGCCCACTGAGGGAACGTTCTGTGTGGATCTGCGGCTCGAAGAGAGCCGCAGGGAATCAATGGGGTCGTCGCCAGGAGTTCTGGGCGTACCGGATCTAGAGGGTCCCCCCTCGTCCATCGCCTCACCCGATCTCCCCCTACTTCTAGTATACGAATCAGACATGCGTTGGTAAGACGCTGGTTGTACCGGATCGCTGAGATCGTGGACGGATTGAGCTGCAAAAGTTGAAAACGGTGTCGACGAAGATTTTTGTGGCTGTGCACGTCGCGGTAAGAAGACAAGAAGCGATGAGTGGTCTCGAGTTTGTATCTCGGGACCAAGGCACCAGCATTGGTATTCCCCGTCGAGGGATAGGCGTTGACGATACTCCCCTATAGGAGCATGGCCAGTGATCATACGAGTTGAACGAGAAGTCAGCGTAGTGCTGCTCCCCATATCTTTCAGCCAAGGCCCACCTTTGTGTGTCGAGGGTAAGACTGGTTTTCCACCGACTCCTTTGAGTTGGTAGAAGTGTCGTCCACGGTACGCAGGGTCTGCGAACCGGGTGTGCCAATCCTTACAAACGGCCTTTTCGACCTGATTTCTAAGGTAGTCTAGAGATGTCCGCGGGTGTCTGCCCACGGAGATCTTGGTAGATGTAGCTACATCGTGAGCCATCTTGTGAACATTCCACTCGAATTTCGAGGGGACGTGCCAGAATGTAACGTTCCTCTCCTCGTCCCCAGCTAGCCAGGGACGCAGGGAGCGACAAGCGTCCAGAGCAAAGATTTGCTCAGAGCGTGGTTTGGGATCAATTAGGGACTCAATGCCCGTAGTGGAGTCCGAGAATATCACCAACTTTTTGCACCCTCTGCTGCACGCAGCCGAGACGCCCAGTTGGAGAGCAAAGAGTTCGACTTCTGGGGGGGTTCTCCTTCCAGAAGCCGAGACAACGCGATCGACCTGTTCTCCCTGCCCGAAGACAAGAGCACAGGCGACAGCCTGAAATTTAGCATCTGTGGGCACTGAGGCGTCCACTGCAACGACGAGAGTGTCGTCCTCGACCAGGGCAGAAGCCCAGGCCTTATCGAGGTCACTCCTGTAAGAGTTCCTCGCTCCATCCTCCTTAGAGGTGAGGCGATGAGAGGAAAAGTGAGTGGGGAACAGGTCCTTCACTCTGTTTCCAGGTGTGTTTTCTTCCCCGAAGGGGTCGAACTCATCGCCTGGTACCAGGGCCAGAGCTGCAGCCGAAGCGACAGATGGACCTTGCAGGTTAAGTGTGTCAAGCACGTTCCCCCCCCAGAGTCCAAGCTCATGAGAGTGGGTGGAGCCGACGTGATTAGGCCCTAGGATCGCTCTTAGGGGGTGTGAAGGAGCCAATAAAGGGGTCCTGAATACCCCTCTGTCGACTAGACGTCGCAGTAACAGCTGCATGGGCAGCAGTCCCGCGATACTTTCCAGGCCCCCGATTGGGGTGGTTCTGAAGGCACCGAGGATCCAACGTGCAGCGATAGACTGCACTTGGGCCAACGTCTTGATGACACCTTTGACGCGAGCGCCTTTGAAGTGCCACAGTCTGAGTCCATACGTCATAATTGGTACGACGCATGAACGGTATAGAAGGCGCTTCTGCATAGGGGTCAGCCCTCTGACAGAATTGCCGAGCATTCCCATCGCCCTCGCCGTGGTAAGGGCTTTGGTGGAATAGAACCGCGTGTGCTCTTTGAAAGAGAGTTTGCGGTCGAAGAAAAACCCAAGGTACCTCCAGGTAACCTTGGGTTTGAGGGGGGTGTTGCCCGTGTAGGGGGCGAATCCGAGATCAATGGGCAGGGGAGTGAAACTCCTCGCCCTTGAAAAATGAAATATTTCGGACTTGTCGTGTTCGAGGACGAGTCCGAGGGAGGTGAACGCCTGGAATATCCAGCCGTACGCTTTTTTGAGCAAGGGGAGGTTATCCTCCAGCTGTGGAGAGCGGGCGATGAGAGTTCCATCGTCCACATATGACATGAGATCGACATCTCTGCCGATTTCGCTCCTTCTGAAGAGCTTCATAATGGGCGTTAGGTATAACGCCGATAAGACAGGGGACAAAGCAGAGCCTTGACCCACTCCCACATCGGCTGCAAAGGAGCCAGATGAGAAAGCGTTCCATTTGTAGGTCGTTTTGCGACCGACAAGGTATGAACGGAAGAAGTTCACTACTTGCGCAGGGAACCCCGACCGAGAGATGATCTCCAACAGAACTTGGTGGTTCAAGGAGGGGAAAAATTGAGCGATGTCGAAAGCGACAACACTCGTTTTGAGTCCCTTGGCCCATCCTGCCCTGACCAGGTGGGTGAGGTAGATACCTGCATCCTCAGTGGAACGCTGGGCGACGCCTCCGAATTGGTTTTGCTCGAAGGCCTCGTGTGCGACACCGTCAAACTGAAGTCGCCTAGACAACATCTTTTCGACTAATTTGCCCAGAGTGTTCAGAAGCACAATGGGCCTGAACGACTTAGGGGTAGAGTAATTAGGTTTCCCTGGTTTCGGGATAATAACCGACAGGGACTCCTTAAAGTGATCTGGCCAGTGGCCAGCGGTGATGCACGCCTCAGCAATGCGGGTGATGAGCCCTGCCACTTCTGGGTTGCTACACCAGTGTTTTAGGTGCGACCACGTAACATGATCGGGACCTGGAGCGGAACGGGAAGAACACGCGTTTAGCGCTTCCTTCATTTCCGTAACGGAGAACGAGATCCAGGCCCTTTCAGGCACCGGATCAAGTTCATCGAGGATACTCAGATCGACTACTCGATCTGAGGCAGCGTTATAGGACCCGTCCAGGGCAGCCCAAAGGGAGTCCAGATCATTACAAGGTTCTCCCCGGTAGGAGATTGCCTCGTATGACGGGAGGTTACGTTGACGAGTCCAGGACATCAAATCCCAGGGTCGCCTGTTCATCGTAGCCACTTCCTGGATACGGTCGTCGAAAAAGTCGCGCTTTGCGTGTCGCATGACTTTCCTATAAAGCTTCCAGTCTCCCTCGTCTCGAGAGGCTCTGTAAGCGTCTAAGGCACCACTGCATTCGTCTGTCCACCAGCCCTTGGACGACTTGCCGAGGCGGGATTCCTTGGCATGGTTTTCCCATGCCTTGTTTAAGATCGTTGATATCGCCGAAACGACGTCATCGATCTCTGCCGAAGTATTTCCGTGCCAGTCTAGCCACGGAATTAAAGCGGAGGAAACAGCATCACGGTAAGATGCTTCCTCCTCGGATCCTTTTTTGATGGACCACTTGGTAACCGGGACCAAAGATCCCGGACCAGGTAGAACTAACGTCAGGGGGGCGTGGTCAGACGTCCCCCTGGCTCCAGGTATAATCTCACAGTACAGTACGAATCTGAGATCCGTAGGCACAAACATCAGGTCGATCACCGTGGGGTGAAGGCCCTGTTGAGGGGGGAAGTGGGTGGGGCCCTCCATTACTGGTAGGGCTCTAGTCAGGCCTAGCGCCGTAGCCGTTTCCACTAAGTGGTCAGCGTGAATTGAGTGTTCAGGCCCCTGGGGATCCCAGGATGCGTGTCTCACGTTGAAATCGCCGCACATGAAGTGTAGGCGTGGGATCGTCATGACGTTCTCAAATAGGAGCGTGATGGCCGAGTGCTGGCTGTCCGAATAGACGTTAGCGAGTAGCATGACATCCTCGCCTATTCCCAATGAGAACAGAAGGATGTCACGGTTATCGATCAGATCTCGTCTGAGACCTGGTCTTAAGTTAGTGATGCTGTTCACGAAATAGACAGCAACGCGTGGAGGGGAATCCAAACCCGAGGGGCGCACTAACATTCCCCAATTTGGGCTCATCGGCGCGCCTATAACTTCTTCCCCCTCCCTGTTGTGGGCAGAGGGAGCGTGTCTTATCAACCGCCAGGGCGGTTCTTGGATGAAAAGCAAATCGTAATCATCTACGAAATCAGCCAGTAAAGAGTCCATGTACCCCCAATTACGGTTAACATTCTGACTAAATATGCGCAACTGCGGTGTAGATCTAAGTCTATCCCTCATTTACGTTCGGCCACCGCGTCCTGCGGGATGGTAAGAAGGAGGGGAGCGAGAATTACGTCTCGCACTCACCTCGTCATAGCGAGCTTTGATCCATTCCCGGTCAAAGCGATGTCGCCAAAAGTTGCATCGACGATCGTCCGATGCGTGGTTTTTCCGGCAGTTTATGCACCTGGCCGGGTGAGGACAAGCTGCCCCCTCTGGGGTAGCTGGGACGGGAGGGTTCGCCTTGGCGTTTCCCTTACAACACCCTGCGAGGGCACGGTGGTGCTCCTTGCGGTGTGGGCCTGCGCAGACCGGGCATTTGGTCTGTGGAGCTCTGCATGCTTGAGTGGGGTGACCCCACTTCCAGCACCGTTGGCAGATAGGCGATCCAGGGTTCGCCCTGGCAGCCCTAATGTGAGCGACGTAGCGTCCAAATTGGACGCCCCGACCGATAAGAGCCTTGGCTCGTGCACCGCTGACAGAGTCAGCGATGTTAAGATAGACGGTGCACGTGTCCGACATTTTCGAATCACGTACGACCCGGGGGGGGACTTGTAACACTGCGAGGTCCGATATTCCGGACTTTCCCAGGTGTGCAACAACGACATCAGGCGTTAGAGCCTTGTCGTTAGCGACGAATGGCACATCGACCAGCTTGAGGTACGACGTGGACGTGGGTAGCGCTGCATCTACTTGCAGTGCGAAAGGAAACGCCTTGTGGGCCGCCTCCTTGAAGCAACGAAGGTCCTCCTCGGAGGCCACGACGTCTGTAGCTACTGATAGGTTACCAGCATGCATTGATGCGGATTGGGCCACTAGTTTAGAGTGGTGCAATCCGAGAGTGACTCGGACATGGTCCAAAAAGTCTGCAGGGTTCGTTTCCGCCCCGAGGGGGGGACGAACGTGTACCAGGACCTGTCGTCTCGACGGTCCATGGACAGTAGGCGAAGGCTTTGCAGCTTTCGGTTTGGACGGACCCACATGCTGCTGTATGTCAGCCAGCTTATCGGTTGGGAGTTCAGGGAAGGCCTTGGCTAGTCGCACAAGGCCGTCCATGGAAGTGTTAGGTGCTCGCCCCCCAGGGAAGCGAGCGACCTGAGCGAAGGTTCCCCTGCCCGAAGGCCTGGTGGACCAGTTCACGGGGGGAGGCGGTCCTCGACCCCATGACGACGAGACACCCCCTGCTGGGGGTTTAGGAAGAGGTCGAGCCCCTTTCGGGCCTCGGGTCCTCGCTGATTTGTGAGGGGGGGGGCGTTGCCCATCCCATCCCTCCAGATACTCCGTCCTTGGGACGTCGTTAGGATCGTTAGTGACGGTGCCCGACCTAGGTCGTTTACTGTTCCCAGCGATCCTGTCTATAGCGTTCCGGAGCGTAGCGCTTCCAGAGTTGCGATCGATACCAGCCTCGGCAGCTGCTGCCAGCACCGAGCCCAGTTGTTCAGCTATGAGCTGCCGTTCTTCAGCAGTCGGTCGTTTGGATCCCGTCCTGTTCAGGACAACTCGGAATCCGGTAGCGTACTCACCCAAGTCACTGGCGAAGGTCTGGGGTCCACTCCAGTCATCGCTCGTCATCTCCGTATCTTGTATGACGTGGGTAGAGAGGTTATCAGCCACTTCGTCAGCCCACGAAGCGGGTGTCGAAGGGGTAGCCGGAGGTGCAGGAGACGCAGTTGCATCCCTGGAAGATAGCGCTGGCACGCTGAATCGCTGTGCTCGCGGAGTGACAGTGCCCGCCCCATAGGGGGAGGGGGTTGGAGAGCCTCTTTGGGTCCTGTGGGGGCCCACTGAGGGAACGTTCTGTGTGGATCTGCGGCTCGAAGAGAGCCGCAGGGAATCAATGGGGTCGTCGCCAGGAGTTCTGGGCGTACCGGATCTAGAGGGTCCCCCCTCGTCCATCGCCTCGCCCGATCTCCCCCTACTTCTAGAATACGAATCAGACATGCGTTGGTAAGACGCTGGTTATACCGGATCGCGGGGATCGAGGACGGATTGAGCTGCAAAAGTTGAAAACGGTGTCGACGAAATTTTTTGTGGCTGTGCACGTCGCGGTAGGAAGACAAGAAGCGATTTCAGAAGCACTATGGGTCTGAACGACTTAGGGGTAGAATAATTGGGTTTCCCTGGTTTCGGGATGATGACCGACAGGGACTCCTTAAAGTGGGCCGGCCAATGGCCAGCAGTGATGCACGCCTCAGCGATGCGGGTGATGAGCCCTGCCACCTCTGGGTTGCTACACCAGTGTTTTAGGTGCGACCACGTAACATGATCGGGACCTGGAGCGGACCGGGAAGAGCACGCATTTAGCGCTTCTTTCATTTCCGTGACGGAGAACGGGATCCAGGTCCTTTCAGGCACCGGATCGAGTTCATCAAGGAAACTCAGATCGACTACTCGATCTGAGGCAGCATTATAGGACCCGTCCAGGGCAGCCCAGAGAGATTCCAGATCGTTGCAGGGTTCTCCCCGATAGGAGATAGCCTCGTACAATGGAAGGTTGCGTTGGCGAGTCCAGGACATCAAATCCCAGGGTCGTCTATTCATCGTAGCCACTTCCTGGATACGGTCGTCGAAAAAGTCGCGCTTTGCGTGTCGCATGACTTTCCTATAGAGCTTCCAGTCCCCCTCATCGCGAGAGGCTCTGTAAGCGTCTAAGGCACCACTGCATTCGTCTGTCCACCATCCTTTGGACGACTTGCCGAGGCGAGATTCCTTGGCGTGGTTCTCCCACGCCTTGTTTAAAATCGCTGATATCGCCGAGACGACATCATCGATTTCTGCCGAAGTATTCCCGTGCCAGCCTAGCCACGGAGTTAAAGCGGAGGAGACAGCATCTCGGTAAGATGCTTCCTCCTCGGATCCTTTTTTGATGGACCACTTGGTGACCGGGACCAGAGATCCCGGGCCAGGTAGCACTAACGTCAGAGGGGCGTGGTCAGACGTCCCCCTGGCTTCAGGTACAATCTCGCAATATAGTACAAATCTAAGATCTGTAGGTACGAACATCAGGTCGATCACCGTAGGGTGAAGGCCCTGTTGTGGGGGAAAATGAGTAGGGCCCTCCATGACTGGTAGGGCTCTTGTCAGGCCTAGTGCCGTAGCCGTTTCCACTAAGTGGTCAGCATGGATCGAGTGTTCAGGCCCCTGGGGGTCCCAGGAGGCGTGTCTCACGTTAAAGTCGCCGCACATGAAATGCAGGCGTGGGATCGTCATGACGCTCTCGAACAAGAGTGTGATGGCCGAATGTTGGCTATCCGAGTAAACGTTAGCAAGCAACATGACATCCTCCCCTATTCCCAAAGAGAACAAAAGAATATCACGATCATCGATCAGATCTCGTCTGAGACCCGGTCTTAGATTAGCGATGCTGTTTGCAAAATATACAGCAACGCGTGGAGGGGAGTCGATCCCCGATGGGCGCACTAAGGTACCCCAATTAGGGCTCATCGGTGCGCCAATGACTTCTTCCCCGTCCCTGTTGTGGGCAGAGGGGGCGTGTCTTATTAATCGCCAAGGAGGCTCCTGGATGAAAAGCAAATCATAGTCTTCTATAAGGTCTGCCAGTAATGAGTCCATGTATCCCCAATTACGGTTAACATTCTGACTAAATACGCGTAACTGCGGTGTAGATCTAAGTCTATCCCTCATTTACGTTCGGCCACCGCGTCCTGCGGGATGGTAATTAGGAGGGGGGCGGGAGTTGCGCTTCGCACTCACCTCGTCATAGCGAGCTTTGATCCAGTCTCGGTCAAAGCGATGTCGCCAGAAATTGCATCGACGATCGTCGGATGCGTGGTTCTTCCGGCAGTTTATGCACCTAGCCGGGTGAGGACAGGCTGCCCCCTCTGGGGTAGCTGGGACAGGGGGGTTCGCCTTCGCGTTTCCCTTACAACACCCTGCAAGAGCACGATGGTGCTCCTTGCGGTGTGGGCCTGCACAGATCGGGCATTTGGTCTGTGGAGCTCTGCATGCCGTGGTGGGGTGTCCCCACTTCCAGCATCGTTGGCAAAGGGGCAATCCAGGGTTCGCCCTGGCAGCCCTAACATAAGCGACGTAACGTCCGAATTGGACGCCCCGACCGATAAGAGCCTTGGCTCGTGCACCGCTGACTGAGTCAGCGATGTTAAGGTAGACGGTGCACGTATCCGACATCTTCGAATCACGTACTACCCGGGGGGGAACTTGGAGCACTGTGAGGTCCGATATTCCAGACTTTCCCAAGTGTGCAATAACGACGTCAGGCGTAAGAGCCTTGTCGTTGGCGATAAATGGCACATCGACCAACTTGAGGTACGATGTGGAAGTAGGTAACGCTGCGTCTACTTGCAGCGCAAAAGGAAACGCCTTGTGGGCAGCTTCCTTGAAGCATCGAAGGTCCTCCTCGGAGGCCACAACGTCAGTAGCTACTGATAAGTTACCAGCATGCATCGATGCGGACTGAGCCACCAATTTGGAGTGGTGCAGTCCGAGGGTGATCCGGACGTGGTCCAGGAAGTCAGCAGGGTTCGTCTCTGCCCCAAGGGGAGGACGAACGTGAACCAGGACCTGTCGTCTAGACGGTCCATGGACTGTAGGCGAGGGCTTAGCAGCCCTAGGTTTAGATGGGCCGACGTGCTGCTGTATATCAGCCAGCTTATCGGTTGGAAGTTCAGGGAAGGCCTTGGCTAGTCGCACAAGGCCGTCCATGGATGTGTTAGGTGCTCGCCCCCCAGGGAAGCGAGCAACCTGAGCAAAGGTCCCCTTGCCCGAGGGCCTGGTGGACCAGTTCACGGGGGGAGGTGGTCCTCGACCCCATGACGAAGAAACACCCCCTGTTGGGGGTTTAGGAAGAGGTCGAGCCCCCTTCGGGCCTCGTGTCCTCGCTGATTTGTGAGGGGGGGGGCGTTGCCCATCCCATCCCTCCAGGTAATCCGTCCTTGGGACGTCATTAGGATCGTTAGTGACAGTGCCCGACCTAGGTCGTTTACTGCCCCCTGCCATCCTGTCTATAGCGCTCCGGAGCATAGCGTTCCCCGAGTCGCGATCAATGCCAGCCTCGGCAGCTGCTACCAGCACCGAGCCCAGTCGTTCTGCTATGAGCTGCCGATCCTCAGCAGTCGGTCGACGAGATCCCGTTCTGTTGAGAACAACTCGGAATCCCTCAGCGTACTCTCCCAAGTCTTTGGCGAAGGTCTGGGGTCCACTCCAGTCATCGCTAGCCATCTCCGTGTCCTGAATGACGTGGGAGGAGAAGTTATCGGCCACTTCATCAGCCCACGAAGCGGGTGTAGAAGGGGTAGCCGGAGGTGCAGGAGACGCAGTGGCGTCTCTGGAGGATAACGCTGGCACGCTGAAACGCTGTGCTCGCGGAGTGACGATGCCCGCCCCATAGGGGGAGGGGGTTGGAGAACCTCTTTGTGTCCTGTGAGGACCCACTGAGGGAGCGTTCTGTGTGGATCTGCGGCTCGAAGAGAGCCGCAGGGAATCAATTGGGTCGTCGCCAGGAGTTCTGGGCGTACCGGATCTAGAAGGTCTCCCCTCATCCATCGCCTCACCCGATCTCCCCCCTCTTCTGGATAGTGAATCTGACATGCGTTGGTAAGATGCTGGTGGTACCGGATCGCTGAGATCGTGGACGGATTGAGCTGCAAAAGTTGAAAACGGTGTCGACGAAGATTTTTGTGGCTGTGCACGTCGCGGTAAGAAGACAAGAAGCGATGTCGACTTGGGTACTACTTTATCTACGCGTTCCCCTCGCCCATATCCCACTCAGGTCCCCGTTTTAGCCACCTTTAGGCGGGCAGTTCCACAGACGTTGGCCTCTCAGCCAGGAAAGGCAATAATCTGGAGGGGGCGCCCCCCCCTCCCGAAGTTAGCCATTAGATCGCCCTCTGGAGCAGACGGTCCCCCAGCCACATGTCCAACCGAGGTCAGACCAGGCGCAGCAGTGTCAATTCACCGTAAATCCCCCCTTGCGGGAGGAATAACCGTCTGCGTTTTTCCAGCCAACGAGGATTGACCACCCCAGACGAGTGAGGTGGACCATCACTGTGTTGTGCACGAGTGACAGTAACGAGGCGGGTGGTTGTTCACCTGGTTATTCACCGTGACCGCCGTAAGTAGGGGGCCAAGACCCCCCTCGAGCAAATGCACCCATGTGCACGCACTCGATGACATCGTCCCCCCCGCAGTGGGGGGAAGGTATAGGGAAGCGACACCATGTCACCATCCCGATAATGGCCACCAGTTACTTGGTGGCCGTGAACGTAGAGGGGGATAGCCCCCTGTACTAGTTGCGGCGCTGCTGTCCACGAGGGCCTCGAGGATGACGGCGCCGTGCTGGGGACGAGGGTTCCCCAGATTGAGGCTCTGATTGAGCGGTGTGCACTGCCGCGTAGGAAGCCCGGAAGGCTGCCGGAGACGTGAGGTCGAGAGGTGTCGGAACGGCTGCTAGTTCCGCCGACATCGTCTCAGATAGTCGCCAGGTGGTCGTGAATAACTCCCAGGCCATTTGGCGCCATGCGTTCCTCTCTGCAGGGGGAATGGCGGACGTACGGACGGTACCAACGAACATGGTCATCGCGTCGAGTTGGTGTAGCATGGCATGAGAGGTGGCTTCGATTTCCAGCCTCTCATTCACAGATAACGGCACTTCGTCCTCCACCAGCTCAGGGATGGGGGGCAAAGGCGGTAACGGGGCAGGGGATGCCTCCGGATAGAAGAGCTCAGCAATGCCGAGCTCCTGAGTGTACATGTCCTCGCGTTCGAGACTGCGAGTCCATCGTTTATGTGCGACATGGACGTCCTGCGCCCACAGCACACGGTTGATCGTTTGCCTCGAGGCTAGCTTGGGGCTGCTCTTGGCATAATTGAGGGCCTCCTGCATAGCAAGAGAATCCTCGTCATCCTCAGGGTCGGAGAGGTCTTCTCCAGCCCATAGATCTCTAACTGCCTGTAGGGCAGTAGCTACATCCGGATCGTCATGATCGTACCGGGTGTCGTAGTCTTGGACGTCATCGTCATAGATGTCGCCCGTAATCAGGGAGGGGTCGTGTAGACCCCAGCGTGGTGTTTGGGCTCTAGTTCGCCGTTTAGGCATTGAGAGGGGGAGTTAGTGCTAGTAGGTGATGGTAGAAATCAAGATACATAGCGTGCCGTCGATAGCAGCTGGTCCCTTATCTCTATTCCGGGTCCACCCGATACTGCCTCCGAACGCTCCGAGGGGGGGACAGGCCGCACATCCTGTAGCCCAGTGGGAGAAGATTGAACCCGGATCATACCACCCTAGAAGAGTGAGCACCGGAGGTAGAGAGTTGGTGGAGAGTGGCGGCCACCAAGGTGTCGACCTAGCCGCCAGGGGGCACCATCGCCCGGCCCCTTTTAACGATGGTGTATTCCAACGGGTAGTCAGTGTAGCATGTCTCTAGTAATAGAAACTCACAGAGCATGGAGGCTAGACGCCTCCCAGACAACTAGCAATCCAGTGATAACGTCCCTTCTCCCTAAGCCAGACCTCCCCCAACTAAACGAGTGTGTCGACTTGGGCGAGCGTTGAAGCAGGCATCCCACACCCACTCTAAGCCCCCAGAGGGACCCAGACTACTCTTTCATAAACAACACTCACCTAGTCAGGATCCTCGAAGCCCAGGAGAACGAGACAGATAGCAGCCATTGTCAAAAACAATGACTGGGGCATCCACGGAGATCGGATGGACGGATCTCTTAGCAAATCAGGGTAGGCCTGGAGACGCCGAGAGCGTTCGTGATGGTGAAATCCGATCGAAAATCGGACGAAAATTGAAGTGTCGACGTCGCATGCAACGTTGAGCAGAGGTGTTTACCACTATTTATGGTGGTTGTAGCAAGTCAAGGAGCGTCGAGGGTTCCCCAGATTGAGGCTCTGATTGAGCGGTGTGCACCGCCGCGTAGGAAGCCCGGAAGGCTGCCGGAGACGTGAGGTCGAGAGGTGTCGGAACGGCTGCTAGTTCCGCTGACATCGTCTCAGACAGTCGCCAGGTGGTCGTGAATAACTCCCAGGCCATTTGGCGCCAAGCGTTCCTCTCTGCAGGGGGAACGGCGGACGTACGGACGGTACCAACGAACATGGTCATCGCGTCGAGTTGGTGTAGCATGGCATGAGAGGTGGCTTCGATTTCCAGCCTCTCATTCACAGATAACGGTGCTTCGTCCTCCACCAGCTCAGGGATGGGGGGCAAAGGCGGTAACGGGGCAGGGGATGCCTCCGGATAGAAGAGCTCAGCAATGCCGAGCTCCTGAGTGTACATGTCCTCGCGTTCGAGACTGCGAGTCCATCGTTTATGTGCGACATGGACGTCCTGCGCCCACAGCACACGGTCGATCGTTTGCCTCGAGGCTAGCTTGGGGCTGCTCTCGGCATAATTGAGGGCCTCCTGCATAGCAAGAGAATCCTCGTCATCCTCAGGGTCGGAGAGGTCTTCTCCAGCCCATAGATCTCTAACTGCCCGTAGGGCAGTAGCTACATCCGGATCGTCATGATCGTACCGGGTGTCGTAGTCTTGGACGCCATCGTCGTAGATGTCGCCCGTAATCAGGGAGGGGTCGTGTAGACCCCAGCGTGGTGTTTGGGCTCTAGTTCGCCGTTTAGGCATTGAGAGGGGAAGTTAGTGCTAGTAGGTGATAGTAGAAATCAAGATACGTAGCGTGCCATCGATAACAGCTGGTCCCTTATCTCTATTCCGGGTCCACCCGATACTGCCTCCGAACGCTCCGAGGGGGGGACAGGCCGCACATCCTGTAACCCAGTGGGAGAAGATTGAACCCGGGTCATACCACCCTAGAAGAGTGAGCACCGGAGGTAGAGAGTTGGTGGAGAGTGGCGGCCACCAAGGTGTTGACCTAGCCGCCAGGGGGCACCATCGCCCGGCCCCTTTTAACGATGGTGTATTCCAACGGGTAGTCAGTGTAGCTTGTCCCTAGTAGTAGTGACTCACATAGCATGGAGGCTAGAAGCCTCCCAGACAACTAGCAATCCAGTGATAACGTCCCTTCTCCCTAAGCCAGACCTCCCCCAACTAAACGAGTGTGTCGACTTGGGCGAGCGTTGAAGCAGGCATCCCACACCCACTCTAAGCCCCCAGAGGGACCCAGACTACTCTTTCATAAACAACACTCACCTAGTCAGGATCCTCGAAGCCCAGGAGAACGAGACAGATAGCAGCCATTGTCAAAAACAATGACTGGGGCATCCACGGAGATCGGATGGACGGATCTCTTAGCAAATCAGGGCAGGCCTTGAGACGCCGAGAGCGTTCGTGATGGTGAAATCCGATCGAAAATCGGACGAAAATTGAAGTGTCGACGTCGCATGCAACGTTGAGCAGAGGTGTTTACCACTATTTATGGTGGTTGTAACAAGTCAAGGAGCGTTGAGGCTCTGATTGAGCTGCTAGCATTGCTGCATAGGAAGCTCGAAAGGCTGCCGGAGACGTGAGATCGAGAGGTGACACAGCAGCTGCTAGTTCTGCCGACATCGTCTCAGACAATCGCCAGGTGGCTGTGAATAATTCCCAGGCCATCCGACGCCATACATTCCTCTCTGTAAGAGGGACGGCAGACACTCGGATGGTACCGACGAAAATTGTCATTGCCTCCAGTAGACATCGCTTCTTGTCTTGTTACCGCGACGTGCACAGCCACCAAAAACTTCGTCGACACCGTTTTCATCTTTTGTGGCTCCATCCGTCAACGATCCCAGCAATCCAGTTTAAATAGCGTCTTACCAACGCATGTCAGATTCTGTCAGTAGAAGAGGGGGGAGATCGGGTGATGCGATGGACGAGGGGAGACTCTCTAGATCGGGTACGCCTCGAACTCCTGGCGACGATCCAATTGACTCTCTGCGGCTCTCTTCAAGCCGCAGATCCACACAGAATGCTCCCTCAGTGGGCCCTCACAGGACCCAAAGAGGCTCTCCAACCCCCTCCCCCTATGGGGCGGGCATCGTCACTCCGCGAGCACAGCGATTCAGCGTGCCAGCGCTATCTTCTAGAGATGCAACTGCGTCTCCTGCACCTCCGGCTACCCCTTCTACACCTGCTTCGTGGGCTGATGAAGTGGCCGATAATCTCTCCTCCCAAGTCATTCAGGACACAGAGATGGCTAGCGATGACTGGAGTGGACCCCAGACCTTCGCCAAAGACCTGGGAGAGTACGCTGAGGGATTCCGAGTTGTTCTCAACAGAACGGGATCTCGTCGACCGACTGCTGAAGATCGGCAGCTCATAGCAGAATGACTGGGCTCGGTGCTGGTAGCAGCTGCCGAGGCTGGTATTGATCGCGACTCGGGGAGTTCCTTCCTCCGAGGAGCAATAGACAAAATTGCAGGGGGCAGTAAACGACCTAGGTCGGGGACTGTCACCAACGATCCCAATGTGGATCATCTGGAGGGATGGGATGGGCAACGCCCCCCCCCTCACAAATCAGCGAGGACGCGAGGCCCGAAAGGGGCTCGACCTCTTCCTAAACCCCCAGCAGGGGGCGTCTCTTCGTCATGGGGTCGAGGACCTCCTCCCCCCGTGAACTGGTCCACCAGGCCTTCGGGCAGGGGGACCTTTGCTCAGGTTGCTCGCTTCCCTGGGGGGCGAGCTCCTAACACATCCATGGATGGTCTTGTGCGTCTAGCCAAGGCCTTCCCTGAACTTCCAACCGACAAGCTGGCAGATATACAGCAGCATGTCGGCCCCTCCAAACCGAAGGCGTCAAAACCTTCACCTACCGTACATGGACCGTCGAGACGACAGGTCCTAGTTCACATTCGTCCCCCCCTTGGGGTGGAGACGAACCCTGCTGACTTCCTGGACCACGTCCGGATCACCCTCGGACTGCACCACTCCAAATTGGTGGCTCAGTCTGCATCGATGCATGCTGGTAATTTATCAGTAGCTACTGACGTTGTGGCCTCCGAGGAGGACCTTCGTTGCTTCAAGGAAGCTGCCCACAAGGCGTTTCCATTCGCGCTGCAAGTAGACGCAGCGTTACCTACATCCACATCGTACCTTAAACTGGTCGATGTGTCATTCATCGCTAATGACAAGGCGTTAACGCCTGACGTCGTCATTGCACACTTGGGAAAGTCCGGAATCTCGGACCTCACAGTGCTTCAAGTCCCCCCCCGAGTAGTACGTGATTCGAAGATGTCGGATACGTGCACCGTCTACCTTAACATCGCTGACTCAGTCAGCGGTGCACGAGCCAAGGCTCTTATCGGTCGGGGCGTCCAATTTGGACGCTACGTCGCCTATGTTAGGGCTGCCAGGGCAAACCCTGGACTGCCCCTTTGCCAACGATGCTGGAAGTGGGGTCACCCCACCCCGGCATGCAGAGCTCCACAGATCAAGTGTCCGATCTGTGCAGGCCCACACCGTAAGGAGCACCATCGTGCCCTTGCAGGGTGTTGTAAGGGAAACGCTAAGGTGAATCCCCCCGTTCCTGCTACCCCAGAGGGGGCAGCCTGTCCCCACCCGGCTAGGTGTGTAAACTGCCAGAAAAACCACGCATCCGACGATCGTCGATGCAACTTTTGGCGACATCGCTTTGACCGTGACTGGATCAAAGCTCGCTATGACGAGGTGAGTGTGAGACGCAACTCTCGCTCCCCTCCTGCTTACCATCCCGCAGGACGCGGTGGCCGAACATAAATGAGGGACAGACTCAGATCTACCCCACAGTTACGCATATTTAGTCAAAATGTAAATCGAAATTGGGGTTACATGGACTCTTTACTGGCAGACTTCGTAGACGACTATGATTTGCTTTTTATCCAAGAGCCTCCTTGGCGATTAATAAGGCACGCCCCCTCTGCCCACAACAGGGAAGGGGAAGAAGTCATCGGCGCACCAATGAGCCCAAATTGGGGTACCTTAGTGCGCCCATCGGGGGTTGACGCCCCTCCACGTGTCGCTGTATATTTTGCGAACAGCATCGCCAATCTAAGACCGGGTCTCAGACGAGATCTGATCGACAATTGTGACATCCTTCTGTTCTCACTGGGAATAGGGGAGGATGTCATGCTGCTCGCTAACGTTTACTCGGACAGCCAACACTCGGCCATCACACTCTTATTCGAGAGCGTCATGACGATCCCACGCTTGCACTTCATGTGTGGCGACTTTAACGTGAGACACGCCTCCTGGGACCCCCAGGGGCCTGAGCACTCAATCCATGCTGACCACTTAGTGGAAACGGCTACGGCACTAGGCCTGACGAGAGCCCTACCAGTCATGGAGGGCCCTACTCATTTTCCCCCACAACAGGGCCTTCACCCCACGGTGATCGACCTGATGTTCGTACCTACAGATCTCAGATTTGTACTGTACTGCGAGATCGTGCCTGAAGCCAGGGGAACGTCTGACCACGCCCCCCTGACATTAGTGCTGCCTGGCCCGGGATCTTTGGTTCCGGTTACCAAGTGGTCCATCAAAAAAGGATCCGAGGAGGAAGCATCGTATCGAGATGCCGTCTCCTCCGCTTTAACTCCGTGGCTAGATTGGCACGGAGATACATCGGCAGAAATCGATGATGTCGTCTCGGCAATATCCACGATTTTAAACAAGGCATGGGAAAACCATGCCAAGGAATCCCGCCTCGGCAAGTCGTCCAAAGGTTGGTGGACGGACGAATGCAGCGGTGCCCTAAACGCTTACAGAGCCTCTCGTGATGAGGGGGACTGGAAGCTCTATAGGAAAGTCATGCGACATGCAAAGCGTGACTTCTTCGACGACCGTATCCAGGAAGTGGCTACGATGAACAGACGACCCTGGGACCTGATGTCCTGGACTCGTCAACGCAACCTCCCATCGTACGAGGCTATCTCCTATCGGGGAGAACCATGCAACGATCTGGATTCTCTGTGGGCTGCCCTTGATGGGTCCTATAACGCCGCATCTGATCGAGAAGTCGATCTGAGCATACTCGAGGAACTTGATCCGGTGCCTGAAAGGGCCTGGATCCCGTTCTCCGTCACGGAAATGAAAGAAGCGCTTAACGCGTGTTCTTCCCGTTCCGCTCCTGGTCCCGATCATGTTACATGGTCGCACCTAAAACACTGGTGTAGCAACCCAGAAGTGGCAGGGCTCATCACCCGCATTGCTGAGGCGTGCATCACTGCTGGCCACTGGCCAGTGCACTTCAAGGAGTCCCTGTCGGTAATCATCCCGAAGCCAGGGAAGCCTAACTACTCTACCCCTAAGTCGTTCAGGCCCATTGTGCTTCTGAACACTCTGGGCAAATTAGTCGAAAAGATGTTGTCGAGGCGACTTCAATTCGACGGCGTCGCACACGAGGCTTTCGAACAAAACCAATTTGGAGGCGTCGCCCAGCGTTCCACTGAGGATGCAGGTATTTACCTTACCCACCTGGTCAGAGCAGGATGGGCCAAGGGGCTCAAAACGAGCGTTGTCGCTTTCGACATCGCTCAATTCTTCCCCTCCTTGAACCACCAAGTTCTGTTGGAGATCATCTCTCGGTCGGGGTTCCCTGCACAAGTAGTGAACTTCTTCCGTTCTTATCTTGTTGGTCGCAAAACGACCTACAAATGGAACGCTTTCTCATCTGGCCCCTTTGCAGCAGATGTGGGAGTGGGCCAAGGCTCTGCCCTGTCCCCTGTTTTATCGGCGCTATATTTGACGCCCATCATGAAGCTCTTCAGAAGAAGCGAAATCGGCAGAGATGTCGACCTCATGTCCTATGTGGACGATGGCACCCTCATCGCCTGCTCCCCACAGCTAGAGGATAACCTCCCCTTGCTCAAGAAAGCGTATGGCTGGATATTCCAGGCGTTCACCTCCCTCGGGCTCGTCCTTGAACACGACAAGTCCGAAATATTTCATTTCTCAAGGGCGAGGAGATTCGCTCCTTGACTTGTTACAACCACCATAAATAGTGGTAAACACCTCTGCTCAACGTTGCACACGACGTCGACACTTCAATTTTTGTCCGATTTTCGATCGGATTTCGCCATCACGAACGCTCTCGGCGTCTCCAGGCCTGCCCTGATTTGCTAAGAGATCCGTCCATCTGATCTCCGTGGATGCCCCGGTCATTGTTTTTGACAATGGCTGCTATCTGTCTCGTTCTCCTGGGCTTCGAGGATCCTGACTAGGTGAGTGTTGTTTATGAAAGAGTAGTCTGGGTCCCTCTGGGGGCTTAGAGTGGGTGTGGGATGCCTGCTTCAACGCTCGCCCAAGTCGACACACTCGTTTAGTTGGGGGAGGTCTGGCTTAGGGAGAAGGGACGTTATCACTGGATTGCTGGTTGTCTGGGAGGCTTCTAGCCTCCATGCTCTGTGAGTTTCTATTACTAGAGACATGCTACACTGACTACCCGTTGGAATACACCATCGTTAAAAGGGGCCGGGCGATGGTGCCCCCTGGCAGCTAGGTCGTCACCTTGGTGGCCGCCACTCTCCACCAACTCTCTACCTCCGGTGCTCACTCTTCTAGGGTGTTATGACCCGGGTTCAATCTTCTCCCACTAGGCAGCAGGATGTGCGGCTTGCTCGCCCCCTCGGAGCGTTCGGAGGCTGCATCGGGTGGACCCGGAATATAGATAAGGGACCAGTCGTTATCGACTCCACGCTGCATATTTTGATCCTTGCCATCATCTACTAGCACTAACACACACTCTCTCAATGCCCAAACGGCGAACCAGAGTCCAACCACCACATCGGGGTCTACGTGACCCCGTTCTGATCACGGGCGACATCTTTGATGATGACGTCCAAGACTACGACACCCGGTTCGTGCAAGACGAATCGGAGGTAGCAGCTGCTTTCAGGGCAGCTAGAGATTTATGGGCCGGGGAAGACCTCTCCGACCCTAACGATGATGACGACGACGAGGATTCTCTTGCTATGCAGGAGGCCCTCAATTTTTTTTTTTTTTTTTTTGGGTCAAAAATTTATAACGCGGCGCCCGATCGCAGTCCGCGGTAGAGACGTACAAACGAAGTACACTACGCCCAGCCCAAGTCCTCCTCCTGCTGATCTTCGCACCAACCACCTGGATAGCTGCAACGACCACTAAGGGGGCCCCCTTTATCGAGTAAACGGACTTGCCAGTGGTGGCGTACCGACAACCCGAGCTTGACGATGTCGTGTTCCCCGAATCCCTACGGGTATGTGTGCAAGATTTAGGGGAAACTGCCGCCCCGACGTGAGCCTCTCAGCTCGGAAAGGAGAGCGTAGTCGACTGGAGTCGTCGTAACGCATAACCGACAGCGGATCTGAAAGCGCTCAGGCGCCTCCCCGAACCGGTACCTAGGTTCGTGTCCCCCCTCCCTGACAGTCGCTCCTGAACACGGGTGGGCCCCCTTTATGAGGGTTAACGGACTCATCTGGTGCCCTACGGCCACCCCGACATACCGATAACACTAGCTAGAACCAGACGGGGGTCATACGCCCTGCGCGCACAACCTATCCTGGATCCCACGCAAGTGAGTTGAACGACCCAAGCACTGGGTTATTGTCCATAAATTCGCTGAAGCCTTCGACGGAGTCGGGGCTTGCACGAGTTTCCTTGCGATCCACCTTGGGGCAGACGCGTAGTAGGTGGTCTCGAGTTTGTATCTCAGGACCAAGACACCAGCATTGGTATTCCCCGTCGAGGGACAGACGTCGACGATACTCCCCTATAGGAGCATGGCCAGTGATCATACGAGTTGAACGGGAAGTCAACGTAGTGTTGCTCCCCATGACTTTCAGCCAAGGCCCACCTTTGTGAGTCGAGGGTAATGCCGGTTTTCCACCAACTCCTTTGAGCTGGTAGAAATGTCGTCCACGGTACGCAGGATCTGCGAACCGGGTGTGCCAATCCTTACAAACGGCCTTTTCGACCTGGTTTTTAAGGTAGTCTAGAGACGTCCGCGGGTGTCTGCCCACGGAGATCTTGGTAGATGTAGCAACATCGTGAGCCATCTTATGTACGTTCCACTCGAATTTCGAGGGAACATGCCAGAATGTAATGTTCCTCTCCTCGTCCCCGGATAGCCAGGGACGAAGGGAGCGACAAGCGTCCAGAGCAAAGATTTGCTCAGAGCGTGGTCTAGGATCAACTAGGGATTCGATGCCCGTAGTAGAGTCCGAGAATATCACCAGCTTTTTGCATCCTCTGCTGCAAGCAGCCGAGACGCCCAGTTGGAGAGCAAAGAGTTCGACTTCTGGGGGGGTTCTCCTCCCAGAAGCTGAGACAATGCGATCTACCTGTTCTCCCTGTCCAAAGACAAGAGCGCAGGCGACAGCTTGAAATTTGGCATCTGTGGGCACCGAAGCGTCCACTGCAACGACAAGAGTGTCTCCCTCGATCTGGGCAGAAGCCCAGGCTTTATCGAGGTCACTCCTGTAAGAATTCCTCGCTCCATCCTTCTTAGAGGTGATGCGATGAGAGGAGAAACGAGTGGGGAATAGGTCCTTCACTCTGTTTCCAGGTGTGTTTTCTTCCCCAAAGGGGTCGAACTCATCGCCTGGTACAAGGGCCAGAGCTGCAGCCGAAGCGACAGATGGGCCTTGCAGGTTTAATGTGTCAAGCACATTCCCTCCCCAGAGTCCTAGCTCATGAGAGTGGGTGGTACCAACGTGATTGGGCCCTAAGATCGCTCTTAGGGGGTGAGATGGAGCCAACAGAGGGGTTCTGAATACCCCTCTGTCGACTAAACGACGCAGTAACAGCTGCATGGGCAGCAGTCCTGCGATACTTTCCAGGCTGCCGATAGGGGTGGTCCTGAAGGCACCGAGGATCCAGCGAGCAGCGATGGACTGCACCTGGGCCAGCGTTTTGATGACACCCTTGACGCGAGCGCCCTTGAAGTGCCAGAGTCTGAGCCCGTATGTCATGATGGGTACGACACACGAGCGGTACAGGAGGCGTTTCTGCATAGGGGTAAGCCCTCTAACAGAATTGCCGAGCATTCCCATCGCCCTCGCAGTGGTGAGGGCTTTGGTGGAGTAGAACCGCGTGTGCTCCTTGAAAGAGAGCTTACGGTCGAAGAAAAAGCCAAGGTACCTCCAGGTACCCTTGGGTTTGAGGGGAGAATTGCCCGTGTATGGGGCAAAGCCGAGATCGATGGGTAGGGGAGTGAAACTCCTCGCCCTTGAGAAATGAAATATTTCGGACTTGTCGTGTTCAAGGACAAGCCCGAGGGAGGTGAACGCCTGGAATATCCAGCCGTATGCTTTTTTGAGCAAGGGGAGGTTATCCTCTAGCTGTGGGGAGCGGGCGATGAGGGTGCCATCGTCCACATAGGACATGAGATCAACATCTCTGCCGATTTCGCTTCTTCTGAAGAGCTTCATGATGGGCGTCAAATATAACGCCGATAAAACAGGGGACAGGGCAGAGCCTTGGCCCACTCCCACATCTGCTGCGAAGGAGCCAGATGAGAAAGCGTTCCATTTGTAGGTCGTTTTGCGACCAACAAGATAAGAACGGAAGAAGTTCACTACTTGTGCAGGGAACCCCGACCGAGAGATGATCTCCAACAGAACCTGGTGGTTCAAGGAGGGGAAGAATTGAGCGATGTCGAAAGCGACAACGCTCGTTTTGAGCCCCTTAGCCCATCCTGCTCTGACCAGGTGGGTAAGGTAGATACCTGCATCCTCGGTGGAACGCTGGGCGACGCCTCCAAATTGGTTTTGTTCGAAAGCCTCGTGTGCGACACCGTCGAATTGAAGTCGCCTCGACAACATCTTTTCGACTAATTTGCCCAGAGTGTTCAGAAGCACAATGGGCCTGAACGACTTAGGGGTAGAGTAGTTAGGCTTCCCTGGCTTCGGGATGATTACCGACAGGGACTCCTTGAAGTGTGCTGGCCAGTGGCCGGCAGTGATGCACGCCTCAGCAATGCGGGTGATGAGCCCTGCCACTTCTGGGTTGCTACACCAGTGTTTTAGGTGCGACCACGTAACATGATCGGGACCTGGAGCGGAACGGGAAGAACACGCGTTAAGCGCTTCTTTCATTTCCGTGACGGAGAACGGGATCCAGACCCTTTCAGGCACCGGATCCAATTCCTCGAGTATGCTCAGATCGACAACTCGATCAGATGCGGCGTTATAGGACCCATCAAGGGCAGCCCACAGAGAATCCAGATCGTTACATGGTTCACCCCGATAGGAGATAGCCTCGTACGATGGGAGGTTGCGTTGACGAGTCCAGGACATCAGGTCCCAGGGTCGTCTGTTCATCGTAGCCACTTCTTGGATACGGTCGTCGAAGAAGTCACGCTTCGCATGTCGCATGACTTTCCTATAGAGCTTCCAGTCCCCCTCATCACGAGAGGCTCTGTAAGCGTCTAGGGCACCGCTGCATTCGTCCGTCCACCAGCCTTTGGACGACTTGCCGAGGCGAGATTCCTTGGCATGGTTTTCCCATGCCTTGTTTAAAATCGTTGATATCGCCGAGACGACATCATCGATTTCTGCCGATGTATCTCCGTGCCAATCTAGCCACGGGGTTAAAGCGGAGGAGACGGCATCTCGATACGATGCTTCCTCCTCGGATCCTTTTTTGATGGACCACTTGGTAACCGGGACCAAAGATCCCGGGCCAGGCAGCACTAATGTCAGGGGGGCGTGGTCAGACGTTCCCCTGGCTTCAGGTACAATCTCACAGTACAATACAAATCTGAGATTTGTAGGTACGAACATCAGGTCGATCACCGTGGGGTGAAGGCCCTGTTGAGGGGGGAAATGCGTAGGGCCCTCCACTACTGGTAGGGCTCTGGTCAGGCCTAATGCCGTAGCCGTTTCCACCAAGTGGTCGGCGTGGATCGAGTGTTCAGGCCCCTGGGGATCCCAGGATGCGTGTCTCACGTTAAAATCGCCGCACATGAAGTGTAAGCGTGGGATCATCATGACGTTCTCGAATAAGAGCGTGATGGCCGAATGTTGGCTGTCCGAGTAGACGTTAGCGAGCAGCATGACATCCTCCCCTATTCCCAATGAGAAGAGTAGGATGTCCCGATTGTCGATCAGATCTCGTCTGAGACCCGGTCTTAGATTAGCGATGCTGTTTGCAAAATAGACAGCCACGCGTGGAGGGGAGTCAATCCCTGATGGGCGCACTAGGGTACCCCAATTCGGGCTCATTGGTGCGCCTATAACTTCTTCCCCTTCCCTGTTGTGGGCAGAGGGGGCGTGTCTTATTAATCGCCAAGGAGGCTCTTGGATGAAAAGCAAATCATAGTCGTCTACAAAATCTGCCAGTAGAGAGTCCATGTAACCCCAGTTTCGATTTACATTTTGACTAAATATGCGTAACTGTGGGGTAGCTCTAAGTCTGTCCCTCATTTACGTTCGGCCACCGCGTCCTGCGGGATGGTAAGTGAGAGGGGAGCGAGAGTTGCGTCTCGCACTCACCTCGTCATAGCGCGCCTTGATCCAGTCACGGTCAAAGCGGTGTCGCCAGAAATTGCATCGACGATTGTCGGATGCGTGGTTCTTCCGGCAGTTAAGACACCTAGCCGGGTGAGGACATGCTGCCCCCTCTGGGGTAGCTGGGATGGGAGGGTTCGCCTTGGCGTTTCCCTTACAGCACCCCGCTAGGGCACGATGGTGCTCCTTGCGGTGTGGTCCTGCACAGATCGGGCATTTCGACTGTGGAGCTCTGCATGCTGGGGTGGGGTGCCCCCACTTCCAGCACCGTTGGCATAGTGGGAGTCCCGGGTTCGCCCTGGCTGCCCTAACGTAGGCGACGTAGCGTCCAAACTGGACACCACGCCCGATGAGAGCTTTCGCTCGTGCGCCACTGACGGAGTCAGCAACGTTGAGGTAGACGGTGCACGTGTCCGACATTCTCGAATCACGGACGACCCGTGGGGGGACTTGCAGGACGGTGAGGTCAGATATGCCTGACTTCCCCAGGTGAGCTATGACGACATCAGGCGTGATGGCCTTGTCGTTTGCGATGTAGGGCACGTCTACCAGCTTGAGGTAGGACGTGGACGTAGGTAGCGCTGCGTCGATTTGGAGCGCGTAGGGGAAGGCCTTGTGAGCCGCCTCCTTGAAACATCGTAGGTCCTCGTCCGAGGCCACTACGTCAGTTGACACCGAGAGATTCCCGGCGTGCATGGTAGCAGACTGTGCCACTAGCTTGGAGTGGTGCAGTCCTAAGGTCGTCCGGACATGGTCCAGGAAATCAGCGGGGTTCGTTCCCTCCTCTAGGGGGGGTCGAACGTGAACGAGGACCTGTCTTCGAGACGGTCCGTGAACGGTGGGCGAAGGCTTTGCAGCCTTGGGCCTGGATGGACCGACGTGCTGCTGGATGTCAGCTAGTTTGTCGGTTGGAAGCTCAGGGAAGGCCTTGGCTAGTCGCACAAGGCCGTCCATGGATGTGTTAGGAGCTCGCCCCCCGGGGAAGCGAGCAACCTGAGCAAACGTCCCCCTGCCCGAAGGCTTGGTTGACATGTTCACGGGGGGAGGAGGTCCTCTGCCCCATGAAGAAGATGTGCCCCCTGTTGGGGGTTTAGGAAGAGGTCGAGCCCCTCTCGGGCCTCGTGTCCTCGCAGATTTGTGAGGGGGGGGGCGTGGCCCATCCCATCCCTCCAGGTGCTCCGTCCTTGGGACGTCGTTGGGGTCGGTAGTCGCAGGTCGTTTGCCTGCACCGCCAGCCCTGTCGATGGCTCTTCGGAGGGTCGTGTTCCCCGAGTCTCGATGGAATCCAACTGTGGTCGCTGCATACAGCACCGCCCCCAGTTGTTCTGCGATTTCCTGCCGTTGTTCAGCAGTAGGTTGTCGGGCTCCAGTCCTGTTCAGAACAGTGATGAATCCCTGGGCATATTCCCCGAGGTCGTGGGCGAAGGTGACTGGACCGGCCCAATCGTCGTCCGCATCGCTCGCCATCACCGTGTCTTGGATCACGGGCTCGGGGTTGGGTGTCAAGGCTTCGTCTCCCCACCGAGAGGCAGGAGTGGAAGGAGTGGTAGGTGGTGCAGGGGACGCTGTGGCCCTCCTGGGAGATAGTGTCGGCACGCTGAATCGCTGTGCGCGAGGTGTGATCGTTCCGGCCCCATATGGGGAGGGAGTTGGAGAGCTTCTTTGGGACCGGTGAGGGCCCACCGAAGGTGCTATCTGTGAGGATCTACGGCCCCCAGAGGGCCGTAGAGAATCAATGGGGTCGTCGCCAGGAGTTCTGGGCGTACCGGCTCTGGAAGGGTTCCCCACGTCCATCACTTCGCCCGATCTCCCCCTTACTCTGCTAACAGAATCTGACATGCGCTGGTAAGACGCTATTTAAACCGGATCGCTGGGATCGTTGACGGATGGAGCCACAAAAGATGAAAACGGTGTCGACGAAGTTTTTGGTGGCTGTGCACGTCGCGGTAACAAGACAAGAAGCGTCAGGAGGCCCTCAATTACGCTGAGAGCAGCCCTAAGCTAGCCTCGAGGCAAACGATCGACCGTGTGCTGTGGGCGCAGGACGTCCATATCGTCGCTCCTTGACTTGTTACTACCACCATAAACAGTGGTAAACACCTCTGCTCAACGTTGCAAGCGACGTCGACACTTCAATTTTCGTCCGATTTTCGATCGGATTTCACCATCACGAACGCTCTCGGCGTCTCCAGGCGTGCCCTGATTTGCTAAGAGATCCGTCCATCCGATCTCCGTGGATGCCCCGGTCATTGTTTCTGACAATGGCCGCTATCTGTCTCGTTCTCCTGGGCTTCGAGGATCCTGACTAGGTGAGTGTTGTTTATGAAAGAGTAGTCTGGGTCCCTCTGGGGGCTTAGAGTGGGTGTGGGATGCCTGCTTCAACGCTCGCCCAAGTCGACACACTCGGTTAGTTGGGGGAGGTCTGGCTTAGGGAGAAGGGACGTTATCACTGGATTGCTGGTTGTCTGGGAGGCTTCTAGCCTCCATGCTCTGTGAGTTTCTATTACTAGAGACATGCTACACTGACTACCCGTTGGAATACACCATCGTTAAAAGGGGCCGGGCGATGGTGCCCCCTGGCGGCTAGGTCGTTACCTTGGTGGCCGCCACTCTCCACCCACTCTCTACCTCCGGTGCTCACTCGTCTAGGGTGTCATGACCCGGGTTCAATATTCTCCCACTAGGCAGCAGGATGTGCGGCTTGCTCGCCCCCTCGGAGCGTTCGGAGGCTGGATCGGGTGGACCCGGAATGTAGATAAGGGACCAGCCGTTATCGATTCCACGCTGCGTATTTTGATTCTTACCATCATCTACTAGCACTAACACACACTCTCTCAATGCCCAAACGGCGAACCAGAGTCCAACCACCACATCGGGGTCTACGCGACCCCGTTCTGATCACGGGCGACATCTTTGATGATGACGTCCAAGACTACGACACCCGGTACGATCAAGACGATCCGGATGTAGCTACTGCCCTACGGGCAGTTAGAGATCTATGGGCTGGAGAAGACCTCTCCGACCCTGAGGATGACGAGGACTCTCTTGCTATGCAAGAGGCCCTCAATTACGCCGAGAGCAGCCCCAAGCTGGCCTCGAGGCAAACGATAGACCGTGTGCTGTGGGCGCAGGACGTCCATGTCGCACATAAACGGTGGACTCGCAGTCTTGAACGCGAGGACATGTATTCACAGGAGCTCGGCATGGCCGAGCTCTTCTATCCGGAGGCATCCCCTGCCCCATTACCGCCTTTGCCCCCCATCCCTGAGTTGGTGGAGGACGAAGTGCCGCTATCTGTGAATGACAGGTTGGAAATCGAAGCCACCTCTCATGCCATGCTACACCAACTCGACGCGATGACCATGTTCATTGGTACCGTCCGTACATCCGCCGTTCCCCCTGCAGAGAGGAACGCATGGCGCCAAATGGCCTGGGAGTTATTCACGACCACCTGGCGACTGTCTGAGACGATGTCGGCGGAACTAGCAGCCGTTCCGACACCTCTCGACCTCACGTCTCCGGCAGCCTTCCAGGCTTCCTACGCGGCGGTGCACACCGCTCAATCAGAGCTTCAATCTGGGGAACCCTCGTCCCCAGCACGGCGCCGTCGTCCTTGAGGTCCTCGTGGACAGCAGCGCCGCAACTAGTACAGGGGGCTATCCCCCTCTACATTCACGGCCACCAAGTAACTGGTGGCCACTATCGGGATGGTGACATGGTGTCGCTTCCCTATACCTTCCCCCCACTGCGGGGGGGACGATGTCATCGAGTGCGTGCACATAGGTGCATTTGCTCGAGGGGGGTCTCGGCCCCCTACTTACGGCGGTCACGGTGAATAACCAGGTGAACAACCACCCGCCTTGTTACTGTCACTTGTGCACAACACGGTGATGGTCCACCTCATTCATCTGGGGTGGTCAATCCTCGTTGGCTGGAAAAACGCAGACGGTTATTCCTCCCGCAAGGGGGGATTTACGGTGAATTAACACTGCTGCGCCTGGTCTGGCCTCGGTCGGACATGTGGCTGGGGGACCGTTTGCTCCAGGGGGCGATCTAATGGCTAACTTCGGGAGGGGGGGGCGCCCCCTCCAGATTATTGCCTTTCCTGGCTGAGAGGCCAACGTCTGTGGAACTGCCCGCCTAAAGGTGGCTAAAACGGGGACCTGAGTGGGAGATGGGCGAGGGGAACGCGTAGATAAAGTAGTACCCGAGTTTGTACCTTGCTCCGCGGACTGCGTTCGAGCCCCGCGTTATAAATTCTGATCCAAAAAAAAAAAAAAAAAAGATGAGAAAGCGTTCCATTTGTAGGTCGTCTTGCGACCAACTAGATATGATCGGAAGAAGTTTACTACTTGCGCAGGCATTCGCTTCTTGTCTTGTTACCGCGACGTGCACAGCCACCAAATACTTCATCGACACCGTTTTCATCTTTTGTGGCTCCATCCGTCAACGATCCCAGCGATCCGGTTTATCTAGCGTCTTACCAACGCATGTCAGATTCTGTTAGCAGAGTAAGGGGGAGATCGGGCGAAGCGATGGATGTGGGGGACCATTCCAGAGCCGGTACGCCCAGAACTCCTGGCGACGACCCCATTGATTCTCTACGGCCCTCTGGGGGCCGTAGATCCTCACAGATAGCACCTTCGGTGGGCCCTCATCGGTCCCAAAGAAGCTCTCCAACTCCCTCCCCGTACGGGGCCGGAACGATCACACCTCGCGCACAAAGGTTCAGTGTGCCAACACTATCTCCCAGGAGGGCCACAGCGTCCCCTGCACCACCTACCACTCCTTCCACTCCTGCCTCTCGGTGGGGAGACGAAGCTTTGACACCCAACCCCGAGCCCGTGATCCAAGACACGGTGATGGCGAGCGATGCGGACGACGATTGGGCCGGTCCAGTCACCTTCGCCCACGACCTCGGGGAATACGCCCAGGGATTCATTACTGTTTTGAACAGGACTGGAGCCCGACAACCTACTGCTGAACAACGGCAGGAAATTGCTGAACAACTGGGGGCGGTGCTGTATGCAGCGACCACAGTCGGATTCCATCGCGACTCGGGGAACACGACCCTCCGAAGAGCCATCGACAGGGCTGGCGGTGCAGGCAAGCGACCTGCGACTACCGACCCCAACGACGTCCCAAGGACGGAGCACTTGGAGGGATGGGATGGGCCACGCCCCCCCCCTCACAAATCTGCGAGGACACGAGGCCCGAAAGGGGCTCGACCTCTTCCTAAGCCCCCAACAGGGGGCACCTCTTCCTCATGGGGCAGAGGACCTCCTCCCCCTGTGAACATGTCAACCAAGCCTTCGGGCAGGGGGACGTTTGCTCAGGTAGCTCGCTTCCCCGGGGGGCGAGCTCCTAACACATCCATGGATGGCCTTGTGCGACTAGCCAAGGCCTTCCCTGAGCTTCCTACCGACAAGCTGGCTGACATCCAGCAGCACGTCGGTCCATCCAGGCCCAAGGCTGCAAAGCCTTCGCCCACTGTTCACGGACCGTCTCGAAGACAGGTCCTCGTTCACGTTCGACCCCCCCTAGAGGAGGGAACGAACCCGGCTGATTTCCTGGACCATGTCCGGACGACTTTAGGACTGCACCACTCCAAGGTAGTGGCACAGTCTGCTACCATGCACGCCGGGAACCTCTCGGTGTCAACGGACGTAGTGGCCTCGGATGAGGACCTACGATGTTTTAAGGAGGCGGCTCACAAGGCCTTCCCCTACGCGCTTCAAATCGATGCAGCGTTACCTACGTCCACGTCCTACCTCAAGCTGGTAGACGTGCCCTACATCGCAAACGACAAGGCCATTACGCCTGATGTCGTCATAGCCCACCTGGGGAAGTCAGGCATATCTGACCTCACCGTGCTGCAGGTCCCCCCAAGGGTCGTACGTGATTCAAGAATGTCGGATACGTGCACCGTTTACCTCAACATTGCTGACTCGGTCAGTGGCGCACGAGCGAAAGCTCTCATCGGGCGTGGTGTCCAGTTTGGACGATACGTCGCCTACGTTAGGGCAGCCAGGGCGAACCCTGGACTCCCATTATGCCAACGGTGCTGGAAGTGGGGCCACCCCACCCCAGCATGCAGAGCTCCACAGTCGAAATGCCCGATATGTGCAGGCCCACACCGCAAGGAGCACCATCGTGCCCTAGCGGGGTGCTGTAAGGGAAACGCCAAGGCGAACCCTCCCATCCCAGCTACCCCAGAGGGGGCAGCATGTCCTCACCCGGCTAGGTGCTTGAACTGCCGGAAGAACCACGCATCCGATGATCGTCGATGCAATTTCTGGCGACATCACTTTGACCGTGACTGGATCAAGGCTCGCTATGACGAGGTGAGTGCTAGACGCAACTCTCGCTCTCCTCCTACTCACCATCCCGCAGGACGCGGTGGCCAAACGTAAATGAGGGACAGACTTAGATCTACCCCACAGTTACGCATATTTAGTCAAAATGTAAATCGGAATTGGGGTTACATGGACTCTATACTGGCAGACTTCGTAGATGATTATGATTTGCTTTTTATCCAAGAGCCGCCTTGGCGACTGATAAGACACGCCCCATCTGCCCACAACAGGGAAGGGGAGGAAGTTATAGGCGCACCGATGAGCCCAAACTGGGGAACGTTAGTGCGCCCCTCGGGTATTGATTCCCCCCCACGCGTTGCTGTCTATTTTGCAAACAGCATCGCTAATCTAAGACCAGGTCTCAGACGAGATCTGATCGATGATCGTGACATCCTCTTGTTCTCACTGGGAATAGGGGAGGACGTCATGCTACTCGCTAACGTATACTCGGATAGCCAACACTCAGCCATCACGCTCTTGTTCGAGAACGTCATGCTGATTCCTCGCCTACATTTCATGTGTGGCGACTTTAACGTGAGACACGCCTCCTGGGACCCCCAGGGGCCTGAACACTCCATTCACGCTGACCACTTAGTGGAAACGGCTGCGGCATTAGGCCTGACTAGAGCTCTACCAGTAGTGGAGGGCCCTACCCACTTCCCCCCACAACAGGGCCTTCACCCTACAGTGATCGACCTGATGTTCGTACCTACAGATCTTAGATTTGTATTGTACTGCGAGATTGTACCTGAAGCCAGGGGAACATCTGACCATGCCCCCCTGACGTTAGTTCTACCTGGTCCGGGATCTCTGGTTCCGGTTACCAAGTGGTCCATCAAAAAAGGATCCGAGGAGGAAGCATCTTATCGAGATGCCGTCTCCTCCGCTTTAATTCCGTGGCTAAATTGGCACGGAAATACATCGGCAGAGATCGATGAGGTCGTTTCGGCGATATCAACGATCTTAAACAAGGCATGGGAAAACCATGCCAAGGAATCCCGCCTCGGCAAGTCGTCCAAAGGCTGGTGGACAGACGAATGCAGTGGTGCCCTAGACGCTTACAGAGCCTCTCGAGACGAGGGAGACTGGAAGCTCTATAGGAAAGTCATGCGACACGCAAAGCGCGACTTTTTCGACGACCGTATCCAGGAAGTGGCTACGATGAACAGACGACCCTGGGACTTGATGTCTTGGACTCGTCAACGTAACCTCCCGTCATACGAGGCAATCTCCTATTTTTTTTTTTTTTTTTTTTTGGGTCAACAATTTATAACGCGGGGCTCGATCGCAGTCCGCGGAGCAGGATACAAACTTGGGTACTACTATAACTACGCTTCCCCTCACCCATATCCTACCCAGGTCCTCGTTTTAGCCACTTTAGGCGGGCAGTGCCACAGACGTTGGCCTCTCAGCCAGGAAAGGCAATAATCTGGAGGGGGAGACCCCCTCCTGAAGCTAGCCATTAGATCGTCAGCTGGTGCGAAGTGGTCCCCCAGCCACATATCCAACCGAAGTCAGATCAGGCGCAGCAGTGTCAATTCACCGTAAATCCCCCCTTGCGGGAGGAATAACCGTCCGCATACTCCCAGCCAACGAGGATTGACCACCCCGGACAAACGAGGTGGACCATCACTGTGTCATGCACGAGTAACAGTGATGTGGCAGCTGGTTGTTCACCTGGTTATTCACCGGAACCGCCGTAAGCAGGGGGCCCAAGCCCCCCTCGAGCAAATGCACTGCCAGCACATGCACTCGATAGCAATTTCCCCCCCGCAGCAGGGAGAACGTAAAGGGTAGCGACATTTGTCACCAACCTGACAGCAGCCAGCGGACTGGCGGTGATGGGTGTGGAGCGGAATGCCCCACACAAGTAGCAGCACGGCCATCTGTGATGATGACGGCACTGTACTGGGAACGAGGGTTCCCCAGATTGGAGCTCTGCTAGAGCTGTTGGCATCGCCACACAGGAAGCTGGAACAGCTGCCGGAGGCGTAGGATCATTGGAACGATCGTCTCTGGTTGTCCACTTGGGCATCAGGAGCAAGTTAGTACTGGTATATGATGCTAGTGATCGAAATACGCAGCGTGCAGTGTAAGCGAGGGCCTCCTGCCTAGCAAGAGAGTCCACGTAGTCGTCAGGGTCGGGGAGGTCCTCCCCAGCCCACAGATCTCAAACTGCCTAGGGCAGCTGCTACCTCCAGTTCGTTCTGTGAGAACTGGGTGTCGTAGTCTTGGGCATCATCACCAACGATGTCACCCGTAATCAAGGTGGGGTCGTGAAGGCCCCAGTGTGTGGTTTGGTCTCTGTTCAGCCGTTTGGGCATTGAGAGTGAGTTAGCACAGGTAAATGACGATAACAGTCAAAGTACGTAGCGTAAGGTTGATAACAGATGGCCCCTTATCTCAGTTCCAGGTCCACCCGATACAGCCTCCAAACGCTCCGAGGGGGCGAACAGGCCGCGCATCCTGTTGCCTGGTGGGAGAAGATTGAACCCGGGTCATAACACCCTAGAAGAGTGAGCACCGGAGGTAGAGAGTTGGTGGTGAGTAGCGGCCACCAGAGCGTCGACCTAGCTGTCAGGGGGCACCATCGCCCGGCCCCTTTTAACGATGGTGTATTCCAACGGGTAGTCAGTGTAGCATGTCTCTAGTAATAGAAACTCACAGAGCATGGAGGCTGGGAGCCTCCCAGACGGCCAGCAGTCCAGTAAGAACGTCCTTCCCCCTAAGCCAGACCTCCCCCAGCTAAACAAGTGCTTCTACTTGGGCGAGCATTGAAGCAGGCATCCCACACCCGCTCTAAGCCCCCATAGGGACCCAGACTACTCTTTCATAGACATCACTCACCTAGCCAGGATCCTCGAAGCCAAGGGGAACAAGACAGATAGCAGTCACTGTTGGAAACAATGACCGAGACATCCCCGGAGATCGGATGGACGGATCTCTTAGCAAATCAGGGCAAGCCTGGAGACGCCGAGAGCGTTCGTGATGGTGAAATCCGATCGAAAATTGGACAAAAATTGAAGTGTCGACGTCGCGTGCAACGTTGAGCAGAGGTGTTTACCACTATTTATGGTGGTTGTAACAAGTCAAGGAGCGAGGAGGCAATCTCCTATCGGGGAGAACCTTGCAACGATCTGGACTCTCTTTGGGCCGCCCTTGATGGGTCCTATAACGCTGCCTCAGATCGAGTAGTCGATCTGAGCATTCTCGATGAACTTGATCCGGTGCCTGAAAGGGCCTGGATCTCGTTCTCCGTTACGGAAATGAAAGAAGCGCTAAACGCGTGTTCTTCCCGTTCCGCTCCAGGTCCCGATCATGTTACATGGTCGCACCTTAAACACTGGTGTAGCAACCCAGAGGTGGCAGGGCTCATCACCCGCATCGCTGAGGCATGCATCACTGCAGGCCATTGGCCAGCTCATTTTAAGGAATCCCTGTCGGTCATTATCCCGAAGCCAGGGAAACCTAATTATTCTACCCCTAAGTCGTTCAGACCCATCGTGCTTCTGAACACTCTGGGTAAATTAGTCGAAAAAATGCTGTCCAGAAGACTTCAATTTGACGGCGTCGCACACGAAGCCTTCGAGCAGAATCAGTTCGGAGGCGTCACCCAGCGTTCCACTGAGGATGCAGGTATCTACCTCACTCATCTTGTCAGGGCAGGATGGGCCAAAGGACTTAAGACAAGCGTTGTCGCTTTCGACATCGCTCAATTCTTCCCCTCCCTGAACCACCAGGTTCTGCTGGAGATCATCTCTCGGTCGGGGTTCCCTGCGCAAGTAGTGAACTTCTTCCGATCTTACTTAGTCGGTCGCAAAACGACCTACAAATGGAACGCTTTCTCATCTGGCTCTTTCGCAGCCGATGTGGGGGTAGGTCAAGGCTCTGCCTTGTCCCCTATCTTATCGGCGTTATATTTGATGCCTATTATGAAACTCTTCAGAAGGAGCGAGATCGGCAGAGATGTCGACCTCATGTCATATGTAGACGATGGCACCCTCATCGCCCGCTCCCCACAGCTGGAGGACAACCTCCCCCTGCTTAAAAAAGCGTATGGCTGGATATTCCAGGCGTTCACCTCCCTTGGGCTTGTCCTCGAACATGACAAGTCCGAAATATTTCACTTCTCGAGGGCGAGGCGGTTCACTCCCTTACCCATCGATCTCGGCTTTGCCCCTTACACGGGCAATACCCCCCTCAAACCCAAGGTTACCTGGAGGTACCTCGGCTTTTTCTTCGACCGCAAACTCTCCTTCAAGGAGCACACGCGGTTCTACTCCACCAAAGCCCTTACTACGGCAAGGGCGATGGGAATGCTCGGCAATTCTGTCAGAGGGCTAACCCCTATGCAGAAACGCCTTCTGTACCGTTCGTGCGTCGTACCTATTATGACATACGGACTTAGACTATGGCACTTCAAAGGCGCACACGTCAAAGGGGTCATCAAAACGTTGGCCCAGGTGCAGTCCATCGCTGCTCGCTGGATCCTCGGTGCCTTCAGAACCACCCCAATTGGTGGCCTGGAAAGTATCGCCGGACTGCTGCCTATGCAGCTGTTACTGCGTCGTCTAGTCGACAGAGGGGTATTCAGAACCCCTCTATTGGCTCCATCACACCCCCTGAGAGCGATCTTAGGGCCTAATCATGTCGGCACTACCCACTCCCACGAGCTAGGACTCTGGGGAGGAAACGTGCTCGACACATTCAACCTGCAAGGTCCATCTGTCGCCTCGGCTGCAGCTCTGGCCCTTGTACCAGGCGATGAGTTTGACCCCTTTGGGGAAGAAAACACACCTGGAAATAGAGTGAAGGATCTGTTCCCCACTCGCTTTTTCTCCCATCGCCTCACCTCTAAGGAGGATGGAGCGAGGAACTCTTACAAGAGTGACCTCGATAAGGCCTGGGCTGCCGCCCTGGTCGAGGACGACACTCTTGTCGTCGCAGTGGACGCCTCAGTGCCCACAGATGCCAAATTTCAGGCTGTCGCCTGCGCTCTTGTCTTCGGACAGGGGGAGCAGGTCGATCGCGTTGTCTCTGCTTCTGGGAGGAGAACCCCCCCGGAAGTCGAACTATTTGCTCTCCAACTGGGAGTATCCGCTGCGTGCAGCAGGGGATGCAAGAAGTTGGTGATATTCTTGGATTCTACTACGGGCATTGAGTCCCTAATTGACCCTAGACCACGCTCTGAGCAAGTTTTTGCTCTGGACGCCTGTCGCTCACTTCGTCCCTGGCTAGCCGGAGACGAGGTGAGAAACGTAACATTCTGGCACGTCCCCTCGAAATTCGAGTGGAACGTACATAAGATGGCTCATGATGTAGCTACATCTACCAAGATCTCCGTGGGCAGACACCCGCGGACATCTTTAGATTACCTTTTTTTTTTTTTTTTTTTGGGTCAACAATTTATAACGCGGGGCTCGATCGCAGTCCGCGGAGCAGGATACAAACTTGGGTACTACTATAACTACGCTTCCCCTCACCCATATCCTACCCAGGTCCTCGTTTTAGCCACTTTAGGCGGGCAGTGCCACAGACGTTGGCCTCTCAGCCAGGAAAGGCAATAATCTGGAGGGGGGGACCCCCTCCCGAAGCTAGCCATTAGATCGTCAGCTGGTGCGAAGCGGTCCCCCGGCCACATATCCAACCGAAGTCAGATCAGGCGCAGTGGTGTCAATTCACCGTAAATCCCCCCTTGCGGGAGGAATAACTGTCCACATACTCCCAGCCAACGAGGATTGACCACCCCGGATGAACGAGGTGGACCATCACCGTGTCATGCACGAGTAACAGTAATGTGGCAGCTGGTTGTTCACCTGGTTATTCACCGGAACCGCCGTAAGCAGGGGGCCAAAGCCCCCCTCGAGCAAATGCACTGCCAGCACATGCACTCGATAGCAATTTCCCCCCCGCAGCGGGGAGAACGTAAAGGGTAGCGACATTTGTCACCAACCTGACAGCAGCCAGTGGACTGGCGGTGATGGGTGTGGAGCGGAATGCCCCACACAAGTAGCAGCACGGCCATCTGTGATGATGACGGCACTGTACTGGGAACGAGGGTTCCCCAGATTGGAGCTCTGCTAGAGCTGTTGGCATCGCCACACAGGAAGCTGGAACAGCTGCCGGAGGCGTAGGATCATTGGAACGATCGTCTCTGGTTGTCCGCTTGGGCATCAGGAGCAAGTTAGTACTGGTATATGATGCTAGTGATCGAAATACGCAGCGTGCAGTGTAAGCGAGGGCCTCCTGCCTAGCAAGAGAGTCCACATAGTTGTCAGGGTCGGGGAGGTCCTCCCCAGCCCACAGATCTCAAACTGCCTAGGGCAGCTGCTACCTCCAGTTCATTCTGTGAGAACTGGGTGTCGTAGTGTTGGGCATCATCGCCAACGATGTCACCCGTAATCAAGGTGGGGTCGTGAAGGCCCCAGTGTGTGGTTTGGTCTCTGTTCAGCCGTTTGGGCATTGAGAGTGAGTTAGCACAGGTAAATGACGATAACAGTCAGAATACGTAGCGTAAGGTCGATAACAGATGGCCCCTTATCTCAGTTCCAGGTCCACCTGATACAGCCTCCAAACGCTCCGAGGGGGCGAACAGGCCGCACATCCTGTTGCCTGGTGGGAGAAGATTGAACCCGGGTCATAACACCCTAAAAGAGTGAGCACCAGAGGTAGAGAGTTGGTGGTGAGTAGCGGCCACCAGAGCGTCGACCTAGCTGTCAGGGGGCACCATCGCCCGGCCCCTTTTAACGATGGTGTATTCCAACGGGTAGTCAGTGTAGCATGTCTCTAGTAATAGAAACTCACAGAGCATGGAGGCTGGGAGCCTCCCAGACGGCCAGCAGTCCAGTAAGAACGTCCTTCCCCCTAAGCCAGACCTCCCCCAGCTAAACAAGCGCTTCTACTTGGGCGAGCATTGAAGCAGGCATCCCACACCCGCTCTAAGCCCCCATAGGGACCCAGACTACTCTTTCATAGACATCACTCACCTAGCCAGGATCCTCGAAGCCAAGGGGAACAAGACAGATAGCAGTCACTGTTGGAAACAATGACCGAGACATCCCCGGAGATCGGATGGACGGATCTCTTAGCAAAGCAGGGCAAGCCTGGAGACGCCGAGAGCGTTCGTGATGGTGAAATCCGATCGAAAATCGGACAAAAATTGAGGTGTCGACGTCGCGTGCAACGTTGAGCAGAGGTGTTTACCACTATTTATGGTGGTTGTAACAAGTCAAGGAGTGTTTTTGTCTTTAGATTACCTTAAAAATCAGGTCGAAAAGGCCGTTTGTAAGGATTGGCACACTCGGTTCGCAGATCCTGCGTACCGTGGACGACACTTCTACCAACTCAAAGGAGTAGGTGGTAAACCAGTTGTACCCTCGACTCACAAAGGTGGGCCTTGGCTGAAAGTAATGGGAAGCAACACCACGTTGACTTCTCGTTCGACTCGTATGATCACTGGCCATGCTCCTATAGGGGAGTATCGTCAACGTCTATCCCTTGACGGGGTATACCAGTGTTGGTGCCTCGGCCCCGAGATACAAACTCGAGACCACTTACTACGCGTCTGCCCCAAGGTGGATCGCAAAGAAACTCGTGCAAGCCCCGACTCCGTCGAAGGCTTCCACGAATTCATGGACAATAATCCTGCACTAGGATCGTTCAACTCACTTGCGTGGGATCCAGGATAGGTTGTGCGCGCAGGGCGTATGACCCCCGTCTGGTTCTAGCTAGTGTTATCGGTATGTCGGGGTGGCCGTAGGGCGCCAGACGAGTCCGTTAACCCTCATAAAGGGGGCCCACCCATGTTCAGGAGCGACTGTCAGGGAGGGGGGACACGAACCTAGGTACCGGTTCGGGGAGGCGCCTGAGCGCTTTCTGATCCGCTGTCGGTTGTGCGCTACAGCTCTAACGCTGACTGCGCCTTCCTTTCCGAGCTGAGAGGTTCACGTCGGGGCGGCAGTTTCCCCTAAATCTTGCACTCATACCCATAGGGATTCGGGGAACACGGCATCGTCAGGCTCGGGTTGTCAGTACGCCACCACTGGCAAGTCCGTTTACTCGATAAAGGGGGCCCCCTTAGTGGTCGTTGCAGCTATCCAGGTGGTTGGTGCGAAGATCAGCAGGAGGAGGACTTGGGCTGGGCGTAGTGTACTTCGTTTGTATGTCTCTACCGCAGACTGCGATCGGGCGCCGCGTTATAAATTTTTGACCCAAAAAAAAAAAAAAAACAAAAAAAAAAACAAAAAAAGGGCAGCCCATAGAGATTCCAGATCGTTGCAAGGTTCTCCCCGATAGGAGATCGCCTCATACGACGGGAGGTTACGTTGACAAGTCCAGGACATGAGATCCCAGGGTCGTCTGTTCATCGTAGCCACTTCTTGGATGCGGTCGTTGAAGAAGTCACGCTTAGCGTGTCGCATGACTTTCCTGTAGTGCTTCCAGTCCTCCCCATCGCGGGAAGCCCTGTAAGCGTCTAGGGCACCACTGCATTCGTCTGTCCACCAACCTTTGGACGACTTGCCGAGGCGAGATTCCTTGGCATGGTTTTCCCATGCCTTGTTTAAAATCGCTGATATCGCCGAAACGACCTCATCGATTTCTGCCGAAGTATCTCCGTGCCAATTCAGCCACGGAGTTAAAGCGGAGGAGACAGCATCCTGATATGATGCTTCCTCCTCGGATCCTTTTTTGATGGACCACTTGGTGACCGGGACCAGAGATCCCGGGCCAGGCAGCACTAACGTCAGAGGAGCGTGGTCAGACGTCCCCCTGGCTTCAGGTACAATCTCGCAGTACAGTACAAATCTAAGATCTGTAGGTACAAACATCAGGTCGATCACCGTGGGGTGAAGGCCCTGTTGAGGGGGAAAGTGGGTGGGGCCCTCCATTACTGGTAGGGCTCTAGTCAGGCCTAATGCCGTAGCTGTTTCCACTAAGTGGTCAGCGTGAATTGAGTGCTCAGGCCCCTGGGGGTCCCAGGAAGCGTGTCTCACGTCAAAGTCGCCGCACATGAAGTGCAAGCGTGGGATCGTCATGACGTTCTCAAACAGGAGCGTAATGGCGGAGTGTTGGCTGTCCGAATAGACGTTAGCGAGTAGCATGACGTCCTCCCCTATTCCCAATGAGAAAAGAAGGATGTCCCGATCATCGATCAGATCTCGTCTGAGACCTGGTCTTAGATTAGCGATGCTGTTCGCAAAGTAAACAGCCACGCATGGAGGGGAGTCGATTCCCGATGAGCGCACTAAAGTCCCCCAATTTGGGCTCATTGGTGCGCCTATAACTTCTTCCCCCTCCCTGTTGTGGGCAGAGGGAGCGTGTCTTATTAATCGCCAGGGAGGCTCTTGAATGAAAAGCAGGTCATAATCGTCTACGAAGTCTGCCAGTATAGAGTCCATGTAACCCCAATTTCGATTTACATTTTGACTAAATATTCGTAACTGTGGGGTAGCTCTAAGTCTGTGCCTCATTTACGTTCGGCCACCGCATCCTGCGGGATGGTAAGCAGGAGGGGAGCGGGAATTACATCTCGCACTCACCTCGTCATAGCGAGCTTTGATCCAGTCACGGTCAAAGCGGTGTCGCCAGAAATTGCATCGACGATCGTCGGATGCGTGGTTCTTCCGGCAGTTCAAGCACCTAGCCGGGTGAGGACATGCTGCCCCCTCTGGGGTAGCTGGGATGGGAGGGTTCGCCTTTTTTTTTTTTTTTGGATCAGAATTTATAACGCGGGGCTCGAACGCAGTCCGCGGAGCAAGGTACAAACTTGGGTACTACTTTATCTACGCGTTCCCCTCGCCCATCTCCCACTCAGGTCCCCGTTTTAGCCACCTTTAGGCGGGCAGTTCCACAGACGTTGGCCTCTCAGCCAGGAAAGGCAATAATCTGGAGGGGGCGCCCCCCCCTCCCGAAGTTAGCCATTAGATCGCCCCCTGGAGCAAACGGTCCCCCAGCCACATGTCCGACCGAGGCCAGACCAGGCGCAGCAGTGTTAATTCACCGTAAATCCCCCCTTGCGGGAGGAATAACCGTCTGCGTTTTTCCAGCCAACAAGGATTGACCACCCCAGACGAATGAGGTGGACCATCACCGTGTTGTGCACAAGTGACAGTAACAAGGCGGGTGGTTGTTCACCTGGTTATTCACCGTGACCGCCGTAAGTAGGGGGCCGAGACCCCCCTCGAGCAAATGCACCCATGTGCACGCACTCGATGACATCGTCCCCCCCGCAGTGGGGGGAAGGTATAGGGAAGCGACACCATGTCACCATCCCGATAGTGGCCACCAGTTACTTGGTGGCCGTGAACGTAGAGGGGGATAGCCCCCTGTACTAGTTGCGGCGCTGCTGTCCACGAGGACCTCGAGGACGACGGCGCCGTGCTGGGGACGAGGGTTCCCCAGATTGAGGCTCTGATTGAGCGGTGTGCACCGCCGCGTAGGAAGCCTGGAAGGCTGCCGGAGACGTGAGGTCGAGAGGTGTCGGAACGGCTGCTAGTTCCGCCGACATCGTCTCAGACAGTCGCCAGGTGGTCGTGAATAACTCCCAGGCCATTTGGCGCCAAGCGTTCCTCTCTGCAGGGGGAACGGCGGACGTACGGACGGTACCAACGAACATGGTCATCGCGTCGAGTTGGTGTAGCATGGCATGAGAGGTGGCTTCGATTTCCAGCCTCTCATTCACAGATAACGGCACTTCGTCCTCCACCAGTTCAGGGATGGGGGGCAAAGGCGGTAACGGGGCAGGGGATGCCTCCGGATAGAAGAGCTCAGCAATGCCGAGCTCCTGAGTGTACATGTCCTCGCGTTCGAGACTGCGAGTCCATCGTTTATGTGCGACATGGACGTCCTGCGCCCACAGCACACGGTCGATCATTTGCCTCGAGGCTAGCTTGGGGCTGCTCTCGGCATAATTGAGGGCCTCCTGCATAGCAAGAGAATCCTCGTCATCCTCAGGGTCGGAGAGGTCTTCTCCAGCCCATAGATCTCTAACTGCCCGTAGGGCAGTAGCTACATCCGGATCGTCATGATCGTACCGGGTGTCGTAGTCTTGGACGCCATCGTCGTAGATGTCGCCCGTAATCAGGGAGGGGTCGTGTAGACCCCAGCGTGGTGTTTGGGCTCTAGTTCGCCGTTTAGGCATTGAGAGGGGAAGTTAGTGCTAGTAGGTGATAGTAGAAATCAAGATACGTAGCGTGCCATCGATAACAGCTGGTCCCTTATCTCTATTCCGGGTCCACCCGATACTGCCTCCGAACGCTCCGAGGGGGGGACAGGCCGCACATCCTGTACCCAGTGGGAGAAGATTGAACCCAGGTCATACCACCCTAGAAGAGTGAGCACCGGAGGTAGAGAGTTGGTGGAGAGTGGCGGCCACCAAGGTGTCGACCTAGCCGCCAGGGGGCACCATCGCCCGGCCCCTTTTAACGATGGTGTATTCCAACGGGTAGTCAGTGTAGCATGTCTCTAGTAATAGAAACTCACAGAGCATGGAGGCTAGAAGCCTCCCAGACACCTAGCAATCCAGTGATAACGTCCCTTCTCCCTAAGCCAGACCTCCCCCAACTAAACGAGTGTGTCGACTTGGGCGAGCGTTGAAGCAGGCATCCCACACCCACTCTAAGCCCCCAGAGGGACCCAGACTACTCTTTCATAAACGACACTCACCTAGTCGGGATCCTCGAAGCCCAGGAGAACGAAACAGATAGCAGCCATTGTCAAAAACAATGACTGGGGCATCCACAGAGATCGGATGGACGGATCTCTTAGCAAATCAGGGTAGGCCTGGAGACGCCGAGAGCGTTCATGATGGTGAAATCCGATCGAAAATCGGACGAAAATTGAAGTGTCGACGTCGCATGCAACGTTGAGCAGAGGTGTTTACCACTATTTATGGTGGTTGTAGCAAGTCAAGGAGCGCCTCCGGGAGGGTTCGCCTTGGCGTTTCCCTTACAGCACCCCGCTAGGGCACGATGGTGCTCCTTGCGGTGTGGGCCTGCACATATCGGACACTTCGACTGTGGAGCTCTGCATGCTGGGGTGGGGTGGCCCCACTTCCAGCACCGTTGGCATAATGGGAGTCCAGGATTCGCCCTGGCTGCCCTAACGTAGGCGACGTATCGTCCAAACTGGACACCACGTCCGATGAGAGCTTTTGCTCGTGCGCCACTGACGGAGTCAGCAACGTTGAGGTAAACGGTGCACGTATCCGACATTCTCGAATCATGTACGACCCTTGGGGGGACCTGCAGCACGGTGAGGTCAGATATGCCTGACTTCCCCAGGTGAGCTATGACGACATCAGGCGTAATGGCCTTGTCGTTTGCAATGTAGGGCACGTCTACCAGCTTGAGGTAGGACGTGGACGTAGGTAGCGCTGCATCAATTTGGAGCGCGTAGGGGAAAGCCTTGTGAGCCGCCTCCTTAAAACACCGTAGGTCCTCATCCGAGGCCACTACGTCAGTTGACACCGAGAGATTCCCAGCGTGCATGGTAGCAGACTGTGCCACTAGCTTGGAGTGGTGCAGTCCTAAGGTCGTCCGGACATGGTCCAGGAAGTCAGCAGGGTTCGTTCCCTCCTCTAGGGGGGGTCGAACGTGAACGAGGACCTGTCTTCGAGATGGTCCGTGAACGGTGGGTGAAGGCTTTGCAGCCTTGGGCCTGGATGGACCGACGTGCTGCTGGATGTCAGCTAGCTTGTCGGTAGGAAGCTCAGGGAAGGCCTTGGCTAGTCGCACAAGGCCGTCCATGGATGTGTTAGGAGCTCGCCCCCCTGGGAAGCGAGCGACCTGAGCGAATGTCCCCCTGCCCGAAGGCTTGGTTGACATGTTCACGGGGGGAGGAGGTCCTCTGCCCCATGAAGAAGAGGTGCCCCTTGTTGGGGGTTTGGGAAGAGGTCGAGCCCCTCTCGGGCCTCGTGTCCTCCCAGATTTGTGAGGGGGGGGGCGTGGCCCATCCCATCCCTCCAAGTGCTCCGTCCTTGGGACGTCGTTGGGATCAGTAGTCGCAGGTCGTTTGCCTGCACCGCCAGCCCTGTCGATGGCTCTTCGGAGGGTCGTGTTCCCCGAGTCGTGATGGAATCCAACTGTGGTCGCTGCGTACAGCACTGCCCCCAGTTGTTCTGCGATTTCCTGCCGTTGTTCAGCAGTCGGTTGTTGGGCTCCAGTCCTGTTCAGAACAGTAATGAATCCCTGGGCGTATTCCCCGAGGTCGTGGGCGAAGGTGACTGGACCGGCCCAATCGTCGTCCGCATCGCTCGCCATCACCGTGTCTTGGATCACGGGCTCGGGGTTGGGTGTCAAAGCTTCGTCTCCCCATCGAGAGGCAGGAGTGGAAGGAGTGGTAGGTGGTGCAGGGGACGCTGTGGCCCTCCTGGGAGATAGTGTCGGCACGCTGAATCGCTGTGCGCGAGGTGTGATCGTTCCGGCCCCATACGGGGAGGGAGTTGGAGAACTTCTTTGGGACCGATGAGGGCCCACCGAAGGTGCAATCTGTGAGGATCTACGGCCCCCAGAGGGCCGTAGAGAATCAATGGGGTCGTCGCCAGCGTGATTTTTTCGATGACCGTATCCAAGAAGTGGCTACGATGAATAGACGACCCTGGGACCTAATGTCCTGGACTCGTCAACGTAACCTCCCGTCGTATGAGGCGATCTCCTATCGGGGAGAGCCTTGTAACGATCTGGACTCACTTTGGGCTGCCCTTGATGGGTCCTATAATGCCGCATCAGATCGAGTAGTCGATCTGAGCATTCTAGATGAACTTGATCCGGTGCCTGAAAGGGCCTGGATCGCGTTCTCCGTTACGGAAATGAAAGAAGCGCTAAACGCGTGCTCTTCCCGTTCCGCTCCAGGTCCCGATCATGTTACGTAGTCGCACCTAAAACACTGGTGTAGCAACCCGGAAGTGGCAGGGCTCATCACCCGCATTGCTGAGGCGTGCATCACCGCTGGCCACTGGCCAGATCACTTTAAGGAGTCCCTGTCGGTTATTATCCCGAAACCAGGGAAGCCTAACTACTCTACCCCTAAGTCGTTCAGGCCCATTGTGCTTCTGAACACTCTGGGCAAATTAGTCGAAAAGATGTTGTCAAGGCGACTTCAGTTCGACAGCGTCGCACACGAGGCTTTCGAACAAAACCAGTTCGGAGGCGTCGCCCAGCATTCCACTGAGGATGCAGGCATCTACCTTACCCACCTGGTCAGAGCAGGGTGGGCCAAGGGACTTAAAACGAGCGTTGTCACCTTCGACATCGCCCAATTCTTCCCCTCCTTGAACCACCAAGTTCTGTTGGAGATCATCTCTCGGTCGGGGTTCCCTGCGCAGGTAGTGAACTTCTTCCGTTCATATCTTGTCGGCCGCAAAACGACCTACAAATGGAACACTTTCTCGTCTGGCTCCTTTGCAGCCGATGTGGGAGTGGGTCAAGGGTCTGCCCTGTCCCCTGTCTTATCGGCGTTGTACCTAACGCCCATTATGAAGCTCTTCAGAAGGAGCGAAATCGGCAGAGATGTCGATCTCATGTCGTATGTGGACGATGGCACCCTCATCGCCCGCTCCCCACAGCTGGAGGATAACCTCCCCTTGCTCAAAAAAGCGTATGGCTGGATATTCCAGGCATTCACCTCCCTCGGGCTTGTCCTTGAACACGACAAGTCTGAAATATTTCACTTCTCAAGGGCGAGGAGATTCACTCCCCTGCCCATCGATCTGGGATTCGCCCCTTACACGGGCAATACCCCCCTCAAACCCAAGGTTACCTGGAGGTACCTCGGCTTTTTCTTTGACCGCAAACTCTCCTTCAAGGAGCACACGCGGTTCTACTCCACCAAAGCCCTTACTACGGCGAGGGCGATGGGAATGCTCGGCAATTCTGTCAGAGGGCTAACCCCTATGCAGAAACGCCTTCTGTACCGTTCGTGTGTCGTACCTATTATGACATACGGACTCAGATTATGGCACTTCAAAAGCGCTCGCGTCAAAGGGGTCATCAAAACGTTGGCCCAAGTGCAGTCCATTGCCGCACGTTGGATCCTCGGTGCATTCAGAACCACCCCTATCGGCGGTCTGGAAAGTATCGCAGGACTGCTGCCCATGCAGCTGTTACTGCGTCGCTTAGTCGACAGGGGGGTATTCAGAACCCCTCTATTGGCTCCATCACACCCCCTAAGAGCGATCTTAGGGCCTAATCACGTCGGCACTACCCACTCTCATGAGCTAGGACTCTGGGGAGGGAACGTGCTCGACACACTTACCTTGCAAGGGCCGTCTGTCGCTTCGGCTGCAGCCTTGGCCCTCGTACCAGGCGATGAATTCGACCCCTTTGGGGAAGGAAGAAAACACACCTGGAAACAGAGTGAAGGACTTATTCCCCACTCGCTTTTCCTCTCATCGCCTCACCTCTAAGGAGGATGGAGCGAGGAACTCTTACAAGAGTGACCTCGATAAGGCCTGGGCTGCTGCCCTGGTCGAGGACGACACTCTTGTCATTGCAGTGGACGCCTCAGTGCCCACAGATGCTAAATTTCAGGCTGTCGCCTGTGCTCTTGTCTTCGGACAGGGAGAACAGGTCGATCGCGTTGTCTCAGCTTCTGGGAGGAGAACCCCCCCAGAAGTCGAACTCTTTGCTCTCCAACTGGGCATCTCGGCTGCGTGCAGCAGAGGATGCAAAAAGTTGGTGATATTCTCGGATTCTACTACGGGCATTGAGTCCCTAATCGATCCTAAACCACGCTCTGAGCAAATCTTTGCTCTGGACGCTTGTCGCTCCCTGCGTCCCTGGCTAGCTGGGGACGAGGGGAGGAACGTTACATTCTGGCACGTCCCCTCGAAATTCGAGTGGAACGTTCACAAGATGGCTCACGATGTAGCTACATCTACCAAGATCTCCGTGGGTAGACACCCGCGGACGTCTCTAGACTACCTTAGGAATCAGGTCGAAAAGGCCGTTTGTAAGGATTGGCACACCCGGTTCGCAGATCCTGCGTACCGTGGACGACACTTCTACCAGCTCAAAGGAGTCGGTGGAAAGCCAGTATTTTTTTTTTTTTTTTTTTTGGATCAGAATTTATAACGCGGGGCTCGGACGCAGTCCGCGGAGCAAGGTACAAACTCGGGTACTACTTTATCTACGCGTTCCCCTCGCCCATCTCCCACTCAGGTCCCCGTTTTAGCCACCTTTAGGCGGGCAGTTCCACAGACGTTGGCCTCTCAGCCAGGAAAGGCAATAATCTGGAGGGGGCGCCCCCCCCTCCCGAAGTTAGCCATTAGATCGCCCCCTGGAGCAAACGGTCCCCCAGCCACATGTCCGACCGAGGCCAGACCAGGCGCAGCAGTGTTAATTCACCGTAAATCCCCCCTTGCAGGAGGAATAACCGTCTGCGTTTTTCCAGCCAACGAGGATTGACCACCCCAGACGAATGAGGTGGACCATCACCGTGTTGTGCACAAGTGACAGTAACAAGGCGGGTGGTTGTTCACCTGGTTATTCACCGTGACCGCCGTAAGTAGGGGGCCGAGACCCCCCTCGAGCAAATGCACCTATGTGCACGCACTCGATGACATCGTCCCCCCCGCAGTGGGGGGAAGGTATAGGGAAGCGACACCATGTCACCATCCCGATAGTGGCCACCAGTTACTTGGTGGCCGTGAATGTAGAGGGGGATAGCCCCCTGTACTAGTTGCGGCGCTGCTGTCCACGAGGACCTCAAGGACGACGGCGCCGTGCTGGGGACGAGGGTTCCCCAGATTGAAGCTCTGATTGAGCGGTGTGCACCGCCGCGTAGGAAGCCCGGAAGGCTGCCGGAGACGTGAGATCGAGAGGTGTCGGAACAGCTGCTAGTTCCGCCGACATCGTCTCAGACAGTCACCAGGTGGTCGTGAATAACTCCCAGGCCATTTGGCGCCATGCGTTCCTCTCTGCAGGGGGAACGGCGGATGTACGGACGGTACCAATGAACATGGTCATCGCGTCGAGTTGGTGTAGCATGGCATGAGAGGTGGCTTCGATTTCCAACCTGTCATTCACAGATAGCGGCACTTCGTCCTCCACCAACTCAGGGATGGGGGGCAAAGGCGGTAATGGGGCAGGGGATGCCTCCGGATAGAAGAGCTCGGCCATGCCGAGCTCCTGTGAATACATGTCCTCGCGTTCAAGACTGCGAGTCCATCGTTTATGTGCGACATGGACGTCCTGCGCCCACAGCACACGGTCTATCGTTTGCCTCGAGGCCAGCTTGGGGCTGCTCTCGGCGTAATTGAGGGCCTCTTGCATAGCAAGAGAGTCCTCGTCATCCTCAGGGTCGGAGAGGTCTTCTCCAGCCCATAGATCTCTAACTGCCCGTAGGGCAGTAGCTACATCCGGATCGTCTTGATCGTACCGGGTGTCGTAGTCTTGGACGTCATCATCAAAGATGTCGCCCGTGATCAGAACGGGGTAGCGTAGACCCCGATGTGGTGGTTGGACTGCAGCGTGGAATCGATAACGGCTGGTCCCTTATCTACATTCCGGGTCCACCCGATCCAGCCTCCGAACGCTCCGAGGGGGCGAGCAAGCTGCACATCCTGCTGCCTAGTGGGAGAATATTGAACCCGGGTCATGACACCCTAGACGAGTGAGCACCGGAGGTAGAGAGTTGGTGGAGAGTGGCGGCCACCAAGGTAACGACCTAGCCGCCAGGGGGCACCATCGCCCGGCCCCTTTTAACGATGGTGTATTCCAACGGGTAGTCAGTGTAGCATGTCTCTAGTAATAGAAACTCACAGAGCATGGAGGCTAGAAGCCTCCCAGACAACCAGCAGTCCAGTGATAACGTCCCTTCTCCCTAAGCCAGACCTCCCCCAACTAAACGAGTGTGTCGACTTGGGCGAGCGTTGAAGCAGGCATCCCACACCCACTCTAAGCCCCCAGAGGGACCCAGACTACTCTTTCATAAACAACACTCACCTAGTCAGGATCCTCGAAGCCCAGGAGAACGAGACAGATAGCAGCCATTGTCAGAAACAATGACCGGGGCATCCACGGAGATCGGATGGACGGATCTCTTAGCAAATCAGGGCACGCCTGGAGACGCCGAGAGCGTTCGTGATGGTGAAATCCGATCGAAAATCGGACGAAAATTGAGGTGTCGACGTCGCTTGCAACGTTGAGCAGAGGTGTTTACCACTGTTTATGGTGGTAGTAACAAGTCAAGGAGCGACTGGAAAGCCAGTATTACCCTCGACTCACAAAGGTGGGCCTTGGCTGAAAGTTATGGGGAGCAACACTACGTTGACTTCTCGTTCAACTCGTATGATCACTGGCCATGCTCCCATAGGGGAGTATCGTCAACGTCTATCCCTCGACGGGAAATACCAATGCTGGTGCCTTGGTCCCGATATACAAACTCGAGACCATCTGCTACGCGTCTGCCCCAAGGTGGACCGCAAAGAAACTCGTGCAAGCCCCGACTCTGTCGAAGGCTTTCATGAATTCATGGACAGTAATCCTGCATTAGGATCGTTCAACTCACTTGCGTGGGATCCAGGATAGGTTGTGCGCGCAGGGCGTATGACCCTCGTCTGGTTCTGGCTAGTGTTATCGGTATGTCGGGGTGGCCGTTGGGCACCAGGCGAGTCCGTTAACCCTCATAAAGGGGGCCCACCCGTGTTCAGGAGCGACTGTCAGGGAGGGGGGACACGACACCAGGTACTGGTTCGGGGAGGCGCCTGAGCGCTTTCAGATCCAATGTCGGTTGCGCATTACGATGACTCAATCGTCTACGCCTTCCTTTTCGAGCTGAGAGGCTCATGTCGGGGCGGCAGTTTCCCCTAAATCTTGCACTCATACCCGTAGGGATTCGGGGAACACGACATCGTCAAGTCCGGGTTGTCGGTACGCCACCACTGGCAAGTCCGTTTACTCGATAAAGGGGGCCCCCTTAGTGGTCATCGCAGCTATCCAGGTGGTTGGTGCGAAGATTAGCAGGAGGAGGACTTGGGCTGGGCGTAGTGTACTCTGCTTGTATGTCTCTACCGCGGACTGCGACCGGGCGCCGCGTTATAAATTTTTGATCCAAAAAAAAAAAAAAAAATGGGGTCGTCGCCAGGAGTTCTGGGCGTACCGGCTCTGGAAGGGTCCCCCACATCCATCGCTTCGCCCGATCTCCCCCTTACTCTGCTAACAGAATCTGACATGCGTTGGTAAGACGCTATATAAACCAGATCGCTGGGATCGTTGACGGATGGAGCCACAAAAGATGAAAACGGTGTCGACGAAGTTTTTGGTGGCTGTGCACATCGCGGTAACAAGACAAGAAGCGATCGATGGGCGTCAAGTATAGCGCCGATAAAACAGGGGACAGGGCAGAGCCTTGACCCACTCCCACATCGGCCGCAAAGGAGCCGGATGAGAAGGCGTTCCATTTGTAGGTCGTTTTGCGACCGACTAGGTATGAACGGAAGAAGTTCACTACTTGCGCAGGGAACCCCGACCGAGAGATAATCTCCAATAGAACCTGGTGGTTCAAGGAGGGGAAGAACTGAGCGATGTCGAAAGCGACAACACTCGTTTTGAGACCCTTGGCCCATCCCGCTCTGACGAGGTGGGTAAGGTAGATACCTGCATCCTCCGTGGAACGCTGGGCGACGCCTCCGAACTGGTTTTGTTCAAAGGCTTCGTGTGCTACGCCGTCGAATTGAAGCCGTCTGGACAGCATCTTTTCGACTAATTTGCCCAGGGTGTTCAGGAGCACTATGGGCCTGAACGACTTAGGGGTGGAGTAATTGGGTTTCCCTGGTTTCGGGATGATAACCGACAGGGACTCCTTAAAGTGAGCCGGCCAGTGGCCAGCGGTGATGCACGCCTCAGCAATGCGGGTGATGAGCCCTGCCACTTCTGGGTTGCTACACCAGTGTTTTAGGTGCGACCACGTAACATGATCGGGCCCTGGAGCGGAACGGGAAGAGCACGCATTTAGCGCTTCTTTCATTTCCGTGACCGAGAACGGGATCCAGGCCCTTTCAGGCACCGGATCGAGTTCATCAAGAATGCTCAGATCGACTACTCGATCTGAGGCCGCGTTATAGGACCCATCAAGGGCAGCCCAGAGAGATTCCAGATCGTTGCAGGGTTCTCCCCGATAGGAGATAGCCTCATACGATGGAAGGTTACGTTGACGAGTCCAGGACATCAGATCCCAGGGTCGTCTATTCATCGTAGCCACTTCCTGGATACGGTCATCGAAAAAGTCGCGCTTCGCATGTCGCATGACTTTCCTATAGAGCTTCCAGTCCTCTTCGTCACGAGAGGCCCTGTAAGCGTCGAGGGCACCACTGCATTTTTTTTTTTTTTTTTTTTTGGGTCAAAAGTTTATAGCGCGGCGCCCGATCGCAGTCCGCGGTAGAGACGTACAAACGAGGTACACTACGCCCAGCCCAAGTCCTCCTCCTGCTGATCTTCGCACCAACCACCTGGATAGCTGCACCGACCACTAAGGGGGCCCCCTTTATCGAGTAAACGGACTTGCCAGTGGTGGCGTACCGACAACCCGGACTTGACGATGTTGTGTCCCCGAATCCCTACAGGTATAAGTGCAAGATTTAGGGGAAACTGCCGCCCCGACGTGAGCCTCTCAGCTCGGAAAGGAGAGCGTAGTCGACTGAACTCGTCGTAACACGTAACCGACAGCGGATCTGAAAGCGCTCAGGCGCCTCCCCGAACCGGTACCTAGTTTCGTGTCCCCCCTCCCTGACAGTCGCTCCTGAACACGGGTGGGCCCCCTTTATGAGGGTTAACGGACTCGTCTGGTGCCCAACGGCCACCCCGACATACCGATAACACTAGCTAGAACCAGACGGGGGTCATACGCCCTGCGCGCACAACCTATCCTGGGTCCCACGCAAGTGAGTTGAATGATCCTAGTGCAGGATTATTGTCCATGAATTCGCTGAAGCCCTCGACAGTGTCTGGGCTTGCACGAGTTTCTTTGCGATCCACCTTGGGGCAGACGTGTAGCAGGTGGTCCCGAGTTTGTATGTCAGGACCAAGGCACCAGCATTGGTATTCCCCGTCCAGGGATAAACGTTGACGATACTCCCCTATAGGAGCATGGCCAGTGATCATACGAGTTGAACGAGAGGTCAACGTAGTGTTGCTTCCCATTGCTTTCAGCCAAGGCCCACCTTTGTGAGTCGAGGGTAACACCGGTTTTCCACCTACTCCTTTGAGTTGGTAGAAGTGTTGTCCACGGTACGCAGGATCTGCGAACCGGGTGTGCCAATCCTTACAAACGGCCTTTTCGACTTGGTTTTTAAGGTAGTCTAAAGACGTCCGCGGGTGTCTGCCCACGGAGATCTTGGTAGATGTAGCTACATCGTGAGCCATCTTATGTACGTTCCACTCGAATTTCGAGGGGACATGCCAGAATGTAACGATTCTCTCTTCGTCTCCGGCTAGCCAGGAACGAAGGGAACGACAAGCGTCCAGGGCGAAGATTTGCCCAGAGCGTGGTTTTGGATCGACTAGGGACTCAATGCCCGTAGTAGAGTCCGAGAAGATCACCAACTTTTTGCAACCTCTGCTGCACGCAGCCGAGACGCCCAGTTGGAGAGCGAAGAGTTCGACTTCTGGGGGGGTTCTCCTTCCAGAAGCTGAGACAACGTGATCGACCTGTTCTCCCTGTCCGAAGACAAGAGCACAGGCGACCGCTTGGAATTTGGCATCTGTGGGCACCGAGGCGTCCACTGCGACGACGAGAGTGTCCTCCTCAACCTGGGCAGAAGCCCAGGCCTTATCAAGGTCACTCCTGTACGAGTTCCTCGCTCCATCCTCCTTAGAGGTGAGGCGATGAGAGGAGAAGCGAGTGGGGAATAAATCCTTCACTCTGTTTCCAGGTGTGTTTTCTTCCCCGAAGGGGTCGAATTCATCGCCTGGTACCAGGGCCAGAGCTGCAGCCGAGGCTACAGATGGACCTTGTAGGTTTAGTGTGTCGAGCACGTTGCCTCCCCAGAGTCCAAGCTCATGAGAGTGGGTGGTGCCGACGTGATTAGGCCCTAAGATTGCTCTTAGGGGGTGAGATGGGGCCAGTAGAGGGGTTCTGAACACCCCTCTGTCGACTAAACGACGCAGTAACAGCTGCATAGGCAGCAGTCTGGCGATACTTTCCAGGCCACCAATCGGGGTGGTTCTGAATGCACCAAGGATCCAGCGTGCAGCGATGGACTGCACTTGGGCCAACGTTTTGATGACACCCTTGACGCGAGCGCCCTTGAAGTGCCATAGTCTAAGTCCGTATGTCATAATAGGTACGACGCACGAACGGTAGAGAAGGCGTTTCTGCATAGGGGTCAACCCTCTAACAGAATTGCCGAGCATTCCCATCGCCCTCGCAGTGGTGAGGGCTTTGGTGGAGTAGAACCGCGTGTGCTCCTTGAAAGAGAGCTTACGGTCGAAGAAAAAGCCCAGGTACCTCCAGGTACCCTTGGGTTTTTTTTTTGTTTTTTGGATCAGAATTTATAACGCGGGGCTCGAACGCAGTCCGCGGAGCAAGGTACAAACTTGGGTACTACTTTATCTACGCGTTCCCCTCGCCCATATCCCACTCAGGTCCCCGTTTTAGCCACCTTTAGGCGGGCAGTTCCACAGATGTTGGCCTCTCAGCCAGGAAAGGCAATAATCTGGAGGGGGCGCCCCCCCCTCCCGAAGTTAGCCATTAGATCGCCCTCTGGAGCAGACGGTCCCCCAGCCACATGTCCAACCGAGGTCAGACCAGGCGCAGCAGTGTCAATTCACCGTAAATCCCCCCTTGCAGGAGGAATAACCGTCTGCGTTTTTCCAGCCAACGAGGATTGACCACCCCAGACGAGTGAGGTGGACCATCACCGTGTTGTGCACGAGTGACAGTAACGAGGCAGGTGGTTGTTCACCTGGTTATTCACCGTGACCGCCGTAAGTAGGGGGCCAAGACCCCCCTCGAGCAAATGCACCCATGTGCACGCACTCGATGACATCGTCCCCCCCGCAGTGGGGGGAAGGTATAGGGAAGCGACACCATGTCACCATCCTGATAATGGCCACCAGTTACTTGGTGGCCGTGAACGTAGAGGGGGATAGCCCCCTGTACTAGTTGCGGCGCTGCTGTCCACAAGGACCTCGAGGACGACGGCGCCGTGCTGGGGACGAGGGTTCCCCAGATTGAGGCTCTGATTGAGTGGTGTGCACCGCCGCGTAGGAAGCCCGGAAGGCTGCCGGAGACGTGAGGTCGAGAGGTGTCGGAACGGCTGCTAGTTCCGCCGACATTGTCTCAGATAGTCGCCAGGTGGTCGTGAATAACTCCCAGGCCATTTGGCGCCATGCGTTCCTCTCTGCAGGGGGAACGGCGGACGTACGGACGGTACCAACGAACATGGTCATCGCGTCGAGTTGGTGTAGCATGGCATGAGAGGTGGCTTCGATTTCCAGCCTCTCATTCACAGATAACGGCACTTCGTCCTCCACCAGTTCAGGGATGGGGGGCAAAGGCGGTAACGGGGCAGGGGATGCCTCCGGATAGAAGAGCTCAGCAATGCCGAGCTCCTGAGTGTACATGTCCTCGCGTTCAAGACTGCGAGTCCATCGTTTATGTGCGACATGGACGTCCTGCGCCCACAGCACACGGTCGATCATTTGCCTCGAGGCTAGCTTGGGGCTGCTCTCGGCATAATTGAGGGCCTCCTGCATAGCAAGAGAATCCTCGTCATCCTCAGGGTCGGAGAGGTCTTCTCCAGCCCATAGATCTCTAACTGCCCGTAGGGCAGTAGCTACATCCGGATCGTCATGATCGTACCGGGTGTCGTAGTCTTGGACGCCATCGTCGTAGATGTCGCCCGTAATCAGGGAGGGGTCGTGTAGACCCCAGCGTGGTGTTTGGGCTCTAGTTCGCCGTTTAGGCATTGAGAGGGGAAGTTAGTGCTAGTAGGTGATAGTAGAAATCAAGATACGTAGCGTGCCATCGATAACAGCTGGTCCCTTATCTCTATTCCGGGTCCACCCGATACTGCCTCCGAACGCTCCGAGGGGGGGACAGGCCGCACATCCTGTAGCCCAGTGGGAGAAGATTGAACCGGGATCATACCACCCTAGAAGAGTGAGCACCGGAGGTAGAGAGTTGGTGGAGAGTGGCGGCCACCAAGGTGACGACCTAGCCGCCAGGGGGCACCATCGCCCGGCCCCTTTTAACGATGGTGTATTCCAACGGGTAGTCAGTGTAGCATGTCTCTAGTAATAGAAACTCACAGAGCATGGAGGCTAGAAGCCTCCCAGACACCTAGCAATCCAGTGATAACGTCCCTTCTCCCTAAGCCAGACCTCCCCCAACTAAACGAGTGTGTCGACTTGGGCGAGCGTTGAAGCAGGCATCCCACACCCACTCTAAGCCCCCAGAGGGACCCAGACTACTCTTTCATAAACGACACTCACCTAGTCAGGATCCTCGAAGCCCAGGAGAACGAGACAGGTAGCAGCCATTGTCAAAAACAATGACCGGGGCATCCACGGAGATCGGATGGACGGATCTCTTAGCAAATCAGGGTAGGCCTGGAGACGCCGAGAGCGTTCGTGATGGTGAAATCCGATCGAAAATCGGACAAAAATTGGAGTCTCGACGTTGCTACCAACATCGAGCAAGAGTGTTTACCACTGTTTATGGTGGTTGTAACAAGTCAAGGAGCGTGGTACCCTTGGGTTTGAGGGGGGTATTGCCCGTGTATGGGGCAAATCCGAGATCGATGGGTAGAGGAGTGAATCTCCTCGCCCTTGAGAAATGAAATATTTCAGACTTGTCGTGTTCGAGGACAAGCCCGAGGGAAGTGAATGCCTGGAATATCCAGCCATACGCTTTTTTGAGCAGGGGGAGATTATCCTCCAGCTGTGGAGAGCGGGCGATGAGGGTGCCATCGTCCACGTAGGACATGAGATCAACATCTCTGCCGACCTCGCTCCTTCTGAAGAGCTTCATAATGGGCGTTAGATATAGCGCCGATAAGACAGGGGACAAGGCAGAGGCTTGACCCACTCCCACATCGGCTGCAAAGGAGCCAGATGAGAAAGCGTTCCATTTGTAGGTCGTTTTGCGACCGACAAGGTATGAGCGGAAGAAATTCACTACTTGCGCAGGGAATCCCGACCGAGAGATGATCTCCAGTAGAACCTGGTGGTTCAAGGAGGGGAAGAACTGAGCGATGTCGAAAGCGACAACACTCGTTTTGAGCCCTTTGGCCCATCCTGCTCTGACCAGGTGGGTGAGGTAGATACCTGCGTCCTCAGTGGAACGCTGGGCGACTCCTCCGAACTGATTTTGCTCGAAGGCCTCGTGTGCGACACCGTCGAACTGAAGTCGCCTGGACAACATCTTCTCGACTAGTTTGCCCAAAGTGTTCAGCAGCACGATAGGCCTGAACTACTTAGGGGTAGAATAGTTAGGTTTCCCTGGCTTCGGGATGATGACCGACAGGGATTCCTTGAAGTGAGCCGGCCAATGACCAGCAGTGATGCACGCCTCAGCAATGCGGGTAATGAGCCCTGCCACTTCCGGGTTGCTACACCAGTGTTTTAGGTGCGACCACGTAACATGATCGGGACCTGGAGCGGAACGGGAAGAGCACGCGTTTAGCGCTTCTTTCATTTCCGTGACGGAGAACGAGATCCAGGCCCTTTCAGGCACCGGATCAAGTCCATCAAGAATGCTCAGATCGACTACTCGATCTGATGCAGCATTATAGGACCCATCAAGGGCAGCCCACAGAGAATCCAGATCGTTACAAGGTTCTCCCCGATAGGAGATCGCCTCGACGCTTCTTGTCTTCTTACCGCGACGTGCACAGCCACAAAAAATTTTCGTCGACTCCGTTTTCATACTTTGCAGCTCAATCCGTCCTCGATCCCAGCGATCCGGTATAACCAGCGCCTTACCAACGCATGTCAGATTCATACTCCAGAAGTAGGGGGAGATCGGGTGAGGCGATGGACGAGGGGGGACCCTCTAGATCCGGTACGCCCAGAACTCCCGGTGACGACCCCATTGATTCCCTGCGGCTCTCTTCGAGCCGCAGATCCACACAGATTGTACCCTCAGTGGGCCCTCACAGGACCCAAAGAGGTTCTCCAACCCCCTCCCCCTATGGGGTGGGCACTATCACTCCGCGAGCACAGCGCTTTAGCGTGCCAGCGTTATCTTCCAGGGATGCGACTGCGTCTCCGGCACCTCCGGCTACCCCTTCAACACCTGCTTCGTGGGCTGATGAAGTGGCCGACAATCTCTCTACCCGAGTCATTCAGGACACGGAGATGACTAGCGATGACTGGAGCGGACCCCAGACCTTCGCCAGTGACCTGGGAGAGTACGCAGCTGGATTCCGTGTTGTCCTCAACAGGACGGGTTCTAGACAACCGACTGCTGAAGAACGGCAGCTCATAGCTGAACAACTGGGCTCGGTGCTGGCAGCAGCTGCCGAGGCCGGTATCGATCACAACTCTGGGAGCGCCACGCTCCGGAGCGCTATAGACAGGATGGCTGGGAACAGCAAATGACCTAGGTCGGGCGCTGCCACTAACGATCCTAACGACGTCCCAAGGACGGAGTACCTGGAGGGATGGGATGGGCAACGCCCCCCCCCTCACAAATCAGCGAGGACTCGAGGCCCGAAAGGGGCTCGACCTCTTCCTAAACCCCCAGCAGGGGGTGTCTCATCGTCATGGGGTCGAGGACCTCCTCCCCCCGTGAACTGGTCCACCAGGCCTTCGGGCAGGGGAACCTTCGCTCAGGTCGCTCGCTTCCCTGGGGGGCGAGCACCTAACACTTCCATGGATGGCCTTGTGCGACTAGCCAAGGCCTTCCCTGAACTTCCGACCGATAAGCTGGCTGACATACAGCAGCATGTGGGTCCTTCCAAACCGAAGGCTGCAAAGCCATCGCCTACTGTCCATGGACCATCGAGACGACAGGTCTTGGTTCACGTTCGTCCCCCCCTCGGTGCGGAAACGAACCCTGCTGACTTCTTGGACCATGTCCGAGTCACCCTCGGATTGCACCACTCTAAACTAGTGGCCCAATCCGCATCAATGCACGCTGGTAACTTATCAGTAGCTACTGACGTCGTGGCCTCCGAGGAGGACCTTCGTTGCTTCAAGGAGGCGGCCCACAAGGCGTTTCCTTTCGCTCTGCAGGTAGATGCAGCGCTACCCACGTCCACGTCGTACCTCAAGCTGGTCGATGTGCCATTCGTTGCTAATGACAAGGCTCTTACGCCTGACGTCGTCGTTGCACACCTGGGGAAGTCCGGAATATCGGACCTCGCAGTGTTACAAGTCCCCCCCCGGGTCGTACGTGATTTGAGAATGTCGGATACGTGCACCGTCTATCTTAACATCGCTGACTCTGTCAGCGGTGCACGAGCCAAGGCTCTTATCGGTCGGGGCGTCCAATTTGGACGCTACGTCGCTCACATCAGGGCTGCCAGGGCGAACCCTGGATTGCCTATTTGCCAACGGTGCTGGAAGTGGGGACACCCCACCCAAGCATGCAGAGCTCCACAGACCAGATGCCCGGTCTGCGCAGGCCCACACCGCAAGGAGCACCATCGTGCCCTCGCAGGGTGTTGCAAGGGAAACGCCAAGGCGAACCCTCCCATCCCAGCTACCCCAGAGGGGGCAGCCTGTCCTCACCCGGCTAGGTGCATAAACTGCCGGAAAAACCACGCATCGGATGATCGTCGATGCAACTTCTGGCGACATCGCTTTGACCGTGATTGGATCAAAGCTCGCTATGACGAGGTGAGTGCGAGACGTAACTCTCGCTCCCCTCCTTCTTACCATCCCGCAGGACGCGGTGGCCGAACGTAAATGAGGGATAGACTTAGATCTACACCGCAGTTGCGCATATTTAGTCAAAATGTGAACCATAATTGGGGGTACATGGACTCTTTACTGGCTGATTTCATAGATGATTACGATTTGCTTTTTATCCAAGAACCGCCCTGGCGATTGATAAGACACGCTCCCTCTGCCCACAACAGGGAGGGGGAAGAAGTTATAGGCGCACCGATGAGCCCAAACTGGGGAACGTTAGTGCGCCCCTCGGGTATTGATTCCCCTCCACGCGTTGCTGTCTATTTCGCGAACAGCATCGCTAATTTAAGACCAGGTCTCAGACGAGATCTGATCGATAATCGTGATATCCTCCTTTTCTCACTGGGAATAGGAGAGGATGTCATATTACTCGCTAACGTCTACTCAGACAGCCAACACTCCGCCATCACGCTCCTTTTTGAGAATGTCATGACGATCCCTCGCCTACACTTCATGTGTGGCGACTTTAACGTGAGGCACGCATCCTGGGATCCCCAGGGGCCTGAACACTCGATTCACGCTGACCACCTAGTGGAAACAGCCACGGCATTAGGCCTGACTAGAGCCCTACCAGTAATGGAGGGCCCTACCCACTTCCCCCCTCAACAGGGCCTTCACCCCACAGTGATCGACCTGATGTTCGTACCTACAGATCTTAGATTTGTATTGTACTGCGAGATCGTACCTGAAGCCAGGGGAACGTCTGACCACGCTCCCCTGACGTTAGTGCTGCCTGGCCCGGGATCTTTGGTTCCGGTCACCAAGTGGTCCATCAAAAAAGGATCCGAGGAGGAAGCGTCGTATCGCGATGCTGTCTCCTCCGCTCTTGATCCGTGGCTAAACTGGCACGGAGAAACGTCGGCAGAAATCGATGACGTCGTCTCGGCGATATCAACGATTTTTAACAAGGCATGGGAAAACCATGCCAAGGAATCTCGCCTCGGCAAGTCGTCCAAAGGCTGGTGGACAGACGAATGCAGTGGTGCCCTAGACGCGTACAGAGCCTCTCGCGATGAGGAGGACTGGAAGCTCTATAGAAAAGTCATGCGGCATGCAAAGCGTGATTTTTTCGATGACCGTATCCAAGAAGTGGCTACGATGAATAGACGACCCTGGGACCTAATGTCCTGGACTCGTCAACGTAACCTCCCGTCGTATGAGGCGATCTCCTATCGGGGAGAGCCTTGTAACGATCTGGACTCACTTTGGGCTGCCCTTGATGGGTCCTATAATGCCGCATCAGATCGAGTAGTCGATCTGAGCATTCTAGATGAACTTGATCCGGTGCCTGAAAGGGCCTGGATCGCGTTCTCCGTTACGGAAATGAAAGAAGCGCTAAACGCGTGCTCTTCCCGTTCCGCTCCAGGTCCCGATCATGTTACGTAGTCGCACCTAAAACACTGGTGTAGCAACCCGGAAGTGGCAGGGCTCATCACCCGCATTGCTGAGGCGTGCATCACCGCTGGCCACTGGCCAGATCACTTTAAGGAGTCCCTGTCGGTTATTATCCCGAAACCAGGGAAGCCTAACTACTCTACCCCTAAGTTGTTCAGGCCCATTGTGCTTCTGAACACTCTGGGCAAATTAGTCGAAAAGATGTTGTCAAGGCGACTTCAGTTCGACGGCGTCGCACACGAGGCTTTCGAACAAAACCAGTTCGGAGGCGTCGCCCAGCGTTCCACTGAGGATGCAGGCATCTACCTTACCCACCTGGTCAGAGCAGGGTGGGCCAAGGGACTTAAAACAAGCGTTGTCGCCTTCGACATCGCCCAATTCTTCCCCTCCTTGAACCACCAAGTTCTGTTGGAGATCATCTCTCGGTCGGGGTTCCCTGCGCAGGTAGTGAACTTCTTCCGTTCATATCTTGTCGGCCGCAAAACGACCTACAAATGGAACGCTTTCTCGTCTGGCTCCTTTGCAGCCGATGTGGGAGTGGGTCAAGGGTCTGCCCTGTCCCCTGTCTTATCGGCGTTGTACCTAACGCCCATTATGAAGCTCTTCAGAAGGAGCGAAATCGGCAGAGATGTCGATCTCATGTCGTATGTGGACGATTTTTTTTTTTTTTGGGTCAACAATTTATAACGCGGGGCTCGATCGCAGTCCGCGGAGCAGGATACAAACTTGGGTACTACTATAACTACGCTTCCCCTCACCCATATCCTACCCAGGTCCTCGTTTTAGCCACTTTAGGTGGGCAGTGCCACAGACGTTGGCCTCTCAGCCAGGAAAGGCAATAATCTGGAGGGGGAGACCCCCTCCCGAAGCTAGCCATTAGATCGTCAGCTGGTGCGAAGCGGTCCCCCAGCCACATATCCAACCGAAGTCAGATCAGGCACAGCAGTGTCAATTCACCGTAAATCCCCCCTTGCAGGAGGAATAACCGTCCGCATACTCCCAGCCAGCGAGGATTGACCACCCCGGATGAACGAGGTGGACCATCACCGTGTCATGCACGAGTAACAGTAATGTGGCAGCTGGTTGTTCACCTGGTTATTCACTGGAACCGCCGTAAGCAGGGGGCCAAAGCCCCCCTCGAGCAAATGCACTGCCAGCACATGCACTCAATAGCAATTTCCCCCCCACAGCGGGGAGAACGTAAAGGGTAGCGACATTTGTCACCAACCCGACAGCAGCCAGTGGATTGGCGGTGATGGGTGTGGAGCAGGATGCCCCACACAAGTAGCAGCACGGCCATCTGTGATGATGACAGCACTGTACTGGGAACGAGGGTTCCCCAGATTGGAGCTCTACTAGAGCTGTTGGCATCGCCACACAGGAAGCTGGAACAGCTGCTGGAGGCGTAGGATCGTTGGAACGATCGTCTCTGGTTGTCCGCTTGGGCATCAGGAGCAAGTTAGTACTGGTATATGATGCTAGTGATCGAAATACGCAGCGTGCAGTGTAAGCGAGGGCCTCCTGCCTAGCAAGAGAGTCCACGTAGTCGTCAGGGTCGGGGAGGTCCTCCCCAGCCCACAGATCTCAAACTGCCTAGGGCAGCTGCTACCTCCAGTTCGTTCTGTGAGAACTGGGTGTCGTATTCTTGGGCATCATCACCAACGATGTCACCCGTAATCAAGGTGGGGTCGTGAAGGCCCCAGCGTGTGGTTTGGTCTCTGTTCAGCCATTTGGGCATTGAGAGTGAGTTAGCACAGGTAAATGACAATAACAGTCAAAGTACGTAGCGTAAGGTCGATAACAGATGGCCCCTTATCTCAGTTCCAGGTCCACCCGATACAGCCTCCAAACGCTCCGAGGGGGCGAACAGGCCGCACATCCTGTTGCCTGGTGGGAGGAGATTGAACCCGGGTCATAACACCCCAGAGGAGTGAGCACCGGAGGTGAGGAGTCGGTGGTGAAATGCGGCCACCAGAGCATCGACCTAGCTATCAGGGGGCACCGTCACCCGGCCCCTTTTAGCGACGGTGTATTCCAACAGGTAGTCAGTGTAGCTTGTCCCTAGTAGTAGTGACTCACATAGCATGGAGGTTGGAAGCCCCAGAGACGACCAGCAGTCCAGTAATGATGTCCCTCCCCCTGAGCCAGACCTCCCCCAACTAAACGAGTGCGTCGACTTGGGCGAGCGTTGAAGCAGGCATCCCACACCCACTCTAAGCCCCCATAGGGACCTAGACTACTCTTTCATAGACATCACTCACCTAGCCAGGATCCTCGAAGCCAAGGGGAACGAGACAGATAGCAGTCACTGTTGGAAACAATGACCGAGACATCCCCGGAGATCGGATGGACGGATCTCTTAGCAAATCAGGCCACGCCTGGAGACGCCGAGAGCGTTCGTGATGGCGAAATCCGATCGAAAATCGGACAAAAATTGAAGTGTCGACGTCGCATGCAACGTTGAGCAGAGGTGTTTACCACTATTTATGGTGGTTGTAACAAGTCAAGGAGCTGTCGTATGTGGACGATGGCACCCTCATCGCCTGCTCCCCACAGCTGGAGGATAACCTCCCCTTGCTCAAAAAAGCGTATGGCTGGATATTCCAGGCATTCACCTCCCTCGGGCTTGTCCTTGAACACGACAAGTCTGAAATATTTCACTTCTCAAGGGCGAGGAGATTCACTCCCCTGCCCATCGATCTGGGATTCGCCCCTTACACGGGCAATACCCCCCTCAAACCCAAGGTTACCTGGAGGTACCTCGGCTTTTTCTTTGACCGCAAACTCTCCTTCAAGGAGCACACGCGGTTCTACTCCACCAAAGCCCTTACTACGGCGAGGGCGATGGGAATGCTCGGCAATTCTGTCAGAGGGCTAACCCCTATGCAGAAACGCCTTCTGTACCGTTCGTGTGTCGTACCTATTATGACATACGGACTCAGATTATGGCACTTCAAAAGCGCTCGCGTCAAAGGGGTCATCAAAACGTTGGCCCAAGTGCAGTCCATTGCCGCACGTTGGATCCTCGGTGCATTCAGAACCACCCCTATCGGCGGTCTGGAAAGTATCGCAGGACTGCTGCCCATGCAGCTGTTACTGCGTCGCTTAGTCGACAGGGGGGTATTCAGAACCCCTCTATTGGCTCCATCACACCCCCTAAGAGCGATCTTAGGGCCTAATCACGTCGGCACTACCCACTCTCATGAGCTAGGACTCTGGGGAGGGAACGTGCTCGACACACTTACCTTGCAAGGGCCGTCTGTCGCTTCGGCTGCAGCCTTGGCCCTCGTACCAGGCGATGAATTCGACCCCTTTGGGGAAGGAAGAAAACACACCTGGAAACAGAGTGAAGGACTTATTCCCCACTCGCTTTTCCTCTCATCGCCTCACCTCTAAGGAGGATGGAGCGAGGAACTCTTACAAGAGTGACCTCGATAAGGCCTGGGCTGCTGCCCTGGTCGAGGACGACACTCTTGTCATTGCAGTGGACGCCTCAGTGCCCACAGATGCTAAATTTCAGGCTGTCGCCTGTGCTCTTGTCTTCGGACAGGGAGAACAGGTCGATCGCGTTGTCTCAGCTTCTGGGAGGAGAACCCCCCCAGAAGTCGAACTCTTTGCTCTCCAACTGGGCATCTCGGCTGCGTGCAGCAGAGGATGCAAAAAGTTGGTGATATTCTCGGATTCTACTACGGGCATTGAGTCCCTAATCGATCCTAAACCACGCTCTGAGCAAATCTTTGCTCTGGACGCTTGTCGCTCCCTGCGTCCCTGGCTAGCTGGGGACAAGGGGAGGAACGTTACATTCTGGCACGTCCCCTCAAAATTCGAGTGGAACGTTCACAAGATGGCTCACGATGTAGCTACATCTACCAAGATCTCCGTGGGTAGACACCCGCGGATGTCTCTAGACTACCTTAGGAATCAGGTCGAAAAGGCCGTTTGTAAGGATTGGCACACCTGGTTCGCAGATCCTGCGTACCGTGGATGACACTTCTACCAGCTCAAAGGAGTCGGTGGAAAGCCAGTATTACCCTCGACTCACAAAGGTGGGCCTTGGCTGAAAGTTATGGGGAGCAACACTACGTTGACTTCTCGTTCAACTCGTATGATCACTGGCCATGCTCCCATAGGGGAGTATCGTCAACGTCTATCCCTCGACGGGGAATACCAATGCTGGTGCCTTGGTCCCGATATACAAACTCGAGACCATCTGCTACGCGTCTGCCCCAAGGTGGACCGCAAAGAAACTCATGCAAGCCCCGACTCTGTCGAAGGCTTTCATGAATTCATGGACAGTAATCCTGCATTAGGATCGTTCAACTCACTTGCGTGGGATCCAGGATAGGTTGTGCGCGCAGGGCGTATGACCCTCGTCTGGTTCTGGCTAGTGTTATCGGTATGTCGGGGTGGCCGTTGGGCACCAGGCGAGTCCGTTAACCCTCATAAAGGGGGCCCACCCGTGTTCAGGAGCGACTGTCAGGGAGGGGGGACACGACACCAGGTACTGGTTCGGGGAGGCGCCTGAGCGCTTTCAGATCCAATGTCGGTTGCGCGTTACGATGACTCAATCGTCTACGCCTTCCTTTCCGAGCTGAGAGGCTCATGTCGGGGCGGCAGTTTCCCCTAAATCTTGCACTCATACCCGTAGGGATTCGGGGAACACGACATCGTCAAGTCCGGGTTGTCGGTATGCCACCACTGGCAAGTCCGTTTACTCGATAAAGGGGGCCCCCTTAGTGGTCATCGCAGCTATCCAGGTGGTTGGTGCGAAGATTAGCAGGAGGAGGACTTGGGCTGGGCGTAGTGTACTTCGTTTGTATGTCTCTACCGCGGACTGCGATCGGGCGCCGCGTTATAAATTTTTGATCCAAAAAAAAAAAAAATAGGAGATCGCCTCGTACGACGGGAGGTTACGTTGACGAGTCCAGGACATTAGATCCCAGGGTCATCTATTCATCGTAGCCACTTCTTGGATACAGTCATCAAAGAAGTCACGCTTTGCATGTCGCATAACTTTCCTATAGAGCTTCCAGTCCCCCTCATCACGAGAGGCTCTGTAAGCGTCTAGGGCACCACTGCACTTGTCTGTCCACCAGCCCTTGGATGACTTGCCGAGGCGAGATTCCTTGGCATGGTTTTCCCATGCCTTGTTTAAGATCATTGATATCGCCGAGACGATCTCATCGATCTCTGCCGAAGTATCTCCGTGCCAGTTTAGCCACGGAGTTAAAGCGGAGGAGACAGCATCCCGATAGGATGCTTCCTCCTCGGATCCTTTTTTGATGGACCACTTGGTGACCGGGACCAAAGATCCCGGGCCAGGTAGCACTAGTGTCAGAGGGGCGTGGTCAGACGTCCCCCTAGCTTCAGGTACGATCTCACAGTACAGTACAAATCTAAGATCTGTAGGTACGAACATCAGGTCGATCACCATAGGGTGAAGGCCCTGTTGTGGGGGGAAATGAGTAGGGCCCTCCATGACTGGTAGGGCTCTCGTCAGGCCTAGTGCCGTAGCCATTTCCACTAAGTGGTCAGCATGGATCGAGTGTTCAGGTCCCTGGGGGTCCCAGGAGGCGTGTCTCACGTTGAAGTCGCCACACATGAAATGCAAGCGTGGGATCGTCATGACACTCTCGAACAAGAGTGTGATGGCCGAATGTTGGCTGTCCGAGTAAACGTTAGCAAGCAGCATGACATCCTCCCCTATTCCCAATGAGAACAGAAGAATGTCACGATCGTCGATCAGATCTCGTCTGAGACCCGGTCTTAGATTGGCGATGCTGTTTGCAAAATATACAGCGACGCGTGGAGGGGAGTCGATCCCCGATGGGCGCACCAAGGTACCCCAATTTGGGCTCATCGGTGCGCCAATGACTTCTTCCCCGTCCCTGTTGTGGGCAGAGGGGGCGTGTCTTATTAATCGCCAAGGAGGCTCTTGGATAAAAAGCAAATCATAATCGTCTATAAGGTCTGCCAGTAACGAGTCCATGTATCCCCAATTACGGTTAACATTCTGACTAAATACGCGTAATTGCGGTGTAGATCTAAGTCTATCCCTCATTTACGTTCGGCCACCGCGTCCTGCGGGATGGTAAGTAGGAGGGGAGCGGGAATTGCGTTTCGCACTCACCTCATCGTAGCGAGCTTTGATCCATTCTCGGTCAAAGCGATGTCGCCAAAAATTGCATCGACGATCGTCGGATGCGTGATTTTTCCGGCAGTTTATGCACCTAGCCGGGTGAGGACAGGCTGCCCCCTCTGGGGTAGCTGGAACTGGGGGGTTCGCTTTCGCGTTTCCCTTGCAACACCCTGCAAGAGCACGATGGTGCTCCTTGCGGTGTGGGCCTGCACAGATCGGGCATTTGGTCTGTGGAGCTCTGCATGCCGGGGTGGGGTGGCCCCACTTCCAGCATCGTTGGCAAATAGGCAGACCAGGGTTTGCCCTGGCTGCCCTAACATAAGCGACGTAGCGTCCAAATTGGACACCACGACCGATGAGAGCCTTAGCTCGTGCACCACTGACTGAGTCAGCGATGTTGAGGTATACGGTGCACGTATCCAACATCTTCGAATCACGTACTACGCGGGGAGGGACTTGAAGCACTGTGAGGTCCGCTATTCCAGACTTCCCCAAGTGTGCAATGACGACATCGGGCGTTAATGCCTTGTCGTTAGCGATAAATGGCACATCGACCAGTTTAAGGTACGATGTGGATGTAGGTAACGCTGCGTCCACCTGCAGCGCGAAAGGGAACGCCTTGTGGGCGGCTTCCTTGAAGCATCGAAGGTCCTCCTCGGAGGCGACAACGTCTGTAGCTACTGATAAATTACCAGCGTGCATCGATGCAGACTGGGCCACTAATTTGGAGTGGTGCAGTCCGAGGGTGGTCCGGACATGGTCCAGGAAATCAGCAGGGTTCATCTCAGCCCCAAGGGGGGGACGAACGTAAACTAGGACCTGTCTTCTCGACGGTCCGTGGACGGTAGGTGACGGCTTTGCAGCCTTCGGTTTGGACGGGCCGGCATGCTGCTGTATGTCTACCAGCTTGTCGGTTGGAAGTTCAGGGAAGGCCTTGGCTAGACGCACAAGACCATCCATGGATGTGTTAGGAGCTCGCCCCCCAGGGAAGCGAGCAACCTGAGCAAAGGTCCCCCTGCCCGAAGGCCTGGTGGACCAGTTCACGGGGGGAGGTGGTCCTCGACCCCATGATGAAGAAACGCCCCCTGTTGGGGGTTTGGGAAGAGGTCGAGCCCCTTTCGGGCCTCGAGTCCTCGCTGATTTGTGAGGGGGGGGGCGCTGCCCATCCCATCCCTCCAGATAGTCCACATTGGGATCGTTGGTGACAGTGCCCGACCTAGGGCGTTTACTGCCCCCTGCCATTCTGTCAATTGCTCCCCGGAGCGTAACGCTCCCCGAGTTGCGATCAATACCAGCCTCAGCAGCTGCTACCAGCACCGAGCCCAGTTGTTCAGCTATGCTCTGCCGCTCTTCAGCAGTCGGTCGTCTGGATCCCGTCCTGTTGAGCACAATTCGGAATCCTTCAGCGTACTCTCCCAAGTCTTTGGCGAAGGTCTGGGGTCCACTCCAGTCGTCGCTCGCCATCACCGTGTCCTGTATGACGTGGGAGGAGAGATTGTCGGCCACTTCATCAGCCCACGAAGCAGGTGTAGATGGGGTAGCCGGAGGTGCTGGAGACGCAGTCGCATCTCTGGAAGATAACGCTGGCACGCTAAATCGCTGAGCTCGCGGAGTGACAATGCCCGCCCCATAGGGGGAGGGGGTTGGAGAACCTCTTTGGGTCCTGTGAGGGCCCACTGAGGGTGCATTCTGTGTGGATCTGCGGCTCGAAGAGAGCCGCAGAGAGTCAATTGGATCGTCGCCAGGAGTTCTGGGCGTACCGGATCTGGAAGGTCTCCCCTCGTCCATCGCTTCGCCCGATCTCCCCCCTTTCCTTGAGAATGATTCTGACATGCGCTGGTAAGACGCTGGTTGTACCGGATCGCTGAGATCGATGACGGATTGAGCTGCAAAAGTTGAAAACGGTGTCGACGATGTTTTTTGTGGCTGTGCATGTCACGGTAAGAAGACAAGAAGCGCTGACTGACTACCCATTGGAATACACCATCGTTAAAAGGGGCCGGGCGATGGTGCCCCCTGGCGGCTAGGCCTACACCTCGGTGGCCGCACTTCACCACTACCCCTCTACCTCCGGTGCTCACTCCTCTGGGGTGGTATGACCCAGGTTCAATCTTCTCCCACCGGGCCACAGGATGTGTGGCCTGTTCCCCCCCTCGGAGCATTCAGAGGCAGTATTGGGTGAACCCAGAATAGAGATAAGGGACCACCCATTATTGATGGCATGCTACGTATTTCAATTTCTACCATCATCTACGAGCATTAACTTCCTCTCAATGCCTAAACAGCGAACTAGAGACCAAACACCACGCTGGGGTCTACACAACCTCTCCCTGATTACGAGCGACATCATCATCGCTTCTTGTCTTGTTACCGCTACGTGCACAGCCACCAAAAATATCGTTGACACTGTTTTCATCTTTTGTGGCTCCATCCATCGACGATCTCAGCAATCCGGTATAACGAGCGTCTTACCAGCGCATGTCAGACTCATTCAGTAGAAGAGGGGGGAGATCGGGCGAAGCAATGGACGAGGGGGGACTCTCTAGATCGGGTACGCCTCGAACTCCTGGCGACGATCCCATTGACTCTCTGCGGCTCACTTCGAGCCACAGATCCTCACAGAATGCTCCCTCAGTGGGTCCCCACTGGACCCAAAGAGGTTCTCCAACCCCCTCCCCATATGGGGTGGGTATTGTCACACTGCGTGCACAGCGATTTAGCATGCCAGCACTTTCTTCCAGGGACGCCACTGCGTCTCCTGCACCACCTGCCACTCTCTCGACACCTGCCTCACAGTGGGCTGATGAGGGGGCTGCTCTTCCTTCCCACCATGTCATTCAGGACACGGAGATGGCAAGCGATGACTGGAGTGGACCCCAGACCTTCGCCAAAGACCTGGGGGAATATGCGGAAGGATTCTGAATTGTCTTGAACAGGACGGGATCCAGAAGACCTACTGCTGAGGAATGGCAGAACATTGCGGAGCAACTGGGCTCGGTGCTGGTAGCAGCTGCTGAGGCTGGTCTCGATCGTGACTCCGGGAGTGCTATGCTCTGGAGAGCACTAGACAGGATGACTGGGGGGAGTAAACAACCTAGGTCAGATACGATCACCAACGATCCCAACGACGGAGTACCTGGAGGGATGGGATGGGCAACGCCCCCCCCCTCACAAATCTGCGAGGACCAGAGGCCCGAAAGGGGCTCGACCTCTTCCAAAACCCCCAGCAGGGGGCATCTCTTTGTCATGGGGTCGAGGTCCGCCTCCCCCCGTGAACTGGTCGACCAGGCCCTCAGGCAAGGGGACCTTCGCTCAGGTTGCTCGCTTCCCTGGGGGGCGAACACCTAATACATCCATGGATGGCCTTGTGCGATTAGCCAAGGCCTTCCCTGAACTTCCTACCGACAAGCTGGCTGACATACAGCAGCATGTCGGCCCCTCCAAACTGAAAGCTGCAAAGCGTTCACCTACTGTCTATGGACCGTCGAGACGACAGGTCCTGGTACACGTTCATCCTCCCCTTGGGGCGGAAACGAACCCTGCTGACTTCCTGGACCATGTCTGGGTCACCCTCAGTCTGCACCACTCTAAGCTAGTGGCCCAGTCCGCATCGATGCATGCTAGTAACCTATCAGTAGCTACTGACGTCGTCGCCTCCGAGGAGGACCTTCATTGCTTCAAGGAGGCTGCTCACAAAGCATTCCCCTTTGTGCTGCAAGTAGACGCAGCGCTACCTACATCCATGTCGTACCTCAAACTGGTCGACGTGCCATTTATTGCTAACGACAAGGCCCTAACACCTGAAGTCGTCATCACACACTTGGGGAAGTCCGGAATATCGGACCTCACAGTGTTACAAGTGCCCCCACGGGTGATACGTGATTCGGAAATGTCAGATACGTGCACCATATATCTCAACATTGCTGATTCAGTCAGTGGTGCATGAGCCAAGGCTCTCATTGGTCGTGGCGTCCAGTTTGGGCGTGACTTCACTTATGTTAGGGCTGCCAGGGCAAACCCCGGCTTGCCTCTTTGCCAACGATGCTGGAAGTGGGGTCACCCCACCCCAGCATGCAGAGCTCCACAGACCAAATGCCTGATCTGTGCAGGCCCACACCGTAAGGAGCACCATCGTGCCCTTGCCAGGTGCTGTAAGGGAAACACCAAGGTGAACCCTCCCGTCCCAGCTACCCCCGAAGGGGCAGCCTGTCCTCACCCAGCTAGGTGCATAAACTGCCGGAAGAACCACACATCCGACGATCGTCGGTGCAACCTTTGGCGACATCGCTTTGACCATGACTGGATCAAAGCTCACTATGATCACAGCGCTCCTTGACTTGTTGCAACCACCATAAATAGTGGTAAACACCTCTGCTCAACGTTGCACGCAACGTCGACACTTCAATTTTTATCTGATTTTCGATCGGATTTCACCATCACGAACGCTCTCGGCGTCTCCAGGCCTGCCCTGATTTGCTAAGAGATCCGTCCATCCGATCTCCGTGGATGCCCCGGTCATTGTTTTTGACAATGGCTGCTATCTGTCTCGTTCTCCTGGGCTTCGAGGATCCTGACTAGGTGAGTGTTGTTTATGAAAGAGTAGTCTGGGTCCCTCTGGGGGCTTAGAGTGGGTGTGGGATGCCTGCTTCAACGCTCGCCCAAGTCGACACACTCGTTTAGTTGGGGGAGGTCTGGCTTAGGGAGAAGGGACGTTATCACTGGATTGCTGGTTGTCTGGGAGGCTTCTAGCCTCCATGCTCTGTGAGTTTCTATTACTAGAGACATGCTACACTGACTACCTGTTGGAATACACCATCGTTAAAAGGGGCCGGGCGATGGTGCCCCCTGGCGGCTAGGTCGACACCTTGGTGGCCGCCACTCTCCACCAACTCTCTACCTCCGGTGCTCACTCTTCTAGGGTGTTATGACCCGGGTTCAATATTCTCCCACTAGGCAGCAGGATGTGCGGCTTGCTCGCCCCCTCGGAGCGTTCGGAGGCTGGATCGGGTGGACCCGGAATGTAGATAAGGGACCAGCCGTTATCGATTCCACGCTGCGTATTTTGATTCTTACCATCATCTACTAGCACTAACACACACTCTCTCAGTGCCCAAATGGCGAACCAGAGTCCAACCACCACATCGGGGTCTACGCGACCCCGTTCTGATCACGGGCGACATCTTTGATGATGACGTCCAAGACTACGACACCCAGTTCGTGCAAGACGAATCGGAGGTAGCAGCTGCTTTCAGGGCAGCTAGAGATCTATGGGCCGGGGAAGACCTCTCCGACCCTAACGATGATGACGACGATGACTCTCTTGCCAGGCAAGAGGCTCTCCTTTTTGCCGAGGGGGGGCCTAGGCTCTCCTCGAGGAAATCGATCGATCGTGTACGATGGGCACTTGGTGTCGACGTCGAACACAAGCGCTGGGCTCGTAGCCTCCCAAAGGAGGATATATACTCACAGGAGCTTGGCATCGCTGAGCTCCTTTATCCGGAGGCATCCCCTGCCCCGCTACCGCCTTGGCCCCCCATCCCCGAGCTGGTGGAGGACGAAGTGCCATTATCTAGGGATCAGAGGTTGGAAATCGAAGCCACCTCTGATGCCATGTTACATCTACTGGACATGATGACCTCCTTTGTAGGTACCGTCCGAGTGTCTGCAGTTCCTCTCAACGACAGGAACTCTTGGCGTCAGATGGCGTGGGAGCTCTTCACCACCACCTGGCGATTTTCAGGGAGCATGATGGAGTCACTTCGTGCAGCATCAGCTCCCCTCGACCTTACGTCTCCGGCAGCCTTCCAGGCTTCCTATGCGGCGATGCAGGCAGCTCAGTCTGCTCCACCAGCAGCAGAGCCTCCAACCGAGGAACCCTTGTCCCCGGAACGGCGTCGACGTCCTCGTGGCCCCCACCAACGACCACGCCGAGCTTGAAGAAGGGGACCCCCCCTTCTCTTCACCGCCCACCAGGGCTGTTGTCGGGATGGTGACAATATGTCGCCGCCCTTTACCTTCTCCCCACTGCGGGGGGGATGATGTCACCGAGTGCATGCTCAGAGTAGCATTTGCTCGAGGGGGGGCCTCGACCCCCTACCTACAGTAGCTCCGGTGAATAACCAGCTGCGGCAGTTCCGGTGAATAACCAGCTGCCTCGTCACTGTCACTTGTGTGTGGACACAGTGATGGTCCACCTCACTCACCTGGGGTGGTCAATCCTCGTTGTCTGGTGAAAGACGGTTACTCTTCCCGCAAGGGAGGACTTACGGTGAATTGACACTGCTTGCGCCTGATCTGACTTCGGTCGGATATGTGGCCGGGGGGACCGAGATAGCACCAGACGGCGAACTAACGGCTAGCCTTTGTGGGGGGGGCCCCTCCCCTACAGATTATTGCCTTTCCTGTCTGAGAGGACAACACTGGTACGCCCGCTGTAACGTGGCTTCTGCAAGGGACCTGGTGTGGGATGCGGACATAGGGAATGCGTAGTCTTAGTAGTACCTTGTTTGTATCTTGACCCGCGGACTGCGATCGAGCCCCGCGTTATAAATTGTTGACCCAAAAAAAAAAAAAAAAAAAAAAGCTCACTATGATGAGGTGAGTGCGAGACGCAATTCTCGCTCCCCTCCTGCTCACCATCCCGCAGGACGCAGTGGCCAAATGTAAATGAGGGACAGACTTAGATCTATACCGCAGTTACACGTATTCAGGCAAAATGTAAACAGAAATTGGGGTTACATGGACTCGTTACTGGCAGACTTCGTAGATGACTATGACCTGCTCTTCATTCAAGAGCCTCCTTGGCGATTAATAAGACACACCCCTTCTGCCCACAACAGGGAAGGGGAAGAAGTTATAGGTGCACCAATGAGCCCAATTGGGGAACCTTAGTGCGCCCATCGGGAATTGACTCCCCTCCACACATGGCTGTTTACTTTGCGAACAGCATCGCTAATCTAAGACCGGGTCTCAGATGAGATCTAATCGATGATCGTGACATTCTCTTGTTCTCTCTGGGAATAGGAGAAGATGTCATGTTACTTGCTAACATATACTCGGATAGCCAACACTCAGCTATCACGTTCTTATTCGAGAACGTCATGACGATCCCTTGCCTACACTTCATGTGTGGCGATTTCAACGTGAGACACACCTCCTGGGATCCCCAGGGGCCTGAACACTCTATTCATGCTGACCACTTAGGGGAAATGGCTACGGCACTAGGCCTGACCAGAGCCCTACCAGTAGTGGAGGGCCCCACCCACTTCCCCCCTCAACAGGGCTTTCACCCCATGGTGATCGACCTGATGTTCGTACCTACAGATCTCAGATTCGTATTGTACTGTGAGATTGTACCTGAAGCCAGGGGGACGTCCGACCATGCCCCTCTGACATTAGTGCTACCTGGCCCGGGATCTTTGGTTCCGGTTACCAAGTGGTCCATCAAAAAAGGATCTGAGGAGGAAGCATCATACTGAGATGCTGTCTCCTCTGCTCTAACTCTGTGGCTAAATTGGCACGGAGATACCTCAGCAGAAATCGACAATGTCATCTCAGCAATATCAATGATTCTAAACAAGGCATGGGAAAACCATGCCAAGGAATCTCGCCTCGGCAAGTCGTCCAAAGGTTGGTGGACAGATGAATGCAGTGGCGCTATAGATGCCTACAGAGCCTCCCGTGACAAGGAGGACTGGAAGCACTACAGGAAAATTGTGCGACATGCAAAGCGTGATTTTTTCGATGACTGTATCCAAGAAGTGGCTATGATGAATAGACGACCCTGGGACCTGATGTCCTGGACTCGTCAATGCAACCTCGCATCGTACGAGGCAATCTCCTATCAGGGAGAACCTTGCAACGATCTGGATTCCCTCTGGGCTGCCCTTGATGGGTCCTATAACGCTGCTTCAGATTGAGTAGTCGATCTGAGCATTCTTGATGAACTTGATCCGGTACCTGAAAGGGCCTGGACCCCGTTCTCCGTCACGGAAATGAAAGAAGCACTAAATGTGTGCTCTTCCCGTTCCGGTCCAGGGCCCGATCATGTTACGTGGTCGCACCTAAAACACTGGTGTAGCAACCCAGAAGTGGCAGGGCTCATCACCCGCATTGCTGAGGCGTGCATCACTGCTGGCCATTGGCCAGCTCACTTTAAGGAATCCCTGTTGGTTATCATCCCGAAACCGGGGAAGCCTAATTACTCCACCCCAAAGTTGTTCAGGCCTATCGTGCTACTGAACACTCTGGGCAAATTAGTCGAAAAAATGTTGTCTAGATGACTCCAATTCGACGGTGTCACACACGAGGCCTTCGAGCAAAACCAGTTCGGAGGCGTCGCCCAGCATTCCACTGAGGATGCAGGAATCTACCTTACCCACCTGGTCAGAGCAGGATGGGCCAAGGGGCTCAAAACGAGTGTTGTCGCCTTTGACATCGCTCAGTTCTTTCCCTCCCTGAATCACCAAGTTCTGTTGGAGATCATTTCGCGGTCGGCCCATTATGAAACTCTTCAGAAGAAGCGAAATCAGCAGAGATGTCGATCCCATGTCCTATGTGGATGATGGCACCCTCATCGCCTGCTCTCCACAGTTGGAGGACAACCTCCCCCTTCTCAAAAAAGCATATGGCTGGATCTTCCAGGCATTCACCTCCCTCGGACTTGTCCTTGAACATGACAAGTCCGAAATATTCCACTTTTCAAGGGCGAGGAGATTCACTCCCTTACCCATTGATCTCGGCTTTGCTCCTTACACGGGCAATACCCCCCTCAAACCCAAAGTTACCTGGAGGTACCTGGGATTTTTCTTCAACCGCAAACTATCCTTCAAGGAGCATATGCAGTTCTACTTCACCAAAGCCCTTACCACGGCAAGGGCAATGGGAATGCTTGGCAATTCTGTGAGAGGGCTAACCCCTATGCAGAAACACCTTCTGTACCGCTCGTGTGTTGTACCTATCATGACATATGGATTGAGACTCTGGCATTTCAAAGGCGCTTGCATCAAAGGTGTCATCAAAGCATTGGCCCAAGTGCAGTCCATTGCTGCTCGTTGGATCCTCGGTGCATTCAGAACCACCCCTATTGGTGGTCTGGAAAGTATCGCAGGACTGCTGCCTATGCAGCTGTTACTGCGTTGTCTAGTCGATAGGGGAGTATTCTGAACCCCCCTACTGGCCCCATCACACCCCCTAAGAGCAATCTTAGGGCCCAATCATGTCGGCACTACCCACTCTCATGAGCTAGGACTCTGGGGAGGAAACATGCTCGACACACTCACCCTACAGGGTCCATCTGTTGCTTTGGCTGCAGCTTTGGCCCTTGTACCAGGCGATGAGTTCGACCCCTTTGGGGAAGAAAACACACCCGGGAACAGAGTGAAGGATCTATTCCCCACTTGCTTTTCCTCTCATCACCTCACCTCCAAGGAGGATGGAGCAAGGAATTCTTACAGGAGTGACCTCAACAAGGCCTGGGCCTCTGCCCAGGTAGAGGATGACACTCTCGTCGTTGCAGTGGACGCTTTGGTGCCCACAGATGCTAAATTCCAAGCTGTCGCTTGCGCTCTTGTCTTTGGACAGGGGGAACAAGTAGATCGTGTTGTCTCAGCCTCTGGGAGGAGAACCCCCCTGGAAGTCGAACACTTTGCTCTCCAACTTGGCGTATCCGCTGCATGCAGCAGGGGATGCAAAAAGTTGGTGGTATTCTCAGATTCTACCACGGGCATCAAGTCCCTCATAAATCCAAAACCACGCTCTGGGCAAATCTTTGCTCTGGATGCTTGTCGCTCTCTTTGCCCTTGGCTAGCTGGGGACATGGAGAGAACTGTAACATTCTGGCATGTCCCCTCGAAGTTCGAGTGGAACGTACACAAGATGGCTCACGATGTAGCTACATCTACCAAGATCTCCGTGGGCAGACACCTGCGGACATCCTTAGACTACCTTAAAAACCAGGTTGAAAAGGCCGTTTGCAAGGATTGGCACACCTGGTTGTCAGATCCGGCATATTGTGGACAGCATTTCTACCAACTCAAAGGAGTAGGCGGAAAACCAGTATTACCCTCGACTCACAAAGGTGGGCCTTGGCTGAAAGTAATGGGAAACAACACTACATTGACTTCCCGTTCAACTCGTATGATCACTGGCCATGCTCCTATAGGGGAGTATCGTCACTGTCTCTCCCTCGACGGGGAGTACCAATATTGGTGCCTTGGCCCCGAGATACAAACTCGAGACCATTTGCTACGCATCTGCCCCAAGGTGGATCGCAAAGAAACTCATGCAAGCCCAGACTCCGTCGAAGGCTCCCACGAATTCATGGACAATAACCCGGTCCTCGGGTCGTTCAACTCACTTGCGTGGGATCCAGGATAGGTTGTGCACGCAGGGCATATGACCCTCGTCTGGTCCTGGCTAGTGTTATCGGTATGTCGGGGTGGCTGTAGGGCACCAGACGGGTCCGTTAACCCTCATAAAGGGGGCCCACCCATGTTCAGGAGTGACTGTCAGGGAGGGGGGACACGAAACTAGGTACCGGTTTGGGGAGGCACCTGAGCGCTTTCAGATCCTCTATCGGTTGCGCGTTACAGCTTCGATGCTGACTACGCCCTCCTTTCCGAGCTGAGAGGCTCATGTTGGGGCAGCAGTTTCCCCTAAATCTTGCACACATACCCATAGGGATTCAGGGAACACGACATCCTCAAGTCTGGGTTGTCGGTACGCCACCACTGGCAAGTCCGTTTACTCGATAAAGGGGGCCCCCTTAGTGGTCGTTGCAGCTATCCAGGTGGTTGGGGCGAAGATCAGCAGGAGGAGGACTTGGGCTGGGTGTAGTAGTGTACTTCGTTTGTATGTCTCTACTGCAGACTGCAATCGGGCGCCGCGTTATAAACTTTTGACCCAAAAAAAAAAAAAAAATTATGGGCGACATCTATGAAGATGACGTCCAAGACTACGACACCCGGTACGATCAAGACGATCCGGAGGTAGCTACTGCCCTAAGAGCAGTCAGAGATCTGTGGGCCGGAGAAGACCTCTCCAACCCTGATGATGATGATGACGAGGACTCTCTTGCTATGCAAGAGGCCCTCAATTATGCCGAGAGCAGCCCCAAAGTAGCCTCGAGGCAAACAATCGACCATGTGCTGTGGGTGCAGGACGTCCATGTCACACATAAACGATGGACTCGCAGTCTCAAACGCGAGGACATGTATACACAGGAGCTCGGCATGGCCGAGCTCTTCTACCCGGAGGCATCCCCTGCCCTGTTACCGCCTTTGCCCCCCATCTCTGAGTTTTTTTTTTTTTTTTTTTTTTGGATCAAAAATTTATAACGCGGCGCCCGGTCGCAGTCCGCGGTAGAGACATACAAGCAGAGTACACTACGCCCAGCCCAAGTCCTCCTCCTGCTAATCTTCACACCAACCACCTGGATAGCTGCGATGACCACTAAGGGGGCCCCCTTTATCGAGTAAACGGACTTGCCAGTGGTGGCGTACCGACAACCCGGACTTGACGATGTCGTGTTCCCCGAATCCCTACGGGTATGAGTGCAAGATTTAGGGGAAACTGCCGCCCCAACATGAGCCTCTCAGCTCGGAAAGGAAGGCGTAGATGATTGAGTCATCGTAACGCGCAACCGACATTGGATCTGAAAGCGCTCAGGCGCCTCCCCGAACCAGTACCTGGTGTCGTGTCCCCCCTCCCTGACAGTCGCTCCTGAACACGGGTGGGCCCCCTTTATGAGGGTTAACGGACTCGCCTGGTGCCCAACGGCCACCCCGACATACCGATAACACTAGCCAGAACCAGACGAGGGTCATACGCCCTGCGCGCACAACCTATCCTGGATCCCACGCAAGTGAGTTGAACGATCCTAATGCAGGATTACTGTCCATGAATTCATGAAAGCCTTCGACAGAGTCGGGGCTTGCACGAGTTTCTTTGCGGTCCACCTTGGGGCAGACGCGTAGCAGATGGTCTCGAGTTTGTATATCGGGACCAAGGCACCAGCATTGGTATTCCCCGTCGAGGGATAGACGTTGACGATACTCCCCTATGGGAGCATGGCCAGTGATCATACGAGTTGAACGAGAAGTCAACGTAGTGTTGCTCCCCATAACTTTCAGCCAAGGCCCACCTTTGTGAGTTGAGGGTAATACTGGCTTTCCACCGACTCCTTTGAGCTGGTAGAAGTGTCGTCCACGGTACGCAGGATCTGCGAACCGGGTGTGCCAATCCTTACAAACGGCCTTTTCGACCTGATTCCTAAGGTAGTCTAGAGACGTCCGCGGGTGTCTACCCACGGAGATCTTGGTAGATGTAGCTACATCGTGAGCCATCTTGTGAACGTTCCACTCGAATTTCGAGGGGACGTGCCAGAATGTAACGTTCCTCCCCTCGTCCCCAGCTAGCCAGGGACGCAGGGAGCGACAAGCGTCCAGAGCAAAGATTTGCTCAGAGCGTGGTTTAGGATCGATTAGGGACTCAATGCCCGTAGTAGAATCCGAGAATATCACCAACTTTTTGCATCCTCTGCTGCACGCAGCCGAGATGCCCAGTTGGAGAGCAAAGAGTTCGACTTCTGGGGGGGTTCTCCTCCCAGAAGCTGAGACAACGCGATCGACCTGTTCTCCCTGTCCGAAGACAAGAGCACAGGCGACAGCCTGAAATTTAGCATCTGTGGGCACTGAGGCGTCCACTGCAATGACAAGAGTGTCGTCCTCGACCAGGGCAGCAGCCCAGGCCTTATCGAGGTCACTCTTGTAAGAGTTCCTCGCTCCATCCTCCTTAGAGGTGAGGCGATGAGAGGAAAAGCGAGTGGGGAATAAGTCCTTCACTCTGTTTCCAGGTGTGTTTTCTTCCCCAAAGGGGTCGAATTCATCGCCTGGTACGAGGGCCAAGGCTGCAGCCGAAGCGACAGACGGCCCTTGCAAGGTAAGTGTGTCGAGCACGTTCCCTCCCCAGAGTCCTAGCTCATGAGAGTGGGTAGTGCCGACGTGATTAGGCCCTAAGATCGCTCTTAGGGGGTGTGATGGAGCCAATAGAGGGGTTCTGAATACCCCCCTGTCGACTAAGCGACGCAGTAACAGCTGCATGGGCAGCAGTCCTGCGATACTTTCCAGACCGCCGATAGGGGTGGTTCTGAATGCACCGAGGATCCAACGTGCGGCAATGGACTGCACTTGGGCCAACATTTTGATGACCCCTTTGACGCGAGTGCCTTTGAAGTGCCATAATCTGAGTCCGTATGTCATAATAGGTACGACACACGAACGGTACAGAAGGCGTTTCTGCATAGGGGTTAGCCCTCTGACAGAATTGCCGAGCATTCCCATCGCCCTCGCCGTAGTAAGGGCTTTGGTGGAGTAGAACCGCGTGTGCTCCTTGAAGGAGAGTTTGCGGTCAAAGAAAAAGCCGAGGTACCTCCAGGTAACCTTGGGTTTGAGGGGGGTATTGCCCGTGTAAGGGGCGAATCCCAGATCGATGGGCAGGGGAGTGAATCTCCTCGCCCTTGAGAAGTGAAATATTTCAGACTTGTCGTGTTCAAGGACAAGCCCGAGGGAGGTGAATGCCTGGAATATCCAGCCATACGCTTTTTTGAGCAAGGGGAGGTTATCCTCCAGCTGTGGGGAGCGGGCGATGAGGGTGCCATCGTCCACATACGACATGAGATCGACATCTCTGCCGATTTCGCTCCTTCTGAAGAGCTTCATAATGGGCGTTAGGTACAACGCCGATAAGACAGGGGACAGGGCAGACCCTTGACCCACTCCCACATCGGCTGCAAAGGAGCCAGACGAGAAAGCGTTCCATTTGTAGGTCGTTTTGCGGCCGACAAGATATGAACGGAAGAAGTTCACTACCTGCGCAGGGAACCCCGACCGAGAGATGATCTCCAACAGAACTTGGTGGTTCAAGGAGGGGAAGAATTGGGCGATGTCGAAGGCGACAACGCTCGTTTTAAGTCCCTTGGCCCACCCTGCTCTGACCAGGTGGGTAAGGTAGATGCCTGCATCCTCAGTGGAACGCTGGGCGACGCCTCCGAACTGGTTTTGTTCGAAAGCCTCGTGTGCGACGCCGTCGAACTGAAGTCGCCTTGACAACATCTTTTCGACTAATTTGCCCAGAGTGTTCAGAAGCACAATGGGCCTGAACAACTTAGGGGTAGAGTAGTTAGGCTTCCCTGGTTTCGGGATAATAACCGACAGGGACTCCTTAAAGTGATCTGGCCAGTGGCCAGCGGTGATGCACGCCTCAGCAATGCGGGTGATGAGCCCTGCCACTTCCGGGTTGCTACACCAGTGTTTTAGGTGCGACTACGTAACATGATCGGGACCTGGAGCGGAACGGGAAGAGCACGCGTTTAGCGCTTCTTTCATTTCCGTAACGGAGAACGCGATCCAGGCCCTTTCAGGCACCGGATCAAGTTCATCTAGAATGCTCAGATCGACTACTCGATCTGATGCGGCATTATAGGACCCATCAAGGGCAGCCCAAAGTGAGTCCAGATCGTTACAAGGCTCTCCCCGATAGGAGATCGCCTCATACGACGGGAGGTTACGTTGACGAGTCCAGGACATTAGGTCCCAGGGTCGTCTATTCATCGTAGCCACTTCTTGGATACGGTCATCGAAAAAATCACGCTTTGCATGCCGCATGACTTTTCTATAGAGCTTCCAGTCCTCCTCATCGCGAGAGGCTCTGTACGCGTCTAGGGCACCACTGCATTCGTCTGTCCACCAGCCTTTGGACGACTTGCCGAGGCGAGATTCCTTGGCATGGTTTTCCCATGCCTTGTTAAAAATCGTTGATATCGCCGAGACGACGTCATCGATTTCTGCCGACGTTTCTCCGTGCCAGTTTAGCCACGGATCAAGAGCGGAGGAGACAGCATCGCGATACGACGCTTCCTCCTCGGATCCTTTTTTGATGGACCACTTGGTGACCGGAACCAAAGATCCCGGGCCAGGCAGCACTAACGTCAGGGGAGCGTGGTCAGACGTTCCCCTGGCTTCAGGTACGATCTCGCAGTACAATACAAATCTAAGATCTGTAGGTACGAACATCAGGTCGATCACTGTGGGGTGAAGGCCCTGTTGAGGGGGGAAGTGGGTAGGGCCCTCCATTACTGGTAGGGCTCTAGTCAGGCCTAATGCCGTGGCTGTTTCCACTAGGTGGTCAGCGTGAATCGAGTGCTCAGGCCCCTGGGGATCCCAGGATGCGTGCCTCACGTTAAAGTCGCCACACATGAAGTGTAGGCGAGGGATCGTCATGACATTCTCAAAAAGGAGCGTGATGGCGGAGTGTTGGCTGTCTGAGTAGACGTTAGCGAGTAATATGACATCCTCTCCTATTCCCAGTGAGAAAAGGAGGATATCACGATTATCGATCAGATCTTGTCTGAGACCTGGTCTTAAATTAGCGATGCTGTTCGCGAAATAGACAGCAACGCGTGGAGGGGAATCAATACCCGAGGGGCGCACTAACGTTCCCCAGTTTGGGCTCATCGGTGCGCCTATAACTTCTTCCCCCTCCCTGTTGTGGGCAGAGGGAGCGTGTCTTATCAATCGCCAGGGCGGTTCTTGGATAAAAAGCAAATCGTAATCATCTACGAAATCAGCCAGTAAAGAGTCCATGTACCCCCAATTACGGTTCACATTTTGACTAAATATGCGCAACTGCGGTGTAGATCTAAGTCTATCCCTCATTTACGTTCGGCCACCGCGTCCTGCGGGATGGTAAGAAGGAGGGGAGCGAGAGTTACGTCTCGCACTCACCTCGTCATAGCGAGCTTTGATCCAATCACGGTCAAAGCGATGTCGCCAGAAGTTGCATCGACGATCATCCGATGCGTGGTTTTTCCGGCAGTTTATGCACCTAGCCGGGTGAGGACAGGCTGCCCCCTCTGGGGTAGCTGGGATGGGAGGGTTCGCCTTGGCGTTTCCCTTGCAACACCCTGCGAGGGCACGATGGTGCTCCTTGCGGTGTGGGCCTGCGCAGACCGGGCATCTGGTCTGTGGAGCTCTGCATGCTTGGGTGGGGTGTCCCCACTTCCAGCACCGTTGGCAAATAGGCAATCCAGGGTTCGCCCTGGCAGCCCTGATGTGAGCGACGTAGCGTCCAAATTGGACGCCCCGACCGATAAGAGCCTTGGCTCGTGCACCGCTGACAGAGTCAGCGATGTTAAGATAGACGGTGCATGTATCCGACATTCTCGAATCACGTACGACCCGGGGGGGGACTTGTAACACTGCGAGGTCCGATATTCCGGACTTCCCCAGGTGTGCAACGATGACGTCAGGCGTAAGAGCCTTGTCATTAGCAACGAATGGCACATCGACCAGCTTGAGGTACGACGTGGACGTGGGTAGCGCTGCATCTACCTGCAGAGCGAAAGGAAACGCCTTGTGGGCCGCCTCCTTGAAGCAACGAAGGTCCTCCTCGGAGGCCACGACGTCAGTAGCTACTGATAAGTTACCAGCGTGCATTGATGCGGATTGGGCCACTAGTTTAGAGTGGTGCAATCCGAGGGTGACTCGGACATGGTCCAAGAAGTCAGCAGGGTTCGTTTCCGCACCGAGGGGGGGACGAATGTGAACCAAGACCTGTCGTCTCGACGGTCCATGGACAGTAGGCGATGGCTTTGCAGCCTTCAGTTTGGAAGGACCCACATGCTGCTGTATGTCAGCCAGCTTATCGGTCGGAAGTTCAGGGAAGGCCTTGGCTAGTCGCACAAGGCCATCCATGGAAGTGTTAGGTGCTCACCCCCCAGGGAAGCGAGCGACCTGAGCGAAGGTTCCCCTGCCCGAAGGCCTGGTGGACCAGTTCACGGGGGGAGGAGGTCCTCGACCCCATGACGATGAGACACCCCCTGCTGGGGGTTTAGGAAGAGGTCGAGCCCCTTTCGGGCCTCGAGTCCTCGCTGATTTGTGAGGGGGGGGGCGTTGCCCATCCCATCCCTCCAGGTACTCCGTCCTTGGGACGTCGTTAGGATCGTTAGTGGCAGCGCCCGACCTAGGTCGTTTGCTGTTCCCAGCCATCCTGTCTATAGCGCTCCGGAGCGTGGCGCTCCCAGAGTTGCGATCGATACCGGCCTCGGCAGCTGCTGCCAGCACCGAGCCCAGTTGTTCAGCTATGAGCTGCCGTTCTTCAGCAGTCGGTTGTCTAGAACCCGTCCTGTTGAGGACAACACGGAATCCAGCTGCGTACTCTCCCAGGTCACTGGCGAAGGTCTGGGGTCCGCTCCAGTCATCGCTAGTCATCTCCGTGTCCTGAATGACTTGGGTAGAGAGATTGTCGGCCACTTCATCAGCCCACGAAGCAGGTGTTGAAGGGGTAGCCGGAGGTGCCGGAGACGCAGTCGCATCCCTGGAAGATAACGCTGGCACGCTAAAGCGCTGTGCTCACGGAGTAATAGTGCCCGCCCCATAGGGGGAGGGGGTTGGAGAACCTCTTTGGGTCCTGTGAGGGCCCACTGAGGGTACAATCTGTGTGGATCTGCGGCTCGAAGAGAGCCGCAGGGAATCAATGGGGTCGTCGCCGGGAGTTCTGGGCGTACCGGATCTAGAGGGTCCCCCCTCGTCCATCGCCTCACCCGATCTCCCCCTACTTCTGGAGTATGAATCTGACATGCGTTGGTAAGGCGCTGGTTATACCGGATCGCTGGGATCGAGGACGGATTGAGCTGCAAAGTATGAAAACGGAGTCGACGAAAAAATTTTGTGGCTGTGCACGTCGCGGTAAGAAGACAAGAAGCGATGCCCCATCTCTGAGTTGGTGGAGGACAAAGTGCCGCTATCTGTGAATGAGAGGTTGGAAATTGAAGCCACCTCTCATGCCATGCTACACCAACTCAACACGATGACCATGTTCGTTGGTACCATCCATACGTCCACCGTTCCCCCTGCAGAGAGGAACGCATGGCGCCAAATGGCCTGGGAGTTATTCATGACCACCTGGCGACTGTCTGAGACGATGTCGGCAGAACTAGCAGCTGTTCCGACACCTCTCGATCTCATGTCTCTGGCAGCCTTCCGGGCTTCCTATGCGGCGATGCACACTGCTCAATCAGAGCCTCAATCTGGGGAACCCTTGTCCCCAGCATGGCGCCGTCGTCCTTGAGGTCCTCGAGGACAGCAGCGCTGCAACTAGTACAGGGGCCTATCCCCCTCTAGATTCATGGCCACCAAGTACCAACTGGTGGCCATTGTCGGGATGGTGACATGGTGTCGCCTCCCTATACCTTCCCCCCACTGCGGGGGGGACAATGTCATCGAGTGCATGCACTTGTTTGCATTTGCTCGAGGGGGGCCCCAGCCCCCCACTTACGGCGGTTACGGTGAATAACCAGGTGAACAACCATCTGCCTCATTACTGTCACTCATGCACAACATGGTGATGGTCCACCTCATTCGCCTGGGGTGGTCAATCCTCGCTGGCTGGAAATACGCAGACGGTTATTCCTCCCGCAAGGGGGGATTTACGGTGAATTAACACTGCTGTGCCTGGTTTGACTTCAGTCGGACATGTGGCTGGGGGACCGTTCTGCTCCAGGGGGTGATCTAATGGCTAGCTTCGGGAGGGGGGGGTTCCCCCTCCGGATTATTGCCTTTCCTGGCTGAGAGGCCCACGTCTGTGGCACTGCCCGCCTAAAGTGGCTAAAACGGGGACCTGGGTAGGATATGGGCGAGGGGAAGCATAGTTATAGGAGTACCCAAGTTTGTATCATGCTCCGTGGACTGCGATCGAGCCCCGCATTATAAATTGTTGACCCAAAAAAAAAAAAAAAAAATGTGAGAGTGGGACAAGGCTCTGCCTTGTTGTCATCGCTTCTTGTCTTCTTACCGCGACATGCACAGCCACAAAAAACTTTGTCGACACCATTTTCATACTTTGCAGCTCAATCCATCTACGATCTCAGCGATCCGGTATAACCAGTGTCTTACCAACGCATGTCAGATTTGTTTTCTAGAAGAGGGGGGAGATCAGGCAAAGCGATGGACGAGGGGGGACTCTCCAGATCGGGTACACCCAGAACTCCTGGCGATGATCCAATTGACTCTCTGCGGCTCTCTTCGAGCTGCAGATCCACACAGAATACTCCCTCAGTGGGCCCACACAGGACCCAAAGAGGTTCTCCAACAGACAGCACTCCTTGACTTGTTACAACCACCATAAACAGTGGTAAACACACCTGCTCGATGTTGGTAGCAACGTCGAGACTCCAATTTTTGTCCGATTTTTGATCGGATTCCACCATCACGAACGCTCTCGTCGTCTCCAGGCCTGGCCTGATTTGCTAAGAGATCCGTCCATCCGATCTCTGTGGATGCCCCGGTCATTTTTTGTTTTTTGTTTTTTTTTTTTTTTTTGGGTCAACAATTTATAACGCGGGGCTCAATCGCAGTCCACGGAGCATGATACAAACTTGGGTACTCCTATAACTACACTTCCCCTCGCCCATATCCTACCCAGGTCCCCGTTTTAGCCACTTTAGGCGGGCAGTGCCACAGACGTGGGCCTCTCAGCCAGGAAAGGCAATAATCCGGAGGGGAAGATCCCCTCCCGAAGCTAGCCATTAGATCGTCAGCTGGTGCGAAGCGGTCCCCCAGCCACATATCCAACCAAAGTCAGATCAGGTGCGGCCGTGTTAATTCACTGTAAATCCCCCCTTGCGGGAGGAATAACTGTCCGCATGTTCCCAGCCAACAAGGGTTGACCACCCCAGGCGAATGAGGTGGACCATCACTGTGCCTGCGCACGAGTGATGAAAATGAGGTAGCTGGTTATTCACCTGGTTACTCACTGGAACTACCGTAGGCAGGGGGCCAAGGCCCTCCTCGAGCAAGTGTCAAACCGTGCACGTGCTCGATGACAACGTCCCCCCCGCAGCGGGGAGAAGGTGTAGGGTAACAGCTAAGCATCATTATCCCGATAACGGCCACCACTCCTGTGGTGGGCGTATATGTGGAGGGGTGGTACCCCTTTTCAGTAGCGATGCTGCTGTGCTCGAGGACCTCGAGGATGATGGCGCCGTGCTAGGGATGAGGGTTCCCCAGATTGAGGCTCTGTTTGAGCAGTGTGCATCGCCGCGTAGGAAGCCCGGAAGGCTGCCAGAGACATGAGATCGAGAGGTGTTGGAACAGCTGCTAGTTCCGCCGACATCGTCTCAGACAGTCGCCAGGTGGTCGTGAATAACTCCCAGGCCATTTGGTGCCATGCGTTCCTCTCTGCAGGGGGAACGGCGGATGTACAGACAGTACCAACGAACATGGTCATTGCGTCGAGTCGGTGTAGCATGGCATGAGAGGTGGCTTCAATTTCCAACCTCTCATTCACAGATAGCGGCACTTTGTCCTCCACCAACTCAGGGATGGGGGGCAAAGGTGGTAACAGGGCAGGGGATGCCTCCGGGTAGAAGAGCTCGGCCATGCCGAGCTCCTGTGTATACATGTCCTCGCGTTTGAGACTGCAAGTCCATCGTTTATGTGTGACATGGACATCCTGCACCCACAGCACATGGTCGATTGTTTGCCTCGAGGCTACTTTGGGGCTGCTCTCGGCATAATTGAGGGCCTCTTGCATAGCAAGAGAGTCCTCATCATCATCATCATCAGGGTTGGAGAGGTCTTCTCCGGCCCACAGATCTCTGACTGCTCTTAGGGCAGTAGCTACCTCCGGATCGTCTTGATCGTACCGGGTGTTGTAGTCTTGGACGTCATCTTCATAGATGTCGCCCATAATCAGGGAGGGGTTGTGTAGACCCCAACGTGGTGTTTGGTCTCTAGTTTGCTGTTTAGGCATTGAGAGGAAGTTAATGCTCGTAGATGATGGTAGAAATCGAAATACGTAGCGTGCCATTGATAACGGGTGGTCCCTTATCTCTATTCTGGGTCCACCCGATACTGCCTCCGAACGCTCTGAGGGGGGAACAGGCCGCACATCCTGTAGCCCAGTGGGAGAAGATTGAACCCGGGTCATAACACCCCAGAGGAGTGAGCACCGGAGGTAGAGGGGTAGTGGTGAAAAGCGGCCACCGAGGTGTAGGCCTAGCCGCTAGGGGGCACCATCGCCCGGCCCCTTTTAACAATGGTGTATTCCAGCGGGTAGTCAGTGTAGCATGTCTCTAGTAGTAGAAACTCACAGAGCATGGAGGCTGGAAGCCTCCCAGACGACCAGCAATCCAGTGATAATGTCCCTCCTCCCTAAGCCAGACCTCCCCCAACTAGACGAGTGTGTCGACTTGGGCGAGCGTTGAAGCAGGCATCCCACACCCACTCTAAGCCCCCAGAGGGGCCTAGACTACTCTTTCATAGACAACACTCACCTAGTCAGGATCCTCGAAGCCCAGGAGAACGAGACGAATAGCAGCCATTGTCAAAAACAATGACCAGGGCATCCACGGAGATCAGATGGATGGATCTCTTAGCAAATCAGGGCAAGCCTGGAGACGCCGAGAGCGTTCGTGATTGTGAAATCCGATCAAAAATCGGACAAAAATTGAAGTCTCGACGTTGCTACCAACATCGAGCAGGAGTGTTTACCACTGTTTATGGTGGTTGTAACAAGTCAAGGAGCGTGTCGACAGCCGCCTCTCATGGCTTTCTACATCTACTGGAGGCAATGACGATTTTCATTGGTACCATCCGAGTGTCTGCCGTCCCTCTTATGGAGAGGAATGTATGGCGTCAGATGGCCTGGGAATTATTCACAGCCACATGGTGATTGTCTGAGACGATGTCGGCAGAACTAGCAGCTGCCGTGTCACCTCTCGATCTCACATCTCTGGCAGCCTTTCGAGCTTCCTATGCGGCGATGCTAGCAGCTCAATCAGAGCCTCAATCTGGGAAACCCTCGTCCCCAGCACGTCGCTGTCGTCCTCGAGGTCCTCGAGCACAGCAGCATTGCTACTGAAAAGGGGTACCACCCCTCCACATATATGCCCACCACAGGAGAGGTGGCCGTTATCAGGATAATAACGCTTAGCTGTTACCCTACACCTTCTCCCCGCTGCAGGGGGGACATTGTCATCGAGCGTGTGCACGGTTTGACACTTGCTCGAGGAGGGCCTTGGCCCCCTGCCTACTGGGGGACCGTTTTGCTCCAGGGGGCGATCTAATGGCTAGCTTCGGGAGGGGGGGTCTCCCCCTCCGGATTATTGCCTTTCCTGGCTGAGAGGCCAACATCTGTGGCACTGCCCACCTAAAGTGGCTAAAATGAGGACCTGGGTGGGAGATGGGCGAGGGGAACGCGTAGATAGAGTAGTACCCGAGGTTGTATCCTGCTCCGCGGACTGCGATCGAGCCCCATGTTATAAATTGTTGACCCAAAAAAAAAAAAAAAAAAAAGAGGTTCTCCAACCCCCTCCCCCTATGGGGCGGGCATCGTCACACCGCGAGCACAACAATTCAGTGTGCTAGCGCTATCTTCCAGGGATGCTACGGCGTCTCCTGCACCTCCTGCTACCCCTTCCACACCTGCCTTGCAGTGGGCTGACAAAGGGGCTGATAACTCTTCCTCCCATGTCATTCAGGACACGGAGATGGCTAGTGATGACTGGAGTGGACCCCAGACCTTTGCCAAAGACCTGGGGGAATATGCTGAAGGATTCCAGATCGTTCTGAACAGGACGGGATCCAGACGACCCACTGCTGAAGAACAGCAGCTTATTGCGGAACAACTGGGCTCGGTGCTGGTAGCAGCTGCCGAGGCTGGTCTCGATCGCAACTTGGGAAGCGTTATGCTCCGGGGAGCTATAGATAGGATGGCTGGGGGCAGTAAATGACCTAGGTCAGGCACTATCACCAACGATCCCAATGATGTCCCTAGGACAGACTATCTGGAGGGATGGGATGGGCACTGCCCCCCCCCTCACAAATCAGCAAGGACTCGAGGCCCGAAAGGGGCTCGACCTCTTCCAAAACCCCCAGCAGGGGGTGTCTCTTCATCATGGGGTCGAGGACCACCTCCCCCCGTGAACTGGTCCACCAGGCCTTCAGGCCAGGGGACCTTTGCTCAGGTCGCTCGCTTCCAGGGGGGCGAGCACCTAACACATGCATGGATGGCCTTGTGCGTCTAGCCAAGGCCTTCCCTGAACTTCCAACCGACAAGCTGGCGTCGCTTCTTGTCTTCTTACCGTGACGTGCACAGCCACAAAAAACCTCGTCGACACCGTTTCTCAACTTTTGTAGCTCAATCCGTCCTCGATCTTAGCGATCCGGTATAACCAGCGTCTTACCAACGCATGTCAGAATCATATTCCAGAAAAGGGGGGAGATCGGGCGAAGCGATGGACGAGGGGAGACCTTCCAGATCCGGTATGCCCAGAACTCCTGGCGACGATCCAATTGACTCCCTGCGGCTCTCTTCGAGCCGCAGATCCACACAGAATGCACCCTCAGTGGGTCCTCACAGGACCCAAAGAGGCTCTCCAACCCCCTCCCCCTATGGGGCGGGCATCGTTACTCCGCGAGCACAGCGCTTCAGCGTGCCAGCGTTATCTTCCAGGGATGCGACTGCGTCTCCTGCACCTCCGGCCACCCCTTCTACACCTGCTTCGTGGGCTGACAAAGTGGCCGACAATCTCTCTACCCACGTCATTCAGGACACGGAGATGGCTAGCGACGACTGGAGTGGACCCCAGACCTTCGCCAAAGACCTGGGAGAGTACGCTGAAGGATTCCGTGTTGTCCTCAACAGGACGGGATCTCGACGACCCACTGCTGAAGAGCGGCAGCTTATAGCGGAACGCCTGGGCTCGGTGCTGGTAGCAGCTGCCGAGGCTGGCATAGATCGCGACTCGGGAAGCTCGTTGCTCCGGGGAGCAATAGATAGAATTGCAGGGGGCAGTAAACGACCTAGGTCGGGCACTGTCACCAACGATCCCAATGTGGACTACCTGGAGGGATGGGATGGGCAACGCCCCCCCCCTCACAAATCTGCGAGGACTCGAGGCCCGAAAGGGGCTCGACCTCTTCCAAAACCTCCAACAGGGGGCGTCTCTACATCATGGGGTCGAGGACCACCTCCCCCCGTGAACTGGTCCACCAGGCCTTCGGGCAGGGGGACCTTTGCTCAGGTTGCTCGCTTCCCTGGGGGGCGAGCACCTAACACATCCATGGATGGCCTTGTGCGTCTAGCCAAGGCCTTCCCAGAGCTTCCAACCGACAAGCTGGCTGATATACAGCAGCATGTAGGTCCATCTAAACCGAAGGCGTCCAAGCCCTCACCTACCGTACACGGACCGTCAAGACGACAGGTCTTTGTTCACGTTCGTCCTCCCCTCGGGGAGGAGACGAACCCAGCTGATTTCCTGGACCACGTCCGGATCACTCTCAGACTGCACCACTCCAAATTGGTGGCCCAGTCCGCATCAATGCACGCTGGTAACATATCAGTAGCTACAGACGTCGTTGCCTCTGAGGAGGATCTTCGTTGTTTCAAGGAGGCCGCTCATAAGGCGTTCCCTTACGCACTGCAAGTAGACGCAGCGCTACCCACCTCCACATCGTACCTCAAGTTGGTCGATGTGCCGTTTATCGCTAACGACAAGGCCTTAACGCCTGATGTCGTCATTGCACACTTGGGAAAGTCCGGAATATCGGACCTCACAGTGCTCCAGGTCCCTCCCCGGGTTGTACGCGATTCGAAAATGTCGGATACATGCACCGTGTACCTCAACATCGCTGACTCAGTTAGCGGTGCACGAGCTAAGGCTCTCATCGGTCGAGGCGTCCAATTTGGACGCTACGTCGCTTATGTTAGGGCTGCCAGGGCGAACCCTGGATTGCCTCTTTGCCAATGGTGCTGGAAGTGGGGCCACCCCACCCCAGCATGCAGAGCTCCACAGACCAAGTGTCCGATCTGTGCAGGCCCACACCGTAAGGAGCACCATCGTGCCCTTGCAGGGTGTTGTAAGGGAAACGCCAAGGCGAACCCTCCTGTCCCAGCTACCCCAGAGGGGGCAGCCTGTCCTCACCCAGCTAGGTGCATCAACTGCCGGAAGAATCACGCATCCGACGATCGTCGGTGCAATTTCTGGCGACATCGCTTTGACCGTGATTGGATCAAAGCTCGCTATGACGAGGTGAGTGCGAGATGCAACTCTCGCTCCCCTCTTTCTTACCATCCCGCAGGACGCGGTGGCCGAACGTAAATGAGGGATAGACTTAGATCTACACCGCAGTTGCGCATATTTAGTCAGAATGTTAACCGGAATTGGGGATACATGGACTCGTTACTGGCTGATTTCGTAGATGATTACGATTTGCTTTTCATCCAAGAGCCACCTTGGCGATTGATAAGACACGCCCCCTCTGCCCACAACAGGGAGGGGGAGGAAGTTATAGGTGCACCGATGAGCCCAAACTGGGGAACGTTAGTGCGCCCCTCGGGTATTGATTCCCCTCCACGCGTTGTTGTCTATTTTGCGAACAGCATCGCTAATTTAAGACCAGGTCTCAGACGAGATCTGATCGATAATCGTGATATCCTCCTTTTCTCACTGGGAATAGGGGAGGACGTCATGCTACTCGCTAACGTCTACTCAGATAGCCAACACTCCGCCATTACGCTCCTCTTTGAGAATGTCATGACGATCCCTTGCCTACACTTCATGTGTGGCGACTTTAACGTGAGGCACGCATCCTGGGATCCCCAGGGGCCTGAGCACTCAATTCACGCTGACCACTTAGTGGAAACAGCCACGGCACTAGGCCTGACCAGAGCCCTACCAGTAGTGGAGGGCCCTACCCATTTCCCCCCTCAACAGGGCCTTCACCCCACGGTGATCGACCTGATGTTCGTACCTACAGATCTTAGATTTGTATTGTACTGTGAGATCGTACCTGAAGCCAGGGGAACGTCTGACCACGCTCCCCTGACGTTAGTGCTGCCTGGCCCGGGATCCCTGGTTCCGGTCACCAAGTGGTCCATCAAAAAAGGATCCGAGGAGGAAGCGTCATATCGTGATGCTGTCTCCTCCGCTCTAGATCCGTGGCTAAACTGGCACGGAGAAATGTCAGCAGAAATCGATGACGTCGTCTCGGCGATATCAACGATTTTAAACAAGGCATGGGAAAACCATGCCAAGGAATCTCGCCTCGGCAAGTCGTCCAAAGGTTGGTGGACAGACGAATGCAGCGGCGCCCTAGACGCGTACAGGGCTTCTCGGGATGGGGAAGACTGGAAGCTTTACAGGAAAGTCATGCGACAAGCAAAGCGTGCCTTTTTTGATGACCGTATCCAAGAAGTGGCTACGATGAATAGACGACCCTGGGATCTGATGTCCTGGACGCGTCAACGCAACCTTCCATCGTACGAGGCTATCTCCTATCGGGGAGAACCCTGCAACGATCTGGATTCTCTGTGGGCTGCCCTTGATGGGTCCTATAACGCCGCATCAGATCGAGTAGTCGATCTGAGCATACTCGAGGAACTTGATCCGGTGCCTGAAAGGGCCTGGATCCCGTTCTCTGTCACGGAAATGAAAGAAGCGCTAAACGCGTGTTCTTCCCGTTCCGCTCCAGGTCCCGATCATGTTACATGGTCGCACCTTAAACACTGGTGCAGCAACCCAGAGGTGGCAGGGCTTATCACCCGCATCGCTGAGGCATGCATCACTGCAGGCCATTGGCCAGTGCATTTTAAGGAATCCCTGTCGGTAATTATCCCGAAGCCAGGGAAACCTAATTATTCTACCCCTAAGTCGTTCAGACCCATTGTGCTTCTGAACACTCTGGGTAAATTAGTCGAAAAGATGTTGTCCAGACGACTTCAATTCGACGGCGTCGCACACGAGGCCTTCGAGCAGAATCAGTTTGGAGGTGTCGCCCAGCGTTCCACTGAGGATGCAGGAATTTACCTCACTCATCTTGTCAGGGCAGGATGGGCCAAAGGACTTAAGACAAGTGTTGTCGCTTTCGACATCGCTCAATTCTTCCCCTCCTTGAACCACCAGGTTCTGTTGGAGATCATCTCCCGGTCGGGGTTCCCTACGCAAGTTGTGAACTTCTTCCAGTCTTATTTAGTTGGTCGCAAGACGACCTACAAATGGAACGCTTTCTCATCGGGCTCCTTTGCAGCAGATGTGGGAGTAGGCCAGGGCTCTGCCCTGTCCCCTGTATTATCGGCGTTATATTTGACGCCCATCATGAAGCTCTTCAGAAGAAGCGAAATCGGCAGAGATGTCGATCTCATGTCATATGTGGACGATGGTACCCTCATTGCCCGCTCCCCACAGTTGGAGGACAACCTCCCCCTTCTAAAGAAAGCGTATGGCTGGATCTTCCAGGCATTCACCTCCCTCGGACTAGTCCTCGAACATGACAAGTCCGAGATATTCCACTTCTCAAGGGCGAGGAGATTCACCCCTTTACCCATCGATCTTGGTTTCGCCCCTTACACGGGTAATACCCCTCTCAAACCCAAGGTCACCTGGAGGTACCTCGGATTCTTCTTTGACCGTAAGCTCTCCTTCAAGGAGCATACACGATTTTACTCCACCAAAGCTCTCACCACTGCGAGGGCGATGGGAATGCTGGGCAATTCTGTCAGAGGGCTAACCCCTATGCAGAAACGCCTACTTTACCGTTCGTGCGTCGTACCCATTATGACATACGGACTTAGATTATGGCACTTCAAAGGCGCTCGCGTCAAAGGTGTCATCAAGACGTTGGCCCAAGTGCAGTCCATCGCTGCACGTTGGATCCTCGGTGCATTCAGAACCACCCCAATCGGTGGCCTGGAAAGTATCGCTGGACTGCTGCCTATGCAGCTGTTATTGCGTCGCTTAGTCGACAGAGGGGTATTCAGAACCCCTCTATTGGCTCCATCACACCCCCTAAGAGCGATCTTAGGGCCTAATCATGTCGGCACCACCCACTCTCATGAGCTTGGACTCTGGGGAGGGAACGTGCTCGACACACTCAACTTGCAAGGGCCGTCTGTCGCTTCGGCTGCAGCCTTGGCCCTCGTACCAGGCGATGAATTCGACCCCTTTGGGGAAGAAAACACACCTGGAAACAGAGTGAAGGATCTATTCCCCACTCGCTTCTCCTCTCATCGTCTCACCTCTAAGGAGGATGGAGCGAAGAATTCTTATAGGAGTGACCTCGATAAGGCATGGGCGTCTGCCCTGGTCGAGTACGACACTCTCGTCGTTGCAGTGGACGCCTCAGTGCCCACAGATGCTAAATTTCAGGCTGTCGCTTGTGCTCTGGTCTTCGGACAGGGAGAACAGGTCGATCGCGTTGTCTCTGCCTCTGGGAGGAGAACCCCCCCAGAAGTCGAACTCTTTGCTCTCCAATTGGGCGTCTCGGCTGCGTGCAGCAGAGGATGCAAAAAGTTGGTGATATTCTCGGATTCTACTACGGGCATCGAGTCCCTAATTGATCCCAAACCACGCTCTGAGCAAATCTTTGCTCTGGACGCTTGTCGCTCTCTTCGTCCCTGGCTATCCGGAGACGAGGAGAGGAACGTTACATTCTGGCACGTTCCCTCGAAATTCGAGTGGAACGTACACAAGAGGGCTCACGATGTAGCTACATCTACCAAGATCTCCGTGGGCAGACACCCGCGGACGTCTTTAGATTACCTTAAAAACCAGGTCGAAAAGGCCGTTTGTAAGGATTGGCACACCCGGTTTTCAGATCCTGCATACCGTGGTCGGCACTTCTATCAACTCAAAGGAGTTGGTGGGAAACCAGTATTACCCTCGACTCACAAAGGTGGGCCTTGGCTGAAAGTAATGGGGAGCGACACTACGTTTTTTTTTTTTTTTTTGGGTCAAAAATTTATAACGCGGCGCCCGATCGCAGTCCGCGGTAGAGACATACAAACGAAGTACACTACGCCCAGCCCAAGTCCTCCTCCTGCTGATCTTCGCACCAACCACCTGGATAGCTGCAATGACCACTAAGGGGGCCCCCTTTATCGAGTAAACGGACTTGCCAGTGGTGGCGTACCGACAACCCGAGCTTGACGATATCGTGTCCCCGAATCCCTACGGGTATGCATGCAAGATTTAGGGGAGACTGCCGCCCCGACGTGAGCCTCTCAGCTCGGAAAGGAAAGCGCAGTCGACTGGAATCGTCGCAACGCGTAACCGACAACGGATCTGAAAGCGCTCAGGCGCCTCCCCAAACCGGTACCTAGTTTCGTGTCCCCCCTCCCTGACAGTCGCTCCTGAACACGGGTGGGCCCCCTTTATGAGGGTTAACGGACTCGTCTGGTGCCCTACGGCCACCCCGACATACCGATAACACTAGCTAGAACCAGACGGGGGTCATACGCCCTGCGCGCACAACCTATCCTGGATCCCACGCGAGTGAGTTGAACGATCCTAGTGCAGGATTGTTGTCCATGAATTCGTTGAAGCCTTCGACAGAGTCGGGGCTAGCACGAGTTTCTTTTCGATCCACCTTGGGGCAGACGCGTAGTAGATGGTCTCGAGTTTGTATGTCGGGACCAAGGCACCAGCATTGGTATTCCCCGTCAAGGGATAAGCGCTGACGATACTCCCCTATGGGAGCATGGCCAGTGATCATGCGAGTTGAACGGGAAGTCAACGTAGTGTTGCTTCCCATAACTTTCAGCCAAGGCCCACCTTTGTGAGTCGAGGGTAATACTGGCTTCCCACCGACTCCTTTGAGCTGGTAGAAATGTCGTCCCCGATACGCAGGATCTGCGAACCGGGTGTGCCAATCCTTACAAACGGCCTTTTCGACCTGATTTCTAAGGTAGTCTAGAGACGTCCGCGGGTGTCTGCCCACGGAGATCTTGGTCGATGTAGCTACATCGTGAGCCATCTTGTGTACGTTCCACTCGAACTTCGAGGGGACGTGCCAGAATGTAACGTTCCTCTCCTCGTCTCCGGATAGCCAGGGACGGAGGGAGCGGCAAGCGTCCAGAGCAAAGATTTGCTCAGAGCGTGGTTTAGGATCGATTAGGGACTCAATGCCCGTAGTAGAATCCGAAAATATCACCAGCTTTTTGCATCCTCTGCTGCACACAGCTGAGACGCCCAGTTGGAGAGCAAAGAGTTCGACTTCTGGGGGGGTTCTCCTCCCCGAAGCAGAGACAACGCGATCTACCTGTTCTCCCTGTCCGAAGACAAGAGCACAGGCGACAGCCTGAAATTTAGAATCTGTGGGCACTGAGGCGTCCACTGCAATGACGAGAGTGTCATCCTCGACCAGGGCAGTAGCCCAGGCCTTGTCGAGGTCACTCCTATAAGAATTCTTCGCTCCATCCTCCTTAGAGGTGAGACGATGAGAGGAGAAGCGAGTGGGGAACAGATCCTTCACTCTGTTTCCAGGTGTGTTTTCTTCCCCAAAGGGGTTGAATTCATCGCCTGGTACAAGGGCCAAGGCTGCGGCCGAAGCGACAGACGGCCCTTGCAAGGTAAGTGTGTCGAGCACGTTCCCTCCCCAGAGTCCGAGCTCATGAGAGTGGGTGGTGCCGACGTGATTAGGCCCTAAGATTGCTCTTAGGGGGTGAGATGGCGCCAATAGAGGGGTTCTGAAAACCCCCCTGTCGACCAAACGACGCAGTAACAGCTGCATAGGCAGCAATCCTGCGATACTTTCTAAACCACCAATTGGGGTGGTTCTGAATGCACCGAGGATCCAGCGTGCAGCAATTGACTGCACCTGGGCCAACGTTTTGATGACACCTTTGACGCGAGCGCCCTTGAAGTGCCAGAGTCTCAGTCCGTATGTCATGATGGGTACGACGCACGAACGGTACAACAGGCGTTTCTGCATAGGGGTTAACCCTCTGACAGAATTGCCGAGCATTCCCATTGCCCTAGCGGTGGTAAGGGCTTTGGTGGAGTAGAATCGCGTATGCTCCTTGAAGGAGAGCTTACGGTCGAAGAAAAATCCGAGGTACCTCCAGGTAACCTTGGGTTTGAGAGGGGTGTTGCCCGTGTAAGGAGCAAAACCAAGATCAATGGGTAGGGGAGTGAATCTCCTCGCCCTTGAGAAGTGGAATATTTCAGACTTGTCGTGTTCGAGGACAAGCCCGAGTGAGGTGAACGCCTGGAAGATCCAGCCATACGCTTTTTTAAGGAGGGGGAGGTTATCCTCCAACTGTGGAGAGCGGGTGATGAGGGTGCCATCGTCCACATAGGACATGAGGTCGACATCTCTGCCGACTTCGCTTCTTCTGAAGAGCTTCATAATGGGCATTAAGTATAATGCCGATAAGACAGGGGACAAGGCAGAGCCCTGGCCCACTCCCACATCGGCTGCAAAGGGGCCAGATGAGAAAGCGTTCCACTTGTAGGTCGTTTTGCGACCGACTAGATATGATCGGAAGAAGTTTACTACTTGCGCAGGAAACCCTGACCGGGAGATGATTTCCAACAGAACCTGATGGTTCAATGAGGGGAAGAACTGAGCGATGTCGAAGGCGACAACGCTTGTTTTGAGACCTTTGACCCACCCAGCCCTGACCAGGTGGGTAAGGTAGATACCTGCATCCTCAGTGGAACGCTGGGCGACGCCTCCGAACTGGTTCTGTTCGAAGGCTTCGTGTGCGACACCATCGAACTGAAGTCGTCTTGACAACATCTTTTCGACTAATTTACCCAGAGTGTTCAGAAGCACAATGGGCCTGAACGACTTAGGGGTAGAGTAATTAGGCTTCCCTGGCTTCGGGATAATGACCGACAGGGATTCCTTAAAGTGGTCTGGCCAATGGCCAGCAGTGATGCATGCCTCAGCGATGCGGGTGACGAGCCCTGCCACCTCCGGGTTGCTACACCAGTGTTTTAGGTGCGACCATGTAACATGATCGGGACCTGGAGCGGAACGGGAAGAACACGCGTTTAGCGCTTCTTTCATTTCCGTGACGGAGAATGGGATCCAGGCCCTTTCAGGCACCGGATCAAGTTCATCAAAGAAGCTCAGATCGACCGCTCGGTCTGAGGCAGCGTTGTAGGACCCATCAAGGGCAGCCCAGAGAGATTCCAGATCGTTGCAGGGTTCTCCCCGATAGGAGATAGCCTCATACGATGGGAGGTTGCGTTGGCGGGTCCAGGCCATCAAATCCCAGGGTCGTCTATTCATCGTAGCCACTTCTTGGATACGGTCGTCGAAGAAGTCGCGCTTTGCGTGTCGCATGACTTTCCTATACAGCTTCCAGTCCCCCTCGTCACGAGAGGCTCTGTAAGCGTCTAAGGCGCCACTGCATTCGTCTGTCCACCATCCTTTGGACGACTTGCCGAGGCGAGATTCCTTGGCGTGGTTTTCCCATGCCTTGTTTAAAATCGCTGATATCGCCGAGACGACATCATCGATTTCTGCCGAAGTATCCCCGTGCCAGTTTAGCCACGGAGTTAAAGCGGAGGAGACGGCATCTCGGTAAGATGCTTCCTCCTCGGATCCTTTTTTGATGGACCACTTGGTGACCGGGACCATAGATCCCGGGCCAGGTAGCACTAGCGTCAAAGGGGCGTGGTCAGACGTCCCCCTGGCTTCAGGTACAATCTCACAGTACAGTACAAATCTAAGATCTGTAGGTACGAACATCAGGTCGATCACCGTGGGGTGAAAGCCCTGTTGAGGGGGGAAATGTGTAGGGCCCTCCACCACTGGTAGGGCTCTAGTCAGGCCTAATGCCGTAGCCGTTTCCACTAAGTGGTCGGCGTGGATAGAGTGTTCAGGCCCCTGGGGATCCCAGGATGCGTGTCTCACGTTAAAGTCGCCACACATAAAGTGTAGGCGTGGGATCGTCATGACGCTCTCGAATAAGAGCGTGATGGCAGTGTGTTGACTGTCCGAGTAAACGTTGGCCAGTAGTATGACGTCTTCCCCTATCCCCAATGAGAAGAGAAGTATGTCGCGATCGTCGATCAGATCTCGTCTGAGACCAGGTCTTAGATTAGCGATGCTGTTCGCAAAATAGACAGCAACGCGTGGAGGGGAGTCCATTCCCGATGGTCGCACCAGGGTTCCCCAATTAGGGCTCATTGGTGCGCCTATAACTTCCTCCCCTTCCCTGTTGTGGGCAGAGGGGGCGTGTCTTATTAATCGCCAAGGAGGCTCTTGAATGAAAAGCAAGTCGTAATCATCTACGAAATCTGCCAGTAATGAGTCCATGTATCCCCAATTGCGGTTAACATTCTGACTAAATACGCGTAACTGCGGTATAGATCTAAGTCTGTCCCTCATTTACGTTCGGCCACCGCGTCCTGCGGGATGGTAAGCAGGAGGAGAGCGAGAGTTACGTCTCGCACTCACCTCGTCATAGCGAGCTTTGATCCAGTCGCGGTCAAAGCGATGTCGCCAGAAATTGCATCGACGGTCGTCGGATGCGTGGTTTTTCCGGCAGTTTATGCACCTAGCCGGGTGGGGACATGCTGCCCCCTCTGGGGTAGCAGGGATGGGGGGGTTCACCTTGGCGTTTCCCTTACAGCACCCCGCTAAGGCACGGTGGTGCTCCTTGCGGTGTGGGCCTGCACATATCGGGCACTTCGATTGTGGAGCTCTGCATGCTGGGGTGGGATGACCCCACTTCCAGCACCGTTGACATAGCGGGAGCCCAGGGTTTGCCCTGGCTGCCCTAACGTAAGCGACATAGCGTCCAAATTGGACGCCACGTCCGATGAGAGCTTTCGCTCGTGCGCCACTGACCGAGTCAGCAACGTTGAGATAAACGGTGCACGTGTCCGACATTCTCGAATCACGGACGACCCGTGGAGGGACTTGCAGGACGGTGAGGTCGGCTATGCCTGACTTCCCCAGGTGTGCTATGACGACATCAGGCGTAATTGCCTTATCGTTCGCAATGTAGGGCACGTCCACCAGCTTGAGGTAGGACGTGGACGTGGGTAGCGCTGCATCGATTTGGAGTGCATAGGGGAAAGCCTTGTGGGCCGCCTCCTTGAAACATCGTAGGTCCTCGTCCGAGGCCACTACGTCAGTTGACACCGAGAGGTTCCCGGCATGCATGGTAGCAGACTGCGCCACTAACTTAGAATGGTGTAGTCCTAAAGTCGTCCGGACATGGTCCAGAAAATCAGCAGGGTTCGTTCCCTCCTCCAGGGGGGGTCGAACGTGAACGAGGACCTGTCTTCGAGACGGTCCGTGAACGGTGGGCGAAGGCTTTGCAGCCTTGGGCCTGGATGGACCGACGTGCTGCTGGATGTCAGCTAGCTTGTCGGTAGCGAGCTCAGGGAATGCTTTGGCTAATCGCACAAGGCCGTCCATGGATGTGTTAGGTGCTCGCCCCCCAGGGAAGCGAGCGACCTGAGCAAATGTCCCCTTGCCCGAAGGCTTGGTCGACATGTTCACGGGGGGAGGAGGTCCTCTACCCCATGACGAAGAAGTTCCCCCTGCTGGGGGTTTTGGAAGAGGTCGAGCCCCTCTCGGGCCTCGTGTCCTCGCAGATTTGTGAGGGGGGGGGCGTGGCCCATCCCATCCCTCCAGGTGCTCCGTCCTTGGGACGTTGTTGGGGTTGGAAGTCACAGGTCGTTTGCCTGAACTGCCAGCCCTGTCGATAGCTCTTCGTAGGGTCGAGTTCCCCGAGTTGCGATGAAATCCCACCGTGGTCGCTGCGTAGAGCACCGCCCCCAGTTGTTCTGCAATTTCCTGCCGCTGTTCAGCAGTAGGTCGTAGGGCTCCAGTCCTGTTGAGGACAGTGATGAAACCCTGAGCGTATTCCCCGAGGTCGTGGGCAAAGGTGGTCGGACCGGCCCAATCGTCGTCCGCATCGCTTGCCATCACCGTGTCTTGGATCACGGGCTCGGGGTCTGGTGTCACAGCTTCGTCTCCCCATCTAGAGACAGGGGTGGAAGGGGTGGTAGGAGGTGCAGGGGACGATGTGGCCCGCCTGGAAGATAATGTCGGCACGCTGAATCGCTGTGCGCGAGGTGTGATCGTTCCGGCCCCATACGGGGAGGGAGTTGGAGAGCTCCTTTGGGACCGATGTGGGCCCACGGAAGGTGCTATCTGTGAGGATCTGCGGCCCCCAGAGGGCCGCAGCGAGTCAATGGGATCGTCGCCAGGAGTTCTGGGCGTACCGGCTCTGGAAAGGCTCCCCTCGTCCATCGCTTCGCCCGATCTCCCCCTTATTCTGGATACTGAATCAGACATGCGCTGGTAAGATGCTATATAGACCGGATCGCTTGGATCGTAGACGGATTGAGCTACAGAGAGTGAAAACGGTGTCGACGAAAATTTCGGTGGCTGTGCACGTCGCGGTAACAAGTCAAGAGGCGATGAGCGACACTACGTTGACTTCCCGTTCGACTCGTATGATCACTGGCCATGCTCCTATAGGGGAGTATCGTCAACGTCTATCCCTCGACGGGGAATACCAATGTTGGTGCCTTGGCCCCGAGATACAAACTCGAGACCATTTACTACGCGTCTGCCCCAAGGTGGATCGCAAGGAAACTCGTGCGAGCCCAGACTCTGTCGAAGGCTTCCACGAATTCATGGACAACAATCCTGCACTAGGATCGTTCAACTCGGCTCCTTGACTTGTTACAACCACCATAAATAGTGGTAAACACCTCTGCTCAACGTTGCATGCGACGTCGACACTTCAATTTTCGTCCGATTTTCGATCGGATTTCACCATCACGAACGCTCTCGGCGTCTCCAGGCCTACCCTGATTTGCTAAGAGATCCGTCCATCCGATCTCCGTGGATGCCCCGGTCATTGTTTTGGACAATGGCTGCTATCTGTCTCGTTCTCCTGGGCTTCGAGGATCCTGACTAGGTGAGTGTCGTTTATGAAAGAGTAGTCTGGGTCCCTCTGGGGGCTTAGAGTGGGTGTGGGATGCCTGCTTCAACGCTCGCCCAAGTCGACACACTCGTTTAGTTGGGGGAGGTCTGGCTTAGGGAGAAGGGACATTATCACTGGATTGCTAGTTGTCTGGGAGGCTTCTAGCCTCCATGCTATGTGAGTCACTACTACTAGGGACAAGCTACACTGACTACCCGTTGGAATACACCATCGTTAAAAGGGGCCGGGCGATGGTGCCCCCTGGCGGCTAGGTCGACACCTTGGTGGCCGCCACTCTCCACCAACTCTCTACCTCCGGTGCTCACTCTTCTAGGGTGGTATGACCCGGGTTCAATCTTCTCCCACTGGGTTACAGGATGTGCGGCCTGTCCCCCTCTCGGAGCGTTCGGAGGCAGTATCGGGTGGACCCGGAATAGAAATAAGGGACCAGCTGTTATCGATGGCACACTACGTATCTTGATTTCTACTATCACCTACTAGCACTAACTCCCCCTCTCAATGCCTAAACGGCGAACTAGAGCCCAAACACCACGCTGGGGTCTACACGACCCCTCCCTGATTATGGGCGACATCTACGACGATGGCGTCCAAGACTACGACACCCGGTACGATCATGACGATCCGGATGTAGCTACTGCCCTACGGGCAGTTAGAGATCTATGGGCTGGAGAAGACCTCTCCGACCCTGAGGATGACGAGGATTCTCTTGCTATGCAGGAGGCCCTCAATTATGCCGAGAGCAGCCCCAAGCTAGCCTCGAGGCAAACGATCGACCGTGTGCTGTGGGCGCAGGATGTCCATGTCGCACATAAACGATGGACTCGCAGTCTCGAACGCGAGGACATGTACACTCAGGAGCTCGGCATTGCTGAGCTCTTCTATCCGGAGGCATCCCCTGCCCCGTTACCGCCTTTGCCCCCCATCCCTGAGCTGGTGGAGGACGAAGCGCCGTTATCTGTGAATGAGAGGCTGGAAATCGAAGCCACCTCTCATGCCATGCTACACCAACTCGACGCGATGACCATGTTCGTTGGTACCGTCCGTACGTCCGCCGTTCCCCCTGCAGAGAGGAACGCTTGGCGCCAAATGGCCTGGGAGTTATTCACGACCACCTGGCGACTGTCTGAGACGATGTCGGCGGAACTAGCAGCCGTTCCGACACCTCTTGACCTCACGTCTCCGGCAGCCTTCCGGGCTTCCTACGCGGCGGTGCACACCGCTCAATCAGAGCCTCAATCTGGGGAACCCTCGTCCCCAGCACGGCGCCGTCGTCCTCGAGGTCCTCGTGGACAGCAGCGCCGCAACTAGTACAGGGGGCTATCCCCCTCTACGTTCACGGCCACCAAGTAACTGGTGGCCACTATCGGGATGGTGACATGGTGTCGCTTCCCTATACCTTCCCCCCACTGCGGGGGGGACGATGTCATCGAGTGCGTGCACATGGGTGCATTTGCTCGAGGGGGGTCTTGGCCCCCTACTTATGGCGGTCACGGTGAATAACCAGGTGAACAACCACCCGCCTTGTTACTGTCACTCGTGCACAACACGGTGATGGTCCACCTCATTCGTCTGGGGTGGTCAATCCTCGTTGACTGGAAAAACGCAGACGGTTATTCCTCCCGCAAGGGGGGATTTACGGTGAATTAACACTGCTGCGCCTGGTCTGGCCTCGGTCGGACATGTGGCTGGGGGACCGTTTGCTCCAGGGGGCGATCTAATGGCTAACTTCGGGAGGGGGGGGCGCCCCCTCCAGATTATTGCCTTTCCTGGCTGAGAGGCCAATGTCTGTGGAACTGCCCGCCTAAAGGTGGCTAAAACGAGGACCTGAGTGGGAGATGGGCGAGGGGAACGCGTAGATAAAGTAGTACCCAAGTTTGTACCTTGCTCCGCGGACTGCGTTCGAGCCCCGCGTTATAAATTCTGATCCAAAAAAAAAAAAAAAAATGCCCAAATGGCTGAACAGAGACCAAACCACACGCTGGGGCCTTCACGACCCCACCTTGATTACGGGTGACATCGTTGGTGATGATGCCCAAGACTACGACACCCAGTTCTCACAGAATGAACTGGAAGTAGCAGCTGCCCTAGGCAGTTTGAGATCTGTGGGCCGGGGAGGACCTCCCTGACCCTGATGACTACGAGGACTCTCTTGCTAGGCAGGAGGCCCTCGCTTACACTGCACGCTGCGTATTTCGATCACTTGCATCATGTACCAGTACTAACTTGCTCCTGATGCCCAAGCGGACAACCAGAGATGATCGTTCCAACGACCCTATGCCTCCGGCAGCTGTCCCAGCTCTCTGTGTGGCGATGCCAACAGCTCTAGCAGAGCTTCAATCTGGGGAACCCTCGTTCCCAGTACAGTGCTGTCATCATCACAGATGGCCGTGCCATTACTTGTGTGGGGCATTCTGCTCCACACCCATCACCGCCAGTCCGCTGGCTGCTGTCGGGTTGGTGACAAATGTTGCTGCCCTTTACGTTCTCCCCGCTGCGGGGGGGAAACTGCTATTGAGTGCATGTGCTTGCAGCGCATTTGCTCGAGGGGGGCCTTGGCCCCCTGCCTACGACAGTTCCGGTGAATAACCAGGTGAACAACCAGCCACCACATTACTGTCACGCATGCATTACACGGTGATGGTCCACCTCATTCGTCTGGGGTGGTCAATCCTCATTGGCTGGGAGTATGCGGATGGTTATTTCTCCCGCAAGGGGGGATTTACAGTGAATTAACATGGCCGTGCCTGATCTGACTTTGGTTGGATATGTGGCTGGGGGACCGCTTCGCACCAGCTGACAATCTAATGGCTAGCTTTGGGAGGGGGGGGCTCCCCCTCCGGATTATTGCCTTTCCTGGCTGAGAGGCCAACGTCTGTGGCACTGCCCGCCTAAAGTGGCTAAAACGAGGACCTGGGTAGGATATGGGCGAGGGGAAGCGTAGTTATAGTAGTACCCAAGTTTGTATCATGCTCCACGGACTGCGATTGAGCCCCACGTTATAAATTGTTGACCCAAAAAAACAAAAAAAAAATGTCGCCAAAAGTTGCACCAACGATCGTCGGATGCGTGGTTCTTCCAGCAGTTTATACACCTAGCCAGGTGAGGACAAGCTGCCCCTTTGGGGGTGGCTGGGATGGGAGGGTTTGCCTTGGTGTTTCCCTTACAACATCCTGCAAGGGCACAATGATGCTCCTTACGGTGTGGGCCTGCACAGACCGGGCACTTGGTCTGTGGAGCTCTGCATGCTGGGGTGGGGTGGCCCCATTTCCAGCATCGTTGGCAAAGAGGCAGGCCAGGGTTCGCCCTGGCCACCCTAACATAAGCGACATAGCGCCCGAACTGGACGCCACGACCAATGAGAGCCTTGGCTCATGCACCACTGACTGAGTCAGCGATGTTAAGGTAGACGGTGCACGTATCCAACATCTTCGAATCGTGTATCACCCGTGGAGGCACCTGTAGTACTGTGAGGTCCGATATTCCGGACTTTCCCAAGTGTGCAATGATGACATCAGGTGATAGGGCCTTGTCGTTAGCTATGTATGTATGGCATGTCGACCAATTTAAGGTACGATGTGGACGTGGGTAGCGCTGCATCCACTTGCAACGTGAAGGGGAACACCTTGTGGGCAGCCTCCTTGAAGCAACAAAGGTCCTCCTTGTAGGCAACAACGTCTGTGGCTACTTTTTTTTTTTTTTTTGGGGTCAACAATTTATAACGCGGGGCTCGATCGCAGTCCGCGGGTCAAGATACAAACAAGGTACTACTAAGACTACGCATTCCCTATGCCCGCATCCCACACCAGGTCCCTTGCAGAAGCCACGTTACGGCGGGCGTACCAGCGTTGTCCTCTCAGACAGGAAAGGCAATAATCTGTAGGGGAGGGGCCCCCCCTACAAAGGCTAGCCATTAGTTCGCCGTCTGGTGCTATCTCGGTCCCCCCGGCCACATATCCGACCGAAGTCAGATCAGGCGCAAGCAGTGTCAATTCACCGTAAGTCCTCCCTTGCGGGAAGAGTAACCGTCTTTCACCAGACAACGAGGATTGACCACCCCAGGTGAGTGAGGTGGACCATCACTGTGTCGACGCACAAGTGACAGTGACGAGGCAGCTGGTTATTCACCGGAACTGCCGTAACTGGTTATTCACCGGAGTTACTGTAGGTAGGGGGTCGAAGCCCCCCCCTCGAGCAAATGCTACTCTGAGCATGCACTCGGTGACATCATCCCCCCCGCAGTGGGGGGAAGGTAAAGGGCGGCGACATATTGTCACCATCCTGACAGCAGCCCTGGTGGGCGGTGAAGAGAAGGGGAGGTCCCCTTCTTCAAGCTCGGCGTGGTCGTTGGCGGGGGCCACGAGGACGTCGACGCCGTTCCGAGGACAAGGGTTCCTCGGTTGGAGGCTCTGCCGCTGGTGGGGCGGACTGAGCCGCCTGCATCGCCGCATAGGAAGCCTGGAAGGCTGCCGGAGACGTAAGGTCGAGGGGAGCCGATGCCGCACGAAGCGACTCCATCATGCTCCCTGAGAATCGCCAGGTGGTGGTGAAGAGCTCCCACGCCATCTGACGCCAAGAGTTCCTGTCGTTGAGAGGAACCGCGGACACACGGACAGTACCTACAAAGGAGGTCATCATGTCCAGTAAATGTAACATGGCATCAGAGGTGGCTTCGATTTCCAGCCTCTGATCCCTAGATAACGGCACTTCATCCTCCACCAACTCAGGGATGGGGGGCCAAGGCGGTGGTGGGGCAGTGGATGCCTCCGGATAAAGGAGCTCAGCGATGCCGAGCTCCTGTGAATATATATCCTCCTTCGGGAGGCTACGAACCCAGCGTTTGTGTTCGACGTCGACACCAAGTGCCCATCGTACACGATCGATCGTTTTCCTCGAGGAAAGCCTAGGCCCCCCCTCGGCAAAAAGAAGAGCCTCTTGCATGGCAAGAGACTCGTCGTCGTCGTCATCGTTAGGGTCGGAGAGGTCTTCCCCGGCCCATAGATCTCTAGCTGCCTTGAAAGCAGCTGCTACCTCCGATTCGTCTTGCACGAATCGGGTGTCGTAGTCTTGGACGTCATCATCAAAGATGTCGCCCATGATCAAAACGGGGTCGCGTAGACCCCGATGTGGTGGTTGGCCTCTAGTTCGCCGTTTGGGCATTGAGAGTGTGTGTATTAGTGCTAGTAGATGACGGTAGAAGTCAAGATACGTAGCGTGATAACGATAACAGACGGTCCCTTATCTCAATTCCGGGTCCACCCGACACAGCCTCCAGACGCTCCGAGGGGGCAGGCAGGCCGCAAATCCTGCTGCCGATAGGGAGGGACGATTGAACCCGGTTCCAAACACCTCAAGGGTGTGAGTGCCGGAGGTAAAGAGTCGGTGGTGAATAGCGGCCACCAGAGCGTCGACCTAGCCACCAGGGGGCACCATCGCCCGGCCCCTTTTAACGATGGTGTATTCCAATAGGTAGTCAGTGTAGCAGGTCTCTAGATGTAGAAACTCACACAGCATGGAGGTAGGAAGTCTCCCAGACGACCCACAATCCAGTGAATATGTCCCTCCTCCTGAACCAGACCTCCCCCAGCTAAACGAATGCGACGACTTGGGCGAGCATTGAAGTAGGCATCCCACACCCACTCTAAGCTCCCATAGGGGCCCAGACTACTCTTTCATTGCCAGCACTCACCTAACCAGGATCCTCGAAGCCCAGGAGACTGAGACGAATAGCGGCCATTGTCAAAAACGATGACCGGGGCATCCACGGAGATCGGATGGACGGATCTCTTAGCAAATCAGGGTAGGCCTGGAGACGCCGAGAGCGTTCGTGATGGTGAAATCCGATCGAAAATCGGACGTAAATTGAAGTGTCGACGTCGCTGGCAACGTTGAGCAGAGGTGTTTACCACTGTTTATAGTGGTTGTAACAAGTCAAGGAGCGTCGACGTCTGTGGCTACTGATAAATTACCAGCATGCATCAATGCGGACTGGGCCACTAGTTTAGAGTGGTGCAGGCCGAGAGTGGCCCGGACATGGTCCAGGAAGTCAGCAGGGTTCGTCCCCACCCCCAGGGGGGGGACGAACGTGGACCAGGACCTGTCGTCTCGACGGTCCATGGACAGTAGGTGATGGCTTCGCAGCCTTCGGTTTGGAGGGACCAACATGCTGCTGTATATCAGCCAGCTTGTAGGTTGGAAGTTCGGGGAAGGCCTTGGCTAATCGCACAAGGCCATCCACGGATGTGTTAGGTGCTCACCCCCCTGGGAAGCGAGCGACCTGAGCAAAGGTTCCCCTGCCCGAAGGCCTGGTCGACCAGTTCACGGGGGGAGGAGGTCCTCAACCCCATGATGAAGAGACACCCCCTGCTGGGGGTTTAGGAAGAGGGCAAGCCCCTTTCGGGCCTCGAGTCCTCGCTGATTTGTGAGGGGGGGGGTGGTGCCCATCCCATCCCTCCAGATAGTCCGTCCTTGGGATGTCATTGGGATCGTTGGTGACAGTACCCAACCTAGGTCGTTTACTTCCCCCAACCATCCTATCTATAGCTCCCCGGAGCGTAGCACTTCCCGAGTTGCGATTGAGACCAGCCTCCGCAGCTGCTACCAGCACCGAGCCCAGTTGTTCCACAATGAGCTGCCGTTCCTCAGCAGTAGGTCGTCTGGATTCCGTCCTGTTCAGAACAATCTGGAATCCTTCAGCGTATTCCCCCAAGTCTTTGGCAAAGGTCTGGGGCCCACTCCAGTCATCGCTAGCCATCTCCGTGTCCTGAATGACATGGGGGGAAGAGTTACCAGCCACTTCATCAGCCCACTGCGAAGCAGGTGTGGAAGGGGTAGCAGGAGGTGCAGGAGACGCAGTAGCATCCCTGGAAGATAGCGCTGGCACACTGAATCGTTGTGCTCGCGGTGTGATGATGCCTGCCCCATAGGGGGAGGGGGTTGGAGAGCCTCTTTGGGTCCTATGTGGGCCCACTGAGGGAGTGTTCTGTGTGGATCTGCGGCTCTCCTCGAGCCGCAGAGAGTCAATTGGATCGTCGCCAGGAGTTCTGGGCGTACCCGATCTGGAGAGTCCCCCCTCGTCCATCGCTTTGCCCAATCTCCCCCCTCTTCTAGAGAATGATTCTGACATGCATTGGTAAGACGCTGGTTATACCGGATCGCTGAGATCATGGACAGATTGAGCTGCAAAGTGTGAAAACCGTGTCGACGAAGTTTTTTGTGGCTGTGCACATTGCGGTAAGAAGACAAGAAGCGATGGATCCTTGGTGCATTCAGAACCACCCCTATTGGTGGTTGGGAAAGTATCGCAGGACTGCTGCCTATGCAGCTGTTACTGTGTCGTCTAGTCAATAGGGGAGTATTCCAAACCCCCCTACTGGCCACATCACACCCCCTAAGAGCAATCTTAGGGCCCAATCATGTCAGCACTACCCACTCTCATGAGCTAGGACTCTGGGGAGGAAACGTGCTCGACACACTCACCCTACAGGGTCCATCTGTTGCTTTGGCTGCAGCTTTGGCCCTTGTACCAGGCAATGAGTTCGACCCCTTTGGGGAAGAAAACACACCCGGGAACAGAGTGAAGGATCTATTCCCCACTCGCTTTTCCTCTCATCGCCTCACCTCCAAGGAGGATGGAGCGAGGAATTCTTACAGGAGTGACCTCAATAAGGCCTGGGCTCTGGCCCAGATGGAGGATGACACCCTCATCGTTGCAGTGGACGCTTCGGTGCCCACAGATGCTAAATTTCAAGCTGTCGCCTGCGCTCTTGTCTTTGGACAGGGAGAACAGGTAGATCGCATTGTCTCAGCTTCTGGGAGGAGAACCCCCCCAGAAGTCGAACTATTTGCTCTCCAACTGGGTGTATCCTCTGCGTGTAGCAGGGGATGCAAAAAGTTGGTGATATTCTCAGACTCTACCACAGGCATCGAGTCCCTCATAGATCCAAAACCACGCGCTGAGCAAATCTTTGCTCTGGACGCTTGTCGCTCTCTTCATCCCTGGCTAGCTGGGGACGCGGAGAGAATTGTAACATTCTGGCATGTCTCCTCAAAGTTCAAGTGGAATGCACACAAGATGGCTCACGATGTAGCTACATCTACCAAGATCTCTGTGGGCAGACACCCGCGGATGTCTTTATTTTTTATTATTTTTTTTGGGTCAAGGATTTATAATGCGGCTCCCGATCACAGTCCACTGTAGAGACATACAAACAGAGTACACTACACCCAGCCCAAGTCCTCCTCCTGCTAATCTTCACACCAACCACCTGGATAGCTGCGATGACCACTAAGGGGGCCCCCTTTATCGAGTAAACGGACTTGCCAGTGGTGGCGTACCGACAACCCGAGCTTGACGATGTCGTGTTCCCGGAATCCCTACGGGTATGAGTGCAAGATTTAGGGGAAATTGCCGCCCCGATGTGAGCCTCTCAGCTCGGAAAGGAAAGCATAGTCAAACGAGTCACCATTACGCATAACTGACAGAGGATCTGGAAGCGCTCAGGCACCTCCCCGACCCAGTACCTGGGTTTGTGTCCCCCCTCCCTGACAGTTGCTCCTGAACATGGGTGGGCCCCCTTTATGAAGGTTAACGGACTCGTCTGGTGCCCTACGGCCACCCCAACATACCGATAACACTAGCCAGAACCAGACGAGGGTCATATGCCCTGCGCACACAACCTATCCTGGATCCCACGCAAGTGAGTTGAACGACCCTAGGACCAGGTTATTGTCCATGAATTCGTGGAAGCCTTCGACAGAGTCTGGGCTTGCATGAGTTTCTTTGCAATCCACCTTAGGGCAGACACGTAGCAAATGGTCCCAAGTTTGTATCTCAGGACTGAGGCACCAACATTGGTACTCCCCGTCAAGGGAGAGACGTTGATGGTACTCCCCTATAGGAGCATGGCCAGTGATCATGCGAGTTGAATAGAAAGTCAACATAGTGTTGTTTCCCATTACTTTCAGCCAAGGCCCACCTTTGTGAGTCGAGGGTAATACCGGTTTTCCACCTACTCCTTTGAGTTGGTAGAAGTGCCGACCATGATACGCCGGATCTGAGAACCGGGTGTGCCAATCCTTACAAATGGCCTTTTCGACCTGATTTTTAAGGTAGTCTAAAGATGTCCGCGGGTGTCTACCCATGGAGATCTTGGTAGATGTAGCTACATTGTGAGCCATCTTGTGTACGTTCCACTCAAGCTTCGAGGGGACATGCCAGAATGTTACATTTCTCTCCGCGTCCCCAGCTAGCCAGGGACGAAGAGAGCGACAGGCATCCAGAGCAAAGATTTGCCCAGAGCATGGTTTAGGATCAATTAGGGACTCAATGCCCATAGTAGAATCCGAAAATATAACCAACTTTTTGCATCCCCTGCTACACACAGAGGATACCCCCAGTTGGAGAGCAAATAGTTCGACTTCTGGGGGGGTTCTCCTCCCAGAGGCTGAGACAATGCGATCTACCTGTTCTCCCTGTCCGAAGACAAGAGCGCAGGCGACAGCTTAAAATTTGGCATCTGTGGGCACTGACGTGTCCACTGCAATGACAAGAGTGTCATCCTCTACCTGGGCAGAGGCCCAGGCCTTGTTGAGGTCACTCCTGTAAGAATTCCTCACTCCATCCTCCTTGGAGGTGAGGCGATGAGAGGAAAAGCGAGTGGGGAATAGATCCTTCACTCTGTTCCCAGGTGTGTTTTCTTCCCCAAAGGGGTCGAACTCATCGCCTGGTACAAGGGCCAAAGCTGCGGCTGAAGCAACAGATGGACCCTGTAGGGTGAGTGTGTCGAGCACGTCTCCTCCCCAGAGTCCTAGCTCATGAGAGTGGGTAGTGCCGACGTGATTTGGCCCTAAGATCGCTCTTAGGGGGTGTGATGGGGCCAGTAGGGGGGTCCGGAATACTCCCCTATCGACTAGACGACGCAGTAGCAGCTGCATAGGCAGCAGCCCTGCGATACTTTCCAGACCACCGATAGGGGTGGTTCTGAATGCACCGAGGATCCAACGAGCAGCGATGGACTGCACTTGGGCCAGCATTTTGATGACACCTTTGACGCAAGCGCCTTTGAAGTGCCAGAGTCTCAATCCGTATGCCACGATGGGCACGATGCACGAACGGTATAAGAGGCATTTCTGCATGGGGGTGAGCCCTCTTACAGAATTGCCGAGCATTCCCATTGCCCTCGCTGTGGTGAGGGCTTTGGTGGAGTAGAACTGTGTATGCTCCTTGAAGGAGAGTTTGCGGTCAAAGAAGAATCCAAGGTACCCCCAGGTAACTTTGGGTTTGAGGGGGGTATTGCCCATGTAAAGAGCAAAGCCGAGGTCAATGGGTAAGGGAGTGAATCTCCTTGCCCTTGAGAAGTGGAATATTTCAGACTTGTCATGTTCAAGGACAAGTCCGAGGGAGGTGAATGCCTGGAAGACCCAGCCATATGCTTTTTTGAGAAGGGGGAGGTTATCCTTCAACTGTGGAGAGCGGGCGATGAGGGTGCCATCGTCCACATAGGACATGAGATCGACATCTCTGCCGATTTCGCTTTTTCTGAAGAGTTTCATAATGGGCATCAGATATAACACCGATAAGACTGGGGACAGGGCGCAGCCTTGTCCGACTCCCACGTCGGCTGCAAAGGAGCCAGATGAGAAAGTGTTCCATTTGTAGGTCGTTTTGCGACCGACCAGGTATGAATGGAAGAAATTCACAACTGGTGCAGGGAATCCCGACCGCGAGATGATCTCCAGCAGAACCTGGTGGTTCAGGGAGGGAAAGAACTGAGCGATGTCAAATGCGACAACACTCGTTTTAAGCCCCTTGGCCCACCCTGCTCTGACCAGGTGGGTAAGGTAGATTCCTGCATCCTCAGTGGAACGCTGGGCGACACCTCCGAACTGATTTTGCTCGAAGGCCTCGTGTGCGACACCGTCGAATTGGAGTCATCTAGACAACATTTTTTCGACTAACTTGCCCAGAGTGTTCAGGAGCACAATGGGCCTGAACAACTTTGGGGTGGAGTAATTAGGTTTCCCTGGTTTCGGGATGATAACTGACAGGGATTCCTTAAAGTGAGCTTCTTGTCTTCTTACCGTGACGTGCACAGCCACAAAAACTTTCATCGACACCGTTTTCAACTTTTGCAGCTCAATCCGTCCTCAATCCCCGTGATCCGGTATAACCAGCGTCTTACCAACGCATGTCTGAAACGTTCTCTAGAAGAGGGGGGAGATCGGGCGAAGCGATGGACGAGGGGAGACCTTCCAGATCCGGTACGCCCAGAACTCCTGGCGACGACCCAATTGATTCCCTGCGGCTCTCTTCAAGCTGCAGATCCACACAGATTGCACCCTCAGTGGGCCCCCACAGGACCCAAAGAGGCTCTCCAACCCCCTCCCCCTATGGGGCGGGCATCGTCACACCGCAAGCACAGTGTTTTAGCGTGCCAGCGTTATCGTCCAGAGATGCCACTGCGTCTCCTGCACCTCCGGCTACTCCTTCTACACCTGCTTCATGGGCTGATGAAGTGGCCGACAATCTCTCTTCCCATGTCATTCAGGACACGGAGATGGCTAGCGATGACTGGAGTGGACCCCAGACCTTCGCCAAAGACCTGGGAGAGTACGCAGAAGGATTCTGAATTGTTCTGAACAGAACGGGATCTAGGCGACCGACTGCTGAGGAACGGCAGCTCATTGCTGAACAACTGGGCTCGGTGCTGGCAGCAGCTGCCGAGGCTGGACTTGATCGCAACTCTGGAAGCGTTACGCTCTGGGGCGCTATAGATAGAATGGCTGGGGGCAGTAAACGACCTAGGTCGGGCACTGTCACCAACGATCCTAACGACGTCCCAAGGACGGAGTTCCTGGAGGGATGGGATGGGCAACGCCCCCCCCCTCACAAATCAGCGAGGACTCGAGGCCCGAAAGGGGCTTGACCTCTTCCTAAGCCCCCAACAGGGGGAGTCTCTTCATCATGGGGTCGAGGACCACCTCCCCCCGTGAACTGGTCCACCAGGCCTTCGGGCAGGGGGACCTTTGCTCAGGTCGCTCGCTTCCCTGGGGGGCGAGCTCCTAACACTTCCATGGACGGCCTTGTGCACTTAGCCAAGGCCTTCCCTGAACTTCCAACCGACAAGCTGGCTGACATACAGCAGCACGTTGGTCCCTCCAGACCGAAGGCTGCAAAGCCTTCACCCACTGTCCATGGACCGTCGAGACGACAGGTCCTGGTTCACGTTCGCCCCCCCCTTGGGGCGGAGACGAACCCTGCTGACTTCTTGGATCACGTCCGAGTCACTCTCGGACTGCACCACTCTAAACTAGTGGCCCAGTCCGCATCAATGCACGCTGGTAATCTATCAGTAGCTACAGACGTCGTGGCCTCTGAGGAGGACCTTCGTTGTTTCAAGGAGGCTGCCCACAAGGCATTCCCTTTTGCGTTGCAAGTAGACGCAGCGCTACCCACCTCCACATCGTAGCTAAAGCTGGTAGATGTGCCGTTTATTGCCAATGACAAGGCGCTTACGCCTGATGTCGTCGTTGCACACTTGGGGAAGTCCAGAATATCGGACCTCGCAGTGCTACAAGTCCCTCCCCGCGTTGTACGTGATTCGAAGATGTCGGATACGTGCACCGTATATCTTAACATTGCTGACTCAGTCAGTGGTGCACGAGCCAAGGCTCTTATCGGTCGGGGCGTTCAATTTGGACGCTACGTCGCCTATGTCAGGGCTGCCAGGGCGAACCCAGGCTTGCCCCTATGCCAACGCTGCTGGAAGTGGGGCCACCCCACCCCAGCATGCAGAGCTCCACAGACCAAATGTCCGATCTGTGCAGGCCCACACCGCAAGGAGCACCATCGGGCCCTTGCTGGGTGTTGTAAGGGAAACACTAAGGCTAACCCTCCCGTCCCAGCTACCCCAGAGGGGGCAGCCTGCCCTCATCCGGCTAGATGTGTAAACTGCTGAAAAAATCACGCGTCCGACGATCGTCGATGCAATTTCTGGCGACATCGCTTTGATTGTGACTGGATCAAAGCTCACTATGACGAGGTGAGTGCGAGACGCAACTCGCGCTCCCCTCCTACTTACCATCCCGCAGGACGCGGTGGCCGAACGTAAATGAGGGATAGACTCTTAGATCTACACCGCAGTTGCGTATATTTAGTCAGAATGTTAACCGTAACTGGGGATACATGGACTCGTTACTGGCAGACCTGATAAATGATTATGATTTGCTTTTTATCCAAGAGCCTCCTTGGCGATTAATAAGACACGCCCCCTCTGCCCACAACAGGGAAGGGGAAGAAGTCATAGGCGCACCAATGAGCCCAAACTGGGGAACCTTAGTGCGCCCATCGGGGATCGACTCCCCTCCAAGAGTTGCTGTTTACTTTGCAAACAGCATCGCTAATCTAAGACCAGGTCTCAGACGAGACCTGATCGACGATCGTGACATCCTCTTGTTCTCACTGGGAATAGGGGAGGATGTCATGCTACTCGCTAACGTATACTCGGACAGCCAACATTCGGCCATCACACTCTTATTTGAGAATGTCATGACGGTCCCACGATTACACTTCATGTGTGGCGATTTTAACGTGAGGCACGCCTCCTGGGACCCCCAGGGGCCTGAACACTCCATCCATGCTGACCACTTAGTGGAAACGGCTACGGCATTAGGCCTGTCTAGAGCCCTACCAGTAGCGGAGGGCCCTACCCACTTCCCTCCTCAACAGGGCCTTCACCCCACAGTGATCGACCTGATGTTCGTACCTACAGATCTTAGATTTGTATTGTACTGTGAGATTGTACCTGAAGCCAGGGGGACGTCTGACCACGCTCCTCTGACGTTAGTGCTGCCTGGCCCGGGATCTCTGGTCCCGGTTACCAAGTGGTCCATCAAAAAAGGATCCGAGGAGGAAGCATCACGACTTGTTACAACCACCATAAACAGTGGTAAACACTCCTGCTCGATGTTGGTAGCAACGTCGAGACTCCAATTTTGGTCCGATTTTCGATCGGATTTCGCCATCACGAACGCTCTCGGCGTCTCCAGGCCTGCCCTGATTTGCTAAGAGATCCGTCCATCCGATCTCCGGGGATGTCTCGGTCATTGTTTCCAACAGTGACTGCTATCTGTCTCGTTCCCCTTGGCTTCGAGGATCCTGGCTAGGTGAGTGATGTCTATGAAAGAGTAGTCTGGGTCCCTATGGGGGCTTAGAGTGGGTGTGGGATGCCTGCTTCAACGCTCGCCCAAGTAGAAGCGCTCGTTTAGCTGGGGGAGGTCTGGCTTAGGGGGAAGGACGTTCTTACTGGACTGCTGGCCGTCTGGGAGGCTCCCAGCCTCCATGCTCTGTGAGTTTCTATTATTAGAGACATGCTACACTGACTACCCATTGGAAGACACCATCGTTAAAAGGGGCCGGGCGATGGTGCCCCCTGGCGGCTAGGTCAATGCTCTGGTGGCCGCTACTCACCACCAACTCTCTACCTCCGGTGCTCACTCTTCTAGGGTGTTATGACCCGGGTTCAATCTTCTCCCACTGGGTTACAGGATGTGCGGCCTGTCCCCCCCTCGGAGCGTTCAGAGGCAGTATCGGGTGGACCCGGAATAGAGATAAGGGACCAACTGTTATCGATGGCACGCTACGTATCTTGATTTCTACTATCACCTACTAGCATTAACTTCCCCTCTCAATGCCTAAACAGCGAACCAGAGCCCAAACACCACGCTGGGGTCTACACAACCCCTCCCTGATTACGGGCGACATCTATGACGATGGCGTCCAAGACTACGACACCCGGTACGATCAAGTTGATCCGGATGTAGCTACTGCCCTACGGGCAGTTAGAGATCTATGGGCTGGAGAAGACCTCTCCGACCCTGAGGATGACGAGGACTCTCTTGCTATGCAAGAGGCCCTCAATTACGCTGAGAGCAGCCCCAAGCTGGCCTCGAGGCAAACGATAGACCGTGTGCTGTGGGCGCAGGACGTCCATGTCGCACATAAACGATGGACTCGCAGTCTCGAACGCGAGGACATGTATTCACAGGAGCTCGGCATGGCCGAGCTCTTCTATCCGGAGGCATCCCCTGCCCCATTACCGCCTTTGCCCCCCATCCCTGAGTTGGTGGAGGACGAAGGGCCATTATCCGTGAATGAGAGATTGGAAATCGAAGCCACCTCTCATGCCATGCTACACCAACTGGACGCGATGACCATGTTTATTGGTACCGTCCATACATCTGCCGTTCCCCCTGCAGAGAGGAATGCATGGCGGCAAATGGCCTGGGAGTTATTCACGACCACCTGGCGATTGTCTGAGACAATGTCGGCAGAACTAGCAGCTGTTCTGACACCTCTCGATCTCATGTCTCCGGCAGCTTTCCGGGCTTCCTACGCGGCGGTGCACACTGCTTTTTTTTTTTTTTTTGGATCAAAAATTTATAATGCGGCGCCCGGTCGCAGTCCGCGGTAGAGACGTACAAGCAGAGTACACTACGCCCAGCCCAAGTCCTCCTCCTGCTAATCTTCGCACCAACCACCTGGATAGCTGCGATGACCACTAAGGGGGCCCCCTTTATCGAGTAAACGGACTTGCCAGTGGTGGCGTACCAACAACCCGGACTTGACGATGCCGTGTTCCCCGATCCCTACGGGTATGAGTGCAAGATTTAGGGGATACTGCCGCCCCGACATGAGCCTCTCAGCTCGGAAAGGAGAGCGTAGTCGACTGAAGTCGCCGCAACGCATAACCGACAGAGGATCTGGAAGCACTCAGGCGCCTCCCCGAACCAGTACCTAGTTTTGTGTCCCCCCTCCCTGACAGTCGCTCCTGAACACGGGTGGGCCCCCTTTATGAGGGTTAACGGACTCGCCTGGTGCTCTACAGCCACCCCGACATACCGATAACACTAGCCAGAACCAGATGGGGGTCATACACCCTGCGCGCACAACTTATCCTGGATCCCACGCAAGTGAGTTGAACGATCCTAGTCGGTGCACACTGCTCAATCAGAGCCTCAATCTGGGGAACCCTTGTCCCCAGCACGGCGCCGTCGTCCTCGAGGTCCTCGTGGACAGCAGCGCCGCAACTAGTACAGGGGTCTATCCCCCTCTACGTTCACGGCCACCAAGTAACTGGTGGCCACTATTGGGATGGTGACATGATGTTGCTTCCCTATACCTTCCCCCCACTGCAGGGGGGACGATGTCATCGAGTGCATGCACATGTGCGCATTTGCTCGAGGGGGGTCTCGGCCCCCTACTTACGGCGGTCACGGTGAATAACCAGGTGAACAACCACCCGCCTTGTTACTGTCACTCATGCACAACATGGTGATGGTCCACCTCATTCGTCTGGGGTGGTCAGTCCTCGTTGGCTGGAAAAACGCAGACGGTTATTCCTCCTGCAAGGGGGGATTTACGGTGAATTAACACTGCTGCGCCTGGTCTGGCCTTGGTCGGACATGTGGCTGGGGGACTGTTTGCTCCAGCAGGCAATCTAATGGCTAACTTCGGGAGGGGGGGGCTCCCCCTCCAGATTATTGCCTTTCCTGGCTGAGAGGCCAACGCCTGTGGCACTGCCCGCCTAAAGTGGCTAAAACGGGGACCTGAGTGGGAGATGAGCGAGGGGAACGCGTAGATAGAGTAGTACCCAAGTTTGTACCCTGCTCCGCGGACTGCGTTCGAGCCCCGCGTTATAAATTCTGATCCAAAAAAAAAGAAAAAAAAAGGAGGAAGCATCATATCGCGATGCTGTCTCCTCCGCTCTAAATCCGTGGCTGGACTGGCACGGAAAAACGTCGGCAGAAATTGATGATGTTGTTTCGGCGATATCAACGATTTTAAACAAGGCATGGGAAAACCATGCCAAGGAATCTCGCCTCGGCAAGTCGTCCAAAGGTTGGTGGACAGACGAGTGCAGTGGCGCCCTAGACGCGTACAGGGCCTCCCGGGATGGGGAGGACTGGAAGCACTATAGGAGAGTCATGCGACAAGCAAAGTGTGACTTTTTCGATGACCATATCCAAGAAGTGGCTACGATGAATAGACGACCCTGGGATCTGATGTCCTGGACTCGTCAACGCAACCTTCCATCGTACGAGGCTATCTCCTATCGGGGAGAACCTTGCAACGATCTGGATTCTCTGTGGGCTGCCCTTGATGGGTCCTATAACGCCGCATCAGATTGAGTAGTCGATCTGAGCATACTTGAGGAACTTGATCCGGTGCCTGAAAGGGCCTGGATCCCGTTCTCCGTCACGGAAATGAAAGAAGCACTAAACGCGTACCCTTCCCATTCCGCTCCAGGTCCCGATCATGTTATGTGGTCGCACCTAAAACACTGGTGTAGCAACCCAGAAGTGGCAGGGCTCATCACCCGCATTGCTGAGGCGTGCATCACTGCTGGCCATTGGCCGGCTCATTTCAAGGAATCCCTGTCGGTCATCATCCCGAAGCTGGGGAAACCTAACTACTCCACTCCTAAGTCGTTCAGGCCCATCGTGCTACTGAACACTCTGGGTAAATTGGTCGAAAAGATGCTGTCTAGGCGACTTCAGTTCGACGGGGTCGCACACGAGGCCTTTGAGCAAAACCAGTTCGGAGGGGTCGCCCAGCGTTCCACTGAGGACGCAGGAATATACCTTACCCACCTGGTCAGGGCAGGATGGGCTAAAGGGCTCAAAACGAGTGTTGTCGCTTTCGACATCGCTCAGTTCTTCCCCTCCTTGAACCACCAGGTTCTGTTGGAGATCATCTCGCGGTCGGGGTTTCCTGCGCAAGTAGTAAACTTCTTCCGGTCTTACCTAGTCAGTCACAAGACGACCTACAAATGGAACGCTTTCTCATCTGGCTCCTTTGCAGCCAATGTGGGAGTGGGGCAAGGCTCTGCCTTATCCCCAGTCTTATCGGCGCTATACTTGACGCCTATCATGAAACTCTTCAGAAGAAGCAAAATCGGCAGGGATGTCGATCTCATGTCTTACGTGGACGATGGTACCCTTATCGCCCCCTCCCCACAGCTGGAGGACAACCTCCCCCTGCTGAAAAAAGCGTATGGCTGGATATTCCAGGCATTCACTTCCCTCGGGCTTGTCCTTGAACATGACAAGTCTGAAATCTTTCACTTCTCTAGGGCGAGGAGATTCACTCCTTTACCCATCGATCTCGGCTTTGCCCCATACATGGGCACTACCCCCCTCAAACCCAAGGTTACCTGGAGGTACCTCGGATTCTTCTTCGATCGCAAACTCTCCTTTAAGGAGCATACGCGATTCTACTCCACCAAAGCCCTTACCACTGCTAGGGCAGTGGGAATGCTTGGCAACTCTGTAAGAGGGTTAACCCCCATGCAGAAACGCCTTCTCTACCGTTCATGTGTCGTACCTATCATGACATACTCAGACTATGGCACTTCAAAGGTGCTCACGTCAAAGGTGTCATCAAAACGTTGGCCCAAGTGCAATCTATTGCTGCACGTTGGATCCTCGGTGCATTCAGAACCACCCCAATTGGTGGCCTGGAAAGTATCGCGGGACTGCCGCCCATGCAGCTGTTACTGCATCGCTTAGTCGACAGAGGGGTGTTCAGAACCCCTCTATTGGCTCCTTCACACCCCCTGAGAGCGATCTTAGGGCCTAATCACATCGGTACTACCCACTCTCATGAGCTAGGACTCTGGGGAGGGAACGTGCTTGACACACTCAAACTACAAGGCCCATCTGTCGCTTCGGCTGCAGCCATGGCCCTTGTACCAGGCGATGAATTCGACCCCTTTGGGGAAGAAAACACACCTGGAAACAGAGTGAAGGATTTATTCCCCACTCGTTTCTCCTCTCATCACCTCACCTCTAAGGAGGATGGAGCGAGGAATTCTTACAGGAGTGACCTCGACAAGGCCTGGGCTTCTGCCCTGGTCGAGGATGACACTCTCGTTGTTGCAGTGGACGCTTCGGTGCCCACAGATGCCAAATTTCAAGCTGTCACCTGCGCTCTCGTCTTCAGACAGGGAGAACAGGTGGATCGCATTGTCTCAGCCTCTGGGAGGAGAACCCCCCCGGAAGTCGAACTCTTCGCTCTCCAACTAGGCGTCTCGGCTGCTTGCAGCAGAGGATGCAAAAAGTTGGTGATTTTCTCGGATTCTACTACGGGCATTGAGTCCCTAATAGATCCAAAACCACGCTCTGGGCAAATCTTTGCCCTGGATGCTTGTCGCTCCCTTTTTTTTTTTTTTTTTTTCTTTTTTTTTTTTTTTTTTTTGGGTCAACAATTTATAACGCGGGGCTCGATCGCAGTCCGCGGGTCAAGATACAAACAAGGTACTACTAAGACTACACATTCCCTATGCCCGCATCCCACACCAGGTCCCTTGCAGAAGCCACGTTACGGCGGGCGTACCAGCGTTGTCCTCTCAGACAGGAAAGGCAATAATCTGTAGGGGAGGGGCCCCCCCCACAAAGGCTAGCCGTTAGTTCACCGTCTGGTGCTATCTCGGTCCCCCCGGCCACATATCCGACCGAAGTCAGATCAGGCGCAAGCAGTGTCAATTCACCGTAAGTCCTCCCTTGCGGGAAGAGTAACCGTCTTTCACCAGACAACGAGGGTTGACCACCACAGGTGAGTGAGGTGGACCATCACTGTGTCCACGCACAAGTGACAGTGACGAGGCAGCTGGTTATTCACTGGAACCGCCATAACTGGTTATTCACCGGAGTTACTGTAGGTAGGGGGTCGAAGCCCCCCCCTCGAGCAAGTGCTACTCTGAGCATGCACTCGGTGACATCATCCCCCCCGCAGTGGGGGGAAGGTAAAGGGCGGCGACGTATTGTCACCATCCCAACAACAGCCCTGGTGGGCGGTGAAGAGAAGGGGAGGTCCCCTTCTTCAAGCTCGGCGTGGTCGTTGGCGGGGGCCACGAGGACGTCGACGCCGTTCCGAGGACAAGGGTTCCTCGGTTGGAGGCTCTGCCGCTGGTGGGGCAGACTGAGCCGCCTGCATCGCCGCATAGGAAGCCTGAAAGGCTGCCGGAGACGTAAGGTCGAGGGGAGCCGATGCCGCGCGAAGCGACTCCATCATGCTCCCTGAGAATCGCCAGGTGGTGGTGAAGAGCTCCCACGCCATCTGACGCCAAGAGTTCCTGTCGTTGAGAGGAACCGCGGACACTCGGACAGTACCTACAAAGGAGGTCATCATGTCCAGTAAATGTAACATGGCATCAGAGGTGGCTTCGATTTCCAACCTCTGATCCCTAGATAATGGCACTTCGTCCTCCACCAACTCAGGGATGGGGGGCCAAGGCGGTGGTGGGGCAGTGGATGCCTCCGGATAAAGGAGCTCAGCGATGCCGAGCTCCTGTGAATATATATCCTCCTTCGGGAGGCTACGAACCCAGCGCTTGTGTTCGACGTCGACACCAAGTGCCCATCGTACACGATCGATCGTTTTCCTCGAGGAAAGCCTAGGCCCCCCCTCGGCAAAAAGAAGAGCCTCTTGCATAGCAAGAGAGTCGTCGTCGTCATCATCGTTAGGGTCGGAGAGGTCTTCCCCGGCCCATAGATCTCTAGCTGCCCTGAAAGCAGCTGCTACCTCCGATTCGTCTTGCACGAACCGGGTGTCGTAGTCTTGGACGTCATCATCAAAGATGTCGCCCGTGATCAAAACGGGGTCGCGTAGACCCCGATGTGGTGGTTGGCCTCTAGTTCGCCATTTGGGCATTGAGAGTGTGTGTATTAGTGCTAGTAGATGATGGTAGAAGTCAAGATACGTAGCGTGATAACGATAACAGACGGTCCCTTATCTCAATTCCGGGTCCACCCGACACAGCCTCCAGACGCTCCGAGGGGGCAGGCAGGCCGCAAATCCTGCTGCCGATTGGGAGGAACGATTGAACCCGGTTCCAGACACCTCAAGGGTGTGAGTGCCGGAGGTGAAGAGTCGGTGGTGAGTAGCGGCCACCAGAGCGTCGACCTAGCCACCAGGGGGCACCATCGCCCGGCCCCTTTTAACGATGGTGTATTCCAATAGGTAGTCAGTGTAGCAGGTCTCTAGATGTAGAAACTCACACAGCATGGAGGTAGGAAGCCTCCCAGACGACCCACAATCCAGTGAATATGTCCCTCCTCCTGAACCAGACCTCCCCCAGCTAAACGAATGCGACGACTTGGGCGAGCATTGAAGTAGGCATCCCACACCCACTCTAAGCCCCCATAGGGGCCCAGACTACTCTTTCATTGCCAACACTCACCTAACCAGGATCCTCGAAGCCCAGGAGAACGAGACGAATAGCAGACACTGTCAAAAACAGTGACCGGGGCATCCACTGAGATCGGATGGACGGATCTCTTAGCAAATCAGGGCAGGCCTGGAGACGCCGAGAGCGTTTGTGATGGCGAAATCCGATCGAAAATCGGACCAAAATTGAAGTGTCGACGTCGCGTGCAACGTTGAGCAGAGGTGTTTACCACTATTTATGGTGGTTGTAACAAGTCAAGGAGCATTTTGGCTTGTCGCTCCCTTCGTCCCTGGCTAGCCGGAGACGGGGAGAGAAACGTCACATTCTGGCATGTCCCCTCAAAATTCGAGTGGAACGTACACAAGATGGCTCATGATGTAGCTACATTTACCAAGATCTCCGTGGGCAGACACCCGTGGACGTCTTTAGACTACCTTAAAAACCAGGTCGAAAAGGCCATTTGCAAGGATTGGCACACCTGGTTCTCAGACCCGGCGTACCGTGGTCGGCACTTCTACCTACTCAAAGGAGTAGGTGGGAAGCCAGTTTTACCCTCGACTCACAAAAGTGGGCCTTGGCTGAAAGTAATGGGGAGCAACACCACGTTGACTTCCCGTTCGACTCGTATGATCACTGGCCACGCTCCCATAGGGGAGTATCGTCAACGTTTATCCCTTGACGGGGAATACCAATGTTGGTGCCTTGGTCCCGAGATTCAAACTCGAGACCATCTACTACGCGTCTGCCCCAAGGTGGATCGCAAAGAGACTCGTGCAGGCCCCGACACCGTCGAGGGCTTCCACGAATTCATGGACAATAACCCTGCACTAGGGTCGTTCAACTCACTTGCGTGGGATCCAGGATAGGCTGTGCGCGTAGGGCGTATGACCCCCGTCTGGTTCTAGCTAGTGTTATCGGTATGTCGGGGTGGCCGCAGGGCACCAGGCGAGTCCGTTAACCCTCATAAAGGGGGCCCACCCGTGTTCAGGAGCGACTGTCAGGGAGGGGGGACACGAAACTGGGTACTGGTTCGGGGAGGCGCCTGAGCGCTTCCAGATCCTTTGTCGGTTATGCGTTACGACAACTCCAGTCGGCTACGCTTTCCTTTCCGAGCTGAGAGGCTCACGTCGGGGCGGCAGTTTCCCCTAAATCTTGCACACATACCCGTAGGGATTCGAGGACACGACATCGTCAAGCTCGGGTTGTCGGTACGCCACCACTGGCAAGTCCATTTACTCGATAAAGGGGGCCCCCTTAGTGGTCAGCGCAGCTATCCAGGTGGTTGGTGCGAAGATCAGCAGGAGGAGGACTTGGGCTGGGCGTAGTGTACCTCGTTTGTATGTCTCTACCACGATCGGGCACCGTGTTATAAACTTTTGACCCAAAAAAAAAAAAATTCCTTAAAGTGAGCCGGCCAATGGCCAGCAGTGATGCACGCCTCAGCAATGCGGGTGATGACATCGCTTCTTGTCCTCGTACCGCGACGTGCACAGCCACAAAAATCTTCGTCGACACTGTTTTCACACTTTGCAGCTCAATCCATCTACGATCTCAGCGATCCGGTACAACCAGCGTCTTACCAGCGCATGTCAGAATCATTCTTGAGAAGAGGGGGGAGATCGGGTGAAGCGATGGACGAGGGGGGACTCTCTAGATCGGGTACGCCCAGAACTCCTGGCGACGATCCAATTGACTCGCTGCGGCTCTCTTCGAGCTGTAGATCTACACAGAACGCTCCCTCAGTGGGCCCTCACAGGACCCAAAGAGGCTCTCCAACCCCCTCCCCCTATGGGGCGGGCATTGTCACACCGTGAGCACAGCAATTCAGCGTGCCAGTGCTATCTTCCAGGGATGCTACTGCGTCTCCTGCACCTCCGGCTACCCCTTCTACACCTGCATCGCAGTGGGCTGACGAAGTGGATAACGTTCTCTCCTCCCACATCATTCAGGACACGGAGATGGCTAGCGATGACTGGAGTGGGCCCCAGACCTTCGCCAAAGACCTGGGGGAGTATGCTGAAGGATTTCATATTGTTCTTAACAGGACGGGATCCAGACGACCTACTGCTGAGGAACGGCAGCTCATTGTGGAACAACTGGGCTCGGTGCTGGCAGCAGCTGCCAAGGCTGGCCTCGATTGCAACTCGGGGAGCGCTACGCTCCGGGGAGCAATAGACAGAATGCTGGGGAGCAGTAAACGACCTAGGTCAGGCACTGTCACCAACGATCCCAATGTGGATTACCTGGAGGGATGGGATGGGCAACGCCCCCCCCCTCACAAATCAGCGAGGACTCGGGGCCCAAAAGGGGCTTGACCTCTTCCTAAGCCCCCAACAGGGGGCATCTCTTCATCATGGGGTCGAGGACCACCTCCCCCCGTGAACTGGTCCACCAGGCCTTCGGGCAGGGGGACCTTTGCTCAGGTCGCTCGCTTCCCTGGGGGGAGAACACCTAACACTTCCATGGATGGTCTTGTGCACCTAGCCAAGGCCTTCCCTGAACTTCCAACCGACAGGCTGGCTGATATACAGCAGCACGTTGGTCCCTCCAAACCAAAGGTTGCAAAGCCTTCACCTACTGTCCACGGACCGTCAAGACGACAGGTCCTGGTCTACGTTCGTCCCCCCCTCTGGGCGGAGACGAACCCTGCCGACATCCTGGACCACGTCCGGACCACTCTCGGACTGCACCACTCGAAGCTAGTGGCCCAGTCCACATCGATGCATGCTGGTAACCTATCAGTAGCTACAGACGTCGTCGCCTCCGAGGAGGACCTTCGCTGTTTCAAGGAGGCTGCCCACAAGGCATTCCCCTTCGCGCTGCAAGTAGATGCAGCGTTACCTACGTCCACGTCATACCTTAAGCTGGTCGACGTGCCATTTATCGCTAACAACAAGGCGCTAACGCCTGACGTTGTCATTGCACACTTGGGAAGGTCCAGAATATCAGACCTCACAGTGTTACAAGTCCCCCCATGGGTAGTTCGCAATTCGAAGATGTCGGATATGTGCACCGTCTATCTCAACATTGCTGACTCAGTCAGCGGTGCACGAGCCAAGGCTCTTATCGGTCGGGGCATCCAGTTTGGACGCTACATCGCTTATGTTAGGGCTGCCAGGGCAAACCCCGGTTTGCCTCTTTGCCAACGATGCTGGAAGTGGGGTCACCCCACCCCGGCATGCAGAGCTCCACAGACCAAGTGTCTGATCTGTGCAGGCCCACACCGCAAGGAGCACCATCATGCCCTCACAGGGTGTTGTAAGGGAAATGCCAAGGCGAACCCTCCCACCCCAGCTACCCCAGAGGGGGCAGCCTGTCCTCACCCAGCTAGGTGCATAAACTACTGGAAAAACCATGCATCCGACGATCGTCGATGTAACTTTTGGCGACATCGCTTTGACCGCAATTGGATCAAAGCGCGCTATGACGAGGTGAGTGCGAGATGCAACTCTTGCTCCCCTCCTTCTTACCATCCCGCAGGACGCGGTGGCCGAACGTAAATGAGGGACAGGCTTAGATCTACCCCTCAGCTACGCGTATTTGGTCAAAATGTAAACAGAAATTGGGGTTACATGGACTCACTACTGGCAGATTTCGTAGATGACTATGACCTGCTTTTCATTCAAGAGCCTCCCTGGCGATTAATAAGACACACCCCTTCTGCCCACAACAGGGAAGGGGAAGAAGTTATAGGCGCACCAATGAGCCCAAATTGGGGAACCTTAGTGTGCCCATCGGGAATTTTTTTTTTTTTTTTTGGGTCAAAAATTTATAACGCGGCGCCCGATCGCAGTCCGCGGTAGAGACGTACAAACGAAGTACACTACGCCCAGCCCAAGTCCTCCTCCTGCTGATCTTCGCACCAACCACCTGGATAGCTGCAACGACCACTAAGGGGGCCCCCTTTATCGAGTAAACGGACTTGCCAGTGGTGGCGTACCGACAACCCGAGCTTGACGATGTCGTGTCCCCCGATCCCTACGGGTATGAGTGCAAGATTTAGGGGATATTGCCGCCCCGACGTGAGCCTCTCAGCTCGGAAAGGAAGGCGCAGTCAGCGTTGAAGCTGTAGCGCACAACCGACAGCGGATCTGAAAGCGCTCAGGCGCCTCCCCGAACCAGTACCTGGGTTCGTGTCCCCCCTCCCTGACAGTCGCTCCTGAACACGGGTGGGCCCCCTTTATGAGGGTTAACGGACTCGTCTGGTGCCCTACGGCCACCCCGACATACCGATAACACTAGCCAGAACCAGACGGGGGTCATACGCCCTGCGCGCACACCCTATCCTGGATCCCACGCAGGTGAGTTGAACGATCCTAGAGCAGGATTATTGTCCATGAATTCGTGGAAGCCTTCGACGGAGTCTGGGCTTGCACGAGTTTCTTTGCGATCCACCTTGGGGCAGACGCGTAATAAGTGGTCTCGAGTTTGTATCTCGGGGCCAAGGCACCAACATTGGTATTCCCCGTCGAGGGATAGACGTTGACGATACTCCCCTATAGGAGCATGGCCAGTGATCATGCGAGTCGAACGAGAAGTCAGCGTAGTGTTGTTCCCCATTACTTTCAGCCAAGGCCCACCTTTATGGGTCGAGGGTAAAACTGGTTTTCCACCGACTCCTTTGAGTTGGTAGAAGTGTCGTCCACGGTACGCAGGATCTGCGAACCGGGTGTGCCAATCCTTACAAACGGCCTTTTCGACCTGATTTCTAAGGTAGTCTAGAGACGTCCGCGGGTGTCTGCCCACGGAGATCTTGGTAGATGTAGCTACATCGTGAGCCATCTTGTGAACGTTCCACTCGAACTTCGAGGGGACGTGCCAGAATGTAACGTTCCTCTCCTCGTCCCCAGCTAGCCAGGGACGCAGGGAGCGACAAGCGTCCAGAGCAAAGATTTGCTCAGAGCGTGGTTTAGGATCGATTAGGGACTCAATGCCCGTAGTAGAATCCGAGAATATCACCAACTTTTTGCATCCTCTGCTGCACGCAGCCGAGACGCCCAGTTGGAGAGCAAAGAGTTCGACTTCCGGGGGGGTTCTCCTCCCAGAAGCAGAGACAACGCGATCGACCTGTTCTCCCTGTCCGAAGACAAGAGCACAGGCGACAGCCTGAAATTTAGCATCTGTGGGCACTGAGGCGTCCACTGCGACGACGAGAGTGTCGTCCTCGACCAAGGCAGAAGCCCAGGCCTTATCGAGGTCACTCCTGTAAGAGTTCCTCGCTCCATCCTCCTTAGAGGTGAGGCGATGAGAGGAAAAACGAGTGGGGAACAAATCCTTCACTCTGTTTCCAGGTGTGTTTTCTTCCCCAAAGGGGTCGAATTCATCGCCTGGTACGAGGGCCAGAGCTGAGGCCGAGGCGACAGATGGACCTTGCAGGTTGAGTGTGTCGAGCACGTTCCCTCCCCAGAGCCCTAGCTCATGAGAGTGGGTGGTGCCGACGTGATTAGGCCCTAGGATTGCTCTTAGGGGGTGTGATGGCGCCAATAAAGGGGTTCTGAAAACCCCTCTGTCGACCAAACGACGCAGTAACAGCTGCATAGGCAGCAATCCTGCGATACTTTCTAGACCACCAATCGGGGTGGTTCTGAATGCACCGAGGATCCAGCGTGCAGCAATTGACTGCACCTGGGCCAATGTTTTGATGACACCTTTGACGCGAGCGCCCTTGAAGTGCCAAAGTCTCAGTCCGTATGTCATGATGGGTACGACGCACGAACGGTACAACAGGCGTTTCTGCATAGGGGTTAGCCCCCTGACAGAATTGCCGAGCATTCCCATTGCCCTAGCGGTGGTAAGGGCTTTGGTGGAGTAGAATCGCGTATGCTCCTTGAAGGAGAGCTTACGGTCGAAGAAAAATCCGAGGTACCTCCAGGTAACCTTGGGTTTGAGAGGGGTGTTGCCCGTGTAAGGAGCGAAACCAAGATCAATGGGTAGGGGAGTGAATCTCCTCGCCCTTGAGAAGTGAAATATTTCCGACTTGTCGTGTTCGAGGACAAGCCCGAGTGAGGTGAACGCCTGGAAGATCCAGCCATACGCTTTTTTAAGGAGGGGGAGGTTATCCTCCAGCTGTGGAGAGCGGGCGATGAGGGTGCCATCGTCCACATAGGACATGAGGTCGACATCTCTGCCGACTTCGCTTCTTCTGAAGAGCTTTTTTTTTTTTTTTTTTTTGGATCAGAATTTATAACGCGGGGCTCGAGCGCAGTCCGCGGAGCAAGGTACAAACTTGGGTACTACTTTATCTACGTGTTCCCCTCGCCCATCTCCCACTCAGGTCCCCGTTTTAGCCACCTTTAGGCGGGCAGTTCCACAGACGTTGGCCTCTCAGCCAGGAAAGGCAATAATCTGGAGGGGGCGCCCCCCCTCCCGAAGTTAGCCATTAGATCGCCCCCTGGAGCAAACGGTCCCCCAGCCACATGTCCGACCAAGGCCAGACCAGGCGCAGCAGTGTTAATTCACCGTAAATCCCCCCTTGCGGGAGGAATAACCGTCTGCGTTTTTCCAGCCAACGAGGATTGACCACCCCAGACGAATGAGGTGGACCATCACCGTGTTGTGCACGAGTGACAGTAACAAGGCGGGTGGTTGTTCACCTGGTTATTCACCGTGACCGCCGTAAGTAGGGGGCCGAGACCCCCCTCGAGCAAATGCACCTATGTGCATGCACTCGATGACATCATCCCCCCCGCAGTGGGGGGAAGGTATAGGGAAGCGACACCATGTCACCATCCCGATAGTGGCCACCAGTTACTTGGTGGCCGTGAAGGTAGAGGGGGATAGCCCCCTGTACTAGTTGCGGCGCTGCTGTCCACGAGGACCTCGAGGACGACGGCGCCGTGCTGGGGACGGGGGTTCCCCAGATTGAGGCTCTGATTGAGCGGTGTGCACCGCCGCGTAGGAAGCCCGGAAGGCTGCCGGAGACGTGAGGTCGAGAGGTGTCGGAACGGCTGCTAGTTCCGCCGACATCGTCTCAGATAATCGCCAGGTGGTCGTGAATAATTCCCAGGCCATTTGGCGCCATGCGTTCCTCTCTGCAGGGGGAATGGCGGATGTACGGACGGTACCAATGAACATGGTCATCGCGTCGAGTTGGTGTAGCATGGCATGAGAGGTGGCTTCGATTTCCAGCCTCTCATTCACAGATAACGGCGCTTCGTCCTCCACCAACTCAGGGATGGGGGGCAAAGGCGGTGACGGGGCAGGGGATGCCTCCGGATAGAAGAGCTCAGCAATGCCGAGCTCCTGAGTGTACATGTCCTCGCGTTCGAGACTGCGAGTCCATCGTTTATGTGCGACATGGACGTCCTGCGCCCACAGCACACGGTCGATCGTTTGCCTCGAGGCTAGCTTGGGGCTGCTCTCGGCATAATTGAGGGCCTCCTGCATAGCAAGAGAATCCTCGTCATCCTCAGGGTCGGAGAGGTCTTCTCCAGCCCATAGATCTCTAACTGCCCGTAGGGCAGTAGCTACATCCGGATCGTCATGATCGTACCGGGTGTCGTAGTCTTGGACGTCATCGTCGTAGATGTCGCCCGTAATCAGGGAGGGGTCGTGTAGACCCCAGCGTGGTGTTTGGGCTCTAGTTCGCCGTTTAGGCATTGAGAGGGGAAGTTAGTGCTAGTAGGTGATAGTAGAAATCAAGATACGTAGCGTGCAATCGATAACAGCTGGTCCCTTATCTCTATTCCGGGTCCACCCGATACTGCCTCCGAACGCTCCGAGGGGGGGACAAGCCGCACATCCTGTAACCCAGTGGGAGAAGATTGAACCCGGGTCATACCACCCTAGAAGAGTGAGCACCGGAGGTAGAGAGTTGGTGGAGAGTGGCGGCCACCAAGGTGTCGACCTAGCCGCCAGGGGGCACCATCGCCCGGCCCCTTTTAACGATGGTGTATTCCAACGGGTAGTCAGTGTAGCTTGTCCCTAGTAGTAGTGACTCACATAGCATGGAGGCTAGAAGCCTCCCAGACAACTAGCAATCCAGTGATAACGTCCCTTCTCCCTAAGCCAGACCTCCCCCAACTAAACGAGTGTGTCGACTTGGGCGAGCGTTGAAGCAGGCATCCCACACCCACTCTAAGCCCCCAGAGGGACCCAGACTACTCTTTCATAAACGACACTCACCTAGTCAGGATCCTCGAAGCCCAGGAGAACGAGACAGATAGCAGCCATTGTCAAAAACAATGACCGGGGCATCCACGGAGATCGGATGGACGGATCTCTTAGCAAATCAGGGTAGGCCTGGAGACGCCGAGAGCGTTCGTGATGGTGAAATCCGATCGAAAATCGGACGAAAATTGAAGTGTCGACGTCGCATGCAACGTTGAGCAGAGGTGTTTACCACTATTTATGGTGGTTGTAACAAGTCAAGGAGCGTTGCCTACGACCCACTGCTGAACAACGGCAGGAAATTGCAGAACAACTGGGGGCGGTGCTGTATGCAGCGACCACGGTTGGATTTCACCGTGACTCGGGGAATACGACCCTCCGAAGAGCTATCGACAGGGCTGGCAGTTCAGGCAAGCGTCCTGCCACTACTGACCCCAACGACGTCCCAAGGATGGAGCACCTGGAGGGATGGGATGGGCCACGCCCCCCCCTCACAAATCTGTGAGGACACGAGGCCCGAAAGGGGCTCGACCTCTTCCTAAACCCCCGACAGGCGGCACTTCTTCGTCATGGGGTAGAGGACCTCCTCCCCCCGTGAACATGTCAACCAAGCCTTTGGGCAAGGGGACATTTGCTCAGGTCGCTCGCTTCCCTGGGGGGCGAGCACCTAACACATCCATGGACGGCCTTGTGCGACTAGCCAAGGCCTTCCCTGAGCTTCCAACCGACAAGCTAGCTGACATCCAGCAGCACGTCGGTCCATCCAGGCCCAAGGCTGCAAAGCCTTCGCCCACCGTCCATGGACCGTCACGAAGACAGGTCCTTGTTCACGTTCGACCCCCCCTCGAGGAGGGGACGAACCCTGCTGACTTCCTGGACCATGTCCGGACGACCTTAGGACTACACCACTCTAAGCTAGTGGCACAGTCTGCTTCCATGCATGCCGGGAACCTCTCGGTGTCAACTGACGTAGTGGCCTCGGACGAGGACCTACGATGCTTCAAGGAGGCGGCCCACAAGGCCTTCCCCTCTGCGCTCCAAATCGATGCAGCGTTACCGACGTCCACGTCTTACCTCAAGTTGGTAGACGTGCCCTACATTGCAAACGACAAGGCGATTACGCCTGATGTCGTCATAGCACACCTGGGGAAGTCAGGCATATCTGACCTCACCGTCCTGCAAGTCCCTCCATGGGTTGTCCATGATTCGAGAATGTCGGACACGTGCACCGTCTACCTTAACGTTGCTGACTCGGTCAGTGGCGCACGAGCGAAAGCTCTCATCGGACGTGGCGTACAATTTGGACGCTATGTCGCCTATGTTAGGGCAGCCAGGGCCAACCCTGGGCTCCCGCTATGCCAACGGTGCTGGAAGTGGGGCCACCCCACGCCGGCATGCAGAGCTCCACAGTCGAAATGTCCGATCTGTGCAGGCCCACACCGCAAGGAGCACCATCGTGCCCTAGCGGGGTGCTGTAAGGGAAACGCCAAGGCGAACCCTCCCATCCCAGCTACCCCAGAGGGGGCAGCATGTCCTCACCCGGCCAGGTGCCTAAACCGCCGGAAGAATCATGCATCTGACGATCGTCGGTGCAATTTTTGGCGACACCGCTTTGACCGTGACTGGATCAAAGCTCGCTACGATGAGGTGAGTGCTAAACGCAATTCTCGCTCCCCTCCTACTTACCATCCCGCAGGACGCGGTGGCCGAACGTAGATGAGGGACAGACTTAGATCTACCCCGCAGCTACGTATATTTAGTCAAAATGTGAACCGTAATTGGGGGTACATGGACTTGTTACTGGCAGATCTCAATGACGATTATGACTTGCTTTTCATCCAAGAGCCTCCTTGGCGATTAATAAGGCACGCCCCCTCTGCCCACAACAGGGAAGGGGACGAAGTTATAGGTGCACCAATGAGCCCAAATTGGGGAACCTTGGTGCGCCCATCAGGGATCGATTCCCCTCCACGCGTCGCTGTGTACTTTGCGAACAGCATCGCTAACTTAAGACCAGGTCTCAGACGAGACCTGATCGATAACCGTGACATCCTTCTGTTCTCATTGGGAATAGGGGAGGACGTCATGCTACTCGCTAACGTCTATTCAGACAGCCAACACTCTGCCATCACGCTCTTGTTTGAGAACGTCATGACAATCCCACGCTTACACTTCATGTGCGGCGATTTCAACGTGAGACACGCTTCCTGGGACCCCCAGGGGCCTGAGCACTCAATTCACGCTGACCACTTAGTGGAAACGACTACGGCATTAGGCCTGACTAGAGCCCTACCAGTAATGGAGGGCCCCACCCACTTCCCCCCTCAACAGGGCCTTCACCCCACGGTGATCGACCTAATGTTCGTACCTACAGATCTTAGATTTGTATTGTACTGTGAGATCGTACCTGAAGCCAGGGGGACGTCTGACCACGCTCCTCTGACGTTAGTGCTGCCTGGCCCGGGATCTCTGGTCCCGGTCACCAAGTGGTCCATCAAAAAAGGATCCGAGGAGGAAGCGTCATATCGTGAGGCTGTCTCCTCTGCTCTAAACCCGTGGCTAAACTGGCACAGAGAAACGTCGGCAGAAATCGATGACGTCGTTTCGGCGATATCAACGATTTTAAACAAGGCATGGGATAACCATGCCAAGGAATCTCGCCTCGGCAAGTCGTCCAAAGGTTGATGGACAGACGAATGCAGCGGCGCCCTAGACGCGTACAGGGCCTCCCGGGATGGGGAGGACTGGAAGCAGTATAGGAGAGTCATGCGACAAGCAAAGCGTGACTTTTTCGATGACCGTATCCAAGAAGTGGCTACGATGAATAGACGACCCTGGGATCTGATGTCCTGGACTCGTCAACGTAACCTTCCATCGTATGAGGCTATCTCCTATAGGGGAGAACCCTGCAACGATCTGGAATCTCTCTGGGCTGCCCTCGATGGGTCCTACAACGCTGCCTCAGATCGAGCTGTCGATCTGAGCCTCCTTGATGAACTCGATCCGGTGCCTGAAAGGGCCTGGATCCCGTTCTCCGTCATGGAAATGAAAGAAGCGCTCAACGCGTGCTCTTCCCGTTCCGCTCCAGGTCCCGACCATGTTACGTGGGCGCACCTAAAACACTGGTGTAGCAACCCAGAGGTGGCAGGGCTCATCACCCGCATCGCTGAGGCGTGCATCACTGCTGGCCACTGGCCAGCCCACTTTAAGGAATCCCTGTCGGTTATTATCCCGAAACCGGGGAAACTGAACTACTCCACTCCAAAGTCATTCAGGCCTATTGTGCTACTGAACACTCTGGGCAAATTGGTTGAAAAGATGTTGTCTAGGCGACTTCAGTTCGATGGCGTCGCACACGAGGCCTTCGAGCAAAACCAGTTCGGAGGTGTCGCCCAGCGTTCCACCGAGGACGCAGGAATCTACCTTACCCACCTGATTAGAGCAGGATGGGCCAAAGGGCTCAAAACGAGTGTTGTCACATTTGACATCACTCAGTTCTTTCCCTCCCTGAACCACCAGGTTCTGCTGGAGATCATCTCTCGGTCAGGGTTCCCTGCGCAAGTAGTGAACTTCTTCCGCTCATACCTAGTCGGTCGCAAAACGACCTACAAATGGAACGCTTTCTCATCTGGCTCCTTTGCAGCCGATGTGGGGGTGGGTCAAGGCTCTGCCTTGTCTCCTGTCTTGTCGGCGTTATATTTGACGCCCATCATGAGGCTCTTCAGGAGGAGCGAGATCGGCAGAGATGTCGACCTCATGTCTTATGTGGACGATGGCACTCTCATCGCCCGCTCCCCACAGCTGGAGGATAACCTCCCCCTGCTTAAAAAAGCATATGGCTGGATCTTCCAGGCGTTCACGTCCCTCGGGCTAGTCCTTGAACATGACAAGTCCGAAATCTTTCACTTCTCAAGGGCAAGGAGATTCACTCCCTTACCCATCGATCTTGGCTTTGCCCCATACACGGGCAATACCCCCCTCAAACCCAAGGTCACCTGGAGGTACCTTGGTTTTTTCTTTGACCGCAAGCTCTCCTTCAAGGAGCACACGCGGTTCTACTCCACCAAAGCCCTCACTACTGCGAGGGCGATGGGAATGCTCGGCAATTCTGTCAGAGGGTTAACCCCTATGCAGAAATGCCTCCTGTACCGTTCATGTGTCGTACCTATTATGACATACGGACTCAGACTATGGCACTTCAAGGGCGCTCGCGTCAAAGGTGTCATCAAAACGTTGGCCCAGGTGCAGTCCATCGCTGCTCGCTGGATCCTCGGTGCCTTCAGGACCACCCCTATCGGTGGCCTGGAAAGTATCGCCGGACTGCTGCCTATGCAGCTGTTACTGCGTCGTTTAGTCAACAGAGGGGCATTCAGGACCCCTCTATTGGCTCCATCACACCCCCTACGAGCTATCTTAGGGCCTAATCACGTCGGCACTACCCACTCACATGAGCTAGGACTCTGGGGAGGGAACGTGCTCAACACACTTAACCTGCAAGGTCCATCTGTCGCTTCGGCTGCAGCTCTGGCCCTCGTACCAGGCGATGAATTCGACCCCTTTGGGGAAGAAAACACACCTGGAAACAGAGTGAAGGACCTATTCCCCACTCGTTTCTCCTCTCATCGCCTCACCTCCAAGGAGGAAGGAGCGAGGAATTCTTACAGGTGTGACCTCGACAAGGCCTGGACTTCTGCCCAGGCAGAGGGTGACACTCTCGTCATTGCAGTGGACGCCTCGGTGCCCACTGATGCTAAATTCCAAGCTGTCGCCTGCGCTCTTGTCTTCGGACAAGGGGAACAGGTGGATCGCGTTGTATCAGCTTCTGGGAGGAGAACCCCCCCGGAAGTCGAACTCTTTGCTCTCCAACTGGGCGTCTCCGCTGCTTGCAGCAGGGGATGCAAAAAGTTGGTTATCTTCTCGGACTCTACTACGGGCATTGAGTCCCTAATTGATCCAAAACCACGCTCTGGGCAAATCTTTGCCCTGGACGCTTGTCGCTCTCTCCGCCCCTGGCTAGCTGGGGACGAGGAGAGAAACGTTACATTCTGGCATGTCCCCTCGAAATTCGAGTGGAACGTACACAAGATGGCTCATGATGTGGCTACATCTACCAAGATCTCCGTGGGCAGACACCCGCGGACGTCTTCAGACTACCTTAAAAACCAGGTCGAAAAGGCCGTTTGTAAGGATTGGCACACCCGGTTCGCAGATCCGGTGTATCGTGGTCGGCATTTCTACCAACTCAAAGGAGTAGGTGGAAAACTGGTACTACCCTCGACTCACAAAGGTGGGCCTTGGCTGAAAGTTATGGGGAACAACACTACGTTGACTTCCCGTTCAACTCGCATGATTACTGGCCATGCTCCCATAGGGGAGTATCGTCAACGCTTATCCCTCGACGGGGAATACCAATGTTGGTGCCTCGGTCCTGAGATCCAAACTCGAGACCATCTACTACGCGTCTGCCCTAAGGTGGATCGCAAAGAAACTTGCTCAAGCCCAGACTCCGTCGAAGGCTTCAACGAATTCATGGACAATAATCCTGCACTAGGATCGTTCAACTCACTTGCGTGGGATCCAGGATAAGTTGTGCGCGCAGGGCGTATGACCCCCGTCTGGTTCTGGCTAGTGTTATCGGTATGTCGGGGTGGCTGTAGAGCACCAGGCGAGTCCGTTAACCCTCATAAAGAGGGCCCACCCGTGTTCAGGAGCGACTGTCAGGGAGGGGGGACACGAAACTAGGTACTGGTTCGGGGAGGCGCCTGAGCGCTTCCAGATCCTCTGTCGGTTATGCGTTGCAGCGACTTCAGTCGACTACGCTCTCCTTTCCGAGCTGAGAGGCTCACGTCGGGGCAGCAGTATCCCCTAAATCTTGCACTCATACCCGTAGGGATCGGGGAACACGGCATCGTCAAGTCCGGGTTGTCGGTACGCCACCACTGGCAAGTCCGTTTACTCGATAAAGGGGGCCCCCTTAGTGGTCATCGCAGCTATCCAGGTGGTTGGTGCGAAGATTAGCAGGAGGAGGACTTGGGCTGGGCGTAGTGTACTCTGCTTGTACGTCTCTACCGCAGACTGCGACCGGGCACCGCGTTATAAATTTTTGATCCAAAAAAAAAAAAAAAAAAAAAAAACCAGGACCTGTCGTCTCGACGGTCCATGGACGGTAGGTGAAGGCTTTGCGGCTTTCAGTTTGGATAGGCCAACATGCTGCTGTATGTCAGCCAGCTTGTTGGTAGGAAGTTCAGGGAAGGCCTTGGCTAGTCGCACAAGGCCATCCATGGATGTGTTAGGTGCCCGCCCCCCAGGGAAGCGAGCGACCTGAGCAAAGGTCCCCCTGCCCAAAGGCCTGGTCGACCAGTTCACGGGGGGAGGTGGTCCTCGACCCCATGACAAAGAGACACCCCCTGCTGGGGGTTTTGGAAGAGGTCGAGCCCCTTTTGGGCCTCTGGTCCTCGCAGATTTGTGAGGGGGGGGGCATTGCCCATCCCATCCCTCCAGGTACTCCATCCTTGGGACGTCGTTGGGATCGTTGGTGATCATACCCGACCTAGGTCGTTTACTCCCCCCAGCCATCCTGTCTAGTGCTCTCCTGAGCGTGGCGCTCCCGGAGTTGCAATCGAGACCAGCCTCAGCAGCTGCTACCAGCACCGAGCCCAGTTGCTCTGCAATGTTCTGCCGTTCCTCAGCAGTAGGTCTCAGGACAATACAGAATCCTTCCGCATATTCCCCCAAGTCTTTGGCGAAGGTCTGGGGTCCACTCCAGTCATCGCTTGCCATCTCTGTATCCTGAATGACGTGGTGGGAAGAAAGATCAGCCCCCTTGTCAGCCCACTGCGAGGCAGGTGTCGAGGGAGTGGCAGGTGGTGCAGGAGATGCAGTGGCATCCCTGGAAGAATGTGCTGGCACACTGAAACACTGTGCATGCAGTGTAACGATGCCCGCCCCATATGGGGAGGGGGTTGGAGAACCTCTTTGGGTCCAGTGGGGACCCACTGAGGGAGCATTCTGTGAGGATCTGCGGCTCGAAGCGAGCCACAGAGAGTCAATGGGATTGTCGCCAGGAGTTCAAGGCGTACCCGATCTAGAGAGTCCCCCCTCATCCATCGCTTCGCTTGATCTCCCCCCTCTTCTACTAAATGAATCTGACATGCGTTGGTAAGAAGCTGGTTAAACCGGATCGCTGAGATTGTTGACAGATGGAGCCACAAAAGATGAAAATGGTGTCGACAATATTTTTGGTGGCTGTGCACATCGCGGTAACAAGACAAGAAGCGACGACATTGTCCCTAGTAGTAGTGACTCACATAGCATGGAGGTTGGAAGCCCCAGAGACGACCAGCAGTCCAGTAACAATGTCCCTCCCCCTGAGCCAGACCTCCCCCAACTAAACGAGTACGTCGACTTGGGCGAGCGTTGAAGCAGGCATCCCACACCTACTCTAAGCCCCCATAGGGACCTAGACTACTCTTTCATAGACACCACTCACCTAGCCAGGATCCTTGAAGCACAGGGGAACGAGATGAATAGCAGCCATTGTCAAAAACAATGACCGGGGCATCCCTGGGGATCGGATGGACGGATCGCTTAGCAAATCAGGCCAGGCCTGGAGACGCCGAGAGCAATCGTGATGGTGGAATCTGATTGAAAATCAGACAAAAATTGGAGTCTTGACGTTGCTACCAACATCGAGCAGGAGTGTTTACCACTGTTTATAGTGGTTGTAACAAGTCAAGGAGCGATGATGTCAAGGAGGCTGCTCACAAAGCATTCACCTACGTGCTGCAAGTAGACGCAGCGCTACCTACATCCACGTTGTACCTCAAACTGGTCGACGTGCCATTTATCGCTAATGACAAGGCCTTAACACCTGAAGTCATCATCGCACACTTGGGGAAGTCCGGAATATCAGACCTCACAGTGCTACAAGTGCCCCCACGGGTGATACGCGATTCGAAAATGTCGGACACGTGCACTGTATATCTCAACATCGCTGATTCAGTCAGCGGTGCACGAGCCAAGGCTCTCATCGGTCGTGGCGTCCAGTTTGCGGGTTACGTTGCTTATGTTAGGGCTGCCAGGGCAAACCCCGGCTTGCCTCTTTGCCAACGATGCTGGAAGTGGGGTCACCCCACCCCAGCATGCAGAGCTCCACACACCAAATGCCCAGTCTGTGCAGGCCCACACCGTAAGGAGCACCATTGTGCCCTTGCAGGGTGTTGCAAGGGAAATGCTAAGGCTAACCCTCCTGTCCCAGCGACCCATGAAGGGGCAGCCTGTCCTCACCCGGCTAGGTGCACAAACTGCTGGAAGAACCACGCATCTGATGATTGTCGGTGCAACTTTTGGCAACATCACTTTGACTGACTGGATCAAAGCTCGCTATGACGAGGTGAGTGTGAGACATAATTCTCATTGCCCTCCTGCTTACCATCCCACAGGACGCGGTGGCCGAACGTAAATGAGGGATAGACTTAGATGTACACCGCAGTTGTGCATATTTAGTCAGAATGTTAACCGTAATTGGGGGTACATGGACTCGCTACTGGCAGACCTTATAGATGATTATGATTTGCTGTTTATCCAAGAGCCTCCTTGGCAATTAATAAGATATGCCCCCTCTGCCCATAACAGGGAAGGGGAAGAAGTCATAGGTGCACCAATGAGTCCCAATTGGAGAATGTTGGTATGCCCATCAGGAATCGACTCCCCTCCACGCGTTGCTGTCTACTTTGCGAATAGCATCGCTAATCTAAGACTGGGTCTCAGACGAGATCTGATCGACAATCGTGACATCCTCTTGTTCTCATTGGGAATAGGAGAGGATGTCATGCTACTTGCTAACATCTATTCGGATAGCCAACACTCAGCCATCATGCTCTTATTTGAGAATGTCATGACAATCCCACACCTACACTTTATGTGTGGCAACTTCAACGCGAGGCATGCCTCCTGGGATCCCCAGGGGCCTGAACACTCAATCCATGCTGACCACTTAGTGGAAATGGCTACGGAATTAGGCGTTTTCAACTTTTGTAGCTCAATCTGTCCTCGATCTCAGTGATCCGGTATAACTAGCATCTTACCAACGCATGTCTGAAATGTTTTCTAGAAGAGGGGGGAGATCGGGTGAGGCGATGGACGAGGGGAGACCTTCCAGATCCAGTACACCCAGAACTCCTGGCGATGACCCAATTGATTCTCTGCCGCTCTCTTCGAGCCGCAGATCCACACAGAACACTCCCTCAGTGGGCCCACATAGGACCCAAAGAGGCTCTCCAACCCCCTCCCCCTACGGGGCGGGCATCGTCACACCGTGAGCACAACGATTCAGTGTGCCAGCGCTATCTTCCAGGGATGCTATGGCATCTCCTGCACCTCCTGCTACCCCTTCCACACCTGCCTCGCAGTGGGCTGATGAAGTGGCTGATAACCTTTCCCCCCATGTCATTCAGGACACGGAGATGGCTAGCGATGACTGGAGCGGACCCCAGACCTTCGCCAAAGACTTGGGGGAATATGCCGAAGGATTCTGGATCGTTCTGAACAGGACAGGATCCAGACGACCTACTGCTGAGGAACGGCAGCTTATTGCGGAACAACTGGGCTCGGTGCTGGTAGCAGCTGCCAAGGCTGGTCTCAATCGCAACTCGGGAAGCGCTACGCTCCAGGGAGCAATAGATAGGATGGTTGGGGGCAGTAGACAAATTAGGTCGGGCACTGTCACCAACGATCCCAATGATGTCCCAAGGACGGACTATCTGGAGGGATGGGATGGGCATCGCCCCCCCCCCTCACAAATCAGCAAGGACCCGAGGCCTGAAAGGGGCTTGACCTCTCCCTAAACCCCCAGCAGGGGGTGTCTCTTCATCATGGGGTCGAGGACCACCTCCCCCATGAACTGGTCGACCAGGCCTTCGGGCAGGGGGACCTTTGCTCAGGTCACTTGCTTCTCTGGGGGGCGAACACCTAACACATCCATGGATGGCCTTGTGCGTCTAGCCAAGGCCTTCTCCGAACTTCCAACCGACAAGCTGGCTGACATACAGCAGCATGTTGGTCCCTCTAAACCGAAGGCTACAAAGCCATCGCCTACTGTCCATGGACCATCGAGATGACAGGTCCTGGTCTACGTTTGTCCCCCCCTTGGAGTGGAGACAAACCCTGCTGACTTCCTGGACCATGTCCGGGCCACTCTCAGTCTGCACCACTCTAAACTAGTGGCCCAGTCCACATCGATGCATGCTGGTAACCTATCAGTAGCTACAGATGTTGTTGCCTCCGAGGAGGACCTTCGCTGTTTCAAGGAGGCTGCCCACAAGGCATTCCCTTTCACGTTGCAAGTGGATGCAGCGTTACCCACATCCACGTTGTACCTCAAACTGGTCAACGTGCCTTTTATTGCTAACGACAAGGCTTTAACGCCTGATGTTGTCATTGCACACTTGGGAAAGTCCGGAATATCGGACCTCACAGTTCTACAGGTCCCCCCATGGGTTGTATGTGATTCGAAAATGTCGGATACATGCACCGTCTACCTTAACATTGCTGACTCAGTCAGCAGTGCACAAGCCAAGGCTCTTATCGGTTGTGGCATCCAGTTTGGGCGCTATGTCGCTTATGTTAGGGCAGCCAGGGCAAACCCTGGCTGCCTCTGTGCCAACGATGCTAGAAATGGGGCCACCCCACCCCAGCATGCAGAGCTCCACAGACCAAGTGTCCGATTTGTGCAGGTCCACACCGTAAGGAGCACCATTGTGCCCTTGTAGGGTGCTGTAAGGGAAACACCAAGGTGAACCCTCCTGTCCCAGCTACCCCCGAGGGGGCAGCCTGTGCTCACCCAGCTAGATGCATAAACTGCCGGAAGAACCACGCATCCGACGATGGTTGGTGCAATTTTTGGCGACATTGCTTTGACCATGACTGGATCAAAGCTCGCTATGACGAGGTAAGTGCGAGATGCAATTCTCGCTCCCCTCCTTCTCACCATCCCGCAGGATGCGGTGGCCGAACGTAAATGAGGGACAGACTTAGATCTACCCCTCAGCTATGCATATTTAGTCAAAATGTAAACAGAAATTGGGGTTACCTGGACTCGTTACTGGCAGATTTTGTAGATGACTATGACCTGCTTTTCATTCAAGAGCCTCCTTGGCAATTAATAAGACACGTCCCTTCTGCCCACAACAGGAAAGGGGAGGAAGTTATAGGCGCACCAATGAGCCCAAATTGGGGAACTTTAGTGTGCCCATTGGGAATTGACTCCCCCCCACATGTGGCTGTTTATTTTGTGAACAGCATCCCTAATCTAAGACCGGGTCTCAGACGAGATCTGATCGACGATCATGACATCCTCTTGTTCTCACTGGGAATAGGAGAGGACGTCATGCTACTTGCTAACATCTATTTGGATAGCCAACATCGCTTCTTGTCTTCTTACTGCGACGTGCACAGCCACAAAAATTTTCGTCGACACCGTTTTCACTCTTTGCAGCTCAATCCGTCTACGATCTCAGTGATCCGGTATAACTAGCGTCTTACCAACGCATGTCAGAATCATTCTCGAAAAGAGGGGGGAGATCGGGCGAGGCGATGGATGAGGGGAGACCTTCTAGATCTGGTACGCCCAGAACTCCTGGCGACGACCCAATTGACTCCCTGCGGCTCTCTTCGAGCCACAGATCCACACAGAACGCACCCTCAGTGGGTCCTCACAGGACTCAAAGAGGCTCTCCAACCCCCTCCCCCTATGGGGTGGGCATCGTCACTCCGCGAGCACAGCATTTCAGCATGCCAGCGCTATCTTCCAGAGATGCAACTGCGTCTCCTGCACCTCCGGCTACCCCTTCTACACCCGCTTCGTGGGCTGATGAAGTGGCCGATAATCTCTCCTCCCACGTCATTCAGGACACGGAGATGGCTAGCGATGACTGGAGTGGACCCCAGACCTTCGCCAAGGACCTGGGAGAGTACGCTGAAGGATTCCGAGTTGTTCTCAACAGAACGGGATCTCGACGACCGACTGCTGAGGATCAGCAGCTCATAGCAGAACGACTGGGCTCGGTGCTGGTAGCAGCTGTCGAGGCTGGTATTGATCACGACTCGGGGAGCTCCTTCCTCCGGGGAGCAATAGACAGAATTTCTGGGGGCAGTAAACGACCTAGGTCGGGCACTGTCACCAACGATCCCAATGGGGAGCGCTTGGAGGGATGGGATGGGCAACGCCCCCCCCCTCACAAATCAGCGAGGACACGAGGCCCGAAAGGGGCTCGACCTCTTCCTAAACCCCCAACAGGGGGCGTCTCTTCATCATGGGGTCGAGGACCGCCTCCCCCCGTGAACTGGTCCACCAGGCCTTCGGGCAGGGGGACCTTTGCTCAGGTTGCTCGCTTCCCTGGGGGGCGAGCGCCTAACACATCCATGGATGGTCTTGTGCGTCTAGCCAAGGCATTCCCTGAACTTCCAACCGACAAGCTGGCAGACATACAGCAGCATGTCGGCCCCTCCAAACCGAAGGCGTCAAAACCTTCACCTACTGTACATGGACCGTCGAGACGACAGGTCCTTGTCCACGTTCGTCCCCCCCTTGGGGAGGAGACGAACCCTGCTGATTTCCTGGACCACGTCCGGACTACCCTCGGACTGCACCACTCCAAATTGGTGGCTCAGTCCGCATCGATGCACGCTGGTAATTTATCAGTAGCTACTGACGTTGTGGCCTCTGAGGAGGACCTTCGATGCTGCAAGGAAGCTGCCCACAAGGCGTTTCCTTTCGCGCTGCAAGTGGACGCAGCGTTACCCACATCCACGTCGTACCTCAAACTGGTCGACGTGCCATTCATTGCTAACGACAAGGCTTTAACGCCTGATGTCGTCATCGCACACTTGGGTAAGTCCAGAATCTCGGACCTCACAGTGCTCCAAGTCCCCCCCCGCGTAGTACGTGATTCGAGGATGTCGGACACGTGCACCGTATACCTCAACATCGCTGATTCAGTCAGTGGTGCACGAGCTAAGGCTCTTATCGGCTGGGGCGTCCAATTTGGACGCTACGTCGCTTATGTCAGGGCTGCCAGGGCGAACCCAGGCTTGCCCCTATGCCAATGCTGCTGGAAGTGGGGCCCCACCCCCGCATGCAGAGCTCCACAGACCAAGTGTCCGATCTGTGCTGGCCCACACCGCAAGGAGCACCACCGTGCCCTTGCTGGGTGTTGTAAGGGAAACGCTAAGGCTAACCCCCCCGTCCCAGCTACCCCTGAGGGGGCAGCATGTCCTCACCCGGCTAGGTGCTCAAACTGCCGGAAGAACCATGCATCCGACGATCGTCGATGCAATTTCTGGCGACACCGCTTTGACCGTGACTGGATCAAAGCTCGCTATGACGAGGTGAGTGCGAGACGCAAGTCTCGTTCTCCTCCTACTTACCATCCGGCAGGACGCGGTGGCCGAACGTAAATGAGGGATAGACTTAGATCTACACCGCAGCTACGCGTATTTAGTCAGAATGTTAACCGCAATTGGGGATACATGGACTCTCTTCTGGCTGATTTCGTAGACGACTACGATCTGCTTTTTATCCAAGAGCCGCCTTGGTGATTGATAAGACACGCCCCTTCTGCCCACAACAGGGAAGGGGAGGAAGTTATAGGCGCACCAATAAGCCCAAACTGGGGAACTTTAGTGCGCCCCTCGGGCATCGACTCCCCCCCACGCGTTGCTGTATACTTCGCGAACAGCATCGCTAATCTAAGACCAGGCCTCAGATGAGATCTGATCGACGATCATGACATCCTCTTATTCTCACTGGGAATAGGGGAAGACGTCATGCTACTCGCTAACGTGTACTCGGATAGCCAACACTCGGCCATCACGCTCTTATTTGAGAGTGTCATGACGATCCCACGCTTACACTTCATGTGTGGCGACTTTAACGTGAGACACGCCTCCTGGGACCCCCAGGGGCCTGCACACTCTATTCACGCTGACCACTTAGTGGAAACGGCTACGGCATTAGGCCTGACTAGAGCCCTACCAGTAGTGGAGGGCCCTACTCACTTCCCCCCTCAACAGGGCCTTCACCCCACAGTGATCGACCTGATGTTCGTACCTACAGATCTTAGATTTGTACTGTACTGTGAGATCGTACCTGAAGCCAGGGGGACGTCTGACCACGCCCCTCTGACATTAGTGCTGCCTGGCCCGGGATCTTTGGTTCTGGTCACCAAGTGGTCCATCAAAAAAGGATCCGAGGAGGAAGCATTGTATCGCGATGCTGTCTCCTCCGCTTTAACTCCGTGGCTAGACTGGCGCGGGGAAACGTCGGCAGAAATCGATGATGTCGTCTCGGCGATATCAACGATTTTAAACAAGGCATGGGAAGACCATGCCAAGGAATCTCGCCTCGGCAAGTCGTCCAAAGGGTGGTGGACAGACGAATGCAGCGGCGCCCTAGACGCGTACAGAGCTTCCCGCGATGAGGAGGACTGGAAGCACTACAGGAAAGTCATGCGACACGCAAAGCGTGATTTCTTCGACGACCGTATCCAAGAAGTGGCTACGATGAACAGACGACCCTGGGATCTAATGTCCTGGACTCATCAGCGCAACCTCCCGTCGTATGAGGCGATCTCCTATCGGAGAGAACCTTGCAACGACCTGGACTCTCTCTGGGCGGCCCTTGATGGGTCCTATAACGCTGCCTCAGATCGAGTAGTTGATCTGAGTATCCTTGATGGACTTGATCCGGTGCCTGAAAGGGCCTGGATCTCGTTCTCCGTTACGGAAATGAAAGAAACGCTAAATGCGTGTTCTTCCCATTCCGCTCCAGGTCCCGATCATGTTACATGGTCACACCTTAAACACTGGTGTAGCAACCCGGAAGTGGCAGGGCTCATCACCCGCATTGCCGAGGCGTGCATCACTGCTGGCCACTGGCCAGCTCACTTCAAGGAATCCCTGTCGGTTATCATCCCGAAACCAGGGAAACCTAATTACTCTACCCCTAAGTCATTCAGGCCCATTGTGCTCCTGAACACTCTGGGCAAATTAGTCGAGAAGATGTTGTCCAGGCGACTTCAGTTCGACGGTGTCGCACACGAGGCCCTCGAACAAAATCAGTTTGGAGGCGTCGCCCAGCGTTCCACTGAGGATGCAGGAATCTACCTCACCCATCTTGTAAGGGCAGAGTGGGCCAAAGGGCTCAAAACGAGTGTTGTCGCCTTCGACATCGCTCAGTTCTTCCCCTCCTTGAACCATCAGGTTCTGCTGGAGATCATTTCTCGGTCGGGATTCCCTGCGCAAGTGGTGAATTTCTTCCGTTCATATCTGGTCGGTCGGAAGACGACCTACAAATGGAACACTTTCTCATCTGGCTCCTTTGCAGCCGATGTGGGAGTGGGTCAAGGCTCAGCCCTGTCCCCTGTCTTATCGGCGTTATATTTGACGCCCATCATGAAGCTCTTCAGAAGGAGCGAAATCGGCAGAGATGTCGATCTCATGTCTTATGTGGACGATGGCACTCTCATCGCCCGCTCTTCACAGTTGGAGGATAATCTCCCCCTGCTCAAAAAAGCATATGGCTGGATATTCCAGGCGTTCACCTCCCTCGGACTTGTCCTTGAACACGACAAGTCCAAAATCTTTCACTTTTCAAGGGCGAGGAGATTCACTCCCTTACCCATAGACCTTGGCTTTGCCCCGTACACGGGCAACACCCCTCTCAAACCTAAGGTCACCTGGAGGTACCTGGGTTTTTTCTTCGACCGCAAACTCTCTTTCAAGGAGCACACGCGGTTCTACTCCACCAAAGCCCTCACCACTGCGAGGGCAATGGGAATGCTCGGTAATTCTGTCAGAGGGTTAACCCCTATGCAGAAATGCCTCCTGTACCGTTCATGTGTCGTACCTATTATGACATACGGACTCAGACTATGGCACTTCAAGGGCGCTCGCGTCAAAGGTGTCATCAAAACGTTGGCCCAGGTGCAGTCCATCGCTGCTCACTGGATCCTCGGTGCCTTCAGGACCACCCCTATTGGTGGCCTGGAAAGTATCGCCGGACTGCTGCCTATGCAGCTGTTACTGCGTCGTTTAGTCAACAGAGGGGCATTCAGAACCCCTCTATTGGCTCCATCACACCCCCTAAGAGCTATCTTAGGGCCTAATCACGTTGGCACTACCCACTCTCATGAGCTAGGACTCTGGGGAGGGAACGTGCTCGACACACTCAACTTGCAAGGCCCATCTGTCGCTTCGGCCGCAGCCTTGGCCCTTGTACCAGGCGATGAATTCGACCCCTTTGGGGAAGAAAACACACCTGGAAACAGAGTGAAGGATCTATTCCCCACTCGCTTTTCCTCTCATCGCCTCACCTCTAAGGAGGATGGAGCGAGGAATTCTTATAGGAGTGACCTTGATAAGGCCTGGGCCTCTGCCCAGGTGGAGGATAACACTCTAGTCGTTGCGGTGGACGCCTCGGTGCCCACAGATGCCAAGTTTCAAGCTGTTGCCTGCGCTCTTGTCTTCGGACAGGGAGAACAGGTCGATCGCATTGTCTCAGCTTCTGGGAGAAGAACCCCCCCGGAAGTCGAACTCTTCGCTCTCCAACTTGGCGTTTCCGCTGCGTGCAGCAGGGGATGCAAAAAGTTGGTTATCTTTTCGGATTCTACTACGGGCATCAAGTCCCTAATTGATCCAAAACCACGTTCTGGGCAAATCTTTGCCCTGGACGCTTGTCGCTCCCTCCGCCCCTGGCTAGCTGGGGACGAGGAAAGAAACGTCACATTCTGGCATGTCCCCTCGAAATGCGAGTGGAACGTTCACAAGATGGCTCACGATGTAGCTACATCTACCAAGATCTCCGTGGGCAGACAACCGCAGATGTCTCTAGACTACCTTAAAAACCAGGTCGAAAAGGCCGTTTGTAAGGATTGGCACACCCAGTTCTCAGACCCGGCATATCGTGGACGGCACTTCTACCAACTCAAAGGAGTAGGTGGAAAACCGGTACTACCCTCGACTCACAAAGGTGGGCCTTGGCTGAAAGTGATGGGAAGCAACACTACGTTGACTTCCCGTTCGACTCGTATGATTACTGGCCATGCTCCGATAGGGGAGTATCGTCAACGTCTATCCCTCGACGGGGAATACCAATGCTGGTGCCTTGGTCCTGAGATACAAACTCGAGATCACTTACTACGCATCTGCCCCAAGGTGGATCGCAAGGAAACTCGTGCAAGCCCCGACTCCGTCGAGGGCTTCCACGAATTCATGGACAATAACCCAGCCCTTGGGTCATTCAACTCACTTGTGTGGGATCCAGGATAGGTTGTGCGCGCAGGGCGTATGACCCCCGTCTGGTTCTAGCTAGTGTTATCGGTATGTCGGGGTGGCTGTTGGGCACCAGACGAGTCCGTTAACCCTCATAAAGGGGGCCCACCCATGTTCAGGAGTGACTGTCAGGGAGGGGGGACACGAACCTAGGTACCGGTTTGGGGAGGCGCCTGAGCGCTCTCAAATCCGCTGTCGGTTATGCGTTATGGCTTCGATGCTGTCTACGCTTTCCTTTCCGAGCTGAGAGGCTCACGTCGGGGCGGCAGTTTCCCCTAAATCTTGCACTCATACCCGTAGGGATTCGGGGACACGACATCGTCAAGCTCGGGTTGTCGGTATGCCACCACTGGCAAGTCCGTTTACTCGATAAAGGGGGCCCCCTTAGTGGTCATCGCAGTTATCCAGGTGGTTGGTGCGAAGATCAGCAGGAGGAGGACTTGGGCTGGGCGTAGTGTACTTCGTTTGTATGTCTCTACCGCGGACTGCGATCGGGCGCCGCGTTATAAACTTTTGACCCAAAAAAAAAAAAAAAAAAATTTGGATAGCCAACACTCAGCCATCATGCTCCTATTCGAGAACATCATGACGATCCCACAATTACACTTCATGTGTGGCAATTTTAATGTGAGGCACGCCTCCTGGGACCCCCAGGGGCCTGAACACTTGATCCATGCTGACCACTTAGTGGAAACGGCCACGGCATTAGGCCTGACTAGAGCCCTACCAGTAGTGGAGGGGCCCACCCACTTCCCCCCTCAACAGGGCCTTCACCCCATGGTGATCGACCTGATGTTCATACCTACGGATCTTAGATTTGTATTGTACTATGAGATAGTGCCTGAAGCCAGAGGGACATCTGACCACGCCCCCCTGACATTAGTGCTGCCTGGCCCGGGATCTTTGGTTCTGGTTACCAAGTGGTCCATCAAACAAGGATCCGAGGAGGAAGCATCATATCGAGATGCTGTCTCCTCCGCTTTAACTCCGTGGCTTGCCTGGCATGGAAATACTTCGGCAGAAATCAATGATGTCATCTCGGCAATATCAATGATTTTAAACAAGGCATGGGAAAACCACGCCAAGGAATCTCGCCTTGGCAAGTCGTCTAAAGGCTGGTGGACAGACAAATGCAGTGGTGCCTTAGATGCTTACAGAGCCTCCCGAGATGAGGAGGACTGGAAGCATTACAGGAAAGTCATGCGATCGGCAAAGCGCGACTTCTTCGATGACCGTATCCAAGAAGTGGCTACGATGAATAGATGACCCTGGGATCTGATGTCTTGGACTCGTCAATGTAACCTCCCATCGTACGAGGCAATCTCCTATTGGGGAGAACCTTGCAATGATCTGGATTCCCTCTGGGCTGCCCTTGATGGGTCCTATTTTTTTTTTTTTTTGGGTCAAAAATTTATAACACGGGGCTCGAATGCAGTCCATGGAGCGGGGGACAAACTTGGGTACTACTCTATCTACGTGTTCCCCTCGCCCATCTCCCACCCAGGTCCCCATTTTAGCCACTTTAGGCGGGCAGTGCCACAGACGTTGGCCTCTCAGCCAGGAAAGGCAATAATCTGGAGGGGGAGCCCCCCCTCCCGAAGCTAGCCATTAGGTCGTCAGCTAGTGCAGAACGGTCCCCCAGCCACATATCCAACCAAAGTCAGATCAGGCGCGGCCGTGTTAATTCACTGTAAATCCCCCCTTGCGGGAGGAATAACCGTCCGCATGTTCCCAGCCAACGAGGGTTGACCACCCCAGGCGAATGAGGTGGACCATCACTGTGCCTGCACACGAGTGACGAAAATGAGGTAGCTGGTTATTCACCTGGTTACTCACCGGAACTACCGTAGGCAGGGGGCCAAGGCCCCCCTTGAGCAAGTGCCAACACATGCACGCGCTCGATGACAACGTCCCCCCCACAGCGGGGAGAAGGTGTAGGGTAATGGCTAAGCGTCATTGTCCCAATAATGGCCACCACTCCTGTGATGGGCATATATGTGGAGGGGTGGTTCCCCTTTTTAGTAGCGACGCTGCTGTGCTCGAGGACCTCGAGGACGACGGCAACGTGCTGGGGCCGAGGGTTCCCCAGATTGAGGCTCTGATTGAGCTGCTAGCATCGCCGCATAGGAAGCTCAAAAGGCTGCCAGAGACGTGAGATCGAGAGGTGATGCGGCAGCTGCTAGTTCTGCCGACATTGTCTCAGACAATCGCCATGTGGCTGTGAATAATTCCCAGGCCATCTGACGCCATACGTTCCTCTCTGTAAGAGGGATGGCAGACACTCAGACAGTACCGATGAAAATCGTCATTGCCTCCAGTAGATGTAGAAAGCCATGAGAGGTGGCTGTTAATTCCGCCCTCTCATCTCTCGACAACAGAGGCTCATCCTCCACCAACTCTGGGATGGCGGATGAACCCGGTGAAGTGGGGAGGGGTGGCACAGATTGCTCCTGCTGCCCCTCTGGATAAAGGAGCTCGGCGATGCTGAGCTCCCGATTGTTGTTGGCCTCGAGCCCAAGCTCGAGAGCCAGATTACTCGTATCGTTGGCCACCTGCTGTGACCACAAGATGCAGTTTATGGTCTCCTGCGAGGCTAGCTCGGTGAGACCTGGGATAAATTCGACGTCTCCACCAATGGCAGAGTTGTCAACTTCTGATAGGTCGGAGGAGTCATCCTCCGACCATTGATTGTGGAGCTGGTTGTCCACATCAGAGTCCCATCCGCCCAAAGAGATGTGACCGAACTCTGGGAGATAGTTGTCGTCGAAGTCGGCAACATCGAAATTGGAGTGTAAGAGGGGGGCACACAGCGCCCCCCGGTGTCGAATTCGCGCTCTACAGTTTGCAGAGGGCATTGAGGATGATTTAGCAAAGTAGATGACAGTAGAAGTCAAGATACGTAGCGTGATAACAATAACAGATGGTCCCTTATCTCAATTCCGGATCCACCTGATATAGCCTCCGATCGCTCCAAGGGGACAGACAGGCCGCACATCCTGCTGTTGAGTGGGAGAAGATCGAACCCGGGTCATACCACCCCAAAGGAGTGAGCACCGGAGGTGAGAAGTTGGTGGTGAGTAGCAGCCACCAGAGCGTTGACCTAGCCATCAGGGGGCACCATCACCCGGCCCCTTTTAATGATGGTGTATTCCAACGGGTAGTCAGTGTAGCATGTCTCTAGTAGTAGAAACTCACAAAGCATGGAGGCTGGAAGCCCCCCAGGTGACCAGCAGTCCAGTGAGAGTGTCCCTCCTCCTAAGCCAGACCTCCCCCAACTAAACGAATGCGACGACATGGGCGAGCGTTGAAGTAGGCATCCCACACCCACTCTGAGACCCCAAAGGGACCCAGACTACTCTTTCACTGACAACACTCACCTAGCCAGGATCCTCGAAGCCCAGGAGAACGAGACAAATAGCAGACACTGTCAGAAACAGTGCCCGAGGCATCCACAGAGATCGGATGGACAGATCCCTTAGCAAATCAGGCTATGCCTGGAGACGCCGAGAGCATTTGTGATGGTGAAATCCGATCGAAAATCGGACCGAAATTGCAGTCTCGACATTGCTACCAATGTCGAGCAGGAATGTTTACCACTGTTTATGGTGGTTGTAACAAGTCAAGTAGTGCATTGATCGGTCCTATAACGCTGCTTCAGATCGAGTAGTCGATCTGAGCATTCTTGATGAACTCGATCCGGTGCCTGAAAGGGCCTGGATCCCATTCTCCATCACGGAAATGAAAGAAGCGCTAAATGCATGTTCTTCCCGTTCTGCTCCAGGTCCCGATCATGTTACGTGGTCACACCTAAAACACTGGTGTAGCAACCCAGAAGTGGCAGGGCTCATCACCTGCATTGCTGAGGCGTGCATCACTGCTGGCCATTGGCCAGCTCACTTTAAGGAATCCCTGTCAGTTATCATCCCGAAACCAGGGAAACCTAATTACTCCACCCCAAAGTTGTTCAGGCCCATCGTGCTCCTGAACACTCTGGGCAAGTTAGTCGAAAAAATGTTGTCTAGACAACTCCAATTCGACGGTGTCGCACACAAGGCCTTCGAGCAAAATCAGTTCGGAGGTGTCGCCCAGCATTCCACTGAGGACGCAGGAATCTACCTTACCCACCTGGTCAGAGCAGGGTGGGCCAAGGGGCTTAAAACGAGTGTTGTCACATTTGACATCACTCAGTTCTTTCCCTCCCTGAACCACCAGGTTCTGCTGGAGATCATCTCGCGGTCAGGATTCCCTGCACAAGTTGTGAATTTCTTCCGTTCATACCTGGTCGGTCGCAAAACAACCTACAAATGGAACACTTTCTCATCTGGCTCCTTTGCAGCCGACATGGGAGTGGGACAAGGCTCCGCCCTGTCCCCAGTCTTATCGGCATTATATCTGACGCCCATTATAAAACTCTTCAGAAGAAGTGAAATCGGCAGAGATGTCGATCTCATGTCCTATGTGGACGATGGCACCCTCATTGCCCACTCTCCACAGTTGGAGGATAACCTCCCCCTTCTCAAAAAAGCGTATGGCTGGGTCTTCCAGGCATTCACCTCCCTCGGACCTGTCCTTGAACATGACAAGTCCGAAATATTCCACTTCTCAAGGGCAAGGAGATTCACTCCCTTACCCATTGACCTCGGCTTTGCTCCTTACACGGGCAATACCCCCCTCAAACCCAAAGTTACCTGGAGGTACCTTGGATTCTTCTTTGACCGCAAACTCTCCTTCAAGCAGCATATGCGGTTCTACTCCACCAAAGCCCTCACCACAGCGAGGGCAATGGGAATGCTCGGCAATTCTGTAAGAGGGCTTCCCCCCATGCAGAAACACCTCTTATACTGTTCATGCGTCATGCCCATCATGACATATGGATTGAGACTCTGGCACTTCAAAGGCACTCGCATCAAAAGTGTCATCAAAACATTGGCCCAAGTGCAGTCCATTGCTGCTCATTGGATCCTTGGTGCATTTCGGACCACCCCTATCGGTGGTCTGGAAAGTATCGCAGGACTGCTGCCTATGCAGCTGTTACTGCATTGTCTAGTCAATAGGGGAGTATTCCGGACCCCCCTACTGGCCCCATCACACCCCCTAAGAGCAATCTTAGGGCCCAATCATGTCGGCACTACCCACTCTCATGAGCTAGGACTCTGGGGAGGAAACATGCTTGACACACTCACCCTACAGGGTCCATCTGTTGCTTCGGCTGCAGCTTTGGCCCTTGTACCAGGCGATGAGTTCGACCCCTTTGGGGAAGAAAACACACCTGGGAACAGAGTGAAGGATCTATTCCCCACTCGCTTTTCCTCTCATCGCCTCACCTCCAAGGATGGAGCGAGGAATTCTTACAGGAGTGACCTCGACAAGGCCTGGGCCTCTGCGCAGGTAGAGGATGACACTCTCATCGTTGCAGTGGATGCTTTGGTGCCCACAGATGCTAAATTTGAAGCTGTCGCCTGCGCTCTTGTCTTCGGACAGGGAGAACAGGTAGATTGCATTGTCTCAGCTTCTGGGAGGAGAACCCCCCCAGAAGTCGAACTATTTGCTCTCCAATTGGGTGTATCCTCTGCGTGTAGCAGGAGATGCAAAAAGTTGGTTATATTCTCGGATTCTACCATGGGCATTGAGTCCCTAATTGATCCAAAGCCACGTTCTGGGCAAATCTTTGCCCTGGATGCTTGTTGCTCTCTTTGCCCCTGGCTAGCTGGGGATGAGGAGAGAAATGTTACATTCTGGCATGTCCCCTCGAAATTTGAGTGGAACGTGCACAAGAAGGCTCACGATGTAGCTACATCCACCAAGATCTCTGTGGGCAGACACCCGCGGACGTCTTTAGACTACCTTAAAAATCAGGTCGAAAAGGCCCTTTGTAAGGATTGGCACACCCAGTTCTCAGATCCGGCGTATCATGGTTGGCATTTCTACCAACTCAAAGGAGTAGGCGGAAAACCGGTATTACCCTCGACTCACAACGGTGGGCCATGGCTGAAAGTAATGGGAAACAACACTATGTTGACTTCCCGTTCAACTTGCATGATCACTGGCCATGCTCCTATAGGGGAGTATTGTCATCATCTCTCCCTTGACGGGGAGTACCAATGTTGGTGCCTTGGCCCTGAGATACAAACTCGGGACCATTTGCTACGCGTCTGCCCTCAGGTGGATCGCAAAGAAACTCGTGCAAGCCCAGACTCTGTCGAAGGCTTCCACGAACTCATGGACAATAACCTGGTCCTAGGGTCGTTCAACTCACTTGCATGGGATCCAGGATAGGTTGTGCGTGCAGGGCATATGACCCTTGTCTGGTTCTGGCTAGTGTTATCGGTATGTCGGGGTGGCCGTAGGGCACCAGATGAGTCCATTAACCCTCATAAAGGGGGCCCACCCATGTTCAGGAGCGACTGTCAGGGAGGGGGGACACGAAACTAGGTACTGGTTCGGGGAGGTGCCTGAGCGCTTCCAGATCCTCTGTTGGTTATGTGTAACGGCGACTCGTTTGACTACGCTTTCCTTTCCGAGCTGAGAGGCTCACGTCGGGGCGGCAGTTTCCCCTAAATCTTGCACTCATACCCATAGGGATTTGGGGAACATGTCATCGTCAAGCTCGGGTTGTCGGTACGCCACCACTGGCAAGTCCATTTACTCAATAAAGGGGGCCCCCTTAGTGGTCATCGCAGCTATCCAGGTGGTTGGTGTGAAGATTAGCAGGAGGAGGACTTGGGCTGGGCATAGTGTACTCTGTTTGTATGTCTCTACCGCGGACTGCGATCAGGCGCCGCATTATCAATCTTTGACCCAAAAAAAAAAAAAAAAAAAAGTGAGAACAAGAGAATGTCACGATCGTCGATCAGATCTTGTCTGAGACCCAGTCTTAGATTAGCGATGCTGTTCACAAAGTAAACAGCCACGCGTGGAGGGGAGTCAATTCCCGATGGGCGCACTAAGGTTCCCCAGTTTGGGCTCATTGGTGCGCCTATAACTTCTTCCCCTTCCCTGTTGTGGGCAGAAGGGGCGTGTCTTATTAATTGCCAAGGAGGCCTTGAATGAAGAGCAGGTCATAGTCATCTATGAAGTCTGCCAGTAACGAGTCCATGTAACCCCAATTTCTGTTTACATTTTGACTGAATATGCGTAACTGCAGTATAGATCTAAGTCTGTCCCTCATTTATGTTCTATAAGGGCAACCTAAGCCTCTAGCAAAGGGAAATCCGAAGTTAAAATTATACTACATAATACAGGCATTGGGGACACACCTAGCAAAGGGAAATCCGAAGAGAAAACTCTAAGGATCCCCTTGCTGATGCCCAGTTTATGTGAAGACGACAAAAATCAAATATAACCTAAAAATAGAAAAAGGCGGAGATAGGCGGATCAAGGCCGCTGAATGACATCATACCAAGGGGTATGTGTCAGAAGGGGTACTCCGCCTCTAAATATAAAAGTGTCAACATGTACAAACATGATAGCAAGGGAAAGTTAGTAATAAAATCCGGAAAAATCATAGAAAATGAAGAATAGAAGGAAATGAGGTGGGGAAAAATATAGGACAAACATAAAAAATAAGAAAAAACACACAGGGCACCCCCCTAGTCCCCTTACACGTTCAGCCACCACATCCTGCGGGATGGTGAGCAGGGGGGGAGCAAGAATTGCGTCTCGCACTCACCTCGTCATAGCGAGCTTTGATCCAGTCACAGTCAAAGCAATGTCGCCAAAAGTTGCACCGATGATCGTCAGATGTGTGGTTCTTCTGGCAGTTTATGCACCTAGCCGGGTGAGGACAGGCTGCCCCTTCAGGGGTAGCTGGGACAGGAGGGTTAGCCTTAGCATTTCCCTTGCAACACCCTGCAAGGGCACAATGGTGCTCCTTACGGTGTGGGCCTGTACAGACCGGGCATTTGGTCTGTGGAGCTCTGCATGCTGGGATGGGGTGACCCCACTTCCAGCATCGTTGGCAAAGAGGCAAGCCAGGGTTTGCCCTGGCAGCCCTAACATAAGCGATGTAACGCCTGAACTGGACACCACGACCGATGAGAGCCTTGGCTCGTGCACCGCTGACTGAATCAGCGATGTTGAGATATACAGTGCATGTATCCGAGATTTTCAAATCGCGTATCACCCATGGGGGCACTTGTAACACTGTGAGGTCCGATATTCCGGACTTCCCCAAGTGTGCGATGACGACTTCAGGTGTTAGGGCCTTGTCATTAGTAATAAATGGCACATCGACCAGTTTGAGGTATGACGTGGATGTAGGTAGCACTGCGTCTACTTGCAGCACGAAGGGGAATGCTTTGTGAGCAGCCTCCTTGAAGCAATGAAGGTCCTCCTCGGAGGCGACAATGTTGGTAGCTACTGATAGGTTACCAGCATGCATCAATGCAGACTGGGCCACTAGCTTAGAGTGGTGCAGACCGAGGGTGACCCGGACATGGTCCAGGAAATCAGCAGGGTTCGTTTCTGCCCCAAGGGGAGGACGAACGTGTACCAGGACCTGTCGTCTCGATGGTCTGTGGACGGTAGGTGAAGGCTTTGCAGCTTTCAGTTTGGAGGGGCCGACATGCTGCTGTATGTCAGCCAGCTTGTCGGTAGGAAGTTCAGGGAAGGCCTTGGCTAATCGCACAAGGCCATCCATGGATGTATTAGGTGTTCGCCCCCCAGGGAAGCGAGCAACCTGAGTGAAGGTCCCCTTGCCTGAAGGCCTGGTCGACCAGTTCACGGGGGGAGGCGGACCTCGACCCCATGATGAAGAGACGCCCCCTGCTGGGGGTTTTGGAAGAGGTCGAGCCCCTTTCGGGCCTCTGGTCCTCGCAGATTTGTGAGGGGGGGGGCATTGCCCATCCCATCCCTCCAGGTACTCCATCCTTGGGACGTCGTTGGGATCATTGGTGATCGTACCCAACCTAGGTCATTTACTCCCCCCAGTCATCCGGTCTAGTGCTCTCTGGAGCATAGCACTCCCAGAGTCGCGATCGAGACCAGCCTTGGCAGCTGCTACCAGCACCGAGCCCAGTTGCTCCACAATGTTCTGCCATTCCTCAGCAGTAGGTCTTCTTTTTTTTTTTTTTTTTTTGGGTCAAAAGTTTATAACGCAGCACCTGATTGCAGTCCGCAGTAGAGACATACAAACGAAGTACACTACTATGCCCAGCCCAAGTCCTCCTCCTGCTGATCTTTGCACCAACCACCTGGATAGCTGCAACGACCACGAAGGGAGCCCCCTTTATCGAGTAAATGGACTTGCCAGTGGTGGCATACCGACAACCCGGACTTGACAATGTTGTGTTCCCCGAATCCCTACGGGTATGTGTGCAAGATTTAGGGGAAACTGCCACCCCGACATGAGCCTCTCATCTCGGAAAGGAGGGCGTAGTCAGCGTTGAAGCTGTAACGCGCAACCGATAGAGGATCTGAAAGCACTCAGGCGCCTCCCCGAACCGGTATCTAGTTTCGTGTCCCCCCTCCCTGACAGTCGCTCCTGAACACGGGTGGGCCCCCTTTATGAGGGTTAACGGACTCGTCTGGTGCCCTACAGCCACCCCAACATACCGATAACACTAGCCAGGACCAGATGAGGGTCATATGCCCTGTGTGCACAACCTATCCTGGATCCCACGCAAGTGAGTTGAACAACCCGAGGACTGGGTTATTGTCCATGAATTCATGGAAGCCTTCAACAGAGTCTGGGCTTGCACGAGTTTCTTTGCAATCCACCTTGGGGCAGATGTGTAGCAAATGGTCTCGAGTTTGTATCTTGGGGCCAAGGCACCAACATTGGTACTCCCCGTCGAGGGAGAGACGGTGACGATACTCCCCTATAGGAGCATGACCAGTGATCATACGAGTTGAACGGGAAGTCAACGTAGTGTTGTTTCCCATTACTTTCAGCCAAGGCCCACCTTTGTGAGTCAAGGGTAATACCGGTTTTCCGCCTACTCCTTTGAGTTGGTAGAAATGCTGTCCATGATACGCCGGATCTGAGAACCGGGTGTGCCAATCCTTGCAAACAGCCTTTTCAACCTGGTTTTTAAGGTAATCTAAAGACGTCCGCGGGTGTCTGCCCACGGAGATCTTGGTGGATGTAGCTACATCGTGAGCCTTCTTGTGCACGTTCCACTCGAACTTCGAGGGGACATGCCAGAATGTTACAGTTCTCTCCATGTCCCCAGCTAGCCAAGGGCAAAGAGAGTGACAAGCATCCAGAGCAAAGATTTGCCCAGAGCGTGGTTTTGGATCTATGAGGGACTTGATGCCCGTGGTAGAATCTGAGAATACCACCAACTTTTTGCATCCCCTGCTGCACGCAGTGGATACGCCAAGTTGGAGAGCAAAGAGTTCGACTTCCGGGGGGGTTCTCCTCCCAGAGGCTAAGACAACGCGATCTACTTGTTCCCCCTGTCTGAAGACAAGAGCGCAAGCAACAGCTTGGAATTTAGCATCTGTGGGCACCAAAGCGTCCACTGCAACGATGAGAGTGTCATCCTCTACCTGCGCAGAGGCCCAGGCCTTGTCGAGGTCACTCCTGTAAGAATTCCTCGCTCCATCCTCCTTGGAGGTGAGGCGATGAGAGGAAAAGTGAGTGGGGAATAGATCCTTCACTCTGTTCCCAGGTGTGTTTTCTTCCCCAAAGGGGTCGAACTCATCGCCTGGGCCAAGGGCCAAAACTGCAGCCGAAGTGACAGATGGACCCTGTAGGGTGAGTGTGTCGAGCATGTTTCCTCCCCAGAGTCCTAGCTCATGAGAGTGGGTAGTGCCAACATGATTGGGCCCTAAGATTGCTCTTAGGGGGTGTGATGGGGCCAGTAGGGGGGTTCGGAATACTCCCCTATCGACTAGATGACACAGTAACAGCTGCATAGGCAGCAGTCCTGCGATACTTTCCAGACCACCAATAGGGGTGGTTCTGAATGCACCGAGGATCCAACAAGCAGCAATGGACTGCACTTGGGCCAATGCTTTGATGACACCTTTGACGTGAGCGCCTTTGAAATGCCAGAGTCTCAATCCGTATGTCATGATAGGTACGACACACGAGCGGTACAGAAGGCGTTTCTGCATAGGGGTTAGCCCTCTCACAGAATTGCTGAGCATTCCCATCGCCCTTGCAGTGGTAAGGGCTTTGGTGGAGTAGAACCGCGTATGCTCCTTGAAGGATAGTTTGCGGTCGAAGAAAAATCCACGGTACCTCCAGGTAACTTTGGGTTTGAGGGGGGTATTGCCCATGTAAGGAGCAAAGCTGAGATCAATGGGTAAGGGAGTGAATCTCCTCGCCCTTGAAAAGTGGAATATTTCCACGCTCCTTGACTTGTTACAACCACCATAAACAGTGGTAAATACTCCTGCTCGATGTTGGTAGCAACGTCGAGACTGCAATTTTTGTCCGATTTTCGATCGGATTTGACCATCATGAACACTCTCGGCGTCTCCAGGCCTGGCCTGATTTGCTAAGAGATCCATCCATCCAATCTCCGTGGATGCCCCGGTCATTGTTTTTGACAATGGCTGCTATTTGTCTCGTTCTCCTGTGCTTCAAGGATCCTGGCTAGGTGAGTGGTGTTGACAAAAGAGTAGTCTGGGTCCCTATGGGGGCTTAGAGTGGGTGTGGGATGCCTACTTCAATGCTCACCCAAGTTGTCGCATTCGTTTAGCTGGGGGAGGTCTGGCTTAGGAGGAGGGACATTTTCACTGGACTGTTGGCCGTCTGTGAGGCTTCCAACCTCCATGCCCTGTGAGTCTCTAGTACTAGAGACATGCTACACTGACTACCCACTTGGAATACACCATCTTTAAAAGGGGCCGGGTGACAGTGCCCCCTGAGGGCTAGGACAACACTCTGGTGGCCGCTTTTCACCACCATCATCATACCTCCAGTGCTTAAACACCCTTGGGGTGTTACAACCTGGGTTCAATCGTCCCTCCCAATTGGCAGCAGGATGTGTGGCCTGCATGCCCCCTCGGAGCATCTGGAGGCTGTGTTGGGTGGACCCGGAACTGAGATAAGGGACCAGCCATTATTGATTCCATGCTACGTATCTTGACTTCTACTCTCATCTACCATTGCTAATTCACCCTCAATGCCCTCTTCAAACCATAGAGTGCGACCTCGACACTGGGCGGCGCATGGCGACCCCCTTCTATATACAAATGTTGATGTCACAGACTTTGATGACAACTACCTCCCAGAGTTCAGACACATCTCCTTGAGCGGATGGGACTCTGATGTGGCTAACCAGTTCCACAATCTTTGGGCGGAGGATGACTCCTCCGACCTGCCAGACGACAATGACGGCTCTGCCACCGGCGGAGACGTTGAATTCATTCCGGGTCTCACCGAGCTAGCCTCGCAGGAGACGATAAACTGCTTCTTGGCATCACAAGTGATAGCCGATGAGGTGCATGATCTGGCTCTCGAGCTTGGGCTCGAGGCCAACAACAGTCAAGAGCTCGGCATTGCCGAGCTCCTCTATCCAGAGGGGCAGCAGGAGCAATCTGCGCCGCCCCTCCCCACATCACCAGGTTCATCCGCCATCCCAGAGTTGGTGGAGGATGAGCCTCTGTTGTCGAGAGATGAGAGGGTGGAAATAACATCCGCCTCTCATGGCTTTCTACACTTACTGGAGGCTATGACGATCTTTGTCGGTACCGTCCAAGTATCCGCCGTTCCGCTCATAGAGAGGAACATTGTCTGAGCCAATGTCGGCAGAACTAGCAGCTGCCGGATTGCCTCTCGATCTCACATCACTGGCAGCCTTCAGGGCTTCCTACGCGGCTAGGCAGGCAGCTCATGCAGAGCTCCATCATGAGGAACCCTCATCCTCATCACGATGCCGTCATCCTCGAGGTCCTCGGAGACAGCCGCGCCGCAACCAATAGGGGAACACCCCTCCACAACCATGCCCACCAAATAATTGGTGGCTGATATCGGGATAGTGACATGTTGTCACTTCCCTCCACTTTCCCCCCACTACGGGGGGGACATTGTCATTGAGTGCATGCACATGTCGGCAGTTGCTCGAAGGGGGGCCTTAGCCCCCTACCTATGGTAGTTCCGGTGAATAACCAGGTGAACAACCAGCTACCACATCTCTGTCACTCGTGTGCAAGCATGGTGATGGTCCACCCCGTTTGTCTGGGGTGGTCAGTCCTCATTGGCTGGAAGTAGGCAATCAGTTATTCCTCCCGCAAGGGGGGATTTACGGTGAATTGACACCACTGCGCCTGATCTGACTTTGGTTGGATATGTGGCCGGGGGACCGGTTGGTACCAGCGGGCAATGTAATGGCTAGCTTTGGGAGGGGGAGGCTCCCCCTCCAGATTATTGCCTTTCCTGGCTGAGAGGCCAACGTCTGTGGCACTGCCCACCTAAAGTGGCTAAAACAAGGACCTGGGTAGGAGATGGGTGAGGGGAAGTGTAGTTATAGTAGTACCCAAGTTTGTATCATGCTCCACGGACTGCGATCGAGCCCTGCATTATAAATTGTTGACCCAAAAAAAAAAAAAAGTGGAATATTTCAGACTTATCATGTTCAAGGACAAGTCCAAGGGAGGTGAATGCCTGGAAGATCCAGCCATATGCTTTTGTGAGAAGGGGGAGGTTGTCCTCCAACTGTAGAGAGTGGGCGATGAGGGTGCCATCGTCCACATAGGACATGAGATCGACATCTCTGCCGATTTCACTTCTTCTGAAGAGTTTCATAATGGGCATTAGATATAACACCGATAAGACTGGGGACAGGGCAGAGCCCTGTCCCACTCCCATGTCGGCTGCAAAGGAGCCAGACAAGAAAGTGTTCCACTTGTAAGTCGTTTTACGACCGACGAGGTATGAACAGAAGAAATTCACTACTTGAACAGGGAATCCCAACCGCAAAATGATCTCCAACAGAACTTGGTGGTTCAGGGAGGGAAAGAACTGAGCGATGTCGAAGGCGACAACACTCGTTTTGAGCCCCTTGGCCCATCCTGCTCTGACCAGGTGGGTAAGGTAGATTCCTGCATCCTCAGTGGAACGTTGGGCGACACCTCCAAACTGGTTTTGCTCGAAGGCCTCGTGTGCGACACCGTCGAATTGGAGTCATCTAGACAACATTTTTTTGACTAATTTGCCCAGAGTGTTCAGTAGCACGATAGGCCTGAACGACTTTGGGGTGGAGTATGTTGAAATTGCCACACATGAAGTGTAGGCGAGGGATTGTCATGACGTTCTCGAATAAGAACGTGATAGCTGAGTGTTCATCACTTCTTGTCTTCTTACCGTGACGTGCACAGCCACAAAAATCCTCGTTGACACCGTTTTCAACTTTTGTAGCTCAATCCGTCCTCGATCTCAGCGATCTGGTATAACTAACATCTTACCAATGCATGTCTGAAACATTTTCTAGAAGAGGAGGGAGATCGGGTGAGGCGATGGACGAGGGGAGACCTTCCAGATCTGGTACACCCAGAACTCCTGGCGATGACCCAATTGATTCCCTGCGGCTCTCTTTGAGCTGCAGATCCACACAGAACACTCCCTCAGTGGGCCCACATAGGACCCAAAGAGGCTCTCCAACCCCCTCCCCCTATGGGGCGGGCATCGTCACACCAGGGGCACAACAATTCAGTGTGCCAGCGCTATCTTCCAGGGATGCTACGGTGTCTCCTGCACCTCCTGCTACCCCTTCCACACCTGCCTCGCAGTGGGCTGACGAAGTGGCTGATAACCTTTCCCCCCATGTCATTCAGGACACGGAGATGGCTAGCGATGACTGGAGTGGACCCCAGACCTTTGCCAAAGACTTGGGGGAATATGCTGAAGGATTCCGGATCGTTCTGAACAGGACGGGATCCAGACAACCTACTGCTGAGGAACGGCAGCTTATTGCGGAACAACTGGGCTCGGTGCTGGTAGCAGCTGCCGAGGCTGGTCTCGATTGCAACTCAGGAAGTGCTACGCTCCGGGGAGCAATAGATAGGATGGTTGGGGGCAGTAAACGACCTAGGTCAGGCACTGTCACCAACGATTCCAATGATGTCCCAAGGACGGACTATCTGGAGGGATGGGATGGGCATTGCCCCCCCCCTCACAAATCAGCAAGGACCCGAGGCCCGAAAGGGGCTCGACCTCTCTCTAAACCCCCAGCAGGGGGTGTCTCTTCATCATGGGGTCGAGGACCACCTCCCCCCGTGAACTGGTCGACCAGGCCTTCGGGCAGGGGGACCTTTGCTCAGGTCACTCGCTTCCCTGGGGGGCGAGCACCTAACACATCCGTGGATGGCCTTGTGCGATTAGCCAAGGCCTTCCCTGAACTTCCAACCGACAAGCTGGCTGATATACAGCAGCATGTCAGTCCCTCCAAACCGAAGGCTGCGAAGCCATCACCTACTGTCCATGGACCGTCAAGATGACAGGTCCTGGTCCACATTTGTACCCCCCTGGGGGTGGAGACGAACCCTGCTGACTTCCTGGACCATGTCCAGGCCACTCTCGGCCTTCACCACTCTAAACTAGTGGCCCAGTCTGCATTGATGCATGCTGGTAATTTATCAGTAGCCACAGACATTGTTGCCTCTGAGGACCTTTGTTGCTTCAAGGAGGCCACCCACAAGGCGTTCCCGTTCGCATTGCAAGTGGATGCAGCGCTACCCATGTCCATGTCATACCTTAAATTGGTCGACATGCCATACATAGCTAACGACAAGGCCCTAACGCCTGATGTCGTCATTGCACACTTGGGAAAGTCCGGAATATCGGACCTCACAGTACTACAGGTGCCTCCACTGGTGATACACGATTTGAAGATGTCGGATACGTGCACCGTCTACCTTAACATTGCTGACTCAGTCAGTGGTGCACGAGCCAAGGCTCTCATCAGTTGTGGCATCCAGTTCGGGCACTACGTCGCTTATGTTAGGGCGGCCAGGGCAAACCCCGGCCTGCCTCTTTGCCAACAATGCTGGAAATGGGGCCACCCCACCCCAGCATGCAGAACTCCACAGACCAAGTGCCCGGTCTGCGCAGGCCCACACCATAAGGAGCATCATCGTGCCCTTGCAGGATGTTGTAAGGGAAATGCCAAGGCGAACCCTCCCGTCCCAGCCACCCCTGAAGGGGCAGCTTGTCCTCACCCGGCTAGGTGTATAAACTGCTGGAAGAACCACGCATCCGACAATCGTCAGTGCAACTTTTGGTGACATCGCTTTGACTGTGAGTGGATCAAAGCTCGCTATGACGAGGTGAGTGCGAGGTGTTACTCTTGCTCCCCTCCTAATCACCATCCCGCAGGACGCGGTGGCCAAACGTAAATGAGGGACAGACTTAGATCTACTCTACAATTGCGCATATTTAGTCAGAATGTTAACCGTAATTGGGGATACATGGACTCATTACTGGCAGACCTTATAGACGATTATGATTTGCTGTTTATCCAAGAGCCTCCCTGGCGATTAATAAGATACGCCCCTTCTGCCCACAACAGGGAAGGGGAAGAAGTCATAGGCGCACCAATGAGCCCCAATTGGGGAACCTTAGTGCGCCCTTCGGGAATTGACTACCCTCCATGCATTGCTGTCTACTTTGCGAACAGCTTTTTTTTTTTTTTTTTTTTTTGGGGTCAACAATTTATAACGGGGCGCTCGATCACAGTCCACGGGTCAAGACACAAACAAGGTACTACTAAGACTACGCATTTCCTATGTCCGCATCCCACACCAGGTCCCTTGCAGAAGCCACGTTACGGCGGGTGTACCAGCATTGTCCTCTCAGACAGGAAAGGCAATAATCTGTAGGGGAGGGGCCCCCCCACAAAGGTTAGCCATTAGTTCGCCGTCTGGTGCTATCTCAGTCCCCCCGGCCACATATCCAACCGAAGTCAGATCAGGCGCAAGCAGTGTCAATTCACCCTAAGTCCTCCCTTGCAGGAAGAGTAACCGTCTTTCACCAGACAACCTCCTTTGGGAGGCTACGAGCCCAGCGCTTGTGTTTGACGTCGACACCAAGTGCCCATTGTACACGATTGATCATTTTCCTCAAGGAGAGCCTAGGCCCCCCCTCAGCGAAAATGAGAGCCTCTTGCCTCGCAAGAGAGTCATCGTCATCATCATCGTTAGGGTCGGAGAGGTCTTCCCCAGCCCATAGATCTCTAGCTGCCCTGAGAGCAGCTGCTACCTCTGATTCATCCTGCACAAACCGGGTGTCGTAGTCTTGGACATCATCATCAAAGATGTCGCCTGTGATCAAAACGGGGTCACGTAGACCCCAATGCGGTGGTTGGCCTCTGGTTCACCGTTTGGGCATTGAGAGTGTGTGTTAGTGCTAGTAGATGATGGTAAGAATCAAAATATGCAGCGTGGAATCGATAACAGCTGGTCCCTTATCTACATTCCGGGTCCACCCGATACAGCCTCCAAACGCTCCGAGGGGGCGAGCAAGCCGCACATCCTGCTGCCTAGTGGGAGAAGATTGAACCCGGGTCATACCACCCTAGAAGAGTGAGCACCGGAGGTAGAGGAATGGTGGTGAGAAGCGGCCACCAAGGTGTAGGCCTAGCTGCCAGGGGGCACCATCACCCGGCCCCTTTTAGCGATGGTGTATTCCAATGGGTAGTCAGTGTAGCATGTCTCTAGTAGTAGAAACTCACAGAGCATGGAGGCAGGAAGCCTCGAGGACAACCAGCAGTCCAGTAAGAACATCCCTCCCCCTAAGCCAGACCTCCCCCAGCTAAACGAGTGCTTCTACTTGGGCGAGCGTTGAAGCAGGCATCCCACACCCACTCTAAGCCCCCATAGGGACCCAGACTACTCTTTCATAGACATCACTCACCTAGCCAGGATCCTCGAAGCCAAGGGGAACGAGACAGATAGCAGTCACTGTTGGAGACAATGACCAAGACATCCCCGGAGATTGGATGGACGGATCTCTAAGCAAATCAGGCCAGGCCTGGAGACGCCGAGAGCGTTCGTGATGGCGAAATCCGATCGAAAATCGGACCAAAATTGGAGTCTCGACGTTGCTACCAACATCAAGCAGGAGTGTTTACCACTGTTTATGGTGGTTGTAACAAGTCAAGGAGCATGTTTTGTGAACAGCATCGCCAATTTAAGACCGGGTCTCAGACGAGATCTGATCGACGATTGTGACATCCTCTTATTCTCACTGGGGTTAGGGGAAGATGTCATGCTACTCGCTAACATTTACTCAGACAGCCAACACTCAGCCATCACGCTCTTATTCGAGAAGGTCATGACGATCCCTCACTTGCACTTCATGTGCGGCGATTTCAACGTGAGACATGCCTCCTGGGATCCCCAGGGGCCTGAACACTCAATGCATGCTGACCACTTGGTGGAAATAGTGATGGCACTAGGCCTGACTAGAGCCCTTCCAGTAGTGGAAGGGCCCACGCACTTCCCCCCCCAACAGGGCTTTCACCCCACGGTGATAGACCTGATGTTCATACCTATGGATCTTAGATTTGTATTGTACTGTGAGATTGTACCTGAAGCCAGGGGGACGTCTGACTATGCCCCTCTGACATTAGTGCTACCTGGCCTGGGATCTTTGGTCCCGGTTACCAAGTGGTCCATCAAAAAAGGATCCGAGGAGGAAGCATCATATCGGGATGCTGTCTCCTCCGCTCTAACTCAGTGGCTTGGCTGGCACAGAAATACCTCGGCAGAAATGGATGATGTTGTCTCAGCGATATCAACGGTTTTAAACAAGGCATGGGAAGACCATGCCAAGGAATCTCACCTCGGCAAGTCGTCCAAAGGATGGTGGACAGACAAATGCAGCAGTGCTTTAGACGCTTACAGAGCCTCGCGAGATGAAGAGGACTGGAAGCTTTACAGAAAAGTCATGCGACATGCAAAGCGCGACTTTTTCGATGACCGTATCCAGGAAGTGGCTACGATGAACAGACGACCCTGGGACCTTATGTCCTGGACTCATCAATGTAACCTCCCATCATACGAGGCGATCTCCTATTGGGGTGAACCCTGTAACGATCTGAGCATCCTAGATGAGCTTGATCCAGTGCCTGAAGGGCTTGGATCCTGTTCTCCGTCACGGAAATGAAAGAAGCGTTAAATGTGTGTTCTTCCCGTTCCGCTCCAGGTCCCAATCATGTTACATGGTTGCACCTAAAACACTGGTGTAGCAACCCAGAAGTGGCAGGGCTCATCACCCGCATTGTTGAGGCATGCATCACCGCTGGCCACTGGCCGGCTCACTTTAAGGAATTCCTGTCGGTCATTATCCCAAAACCAGGGAAACCTAATTATTCCACCCCAAAGTCGTTCAGGCCCATCGTGCTACTGAACACTCTGGGCAAATTAGTCGAAAAAATGTTGTCTAGACAACTTCAATTCGACAGTGTTGCACACGAGGCCTTCGAGCAAAATCAGTTCGGAGGCATCGCCCAGTGTTTCACTGAGGATGCAGGAATCTACCTTACCCACCTGGTCAGAGCAGGATGGGTTAAGGGTCTTAAAACCAGTGTTGTCGCCTTCGACATTGCCCAATTCTTTCCCTCCCTGAACCACCAGGTTCTGTTGGAGATCATCTCTTGGTCGGGATTCCCTGTGCAAGTAGTGAATTTCTTCCATTCATATCTCGTTGGTCGCAAAATGACTTACAAGTGGAACACTTTCTCATCTGGCTCCTTTGTGGCCGATGTGGGAGTGGGACAGGGCTCTGCCTTGTCCCCAGTCTTATTGGCGTTATACCTGATGCCCATTATGAGACTCTTCAGAAGAAGCGAAATCAGCAGAGATGTCGATCTCATGTCCTATGTGGACGAGGGCACCCTCATCGCCCGCTCTCCACAGTTGGAGGATAACCTCCCCCTTCTTAAAAAAGCATATGGCTGGATCTTCCAGGCATTCACCTCCCTTGGACTTGTCCTGGAATATGACAAGTCCGAAATTTTCCACTTCTCAAGGGCGAGGAGATTCACTCCCTTACCCATTGACCTTGGCTTTGCTTCTTACACGGGCAATACCCCCCTCAAACCCAAAGTTACCTGGGGGTACCTTGGTTTTTTCTTTGACCGCAAACTCTCCTTCAAGGAGCATACGTGGTTCTACTCCACCAAAGCCCTTACCACTGCAAGGGCAATGGGAATGCTCGGCAATTCTGTGAGAGGGTTATCCCCTATGCAGAAACGCCTTCTGTACCGCTCGTGTGTTGTACCTATCATGACAATTCGTGGAAGCCTTCGACGGAGTCTGGGCTTGCACGAGTTTCTTTGCGATCCACCTTAGGGCAGATGCGTAGCAAATGGTCTCGAGTTTGTATCTCAGGACCAAGGCACCAACATTGGTACTCCCCGTTGAGGGAGAGACGGTGACGATACTCCCCTATAGGAGCATGGCCAGTGATCATACAAGTTGAATGGGAAGTCAACGAGGTGTTGTTTCCCATTACTTTCAGCCAAGGCCCACCTTTGTGAGTCAAGGGTAATACCGGTTTTCCACCTACTCCTTTGAGTTGGTAGAAATGCCAACCACGATACGCCAGATCTGAGAACCGGGTGTGCCAATCCTTACAAATGGCCTTTTCGACCTGATTTTTAAGGTAGTCTAAAGACGTCCACGGGTGTCTGCCCACAGAGATCTTGGTAGATGTAGCTACATCGTGAGCCTTCTTGTGTACGTTCCACTCGAATTTCGAGGGGACATGCCAGAATGTAACGTTTCTCTCCTCGTCCCCAGCTAGCCAGGGGCGAAGAGAGCGACAAGCGTCCAGGGCAGGTGCTCCTTGACTTGTTACAACCACTATAAACAGTGGTAAACACCCCTGCTCGATGTTGGTAGCAATGTCGAGACTGTAATTTCCATCTGATTTTCGATCGGATTTCGCCATCACGAACGCTCTTGGCACCTCCAGGCCTGGCCTGATTTGCTAAGAGATCTGTCCATCCGATCTCCAGGGATGTCTTGGGCACTGTTTTTGACAGTGTCTGCTACTCATCTCATTCTCCTGGGCTTCGAGGATCCTGGTTAGGTGAGTGTTGGCAACGAAAGAGTAGTCTGGGCCCCTATGGGGGCTTAGAGTGGGTGTGGGATGCCTACTTCAATGCTCGCCCAAGTTGTCGCATTTGTTTAGCTGGGGGAGGTCTGGCTCAGGAGGAGGGACATATTCACTGGATTGTGGGTTGTCTGGGAGGCTTCCTACCTCCATGCTGTGTGGGTTTCTACATCTAGAGACCTGCTACACTGACTACCCATTGGAATACACCATCGTTAAAAGGGGCCGGGTGATGGTGCCCCCTGGTGGCTAGGTCGACGCTCTGGTGGCTGCTACTCACCACCGACTCTTTACCTCCGGCACTCACACCCTTGAGGTGTTTGGAACCGGGTTCAATCGTCCCTCCCAATCTGCAGCAGGATTTGCGGCCTGCCTGCCCCCTCGGAGCGTCTGGAGGCTGTGTCGGGTGGACCCGGAATTGCGATAAGGGACCGTCTGCTATCGTTATCACGCTATGTATCTTGACTTCTACCGTCATCTACTTGTGCTAAATCATCCTCAATGCCCTCTACAAACTGTGGAGTGCAAACTCGACACCAGGTGGCACATGGCGACCCCCTCTTATACACAAACACCAACTTCGCAGACTTCGACGACAACTACCTCCCAGAGTTCGGGCATGTCTCCTTGAGCGGATGGGACTCTGATGTGGCTAACCAGTTCCACAATCTTTGGGTGGAGGATGACTCCTCCGACCTGCCAGATGATGATGACGGCTCTGCCACCGGTGGAGACGTCGAGTTCATTCTGGGTCTCACCAAGCTAGCCTTGCAGGAGACGATAAACCGCTTCTTGGCATCACAAGTGATAGCCGATGAGGTGCATGATCTGGCTCTCGAGCTTGGGCTCGAGGCCAACAACAATCAAGAGCTTGGCATTGCCGAGCTCCTCTATCCAGAGGGGCAGCAGGAGCAATCTGCACCCCCCCTCCCCACATCACTGGGTTCATCTGCCATCCCAGAGTTGGTGGAGGATGAGCCTCTGTTGTCGAGAGATGAGAGGGTGGAAATAATGTCCGCCTCTCATGGCTTTCTACACTTACTGGAGGCTATGACAATCTTCATTGGTACCGTCTGAGTATCCGCCGTTCCACTCATAGAGAGGAACGCATGGCGCCAGATGGCCTGGGAACTATTCACAACCACCTGGTGATTGTCTGAGCCAATGTCGGCAGAACTAGCAGCTGCCAGATTGCCTCTCGACCTCACATCACCGGCAGCCTTCAGGCTTCCTACGCGGCTAGGCAGGCAGCTCATGCAGAGCTCCATCATGTGGAACCCTCGTCCTCATCACGACGCTGCCATCCTCGAGGTTCTCGAGCACAGCAGCGCTGCTACTGAAAGGGGGGTGTCACCCCTCCACATCTATGCCCACCAATTGGTTGGTGGCCGATATCGGGATAGTGGCAGTTCGTTGCTTCCCTCTACCTTCTCCCCGCTGCGGGGGGGACGTTGTTACCGAGTGTATGCCCTCATCGGCATCTACTCGAAGGGGGCCTTGGCCCCCTATCCATGGTAGTTCCGGTGAATAACCAGCTACCACATATCTGTCACTCATGTGGGAGCGTGGTGATGGTCCACCTCATTCGTCTGGGGTGGTCAATCCTCGCTGGCCAGGAACATGCAGACGGTTATTCCTCCCACAAGGGGGGATTTACAGTGAATTAACATGGCCACGCCTGATCTGACTTTGGTTGGATATGTGACTGGGGGACCATTCTGCACTGGCAGACGAGTTAATGGCTAGCTGCAGGAGGGGGGGCTCCCCCTCCAGATTATTGCCTTTCCTGGCTGAGAAGCCAACGTCTGTGGCACTGCCCGCCTAAAGTGGCTAAAACGAGGACCTGGGTAGGATATGGGTGAGGGGAAGTGTAGTTACAGTAGTACCCAAGTTTGTATCATGCTCCGTAGACTGTGATCGAGCCCCGTGTTATAAATTGTTGACCCAACATGAGAGTGGGTAGTGCCGACATGATTGGGCCCTAAGATAGCTCTTAGGGGGTGTGATGGAGCCAATAGGGGGGTTCTGAACACTCCTCTGTCGACCAGACGATGCAGTAACAGCTGCATAGGCAGCAGTCCTGCGATACTTTCCAGCCCCCCGATGGGGGTGGTTCGGAATGCACCGAGCATCCAGCGTGCAGCGATAGACTGCACCTGCGCCAACACTTTGATGACACCCTTGATGTGTGTGCCCTTGAAGTGCCAGAGTCTCAGACCGTATGTCATGATAGGCACGACACACGAATGGTACAGGAGGTGCTTCTGCATAGGGGTTAACCCTCTGACAGAATTGCTGAGCATTCCCATTGCCCTTGCAGTAGTGAGGGCTTTGGTGGAGTAAAACCGCATATGCTCCTTGAAGGAGAGTTTGCGATCGAAGAAGAATCCGAGGTACCTCCAGGTAACCTTGGGCTTGAGGGGGGTATTGCCCGTGTAGGGGGCAAAGCCGAGATCGATGGGTAAGGGAGTGAACCTCCTTGCCCGACGATCGTCAGATGCGTGGTTTTTCTGGCAGTTTATACACCTAGCCGGGTGAGGACAGGCTGCCCCCTCTGGGGTAGCTGGGACGGGAGGGTTCGCCTTGGCGTTACCCTTGCAACACCCTGCAAGGGCACGATGGTGCTCCTTGCGGTGTGGGCCTGCACAGATCGGACACTTGGTCTGTGGAGCTCTGCATGCCGGGGTGGGGTGGCCCCACTTCCAGCATCGTTGGCAAAGAGGCAGCCCGGGGTTTGCCCTGGCAGCCCTAACATAAGCGACATAGCGCCCAAATTGGACGCCACGACCGATGAGAGCCTTGGCTCGTGCACCGCTGACTGAGTCAGCAATGTTAAGATAGACGGTGCACGTATCCGACATCTTCAAATCGTGTACTACCCGTGGGGGGACTTGTAACACTGTGAGGTCCGATATTCCGGACTTCCCCAGGTGTGCAATGATGACATCAGGCATTCGTGCCTTGTCATTAGCGATGAATGGCACGTCGACCAATTTGAGGTACGACGTGGATGTAGGTAACGCTGCGTCTACTTGCAGTGCAACGGGGAATGCTTTGTGGGCAGCCTCCTTGAAGCATCGAAGGTCCTCCTCAGAGGCGACAACATCTGTAGCTACTGATAAGTTACCAGCATGCATCGATGCAGACTGGGCCACTAGTTTAGAGTGGTGCAGTACGAGAGTGGCCCGGACGTGGTCCAGGAAGTCGGCAGGGTTCATCTCTGCTCCAAGGGGGGGACGAACGTGGACCAGGACCTGTTGTCTCGATGGTCCATGTACAGTAGGTGAAGGCTTTGCCACCTTAGGTTTAGAGGGGCCAACATGCTGCTGTATATCAGCCAGCTTGTCGGTTGGAAGTTCAGGGAAGGCCTTGGCTAGATGCACAAGGCCATCCATGAATGTGTTAGGTGTTCGCCCCCTGGGGAAGCGAGCAACCTGAGCAAAGGTCCCCCTGCCCAAAGGCCTGGTCGACCAGTTCACGGGGGGAGGCAGACCTCGACCCCATGACAAAGAGACACCCCCTGCTGGGGGTTTAGGAAGAGGTCAAGCCCCTTTCGGGCCACGAGTCCTCGAAGATTTGTGAGGGGGGGGGGCGCTGCCCATCCCATCCCTCCAGATAGTCTGTCCTTGGGACGTCATTGGGATCGTTGGTGACAGTGCCCGACCTAGGTCGTTTGCTGCCCCCAACCATCCTATCTAATGCTCCCCGGAACGTGGCGCTCCCAGAGTTGCGATCGAGACCGGCCTCGGCAGCTGCTGCCAGCACCGAGCCCAGTTGTTCCGCGATGAGCTGCCGTTCCTCAGCAGTCGGTCGTCTGGATCCCATCCTGTTAAGAACAATTCGGAACCCCTCAGCATACTCTCCCAGGTCTTTGGCGAAGGTCTGGGGTCCGCTCCAGTCATCGCTAGCCATCTCCGTGTCCTGAATGACATGGGAAGAGAGATTATCGGCCACTTTGTCAGCCCACTGCGAAGCAGGAGTAGACGGAGTAGCTGGTGGTGCAGGAGACGCTGTGGCATCCCTGGAAGAAAGCGCTGGCACACTGAATTGTTGTGCTCGCGGAGTGACGATGCCCGCCCCATAGGGGGAGGGGGTTGGAGATCCTCTTTGGGTCCTGTGTGGGCCCACTGAGGGAGCATTCTGTGTGGATCTGCGGCTCGAAGAGAGCTGCAGAGAATCAATTGGGTCATCGCCAGGAGTTCTGGGTGTACCGGATCTGGAAGGTCTCCCCTCGTCCATCGCCTCGCCCGATCTCCCCCCTCTTCTAGAAAACGTTTCAGACATGCGTTGGTAAGATGCTAGTTATACCGGATTGCGGGGATCGAGAACGGATTGAGCTACAAAAGTTGAAAACGGTGTCGACGAAATTTTTTTGTGGCTGTGCACGTCGCGGTAAGAAGACAAGAAGCGATGCTGGAGGTGAGGAGTCGGTGGTGAAATGTGGCCACCAGAGCATCGACCTAGCTATCAGGGGGCACCGTCATCTGGCCCCTTTTAGCGACGGTGTATTCCAACAGGTAGTCAGTGTAGCTTGTCCCTAGTAGTAGTGACTCACATAGCATGGAGGTTGGAAGCCCCAGAGACGACCAGCAGTCCAGTAACGATGTCCCTCCCCCTGAGCCAGACCTCCCCCAACTAAACGAGTGCGTCGACTTGGGCGAGCGTTGAAGCAGGCATCCCACACCCACTCTAAGCCCCCATAGGGACCTAGACTACTCTTTCATAGACACCACTCACCTAGCCAGGATCCTCGAAGCACAGGGGAACGAGACGAATAGCAGCCATTGTCAAAAACAATGACCGGGGCATCCCCGGGGATCGGATGGACGGATCTCTTAGCAAATCAGGGCAGGCCTGGAGATGCCGAGAGCGTTCGTGATGGTGAAATCCGATCGAAAATCGGACGAAAATTGGAGTCTCGACGTTGCTACCAACATCAAGCAGGAGTGTTTACCACTGTTTATGTTGGTTGTAACAAGTCAAGGAGCGTAAGGGGGGGCGTCTCTTCATCATGGGGTCGAGGACCACCTCCCCCCGTGAATTGGTCCACCAGGCCTTTGGGCAGGGGGACCTTTGCTCAGGTTGCTCACTTCCCTGGGGGGCGAGCACCCAACATATCCGTGGATGCCCTTGTGCGTCTAGCCAAAGCCTTCCCTGAACTTCCAACCGACAAGCTGGCTGACATATAGCAGCACATTGGCCCCTCCAAACTGAAGGCTGCAAAGCCCTCACCTACTGTCCATGGACCATCGAGATGACAGGTCCTGGTCCATGTTCGTCCCCCCCTTGGAGCAGAGACGAACCCTGCCGACTTCCTGGACCACGTCCGGGCCACTCTCGGACTGCACCACTCTAAACTGGTGGCCCAGTCTGCATCGATGCATGCTGGTAATCTATCAGTAGCTACAGACATTGTCACCTCTGAGGAGGACCTTTGTTGTTTCAAGGAGGCTGCTCACAAGGCATTCCCCTTCGCGCTGCAAGTAGATGCAGCGCTACCCACATCCACGTCGTACCTCAAGCTGGTCGATGTGCCATTTATCGCTAACGACAAGGCACTGATGCCTGACGTCGTCATTGCGCACCTGGGGAAGTCCGGAATATCGGACCTCATGGTGTTACAAGTCCCCCCACGGGTAGTACGCGATTCGAAGATGTTGGATATGTGCACCATTTACCTCAACATCACTGATTCAGTCAGTGGTGCACGAGCCAAGGCTCTTATCGGTCAGGGCGTCCAGTTTGGCCACTACGTTGAATATGTTAGGGCTGCCAGGGCGAACCCTGGCCTGCCCCTGTGTCAATGATGCTGGAAGTGGGGCCACCCCACCCCAGCATGCAGAACTCCACAGACCAAATGTCTGGTCTGTGCAGGACCACACTGCAAGGAGCACCATTGTGCCCTTGCAGGGTGCTGTAAGGGAAACGCCAAGGCGAACCCTCCTATCCCAGCTACCCCTGAGGGGGCAGCCTGTCCTCACCCGGCAAGATGCGTAAACTGCCAGAAAAACCACGCATCCAACGATCGTCGGTGCAACTTTTGGCGACACCACTTTGACTGTGACTGGATCAAAGCTCGCTATGATGAGGTGAGTGCGAGATGCAACTCTCGCTCCCCTCCTACTTACCATCCCGCAGGATGCGGTGGCCAAACGTAAATGAGGGATAGACTTAGATCTACACCGCAGTTGCGCATATTTAGTCAGAATGTTAACCATAATTGGGGGTACATGGACTCGTTACTGGCAGACCTTATAGATGACTACAATTTGCTGTTTATCCAAGAGCCTCCTTGGCGATTGATAAGATACGCCCCTTCTGCCCTCAACAGGGAAGGGGAAGAAGTCATAGGCGCACCAATGAGTCCCGATTGGGGAACATTAGTACACCCATTGGGAATCAACTCCCCCCCACGCGTTGCTGTCTACTTTGCGAACAGCATTGCTAATCTAAGACCGGGTCTCAGGTGAGATCTGATCGACGATCGTGACATCCTCTTGTTCTCACTGGGAATAGGAGAGGATGTCATGCTTCTCGCTAACATCTATTCGGATAGCCAACATTCAGCCATCACGCTCTTATTCAAGAACGTCATGACAATCCCACACCTTCACTTCATGTGCGGTGATTTCAACGTGAGGCACGCCTCCTGGGATCCCCAGGGGCCTGAACACTCGATCCATGCTGACCACTTGGTGGAAATGGCTACGGCGTTAGGCCTGACTAGAGCCCTACCAGTAGTGGAGGGCCCCGCTCATTTTCCCCCTCAACAGGGCTTTTACCCCACGGTGATCGACCTGATGTTCGTACCTATGGATCTTAGATTCGTATTGTACTGCAAAATTGTACCTGAGGCCAGGGGAACGTCTGACCACGCCCCCCTGACATTAGTGCTACCTGGCCCAGGATCTTTGGTCCTGGTTACCAAGTGGTCCATCAAAAAAGGATCCGAGGAGGAAGCATCATACCGAGATGCTGTCTCCTCCGCTTTAACCCCGTGGCTAGACTGGCACGGAGACACATCGGCAGAAATCAATGACGTCATCTCGGCGATATCAACGATTTTAAACAAGGCATGGGAAAACCATGCCAAGGAATCTCGCCTCGGCAAGTCATCCAAAGGCTGGTGGACAGACGAATGCAGTGGCGCTCTGGATGCGTACAGGGCCTCCCGTGACGAGGAGGACTGGAAGCATTACAGGAAAATCATGCGACATGCAAAGCGTGATTTCTTCGACGACCGTATCCAAGGAGTGGCTACGATGAATAGATGACCCTGGGACTTGATGGCCTGGACTCATCAATGTAACTTTCCATCGTATGAGGCTATCTCCTATCGGGGAGAACCCTGCAACGATCTGGATTCCCTCTGGGCCACCCTGGACGGGTCCTATAACGCTGCTTCAGATCGAGTAGTCGATCTGAGCATTCTCGATGAACTCGATCCGGTGCCTGAAAGGGCCTGGATCCCATTCTCTGTCACGGAAATGAAAGAAGCGCTAAATGCGTGCTCTTCCCATTCCGCTCCAGGTCCCGATCATGTTATGTGGTCGCACCTTAAACACTGGTGTAGCAACCCAGAAGTGGCAGGGCTCATCACCCACATTGCTGAGGCGTGCATCACTGCTGGCCATTGGCCGGCCCATTTTAAGGAATCCCTGTCGGTTATCATCCCGAAACCAGGGAAACCTAATTACTCCACCCCAAAGTCGTTCAGGCCCATTGTGCTACTCAACACTCTGGGCAAATTAGTCGAAAAGATGTTGTCTAGGCGACTTCAGTTTGACGGTGTCGCACACGAGGCCTTCGAGCAAAACCAGTTTGGGGGTGTCACCCAGCGTTCCACTGAGGACGCAGGAATTTACCTTACCCACCTGACAAGTCCGAAATTTTCCACTTCTCAAGGGCGAGGAGATTCACTCCCTTACCCATTGACCTCGGCTTTGCTCCTTACACAGGCAATACCCCCCTCAAACCCAAAGTTACCTGGAGGTACCTTGGTTTTTTCTTTGACCGCAAACTCTCCTGCATACACAGTTCTACTCCACCAAAGCCCTTACCACTGCAAGGGCCATGGGAATGCTCGGCAATTCTGTGAGAGGGTTATCCCCTATGCAGAAGTGCCTTCTGTACCACTCGTGTGTCATACCTATCATGACATACAGACTGAGACTCTGGCATTTCAAAGGTGCTCACGTCAAAGGTGTCATCAAAACGTTGGCCCAAGTGCAGTCCATTGCTGCTCGTTGGATCCTTGGTGCATTCAGAACCACCCCTATTGGTGGTCTGGAAAGTATCACAGGGCTGCTGCCTATGCAGCTGCTACTGCGCTGTCTGGTCAACAGGGGAGTATTTTGTACCCCCCTACTGGCCCCATCACACCCTCTAAGAGCGATCTTAGGGCCCAATCATGTCAGCACTACCCACTCTCATGAGCTAGGACTCTGGGGAGGAGACGTGCTCGACACACTTACCCTACAAGGTCCATCTGTTGCTTTGGCTGCAGCTCTGGCCCTCGTACCAGGTGATGAGTTCGACCCCTTTGGGGAAGAAAGCACACCAGGAAACAGAGTGAAGGATCTGTTCCCCACTCGCTTCTCTTCTCATCACCTCACCTCTAAGGAGGATGGGGCAAGGAGTTCTTACAGGAGTGACCTCGACAAGGCCTGGGCTTTGGCTCAGCTGGAGGATGACACTCGCGTCATCGCAGTGGATGCCTCGGTGCCCACAGATGCAAAGTACCAAGCTGTCGCCTGTGCTCTGGTCTTCGGACGAGGAGAACAGGTAGATCGCGTTGTCTCAGCCTCTGGGAGGAGAACCCCCCCGGAAGTCGAACTCTTCGCTCTCCAACTGGGTGTATCCGCTGCGTGCAGCAGGGGGTGCAAAAAGCTGGTGATATTCTCGGACTCTACCATGGGCATCGAGTCCCTCATAGATCCAAAACCATGCTCTGGGCAAATCTTTGCTCTGGACACTTGTCGCTCTCTTTGTCCCTGGCTAGCTGGGGACGCGGAGAGAAATGTAACATTCTGGCATGTCCCCTCGAAGCTCGAGTGGAACGTACACAAGATGGCTCATGATGTAGCTACATCTACCAAGATCTCCATGGGTAGACACCCGTGGACGTCTTTAGACTCCCTTAAAAACCAGGTTGAAAAGGCCGTTTGCAAGGATTGGCACACCCGGTTCTCAGATCTGGCGTATCATGGTCGGCATTCCTACCAGCTCAAAGGAGTAGGTGGAAAACTGGTTCTACCCTCGACTCACAAAGGTGGGCCTTGGCTGAAAGTAATGGGAAACAACACCACGTTGACTTCCCGTTCAACTTGAATGATCACTGGCCATGCTCCTATAGGGGAGTACCGTCAACGTCTCTCCCTCGACGGGGAGTACCAATGTTGGTGCCTCGGTCCCGAGATACAAACTCAAGACCATCTGCTATGCGTCTGCCCTAAGGTGGATTGCAAAGAAACTTGCGCAAGCCCAGACTCCGTCGAAGGCTTCCATGAATTCATGGACAATAACCCGGCTCTCGGGTCGTTCAACTCACTTGCGTGGGATCCAGGATAGGTTATGCGCGCAGGGCATATGACCCTCATCTGGTTCTGGCTAGTGTTATCGGTATGTCGGGGTGGCCGTAGGGCACCAGACGAGTCCATTAACCCTCATAAAGGGGGCCCACCCGTGTTCAGGAGTGACTGTCAGGGAGGGGGGACACGAAACTAGGTACCGGTTTGGGGAGGCACCTGAGCGCTTTCAGATCCACTGTCGGTTGTGCGTTATGGCTTTGGTGCTGACTACGCTCTCCTTTCTGAGCTGAGAGGCTCACGTCGGGGTGGCAGTATCCCCTAAATCTTGCACTCATACCCATAGGGATTCGGGGAACACAGCATTGTCAAGCTCGGGTTGTTGGACGCCACCACTGGCAAGTCCATTTACTCAATAAAGGGGGCCCCCTTAGTGGTCATCGCAGCTATCCAGGTGGTTGGTGTGAAGATTAGCAGGAGGAGGACTTGGGCTGGGTGTAGTGTACTCTGTTTGTATGTCTCTACCGCGGACTGCGATCAGGCACCGCATTATAAACTTTTGACCCAAAAAAAAAAAAAAAAATGAGTCCGTTAACCCTCATAAAGGGGGCCCACCCGTGTTCAGGAGCGACTGTCAGGAAGGGGGGACACGAAACTAGGTACCAGTTTGGGGAGGCGCCTGAGCGCTTCCAGATCCTCTGTCGGTTATGCGTTATGGCAACTCATTTGACTATGCTTTCCTTTCCGAGCTGAGAGGCTCACGTCGGGGCAGCAGTTTCCCCTAAATCTTGCACTCATACCCATAGGGATTCGGGAAACACATCGTCGTCAAGCTCGGGTTGTCTGTACGCCACCACTGGCAAGTCCGTTTACTCAATAAAGGGGGCCCCTTTAGTGGTCATCGCAGCTATCCAGGTGGTTGGTGTGAAGATTAGCAGGAGGAGGACTTGGGCTGGGCATAGTGTACTCTGTTTGTATGTCTCTACCGCGGACTGCGATCGGGCACCACGTTATAAATCTTTGACCCAAAAAAAAAAAAAATAGCTGAGTGTTGGCTATCCGAGTATACATTAGCAAGTAACATGACATCTTCTCCTATTCCCAGAGAGAACAAGAGAATGTCACAATAATCAATCAGATCTCGTCTGAGACCCGGTCGTTTTTTTTTGGGGTCAACAATTTATAACGCGGGGCTCAATTGCAGTCCGCGGGTCAAGATACAAACAAGGTACTACTAAGACTACGCATTTCATTGCTTCTTGTCTTGTTACCGCTATGTGCACAGACACCAAAAATATCGTCGACACCGTTTTCATCATTTGTGTCTCCATCCGTCAACGATCTCAGTGATCCGGTATAACCAGTGTCTTACCAATGCATGTCAGATTCATTTAGTAGAAGAGGGGGGAGATCGGGCGAAGTGATGGATGAGGGGGGACTCTCTAGATCGGGTACACCTTGAACTGCTGGCGATGATCCCATTGACTCTCTGCGGCTCGCTTCAAGCCACAGATCCTCACAGAATGCTCCCTCAGTGGGTCCCCACTGGACCCAAAGAGGATCTCCAACCCCCTCCCCGTATGGGGCGGGTATCGTCACACCGCGCGCACAGCGATTTAGCGTGCCAGCACTTTCTTCCAGGGACACCACTGCGTCTCCTGCACCACCTGCCACTCCCTCGACACCTGCCTCGCAGTGGGCTGACAAGGGGGCTGATCTTTCTTCCCACCATGTCATTCAGGACACGGAGATGGCAAGCGACAACTGGAGTGGACCCCAGACCTTCGCCAAAGACTTGGGGGAATATGCGGAGGGATTCCGTATCGTCTTCAACAGGATGGGATCCAGAAGACCTACTGCTGAGGAACAGCAGAACATTGTGAAGCAACTGGGCTCGGTGCTGGCAGCAGCTGCCAAGGCTGGCCTTGATCGCGACTCTGGGAGCACCACGCTCAGGAGAGCACTAGACAGGATGGCTGGGGGGAGTAAACGACCTAGGTCGGGTACGATCACCAACGATCCCAACGACGTCCCAAGGACGGAATACCTGGAGGGATGGGATGGGCAACGCCCCCCCCCTCACAAATCTGCGAGGACCAGAGGCCCGAAAGGGGCTCGACCTCTTCCAGCAGGAGGCGTCTCTTTGTCATGGGGTCGAGGTCCACCTCCCCCCATGAACTGGTCGACCCCTTCGGGCAGGGGGACCTTTGCTCAGGTTGCTCGCTTCCCTGGGGGGCGAGCACCTAATACATCCATGGATGGCCTTGTGCGACTACCCAAGGCCTTCCCTGAACTTCCTACCGACAAGCTGGCTGACATACAGCAGCACGTTGGCCCATCTAAACTGAAAGCCACAAAGCCTTCACCTACCGTCCATGGACCGTCGAGATGACAGGTCCTGGTTCACATTCGCCCTCCCCTCAGGGCAGAAACAAACCCTGCCGACTTCCTGGACCATGTCCGGGCCACCCTCAGCCTGCACCACTCTAAACTAGTGGCCCAGTCTGCATCGATGCATGCTGGCAATCTGTCAGTAGCTACTGACGTCGTCGCCTCCAAGGAGGACCTTCGCTGTTTCAAGGAGGCTGCTCACAAAGCATTCCCTTTCGCGCTGCAAGTAGACGCAGCACTACCTACATCCACGTCGTACCTCAAATTGGTCGACGTGCCATTCATTGCTAACGATAAGGCCCTAATGCCTGAAGTCGTCATCGCACACTTGGGGAAGTCCGGAATATCAGACCTCACAGTGTTACAAGTGCCCCCATGGGTGATACGCGATTCAAAAATGTTGGATATGTGCACCGTATATCTAAACATCGCTGACTCAGTCAGCAGTGCACGAGCCAAGGCTCTCATCGGTCATGGTGTCCAGTTCGGGCGCTACGTCACCTATGTTAGGGTGGCCAGGGCGAACCCCGGCTTGCCTCTATGCCAACGATGCTGGAAGTGGGGGCATCCCACCCCAGCATGCAGAGCTCCACAGACCAAGTGTCTGATCTGTGCAGGCCCACACCGCAAGGAGCACCATCGTGCCCTTGCAGGATGCTGCAAGGGAAACGCTAAGGCAAACCCCCCTGTCCCAGCTACCCCCGAAGGGGCAGTCTGTCCTCACCCGGCTAGGTGTATAAACTGCCGGAAGAATCATGCATCCGACGATCATCGGTGCAACTTTTGGCGACATCGCTTTGACCGTGACTGGATCAAAGCCCGCTATGACGAGGTGAGTGTGAGACGTAATTCTCGCTCCCCTCCTGCTTACCATCCCACAGGATGCGGTGGCCAAATGTAAATGAGGGATAGACTTAGATCTACACCGCAGTTGCGCATTTTTAGTCAGAATGTTAACCGTAATTGGGGGTACATGGACTCGTTACTAGCAGATCTTATAGACGACTATGACTTGCTGTTTATCCAAGAGCCTCCTTGGTGATTAATAAGATACGCCCCTTCTGCCCCTAACAGGGAGGGGGAAAAAGTCATAGGCGCGCCAATGAGTCCCAACTGGGGAACATTAGTATGCCCTTCGGGGATCGACTTCCCTCCTCCACGCATAGCTGTCTATTTTTCGAACAGCATTGCCAATCTAAGACCGGGTCTCAGACGACATCTGATCGATGATCGTGACATCCTCTTGTTCTCACTGGGAATAGGGGAGGATGTCATGCTACTCGCTAACGTCTACTCGGATAGCCAACATTCGGCTATCACACTCCTATTTGAGAACGTCATGACGATCCCCCACCTACACTTCATGTGTGGCGATTTTAATGTGAGACACGCCTCCTGGGATCCCCAGGGGCCTGAACACTCTATCCATGCTGACCACTTAGTGGAAATGGCTATGGCACTAGGCCTGACTAGAGCCCTACCAGTAGTGGAGGGCCCCACCCACTTCCCCCCTCAACAGGGCTTTCACCCCACGGTGATCGACCTGATGTTTGTACCTACGGATCTTAGATTTGTTTTGTACTGTGAGATTGTACCTGAAGCCAGGGGGATGTCTGACCACGCCCCTCTGACGTTAGTGCTACCTGGCCCGGGATCTTTGGTTCCGGTCACCAAGTGGTCCATCAAAAAAGGATCCGAGGAGGAAGCATCATACCGAGATGCTGTCTCCTCTGCTTTAACCCCGTGGCTTAACTGGCACGGAGATACATCAGCAGAAATCGATGATGTCGTCTCGGCGATATCAGTGATTTTAAACAAGGCATGGGAAAACCATGCCAAGGAATCTCGCCTCGGCAAGTCGTCCAAAGGTTGGTGGACAGACAAATGCAGTGGTGCTTTAGACACTTACAGAGCCTCCCATGATGAGGAGGACTGGAGGCATTACAGGAAAGTCATGCGACATGCAAAGTGTGACTTCTTCAATGACCGTATCCAAGAAGTGGCTACGATGAATAGACGACCCTGGGACTTGATGTCCTGGACCCGTCAACATAACCTCCTATTGTACGAGGCAATCTCCTATCGGGGAGAACCTTGCAACGATCTGGACTCCCTCTGGGCTGCCCTTGATGGGTCCTACAACACTGCCTCAGATCGAATAGTCGATCTGAGCATTCTCAATGAACTTGATCCGGTGCCTGAAAGGGCCTGGATCCCGTTCTCCATTACGGAAATGAAAGAAGCGCTAAATGCGTGTTCTTCCCACTCTGCTCCAGGTCCCGATCATGTTATGTGGTCGCACCTTAAACACTGGTGTAGCAACTCAGAAGTGGCAGGGCTCATCACCCGCATTGCTGAGGCATGCATCACTGCTGGCCACTGGCCGGCCCACTTTAAGGAATCCCTGTTGGTTATCATCCCGAAACCAGGGAAACCTAACTACTCCACCCCAAAGTTGTTCAGGCCCATTGTGCTACTGAACACTCCAGGCAAATTAGTCGAAAAGATGTTGTCTAGGTGACTTCAGTTCGACGGTGTCGCACACGAGGCCTTCGAGCAAAATCAGTTTGGGGGTGTCGCCCAGCGTTCCACTGAGGATGCAGGAATCTACCTCACCCATCTTGTTAGAGCAGGTTGGGCTAAAGGACTCAAAACCAGTGTTGTCGCCTTTGACATCGCCCAATTCTTCCCCTCCTTGAACCACCAAGTTCTATTGGAGATCATCTCTCGGTCGGGATTCCCTGCGCAAGTAGTGAATTTCTTCCACTCATATCTGGTTGGTTGTAAGACGACCTACAAATGGAACACTTTCTCATCTGGCTCCTTTGTGGCCGATGTGGGAGTGGGACAAGGATCTGCCCTGTCGCCTGTCTTATCGGTGCTATACCTAACGCCCATTATGAAACTCTTTTTTTTTTTTTTTGGGTCAAAAATTTATAACACGGCGCCCGATCGCAGTCCGCGGCAGAGATGTACAAACGAAGTACACTATGCCCAGCCCAAGTCCTCCTCCTGCTGATCTTCGCACCAACCACCTGGATAGCTGCGACGACCACTAAGGGGGCCCCCTTTATCGAGTAAATGGACTTGCCAGTGGTGGCGTACCGACAAGCTGGACTTGACAATGCCGTGTCCCCCAAATCCCTATGGGTATGTGTGCAAGATTTAGGGGAAACTGCTGCCCCAACGTGAGCCTCTCAGCTCGGAAAGGAGAGCATATTTGACTGAGGTTGCCGTAACGCATAACCGACAGAGGATCTGTAAGCGCTCAGGCGCCTCCCCGAACCAGTACCTAGTTTCGTGTCCCCCCTCCCTGACAGTCGCTCCTGAACACGGGTGGGCCCCCTTTATGAGGGTTAATGGACTCGTCTGGTGCCCTGCGGCCACCCCGACATACCGATAACACTAGCCAGGACCAGACGAGGGTCATATGCCCTGCACGCACAACCTATCCTGGATCCCATGCGAGTGAGTTGAACAACCCGAGGACCGGGTTATTGTCCATGAATTCATGGAAGCCTTTGACGGAGTCTGGGCTCGCACGAGTTTCTTTGCGATCCACCTTGGGGCAGATGCGAAGCAGATGGTCCCGAGTTTGTATCTCGGGACCAAGGAACCAACATTGGTACTCCCTGTCGAGGGAGAGACGGTGACGATACTCCCCTATAGGAGCATGGCCAGTAATCATACGAGTTGAACGAGAAGTCAATGTAGTGTTGCTTCCCATTACTTTCAGCCAGGGCCCACCTTTGTGAGTCGAGGGTAGTACAGGTTTTCCACCTACTCCTTTGAGTTGGTAGAAATGCCGTCCACGATACACCGGATCTGAGAACCGGGTGTGCCAATCCTTACAAACAGCCTTTTCGACCTGGTTTTTAAGGTAGTCTAAAGACGTCCATGGGTGTCTGCCCACGGAGATCTTGGTAGATGTAGCTACATCGTGAGCCATCTTGTGTATGTTCCACTCGAATTTCGATGGGACGTGCCAGAATGTAACGTTTCTCTCCTCATCCCCGGCTAGCCAGGGGCAAAGAGAGCGACAAGCATCCAGGGCAAATATTTGCCCAGAACGAGGTTTAGGATCGATTAGGGACTCAATGCCCATAGTAGAGTCCGAAAAGATCACCAACTTTTTGCATCCTCTGCTGCAAGCAGCCGAGATGCCTAGTTGGAGAGCGAAAAGTTTGACTTCCGGGGGGGTTCTTCTCCCAGAAGCTGAGACAACACGATCGACCTGCTCTCCCTGTCTGAAGACAAGGGCGCAAGCGACAGCTTGAAATTTGGCATCTGTGGGCACCGAAGCGTCCACTGCTACGACGAGAGTGTCATCCTCTGCCTGGGCAGAGGCCCAGGCCTTGTCGAGGTCACTCCTGTAGGAATTCCTTGCTTCATCCTCCTTAGAGGTGAGGCAGTGAGAGGAAAAACGAGCGGGGAATAGATCCTTCACTCTGTTTCTGGGTGTGTTTTCTTCCCCAAAGGGGTCGAATTCATCACCTGGTACAAGGGCCAATGCTGCAGCTGAAGCGACGGATGGGCCCTGTAGGGTGAGTGTGTCGAGCACGTTCCCTCCCCAGAGTCCTAGCTCATGAGAGTGGGTAGTGCCGACGTGATTGGGCCCTAAGATAGCTCTTAGGGGGTGTGATGGAGCCAATAGGGGGGTTCTGAACACCCCTCTGTCGACCAGACGACGCAGTAACAGCTGCATAGGCAGCAGTCCTGCGATAGTTTCCAGCCCCCCGATGGGGGTGGTTCGGAATGCACCAAGGATCCAGCGTGCAGCGATAGACTGCACCTGGGCCAACACTTTGATGACACCCTTGACGTGTGCACCCTTGAAGTGCCAGAGTCTCAGACTGTATGTCATGATAGGCACGACACACAAACGGTACAGGAGGTGCTTCTGCATAGGGGTTAACCCTCTGACAGAATTGCTGAGCATTCCCATTGCCCTTGCAGTAGTGAGGGCTTTGGTGGAGTAAAACCGCGTATGCTCCTTGAAGGAGAGTTTGCGATTGAAGAAGAATCCGAGGTACCTCCAGGTAACCTTGGGCTTGAGGGGGGTATTGCCCGTGTAGGGGGCAAAGCCAAGATCAATGGGTAAGGGAGTGAACCTCCTTGCCCTTGAGAAGTGGAATATCTCGGACTTGTCGTGTTCGAGAACAAGACCAAGGGAGGTGAACACCTGGAAGATCCAGCCGTACACTTTTTTAAGAAGGGGGAGATTGTCCTCCAACTGTGGGGAGCGGGCGATGAGGGTACCATCGTCCATGTAGGACATGAGATCGACATCTCTGCCGATCTTGCTTCTTCTGAAGAGTTTCATAATGGGCGTCAGGTATAACGCGGATAAGACAGGGGACAAGGCAGATCCTTGCCCCACTCCCACATCTGCTGCAAAGGAGCCAGATGAGAAAGTGTTCCATTTGTAGGTCGTCTTGCGACCGACCAAATATGAACGGAAGAAATTCACTACTTGCGCAGGGAATCCCGACCGAGAGATAACTTCCAATAGAACCTGGTGGTTCAAGGAGGGGAAAAATTGGGCGATGTCAAAGGCAACAACACTGGTTTTAAGCCCTTTGGCCCACCCTGCTCTGACAAGGTGGGTAAGGTAAATTCCCGCGTCCTCAGTGGAACGCTGGGCGATGCCTCCGAACTGATTTTGCTCGAAGGCCTCGTGTGTGACACCGTCAAACTGCAGTCGCCTAGACAACATCTTTTCAACTAATTTGCCCAGAGTGTTCAGGAGCACGATGGGCCTGAATGACTTAGGGGTAGAGTAATTAGGTTTCCCTGGTTTCGGAATAATAACCGACAGGGATTCCTTGAAGTGAGTTGGCCAGTGGCCAGCAGTGATGCACGCCTCGGCAATGCAGGTGATGAGCCCTGCCACTTCTGGGTTGCTACACCAGTGTTTTAGGTGCAACCAAGTAACATGATTGGGACCTGGAGCGGAATGGGAAGAGCATGCATTTAGCGCTTCTTTCATTTCCGTGACGGAGAACGGGATCCAGGCCCTTTCAGGCACTGGATCGAGTTCATCAAGAATGCTCAGATCGACTGCTCGATCTGAAGCAGCGTTATAGGACCCATCAAGGGCCATCCAGAGGGAATCCAGATCATTGCAGGGTTCTCCCCGATAGGAGATCGCCTCGTACAATGGGAGGTTACGTTGACGAGTCCAGGACATCAGATCCCAGGGTCATCTATTCATTGTAGCCACTTCTTGGATATGGTCATCGAAGAAGTCGCGCTTTGCATGTTGCATGACTTTCCTGTAATGCTTCCAGTCCTCCTCGTCCCGGGAGGCTCTGTAAGTGTCTAGAGCACCACTGCATTCGTCTGTCCACCAACCTTTGGACGACTTGCCGAGGCGAGATTCCTTGGCATGGTCTTCCCATGCCTTGTTTAAAATCATTGGTATTGCCGAAATGATGTCATCGATTTCTGCTGATGTATCTCCATGCCAATTTAGCCACGGAGTGAAAGTGGAGGAGACAGCATCCTGGTATGATGCTTCCTCCTCGGATCCTTTTTTGATGGACCACTTGGTAACCGGGACCAAAGATCCTGGGCCAGGCAGCACTAATGTCAGGGGGGCATGGTCGGACGTCCCCCTGGCTTCAGGTACGATCTCACAGTACAATACAAATCTAAGATCTGTAGGTACGAACATCAGGTCGATCACCATGGGGTGAAGGCCCTGTTGTGGGGGGAAGTGGGTAGGGCCCTCCACTACTGGTAGGGCTCTAGTCAGGCCTAAGGCCGAAGCCGTTTCCACTAAGTGGTCGGCATGGATAGAGTGTTCAGGCCCCTGGGGATCCCAGGAGGCGTGTCTCATGTTAAAATCGCCGCACATGAAGTGTAAGCGTGGGATTGTCATGACGTTCTCGAATAAGAGCATGATGGCAGAGTGTTGGCTGTCCGAATATATGTTAGCAAGTAGCATGACATCCTCACCTATTCCCAATGAGAACAAGAGAATGTCATGATCGTCGATCAAATCTCGTCTGAGACCCGGTCTTAGATTAGCGATGCTGTTCGTGAAGTAAACAGCCATGCGTGGAGGGGAGTCAATTCCTGATGGGCGCACTAAGGTACCCCAATTTGGGCTCATTGGTGCGCCTATAACTTCTTCCCCTTCCCTGTTGTGGGCAGAAGGGGCGTGTCTTATTAATCGCCAAGGAGGCTCTTGAATGAAAAGCAAATCATAGTCGTCTACGAAGTCTGCTAGTAATGAGTCCATGTAACCCCAGTTTCTGTTTACATTTTGACTAAGTACGCGTAGCTGAGGGGTGGATCTAAGCCTGTCCCTCATTTACATTCGGCCACCGTGTCCTGCGGGATGGTAAGAAGGAGGGGAGCGAGAGTTGCATCTTGCACTCACCTCGTCATAGCAAGCTTTGATCCACTCACGGTCAAAGCAATGTCGCCAGAAGTTGCATCGACGATCGTCAGATGCATGGTTTTTCTGGCAGTTTATACACCTAGCCAGGTGAGGACAGGCTGCCCCCTCTGGGGTAGCTGGGACAGGAGGGTTTGCCTTGGCGTTTACCTTGCAACACCCTGCAAGGGCACGATGGTGCTCCTTGCGGTGTGGGCCTGCACAGATCGGACACTTGGTCTGTGGAGCTCTGCATGCCGGGGTGGGGTGACCCCACTTCCAGCATCGTTGGCAAAGAGGCAAACCGGGGTTTGCCCTGGCAGCCCTAACATAAGCGACATAGCGCCCAAATTGGACGCCACGACCGATGAGAGCCTTGGCTCGTGCACCGCTGACTGAGTCAGCAATGTTAAGATAGACAGTGCACGTATCCGACATCTTCAAATCGTGTACTACCCGTGGGGGGACTTGTAACACTGTGAGGTCCGATATTCCGGACTTCCCCAGGTGTGCAATGATGACATCAGGCATTAGTGCCTTGTCGTTAGCGATGAATGGCACGTCGACCAATTTGAGGTACGACGTGGACGTAGGTAACACTGCATCTACTTGCAGCGCAAAGGGGAATGCTTTGTGGGCAGCCTACTTGAAGCATCGAAGGTCCTCCTCAGAGGCGACAACGTCTGTAGCTACTGATAAGTTACCAGCATGCATTGATGTGGACTGGGCCACTAGTTTAGAGTGGTGCAGTACGAGAGTGGCCCGGACGTGGTCCAGGAAGTCAGCAGGGTTCATCTCCGCTCCAAGGGGGGGACGAACGTGGACCAGGACCTGTCGTCTCAACGGTCCATGTACAGTAGGTGAAGGCTTTGCCGCCTTGGGTTTAGAGGGGCCGACATGCTGCTGTAAGTCTGCCAGCTTGTCGGTTGGAAGTTCAGGGAAGGCCTTGGCTAGATGCACAAGGCCATCCATGGATGTGTTAGGTGTTTGCCCCCCGGGGAAGTGAGCAACCTGAGCAAAGGTCCCCCTGCCCGAAGGCCTGGTCGACCAGTTCATGGGGGGAGGTGGACCTCGACCCCATGACGAATAGACACCCCCTGCTGGGGGTTTAGGAAGAGGTCGAGCCCCTTTCAGGCCACGAGTCCTCGAAGATTTGTGAGGGGGGGGGCGTTGCCCATCCCATCCCTCCAGATAGTCCATCCTTGGGACGTCATTGGGATCGTTGGTGACAGTGCCCGACCTAGGTCGTTTGCTGCCCCCAGCCATCCTATCTAATGCTCCCTGGAGCGTAGCGCTCCCAGAGTTGCAATTGAGACTGGCCTCGGCAGCTGCTACCAGCACCGAGCCCAGTTGTTCCGCGATGAGCTGCCATTCCTCAGCAGTCGGTTGTCTGGATCCCGTCCTGTTAAGAACAATTTGGAACCCCTCAGCATACTCTCCCAGGTCTTTGGCGAAGGTCTGGGGTCCGCTCCAGTCATCGCTAGCCATCTCCGTGTCCTGAATGACATGGGAAGAGAGATTATCGGCCACTTTGTCAGCCCACTGCGAAGCAGGAGTAGACAGAGTAGCTGGTGGTGCAGGAGACGCCGTAGCATCCCTGGAAGAAAGCGCTGGCACACTGAATCGTTGTGCTCGCGGAGTGACGATGCCCGCCCCATAGGGGGAGGGGATTGGAGATCCTCTTTGGGTCCTGTGTGGGCCCACTGAGGGAGCATTCTGTGTGGATCTGCGGCTCGAAGAGAGCTGCAGAGAATCAATTGGGTCGTCGCCAGGAGTTCTGGGTGTACCGGATCTGGAAGGTCTCCCCTCGTCCATCGCCTCGCCCGATCTCCCCCCTCTTCTAGAAAACGTTTCAGACATGCGTTGGTAAGATGCTAGTTATACCGGATCGCGGGGATCGAGAATGGATTGAGCTACAAAAGTTGAAAATGGTGTCGACGAAAAATTTTTTGTGGCTGTGCACGTCGCAGTAAGAAGACAAGGAGCGATGATTATGAAACTCTTCAGAAGAAGCAAAATCGGCAGAGATGTCGATCTCATGTCCTATGTGGATGATGGCACCCTCATCACCCGCTCTCCCCAGTTGGAGGATAACCTCCCCCTTCTTAAAAAAGTGTATGGCTGGATCTTCCAGGCATTCACCTCCCTCGGACTTGTCCTTGAACACGACAAGTCTGAAATATTTCACTTTTCAAGGGCGAGGAGATTCACTCCCTTACCCATTGACCTCGGCTTTGCCCCATACACGGGCAATACCCCCCTCAAACCCAAGGGTACCTGGAGGTACCTTGGCTTTTTCTTTGATCGCAAACTCTCCTTCAAGGAGCATACGCGGTTTTACTCCACCAAAGCCCTTACCACCGCAAGGGCGATGGGAATGCTCGGCAATTCTGTGAGAGGGCTAACCCCTATGCAGAAACGCCTATTGTACCGTTCGTGTGTCGTGCCTATCATCACCTACGGGCTTAGATTGTGGCACTTCAAAGGCGCTCGCGTCAAAGGTGTCATCAAAACGCTGGCCCAAGTGCAGTCCATCGCTGCTCGTTGGATCCTCAGTGCATTCAGAACCACCCCTATCGGTGGTCTGGAAAGTATCGCAGGACTGCTGCCCATGCAGCTGTTACTGCATTGTCTAGTCAACAGAGGGGTGTTCAGAACCCCCCTATTGGCTCCATCACACCCCCTGAGAGCGATCTTAGGGCCCAATCACGTCGGCACCACCCACTCTCATGAGCTAGGACTCTGGGGAGGGAACGTGCTCGACACACTCACCCTACAGGGCCCATCTGTCGCTTCGGCTGCAGCTCTGGCCCTTGTACCAGGCGATGAATTCGACCCTTCAGGGAAGAAAGCACACCCGGAAATAGAGTGAAGGATTTATTCCCCGCTCGTTTTTCCTCTCACTGCCTCACCTCTAAGGAGGATGAAGCAAGGAATTCTTACAGGAGCGACCTCAACAAGGCCTGGGCCTCTGCCCAGGTAGAGGATGACACTCTTGTCATTGCAGTGGACGCGGCAGTGCCCACAGATGCCAAATTTCAAGCTGTCGCCTGCGCTCTTGTCTTCAGACAGGGAGAACAGGTAGATCGCGTTGTCTCAGCCTCTGGGAGGAGAACCCCCCCGGAGGTCGAACTATTTGCTCTCCAACTTGGCATATCCGCTGTGTGTAGCAGGGGATGCAAAAAGCTGGTGATATTCTCAGATTCTACCATGGGCATCGGGTCCCTCATAGATCCAAAACCACGTTCTGGGCAAATCTTTGCTCTGGACGCTTGTCGCTCTCTTTGTCCCTGGCTAGCTGGAGACGTGGAGAGAAACGTAACATTCTGGCACGTCCCCTCGAAGTTCAAGTGGAATGTACACAAGATGGCTCATGATGTAGCTACATCTACCAAGATCTCTGTGGGCAGACACCCGCGGACGTCTATAGACTACCTTAAAAACCAGGTCGAAAAGGCCGTTTGTAAGGATTGGCACACCCAGTTCTCAGATCCGGCGTATCGTGGTTGGCATTTCTACCAACTCAAAGGAGTAGGTGGAAAACCGGTATTACCCTCGACTCACAAAGGTGGGCTGTGGCTGAAAGTAATGGGAAACAACACTACGTTGACTTCCCGTTCAACTCGTATGATCACTGGCCATGCTCCTATAGGGGAGTATCGTCAACTTCTATCCCTCGATGGGGAATACCAGTGCTGGTGCCTTGGCCCCGAGATCCAAACTCGAGACCATATATTACGCGTCTGCCATGCAGTGGACCGTAAGGAGACTCGTGCAAGCCCCGACACCGTCGAAGGCTTTCACAAATTCATGGACAATAATCCTGCAATAGGGTTGTTCACCCCGCTTGTGTGGGATCCAGGATAGGTTGTGCGTGCAGGGCGTATGACCCTCGTCTGGTTCTGGCTAGTGTTATCGGTATGTCAGGGTGGCCATAGGGCACCAGATGAGTCCGTTAACCCTCATAAAGGGGGCCCACCCATGTTCAGGAGCAACGGTCAGGGAGGGGGGACACAAAACTAGGTACTGGTTCGGGGAGGCGCCTGAGCGCTTTCAGATCCACTGTCGGTTGTGCATTACGGCTCCAACGCTGAATATGCCCTCCTTTCCGAGCTGAGAGGCTCACGTCGGGGCGGCAATATCCCCTAAATCTTGCACTCATACCCGTAGGGATTCAGGGAACATGACATTGTCAACCTCGGGTTGTCGGTATGCCACCACTGGCAAGTCTGTTTATTCGATAAAGGGGGCCCCCTTAGTGGTCATCGCAGCTATCCAGGTGGTTGGTGTGAAGATCAGCAGGAGGAGGACTTGGGCTGGGCGTAGTGTACTCTGTTTGTATGTCTCTACCGCGGACTGCATCCGGGCATCGCGTTATAAATCTTTGACCAAAAAAAAAAAAAAAAAAAAAAAGACTACACATTCCCTATGTCCGCATCCCACACCAGGTCCCTTGCAGAAGCCACGTTATGGCGGGCGTACCAGCGTTGTCCTCTCAGACAGGAAAGGCAATAATCTGTAGGGGAGGGGCCCCCCCCACAAAGGCTAGCCATTAGTTCGCCATCTGGTGCTATCTCGGTCCCCCCAGCCACATATCCAACCAAAGTCAGATCAGGCACAAGCAGTGTCAATTCACCGTAAGTCCTCCCTTGCGGGAAGAGTAACCGTCTTTCACCAGACAACGAGGATTGACCACCCCATGTGAGTGAGGTGGACCATCACTGTGTCCAAGCACAGGTGACAGTGACGAGGCAGCTGGTTGTTCACCAGAACTGCCATAGCTGGTTATTTACTGGAGCTACTGTAAGTAGGGGGTCGAGGCCCCCCCTCAAGCAAATGCTACTCCGAGCATGCACTTGATGACATCATCCCCCCCGCAGTGGGGGGAAGGTAGAGGGCGGCGACATATTGTCACCATCCCGACAACAGCCCTGGTGGGCGGTGGAGAGAAGGGGAGGTCCCCTTCTTCAAGCTCGGCATGGTCGTTGGTGAGGCCCACGAGGACGACGACGCCATTCCGGGGACAAGGGTTCCTCGGATGGAGGCTCTGCTGCTGGTGGAGCAGACTGAGCCGCCTGCATCGCTGCATAGGAAGCCTGGAAGGCTGCCGGAGACGTAAGGTTGAGGGAAGCTGATGCCGCATGAAGTGACTCCATCATGCTCCCTGAGAATCGCCAGGTGGTGGTGAAGAGCTCCCACGCCATCTGACGCCAAGAGTTCCTGTCATTGAGAGGAACCGCAGACACTCGGATGGTACCTACAAAGGAGGTCATCATGTCCAGTAAATGCAACATGGCATCAGAGGTGGCTTCGATCTCCAGCCTCTGATCCCTAGATAGCGGCACTTTGTCCTCCACCAGCTCGGGGATGGGGGGCCAAGGCGGTAGTGGGGCAGGGGATGCCTCCGGATAAAGGAGCTCAGCGATGCCAAGCTCCTGTGAATACATATCCTCCTTTGGGAGGCTACGAGCCCAGCGCTTGTGTTCAACGTCGACACCAAGTGCCCATTGTACACGATCGATTGTTTTCCTCAAGGAGAGCCTAGGCCCCCCCTCAGCGAAAATGAGAGCCTCTTGCCTCGCAAGAGAGTCATCGTTGTCATCATCGTTAGGGTCGGAGAGGTCTTCCCCAGCCCATAGATCTCTAGCTGCCCTGAGAGCAGCTGCTACCTCTGATTCATCCTGCATGAACCGGGTGTCGTAGTCTTGGACGTCATCATCAAAGATGTCGCCCATGATCAAAATGGGGTCGCGTAGACCCCGATGTGGTGGTTGGCCTCTGGTTCGCCGTTTGGGCATTGAGAGTGTGTGTTAGTGCTAGTAGATGATGGTAAGAATCAAAATACGCAGCGTGGAATCGATAACGGCTGGTCCCTTATCTACATTCCGGGTCCACCCGATACAGCCTCTGAACGCTCCGAGGGGGCGAGCAAGCCGCACATCCTGCTGCCTAGTGGGAGAAGATCGAACCTGGGTCATACCACCCTAGAAGAGTGAGCACCAGAGGTAGAGGGATGGTGGTGAGAAGCGGCCACCAAGGTGTAGGCCTAGCCAGCAGGGGGCACCATCACTCGGCCCCTTTTAGCGATGGTGTATTCCAATGGGTAGTCAGTGTAGCATGTCTCTAGTAGTAGAAACTCACAGAGCATGGGGGCAGGGAGCCTCAAAGACAACCAGCAGTCCAGTAAGAACGTCCTTCCCCCTAAGCCAGACCTCCCCCAGCTAAGCGAGTGCTTCTACTTGGGTGAGCATTGAAGCAGGCATCCCACACCCACTCTAAGCCCCCATAGGGACCCAGACTACTCTTTCATAGACATCACTCACCTAGCCAGGATCCTCGAAGCCAAGGGGGACAAGACAGATAGCAGTCATTGTCTCCAACAATGACCGAGACATCCCTGGAGATTGGATGGACGGATATCTTAGCAAATCAGGCCAGGCCTGGAGACGCCGAGAGCGTTCGTGATGGCGGAATCCGATCGAAAATCAGACGTAAATTGAAGTGTCGACGTCGCTGGCAACGTTGAGCAGAGGTGTTTACCACTGTTTATAGTGGTTGTAACAAGTCAAGGAGCGCATTGGCGTGCCCGCATCATCTTCCAGGGATGCGACTGCGTCTCCTGCACCTCCGGCTACCCCTTCTACTCCTGCCTCGCAGTGGGCTGATGAAGTGGCTGATAATCTCTCCTCCCACGTCATTCAGGACACAGAGATGGCTAGCAATGACTGGAGTGGACCCCAGACCTTTGCCAAAGACCTGGGGGAGTATGCTGAGGGATTCCGAATTGTTCTTAACAGGATGGGATCCAGACGACCGACTGCTGAAGAACGGCAGCTCATTGCTGAACAACTGGGCTCGGTGCTGGTAGCAGCTGCTGAGGCTGGCCTTGATCGCAACTCGGGTAGCGCTACGCTCCGGGGAGCAATAGACAGAATGGTGGGGGGCAGTAAATGACCTAGGTCGGGCACTGTCACCAACGATCCCAATGTGGAGTATCTGGAGGGATGGGATGTGGCGACATCGCTTTGACCGCGATTGGATCAAAGCTCGCTATGACGAGGTGAGTGTGAGATGCAACTCTCACTCCCCTCCTTCTTACCAGCCCGCAGGACACGGTGGCCGAATGTAAATGAGGGACAGACTTAGATCTACCCCACAGTTACACATATTTAGTCAAAATGTAAACAGAAATTGGGGTTACATGGACTCGTTACTGGCAGATTTTGTAGATGACTACGACCTGCTTTTCATTCAAGAGCCTCCCTGGCGATTAATAAGACACGCCCCTTTGGCCCACAACAGGGAAGGGGAAGAAGTTATAGGCGCATCAATGAGCCCCAATTGGGGAACCTTAGTGCGCCCATCGGGAATTGACTCCCCTCCACGCGTAGCTGTTTATTTCGCAAATAGCATCGCTAATCTAAGACCGGGTCTCAGACGAGATCTGATCGACAATCGTGACATTCTCTTGTTCTTACTGGGAATAGGGGAAGATGTCATGCTACTTGCTAACGTATACTCAGATAGCCAACAGTCAGCCATCACACTCCCATTTGAGAACGTCATGACGATCCCCCACCTACACTTCATGTGTGGCGATTTTAATGTGAGGCACACCTCCTGGGACCCCCAGGGGCCTGAACACTGGATCCATGCTGACCACTTAGTGGAAACGGCTATGGCATTAGGCCTGACTAGAGCCCTACCAGTAGTGGAGGGCCCCACCCACTTCCCCCCTCAACAGGGCCTTCACCCCATGGTGATCGACCTGATGTTCATACCTATGGATCTTAGATTTGTTCTGTACTGTGAGATTGTACCTGAAGCCAGAGGGACATCTGACCATGCCCCCCTGACATTAGTGCTACCTGGCCCGGGATCTTTGGTTCTGGTTACCAAGTGGTCCATCAAAAAAGGATCTGAGGAGGAAGCATCCTACCGGGATGCTGTCTCCTCCGCTTTAACTCCGTGGCTAAACTGGCACGGAGATACTTCGGCAGAAATCGATGATGTCATCTCGGCGATATCAACGATTTTAAACAAGGCCTGGGAAAACCATGCCAAGGAATCCCACCTCGGCAAGTCGTCCAAAGGTTGGTGGACAGACGAATGCAGTGGTGCTCTAGATGCTTACAGAGCCTCCCTTGACAAGGAGGACTGGAAGCACTACAGGAAAGTCATGCGACACGCAAAGCGTGACTTTTTCGATGACTGTATCCAGGAAGTGGCTACGATGAATAGATGACCCTGGGATTTAATGTCCTGGACTGATCAATGTAACCTCCCCTCGTACGAGGCTATCTTGTATTGGGGAGAACCTTGCAACGATCTGGATTCTCTCTGGGCTGCCCTTGATGGGTCCTATAATGCTGCTTCAGATTGAGTTGTCGATCTGAGCATTCTTGATGAACTCAATCCGGTGCCTGAAAGGGCCTGGATCCTGTTCTCCGTCACGGAAATGAAAGACGTGCTAAATGCGTGTTCTTCCTGTTCCGCTCCAGGCCCCAATCATGTTACGTGGTCGCACCTAAAACAGTGGTGTAGCAACCCAGAAGTGGCAGGGCTCATCACCTGCATTGCTGAGGCGTGCATCACTGCTGGCCACTGGCCAGCTCACTTTAAGGAATCCCTGTCAGTCATCATCCCAAAACCAGGAAAACCTAATTACTCCACTCCAAAGTCGTTCAGGCCCATCGTGCTACTGAACACTCTGGGTAAATTAGTCGAGAAGATGTTGTCTAGGCAACTTCAATTCGACGGTGTCGCACACGAGGCCTTCGAGCATCGCTTCTTGTCTTGTTACCGCTACATGCACAGCCACAAAAAATATTGTCGACACTGTTTTTCATCTTTTGTGGCTCCATCTGTCAACGATCTCAGCGATCCGGTGTAACCAGCATCTTACCAATGCATGTCAGATTCTTTTAGTAGAAGAGGGGGGAGATCAGGCGAAGCGATGGATGAGGGGGGACTCTCTAGATCGGGTACACCTTGAACTGCTGGCGATGATCCCATTGACTCTCTGCGGCTCGCTTCAAGCCACAGATCCTCACAGAATGCTCCCTCAGTGGGTCCCCACCGGACCCAAAGAGGTTCTCCAACCCCCTCCCCATATGGGGCGGGCATTGTCACACCGCGTGCACAGCGATTTAGGGTGCCAGCGCGTTCTTCCAGGGATGCCACTGCGTCTCCTGCACCACCTGCCACTCCCTCGACACCTGCCTCACAGTGGGCTGACGAGGGGGCTGATCTTTCTTCCCACCATGTCATTCAGGACATGGAGATGGCAAGCGACGACTGGAGTGGACCCCAGACCTTTGCCAAAGACTTGGGGGAATATGCAGAGGGATTCCATATCGTCTTGAACAGGACGGGATCCAGAAGACCTGCTGCTGAGGAACGGCAGAACATTGCGGAGCAACTGGGCTCGGTGCTGGCAGCAGCTGCCGAGGCTGGCCTTGATCACGACTCCAGGAGCACCACGCTCAGGAGAGCACTAGACAGGATGGCTGGGGGGAGTAAACGACCTAGGTTGGGTACGATCACCAACGATCCCAACAACATCCCAAGGACGGAGTACCTGGAGGGATGGGATGGGCAACACCCCCCCCCTCACAAATCTGTGAGGACCAGAGGCCCGAAAGGGGCTCAACCTCTTCCTAAACCCCCAGCAGGGGGCGTCTCTTCATCATGGGGTAGAGGTCCACCTCCCCCCATGAACTGGTCGAGCAGGCCTTCGGGCAGGGGGACCTTTGCTCAGGTTGCTCGCTTCCCTGGGGGGCGAGCACCTAATACATCCATGGATGGCCTTGTGCGACTACCCAAGGCCTTCCCTGAACTTCCTACCGACAAGCTGGCTGACATACAGCAGCACGTTGGCCCATCTAAACCGAAAGCCGCAAAGCCTTCACCTACCGTCCATGGACCGTCGAGACGACAGGTCCTGGTTCACGTTTGCCCTCCCCTTGGGGCGGAAACGAACCCTGCCGACTTCCTGGACCATGTCCGGGCCACCCTCAGCCTGCACCACTCTAAACTAGTGGCCCAGTCTGCTGGCAATCTGTCAGTAGCTACTGATGTTGTCGCCTCCAAGGAGGACCTTTGCTGTTTCAAGGAGGCTGCTCACAAAGCATTCCCTTTCGCGCTGCAAGTAGACGCAGCACTACCTACATCCACGTCGTACCTCAAATTGGTCGACGTGCCATTCATTGCTAACGATAAGGCCCTAACGCCTGAAGTCGTCATTGCACACTTGGGGAAGTCCGGAATATCAGACCTCACAGTGTTACAAGTGCCCCCATGGGTGATACACAATTCAAAAATGTTGGATATGTGCACCGTATATCTAAACATCGCTGACTCAGTCAGCGGTGCACGAGCCAAGGCTCTCATCGGTCGTGGTGTCCAGTTCGGGCACTACGTCGCCTATGTTAGGGTGGCCAGGGCGAACCCCGGCTTGCCTCTATGCCAACGATGCTGGAAGTGGGGGCATCCCACCCCAGCATGCAGAGCTCCACAGACCAAGTGTCTGATCTGTGTAGGCCCACACCGCAAGGAGCACCATTGTGCCCTTGCAGGATGTTGCAAGGGAAATGCTAAGGTGAACCCTCCTGTCCCAGCTACCCCTGAAGGGGCAGCCTGTCCTCACCCAGCTAGGTGTGTAAACTGCCGGAAGAATCACGCATCCGATGATTGTCGGTGCAACTTTTGGCGACATCACTTTGACCGTGAGTGGATCAAAGCTCACTATGACGAGGTGAGTGCAAGACGCAACTCTCGCTCCCCTCCTTCTTACCATCCCGCAGGATGCGGTGGCCAAACGTAAATGAGGGACAGGCTTAGATCCACCCCTCAGCTACGTGTACTTAGTCAAAATGTAAACAGAAACTGGGGTTACATGGACTCATTACTAGCAGACTTTGTAGATGACTATGATTTGCTGTTTATCCAAGCGCCTCCTTGGCAATTAATAAGATATGCCCCTTCTGCCCATAACAGGGAAGGGGAAGAAGTCATAGGTGCACCAATGAGTCCCAACTGGGGAACGTTAGTACGCCCATCGGGGATCGACTTCTTTCCACGCATAGCTGTTTATTTTTCGAACAGCATCGCCAATCTAAGACCGGGTCTCAGACGAGATCTGATTGATGATTGTGACATCCTCTTATTCTCACTGGGAATAGGGGAGGATGTCATGTTACTCGCTAACATCTATTTGGACAGCCAACATTCGGCTATCACGCTCTTATTTGAGAACATCATGGTGATCCCTCGCCTACATTTCATGTGCGGCGATTTCAACGTGAGACACGCCTCCTGGGACCCCCAGGGGCCTGAACACTCCATCCATGCTGACCACTTAGTGGAAATGGCTACGGCATTTGGCCTGACGAGAGCCCTACCAGTAGTGGAGGGCCCCACCCATTTCCCCCCTCAACAGGGCCTTCACCCCACGGTGATCGACCTGATGTTTGTACCTACGGATCTTAGATTTGTATTGTACTGTGAGATCGTACCTGAAGACAGAGGGACGTCTGACCACGCCCCCCTGACGTTAGTGCTACCTGGCCTGGGATCGTTGGTTAGGGTTACCAAGTGGTCCATCAAAAAAGGATCCGAGGAGGAAGCATCATATCGAGATGCTGTCTCCTCCGCTTTAACTCCATGGCTAAACTGGCACGGAGATACCTCAGCAGAAATCGATGATGTCGTCTCGGCGATATCAACGATTTTAAACAAGGCCTGGGAAAACCATGCCAAGGAATCCCACCTCGGCAAGTCGTCCAAAGGTTGGTGGACAGACGAATGCAGTGGTGCTCTAGACGCTTACAGAGCCTCCCTTGACGAGGAGGATTGGAAGCACTACAGGAAAGTCATGCGACAAGCAAAGCGTGACTTTTTCGATGACTGTATCCAGGAAGATTGGTGGCAGTAGATGTGGGGGGGTGACACCCCCCTTTCAGTAGCGGTGCTGCTGTGCTCGAGGACCTCGAGGACGGCGGCGTCGTGATGAGGATGAGGGTTCCCCATGATGGAGCTCTGCATGAGCTGCCTGCCTAGCCGCATAGGAAGCCCTGAAGGCTGCCGGTGACGTGAGGTCGAGAGGCAATCCGGCAGCTGCTAGTTCTGCCGACATTGGCTCAGACAATCGCCAGGTGGTCATGAATAATTCCCAGGCCATCTGGCGCCATGCATTCCTCTCAATGAGCGGAACGGCGGATACTCAGACGGTACCGACAAAGATCGTCATAGCCTCCAGTAAGTGTAGAAAGCCATGAGAGGCGGATGTTATTTCCACCCTCTCATCTCTTGACAATGGAGGCTCATCCTCCACCAACTCTGGGATGGCGGATGAACCCAGTGATGTGGGGAGGGGCAGCGCAGATTGCTCCTGCTGCCTCTCTGGATAGAGGAGCTCGGCAATGCCAAGCTCTTGATTGTTGTTGGCCTCGAGCCCAAGCTCGAGAGCCAGATCATGCACCTCATCGGCTATCACTTGTGATGCCAAGAAGTGGTTTATCGTCTCCTGCAAGGCTAGCTCGGTGAGACCCAGAATGAATTCGACGTCTCCACCGGTGGCAGAGCCGTCATCGTCATCTGGCAGGTCGGAGGAGTCATCCTCCGCCCAAAGATTGTGGAACTGGTTAGCCACATCAGAGTCCCATCCGCTCAAGGAGACATGCCCGAACTCTGGGAGGTAGTTGTCGTCAAAGTCTGCAAAGTCGGCGTTTGTGTATAAGAGGGGGTTGCCATGCACCACCTGGTGTCGAGTTTGCGCTCCACGGTTTGTAGAGGGCATTGAGGATGATTTAGCACAAGTAGAAGACGGTAAAAGTCAAGATACGTAGCGTGATAACGATAGCAGATGGTCCCTTATCACAATTCTGGGTCCACCCGACACAGCCTCCAGACGCTCCGAGGGGGCAGGCAGGCCACAAATCCTGCTGCAGATTGGGAGGGACGATTGAACCCGGTTCCAAACACCTCAAGGGTGTGAGTGCCAGAGGTAAAGAGTCGGTGGTGAGTAGCGGCCACCAGAGCGTCGACCTAGCCACCAGGGGGCACCATCACCCGGCCCCTTTTAACGATGGTGTATTCCAATGGGTAGTCAGTGTAGCAGGTCTCTAGATGTAGAAACTCATGCAGCATGGAGGTAGGAAGCCTCCCAGACGACCCACAATCCAGTGAATATGTCCCTCCTCCTGAGCCAGACCTCCCCCAGCTAAACAAATGCGGCGACTTGGGTGAGCGTTGAAGTAGGCATCCCACACCCACTCTAAGCCCCCATAGGGGCCCAGACTACTCTTTCATTGCCAACACTCACCTAACCAGGATCCTCGAAGCCCAGGAGAGCGAGACGAATAGCAGACACTGTCAGAAACAGTGCCCGAGGCATCCACGGAGATCGGATGGACGGATCTCTTAGCAAATCAGGGCAGGCCTGGAGACGCCGAGAGCGTTCATGATGGTGAAATCCGATCGAAAATCGGACGAAAATTGAAGTGTCGACGTCGCGAGCAACGTTGAGCAGAGGTGTTTACCACTGTTTATTGTGGTTGTAACAAGTCAAGGAGCGATGACTGACTACCCATTGGAATACACCATCATTAAAAGGGGCCAGGCGATGGTGCCCCCTGGCGGCTAGGTCGACGCTCTGGTGGCCGCTACTCACCACCAACCCTCTACCTCCGGTGCTCACTCTTCTAGGGTGTTATGACCCGGGTTCAATCTTCTCCCACCGGGTTACAGGATGTGCAGCCTGTCCCCCCTTGGAGCGTTCGGAGGCAGTATCGGGTGGACCCGGAATAGAGATAAGGGACCAACTGTTATCGATGGCACACTACGTATTTTGATTTCTACTATCATCTACTAGCATTAACTTCCCCTCTCAATGCCTAAATGGCAAACCAGAGTCCAAACACCACGCTGGGGTCTACACGACCCCTCCCTGATTACGGGCGACATCTATGATGATGGCGTCCAAGACTATGACACCCAGTACGATCAAGACGATCCGGATGTAGCTACTGCCCTACGGGCAGTTAGAGATCTATGGGCTGGAGAAGACCTCTCTGACCCTGAGGATGACGAGGACTCTCTTGCTATGCAAGAGGCCCTCAATTACGCCGAGAGTAGCCCCAAGCTGGCCTCGAGGCAAACGATAGACCGTGTGCTGTGGGCGCAGGACGTCCATGTCGCACATAAATGATGGACTCGCAGTCTCGAACGTGAGGACATGTATTCACAGGAGCTCGGCATGGCCGAGCTCTTCTATCCGGAGGCATCCCCTGCCCCATTACCGCCTTTGCCCCCCATCCCTGAGTTGGTGGAGGATGAAGTGCCACTATCTGTGAATGAGAGGTTTTTTTTTTTTTTTTTTTGGGTCAAAAATTTATAACGCAATGCCCGAACGCAGTCCGCAGTAGAGACATACAACAGAGTACACTATGCCCAGCCCAAGTCCTCCTCCTGCTGATCTTCACACCAACCACCTGGATAGCTGCAATGACCACTAAGGGGGCCCCCTTTATTGAGTAAATGGACTTGCCAGTGGTGGCCTACCGACAACCCGAGCTGGACGATGTCATGTTCCCCGAATCCCTACGGGTATGAGTGCAAGATTTAGGGGATATTGCCACCCCGACGTGAGCCTCTCAGCTCGGAAAGGAGGGCATATTGCAGGATTATTGTCCATGAATTCGTGAAAGCCTTCAATGGTGTCAGGGCTTGCATGAGTTTCCTTGCAGTCCACTGCATGGCAGACGCGTAATATATGGTCTCGAGTCTGGATCTCGGGGCAAAGGCACCAGCACTGGTATTCCCCGTCGAGGGATAGACGTTGGCGATACTCCCCTATAGGAGCATGGCCAGTGATCATACGAGTTGAATGGGAAGTCAACGAGGTGTTGTTTCCCATTACTTTCAGCCAAGGCCCACCCTTGTGGGTCGAGGGTAATACCGGTTTTCCACCTACTCCTTTGAGTTGGTAGAAGTGCCGACCACGATACGCCGGATCTGAGAACCGGGTGTGCCAATCCTTACAAACGGCCTTTTCGACCTGGTTTTTAAGGTAGTCTAAAGACGTCCGCAGGTGTCTGCCCACGGAGATCTTGGTATATGTAGCTACATTGTGAGCCATCTTGTGTACATTCCACTCGAATTTCGAGGGGACGTGCCAGAATGTGACATTTCTCTCCTTGTTCCCAGCAAGCCAGGGGTGAAGAGAGCAACAGGCGTCCAGGGCGAAGATTTGCCCAGAGCATGGTTTTGGATCTATAAGGGACTCGATGCCCATGGTAGAGTCTGAGAATATCACCAACTTTTTGCATCCTCTGCTGCACGCAGTGGATACGCCTAGTTGGAGAGCAAACAGTTTGACTTCTGGGGGGGTTCTCCTCCCAGAGGCTGAGACAATGCGATCTACCTGTTCTCCCTGTCCGAAGACATGAGCGCAGGCGACAGCTTGAAATTTAGCATCTGTGGGTACCGAAGCGTCCACTGCAATGATGAGAGTGTCATCCTCTACCTGGGCAGATGTCCAGGCCTTGTCGAGGTCACTCCTGTAAGAATTCCTTGCTCCATCCTCCTTGGAGGTGAGGCAATGAGAGGAGAAGCGGGTGGGGAATAAATCCTTCACTCTATTTCCGGGTGTGCTTTCTTCCCTGAAGGGTCGAATTCATCGCCTGGTACAAGGGCCAGAGCTGCAGCCGAAGCGACAGATGGGCCCTGTAGGGTGAGTGTGTCGAGCACGTTCCCTCCCCAGAGTCCTAGCTCATGAGAGTGGGTAGTGCCGACGTGATTAGGTCCTAAGATCGCTCTTAGGGGGTGTGATGGAGCCAATAGGGGGGTTCTGAACACCCCTCTGTCGACCAGACGATGCAGTAACAGCTGCATAGGCAGCAGTCCTGCGATACTTTCCAGACCACCGATAGGGGTGGTTCTGAATGCACCGAGGATCCAATGAGCAGCAATGGACTGCACTTGGGCCAACGTTTTAATGACACCTTTGATGCGAGCACCTTTGAAGTGCCACAGTCTAAGTCCGTATGTCATGATAGGCATGACACACAAATGGTACAAGAGGCGTTTCTGCATAGGGGTTAACCCTCTAACGGAATTGCCAAGCATTCCCATTGCCCTTGCAGTGGTAAGGGCTTTGGTGGAGTAGAACCGCATGTGCTCCTTGAAGGAGAGTTTGCGGTCGAAGAAGAATCCAAGGTACCTCCAGGTAACCTTGGGTTTGAGGGGGGTATTGCCTGTGTAGGGGGCAAAGCCGAGGTCAATGGGTAAGGGAGTGAATCTCCTCGCCCTTGAAAAGTGAAATATTTCAGACCTCTCATGTTCAAGGACAAGTCTGAGGGAGGTGAATGCCTGAAAGATCCAGCCATATGCTTTTTTAAGGAGGGGGAGGTTATCCTCCAACTGGGGAGAGCAGGCGATGAGGGTACCATCGTCCACATAGGACATGAGATCGACATCTCTGCTGATTTCGCTTCTTCTGAAGAGTTTCATGATGGGCGTCAGATATAGCGCCGATAAGACAGGGGACAAGGTGGATCCTTGTCCCACTCCCACATCGGCTGCGAAGGAGCCCGATGAGAAAGTGTTCCATTTGTAGGTCGTCTTACGACCGACCAGATATGAACGGAAGAAATTCACTACTTGCGCAGGGAATCCCGACTGAGAGATGACCTCCAATAGCACTTGGTGGTTCAAGGAGGGGAAGAATTGGGCGATGTCGAAGGCGCCAATGCTTGTTTTGAGCCATTTGGCCCATTCTGCTCTAACCAGGTGGGTAAGGTAGATTCCTGCATCCTCAGTGGAACGCTGGGCGACACCCCCAAACTGGTTTTGCTCGAAGGCCTCATGTGCGACACCGTCAAACTGAAGTCGCCTAGACAACATCTTTTCGACTAACTTGCCCAGAGTGTTGAGTAGCACAATGGGCCTGAACGACTTTGGGGTGGAGTAATTAGGTTTCCCTGGTTTCGGGATGATAACTGACAGGGATTCCTTAAAATGGGCCGGCCAATGGCCAGCAGTGATGCACGCCTCAGCAACTCGGGTGATGAGCCCTGCCACTTCTGGGTTGCTACACCAGTGTTTAAGGTGCGACCACGTAACATGATCGGGACCTGGAGCGGAATGGGAAGAGCACGCATTTAGCGCTTCTTTCATTTCCATGACGGAGAATGGGATCCAGGCCCTTTCAGGCACCAGATCGAGTTCATCGAGAATGCTCAGATCGACTACTCGATCTGAAGCAGCGTTATAGGACCCATCCAGGGCGGCCCAGAGGGAATCCAGATCGTTGCAGGGTTCTCCCCGATAGGAGATAGCCTCATACGATGGAAGGTTACATTGACGAGTCCAGGCCATCAAGTCCCAGGGTCGTCTATTCATCATAGCCACTTCTTGGATATGGTCATTGAAGAAATCACGCTTTGCATGTTGCATGATTTTCCTGTAATGCCTCTAGTCCTCCTCGTCACGGGAGGCCCTGTACGTGTCCAGAGTGCCACTGCATTCGTCTGTCCACCAGCCTTTGGACGACTTGCCGAGGCAAGATTCCTTGGCATGGTTTTCCCATGCCTTGTTTAAAATCGTTGATATTGCCGAAATGACATCATCGATTTCTGCCGAGGTATTTCCGTGCCAGCCAAGCCACGGATTTAAAGTGGAGGAGACAGCATCTCGATATGATGCTTCCTCCTCGGATCCTTTTTTGATGGACCACTTGGTGACCGGGACCAAAGATCCCGGGCCAGGTAGCACTACTGTCAGAGGGGCGTGGTCAGACGTCCCTCTGGCTTCAGGTACGATCTTGCAGTACAATACAAATCTGAGATCTGTAGGTACAAACATCAGGTCGATCACCGTGGGGTGAAGGCCCTGTTGGGGGGGGAAGTGGGTGGGGCCCTCCACTACTGGTAGGGCTCTAGTCAGGCCTAATGCCATAGCCATTTCCACTAAGTGGTCAGCATGGATTGAGTGTTCAGGCCCCTGGGGATCCCAGGATGCGTGCCTCACGTTGAAGTCACCACACATGAAGTGTAGGCTTGGGATCATCATGACGTTCTCAAATAAGAGCGTGATGGCTGAGTGTTGGCTGTCTGAGTAGACGTTAGCAAGTAGCATGACCTCCTCTCCTATTCCCAATGAGAACCAAAGGATGTCACGATCGTCAATCAGATCTCGTCTGAGACCTGGTCTTAGATTAGCGATGCTGTTCGCAAAATAGACAGCAACATGTGGGGGGGAGTCAGTTCCCGATGGGTGCACTAAGGTTCCCCAATTCGGGCTCATTGGTGTGCCTATGACTTCTTCCCCTTCCCTGTTGTGGGCAGAGGGGGCGTATCTTATTAATCGCCAAGGAGGCTCTTGAATGAAAAGCAAGTTGTAGTCATCTACGAGATCTGCCAGTAACGAGTCCATGTAACCCCAATTTCTGTTTACATTTTGACTAAATATGCGTAGCTGAGGGGTAGATCTCAGTCTGTCTCTCATTTACGTTCGGCCACCACATCCTGCGGGATGGTAAGCAGGAGGGGAGCGAGAATTGCGTCTTGCACTCACCTCGTCATAGTGTGCTTTGATCCAGTCACGGTCAAAGCGATGTCGCCAGAAGTTGCACCGACGATCGTCGGATGCATGGTTTTTCCGGCAGTTAATGCATCTAGCCGGGTGAGGACAGGCTGCCCCTTCGGGGGTAGCTGGGACAGGAGGGTTCGCCTTAGCGTTTCCCTTACAACACCCAGCCAGGGCACGATGGTGCTCCTTGCGGTGTGGGCCTGCGCAGACCGGGCATTTGGTCTGTGGAGCTCTGCATGCTGGGGTGGGATGACCCCATTTCCAGCATCGTTGGCAAAGAGGCAAACCAGGGTTTGCCCTGGCAGCCCTAACATAAGTGACGTAGCGACCAAATTGGATGCCACACCCGATGAGAGCCTTAGCTCGTGCACCGCTGACTGAGTCAGCGATGTTGAGATAGACGGTACACGTATCCGACATCTTCGAATCACGTATGACTCGTGGGGGGACTTGCAGAACTGTGAGGTCCGATATTCTGGACTTTCCCAAGTGTGCGATGACAATGTCAGGCGTTAGGGCCTTGTCATTAGCGATGAAGGGCACATCGACCAGTTTGAGGTACGATGTGGAAGTGGGTAACGCTGCGTCCACTTGCAGTGCGAAGGGGAATGCCTTGTGAGCAGCCTCCTTGAAACATCGAAGGTCCTCCTTGGAGGCAACAACATCTGTGGCTACTGATAGGTTACCAGCATGCATCGATGTGGACTGGGCCACTAACTTAGAGTGGTGCAGCCCGAGAGTGGCCCAGACGTGGTCCAGGAAGTCAGCAGGGTTTGTCTCCGCCCCGAGGGGGGGACGAACGTGGACCAGGACTTGTTGTCTTGATGGTCCATGGACTGTAGGTGAAGGCTTTGCAGCTTTCAGTTTGGACGGGCCAACGTGCTGCTGTATGTCAGCCAGCCTGTCAGTTGGAAGTTCAGGGAAGGCCTTGGCTAGACGCACAAGGCCATCCATGGATGTGTTAGGTGTTAGCCGCAGAGAGTCAATTGGATCATCGCCAGGAGTTCTGGGCGTACCCAATCTGGAGAGTCCCCCCTTGTCCATCACATCGCCCAATCTCCCCCCTCTTCTAGAATGTGAATCTGACATGCGTTGGTAAGACGCTGGATATACCAGATCACTGAGATCGTAGATGGATTGAGCTGCAAGGTGTGAAAACAGTGTCGACAAAATTTTTTGTGGCTGTGCACGTCGCGCTAAGAAGACAAGAAGCGATGAGCCCCACGTTATAAATTCTGATCCAAAAAAAAAAAAAAAAAATTATGGACAATAACCCGGTTCTCGGGTTGTTCAACTCACTTGCGTGGGATCCAGGATAGGTTGGGCGCATAGGGCATATGACCCTCGTCTGGTTCTGGCTACTGTTATCGGTATGTCGGGGAGGCCGTAGGGCACTAGACAAGTCCATCAACCCTCATAAAGGGGGCCCACCCGTGTTCAGGAGCGACTGTCAGGGAGGGGGGACACAAAACTAGATACTGGTTCAGGGAGGCGCCTGAGCACTTTCAGATCCACTGTCTGTTGCGCGTTACGACAAATGTGTTGACTATGCCTTCCTTTCCGAGCTGAAAGGCTCACGTCGGGGCAGCAGTTTCCCCTAAATCTTGCACTCATACCCATAGGGATTCGGGGAACACGACATCGTCAAGTCTGGGTTGTCGGTACGCCACCACTGGCAAGTCCGTTTACTCGATAAAGGGGGCCCCCTTAGTGGTCGTTGCAGCTATCCAGGTGGTTGGTGCAAAGATCAGCAGGAGGAGGACTTGGGCTGGGCATAGTGTACTTCGTTTGTACGTCTCTACCGCAGACTGCGATCGGGCGCCGTGTTATAAACTTTTGACCCAAAAAAAAAAAAAAAAAGAACTGCCTTGAAAGCAGCTGCTACCTCCGATTCATCCTGCCCGAATCAGGTGTCGTAGTCTTGGGTGCCATCATCGAAGATGTCACCCATAATCAGGATGGGGTTGCGTAGACCCCGGTGTTGTGGTTGGCCTCTGGATCGCCGTTTGGGCATTGAGAGCGAGTTGGTGCTAGTAGGTGATGGTAGAAATCAAGATACGTAGTGTGGCATCCATAACAGTTGGTCCCTTATCTCTATTCCGGGTCCACCCGATACTGCCTCTGAACACTCCGAGGGGGAAACAGGCTGCACATCCTGTTGCCTGGTGGGAGGAGATTGAACCCGGGTCATGCCATCGCTTCTTGTCTTCTTACCGCAATGTGCACAGCCACAAAAAATTTCGTTGACACCGTTTTCTTACTTTGCAGCTCAATCCGTCTATGATCTCAGTGATCCGGTATAACCAGCATCTTACCAGTGCATGTCAGAATCATTCTCTAGAAGAGGGGGTAGATCGGGTGAAGCGATGGACAAGGGGGGACTCTCCAGATCGGGTACGCCCAGAACTCCTGGCGACGATCCAATTGACTCTCTGCGGCTCTCTTCGAGCCGCAGATCCACACAGAATGCTCCCTCAGTGGGCCCTCACAGGACTCAAAGAGGCTCTCCAACCCCCTCCCCCTATGGGGCGGGCATCGTCACACCGCGAGCACAGCGATTCAGCATGCCAGCGCTATCTTCCAGGGATGCTACTGCATCTCCTGCACCTCCTGCCACCCCTTCCACACCTGCCTCGCAGTGGGCTGACAAAGCGGCTGATAATCTTTCCCCCCATGTCATTCAGGACATGGAGATGGCTAGCGATGACTGGAGCGGACCCCAGACCTTCGCCAAAGACTTGGGGGAATATGCTGAAGGATTCCAAATCGTTCTGAACAGGACAGGATCCAGACAACCGACTGCTGATGAATGGCAGGCCATTGCAGAACAACTGGGCTCGGTGCTGGTAGCAGCTGCCGAGGCTGGTCTTGATCACAACTCTGGAGGCGCTGTGCTCCGGGGAGCTATAGATAGGATGGCTGGGGGCAGCAAACGACCTAGGTCGGGCACTGTCACCAACGACCCCAACGACGTCCCAAGGACGGACTATCTGGAGGGATGGGATGGGCATCGCCCCCCCCCTCACAAATCAGCAAGGACTCGAGGCCCAAAAGGGGCTCGACCTCTTCCTAAACCCCCAGCAGGGGGTGTCTCTTCATCATGGGGTCGAGGACCACCTCCCCCCATGAACTGGTCGACCAGGCCTTCGGGCAGGGGGACCTTTGCTCAGGTTGCTCGCTTCCCTGGGGGGCAAACACCTAACACATCCATGGATGGCCTTGTGCATCTAGCCAAGGCCTTCCCTGAACTTCCAACCGACAAGCTGGCAGATATACAGCAGCATGTTGGCCCCTCGAAACCGAAAGCCGCTAAGCCTTCGCCTACCGTCCATGGACCGTTGAGACGACAGGTTCTGGTCCACATTCGTCCCCCCCTTGGGGCGGAGACGAACCCTGCTGACTTCCTGGACCATGTCCGGGCCACTCTCGGCCTGCACCACTCTAAGCTAGTGGCCCAGTCCGCATCTATGTATGCTGGTAACTTATCAGTTGCTACAGACGTTGTCGCCTCTGAGGACGACCTTTGTTGTTTCAAGGAGGCTGCCCACAAGGCATTCCCCTTCGCGCTGCAAGTAGACGCAGCGCTACCCATGTCCACGTCGTACCTCAAACTGGTAGATGTGCCATTTATCGCCAACGACAAGGCATTAACGCCTGACGTTGTCATCGCACACTTGGGAAAGTCCGGCTTATCGGACCTCACTGTGTTACAAGTCCCCCCGAGGGTAGTACGCGATTCAAAGATGTCAGATACGTGCACCGTCTATCTCAACATCGCTGACTCAGTCAGCGGTGCACGAGCTAAGGCTCTCATTGGCCGTGGCGTCCAATTCAGTCGCTACATCGCGTATGTCAGAGCGGCCAGGGCAAATCCTGGCTTGCCACTTTGCCAACAATGCTGGAAGTGGGGACACCCCACCCCAGCGTGCAGAGCTCCACAGACCAAATGTCCGGTCTGTGCAGGCCCACACCGTAAGGAGCACCATCGTGCCCTTGCTGGGTGTTGTAAGGGAAATGCTAAGGCGAACCCTCCTGTCCCAGCTACCCCTGAAGGGGCAGCCTGTCCTCACCTGGCTAGGTGCATAAACTGCCGGAAGAATCACGCATCCAATGATCGTCGGTGCAATTTCTGGCGACATCGCTTTGACCGTGACTGGATCAAAGCTCGCTATGACGAGGTGAGTGCGAGACGTAACTCTCGCTCCCCTCCTGCTTACCATCCCGCAGGACGCGGTGGCCGAACGTAAATGAGAGACAGACTTAGATCTACCCCTCAGCTATGGGCATTTAGTCAAAATGTAAATCGAAATTGGGGTTACATGGACTCATTACTGGTGGATTTCATAGATGATCACGACCTGCTTTTTATTCAAGAGCCTCCTTGGCGATTAATAAGGCACGCCCCTTCTGCCAACAACAGGGAAGGGGATGAAGTTATAGGCGCACCAATGAGCCCAAATTGGGGAACCTTAGTGCGCCCATTGGGGATCGACTCCCCTCCACGCGTTGCTGTCTATTTTGCGAACAGCATCACTAATCTAAGACCGGGTCTCAGGCGAGATCTGATCGACGATCGTGACATCCTCCTGTTCTCGTTGGGAATAGGGGAGGACGTCATGCTACTTGCTAACGTCTACTCGGATAGTCAACACTCAGCCATCACGCTCTTATTTGAGAACGTCATGATGATCCCATGCTTACACTTCATGTGTGGCGACTTCAATGTGAGGCACGTCTCCTGGGACCCCCAGGGGCCTGAACACTCCATTCATGCTGACCACTTAGTGGAAACGGCTACGGCATTAGGCCTGACTAGAGCCCTACCAGTAGTGGAGGGCCCTACCCACTTCCCCCCACAACAGGGCCTTCACCCCACGGTGATCAACCTGATGTTTGTACCTACAGATCTTAGATTTGTACTGTACTGTGAGATTGTACCTGAAGCCAGGGGGACGTCTGACCACGCCCCTCTGATGTTAGTGCTACCTGGCCCGGGATCTCTGGTCCCGGTTACCAAGTGGTCCATCAAAAAAGGATCCAAGGAGGAAGCATCATACCGGGACGCTGTCTCCTCCGCTTTAACTCCATGGCTAGACTGGCACGGAAATACTTCGGCAGAAATCGATGATGTCGTCTCGGCGATATCAACGATTTTAAACAAGGCATGGGAAAACCACGCCAAGGAATCTCGCCTTGGCAAGTCGTCCAAAGGTTGGTGGACAGACGAATGCAGTGGTGCTCTGGACACTTACAGGTCCTCCCGTGATGAGGAGGACTGGAAGCATTACAGGAAAATCATGCGACACACAAAGCGTGATTTTTTCGACGACCGTATCCAAGAAGTGGCTACGATGAATAGATGACCCTGGGACCTGATGGCCTGGACACATTAACTCTACAAGGCCCATCTGTTGCGTCAGCTGCAGCTTTGGCCCTTGTGCCAGGCGATGAGTTCGACCCCTTTGGGGAAGAAAGCACACCCGGAAACAGAGTGAAGGATCTGTTCCCCACTCGCTTCTCCTCTCATCGCCTCACCTCCAAGGAGGATGGAGCGAGGAATTCCTATAGGAGTGACCTCAATAAAGCCTGGGCCTGTACCCAGGCAGAGGGCGACACTCTCATCGTTGCAGTGGACGCTTCGGTGCCCACTGATGCTAAGTTCCAAGCTGTCGCCTGCGCTCTGGTCTTCAGACAGGGAGAGCAGGTAGATCATGTTGTCTCAGCTTCTGGAAGGAGAACCCCCCCAGAAGTCAAACTCTTCGCTCTCCAACTGGGAGTATCCGCTGCGTGCAGCAGAGGATGCAAAAAGTTGGTGATCTTCTCGGATTCTACCACGGGCATTGAGTCCCTCATAGATCCAAAACCACGCTCAGGGCAAATCTTTGCTCTGGACGCTTGTCGCTCCCTCTGCCCCTGGCTAGCTGGGGACGCGGAAAGAACTGTAACATTCTGGCATGTCCCCTCCAAGTTCGAGTGGAATGTGCACAAGATGGCTCATGATGTAGCTATATCTACCAAGATCTCCATGGGCAGGCACCCACGGACGTCTCTAGACTACCTTAAAAACCAGGTTGAAAAAGCCATTTGTAAGGATTGGCACACCCAGTTCTCAGATCCGGCGTATTGCGGTTGGCACTTCTACCAACTCAAGGGAGTAGGTGGAAAACCGGTATTACCCTCGACCCACAAAGGTGGGCCTTGGCTGAAAGTAATGGGAAACAACACCACGTTGACTTCTCGTGCAACTCAAATGATCACTGGCCATGCTCCTATAGGGGAGTATCGTCAACGTCTCTCCCTCGATGGGGAATACCAATGTTGGTGCCTTGGCCCCGAGATTCAAACTCGAGACCATTTGCTACGCGTCTGCCCTAAGGTGGATCGCAAAGAAACTCATGCAAGCCCAGACTCCGTCGAAGGCTTCCACGAATTCATGGACAACAACCCAGTCCTCGGGTTGTTCAACTCACTTGCGTGGGATCCAGGATAGGTTGTGCGTGCAGGGCGTATGACCCTCATCTGGTTCTGGCTAGTGTTATCGGTATGTCGGGGTGGCCGTAGGGCACCAGACGAGTCCGTTAACCCTCATAAAGGGGGCCCACCCGTGTTCAGGAGCAACTGTTAGGGAGGGGGGACACGAAACTAGGTACCGGTTCGGGGAGGCGCCTGAGCGCTTCCAGATCCACTGTCGGTTATGCGTTACGACGACTTCAGTCGACTACACTTTCCTTTCCGAGCTGAGAGGCTCACGTTGGGGCGGCAGTATCCCCTAAATCTTGCACTCATACCCATAGGGATTTGGGGAACATGACATCATCAAGTTTGGGTTGTCGGTACGCCACCACTGGCAAGTCCGTTTACTCAATAAAGGGGGCCCCCTTAGTGGTCATTGCAGCTATCCAGGTGGTGGGTGCAAAGATCAGCAGGAGGAGGACTTGGGCTGGGCATAGTGTACTTCGTTTGTATGTCTCTACCGCGGACTGCGATCGGGTGCTGCGTTATAAACTTTTGACCCAAAAAAAAAAAAAGAAACCCGGGTCATGCCACCCCAGGGGAGTGAGCACTGGAGGTAAAGAGTGGTGGTGAAATGCGGCCACCAAAGCGTTGACCTAGCTATCAGGGGGCACATCGCTCCTTGACTTGTTACAACCACCATAAACAGTGGTAAACACTCCTGCTCGACGTTGGTAGCAACATTGAGACTTCAATTTTGGTCCGATTTTTGATCGTATTTTGCCATCACAAACGCTCTCGGCGTCTCCAGCCTTGCCCTGATTTGCTAAGAGATCCGTCCATCCGATCCCCGGGGATGCCCTGGTCATTGTCTCTGACAGTGACTGCTATCTGTCTTGTTCTCCTGGGCTTCGAGGATCCTGACTAGGTGAGTGTTGTCTATGAAAGAGTAGTCTGGGTCCCTCTGGGGGCTTAGAGTGGGTGTGGGATGCCTGCTTCAACGCTCGCCCAAGTCGACACACTCGTTTAGGTGGGGGAGGTCTGGCTCAGGGAGAAGGGACATTATCACTGGATTGCTGGTCGTCTGGGAGGCTTCCAGCCTCCATGCTCTGTGAGTTTCTACTACTAGAGACATGCTACACTGACTACCCGTTGGAATACACCATCATTAAAAGGGGCTGGGCGATGGTGCCCCCTGGCGGCTAGGCCTACACCTTGGTGGCCACTTTTCACCACTATCCCTCTACCTCCGGTGCTCACTCCTCTGGGGTGTTATGACCCGGGTTCAATCTTCTCCCACCAGGCTACAGGATGTGCAGCCTGTTTCCCCCTCGGAGCATTCAGAGGCAGTATCGGGTGGACCCGGAATAGAGATAAGGGACCAACTATTATCGATGGCACGCTACGTATTTTGATTTCTACTATCATCTACTAGCACTAACCTCCTCTCTATGCCTAAATGGCGAACCAGAGACCAAACACCATGCTGGGGTCTACACAACCCCTCCCTGATCATGGGCAACATCTATGACGATGACGTCCAAGACTACGACACCCAGTACGATCGAGACGATCCGGATGTAGCTACTGCCCTAAGGGCAGTTAGAGATCTATGGGCTGGAGAAGACCTCTCCGACCCTGAGGATGACGAGGACTCTCTTGCTATGCAAGAGGCCCTCAATTACGCCGAGAGCAGCCCCAAGCTAGCCTCAAGGCAAACGATAGACCATGTGCTGTGGGTGCAGGACGTCCATATCGCACATAAATGATGGACTCGCAGTCTCGAACACGAGGACATGTATACACAGGAGCTCGGCATTGCCGAGCTCTTCTATCCAGAGGCATCCCCTGCCCCGTTACTGCCTTTGCCCCCCATCCCTGAGTTGGTGGAGGACAAAGTGCCGCTATCTGTGAATGAGAGGTTGGAAATTGAAGCCACCTCTCATGCCATGCTACACCAACTCGACGCGATGACCATGTTCGTTGGTACCATCTGTATGTCCACTGTCCCCCCTGCAGAGAGGAACGCATGGCGCCAAATGGCCTGGGAGTTATTCATGACCACCTGGCGACTGTCTGAGACGATGTCGGCAGAACTAGCAGCTGTTCCGACACCTCTCGATCTCACGTCTCCGGCAGCCTTCCGGGCTTCCTATGCAGCAATGCACACTGCTCAATCAGAGCCTCAATCTGGGGAACCCTCATCCCCAGCACAGCGCCATCGTCCTCAAGGTCCTCGTGGACAGCAGCGCCGCAACTAGTACAGGGGCCTATCCCCCTCTACATTCACGGCCACCAAGTACCAACTGGTGGCCATTATCGGGATGGTGACATGGTGTCGCCTCCCTATACCTTCCCCCCACTGCGGGGGGGACGATGTCATCAAGTGCATGCACTTGCTCGCATTTGCTCGAGGGGGGCCCTGGCCCCCCACCTACTGTGGTTATGGTGAATAACCAGGTGAACAACCATCCGCCTCGTCACTGTCACTCGTGCACAACACGGTGATGGTCCACCTCATTTGCCTGGGGTGGTCAATCCTCGCTGGCTGGAAATACGCAGACGGTTATTCCTCCCGCAAGGGGGGATTTACGGTGAATTAACACTGCTGTGCCTGGTCTGACCTTGGTTGGACATGTGGCTGGGGGACCGTTTTGCTCCAGGGGGCGATCTAATGGCTAGCTTTGGGAGGGGGGGGCTCCCCCTCTGGATTATTGCCTTTTCTGGCTGAGAGGCCAACGTCTGTGGCACTGCCTGCTTAAAGTGGCTAAAACGAGGACCTGGGTAGGATATGGGCGAGGGGAAGTGTAGTTACAGTAGTACCCAAGTTTGTATCATGCTCCGCGGACTGCGATCGAGCCCGGCGTTATAAATTGTTGACCCAAAAAAAAAAAAAAAAAAAAAAAACTCAGGGGGCACCGTCACCCGGCCCCTTTTAGCGACGGTGTATTCCAACAGGTAGTCAGTGTAGCTTGTCCCTAGTAGTAGTGACTCACATGGCATGGAGGTTGGAAGTCCCAGAGACGACCAGCAGTCCAGTAACGATGTCCCTCCCCCTGAGCCAGACCTCCCCCAACTTACCGAGTGCGTCGATAGACACCACTCACCTAGCCAGGATCCTCGAAGCACAGGGGAACGAGATGAATAGCAGCCATTGTCAAAAACCCTGACCGGGGCATCCCCGGGGATCAGATGGACAGATCTCTTAGCAAATCAGGGCAGGCCTGGAGACGCCAAGAGCGTTCGTGATGGGGAAATCTGATCAAAGATCGGACAAAAATTGGAGTCTCGACGTTGCTGCCAACATTGAACAGGAGTGTTTACCACTGTTTATAGTGGTTGTAACAAGTCAAGGAGCGCTTCACATCAGTAGCTACTGATAGGTTACCAGCATGCATCGATGCGGACTGGGCCACTAGCTTAGAGTGGTGCAGACCGAGGGTGACCCGGACATGGTCCAGGAAGTCAGCAGGGTTCATTTCCGCCCCAAGGGGAGGACAAACGTGTACCAGGACCTGTCATCTCGACGGTCCATGGACGGTAGGTGAAGGCTTTGCAGCTTTCGGTTTGGAGGAGCTGACATGCTGCTGTATGTCAGCCAGCTTGTCAGTAGGAAGTTCAGGGAAGGCCTTGGCTAATCGCACAAGGCCATCCATGGATGTATTAGGTGTTCGCCCCCCAGGGAAGCGAGCAACCTGAGTGAAGGTCCCCTTGCCTGAAGGCCTGGTCGACCAGTTCATGGGGGGGAGGCAGACCTCGACCCCATGACGAAGAGACGCCCCCTGCTGGGGGTTTTGGAAGAGGTTGAGCCCCTTTCGGGCCTCTGGTCCTCGCAGATTTGTGAGGGGGGGGGCGTTGCCCATCCCATCCCTCCAGGTACTCCGTCCTTGGGACATCATTGGGATCATTGGTGATCGTATCCGACCTAGGTCGTTTACTCCCCCCAGTCATCCTGTCTAGTGCTCTCCGGAGCGTAGCACTCCTGGAGTCACGATCGAGACCAGCCTCAGCAGCTGCTACCAGCACCGAGCCCAGTTGCTCCGCAATGTTCTGCCGTTCCTCAGCAGTAGGTCTTCTGTATCCCGTCCTGTTCAAGACAATTCAGAATCCTTCCGCATATTCCCCCAGGTCTTTCGCAAAGGTCTGGGGTCCACTCCAGTCATCGCTTGCCATCTCCATGTCCTGATCCCCAATGGCTAGCTTCGGGAGGGGGGACTCCCCCTCCGGATTATTACCTTTCCTGGCTGAGAGGCCAACGTCTGTGGCACTGCCCACCTAAAGTGGCTAAAATGGGGACCTGGGTGGGAGATGGGCAAGGGGAACACATAGATAGAGTAGTACCCGAGTTTGTACCCCACTCCGCGGACTGCGTTCGAGCCCCGCGTTATGAATCTTTGACCCAAAAAAAAAAAAAAAAAAAAAATGAGGGTGGGTGGTGCCAACATGATTAGGCCCCAAGATCGCTCTTAGGGGGTGTGATGGAGCTAACAGGGGGGTTCTGAATACCCCTCTGTCAACTAAACGGCACAGTAACAGCTGCATAGGCAGCAGTCCTGCGATACTCTCCAAGCCACCAATAGGAGTGGTTCCGAATGCACTGAGGATCCAGCGTGCAGCAATAGACTGTACCTGGGCCAATGTTTTGATGACTCTCTTGATGCGTGCACCCTTGAAGTGCCAGAGTCTCAGTCCATATGTCATAATAGGTACGACACATGAACGGTAAAGAAGGCATTTCTGCATGGGAGTTAACTCTCTTATAGAATTGCCAAGCATTCCCATTGCCCTCGCCATAGTGATGGCTTTGGTGGAGTAGAATCATGTATGCTCCTTAAAGGAGAGTTTGCGATTTGAGAAGGGGGAGATTATCCTGCAAATGTGAAGAGCGGGCAATGAGTGTACCATTGTCCACATAAGACATGAGATCGACACTTCTGCTGATGTCGCTTATCCTGAAGAGCTTCATAATGGGCATCAGATATAACACCGATAGGACTGGGGACAAGGCAGACCCTTGCCCTACTCCCACATCGGCTGCAAAAGAGCCAGATTTTTTTTTTTTTTTTGGGTCAAAAGTTTATAACGCGGCGCCCGATCGCAGTCCATGGTAGAGACATACAAACGAAGTACACTACGCCTAGCCCAAGTCCTCCTCCTGCTGATCTTTGCACCAAGCACCTGGATAGCTGCAACGACCACTAAGGGGGCCCCCTTTATTGAGTAAATGGACTTGCCAGTGGTGGCGTACCGACAACCCGGACTTGATGATGTCATGTTCCCTGAATCCCTATGGGTATGAGTGCAAGATTTAGGGGAAACTGCCGCCCCGATGTGAGCCTCTCAGCTCAGAAAGGAAAGCGTAGTCGAACAAGTTGTCGTAACGCATAACCAACAGAGGATCTGGAGAGCAAATAGTTCGACTTCTGGGGGGGTTCTCCTCCCAGAAGCTGAGACAATGCGATCTACCTGTTCTCCCTGTCCAAAGACAAGAGCGCAGGCGACAGCTTGAAATTTAGCATCTGTGGGCACCAAAGCATCCACTGCAACGACGAGAGTGTCATCCTCTACCTGGGCAGAGGCCCAGGCCTTGTCGAGGTCACTCCTGTAAGAATTCCTCGCTCCATCCTCCTTGGAGGTGAGGTGATGAGAGGAAAAGCGAGTGGGGAATAGATTCTTCACTCTGTTCCTGGGTGTGTTTTCTTCCCCAAAGGGGTTGAACTCATCGCCTGGTACAAGGGCCAAAGCTGCAGCCGAAGCAACAGATGGACCCTGTAGGGTGAGTGTGTCGAGCACGTTTCCTCCCCAGAGTCCTAGCTCATGAGAGTGGGTAGTGCCAACGTGATTGGGCCCTAAGATCGCTCTTAGGGGGTGTGATGGGGCCAGTAGGGGGTTCAGAATACTCCCCTATCGACTAGACGACACAGTAACAGCTGCATAGGCAGCAGTCCTGCGATACTTTCCAGACCACCGATAGGGGTGGTCTGAAATGCACCAAGGATCCAATGAGCAGCAATGGACTGCACTTGGGCCAATGCTTTGATGATACCTTTGACGCGAGCGCCTTTGAAATGCCAGAGTCTCAATCCATATGTCATGATAGGTATGACACACGAGTGGTACTGAAGGCATTTCTGCATAGGGGTTAACCCTCTCACAGAATTGCCGAGCATTCCCATCGCCCTGGCGGTGGTAAGGGCTTTGGTGGAGTAGAACCGTGTATGCTCCTTGAAGGATAGTTTGCGGTCGAGGAAAAATCCAAGGTACCTCCAGGTACCTTTGGGTTTGAGGGGGGTATTGCCCGTGTACAGAGCAAAGCCTAGATCAATGGGTAAGGGAGTGAATCTCCTTGCCCTTGAAAAGTGGAATATTTCGGACTTGTCATGTTCAAGGACAAGACCGAGGGAGGTGAATGCCTGGAAGATCCAGCCATATGCTATTTTGAGAAGGGGGAGGTTGTCCTCCAACTGTGGAGAGCGGGCGATGAGGGTGCCATTGTCCACATAGGACATGAGATCGACATCTCTGGTGATTTCGCTTCTTCTGAAGAGTTTCATAATAGGCGTCAGGTATAATGCCGATAAGACAGGGGACAAGGCAGATCCTTGTCCCACTCCCACATCGGCTGCAAAGGAGCCAGATGAGAACATGTTCCATTTGTAGGTCATCTTGTGACTGACCAGATATGAATGGAAGAAATTCACTACTTGCGCAGGGAATCCCAATCGAGAGATGATCTCCGATAGAACCTGGTGGTTCAAGGAGGGGAAGAATTGGGCGATGTCAAAGGCGACAACACTGGTTTTGAGTCCTTTGGCCCATCCTGCCCTAACAAGATGGGTGAGGTAGGTTCCCACATCCTCAGTGGAATGCTGGGCGACACCCCCGAACTGATTTTTCTCGAAGGCCTCGTGTGCGACACCATCGAATTGAAGTCGTCTAGACAACATTTTTTCGACTAATTTGCCCAGAATCGCTTCTTGTCTTCCTACCGCGACGTGCACAGCCACAAAAATTTTCATCAACACTGTTTTCAACCTTTGTAGCTCAATCCGTTCTCGATCCCCATGATCCAGTATAACTAGTGTCTTACCAATGCATGTCTGAAACTTTTTCTAGAAGAGGGGGGAGATCGGGCAAGGCGATGGACGAGGGGAGACCCTCTAGATCTGGTATGCCCAGAACTCCTGGCGATGACCCAATTGACTCTCTGTGGCTCTCTTCGAGCCGCAGATCCACACAGAATGCTTCCTCAGTGGGCCCACACAGGACCCAAAGAGGATCTCCAACCCCCTCCCCCTATGGGGCAGGCATTGTCACTCCGCGAGCACAACGATTCAGTGTGCCAGCGCTTTCTTCCAGGGATGCTACGGTGTCTCCTGCACCACCAGCTACTCCATCCACTCCTGCTTCGCAGTGGGCTGACGAAGTAGCCGATAATCTCTCTTCCCACGTCATTCAGGACACGGAGATGGCTAGCGATGACTGGAGCGGACCCCAGACCTTCGCCAAAGACCTGGGAGAGTATGCTGAGGGTCTCCGAATTGTTCTTAACAGGACGGGATCCAGATGACTGACTGCTGAGGAACGGCAGCTCATAGCAGAACAACTGGGCTCGGTGCTGGCAGCAGCAGCCGAGGCCGGTCTCGATCGCAACTCTGGGAGCGCCACGCTCTGGGGAGCATTAGATAGGATGGCTGGGGGCAGCAAACGACCTAGGTCGGGCACTGTCACCAACAATCCCAATGACGTCCCAAGGACGGACTATCTGGAGGGATGGGATGGGCAACGCCCCCCCCCCTCACAAATCTGCGAGGACTCGAGGCCCGAAAGGGGCTCGACCTCTTCCAAAACCCCCAGCAGGGGGTGTCTTGTCGTCATGGGGTCGAGGTCCGCCTCCCCCCGTGAACTGGTCAACCAGGCCTTCAGGCAGGGGGACCTTTGCTCAGGTTGCTCGCTTCCCTGGGGGGCGAACACCTAACACATCCATGGATGGCCTTGTGCGTTTAGCCAAGGCTTTCCCTGAACTTCCAACCGACAAGCTGGCTGATATACAGCAGCATGTCGGCCCCTCCAAACCGAAAGCTGCGAAACCATCGCCTACTGTTCACAGACCGTCGAGAAGACAGGTCCTAGTCCACGTTCCTCCCCCCCTTGGGGTGGAGACGAACCCTGCTGACTTCCTGGACCATGTCCGGGTCACCCTCAGTCTGCACCACTCTAAATTAGTGGCCCAGTCTGCATCGATGCATGCTGGTAACCTATCAGTAGCTACAGACGTTGTCGCCTCTGAGGAGGACCTTCGATGCTTCAAGGAGGCTGCCCACAAAGCATTCCCCTTTGCGCTGCAAGTAGAGGCAGCATTACCCACGTCCACGTCGTACCTCAAATTGGTCGACGTGCCATTCATCGCTAACAACAAGGCACTAATGCCTGATGTCGTCATTGCACACCTGGGGAAGTCCGGAATATCGGACCTCATGGTGTTACAAGTCCCCCCACGGGTAGTACGCGATTCGAAGATGTCGGATACGTGCACCGTCTATCTTAACATTGCTGACTCGGTCAGCGGTGCACGAGCCAAGGCTCTCATCGGTCGTGGCGTCCAATTTGGGCGCTATGTCGCCTATGTTAGGGCTGCCAGGGCAAACCCCAGGCTGCCTCTTTGCCAAGGATGCTGGAAGTGGGGCCACCCCACCCCGGCATGCAGAGCTCCACAGACCAAGTGTCCGATCTGTGCAGGCCCACACTGCAAGGAGCACCATCGTGCCCTTGCAGGGTGTTGCAAGGGAAACACCAAGGTGAACCCTCCTGTCCCAGCTACCCCAGAGGGGGCAGCCTGTCCTCACCTGGCTAGGTGTATAAACTGCCGGAAAAACCACGCATCTGACGATCGTCGATGCAACTTCTGGCGACATTGCTTTGACCGTGAGTGGATCAAAGCTCGCTATGACGAGGTGAGTGCAAGACGCAACTCTCGCTCCCCTCCTTCTTACCATCCCGCAGGACGCAGTGGCCGAACATAAATGAGGGACAGGCTTAGATCCACCCCTCAGCTACGCATACTTAGTCCAAATGTAAACAGAAACTGGGGTTACATGGACTCGTTACTGGCAGACTTCGTAGATGACTATGATTTGCTTTTCATTCAAGAGCCTCCTTGGCGATTAATAAGACACGCCCCCTCCGCCCACAACAGGGAAGGGGAAGAAGTTATAGGCGCACCAATGAGCCCAAATTGGGGAACCTTAGTGCGCCCATCGGGAATTGACTCCCCTCCACGCATGGCTGTTTACTTCGCGAACAGCATCGCTAATCTAAGACCGGGTCTCAGACGAGATTTGATCGACGATCGTGACATTCTCTTGTTCTCATTGGGAATAGGGGAGGATGTCATGCTACTGGCTAACGTATACTCGGACAGCCAACACTCTGCCATCACGCTCTTATTCAAGAACGTCATGACAATCCCATGCTTACACTTCATGTGCAGCAACTTTAACGTGAGACACGCCTCCTGGGATCCCCAGGGGCCTGAACACTCTATCCATGCCGACCACTTAGTGGAAACGGCTTTGGCTTTAGGCCTGACTAGAGCCCTACCAGCAGTGGAGGGCCCTACCCACTTCCCCCCACAACAGGGCCTTCACCCCACGGTGATCGACCTGATGTTCGTACCTACAGATCTTAGATTTGTATTGTACTGTGAGATCGTACCTGAAGCCAGGGGGACGTCCGACCATGCCCCTCTGACATTAGTGCTGCCTGGCCCGGGATCTTTGGTCCCGGTTACCAAGTGGTCCATCAAAAAAGGATCCGAGGAGGAAGCATCATACCAGGATGCTGTCTCCTCTGCTTTAACTCCGTGGCTAAATTGGCATGGAGATACATCGGCAGAAATCGATGACGTCGTCTCGGCGATATCAACAATTTTAAACAAGGCATGGGAAGACCATGCCAAGGAATCTCGCCTCGGCAAGTCGTCCAAAGGTTGGTGGACAGACGAATGCAGTGGTGCTCTAGACGCTTACAGAGCCTCCCAGGACGAGGAGGACTGGAAGCATTACAGGAAAGTCATGCGACATGCAAAGCGCGACTTCTTCGATGACTGTATCCAAGAAGTGGCTACAATGAATAAACGACCCTGGGATCTGATGTCCTGGACTCGTCAACGTAACCTCCCGTCGTACAAGGTGATCTCCTATCGGGGTGAACCCTGCAACAATCTGGACTCCCTCTGGGCTGCCCTTGATGGGTCCTATAATGCGGCTTCAGATCGAGTAGTCGATCTGAGCATTCTTGATGAACTTGATCTGGTGCCTGAAAGGGCCTGGATCCCATTCTCCATCACGGAAATGAAAGAAGCGCTAAATGTGTGCTCTTCCCGCTCCGCTCCAGGTCCCGATCATGTTACGTGGTCGCACCTAAAACACTGGTGTAGCAACCCGGAAGTGGCAGGGCTCATCACCCGCATTGCCGAGGCGTGCATCACTGCTGGCCACTGGCCAACTCACTTTAAGGAATCCCTGTCGGTTATTATCCCGAAACCAGGGAAACCTAATTACTCTACCCCTAAGTTGTTCAGGCCCATCGTGCTCCTGAATACTCTGGGCAAATTAGTAGAAAAGATGTTGTCTAGGAGACTTCAGTTTGATGGTGTCGCACATGAGGCCTTCGAGCAAAATCAGTTCGGAGGCATCGCCCAGCGTTCCACTGAGGACGCGGGAATTTACCTTACCCATCTTGTCAGAGCAGGGTGGGCCAAGGGCTTAAAACCAGCATTGTCGCCTTTGACATCGCCCAATTTTTCCCCTCCTTGAACCACCAGGTTCTACTGGAAGTCATCTCTTGGTCGGGATTCCCTGCGCAAGGAGTGAATTTCTTCCATTCATATTTGGTCAGTTGCAAGACGACCTACAAATGGAACGCTTTCTCATCTGGCTCCTTTGCAGCAGATGTGGGAGTGGGACAAGGATCTGCCTTGTCCCCTGTCTTATCGGCGTTGTACCTGATGCCCATTATGAAACTCTTCAGAAGAAGCGAGATCGGCAGAGATGTCGATCTCATGTCCTACATGGACGATGGTACCCTCATCGCCCGCTCCCCACAGTTGGAGGACAACCTCCCCCTTCTTAAAAAAGCATACGGCTGGATCTTCCAGGTGTTTACCTGTTCTTGAACACGACAAGTCCGAGATATTCCACTTCTTGAGGGCAAGGAGGTTCACTCCCTTACCCATCGATCGCGGCTTTGCCCCCTACACGGGCAATACCCCCCTCAAGCCCAAGGCTACCTGGAGGTACCTCGGATTTTTCTTCAATCGCAAACTCTCCTTCAAGGAGCATACGCGGTTTTACTCCACCAAAGCCCTCACTACTGCAAGGGCAATGGGAATGCTCGGCAATTCTGTCAGAGGGCTAACCCCTATGCAGAAGCGCCTCCTTTACTGTTCGTGTGTCGTGCCTATCATGACATACGGTCTGAGACTCTGGCACTTCAAGGGCACACACGTCAAGGGTGTCATCAAAGCATTGGCCCAGGTGCAGTCTATCACTGCACGCTGGATCCTCGGTGCATTCCGAACCACCCCCATCGGGGGGTTGGAAAGTATCGCAGGACTACTGCCTATGCAGCTGTTACTGCGCTGTCTAGTCGACAGAGGGGTGTTCAGAACCCCCCTATTGGCTCCATCACGCTCCTTGACTTGTTACAACCACCATAAATAGTGGTAAACACCTCTGCTCAACGTTGCACACGACGTCGACACTTCAATTTTTATCCGATTTTCGATCGGATTTCACCATCACGAACGCTCTCGGCGTCTCCAGGCCTGCCCTGATTTGCTAAGAGATCCGTCCATCCGATCTCCGTGGATGCCCCAGTCATTGTTTTTGACAATGGCTGTTATCTGTCTCGTTCTCCTGGGCTTCGAGGATCCTGACTAGGTGAGTGTTGTTTATGAAAGAGTAGTCTGGGTCCCTCTGGGGGCTTAGAGTGGGTGTGGGATGCCTGCTTCAACGCTCGCCCAAGTTGACACACTCGTTTAGTTGGGGGAAGTCTGGCTTAGGGAGAAGGGACGTTATCACTGGATTGCTGGTTGTCTGGGAGGCTTCTAGCCTCCATGCTCTGTGAGTTTCTATTACTAGAGACATGCTACACTGACTACCCGTTGGAATACACCATCGTTAAAAGGGGCCGGGCGATGGTGCCCCCTGGCGGCTAGGTCGTCACCTTGGTGGCCGCCACTCTCCACCAACTCTCTACCTCCGGTGCTCACTCTTCTAGGGTGTTATGACCCGGGTTCAATATTCTCCCACTAGGCAGCAGGATGTGCGGCTTGCTTGCCCCCTCGGAGCGTTCGGAGGCTGGATTGGGTGGACCCGGAATGTAGATAAGGGACCAGCCGTTATCGATTCCACGCTGCGTATTTTGATTCTTACCATCATCTACTAGCACTAACACACACTCTCTCAATGCCCAAACGGCGAACCAGAGTCCAACCACCACATCGGGGTCTACGCGACCCCGTTCTGATCATGGGCGACATCTTTGATGATGACGTCCAAGACTACGACACCCGGTTCGTGCAAGACGAATCGGAGGTAGCAGCTGCTTTCAGGGCAGCTAGAGATCTATGGGCCGGGGAAGACCTCTCCAACCCTAACAATGATGACGACGACGAGGATTCTCTTGCTATGCAGGAGGCCCTCAATTACGCCGAGAGCAGCCCTAAGCTAGCCTCGAGGCAAACAATCGACCGTGTGCTGTGGGCGCAGGACGTCCATATCGCACATAAACGTTGGACTCGCAGTCTCGAACACGAGGACATGTATACACAGGAGCTCAGCATGGCCGAGCTCTTCTATCCGGAGGCATCCCCTGCCCCGTTACCGCCTTTGCCCCCCATCCCTGAGTTGGTGGAGGACGAAGTGCCGCTATCTGTGAATGAGAGGTTGGAAATTGAAGCCACCTCTCATGCCATGCTACACCAACTCGACGCGATGACCATGTTTGTTGGTACCGTCCGTACGTCCGCCGTTCCCCCTGCAGAGAGGAACGCTTGGCACCAAATGGCCTGGGAGTTATTCACGACCACTTGGCGACTGTCTGAGACGATGTCGGCGGAACTAGCAGCCGTTCCAACACCTCTCGATCTCACGTCTCCGGCAGCCTTCTGGGCTTCCTACGCGGCGATGCACACTGCTCAGTCAGAGCCTCAATCTGGGGAACCCTCGTCCCCAGCACGGCGCCGTCGTCCTCGAGGTCCTCATGGACAGCAGCGCCGCAACTAGTACAGGGGCCTATCCCCCTCTACACTCACGGCCACCAAGGACCAACTGGTGGCCATTATCGGGATGGTGACATGGTGGCGCCTCCCTATACCTTCCCCCCACTGCGGGGGGGACAATGTCATCGAGTGCATGCACATGTGTGCATTTGCTCGAGGGGGGCCTTGGCCCCCTACTTACGGCGGTCACGGTGAATAACCAGGTGAACAACCACCCGCCTTGTTACTGTCACTCGTGCACAACACGGTGATGGTCCACCTCATTCATCTGGGGTGGTCAATCCTCATTGGCTGGAAAAACGCAAATGGTTATTCCTCCCGCAAGGGGGGATTTACGGTGAATTAACACTGCTGTGCCTGGTCTGGCCTTGGTCGGACATGTGGCTGGGGGACCGTTTGCTCCAGGGGGCGATCTAATGGCTAACTTCGGGAGGGGGGGGCGCCCCCTCCAGATTATTGCCTTTCCTGGCTGAGAGGCCAACGTCTGCGGCACTGCCCGCCTAAAGTGGCTAAAACGGGGACCTGAGTGGGAGATGGGCGAGGGGAATGCGTAGATAAAGTAGTACCCAAGTTTGTACCCTGCTCCGCGGACTGCGTTCGAGCCCCGCGTTATGAATTCTGATCCAAAAAAAAAAAAAAAAAAAATATTGGCTCCATCACACCCCCTAAGAGCTATCCTAGGGCCCAATCACGTCGGCACTACCCACTCTCATGAGCTAGGACTCTGGGGAGGGAACGTGCTCAACACACTCACCCTACAGGGCCCATCCGTCGCTTTGGCTGCAGCATTGGCCCTTGTACCAGGCGATGAATTCAACCCCTTTGGGGAAGAAAACACACCCAGAAACAGAGTGAAGGATCTATTCCCCACTCGTTTTTCCTCTCATCGCCTCACCTCCAAGGAGGATGGAGCGAGGAATTCTTACAGGAGTGACCTCGACAAGGCCTGGGCCTCCGCCCAGGTTGAGGAGGACACTCTCGTCGTAGCAGTGGACGTGTCGGTGCCCACAGATGCCAAATTCCAAGCTGTCGCTTGCGCTCTTGTCTTCGGGCAGGGAGAGCAGGTCGATCACATTGTCTCAGCTTCTGGGAGGAGAACCCCCCCAGAAGTCGAACTTTTTGCTCTCCAACTAGGCATCTCGGCTGCTTGCAGCAGAGGATGCAAAAAGCTGGTGATCTTTTTGGATTCTACTATGGGCATTGAGGCCCTAATCGATCCTAAACCTCGTTCTGGGCAAATCTTTGCCCTGGACGCCTGTCGCTCTCTTCGCCCCTGGCTCGCCGGGGATGAGGAGAGAAACGTTACATTCTGGCACGTCCCATCGAAATTCGAGTGGAACATACACAAGATGGCTCACAATGTAGCTACATCTACCAAGATCTCCATGGGCAGACACCCACAGACGTCTTTAGACTACCTTAAAAATCAGGTCGAAAAGGCCGTTTGTAAGGATTGGCACACCCGGTTCTCAGATCCGGTGTATCGTGGACGGCACTTCTACCAACTCAAAGGAGTAGGTGGAAAACCAGTACTACCCTCGACTCACAAAGGTGGGCCCTGGCTGAAAGTAATGGGAAGCAACACCACGTTGACTTCTTGTTCAACTCATATGATTACTGGCCATGCTCCTATAGGGGAGTATCATTGCCATCTCTCCCTCGATGGGGAGTACCAATGTTGGTGCCTTGGTCCCAAAATACAAACTCGAGACCATTTACTACGTGTCTGCCCCAAGGTGGATCGCAACGAAACTCGTGCAAGCCCAGACTCCGTCGAAGGCTTCCACAAATTTATGGACAATAACCCAGTGCTTGGGTCGTTCAACTCAGTTGCGTGGGATCCAGGATAGGCTGTGCGCGCAGGGCGTATGACCCTCGTCTGATTCTGGCTAGTGTTATCGGTATGTCGGGGTGGCCGTTGAGCACCAGACGAGTCCGTTAACCCTCATAAAGGGGGCCCACCCATGTTCAGGAGCGACTGTCAGGGAGGGGGGACACAAAACTAGATACCGGTTCGGGGAGGCGCCTGAGCGCTTTCAGATCCTCTGTCGGTTGCGCGTTACAGCCTCGACGCTGGCTACGCCTTCCTTTCCGAGCTGAGAGGCTCACGTCGGGGCGGCAGTCTCCCCTAAATCTTGCACTCATACCCGTAGGGATTCGGGGGACACGGCATCGTCAAGTCCGAGTTGTCGGTATGCCACCACTTGCAAGTCCGTTTACTCGATAAAGGGGGCCCCCTTAGAGGTCGTTGCAGCTATCCAGGTGGTTGGTGCGAAGATCAGCAGGAGGAGGACTTGGGCTGGGCGTAGTGTACTTCGTTTGTATGTCTCTACCACGGACTGCAATCGGGCACCGCGTTATAAATTTTTGACCCAAAAAAAAAAAAAAACTAATTTGCCCAGAGTGTTCAGTAGCACGATAGGCCTGAACGACTTTGGGGTGGAGTAACTAGGTTTCCCTGGTTTTGGGATGATAACCGACAGGGATTCCTTAAAGTGAGCCGGCCAATGGCCAGCAGTGATGCACGCCTCAGCAATGCGGGTGATGAGCCCTGCCACCTCTGGGTTGCTACACCAGTGTTTTAGGTGCGACCATGTAACGTGATCGGGACCTGGAGCGGATCGGGAAGAACATGCATTTAGCGCTTCTTTCATTTCCATGATGGAGAACAGAACCCAGACCCTTTCAGGCACCTGATCAAGTTCATCTAGAATGCTCAGATCGACTACTTGATCTGAAGCAGTGTTATAGGACCCATCAAGGGCAGCCCAGAGAGAATCCAGATTGTTGCAAGGTTCTCCCTGATAAGAGATTGCCTCGTGCGATGGGAGGTTACGTTGACGAGTCCAGGACATCAGGTCCCAGGGTCGTCTGTTCATCGTAGCCACTTCCTGGATACGGTCGTCGAAGAAGTCCCGCTTTGCGTGTCGCATGACTTTCCTGTAGTGCTTCCCGTCCTCCTCGTCTTGAGAGGCTCTGTAAGCGTCTAGGGCACCACTGCATTCGTCTGTCCACCAGCCTTTGGACGACTTGCCGAGGCGAGATTCCTTGGTGTGGTTTTCCCATGCCTTGTTAAAAATCGTTGATATCGCCGAGACAACATTATTGATTTCTGCTGATGTATCTCTGTGCCAATCTAACCACGGGGTTAAAGCGGAGGAGACAGCATCCCGGTATGATGTTTCCTCCTCGGATCCTTTTTTGATGGACCACCTGGTAACCAGAACCAAAGATCCCGGGCCAGGTATCACTAATGTCAGAGGGGCGTGGTCAGACGTTCCCCTGGCTTCAGGTACAATCTCACAGTACAATATGAATCTGAGATCCGTAGGTACGAACATCAGGTCGATCACTGTGGGGTGAAGGCCCTGTTGAGGGGGGAAGTGAGTGGGGCCCTCCACTACTGGTAGGGCTCTAGTCAGGCCTAATGCCATCGCCGTTTCCACTAAGTGGTCAGCATGGATCGAGTGTTCAGGCCCCTGGGGATCCCAGGAGGTGTGTCTCATGTTGAAGTCGCCACACATGAAGTGTAAGCATGGGATTGTCATGACGCTCTCAAATAAGAGCATGATCATCGCTCCTTGACTTGTTACAACCACCATAAACAGTGGTAAACACTCCTGCTCAATGTTGGTAGCAACATCGAGACTCCAATTTCTGTCCGATTTTCGATCGGATTTCACCATCACGAACGCTCTCGGCATCTCCAGGCCTGGCCTGATTTGCTAAGCGATCCATCCATCCGATCCCCGGGGATGCCCCAGTCATTGTTTTTGACAATGGCTGCTATTCGTCTCATTCCCCTGTGCTTCGAGGATCCTGGCTAGGTGAGTGGTGTCTATGAAAGAGTAGTCTAGGTCCCTATGGGGGCTTAGAATGGGTGTGGGATGCCTGCTTCAACGCTCGCCCAAGTCGACGCACTCGTTTAGTTGGGGGAGGTCTGGCTCAGGGGGAGGGACATCGTTACTGGACTGCTGGTCGTCTCTGGGGCTTCCAACCTCCATGCTATGTGAGTCACTACTACTAGGGACAAGCTACACTGACTACCTGTTGGAATACACCATCGCTAAAAGGGGCTGGGTGACGGTGCCCCCTGATAGCTAGGTCGATGCTCTGGTGGCTGCATTTCACCACCGACTCCTCACCTCTGGTGCTCACTCCTCTGGGGTGTTATGACCCGGGTTCAATCTTCTCCCACCAGGCAACAGGATGTGCAGCCTGTTCGCCCCCTCGGAGCATTTGGAGGCTGTATCGGGTGGACCTGGAACTGAGACAAGGGGCCATCTGTTATCGATCCTATGCTACGTACTTTTTTTTTTTTTTTTTTTGGGTCAAAAATTTATAACGCGGGGCTCGAATGCAGTCCACGGAGCAGGGTACAAACTTGGGTACTACTCTATCTATGCATTCCCCTCGCCCATCTCCCACCCAGGTCCCGTTTTAGCCACTTTAGGCAGGCAGTGCCACAGACGTTGGCCTCTCAGCCAGGAAAGGCAATAATCTGGAGGGGGAGCCCCCCCTCCCGAAGCTAGCCATTAGGTCGTCAGCTAGTGCGGAACAGTCCCCCAGCCACATATCCAACCAAAGTCAGATCAGGCGCGGCCGTGTTAATTCACTGTAAATCCCCCCTTGCGGGAGGAATAACCATCCGCATGTTCCCAGCCAACGATGGTTGACCACCCCAGGCGAATGAGGTGGACCATCACTGTGCTTGTGCACGAGTGACGAAAATAAGGTAGCTGGTTATTCACCTGGTTACTCACCAGAACTACGGTAGGCAGGGGGCCAAGGCCCCCCTCGAGCAAGTGCCAACACATGCACGCGCTCAATGACAACGTCCCCCCCGCAGCGGGGAGAAGGTGTAGGGTAACGGCTAAGCGTCATTGTCCCGATAACGGCCACCACTCCTGTGATGGGCGTATATGTGGAGGGGTGGTTCCCCTTTTTAGTAGCGACGCTGCTGTGCTCGAGGACCTCGAGGACGACGACAACGTGCTGGGGACGAGGGTTCCCCAGATTGAGGCTCTGATTGAGCTGCTAGCATTGCCACATAGGAAGCTCGAAAGGCTGCCGGAGACGTGAGATTGAGAGGTGATGTGGCAGCTGCTAGTTCTGCCGACATCATCTCAGACAATCGCCATGTGGCTGTGAATAATTCCCAAGCCATCTGACGCCATACATTCCTCTCTGTAAGAGGGACGGCAGACACTCGGATGGTACCGACGAAAATCGTAGTGGTGAAAAGCAGCCACCGAGGTGTAGGCCTAGCCGCTAGGGGGCACCATCACCCGGCCCCTTTTAACGATGGTGTATTCCAATGGGTAGTCAGTGTAGCATGTCTCTAGTAGTAGAAACTCACAAAGCATTGAGGCTGGAAGCCCCCCAGGCAACCAGCAATCCAGTGAGAGTGTCCCTCCTCCTAAGCCAGACCTCCCCCAACTAAACGAATGCGATGACATGGGCGAGTGTTGAAGTAGGCATCCGACACCCACTCTGAGACCCCAGAGGGACCCAGACTACTCTTTCATTGACAACACTCACCTAGCCAGGATCCTCGAAGCCCAGGAGAATGAGACAAATAGCAGACACTGTCAGAAACAGTGCCCGAGGCATCCACAGAGATCGGATGGACGGATCCCTTAGCAAATCAGGCTATGCCTGGAGAGGCCGAGAGCGTTCGTGATGGTGAAATCCGATCGAAAATCGGACGAGAATTGCAGTCTCGACATTGCTACCAACGTCGAGCAGGAGTGTTTACCACTGTTTATGGTGGTTATAACAAGTAAAGGAGTGGTGACCTTGGGTTTGAGGGGGGTATTGCCCGTGTATGGGGCAAAGCCAAGGTCAATGGGTAAGGGAGTGAATCTCCTTGCCCTTGAGAAGTGAAATATTTCAGACTGGTCATGTTCCAGAACAAGCCCGAGGGAGGTGAATGCCTGGAAGATCCAGCCATATGCTTTTTTAAGAAGGGGGAGGTTATCCTCCAACTGGGGAGAGCAGGCGATGAGGGTACCATCGTCCACATAGGACATGAGATCGACATCTCTGCCGACTTTGCTTCTTCTGAAGAGTTTCATGATGGGCGTCAGATATAACGCCAATAAGACAGGGGACAAGGCAGATCCTTGTCCTACTCCCACATCAGCTGCAAAGGAGCCAGATGAGAAAGTGTTCCATTTGTAGGTCGTCTTGTGACCAACCAGATATGAGCAGAAGAAATTCACTACTTGTGCAGGGAATCCTGACCGAGAGATAATCTCCAATAGAACCTGGTGGTTCAAGGAGGGGAAGAATTGGGCGATGTCAAAGGCGACAACGCTGGTCTTGAGTCCTTTGGCCCATCCTGCTCTGACAAGATGGGTGAGGTATATTCCTGCATCCTCAGTGGAACGCTGGGTGACACCCCCAAACTGGTTTTGCTCGAAGGCCTCGTGTGCGACACCGTCGAATTGAAGTCGCCTAGACAACATCTTCTCGACTAATTTACCCAGAGTGTTCAGAAGCATGATGGGCCTGAACAACTTTTTTTTTTTTCTTTTTTTTGGGTCAAAAGTTTATAATGCGGCGCCCAATCGCAGTCTGCGGGAGAGACATACAAACGAAGTACACTACGCCCAGGCCGAGTCCTCCTCCTGCTGATCTTCACACCAACCACCTGGATAGCTGCAATGACCACTAAGGGGGCCCCCTTTATCGAGTAAACGGACTTGCCAGTGGTGGCGTACCGACAACCCGGCCTTGATGATATTGTGTCCCCCGAATCCCTATGGGTATGAGTGCAAGATTTAGGGGAAACTGCTGCCCCGACATGAGCCTCTCAGCTCGGAAAGGAAAGCGTAGTCGACTGTGTCGTCACAACGCATAACCGATAGAGGATCTGAAAGCGCTCAGGCGCCTCCCCGAACCAGTACCTAGTTTTGTGTCCCCCCTCCCTGACAGTCACTCCTGAACACGGGTGGGCCCCCTTTATGAGGGTTAACGGACTCGTCTGGTGCCCTACGGCCACCCCGACATACCGATAACACTAGCCAGAACCAGATGGGGATCATACGCCCTGCGCGCACACCCTATCCTGGATCCCACGCGAGTGAGTTGAACGACCCGAGGATTGGGTTATTGTCCATGAATTCATGGAAGCCTTCGACGGAGTCGGGGCTTGCATGAGTTTCTTTGCGGTCCACTTTGGGGCAGACGCGTAGCAAGTGGTCTTGAGTTTGTATCTCGGGGCCAAGGCACCAGCATTGGTACTCCCCGTCAAGGGATAGACGTTGGCGATACTCCCCTATAGGAGCATGGCCAGTGATCATATGAGTCGAACGGGAAGTCATTGTAGTGTTGTTTCCCATAACCTTCAGCCACGGCCCACCTTTGTGAGTTGAGGGTAATACCGGCTTTCTGCCTACTCCTTTGAGTTGGTAGAAATGCTGTCCACGATACGCCAGATCTGAGAACCGGGTGTGCCAATCCTTGCAAACGGCCTTTTCGACCTGGTTTTTAAGGTAGTCTAAAGACGTCCGCGGGTGCCTGCCCACAGAGATCTTGGTCGATGTAGCTACATCATGAGCCAACTTGTGCATGTTCCACTCGAACTTCGAGGGGACATGCCAGAATGTGACGTTCCTCTCCTCGTCTCCAGCTAGCCAGGGACAAAGGGAGCGACAAGCGTCCAGGGCGAAAATTTGCCCAGAGCGTGGTTTTGGATCAATTAGGGACTCAATGCCCGTAGTAGAATCCGAGAAAATCACCAGCTTTTTGCACCCTCTGCTGCATGCAGCCGAGATGCCTAGTTGGAGAGCGAAAAGTTCGACTTCTGGGGGGGTTCTCCTCCCCGAAGCGGATACAACGCGATCCACTTGTTCCCCCTGTCTGAAGACAAGAGCGCAAGCGACCGCTTGGAATTTAGCAGTCGACTAGACGATGGAGTAACAGCTGCATAGGCAGCAGTCCTGCGATACTCTCCAAACCACCAATGGGGGTGGTACGGAATGCACCAAGGATCCAGCGAGCAGCGATGGACTACACTGGGGCCAATGTTTTGATGACACCCTTGATGCGAGCGCCTTTGAAGTGCCACAGTCTCAGTCCGTATGTCATGATAGGTACAACACACGAGCGGTACAGAAGGCATTTCTGCATGGGGGTTAGCCCTCTCACAGAATTGCCGAGCATGCCCATCGCCCTTGCAGTGGTAAGGGCTTTGGTGGAGTAAAACCGTTGAAGGAGAGTTTGCAATCGAAGAAAAATCTGAGGTACCTCCAGGTAACCTTGGGCTTGAGGGGGGTATTGCCTGTGTAGGGGGCAAAGCCGAGATTGATGGGTAAGGGAGTGAACCTCCTTGCCCTCGAGAAGTGGAATATCTCAGACTTGTCATGTTCGAGAACAAGTCCAAGTGAGGTGAATGCCTGGAAGATCCAGCCGTACACTTTTTTAAGAAGGGGGAGGTTGTCCTCCAACTGTGGGGAGCGGGCGATGAGGGTACCATCGTCCATGTAGGACATGAGATCGACATCTCTGCCGATCTCGCTTCTTCTGAAGAGTTTCATAATGGGCGTCAGGTATAACGCCGACAAGACAGGGGACAAGGCAGATCCTTGTCCCACTCCCACATCTGCTGCAAAGGAGCCAGATGAGAAAGCGTTCCATTTGTAGGTCGTCTTGTGACTGACCAAATATGAACGGCAGAAATTCACTACTTGCGCAGGGAATCCCAACCGAGAGATGACTTCCAGTAGAACCTGGTGGTTCAAGGAGGGGAAAAATTGGGCGATGTCAAAGGCGACAATGCTGGTTTTAAGCCCTTTGGCCCACCCTGCTCTGACAAGATGGGTAAGGTAAATTCCCGCATCCTCAGTGGAACGCTGGGCGACGCCTCCGAACTGATTTTGCTCGAAGGCCTCGTGTGCGACACTGTCGAACTGAAGTCGCCTAGACAGCATCTTTTTGACTAATTTGCCCAGAGTGTTCAGGAGCACGATGGGCCTGAACGACTTAGGGGTAGAGTAATTAGGTTTCCCTGGTTTCGGGATAATAACCGACAGGGATTCCTTAAAGTGAGTTGGCCAGTGGCCAGCAGTGATGCATGCCTCGGCAATGTGGGTGATGAGCCCTGCCACTTCCGGGTTGCTACACCAGTGTTTTAGGTGCGACCACGTAACATGATCGGGACCTGGAGCGGAACAGGAAGAACACGCATTTAGCACTTCTTTCATTTCCGTGACGGAGAACAGGATCCAGGCCCTTTCAGGCACCGGATCGAGTCCATCAAGAATGCTCAGATCGACTACTCGATCTGAAGCAGCATTATAGGACCCATCAAGGGCAGCCCAGAGAGAATCCAGATCGTTGCAGGGTTCTCCCCGGTAGGAGATCGCCTCGTATGATGGGAGGTTACGTTGACGAGTCCAGGACATCAGATCCCAGGGTCGTCTATTCATTGTAGCCATTTCTTGGATACGGTCATCGAAAAAGTCGTGCTTTGCATGTCGCATGACTTTCCTGTAGTGCTTCCAGTCCTCCTCATCCCGGGAGGTTCTGTAGGCGTCCAGAGCACCACTGCATTCGTCTGTCCACCAACCTTTGGATGACTTGCCGAGGCGAGATTCCTTGGCGTGGTTTTCCCATGCCTTGTTTAAAATCGTTGATATCGCCGAAATGACATCATCGATTTCTGTCGATGTATCTCTGTGCCACTCTAGCCACGGAGTTAAAGCGGAGGAGACAGCATCCCGGTATGATGCTTCCTCCTCGGATCCTTTTTTGATGGACCACTTGGTAACCGGAACCAAAGATCCCGGGCCAGGCAGCACTAATGTCAGAGGGGCATGGTCAGACGTCCCCCTGGCTTCAGGTACAATCTCACAGTACAGGACAAATCTAAGATCTGTAGGTACAAACATCAGGTCGATCACCGTGGGGTGAAGGCCCTGTTGTGGGGGGAAGTGGGTAGGGCCCTCCACTACTGGTAGGGCTCTAGTCAGGCCTAACGCCGAAGCTGTTTCCACTAAGTGGTCAGCATGGATGGAGTGTTCAGGCCCCTGGGGATCCCAGGAGGCATGTCTCACGTTAAAATTGCCGCACATGAAGTGTAAGCGTGGGATCGTCATGACGTTCTCGAACAAGAGCATGATTTTTTTTTTTTTTTTTTGGATCAGAATTTATAACGTGGGGCTCGAACGCAGTCCGCGGAGCAGGGTACAAACTTGGGTACTACTTTATCTACGCGTTCCCCTCGCCCATCTCCCACTCAGGTCCCCGTTTTAGCCACTTTAGGCGGGCAGTGCCACAGACATTGGCCTCTCAGCCAGGAAAGGCAATAATCTGGAGGGGGCGCCCCCCCCTCCTGAAGTTAGCCATTAGATCGCCCCCTGGAGCAAACGGTCCCCCAGCCACATGTCCGACCGAGGCCAGACCAGGCGCAGCAGTGTTAATTCACCGTAAATCCCCCCTTGCGGGAGGAATAACCGTTTGCATTTTTCCAGCCAACCAGGATTGACCACCCCAGACGAATGAGGTGGACCATCACCGTGTTGTGCACGAGTGACAGTAACAAGGCGGGTGGTTGTTCACCTGGTCATTCACTGTGACCGCCGTAAGTAGGGGGCCAAGGCCCCCCTCGAGCAAATGCACACATGTGCATGCACTCGATGACATCGTCCCCCCCGCAGTGGGGGGAAGGTATAGGGAGGCGCCACCATGTCACCATCCCGATAATGGCCACCTGTTGGTACTTGGTGGCCATGAGTGTAGAGGGGGATAGGCCCCTGTACTAGTTGCGGCGCTGCTGTCCACGAGGACCTCGAGGATGACGGTGCCGTGCTGGGGACAAGGGTTCCCCAGATTGAGGCTCTGGTTGAGCAGTGTGCATCGCCGCGTAGGAAGCCCGGAAGGCTGCCGGAGACGTGAGATCGAGAGGTGTCGGAACGGCTGCTAGTTCTGCCGACATCGTCTCAGACAGTCGCCAAGTGGTCGTGAATAACTCCCAGGCCATTTGGTGCCAAGCGTTCCTCTCTGCAGGGGGAACGGCGGACATACGGACGGTACCAACAAACATGGTCATCGCGTCGAGTTGGTGTAGCATGGCATGAGAGGTGGCTTCGATTTCCAGCCTCTCATTCACAGATAACGGCACTTCGTCCTCCACCAACTCAGGGATGGGGGGCAAAGGCAGTAACGGGGCAGGGGATGCCTCCGGATAGAAGAGCTCGGCAATGCCGAGCTCCTGTGAGTACATGTCCTCGCGTTCGAGACTGCGAGTCCATCGTTTATGTGCGACATGGACGTCCTGCGCCCACGGCACACGGTCTATCGTTTGCCTCGAGGCCAGCTTGGGGCTGCTCTCGGCGTAATTGAGGGCCTCTTGCATAGCAAGAGAGTCCTCGTCATCCTCAGGGTCGGAGAGGTCCTCTCCAGCCCATAGATCTCTAACTGCCCGTAGGGCAGTAGCTACATCTGGATCATCTTGATCGTACTGGGTGTCGTAGTCTTGGACGCCATCGTCATAGATGTCGCCCGTAATCAGGGAGGGGTCGTGTAGACCCCAGCGTGGTGTTTGGGCTCTGGTTCGCCGTTTAGGCATTGAGAGGGGGGAAGTTAATGCTAGTAGGTGATAGTAGAAATCAAGATACGTAGCGTGCCATCGATAACAGTTGGTCCCTTATCTCTATTCCGGGTCCACCCAATACTGCCTCCAAACGCTCCGAGGGGGGGACAGGCCGCACATCCTGTCACCCAGTGGGAGAAGACTGAACCCGGGTCATAACACCCTAGAAGAGTGAGCACCGGAGGTAGAGGGTTGGTGGTGAGTAGCGGCCACCAGAGCGTCGACCTAGCTGTCAGGGGGCACCATCGCCCGGCCCCTTTTAACGATGGTGTATTCCAACGGGTAGTCAGTGTAGCATGTCTCTAGTAATAGAAACTCACAGAGCATGGAGGCTGGGAGCCTCCCAGACGGCCAGCAGTCCAGTAAGAACATCCTTCCCCCTAAGCCAGACCTCCCCCAGCTAAACGAGCGCTTCTGCTTGGGCGAGCATTGAAGCAGGCATCCCACACCCACTCTAAGCCCCCATAGGGACCCAGACTACTCTTTCATAGACATCACTCACCTAGCCAGGATCCTCGAAGCCAAGGGGAACGAGACAGATAGCAGTCACTGTTGGAAACAATGACCGAGACATCCCCAGAGATCGGATGGACGGATCTCTTAGCAAATCAGGGCAGGCCTGGAGACGCCGAGGGCGTTCGTGATGGCGAAATCCGATCGAAAATCGGACAAAAATTGAAGTGTCGACGTCGCGTGCAACGTTGAGCAGAGGTGTTTACCACTATTTATGGTGGTTGTAACAAGTCAAGGAGCGATGAACAAGAGCATGATGCCAGAGTGTTGGCTGTCTGAGTATATGTTAGCAAGTAGCATGACATCTTCACCTATTCCCAATGAGAACAAGAGGATGTCACGATCATCGATCAAATCTCGTCTGAGACCCGGTCTTAGATTAGCGATGCTGTACGCGAAGTAGACAGCCACGCATGGAGGGGAGTCAATTCCCGATGGGCGCACTAAGGTTCCCCAATTTGGGCTCATTGGTGCGCCTATAACTTCTTCCCCTTCCCTGTTGTGGGCAGAGGGGGCGTGTCTTATTAATCGCCAAGGAGGCTCTTGAATAAAAAGCAAGTCGTAGTCATCTACGAAATCTGCCAGTAACGAGTCCATGTAACTCCAATTTCTGTTTACATTTTGACTAAGTATGCGTAGCTGAGGGGTGGATCTAAGCCTGTCCCTCATTTATGTTCGGCCACTGCGTCCTGCGGGATGGTAAGAAGGAGGGGAGCGAGAGTTGCATCTTGCACTCACCTCGTCATAGTGAGCTTTGATCCACTCATGGTCAAAGCGATGTCGCCAGAAGTTGCATCGACGATCGTCAGATGCGTGGTTTTTCCAGCAGTTTATACACCTAGCCGGGTAAGCACAAGCTGCCCCCTCTGGGGTAGCTGGGACAGGAGGGTTCGCCTTGGCATTTCCCTTGCAACACCCTGCAAGGGCACGATGGTGCTCCTTACGGTGTGGGCCTGCACAGATCGGACACTTGGTCTGTGGAGCTCTGCATGCCGGGGTGGGGTGGCCCCACTTCCAGCATCGTTGGCAAAGAGGCAGCCCGGGGTTTGCCCTGGCAGCCCTAACATAAGCAACATAGTGCCCAAATTGGATGCCACGACCAATGAGAGCCTTGGCTCATGCACCGCTGACTGAGTCAGTGATGTTAAGATAGACGGTGCACGTATCCGACATCTTTGAATTGCGTACTACCCGTGGGGGGACTTGTAACACCGTGAGGTCCGATATTCTGGACTTCCCCAGGTGTGCAATGACGACGTCAGGCGTTAGTGCCTTGTTGTTAGCGATAAATGGCACGTCGACCAATTTGAGGTATGACGTGGACGTAGGTAGCGCTGCGTCTACTTGCAGCATGAAGGGGAATGCTTTGTGGGCAGCCTCCTTGAAGCATCGAAGGTCCTCCTCAGAGGCGACAACGTCTGTAGCTACTGATAGATTACCAGCATGCATCGATGCAGACTGGGCCACTAGTTTAGAGTGGTGCAGTACGAGAGTGGCCCGGACGTGGTCCAGGAAGTCAGCAGGGTTCATCTCCGCCCCAAGGGGGGGACGAACGTGGACCAGGACCTGTCGTCTCGACGGTCCATGTACAGTAGGTGAAGGCTTTACCGCCTTGGGTTTAGAGGGCTGCCAGGGCTAACCCCGGTTTGCCCCTTTGCCAATGATGCTGGAAATGGGGTCACCCCACCCCGGCATGCAGAGCTCCACAGACCAAGTGTCCGATCTGTGCAGGCCCACACCATAAGGAGCACCATCGTGCCCTTGCAGGGTGTTGCAAGGGAAACGCCAAGGCGAACCCTCCTGTCCCAGCTACCCCAGAGGGGGCAGCCTGTCCTCACCCGGCTAGGTGCATAAACCGCCAGAAAAATCACGCATCCGACGATCATCGGTGCAACTTCTGGCGACATCGCTTTGACCGCGATTGGATCAAAGCTCGCTATGACAAGGTGAGTACGAGACGCAACTCTCGCTCCCATCTTTCTTACCAGCCCGCAGGACGCGGTGGCCGAACGTAGATGAGGGACAGACTTAGATCTACCCCACAGTTACGCATATTTAGTCAAAATGTAAACAGAAATTGGGGTTACATGGACTCGCTACTGGCAGATTTTGTAGACGACTACGACCTGCTTTTTATTCAAGAGCCTCCCTGGCAATTAATAAGACACGCCCCTTCGGCCCACAACAGGAAAGGGGAAGAAGTTATAGGCGCACCAATGAGCCCCAATTGGGGAACCTTAGTGCGCCCATCGGAAATTGACTCCCCCCCATGCGTAGCTGTTTATTTCGCAAATAGCATCGCTAATCTAAGACCGGGTCTCCAACGCTCCTTGACTTGTTACAACCACTATAAACAGTGGTAAACACCTCTGCTCAACATTGCCAGTGACGTCGACACTTCAATTTACGTCCGATTTTCGCCATCACGAATGCTCTCGGCGTCTCCAGGCCTGGCCTGATTTGCTAAGAGATCCATCCATCCGATCTCCGGGGATGTCTCAGTCATTGTCTCCAACAATGACTGCTATCTGTCTCGTCCCCCTTGGCTTCGAGGATCCTGGCTAGGTGAGTGATGTCTATGAAAGAGTAGTCTGGGTCCCTATGGGGGCTTAGAGTGGGTGTGGGATGCCTGCTTCAATGCTCGCCCAAGTAGAAGCACTCGCTTAGCTGGGGGAGGTCTGGCTTAGGGGGAAGGACGTTCTTACTGGACTGCTGGTTGTCTTTGAGGCTCCCTGCCCCCATGCTCTGTGAGTTTCTACTACTAGAGACATGCTACACTGACTACCCATTGGAATACACCATCGCTAAAAGGGGCCGGGTGATGGTGCCCCCTGGCGGCTAGGCCTACACCTTGGTGGCCACTTCTCACCACCATCCCTCTACCTCCGGTGCTCACTCTTATAGGGTGGTATGACCCGGGTTCAATCTTCTCCCACTAGGCAGCAGGATGTGCGGCTTGCTCGCCCCCTCGGAGCGTTCGGAGGCTGTATCGGGTGGACCCGGAATGTAGATAAGGGACCAGCCGTTATTGATTCCACGCTGTGTATTTTGATTCTTACCATCATCTACTAGCACTAAAACACACACTCTCAATGCCCAAACGGCGAGCCAGAGGCCAACCACCACATCGGGGTCTACGCGACCCCGTTTTGATCACGGGCGACATCTTTGATGATTTTTTTTTGGATCAGAATTTATAACGCGGGGCTCGAATGCAGTCCGCGGAGCAGGGTACAAACTTGGGTACTACTTTATCTACGCGTTCCCCTCACCCATCTCCCACTCAGGTCCCCGTTTTAGCCACTTTAGGCGGGCAGTGCCACAGACGTTGGCCTCTCAGCCAGGAAAGGCAATAATCTGGAGGGGGCGCCCCCCCCTCCCGAAGTTAGCCATTAGATCGCCCCCTGGAGCAAACGGTCCCCCAGCCACATGTCCGACCGAGGCCAGACCAGGCACAGCAGTGTTAATTCACCGTAAATCCCCCCTTGCGGGAGGAATAACCGTTTGCGTTTTTCCAGCCAACGAGGATTGACCACCCCAGACGAATGAGGTGGACCATCACCGTGTTGTGCACGAGTGACAGTAACAAGGCGGGTGGTTGTTCACCTGGTTATTCACCGTGACCGCCGTAGGTAGGGGGCCAAGGCCCCCCTCGAGCAAATGCACACATGTGCATGCACTCGATGACATCGTCCCCCCCGCAGTGGGGGGAAGGTATAGGGAGGCGCCACCATGTCGCCATCCCGATAATGGCCACCAGTTGGTACTTGGTGGCCGTGAGTGTAGAGGGGGATAGGCCCCTGTACTAGTTGCGGCGCTGCTGTCCACGAGGACCTCGAGGACGCATGCTGGGGTCTACACAACCCCTCCCTGATCATGGGCAACATCTATGATGATGATGTCCAAGACTACGATACCCAGTACGATCGAGACGATCCGGATGTAGCTACTGCCCTAAGGGCAGCTAGAGATCTATGGGCCGGGGAAGACCTCTCCGACCCTAACAATGATGACGACGACGAGGATTCTCTTGCTATGCAGGAGGCCCTCAATTACGCCGAGAGCAGCCCTAAGCTAGCCTCGAGGCAAACAATCGACCGTGTGCTGTGGGCGCAGGACGTCCATATCGCACATAAACGTTGGACTCGCAGTCTCGAACACGAGGACATGTATACACAGGAGCTCGGCATGGCCAAGCTCTTCTATCCAGAGGCATCCCCTGCCCCGTTACCGCCTTTGCCCCCCATCCCTGAGTTGGTGGAGGACGAAGTGCTGCTATCTGTGAATGAGAGGTTGGAAATTGAAGCCACCTCTCATGCCATGCTACACCAACTCGACGCGATGACCATGTTTGTTGGTACCGTCCGTATGTCCGCCGTTCCCCCTGCAGAGAGGAACGCTTGGCGCCAAATGGCCTGGGAGTTATTCACGACCACTTGGCGACTGTCTGAGACGATGTCGGCAGAACTAGCAGCCGTTCCGACACCTCTCGATCTCACGTCTCCGGCAGCCTTCCGGGCTTCCTACGCGGCGATGCACACTGCTCAGTCAGAGCCTCAATCTGGGGAACCCTCGTCCCCAGCACGGCGCCGTCCTCCTCGAGGTCCTCGTGGACAGCAGCGCCGCAACTAGTACAGGGGCCTATCCCCCTCTACACTCACGGCCACCAAGTACCAACTGGTGGCCATTATCGGGATGGCGACATGGTGGCGCCTCCCTATACCTTCCCCCCACTGCGGGGGGGACGATGTCATCGAGTGCATGCACATGTGTGCATTTGCTCGAGGGGGGCCTTGGCCCCCTACTTACGGTGGTCACGGTGAATAACCAGGTGAACAACCACCTGCCTTGTTACTGTCACTCGTGCACAACACGGTGATGGTCCACCTCATTCATCTGGGGTGGTCAATCCTCGTTGGCTGGAAAAACGCAAACGGTTATTCCTCCCGCAAGGGGGGATTTACGGTGAATTAACACTGCTGCGCCTGGTCTGGCCTCGGTCGGACATGTGGCTGGGGGACCGTTTGCTCCAGGGGGCGATCTAATGGCTAACTTCGGGAGGGGGGGGCGCCCCCTCCAGATTATTGCCTTTCCTGGCTGAGAGGCCAATGTCTGTGGCACTGCCCACCTAAAGTGGCTAAAACGGGGACCTGAGTGGGAGATGGGCGAGGGGAACGCGTAGATAAAGTAGTACCCAAGTTTGTACCCTGCTCCGCGGACTGCATTCGAGCCCCGCGTTATAAATTCTGATCCAAAAAAAAGAAAAAAAGATCGACATCTCTGCCGATTTCGCTTCTTCTGAAGAGTTTCATAATGGGCGTCAGATATAGCGCCCACAAGACTGGGGATAAGGCAGGGCCTTGTCCCACCCCCACATCAGCAGCAAAGGAGCCAGATGAGAAGGCGTTCCATTTGTAGGTCGTCTTGCGACCGACCAGATATGAACGGAAGAAGTTCACTACTTGCGCAGGGAACCCCGACCGAGAAATGATCTCCAACAGGACCTGGTGGTTCAAGGAGGAGAAGAATTGAGCGATGTCGAAAGCGACAATGCTCGTTTTGAGTTCTTTGGCCCATCCTGCTCTGACAAGATGGGTGAGGTAGATTCCTGCATCCTCAGTGGAACGCTGGGCGACACCCCCAAACTGGTTTTGCTCGAAGGCCTCGTGTGCGACACCGTTGAATTGCAGTCGTCTGGACAGCATTTTTTTGACTAATTTGCCCAGAGTGTTCAGTAGCACAATGGGCCTGAACGACTTTGGGGTAGAGTAGTTCGGTTTCCCTGGTTTCGGGATAATCACCAACAGGGATTCCTTGAAGTGTGCTGGCCAGTGGCCAGCAGTGATGCACGCCTCAGCAATGCGGGTGATGAGCCCTGCCACTTCTGGGTTGCTACACCAGTGTTTTAGGTGTGACCATGTAACATGATCGGGACCTGGAGCGGAATGGGAGGAGCATGCGTTTAGCGCTTCTTTCATTTCCGTAACAGAGAACGGGATCCAGGCCCTTTCAGGCACCGGATCCAGTTCATCGAGGATGCTCAGATCGACTACTCAATCTGAGGCAGCGTTATAGGACCCGTCCAGGGCAGCCCACAGGGAGTCCAGATCATTACAAGGTTCTCCCCGATAGGAGATCGCCTCGTACGATGGGAGGTTGCGTTGACGAGTCCAGGACATAAGGTCCCAGGGTCGCCTGTTCATCGTAGCCACTTCTTGGATACGTTCGTTGAAGAAATCACGCTTTGCATGTCGCATGACTTTTCTATAATGCTTCCAGTCCTCCCCATCGCGGGAGGCTCTGTAAGCGTCTAGAGCACCACTGCACTCGTCTGTCCACCAGCCTTTGGACGACTTGCCGAGGCGAGATTCCTTGGCGTGGTTTTCCCATGCCTTGTTTAACATCGTTGATATCGCCGAGACAACATCATCGATTTCTGCCGATGTATCTCCATGCCAATCTAGCCACGGAGTTAAAGCGGAGGAGACAGCATCCCGGTAAGATGCTTCCTCCTCGGATCCTTTTTTGATGGACCACTTGGTAACCGGAACCAAAGATCCCGGGCCAGGTAGCACTAATGTCAGTGGGGCGTGGTCAGACGTCCCTCTTGCTTCAGGTATGATCTCACAATACAATACAAATCTAAGATCTGTAGGTACAAACATCAGGTCGATCACCATGGGGTGAAGGCCCTGTTGAGGGGGGAAATGGGTAGGGCCCTCCACTACTGGTAGGGCTCTAGTCAGGCCTAGTGCCATAGCCATTTCCACTAAGTGGTCAGCATGGATCGAGTGCTCAGGCCCCTGGGGGTCCCAGGTGGCGTGCCTCATGTTGAAATCACCACACATGAAGTGCAAGCATGGGATCGTCATGACGTTCTCAAATAAGAGCGTGATGGCCGAGTGTTGGCTGTCCGAGTAGATGTTAGCGAGTAGCATGACATCTTCCCCTATTCCCAGTGAGAACAGGAGGATGTCACGATCGTCGATCAGATCTCGTCTGAGACCCGGTCTTAGGTTAGCGATGCTGTTGGCAAAGTATACAGCGATGCGTGGAGGGGAGTCAATTCCCGATGGGCGCACTAGGGTACCCCAATTTGGGCTCATTGGTGCGCCTATGACATCTTCCCCATCCCTGTTGTGGGCAGAGGGGGGGTGTCTTATTAATCGCCAAGGAGGCTCTTGGATAAAAAGCAAATCATAATCGTCTACGAAGTCTGCCAGTAACGAGTCCATGTAACCCCAGTTTCTGTTTACATTTTGACTAAATACGCATAGCTGAGGGGTAGATCTAAGTCTGTCTCTCATTTACGTTCGGCCACCGCGTCCTGCGGGAAGGTAAGTGGGAGGGGAACGAGAGTTGCATCTCACACTCACCTCGTCATAGCGAGCTTTGATCCAGTCTCGGTCAAAGCGATGTCCCCAGAAATTGCATCGACGATCGTCAGATGCGTGGTTTTTCCGGCAGTTTATACACCTAGCCGGGTGAGGACAGGCTGCCCCCTCTGGGGTAGCTGGAACAGGAGGGTTCGCCTTGGAGTTTCCCTTACAACACCCTGCAAGGGCACGATGGTGCTCCTTACGGTGTGGGCCTGCACAGATCGGACATTTGGTCTGTGGAGCTCTGCATGCCGGGGTGGGGTGACCCCACTTCCAGCACCGTTGGCACAGAGGCAGTCCAGGGTTTGCCCTGGCAGCCCTAACATAGGCGATGTAGTGTCCAAATTGAATGCCCTGGCCGATAAGAGCCTTGGCTCGTGCACCGCTGACTGAGTCAGCAATGTTGAGGTAAACGGTGCACGTATCCGACATCTTCGAATCACGTACTACATGGGGGGGGACTTGAAGCACTGTGAGATCCGATATTCCGGACTTTCCCAAGTGTGCAATGATGACATCAGGCGTTAACGCCTTGTCGTTAGCGATGAATGGCACATCGACCAGCTTAAGGTACGATGTGGATGTGGGTAATGCTGCGTCCACTTGCAACGCGAAAGGGAACACCTTGTGGGCCGCTTCCTTGAAACATCGAAGGTCCTCCTCGGACGCCACAACGTCTGTAGCTACTGATAGATTACCAGCATGCATCGATGCAGACTGAGCCACCAATTTGGAGTGGTGCAGTCCGAGAGTGGTCCGGACATGGTCCAGGAAGTCAGCAGGATTCGTCTCCGCCCCGAGGGGGGGATGAACGTGGACCAGGTCAATCCTCATTGGCTGGGAGTATGTGGACGGTTATTCCTCCCGCAAGGGGGGATTTACAGTGAATTAACACGGCCGTGCCTGATCTGACTTCGGTTGGATATGTGGCTGGGGGACCGGTTTGCACCAGCGGGTGATCTAATGGCTAGCTTCGGGAGGGGGTCTCCCCCTCCAGATTATTGCCTTTCCTGGCTGAGAGGCCAACGTCTGTGGCACTGCCCGCCTAAAGTGACTAAAACGAGGACCTGGATAGGATATGGGTGAGGGGAAGCGTAGTTATAGTGGTACCCAAGTTTGTATCCTGCTCCGCGGCGGGCTCCTTGACTTGTTACAACCACTATAAACAGTGGTAAACACCTCTGCTCAACGTTGCTTGCGATGTCGACACTTCATTTGTCATCCGATTTTCGATCGGATTTCAGCATTACGAACGCTCTTGGCGTCTCCAGGTGTGGCCTGATTTGCTAAGAGATCTGTCCATCTGATCTCTGGGGATGTCTTGGTCATTGTTTGCAACAGTGACTGCTATCTGTCTCGTTCCCCTTGGCTTCGAGGATCCTGGCTAGGTGAGTGATGTCTATGAAAGAGTAGTCTGGGTCCCTATGGGGGCTTAGAGTGGGTGTGGGATGCCTGCTTCAATGCTCGCCCAAGCAGAAGCGCTCGTTTAGCTGGGGGAGGTCTGGCTTAGGGGGAAGGATGTTCTTACTGGACTGCTGGCCGTCTGGGAGGCTCCCAGCCTCCATGCTCTGTGAGTTTCTATTACTAGAGACATGCTACACTGACTACCCATTGGAATACACCATCGTTAAAAGGGGCCAGGCGATGGTGCCCCCTGGCGGCGAGGTCGACGCTCCGGTGGCCGCTACTCACCACCAACTCTCTACCTCCGGTGCTCACTCTTCTAGGGTGTTATGACCCAGGTTCAATCTTCTCCCACCGGGTTACAGGATGTGCGGCCTGTCCCCCCCTCGGAGCGTTTGGAGGCAGTATTGGGTGGACCCGGAATAGAGATAAGGGACCAACTGTTATCGATGGCACACTACGTATCTTGATTTCTACTATCATCTACTAGCATTAACTTCCCCTCTCAATGCCTAAACGGCGAACCAGAGTCCAAACACCACACTGGGGTCTACACGACCCCTCCCTGATTATGGGCGACATCTATGATGATGGCGTCCAAGACTACAACACCCGGTACGATCAAGATGATCCGGATGTAGCTACTGCCCTACAGGCAGTTAGAGATCTATGGGCTGGAGAAGACCTCTCCGACCCTGAGGATGACGAGGACTCTCTTGCTATGCAAGAGGCCCTCAATTACGCCGAGAGCAGCCCCAAGCTGGCCTCGAGGCAAACGATAGACCGTGTGCTGTGGGCGCAGGACGTCCATGTCGCACATAAACGATGGACTCGCAGTCTCAAACGTGAGGACATGTACTCACAGGAGCTCGGCATGGCCGAGCTCTTCTATCCGGAGGCATCCCCTGCCCCATTACCGCCTTTGCCCCCCATCCCTGAGTTGGTGGAGGACAAAGTGCCGTTATCTGTGAATGAGAGGTTGGAAATCGAAGCCACCTCTCATGCCATGCTACACCAACTGGACATGATGACCATGTTCATTGGTACCGTCCATACATCTGCCGTTCCCCCTGAAGAGAGGAACGCATGGCGCCAAATGGCCTGGGAGTTATTCACGACCACCTGGCGACTGTCTGAGACAATGTCGGCAGAACTAGCAGCCGTTCCGACACCTCTCGATCTCACGTCTCCGGCAGCTTTCCGGGCTTCCTACGCAGCGGTGCACACTGCTCAATCAGAGCCTCAATCTGGGGAACCCTCGTCCCCAGCACGGCGCCGTCCTCCTCGAGGTCCTCGTGGACAGCAGCGCCGCAACTAGTACAGGGGTCTATCCCCCTCTATGTTCACGGCCACCAAGTAACTGGTGGCCACTATTGGGATAGTGACATGGTGTTGCTTCCCTATACCTTCCCCCCACTGCGGGGGGGACGATGTCATCGAGTGCATGCACATGTGTGCATTTGCTCGAGGGGGGCCTTGGCCCCCTACTTACGGTGGTCACGGTGAATAACCAGGTGAACAACCACCCGCCTCATTACTGTCACTCGTGCACAACACAGTGATGGTCCACCTCCTTTGTCTGGCGTGGTCAATCCTCGTTGGCTGGAAAAACGCAGACGGTTATTCCTCCCGCAAGGGGGGATTTATGGTGAATTAACACTGCTGCGCCTGGTCTGGCCTCGGTCAGACATGTGGCTGGGGGACCGTTTGCTCCAGCAGGCGATCTAATGGCTAACTTCAGGAGGGGGGGGCTCCCCCTCCAGATTATTGCCTTTCCTGGCTGAGAGGCCAACGTCTGTGGCACTGCCCGCCTAAAGTGGCTAAAACGGGGATCTGAGTGGGAGATGGGCGAGGGGAACGCATAGATAGAGTAGTACCCAAGTTTGTACCCTGCTCCGCGGACTGTGTTCGAGCCCCGTGTTATAAATTCTGATCCAAAAAAAAAAAAAAAATTAATCGCCAGGGAGGCTCTTGAATAAAAAGCAGATCGTAATTATCTACGAAGTCCGCCAGTAATGAGTCCATGTATCCCCAATTTCGATTTACATTTTGACTAAATATGCGTAACTGAGGGGTAGCTCTAAGTCTGTCTCTCATTTATGTTCGGCCACCGCGTCCTGCAGGCTGGTAAGCAAGCGGGGAGCGAGAGTTGCGTCTCGCACTCACCTCGTCATAGCGAGCTTTGATCCAATCACAGTCAAAGCGATGTCGCCAAAAGTTGCATCGACGATCGTCGGATGCATGATTTTTCTGGCAATTTGTACACCTAGCTGGGTGAGGACAGGCTGCCCCCTCTGGGGTAGCTGGGACAGGAGGGTTCGCCTTGGCGTTACCCTTACAACACCCTGCAAGGGCACGATGGTGCTCCTTACGGTGTGGACCTGCACAGATAGGACACTTGGTCTGTGGGGCTCTGCATGCTGGGGTGGGGTGACCCCATTTCCAGCATTGTTGGCAGAAAGGCGAGCCAGGGTTCGCCCTGGCGGCCCTAACATAAGTGACGTAGCGTCCAAATTGGACGCCCCGACTGATAAGAGCCTTAGCTCGTGCACCGCTGACCGAGTCAGCGATGTTGAGATATACGGTGCACGTATCCGACATTTTCGAATCCCATACAACCTGTGGGGGTACTTGTAACACAGTGAGGTCCGATATTCCAGACTTACCCAAGTGTGCGATGATGACATCAGGCATTAGGGCCTTGTCGTTAGCGATAAAGGGCACATCGACCAGTTTGAGGTACGACGTGGAAGTAGGTAACGCTGCGTCCACTTGCAACGTGAAGGGGAATGCCTTGTGAGCAGCCTCCTTGAAACAACGAAGGTCCTCCTCAGAGGCGACAACGTCTGTAGCTACTGATAGGTTACCAGCATGCATCGATGCGGACTGCGCCACTAACTTAGAGTGGTGTAGGCCGAGGGTGACCCGGACATGGTCCAGGAAGTCAGCAGGATTTTTTTTTTTTTTTTTTTTTTTGGGTCAACAATTTATATCGCGGGGCTCGATCGCAGTCCGCGGAGCAGGATACAAACTTGGGTACTACTATAACTACGCTTCCCCTCACCCATATCCTACCCAGGTCCTCGTTTTAGCCACTTTAGGCAGGCAGTGCCACAGACGTTGGCCTCTCAGCCAGGAAAGGCAATAATCTGGAGGGGGAGACCTCCTCCCGAAGCTAGCCATTAGATCACCCACTGGTGCGAACCGGTCCCCCAGCCACATATCCAACCGAAGTCAGATCAGGCACGGCCGTGTTAATTCACTGTAAATCCCCCCTTGCGGGAGGAATAACCATCCGCATACTCCCAGCCAATGAGGATTGACCACCCCAGACAAATGAGGTGGACCATCACTGTGTAATGCACGCGTGACAGTAATGTGGCGGCTGGTTGTTCACCTGGTTATTCACCGGAACCGTTGTAGGCAGGGGGCCAAGGCCCCCCTCGAGCAAATGCGCTGCAAGCACATGCACTCGATAACAGTTTCCCCCCCGCAGCGGGGAGAACGTAAAGGGCAGCGACATTTGTCACCAACCCGACGCATGCTATGTGAGTCACTACTACTAGGGACAAGCTACACTGACTACCTGTTGGAATACACCGTCGCTAAAAGGGGCCGGGTGACGGTGCCCCCTGATAGCTAGGTTGATGCTCTGGTGACCGCATTTCACCACCAACTCCTCACCTCCGGTGCTCACTCCTCTGGGGTGTTATGACCCGGGTTCAATCTTCTCCCACCAGGCAACAGGATGCGCGGCCTGTTCGCCCCCTCGGAGCGTTTGGAGGCTGTATCGGGTGGACCTGGAACTGAGACAAGGGGCCATCTGTTATCGATCTTATGCTACGTACTTTGACTGTTATCGTCATTTACCTGTGCTAACTCACTCTCAATGCCCAAACGGCTGAACAGAGACCAAACCACACACTGGGGCCTTCACGACCCCACCTTGATTACGGGTGACATCGTTGGTGATGATGCCCAAGACTACGACACCCAGTTCTCACAGAACGAACTGGAGGTAGCAGCTGCCCTAGGCAGTTTGAGATCTGTGGGCTGGGGAGAACCTCCCTGACCCTGACGACTACGAGGACTTTCTTGCTAGGCAGGAGGCCCTCGCTTACACTGCACACTGCGTATTTCGATCACTAGCATCATATACCAGTACTAACTTGCTCCTGATGCCCAAGCGGACAACCAGAGACGATTGTTCCAATGATCCTATGCCTCCGGCAGCTGTCCCAGCTTCCTGTGTGGCGATGCCAACAGCTCTAGCAGAGCTTCAATCTGGGGAACCCTCGTTCCCAGTACAGTGCCGTCATCATCACAGATGGCCGTGCCACTACTCGTGTGGGGCATTCCGCTCCACACCCATCACCGCCAGTCCGCTGGCTGCTGTCAGGTTGGTGACAAATGTCGCTGCCCTTTACGTTCTCCCCGGTGCGGGGGGAAAACTGTTATCGAGTGCATGTGCTTGCAGCGCATTTGCTCGAGGGGGGCCTTGGCCCCCTGCCTACGACGGTTCCGGTGAATAACCAGGTGAACAACCAGCTGCCACATTACTGTCACGCGTGCATTACACGGTGATGGTCCACCTCATTCGTCTGGGGTGGTCCATCCTCATTGGCTGGGAGTATGCGGATGGTTATTCCTCCCACAAGGGGGGATTTACAGTGAATTAACACGGCTGTGCCTGATCTGACTTCGGTTGGATATGTGGCTGGGGGACCGGTTCGCACCAGTGGGTGATCTAATGGCTAGCTTCGGGAGGGGGTCTCCCCCTCCAGATTATTGCCTTTCCTGGCTGAGAGGCCAACGTCTGTGGCACTGCCTGCCTAAAGTGGCTAAAACGAGGACCTGGGTAGGATATGGGTGAGGGGAAGCGTAGTTATAGTAGTACCCAAGTTTGTATCCTGCTCCGTGGACTGCGATCGAGCCCCGCGTTATAAATTGTTGACCCAAAAAAAAAAAAAAAAAGTAGTGAATTTCTTCTGCTCATATCTGGTCGGTCGCAAGATGAGCTACAAATGGAACACTTTCTCATCTGGCTCATTTGCAGCAGATGTGGGGGTGGGACAAGGATCTGCCTTGTCCCCTGTCCTATCGGCGTTATATCTAACGCCTATTATGAAACTCTTCAGAAGAAGCGAAATTGGCAGAGATGTCGATCTCATGTCCTATGTGGACGATGGTACCCTCATCGCCTGCTCTCCCCAGTTGGAGGATAACCTCCCCCTTCTTAAAAATGCGTATGGCTGGATCTTCCAGGCATTCACCTCCCTCGGACTTGTCCTTGAACACGACAAGTCTGAAATATTTCACTTTTCAAGGGTGAGGAGATTCACTCCCTTACCCATTGACCTCAGCTTTGCCCTGTACACGGGCAATACCCCCCTCAAACCCAAGGGTACCTGGAGGTACCTTGGCTTTTTCTTTGATCGCAAACTCTCCTTCAAGGAGCATATGCGGTTTTACTCCACCAAAGCCCTTACCACTGCAAGGGCGATGGAAATGCTCGGCAATTCTGTGAGAGGGCTAACCCCTATGCAGAAACGCCTCTTGTACCATTCATGTGTCGTACCTATTATGACATATGGACTTAGACTCTGGCATTTCAAAGGCACTCGCATCAAAGGTGTCATCAAAACGCTGGCCCAAGTGCAGTGCAGTCCATCGCTGCTCGTTGGATCCTCAGTGCATTCAGAACCACCCCTATTGGTGGTCTGGAAAGTATTGCAGGACTGCTGCCTATGCAGCTGCTACTGCATCGTCTGGTCGATAGGGGAGTATTCCGAACCCCCCTATTGGCTCCATCACACCCCCTAAGAGCGATCTTAGGGCCCAATCATGTCGGCACTACCCACTCTCATGAGCTAGGTCTCTGGGGAGGAAACGTGCTTGACACACTCACCCTACAGGGTCCATCTGTCGCCTCGGCTGCAGCTTTGGCCCTTGTACTGGGTGATGAGTTTGACCCCTTTGGGGAAGAAAACACACCCGGGAACAGAGTGAAGGACCTATTTCCCACTCGCTTTTCCTCTCATTGCCTCACCTCCAAGGAGGATGGAGCGAGGAATTCTTACAGGAGTGACCTCGACAAAGCCTGGGCTTCTGCCCAAGTAGAGGATGACACTCTCATTGTTGCAGTGGACGCCTCGGTGCCCACAGATGCTAAGTTCCAAGCTGTCGCCTGCGCTCTTGTCTTTGGACAGGGAGAACAGGTAGATCACGTTGTCTCAGCTTCTGGGAGGAGAACCCCCCCAGAAGTTGAACTATTTGCTCTCCAACTGGGCGTATCTGCTGCATGTAGCAGAGGATGCAAAAAGTTGGTGATATTCTTGGACTCTACCACGGGCATTGAGTCCCTTATAGATCCAAAACCACGCTCTGGGCAAATCTTTGCTCTGGACGCCTGCCGCTCTCTTCGTCCCTGGCTAGCTGGGTACGAGGAGAGAAACGTTACACTCTGGCATGTCCCCTCGAAATTCGAGTGGAATGTACACAAGATGGCTCACGATGTAGCTACATCCACCAAGATCTCCATGGGCAGACACCCGCGGATGTCTTTAGACTACCTTAAAAATCAGGTCAAAAAGGCCATTTGTAAGGATTGGCACACCCGGTTCTCAGATCCGGCGTATCGTGGTCGGCATTTCTACCAACTCAAAGGAGTAGGCGGAAAACCGGTATTACCCTCGACTCACAAAGGTGGGCCTTGGCTGAAAATAATGGGAAACAACACCACGTTGACTTCCCGCTCAACTCGTATGATCACTGGCCATGCTCCCATAGGGGAGTATCGTCATCGTCTCTCCCTCGATGGGGAATACCAATGTTGGTGCCTTGATCCTGAGATACAAACTCGAGACCATTTGCTACGTGTCTGCCCTAAGGTGGATCGCAAAGAAACTCATGCAAGCCCAGACTCCGTCGAAGGCTTTCACAAATTCATGGACAATAACCCAGTCCTCGGGTTGTTCAACTCACTTGTGTGGGATCCAGGATAGGTTGTGCGCGCAGGGTGTATGACCCTCATCTGGTTCTGGCTAGTGTTATCAGTATGTCGGGGTGGCCATAGGGCACCAGACGAGTCCGTTAACCCTCATAAAGGGGGCCCACCCGTGTTCAGGAGCGACTGTCAGGGAGGGGGAACACAAAACTAGATACCGGTTCAGGGAGGCACCTGAGCGCTTTCAGATCCTCTATCGGTTGCGTGTTACAGCTTCAACGCTGACTATGCCCTCCTTTCCGAGCTGAGAGGCTCATCTCAGGGCAGCAGTTTCCCCCTAAATCTTGCACACATCATACCCATAGGGATTTTTTTTTTTTTTTTTTTTTTGGGTCAAAAGTTTATAACGCGGCGCCCGATCGCAGTCCGTGGTAGAGACATACAAACGAAGTACACTACGCCCAGCCCAAGTCCTCCTCCTGCTGATCTTTGCACCAACCACCTGGATAGCTGCAATGACCACTAAGGGGGCCCCCTTTATCGAGTAAACGGACTTGCCAGTGGTGGCGTACCGACAACCCGAGCTCGACGACGACGTGTTCCCCGAATCCCTATGGGTATGAGTGCAAGATTTAGGGGATACTGCCGCCCCAACGTGAGCCTCTCAGCTCGGAAAGGAAGGCGTAATCAGCATCGAAGCCGTAACGCACAACGGACAGTGGATCTGAAAGCGCTCAGGCACCTCCCCGAACCAGTACCTAGTTTTGTGTCCCCCCTCCCTGACAGTCGCTCCTGAACACGGGTGGGCCCCCTTTATGAGGGTTAACGGACTCGTCTGGTGCCCTGCAGCCACCCCGACATACCGATAACACTAGCCAGAACCAGACGAGGGTCATACGCCCTGCGCGCACGACCTATCCTGGATCCCACGCAAGTGAGTTGAACGACCCAAGCACTGGGTTGTTGTCCATAAATTTGTTGAAGCCTTCGACGGAGTCTGGGCTTGCACGAGTTTCCTTGTGGTCCACCTTGGGGCAGACGCGTAATAAGTGGTCTCGAGTTTGTATCTCGGGGCCCAGGCACCAACATTGGTATTCCCCGTCGAGGGATAGACGTTGACGATACTCCCCTATGGGAGCATGGCCAGTGATCATACGAGTTGAACGGGAAGTCAACGTAGTGTTGCTCCCCATAACTTTCAGCCAAGGCCCACCTTTGTGAGTCGAGGGTAATACTGGTTTTCCACCTACTCCTTTGAGTTGGTAGAAGTGCCGTCCACGGTACGCCGGATCTGAGAACCGGGTGTGCCAATCCTTACAAATGGCCTTTTCGACCTGGTTCTTAAGGTAGTCTAGAGACGTCCGTGGGTGTCTGCCCACGGAGATCTTGGTGGATGTAGCTACATCATGAGCCATCTTATGTACGTTCCACTCGAATTTCGAGGGGACATGCCAGAATGTGATGTTCCTCTCCTCGTCCCCAGCTAGCCAGGGACGAAGAGAGCGACAGGCGTCCAGGGCAAAGATTTGCCCAGACCGTGGTTTTGGATCGATTAGGGACTCGATGCCCGTAGTAGAATCCGAAAAGATTACCAACTTTTTGCATCCCCTGCTGCACGCAGCTGAGACGCCTAGTTGGAGAGCGAAAAGTTCGACTTCCGGGGGGGTTCTCCTCCCAGAGGCTGAGACAATGCGATCCACCTGTTCTCCCTGTCCGAAGACCAGAGCGCAGGCGACAGCTTGGTATTTGGCATCTGTGGGCACCGAAGCGTCCACTGCAACGACGAGAGTGTCATCCTCAACCTGGGCAGAGGCCCAGGCCTTGTCAAGGTCACTCTTATAAGAATTCCTCGCTCCATCCTCCTTGGAGGTGAGGCGATGAGAGGAGAAGCGAGTGGGGAATAGATCCTTCACTCTGTTTCCAGGTGTGTTTTCTTCCCCAAAGGGGTCGAACTCATCGCCTGGTACAAGGGCCAACGCTGCAGCCGAAGCGACGGATGGACCTTGCAGGTTAAGTGTGTCAAGCACGTTCCCTCCCCAGAGTCCTAGCTCATGAGAGTGGGTGGTGCCGACGTGATTGGGCCCTAAAATCGCTCTTAGGGGGTGTGATGGAGCCAATAGGGGGGTTCTAAATACCCCTCTGTCGACTAAACGACGCAGTAACAGCTGCATAGGCAGCAGTCCTGCGATACTTTCCAGGCCACCAATTGGGGTGGTTCTGAATGCACCGAGGATCCAACGTGCAGCGATGGACTGCACTTGGGCCAACGTTTTGATGACGCCTTTGACGCGAGCGCCTTTGAAGTGCCACAGTCTGAGTCCGTATGTCATGATAGGCACGACACATGAACGGTACAAAAGGTGTTTCTGCATAGGGGTTAGCCCTCTGACAGAATTGCCGAGCATTCCCATTGCCCTTGCAGTGGTGAGGGCTTTGGTGGAGTAGAACCGTGTATGCTCTTTAAAGGAGAGTTTGCGGTCGAAGAAGAATCCGAGGTACCTCCAGGTGACCTTGGGTTTGAGGGGGGAATTGCCCGTGTAGGGGGCAAATCCGAGGTCAATGGGTAAGGGAGTGAATCTCCTCGCCCTTGAAAAGTGGAATATTTCAGACTTGTCGTGTTCGAGGACAAGACCAAGGGAGATGAATGCCCGGAAGATCCAGCCATACGCTTTTTTCAGCAGGGGGAGATTATCCTCCAACTGTGGAGAGCGGGCGATGAGGGTGCCATCGTCCACGTAAGACATGAGATCGACATCTCTGCCGATCTCGCTTCTTCTGAAGAGTTTCATGATGGGCGTTAAATATAGCGCCAATAAGACTGGGGACAAAGCAGAGCCTTGTCCCACTCCCACATCAGCTGCAAAGGAGCCAGATGAGAAGGCGTTCCATTTGTAGGTCGTCTTGCGACCGACCAGATATGAACGCAAGAAGTTCACAACTTGCGCAGGGAACCCCGACCGAGAAATAATCTCCAACAGAACCTGGTAGTTCAGGGAGGGGAAGAATTGAGCGATGTCGAAAGCGACAACACTGGTTTTGAGTCCTTTGGCCCACCCTGCCCTGACAAGGTGGGTGAGGTAGATTCCTGCATCCTCTGTGGAACGCTGGGCGATGGCCCCAAACTGGTTTTGTTCGAAGGCCTCGTGTGCGACCCCATCAAACTGAAGTCGTCTAGACAACATCTTTTCGACTAGTTTGCCCAGAGTGTTCAGTAGCACGATAGGCCTGAACGACTTAGGGGTAGAGTAATTAGGTTTCCCTGGTTTCGGGATAATGACCGACAGGGATTCCTTAAAATGGGCCGGCCAGTGGCCAGCAGTGATGCATGCCTCAGCAATGCGGGTGATGAGCCCTGCCACTTCTGGGTTGCTAAACCAGTGTTTAAGGTGCGACCACGTAACATGATCGGGACCTGGAGTGGAATGGGAAGAACACGCATTTAGCACTTCTTTCATTTCCGTAACGGAGAACGGGATCCAGGCCCTTTCAGGCACCGGATCCAGTCCATCGAGAATGCTCAGATCGACTACTCGATCTGAGGCAGCGTTATAGGACCCGTCAAGGGCAGCCCAAAGGGAGTCCAGATCGTTACACGGTTCTCCCCGATAGGAGATCGCCTCGTATGATGGGAGGTTACGTTGACGAGTCTAGGACATAAGGTCCCAGGGTCATCTGTTCATCGTAGCCACTTCTTGGATACGGTCATCGAAGAAGTCACGCTTTGCATGTCGCATGACCTTTCTATAATGCTTCCAGTCCTCCCCATCTCGGGAGGCTCTGTAAGCGTCTAGAGCACCACTGCACTCATCTGTCCACCAGCCTTTGGACGACTTGCCGAGGCGCGATTCCTTGGCGTGGGATTCCCATGCCTTGTTTAAAGCTGTTGATATCGCCGAAACGACATCATCGATTTCTGCCGACGTTTCTCCGTGCCAATCAAGCCACGGATTCAAAGCAGAGGAGACAGCATCGCGATATGATGCTTCCTCCTCGGATCCTTTTTTGATGGACCACTTGGTAACCGGAACCAGAGATCCCGGGCCAGGTAGCATTAACATCAGGGGAGCGTGGTCAGACGTCCCCCTGGCTTCAGGCACGATTTCGCAGTACAACACAAATCTAAGATCTGTAGGTACAAACATCAGGTCGATCACTGTGGGGTGAAGGCCCTGTTGTGGGGGGAAGTGGGTAGGGCCCTCCACTACTGGTAGGGCTCTAGTCAGGCCTAATGCCGTAGCCATTTCCACTAAGTGGTCAGCATGGATGGAGTGTTCAGGCCCCTGGGGGTCCCAGGAGGTGTGTCTCACGTTAAAGTCGCCACACATGAAGTGTAAGCGTGGAATTGTCATGACGCTCTCAAATAAGAGCGTGATTGCTGAATGTTGGCTGTCCGAGTACATGTTGGCAAGTAGCATGACGTCCTCCCCTATTCCCAGTGAGAACAACAGGATATCACGATCATCAATCAGATCTCGTCTGAGACCCGGTCTTAAATTAGCGATGCTGTTCGCAAAATAAACAGCAACATGTGGGGGGGAGTCAATTCCCGATGGGCGCACTAAGGTACCCCAGTTTGGGCTCATTGGTGCGCCTATAACTTCTTCCCCTTCCCTGTTGTGGGCAGAGGGGGCATGTCTTATTAATCGCCAGGGAGGCTCTTGAATAAAAAGCAGGTCATAATCGTCTACGAAGTCTGCCAGTAATGAGTCCATGTAACCCCAATTTCGATTTACATTTTGACTAAATATGCGTAGCTGAGGGGTAGATCTAAGTCTGTCTCTCATTTACGTTCGGCCACCGCATCCTGCGGGATGGTAAGTAAGAGGGGAGCGAGAGTTACGTTTCGCACTCACCTCGTCGTAGCGAGCTTTGATCCAGTCACGGTCAAAGCGATGACGCCAAAAATTGCACCGACGATTGTCAGATGCGTGATTCTTCCGGCAGTTTATGCACCTGGCCGGGTGAGGACATGCTGCCCCCTCTGGGGTAGCTGGGACGGGAGGGTTCGCCTTAGCATTTCCCTTGCAACACCCGGCGAGAGCACGGTGGTGCTCCTTGCGGTGTGGGCCTGCACAGATCGGACATTTGGTCTGTGGAGCTCTGCATGCTGGGGTGGGGTGGCCCCACTTCCAGCATCGTTGGCAAAGAGGCAGTCCAGGGTTCACCCTGGCAGCCCTGACATAAGCGACGTAGCATCCAAATTGAATGCCCCGGCCGATGAGAGCCTTGGCTCGTGCACCGCTGACAGAGTCAGCGATGTTAAGATATACGGTGCACGTATCCGACATTTTCAAATCGCGTACTACTCGGGGAGGGACTTGTAACACTGTGAGGTCCGATATTCCGGACTTTCCCAAGTGTGCAACGACGACATCCGGCGTTAACGCCTTGTCATTAGCGATGAATGGCACATCGACCAGCTTAAGATACGATGTGGATGTGGGTAATGCTGCGTCCACTTGCAACGCGAAGGGGAACGCCTTGTGAGCAGCCTCCTTGAAACAATGAAGGTCCTCCTCGGAGGCCACGACGTCTGTAGCTACTGATAAGTTACCAGTGTGCATTGATGCGGACTGGGCCACTAGTTTAGAGTGGTGCAGTCCGAGAGTGACTTGGACGTGATCCAAGAAGTCAGCAGGGTTCGTTTCTGCCCCAAGGGGGGGACGAACGTGGACCAGGACCTGTCGTCTCAACGGTCCATGGACAGTAGGTGAGGGCTTTGCAGCCTTCGGTTTGGAGGGACCGACGTGCTGCTGTATGTCTGCCAGCTTGTCGGTTGGAAGTTCAGGGAAGGCCTTGGCTAATCGCACAAGGCCATCCATGGAAGTGTTAGGTGTTCGCCCCCCAGGGAAGCGAGCAACCTGAGCAAAGGTCCCCCTGCCCGAAGGCCTGGTGGACCAGTTCATGGGGGGAGGTGGTCCTCGACCCCATGATGAAGAGACTCCCCCTGTTGGGGGTTTAGGAAGAGGTTGAGCCCCTTTCGGGCCTCGAGTCCTCGCTGATTTGTGAGGGGGGGGGGGCGTTGCCCATCCCATCCCTCCAGGTACTCCGTCCTTGGGACGTCGTTAGGATCATTAGTGACAGCACCCAATCTGGGTCGTTTACTGCCCCCAGCCATTCTATCTATAGCACTCCGGAGCGTAGCGCTTCCAGAGTTGCGATCCAGGCCAGCCTCGGCAGCTGCTGCCAGCACCGAGCCCAGTTGTTCAGCTATGAGCTGCCGTTCTTCAGCAGTCGGTCGTCCAGATCCCGTCCTGTTAAGGACAACTCGGAATCCTGTAGCATACTCTCCCAGGTCTTTGGCGAAGGTCTGGGGTCCACTCCAGTCATCGCTAGCCATCTCCGTGTCCTGAATGACGTGGGTAGAGAGATTGTCGGCCACTTCGTCAGCCCACGAGGCAGGTGTAGAAGGGGTAGCCGGAGGTGCAGGAGACGCGGTCGCATCCCTGGAAGATAACGCTGGCATGCTAAAACGCTGTGCTCGCGGAGTGACCATGCCCGCCCCATAGGGGGAGGGGGTAGGAGAGCCTCGTTGGGTCCTGTGAGGGCCCACTGAGGGAGCGTTCTGTGTGGATCTGCGGCTCGAGGAGAGCCGCAGGGAATCAATTGGGTCGTCGCCAGGAGTTCTGGGCATACCGGATCTGGAAGGTCTCCCCTCGTCCATCGCTTTGCCCAATCTCCCCCCTTTCCTAGAATACGATTCTGACATGCGTTGGTAAGATGCTGGTTATACCGGATCGCTGGGATCGAGGACGGATTGAGCTGCTAAAGTTGAAAACGGTGTCGACGAAATTTTTTGTGGCTGTGCACGTCGCGGTAGGAAGACAAGAAGCGATTACCCATAGGGATTCGAGGAACACGACATTGTCAAGTCCGGGTTGTCGGTATGCCACCACTGGCAAGTCCGTTTACTCAATAAAGGGGGCCCCCTTAGTGGTCGTTGCAGCTATCCAGGTGGTTGGTGCAAAGATCAGCAGGAGGAGGACTTGGGCTGGGCGTAGTAGTGTACTTCGTTTGTATGCCTCTACCGTGGACTGCGATCGGGTGCCGCGTTATAAACTTTTGACCCAAAAAAAAAAAAAAAAAAAAAAAAAAAATCTGGGGAACCCTCGTCCCCAGCACGGCGCCGTCGTCCTCAAGGTCCTTGTGGACAGCAGCACCACAAGTAGTACAGGGGCCTATCCCCCTCTACATTCACAGCCACCAAGTACCAACTGGTGGCCATTGTCGGGATGGTGACATGGTGTCACCTCCCTATACCTTCCCCCCACTGCGGGGGGACAATGTCATCGAGTGCATGCACTTGTTTGCATTTGCTCAAGGGGGCCCCGGCCCCCCACTTACGGCGGTCACGGTGAACGACCAGGTGAACAACCATCCACCTCATTACTGTCACTCATCGTCACTCCTTGACTTGTTACAACCACCATAAACAGTGGTAAACATTCCTGCTCGATATGGTAGCAATGTCGAGACTGCAATTTTGGTCCGATTTTCGATCGGATTTCACCATCATGAACGCTCTCAGCGTCTCCAGGTGTAGCCTGATTTGCTAAGGGATCCGTCCATCCGATCTCTGTGGATGCCTCGGGCACTGTTTCTGACAGTGTCTGCTATTTGTCTCGTTCTCCTGGGCTTCGAGGATCCTGGCTAGGTGAGTGTTGTCAATGAAAGAGTAGTCTGGGTGCCTTTGGGGTCTCAGAGTGGGTGTGGGATGCCTACTTCAATGCTTGCCCATGTCGTCGCATTCGTTTAGTTGGGGGAGGTCTGGCTTAGGAGGAGGGACACTCTCACTGGACTGCTGGTCACCTGGGGGGCTTCCAGCCTCCATGCTTTGTGAGTTTCTACTACTAGAGACATGCTACACTGACTACCCGTTGGAATACACCATCGTTAAAAGGGGCCGGGTGATGGTGCCCCCTGACGGCTAGGTCAATGCTCTGGTGGCCGCTACTCACCACCAACTTCTCACCTCCGGTGCTCACTCCTTTGGGGTGGTATGACCCGGGTTCAATCTTCTCCCACTCAACAGCAGGATGTGCGGCCTGTCTGTCCCCTCGGAGCAATCGGAGGCTATATTGGGTGGATCCAGAATTGAGATAAGGGACCGTCTGTTATCGTTATCATGCTACATATCTTGACTTCTACTGTCATCTACTTTGCTAAATCATCCTCAATGCCCTCTGCAAACTGTAGAGCGCGAATTCGACACCGGGTGGTGCACAGCAACCCCCTCTTACAGTCCAATTTTGACATCGCAGACTTCGACGACGACTATCTCCCAGAGTTCGGTCACATCTCTTTGGGCGGATGGGACTCTGATGTGGACAACCAGCTCCACAATCTATGGTCGGAGGATGACTCCTCCGACCTATCAGAAGTTGACGACTCTGCCATTGGCGGAGACGTTGAATTTATCCCAGGTCTCACCGAGCTAGCCTCGCAGGAGACTATAAACTGCGTCTTGTGGTCACAGCAGGTGGCCAACGGTACAAGTAATCTGGCTCTCGAGCTTGGGCTTGAGGCCAACAACAATCAGGAGCTCGGCATCGCCAAGCTCCTTTATCCAGAGGGGCAGCAGGAGCAATCTGTGCCACCCCTCCCCACTTCACCGGGTTCATCCGCCATCCCAGAGTTGGTGGAGGATGAGCCTCCGTTGTCGAGAGATGAGAGGGCGGAATTAACAGCCACCTCTCATGGCTTTCTACATCTACTGGAGGCAATGACGATTTTCGTCGGTACCGTCTGAGTGTCTGCCGTCCCTCTTACGGAGAGGAACGTATGGCGTCAGATGGCCTGGGAATTATTCACAGCCACATGGCGATTGTCTGAGACGATGTCGGCAGAACTAGCAGCTGCTGCGCCACCTCTCAATCTCACGTCTCCGGCAGCCTTTCGAGCTTCCTATGCGGCGATGCTAGCAGCTCAATCAGAGCCTCAATCTGGGGAACCCTCGTCCCCAGCACGTCGCCGTCGTCCTCGAGGTCCTCAAGCACAGCAGTGTCGCTACTAAAAAGGGGAACCACCCCTCCACATATACGCCCATCACAGGAGTGGTGGCCGTTATCGGGACAATGACGCTTAGCCGTTACCCTACACCTTCTCCCGCTGCAGGGGGGACATTGTCATCGAGCGCGTGCATGTGTTGGCACTTGCTCAAGGGGGGCCTTGGCCCCCTGCCTATGGTAGTTCCGGTGAGTAACCAGGTGAATAACCAGCTACCTCATTTTTGTCACTCGTGCGCAGGCACAGTGATGGTCCACCTCATTCGCCTGGGGTGGTCAACCCTTGTTGGCTGGGAACATGTGGACGGTTATTCCTCCCACAAGGGGGGATTCACAGTGAATTAACATGGCCGCGCCTGATCTGACTTCGGTTGGATATGTGGCTGGGGGACCGTTCCGCACTAGCTGACGACCTAATGGCTAGCTTCAGGAGGGTGGGCTCCCCCTCCAGATTATTGCCTTTCCTGGCTGAGAGGCCAACGTCTGTGGCACTGCCCGCCTAAAGTGGCTAAAACGGGGACCTGGGTGGGAGATGGGCGAGGGGAACGCGTAGATAGAGTAGTACCCAAGTTTGTACCCCGCTCTGCGGACTGCGTTCGAGCCCTGCGTTATAAATTTTTGACCCAAAAAAAAAAAAAAAAAAAATTACTGTCACTCGTGCACAACACGGTGATGGTCCACCTCATTTGCCTGGGGTGGTCAATCCTCGCTGGCTGGAAATACGCAGATGGTTATTCCTCTCGCAAGGGGGGATTTATGGTGAATTAACACTGCTGTGCCTGGTTTGACTTCGGTCGGACATGTGGCTGGGGGACCATTCTGCTCCAGGGGGCGATCTAATGGCTAGCTTCAGGAGGGGGGCTCCCCCTCCGGATTATTGCCTTTCCTGGCTGAGAGGCCAACGTCTGTGGCACTGCCCGCCTAAAGTGGCTAAAATGAGGACCTGGGTAGGATATGGGCGAGGGGAAGCGTAGTTATAGTAGTACCCAAGTTTGTATCATGTTCTGCAGACTGCGATCGAGCCCCGCATTATAAATTGTTGACCCAAAAAAAAAAAAAAAAATGCCTGTGGTAGAATCCGAGAATATTACCAACTTTTTGCATCCCCTGCTTCACGCAGAGGATACACCCAATTGGAGAGCAAATAGTTCGACTTCTGGGGGGGTTCTCCTCCCAGAAGCTGAGACAACACGATCTACCTGTTCTCCCTGTCCAAAGACAAGAGCGCAGGCGACAGCTTGAAATTTAGCATCTGTGGGCACCGAAGCATCCACTGCAACAATGAGAGTGTCATCCTCTACCTGGGCAGAGGCCCAGGCCTTGTCAAGGTCACTCCTGTAAGAATTCCTCGCTCCATCCTCCTTGGAGGTGAGGCGATGGGAGGAAAAGCGAGTGGGGAATAGATCCTTCACTCTGTTCCTGGGTGTGTTTTCTTCCCCAAAGGGGTTGAGCTCATCGCCTGGTACAAGGGCCAAAGCTGCAACCGAAGCGACAGATGGACCCTGTAGGGTGAGTGTGTCGAGCACGTTTCCTCCCCAGAGTCCTAGCTCATGAGAGTGGGTAGTGCCGACATGATTGGGCCCTAAGATTGCTCTTAGGGGGTGTGATGGGGCCAGTAGGGGGGTTCGGAATACTCCCCTATCGACTAGACGATGCAGCAACAGCTGCATAGGCAACAGTCCTGCAATACTTTCCAGACCACCGATAGGGGTGGTCCGAAATGCACCAAGGATCCAATAAGCAGCAATGGACTGCACTTGGGCCAATGTTTTGATGACACCTTTGATGCGAGCGCCTTTGAAGTGCCAGAGTCTCAATCTGTATGTCATGATGGGCACGATGCACGAATGGTATAAGAGGTGTTTCTGCATGGGGGTGAGCCCTCTTACAGAATTGCCGAGCATTCCCATCGCCCTCACTGTGGTGAGGGCTTTGGAGGAGTAGAACCGCGTATGCTCCTTGAAGGAGAGTTTGCGGTCAAAGAAGAATCCAAGGTATCTGTGTCTCCTGCACCACCTGCCACTCCCTCAACACCTGCCTCACAGTGGGCTGACGAGGGGGCTGCTCTTCCTTCCCACCATGTCATTCAGGACACGGAGATGGCAAGTGATGACTGGAGTGGACCCCAGACCTTCGCCAAAGACCTGGGGAAATATGTGGAAGGACATCACTCCTTGACTCGTTACAACCACCATAAACAGTGGGAAACACTCCTGCTCGGATTTCACCATCACGAACGCTCTCAGCGTCTCCAGGCTTGGCCTGATTTGCTAAGAGATCCGTCCATCCGATCCCTGGGGATGCCCCGGTCATTGTCTCTGACAGTGACTGCTATCTGTCTCATTCTCCTGGGCTTCGAGGATCCTGACTAGGTGAGTGTTGTCTATGAAAGAGTAGTCTGGGTCCCTCTGGGGGCTTAGAGTGGGTGTGGGATGCCTGCTTCAACGCTCGCCCAAGTCGACACACTCGTTTAGTGGGGGGAGGTCTGGTTTAGGGAGAAGGGACATTATCACTGGATTGCTGGTCATCTGGGAGGCTTCCAGCCTCCATGCTCTGTGAGTTTCTATTACTTTTTTTTTGGGTCAACAATTTATAACGCGGGGCTCGATCGCAGTCCGCGGAGCAGGATACAAACTTGGGTACTACTGTAACTATGCTTCCCCTCACCCATATCCTACCCAGGTCCTCGTTTTAGCCACTTTAGGCGGGCAGTGCCACAGACGTTGGCCTCTCAGCCAGGAAAGGCAATAATCTGGAGGGGGAGCCCCCCCTCCCGAAGCTAGCCATTAACTCGTCCACCAGTGCAGAACGGTCCCCCAGCCACATATCCAACCAAAGTCAGATCAGGCGCGGCCATGTTAATTCACTGTAAATCCCCCCTTGCGGGAGGAATAACCGTCTGCATGCTCCTGGCCAGCGAGGGTTGACCACCCCAGACGAATGAGGTGGACCATCACCGCGCTCCTGCACGAGTGACAGAGATGTGGTAGCTGGTTGTTCACCTGGTTATTCACCGGAACTACCGTGGATAGGGGGCCAAGGCCCCCTTCGAGTAGATGCCGACGAGGGCATACGCTCGATAGCAATGTCCCCCCCGCAGCGGGGAGAAGGTAGAGGGAAGCGATGGACTGCCACTATCCCGATATCGGCCACCAACCAATTGGTGGGCATAAATGTGGAGGGGTGACACCCCCCTTTCAGTAGCGGCGCTGCTGTGCTCGAGGGCCTCAAGGACGGCGGCGTCGTGATGAGGACGAGGGTTCCCCATGATGGAGCTCTGCATGAGCTGCCTGCCTAGCCGCATAGGAAGCCCTGAAGGCTGCCAGTGACGTGAGGTCGAGAGGCAATCCGGCAGCTGCTAGTTCTGCCGACATTGGCTCAGACAATCGCCAGGTGGTCGTGAATAATTCCCAGGCCATCTGGCGCTATGCGTTCCTCTCAATGAGCGGAACGGCAGATACTCGGATGGTACTGACGAAGATCGTCATAGCCTCCAGTAAATGTAGAAAGCCATGAGAGGCAGATGTTATATCCACCCTCTCATCTCTCGACAACGGAGGCTCATCCTCCACCAACTCTGGGATGGCGGATGAACCCGGTGAAGTGGGGAGGGGTGGCACAGATTGCTCCTGCTGCCCCTCTGGATAAAGGAGCTTGGCGATGCCGAGCTCCTGATTGTTGTTGGCCTCAAGCCCAAGCTCGAGAGCCAGATTACTTGTACCGTTGGCCACCTGCTGTGACCACAAGACGCAGTTTATAGTCTCCTGCGAGGCTAGCTCGGTGAGACCTGGGATAAATTCAACGTCTCCGCCAATGGCAGAGTCGTCAACTTCTGATAGGTCGGAGGAGTCATCCTCCGACCATAGATTGTGGAGCTGGTTGTCCACATCAGAGTCCCATCCGCCCAACTAACCCCTCCGGATAGAGGAGCTCGGTGATGCCGAGCTCTTGATTGTTGTTGGCCTCGAGCCCAAGCTCGAGAGCCAGATCATGCACCTCATCGGCTATCACTTGTGACGCCAAGAAGCGGTTTATCGTCTCCTGCGAGGCTAGCTCGGTGAGACCCAGAATGAATTTGACGTCTCCGCCGGTGGCAGAGCCGTCATCGTCGTCTGGCAGGTCAGAGGAGTCATCCTCCGCCCAAAGATTGTGGAACTGGTTAGCCACATCAGAGTCCCATCCGCTCAAGGAGACGTGTCCGAACTCTGGGAGGTAGTTGTCGCCGAAGTCTGCGAAGTCGGTGTTTGTGTATAAGAGGGGGTCGCCATGCGCCGCCTGGTGTCGAGTTCGCGCTCCACGGTTTGTAGAGGGCATTGAGGATGATTTAGCACAAGTAGATGACAGTAGAAGTCAAGATATGTAGCATGATAACGATAACAGACGGTCCCTTATCACAATTCCGGGTCCACCCGACACAGCCTCCAGACGCTCCGAGGGGGCAGACAGGCTGCAAATCCTGCTGCAGATTGGGAGGGACAATTGAACCCGGTTCCGAACACCTCGAGGGTGTGAGTGCTGGAGGTAGAGAGTCGGTGGTGAGTAGTGGCCACCAGAGCGTTGACCTAGTCACCAGGGGGCACCATCGCCCGGCCCCTTTTAACGATGGTGTATTCCAATGGGTAGTCAGTGTAGCAGGTCTCTAGATGTAGAAACTCACGCAGCATGGAGGTAGGAAGCCTCCCAGATGACCCACAATCCAGTGAATATGTCCCTCCTCCTGAACCAGACCTCCCCCAGCTAAACGAATGCGATGACTTGGGCGAGCATTGAAGTAGGCATCCCACACCCACTCTAAGCCCCCATAGGGGCCCAGACTACTCTTTCATTGCCAACACTCACCTAACCAGGATCCTCGAAGCCCAGGAGAATGAGACGAATAGCAGACACTGTCAAAAACAGTGACCGGGGCATCCACAGAGATCGGATGGACGGATCTCTTAGCAAATCAGGGCAGGCCTGGAGACGCCGAGAGCGTTTGTGATGGCGAAATCCGATTGAAAATCGGACAAGAATTGAAGTGTCGACGTCACGTGCAACGTTGAGCAGAGGTGTTTACCACTATTTATGGTGGTTGTAACAAGTCAAGGAGCGATGTGGAGTTTCTATTACTAGAGACATGCTACACTGACTACCCGTTGGAATACACCATCGTTAAAAGGGGCCGGGCGATGGTGCCCCCTGATGGCTAGGTCGACGCTCTGGTTTTTTTCTTTTTTTTTTGGGTCAAAAGTTTATAACGCGGCGCCCGATCGCAGTCCGCGGTAGAGACGTACAAACAAAGTACACTACGCCCAGCCCAAGTCCTCCTCCTGCTAATCTTCACACCAACCACCTGGATAGCTGCAACGACCACTAAGGGGGCCCCCTTTATCGAGTAAATGGACTTGCCAGTGGTGGCGTACCGACAACCCGGACTTGACGATGTTGTGCTCCCCGAATCCCTACGGGTATGAGTGCAAGATTTAGGGGATACTGCCGCCCCGACGTGAGCCTCTCAGCTCAGAAAGGAAGGCGTAGCCAGCGTCGAGGCCGTAACGTGCAACCGACAGAGGATCTGGAAGCGCTCAGGTGCCTCCTCGAACCAGTACCTAGTTTCGTGTCCCCCCTCCCTGACAGTCGCTCCTGAACACGGGTGGGCCCCCTTTATGAGGGTTAACGGACTCGTCTGGTGCCCTACAGCCGCCCCGACATACCGATAACACTAGCTAGAACCAGACGAGGGTCATACGCCCTGTGCACACAGCCTATCCTGGATCCCACGCGAGTGAGTTGAATGACCCAAGGACTGGGTTGTTGTCCATGAATTCGTGGAAGCCTTGGACAGAGTCTGGGCTTGCACGAGTTTCTTTGCGATCCACCCTAGGGCAGACGCGTAGTAGATGATCTCGAGTTTGTATGTCGGGACCAAGGCACCAGCATTGGTATTCCCCGTCGAGGGATAGACGTTGATGATACTCCCCTATAGGAGCATGGCCAGTGATCATACGAGTTGACCGGGAAGTCAACGTAGTGTTGTTTCCCATGCCTTTCAGCCAAGGCCCACCTTTGTGAGTCGAGGGTAGTACCGGTTTTCCACCCACTCCTTTGAGTTGGTAGAAATGCCGACCACGATACGCCGGGTCTGAGAACCGGGTGTGCCAATCCTTACAAACGGCCTTTTCGACCTGGTTTTTAAGGTAGTCTAAAGAGTAGCTCCTTGACTTGTTACAACCACCATAAATAGTGGTAAACACCTCTGCTCAACGTTGCATGCGATGTCGACACTTCAATTTTTGTCCGATTTTCGATCGGATTTCGCCATCACGAACGCTCTCGGCGTCTCCAGGCCTGCCCTGATTTGCTAAGAGATCCGTCCATCCGATCTCCGGGGATGTCTCGGTCATTGTTTCCAACAGTGACTGCTATCTGTCTCGTTCCCCTTGGCTTCGAGGATCCTGGCTAGGTGAGTGATGTCCATGAAAGAGTAGTCTAGGTCCCTATGGGGGCTTAGAGTGGGTGTGGGATGCCTGCTCCAACGCTCGCCCAAGTCGACGCACTCGTTTAGTTGGGGGAGGTCTGGCTCAGGGGGAGGGACATCATTACTGGACTGCTGGTTGTCTCTGGGGCTTCCAACCTCCATGCTATGTGAGTCACTACTACTAGGGACAAGCTACACTGACTACCTGTTGGAATACACCGTCGCTAAAAGGGGCCGGGTGACGGTGCCCCCTGATAGCTAGGTCGATGCTCTGGTGGCCGCATTTCACCACCAACTCCTCACCTCCGGTGCTCACTCCTCTGGGGTGTTATGACCCGGGTTCAATCTTCTCCCACCAGGCAACAGGATGCGCGGCCTGTTCGCCCCCCCGGAGCGTTTGGAGGCTGTATCGGTTGGACCTGGAACTGAGATAAGGGGCCATCTGTTATCGACCTTACGCTACGTACTTTGACTGTTATCGTCATTTACCTGTGCTAACTCACTCTCAATGCCCAAACGGCTGAACAGAGACCAAACCACACGCTGGGGCCTTCACGACCCCACCTTGATTACAGGTGACATCGTTGGCGATGATGCCCACCCAGTTCTCACAGAACGAACTGGAGGTAGCAGCTGCCCTAGGCAGTTTGAGATCTGTGGGCCGGGGAGGACCTCCCCGACCCTGATGACTACGTGGACTCTCTTGCTAGGCAGGAGGCCCTCGCTTACACTGCACGCTGCGTATTTCGATCACTTGCATCATATACCAGTACTAACTTGCTCCTGATGCCCAAGCGGACAACCAGAGACGATCGTTCCAACGATCCTATGCCTCCAGCAGCTGTTCCAGCTTCCTGTGTGGGGATGCCAACAGCTCTAGTAGAGCTCCAATCTGGGGAACCCTCGTTCCCAGTACAGCACCGTCATCATCACAGATGGCCGTGCTGCTACTTGTGTGGGGCATCCTGCTCCACACCCATCACCGCCAGTCCGCTGGCTGCTGTCGGGTTGGTGACAAATGTTGCTACCCTTTACGTTCTACCCACTGCGGGGGGGAAATTGCTATCGAGTGCATGTGCTGGCAGTGCATTTGCTCAAGGGGGGCTTTGGCCCCCTGCTTACGGCGGTTCCGGTGAATAACCAGCTGAACAACCAGCTGCCACATTACTGTTACTCGTGCATGACACGCTGATGGTCCACCTCGTTCATCCGGGGTGGTCAATCCTCGTTGGCTGGGAGTATGCGGACGGTTATTCCTCCCGCAAGGGGGGATTTACGGTGAATTGACACTGCTGTGCCTGATCTGACTTTGGTTGGATATGTGGCTGGGGGACCGCTTTGCACCAGCTGACGATCTAATGGCTAGCTTCGGGAGGGGGTCTCCCCCTCCAGATTATTGCCTTTCCTGGCTGAGAGGCCAACGTCTGTGGCACTGCCCGCCTAAAGTGGCTAAAACGAGGACCTGGGTAGGATATGGGTGAGGGGAAGCATAGTTATAGTAGTACCCAAGTTTGTATCCTGCTCCGTGGACTGCGATCGAGCCCCGTGTTATAAATTGTTGACCCAAAAAAAAAAAAAAAAAAAAAAGGTAGTCTAAAGACGTCCGCGGGTGTCTGCCCATGGAGATCTTGGTAGATGTAGCCACATCATGAGCCATCTTGTGTACGTTCCACTCGAATTTCGAGGGGACATGCCAGACTGTGACGGTTCTCTCCTCATCCCCAGCTAGCCAGGGGCGAAGAGATCGACAAGCGTCTAGGGCAAAGATTTGCCCAGACCGTGGTTTAGGATCGATTAGGAACTCAATGCCCATAGTGGAATCCGAGAAGATCACCAACCGTTTGCATCCTCTGCTGCAAGCAGCCGAGACACCCAGTTGGAGAGCGAAGAGTTCGACTTCTGGGGGGGTTCTTCTCCCTGAAGCTGAGACAACGCGATCGACCTGTTTTCCCTGTCTGAAGACAAGAGCGCAGGCGACAGCTTGGAATTTAGCATCTGTGGGCACCGAAGCGTCCACTGCGACAGCGAGAGTGTCATCCTCCACTTGGGCCGCTGCCCAGGCCTTATCGAGGTCACTCCTGTACGAATTCCTCGCTCCATCCTCCTTAGAGGTGAGACGATGAGAGGAGAAACGAGTGGGGAAGAGATCCTTCACTCTGTTTCCAGGTGTGCTTTCTTCCCCAAAGGGGTCGAACTCATCGCCTGGTACCAGGGCCAGAGCTGCAGCCGAAGCGACAGATGGGCCTTGTAGGGTGAGTGTGTCGAGCATGTTCCCTCCCCAGAGTCCTAGCTCATGAGAGTGGGTGGTGCCAATGTGATTAGGCCCTAAGATTGCTCTTAGGGGGTGAGATGGAGCCAGCAGGGGGGTCCTGAACACCCCTCTGTCGACCAGGCGGCGCAGTAGCAGCTGCATAGGCAGCAGCCCTGCGATACTTTCCAGTCCACCAATAGGAGTGGTTCTGAATGCACCAAGGATCCAATGAGCAGCGATAGACTGCACTTGGGCCAGCGTTTTAATGACACCTTTGACGCGAGCACCCTTGAAGTGCCACAGTCTGAGTCCGTATGTCATAATAGGTACGACACACGATCGGTACAAGAGGTGCTTCTGCATAGGGGTTAACCCTCTGATCGAATTGCCGAGCATTCCCATCGCCCTTGCCGTAATAAGGGCTTTGGTGGAGTAGAACCGCGTGTGCTCCTTAAAGGAGAGTTTGCAGTCGAAGAAGAAACCGAGGTACCTCCAGGTGACCTTGGGTTTGAGAGGGGTATTGCCCATGTACGGGGCAAAGCCGAGGTCGATGGGTAGAGGGGTGAATCTCCTCGCCCTTGAAAAGTGAAATACTTCGGACTTGTCATGTTCGAGGACAAGTCCGAGTGAGGTGAATGCCTGGAAGATCCAGCCATACGCTTTCTTAAGCAGGGGGAGGTTATCCTCCAACTGTGGGGAGCGGGCAATGAGAGTACCATCGTCCACATACGACATGAGGTCGACATCTTTGCCGACTTCGCTTCTTCTGAAGAGTTTCATGATAGGCATTAGATATAGCGCCGACAAGACAGGGGACAAGGCAGATCCTTGTCCCACTCCCACATCTGCTGCAAAAGAGCCAGATGAGAAAGCATTCCATTTGTAAGTCGTCCTGCGACTGACCAGGTATGAGCAGAAGAAATTCACTACTTGCGCAGGGAATCCCGACCGAGAAATAATCTCCAATAGAACCTGATGGTTCAAGGAGGGGAAAAATTGAGCGATGTCGAAGGCGACGACACTCGTTTTGAGTCCTCTGGCCCATCCTGCTCTGACCAGGTGGGTAAGGTAGATTCCTGTGTCCTCAGTGGAACGCTGGGCGACGCCTCCGAACTGGTTTTGCTCAAAGGCCTCGTGTGCGACACCGTCGAACTGAAGTCGCCTAGACAACATCTTCTCGACTAGTTTGCCCAAGGTGTTCAGTAGCACAATAGGCCTGAACGACTTAGGGGTAGAGTAATTAGGTTTCCCTCGCTTCGGGATAATAACTGACAGGGATTCCTTAAAGTGAGCCGGCCAATGGCCAGCAGTGATGCATGCCTCAGCAATGCGGGTTATGAGCCCTGCCACTTCTGGGTTGGTGCACCAGTGTTTAAGGTGCGACCATGTAACATGATCGGGACCTGGAGCGGAACGGGAAGAACACACATTTAGTGCTTCTTTCATTTCCGTAACGGAGAACGGGATCCAGGCCCTTTCAGGCACTGGGTCGAGTTCATCAAGGATGCTCAGATCGACTACTTGATCTGAGGCAGCGTTATAGGACCCATCAAGGGCAGCCCAGAGGGAGTCCAGATCGTTGCAGGGTTCTCCCCGATAGGAGATAGCCTCGTACGATGGGAGGTTACGTTGACGTGTCCAGGACATCAAGTCTCAGGGTCGTCTATTCGTCGTAGCCACTTCCTGGGTACGGTCATCGAAGAAGTCACGCTTTGCGTGTCGCATGACTTTCCTGTACTGCTTCCAGTCCTCCTCATCTCGGGTGGCTCTGTAAGCATCAAGGGCACCACTGCATTCATCTGTCCACCAACCTTTGGACGATTTGCCGAGGCGAGATTCCTTGGCATGGTTTTCCCATGAAGGGGGGCCTCGGCCCCCTACTTATGGCGGTCACGGTGAATAACCAGGTGAACAACCACCTGCCTCGTTACTGTCACTTGTGCACAACACGGTGATGGTCCACCTCATTCGCCTGGGGTGGTCAATCCTTGTTGGCTGGAATTACGCAGACGGTTATTCCTCCCGCAAGCAAAACGCTCCTTGACTTGTTACAACCACCATAAATAGTGGTAAACACCTCTGCTCAACGTTGCACGCGACGTCGACACTCAATTTTTATCTGATTTTCGATCGGATTTCACCATCACGAACGCTCTCGGCGTCTCCAGGCCTGCCCTGATTTGCTAAGAGATCCGTCCATCCGATCTCCATGGATGCCCCAGTCATTGTTTTTGACAATGGCTGTTATCTGTCTCGTTCTCCTGGGCTTCGAGGATCCTGACTAGGTGAGTGTTGTTTATGAAAGAGTAGTCTGGGTCCCTCTGGGGGCTTAGAGTAGGTGTGGGATGCCTGCTTCAACGCTCGCCCAAGTTGACACACTCGTTTAGTTGGGGGAGGTCTGGCTTAGGGAGAAGGGACGTTATCACTGGATTGCTGGTTGTCTGGGAGGCTTCTAGCCTCCATGCTCTGTGAGTTTCTATTACTAGAGACATGCTACACTGACTACCCGTTGGAATACACCATCGTTAAAAGGGGCCGTGCGATGGTGCCCCCTGGCGGCTAGGTCGTCACCTTGGTGGCCGCCACTCTCCACCAACTCTCTACCTCCAGTGCTCACTCTTCTAGGGTGTTATGACCTGGGTTCAATATTCTCCCACTAGGCAGCAGGATGTGCGGCTTGCTCGCCCCCTCGGAGCGTTCGGAGGCTGGATCGGGTGGACCCGGAATGTAGATAAGGGACCAGCCGTTATCGATTCCACGCTGCGTATTTTGATTCTTACCATCATCTACTAGCACTAACACACACTCTCTCAATGCCCAAACGGCGAACCAGAGTCCAACCACCACATCGGGGTCTACGCGACCCCGTTCTGATCACGGGCGACATCTTTGATGATGACGTCCAAGACTACGACACCCGGTTCGTGCAAGACAAATCGGAGGTAGCAGCTGCTTTCAGGGCAGCTAGAGATCTATGGGCCGGGGAAGACCTCTCCGACCCTAACGATGATGACGACGACGAGGATTCTCTTGCTATGCAGGAGGCCCTCAATTACGCCGAGAGCAGCCCTAAGCTAGCCTCGAGGCAAACGATTGACCGTGTGCTGTGGGCGCAGGACGTCCATATCGCACATAAACGTTGGACTCGCAGTCTCGAACGCGAGGACATGTATACACAGGAGCTCGGCATGGCCGAGCTCTTCTATCCGGAGGCATCCCCTGCCCCGTTACCGCCTTTGCCCCCCATCCCTGAGTTGGTGGAGGACGAAGTGCCGCTATCTGTGAATGAGAGGTTGGAAATTGAAGCCACCTCTCATGCCATGCTACACCAACTCGACGCGATGACCATGTTCGTTGGTACCGTCCGTACATCCGCCATTCCCCCTGCAGAGAGGAACGCTTGGCGCCAAATGGCCTGGGAGTTATTCACGACCACTTGGCGACTGTCTGAGACGATGTCGGCAGAACTAGCAGCCGTTCCGACACCTCTCGATCTCACGTCTCCGGCAGCCTTCTGGGCTTCCTACGCGGCGATGCACACTGCTCAGTCAGAGCCTCAATCTGGGGAACCCTCGTCCCCAGCACGGCGCCGTCGTCCTCGAGGTCCTCGTGGACAGCAGCGCCGCAACTAGTACAGGGGCCTATCCCCCTCTACACTCACGGCCACCAAGTACCAACTGGTGGCCATTATCGGGATGGCGACATGGTGGCGCCTCCCTATACCTTCCCCCCACTGCGGGGGGGACGATGTCATCGAGTGCATGCACATGTGTGCATTTGCTCGAGGGGGGCCTTGGCCCCCTACTTACGGCGGTCACGGTGAATAACCAGGTGAACAACCACCCGCCTTGTTACTGTCACTCGTGCACAACACGGTGATGGTCCACCTCATTCGTCTGGGGTGGTCAATCCTCGTTGGCTGGAAAAACGCAAACGGTTATTCCTCCCGCAAGGGGGGATTTACGGTGAATTAACACTGCTGTGCCTGGTCTGGCCTCGGTCGGACATGTGGCTGGGGGACCGTTTGCTCCAGGGGGCGATCTAATGGCTAACTTTGGGAGGGGGGGGTGCCCCCTCCAGATTATTGCCTTTCCTGGCTGAGAGGCCAACTGTAAGGGGACTAAGGGGGTGCCCTGTGTGTTTTTCCTATTTTTTATGTTCGTCCCATATTTTTTCCCACCTCATTTCCTTCTATTCTTCATTTTCTATGATTTTTCCGGATTTTATTACTAATTTTCCCTTGCTATCATGTTTGTATATGTTGACACTTTTATATTTAGAGGCGGAGTACCCCTTCCGACACATACCCCTTGGTATGATGTCATTCGGCGGCCTTGATCCGCCTATCTCCGCCTTTTTCTATTTTTAGGTTATATTTGATTTTTGTCGTCTTCACATATACTGGGCATCAGCAAGGGGATCCTTAGAGTTTTCTCTTCGGATTTCCCTTTGCTAGAGGCTTAGGTTGCCCTTATAGTAGAAAACTCTCCCCTAAGGCCCGAAAATCGCGAACGCGCTGCCCAAAATAGGCAGGTACGGACTGGACGACGCTTCCCAAAGCTCCACAGAGTCCCTACACACCGTTCCAGATACTCTCGCCTTTATTGCGCCGCCATTTTCGCCAAACGCGCTCCCTAGCGACATGGACGCATCAGAACGCTTCGACGCGCTTGAAAGCGACGTTTCCGGAATGCGCGCGCAAATCGACTCGCTTAAATCTACGATTGAAAACTTCGTTAGGACCCTCCAGGCTAACCCTACGACTAATAGTTCCCCCTTCACGACTCCAAGCGCACCCAACAACGATGTTTTGCCAAACGCGTCCACTAAGGAACGTGCCCAGATCAAACCGTCCCCCCCCCGCCGAATTTAATGGTGCACGTGCGCAGGGACGTGCATTCCTTAATTCCTGTGAGTTATACATTAGTCTCCAGTCGCATCAATTCGTCGATGAGGCTGCAAAAATTTATTGGGCCTTCACATACATGAAATCTGAACGCGCCTATCTCTATGTGGACCGTATCCTACGTCAAACTAAAGAACTCGGTTCTCTACCTTTCTCCACTTGGGGTGACTTTCGAGCTGAGTTCGTACGCCACTTCTGCCCCCTCAATGAACGCCACCGAGCAGTGACATGACTTGAGTCATCCACTTACCACCAGGGACGTCGATCCGTGGATGACTATATCGATGAGTTCAAGGATTTGGTGGACATGGCAGGGTATGGGAGTGGGTTACCAGTGGTGGTGAAGTTCCGACGGGGACTCAACCGAGAAATTCAGGACCAGATTGCACAGATGTTGGAAGGGCGCCCAGCGGACGATGATATCCTTGCTTGGTATGAAGCTGCTTCACTCTGTGACGAGAACCGACTCACAAATGCGGCGTTTAATGCTGCATTCCGTGCTCCAACTACCACTCATACACCCTACACCTTCAATCGAAGCCTCCCCCGCCCTAACCCCATTCCTGCTCGTCAAACTCCCACACCAGCCGTCAATATCCCAGTACCAATGGATGTTGATGCAGCCCGCAGCCGTGCACGTAAGTTGGATCTCTGCTACCGTTGTGGGGAACCTGGACACAGGGCTGGAGCGTGTCCCCATCGTCAGGATATCCGCATGCTCACCCCCGAGGGACGAGACGAACTCCTGCAAGATCTGTTGGCACTTGTAGATGTTGAGGAAGCGAAGGATCAAGTTGCAGAGGAGGTTAAGCTGGAAGTTGTAGAGGAGCAGGATTTTCCTATTCGCAGCGAGTGAATCGTACGCCCTCACTGCCTGTCCATAACCGCTTTGAAGTCTTGTCAGTTGAATCCCTGGAGAATGAATCCATTTCTGTGACTGCTCCCCTCTCTGACCCTTCGAAGTTGGCTAAAGACGTACCTGCTCTCCCCATCTCTCCTTCTACTCCACGTCCCAAAATTAAATCATGGGAGCGTAAACTACCACACAAGTATATTGTGGCATCCACTCCCTCTGCACATTCCTTAAACCTAGCCATCGAACTGCAGACGACCGACACTGGACAGATACTCGGTGTCTCTGCGCTCCTGGACTCTGGTGCGACTGGTCTCTTCATCGATTCCCATCTGGTACAACAACATCGTCTAAATACTCGCTCACTCTCACGTCCGATACCTGTATATAACGTGGATGGATCCCCAAATGAAGCTGGTGCCATCCGAGAGGTTGCAGACCTGGTTCTCCGTTACAAAGATCATAGTGAGCGTGCCCTTTTTGCTGTCACTCAATTAGGAAAGCAAAAGGCGATTTTGGGATATCCATGGCTTCGAGACCATAACCCAGAGGTCGACTGGCGCACCGGGGAGGTTACCATGAGCCGATGTCCATCCCGCTGTCGGACGTGTTTCACAGAAGCCAGGCAAGAACGTCGTGGACAGAAGGCGGCAATACGACGAACTCAGAAGTGTCGTGCTGGACCCCTGCCTATACCTGAAGTAGAATTGGAAGGGGTTCCTGATCTAATGCCGGACTCGGATGATGATGATGAGGACCCAGAGGAAGTGGAGGAGGGTGATCGGATCTTCTACACTGCGATTCGCTCATCGCATGAGGTGTGTGCCACATCGAACATATCCCAACGCCTCGCCGAGGCCTTCCACAAAAACAACGCTGCTAAATCCTCTACTAACTCCTTACTCCCTCATCTCCATGAGTTTGAAGACGTGTTCTCCAAGGAGTCATTCGACTCTCTTCCTGCGCGTAAGCCATGGGATCACGCGATTGAACTCACCCCCGGCGCAACCCCTTCATCCTGCAAGGTCTATCCTCTCTCTCCGGAGGAACAATGGCAGCTTGACCAGTTCATCGATGAGCACCTGGCCTCTGGACGTATTCGACCATCGAAGTCACCCATGGCCTCTCCCTTTTTCTTTGTCAAGAAGAAGGATGGCTCACTTCGACCGGTTCAAGACTACAGAAGACTCAACAACATCACGGTCAAAAATCGCTACCCACTACCCCTCATCTCCGAACTCGTAAACCAGCTCCGTGGAGCCCGATACTTCACCAAGCTCGATGTCCGTTGGGGCTATAATAATGTGAGGATAAAGGAGGGAGATGAGTGGAAGGCAGCCTTTCGTACCAACCGTGGTCTTTTTGAACTGCTTGTCATGTTCTTTGGCCTTACTAATAGCCCTGCCACCTTTCAGACCATGATGAATGACATCTTCCATGACCTCATCCTCGAAGGCGTTGTCTGCATCTATCTCGACGACATCCTCATCTTCACTCGCATGGTTGAAGAGCACCGTCGCATCACACGCCTCGTCCTAGAGCGACTTCGACGGTACAAACTCTACCTTCGTCAGGACAAATGCGAGTTCGAAAGGACCAAGATCGAGTACCTCGGCCTGATTATCTCGGAGGGTCAAGTGGAGATGGATCCTATCAAGGTAAATGGGGTCACAGCTTGGCCTACGCCCACGAACAAGAAGGAGGTGCAGTCTTTCCTGGGCTTCATCAATTTTTATCGGCATTTTATCAAGGATTTCTCACATCATGCACGACCGCTGTTCGACTTGACAGGAAAGGAGGCATGGAGGTGGGATAATGCACAACAGGAGGCATTTGAAAAGCTTAAGGAGATGGTCACTTCCGCTCCGATCCTTACCTTTGCTGACGATTCGCGTCCTTTTCGTGTAGAAGCCGACAGTTCTGACTTTGCGACGGGCGCTGTGTTGTCTCAGCAGTCTCCGGAGGACCAGAAGTGGCATCCTGTTGCATTCTACTCCAAAAGCCTTAGTGCTGTAGAGAGAAACTACGAGATCCATGACAAGGAGATGTTGGCGATAATGCGTGCGCTTGAGGAGTGGCGACACTTCCTCGAGGGTGCCCAACACAAGGTGGAAATTTGGACGGATCACAAGAACCTCGAGTACTTCATGACGGCCAAGAAATTGAACCGTCGTCAAGCTCGTTGGTCCCTGTATCTATCTAGATTCGACTTCTCCTTGCACCACCGTCCGGGTCGCAGCATGGGGAAGACCGATGCCCTATCCCGACGTGCAGACCATGGGGATGGCAGCGGTGACAACCAAAACATTGTGCTGTTGCAGCCAGACCTGTTCACCACTCGGGCACTGGAAGGCATCGTACCCCAGGGCGAGGAGCGGGACATTCTACGCGACATTCGTCGCGCAAACCGTAGCGGTTTACATGAGGATGTTGTCGCCCGAGCTGTTAAAGAACTGAGGAAGGGATCCACCCTTTCCTTACGTGCGGCAGAGTGGGCTGAAAAGGAGGACTTGTTGTATTTCAGGGATCGCATCTATGTTCCCAATGACCCAGACCTTCGCCGACGCATCATATCCCAACACCATGACTCACAGATTGCTGGCCACCCCAGACGCTGGAAGACCTTGGAGCTCACCTCACAGAACTATTGGTGGCCACAAATGTCACGGCTCATTGGTCAGTATTGTCGCACTTGTGACCTTTGCTTACGCACCAAGGTCCCTCGTCGCAAGCCTATTGGTGAGCTACACCCTCTTCCTGTTCCAGAGAGTCGTTGGGATGTCGTCAGCGTCGACTTTGTGGTGGAATTGCCAGAGTCAAACGGGTTTGATGCGGTGATGTGCACAGTTGACTCAGTGGGAAAACGCGCTCACTTCATTCCCACTCACACCACTGTCAGTGCCCTAGGTGCCGCTCGACTCTACCTCCACCACGTGTGGAAGTTACATGGACTTCCTGGTGCCTTCCTCTCGGATCGTGGCCCTCAGTTCATGGCAGAGTTCACTCGTGAGCTGTACCGACTCCTGGGGATCAAACTCCTCGCTTCAACTGCTTATCACCCACAAACTGATGGCCAGACGGAGCGAGTCAACCAGGAACTGGAGCAGTACATCCGCCTCTTTGTCAATGAACGCCAGGACGATTGGGATGATCTCCTTCCTTTGGCCGAGTTTGGGTACAACAACCATGTCCATGCTTCCACTCAACAGACCCCTTTCCTCTTAGACACTGGACGACATCCACGCATGGGATTTGAACCTCGCCAAACTCCCTCACACATCGAGACAGTGAGTGAGTTCACAGAACGCATGAGGGATAGCTTGGAGGAGGCAAGGGCAGCCTTAGCAAAGGCGAAGGACGACATGGCGCGATTTTACAACCAGCGCCACTCCCCAACCCCTCAGTACAAGGTTGGTGATCGAGTTTATCTTGACTCCAGTGACATCTCCACTACACGTCCATCCAAGAAACTCGCTCATCGCTTCTTGGGACCTTTCCCCATTGTCAAGTGCGTTGGAACACATGCCTATCGTCTACGCCTCCCAGCCTCCATGTCCAGACTCCATCCCATCTTCCATGTCGTCAAATTGCTTCCAGCTCCCCCAGATCCATTCCCGGGACGCCATTCACACCCACCACCACCACCTACAGTGATCGAGGGAGAACCCCAATATGAAGTCGAGTCAATCTTGGACAGCCGTTTGCGTCGAGGAAAACTCCAGTATTTGGTACATTGGAAGGGTTATGGGTATGAGGAGAACTCATGGGTCGAAGAGTCTGACGTAAATGCCCCTTGGTTAATCAAGGAATTCCACCGATGGCACACTGCTGCACCGCGTCGCATTCAAGTCACGGACTTTGGTCGTATACGATTTCGAATGCATCGGGGCGATGCATCTTAGAGAGGGGGTGATGTAAGGGGACTAAGGGGGTGCCCTGTGTGTTTTTCCTATTTTTTATGTTCGTCCCATATTTTTTCCCACCTCATTTCCTTCTATTCTTCATTTTCTATGATTTTTCCGGATTTTATTACTAATTTTCCCTTGCTATCATGTTTGTATATGTTGACACTTTTATATTTAGAGGCGGAGTACCCCTTCCGACACATACCCCTTGGTATGATGTCATTCGGCGGCCTTGATCCGCCTATCTCCGCCTTTTTCTATTTTTAGGTTATATTTGATTTTTGTCGTCTTCACATATACTGGGCATCAGCAAGGGGATCCTTAGAGTTTTCTCTTCGGATTTCCCTTTGCTAGGTGCGCCCCCAATGCCTGTATTATGTAGTATAATTTTAACTTCGGATTTCCCTTTGCTAGAGGCTTAGGTTGCCCTTATACCAACGTCTGTGGCACTGCCCGCCTAAAGTGGCTAAAACGGGGACCTGGGTAGGATATGCGCGAGGGGAAGTGTAGTTATAGTAGTACCCAAGTTTGTATCCTGCTCCATGGACTGCGATCGAGCCCCGCATTATAAATTGTTGACCCAAAAAAAAAAAAAATATGCGGAAAGATTCCGAATTGTTTTGAACAGGACGGGATCCAGAAGACCTACTGCTGAGGAACGGCAGAAGATTGCGGAGCAACTGGGCTCGGTGCTGGTAGCAGCTGCCGAGGCTGGTCTCGATCATGACTCCGGGAGCGCTACGCTCCAGAGAGCACTAGACAGGATGACTGGGGGGAGTAAACAACCTAGGTCGGGTACGATCACCAATGATCCTAACGACGTCCCAAGGATGGAGTACCTGGAGGGATAGGATGGGCAACCCCCCCCCTCACAAATCTGCAAGGACCAGAGGCCCAAAAGGGGCTCGACCTCTTCCAAAACCCCCAGCAGGGGGTGTCTCTTCGTCATGGGGTTGAGGTCCGCCTCCCCCCGTGAACTGGTCGACCAGGCCTTTGGGCAAGGGGACCTTTGCTCAGGTTGCTCGCTTCTCTGGGGGGCGAACACCTAATACATCCATGGATGGCCTTGTGCGATTAGCCAAGGCCTTCCCTGAACTTCCTACCGACAAGCTGGCTGACATACAGCAGCATGTCGGCCCCTCAAAACCGAAAGCTGCAAAGCCTTCACCTACCATCCATGGACCATCGAGACGACAGGTCCTGGTACACGTTTGTCCTCCCCTTGGGGTAGAGACGAATCCTGCTGACTTCCTGGACCATGTCTGGGCCACTCTCAGTCTGCACCACTCTAAGCTAGTGGCCCAGTCCGCATCGATGCATGCTGGTAACCTATCAGTAGCTACCGATGACGTCGCCTCCGAGGAGGACCTTCGTTGCTTCAAGGAGGCTGCTCACAATGCATTCCCCTTTGCACTGCCAGTAGACGCAGCGCTATCTACATCAGTTTGAGGTACGATGTGGATGTCGACGTGCCATTTATTGCTGACGACAAGGCCCTAATGCGTGAAGTCGTCATCACACACTTGGGGAAGTCCGGAATATCGGACCTCACAGTGTTACAAGTGCCCCTACAGGTGATACGCAATTCGAAAATGTCGGATACGTGCACTGTATATCTCAACATTGCTGATTCAGTCAGCGGTGCATGAGCCAAGGCTCTCATTGGTCGTGGCGTCCAGTTTGGGCGTTACGTCGCTTATGTTAGGGCTGCCAGGGCAAACCCCGGCTTGCCTCTTTGCCAATGATGCTGGAAGTGGGGTCACTCCACCCCAGCATGCAGAGCTCCACAGACCAAATGCCCGGTCTGTGCAGGCCCACACCGTAAGGAGCACCATCGTGCCCTTGCTGGGTGCTGTAAGGGAAATGCCAAGGCGAACCCTCCCGTCCCAGCTACCCCTGAAGGGGCAGCCTGTCCTCACCCGGCTAGGTGCATAAACTGCCGGAAAAACCACGCATCCGACGATTGTCGGTGCAACTGTTGGCGACATTGCTTTGACCGTGACTGGATCAAAGCTCGCTATGACGAGGTGAGTGCGAGACGCAATTCTCGCTCCCCCCCTGCTCACCATCCTGCAGGACGTGGTGGCCGAACGTAAATGAGGGACAGACTTAGATCTATACCACAGTTACGCATATTCAGTCAAAATGTAAACAGAAATTGGGGTTACATGGACTCGTTACTGGCAGACTTCGTAGATGACTATGACCTGCTCTTCATTCAAGAGCCACCTTGGCGATTAATAAGACACGCCACTTCTGCCCACAACAGGGAAGGGGAAGAAGTTTTGATCGCAGTCCGCGGAGCATGATACAAACTTGGGTACTACTATAACTATGCTTCCCCTCACCCATATCCTGCCCAGGTCCTCGTTTTAGCCACTTTAGGTGGGCAGTGCCACAGACGTTGGCCTCTCAGCCAGGAAAGGCAATAATCCAGAGGGGGAGCCCCCCCTCCCGAAGCTAGCCATTAGATCGCCCCCTGGAGCAAATGGTCCCCCAGCCACATGTCCGACCAAGGCCAGACCAGGCACAGCAGTGTTAATTCACCGTAAATCCCCCCTTGCAGGAGGAATAACCGTCTGCGTATTTCCAGCCAGCGAGGATTGACCACCCCAGGTGAGTGAGGTGGACCATCACCGTGTTGTGCACGAGTGACAGTAGCGAGGCAGATGGTTGTTCACCTGGTTATTCACTGTAACCGCCGTAAGTGGGGGGCCGGGGCCCCCCTCAAGCAAATGCAAGCAAGTGCACGCACTCGATGACATCGTCCCCCCTGCAGCGGGGGGAAGGTATAGGGAGGCAACACCATGTCACCATCCCGATAATGGCCACCAATTGGTACTTGGTGGCCGTGAATGTAGAGGGGGATATGCCCCTGTACTAGTTGCGGCGCTGCTGTCCACGAGGACCTCGAGGACGAGGGCGCCGTGCTGGGGACAAGGGTTCCCCAGATTGAGGCTCTGATTGAGCAGTGTGCATCACCGCATAGGAAGCCCGGAAGGCTGCCGGAGACGTGAGATCGAGAGGTGTCGGAACGGCTGCTAGTTCCGCTGACATTGTCTCAGACAGTTGCCAGGTGCTCGTGAATAACTCCCAGGCCATTTGGTGCCATGCGTTCCTCTCTGCAGGGGGAACGGTGGATGTACAGACGGTACCAATAAACATGGTCATCGCGTCCAGTTGGTGTAGCATGGCATGAGAGGTGGCTTCAATTTCCAACCTGTCATTCACAGATAGCGGCACTTCGTCCTCCACCAACTCAGGGATGGGGGGCAAAGGCGGTAATGGGGCAGGGGATGCCTCCGGATAGAAGAGCTCGGCCATGCCGAGCTCCTGTGAGTACATGTCCTCGCGTTCGAGACTGTGAGTCCATCGTTTATGTGCGACATGGACGTCCTGCGCCCACAGCACACGGTCTATCGTTTGCCTCGAGGCCAGCTTGGGGCTGCTCTCGGCGTAATTGAGGGCCTCTTGCATAGCAAGAGAGTCCTCGTCATTCTCAGGGTCGGAGAGGTCTTCTCCAGCCCATAGATCTCTAACTGCCTGTAGGGCAGTAGCTACATCCGGATTGTCTTGATCGTACCGGGTATCATAGTCTTGGACACCATCGTCATAGATGTCGCCCGTAATCAGGGAGGGGTCGTGTAGACCCCAGCGTGGTGTTTGGGCTCTGGTTCGCCGTTTAGGCATTGAGAGGGGAAGTTAATGCTAGTAGGTGATAGTAGAAATCAAGATACGTAGCGTGCCATCGATAACAGTTGGTCCCTTATCTCTATTCTGGGTCCACCCAATACTGCCTCCGAATGCTCCAAGGGGGGGACAGGCCGCCCATCCTGTAACCCGGTGGGAGAAGATTGAACCCGGGTCATAACACCCTAGAAGAGTGAGCACCGGAGGTAGAGAGTTGGTGGTGAGTAGCGGCCACCAGAGCGTCGACCTAGCTGTCAGGGGGCACCATCGCCCGGCCCCTTTTAACGATGGTGTATTCCAACGGGTAGTCAGTGTAGCATGTCTCTAGTAATAGAAACTCACAGAGCATGGAGGCTGGGAGCCTCCCAGACGGCCAGCAGTCCAGTAAGAATGTCCTTCCCCCTAAGCCAGACCTCCCCCAGCTAAACGAGTGCTTCTACTTGGGCAAGCGTTGAAGCAGGCATCCCACACCCACTCTAAGCCCCCATAGGGACCCAGACTACTCTTTCATAGACATCACTCACCTAGCCAGGATCCTCGAAGCCAAGGGGAACGAGACAGATAGCAGTCACTGTTGGAAACAATGACCGAGACATCCCCGGAGATCGGATGGACGGATCTCTTAGCAAATCAGGGCAGGCCTGGAGACGCCGAGAGCGTTCGTAATGGCGACATCCGATCGAAAATCGGACAAAAATTGAAGTGTCGACGTCGCATGCAACGTTGAGCAGAGGTGTTTACCACTATTTATGGTGGTTGTAACAAGTCAAGGAGCGACGGCCCATCGGGAATTGACTCCCCTCCACATGTGGCTGTCTACTTTGTGAACAGCATTGCTAATCTAAGACTGGGTCTCAGACGAGATCTGATCGATGATCATGACATTCTCTTGTTGTCACTGGGAATAGGAGAAGATGTCATGTTACTTGCTAACGTATACTCGGATAGCCAACACTCAGCTATCACGTTCTTATTTGAGAACGTCATGATGATCCCTCACCTACACTTCATGTGTGGCGATGTCAATGTGAGACACGCCTCCTGGGATCCCCAGGGGCCTGAACACTCTATTCATGCTGACCACTTAGTGGAAACGGCTACGCCACTAGGCCTGACCAGAGCCCTACCAGTAGTGGAGGGCCCCACCCACTTCCCCCCTCAACAGGGCTTTCACCCCACAGTGATCAACCTGATGTTCGTACCTACGGATCTTAGATTCGTATTGTACTGTGAGATTGTACCTGAAGCCAGGGGGACGTCCGACCATGCCCCTCTGACATTAGTGCTACCTGGCTCGGGATCTTTGGTTCCAGTTACCAAGTGGTCCATCAAAAAAGGATCCAAGGAGGAAGCATCATACCGAGATGCTGTCTCCTCCACTTTAACTCCGTGGCTAAATTGGCACAGAGATACCTCAGCAGAAATCGATGATGTCGTTTCGGCGATATCAACAATTTTAAACAAGGCATGGGAAAACCATGCGAAGGAATCTCGCCTTGGCAAGTCATCCAAAGGTTGGTGGACACACTCCCCTACCCATCGATCTCAGCTTTGCCCCCTACACGGGCAATACCCCCCTCAAGCCCAAGGTTACCTGGAGGTACCTCAGATTTTTCTTCGATCGCAAACTCTCCTTCAAGGAGCATACGCGGTTTTACTCCACCAAAGCCCTTACTACTGCAAGGGCAATGGGAATGCTCGGCAATTCTGTCAGAGGGCTAACCCCTATGCAGAAACGCCTCCTGTACCGTTCGTGTGTCGTGCCTATCATGACATACAGTCTGAGACTCTGGCACTTCAAGGGCGCATGCGTCAAGGGTGTCATCAAAGCGTTGGCCCAGGTGCAGTCCATCGCTGCATGCTGGATCCTTGGTGCATTCCGAACCACCCCCATCGGGGGGTTGGAAAGTATCGCAGGACTGCTGCCTATGCAGCTGTTACTGCGTCGCCTAGTTGACAGAGGAGTGTTCAGAACCCCCCTATTGGCTCCATCACACCCCCTAAGAGCTATCTTAGGGCCCAATCACGTCGGCACTACCCACTCTCATGAGCTAGGACTCTGGGGAGGGAATGTGCTTGACACACTCACCCTACAGGGCCCATCCGTCACTTCGGCTGCAGCATTGGCCCTTGTACCAGGTGATGAATTCGACCCCTTTGGGGAAGAAAACACACCCGGAAACAGAGTGAAGGATCTGTTCCCCACTCGTTTTTCCTCTCATCGCCTCACCTCCAAGGAGGATGGAGTGAGGAATTCTTACAGGAGTGACCTCGACAAGGCCTGGGCCTCTGCCCAGGTGGAGGATGACGCTCTCGTCGTTGCAGTGGACGCTTCGGTGCCCACAGATGCTAAATTCCAAGCTGTCGCTTGCGCTCTTGTCTTCGGACAGGGAGAGCAGGTCGATCGCATTATCTCAGCTTCTGGGAGAAGAACCCCCCCAGAAGTCGAACTTTTCACTCTCCAACTAGGCGTCTCGGCTGCTTGCAGCAGAGGATGCAAAAGGTTGGTGATCTTTTTGGATTCTACTATGGGCATTGAGTCCCTAATCAATCCTAAACCACATTCTGGGCAAATCTTTGCCCTGGACGCCTGTCGCTCTCTTTGCCCCTGGCTAGCCGGGGATGAGGAGAGAAACGTTACATTCTGGCACGTCCCATCGAAATTCGAGTGGAATGTACACAAGATGGCTCACGATGTAGCTACATCTACCAAGATCTCCGTGGGCAGACACCTGCGGATGTCTCTAGACTACCTTAAAAATCAGGTCGAAAAGGCCATTTGTAAGGATTGGCACACCCGGTTCTCAGATCCGGTGTATCGTGGACGGCATTTCTACCAACTCAAAGGAGTAGGTGGAAAACCGGTACTACCCTCGACTCACAAAGGTGGGCCTTGGCTGAAAGTAATGGGAAACAACACCATGTTGACTTCTCGTTCAACTCATATGATAACTGGCCATGCTCCCATAGGGGAGTATCGTCATCGTCTCTCCCTCGACGGGGAGTATCAATGTTGGTGCCTTGGCCCCGAGATACAAACTCGGGACCATCTGCTTCACGTCTGCCCCAAGGTAGATCGCAAAGAAACTCGCGCAAGCCCAGACTCCATCAAAGGCTTCCACGAATTCATGGACAATAACCCGGGGCTCGGGTCGTTCAACTCACTTGCGTGGGATCCAGGATAGGTTGTGCGCGCAGGGCGTATGACCCTCGTCTGGTTCTGGCTAGTGTTATCGGTATGTCGGGGTGGCCATAGGGCACCAGCCGAGTCCGTTAACCCTCATAAAGGGGGCCCACCTGTGTTCAGGAGTGACTGTCAGGGAGGGGGGACACGAAACTAGGTACTGGTTCGAGGAGGTGCCTGAGCGCTTCCAGATCCCCTGTCAGTTATGCGTTACGACGACTTCAGTCGAATACGCTCTCCTTTCCGAGCTGAGAGGCTCATGTCGGGGCGGCAGTTTCCCCTAAATCTTGCACTCATACCTGTAGGGATTCGGGGGACACGGCATCGCCAAGTCCAAGTTGTTGGTACGCCACCACTGGCAAGTCCATTTACTCAATAAAGGGGGCCCCCTTAGTGGTCGTTGCAGCTATCCAGGTGGTTGGTGCGAAGATCAGCAGGAGGAGGACTTGGGCTGGGCATAGTGTACTTTGTTTGTATGTCTCTACTGCAGACTGCGATCGGGCACCGCGTTATAAACTTTTGACCCAAAAAAAAAAAAAAAGGTTGGTGGACAGATGAATGCAGCGGTGCTATAGACGCTTACAGAGCCTCCCGTGATGAGGAGGACTGGAAGCACTACAGGAAAATCATGCGACATGCAAAGCGTGATTTTTTTGATGACCGTATCCAAGAAGTGGCTATGATGAATAGATGACCCTGGGACCTGATGTCCTGGACTCGTCAACGCAACCTCCCATCGTATGAGGCAATCTCCTATCGGGGAGAACCTTGCAATGATCTGGACTCCCTCTGGGCTGCCCTCGATGGGTCCTATAATGCTGCTTCAGATCGAGTAGTCAATCTGAGCATTCTTGATGAACTCGATCCGGTACCTGAAAGGGCCTGGATCCCGTTCTCCATGATGGAAATGAAAGAAGCACTAAATGCATCACTCCTTGACTTGTTACAACCACCATAAACAGTGGTAAACACCTCTGCTCAACGTTGCACGCGACGTCGACACCTCAATTTTGGTCTGATTTTCGATCGGATTTCGCCATCACGAACGCTCTCGGCGTCTCCAGGCCTGCCCTGATTTGCTAAGAGATCCGTCCATCCGATCTCTGTGGATGCCCCGGTCACTGTTTTTGACAGTGTCTGCTATTCGTCTCGTTCTCCTGGGCTTCGAGGATCCTGGTTAGGTGAGTGTTGGCAATGAAAGAGTAGTCTGGGCCCCTATGGGGGCTTAGAGTGGGTGTGGGATGCCTACTTCAATGCTCGCCCAAGTCGTCGCATTCGTTTAGCTGGGGGAGGTCTGGTTCAGGAGGAGGGACATATTCACTGGATTGTGGGTCGTCTGGGAGGCTTCCTACCTCCATGCTGCGTGAGTTTCTACATCTAGAGACCTGCTACACTGACTACCCATTGGAATACACCATCATTAAAAGGGGCCGGGCGATGGTGCCCCCTGGTGGCTAGGTCAACGCTCTGGTGGCCGCTACTCACCACCGACTCTTTACCTCCAGCACTCACACCCTCGAGGTGTTCGGAACCGGGTTCAATTGTCCCTCCCAATCTGCAGCAGGATTTGCGGCCTGTCTGCCCCCTCGGAGCGTCTGGATGCTGTGTCGGGTGGACCCGGAATTGTGATAAGGGACCGTCTGCTATCATTATCACGCTACATATCTTGACTTCTACCGTCATCTACTTGTGCTAAATCATCCTCGATGCCCTCTACAAACCGTAGAGCGCGAACTCGACACCAGGCGGCTCATGGCGACCCCCTCCTATACACAAACGCCGACTTCGCAGACTTCGACGACAACTACCTCCCAGAGTTCGGACACGTCTCCCTGAGCGGATGGGACTCTGATGTGGCTAACCAGTTCCACAATCTTTGGGCGGAGGATGACTCCTCTGACCTGCCAGACGACGATGACGGCTCTGCCACCGGCGGAGACGTCAAATTCATTCTGGGTCTCACCGAGCTAGCCTCGCAGGAGACGATAAACCGCTTCTTGGCATCACAAGTGATAGCCGATGAGGTGCATGATCTGGCTCTCGAGCTTGGGCTCGAGGCCAACAATAATCAAGAGCTCGGCATCGCTGAGCTCCTCTATCCGGAGGGGCAGCAGGAGCAATCTGCGCCGCCCCTCCCCACATCACCGGGTTCATCCACCATCCCAGAGTTGGTGGAGGATGAGCCTCCGTTGTCGAGAGATGAGAGGGTGGACATAACGTCCACCTCTCATGGCTTTCTACATTTACTGGAGGCTATGACGATTTTCGTCGGTACCGTCCGAGTATCCGCCGTTCCGCTCATTGAGAGGAACACATGGCGTCAGATGGCCTGGGAGTTATTCACGACCACCTGGCAATTGTCTGAGCCAATGTCGGCAGAACTAGCAGCTGCCGGATTGCCTCTCGACCTCACGTCACTGGCAGCCTTCAGGGCTTCCTACGCGGCTAGGCAGGCAGCTCATGCAGAGCTCCATCATGGGGAACCCTCGTCCCCATCACGACGCCGCCATCCTCGAGGTCCTCGAGCACAGCAGCGCCGCTACTGAAAGGGGGGTGTCACCCCCCCACACCTACTCCCACCAATTAGTTGGTGGCCGATATCGGGATAGTGGCAGTTTGTCGCTTCCCTCTACCTTCTCCCCGCTGCGGGGGGGACATTGTTACTGAGTGTATGCCCTCGATGGCATCTGCTCGAAGGGGGCCTTGGCCCCCTATCCACGGTAGTTCCGGTGAATAACCAGGTGAACAACCAGCTACCACATCTCTGTCACTCGTGCGGGAGCGCAGTGATGGTCCACCTCATTCGTCTGGGGTGGTCAGTCCTCGCTGGCCAGGAGCATGCAGACGGTTATTCCTCCCGCAAGGGGGGATTTACAGTGAATTAACACGGCCGCGCCTGATCTGACTTCGGTTTGATATGTGGCTGGGGGACCGTTCTGCACTGGTGGACGAGTTAATGGCTAGCTTCGGGAGGGGGGGCCCCCCTCCAGATTATTGCCTTTCCTGGCTGAGAGGCCAACGTCTGTGGCACTGCCCGCCTAAAGTGGCTAAAACGAGGACCTGGGTAGGATGTGGGTGAGGGGAAGCGTAGTTACAGTAGTACCCAAGTTTGTATCCTGCTCCGCGGACTGCGATCGAGCCCCGTGTTATAAATTGTTGACCCAAAAAAAAAAAAAAAAAGAAGCACTAAATGCGTGTTCTTCCCATTCCGCTCCAGGGCCCGATCATGTTACATGGTTGCACCTAAAACACTGGTGTAGCAACCCAGAAGTGGCAGGGCTCATCACCCGCATTGCTGAGGCGTGCATCACTGCTGGCCACTGGCTGGCTCACTTTAAGGAATCCCTGTCGGTTATCATCCCGAAACTGGGGAAGCCTAATTACTCCACCCCAAAGTCATTCAGGCCCATCGTGCTACTGAACACTCTGGGCAAATTAGTCAAAAATATGTTGTCTAGATGACTCCAATTCGATGGTGTCGCACACGAGGCCTTCGAGCAAAACCAGTTCAGAGGCGTCGCCCAGCGTTCCACTGAGGATGCAGGAATCTACCTTACCCACCTGGTCAGAGCAGGATGGGCCAAGGGGCTCAAAACGAGTGTTGTTGCCTTCGACATCGCTCAGTTCTTTCCCTCCCTGAACCACGAAGTTCTGTTGGAGATTATCTCGCAGTCAGGATTCCCTGTTCAAGTAGTGAATTTCTTCTGTTCATACCTCGTCGGTCGTAAAACGACTTACAAGTGGAACACTTTCTCGTCTGGCTCCTTTGCAGCCAATGTGGGAGTGGGACAGGGCTCTGCCCTGTCCCCAGTCTTATCAGCGTTATATCTACCACCCATTATGAAACTCTTCAGAAGAAGCGAAATTGGCAGAGATGTCGATTTCATGTCCTATGTGGACGATGGCACCCTCATCGCCTGCTCTCCACAGTTGGAGGATAACCTCCCCCTTCTCAAAAAAGTGTATGGCTGGGTCTTCCAGGCATTCACCTCCCTCGGACTTGTCCTTGAACATGACAAGTCCGAAATATTCCACTTTTCAAGGGCGAGAAGATTTACTCCCTTACCCATTGATCTTGGCTTTGCTCCTTACACGGGCAATACCCCCCTCAGACCCAAAGTTACCTGGAGGTACCTTGGATTTTTCTTCGACCGCAAACTATCCTTCAAGGAGCATACGCAGTTCTACTCCACCAAAGCCCTTACCACTGCAAGGGCGATGGGAATGCTCGGCAATTCTGTGAGAGGGTTAACCCCTATGCAGAAACGCCTTCTGTACTGCTCGTGTGTTGTACCTATCATAACATACGGATTGAGACTCTGGCATTTCAAAGGCGCTCGCGTCAAAGGTGTCATCAAAGCATTGGCCCACACAACGCTCCTTGACTTGTTACAACCACCATAAACAGTGGTAAACACTCCTGCTCGATGTTGGTAGCAACGTCGAGACTTCAATTTTCATCTGATTTTTGATCGGATTTCGCCATCACAAACGCTCTTGGCACCTCCAGGCCTGGCCTGATTTGCTAAGAGATCCGTCCATCCGATCTCCAAAGATGTCTCGGGCCCTGTTTTTGACAGTGTCTGCTATTCGTCTCGTTCTCCTGGGCTTCGAGGATCCTGGTTAGGTGAGTGTTGGCAACGAAAGAGTAGTCTGGGCCCCTATGGGGGCTTAGAGTGGGTGTGGGATGCCTACTTCAACGCTCGCCCAAGTCGTCGCATTTGTTTAGCTGGGGGAGGTCAGGTTCAGGAGGAGGGACATATTCACTGGATTGTGGGTCGTCTGGGAGGCTTCCTACCTCCATGCTGTGTGAGTTTCTACATCTAGAGACCTGCTACACTGACTACCCATTGGAATACACCATCGTTAAAAGGGGCCGGGCGATGGTGCCCCCTGGTGGCTAGGTCGACGCTCTGGTGGCTGCTACTCACCACCGACTCTTCACCTCCGGCACTCACACCCTTGAGGTGTTCGGAACCGGGTTCAATTGTCCCTCCCAATCTGCAGCAGGATTTGCGGCCTGCCTGCCCCCTCGGAGCGTCTGGATGCTGTGTCAGGTGGACCCGGAATTGTGATAAGGGACCGTCTGCTATCATTATCACACTACATATCTTGACTTCTACCGTCATCTACTTGTGCTAAATCATCCTCAATGCCCTCTACAAACCGTGGAGCGCGAACTCGACACCAGGCGGCGCATGGCGACCCCCTCTTATACACAAACGCCGACTTCACAGACTTCGACGACAACTACCTCCCAGAGTTCGGACACGTCTCCTTGAGCGGATGGGACTCTGATGTGGCTAACCAGTTCCACAATCTTTGGGTGGAGGATGACTCCTCCGACCTGCCAGACGACGATGACGGCTCTGCCACCGGCGGAGACGTCGAATTCATTCCGGGTCTCACCAGCGCTCCTTGACTTGTTACAACCACCATAAACAGTGGTAAACACTCCTGCTGGATGTTGGTAGCAACATCGAGACTCCAATTTTTGTCCGATTTTCGATCGGATTTCACCATCACGAACGCTCTCGGCGTCTCCAGGCCTGCCCTGATTTGCTAAGAGATCCGTCCATCCGATCCCCGGGGATGCCCCGGTCATTGTTTTTGACAATGACTGCTATTCATCTCGTTCCCCTGTGCTTCGAGGATCCTGGCTAGGTGAGTGGTGTCTATGAAAGAGTAGTCTAGGTCCCTATGGGGGCTTAGAGTGGGTGTGGGATGCCTGCTTCAATGCTCGCCCAAGTCGACGCACTCGTTTAGTTGGGGGAGGTCTGGCTCAGGGGGAGGGACATCATTACTGGACTGCTGGTTGTCTCTGGGGCTTCCAACCTCCATGCTATGTGAGTCACTACTACTAGGGACAAGCTACACTGACTACCTGTTGGAATACACCATCGCTAAAAGGGGCCGGGTGACGGTGCCCCCTGATAGCTAGGTCGATGCTCTGGTGGCCGCATTTCACCACCGACTCCTCACCTCCGGTGCTCACTCCTCTGGGGTGTTATAACCCGGGTTCAATCTTCTCCCACCAGGCAACAGGATGTGCGGCCTGTTCGCCCCCTCGGAGCATTTGGAGGCTGTATCGGGTGGACCTGGAACTGAGACAAAGGGCCATCTGTTATCGATCTCTAGCTACGTATTTTGACTGTTATCGTCATTTACCTGTGCTAACTCACTCTCAATGCCCAAACAGCTGAACAGAGACCAAACCACATGCTGGGGCCTTCACAACCCCACCTTGATTACAGGTGACATCGTTGGTGATGATGCCCAAGACTATGACACCCAGTTCTCATAGAGGGGGGGCCCCCCTCCAGATTATTGCCTTTCCTGGCTGAGAGGCCAACGTCTGTGGCACTGCCCGCCTAAAGTGGCTAAAACAAGGACCTGGGTAGGATGTGGGTGAGGGGAAGCGTAGTTACAGTAGTACCCAAGTTTGTATCCTGCTCCGCGGACTGTGATCGAGCCCCGCGTTATAAATTGTTGACCCAAAAAAAAAAAAAAAAAAATTCCGGGTCTCACCGAGCTAGCCTCGCAGGAGACGATAAACTGCTTCTTGGCATCACAAGTGATAGCCGATGAGGTGCATGATCTGGCTCTCGAGCTTGGGCTCGAGGCCAACAACAATCAAGAGCTCGGCATCACCGAGCTCCTCTATCCAGAGGGGCAGCAGGAGCAATCTGCGCCGCCCCTCCCCACATCACCGGGTTCATCCGCCATCCCAGAGTTGGTGGAGGATGAGCCTCCGTTGTCGAGAGATGAGAGGGTGGAAATAACATCCGCCTCTCATGGCTTTCTACACTTACTGGAGGCTATGACGATCTTCGTCGGTACCATCCGAGTATCCGCCGTTCCGCTCATAGAGAGGAACACATGGCGCCAGATGGCCTGGGAACTATTCACAACCACCTGGCAATTGTCTGAGCCAATGTCGGCAGAACTAGCAGCTGCCGGATTGCCTCTCGACCTCACATCACCGGCAGCCTTCAGGGCTTCCTACGCGGCTAGGCAGGCAGCTCATGCAGAGCTCCATCATGGGGAACCCTCGTCCCCATCACGACGCCGCCGTCCTCGAGGTCCTCGAGCACAGCAGCGCCGCTACTGAAAGGGGGGTGTCACCCCTCCACATTTACGCCCACCAATTGGTTGGTGGCCGATATTGGGATAGTGGCAGTTTGTCGCTTCCCACTACCTTCTCCCCGCTGCGGGGGGGACGTTGTTACCAAGTGTATGCCCTCGTCGGCATCTACTCGAAGGGGGCCTTGGCCCCCTATCCATGGTAGTTCCGCCGAATAACCAGGTGAACAACCAGCTACCACATCTCTGTCACTCATGCGGGAGCGCGGTGATGGTCCACCTCATTCACCTGGGGTGGTCAATCCTCACTGGCCAGGAGCATGCAGACGGTTATTCCTCCCGCAAGGGGGGATTTACAGTGAATTAACACGGCCGCGCCTGATCTGACTTCGGTTTGATATGTGGCTGGGGGACCGTTCTGCACTGGTGGACGAGTTAATGGCTAGCTTCGGGAGGGGGGGCTCCCCCTCCAGATTATTGCCTTTCCTGGCTGAGAGGCCAACGTCTGTGGCACTGCCCGCCTAAAGTGGCTAAAACGAGGACCTGGGTAGGATGTGGGTGAGGGGAAGCGTAGTTACAGTAGTACCCAAGTTTGTATCCTGCTCTGCAGACTGCGATCGAGCCCCGCGTTGTAAATTGTTGACCCAAAAAAAAAAAAAAAATGTTGCATTTACTGGACATGATGACCTCCTTTGTAGGTACCATCCGAGTGTCCGCGGTTCCTCTCAATGACAGGAACTCTTGGTGTCAGATGGCATGGGAGCTCTTCACCACCACCTGGCGATTTTCAGGGAGGATGATGGAGTTGCTTTGCGCGGCATCAGCTCCCCTCGACCTTACGTCTCTGGCAGCCTTCCAGGCTTCCTATGCGGCAATGCAGGTGGCTCAGTCTGCTCCACCAGCGGCAGAGCCTCCAACCAAGGAACCCTTGTCCCTGGAATGGCATCGTTGTCCTTGTGGGCCTTGCCAATGACCACACCGAGCTTGAAGAAGGGGACCTCCCCTTCTCTTCACCGCCCACCAGGGCTGTTGTCGGGATGGTAACAATATGCAGTCCGCGGTAGAGACATACAAACAAAGTACACTACGCCCAGCCCAAGTCCTCCTCCTGCTGATCTTTGCACCAACCACCTGGATAGCTGCAATGACCACTAAGGGGGCCCCCTTTATCGAGTAAATGGACTTGCCAGTGGTGGTGTACCGACAACCCGAGCTTGACGATGCTGTGTTCCCCGAATCCCTACGGGTATGAATGCAAGATTTAGGGGATATTGCCGCCCCGACGTGAGCCTCTCAGCTCGGAAAGGAAAGCGTAGTCAGCAACAAAGCCGTAATGCATAACCGACAGTGGATCTGAAAGCGCTCAGGCGCCTCCCCGAACCAGTGCATAGTTTTGTGTCCCCCCTCCCTGACAGTCGCTCCTGAACACGGGTGGGCCCCCTTTATGAGGGTTAACGGACTCGTCTGGTGCCCAATGGCCACCCCGACATACCGATAACACTAGCCAGAACCAGACAAGGGTCATACGCCCTACAGGCACAGCCTATCCTGGATCCCACGCAAGTGAGTTGAACGACCCAAGCACTGGGTTATTGTCCATAAATTCGTGGAAGCCTTCGACGGAGTCTGGGCTTGCACGGGTTTCTTTGCGGTCCACCTTGGGGCAGACGCATAGTAAATGGTCTTGAGTTTGTATCTCGGGACCAAGGCACCAACATTGGTACTCCCCGTTGAGGGAGAGACGGTGATGATACTCCCCTATCGGAGCATGGCCGGTGATCATGCGAGTTGAACGGGAAGTCAACATGGTGTTGTTTCCCATTACTTTAAGCCAAGGCCCACCTTTGTGAGTCGAGGGTAATACTGGTTTTCCACCTACTCCTTTGAGTTGGTAGAAGTGCCGTCCACTATACGCCGGATCTGAGAACCGGGTGTGCCAATCCTTACAAATGGCCTTTTCGACCTGATTTTTAAGGTAGTCTAGAGACGTCCGTGGGTGTCTGCCCACAGAGATCTTGGTAGATGTAGCTACATCGTGAGCCATCTTGTGTACGTTCCACTCGAATTTCGAGGGGACATGCCAGAATGTGATGTTTCTCTCCTCGTCTCCAGCTAGACAGGTGTCCAGGGCAAAGATTTGCCCAGAGCGTGGCTTTGGATCAATTAGGGACTCGATGCCCATAGTAGAATCCGAGAATATCACTAACTTTTTGCACTCCCTGCTGCAAGCAGCCGAGATGCCTAGTTGGAGAGCGAAGAGTTCGACTTCCGGGGGGGGGTTCTCCTCCCAGAGGCTGAGACAACACGATTGACCTGCTCTCCCTGTCCGAAGACAAGAGCACAGGCGACAGCTTGGAATTTAGTATCTGTGGGCACCGAAGCGTCCACTGCAACGAGGGCCAATGCTGCAGCCGAAGCGACGGATGGGCCCTGTAGGGTGAGTGTGTCGAGCACGTTCCCTCCCCAGAGTCCTAGCTCATGAGAGTGGGTGGTGCCGACATGATTGGGCCCTAAGATAGCTCTTAGGGGGTGTGATGGAGCCAACAGGGGGGTTCTGAATGCTCCTCTGTCAACCAGACGACGCAGTAACAGCTGCATAGGCAGCAGTCCTGTGATAGATGGGGGTGGTTCTGAATGCACCGAGGATCCAGCATGCAGCGATGGACTGCACCTGGGCCAATGCTTTGATGACACCCTTGACGTGTGCGCCTTTGAAGTGCCAGAGTCTCAGACTGTATGTCATGATAGGCACGACACACGAACGGTACAGGAGGCGTTTCTGCATAGGGGTTAGCCCTCTGACAGAATTGCCGAGCATTCCCATTGCCCTTGCAGTAGTGAGGGTTTTGGTGGAGTAAAACCGCGTGTGCTCCTCGAAGGAGAGTTTGCGGTCAAAGAAAAATCCGAGGTACCTCCAGGTAACCTTGGGCTTGAGGGGGGTGTTGCCCATGTAGGGGGCAAAGCCGAGATCAATGGGTAAGGGAGTGAACCTCCTTGCCCTCGAGAAGTGGAATATCTCGGACTTGTTTTTTTTTTTTTTTGGATCAGCGGTCCCCCAGCCACATGTCTGACCAAGGCCAGACCAGGCGCAGCAGTGTTAATTCACCGTAAATCCCCCCTTGTGGGAGGAATAACCGTCTGCGTTTTTCCAGCCAACGAGGATTGACCACCCCAGATGAAGGAGGTGGACCATCACTGTGTTGTGCACGAGTGACAGTAACGAGGCGGGTGGTTGTTCACCTGGTTATTCACCGTGACCGCCATAAGTAGGGGGCCGAGGCCCCCCCTCGAGCAAATGCACACATGTGCATGCACTTGATGACATCGTCCCCCCGACAGTGGGGGGAAGGTATAGGGAAGCAACACCATGTCACTATCCCGATAGTGGCCACCAGTTACTTGGTGGCCGTGAACATAGAGGGGGATAGACCCCTGTACTAGTTGCGGCGCTGCTGTCCACGAGGACCTCGAGGACGACGGCGCCATGCTGGGGATGAGGGTTCCCCAGATTGAGGCTCTGATTGAGCAGTGTGCACCGCCGCGTAGGAAGCCCGGAAAGCTGCCGGAGACGTGAGATCGAGAGGTGTTGGAATGGCTGCTAGTTCCGCCGACATTGTCTCAGACAATCGCCAGGTGGTCGTGAATAACTCCCAGGCCATTTGGCGCCATGCATTCCTCTCTTCAGGGGGAACGGCAGATGTACGGACGGTACCAATGAACATGGTCATCGTGTCCAGTTGGTGTAGCATGGCATGAGAGGTGGCTTCAATTTCCAACCTCTCATTCACAGATAACGGCACTTCGTCCTCCACCAACTCAGGGATGGGGGGCAAAGGCAGTAATGGGGCAGGGGATGCCTCCGGATAGAAGAGCTCGGCCATGCCGAGCTCCTGTGAGTACATGTCCTCGCGTTCAAGACTGCGAGTCCATCGTTTATGTGCGACATGGACATCCTGCGCCCACAGCACACGGTCTATTGTTTGCCTCGAGGCCAGCTTGGGGCTGCTCTCGGCGTAATTGAGGGCCTCTTGCATAGCAAGAGAGTCCTCGTCATCCTCAGGGTCAGAGAGGTCTTCTCCAGCCCATAGATCTCTAACTGCCCATAGGGCAGTAGCTACATCCGGATCATCTTGGTCGTACCGGGTGTCGTAGTCTTGGACGCCATCGTCATAGATGTCGCCCATAATCAGGGAGGGGTCATGTAGACCCCAGCGTGGTGTTTGGACTCTGGTTCGCCGTTTAGGCATTGAGAGGGGAAGTTAATGCTAGTAGATGATAGTAGAAATCAAGATACGTAGCATGCCATCGATAACAGTTGGTCCCTTATTTCTATTCTGGGTCCACCGGATACTGCCTCCGAACGCTCCGAGGGGGGGACAGGCCCCACATCCTGTAACCCGGTGGGAGAAGATTGAACCCGGGTCATAACACCCTAGAAGAGTGAGCACCAGAGGTAGAGAGTTGGTGGTGAGTAGCGGCCACCAGAGTGTCGACCTAGCCACCAGGGGGCACCATCGCCCGGCCCCTTTTAATGATGGTGTATTCCAATGGGTAGTCAGTGTAGCATGTCTCTAGTAATAGAAACTCACAGAGCATGGGGGCAGGGAGCCTCAAAGACAACCAGCAGTCCAGTAAGAACGTCCTTCCCGAGCATGGAGGTTGGAAGCCTCCCAGACGACCAACAGTCCAGTGAGAATGTCTCTCCTCCTAAGCCAGACCTCCCCCAGCTAAACGAGCGCTTCTGCTTGGGCGAGCATTGAAGCAGGCATCCCATACCCACTCTAAGCCCCCATAGGGACCCAGACTACTCTTTCATAGACATCACTCACCTAGCCAGGATCCTCGAAGCCAAGGGGAACAAGACAGATAGCAGTCACTGTTGGAAACAATGACCGAGACATCCCTGGAGATCGGATGGACGGATCTCTTAGCAAATCAGGCCACGCCTGGAGACGCCGAGAGCGTTCGTAATGGTGAAATCCGATCGAAAATCGGATGACAAATGAAGTGTCGACGTCGCAAGCAACGTTGAGCAGAGGTGTTTACCACTGTTTATGGTGGTTGTAACAAGTCAAGGAGCCCGTATCTCGGACTTGTCGTGTTCGAGGACAAGTCCAAGGGAGGTGAACGCCTGGAAGATCCAGCTGTACACTTTTTTAAGCAGGGGGAGGTTATCCTCCAGCTGTGGAGAGCGGGCGATGAGGGTACCATCATTGTCCACGTAGGACATGAGATTGACATCTCTGCCAATCTCGCTTCTTCTGAAGAGTTTCATAATGGGTGTCAGGTATAACGCCAATGAGACAGGGGACAAGGCAAACCCTTGTCCCACTCCCACATCTGCTGCAAAGGAGCCAGATGAGAAAGCGTTCCATTTGTAGGTCGTCTTATGACCGACCAAATATGAATGGAAGAAATTCACTATTGCGCAGGGAATCCCGACCGAGAGATAATCTCCAATAGAACCTAGTGGTTCAAGGAGGGGAAGAATTGGGCAATGTCGAAGGCGACAACACTGGTTTTGAGTCCTTTTTTTTTTTGGATCAGAATTTATAACGCGGGGCTCGAACACAGTCCGCGGAGCAAGGTACAAACTTGGGTACTACTTTATCTACGCGTTCCCCTCGCCCATCTCCCACTCAGGTCCCCGTTTTAGCCACTTTAGGCGGGCAGTGCCACAGACGTTGGCCTCTCAGCCAGGAAAGGCAATAATCTGGAGGGGGCACCCCCCCCTCCCGAAGTTAGCCATTAGATCGCCCCCTGGAGCAAACAGTCCCCCAGCCACATGTCTGACCGAGGCCAGACCAGGCGCAGCAGTGTTAATTCACTGTAAATCCCCCCTTGTGGGAGGAATAACCGTTTGCATTTTTCCAGCCAACAAGGATTGACCACCCCAGACGAATGAGGTGGACCATCACCGTGTTGTGCACGAGTGACAGTAACAAGGCGGGTGGTTGTTCACCTGGTTATTCACCCTGACCGCGGTAAGTAGGGGGCCGAGACCCCCCTCGAGCAAATGCACCCATGTGCACGCACTCGATGACATCGTCCCCCCCGCAGTGGGGGGAAGGTATAGGGAAGCAACACCATGTCACCATCCCGATAGTGGCCACCAGTTACTTGGTGGCCGTGAACGTAGAGGGGGATAGCCCCCTGTACTAGTTGCGGCGCTGCTGTTCACGAGGACCTCGAGGACGATGGCGCCGTGCTGGGGACGAGGGTTCCCCAGATTGAGGCTCTGATTGAGCGGTGTGCACCGCCGCATAGGAAGCCCGGAAGGCTGCCAGAGACGTGAGGTCGAGAGGTGTTGGAACGGCTGCTAGTTCCGCCGACATCGTCTCAGACAGTCGCCAGGTGGTCGTGAATAACTCCCAGGCCATTTGGCGCCATGCGTTCCTCTCTGCAGGGGGAACGGTGGATGTACGGACGGTACCAACGAACATGGTCATCGCATCGAGTTGGTGTAGCATGGCATGAGAGGTGGCTTCAATTTCCAGCCTCTCATTCACAGATAACGGCACTTCATCCTCCACCAGCTCAGGGATGGGGGGCAAAGGCGGTAACGGGGCAGGGGATGCCTCTGGATAGAAGAGCTCAGCAATGCCGAGCTCCTGAGTGTACATGTCCTCACGTTCGAAACTGCGAGTCCATCGTTTATGTGCGAGATGGACGTCCTGCGCCCACAGCACATGGTCGATCATTTGCCTCAAGGCCAGCTTGGGGCTGCTCTCGGCGTAATTGAGGGCCTCTTGCATAGCAAGAGAGTCCTCGTCATCCTCAGGGTCGGAGAGGTCCTCTCCAGCCCATAGATCTCTAAGGGCAGTAGCTACACCCAGATCGTCGTGATCGTACCGGGTGTCGTAGTCTTGGACGCCATCGTCATAGATGTCGCCCGTAATCAGGGAGGGGTTGTGTAGACCCCAACGTGGTGTTTGGTCTCTAGTTCGCCGTTTAGGCATTGAGAGGAAGTTAATGCTTGTAGATGATGGTAAAAATCGAAATACGCAGCGTGCCATCGATAACGGGTGATCCCTTATCTCTATTCCGGGTCCACCCGATACTGCCTCCGAATGCTCCCAGGGGGGAACAGGCCGCACATCCTGTAGCCTGGTGGGAGAAGATTGAACCCGGGTCATAACACCCCAGAGGAGTGAGCACCGGAGGTAGAGGGATAGTGGTGAGAAGCGGCCACCGAGGTGTAGGCCTAGCCGCTAGGGGGCACCATCGCCCGGCCCCTTTTAACGATGGTGTATTCCAGCGGGTAGTCAGTGTAACATGTCTCTAGTAATAGAAACTCACAGAGCATGGAGGCTGGAAGCCTCCCAGACGACCAGCAGTCCAGTGATAATGTCCCTCCTCCCTAAGCCAGACCTCCCCCACCTAAACGAGTGTGACAACTTGGGCGAGCGTTGAAGCAGGCATCCCACACCCACTCTAAGCCCCCAGAGGAACCTAGACTACTCTTTCATAGACAACACTCACCTAGTCAGGATCCTCGAAGCCCAGGAGAACGAGACGAATAGCAGCCATTGTCAAAAACAATGACCGGGGCATCCATGGAGATCGGATGGACGGATCTCTTAGCAAATCAGGGCAAGCCTGGAGACGCCGAGAGCGTTCGTGATGCTGAAATCCGATCGAAAATCGGACAGAAATTGGAGTCTCGACGTTGCTACCAACATCGAGCAGGAGTGTTTACCACTGTTTATGGTGGTTGTAACAAGTCAAGGAGCTGTGTGTTGGTTTTGAGTCCTTTGGCCCACCCTGCTCTGACAAGATGGGTAAGGTAGATTCCCGTGTCCTCAGTGGAACGCTGGGCGACGCCTCCGAACTGATTTTGCTCGAAGCCCTCGTGTGCGACCCCGTCGAACTGAAGTCGCCTAGACAACATCTTTTCGACTAATTTGCCCAGAGTGTTCAGGAGCACGATGGGCCTGAACGACTTAGGGGTAGAGTAATTAGGTTTCCCTGGTTTCGGGATAATAACCGACAGGGATTCCTTAAAGTGAGTTGGCCAGTGGCCAGCAGTGATGCACGCCTCGGCAATGCGGGTGATGAGCCCTGCCACTTCTGGGTTGCTACACCAGTGTTTTAGGTGCGACCACGTAACATGATCGGGCCCTGGAGCAGAACGGGAAGAGCATGCGTTTAGTGCTTCTTTCATTTCCGTGACAGAGAACGGGATCCAGGCCCTTTCAGGCACCGGATCGAGTTCCTCAAGAATGCTCAGATCGACTACTCGATCTGAGGCAGCATTGTAGGACCCATCAAGGGCAGCCCAGAGGGAGTCCAGATCGTTGCAAGCTTCTCCCCGATAGGAGATTGCCTCGTACAACGGGAGGTTATGTTGACGAGTCCAGGACATCAAATCCCAGGGTCGTCTATTCATTGTAGCCACTTCTTGGATACGGTCATCGAAGAAGTCACGCTTTGCATGTCACATGACTTTCCTGTAGTGCTTCCAGTCCTCCTCGTCCCGGGAGGCTCTGTAAGCATCTAGAGCACCACCGCATTCGTCTGTCCACCAACCTTTGGATGACTTGCCAAGGCAAGATTCCTTGGTGTGGTTTTCCCATGCCTTGTTTCAAATCGTTGATATCGCCGAGAGGACTTCATCGATTTCTGCCGAAGTATCTCCGTGCCAATCTAGCCACGGAGTTAAAGCGGAGGAGACAGCATCTCGGTATGATGCTTCCTCCTCGGATCCTTTTTTGATGGACCACTTGGTAACCGGAACCAACGATCCCGGGCCAGGTAGCACTAACATCAGGGGGGCGTGGTCAGATGTCCGCCTGGCTTCAGGCACAATCTCACAGTACAATACAAATCTAAGATCTGTAGGTACGAACATCAGGTCGATCACCGTAGGGTGAAAGCCCTGTTGGGGGGGGAAGTGGGTGGGGCCCTCCATTACTGGTAGGGCTCTGGTCAGGCCTAATGCCGTAGCCGTTTCCACTAAGTGGTCAGCATGGATTGAGTGTTCAGGCCCTTGGGGGTCCCAGGAGGTGTGTCTCACGTTGAAATCACCACACATGAAGTGTAAGCGTGGGATCATCATGATGTTCTCGAATAAGAGCATGATGGCTGAGTGCTGGCTGTCCGAGTAGACGTTGGCAAGTAGTATGACATCCTCTCCTATTCCCAGTGAGAACAGAAGAACATCACGATCGTCGATCACATCTCTACTCGTAGCTGAGGGATAGATCTAAGTCTGTCTCTCATTTACGTTCGGCCACCGCGTCCTGCGGGATGGTAAGCAGGAGGGGAGCGAGAGTTACATCTCGCACTCACCTCGTCATAGCTAGCTTTGATCCAGTCACGGTCAAAGCGGTGTCGCCAAAGGTTGCACCGATGATCGTCGGATGCGTGGTTCTTCTGGCAGTTTACACACCTAGCCGGGTGAGGACAGGCTGCCCCCTTGGGGGTAGCTGGGATGGGGGGGTTTTTTTTTGTTTTTTTTTGGGTCAACAATTTATAACGCGGGGCTCGATCGCAGTCCGCGGAGCATGATACAAACTTGGGTACTACTATAACTACGCTTCCCCTCGCCCATATCCTGCCCAGGTCCTCGTTTTAGCCACTTTAGGCGGGCAGTGCCACAGACGTTGGCCTCTCAGCCAGGAAAGGCAATAATCCGGAGGGGGAGCCCCCCCTCCCGAAGCTAGCCATTAGATCGCCCCCTGGAGCAAACGGTCCCCCAGCCACATGTCCGACCAAGGCCAGACCAGGCACAGCAGTGTTAATTCACCGTAAATCCCCCCTTGCGAGAGGAATAACCGTCTGCGTATTTCCAGCCAGCAAGGATTGACCACCCCAGGTGAGTGAGGTGGACCATCACCGTGTTGTGCATGAGTGACAGTAGCGAGGCGGATGGTTGTTCACCTGGTTATTCACCGTAACCGCCGTAAGTGGGGGGCCGGGGCCCCCCTCGAGCAAATGCAAGCAAGTGCACGCACTCGATGACATCGTCCCCCCCGCAGCGGGGGGAAGGTATAGGGAGGCGACACCATGTCACCATCCCGATAATGGCCACCAATTGGTACTTGGTGGCCGTGAATGTAGAGGGGGATAGGCCCCTGTACTAGTTGCGGCGCTGTTGTCCACGAGGACCTCGAGGACGAGGGCGCCGTGCTGGGGACAAGGGTTCCCCAGATTGAGGCTCTGATTGAGCAGTGTGCATCACCGCATAGGAAGCCTGGAAGGCTGCCGGAGACGTGAGATTGAGAGGTGTCGGAACGGCTGCTAGTTCTGCCGACATCATCTCAGACAGTCGCCAGGTGGTCGTGAATAACTCCCAGGCCATTTGGCGCCATGCATTCCTCTCTGCAGGGGGAACGGCGGATGTATGGATGGTACCAATAAACATGGTCATCGCGTCCAGTTGGTGTAGCATGGCATGAGAGGTGGCTTCAATTTCCAACCTGTCATTCACAGATAGCGGCACTTCGTCCTCCACCAACTCAGGGATGGGGGGCAAAGGCGGTAATGGGGCAGGGGATGCCTCCGGATAGAAGAGCTCGGCCATGCCGAGCTCCTGTGAGTACATGTCCTCGCATTCGAGACTGCGAGTCCATCGTTTATGTGCGACATGGACGTCCTGCGCCCACAGCACGCGGTCTATCGTTTGCCTCGAGGCCAGCTTGGGGCTGCTCTCGGCGTAATTGAGGGCCTCTTGCATAGCAAGAGAGTCCTCGTCATTCTCAGGGTTGGAGAGGTCTTCTCCAGCCCATAGATCTCTAACTGCCCGTAGGGCAGTAGCTACATCTGGATCATCTTGATCGTACCGGGTGTCGTAGTCTTGGACGCCATCGTCATAGATGTCGCCCATAATCAGGGAGGGGTCGTGTAGACCCCAGCGTGGTGTTTGGGCTCTGGTTCACCGTTTAGGCATTGAGAGGGGAAGTTAATGCTAGTAGGTGATAGTAGAAATCAAGATACGTAGCGTGCCATCGATAACAGTTGGTCCCTTATCTCTATTCCAGGTCCACCCGATACTGCCTCCGAACGCTCCGAGGGGGGGACAGGCCGCCCATACTGTAACCCGGTGGGAGAAGATTGAACCCAGGTCATAACACCCTAGAAGAGTGAGCACCGGAGGTAGAGAGTTGGTGGTGAGTAGCGGCCACCAGAGCATCGACCTAGCTGTCAGGGGGCACCATCGCCCGGCCCCTTTTAATGATGGTGTATTCCAACGGGTAGTCAGTGTAGCATATCTCTAGTAATAGAAACTCACAGAGCATGGAGGCTGGGAGCCTCCCAGACGGCCAGCAGTCCAGTAAGAATGTCCTTCCCCCTAAGCCAGACCTCCCCCAGCTAAACGAGCGCTTCTACTTGGGCAAGTGTTGAAGCAGGCATCCCACACCCGCTCTAAGCCCCCATAGGGACCCAGACTACTCTTTCATAGACATCACTCACCTAGCCAGGATCCTCGAAGCCAAGGGGAACGAGACAGATAGCAGTCACTGTTGGAAACAATGACCGAGACATCCCCGGAGATCGGATGGACGGATCTCTTAGCAAATCAGGGCAGGCCTGGAGACGCCGAGAGCGTTCATAATGGCGACATCCGATCGAAAATCGGACAAAAATTGAAGTGTCGACGTCGCGTGCAACGTTGAGCAGAGGTGTTTACCACTATTTATAGTGGTTGTAACAAGTCAAGGAGCGGCGGGATGGGATGGGGGGGTTCGCTTTAGTGTTTCCCTTGCAACACCCAGCAAGGGCACGATGGTGCTCCTTGCGGTGTGGGCCTGCACAGATCGGGCATTTGGTCTGTGGAGCTCTGCACGCTGGGGTGGGGTGTCCCCACTTCCAGCATCGTTGGCAAAGAGGTAGGCCAGGGTTCGCCCTTGCCGCCCTAACATAAGCGACGTAACGCCTGAACTGGACGCCATGACCGATAAGCGCCTTGGCGCGTGCACCGCTAACTGAATCAGCAATGTTGAGATATATGGTGCACGTATCCAACATTTTCGAATTGCGTATCACCCGTGGGGGTACTTGTAGCACTGTGAGGTCCGAAATTCCGGACTTCTCCAAGTGTGCGATGATGACTTCAGGCGTTAAGGCCTTGTCGTTGGCAATAAACGGCATGTCTACCAATTTGAGGTAGGACGTGGATGTGGGTAGCGCTGCATCTACTTGCAACGCGAAGGGGAATGCTTTGTGAGCAGCCTCCTTGAAGCAACGAAGGTCCTCCTCAGAGGCGATGACGTCAGTAGCTACTGATAGGTTACCAGCGTGCATCGATGCGGACTGGGCCACTAGCTTAGAGTGGTGCAGACCGAGGGTGACCTGGACATGGTCCAGGAAGTCAGCAGGGTTCGTTTCCGCCCCAAGGGGAGGACGAACGTGTACTAGGACCTGTTGTCTCGACGGTCCATGGACAGTAGGTGAAGGCTTTGCAGCTTTCGGTTTGGAGGGGCTGACATGCTGCTGTATGTCCGCCAGCTTGTCGGTAGGAAGTTCAGGGAAGGCCTTGGCTAATCGCACAAGGCCATCTATGGATGTATTAGGAGTTCGCCCCCCAGGGAAGCGAGCAACCTGAGCAAAGGTCCCCTTGCCCGAAGGCCTGGTCGACCAGTTCACGGGGGGAGGTGGACCTCGTCCCCATGATGAAGAGACACCCCCTGCTGGGGGTTTAGGAAGAGGTTGAGCCCCTTTCGGGCCTCTAGTCCTCGCAGATTTGTGAGGGGGGGGGCATTGCCCATCCCATCCCTCCAGGTACTCCGTCCTTGGGACATCGTTGGGATCATTGGTGATCGTACCGTCGCTTCTTGTCTTCCTACCGCGATGTGCACAGCCACAAAAACTTCGTCGACACCGTTTTCAACTTTTGCAGCTCAATCCGTCCTCGATCCCCGCGATCCGGTATAACCAGCATCTTACCAACGCATGTCAGAAACATTCTCTAGAAGAGGGGGGAGATCGGGCGAAGCGATGGACAAGGGGAGACCTTCCAGATCCGGTACGCCCAGAACTCCTGGCAATGACCCAATTGATTCCCTGCGGCTCTCCTCGAGCCGCAGATCCACACAGAACCTACCCTCAGTGGGCCCCCACAGGACCCAAAGAGGCTCTCCAACCCCCTCCCCCTATGGGGCAGGCATCGTCACACCGCGAGCACAGCGTTTTAGCGTGCCAGCGCTATCTTCCAGGGATGCAACTGCATCTCCTGCACCTCCGGCTACCCCTTCAACACCTACTTCATGGGCTGACAAAGTGGCCGACAATCTCTCCTCCCACGTCATTCAGGACACGGAGATGGCTAGCGATGACTGGAGCGGACCCCAGACCTTCGCCAAAGACTTGGGAGAGTACGCACAAGGATTCCGAGTTGTCCTTAACAGGACGGGATCTAATCGACCGACTGCTGAAGAACGGCAGCTCATTGCTGAACAACTGGGCTCGGTGCTGGCAGCAGCTGCCGAGGCTGGCCTTGATCGCAACTCTGGAAGCACTACGCTCCAGCGTGCTATAGACAGAATGGCTGGGGGCAGTAAACGACCTAGGTCGGGCACTGTCGCTAACGATCCTAACGACGTCCCAAGGACGGAGTACCTGGAGGGATGGGATGGGCAACGCCCCCCCCCTCACAAATCAGCAAGGACTCGAGGCCCGAAAGGGGCTCGACCTCTACCTAAACCCCCAGCAGGGGGTGTCTCTTCGTCATGGGGTCGAGGACCACCTCCCCCCGTGAACTGGTCCACCAGGCCTTCGGGCAGGGGGACTTTTGCTCAGGTTGCTCGCTTCCCTGGGGGGCGAGCGCCTAACACATCCATGGACGGCCTTGTGCGACTAGCCAAGGCCTTCCCTGAACTTCCAACCGATAAGCTGGTGGATATACAGCAGCATGTCGGCCCATCTAAACCGAAGGCCGCAAAGCCCTCACCTACAGTCCATGGACCGTCTAGACGACAGGTCCTGGTCCACGTTCGTCCTCCCCTTGGGGTAGAGACGAATCCTGCTGACTTCCTGGACCACATCCGGGCTACTCTCGGGCTGCACCACTCTAAACTAGTGGCCCAGTCTGCATCGATGCATGCTGGCAATCTGTCAGTAGCTACTGACGTTGTGGCCTCTGAGGAGGACCTTCGATGCTTTAAGGAAGCCGCTCACAAGGCATTCCCCTTTGCGCTACAAGTAGACGCAGCGTTACCTACTTCCACGACGTACCTAAAACTGGTTGACGTGCCATATATCGCAAACGACAAGGCCATAACACCTGAAGTCGTGATAGCACACTTGGGAAAGTCCGGGATATCGGACCTCACAGTACTGCAGGTCCCCCCACGGGTTGTGCGTGATTCGAAGATGTCGGATACGTGCACCGTCTATCTCAACATCGCTGACTCTGTCAGTGGTGCACGAGCCAAGGCTCTCATCGGGCGGGGCGTCCAATTCGGACGCTACGTCGCCTATGTTAGGGCTGCCAGGGCAAACCCTGGCTTACCTCTATGCCAACGATGCTGGAAGTGGGGCCACCCCACCCCAGCATGCAGAGCTCCACAGACCAAGTGCCCGATCTGTGCAGGACCACACCGCAAGGAGCACCATCGTGCCCTGGCAGGGTGTTGTAAGGGAAACGCGAAGGCGAACCCTCCTGTTCCAGCTACCCCAGAGGGGGCAGCCTGTCCTCACCCGGCTAGGTGCATAAACTGCCGGAAGAACCACGCATCGGACGATTGGCGATGCAATTTCTGGCGACATCGCTTTGACCGTGATTGGATCAAAGCTCGCCATGACGAGGTGAGTGCGAGACGTAACTCTCGCTCTCCTCCTACTTACCATCCCACAGGATGCGGTGGCCGAACGTAAATGAGAGACAGACTTAGATCTACCCCTCAGCTATGCATATTTAGTCAAAATGTAAACAGAAACTGGGGATACATGGACTCATTACTGGCAGATCTCGTAGACGACTACGATTTGCTTTTCATCCAAGAGCCTCCTTGGCGACTAATAAGACACGCCCCTTCTGCCCTCAACAGGGAAGGGGAGGAAGTTATAGGCGCACCAATGAGCCCTAATTGGGGAACGTTAGTGCGCCCCTCGGGTATCGATTCCCCCCCACGCGTTGCTGTCTACTTTGCGAACAGCATCGCTAACTTAAGACCAGGTCTCAGACGAGATTTGATCGATAATCGTGATATCCTCCTGTTCTCATTGGGAATAGGGGAGGACGTCATGCTGCTCGCTAATGTCTACTCGGATAGCCAACACTCGGCCATCACGCTCTTATTTGAGAACGTCATGACGATCCCACGCTTACACTTTATGTGTGGCGATTTCAATGTGAGGCATGCCTCCTGGGACCCCCAGGGGCCTGAACACGCAATCCATGCTGACCACTTGGTGGAAACGGCTACGGCACTAGGCCTGACTAGAGCCCTACCAGTAGTGGAGGGCCCTACCCACTTCCCCCCACAACAGGGCCTTCACCCCACGGTGATCGACCTGATGTTCATACCTACAGATCTCAGATTTGTACTGTACTGCGAGATTGTACCTGAAGCCAGGGGGACGTCTGACCACGCTCCCCTGACGTTAGTACTGCCTGGCCCAGGATCTTTGGTCCCGGTCACCAAGTGGTCCATCAAAAAAGGATCCGAGGAGGAAGCATCTTACCGAGATGCTGTCTCCTCTGCTTTAACTCCGTGGCTAGATTGGCACGGAGATACTTCGGCAGAAATCAATGATGTCATTTCGGCGATATCAACGATTTTAAACAAGGCATGGGAAAACCATGCCAAGGAATCCCGCCTCGGCAAGTCGTCCAAAGGTTGGTGGACAGACGAATGCAGTGGTGCCCTAGACGCGTACAGAGCCTCGCGTGAGGAGGAGGACTGGAAGCACTATAGAAAAGTCATGTGTCACGCAAAACGGGACTTTTTCGATGACCGTATCCAGGATGTGGCTACGATGAACAGACGACCCTGGGACTTGATGGCCTGGACTCGTCAACGTAACCTCCCGTCGTACAAGGCAATCTCCTATCGGGGAGAACCTTGCAACGATCTGGATTCTCTCTGGGCTGCCCTTGATGGGTCCTATAACGCTGCCTCAGATCGAGTAGTCGATCTGAGCATTCTCGATGAACTTGATCCGGTGCCTGAAAGGGCCTGGATCCCGTTTTCCGTCACGGAAATGAAAGAAGCGCTAAATGCGTGTTCTTCCCGTTCCGCTCCAGGTCCCGATCATGTTACGTGGTCGCACCTTAAACACTGGTGTAGCAACCCAGAAGTGGCAGGGCTTATCACCCGCATTGCTGAGGCGTGCATCACTGCTGGCCATTGGCTGGCTCACTTTAAGGAATCCTTGTCGGTTATCATCCCAAAGCCAGGGAAACCTAACTACTCCACTCCAAAGTCGTTCAGGCCTATCGTGCTATTGAACACTCTGGGCAAGTTAGTCGAAAAGATGTTGTCTAGGCGACTTCAGTTCGACGGCGTCGCACACGAGGCCTTCGAACAAAACCAGTTTGGGGGCGTCGCCCAGCGTTCCACTGAGGATGCAGGTATCTACCTTACCCACCTGGTCAGGGCAGGATGGGCCAAAGGGCTCAAAATGAGTGTTGTCGCCTTCGACATTGCTCAGTTCTTCCCCTCCTTGAACCACCAGGTTCTGTTGGAGATTATCTCTCGGTCGGGATTCCCTGCGCAAGTAGTGAATTTCTTCCGCTCATACTTGGTCGGTCGCAGGACGACCTACAAGTGGAACGCTTTCTCATCTGGCTCCTTTGCAGCAGATGTGGGAGTGGGGCAAGGCTCTGCCCTGTCCCCCATTTTATCGGCGTTATACCTGACGCCCATTATGAAGCTCTTCAGAAGAAGCGAAATCGGCAGAGATGTCGATCTCATGTCCTATGTGGACGATGGTACCCTCATCGCCCGCTCTCCACAGTTGGAGGATAACCTCCCCCTCCTTAAAAAAGCGTATGGCTGGATCTTCCAGGCATTCACCTCTCTCGGACTTGTCCTGGAACATGACAAATCTGAAGTATTTCACTTCTCAAGGGCAAGGAGGTTCACTCCCTTACCCATCGATCTCGGCTTTGCCCCATATACGGGCAATACCCCCCTCAAGCCCAAGGTTACCTGGAGGTACCTCGGATTTTTCTTTGATCGCAAACTCTCCTTCAAGGAGCATACGCAATTCTACTCCACCAAAGCCCTTACCACTGCAAGGGCAATGGGAATGCTCAGCAATTCTGTCAGAGGGCTAACCCCTATGCAGAAATGCCTCTTGTACCGTTCGTGTGTCGTACCTATCATGACATACGGACTCAGACTCTGGCACTTCAAGGGCGCTCGCGTCAAGGGTGTCATTAAAACACTGGCCCAAGTGCAGTCCATCGCTGCCCGTTGGATCCTCGGCGCCTTCAGGACTACCCCTATCGGGGGTTTGGAAAGTATCGCAGGACTGCTGCCTATGCAGCTGTTACTACGTCGTCTAGTCGATAGGGGAGTATTCCGAACCCCCCTATTGGCCCCATCACACCCCCTAAGAGCGATCTTAGGGCCCAATCATGTTGGCACTACCCACCCTCATGAGTTAGGACTCTGGGGAGGAAATGTGCTTGACACACTCACCCTACAAGGTCCATCTGTCGCTTCGGCTGCAGCTTTGGCCCTGGTACCAGGCGATGAGTTCGACCCCTTTGGGGAAGAAAACACACCTGGAAACAGAGTGAAGGCCTTATTCCCCACTCGTTTTTTCTCTCATCGCCTCATCTCTAAAGAGGATGGAGCGAGGAGTTCTTACAGGAGCGACCTCGACAAGGCCTGGGCCTCTGCCCAGGTAGAGGACGACACTCTCGTCATTGCAGTGGACGCCTCGGTGCCCACTGATGCTAAGTTTCAAGCGGTCGCTTGCGCTCTTGTCTTCGGACAGGGAGAGCAGGTGGATCGCATTGTCTCAGCCTCTGGGAGGAGAACCCCCCCGGAAGTCGAACTCTTCGCTCTCCAATTAGGCGTCTCGGCTGCTTGCAGCAGAGGGTGCAAAAAGGTGGTGATTTTCTCGGATTCTACTATGGGCATCGAGTCCCTAGTCGATCCAAAACCACACTCTGGGCAGATATTTGCCCTGGACGCTTGTCGCTCCCTTCGTCCCTGGCTAGCGGGGGACGAGGAGAGGATCGTTACATTCTGGCATGTCCCCTCGAAATTCGAGTGGAACGTACATAAGATGGCTCACGATGTCGCTACATCTACCAAGATCTCCGTGGGCAGACACCCACGGACGTCTCTAGACTACCTTAAAAACCAGGTCGAAAAGGCCATTTGTAAGGATTGGCACACCCGGTTCTCTGATCCGGCGTACCGTGGCCGGCATTTCTACCAACTCAAAGGAGTAGGCGGAAAACCGGTACTACCCTCAACTCACAAAGGTGGGCCCTGGCTGAAAGTTATGGGGAGCAACACTACGTTGACTTCCCGTTCAACTCGTATGATCACTGGCCATGCTCCTATAGGGGAGTATCGTCAACGTCTATCCCTCGACGGGGAATACCAATGCTGGTGCCTTGGTCCTGACATACAAACTCGGGACCATCTGCTACGCGTCTGCCCCAAGGTGGATCGCAAAGAAACTCGTGCAAGCCCCGACTCTGTCGAAGGCTTCCATGAATTCATGGACAATAATCCTGCACTAGGATCGTTCAACTCACTTGCATGGGATCCAGGATAGGTTGTGCGCGCAGGGCGTATGACCCTCGTCTGGTTCTGGCTAGTGTTATCGGTATGTCGGGGTGGCCGTTGGGCACCAGGTGAGTCCGTTAACCCTCATAAAGGGGGCCCACCCGTGTTCAGGAGCGACTGTCAGGGAGGGGGGACACAAAACTAGGTACTGGTTTGGGGAGGCGCCTGAGCGCTTTCAGATCCACTGTCGGTTGTGCATTACGGCTTTGACGCTGACTACGCCTTCCTTTCCAAGCTGAGAGGCTCACGTCGGGGCGGCAGTATCCCCTAAATCTTGCACTCATACCCGTAGGGATTCGGGGAACACGACATTGTCAAGCTCGGGTTGTCGGTACGCCGCCACTGGCAAGTCCGTTTACTCGATAAAGGGGGCCCCCTTAGTGGTCATTGCAGCTATCCAGGTGGTTGGTGCGAAGATCAGCAGGAGGAGGACTTGGGCTGGGCGTAGTGTACTTCGTTTGTATGTCTCTACCGCGGACTGCGACCGGGCGCCGCGTTATAAACTCTTGACCCAAAAAAAAAAAAAATTGGTGATCGTACCCGACCTCGGTCGTTTGCTACCCCCAGTCATCCTGTCTAGTGCTCTCCGGAGCGTGGCGCTCCCAGAGTCGTGATCGAGGCCAGCCTCCGCAGCTGCTGCCAGCACCGAGCCCAGTTGCTCTGCAATGTTCTGCCGTTCCTCAGCAGTAGGTCTCCTGGATCCCGTCCTGTTCAAAACAATCCGGAATCCTTCAGCATATTCCCCCAAGTCTTTGGCGAAGGTCTGGGGTCCACTCCAGTCATCGCTTGCCATCTCCGTGTCCTGTATGACATGGTGGGAAGAAGAAACAGCCCCCTCGTCCGCCCACTGCGAGGCAGGTGTCGAGGGAGTAGCAGGTGGTGCAGGAGACGCAGTGGCATCCCTGGAAGAAAGCGCTGGCACGCTAAATCGCTGTGCTCGTGGTGTGACGATGCCCGCCCCGTATGGGGAGGGAGTTGGAGAACCTCTTTGGGTCCGGTGAGGACCCACTGAGGGTGCATTCTGTGAGGATCTGCGGCTCGAACCAAGCCGCAGAGAGTCAATGGGATCATCGCCAGGAGTTCGAGGCGTACCCGATCTAGAGAGTCCCCCCTCATCCATCGCTTCTCCCGATCTCCCCCCTCTTCTACTAAAAGAATCTGACATGTGTTGGTAAGACGCTGGATAAACCGGATCGCTGGGATTGTTGACGGATGGAGCCACAAAAGATGAAAACGGTGTCGACGATGTTTTTGGTGGCTGTGCACGTAGCGGTAAGAAGACAAGAAGCGATGTGCTTGGACACAGTGATGGTCCACCTCACTTGCATGGGCTGGTCAATCCTCGTTGTCTGGTGAAAGACGGTTACTCTTCCCGCAAGGGAAGACTTACGGTGAATTGACACTGCTTGCACCTGATCTGACTTCGGTTGGATATGTGGCCAGGAGGACCGAAATAGCACCAGACGGCGAACTAATGGCTAGCCTTTGTGGGGGGGGCCCCTCCCCTACAGATTATTGCCTTTCCTGTCTGAGAGGACAACGCTGGTATGCCCACCATAATGTGGCTTCTGCAAGGGACCTGGTGTGGGATGCGGACATAGGGAATGCATAGTCTTAGTAGTACCTTGTTTGTATCTTGACCCATGGACTGCGATTGAGCCCCGCATTATAAATTGTTGACCCAAAAAAAAAAAAGAGGCTCTCCAACCCCCTCCCCCTACGGGGCGGGCATTGTCACACTGTGAGCACAACGATTTAGTGTGCCAGCGCTATCTTCCAGGGATGCTACTGCGTCTCCTGCACCTCCTGCTACCCCTTCCACACCTGCTTCGCAGTGGGCTGACAAAGTGGCTGGTAACTCTTCCCCCCATGTCATTCAGGATATGGAGATGGCTAGCGATGACTGGAGCGGGCCCCAGACCTTCACCAAAGACTTGGGGGAATACGCTGAAGGATTCCGGATTGTTCTGAACAGGACGGGATCCAGACGACCTACTTTTTTTTTTTTTTGGGTCAAAAATTTATAACGCGGGGCTCGAACGCAGTCCGCGGAGCGGGGTAGAAACTTGGGTACTACTCTATCTACGCGTTCCCCTCACCCATCTCCCACCCAGGTCCCCGTTTTAGCCACTTTAGGCGGGCAGTGCCACAGACATTGGCCTCTCAGCCAGGACAGGCAATAATCTGGAGGGGGAGCCCCCCCTCCCGAAGCTAGCCATTAGGTCGTCAGCTAGTGCGGAACGGTCCCCCAGCCACATATCCAACCGAAGTCAGATCAGGTGCGGCCATGTTAATTCACTGTAAATTCCCCCTTGCGGGAGGAATAACCATCTGCATGTTCCCAGCCAACAAGGGTTGACCACCCCAGGCGAATGAGGTGGACCATCACTGTGCCTGCGCACGAGTGACGAAAATGAGGTAGCTGGTTATTCACCTGGTTACTCACCGGAACTACCGTAGGCAGGGGGCCGAGGCCCCCCTCGAGCAAGTGCCAACACAAGCACGCGCTCGATGACAACATCCCCCCCGCAGCGGGGAGAAGGTGTAGGGTAACAGCTAAGCGTCATTGTCCCGATAATGGCCACCACTCCTGTGATGGGCGTATATATGGAGGGGTGGTACCCCTTTTTAGTAGTGACGCTGCTGTGCTCGAGGACCTCGAGGACGACGGCGACATGCTGGGGACGAGGGTTCCCCAGATTGAGGCTCTGATTGAGCTGCTAGCATCGCCGCATAGGAAGCTCGAAAGGCTGCCGGAGACATGAGATCGAGAGGTGACGCAGCAGCTGCTAGTTCTGCCGACATCGTCTCAGACAATCGCCATGTGGCTGTGAATAATTCCCAAGCCATCTGACGCCATACGTTCCTCTCCATAAGAGGGATGGCAGACACTCGGACGGTACCGACGAAAATCGTCATTGCCTCCAGTAGATGTAGAAAGCCATGAGAGGTGGCTGTTAATTCCGCCCTCTCATCTCTCGACAACGGAGGCTCATCCTCCACCAACTCTGGGATGGCGGATGAACCCGGTGAAGTGGGGAGGGGTGGCACAGATTGCTCCTGCTGCCCCTCTGGATAAAGGAGCTCAGCGATGCCGAGCTCCCGATTGTTGTTGGCCTCGAGCCCAAGCTCGAGAGCCAGATTACTCGTATCGTTGGCCACCTGCTGTGACCACAAGACGCGGTTTATAGTCTCCTGCGAGGCTAGCTCAGTGAGACCTGGGATGAATTCGACATCTCCGCCGAGGGCAGAGTCATCAACTTCTGATAGGTCGGAGGAGTTGTCCTCCGACCATAGATTGTGGAGCTGGTTGTCCACATCAGAGTCCCATCCACCCAAAGAGATGTGACCGAACTCTGGGAGATAGTCGTCGTCGAAGTCTGCGACGTCAAAATTGGAGTGTAAGAGGGGGTCACTGTGCGCCACCCGGTGTTGAATTCGCGCTCTACGGTTCGCAGAGGGCATTGAGGATGATTTAGCAAAGTAGATGATGGTAGAAGTCAAGATACGTAGCGTGATAACGATAACAGACGGTCCCTTATCTCAATTCCGGATCCACCTGATATAGCCTCCAATCGCTCCGAGGGGACAGACAGGCCACACATCCTGCTGTTGAGTGGGAGAAGATTGAACCCGGGTCATACCACCCCAAAGGAGTGAGCACCGGAGGTGAGAAGTTGGTGGTGAGTAGCAGCCACCAGAGCGTCGACCTAGCCGTCAGGGGGCACCATCACCCGGCCCCTTTTAACGATGGTGTATTCCAACTGGTAGGCAGTGTAGCATGTCTCTAGTAGTAGAAACTCACAAAGCATGGAGGCTGGAAGCCCCCCAGGTGACCAGCAATCCAGTGAGAGTGTCCCTCCTCCTAAGCCAGACCTCCCCCAACTAAATGAATGCGACGACATGGGCGAGCATTGAAGTAGGCATCCCACACCCACTCTGAGACCCCAGAGGGACCCAGACTACTCTTTCATTGACAACACTCACCTAGCCAGGATCCTCGAAGCCCAGGAGAACGAGACAAATAGCAGACACTGTCAGAAATAGTGCCCGAGGCATCCACAGAGATCGGATGGACGGATCCCTTAGCAAATCAGGCTGCGCCTGGAGATGCCGAGAGCGTTCGTGATGGTGAAATCCGATCGAAAATTGGACGAGAGTTGCAGTCTCGATGTTGCTACCAACGTTGAGCAGGAGTGTTTACCACTGTTTATGGTGGTTGTAACAAGTCAAGGAGCGATGTGTCCAGACGACCTACTGCTGAGGAATGGCAGCTTATTGCGGAACAACTGGGCTCAGTGCTGGTAGCAGCTGCCGAGGCTGGTCTCGATTGCAACTCGGGATGCGCTATGCTCTGGGGAGCTATAGATAGGATGGTTGGGGGAAGTAAATGACCTAGGTTGGGTACTGTCACCAACGATCCCAATGACGTCCCAAGGACGGACTATCTGGAGGGATGGGATGGGCACCACCCCCCCCCTCACAAATCAGCGAGGACTCGAGGCCCGAAAGGGGCTCGCCCTCTTCCTAAACCCCCAGCAGGGGGTGTCTCTTCATCATGGGGTCAAGGACCTCCTCCCCCTGTGAACTGGTTGACCAGGCCTTCGGGCAGGGGGACCTTTGCTCAGGTCGCTTGCTTCCCTGGGGGGCGAGCACCTAACACATCCGTGGATGGCCTTGTGCGATTCGCCAAGGCCTTCCCTGAACTTCCAACCGACAAGCTGGCTGATATACAGCAGCATGTCGGTCCCTCTAAACCGAAGGCTGTGAAGCCATTGCCTACTGTCCATGGACTGTCGAGACGACAGGTCCTGGTCCACGTTCGTCCCCCCCTGGGGGTGGAGACGAACCCTGCTGACTTCCTGGACCATGTCTGGGCCACTCTCAGCCTGCACCACTCTAAACTAGTGGCCCAGTCCACATCAATGCATGCTGGTAATTTATCAGTAGCCACAGACATTGTTGCCTCCGAGGAGGACCTTCGTTGCTTCAAGGAGGCCGCCCACAAGGCATTCCCATTCGCATTGCAAGTGGACGCAGCGCTACCCATGTCCACGTCGTACCTTAAATTGGTCGACATGCTATACATCGCTAACGACAAGGCCCTAACGCCTGATGTCATCATTGCACACTTGGGAAAGTCCGGAATATCGGACCTCACAGTACTACAGGTACCTCCACGGGTGATACACAATTCGAAGATGTCGGATACGTGCACCGTCTACCTTAACATCGCTGACTCAGTCAGTGGTGCATGAGCCAAGGCTCTCATCGGTCGTGGCATCTGGTTTGGGCGCTACGTCGCTTATGTTAGGGCGGCCAGGGCAAACCCTGGCCTGCCTCTTTGCCAACGATGCTGGAAATGGAGCCACCCCACCCCAGCATGCAGAGCTCCACAGACCAAGTGCCCGGTCTGCGCAGGCCCACACCGTAAGGAGCACCATCGTGCCCTTGCAGGATGTTGTAAGGGAAACGCCAAGGCGAACCCTCCCATCCCAGCCACCCCCAAAGGGGCAGCTTGTCCTCACCCAGCTAGGTGTATAAACTGCCGGAAGAATCACACATCCGATGATTGTTGGTGCAACTTTTGGCGACATCGCTTTGACCGTGAGCGGATCAAAGCTCGCTATGACGAGGTGAGTGCGAGGCGTTACTCTTGCTCCCCTCCTAATCACCATCCTGCAGGATGCGGTGGCCAAACGTAAATGAGGGACAGACTTAGATCTACTCCGCAATTGCGCATATTTAGTCAGAATGTTAACCGTAATTGGGGATACATTTTTTTTTTCTTTTTTTTTTTGGGTCAACAATTTATAATGCAGGGCTCGATTGCAGTCTGCGGAGCGGGATACAAACTTGGGTACTACTCTATCTATGCGTTCCCCTCGCCCATCTCCCACCGAGGTCCCCGTTTTAGCCACTTTAGGTGGGCAGTGCCACAGACGTTGGCCTCTCAGCCAGGAAAGGCAATAATCTGGAGGGGGAACCCCCCTCCCAAAGCTAGCCATTAGATTGTCAGCTGGTGCGAAGCGGTCCCCCAGCCACATATCCAACCGAAGTCAGATCAGGCGCAGTGGTGTCAATTCACCGTAAATCCCCCCTTGCGGGAGGAATAACTGTCCGCATACTCCCAGCCAATGAGGATTGACCACCCCAGACGAATGAGGTGGACCATCACCGTGTAATGCACGCGTGACAGTAATGTGGCGGCTGGTTGTTCACCTGGTTATTCACCGGAACTGTCGTAGGCAGGGGGCTAAGGCCCCCCTCGAGCAAATGTGCTGCAAGCACATGCACTCGATAGCAGTTTCCCCCCTGCAGTGGGGAGAACATAAAGGGCAGTGACATTTGTCACCAACCCGACAGCAGCCAGCGGACTGGCGGTGATGGGTGTGGAGTGGAATGCCCCACACAAGTAATGGCATGGCCATCTGTGATGATGACAGCACTGTACTGGGAACAAGGGTTCCCCAGATTTTTTTTTTTTTTTTTGATCAGAATTTATAACGCGGGGCTCAAACGCAGTCCGCGGAGCAGGGTACAAACTTGGGTACTACTCTATCTACGCGTTCCCCTTGCCCATCTCCTACTCAGGTCCCTGTTTTAGCCACTTTAGGTGGGCAGTGCCACAGACGTTGGCCTCTCAGCCAGGAAAGGCAATAATCTGGAGGGGGAGCCCCCCCCTCCCGAAGTTAGCCATTAGATCGCCCGCTGGAGCAAACGGTCCCCCAGCCACATGTCTGACCGAGGCCAGACCAGGCACAGCAGTGTTAATTCACCGTAAATCCCCCCTTGCGGGAGGAATAACCATCTGCGTTTTTCCAGCCAACGAGGATTGACCACCCCAGACAAATGAGGTGGACCATCACTGTGTTGTGCACGAGTGACAGTAACGAGGCAGTTGGTTGTTCACCTGGTTATTCACCATGACTGCCATAAGTAGGGGGCCAAGGCCCCCCTCGAGCAAATGCACACATGTGCATGCACTCGATGACATCGTCCCCCCCGCAGTGGGGGGAAGGTATAGGGAAGCAACGCCATGTCACCATCCCGATAGTGGCCACCAGTTACTTGGTGGCCATGAACGTAGAGGGGGATGGACCCCTGTACTAGTTGCGGCGCTGCTGTCCACGAGGACCTCGAGGACGACGGCGCCGTGCTGGGGACGAGGGTTCCCCAGATTGAGGCTCTGATTGAGCAGTGTGCACCACCGCGTAGGAAGCCCAGAAGGCTGCCAGAGACATGAGATCGAGAGGTGTCGGAACGGCTGCTAGTTCCGCCGACATTGTCTCAGACAGTCGCCAGGTGGTCATGAATAACTCCCAGGCCATTTGGCGCCATGCATTCCTCTCTTCAGGGGGAACAGTGGATGTACGGACGGTACCAATAAACATGGTCATCGCGTCCAGTTGGTGTAGCATGGCATGAGAGGTGGCTTTGATTTCCAACCTCTCATTCACAGATAACGGCACTTCGTCCTCCACCAACTCAGGGATGGGGGGCAAAGGTGGTAATGGGGCAGGGGATGCCTCCAGATAGAAGAGCTCGGCCATGCCGAGCTCCTGTGAATACATGTCCTCGCGTTCGAGACTGCGAGTCCATTGTTTATGTGCGACATGGACGTCCTGCGCCCACAGCACACGGTCTATCGTTTGCCTCGAGGCCAGCTTGGGGCTGCTCTCGGCGTGATTGAGGGCCTCTTGCATAGCAAGAGAGTCCTCATCATCCTCAGGGTAACGCTCCTTGACTTGTTACAACCACTATAAATAGTGGTAAACACCTCTGCTCAACGTTGCCAGCGACGTCGACACTTCAATTTACGTCCGATTTTCGATCGGATTTCACCATCACGAACGCTCTCGGCGTCTCCAGGCCTGCCCTGATTTGCTAAGAGATCCGTCCATCTGATCCCCGGGGATGCCCCGGTCATTGTTTTTGACAATGGCTGCTATTCGTCTCATTCCCCTGTGCTTCGAGGATCCTGGCTAGGTGAGTGGTGTCTATGAAAGAGTAGTCTAGGTCCCTATGGGGGCTTAGAGTGGGTGTGGGATGCCTGCTTCAATGCTCGCCCAAGTCGACGCACTCGTTTAGTTGGGGGAGGTCTGGCTCAGGGGGAGGGACATCGTTACTGGACTGCTGGTCGTCTCTGGGGCTTCCAACCTCCATGCTATGTGAGTCACTACTACTAGGGACAAGCTACACTGACTACCTGTTGGAATACACCGTTGCTAAAAGGGGCCGGGTGACGGTGCCCCCTGATAGCTAGGTCGATGCTCTGGTGGCCGCATTTCACCACCGACTCCTCACCTCCGGTGCTCACTCCTCTGGGGTGTTATGACCCAGGTTCAATCTTCTCCCACCAGGCAACAGGATGCGCGGCCTGTTTGCCCCCTCGGAGCGTTTGGAGGCTGTATCGGGTGGACCTGGAACTGAGATAAGGGGCCATCTGTTATCGACCTTATGCTACGTACTTTGACTGTTATCGTCATTTACCTTTGCTAACTCACTCTCAATGCCCAAACGGCTGAACAGAGACCAAACCACACGCTGGGGCCTTCACGACCCCACCTTGATTACGGGTGACATTGTTGGTGATGATGCCCAAGACTACGACACCCAGTTCTCACAGAATGAACTGGAGGTAGCAGCTGCCCTAGGCAGTTTGAGATCTGTGGGCCGGGGAGGACCTCCCCGACCCTGACGACTACGTGGACTCTCTTGCTAGGCAGGAGGCCCTCACTTACACTGCACGCTGCGTATTTTGATCACTTGCATCATATACCAGTACTAACTTGCTCCTGATGCCCAAGCGGACAACCAGAGATGATCGTTCCAACGATCCTATGCCTCCGGCAGCTGTTCCAGCTTCCTGTGTGGCGATGCCAACAGCTCTAACAGAGCTCCAATCTGGGGAACCCTCGTTCCCAGTACAGTGCTGTCATCATCACAGATGGCCGTGCTGCTACTTGTGTGGGGCATCCTGCTCCACACCCATCACCGCCAGTCCGCTGGCTGCTATTGGGTTGGTGACAAATGTCGCTACCCTTTACGTTCTCCCCGCTGCAGGGGGGAAATTGCTATCGAGTGCATGTGCTGGCAGTGCATTTGCTGGCAGTGCATTTGCTCAAGGGGGGCTTTGGCCCCCTGCTTACGGCAGTTCCGGTGAATAACCAGGTGAACAACCAGCTGCCACATTACTGTTACTCGTGCATGACACGGTGATGGTCCACCTCGTTCATCCGGGGTGGTCAATCCTCGTTGGCTGGCAGTATGCGGATGGTTATTTCTCCCGCAAGGGGGGATTTACGGTGAATTGACACTGCTGCACCTGATCTGACTTTGGTTGGATATGTGGCTGGGGGACCGCTTCGCACCAGCTGACGATCTAATGGCTAGCTTCGGGAGGGGGTCTCCCCCTCCAGATTATTGCCTTTCCTGGCTGAGAGGCCAACGTCTGTGGCACTGCCCGCCTAAAGTGGCTAAAACGAGGACCTGGGTAGGATATGGGTGAGGGGAAGCATAGTTATAGTAGTACCCAAGTTTGTATCCTGCTCCGCACACTGCGATCGAGCCCCGCGTTATAAATTGTTGACCCAAAAAAAAAAAAAAAAATCATCCTCAGGGTCGGAGAGGTCTTCTCCAGCCCATAGATCTCTAACTGCCCATAGGGCAGTAGCTACATCCGGATCATCTTGATCGTACCAGGTGTCGTAGTCTTGGACACCATCGTCATAGATGTCACCCGTAATCAGGGAGGGGTCGTGTAGACCCCAGTGTGGTGTTTGGTCTCTGGTTCGCCGTTTAGGCATAGACAGGAGGTTAGTGCTAGTAGATGATAGTAGAAATCAAGATATGTAGCGTGCCACCGATAACAGTTGGTCCCTTATCTCTATTCCGGGTCCACCCGATACTGCCTCTGAACGCTCCAAGGGGGGGACAGGCCACACATCCTGTAACCCGGTGGGAGAAGATTGAACCCAGGTCATAACACCCTAGAAGAGTGAGCACCGGAGGTAGAGAGTTGGTGGTGAGTAGCGGCCACCAGAGCGTTGACCTAGCCGCCAGGGGGCACCATCGCCCGGCCCCTTTTAACGATGGTGTATTCCAACAGGTAGTCAGTGTAGCATGTCTCTAGTAATAGAAACTCACAGAGCATGGAGGCTGGAAGCCTCCCAGACGGCCAGCAGTCCAGTAAGAACGTCCTTCCCCCTAAGCCAGACCTCCCCCAGCTAAACGAGCGCTTCTACTTGGGCGAGCATTGAAGCAGGCATCCCACACCCACTCTAAGCCCCCATAGGGACCCAGACTACTCTTTCATAGACATCACTCACCTAGCCAGGATCCTCGAAGCCAAGGGGAACGAGACAGATAGCAGTCACTGTTGGAAACAATGACCGAGACATCCCCAGAGATCAGATGGACAGATCTCTTAGTAAATCAGGCCATGCCTGGAGACGCTGAGAGTGTTCGTAATGGTGAGATCCGATCAAAAATCAGATGACAAATGAAGTGTCGACGTTGCGAGCAACATTGAGCAGAGGTGTTTACCACTGTTTATGGTGGTTGTAACAAGTCAAGGAGCATCCTGAGGGTTCCCCAGATTGAAGCTCTGCTAGAGCTATTGGCATCGCCACATAGGAAGCTGGGACAGCTGCTGGAGGCGTAGGATCATTGGAACGATCGTCTCTGGTTGTCCGTTTGGGCATCAGGAGCAAGTTAGTACTGGTATATGATGCTAGTGGTCGAAATACGCAGCATGCAGTGTAAGCAAGGGCCTCCTGCCTAGCAAGAGAGTCCTCATAGTCGTCAGGGTTGGGGAGGTCCTCCCCAGCCCACCGATCTCAAACTGCCTAGGGCAGCTGCTACCTCCAGTTCGTGCTGTGAGAACTGGGTGTCGTAGTCTTGGGCATCATCACCAACGATGTCACCCGTGATCAAGGTGGGGTCGTGAAGGCCGCAGCGTGTGGTTTGGTCTCTGTTCAGCCATTTGGGCATTGAGAGTGAGTTAGCAAAGGTAAATGACGATAACAGTCAAAGTACGTAGCATAAGATCGATAACAGATGGCCCCTTGTCTCAGTTCCAGGTCCACCCGATACAGCCTCCAAACGCTCCGAGGGGGCAAACAGGCCGCGCATCCTGTTGCCTGGTGGGAGAAGATTGAACCTGGGTCATAACACCCCAGAGGAGTGAGCACCGGAGGTGAGGAGTCGGTGGTGAAATGCGGCCACCAGAGCATCGACCTAGCTATCAGGGGGCACCGTCACCCGGCCCCTTTTAGCAATGGTGTATTCCAACAGGTAGTCAGTGTAGCTTGTCCCTAGTAGTAGTGACTCACATAGCATGGAGGTTGGAAGCCCCAGAGACGACCAGCAGTCCAGTAATGATGTCCCTCCCCCTGAGCCAGACCTCCCCCAACTAAACAAATGCATCAACTTGGGTGAGCATTGAAGCAGGCATCCCACACCCACTCTAAGCCCCCATAGGGACCTAGACTACTCTTTCATAGACACCACTCACCTAGCCAGGACCCTCGAAGCACAGGGGAACGAGACAAATAGCAGCCATTGTCAGAAACAATGACCGGGGCATCCCCGGGGATCGGATGGACGGATCTCTTAGCAAATCAGGCCAGGCCTGGAGATGCCGAGAGTGTTCGTGATGGTGAAATCCGATCAAAAATCAGACAAAAATTGGAGTCTCGACGTTGCTACCAACATTGAGCAGGAGTGTTTACCACTGTTTATGGTGGTTGTAACAAGTCAAGGAGCGATTAATTGGGGATACATGGACTCGTTACTGGCAGACCTTATAGACAATTATGATTTGCTGTTTATCCAAGACCCTCCCTGGCAATTAATAAGATATGCCCCTTCTGCCCACAACCAGGAAGGGGAAGAAGTCATAGGCACACCAATGAGCCCCAATTGGGGAACCTTAGTGCGCCTTTCAGGAATTGACTACCCTCCACACGTTGCTGTCTACTTTGCAAACAGTATCGCCAATTTCAGACTGGGTCTCAGACAAGATCTGATCAACGATCGTGACATCCTCTTATTCTCACTGGGGTTAGGGGAAGATGTCATGCTACTCGCTAACGTTTACTCAGACAGCCAACACTCGGCCATCACGCTCTTATTTGAGAACATCATGACGATCCCTCGCTTGCACTTCATGTGCGGCGATTTCAATGTGAGACATGCCTCCTGGGATCCCCAGGGGCCTGAACACTCAATGCATGCTGACCACTTGGTGGAAATGGCGATGGCACTAGGCCTGACTAGAGCCCTTCCAGTAGTGGAAGGGCCCACGCACTTCCCCCCCCAACAGGGCTTTCACCCCACAGTGATAGACCTGATGTTCGTACCTATGGATCTTAGATTCGTATTGTACTGTGAGATTGTACCTGAAGCCAGGGGGACGTCTGACCATGCCCCTCTGACATTAGTGCTACCTGGCCTGGGATCTTTGGTCCCGGTTACCAAGTGGTCCATCAAAAAAGGATCCGAGGAGGAAGCATCATATTGGGATGCTGTCTCCTCTGCTCTAACTCCGTGGCTTGGCTGGCACGGAAATACCTCAGCAGAAATCGATGATGTTGTCTCAGCGATATCAATAATTTTAAACAAGGCATGGGAAGACCATGCCAAGGAATCTCGCCTCGGCAAGTCATCCAAAGGATGGTGGACAGACGAATGCAGCAGTGCTTTAGATGCTTACAGAGCCTCCCGAGATGAAGAGGACTGGAAGCTTTACAGAAAAGTCATGCGACATGCGAAGCGCGACTTTTTTGACGACCGTATCCAGGAAGTGGCTATGATGAACAGACGACCCTGGGACCTTATGTCCTGGGCTCGTCAATGCAACCTCCCGTTGTATGAGGCCATCTCCTATCGGGGTGAACCCTGTAACGATCTGGATTCCCTTTGGGCTGCCCTTGATGGGTCCTACAATGCTGCCTCAGATCGAGTAGTTGATCTGAGCATCCTAGATGAACTTGATCCGGTGCCTGAAAGGGCTTGGATCTCGTTCTCTGTCACAGAAATGAAAGAAGCGCTAAATGCATGTTCTTCCCATTCTGCTCCAGGGCCCGATCATGTTACGTGGTCGCACCTAAAACACTGGTGTAGCAACCCAGAAGTGGCAGGGCTCATCACCCGCATTGCTGAGGCATGCATCACTGCTGGCCATTGGCCAGCTCACTTTAAGGAATCCCTGTCGGTTATCATCCCAAAACCAGGGAAACCCAATTACTCCACCCCAAAGTCATTCAGGCCCATCGTCATCGCTCCTTGACTGGTTACAACCACCATAAACAGTGGTAAACACTCCTGCTTGATGTTGGTAGCAACGTCGAGACTGCAATTCTTGTCCGATTTTTGATCGGATTTCACCATCACAAACGCTCTCGGCGTCTCCAGGCTTGCCCTGATTTGCTAAGAGATCCGTCCATCCGATCCCCGGGGATGCCCCGGTCATTGTCTCTGACAGTGACTGCTATCTGTCTCGTTCTCCTGGGCTTCGAGGATCCTGACTAGGTGAGTGTTGTTTATGAAAGAGTAGTCTGGGTCCCTCTGGGGGCTTAGAGTGGGTGTGGGATGCCTGCTTCAATGCTCGCCCAAGTTGACACACTCGTTTAGTTGGGGGAGGACTGGCTTAGGGAGAAGGGACATTATCACTGGATTGCTGGTCATCTGGGAGGCTTCCAGCCTCCATGCTCTGTAATTTTCTATTACTAGAGACATGCTACACTGACTACCCGTTGGAATACACCATCGTTAAAAGGGGCCGGGCGATGGTGCCCCCTGGCGGCTAGGTCAACGCTCTGGTGGCCGCTACTCACCACCAACTCTCTACCTCCGGTGCTCACTCTTCTAGGGTGTTATGACCCGGGTTCAGTCTTCTCCCACCGGGCTACAGGATGTGCGGCCTGTTTCCCCCTTGGAGCGTTCGGAGGCAGTATCGGGTGGACCCAGAATAGAGATAAGGGACCAACTGTTATCGATGGCACGCTACATATTTTGATTTCTACTATCATCTACTAGCACTAACCTCCTGTCTATGCCTAAATGGCGAACCAGAGACCAAACACCACACTGGGGTCTACACGACCCCTCCCTGATTACGGGCGACATCTATGACGATGGCGTCCAAGACTACGACACCCGGTACAATCAAGATGATCCGGATGTAGCTATTGCCCTATGGGCAGTTAGAGATCTATGGGCTGGAGAAGACCTCTCCGACCCTGAGGATGACGAGGACTCTCTTGCTATGCAAGAGGCCCTCAATTACGCTGAGAGCAGCCCCAAGCTGGCCTCGAGGCAAACGATAGACCATGTGCTGTGGGTGCAGGACGTCCATGTCGCACATAAACAATGGACTCACAGTCTCGAACACGAGGACATGTATTCACAGGAGCTCAGCATGGCCGAGCTCTTCTATCCGGAGGCATCCCCTGCCCCATTACCGCCTTTGCCCCCCATCCCTGAGTTGGTGGAGGACGAAGTGCCGCTATCTGTGAATGAGAGGTTGGAAATTGAAGCCACCTCTCATGCCATGTTACACCAACTGGACGCGATGACCATGTTTATTGGTACCGTCCGTACATCCGCCGTTCCCCCTGAAGAGAGGAACACATGGTGCCAAATGGCCTGGGAGTTATTCACGACCACCTGGCGACTGTCTGAGACAATGTCAGCAGAACTAGCAGCCACTTCGACACCTCTCGATCTCACATCTCCGGCAGCCTTCTGGGCTTCCTATGCGGCGGTGCACACTGCTCAATCAGAGCCTCAATCTGGGGAACCCTCGTCCCCAGCACGGCGCCGTGGTCCTCGAGGTCCTCATGGACAGCAGCGCCGCAACTAGTACAGGGGTCTATCCCCCTCTACATTCACGGCCACCAAGTAACTGGTGGCCACTATCGGGATGGTGACATGGCGTTGCTTCCCTATACCTTCCCCCCACTGCGGGGGGGACGATGTCATCGAGTGCATGCACATGTGTGCATTTGCTCGAGGGGGGCCTTGGCCCCCTACTTATGGCGGTCACGGTGAATAACCAGGTGAACAACCAACCGCCTCGTTACTGTCACTCGTGCACAACATGGTGATGGTCCACCTCATTCATCTGGGGTGGTCAATCCTCGTTGGCTGGAAAAACGCAGACGGTTATTCCTCCTGCAAGGGGGGATTTACGGTGAATTAACACTGCTGCGCCTGGTCTGGCCTCGGTCAGACATGTGGCTGGGGGACCATTTGCTCCAGCGGGCGATCTAATGGCTAACTTCGGGAGGGGGGGGCTCCCCCTCCAGATTATTGCCTTTCCTGGCTGAGAGGCCAACGTCTGTGGCACTGCCCGCCTAAAGTGGCTAAAATGGGGACCTGAGTGGGAACTGGGTGAGGGGAACGTGTAGATAGAGTAGTACCCAAGTTTGTACCCTGCTCCGTGAACTGCGTTTGAGCCCCGCGTTATAAATTCTGATCCAAAAAGAAAGAAAAAAATTCAGGCCCATCGTGCTACTGAACCCTCTGGGCAAATTAGTCGAAAAAATGTTGTCTAGACGACTCCAATTCGACAGTGTTGGACACGAGGCCTTTGAGCAAAATCAGTTCGGAGGTGTCGCCCAGCATTCCACTGAGGACACAGGAATCTACCTTACCCACCTGGTCAGAGCAGGGTGGGCCAAGGGGCTTAAAACAAGTGTTGTCGCATTTGACATCGCTCAGTTCTTTCTCTCCCTGAACCACCAGGTTCTGTTGGAGATCATCTCGCGGTCGGGATTCCCTGCGCAAGTAGTGAATTTCTTCTGGTCATACCTGGTCAGTCGCAAAACAACCTACAAATGGAACGCTTTCTCGTCTGGCTCCTTTGCAGCCGACGTGGGAGTGGGACAAGGGTCTGCTTTGTCCCCAGTCTTATTGGCGTTATATCTGATGCCCATTATGAAGCTCTTCAGAAGAAGCGACATCAGCAGGAATGTCGATCTCATGTCTTACGTGGACGATAGCACCCTCATCGCCCGCTCTGCACAGTTGGAGGACAACCTCCCCCTTCTCAAAGAAGCGTATGGCTGGATTTTCCAGGTGTTCACCTCCCTCGGACTTGTCCTGGAACACGACAAATCCAAAATATTTCACTTCTCAAGGTCGAGGAGATTCACTCCACTACCCATTGATCTGGGCTTTGCCCCCTACACGGGCAATACCCCTCTCAAACCCAAGGTCACCTGGAGGTACCTTGGCTTCTTCTTTGACCGCAAACTCTCCTTCAAGGAGCACACACAGTTCTACTCCACCAAAGCCCTCACCACAGCGAGGGCAATGGGAATGCTCGGCAATTCTGTTAGAGGGCTCACCCCCATGCAGAAACGCCTCCTGTACCGTTCATGCATCGTGCCCATCATGACATATGGATTGAGACTCTGGCACTTCAAAGGCGCTCGCATCAAAGGTGTCATCAAAACATTGGCCCAAGTGCAGTCCATTGCTGCTCGTTGGATCCTTGGTGCATTTCAGACCACTCCTATCGGTGGTCTGGAAAGTATCGCAGGACTGCTGCCTATGCAGCTGTTACTGTGTCGTCTAGTCAATAGGGGAGTATTTTGAACCCCCCTGTTGGCCCCATCACACCCCCTAAGAGCAATCTTAGGGCCCAATCACATTGGCACTACCCACTCTCATGAGCTAGGACTCTGGGGAGGAAACGTGCTCGACACACTCACCCTACAGGGTCCATCTGTCGCTTTGGCTGCAGCTTTGGCCCTTGTACCAGGCGATGAGTTCGACCCCTTTGGGGAAGAAAACACACCCAGGAACAGAGTGAAGGATCTATTCCCCACTCGCTTTTCCTCTCATCGCCTCACCTCCAAGGAGGATGGAGTGAGGAATTCTTACAGGAGTGACCTCAACAAGGCCTGGGCCTCTGCCCAGGTAGAGGATAACACTCTCGTTGTTGCAGTGGACGCTTCGGTGCCCACAGATGCTAAATTTCAAGCTGTCGCCTGCGCTCTTGTCTTCGGACAGGGAGAACAGATAGATCACATTGTCTCAGCTTCTGGGAGGAGAACCCCCCCAGAAGTTGAACTATTTGCTCTCCAATTGGGTGTATCCTCTGCGTGTAGCAGGGGATGCAAAAAGTTGGTAATATTCTTGGATTCTACCATGGGCATCGAGTCCCTAATTTTTTTTTTTTTCTTTTTTTGGGTCAACAATTTATAACGCGGGGCTCGATCGCAGTCCGCGGAGCAGGATACAAACTTGGGTACTACTGTAACTACGCTTCCCCTCACCCATATCCTACCCAGGTCCTCGTTTTAGCCACTTTAGGCGGGCAGTGCCACAGACGTTGGCCTCTCAGCCAGGAAAGGCAATAATCTGGAGGGGGAGCCCCCCCTCCCGAAGCTAGCCATTAACTCGTCCACCAGTGCAGAACGGTCCCCCAGCCACATATCCAACCAAAGTCAGATCAGGCGTGGCCGTGTTAATTCACTGTAAATCCCCCCTTGCGGGAGGAATAACCATCTGCATGCTCCTGGCCAGCGAGGGTTGACCACCCCAGACAAATGAGGTGGACCATCACCGTGCTCCCGCACGAGTGACAGAGATGTGGTAGCTGGTTGTTCACCTGGTTATTCACCGGAACTACCGTGGATAGGGGGCCAAGGCCCCCTTCGAGTAGATGCCAACGAGGGCATACGCTCGATAGCAACGTCCCTCCCGCAGCAGGGAGAAGGTAGAGGGAAGCGACAGACTGCCACTATCCCGATATCGGCCACCAACCAATTGGTGGGCGTAAATGTGGAGGGGTGACACCCCCCTTTCAGTAGCGGCGCTGCTGTGCTCAAGGGCCTCGAGGACAGCGGCATCATGATGAGGACGAGGGTTCCCCATGATGGAGCTCTGCATGAGCTGCCTGCCTAGCCGCGTAGGAAGCCCTGAAGGCTGCCGGTGACGTGAGGTCGAGAGGCAATCCGGCAGCTGCTAGTTCTGCCGACATTGGCTCAGACAATTGCCAGGTGGTCATGAATAATTCCCAGGCCATCTGGCGCCATGTGTTCCTCTCAATGAGCGGAACGGCGGATACTCGGACGGTACCGACGAAGATCGTCATAGCCTCCAGTAAATGTAGAAAGCCATGAGAGGCGGATGTTATATCCACCCTCTCATCTCTCGACAACGGAGGCTCATCCTCCACCAACTCTGGGATGGCAGATGAACCCAGTGATGTGGGGAGGGGCGGCGCAGATTGCTCCTGCTGCCCCTCCGGATAGAGGAGCTCGGTGATGCCGAGCTCTTGATTGTTGTTGGCCTCGAGCCCAAGCTCGAGAGCCAGATCATGCACCTCATTGGCTATCACTTGTGACGCCAAGAAGCGGTTTATCGTCTCCTGTGAGGCTAGCTCGGTGAGACCCGGAATGAATTCGACGTCTCCGCCGGTGGCAGAGCCGTCATTGTCGTCTGGCAGGTCGGAGGAGTCATCCTCCGCCCAAAGATTGTGGAACTGGTTAGCCACATCAGAGTCCCATCCGCTCAAGGAGACATGTCCGAACTCTGGGAGGTAGTTGTCGTCGAAGTCTGCGAAGTCGGCGTTTGTGTATAAGAGGGGGTCGCCATGCGCCGCCTGGTGTCGAGTTCGCGCTCCACGGTTTGTCGAGGGCATTGAGGATGATTTAGCACAAGTAGATGACGGTAGAAGTCAAGATACATAGCGTGATAACGATAACAGACGGTCCCTTATCTCAATTCCGGGTCCACCTGACACAGCCTCCAGACGCTCTGAGGGGGCAGACAGGCCGCAAATCCTGCTGCAGATTGGGAGGGACAATTGAACCCAGTTCCGAACACCTCGAGGGTGTGAGTGCCGGAGGTAGAGAGTCGGTGGTGAGTAGCGGCCACCAGAGCGTTGACCTAGTCACCAGGGGGCACCATCGCCCGGCCCCTTTTAACGATGGTGTATTCCAATGGGTAGTCAGTGTAGCAGGTCTCTAGATGTAGAAACTCATGCAGCATGGAGGTAGGAAGCCTCCCAGACGACCCACAATCCAGTGAATATGTCCCTCCTCCTGAACCAGACCTCCCCCAGCTAAACGAATGCGACGACTTGGGCAAGCGTTGAAGTAGGCATCCCACACCCACTCTAAGCCCCCATAGGGGCCCAGACTACTCTTTCATTGCCAACACTCACCTAACCAGGATCCTCGAAGCCCAGGAGAATGAGACGAATAGCAGACACTGTCAAAAACAGTGACCGGGGCATCCACAGAGATCGGATGGACGGATCTCTTAGCAAATCAGGGCAGGCCTGGAGACGCCGAGAGCGTTCGTGTTGGTGAAATCCGATCGAAAATCGGACAAAAATTGAAGTGTCGACGTCGTGTGCAACGTTGAGCAGAGGTGTTTACCACTATTTATGGTGGTTGTAACAAGTCAAGGAGCGATGTCGAGTCCCTAATTGATCCTAAGCCACATTCTGGGCAAATCTTTGCCCTGGACGCCTGCTGCTCTCTTCGCCCCTGGCTAGCTGGGGACGAGGAGAGAAACGTTACATTCTGGCATGTCCCCTCGAAGTTTGAGTGGAACGTGCACAAGATGGCTCATGATGTAGCTACATCTACCAAGATCTCCGTGGGTAGACACCCATGGACGTCTTTAGACTACCTTGAAAATCAGGTCGAAAAGGCCATTTGTAAGGATTGGCACACCCGGTTCTCAGATCCAGCGTATCGTGGACAGCATTTCTACCAACTCAAAGGAGTAGGTGGAAAACTGGTATTACCCTCGACTCACAAAGGTGGGCCTTGGCTGAAAGTAATGGGAAACAACACTACGTTGACTTCCCATTCAACTCGTATGATCACTGGCCATGCTCCTATAGGGGGGTATCGTCACCATCTCTCCCTCGACGGGGAGTACCAATGTTGGTGCCTCAGTCCCGAGATACAAACTCGAGACCATTTGCTACGCATCTGCCCTAAGGTGGATTGCAAAGAAACTCGTGCAAGCCCAGACTCCGTCGAAGGCTTCCACGAATTTATGGACAATAACCCGGTTCTTGGGTCGTTCAATTCACTTGCGTGGGATCCAGGATAGGTTGTGCGTGCAGGGCATATGACCCTCATCTGGTTCTGGCTAGTGTTATCAGTATGTTGGGGTGGCCATAGGGCGCCAGACGAGTCTGTTAACCCTCATAAAGGGGGCCCACCCGTGTTCAGGAGCAACTGTCAGGGAGGGGGGACACAAAACTAGGTACCGGTTCAGGGAGGCGCTTGAGCGCTTCCAGATCCCCTGTCGGTTATGCGTTACGGCGACTCTGGGCTAGGCGTAGTGTACTTCATTTGTATGTCTCTACCACGGACTGTGATCAGGCGCCACATTATAAACTTTTGACCCAAAAAAAAAGAAAAAAAGAAAAAAATTTAAGGTACCTCCAGGTAACTTTGGGTTTGAGGGGGGTATTGTCCATGTAAGGAGCAAAGCTGAGGTCAATGGGTAAGGGAGTGAATCTCCTTGCCCTTTTTTTTTTTTTTGGGGTCAACAATTTATAACGCGGGGCTCAATCGCAGTCCGCGGGTCAAGATACAAACAAGGTACTACTAAGACTACGCATTCCCTATGTCCGCATCCCACACCAGGTCCCTTGCAGAAGCCACGTTACGGCGGGCGTACCAGCATTGTCCTCTCAGACAGGAAAGGCAATAATCTGTAGGGGAGGGGCCCCCCCTACAAAGGCTAGCCGTTAGTTCGCCGTCTGGTGCTATCTCGGTCCTCCCGGCCACATATCCAACCGAAGTCAGATCAGGCGCAAGCAGTGTCAGTTCACCGTAAGTCCTCCCTTGTGGGAAGAGTAACCGTCTTTCACCAGACAACGAGGATTGACCACCCCAGGTGAGTGAGGTGGACCATCACTGTGTCCATGCACAAGTGACAGTGACGAGGCAGCTGGTTGTTCACCAGAACTGCCATAGCTGGTTATTCACCGGAGCTACTGTAAGTAGAGGGGTCAAGGCCCCCCCTCAAGCATATGCTACTCTGAGCATGCACTCGATGACATCATCCCCCCCGCAGTGGGGGGAAGGTAAAGGGTGGCAACGTATTGTCACCATCCCGACAGCAGCCCTGGTGGGTGGTGAAGAGAAGGGGGGGTCCCCTTCTTCAAGCTCGGCGTGGTCGTTGGCGAGGCCCACGAGGACGATGCCGCCGTTCCGGGGACAAGGGTTCCTCGGTTGGAGGCTCTGCCGCCGGTGGAGCAGACTGAGCCACCTGCATCGCCGCATAGGAAGCCTGAAAGGCTGCCGGAGACGTAAGGTCGAGGGGAGCTGATGCCGCGCGAAGTGACTCCATCATGCTCCCTGAAAATTGCCAGGTGGTGGTGAAGAGCTCCCACGCCATCTAACGCCAAGAGTTCCTGTTGTTGAGAGGAACTGCGGACACTCGGACGGTACCTACAAAGGAGGTCATCATGTCCAGTAAATGCAACATGGCATCAGAGGTGGCTTCAATTTCCAGCCTCTGATCCCTAGATAGCGGCACTTTGTCCTCCACCAACTCGGGGATGGGGGGCCAAGGCGGTAGCGGGGCAGGGGATGCCCCCGGATAAAGGAGCTCAGCGATGCCGAGCTCCTGTGAATATATATCCTCCTTAGGGAGGCTACGAGCCCAGCGCTTGTGTTCGACGTCGACACCAAGTGCCCATCGTACACAATCGATCATTTTCCTCGAGGAGAGCCTTGGCCCCCCCTCGGCAAAAAGGAGAGCCTCTTGCATGGCAAGAGAGTCGTCGTCGTCATCATCGTTAGGGTCGGAGAGGTCTTCCCTGGCCCATAGATCTCTAGCTGCCTTGAGAGCAGCTGCTACCTCCGATTCATCTTGCACGAACCGGGTGTCGTAGTCTTGGACGCCATCATCAAAGATGTCGCCCGTGATCGAAACGGGGTTGCGTAGACCCCGATGTGGTGGTTGGCCTCTGGTTCGCCGTTTGGGCATTGAGAGTGTGTGTGTTAGTGCTAGTAGATGATGGTAAGAATCAAAATGCGCAGCGTGGAATCGATAACGGCTGGTCCCTTATCTACATTCTGGGTCCACCCGATACAGCCTCCGAACGCTCCGAGGGGGCGAGCAAGCTGCACATCCTGCTGCCTAGTGGGAGAAGATTGAACCTGGGTCATACCACCCTATAAGAGTGAGCACCAGAGGTAGAGGGATGGTGGTGAGAAGCGGCCACCAAGGTGTAGGCCTAGCCGCCAGGGGGCACCATCACCCGGCCCCTTTTAGCAATGGTGTATTCCAACGGGTAGTCAGTGTAGCATGTCTCTAGTAGTAGAAACTCACACAGCATGGAGGGAGGAAGCCTCGAAGACGACCAGCAGTCCAGTAAGAACATCCTTCCCCCTAAGCCAGACCTCCCCCAGCTAACCGAGTGCTTCTACTTGGGTGAGCGTTGAAGCAGGCATCCCACACCCACTCTAAGCCCCTAGGGACCCAGACTACTCTTTCATAGACATCACTCACCTAGCCAGGATCCTCGAAGCCAAGGGGAACGAGACAGATAGCAGTCACTGTTGGAAACAATGACCGAGACATCCCCGGAGATCGGATGGACAGATCTCTTAGCAAATCAGGCCAGGCCTGGAGGCGCCGAGAGCGTTCGTGATGGCGAAATCCGATCGAAAATCGGACATAAATTGAAGTGTCGACGTCGCTGGCAACGTTGAGCAGAGGTGTTTACCACTGTTTATAGTGGTTGTAACAAGTCAAGGAAGCGCGATGAAATCTCCTCGCCCTTGAGAAGTGGAATATTTCAGACTTGTCATGTTCAAGGACAAGTCCGAGGGAGGTGAATGCCTGGAAGACCCAGCCATACACTTTTTTGAGAAGGGGGAGGTTATCCTCCAACTGTGGAGAGCGGGTGATGAGGGTGCCATCGTCCACATAGGACATGAGATCAACATCTCTGCTGATTTTGCTTCTTCTGAAGAGTTTCATAATGGGTGTCAGATATTAAGACTGGGGACAGGGTGGAGCCTTGTCCCACTCCCACGTCGGCTGCAAAGGAGCCAGACGAGAAAGCGTTCCATTTGTAGGTCATTTTGCAACCGACCAGGTATGAATGGAAGAAATTCACTACTTGCACAGGGAATCCCGACCGCGAGATGATCTCCAGCAGAACCTGGTGGTTCAGGGAGGGAAAGAACTGAGCGATGTCAAATGCGACAACACTTGTTTTAAGCCCCTTGGCCCACCCTGCTCTGACCAGGTGGGTAAGGTAGATTCCTGCGTCCTCAGTGGAACGCTGGGCGACACCTCTGAACTGATTTTGCTCAAAGGCCTCATGTGCGACACCGTCGAATTGGAGTCATCTAGACAACATTTTTTCGACTAATTTGCCCAGAGTGTTCAGGAGCACGATGGGCCTGAACGACTTTGGGGTGGAGTAATTAGGTTTCCCTGGTTTTGGGATGATAACCGACAGGGATTCCTTAAAGTGAGCCGGCCAATGGCCAGCAGTGATGCACGCCTCAGCAATGCGGGTGATGAGCCCTGCCACTTCTGGGTTGCTACACCAGTGTTTTAGGTGCGACCACGTAACATGATTGGGACCTGGAGCGGAATGGAAAGAACACGCATTTAGCGCTTCTTTCATTTCCGTGATGGAGAATGGGATCCAGGCCCTTTCAGGCACCGGATCGAGTTCATCAAGAATGCTCAGATCGACTACTCAATCTGAAGCAGCATTATAGGACCCATCAAGGGCAGCCCAGAGGGAATCCAGATCGTTGCAAGGTTCTCCCCGATAGGAGATTGCCTCGTACGACAGGAGGTTACGTTGACGAGTCCAGGACATCAAATCCCAGGGTCGTCTATTCATCATAGCCACTTCTTGGATATGGTCGTCGAAGAAGTCGCGCTTTGCCGATCGCATGACTTTCCTGTAATGCTTCCAGTCCTCCTCATCTTGGGAGGCTCTGTAAGCATCTAAGGCACCACTGCATTCATCTGTCCACCAGCCTTTAGACGGACGACTTGCCGAGGCAAGATTCCTTGGTGTGGTTTTCCCATGCCTTGTTTAAAATCGTTGATATTGCCGAGATGACATCATCGATTTCCGCCGAGGTATTTCTGTGCCAGCCAAGCCACGGAGTTAAAGCGGAGGAGACAGTATCTCGATATGATGCTTCCTCCTTGGATCCTTTTTTGATGGACCACTTGGTAACCGGAACCAAAGATCCCGGGCCAGGCAGCACTAATGTCAGGGGGGCGTGGTCAGATGTCCCTCTGGCTTCAGGCACTATCTCATAGTACAATACAAATCTAAGATCCATAGGTACAAACATCAGGTCGATCACCGTGGGGTGAAGGCCCTGTTGAGGGGGGAAGTGGGTGGGCCCCTCCACTACTGGTAGGGCTCTAGTCAGGCCTAATGCCGTGGCCATTTCCACTAAGTGGTCAGCATGGATCGAGTGTTCAGGCCCCTGGGGATCCCAGGAGGTGTGCCTCACATTAAAATCGCCACACATGAAGTGTAATTGTGGGATCGTCATGACGTTCTTGAATAGGAGTGTGATGGCTGAGTGTTGGCTATCTGAATAGATGTTAGCAAGTAGCGTGACGTCCTCTCCTATTCCCAGTGAGAACAAGAGGATGTCACGATTGTCGATCAGATCTCGTCTGAGACCCAGTCTTAGATTAGCAATTCTGTTTGCGAAATAAACAGCCACACGTGGAGGGGAGTCAATTCCTGATGGGCACACTAAAGTTCCCCAATTTGGGCTCATTGGTGCGTCTATAACTTCCTCCCCTTCCCTGTTGTGGGCAGAAGGGGCATGTCTTATTAATCACCAAGGAGGCTCTTGAATGAAAAGCAGGTCATAGTCATCTACAAAATCTGCCAGTAACGAGTCCATGTAACCCCAATTTCTGTTTACATTTTGACTAAATACAGCGCTCCTTGACTTGTTACAACCACCATAAATAGTGGTAAACACCTCTGCTCAACGTTGCATGCGACGTCGACACTTCAATTTTTGTCCGATTTTTGATCGGATTTCGCCATCACGAACGCTCTCGGCATCTCCAGGCCTGCCCTGATTTGCTAAGAGATCCGTCCATCCGATCTCTGTGGATGCCCCGGTCACTGTTTTTGACAGTGTCTGCTATTCGTCTCGTTCTCCTGGGCTTTGAGGATCCTGGTTAGGTGAGTGTTGGCAATGAAAGAGTAGTCTGGGCCCCTATGGGGGCTTAGAGTGGGTGTGGGATGCCTACTTCAACGCTTGCCCAAGTCATCGCATTCGTTTAGCTGGGGGAGGTCTGGTTCAGGAGGAGGGACATATTCACTGGATTGTGGGTTGTCTGGGAGGCTTCCTACCTCCATGCTGCGTGAGTTTCTACATCTAGAGACCTGCTACACTGACTACCCATTGGAATGCACCATCATTAAAAGGGGCCGGGCGATGGTGCCCCCTGGTGGCTAGGTCAACGCTCTGGTGGCCGCTACTCACCACCGACTCTTTACCTCCGGCACTCACACCCTCGAGGTGTTCGGAACCGGGTTCAATTGTCCCTCCCAATCTGCAGCAGGATTTGCAGCCTGTCTGCCCCCTCAGAGCATCTGGAGGCTGTGTCGGGTGGACCCGGAATTGAGATAAGGGACCGTCTGTTATCGTTATCACGCTACGTATCCTGACTTCTACCGTCATCTACTTGTGCTAAATCATCCTTGATGCCCTCTACAAACCGTAGAGCGCGAACTCGACACCAGGCGGCTCATGGCGACCCCCTCCTATACACAAACGCCGACTTTGCAGACTTCGACGACAACTACCTCCCAGAGTTCGGACACGTCTCCCTGAGCGGATGGGACTCTGATGTGGCTAACCAGTTCCACAATCTTTGGGTGGAGGATGACTCCTCTGACCTGCCAGACGATGATGACGGCTCTGCCACCGGCGGAGACGTCGAATTCATTCCGGGTCTCACCGAGCTAGCCTCGCAGGAGACGATAAACCACTTCTTGGCATCACAAGTGATAGCCGATGAGGTGCATGATCTGGCTCTCGAGCTTGGGCTCGAGGCCAACAATAATCAAGAGCTCGGCATCGCCGAGCTCCTCTATCTGGAGGGGCAGCAGGAGCAATCTGCGCCGCCCCTCCCCACATCACCGGGTTCATCCGCCATCCCAGAGTTGGTGGAGGATGAGCCTCCATTGTTGAGAGATGAGAGGGTGGACATAACGTCCACCTCTCATGGCTTTCTACATTTACTGGAGGCTATGACGATTTTTGTCGGTACCGTCCGAGTATCCGCCGTTCCGCTCATTGAGAGGAATGCATGGCGTCAGATGGCCTGGGAGTTATTCACGACCACCTGGCGATTGTCTGAGCCAATGTCGGCAGAACTAGCAGCTGCCGGATTGCCTCTCGACCTCACGTCACCGGCAGCCTTCAGGGCTTCCTACACGGCTAGGCAGGCAGCTCATGCAGAGCTCCATCATGGGGAACCCTCGTCCCCATCACGACGCCGCCGTCCTCGAGGTCCTCGAGCACAGCAGCGCCGCTACTGAAAGGGGGGTGTCACCCCCCCACACCTACTCCCACCAATTAGTTGGTGGCCGATATCGGGATAGTGGCAGTTTGTCGCTTCCCTCTACCTTCTCCCTGCTGCGGGGGGGACGTTGTTACCGAGCGTATGCCCTCGACGGCATCTGCTCGAAGGGGGCCTTGGCCCCCTATCCACGGTAGTTCCGGTGAATAACCAGGTGAACAACCAGCTACCACATCTCTGTCACTCGTGCGGGAGCGCAGTGATGGTCCACCTCATTCGTCTGGGGTGGTCAGTCCTCGCTGGCCAGGAGCATGCAGACGGTTATTCCTCCCGCAAGAGGGGATTTACAGTGAATTAACACGGCCACGCCTGATCTGACTTTGGTTGGATATGTGGCTGGGGGACCGTTCTGCACTGGTGGACGAGTTAATGGCTAGCTTCGGGAGGGGGGGCCCCCCTCCAGATTATTGCCTTTCCTGGCTGAGAGGCCAACGTCTGTGGCACTGCCCACCTAAAGTGGCTAAAACGAGGACCTGGGTAGGATGTGGGTGAGGGGAAGCGTAGTTACAGTAGTATCCAAGTTTGTATCCTGCTCCGCGGACTGCGATTGAGCCCCGCGTTATAAATTGTTGACCCAAAAAAAAAAAAAAAAACAAACGTCCTCCTCGGAGGCGACAACGTCCATAGCTATGGATAGGTTACCAGCATGCATCGATGCGGACTGGGCCACTAGTTTAGAGTGGTGCAGACTGAGAGTGGCCCAGACATGGTCCAGGAAGTCAGCAGGGTTCATCTCCACTCCAAGGAGGGGACGAACGTAGACCAGGACCTGTCGTCTCGACGGTCCATGGACAGTAGGTGATGGCTTTGTAGCCTTCGGTTTAGAGGGACCAACATGCTGCTGTATGTCAGCCAGCTTGTCGGTTGGAAGTTCAGGGAAGGGCTTGGCTAGATGCACAAGGCCATCCATGGATGTGTTAGGTGTTCGCCCCCCAGGGAAGCGAGCGACCTGAGCAAAGGTCCCCCTGCCCGAAGGCCTGGTAGACCAGTTCACAGGGGAAGGTGGTCCTTGACCCCATGATGAAGAGACACCCCCTGCTGAGGGTTTAGGAAGAGGTCGAGCCCCTTTCGGGCCTCGAGTCCTTGCTGATTTGTGAGGGGGGCAATGCCCATCCCATCCCTACAGATAGTCCGTCCTTGGGACGTCATTGGGATCGTTGGTGACAGTGCCCGACCTAGGTCGTTTACTGCCCCCAACCATGCTATCTATTGCTCCCTGGAGCGTAGCGCTTCCCGAGTTGCGATCGAGACCAGCCTCGGCAGCTGCTACCAGCACCGAGCCCAGTTGTTCCACGATAAGCTGCCATTCCTCAGCAGTAGGTCGTCTGGATCCTGTCCTGTTCAGAACCATCCAGAATCCTTTGGCATATTCCCCCAAGTCTTTGGCAAAGGTCTGGGGTCCACTCCAGTCATCGCTAGCCATCTCCGTGTCCTGAATGACATGGGGGGAAAGGTTATCAGCCACTTCATCAGCCCACTGCGAGGCAGGTGTGGAAGGGGTAGCAGGAGGTGCAGGAGACGCCGTAGCATCCCTGGAAGATAGCGCTGGCACACTGAATCGTTGTGCTTGCGGTGTGATGATGCACGCCCCATAGGGGGAGGGGGTTGCAGAGCCTCTTTGGGTCCTATGTGGGCCCACTGAGGGAGCGTTTGGTGTGGATCTGCAGCTCGAAGAGAGCCGCAGGGAATCAATTGGGTCGTCGCCAGGAGTTCTGGGCATACTGGATTTGGAAGGTCTCCCCTTGTCCATCGCCTCACCCGATCTCCCCCCTCTTCTAGAAAACGTTTCAGACATGCATTGGTAAGACGCTAGTTATACCGGATCGCTGAGATCGAGGACAGATTGAGCTACAAAAGTTGAAAACGGTGTCGACGAGGATTTTTGTGGCTGTGCATGTCACGGTAAGCAGACAAGAAGCGACTCTAAGCCCCCATAGGGACCTAGACTACTCCTTCATAGACACCACTCACCTAGCCAGGATCCTTGAAGCCAAGGGGAATGAGACAGATAACAGCCAGTGTTGAAAACAGTGACCGGGGCATCCACGGGGATCGGATGGACAGATCTCTTAGCAAATCAGGCCAGGCCTGGAGACGCCGAGAGCGTTCGTGATGGTGAAATCCGATCAAAAATCGGACGAAAATTGGAGTCTCGATGTTGCTACCAACATTGAGCAGGAGTGTTTACCACTATTTATGGTGGTTGTAACAAGTCAAGGAGCATTGGGCAGGGATGGCCTTGGCTAAACGCACAAGACCATCCATGGAAGTGTTAGGTGTTTGCCCCCCAGGGAAGTGAGCAACCTGAGCAAAGGTCCCCTTGCCCGAAGGCCTGGTCGACCAGTTCACGGGGGGAGGTGGTCCTCGACCCCATGATGAAGAGACGCCCCCTGCTGGGGGTTTAGGAAGAGGTCAAGCCCCTTTTGGGCCTCCGGTCCTCGCAGATTTGTGAGGGGGGGGGCGTTGCCCATCCCATCCCTCCAGATAGTCCGTCCTTGGGACGTCATTGGGATCATTGGTGACAGTACCTGACCTCGGTCGTTTACTCCCTCCAGCCATCCTATCCAGGGCTCTTCAGAGCGTAGCGCTTCCCGAATCGCGATCTAAGCCAGCCTCGGCAGCTGCTACCACCACCGAGCCCAGCTGTTCCACTATAGTCTGCCGTTCCTCAGCAGTTGGTCGTCTAGAACCCGTTCTGTTCAGAACAACGCGGATTCCTTCAGCGTATTCCCCCAAGTCTTTTGCAAAGGTCTGGGGCCCACTCCAGTCATCGCTTGCCATCTCCATGTCCTGAATGACAGGGGGGGAATAGGTATCAGCCACTTCATCAGCCCACTGCGAAGCAGGTGTGGAAGGGGTAGCAGGAGGTGCAGGAGATGCAGTAGCATCCCTGGAAGATAGTGCCAGCACACTGAATCGTTGTGCCTGCGGAGTGACGATTCCTGCCCCATAGGGGGAGGGGGTTGGAGAGCCTCTTTGGGTCCTATGTGGACCCACTGAGGGTGCATTCTGTGTGGATCTGCAGCTCAAAGAGAGCCGCAGAGAGTCAATTGGGTTGTCACCAGGAGTTCTGGGCATACCGGATCTGGAGAGTCTCCCCTCATCCATTGCCTCACCCGATCTCCCCCCTCTTCTACTGAAAGATTCTGACATGCATTGGTAAGATGCTAGTTATACCGGATCACGTGGATCGTAGACGGATGGAGCTGCAAATTGAGAAAACAGTGTCGACAAAAATTTTCTGTGGCTGTGCACATTGCAGTAGGAAGACAAGAAGCGATGACTGACTATCCACTTGGAATACTCCATTTTTTTTTTTTTTTTTTGGGTCAACAATTTATAACGCGGGGCTCGATCGCAGTCCGCGAAGCATGATACAAACTTGGGTACTACTGTAACTACGCTTCCCCTCGCCCATATCCTACTCAGGTCCTCATTTTAGCCACTTTAGGCAGGCGGTGCCACAGACGTTGGCCTCTCAGCCAGGAAAGGCAATAATCCAGAGGGGGAGCCCCCCCCTCCCGAAGCTAGCCATTAGATCGCCCCCTGGAGCAAAACGGTCCCCCAGCCACATGTCCAACCGAGGTCAGACCAGGCACAGCAGTGTTAATTCACCGTAAATCCCCCCTTGCGGGAGGAATAACTGTCTGCATATTTCCAGCCAGCGAGGATTGACCACCCCAGGCGAATGAGGTGGACCATCACCGTGTTGTGCATGAGTGACAGTAACGAGGCGGATGGTTGTTTACCTAGTTATTCACCATAACTGCCGTAGGTGGGGGGCCAGGGCCCTCCTCGAGCAAATGCGAGCAAGTGCATGCACTCGATGACATTGTCCCCCCTGCAGCGGGGGGAAGGTATAGGGAGGCGACACCATGTCACCATCCCGATAATGGCCACCAGTTGGTACTTGGTGGCCATGAATGTAGAGAGGGATAGGCCCCTGTACTAGTTGCAGCGCTGCTGTCCACGAGGACCTCAAGGACGACGGCGCCGTGCTGGGGATGAGGGTTCCCCAGATTGAGGCTCTGATTGAGCAGTGTGCATCGCCGCATAGGAAGCCCGGAAGGCTGCCAGAGACGTGAGATCGAGAGGTGTCGGAATGGCTGCTAGTTCTGCCGACATCGTCTCAGACAGTCGCCAGGTGGTCGTGAATAACTCCCAGGCCATTTGGCGCCATGCGTTCCTCTCTGCAGGGGGAACGGCTGACATACGGACGGTACCAATGAACATGGTCATCGCGTCGAGTTGGTGTAGCATGGCATGAGAGGTGGCTTCAATTTCCAACCTCTCATTCACAGATAGCGGCACTTCATCCTCCACCAACTCAGGGATGGGGGGCAAAGGCGGTAACGGGGCAGGGGATGCCTCTGGATAGAAGAGCTCAGCAATGCCGAGCTCCTGTGTATACATGTCCTCGCATTCGAGACTGCGAGTCCATCATTTATGTGCGACATGGATGTCCTGCGCCCACAGCACATGGTCTATTGTTTGCCTCAAGGCAAGCTTGGGGCTGCTCTCGGCGTAATTGAGGGCCTCTTGCATAGCAAGAGAGTCCTCGTCATCCTCAGGGTCAGAGAGGTCTTCTCCAGCCCATAGATCTCTAACTGCCCTTAGGGCAGTAGCTACATCCGGATCGTCTCGATCGTACTGGGTGTCGTAGTCTTGGACATCATCATCATAGATGTTGCCCATGATCAGGGAGGGGTTGTGTAGACCCCAGCATGGTGTATGGTCTCTGGTTCGCCGTTTAGGCATAGAGAGGAGGTTAGTGCTAGTAGATGATAGTAGAAATCAAAATACGTAGCATGCCATCGATAACAGTTGGTCCCTTATCTCTATTCCGGGTCCACCCGATACTGCCTCCGAACGCTCTGAGGGGGAAACAGGCTGCACATCCTGTAACCCAGTGGGAGAAGATTGAACCCGGGTCATAACACCCCAGAGGAGTGAGCACCAGAGGTAGATGGATAGTGGTGAAAAGCGGCCACCGAGGTGTAGGCCTAGCTGCCAGGGGGCACCATCGCCCGGCCCCTTTTAACGATGGTGTATTCCAACGGGTAGTCAGTGTAGCATGTCTCTAGTAGTAGAAACTCACAGAGCATGGAGGCTGGAAGCCTCCCATACGACCAGCAATCCAGTGATAATGTCCCTCCTCCCTGAGCCAGACCTCCCCCAACTAAACGAGTGTGTCGACTGGGCGAGCGTTGAAGCAGGCATCCCACACCCACTCTAAGCCCCCAGAGGGACCCAGACTACTCTTTCATAGACAACACTCACCTAGTCAGGATCCTTGAAGCCCAGGAGAATGAGACAGATAGCAGTCACTGTCAGAGACAATGACCGGGGCATCCCCGGGGATCGGATGGATGGATCTCTTAGCAAATCAGGGCAAACCTGGAGACGCCGAGAGCGTTCGTGTTGGCGAAATCCGATCGAAAATCGGACCAGAATTGAAGTCTTGACATTGCTACCAACATCGAGCAGGAGTGTTTACCAGTTTATGGTGGTTGTAACAAGTCAAGGAGCGGCCGTTGGAATACTCCATTGTTAAAAGGGGCCAGGTGACAGTGCCCCCTGGTGTTAGGAAACCACCCCATTATCTAATAAACTTTCATTTTTTATTTTATTATGTCGAATTATGCTACATGAATGCCAAATGACACTACATTTTGATAGCGTGAGAATTTTATTTTGCATGCATCACAATGTACATGCATGTACGAGTGCATCGGTAACAACAATGTACAATATATGTAACATAGTATATAAACCCTAAATATGCCTAGGGGACCCCAGTTGTGTTCTCTTAGGTATTCCACCTACGTTTTTGGTGTGAAAGGCCTATCTCAACAAACTTACCTATTAATAACCCCTCACATCAAAACCATCAATTTCCCCATCATGTGCATGGATCCCGCCTCCTTCTTGTAGAGAGAACTCGCATGGTCTTAGCTAGCAGATAGTGGGTGTTGCCCTAACAGAAGAACACAACTTCCCATATCAGTGCGCCTTCTCTTACTTGCGCATATGTCATTGTTTCACTGTGCCACATCCGATTACTCATCCTTTCAGCACGAGCCGGAAGTACTTGTATATACGTAATCTACCTTTTCTTTCGTAAGCCGACGCCAGGCCTCGCCTTACATTGCGACTGCCAGTGATCGAGAGGCAGCGCTCGTCATTAGGACAGCTGCAACCAGACAACTGATCGGATCTGGTTTAGTTATGATTTACATTACTCTATTCGGACGACTATTTTAGTTACAAGCCAAATTCAGTGATATCTCCGAGATCAGGCACTGTTGGAAGGATTGTTGATCTGAAGTGTCAAAATAGGCGCCTGACGAACGATGAACCATTGACCAACCTCGACAAACCTTATCACGTGACCCGTAGACATTTGGAGAGGTCTCGAAGTAAAATTTTGAATTTGTCGAAGAAGTGATTCATCACAGATTCTACAATTATGTCCAAACCTTCAACTTCTAATCCCGGTCCTAATCCTGTTCCCATACCAGCACTAGAGGCAAAAATTGATGCTCTCACAGCGCAAATGTCGCAATTAGTGTCAGTATTAGCAGCATCACAGCCCAGACAAGTGGAAGTACAGCCAGAGATGACAGGAGAAAGAGATGATGAGATGGAGGAGATGGTGGAGTGGATATCGCAGGAGGATGAGATGGTGGAGAAATCCGGAAATGGAAAAGCGTGCTTACCTAAGTATGCACCCCCACAAATCTTTGACGGTACCATGGAGAATACAAAATCCTTCATCAGCTCTATAGTATTGTACATCCATGGGAGGAAGCCCAAGTTTTGTACAGCCAAGTCTAGGATTATGTTTGCTCTCTCATACATTCAGGGGGGGAAAGCACAGTTCTGGAGAAATGAGGCTATTAATCAAATTGCCATAGGAAATAAACCATTTGCAACCTTCAAGGAATTTCTGGAGAGATTGGAGGCACAGTTTGGAGACCCTAATCCAAAGGCGACAGCCAATGCTAAATTAAAGACCATGCGCCAAGGTTCCTTAACGGCCGATGAATTTATTTTGCAGTTCAAAGCAGAAGCTTCGCAAACGGACATGGGAGAAGCCACGTTGGTAGAGTTTTTGAAAGCAGGATTAAATCCCTCTTTATTCAAGTCTATCTACTGACTACCTTCTATGCCAGAGAAGTTGGACGAGTGGTATAATTGGGCAATGCGCCTTGACCGGCAATATTGGCAGGAACAGGCGGAGTCAAAGTTGATGTATGGAAGTAGTAAATTTGGAAAGTCATCAGGAGGAAAGTCCAAGAAAGGAAAGGCGCCTCAGGCACAAGCTCCGAGGGCACAGCCACTGGCCATGGCAGTGACACCTATAGTTACGGAGTCGGCAGCACCAGCAGAGGCAATGAAGGTTGATCAAGTGGGGAGATGAGCCCCACTTAAATGTTTTAACTGTGGGCAGTTAGGACACATTCCTAAGTATTGCAAGCAGAAGAGAAAGATCAGGGGAGCTACAATTGAGGAAGTGAAGCAGGAGGAAGGCAAGCAGGAGAATTTTGTGGAAGAGTCCCAGTGAAGGTTTCCCCATTGGTGACCCAGAATTGTTACAATGTATTAGTATCTGAGGAAACCCAGAGTAAATCAGAAAAGGAAATCGAGGAGGAGTACAACTGTTGCAAATCATGCAACAAAGAAAATTGTCACATGTCATTTCCGAAAACCCCTAAATTCTTTATTTGCTCTGCACGAATAGAACCCGAAATCACCTTGACTGTGGGACTGAAGACAGTGGACACACATGCAGCTATTGATGTGGAAGCGTTGCTTGACAGTGGTGCTACAGGATTATTTATTAATCGATCCTTAATTACTGGAAACAGTATTAACACATGCAAGCTGGCGCAACCTATAATGGTGTACAATATTGATGGAACAGTCAATCGTGGAGGAACTATCAAGGAGGAGGTGACTATGGTACTAAAGTATCAGGAGCATCAGGAGCGAGCCGTATTCAAAGTGTGCGCGATCTTGGGAAAACTGATCTAATAATAGGATGTCTGTGGTTATGGAAGCATAATCCCAAAATTGATTGGAAAACTGGGAAAGTACAAATGACTCGTTGTCCTAAGGAATGTAATGTGTATGGGAGGAAGATGAAGAAAGAAAAAAGGAAAAAGAAAGAGAAAGAACGTCCGAGGAAGTATTCTGTTACGATGGAGGAAGTGGAGGATGAGGAAATGCCAAATGGGGAAGTTCCGATCATGATCAAGAAAGAAGAGCAGAAGCAAACCTTTAGAGCAGTTCGTGGAGGACAGTCATGGGATAAGAATATCTTGAAGGTGGAGAAGCCAGTGGAGGAATGGGTGCCAAAAGTGTATCATGAACATTTGTCAGTGTTCCAAAAGAAGGAGTCTGAGCGAATGCCGGTGCAGAAGCCATGGGATCATGCAATTGAGATGAAGCCAGGGTTTGTGCTGAAGAAGTCGAAGGTATATCTGTTATCTCTGATGGAACAAGAAGAAGTGGATGCATTCCTGAAGGAGCAATTGCGCAAAGGATACATACAACCTTCAAAATCACTGCAGACGTCACCAATATTCTTTGTGCCCAAAAAAGACCAAAGGAAGAGGATGTGTACCGATTATAGGTATCTGAATGAGTGGACAGTGAAGAACGCGTACCCCCTGCCATTGATCTCAGAAATAATTGATAAGGTGGGAAAAGCCAAGGTCTTTACAAAATTGGATTTACGATGGGGATACAACAATGTACAAATAAAGAAAGGAGATGAGTGGAAGGCTGCATTTGCCACGCATTGAGGATCCTTCGAGCCGCTTGTCATGTTTTTTGGGATGACTAATAGTCCCCCGACCTTTCAAAATATGATGAACGACATTTTCAAGGACATAATAGACAAAGGCGTGGTGATAATATTTATTGATGACATTCTGATATTCATGGAGGATGAAGAGAATCATGAAGCGATAGTGCAAGAGGTGTTACGGAGGTTGGCGGAGAATGATCTATTTTTGAAACCAGAGAAGTGTGTGTTTGGGGCAAGCAAGATCAAGTTCCTAGGATTATTGATCAGCCCTGACGGGATCAAAATGGATCTGATCAAGGTACAGGCGATCACAGATTGGCCTGCGCCCATCTGTGTCAAGGAGGTTCAAGCCTTCTTGGGACTCACAAATTATTATTGTTGCTTTGTGCACAATTTTTCTAAAATTGCCACACCCTTACATAACCTTATGCGAAAGGGAGTAGTGTGGAGGTGGGGAGAGCAGCAGCAGGCAGCATTTGAGGAGTTGAAGAGGAAGTTTGGGGAGGGACCAATATTAGCCCCAGTAGATTTCACACGCCCTTTGCGAGTGGAATCTGATGCATCCGATTTTGCTACTGGAGCGGTATTATCAATGCTGTGCGAAGATGACAAATGGCATCCTTGTGCATACTTGTCAAAAGGGTTGAATGATGTGGAGAGGAATTATGATGTGGAGAGGAATTTTGATGTGCATGACAAAGGGATGTTGGGGATAATACGAGCATTGGAGGTGTGGAGGCATTATTTGGAGGGATGTACACATCAAATTGAGATCTGGATGGATCATCAAAATCTGCAATACTTCATGTCCGCTAAAAAGCTTAATCGCTGGCAAGCACGTTGGGCACTATTCCTATCGCGTTTCAACTTTCACTTGGTCCATGAAGTGGGAAGCTTAATGAGGAAAGCAGATGCCTTATCCAGACATATTGATCATAAAAGGGGGGGGTGGAGGAGGACAATAAAAATGTTACCTTACTCAAACCCGAATACTTTTGCATTTGCACTATGCATCAAGGGCATCTATTAATAGATAGCTTGGAAATGGAAATGTTGTCTAAAATTAGACAATGTTCGGAAATGGATGATGAAGTAGTGGAAGCCGTGAAAGCTCTGAAGGGAGAGAAGAAAGGTAATATCAAAGGAGACGAATGGGCTGAGGAACAAGGGTTGGTGTTGTTCCAAGGAAAAGTGTATGTACCGAAGGATCAGGATTTGTGAAGGGAGATTGTCCGGTTACATCACAATACGCCGATTGCCGGACACCCAGGAAGATGGAAGATGTTGGAATTAGTAATGAGAAATTATTGGTGGCCCAGAATTTCAAAGTATGTGTTTGGGTATGTGGATGGATGTGATATGTGCATGAGGGGGAAGAAATTTCCAGAGAAACCTGCAGGAAAATTAATGCTGAACCCTATACCTAAAGCGCCGTGGCAAGATATATCTGTGGATTTTATTACCGGATTACCCGAGGCTCAAGCATACGATGCAATATTCGTAGTATGCGACCGCTTTACAAAGGAAGTCCATATTATTCCTACTACTACAGAAACCTCATCATTGGGCTTGGCGCGCCTCTATCTAAATCAGGTATGGCAGTTACATGGGTTACCCGATACCGTTATCTCCAATCGCGGACCACAATTTGCTTCCGCATTTATGTGAGAACTAAACAACATATTGGGAATTCAAACTAAATTATCTATGGCATATCACCCACAGACTGATGGGCAGACAGAGAGAATGAATCAGGAGTTGGAGCAGTACCTATGTATGTTTGTCAACTACCAACAAACCAACTGGCCCGAATGGTTGGCAATTGCCGAATTTTCCCACAATAACAAATTCCATTTGGCTACTCGTATGTCACCCTTTTTCGCGAATTATGGATATCATCCTTGCATGGGAGTAGAACCCAGAAGGGAAGTCAAAGTACAGTCGGTAGAAGATTTTGTATCTAAGATGCAAAGGGTACAAGAGGAAGCAGAGGCAGCATTGAAGAAAGCATGTGATGACATGATGCAACATGCGGATCGTACTTGAGCACGCGCTCCAGAGTACAAAGTTGGTGACTTGGTATGGCTAAGTACCAAGGACCTGAATATTCCATGACCTTTGAAGAAACTTACGGAGAAACAAGTTGGCCCATATGTGATCTCTAAAGTGATCTCGCCTAATGCAGTAGTGCTAAAATTACCCCGATCATTTAAGATTGATCCTGAGATTAACATATCCTGCCTACGCCCTTACTGTCCACCCACTATTCCTGGCCAACAAACTACTCCGCAACCTCCGATAATAGTAGAAGGTGCTCCAGAATACATAGTTGAAGAAGTTCTAGACTCACATCTTCGACGGAACAAATTGGAGTTCTTAATAAAGTGGAAAAACTATACTGACAAAAATAATTCGTGGGAACCCGAAGAGAATTGTAAGCGAGCACATAACGCAATCACCCAATTCTTTAAACATAATCCGAATGCTCCGCATCGCATTGCAAGAATGGTGTATGAGGGGATGAAATTCCGGCCTTACCAAAATTTCACAGAGGGGACAAACATAATATTTTCTTGCCTGGAAGTTGAGGCATAAAAGGGGGGTAATGTTAGGAAACCACCCCATTATCTAATAAACTTTCATTTTTATTTTATTATGTCGAATTATGCTACATGAATGCCAAATGATGCTACATTTTGATAGCATGAGAATTTTATTTTGCACGCATCACAATGTATGCACATGTACGAGTGCGTCGGTAACAACAATGTACAATATATATAACATAGTATATAACCCCTAAATATATTGCCTAGGGGACCCCAGTTGTGTTCTCTTAGGTATTCCACCTATGTTTTTGGTGTGAAAGGCCTATCTCAACAAACTTACCTATTAATAACCCCTTGCATCAAAACCATCAATTTCCCCATCATGTGCGTGGATCCCACCCCCTTCTTGTAGAGAGAACCCGCATGGTCTTAGCTAGCAGATAGTGGGTGTTGCCCTAACACCTGGGGGCTAGGACAATGCTCGGGTGGCCACTTCTCACTACTCACTCTCTACCTCCAGTGCTCTCCCCTCCTGGGGTGTTATGACCAAGGTTCAACCTTCTCCCACCAGGCAGCAGGATGTGCGGCCTGCCTGGCCCCTCAGAGCATTTGGAGGATGCGTCGGGTGGATCTGAAACTGAGATAAGGGACCATCTGCTATTGATTCCATGCTACGTATTGTTAAACAGTGAACCAGAGACCATCCATCTCACTGGGGTCTTCATGACCCCTCCCTGATCATGGGCAACATCTTTGACGATGATGCCCAAGACTACAACACCCAGTTTGCACAGAATGAACTGGAGGTAGCAGCTGCCCTGGGCAGTTTGAGATCTGTAGGTTGGGGAGGACCTCCCCGACCCTGACAATTATGAGGACTTTCTTGCTATGCAGGAGGCCCTCACTTATGCTGCACGCTGTGTATTTTGATCAATAGCATTATATACCAGTACTAACTTGCTCTTAATGCCCAAATGGACAACCAGAGATGATCGTTCCAATGATCCTATGCCTCCGGCAGCTGTCCCAGCTTCCTATGTGGCGATGCCAATAGCTCCAGCAGAGCTTCAATCTGGGGAACCCTCGTCCCCAGTACAGTGCCATCGTCGTTACAGATGGCCGTGCCATTACTAGTGTGGGGCATTCCACTCCACACCCATCACCGCCAGTCTGCTGGCTGCTGTCGGGTTGGTGACAAGTGTCGCTGCCCTTTACATTCTCCCCACTGCGGGGGGGAAACTGCTATCAAGTGCATGTACTTGCAGCATGTTTGCTCGAGGGGGGCCTTGGCCCCCTGCCTACAGCAGTTCTGGTGAATAACCAGGTGAACAACCAGCTGCCTCATTACTGTCACTCATGCATGGATGCGGTGATGGTCCACCTCATTTGTCTGGGGTGGTCAATCCTCATTGGCTGGGAGTATGCAGATGGTTATTCCTCCTGCAAGAGGGGATTTATGGTGAATTGACACCACTGCGCCTGATCTGACTTCGGTTGGATATGTGGCCGGGGGACCGGTTTGCACCAGTGGGCGACCTAATGGCTAGCTTCGGGAGGGGGGGGCTCCCCCTCTGGATTATTGCCTTTCCTGTCTGAGAGGACAACGTCTGTGGCACTGCCCGCCTAAAGTGGCTAAAATGGGGACCTGGGTTGGGAAGCAGGCAAGGGGAACACGTAGATAGAGTACCTTTCTTTGTTCCCTGCTCCGCAGACTGCATTAGGGCACCGCGTCATAAATTGTTGATCCAAAAAAAAAAAAAAAAAAAAAATGACAAGTCCGAGATATTCCACTTCTCAAGGTCAAGGAGCTTCACCCCTTTACCAATCGATTTAGGATTTGCCCCTTACACGGACAACTCCCCCCTTAAACCCAAGGTCACCTGGAGGTACCTAGGGTTCTTTTTCAATCGCAAGCTCTCCTTTAAGGAGCACACACAATTCTACTCCACTAAAGCTCTTACTACGGCGAGAGCCATGGGAATGCTCGGCAATTCTGTTAGGGGACTAGAGCCCATGCAGAAGCGCCTACTATACTGCTCGTGTGTCGTTCCAATCATGACATACAGACTGAGACTCTGGCATTTCAAGGGCGCACACGTCAAGGGTGTCATCAAAACTTTGGCCCAGGTGCAATCTATCGCTGCACGCTGGATCCTTGGTGCTTTTTGTACCACCCCGATCGGTGGTCTAGACTGCATCGCAGGGCTGTTGCCTATGCAACTGCTACTGTGTTGATTGGTCGACAAGGGGGCATTCAGGACCCCCCTGTTGGCCCCATCTCACCCCCTCAGAGCAATCTTAGGGCCAAAATACATGGGCAGCACCTTCCCTCATGAGCTTGGGCTCTGGGGAGGAGACATGCTGAACACACTCACACTGCAAGGTCCATCCGTTGCCTTGGCAGCAGCGATGGCCCTTGTCCCAGAGGATGAATTTGACCCCTTTGGGGAAGAAAACACTCCTGGAAACAGAGTAAAGGATCTATTCCCAGCTCACTTCTCCTCTCATCGTCTCACCTCCAAGGTGGATGCCTTGGTCCTGAGATCCAAACTTGGGATCATCTGCCCTGTGGTGGATCGCAAAGAAACTCGGGCAAGCCCAGACTCTGTCGAAGGCTTCTATGAATTCTTGGACACAAACCCTGCACTAGGGTCATTCACCCTGCTAGCGTGGGATCCAGGATAGGTTGTGCGCACAGGGCATATGACCCTCGTCTGGTTCTGGCTAGTGTGATCGGTATGTCGGGGTGGCTGCAGGGCACCAGACAAGTCTGTTAACCCTCATAAAGGGGGCCCACCCGTGTTCAGGAGCGACTGTCAGGGAGGGGGGACACTACACCAGGTACTGGTTCAGGGAGGCGCCTGAGTGCTGACAAATCCATTTAGGTGCCCACCAAAAGTGTGCATGCACACTTTTGGCAGCGTCTGAATTTTGGTCACGTGTTATGTCACAATTTTGGCGACTACACTTTCCTTTCCGAGCTGAGAGGCTCACGTCGGGGTGGCAGTTTCCCCTAAATCTTGCATACATACCTGTGGAGTCTCGAGGGACACAACATCAAGTCCGAGTTGTCGGTATGCTGCCACTGGAGGGTCCGTTTACTTGATAAAGGGGGCCTGCTTAGTGGTTATCGCAGTTATTTTTTTTTTTTTTTTTTTTTTTTTTTTGGGTCAACAATTTATAATGCAGGGCTCGATCGCAGTCTGCGGAGCAGGATACAAACTTGGGTACTACTATAACTACGCTTCCCCTCACCCATATCCTACCCAGGTCCTCGTTTTAGCCACTTTAGGCGGGCAGTGCCACAGACGTTGGCCTCTCAGCCAGAAAAGGCAATAATCTGTAGGGGGAGCCCCCCCTCCTGAAGCTAGCCATTAGATCGCCCACTGGAGCAAAACGGTCCCCCAGCCACATGTCCGACCGAAGTCAGACCAGGCACAGCAGTGTTAATTCACTGTAAATCCCCCTTGTGGGAGGAATAACCGTCTGCATATTTCCAGCCAGCGAGGATTGACCACCCCAGGCGAGTGAGGTGGACCATCACCATGTTGTGCACAAGTGACAGTGACAAAGTGGGTGGTTGTTCACCTGGTTATTCACTGTGACCGCCATAAGTAGGGGGCCTCGGCCCCCCTCAAGCAAATGCACATATGTGCATGCACTCAATGACATCGTCCCCCCCGCAGCGGGGGGAAGGTATTAGGGAGGCAACGCCATGTCACTGTCCCGATAATGGCCACCCATTACTTGGTGGCCGTGAATGTAGAGGGGGATAGGCCCCTGTACTAGTTGTGGTGCTGCTGTCCACGAGGACCTCGAGGATGATGGTGCCATGCTGGGGATGAGGGTTCCCCAGATTGAGGCTCTGACTGAGCAGTGTGCATCGCTGCGTAGGAAGCCCGGAAGGCTGCCGGAGATGTGAGATCGAGAGGTGTCGGAGCAGCTGCTAGTTCCACTGACATCGTCTCAGACAGTCGCCAGGTGGTTGTGAATAACTCCCAGGCCATTTGGCGCCACACGTTCCTCTCTGCAGGGGGAACGGCAGATGTACGGACGGTACCAATAAACATGGTCATCGCGTCCAGTTGGTGTAGCATGGCATGAGAGGTGGCTTTGATTTCCAACCTCTCATTCACAGATAATGGCACTTTGTCCTCCACCAGCTCAGGGATGGGGGGCAAAGGCGGTAATGGGGCAGGGGATGCCTCCAGATAGAAGAGCTTGGCCATGCCGAGCTCCTGTGAATACATGTCCTCGTGTTTGAGACTGCGAGTCCATTGTTTATGTGCGACATGGATGTCCTGCGCCCACAGCACACGGTCTATCGTTTGCCTCAAGGCAAGCTTGGGGCTGCTCTCGGCATAATTGAGGGCCTCTTGCATAGCAAGAGAGTCCTCGTCATCCTCAGGGTCGGAGAGGTCTTCTCCAGCCCATAGATCTCTAACTGCCCTTAGAGCAGTAGCTACATCCGGATCGTCTCGATCGTACCGGGTGTCGTAGTCTTGGATGTCATCGTCATAGATGTCGCCCGTGATCAGGGAGGGGTTGTGTAGACCCCAGTGTGGTGTTTGGTCTCTGGTTCGCCGTTTAGGCATAGACAGGAGGTTAGTGCTAGTAGATGATAGTAGAAATCAAAATACGTAGCGTGCCATCGATAACAGTTGGTCCCTTATCTCTATTCTGGGTCCACCCGATACTGCCTCCGAACGCTCCAAGGGGGAAACAGGCCGCACATCCTGTAGCCCGGTGGGAGAAGATTGAACCCGGGTCATAACACCCCAGAGGAGTGAGCACTGGAGGTAGAGGGATAGTGGTGAGAAGCAGCCACCGAGATGTAGGCCTAGCCACCAGGGGGCACCATCGCCCGGCCCCTTTTAACGATGGTGTATTCCAATGGGTAGTCAGTGTAGCATGTCTCTAGTAGTAGAAACTCACAGAGCATGGAGGCTGGAAGCCTCCCAGACCACCAGCAATCCAGTGATAATGTCCCTCCTCCCTGAGCCAGACCTCCCCCAACTAAATGAGTGTGTCGACTTGGGCGAGTGTTGGAGCAGGCATCCCACACCCACTCTAAGCCCCCAGAGGGACCCAGACTACTCTTTCATAGACAACACTCACCTAGTCAGGATCCTCGAAGCCCAGGAGAACGAGACAGATAGCAGTCACTGTCAGAGACAATGACCAGGGCATCCCCGGGGATCAGATGGACGGATCTCTTAGCAAATCAGGGCAAGCCTGGAGACGCCGAGAGCGTTTGTGATGCCAAAATCCGATCGACAATCGGACCAAAATTGAAGTCTCGACGTTGCTACCAATGTCGAGCAGGAGTGTTTACCACTGTTTATGGTGGTTGTAACAAGTCAAGGAGCGACTGGGTTATCGCAGTTATCTAGGTGGTTGGTGCGAAGATCAGCAGGAGGGGGACTTGGGCTGGGCATAGCGTACTTCAGTTGTATGTCTCTGCTGCGGACTGCATTTGGGCGCCGCGTTATAAATTTTTGACCCAAAAAAAAAAAAAAAAAAAAATGACCACATCTCATCCCCAGAGCCCAAGCTCGTGAGGGAAAGTGCTGCCTACATGGTTTGGCCCTAAGATCACTCTCAGGGGGTGAGATGGAGCCAACAGGGGGGTTCTGAAAGCCCCTTTGTCGACCAACTGACGCAGGAGCAGTTGCATAGGCAACAGTCCTGCGATACTGTCCAGCCCCCCAATTGGGGTAGTCCAGAATGCACCAAGGATCCAGGGTGCAGCGATAGACTGCACCTGGGCCAATGTTTTGACGACACCTTTGACGCTTGCGCCCTTAAAGTGCCAAAGTTGTAGTCCATATGTCATAATAGGTATGACACACGAACGGTAGAGTAGGCATTTCTGCATGGGTTCCAAGCCCCTTACAGAATTGCCAAGCATTCCCATGGCTCTCGCTGTGGTGAGAGCCTTGGTGGAGTAGAATCGTGTGTGCTCCTTGAAGGAGAGTTTGCGATCAGAGAAGAACCCTAGGTACCTCCAGGTGACCTTGGGTTTGAGGGGGGAGTTGCCTGTGTAGGGGGCAAATCCTAGATCTATCGGTAGAGGAGTGAAGCTCCTTGACCTAGAGAAGTGAAATATTTCTGACTTGTCATGTTCCAAGACAAGTCTGAGGGAGGTGAATGCCTGGAAGATCCAGCCATATGCTTCTTTAAGAAGGGGGAGATTATCCTCCAACTGTGCAGAGCGGGTGATGAGTGTGCCATCGTCCACATAAGGCATGAGATCGACATTTTTGCCAATGTCGCTCCTCCTGAAGAGCTTCATAATGGGCGTTAAGTATAATGCTGATAGGACTGGGGACAGGGCAGAGCCTTGTCCTACCCCCACATCGGCTGCAAAGGAGCCAGATGAGAAAGTGTTCCATTTGTAGGTTGTCTTGTGGCTGACCAGGTATGAATGGAAGAAATTCACCACTTGTGCAGGGAATCCCAACTGAGAGATGATCTCCAGTAGAACCTGGTGGTTCAAGGAGGGCAAGAATTGAGCAATGTCGAAAGCAACAACACTTGTTTTGAGGCCTTGGGCCCACCCCACCCTGACGAGATGGGTAAGGTAGATTCCTGCATCCTCTGTGGAACGCTGGGCGACTCCTCCAAACTGGTTCTGCTTGAAAGCTTTGTGAGCCACTCCGTCGAACTGAAGCCACCTGGACAGCATCTTTTCGACCAATTTTCCCAGAGTATTCAATAGCACAATGGGCCTGAACGACTTTGGAGTGGAATAGTTAGGTTTCCCTGGTTTCGGGATAATGACCGACAGGGATTCTTTGAAGTGGGCAGGCCAGTGGCCTGCAGTGATGCACGCCTCAGCTATGCGAGTGATGAGACTCGCTATCTCAGGGTTGCTACACCAGTGTTTTAGGTACGACCATGTAACATGATCGGGCCCTGGAGTGGATTGGGAAGAGCACATGTTCAGCGCTTCTTTCATTTCCATAACGGAGAACGGGATCCACACCCTTTCAGGCAATGGATCCAGATCGTTTAAGATGCTCAGATCGACTACTCCATCGCTCCTTGACTTGTTACAACTACCATAAACAGTGGTAAACACCTCTGCGCAACATTGCTTGCGATGTCGACACTTCAATTTTCGTCTGATTTTCGATCGGATTTCGCCATCACGAACGCTCTCAGCACCTCCAGGCCTGGCCTGATTTGCTAAGAGATCCATCCATCTGATCTCCAGGGATGCCTCGGGCACTGTTTTTGACAGTGTCTGCTATTCATCTCGTTCTCCTGGGCTTCGAGGATCCTGACTAGGTGAGTGTTGTCTATGAAAGAGTAGTCTGGGTCCCTCTGGGGGCTTAGAGTGGGTGTGGGATGCCTGCTTCAACGCTCGCCCAGTCGACACACTCGTTTAGTTGGGGGAGGTCTGGCTCAGGGAGGAGGGACATTATCACTGGATTGCTGGTCGTATGGGAGGCTTCCAGCCTCCATGCTCTGTGAGTTTCTACTACTAGAGACATGCTACACTGACTACCCGTTGGAATACACCATCGTTAAAAGGGGCCGGGCGATGGTGCCCCCTGGCGGCTAGGCCTACACCTCGGTGGCCGCTTTTCACCACTATCCATCTACCTCTGGTGCTCACTCCTCTGGGGTGTTATGACCCGGGTTCAATCTTCTCCCACTGGGTTACAGGATGTGCAGCCTGTTTCCCCCTTGGAGCGTTCGGAGGCAGTATCGGGTGGACCCAGAATAGAGATAAGGGACCAACTGTTATCGATGGCACGCTACGTATTTTGATTTCTACTATCATCTACTAGCACTAACCTCCTGTCTATGCCTAAACGGCGAACCAGAGACCAAACACCACACTGGGGTCTACACAACCCCTCCCTGATCACGGGCGACATCTATGACGATGACATCCAAGACTACGACACCCGGTACAATGCTCAGATCGACTACTCCATCGCTCCTTGACTTGTTACAACTACCATAAACAGTGGTAAACACCTCTGCGCAACATTGCTTGCGATGTCGACACTTCAATTTTCGTCTGATTTTCGATCGGATTTCGCCATCACGAACGCTCTCAGCACCTCCAGGCCTGGCCTGATTTGCTAAGAGATCCATCCATCTGATCTCCAGGGATGCCTCGGGCACTGTTTTTGACAGTGTCTGCTATTCATCTCGTTCTCCTGGGCTTCGAGGATCCTGGCTAGGTGAGTGATGTCAATGAAAGAGTAGTCTGGGTCCCTATGGGGGCTTAGAGTGGGTGTGGGATGCTTACTTCAATGCTTGCCCAAGTAGTCGCACTTGTTTAGCTGGGGGAGGTCTGGCTTAGGAGGAGGGACATTCTCACTGGACTGTTGGTCCTCGGGGAGGCTTCCAACCTCCATGCTCTGTGAGTCACTACTACTAGGGACATGCTACACTGACTACCTGTCCGGAATACACCATCATTAAAAGGGGCTGGGTGACGGTGCCCCCTGGTGGCTAGGACAACGCTTAGGTGGCTGCTACTCACCACCAACTCTCCACCTCCGCCACTCACACCCTTGAGGTGTTCAGAACCAGGTTCAATTGTCCCTCCCAATTGGCAGCATGGTTTGCGGCCTGCCTGCCCCCTCAGAGCATCTGGAGGCTGTGTTGGGTGGACCCAGAATTGAGACAAGGGACCAACTGTTATTGTTTCCATGCTACGTATCTTGACTTCTACTGTCATCTACTTCTGCTAAATTGTCCTCAATGCCCTCTACAAACTGTAGAGCACGACCTCGACACCGGGCGGCACACAGCAACCCCCTCTTATACACAAATGCTGATGTCGCAGACTTCGACGACAACTACCTCCCAGAGTTTGGGCATGTCTCCTTGAGCGGATGGGACTCTGATGTGGCTAACCAGTTCCACAATCTATGGACAGAGGACGACTCCTCCAACCTGTCAAACGACGATGGTGACTCCGCTACCAGCAGAGACGTCGAATTCATTCCAGGTCTCACCGAGCTAGCCTCGCAGGAGACTATAAACTGCTTCTTGGTATCACAGCAAGTGGCCACCGAGATGCATGATCTGGCTCTCGAACTTGGGCTCGAGGCCAACAACAATCAGGAGCTTGGCATCGCCGAGCTCTTCTATCCAGAGGGGCAGCAGGAGCAATCGGTGCTGCCCCTCCCCACATCACCGGGTTCATCTGCCATCCCAGAGTTGGTGGAGGATGAGCCTCCATTGTCCAGAGATGAGAGGACAGAAATTACAGCTGCCTCTCATGGTGTTCTACATATACTGGAGGCTATGACGATCTTCATCAGTACCATCCGAGTATCTGCCATTCCTCTTGCAGAGAGGAACGTATGGCGTCAGATGGCCTGGGAGCTATTCACGGCCACCTGGCGATTGTCTGAGACGATGTCGGCAGAACTAGCAGCTGCCACATCGCCTCTTGATCTCACATCTCCAGCAGCCTTTCGAGCTTCCTATGCAGCGATGCTAACAGCTCAATCAGAGCCTCAATCTGGGGAACCCTCATCCCCAGCACAATGCTGTCGTCCTCGAGGCCCTCGAGCACAGCAGTGTCGCTATTAAAACAGGGTGACACCCCTCCACATCTATGCCCACCAAATGGTTGGTGGCCGATATTGGGATAGTGGCTGTTTGCTGCTTCCCTCTACCTTCTCCCCACTGTGGGGGGGACGTTGTCATCGAGCACATGCCTGATGGGCGAGGGGAACATGTAGATATAGTAGTACCCTAGTTTGTACCCCACTCCATGGACTGCACTCGAGCCCCGCATTATAAATTTTTGATCCAAAAAAAATGACGATGATGATGATGACTCTCTTGCTATGCAGGAGGCTCTCATTTATGCCAAGGGGGGCCTAGGCTCTACTCGAGGCAAACGATGGGCACAAGGTGTCGATGTCACGCACAAGCAATGGACTCGCAGCCTCCCACGAGAGGATGTGTACTCACAGGAGCTCGGCATAGCTGAGCTCCTTTATCTGGAGGGATCCCCTGCCCCATCACTGCCTTTGCCCCCCATCCCCGAGTTAGTGGAGGATGAAGTGCTGTTATCAAGGGATGAGAGGCCACTCCTTGACTTGTTACAACCACCATAAACAGTGGTAAACACCTCTGCTCAACATTGCTCACGATGTCGACACATTTTTCTTTTTTTTTGGGTCAAAAATTTATAATGCGGGGCTCGATCGCAGTCCGTGGAGCAGGGTACAAACTTGGGTACTACTATATCTACGCGTTCCCCTAGCCCATCTCCCACCCTAGTCCTCATTTTAGCCACTTTAGGCAGGCGCTGCCACAGACATTGGCCTCTCAGCCAGGAAGGCAATAATCTGGAGGGGGAGCCCCCCCTCCCGAAGCTAGCTATTAGATCGTCTGCTGGTGCAAACCGGTCCCCCGACCACATATCTGACCAAAGTAAGATCAGGCACAGTGGTGTCAATTCACTGTAAATCCCCCCTTGCGGGAGGAATAACTGACTGCCTACTCCCAGCCAACGAGGATTGACCACCCCAGACGAATGAGGTGGACCATCACCGTGCCTGCGCACGAGTGACAGAGATGTGGTAGCTGGTTGTTCACCTGGTTATTCACCGGAACTACTGTAGGCAGGGGGCCAAGCCCCCTTCGAGCAAATGCCGACATGTGCATGCACTCGATGACAACGTCCCCCCCGCAGCAGGGAGAAGGTAGAGGGTAGTGACAAAATGTCGCTATCCTAATATTGGCCACCAATTGTTTGGTGGGCGTGGTTGTGGAGGGGTGTTCCCCCCTATAGGTTGCAGCGCTGCTGTCTCCGAGGGCCTCAAGGATGATGGCACTGTACTGGGGATGAGGATTCCCCAGGCTGAAGCTCTGACTGAGCAACTTGCATCGCTGCATAGAAAGCCTGAAAGGTTGCCGGTGATGTAAGATCAAGAGGCAACGCGGCAGCTGCTAGTTCTGCCGACATCGTCTCAGACAATTGCCAGGTGGCCGTGAATAGATCCCAGGCCATCTGGCGCCATACGTTCCTCTCTGTGAGCGGAACGGCAGATACTTGGATGGTACCGACAAAAATTGTCATAGCCTCCAGTATGTGTAGAAACCCATGAGAGGCGGCTGTTATTTCCACCCTCTCATCTCTCAACAATGGAGGCTCATCCTCCACCAACTCTGGGATGGCGGATGAACCTGGTGATATGGGGAGGGGCGGCACTGATTGCTCCTGCTGTCCCTCTGGACAGAGGAGCTCGGTGATGCCAAGCTCCTGGTTGTTGTTGGCCTCGAGTCCAAGCTCAAGAGCCAGATCATGCACCTCATTGGCTATCACTTGTGACGCCAAGAAGCAGTTTATCATCTCCTGCAAGGCTAGCTTGGTGAGACCGGGAATGAATTCGACATCTCCGCCAGTGGCAGAGTTGTCATCGTCATCTGGCAGGTCGGAGGAGTCATCCTCCGCCCAAAGATTGTGGAACTGGTTAGCCACATCAGAGTCCCATCCGCTCAAGGAGATGTGCCTGAACTCTGGGAGGTAGTTGTTGTCGAAGTCTGCAATGTCAGCATTTGTGTATAAGAGGGGGTCGCCGTGTGCCACCCGGTGTCGAGGTCGCGCTCTACGGTTTGTAGAGGGCATTGAGGATGATTTAGCACAAGTAGATGATGGTAGAAGTCAAGATACGTAGCGTGGAAACAATAACAGTTGGTCCCTTATCTCAATTCCGGGTCCACCTGACACAACCTCCAGGTGCTCCGAGGGGGCAGGCAGGCTGCACATCCTGCTGCCGATTGGGATGGATGATTGAACCCGGTTCCTAACACCTCAAGGGTGTGAGTGCCGGAGGTAGAGATTTGGTGGTGAGTAGCGGCCACCTAAGTGCTGTCCTAGCCACCAGGGGGCACCATCACCCGGCCCCTTTTAATGACGGTGTATTCCGGACAGGTAGTCAGTGTAGCATGTCTCTAGTAGTAGCAACTCACAGAACATGGAGGTTGGAAGCCTCCCAGACGACCAACAGTCCAGTGAGAATGTCCCTCCTCCTAAGCCAGACCTCCCCCAGCTGAACGAGTGCGACTACTTGGGCGAGCATTGAAGTAGGCATCCCACACCCACTCTAAGCCCCCATAGGGACCCAGACTACTCTTTTGTTGACATCACTCACCTAGCCAGGATCCTCGAAGCCCAGGAGAACAAGACGAATAGCAGACACTGTCAAAAATGGTGCCTGAGGCATCCCGGGAGATCGGATGGACGGATCTATTAGCAAATCAGGCCAGGCCTGGAGGTGCCGAGAGCGTTCGTGATGGCAAAATTCGATTGAAAATCGGACAAAAATTGAAGTCTCGACATTGCTACCAACATCGAGCAGGAGTGTTTACCACTTTTTTTGTTTTTTTTTTGGATCAGAATTTATAACACGGGGCTCGAACACAGTCCGCAGAGCAGGGTACAAACTTGGGTACTACTCTATCTACGCGTTCCCCTCGCCCATCTCCCACTCAAGTCCCTGTTTTAGCCACTTTAGGCAGGCAGTGCCACAAACATTGGCCTCTCAGCCAGGAAAGGCAATAATCCGGAGGGAGAGCCCCCCCTCCCGAGGCTAGCCATTAGATCGTCCACTGGAGCAAAACGGTCCCCCAGCCACATGTCTGACTGAAGCCAGACCAGGTGCAGCAGTGTTAATTCACTGTAAATCCCCCCTTGCAGGAGGAATAACTGTCTGTGTATTTCCAGCCAATGAGGATTGACCACCCCAGATGAATGAGGTGGACCATTACCATGTCATGCACGAGTAACAGTGATGTGGCAGCTGGTTGTTCACCTGGTTATTCACCAGAACCGCCGTAAGCAGGGGGCCAAGGCCCCCCTCGAGCAAATGCCAGAAGGTGCATGCACTCGATGACATCATCCCCCCCACAGCAGGGGGAAGGTATAGGGTAGCGACAAAGTGTCACCATCCTGACAGCGGCCACCAGTCACTTGGTGGGCGTGAGTACAGAGGCATAGGCCCCTGTTCTAGTTGCGGCGCTGCTGTCCACGAGGACCTTGAGGATGATGGTGCCATGCTGGGGACGAGGGTTCCCCAGATTGAGGCTCTGATCGAGCAGCTTGCATTGCCACATAGGAAGCTTGGAAAGCTGCTGGTGACGTGACATTGAGAGGTGTTGTGGCAGCTGCTAGCTCCGCCGACATCGTCTCAGATAGTGTTTGAAGGTCCAGTCCATGGTTATGTAACAGTCTTTTGGAATTTTGAGATGTAATCTGCTTGTTAAAGCCTTACAACTTATCCTGGCATTTCCAGACTTTTTGTACACAATGTCAATATATGATTGAAAAGGTTTGTCATTATGCCTCAGTGGTTTTTACAGAATTAAACATATTAAACATAAAACAAATTTTCCAGTCTATACATTTTCCGAGGTTTTAAGAAAAATGTATGAACTGGAAAAATTGTTTTGTGTTTGATAGGTTTAATTCTGTAAAAATTACTGAAGCATAATGACAAAACATTTTTGGTCCTATCTTGACATTGTGTACAAAAAGTCCTGGAATGCCAGGATAAGTTGTAAGGCTTTAACAAGCAGATTACATCTCAAAATTCCAGAAGACTGTTACATAACCATGGACTGGACCTTCAAACACTAGGACTCTCAGATAATCACCAGGTGGCCGTGAATAAATTCCAGGCCATTTGGCGCCATGCATTCCTCTCTGCAGGGGGAACAGTGGACACATGGATGGTACCAACAAACATGGTCATCGCATCCAGTTGATGTAGCATGGCATGAGAGGTGGCTGCAATTTCCCACCTCTCATTCACAGATAGCGGCACTTCATCCTCCACCAACTCAGGGATGGAGGGCAAAGGCGGTGACGGGGCAGGGAATGCCTCTGGATAAAGGAGCTCAGCAATGCTGAGCTCCTGTGTATACACATCCTCGTGCTCGAAGCTGCAAGTCAGGTGTTTATGTGCAACATGGACATCTTGCGCCCACAGTACACAGTCAATTGTTTGCCTCGAAGCAAGGTTGGGGCTGCTCTTGGTGTCATTGAGGGCCTCCTGCATAGCAAGAGACTCCTCGTCATCGTCAGGGTCAGAGAGGTCTTCTCTGGCCCATAGATCTCTAACTGCCTTTAGGGCAGCTGCTACCTCCGGATCGTCTCATTCGTACTGGGTGTCGTAGTCTTGGATGTCATCATCAAAGATGTTGCCCGTAATCAGGGAGGGGACATGAAGCCCCGGTGTGGTGGACGGCCTCTGGTTCGCCATTTGGGCATAGAGGGTGAGTTAGTGCTAGTAGATGATGGTAGGAATCAAAATACGCAGCGTGAAATCAATAATGGCTGGTCCCTTATCTCCATTCTGGGTCCACCCAATACAACCTCCAAACGCTCCGAGGGGGTGAGCAAGCCGCACATCCTGCTGCCTAGTGGGAGAAGATTGAACCTGGGTCATACCACCCTAGAAGCGTGAGCACCGGAGGTAGAGGGATGGTGGTGAGAAGCGGCCACCAAGGTGTAGGCCTAGCCGCCAGGGGGCACCATCACCCAGCCCCTTTTAGTGATGGTGTATTCCAATGGGTAGTCAGTGTAGCATGTCTCTAGAGACTAGTAGTAGAAACTCACAGAGCATGGAGGCTGGAAGCCTCCCAGACGACCAGCAGTCCAGTGAGAATGTCCCTCCTCCTAAGCCAGACCTCCCCCAGCTAAACGAATGCAACAACTTGGGCGAGCATTGAAGTGGGCATCCCACACACACTCTAAGCCCCCATAGGGACCCAGACTACTCTTTCATAGACACCACTCACCTGGCCAGGATCCTTGAAGCCAAAGGGAACAAGACAGATAGCAGCCATTGTCAAAAACAATGACCGGGGCATCCAGGGATCGGATGGATGGATCCCTTAGCAAATCAGGCCAGGCCTGGAGATGCTGAGAGTGTTTGTGATGGAGAAATCCGATCAAAAATCAGACGAAAATTGCAGTCTCGACGTTGCTACCAACATCGAGCAGGAGTGTTTACCACTGTTTATGGTGGTTGTAACAAGTCAAGGAGCGATGACGATGTTGACACTTCAATTTATGTCTGATTTTCGATTGGATTTTGCCATCACGAACACTCTCAGCATCTTCAGGCCTGGCCTGATTTGCTAAGAGATCCATCCATCCGATCCCTGGATGCCCCAGTCATTGTTTTTGACAATGGCTGCTATCTGTCTCGTTCCCTTTGGCTTTGAGGATCCTGGCCAGGTGAGTGGTGTCTATGAAAGAGTAGTCTGGGTCCCTATGGGGGCTTAGAGTGGGTGTGGGATGCCTGCTTCAATGCTTGCCCAAGTAGACACGCTTGTTTAGCTGCGGGAGGTCTGGCTTAGGGGGAACGATGCTTCTACTGGACTGTCGGTCGGCATGGATGCCACCAACCTCCTTGCTATGTGAGTCACTACTACTAGGGACAAGCTACACTGACTACCTCGTTGGAATACACCACCGCTAAAAGGGGCTGGGTGAGGGTGCCCCCTGATGGCTAGGTCAATGATCTGGTGGCCACATTTCACCACCAACTCTTCACCTCTGGTGCTCACTCCTCTGGGGTGTTATGACCCGGGTTCGATCTTCTCCCACCAGGCAGCAGGATGTGTGGCCTGTTCGCCCCCTTGGAGCATTTGGAGGCTGTATCGGGTGGACCCAGAATGGATATAAGGGACCAACCATTATCGATGGCACGCTATGTATCTTGATTTCTACCATCACCTACTAGCGCTAACTCACTCTCAATGCCTAAACAGCAAACCAGAGACCATCCACCACACCGGGGGCTTCACGCCCCCTCCCTGATTACAGGCAACATCTTTGATGATGATGTCCAAGACTATGACACCCGGTACAAACGAGATGATCCGGAGGTAGCAGCTGCCCTAAAGGCAGTTCAAGATCTATGGGCCAGAGAAGACCTCTCTGACCCTGACAATGATGAGGACTCTCTTGCTATGCAGGAGGCCCTCAATTACGCTGAGAGCAGCCCCAAGCTTGCCTTGAGGCAAATGATTGACTGTGTGCTGTGGGCGCAAGATGTCCACGTTGCACACAAACAATGGACTCGCAGTCTTGAACGCAAGGACGTGTATACACAGGAGCTTGGCATTGCTAAGCTCCTTTATCTGGAGGCATCCCCTGCCCCATCACCGCCTTTGCCCTCCATCCCCGAGTTGGTGGAGGATGAAGTGCTGTTATCTGTGAATGAGAGGTTGGAAATCGAAGCCACCTCTCATGGCATGCTACATCAACTGGACACGATGACCATGTTTGTTGGTACCATTCATGTGTCCACCGTTCCCCCTGCAGAGAGGAATGCATGGCACCAAATGGCCTGGGATTTATTCATGGCCACCTGGCAATTGTCTGAGACGATGTCAGTGGAACTAGCAGCTGCCACAACACCTCTTGATCTCATGTCACCGGCAGCTTTCCAAGCTTCCTACGCAGCGATGCATGCTGCTCGATCAGAGCCTCAATCTGGGGAACCCTTGTCCCCAGCACAGGGCCGTCATCCTCAAGGTCCTTGTTGGATGTGATGACCATGTTTGTTGGTACCGTCCGTGTGTCCGCCGTTCCCCCTGCAGAGAGGAATGCATGGCACCAAATGGCCTGGGATTTATTCATGGCCATCTGGTGATTATCTGGGGAACCCTTGTCCCCAGCACAGTGCCATCATCCTCGAGGTCCTCATGGACAGCAGCGCCTCAACTAGAACAGGGGCCTACCCCTCTACACTCACACCCACCAAATGACTGGTGGCCATTGTCAGGATGGTGACATTTTGTCGCTACCCTATACCTTCCCCCCACTGTGGGGGGGATGATGTCATCGAGTGCATGCATCTTCTGGCATTTGCTCGAGGGGGGCCTCGGCCCCCTGCTTATGGCGGTTCCGGTGAATAACCAGGTCAACAACCAGCTGCCACATCACTGTCACTCGTGCACGACACAGTGATGGTCCACCTCATTTGTCTGGGGTGGTCAACCCTTGTTGGCTGGAAATACGCAGACGGTTATTCCTCCTGCAAGGGGGCATTTACAGTGAATTAACACTGCTGCGCCTGGTTGGACTTCGGTTGGACATGTGGCTGGGGGACCGTTTTGCTCCAGCAGGCGATCTAAGGGCTAGCTTCTGGAGGGGGGGCCCCCCTCTAGATTATTGCCTTTCCTGTCTGAGAGGACAACGTCTGTGGCCTGCTCACCTAAAGTGGCTAAAACGAGGACCTGGGTTGGGAAGCAGGCAAGGGGAATGTGTAGATAGAGTAGTACCCTTGTATGTTCCTGCTCCGTGGACTGTGTTCGAGCCCCACGTTATAAATTCTGATCCAAAAAAAAAAAAAAAAAAAGGATGAGAGGCATCATCGCTTCTTGACCTCTTGCCGCAATGTGCACAGCCACAGAAATTTTTGTCAACACCGTTTTCATTCTCTACAGCTCAATCCGTCTACGATATCAGTGATCCAGTTTATCTAGCATCTTACCAGTGCATGTCTGACAGTTTTATACAAAAAGGGAGGAGATCAGATGCAGCGATGGACAAGGGGAGACCTTCTAGATCCGGTATGCCCAGACCTCCTGGCGATGACCCCATTGATTCTCTACGGCCCTCTGGGAGCTGTAGACCCTCACAGATAGCTCCCTCTGTGGGCCCTCATTGGACCCAAAGACAATCTCCACCCCACTCCCCCTATGGGGCAGGAACGATCACCCCTCATGCACAGTGCTTCAGCGTGCCAGCATTATCTCCCAGGCGGGCTACTGCATCCCCTGCACCTTCTACCACTCTCTCTACACCTGCTTCACAGTGGGCTGATGAGGCAGCAACACCCAACCCCAATCCTGTGATCCAGAATGCAGAGATGGTGAGCGATGCGGATGACAATTGGTCAGGTCTGGTCACCTTTGCATGTGACCTCAGAGAATTTGCTCAGGGATTCATGACGGTCCTGAACAGGACTGGAGCCCATAGACCAACTGCTGAACCATGGCAGGAAATCACAGAACAACTGGGTGTAGTGCTCCATGCAGCAACCACAGTCAATTTCAATTGCAGGGAACACAACCCTCTGAAGAGCCATCGATGGGGCAAGTGGAGAAGGTAAACGGCCCAGGCCGGGTACCGTCACCAATGACCCAAATGACATCCCAAGGATGGACTATCTGGAGGGATGCGATGGGCAATGCCCCCCCCCTCACAAATCTGCAAGTACTCGAGGCCCCAAAGGGGCTCAACCTCTTCCTAAACCCCCATCAGGGGGTGTCGCTTTGTCATGGGGGAGAGGACCTCCTCCCCCCATGAACTGGTCTACCAAGCCTTCAGGCAAGGGGACCTTCACTCAGGTGGCTCATTTCCCTGGGGGACGAGCATTGTGCATTTAGCCAAGGCTTTCCCTGAACTTCCAACCGACAAGCTGGCTGACATTCAGCAGCATGTTGGCCCATCCAGGCCCAAGGCTGCAAAGCCTTCGCCCACCGTCCAGGGACTGTCGAGACGACAGGTCCTAGTACACGTTCGACCTCCCCTCGAGGAAGGAACAAACCAGGAACAAACCCGGCTGACTTTCTGGACCATGTCCAGACCACTTTAGGACTGCACCACTCCAAGTTGGTGGTGCAGTCTGCTACCATGCACGCTGGAAACCTTTCAGTGTCCACAGATGTAGTTGCCTCCGAGGAGGACCTACGATGCTTTAAGGAGGTGGCTCACAAAGCCTTCCCCTTTGCACTGCAAATTGATGCAGCCCTACCCACGTCCACATTGTACCTTAAACTGGTCAATGTGCCGTACATTGCCAATGACAAGGCCATCATGCCTGACATTGTCATTGCCCACCTGGGGAAGTCAGGGATCTCTGACCTCACTGTGCTGCAGGTCGCCCCATGGGCAGTACATGATTTGAGAATGTCGGACACATGCATATATCTTAATGTCACTGACTCAGTCAGTGGTGCACAAGCGAAAGCTCTCATCGAGTGTGGTGTCCAATTTGGATGCTATGTCGCTTATGTTAGGGCAGCCAGGGCAAACCCTGGCCTCCCATTATGCCAATGATGCTAGAAGTGGGGTCACCCCACCCCTGCATGCAGAGCACCGCAGTCGAAGTGCCCGATCTGCACAGGCCCACACCGCAAGGAGCACCATCGTGCCCTGTCGGGGTGCTGTCAGGGAAAGGCTAAGGTGAACCCCGTCCCAGCCACCCCAGAGGGGGTAGCTTGTCCTCACCTGGCTAGGTGCTCAAACTGCCAGAAGAACCATGCATCCGATGATCATCAATGCAATTTCTGGCGACATCGCTTTGACCGTGACTGGATCAAAGCTCGCTATGACGAGGTGAGTGGGAGACATTCATCTCGTCCCCCTCCTGCTTACCTTCCCGCAGGACGTGGTGGCCAAGCATAAATGAGGGATAGACTTAGATCTACCCCACAGCTACGAATATTCAGTCAGAATGTTAACCATAATTGGGGATACATGTTGCTACTGGCAGACTTTGTAGATGACTATGATTTGCTTTTCATTCAAGAGCCTCCTTGGAGACTGATAAGACACGCCCCCTCTGCCCACAACAGGGAAGGGGAAGAAGTTATCGGTGCACCGATGACCCCCAATTGGGGCACCTTGGTGCGACCATCAGGGATCGCCTCCCCTCCACGCGTCACTGTGTACTTTTCGAACAGCGTTGCTAATCTCAGACTGGGTCTCCACCAAGACCTGATCAATGACCATGACATTCTCCTCTTCTCCTTGGGAATAGGAGAAGATGTCATGCTACTCGCTAACGTCTACTCGGACAGCCAACACTCGGCCATCACACTTCTCTATAAAAGTGTCATGACAATCCCATGCTTACACTTCATGTGTGGTGACGTGCGACATGCCTCCTGGGACCCCCAAGGGCCTGAACACTCTATTCATGCTGACCACTTGGTGGAAACGGCAATGGCACTAGGCCTAACAAGGGCTCTCCCAGTCGAGGAGAGACCCACACATTTTCCTCCACAACAGGGCCTTCACCCCATGGTGATTGACCTGATGTTCATTCCCATGGATCTAAGATTCATGTTGTACTGCAAAATCATTCCAGAAGCCAGGGGTATGTCTGACCATGCCCCCTTGACACTGACTTGGGGGTGAGGGCCAATTCTGGCAGGTGCGAGTCCTTATATTTTATGATCTATAATCAAATAATGCTAAATACCTGACAATATTTGGTAATAAAAAACCCAATAGTATGCAAAGAAATATTAAATATTAAATCAGCTCAAGAAGCTGATCAGAATGATATATAAAACATAAAATACAGGATATAAACTTTATATTCAGCCCTAATAAATAATACCAAATAGTGGAAACCATTATGTTAATGATGCATAAATGATATTCTGTTCTACTACAACATTAATATAGCTTATTTTCAGTAATAACAAATAATAACAAACATATAATAATATCTCTTGATTCTGTTCCAATTTTTGTTGGACTTCCAACCATTTTTCACCAAGGTCACCTAGTAATGATTGGCATAGCATTAGGATTTTAGATATAGTTTCTATTCCTATGATACCTCCACTACTCTGTTCTCCACCAGTCTCTGACCTAACTCTGCTCTTTAGTATTAAACCTATTTACTTCTGTTTGTATTCTTCAGTTCATAAAGCAACCAAGTTTACCCATCTCAATCTCTAGTCTCCTCTCCTCTCTTGGACTTCCTCTTGAACTCTGATATTCTTACATTTACCTTTGTCCTGAAATTAGACACTGACAAGGTGAAGGTGCAATTTCTTATAAGTTGAAGCCAAGTCCTCTCTGCTACACCATCCAATATGAGTCTGACAGATTTCCACCCTCAAGTTCAGCACTTAACAATGATGGTCTAATAGTATACAACATTGTTTATATAAGAACTGACTGAAATAATATGAAACCATACAAACAAGGCCAAATAATTCCAAATGGGATTTCAATAATGGGCCAACAATATATCTTTTTATTTCAAGTTAAATAAAACAAATGGGACAAGAATTGAGTGAGATACAGCATTTTTGATGATTTAATAACAAATATAAACAACCTTTGTTAGCACACCTAAATCAGATAATGTACAAACAGTATATATTTTATTTGCATGTTGAATCAGTAGGATTAAAGAAGAACTAACTAAGATACCACAAACAATGCCAAACAATACCAAATATGATCTCAATGAATGGGCCAATAATGTATCTTCTTATTCCAAGTTAAATAAAACAAATTGGCCAAGAATTGACCAAGATACAGCATTTTGATAATTTAACAAATAAAGATAAACAATTTTGTCAATATAAAATGCCCAAGCTATATACCCTTCTACAAGTTAAACTCAATTATTAGAACTGGCTCTGATATAGTCTTTTTGATCTGCTTGATATATTAACAAATAATAGCAAACATCTGTAAATATCCTTTAAGGATAGACCAACAGTATCTTTCATTTTCAAGTTAAATCATACAAAACAGATGAAAACTAAAAGAGATACTATATTTAGGCATGACAACAATATCAAACAATGCCAAATACTCTTCTGATGATTGGCCAATGATGGGCCAATAGTGTATCTTCTTATTCCAAGTTAAATAAACCAAATCAGCCAAGAAATGGGCAAGATAGAGTATTTTGATGATTTAACAATTAAAGATAAACCCCCAGCTAAACGAGTGCTTCTACTTGGGCAAGCATTGAAGCAGGCATCCCACACCCGCTCTAAGCCCCCATAGGGACCCAGACTACTCTTTCATAGACATCACTCACCTAGCCAGGATCCTCGAAGCCAAGGGGAATGAGACAGATAGCAGTCACTGTTGGAAACAATGACTGAGACATCCCCAGAGATTGGATGGACAGATCTCTTAGAAAATCAAGCCAGGCCTGGAGACACCGAGAGCGTTCGTGATGGTGAAATCTGATCGAAAATCAGACAAAAATTGGAGTGTCAACGTCGCCAGCAACATTGAGCAGAGGTGTTTACCACTGTTTATGGTGGTTGTAACAAGTCAAGGAGTGATGGAGCTCAGGGAATGCCTTGGCTAATTGCACAAGACCGTCCATGGATGTGTTAGGAGCTCGCCCCCCTGGGAAGCGAGCTACCTGAGCAAAGGTCCTCTTCCCCATGACAAAGCGACAGGGGGGGTTTTGGAAGAGGTTGAGCCTCCTTGGGGCCTCGGGTCCTCACAGATTTGTGAGGGGGGGGGGCATTGCCAATCCCATCCCTCCAGATAGTCCATCCTTGGGACGTCATTGGGATCGTTGGTGATGGTTCCTGACCTAGGTCATTTTCCTCCAGCCATCCTGTCAATAGCTCTCCAGAGCGTGTTGTTTCCAGTGTTACGATCAAGGCTGACAGATGCTGCTGCATTGAGCACCTCCCCCCAGCTGTTTTAAGATCTCCTGCCATTCCTCAGTTGAGCCTGTCCTGTTCATGATGGAGACAAACCATTCGAAGTATTCCCCAAACCTGCGAGCAAAGGAGGGCTACTGCCTATGCAGTTGCTGCTGCGTCAATTGGTTGACAAAGGGGCCTTCAGAACCCCCCTGTTGGCACCATCCCACCTCCTGAGAGCGATCTTAGGACTGAAATATGTGGGCAATGTGCTGAACACACTGACACTATAATGCCCGTCTGTTGCCTCGGCAGCAGCACTGGCACTTGTCCCAGACGATGAGTTTGACCCCTTTGGTGAAGAGAAAACACACCTGGAAACAGAGTGAAGGATCTTTTCCCCACTCGCTTCTCCTCTCACCGTCTCACCTCAAAAGAGGACAAGGTGAGGAGTGCATATAGAGGTGACCTCGACAAGGCCTGGGCTGCTGCCCAGGGGGAGGAAGACACCCTGGTTGTTGCAGTCGATGCTTCTGTGCCCACTGATGCTAAATACCAAGCAGTTGCTTGTGCCCTGGTCTTTGGACAAGGGGAACAGGTGGACTGTATCATCTTGGCTTTTGGGAGGAGAACCCCTCCAGAAGTCAAACTGTTCACTCTCCAGCTGGGAGTCTCTGCTGCTTGCAGTAAGGGATGCAAAAAGCTAGTGATCTTCTCAGATTTGATGATGGGCATTAAGTCCCTCATAGATCCAAGGCCACACTCTGGGCAAATCTTTGCCCTGCACGCTTGTTGCTCTCTTTGTCCTTGGTTAGCGGGCAACAAGGAGAGGAACGCAACATTCTGGCATGTCCCATCAAAACTTGAATGGGGTGTGCACAAGAAAGCTCATGATGTTGCTATGTCCACCAAGATCTCTGTGGGTTGATGCCCACGGACATCTCTAGATTACCTGAAGGCCCAAGTAGAGAAAGTGGTCTGCAAGGATTGGCACATGCGGTTCCCTGAACCTGCATATTGTGGGGGGCACTTCCTCCATCTCAAAGGAGTGTGAGGAAAGCCTGTCTTACCCTTGACCCACAAAGGTGGGCCTTGGCTGAAAGTATCAGGAGCCAGCACAACTGGCACCTCCCAACTCACCCGAATGGTTACTGGCCATGCTTTTTTTTTTTTTTTGTATCAGAATTTATAACGCGGGGCTCGGACACAGTCCATGGAGTGTGAACAAACAAAGGTACTACTCTAACTACACATTCCCCTCGCCTGCTTCTCACTCATTTTAGCCACTTTAGGTGAGCGGGCCACTGACGTTGTCCTCTCAGACAGGAAAGGCAATAATCCAGAGGGAGAGCCCCCCCTCCCAAAGCTAGCCATTAGATAACCCGCTGGTGCAAACTGGTCCTCCAGCCACATATCCAACCGAAGTTAGATCAGGCGTGGCCATGTTAATTCACAGTAAATCCCCTCTTGCAGGAGGAATAACTGTCTGCATGTTCCCAGCCAACGAGGATTAACCACCCTGGACGAATGAGGTGGACCATCACTGTGCCTATGCACGAGTGACAGAAATGTTGTTCACCTGGTTATTCACCGGAACTACTGTAGGCAGGGGGCCAAGGCCCCCCTCAAGCAAATGCCGACAAGTGCATGCGCTTGATGACAATGTCCCCCCCACAGTGGGGAGAAGGTGGAGGGTAGCAGCGAAGTGCTGCTATCCCAATATTGGCCACCAACCATTTGGTGGGCGTAGATGTGGAGGGGTGTTACCCCATTTTAATAGTGGCACTGCTGTGCTCGAGGGCCTCAAGGACGATGGTACCGTGCTGGGGACGAGGGTTCCACAGCTTGAGGCTCAGATTGAGCAGCTTGCATTGTCACGTAGGAAGCCCGAAAGGCTGCCGGTGATGTGAGATCGAGAGGAGCTGCGGTGGCCAATAGTTGCGCTAACATAGTCTCTGAAATTTGCCAGGTGGCCGTGAGTAACTCCCATGCCATTTGATGCCATGTGTTCCTCTCTGTGGGAGGAATGGCGGACACACGGATGGTACCAACAAATGTGGTCATCGCATCCAGTAGATGTAGCATGGCATGAGAGGTGGAGATCGAATCCACCTCTCATCCCTAGATAATGGCACTTCGTCCTCCACCAACTCGGGGATGGAGGACAAAGGTGGTGATGGGGCAGGGGGTGCCTCTGTATAAAGGAGCTCAGCAATGCTGAGCTCCTGTGTATATACATCCTCTCATTTGAGGCTGCGAGTCCATTGTTTGTGTGCAATGTGGACATCTTGCACCCATAGCACACGGTCGATTGTTTGCCTCAAGGCGAGCTTGGGTGTGCTCTTGGCATAATTGAGGGCCTCCTGCATAGCAAGAGAGTCCTCATCATTGTCAGGGTTGGAGAGGTCCTCCCCAGCCCACAGATCTCTAACTGCCTTTAGCCATCGCTCCTTGACTTGTTACAACCACCATAAACAGTGGTAAACACTCCTGCTCAATGTTGGTAGCAATGTCAAGACTGCAATTTTTGTCCGATTTTTGATCGGATTTTGCCATCACAAATGCTCTCAGCATCTCCAGGCCTGGCCTGATTTGCTAAGAGATCCGTCCATCCGATCCCCGGGGATGCCCCAGTCATTGTTTTTGACAATGGCTGCTATTTGTCTCATTCCCCTGTGCTTTGAGGATCCTGGCTAGGTAAGTGGTGTCTATGAAAGAGTAGTCTAGGTCCCTATGGGGGCTTAGAGTGGGTGTGGGATGCCTGCTTCAATGCTCGCCCAAGTCGACGCACTCGTTTAGTTGGGGGAGGTCCGGCTTAGGGGAAAGGACACTTACACTGGATTGCTGGTCGTCTGGGAGGCTTCCAGCCTCCATGCTCTGTGAGTTTCTACTACTAGAGACATGCTACACTGACTATCCATTGGAATACACCATCGTTAAAAGGGGCCGGGCGACGGTGCCCCCTGGCGGCTAGGCCTACACCTTGGTGGCCGCTTCTCACCACCAACTCTTTACCTCTGGTGCTCACTCTTCTAGGGTGGTATGACCCGGGTTCGATTGTCTCCCACTAGGCAGCAGGATGTGCAGCTTGCTCGCCCCCTCAGAGCGTTTGGAGGTTGTATCGGGTGGACCTGGAATGGAGATAAGGGACCAGCCATTATCGATTCCATGCTGTGTATTTTGATTCCTACCATCATCTACTAGCACTGACATACACTGTGTCAGGTGGACCCAGAATTGAGATAAGGGACCAACTGTTATCGATTCCACGCTATGTATCTTGACTTCTACCATCATCTACTTTTGCTAAATCATCCTCAATGCCCTCTACAAACCGTAGAGTGCGACCTCAGCACTGGGTGGCACACGGCAACCCCCTCCTCCACACAAATTTCGACATCGCAGAGTTTGATGACGACTACCTCCTAGAGTTTGGGCATGTCTCTTTGAGCGGATGGAATTCTGATGTGGCTAACCAGTTCCACAATCTATGGCCAGAGGATGACTCCTCCAACCTGTTGAATGACGATGGCGACTCTGCTACCAGTGGAGATATCGAATTCATTCCAGGTCTCACCGAGCTAGCCTTGCAGGAGACTATAAACTGCTTCTTGGTGTCACAGCAAGTGGCCACCAAGATGCATGATCTGGCTCTCAAGCTTGGGCTCGAGGCCAACAACAATCCTCTATCCAGAGGGGCAGCAGGAGCAATCTGTGCTGCCCCTCCCCACATTACTGGGTTCATCCGCCATCCCAGAGTTGGTGGAGGATGAGCCTCCATTGTCAAGAGATGAGAGGTCAGAAATAACAGCTGCCTCTCATGGTTTTCTGCATATACTGGAGGCTATGACAATTTTTGTTGGTACCATCCGAGTGTCCGCTGTTCCTCTCACAGAGAGGAATGCATGGCATCAGATGGCCTGGGATTTATTCATGGCCACCTGGCGATTGTCTGAGATGATGTCGGCAGAACTAGCAGCTGCTGCATTGCCTCTCGATCTTACGTCACCAGCAGCCTTTCAGGCTTCTTATGCGACAATGCAAGCTGCTCAGTCAGAGCCTCAGTCTGGAGAACCCTCATCCCCAGTACGGTGCCGTCATCCTCGAGGTCCTCATAGACAGCCGTGCCGCAACCAATAGGGGGGAACACCCCTCTACAACCATGCCCACCAAACAGTTGGTGGCCGATATCAGGATAGTGACATTTCATTGCTACCCTCCACCTTCTCCCCGCTGCGGGGGGGACATTGTCATCGAGTGCATGCATGTGTCAGCATTTGCTTGAAGGGGGCCCTGGCCCCCTGCCTACGGTAGTTCCAGTGAATAACCAGGTGAACAACCAGCTACCATATTTCTGTCACTCCTGTGCAGGCATGGTGATGGTCCACCTCGTTCATCTGGGGTGGTCAATTCTTGTTGGCTGGGAGTAGGCAGTCGGTTATTCCTCCCGCAAGGGGAGATTTACAGTGAATTGACACCACTGCGCCTGATCTGACTTCAGTCGGATATGTGGTCGGGGGACTGGTTTGCACCAGCAGGCGATCTAATGGCTAACTTCGGGAGGGGGGGGTTCCCCCTCTGGATTATTGCCTTTCCTGGCTGAGAGGCCAATGTCCGTGGCACTGCTCGCCTAAAGTGGCTAAAACAAGGATCTGGGTGGGAGATGGGTGAGGGGAATGTGTAGATATAGTAGTACCCAAGTTTGTACCCTGCTCCGCAGACTGCGCTCGGGCGCCGCGTTATAAATTTTTGACCCAAAAAAAAAAAAAAAAACTGCCTTTAGCGCAGCTGCTACTCCAGTTTGTTCTGTGTGGACCAGGTGTTGTAGTCTTGGGCATCATTGTCAAAGATGTCACCCATAATCAAGGAGGGGTTGTGAAGGCCCCAGTGTGTGGTTTGGTCTCTGTTTGGCCGTTTGGGCATTTTTTTTATTTATGTTTTTGGTCAAAAATTTATAACGTGGGGCTCGAGTGCAGTCTGTGGAGCGGGAACCAACAAAGGTACTACTCTAACTACGCAATCCCCTCGCTTGCTTCCCAACCCAGGTCCTCATTTTAGCCACTTTAGGCAGGTGGGCCACTAACGTTGTCCTCTCAGACAGGAAAGGCAATAATCCAGAGGGGGAGCCCCCCCCTCCCAAAGCTAGCCATTAGGTCGCCCACTGGTGCAAACCGGTCTCCTGGCCACATATCCAACCAAAGTCAGATCAGGCGCAGTGGTGTCAATTCACCGTAAATCCCCTCTTGCAGGAGGAATAACCGTCCGCATACTCCCAGCCAACAAGGATGGACCACCCCAGATGAATGAGGTGGACCATCACCATGCCTACACACGAGTGACAGTAATGAGGCAGCTGGTTGTTTACCTGGTTATTCACCAGAACCGCCGTAGGCAGGGGGCCAAGGCCCCCCTCAAGCAAATGCTAACGCATGCATGCACTTGATGACAATGTCCCCCCCGCAGTGGGGAGAAGGTAAAGGGTGGTGACACTTGTCACCAACCCGACAGCAGCCAGCAGACTGGTGGTGATGGGTGCGGAGCAGAATGCCCCACACTAGTAACGGCATGGCCGTCTGGAACGATGATGGCGACAAGGGTTCCCCAGATTGAAGCTCTGCTGGAGCTATTGGCATCACCACATAGGGAGCTGGGACAGCTGCCAGAGGTGCACAGGGGGGTGAGCACTGGAGGTAGAGAATTGGTGGTGAAAAGCAGCCACCAAAGTATTTATAAGCACTGGCAAAAGTGTGCCGGGCACACTTTTGGCAGGTGCTTAAACCTAGCCATCAGGGGGCACCGTCACCCAGCCCCTTTTAATGACAGTTTATTCCAAGCAGGTAGTCAGTGTAGCATGTCCCTAGTAGTAGTGACTCACAGAGCATGGAGGTTGGAAGCCTCAAAGATGACCAACAGTCCAGTAAAAATGTCCCTCCCCCCTAAGCCAGACCTCCCCCAACTAAACGAGTGCGTCAACTTGGGCGAGCATTGAAGCAGGCATCCCACACCCACTCTAAGCCCCCATAGGGACACAGACTACTCTTTCATAGACATCACTCATCTAGTCAGGATCCTCAAAGCCCAGGAGAATGAGACAGATAGCAGTCACTGTCACAAACAATGACTGGGGCATCCCCAGAGATCGGATGGATGGATCTCTTAGCAAATCAGGCCAGGTCTAGAGTCACCGAGAGCATTCATAATGGTGAAATCCGATCGAAGATCAGACATCAGATGCAGTCTCGACATTGCACGCAACGTTGAGCAGAGGTGTTTACCACTGTTTATGGTGGTTGTAACAAGTCAAGGAGCGATGAGGGGATGGCAATGATGCACAGGACGATCCAAGCACCCCACCCCACCGCTGCGAGCTGCTGCTCATGTAGTGGATTGCAGGTGGTCAATGACAAACAGGGGCCCAACGGTAACGAGGACGACGGCCCTAGCACCTGTGCTGCTGTGAGCAACTGTTTGCATCATGGAAAGTGGGTGCTAATGTTTTTTTTTTGGGTCAAAAATTTATAACGCGGGGCTCAAAAGCAGTCTGCAGAGCGGGAACAAACAAAGGTACTACTCTATCTACGCATTCTCCTCACCTGCTTCCCAACCCAGGTCCTCATTTTAGCCACTTTAGGTGAGTGGGCCACTGACATTGTCCTCTCAGACAGGAAAGGCAATAATCTGGAGGGGGACCCCTCCTGAAGCTAGCCATTAGATCGCCCGCTGGTGCAGACCGGTCCCCCAGCCACATATCCAACCAAAGTCGGATCAGGCGTGGCCATGTCAATTCATAGTAAATCCCCCCTTGCGGGAGGAATAACCATCTGCATGTTTCCAGCCAACAAGGATTGACCACCCCGGATGAATGAGGTGGACCATCACCGTGCCTATGCACGAGTGACAGAAATGAGGTAGCTGGTTGTTCACCTGGTTATTCAACAGAGCTACCATAGGCAGGGGGCCAAGGCCCTCCTTGAGCAAATGCTGACAAGTGCATGCGCTTCATTTTTCATGTTCTCTTTGTGTAAGTTAAAGAAACATTTTTATGTAATTATGCCTGTATCTGCAGAAAACATTTCACATATAATTTTATTATGTGTTTCCTAGTGATACATGTGTAACCATGGTAACAACCCCTTTGTTCTTTGCATGTATCCATAGAAAACATATAATAAAATATATGTCAAGTGTTTTCTGCAAGTAACAAAATAATGAAATAAGAAGAAACTTATCAATGGCCCAAGAGACCTAGCTTGACTAGTGTTTTAAAGTCCAGTCTATTGGACCAAAAAAAGACCATGGGCCGAACTGAACCAGACTGATGGCAACTGGACCATCAGTTGCGGTTGCCCTGACATTTTCATAAGTCTGGTTCACGGTTCATCAATGGTAGAATATCTCAATGAACTGCCCAAAGACCAACTGCAACCAGTTGTAGACCGGACTTCAGTTGCATCAAGCTTGCAAGGTCTGAATATGTGATACACACTATGTATATTAGGTTGCGGTCGGTCTTTGATGGGCTGATCCATTAATTACAATTCACAATGTAGGCCTTTGCATGCACACAGTGACCCAACCCACCTCTTACACATTTGCAATGTGGAATTCTAACATTGCTCCTTGACTTGTTACAACCATCATAAACAGTGGTAAATACCTCTGCTCAATGTTGCTCGCGACGTCGAGACTGCATTTGTCATCTGATCTTTGATCAAATTTCACCATCACAAATGCTCTTGGCAACTCTAGGCCTGGCCTGATTTGATAAGGGATCCATCCATCCAATCTTTGGGGATGCCCCAGTCATTGTTTTTGACAATGGCTGCTTTCAGTCTCATTCTCCTGGGCTTCGAGGATCCTGGCTAGGGGAGTGATGTCTATGAAACAGTAGTCTGGCTCCCTATGGGGGTTTAGAGTGGGTGTGGGATGCCTGCTTCAATGCTCGCCCAAGTCGACGCACTCATTTAGCTGGGGGAGGTCTGGCTTAGGGGGAGGGACACTTTTACTGGACTGTTGGTCGCCCTGGGGGCCATCAACCTCCACTACTACTAGAGACATGCTACACTGACTACCCACTTGGAATACACCATTGTTAAAAGGGGCCGGGTGACGGTACCCCCTGGGGGCTAGGACAACACTTGGGTGGCCACTTCTCACCACCAACACTCTACCTCCAGTGCTCACTCCTCTGGGGTGTCATGACCCGGGTTCGATCTTCTCCCACCCAGCAGCAGGATGTGTGGCCTGCTCATCCCCTCAGAGTGTTTGGAGGCTGTATCGGGTGGACCCGGAACAGAGATAAGGGACCAACTGTTATTGATTCATTCCACGCTACGTAGTTTGATTTCTACCATCATCTCCTACTGCTAACTCGCTCTCAATGCCTAAACGGCAAACCAGAGACCAAACCACACACTGGGGCCTTCACAACCCCTCCTTATTCATGGGTGACATCTCTGATGATGATGCCCTGTACTACGACCCCCAATCGGAGCAAGATGGACCAGAGGTAGTAGCAACGCAAAAGGCATTGCAAGATCTGTGGGCTGGAGAAAATCTCTCTGACCCTGATGAAGATGAGGACCCTCTTGCTATGCAAGAGGCCCTCGCTTATGCCGAAAGCAGCCCTAGGCTCACCTCGAGGCAAACCATTGATCGTGTGCAATGGGCACAAGGCGTCCATGTCGCACACAAACAATGGACTCGCAGCCTCAAACAAGAGGACGTGTATACACAGGAGCTCGGCATCGCTGAGCTCCTCTATGCAGTGCAGTAGGGAAATGTGAGTGTACACGAGGTTCTTGTTTGGGTCGTTGAACTCCAACAGATAGGGTACGGGAGAACCGTGAAAGGAGGGGAAAACAGGGGAAAATGGGGTTTGACATGGAATGTCAGGGAAGAGTGGCTGTGGGGGGTTGAAACAAAGTTAATGGGGTTTAACATGTTCATGCGTGAGCACCGAGAGGCAGCGAAGATCAAAAGATGAGAGAAAAGGTAGCAACTGAGTTTTTGAAGACTTGTAGTAGGTAATTAGGACTGGTCTTCGAGAAGACAGAATCTAGGGGAGGTCTACAGAAACATGTGGGCAACACCTACCCTCACAAGCTGGGGCTCTGGGGAGGGGATGTGTTGAACATGAGTGACTCACACTGCAAGGTCCATCCACTGCCTCAGCAGCAGTGATGGCTCTTGTTCCAGAGGATGAATTTGACCACTTTGGGGAAGAAAACACCCCCGGAAATAGAGTAAAGGACTTATTTCCTACCCGTTTCTCCTCTCATTGCCTCACCTCAAAAGTGGACAAGGCGAGGACTGCTTATAGGGGTGACCTCAACAAGGCCTGGGCCACTGCCCAGGCAGAGGCAGACACCCTCATCATCTCAGTGGATGCCTCGGTGCCCACTGATGCCAGATTCCAGGCTGTTGCTTGCACCCTCGTCTTTGGATAAGGAGAACAAGTGGATCACATCATCTCAGCTTCTGGGAGGAGAACCCCCCTGGAAGTCGAGTTATTCACTCTCCAGCTGGGCATGCAGCAAGGGATGCAAAAAGCTGGTGATCTTTTCAGACTCCACAATGGGCATTGAGTCCCTTGTGGACCCCAAACCACATTCCGGGCAAATCTTTGCCCTGGACGCTTGTCGCTCTCTTCATCCCTGGCTATTGGGGGATGGAGAAAGGAAAGTTACATTCTGGCATGTCCCCTCGAAGTTCGAGTGGGGCATACACAAGAAGGCTTACAATGTGGCTACATCTACCAAGATCTCTGTGGGTTGACACCCACGGATGTCTTTAGACTACCTGAAGACCCAAGTAGAAAAAGCGGTCTGCAAGGATTGGCACACATGGTTCTCAAATCCAGCGTATTGCAGACAGTATTTCCTCCACCTCAAAGGGGTCGAGGAAAACCGGTACTACCCTCGACTCACAAAGGTGGGCCTTGGCTGAAAGTTTCAGGAACCAGCACAACTGGCACCTCTCAACTCACTCATATGATCACTGGCCATGCTCCCTTAGGAGAGTATCGCCATCATTTCTCCCTTGATGGGGAGTACCAATGCTGGTGTCTTGGCCCCGAGATACAAACTTGGGACCATGTACTATGCGTCTGCCCTGTGGTAGATCACACTGAAACTTGTGCAAGCCCAGACTCTGTCGAAGGCTTCTACGAATTCTTGGACACTAACCCTGCTAGCGTGGGATCCAGGATAGGCTGTGCACGTAGGGCATATGACCCCCATCTGGTTCTGACTAGTGTGATCAGTATGTTGAGGGTGGTGGCACTCGACGAGTCCATTGACCCTCATAAAGGGGGCCTGCCCATGTTCAGGAGTGACTGTCGGGGTGGGGGACACAAAACCAGGTACTGGTTTGGGGAGGCACCTGAGCGCTTCCAGATCTGCTGTTGGTTGTGTGTGGCAGCTTCGATGCTGGCTATGCCCTCCTTTCCGAGCTGAGAGGCTCATGTCAGGGTGGCAGTTTCCCCTAAATCTTGCACACATACCCGGGGAGTCTCGAGGGACACATCGTCAAGTCCGGGTTGTCGGTATGCCACCACTGGCGAGTCCGTCTACTCAATAAAGGGGGCCTCCTTAGTGGTCATCGCAGTTATCTAGGTGGTTGGTGCAAAGATCAGCAGGGGGAGGACTTGGACTAGGTGTAGTGTACTTTGTTTGTATGTCTCTGCCATGGACTGCATTTGGGCGCCACGTTATAAATTTTTGACCCAAAAGAAAAGAAAAAAGGAGAGGTCTACAAAGCAGAAAATCAGTTAAAGAGACTGTAAACTTTGGTACTACACCTTGGTGTGTAGAAAACTTATTCTCCACTTGGTAGGAGATAAAACTTAGGTCTCAGGAGGGAGATTTTCATCAAAAAGAAGGGTGCTCCATTCGATAGGTGGGAGGACACCTAAATACAAATTCAAGAGAAAAATGGCACCGCATGCGTACTCTCACACCGGTCTGACTGCAGATCAACAATGTAGACTAATTAGGTTGAAAAAGATCAAAATAGGAAAGCCTCAAGAGGATGACATCAAAAAGGAAATGTACATGCAGAAGCTTAAAAACAAGGAGCTGGACAATGTCTCAGGGAGATGAACATTGCCCATGGGTCCTATTGACTTGCATTGCCTGCCCCAGCTCAAGTGCGGAACTCTCCGGACAATGCCACTCAACCCTACATTCCAGACCCCAGAATCCAGCAAAGCACATATACAGTAGAGAAAAGGCTGGTCGATGGCAAACATAGAACTATAAGTGTCAAGAAGTTGATTAAACGTGAAACACCTGAAGTCCGAGGCACTGATGAATCCCATTGATCAAATAATTCTTCTTCGGCTAGTCGATCCATTCTTGAACTAGGAGGTTTTCGAGAGGATGTTGAAGGGAGTAGGGGATTCTGTTGAAATCTAGCGGACTTGGGGGGGGATTAAAGACAAAGCAGAGTATCATGAGAGTACACAAGTAACAAAAGGTAAAAGAAATCAACAAGCATGCGTTTGGTGCATGTACCTATGTTAGGGCTGGTGACAGGCATGGCCATGTGCTGATCATAAATCAGATGTGTAACACGTTCAGCTGTTGAGTCTACGAGCAGAGCTCTAGACTCTACAACAATTCACAGATTGTTCGAATGATGCCCCCATCATTCCTGCAAGGCAAATTAAGATAAGCAAAATGAACAAATTCAATGAGTCAAGCAAAGTAGAGAGTTTCAATCAAATCGTCAAAGGCAGTAGCATTGAAATAAAAATTAAAAATTAAAAAAAAAATCAAAATAGCAAGAAAATGAGAAAGCAAGGAAGAAAACAGATGCTTCACGGATTGTTTGCATGAAGCCACAAGATATTAAACAGAACTCGTCGAAATAGCAAGAAAAAGAGAAAGCAAGGGAGAAAACAGATGCTTCATGGATTGTTTGCATGAAGCCACAAGATATTAAACAGAACTTGCAAAGTGGTACCCATCTCACGGTTTGTTTGCACAATGCCCCCATCGTTCCACACAACAAATAGAAAAAGAAAAAAAGAAAAAAAAAAAAGAATGAATGGTTTAAAAATTGGTGGGGCTCAGCGTAACAGTAGAAACTCGCGAGTCCAATCTTCTAGCTGTTCAAGCTTGAGGCTACCAGGATCCAACTGAGTGACAGTGAGTGGTGAGCATTCAAAGATGTTTGTGTCGAGGATACCAAGTAGGTGGAAAGTCCTAGGATCAGTAAGGTTTCTGATCGGAGGGCACGTATGTAAATGGGTGACATGACCAGGGGTATGTTCAACAGTATATATTCAAGTACAGGCATCCAAACAAGGTCTGGGTTGGGGTACCTGCAAGTATAAATACCTTTCACATTCGCCGTCTGGTGCTATCTCAGTCCCCCCAGCCACATATCCAACCGAAGTCAGATCAGGCGCAAGCAGTGTCAATTCACCGCAAGTCCTCCCTTGTGGGAAGAGTAACCATCTTTCACCAGACAATGAGGATTGACCACCCCAGACGAATGAGGTGGACCATCACCATGTCATGCACGAGTGACAGTAATGTGGCAGCTGGTTGTTCACCTGGTTATTCACCGGAACCGCTGTAAGCAGGGGGCCATAGCCCCCCTCGAGCAAATGCGCTACAAGCACATGCACTCGATAACAGTTTCCCCCCCGCAGTGGGGAGAATGTAAAGGGCAGCGACACTTGTCACCAACCCGACAGCAGCCAGCGGACTGGCGGTGATGGGTGTGGAGTGGAATGCTCCACACTAGTAACAGCATGGCCATCTGTGATGACGATGGCACTGTACTGGGGACAAGGGTTTCCCAGATTGAAGCTCTGCTAGAGCTGTTGGCATCGCCATGCAGGAAGCTGGGACAGCTGCCAGAGGCATAGGATCATTGGAACGATCGTCTCTGGTTGTCCATTTGGGCATTAAGAGCAAGTTAGTACTGGTATATGATGCTAGTGATCGAAATACGCAGCGTGCAGTGTAAGCGAGGGCCTCCTGCCTAGCAAGAGAGTCCTCATAGTCATCAGGGTCAGGGAGGTCCTCCCCAGCCCACAGATCTCAAACTGCCTAGGGCAGCTGCTACCTCCAGTTCGTTCTGTGAGAACTGGATGTCGTAGTCTTGGGCATCATCACCAATGATGTCACCTGTAATCAAGGTGGGGTCGTGAGGGCCCCAGTGTGTGGTTGGGTCTCTGTTCGGCCATTTGGGCATTGAGAGTGAGTTAGCACAGGTAAATGACAATAAGAGTCAAAGTACGTAGCGTGAAGTCGATAACAGCTGGCCCCTTGCCTCAGTTCTGGGTCCACCCGATGCAGCCTCCAAATGCTCCGAGGGGGCAGGCAGGCCACACATCCTGCTGCCTGGTGGGAGAAGATTGAACCTGGGTCATACCACCCCAAAAGAGTGAGCACCGGAGGTGGAGAGTTGGTGGTGAGAAGCGGCCACCTGAACGTTGTCCTAGCCCCCAGGGGGCACTGTCACCCGGCCCCTTTTAACGACTGTGTATTCCAAGTGGGTAGTCAGTGTAGCATGTCTCTAGTAGTTGAGACTCACAGAACATGGAGGTTGGTGGCCCCCAGGACGACCAACAGTCCAGTAGAAGTGTCCTACCCCCTGAGCCAGACCTCCCCCAACTAAATGACTGCGATGACTTGGGCGAGCATTGAAGTAGGCATCCCACACCCACTCTAAGCCCCCATAGGGACCAGACTACTCTTTCGTCGACAACACTCACCTAGCCAGGATCCTTGAAGCCCAGAAGAACGAGACAGATAGCAGCCATTGTCAGAAACAATGACTGGGCATCCCCAGAGATCGGATGGATGGATCTCTTAGCAAATCAGGCCACGCCTGGAGACGCCGAGAGCGTTCGTGATGGTGAAATCTGATCGAAGATCGGACGAAAATTGCAGTCTTGACGTTGCTACCAACATTGAGCAGGAATGTTTACCACTGTTTATGGTGGTTGTAACAAGTCAAGGAGTGTCGTCCACCAATAAGTTGGTGGGCGGGGTTTAGAAGGGGAGGTCCCCTTCTTCAGGCTTCGTGCGGTCATTGGCAAGGCCCACAAGGACAACGGTGCCATTCCAGGGACAAGGGTTCCCCAGTTGGAGGCTCTGCCGCTGGTGGAGCAGACTGAGCCACCTTCATCGCCTCATAGGAAGCCTGGAAGGCTGCCAGAGATGTTAGGTCTAGAAGAGCTGATGCCGCTCGAAGCGACTCTATCATGCTCTCTGAGAATTGCCAGGTGGTGGTGAAGAGCTCCCATGCCATCTGGCACCAAGAGTTCCTCTCATTGAGAGGAACCCCAGATACACGGATGGTACCAACGAAGGTGGTCATTGCATCCAGTAAATGTAACATGGCATGAGAGGTGGATTTGATCTCCAACCTCTCATCAGATAGCGGCACTTCGTCCTCCACCAACTCAGGGATGGATGACAAAGGTGGTGACGGGGCATGGGGTGCCTCCGGATAAAGGAGCTCGGCTATGCCAAGCTCCTGTGAGTATACATCCTCTCATGGGAGGCTGCAGGTCCATTGTTTGTGTGCAATGTGGATGCCTTGCGCCTATCACACACGATCAATTGTTTGCCTTGAGGCAAGCTTAGAGTTGCTCTCGGCGTGAATGAGGGCCTCCTACATAGCAAGAGAATCCTTGTCATCATCAGGGTCAGAGAGGTCTTCCCCAGCCCACAGATCTCTAACTGCCTTTAGTGCAGCTGCTACCTCCAGTTTATTCTGTGTGGACCGGGTGTCGTAGTCTTGGGCATCATCGTCGAAGATGTCACCTGTGATCAAGGAGGGGTTGTGAAGGTACCAACGTAAGGTTTGGTCTCTGGTTTGCCGTTTGAGCATTGAGAGTGAGTTAGTGCTAGTAGATGATGGTAGAAATCAAGATACGTAGTGTGGAGTCAATAACAGTTGGTCCCTTATCTCCATTCCAGGTCCACCCGATACAGCCTCCAAATGCTCCGAGGGGGCGAGCAGGCCACACATCCTGCTGCCTGGTGGGAGAAGGTCATAGCACCCCACAGGAGTGAGGCTCAATCGGAGGTAGAGAGTTGGTGGTGAAAAGCAGCCACCAGAGCATTGTCCTAGCCCCCAGGGGGCACCATCACCCAGCCCCTTTTAATGATGGTGTATTCCAAGTGGGTAGTCAGTGTAGCATGTCTCTAGTAGTAGAGACTCACAGAGCATGGAGGTTGGTGGCCCCCAGAACAACCAACAATCCAGTGAAAGTGTCCTCTCCCCTAAGCCAGATCTCCCCCAACTAAACGAATGTGACAACTTGGGCGAGTGTTGAAGTAGGCATCCCACACCCACTCTAAGCCCCCACAGGGACCCAGACTACTCTTTTGTTGACAACACTCACCTAGCCAGGATCCTTGAAGCCCAGGAGAACGAGACGAATAGCAGTCACTGTCAGAAACAGTGACCGAGGCATCCCTGGAGATTGGATGGACGGATCCCTTAGCAAATCAGGCCACGCCTGGAGTCGCCGAGAGCATTCATGATGGTGAAATCCAATCAGAGATCAGACATAAAATGCAGTCTCGACATTGTAGACAACATTGAGCAGAGGTGTTTACCACTGTTTATGGTGGTTGTAACAAGTCAAGGAGTGCTCAACATCAGGATACTGGATTTCCAAAATGCCATGGAAGGATGAACGAACCGTTTGATAATGCTCCCTGTAGTAGACAATTTTCAGCCTCGTTGTGAAATATAACTCATGTTTAGCTGTCCCATCCAACTCCCTCAACTTGTATGTCTTGTCGTGGACCTTCTCATGAATGATGAAAGGACCTGTCCAGTGTAGCGCACCCTTACTCCCAACTTGTGTATCGAGCCAAGTTTCATGTGTGAGAACCCAAGTTCCAAGCTTGAAATTGCCGGTAGAGAGTTGAGCTCAGTGTTTTTCATTGAATGGCTCACTCGCAGAGAGCCTTTTGCTGAGCCAATCCCTGAACCAGATGATGATCACATTGAGAAATATGTCAAGCGTGCATGCCAATAAGATCGGCGGTGACTGTACGGTGTGCCAATCAAGCATATCCCAAGTGCGGTCAGCGATGTGGAAAGCTAATAAAGGTGACTTGCCATATAGTAAGTAGTAAGGAGTAAAACCAGTCATACGAGAAGTGGTGCAATGCATAGCCAACAAGCAAGCAGATAAAAATAAAGGTCGCTTTGAAGAATCAGTACCACAAGTGCGAAAGAGCAACTCAACAAGTGTGGGATGCACTTGTTCTGCAATGGCATTGTTGTGGGGACTGTAGGGACTTGCAACAATGGTGACAACACCATACTGTTTGAAGAGAATCTTGACCAGGCCCTTGAACTCGGAGCCACCATCAATGATGAAAAGAGGGATACAACCAAACCTGCAAATAATATCCTCGTAAAGAAACTTCACCCATGAAGCCAAATCATTCTTTCTTGATGCCTGTGCCTTTGGCCAGCTAATCCCAGGTTCTGTTGCTTGCAGTAAAATTTTCTTTCCACTGTAACCATCAGGCATGTGGACGGTATCCAGGTCGAAGCATCAAAGAATCATAGAGTTCCAAGTTGATGAGTAAGGGACTTTGGGATGTGATGCCGAATGCAACTGGCAGATAACACAGGAGACCACAAAAAAGCCATGTCGCATGTGCACGGTATCCAGGTCGAAGCATCAAAGAATCGTAGAGTTCCAAGTTGATGAGTAAGGGACTTTGGGACGTGATGCCAAATGCAACTGGCAGATAACACAGGAGACCACAAAAAAGCCATGTCATCAAATAGGTTCAGCCAATAAAAATGGTCCATAAGGTGCTTGAACATAGCATTGCATCCACGATGCCCAGCCTCATTATGAGCCTCTGCGATGAGCTTCTGTCAATGTGCAAGATCAGTGATGACCAGTCGGGGAACCTGACCTGTTTTCCCAATTTTCCAGAGCCGGTTGTCATGATAAATGAACTGATGAGCCCAAGTATTAAATTTCTTGAGCACAGCCAGGTTTGAACATCGGGGAGGGAGAGTACCATCTCTAAGAAATATCAGTAGTTTGGACCAGAGTTCAGGGGACTCATCATCTTTTGTTCCATATTTATGCCTGATGCAAGTCACCACTGTCCGCTCCAGTTGTGGTGGAGCCATACGGTCTCTTAGGGTCTTGTCTACTACTAGACGAGACGGTTTGGACAGGGCTCGCATCTACTACTAGACGCGAGTCAGAAAGGACGCGGACAAGCAAAGATAAAGATGATTTTCTGTCTACCACATGCGCATGTCTATCTACGAGGTCATGTGACCACTAAGGGGAATGCCGGACTCTGGCACGGCTCTGCTACGGACTCTGCTATGGGCACTACTGCCATGGCTACATGTGCCCCCCCTCCAAAGAGCAATGCCCTCATTGCGATCTCAACTCAGGGAAGGAAGAGAAAATCATGTATGTACAAGGCACCAATGCCTTACCCTCACCTTGGCCCATGTACCTCAGGAGGCATGTCCATGACAATCGCTCCCCCTAAGGCCCGACACAGAAACGTCGTTTAGGGTCACTGGTATCATTCTAAAACCTTGTTTGATGTGGTGGTTCAATTTCAAGTGGTGGTGGTCGAGAGTTGTCAAGGTCAGGAAATGTAACACTCAGTCTCAAATAGGCATTGGCGGTACTGGATGGTTGGTGTTGGGGATGCTCAGCGACGGCTCTGACCAGCTCTGGGTCAATGAGGCTAGGTAGTCCATCATGTTTGGCGTCATGAAAGGCTGTCAATGATAATTGATGGGCCTGTAAAGTCCACATGGTTACAGTGCCAATGGCCACTATAACCCACAGAAGAAGGAAGAGTGCAAACCCTCCCCAGAACCATCTTCGAGAAGAGGTGTTTGTATCAGGTATGTCAGTGATCATGGGAGTGTGGGATGATAGAAGTGGAAATAAAATATAATCAGGACTCAGCTCTGGTATATATACATGAATCGGGGCCTGAATATAGCCAATGTCAGTCAACAGCCAGGGTTGATTGCGGTCTCGACTCAGGGGTCCGATGCCACTACGGGGTATGCTGGACTGTACTATGGGTACTGCCGCCATGGCTACATGTGCCCCTCTCCATGATGGCAATGCCCTCGTTGCCTCTAAACTCTAAACAAAAGGAAACAAAGAAAATGATGTCTCAAGATCTAGTAATTTTTTTTTTTTTTGTTTTTTTTGGGTCAACAATTTATAACGCGGGGCTCGATTGCAGTCCATGGAGCGGGGTACAAACTTGGGTACTACTCTATCTATGCATTCCCCTCACCCATCTCCCACCCAGGTCCCCGTTTTAGCCACTTTAGGCAGGCAGTGCCACAGACGTTGGCCTCTCAGCCAGGAAAGGCAATAATCTGGAGGGGGAGCCCCCCTTCCAAAGCTAGCCATTAGATCGTCAGCTGGTGCGAAGTGGTCCCCCAGCCACATATCCAACCAAAGTCAGATCAGGCACGGCCATGTTAATTCACTGTAAATCCCCCCTTGCGGGAGGAATAACCATCCGCATACTCCCAGCCAATGAGGATTGACCACCCCAGACGAATGAGGTGGACCATCACTGTGTAATGCACGCATGACAGTAATGTGGCGGCTGGTTGTTCACCTGGTTATTCACCGGAACCGTCGTAGGCAGGGGGCCAAGGCCCTCCTCGAGCAAATGCGCTGCAAGCACATGCACTCGATAGCAGTTTCCCCCCCGCAGTGGGGAGAACGTAAAGGGCAGTGACATTTGTCACCAACCCGACAGCAGCCAGCGGACTGGCGGTGATGGGTGCGGAGTGGAATGCCCCACACGAGTAATGGCATGGCCATCTGTGATGATGATGGCACTGTACTGGGAACGAGGGTTCCCCAGATTGAAGCTCTGCTAGAGCTGTTGGCATCGCCACACAGGAAGCTGGGACAGCTGCCAGAGGCGTAGGACCGTTGGAATGATCATCTCTGGTTATCCGTTTGGGCATCAGGAGCAAGTTAGTACTGGTATATGATGCTAGTGATCGAAATACGCAGCGTGCAGTGTAAGCGAGGGCCTCCTGCCTAGCAAGAGAGTCCTCATAGTCGTCAGGGTTGGGGAGGTCCTCCCCAGCCCACAGATCTCAAACTGCCTAGGGCAGCTGCTACCTCCAGTTCATTCTGTGAGAACTGGGTGTCGTAGTCTTGGGCATCATCACCAACGATGTCACCCGTAATCAAGGTGGGGTCGTGAAGGCCCCAGCGTGTGGTTTGGTCTCTGTTCAGCTGTTTGGGCATTGAGAGTGAGTTAGCACAGGTAAATGACGATAACAGTCAAAGTACGTAGCGTAAGATCGATAACAGATGGCCCCTTGTCTCAGTTCCAGGTCCACCCGATACAGCCTCCAAACGCTCTGGGGGGGCGAACAGGCCGCACATCCTGTTGCCTGGTGGGAGAAGATTGAACCCAGGTCATAACACCCCAGAGGAGTGAGCACCAGAGGTGAGGAGTCGGTGGTGAAATGCGGCCACCAGAGCATTGACCTAGCTATCAGGGGGCACCGTCACCCGGCCCCTTTTAGCAACGGTGTATTCCAACAGGTGGTCAGTGTAGCTTGTCCCTAGTAGTAGTGACTCACATAGCATGGAGGTTGGAAGCCCCAGAGACGACCAGCAGTCCAGTAACGATGTCCCTCCCCCTGAGCCAGACCTCCCCCAACTAAACGAGTGCGTCGACTTGGGCGAGCATTGAAGCAGGCATCCCACACCCACTCTAAGCCCCCATAGGGACCTAGACTACTCTTTCATAGACACCACTCACCTAGCCAGGATCCTCGAAGCACAGGGGAACGAGACGAATAGCAGCCATTGTCAAAAACAATGACCGGGGCATCCACAGGGATCAGATGGATGGATCTCTTAGCAAATCAGGCCACGCCTGGAGACGCCGAGAGCGTTCGTGATGGTGAAATCCGATCGAAAATTGGACAAAAATTGGAGTCTCGACGTTGCTACCAACATCGAGCAGGAGTGTTTACCACTGTTTATGGTGGTTGTAACAAGTCAAGGAGCGGCTGAGATCTAGTAATGATATATGCAGTAGAAATAAAATAAAATGAAAAAGGCTCATCATGGTGGGGTCCATCCTAAAGCACAGAGGGCCTGACTCAAGTTGATGAGACGGGGGTCTTGATCCCAGTCAAGGTTCAGTACAGGAGCTGGTGCTGGGGTAGTTCTGAGAGGAACAGTGATGATGGGTTTTCCAGGGCCAATACCAGATGGGTGACAACGGGTGATGAAGCCTTGAGGCTGGATGAAAGATGAAAGAGCTGGTGGAGAAAATATTCGAGATGCTGAAAAAATATTCGGCAGGGTTCGTCATCGAACACGCCTGCGTAAGGATCAAAATGGGCCCAGGAGGTTCGAATGAAGACCAGAAAGATCTCGTGGGGATGTGGGCGCAGCAGGTGGGGGAATAGGGAGGGATTCAGCATCCTCTGCCCAGTCAAAATGCACAGTAGACAGCGAAACGGCTTGTCTAGGGCTGAACTGGGATGAGCTGGGTGCAAGGGGCAGACAGGGATCATTCACAGGCACAGATGGCATCGTTGGTGATGCAGGTGGGGTGTACCATGCGGGTTCTGGTGAAATGGCTCGTTTTGGGGGGTTCTGGGGTGGGGCAGGGGTGTAGTATGCATGTTTTGGCAAAACGGCCCATTTCTGGGGGACCTGGGGCGAGCTGGGTCATTGCAGCATGTCTCATGGATGTTCTGCGGGGTCTAGCAGTGTGCATTGTCGTTCTAGAGCTGCGGGTGCTGGTCCTAAGTCAGGGGGAGCAGGGGTTTCAAGAGATGTCATTGATGACGTGGCAGTGGGACGGGGTAGTGTGGGATGGCTCCTGGATTGTCGTTGGGAGTCCTGGGGCTGGCAGAGCCATTTTGTCGAGTAAACGAGGTGTTCCGATGAATGTGTCTGCTCGTGGTCACATAACACCATTTGCTGGGCTGTAGACAGTCCCTGTACATTGTTTATGGCCTCGTTAGCAGTCTCCGGGGTGTCGGCAGGTGTCTGGGTACTAGACAATGCCTGGGTCGTTGTTTCAGGGGTGGTTGTAGCAGGTATTGCCATCGTTGTTGGCTGTAATGTGGTGGAGGCAGTAGGCAGTTCTAGATGCGAGACGAGGGGCTGTAGGGTCTGTGGGAGTGGGGTGGATCGACCTGGCAGCGTGTGCCGTCGTTTCTGAGGTGCTGGGAGCCAGTTTGGAGTAGGGGATGGGACAGTGGTGGTGTAGGGTGGTTCAAGGTACGGAATGGGGGTCTGTGGCATGAGCTGGGGGGAACTGGGTGGTGTGGCAGGGCTCCTGGACCATTGTTTAGAGTTCTGTGGGGAGTGTGGTTGTTCCGTCGAGTAAATGACATGTTTTGATGAGCACATTTGCTCGTCCTCGCATAACGTCGTTTGTTGGGCTATAGACCGTTTATATACATTGTTTAGGGCCTGACGATGGATCTCTGGGGTGCTAGCGGTCATCTGAGTGCCAGACATCGCCCAGGTTGTCGTTGTGGGGGTGGTTGCAGCCAAATTTGTTGCCGTTGTTGAAAACGATGTGGTGGTGGCAATTGGCGGTTCTGGACGCGAGACGAGGGGCTGTAGAGGCTGCAGTAGGGCTGTATATCAACTAGGCAGGGTGTGGCGTCGTTTCCAAAGTCTTTGGGGCTGGTTTGAAGTGGGGGAAGCAGTAGTGATAGCCGTTGTCAACGATGACATGGCGGTGGTAACAGGTGGCTCAGGGTGCGGAATGAGGCACTGAGGGACTGTTTGGGGCTCGTCATTGGCCTGTACAGCCATGTCGCAGGTGCTGGGTGGTTTAGTAGACATCCCCGCGTCGTTCAGTAGACGTGGTGGCTCGTTGTTGAGTGCCGTTTGTGTAATGGTGTTGGCAGTGGAGGTGGTGGCCTGGGTGCTTGAGTCGATGGTGTAGTTGTCCATCGTTTGGGTGCTCATGTCGATGCGGATGGCCGTTTCATCATTCCTCGACTTCTCTGTCTCTGTTCTTCCCACTTCTCGACCTTCCTCAAATCCTTCTCCATACCCTTTGAGTCGGGCAGTCGTTAGTAGGTTGTGAACTTCTTCCTCAGTGTAGTAGTTGTGTGTTGTAGTTATAGCTGGAGGTTCTGTATGTACTGTTATGACAGTGGGTGTAGATGGCCTGATTGGTGGTGGGAGGGTGCTAGCAATGGAGGGAATGGGTATAATGCTAGGGACATCAGTGGAAAGTAGTGCAATGAGGGCAGGGGAAGGCATTGGGACTGTGCCGAGGTCAGGAGTATCAGTATCTGTCTTGTTACACCACCTTGACTCAAATTCCTGTTTAATGATATCCCATTGTCTGTGACCTTTGTTTGGGAGCTTGTTGAACCATTTCTTTGTGGGAGAGCCACAAAAAAGCTTGCTAGCAAAGAGGTCAACCTTCTCTCAATTGGTATTGGATTGGTAAATGTTTGTCTCAAGAGCTGCTAGCCAGTCGGCTGGGTCTTCAGTGGCACCTGGTTCACCAGTGAAGTTGTAAGCTCGACGGTATGGAGCCATGACTGAATGCACAGAGTTGAATCTCCATGTTGTCACCAGATGGAGCCATACAGTCTCTTAGGGTCTCATCTACTACTAGACGAGACAGTTCGGACGGGGTTCGCGTCTACTACTAGACGCGAGTTGGAAAGGACGCGGACAAGCAAAGATAAAGATGATTTTCTGTCTACCACATGCGCGTGTCTATCTACGAGGTCACGTGACCACTAAGGGAATGCCGGACTCTGGCACAGCTCTGCTACGGACTCTGCTATGGGCACTACTGCCACGGCTACAGCGGTAAACCATAGCCTGTCTGATCATCAAATTTACCTTTGCCATTGGGACTGTCATCATATAAAGGTTCAGTAATATAACAGCTCGAATACTCAGAAATACAAATTAAAATTAGCTCGCTGCCCCAGTCGCAGTCAACCATGTGCTCCGTCTCGACTTTCCTGTAGAAGAAGTCACGACCAACATAGCTTTCAGTATAGTTAGCCAAAAGGAGGGATCGGGCAATCAAGGAGTTAGGAAACTTATATGCATCCCACACCGAGTCAACAGTGTAATTGCCACAGATGTTCATGTTAATGCCCATCGCTTCTGGGTTATTTGGGACAGTAGCAAAGTAAGAAATGTCGAGTGTGTCGGGAGTAGTCATTTGGTAAGTGATGCCTTGTCCAAGAAGTCTCAAGTGTTGCATCTCGAGCCAAGAAGTAAAATATTCTGTAGGGAATAAAAGCGCCCTGTTGTAATCAGGTAAAACTCCCAAATGGACAAAACGTTCAGCAAACACAGTAACGGACAAGCAGGAAAATACCATGGAGGAGCCAATAAATGAATCAAGGTAAGCTTCAGCATCTTCATCGTCAGAGTCAAGGGGGGAAGGTTTGCATCTTGAAAGCCCATCAGGGACTTTATGCTTTTCAGCAGGGACATGAAGTAGATCAAAATCAAAGAGTTGGGTATAGAGAAGCCACTGGGTCATTGGGGCATTAGGCAGTTCAGGAGCATGGAGCATTTTGAGAAGGAACTTAGCATCAACTTCAATCCTAAAATAGATTCCCCATATGCGGTGCTGAAGTTCCTTCAGTGCTCGAAAAATGCCATAGAGTTCTGCCTTGGGTTGAGAATATCTAGATTCAGTCTTGCTGTAAGTGCATGAGCCAAAAAGAATTGGGTGCTTCTCTGCATTCTGTATCTGATAAACCACCCAACTGGAGCCGTACTTTGAAGAATCAATCGCAACAATCACAAGGCCATCGTTGCCTGGAGGTCTGTAATGCCTGGTTGCCAATTTAGCCTTCCCATAATTGAGACGTACCAAAACAGGAGCCGTTGTGATCAACTCTTTGATCTTCTGCTGAGCCTTGCATGCCTTGGGACTGAAAAAGAATGATTCTCCCATTGCGCATGTCAGTAATGTTAGTGGTTTAACAATTAAAGAGAACTCTTTAATCCACTTTCTACCAACCCCCGTGGTTCTGAGGAATGATTGTACATCGGAGACAGATTCTAAGTCAGGCCAGTTGAGGATCTTCGAAGCAATGCCATGCAACAGGTGCCAGCCATCCTTTGAGACTTCGGTGCCCACAATGTGTAGTTGAGGGACTGCAAGTACCAATTTGTTTCCCAATGCAGTGATCCCGGCATAAATCATCCTGACTAAAATGCGGTCAACTGTGGTAGCAAACTCATACACGAACCTTCGAATCCCTGGGACTATTTCTTCATTGTCGTAATTGCTGTATGGACCCTTGGCGCCTACGTCATCAATAAAAATGTCTGCATGATCTGGAATCTCACCCGAAATGCAGTGGTTAGTACATTTACAAAAACAAAATTCCAGAACTGAATTTGTAGCTCCTTGTGGTAAGCATGTCAGTCGAAGAGGGCCAATAATAGTCTTCAGTGTTGTCATCAGGCGTGACTTCACTGCCAATATGTGGCCGTCGTAGCCTGCAAACAGATCAAATAAGCCATAAATGTGATGCCCAGCAAACCCTTCAGCAAAATCATCTATACGAGGTGGGAGCGTGGAATCATGGATCATAACTTTGTTGAGCTCTTGAACATCTGTGACGAGACAAATTCCAGCCTCTTTCTTTGCCACAGCAAACATTGGGGAGTGATACGAGGCAGTCAAAACTTCATACTTGCCCGCCGCTTTCTGTTCTTCAAGGATACGCCAAACATCGGCCTCAATTGCCTTCAGGACGCGGATTGGTGGCAAGAACCACAATATTAGCTGGCATTATTGTTAACAATCTATCGGTGCTAGTCGATAGGCCATTGTGCACAGTACCGATGGTTTTATTACAATGACATTGTAATAGATATCCGATAGACTTAGTAGATGTTATTGTTAATGATTGTTAATGATTGTAGATGGTACTACAACCAACTGTAATACATTGTTAATGGTATTGGGGCCCATTGTTAATCATTGTAAATGGTACTGGCATCCATGGTAATATATTGTTAATTGTTGTAAATGGTACTGGGGTCTATTGTTAATCATTGTAAATGGTACTGGCATCCATTGTAATACATTGTTAATAGTTGTAAATAGTACTGGCACCCATTGTCATACATTGTTAATCATTGTAAATGGTACTGGCATCCATTGTAATACATTGTTAATCATTGTAAATGGTACTGGCACCCATTGTAATACATTGTTAATCATTGTAAATGGTACTGGCACCCATTGTAATACATTGTTAATCATTGTAAATGGTACTGGGGCCTATTGTTAATCATTGTAAATGGTATTGGCATCCATTGTAACACATTGTTAATCATTGTAAATGGTACTGGCATCCATTGTAATACATTGTTAATAGTTGTAAATAGTACTGGCACCCATTGTAATACATTGTTAATCATTGTAAATGGTACTGGCATCCATTGTAATACATTGTTAATCATTGTAAATGGTACTGGGGCCTATTGTTAATCATTGTAAATGGTACTGGGGCCCATTGTTAATCATTGTAAATGGTACTGGCATCCATTGTAATACATTGTTAATAGTTGTAAATAGTACTGGCACCCATTGTTAATCATTGTAAATGGTACTGGGACTCATTCTTAATGCTTGCAAATAATATTTGAACTATTGTAAATCATTGCTAATGAATAAATAGTATTTCACTCTATTTTAAGTCATAGCAGAAAATATTGCCAAACAAATGTGATTATAATCCTAGTCTATTGGATACCCCAAAGTATAATTAATGTGGATGAGTAGTTCGAGATCTGATAAATGTTAGTTTGATCTAAAAAAAAGGACACCACATACTTTTTTGTGGCAGGCAATTCCCCATTTTCAGTGTTGTCAATCCCTCACTTTTTCCCCTGATTCTCTCTGGCATCCAAGGCAATCTTTAGCTGGACCAAAGTCCAGCTAACATCCACCACTGCTGTTTTAAAGCGAGGCAAATCAGAATCACCAGAAGAAGCATTACCTTGCATCCACCAAGCCAAAGCAAGAATAACCACAAGAAAGCCATTCGCTCCACCACATAACAGCTGTGACCATGACGGGTCAGAGGGTATAAGTTGAGAGAGTTCATCACCCCGCCAGCCTGGCTGAATAGCCTTCCACCATGCAAACCAGCGATTGCCAAAATCTTTGATATTCTTCAACTGTGGCATTTGATCGGCTTGTAACCACCGGCCATTCTTCAGCCATACTCCAATCTCACCAGGTCGATTCTTGGTAGGCAAATGCTAGACATTGCTACTATTAGATTGTGAATTGGTAATTAGCTAGCACTTACAGTTTTTGGTGGATTTTCAGTCTCAAACAAAACCCAGTTTTTCAATAGATTGACCCAAAACTCTTCATCTGAAATCTTCTTCAAGAAAGGAAGAATAGCGATGACAGCACTGTCTGCTTTGTCAGCTGTAGGAAGTTGGGGTACAATAATATCATCTCTGGAAGGTGTGGAAGCAGAGAATGATATCAGCAATGCTGCATTTGGAAGGGTTTCAGTTGCCTTCACAGGTGACAGTGCCCTTGTCATGTCTCCAGCATTAGAAGCAGCTCTTCATTTGCATTAGCCTCATAGTCAAAGCAAATAAGTATTGCTTACTTTGTTTTCTTGCCCTTTCCCTTTTTTTGATGATTTGTTGATCAAATTCGAAGCCCCTTTACCCAATCCTAGTTCATGTAATAATTGATTATTTCTTGCAATATTACTTGCTCATTCCTTCTCATAATCAGAAAGGGTCACAGTAGATGCAGAAGGGGTAGCATCGACATCAGCAGGTGCAGAAGGGGTAGTATTGACAACAGCAGGTGCAGGAGTGGCTTCATGTGAGAGACCTTCCAATGCTCGGGAATCACAAGTCTTCTTATCTATTGCAAATGATGAGCTCTGAATACTGGATGCTTTTAAGACTGTCACCATAAGCAGCTTCAAGAAACCTATCGAAGTGCGATAGAAAATCATCGTTATATGAGCTTCCCAGAAACTGGGCCAATGATTGACCCTTTAATGTAGTTCCTTCATTTGAGCTATCAATTTGAAGGTTAGATTCATGAGAAATGATGGGTTAAGTCACTTACACAAGAGTTTGAATGGCACCTCCTTCTTGAGGCATTGGTCCTCCCACAATGATTGTACAAGCCCAACCTGTTTGCCTGGCAATATTCTTGGCAGCATCTTCAATTGTATGAGGGAGCATGTCAATATGGCTATTGCAAATTAGAATATAATTCAAGTCATGATGGCCCAGATTTGCAACACTTACTTTTGTAGCATGTGATTGGGATTATAGCCTTCACTGTCCATGGACTTATACTCTTGCCAAAACTCTTCTACCTTTTCCTTGGTGGTTTCATCAGCTGAATTGTACCATTCCTGCATCTTCTGGTTATGAAAGGTAAAGCAATCGTGGTGTGTAAACTCCTTAGTCAGATTGGCTTCTTTATGTGCTTCCCACTCAGTGTTGAACTTTGGTTTAAGCTCTTCTCCATATAACTTCGCAAATGCTTGCCAGTGATGTAATAGTCATGAAGTGCTCTTGAGATTTAGAACCTTTCGAGTGCCAGAACCCAAACTCGAACCACAACTCTTATTATAAATCCAATCGTGAATTTGCTGCCCAATATTATCATATGCCGAACAAAAGTATATAAGTGTTGGACACCTTACCTTTTCACTTGTCTTGAGCTTGAGGAGTTTTGCATGCTCCTCATTTCCTTTTGCGAACTCTATCTCCTTAGCCGATGGGGCATCAGCAGGCCATTTGTCATGGAAGTCTTTGTAAACTTTAGCAAGAAAGGTGGGAACTGTTTTACTCTCCTGTGCTTCACAAAACCCTGCAAGCAGGTTGTAAAGCCAGGCATGCTGCTCAGGAGTCGTCCAAGCTGCTTTTGGCATAGTAGTGAAAATTGCGAAGAAATTTGGAGATATGTGCAATGTGAGAAGGAAGGCAAACCCCACGTGATCATGTTTCATAGCCAAGCCATGTCCTTACTGCAGGTTTTGCAATCAAAATACATTGTAAATAGATGTATCATCGGTACAGTACTACATTAACAGTACCTACCTAATTGCATATAGGTATGAAAGATTTCATGCAATGTCATCGTCATTGGGGCTGGGATAGGGATCTACCCTGCAAGCATCTGCTCGCAGCAGCAGTTGTGTTTGTTGGTGCCAATAGTTAAATTAATACCTAAAAAGTTTGTTAGTAAAATGAAAATGAAACGATTTGTCAGTGTCAATAGTTAAAGTTTTTTTTTTTTTTTTTTGGGTCAGAATTTATAACGCGGGGCTCGATCGCAGTCCACGGGTCAAGATACAAACAGAGGTACTACTAAGACTATGCATTCCCTCCGCCCACATCCCCCACCAGGTCCCTTGCAGAAGCCACATTATGGCAGGCGTACCAGCATTGTCCTCTCAGACAGGAAAGGCAATAATCTGTAGGGGAGGGGCCCCCCCTGCAGAAGCTAGCTGTTAGTTCACCGTCTGGTGCTATCTTGGTCCCCCTGGCCACATATCCAACTGAAGTCAGATCAGGTGCAAGCAGTGTCAATTCACCGTAAGTCCTCCCTTGCAGGAAGAGTAACCATCTTTCACCAGACAATGAGGATTGACCACCCCAGGCAAGTGAGGTGGACCATCACCATGTCCAAGCACAAGTGACAGTGGCGAGGCAACTGGTTATTCACCGGAGGTACCATAGGTAGGGGGCCAAGGCCCCCCCTCAAGCATGCACTCAATGACATCATCCCTCCCACAGTGGGAGGAAGGTAGAGGGAGGTGGCGTACTGCCACCATCCTGACAACAGCCCTGGTGGGCGGTGATGAGAAGGGGTGATCCCCTTCTTCAAGCTCGGCGTGGTCGTTGGCGAGGCCCACGAGGACGACAACAACGTTCTGGGGACAAGGGTTCCCCAGTTGGAGGCTCTGTCGCTGGTGGAGCAGACTGAGCTGCCTGCATCGCCACATAGGAAGCCTGGAAGGCTGCCGGAGATGTAAGGTCTAGGGGAGCTGATACCGCACGAAGTGACTCCATCATGCTCCCTGAAAATTGCCAGGTGGTGGTGAAGAGCTCCCACACCATCTGACGCCAAGAGTTCCGGTCATTGAGAGGAACCATGGACACTTGGACAGTACTTACAAAGGAGGTCATCATGTCTAGTAAATGCAACATGGCATCAGAGGTGGCTTCGATCTCCAGCCTCTCATCCCTAGATAACAGCACTTCATCCTCCACCAACTTGGGGATGGGGGGCCAAGGTGGTAACAGGGCAGGGGATGCCTCCGGATAAAGGAGCTCAGCGATGCCGAGCTCCTGTGAATACATATCCTCCCATGGGAGGCTACGAGCCCAGCGCTTGTGTTTGATGTTGACACCCTGTGCCCATTGTACATGATCGATCGTTTTCCTTGAGGAGAGCCTAGGCCCCTCCTCGGTGTAAATGAGAGCCTCTTGCATGGCAAGAGAGTCATCGTCGTCATCATTGTCAGGGTCGGAGAGGTCTTCCCCAGCCCATAGATCTCTAACTGCCTTGAGAGCAGCTGCTACCTCTGATTTGTTCTGCACAAACTGGGTGTTGTAGTCTTGGGTGCCATCATCGAAGATGTCACCCATAATCAGGATGGGGTTGTGTAGACCCCGGTGTGGTGGTTGGCCTCTGGATCGCTGTTTGGGCATTGAGAGTGTATGTTAGTGCTAGTAGATGATGGTAGGAATCAAAATACGCCGCATGGAATTGATAACGGCTGGTCCCTTATCTCCATTCTGGGTCCACCTGATAGAACCTCCAAATGCTCCGAGGGGGCGAGCAAGCTGCACATCCTGCTGCCTAGTGGGAGACAATTGAACCTGGGTCATACCACCCTAGAAGAGTGAGCACCAGAGGTAAAGAGTTGGTGGTGAGAAGCGGCCACCAAGGTGTAGGCCTAGCTGCCAGGGGGCACCGTCGCCCGGCCCCTTTTAACAATGGTGTATTCCAATGGGTAGTCAGTGTAGCATGTCTCTAGTAGTAGAAACTCACAGAGCATGGAGGCTGGAAGCCTCCCAGACGACCAGCAATCCAGTGTAAATGTCCTTTCCCCTAAGCCAGACCTCCCCCAACTAAACGAGTGCATCGACTTGGGCGAGCATTGAAGCAGGCATCCCACACCCACTCTAAGCCCCCATAGGGACCTAGACTACTCTTTCATAGACACCACTTACCTAGCCAGGATCCTCGAAGCACAGGGGAACGAGACAAATAGCAGCCATTGTCAAAAACAATGACCGGGGCATCCCCGGGGATCGGATGGATGGATCTCTTAGCAAATCAGGCCAGGCCTGGAGATGCTGAGAGTGTTTGTGATGGCAAAATCCAATCAAAAATTGGATGAAAATTGCAGTCTCGACGTTGCTACCAACATTGAGCAGGAGTGTTTACCACTGTTTATAGTGGTTGTAACAAGTCAAGGAGCAATGGTCAATAGTTAAATTAATACCTAAAAAGTTTGTTAGTAAAATGAAAATGAAATGATTTGTCGGTGTCAATAGTTAAATCAATACCTAAAAAGTTTGTTAGTAAAATACAAATGAAACGAGAAGAGAAGAAACAAACATACCTATGGCCCAAGAGATCATCGCTTCTTGTCTTCTTACCGCGATGTGCACAGCCACAAAAAATTTCATCGACACCGTTTTCATACTTTGCAGCTCAATCCGTCCACGATCTCAGTGATCTGGTATAACCAGCGTCTTACCAACACATGTCAGAATTACAACCCAGAAGAGGGGGGAGATTGGGTGAAGCGATTATAAGGGCAACCTAAGCCTCTAGCAAAGGGAAATCCGAAGAGAAAACTCTAAGGATCCCCTTGCTGATGCCCAGTATATGTGAAGACAACAAAAATCAAATATAACCTAAAAATAGAAAAAGACAGAGATAGGCGGATCAAGGCCACTGAATGACATCATACCAAGGGGTATGTGTCGGAAGGGGTACTCCGCCTCTAAATATAAAAGTGTCAACATGTACAAACATGATAGCAAGGGAAAATTAGTAATAAAATCCAGAAAAATCATAGAAAATGAAGAATAGAAGGAAATGAGGTGGGGAAAAATATAGGACGAACATAAAAAATAGGAAAAATACACAGGGCACCCCCCTAGTCCCCTTACATCACCCCCTCTCTAAGATGCATCGCCCTGATGCATTCGAAATTGCATACAACCAAAGTCCATGACTTGAATGCGATGCGGTGCAGCAGTGTGCCGTCGGTGGAATTCCTTGATTAACCGAGGGGCATTTATGTCAGACTCTTCGACCCATGAGTTCTCCTCATACCCATAACCCTTCCAATGTACCAAATACTGGAGCTTTCCTCAATGCAAACGGCTGTCCAAGATTGACTCGACTTTGTATTGGGGTTCTCCCTCGATCACTGTAGGTGGTGGTGGTGGGTGTGAATGGCGTCCCGGGAACAGATCTGGGGGAGCTGGAAGCAATTTGACGACATGGAAGATGGGATGGAGTCTGGACATGGAGGCTGGGAGGCGTAGACGATAGGCATGCATTCCAACGTACTTGACAATGGGGAAAGGTCCCAAGAAGCGATGAGCAAGTTTCTTGGATGGACGTGTAGTGGAGACGTCACTGGAGTCAAGATAAAATCGATCACCAACCTTGTACTGAGAGGTTGGGGAGTGGCATTGGTTGTAAAATCACGCCATGTCGTCCTTTGCCTTTGCTAAGGCTGCCCTTGCCTCCTCCAAGCTATCCCTCATGTGTTCTGTGAACTCATTCACCATCTCGATGTGTGAGGGAGTTTGGCGAGGTTCAAATCCCATGCATGGATGTCATCCAGTGTCTAAGAGGAAAGGGGTCTGTTGAGTGGAAGCATGGACATGGTTGTTGTATCCGAACTCGGCCAAAGGAAGGAGATCATCCCAATCGTCCTGGCATTCATTGACAAAGAGGTGGATGTACTGCTCCAGTTCCTGGTTGACTCGCTCCGTCTGGCCATCAGTTTGTGGGTGATAAGCAGTTGAAGCGAGGAGTTTGATCCCCAGGAGTCAGTACAGCTCACGAGTGAACTCTGCCATGAACTGAGGGCCACAATCTGAGAGGAAGGCACCAGGAAGTCCATGTAATTTCCACATGTGGTGGAGGTAGAGTCGAGTGGCACCTAGGGCACTGACAGTGGTGTGAGTGGGAATGAAGTGAGCGCATTTTCCCACTGAGTCAACTGTGCACATCACCGCATCAAACCCGTTTGACTCTGGCAATTCCACCACAAAGTCGACGCTGACAACATCCCAACGACTCTCTGGAACAGGAAGAGGGTGTAGCTCACCAATAGGCTTGCGACGAGGAACCTTGGTGCATAAGCAAAGGTCACAAGTGCGACAATACTGACCAATGAGCCATGACATTTGTGGCCACCAATAGTTCTGTGAGGTGAGCTCCAAGGTCTTCCAGCGTCCGGGGTGGCCAGCAATCTGTGAGTCATGGTGTTGGGATATGATGCGCCGGCAAAGGTCTGGGTCATTGGGAACATAGATGTGATCCCTGAAATACAACAAGTCCTCCTTTTCAGCCCACTCTGCCGCACGTAAGGAAAGGGTCGATCCCTTCCTCAGTTCTTTAACAGCTCGGGTGACAACATCCTCATGTAAACCGCTACGGTTTGCGTGATGAATGTCACGTAGGATGTCCCGCTCCTCACCCTGGGGTGCAATGCCTTCCGGTGCCCAAATGGTGAACAGGTCTGGCTGCAACAGCACAATGTTTTGGTTGTCACCACTGCCATCCCCATGGTCTGCACGTCGGGATAGGGCATCAGTCCTCCCCATGCTGCGACCTGGACGGTGGTGCAAGGAGAAGTCGAATCTAGATAGATACAGGGACCAACAAGCTTGACGACGGTTCAATTTCTTGGCTGTCATGAAGTACTCAAGATTCTTGTGATCCGTCCAAATTTCCACCTTGTGTTGGGCACCCTCGAGGAAGTGTCGCCACTCCTCAAGCGCATGCATTATCGCCAACATCTCCTTGTCATGGATCTCGTAGTTTCGCTCTTCAGCACTAAGGCTTTTGGAGTAGAACGCAACAGGATGCCACTTCTGGTCCTCCGGAGACTGCTGAGACAACACGGTGCCCGTCGCAAAGTCAGAACTGTCAGCTTCTACACGAAAAGGACGTGAATCGTCAGCAAAGGTAAGGATTGGAGCGGAAGTGACCATCTCCTTAAGCCTTTCGAATGCCTCCTGTTGTGCATTATCCCACCTCCATGCCTCCTTTCCTGTCAAGTCGAACAGTGGTCGTGCATTTTTTTTTTTTTTTTTGGGTCAAAAGTTTATAATGCGGCGCCCAACCGCAGTCCGCAGTAGAGACATACAAACGAAGTACACTATGCCCAGCCCAAGTCCTCCTCCTGCTGATCTTCGCACCAACCACCTGGATAGCTGCAATGACCACTAAGGGGGCCCCCTTTATCGAGTAAATGGACTTGCCAGTGGTGGCATACCGACAACCCAGACTTGACAATGTCATGTTCCCTGAATCCCTATGGGTATGAGTGCAAGATTTAGGGGAAACTGCCGCCCCGACATGAGCCTCTCAGCTCGGAAAGGAAAGCGTAGTTGACTGAATCGCCATAATGCATAACTGACAGTGGATCTGGAAGTGCTCAGGCACCTCCCCGAACCGGTGCCTAGTTTCATGTCCCCCCTCCCTGACAGTCGCTCCTGAACACGGGTGGGCCCCCTTTATGAGGATTAACGGACTTGTCTGGTGCCCTACAGCCACCCCAACATACCAATAACACTAGCCAGAACCAGACAAGGGTCATACACCCTGCGCGCACAACCTATCCTGGATCCCACACGAGTGAGTTGAATGACCCGAGAGCCGGGTTGTTGTCCATGAATTCGTGGAAGCCTTCGACGGAGTCTGGGCTTGCACGAGTTTCTTTGTGATCCACCTTAGGGCAAACACGCAGCAAATGGTCTTGAGTTTGTATCTCGGGGCCAAGGCACCAACATTGGTATTCCCCATCGAGGGAAAGATGGTGACAATACTCCCCTATGGGAGCATGGCCAGTGATCATGCGAGTTGAACGGGAAGTCAATGTGGTGTTGTTTCCCATTACTTTCAGCCAAGGCCCACCTTTGTGAGTCGAGGGTAGTACCGGTTTTCCACCTACTCCTTTGAGTTGGTAGAAATGCTGCCCGCGATACGCTGGATCTGAGAACTGGGTGTGCCAATCCTTACAAATGGCCTTTTCGACCTGGTTTTTAAGGTAGTCTAGAGACGTCCGCGAATGTCTGCCCACGGAGATCTTGGTAGATGTAGCTACATCGTGAGCCATCTTGTGTATGTTCCACTCGAACTTCGAGGGGACATGCCAGAATGTTACAATTCTCTCCACGTCCCCAGCTAGCCAGGGACGAAGAGAGCAACAAGCGTCCAGAGCAAAAATTTGCCCAGAGCGTGGTTTTGGATCTATGAGGGACTCGATGCCCATGGTAGAGTCCGAGAATATCACCAGCTTTAGTGGTCGTGCATGATGTGAGAAATCCTTGATAAAATGCTGATAGAAATTGATGAAGCCCAGGAAAGACTGCACCTCCTTCTTGTTTGTGGGCGTTGGCCAAGCTGTGACCCTGTTTACCTTGATAGGATCCATCTCCACTTGACCCTCTGAGATAATCAGGCTGAGGTACTCGATCTTGGTCCTTTCAAACTCGCATTTGTCCTGACGAATGTAGAGTTTGTACCATCGAAGTTACTCTAGGACAAGGCGCATGATGCGATGGTGCTCTTCAACCGTGCGAGTGAAGATGAGGATGTCGTCAAGATAGATGCAGACAACACCTTCAAGGATGAGGTCGTGGAAGATGTCGTTCATCATGGTCTGAAAGGTGGCAGGGCTATTAGGAAGGCCAAAGAACATGACAAGCGGTTCAAAAAGACCATGGTTGGTACAAAAGGCTGCCTTCCACTCATCTCCCTCCTTTATCCTCACATTATTATAGCCCCAATGGACATCAAGCTTGGTGAAGTATCGGGCTCCACGGAGCTGGTTTACGAGTTTGGAGATGAGGGGTAGTGGGTAGCGATTTTTGACCGTGATGTTGTTGAGCCTTCTGTAGTCTTGAACTGGTCGAAGTGAGCCATCCTTCTTCTTGACAAAGAAAAAGGGAGAGGCCATGGGTGACTTTGATGGTCAAATACGTCCAGAGGCCAGGTGCTTGTCGATGAACTGGTCAAGCTGCCGTTGTTCTTCCAGAGAGAGAGGATAGACCTTGCAGGATGAAGGGGTTGCGCCAGGGGTGAGTTTGATCGTGTGATCCCATGGCTTGCATGCAGGAAGAGAGTCAAATGACTCCTTGGAGAACATGTCTTCAAACTCATGGAGATGAGGGAGTAAGGAGTTAGTAGAGGATTTAGCAGCGTTGTTTTTGTGGAAGGCCTCAGCGAGGCATTGGGATATGTTTGATGTGGCACACACCTCATGCGATGAGCGAATCGCAGTGTAGAAGATCCGATCACCCTCCTCCACTTCCTCTGGGTCTCATCATCATCATCCAAGTCCGGCATTAGATCAAGAACCCCTTCCAATTCCACTTCAGGTATAGGCAGGGGTCCAGCACGACACTTCTGAGTACATCATATTGCCGCCTTCTGTCCACGATGTTCTTGCCTGGCTTCTGTGAAACATGTCCAACAGTGGGATGGACATCAGCTCATGGTAACCTCCCCAGTACGCCAGTCAACCTCAGGGTTATGGTCTGAAAGCCATGGATATCCCAAAATCACCTTTTGCTTTCCCAATTGAGTGACAGCAAAAAGGGCACGCTCACTATGATCTTTGTAACGGAGAACCAGGTCTGCAACCTCTCAGATGGCACCAGCTTCATTTGGGGATCCATCCATGTTATATACAGGTGTCAGACGTGAGAGTGAGCAAGTATTTAGGCGATGTTGTTGTACCAGATGGGAATCGATGAAGAGACCAGTCGCACCAGAGTCCAGGAGCGCAGAGACACTGAGTATCTGTCCAGTGTCGGTCGTCTGCAGTTCGATGGCTAGGTTTAAGGAATGTGCAGAGGGAGTGGATGCCACAATATACTTGCGTGGTAGTTTACGTTCCCATGATTTAATTTTGGGACGTGGAGTAGAAGGAGAGATGGGGAGAGCAGGTACATCTTTAGCCAACTTCGAAGAGTCAGAGAGGGGAGCAGTCACAGAAATGGATTCATTCTCTGGGGATTCAACTGACAAGACTTCAAAGTGGTTATGGACAGGCAGTGAGGGCATACGATTCACTTGCTGCGAATAGGAAAATCCTGCTCCTCTACAACTTCCAACTTAATCTCCTCTGCAACTTGATCCTTTGCTTCCTCAACATCTACAAGTGCCAACAAATCTTGCAGGAGTTCATCTCGTCCCTTGGGGGTGAGCATGCGGATATCCTGACGATGGGGACATGCTCCAGCCCTGTGTCCAGGTTCCCCACAACGGTAGCAGAGATCCAACTTATGTGCACGGCTGCGGGCTGCATCAACATCCATTGGTACTGGGACATTGACAGCTGGTGTGGGAGTTTGACGAACAGGAATGGGGTTAGGGTGGGGGAGGCTTCGATTGAAGGTGTAGGGCGTATGAGTGGTAGTTGGAGCATGGAATGCAGCATTAAACACCGCATTTGTGAGTCGGTTCTCATCACAGAGTGAAGCAGCTTCATACCAAGCAAGGATATCATTGTCCGCTGGGTGCCCTTCCAACATCTGTGCAATCTGGTCCTGAATTTCTTGGTTGAGCCCCCATCGGAACTTCACCACCACTGGTAACCCACTCCCATATCCTGCCATGTCCACCAAATCCTTGAACTCATCAATATAGTTGTCCACGGATCAACGTCCCTGGTGGTAAACGGATGACTCAAGTCATGTCACTGCTCAGTGGCATTCATTGAGGGGGCAGAAGTGGCGTACAAACTCAGCTCAAAAGTCACCCCAAGTGGAGAAAGGTAGAGAACCAAGTTCTTTAGTTTGACGTAGGATACGGTCCACATAGAGATAGGCGCGTTCAGATTTCATGTATGTGAAGGCCCAATAAATATTTGCAGCCTCATCGACGAATTGATGCGACTGGAGACTAATGTATAACTCACAGGAATTAAGGAATGCATGTCCCTGCGCACATGCACCATTAAATTTGGTGGGGGGGGACAGTTTGATCTGGGCATGTTCCTTAGTGGACGCATTTGGCAAAACATCATTGTTGGGTGCGCTTGGAGTCATAAAGGGGGAACTATTGGTCGTAGGGTTAGCCTGGAGGGTCCTAACAAAGTTTTTAATCGTAGATTTAAGCGAGTCGATTTGTGCGTGCATTCCGGAAATGTCGCTTTCAAGCGCGTCGAAGCATTCTGATGCGTCCATGTTGCTAGGGAGTGCGTTTGGTGAAAATGGTGGCGTAATAAAGGCGAGATTATCTGGAACGGTGTGTAGGGACTCTGTGGAGCTTTGGGAAGTGTCGTCCAGTCCATACCTGCCTATCTTGGGCAGTGCGTTCGCGATTTTCGGGCCTTAGGGGAGAGTTTTCTACTATAAGGGCAACCTAAGCCTCTAGCAAAGGGAAATCCGAAGTTAAAATTATACCACATAATACAGGCATTGGGGACACACCTGGCAAAGGGAAATCCGAAGAGAAAACTCTAAGGATCCACTTGCTGATGCCCAGTATATGTGAAGACGACAAAAATCAAATATAACCTAAAAATAGAAAAAGATGGAGATAGGCAGATCAAGGCCACCGAATGACATCATACCAAGGGGTATGTGTTGGAAGGGGTACTCCACCTCTAAATATAAAAGTGTCAACATGTACAAACATGATAGCAAGGGAAAATTAGTAATAAAATCCGGAAAAATCATAGAAAATGAAGAATAGAAGGAAATGAGGTGGGGAAAAATATAGGACGAACATAAAAAATAGGAAAAACACAAAGGGCACCCCCCTAGTCCCCTTACAGCGATGGACAAGGGGAGACCTTCCAGATCAGGTATGCCTAGAACTCCTGGCAACGATCCAATTGATTCTCTGTGGCTCTCTTTGAGCCGCAGATCCACACAGAACATTCCCTCAGTGGGCCCACACAGGACCCAAAGAGGCTCTCCAACCCCCTCCCCCTATGGGGTGGGAATCATTACTCTGTGAGCACAGTGATTCAGCATGCCAGCGCTATCTCCCAGGTAGGCTACCTCGTCCCCTGCACCTCCTACCACCCCCTCCACACCTGCTTCACAGTGGGCTGACGACACGGTGACATCCAACCCCAATCCTGCGATACAGGACAAAGAGATGGCAAGCGATGCTGACAACGATTGGGCTGGTCCAGTCACCTTTGCGAACGATTTGGGGGAATATGCCACGGGATTCAGAACCGTCCTAGGGAGGACAGGATCCAAACAACCGACTGCTGAAGAATGGCAGATCATTGCTGAACAGCTTGGCGCAGTGCTCACAGCAGCAGCCGCGATGGGCATCGACCACAACTCGGGGAACACCACCCTCCGACGAGCAATCGACAAGGCAGCTGGTGGAAGTGGACGACCTAGGTCAGGCACTGTCACCAATGACCCTCACGACGTCCCAAGGATGGAGTACCTGGAGGGATGGGATGGGCAACGCCCCCCCCCTCACAAATCTGCGAGGTTTCAAGGCCCCAAGGGGGCTTGACCTCTTCCTAAACCCCCAACAGGGGGCACTTCTTCATCATGGGGTAGAGGACCTCCCCCTGTGAACTGGTCGACCAAGCCTTCGGGCAAGGGGACCTTTGCTCAGGTTGCTCATTTCCCTGGGGGACGAGCACCTAATGCATCCATGGATGGCCTTGTGCAACTAGCCAAGGCATTCCCTGAGCTTCCTACCGACAAACTGGCTGATATTCAGCAGCACGTCGGCCCATCCAGGCCTAAGGTCGCAAAACCTTTGCCTACCATCCATGGACCATCGAGAAGACAGGTCTTAGTACACATTTGACCCCCCCTCGAGGAGGGAGCGAACCCTGCCAACTTCTTAGATCAAGTCAGAACCACTCTTGGTCTGCACCACTCCAAACTAGTGGCCCAGTCTGCTTCTTTACATGCTGGGAACATCTCGGTATCAACTGATGTTGTGGCCTCAGAGGAGGACCTTCGTTGCTTTAAGGAGGCTGCCCACAAGGTGTTCCCCTTCGCATTGCAAGTAGATGCAGCGCTACCCACATCCACATCATACCTCAAACTGGTCGATGTGCCTTATATCGCTAATGACAAGGCCATTATGCCTGACGTCATTATAGCTCACCTGGGGAAGTTAGGGATATCTGACCTCACCGTGTTACAGGTCCCCCCATGGGTTGTACGGGATTCAAAGATGTCAGATACGTGCACCATGTATCTTAACATCGCTGACTCGGTCAGTGGTGCATGAGCGAAAGCTCTTATCAGGTGTGGCATCCAATTTGGTCGCTACATCGCTTATGTTAGGGCTGCCAGGGCAAATCCTGGCCTGCCACTATGCCAACACTGCTGGAAGTGGGGTCATCCCACCCCAGCATGCAGAGCTCCGCAATTGAAGTGCCCGATTTGTGCAGGACCCCACTGCAAGGAGCACCATCGTGGTCTGGTGGGATGTTGCAAGGGAAATGCTAAGGCAAACCCTCCTGTACCAGCTACCCCAGAGGGGACAGCATGTCCTCACCCAGCCAGATGTATAAACTGCCGAAAGAATCACGCATCCGACGATCATCGATGCAATTTCTGGCATCATCACTTCAATCGCGAATGGATCCTAGCATGCTACCATGAGGTGAGTCTGAGACATCTGTCTCGCTCCCCTCCTTCTTACCCTCCTGCAGGATGCGGTGGTCGAACGTAAATGAGAGACAGACTTAGATCTGTCCCTCGCTTGCGAGTATTTAGTCAAAATGTAAACTGTAACTGGGGGTACATGGACTCGCTACTGGCAGATTTTATAGATGATTACAATTTGCTTTTCATCCAAGAGCCTCCCTGGAGACTCATAAGACACGCCCCCTCTGCCCACAACAGGGAAGGGGAAGAAGTTATTGGCACACCAATGAGCCCAAATTGGGGCCTGTTAGTACATCCATCAGGGATTGACACCCCTCCACGCATCGCTGTCTACTTCGCAAACAGCATCGCCAATCTAAGACCGGGTCTCCATTGAGACTTGATCGACAACTGTGATATCCTATTGTTCTCATTGGGAATAGGAGAAGATGTCATGTTATATGCAAATGTCTACTCTGACAGTCAGCACTCGGCTATTACATTCTTGTATGAGAACGTCATGCTAATTCCTCGCCTCCACTTCATGTGCGGCGACTTTAACATGAGACACACTTCCTGGGATCCCCAGGGGCCTGAACACTCAATTCATGCTGACCACTTGGTGGAAATGGCAATGGCTCTAGGCCTAACAAGGGCCCTCCCAGTCGAGGAGGGACCCACTCATTTTCCCCCACAACAGGGCTTTCACCCCACAGTGATCGACCTAATGTTCATTCCCACAGATCTCAGATTTATGCTGTACTGTGAGATAATTCCCAGAGCCAGAGGCACGTCTGACCACACCCCCCTGACACTGACACTACCTGGCCTGGGATCCTTGATCCTGGTTACCAAGTGGTTGATCAAAAAAGGCTCGGAGGAAGAAGCGTCATACCTGGTCGCTGTATCCTCTGCTCTAAACCCATGGCTTAACTGGCAAGGGAATACATCGGCAGAAATAGACAAGGTCGTCTCAGCGATATTGACTGTTTTAACCAAAGAGTGGGACACCCACTCCAAGGAATCTTGCCTAGGCAAGTCGTCCAAAGGATGGTGGACAGACAAATGCAGAGGCGCACTCGATGCGTACAGAGCCTCCCAGGATGGAGAGGACTGGAAGCATTATCGCAAAGTCATGCAACACGCAAAGTGTGACTTCTTCGAAGACCATATCCACAAAGTGGCTACCACTAACAGACGACCCTGGGATTTGGTGTCCTGGACTCGTCAATGCAACCTCCCATCGTACGAGGCGATCTCTTATCAGGGAAACCCTTGCAACGATCTGGATTCTCTATGGTCCGCGCTTGACGGATCATATAATGCTGCTTCAGATCGAGTAGTCAATCTGAACATCTTAAACAATCTGGACCCTGTGCCTGAAAGGGCCTGGGTCCCGTTCTCCGTCATGGAAATGAAGGAAGCGGTCATGGCATGCTCTTCCCATTCTGCTCCAGGTCCTGATCATGCCACATGGTCACACCTAAAACACTGGTGTAGCAACCCTGAGGTAGCGAGTCTCATCACCTGCATAGCTGAGGCATGCATCACTGCAGGACATTGGCCTGCTCACTTTAAGGAATCCCTGTCAGTAATAATCCCAAAACCAGGGAAACCTAATTACTCTACACCAAAGTCGTTCAGGCCCATTGTGCTCCTGAACACTCTGAGCAAACTGGTTGAAAAAATGCTGTTTCGATGGCTTCAATTCGACGGAGTGGCACACGAGGCCTTTGAACAAAACCAGTTTGAAGGTGTCGCCCAGCGTTCCACAGAGGATGCAGGAATCTACCTCACCCACCTTGTTAGGGCAGGATGGGCTCAGGGCCTTAAAACGAGCATTGTCGCCTTCGACATTGCTCAATTCTTCCCTTCACTGAACCACCAGGTTCTGTTGGAGATAATCTCTCGGTCGGGGTTCCCTGCGCAAGTGGTGAACTTCTTCCGGTCATACCTTGTGGGTCGTAAAACGACTTACAAATGGAACGCCTTCTCGTCTGGCTCCTTTGCAGCCGATGTGGGGGTGGGACAGGGCTCTGCCCCATCCCCTGTCTTATTGGCATTATATCTGACGCCCATAATGAAACTCTTCAGAAGAAGTGAGATTGGCCACAAGGTCGATCTCATGTCTTATGTGGGCGATGGCGCCCACTCAGCACAACTGGAGGATAATCCCCCCTTCTCAAAGAAGCATATGGCTGGATCTTCCAGGCATTCACCTCCCTCGGACTTGTCTTGGAACACGGCAAGTCCGAGATATTCCACTTCTCAAGGTCGAGGAGCTTCACTCCTCTCCTGATTGACTTAGGGTTCACCCCGTACATGGGCAACTCCCCTCTCAAACCCAAGGTCACCTGGAGGTACCTAGGGTTTTTCTTCGATCACAAACTCTCCTTCAAGGAGCACATGCAGTTTTACTCCACCAAGGCTCTCACAACAGCGAGAGCCATGGGCATGCTGGGCAATTCTGTCAGAGGGTTAGAACCTATGCAGAAGCATCTACTTTACCATTCATGTGTCGTACCTATCATGACGTATGGATTATGACTCTGGCATTTCAAGGGCACACACATCAAAGGGGTCATCAAAACACTGGCCCAAGTGCAGTCCATCGCTGCATGCTGGATCCTTGGTGCGTTCCGGACCACCCCAATCGGTGGACTGGACAGTATCGCAGGACTGTTGCCCATGCAACTGCTCCTGTGCTGATTGGTCGACAAAGGGGCTCTCAGAACCCCTCTGTTGGCTCCATCTCACCCCCTGAGAGCGATCTTGGGGCCAAACCACGTAGGCAGCACCTTCCCTCATGAGCTTGGGCTCTGGGGTGGAGATGTGCTCAATATACTCACACTTCAAGGACCCTCTGTTGCCTCGGCTGCAGCACTGGCTCTTGTCCCAGTGGATGAATTTGACCCCTTTGGGGAAGAAAACACCCCAGGAAACAGAGTTAAGGATTTATTCCCTGCTTGCTTTTCCTCTCATCGTCTCACCTCTAAGGAGGAGGAGGCGAGGAGTGCATATAGGGGTGACCTCAATAAGGCCTGGGCTAAGGCCCAGTCATAGGCAGACACCCTCGTTGTGGCAGTGGATGCCTCGGTGCCCACTGATGCCAAATTCCAAGCAGTCACTTGTGCTCTCATCTTTGGACAAGGAGAACAGGTAGATCACATTGTCTCAGCATCTGGGAGGAGAACCCCCCCGGAAGTCGAACTATTCACTCTCCAACTGGGCATCTCTGCTGCGTGCAGCAAGGGATGCAAAAAGTTGGTGATCTTCTCGGACTCTACAATGGGCATCGAGTCCCTTGTGGACCCAAAACCACGCTCTGGGCAGATTTTTGCTCTGGACGCTTGTCGATCCCTTCATCCCTGGTTAGCTGGGAACGAAGAAAGAAACATCACATTCTGGCATGTCCCCTCGAAATTCAAGTGGAACGTACACAAGAAGGCTCACAATGTAGCTACATCTACCAAGATCTCTGTGGGCAGACACCCACGGACGTCTCTAGACTACCTAAAGACCCAAATTGAAAAAGCAGTCTGTAAGGATTGGCACACACGGTTCACAGAACCTGCATATTGTGGTCGGTATTTCCTTCACCCGAAAGGGATTGGAGGAAAACCTGTAGTACCCTCGACTCACAAAGGTGGGCCTTGGCTAAAAGTATCAGGAACCAGTATGACTGGCACTTCCCGACTCACCCGTATGGTCACTGGCCATGCTCCCATAGGGGAGTATCGTCATCATTTCTCCCTCGACGGGGAGTACCAATGTTGGTGCCTTGGTCCTGAAATCCAAACTTGGGATCACATATTACACATCTGCCCTGCAGTGGATCGCAACGAAACTCGTGCAAGCCCTGACTCTGTTGAAGGCTTCTATGAATTCTTGGACTATAACCCTGCACTAGGGTCATTCACCCTGCTAGTGTGGGATCCAGGATAGGTTGTGCGTGCAGGGCATATGACCCTCGTCTGGTTCTGGCTAGTGTGATCGGTATGTCGGGGTGGCTGTAGGGCACCAGACGAGTCCGTTAACCCTCACAAAGAGGGCCCACCTGTGTTCAGGAGCGACTGTCAGGGAGGGGGGACACAACACCAGGTACTGGTTCAGGGAGGCGCCCGAGCACTTTCAGATCCACTGTTGGTTGTGCGTTACAATGACTTAGTCGACTACGCCCTCCTTTCTGAGCTGAGAGGCTCACATCAGGGCAGCAGTTTCCCCTAAATCTTGCACACATACCTGTAGAGTCTCAGGGAACACAACATCGTCAAGTCCGGGTTGTCAGTACACCACCACTGGCAAGTCCGTTTACTCAATAAAGGGGGCCCCCTTAGTGGTCATTGCAGCTATCCAGGTGGTTGGTGCGAAGTTCAGCAGGAGGAGGACTTGGGCTAGGCATAGTGTACTTCATTTGTATGTCTCTGCCATGGACTGCGATTGGGCACCGCGTTATAAATTTTTGACCAAAAAAAAAAAAAAAATATGGCCCAAGAGATGTTGACGACATCTCTTGGGCCTTTGTTTCATTCGGTTCTGGTTCCCCCTCTCTTCACTATGGTCATTCCCCTCTCTTCGTTGTAGTTGTCCCCCCCTTTCTTCATTGTAGATGTCCCCCCTCTCTTCATCGTCTCCCCTCTGAGTCCCTCCTGCCCACTCTGTGAGCAGGGGCTTGTTGTTGTTGTTGTCATCCCCTCCCTTCATTGTCATCATCGTGGTCATCCCCTCCCTTTGTTGTGGTCATCCCCTCCCTTTGTCATGGTCATCCCCTCCCTTCATTGTGGTCATTCCCTCCCTTCGTCGTGGTCGTCCCCTGAGATACCTAAAAAGTTTGTTAGTAAAATGAAAATGAAACGATTTGTTGGTGTCAATAGTTAAATTAATACCTAAAAAGTTTGTTAGTAAAATGAAAATGAAACAAGAAGAGAAACAAACATACCTATGGCCCAAGAGATGTTGACGACATCTCTTGGGCCTTTGTTTCATTCAGTTCTGGTCCCCCCTCTTTTCACTACGGTCATTCCCCTCTCTTCATCGTAGTTGTCCCCCCCTTTCTTTGTTGTAGATGTCCCCCCTCCAAGTCCCTCCTGCCCACTCTGCGAGCAGGGGCTTGTTGTTGTTGTTGTTGTCCCCTCCCTTCATTGTCATTGTCATGGTCGTCCCCTCCCTTCGTTGTGGTCATCCATCCCCACTCTTTGTCGTAGTTGTCCCCCCATCAGTCATCCCCATCAGTCGTCACCACCATTGGCAATCCACCCACGATCCACCTTCCGAGCAGGGGCTCGCAACGGTGGTGGCAAGTCAGCTTCATTGTCTTCATAGAAGTACTTTAGTTTGTACCTAAGAAGATTGTTAGCAGCAAAATAATGAAACAAAAGTAAAAAACTTAGCTGAGTGGAGGCAAGGGGTGCAGTTCTGGTGGCTGTTGTCAATGTCGTTGTCAATGGTGGTGTGGCACCTGGGGGCTGTGCAAAACATCATCGGTGGTGATGACACCATATGTGGTGGATAACAGGGGCAGTGGGGTCAGTAATGATCATGGTCCTGGGGCCAGTTTGAGGTATGGTGGTGGGGTCTGTCACCGTTCCAACTGTTTTTTGTGCTGTGGATGTCGTGCCACTAGGTAGACTTGCCTGGCCAGTAACGATGCATCTGGCACTTGCTACAGCTACAGCTACCACTGGGCAAGCAAAACCTGGATGTCCAGGGGAATTGCTTGGACTGCACACAGTGGTGCTGCAGCCTTCACAGGCAAAGGTGGGCAAGGTGGCTTGCAAGCAATTACAGCACAGCCACACCATAGCCACATTGTTGCCAATAACTTGCCTGGGTGCCCCTGTAAACGCCACATCTAATCACCAAATTGTTGCCGACAACTTGCCCCTGTGAAGTTGCCCCTGTAAACACCACATCTACTATCACCAAACCTATCTGCCTATCCACAATGTCCAAGAATCAGAAAGCAAGAGCTGAGCAATCTGCAATCTTTACCACTGTAGAGGAAGATGCTGATCTTCTCGATCTGCTGGAAATTGCGACATCCCCTGCTAGAAAAACAATCTTTGTCTCCCACCTTTGTGAATCCCTGCCTGGTGCTTTTGATTGGTTTGATGGCAAGGAGCCTGCAAAACAGTTCGACATCTTCACCACCTGGTTTGGCAACTATGACCAGTCGCATAACCTCTTTCATCACATCAGTGGTGCATTATACCAGCGGCAGCAATACTTCCTGCAGAACTGATTCAGCAAGAGGCAGTTCAGCACCTCGATCAGTTTGGATTGGACCAATGATGAAAAGTTGGCCTTTCTGGGCAAGATTTGAGTTGTATATGTTTCTGAGCTCAAAACCCCTTATCCACCCAAATACCACTGGATGGTGGAATCTTCAGCAATTGAGCAGAGATGGAAGGGGTACATCGAAACAGGAAAGCAGCCCAATCCCAGGCACATGCGATATCCTTTATTTTTTGTTGATCTTAAGAAACTTCAGGGGGATTTTGGAGAGCAGGATACTGTTATTGTCTACGATAAGAGAACACAGGAGCTGGTGATGGTTATCATTCGGAATTTTGTTGGCCATCCAGCACTTCTTCATTGCATGGAAGATATCATCAAAGATAATGTAAAGTATTGCAAGAGCATGCGAGTAAGCATGTTGTTCTAATATTCATTATCTTGATTCAAACTTTTGTTAGCTTGCTGATCCAGGCAGCATCGTTCAGACTGGAGTTTCTGCTGGAGCACAAAGCAAGCCTATGATTGGTTGGGTCAAAAATATCAAGTCAAAGAAGCTGTCTGATGAATCTGTCGATCATCTCAATGAGAGGACTGCCCATGTTTTCTCTCTTCTGTGGATGCTTATTCACAGACGACTTCCCAATGAGCTCTCAGATGATATTGTCACTTGGCTTGCTGAGACTGGGATTTATCGGATGAACAAGAAGATTGTTGAGGGCTTTGAGGAGAATAGTGTTAAAGGGGAGTTAGAGTTGGAAATTGGAGAAGAATCATTCAATTTTGAATGGGCAGAGCTCGCTCCTCCTTCAGGTGCAATGGCTGCAAATTATTCTAGGCATTTACCACCAGTTATATTACAGCTTCTCCTGACTAACAATGTTTCTCTTCTAGGTTTGTTCATAAGGAGGTCAATCAGCCACACAAGTTTGCTACTGCCTGGACGATATTGAGGACTTTAAGAGAAGATCAGGGTGGCCACTTCTACAACTGTAAGTATAGTATTTGGGCCAAAGGAGGTAATGATACAATTGTTGCATGGGATCCCTCACATTTTCATGGTACTAGCCTCCAAGATTACCCTTCCAAGACAGATGCCATTTCTCAATACAGAAGAAGTATGCTAAGGAGCAGGCAGCTTTAGATGAGATGTTAGAGAGTATAGTGTCAGATGATGAAGAGGAGGGTGACAAGAGGAGTGACTCAGATGGGGGGCTTTAAGTCAGTGTAGTTTGTCTTTGTTTTTTTGTGTAGCTCAAGTTACTTTTTCCACCATGCCACCAAAGCGGAAAGACAATAGCTCAGTATCATCTGCTGGATCAACTGCAAAACGAACAAAACCAGCCTTTTGTACACCTACAGCTGCCAGATCTGGCTTAACCACAGAGGGGGCAGTGACATCAAAGAAAAATCGGATTGTCACTTTATGAACTAGTGCTAGTGGTCGTCGTGGATATCAAACACAAGACATGGATTCTTCATCTGCATCTCCCACTTCTGATAATTGCTTTACACCCTTGTCTGAAGCAGCAGCCTTGGATTCTACTTCTGGATTGGTTGCCGATATTCAAACAGCAGAAAGTGACGATGTATCTCCTGCAAAGCCTAAACTCAAGAAAAAGAATACAACAACAGTAATGGATGCCAGTACCATTTACAATGATTAACAACATATTACAATGGGCCCCAATACCATTAACAATGTATTACAGTTGGTTGTGGTACCATCTACAATCATTAACAATCATTAGCAATAACATCTACTACATCTATCGGATATCTATTACAATGTCATTGTAATAAAACCATCGGTACTGTGCACAATGGCCTATCGACTAACACCGATAGATTGTTAACAATAATGCCAGCCACGACTCAGAACCAAGGAATATGTTCTATAACGGGGATCTCATAGTCAGGGTAATATTTGCAGGAGAACATACCACGTTCACAATCTTCGAAGGCAATTGCTTTGTCTCTGGAACATAGCATGAAAATTAATAAATCAATCTCTCGAGAGGAAAGAAAACTGTCAGGAATGCTTTGCAAAATCTTATCGAGTCATTCTTGAGTCAGCATAACTGTGGGTTTCTTTTTTTTTTTTTAGGTCAAAGATTTATAACGCAAGGCTCAAGTGCAGTCCATGGAGCAGGGTACAAACTAGGGTACTACTATATCTATGCATTCCCCTTGCCCATCTCCCACCCAGGTCCTCGTTTTGGCCACTTTAGGTGGGCAGTGCTGCAGACGTTGTCCTCAGACAGGAAAGGCAATAATCTAGAGGGGGGGCCCCCCCTCCAGAGGCTAGCCATTAGGTTGCCCACTGGAGCAAACCGGTCCCCTGGCCACATATCTGACCAAGGTCAGATCAGGCGCAGTGGTGTTGATTCACCGTAAATCCTCCCTTGCGGGAGGAATAACCATCCGCATATTCCCAGCCAACGAGGATTGACCACCCCGGATGAATGAGGTGGACCATCACCATGCCTGTGCACGAGTGACAGAAATGTGGTAGCTGGTTGTTCACCTGGTTATTCACTGGAACTACCGTAGGCAGGGGGCCAAGGCCCCCTTCGAGCACATGCCGACATGTGCATGCACTCAATGACAATGTCCCCCCTGCAGTGGGGAGAAGGTGGAGGGTAGCAACAAAATGTTGCTATCCCAATATTGGCCACCAACCATTTGGTGGGCGTGGTTGCGGAGGGGTGTTCCCCCTATTGGTTGCGGTGCTGCTGTCTATGAGGGCCTCGAGGACGACAGCATTGTACTGGGGACGAGGGTTCCCCATGTTGAAGCTCTGCTTGAGCAGCCTGTATCGTCGCGTAGGAAGCCCTGAAGGCTGCCGGTGATGTGAGATCGAGAGGTGACACGGCAGCTGCTAGTTCTGCCAACATCGTCTCAGACAATCGCCAGGTGGCCATGAATAAATCCCAGGCCATCTGATGCCATGCATTCCTCTCTGTGAGAGGAACAGCGGACACTCGGATGGTACCAACAAAAATTGTCATAGCCTCCAGTATATCCAGAAAACCATGAGAGGCGGCTGTTATTTCCGACCTCTCATCTCTCGACAACGGAGGCTCATCCTCCACCAACTCTGGGATGGCGGATGAACCTGGTGATGTGGGGAGGGGCGGCACTGATTGTTCCTGCTGCCCCTCTGGATAGAGGAGCTCAGTGATGCCAAGCTCCTGATCGTTGTTGGCCTCGAGCCCAAGCTTGAGAGCCAGATCATGCATCTCAGTGGCCACTTGCTGTGACACCAAAAAGCAGTTTATTGTCTCCTGCAAGGCTAGCTCGGTGAGACCCGGAATGAATTTGACATCTCCGCTGGTAGCAGAGTCATCATCATCATTTGGCAGGTCGGAGTAGTCATCCTCTGACCATAGATTGTGGAACTGGTTTGCCACATCAGAGTCCCAACCACTCAGGGAGACGTGCCCAAACTCTGGGAGGTAGTCATCGTCGAAGTCTGCGACATTGAAATTTGTGTGTAAAAGGGGGTCGCCGTGTGCCACCCAGTGTTGAAATCGCACTCTGCGGTTTGCAGAGGGCATTGAGGATGATTTAGCTTATGTAGATGATGGTAAAAGTCAGGATATGTAGCGTGGAATCGATAACAGTTGGTCCCTTATCTCAATCCCGGGTCCACCCAACACAGCCTCCAGATGCTCCGAGGGGGCAGGCAGGCCACACATCCTGCTGCCGATTGGGAGAGACGATTGAACCCAGTTCCGAACACCTCGAGGGTGTCAGTGCCGGAGGTAGAGAGTTGGTGGTGAGTAGCGGCCACCTAAGTGTTGTCCTAGCCACCAGGGGGCACCGTCACCCGGCCCCTTTTAACGATGGTGTATTCCGGATAGGTAGTCAGTGTAACATGTCTCTAGTAGTAGTGACCCACAGAGCATGGAGGTTGGAAGCCTCACAGATGACCAACTGTCCCGTGAAAATGTCCCTCCTCCTAAGCCAGACCTCCCCCAGTTAAACAAGTGCGACGACTTGGGCGAGCATTGAAGTAGGCATCCCACACCCACTCTAAGCCCCCATAGGGACCCAGACTACTCTTTCATTGACACCACTCACCTAGTCAGGATCCTTGAAGCCCAGGAGAACAAGACGAATAGCAAGCACTGTCAGAAACAGTGCCCGAGACATCCCCGGAGATCGGATGGATGGATCTCTTAGCAAATCAGGCCAGGCCTGGAGACGTCCAGAGCGTTCATGATGGTGAAATCCGATCAAAAATCGGACGTGAATTGAAGTGTCGACATCACGAGCAACGTTGAGCAGAGGTGTTTACCACTGTTTATGGTGGTTGTAACAAGTCAAGGAGCGATGGCCTAACTGTGGGTTCAAAATCAATGTAAGCTGGAGGATCAAATGGTAGAGGTGGTAAACTCGGAATCTCAATGGGTTTGAACTCTTGGCCTGAGGGATTAGGCATGTATGTTGGAATGGGTCAGACTTTTTGGTCGACGGGCTTGTACTTGTGTTTAGCAGCATTTTAATAAAGTGGAGGTGGAACCAATGCTTGTTCAGTCCAAGATGTCGAAATGGGAGAAGCAGGAGAGGCGTGAATCATTGTATGAAGGAGGGGGTCATAGCTTTCTGGGGGGAAAATCAGTTTTGAACATTCAATTAAGTCTTCATCGTAAGTCAAAAACCAGCAAGGCAAGAAATCATACATCCAAAAATAGGAATGGGAGCACCCTCTTTTGAGTGAGGTTCAGACTGTGTGCCCATCCCTAGTTTTCCACATCCTCATCAGAAACCTCTTCAATCATCGCACGGTGCATGTGAGGCTGTAACACTAGATGGTCAGCATTCCATGGAGAATTAACAGGACATAGCTGAATTGAAAGCATTGGGGGAATGCGATGCTTGTGTTTGGGACAACGTCGTTTACCACTGGCCCATAAGTGGAGGTGTGTGCCCTCGGATCGGCTATATGAAATATCAGCATCATACCATAACATCCATGGCTGACCTAAAATTATTTCTTGCTTCCCAGTGCCTTCAGATGAAACAAAAAAATGGTGATCAAAAGAATGCCCCTTGATATCAACAGGAGAGTTCCAAATGCATCCTACGAGAGGCACAGCAGGACCATTAATACCTTTGAGAGACCAGCATCTCCCATTGTGATCGAGAGGGAGGCTTGTTCATCGATAAAACTCTTCTGACATCAGGTTGAGTTCTGAGCCAGTGTTGACCCTGAATGTAACTTTGTGGCCAGCCAGATTACCTTCAAAACTGCCAGTGGACATTGCAAATAAAGGTGCCGCATGCAGAGAGATGGCAGAAGTGTATTGTTCAAGAACTTCATGAACATCTTCAGTCATATCATAGGAAAACTGGAGCCTTGATTTGGTCATAGCAATTTCCTGTAATTCTTCATCAGTAGATAAGTCAGAATCTGACTCACCTTCAGATCCACACTTGTCTTTGCATTTGCCGTGACCATATGAAGTGGCTGCTACCTTCTGGGAATATTCCCGTCAAGTCTTCGTTAAGTCTGCAAAACATTTCTGTAGATCTGCTGACATGCCTATGATGTCACGGAGTGGTAACGTAATCATGGTATCAAGAATATGGGATTGAACGACATCACCATCTGCCATTTCCTGAATCGTCGAGGTGAAATGGTAACCTCCCTTGCCCTTGGTCGCATCTTGCATCTCCACGTCTTGGTGATTGGGTTTCTTCAAAATGGGCTTCTTCTTCTCCTTCCACGTGTCAGCCGTGTTTTGATAAGGTGGCTGAGGAGGTGGAGGTGCTGGTTCAACTCATGTGGCAGCCTTTGGAAGTTTTGCAGGTTTGGGGAGATGAGAAGCAGGTACTGGAGCAGATGGAAGTGGAGGAGGAGCTGGAACTATTGAGGCTTGTCTTTGCTTGTGCTCAGGCTTTTTCAATGGGTAGGGGTCATTTTGGAGAGTTTCTTTCTGGGATTGAGTGACCGGATAGCTAGCCATCCACTGAGGTACTGAGGTTATTGCAAAGACATCACGCCCAAGGTCATCATGGCCATTGCATTGGATACCTGCAGTTTGAGTAAAATGGGGAGGAACTTCACACTCTTTACCTTTTCATGAGGGGCCAGGTTCACTTTGGCAAGCTTTCTCTTCCTGAAGGATTCTTGCAATGCCACTGATACCACCTCCATTCCTAGGAAGGTCAGTACCATTGGGACAAACTAGCCTACCTACTGTGTTGTAGATCGCGAGGCCCTCGTTAATCAAGTTTCTAGTCTCTATGCAATTAGCAACTCCCAAATGATGAATGAAGGTTCCATCACAAATAAAACACTTTTGTTCAGCAGGTGGCACAGGGTTGCATGCATTTGCCAATTCTTGGAGGAGATGTTGCTTTTCCATCGCTAGCTCCTGCACCTGTCAACTTAAAGTATCCACGTCAGCCATAGGAATAGGTTCGACAATGGGAGCCGCAGGAACGATGTTAGATTCAAACTTAACAGTTTTCTTCTTCTTCATTGCAGGCTTGAGCTTCGTTCACACTGTGGCATCAAGATCAGAGTCTTTGTCCTCTTTGTCTTCTGAATAATCATGTAAGTCAATCTCGCACACCTGAGCATCAAGATCAGTCTCATCAAACTCTCATCATAACACTCCCAAAGTCACATTGACATCTGGGGGATTAGTAATCTTCTGGTTGGTGGATGGCAGACCCTTCTTGATCTTCTTGCAAATCAAATCGGGTATCCCCTGGAAAAACAAAAGGTTGACGTCACGCTGAAGAATCTCTTGTTGTGCAATCAGGAAATCAGACTGTGTGATAAATCAATGGTACTATCTGTCAATATCCTGTAAACGAGAGAATGCACCTTCAGTTGCATGCTTCTTGACCCATGCTCAGAACTTGTCACTGGTTATGAGCGGGTCTTGATCCGCTGAGGCCTATAACTTGACTAGGAAAGCACATGCAGCCACCCAATCCATTCCTGTCCAAACAGCATGTCGACGTATCATCTGACGGATCTTGTCGCTACAGTAACAAGGAACGTAAGCAGGTAAATAAGTATGAGAAAGTGAAGTGTTATCGGCATGGTTTTTGAGTGCATCAAGAAGGTCTTCGACGCACGTCCCTTTGAAGTACAGTGCGTTGTCGGTGCCAGGTGTTGGCATGGGAATGGCTAAGGAACAAAGAGACATAAACATTGAGCCAGTTGAGCCCATATTTGAAGGGGTGGAATCAGACGATGTCATGTTGGATTGGGGAGGTGTCGGGTTCGCAGCACCTCCAGTCGTCTCCGCATTGGGCATAAAAGCAGGACCTGTAGGAGGAGGCCTGGGAGGATTTGGAGAAGCTGATGAACTTGGCATAACTTGGCATTGGTACAATTGATGAGCGATCCTAAGTTGTCAAGCAAGAAATTGTTCTATGATGGGCATTTGTCAAATGTTCAGAGTTTGAGCGGAAAACCATTGATAAATGATGATGAACGTGGTGCAATTAGATACTAGAATGATGCAAAATCAATTCTAGATGGCCGACTATGAGTCAACGCCGTATCTACTAAGAGGTTGGAAGGCAGAAGAATGAATGGAAATGTTTGATGCGTGAGTCAAACGATGGATGGTGGAGTTTGAGCGGAAAACCAAATGATAAATGTTCCCCTGTCTTGGTATTGCGGTAGGGAAATGTGAGTGTACATGAGGTTCTTGTTCAGGTTGTCGAACTCCAATGGATAGGGTATGGGAGAACTGTGAAAGGAGGGGGAAACGGGGGAAAATGGGGTTTGACATGGAACATCAGCGAAGAGTGGCCGTGGGGGGTTGAAACAAAGTTAACAGGGTTTAACACGTTCACGCGTGAGCACCAAGAGGCAGCAAAGATCAAAATGTGAGAGAAAAGGTAGCGACTGAGTTTTTGAAGACTAGTAGTAGGTAATTAGGACTGGTCTTCGAGAAGACAGAATCTAAGGGAGGTTTACAAAGCAGAAAATCAGTTAAAGAGACTGTAAACTTTGGTACTACACCTTGGTGTGTAGAAAACTTATTCTCCACTTGGTAGGAGATAAAACTTAGGTCTCAGGAGGGAGATTTTCATCAAAAAGAAGGGTGCTCCATTCGATAGGTGGGAGGACACCTAAATACAAATTCAAGAGAAAAACAGCACCATGTGCATACTCTCGCACCGGTCCGACTGCAGATCAACAATGTAGACTAATTAGGTCGAAAAAGATCAAAATAGGAAAGCCTCAAGAGGATGACATCAAAAAGGAAATGTACATGCACAAGCTGAAAAATGAGGAGCTGGACAATGTCTCAGGGAGATGAATGTTGCCCATGGGTCCTATTGACTTGCATCGCCTGCCCCAGCTCAAGTGCAGGACCCTCCAGAAAATGCCACTCAACCCTACATTCCAGACCCCAGAATCCAGCAAAGCACATATACGGTAGAGAAAAGGCCGCTCGATGGCAAACATAGAACTATAAGTGTCAAGAAGTTGATTAAATGTGAAACACCTGAAGTCCGAGGCACCAAATCCCATCGATCAAATAATTCTTCTTTGGCTAGTTGATCCGTTCTTGAACTAGGAGGTTTTCGAGAGGATGTTGAAGGGAGTAGGGGATTCTGTTGAAATCTAGCGGACTCGGGGGGATTAAAGACAAAGCAGAGTATCACGAGAGTACACAAGTAACAAAAGGTAAAAGAAATCAACAAACATGCATTCAGCGCATGTACCTACATTAGGGCCGGTGACAGGCATGGCCAAGTGCTGATCATAAATCAGATGCATAATGCATTCAGGTGTTGAGTCTATGAGCAGAGCTCTAGACTCTACAACACTGGAGGCACCCCCTGCCCTATCACTGCCTTTGTCCTCTATCCCCAAGTTGGTGGAGGATGAAGTGCCGTTATCTAGGGATGAGAGGTTGGAGATCAAATCCACCTCTCATGCCATGTTACATCTACTGGACGCGATGACCACATTTGTTGGTACCATCCGTGTGTCTGCCGTTCCTCCCACAGAGAGGAATGCATGTCGTCAAATGGCATGGGATTTATTCACTGCCACCTGGCGATTTTCAGAGAGTATGTTGGCGCAACTATTGGCCACTGCAGCACCTCTAGACCTCATGTCGCTGGCAGCCTTCCGGGCTTCCTATGCAGCGATGCAAGCTGCTCAAGCAGAGCCTTTTTTTTTTTTTTTGGATCATTATTTATAATGCGGGGCTTGAACACAGTCCACAGAGTGGGAACAAACAAAGGTACAACTCTATCTATGCATTCCCTTCACCTGCTTCCCAACCCAGGTCCTCGTTTTAGCCACTTTAGGTGAGCGGGCCACTAATGTTGTCCTCTCAGACAGGAAAGGCAATAATCTGGAGAGGGAGCCCCCCCTCCCAAAGCTAGCCATTAGATTGCCCGCTGGTGCAAACTGGTCCCCCAGCCACATATCCAACTGAAGTCAGATCAGGCATGGCCATGTCAATTCACAGTAAATCCCCCCTTGCAGGAGGAATAACCACCTGCATGTTCCCAGCCAATGAGGATTGACCACCCCGGACGAATGAGGTGGACCATCACCACATCTATGCATGAGTGACAGTGACAAGGTAGCTGGTTGTTCACCTGGTTATTCACCGTGACTACCATAGGCAAGGGGCCAAGGCCCCCCTCGAGCAAATGCTGCTAGGTGCATGTGCTCGATGACAACGTCCCCCCCGCAGTGGGGGGAAGGTGGAGGGTAGCAGTGAACTGCCGCTATCCCGATATTGGCCACCAATTACTTGGTGGGCATAGATGTGGGGGGGTGTCACCCCATTTTAATAGCGGCGCTGCTGTGCTTGAGGGCCTCGAGGATGACGGCACTGTGCTGGGGACAAGGGTTCCCCAGAGAGGCTCTGATTGAGCAGCTTGCATCGCCACATAGGAAGCTCGGAAAGCTGCCAGTGACATGAGATCGAGAGGTGTTGCGGCAGCTGCTAGTTCTGCTGACATCTTCTCAGACAATCACCAGGTGGCCATGAATAAATCCCAGGCCATTTGGCACCATGCATTCCTCTCTGCAGGGGGAATGGCGGACACACGGATGGTACCAACGAACATGGTCATTGCATCCAGTTGATGTAGCATGGCATGAGGTGGCCTCGATTTCCAACCTCTCAGTCACAGATAACAGCACTTCGTCCTCCACCAGCTCAGGGATGGAGGGCAAAGGCAGTGACGGAGCAGGGGATGCCTCCGGATAAAGGAGCTCAGCAATGCTGAGCTCCTGTGTATACATGTCCTCGCGTTCGAGACTGCGAGTCCATTGTTTGTGTGCGATGTGGATGTCTTGCGCCCACAGCACACAGTCAATCATTTGCCTCGAGGCAAGCTTGGGGCTGCTCTTGGTGTAATTGAGGGCCTCCTGCATAGCAAGAGAGTCCTCGTCATCATCATCATCAGGGTCGGAGAGGTCTTCTCCAGCCCACAGATCTCTAGCTGCCTTTAATGCAGCTGCTACCTCCAGTTCGTTCTGTTTGAACCGGGTGTCGTAGTCTTGGATGTCATCATCAAAGATGTCGCCTGTGATCAGGGAGGGGGCATGAAGCCCCCAGTGTGGTGGTTGGTCTCTGGTTGGCCGTTTGGGCATTGAGAGCGAGTTAGTGCTAGTAGATGATGGTAGAAATCAAGATACGTAGTGTGAGATCTATAACAGCTGGTCCCTTATCTCAGTTCCGGGTCCACCTGATATGGCCTCCAAATGCTCTGAGGGGGCAAGCAGGCTGCACATCCTGCTGCCTGGTGGGAGAAGATCAAACCCGGGTCATACCACCCCATAAGAGTGAGCACCGGAGGTAGAGAATTGGTGGTGAAAAGCAGCCCCCAAAATATTTGTAAGTGCTGCCAAAAGTGTGCATGCACACTTTTGGTGGGCGCCTAAACCTAGCTGCCAGGGGGCACCATCACCCGGCCCCTTTTATCGATGGTGTATTCCAAGCAGGTAGTCAGTGAAGCATGTCTCTAGTAGTAGAGACTCACAGAGCATGGAGGTTGGAAGCCTCAAAGACGACCAACAGTCCAGTAAGAATGACCCTCCCCCCTAAGCCAGACCTCCCCCAACTAAACGAGTGCATCGACTTGGGTGAGCGTTAAAGCAGGCATCCCACACCCACTCTAAGCCCCCATAGGGACCCAGACTACTCTTTCATAGACAACACTCACCTAGCCAGGATCCTCGAAGCCCAGGAGATCGAAACAGATAGCAGTCACTCTCAAAAACAATGACCGGGGCATCCCCAGGGATTGGATGGACGGATCTCTTAGCAAATCAGGCCAGGCCTAGAGTCGCCCAGAGCATTCGTAATGGTGAAATCCGATCAAAAATTGGATGACAAATGGAGTCTTGACGTCATGAGCAACGTTGAGCAGGAGTGTTTACCACTGTTTATGGTGGCTGTAACAAGTCAAGGAGTGTGCTCAAGCAGAGCCTGAACCTGGGGAACCCTCATCCCCAGCACAGCGCCATCATCCTCGAGGTCCTTGTGGACAGCAGCACCACAATTAGAACAGGGGAACACCCCTCCACAATTACGCCCACCAAATGGTTGGTGGCCGATGTCAGGATGGCAGCACCTTGCTGCCACCCTCCACCTTCTCCCCACTGTGGGGGGGACGTTGTCACCAAGCACATGCCCTTGTCAGCATGTGCTCGAGGGGGGCCTCGGCCCCCTGCCTACAGTAGTTCCGGTGAATAACCAGCTACCTCATCACTGTCACTCGTGTATGGACACGGTGATGGTCCACCTCATTCGTCCGGGGTGGTCAATCCTTGCTGGCTGGGAACATGCTGACGGTCTGCAAGGGGGGATTTACAGTGAATTAACACTGCTGCGCCTGATTTGACTTCAGTTGGATATGTGGCCGGGGGACCGTTCTGCACCAGCGGACAAGTTAACAGCTAGCTTCGGAAGGGGGGGCTCCCCCTCCAGATTATTGCCTTTCCTGTCTGAGAGGACAACATTAGTGGCCCGCTCACCTAAAGTGGCTAAAATGAGAACCTGGGTTGGGAAGCAGGCAAGGGGAACACGTAGATAGAGTAGTACCTTTGTTTGTTCCCACTCTGCAGACTGCATTTGAGCCCCGGGTTATAAATTCTGATCCAAAAAAAAAAATGTGGAATTCCAAGCTTGTCATCTGGTGTCATCTCTCTGTTTAACCCACCCTGATGTCACTTCACTGGCAACATTCACTGAGATAGGCAATAGGCTCATCTAGTCATGCCTGTACAAGATCAGCCTTTTCAAATACCATTTTGACAGAGATAAGCATAGATCTCAATAAATTCTCAGTCATTTTTCATGATGCTATACTCATTCTGACATTAGACCAATGTCGCTTAAAGTTCTGAACAGACGAGAGGCTAGCGTTTAGCCATTCTTTTGCGATGCCCATATCTTGTTGTGATTGGGGAATGGGACGGGGACCATCTATCTAGGTGAGTTCTCAATTGTTTTGCATGATCCTATACTTGATCTGACACTGTTACAATGGCATTTAAAGGTCCCAAAAAGACAAGAGGCTAGCGCTCACCCGCTCTTTTGCTATGCTCATATCTTGTTGTAATGCGGGAATGGGATGGGGACCATCTATTTAGGTGAGTTCTCAATCATTTTACATGATCCTATACTTGATCTGACACTATTACTATGGCATTTGAAGGTCCCAAAGAGATGAGAGGCTAGCATTCAGCCATTCTTCGGCAATGTACATATCTTGTTGTGATGGGGGAATGGGATGGGGACCATCTATCTAGATGGTTCCCAATAATTTTACATGATCCTATACTTGATCTGACACTATTACGATGGCGTTAGAAGGTCCCAAAGAGATGAGAGGCTAGCATTCAGCTGTTCTTCTGCAATGTACATATCTTGTTGTAATGGGGGAATGGGATGGGGACCAGCTATCTAGGTGAGTTGTCAATTGTTTTACATGATCTTATACTTGGTCTGACACTATTCACATAGTGTGTGAATGTTCCAAAGAGAAGAGAGGCCCACAACCTGTATTTCACTACATATATACTTGTTCACAGGCCCCTGCCTGTGAAGGGTAGTGTAGTTTATTTTATGGTTCCTATTACATACGTAGTCCTGACCAGTCCTGAACCAGTCTGGACCAGTCTAGTTCTGGACTGATGGCAACCGGTCCAGCAACTGTAAGGCAACCAACACAGACCGGTCTATACCGGTCCAGTCTGCAGTTGTGTATATATTTTGAAATACATGAACTGGTCCAGTTCATGGTTGCACCCCAAGGTGGGCAAAAAACCAGACCAGACTGGACTTTCAAACACTAGCCACATAGGAAGCTCAGACAGCTGCCAGAGGCATAGGATCATTGGATCGTTGGTCTCTGATTGGCCATTCAGGCATTGAGAGCAGGTTTTTTTTTTGGATCAGAATTTATAACGCGGGGCTCGCTCACAGTCCACGGGTCAAGATACAAGCAAAGGTACTACTGTGACTACACATTCCCTCGTCGCTCCTTGACTTGTTACAACCACCATAAATAGTGGTAAACACCTCTGCTCAATGTTGCTCGCGACGTCGAGACTGCATCTGATGTCTGATCTTTGATCGGACTTCACCATTACGAACGCTTTTGGCGACTCCAGGCCTGGCCTGATTTGCTAAGAGATCCATCCATCCGATCTCTGGGGATGTCTCAGTCATTGTTTCTAATGGTGACTGCTATTCGTCTCGCTCTCCTGGGCTTTGAGGATCCTGGCTAGGTGAGTGGTGTTGACGAAAGAGTAGTCTGGGTCCCTTTGGGGGCTTAGAGTGGGTGTGGGATGCCTGCTTCAACGCTTGCCCAAGTCAACATGCTCATTTAGCTGGGGGAGGTCTCGCTTAGGAGATGGACACTTCTACTGGATTGTTGGTCGGCCTGGGTGCCACCAACCTCCTTGTTCTGTGAGTCTCTGCTACTAGGGACATGCTACACTGACTACCTATCCAGAATACACTGTCATTAAAAGGGGCTGGGTGACGGTGCCCCCTGGTGGTAGGACAACACTTGGGTGGCTGCTTCTCACCACCTACTCTCTACCTCTGGCGCTCACCCCCCTTGGGATGTCCAGAACTGGGTTTGATCTTCTCCCACTAGGAAGCAGGATGTGCAGCCTGCTTGCCCCCTCGGAGTGGTTGGAGGCAATGTCAGGTGGGCCCAGAATAGAGATTCCGGCCTGGCTGGTGCTAACTTCATGCTGCATATTTCAATTAATAGCATCATATACCAGTACTAACTTGCTCTCAATGCCTCAATGGACAACCAGAGACCATCGTTCTAATGATCTTATGCCTCTGGCAGCTGTCCCAGCTTCCTATGTGGCGATGCCAACAGCTCTAGCAGAGCTTCAATCTGGGGAACCCTCGTCCCCAGTACAGTGCCGTTGTTGTCCCAGACAGCCGTGCTGTTACTAGTGTGGGGCATTCCGCTCCACATCCATCACCGCCAGTCCGCTGGCTGCTGTCAGGTTGGTGACAAGTGTTGCTGCCCTTTACGTTCTCCCCGCTGCGGGGGGGAAACTGTTATCGAGCGCATGTGCTTGGAGTGCATTTACTTGAGGGGGGCTATGGCCCCCTGCCTACGGTTCCGGTGAATAACCAGGTGAACAACCAGCTGCCTCATCACTGTCACTTATGCATGACATGGTGATGGTCCACCTCATTCATCTGGGGTGGTCAATCCTCGCTGGCTGGGAACATGTAGACAGTTATTCCTCCCGCAAGGGGCAATTTATGGTGAATTGACACTGCTGCACCTGATCTGACTTCGGTTGGATATGTGGCCGGGGGACCGGTTTGCACCAGCGGACGAGTTAATGGCTAGCTTTGGGAGGGGGGGCTCCCCCTCTGGATTATTGCCTTTCCTGTCTGAGAGGACAACGTTAGTGGCCCGCTCACCTAAAGTGGCTAAATCAAGGACCTGGGTTGGGAAGCAGGCGAGGGGAATGCATAGATAGAGTAGTACCCAAGTTTGTTCCTGCTCCGTGGACTGCATTCAAGCCCCACGTTATAAATTTTTGACCCAAAAAAAAAAAAAAAAAACAAAGCATTCCCTCTGCCCACATCCCACACCATGTCCCTCGCAGAAGCCACTTCAGGTGGGCAGTGCCACAAACGTAGTCCTCTCAGACAGGAAAGGCAATATTCTGGAAGGGGGGGGGGCCTCCAGATGCTAGCCATGAGATCGCCCACTGTTGCTAGCCTGGTCCCCCCATCCCTATCCAACTGAAGTTAGATCGACAAGCAGTGTCAATACACTGTAAATCCTCCGTTGCAGGAAGAATAACTGTGTTTGCTTTTACCAGCAAGTGAGGATTGACCACCCCAGGTGAGTGAGATGGACCATCACCACGCCCAAGCATGAGTGACAGTGATGAGGCAGCTGGTTGTTCACCTGGTTATTCACCGGAACTGCTGTAGGCAGGGGGCTGGGGCCCCCCTCGAGCAAATGCTGCACTGTGCATGCACTTGATGACAATGTCCCCCCCACAGTGGGGAGAAGGTAAAGGGAGGCGGCAAACTGCCACCATCCTGATAACAGCCACCAACGATTTGGTGGGTGTGGCTGTGAAGGGGTGGTCCCCTTTTCAATTGCAGCAATGTCGTCGACAAGGGCCTTGGGGATGATGGCACTGTACGGGGGATGAGGGTTCCCCACCTGGATGCCCTGCCGCTTGGGGAGTGGTCTGAGCAGCTTGCATCACCGCATAGGAAGCCCAGAAGGCTGCCAGAGATGTAAGGTCAAGAGGAGCTGCCACAGCCAGAAGCAACTCTGACATGCTCTCTGAAAATCGCCAGGTGGTGGTGAATAACTCCCATGCCATCTGGCGCCAAGAGTTCCTCTCATTGAGAGGAACCGCAGACACATGGACGGTACCAACAAATGTGGTCATTGCATCCAGTAGATGTAGCATGGCATGAGAGGTGGATTCAATCTCCAACCTCTCATCCCTAGATAACAGCACTTCATCCTCCACCAACTCGGGGATGGAGGATGAAGGCAGTGATGGGGCAGGGGGTGCCTTTGGATAAAGGAGCTCAGTGGTGCCAAGCTCCTGCATGTACATATCCTCTCGTTTGAGGCTGTGAGTCCATTGTTTGTGTGCGATGATGACACCTTGCGCCCATGCACACAATCAATAGTTTGCCTCAAGGTGAGCCTAGGGCTGCTTTTGGCATAAGTGAGGGCCTCCTGCATAGCAAGAGGGTCCTCATCTTCATCAGGGTCAGAGAGGTTTTCCCCAGCCCACAGATCTTGCAACACCTTATGTGTTGCTACTACCTCTGGTCCATCTTGTTCAGATCAGGGGTCGTAGTACAGGGCATCATTGTCAGAGATGTCACCCATGAATAGGGAGGGGTCATGAAGGCCCCAGTGTGTGGTTTGGTCTCTGGTTCACCATTTGGGCATTGAGAGTGAGTTAGCAGTAGTAGATGATGGTAGAAATTGAACTACATAGCATGGAATCAATAACGGTTGGTCCCTTATCTCAGTTCTGGGTCCACCCAACACAGCCTCCAAATGCTCTGAGGGGGCAAGCAGGCCACCCATCCTACTGCCTGGTGAGAGAAGATCGAACCTGGGTCATGACACCCCAGAGGGGTGAGCACTGGAGGTGAAGAGTTGGTGGTGAAAAGCGGCCACCAGAGCATCAACCGGGCTGTCAGGGGGCACCATCACCCAGCCCCTTTTAATGACAGTGTATTCCAAGCAGGTAGTCAGTGTAGCTTGTCCCTAGTAGTAGTGACTCACAGAGCAAGGAGGTTGGTGGCACCCAGGCTGACCAGCAATCCAGTAAAAGTGTCCTTCTCCTAAGCCAGAACTCCCCCAGCTAAATGAGTGCATCGACTTGGGCGAGCATTGAAGCAGGCATCCCACACCCGCTCTAAGCCTCCATAGGGACCCAGACTACTCTTTCATAGACACCACTCACCTAGCCTGGATCCTCGAAGCCCAGGAGAACGAGACAAATAACAGCCATTGTCAGAAACAATGACTGGGGCATCCCCGGGGATTGGATGGACAGATCCCTTAGCAAATCAGGCCAGGCCTAGATTCACTGAGAGCATTTGTGATGGTGAAATCCGATCAAAGATCAGATGTAAAATGCAGTGTCGACGTCGCGAGCAACATTGAGCAGAGGTGTTTACCACTATTTATGGTGGTTGTAACAAGTCGAGGAGCACTGGGATTGAGAGCAGGTTAGTACTGGTAGATGATAGTAGTAATCAGAATACGCAGCATAAAGTTGACAACAGCCAGGCTGGAGTATCTATTCCGGGCCCACCCGACATCACCTCCAACCACTCTGAGGGGGCAAGCAGGCCACACACACTGCTACCCAGTGGGAGAATATTGAACCCAGTTCTGGACACCCCAGGGGAGTGAGCACTGGAGGTAGAGAGTAGGTGGTGAGAAGCGGCCACCCAAGCGTTGACCTAGCCACCAGGGGGCACCGTCACCCGGCCCCTTTTAATGACAGTGTGTTCCAGATAGATAGCCAGTGTAGCATGTCCCTAGTAGTAGTGACTCACAAAGCAAGGAGGTTGGTGGCACCCAGGCCGACCAACAATCCAGTAGAAGTGTCCATCTCCTAAGCGAGACCTCCCCCAGCTAAATGAGCATGTTGACTTGGGCAAGCGTTGAAGCAGGCATCCCACACCCACTCTAAACCCCCAAAGGGACCCAGACTACTCTTTCGTAGATACCACTCACCTAGCCAGGATCCTTGAAGCCCAGGAGAACGAGACAAATAGCAGTCACTGTCAAACAATGACCAAGACATCCCTGGGGATTGGATGGACACATCTCTTAGCAAATCAGGCCAGGCCTGGAGTCACCCAGAGCGTTCATAATGGTGAAGTCCGATCAAAGATCAGACATCAGATGCAGTCTCGACATTGCACACAACGTCGAGCAGAGGTGTTTACCAATGTTTATGGTGGTTGTAACAAGTCAAGGAGCGATGCCTAATGGTGCTTTGTTTGCCACAAATATACCGTGGCTCTTTGCTACAGACTTTGCTTGGCCAAGTGTAAGGTGATTTATAATTGCACCAAGTGGCATACAGCATACCACCAGATCACAGTTCTGATCAGCCGCATCTATCGCATTTGAGTAGAGCATGTGAGAAACAAATTGATACTGGGTACTGTCAGCAATATTTGAATCATGACTGTTTCATCACTCCTTGACTTGTTACAACCACCATAAACAGTGGTAAACACTCCTGCTCAACATTGCATGCAATGTCGAGACTGCATCTGATGTCTGATCTTTGATCGGACTTCACCATTATGAATGCTCTGGGTGACTCCAGGCCTGGCCTGATTTGCTAAGAGATGTGTCCATCCAATCCCCAGGGATGTCTTGGTCATTGTTTGACAGTGACTGCTATTTGTCTCATTCTCCTGGGCTTCAAGGATCCTGGCCAGGTGAGTGGTATCTACGAAAGAGTAGTCTGGGTCCCTTTGGGGGCTTAGAGTGGGTGTGGGATGCCTGCTTCAATGCTTGCCCAAGTCGACATGCTCGTTTAGCTGGGGGAGGTCTGGCTTAGGAGAAGGACACTTCTATTGGATTGTTGGTCAGCCTGGGTGCCACCAGCTTCCTTGCTTTGTGAGTCACTACTACTAGGGACATGCTTTACTGACTATCTATCTGGAATACACCATCATTAAAAGGGGCTGGGTGATGGTGCCCCCTGGGGGCTAGGACAATGCTCGGGTGGCCACTTCTCACCACCAACTCTCTACCTCTGGTGCTCACCCCCCTGGGGTGTTATGACCCAGGTTCAATCTTCTCCCACTAGGCAGCAGGATGTGTGGCCTGCATGCCCCCTTGGAGCATTTGGAGGCTGCATCAGGTGGACCCGGAACTGAGATAAGGGGCCAGCTGTTATCGATCTCACGCTACATATCCTGACTTCTATTGTCATCTACTTGTGCTAAATCTTCCTCAATGCCCTCCACAAACTGTAGAGAGCGATTTCAACACCGAGTGGCGCATGGCAACCCCCTCTTATACACAAATTTTGACGTCACAGACTTCAACAACAATTACCTCCCAGAATTTGGGCACCTCTCCTTGAGCGGACCAGACTTTGTTGTGGCTAATGAGCTCCACGATCTATGGGCAGGGGAAGACTCCTCCACCCTGTCAGATGATGATGACGACTCTGCTGCCAGTGTGGATGTCAAGTACATCCCAGGTCTCACTGAGCTAGCCTCCCAGGAGATGCTGAACTGTGTTCAGTGGTTGCAACAAGTGATCGCCGATACTCATGATCTGGCTCTCAAGCTTGGGCTCAAGGCCAATAATGTCCAGGAGCTTGGCATTGCCAAACTCCTTCATCTTGAGGAGCAATCCGGTCTGCCCCTCACCACATCACTGGGTTCATCTGCCATCCCTGAGCTGGTGGAGGATGAGCCTCCATTGTCGAGGGATGAGAGGGTGGAAATCAATGCCACCTCTCATGCCTTCTTACATTTACTGGATGCTATGACACTTTTTGTTGGCACCGTCCATGTATCCACCCTTCCTCCCACAGAGAGGAATGCATGGTGTCAGATGGCATGGGATTTATTCACTGCCACCTGGCGATTTTCAGAGACCATGTCAGTGCAATTATTAGCTGCCACGGCACCTCTAGACCTCATGTCACCAGCAGCCTTTCAGGCTTCCTATGTGGCAATGCAAGCTGCTCAAGCAGAGCCTCAACCTGGGGAACCCTTGTTCCCAGCACGGCGCCATCATCCTCGAGCTCCTCGTGGACAGCAGCACCGGAATTAACACAGGGGTCCACCCCTCCACAGTTACACCCACCAAGTGATTGGTGGCCATTGGCTGGATGGCAGCATTCTGTCACTACCCTCTACCTTGGGAGCTATGGCCCCCTGCCTATGGTAGTTCTGTTGAATACAGTGATGAAACACTTGCTACACTTATTACTATACTTGTTAGATTGTAGATATTATGACTGAAATTTGTTTACTTCATATCTCGCTTCGTACCATAGCTATTGCTTAGATTTTTGGACCCAGACACAGGGGGTAACGCAGATGCAATATAGTGGACACCTAGTTTCATGCCTCGCAGTTTCCTGGCACAACAGAAACAAACAAAAGCGAAATCCTACTATGTCTGGGAAACTAGACACGAGATTGATTTGGATAATCTCAGTGTCCACTGACATAGTGGCCTCCAAGGAGGACCTACGATGCTTTAAGGAGGCTGCCCACAAGGCATTCCCCTTTGCACTGCAGGTAGATGCAGCGTTACCCACTTCCACATCATATCTTAAGTTGGTTGACATGCCATATATCGCAAACAACAAGGCTATTATAAGGGCAACCTAAGCCTCTAGCAAAGGGAAATCCGAAGTTAAAATTATACTACATAATACAGGCATTGGGGGCGCACCTAGCAAAGGGAAATCCGAAGAGAAAACTCTAAGGATCCCCTTGCTGATGCCCAGTATATGTGAAGACGACAAAAATCAAATATAACCTAAAAATAGAAAAAGGCGGAGATAGGTGGATCAAGGCCGCCGAATGACATCATACCAAGGGGTATGTGTCGGAAGGGGTACTCCGCCTCTAAATATAAAAGTGTCAACATATACAAACATGATAGCAAGGGGAAATTAGTAATAAAATCCGGAAAAATCATAGAAAATGAAGAATAGAAGGAAATGAGGTGGGGAAAAATATGGGACGAACATAAAAAATAGGAAAAACACACAGGGCACCCCCTTAGTCCCCTTACATCACCCCCTCTCTAAGATGCATCGCCCCGATGCATTCGAAATCGTATACGACCAAAGTCCGTGACTTGAATGTGACGCGGTGCAGCAGTGTGCCGTCGGTGGAATTCCTTGATTAACCGAGGGGCATTTACGTCAGACTCTTCGACCCATGAGTTCTCCTCATACCCATAACCCTTCCAATGTACCAAATACTGGAGTTTTCCTCGACGCAACCGGCTGTCCAAGATTGACTCGACTTCATATTGGGGTTCTCCCTCGATCACTGTAGGTGGTGGTGGTGGGTGTGAATGGCGTCCCGGGAACAGATCTGGGGGAGCTGGAAGCAATTTGACGACATGGAAGACGGGATGGAGTCTGGACATGGAGGCTGGGAGGCGTAGACGATAGGCATGTGTTCCAACGCACTTGACAATGGGGAAAGGTCCCAAGAAGCGATGAGCGAGTTTCTTGGATGGACGTGTAGTGGAGATGTCACTGGAGTCAAGATAAACTCGATCACCAACCTTGTACTGAGGGGTTGGGGAGTGGCGCTGGTTGTAAAATCGCGCCATGTCGTCCTTTGCCTTTGCTAAGGCTGCCCTTGCCTCCTCCAAGCTATCCCTCATGCGTTCTGTGAACTCATTCACTGTCTCGATGTGTGAGGGAGTTTGGCGAGGTTCAAATCCCATGCATGGATGTCGTCCAGTGTCTAAGAGGAAAGGGGTCTGTTGAGTGGAAGCATGGACATGGTTGTTGTACCCAAACTCGGCCAAAGGAAGGAGATCATCCCAATCGTCCTGGCGTTCATTGACAAAGAGGCGAATGTACTGCTCCAGTTCCTGGTTGACTCGCTCCGTCTGGCCATCAGTTTGTGGGTGATAAGCAGTTGAAGCGAGGAGTTTGATCCCCAGGAGTCGGTACAGCTCACGAGTGAACTCTGCCATGAACTGAGGGCCACGATCCGAGAGGAAGGCACCAGGAAGTCCATGTAACTTCCACACGTGGTGGAGGTAGAGTCGAGCGGCACCTAGGGCACTGACAGTGGTGTGAGTGGGAATGAAGTGAGCGCGTTTTCCCACTGAGTCAACTGTGCACATCACCGCATCAAACCCGTTTGACTCTGGCAATTCCACCACAAAGTCGACGCTGACGACATCCCAACGACTCTCTGGAACAGGAAGAGGGTGTAGCTCACCAATAGGCTTGCGACGAGGGACCTTGGTGCGTAAGCAAAGGTCACAAGTGCGACAATACTGACCAATGAGCCGTGACATTTGTGGCCACCAATAGTTCCGTGAGGTGAGCTCCAAGGTCTTCCAGCGTCCGGGGTGGCCAGCAATCTGTGAGTCATGGTGTTGGGATATGATGTGCCAGTGAAGGTCTGGGTCATTGGGGACATAGATGCAATCCCTGAAATACAACAAGTCCTCCTTTTCAGCCCACTCTGCCGCACACAAGGAAAGGGTGGATCCCTTCCTCAGTTACTTAACAGCTCAGGCAACAACATCCTTGTGTAAACCACTATGGTTTGCATGATGAATGTCAGATAGGATGTCCTGCTCCTCGCCCTGGGGTGCAATGCCTTCTAGTGCCCAAATGGTGAACAGGTCTGGCTGCAACAGCACAATGTTTTGGTTGTCACCGCTGCCATCCCCATGGTCTGCACGTCGGGATAGGGCATCGGTCTTCCCCATGCTGCGACCCGGACGGTGGTGCAAGGAGAAGTCGAATCTAGATAGATACAGGGACCAACGAGCTTGACGACGGTTCAATTTCTTGGCCGTCATGAAGTACTCGAGGTTCTTGTGATCCGTCCAAATTTCCACCTTGTGTTGGGCACCCTCGAGGAAGTGTCGCCACTCCTCAAGCGCACGCATTATCGCCAACATCTCCTTGTCATGGATCTCGTAGTTTCTCTCTACAGCACTAAGGCTTTTGGAGTAGAACGCAACAGGATGCCACTTCTGGTCCTCCGGAGACTGCTGAGACAACACAGCGCCCATCGCAAAGTCAGAACTGTCGGCTTCTACACGAAAAGGACGCGAATCGTCAGCAAAGGTAAGGATCGGAGCGGAAGTGACCATCTCCTTAAGCTTTTCGAACGCCTCCTGTTGTGCATTATCCCACCTCCATGCCTCCTTTCCTGTCAAGTCGAACAGCGGTCGTGCATGATGTGAGAAATCCTTGATAAAACGCCGATGACAATTGATGAAGCCCAGGAAAGACTGCACCTCCTTCTTGTTCGTGGGCGTAGGCCAAGCTGTGACCCCATTTACCTTGATAGGATCCATCTCCACTTGACCCTCCGAGATAATCAGGCCGAGGTACTCGATCTTGGTCCTTTCGAACTCGCATTTGTCCTGACAAAGGTAGAGTTTGTACCGTCGAAGTCGCTCTAGGACGAGGCGTGTGATGCGACGGTGCTCTTCAACCGTGCGAGTGAAGATGAGGATGTCGTCGAGATAGATGCAGACAACGCCTTCGAGGATGAGGTCATGGAAGATGTCGTTCATCATGGTCTGAAAGGTGGCAGGGCTATTAGTAAGGCCAAAGAACATGACAAGCGGTTCAAAAAGACCACGGTTGGTACGAAAGGCTGCCTTCCACTCATCTCCCTCCTTTATCCTCACATTATTATAGCCCCAACGGACATCGAGCTTGGTGAAGTATCGGGCTCCACGGAGCTGGTTTACGAGTTCGGAGATGAGGGGTAGTGGGTAGCGATTTTTGACCGTGATGTTGTTGAGTCTTCTGTAGTCTTGAACCGGTTGAAGTGAGCCATCCTTCTTCTTGACAAAGAAAAAGGGAGAGGCCATGGGTGACTTCGATGGTCGAATACGTCCAGAGGCCAGGTGCTCGTCGATGAACTGGTCAAGCTGCCGTTGTTCCTCCGGAGAGAGAGGATAGACCTTGCAGGATGAAGGGGTTGCGCCGGGGGTGAGTTCGATCGCGTGATCCCATGGCTTACGCGCAGGAAGAGAGTCAAATGACTCCTTGGAGAACACGTCTTCAAACTCATGGAGATGAGGGAGTAAGGAGTTAGTAGAGGATTTAGCAGCGTTGTTTTTGTGGAAGGCCTCGGCGAGGCGTTGGGATATGTTCGATGTGGCACACACCTCATGCGATGAGCGAATCGCAGTGTAGAAGATCCGATCACCCTCCTCCACTTCCTCTGGGTCCTCATCATCATCATCCGAGTCTGGCATTAGATCAGGAACCCCTTCCAATTCCACTTCAGGTATAGGCAGGGGTCCAGCACGACACTTCTGAGTTCGTCGTATTGCCGCCTTCTGTCCACGACGTTCTTGCCTGGCTTCTGTGAAACACGTCCGACAGCGGGATGGACATCGGCTCATGGTAACCTCCCCGGTGCGCCAGTCGACCTCTGGGTTATGGTCTCGAAGCCATGGATATCCCAAAATCGCCTTTTGCTTTCCTAATTGAGTGACAGCAAAAAGGGCACGCTCACTATGATCTTTGTAACGGAGAACCAGGTCTGCAACCTCTCGGATGGCACCAGCTTCATTTGGGGATCCATCCACGTTATATACAGGTATCGGACGTGAGAGTGAGCGAGTATTTAGACGATGTTGTTGTACCAGATGGGAATCGATGAAGAGACCATTCGCACCAGAGTCCAGGAGCGCAGAGACACCGAGTATCTGTCCAGTGTCGGTCGTCTGCAGTTCGATGGCTAGGTTTAAGGAATGTGCAGAGGGAGTGGATGCCACAATATACTTGCATGGTAGTTTACGCTCCCATGATTTAATTTTGGGACGTGGAGTAGAAGGAGAGATGGGGAGAGCAGGTACGTCTTTAGCCAACTTCGAGGGGAGCAGTCACAGAAATGGATTCATTCTCCAGGGATTCAACTGACAAGACTTCAAAGCGGTTATGGACAGGCAGTGAGGGCGTACGATTCACTCGCTGCGAATAGGAAAATCCTGCTCCTCTACAACTTCCAGCTTAACCTCCTCTGCAACTTGATCCTTCGCTTCCTCAACATCTACAAGTGCCAACAGATCTTGCAGGAGTTCGTCTCGTCCCTCGGGGGTGAGCATGCGGATATCCTGACAATGGGGACACACTCCAGCCCTGTGTCCAGGTTCCCCACAACGGTAGCAGAGATCCAACTTACGTGCACAGCTGCGGGCTGCATCAACATCCATTGGTACTGGGATATTGACGGCTGGTGTGGGAGTTTGACAAGCAGGAATGGGGTTAGGGCGGGGGAGGCTTCGATTGAAGGTGTAGGGTGTATGAGTGGTAGTTGGAGCACGGAATGCAGCATTAAACGCCGCATTTGTGAGTCGGTTCTCGTCACAGAGTGAAGCAGCTTCATACCAAGCAAGGATATCATCGTCCGCTGGGCGCCCTTCCAACATCTGTGCAATCTGGTCCTGAATTTCTCGGTTGAGCCCCCGTCGGAACTTCACCACCACTGGTAACCCACTCCCATACCCTGCCATGTCCACCAAATCCTTGAACTCATCGATATAGTCGTCCACGGATCGATGTCCCTGGTGGTAAGTGGATGACTCAAGTCGTGTCACTGCTCGGTGGCGTTCATTGAGGGGGCAGAAGTGGCGTACGAACTCAGCTCGAAAGTCACCCCAAGTGGAGAAAGGTAGAGAACCGAGTTCTTTAGTTTGACGTAGGATACGGTCCACATAGAGATAGGCGCGTTCAGATTTCATGTATGTGAAGGCCCAATAAATTTCTGCAGCCTCATCGACGAATTGATGCGACTGGAGACTAATGTATAACTCACAGGAATTAAGGAATGCACGTCCCTGGGCACGTGCACCATTAAATTCGGCGGGGGGGGACGGTTTGATCTGGGCACGTTCCTTAGTGGACGCGTTTGGCAAAACATCGTTGTTGGGTGCACTTGGAGTCGTGAAGGGGGAACTATTAGTCGTAGGGTTAGCCTGGAGGGTCCTAACGAAGTTTTCAATCGTAGATTTAAGCGAGTCAATTTGCGCGCGCATTCCGGAAATGTCGCTTTCAAGCGCGTCGAAGCGTTCTGATGCGTCCATGTCGCTAGGGAGCACGTTTGGCGAAAATGGCGGCGCAATAAAGGCGAGAGTATCTGGAACGGTGTGTAGGGACTCTGTGCAGCTTTGGGAAGTGTCGTCCAGTCCGTACCTGCCTATTTTGGGCAGCGCGTTCGCGATTTTCGGGCCTTAGGGGAGAGTTTTCTACTATAAGGGCAACCTAAGCCTCTAGCAAAGGGAAATCTGAAGTTAAAATTATACTACATAATACAGGCATTGGGGGCGCACCTAGCAAAGGGAAATCCGAAGAGAAAACTCTAAGGATCCCCTTGCTGATGCCCAGTATATGTGAAGACGACAAAAATCAAATATAACCTAAAAATAGAAAAAGGCGGAGATAGGTGGATCAAGGCCGCCGAATGACATCATACCAAGGGGTATGTGTCGGAAGGGGTACTCCGCCTCTAAATATAAAAATGTCAACATATACAAACATGATAGCAAGGGGAAATTAGTAATAAAATCCGGAAAAATCATAGAAAATGAAGAATAGAAGGAAATGAGGTGGGGAAAAATATGGGACGAACATAAAAAATAGGAAAAACACACAGGGCACCCCCTTAGTCCCCTTACATCTATCATGCCGGACGTTGTCATTGCCCACCTCGGAAAGTCAGGTATATCCAACCTCACCATGTTGCAAGTTCCCCCATGAGTAGTACGCAATTCAAAGATGTCAGATACATGCACCATGTATCTCAACATTGCTGACTCAGTCAGTGGTGCACAAGCTAAGGCTCTTATCATGGTTAGAGAACTGGTGATTAGAGAGCAAGCAGGCATTCAAGATGGCAACTGATGACCTCCATCTATTGCATAGGATGGGCCATCACAGCCTAGAGCCAGCACATGAGAGGGCAGCTGAGGGACATCTAATGTCAATTGCATTACCTGCAGTTGAACTGCAGGTAGCAAGCACAAAGGGTAGTCGATCCAGAAATGATCACTGGTTACAAGTGTAGCCAATTCTGGGAGTTGCCTTTTATATCTAAAATCTGCGTCTTGGCTAATTTTATGTCTCACGGTTTCAAAAGTCACTAATGGTTGCTTCGAATTACTGACCATGGGTAGAACAGCACTGATTTTTTTGTTCACGCTGATTTTTTTGGTGGATCCAGGATCTAAGAACGAGTCTTTCTTATGTAAACATAAGGACTCATAATAGAGGTGACAGGGAATATTACTGTGCAACCATTCTTACCTTGTTCAAACCATGGAGATATGGTGAAGACCTCAAGGCCAAAGACTACTCATGGGATGAAACATTCAACAGCCATGAATTCACACCAAGGCAAGTGGAAATCATGAATTATTTTAATATCAGATATGAATGCAATGATGCAAGGGATGATTACTCTACCCAGCTCAGGAAAGGTGATGTTTCAGGTGGTATCTACCCTCATTGGATGTCAGCAGATACACTAGATGACTTGGATGATATTGATCCCTATGACCAGGGTGGTGATTTTGAGGATGGTGACCATGAAAAGGACAAAGACTATGGCAAAGGGAAATATGCTGGACTTGGCAGAAAAGGCTTGCTCACTCAAGAGGAAATGGAAGATATGAAGATGAGTGTAAAAGAAGCTGGATGGCTAGATAAATCACCAAATGGACCTGCTAAAACTATTAAGAAAGCAGTTAAGCCTACAGTAACACAATTAGGTGCCAAGTGGAAAGGGACAGTTGCTGACTTGAGGCAACAAGTTCTTGCTGAAAGAGCCAAACATATTCCATCCATCCCAGCCAACAAGAATAAACATGCTGCAGATCCCAATGAAAATGATGTTAAAATTGTTGATCAGGACTACCTTAGCAAGGATTTCAAGGCCAAGTCTATAAGGGCAACCTCAGCCTCTAGCAAAGGGAAATCTGAAGTTAAAATTATACTACATATTACAGGGATTGGAGGTGCACCTAGCAAAGGGAAATCTGAAGAGAAAACTCTGAGGACCCCTTTGCCAATGCCCAGTATATGTGAAGACTGCAAAAATCAAATAATAATCTAAAAATAGAAAAGGCAGAGATAGGCAGATCAAGGCCACCGAATGACATCATACCAAGGGGTAGATGTTGGAAGGGGTGCTCCGCCTCTAAATATAAAACTGTCAACATGCACAAATGTGATAGAAAGGGAAATTAGTAATAAAATAAGGAAAAATCATAGAAAATAAAGAGTAGAAGGAAATAAAGTGAGGAAAAATATAGGACAAATGTAAAAAATAGGAGAAACACACAGGGCACCCCCCCGAGTCCCCCCTAGTCCCTTACAAAGTCAGATGCAGCCCAACAACTTATAGATGACACTGCTGTGAAATTCTCATTGAATACTGAACAGTTAAGGGCCTTCAGAATTGTTGCAAATCATGCACAGCCAGAACAATTGAGAATGTATCTGGGTGGTATGGGTGGTACTGGCAAATCACAAGTGATAAAGGCATTGACTGATTTTTTCAACAAGAGAAATGAAGCTCATCACTTTGTAATCCTTAGACCAACTGGCATTTCAGCAGCTTTATTGGGTGGCTCAACATATCACTCATTCTTGGGTGTCAACATTACTGGAAGGTCTGGAAATACTGGCTTTGCTCAAGTAAAAAACAGACTAGAAGGTGTTGAGTATATTTTTATTGATGAAGTCTCAATGATGGGTTGCCATGATATGTATAAGATCAGTGCCCAGCTGGTAAAGTACTTGGTATTTTTGATCTTCCATTTGGTGGAATGAACATGATATTTGCTGGTGACTTTGCACAACTACCACCAGTTGGATGCTTCACTTTATAGTGAAACAGTTGGTACTCAAGTTCATGCAGGATTAAAAACAGTTGGACAAGAAGCAGCTATTGGAAAGGCTCTATGGCATCAAGTTACTACAGTTGTTATACTAAGACAAAACATGAGGCAAAAGACTCAGACACCTGAAGATGCATCATTGCATACTGCACTTGGAAACATGAGGTATGGAAAGTGTACTTCTGAAGATATCTGCTTTTTAAATACCAGAGTAGCTGGGACATGTCCTGGTAACACAATGTTGCTGCCAAGGAATTCAGAAATGTAGCCATTCTATGTGGAAAGCATAATCAGAAAGATCAAATTAACATGCTTGGTTGTGAAAGATTTGCACAAGACACTGGTCAAAAGTTAACCAACTTTTACTCTATTGACAAGTGGGGAAAAGAAGTTGATGCTGCTATTAAAACAAAGTGGGGAAAATCCAAAGCTGCATCCAAAACCAAACACAAGTCCAATGAAATAGACTTTGATGATCAGAAAGAAATATGGAAACTTTATCATGGAGCTAATGAAAACTTTGCTGGAAAACTATCACTATGCCTTGGAATCTGTAATTTACCCTCCCCCACCTATTCCGGTCGGAGTCCAGTTATTCTGATTGGAGTCCAGTTATTCCAGTTGGAGTCCAGTTATTCCGGTTATTCTGACCAGATTCTGGTTACTCCAGATGCTCAACTTAGAGTATATACCCTAATGGATAGTCAAATTTCAAGTCTTAAGTTGTCAAAGTGCCTACAAAATATATTTGTGCAGAGTAAGGATTGAACTCAAGACATCTTGATTAGAGTGATCACATGACAAACCAAACATGTGTGCTTAACCAGTTGAGCCACAGGAGAATTATTAGATAGTAATATAATGTTTATTCATGACACTCTAATTTTTTTCGGAGTAGTGAAAGATCAAATTTTTTTAATTAACCACATCCCTCACATTGAATGCGAGGGAGTGGGGATGATTGTGATTACCTAGATAAACAAAAAATCCTCCCTCTCACAAGATGCGAGAGGGAGTTTTATTTATATACATAAAAAGCTAACCCCTCGCGCTGAACGTGAGGGGGGAGGTAAAAACATGAAGAAAAAAATCCCTCCCCCATGCAAAACAGGGGAGGGGGGGCACAATACTAATAAATAATTAAAAGTACAAAAAAAATCCCTCCCCACATGAAGTGCGGGGGAGGGGGAGGGGATGCGACCCCACTGTTGTCTGTCCTTCTACCCATGATCCACCCCACGAGCAGTTGCTCATGAGGCTGGGGGCGGGTGGTGTGTCATTGTCGTCTCCTGTCCCTGCACCTGGGTGTCATTCCACCCATGATCCACCCCACAAGCAGTGGCTCATGGGGCTGGAGGCGGGTGGTGTGTCGTTGGCCCTGTCATCGTTGTCTGTCGTCGTTGGCAGCCGTGCTTTGCATTCTGGGGGGTTCTGGTGCTGGTAGATGGCGGCGTCATTGTTGTTGTTGCCTGCACACACTCACGATCCACCCTACGAGCAGGGGCTCGCAGGCGTGGGGTGGGTGTGTTGGCTCATTTGCAGGTGGTGGTGTCATTACTAGTAGATTATAACCTAGAAAACTAAAAAAATGAGTTAGTTAGTTTATTAAAACAGAAACCAAACGAAAAAAACTTACGTAGGACCCAAATGACGCGATCTGTGTCGTTTGGGCCTGCGTTGGCTCGTTTGCGAGTGGTGGCATCATTGCCAGTAGATTATAACCTAGAAAGCTAAAAAACAGGTTAGTTAGTTTATAAAAACAAAAAGCAAATGAAAAAAACCTTACTTAGGGCCCAAACGACGCGATCTGCATCGTTTGGGCCTGTGTTCTGTCCAATCACATCGTTTGGGCCCATGTTATGTCTGGCAGTCGAGTAGAACCTATAAAACAAATGAAACAAGTTAGTTAGTATGAAAAAACAAGACGCAAATGAAAAAAAACATACTTAGGCCCCAAACGATGCAATCTGCATTGTTTGGGCCCGCATTCCATCCAGTCGGCTCGTTTGAAGGTGGTGGTGATGGTGGCATTGGGCGTGGGAATGGTGGTGGTGGGTGTGCATGCAGTGGTGGTGGTAGAGTGGAGAGGAGGAGGAGGCAGCATTGGCGGCAGTGGTGGTGGTGGTTGTGAGCTGGCAGTCACATGTCACATGTCATGCATATGCATACTTATTAATTATTCCATTAATGGCTGTGATTAATGTACCTTGGTTGGGTAATAAATGTATTAAATGTATGCCCAAGAATAATTGCTTGGTAGCTCAGTGGTTAAGCATGCTGTTATGTGTGCAGACCCAAGGTCGAGTGTTCAATTCTGGATGTGTGTCAAACTTTTATTTGGGAAAGCACGTGCATTCCGGTTATTCTGGTTAGTCCGGTTATTCCTGTTATTCCGGTTGTGATGAGTCTGGTCAGATTCCGGGGATTCCGGCTGTAAATTGGATCCTTATTCCAACTGGAATTGTGCTGCACAGGGAAAACTACATACAAAAAAAATTCCACTGGATTCCAGAAATTCCGGAAATTCCAGCCAGACAAACCAGAATCCAACTGGAATAGGTGGGGGAGTGTAAAGTACTCCTTGGAATGCCAGTCATGATTAGAAATAATGACACAACTGAACTTTGTATAACAAAAGGACAAGAAGGATTTGTTGCAGGTTGGCAGCCTAAAACTAGTGATCATGGGAAAATCGTTCTTGACACTTTATTTGTCAAGTTAGATAGCCCTCCAAAAGATGTACAAGTGGAAGGCTTGCCTAAAAATGTAGTTCCTCTTGTTATGGCTACAAAAACAGTCCAATGCACCTTTCCAAATGATGTTACAGAACAGAGTGAAAGACAACAGCCTTGGATCTTGCCCAACTTTGCCATGACTGATTATGCATCTCAAGGCAAGGCCATACTTTACAATGTGGTGCACTTGAACAGTTGTAGATCCCATTTGTCATATTACACCTGTCTGTCAAGAAGTGCAAGTGCAGCTGGTACTATTATTGTTCAAGGGTTTGAGGCAAGTAAAATCACAAGAGGTTGTTCTGGTTATCTTAGACAGGAATTTAGAGAACATGAAATTCTTGATGATATTACCAGGCTGAAATATGAAGGCTTATTACCAGACCATGTACAAGGTGGACTTCACAATTCCCTGATTAGAGCATACCAAAAATGGAAAGGTACTTCATATGTTCCAGAGAACACTGATGAGCAACTAAAATGGTCTGAACTTGATCCTATGGAATTGATTTATCCTGTTACAGATAGTCCATGGCAGATGGTTGGAAAGTCAAAGCTAAAAGAAAATAAACCAGCAACAGTATTTGTTCCTGCCAAGGGTAGCAAGCCTACTACTGTAACCAAGCATAACTTGGAAGATGAAGCTATGGTACCAGTGAAGAAAAGAAAAAAGACAAACAACACATCAGATAGTGCTGTTCTTGCAAGTCCACTTGGTCTGCAATGGGATTCAGATAATTACAGTTGTGCCTATGATTCATTTTTTGGAATTTTGTATCATATTTGGATATCAGATACAGAAAAATGGACTGGGAGGTTTACAGCTGTCAGTGATTATCTTCAGGTTCTGGCCAATGGATTCAATCAAGTATTGCAAGGAGAGCTTTCTCTTGAACTGGCCAGAGATTCCATTAGACAAGTTCTTAATGATGACTATCCTGAAATGTTTCCAATGGGACAAACTGGAATAAGTGTTGGAGATCTTGCATTGAAGATGCTGCAATCAGACAACCAAGTAGCAGAGTCCTATCTAACCTGTTTGCAATGCAACAAAACCACTGAGCCCAAATGGGATAAAAATTTGGCTACAAGCTTGATGCTGATTCCAATACACCACCTTCTACAATGAAATGGCTAACCAAGCTGGAAAGCAAGACCAGGAAAAAGTGTCCAGATTGTTCTTCAAAAATGGTTAAGAAAGTCTCTTATACAGAAATTCCCTCATTGTTGGTACTTGAATATCCTGACTTTGACATTACTACCAGTCACAAGATCAAGTTGAGGTCAGACAGTGGTGAGAGTAATATTCTATATATCACTTTACTTGCAGAGTTATTACTTGTGAAGTAGGTAATGTATGGTATCATGATGGTATTACAACAGGTATACATTAATGATGGACATTTAAAATCACTAAGTAACACAAATCTTAAAAGTTGTCATGAAAAAAGATTAGTATTAGCTATTTATTCAGAGAAGTAAATATTTGCATATGTAGATAGATGGGTGGGTGGGTGGATGGATTACATAATAAAAACAATCAAAAAAGAACTCATATTTGCCACATGAAGTGGTGGCCCACTACCCCCATGTTTCTTCAGAGTCCATAACATTGCATGCTGGAAAAAGCAATTAAAATACCTATGAAGTTCTTGAGGCTGAGTGGGGTCGAATTTTGGAGCAGTGGAATAGCCACGCATGGGCATAGTAGTCATGTTTGCAGCCATGAATACTTTCAAAGTTGGGGTTAAGACTTGAGTGATAGATGGAAGAGATTTTGGAATCGGAGGTAGTCGAAGAGGAGATGGAGGTGGTAGTTGGATAGAAAGTGGAGTAGTAGGAGATGGAAATAGATGATGGTGGGTGGATTGTTCAGCAGATACTGGAATCAAGATGTTCAGGAGCATTGAAGGCTTGGCGAGCTTCAATACAAAGGTTTCTAGCTGCGGTTGGCCTAAGCCGAGGAATTCAAGATGGTTTAGGTGATGAAATGATTTAGAAACCCCTCGTTGGGCTCCAAAAATGATGATACCTGACCTGGAAACCCAACAAAAATCCACACATAGGTCTCAGATGGTATAACACGAGTTAGAGGAAGGTTGAGAGGTGGTACTAAATATCACCACTGTTAACCAGGAGTAGGCAAATGAGGTGCAAAGTTTTGTGAAGTGATGTGAAATGATATGAAGCATTTTGCGAAGATGTTCAAAGAAGTTCACAGTGATGCAAAGTAGTTTTGAGATGTTAGGATGATGAGGGCAATGTCAAATGATGAAGGTGAAGGATGATAACAATGTACAATAGAGACAATAGATGATGGTGACAATGTGCAATAGTTTTGAGATGTTTAATATGAAGTTTGAAGAAGTTCACAATGATTTGCAGAACTTAGTGCTAAGACAAAAGATTTGGACTCAAATTCGAACTCTTAAGTCAGACGATATACGAGATGTGAAGACGATCTCTTTTTTTCTTCTTCTAGGAAGCTAGTACAAGTATATATAAGTTTTGTAGTCATAGTATTAAAAAGGAAATAAAACATGAGGAGTACATGAGGCAGAATATGAGGCTAAATGAATAAACCTGTATCACTGAGGAAATAAGAAATGATATGAAAGATAGCACCCAAAATCATTCTGTTTCCAAAAGAAGCCATCTTATTGTTCTAATAAATCACCTACATCTCGCCAAACACCTCATTGCATCATAAAGTGTGTGTTTTGTTGTCATCCTGTGCTTGATAAGCTTGCCATGCATTGCCAGTAGGTACAGGGATGAAACATGAGTGTCCAAAGATAGGGATACATCAGCCAAGTGTGCTCGAAGTGCTACAAAGTTGTCTGAAATTTTTTGATGTTTTACAAAAAGCTTCGTAGAAGTTTTGTAATGTTTGTAGGTGTTGATAGGAGTTTGGAGCATTGTGGGAGCTTGATACAAGGTCTCTGTGGTGTGTGGGATCGGTTTCAGAGCTCTATCCGTGAAGTGGACCTATCACCATAGCCACGCACGTAGGTTGGATCTCTGCTACCACTGTGGGGAAACTGGGCACATGGCCAGAGCATGTCCCCATTGTCAGGATATCTGCATGCTCACCCCCAAGTGGTGAGATGAACTCCTCCAGGACCTGTTGGTGCTTGTAGATGTCAAGGAAGCAAAGGATCAGGTTGCAGAGGAGATCAAGTCAGAAGTTGTAGAGGAGCAGGATTTTCTATTCACAGCAAGTGAATTGTATGCCCTTGTTGCCTGTCCATAGCCACTTTGAAGTTTTGTCAGTTGAATCCCTGGAGAATGAATCTAATTCCATGACTGTTCCCCTCTCTGACCCTTTGAAGTTGGCTGAAGATGTACCTGGTCTTCCTATCTCTCCCTCTACCCCTCATTCCAAAATTAAATCATGGGAGCACAAACTACCATGCAAATATATAGTCACATCCACTCCCTCTACACATTCCTTGAACCTAGCAATTGAACTACAGACTACCGACACTGGACAGATACTCAGTGTCTCTGCACTCCTGGACTCTGGTGCGACTGGTCTCTTCATTGATGCCCATCTTGCACAACAACATTGCCTGAATACTCACTCACTCTTGCATCTGATACCTGTTTATAATGTGGATGGGTCCCCAAATAAAGCTGGTGCCATCCAAGAGGTTGTAGACCTGGTCCTCCATTACAAAGATCATAGTGAGCATGCCCTTTTTGCTGTCACTCAGTTAGGAAAGCAGAAGGAGATCTTGGGCTATCCATGGCTTTGAGACCATAACCCAGAGGTCAACTGGCGTACCAGGGAGGTTACAATGAGCCGGTGTCCATTCCACTGTTGCACTTGTTTCACAGAAGCCAGACAAGAACACCATGGACAAAGGGCCTCAGTACAACACACTCAGAAGTGTCATGCTGGACCCCTGCCTGTGCCTGAGGTGGAGTTAGAGGGGGTTCCTGATCTGATGCGAGACTCAGATGATGATGAGGAGGAGCCAGAGGAAGTGGAGGAAAGTAATCGGATCTTCTACACTGTGATTCATCCATTGCACGGGGTGTGTGCTACATCAAACATATCCCAATGCCTCGCTGAGGCCTTACACAAAAATAATGCTGCTGAATCCTCCACTGATTTCTTGCTTCCTCATCTCCATGAGTTTAGGGATGTGTTCTCCAAGGAATCATTCAACTCTCTCCCTGCATGCAAGCCATGGGATCATGTGTTCGAACTCACCCCCAGTGCAACCCCTTCATCCTGCAAGGTCTATCCTCTCTCTCCTGAAGAACAGCGACAGCTTGACCAGTTCATCAATGAGCACCTGGCCTCTGGACGTATTCAACCATCAAAGTTACCCATGGCCTCTCCCTTTTGCTTTGTCAAGAAGAAGGATGGCTCACTTCAACCGGTTCAAGACTACAGAAGGCTCAACAACATCATGGTCAAAAATTGCTACCCATTACCTCTCTCCAAACTTGTGAACCAGCTCCATGGAGCCCAATACTTCACCAAACTCAACATATATTGGGGTTACAATAATGTGAGGATAAAGGAGGGAGATGAGTGGAAGGCGGCCTTTCCTACCAACTGTGGTCTTTTTGAACTGCTTGTCATGGTCTTTGGCCTTACTAATAGTCCTGCCACCTTTCAGACCATGATGAACAACATCTTCCATGACCTCATCCTCAAAGGTGTTGTTTGTATCTATCTCAACAACATCCTCTTCTTCACTCACACAGTTGAAGAGCACCATCGGATCACATGCCTCGTCCTGGAACAACTTTGACAGTATAAACTCTATCTTGATTCCTCATCAGGACAAGTGTGAGTTTGAGAAGACCAAGATCAAGTACCTTAGCCTGATTATCTCAGAGGGTCAGGTGGAGATGGATCCTATCAAGGTGAATGGGGTCATGGCTTGGCCAATGCCCATGAACAAGAAAGAGGGGCAGTCTTTCCTGGGCTTCATCAATTTCTATCGGTGTTTTATCAAGGATTTCTCACATCATGCACAACCACTGTTCGACTTGACAGGAAAGGAGGCATGGAGATGGGATAATGCACAACAGGAGGCATTTGAAAAGCTTAAGGAGATGGTCACTTCCACTCCCATTCTTACCTTTGCTGACTATTCACGCCCTTTTCATGTAGAAGCCAACAGTTCTGACTTTGCGATGGGCCCCATGTTGTCTCAGCAATCTCCAGAGGACCAGAAGTGGCATCCTGTTGCATTCTACTGCAAAAGCCTTAGTGCTGTAGAGTGAAACTATGAGATCCATGACAAGGAGATGTTGGTGATAATGCGTGTGCTCAAGGAGTGGCGACACTTCCTTGAGGGTGCCCAACACAAGGTGGAAATTTGGACAGATCACAAGAATCTCGAGTACTTTATGACAGCCAAGAAATTGAATTGTCATCAAGCTCATTGGTCTCTGTATCTATCCAGATTTGACTTCTCCTTGCACCACCATGCAGGTTGCAGCCTGGGGAAGACAGATGCCCTCTCCCAACATGCAGACCATGGGGATGGCAGTGATGACAATCAAAACATTGTGTTGTTGCAGCCAGACCTGTTCACCATTTGGGCACTAGAAGGCATTGCACCCCAGGGCGAGGAGCAGGACATCCTATCTGACATTCATCATGCAAACCATAGTGGTTTACACAAGGATGTTGTTGCCTGAGCTGTTAAGTAACTGAGGAAGGGATCCACCCTTTCCTTGTGTGCGGCAGAGTGGGCTGAAAAGGAGGACTTGTTGTATTTCAGGGATTGCATCTATGTCCCCAATGACCCAGACCTTCACTGGCACATCATATCCCAACACCATGACTCACAGATTGCCGGTCATCCTGGACGCTGGAAGACCTTGGAGCTCACTTCACGGAATTATTGGTGACCACAAATGTCATGGCTCATTGGTCAGTATTGTCATACTTGTGGCCTTTGCTTACACACCAAGATTCCTTGTCACAAACCCGTTGGCAAGCTACACCCTCTTCCTGCTCCAGAGAGTCATTGGGATGTTGTCAGTGCTGACTTTGTGGTGGAGTTGCCAGAGTCAAATGGGTTTTATGCAGTGATGTGCACAGTTGATTCAGTGGGGAAACGTGCTCACTTTATCCCCACTCACACAACTGTCAGTGCCATCTCCACCATGTGTGGAAATTACATGGACTTCCTGGTGCCTTCCTTTCTGACCATGGCCCTCAGTTTGTGGCAGAGTTCACACGTGAGCTGTACTGACTTCTGGGGATCAAACTCCTTGCTTTGACCACCTATCACCCACAAACTGATGGCCAGACTGAGCAAGTCAACCAGGAACTGGAGCAGTACATCCACATCTTCATCAATGAGCGCCAGGACAATTGGGATGATCTTCTCCCCTTGGCTGAGTTTGGATACAATAACCACATCCATGCTTCCACTCAACAGACCCTTTCCTCTTAGACACTGGACAGCATCCATGCATGGGCTTTGAACCTCGCCAAACTCCCTCACACATTGAGACAGTGAATGAGTTCACAGAATGCATGCAGAATAGCTTGGAGGAGGCAAAGGCAGCCTTAGGGAAGGTGAAGGATGACATGGCGCCCTTTTACAATCAATGCCATTCTCCAGCCCCTCAGTACAAGATTGGTGATTGAGTTTATCTTGACTCCAGTGACATCTCCACCACGTGTCTGTCCAAGAAACTCGTCCATCCCTTCCTGGGACCTTTCCCCATTGTCAAGTGTATTGGAATGCATGCTATCATCTGCACCTCCCAGCCTCCATGTCCAGACTCCACCCAGTCTTCCATGTCATCAAACTCCTTCCAGCCCCCCCAGATCCATTCCCAGGACACCATTCATGTCCACCACCACTGCCTACAGTGATTGAGGGAAAACTTGGGGGTAGAGGGCCAGCACTGCATGTGGCAAATACTCGTCCATTTATTTTAAGTTAAAACTGATAAATATAGCAGCAGAATAATAATAATTGATTATAATAATTCATTTTCTCATATTACAAGTGTAAAAGTTTTATAAGTACATACTTAATGTGGCTGTGCATTACAACCAGCTTCAGTCATGTGATTTTATATAATCACATGACTTCAATTTATTATGCCATTCATTACTCAGACAGAAAGCCAATTACATTTGAATAAGTATTAAGCATATAGTCAGAAAAAAAAAGTCATGTGACTTGTTATAGCATTGAAAGATTAACATGGAGTTTAATTTACAATTCTAAAATGAAAAATCATGTGCGCAGCCACAAACAGACTCAGCTTTTTGTGAATATTTTGGAAATTACTCAAGAACAAAAGCACTCAGAAACATTCTGAAACAATATTTGGAATTCTCCCAGCCTCCTACCCATGCCCTCTGGAAGAGTCCGTGATCACTCACTATAGTTTTCATTCTCAGCTTTCCCGCAGTTTGATTGTCTGAAACCTTCTTTTTTGTAACTCTTCCAGAGGGCCTGGCACCAAACATTTGTCAATAGACATCGCCACTGTTATGAGTGACTGATCAATGTCCATTTCAGTTGTACCATGTTAAATTGTCAATCACACTTCAAAGCAGCATTCAGCCAGCACAAGAGCCATGGGCTCATTTTTTCCATTGGGAGCCATCACGTATATCACCCTTGACATTGCACTGCCCTTAGCTTATTTCTCTGACCATTAGTTCTTGAGATATTGCTTGCACACATATAATTGGCAGGTGTCAACCTAACTTTCACAGATATCAACCAAAAAATAGATAAATTGTGTGAGACTCTAGAGTTCAATTAGTAGTATAAGATAGACTACAGAATCATGCCAAAATGTGGCATGATTGTTGAGGAATGACTTGCAGAAGATTTCCCATTGAAAGTACAAATGTGACCAAATTTACAAGTTGTTACACGTTAATCCAAGTTTAAGTTTACATAAGCAAAAAAATGTTTAACATGGTACAACTGAAATGGACATTGATCAGTTACTCATAATGGTGGCAATGTCTATTGACAAATGTTTGGTGCCAGGCCCTCTGGAAGAGTTACAAAAAAGAAGGTCTCAGACAATCAAACTGTGGGAAAGCTGAGAGTGAAAACTATGATGAGTGATCATGGACTCTTCCAGAGGGCATGGGTCAGAATTTGATGGGCTGTAATTTTGTCTTTATTTTGTATAGTTTGGATTATTACTTGAGTTATTTACAAAAAGATTTTTGAGAGCTGGCAATGAAATTTTTTTTTTGTCAAAATATATCAATCTCTAACAGTGAAATATAAGGGTCCATTTGAGAACAGAATATGGTGAGAATATGATATTTTGATGCCATATTATTTCCTTTGTAAGTAAAGGCGAAGTTCATCACAATTTAGGTCAGCTTGTGACTTGATGTGACACATCGATCTGCATCAATTTTCCCATCAGTCGAGATTGGTGGGTTGACTGTCAGTGGACAACTTCCGATGTTCTCATTCTTAGCCTTACAAACAAGGTCAAATATGTCACTATGTTCCAGATAATTTGCTAAGGCTATAGCTACATGCTATAATTTAAACCATATAAATTGATTAAATATATAGCAAATTGCATCATATAACACTTACAAACAATGCCAAACATAGGTTGTTATATTTCAGATAATTTGCAATGACTATAGCTACTTGTTCCAATTTTAACTATTTGCATTGGAGAAGAATTCAGAAAGTTGCCTTATATAGCCTTATAAACAATGCCAAATATATACAAATGTACTGCAATGATAATCCAATTGTGTATCTTTCAATTTAAAGTTAATCAATATGAAATATTCTTGAGATAAAGCTAATTTGATGCTAATTACTATATATGGCAATAGTAAGAAGTCACATGATCAAATAAACATCACTTTTGAATTCAGCTCAAAAAATGGATCGGAATGGTATATAATCTTATCAGTTAATATCAGCTTTTGATTTTATCCTATTTAGGAAATATATTGCCGCAGTCCAAATTATGAATCAATCAATGAATCAATCAAAAATGATACTATTTTCCGGAATGATAAAGAATGATTCTTAACTACGTTAAGGACTCGTAACCCCAGTACAAAGTTGAGTCGATCCTGGACAGCCAGTTGTGTTGAGGAAAACTCTATTATTTAGTGCACTGGAAGGGTTATGGGTATGAGGAGAACTCATGGGTCAAGGAGTCCAATGTGAACACCCCTCGGTTAGTCAAGGAATTCCACCAATGGCACACTGCTGCACCATGTCACATTCAAGTCACTGACTTTGGTCATATGTGATTCTGGATGCATTGGGGCGATGCATCTTAGAGAGGGGGTGATGTAAAGGGACTAGGGGGGACTTGGGGGGGGTGCCCTGTGTGTTTTTCCTATTTTTTTACATTCGTCCTATATTTTTCCTCACTTCATTTCCTTCTATTCTTCATTTTCTATGATTTTTCCTTATTTTATTACTAATTTCCCTTTCTATCACATTTGTGCATGTTGACAGTTTATATTCAGAGGGGGAGTACTCCTTCCAACATCTACCCCTTGGTATGATGTCATTCAGCAGCCTTGATCTGCCTATTTCTGCCTTTTTGTATTTTTAGACTATTATTTGATTTTTGCAATCTTCACATATACTGGGCATTGGCAAAGGGGTCCTTAGAGTTTTCTCTTCGGATTTCCCTTTGCTAGGTGCGCCTCCAATCCCTGTAATATGTACTATAATTTTAACTTTTGATTTCTCTTTGCTAGTCCATTAATTAAGTGGCTTCTAAGGTTGCCCTTATAGAAAGTAGGTATAATTGTCCATGATGTCCATTACATATAAATTCCCAGTAGCAACTTCACAGCATGTGCACCTGATAGATCACCCCACACCTTCTCAAGTCTCCTCATTGCCTTATGACTAGGTCCCTCCTCATGCTTCTTTAAGTATCCAAGATTCACACTTAGGCAGTTTAAGGGTAGAAGCAAGAGGCACACCTGTGAGGGTTCCCTTTTTTGCCATGTCCCAGAGGGACTGATAGTTCATGTGTCCAAGATGGTGATGCCAAGTCTCCAAGTCTGGAGACTTGTGGACTGAAAAGCATGGTCAGCAGCAGCAGAGTGAGTGAGTAAAGTTTCTTTGAAAGGCATGATAAGTGAACCAGTGGACTTATCAGTGATCCAATATGCTGAATTATCAAAGTGAGCCATGGCATTCAAATTGGTGGCAAGTGTACCAACAGAAATGAGTCAGACTGCCAAATTTGGGATATAGAGGGAGTTACATAGCAAAATTAATGTGCTCCAGGCTATTCTTAATTTGATGTTGCCAACACCAAGGTAATGATTGAAGAGCCCCCAACTCCCTTAACAGAGCATGGTGGGATAGGATATAGGGTGAGGAGTTCAGACTTGTCAGGTGATATGTGTACAGTCACTTCTGAGTCTACAATGAAAGGACTATCATTGATTGGAATGGTCGATCAGCACATTTGGTTAAGTGGTTTGACAGTGAATGGGTCATTATTGGGTATAGATGTATGGTGAACCCAGTCAACAGTAGTGGTTGCCTCCTCCTCAATAGTGACCCATCTCTCATATTCCATGCTATCAATAGTCACAGCAGGAAGTGGATCAGAGATGAGACCCACAAATTCTGCATGAGAGGTGGCAGTGGAGTCAACCATGACCTTGAATGCATGACCATTAACATCCTTTACCATAATTGGGATTTTTAGGAGCAGCAGTAGTAGGTGACTTCTTCTCTTGTGCTGCCTTATGAGTGGCCTTACACTCCTTGATGGTTTCTCCAGCCATACCACTCCCTGGTTTAATGCAGTAGTCCTTTGTATGCCCCAACTTGCCACAAAGCAAGTTCACACAAAGTGGTATGGTCGAAGGCCTGCTACTTTTGGGCAATACAGTGAGGGCCATTGGGGGCTGTGAACTGTCTCGCTGGTCATTCTTGAGTAGGACTGCTCATTCTCCAGGAATAAACAGATGTCTTTAGAACCATACAGCATGGAGTCAGTGAATGCAGTGATATCACAAGATATGATGGAGCAGGCATGGGGAAAACTGTCACTGAGAGAATTGAGGAGAGCTATACAACAGAGCAAGTCAGCCTTGATGTCACCCATAGTGAAGGCTCACTCAATAAGGGTGCCAAATCTTCTCAGCGGTTTCTGGGAGTGGGGTGTCTTTTGTGCACTGGATAGATAATGCCTGTTTCAATAACTGGACCTGATTGTTAGGGCAACACCCACTATCCGCTAGCTAAGACTGTGTGGGTTCTCTCTACAAGAAGGGGGTGGGAGATGGGGGAATTGATGGTTTTGATGCAAGGGGTCATTAATAGAATGGTTGGTTGAGAAAGGCATTTCACACCACAAGGATAGGTGGAATACCTAAGAGAACACAACTGGGGTCCCCTAGGCATATATTCAAGTTTATATACTAGGTTACATATATCGTATGTTGTTGCTACCAATGGATGCATGCATGCGCATACATATTGACATGTGCAAAATAAAATTCTCATGCCCCATGCATGTAGCATAATGTAGCATCATTCAGCATAATATAGTGTAATTTGAGATAATAAAATAAAAATGAAATTTTATTAGGTAATGGGGCTGTTTTCTAACACTGATGGACTGGGCCTTCCTTCTGGTGACAAGCTCTCAGAGCCTCCCAATTCACATTGGGGCCCTTTGATATTGTGACAAAAGGGTGTTCAGAGGGGGAGATACTGGAAGTGATGAAAGCATTTGACAAGTGTGAATTTGCCTAGTAAGGGCGCAAGCTTTGGACAGTGTGGGCTCAATGACTTTGCCAATGACATATCCATAGAGGCTGTTGAGAGAAAGAGCAATGGGTGATTTTCTTGCTCCATTCTTTGTAGTTAGATTTGTTCTGGCTGGTGTATTGAACAGACAGTTTGACAAGGGAGACAGATGGGGGGACAGCAGTGTCAGTGCCCATGGTAGATAGATATGGTCAGTAGATGATGAATTTGTAGAAATTCAACCTAACATAATCAGAGTATAGCTCAGTCTCTGTACAAGCGACTAAGTGAATACAACAACTGTACCTAGCGTAATCAGAGTATAGCTATAAGTAAAGTAAATATTGGTCCGTGATATCATAATGTCTAGAATACTCACCTCAGTCTCTGTACAGGTGACTGAGGTGTTTGGATAACTACCTACCCTATATATAAGTGAGTTCAGCTACACAAAGAGTAAAAGGGATAAGAGACACAAAGGTGTCTATGAGACGGCACATCAAAGGGATGTGCTAAAAATAGTACACGCATCAAAAGATGTGATCATGTATGCTTACGGTGTGATAAATGACACCTCAACACTCCTCCTCACATGGAATCTCATCAATGAAGGCCAAGATGTTCCCAGAGATACAAGAACTGTTTTATGTCAAGGGCCTTAGTGAACAGGTCGGCAACATTTTTGCGAGTGTGAACATAAGTGAGCCATAGGTCATTGGACTGTACACAGTCTCTGAGGAAATGGTATTTGATATCAATATGTTTAACACATGAGTGAAGGAGTGGGTCTTCAGAGAGGCTCTTTGTTGCAGAGTTATTGCAAGATATTATGGTAGGCAAAGTCTGAGAGTAGCCTATAGCATCGAGTAATGTTCAGATCCAAATACATTCCTTTGCCATTTCAAACACAGCCATATATTCAGCTTTGCATGAGGATGTTGCAATGACCTTCTGTTTGTGTGCCATCCAGGAGATAGCGCCAGAACCTAGAGAGCATATAAAACCCCCAACACTATGGCAGGTGTCGAGGCAGTTTGCCCAGTCGGAGTCACTAAAGGCGTGAAGGTTAACAGAAGGGTCACCTCCAAGATATAGCTGAAGGTCTCTGGTACCCTTGAGATATCATACCAGTCTTATGGCTACCTTCCAGTGTTCAAACGAGTAGCAATCAAGAAATTGGGAGAGTTGTTGAACAGCATAGGAGATGTTGGGGTGGGTTCTGATTGCCAAATATAGTAGACAACCAACTAGGGAATGATATGGGAGTTTGTTAAGTTGGCTCTGCTCGTCGAAGGATAGGGTGTTGCGGTCAAATTGGTGCAGTTTGGAGCCAGGTTCCAGTGGGGCAGATACTGGGTGTGCATCTCTCTGGCCGAATTGATCGACAACTTTGTCGATAAGAGCAGTCTGTGATAGCACCACTGTATGCGCCATTCTATCCCAAGTGACTGCAATCCCAATAAGGAAGCATGTGGTGCCCAATTCGGAAATAGTCCAGACTTCTCGCATCTGACTCTTGAATCTCTCATTCTCATCTTTGGAGTCAGCTATGGACAGATAATCGTCGACGTGAACAGCAGTAATTATGGTCCCAGAATCAGTCTTGCGGTAATATATGCAAGACTCACAGGACAGGCGAGTGAATCCCCAGGATAGCATTTGGGCATTGAGCATTTGATTCCAGATGCGCCCGCTTTGCTTCATGCCATATAGTCCATGCTGAAGTTGCCACACCTAGTCCTCTTTCCCGGGTTCCTCAAAATCCATCGGTTGTTGCATATATTGTACTTCATCATCTGGTAGCAGGCCATAGAGGAAAGCAGTTTTGATGTCGATTTGTTGGGTGTCCCATCCCAGTGACGCCGCAATGTGTAATAGAATTCTCCAAGATTCCATGCCCATGGTCGGTGAGGTGGTCTTAGTGTAGTCCTTGCCATAAATCTGCTCATAACCCTTGAAAATGACACGTACTTTCCACCTGACAGCTTTCCCAGTTTCATCCCACTTGATATAGAAAACAGGTTTCCCTTTTCAGATACGCTTCCCCTGAGGAACTTCGGAACGTGGTATCAATTTATAGACACCCATGTCCTTTAGTGATTTCAACTCATCCCGATATCCCTCTGCCCATTGTACATTATCTGCAGAGTTCTTGGCTTCATCCCATGTTTTTGGCTCATCTTCGAATTGAAGTGACTCCGGATCAAAATTGTCCATCTCCGAGATCATAGCCAGAAGTTCATGTGCCTGATCACCAAGATCGAGATTTTCGAAGGCCTGCTGTAGATTAGTAATGACATCATGATCGGGGATGGGCTCATCTAAGGCATTAATGGTCCATCTACCCACCCTCCACTCTTGATGTGCCTCTTTTATGTGGGTCGCACTATCCTGAGATTCTTGTACTGCCTTCATTGTATGTGTGAAGGATGGTCCCCCATTAGGATTTCTTTCAGTTGGGACCAGTACATGGGATGATTGGTGAGGGGGATCCAGTTGGGGGGCAGGCAGTGCAGTATGATCAGTAATGGGAGGGTTGGGTGGTGGGATAAAATCATCATCATCATCATCGAGTATGGGGTTGAATGTGGGGTTGGCAGTTTCATCAGGGGTGGGGTCCACCTTGGGTGGGGTTGGCTTCTGCAGTGGGTGTATGTGTCCATAATGGCTCTCGAGGAAGCGGACATGGAAAGAGCTATGTATTTTCCATGTAGTGCTCTCATAGCATCTGTACATTTTCAAGTTTGGGTCATAGCCAATCAGTGTACACTCAATCGACCGTTCAAAAATCTTTGGGTTATCTTTCTTTGGTATCAAGACAAAAGCCCAACATCCAATTTCCCGCATGTAGGAATAGTCTGGCTTTTGACCAAACCATAATTCCCAGGGCGTGATTCCTTGCAGCAAGCGGGTTGTAGTTTTTGAATGCAGGTGTGTAGCCATTAAATAAAATTTGGCCCAAAGGAAAGGGGGCAGTCCTGCATACAGCCACATTGTTTGTGCCTTTGCCATGAGCATTTGATGCATCTGTTCGACACATCCAATGTGGGCAGATGTGTGTGGAGCAGTGAAGCATTGGTCAGATCCTCGAGATTTAAGCCATGCCTGCATTTCACTGGACTTCAGCTCTCCATTGTCAGTAATGTATGTCCCGACTTTCAAGCTGGTTTCATTCTCTCGTGCCAACTCCCATGCCTTGAGCTCAGGAAAAGAATCATCTTTATGTTTGAGGGGTATAGACCATGGGAATGAGGTAAAATCATCAACGATGTCCATTACATATTTGTGACCAGTATGGGACTTGACCGCATGTGGGCCTGATAAATCAACCCACACCTTCTCCAGATGCCTAGTTGCCCTATGTCCCTCACCCTCTTCTTGTTTCCTTGGGACTGGTGTTCTCGTCTGTTTTCTGACAAGACAGGCATCACATTTGGGTAGCCATGTAGTGGCTGACAATGGTGTACCTGTGAGTGCGCCTTTCTTGGCCATATCACACAGGGATTGGTAATTGGTGTGGCCAAGGCAATGGTGCCAGGTCTCCAGATTTGGTGATCCATGAATTGTTAACGCATGCTCAACAGATGCGGAGTGTAGGGTGAGTGAGTAGAGTTTCTTGGAGGTAATGGAACCGCGAGCTATCAATGCACCTGTGGATTTGTTAGTTATCCAGCAAGATGAGTCATCAAAATGTGTGATGGCATTCGAGTCTCCTGCAAGGGAACTGACAGATACCAGCCAAACTGTTGACTCAGGGACATAAAGTGTGTTATGTAAGATGATTGATGCGCCCCGAGCTACCCATAGCTTGACATCACCCACGCCGATCGCAGTGATCGAAGATCCTCCCATGCCTTTAATTGATCAGGAAGTGATCAGGTGGAGAGAACAGAAATCAGAATGGTCTGGGGATATGTGAACAGTGGCGCCACTGTCAACGAGGAAGGGTAATTCAGTTGATGAGATATGGGTGCACTTGGTCTGATTTAAGGGTGTAACAGTGAAGGCACTGTTGTCCACTGGAGCGGTGTGCTTTGTCCAGTCAATGGTGGTTCTTGGCTCCTCCTCAACCACAAGCCAGCCCTCATATTCAATTTCATCAATTGTAGAGGTGGGGGCAGGGTCACATGCTATACCCACAAAGTCAGGGGGTGAGGTCGCTGGTGAGGAAGGGTTATGATTGACCATGACCGTGAAGGCGCAGCCATTTATGTCTTTCATGGTTACGGGGATCTTCAAAGTAGTGGGACTAGGTTTTTTCTTTTGATCAGAAGCTGCCCTCCGTGCTGCAATTGACTCAGTAAGTGTCTTCCCTGCCATCCCTCCACCAGGTTTGATGCAGTACTCGATGGTGTGTCCTGACTTCCCACAAGTAGAGTTGCTACAAATGAGTCCGTTTGGTGGTCTGGTCAGTTTGGTATGAGCAGTTAGTGCAACAGAGGGACGGAAATCATTGCAGACATCATTCTCAAGAAGGGATTGCTCATTCTCCAGGAACTGATGAATTTTCATGGAAGTGTATGGTGATGCATCAGTGGAGGCCATGATATCTCGAGAAATAATGGAATGTGCATGAGGAAAATGTTCGCTGAGGGAGTTGAGGAGTGTGATACAACAAAGAAGATCAGGTTTGATGTCCCCCATGGCAAAGGCGCATTCAATGAGGGCACAAATCTTATCAGCAGTTTCAGGGAGGGGGGTGTCCTTTGTGCATTGGATGGAAAGAGCCTGTTGTAGAAGTTGGACCTGGCGGACTGGTCCCTCTTTCTGGTGGTGCGCTTGGAGTGTCTCCCAGTTGACGCTAGGTCCTTTTACTATGTCTAGGAATGGCCGTTCAGAGGGAGCAACACTAGATGCTATAAACGCATAAGTAAGCCTCGAGTTGGCTTTATAATTCGCAAGGGCATGGGGTTCATTCGAGGATGGTTCAATGACATTGTTGACGACATACTCATAGAGCCCATTTAAAGAAAGAGCAATTGTAATTTCTTCCCACCATTCTTTGTAATTGGACTTCAGTTTATCGAGCTTCTCCCCTGAGTACTGAACAGACAGTTTAATGAGGGAGATAGATGGGGTTGTGGATTCAGACATCATATTTGATGGTAAAGTGTTGCCAGATAGAATGGCAACAAAGTATGTAGTAACAAAGGGGTATGCTTGCTGGAAGACCGGATGTGCTCAAAGTGAAGTCCGTGATCTGAGATGGAACGGATGATCAAAATGATTGGACCATATGGTGTATAGCATCGAGTGGCTAGGAAGTTTCTACCATTGTTTCTAACAATGGGAGTGGCCCATAACCTGTAGAAATTCAACCTAGTGTAATCAGAGTATAGCTCAGTCTCTGTACAAGCGACTAAATGAATACAACAACTGTACCTAGCGTAATCAGAGTATAGCTATAAGTACACTAAGTATTGGTCCGTGATATCATAATGTCTAGAATACTCACCTCAGTCTCTGTACAAGCGACTAAGGTGTTTGGATAACTACCTACCCTATATATAAGTGAGTTCAGCTACACAAAGAGTAAAAGGGATAAGAGACACAAAGGTGTCTATGAGACGGCACATCAAAGGGATGTGCTAAAAATAGTACACACATCAAAAGATGTGATCATGTACGCTTACGGTGTGATAAACGGCACCTCAACAGAATTGTTAGAGGGGGAGGGAAGGAACATGCTGGTATACCAGTCACATTTGTGAAAGACAAAGGAATTGATCCATGATCAAGACATCAAGATGATTGGGGAAACAGATCAAAAAAATGATGTAGATAGCATCGAGTGGCTAGGATAGATTTTCCACATTGTCTAGATGTGATGGGAGTGGCCCATAACCTGTAGAAAATCAATCTTAGTACAAGTAAGATCAAACTCAGTCTCTGTACAGGTGACTTTATTTATGTATACCATACCTAGTACAAGTAAGACCAAACTATGGGTACAGTAAGTAACAGTCTATGTACATCTAGGTAATAAAACAATGCTCACCTCAGTCTCTGTACAAGTGACTGAGGTGGCAATGTAACTATCTATCATATATATATATGTAAAGTATGAAAGATAACAAAGGGATAAAGGGAACTGTATGATGGAGTGTGCACTCATATCAAAGGGAGATGCTGTAGTATGCACATCAAAGACAGTACTCATGGTGTAATCTCAACACCATCGTAGACTTTGATCAGAGTCCTTAGAAATCAGAAGTTTATGGCCCCTAGAAACAATATTAGAAGTTGGCGGCCCCGAGAAATGATGTGCGAGAAGTCAGATATGGCAGGACCCCTGAAAGTACTATGAGATGCCTGGAAAATATTCCCACGATTTCTGACCTTGGATTTAGGCATTTCATAGCATGTCAAGTATTTTACCCAAAAATTTCATGGATTTTTTACCACATTTTTATCCGCACCAGGAGATCAGGCATCTTGGAGTACTTTCAGGGGTCCTGATATGGCACGACGCAGCTGTCGCAACGTGGCAAATCGCCGCGGTCACATGATATTATGGGAATTTCCGAACTCACGTGACCAAGAGGCACAAGACGCGTGATCGTGAACTCTTCCTTCGAATTTATGTCCTCATATACACTCTCAGAAAAGGCGTACTTCAAAATCTTCTTTCATGTATGCAAACACCCACATAGGCAGGTGAACGGTGTTCTTCTCGGAAAGAAGGAGGGAGCTGCTATCATCATCGAGGATGCTATACCCCTGCTACACCACTGGACAAGTCTCAGTCCGATGATGGAGATAGGTCTCGACCTTGTAAGTTACAACGATCCAAAAGTCCTGTGGTTATTACAATGGTGACATAGGCAGGTCAATACGCAGGATCTATAGGATTGAAATTGGTGGGCTATTATCAAGCGAGCGAACGATTAGACGACACGTCCTTGGTACCAGTAGGAGAAAAGGTGGCCGGAAAAATCAAAACAGAATTTAGTGATGCCATCGCATTCGTTGTTCGTGATGTTTTGCCACACTCACTCCTGTTGCTATAAGAAACCTCCTAACCTGCGTCGAACTTAGATCGACGGGGAGATGTTGGGAACAGACAGAGTTGCGTTAATAGTACGTGGTTCCGTCACAGTATTAAACAAAGCCTGGAATGCATACCAGCCATACATCTCATCGACGTCTTCCTCATGGCGCCCATACACCGGGAACCAACCCCCCTTTACCCCATCCTCAATCTTCAAACTGGGAGCAGATGACCTACCTCGTCGTGCCGTCTCTCTAGTGAAAGATGAACGACGGCATCAGAAATTTGGAGATTTCGACGACCATTTAGAAGATGTTTCAATAGGTGGGATTCTGGATCAAGTGTCTGACAAACTTGTTTTACATGGGATCTTGACAGATTGGCTTCGAAATGGTGCTTGCTTTCCTGTAACTTTATAACTGCCTGGACTTGTTTTGCTGTCTTATCTCGAAACAATATCTCTGGCAGTCGGCATATTTGTGATCGAACTCCCGCGCAATGCACTATAGTCGGCTTATATCTCCTTCAAGTACCCCCAGCGGAGACGGCGCTCCATGAAAACCTTTCTTGAACCGTAACGATGAAGCATGATGCGCGATGGTATGTTTTTGACTTTTCGGCATCGTCTATGCGATCACGAAGCGGTCGTATCTGAGTTTTGGGAATGCTGCATCGTTCTGCTAACAATCATTGATATCGGGTGTAAACTGGAAATACGCGCAATAAGCAGAAGTTCTTGCGGGTGTACTCTGTCAACAATTTTCCTTCAGACGCTCACCCGATCCCATGCACCATTTCGCCTCTACCATCTCCTTTCAAACTAACCAACATCCGATCGTTCCCATGGCATCGGTGCTCCTCTCAAATTGGTCCTCAAACCCAGTGACCAAATTATAAGCACTAAAGGCCGCCACTTCCTCATTCCCCGACTGATCGACCAGTCATGTGTCGCTCACATTAGAATACCAAGAGATTTTTATCATCAGCAGGAGCAGATGCGGAGTGTGCACGACATCGGATATCCTAGATTCATCACTCCGGTTGAACATAGTGGGATCGGTTACTCGTGGTGCGGTTGAGAGGAACGCCGATGCCAAAAGTAGATTGACGTTATGTAGATCGACCCGAGGCACTCCGTTATGAATTTGAAATGAATCACATGTAGCAACTGCAAGCGACCTTCATAAAGAGAAGAAGAATTGAGTTTTACCGCTGATTGATGTTGCGATCGTTGTCCAGAGCTGCCTGCTCATCGCGGTCCACGATGACCAAACGTCATTATACACCGGATCCCAATGCGCCCCCGATGCTGCGCTATCAATCTGCACTTCCCGCTCTCCCCGTCCCTACTCTTTCCTCCTCTCTCTCCAAATACCTTTCAACCGTTCAGCCTCTGCTCACTCCAACACAACTCGCACACACTCAGCGTAATATTACCGACTTTTTGTCGTCTCCACTGGCCGCTGAGCTTCAGAATCGCCTCCATGAGCGTGCAGAGCGTGTCGGTGATAATTGGCTTAGCGAATGGTGGAACGACGTGGCGTACATGAGCTACCGCGACCCCGTCGTCGTCTTTGTTAGCTACTTTTTCGTACATGTCGAAGACCGCACTAGGAAAGATGGTACTCAACGTGCAGCCGAGCTCATCAAAGCCATGCTACCATTCAGAACTATGGTCGAAAAGTACGGTTTCCATAATGTACACTCCTAATCTGACTTGCTATGCAGTGGTACGCTTGAGCCTGATAAGATACGGGACACGCCTCTCTGCATGGATTCGTATAAATGGCTGCAAGTCTTTTCTCCTTTATCTGTACTTTCAACTGAATCCCCTACAGTTTCCATGCTTCACGCTATCCAGCTCTTCCATCAGACACTGCCCATAGATTCCCCTTAACAGATTCCACTAACCACCTCATCGTCCTCCGCAAAAATCGTTTCTACATCGTCCCCCTCTCTTCCCAACCCTCCGCTGCCCAACTTCAAATGTCAGTTTTATAAATAAATACCTCATTTCCATCTCTGACTTTGACTAGCCAATTCCAGCGCATCATCTCTCACGCAGGTCCAAAGCCTCACCCAACTCCTCTCGGCGCACTGACCTCTACTAATCGTGATGCCTGGGCATCCGCACGCGAAGCCCTTCTAGCAGCTCACCCCTCAAACGCAGACCTTCTCCGCAAAATAGAGAGCGCAATGATCATCCTCTGTCTCGACGACACTGCTCCCATCACACGACAAGATGTCAGCTGGTGTACATGGGTAGGTGACGGCCGGAACCGATGGTTCGATAAACATCAACGTGCGTCTTCCTCCCTTTTCCAGCTCAATACAACGGCTACACATTCATCACTCCCCAGTCATCGTCTACGAGAACGGCCGTTCTGGTTTCCTTGGCGAGCATTCCTGCATGGACGGTACACCCACCTTGCGTATGAACGAGTTTGTCCTCGGCAGTCTTGCTCTACACAAGGCTGATCTCGGACCACCCCTCTCCGACTCTACACCTGTCGATCTCCCCCACCCCGAAGAGCTCGTCTTCACCACAAACGAGCACGTACGCACACTCGTTCGCTCCGCCGAAGCCAAATTCGACGCTCTAGTTGCCGACCACGAACTACATGTCCGTATCTCTCCTCCTACTTCGCATATACACGCTCACCTTTCTCCCAGGTCCTCCACTACGAAGCCTACGGCTCCAACTACATAAAAACCCACAAAGTCTCCCCCGACGCATGGGCTCAACTCATCAAGCAACTCTCTTTTTTCAAGATGCACGCACGGCTCGGAGTAACATATGAGAGTGCGCAGACGCGGCGGTTTAAAAATGGTAGAACAGAGGTTGTGAGGAGCCTCAGCTCCGAGGCAGCAGAGTGGGTCAAAGCCATGATCAATCCTTCTGCTCACAAGGTATATCCAGAATCCACACACACACACCACCTCTTAACATCCTCACAGGACTCAACCCACCTTCGCTCACTCTTCCTCGCAGCGGTCAAGCGCCACATGACCTACTCCTCATGGGCAGCCAACGGCCAAGGCATCGACCGACACCTCTTTGGGCTCAAAAAGTCCCTCAAATCCGACGAGGAGGTCCCGGGATTGTATAAAGACGAAGCCTACGCCAAGTCCAGTCATTGGGAGATGAGCACGAGTCAGCTGAGCAGTCCGTTGTTTGATGGATGGGGGTACGGCGAGGGTGTGTACATCGCCCCTTTTCTTGTGTTTGCCACTAATGCACTTGGTAGTTGTGGAGAATGGGTATGGCCTTGCATACGCTCTCGGCTCGAATTACATGCGCTGGACCGTCACGAGCCGCAAGAACATGCGCCCCGCAGAGATGGGGCACTACCTCGCCGAGGCCGCAACGGAGGTGCGGGATATGATGGAGGCTGCGAGAGAGGCGGACTCTTTGCAGAAGGAAAAGGGGGAGGCGAAACTTTAACTAATTATTAAACTACTTACTGTGTACTCTCCATTATTACCTGCCTCTAGATGCAGTGAGAGTTATGTACCACAGATGGCAATGACTGAACGCTATTGTCCAGTAGATACAGAGGTAATAACATACTTAGAGGATAGTTTGAGTAGAGAGTTAAGGAACTTGAAGATGTTAGGTACAAAATTAATATATACGTAGGGGTTCATCCGGGTCATGGGTATTGAGCTGTATTGAGCGAGAGAAATCGAGAAGGGGTGATGATGGGAATTTTCGTCGAGTGTGATCGAGTAATTTCGTAGAATCCAACTCGTTTCTCTCCACACACAAGTTCCAGCTGTTACTGAAACGATAGACGCTCACAAAACTTTGTGTTTGCTCTGATTCGAACAAATAAAGCCCTGGTTAGGTAGTGGAAGCTCTCGTTGGAAGGCCCGTTCATATAATACATCGCGCGCACAATTGTTGTTATCTATTTATCTCCACCTAATATCAAGCCCCGTCCTAGCGTGCCCTCCGACCTCGTCCTCTCAGGCTGCAATGTACCTCTAATGTAACTGAGTACTGAAAATGCCATCAGCCAGTTCGGGTGGAGGGCAAGATTGAGTGAGCAGAAAGCTGGCAGTAAGGCCATAGTGGAATCAACAAAGAAACCGTGGGATCCCGAATAGCAAATTCTTGTTGCTTCTCAGGCATTGATCATTGATCATTTCAGCCCACATGCATGGTTAACGTTGATCGAATGATGCTTCGTGGGATGCCTTTCCACTGCAAATTATCTTTGCTTTTTAATAAGTATCTAATGGTTATATGCTGTACTATGTACTTAGTATTATGAAAATTGAAAATGTATATTTATTATCAGTTGGAATGGCATAATCCATCTTTTCAAGCAGGTGTAAGGTAATAATTCAATTGGAAATTATGTAGGATTATGTAATAAATGAAAAAAGCGAACGGAAATGATTCGTACTTCATTGAATAGTTTGCTTGTCGTTGCACATGATGAGTGGGATGGACTGTGGGAGACGGTCAGCAGATGAATGATTGATGATGATGGGAAACAGGCACATGGGGGCTGATCTGACATGATGTTAGATGAGGACAACACCGTTGCGCACACGGAAAATAATATTTGTACAAAGGAACCATCATATGTACGTACAAATATGATGGTTCCTTTGTACAAATATTATTTTCCGTGTGCGCAACGGTGTTGTCCTCATCTAACATCATGTCAGATCAGCCCCCATGTGCCTGTTTCCCATCATCATCAATCATTCATCTGCTGACCATCTCCCACAGTCCATCACCATGCGCCACAGCATCCCACTCATCATGTGTGACGACAAGCAAACTATTCAATGAAGTATGAATCATTTCCATTCATTTTTTTCATTTATTACATTGTGTAGTGGTGCAAGCACTGATCCCCGACTCTAGTGCCTTTGTAATTGCAATTCTTAGCTTGGTAACGTTTGATTCAAGTTGAATGCGAGTCTCGAAGTTGTACAGAATACACATGAATAGTTCTTAAACTTCTTCCTCATCCACCTCTTCAGAATCTTCAAGCACATCCTGAAGATCAGCATTCTTCATGACCTCCTTCAGTTCAACCCCAATCACATCAGAAAACATTATAGCACTCGGCTCAGTAGCAGGATCATAATCAGCTAGCAAGATCACATCTTGAATGTTGAAGCTAAGAACTAAGTCATCCAGTTCTCTGCCTCGATTGTCTTTGTACGAGCTGATTGTGAAAATTACCATCATTGCGGAGTTAGCATTGAGTTCATCATGGAAATTGCATAGGGATCCATATGTGGAAAGTTTGAATGGTTTCCTGCCATCATACACTGGAACTATTTTCAGGTAAGTGAGGTGGCACAACATGTACTGTCATTGTTACATACCATCCTCATTCCAGCTTCATACAGGAGCTCCCCAAACAGACTTCAAGCTAGACACATTCTTAACTGGTGAAGGAGGTGGAACCTTAGACCTGGATGGAGAGAAGTTTGAAGATCGCTCTTGTGATGAGGTATTCAGTTATAGATCTTGGTATAAGTTAGCAAATCTCTTACCTGTTTTCTTATATGAGGACAAACTAATACCACCCTGATACATATTTACCATGAATTTCTTACAGTCCAAAACCACTCCCAAAACAGCAATTGCTTGTGGGAATGTATGGTCTGAAAATGCAACTGACAGGGATTGCGCAGTAGTACCGGATAACAGAGACAAGTATATGGTTACTCTGAGCAAAAAAAAATGTGTCATATGCAAGTCTGCCTTCAACACAATGTAAGTACCCTGTGACCATATAGTTGTTGGGTCAGCTATTGCAATGTTGACAAATGGTGCTGAAGTGGGAGTTATGGTATCAAGAGCATTAAGGCGAGCAGCCATTTTGTCTTCAAACAGATTACTGAAGCAGATTGTTGAAGGCACAACAAGCTCGCTATTGTTGTTGTAGCAGAACCATTGAACGCGAGGCAAGGTTCTGACATCACTGTGGGAACTTCTTGTATGTAAGTGACAGCTGGACTTGGCAGCTGGATTGATACTCACTTGCTTCTCGCTTTCTCAGTTGACTCGCCTACGCCTACAGTATTCTTCACTCTGTCCACATTTTTGTCAGAACAAATAAGTACATGTGATCAACAAAGTGCATTCTTACTTATGTTTGTCAACTCTTTGTTTTTTCTGACTTGCCATTGCTGTAGTACCCTCATCCTCGAAACTCTTATCGCTAGTTCATTTTCTGTTGCAAGATACGTCTGCATGTCAACACAATGTGTATTGATATGTACTTACTGTGGAGAGTCTCGGGTGACCAAGGTCTTGTTGGGCAGCTGTTTGTTTGCCGAATCCATGGGAGTTTGTGGTGCATGTTTGATCTCTAGCCTTTTAATGTGGTTTCTTATCAATTAATCAGGTTGGATGTACCATTAGGTGCGTGCAGATGTATCATTAGGATCCATTGTTTGGCATGCAGCTGTTTCAATTTTTTTACGGGTACTTTTCAATGTCTAGCATCATCCATTAACCTCCAATTATACGGGACACATCAGGTGTAAATGAAACTTATTCAAGTCAGCCAATGCAAATTATAAACCATAGGTTCTGTGTGCATGTGCACATGTGCTCGTTTTGTACTGCATAACAGTTCAATATCATCTCGACCACATGCAACATATCTGCCTCAGAACACTTATCCATGCCGATATCATGGTGTTTTTTTCCTGCTGCCTGGACTGTCTGTTCTGCATGGCTTCATCAATTTCTGTTGCATTACTAGTCTGCACACTTGTCAAAGCTGTATCTTTTCCTCTCATTTCTCATCACAATCAACAGTGAATAGCCTGACAAAGTGGGCAAACACACGTGTTGAGTCGGAAGCTCGCAGGAAACTGCAACTGTGTGAATATGATGACGACACTAAGATCAGATGCACATTTTGGATCAACACTATGCCTGGTGGCTATACCTTTCTTGTTTGGAAGGATACTTCCGAGGAAGTTGTTCTTGATGTCACTGGACACATTGCGGATTATTTGTTACCTCCCATTATGAAGAAAACAAAGTTCGTCTAGTCATGTATGTGTTCTATACATGCTGAAAACTTGCCAGGTTCAACCCGAATGACAATTGGTCACTCTTGTACAAGCTCAGTATTATAGGACCTGATGAAGTCTTATTCAAAAAGGCCATATCTGCACTTCGATGGATCTACACTTTCTTCGAGGACTCTTTTGTGGAAGGTGCCATGCGACCTTATGTTGGCCATGTTGTTGGTACTTCAGATGCCATTCTTGCTCAGACCAGGTTCATTATGCCGAGTACATACAATGTGTTTTCTGAAGTGCCCATCCTCCTGGAGTTCAACCCTGATCATGTATTGGCTGATCTCATTGCGACTAGCCATTTCAAGACTACGGTGATAGGTTGTCTCCTCAGCTCAAAGGCTGATACATCATTCTAACCACATTCTTATCACATTGGCTAACTCCTATGAGGTCCCAGATGCAGTGCGACTCAGTCTATTGATTGTGATATCATATCGACCACATCGAAACATCACCAGCGACATCGATTGTACCAAGAAACCACATCGCACAACCTTAGGACTACCTCGAAAGCCCCTCAGATCCCTCTAAATGACCATTGAACATCCCCGATCAAACTTCGAACAGCCACAACTGCGATCGAACATCATCGACCATTGTCGAGCATCATCAATCAATATTGAGAGACTATGAGCAACATCGGGCACCGCATTTGTTATCTATAATGTGGAAGACCATACGTCAGGAAGTATGCCAACTCATGCTCAAACCTGCTGATAGTAGGTCAGCCTCGTTCCAACTCCCTATCACGTACAGAACCCGCTGTACGGATTATTGCGAGACTTAGCACAGTTTATACACAAAGGACAGTCTCTTTTAGTTCTTTCCCTTTATTACTCCTTCATCATATGATATATCTCTTTCTTGTTTGGATTCCAGTCTCCCTTTTTGGCCTTGTGCCTTAACTCATATCTTTTGCCTCATGTTCTACACATGTTTCTTATACCATTTTAGGAAGTTTCTTTTAAAACATATAAAACTCTGTAGTATCTACTTGGAAATAAAAAAGAAATCGTCTTCACCTATTGTCTTGTATTAAGTTCTAAGAATCAGATCTATCCTCTAAAACAATCTAAACTTCTACGAGTTTTCTCAATCGATGAGAAACCTCTGCAACCATCGTCATCCTCAATCTTCCTATGATCATCTAATCGTTAGCACTAGCAAACCATTCCAACACTTCTGTAAGGGGACTAGGGGGGTGCCCTGTGTGTTTTTCCTATTTTTTATGTTCGTCCTATATTTTTCCCCACCTCATTTCCTTCTATTCTTCATTTTCTATGATTTTTCCGGATTTTATTACTAATTTTCCCTTGCTATCATGTTTGTACATGTTGACACTTTTATATTTAGAGGCGGAGTACCCCTTCCGACACATACCCCTTGGTATGATATCATTCGGCAGCCTTGATCCGCCTATCTCCGCCTTTTTCTATTTTTAGGTTATATTTGATTTTTGCAGTTTTCACATATACTGGGCACTGGCAAAGGGATCTTTAGAGTTTTCTCTTCGGATTTCCCTTTGCTAGGTGCGCCCCCAATCCCTGTATTATGTAGCATAATTTTAACTTCGGATTTCCCTTTGCTAGAGGCTTAGGTTGCCCTTATAGTAGAAAACTCTCCCCTAAGGCCCGAAAATCGTGAACGCGCTGCCCAAGATAGGCAGGTACGGACTGGACGACGCTTCCCAAAGCTCCACAGAGTCCCTACACACCGTTCCAGATAATCTCGCCTTTATTACGCTGCCATTTTCGCCAAACGCGCTCCCTAGCGACATGGACGCATCAGAACGCTTCGACGCGCTTGAAAGCGACGTTTCCGGAATGCGCGCGCAAATCGACTCGCTTAAATCTACGATTGAAAACTTCGTTAGGACCCTCCAGGCTAACCCTATGACTAATAGTTCCCCCTTCACGACTCCAAGCGCACCCAACAACGACGTTTTGCCAAATGCGTCCACTAAGGAACGTGCCCAGATCAAACCGTCCCCCCCCGCCGAATTTAATGGTGCACGTACGCAGGGACGTGCATTCCTTAATTCCTGTGAGTTATACATTAGTCTCCAGTCGCATCAATTCGTCGATGAGGCTGAAAAAATTTATTGGGCCTTCACATACATGAAATCTGAACGCGCCTATCTCTATGTGGACCGTATCCTATGTCAAACTAAAGAACTCGGTTCTCTACCTTTCTCCACTTGGGGTGACTTTCGAGCTGAGTTCGTACGCCACTTCTGCCCCCTCAATGAATGCCACCGAGCAGTGACATGACTTGAGTCATCCGCTTACCACCAGGGACGTCGATCCGTGGACGACTATATCGATGAGTTCAAGGATTTGGTGGACATGGCAGGATATGGGAGTGGGTTACCAGTGGTGGTGAAGTTCCGATGGGGGCTCAACCGAGAAATTCAGGACCAGATTGCACAGATGTTGGAAGGGCGCCCAGCGGACGATGATATCCTTGCTTGGTATGAAGCTGCTTCACTCTGTGACGAGAACCGACTCACAAATGCGGCGTTTAATGCTGCATTCCGTGCTCCAACTACCACTCATACACCCTACACCTTCAATCGAAGCCTCCCCCGCCCTAACCCCATTCCTGTTCGTCAAACTCCCACACCAGCCGTCAATGTCCCAGTACCAATGGATGTTGATGCAGCCCACAGCCGTGCACGTAAGTTGGATCTCTGCTACCATTGTGGGGAACCTGGACACAGGGCTGGAGCGTGTCCCCATCGTCAGGATATCTGCATGCTCACCCCCGAGGGATGAGACGAACTCCTGCAAGATTTGTTGGCGCTTGTAGATGTTGAGGAAGCGAAGGATCAAGTTGCAGAGGAGATTAAGTTGGAAGTTGTAGAGGAGCAGGATTTTCCTATTCACAGCGAGTGAATTGTACGCCCTCACTGCCTGTCCATAACGGCTTTGAAGTCTTGTCAGTTGAATCCCCGGAGAATGAATCCATTTCTGTGACTGCTCCCCTCTCTGACCCTTCGAAGTTGGCTAAAGACATACCTGCTCTCCCCATCTTTCCTTCTACTCCATGTCCCAAAATTAAATCATGGGAGTGTAAACTACCACGCAAGTATATTGTGGCATCCACTCCCTCTGCACATTCCTTGAACCTAGCCATCGAACTGCAGACGACCGACACTGGACAGATACTCGGTGTCTCTGCGCTCCTGGACTCTGGTGCGACTGGTCTCTTCATCGATTCCCATCTGGTACAACAACATCATCTAAATACTCGCTCACTCTCACGTCTGATACCCGTATATAACGTGGATGGATCCCCAAATGAAGCTGGTGCCATCCGAGAGGTTGCAGACCTGGTTCTCCGTTACAAAGATCATAGTGAGCGTGCCCTTTTTGCTGTCACTCAATTGGGAAAGCAAAAGGTGATTTTGGGATATCCATGGCTTTGAGACCATAACCCAGAGGTCGACTGGCGCACCGGGGAGGTTACCATGAGCCGATGTCCATCCCGCTGTCGGACGTGTTTCACAGAAGCCAGGCAAGAACGTCGTGGACAGAAGGCGGCAATACGACGAACTCAGAAGTGTCATGCTGGACCCCTGCCTATACCTGAAGTGGAATTGGAAGGGGTTCCTGATCTAATGCCGGACTCGGATGATGATGATGAGGACCCAGAGGAAGTGGAGGAGGGTGATCAGATCTTCTACACTGCGATTCGCTCATCGCATGAGGTGTGTGCCACATCAAACATATCCCAACGCCTCGCCGAGGCCTTCCACAAAAACAACGCTGCTAAATCCTCTACTAACTCCTTACTCCCTCATCTCCATGAGTTTGAAGACGTGTTCTCCAAGGAGTCATTCGACTCTCTTCCTGCGCGTAAGCCATGGGATCACGCGATCGAACTCACCCCCGGCGCAACCCCTTCATCCTGCAAGGTCTATTGTCTCTCTCCAGAAGAACAATGGCAGCTTGACCAGTTCATCGACGAGCACCTGGCCTCTGGATGTATTCGACCATCGAAGTCACCCATGGCCTCTCCCTTTTTCTTTGTCAAGAAGAAGGATGGCTCACTTCGACCAGTTCAAGACTACATAAGGCTCAACAACATCACGGTCAAAAATCGCTACCCACTACCCCTCATCTCCGAACTCGTAAACCAGCTCCGTGGAGCCCGATACTTCACCAAGCTCGATGTCCATTGGGGCTATAATAATGTGAGGATAAAGGAGGGAGATGAGTGGAAGGCAGCCTTTCGTACCAACCGTGGTCTTTTTGAACCGCTTGTCATGTTCTTTGGCCTTACTAATAGCCCTGCCACCTTTCAGACCATGATGAACGACATCTTCCATGACCTCATCCTCGAAGGCGTTGTCTGCATCTATCTCGATGACATCCTCATCTTCACTCGCACGGTTGAAGAGCACCGTCGCATCACGTACCTCGTCCTAGAGCGACTTCGACAGTACAAACTCTACCTTCGTCAGGACAAATGCAAGTTCGAAAGGACCAAGATCGAGTACCTCGGCCTGATTATCTCGGAGGGTCAAGTGGAGATGGATCCTATCAAGGTAAACGGGGTCACAGCTTGGCCGACGACCACGAACAAGAAGGAGGTGCAGTCTTTCCTGGGCTTCATCAATTTCTATCAGCGTTTTATCAAGGATTTCTCACATCATGCACAACCGCTGTTCGACTTGACAGGAAAGGAGGCATGGAGGTGGGATAATGCACAACAGGAGGCATTCGAAAAGCTTAAGGAGATGGTCACTTCTGCTCCGATCCTTACCTTTGCTGATGATTTGCGTCCTTTTCGTGTAGAAGCCGACAGTTCTGACTTTGCGACGGGCGCCGTGTTGTCTCAGCAGTCTCCGGAGGACCAGAAGTGGCATCCTGTTGCGTTCTACTCCAAAAGCCTCAGTGATGTAGAGAGAAACTACGAGATCCATGACAAGGAGATGTTGGCGATAATGCGTGCGCTTGAGGAGTGGCGACACTTCCTTGAGGGTGCCCAACACAAGGTGGAAATTTGGACGGATCACAAGAACCTCGAGTACTTCATGACGGCCAAGAAATTGAACCGTCGTCAAGCTCGTTGGTCCCTGTATCTATCCAGATTCGACTTCTCCTTGCACCACCGTCCGGGTCGCAGCATGGGGAAGACCGATGCCCTATCCCGACGTGCAGACCATGGGGATGGCAGCGGTGACAACCAAAACATTGTGCTGTTGCAACCAGACCTGTTCACCATTCGGGCACTGGAAGGCATCGCACCCCAGGGTGAGGAGCGGGACATCCTACGTGACATTCGTCGCGCAAACTGGAGTGGTTTACATGAGGATGTTGTCGCCCAAGCTGTTAAAGAACTGAGGAAGGGATCGACCGTTTCCTTACGTGCGGCAGAGTGGGCTGAAAAGGAGGACTTGTTGTATTTCAGGGATCACATCTATGTTCCCAATGACCCAGACCTCCACTGGCGCATCATATCCCAACACCATGACTCGCAGATTGCTGGCCACCCTGGACGCTGGAAGACCTTGGAGCTCACTTCACGGAACTACTGGTGGCCACAAATGTCACGGCTCATTGGTCAGTATTGTCGCACTTGTGACCTTTGCTTACACACCAAGGTTCCTCGTCACAAGCCTATCGGTGAGCTACACCCTCTTCCTGTTCCAGAGAGTCGTTGGGATGTCGTCAGCGTCGACTTTGTGGTGGAATTGCCAGAGTCAAACGGGTTTGATGCGGTGATGTGCACAGTTGACTCAGTGGGAAAACGCGCTCACTTCATTCCCACTCACACCACTGTCAGTGCCCTAGGTGCCGCTCGACTCTACCTCCACCACATGTGGAAATTACATGGACTTCCTGGTGCCTTCCTCTTGGATCGTGGCCCTCAGTTCATGGCAGAGTTCACTCGTGAGCTGTACCAACTCCTGGGGATCAAACTCCTCGCTTCAACCGCTTATCACCCACAAACTGATGGCCAGACAGAGCGAGTCAACCAGGAACTGGAGCAGTACATCCGCCTCTTTGTCAATGAATGCCAGGACGATTGGGATGATCTCCTTCCTTTGGCCGAGTTTGGATACAACAACCATGTCCATGCTTCCACTCAACAGACCCCTTTCCTCTTAGACACTGGACGACATCCACGCATGGGATTTGAACCTCGCCAAACTCCCTCACACATCGAGACAGTGAATGAGTTCACAGAACGCATGAGGGATAGCTTGGAGGAGGCAAGGGCAGCCTTAGCAAAGGCGAAGGACGACATGGCGCGATTTTACAACCAACGCCACTCCCCAACCCCTCAGTACAAGGTTGGTGATCAAGTTTATCTTGACTCCAGTGACATCTCCACTACACATCCATCCAAGAAACTCGCTCATCGCTTCTTGGGACCTTTCCCCATTGTCAAGTGCGTTGGAACACATGCCTATCGTCTACGCCTCCCAGCCTCCATGTCCAGACTCCATCCTGTCTTCCATGTCGTCAAATTGCTCCCAGCTCCCCCAGATCCGTTCCCGGGACGCCATTCACACCCACCACCACCACCTACAGTGATCGAGGGAGAACCCCAATATGAAGTCGAGTCAATCTTGGACAGCCATTTGCATCGAGGAAAACTCCAGTATTTGGTACATTGGAAGGGTTATGGGTATGAGGAGAACTCATGGGTCGAAGAGTCTGATGTAAATGCCCCTTGGTTAATCAAGGAATTCCACCGACGGCACACTGCTGCACCGCGTCGCATTCAAGTCACAGACTTTGGTCGTATACGATTTCGAATGCATCGGGGCGATGTATCTTAGAGAGGGGGTGATGTAAGGGGACTAGGGGGGTGCCCTGTGTGTTTTTCCTATTTTTTATGTTCGTCCTATATTTTTCCCCACCTCATTTCCTTCTATTCTTCATTTTCTATGATTTTTCCGGATTTTATTACTAATTTTCCCTTGCTATCATGTTTGTACATGTTGACACTTTTATATTTAGAGGCGGAGTACCCCTTCCGACACATACCCCTTGGTATGATATCATTCGGCGGCCTTGATCTGCCTATCTCCGCCTTTTTCTATTTTTAGGTTATATTTGATTTTTGCAGTTTTCACATATACTGGGCACTGGCAAAGGGATCTTTAGAGTTTTCTCTTCGGATTTCCCTTTGCTAGGTGTGCCCCCAATCCCTGTATTATGTAGCATAATTTTAACTTCGGATTTCCCTTTGCTAGAGGCTTAGGTTGCCCTTATAACTTCCTAGCCATCGGCTATAGTCTTTGTATACTATCGACCTATCGAAAGGTCCCAAGAATTTACACATTGACCATCGATGATCAACATTGGTTGCTGTTGATCTCGTTGATCTTCCTCAATATCGATTGATACTCGATCGGACCGTGCCAAACACCTTCATCTCCTATAGCACTACCTTTATGACTAGTACCAACTAGTTATCTACCTATAGGTTGGACCATGAATGTTCAGAACGACTCACACCCTTCCTCTGACTCATCACAAATATCATCAGTTGCCTCATCGGCTGTTTTGGTGGTTTTCCTGGGTTGAGTATCATCATTTTTGGAGCCCACCGCGAGGGTTTCTGAATCATTTCATTGTCGGACCAACCTTGACTTCCTTGGCTTAGGCCAACACAAGTGAGAAACCTTCGTATCGATACTCACCATGCCTTTGAATCTCTCAAACAATCAGGAGATATCCTAATTCCTGTTTCCAAAACAGAATCTACTCATCATAGACTATTTCCTTCACCTATATCATCGCCTTCCACATCATCATCTACTTCTTCGTCATCATCATCGACAACTTTGTTCATCCTTCCAACAACTCCAACATCTCTACCATCCTTTACACAAGTCTTAACCCCTACCCCTAGAGTAATCGCATTCATGACTACCCCAACTGTGATGGCAGCTCATGGGCACTTGACCACTCTGAAATTTGACCCTACTCAGCCTCAAGAGCTCCGACGATACTTCAAAGAGCTTGAACTATTATTCCCGACCTGCAGTGTCACTGAATTGAATCTGATGAAGAAACATGCTTGTCGCTACCTTGACATTGACTCTTCTGAACTCTGGGAATTGCTTCCAGAGTATCAGCCTGGCACTTCATTCAATGAATTTCAAACAGCAGTACATAAACTCTATCCTGGCTTGGAAGATGATCGCAAGTGGAGCATATTGGACATGGACAAATTAGTGGGAGAACAGCTACACATTGGGATATTCGATGCGAATGATCTAGGAATGTATTATCGCGCATTCTACAACATTACTCACTTTTTGCGAGCAAAGAATAGGATCTCGGAAGCCGAGCAAAGCAGAGCTTATGTTTGAGGATTCCAACCTGGCTTATGGACTAGAATTGCTTGACGACTCAAACTCAAATTCCCTGACCATTATCCTGATGATCCATATCCACTCAACAACATTCACAACGCGGCAAAATTTGTACTAGCAGGCTCTAACACATCGAACTCGGTAATCCACCAATCAACTTCCTCATCGCACTCGACATCGAACATCAGAAATACAGTCACCTCATCACCCGGAACTATTACAATTAAAACCAAAGATCTAAATGCAATGTTCGAACAATTTGCTAGCACCATCACTATGCACATCCCAAGTACTAAAAATCCTCGTGCTAATTTGGCAGACAGACAGGCACATATCGATGCACTTCTTTGCATATTTTGTGGTTTATCAGGACATTTTATCCCTGACTGTATGGTTTGTCAGTCATACTTGAATGAAGGGAAGTGTAAGTGAAACATGGAAGGAAAGATCGTACTTCCAAATGGACAATTCACCCCTCAAAGTATTCCTGGCAGGTTTATCAAGGAACACATCGATGAATGGTGGAAACATAACCCAGATGCAACCCCAGCAGCCACACTCTTATTCAGCATTGCACCAATGGCACTTTTGACTTTGACTAATTCAACCTCAGCTGCAATCAATTTGATAATGGAGTCCGACACAGTTTCTACATCGGAATCAGAAATGAAAGGCATTTATCATAATTCAACGTTGACAGCTGACTCCAAAGATAGAATAGCGGCTCTCGAGCACGAAATATTCATGCTTCGAAGTGGTCGACCATTTTCGTGTCTGAACAAAGAGGTTTGAAATTTGGTTTCAACCACAACAACCCCCGTCCCTGCATCGTTGACATCTACTGCTCCAGTCCCAGCACCCTCAACACCTTCATCGACAATGGTCAACCCTTCAACTTCAACTATGGCTCCAACATCGACATTGACATTGACTTCTCCCGCATCGACCCCTTTGCCATTGACTACCATACCCCCAATGCAAACCTTGGTACACCCATACACATCGGTCAGGGAAAATGCCTATTTGCCACCACACAAAAGGAACTTTGCTGGCGCATCGAAGGGTAAGGAAAAAGACAGACCATCATATGCGACACAGGCACCAGTACAGAATGAGAAAATTGCCCATGATATCTTTTCACACTCGATGAAGATGCCAATCATTATGCTTACATCGGAAGAACTACTCTCGCTATCACCCGAGGTTCGAACAAAATGGAGAGAACAGGTCACACCAAAATGAGTCCCACAAACCGGAAACAATGCAATGAACATGTTTAGTCCTGATGCGATTATTGTGCCCGACCTGTATGAGACCTATATTAGCAGTCTCTGACCCAGTGAAATCCCTCAGCCTTTTGTTGTCGCTAAAGAAACTTTGTCAATTAGATCAGTTATTATGGATGTCCATGGTAACAACCAGGTAGAAAACATCGTCGATCCCAGTTCCTTGATCATATCGATGGCCGAAGATGTCTGTCACAAACTTGGTCTGGCATACGATTCCTCGATTTGACTTCCGATGCAGTCTGCCAATGGTACTGTGGATGAAACACTTGGTTTAGCACACAATGTACCCTGCAATCTCGGTGGAATCACTCTATACATGCAGATACATGTTATTCGGGACCCGGCTTACAATATTCTACTTGGATGACCTTTCAACATCTTAACAGAAAGTGTCATTAGAAACTATCAGAACAAAGCTCAAACCATTACAATATGCGATCCTAACTCAACTCGGACTGCTACCATTCCCTCGATACCTCGATCGCACCATTGTCAAAAAGTTGTTCATGAGGATTTTCAGCGTTAGAGAATGAAATTTCAGAACAGTGTGCTTTCATCATCTCGCTCGACTCTTCTAACTCCTCTATATTTATCGAGCACACTGCAAATATCCCCGAAATCGACTCCTCCAAAGAATTATCTGCAACACTTTCTGACTTATATTTATCTGCGTGCAACAAGTTCCATGTTCCTCAAAACGCCTTGATGGTGTTTATACCTATGAAAAATTCTTCATCATATGTTTCCCCTTCCTCAGTTATTTCCGACAATTGCCATTCTAGTTATTTATCGACGAAGAAAAAGTATAAACCAGTTGCACAGAAGGTTCATCCAATTGTGGCCAGACTACCCAATCATTTTTGAATTATTTGACACATCAAGGGTGATCCCCTCAAAGACCCATGATGGCTCCACTAAATCCCCATCCTCCAATATTCAAACCAACTCTCCAATATAACCTCAAGTGCAAAAACATTATCAATCAAAATCATCCAGGCAATTTCTTATGGCCTCAAGAATGAGACCTCATGCATGACTTCATTTGAAATCAGCAAGTGGGGTTCGCATGGACCAAAAATGAACGAAAAAGGTTTCAACCAGATTTCTTCCCCCCTATCGAGTTCCCAGTCATCCCTCACATGCTGTGGGTCAAACACAATATCCCCATACTGCCTGGTTTGTATGAGCAGATTTGCGAAATGCTGAAAAAGAAGATTGAAGCAGGAGTCTATGAGTCGTCAAACTTGTCATACCAATCGCGATGGTTTTGGATTGTGAAGAAAGATGCAAAATCCCTCCAAATAGTCCACAGTCTTGAGCCACTAAACCAAGTTACGATTCAGCACTCAGGCATCATCCCGATCCCTGAGCATTTAGCTGAACAGTTTGGAGGATGTGCTTGTGGTGGAATGTTGGATTTATATGTTGCATTCGACAAAAGGCTCATATCTGAATCCTCTCAAGATCTAACAACTTTCCAGACCCCATTCAGTGCACTTTGAATCGTCACCCTACCGATGGGTTGGATGAACTCGGTTCCAATCTTACACGACGATGTCACTTTCATCCTACAACCCGAAGTCCCTCATATTACAATCCCTTATATCGATGACACACCAGTGAAGGGTCCAAAATCGGAATATCGAATGATTGGTGGGTTGTACGAAATGATAGTTGATAATTCAGGCATTCGACGATTCACATGGGAGCATTTTGAGAATCTGAATCGTATTGTCCAGTGCATGAAGTATTGTGGTGAGATGTTCTCAGGACCAAAGTTATTTGCTTTTGTCCCCGAAATAATCATTTTAGGTCATCGATGCAATATTCAAGGTCGGTGGCTGATCTGATGCGCATCGATAAGATTCAGAAGTGGGGTCTGTGTTGTATGCTCATGGAAGTTAAGGTGTTCTTAGGAACTATTGGAGTTTGTCAAATTTTTTTCGCACATCGAGCAGCTGCAGTAATCAGTCTTACTTGAAAAGATGTGCCCTTTGAATTTGGCCCATCTCAGGAAGCAGCACAAGAAGATCTCAAGCAAGTGCTCCTAACCTCGCCAGCGATTTGAGCCATCGACTATACCTCGAGCGCCCCAGTCATCCTCACAGTCGACACATCGAGCATAGTGATTGGCTATTTCCTAGCACAATGCGACCGCAATAACCCTCAAAAGCAATACTACAGTCGATTCGGCTCAATCATGCTCAACAACTGCAAATCCTGGTTCTCACAACCGAAACTCGAACTTTATGGTCTATATCAAGCCCTTGGGGCACTTTGTTTAGATTTGATAGGGGTACAAAACCTTATTGTTGAGGTTGATGCGAGGTATATCAAAGGCATGCTCTCAAATCCCGATATTGTGCCTAGCGCTAGCATCAACCGATGGATTGTTTCCATTCTAATGTTCCACTTCACGCTAGTTCATGTCACAGGTATGCACCATGGGCCAGACGGTCTTTTGCGACGTCCTCGACAAACTGAAGATGACAATGTCAAAGTAGAAGAAGAATTCAGTGACTGGATCGACAAACTACATGGTTTCATTCACCAAATCAACCCAATCTTGATTTGACCTTTCCCCTCTCACACAACTTACCCCACTTTCACCCAAGCTTCAGATTTCAGTAAGGGGGAGGATGTTTTGTATGAAGACATACCTCAATCAGACAAAGCAAAGAAAGAAGATGAACAATTACTGCTCGTTCATAGATGGTTAGATGATATGGTGTGACCCCCAAATCTATCAGACATTGAGTATGCTACCTTCATGCGATATTGCACTGAGTTCTTCATAGATTCTGGAAAACTACAGCAAAAAGATTGTCACGGAGAACACAAGATTGTCGCAATTCCAGAACGTCGCATCGATATTATCTGGTCATCACATGACCATATCAGCCACAAAATGATCTTCATCACAAAGTCTCACATCACCCTACGATTCTGGTGGCCCAACCTGAAAGCCGATATCACATGGTACATCCAAACGTGCCACTACTGTCAGTTGCAACAAACTCGAAATCTCCTTATTCCACCAAATTGTCGCCATCGACACAATGCACATGCCGCCTTCTGGTGGATATCACTATATAGTACAAGGTTGATGTTCGATATTGTACTGGCCAGAGTTCAGGATGCTTCACAATGAAACAGTGAAGACCATTGGTGATTGGATCTTCAAAGAAATCATTTGTTGATGGGGCTTGCTTTATGAGATCGTTACTGACAATGGCTCAGCATTTCTTGCTGCCCTCGAATACTTGTCGAAGTGCTATCATATCAATCACATTCAGATAAGTGGCTACAATTCTCATGCCAACAGCCTTGTTGAACGAGCCCACTTCAATGTACAACAATCACTCTACAAGGCTGTCGATGGCAACCAAATTCGATGGTCGGTTGGAACATACTTGGTCTTTTGGGCAGAATGGGTAACAGTTTGAAAATGAATGGGCTGTTCACCTTATTTTGCGATCACAGGTTCCCATCCACTCATCCCTCTCAACATCTCAGAAGTGACATACCTACAGCCGCCACCCAACTCGATACTTTCCTCCACCGACCTCATCGCCCAATGTGCTATCGCACTACAGAAACAATCAACCGATCTCAAAGTACTCTACTCTAGAGTCTACACCGCTTGACAAGAAGCTGCAAAATGCTTCGAAGAAGTTCACAAGTGAACAATTCGAGACTACAATTTCGAAAAAGGTGACCTTGTACTCATGCGAAACACACAGATCGAGAAAGCTCTTAATCAAAAAATGTGAGCTTGATATCTCAGCCCACTCATTGTCATTGCATGAAACTACGGTGGCACTTATATTCTTTGCGAGCTCGATGGTTCAGTTCTGCATTGACCAGTAGCTGCTTTCCAAGTTCTACCATATCTAGCCCAAAAATTGATTCCCCTTCCTCCGAACTTCTTCGATATCGATGATCGTCGGCTTGAACAACTTCAAACAACATCAGACATCGACGGAGACATCGATGAAGGCATTCCTGACCTCAATGAAGACAAATAGACCATTTTTCTTTTCTTTTCTTACTTGCAATATTGAAACAAACTCTCGATCTTATAACAGTGTACTATTACAAGTCGCGATATCGTTCGAAATGTGTTTGCCAAGCTCAATGGGGTTTTTTGGCTATGAAGGAGTTCTGAGCCTTTCCCCTATGTCTCATTTTGATGAATTGTCCATCTAACTTTCTTTTTCTTTTTCTCTCCTATATTCTTTTTGCATATATCTTACATTTCTTGGCTTCAAGTATATGCAATATTTCACATTTCAAACTTATTTCACTCAGGCACAAGAAAACAATAACATTAAAACAATAAAACAACTGTCTACTGGGATTCCTCCCACTTCCTCTCCAACACCTCGATTTCCTCCATCAAAACCTCCACCTCTAGCTTTTTTTGCACCAGCACTTCTGTGAGATATCGATGCCAGAGCCGTGCTGCATCTGATGCTGTCATCTCCTCCTTGACCATACCCATGACCTCGGGTTTGACCTCTCATTCTCTAGCTTTTGCCTTTCCCTTCCCCTTCTCCTTCTCAGCCAATTTCCCCTTTGTCTTCACTGTTTGTTTCAGGTGCTCGTCGACTGTCAAGGGCCTGGCCTCTGTGTTTTGGATGGGCTGGATAGCCTGGATGCATATCGCTAAGTAATCATACAGATTAGCAATCATACTTGTTATTGAGAAGAATCACTTACTATGTCTGGGAGTCGACACCTCCATCAACTCCACAGTACCCTTTGTAGCTTGCTTGGAGCTCGCCTTTTTCCTCAACTTGCTTGCCGGAGTCCTCGCCTCGACACTCCCTCCCAGTAGCACCCCTGCAGCCCTTGAGTGCATCACTTGCACTTTGGGGTGCTCTCCTCGACGATACACTCCTGAGATGTCCTTAGTCCTGCACATTGATCACACTAAAGCAATATCAAAAGCCTGATTAGTCTGAACAATACCAAAAGAAAATGACTACTTACCAGCCCATGGAAGGTGATCAGGTCACCCTCCTCCAATTGCACCCATATTGTGACCACGGGCTCCTCATCCAGCTTGTCCTCACCTTCCTCCTCCTCGTCCATCTTGTCTGCCTTCCTCTTCTCAACGATTTGCTTGACAACCAGAAGGTCATCGACCAAAGGTTCCTCTTCTTCTTCGGCCTCATCTTGATCAATCGAGAGGAGCATCACCTCAAGCGCAGCTGTCCAATTGTGGAACTCATCCTTGGAAACGGTTTTGGCCTGGACTTTGGCCAAGAATGTTCGATGTGCCTCAACCAGTGCATCTCATTGTTCCTTGATCCTCTTTGCTTTGGCCTCAATGGCCACCTGCCGAGCCACCCTCTCCTCCTCTCTCTGCCTCTCTGCCTCAATCTTCCTCAAGTACTCCTCAAAAAGATATTTCCCACCCCAAGAAAGCCAATCCTCATGAGTGAATGGTGCAAAGAGGTCGATTGCCTTGTCCAAGGTTGCCTGTACATGATCGTTGCATGCCTCATCGAACAATCCAATGAGATCATCATATTCAGCCTATCAACGAAGTCAGGAAGCAGATAAATGAAGAAACAGGAAAAGACATACCATTTTCTCACAAAACTCATGACCCCACACCTCAAAGTTGAGTTCTTCGGCTTTGCCAGCCTCGGGCATCAATTTTGCTTGGTCAAGGATGGGAAGAGCAAGCTCAGTGAGGATAGACATATTGTCGAGGAGGTTGAAGGAGATCGAATGGAAAGGGAGAAGTTCGAACCACGACACACCTTAAATCAATGATCAACAATGTCACATGACCCAGTTATTTCAGCTCGACTGACCGGGACAGTCAGAATTTCAGTAAGGGGGAGGATGATAGGTTGTCTCCTTGGCTCAAAGGCCAATACGTCATTCTAACCACATTCTAATCACATCGGCTAACTCCTACAAGGTCCCAGACGCAGTGCGACTCAGTCTATCAATTGCGATATCATATCGACCATGTCAAGAACCATTCCTCGCCCGATCGGAACCCGCATCCATCAGACTCTTTCCTGCACGTCAAACATGACTTTTGTCTATGCCTCCCAATTTTGTTCCTGGCCACCTTGCACTGCCCACGCTGCTGTGCATCAGGCCGCCTTGTACAGCATCCACGGCTGCCTTTCCAAGGCTGCTGTCTCTATTGCAAATTCGACTATGGATTCCTGTGCGGCTCCCATAGGTAATTTATCTACACAGTCGAGACACTGCCGCAGTCTTCGTTCCTGTTCCACATTATTCTGGACTACAGTATTTAAGCTTAGTTAGTTTTGCCTTGTATTCCTCAGTTCGTATATTGACATAGACTCAACTTTACCCTGCCAATCTAAAACCTCCTTCTACTCCAACCCCTGTCCTCTAAGAGTCTGAACTACATTCAACTCAACCTATAGTCTCCCTCTGAAGTTCTAGTCTCATCTGAACTCAACCTAAGTCCCTCCGTACTCCTCCTGCGTTTACCCACACTTTCCCACTCCTACCTCTAAACCCTCGACTTGAAATTAGGACACCAGATGAGGTGAAGGGCGCAGCTTCTTACAAGCTGAAGTCAAGTCCTTTCCATTCCCCCTCCCACAGAATCCGCATTGTCCCGACAATCTCCCGCTATCATCACCCGCAGTGTCTGGACGGATTCCGAAGCAACCTCTAGGATCAGTTCTTAACAGTATATACGAACTCACACTTCACTCGTCTCTTCTCCTATGACCCCAACCAAAACTCGCCAGCACGCAACCAGAAACTCTCAGCGCGCCAGTACCATTCCAGGGATCTCTGCAATCCAGCAATCCACACTTCCTAGCCCACGACCCGCCTCAACATTCGGAGTAACTTCCAGACCTTCCAACATTTTCCAACAAATCGGTTTTGGAGCCCCATCAATCAGTGCAAACCTCATGTCTACTCAAGCTCAACAATCTCCCACGAATCCAGAAGAACCCTGACCCACGACTCCCCTTGAGTACATAGGGGGCATCAACCAGCCTGAACCCTATGGGTTGGAAGATCGTGGTCTAGAGGATGGACCTCCCGGTGGACCCAATGGCCCTAGTGGTGTGGACGGCCCTGGGGGTGACCCCGATCCCAATGATCCTGACGATCAACCTCCCGTGGGGGGAAACCCTGATCCAGGGGATAGGTTCATAGATGTTCTTTACAACCTCTCGGAGAGTATCCGCACCCTCCGACAAAATAATGCACCCAAGACCAAGAAAATCAAAGTTTGCGACCCCGACACCTTCGATGGCTCCAACCCAAAGAAACTTAGAGGCTTCCTAGTCTCGTGTAACCTTCATTTCCACGACCGTCTGCACGTATCTTCTTCTGATGAGAAAAAGATCATATTTATCCTTTCTTATCTCAAGGGATCAGCTCTCAGCTGGTTTGAGCCCGGTCTTAACGACCCGACCGATTCCGCACACTGGATGTGGGATTATGAGGCTTTTCTCGCCGAACTAGAGAGTAACTTTGGCCCGCATGACCTGCTCGGGGATGTGGAAAAAGCTCTTTCCGATTTAGCAATGAAGAAAAGTGGTCACATCACAAAGTATAACGTTGACTTTTGGGAATTAGCTTCTAGGGTCAACTGGAATGAGGCAGCCCTCTGTGACCGCTATTTCCGTGGTCTTCCGCTCCGACTTCATATAGAAGTCCTTTGGGGTGGTAAACCTGACACCCTTGCAGGACTGCGCTTGAAAGCGCAGGACTGTGACAATATCTACTGGATGCAGGAAGATGAAACCCAGTTCGAAACTAAGAATTCCGGGAACTCTTCTAACCCTGTCAAGAAGGACACCCCCAAAGGTTCCTCCCAGTCCACCAATCAATCCTCATCGAGCTCTCCTCGGGGAAACTCCTCCAACCAGCAGCCCTCCACGACAAAGAACACTTCCAAGTCATCCATCTCCGACAAGTTGGGGAAGAACAGCAAACTTACTGTGGATGAACGAGAACGTCGCATGTGGGAAAGACTTTGCCTCTACTGTGGTGAAGAAGGGCATGTAGCAGGAAACTGCCCAAAGTCTAAAGCCGCAAAAGCCTGCACATCCACTGTGATTCCCGATTCTGTGGACTCAGAAAAATAGTCCGCAACCCTCAGGATACAGCCATTGGGGCTGGGGGTTGCATTGACCTTACCCACTTGGCTGCCTATGTTCGTCTCAACGTGTCCGCTCTTTCCGACCCTGACTCCCTAATCATCCTCTTAACTATTCCTGACCTTTCTGCCCCTGTCCGAACCCTCATTGATTCCGGTTCATCCCACTGCTTTCTTGACTCCTCTTTCATGTTGAATAACCAACTCAGCACGGAATCCATTAACCTGATCAGTTTACGACTCTTTGATGGATCTTGCAACTCCACCATAACTCAAGTCGCCCAACTTCCGGTCACCTTTCCTACTGGTGAAATGTTCAATCTGTCATTTTATGTAACCTTGCTAGACTCTTCCTGTTCCACAGTACTTGGTCATAACTGGCTGAAGCAATACAATCCATTGATTGACTGGTCTTCAAGCCAAATCACTTTCTGCTCTGCTGATCATAGAGGTTCAGCACCCCAGACGTCTCCTTTGTCCCCAAACCTTCCGGTAGAAATCCTTGAATCCTCCGCATATTCCGAACCCCCCATTCCTCCAAAGTTTACACCTCCTGACATCTCTTTTATCAACGCTGCCGCTTATGCGCGTGCTAGCAAACTCCCTGGGGCAGTAGCCTTCCAGATGACCTTTGCTCCAGAAGGGTTATCCGCCCGCTCGACCCAATCCTCAACCCCACCGGATTTATCCGACATTCCCACCGAGTATCATGAATTCGCTGATGTCTTTAATAAGAATAAGGCAGACACCCTTCCTCCACATCGTCCTTACAACCTCAAGATAGAGACGGAGGATAATGCTCCCCCTCCTCTGGGTCGCATGTACTCCCTCTCTCCCTCCGAATTAGAAGCCCTACAAGTCTTCATTGATGAAAATGTCCGCTCAGGCTTCATCCATCCTTCTAAGTCTCCGCATGGAGCTCCTATACTTTTTGTCAAGAAGAAGGACAGTAGCCTCCGACTTTGTGTCGACTACCGAGGACTCAATCATCTTATGAAGAAAGACCGCTATCCCCTTCCTCTCATTTCCAACCTCCTTGACTCTCCCCGAAAAGCCCGCTTGTTCACCAAGATAGACTTGCGGCATGCTTATCACCTAGTCCGCATTGCGGACGGTGACGAATGGAAAACTACTTTCTGCACCCGCTATGGATCCTTCAAGTGGTTGGTGGTTCCCTTTGGACTCACTAATGCACCTGCAGCATTCCAGCGTTTTATGAACGACATCTTCAGTGACATGCTGGATGTTTGTGTCATTGTGTACCTCGACGACATCCTGATCTATTCAGACGACAAGTCCCAGCATGGGACTCACGTTAAAGAAGTCCTCCGCTGTCTCCGGAAAAATGGACTTTACGCCTCCCCACAGAAATGTGAGTTCCACAAAGACACCATTGAATATTTAGGTTTCATCCTTTCACCGGATGGACTTCGGATGTCTGAGGATAAAGTCAAAACCATGCTCGACTGGCCCAAGCCTAGGAAAGTTAAGGACATCCAATCCTTCTTAGGCTTCTGCAATTTTTACCACCGTTTCATTAACAGTTATTCAGACATTGTCATCCCACTTACCCGCTTGATGTGGAAATCCGCACCTTGGGACTTCAACAAGAAGTGCCGCGACGCCTTTGAAAGGCTCAAACAAGAATTCACTCATGCACCCATCTTAACCCAATGGGTACCCGACTCACAAATGGTACTCGAAACGGATGCTTCCGACTATGCCCTAGCTGCTATCCTTTCGGTTTACACTGTGGATGGAGAAATCCATCCGGTCACTTTTCATTCCCACTCCTTCAATCCCGCTGAACTAAAGTACGACACACATGACAAGGAACTCTTGGCCATTTTCGAAGCCTTCAAACACTGGAGGCAGTACTTCGAGGGTTCCGCAAACCCGGTTGAGGTGGTCACGGACCACAAAAATCTTGAGTACTTCAGCACTACCAAGTTGCTCACCCGCCGCCAGGCCCGTTGGTCTGAGTACCTTTCCCAGTTCAATCTTGTCATCCGCTTCCGCCCCGGGAAACTAGGGGCCAAGCCAGACGCACTCACTAGACATTGGGACGTCTACCGCAAAGGGGGAAATAGCGACTTCGCCTCCGTAAACCCAACCAACTTCCAACCTGTATTCACACAGGAACAGCTCACCTCTTCCCTCCGCGCCACCTATTTCGCCACACCCATCCTTCGACAGGCAGTAATCATGGATGTTGAGAAACTTCACCATGACATCCGCACCTCCCTACCCCTTGACCCCTTTTCATCCGCACATCTTCCGACACCTACTGACCCCAACTGGACCATAGACAAGGCAGGTCTTCTCCGCTACTTCGACTGGATTTATGTTCCGGACGTCGCGGATCTTCGCCTCAAAGTCCTTCAGTACAAACATGATCACATCCTCTCTGGCCACTTCGGACAAAACAAAACCCAGCAGCTTGTCCACCGGGAATATGTCTGGCCAAACCTCCGCATCTTTGTGCAAGAATTCTGCAAATCCTGTACCACTTGCAAACAATCCAAATCACCATGACACAAGCCCTACAGGTTCCTAAAGCAACTTCCGGTTCTGGAATGACCTTGGAACTCCATCTCCATGGACTTCATTGAACAACTACCCGACTCCAATGGTCACACCACTATCCTGGTCATCGTTGACCGCCTCACCAAGCAAGGCATCTTCATCCCAACTGTCAATGAAATCACAGCCCAAGAACTAGCCAACCTGTTCGTCCTCCACGTCTTCTCCAAGCATGGCATTCCGTCACATGTCACTTGCAACTGGGGATCCGAGTTTGTCTCCCATTTCTTCTGCTCCCTCAGAAAAGCACTCAACATGCGGATCCACTTCACTTCCGGTTATCACCCGCAAGGTGATGGTCAGACAGAATGACTTAATCAGACCTTGGAACAGTACCTCGGGATCTTCTGCAACTATCAGCAGGATGGCTGGTCTCACCTCTTACCCTTGGGTGAATTTGCCTACAACAATGCTCCTTCCGCCTCTACAGGCGTATCCCCTTTCTTTGCCAACAAAGGCTATCACCCGAACATTTCCATCTTTCCAGAACGTGACTTAGCTTCACAGCACGCCCGTGAGTTTGTCGTCGACTTAGATGACCTTCATCAGGAGCTTTGGAAACAACTTGCGGCTGCTCAAGAGCGTTATCAAAGTCCTGCAGACAAACATCGGGTACCCGCACCCAATTTCAACATTGGTGATTCTGCCTATGTCACTGGGGAAAATATCTGCACCACACATCCTTCCAAGAAACTTTCTGAAAAGCACCATGGCCCCTTTGAAATTATTGCCCACCCAGGCACTCACTCAGTCACCCTGCGGCTCCCAGATCACATGCGGGCCATTCGCCCTGTTTTCCATGTCTCTCAACTAGAGAAACACTCCCCAAACACAATTCCAAATCGAGTACAACCTCCACCTCCTCCGATCACCATCGATGACGAGCTTGAATATGAGATTGCCGAAGTCCTCGACTCCAAAGTCGACAACCGACGTCGCTGCAAGATTCTCTACCTTGTCCGATGGGAAGGTTACCAGGGAACTGACGAAGAGACTTCCTGGCTACCTGTTACGGAACTTGACCATGCCCAAGAACTCCTTGCAGATTTTCACACCCGCTACCTGCAGAAACCCGGACCATTACCTGCTTAAAGACTATTCACGTTACTTATTCACTCAGTCCGAACTCAGAACAAATTTTATTGAAAAAAGATTTTTGGACCCGACTGGGTCCCTACACTACCACTGCTTCTCCCTCTCCATCTTCATCTCCCTCTCCCCCAACTTCGCCTGCATCTCTGCCCTCATCCTTCTCTTCACCCTCCTCACCCTCTTCTTCATCCTCACTCTCCTCCTCATCATCAGCTCGCCTTTTCTCCAGATATCTCTGGAAGGCCTCCCAGTCATCTCCAGATTTTCAGATCCTGCGTCTTTCCTGCCGGGACTCTCGCACTGCCCGCTCCACCTCTTTGTCACCCTCGTCGCTCTCCTCCCCGGCACTTTCTTCCTCCACCCACTCTGGGTCCATAGCATCCCAAATCTCCCCCATTGACTCCCGCACCGCAGTGGCCACCTCAGCGAACCCCTTCCTTATCAACTTCATCATTTGTTGCATTATTTCCAGGTTTTCCCCGGTCGCCCCCGTTGTTCCCGCCAGTTTTGCCGCAGGGGCTTCCTGCCCCTCCCACACTACCTCCTCGCACTTATGTTTGACGCGCGTGCAGTTGTCGCACACGCGTCCCTTCACACCCATCTTGAAACAAGCGATCTTTTGATATTTGCACCTAGGCCACTTGTCAGTAAAAAGAGACTGGAAAGGGAAACAAGTACGTACCTTTTGCAAGGCAACACGGCCTGCACCCGCACCGGACCCTCCGACTCCTCCAATCCCACTCGCGCCTTCGACTTGGCAACTTTCTTTTTCTTGGGGGACTTGCTCCCCTCAGCCTCATCCTCCAAACCTGCAGCTGCAGCCGCCCGCTTCATCTCCGCTCGTTTTGCAGCCGATGCCTCCTTTTTCTGTGCCTCTGCCTGACATGCCTCCTCAGCCTTTGCAGCCTCCTCTGCTGCCTTCTGCGCCTCCTGTGCCCAGTGTTCCTCCTCCCTTGCTGCTTCCTCCAGCTCCTTCATCTCCCGTTCCATCTGCTCCTTCATCGCCCGCTCCCTCTGTTCATGTTGAGCCCTCATCGCGGCCAATTTGATCTGCGCGGATACTGCTGGAGGGGACATAATTGATAGTTGATGGAGGAAGGAAAGAACGTGAAAATTTTTTCAACCAATTACTGCATTCGGAAAATTCAACCAACTTCCTCATTCGGACTCAAACCCTCACGTGCCTCGTAGGCTCGGCACTAAGGGGGAAATACTGTCAAGAACTGTTCCTCACCCGATCGGAACCCGCATCCATCCGACTCTTTCCCGCACATCAAACATGACTTTTATCTATGCCTCCCGATTTTGTTCCTGGCCGCCTTGCACTGCCCACGCTGCTGTGCATCAGGCCGCCTTGTACAGCATCCATGGCTGCTGTCTCTATTGCAAATTCGACTACGGATTCCTGTGTGGCTCCGATAGGTAATTTATCTACACAGTCAAGACACTGCCGCAGTCTTCGTTCCTGTTCCACATTATTCCGGACTACAGTATTTAAGCTTAGTTAGTTTTGCCTTGTATTCCTCAGTTCATATATCGACATAGACTTGACTTTACCCTGCCAATCTAAAACCTCCTTCTACTCCAACCCCTGTCCTCTAAGAGTCTGAACTACATTCAACTCAACCTCTAGTCTCCCTCTGAAGTTCTAGTCTCATCTGAACTCAACCTAAGTCCCTCCATACTCCTCCCGCATTTACCCGCACTTTCCTGCTCCTACCTCTAAACCCTCGACTTGAAATTAGGACACCAGATGAGGTGAAGGGCGCAGCTTCTTACAAGCTGAAGTCAAGTCCTTTCTGTTCCCCCTCCCGCAGAATCTGCATCGTCCTGACAATCTCCCGCTATCATCACCTGCAGTGTCCGGACAGATTCCGAAGCAACCTCTAGGATCAGTTCTTAACAGACCACATCAAAACATCACCAGTGACATCAATTGTACTGAGAAACCACATCGCACAACCTTAGGACTACCTTGAAAGCCCCTCAGATCCCTCTAAACAACCATCGAACATCTCCGATCAAACTTCAAACAGCCGTGACTGCGATCAAACATCATCGACCATTGTTGAGCATCATTGATTAATATTGAGAGACTACGAGCGACATCGGGTGCCGCATTTGTTTTCTATAATGTGGAAGACCATATGCCAGGAAGTATGCCAACTCGTGCTCAAACCTGCTGATAGTAGGTCAGCCTCATTCCAACTCCGTATCGCATACAGAACCCACTGGATGGATTATTGCGAGACTTAGTATGGTTTATACACAAAGGACAGTCTCTTTAAGTTCTTTCCCTTTACTCCTTCATCATATGATATATCTCTTTCTTGTTCAGATTCCAGTCTCCCTTTTTGGCCTTGTGCCTTAACTCATATCTTTTGCCTCATGTTCTACACATGTTTCTTATACCATTTTAGGAAGTTTCTTTTAAAACATATAAAACTCTGTAGTATCTACTTGGAAATAAAAAAGAAATCATCTTCACCTATCATCTCGTATTAAGTTCTAAGAATCAGATCTATCCTCTAAAACAATCTAAACTTCTACAAGTTTTCTTGATCAATGAGAAACCTCTGCGACCATCATTGTCCTCGATCTTCCTATGATCCTCTAATTGTTAGCACTAGCAAACCATTCCAACACTTCCTAGCCATCGGCTATAGTCTTCATATACTATCGACCTATCGAAAGGTCCCAAAAATTCACACATCGACCATCAACGATCAACATTGTTTGCCATCGATCTTGTCGATCTTCCTTGATATTGATCAATACTCCATCGGACCATGCCAAGCACCTTCATCTCCTATAGCACTACCTTTATGACTAGTACCAACTAGTTATCTACCTATAGGTTGGACCATGAATGTTCGGAACAACTCGCACCCTTCCTCTGACTCGTCGCAAATATCATTGGTTGCCTCATTGGCTGTTTTGGTGGTTTTCCCGGGTTGAGTATCATCAATGGACAACAACTTAGTCTCTTTCTTTGAAGTAATTTCAGACGATGATAAGTGCATGATACCTTCAATGTCTCTTATTATATATAACATTATACTGTACTTTTAGGAAGTTGCACAAGTCAAGGCTATGCCTAGCATTTTCAGGCATGGTATTGAGGTCTCATTATGTTTTCGTTCTATCAAAGTAGGCTCAAGCAAAGTGTTCCTCACAAGGCTTGACTCTATTATGTTAGTTAGTCAGATTGGTGCTCAGGTTCATTCAATGGTATAGGGTGTCAGTTTATACTAAAGAATTTTTTAGCTGTTCAAAGACCAACGTGAACAGTTGCAGAGCACAAGTAGCATGGAAGCTGAAGTGATTAGTAGAAAATGTTGTGTTGTCTCTGATGATCTTCTTGAGGAAGATGTTATTGGTAAACAACTGCATGATGAATGACTGTGATTTAAATTTTCCAAAGCACTGTTTGGTACCAAAATTTATGATCCATATATTAACAGATACATATTTCTTCTATCATATTGCAGCAGCAGCTCTGCATTCCATTCACCACATGTCATTATGTTTGTATAAAAATAAGGTCTACCATTATTTTTTGCACTATCATAATTCCATATTGTATCACCTATGAAAAGTCAAGCTGTAAAATGCTGACCTCCTACATAAATGATTGCTCTCAAATGGTACTGTTCACCCTGCACTGTTCTCAAGTTGAGTTTCAATGATGGAATTGTTACTGGTTGCAGTTCAGGATTGATCTCAATTGCCCAAGAGGCAGGTAACATACTTTCAAAACAAATGGTCTGCTGAATAGTCTGATTACAATGTAACTGATGCATAGTGCAGTGGTCCAAGATAGTAGCAGCCTCATTGTGTCCTATGTTGGTCAGAGCATGTTGTAGGAGCATTTTAACCCAAGTTTCTGATGTAGTACAGGGAGCATTTACACATACACCAAGATTCACTGCATTTGAGGTCCAGAGACCAGGAGTTGGGATGTAAGTTATTCTCATTGCAATTGGTACCTGTACATTGTAGCCACAAGTAGTACAAGAGCATACCAGAACCATCTGTTCAGAATTATGTGGATCAATTAACTTTATGATTTCAGTCATATCAACCAATCTCAGCCCAGACCTAGGAAACATAGTATTATTACATGAGAAAAGATAGTCTCTGAACTGGTCTCTGCCATTATTCATTGTACTAGATGTTTGTTTATCTTGAAGCTGATCAAATAAATTAGCCATCAATTTTGTGCATGGAGATTTATTGCTCCAAATGACTTGCATGTCTGAATGAAGTTGGTTGTATAGGCAAAAGTAGGAAGTAAATATAGAGTCATATGAACAAGACCAGTCACCACTGGCATGAGTATGGAATTAAGTCACACACAGTAACATTGACAGTAGAAGCATGGCTCTGACTCTGTTTACTCTTTTTGGCAGTTGGACTATCAGCATCACAGCTACTATCTTGCTTCTTTCTTTTCTTGCCAGTCTCATTGAAAATTACCTTTCCTTTAATTATTTTTTCGTTCTGCTCTTCTTCAGGATCAGGGACTACAAGTAGACTACCAGTTTTGAACCCATGTCGTATTAGAGTATTGTGCTGCAAAACTTCATGCTGCTTTGTTTCTTGTATTAAATCATAAGGTAATGGTTTATTTAGATCTGAAAGTGTAACTGGCTGAATAATAGCAAGGTCATTGCGAGACTTGGGCCGAGAAGCTGACACATAGGCAGCAAAGCCACCCTCATGTAACCATGCCAGAACATTTTGCAGAGTTTTGCCCTGTGCAGAGTGACCAGTTGAAGCAAACCCTGGTTCAAAAGGCATCTGGCTATGTTGTATTCTTTTTTTTACTATCTGTTCATCATTATTATCTTCCTGCAATTTGAGATTTGATGAAAATGATCACTTAATAGGTTCAAGTGGAAATAATTTGGGAGGTAACTTCTGCAATGCAGCTTTACTACTTGGAAACTCAACAATGGCACCTGTGCAATATGTAAAACCTGAAGAACATACTGCAGTTGAAAAGCTTCTCAGAATACCTTGAGATCCGTTAGTTATACCCAATTCTGTTAAAATGTTTTTCTTACATAGTATAACTGGCATCCCAATGTACATTGGAATAAATCCAGGTAGAGCTCCTTCATTACCCAACTTGGATACATCAGCATTTAGGAGGTTGGACCTTGAAGGCTGTGGTACAATCTTACCACTTGCAGTATCTAATGCAGCACACATAGTTAGTTCATGAATAGGACAGTTTGCATTTGCTTTTTGCATGTTAATAGCTTGTCGCAAAAGATTTGTTGCAACAATTGCAGTTGCATTTCTGTTTTCATCAGTACTCATATCAACGCCTTGTGGATTATCTGGTGACAATACAACATGGCTATTGAATAACTTAACATCATCAGCAGTGCACTGTCACTTGCATAATCTAAGTACTGCCTCACCATACTCTGGATCATTCTTCATACATTCTTGTTCTTCTAATATTATGACTTCTGTAACTGATTTCCAAGCCAGGCGACCTAGATGCTTCATTAGTTCTTGTTCTGTAGCTTTGGTGTACTGTTTAATAGGCGAGTACAAAGGACTACCAAAAACAGGTGGATACTGGTAGAAGTCACCAGCAAATATCATAATAACATGAGCTCTTTACACTGCCCCACATATTCCTGGAGGAATCCTGGTTATCCCTGCCACAGCCATTGTTCACCAAATGTTGCATTCCTGGCTGTTTTTCCTCCAGTGGGATTCCTGGTTCAGTCCTGGTATATTCCTGGTAAATCAGGCTCTTCCTGGTACTATCCCAGGAATTCCCCAGGACTTGGACTCTGAGGAATCTGGGGGGACTGACCAGGAATCCTGTAGGACTAACCAGGACTCTATAAGAGTAACCAGGACTCTGTAGGACTCATCAGGACTCACCAGGACTCACCAGGACTCACTGTTACAATTTTCCTTGTAACTCATGGAACCCGACACACCCGACGATCCCCTCCAGACAGGAGGCACCCCTTGATTCATGCCTAGGGCATGTCCTTGACATCAGACACACACACAATGCATGCCGACTGCATGCATTCAATCCCCTTCCCGTGGAAGGCACCCTTGATGCATGGTGACTCCATGCACCCAAACCCACTCCCACACATGCTGTGATACGACAGCCCCCTGACATGAGGTCCGTGATGTCAGACTCTCATGATCAACATGCTGTGCCACAGCATGTCCTTGACATTGGATCCTTGACATTGGATCTGTGACATCGGATGCCTCATGCTAGGCATGAGGCTTATCTGTTATTGTTTCCTGACATGCTGCGCCGCAGCACTCCGTGACATTGGATGCCTCATGCCTTGCATGAGGCCTATTGTTTCTATTATTACTGGATATGCATCTACCTTTCCAATTGGATGATAAGGACCTCCCTTCTAGTATAAGTACTGCGACTTGTAGTAGGGATGTCCTTAGTTTAGATCTAGGCAATTAACAGCCTTAACTTGCAACTCGCGAACTTACTCGAAACCACTAAGGAAGCCCCTTAGTGCATGAACCTGAACGACTCTACACAGAAGCCCTGCTAGAGTGCACTACCTATCTTACATTGGACGCTCCGAGTAAGACTAGTGCTGAACAACTCGTCGAGGAAGCACCTCGTCGAACAACATCGACTAGATCGAGTGGTTGAGGCTTTGCCCTTAACATAAGATCTAAACTATCTGCTAGCCCACCTACCTAGGTGTAGGCAATACGTCTTGATACACACCACAGCGACCCGGGTCTAGACAAACCCCAGACCGACCACCAAGAGAAGCAGAACCACAGCCAGGTTCATCTTGGTACCAATACAATGGAAGACTAGTCCATTACTCGACCCCAGCACAGCGTTGGTTCTATGGATCAACCGACAGACAATGAGGAGATTTCCTCACCAACAAAGACTTTGAACAACCGCACACACCCCCACCCGAAACATCCACCCGCTTCTTAACAGACGAAACCGATGACCTCTATAACAAGATGTCTGAACCTGCAACTGCACCAACGATGTCTGTAAAGGTCATTCGAATCCGATCACCCACAGACTTCTCAGGAGAGCGGACCAAGACCGCCAAGTTCCTGCAGGAGATAGACCTATACTTGCGAATCAACGACCAGGTCTACAACACGAACAACAAGAAGATCATCTTCACACTGTCCTTCATGAATGGAGGGACAGCAGCTGCCTGGGCACAGGCATTTGTCAACCAGCACCAATCCAAGGGACTAGGTGAATACGCAGACTTCTGACAGAAGGTCCTAGAGGCCTTCTCACCAATCAACGACGCCGGAACGGCAAAGACAGAGATTAAGAATCTCAAACAAGGTTCAGGGAACCTCGAAGAATATGTGGCGAACTTCCGCATCCTGAAAGACAGGATGGGAATCACCGAAGATGCAGCCATGATCGAGTACTTCATGGATGGACTGCATCCCGAGTTACTGAAGAGGGTACACACAATGGAGACAGTGCCCAACACTCTCAAAGGCTGGATAAAGGCAGCTTTGAAATACGAAGGCCAATGGAAACGGGCCATGGCAATCCTGGGAAAGACCAGGCAAAACCAGAAGACAAATGAAACAACAAAGAAAGGACAGCCCTCTCTTGACATCAACTGACTAATGAACCAAGAATGCGTGGAACACCTCCGGAAGGGATTGTGTTTCATCTGCCACCAACCGGGACACCGATCGTCCGACCACAGGGATGGAAAGAACCCCACGCAGACGGGGTCAGCGCCCCCTCCCTACCAAAACCACTTCACCCAGAAGAAGACTGGGGTGGACACCTACCAGAAGATCCGCATGATGCTGGATGAACTAGACAAAGAAGAAAAGGAACGAACCCTTAACCTCATGGAGGAATCGGGTTTTTAGAACAGCGGCCTGATACGACGCCAGTCACCGCTGAAGTCTCCATAGGATCTGTACTCTTAGCTACCATGAATAGACAATCTATGCGCCTGTCTATTTGGGTAGCTGAGTCAGACAATGGGAAAGACATCGCAACAAACGCACTCCTCAACTCTGGAGCAGGAGGAGTCTTTATCGACTTGAACTTCGTCAAACGAGAAGGGATCAGAACACACCCCTTAGGCCGCACCATCCGGGCCACGAACGTAGACGGAACCCTGAACAAGCAGGGAACGATCACCAGATGCGTGAAACGAAGACTCCACATCAATGGAAGGAGCTACCCAATAGAATACCTAGTTGCCGGACTAGGCAAAGAATCGGTAATCCTGGGCCTGCCATGGCTGTGGGAGATAAACCTGATCATCGACTGGAAGAAGGGAACCTTTGAGTTCCGAGATGAAGAACGACAGGCTCAAATCCAGTGGATCCTGGAAAAGACAAGAAGAGCCGAACGGGCCCTCCCAAATACCTTGAACCTTCCGAAAATTAATGCCGGAAGGGAGGCACCCGATGACAGGATGGCACGAATTTGACACATCGTAGCCAAGACAAGACAGAGGCTCTCCAAAGAGAAAGAGAAGAGCCTTGCCCAAGCCAGATTGGCCGTGGCAAAAACGAGAAAAAGACTCTCTGAGGAGAAGGAGAGAAACCTTGCCCAAGCACGACTGGCCATGGCAAAGATGAAGGAAAGGCTTTCCAAAAAGAAAGCCAAAGAACTAAATTCTGCCCAGATAGCTGTCGCAAAGACCAGGAGAAGGAACACCCCTAAACAAGCCAGAAGCCTTGAAGCGGCACAACATACTGTCGCCAAGACCCGAGAAAACCAGAAGAAGAAACAACTGGAAAAGGGCAAAAACAAAGAATGCGACAGGGCACAACAAATTGTGCAAAAGATGAAGGAATTGCTAACCTCCACAGGGGAGGGAAGCACCGGCAAAGGGAACGTGAAAACAACACTACAAAACAGGATAAACTACCCTCAGCAACAGACTACCCCAACCCATGATGATAGGACTCCAGATCATGGTACCATCAACGCTGAAATACCTATGCGCAGGGAGACTGCCCCTCAGGTAAAGATTGAAGAGGTACCCGATGAAGAACTACTGGCAGACACCGGCATGGAAATACAAGCGATAGAACCGACCCCCGAACGAGATGTGATTGAGGACAACTCAATACTGATTGCATATGTGCGAGGCAAACCAGTCATTGGCCTATTTGGACCAGCCATAGAACTGCCCCTGACAGAAGAACATTGAGAGCTGACACACAAATACATCCAGAAGACGAACACCATCGGCAGACTCGTGAAAGGCAAGGGCTCCCCACAATACCTACTCAACTCCGACATATGGATCAGAGCAAAGACATCCATATCTCAATGACTGGCACATGAGCAAGAGGAGGGAAAGGAGACTAGCCAACAGACCCTGGACAACTTGCTGCCACCAGAATACCAGAAATACAGACAGGTATTTGAAAAGGCCACATCTGAACAATTCCCGGAATCAAGACTGTGGGATCACGCAATTAACTTGAAGGAAGGCTTTGTACCGAAAGATTGCAAAGTCTACCCATTGACACTGAAAGAACAAGAGAAACTCAATGAGTTTCTCGACGAAAACCTGGAGAAAGGATACATCTGACCGTCGAAATCACCCATGGCATCCCCATTCTTCTTTGTGTCGAAGAAGGACTCCGACGCTCTACAACCTTGCCAAGACTACCACTATCTGAATGAAGGAACGATCCGGAACAACTACCCCCTGCCACTGATCGGAGACCTCTTGGACAAGCTGAAGGGAGCGAGATTTTTCACAAAACTTGATATTCGATGGGGATATCATAATGTACGGATAAAGAAAGGAGACGAGTGGAAGGCAGCATTCAAGACTAACCAAGGGCTATTCAAGCCAATGGTGATGTTCTTTGGGCTGTGCAACTCACTGGCAACATTCCAGGTGATGATGAACGATCTCTTCTGAGATATGCTAGATGAAGGATGGCTCGTCATCTATATGGACGACATCCTGATCTTCTTGAAGACGGAAGAAGAACACCGGATAAGGACCAAAAGGGTCCTCGAACGACTACAACAATGTGATCTCTACCTGAAAATAGAGAAGTGCAGATTCAGTGTACAGGAAGTCAAGTTCTTGGGCATGACCGTCAGACCCAATGAACTTGCAATGGACAACACGAAACTGGCTGGGATCAAAGACTGGCCCACGCCAAGGACAGTGAAGGATGTAAGATCCTTCCTAGGATTTGGAAACTTCTATCAATGATTCATCGGACGCTTTGTGGATCTGGCCAGACCGCTAAATGATTTGACGCAGAAGAACCAGAAATTTGAATGGATGAACAACTGCCAGCAGTCATTTGATGTGCTAAAAAGGAAGTTCAATGAAACCCCAGTACTGCTGATGTCAGACGCAATGAAACCATTTGTGGTGGAATCTGATGCCTCGAAATTTGTGACAGGTGCAGTACTCAGACAACAGGATGCCAACGGAGACTGACACCCATGCGGATACATCTCGCATTCTTTCAACAAAGCGGAAAGAAATTACGAGATATACGACCGGGAACTATTGGGAGTAATCCGAGCACTGGAGACATGGAGACCCTACCTGCAGGGGACACCGTTCCCCGTGATGGTACTGTCCAATCACAAGAACCTGACATACTTCCATCAGCCAGAGAAACTGAACCGACGACAGGCTAGATGGGCCATTTACCTGTCACAATTTGACCTGAAGCTACAACACGTACCAGGATCACAGATGGTACAATCTGATGCCCTATCGAGGAGCGCAGATCACATAGCCGAAGAAGACACTGATAACGAGGACAAGACCATCCTCGCTGACGAACTGTTCATCAAAACGATCGACACTGAGCTCCAGGGAGCCCTGGTCTCAGCAATAATGAAGGACAACCTTGTAAATGACGCTTTACGAGCCCTGAAGAACAATGGAACCCCCCCAATCAAGTCTGCATTGGAGGACTGGAAATTCGAAGATGGCCTGCTCTTTTTCAAAGACAGATGCTACATGCCACAGGATGAGACCCTCTGCCGAGCGATCATACAGAAATGTCATGATAGCATCATGACAGGGCACCCTGGACAATGGCAGACAATTGAACTGATCCGACGAGACTACTGGTGGCCAGGAATGGCCAACTTCATCAAGAAGTATGTCGAAGGCTGCGCAAAGTGCCAGCAAATGAAAGTGAATACACACCCAGCAACCCCACTGCCGACACCGATATCATCCAATGCCAGCAGACCATTCGAGCTGGTAACGACAGATTTTATCATGGACTTGGCCGTGATAAACGGATTTGACTCAATCATGGTCGTGGTAGACCATGGTCTTACGAAGGGGGTAATTTTTATCCCTTGCGCGAAGATGATCAATGCACTTGGCGCCGCAGACCTTTACCTGCGCCATGTGTACACCAGATTTGGACTCCCCGGAAGAATCATCTCAGACAGAGACCCTCGATTCGCATCCAAACTCTTCTGAGAACTCAGATGACTGCTCGGAATCAAGCTATCCATGAGCACTGCCTATCACCCCCAGACCGACGGAGAAACGGAGCGAGTAAACCAAGAGCTAGAGGTTTACCTCTGCATGTTCTGTTCGAACAAACCCGAAGATTGGGAGCATTATCTCCCAACAGCAGAATTTGCGCATAATCAGAAGATGCACTCCACAGTAAAACATTCGCCATTTTACTTGATGATGGGATATCAGCCACGTGCTATCCCCACCCCTTACGAAAAGACGAACGTGCCAGCTGCTGAACAGAGAATCCAAGAACTTCTCTCTGTGAGAAGGGAAGCTCTTGCCGCACACAAACTAGCCAGACAGGCTATGGCCACCCGAATGAAAGGGCGATACGAACCGTTCAAGGTTGGAGAACAAGTATGGCTTGACTACAAGAACCTGAAGATTGGCTACCCAACGAGAAAATTGGCGCCAAAACGAGAAGGGCCCTTCATGATTGAAGATGCCCTGTCAAGAATGACATACCAATTGAAACTGCCACCGAGATGGAAGATCCACCCGGTATTCCATGCGGCTTTACTCACATGATACCATGAGAATGACACTCATGGACAGAACTTCCTGACTCCACCACCCGACCTTGTGGAAGGAGAAAACAAATATGAAGTGGAAGCAATCATCGCACACAAGAAGCATGGCAAGACACGCTGTTACCTCGTGAAATGGGTTGACTACCCGACATCGGAAAACACATGGGAACCTGAATTGAACTTGAAAAATGCCCCCGAGATCCTGATGGCATATAAGAAGAGGTACCATCTCTAATGAAGATCCAAAAACCCCTCTTTCTTCCCACAACAACGCTCCCCAATATGCCTGCCGAACAACGATTCACCCGAGACTACCTATGAAACCGATTGAACACTGACGCCCTTCGTGTTCACCTCACCCACGATCCACTGATATACCATCTAGCCAGGATGTGCTTCTACTATGCTAGCACTATTGAGCAGATGGAATGAAATCTAGAAGAAGCAATGAACGATGCAGATGCCCTGGGGATTGAACAGATGATCCAGGAGATGATTGCACTGTGGTCAGACAGACCGAGAACAGCCAAGGAGAGACCTCACACCCCCCTAGATCAACACAGATGACCACTGACCTTGCCCTCGCCATTCAGCAAGTGGAGTGACAGAGATGAACGACGAGCTCCCTCTGGAGACTCCTCCCGTTCTATGAAGAACCCGAAGATCATGCCTAGGGCACCTGAAGTAATTGATCTGACCACCCCTGAACCTGAACCGAAAACCACCCAACTGCCTTGGTCCCCCACACATGAGACATGCCAGATGTTTCATCTGCCAAGAGATAGGCCATTTTGGCCTGATTTGCCCACGATATATTTGCAAGTATTGCAAACAGCAAGGCCCCGGACACTATAGAATGAACTGCCCAGAGAAACCTCAGAAAGATCGAGAGACCGATCAAAGAGAAGCCAAACACAGACAGTGGCTCTTCTTTAACTCTGGATACAATGATTTTGATGATGATGCGATGGGAAACATGACAGGGGAGCCATATGGAAGGATTTAAAAGGCAGAGCTCAAGACGATGGCATGACAAGACAGACCCATGCTCACAGGGATTACGATCCTTGCCATCGTTGTTGGCATGACCCTGGCTGCAGTGGCAGCCCTAACTTTCACATTCTGCCTCTACGCCATCTTCCGAAAAGAACCCGAACCCCTGATTACAGATGTTGAATTTGCCATCCTGCAATGCCCCCCTTTCAACGATACTACCGACTCCTTGACACCACTACCTAGGGCAGCGCGAACCAGAAGAACCCAATCATGGTCCAAGTTCGGACATGAATTATTCCTCCATCGTACCCCTTGACCCCAACCTACCCACATAACCAGACCACGCCCGATCAGACCACGAAGGAGAGACAAGGATTTAGGTCGAAGTGTGGAACTTTTGACCATAGTGGGGGGGTAATGTTACAATTTTCCTTGTAACTCATGGAACCCGATGCACCCAATGATCCCCTCCAGACAGGAGGCACCCCTTGATTCATGCCTAGGGCATGTCCTTGACATCAGACACACACACAATGCATGCCGACTGCATGCATTCAATCCCCTTCCCGTGGAAGGCACCCTTGATGCATGGTGACTCCATGCACCTGAACCCACTCCCACACATGCTGTGATACGACAGCCCCCTGACATGAGGTCCGTGACATTGGACTCTCACGATCGACATGCTGCGCCGCAGCACTCCGTGACATCAGACACCTCATGCAAGGCATGAGGCCTATTGTTTCTATTATTACTTGATACGCATCTACCTTTCCGATTGGATGATAAGGACCTCCCTTCTAGTATAAGTACTGTGACTTGTAGTAGGGATGTCCTTAGTTTAGATCTAGGCAATTAACAGCCTTAACTTGCAACTCGCAAACTTACTCGAAACCACTAAGGAAGCCCCTTGGTGCGTGAACCTGAACGACTCTATGCAGAAGCCCTGCTAGAGTGCACTACCTATCTTACGTTGGATGCTCCAAGTAAGACTAGTGCCAAACAACTCGTCGAGGAAGCACCTTGTCGAATGACATCAACTAGATTGAGTGGTTGAGGCTTCGCCCTTAACACTCACCAGGACTCACCAGGAATCCTGGGGACTCTACTGGGATTTAACCAGGAGTCCTTACTATTAAAAAGGAAACCTTTGAGGATTGAACCTGGGACCTCAGGCTTAAATTAAACAGGTGCAATATACCATTAGACCATAGTGCCATTCTAATATACAATATAAGTTGATCTAAGTACCACATCAAGTGGCTGTGTATGACAAAGCATACAGCCACATCATCAACATTGCCAGCTCAACATTCAACCACCACCACCACCATCGACAATGCCCCCTCTGCCTGCCTGCCTGCCTCCTCTCTCTCACCACCACCACCACCATGCCCTTACCAACTGCCACCCCTCCAGCCAACAACAAACATGCCACAATGCACAGGAAATGGGCCCAAATGATGTACATTGTTGTTTGGGCCCCAGGTAAGTTTTTTTTGTTTGTTTCATTCTTTTTTGATTAATATTAGTTTTCTTTTGAATTTTTATAGTTTCTCATTGTATGATGTGATCCACCACCGCCACCGCACCCTCCACTGCCATGCGCAGCTGCTTGAAGGGTGGAAATGGGGAGTGACAATGAGGACCATGGAGATGGAGACAAGGAGCCGCAAACAATGAGAGCAGTGGGGTGGCAAGACAAGGATGGGAGGACAATGGACGACCACAAAAATGATGGGACAGGGAGGACAACGGACAACAAGCATGACCCAGCACCCAGCACTGCCACTGTGAGCAACTGCTTGCAGGGTGGAAGGGGGGGTGTGAGGATGGAGACAACCATGCAACAACGACAGGACACCAGCACCAGGGAACGCAACACAGCCAGGACAGCAACAGCGAAGCCAGGACAACAAATGGGTGCAAGGACAGAGATGACCATGCAACAACAACAGGACACCAGCACCAGGGAATGCAACAGCAGGAGATGGCCAGGACAGCAACGATGACCAGGAAGGGCATGACCAGGAGCAGCATGGAAACAATGCCCCCAGGAAGGGCACGACCAGGAGTAGCACAGAAACCATGCCCAGGATGGCAACAATGAGGACAGTGACAATGAAGGCCCAGCACCCAGGACGATGGGGACAGGATGACAGGCATGACTCACCAGGCCACCCCCACATTTTGCATGGGGTGGTTTTTTTCATTTTTAATTTATGGTAATACCTTCCCCCTCGCCTGTGTTTTACATGGGTGAGGGGTTTTTCTTTCTTTTTCTTGATAATTGTAGTGCTCCCCTCGCATTCAAGATTAGTTTTATATGTATATATTTGTAGGACTCCCCCTCACACCTTGTGTGGGGGAGGTTTTTTTAATGTGATTAATGGTGTATCCCTCAGGTCCAATGTGAGGGATGTAGTTAATAAAATTTATTTGATCTTAATTGTGAGCTTCGAGAGAGAAATATCTAAGTTTGAGTTTGAGGGTATAAATACACTTTTATATTGCAGCTAATAATTCTTCTGTGGCTCAACTGGTTAAGCACTTGTTTGGTTTGTGATTCTTGATCATGAGTTCTAGAGTTCAATCCCTGCTCTGAACAAGTTTATTTTGTAGGTACTTTGTGAAATTCATGAAGTCCGAAGCACTTGAATTGAAACTTGTAAGATATCTCAAATTGACTTTCCATTATGGTATGACTTTAGGGTACTGAGTCTCACTGGATTCCTGGTGAGTCCTGGTGAGTCCTACTGAATTCCTGGAGGATTCCTGGTCTTTCTGGTAGGACTACCAGGATTCCTCCAGGACTATGTGGGGCAGTGTAAAGTTCAGGTCTATCCTCTTGGAGCTATCTGACAGGAATGATATTCCTTCAGAAAATGGTGGATCCTTGAACTCATTCCTGATGCATGCCATGCGGGGCCTAAAAGAAATTGTGAAGCGGGGTAAGGATGCTGCCAGATGAGGTATCAAGGCCACCTATGCAGTCAAGATCGGACAGAAGCAATTGACGTGCACACAAAACCGAAAAGCCCAAGCGGTCCGAAACACATTAAATGTGGCACTGCACAATGGTCAAGGACTTGACCAATGGCTGAAATGCAAGCATAATCCCAATAAGGAAGGAGGGGACCAGTTGTCAGGAGTCATTGGAGAGCAACTGGGTGGCATGGCAATTTTTGAGGAGGAAGAAGAGAGTAGTGAGGAGGAATCAGTGGTGGGGTCAGACAAAGAAGAGGAGGATGAGGAGAGCAGTGAGGATGGGGATGAGGAATTTGGGGCAGGGAATATGAAAGCTCAGACAATAATCCATCAAACAAGAGCTGTCAAAACTCACCCAAACCAGCACATATCCAATCTCAATCCAATCCCTTGAGTTCAACACAACCACCAATCCATCAACCATCCATTACATTTGCACCTGAGCCTCTTCGTGAGCCAGCACCAGACCTTGAGCAGCTGCCAATTGTCCCATTAGAGCCAGAGTCAAAGTTCTTGCCTCCCAGTCTTGAAGCTGTGAAGAAGGCCCACAAAGATATCTCACTGCTTTTGAAACCACCTCAAAGGATGGGAGCAGGATATAAGGACCCAGAGCTGGATTTAGTTCTGCATGGCCATCTTGAGTTGATGAAGATGTTTCTGTGGGCATACATGGAAAGTGAAGCCACATCGAGAGGTTTGGGTGGGACATGGATGGCAACGTCTCTGAAGGTGGCAAATGCTGCTGAGAGGGGGCCTTGGCTTGCACATCATCTTTGTGAATGGTCTAGAGCCTATATACTCAGCCATAAAGCAGTACCTACCAACATCTATGGGAAATGGAATGTCTCTCTGCTCAAAGATGAGGATCTGTCACAGGAGATTCACCTTCACCTTCAAAGCCTGGGGAAGTTTGTGAAAGCAATGGATATTGTTCACTACCTTGACACACCAGCAATGAAAGCCCACCTCAATCTCAAAAAAACAATCTCGCTTGCCACTGCTCAGCGCTGGATGAAAGTGATGGACTATTGATGGACAAAAGAGCCAAAAGGCCAATTTGTTGATGGCCATGAATGCGAAGACATTGTTCTTTACTGGCAGACTGTATTCCTCCCAATTATGGAAGGCTATGAGGCTGTCCTCTGAACATATGCACTTGATGGCTCAGAGGTGCCTCATGATGGGCCATATCCCGAGCTGCCACAAACTGTTCTCTGGTGGCATGATGAATCCATGTTCTATGCGAATGACCATCATAAAATTTGCTGGGTTCATAAAGGCAGAAAGGCCATTCCTCAAGCTAAAGGAGAGGGTGCTTCTTTCATGGTCACAGATTTCATGTCACCTGATTATGGATGGATGAAATCCCCTGATGGAAAGGAAGCTGCGTGAGTGACTTTTAAGGTGGGGAAAGCAAGGGATGGATACTACACAAGTGGTGATATCCTGAAGCAGGGTGAGATGGTCATGGATATTCTTGACAAGCACTTCCCATCTGAGTGTCATGTTCTGATATTTGACAATGCAACCACACACACCAAATGAGCAGATGACACTTTGTCTGCCCGTAAGATGCCAAAGAACACTCCAAAGGATGGGAAGAACTGGGGTGTTGAGACACCACTTCTTGACACTCTCAGAAAGCAGGTCTTTGATTCTGGGGGTAAGGCTGTCAAACAAAAGGTCATGATGGCAAATGGCCACTTCAAAGATGGCTCCATCCAGGAGTTTTACTTTCCAGCTGATCATGGAACATCACCTGGTGTCTTCAAAGGCATGGCAACACTCTTGGTTGAATGCAGATTTTTGGATGCACCAAAATTACTCACCCAATGCAAGGAATTCAAATGTGCCAAAGGTCCGACTGGTTGGACAGACTGCTGCTGCCACCATATTATGTACAATCAACCAGATTTCAGACATGTTGACTCCCTTTTAGAGTCAACATGCAAAGCCCATGGCTATTCTGTTGTGTTTCTGCCAAAATTCCACTGTGAATTGAATTTTATTGAGCAGTGCTGGGGATAGGCAAAGCAAATCTACCACATGTGTCCTGTATCATCAAAGGAAGTGGATCTTGAGTGAAATGTCTTGGCATCATTGGATGCTGTACCTCTTGAATCAATGTGCCAGTTGGTACCCCATCCCCTAATTAAGTCATCAACACTCACAGTTTCCTTCAGCTTTTCAACTACATCTCATAGGTTCATGGATGCATATAGAAAGGGATTAACTGGAGCACAAGCTGCATGGGCAAATAAAAAGTATAGAGGTCATTGTGTGCTTCCTGAGGGCATTCTGACAGAACTTGGAACTGCAAAAATCAATTAAATAATGTAGAATCATAATAATATAGCTAGCACTGTCTAATGGCAAGATTAACCCTAAACAGTGACTTTGGGTGACTGACTAAAGCTAGGCTAACCCTATAACACTGCTGGGAGCACTCATTTTGTGGTCCTTCATCAAGAATTTGGCTTACCCTGACCCTAGCAGGGTTAGGGTTAGATCACGTGTGGGGTTGATGAGGCATATCTTATGTATTGGAGGTGTTTGTTAAGACCAATTCTTCTGACTGGACTTCTGATCGTTTTCCACCCCCTTCCCAGCTGCCTTACATCACAGCCCACCTCCTATCAGCAGCACTGCCTAGAGGCGAAATTCCCTCATTTCCAATTAGGTGAAACAGTTTCAGGATTTGCCTCAGAAGCCAGTTTTCATATTAACCACAGCCTTGGAAACTCTGACCTTAGTATTTAAGCTAGCTACTTTCATTTTGTATCGCCAGTTTGTAAATCAACCAAGTCTCCCACTTAATCTTATCCTCTTTAAAACTCCAATTACGTTCTTAAGTCAATCTTGAACTCTTACTCATCCTCTCCAGAAATTCTCTGGACCTCTGGTCACCTTTCTTACCCTCGCCTTGAAATTACACTTGACGAGGAGAAGGGTGCAACTTCTTATAAGTTGAAGCCAAGTCCTTTCTGCTCCCCAATTGGTATGACACATCAAGTAAACCCTGCCCTGGAATTCCATAGGATTCCCTGTCTCACTCGATCCATCCTCTACAACTTCTATCGTCCGGGTATGACCAGAATTCCAATGACTTCCCCTTCAAGTTCAGTACTTAACAGTATTTACAAACTCTCACTTCTCTCATCAAACCCATCCCATCTTTCCTTATGACTCCTACTGAGTCACAAACCCAACAAACTACAAGAAACTCCTGCCGTGCTGACATGGTACCAGGATTATCAGCAATACGCTGATCCATACTTCCTTCCCCTAGACATGCTTTGACTTTTGGTGCATCCACCAGACCATCCAACATCTTCAGGCAAATCGGTTCTGGAGCACCCTCCATCAGTGCTAACATCATGTCTCAACCTCTGGAGACCCCTCGGAATACGACTCCACTTGAGTACATAGAGAATGTTGGGCAACCTAACCCCTTCAATGAGGAAGGTCCAGGTAAAGAGGATGGACTTCCCAGTGGACCTGATGACCCTAGCGGTCCTGACAGCCCCATGGATGACCCCAATCCTGACGACCCTGATGACCCTCTACCTCCCATTGGTGGAAATCCTGATCCAGGAGATAGGTTTCTCAATGCTCTCTTTGAGCTCTTGGATAGTCTCCAAACCCTCCGGCAGAACCAAGCACCCAAAACCAAGAAGATCAAAATTCGTGATCCTGACACTTTCGATGGGGCTAATCCCCAGAAACTTAGGGACTTCCTAGTCTTGTGCAACCTTCACTTCCGCGATCATCCTCAGGTATTTGCCTCCGATGAAAAGAAAATTCTATTCATCCTTTCCTACCTCAAAGGGTCAGCTCTTAGCTGGTTTGAACCTGGACTCAACGACCCAACAAATTCTGCCCATTGGATGTGGAACTACGAGGTATTCCTTAGTGAGTTGGAAAGTAATTTTGGTCCTCACAACCCTGTCAGGGATGCGGAAAAAGCTCTTTCAGAACTCACGATGAAGAAAGGTGGAAGAATAGTGAAGTATAATGTGGACTTCTGGGAACTGGCTTCCTGGGTCAACTGGAATGAGGCCACTCTTTGTGACCGGTATTTCCATGGTCTTCCACTCCATCTCCACATAGAAGTCTTACGGGGGGGATGACCCAAAACTCTAGCATCCCTACATCTTAAAGCCCAGGATGCTGACAACATCTATTGGATGCAGGAAGAAGAAACCCACTTAGAAACAAAGACCCCTGGAAATTCTGCTCACACCAGAAAGAAGGAATCTAAAGGTTCTCCTAGCTCCAATTCCAACACTCAGTCCAAACCCCAGCCCTCATCCAGCACCAACCACACAAACCAATCCTCGTCTGGCAGCTCCTCTGGGTCAAAGAACAACTTCCAGAAGGACAAGCCAAAAAACTCTATTTCTGACAAGTTGGGAAAAGACAGTAAACTAACCGGAGATGAGCGTGAATGCTGCATGAAGGAAGGACTTTGCCTCTACTGTGGCAAGAAAGGACATGGAGCCAGGAATTGTCCAAAGTCCAAAGCGGCCAAAGCCCATGCTGCAGCAGTCACTGAGTCCAAGCCAGATTCTGCAGACCCAAAAGAATAGTCCACAACCCTCGGGAACATGCCATTGGGGCTGAAGGTTGCATTGACCTTTCCCAACTGGCTGCTTATGTCTGTCTCAATGTGTCCGCTCTTTCTGATCCTGAATCCCTTACCATCCTGTTATCCCTTTCCAAACAATCCCTAAAAACCCAAACTCTTATCGACTCTGGTTCCTCACATTGTTTCCTCAATTCATCATTTGTGCAGGACAACCAACTTAGTACCAAAACCATTCCTCTGATCAGACTCCAACTATTTGATGGAACTTGTAACTCCACCATAACTCAAGTCGTGGAACTCCTGGTCACTTTTCTGTCCGGTGAAGTGTTCAATCTGACATTTTATGTAACCTCCCTGGACTCTTCCTGTTCTGCAGTACTTGGTCATAACTGGCTGAAGCAATACAATCTGTTGATTGACTGGTCTTCAGGCCAAATAGATTTCTGTTCTGCAGCTCAAAGAGGTCCTGCCCCCTCAATGTCCTCCAACTCTCCTATCTTGTGTGAGTCACCTTCACCTTCAAACCTTCCAGCAGAAACCTGTGAAAACCCCATAATCACTAAACCCTCAAAACTTGTACCTCCTGAGATCTCTTTCATCAATGCTGCCACTTACATGCGTGCAAGCAAACTTCCTGGGGCTGTTGCTTTTCAGATGACATTCTCCCCAGAAGGACTGGCAGCTAAATTCTTTGCAGTGTCTGGAAATCCCCTGGACCTTTCTGATGTTCCAGAAGAATATCATGAATTTGCAGATGTTTTCAATAAACAAAAAGCTGACACCCTTCCTCCACACTGTCCCTGTGACCTCAAGATAGAGACGGAGGATAATGCTCCCCCACCTCCAGGTTGCATGTACTCCCTCTCTCCCTCTGAGCTCGAGGCCCTCTGAATATTCATTGAAGAAAATGTTTGTTCAGGCTTCATCCATAGTGTTTCAAGGTTCAGTCCATAGGACCATAGACTGAACCAGACCAAACTGCGGTCCATGCATTGGTCCGGTCCATCTTTCTGAAGAAATGAGTAACCAAAACTGCAGTTTGGTTAACGGTTAACTTGTTTTGAAGACATTCAAAAACCATTATAAAACCAGTTTAAACTAGTTTAAACCAGTCTTTTAGCATTCAGACTACTTAAACTACAGGAAAGTAAACTAATGTAGATAATATATAATAAACTAATGTAAATATTACTAATACTGCCATTATGAAATGAAATGGGACAAGCCCGGGGAAAAAGAAGTTGTTTGGTGAGGGTTTATATACCTTGTGGCTGTGCACAGACCATGTGGTCATGTTTGTGCCCAAAAAAATAAAAGTGGTGCCATTTTCCAAGAACCATGTGTGCGTGATTGCTAGTGTTTGAAAGTCACCACTGGCAGCTAACAAGCCACCTCGCACACAATGCAGGCACATGTAAGTTTTATTCTTTCTTGTTTCTATGAAATTACAAACTAACTTTTCATTATAATTTAGATTCCATTGTAGTGGTAACAAAGGACACTGACAGGACACCACCCACCCATGGCCATGGCCGCCGAATCCCCTCCTCCCTGTCTAAATGGGATGTGAGGGTGTCATTTAGGGTCAGGAGCACAGAGAGCGATGCCAGGAGACCCTGTGAGGGGGATACCCACCAGGTAAGCACCCAACTAGCCCTGTAGACATGCTGTGTCATGCTGACCTGCCCAACCCCCCCCCCCCAAACAGATGACAACAACAGAAACAAGCACCAGGGCCCCACCACAACCACCCACGGCGACGAACAACACACCACCTGCCCCCAGCCCCATGAGCAACTGCTCGGGGGGTGGATCATGGGTGGAACACCAACGACAATGAAGGGGAGGGGAGACAAAAAGAAGGGAGATGGCTATGACCACAACACCAGCACCACCAGTGAAAAGTGGCCACAGAACACCCCAACAACGACATTGGCGAGCACCAGGCCAGGAATGAGCTGCTGTCAACAATGACAATGACAGGGATGGGGATGGGGATGGGGAGAAAATGATGAAAACAACAACAATGACAACGGGGAATGGTGGGGACAACAAATGGGATGACTAATGGCAGGGACAACAAACAGGATGACTAACAGCAGGGACAACAAATGCAGGGACAATAAACAGCAGGGACAACAATTGTGGGGACGACGAATGGCTGGGATGACACAATAACCCCACCCTCACTACAAACATGAGACAGTGGGCTGTTTTTTTTTTCTTTCTAACTCTTTTTCTTTTTCTATTCTCTTAGCAATACCCCACTGCTGTGAGCACCTGCTCGCAGGGTGTGATTGTTAAATAGTTTTATCTACTATATATTAGAATTTATTTAGCTCGTAAAACCGGTTACAGTCCATATGACTTATGGTAATGGTCTAGACCGGTTACGGTCCCGCTTAACCCTCTTAGGGGTCAAAAAACCAGACCAAACCAAACCTTAAAACACTATTCATCCACCCCTCCAAATCCCCTCATGGCGCTCCTATACTCTTTGTCAAGAAAAAGGATGGGAGTCTCTGACTTTGCATCGACTACCAGGGACTCAATCGCATCTCAAAAAAGGACCACTACCCACTTCCTCTAATCTCAGATCTCCTGGACTCTCTGGGAAAGGCACATGTGTTCACCAAAATTGACCTCCGGCATGCTTATCACTTGGTCCGCATTGCTGAGGGAGATGAATGGAAGACCACTTTCCACATGTGCTATGGCTCTTTTGAGTGGCTGGTAGTTCCTTTCAGACTCACCAATGCACCTGCTGCCTTCCAGTGCCTCATGAACGACATCTTCAGTGACCTATTAGATGTCAGTGTCATTGTTTATCTCAATGATATCCTAATCTACTCCAAGGACATGAGTCAACACAAGGCTCACGTCAAGGAAGTCCTCTGGAGACTCTGGAAGAATGGCCTTTATGCTGCTCTGCAGAAATGTGAGTTCCATAAAGACAGCATGGAATACTTGGGGTTCATCCTCTCTCCAGATGGGCTCCAAATGTCCAAAGATAAAGTCAAAACCATCCTTGACTGGCCCAAACCTTGAAAGGTTAAGGATATCCAATCCTTCCTGGGATTCTGCAACTTCTACCGATGGTTCATCCACGGATATTCCGACATCATCATTCTGCTCACCAGACTCACCCGGAAACATATGCCTTGGAACTTTGGCAAGAAATGTCAAGAAGCCTTCAGCAAACTAAAAGAAGAATTCACTCATGCCCCAATACTCACTCAATGGCTACTGGATTCCTGCATTATCTTGGAGACAGACACCTCAGATTATGCCTTAGTAGCAATCCTTTCCATCTATACCTCGGATGGAGAAATCCACCCAGTTGCATTCCACTCTCATTCCTTCAACCTGGCTGAATTGAACTATGACACCCATGATAAGGAACTTCTTGCTATCTTCCAAGCTTTCAAACACTGGTGACAGTACCTCAAAGGTTCCAGAAATCCAATAGATGTGGTCATGGATCACAAAAACTTGGAATACTTCAGTACCACAAAACTCCTTACTCATCGTCAAGCTTAGTAGTCAGAATACCTTTCACAGTTCAAGCTTGCCATCCGCTTCCGCCCTGGTAAACTAGGGGCTAAACCCAATGTGCTCACTAGATGCTGGGATGTCTACCGCAAAGGGGGAAATAGCGACTTCGCCTCAGTAAATCTGAGCAACTTCTGTCCAGTCTTTACTCAAGAACAACTCACATCCTCCCTCCAAGCCACTTTCCTTGCTACTCCTATCCTCCATCAAGCCGTTCTCATGGACATTGAAAGACTCCACAATGATATTCGATCTTCACTTCCTCTTGATCCCATCTCCTCCTCACACCTTCCTTCACCATCCACCCCAAATTGGTCTCTAGATGACAGCAGACTTCTCCGCCACTTCGACCAGATTTACATTCCAGATGTTGTGGACCTCCATCTTAAAGTCTTACAATACAAGCATGACCACATCCTCTCAGGTCACTATGGGCAAAACAAGACTCTTCAGCTTATCCGACAGGAATACGTCTGGCCCTACTCCTGCACCCCCTGCTTCATCAGCAAGTCCTGGCAGCTCCCCTTGTACCTCCAACTCCTCCTCCTCTTCACCCTCTTCTTCTTCATCCTCTTCCTCCTCAGACTCCTGGTTCCACTCCAGATCCAATGCCACTAGGATGTCTGACATCATTTCTTGGATGCCAATCACACCCTCGCTTATCACCCAGAGCTCCCTTCAGCCTCTTCAGGCTCCACTGCTCTGGCTTTCCACTTCTTTTCTGCCCTCTTAGTGGCAGCAGTCTTCTTCTGTTCCTCCTCTGCAGCCTTTTTCTCAGCCTCCACCCTAGCCACCTCCACTTTGGCAGCCTCCTCAGCTGCTTGGCACTCCTCAGCTTCCCTAGCCTCTTCTTCCAACTGGAGCTCTTCCATCAATCGCTCCTGCTGGGCCTTGATGGCCACTATCTTTTCTGCATACGAGGGGATGGTGGACATCTTGGTTGAAGGGAGTGAAGGGGTGTGGTGGTGGTTGAAAAAAAGAAACCCTGGGAACCCATCAACATCAACATACCTGATTTGGATTTGAACCTTCATGTGCCTTGTAGGCTTGGCACTAAGGGGGAAATACTGTCAAGACTGATTCTTCCGACTGGACTTCTGATCGTTTTCCGCCCCCTTCCCAGCTGCCTTACATCACAGCCAACCTCCTATCAGCAGCACTGCCTAGAGGTGAAATTTCCTCATTTCCAATTAGGTGAAACAGTTTCAGGATTTGCCTCGGAAGCCGGTTTTCATAATAACCACAGCCTTGGAAACTCTGACCTTAGTATTTAAGCTAGCTACTTTCATTTTGTATCGCCAGTTTGTAAATCAACCAAGTCTCCCACTTAATCTTATCCTCTTTAAAACTCCAATTATGTTCTTAAGTCAATCTTGAACTCTTACTCATCCTCTCCAGAAATTCTCCGGACCTCTGGTCACCTTTCTTACCCTTGCCTTGAAATTAGGACACTTGATGAGGAGAAGGGCACAACTTCTTATAAGTTGAAGCCAAGTCCTTTCTGCTCCCCAATTGGTACAACACATCAAGTAAACCCTGCCCCGGAATTCCATAGGATTCCCTGTCTTACTTGATCCATCCTCTACAACGTTTAGTAATAACAATTCATTTCATGAGTGACATTGACACTGAATGTTTATCATCCAGTTCATGCCAAGTTCATGCTATAGTTTTAGCTGACAACTTTATTCTGTACTTCAATAAACAATTTTACTATTTCTGATCAGAACTACAATACATTGCTGCCAGAGGTGTTGAAGGTGTTGACGACTTGACACGGTGAGTTTGGCAGGTTCCGACGCATCATGTGATCATGCTTGCGGCAATTTTGAGTTCCTTTGTTCTCAACATGTTTGCGCATACTCGTCTTCTGGCTTTACTGGATACCTGGACTCTTTATTCCATCATCTTCTATTGACTCTGAAACTACAATGGATCCTCGTGCAAGTTCTAGTTCAGGAGAGGCTGGCCCATCTCAGGCTGGACTTGGCAAGTGCAAGCATTCTCTGAGCAACATGAACCCTGGTTCAAGAGCTTTGCAAGCAAAGAAAGCCTGCAAGGCCTTTGCAAAGCAACCCAAGAAGCCCAAGAAGCCTAGTGATTGGCACATGAGAAAAGGAGAGGTACCAAAGGAGGCTGAGAAGACAAAGGTGCACATTTATTGTATTCAAGCACTTTAAAGTCTAAATCACTTTCAGGCTGCACTTGAGCTTCATCTCCATGTCCTTTGGGGCTTACCACACCAGACTACTGTCCCCCCAAGGTCACAGAAGGTGACAAAGTACCCTTCACCCACCACTTTACCTCTGAAGCACAGTTGCAGAACTCTGTCACAGCCAGTCTTGACAACAACTCAGCTAGCATTCAGGGCATCCAAATGAAAGTGCACAAGCTCCTTAACTCTATCTCAGACTCAGTTGGAATTATTGCCAACAATATCAAGCACATTCCGGAATCCCATCTGTTGCTCATGTTCAGGTCGGTGGCATGCCTTGGGCTTCAACAGTGGGCAACTGATGTCTTGGGTAACAATCTGGAGTCTATGTATAATCTCCTTCATGAGCACATTGCCCTCAAGACATTTGAGCAGGTCTCAGGCGCATTTGGATACTCTCACATGGGAATGAACCTGTCATGTGTCAACAATTTTGCACTTATGCGTAAACTTTATTGAAGGTTTGTTTTCTTGTATATGCATGGTATTGCCAAGTCAGAGGCAAAGAATCCAGGAAGTGTTTATAAGGGCAACCTAAGCCTCTAGCAAAGGGAAATCCAAAGTTAAAATTATACTACATAGTACAGGCATTGGGGACACACCTAGCAAAGGGAAATCCGAAGAGAAAACTCTAAGGATCCCCTTGCTGATGCCCAGTATATGTGAAGACGACAAAAATCAAATATAACCTAAAAATAGAAAAAGGTGGAGATAGGCAGATCAAGGCAGCCAAATGACATCATACCAAGGGGTATGTGTCGGAAGGGGTACTCCGCCTCTAAATATAAAAGTGTCAACATGTACAAACATGATAGCAAGGGAAAATTAGTAATAAAATCCGGAAAAATCATAGAAAATGAAGAATAGAAGGAAATGAGGTGGGGAAAAATATAGGACAAACATAAAAAATAGGAAAAACACACAGGGCACCCCCCTAGTCCCCTTACATCACCCCCTCTCTAAGATGCATCGCCCCGATGCATTCAAAATCGCATACGACCAAAGTCCGTGACTTGAATGCGACACGGTGCAGCAGTGTGCCGTCGGTGGAATTCCTTGATTAACTGAGGGGCATTTATGTCAGACTCTTCGACCCATGAGTTCTCCTCATACCCATAACCCTTCCAATGTACCAAATACTGGAGTTTTCCTTGACGCAAACGGCTGTCCAAGATTGACTCGACTTTGTATTGGGGTTCTCCCTCAATCACTGTAGGTGGTGGTGGTGGGTGTGAATGGCATCCTGGGAATGGATCTGGGGGAGCTGGAAGCAATTTGACGACATGGAAGATGGGATGGAGTCTGGACATGGAGGCTGGGAGGCGTAGATGATAGGCATGCGTTCCAATGCACTTGACAATGGGGAAAGGTCCCAAGAAGCGATGAGCGAGTTTCTTGGATGGACGTGTAGTGGAGACGTCACTGGAGTCAAGATAAACTCAATCACCAACCTTGTACTGAGGGGTTGGGGAGTGGCGTTGGTTGTAAAATCGCACCATGTCGTCCTTTGCCTTTGCTAAGGCTGCCCTTGCCTCCTCCAAGCTATCCCTCATGTGTTCTGTGAACTCATTCACTGTCTCGATGTGTGAGGGAGTTTGGCGAGGTTCAAATCCCATGCATGGATGTTGTCCAGTGTCTAAGAGGAAAGGGGTCTGTTGAGTGGAAGCATGGACATGGTTGTTGTATCCAAACTCGGCCAAAGGAAGGAGATCATCCCAATTGTCCTGGCGTTCATTGACAAAGAGGCAGATGTACTGCTCCAGTTCCTGGTTGACTCGCTCCATCTGGCCATCAGTTTGTGGGTGATAAGCGGTTGAAGCAAGGAGTTTGATCCCCAGGAGTCGGTACAGCTCACGAGTGAACTCTGCCATGAACTGAGGGCCACGATCCGAGAGGAAGGCACCAGGAAGTCCATGTAATTTCCACACATGGTGGAGGTAGAGTCAAGCGGCACCTAGGGCACTGACAGTGGTGTGAGTGGGAATGAAGTGAGCACATTTTCCCACTGAGTCAACTGTGCACATCACCGCATCAAACCCGTTTGACTCTGGCAATTCCACCACAAAGTCGATGCTGACGACATCCCAACAACTCTCTGGAACAGGAAGAGGGTGTAGCTCGCCAATAGGCTTGCGACGAGGAACCTTGGTGCATAAGCAAAGGTCACAAGTGCGACAATACTGACCAATGAGCCGTGACATTTGTGGCCACCAATAGTTCCATGAGGTGAGCTCCAAGGTCTTCCAGCGTCTGGGGTGGCCAGCAATCTGTGAGTCATGGTGTTGGGATATGATGCGCTGGCAAAGGTCTGGGTCATTGGGAACATAGATGCGATTCCTGAAATACAACAAGTCCTCCTTTTCAGCCCACTCTGCTGCATGTAAGGAAAGGGTCGATCCCTTCCTCAGTTCTTTAACAGCTCAGGCGACAACATCCTCATGTAAACCGCTATGGTTTGCGCAACGAATGTCACGTAGGATGTCCCGCTCCTCGCCCTGGGGTGTGATGCCTTCCAGTGCCCGAATGGTGAATAGGTCTGGCTGCAACAGCACAATGTTTTGGTTGTCACTGCTGCCATCCCCATGGTCTGCACGTCGGGATAGGGCATCGGTCTTCCCCATGCTGTGACCCGGACGGTGGTGCAAGGAGAAGTCAAATCTAGATAGATACAGGGACCAACAAGCTTGACGATGGTTCAATTTCTTGGCCGTCATGAAGTACTCAAGATTCTTGTGATCCGTCCAAATTTCCACCTTGTGTTGGGCACCCTCGAGGAAGTGTCGCCACTCCTCAAGCGCACGCATTATCGCCAACATCTCCTTGTCATGGATCTCATAGTTTCACTCTACAGCACTAAGGCTTTTGGAGTAGAATGCAACAGGATGCCACTTCTGGTCCTCCGGAGACTGCTGAGACAACACGGCGCCCATTGCAAAGTCAGAACTGTTGGCTTCTACACGAAAAGGACGCGAATCATCAGCAAAGGTAAGGATTGGAGCAGAAGTGACCATCTCCTTAAGCTTTTCGAACACCTCCTGTTGTGCATTATCCCACCTCCATGCCTCCTTTCCTGTCAAGTCAAACAGTGGTCGTGCATGATGTGAGCAATCCTTGATAAGATGCTGATAGAAATTGATGAAGCCCAGGAAAGACTGCACCTCCTTCTTGTTCGTGGGCGTCGGCCAAGCTGTGACCCCATTTACCTTGATAGGATCCATCTCCACTTGACCCTCCGAGATAATCAGGCCGAGGTACTCGATCTTGGTCTTTTTGAACTCGCATTTGTCCTGACGAAGGTAGAGTTTGTACCGTCGAAGTCGCTCTAGGACAAGGCACATGATGCGATGGTGCTCTTCAACCATGTGAGTGAAGATGAGGATGTCGTCGAGATAGATGCAGACAACGCCTTCGAGGATGAGGTCGTGGAAGATGTCGTTCATCATGGTCTGAAAGGTGGCAGGGCTATTAGTAAGGCCAAAGAACATGACAAGTGGTTCAAAAAGACCATGGTTGGTACGAAAGGCTGCCTTCCACTCATCTCCCTCCTTTATCCTCACATTATTATAGCCCCAATGGACATCAAGCTTGGTAAAGTATCGGGCTCCACGGAGCTGGTTTACGAGTTTGGAGATGAGGGGTAGTGGGTAGCGATTTTTGACTGTGATGTTGTTGAGCCTTCTGTAGTCTTGAACCGGTCGAAGTGAGCCATCCTTCTTCTTGACAAAGAAAAAGGGAGAGGCCATGGGTGACTTCGATGGTCGAATACGTCCAGAGGCCAGGTGCTCGTCGATGAACTGGTCACGCTGCCATTGTTCTTCTGGAGAGAGAGGATAGACCTTGCAGGATGAAGGGGTTGCGCTGGGGCTGAGTTCGATCGCATGATCCCATGGCTTGCGCGCGGGAAGAGAGTCGAATGACTCCTTGGAGAACATGTCTTCAAACTCATGGAGATGAGGGAGTAAGGAGTTAGTAGAGGATTTAGCAGCGTTGTTTTTGTGGAAGGCCTCAGTGAGGCATTGGGATATGTTCAATGTGGCAAATCGCAGTGTAGAAGATCTGATCACCCTCCTCCACTTCCTCTGGGTCCTCATCATCATCATCTGAGTCCAGCATTAGATCAGGAACCCCTTCCAATTCCACTTCAGGTATAGGCAGGGGTCCAGCACGACACTTCTGAGTATGTCGTATCACCACCTTCTGTCCACAACGTTCTTGCCTGGCTTCTGTGAAACACGTCCAACAGCGGGATGGACATCAGCTCATGGTAACCTCCCCGGTATGCCAGTCGACCTCTGGATTATGGTCTCAAAGCCATGGATATCCCAAAATCACCTTTTGCTTTCCTAATTGAGTGACAGCAAAAAGGGCACGCTCACTATGATCTTTGTAATGGAGAACCAGGTCTGCAACCTCTCGGATGGCACCAGCTTCATTTGGGGATCCATCCACATTATATACAGGTATCGGACGTGAGAGTGAGCGAGTATTTAGGCGATGTTGTTGTACCAGATGAGAATCGATGAAGAGACCAGTTGCACCAGAGTCCAGGAGCGCAGAGACACCGAGTATCTGTCCAGTGTTGGTCGTCTGCAGTTCGATGGCTAGGTTCAAGGAATGTGCAGAGGGAGTGGATGCCACAATATACTTGCGTGGTAGTTTATGCTCCCATGATTTAATTTTGGGACATGGAGTAGAAGGAGAGATGGGGAGAGCAGGTACGTCTTTAGCCAACTTTGAAGGGTCAGATAGGGGAGCAGTCACAGAAATGGATTCATTCTCTGGGGATTCAACTGACAAGACTTCAAAGCGGTTATGGACAGGCAGTGAGGGCATACGATTCACTCGCTGCGAATAGGAAAATCCTGCTCCTCTACAACTTCCAACTTAATCTCCTCTGCAACTTGATCCTTCACTTCCTCAACATCTACAAGCGCCAACAAATCTTGCAGGAGTTCGTCTCGTCCCTTGGGGGTGAGCATGCGGATATCCTGACAATGGGGACATGCTCCAGCCCTGTGTCCAGGTTCCCCACAATGGTAGCAGAGATCCAACTTACGTGCACGGCTGTGGGCTGCATCAACATCCATTGGTACTGGGACATTGACGGCTGGTGTGGGAGTTTGACGAACAGGAATGGGGTTAGGGTGGGGGAGGCTTCGATTGAAGGTGTAGGGTGTATGAGTGGTAGTTGGAGCACGGAATGCAGCATTAAACGCCGCATTTGTGAGTCGGTTCTCGTCACAGAGTGAAGCAGCTTCATACCAAGCAAGGATATCATCGTCCGCTGGGCGCCCTTCCAACATCTGTGCAATCTGGTCCTGAATTTCTCGGTTGAGCCTCCATCGGAACTTCACCACCACTGGTAACCCACTCCCATATCCTGCCATGTCCACCAAATCCTTGAACTCATCGATATAGTCGTCCACGGATCGACGTCCCTGGTGGTAAGCAGATGACTCAAGTCGTGTCACTGCTTGGTGGCATTCATTGAGGGGGCAGAAGTGGCGTACGAACTCAGCTTGAAAGTCACCCCAAGTGGAGAAAGGTAGAGAACCGAGTTCTTTAGTTTGACATAGGATACGGTCCACATAGAGATAGGCGCGTTCAGATTTCATGTATGTGAAGGCCCAATAAATTTTTGCAGCCTCATCGACGAATTGATGCGACTGGAGACTAATGTATAACTCACAGGAATTAAGGAATGCACGTCCCTGCGTACATGCACCATTAAATTCGGCAGGGGGGGACGGTTTGATCTGGGCACGTTCCTTAGTGGACGTGTTTGGCAAAACGTCATTGTTGGGTGCGCTTGGAGTCATAAAGGGGGAACTATTGGTCATAGGGTTAGCCTGGAGGGTCCTAACGAAGTTTTCAATCGTAGATTTAAGCGAGTCGATTTGCGCGTGCATTCTGGAAATGTCACTTTCAAGCACGTCAAAGCGTTCTGATGCGTCCATGTCGCTAGGGAGCGTGTTTGGCGAAAATGGCGGCGTAATAAAGGCGAGATTATCTGGAACGGTGTGTAGGGACTCTGTGGAGCTTTGGGAAGCGTTGTCCAGTCCGTACCTGCCTATCTTGGGCAGCGCGTTCGTGATTTTCGGGCCTTAGGGGAGAGTTTTCTACTATAAGGGCAACCTAAGCCTCTAGCAAAGGGAAATCCGAAGTTAAAATTATACTCCATAATACAGGCATTGGGGACACACCTAGCAAAGGGAAATCCAAAGAGAAAACTCTGAGGATCCCCTTGCTGATGCCCAGTATATGTGAAGATGACAAAAATCAAATATAACCTAAAAATAGAAAAAGGCAGAGATAGGCAGATCAAGGCAGCCAAATGACATCATACCAAGGGGTATGTGTCGGAAGGGGTACTCCGCCTCTAAATATAAAAGTGTCAACATGTACAAACATGATAGCAAGGGAAAATTAGTAATAAAATCCGGAAAAATCATAGAAAATGAAGAATAGAAGGAAATGAGGTGGGGAAAAATATAGGACAAACATAAAAAATAGGAAAAACACACAGGGCACCCCCCTAGTCCCCTTACAGTGTTGTGAAAGCAAAGCAGATGACTGGAGTATGGAAATGATGTAGTGTGGTATGTAATTCCTGGAATTCTGTATATGCCATTTGCAGATTGTATTTACTAATAAACCTTGATAGCTTGCTGATGGCAGGATGGATGTGTTCAGGGCACATGGTTTCAATAAACATGTTGTGGCCTTGGCTAGAGAGAATGAGGCCCATTCAGATGATGAGTTGGCCAAAGGGAATGCTTAGTCAGTTGATGCAGTGTACCACATCAAGGAGAAGGAGGGACGTTCAACAAAAGTTACTGCATTCTTTAGAATGGCTGATCAAGAGTGCAAGCGGATGAATAGAAGCAAAAGAAGACACCTTAAGTTGGCCAGTCTTTGTTTTTCTTTTTACATTTGACTGATCCTATTTATCTGTAGACTGGAGCAGCGCCATGAAGACCCCCCCATGCCAAAGTTATCTGAGCTCACTGCTCTCCCAAAGAAAGTCCTGATTGATTGGTTTGATCCTATCTATTGGAACAATCTTTCTATCCATGAGCATGCCCAATATGTCAAGAATGGTACTTATGTTGCTCTGCCACCTGCAGAGCTCTGTGCCAGCTGGGATGAGTGTGAGAAATGGAAGAGTATGCCAGAGAAGGAGTTTATGGCCAAATATGGTGATGAAGTGCATGCAGAATACAAGCTACCTATGCCAGACGAATTGGAATGACTTGAGCAACAGGATGATGAGGATGATGAAGATGAGCCAGATGTATCAGGTGAGGGGTCGGGAGATGAGGGCTCAGGTGATGAATGAGATATGGGTGTTGTTTAATACATATTCTGGTTAATGGTGGTAATTGATTTACTTCCCTCTTTATATTCATGCTTGCCAAGTCACTTAATGTATTTCAAGTTAATACCATCTTTTCTATTTATCCAAAGCTATTGTTACAATCTGAGACACATGAGAGACAGATGTAGGGCAAAATGGATGTGGGGAAAATCTACAACCTGATGAAAGACAACTGTTGTGATCTGAGACAGGATGTAGGCTAAGGCAGATAAAGGGAAAATCTATGACCTGACAAAAGACAACCGCACGAGTAGAGCACAATATGCACACAGAGCAAGTGAGCCATGCGGCAACATACAAGGGGGGAACAGACTTGGCTTCAGTGAGCTGTGCCTCCCTGTGCTTATGTGTGTCCACAACTTCAAGGGGTGTTGTGCATGAGATGAGCAAGCCAAGAACTGATGCATGGGATTACGAGTTGCAATTTGGTGTTAATCAAGTGCGATTATCAGACTAAGCTATTACAAACAATACTATAGACTTAAATATGCAGAAACAGAACATAGGTAGTATGCTAAAGATAGTGCAGAACAGAATAAGGAAGTAGAAGTGGAACAAGATTTCAAGTTGGAAAGAAGTCAGAACAGGAAAATGAAGCATAGAATGAAGGCATAATTGTGGTTATAACAGCTATTTACACATTGCCAGGGATGCAAAATTATCAGTGCCCTCTGTTGGGAGCCCAACATACAACCAGGACCTTCCTGCCAATACCATAAGTGCCTGCTGGCCACTGGACAGTTGTGACATGAGTGATAATATGGACAGCTCAATAGGTTGTTAGAGGGGAGTGCATCAACAATTCATACCATAAATCCAGGGCCTCTCCTCTTGCATAGATAGTGATTGATGTGAGCAGACTCTTATAAAGGTGTGCATTATTCCCTCCAGCAGAAGTCTCCAAATGTTTTGAATGAATCCTGTATCATGAGCCTGTGTCAATGGATTGTAGAACTTTATAGCACTGTTTCCTTTATGTGACTTTTCACAACTGAATGTGCACTCATCATGGTGCACCTGCAAAAGATGCTGGGCTTGTGGAGGGAGAATAATGGCATTTGGCAGATGGGGAAGATCAGAGTAAGCTTGGTATGGTCTTCCTGTCTGGTGAAGATAATTAGAGCAGATTGTTATAATCTACTTCAAGAAGGCAAGGTGCCTTAGCTAGAATATTTGCCACTTCTGCAGGCTGGAGAGGTACTGGATGGTCATCCATGGCCATGTCTGCTGGCTCAAGAATATCACATAATTCTTTTAAATGATCTTTACTGTGCAGTAAAGCATCTACATGCTACACATACTTGACGACTCATCTGATGAAGCATTGTAAGATCTAAATCACCTGATTTTGGTATTAGCTATCAATTGTTGAGCAAAATAATTGAAACACATACGGAGATGATAATTGGTGTTCATTTTTTGCAACTTTCCATTCATTTGTTCACCTGGAAACTCACTAAAAGAAGCCAAAGGACCCCAATATTTGAGAAGAGCACCATTATGCATTGCATAATAATGGTTTGGCTTGGATGGACAATGTGGAAAAAGTTGTTGAATAGCAGTTCAATATTGAATATAATGCTGAGTATAGGCATCAGCATCAGCATTGGAGGTTTGATATGCAGCTACAATATTTGTTGCTGCAACAACATGATAGAAGCAGTAGAAGTGCTGGTGGTGGAAATTTGTGGCAGTAGTCATGTACCAGAATTCAGGAATAATGAGGGGAAAGATACATGTGAACAGGGTGAGATATTCCTGAGCTTTGAGCTTGCCATAGCTTGGTTCATCAAGATTGGTTGGTGGTCTTTGTATCCATGTTGGAAGAGTGATATCATGAATGCAATTTCTTATTGCTTGTAGCTCAGTTTCTGTGAAGCTAAAAGGCAAAGGGTCAACAAGAATATAGTTATCATCATCATCATCATCAGGGCATGGCACGGGTATGGGTAACACTGTGTGTTTCCAGTCACAGGTATGCATGGGTATGGGTACAGGTATGGGATTGCCATACCCGGGCAACACCATACCCTTTTCCATGGTGTTACGGGTATGTCCAGGTATGCTGGTACCCGGATTTTGGTCAGGTGAGTGATCATCTGTGTTGAGATTTTGACTTTTTAATGATATATCACAGGAAAAACCCCTGTTGTTAAGGGCAAAGCCTCAACCACTCGATCTAGTCGATGTCGTTCAACGAGGTGCTTCCTCGATGAGTCATTCAGCACTAGTCTTACTCGGAGCATCCAACATAAGATAGGTAGTGCACTCTAGCAGGGCTTCTGCGTAGAGTCATTCAGGTTCACGCACTAAGGGGCTTCCTTAGTGGTTTCGAGTAAGTTCATGAGTTGCAAGTAAAGGCTGTAGAATGCCTAGATCTAAACTAAGGACATCCCTACTACAAGTCGCAGTACTTATACTAGTAGGAAGGTCCTTATCATCCAATCGGAAAGGTAGATGTGTATCAGGTATGAATAGAAACAATAAGCCTCATGCCTTGCATGAGGCGTCCGATGTCACAGAGTGCTGCGGTGCAGCATGTCAGGAAGCAATAAGAGATAAGCCTCATGCCTAGCATGAGGCGTCCAATGTCATGGATCCAATGTCAAGGATCCAATGTCAAGGACATGCTGCACCGCAGCATGTCGATCGTGAGAGTCCGACGTCACGGACCTCATGTCAAGAAGCTGTCGTATCACAGCATGTGTGGGAGTGGGTTTGGGTGCATGGAGTCACCATGCGTCAAGGGTGCCTTCCACGGGAAGGGGATCAAATGCATGCAGTCGGCATGCGTCGTGTGTGTATCTGATGTCAAGGACATGCCCTAGGCATGAATCAAGGGGTGTCTCCTGTCTGGAGGAGATCATCGGGTGCATCGGGTTCCATGAGTTACAGGGAAAATTGTAACATTACCCCCTCGCTATGGTCGAAAGTTCCACACTTCGACCTAAATCTTCATCTCTCCTTCGTGGTCTGATCGGGCGTGGTCTGGTTATGTGGGTATGTCGGGGTCGAGGGGTACGATGGAGGAATAATTCATGTCTGAACTCGGACCATGATCGGGTTCTTCTGGTTCGTGCTGCCCTAGGTAGTGGTGTCAAGGAGTCGGTAGTATTGTTGAAAGGGGGGCGTTGCAGGATGGCAAATTCAATGTCTGTGATCGGGGGTTCGGGTTCTGTTCGGAAGATGGTGTAGAGGCAAAATGCAAAGGTTAGGGCTGCCGCTGCAGCCAGGGTTGTGCCAACGATGATGGCGAGGATTGTAATCCCTGTGAGCATGGGTCTGTCTTGTCATGCCATCGTCTTGAGCTCTGCCTTTTAAATCCTTCCATATGGTTCTCATGTCATGTTTCCCATTGCGTCATCATCAAAATCATGGTATCCGGAGTTAAAGAAGAGCTGCTGTCTCTGCTCGGCTTCTCTTTGATTGGTCTCTCGATCTTTCTGAGGTTTCTCCGGGCAATTCATCCTGTAGTGTCTGGGGCCTCGCTGTTTGCAATACCTGCAAATGTATCATTGGCAAATCAGGCTGAAGTGGCCTATCTGTTGGCAGATGAAACATCTAGCAGTCTCATGTGTGGGGGAGACCAAGGCGGTTGGGTGGTCTTCGGTTCGGGTTTGGGGGTGGTCAGATCAATTATTTTGGGTGCCCTAGGCACAATCTTCGGGTTCTTCATAGAACAGGAGGAGCCTCCAGAGGGAGCTCGTCATTTGTCTCTGTTGCTCTGCTCGCTGAATGGTGAGAGCGAGGTCGGTGGTCGTCTGTGTTGACCTAAAGGGGTGTGAGGTCTCTCCTCAGCTGTTCTCAGTCTGTCTGACCATGGTGCAATCATTTCCTGGATCGCCTGCTCGATCCCTAGGGCGTCTGCATCGTTCATTGCTTCTTCTAGATTTCATTCCATCTGTTCAATAGTGCTCGCATAGTAGAGGCACATCCTGGCTAGATGGTATTTTGGTGGATCGTGGGTGAGGTGAATGCGAAGGGCGTCAGCATTCAATCAGTTTCATAGGTATTCTCAGGTAAATCGTCGTTCGACAGGCATATTGGGGAGTGTCATTGTGGAAAGAGAGGGGGTTTTTGGGTTTCCATCAGAGGTGGTACCTCTTCTTATATGCCGTCAGGATCTCGGGGGCATTCTTTAGGTTTGATTTGGGTTCCCATGTGTTTTTGGATGTCGGGTAGCCAACCCATTTCACGAGGTAACGGCATGTCTTGCCGTGCTTCTTGTGTGCGATGATCGCTTCCACCTTGTATTTGTTTTCTCCTTCCACGAGGTCGGGTGGTGGAGTCAGGAAGTTTCATCCATGAGTGTCGTTCTCATGGTATCGCGTGAGTAAAGCCGCATGGAATACCGGGTGGATCTTCCATCCCGGTGGCAGTTTCAATTGGTATGTCGTTCTCGACAAGGCATCTTCAATCACAAAGGGCCCTTCTCATTTTGGCGCCAGTTTTCTCATTGGGTAGCCAATCTTCAGGTTCTTGGAGTCAAGCCATACTTGTTCTCCAACCTTGAACGGTTTGTATCGCCCTTTTGTTCGGGCAGCCATAGCCTGTCTGGCTAGTTCATGTGCAGCAAGAGCTTCCCTTCTCGCAGAGAGAAGTTCTTGGATTCTCTGTTCGGTGGCCGGCATGTTCATCTTTTCGTATGGGGTGGGGATAGCGCGTGGTTGATATCCCATCATCAAGTAAAACGGCGAATGTTTTACTGTGGAGTGCGTCTTCTGATTATGCGCAAATTCTGCCATTGGGAGATAACACTCCCAATCTTCTGGTTTGTTCGAACAGAACATGCAGAGGTAAACCTCTAGTTCTTGGTTTACTCGCTCCGTTTCTCCGTCGGTCTGGGGGTGATAGGCGGTGCTCATGGATAGCTTGATTCCGAGCAGTCGTCCGAGTTCTTGGAAGAGTTTGGATGCAAATTGAGGGTCTCTGTCTGAGATGATTCTTCCGGGGAGTCCAAATCTTGTGTACACATGGCGCAGGTAGAGGTCTGCAGCGCCAAGTGCATCAATCGTTTTCGTGCAAGGGATAAAAATTACCCCCTTCGTTAGACCATGGTCTACCACGACCATGATTGAGTCAAATCCATTTATTATGGGCAGGTCTGTAATAAAATCTGTTGTTACCAGCTCAAATGGTTTGCTGGCATCGGATGAAATCGGTGTTGGTGGTGGGGTCGTCGGGTGGGTGTTGATCTTTATTTGCTGGCACTTTGCGCAGCCTTCAACATATTTCTTTATGAAGTTGGCCATTCCTGGCCACCAGTAGTCTCGTTGGATCAGTTCAATTGTTTGCCATTGTCCAGGGTGTCCTGTCGTGATGCTATCATGGTATTTCCATATGATTGCTCGGCGGAGGGTTTCATCCTGTGGCACATAGCACCTGTCTTTGAAAAAGAGCAGGCTGTCTTCGAATTTCCAGTCCTCCAATGCAGACTTGATTGGGGGAGTTCTGTTGTTCTTCAGGGCTCGTAAAGCTTCATTTATGAGGTCGTCCTTCATTATTGCTGAGACCAGGGCTCCCTGGAGCTCAGTGTCAATCGTTTTGATGAACAGTTCATAAGTGAGGATGGTCTTGTCCTCGTTATCGGTGTCTTCTTTGGCTATGTGATCTGCTCTCCTCGATAGGGCGTCAGATTGTACCATCTGTGATCCCGGTATGTGTTGTAGCTTCAGGTCAAATTGTGACAGGTAGATGGCCCATCTAGCCTGTCGTCAGTTTAGTTTCTGTGGCTGACGGAAGTACGTCAGGTTCTTGTGATCGGACAGTACCGTCATGGGGAACGGTGTCCCCTGCAGGTAGGGTCTCCATGTCTCCAGTGCTCGGATCACTCCCAATAGTTCTTGGTCATATATCTCGTAATTTCATTCCACTTCGTTGAAAGAATGCGAGATATAGCCGCATGGGTGCCAGTCTCCATTGGCATCCTGTTGTCTGAGTACTGCACCTGTCGCAAATTTCGAGGCATCAGATTCCACCACAAATGGTTTCATTGCATCTGGCATCAGCAGTACTGGGGTTTCGTTGAACTTCCTTTTTAGCGCATCAAACGACTGCTGGCAGTCGTTCGTCCATTCGAATTTTTGGTTCTTCTTTGTTAAATCATTCAGCGGTCTAGCCAGATCCGCGAAGTGTCCGATGAATCTTCGATAGAAGTTCCCGAATCCTAGGAAGGATCTTACGTCCTTCACTGTCCTTGGCGTGGGCCAGTCCTTGATCCCAGCCAGTTTCGTGTTGTCCATTGCAAGTTCATTGGGTCTGATGATCATGCCCAAGAACTCGACTTCCTGTACACTGAATCTGCACTTCTCTATTTTCAGGTAGAGATCGCATTGTTGTAGTCGTTCGAGGACCCTTTTGGTCCTTATCCGGTGTTCTTCTTCCGTCTTCGAGAAGATCAGGATGTCGTCCATATAGATGACGAGCCATCCTTCATCTAGCATATCTCAGAAGAGATCGTTCATCATCACCTGGAATGTTGCCGGTGAGTTGCACAGCCCAAAGAACATCACCATTGGCTTGAATAGCGCTTGGTTAGTCTTGAATGCTGCCTTCCACTCGTCTCCTTTCTTTATCCATACGTTATGATATCCCCATCGAATATCAAGTTTCTTGAAAAATCTTGCTCCCTTCAGCTTGTCCAAGAGGTCTCTGATCAGTGGCAGGGGGTAGTTGTTCCGGATCGTTCCTTCATTCAGATAGCAATAGTCTTGGCAAGGTTGTAGAGTGTCGGAGTCCTTCTTCGACATGAAGAAGACTGGGGATGCCATGGGTGATTTCGATGGTCAGATGTATCCTTTCTCCAGGTTTTCATCAAGAAACTCATTGAGTTTCTCTTGTTCTTTCGGTGTCAATGGGTAGACTTTGCAATCTTTTGGTACAAAGCCTTCCTTCAAGTCAATTGCATGATCCCACGGTCTTGATTCCAGGAATCATTCAGATGCGGCCTTTTTGAATACCTGTCTGTATTTCTGGTATTCTGGTGGCAGCAAGTTGTCCAGGGTCTGTTGGCTAGTCTCCTTTCCCTCCTCTTGTTCATGTGCCAGTCGTTGAGATATGGATGTCTTTGCTCTGATCCATATGTCGGAGTTGAGTAGGTATCGTGGGGAGCCCTTCCCTTTCATGAGTCTGGGGATGGTGTTCATCTTTCGGATGTATTTGTGTGTCAGCTCCCAATGTTCTTCCATCAGGGGCAATTCTATGGCTGGTCCGAATAGGCCGATGACTGGTTCGCCTCGTACGTATGCAATTAGTATTGAGTCATCCTCAATCATATCTCGTTCAGGGGTCGGTTCCATTGCTCATATTTCCATGCCGGTGTCTGCCAGTAGTTCTTCATCGGGTACCTCTTCGATCTTTACCTGAGGGGGGGTCTCCCTGTGCATAGGTATTTCAGCGTTGATGGTACCGTGATCTGGAGTCCTATAATTGTGGGTCGGGGTAGTCTGTTGTCGAGGGTAGTTTATTCTGTTTTGTAGTGTCATTTTCACATTCCTTTTGCCGGTGCTTCCCTCCCCTGTGGAGGTTAGCAATTCCTTCATCTTTTGCACAATTTGTTGTGCCCTGTCGCATTCTTTGTTTTTGCCTTTTTCCAGTTGTTTCTTCTTCTGGTTTTCTTGGGTCTTGGCGACAGCACGTTGTGCTGCTTCAAGGCCTCTGGCTCGTTTAGGGGTGTTGCTGCTCCTGGTCTTTGCGACAGCTATCTGGGCAGAATCCAGTTCCTTGGCTTTCTTCTCGGAAAGCCTTTCCTTCGTTTTTGCCACGGCCAATCGGGCTCGGGCAAGGCTCCTCTCTTTTTCTTCAGCAAGCCTTTCTCTCACTTTTGCCATGGCTAGTCATGCTCGGGCAAGGTTTCTCTCCTTCTCTTCGGAGAGTCTTTTTTTTTGTTTTGGCCACAATGTGTCAAATTCATGCCATTCTGTCATTTGGTGCCTCCCTTTTGGCGTCTACCCTAGGAAGGTTTAGGGTGTTCGGGAGGGCCCGTTCAGCTCTTTTTGTCTTTTCCAAGATTTGTTTGATTTGAGCCCATCGTTCTTCATCTCGGAACTCAAAGGTTCCCTTCTTCCAATTGATGATCGGGTTTATCTCCCGCAGCCATGGCAGGCCCAGGATTACTGATTCTTTGCCTAGTCCGGCGACTAGGTATTCTATGGGGTAGCTTCTTCCGTTGATGTGGAGTCTTCCTTTCATGCATCTGGTGATCGTTCCCTGCTTGTTCAGGGTCCCGTCTACATTCATGGCCCGGATGGTGCGGCCTAAGGGATATGTTCTGATCCCTTCTCGTTTGATGAAGTTTGAGTCAATAAAGACTCCTCCTGCTCCAGAGTCGAGGAGCGCGTTTGTTGCAACATCTTTCCCGTTGTCTGACTCAGCTACCCAAATAGACAGGTGCATAGATTGTCTATTCATGGTAGCTAAGAGTACAGACCCTAGGGAGACTACAGCAGTGACTGGCGTCGTATCAGGCCGCTGTTCTAAAAACCCGATTCCTCCATGAGGTTGAGGGCTCGTTCCTTTTCTTCTTCATCTAGTTCATCCAGCATCGTGCGGATCTTCTGGTAGGTGTCCACCCCAGTCTTCTTCTGGGTGAAGCGGTTTCGGTAGGGAGGGGGCACTGACCCCATCTGAGTGGGGTTCTTTCCATCCCTGTGGTTGGATGATCAGTGTCCCGGTTGGTGGCAGATGAAACACAATCCCTTCCGGAGGTGTTCCACGCGTTCTTGGTTCGTTAGTCGGTTGATGTCAAGAGAGGGCTGTCCTTTCTTTGTTGTTTCGTTTGTCTTCTGGTTTTGCCTGGTCTTTCCCAGGATTGCCATGGCCCATTTCCATTGGCCTTCATATTTCAAAGCTGCCTTTATCCAGCCTTCGAGAGTGTTGGGCACTGTCTCCATTGTGTGTACCCTCTTCAGTAACTCGGGATGCAGTCCATCCATGAAGTACTCGATCATGGCTGCATCTTCGGTGATTCCTGTGCTGTCTTTCAGGATGCAGAAGTTCACCACATATTCTTTGAGGTTCCCTGAACCTTGTTTGAGATTCTTAATCTCTGTCTTTGCCGTTCCGGCGTCATCGATCGGTGAGAAGGCCTCTAGGACCTTCTGTCGGAAGTCTGCGTATTCACCTAGTCCCTCGGACTGGTTCTGGTTGACAAATGCCTGTGCCCAGGCATCTGCTGTCCCTCCATTCATGAAGGACAGCATGAAGATAATCTTCTTGTCGTTCGTGTCATAGACCTGGTCATTGATTCGCAGGTACAGGTCTATCTCCTGCAGGAACTTGGCAGTCTTGGTCCGCTCTCCTGAGAAGTCTGTTGGTGATCAGATTTGAATGTCCTTCACGGACGTCATCGGTGTGGTTGTGGGTTCGGACATCTCGTTGTGGAGGTTGTCGGTTTCGTCTATTAGGAAGCGGGTGGATGTTTCGGGTGGGGGTGTGTGTGGTTGTTCAAAGTCTTCGTCGGTGAGGAAATCTCCTCTTTGTCTGTCGGTTGATCCGTAGAACCAATGCTGTGCTGGGGTCGAGTAACGGACTAGTCTTCCATTGTATCGGTACCAAGATGAACCTGACTGTGGTTCCGCTTCTCTTGGTGGTCGGTCTAGGGTTTGTCTAGACCTGGGTCACTGTGGTGTGTATTGAGACATATTGCCTACACCTAGGTAGGTGGGCTAGCAGATAGTTTAGATCTTATGTTAAGGGCAAAGCCTCAACCACTCGATCTAGTTGATGTCGTTCAACAAGGTGCTTCCTCGACGAGTCATTTGGCACTAGTCTTACTCGGAGCATCCGACATAAGATAGGTAGTGCACTCTAGCAGGGCTTCTGCGTAGAGTCGTTCAGGTTCACGCACTAAGGGGCTTCCTTAGTGGTTTCAAGTAAGTTCGTGAGTTGCAAGTTAAGGCTGTAGAATGCCTAGATCTAAACTAAGGACATCCCTACTACAAGTCGCAGCACTTATACTAGTAGGAAGGTCCTTATCGTCCAATCGGAAAGGTAGATGTGTATCAGGTATGAATAGAAACAATAAGCCTCATGCCTTGCATGAGGCGTCCGATGTCATGGAGTGCTGCGGCACAGCATGTCAGGAAGCAATAAGAGATAAGCCTCATGCCTAGCATGAGGCGTCCGATGTCACGGATCCAATGTCAAGGACATGCTGCAGCGCAGCATGTTGATCGTGAGAGTCCAATGTCACGGACCTCATGTCAAGAAGCTGTCATATCACAGCATGTGTGGGAGTGGGTTCGGGTGCATGGAGTCACCATGCGTCAAGGGTGCCTTCCATGGGAAGGGGATCGAATGCATGCAGTCAGCATGCGTCGTGTGTGTATCTGATGTCAAGGACATGCCCTAGGCATGAATCCAGGGGTGCCTCCTGTCTGGAGGAGATCATCGGGTGTGTCGGGTTCCATGAGTTACAAGGAAAATTGTAACACCTGTGATGAGATGCAAACATCTTTTTCTATCAAATATCATGAAAAATAACAGTAAAAAATGCAGGGGTACTTTTTGATGACATATTGCAGGAAAACCTGTGAGAAGATGCAACATCTTTTTCAGCAATTTCCTATCAAATATAATGAAAAATATCAATATCCGCGAATAACCACGGGTAACCCGCAAAAACCCGTGGTAACACCATACCCCTACCTGTGTGGGGACAGTGTTCATGGGTCTGGGTACAGGTATAAGAAAATATACCCGAGGGTTACCTGTGCCATGCCCTAATCATCATCATCATCATAATTGAAGCCATATGCATAGGGATTTGTGTGGCTCTGTGTGGTTGTAGGTGTTGATGATGAGGATGAGTTCGATAATTCAGAAGAAGATGGTGAGGGAGACATAGGTGGTGGTGTATGGTGCATTGCCATCGCAGCCTCAAGATTATGTTTAGCTGCTTCTTGAAAAAGGTCATCCAATTCTTCAGCAGAATCTGATACATCTGCCTCACTCCACTGCTCATCCTTTTCCACCTCTTTAACTTTTTGGCTTTCATCCTCATCCCATCCAATTCCCCAGAGTGCACAAAGATGATGCTGTAAAACACCCTCAAGCCAGTTATGCATAAAACCTAGTACAACATGTTTGACTGGATCCCAATATGGAAGATTATGCAGTGGAGTCCATCACACACCAGTTGTCTTTTGCAGAGCATTTTGACCAGCTTTGGTTGTCTGATGCAACCATGCCTCTGCCTGTGCTCACACCTGTGCACCATTATGGAGTTCCCAAGATTGAATATTGAGATCCTCTAGCTAATCACTGGTGCAGAGGCAGAAAGAACAGAACATTGTAGCACCATGTCCCAAAAAGCCAGTAGCCTTGCAACTTCCCTCAAGACCAGCAATCACAGGTGCAATTTTTGCTTTCACAGAGATGCCATCAGGATGTCTAGATGTTGGCAAATTTTGGCCTGGTGCAGCACCATACTTGGCAACAGATTTAATAACAGGTTCAAGCAGACAAGAGATGGCTGTGGGGTCAGGAAGATGTGGAGGAGGTGTGAGACCAACAATAAATGTATTCTCAAATTGATACCAAAGATGAAAAGGTAAGTTCAAGCAATAAAGCAGGATTGCTCCACAAGACACTTTTTTTGCCTATATATAAAATAAGCTGTGTCATAGTCTATGCAGAATTTGTTAATAACTTACCAGCAATCTTATTGGTATAAGGATTGAACCAATCAATATAGATTCCAAATATTAAATGATAAGGAGACTGTAGAAAACCCTGCAAGTCATCCCAAGCAGGACTATCCTGGATATCATTCATAGTGGCACCAAAGGTAGCTGGTATATGGTTTCTGTGGTGGTTGAAAGCCTCATGAAGGCTGTCTTCAATGACCTTGGAAGATAAAAAGAACTGAAGCCAAGAATCAAAGGATTGTGTAGTGTATAGATGACATGGGACCCATTTAGGCCCATTTGGAGTATTCTGAGTTGTCCAGAGTTTTGTGTTACAAGATTGTGATCTTGGGGATGCCTTCCACTGACATTGCCAAGGAATAGGATGAGAAAAGAGGGAAAAGCACTTGGGGCAGCATGCTGTCCAAATGATTTCTGGCTCTGAGCAGTGAAGCCAATATGCTGTATGGACATCATGAGGAAGTTTGATGTTTGGAAGCTTGACATTGAGTCCAGATGATGAAAGAGCAACCTTGACAATAGAGAGAGTCACATAAATAATAAGTTGAAGTCCTTGTAGAATTTTGTTGGTGATAGAATGACTCACACCAGCTCTATTGTGGAGCCAGATGACAAGGAGGCAGATCATCTTTGTGATACGTACTGTAGAAAAGTTGATATCTGCATAGTTACTATTAGTCTTGATCTAACAATAACAATGTAGCACTTACCTGTGGGAGAATTAGAAGCTCTAGAATGTTTTGGTGATGGGCTTGGGGATGATGATTGCCGCTTCCCCTTTGCCAGTTGTGAAACAGGCCATTTATCCTGTTTCTCATGCTTCAAACAGGTAGAACCATCAACATACTGTCCTGGCTGTTCAAGACCATTGATGAAGATGGTTTTTGTGCTACAAATTGTGCAGTTACATATGACTGGAGGCATGGTAAACTTGGTGAAGCCTCAGTGAAGGAAAAAGAGGGGAAAGAATGACAGCTGTTTTGGACCATTTTAATAGAAACATCAAAATTGGTTGCTATTGTAACTGATGTACATCCTCTAACCATCCCATGCAACAGTCTGATGCCTGTCACCATAGTCACTATCATGAACCTATTGATTTAAACAGATATTTATTTGTAAAAGGAAGCATCAATCCAAGTGCTCAATTTGGTAGGATTATGTAATAAGGTGCAAGCTCCAGTCAACCATGAGTCAACCGTAAGTCAACTACGAGTCAACCATGAGTCAACTGCCTCAGAACTTGCCCGTTGTGTAAGTTGTTTTGTTTGGATGACTTTCCAGCATTTTATGGTGCTATTATTAGGGAATGAGAATGTCAATCCCTGCACCATCACTACCATAGTTTGTGGGGGCTCAAGTAGGGTACTAGAACATGTTTTAATGCCCAACATCACTTGTCCAGTTGGGCCATGGCTATGCCTGGCATGAATGAGTCCTCACTTCATGGACTTTCTTTTCTTTAGTCTGCAATTATTTTCAACTGACTCCCATCGTGCCACTGAAAAGATGCATAGGATACCAAGACAAACAGGAAGGCAAGGCTCAAACAAAGTTAAGTAGGATGGAATTGGACGAAAGATGAAATGAGCCATGAAAACACCTTCCTGTCTTCTTAGATTAGTCTTTAGAAAAACTCACCTATCCCAATTGTATGCACTATTTTTGGCTACCAAGATTGATGATGACATAAGCAGCAAATAAACTCGTTTAGTTACCGGAGATGACGTCTATGCTTTTCGGACCTCCTGGTCGATCAGCATTAATTGGTGTTCTCGTAAAATCTTTGTAGTATCACCTTGACTTCAGATGTTGAATTTTAACCTATTCCTTAACTCAAAAATTTTTTAAAGTGCCCTGAACAGCCAAGCTCTACAAGGACAGCCCATTTGACCAGGATTATGCTTCCTGAGACAATAAAACTACCATGGAACAGTGATGATACTTGACCAGGAAACCCAAACAAAACCCACAATAAGGGCTTGAATGGTATATAATGCTAGTTAGAGGAAGGTTGCAAGGTGGTACTAAATATCACCGCTGTTACCCAAAGCTATGAAAATGACTCTAGAGGGTGTCTGATGAAGTTCAATGAGGTTCGAGAGTATTCAAAGTGCTACAAAGGTGTTCGAGAGAAGTTCAATAAAGATTGAACATGTACAAAGTGCTGCGACGATGTTCGAGGGAAGTTCAATGAAATTCAGGAGTGTACGAAGAGGTGCGATGATGTTCAAAGAAGTTCGAAGAGGTGCAAGGATGTTCAAAGAAGTTCGAAGGGCTTTATAGAAGATGAGGATGTTTTCGACAATGGCTGAGGATAGACTATAGGGATGTAGAAAGGCATCAAGAGGGGATAGACAATATGCGATAGTTTTGAGAAGCTAGTACGAGGAGTTCAAGGAAATTTGGTGTAAAACACTGAACTTCAAGACTAAGTCAAGACACTTGGACTCAAGAGAATGGCTCTTAAATCAGATGATTGGTGTGAGAGGACAATGTATTCTGTTCTTCTAAGTAGCTAGTACAAGGCTATATATGTTTGGGAGAAGTGATACTAAAAAGGAAATAAAACATGAGGAATACATGAGGCAAGATATAAAACAATAGAGAATCTTTGAAAATCATAGAATAAATGAAAGAAGATGAGAAGGGAAATGTATAGAATCATGATTTATCATGGGTACCTGTCCCCATTGATCCAATATATCATCAAGATGTCAAAGTGCCACAATCGCATCCTAAAATCCCATTGTTGTGTCTCCTTGTGTCCAGTGGTGCTCAATATGCAATGCACTAACTCTTACAAGGTGTGCTGCATGTATCTGAAGGGCAGTGCAATAGGTGTATGGCGGCCGAAGGCATTCAAAGTGCTGCAAAGTTATTTGAAGTCATTCAAAGTTGTTCGAGATCGTTCAAAGCCATTCGAGATCGTTCAAAATTGTTCAAAATTGTTTGAAGTAGTTTCGGAGTGGTGTTGTGGGGTTCATAGGGGTTGGGAGCATGCATGTTGATGTGTCGATGCCTCTGGAGATGTTCCCAGAGCTTAGAGCGCACAGTGGACCTATCATCCTCCCCCTCACTGAAATCCTGACTGTCCCAGTCAGCCGATTGGAGTCACGTGCGACCTGCATGATCATGTTGAAATTGTAAACAAAACTCAAAAAACTTCTCGTTCTGCTTTGTCACCTCTTAAACCTTTGACACTATATCTCATCATGTCTCTTCTCGCCGAACTCAACACCGAAGTCCTCAAATATGCCAAATCGATGCCCAATTGTGGTGTTGCTGAAGACCTCGACTTTGAAGTGTGGGGGAAAGGTTTTTGTGAGAAGATGGTAAGTTTCTGATTCCCATTTCATATTTGGATTCTAATATGATATGTTCAGGTGGAATACGACGAACTGGGGGACAATTTGGGTGAAGAGCATGACTTGACTAGGCAACAGGTCATCAAAGAGGTTTTTGAGCTGTTCAAACTGATGGCTCGATGCGAATGGCTTTTGTGGGGTGGGGACTTCTTGTTTGCAGATCTGAGTGAGCAGGTAGAGCGAGAGCAAAGGGAAGATGAAGCAAGATGAGTTCGGGAGGAGGAGGAGGCTCACAGGGTGGAGGAAGATGCGAAGAAGGCAAAGATCGAGGCTTGGAGGGGGGCATTAGGAGACGCTCGAAATGCAGCTCTTGCTGCATTTTGTGCTAAAACTTTGTCAAAGGAGGAACTACAGCAATGAAACATGGAGCTCACAGTGGAAGTGCAAGCGATCGAGAAGCTAGAGGCTGGAGAGGAGGACGAGGAAGAAGATTTGGGAGGGTTGCCAATAATCAGGATTGGGAAGCGGAAGGCAGTGGAGATTGAGGGAGGCGAGGATGAGGAGGACAAGGTAGAGAGCAAGTGGAGGAGGTTCACTGAGGGCAGACTTCTCAACTTCGAAGACCCAGTCAGTTTTTTTGTTTGGCTTCAATGTTTTTTCTGATTGCTAACAATGTCGTAGTGTGATCGATGTGCTAGGATGATATCCCAGCCATCATGCATTGTCAAGGAGGGAGCCCCAAAGTGCACAAAGTGCACTCAGGCAGCACAGGGGTGCTACTGAGAAGGGGTCTTGAGGCAGGGACTTTACAAAGGCAAAGCGGGAAGATTTGGGGTTGCAGAACCAGATTTGCACCCAAAACCAGGTATGAAACTTATTCAATATAATTTTGTAGTGTATGCTAACCTATTTTTGGATCGAAAGTGCCTTGGATTCGTGTATTAGGCCCCATCGCTGACATCGAACTGGTCACAGGCCCTTCAAGACCATTGAAAGAGAAAAAGAGGTTGTCAAAGGGAAAGGCAAAGGCAAAAATGAAAGTATCAGGTGGTTTTGAAGAGAGTGAGGATGTCGATGAGGAAGTCGTGACTTGTCATCGATTCCTGGCGATGAGGTTGGCGGAGTTGAAGGTCGAGATGGAGGTCTTGTGTAGGCAGATAGAAGTGGTGGAGGAGATGTTGGAAGAGTAGAAGATTTTTGTTGTTCTTTCTGTTTTATAATTTTGATTTTTTTGTGAGTCGCGATAAGAAAAGTAAGAAAGAAAAGAAAGAAGAAAGAGAAAAAAAGGAATAAGGGAAAGGCTCAGTAGATCATCATGGCCGAAAAACCCTTTTGGAGTTTGCGCGACCACGCTATAAATATCGCGACTTGTATTGTACACTAAAACAAATCAAGGTCATAGGTAAGTGATCATGAACAAAGAGAAAGGGATAATTATTTGTCTTTGAAGTCCGGAAGGTCTTTGGGAATATCTTTGTTGATGTTTGAAGTGTTCCAAAGTTTTTCGAGACGTTTGGAGTCGATATCAAGGAAGTTCAGCGGCAGGGGAATTGATTTTCATGCAAAATAGGGCAGGAGCCAGAAGGCTGCGACCAGTCGATGAAATACTGATCCATCGAGTTCACAGATGATGTAGGCTCCTCCATAGTTTCGATCAATGACGATGAGGGGTCCTAAATATCGAGGTCGCATCTTGTGATTGAGAGATTTCTCGATTTGCGTGTTGCGAAGTAGGACCAGGTCGCCTTTTTCAAAGTCATAGTCATGCATTGTTTGTTTGTGATTGAGTTTGAAACATTTTGCAGCTTCGAGTCGAGCAGTATAGACTTTCGAATAAGGTCGGATGATCGTTTCTGTAGTGCTATTGCTCTTCGAGCGATGAGATTGGTTGTTGATAAGATAGAATCGGGAGGGGGTTGCAAATATGTTGCTTTGGAGATGTCGAGTGGGATTAGGGGATGTGATCCTGTAATTGTGAAGTAAGGAGAGCAACCCATGCGTCTACGAACTGTAACTTGTTCTGCCCAAAACACTGAGTGTGCTCCAGCTGACTATTTGCTCTGGTCTCCATCGACTGCTTTGAATAACAATTGTCAAATATCAAAGTGAGCTTGTTCAACAATTCTGTTTGCACAAGAGTTGTAGCCGCTAATTCGAATGTGGTTAATATGATATCGTTTTGCAAGGTACTCCAATGCTGCGATGAATGCTGATCCATTATTGCTCACGATTTCATATAGTGAACCCCATCTACAAATGATATCTTCAAAGATCCAGTCCCTGAGGGTTGTGGCATTTTCTCGTCAAAGGTTTCGCCACTCAGGATAAGTCGTTAGTGAACATCAACCTTGTACGATATACTTGAATCCACTCGAGGGAGGCATTTGCATGGTATCGATGTAGACTTTGCCGAATAAAGGTGCGGGTGTGGCGATGGTAGGTGAGATAAGGAGATTTCAAGTTTGTTGTACCTGGCACAGGTGGCAAGTGCAAATATACCATGCGATGTCTGCTTTCATGTTAGGCCACCAGAATCGTAGGGAAATAATGGCTTTCGTCACAAAGACCATTTTGTGTCCAATATCATTGTGAGCTGCACAAATAATTTCAAGATGATGTTTGGGAATTGTGATGATTTCATGAGCTCCATGCGAGTCCTTCCTCCAAAGTTTACTGCAATCTAAGAAGAATTTGGTGCAATATCAAATGAAGGTAGCATATTTGGAATCTGATAAATCTGGAGGTCGTACCAAATCCTCTCACCATTTTCAAACACAAATTAATCTTTCATCTTCCTTTTTCACATTGTTTATTTGTGGGACATTGTCATAGGTCAGATCCTCCCCCTTACTGAGATCTGAGGAGAGGGAGAGTGTCAAAACTCAATAGGAAGTGAAGGGTCGAGTTGTAATGGGATTGATTTGGTGTACAAAACCATGAAGATGGTCAATCCAGTGTCTGAAATTGTTTTTGCTATCGAACTGGTCATCTTTATCTTGTGGAGGATGTCTCGAAAGTCCATCTGGACCATGATGTGTTAAGGGCAAAGCCTCAACCACTCGATCTAGTCAATGTTGTTGATGAGGTGCTTCCTCGACAAGTCGTTTGGCACTAGTCTTACTCGGAGCGTCTGATGTAAGAGAGATAGTGCACTCTAGCAGGCCTTCTGCGTAGAGTCGTTCAGGTTCATGCACTAAGGGGCTTCCTTAGTGGTTTCGAGTAAGTTCGCGAGTTCACAAGTTAAGGCTGTAGATTGCCTAGATCTAAACTAAGGACATCCCTACTACAAATTGCAGTACTTATACTACGAGGGAGGTCCTTATTGTCCAATCGGAAAGATAGATGCATATCAAGTAAGAATAGAAACAATAGGCCTCATGCCTTGCATGAGGTGTCCGATGTCACAGAGTGCTGCGGCACAGCATGTCAGGAAACAATAAGAGATAAGCCTCATGCCTAGCATGAGGCATCTGATGTCATGGATCCAATGTCAAGGATCCAATGTCAAGGACATGCTGCGGCACAGCATGTCGATCGTGAGAGTCCGACGTCACGGACCTCATGTCAAGAAGCTGTTGTATCACAGCATGTGTGGGAGTGGGTTCGGGTGCATGGAGTCACCATGCGTCAAGGGTGCCTTCCATGGGAAGGGGATCGAATGCATACAGTCGGCATGCATTGTGTGTGTGTCTGGTGCCAAGGACATGCTCTAGGCATGAATCAAGGGGTGCCTCCTGTCTGGAGAGGATCGTTGGGTGCGTCGGGTTCCATGAGTTACAAGGAAAATTGTAACATTACCCCCTCGCTATTGTCGAAAGTTCCACACTTTGACCTAAATCTTCATCTCTCCTTCGTGGTCTGATCAGGCGTGGTCTGGATATGTGGGTAGGTCGGGGTCGAGGGGTACGATGGAGGAATAATTCATGTCCGAACTTGGACCATGATCGGGTTCTTCTGGTTCGTGCTGCTCTAGGTAGCGGTGTCAAGGAGTCAGTAGTATTGTTGAAAGGGGGGTGTTGCAGGATGGCAAATTCAACACCTGTAATCGGGGGTTTGGGTTCTTTTCGGAAGATGGCGTAGAGGCAGAATGCGAAGGTTAGGGCTGCCGCTGCAGCCAGGGTCGTGCCAACGATGATGGTGAGGATCGTAATCCCTGTGAGCATGGGTCTGTCTTGTCATGCCATCATCTTGAGCTCTGCCTTTTAAATCCTTCCATATGGCTCCCCTGTCATGTTTCCCATCGCATCGTCATCAAAATCATTGTATCCAGAGTTAAAGAAGAGCCGCTGTCTGTGTTCGGCTTCTCTTTGATCAGTCTCTCGATCTTTCCGAGGTTTCTCTGGGCAGTTCATCCTATAGTGTCCGGGGCCTCGCTGTTTGCAATACTTGCAAACGTATCGTTGGCAAATCAGGCGGAAGTGGCCTATCTGTTGGCAGATGAAACATCTAGCATGTCTCATGTGTAGGGGAGACCAAGGCGGTTGGGTGGTCTTCGGTTCAGGTTCAGGGGTGGTCAGATCAATTATTTCGGGTGCCCTAGGCACAATCTTCGGGTTCTTCATAGAACAGGAGGAGCCTCCAGAGGGAGCTCGTCGTTTGTCTCTGTTGCTCTGCTCGCTGAATGGTGAGAGCGAGGTCGGTGGTCGTCTGTGTCGACCTAAAGGGGTGTGAGGTCTCTCCTCAGCTGTTCTCAGTCTGTCTGACTGCGATGCAATCATTTCCTGGATCGTTTGCTCGATCCCCAGGGTGTCTGCATCGTTCATTGCTTCTTCTAGATTTCGTTCCATCTGTTCAATAGTGCTCGCATAGTAGAAGCACATCCTGGCTAGATGGTATTTCGGTGGATCGTGGGCGAGGTGAACGTGAAGGGCGTCAGCGTTCAATCAGTTTCGTAGGTATTCTCGGGTAAATCGTCGTTCAGCAGGCATATTGCAGAGTGTTGTTGTGGGAAGAGAGGGGGGGTTTTTGGGTTTCCATCAGAGGTGGTACCTCTTCTTATATGCACTCAGGATCTTGGGGGCATTCTTTAGGTTTGATTCAGGTTCCCATGTGTTTTCGGATGTCGGGTAGTCAACCCATTTCATGAGGTAATGGCGTGTCTTGCCATGCTTTTTGTGTGTGATGATCGCTTCCACCTCGTATTCGTTCTCTCCTTCCACGAGTTTGGGTGGTGGAGTCAGGAAGTTTCGTCCATGAGTGTCATTCTCATGGTATCGCATGAGTAAAGCCGCATGGAATACCGGGTGGATCTTCCATCCCGGTGGCAGTTTCAATCGGTATGTCGTTCTCAACAAGGCGTCTTCAATCACGAAGGGCCCTTCTCATTTTGGCGCCAGTTTTCTCGATGGGTAGCCAATCTTCAGGTTCTTGGAGTCAAGCCATACTCGTTCTCCAACCTTGAACGGTTTGTATCGCCCTTTCGTTCAGGCAGCCATAGCCTGTCTGGCTAGTTTGTGTGCAGCAAGAGCTTCCCTTCTCGCAGAGAGAAGTTCTTGGATTCTCTGTTTGGCGGCCGGCACGTTCGTTTTTTCATAAGGGGTGGGGATAGCGCGTGGTTGATATCCCATCATCAAGTAAAACGGCGAGTGTTTTACTGCGGAGTGCGTCTTCTGGTTGTGCGCGAATTCTGCCATTGGGAGATAACACTCCCAATCTTTGGGTTTGTTCGAACAGAACATGCGGAGGTAAACCTCTAGCTCTTGGTTTACTCACTCCGTTTCTCCGTCAGTCTGGGGGTGATAGGCAGTGCTCATGGATAGCTTAATCCCGAGCAATCGTCCGAGTTCTTGGAAGAGTTTGGATGCGAATCGAGGGTCTCTGTCTGAGATGATTCTTCCGGGGAGTCCAAATCTGGTGTACACATGGCGCATGTAAAGGTCTGCAGCGCCAAGTGCATTGATCGTCTTCATGCAAGGGATAAAAATTACCCCCTTTGTAAGACCATGGTCTACCACAACCATGATTGAGTCAAATCCGTTTATCACGGGCAAGTCTGTGATAAAATCTGTCGTTACCAGCTCGAATGGTCTGCTGGCATCAGATGATATCGGTGTCGGCGGTGGGGTCATCGGGTGTGTATTCACTTTCATTTGCTGGCACTTTGCGCAGCCTTCGATGTACTTCTTGATGAAGTTGGCCATTCCTGGCCACCAGTAGTCTCGTCGGATCAGTTTGATCATCTGCCATTGTCCAGGGTGTCCTGTCGTGATGCTATCATGGTATTGTTGTATGATCGCTCGGCGGAGGGTTTCGTCCTGTGGCACGTAGCATCTGTCTTTGGAAAAGAGCAGGCCATCTTCGAATTTCCAGTCCTCCAATGCAGACTTGATTGGGGGAGTTCCATTGTTTTTCAGGGCTTGTAAAGCGTCATTTACGAGGTTGTCCTTCATTATTGCTGAGACCAGGGCTCCCTGGAGCTCAGTGTTGATCGTTTTGACGAACAGTTCATCAGTGAGGATGGTCTTGTCCTTGTTATCGGTGTCTTCTTTGGCTATGTGATCTGCTCTCCTCGATAGGGCATCAGATTGTACCATCTGTGATCCTGGTACATGTTGTAGCTTCAGGTCGAATTGTGACAGGTAGATGGCCCATCTAGCCTGTCGTTGGTTTAGTTTCTGTGGCTGACAGAAGTACATCAGGTTCTTGTGATCGGATAATACCATCCCAGGGAATGGTGTCCCCTGTAGGTAGTGTCTCCATGTTTCTAGCGCTCGGATCACTCCCAATAGTTCTCGGTCGTATATCTCATAATTTCTTTCCACTTCGTTGAAAGAATGCGAGATGTATCTGCATGGGTGCCAGTCTCCGTTGGCGTCCTGTTGTCTGAGTACTGCACCTGTCGCAAATTTTGAGGCATCAGATTCTACCACAAATGGTTTTGTTGCGTCTGGCATCAGCAGTACTGGGGTTTCGTTGAATTTCCTCTTTAGCGCATCAAACGACTGCTGGCAGTCATTTGTCCATTCGAATTTCTGGTTCTTCTTTGTCAAGTGGTTCAGTGGTCTGGCCAGATCCGTGAAGTGTCTGATGAATCGTCGATAGAAGTTTCCGAATCCTAGGAAGGATCTTACGTCCTTCACTGTCCTTGGCGTGGGCCAGTCCTTGATCCCAGCCAGTTTCGTGTTGTCCATTGCAAGTTCATTGGGTCTGACGATCATGCCCAAGAACTCGACTTCCTGTACACTGAATCTGCACTTCTCTATTTTCAGGTAGAGATCGCATTGTTGTAGTCGTTCGAGGACCCTTTTGGTCCTTATCCGGTGTTCTTCTTCCGTCTTCGAGAAGATCAGGATGTCGTCCATATAGATGACGAGCCATCCTTCATCTAGCATATCTCAGAAGAGATCGTTCATCATCACCTGGAATGTTGCCGGTGAGTTGCACAGCCCAAAGAACATCACCATTGGCTTGAATAGCGCTTGGTTAGTCTTGAATGCTGCCTTCCACTCGTCTCCTTTCTTTATCCATACGTTATGATATCCCCATCGAATATCAAGTTTCTTGAAAAATCTTGCTCCCTTCAGCTTGTCCAAGAGGTCTCTGATCAGTGGCAGGGGGTAGTTGTTCCGGATCGTTCCTTCGTTCAGATAGCAATAGTCTTGGCAAGGTTGTAGAGCGTCGGAGTCCTTCTTCGACACGAAGAAGACTGGGGATGCCATGGGTGATTTCGATGGTCAGATGTATCCTTTCTCCAGGTTTTCATCAAGAAACTCATTGAGTTTCTCTTGTTCTTTCGGTGTCAATGGGTAGACTTTGCAATCTTTTGGTACAAAGCCTTCCTTCAAGTCAATTGCATGATCCCACGGTCTTGATTCCAGGAATCATTCAGATGCGGCCTTTTTGAATACCTGTCTGTATTTCTGGTATTCTGGTGGCAGCAAGTTGTCCAGGGTCTGTTGGCTAGTCTCCTTTCCCTCCTCTTGTTCATGTGCCAGTCGTTGAGATATGGATGTCTTTGCTCTGATCCATATGTCAGAGTTGAGTAGGTATCATGGGGAGCCCTTGCCTTTCACGAGTCTGCCAATGGTGTTTGTCTTTCAGATGTATTTGTGTGTCGGCTCTCGATGTTCTTCCGTCAGGGGCAGTTCTATGGCTGGTCCAAATAGGCTGATGACTGGTTCGCCTTGTACATATGCAATCAGTATTGAGCCATCCTCAATCATATCTCGTTCGGGGGTCAGTTCCATCGCTCGTATTTCCATGCTGGTATCTGCCAGTAGTTCTTCATCGAGTACCTCTTCGACCTTTACCTGCGGGGGGGTCTCCCTGGGCATAGGTACTTCAGCGTTGATAGTACCGTGATCTGGAGTCCTATAATTGTGGGTCGGGGTAGTCTGTTGTCAAGGGTAGTTTATCCTGTCTCATAGCGTCGTCTTCACATTCCTTTTGCCAGTGCTTCCCTCCCCTGTGGAGGTTAGTAATTCCTTCATCCTTTGCACAATTCATTGTGCCCTGTCGCATTCTTTGTTTTTGCCCTTTTCCAGTTGTTTCTTCTTCTGGTTTTCTCAGGTCTTGGCAACAGCACATCGTGCTGCTTCAAGGCCTCTGGCTTGTTTAGGGGTGTTGCTGCTCCTGCTCTTTGCAACAGCTATCTGGACAGAATTTAGTTCTTTTGCTTTCCTCTCTGAAAGCCTTTCTTTTGTTTTTGCCACGGCCAATTGGGCTCAGACAAGGCTCCTCTCTTTTTCTTTGGCGAGCCTTTCTCTCGTCTTTGCCACGGCTAGTCGTGCTTGGGCAAGGTTTCTCTCCTTCTCTTCAGAGAGTCTGTTTCTTGTTTTGGCCACGATGTGTCGAATTTGTGCCATTCTGTCATTTGGCGCCTCCCTTTCGGCGTCTACCCTAGGAAGGTTTAGGGTGTTCGGGAGGGCCTGTTTGGCTCTTCTTGTCTTTTCCAGGATCCGCTGGATTTGAGCCCATCGTTCTTCATCTCGGAACTCAAAGGTTCCCTTCTTCCAATCGATGATCAGGTTTATCTCCCGCAGCCACAGCAGGCCCAGGATTACCAATTCTTTGCCTAGTCCGGCGACTAGGTATTCTATCAGGTAGCTCCTTCCGTTGATGTGGAGTCTTCCTTTCATGCATCTGGTGATCGTTCCCTGCTTGTTCAGGGTCCCGTCTATGTTTGTGGCCCAGATGGTGCAGCCTAAGGGATATGTTCTGATCCCTTCTCGTTTGACAAAGTTCGAGTCGATAAAGACTCCTCCTGCTCCAGAGTCGAGGAGCGCGTTCATTGCGACGTCTTTCCCATTGTCTGACTCAGCTACCCGAATAGACAGGCGCATAGATTGTCTATTCATGGTAGCTAAGAGTACAGACCCTAGGGAGACTACAGCGGTGACTGGCGTCGTATCAGGCCGCTGTTCTAAAAACCTGATTCCTCCATGAGGTTGAGGGCTCGTTCCTTTTCTTCTTTGTCTAGTTCATCCAGCATTGTGCGGATCTTCTGGTAGGTGTCCACCCCAGTCTTCTTCTGGGTGAAGCGGTTTCGGTAGGGAGGAGGCGCTGACCCCATCTGAGTGGGGTTCTTTCCATCCCTGTGGTCGGACGATCTGTGTCCCGGTTGGTGGCAGATGAAACACAATCCCTTTCGGAGGTGTTCCACGCATTCTTGGTTCATCAGTCGGTTGATGTCGAGAGAGGGCTGTCCTTTCTTCGTTGTTTCTTTTGTCATCTGGTTTTGCCTGGTCTTCCCCAGGATTGCCATGGCCCATTTCCATTGGCCTTCATATTTCAAAGCTGCCTTTATCCAGCCTTCGAGAGTGTTGGGCACTGTCTCCATTGTGTGTACCCTCTTCAGTAATTCGGGATGCAGTCCGTCCATGAAGTACTCGATCATGGCTGCATCTTCTGTGATTCCCATCCTGTCTTTCAGGATGCGGAAGTTCGCCACATATTCTTTGAGGTTCCCTGAACCTTGTTTGAGATTCTTAATTTCTGTCTTTGCCGTTCCGGCATAGTCGATCGGTGAGAAGGCCTCTAGGACCTTCTGTCGGAAGTCTGCATACTCACCGAGTCCCTCGGACTGGTGTTGGTTGACAAATGCCTGTGCCCAGGCAGCTGCTGTCCCTCCATTCATGAAGGACAGCGTGAAGATGATCTTCTTGTTGTTTGTGTCATAGACCTGATCATTGATTCACAAGTACAGGTCTATCTCCTGCAGGAACTTGGCAGTCTTGGTCCGCTCTCCTGAGAAGTCTGTGGGTGATCAGATTCAAATGTCTTTCATGGACATCATTGGTGCGGTTGCAGGTTCGGACATCTCGTTATAGAGGTCATCGGTTTTGTCTGTTAAGAAGCAGGTGGATGTTTCGGATGGGGGTGCATGCGGTTGGTCAAAGCCTTCGTCAGTGAGGAAATCTCCTCGTTGTCTGTCGGTTGATCCGTAGAACCAACACTGTGCTGGGGTCGAGTAACGGACTAGTCTTCCATTGTATCTGTACCAAGATGAACCTGGCTGTGGTTCTGCTTCTCTTGGTGGTCGGTCTGGGGTTTGTCTAGACCCAGGTCACTGTGGTGTGTATCGAGATGTATTGCCTACACCTAGGTAGGTGGGCTAGCAGATAGTTTAGATCTTATGTTAAGGGTGAAGCCTCAACCACTCAATCTAGTCAATGTTGTTGACGAGGTGCTTCCTCGACAAGTCGTTCAGCACTAGTCTTACTCGGAGCGTCCGACGTAAGAGAGATAGTGCACTCTAGCAGGCCTTCTGCATAGAGTCGTTCAGGTTCACGCACTAAGGGGCTTCCTTAGTGGTTTCGAGTAAGTTCGCGAGTTCACAAGTTAAGGCTGTAGATTGCCTAGATCTAAACTAAGGACATCCCTACTATGAATTGCAGTACTTATACTACGAGGGAGGTCCTTATCATCCAATCGGAAAGATAGATGCATATCAAGTAAGAATAGAAACAATAGGCCTCATGCCTTGCATGAGGTGTCCGATGTCACAGAGTGCTGCAGCGCAGCATGTCAGGAAACAATAAGAGATAAGCCTCATGCCTAGCATGAGGCATCCGATGTCATGGACCTCATGTCAGGGGGCTGTCGTATCACAGCATGTGTGGGAGTGGGTTCGGGTGCATGGAGTCACCATGCATCAAGGGTGCCTTCCACAGGAAGGGGATCGAATGGATACAGTCGGCATGCGTCGTGTGTGTGTCTGGTGCCAAGGACATGCCCTAGGCATGAATCAAGGGGTGCCTCCTGTCTGGAGGGGATCGTCGGATGCATCGGGTTCCATGAGTTACAAGGAAAATTGTAACATGATGTGTACCTGCGACATGAACTAACGTGAAGTGAAAAGTGAGGATCAAGATGATCCATCAATTGTTGCTAGCGCTAGGTGCGATATCAGGGTTCGAGAGCATGCCTTTGATATACCTTGCATCGACTTCGACGATGAGGTTTTGTCAAGAACCATTCCTTGCCTGATCGGAACCCACATCCATCTGACCCTTTTCTGCACATCAAACCCGACGTTTGTCTACTCCTGCCAATTTCGTTCCCGGCTGCCTTGCACTGCCACACTGCTGTGCACCAGGCCACCTTGTACAGCACCCACAGCTGCCTTCCTAAGGCTGCCATCTCTATTGCAAATTTGACTATGGATTCCTGTGTGGCTCCCACTAGGTAATTTATCTACACAATAGAGACACTGCCACAGTCTTTGTGCCTGTTCTGCATTTATTCCAGACTACAGTATTTAAGCTTAGTTAGTTTTGCCTTGTATTCCTCAGTTCATATATCAACATAGACTTGACTTTAACCTGCCAATCTAAACCTTCTTCTACTCCAACCTCAGTTCTCTAAGAGTCTGAACTCCATTTGACTTGACCTCTAGTCTCCCTCTGAAGTTCTCACCTCATCTGAACTTAACCTAAGTCCCTCCATACTCCTTCCCAGGTTTACCCACACTTTCCCGCTCCTACCTCCAAACCTTTGACTTGAAATTAGGACACCAGACAAGGTGAAGGGCACAACTTCTTACAAGCTGAAGCCAAGTCCTTTCCATTTCCCCTCCTGCAGAATCCACAATGACCCAACAACCTTCCACTATCATCACCCGCAGGGTCCAATTGGATTCTGATGCATCGTCTAGGATCAGTTCTTAACAGTATATACAAACTCACACATCACTCATCTCATTCCTCTCTATGACCCCTACCGAGACCCGCCAATGCACAACCAGAAATTCCCAATGCGCCGGTACTATCCCAGGGATCTCTGCAATCCAGTGATCCACCCTTCCTGACCCTCGACCCACCACTACTTTCAGAGTCTCTTCCAGACCCTCAAATATATTCCAACAAATCGGCTCAGGAGCCCCTTCAATCAGTGCCAATCTCATGTCCACTCGTGACCCACACCCTTCTGCCAACCTGGAAGGTTTTTGATCAAGAACTCCCCTTGAGTATGTAGGGGGCATCAACCAGCCTGAACCCTTTGGGTTGGAAAGTCCTGGTCTAGAGGACAGACCCCCCGGTGGACCCAACGATCTTAGTGGTCCTGATGGCCCCAGGGGTGACCCTGATCCCAATGATCCAGAGGATCAACCTCCTGCGGGGGAAAACCCTGACCCAGGGGATAGGTTCATAGATGTCCTTTACAACCTCTCAAAGAGTATCTGCACCCTTCATCAGAATAACGCACCCAAGACTGAGAAAATCAAAGTTCGCAACCCTGACACTTTTGACGGCACCAATCCAAAGAAACTTAGAGACTTCCTAGTCTCTTGCAATCTTCATTTCTGCAACCATCCGCATGTATTTTCCTCTGATGAGAAAAAGATCATATTTATCCTTTCTTATCTTAAAGGATCAGCTCTCAGTTGGTTTGAGCCTGGTCTTAATGACCTGACAGATTCCGCACACTGGATGTGGGACTACAAAGCTTTCCTCACTGAACTGGAAAGTAACTTCGGCCCGCACGACCTGGTCGGAGATGTGGAAAAAGCTCTCTCTGACTTAACAATGAAGAAAGGTGGTCATATCACGAAATATAATGTTGACTTCTGGGAATTAGCTTCTAGGGTCAATTGGAACGAAGCAGCCCTTCATGACCACTATTTCTGCGGTCTTCTGCTCTGACTTTGCATAGAAGTTCTCCAGGGTGGTAAACCCAATACTCTTGCAGAACTGCGCTTGAAAGTGCAGGACAGCAATGACATCTACTGGATGCAAGAAGATGAATCCCATTTTGGAACAAAGAATTCTAGTAACATCACTAACTCTAGTTGGAAGGACTCTTCCAAAAGTCCTTCCCCATCTACAAACCAAACCTCTTCAAACTCTGCCCATGGTAACACCTCCAACCAGCAGTCTTCCACAACAAAGAACACTCCCCAGGACAAGCCCAAGTCATCCATCTCTGATAAGTTGGGGAAGAATGGCAAGCTCACTGAGGAGGAACAAGAATGTCGCATGAGAGAACAACTTTGTCTCTACTGCAGTGAGGAAGGGCACGTAACAGGAAACTCCCCGAAATCCAAAGCCGCAAAAGCCCATGCATCTGTCATCATTCCCAATGCTACGGACTTGGAAAAATAGTCCGCAGCCCTCAGGATACAGCCATTGGGATTGGGGGTTGCATTGACCTTACCCATTTGGCTGCCTATGTTTGTCTCAACATGTCTGCTCTTTCCGACCCTGACTCCCTAACCATTCTTTTGACCTTTCCTGACTCTTACACCCCTTTCCAAACCCTTATTGACTCTGGCTCCTCCCACTGCTTCCTTGACTCCTCTTTTGTGTTGGATAACCAACTCAGCATGGAATCCATTAACCCAATTGGTCTACAACTCTTTGATGGATCTTGCAACTCCACCATAACTCAGGTCATCAAACTTCCGGTCACCTTCCCTGCCAGTGAAGTGTTCAATTTGTCATTCTATGTAACCTCGCTCAACTCTTCCTGTTCTGCCATACTCGGTCATAACTGGCTGAAGCAATACAATCTGTTGATTGACTGGTCTTCAAGCCAACTCGCTTTCCACTCTGCAGATCATAGAGGTCCAGTACCCCTGACATCACCTTTGTCCCCAAACCTTCCGGTAGAAATCCTTGACTCCTCCGCACTTTCCAAACCCCTCATTCCTCCTAAGTTTATACCTCCCAACATCTCTTTCATCAATGCTGCCACTTATGTGCATGCTAGCAAACTTCCTGGGGCAGTAGCTTTTCAGATGACCTTCACTCCAGAAGGGTTATCCGCCCGCTCCACCCAATCTGCTAACTCATCTGACATTTTCGATATTCTGCCCAAGTATCACAAATTTGCTGATGTCTTTAATAAGACTAAAGCAGATACCCTTCCTCTGCACTGGTCTTACGACCTCAAGATAGAGACAGAAGACAATACTCCTCTGCCTCCAGGCTGCATGTATTCTCTCTCCCCCTCAGAATTAGAAGCCTTACAAGTCTTTATTGATGAAAACATCTGCTCAGGTTTCATCTGCCCATCCAAGTCCCTGCATGGCACTCCGATTCTCTTCATCAAGAAGAAGGACGGTAGCCTCTGACTTTGTGTCGACTACTGAGGACTTAACCATCTTACGAAGAAGGACCACTACCCACTTCTGCTCATTTCCGACCTCCTCAACTCTCCCTGCAAAGCCCGCTTATTCACCAAGATAGACTTGCAGCACGCTTATCACCTAGTCCACATCACTGATGGTGATGAGTGGAAAACCACTTTCTGCACCCGCTATGGATCCTTCAAGTGGTTGGTGGTTCCCTTTGGACTCACTAATGCACCCGCAGCTTTCCTGCGGTTTATGAACAACATCTTCAGTGACATGCTGGATGTTTGTGTCATCATGTACCTTGACGACATCCTAATCTACTCCAATGACAAGTCCCAGCACAGGGCTCACATCAAAGAAGTCCTCCGCCATCTCCAGAAGAATGGACTTGATGCCTCTCCACAGAAATGTGAGTTGCACAAAGACACCATTGAATATCTGGGTTTCATCTTGTCACTGGATGGACTGCAGATGTCCAAGGATAAAGTCAAACCGTGCTCGACTGGCCCAAGCCTAGGAAAGTTAAGGATATACAATCCTTCTTAGGCTTTTGCAACTTTTACTGCTGCTTCATTAATGGCTATTCAGACATTGTCATTCCACTCACCCACTTGACATGGAAATCTGCACCCTGGGACTTCAACAAGAAGTGCCGCGATGCTTTTGAAAAGCTCAAACAAGAATTCACTCACGCCCCCATCTTAACTCAATGGGTACCCAACTCACAGATGGTACTCGAAACCGACACTTCTGACTATGCCCTAGCAGCTATCCCTTCAGTTTACACTGTGGATGGAGAAATCCATCTGGTCACTTTTCATTCCCACTCCTTTAATCCCGCTGAACTAAATTACAACATCCATGATAAGGAACTCTTGGCCATTTTCGAAGCCTTCCAGCACTGGTGGCAGTATTTCAAGGGTTCCGCAAACCTGGTTGATGTGGTCACTGACCACAAAAATCTTGAGTACTTCAGCACTACTAAGTTGCTCACCTGTTGCCAGGCCCGTTGGTTTGAATACCTTTCCCAGTTCAATCTCATCATCTGCTTCTGCCCCAGGAAATTAGGGGCCAAGCCAGACGCACTCACAAGATGCTGGGATGTCTACCGCAAAGGGGGAAATAGCGACTTCACCTCCATAAACCCAACCAACTTCCAACCTGTATTCACACAGGAACAATTCACCTCCTCCCTCCATGCCACCTATCTCGCCACACCCATCATCCAACAAGCCATAATTATGGATGTTGAGAAACTACATAACGACATCCACACCCCTTGACCCCCTATCATCCACACATCTTCTGACACCTGTTGACCCCAACTGGACTATAGACAAGGCAGGTCTTTTCCGCCACTTTGACTGGATTTATGTTCTGGACATTGCGGACCTCCGCCTCAAGGTCCTTCAGTACAAACACGATCATATCCTCTCTGGCCACTTTGGACAAAACAAAACCCAGCAGCTTGTCCATTGGGAATATGTCTGGCCAAACCTCCGCACCTTTGTGCAGGAATTCTGCAAATCCTATACCACTTGCAAATGATCCAAATCGCCTTGACACAAGCCCTATGTGTTCCTAAAGCAACTTCCAGTCCCAGAACGACCTTGGAACTCAATATCCATGGATTTCATTGAACAACTACCCAACTCCAACGGCCACACAGCTATCCTGGTCATCATTGACCACCTGACCAAACAAGGCATCTTCATCCCAACTGTCAGCAAAATCACAGCCCAAGAATTAGCCAACCCGTTCATCCTCCACGTCTTCTCCAAGCATGGTGTCCTGTCGCATGTCACTTGCGACTGGGGATCTGAGTTCATCTCCCATTTCTTCTGCTCCCTTGGAGAAGTGCTCGACATGCAGATCCACTTCACTTCTGGTTATCACCCGCAAAGTGATGGTCAGACAGAATGACTTAATCAGACCTTGGAGCAGTACCTCTGGATTTTCTGCAACTATCAGTAGGACGACTGGTACCCTTGGGTGAATTTGCCTACAACAATGCTCCCTCCACCTCTACAGGCATATCTCCTTTCTTCGCCAACAAGGGCTACCACCCAAACACTTCCGTCTTCCCTGAATGCGACTTAGCCTCACAGTGCTCCCGCAAGTTTGTCATTGACTTAGATGACCTTCATCAGGAGCTTCAAAAACAGCTTGCAGCTGCTCAAAAGCATTATCAGGGCCCTGCGGATAGACATCAGGCACCTGCACCCAACTTCAATATTGGTGACTCTGCCTACATCACTGCAGAAAATATCCGCACCACTTGTCCCTCCAAAAAACTTTCTGAAAAGAACCATGGCCCCTTTGAAATCATCGCCCACCCAGGCACTCACTCAGTCACCCTGTGGCTCCCAGACCACATGCAGGCCATCCACCCTGTTTTCCATGTCTCTCAACTAGAGAAACACTCCCCGAACACAATTCCAAATTGAGTACAACCTCCACCTCCTCTGATCACCATCGATGATGAGCTCAAATATGAGATTGCCAAAGTCCTCGACTCCAAGGTCGACAACTGACATCGCTGCAAAATTCTCTACCTCATCCAATGGGAAGGTTACCAGGGGACCGATGAAGAGACCTCCTGACTACCTGTTATGGAACTTGACCATGCCCAAGAACTCCTTGTGGACTTTCACACCTGTTACCCACAGAAACCTGGTCCATTACCTGCTTGAAGTCTATTCATGTTACTTATTCACTCAGTTGGAACTCAGAAACAAACTTATATTGCAAAAAGATTTTTTCTTGGATCCAACCAGATCCCTACACTACCTCCACTTCTCCCTCTCCATCTTCAGCACCCTCTCCCCCAACTTTGCCCTCTTCTCCACCCTTGTCCTTCTCTCCAGCCTCACCCTCATCCCCACTCTCACTCTCCTCCTTGTCATCCACCCACCTTTTCTCCAGATATCTCTGGAAGGCCACCCAGTCATCTCCAGACTTGTGGATCCTGCATCTTTCCTTCCAGGACTCTCGCACTGCCCACTCCACTTCTTCATCGCCTTCATCGCTCTCCTCCCCAGCACTTTTGTCTTCCACCCACTCTGGGTCCAATGCATCCCGGATCTCCCCTATCGATTCCCACACTGCATTTGCCACCTCAGCAAATCCCTTCCTCATCATCCTCATCACCTGCTGCATCATTTCCACATTTTCTGGGCTAATCCCCGTCGACCCTGTCATTCCTGCCGGTTTTGCTGCAGGGGCCTCCTGCCCCTCCCACACTACCTCCTTGCACTTATGTTTGATGTGCATGCAGTTGTCGCACATGCGCCCCCTCGCACCCATCTTGAAACAAGCAATCTTTTGATATTTGCATCTAGGCCACTTGTCAGTAAAAGAAGACTGAGAAGGAAAACAAGTATGCACCTTTTGCAGGGCAATGCAGCCTGCACCCACACCAGACCCTCAGACTCCTCTGACCCCACTCGTGCCTTCAACTTGGCAACTTTCTTTTTCTTTGGGGACTTGCTCCCCTTGGCCTCATCCTCCAAACCTGTGGCTGCAGCTGCCCGCTTCTTTCCTGCTCGTCATGTGGCCAATGCCTCCTTCTGCTGCGCCTCTGCCTTGCGCACCTCCTCCGCCTTTGCAGCCTCCTCTGCTGCCTTTTGCGCCTCCTGTGCCCTGCGCTCCTCCTCCCTCACCGCTTCCTCCAGCTCCTTCATCTCCTGTTCCATCTGCTCTTTCAACTCCTGCTCCCTCTGTTCATGTTGGGCCTTCATTGCAGCCATTTTGATCTGCATGGAGACTGCTGGGGGGGGACATTTTTGATAGGTGATGGGAGTAAGAAACAATGTGAAAATATTTTCAACCAATTGCCGCATTTGGAAATTCAACCAACTTCCTTATTCAGACTCAAGCACTCAGGTGCCTCATAGGCTTGGCACTAAGGGGGAAATACTGTCAAGAACCATTCCTTGCCCAATCAGAACCCGCATCCATCCGACCCTTTTCTGCACATTGAACCCGACATTTGTCTACTCCTCCCAATTTCATTTCTGGCTGCCTTGCACTGCCACACTGCTGTGTAGTGTTTAAAGGTCCAGTCTGTAGGACCAAAAAAAAGACCAAAACTGACCTGAACTGGACCGATTAGGACCAGACCAGTGGTCTATTTATGGACCAGTCTTTTTCAGTCCAGTTGCTGGTCTTTCGTTTTGAAAAATATAGTAGGACCAATGAAAAACCAGTTAAAACTGGTTGCAACCGGTCTCTTGCTCCAACGTGTGTTAGACCTTACTCCCACACATATTTCCTTTATTTTCGGTCCCTGGATCATCAAGAACGGTCAAGAATTGGTTGAGATATGACCAAAAACATTTTTGTACGAGTATTTTGTTGTATCAGAACAACTTTGATTGCATTGCTTATTACCTGAGCTATAATTTTTTTTGTACAGCTATATAGTATCATAAAAGTAACAACAACACACCTAATTATCTGTACCATGGGATTTTATTTATACAACAGCCCAAATGAGTGCAACTACAAATTACAAATTACAAACTACAAACCGCAACTTGAATGCATGTGCTTTTGGTTTTGGCCATATCTCAGTCAAATCTTGACGGAATTGCTTAAATGTTGGATCGGTCTACGTAGCATTACAATCTCTATCCATTAATATAATATATGAGGTGATGGTCATATTTGTTGAGATACATATGGGTTATTTGGCACAATAAATTTTACAACAAAAAACCAGTCTGAACCAGTCTTTTTTCGGTCCATGGACCAATTAGGACCGGTCCTAAAGGGTCCAGTTGCGGTCCTCCAATATCTAGATTGGTCCTAGACCGGTTGCGGTTGCTGGTTGCCCCATTTGGAAGTCAAAAACTGGACTGGACTGGACCTTTAAACACTACTGCTGTGCACTAGGCCACCTTGTACAGCACCCATGGCTGCCTTCCCAAGGCTGCTGTCTCTATTGCAAATTTGACTACAGATTCCTGTGCAGCTCCTGCTAGGTAATTTATCTACGCAGTCAAGACACTGCTGCAGTCTTTGTTTCTGTTCCGCATTTATTCCAGACTACAGTATTTAAGCTTAGTTAGTTTTGCCTTGTATTCCTCAGTTCATATATTGACATAGACTTGACTTTAACCTGCCAATCTAAACCTCCTTCTACTCCAACCTCAGTTCTCTAAGAGTCTGAACTCCATTTGACTCGACCTCTAGTCTCCCTCTGAAGTTCTAACCTCATCTGAACTTAACCTAAGTCCCTCTGTACTCCTTCCCATGTTTACCTGCACTTTCCCGCTCCTACCTCCAAACCTTTGACTTGAAATTAGGACACCAGATGAGGTGAAGGGTGCAGCTTCTTACAAGCTGAAGCCAAGTCCTTTCCATTTCCCCTCCCACAGAATCTGCAACAACCCAACAACCTTCCGCTATCGTCACCCACAGGGTCTGATCAGATTCTGACGCATCTTCTAGGATCAGTTTTTAACAGGTTTCAGACCCCTATTAGGTACAATCGAAGTGCTCCGAGGGTGCAATATAGACCATAGAGTTCAAGTTTCACTTGCAAAAACTTGGATTCGTGGTCATTAAGCATGATTGAGCCAAATCGACTGTAATATCATTTTTGAGGGTTGTTGGGATTGCATTGCACGAGAAAGAAACCAATAGTGATGTATGAAGTATTGACTGATAGGATAACTGGGGCGTCGGATGAGTAGTCAATAGCACAAATTGCTGGGGAATTGATCAATGCTTGCTTCAAGGGACATCTTTTTGTGTAAGGTGTATTAGAGCTGTAGCATGTGGAGTGAAGTTTTGAATAAAGATACAACAAACTCCAATAGTTCCTAGAAATGCCTTGACTTTGGTAAGGCTTCGACAAGGCCCCCATTTGCTAACTGCTGCGATGTGAGTGGGATCAGCCATACGACCTTCAATATTGCATCGATGACCTAGAATGATTATTTTGGGGATGCAAAGGTAAAGTTTCAGACCAGAAAATGTTCCTCTGCAATACTTCATGCATTGGAGTATACGATTTAGATTCCTGAAATGTTCCCAAACGAAGCATCGAATGCCTGGATTATCGGCGATCATTTCATAAGATCCTCCAATAGTTTGATATTCTGATTTTGGATCCTTAACTGGTGTGTCATCAATGTAAGGGATGGTGATATGAGGGATTTTGGGTTGTAGGATAAATGTTACATTGTCATGTAAGATTGGAACCGAGTTTGTCCAACTCATTGGTAGGGTGACGATTCAAAGCACTCTGAAAGGTGTCTGAAACATTGTTAGATCTCAAGATGATTCTGTGACTTTCCTTTCATCGAATGCAACATATAGGTCCAACATTCCACCGCAAGTGCATCTGCCAAATTGTTCAGCTAGATGCTCGGGGATTGGGATGATGCCAGAGTGCTGAATCATTACTTGATTAAGAGGCTCGAGACTGAATGATTCTGGCCATAGGAAATTGCCAGGATGGTTTTTGTCGATAATAGCTTTGCATTCGAGTGTATATCGGGGAGAAGGGATGAACAATGGGGGGTGAGGATTGAGTTTTGGCATTTTCTCGAGGGGGTCACCAGTGATTGTTTGAATGATGCGAAATCGATTGGGTAGTTCAGTAATAACTGGTCAAACTTTCTGTGCAACTGGTTTGTATTTCTTCTTTGAGGCTGTGAAGATTTGGTATATAGAGTTGGTTGATGAGATGGAAATGATAACAGAGTCGTGCATAGAGGTGGCCATCGAGGCCAATAAAGACATTGCATACTGGCGACTAGCCATTAAATATAAAAGGAAAACAGTATGGGCCCACACGACTATAGCGTACAGGACTTGAATTACTGCTGTTATTACAAATCATAAAGAATATATCCTAAAACAGTACATTGTAGTGACCGGCACCGGTGGGGATATACACAGGCATGTAACAGAAGAGAACAATCATTAGTCGAAGACAGTAGTAATGTGCAATGAGAGTAGACGTAGATTAATCCTGACACTGGCCGGAAAGCAACTGTCGCTTGTGTGGCAGTCAGCTATTTCCAAATTGTATCTCTCGGCACTGGAAAAGGTAAAGGTGGCACTGGTCATCCACATAGCTCTTAAAAGACTTGTATACTAATTGCGGCCACTGTGCACTACAATATGGATAACAAATGCAGGAATGGTGACATGCTGTATGGTGTAGGAATGTGGGAGGATAAGGATATATGCAAAATCAGTACATTGCAGTGACTGGCGCCGGTAGTGATAAAGTCACTGGTGGCGATAAGCATCCAAGTCAAGAGCAAAGTGAATGACCAGTGCAGAATATATGCTAAAACAGTACATTGGAGTGATGGGCCCCGGAGAAGACAACGTCGCGCCGATCGTAAACTTTGCACTCCCCCCCATATTCCTATTGGAGTGCTAGGAGTCCGAGTTTTCCAATAAGAGTCCGATCAGAATCCAATAGGAGTCCTACTAGTCTGACACTAGTCCTAGGAGTCTGATAGGAATCCGATTGGAATGTATCTTGATGACCATGTACTTTTATTTCCAAGAAATTCCTAGTAAATTCCGAGTAAAGTCCTATGCAATTCCAACAGGTAGTAGTCGGAATACCACACCATTTCGGAAGACTTAACTTGATGAAAGTGCTTACAAAATAAATGGGCAGAGCAGGAATTGAACTCTAGGCCTTGGGATATAAGTGACATGACTACCAAACAAGTGCTCAACCAGTTGAGCCACAGGAGCATTAATAAATATGTAATATAAAGTCCATTTAAAGCACTTAGGATTGATTAGTTCACTTATTTTTAACCTCTCTCACAAGAGCTCGAAAAAAAATTGTTGAGCCCTCACATCTTTGCGAGGGAGTAGATAACTAATATAGATTTTTTTTAAAACCCCCACGCAAACGCGAGGGGGAGAATTAATTATACTATTTAATTATACTATTTTAAATTCTACAAAAAAAACCCACCCCCCTGCAAAACGGGGGGGAGGGGGTGGTGGTGCATCGCGTTGGCTGTCTCGTCAGCCCTGTCCCGTTGTTTCCCCTCCCTCTCATCTCCGTCATGTCTCGCCTCCCTCACCTTGCCTCCCCCATGGCTTCCCTCCCCTCCCTTGTCTCCCCTCCCTTGTCTCCCCTCCCTTGTCTCCCCTCCCTCATCGTTCCACCCACCGTCCACCCCACGAGCAGTTGCTCGCGAGGCTGGTGGTGGGTGGTGCATCGTATGTTGGTGGTGGCATTTGTCCATCGTCTCCCCTTCTGGTCATCGTTTCCCTTTCCCCTTGTCGTTTCATCACCCTTGTCATTCATCCCCCTTGTCGTCTGCACCCATGAACCACCCTATGGGCAGCTGCTCATAGGCGTGTCATTTGGTGCTGTCGTCGTCCCTCCACGCCATTCCCGTGTTCTTGCACCCCATATACACCCCACGAGCAGTCGCTCACAGTGGTGATGGGGGGTGCTGGATGTCATTGGTGTTGTGGGGGGTCCATGCACTCACGATCCACCCTACGAGCAGCAGCTCGTAGGCATGGGGTGGGTGCATTGTCAGTTTGTCAGTGACGTGGCTTGAGGGGAGGGGTCGGGTGGTGCTTACCGGGCAGGTGTAAGGGGACTAGGGGGGTGCCCTGTGTGTTTTTCCTATTTTTTATGTTCGTCCTATATTTTTCCTCACCTCATTTCCTTCTATTCTTCATTTTCTATGATTTTTCCGGATTTTATTACTAATTTTCCCTTTCTATCATGTTTGTACATGTTGACACTTTTATATTTAGAGGCGGAGTACCCCTTCCGACACCTACCCCTTGGTATGATGTCATTTGGCGGCCTTGATCCGCCTATCTCCGCCTTTTTCTATTTTTAGGTTATATTTGATTTTTGTCGTCTTCACATATACTGGGCATCAGCAAGGGGATCCTTACAGTTTTCTCTTCGGATTTCCCTTTGCTAGGTGTGTCCCCAATCCCTGTATTATGTAGTATAATTTTAACTTCAGATTTCCCTTTGCTAGAGGCTTAGGTTGCCCTTATAGTAGAAAACTCTCCCCTAAGGCCCGAAAATCGTGAACGCACTGCCCAAGATAGGCAGGTACAGACTGGACGATGCTTCCCAAAGCTCCACAGAGTCCCTACACACCGTTCCAGATAATCTCGCCTCTATTACGCCACCATTTTCGCCAAACGCGCCCCCTAGCGACATGGACACATCAGAACGTTTCGATGTGCTTGAAAGCAATGTTTCCGGAATGCGTGCACAAATCGACTCGCTTAAATCTACGATCGAAAACTTCGTTAGGACCCTCCAGACTAACCCTACGACCAATAGTTCCCCCTTTACGACTCCAAGCGCACCCAACAATGATGTTCTGCCAAACGCGTCCACTAAGGAACACGCCCAGATCAAACCGTCCCCCCCCGCTGAATTTAACGGTGCACGTGCGCAGGGACGTGCATTCCTTAATTCCTGTGAGTTATACATCAGTCTCCAGTCGCATCAATTTGTCGATGAGGCTGCAAAAATTTATTGGGCCTTCACATACATGAAATCTGAACGCGCCTATCTCTATGTGGACCGTATCCTGCATCAAACTAAAGAACTCGGTTCTCTACCCTTCTCCACTTGGGGTGACTTTCGAGCTGAGTTCATACGCCACTTTTGTCCCTTCAATGAATGCCACCGAGCAGTGACACGACTTGAGTCATCCGCTTACCACCAGGGACGTCGATCCGTGGATGACTATATTGATGAGTTCAAGGATTTGGTGGACATGGCAGGATATGGGAGTAGGTTACCAGTGGTGGTGAAGTTCTGATGGGGGCTCAACCGAGAAATTCAGGACCAGATTGCACAGATGTTAGAAGGATGCCCAGTGGATGATGATATCTTTGCTTGGTATGAAGCTGCTTCACTCTGTGATGAGAACCGACTCACAAATGCAGCGTTTAATGCTGCATTCCATGCTCCGAATACCACTCATACGCCCTACACCTTCAATCGAAGCCTTCCCTGCCCTAACCCCATTCCTGTTCGTCAAACTCCCACACCAGCCGTCAATGTCCCAGTACCAATGGATGTTGATGCAGCCCGCAGCCATGCACATAAGTTGGATCTCTGCTACTGTTGTGGGGAAACTGGACACAGGGCTGGAGCGTGTCCCCATTGTCAGGATATCCGCATGCTCACCCCCGAGGGACGAGATGAACTCCTGCAAGACTTGTTGGTGCTTGTAGATGTTGAGGAAGCAAAGGATCAAGTTGCAGAGGAGATTAAGTTGGAAGTTGTAGAGGAGCAGGATTTTCCTATTCACAGCGAGTGAATCGTACGCCCTCACTGCCTGTCCATAACCGCTTTGAAGTCTTGTCAGTTGAATCCCCAGAGAATGAATCCATTTCTGTGACTGCTCCCCTCTCTGACCCTTCAAAGTTGGCTAAAGACGTACCTGCTCTCCCCATCTCTCCTTCTACTCCACATCCCAAAATTAAATCATGGGAGCATAAACTACCACGCAAGTATATTGTGGCATCCACTCCCTCTGCACATTCCTTGAACCTAGCAATTGAACTGCAGACGACCGACACTGGACAGATACTCGGTGTCTCTGCACTCCTGGACTCTGGTGCAACTGGTCTCTTCATCGACTCCCATCTTGCACAACAACATCGCCTAAATACTCGCTCACTCTCACGTCCGATACCTGTGTATAACGTGGATGGATCCCCAAATGAAGCTGGTGCCATCCGAGAGGTTGTAGACCTGGTTCTCCATTACAAAGATCATAGTGAGCATGCCCTTTTTGCTGTCACTCAATTAGGAAAGCAAAAGGTGATTTTGGGATATCCATGGCTTCGAGACCATAACCCAGAGGTCGACTGGCATACTGGGGAGGTTACCATGAGCCGATGTCCATCCTGCTGTCGGACTTGTTTCACAGAAGCCAGGCAAGAACATCGTGGACAGAAGGCGGTGATACGACATACTCAGAAGTGTTGTGCTGGACCCCTGCCTATACCTGAAGTGGAATTGGAAGGGGTTCCTGAGTTGGTGCCAGACTCAGATGATGATGATGAGGACCCAGAGGAAGTGGAGGAGGGTGATCAGATCTTCTACACTGTGATTCGCTCATTGCACGAGGTGTGCGCCACATCAAACATATCCCAACGCCTCGCCGAGGCCTTCCACAAAAACAACGCTGCTAAATCCTCTACTAATTCCTTACTCCCTCATCTCCATGAGTTTGAAGACGTGTTCTCCAAGGAGTCGTTCGACTCTCTTCCTGTGCGCAAGCCATGGGATCACGTGATCGAACTCACCCCCGGTGCGACCCCTTCATCCTGCAAGGTCTATCCTCTCTCTCCTGAAGAACAACGACAGCTTGACCAGTTCATCGATGAGCACCTGGCCTCTGGACATATTCGACCATCGAAGTCACCCATGGCCTCTCCCTTTTTCTTTGTCAAGAAGAAGGATGGCTCACTTTGACCGGTTCAAGACTACAGAAGGCTCAACAACATCATGGTCAAAAATCGCTACCCACTACCCCTCATCTCTGAACTCGTGAACCAGCTCCATGGAGCCCAATACTTCACCAAGCTCGATGTCCATTGGGGCTACAATAATGTGAGGATAAAGGAGGGAGATGAGTGGAAGGCAGCCTTTCGTACCAACCGTGGTCTTTTTGAACTGCTTGTCATGTTCTTTGGCCTTACTAATAGCCCTGCCACCTTCCAGACCATGATGAATGACATCTTTCATGACCTCATCCTCGAAGGTGTTGTCTGCATCTATCTCGACGACATCCTCATCTTCACTCGCATGGTTGAAGAGCACTGTCGCATCACGCGCCTCGTCTTAGAACGGCTTCGACGGTACAAACTCTACCTTCGTCAAGACAAATGCAAGTTCGAGAAGACCAAGATCGAGTACCTTGGCCTGATTATCTTGGAGGGTCAAGTGGAGATGGATCCTATCAAGGTGAATGGGGTCACAGCTTGGCCAACACCCACGAACAAGAAGGAGGTGCAGTCTTTCCTGGGGTTCATCAACTTCTACCGGCGTTTTATCAAGGACTTCTCACATCATGCACGACCACTGTTTGACTTGACAGGAAAGGAGGCATGGAGGTGGGATAATGCACAACAGGAGGCATTCGAAAAGCTTAAAGAGATGGTCACTTCCGCTCCCATCCTTACCTTTGCTGACAATTCGCATCCTTTTCGTGTAGAAGCTGACAGTTCTGACTTTGCGACGGGCGCCGTGTTGTCTCAGCAGTCTCCGGAGGACCAGAAGTGGCATCCTGTTGCATTCTACTCCAAAAGCCTTAGTGCTGTAGAGCAAAACTATGAGATCCATGACAAGGAGATGTTGGCAATAATGCGTGCGCTTGAGGAGTGACGACACTTCCTTGAGGGTGCCCAACACAAGGTGGAAATTTGGATGGATCACAAGAATCTCGAGTACTTTATGACGGCCAAGAAATTGAACCATCGTCAAGCTTGTTGGTCCCTGTATCTATCCAGATTTGACTTCTCCTTGCACCACCATCCGGGTTGCAGCATGGGGAAGACCGATGCCCTCTCCCAACATGCAGACCATGGGGATGGCAGCGATGACAACCAAAACATTGTGTTGTTGCAGCCAGACCTGTTCACCATTTGGGCACTGGAAGGCATCGCACCCCAGGGCAAGGAGTGGGACATCCTACATGACATTCGTCGCACAAACTGTAGCAGTTTACATGAGGATGTTGTCGCCCGAGCTGTTAAAGAACTGAGGAAGGGATCGACCCTTTCCTTACGTGTGGCCGAGTGGGCTGAAAAGGAGGACTTGCTGTACTTCAGGGATCACATCTATGTTCCCAATGACCCAGACCTTCGCTGGCACATCATATCCCAACACCATGACTCACAGATTGCTGGCCATCCCGGATGCTGGAAGACCTTGGAGCTCACCTCATGGAACTATTGGTGGCCACAAACATCACGGCTCATTGGTCAGTATTGTCGCACTTGTGACCTTTGCTTATGCACCAAGGTTCCTCGTCGCAAGCCTATTGGTGAGCTACACCCCCTTCCTGTTCCAGAGAGTCATTGGGATGTCGTCAGCATCGACTTTGTGGTGGAGTTACCAGAGTCAAATGGGTTTGATGCGGTGATGTGCACAGTTGACTCAGTGGGAAAACAGGCTCACTTCATTCCCACTCACACCACTGTCAGTGCCCTAGGTGCCGCCCGACTCTACCTCCACCACGTGTGGAAATTACATGGACTTCCTGGTGCTTTCCTCTCGGATCATGGCCCTCAGTTCATGGGAGAGTTCACTCGTGAGCTGTACCGACTCCTGGGGATCAAACTCCTCACTTCAACTGCTTATCACCCACAAACTGATGGCCAGCCTGAGTGAGTCAACCAGGAACTGGAGCAGTACATCCACATCTTTGTCAATGAATGCCAGGATGATTGGGACGATCTCCTTCCCTTGGCCGAGTTTGGATACAACAACCATGTCCATGCTTCCACTCAACAGACCCCTTTCCTCTTAGACACTGGACGACATCCACGCATGGGATTTGAACCTCGCCAAACTCCCTCACACATCGAGACGGTGAATGAGTTCACAGAATGCATGAGGGATAGCTTGGAGGAGGCAAGGGCAGCTTTAGCAAAGGCGAAGGACAACATGGTGCGATTTTATGGCCAGTGCCATTCCCCGACCCCTCAGTACAAGGTTGGTGATCGAGTTTATCTTGACTCCAGTGACATCTCCACTACATGTCCATCCAAGAAAATGTCAATGGCAGAAATCCAGTCAAAAGTGTAGTTGATCTGGGTTCATCGATCATCGCAATGTTGGAAGAAGTCTGTCATGAACTCGGTCTTGCATACAATCCTTTGATACACATCCCGCTACAATCGGCTAACGGTGGTATTGACCAGAGTCTACATTTAGCATGGAACGTACCTTGCAAAGTCAGTAGCATCACTCTCTATATGCAAATACACATCATCCATGATCCAGCATACGACATTCTACTCGGATGACCATTCAATGTTCTCACAGAGAGTACAGTGAAGAATTATTGAAACAAAGTGCAAACGATAACAATATTCAATCCAAACTTGACACAATCCTGCGCTATTTTAACTATCCCCCAATCTAATCATCGAAGAAGAGTAGTTTGCAAGGATTTTTGCAACTAGAGGATAAAATCTTGGAGAATAACCAGTGCACCCTCATTATTTCATTTGACCATTCTAATTCCTCTATAACTATTGAGTACACTGCAATTATTCCCGATATTGACTCCTCGAACTCTTAGAACCCCTTTTCCTTTTCCTTGATCCTTGTGACATAATAACCAATCTAATAGAGTGTGATTCCTTCACTGCGATAAAAGGTTCAGGTATTTCTCCAGGGCAAAGACTGCTAATATAGGTTTTATAAGGATCGTCAATTATGAATATGTCATCATGAAGGAGATTCATAGCATTATTTCCTTCAGGTTGCTGGATATGACGTGCAGTGACCTGTTCCTTCCATTTTGTACAAACTTTGGGCAATAGCAAAAGTAATTCTTTGGGTGTTAGAGTAATAATTGGTGTTTTCATCGATCGAGTGAAGACGTTGATGATGCTCAACCTGGAAACCCAAACAAAACCCACAAAATGGCTTCAGATGGTATAACACAAGTCAGAGGAAGGATGCAAGGCCCTCTAGACATCATCTGTCAGATCAACCATCAAATAGTCATAAAAGGACTGCTTGTCGAAGCAGTTCAAGGCTAAAAGAATGTGTTTCGAGGACTTGCGATGATATTTGAGATGTTGCAATGCTTTTCGAGATGTTGCGATGCTTTTCGAGATGTTGTAATGCTTTTCAAGATGTCGCAATATTTTTTGAAGAGGTTTCGAGTAATTTTGAGTGGGTAGATATGTTCGGACACAAGATCGGGGGACTAGACAAGTAGTATAAGTGAAGAAAAGGCTAATTGAGGGAAGCAAGAGCAAAAATAGCATAATGTGAGGAATTTCGAGGAATTTCGAGGAAGTTTAGCGTAAAACACCAAACTTCAGACTGAATAAAACTAAACTGTACTCTCAAATCACTGTGATCTGGGAGGAAGACGATGACTTTCTTGTTTTTCTTTGTATCTAGTACATCTTTTTATATAAAATAAAGAAAGTACCTAAAAAGGCTAGAGAACATGAGGCAAACATGTGGAAACCTCAAGGCAAAAGACAATATAAGTATATCAGAACAATAAAGCGAGCCTAGAAGGGGTGAATATAACACATGATGAAGAAATAATAAGAAAGAATAGCTAAAACTGGACTGTCCTTGTTATAAATTGAATAAAAGATCGGAAACTGCTTTGAGTGGATTGTATGCATGCACATGCAGTCGAAATGTGTTCGATATACGCGATATAGTGTCCCATATGTCCAGCATGCATCCAAAGATTGTTCAAACAGGAAATACTGTGTCTGACAATGTTTTTCGAGGTTCAATGTTTTTTGAAGATTTTCAAAGTTTCTTCGGATTTTGTTCGTGGCCCGATATTGGTGCGATATTGTTCGACAATGGTAGGGGATATGTCTGGCATGTGTGCAATGAGTATTCAGATAGTGATATAGTGTCCAATGTCGATTTGCAATGTTCAATGATTTTCGAGGTCGGTCAAGGAAATATCGGACTTGTTCAAAGGCCAATATCACTGCGATATTGCTCGATACTGGTTCGGAACCCATCGACGATGCTCCAAGTGTATATCCTGAGCTGTCCAAAGGTCGGGGGAGTCATACTATGGCAGCCGAAGGCATACGAAGAATTTCAAGGTGTCGTGAAGAGTTTCGAAGCATTGCAAAGAATTTTGAAGCATTTTTGTGACCTTGTAGAGGTTCATAGAGCTTCGTAGAGCTTCGGAGGGGTTCGTAGAGCTTCAACAACGATCATAGATGTGTTTTCCAAGCTTGAACAACAAGGTGGACCTATCAATGTCTTCAGTGATTTTGTCCTTTTGAATGGGGGCTTGGGTATGGTATGATGGGCCATCTTTTGCTTTTCCTGTCAATGTGAAGTTGCATTCGTGAGGAGGTAGGTACAGATTTTCTTTAGCGCTGTTGTAGGGATGTATTACCAGTTGCGATGGTTTCTCAGAGGTCGAAGATGGTGCCGAATTCGAAGTAGGTGGGTTGGTTGCTGTGGACAATATCAGCGGTGCAGATAGTTGTGGGACGAACCGTTCGACTGGCACAGAAATTGAAAGCCATGAGGTAGGAACTGTTGGCACATTTGAATCAGTTTGCACAAAAGGTCTACCACTTTGCAAACCATATATCTCTTGTTTGAGTTGTGCGATACGATCTTCAGCCATTGTGGATAAGTCAGTAATTTGGTAGACACCTCTGGATGGCATCGAAGAAACTGTCGAAGGTGCAATATTATACATTAGCAAAGGGGTAACATTAGATGGAGGGTTTCGTCAAGTCCATTCGTCAATCCTGTCCTTGATAAAATGACTGGGGATGCTTTGATGAGTGAATTGACCATTTGGGAGAACAATTTTGCCTTCAGTGTTCTTCTTACACTTTCCTTCATTGATATAAGACTGGCAAACCAAGCAATCACTAATAAAATGTCCTGTAAGCCCACAAAAGATGCAAACTAAAGTTTCGAGCTGGTCCAAATGAAATCCACTGTTAGGTTGAGTAGTGTTCATGGTCTTCGAACCTGCTAAAGCTGTTATGAGAGTGGCTGCAAATTTCTCGAGGATTGGCATAAGGTCTTCTGATTTAATTTGGGGCGAAGATGTTGAGGTTGTTGGGATTGCCGAAGGTGCTGAAGAATGCGAGCTGAGTAGTGATGTCAAATCTGAGCCGATAGAACAAATTTTGCCACTGCATGAATATCGTCGAGTGGGTAGGGGTCATCGGGGTAGTGATTGGGGAATTTTAGTTCGGATCGTCGAACAATTCTAGCCCATAAGCCTGGTTGGAAACCCCGGACAAAGGCTCTGCTTTGTTCAGCGTCAGAAATCCTGCCTTTAGTAGATAGAAACTTTGTAATGTTATAGAATGACCAAAAGTATAATCCCAAATCGCTCGCATTGTAAATACCTATGCGAAGTTGTTTGCTGACAAGTTTGTCCATGTCCAAAATTGACCATTTCCAATCATCTTCAGAACCAGGGTACAGTTGGTGAATAGCAATGCAAAAGTTCTGGAACGAAATGCCAGCATCGTATTCTGGAATCGATTCCCAAAGCTCGGAAGTGTTGATATCAAGGTAGCAACAAGCATGCTTCTTCATTTCTTCTGAGTTTGTGACATTGCACACCAAGAAAAGCAATTCAAGCTCATTAAAGTATCTGCAAAGTTCTCACAGCTGGGTAGGATCGAATTTCAGAGCCATGGAATGACCACAAGCTGGCATTATTGCTTGTGTAGTCATGAATGCAATGTTTCTAGGGGTAGGGGTTAAAACTTGTGTGAATGATGGTAGAGGAGTCAAAGTTGTTGGAAGGATGAATGAAGATGTAGATGATGAAGATGAAGAAGTAGAGGATGATGTTGAGGGTGATGAGATTGGTGAAGGGAATAGTCGATGATGAGTCGATTCTGCTTCAGAAACAGGGATTAGAATATCTCCCAATTGTTTGAGAGTTTCGAAGGCGTGGCGAGTGTCAATTTGTAGGTTTCTAGCTTGTGTTGGCCTAAGCCAAGAAATTGGAGATGGATTAGGCGATGAAATGATCTAGAAACCCCTTGTGGTGGGCTCCAAAATGATGATACTTGACCAGGAAACCCAAACCAAACCCACAATAAGGGCTCGAATGGTATAATGCTAGTTAGAGGAAGGTTGCAAGGTGGTACTAAATATCACCGCTGTTACCCAAGGCTATGAAAACAACTCTAGAGGGTGTCTGATGAAGTTTGATGAGGTTTGAGAGTATTTGAAGCGCTACGAAGGTGTTCGAGAGAAGTTCCATAAAGATCGAACATGTACAAAGTGCTGCGACAATGTTCAAGGGAAGTTCAATGAAATTCAGGAGTGTACAAAGAGGTGTGATGATGTTTGAAGAAGTTCAAAGAGGTGTGATGATGTTTGAAGAAGTTCAAAGAGGTGTGAGGATGTTCAAAGAAGTTCAAAGGGCTTTATAGAAGACAAGGACACTTTCGACAATGGCTGAGGATAGACTATAGGGATGTAGAAAGGCATCAAGAGGGGATAGACGATATGCAATAGTTTCGAGAAGCTAGTATGAGGAGTTTGAGGAAATTCGGCGTAAAACACTGAACTTCGAGACTAAGTCAAGACACTTGGACTCAAGAGAATGGCTCTTAAATCAGATGATTGGTGTGAGAGAACAATGTATTCTGTTCTTCTAAGTAGCTAGTACAAGGCTATATATGTTTGGGAGAAGTGATACTAAAAAGGAAATAAAACATGAGGAATACATGAGGCAAGATATAAAACAATAGAGAATCTCTGCAAACCATAGAATAAATGAAAGAAGATGAGAAGGGAAATGTATATAGTCATGATTTATCATGGGTACCTGTCCCCATTGATCCAATATATCATCAAGATGTCAAAGTGCCACAATCACGTCCTAAAATCCCATTGTTGTGTCTCCTCGTGTCTGGTGGTGCTTGATGTGCAATGCACTAACTCTTACAAGGTGTGCTGCATGTATCCGAAGGGTGGTGCGATAGGTGTATGGTGGCCGAAGGTGTTCAAAGTGCTGCAAAGTTGTTCAAAGTTGTTCAAAGTTGTTCGAGATTGTTCAAAATCATTCAAAATCATTCAAAGTAGTTTCAGAGCGGTGTTGTGGGGTTCATAAGGGTTGGGAGTGTGCGTGTTGATGTGTCAATGCCTCTGGAGACATTCCCAGAGCTTAGAGCACACAGTGGACCTATCAACAGCGGTGATGGTTGGCAAAAAGAAGGCCAATACAAACAGAGGCCAATACAGCCCATGCAAAATGGCAATTGCCAAACAGAAGTTTGGGGACATCTTGTAGCCGGGTGCTGATGATGGAACCTGCACAATTACAAGATTACTTAGTCAATGGGCCCTTTCTCGAGGCAGTCTAATAAAATGAGATCTATAAAATCACTACAAATAAATTCAATGAAATAAAAATATAATACAAAGAATGGTTAGTATGGAGTACAAGAGGATGTTGGATATAAGCTATGCATTTACTAGAAGTGATCCATGGGAGATGGGTGGGTGCAATAGTTGCTGTCGCCCACTATGGTGGTAGCTGTGGTTGCCGTTGCTGTCGCTTCATGGCTGTCTCCTCATGATCGCCACAGTCGTCCTCTGCTATCGTTCCCCTGTTGTTGGTCTTCCCCCATTTGCACTGTTCTCCCTGCCATCGGCTCATCCCTGTTGGCTCGTCACCCTGCTCGCAGAGGCTGTCTTCATTGTGGTCATCATCCCTCTGTTGTCCTTCATCCTTGTTGTCCCCATCCTCATCCAAGCCATCCTCTTCCTCATCCCCTGGTCCCCGCTGTTGTTCTCCATCCTTTCATTGTTGGTGTCATTCTCATTGTTGTTTTCCCCCCGGCCCTGTCATGGTGGTGCCCTCTCACCATCTTTGATGTCCAACCTGTGAGCAGCTGCTCACAGCGGCAGCAGGGGTCTGGTAGGTGGGTGCTGGTGGCAGTCATCATCATCTGCACCTTGCCATTTGTGTTACAATTTTCCTTGTAACTCATGGAACCCAACCAACCCGACGTACCCGACAATCCCCTCCAGACAGGAGGCACTCCTGATTCATGCTTAGAGCATGCCCTTGACACCAGACACACACATGATGCATGCTGACAACATGCATTTGATCCCCTTCCCATGGAAGGCACCCTTGATGCATGGTGACTCCATGCACCTGAACCCATTCCCACACATGCTGTGATACAACAGCCCTTTGACATGAGGTCCATGACATCAGACTCTCACAATTGACATTGGATCCTTGACATTGGATCCATGACATTGGACGCCTCATGCTAGGCATGAGGCTTATCTCTTATTGTTCCCTGACATGCTGCACTGCAGCACTCTGTGACATCGGATGCCTCATGCAAGGCATGAGGCTTATTGTTTCTATTCTTACCTGATATGCATCTACCTTTCCAATTGGATGATAAGGACCTCCCTCTTAGTATAAGTACTGCGACTCGTAGTAGGGATGTCCTTAGTTTAGATCTAGGCAATCTACAGCTTTAACTTGTGAACTCGCAAACTTACTTGAAACCACTAAGGAAGCTCCTTAGTGCATGAACCCAAACGACTCTATGCAGAAGGCCTGCTAGAGTGCACTATCCATCTTACGTCAGATGCTCCAAGTAAGACTAGTGCCGAACGACTTGTTGAGGAAGCACCTCATCAAACAACATCGACTAGATCAAGTGGTTGAGGCTTTGCCCTTAACAGTTCATCCTTGTCACTGGGCCAAGTTGTCCCCATCATCATCCTGATCCATTATCCACCCTGCAAGCAGATACTCACAGCAGTGGCATGGATGTAGGTCTGCTGTCTTGGCGCTGTCTCATGGTAATAGAACCTAAATATCAAAACAAAGCATTTGTTAGTTGAAAAGAAAAGAGAAGAGAAAAGAAGAGAAGAACTTGACACTTAGGCCCAACAAACAACTCATTTGCGGCTGTACATTGCGTTGCTGAGCATTGTTGAGGAAGTGTGACTCAACATGACAGTTTCCTTTTTTGTTCAAAATCCGCATGTTGGTAAAACCTGCTGAATGTGAAAATATGTAAGGGGCTGAGTTTGACTGACTTCAAAATATAAGCCTGCATTCAGAAAGACTTGAAACTCTGAAGCCTGCTGAGCAGCCATCAGACTTAACGTATCACTTTTGCTGGGTGGTTGGTCGAGTTAAAAAGACAAGTCCTTGTACCTCAGACTCGTAATTGTATGGTCAGCCTATATTTATGAATGAGATCTGATGAGCATTCCCAATCACTGGGTGCAGGGCACAATACCCCTGGTGGGGTATTATGTAAGTATCTTGGAAGTATTCCTAATACTGTCAAGATACTAGCCCAGAAGTATGTTGCAAGTATGCTGATTGTTGATTACCATACCTCTACATTAGTAACTTGTACATATTGTAACTGTATTCTGAATGTCTTGGCTGAAAAATAATACAATATTTCCTCCCTACTATCACAATAATATTAAGATACTTCTAATGGAGGATTGAAGTTAAAGATCAAAATATTTTTCAAGTACTGAGAAGGCAGTAACTTGGTGGTATTGAGGTAATTTCTTCAGTACTACCAAGATACTATCTACAATACTATCAAGATGATATCACAATACTTTGCTTGGGATATGTTAGCAATATGATGGAAAAGATCTAGAAAACCTCTGTGTCAGTATGCTTGAAATATCATGGAAGTACACAAACAAAAAGAGTAGTCATGCACCCCATACCTTCACCATACTAAAGCCAGGGAATATTGGAAGTATTGAAGTGTTGTTTATTCAATACTGTCAAACTACTCTATGGGAAGTACATAAGAAGAAATTTGATAAATTGGGAAAGTATTATTAGCAGATGTCTGCACATGCAGGTCTGCTGTTGCAAGTATCTAATTCCATGTCTGAGTACCTACATGTCCACTGGCAGGTATCTACTCGGGTACTCACTTGCACATCCAAGTTGTATGTCCAAGTACTTACTCAAGTACCTACTTGCACCTATTTGAGTACTTACTTGCATATCCAAATACCTACTTTATATCTACCTGCATGTTCAGGTATCTACTCAAGTACTCACTTGCACATCCAAGTACTTACTCAAGTACCTACTGTTACCCTTACTCAAGTACCTACTGTTACCATATCCAAGTACTTACTCAAGTACCTGCTGGTACCTATTTCAGTACTTATTTGTATATCCAAGTACCTACCAGTGGTTATTTGAGTATTTACTTGTATATCCAAGCAGTGCCTACTAGTATCTATTTGAGTACTTACTTGTATATCCAAGTACCTACTTGATATCTACTTGTGTGTCCAGGTATGTACTCAAGTACCACTTGCACATCCAAGTTGTACATCCAAGTACTTACTCAGGTACCTAGTACTGGCACCTATTGGAGTACTCACCTGCACATCCTGGTACTTACTCAAGTACCTACTGTTACCTATTTGAGTCCTTACTTGTATATCAAAGTACCTACTTGATATATACTTGTGTGTACAGGTATCTACTCAAGTACTTACTTGCACATCCAAGTTGTACATTCAAGCACTTCCTGAAGTACCTATTTGAGTACCATCTTGACCTACTTGCATATCTGAGTACTAGTACCTTCTTCCATGACCAGGTATTTACTTGAGTACTTACTTGAATGTCTGAGTACATATCTGAGTACTAGTACCTACATCCATGACAAAGTACCTATTTAAGTACCTATCTTGGATATCCAGATACCTAATTAATAGGTACTTTAGGAAGTACTTGGACATACAACTTGAACATGAAAGTAAGTACCCAAATATGTACCAGTAGGTACTTGAGTAAGTACTTGGATAAGGTGCCAGTACTAGGTACCTGAGTAAGTACTTGAATGTACAACTTGTGTGTGCAAGTAAGTACTCAAATAGATACTAGTAGGCACTGCTTGGATATACAAGTAAATACTCAAATAACCACTGGTAGGTACTTGGATATACAAATAAGTACTGAAATAGGTACCAGCAGGTACTTGAGTAAGTACTTGGATATGGTAACAGTAGGTACTTGAGTAAGGGTAACAGTAGGTACTTGAGTAAGTACTTGGATGTGCAAGTGAGTACTTGAGTAGATACCTGAACATGCAGGTAGATATAAAGTAGGTATTTGGATATGCAAGTAAGTACTCAAATAGGTGCAAGTAGGTACTTGAGTAAGTACTTGGACATACAACTTGGATGTGCAAGTGAGTACCCGAGTAGATACCTGCCAGTGGACATGTAGGTACTCAGACATGGAATTAGATACTTGCAACAGCAGACCTGCATGTGCAGACATCTGCTAATAATACTTTCCCAATTTATCAAATTTCTTCTTATGTACTTCCCATAGAGTAGTTTGACAGTATTGAATAAACAACACTTCAATACTTCCAATATTCCCTGGCTTTAGTATGGTGAAGGTATGGGGTGCATGACTACTCTTTTTGTTTGTGTACTTCCATGATATTTCAAGCATACTGACACAGAGGTTTTCTAGATCTTTTCCATCATATTGCTAACATATCCCAAGCAAAGTATTGTGATATCATCTTGATAGTATTGTAGATAGTATCTTGGTAGTACTGAAGAAATTACCTCAATACCACCAAGTTACTGCCTTCTCAGTACTTGAAAAATATTTTGATCTTTAACTTCAATCCTCCATTAGAAGTATCTTAATATTATTGTGATAGTAGGGAGGAAATATTGTATTATTTTTCAGCCAAGACATTCAGAATACAGTTACAATATGTACAAGTTACTAATGTAGAGGTATGGTAATCAACAATCAGCATACTTGCAACATACTTCTGGGCTAGTATCTTGACAGTATTAGGAATACTTCCAAGATACTTACATAATACCCCACCAGGGGTATTGTGCCCTGCACCCAGTGAATGGTACCGTTTCTTTTGGAACCACGTGAGTGGGCGGAAAGTTGCACGTCTACCAAGTTTTCACGAATTCGACTAGTTGCTTGCAGTGGATTTGGACCAATCAACAAGAAGTTGGAGTTAGACAGTTAGAGTACAGGAACTCAAAAGGTATTCGACATCTGTCAGTATACGATGCTACAAGCTCACGAGATATCACTCTTATCGTAACACTAGAAACCCCAGTCGTAGAGATAAAATGAATAATGGACGATTGCAAGTGCAAGCATAAAAAGGTAAAATCAGGAAGTGAACGGATACTCATGATCACCAGTCTTCAAGTATATCAGCGCCGTTTTCGGACCATCCCCCATTATCGGGGAACCCTTGGAAATGACCTGCAAATGGGGCTCGGGCGCAGCCTCCCATGCAACCAAGGTGTCCTGGTCTGGGGCACCCGGACAGACTGCGCCCTTATAAGGACCCATCCCCCCATACGCAAGCTGTAGCGGAGTGGACCCGAGCAACGACGAGCGAACCAACAAAATGCATGACCAGACGATGACCAGGAGGGCAGCAAACACGAGTGGGAGGAATCCTAATGCATATCGTGGCTTGTAGCACGATCCCGTTCGTCCGCCGGTGCTCACTACCTGAATTGGCGCGCTTGTACGTGCGGCCCAGCCGTTGTATCCACTGCTTGCAGAAATGAATGAGGCACCAAGCTGTGCAGACCACGTTGTAACATCACCGGGGCCCGTAACGAACTGATTGAACCCCTGCGGAAGTAAGGTAATGCCCACGTAGTCAAGGCTGGTCAAGGAGCTCAAAGCGAAGTCGCTAGCCAGCATCAGATCCCCGATGCGGCTAAATGGGGTACCGCCACTGCCGGGGCCAAGTGCGTTTGTTGAAACCAACACCGTTTGGTGAGGGATGAAATGGGTGGTGGGCGAATTAAGATTGTAGCTTAGTGTGTATCGCTCATAAGGGACAAAGTTAGCGTAGGTCTTGTTGGCGAAGTCCCAGTAATCAGCACGCAGGTAATTAAGATCACTAGGAAGGCGGGTAATATCTAGTGAAACCTGACTTTCTGCATCGACCGCGACGGTGGCAGCAACCATGTTGACCTGCGTGGCAGTTGCGCAGACCATCCTCGAAACACCCTTGAACAGGGTCCCGTTAGTCGCTGCTGATCCACCAATCTGAAGCAACCCACACATCCTACCATTCGCCTGCTGCGAAATCGGAATACCTAGCTGGTTTTGCAAAGCCACAGTGCAGTTGCCGAGAATGTAGTCATCAGGCCCCGTCTGGAACCCTGATGTCGGCAGCAAAAAGCTGGAGACACTAGCTGCCGCTGATAACACAGCGCTCGTCTGGTTAATGCTAGTCAGGAGGCCATTAGAATCCATGGAAGAGGTGTTGAAGAAGGGGCGGTAGTATTCGCGAATGATATCTGTCGTGTTCGACAGGACATTCCGCAAATAATCTGGACCAATGAACTTGCGCCAATTCCCCTGGGTAGCGAAAATATCAAAGCCACCTGAACTACCCCCCTGAGCAGTCTCCTCGCTATACACTCCCAGTGACATGCACCCCACGTCAACTTCCAAAGCCATGGTTTTGGTTAAGGCAACCTTGTGTTGTGGGGCAAGTTGAGGTACCCCGAGCACAACCGTGAGACCGGTATCGTGCGGAACGAGTGCGATGCCATCATGGATAGTGGCGTTTGTGACTCGCTCATTGCTGGGACCGATATTGTACGAGTTGAGGCTAATGAATTTTTCCCTAGGAAAATTACTGTAACGGGATAGTCGACGTGGCATGAGGACATCAGTGTCAGTCGAATTGATACCGGTAAATAGGTTGGTGTCAGCGTAAGTCGAATTTCGCCATGAAGTGCAATTGTTTTCAGTGACATTTACGTCGAAATTCACAACCTGAACAGCGTCGCATCGGTAGGCCTTGACAGAGCTAGGATCAGTGCCGTTGACTAAATTCCCAAGAACGAGTGCTCGAGCTGCATTGTCCGATGATACGGATGCAGGAAAATCGATGAGACTCGGTCCTGGAACAGAGCAGGAGTAAAATCCCAGAAATCCTATATCGCTGACCGCGACAAAGGCTGTATATGAGATAAACAGAAAGACCGCGATAAGAAGGTTTGTGGAAGGAATGGGATCTTTACGTCCTCCCCTTAGTAGGCGGTTGAATACCCATTTAGCGGAAACCGAGGTCGAGCTTGACTTTCCGATAACGTAGCTGACCACATTGTGGGTATCGATAGGTGCGACACGAGGTGCGTTCCCAATGATGATAAGGGTGATGAGAGCGAGTCCACCATACGAGAGGATTTGAATAGCGACACGGAGAACGAAAGTGAGTTGGCCAATGGTGATCGCACTGGAAAGGATCATTGTGAATCACAAGCAAAGGACTTGCAGAAAAGAGCGTGTTAGAGGATGAAAAATCCTACGATGTAGTATACCTATAAGAAGAAACTTGTGCCAAGAGAACGATAGCCCACGAGTTCTTAACGGTTCTTAAGCGCATCTGAGTTGTCGCGAATTAGGATAAATTTTTAGTGAGATGTGTATCACCTGCCTTCTCCAGAGGAACTCGATCCAGGCACACGACTCCCACGCAACTACAAGATTAAATTACGGTCAAACTCATATCGATAGGCCTCTTCTGAAAAAATACACACCTAGCTGAATCCCAACTTCTTGATTGCCGAGGCTTTTATGATAAAACTTTAAACGTCTGTCGGACGTCGAAAAACAATCGAAACTAGGCCCGAATAGTACACCGCCCATCAAACGTATTTTTTCAAGAGGGGCCTATCAATTAAAAAGCTCTTTCTCAATAATTTCAAGTTGGAAAGCCAAGTCGATCAATAATTAATTGTTTTGATGAGCGCCCATCTACCCCATTTTGGCATGGAGCATCAATCTTGTCATAAACTGAGCTTCTTGCACAACCGTGACCGAGCAAGGCGTGGCGCAGAGGATCCTGTAGGCCCACTACACGGAGACGGTTCTAAAATAATGAAGGCGAGTCGACTCGAGTCGTACTGCACGGCAGCCTAATCGCCAGCCGCAGTCAAGTCAGATGAGGTCACATCTCATTTGAAGCTTGAAGCTTCAACCTTGAGAGTCAAGTTGCGAATTGTTTGAGAACAATCGTCACCACTTTAGGCGCGGTAACCGTGTTTGTGGTCTCGATAGCCGGTATCGAGTTCCCACGCCAGTATCGAGGCCACATTTGGCCTCATTAGCCTAGTACCACTGCAATGTTCAGTATTCTGGTGTTAAATGTATGATTCACCATCTCTCTATTTTACTTCTATCCTACTTCTATTCCATGTCCTATCACTTGTAGTTACACTCATGGGCACTTAGAGTAGTTTCCACCTTGTGTTTATCACTGTTTGTTTCACAGTATGTAGACTGCAGGAGTCCAGAGTTTTGCACTCTTCAGTTGCTCACTCTGGACTCCAGGTACTGTACACCTTATTGTCTCATATAATATATAGTTGCTCACTCTGGACTCCAGCTGTTCAGTCTATCTGAGTCTCCCTTCACAGTTGCTAGGTTAAACTCCACTAAAGGCAACCTCAGACTTTAGCATCTGGGTCTGCCACCATGCTTCAAATACCACTATAGTGTCAGCTGTGATCATCCCTTTTATTGCCACACTGAGGTCACCTCGATATGTTGTCTTTTGCTGTTGGTGCATCAGCAACATCATGACCAAACCTTGCTTGACTTTTAAGGGCTTGTTTGCTTGAGGCACAATATACCCTTACTCTCCCATACTGACATCCAAAAAGGAATGTTCATAAAGTCCAAATTTTAATTTGAGTGCTAAGAGCAATTAACTTCTGCTTGAGCTAGCACTCAGGCATGGGCATTGTATATTAGCAATCTGAACTCAAATGAATAAAAAAATTTAACTCATGCAAATGCACCCATAATTTAATCAAAAAAAGATAATTAACCTCCCCAAGTTGCAGGTACTACACAATTATATACATAAAAAAACTAACCCCCACCTCACACAAATGCAAGGGGGGCAGGGCAACAGTATTAATCAACTGAAAAAAGAAAAAGAAAAAGCCCCACATTTTGCAGTTCATAGGATTGATCTTACATTGAATATTTAGTAATGTTAGGATTATCCTATGCAGAACACAGAGAGAGCTATCCAATCACCCTTGCAGAATCCCATCCCACTCCTGTGTTTAATCCTATTGTTCCTATCCTGGTATGACAAGGCAACAAGAAAAGACATGGGATAATCCTACTGCAGTGATTGTGAACTACCATGTGCCATAATTCTAGTGTTCAAGGGTCCAGTCCTGTTAAGAACTGATCCTAGAGGGCTCGTCGGAATCTGATCGGACACTGTGGGTGATAATAGTGGGGGTTGTCGGGTCGATGTGGATTCTGCAGGAGGGGAAACAGAAAGGACTTGGCTTCAGCTTGTAAGAAGCTGCGCCCTTCACCTCATCTGGTGTCCTAATTTCAAGTCAAAGGTCTGGAGGTAGGAGCAGGAAAGTGCGGGTAAATGTGGGGAGGAGGAGTACAGGGGGACTTAGGTTAAGTTCAGATGAGATTAGAACTTCAGAGGGAGACTAGAGGTCAAGTCAAATGGAGTTCAGACTCTTAGAGGACAGAGGTAGGAGTAGAATGAGATTTAGATTGACAAGTTAAAGTCGAGTCTATGTCGATATACGAACTGAGGAATACAAGGCAAAACTAACTAAACTTAAATACTAGAGTCCAGAATAAAAGTGGGACAGAAACGGGAACTGCGGCAGTGTCTCAACTGCGTAGATAAATTACCTAGCGGAGGCTGCACAGGAATCCGTAGTTGAATTTGCAAAACTAGACAGCAGCCTTGGGAAGGCAGCCATGGATGCTGTACAAGGCGGCCTGGTGCACAGCAGTGTGGGCAGTGCAAGGCAGCTGGGAATGAAATTGGAAGGAGTAGACAAATGTTGGGTTAGACATGTGGGAAAGAGTCAGATGGAATGCGGGTTCCGATCTGGCGAGGAACAGTTCTTGACAGTATTTCCCCCTTAGTGCTGAGCCTATGAGGCACGTGAGGGTTTGAGTCTGAATGAGGAAGTTGGTTGAATTTCCAAATGCAGCAATTGGTTGAAAATTTTTCACATCGTTTCCTACTCCCATCACATATCAGAAATGTCCACCCCAGCAGTCTCCGCGCAGATCAAAATGGCTGCAATGAAGGCCCAACATGAACAGAGGGAGCGGGCACTGAGGGAGCAGATGGAAAGGGAGATGAAGGAGCTAGAGGAAGCGGCAAGGGAGGAGGAACGCCGGGCGCAGGAGGAGCAAAAGGCAGCAGAGGAGGCTGCAAAGGTTGAGGAGGCGCGCCAGGCAGAGGTGTGGAAAAAAGAGGCAGTGGCTGCAAGACGTGTGGAGAAGAAGCGGGCAGCTGCGGCTGTGGGTTTGGAAGATGAGGCCGAGGGGAGCAAGTCCCCTAAGAAAAAGAAAGTCGCCAAGTCAAAGGTGCAAGGGGGGTCGGAGGAGTTGGAGAGTCCGGTGCGGGTGCAGGCCGCGTTGCCTTGCAAAAGGTGCATACTGGTTTTCTTTCTCAGTCTTCTCTTACTGACAAGTGGCCCAGATGCAAATATCAAAAGGTCTCATGTTTCAAGATGGGTGCGAAGGGACACGTGTGTGACAATTGCACGCGCGTCAAACATAAGTGTGAGGAGGTAGTGTGGGAGGGGCAGGAGGCCCCTGCAGCAAAGGAGGCGAGACCCATAGCGGGGATGACGGGCCTGGCAGAAAACAGCGGGGAGGTGGCGGAGCTGCTGCGGCAGCTGGTGAAAACAGTGAGGAAGGGGTTTGGAGAGGTGGCAATTGTGGTGCGGGAGTTGATGGAGGAGATCCGGGATGCTTTGGACCCTGAGTGGGTGGAGGAAGAAAGCGCCAAGGAGGAGAGCAACAAGGGTGATGAAGAGGTGGAGCGAGCGGTGGACGAGTCCCAGTGGGAAAGACGCGGGATCCGCAAGTCTGGAGATGACTGGGCAGCCTTCCAGAGGTATCTGGAGAAAAGGCGGGCGGATGATGGGGAGGAGAGTGAGAGTGGAGGTGAGGAGGGTGAAGAGAAGGATGAGGGTGGAGAAGAGGGCGAAGTTGGGGGAGAGGGTAATGAAGATGGAGAGGGAGAAGCAGAGGTAGAGTAGGGATCCAGTCGGATCCAAAAACTTTTCAATGAATTTTGTTTCTGAGTTCAGACTGAGAGAATAAGTAACATGAATAGACTTTAAGCAGGTAATGGTCCGGGTTTTTGTGGGTAGCGGTTGTGAAAATCCGCAAGGAGTTCTTGGGCATGGTCGAGTTCCATAGCAGGTAGCCAGGAGGTTTCCTCATCGGTTCCCTGGTAGCCTTCCCATCAGATGAGGTAGAGAATCTTGCATCATCGTCTATTATCAACCTTGGAGTTGAGGATTTTGGCAATCTCATACTCAAGCTCATCATTGATAGTGATGGGAGGAGGTGGAGGTTGTGTCTGATTCAGAATGGTGTTCAGGGAGTGTTTCTCTAGTTGAGAGACATGGAAGACAGGGTGGATGGCCCACATGTGGTCCAGGAGCCGCAGGGTGACTGAGTGAGTGCCTGGGCGGGCAATGATTTTAAAAGGACTGTGGTTCTTTTCAGAGAGTTTCTTGGAGGGACGGGTGGTGCAAATATTTTCCACAGTGACATAAGCGAAATCTCCAGTGTTGAAGTTGGGTGCGGGTGCCCAATGTTTGTCTGCAGGACCTTGATAATGTTCTTGAGCAGCCGCAAGTTGTTTCCAAAGTTCCTGGTGAAGGTCGTCTAAATTGATGACAAACTTGTGGGTGCGCTGTGAGGCTAAGTCGCATTTGGGGAAGACAGAAATGTTTGGGTGATAGCCTTTGTTGGCAAAGAAAGGGGATACGCCTGTAGAGGTGGCAGGTGCATTGTTGTAGGCAAATTTGCCTAAGGGAAGGAGGTGAGACCAGTTGTCTTGCTGATAGTTACAGAAGATCCAGAGGTACTGTTCCAAGGTCTGGTTAAGTCGTTCTGTCTGACCATCACCTTGCGAGTGATAACTGGAAGTGAAGTGGATCCGCATGTCGAGCACTTTTCCGAGGGAGCAGAAGAAATGGGAGACGAACTCGGATCCCTGGTCGCGAGTGACGTGCAATGGAATGCCATGCTTGGAGAAGACATGGAGGACAAACAGGTTGGCTAGTTCTTGGGCTGTGATTTCATTGACAGTTGGAATGAAGATGCCTTGCTTGGTGAGGCGGTCAACAATGACCAGGATAGCGGTGCCCGTCGGAGTCGGGTAGTTGTTCAAGTCCATGGAGATGGAATTCCAAGGTCATTCCGGAACTGGAAGTTGCTTTAGGAACCCATAGGGCTTGTGTCGAGGCAATTTGGATCACTTGCAAATTGTACAGGATTTGCAGAACTCCTGCACAAAGGTGCGGAGGTTTGGCCAGACATATTCCCGGCAGACAAGCTGCTGGGTTTTGTTTTGTCCGAAGTGGCCAGACAGAATATGATCATGTTTGTATTGGAGGACCTTGAGGTGGAGATCTGCAATGTCCAGAACATAAATCCCGTCAAAGTGGTGGAGAAGACCTGCCTCGTCTATTGTCCAGTTGGGGTCGACAGGTGTCGGAAGATGTGCAGATGATAAGGGGTCAAGGGGTAGGGAGGTTGTGAAGTTTCTCAACATCCATGATTACTGCTTGTTGAAGGATGGGTGTGGCAAAATAGGTGGCTCGAAGGAAAGAGGTGAGCTGTTCTTGTGTGAATACAGGTCAGAAGTTGGTTGGGTTTACAGAGGCGAAGTCGCTATTTCCCCCTTTGCGGTAGATGTCCCAATGTCTAGTGAGCGCGTCTGGCTTGGCCCCTAATTTTCCGGGCAGAATCGGATGACGAGATTGAACTGGGAAAGGTATTCAGACCAATGGGCCTGGCAGCGGGTGAGCAACTTGGTAGTGCTGAAGTACTCAAGATTTTTGTGGTCGGTCACCACATCAACCGGGTTTGAGGAACCCTTGAAATACTGCTGCCAGTGTTTGAAGGCTTCGAAAATGGCCAAGAGTTCCTTATCATGGGTGTCGTAATTTAGTTCAGCGGGATTGAAAGAGTGGGAATGAAAAGTGACTAGATGGATTTCTCCATCTGCAGTGTAAACCGAAAGGATAGCCACTAAGGCATAGTCAGAAGCATCGGTTTCAAGTACCATCTGTGAGTCAGGTACCCATTGCATTAAGATGGGGGCATGAGTGAATTCTTGTTTGAGCTTTTCAAAAGCATTGCAGCATTTCTTGTTGAAGTCCCAGGGTGCGGATTTCCACGTCAAGTGGGTGAGTGGGATGACAATGTCTGAATAGCTGTTAATGAAGCAGCGGTAAAAATTGCAGAAGCCTAAGAAGAATTGGATGTCCTTAACTTTCCTAGGCTTGGGCCAGTTGAGAACAGTTTTGACTTTATCCTTGGACATCCGCAGCCCATCCGGTGAAAGGATGAAACCTAAATATTCAATGGTGTCTTTGTGGAACTCACATTTCTGTGGAGAGGCATAAAGTCCATTTTTCCAGAGACAGTGGAGGACTTCTTTGACATGAGCCCCATGCTGGGACTTGTCATCTGAATAGATCAGGATGTTGTCGAGGTACACAATGACACAAACATCCAGCATGTCACTGAAGATGTTGTTCATAAACTGCTGGAAGGCTGTGGGTGCATTAGTGAGTCCAAAGGGAACCACCAACCACTCGAAGGATCCATAGCGGGTGCGGAAAGTAGTTTTCCATTTGTCACCATCCACAATGCAGACCAGGTGGTAAGCATGCCACAAGTCTATTTTAGTGAACAAGTGGGCTTTTCAGGGAGAGTCAAGGAGGTCAGAAATGAGAGGAAGGGGATAGCAGTCTTTCTTTGTAAGACAGTTGAGTCCTCGGTAGTCAACGCAAAGTCATAGGCTACCGTCCTTCTTCTTAACAAAGAGAATTGGAGTGCCATGCAGAGACTTAGAAGGGCAGATGAAACCTGAGTGAACATTTTCATCAATGAAGACTTGTAAGGCTTCTAATTCAGAGGGAGAGAGAATACATGCAGCCCAGAGGCAGAGGAGTGTTGTCTTCTGTCTCTATCTTGAGGTCATAAGACCGGTGCAGAGGAAGGGTGTCTGCTTTAGTCTTATTAAAGACATCAGCAAATTCATGATACTTGGGTGGAATATCGGAAAGGTTGGATGAGTTAGCGGATTGGGCAGAGCGGGCAGATAACCCTTCTGGAGCGAAGGCCATCTGAAAAGCTACTGCCCCAGGAAGTTTGCTAGCATGCACATAAGCGGCAGCGTTGATGAAAGAGATGTCGGGGGGTGTAAACTTGGGAGGCATGGTGGGTTCGGAAAGTGTAGAGGAGTCAAGGATTTCTACCGGAAGGTTCGGGGGCAAAGGTGACATCAGGGGTGCTGGACCTCTATGATCTGCAGAGCGGAAAGCAAGTTGGCTTGAAGACCAGTCAATCAACGGATTGTATTGCTTCAGCCAGTTATGACCAAGTACGGCGGAACAGGAAGAGTCGAGCAAGGTTACATAGAATGACAAATTGAACACTTCACCGGCAGGAAAGGTGATTGGAAGTTTGACGACCTGAGTTATGGTGGAGTTGCAAGATCCATCAAAGAGTCGTAAGCCAATCGGGTTAATGGATTCCATGCTGAGTTGGTTATTCAACACAAAAGAGGAGTCAAGGAAGCAATGGGAGGAGCCAGAGTTGATAAGGGTTCGGAAAGGGGCAGAAGAGTCAGGAAAGGTTAAAAGAATGGTTAGGGAGTCAGGGTCAGAAAGAGCGGACGCATTGAGACAAACGTAGGCAGCCAAGTGGGTAAGGTCAATGCAACCCCCAGCCCCAATGGCTGTTTCCTGAGGGTTGCGGACTATTTTTCCGAGTCCACAGATTCAGGAATCACAGCAGATGTGTGGGCTTTTGCGGCTTTAGATTTCAGGCAGTTTCCTGCTACATGCCCTTCTTCACCGCAGTAGAGACAAAGTCTTTCCCTCATGTAACGTTCTCGTTCTTCCGCAGTAAGTTTGCCGTTCTTCCCCAATTTATCAGAGATGGACAACTTGGAAGTGTTCTTTGTCGCGGAAGACTGCTGGTTGGAGGAGTTACCCCGAGCGGAGTTCGAAGAGGATTGATTGGTAGACTGGGAGGAACTTTTGGGGGTGTCCTTCTTGACAGGGGTAGAAGAGTTTTTGGAATTCTTAGTTTCGAATTGGGTTTCATCCTCCTGCATCCACTAGATATTGTCACAGTCCTGCGCTTTCAAGTGCAGTTCTGCAAGGGTGTCGGGTTTACCACCCCAAAGGACTTCTATGCAAAGTTGGAGCGGAAGACCGTGGAAATAGTGGTCACAGAGGGCTGCCTCATTCCAGTTGACCCTAGAAGCTAACTCCCAGAAGTCAACATTATACTTTGTAATGTGACCACCTTTTTTCATTGTTAAGTCGGAAAGGGCTTTTTCCGCATCCCCAACTGGGTCGTGCAGGCCAAAGTTGCTCTCTAGCTTGGCAAGGAAAGCTTCATAATCCCACATCCAGTGTGCAGAATCAGTTGGGTCATTAAGACCAGGTTCAAACCAACTGAGAGCTGATCCCTTGAGATAAGAAAGGATAAATATGATCTTTTTCTCATCAGAAGAAAATATGTGTGGACAGTTGTGGAAATGAAGATTACACGAGACTAGGAAGTCTCTAAGTTTCTTTGGGTTGGAGCCATCGAAGGTGTCAGGGTCACGAACTTTGATTTTCTTGGTCTTGGGTGTGTTGTTTTGTTGGAGGGTGTGGATACTCTCTGAGAGGTTGTAAAGAACATCTATAAACCTATCCCCTGGATCAGGGTTTCCCCCTGCGGGAGGTTGATCATCAGGATCATTGGGATCAGGGTTGCCCCCAGGGCTGTCAGGACCACTAGGGTCATCGGGTCCGCCGGGAGGTCCGTCCTCTAGACCACAATCTTCCAACCCATAGGGTTCAAACTGGTTGATGCCCCCTACGTACTCAAGGGGAGTTGTGGGTTGGGGTTCTTCTGGATTCGTCGGAGGTTGTTGGGCTTGAGTAGACATGAGGCTTGCACTGATTGATGGGGCTCTGGAGCCAATTTGTCAGAAAATATTGGAAGGTCTGGAAGATACTCTGAATGTTGTGGTGGGTCGTGGGCTAGGAAGTGTAGATCGCTGAATTGCAGAGATCCCTGGAATGGTACCAGCACGCTGAGAGTTTCTAGTTGTGCGCTGGTGAGTTTCGGTTGGGATCATAGGAGGAAAAGAGACAAGTGAAGTGTGAGTTCATATATACTGTTAAGAACTGATCCTAGAGGGCTCGTCAGAATCTGATCGGACACTGTGGGTGATAATAGCGGGGGTTGTTGGGTCGATGTGGATTCTGTGGGAGGGGAAACAGAAAGGACTTGGCTTCAGCTTGTAAGAAGCTGTGCCCTTCACCTCGTCTGGTGTCCTAATTTCAAGTCAAAGGTCTGGAGGTAGGAGCAGAAAAGTGTGGGTAAATGCGGGGAGGAGGAGTACAGGGGGACTTAGGTTAAGTTCAGATGAGATTAGAACTTCAGAGGGAGACTAGAGGTCAAGTCAAATGGAGTTCAGACTCTTAGAGGACAGAGGTAGGAGTAGAATGAGATTTAGATTGACAAGTTAAAGTCGAGTCTATGTCGATATATGAACTGAGGAATACAAGGCAAAACTAACTAAACTTAAATACTAGAGTCCGGAATAAAAGTGGGACAGAAACAGGAACTGCAGCAGTGTCTCAACTGCATAGATAAATTACCTAGCGGAGGCTGCACAGGAATCCATAGTTGAATTTGCAAAACTAGACGGCAGCCTTGGGAAGGCAGCCGTGGGTGCTGTACAAGGCGGCCTGGTGCACAGCAGTGTGGGCAGTGTGAGGCGGCTGGCAACGAAATCAGAAGGAGTAGACAAATGTTGGGTTAGACGTGCGGGAAAGAGTTGGACAGAATGCGGGTTCCGATCAGGCAAGGAACAGTCCATAGGACTGAAAAAAAGACCAAAATTGAACTGAATTGGACTGGAAAAGACTGGACCAGTCTTTTTCAGTCCAGTTAGCAGTCTTTCCATTTTGAAAAATATTGTAAAACTGAAGAAAACTGGCCTCTGGTTCATGAAAAATGGTTAAGAACTGAGCAAGATATAACCAAATCCATTTTGGCATGAGTATTTTGTCATATCAGATTGACTTTCATTGCATCTTACTCATATGTTGATCATTTCCTTGATTACATTGATGAGCATAGGGCTAACATGTATTATAATACTCCTACCATCTGCCAATGCATGGTAGAAATCACATCATTTATGGTTGTCACATTACATTTCTTAGTGTTTGGCACGAGTCATTCATTAGATGTGATTTTATAGTGATCATATCCAAGTCAAATTTTGATGAAATCTCTTAAAAGCTAGACCAGACAATGGGGAATTACAATGTCTATCCATCAGTGCAATGATTGTAAGGTCTGTATAATAGTTGCTAATATACATATGGGTTATATTGGTACAACAAATTTCACAACAAAATATTGGTCTGGACCAGTCTTAACTGGTTTTTTCAGGTCCATTAACCAGAAAGGACTGGTCCTAGGTGGTCCAGTTCAGTCCTCATGGTATCTGGGTCAGTTCTGGACTGCTTTAGGTTGCAGTCTTTCCATTTTTGGGTCAAAAAACCAAACTGGACTGGACCCTCAAACACTATATAATCCTACATAGATCTTATCCAAACTTTACAGGATAATCCTACAAAAATCCTAGCCAATTATCATTTTCAGTTCTGATTACAAAGATAGCAAACAAATGTCAATACTATCAAAATGCCTCTATCAGGACTTCTGCCCTCTAAAACCATTATATTATGGCCTCAAATTGTTTCATTTTATATCATAGCCATTTTTGGTCAGTAAGAATAGTCAGATTGGCAGGTGAGAATAAGCAAATGATGAACTGCAATGAACATGTGATACCTGCAGCTGACTAAGTTTGATGACTAAGTCATCACATTGAGGATCAGAAGGTTGGATGGGAGACTGGGATGGGGAGGACATCTCAATATTGGAATTTCCAAACATCCAAACATCTGAGTGTTCAAGTGTCCAAACCCACCAAACTGGCATATAAGCATGCCTCCTGGCTCCTCATCAGCCCATATCTCCACAGCTGGTCTATGTACTATGCTGTAGGATCCTAATTATTGATGGTAAGTTTTTATAATACCTCCTTCAAGGTATCACCACCCTGTGGCTGCACCCACTCACCTGCAACACACTGCCCAGCCACACCATCTCCCTCACTGTGCCCATTCATTCTGCACCATATGCTACATGCATGCAATACATTGTACTAAGAGTGGGAAGGGAGATATGATGGAGTGAGGAACATGATGCAGTAAAGCTGCATTTTCCCTGCCTATGCCCTGTGCACACCTGCTGCAGTTAGTTTCTCCTGCTTGAACAGTGTGCCCATCCATGCTTTTCATTTATGTCCCCCCCCCCTCCTCCTTGAGCTCTGTAGATGGGCAGTAAGAATTCAGAATTCCATGCATTGTCAGCTGCTCAGTGCTTGCTATCGCCCTTGGTTATTACAATTTGTATTTCTATAATTGACATGGTTCAAAAGTGTGGTAGAGCATAAAGATACCCTCCCCAATGCCCCTGTAGCATTGAATAACCTGTGCCACCATCATGGCGAGCTGTGAGCAGACCATGAGCAGCTCACTCAGACGCTTGGAGGGTCCAGACATCCCCAGAGGTTTGGAAATTCCAATATTGAGATTTTCTGGAGATGGGATGGGATTCAGACAAGATGGGATTTAGATGAGATGGGATGGGATTGGGATGGGATGGGATTGAGAAAGGACATGGATAATTATGATATAACTACTGTACATGGGATTATATATAATCAGAATGGGATTGGATTGGATTGGATTACTTTAGGTGTTTATGTATCAACTCAAGAAAGAATTAATCCTATCTTCATTCAATATTGAGGTTAGGATCATCCTCCCAACTTTGGTCTCTGAAGCCCCCCCCCCCCCCCCCCCCCTCATGCAAAATGAGGGAGGGAGTCAATTTAGAATTGTCAGCTAGGGAAGTGTTGCCTCATATAGAAATGTCAGTGGGGGGTCAGCTAGGCTCAGCCTTCAGCTGCAATTGGGGGCTTGGCAGTTGCAGGCTTCCATGATAATCACTTTCCCATTCTTCTGTGAATTTTTTCATCATCCCAATCACAACATAGTATTTTTGCAGAATTGTGTTTGGTTCTCAGTTCGAACACCCCTTGAACCTGAACTGAACCTAAAGTTCAGTTCTAGGTTCACAAAAAACCTTGGAGAACTGGACTGAACTGAACTGCAGCAACACTAAACCTGAGGGAATGCAGGACCATCCAGGTCATACCATTGAAAAGCATTGCGAGAGGGGCTCATCTACTGCCTAAATATGGTGTCAGTCTATTGCCAAACTCCATTACATACATTAATGCTCTCGACACATTCCAGATATACTTTGTGAACCAGTATATAGACCACTGTTGTCACAAATTTCTAACAGATTAGTCACTTGATTACATTTTTTTGATGGATAGATAGCTTTTTGACTTTTTGACTTTTTGACTTTTTGACTTATCGCAAACTCGCCACAAGCTAAAAAGTGCAAAGAATAAGGTAAAGTGTGAGATTGCTGATGAGTATGAATCAATTACTTTATCCATGAACAGATCTGAGTGTTATTACAAGTCCCCAAACTGATGTGAGTGTCTGGATGACAGAACAGATTCCGAAAAATATGGCGGCCAAAGCACCATAGAAAATGAATGGCTGGGTGTTCCTCTGTCTTCGAATGTCATGAAACAGTACATTCCACCACCTACTTCTAGAATGAATCAGATCCTGGATTGCATGTACTCTTGACGCCAACAACTGAGAGGATGTCCCATAAGCAAATCAAGAGATCATGATCACACCAGCCAATTGATAACTTACCTCAGGGGGCCGTCAATTTTTGATTGTATGCATTACCAGGAACAATGCGGTACAATTAATAGGGTCCATATCAGCAATTTTTGGAAGAAGTCCAGCAGTGGTACCCTCCACATAGACTTCCGTGGCATCTTTTCCGTAAAGTACGCTCAGGGAAGCCAGAATCTCGCCACCTAGGGTGTGCAATCCAAGTGCACTAGAGGTTGACATAGTTGAGATCAACGGCAAAATGCTGTAAAACTTTACTTACTGTGTTAATTTATTGTATTTGAAGTGGCCCAAATAACCAGGAACATTCCCTCTCAGGATCAGTATCTTGACTTTACCGCCCTCCAGTTTTAAATGCTCTTCCATCAATTTGGTAGGCAAGATGGAAATTTTGAGTCTGCGAAAATCCTCAAGTGTGAAGTTGAAGGTTGTAGTTTTGGTTCGAGATGGAAACTGAATAGCCTTTATTTCATCGAAAAAGGTATATTGAACTTTGACGTAGTCTTTGTAAGCAGCAAATCTGATTGCATGATGTAAAACCTCCCACGTATGCGAGAACTGTATGAGGTTTGGTGACCAATGAGCACAGATGAGCCAAACATACACCCACTTCATCGTCCTCCGCTAGCCCACCCCGATTCTCATCTCCTACCAGGCGCACATATGCCAAGAAATCAGCGGCAGATTTTCTTGTCATTGATGGATTGTTCAGGAAATTAACCAAACATTCAACTGTGCAGATTGCCCTCGCTGTAGCGCCGGGGTATCGGTAGGTGTTTATGAACAAATTCCCATCAATTGTGTTAGGGAGAGTAGTGAAAGAAGGATAGAGAGCTTGGTGCAGCCTATGCGCATCTAGGGGAGGCAGCATGGTGTCTCCGGCACGCGTACGCTCCAAACCAGCCTTCCAAAGTTCTTCTGTATTCACATACTGCTCTCGATCACTGAAGGCTTGGACACACATGAGCCATCAATACATCGTTGAGAGGATGCAATACTGACTCGCCGAAGACTCTGTGTGTTAATAGCCTTGACTCAGAGGTGTCCAATTCATGTCTAATATCGGTCATTGAATGACCTGGAGTTGGATGTAAACACAACAGGATCATACTTACGGTGAAGTTGCAATAGATCCAGCTCTAAGGTAGAAGACATCCATAACCCGCCAACATCACGTGGACAGTGTGACAACTGCCAAATTGGTAAATTTCGCACCAAAATGGGAAAAATGCTCCTCAGAACTTCACATATGCAGTTTATACAAAATATAGTCAATAGGAATTGGTCTAAATATGTACTAGATGGTTCCCAGAAGGTCAATTTTATGTAAAATGATGTACCCAAATTGGAATTCAAAAGTTTATAGATAACATGTCATATTTGGCAATTCCGCCTGTGCGACACCTCCTGCATGCACCGGCCGCATGGGGACAAAGTGCAAAGGCAGCTTAGCACAGCTATCAAATTTCACACATAGTTTAGACAATTGTCGTAGGTGTATTGACAGTTGATCAATCAGTACATAGTTATAATCATTTATTGTTGAATTCCTCACTCAATACTTATTCCTACATGATGCGGTTTGGAATACAATGCCTCTACATGTATCCAAAGGGTTCGTATTGAACAAAACTGGAAGAATCTTGTCTCAACATGTTCTAGAGCTGTTTCGAAGAATTTTCGCCTTTTTTGGCGTGTTACCATCACAAAGGTAATGACACGTGACGTTGGCGGGTTATGGATGTCTTCTACCTTACTGGTTGTCTGTTCATCTTCGTCATGCTGCAATTCATGACCAGTGCCACTGAGAATCTCTGGTGTAACAAGAGTTGACAAAATAGCATCAGCCATATCGAATAGTGACCGTGTTATGGTCTGATAGTTCGGGTCTGATAGTTCGATGGACAACTGGTCGATTGTGAAACAGCTGTGTTATATGGCGGTAAAGTCATAGCCTGTGGATACAGCCACAGAGGCTGTTAAAAGTAAACATTCCATCAGTAATTTCCCACATTTGACATCTCCATGATAAGGTGTCGCCGTTGCCAGCTTTTTATGGAACAAAAAAAGGTATGTGCACGGTGCACCGGAAACTTAAATCAAAAACCTCTATACTGGCATGCGCCTGTCATATACCCAGTCGTCGAGTCGAACGGGGCACTCCGGATCCAGCGGATTGCTGGCATGTTGACTGTTACCGCTACGCTACCTGGTCATTTGTAAGTTTGGTTTTTATTTACAGGAAGAGGGGATGAAAAATTGAATAACATACCTGGGCCCACATTCAAACTTCAAGTAAGCCGCCCATTCTTCTCCCCCGACAACCAGCAAGCCTGAGAACGAAGAGGGACTGTGTGATGGTCTGGTACCACACCCTGCCGCACCGCAAAATTGCTTGCATGTGTTTGTTACTAAGGCCTCTGAGTTGACACCCTCCACCATGTCGTCCCCATCCCCTTCGAGTGATGCACCCACTCCTCACTCCGTCTTGATCAATGCAAAACTCGTCGTTGTTGAAACCGTCACTGCCAACAAGAAGAGTAAGAAGGCCTCGATGAAGAAGAACATCAAGAACAAGCAATTCACACACACATTCGAAGGATAACTACTACGTTGAGCTCTTGAACACATTCCAGGCTGAAGACCTACCACATACAAAAATACCAAGTGACTGCCAACCATACCTTCGTTTTCAAGATCCAAGTTCCCCCCTGCGAAGTACGATGAATAGCAAGTCAGCAGTCTGTAAGCTCTTACTCATTGTCACCACTTGGTTGTGGAGGCTTGTGATATTGAGGACTACGACGAATACAAGACTGTTGTGCAGCTCCCTTCCAAACAAATTCGGCCACTTGTCATACATATTTCTCTTCTCACATGCTATCAACGGCCTCGGTCCGCAGTGGGATAGGAAACTCTGGAGGCAAGATGCGCAGGCGCAGGGGACCTCGACCAGCCACTTTCCCCTCCGAAGGTTCTTAATGACTGTAATCCCTTGATGCCCGAACTCACAACGAATTTCACCATGGAGTTTCCAATCAAAGTGCATGTAAATCCCGTTCTCCCTGTGTTCGATAACCAACCCGACTGCTGTTACAACTGTTGCCTCGCTCACGTTGTTCTCACTGGTGTACATACAGATGCGGTTGGTAGAGATCATTGAGATGGTACATACAGCTTTCGCTTCTTCATGATGACGGCCTTCTGCGACGATGGTTTCCTTCTGCGCCAGCTGCATTTGGACGCAAGTTCGCCCTCCTTTGCGAAACCTTTGTGCTAGGGCGCGCCATAACTGCTCTGTCGAGACTCGGGTCCTACGGGGGGGGATGGAACTAGTTTCAGAGGCAGTATCGGATTTAGTGGAAGGAGAGCTGTTGCAGATCAAAGAGTCAAAATTTGAGCAGGGGGATGAAGCTAACAGATGGTACCAGGCGTCAAGAAAGGATGCCTTGGGTGTGTATTTGCAGAAGACGTATATGAAGACTGCAAGTCTGATAGCAAAGAGTGCGAGGGATGCTACTATACCCGGGGGTTGCGAGGAAGATGATGATGTGGCAGGAAATTGCCTATGCCTACGGTACAAATTTTGTGTATGGCATTCCATGTATGTTCTCTTCCTTATACTTTAAATATTTCTATATATTTGTTCGACTTGAACCAGAGTTTCCAATGAATTACAGCTATACGAATCCGCCTCTATAGAGCTCGGCAAACCCAGCGGAGCCGACCTCCAGCTGGGACTTGTGACATGTGTACCCCTGAGAAGAACACCCTGAGAAGAACACCCTGAAATGGGTGTGCAAGTTTCAGAAGCAGGGTGATGTCGAACTCGTAAGGCCGTCAGTTAGTGAGGTTTGACAATTGAGCCAATTCGTTCTCTAGGCAAAAAAGACTATGTCGCTCGATGATCTGCCTTGCAGCGCTCACGGGCCCTTGCGCAAACGTATGCAGTTGAAGCAAAAGAGGTGTTAGATCAGCTGCCGGCGCCGAAGAGCGATGCAAAGATGGCATTGGAAGAATTGACGGAAACTATTATTAGGTGCAAGAATTAATCCCATGTCGAAGGTACTGCTTATTATGGGCAGCTAGAGGTTTCCTTTTCGGATGACATCGTGAAGCCGTGAGTGAAACGTATCTGCAAATCCAAAATGGAGCTCTCTCAGCATTGCAATCATAATAAAATTCCTTTCATATTCGTGAAAAGAGTTGCAGATATGCTCTAGTGCCTCCCAGTCATACATAGCGTAAGGTGCATTCTGACAGAGATTTTCCTTCACAAAGAACCGTGTGTTCAGAAGCTGCTAAACATACTCTCATAGTAGAAACCACCAGGGCCATCGTTGCCTTGAAGGATGCGATTGTGTGTTCAACAATCTGCGCTCCACGTGAGAACATCTTGAACATTGGAGGTGTCTGGTAAGTACACGGAAATACAGAAGGTAGTGTCAGGGTATGTAGCCGCTGTCAAACTGCGAAAATAGCTGATCATGATCGGCCAGACTAAAGGAAGAATCAGGTTGCAAGGGTCAAGTCGCATCCTGATCTAGCAGATCGACAATAACAGAAACCCCTAACTGGAGAAATCAAGAAGCCCACAGTTTTTTACATTGATAAGAAATAGAATTTATATAGTAAAAAGCATTCAAGCATTGCATACGGCATTGCACACGTCCATACGATTTTCGTGGGAAGAAATGATTCAGTTGAGTTTGGATTTCGGAGCTGACTTGATTGTGCGGAGAGAGTGTGCAATGTAGCCATATGAGTCTACCATCAGCGCGATGGGAATGGTGACCCAGCTGTACATAAAAAGTAAGATGTCTGTAGAATGACAATAGGATATGCTCACATAACGTTCATAAACTTGGAAGGAGCAGAATCAGACAGGGCTGTAATACATCCCATGTAGTATAAACACATACGACAAGATACACCCAGAGGTAGAGCCAGTTCGAGGTATTCAAGTTTGGGCTTCCGGTCAACCACTCTGGGCAAAAGGTCATCCAGCTACGAAACACGCGATCAAAGTAAAACCCAAGGGTGGGAGTTCAAAACCTTACCCCCCATAAAGCTCCGCCGTGCTTAGCAAAACTATCCAGTAATGCCTTGCAGGATCATCGTTCACCAATAGTTTGAGGATGTAAAGGCACAATGGAACTCCCCCAAGGACAGTCAGGATCTCTAGGGACACGACGGTGGGATCAGAGAAGCCCCAGCGGAAGTCTGCCGCGGCATATTCTCTCCCTGATCATGAAGAGCCCGTGTAAGATATGCATGTCAATGAATAAAGTCGATATTTGAAACGTACACATTGTAGCGAATGGCCCAGAACTTGTGTTTACTTGTCGCCCGAACACTGAGAGGTAAAGAAAAGAACCTTCAAATCCAGTATGGATCATTGCATCGAACGCCTAAAGTTTACGATAGAAGAGACTGGTTAGGACAGAGTGACAAAATGCAACGCAAAAAGTAACGTACGATCCACATGAACGTCCACCGATCCTGCCACTTTGCATTCTTGGACAAGAATAATTTTGAGCCCGTGTAGGAAAGTAAGACGACACCTAGAACACCAGCGAGCGAGTAGACAGATGTAAGGGTGAAGAATGGCGAAGTCAAGTTAGCCATGGTCGTTCGTTGTTGCTCTTAACTTGCTCAACTACTATAACTCATCGGAACTTATGGGGATAGTAGCCCCGCGAGCCAAAATCAAATGGCATATCACCGATTGGTCACCGTGCTGAACAGTGTGGGCGTTACTTAACATTGAACATTGAAAGCTGAGCGCTGAACGCTGAAGCACTCAAGTGGCTCAAAGTCCAATCGATTTGCCGGTGTCTATATACATATGAGCAAGGGTACTGGGTTGCATAGGATCGAGTGAAGAGCGCTTCATCTATATATATAGACCATACTGAGAACCTGGTTGAAGGTATGGCCATATGGATATCGGTGTTAAGATGTCGACTTTGTATTCTCGGAGACCATCAGCTGCCAACAAAACATGCCGGTCCGCTCTAACATCGAACATGGGATCTTGCCGCATTTCTACTTACGTCTGACCCACATTGAAAATGATTGTGAATGGGAAGTGAGTCACTGAGTGGTAGTGATAGGCTAAGGCTAGTGGTTCGGAATGGCATATAACCATGAAAGCATATGCCTGTGCACCACGTTCAAGTATTTGAAGACCAGCTACGCAGGTCCGTGACATACTTTTGATTCAGCCATGACCTTAAAGGCTAGTGTTAAAATGACGTCCAAAGCTGGCGGTGCGAGAAGTTCGGAATAGTGCGAAGAATGCAGTATCCACAGGTGTTCCTTGAGCCAAGCGTCTAGGCGACATGACAGCAGTGGTGACTTCATCGTGGCTACAAAGTCATTCCGGTGGTACTATAGCAAGTAAAGCACGTCCGGAAGAGAATGCCGCAGGCGAGGATCGGCCATAAAAAAGTTGTAATCCGAAATGTGAATGAAAATTGAACATGCACGGTTGTAAATTAAAAGACGGTAAACGGTGGAGAAGCCTGTTAACCCCGTATAGCTAATTCCTGTCGACCTCAGATGGATTTGTGAATGGGCAAGCAACCCTTGAACCCAAAACGAAGTGGTTGCGATGGGTGGCGTGGCAATTCATTGGAAGAGTTCGGAGACCGGTAGGACGCGATCAAAAGATACACGGTGCTACATCCAGTTTCGCATGTTACATCCATATGGAAATCTCGCAGTTGGTATTCCAAGTTGTCCTAGTCCTCATCCGAGTCATCGCACCGCATAAAGGTGCTTTGGACAATGAAGCAAACTGTCCAGTTCAGGCGACACGCAGCGGCAACTTTCGCAGAATCACTTGCGAACGGCCGAGGGGATGTCTTTTTGTCGTACGGTGACAGTTTAATCAGCACAGATGTCACGAGCGTATTGAGAAACGGCATCGCCGTAAGTATATGTGCCTTTAAGGTTCTTGATCTCCGCCCCATACCATTCGCCTACCTTCAGCCTCTCCGAATTCCACGCACCAACAAGCTATGGTCCTGCCGGTGGCAGTTCCCGTTATGCACGACGTTCAAGATGCTCGTCCACTCAAGAGGCCTCGAAAATTAGGCGTTGCACCTAAGCCACGGGTCTCCGAGGATAGCAAATACGTCCCTAATGTACCTGTGGATCACATCTTTATCTCTGAGGGCAACGTTATGAAAAAAGCTGGGGGCAAGAAGGTCTGTCAGGAACTGGATCCCAATATCGGATTGACTGACGAAGCATCCTTCCAAGGCGCCTCTTTCATGTTGCGAATGTAGAAGGTATGTAGCTTTTTTTCCTTTTCAATGCCGGCAACGTTTCATCGACGACCTGCATTGTATCTAGGCTGAAGTTACGGGTAGGTCGCTTATTGTCACGCATCGTGAGCGTATTTATTAATCAGCGGAATTAGTGCGACCGTAGTTTTCCATGCGCGTCATGCAAGGTAAGGAAAAATAATAGTCGTCACCGCAAGCCTATGCGTTGCTTGGATTTCTAATTCTATCCGTTCTACAGAAGCGAGGGTGCGCAGAAATATGTCCGGATGGTACGCTACAATCGATCACATTACACACTTCAAATGTGACCGGTAATGTTATTCAAGGTGTCTTAGTGTCTGGAAAGGGCACTCGATTCATTCTTGCCAACACTGAGCAATTACACACCAAGATACATGAAATGAGTGAACGGATTCGTCATCTCGAAGAAGCCCTCGAAGCCCTTCATTCACAACACTCAACCGAGACCCATCCCCTGTTGCGTTCAGAGTATATGGGCATCAAGAGCACTATGGGCCTGTATGGTGGCATACAAGCAGGCACAGATACCTCCTCAACTCCTTCAGAGAATGGACATGATTATGAGTCAAAATCTGGACAGATGGAAATGGATATCCGCGGCCCAAACCAAGAAATTCGAAAAACCATTCAGCAGGTTCGCCCCATCCTTGCTTCTCATCATGCTGTACTTATGTCTTCGGTCCTGCCAGTTCAAGGTGCAGCCGGAGAGTCCAGATGCACTATATAACGAAGTTATACGATTGAGCCATAGCTATCCTCTCCCGGATAACGTATCTCCCGAACCTAATTTGCCCTTGCGCGAATATATTCATGGGATGCTCCCCGATCGATCAGAAGCTGAATACCTTTGGGAACAAGCTCGCCAAAATGCATTGTGGCAGTAAGCAAATATTCTAACAATACCACATCCGTTCCTTGAAACTGATTTGACGCATGAAAGGTACAACCCTCACCCAAGTGAGACCTTCTTTCCGAACCTTGCGCACCACTGTTACACCTCCTCGACCGAAGACCTATGTCCCCGGCGCCTCGCACTGCTGTTCATGATCCTGTCCGTGGGGTGTTTGGTGGACCTTCATAAACGCGGTGCCGACTCCCCTGATGCCGAGCGGTACCACCAGCTTGCGCGTGCATCGCTGTGCGAAATTCCCGTCATGGAGGAGACCAACGTCGAGACTATCACAGCCCTCTTTTACGAGATATGGTATCTACTGGTGTTTTCTGATAAAAAGAAGGCCGCGGGATACGCGTGGGGCTTGATGGGGCTTACGGCCAAACTTGCACAAAGCGTGAGCAATTTTTCCCTTCATCGCATTTCTCGAGCGTGGGTGTCTTACGACCAGTGCTTTTAGATCGGACTTCGTACGTCCTTTCTGTTGCTTTGAAAAGAGACGAACTTACTATTTCTGGTGGGTGTTGCTATAGATCGCAATCACGGGGGATCCAAAGTCATCCCGGAAGAAGTCGAGAAAAGGAGGTCGCTGTTTTGGGAACTTCTTTACTTGGACGCTAGACTTGTGAGTTTTTGAGAAGGCCATTCTCGCATCTCCATTAACGTCATGCCATTTCAGTCTCTTTCTCTTGGTCGTCCTCCTTCCCTATGTATCAAGTACATGGATTGCCAGCGGCCCTCGTATAGCCCTGATTTTGGCCGCGATCCATCGGAAAGCTTACACTATTGTTCGTGTACACCCGTACCCTTGTTTCATAGAACTGTCACTAATGGCACTTTGTGTTTCACGTCAGATCAAGAATGGAAACACTCTTGCTACAGGGAATGCCTTGCCCCTGTCCTGGAAATCATCTCCCAGCCATCATTACTGGAGTACAATGTGGTTATCGAACTGGACAAGAAAATACGTGACTTCTCAATTCCGGACCCTTTCCGAAGTGGAGCTCTACAGTCGCGTTCACTAATCATGCAGAAGGCATCCCTTTCGACCGCATTGGAAGCTGGTAGGTCGTTCGGATAATCAAAAAGTAACAAGCTGATCTATATAATGAAAGTTCTCCTGCAACTGCACCGTACGTTCTTCACGCGTGCCCTCAGCGGACCTGAGGAAGCCTTCAATCGGCGACATAAGTACGCACCTTCTGTAGTTGCTGTGTTCCTGAGTGCTTCTCGCATGATTGCCACTGTGCAAGATCTGTACCAGCGGGAACCTCAACTGACCGCGCGGATCTTGGGGTACTGGTCAAATGCTTTTTCGGCAGCGGTCAATATCTACCTTATTGTTATTTGAAATAGTTTCTAATACTTAGTGCAGGTTGCCTTATGCTTGCTTGTTTCTCGCGCACCGTTCACTTGTTTATCACCGGCCGCCCTTCAAGAGTTGGAGCGGGCCTGGACGTTGTTTAACTCCGCAAAAGACACGTGCCCCCGCGCGATGCAAGTGGTAGTGAGTTAGCTACTGATCGATGTCACTCGTGTTGTTCACCATTTGCCGATATTAGCCAATCTTGGAAACTATGGTGAAGAAAGCGAATGATATCTATAATCGGTGGGAGAGCGGGAAAGAGATTCAGACTGTACTTCAGCATGTAGTCACCGACGAAGCCGAAGTAGGTGTAAACTTACTCTCATCGTCAGCGAGAAGCTTTGTACCCCGAGCCGAACGGCACCAGCAGGTAACCCATGATCCCTTCGCATATACGCACCACAGCCTTGCGCAGTGTATCGTCGAGGTCCATCAGAGGGCGAAAGCACTGTACCCTCAGCGCAAACCATGCAGGTGTTCAGGATCAGTCAGTCCGCCCTGTCCGCCGTCCCATTTCTGGGCTCCCCCGCCGAATATCCCACAGACGTCGCCCGTGCTTCCAGATTTGTATTCGAATGCCTTCCAAAGAGATGTCTTCTCGCCCAATGGTCCTCCCACTCCTTCCCCACAACCCCAGTCCCCGCTTTCGCCAGCGTCGAGGCTGGCCGTGGTCGACACACTCAACTTTGAGCTGGGAGCTCTAAATTCGAATAGTGATCAGAGCTGGATGTCGTTTTTCTAGGGTTTGTTGCGGTCCTGAAATCTGCCGACATTCGGCAAGGGCGAATATGTCCCCCGCCTGTGCCCATCATTTCACCGAGTCCCTGGACCCTGTTGTCTGTTTCGGATCCGGCAGATCTTTGTTAGATCTCTGATCTCCTTCCATCTCGGCATATTGTTTGAATGTTATTTATTTCACATGCATGCAAAAGTCTCTCTCCTTGTATTCTGGTAGTGTTTTTTTTTTTTTGGTTACCTCTTATGTAGGTTTTGTGTAAAGAATTTTGTCCATAAAATACACATGTCAAGCATAACGACCGGCGTGATTGATGAGGAGTCCGAGAATATCGCAGAGATGATGACTCGAGGGGGGGGGGGGGGGACAAATTGAACTTGCGATCACAAGGACCGTAATTTTAACAATTGCAAGCGTCTAGCTTGAAAAGATATTTGAACGTACACTGACGCTCACCACGGAGTCACGGGTTGATAGCTGGGCTTCGAAAAGGTTTTTGGAATCTTTACAGCTCTCATCTTGACTTCATACCACATCTATCTCTTTCAGATGCTCGAGGCAACCTCCGACTACAGATATCCACATCCTTACGACGAGGAACGTAGGCGTCCCAGTAAGAGAGCCCGCGGTGGTCCCGCCGGGAATAGCTATCACGATCCCGCGACTCCGCTCGGTGATTCCGAAGAACCTGCACCATCAAGCGAGAAAGCAAACTTGAAAGTGCCTGTAGTCCAACGGGTCCAGGAAAAAGACAAGAATCGCAAGCTGTCCTGCAAGGAATGTCGTCGGCGAGTAGACAACTTGACACGTTGCCTCGTTATCTGGTCTTCTAATCGATACCCGCTTTCCGTTCCGCAGGTTGAAGTTGAAGGCAAGGCCACGCCTGTTCTATTGTAGTTGGTATATAATATTGACGAGCCTATTGTCAATTTTCCGAAGTGTGATCGCGTTTTCCCATGCCAGGTATGTTCTTCAGATTTCATCGGGCTCTATGACTAAATTTACAACGGAACTACAAGTCTTGCGTCAAGCGAGGATGCGGTAGCCTTTGTCCGGAAGGTGTGTAGTTTTGTCTTATCTTTCCATCCTTCGCCGTGTTGACTGAAGCTCCAAGGTGCTTTGACCTCTGGACGGGGGAGTCGGTATGTGATTTTAAATTGGGATACTTTATCAGGGTCTATTCAATGCAAGACAAAAAGGTTTATACTAGCTAACACGGAACAGCTCCATGAGAAGATAATACAGTTGGGTGACCGTGTTCGGCAGCTTGAAGAAGCACTCGAAGCGGCACAATCAAGCAGCTCAAACCAACCCCATCCTCTGCTGTCTCCAGACCTCCTCCGGATCAAGACATCACAGGATTTGTATACTGTCTCTCATGTTTCGAAAAGTGCGGCACCTCCGCTAGATCCTCCTCCATCCCTTAAAGGCGATTATCCCCGAGATGCCACTGGATCACCCTCTTTAACCCATCCCTCCAATTGCAATACCCACGCAGTGGAGGAGCCAGAGAATGAAACTCCTCCGCCGGAGATTCCTCCCGATATTCTCCAGCTCAGCGCTACCTTCCCATTCCCTTGGTCGGTCGATCTTAGGATCCGAAAGCGCATACGGGAGGCACTACCTTCTCGACACGAAGCACGAGCCATCTGCGAAGAAGCACAACGGAATGCTCTTTGGCAGTAAGTTGTGTTATGTTAGCCTATTCCTTTTCATGCTATATCCAGAAAATCTCAGATATAACATGGATGCCTCCGAGACCTTCCTCCAGAATCTGCTTCATCACTGCTACACTACCTCCATCGAGGACCTCAGTCCGCGACGCCTTGCTTTGTTACTCATGATTCTTTCAATTGGATGCCTGGTAGACCTCAAGCGACCTCTTGGGAATCTTCATGGAGAAGCATATCACCATCTTGCCCGAGCTTCAGTTTGTGAGATACCCCTTATGGAGGAGCCGGATTTTGATGTATTACACGCCCTTGTACGCGAAACTGTTTATGTCACAAACGGAAGCTGACAACGCAATGATTAGTTTTTTATGATTTGGTTTCACTTGATCTTCTCCGACAATAGGAAAGCCGTGGGTTATGCTTGGAATTTAATGGGGTTCGTTGCGAAACTTGCGCAAGGAGTACGAGATGACATTCTCTTTCTTTTTTTGTGACACCTAATTATTATTTATATTCTCACAGCTTGGACTTCGTGAGTCAAGCAATTTTGTCTCTGCTTCTCCCTTGGCCGTAATGCCCTTCAACAGACCGCGACAATTCCCGGTTGAAAGGCATTCCAGAAGAGGACGAAAAGCGGAGAGCGGTCTTTTGGGAGCTATTGAACCTCGATTGCAGAATGGTGATTCTTGTTATCTTGTCTTCTCCCTGCGTAGGATCAAATAGCTTACACTCGGATCTAGAGCTTGTCACTCGGACGTCCGCCTTCAATTTGTCTCTCGCATGTCGATACAAAGCCCCCGTCATATAATGGTACCGGCCTGTACGTGCCAAAGGAGGAAGTGGTCTGTACGTGTCGATATCTCTCCATACTCCATACTCTCGTAATCGGATTAATTGATATCCTGCAAGATCACGAGTGGAAGAATGCATTCTTCATCCAGATCCTCACACCTGTCCTCGAGGCGATTGTGGCAGTTGATTTCCCCAATTATTCGTACATTATCAACCTGGACAAGATGGTTCGGGACTTTGAGATACCTGCTGTACTCGACGAACAGTATAACCACGACGTTCGGCCTCGGTTTCTAGTCATGCAACGAGCTCTCGTGTCCATGGGACGTGACATAGGTATTATATCTCTCTTGCTGAAGGCAAAGGTATCCTCACCGGCGACGCATCTACAGCCCTATTGCAGCTCCACCGCCGCTTCTTCACCGAAGCAATGAGTGGTCCGGAACCTTTTGATCTTCACCACCAGTACGCACCTTCTGTCCTGGCAACATATCTCGGCGCAGCCTCCGTAATATCGGCAGTTGAGACTCTTTTCGATCAAGAACAGCAACTAAGCGTGCGCTTCCTTCATTTCTGGTTTAATTCGTTCTCAGCGGCTGTAAGCTCAATTTCCCTTGAAACCCCTTCCCCCTCTTGTATTAAGTACGATGGAATTTCCCAGGTGACTCTTTCATTATTCATATCTCGTGCTCCGTCCACTCCTCTGGCTCCGTATGCCTTACAAGATCTGGACCGCATTTGTCAGCTTTTTCGGAGAGCTGCTAAAATCCTACCGTTCAGTGGAAAATCTCTCGTGAGTCCTTTCGCAGGATTGTTTATACTGATGGAGTGCATGGTATGAAATCAACTTACAGCCTGTCATGGAAAAATTGTCTGGCAGAGCTCGTCGACTTTTTCTACAATCCCGCTCCACAAACTCTCCATCGGGTTCCTCTGTACATACCAGCAAACCTGCCTATCAGAGCAATACTGCAGACCATCCTACAGTGCAGCCGTTATCGAATGAACTCCCCGAGTCGTTCTCGAACGTCCATCCTTATCTTGTCAGATATGCAGAACAGATCAAGTTCACAGCCGCGCCAAATCCGTACCAACACCACCACGAAACAACCGCGCAACGCAGCCTTCTTCTACACCCACAACCAAGGGGTCCATCACCATCGTCATCTCCCACAGACCCCAGAGCGGCCGGGGAGTCATGGATGCCAGATATTTACCAGTACGCCAGTGTAGGTGTCGGCGTAGAGGAGCGGTATACGCGTGCGCAGGCGCAGGTGACACCATTCATCCCATCCTCGCCTAGGATAGATCAAAACGACGCGTTCAATTTTGACCATGGAGCGCTGATGGTTGACTTGGAGGAAACGAGTTATATGGCCTGGTTTTAGCGTCAAGTTTTGGATGTTTGGATATTTGGTATAGAGGAAAATTGGTGTCTCCCATATTTTCTGCATGTTGTATAGCACGTACTTGCGTGATGTATATACTTACCGTGAGCTCATTTCAACATGTATTTAGACTTGAGTGTACATAAATGGCTAACTGCAAACAGAAATTACGTAACCCAATCCTGTTGCTTTACTTGTGCTCCTTCAATACGGCCGTCGTACGATTCTGAAGCTAACATGGCTCGAATACGAGAGGTTTGGGCACCAAATCTTGATATGGAGATGCGCAATATCCGTGATATTATCGAAAATTATCCATATGTCGCAATGGTCCAAGTCTCGCGCTCTCTTTGCCCCGCACTTGTCGGCTTACACCAAGTCTAGGATACGGAATTCCCTGGAGTTGTGGCTCGCCCAATAGGAACTTTCAAGACATCCTCCGATTACCACTACCAAACGATGCGATGTAATGTTGATTTGCTCAAGATCATTCAGGTCGGCATCACGCTCGCAGACGAGGAGGGAAACTTTCCGGAAGAGTGTTCTACTTGGCAGTTCAACTTCAAATTCAGTGTCAAGTGAGTTCGTCATAAGCTCTAAATGACAGCGTATGAGATCTTCATACACTTTCCAGCGATGACATGTATGCCCCGGAGTCTATAGAACTTCTGCAAAAGTCTGGATTTGACTTTCAACGGCACGAGGAGATCGGGATTTTACCGAACGACTTTGCAGAGTTGATGATAACATCGGGAATGGTACTGGCCCCCGAAACGAAATGGATTTCGTTTCATAGGTTAGTGGCTTTCATCCCACTCTCGTCATTCGATGTTCTATGAATGCGCACATGATTATATGTCTCTTAAACTCATCTTGTTCATTGTTTGTGTGGCAGTGGACGTACTCATACTTTATAGTGGTTATGATTTTGGCTACTTCGTAAAACTTTTGACCGCCGAGTCATTGCCTACAACAGAGGACAAGTTTTTTGCTATCCTCCGAATATGGTTCCCCACCGTATACGACCTCAAATTCCTGATGCGCGCTACCAAAGTCTTGAAGGGAGGTCTGCAAGAGGTCGCTGATGATTTGGGCGTGCGTCTGTCATGCATTACTATTGTCTATGTTGCTTAGTGCCAAGCCATATATTCAGGTCGTGCGAATTGGCTCATCTCATCAAGCCGGATCAGATTCCCTCCTGACGGCTTCCACCCTTTTCAAAATGCGAGAGCTATACTTCAACGGTCAAGTTGACGACGCAGAGTTCTCTGGGAAGCTGTATGGACTGGGCCAAACGTTCACGGTCTCAAACGGTCTCGCAGATCCAGGGCGAGGTGGTGCGACGATTGCTGAGAGGGAAGACCGTGGCTCATCAGCCAGAGAAGCCCACAATCAACCACAAAACGCGAATTCAACATCACAGACTCAGATGGGTATGGGACCTATGCAGTCTGGTACTCTGCCCAACGCGTTACAGTCGTCAGTTTCGTATGGGCCGATGGGTAACAACGGTGGATATCTACGAACATCATTAGTCGGTGGTGGCCGGTAGTCTACATCTGTATGTATGTACGATTTGTCGTGTATTGCTGCGGTTTCTTGAGCAGAGCTGGGGCTGTGCTTGGTTTGTTTTGGGTATGTGGCAGATGGTCTGCAATGGTGCTGGCAAGTAAATCAATCAATGTTGTTTCCTCCCATCGCGCTCAGTGACGAGTCCGAGGACTCGTCTTTATAACCCGATGAACATGCCATCAAAATACAGGTTTAAGTGCGGTGCCAAATAAGCTTTCTTTTGAAAGTCAGCCCCTACAGATTTTCAAGGTCAGCGGGATCTTCCGACATGCGGATTTTGGACCCAAAGGGAAACTAAGTCTCACGGTTCACTCCAACTACCAGCAACCACCACTCCGTCTCCACCTGCCACCACTCTCATGCACACTGCTACAACAGCACCCTAGGGTAAGTTTTTTTTCCTTCGTTTTTTACTCAACTAATTAATTGTTTTTCTGCGTTATTTAGAAACCAAACTCCATCTCACGAAGGGTCTCGACGTGAACCAAGCTACCACACCAACGGTCGCCAAATCTCCCCTCCCTGTGCAAGTGGGATATGAGGGTGTTGATAAGGGTCGGGAGTGAGCAGGGGGATGCTGGGAGACCCCACAAGGGGATACCCACCCGGTGAGCACCCACGATACAACATCAGACTCAAACAAGCACCATGTACCCAGGATGATGAGGAATAGACCCAGGACCCCATGACAATGACAAAACAAAGAAGCCAGCACCAACGCCAGCAAAGGCACCAGCACCAGTACACCCAAACAACTGGAATCGACCCTGCAGGCCCCAGTGACACCCAAACAAGGCACCAAGGTCCAACCACAGCGACGAACAACACACCACCTGCCTCCAGCCCCATGAGCAACTGCTCATTGGGTGGATCGCGGGTGGAATGACAAGACAATGGGGCTGCCACAACATCGCGGGCGAATGGAGGAGGTGACAGATGATACCTACCAATGACACCAACGCCAACACACAACCCTGACATACAACTCCACGACGACGATGAATAGGGTGTAGCACAGGTATGGGTAAACCTGCGGTAAATGGCCCACAGGTTTGATGGGTATGGGTACGGTTGCCGAAATGCCGGACCTGTGACATACCATACCTGTTTTGGTGGTGTCACAGGTATCAATGGTTATTTAGGTCATCAGCTGCGGAAGATGCTGGACATCGATCATCAGGAGAAACAACGGCAAAATCATCGTTTGTAAGTATTTCAACTTTCTTATTTCACAACTAATGTTACGATTTGTTATCTGGACCCGCAAGACCAGGCACTTCATTTTTCCTTTCTGACACGACACGACTCACTTCCAATGGAGACACCCCCTGACCTGACTCCTATCAATCAACATGCTGCACCACAGTATTCCGTGATGTCGGACTCCTTGACATCGGACCCTTGATATCGGATCCGCGACATCGGACGCCTCATGCTTGGCATGAGGGTTATTTGCTATTGTTCTTCGACATGCTGCGCCACAGCACTCCATGACATCGGACGCCTCATGCTAGGCATGAGGCTTACTGTTCTATTGTTCCTTCTATATTTACTTGACAAGGATCTTGTATTCCGATTGGACGATAGACATTCTCTGAACCGTATATAAGCTACAGTAATACTGCCTGTATTCCTTAGCTTGACCTAATTCAAATAACGGTCTTAGACTCAACCAGAACACTCGACAGCTTAGGAAGCCCCTAGCTGTGATAACTCAAACTCAACAGTTGGAAGGCCTCCAACTGTGATACACAAACCGACGGTCTACTCAGAAAGCCTCTGAGTATGGATAGCCGTATCGACTTAGGAAGCACCAAGTCCCGAACAGAACCCGATACAGTAAGAAAGCCTCTTACTGCAAGAACCAATACAGTTGGAAAGCCTCCAACTGCAACATACAAAGACTAGGCTGAGTTGAGACCTATAGTCTTAACAAAAGGTCAAGCTGATCTACAAAGTCCACCTACCTAGGTGCAGACACAACATCTTTCAGACAAAGCCCAGACAGACCTCCAACCGGAGCATCATCATCAGGAAGAACCCCGTGGTATAGATACCAGGGTCAACTAGTACGATACTCGGAACCAGCACAGAAGTGGTTCTCAAGAAGAACCAGTGATGAAGAACCCCAATACCTCGACAAAGAAGACTTTAGATCTTCTGATAAAGAAGAAACCCCAGAACGAGATCCATTCTCCCTATCTAATGACAACACCAACATGTCTACTGAACCCACTGTGTCGACCAAAGAAATCAGAATATGAACCCCCTCAGACTTCACAGGGGACTGAACCAGAACTGCAAAGTTCTTACAAGAAGTAAAACTCTATCTGAGAGTGAACCATGGAATCTATGACACCGATGAGAAAAAGATCATCTTTGCGCTGTCATTCATGAACAGAGGAACCGCTGCGCGCTGGGCACAGACATGGGCAGAGAAGGAAGACCTAGGAATTGCAGCTGTGTAATAGCCGTCCGACCAACAACACTGAGGTTGTGGCCAGAAGGCATGGCTATTACAGCGATCTGAAAGTTACCTTGATACATGGTTGATCTAGGGTTGATTTCAAGTTCTCCAGTATTATGATGGTCTGTCTGACCTTCCAGGTGTCCGATTCTATGTGTCCGATCTTATACATCATCCTCGGCAATTAATCTTGATAGTTGCCGGATATAACATCATAGTCAATGCCTAGCTGGACGATTGGATGACTCCAGCCCTATTCTCCACCCCCATGCCCAGGTTGGTCCCTCCCCTATTCCTCTCATCTACTTCCATTCTGCTAAGCTTGGTTCTAGCCTCTGCCTCTTGTTCGTCTTTTTAGACTTGCTGCTGGTTTTGCCAGTTGAACGCGGCCAGAAGATTTAAATGGCACCAGTGTCAGTTTGAAAAGAAAAATTGGTGATGTAACTGTCAATGAAAAGTTGACTGTTAAACAGCCACATAAAAGATTGAGAGTTAGCAGTAATAAAAGTTCTGATACAACGTAATGAAGTTTACCATATCTCAGTCCCTCTTGGTATAATATGGAGCAATTACAGTTGTGCATATGACTCTGTCTTTTCTATCCTTTATGCAGTGTGGAAGACTAATCCAGAGTATTGGAGTCATACCTTTGGTTCTATAAATGATGATATACTTGAGGATATATGAAATGGATTTCAAAGTCATTTAGATGGTCAGACTTTATTAGAAAATGTGAGGGACATATTTAGACATAAACTGGATGACTTAAGAATTGCTGGCTTGTGGTGGGGTAGGCATACATCAGTGGTTAGATTATTACAGCTTATGTTTACAACACCCACTCAAATTGTGTCCTCACAACTTACATGTTCTCAAGAACATACATTGACTCAGGCTCAAACTTGTCAACATTCTGTTTGGTCTTGCATTTTGTCTTCTGGAACAAGTCCTTATGTATCAATACAAGATTGGATTCAGAATCATCAGGAAGGTTCAATGTCTAGATGTTCTGAATGCAATCAACATCTCATATGTTCATACATATCCTTTTGTGTTGGTTCCAGCTATACTTATATTTGAATTTGAAGGAAAAAATTTAAAAATAGACCCAGAAGTGACAATTTTTAGCAGAAATAATCAGCCTTTTACAATAAAGCTAAAGGGTATTATCTATCATGGAGAAGCACATTATATATCACACATTGTTGTTAATGAGCAACTATGGTTCCACAATGGTATTACAACTGGTGCTAACATGGTATATGAGGGACTATTGCAATCTACAACAGATCTAATGCATTGCAGAGGGAAAGAAGCAGTTGTGGCAATATATGCAAAGTGATGGTGAAATGCAAACTGTGCATTACATTATGGATTATGAACTTCTGTGATCCTGTTTCCATATCTAGTCCTCACCTAGTAACAATTATAATGATAACTTCTTATAGGAATAACTTGAACTGTAATATGTTCCATACTGACTGGCTGTAAATTTTTCTGTTTGTATGACTCATTACTTTAGAATGGAGGACTCGTTCATGCCAGGCTTTAGCCATGGCCCAATTGGACAAGTCTCTTCAGGGAAACATGGTATTTGATCTTAAACTGGTAGTCGTATCATGTGATCTACCATAAATGAGGCCTCATCAATTCATCTTCAATCTATACTGATCTTGTGCAGGATGCACTTCAAGGTCTAGTTGATGAGCTTCTGGCAAAAAACCAGCATGTCCTATAGGTACACATTCCTGCTGCAGTGTATGGCATACTTATTCATATTCAGGGCACTGATGCGAATCAATATGCTTCAAGACGGCGAGCATTGCACTGACACAACAGATAGAACAAGGTTTTAACCAAGGGGGTGTCAGCACACAAATGCCAGACATCATGTGGGGGGCAGGGGGGTATCATGTAGGTTGTTAAAAAAAATTGACGTCAAATTATATAAGTGTAAATTGAGTGGTATAGCATGTAAAGGAAGTAAAATTACATTGTCATATATCTTTGAAGCAACCTAGACAAAGATGAAGAGCAAAACCATTGAACTTTGATGGCAAACTCAACTCCACACTGATGGCTCAAATATAATAATATTGAACTCATAACAAGGATTGTGCAATTGCAAAGTTGATGCAGTTCTATGCTTGTCTGGACTCAGTGTAATTCCAAGGTAGACAAAGCCCCTCACAGACCACTGGCCTTCAAGCAACTTGTCACACAAGCAATGTGTAGGTAGGCATAATAATTTTAACTACTCACAGTATGGGGTTCATCGGTCCATATACATGGAAGAACTCATGGTGGTAGAAATGAGGTAGAAAATAATCACAACCTAGCCCACTTATATACCTCCACAGAAGCTGATGAGGTTCAAGACCTTGAGGCTGAGGAGACTCTGAAGGAATGCTCACTTAGCCTTGGCCCTTGACACTTGTTCTCACTTGAAGAATACTTACCTGAGTACTTGGCTGAGTGAGAGTCAGTAGATGCATTTTGCTACTCCAACAAGGTTTGTACAATGTATGTGAACAGACCATGACTGCAATTCTAGGTCAAGGAGAGTGGTTCACTGTTTCACAATAATTTAGTAAAATTAACAAATTGGTTGACATCAAATTAGTAAGCACAACATACCATATATGGGAATAACATACCCAATATGGCAGGAGGGGGGTGGGGAGGGGGATCTGAGAGGTGGCTTAAAAAAAAACTGAGTGGATATATGAATTTTGGGTCCTGACACCCCTTGGTTTTAACACAGGTAAAATGATGAGAAAATGATGTCAAAATGATCCTTTTTATCAATGTAAAGTCTAGTATAAAATAAGGAAAAAAAGAATATTTTTAAGTCAGAGGAAAAGAGTCTTTTTCTCCAGGTGAAAACATAGTCAAAATACATCTAAAATGTGTCTGAAATGATGCTGAAATGATGAAGAAATAATTCATTTTCAATATATTTGTACTTGTTTTTCTCCACATTTCTTCCTGGAGAAAAGGTTAGTGAAAGCAAGTACAAATATAGTAAAAATGAATCATTTCTTCATCATTTCAGCATCATTTCAGACACATTTTAGATGCCCTTTGACCATGTTTTCACCTGGAGAAAAAGAATATTTTCCTCTGACTTAAAAGTACTCTTTTTTTCCTTATTTTATACTGGACTTTACATTGATAAAAAGGATCATTTTGACATTGTTTTCTCATCATTTTACCTGTGTCAAAACCTTGTTCTGTTTGTTGTGTGAGTTAATACAACAAATTCTGCATATATCAATGACCACTGGCAAAACACACACTGATGTCTCCCAGTGGATGGCAGAGCTGGCATTGTATGGTGCAGGACATCCTCCCCAGGCTCAGGTAAGCCAGGTTTGTTCCTTTTGTTTGGCCCATACCTTGTATTAACACTTACAAAGAACAGGTTGATTTGTGAATGCAGCCACCTAGCGGCTCATCTGCAGATCCACTGAACATCATTAGCCTGGGCCCAGGTCCCATGGCTAGCAGAAGTGGGGTTGGAGGCAGGGGCAGGGGCAGGGGTGGGGATGGGGAGGTGGGGCTGGAGATGGAGATGGAGATGGAGATGGAGATGGAGATGGGGAGGGAGATGGAGATGGGGAGGGAGATGAGAATGAGCATGAGGATGAAGATGAGGAGGGGGATGAGGATATTGGTGACACTGAGGATACCAAAACTGACTCACATTTGGCCAACCCTGATTGGACCCTGTCCACAGCCAGCGATGCAGCCAGTGACACCACAGATGCCTGATTCCCTGCCCCAATGCAACTTCAGATGACCCTTTGTAACTTTAGATGATTGTTTTGTACCTTTAGATAACCCTTTTTGTAACTTTGTATAATTTGTAATAGGAAAAAAAGTAGTTGTCAGTAGTGTTTAGCTAGCTTTTGCAGTTGGTAGAATTGTCTGGTACATTGAGATATGCAAGTGTCTTTACAAAACTAATCTAAGTTCACATGCTAAAGGATCTGGGAGCAAACACAACAGGCTGGAATCCGAGAGATGGGATCTGTGATCTAAATGAGTGAGAAGTAAAACTGAATTCCAACCTATCGAGCCAAGGGTGAGCTGAGGAATGACTTCCCCTGGTAGCTGCGGAGGGGCACTGCTGGTAATCGTCAGTAATGTGCCCCCCATGCCCAACGCAGCTGCGATCATGGCCACAAGCTCTGCATTCACTGTTGGCCTGGTTGATGATGGGCAACTGGGCTGGGAAGACCATATGAGACTGTAATTGGACGTCTTGGGCTGGTTGTGTCGCCTCTGCAGAATTCTGAGTTGATGCATGTGGTGCATATATGTGGGCTCGCATGGCTGTATGCAGATTTTCACGATTGTCTGCTGCTACAGTGAAGTAAGGGCATGCTGTCATATGATGTGCCAACAAGCTGACCTAGGTATTCGCGCTTGTGAGCTGCAGTGGCTATGTGTTCATGTGTGCGAGCTGCAATGGCTACATGTGGGTCTGCGCCCGTAATTGCTGCTGCAATATCATGAGGGCGTGCTGCCATGCAACTACTGAGTGAGCTAACCTAGCTGTTCGTGCATGTGAGCCACTGTGGCGGTGTGGGGACTATGCAGTCCTGAGTCCCTGCGAGCGCTTGCTGCTATGGCAATGTTCGGACTATGCTGCCCTGACTTTATGCATGCCCAAGTAGCATTAGACGATGTGCATGGTGTATGCAAGGTGCCCTGTGGGCCTCCCAGATATTCAGAAAATAGTCTCTTGCCCCTACTTGAACCCATAATGTTGGTGTTCTGTGTCTTGGGAGAATGGACCTTGTAGGTAATGCCACCCACTAACTGAACGGGAGTGAAGCCCACAGGCTGGTACCCCTCTCCTGGCGGTACCAGGCCCTGTGCTGCCAGCCAGGCTGCATCTGCATCACGCATGCAAAAATTGTCCGGGCTATGGGGGAGGGGATTGTCAGCTACCGGGCTCAAAACTGGAGTCGTGACCGCTTTCATTTTCCCTTTATCTACCCATGTCAGTGTCCTACATCCAACCACTGTTTGTGAAGGAAGCTTTTTCCCAACCACTGTATCCTGCGACCTGGCACACTGGGAGCCCTGCACCACTGCCTCTTGCCATGGAATGAGCAGGCCGTCACTCTGTGGTTCATCAAAATGAGTAGGCAAAAAATCTGCTGCAGAGGCGTGGTGAGGGGGAGGGTGTATGCATCCCAAAGCCCCTGGTGCCTTGCTGGTTGCCGACCGCTTCTGACCTGTCTTTGCTAGCGGGGCGGTTCTTGAACCTGCCTGGATTACATTGATGTCCCAAGAGCCAACAACCTTTCCAGCCACATCCATCAAACCATCAAGTCGCGTTGACACCGTCTCAGCCTGTTCCACTACTGTTGATAGAAGTTCGTATTGATATCTGACTGATGGCTTCACCCCTGGTGGTGCCTTGACAAGCTGTGGCCCTGATACAACTGCCTGGGCAGACTTTGCTCTTGCTGAGGCTACTCGAGTTGAGCGTCGAACTTCAAAATTTGACGACCCATCAGGGGCTCTGACCCTATGTCCCTTGACTCTCCTCGAACCTTCTTCCACCCCGACAGCAACATAGGCATCAGACAAAGACACGTAGCCTTGTCTACTATCGGGGCTATCTGCTGTCATCCCTGAACGTGTGATTTTGCTGATACTGTCTGCTCTCAGCTGTGCTGAACCACTTGTCATGGGTGCAATATTGAAAATCTTGGATGAAAGAGACAGATTAGGAACAGCGAGAGAACAGAACACTAGCTATTGTGCACAGCGGGTGGAGGTTGAGAAAAACTCGAAGCACCAATCACATGACTCAACCACATCAGAATTCTACTCTGCAAAACGTCTGTACACTACGCTTGCACCTCTCTTGTCTACCTCCACAAACTTGCAATGTGTAGTGTTGGGTCAGTTCCCCATGAAGGCCAAGCCAATCATAGCTCCCCTGGTAGGGGCCTAGGGCAGAGGCCTGGGGAGTTGTGGAGCACAGATCATGAGGTCTTTGTCCTCCCCCACGTATTCCTGGAGGAATCCTGGAGGATTATTGGGAACCAATGTTCCAGCCATTTGTGACCCAAGTATATATTCCTGGCTCTTCCCATTCCAGGGGGATTCCTGGTTGATTCCTGGTAAATTACACTCTTCCAGGAGGAATTCCTGGAATTCCACAGGACTCTGGTACCAGGAATCCACCAGGACTCTCAGAACTCTACCAGGACTCTAACAGGAATCCAGTAGGACTCACCAGGAATCCACCAGGACTCTACCAGGACTCTACCAGGAAGCCACTGGGACTCCACTGGGATTTAACCAGGAGTCTTTATTACTACTAAGTAATAAAATAAATGTCATGAGCCAGAATTGAACCCTCAGCATTAGATGACAACATCATAGCACAGCAAATATAACCACTACACCACATAGATTTCCAATGCATATCCACTAACTGCTCTAGGTACCATTGGGGCAGCTGTGCATGACAAAGCACACAGCCGTGTCACCAACACTGCTCATCAACCATCACCACCACTCTCAATGATGCCACTGCCTCACCCTCCTCTCCACTCTACCACCACCACCACTGCATGGACACCCACTGCCACCACTCCCATGCCCATGCCGCCATCACCACCACCTGCAAACAAGCCGACTGGACGGAATGCAGGCCCAAACGCCTCACATGAGACACAAGCAATGTAGTTAATAAATTTTGTTTGATCTTAATTGTGAGCTTCAAGAGAGAAATACCTGGGTTTGGATTTGAGTGCATAAATACACTTTATATTAGTAACTAATAATTCTCCTGTGGCTCAACTGGTTGAGCACACTTGTTTGGTTTGTCATGTGATCCATGATCATGAGGTCTAGAGCTCAATCCCTGCTCTGAACATATCTGTTTTGTAGGCACTTTGTGAAATTCATGAAGTCCGAAGCACTTGAAACTTGTAAGATATCAAATTGACTTTCCATTATAGTTTGACTTTAGGGTACTACAATGTACTAGGAATCCTGGTGAGTCCCACTGAATTCCTGGTGAGTCCCATTGGATTCCTCCAGGACTCTGTGGGGGAGTGTAAAGTTCTGTCCCCTGGCCATCTCGCTCTCCTGTCCCCATTCTTCTCCCTCCCGAACCACCCCACAAGCAGATGCTCATAGGCATGGGGTGGGTGTCATTGTGGGTGTCCCCACTCTTGTTGTCATCTCCCTTCCCTCTCATCTCCCTTCCCCCTCGTCTCTTCCCCCTCACCTTCCACCCTGCAAGCAGGGGCTCGCAGCAGTGGTGGTGGTGGTGTCATCGTCATTCCCAGTAGTAGTTTGTACCTATAAAAAGTTAGTTAGCATCAAAAAATGAAATGAGAAAAGAAAAAAAAACTTACCTAGGACCCAAGAGACATTGACGTCTCTTGGGTCTCCCCTAATCATCATCGTTCCACCCATCATCATTCCCTGCCATTGTCGTCATTCCACCCACCATCCACCCCACAAGCAGTTGCTTGTGAGGCTAGAGGCGGGTGGTGTGTCCTGCGTGGTGGGCATGAGGGCTGGGGGTGGGGGCTTGTTCTGTTGGGGTAGCCATTCTTGTTGTTTCAAAGCACCCATTCCCACCCTGCAAGCAGCTGCTCACGGCAGTGATTCTGAGTGCTCCTTGTTGTCAGCAGTACTAGATAATACCTAAAAAAGTTTGTTAGTAACAAAAACAAGAAAAAAAAACTTACCAACAGCCCAAGAGACGCCTTTTCTTCATTTGCTTTGCCTTCCTTTCATTGTTTCCCACTCGTCCCCTCGTCATTCCATCTCCCAGTCCCAGTCGTCTCCAGTTGCCTCGTTGCGTTGTTGTTCCATTTGGCCAAGTCGGCGTCGCCATTGTCCTGCCATTTTGCAGTTGTACCCATTCCCACCCTTTGAGCAGTTGCTTGTGGTGGTGGTTCTGGGTCCTAGGGTGGTGGCTGTGTCAACTGTTGTCGTGGTTTTGAGGCTGCAGCATCATTATAACATAGATAAAACCTATCATTAAGGAAAATTCAGTTAGTTAAACAAAACAACAAAAATCATGTAAAAAAACACTTACAAGTGAGCCCAAACAACAATGCCATTGTTTGGGCTCATTCCCATTGTTGGTTATTGGGGTAGGAGGTAAGGAGGAGGCAGCACCATTGCCAGCATTGTTGATGACATGGCTGTGTTGATTTGTCATCACAGCCGGGGCGGTACATAGAGAGATATAACTACTTATCTGTAATGATGCTTTAGTCTAACTGTTATATCACTGCCTTAATTGTACTTTATCATGTGACTATGAGGGTTCAATCCCTGTGGTAGCCACTGATTTTTCAGTCAATTATATAAGCAACTCAGACAGTCCTAGGACTGTCTGAGTGTCTGAGCAGAGTCTGCTCGGATTGGAGGGGGGGAGTGTAAAGACCTCACCAGGGGCATGGTTCACATAGTCCAAAAGCATGACTCTTACTTATATCAAATTTCCCACTTAGGCCGATGATAGGTTGTCTTCTTGGCTCAAGGACTGATGCAACACTTTAGCATCACTCTAATCACATTGGCTAACTCCTACGATGTCCCAGACGCAGTGCGACACACTCTATCGATCGCGATATCATATCGACTGCATCGAAACATCACCAGTGACATTGATAGTATCAAAAGACCACATCGCACAACCTTAGGACTACCCTGAAAGTCCCTAAGATTCCCCTACACGACCACTGAACATCCCCGACCAACTTCAAACAAGCCACAACCACAATCGAGCATCGTTGACCATCGTCGAGTGTCATCGATCGATATTGAGAAACTACGAGCGACATCAGGTGCCACCTTCATTATCTAAATGGTGGAAGACCATGCACTAAGACATATTCCAACTCGTGCTCAAACCTGCTGATCATAGGTCAGCCTCGTTCCAAGTCCCTATCATGCACAGAACCCGCTGGATGCATTATTGTGAGACTTAGCACAGTTTATACACAAAGGACAGTCTCTTTTAGTTCTTTCCTTTTATTACTCTTTCATCATATGATATATATATCTTTCTTGTTCGGATTCCAGTCTCCTTTATGGCCTTGTGCCTTAACTCATATCTTTTGCCTCATGTTCTGCACATGTTTCTCATTCCATTTTAGGAAGTTTCTTTAAAACATATAAAACTCTGTAGTATCTACTTGGAAATAACAAGAAATCATCTTCACATATCGTCTCGTATACAGTTCTAAGCATCTGATCAGCTTTCTAAAACAATCTAAGTCTTTGTGGGTTTTCTCGATTGACAAGAAACCTCTGCAATCGTCGCATCCTCGATCCTCCCTCGATCCTCTTGTCATAGTTCTAGCAACCCTTCCAACACTTCATAGCAGTTGGCCACACCCTTCGTATACCATCAACCTATCGAAAGGTCTCCATAATTCACATATCGACCATCGATGATAAAACTCGTTTGCCGTCGATCTCGTTGATCGCCCTCGATATCGATCGATACTCGATCGGACCACAACAAACGCCTTCGTCTCTCATAACACTACCTTCACGACTAGTGTTAACTTGTAATCTTCTCAGAGGTTTGACCACAAACTTTCGGAACGTCTCGCAACCCTCCTCTGACTCGTCGCAAACATCATCGATTGCCTCATCGGCAGTTCTGGTGGTTTTCCCGGGTTGAGCATCATCACTGACCTCATATAAAGCATCCAAGATCATGGTATTTGTAAAAGGTACATTATCTGCCACCTATTCCAATTCATGAACATGTCAGTTTGCAAGAGCTTGAAGCCAGTAATAAATATTTTCTTACTGCTCCAAGGTTGGAACCCATATACCATAAGAATGTACCGGTTCCTAGTGCATTCCTAATTTTCCCATCAGTCCCATATCTCTGGCTGTCAGCTTGCAACAAAGTGTCTAGAGTAGCATTGATTGCTTCAGCCTGGCATTGTTGATAATTTGAAACTAACTGTAATTAACTTGAAAATCCAATCATAAAGCTTTATTTGTTGCTGGTTTGAAGTCGAAAGTGAAGTCATTTACCTCTGCTGTAGCAGGAGCAGGTGGTAACTCTTTCCTCATAACTACTGCCCTGTTTGTTGCTTTGCCTGTAGCAAGATCTCTGCAGCACCACTTTGATTGACCTTACACTCCATGATCACAATACCATCCAATCATGTAAACTTTGAAAGCCACCCTAAGGAGTAGTTTAATGATGTAAGATCATAGCTGGGTGATGGGGGAGCATCAAACATCTGGATGGTCATCATGATGATTGGTTACCCCTCTGAGTCCCTTCTTATATTTGACTTTCTTGTAAATGTGCAAGTTAAACCCACTAGTTCACCTCAGCTATGTTGGAGTCAGATGGGACTGAGGAGCCACTGGGCTCTATTGGACCCATTGACCACTGCCCACAGTACACCTCTTCTGGTATTGCTTTCCTTTACTCTCTCCTTCCAAATTTCTTTGTTGCCTCAGCAAGAGCCAGAGCAGCTAGGGCACTCCTCTGTGGGTGGGTCTTTCAAGATGAAGCTCACTTTCTCATACGAAATGAAGGTGGTTTGCATCCAGCTTACCTAGCACTTCATGGGATAGGAGGGAGAACTACAAAGCAGGAACAAAGAGAAAGAAGCAATCTGCTGGATGAGTCCCTAACTGATGCCTACAATGCAGTAAGTTATCAAATTGTGGCTTATTAGTCCTCATGTTCAACCTTTGCAGATTGCAATGCTTGATTGTATTGATGGGGGCATTAGTTTGTTGCTTCGTAGTCCAGGTTACCAACCATCCAGCAGAACTTGTCTGAATGACACCACTGTCGAGGTCTACATGTCCCCTCATGAACTTGCTGAGGGTGGGATTGAGTTGCGATCCACCATTGCCAGTTTCATCCAGGCTTTTGGAAGGGATGTGGTGCATCCCCTTCTCCAACATTTCACAAATCATTGTCATATTGAGGGCATGAGGCTTCCTAAGCATCCTAGTAAGTTACTTTCCCACAGTGTAAGGGCGATTATTTAAAAACTTCTATAATGCTTAGACCCTGGCATGCAGATTTGTGGTGAAAGACTATTGACATTGCCCAAAGACACACTGCAAGGAATTTTGCACTTTCAATGCCAGTGTTGGTGTTCTCCCCAATGCCATAGGTGGGCCCTCTGTAGAGCTGAGGTAGAATTTCAGGCTCCTCCACTGCTTGGGCTTAGGAACAGCGAACCACCTTCGACATCTCCACCGCCTTTCACCATGGTGCCCATTGCAGATCAAATGCCTCATCCAACACCCATGCCAGCTGCTGCAATGGTTCCAATCATTAGTATTGGTCCAAACACTGACTCAGTACTAGACCGCTTTGAGCTCAAGGATACAATGATTCCATGGCTTCATAAACTTACAACAATGGTATGAAGTAGCAAATGGGAAGGTATGCTGAGGACTGCAGATTATGGCACCCTTAGTTTTGAACAAGCAAACACCCTATCAAATGCTCTACTGGCTGATACCCATGTATTGAAAGCTTTGGCTCAGGTGCAGGTGCACATTACAATCTATAGCTGCAGTCAACTTATCTAACCCTGACCATCTTACCTAGTACCACTGCTACCGCATTATCAATAGCATTGCTGCCCTAATTTTAGCACTTCTGCTTATCCTCATGGTGATCTATTTAGGGTTAGCATACTGGTGAAAACTATATGGATTTTGTAAAAATGCATAAGATATGTACTTGGTCGGCATCTCTTTAGCAATCACATAGGTGGGGGCCACAATGTAGTAATAGTGCTTACATAGTAAAATGGAAATGGATAAAATTGACAGTATACTGGTGTGACATATGTCACTCAATTCTGCTTTTTGACCAGGCTGTCGCTATGGTACAGCTGATATCATGTCGATGGTCCCCTTCACAACAGCCTCTATTTAGTTGTTGTTTGGTTCTATCAGCAATAGAACTCTATATGCCGATGAGCCAAGTACGTGGCAAAGTTGCACCTGTATCTTGCTTCATAGGGGCTCGGCATGGGGTTCATCACTGATATGTAGAACCAAACAAACAACTAAACAGAGGTGTTGTGCAGGGGCCTATTGACATGATATCAGCTGTAATCATTCCCAGAGCTCAGCCCCAGTAAGGAACCCATGTATTAGCAAACATTTTCAATCATTGATTCACATTAAAACTATTTCCTCCCATTCACACCTATTAATGTCTCTTTAATCATAATGATTGTTCCATCAAACCTTCGCTCAATGGCCAATTTTCATCTCAATGAATGAAGTTCATTCCAACTCATTACATAACACAACTTTTCAAAACTTCAACACCACTGAGTATCTGATCCATGCTACCACATGTTACAATTTTCCTTGTAACTCATGGAACCCAATTGACCTGACCGACCCGACGATCCCCTCCAGACAGGAGGCACCCCTTGATTCATGCCTAGGGCATGTCCTTGACATCAGACACACACATGATGCATGCCAACTGCATGCATTCAATCCCCTTCCCGTGGAAGGCACCCTTGACGCATGGTGACTCCATGCACCCAAACCCACTCCCACACATGCTGTGATATGACAGCCCCCTGACATGAGGTCCGTGACATTGGACGCCTCATGCTAGGCATGAGGCTTATCTGTTATTGTTTCCTGACATGCTGCGCCGCAGCACTCTGTGACATCGGACGCCTCATGCAAGGCATGAGGCCTATTGTTTCTATTATTACTTGATACACATCTACCTTTCCGATTGGACAATAAGGACCTCCCTTCTAGTATAAGTATTGCGACTTGTAGTAGGGATGTCCTTAGTTTAGATCTAGGTAATTAACAGCCTTAACGCGAACTTACTCGAAACCACTAAGGAAGCCCCTTAGTGTGTGAACCTGAACGACTCTATGCAGAAGCCCTGCTAGAGTGCACTACCTATCTTATGTCGGACGCTCCGAGTAAGACTAGTGCCGAACGACTCGTTGAGGAAGCACCTCATCAAATGACATCGACTAGATCGAGTGGTTGAGGCTTCACCCTTAACACCATGCGCAGAATCTGCTGCTCAGCGCGCTCTCCGCAAGCAACATGAACAGATAGCTCAAGATGAATCTTTTGCTGATTTCCTTGCCAGCCACAACCAAGAAGTACCCTGGACTCAAGCATTCAAATCCTGACACAAATGTCAAGCAACAGCACGTAAGACCAAGGCATAATCCGGGGACTGTGCAGGATGGTGTATCAGTGAGCTACCACTGCGGTGGATCAGATCCAATCTTGTATAAAACTTGAACCCTGCAGTCAAATGGTGACCAAGTTAATCTCAGCGGACTTGGAGAACCTCTTCTACGAGGGCCGGGTCAACCCACTGGTGGCAATCAGATTCCACCAAATGATCCTGGCCAACGTTCTCCTGATACTGGCAACCTGTTCCCACCTGAGCAAAACACGAACCATGATGATCAGGCTCCAACACCTGGACTAGATGCCCATATAGATGAACTGCAAATTACAGCCCAATTCATTGAGGGTCTCCAGACTGCAACACTTGAGAACAGTAACATGCACGAGGAAGATATTCAATGTTTGCATGATCCACCGTCCGACTTCCCAGAAGAGATTACAGATCGACACTTCCTTAAAGCATTAAGAATGTTCATCTTGACCACGAATGCTTCAGAGGCAATGTACAATGGTGTTTGGGCAGCTTCTCAGGCCTGTTACCTGGATGACCCTTTCCTTTCGTTTGATCAAGTGAAACACAAGCTTGAAATGCTTACTGGAGTAGTGCCAATAATGCACAACATGTGTATCGACACGTGTGCTGCATTCACAGGCCCATTCACGCCACTCAATGCCTGCCCCAAATGTTCAAAGTCTCAATATCATCCTGGAATGAGGAAACCTCAGCGGCAATTCCTGACCATCCCCATCAGCCCAGTCCTTCAGGCGCTTTATCATTCGGAAGAAACCGCTGAACAAATGCACTATTTGGAGTGCATCACTGAACAGATCCTCAAGGACATCGAGAAGAATGGGGGGATAGTTGAGGAATACAATGACACTGCATGTGGCATGCACAACCTGAATGCTTGGCATACGGGGCAGATCAAGAAAGGTGATGTATTACTACAATTGTCTCAATGGCGCACAGCTTTACTGCGACAAGGAGTCCGACTGTTGGATCTTCATCTATGTTATCCACAATCTTTCTCCTGATCTGCAATACAAAAAATGATTTGTTATTCCAGGTGGATTCATATCTGGACCGAACAAGCCAAAACATGGTGACTTGTATATCTATCCATCGCTCTATCACATTTCGGCTCTACAACAAGAAGGCTTACAGATTTGGGATGCCTCAACTTGCTCATATGTTACAAACTCGACTCCTTTTATCATGCTAGCTACTGTAGATGGGCCTGCGATGGTGAGCATGACAGGGATGGTTGGTCATAGTGGAAAATATGGATGCCACCTATACTGTGGACTTTCAGGGCGTTGTCGAGAAGGGGACTGCCACTATTATCCACTTATGCAAAAACCCAATAACTACAGCATTGCAGGTTGCGACCACCCAGATATCACTTTCAGGCAGCTTCAGCATTTTCGTCAAGAATCAGAAACTTGTTATAATGACAACCTCAAGTACCTTCTTGCATCCCAAAATCTATCCCAATACAATGCTCGGCGACTGTCTACTGGCTTGTGCAAGCAAACAATCTTCAGTGGACTCCGTTGTAGCCTTGGTGTACCAAATATATTTGTCATGGACTTGATGCATCTCATGGTGCTCAACGACCCTGATCTTTTACTTGGCTTGTGGTGTGGCACAGTAAAGTGTTACCTACCCGACACCAAGGCTAGTTGGGACTGGAACATTTTAGTTGGGAAGATATGGGATACTCATGGGAAGACTGTCGCAATGGCCAAGCAATTTCTTCCATCCTCATTCAGGCAAGTTCCTCGCAACCCCGCTGAAAAGATGAACTCTGGCTACAAAGCATGGGAGTACTTGCTGTATCTGTTCAGCTTGGGGCCTGCATTGCTTCGTCATATTCTTCCTGAGAAATATTGGCAAAATTTCTGCAAGATCGCTCAGGGAATTCAGTTATTGTACCAGTGCAAGCTTTCTCCGGAGCACATCAAAGATGGAAATCAGTTGCTTTGTGAGTTTCATAAAGAGTTTGAGGAGCTTTACATCCAACGACGTCCAGACCGAATTCACTTCCTTCGACACAGCATCCACCTACTCACCCACATTGCGCCGGAGACAATTCATGCAGGACCTCTGGGGTGTTATGCTCAATGGACCATGGAGACAGCAATTGGCAATCTGGGAGAGGAGATACATCAGGATAAAGATCCATATGCTAATATTTCTCAACAGGGGCTTCTCCATGCACAAATCAACTCACTTGTTGCCATGATGCCTGATGTCCTGCTCTCGGAAGACAAATCAGGCGCAATACCTTGTGGCAGCAGGGACCTGGGGGATGGCTATGTGCTGTTAAGGGCATGTCAGCCTACTGCCATCAACATTTCGGAACCAGAAGTGACCGCGATCATGAAGCTGTGGGATGCAAAAGGTTGGCCAAATAGAGATTGCTGGCCTCGAGCAGTACGGCGATGGGCACGTCTCCAACTTCCTAATGGGCAAATTGTGCATTCATATTGGATGGAATCTCGATCACTGCAGGAACTCCAAAGGACTACAGTAGTAAAGGTACATATCTTTGCCGCTTAATATCTGATGACACCTGCTTGAACTTGCATTTTGCAGTTTTGTCTCAGTGGCCACTCCAAAATTGCTGAAGTCCGATACTTCTTTCGCTTGAAGTTTGGGGAACTCATCCAGACACTGGCAGTTGCCTCTGTGTTGTCACCTCCTGATCAGGAGCTACTTGACCTTTCTCATCAAGCTGTGTATGCAAGTCACTATCGAGGAGATGACATGTTAATTGCAATTGATGTCAAATGCCTGGAATCTGTCATTTCAATGGTACCTTACTACAAGATTACTCTGGAGGGTGAGATTGAGATACCAGATACTGAACATTTCCTTGTCGAAAAGATGGGTCTGGACATTACAGCTCTCTTTGGAGAACAGGAGCATGGGGATGATGATGATGAGCAAGATATGATTACACCTGGGGATGATGGTTGTTGAACTAAAAGTACATTGTTTTTGCTACAAATTACAATTGAGAAAAATGTCATCAAACATCACAACAAGCAGTGGAATGATTCAAGGAAGTGTCAAAGCCCAAGTATACAAGCCAAAGGTCAAGATTGCTTCCAGAAGTGCGCTTCAGTCTCTGGTCCTTGTTGGCTATCAGGTGTGTTGTCCACAAGCATCCAATCTCCATCCAGTGAAACATCGTGATGGACAACCTATCCAAGGTGGTCAGTTAGTGACATAGAAATTAAAAGTGTAACAATACCGTTGGTCCTGTAACATGATGAACTAATCGTCGGCCTGCAGAGTACTGGATGTGTCTGATCGGGCTCATACAGTTCAAGTCTTCTGTGTTAGAGCCCATGTTTTCAACCGAGTCTTTTGAATGTAGTATTTCACTGAGATCCATTGAAGTGACAGTTAGACCAATGATCATAATAATTACCGCAGCATCTTGAGTTCTGCTAGTAGTTGTGCATAGGATTGATTACCACTGTCCAGGAGGGTCTGATGATCCAGATCTTTGACATGAGTCAACGCAATAGACATAGGTAGGAAGATCTGTCAAGTGTAGAGGAAAAGAGCAGGTGAAGGCCAGTGCAAGTTGTGAGTGTCACGTCTGTGGCTCTTGCATCACATCCACCACTATCGCTTTCACTCGTTGCCCAACACATTCATCGCAGCATACAATACACTCATTTTTGCACTTAAGATTGGTTTCATTCATTTGCTTGTTGCTCTGTGATACTGTGTTCCTAGGTTATGTCTTCATCTTTGTCTCCTTTGCAGCAACCGTTCGAGCTTCAGTCGCTCTCATCATCCAAGCCTAGATGTGCTCCAGAACACTTGGGTTTCTCTCCTATTGCAACACCTAGCACTGGTGGTCCATCCCATGCAACGACAGAGTTCCACTTGCAGCACAGTCATCAATCTCAAGTAAGTCACCCCTTGAACCATAAAGCATTTGATTGTACATTAACCATCAAATCGTCCAGGTCTTGCCTTATTTTGGATCCAATAATGCTTATCAGGATCATTTTTCAGGCACTCAGAATGCATACACCCACCCTAATGCAATGCTCATGCAAATTGAGACACTACAACATGAGAATTCATGTCTTACAAGGGAGGTTTTTAGATTAGAAGCTCAGTTAGAGGCACATAAGTGAGTAGGATTGTCTTAGGGTTCTTCGGGATGAAATTGATGTGGTTTATTAAAGACAAAATTACCATGACTTGCTCGAGCAGCTGGATTGTGTTCCCGAGGGGTCTAGCCAACTTCTGCGTGCCAAGCTTATGCCTGTTGCTCTTCTGCGCCAAGAATACCCAAATGTCAGATACTGGATGGAGAAAGCGTACAATGAATACCTGAAGGCTGAGGATGGTGACACCAATGGTCTAGCAACCAGGAAAGCAAAGCGTGGATGGCCTTCCAAGAATGATAAAGATGACGACGACAAACATCTGTACCTCGAGGACCATGAGGGAATACCAGTGAACTGACAATGACTTTCCAAGTTTGGCGATAGGGCACGCAAAGTTTTCAACATGCTAAAACATGCCAGTGTCACTCCACCATCTTGGGGTCAACTGGGGCTGAATGCATATGAATATTTTAAGAACGAGATGATGTCTGAATTTCAGGAGTTTCATTTTGCGATGGCACATGGAAGTTAGATTGGTGGGCCACCTGTGCTTATGGGTCATGGAGGCAAAATATCTGAAGACAGGAGGGCAATCGCATGAAGAAGAAATGGAAGTCGTCATTGTCACCACAGCTGCCTGCGTTGGATGACTCTGGCCTGATCAAGATGGATGATCTTGAGGTGGATAAGCTGGACATAACAACACCACCTACAGATGTGCCCACCAGCAATGTGCCGGCAATCACAATACCAAGATCAGTTGCAACTGCTATAGCCGAATCACCAGTACAACAAACCACCACCGTATGATCCCGCATTTCTCTGTTACATTGTTACTGACTAGCTGTTGTTCTTGTACTTGAAAGGCACCGGCTGTGGCAATCTTTGATCTTCTGTGAGTCAATGGCTTTGTCTCGCACAAAAATTGATATATGTGTCTTCGCCTAGTGACAATGACTCCATCTATAGTAGCCTTGACTCCATCTTGAAATCAACTACCTCGATGATTCTGCCCCTAATTGCAGTGCCCAATTCAGTTCCCATAGGAACGACTCAAAGTCCTGCGTCCATTTCCTCAACCCCAGCTCCTGTCACTGGTGTCAATGTAGATGTCTCAGAAACCCTGGTCCCCACAGCTACTGCAGCCTCCCAGCCATTGGGCCAAATCCAAAATGTGCCTGTAGAATCAACGTGACCCTTGAAGAAAGTGAAAACAGTGGTGGCAGCGGTGGTCGGCACTGGGTTTACATCAAAGTATGGTTCCATGTGTGATGCCAGACGAAGCTGATTATTTCGCAATAAGAAATTTTGCTATGAGGGATTGGCTCCAGAGTAACCCAGGTGGGTTGAAGATGGATTTTGAGTCGTATTTCAAGACATGCTCAGGAGAACAAAAGAAAGTAGGTCTGTCACACCTATGTCTGGGGCTTTGCTGTCCTAAAGACTTGCATAGGCTTTCAAGGATCAGGCCAAGGCGGCAGTAAGCACCATGCACTCTTGAGATTTTTGGTCAAGTCTGATGGCTTCTTCAATCCAGAAAAAGGCTGTTAAGGGGAATAAGAATTAATCAAGGTGCGAGCATTGCGATGTGCACATGTAAACTGACATTCATTTTCTAGGTTGATTATTTTTGTTACAGGAAGCTTGGGCGCAGGCGTAATGGGTGGAGAGATTCAGGGAAATCAGTCGATTGGGTGCCGGAGCACAGGAACAGATATGGATGCAGGTGGGAATGTGGGCATGGGCAAGCGGTGGATGTGGTGACATTTGTGGATGTGGCTGGGATGTGGTTGCGGGTGGGCATGCATGGATGCGATCAATATTGTGTGTAGTAGCAGGCATTCCAGTAAGGATGTCATACTATTTAATGCAATGTTATGTCTGTCAATGGAATTGAATAGGTTGCTGTGCATTATCAGTCATTTACAAACATTTGCTGTGTAGCAATGTAGGATAATAGGTATTAATGTGTCAGGATCTATTAATCTGCTGTGTATGCATTATCTCACATTAGGAGACAGCAAATGCGAGATAATAGGAGAAAATGTTAGATAATACATGGGTTTCTTACTGGGGCTCAGCACTCAGCACTCAGATCTCTTGTGGCCCTCAACTCGGAGTCCTGACTAGTCAGCTTCTGGACTGAAGCTTGGACTATATAAAGGCTATGGCTGGGACCTAGCCACCCTTCACCAGCTTGACACTTGATAATGCCCATCAACGATGAAAACCAACAAACTTCCTCTGCCATGCATCATCAACAGCAGGACAATGCACTTCATTTGGGACTGCATAAAAGGTCATAAGCATTGTTACCATCTTTAATCTCACTAAAGTTCTCAAAACTCCTTGTGAATAACTAGCTGTATCAGTGACCCTCTCATACACTATGGGCATCACTTTGGCCACACTGTGCATGCCTTGTGTAACATTCATGCATTAATTACTAGCAGGCTTCTGTGCAATGGTGAATGCACAGATAACCCAGAAGAATCCTTTACCACAGAGTAAGTGCTTCTCCCAGCCTCATATCCCTGCTGATGATTCCCACCAGACAAAGGCTGGAGTATCGCATCTACAGGACCCTTCTAAACATGGTTCCAGGTTTAGAGGAGCACTTAGTTAACAGCTCGGATGAAGAAACGTGAATGATTGCAGATCTGGTCTGTAACAAACTTCTGATAGGCTGTGCTGAGAATCACATCTGAAGGTGCAGAAAGGTGCATCAAGTGCATGATCAGATGATACTAAAGGCCTGAAAAGTGCTGTTCTTGACTGGATCATCCCTCAGAGAGATTCACTTACTCCCCCTATGTCAAGTCAAGTCGCGGGTTTAATCATGACAAGACTGGCCAACTATTGTGCCCAGTGGAGTTTGACTGGTCTGATGAAGAGTAAATAGTCTCTCGCCTGCTGCACAGTTGACATCTAATGCACTTTGGTCAGGGTCAAGGCACAGCTGCGTAGGGGTGATATCACAGTGTCCGGTGATCAATGGCCAATCCTCTTATACAAGGAACATAAGTATGACCCAGAGGATCCTTGGTAGTGTTTGAAGGTCCGGTACATAGGACTGAAAAAAAGACTGAAACTGGGAGGTCTTTACACTCCCCCCCATATTCCTATAGGAATCCAATGATTCCGATGATTCCAATTGGAGTCCGATTGGAATCCAACCATATTCCGATGTCATTTTCACCAGCCAAATTGACATGAAATGGCAGGTTCAGTCCTAGTCCAGTCCAATGCAGTCTGATCAGAATCCAATTGGACCATCGGAATTTCCTAGGAATTTCTGACCATTGGAATCACATAGGAATATTCCGAGGTTATGCAGAGACATCGGACAACATAGGATTCTGATAGGAATGATAGCAGCATTGCTTAGTAATAGTAGAAAAAGTAGAAACACATGACAGAATTGAACCCCAGAGCTCTAATATGATTACATAAACTTACAGTAACAACAAGACCACTACACTAAGTGGTCATTGCAGGTATGTGCTTGTACTGCACTACATACCATTCCCGTGGGTGTGATGACAAAGCACAAAGCCATGTCACCACACCTGCCAGCTCATCATTCTCCCACCACCACCACCACCAACGACGACGACAATGACGACAGCCGCCTCCCCACCTCAACCACCACCACCACCACCATGCCCACTCCCACTCCCACTCCCATGCCGTCAAGAGGGGCCAATGGCCATCAACGGACACAAGCAGCCCAAACGACGGAATCGTCGTTTGGGCTGCGGTAAGTTTTTTTTTTTTCCCTTCGTTTCTTGTTTTCTAAACTAACTAACATCTTTCTTTTGTTTTTTAGGTCCTAAACTACAGGGTAACAATGGACGGACAGACGGACTCGCCCAAATGACGCAATCTGCATCGTTTGGGCCCTAGGCAAGTTTTTTTTTTCCCTTTGATTTTGAGTTTACACTAACTGTTTTTCTTTCATCTTCTAGGTTCTAAGCTGTTGGTAACAGCAGAGGGACGCAAGATGACCCTGACAATGCCGCCAGGGCCCCACCATGAACACCCATGGAGACAAAGAGGGACGGGGAGGGAGACAAGGAAGTGATGATGACAACGACAACAACAGGGAGGGGGAGACGAGAAGGTGGAGGGGGAGACGAGAAGGTGGAGGGGGAGACAAGAGGGTGGAGGGTGGAGGGGGAGATGAGGGGAAGGCGACGGGCACCAGCACTGGACAAGATGAGGGTGGCAAGGGACGACAAGGGGGGGACGACAAGGGGGTGGGGATGACAAGACACCCCAAATGACACACCACTCACCACCAGCCTCGCGAGCAACTGCTCGTGGGGTGGACAGTGGGTGGAATGACGACAAGGAGGGGGAGACAAGGGAGGAGGAGATGAGGGACACACAGGGGACACCACGCCACCACCATGAGCATCTGCTTATGGGGTGGATTGTGGGGTCTACGAGAAGGAGACGGCGCCCCAACACCCGAACCCCACTGCTGCGAGCTTTGCTCGTAGGGTGGAACGGGTGCTAATGGCCATGTCACCACCTCCCGCAAAATGGGGGGGGTGGTTTTTGTTTTTGTAGAATTTTAAATAGTATAATTAATTGTCTCCCCCCTGCGTTTGCGTTGGGGGGTATTTTTTCAATCTATATTAGTTATATTAGTTCCTCGCATCTTCACGAGGGCTAATCAATTTTCTTTTGAGCTCTTGTGAGGGAGGTTAAAAATATGTGAACTATCCCTAAGTGCATTAAATGGACTTTGTATTACATGTTTAATAATTCTCCTGTGGCTCAACTGGTTGAGTGCTTGTTTAGTCATCATGTGACTTACATCCCATGGTCCATGGTTCAATCCCTGCTTTACCCACTTATTTTGTAAGCACTTGGGGAAAGTTTAAGTCTTCCAAAATGTGGTAGTCTGACTTCATGTTGGAATTGCATAGGACTTTACTAGGAATTTACTAGGAATTTCTTGGAAACAACAGTACATGGTCATCAAGATACATTCCGATCGGACTACTAGGACTAGTGTCAGACTAGTAGGACTCCTATCGGATTCCGATTGGACTCTTATCAGAAAACTCGGACTCCTAGGACTCTGATAAGAATACGGGGGGGAGTGCAAAGTTTATGAAACTGGACTGAACTGGACCGATTAGGACCGGACCAGCAGTCTATTTATGGACTGGTCTTTTGCAGTCCAGTTGCAGGTCTTTCATTTTGAGAAATAATGTAGGACCACAAAAAGACTGGTTTAAACCCGTTGCAACCGGTTAAGCGTCACGTGCGCTACATGACCATGTAAACATGATTATTACCTTTAATTTGACCTTTGGTTCATCAAAAACGGTCAAGAATTGAGAAAGATATGACCAAATTCATTTTGGTACAAGTTTTTTTTTTTGTTCAACTTGTATCAGAATCACTTTGATTCTAACTCACTCATATTTTGATCATTTTGCTTCATTATATTTTTTGGATATGGAGATTTTATGTAGGTAAATATGCTCACCATCCATCAATGTAAGATATGCCTCACATAACTGATGGTTGTCACATTCCATTTTGCCCACATCTTTAGCAGAGGTAATTCGGTTTCAGTCATAGCTACATCAAATCTTCATTAAATCTCTTAAAAATTGGATCAAAAGCCGGGTATTTACAAGCTCTATCATGTTAAATTATCCTTTAAAGGTTCCGAGTACTGATTGTTGAGATACAGATGGCCTATATTAGCATGACAAATTTTACATCAAAAAACCGGTCCAAACCAGTCTTTTTCCAGTCCATTAACCGAAAAAGACCGGTCCTAGGTGGTCCAGTTCAGTCCCCCCAATATCTGGGTCGGTCCTGGACCGGTTGCAGTTGCGGTTGCCCTATTTGGAAGTCAAAAAACCGGACTGGACCGGACTTTTGAACACTAATCCTTGGGATGGGCTCCTGCAAAGTGCCATCTTGGTCTTGGTGAGTTCTCAAGCCCTAAACATGTGACCTACTAATTTTTACCTTCCTGAAGGCCTATAAATACATATTCACATCACTGAGTTCAGTTGAAAAGGAACCCAAGGCCACACGCTCCGGAAATGCCCATATACATGGAATGACCCAGGTCACTATGGCATTGATCACTTACATTGCAACTCAGGAACAGCGCTGTGCTGTCTTCATCAGCTTCTTGTTGTGATTAGAGCTCTCACAGGTCAGATTTGCACTATCATCTTCTGTGATGTTTACTTGGTCTGATACGATCAAGGATTCTGAGCGCTTTTACAACAGGATCCTTCAATTTCTTGAGGATGCAGATGAGAACAATGAGGTGGATGCTTTGCTAATCTGGTGGAACCGGTGAGTGGCCAGCCAATCAAGCTCTAACTTTTCCTCACTGTCACCTAGCCAGATATTTCCCACCTACTCTTCTGCTCGACGTCCTGTCATCAAAAATAGTGCATTAGCAAAACTAAAGGAGAAAAGGGCTGCACTTAAGGCACAAAACCATGAGTTATAGTTATCCAATGTTTTGGACATGTATGCCAATGAGATAATATTTCCCATCATAAATTTGCTCCCTTTGCTCCCTTTGCATCATGAGCAAGTGTTGTTACTTTCCCAGTGTCATCTGCCTGTATTATAGTTCTTCTGCCAGAGACAGTGTCTCCAATACTTCACAGGATATCTCTGTCTGAATACCACATATCCAGGTCATCCAGGAACTCAATAAAAGTGCAACCCTTGCTATTTTTCTGCTTGGTGATCTTGGAGGTCTTTGTCCTCCCCCACGTATTCCTGGAGGAATCCTGGAGGATTATTGGGAACCAATGTTCCAGCCATTTGTGACTCAAGTATATATTCCTGGCTCTTCCCATTCCAGGGGGATTCCTGGTTGATTCCTGGTAAATTACACTCTTCCAGGAGGAATTCCTGGAATTCCCCAGGACTCTGGTACCAGGAATCCACCAGGACTCTCAGGACTCTACCAGGACTCTACCAGGAATCCAGTGGGACTTGCCAGGAATCCACTGGGACTCCACTGGGATTTAACCAGGAGTCTTTATCACTACTAAGTAATAAAATAAATGTCATGAGCCAGAATTGAACCCTCAGCATTAGATGACAACATTATAGCACAGCCAATATGACCACTACACCACATAGATTTACAATGTATATCCACTAACTGCTCTAGGTACCATTGGGGTGGCTGTGCATGACAAAGCACACAGCCACGTCATCAACACTGCCAGCTCATCAACCATCACCACCAGTCTCAATGACGCTGCTGCCTCTCCCTCCTCTCCACTCTACCACCACCACCACTGTGTGGACACCCACTGCCACCACTCCCATGCCCATGCCGCCATCACCACCACCTGCAAATGAGCCGACTGGATGGAATGCGGGCCCAAACAATGCAGATCGCATTGTTTGGGGCCTAAGTATGTTTTTTTTTGTTTGCTCTTTGTTTTTTTATACTAACTAACTTGTTTCATTTGTTTTATGGGTTCTACTCTACTGCCAGACAGAACATGGGCCCAAATGACGTGATTGGACAGAACACAGGCCCAAATGATGCAGATCATGTCGTTTGGGCCTAAGTAAGTTTTTTTTGTTTGCTTTTTGTTTTTATATACTAACTAACTTGTTTCTTTTGTTTTATAGGTTCCCAGATGGAACAGGGGCCCAAACGACGTGATTGGACGGAACACAGGCCCAAATGATGCAGATCGCGTCATTTGGGCCCTAAGTAAGTTTTTTTTTGTTTGCTTTTTGTTTTTATAAACTAACTAACTTGTTTCTTTTGTTTTATAGGTTCTACTCTACTGCCAGATGGAACATGGGCCCAAATGACGTGATTGGATGGAGCGCAGGCTCAAACGATGCAGATCACGTCATTTGGGCCCTAAGTAAGTTTTTTTTTGTTTGCTTTTTGTTTTTATAAACTAACTAACTCATTTCTTTTGTTTTATAGGTTCTACTCTACTGGTAACGATGGCAAACGAGCCGACTGGATGGGCCCTACATAATTTTTTTTTTGTTTGCTTTTTGTTTTTATAAACTAAGTAACTCGTTTCTTTTGTTTTATAGGTTCTACTCTACTGGCAATGACGGCCGGACACAAGACAACCCAACACACCCACCCCACACCTGCAAGCCTCTGCTCGTAGGGTGGATCGTGAGTGTGTGCAGTTGACAACAATGACGATGCCACTGCCTACCAGCACCAGAACCCCAAGAACGCGAAGCATGGCTGCCAACCATGACAGATGATGTCACGATCCATTCCTTGCCTGCTCGGAACCCGCAACCTTCCGATCTTTTCCACTGTTCCTAACTCAACTCCTACCACCTTCGTTCCGGCCCCCTTGCACTGCCCACACTGCTGTGCACCAGGCTGCCGTGTACAGCAACCACGGCTGCCTTCCAAGGCTGCCGTCTAGTTTTGCAAATTCGACTACGGATTCCTGTGCGGCCTCCGCTAGGCAATTTATCTATGCAGTTGAGACACTGCTGCAGTTTCCGTTTCCATTCTGCTCTTGTTCCGGACTCTAGTATTTAAGCTTAGTTAGTTTTGCTTTGTATTCCTCAGTTCGTATATCGACATAGACTCGACTTTACCCTGTCAATCTAAAACCTCCTTCTACTCCAACTCCTGACCTCTAAGAGTCTGAACTCCATTCGACTCAACCTCTAGTTCCCCTCTGAAGTTCTAGTCTCATCTGAACTTAACCTAAGTCCCTCCGTACTCCTTCCCACATTTACCCGCACTCTCCCGCCCCTATCTCTAAAACCTCTACTCGAAATTAGGACACCAGACGAGGTGAAGGGTGCAGCTTCTTACAAGCTGAAGCCAAGTCCTTTTCGTTACCCATCCACATAATCTGCTATGACCCGACAATCTTCTGCTCTCAAAGACCCGCCGGGTCCGACCGGATTCCAACGAACCCTTTCGGATCAGTTCTTAACAGTATATATGAACTCACACTTCACTCATCTCTTCTCCTATGACCCCAACCGAAACTCACCAGTGCACAACCAGAAACTCTCAGCGCACCGGTACCATTCCAGGGATCTCAGCAATTCAGCGATCCACACTTCCTAGCCCATGACCCACCTCAACATTCGGAGTAACTTCCAGACCTTCCAACATTTTCTGACAAATCGGTTTCGGAGCCCCATCAGTCAGTGCAAACCTCATGTCTACTCAAGCTCAACAATCTCCCACAAATCCGGAAGAACCCCAACCCATGACTCCCCTTGAGTATGTAGGGGGCATCAACCAGCCTGAACCCTATGGGTTGGAAGATCATGGTCTAGAGGATGGACCTCCCGGCGGACCCGACGACCCTAGTGGTCCGGACGGCCCTGGGGGTGACCCCGATCCCAATGATCCTGATGATCAACCTCCTGCGGGGGAAAACCCTGATCCAGGGGATAGGTTCATAGATGTTCTTTACAACCTCTTGGAGAGTATCCGCACCCTCCAACAAAATAACGCACCCAAGACCAAGAAGATCAAAGTTCGCGACCCTGACACCTTTGATGGCTCCAACCCAAAGAAACTTAGAGACTTCCTAGTCTCGTGTAACCTTCATTTCTGTGACCATCCACATGTATTTTCTTCTGATGAGAAAAAGATCATATTTATCCTTTCTTATCTCAAGGGATCAGCTCTCAGCTGGTTTGAGCCCAGTCTTAACGACCCAACTGATTCCGCACACTGGATGTGGGATTATGGGGCCTTCTCGCTGAACTAGAGAGTAACTTTGGCCTGCATGACCCGCTCAGGGATGCAGAAAAAGCTCTTTCTGATTTAGCAATGAAGAAAAGTGGTCGCATCACAAAGTATAACGTTGACTTTTGGGAATTAGCTTCTAGGGTCAACTGGAATGAGGCAGCCCTCCATGATCGCTATTTCCGCGGTCTTCCACTCCGACTTCGTATAGAAGTCCTTCGGGGTGGTAAACCCGACACCCTTGCAGGACTGTGCTTGAAGGCGCAGGACTGTGACAATATCTACTGGATGCAGGAAGATGAAACCCGGTTCGAAACTAAGAATTCCAGGAACTCTTCTAACCCTGTCAAGAAGGACAACCCCAAAGGTTCCTCCCAGTCCACCAATCAATCCTTGTCAAGCTCCCCTGGGGGAAACTCCTCCAACCAGCAGCCCTCCACGACAAAGAACACTTCCAAGTCGTCCATCTCTGACAAGTTGGGGAAGAATGGCAAACTTACTGCGGATGAACGAGAACATTGCATGCGGGAAAGACTTTGCCTCTACTGCAGTGAAGAAGGGCACATAGCAGGAAACTGCCCGAAGTCTAAAGCCGCAAAGGCCTGCACATCCACTGTAATTCCCGATTCTGCGGACTCGGAAAAATAGTCCGCAACCCTCAGGATACAGCCATTGGGGCTGAGGGTTGTGTTGACCTTACCCACTTGGCTGCCTACGTCCATCTCAACGTGTCCGCTCTTTCCAACCCTGACTCCCTAATCATCCTCTTAACTATTCCTGACATTTCCGCCCCTGTCTGAACCCTCATTGATTCCGGTTCATCCCACTGCTTTCTTGACTCCTCTTTCGTGTTGAATAACCAACTCAGCATGGAATCCATTAACCTGATCAGTTTACGACTCTTTGATGGATCTTGCAACTCCACTATCACTCAAGTCGCCCAACTTCTGGTCACCTTTCCTACCGGTGAAATGTTCAATCTGTCATTTTATGTAACCTCGCTAGACTCTTCCTGTTCCACAGTACTTGGTCATAACTGGCTGAAGCAATACAATCCATTGATTGACTGGTCTTCAAGCCAAATCACTTTCCACTCTGCTGATCATAGAGGTTCAGCACCCCAGACATCTCCTTTGTCCCCAAACCTTCCAGTAGAAATCCTTGAATCCTCTGCATTTTCCGAACCCCCCATTCCTCCTAAGTTTACTCCTCCCGACATCTCTTTCATCAACGCTGCTGCTTATGCGCATGCTAGCAAACTCCCTGGGGCAGTAGCCTTCCAGATGACCTTCGCTCCAGAAGGGTTATCCGCCCGCTCGACCCATTCCTCAACCCCACCGGATTTATCTGACATTCCCACTGAGTATCATGAATTTGCTGATGTCTTTAATAAGAATAAGGCAGACACCCTTCCTCCACATCGTCCTTACGACCTCAAGATAGAGATGGAGGATAACGCTCCTCCTCCTCCGGGTCGCATGTACTCCCTCTCTCCCTCCGAATTAGAAGCCCTATGAGTCTTCATTGACAAAAACGTCCACTCAGGCTTCATCCGTCCTTCTAAGTCTCTGCATGGAGCTCCTATACTTTTTGTCAAAAAGAAGGATGGTAGCCTCCAACTTTGTGTCAACTACTGAGGACTCAATCGTCTTACGAAGAAAGACCGCTATCCCCTTCCTCTCATTTCCGACCTCCTTGACTCTCCCCAAAAAGCCCGCTTGTTCACCAAGATAGACTTGCAGCACGCTTATCACCTAGTCCGCATCGCGGACGGTGACAAATGGAAAACTACTTTCTGCACCCGCTACGGATCCTTTGAATGGTTGGTGGTTCCTTTTGGACTCACTAATGCACCCGCAGCGTTCCAGCATTTTATGAACGACATCTTCAGCGACATGCTGGATGTTTGTGTCATCGTGTACCTCGATGACATCCTGATCTATTCAGACGACAAGTCCCAGCATGGGACTCATGTTAAAGAAGTCCTCTGCTGTCTCTGGAAAAATGGACTTTACGCCTCCCCACAGAAATGTGAATTTCACAAAGACACCGTTGAATATTTAGGTTTCATCCTTTCACCGGATGGGCTTCGGATGTCCGAGGATAAAGTCAAAACCATGCTCGACTGGCCCGAGCCTAGGAAAGTTAAGGATATCCAATCCTTCTTAGGCTTCTGCAATTTTTACCGCTGTTTCATTAACGGTTATTCAGACATTGTCATTCCACTTACCCGCTTGACGCGGAAATCCACACCTTGGGACTTCAACAAGAAGTGCCGTGACGCCTTTGAGAGGCTCAAACAAGAATTCACTCACGCACCTGTCTTAACCCAATGGGTACCCGACTCACAAATGGTACTCGAAATGGATGCTTCCAACTATGCCCTAGCTGCTATCCTTTCAGTTTACACTGCGGATGGAGAAATCCATCCGGTCGCTTTTCATTCCTGCTCCTTCAATCCCGCTGAACTAAATTACGACACACATGACAAGGAACTCTTGGCCATTTTTGAAGCCTTCAAACACTGGAGGCAGTACTTTGAGGGTTCCGCAAACCCGGTTGATGTGGTCACGGACCACAAAAATCTTGAGTACTTCAGCACTACCAAGTTGCTCACCCGCCGCCAGGCCCGTTGGTCTGAGTACCTTTCCCAGTTCAATCTCGTCATCCGCTTCCGACCCGGGAAACTAGGGGCCAAGCCAGATGCACTCACTAGACGTTGGGACGTCTACCACAAAGGGGGAAATAGCAACTTCGCCTCTGTAAACCTGACCAACTTCCGACCTGTATTCACACAGGAACAACTCTCCTCTTCCCTCCGTGCCACTTATCTCGCCACACCCATCCTTCGACAAGCAGTAATCATGGATGTTGAGAAACTCCACAACAACATCCACACATCTCTTCCCCTTGACCCTATATCTTCCGTTCATCTCCCGACACCTGTTGACACCAACTGGACCATAGATGAGGCAGGGCTTCTCCGCCACTTCGACCAGATTTATGTTCCAGACGTTGCAGATCTCCACCTCAAAGTCCTCCAATACAAACATGATCATATCCTCTCCGGCCACTTCGGACAAAGCAAAACCCAGCAGCTTGTCCACTGGGAATACGTCTGGCCAAACCTCCGCACCTTTGTCCAGGAATTCTGCAAATCCTGTACGACTTGCAAACGATCCAAATTGCCTCAACACAGGCCCTACGGGTTCCTAAAGCAACTTCCGGTTCCAGAACGACCCTCGAATTCCATCTCCATGGATTTCATTGAACAACTACCTGACTCCGCTGGTCACACTGCTATCCTAGTCATCATTGACCGCCTCACCAAACAGGGCATCTTCATTCCAACTGTCAATGAAATCACAGCCCAAGAACTAGCCAACCTGTTCGTCCTCCATGTCTTCTCCAAGCATGGTGTTCCGTCGCACATCACTTGCGACCGGGGATCCGAGTTTGTCTCTCATTTTTTCCACTCTCTCAGAAAAGCACTCGACATGCGGATCCACTTCACTTCTGGTTATCATCCACAAGGTGATGGTCAGACAGAACGACTTAACCAGACCTTGGAACAGTACCTCCGGATCTTCTGCAACTATCAGCAGGACAACTGGTCTCACCTCTTGCCCTTGGGCGAATTTGCCTACAACAATGCTCCTTCCGCCTCTACAGGCATATCACCTTTCTTTGCCAATAAAGGTTACCACCCGAACATTTCTATCTTTCCAGAGCGCGACTTAGCTTCACAGTGCGCCCGCGAATTTGTCGTCGACTTAGACGACCTTCACCAGGAACTTCGGAAACAACTTGCGGCCGCTCAAGAACACTATCAAGGTCCTGCGGATAAACATCGGGCACCTGCACCTGACTTCAACATTGGTGATTTCGCTTATGTCACTGTGGAAAATATCCGCACCACCCATCCCTCCAAGAAACTCTCCGAAAAGAACCACGGTCCTTTTGAAATCATTGCCCGCCTGGGAACTCACTCAGTCACCCTGCGGCTCCCGGATCACATGCAGGCTATTCACCCTGTTTTCCATGTCTCTCAACCAGAGATACACTCCCCGAACACAATTCCAAATCGAGTACAACTGCCACCTCCTCCGATCACCATCAATGATGAGCTCGAATATGAGATCGCCGAAGTCCTCAACTCCAAAGTCGACAACCAATGTTGCTGCAAGATCCTCTACCTCGTCCGATGGGAAGGTTACCAGGGAACCGACGAAGAGACTTCCTGGCTACCTGTTATGGAACTTGACCACGCCCAAGAACTCCTTGCGGATTTTCACACCTGCTACCCACAGAAAATCAGACTGTTACCCACTTAAAGACGATTCACATTACTTATTCACTCAGTTCGAACTCAGAACAAACTTTATTGAAAAAAGAACTTTTTTGTTTTGGATCTGACCGGATCCCTACACTACCTCCGCTTCTCCCTCTCCATCTTCATCATCCTCTCCTCCGACTTCACCACCTTCCTCCGCTTCTCCACCTTCCCCACCTTCATCCTCCTCTTCCTCAACCTCGCCCTCCTCCACGTTGTCTGCTCGCCTTTTTTCCAAATATCTTTGGAATCCCGCCCAGTCGTCTCCAGACTGGCGGATCCTGTGCCTCTCCCATTGGGACTCTCGTACTGCCCGCTCCACTTCCTCCTCGTCCTCGTCACTCTCCCCCTCGATACTTTTGTCCGCCTCCCACTCCGGGTCCATTGCATCCCAGATCTCCTCCATCGACTCCCTCACCGCTGTCGCCACCTCCCCAAACCCTTTCCTCACCACCTTCACCAGCTGCCATAGCAGCTCCGCCACTTCTCTGCTATTTTCCAGCGGGCCCACTGTTCCCGCTCCGGACCTTGCTTTTCTTACTGTTGGGGCCTCCTGCCCCTCCCACACGACCTCCTTGCACTTGTGCTTAACGCGTGTGCAGTTATCGCACACACGTCCCTTCACACCCATCTTGAAGCACGAAATTTTTTGATATTGGCACCTAAGCCACTTGTCAGTCCAAAAACATTGAAAGAAAACCAACATGCACCTTTTGCAGGGCAAGGCAGCCTGCACCCGCACCGGACTTGCCGGTTCTTCTGACCCCACCTGCGCCCTTGACGTGGCAATCTTCTTCTTTGGGGACTTGCTCCCTAGGCCTCATCCTCCAAACCCGCAGCCACAGCTGCCCACTTCTTCTCCATGCGTTTTGCGGCCAAAGCCTCTTTTTTCCGTGCCGCTGCCTGGTGCGCCTCCTCTGCCTTTGCAGCCTCCTCTGCCTTTGCAGCCTCCTCTGATGCCTTCTGTGCCTCCTGTGCCCGACGTTCCTCCTCCCTTGCTGCCTCCTCCAATTCTCTCACCTCCCAATCCATCTGTTCTTTCATCTCCCACTCCCTCTGTTCGTACTGAGCCTTCATCGTGGCCAATTTCAGTTGAGTGGAGCCTGCTGGGGGGGACATTTTGTGTAGGTGATGGAAGAAGGAAAACAACAAAATTTTTCAACCAATTGCCGCATTCAGGAGTCAACCAACTTCCTCATTTGGACTCGAACCTTCACGTGCCTTGTAGGCTCAGCACTAAGGGGGAAATACTGTCACAATCTGTTCCTTTCCCACTCGGAACCCGCAACCTTCCGATCTTTTCCGCTGTTCCTAACCCAACTCCTACTGCCTTCATTCTGGCCCCCTTGCACTGCCCACACTGCTGTGCACCAGGCCGCCATGTACAGCAACCACGGCTGCCTTCCAAGGCTGCCATCTAGTTTTGCAAATTCGACTACGGATTCCTGTGTGGCCTCCGCTAGGCAATTTATCTATGCAGTTGAGACACTGCCGCAGTTTCCGTTTCTGTTCCGCTCTTGTTCCAGACTCTAGTATTTAAGCTTAGTTAGTTTCGCTTTGTATTCCTCAGTTCATATATCAACATAGACTCAACTTTACCCTGTCAATCTAAAACCTCCTTCTACTCCAACTCCTGACCTCTAAGAGTCTGAACTCCATTCGACTCAACCTCTAGTTCCCCTCTGAAGTTCTAGTCTCATCTGAACTTAACCTAAGTCCCTCCATACTCCTTCCCACATTTACCCGCACTCTCCCGCCCCTATCTCTAAAACCTCTACTCGAAATTAGGACACCAGACGAGGTGAAGGGCACAGCTTCTTACAAGCTGAAGCCAAGTCCTTTTCGTTACCCATCCGCATAATCTGCTACAACCCGACAATCTTCTGCTCTCAAAGACCCGCCGGGTCCGACCGGATTCCAACGAACCCTTTTGGATCAGTTCTTAACAGATGACAACAACAGGGCCAACGACACACCACCCACCTCCAGCCCCATGAGCCATTGCTCATGGGGTGGATTGCGGGTGGAATGGTGATGACGGCCACCACCACACAGTGGGAGATGGCCAGGATGGCAATGATGACCAGGAAGGGCATGGCAACCAGGAGCAGCACAGAAACGATGAGGACAGCAACAATGAAGGCCCGGCACCCAGGACAATGGGGACAGGATGACAGGCATGACTCACCCGGCTGCCCCCACATTTTGCGTGGGGTGGTTTTTTTCATTTTTAATTTATGGTAATACCTTCCCCCTCGCCCACATTTTACATGGGTGAGGGGTTTTTCTTTCTTTTTCTTTATAATTGTAGTGCTCCCTTCGTGTTGAATGCGAGGGGAGATTAGTTTTATATGTATATATTTGTAGGACTCCCCCTCACACCTTGTGTGGGGGAAGTTTTTTTTCATGTAATTAATGGTGTATCCCTCGCGTCCAATGTGAGGGATGTAGTTAATAAATTTTATTTGATCTTAATTGTGAGCTTCGAGAGAGAAATACTTAAGTTTCAGTTTGAGGGTATAAATACACTTTTATATTGGAAGCTAATAATTCTCCTGTGGCTCAACTGGTTAAGCACTTGTTTGGTTTGTCATGTGATTCTTGATCATGAGTTCTAGAGTTCAATTCCTGCTCTGAACAAGTTTATTTTGTAGGTACTTTGTGAAATTCATGAAGTCCGAAGCACTTGAAACTCATAAGATATCTCAAATTGACTTTCCATTATGGTATGACTTTAGGGTACTGAGTCCCACTGGATTCCTGGTGAGTCCACTGGATTCCTGGAGGATTCCTGGTCTTCCTGGTAGGACTACCAGGATTCCTCCAGGACTCTGTGGGGGAGTGTAAAGTTCAGTGATCTTGAAGGGTTCTCTTCTAGACATAGGCATTGTTCACAAGCCTCACAATTCTTATATGACTGACCTGACCTGGGGTCCTTCCATCTTTGTCTATTCTACAAAACCATGCTCACATCTCCAGATCTGCCACAGCCTTTCAACATTGTTGAGACAAATAATTCTTCTGGCTTATGAAATATGGTATGTTTTCTGATATGTCTCATGGAATGCATAAGCCCCAAAATAATTCTGTTACAGTCAATGACCTGAGTTCTTCCATCCTCATGATAGGGTTCAATGTTGTCACAATTCTTCCGCATGTGAAGCACAAGTCATTTTCTTCTGTGTCTGGATGTCATCCACACTACATCCAATCCACCTGAGTTCCTCCATTTGTGACAAGTTGTCAATGGCTTTTCTGCTTGTGAAACATGGTATGCTTTTGGATATGTCTGGTGCCATGTGTAAGCTCCGAAATAACTCTGCTACAGTCAATGGCTTGAGTTCTTCCATCTCATGACAGGATTCCTACCACTTCAATTTTGTTACAATTCTTTGGCACATGAAGCACAAGTCATCTTCTTCTGTGTCTGCACAACATCCGCACTACATCCAATCCACCCGAGTTCCTCTATTTGCAACAAGTCATCAATGGCTTCAAGATCTTTGCAGTTGGTCCAATTATACTGGGTGGTGGCCTCAGGTGGGGTTCTTCTAGGCATGGTATCAAACAGAAAGCTGGCCGTCTCTTAGATATCTTGATCACAATTCAGATTTCATGCAGCTATTGTAGATTTGCAGATTTCATCTGTTGCTCATGAACATTACCTAGGTTGGCTCAATTGCATTCATGATCCTTTCTCCAAACTATGTCTGGTTGGTGCTTCATGAAAGTAAATGGCATTATTCTACCCTTGATGAATTTGGCAAAGGCTACTGTCCTTTAAAATTCATTAGCAGCCTACCTGCAAGACTTATGGATGTGTTAGACATTTTATATCATACCAGCTTTTATATAGTGTAATAAAGTATGGTCAATGTAACCACATTTTCCTGATGAAAGGGGTTTCTCATCATATCAGCTCCCTTTCTGCTTGTTGATGGTTTTCAGCACTGTGGACAAAGTTTTAACCACACCACTCACATTTTCTGAAGAGTGAGGTCATTTTTTGCCTTGAGCCAGGTTTCCTGACCCCTGTACTCTTGTGTTCATTTGTAAAACTTGTTCTATCTGAGACAACAGTTGGACTAGGCTTTCTTATAGTCTTTTTGCAACAGGTGCATAATGAAATTGAACCTCAAAAGATAGAGGGACCAATGAGCTTGCCTACAATTTAGTTTTTTTGCAGTCATGAAATACTTGAGGCTCTTGTGGTCCATCTAGATTTCAACCTTTAATTTCGCACCTTCCAGGAAGTGCCTCCATTCCTCCAATGCATGTATCACCACTGGCATCTCTTTGTCATGAATATCATAATTTCGTTCAATGGCATTCAACAATTTTGAATAGAAAGCAATTGGGTGCCATTTCAGGTCATCCAAAGATTGTTGGGACAGGACCCTGCCCCAGTGGCATAGTCTGAACTGTCTGCTTCAATACAAAATGCTTTAGAATCATCAGCAAAACGGAGTGTAGGGGAGGAGGTGATTCAATTCTTAAGTTCATCGAATGCTCGTTGTTCTGCCATATCCCAACACCACTTTCAATCCTTTTTCATGAGCTCGAAAAGGGCTTTAGCATGGTGAGAGAATCCTTTGATGAATCTACGATAGAAATTTGTGAACCCAAGGAAAGACTGCACCTCCTTTTGTGTCGTTGGAGTGGGCCACTCCATGACCCCGCTACCTTGACAGGATCCATATGAATTTTGCCTTCAGATATGATAAGACCAAGGTACTCAATGGTCATCTGTTCAGATTTGCATTTATCATGTCGAAGGAAGAGTTTGTGTTCATGAAGCCATTCAAGGATGAGCTTGGTCACACAACGATGCTCTTCAATGGATTTTGTGAACACAAATATGTCATCAAGGTAGATGCAAATGACACCCTCCATGATAAGGTCCTGGAAAATATCATTCATCATTGTTTGGAAGGTGGAAGGGGAGTTAGTGAGAAACATCACCAATGGTTTGAAGAGCCCACAATTCATATGAAATGTGGCCTTCCACTCATCCCCTTCCTTCATTCATACATTGTTGTAACCCCACCTAACATCGAGTTTCATGAAGTATTTTGCTCCTCGAAGTTGGTTGACAAGTTCTGAAATGAGGGGAAGGGGGTACTGATTTTTGATTGTGAGGGCATTCAAGGCTCAATAGTCCTGCACGAGACAAAGAGTGCCATCCTTCTTCTTGATGAAGAAGACTGGGGATGCCATGGGTGATTTTGAAGGGCATATTCGTCTGCTATGAAGGTTTTCATGAATGAACTCATCCATTTCGGACTGTTCATTAGGGGCAAGGGGGTAGACCTTGCAGCTCAAAGCCTTAGCTCCAGGAATCAGTTCAATGGCATGATCCAAGATCTTTTGATTGGGTAGGCGGTCAAACAAAGATTTTGCAAAGAGGTCTTTGAAGTTGTGGAAGTGCATAGGGACCGAGTCATGGAACAATTTGGGCATCAAATTTTTGTGGAAGGCCTCGGCCAATCATTGTGAAACATTCGATGTGGCTTGAATGAATTCTGCCTTGCAGGGGATCATAGCCATGAAGACATGGTCACCATCTTTGGGCATGTCTTCCCCCACATATGGCTTGTCATCATCCTCATCATTATCCGAATCTGGGTCGAGGTCTGGGATATCCCCTGTTTTGACATCAGTCAATGGCATCAGGCCAGCACAATATACATGAACACATTCAGTCTCCTTGAAGGCGGTCTTGCATTCAGCATTCCTCTCATTCTGGCAGGTATGAAAGTGGTTTGGACAACAACTCATCTTTACTTTGCCTAACTACCAATCAACTTCGGGGTTGTGCTCTCAAAGCCAGGTGAGGCTGAGGATAATGTCCTGGTTGCCCAGACCCGTTACTTAAAATGTAGCATGTTTGGAGTGATTTCAATATTGTAGAATGCAGTCCCAAACCTCTGAAATGCTGCCTGGCCTCATTCGGTGCCATCAACATTGTACATGGAGATGGGTTGACTGAGCTTTTTGGTGATAAGGTTGTTTGGCTTCACAAAATCTGAGTTGATGAATAAGGCTGTGGCCCCACAGTCCAGGAATGCTTTTGATGTTGGAGATGCCGGATGCATCTCCTATAGCAATGCAGTGGATGCGATAGTGATAACCTGAGCCTGTATCTACATGTGACTGTCTACTGACTACATGGTCATGTGACCTGGAGTAGGTGTGCCCACACACACTACTCCATTTGCCCACCTCCAAAAAAGATGATGTCCTCGTCACCACAGAAAGAAGGAAAAATGCAAAACAATAAGTAGGAATAATATAGACAAAAGAATTCTATGGTTGATATCAAAAATAAAGTAAAGAAAAACTCAACAAGGAGGTATCCATCCCAATGCCCAAAGGGCCTTACTCAAGTCAGCTAGTCGGGGGTCTTGATCCCAGTCAAGCTTTGGAGCAGGAGCAGCAGGTATAGTTGCTACTCCAACAGGAATAGTAACAATGGGTCTCCCAGGTCCTATGCTGGTGGGATGACATCGAGTGATGAATGGTGGGGATGCAGTGTAAGAAGGCAGGGCTACATGAAAAAAATTTCACGACAAAAAAAATTGCGGGGGGGCTCGTCATTGTCAAGTCCATTGTCATAGGGTCCCAAATGGCTGTTGGCAGCCTGATCTTAAACTAGACAAGTTTTGTGTGCATGAGCTAGGCGTGATAGGTATTGACATGGCATCTTTGGCCTAGTCCAAACATGCAGGTATCGAGGTCAAATGTGGGGCTACAGAGTTTGCAGGGGGTGAGGCAGGAGACGGGAGCCATGAAATGGTGGCTGTTGGGGTTGGAGATCCATCATCAGCTGTTAACAATGCAAGGAGGGGCGAGACAGCTCATTTGTGGCTGAACTGGGGCGAGATGGGTGGTGTGGACCATTTCCTGGGCTGGCTAGAGGGTCCAGGGGATGGTGCAGTCATTGCCGGTTTGTTTTTTTGTAGCCATCAGTATTTGTTGTCAAGGTCTGTTGTAGGCAGTGAAACAGCATATTTTCATACATGATGGGGTTGGCTGGGGTGTATAGGCAGTGAATGAGGGGATCCCTTGGCTGTAGATGTCGTCGTTGGTGACAAGACAGCAGTGGGAGATGCAGGCAGTGTCACAGATGATGTGGGGGCAGCAGTGGGTTCAGGTTGTGGAATGAGGGGTTGTGGATCGAGCTGAAGCAAGCTGGATGGTGTTGGAAGACTCCTGGACCATCATTTTGAATTCCAGGGGGAGCAGGATCATTCCATTGAGTAATTGATGCATCTCGGTGAATGCATTTGCTTGTCTTTGCATAACTCCGTCTGCTGAGCTGTAGCACATCGTTTACTGCTTCCTTAGTCATCTCTGGGGCAGTGGTGGTCGTCTGGGTACTGGAGTCGGCATACGACATCATCTTCGCGTTTTTCATACCACCCAGGCATTCATCATCAGGTAGCCCCATTTGCAGGGTGGCACACTGATGTTCAGGGGCAGCATTGGTTTGTGTACCCATTTTGTTGATCCCAGGTGTTGTCTGGGTGCCAGTGTCCATCGTTTCGGTATTTTCTGTCTGTACCTCCATTTGGTCCAAGATTACAGCTTTCCTTACCATCTCAAGCATGTGCTGTTGCACTGACATGCACACACTGGGCCATGTCCCTCTGCTAGCCATTTACGTTGCTCTTCTTCCTTGCTGTGCTGTTTCCCAAGCTCGTACCACTCTAGCTGACCTTTCTTCACTTTCTCCTGCATTTCTTTGGCACCTTGTTTCTTTCCCATCTTATAGCCCTCTTCCATGCCTTCTCTCCATCCCTCGAGGTGTGCTTCATCTATTAGTTCCTGTACTTTGTTGTAGGTAAACAGGTATTGTTGTGAGTTGACATCATTTGTTGATGACACGGCTGTGGCTGTGTCGACGCACATCACATCATTGGCATTGTTTGGGTCATTTGCGGCAACATCCACTGTGGTAGTTGTAGTGGTAGTTGTAGTAGCTTGTAGAGCCATGTATGAAGTGGTTTTGGCTGCCATTTCACTTGCAAGTGATGTTGCGATGATCTCATCATTAGGTGATGACAATTTTGATGCGGTGGTTCTCACCTTTGGAGTGTCTGTGCTCGATGCCATCAGTACGGCATTTACGGCAGCAATATTTGCATTTAGGCTCATGTTTTCACACCATTTCTTCTTCTGAGCTCGTTTGCCTTGTCCTGGACCAGGCATGCTGAGTGTAATGTAATAACTGAAAAAGAAACTGATAGGCTGGTTCTTGTTATGATTTTGCTATTGTAACTCTGGTGAGACTGGGTATTTCATTTTTCTTTCCCTCTGCTCTCAACATGTGACCCATCCCAATGGGACCCTCCGATCTGACTCCCACTGATTGACAGGCTGTGCCACAGCAATCCTTGACATTGGGTCCTTGACATCAGATACCTCATGCTTGGCATGAGGCTTATCTTCTATTGTTCTCTGACATGCTGCACTGCAGCACTCTGTGACATCGGATGCCTCATGCTAAGCATGAGGATTACTTTTCTATTGTTCTTTCTATATTTACTTGACAAACATCAGACCTTCCGATTGGACAATAAGTAGTCTAGAAACCATATATAAGCTGTAGTTACACTCGGTGTATTCCTCAGCTTGACCTAATTCAACCAATGGTCTTAAACTCAACCAGAACACTCGACAGCTTAGGAAGCCCCTAGTTGTGATAACTCAAACTCAACAGTTGGAAAGCCTCCAACTGTGATACATGAACCGATGGTCTACTCAGAAAGCCTCTGAGTACAGATAGCTGTATTGACTAGGGAAGCACCCAAGTCCAGAACAGAACCCAATACAGTTGGAAAGCCTCCAACTGCAACATGTGAAGCCAAGGCTGACTTAAGAACCTATAGTCTTAACAGTTCTGGTTCTGGTTCCATGACTGGTTCTGTGGTTCTGTGGACTAGGTTCTGGGTGCTGGGACAAGAGAGTCGAGACTCAAGACAATAAACTGAAAAACAAAGCTAGGTGCAGAGATGTGCAGTGTTGCAACATGGCAGGTGAGAATCTAAGCCAAATGGTAACAGAAATAAAGCAAAATGATAGTGAGTGCATTGAATCATGCTCTCATCACCAAGATGGAGATGCCAGATGCGTCTCCTATAGCAATGCAGTGGATGCGATAGTGATAGCCTGAGCCAGTATCTACATGTGACTGTCTACTGACTACATGGTCATGTGACCTGGAGTAGGTGTGCCCACACACACTACTCCAGTGTCAGTGGTCTGCATCGAAACATTGAGTTCGAAAGAGTTCGGCCTTGGGGTCGAAGCTACAACTTATGTGCAGGGAGTCATTTTTCCCAGTTTGGATGTCTACAAAAATGTGAACGAGGGGGTGAAGTGATTGGTACAGCTTGTGAATTGTTTGTAGGGTTATTAGTTGAAGAAATAGTGTTTAATTCATACACTTCTTCTACTAACAAAACTTTGAAACGATTCTTTGATGACAATGGTGGCATACTGCTCACTCGTTGTCCTGCCCAAAATCCTTGTGAGTCTCTTCCTCCTTTTTGTTCACCCATTCCTCCACCTCCTTTACATCGAGGGTCCTGGATGAACTCCTGTCATTCTTTGAGATCCATGTATTGGACATCAAAATGCATTGGGCATTGGGGACATGCATGTCTGGCCTCGCAAGCACCTGCTCGCAGGGTGGATGGGTGAGGAAGTGAGAGGGAGGGGGGAGGAGGATGGCACCCACCCCATGAAGCGCCCCAGACTACTGCCACAAGCCATTGCTCATGGGGTAGAAAGAGGTGCTATGTGAGAGGTATGGGCATGCAAGGGAAGAGGGGGACAAGGGGACGCCAACCAGCACCCTACACCACTGCTGCGGGCAACTGCTCATGGGGTGGATATGGGGTGCAAGTGTGTGGGAATGACAGGAAATGGAGACAGAGGGGATGAGAGGGAGACACCACCAAACATGTCGACAACAACACGATCATGCCCATTGTCTCATGCACCAGCGGAGATGGCGGGTTCTAATACACTACCACCCAGGTAGTTACTTTGTTGTATTTAGTCATACCAATAAATTGTCTTCTGTCATGGGGAAGTCTTTTTTATTTTTTATTGAATGGAACTAAATAGGTAATAAATAGCATTAAAGTTATTAGCCAGTACTGCATGTATGGCAGAGTGTTTAATTGCTTGGAAATTAACAATGATCTTGGTCTGAGGTTGGGGGTTCAATTCTTGATGTGGAATAAAACTTTTATAGACTGCCTAGTAGCTTGGAATCCATGCGGATCTGTATGGAGTCTGTGTGGTCCATGCAGATCTGCACAGAGTCTGAATGGTCCACACAGATCCACTCAGAAGACCTGGGGGAGTGTAAAGTATTGAACATTTTGCAAAGTGGTGCCACTTTGTTTTTTGGGCAGCACACATGACCAAAAGGTCTATGTGCAGCCACAGGGTATATAAACCCTAACCAAACAAATGCTTTTTCCCAGGCATGTTGCACTTCATTAGATAATGGTAGAAATAGTAAAGATTAATATTATCTACATTAGTTTATTGTCTGTAACTTTTTAAGTACATTTGTAATATTTTATATACTGTGAGAAGACTGGTTGCAACTGTTTGCAACCAGTTTTTGAATGGTTTTCAAATATTTTCAAATTAGGGCAGCCAGCAACTGGACTGGTCCCAAATCAGGGCAACTGCAACCAAAAAATGGACCGGACCGAGTGTTGGTCCCATTCGGGCCTCAGTCTTTTGTCAGTCCATAAGACCAGAAAAAGACTGGACCCTTAACCAAGCTTAACTGCAAGAGACCAAACCATTGGTCTCGGTTCACCCCATGTTGGGGTCAGTTCAGTTGTTGGTTAATCACTTTTGTAACCAATGTAAGACCAGTTGAAACTGGTCTTAACTGGTCTTTTAGACATGTTTATGCTACTAGATATATAGTATAAGTTGGGTACAAAATACAGAAATAAGTATATAAAAGTATATAAAAGAACAAAATATAAATACTGCTATTACTATTTATAGTATATTAGATCAAGTGGGACACACCCGGGAGAAGGAGTTGTTTAGGTGGGTAGCTTATATACCCTGTGGCTGTGCATGGACCTTGTGGTCATGTTTGTGCTCATAAAAACAAAGTGGTGCCATTTGCCAAATGACTTCCCATGTCCACCACCGCAACATCAATCACACCACATCACCACCCTGGTCTGCAACCATGACTATGCAAACCAATGAACACAAAGCAGGGGGCCCAAACAATGAACTAATGTCATTTGAGCCCTCGGGTATGTTTTTTATAGTTTGATTTCTTTCTTGTACTAATTTTTAGGATCTTCCATTGTCATAAAGTGCTTCTGGACCACAATGACCCTGGCCGACACCAGCACCCTATGCAGGGTGGCAACAGGTCCTTTTCTGGACAATGACAACCACGGCTGACACCATGTCACACAGCACCACCACCCCACCTGCGAGCCACTGCTCATAGGGGGAGATGGTTCTGACAAATTATGGGGGACAACACAAGACAATGAGAATGAACAACAAACACCAAACACTGGGGATGACAACCAGTGGGGACAACAACCAGCAGGGACAACAACAACTAGCAGGGCCACAACGACTAGCGGGGACAACAATGACTAACTGGGAGGATGACAACTAGCAGAGACAACAACAACTAGTGGGGACAACAACAACTAGTGGGGACAACAGCAACTAGTGGGGACCATGACAACTAGTGGGGACAACAACAACTAACTGGGAGGACGACGACTAGCAGAGACAACAATGACTAGTGGGGACAACAACAACTACTGGGGACAATGACAATTAGTGGGGACAACAACAACAAGTGGGGACAACAACCAGCTGGGAAAGGATGGCAAGCACAAATGGTGGGCACAAGACACCAACCCCCCACCCTCACTACAAAAGCAAGATGGTGGGGCTGTTTTTCTTTTCTTTCCTTATAATCATTTTCTTAGCAACACCACACCACTGTGAGCAACTGCTCACAGGGTGTGAGTGTAATTAGCTTTATTTAGTAAATAATAGAATTTAGTTAGAATTGAAAAAACAGCAGAAAGACCAGTTTTAACCAGTCTTTTTGGTCAACCAAACCAAATAGGACCAGTCCTATTTGGTTCAGTTGTGGTCTTGGTGAGCTGGGCATTGAGTTGGACTGGTCTTGGTCCATGGTTGACCCCCTCAGAGGTCAAAAAACTGGACCAAACCGGACCCTTAAACACTACTAGGGAACAAGTCTTTCTATCCTTTACAACAGGTAGTTCACATCCTTTGATAGCACAGACACTATGATGCAAAAAGTGTGTGAGGCGAAGCAGTGGCAATTCATCAGGAAAATGCGGTTACATTGACCATACTTTATTACACTATATAAAAGCTGGTATGATATAAAATGTCCAACACATCCATAAGTCTTGCAGGTAGGCTGCTAATGAATTTTAAAGGACAGTAGCCTTTGCCAAATTTATCGAGGGTAGAATAATGCCATTTACTTTCATGAAGCACCAACCAGACATAGTTTGGAGAAAGGATCATGAATGCAATTGAGCCAACCTAGGTAATGTTCATGAGCAACAGATGAAATCTGCAAATGTACAATAGCTGCATGAAATTAAAATGTCCAACACATCCATAAGTCTTGCAGGTAGGCTGCTAAAGACACTGCAATTCCTGCATCCATTGTTATGAATAGGTAACCCATTATTTACATCTGTCAAACTTGGAGGGTTTGGCAATTCCCATCTGGTTACATCTGTGTCTCCATGTTTTCCTGATGTTGTTGTCAAGTGCAATAACACCAAGCGATCCCACAGCATGGATGGACCCATTTTGATGCCATCACTAACAATTACCTGGCACTTCCCTATATCAAAAGGTATATTATGTAGAAGGAGCAGTCTTATGGTACTTGCCATCCATCTGATCTATGCGCATACACTTGTCACAAATGTGGTGGACTGCATCTGGTTGCCCATAAAGAACAATCTGGTTGTTTTGTGCCTCCATAGCAGCCTTAAAGTGATCCTTTTGTTCACCAATTGTGGTACCTGGAGATGTATTCCTTGATGCTGGTGGTCATCAAGAAGGGCAGCAACAATGAACCCATCCCAGACATGGTTAGTGGTAAATTTAGTACTGAAGGGCCACTCGCTCCCCATGAGGTAATTGCCTGCCATCACCATATCATATAGTTTAGCAGTGTTTGATGCCAAGAATAGTGTTTAAAAGTCTGGTCATATGGACTGGCAACTGGACTGGACTGGACTGGACTGCAAAATGGACCACAATAGACCAGACTTTGGGTCTGGTTGCCCTAGGTCTTGATCAGTTGCAGTTGCAGTTGCACAAAGATCAGCTTTGAAGAGCAACCGGTTATGGACTGGACTATTGGTTGCATTCAATAAGCCTACTTTCCAGCTACAAATAACTCCCACATTTAAGGAAATAGGTTGGGAATTGACTGAGTTATGATTGAAACAAAGTTTCACAAACACTTTAACTTGGACAAACCATTTTAATTATGACTCAGTCAATTCTGAGCCAATTTCCTTAAATATTAAATCAGATTGGAGCTGGGAAAGGGAACAACTGGTTCCAACCCAGGTCTGGTCTAATATCTGGTTGCAACCAGCCTGAAAGTGATGGACCACAAAGAACCAGTCCATATCAGTCCAGTCTGGTTTTTTCCTTATTTGGAAATTTGCCAGCCCGGTCGCAGTTCCATTTGCCTTATTTTGACATCAAAAACCGAACTGGACCAGATCTTCAAACACTAGCTGAGAACCCATTGCATAAGTGTCAGTTGATGAAAGCATATGTCAACTGTATCACACACCATCCAAGAAGCATTTTCCCAGTCCACAGTGCAACAACCTTCTCCTCAACAAACTGATGCTCCCTGACTAAAATATATGTGGGTTTTGCAGCACAGTACATTCAGATACCATTTTGCACACTGTAGTTGTTATGGCAATTAGTGTGACAACCTGTACATGCAAAATCAGTTGACAACAAGGTGAATCAACCATGCTGGCAGGACACCATGCCCTGCTGTATATACAACAATGGCACATTGTTCTTCTTTCTTCAGTATTGAGCCATGGCATGCACATTCCACATTGGTACAAGTTTCAGATGGAGGGAAAAGAGTCAATGAAGCTAAGGACTCAGAATGTGAGGAAGCATAATATGACTACATTACATATAGATGTACTAAGTCCTAGTGCCCAGCCATGTTCCTTGAACAACACCAGGTCATCTTTGAAAAAGAGGTCTGGGGAGGTACTCCAGACATCATCCTTACAAATCAATAAAAATAAACTCCCAAAAAGGAAAATACAAAAAAGGAAAGAGAGAAGATTGAACATTTTCTGTTCATAGTAACTGTGGATCTCACCATTCAATGAAGTGGATATTTGTGCTTGTCATGTAGAATACAGAATTAGACTAGTTATTTCAAAATTATTTTTAGCTTGCATAGGTTTAGATCTTCAATTAAACAGTATATATACATCACACATGCTAGATTAGCAGATGGATGAAAATCTGTCAAGAACTGTTCCTCGCCCGATCAGAACCTGCATCCATCCAACTCTTTCCCACATGTCGAACCCGACATTTGTCTACTCCTTCCAATTTCGTTCCCAGCTGCCCTGCACTGCCCACAGTGCTGTGCACCAGGCCACCTTGTACAGCATCCACGGCTGCCTTCCCAAGGCTGCCATCTCTATTGCAAATTCGACTACGGATTCCTGTGCGGCTCCTGCTAGATAATTTATCTATGCAGTCGAGACACTGCCGCAATCTTCGTTCCTGGTCTGCATTATTCTGGACTACAGTATTTAAGCTTAGTTAGTTTTGCCTTGTATTCCTCAGTTTGTATATCGACATAGACTTGACTTTATCCTGCCAATCTAAACCTCCTTCTACTCCAACCTCAGTTCTCTAAGAGTCTGAACTCCATTCAACTTGACCTCTAGTCTCCCTCTGAAGTTCTAACCTCACCTGAACTTAACCTAAGTCCCTCCGTACTCCTCCCCACGTTTACCTGCACTTTCCCACTCCTACCTCTAAACTTTCGACTTGAAATTAGGACACCAGACAAGGTGAAGGGTGCAGCTTCTTACAAGCTGAAGCCAAGTCCTTTCCGTTTCCCCTCCTGCAGAATCCACATCGACCTGACAACTCCCGCTATTATCACCCGCGGTGTCTGATCGGATTCCAATGTGCACTCTAGGATCAGTTCTTAACAAAATCTGTTGAAATGAAGAATTGAGAAGCTTTCTGCAGCATAATTAGTTGTGGTGAAACACAAGATTGATAATTGAAGGATGGATGTATAGAGGGCATATCTGAATTGGAAACACCAGCAAAAATGCTGGCAATCTGACTGGTGGCATATCAGGCATTGATCAACTATCACATATTTCAAGCTCCAAAGGCCTCAGCCATACAGCCCTTCATGGGGTATGTGTGTGTGTTCCAGGAGCTCAAGCAGCACCAAGTGTTGTGCAGGATTACACTTGGTGAAATACATCAATTCATTTGACTAGCAGCCCAGTTGAAGAGGGATATACAACTGCCACTACCACTTGATCAATCCAATCCTAAATGTGCACCTGATGTCTTGCCACCCAGCATTGAAGAGTTCCTCAGTAAAGCAACTGGAGTCCCTCTCTCATGTGTTGATGCTCTATGGGACATCCTGAGTTGTCCACAAACACTGCTATCGAGCCCCAATGTGAGGGTTGGCTTTGTAAAACATGCAATGCACGAGGAGGGGATACAAGCTTCAATAACCAAATAACAAAACACAAGGCAGCCATTGAAATGGTAATAAGGGAACACAAGGTGAATCAATTTTGTCCCCATGGAAATGCAACTTTCATGGTTGTGAACAGCCATAATTGACTTGCCAGAGCTTGAAGGAACTTGGACATGCCATGCAAAGCAGTGGGTGGCCCTCTAGCACAAGTAACACTGCATGGATCTCAGAATACACTCACTTACTGCTTGGCTAGTGGAGTAGGGTGAATGGTCACCTACTCCAGGTAGTCAAATGACTGGGTAGTCAGTAGCAGAGTCACATGTACATAGGCATCATCACTACAACTACATTGTCTTGGGCATAGCTAGAGCCTAGGAGACTCGGTACATCTCCATCTTGGTGATGAGAGCGTGATTCGACGCACTCACAGCTGCTTTGGTCTATTTCTGGCACTCTAGCTTTTGATTCTTGCGAGCCATGTCATAACATGCCAACATCTGCTTTGTCTTATTTTTAGCACTCAAGTCTTCAGCTCTAGCACCCAGTCATAGTCACAGAACCCCAGTCTAGCAGTCCCTCAGCACCTCAGTCACACAGAACCCAGCACCAGTTTACCAGCCTCCTCAGCTTTTTTTTTGTTGTCTATCACACTCAGTATGCCAGGACCAGGACAAGGGAAACAAGCCCAAAAGAAGAAATGGCACGAGAGCACATCTAACATGAATGCAAACATTGCAGCCATAAACACTGTAATGATGGCATCGAGTACAGCACCAAATGCCACGTCAGAACCATTGCTACCCAATGATGACACTACCACAGCCCCACCAGCAACAAATACCACAGCAAACATGTCTGTAACCGACAGCATGGATGAGATGCATGTCTCCACAGCCACAACTACAGCTTCACCAGCACCAGACAATGACTCGACTACCGAGCCATCTACAATGTCGATCGCGGCCAAACACATTGAATCAACCATTAAAAAATTATGTAAACTGTCCACTACTGCAACAACAGCCAACATGATTATTGAAGACCTATGAGATGTGCTACAAGAGTATCTAGAGAAAGGATGGATGACAGGATATGGAAAAGGAAGAGATGAAGGATGGGCAGAGGCAGTACAGGAGAGTGAGCAGGCAACAGCAGCATGGAAAGAAGAATATGAAGTGTACACACGTGAAGAATACAAATGAGGCATGGAGATAGGAAGAAAGGAAGGTCTTGAGGAAGGGATGAAGAGATGCGAAGAGAATAGACAGACAAAGGAGAAGGATGAAGGTAACTGGGAGCATGGCTATGGCCACTGTGTATCGGTCGAGGAAGGGAGTCTGATGCTCGTAACGGAAGTCGCAAAGGCCATAGCATCGAACCAGGCCGAACTAATAGCATGGAATGACTCTAGCACCCAGACTGAAGCCACCACCACAGTTGACGTGGATACACAAATGGCACCCTTCAACATAACCCCCACCAGCCCACCATCACTGGCCATGTCACAGTCGTCAATGCCATCAACATCGTCGACAACCACGACACGTCTGGTTTTCCAGCGCGGGCCCCTTCCCCCAACTGCTCAGAAATGATGGCATTTGCTTCCAAGTCGACCCACAGCTCCCCAGCACACTCCCCTGCCTCCATTCTCGCACCTTGAAGCCCCCAGTGTCACCACCATGTCATCATCAACAACGATGCTCACACCTGCTGCAACTGCTCCCAAAATGACATTCTGGGCCACAGCTAGCACTCAGATGGCTAGTCCTACCTCAGAGATCATTCACCTAGCTGTAAACGACGTACACAGGAAGTCTACAGCCCAGCAAACGGAGTTATGGGACTATGGGGAGACACGTTCATCAGAATGCATCGTTTCTTCTATGGATGAACCCTACAGCCCCCACTGTCCACAATGACGATCCACAACGCTTCCCACAACTCCCCAGCCCCCCATTTCACATCCTGAGCTTGCTACTGCCACTTCCATGTCACAACCTACAATGGCAACGAAAACTGTTGCAACCACCCGTGGAATGACTACTAGGGCGACAACTAGCTGCCAGACCACTGCTACCACCTCGTATACTAAGTGCCAGGCCCCAAACGATGTACATAAACAGTCTATAGCCCAACAAATGACGTTACAAGAGGACAAGCAAATGTCCTCATCAAAACATGTTGTTTACTCAACAGAATGACCCTGCTCACCCCAGGACTCCAAACGAAAGCCCAGAACACCTCCCAGCATCCCCCATCTCGTCCCACAGACCCCCGTCAAAATCATCAAACCACCTGGTGAAACTACCATGTCATATTCAATGACCCCCACTCCCCCACTCCTGCCACTCTCAGAACAAAACCTGGCACCCGAAAATCAATGGCACACACTCCCTGGACCATCAGTGCTCCCCCAGCTCGTTCCCATAACCCCTGTTCGACACCCTGAGCCCCCCACTGCCCCTACTACATCACAGATGACAATGCCAATACCCCCCTGCATTTCCACATCATCTATGCCCCCACCTACATTGTCTACACACAGGGAAGCTCCCCGTTCGCTGCCTGCATCCCTGTATACCCCCGTTCATCCCAGCTCAGCCCTAAACCAGTCGTTTCACCATCTCCTGCACCTTTCACAGCTGCTGCTGTATCCGAATCCCCCTCTGCCACCATTTTGCCACCCCCATCTCTTGTCGAAATCCCATTGAGCCCTGGGCTGAAGATGCAGTGTTGATGCCAGCCCCACCCAACATGTATCCGCCACTGCAGGATCTCTCGATTCTGAAGACAGGCCATACACAGCCATTTGGGACCCTTCAACAATGAACAAGGCAACAACGAGCCCCCCCACAATTTTTTCTGTCTCAAAATCTTTATAGTTTAGCTCAACCTTTTATCACTTGACGCCATCCCTCCGGTATTGGACCAGGATGACCTGTTGTCATTGTGCCCTTTGGAGTAGCACCTGCTCCTCCTGCTCCTCCTGCTCCAAAGCTCGACTGGGATCAAGACCCCCATCTCGTTGACTTAAGCCATGCCCTTCATGCTTTGGGATGGACACCACCGTGTTGAGTTGTTTCTTGCCATATTTTTTTTATCAACCATAGCATTTTCTTAGCTTCATTGTTACATTATTTTTTATACCTATTGTTCTTGTTCCTCTTTTTTTGTGGCAATGAGGACATCGTCATTTGGGAGATGGGCAGATGGAGTAGGGTGAGTGGTCACCTACTCCAGGTAGTGATGTGACTGGGTAGTCAGTAGCAGAGTCACATGTACATAGGCATCATCACTACAACTATGTTGTCTTGGGCATAGCTAGAGCCTAGAAAGACCCGGCACATCTCCACTAGTAGTTTCTTGTGTTGATGTGGAGAATTACACTGAGTGCTAACTACCATAGATCATGATGATTTGCAACTCATGTTTCCACTATTCAAGTTTGGTTTACTTCTGCAATTTGAAATAAAGTTTAAATATATCATAGCCCTACATAGCAATTGAAATACATATGGTATACATGCCAGTACTTTGGCTACTGGTAGGCATGCAAACTAGATATAAGATGAGAAGAGATACCAGGCTGAATACTGCTAAAACCATTTGCACAATATCTAAAACACTGGTGCTTCAAGATAACAATTACCCAAAAATAAAATCTGAATCTTCAAGTTGGCCCAATTTCTCCTCAACCTCATCCCTGATATTCTGCCAAAAAGGTTTATCTTGATAACCCTCAATCCAAAAAGGGATTGGCATATCCTCTTTCAGGTATGTAAGTGCCTATTATTTCAATTGTTTAAATCAGAAAACAATACTATCACAATTAGGACTGTAGTCCTTACCTTCTCCAAATATACCTTTCTTTCAGACTTTGGAAGGGCATACAAGTCACCCAACACAAAATAACCCAAGGCTTTTTCAAGGCCATCATCTACTTCTGAGTCAAGCATCTTTAATAGACATGTTATGTACAATTGCCCATCTAAAAAATAGGACACACTCACTGATTTAATGTAATCTCTACGGTCAGAGACTGAAAGCTCTTCCAGTTGTGCAAGGCCAGTTAACTGTATCCACATATGCATATTGGTTAAAGCATTTTGAACACCCTTGAATGATGTTGGTTAATGTTTATTGTAGATAATGGTTACACAAATTACCTTAATGAAATAGTCCTTTCGTTCTAAAGTTGGCAATTCTTCAATGCCTCCAAGAGAATGGTATATGCGACATTTCTGATGGCTGTTACCATATTTGAGAGCCTAATAATATGGTATTATTAGAAGATTAAATATCATATCTGATGACAAGAATCCCTTGCCTGTTCATAGTAACATTTCTGCTGCTCAGAAATTTCCAATAAATTTAAATTATGGTCATAGAACCAAGACTTTGAATGAGACATTTCTGATCCTTTAAGATCTCCCAGATCTTCAAACAAAGAAGCTTTCCAGAACTTGTCTGCATAATTGAGCCCCTTCTAAAATGTTCAGTTTTGTTCTTTAAAACTAGAATGCATATTACAGACCTCCTTAAAATGCATCTCACGCTGATGCCGTGGGAGACCATCAAGATCTCCAAGTTTCTCATATGCACCTGGTTTCAACTCAATTGAAGCACACTTAATTGCCTGTAAAAATTTCAGTTCAATATTTGTCTAGTTAGTAACAAAGTTCACACCTTTTCATAGTAATCTATACGCTGAGGATATTTAAGGTGTTCCAATTGCCCAAGACCATAGAAACAATGAAATTCTAGTTCAGAATCATTGATAGATGATGCACACTTCTGTGCTGCCTATGTGAAAAGACATGAGATATGCAATATTGGCTGAGTTATATGGTCAGAGATTTACCTGGAAATATGGTTGTGCCTCTTGTTCTTCTCCATTTGTAAAGAAAATACCAGAAGCAATTGCAAAATTGGAGACAGCACAAAGGAGAGTTTGAGAGGATTTATCAGTACAACTGAGAATCTGTACAATGGGCACTTATCAGTATCATGATCTTGAAGATAATTTAGCCAAAGTAACCTTTTTGAAGAAGTTAACTGCTTCATGGAATTTCCAGTGAATACGAAACAAGAGTGGGTATCCAAGAATGAGATTGCGGGTTATACTTGAGAAAGAGTGGATATCATACAAATCTGATATCTGCTCAAGAGATTGAAAAAGCTGCAAGACTATCAATGAGCCATCAAATAAATGATGAGCATCATCCATAAGTAGTCGTTCCCAACTTTCCCGTACAAGTAAATGACTCCCAAAGATGGTTTTTGCTCGTCTGGAATGAAGATTTGCAACAGACAAAACAAGTTGCTGGAAATGTTCATTTCTCCATTCATTGTGCTGGCGAACAAAATCTGCCACAGGAACAAGAAGACAGATTTGTTCAAAACCATAATCATTCTCCTCTAGTTCAAACTGGAGATCAGGACACTTCTGAGATCTTTCAATAGTGCCAGCAGAAACAATATCTGCCAGTGAACAATCAATCAAAGCAGTTACTGCCTTTGCAATGCCTGGTGGGTTCTCAAGCTTATGCAAAGTATTGAGATATACACCATGAGGAAAGTGGGCAATAAATGACAGAAGACCAAGAGCTGATGGAGCAGATTCCATAATAGGGCCATGGATGGATAGCTTCAAGGAGATCTCAAGGCTTTGTTCCTTGGACCTCAAAGTGCTATCATATGATGCAACCTCTTTCTTCCATAAGTTGATCACAGAACTAAGGGTGCTGCTCATCTTGGCAGCACGAGTTGCAACCAGTGAAATGGCCAGAGGATAGCCATCCAAAAGCTCAAGGAGCTTCCCTAGGTCAGCATCATCAGCATGCCTGGGGGCTTTCTTGATAAACAGCTTCTTTGATGCTACTTGATCAATGGGCCTCAGTAGGATGCTTGTGAAGTAATCAACCAGATCAGAGTGATCAGGTAAGGTGGATGTACGAGTGGTAATCAAGATTGTTGATGGAGAAATATCTGCAATCTGTGAAAGAAGAACAGCAACATTTTCTCCATCTCGGTCCCAAAGAGTCTCAAAGTTGTCGAGGATGAGAAAAGTAGGATTAGTCTTAAGAACCTTGATGATTGCAGTAATCCCATTCTCATCAGTTTTAACAAGTCGCAGAAGTTGTGCAATCAAGTCTTGTGCAGTGCATAATGTATGGCATCGGATGAACTCTTGCCGCTTGAAGTGCCCATTGTCAAATGTTTGCATGACATTCCGAGCAATAGCTGTCTTGCCAATTCCTCCAAGACCATGGATGACTGGATGTTTGTTCTCTTGAATGACAGCAACTATTCTCTCAAGATCTTTTTCTCGACCAAAGATCTCTAGAGGCCGTGGTGGTAGATCAAGAGGGCTGTTTATAACTTGTCAGTATTTCATAATATAAACAGATAGTTTCACCATACACATGATAAACAGATGTCCCTTGAAGAGGATTACTATTCTTGGATCCAGATTGAATAAATTCTATATAAAAGATAGATACAATCATCAATCCCACAATTAAGAAAGATATCACAAACCCTGGAGCTTCTCATGCTCCTCCCATATCTTTGTTATCTTTGACGGAGCAGCCACCACCATTTCAGATAGATGGAAAAAAACAGTTTTGAAATCTTGCTCTGTGTGATCACCAAACTTGCAAATGTCAACATGATCTCTATACAGACCAAGGGACTGTGAGTTGATTGTTTCAGGGAGGATGGCATTCGGACGGTCTACAAGCTAAAAGAGCACTTCAGATAAATTGATGGTGTCACCAGAAATACCACCCACTTTCATCTTGCCTAGGGGAAGTTCAGTAGGATGCATTTCATAGTAGCACTTGGTAGCATATCTAGGACCGATTTGATTGTATTGATCCTGCTGTTGTTGCAGAACTTTATTCTGAAGTCCAAGATCACTGAGAATGATATTGGAGGACCCCACTGGCAGGATCCGAAGAATCAAGGTGGCCAGATCAACTGCTGCAGTTCCTTGGTGTGGTGTTCCTAAAAAGAGAATTCCATAGGTTGAACGCTCAATAGCCTTGTATGAAGCATATTCATGTTTATCGGCATGGATCAAGGTCTAGCAGAAATTATGACAGTGTCTCCCAGAAAAGTATCAATTTGGCATACATCTTTAAGGACAATGCCACCGAGACTATGCGCCACGAAGATTATAGGCCGTTGTTGTATCTGCAAGAGGCTGAGATCAATATGAATGACAATGGTGCTCTTTATGACTGACATTACTACCATCCCGGTCCGTGGCCAAGTCAGTCAACAACTTTTGCCCGATACTGTATATAGATTCATTTGCCAATTTGTTGCCTCGCGTGTTAGCATTGTAGCCGTAGGTCAAGATGCGCGCGCGAGGAATCCTCTTAGGAAGAAGATCACGGAGCCACAGCGTGTCGTTCGCTGCAGTCCATGATGTCATAGCGTGCCCGTCCAGACCATGGATGGCGACGATGCTAACCACAACATGGTCAGGGCATCATTTTGCATCAAGTTCGAAGAACTCACTCTACGATCGGATCCACCCCAGAAGCGAGCACATTTACGCCGAAACTATCCCCCTGTGAACAGTGAGTACGACTTTGAGATGGTGAGGAAAGGGACGCACAGCTCCATTCGCGAGACCTTCCGCAACCTCCCGTATGACAAACTGGATTCCAGCCGAGATATCTTTCGAGTCCTTGTGGAGCTTGCGTTCGACAGCTAAAAACAAAATCAATACCCGCTCGACAGCGAAGAAGAGAAGACCTTGCCTCCATTGTCGTCCAGTGCAAGGAGTGTTTCGATTTTTTCCTCCAATTCGCCAATCAACTTATCTGGCAGTAACCACCACCGGCGCACTTCGAACACTTTGAGTTTGAGCTTGGACATACCGCGCCCCTCACTGGACCGTTGTTTAGCCTTTAGATCAGCTGCGATGTCGGGCACATTGTGACTCACAAGTACAACGGTTTATTCCACGACGGCTCCGTACTCTTCACAGGCGTTGTCTTTGATACCTCGTTGTTGACTGCAGCCACAACATAGTACTCGCGTTGCTCGGGGAAATCATAGCCACTGATGTCTGGGTCGATGGCGGATAAGTCATAATATAACGGTACTAGATGAAAAAGAATTTCGAATCTTGCCTGAGAGCTTTACACGTATCTTTTTCTTCCAAGAGCTGCTTCCCAAATGAGGTTACAATGGTGCAAGAACATATCGCAGGTAGATACATACGGTCCTGTGTCCATTGAACAAAGTCTGAATAAATCTTGTATGAGCGAAAGAGGACGATATCTGAGTACAAGGAAGTTAAACGCTTGGCTGATAAGGAAGGCGCTAAGAGCGAGTCACGCCACAGCGCTCCTCGATCAACGGGTACACGGCGGAGACCTCCAAATTTGGATGATTGATCTCTTCATCGAGATTCCTACTCAAGACCTATTATATTATTTATCATTTCTTTTTGCCTTCTTTTTTGCTTTGAAGAATAAACAATTACATAATGGAGGTATCGATGAACCAGCAAAGCTCTCCAACGTCGATCTGCCTTCGAACCCTGGTCGAGCTATAAGTTTCACCTTTCCGCTTATTGTTCTTCCGCTCATATCGTATCGTAATGTTATCATCTGTTAGCCATTGGATTCGTCATCTACTCTTTCCGCTCGTCCCTGTATGAAGTTGTTACAAAGTGAGTAAGCAAGAATAAAAGGTATAAATAGACGTGCCTTCTTGCTCTTCCCTTTCGGAAGTTTGGTCCCGGGCGGAGGAACGGGGAAGTTACCTCGTGCGGGTCGAGGTTGTTGTAGCTCATTTGAATGCTTCGTCGTAGAGCACAGGACTAGTCAGGAGGTAGCAAGGGAGACAATTAGGTAGAAATTCCAGTCCTCGACTTGACAGAAAGTATATATGTCGCATGTTGCCTTGCGAAATTCTGGTGGAGATCATGACGATGAAGTTCCGAACATGGCGGGAAGAACATTGCGACAGAACCTTGCTGGAACACGTTATAATTTCGATGTAGCGAATATAGGCTGACCATCGGACCTGGGCGCCAGTTGTAAAGAACGCTGCGCGTCTAATTCACCGTTGATATATATCTATGGAACTAGATCTCAGAGGGGGTGTTCACTTGGAGATAGTATGGACGAGTTCCTGGGAGAAGACAACTTGAACGGAATCGGAGGGCTATGTAGTGCAAACAACTATAAGGCAGGACTCTAATCGATGGGAAGCAAGTCGCCAGGTTTATGGAAACATTTGAAGGGAGGGGGGAACGTTGAACGCCTGGGCGTTTCCGATTCGTGGCCGCGATTACATCGATGAATGTGCACGGACCATCACATTCAAATATGGGTATGTCACCTTCATAATCCGACATCTGTCACCTCCCGACTATGTACTAGTAGATCTTCAAATTTCAAGCATCGCCATCATTTGAAATATTGACCGACGGGTGACCCGTGTATCACGCACTGCTGTTCTTGTTTATGGGAATTTCCCTGGAGTATTAGTGCTGTACGTTCTTTTGAAGTTGCACTGTATGTCCATCTCAGTCATCCCGGGCCGTTAAAGATCCTATGACTCCTCGACTTTCCATCGTTACTCTCAGGCTGGTACTCTATCGTTTCGGTTGGTCCCAGAAATAATATCCCGACTCAATCCTAACAGAACTTTTGTCCAGTCTATACAAACGACTACTGCCCATCAGACTTCCTGAAAGCATTTCCGAGTTTCGCCTAACTCTTTTAAGACATAATGCTCGGAGTATCTGCTGTCGGTATCCCTGCCTACACATTAGAAGCTGACCACCTGTGAAGACAGCTTACATGTCCCTCGAATTAACCCTCTCCATTCGAACTACTCGGAATATCAAATGGCTCGTTATGAACTCTGGCCGTTGGGGGTTTCCTCCCTTTCGCCGCGAGTCGCACGAACAAGTTGGATTTGGCTGAGGTAGATGTCCCTTGGCTTTGCATTAATAATTCTCAACATACTGGTATGTAGAATGAAGAACTCCCAGACCCATTACAGCAGTCTTGGATGGAAAACAATATTTTGTGCCAGGAGTTCATCCGACGTGAGTCACGGAGCAGTTAAAAATCGTTCATCGTGACACAACTCGAGGATACTATGTAAGTGTTTGAATTCGAAATTATCGAGGCTGTAAATACTGACTTCCGCTTGCGGCTTTGCTCAAGCTATTTCTACTACTGTACTAGACGTCTCCTATGATCTATCAATATCCACAGCGGGCAGTGACTTTGGGATTGGTGGCCAAGCATTTTTGTCTCAAAACATTCCGCTTCAACTCATCCTACTACGTAGTGCGCGTTGTATCTAGGTGACTTCGCCACTGAAGCTACTTGTAATTTTTATAGTCACCTTAAGCTGTCTCAACAAAACTGTATACTTATTGTAAGAATGACTACTACAAATCTACTACCTCAGAATAGCAGGAAATAATGAGAAACCTTGTAGATCAGTCAAAGATCAGTGACTAGTATAGCAGGCTTGCTATGTACACCCAACTCGGACGATGAGCGCTGTATCCGCGGATTGGGCAGACTCCCACCCGGATCGGGGGATGAATGGATCCCGGCTGGAAATGTGACGTAACGATCGTGGTTTGATCGAAGATCGTGGTACATGCCACATCATAATTTGATTTGCAACTTGACATTCAAAATCGATCCTGAAGTAGATCTTTCCAACTTAGATCCTTATGGAAAGTCACTCAGTTTTCAAAACACCTGTCAGTGTCACTGGGAATTATGTACTAGCTCTCCCAGCGACACATCAACTGCCAGTCAACCAAGTTAACGTTCAACCGCGAGTTAACTGCTTCAAAGGTTTGCCCGTTGTGTCTGCTACTGCAAGGGAATTCATCTCAGGCCATTTCGCGTTCTTCTAGGATCTGATGACTCACCAAATGGAACCGTTTCAGGGGCAGCCTGGTCCGACTCAACCAACTACACTTACTACTGCACAGAGGCTAGAAAGTCAGGATGTTACTGCATTACAAGCGCCAGGTGACTTCTTTCCTCTTTATTATCAAATATGTTGGTATTGAAAAGGGCCTTGACGGTGTAGCCAATGATCCCTCCACAGTTACACAAAGGATTACAATAGAAGGATTCAGAAGCCTCGGAATCCTGGTGAGTGTAGCTTCACCTTAGCTCATCTTCCGTTTTTCGACAGATCACAGGCGACATTTTTCGCAGGCTTACAGGCAGCAATGCTGTCCGCATCTTTCTCGGACAACTCAACCACTGCTTCTCGACTCGTTAACGCCTTTTGGTTTGCTGGGATAATTCTTGACGTCTTCGGAGCCGTACTTGCCACCCTCACTGCACGATGGTTCGAGGTATTAGATGCCAGACATGTCGAGTTTCTCGATAAAACATGGCCTGCTGATCTTACGACTTTTCCTCAACATAGCTCTGAACGGGTACTTATCGACACAGTCATTGCCAATGCTCTCTTTTCGGGGCTCCCAATCGTAGCATGTGGCGTACTCCTATTCTTGATAGGCCTGGTCATTCGGATCTGGGAGAAACAACCACTTGTTGTTAGCATCATCTCCACCATTCCTGTTGCCGTTCTTGCACCGCTCGTTGCAGTGGTTTTTTATCCACACTCGACCAGAAAGAATAACATCTTACAGATTTTGCACCACAAAAGAGGGCAGTGGTGATGTCGTGGCAATTTGCGACTACATGCGGTCAGCCTTTCGCAGAAATTGCCAGCCCCAATCTTCTGACCATTGTTTCTCGCTCAGCTCCGAATACCGTAATCGTCCGCCGCCATCTTAGATTTGCAATATATACCCTTCAATTGTGTGATATTCCTATGTAATATGTAATGTTTCTGCTACCTGGTAAAACACTTGCTGATGTGCCTGGCCTAAGGCCACCTGATAATCTGAGCCAGGCCAGACCTAGCCAAAATGGCTTCATTGCGGCTTCGGGGGAGGGATATGTCCTTACTGTCACTTACCGAGTGTTTTACCACGGGTACTAGTGTTTCACCACCACACTGATAACACTTTCTAAGCCCCAAAATATCTGCAACCATCTTCAAATTGACGATCTGAGAGGTTATAAGTATTAAACACATTCCTCTGATTTTTCCCTGATTTTCGGTTGAGGTCGAGGTTGGTAAAAGCTACATTATGAGGGGTGAATCACATATTTCTGACATTGAGATATGAGGAGTGAACTGATCCTTCCCATTTTTCTCTCAAAGCAATAATATCTATTTCCCATAGACTGAGAGTAGTTGCACCATGATCATAGAGCAGTTTTTGGTTTTCTGGCTCACCGTGACATTTCACGGACAGAATTTAAACGCCGACAAGTGTGCTATTTTGGGCAAACTCGATCAACAAATGTTTTTACTAAAACGTACTTCGGCTTGTCAGATGCCAATGTCGGATCACAGAATTCTGCCATCAAAGGCGTTACTTTTGCGTGACATGGTGGTGAAAGACTAGGTACTTTTTGACATGGGGGCTCGTTGTTGCTTCATCTTCACCTTTCATTGAGATAATTAGATTTTCTGGAAGCAATGAAGCCTATCTTTTGAACCATGTATGCCATCAGTATAATTTTGTAGTCGATGTGGTGTAATTTAGTAATCAGTAAATGTACGATGTGGATGTGGGTAACGCTGCATCTACTTGCAATGCAAAGGGGAATGCCTTGTGGGTGGCCTCCTTGAAGCAATGAAGGTCCTCCTCTGAGGCCACAACGTCAGTTGATACCGAGATATTCCCAGCATGTAGAGACGCAGACTGGGCCACTAGCTTGGAGTGGTGCAGAGTGAGGGTAATCCTGACGTGGTCAAGGAAGTCAGCAGGGTTCGCTCCCTCCTCTAAGGGTGGGCAAATGTGTACTAGGACCTGTCTTCTCGATGGACTGTGGACAGTGGGCGAAGGTTTTGCAACTTTGGGCCTGGATGGACTGATGTGCTGCTGAATATCAGCCAGTTTGTCGGTAGGAAGTTCAGGGAATGCCTTGGCTAGTCGCACAAGGCCGTCCATGGATGTGTTAGGTGCTCGTCCCCCAGGGAAACGAGCGACCTGAGCAAAGGTCCCCTTGCCCAAAGGCTTGATTGACCAGTTCACAGGGGGAGGAGGTCCTCTACCCCATGACAAAGAAGTGCCCCCTATTGGGGGTTTAGGAAGAGGTCGAGCTCCCTTAGGGCCTCGAGACCTCGCAGATTTGTGAGGGGGGGGGCGTTGCCCATCCCATCCCTCCAGATACTCCGTCCTTGGGACGTCGTGAGGGTCGTTGGTGACAGTGCCCGACCTAGGTCATCCACTTCCACCAGCTGCCTTGTCGATTGCTCGTTGGAGGGTGGTGTTCCCCGAGTTGCAGTCGATGCCCATCGCTGCTGCTGCTGTGAGCACTGCACCAAGCTGTTCGGCAATGATCTGCCATTCTTCAGCAGTCAGTCATCTGGATCCTGTCCTCCCTAGGACGGTTCTGAATCCTGTAGCGTATTCCCCCAAGTCGTTCGCAAAGGTGACTGGACCAGCCCAATCATCGTCAGCATCGCTTGCCATCTCTGTGTCCTGTATCACAGGATTGGGGTGGGATGTCACCGCGTCATCAGCCCACTGTGAAGCAGGTGTGGAAGGGGTGGTAGGAGGTGCAGGGCACAAGGTAGCCCGCCTGGGAGATAGCACTGGCACGCTGAATCGCTGTGCTTGCGGAGTAATAATTCCCACCCCATAGGGGGAGGGGGTTGGAGAGCCTCTTTGGGTCCTGTGTGGGCCCACTGAGGGAACGTTCTGTGTGGATCTGCAGCTCGAAGAGAGCCGCAGAGAGTCAATTGGATCGTCGCCAGGAGTTCTAGGTGTACCCGATCTGGAAGGTCTCCCCTCGTCCATTGCTTCACCCAATCTCCCCCCTCTTCTAGGTTGTGATTCTGACATGCATTGATAAGACGCTGGTTATACCGGATCACTGAGATCGTGGACGGATTGAGCTGCAAAGTGTGGAAACGGTGTCGACGAAGTTTTTTGTGGCTGTGCATGTCACAGTAGGAAGACAAGAAGCGACGGGTGTAGTGTACTTCATTTGTATGTCTCTGCTGCGGACTGCATTTGGCCGCCGTGTTATAAATTTTTGACCAAAAAAAAAAAACCCCAAATGGTGTATTCTGGACAGGTAGTCAGTAGTGACTCACAGAGCATGGAGGTTGGAAGCCTCAGAGACAACCAGCAGTCCAGTAAAGATGTCCCTCCCCCTAAGCCAGACCTCCCCCAACTAAATGAGTGCATCGACTTGGGCGAGCATTGAAGCAGGCATCCCACACCCACTCTAAGCCCCCCTAGGGACCCAGACTACTCTTTCATAGACATCACTCACCTAGTCAGGATCCTCGAAGCCCAGGAGAATGAGACGGATAGCAGACACTGTCAGAAACAGTGCCCGAGGCATCCCCAGAGATTGGATGGACAGATCCCTTAGCAAATCAGGCCAGGCCTGGAGAGCATTTGTGATGGTGAAATATCAGATGTAAATTGAAGTGTCGACATCGTGAGCAATGTTGAGCAGAGGTGTTTACCACTGTTTATGGTGGTTGTAACAAGTCAAGGAGCAATGAGTGATGTGTGCAAGATTTAGGGGAAATTGCTGCCCCGATGTGAGCCTCTCAGCTCGGAAAGGAGGGCGTATCCAGCATAATAGCTGTAACATGCAACCGACAGAGGATCTGGAAGCGCTCAGGCGCCTCCCCGAACCGGTATCTGGTTTTGTGTCCCCCCGCCCTGACAGTTGCTCCTGAGCATGGGCAGGCCCCCTTTATGAGGGTTGACAGACTCACCTGGTGCTCCACAGCCACCCCGGCATACCGATTACACTAGTCAGAACCAGACGGGGGTCATACGCCCTGCACACACAACCTATCCTGGATCCCACGCTAGTGGGGTGAACGACCCAAGTGCAGGGTTGGTGTCCAAGAATTCATAGAAGCCCTCGATGGAGTCAGGACTTGCATGAGTTTCAGTGTGATCCACCGCAGGGCAGACACATAGAACATGGTCCCGAGTTTGTATTTTGGGGCCGAGACATCAGCATTGGTACTCCCCGTCGAGGGAGAAACAATGACGATACTCTCCTAAGGGAGCATGGCCAGTGATCATATGAGTGGCTTGGGAAATGCCAGTGGTACTGGTTCCCATAACTTTCAGCCAAGGCCCACCCTTGTGAGTCAAGGGTAAAACAGGCTTCCCTCCCACTCCTTTGAGTTGGAGGAAGTGCCAGCCACAATATGCTGGATCTGAGAACTGCGTGTGCCAATCCTTACAAACCGCCTTTTCGACTTGGGGTTTAAGGTAATCTAAAGACGTCCAAGGGTGTCAACCCACAGAGATCTTGGTAGATGTAGCGACATTGTGAGCCTTCTTGTGTATATTCCACTTGAATTTCGAGGGGACATGCCAGAATGTAACATTTCTCTCCTCGTGTCCAGCTAGCCAGGGATGAAGTAGCGACAGGCATCTAGAGCAAAGATTTGCCCAGAGCATGGTTTTGGATCGACGAGGGACTCGATGCCCACTGTAGAATCCAAGAAGATCACCAACTTTTTGCATCCCTTACTGCAAGCAGCAGAGACACCCAGTTGGAGAGCGACTGCTACCCCCTCTGGGGTGGCTGGTACCGGGGGGTTCGCCTTAGCATTCCCTTCGCAACACCTGGCTAGGGCACGATGGTGCTCCTTGCAGTGTGGTCCTTCACAGACCAGGCATTTGGTCTGTGGAGCTCTGCATGCAGGGGTGGGGTGGCCCCATTTCCAGCATCGTTGGCATAGTGGGAGTCCAGGGTTTGCCCTGGCTGCCCTAATGTATGCAATGTAGCATCCAAATTGGATGCCTTGCCTGATGAGAGCTTTCGCTCCCGCACCACTGACTGAATCAGCAATCATTCGCTCCTTGACTTGTTACAACCACCATAAACAGTGGTAAACACCTCTGCTCAATGTTGGTAACAATGTCAAGACTGCATTTGTCATCCGATTTTTGATCAGATTTCACCATTACGAATGCTCTGGGCGACTCCAGGCCTGGCCTGATTTGCTAAGAGATCCATCCATCTGATCTCCCGGGATGCCTCGGTCACTGTTTCTGACAGTGTCTGCTATTTGTCTCGTTCTCCTGGGCTTTGAGGATCCTGGCTAGTTGAGTGTTGTCTATGAAAGAGTAGTCTGGGTCCCTAGGGGGGCTTAGAGTGGGTGTGGGATGCCTGCTTCAATGCTCGCCCAAGTCGATGCACTCGTTTAGCTGGGGGAGGTCTGGCTTAGGGGGAGGGACACTTTTGCTGGACTGTTGGTTGCCCTGGGGGCCACCAACCTCCATGCTCTGTGAGTCTCTACTACTTTTTTTTTTTTTTTTTGGATCATTATTTATAATGCCATCGCTTCTTGTCTTCTTACTGTGATGTGCACAGCCACAAAAAAATTTGTCGACACCATTTTCTCAATTTGTAGCTCCATCCGTCCACAATCCATGCAATCCGGTATAACCAGCATCTTACCAACACATGTCAGAATCATACAGTAGAAGAGGGGGGAGATCGGGCGAGGCAATGGATGAGGGGAGACCCTGCAGATCTGGTATGCCCAGAACTCCTGGCGACAACCCAATTGACTCTCTGCGGCTCGAAGAGAGCCGCAGATCCACACAGAATGCTCCCTCAGTGGGTCCACACAGGACCCAAAGAGGCTCTCCAACCCCCTCCCCCTATGGGGCGGGAATTGTCACCCATGGGCACAACGATTCAGTGTGCTGGCACTATCTTCCAGGGATGCTACTGCGTCTCCTGCACCTCCTGCTACCCCTTCCACACCTGCTTTGCAGTGGGCTGACAAAGTGGCTGGTACCTACCCCCCCCCCTGTCATTCAGGACACGGAGATGGCAAGCGATGACTGGAGTGGGCCCCAGACCTTCGCAAAAGACTTGGGGGAATACGCTGAAGGAATCTGCATTGTTCTGAACAGAACGGGCTCCAGACAACCAACTGCTGAGGAATGGCAGACTATTGCGGAATGGCTGGGCTCAGTGCTGGTAGCAGCTGCCAAGGCTGGCCTAGATTGCGACTCAGGTAGCACTACGCTCCGAAGAGCACTAGATAGGATGGCTGGAGGGAGTAAATGACCCAGGTCGGGTGCTGCCACCAATGATCCCAACGACGTCCCAAGGACAGACTATCTGGAGGGATGGGATGGGCAATGCCCCCCCCCTCACAAATCTGTGAGGACTTGAGGCCCGAAAGGGGCTCGACCTCTTCCTAAACCTCCAACAGGGGGTGTCTCTTCATCATGGGGTCAAGGACCACCTCCCCCCATGAACTGGTCAACCAGGCCTTCGGGCAAGGGGACCTTTGCTCAGGTTGCTCGCTTCCCTGGGGGGCGAGCACCTAACACTTCCATGGATGGTCTTGTGCGATTAGCCAAGGCCTTCCCTGAACTTCCTACTGACAAGCTGGCTGACATACAGCAGCACGTCGACCCTTCCAAACCGAAGGCTGCTAAGCCATCACCTACTGTCCATGGACCGTCGAGATGACAGGTCCTGGTCCACATTCGCCCCCCCCCTTGGAGTGGAAACAAACCCAGCTGACTTTCTGGACCATGTCTGGGTCACTCTCGGTCTGCACCACTCAAAACTAGTGGCCCAGTCCGCATCGATGCACACTGGTAACATATCAGTAGCTACAGACGTTGTCGCCTCCGAGGAGGACCTTCGATGTTTCAAGGAGGCTGCTCACAAGGCATTCCCCTTCGCGTTGCAAGTGGACACAGCGTTACCTACCTCCATGTCATACCTTAAACTGGTTGACGTACCATTCATCGCTAACGATAAGGCATTAACGCCTGATGTTGTCATTGCACACTTGGGAAAGTCTGGAATATCAGACCTCACAGTGCTACAAGTTCCCCCACAGGTAATACACGATTCGAAGATGTCAGATACGTGTACCATTTATCTTAACATTGCTGATTCAGTCAGTGGTGCACGAGCTAAGGCTCTCATTGGTTGTGGCATCCAATTTGGTCGCTATGTCGCTTATGTTAAAGCGGCCAGGGCAAACCCTGGCTTGCCACTTTGCCAACGATGCTGGAAGTGGGGACACCCCACCCAAGCATGCAGAGCTCCACAGACCAAATGTCCGGTCTGTGCAGGCCCACACCGCAAGGAGCACCACCGTGCCCTAGCAGGGTGTTGCAAGGGTAATGCTAAGGCGAACCCTCCTGTCCCAGCTACCCCAGAAGGGGCAGCCTGTCCTCACCCAGCTAGGTGCATAAACTTCCGGAAGAACCACGCATCCGACGATTGTCGATGCAATTTTTGGCGACATTGCTTTGATCGTGACTGGATCAAAGCTCACTATGACGAGGTGAGTGCGAGACGTAACTCTCATTCCCCTCTTGCTTACCATCCCGCAGGACGGGGTGGCCAAACGTAAATGAGAGAAAGACTTAGATCTACCCCTCAGCTATGCATATTTAGTCAAAATGTAAACAGAAATTGGGGTTACATGGACTCATTACTGGCAGACTTTGTAGACGACTACGACTTGCTTTTTATCCAAGAGCCTCCCTGGTGATTAATAAGACACGCCCCTTCTGCCCACAACAGGGAAGGGGAAGAAGTTATAGGTGCACCAATGAGCCCCAATTGGGGAACTCTAGTGTGCCCATCGGGAATTGACTCCCCTCCACGCATTGCTGTCTATTGTGCAAACAGCATCACCAATCTAAGACCGGGTCTCAGACGAGATCTGATTGATGATCATGACATTCTCCTGTTCTCACTGGGAATAGGTGAAGACATCATGCTACTTGCTAACATCTACTTGGATAGCCAACATTTGGCCATCACGCTCTTATTCAAGAACGTCATGACGATCCCATGCTTACACTTCATGTGTGGCGACTTTAACATGAGACATGCCTCCTGGGATCCCCAGGGGCCTGAACACTCGATTCATGCTGACCACTGAGTGGAAATGGCGACGGCACTAAGCCTGACTAGAGCCCTTCCAGTAGTGGAGGGCCCCACTCACTTCCCCCCTCAACAGGGCTTTCACCCCACGGTGATCGACCTGATGTTCGTACCTACAGATCTCAGATTTGTATTGTACTGTGATATTGTACCTGAAGCCAGGGGGACATCTGACCACGCCCCTCTGACATTAACGCTACCTGGCCCGGGATCCTTGGTCCCAGTTACCAAGTGGTCCATCAAAAAAGGATCCGAGGAGGAAGCATCGTATCGAGATGCTGTCTCCTCTGCTTTAACTCCGTGGCTTGGCTGGCACGGAAATACATCAGCAGAAATCGATGATGTCGTCTTGGCGATATCAACGATTTTAAACAAGGCATGGGAAAACCATGCCAAGGAATCTTGCCTCGGCAAATCGTCCAAAGGTTGGTGGACAGATGAATGCAGTGGTGCCTTAGATGCTTACAGAGCCTCCCGAGACGAGGAGGACTGGAAGCACTACAGGAAAATCATGCAACATGCAAAGCATGGTTTTTTTGACGACCGTATCCAAGAAGTGGCTACGATGAATAGATGGCCCTGGGACCTCATGTCCTGGACTCGTCAACGTAACCTCCCGTCGTATGAGGCAATCTCTTATCAGGGAGAACCTTGCAACGATCTGGATTCCCTCTGGGCTGCCCTTGATGGGTCCTATAATGCTGCTTCAGATTGAGTAGTTGATCTGAGCATTCTAGATGAACTCAATCTGGTGCCTGAAAGGGTCTGGGTCCTGTTCTCCATCATGGAAATGAAAGAAGTGCTTAATGCATGTTCTTCCCAATCTGCTCCAGGTCCCGATCATGTTACATGGTCGCACCTAAAACACTGGTGTAGCAATCCAGAGGTGGCAGGTCTCATCACCCGCATCGCTGAGGCTTGTATCACTGCTGGCCATTGGCTGGCTCACTTCAAGGAATCCCTGTCAGTAATCATCCCGAAACCAGGGAAACCTAACTACTCTACCCCAAAGTCATTCAGGCCCATCGTGCTGTTGAACACTCTGGGCAAATTAGTCAAGAAGATGTTGTCTAGGCAACTTCAATTTGATGGAGTTGCACACGAGGCCTTCGAACAGAACCAGTTTGGAGGTGTCGCCCAGCGTTCCACTGAGGATGCAGGAATCTACCTCACCCATCTTGTTAGAGCAGGATGGGCCAAAGGACTCAAAACCAGTGTTGTTGCTTTTGACATTGCCCAATTCTTCCCCTCCTTGAACCACCAGGTTCTACTGGAGATTATCTCTCAGTCAGGATTCCCTGCGCAAGTAGTGAATTTCTTCTGTTCATATCTGGTTGGTCGCAAGACAACCTACAAATAGAACACTTTCTCATCTGGCTCCATTGCAGCCGATGTGGGAGTGGGACAAGGGTCTGCCTTGTCCCCAGTCCTATCGGCGTTATATTTGACGCCCATCATGAAGCTCTTCAGAAGAAGCGACATCAGCAGAAGTGTTGATCTCATGTCTTATGTGGACGATGGTACACTCATCGCCCACTCTCCACAGTTGGAGGATAATCTCCCCCTTCTCAAAGAAGCTTACAGCTGGATTTTCCAGGCATTCACCTCCCTTGGACTTGTCCTGGAACATGACAAGTCGGAGATATTTCACTTCTCAAGGTCGAGGAACTTCACTCCTCTACCTATAGATCTCGGCTTTGCTCCTTACACGGGCAACACCCCCCTCAAACCCAAAGTTACCTGGAGGTACCTTGGGTTTTTCTTTGATTGCAAACTCTCCTTCAAGGAGCATACGCGATTCTACTCCACCAAAGCCATCACTACGGCGAGGGCAATGGGAATGCTCGGCAATTCTGTAAGAGGGTTAACTCCCATGCAGAAACATCTTCTTTACCGTTCGTGCGTCATGCCCATCATGACGCATGGACTGAGACTCTGGCACTTCAAAGGCGCACACATCAAGGGTGTCATCAAAACATTGGCCCAGGTGCAGTCCATCGCTGCTCGCTGGATCCTTGGTGCATTCTGTACCACCCCCATCAGTGGCTTGGAGAGTATCGCAGGACTGCTGCCTATGCAGCTGTTACTGCGCCGTTTAGTCGACAGAGGAGTATTCAGAACCCCCCTATTGGCTCCATCACATCCCCTGAGAGCGATCTTAGGGCCCAATCACGTCGGCACCACCCACCCTCATGAGCTAGGACTCTGGGGAGGGGACATGCTCGACACACTCACCCTACAAGGTCCATCTGTCGCCTCAGCTGCAGCTCTGGCCCTCGTACCAGGCGATGAATTCAACCCCTTTGGGGAAGAAAACACCCCTGGAAACAGAGTGAAGGATCTATTTCCCACTCGCTTTTCTTCTCATTGCCTCACCTCTAAGGAGGATGGAGCAAGGAATTCTTACAGGAGTGACCTCGACAAGGCCTGGGCCTCTGCCCAGGTAGAGGATGACACTCTCGTCGTTGCAGTGGATGCCTTGGTGCCCAAGGATGCCAAGTACCAAGCTGTCGCCTATGCTCTTGTCTTCAGACAGTGAGAACAGGTTGATCACATTATCTCAGCTTCTGGGAGGAGAACCCCCCCAGAAGTCGAACTCTTTGCTCTCCAACTGGGCATCTCGGCTGCTTGCAGCAGAGGGTGCAAAAAGTTGGTGATATTCTCGGATTCTACCACGGGCATCAAGTCCCTTGTAGACCCAAAACCACGCTCTGGGCAGATCTTTGCTCTGGACGCTTGTCGCTCACTTCACCCCTGGCTAGCTGGGGATGAGGAGAGAAATGTCACATTCTGGCATGTCCCCTCAAATTTGAAGTGGAATGTACACAAGATGGCTCATGATGTTGCTACATCAACCAAGATCTCCGTGGGCAGAGACCCACGGACGTCTCTAGACTACCTTAAAAATCAGGTCAAAAAGGCCATTTGTAAAGATTGGCACACCCGGTTCTCAGATCCGGCATATCGTGGACAGCACTTCTACCAACTCAAAGGAGTAGGTGGAAAGCTGGTGTTACCCTCGACTCACAAAGGTGGGCCTTGGCTGAAAGTAATGGGAAACAACACTACAATGACTTCCCGTTCAATTTGTATGATCACTGGCCATGCTCCTATAGGGGAGTATCGTCACCGTCTTTCCCTCGATGGGGATTACCAATGTTGGTGCCTTGGTCCTGAGATCCAAACTTGGGATCACATATTATGCATCTGCCCTGCGGTGGATCACAAAGAGACTCGTGCTAGCCCTGACTCCATCGAAGGCTTCCACGAATTCATGGACAATAATCCTGCTCTAGGATCGTTCACCCCGCTTGCGTGGGATCCAGGATAGGTTGTGCGCGCAGGGCGTATGACCCTCATCTGGTTCTGGCTAGTGTTATTGGTATGTTGGGGTGGCTGAAGAGTGCCAGACGAGTCCGTTAACCCTCATAAAGGGGACCCACCTGTGTTCAGGAGCGACTGTCAGGGAGGGGGGACACAACACCAGGTACTGGTTCAGGGAGGTGCCTGAGCGCTTTCAGATCCAATGTCAGTTGTGCATTACGACAACTTAGTCGACTACGCCTTTGTTTCCGAGCTGAGAGGCTCACGTCAGGGCGGCAGTCTCCCCTAAATCTTGCACTCATACCCATAGAGTCTCGGGGGACACGACATCGTCAAGCTCGGGTTGTTGGTATGCCACCACTGGCAAGTCTGTTTACTTGATAAAGGGGGCCCCCTTAGTGGTCATCTCAGCTATCCAGGTGGTTGGTGCAAAGATCAGCAGGAGGAGAACTTGGGCTAGGCATAGTGTACTCTGTTTGTATGTCTCTGCCGCGGACTGCATTCGGGCGTCACGTTATAAATTTTCAACCCAAAAATATATATATATATTTATAACACAGGGCTCAGTCACAGTCTGCGAGTCAAGATACAAACAGAGGTACTACTAAGACTACACATTCCCTCTGGCCACATCCCACACCAGGTCCCTTGCAGAAGCCACGTTATGGCGGGCATACCAGCATTGGCCTCTCAGCCAGGAAAGGCAATAATCTGTAGAGGGGGGGGCCCCCCCACAGAAGCTAGCCATTAGTTCGCCGTCTGTGCTATCTCGGTCCACCCGGCCACATATCCGACTGAAGTCAGATCAGGCACAAGCAGTGTCAATTCACCATAAATCCTCCCTTGCGGGAAGATTAACTGTCCTTCACCAGACAACGAGGGTTGGCCACCCCAGGCGAGTGAGGTGGACCATCACCATGGCCAAGCACAAGTGACAGTAATGAGGCAGCTGGTTACTCACTGGAACTATCGTAGGTGGAGGGCCAAGGCCCCCCTCGAGCATACACTCCTCTGACCATGCACTCGATGACAACATCCCCCCTGCAGTGGGAGGAAGGTAAAGGGAGGCAGCATATTGCCACCATCCCGACAATGGCCCCCAGAAGTTTGGTGGGCAGTGTTCAGAAGGGGTGGTCCCCTTCATCAAGCTTGGCGCGGTCATTGGCGAGGCCCATGAGGACGACGGCGCCATTCTGGGGACAAGGGCTCCCCAGTTGGTGGCTCTGTTGCTGGTGAAGCAGACTGGGCTGCTATCATCGCCTCATAGGAAGCCCAGAAGGCTGCCAGAGACGTAAGGTCTAGAGGAGCTGACCCCGCCTGAAGCGACTCCATCATGCTCTCTGAAAACCGCCAGGTGGTGGTGAAGAGCTCCCACGCCATCTGATGCCAAGAGTTCCTCTCATTGAGAGGAATGGCGGATACTTGGATGGTACCTACAAACAAGGTCATCATGTCCAGTATATGTAACATGGCATGAGAGGTGGCTTCAATTTCCAGCCTCTCATCCCTTGATAATGGCACTTTGTCCTCCACCATTGCTTCTTGACTTCATACCGCGACGTGCACAGCCACAGAAATTTTCGTCGACACCGTTTTCATCTTCTACAGCTCAATCCGTCAACAATCCAAACGATCCATTTTATTCAGTGTCTTACTAATCAATGCATGTCTGATACGTTAATACAAAAAGGGAGGAGATCAGACGCAGTGATGGACAAGGGGAGACCTTCTAGATCCGGTATTCCCAGAACTCCTGGCGATGACCCCATTGATTCTCTGCGGATCCACACAGAACACTCCCTCAGTGGACCCTCACAGGACCCAAAGAGGCTCTCCAACCCCCTCCCCCTATGGGGTGGGAACGATCACTCTGCGTGCACAGCGATTCAGCATGCCAGCGCTATCTCCCAGGCAGACCACTTCATCCCCTGCACCTCCTACCACCCCTTTGACTCCTGCTTCACAGTGGGCAGACAATGCGGTGACCTCCAACCCCAATCCTGCGATACAGGACACAGAGATGACAAGTGATGCGGACAATGATTGGGCCAGTCCATCCACCTTTGCGAACGACTTGGGGGAGTATGCTACAGGATTCCAAACCGTCCTTGGGAGGACAGGATCCAAACGACCAACTGCTGAAGATTGGCAGAAAATTGCTGAACAACTCGGGGCAGTGCTGGCAGCAGCAGCTGCGATGGGCATAGATCACAACTCAGGGAACACCACCCTCCAATGAGCAATAGACATGGCTGCTAGAGGAAGTGAATGACCCAGGTCGGGCACTGTCACCAACAACCCTCATGACGTCCCAAGGATGGACTACCTGGAGGGATGAGATGGGCAATGCCCCCCCCCCCCTCACAAATCTGTGAGGACTCGAGGCCCGAGAGGGGCTTGCCCTCTTCCTAAACCCCCAGCAGGGGGCACTTCTTCGTCATGGGGTAGAGGACCTCCTCCCCCTGTGAACTAGTCGACCAAGCCTTCGGGCAAGGTGACCTTTGCTCAGGTCGCTCGCTTCCCTGGGGGACGAGCACCTAATACATCCATGGATGGCCTGGTGCGCTTAGCCAAGGCCTTCCCTGAATTGCCAACTGACAAACTGGCTGACATCCAGCAGCACGTCGGCCCTTCCAGGCCCAAGGCCTCAAAGCCTTCACCTACTGTCCATGGCCCGTCTAGACGACAGGTCCTAGTACACATTCACCCCCCCTTAAAGGAGGGAGTGAACCCTGCTGATTTCCTCAACCATGTCAGGAACACTCTCTCACTGCACCACTCCAAACTAGTGGCCCAGTCCGCTTCTCTACACGCTGGGAACATCTCAGTGTCCACCGATGTAGTTGCCTCGGAGGAGGACCTACGATGCTTCAAGGAGGCAGCCCACAAGGCTTGCCCCTTCGCCCTGCAAATAGACGCAGTGCTACCTACGTCCACATCATACCTCAAGCTGGTCAATGTGCCCTACGTTGTGAATGACAAGGCCATTACGCCTGATGTTGTAGTTGCTCACCTTGGAAAGTCAGGTATCTCTGACCTTACAGTGCTGCAGGTCCCTCCACAGGTTGTACGAGATTCGAAAATGTCGGATACATGCACTGTCTATCTCAACGTCGCAGACTCTGTCAGTGGCGCATGAGCGAAAGCTCTCATCGGACAGGGTGTCCAATTTGGACGCTATGTCGCGTACATTAGGGTGGCCAGGGCAAATCCTGGCCTCCCTCTGTGGCAACGGTGCTGGAAATGGGGTCATCCCACCCCAGCATGCAGAGCACCACAGTCAAAATGCCTGATCTGTGCAGGACCTCACCACAAAGAGCACCATCGTGCTCTGGCAGGATGTTGCAAAGGGAACGCTAAGGCGAACCCCCCAATTCCAGCCACCCCAGAAGGGGCAGCCTGTCCTCACCCAGCTAGGTGCATCAACTGCTGGAAGAATCATGCATCCGACAATCGTTGATGTAATTTTTGGCATCATCACTTCGATCAAGACTGGATCCTAGCACGCTACAACAAGGTGAGTGCGAGATGTTCGTCTCACTCCCCTCCTTCTTACCTTCCCGCAGGATGCGGTGGTCGAACGTAAATGAGGGACAGACTTAGATCTACCCCACAGTTACGGATATTTAGTCAGAATGTTAACCGCAACTGGGGATACATGGACTCGTTACTGGCAGATTTTGTAGACGATTATGATTTGCTTTTTATACAAGAGCCTCCTTGGAGACTGATAAGACATGCCCCCTCTGCCCACAACAGGGAAGGGGAAGACATTATTGGCGCACCTATGAGCCCCAATTGGGGCACACTGGTGCAGCCATCAGGGATAGACTTCCCCCCACGCGTTGCTGTATACTTTGCGAACAACATCGCTAATCTCAGACAGGGTCCCCGCCGAGATCTGATCAATGATCGTGACATCCTCCTCTTCTCCCTGGGATTAGGGGAAGATGTCATGCTACTTGCTAATGTTTACTCGGACAGCCAACACTCGGCCATCACACTCCTTTATGAAAGTGTCATGATGATCCCACGCTTACACTTCATGTGTGGCGACTTTAACGTGAGACACGCCTCTTGGGATCCCCAAGGGCCTGAACACTCTATCCACACTGACCACTTAGTGGAAACGGCGACAGCCTTAGGCCTAACAAGGGCTCTCCCCACTGAGGAGAGACCCACACATTTCCCCCCACAACAGGGCTTTCACCCCACGGATCTAAGATTTGTGTTGTACTGTGAAATACTTCCAGAAGCCAGGGGCACGTCTGACCATGCCCCCTTGACCCTGACACTGCCTGGCCCGGGATCTTTGGTCCCGGTCACTAAGTGGTCCATCAAAAAAGGATCCGAGGAGGAAGCATTGTACCTCGATGCTGTCTCCTCCACTTTAAATCTGTGGCTCAACTGGCATGGAAATACACTAGCAGAAATTGATGATGTCGTCTCAGCAATATCAAGGATTTTAACCAAGGCATGGGACGACCATGCTAAGGAATCGTGCCTAGGCAAAGCTTCCAAAGGTTGGTGGACGGAAGAATCCAGCGGTGCCCTTGATGCATACAGAGCCTCCCATGATGGGGAGGACTGGAGGCACTACCAGAAAATCATGCGATCTGCTGAGCGTGAATTCTTCAATGACCATATCCACGAAGTGGCTACCATGAACAGACGACCCTGGGACCTAATGTCTTGGACTCGTCAATGCAACCTACCATCATACGAGGCGATCTCCTATCGGGGAAACCCTTGCAATGATCTAGACTCTCTATGGAAGGCCCTTGATGGGTCCTATAATGCTGCCTCGGACCGAGAAGTTGATCTGAGCATCTTAAACGATCTGGAGCTTGTGCCTGAAAGGGCGTGGATCCCATTCTCTGTTATGGAAATGAAAGAAGCGCTAAACATGTGTTCTTCCCGATCCACTCCAGGGCTGATCATGCTACATGGTCGCACCTAAAACACTGGTGTAGCAACCCTGAGGTAGCAGGTCTCATCACCCACATAGCCAAGACTTGCATCACTGCTGGCCACTGGCCAGCACACTTTAAGGAGTCCCTGTCAGTTATTATCCCGAAACCAGGGAAACCTAATTACTCTACGCCAAAGTCGTTCAGGCCAATAGTGCTCCTGAACACTCTGGGCAAATTAGTCGAGAAGATGCTGTCTAGACAGCTTCAATTTGATGGAGTGGCACACAATGCTTTTGAACAAAACCAGCTCAGGGGAGTCGCCCAGCATTCCACAGAGGACACAGGAACATACCTCATCCACCTTGTCAGAGCAGGATGGGCGCAGGGCTTCAAAACGAGCATTGTTGCATTTGACATAGCTCAATTCTTTCCCTCCTTGAACCATCAGGTTCTATTGGAAATTATCTCCAGGTCGGGGTTCCCTGTGCAAGTAGTGAACTTCTTCCGCTCTTATCTTGTGGGTCACAAAACGACCTACAAGTGGAACACTTTCTCATCTGGCTCCTTTGCAGCCAATGTGGGGGTAGGACAAGGCTCTGCCTTGTCCCCTGTCTTATCAGCATTATATTTAATGCCCATCATGAAACTCTTCAGAAGGAGCGATATCGGCCAAAAGGTCAATCTCATGTCGTATGTGGATGATGGTACCCTCATCGCCCGCTCCGCACAGTTGGAGCATAATCTCCCCCTTCTCAAAGAAGTGTATGGCTGGATTTTCCAGGCATTCAACTCCCTCGGACTTGTCCTGGAACACGACAAGTCTGAGATTTTCCACTTCTCAAGGTCGAGAAGGTTCACTCCTCTACCAATAGATCTAGGTTTTGCCCCTTACACGGGCAACTCCCCCCTCAAACCCAAGGTCACCTGGAGGTACCTAGGTTTCTTTTTCAATTGCAAACTCTCCTTCAAAGAGCATACACGATTCTACTCCACCAAAGCCCTCACCACGGCGAGAGCAATGGGAATGCTTGGCAACTCTGTAAGGGGACTTGAACCCATGCAAAAACGCCTACTATACCGCTCATGTGTCGTTCCTATCATGACATACAGACTGAGACTCTAGCACTTCAAAGGCGCACACATCAAGGGTGTCATCAAAACATTGGCCCAGGTGCAATCCATTGCTGCATGCTGGATCCTTGGTGCTTTTCGCACTACCCCAGTCGGTAGTCTAGAATGCATCGCAGGGCTGTTGCCTATGCAACTGCTGCTGCGTCGATTGGTCGACAAAGGGGCACTCAGAACCCCTCTGCTGGCTCCATCCCACCCCCTCAGAGCGATCTTAGGGCCAAAATACGTGGGCAGCACCTTCCCTCATGAGCTGGGGCTCTGGGGAGGAGACGTGCTTAACACACTCACACTACAGGGCCTGTCCATTGCCTCAGCAGCAGCACTGGCCTTAGTACCCGATGATGAATTCAACCCCTTTTGGGAGGAAAACACGCCTGGAAACAGAGTGAAGGATTTATCCCCCTCTTGCTTCACCTCTCATCGCCTTGCCTCCAAGGAGGATGAGGCGAGGAAATTGTACAGGAGTGACCTCGACAGAGCCTGGGCTGCGGCCCAGGTGGAGGATGACACTCTTGTCATTGCAGTGGACGCATCTGTGCCCACTGATGCCAAATTCCAAGCAGTCACCTGCGCTCTTGTCTTCGGACAAGGAGAGCAGGTAGATCACATCATCTCAGCTTCTGGGAGGAGAACCCCCCCAGAAGTTGAACTATTCGCTTGCAGCAAGGGATGCAAAAAGTTGGTGATCTTTTTGGACTCTACAATGGGCATCAAGTCCCTGGTAGACCCAAAACCACGCTCTTGGCAAATCTTTGCTCTGGATGCTTGTCGATCCCTTTGTCCTTGGCTAGCCAGGAACGAGGAAAGAAACATTACATTCTGGCATGTCCCCTCGAAATTCGAGTGGAACGTACACAAGAAGGCTCATGATGTAGCTACATCTACCAAGATCTCGGTGGGTAGACACCCATGGACGTCTCTAGACTACCTGAAGACCCAAATCGAAAAAGCGGTCTGCAAGGATTGGCACACATGTTTCACAGATCCAGCGTATTGCGGTCGGTATTTCCTCCACCTGAAAGGGGTTGGAGGAAAACCTGTACTACCCTCAACTCACAAAGGTGGGCCTTGGCTGAAAATATCGTGAACCAGCACAACTGGCACATCCCATCTCACCTGTATGGTCACTGGCCATGCTCCCATAGGGGAGTATCGTCATCATTTCTCCCTCGACGGGGAGTACCAATGTTGGTGCCTTGGTCCTGAGATTCAAACTTGGGATCATCTACTACGTGTCTGCCCTGCGGTGGATTGCAAGGAAACTCGTGCAAGCCCTGACTCTGTCAAAGGCTTCTATGAATTCTTGGACTACAACCCTGCACTAGGGTTGTTCACCCCACTAGCATGGGATCCAGGATAGGTTGTGCGCGCAGGGCGTATGACCCCCGTCTGGTTCTGGCTAGTGTAATCAGTACATCGGGGTGGCTGTAGAGCACCAGACAAGTCTGTTAACCCTCATAAAGGGGGCCCACCCATGTTTAGGAGCGACTGTCAGGGAGGGGGGACACAAACCCAGATACCAGTTTGGGGAGGCGCCCAAGCGCTTTCAGATCCAATGTCGGTTGTGCGTTATGATGTCTCAGTTGACTACGCCCTCCTTTCCGAGCTGAGAGGCTCACGTCAGGGCGGCAGTTTCCCCTAAATCTTGCACACATACCCGTGGAGTCTCAAGGGACGCAGCATCAAGTCTGGGTTGTCAGTATGCCGCCACTGGCAAGTCCGTTTACTCGATAAAGGGGGCCCCCTTAGTGGTCATTGCAGCTATCCAGGTGGTTGGTGTGAAGATTAGCAGGAGGAGGACTTGGACTAGGTGTAGTTTACTTCATTTGTATGTCTCTACCACGGACTGCGATCGGGCGCTGCATTATAGATTTTTGACCCAAAAAAAAAAAAAAACTTTGTCCTCCACCAACTCAGGGATGGGGGGCAAAGGCGGTGACGGGGCAGGGGATGCCTCTGGATAAAGGAGCTCAGCTATGCCAAGCTCCTGTGAGTATGCATCCTCTTGTGGGAGGCTGTGAGTCCATCGCTTGTGTGCAACATCGACACCTTGTGCCCATCGTACACGATCGTTTTTCTCAAGGAGAGCCTGGGCCCTCCCTCAGCATACATGAGAGCCTCCTGCATAGCAAGAGAATCATCATCATCATCATCGTCAGGGTCGGAGAGGTTTTCCCCAGCCCATATATCTCTAACTGCCCTTAATGCAGTAGCTACATCCAATTTGTTCTGTTCAAACCGGGTGTTGTAGTCTTGGACGTCATCGTCAAAGATGTCGCCCATGATCAGGGAGGGGTCATGTAGACCCTGGTGAGGTGGATAGACTCTGGATCGCCGTTTAGGCATTGAGCATACGTTAGCACGAGTAGGTGATGGTAGAAGTCAAGGTACATAGCATGTAAGCAATAACAGATGGTCCCTTATCTCCATTCCGGGTCCACCCGATGCAGCCTCCAAATGCTCCAGGGGGGCGAACAGGCCGCACATCCTGCTGCCTAATGGGAGAAGGTTGAACCCGGGTCATACCACCCTAGAAGAGTGAGCACTGGAGGTAGAGAGATGGTGGTGAGAAGCGGCCACCAAAGTGTAGGCCTAGCCGCCAGGGGGCACCATCACCCGGCCCCTTTTAACGATGGTGTATTCCAATGGGTAGTCAGTGTAGCATGTCTCTAGTAGTAGAAACTCACAGAGCATGGAGGCTGGAAGCCTCCCAGATGGCCAGCAGTCCAGTGAGAATGTCCCTCCTCCTAAGCCAGACCTCCCCCAGCTAAACGAATGCGACGACTTGCACGAGCATTGAAGTAGGCATCCCACACCCACTCTAAGCCCCCATAGGGACCCAGACTACTCTTTGGTTGACAACACTCACCTAGTCAGGATCCTCGAAGCCCAGGAGAACGAGACGGATAGCAGACACTGTCAGAAACAGTGCCCGAGGCATCCCCGGAGATCGGATAGACGGATCCCTTAGCAAATCAGGCCAGGCCTGGAGACACCGAGAGCGTTCATGATGGCAAAATCCGATCAAAAATCGGATGAAAATTGGAGTCTTGACGTTGCTACCAACATCAAGCAGGAGTGTTTACCACTGTTTATGGTGGTTGTAACAAGTCAAGGAGCATTTGAGTCTCTACTACTAGAGACATGCTACACTGACTACCCACTTGGAATACACGGTCGTTAAAAGGGGCCAGGTGATGGTGCCCCCTGGGGGCTAGGACAACGCTCTGGTGGCCGCTTCTCACCACCAACTCTCTACCTCCGGTACTCACTCCTGTGGGGTGCTATGACCCAGGTTCAATCTTCTCCCACCAGGCAGCAGAATGCATGGCCTGCTCGCCCCCTTGGAGCATTTGGAGGCTGTATCAGGTGGACCCAGGACTGAGATAAGGGACCAGCTGTTATCGATGCCACGCTACATATCTTTTTTTTTTTTTTTTTGGGTCAAAAATTTATAACGCGGGGCTCAAGCACAGTCCGCGGAGTGGGGTACAAACTAGGGTACTACTATATCTATGCGTTCCCCTTGCCCATCTCCCACCTGGGTCCCCGTTTTAGCCACTTCAGGCGGGCAGTGCCACAGACGTTGGCCTCTCAGCCAGGAAAGGCAATAATCCAGAGGGGGCCCCCCCCCTCCCGAAGCTAGCCATTAACTCGTCCACCAGTGCAGAGCGGTCCCCCAGCCACATATCCAACCGAAGTCAGATCAGGCATGGCCATGTCAATTCACAGTAAATCCCCCCTTGTGGGAGGAATAACCCTCTGCATGTTCCCAGCCAGCGAGGATTGACCACCCCAGACGAATGAGGTGGACCATCACCATGCTCCTGCACAAGTGACAGAGATGTGGTAGCTGGTTGTTCACCTGGTTATTCACCGGAACTACTGTGGATAGGGGGCCAAGGCCCCCTTTGAGTAAATGCCAACAAGGGCATGCACTCGATGACAACGTTCCCCCCACAGCGGGGAGAAGGTAGAGGGAAGCAGCGAACAGCCACTTTCCCGATATCGGCCACCAACCATTTGGTGGGCGTAGATGTGGAGGGGTATCACCCCATTTTAATAGCGACACTGCTGTGCTCGAGGGCCTCGAGGATGACGGTGTTGTGCTGGGGACGAGGGTTCCCCAGAGTGAGGCTCTGATTGAGCTGTTAGCATTGCCACATAGAAAGCTCGAAAGGCTGCTGGAGATGTGAGATTGAGAGGCGATGCGGCAGCTGCTAGTTCTGCCGACATTGTCTCAGACAATCGCCAGGTGGCTGTGAATAGCTCCCAGGCCATCTGATGCCATATGTTCCTCTCTGCAAGCGGAACGGCAAATACTCGGACAGTACCGATGAAGATTGTCATAGCCTCCAGTATATGTAGAAAACCATGAGAGGCGGCTGTTATTTCTGTCCTCTCATCTCTCGACAACGGAGGCTCATCCTCCACCAACTCTGGGATGGCGGATGAACCCAGTGATGTGGGGAGGGGTGGCACCAATTGCTCTTGCTGCCCCCCTGGATAGAAGAGCTTGGCGATGCTGAGCTCCTGATTGTTGTTGGCCTCGAGCCCGAGCTCGAGAGCCAGATCATGCATCTCCACATCGCTCCTTGACTTGTTACAACCACCATAAACAGTGGTAAACACCTCTGCTCAACATTGCGCACGATGTTGACACTTCAATTTACATCCGATTTTTGATTGGATTTCACCATCATGAACGCTCTCGGCGTCTCCAGGCCTGGCCTGATTTGCTAAGAGATCCATCCATCCAATCCCCGGGGATGCCCCGGTCATTATTTTTGACAATGGCTGCTATTCGTCTTGTTCCCTTGGGCTTTGAGGATCCTGGCTAGGTGAGTGGTGTCTATGAAAGAGTAGTCTAGGTCCCTATGAGGGCTTAGAGTGGGTGTGGGATGCCTGCTTCAACGCTCACCCAAGTCGACACACTCGTTTAGTTGGGGGAGGTCCGGCTTAGGGGAAAGGACACTCTCACTGGACTGTTGGTCGTCCTTGAGGCCACCAACCTCCATGCTCTGTGAGTTTCTACTACTAGAGACATGTTACACTGACTATCCACTTGGAATACACTGTCGTTAAAAGGGGCCGGGTGATGGTGCCCCCTGGGGGCTAGGACAACGCTCGGGTGGCCGCTTCTCACCACTCACTCTCTACCTCCGGTGCTCTCCCCTCCTGGGGTGTTATGACCTGGGTTCAACCTTCCCCCACCAGGCAGCAGGATGTGCAGCCTGCCTGCCCCCTCGGAGCGTTTGGAGGATGCATCGGGTGGATCTGAAACTGAGATAAGGGACCATCTGCTATCGATTCCACGCTACGTATCTTGACTTCTACTGTCATCTACTCATGCTAACTCACTCTCTATGCCTAAACAGCAAACCAGAGACCATCCATCTCACCGGGGTCTACACAACCCCTCCCTGTTCACGGGCGACATCTTTGACGATGATGCCCAAGACTACGACACCCAGTTCGCACAGAACGAACTGGAGGTAGCAGCTGCCCTAGGCAGTTTGAGATCTGTGGGTCAGGGAGGATCTCCCTGACCCTGATGATTATGAGGACTTTCTTGCTATGCAGGAGGCCCTCACTTATGCTGCACACTGCATATTTCAATCAATAGCATCATATACCAGTACTAACTTGCTCTTAATGCCCAAATGGACAACCAGAGATGATCGTTCCAATGATCCTATGCCTCCGGCAGCTGTTCCAGCTTCCTATGTGGTGATGCCAATAGCTCCAGCAGAGCTTCAATCTGGGGAACCCTCGTCCCCAGTACAGTGCCATGGTTGTTACAGATGGCCATGCCGTTACTAGTATGGGACATTCCACTCCACACCCATCACCGCCAGTCCGCTGGCTGCTGTCGGGTTGGTGACAAGTGTCGCTGCCCTTTACGTTCTCCCCGCTGTGGGGGGGAAAACTGCTATCGAGTGCATGTGCTTGCAGTGCGTTTGCTTGAGGGGGGCCTTGGCCCCCTGCCTACAGCAGTTCTGGTGAATAACCAGGTGAACAACCAGATGCCTCATTACTGTCACTCATGCATGGACACGGTGATGGTCCACCTCATTCATCTGGGGTGGTCAATCCTCGTTGGCTGTGAGTATGTGGATGGTTATTCCTCCCGCAAGGCGGGATTTATGGTGAATTGACACCACTGTGCCTGATCTGACTTCAGTTGGATATGTGGCCGGGGGACCAGTTTGCACCAGTGGGCGACCTAATGGCTAGCTTCGGGAGGGGGGGGCTCCCCCTCCAGATTATTGCCTTTCCTGTCTGAGAGGACAATGTCTGTGGCACTGCCCACCTAAAGTGGCTAAAATGGGGACCTGGGTTGGGAAGCAGGCAAGGGGAACACGTAGATAGAGTGGTACCTTTGTTTTTTCCCTGCTCCACGGACTGTGTTAGGGCGCTGCATTATAAATTGTTTATCCAAAAAAAAAAACAAAAAAAAAAAGATCATGCATATCGGTGGCCACTTGCTGTGACACCAAGAAGCGGTTTATAGTCTCCTGCGAGGCTAGCTTGGTGAGACCTGGAATGAATTCGACGTCTCCACTGGTAGCACAGTCGCCATCATCGTTTGACAGGTCGGAGGAGTCATCCTCCAGCCATAGATTGTGGAACTGGTTAGCCACATCGGAGTCCCATCCGCTCAAGGAGACGTGCCCAAACTCTGGGAGGTAGTTGTTGTTGAAGTCTGCAACGTCAACATTTGTGTATAAGAGGGGGTCGCCGTGCGCCACCCAGTGTCGAGGTCGCACTCTACAGTTTGTAGAGGGCATTGAGGACAATTTAGCAGAAGTAGATGACAGTTGAAGTCAAGATACATAGCGTGGAAACAATAACAGTTGGTCCCTTGTCTCAATTCTGGGTCCACCTGACACAGCCTCCAGATGCTCCAAGGGGGCAGGCAGGCCGCAAACTGTGCTGCTGATTGGGAGGGACGATTGAACCCGGTTCTGAACACCTCAAGGGTGTGAGTGGCGGAGGTGGAGAGTTGGTGGTGAGTAGTGGCCACCTAAGCGTTGTCCTAGCCACCAGGGGGCACCGTCACCCAGCCCCTTTTAATGATGGTGTATTCCAGACAGGTAGTCAGTGTAGCATGTCCCTAGTAGTAGTGACTCACAGAGCATGGAGGTTGGAAGCCTCCCAGATGACCAACAGTCCAGTGAGAATGTCCCTCCTCCTAAGCCAGACCTCCCCCAGCTAAATGAGTGCGACTACTTGGGCAAGCATTGAAGTAGGCATCCCACACCCACTCTAAGCCCCCATAGGGACCCAGACTACTCTTTCGTTGACATCACTCACCTAGCCAGGATCCTCGAAGCCCAGGAGAATGAGACGAATAGCAGACACTGTCAAAAACAGTGCCCGAGGCATCCCCGGAGATCGGATAGATGGATCCCTTAGCAAATCAGGCCAGGCCTGGAGGTGCGAAGAGCGTTCGTGATGGCGAAATCCGATCGAAAATTGGACAAAAATTGCAGTCTTGACGTCGTACGCAACGTTGAGCAGAAGTGTTTACCACTGTTTATGGTGGTTGTAACAAGTCAAGGAGCGTTGATCTGCCCATGGATGTCTTTAGATTACCTGAAGACCCAAGTCGAAAAAGTGGGTTGCTCCTTGACCTCTTACCGTGACGTGCACAGCCACAGAAATTTTCATCGACACCGTTTTCAACTTCTACAGCTCAATCCGTCAATGATCCAAGCAATCCGGTTTATCTAGCGTCTTACCAATGCATGTCTGACAGCTTCATACAAAAGGGGAGGAGATCGGACGCAGTGATGGACGAGGGGAGACCCTCCAAATCCGGTATGCCGAGAACTCCTGGCGATGACCCCATTGATTCTCTATGGCCCTCTGGGGGCTGTAAATCCTCACAGATAGCTCCCTCTGTGGGTCCTCATCAGACCCAAAGAGGCTCTCCAACTCCCTCCCCCTATGGGGCCGGAATGATCACACTGTGTGCATAGTGATTCAGCATGCCAGTGTTATCTCCCAGGCGGGCCACCTCGTCCCCTGCACCTCCTACCACTCCTTCCACACCTGCTTCACAGTGGGCTGACCAAGTCGAGCTATCGAACCCCATTCCTGTGATCCAGGACACGGAGATGGTGAGCGATGCTGAGGACGATTGGGCCAGACCAGTCACCTTCGCGCATGACCTGGGGGAATATGCACAGGGATTCCTAACAGTACTTAGTAGGACAGGAGCCCGCAAACCAACTGCTGCACAATGGCAGGAAATCGCCAAACAGCTAGGGGCAGTACTCAGTGCTGCAACTGCTGTCGGCTTTAATCACGATTCGGGGAGCGACACCCTCCAAAGAGCTATAGACGAGGCGGGTAGGGGCAGTAAACGACCTAGGTTGGGCACCATTACCAACAACCCTCACGATGTCCCAAGGATGGACCATCTGGAGGGATGGGATAGGCAATGCCCCCCCCTCACAAATCTGCGAGAACTCAAGGCCCTAGAGGGGCTCGACCTCTTCCTAAACCCCCAGCAGGGGGAGTTTCTTTGTCATGGGGCAGAGGACCTCCTCCTGTGAACTGGTTGACCAAGCCCTTGGGCAAGGGGACCTTTGCTCAAGTTGCTCGCTTCCCAGGGGGGCGAGCACCTAACACCTCCATGGATGGCCTTGTGCGTTTAGCCAAGGCTTTCCCTGAGCTTCCCACCAACAAGCTGGCTGACATTCAGCAGCACGTTGGCCCCTCCAGGCCAAAGGCTGCAAAGCCTTCACCCACTGTCCATGAACCGTCGAGATGACAGGTCCTAGTACAGGTTCGACCTCCCCTCGAGGAAGGAACGAACCCTGCAGACTTCCTGGACCATGTCTGGATGACTCTAGGACTGCACCACTCGAAACTAGTGGCCCAGTCAGCTACCATGCACACTGGGAACCTCTCGGTGTCCATGGACGTAGTCACCTCTGAGGAGGACCTACAATGTTTCAAGGAGGCGGCCCACAAGGCCTTCCCCTTTGCGCTGCAAGTCAATGTGGCGCTACCCACTTCTACATCTTACCTCAAGCTGGTCAACATACCTTACATCGCTAACGACAAGGCTATTACACCTGACATCATGATTGCACACCTTGGAAAGTCAGGCATTTTTGACCTTACCGTGTTGCAAGTCCCTCCACAGGTAGTACGTGATTCGAAGATGTCAGACACATGCACTGTTTACCTCAACATCGCTGACTCAGTCAGTGGTGCATGAGCGAAAGCTCTCATTGGGTGTGGTGTTCAATTTGGATGCTATGTTGCTTATGTTAGGGCAGCCAGGGCAAACCCTGGACTGCCATTATGCCAACGGTGCTGGAAATGGGGTCACCCCACCCCAGCATGCAGAGCACTGCAGTCGAAGTGCCCGATCTGCGCAGGCCCACACCGAAAGGAGCACCACTGTGCTCTGGCCGGATGTTGCAAGGGACTCGATGCCCATTGTAGAGTCCGAGAAGATCACTAACTCTTTGCATCCCTTGCTGCAAGCAGCAGAGATGCCCAGTTGGAGAGCGAATAGTTTGACTTCCAGGGGGGTTCTCCTCCCAGATGCTGAGACAATGCGATCTACCTGTGCTCCTTGTCCGAAGATGAGAGCACAAGCAACTGCTTGGAATTTGGCATCTGTGGGCACCGAAGCATCCACTGCAATGATGAGGGTGTCTGCCTCTGACTGGGCCTTGGCCCAGGCTTTGTTGAGGTCACCCCTATATGCACTCCTCGCCTCATCCTCCTTAGAGGGCCAACGATGCTGGAAATGGGGACACCCCACCCCAGCATGCAGAGCACAGCAGTCGAAGTGTCTGATCTGCACAGGCCCACACTGAAAAGAGCACCACTGTGCTCTGGCTGGATGTTGCAAGGGAAATGCAAAAGCGAACCCTCCAGTCCCAGCCACCCCAGAGGGGGTTGCCTGTCCTCACCCAGCTAGATGTCTAAACTGCCGGAAGAACCATGCATCCGATGATCGTCGATGCAATTTCTGGTGGCATCGCTTTGACCGTGACTGGATCAAAGCTCACTATGACAAGGTGAGTGCGAGATATAGCTCTCACTCCCCTGCCGCTTACCATCCCACAGGACGCGGTGGCCAAATGTAAATGAGGGACGGACTTAGATCTACCCCACAGTTACGCATATTTAGTCAAAATGTAAACAGAAATTGGGGTTACATGGACTCGCTACTGGCTGATTTCGTAGACGACTATGATCTGCTATTTTTTTTTTTTTTTTTGGATTGTCAATTTATAACACGGGCCCAAAGCAGTCCGCAGAGCAGGAAACAAACAAAGGTACTACTCTATCTACGCATTCCCCTCGCCTGCTTCCCAACCCAGGTCCCCGTTTTAGCCACTTTAGGCAGGCAGTGCCACAGACGTTGTCCTCTCAGACAGGAAAGGCAATAATCCAGAGGGGGAGCCCCCCCCCCTCCTGAAGCTAGCCATTAGGTTGCCCACTGGTGCAAACCGGTCCCCCGGCCACATATCCAACCGAAGTCAGATCAGGCGCAGTGGTGTCAATTCACCGTAAATCCCCCCTTGCAGGAGGAATAACTGTCTGCATACTCCCAGCCAATGAGGATTGACCACCACAGACGAATGAGGTGGACCATCACCACGTCCATGCACGAGTGACAGTAATGAGGCAGCTGGTTGTTCACCTGGTTATTCACCGGAACTGCCATAGGCAGGGGGCCAAGGCCCCCCTTGAGCAAACGTGCTGCAAGCACATGCACTCAATAGCAGTTTCCCCCATGCAGCGGGGAGAATGTAAAGGGCAGCGACACTTGTCACCAACCTGACAGCAGCCAGCAGACTGGCGGTGATGGGTGTGGAGTGGAATGCCCCACACTAGTAACGGCATGGCCATCTGTAACAACCATGGCACTGTACTGGGGACGAGGGTTCCCCAGATTGAAGCTCTGCTGGAGCTATTGGCATCACCACATAGGAAGCTGGGACAGCTGCTGGAGGTGTAGGATCATTGGAACAATTGTCTCTGGTTGTCCATTTGGGCATTAAGAGCAAGTTAGTACTGGTATATGATGCTATTGATCAAGATATGCAGCGTGCAGCATAAGTGAGGGCCTCCTGCATAGCAAGAAAGTCCTCGTAATCATCAGGGTCAGGGAGATCCTCCCTGACCCACAGATCTCAAACTGCCTAGGGCAGCTGCTACCTCCAGTTCATTCTGTGCAAACTGGGTGTTGTAGTCTTGGGCGTCATTGTCAAAGATGTTGCCTGTGATCAGGGAGGGGTCGTGTAGACCCCGGTGAGATGGATGGTCTCTGGTTTGCCATTTAGGGATAGAGAGTGAGTTAGCACAAGTAGATGACAGTAGAAGTCAAGATACGTAGCATGGAATCGATAGCAGATGGTCTCTTATCTCAGTTTCAGATCCACCTGACGCATCCTCCAAACGCTCTGAGGGGGCAGGCAGGCCGCACATCCTGCTGCCTGGTGGGAGAAGGTTGAACCCGGGTCATAACACCCCAGGAGGGGAGAGCACCAGAGGTAGAGAGTGAGTGGTGAGAAGCGGCCACCCAAGCGTTGTCCTAGCCCCCAGGGGGCACCGTCACCCGGCCCCTTTTAATGACAGTGTATTCCAAGTGGATAGTCAGTGTAACATGTCTCTAGTAGTAGAAACTCACAGAGCATGGAGGTTGGTGGCCTCAAGGACGACCAACAGTCCAGTGAGAGTGTCCTTTCCCCTAAGCCGGACCTCCCCCAACTAAACGAGTGCATCGACTTGGGGAAGCATTGAAGCAGGCATCCCACACCCACTCTAAGCCCTCATAGGGACCTAGACTACTCTTTCATAGACACCACTCACCTAGCCAGGATCCTCGAAGCACAGGGGAATGAGAGGAATAGCAGCCATTGTCAAAAACAATGACCGGGGCATCCCTGGGGATCGGATGGACGGATCTCTTAGCAAATCAGGCCAGGCCTGGAGACGTCGAGAGCGTTCGTGATGGTGAAATCTGATCGAAGATCGGACAAAAATTGCAGTCTTGATGTTGCTACCAACGTCGAGCAGGAATGTTTACCACTGTTTATGGTGGTTGTAACAAGTCAAGGAGCGATGACTATGATCTGCTATTCATTCAAGAGCCTCCTTGGAGACTAATAAGACACGTCCCCTCCGCCCACAACAGGGAAGGGGAAGAAGTTATCAGCGCACTGATGAGCCCCAACTGGGGCACTTTGGTACGACCATCAGGGATTGACACCCCTCCATGCATTGCTATCTACTTTGCGAATAGCATCACTAATCTCAGACCAGGCCTCCGCCGAGATTTGATTGATGATCGTGACATCCTTCTCTTTTCCTTGGGAATAGGAGAAGATGTCATGTTACTCACTAACGTCTATTCTGACAGCCAACACTCAGCCATCACACTCCTCTATGAAAGTGTCAGGACAATCCCACACCTACACTTCATGTGTGATGACTTCAACATGAGACATGCCTCCTGGGACCCCCAGGGGCCTGAACCTTCTATTCATGCTGACCACTTAGTGGAAACGGCAATGGCTCTAGGCCTAACGAGGGCTCTCCCCACTGTGGAGGGACCCACTCACTTTCCCCCACAACAGGGCTTTCACCCCACGGTGATTGACCTGATGTTTGTACCCACGGATCTAAGATTTGTGTTGTATTGCGATATCGTCCCAGAAGCCAGGGGCATGTCTGACCACACTCCCCTGACACTGACACTACCTGGTCCGGGATCTCTGGTCCTGGTCGCCAAGTGGTCTATCAAAAAAGGATCCGAGGAAGAAGCATCGTACCTCAATGCAGTCTCCTCCACTTTAAATCTGTGGCTTCATTGGCAGGGAAATACTTCGGCAGAAATCGATGAGGTCATCTCAGTGATATCAACGATTTTGAACAAGGCGTGGAATAACCACACCAAGGAATCTCACCTAGGCAAGTCATCCAAAGGTTGGTGGACAGATGAATGCAAAGGTGCACTAGACACTTACAGAGCCACTCGAGATGAAGAGGACTGGAAGTTATACCGCAAAGTCATGCGACATGCGAAACGCGACTTCTTCGATGATCGCATCCAAGAAGTGGCCACCATGAACAGGCAACCCTGGGACCTTATGTCCTGGACTCATCAAAGAAACCTGCCATTGTATGAGGCGATCTCCTATTGGGGAGAACCTTGCAATGATCTTGATTCCCTGTGGGCTGCCCTTGATGGCTCATATAATGTGGCTTTGGACCGAGACGTCGATCTGAATATCTTAAACGATATGGATCTGGTGCCTGAAAGGGCCTGGATCCCGTTCTCCATTATGGAAATGATGAAGCACTTAGTGCATGTTCTTCCCGTTCTGCTCCAGGTCCCAATCATGTTACATGGTCGCACCTAAAATGCTGGTGCAGCAACCCAGAGGTGGCAGGTCTCATCACCCGCATTGCTGAGGCGTGCATCACTGCTGGCCACTGGCCAGCACATTTCAAGGAATCCCTGTCGGACATTATCCCGAAACCAGGAAAACCTAACTATTCTACTCCAAAGTCGTTCAGGCCCATTGTGCTACTGAATACTCTGGGAAAATTGGTCGAAAAGATGCTGTCTAGGCGGCTCCAGTTCGACGGTGTGGCTCACAAAGCCTTCAAGCAAAACCAGTTCGGAGGAGTTGCCCAGCGTTCCACAGAGGATGCAGGAATCTACCTTACTTACCCATCTTGTCAGAGCAGGATGGGCCCAAGGTGTTAAGGGCGAAGCCTCAACCACTCGATCTAGTCAATGTCATTCGATGATGTGCTTCCTCGATGAGTCATTCAGCACTAGTCTTACTCGGAGCGTCTGACGTAAGATAGGTAGTGCACTCTAGCAGGGCTTCTGCATAGAGTCGTTCAGGTTCACGCACTAAGGGGCTTCCTTAGTGGTTTCGAGTAAGTTCACGAGTAGCAAGTAATTGCCTAGATCTAAACTAAGGACATCCCTACTACGAGTTGCAGTACTTATACTACGAGTGAGGTCCTTATCATCCAATCGGAAAGATAGATGCATATCAAGTAAGAATAGAAACAATAGGCCTCATGCCTTGCATGAGGCATCCAATGTCATGGAGTGCTGCGGCGCAGCATGTCAGGAAACAATAAGAGATAAGCCTCATGCCTAGCATGAGGCATCCGATGTCACAGATCCGATGTCAAGGATCTGATGTCAATCATGAGAGTCCGACGTCACGGACCTCATGTCAAGAGGCTGTTGTATCACAGCATGTGTGGGAGTGGGTGCGGGTGCATGGAGTCATCATGCATCAAGGGTGCCTTCCACGGGAAGGGGATCGAATGCATGCAGTCGGCATGCGTCGCGCGTGTGTCTGGTGTCAAGGACATGCCCTAGGCATGAATCATGGAGTGCCTCCTGTCTGGAGGGGATTGTCGGGTCAGTCGGGTCGGTCGGGTTTCATGAGTTACAAGGAAAATTGTAACATTACCCCCCCGCTATGGTCGAAAGTTCCACACTTCGACCTAAATCTTCATCTCTCCTTCGTGGTCTGATTGGGCGTGGTCTGGTTATGTGGGTAGGTCAGGGTCAAGGGGTATGATGGAGGAATTGTTCGTGTCCAAGCTTGGACCGTGATCAGGTTCTTTTCGTTTTATACTGCCTTTTAGCAGTGGTGTCAAAGAGTCGGTGGTGTCGTCGGGAGGGGGAGGGGTGTGTAGGGTTTGTGCAGTATCAAGGGTAATCACTGTATTTTTACATCTTTGCAGATGATCGCTAGTTTAACATCTTTGTGGACGGTCGGTAGTTTAACATCTTTGTGGACGATCGCTAGTTTAACGTCTTTGCGGACGATCGGTTTGCACCTAGTTGTGCTCAGTGGTCAGGGGTGTTGATGTGTGGGGGTGTCGGCTGGAACGCAGCAGTGTCCCCAGTTCTCCATGTCATCTGAATAAGAGCTGCCTTGCCAGCTCAAATCCGCTTTCTTCATCATAGTGGGTGTTCCACTGAAGGTCATTCCACAGTAGTGGGCCAATTCCCACTAGTGGTCTCCTGCCTGGGGTCAGACCATCCCGGTCAACAATGAATTCTTCAGGGAAATAGTTGCCGCCATTTAATTCTTCCTTGAAGCACCATTCCTCAAATTGTGCTTTTACCCAGGCCAAATCCATCTTTGTGCTCCTCCGCATATAGAGGCAGCATCTCGGGCAAGTCGAGGATATTCTTTTTATCCAGTCATCTCTGTTTATCCAGAATGTGATTCCATGTGGGCATTCCCAGGAGGGTTGCCCCGGCAGTCTGTTCATTCTTGGTGACTGGTCAATGACTCGTTGTCCAGTCACCATGTTCTTCTCATATTTGTTCTTTGTTGTAAGGGGGGTGGGGTGAACGTGAAGGGTGTCAACGTTCAGTGGGTCAATCGTCATTTGGGGGGTATCAGGGGTGTTGTTTGGCTGGGGTTTGGTTCAGATAGTGGGGGTTTCTTGGGTTCTCATCAGAGGTGGTACCTCTTCTTATATGCCATCAGGATCTCAGGGGCATTCTTCAGGTTTGATTTGGGTTCATGTGTTTTCAGATGTCGGGTAGTCAACCCATTTCACAAGGTAACAGCGTGTCTTGCCATGCTTCTTGTGTGCGATGATCGCTTCCACCTCGTATTCATTTTCTCCTTCCACAAGGTCAGGTGGTGGAGTCAAGAAGTTTCACCCATGAGTGTCGTTCTCATGGTATCGCATGAGTAAAGCCCCATGGAATACTGGGTGGATCTTCCATCCCGGCAGCAGTTTCAATCGGTATGTCATTCTCGACAAGGCATCTTCAATCACAAAGGGCCCTTCTCATTTTGGCGCCAGTTTTCTCGTTGGGTAGCCAATCTTCAGGTTCTTGGAGTCAAGCCATACTTGTTCTCCAACCTTGAATGGTTTGTATTGCCCTTTCATTCGGGCAGCCATAGCCTGTCTGGCTAGTTCGTGTGTGGCAAGAGCTTCCCTTCTCGCAGAGAGAAGTTCTTGGATTCTCTGTTCAGCGGCCGGCACATTTGTCTTTTCATAAGGGGTGGGGATAGCGCGTGGCTGATATCCCATCATCAAGTAAAACGGCGAATGTTTTACTGTGGAGTGCATCTTCTGGTTATGCGCGAATTCTGCTGTTGGGAGATAATGCTCCCAATCTTCGGGTTTGTTTGAACAGAACATGCAGAGGTAAACCTCTAGCTCTTGGTTTACTCGCTCCGTTTCTCCATTGGTCTGGGGGTGATAGGCGGTGCTCATGGATAGCTTCATCCCAAGCAATCATCCGAGTTCTCGGAAGAGTTTGGACGTGAATCGAGGGTCTCTGTCTGAGATGATTCTTCTGGGGAGTCCAAATCTTGTGTATACATGGCACAGGTAAAGGTCTGCGGTGCCAAGTGCATCGATCGTCTTCGCACAAGGGATAAAAATTACCCCCTTCATAAGACCATGGTCTACCATGACCATGATTGAGTCAAATCCGTTTATCACGGGCAAGTCCATGATAAAATCTGTCGTTACCAGCTCGAATGGTCTGCTGGCATCGGATGATATCGGTGTCGGCGGTGGGGTTGTCGGGTGTGTATTCACTTCCATTTGCTGGCACTTTGCACAGCCTTCGACATACTTCTTGATGAAGTTGGCCATTCCTGGCCACCAGTAGTCTCGTCGGATCAGTTTGATCATCTGCCATTGTCCAGGGTGTCCTGTCATGATGCTATCATGGTATTTTCATATGATCACTCAGTGGAGGGTTTCATCCTGTGGCACGTAGCATCTGTCTTTGAAAAAGAGCAGGCCATCTTCGAATTTCCAGTCCTCCAATGCAGACTTGATTGGGGGAGTTCCATTGTTTTTCAGGGCTTGTAAAGCGTCATTTACGAGGTCGTCCTTCATTATTGCTGAGACCAGGGCTCCCTGGAGCTCAGTGTCGATCGTTTTGATGAACAGTTCATCAGCGAGGATGGTCTTGTCCTTGTTATCGGTGTCTTCTTCAGCTATATGATCTGCTCTCCTCGATAGGGCATCAGACTGTACCATCTGTGATCCTGGTACGTGTTGTAGCTTCAGGTCAAATTGTGACAGGTAAATGGCCCATCTAACCTGTCATCGGTTCAGTTTCTGTGGCTGATGGAAGTACGTCAGGTTCTTGTGATCGGACAGTACCGTCACAGGGAATGGTGTCCCCTGTAGGTAGTGTCTCCATGTTTCCAGTGCTCGGATTACTCCCAATAGTTCCCGGTCGTATATCTCATAATTTCTTTCCGCTTCGTTGAAAGAATGTGAGATGTATCCGCATGGGTGCCAGTCTCCGTTGGCATCCTGTTGTCTGAGTACTGCACCTGTTGCAAATTTTGAGGCATCAGATTCCACCACAAATGGTTTCGTTGCATCTGGCATCAGCAGTACTGGGGTTTTGTTGAACTTCCTTTTTAGTGCATCGAATGACTGCTGGCAGTCGTTCATCCATTCGAATTTCTGGTTCTTCTTCATCAAATTGTTTAGCGGTCTGGCCAGATCCGTGAAGTGTCTGATGAATCGTCGATAGAAGTTTCCGAATCCTAGGAAGGATCTTACATCCTTCACTGTCCTTGGCATGGGCCAGTCTATGATCCCAGCCAGTTTCGTGTTGTCCATTGCGAGTTCATTGGGTCTGATGATCATGCCCAAGAACTCGACTTCCTGTACATTGAATTTGCACTTCTCTATTTTCAGGTAGAGATCACATTGTTGTAGTCGTTTGAGGACCCTTTCAGTCCTTATCCGGTGTTCTTCTTCCGTCTTCAAGAAGATCAGGATGTCGTCCATATAGATGACGAGCCATCCTTCATCTAGCATATCTCGGACGAGGTCATTCATCATGGCCTGGAATGTTGCCGGGGAGTTGCACAGCCCAAAGAACATCACCATTGGCTCAAATAGCCCTCGGTTAGTCTTGAATGCTGCCTTCCACTCATCTCCTCTCTTTATCCATACGTTATGATATCCCCATCGAATATCAAGTTTCGTGAAAAATCTCGCTCCCTTCAGCTTGTCCAAGAGGTCTCCAATCAGTGGCAGGGGGTAGTTGTTCCAGATCATTCCTTCGTTCAGATAGCGATAGTCTTGGCAAGGTCGTAGAGCGTTGGAGTCCTTATTCAACATGAAGAAGACTGGGGATGCCATGGGTGATTTTGACGGTCAGATGTATCCTTTCTCCAGGTTTTCATCTAGAAACTCATTGAGTTTCTCTTGTTCTTTCGGCATCAATGGGTAGACTTTGCAATCCTTTGGTACAAAGCCTTCCTTCAGGTCAATTGCGTGATCCCACAGTTTTGATTCCAGGAATCATTCGGATGCGGCTTTCTCGAATACCTGTCTGTACTTCTGGTATTCTGGTGGTAGTAAATCGTCCAGGGTCCGTTGGCTAGTCTCTTTTCCCTCCTCTTGCTTGTGCGCTAGTCGTTGGGATATGGATGTCTTTGCTCTGATCCATATGTCCAAGTTGAGTAGATACCATGGGGAGCCCTTGCCTTTCGTGAGCCTGCTGATTGTGTTCATTTTTTGGATGTATCTGTGTGTCGGCTCTCGATGTTCCTCTGTCAGGGGCAGTTCTATGTCTGGTCCGAATAGGTCAATGACCAGTTCACCTCGCACGTATGCGATCAACACCGAGTCATCCTCGATTGTGTCTTGTTCGGGGGTCTGGTTCGTCATCCGTATGTCCATGCCTGTGTCTGCCAGTAGTTCTTCATCGGGTACCTCTTTGATCTTTACTTGAGGTGGAGTCTCCCTGGGCATAGATATTCCGGTGTCGTTAGTACCATAACCTGGGGTTCCATGATTGCGTATCGGGGTAGCCTCCTGATGAGGGTCTTTTGTCCTATTTCATAATGCCGTTTTCGAGTGTTGTTTGCCAGTGCTTTCCTCCCCTGTGGAGGTCAGCAGTTCCTTCATCTTTTGCACAATTTGTCGTGCCCTGTCACATTTATTGTTTTTGCCCTTTTCCAGTTGCTTCTTCTTCTGGTTTTCTCGGGTCTTGGCAATGGCACGTCGTGCTTTCTGGCTTCCTTAGGAATGCTGTTGCTTCTGGTCTTTGTGACAGCTATCTGGGTAGAATTCAGTTCTTTGGCTTTCTTTTCAGAAAGCCTTTCCTTCATCTTTGCCATGGCTAGTCGTGCTCGGGCAAGGTTTCTCTCCTTTTCTTCGGAGAGTCTTTTTCTTGTTTTTGCCACAGCCAATCTGGCTTGGGCAAGGCTCCTCTCTTTCTCTTCAGAGAGCCTCTGTCTTGTTTTGGCCACGATGTGTTGAATTCGTGCCATTCTGTCATTTGGTGCCTCCCTTTCGGCGTCTACCCTAGGAAGGTTTAGGGTGTTCGGGAGGGCCCATTCAGCTCTTCTTGTCTTCTCCAAGATTCGTTTGATCTGAGCCAGTTGTTCTTCATCTCGGAACTCAAAGGTTCCCTTCTTCCAATTGATGATTGGGTTTATCTCCCGCAGCCATGGCAGGCCCAGGATTACCAATTCTTTGCCTAGTCTGGCGACTAGGTATTCTATTGGGTAGCTCCTTCCATTGATGTGGAGTCTTCCTTTCATGCATCTGGTGATTGTTCCCTGCTTGTTCAGGGTCCCATCTATGCTTGTGGCCTGGATGGTGCAGCCTAAGGGATATGTTCTGATCCCTTCTCGTTCGACGAAGTTCGAGTCGATAAAGACTCCTCCTGCTCCAGAGTTGAGGAGCGCATTCGTTGCGACGTCTTTCCCGTTGTCTGACTCAGCTACCCAAATAGACAGGTGCATAGATTGTCTATTCATGGTAGCTAAGAGTACAGACCCTAGGGAGACTACAGTGGTGACTGGCATCATATCAGGCCGCTGTTCTAACAACCCAATTCCTCCATGAGGTTAAGGGCTCGTTCCTTTTCTTCTTTGTCTAGTTCATCCAGCATTGTGCGGATCTTCTGGTAGGTGTCCACCCTAGTCTTCTTCTGGGTGAAGCGGTTTTGGTAGGGAGGAGGCACTGATCCTGTCTGGGTGGGGCTCTTCCCATCCTTGTGGTTGGACGATCGGTGTCCTGGTTGGTGACAGATGAAACACAATCCCTTTTGGAGATGTTCCACGCGTTCTTGGTTCATCAGTCGGTTGATGTCAAGAGAGGGCTGTCCTTTCTTCATCGTTTCTTTTGTCTTCTGGTTCTGCCTGGTCTTCCCCAGGATTGCCATGGCTCATTTCCATTGGCCTTCGTACTTCGAAGCTGCCTTTATCCAGCCTTCGAGAGTGTTGGGTACTGTCTCCATTGTATGTACCCTCTTCAGTAATTCGGGGTGCAGTCCATCCATGAAATATTCGATCATGGCTGCGTCTTCTGTGATTCCCGTCCTGTCTTTCAGGATGTGGAAGTTTGCCACATATTCTTCGAGGTTCCCTGAACCCTGTTTGAGATTTTTGATCTCAGTCTTTGCCATTCCGGCATCGTTGATCGGTGAGAAGGCCTCTAGGACCTTCTGTTGGAAGTCTGCGTATTCACCTAGTCCCTCGGACTGGTGCTGGTTGACAAATGCCTGCACCCAGGCAGCTGCTGTCCCTCCATTCATGAAGGACAGCATGAAGATAATCTTCTTGTCGTTCGTGTCATAGACCTGGTCATTGATTTGCAGGTACAGATCTATCTCCTGCAGGAACTTGGCAGTCTTGGTCTGCTCTCCTGAGAAGTCTGTCGGTGATCGGATTCAAATGTCCTTCACGGACGTCATCGGTGTGGTTGCGGGTTCGGACATCTCATTATTGAGGTCGTTGGTTTCAGGTGGAGGTGTGTGTGGTTGTTCAAAGTCTTCATCAGTGAGGAAATCTCCTCGTTGTCTGTCAGTTGATCTGTAGAACCAACGCTGTGCTGGGGTCGAGTAACAGACTAGTCTTCCATTGTATCGGTACCAAGATGAACCTGGCTGTGGTTCTGCTTCTCTTGGTGGTCGGTCTGGGGTTTGTCTAGACCCGGGTCGCTGTGGTGTGTATCGAGACATATTGCCTACACCTAGGTAGGTGGGCTAGCAGATAGTTTAGATCTTATGTTAAGGGCGAAGCCTCAACCACTCGATCTAGTCGATGTCGTTTGACGAGGTGCTTCCTCGATGGGTCGTTCGGCACTAGTCTTACTTGGAGCATCCGACGTAAGATAGGTAGTGCACTCTAGCAGGGCTTCTGCATAGAGTCATTCAGGTTCACGCACTAAGGGGCTTCCTTAGTGGTTTCGAGTAAGTTCGCGAGTAGCAAGTTAAGGCTGTTAATTGCCTAGATCTAAACTAAGGACATCCCTACTACGAGTTGCAGTACTTATACTACAAGGGAGGTCCTTATCGTCCAATCAGAAAGATAGATGCATATCAAGTAAGAATAGAAACAATAGGCCTCATGCCTTGCATGAGGCATCCGATGTCACAGCGTGCTGTGGTGCAGCATGTCAATCGTGAGAGTCCGATGTCACGGACCTCATGTCAAGAGGCTGTTGTATCACAGCATGTGTGGGAGTGGGTTCGGGTGCATGGAGTCATCATGCGTCAAGGGTGCCTTCCACAGGAAGGGGATCGAATGCATGCAGTCAGCATGCATCGCACGTGTGTCTGGTGTCAAGGACATGCCCTAGGCATGAATCATGGAGTGCCTCCTGTCTGGAGGGGATCGTCGGGTCGGTCAGGTCGGTCGGGTTTCATGAGTTACAAGGAAAATTGTAACACAAGGTCTCAAAATGAGCATTGTCGCATTTGACATTGCTCAGTTCTTCCCCTCCCTAAACCACCAGGTCTTACTAGAGATAATTTCTCAGTCGGGATTCCCTGCGCAAGTAGTGAATTTCTTCCGTTCATACCTTGTCGGTCGCAAGACAACCTACAAATGGAACGCCTTCTCATCTGGCTCCTTTGCAGCAGATGTGGGGGTGTGACAAGGTTCTGCCTCATCCCCTGTCCTATCGGCATTATACCTAACACCCATTATGAAACTCTTCAGAAGAAGCGACATCGGCAGAAATGTCAATCTCATGTCTTATGTGGACGATGGCACTCTCATTGCCTGCTCTGCATGGCTGGAGGACAATTTCCCCCTTCTCAAAGAAGTGTATGGCTGGATCTTCCAGGCATTCACCTCCCTTGGACTTGTCCTGGAACATGACAAATCGGAGATATTCCACTTCTCTAGGTCGAGGAATTTCACTCCTCTACCGATAGATTTAGGATTTGCCCCGTATACAGGCAACTCACCCCTCAAACCCAAGACTACCTGGAGATACCTTGGTTTCTTCTTCAATCGCAAGCTCTCCTTCAAGGAGCACACACGATTCTACTCCACCAAAGCCCTCACCATGGCGAGGGCGATGGGTATGCTCGGCAATTCTGTAAGAGGGCTAACCCCCATGCAAAATGCCTCCTATACCGTTCATGTGTTGTACCCATCATGACGTATGGACTGAGACTATGGCACTTTAAAGGCGCATGCATCAAAGGTGTTGTCAAAGCGTTGGCCCAGGTGCAGTCCATCACTGCACGCTGGATCCTTGGTGCCTTCTGTACCACCCCTATCGGTGGACTGGAAAGTATCGCAGGACTGTTGCCCATGCAACTGTTACTGCATAGATTAGTCGACCGAGGGGTATTTAGGACCCCCCTGCTGGCCCCATCTCACCCCCTGAGAGCAATCTTAGGAGTGAAACACATTGGCACGACCCACCCTCATGACTTAGGTCTCTGGGGAGGTGATGTGCTCAACACACTCGCACTACAGGGCCCATCTGTCACCTATGCGACAGCACTGGCCCTTGTACCGGATGATGAATTTGACCCCTTTGGGGAAGAAAACATGCCTGGAAACAGAGTGAAGGACCTTTTCCCCACTCGTTTTTCCTCTCTTCACCTTGCCTCCAAGGAGGACGAGGCGAGGAAATCTTATAGGAGTGACCTCAACAAAGCCTGGGCCTCTGCCCAGGTTGAGGAAGACACTCTAGTCATTGCAGTGGATGCATCAGTGCCCACCGATGCTAAATTCCAAGCTGTTGCTTGCGCACTCGTCTTCAGACAAGGTGAACAAGTCAATCACGTTGTCTCAGCCTCTGGGAGGAGAACCCCCCCAGAAGTCGAATTATTCGCCCTCCAGCTGGGCATCTCAGCTGCTTGCGGCAGGGGCTGCAAAAAGCTGGTGATCTTCTCGGATTCTACAGTGGGCATCAAGTCCCTTGTGGATCCAACACCACATTCTGGGCAAATATTTGCCCTGGATGCTTGTCGCTCACTTTGTCCCTGGCTAGCCGGAGACAAAGAGAGAAACATTACATTCTGGCATGTCCCCTCGAAGTTCGAGTGGAACATACACAAGATGGCTCACGATGTCGCTACATCCACCAAGATCTCCATGGGCAGACACCCTTGGATGTCTCTAGACTACCTTAGAAACCAGGTCAAAAAAGTGGTTTGTAAGGATTGGCACACATGGTTCACTGAACCATCGTATTGTGGATGGCACTTCCTCCAACTCAAAGGAGTCGGAGGAAAACCAGTTCTACCCTCGACCCACAAGGGTGGGCCATGGTTGAAAGTCATGGGAAACAGTACTACTGATACTTCCTGTGCAACTTGTATGATCACTGGCCATGCTCCTATAGGGGAGTATTGTCATCGCTTCTCCCTCAACGGGGAACACCAATGTTGGTGCCTTGGTCCCGAGATCCAAACTCAGGATCACATTCTGCATGTCTGCCCAGCAGCAGATTGCAAAGAAACTCATGTGAGCCCAGACACTGTCGAAGGCTTCCACGAATTCTTGGACAATAACCCTGCAATAGGGTCATTCACCCCGCTAGCATGAACTCCATTCGACTTGACCTCCAGTCTCCCTCTGAAGTTCTAACCTCATCTGAACTTAACCTAAGTCCCTCTGTACTCCTTCCCACGTTTACCCACACTTTCCTGCTCCTACCTCCAAACCTCCAACTTGAAATTAGGACACCAGACGAGGTGAAGGGCGCAGCTTCTTACAAGCTGAAGTGTTAAGAACTGATCCTAGAGGCCGCTTCGGAATCTGACTGGACACTGCGGGTGATGATAGTGGGAGATTGTCAGGTTGATGCGGATTCTGCGGGAGGGGAAACAGAAAGGACTTGGCTTCAGCTTGTAAGAAGCTGCGCCCTTCACCTCGTCTGGTGTCCTAATTTCAAGTCGAGGGTTTAGAGGTAGGAGCGGGAAAGTGCGGGTAAATGCGGGGAGGAGTACGGAGGGACTTAGGTTAAGTTCAGATGAGACTAGAACTTCAGAGGGAGACTAGAGGTTGAGTCGAATGGAGTTCAGACTCTTAGAGGACAGGGGTTGGAGTAGAAGGAGGTTTTAGATTGGCAGGGTAAAGTCGAGTCTATGTCGATATACAAACTGAGGAATACAAGGTGAAACTAACTAAGCTTAAATACTGTAGTCTGGAATAATGCAGAACAGGAACAAAGACTGCGGCAGTGTCTCAACTGCATAGATAAATTATCTAGCAGGAGCCGCACAGGAATCTGTAGTCGAATTTGCAATAGAGATGGCAGCCTTGGGAAGGCAGCCATGGATGCTGTACAAGGCAGCCTGGTGCACAGCAGTGTGGGCAGTGCAAGGCAGCCAGGAATGAAATCAGGAGGCATAGGCAAAAGTCATGTTCAACCTGTGGGAAAGGGTCAGATGGATGCGGGTTCTGATCGGGTGAGGAACGGTTCTTGACATGAAGCCAAGTCCTTTCCATTTCCCCTCCTGCAGAATCCGCAATGACCTGACAACCCTCCGTAAACAATACCCGCAGTGTCCGATCGGATTCCAATGAACCCTTTAGGATCAGTTCTTAACACTGGCTCCCAATACTTTCAGCCAAGGCCCACCTTTGTGAGTCGAGGGTAGAACAGGCTTCCCTCCCACCCCTTTGAGGTGGAGGAAGTGCCAACCACAGTATGCCAGATCTGGGAACCGCGTGTGCCAATCCTTGCAAACCACCTTTTTGACTTGGTTTTTAAGGTAGTCAATGCAAAAGTATTCGGGTTTGAGTAAGGTAACATTCTTATTGTCCTCCTCCCCCCCCCTTTTATGATCAATACGTCTGGATAATGCATCTGCTTTCCTCATTAAGCTTCCCGCTTTGTGGACCAAGTGAAAATTGAAACACGATAGGAATAGTGCCCAATGCGCTTGCCAGCGATTAAGCTTTTTAGTGGACATGAAGTATTGCAGATTTTGATGATCCATCCAGATCTCAATCTGATCTGTACATCCCTCCAAATAATGCCTCCATGCCTCCAATGCTTGTATTATCCCCAACATCTCTTTGTCATGCACATCATAATTCCTCTCCACATCATTCAACCCTTGGGACAAATATGCACAAGGATGCCATTTGTCATCTTTGCACAGCATTGATAATACTGCTCCAGTAGCAAAATCGGATGCATCGGATTCCACTTGTAAAGGGTGTGTGAAATCTACTGGGGCTAATATTGGTCCCTCCACAAACTTCCTCTTCAACTCCTCAAATGCTGTCTGCTGCTGCTCTCCCCACCTCCACACTACTCCTTTTCACATAAGGTTATGTAAGGGTGCAGCAATTTTGGAAAAATTGTGCACAAAGCGACGATAATAATTTGCGAGTCCCAAGAAGGCTTGAACCTCCTTGACATGGGTGGGCACAGGCTAATCTGTGATTGCCTGTACCTTGATCAGATCCATTTTGATCCCATCAGGGCCGATCAATAATCCTAGGAACTCAATCTCACTTGCCCCAAACACACACTTCTCTGGTTTCAAAAATAGATCATTCTCTGCTAACCTCTGTAGCACCTCCTGCACTATCGCCTCATGATTGTCTTCATCCTCTGTGAATATCAGAATGTCATCAATAAATATTATCACCACGCCTTTGTCTATTACATCCTTGAAAATGTCGTTCATCATATTTTGAAAGGTTGGGGGACTATTAGTCATCCCAAAAAACATGACAAGTGGCTCCAAGAATCCTCGACACGTGGCAAATGCGGCCTTCCACTCATCTCCTTTCTTAATTTGTACATTATTGTATCCCCATCATAAATCCAATTTTGTAAAGACTTTGGCTTTTCCCACCTTGTCAATTATTTCTGAGATCAACGGCAGGGGGTACGCATACTTCACTGTCCACTCATTCAGATACCTATAATCTGTACACATCCTCTTCCTTTGGTCTTTCTTTGGCATGAAGAATATTGGTGACATCTGCAGTGATTTTGAAGGTCATATGTATCCTTTGTGCAATTGCTCCTTCAGGAATGCATCCACTTCTTCTTGTTCCATTGGAGATAACAGATATACCTTCAACTTCTTTGGCACAAACCCTGGCTTCATCTCAATCGCATGATCCCAAGGCTTCCACACCGGCATTCGCTCAGACTCCTTCTTCTGGAACACTGACAGATATTCATGATACACTTTTGGCACCCACTCCTCCACTGGCTTCTCCACCTTCACAATATTCTTGTCCAATGACTGTCCTCCACAAATTGCTCTAAAGATTTGCTTCTGCTCTTCTTTCTTGATCATGACTGGAACTTCCCCATTTGGCATTTTCTCATCCTCCACTTCCTCCATTGTAACAGAATACTTCCTTGGATGCTCTTTCTCTCTCCTTTTCCTTTTTTCCTTCTTCATCTTCCTCCCATACACATTACATTCCTTAGGACAATGAGTCATTTGTACTTTCCCAGTTTTCCAATCAATTTCAGGATTATGCTTCCATAACCATGGACATCCTATTATTAGATTGGTTTTCCCAAGATTGCACACTTCAAATATGGCTTGCTCTTGATGCTCCTGATACTTTAGTACCATAGTCACCTCCTCCTTGATAGTTCCTCCACGATTGACTGTTCCATCAATATTGTACACCATTATAGGTTGCGCCAGCTTGCATGTGTTAATACCATTTCCGGTAATTAAGGACTGATTAATGAATAATCCTGTAGCACCACTATCAAGCAATGCTTCCACATCAATCGCTGCATATGTGTCCACTGTCTTCAGTCCCACAGTCAAGGTGATTTTGGGTTCTATTTGCGCAGAGCGAATAAAGAATTTAGGGGTTTTTGGAAATAGTGCTTGGCAATTCTCTTTGTCACATGATTTGCAACAGTTGTACTCCTCCTCGATTTCCTTTTCTGATTTACTCTGGGTTTCCTCAGATACTAATACATTGTAACAATTCTGGGTCACCAATGGGGAAACCTTCACTGGGACTCTTCCACAAAATTCTTCTGCCTGCCTTCCTCCGGCTTCACTTCCTCGATTGTAGCTTCCCTAATCTTTCTTTTCTGCCTACAATTCCTAGTGATGTGTCCTAACTGCCCACAGTTAAAACATTTAAGTGGGGCTCATCTCCCTGCTTGATCAACCTCCATTGCCTCTGCTGGTGCTGCTGACTCCATAACTATAGGTGTCACTGCCATGGCCAGTGGCTGTGCCCTTGGAGTCTGCACCTGAGGTGCCTTTCCTTTCTTGGACTTTCCTCCTGATGACTTTCCAAATTTACTCCTTCCATTCATCAACTTTGACTCCGCCTGTTCCTGCTGATATTGCTGGTCAAGGCGCATTGCCCAGTTATACCACTTGTCCAACTTCTCTGGCATAGAAGGTAGTCGGTAGATAGACTTGGATAAAGAGGGATTTAATCCTGCTTTCAAAAACTCTACCAATGTGGCTTCTCCCATATCCGTTTGCAAAGCTTCTGCTTTGAACTTCAAAATAAATTCATCCACCATTAGGGAACCTTGGTGCATGGTCTTTAATTTAGCATTGGCTGTCGCCTTTGGATTAGGGTCCCCAAACTGTGCCTCCAATCTCTCCAGAAATTCCTTGAAGGTTGCAAATGGTTTATTTCCCGCAGCAATTTGATTAATAGTCTCGTTTCTCCAGAACTGTGCTTTCCCCCCCTGAATGTATGAGAGAGCAAACATAATCCTAGACTCGGCTGTATGAAACTCTGGCTTCCTCCCATGGATGTACAATACTATAGAGCTGATGAAGGATTTTGTATTCTCCATGGTACCATCAAAGATTTGCGGGGGTGTGTACTTAGGTAAGCATGCTTTTCCATTTCCGGATTTCTCTGCCATCTCATCCTCCTGTGACATCCACTCCACCATCTCCTCCATCTCATCATCTCTTTCTCCTGTCATCTCTGGCTGTACTTCCACTTGTCTGGGCTGTGATGCTGCCAACACTGACACTAATTGCGACATTTGCGCCATAAGCGCATCAATTTTCACCTCTAGTGCTGGTGTGGGAACAGGATTAGGACCAGGATTAGAAATTGAAGGTTTGGACATAATGGTAAAATCTGTGATGAATCACTTCTTCGACAAACTTAAGATTTGTTCTTCGAGACTTCTCCAAATGTTTACAGGTTATGTGATGTTTGTCAATTGTTTGTCAATTGTTCATTTGTTTGTCAGGCACCTAATTTGGCACTTTGGATCAATAACCCTTCCAACAGTGCCTGATCTCGGGGATAACACTAAATTCAGCTCGTAACTAAAATAGTCATCCAAATAGAGTGATGTAAATTGTGACTAAACCAGATCCAATTGGTTGTCTTGTTGCAGCTGTCCTAATGATGAGCGCTGCCTCTCGATCACTGGCAGTCGCAATGTAAGGCGAGGCCTGGCGTCAGCTTACAAAAGAAAAGGTAGATTATGTATATACAAGTACTTCCAGCTCATGCCAAAAGGATGAGTAATTGGATGTGGTGCAGTGAAACAATGATGTATGCACAAGTAAGAGAAGGCACACTGATATGGGAAGTTGTGTTCCTCTGTTAGGGCGACACCCACTATCTGCTAGCTAAGACCATGTGGGTTCTCTCTACAAGAAGGGGGTGGGATCCACGCTCATGATGGGGAACTGATGGTTTTGATGTGAGGGGTTATTAATAGGTGAGTTTGTTGAGATAGGCCGTTCACACCACAAGTGTAGGTGGAATACCTAAGAGAACACAACTGGGGTCCCCTAGGCATATATTTAGGGTTTATATACTATGTTACATATATTGTACATTGTTGTTACCGACGCACTCGTACATTCATGTACATATTGATGCATGTGAAATAAAATTCTCACACTATCAAAGTGTAGTGTCATTCGGCATAATGTAGCGTAATTTGACATAATAAAATAAAAATGAAATTTTACTAGGTAATGGGTGGTTTCCTAACAGTGATGAGACTGGCCTTGAAAAGTTCCCCTTCGGCCTCTGGGTCTTGCTCGGATGTGGGTGAAGTGCCTCCGACCTGGTTACCTGTTGAACAATTGGTTGTGAGTCCCCCATCCACTCCAGCAGTGATTGTTCATGGAGGTTGGGCTCCTGGGATCTGTCCTGAAGTCGTTCCAGTAGAGTCAGTTTGCATAGCCGAGGTGCTCCCTTTGGGAGCAACCGATTGTCCAAAGTAAGCCATGTGTGCATCACTCGTCATATGAGGTACGATGTGTAGATTGTAATACAAAAATATCTGAGAGTTACACAGAGTGACGACACTAGAAAGTAGTGAGAAGCAGAGAGGTGAACTCTAAGATGAAAACCCTTACCTAGGAGAGAGTGAGAAGCAGAGAGGTCCTGAAACAGGAGATGTCTCTGCAGCTCAGACTCTTTGCTAGGTATAGGGGGTTAGAGCACATGATGTGGCTCTAACACTATGAAGTTCAAATCGTTGCTGTGTGCGGTGCAAGGATGTCCAAATGTGCATGTGGTGCAGGGTCAACAGAGTGAGCATGCAGTGCTAGAGATGGTGTGCGATGCTCGGCAGTGCCAGAGAGAAAGGGTGTGAGCGTCACCACAATCAGACCTCTCACCATTGGACTTGGGTAAACACACTTTAAACTCAAATTATTACCACAATGCCACTATTCATAATCCTGCTTATGTTCATCTTTGAAAAATGGGAGTTTTAAGCTTCTGAGAAACGTAAGCAAGATTACAAGTGTTGGCTCCAGCCAAGCTGATATTTCCTAAAATGGAAATGCTGATAAATATTGACAATACATGACCACATGACCACAGACTCCATTCAGATGTGGACTTGGGGGTAGAGGGCCAGCACTGCGTGTGGCAAATACTCATCCATTTATTTAAGTTAAAACTGATAAATATAGCAGCAGAGTAATAATAATTGATTATAATAATTTATTTTCTCATATTACAAGTGTAAAAGTTTTATAAGTACATACTTAATGTGGCTGTGCATTACAATCAGCTTCAGTCATGTGATTTTATATAATCACATGACTTCAATTTATTATGCCATTCATTACTCAGACAGAAAGCCAACTACATTTGAATAAGTATTAACCATATAGTCAGAAAAAAAAAGTCATGTGACTTGTTATAGAAATGCTAGCATTGAAAGATTAACATGGAGTTTAATTTATAATTGTAAAATGAAAAATCATGTGCACAGTGGAAGGAAGTCAGGACTTCCAACACTAAGTCGAAACGTGTGAACAAGAATGAGGTATGAATTCAAAAGACTCTAACTACCAAAATGGCGACTGGTGTGATAATGTGATTGTGTATGTGCATGTGATTGTGATGGTGACTAAGATGTGGTTGTAACACCATTACACTCTCCCATGCTTTAAAAAATTAATTCTCTTGTGATTCCCATTTCTCAAGTGCTTCTGCCTCTAACAGCTCAGAGCGCGGAAGCCACAGGTCGTGTTCTGGGTCATATCCAAGTGAGCAGACTAGGTATTGACATCCTTGTCCACGCGGTTGTTCGTCAAGGATTCGATCAACGAAATATTCAGATGAGCCATCCGCCATGACAATTGCACTCGGTGCTGATAATTTTTGGCTGGGGAAGAGCTCATTGTTGTTTTCTATGGCAGGGCATAGGTGTGAGCTGTGGAATGTGGGATGAGCTCGTGATGACGTCGGAAGCTTCAGTTTGTAGGACAAGGATTCGGGAAAGCTCTGCAGGATTTCATATGGTCTGTCAAATCTCGGCATGAATTTTGCCCATCTACCATCTTTGCTTTGCATGTACTCTCTTTGTCGGTGTGCTGTTGCTAGGAAGACTTTGTCACCTGGTCCTAAGGTGGGTTTGTTTGCATGGTCTTTGTTTGCATGATGTGCTTGGCTGATCTTGGTGGCCAGCATGCAGTCTTTGGCCTCCATAACCTGGTGCTCAATGTTTTCCATGATCGCCCATGCTTGTGTATTTTCTGGTGATTCATCGGGTGGTGTAATGATGATATCTGGGATGGTGAGGGAGGAAGGGATGAGGGGAGGAATCGAATGAGGTGACCTTCCTGTCTTTAACATGGATGGTGAGAATCCTGTTGATGCATTGACAGTATTCATGATATTGAATCTAACTTTAGGTAGGGCCCAAACCCAACCCTTTTGGTTGCATTCCACATGGAAGCACAAGCATTGTATAACAGTCTTGTTTGATCGCTCGGAAGAACTGTCAGTCTCTGGATGATATGACGTGGACATTTTATGTTTTATCCCTGTGAGTTTCACTACAGCACCCCAGAATTTCGATATGAATATCTTATCCCGATTGCTGATGATCTCCTTTGGGCAGCCATTTTCACAATACCACTTGTCAAAGAAAATGACTGCAAACTGCTCTGCGGACATGTCAGTGTTGCAGGGCACAATTTGGATGTCCACGCCCAGCCTGTCAGTCATTGTGACTATGGTGTCATACCCATCATCTTTAGGTAGTGGACTGATGAAGTCAATTGCCACTGATTTGAACTGCTTATCAGATACAGGTAATGGATGCAGGGGTCCAGGTGGAAGTGAAGTCCAAGACTTGTTTCATTGGCAATCCATGCATGCAGGGACATATGCATTAAGTAAGTTGTGCCTCATATTTGGCCAATAAAATTCATTTCTGAGTGATAGGTATGATTTGTTGCCTCCAAAGTTGTCGTGAGCAAGATGGAATAGGTCCTCATGCAGTGTTTTATATTTGGGTATTACCAGCCATGACCCAATGAAGAGTAGGCTGTTCTTTATTGAGATTTTTAGCTTCTCATCCAGTACTCCTTTCTTGTGGTCATCCAGGATAGCGCTGCACCAAGTATCTACCTTATAGCCATTCTTGATACTTGCAAGGAATGTCTGGTCACTCTCAATCATGAAAACAGAGGCGACTGGTGTGTGGTGTGGAGTTGTGTTTATGTGGTCTGGTAGTCACGAGAGTGCGTCTGCTACACTGTTCTCTTCTCCTGGGATGTAAGTGATCGTATATTCATATTGGGAGAGGTACTCCATCCAACGCGCTTGACATTTTGACAGGTCTTTTTGATAGTCGAAGTTCTCGAGTGTTCGATGGTCTGTGAAAATTTCAACATGTGAACCAAGTAGATCCACCCGCCACTTTTTCACTGCTCTGATGATCGACAGCATCTCTTGCTTGTGGACTGGGTAATTCAATTCAGCTCCTGATAGTGCTCGGCTTTCGAATGCAACTGGCCTTGCTGTTTCCCAAGTAGGACCAAATGCTAGCATGGCTCCCATGCGCTGCTTGCTTGCATCGCAGGTAACATATATTTCATTGTTCCCTGGATTTTTGTGGTTGATCATGGTTAGGCAGTCCCGGCCAACCACTAGTGCTTTGATTGCGTCAAAGGCGTACTGATGGTGTGCCATCCAAGGCAGAAATGATGTGTTGCATTCTTTATTCATGAGTGGTGTGAGGAGGGTGGTATGTTCTGCTAACTGAGGGAGGAATGCTAAGATGTATCTAACGATGCCAAGGAACTGTTGGACCTGTTTTGCTGTCTTGGGTGTAGGCCACTTCAGAATATGGTCTACCTTACTTGAATCCACTTTGATCCCTCTTTCTGATATGTGATGCCCAAGGAAGTTAATTTCCGTAGTGAAAAGTTTTGATTTCTTTAGTGAGCAATACAGTTTGGCTTTTCTAAGCACTTCCAAGACAAGCGCAACATTTATTTTATGTTCTGCAAGTGACAATGACCATATGATAATGTCGTCCAAATAGACATGGCATATTCGGCCAATTAGGTCTTGTAGTGCTAGCATGACCCAGCATTGATGAGTTGCAGGTGAGTTTCATAGCCCCATGGGCATCACTACCCATTCCCAAAGTCCGAATGGGGTGAGTGTTGCTGTATATTTGATGTGATCCAGATTCATCAGCATTTGGAAAAAGGAGTTTGTCATGTCAATCTTTCCCCACACTTTTCCCTTTTAACAGTCTGCAAGAATGTTGTCTATGTGGGGAAGTGGGTAGTTGTCGGGTATGGTGAGATGGTTAAGATGACGGTAGTCATTCACCCAGTGTGGCAGGACTGACAGATCTGATTTAGGGATGATGAATGATGGCGAAGTATAAGGCGATGATGAAGGACAGATTCGTCCTGCGGCCACATGCTGGTCGATCAGGGTCTTCCATCCTGCATGATATTTTCAAGGGCAAGAGTAAGCCTGTGCTATTGACACAGGTGCCCCGGGTTTGAGTTCGATGTGGTGGTAAACATCTCTCAGGAGAGCAGTTGTATGGGGAATGTCTGAGGGGAAACGGTTCTTGTAGGTATTCTTGAATGTCTTGTCCAGATGTAGTAGGACTGCTTTGCCTGCTAGTTGAGCTAATCTGGATTTTATTGCTGCTACTATATCTGGTGGCCCAAATGAGTGTTGTTTGAAGTCGAAGTGTTCTTCATTTTAGCAAAGAGGTTCATCAGTTCCATGTGTACCAATTTCCTCAACTCTCTTGTATGTTGTTTTCCTTGAGTAATTTCATGCTTTTCTCTCTTGTGCCACTCGTGAGGCATGGTGGTAGGTTTTTGTCTGTTCTTAGTCGGATCAGGGGGATTGAGTAGTTCTGCATCAACAACTATTTTATTGGTAACGAGGAAGTCGAGGCCCAGAATGAGGTCGGTATAAAGGCAAGGACAGATAACCGCATTCAAGAGGCGCGATGTCCAGGTGGAATCAGGGGACTGTAGGTGTAATTTACAATACTCAGTTAAACACAGGCTAGTATCTTTCTCTTTTGCGAATGCACCCAAAACAGTAAGCGGCTTGAATAATGTGCGGCGTTGAAGCCCAAGGATTTCAACAAGTTCTTCAGAGATCAAGACTGGGGCAGATCCATGGTCAATAAGGGTGGACACCGGAGTGGGAGTGCAAGTGAAAGGTGCATCCACACAGCAGGTCCACTGCAAGTGGGCAGGCAAGGAGGTTTTATGGGGAATGTACTCATCACCTTCCTCTGAGCCGAGCTCTCCGTCAGTAAATTCTTCGCTTTCATCGTTGTCTTCAAAAACAAAAACAGCTGCAACTACATTGATGTTCTTCTTCTTTTCATAAGCCACTTTTGCTTTTGCAGCACTTGCTGGCGTGATCTTCTTGCAGGTTTCTGCAGTGAGCTTCTCCTGGTCACAAGCAGGAGAGAAATGGCTGGCATAAAATGTTCGGCACTTATAGCAGCCGAGGTGCACTTTCAGAAGGTCCTTTTCCTCGTGAGTTAGCTTGGGAATGCCCACATAGCTGTCTTTGGTGCTCGGGGAAGCCGTGTTGCCCAGGGTAGAAGTTTGGAGGGCATTGGTGGAGTGAGGGGTGAGGAGCGGTGGGTGCCACTGACATTTTGGAGAGGCGGTCCACCCACTCATCGTTCTTTTCAGTAAGTTTGAGGTCAAGGATGTTTACATGTTCTTTCCAGTCTGCAAAGTCAGCAATAGCATCTAGGATTCCAGTGGTGGCACTGGCAGTGTTAAGTTTGGGGTTGTTGGCATGGTAAGCTCATTCCAGCATTGGCTGCATGCACAGGATGAGATGTAAGCATAGTTTGTCTGCAGCAATATGATATGCCAAGGAGGCACCTCCAAGTTCCGTGTTGGCGGCGACGACCTTATCCACCCAAGTGATGAAACTTGTATTGCCTTGCAAAGCAATCTGGTCTCAAACCAGTGAGCGCTCCCACGTCCAAGGTAGAAACTTCTTCTTCAGCTTGACAACAAAAGCTGGGAAGTCAAGCGCTGTTAAGCATGCTTCTTCTGCATAGACCCAAGTTTGAATTTCTGCTGACTCGAAGTTGTAGATTATTTTGCCAACGCATTCATCTGCAGGTGTTCCTTTGTGAGAAAAGTAGCGTCGGCAGGCGTTCTCAAAGACATGCAGTGTCTCAATTGTTAAACGGCCACTGGAGAGGATGGGGCCACCACTGCCAGACTGTACCACTTTGGCAGCTGCATAAGGAATATTGATGATGGTGGACATTTTCCTGGGTGAATTGTTGGATGAGTCAGAGTCAGTAGTTGGCGGTGGACGTGGGTGAGGTGCAGGGGTGGAATGTAGTGAAGATAAAGGAGACAGTGAGGGTATACGAGTGGTATCGGTGGCTATATGCGTGTTTCAGTGTGCTGATTGGTGTGTGCAAGCACATGTCATCAAGGGTTCTGAGTGCAAGGGCTGTCAAGACAGTTTGCTGGATGTGCTGGGTTATCGATGGACATGAACATTCAAATGTTCAAGTGGCGGTGATGAGTCTACAGTGCGATCAGGATGGCTGTGGGCAGGGTCTGGTGACAGGTTGCAGATGTGGTGACTGGGTAGAGTAAAAGAAGAGTGCTTGTGATTTCGGTCGTCATTTGAGCTTTAAGTACGTTTTCACTCATTGTGACGCAATGATGTGCCTCCCCACTGATGTAGGTGATGTCGCTGGTACTTCTTCCATTGACCCAAAAGGGGTACATCCTGTGCTTCTATACTCAGCAATGTCAGGTTTGAAAGGCAGGGAGCGATCTTTGGTGGTCCTAGTATCTTTTTTGTCAAGGTGGTGATACCTCGGTTCAGGGTCGTCTGAAAATGGGCAAAGGCAGTGGAAAAGGTCTGGAGGTGAGAGATCAAGTCCCTCCTGAATTCGTGTTCAAAAACAAGTGGAAGGAAGTCAGGGACTTCCAATACCAAGTCGAAATGCGTGAACAAGAATGAGGTATGAATTCAAAAGACTCTAACTACCAAAATGGCGACTGGTGTGATAATGTGATTGTGTATGTGCATGTGATCATGATGGTGACTAAGACATGGTTGTAACACTGTTACACACAGCCACAAAAAGACTCACCTGTTTGTGCATATTTTGGAAATTACTCAAGAACAAGAGCACTTAGAAACATTCTGAAACAATATTTGGAATTCTCCCATATAAACCTATTGCCTGGTAAACTTTTTCCCAAAAAGGAAGGTCACATGACTTTCTAAACATGGAAACTATTTAGAAATATATCAAAGATTATTACTTTATAACAATTTTTATGTTTGTTTATAGTAAACAAATAAGGCCAAATATAAACAAATGTATCTGTAATTTTCATCTCTCACATATATCCCATTTCTAAGTCAATTGATTAGCTTTCAACAAAATGCAGGTGATGTATTTAGTAATAACCATGTAGCGCACTGGCAAACGGCGGCAGAGCCCACTACTTTAGCAAGGTGGCACGCATACTTCACTGTTTTTGTTTACTTCGCCCTTTGCTTGCATCTTGGGGTCATGGCCAATCGTCGAATGCCCTTCGACATCAACCAGAAGACATCGAACAACACACTTGAGCGCCTTCTCAATCAACAACGGCAAGTGAAGAAAAATCTCAAGATCAGTTGATGGAAATTGAATGGTCAGAGTCGGACGCCAATGACTCCAACACAGCCAATCCACAATCAAAACACAAAAAGACCTGATCGCTTGTCCTTCGTCCATCTTATCCTTTATCATGATTACTTGTCCTTTCTTTGTCTGATCCTTTATCATTTGTATATATTGTTTTTGTCTCTGTTGTTTGTCGCCTGATCAGTTGTCCTTCATTTGTCTTATCCTTTATCATGATTACTTGTCCTTTCTGTCTGATCCTTTATCATTTGTATATTGTTTTTGTCTCTGTTGTTCATTGCTCACTCCCTCATGCTATCTGTAGTAGCTCATGCTCTCTGTAAAATTATGATGTATATTGTACTACCATGACAAACTCAATCTGTGGATTGCTGACAAAGGGCCAAATAAGTGTCATTTTACATCTCACATGAAAATAAGAGGTTGATCAAGGTCTGAAAAAGGAAAACCGATTGCTTACAGAACGGTCAAGAGACCCATATGAGCCAATCAGAAACTGACATATAAGCATGCACATCGGGCATTCTGAATCTCATTTTTCACTTTCTCCTCTAAAACCCACTACTAAAGTAGAGGGAATATTACCATTTGAGGTTTGATAATACATCATCCAATCTCTCCCAAGTACAACATCAAAATGTAGTTCATCATCAACTTCCAAATACACAACGCAAGTAAAAGATCCAGAACCCATGTTGGTGTTAATGGGAAGTGAGACATTTTCGCCGACAATGTTAAGAGCAGTTGCCAGTGTTTGAGATATCCTAGAACTGGAAAATGAACCATCAAAAGCTGTGGTGACAAGTTTACCAAGAACTCGAGCTTGCGACATCACAATAGACAAACGAAGATGAGAGAAAGTATTCAAGTGACATGACTCTTTGCTGATGAACCACAAAATGCTAACATTCCACTTACAAACAGATCAACCGACCCTGATAAATCGCAAAATTAACGCTCAACAGCATTCCACATTCTGCTTACAAACGGATCAACTGACCCTTCACAACCAATGAGAATCAAAACAGTCACAATTTGTGACTGATTACATACACATGCAAATCGGGTGAACATGGATCTTGCGCATCATCAGACAGTAAAACCCAACTACTAAAGTAGTGGGAATTACTAAATATAGCAATACAATCAGGTCACATGACTAAACAAACAATATTTTTGAAGTCAGCTTGAAAAATGGGTCAGATTGATATATGATATCATTAGTTCATATGCACTTTTGCCTCATAACCAAGTAGCGCACCAGCGAGCCGGCGGCAGAGCCCACTACTTTTGTAGTGCTATCTAGGTCTAATAACGAGAGCACTTATATGTACAATGCAAGATACCTAATATATTATATGCCAAGGCCTGCAAGTCACTTGGAGAAGCTCTATACTGAGTCGAGAAACTATATAACCATCTATATACTGTATATTTACTGTATACCTGACTTTCAGCTTGGGGGGTATACATATATATATATAAATATACAGTAAATAGATAATACAGTTGGAGCCTTAGGTCTGATCATTTGGTACTATTTGGTGTGCCACAGTCTCAACTTGCGTTCTTGCGCCTTTTTCTTCTTCTCAAGTGCCCTCATCAGCTCTCACCACACTCTGCCACATCCACAAACCATGCCCTGACCGGGTCAGGCCCTGGCCGGATGGCAGTTCTGCTGAATAAGCTGATGTTCATGAAAATTGCAAATCATATTGTACATCACACAGAGGTTTTAACATTGTTGGACAATGAACATCACATTAATAAACATGGGTTCAAAGTTCCTTTCATTTGCGGTGCTTGCAACCTTGGAGAAGCCTTGCAGCCCATTTTGGAAGCCATTGCTTTCATCCCCACCAAAGGGGAGGCTGGTACAGGTAATGTCATGTGTTGGGTGACGGCGGTTGTGCCTTTATTGATGACAATGTCTCAATGCCAGTGGTCTTCAGCATTGTTGGTGAAGTCAGGTGAATTTCTTTTGGTGAAAATGAATGGATACTATGGCTAGGGAAGCCTCTTTCCACAAGTAGAATAATGGAATTGTTTTGGCGACAGCAGCTTGCAACACTGGAGAAAGTGGAATTTGAGGATTATTGTAAGGGCAACCTTATGATCAGAGTCCTAAGAACTCGATACTTGCAAGGGAAAACCAAAGATTAGATTCAATAACTATTGAACAAGGAAAAGACCCATACCTTGCAAGGGAAAACCAAAGAGAAAAAATTCTAAGGAGTCCGGTGCAAGGCTGAAGTATATATATGGAAGGCATGCAATGTTCTAAAATACTTGGAGCCCCTTCCATCCTAGCACTAATTCAGATCCAGGGTCATGTTCCCATTTGGGGAGATGGCCATCAATCAGTGATAGTGTCTGCATCAGGCCATGCTTGGTAAGTGGTGTCTGCATCAGGCCATGATTGGTAATGGGCATGTGAAGACATCCTTGATCGTTTCCGCAGGCGCAATGATTGTGCAACTGGTTTGTGCAGGGGTATTGACTGCGAGAATGGTGAGAGTACAATAGGGGCTGATGGATTGACATATCGGAATGTTTGTAGATGGTTGGCGCAAAAGGCGCCTCGTTGTGCAAAAGGTGCTTTGTTGTGCAAATGTTTGCAGGTGTGCGGAAACATTTGCAAATGTGCGCCAACCATTGTAGGGGCTCATAAGGTGTTCCCCTTACATCACCCCCCCTTAAGGCGCAGTGTCCTGATGCACAAAGTTCCATCAGTGCAGATATCGTGGTCAGAATCCCATCTGTCCAAAGGTAAGTGTGTTAACATGTTTTGGGCACTCGGATGAGCCCTGTAGAAGTTCACAATTAGTTTTGTGGCATCGAGATCCTCCTCTGGAATCCATGAATTCTCTTCATGCCCATAACCTCTCCATCTGACCAGATACTGCAACTTCCTACCCTTCATCCTGCTGTCCAGCACCTCATCCACCTCGTACCTCTCCTCTCCTCCTACAATCTCGGGGGGCAGTGGTGGTTTTGCATGGCGACCTTTGATTGGGTCTGTTGGCGCAGGCATGAGCTTGACAATGTGGAACACTGGATGTATTCAAGCCATTGATGGTGGCAGTTGGAGGCGATATGCATGTGAGCCAACAGGACGAATGACTGGGTATGGCCCCAGGAAGCAGTGTGCAAATTTCCTTGTGGGTCTAGTTGTGCTGATATCCGAAGCATCCAGGAAGACCTTTTTGCCAATCGCGAAAATCGGTGTGGGGATTCACTGTTGGTTATAGTACCTCGCCATATCGTCCTTCGATTTGGCAAGGGTGGCACAAGCCTCATCCAATGTCGACTTCATCTGATCTGCAAACTTGTTGACTGCCTCAAGCCTCGAGGGTTGTTGGTTGGGCTCAGAACCCATCCGCAGATGTCTGCCAGTGTCAACAAAGAAGGGGGAGTGCTGGGTGGATGAGTGGACATGGTTATTGTATGCAAATTCGCCCAGAGGGAGCAGAGTGTCCCAATCATTTTGGCGCTCATTCACAAAAATGCGGATGTACTGCTCGAGCTCCTGATTGACTTGCTCGGTCTGCCCATTGGACTGTGGGTGATATGCTGTGGATGCTGAAATGGTGATCCCCAACAAGCAATACAATTTGCACATGAATTGCACTACGAACTGCAGTCCCCGATCCAAGAGCATCGATTTCGGGAGGCCATGAAGCTTCCACACATTCTGCAAGTACAATCGTGCCAATCCCAGCACCGTAACAGTGGTTGTGAGTGGGTATGAAATGGCTGCGCTTGCTCACCAAGTCTACCACCACCATTGTTGCATTGAAGCCATGGGAGTCCAGAAGTTTGGTGATGAAATCAACACTTACCACATCCCAGCAATTTTCGGGGATTGAGAGGGGGTGTAGTTCGCTGAAAGGTCGGCACTTCTGCACCTTCATGTGAAGACACAGATCACAAACCTTACAGTACTGACCGACAAAGTGTGACATGTTTGGCCACCAGTAATTGCACGAGATGAGTTTGAGTGTTTTCCAGTGCCCCACATGTCCACCAATCTTGGAGTCATGATGCTGTTCAGTGATTCTGCATCGTAAGTCTGGTATGAGTGGAACATAAATGTGATCACAAAACCTCCATAATCCATCCTCCTCTGTCCACTCTGAGCTTCACAATGTCTTGCCCTTGGCCCTATCCAACTCCTTCATCACTAGTACCACCACATCTTTGCTCTTTCCATCCTGAACCCCCCTTTTGCACTTCGCGCAAGATATTTTGCTCCACTCCTTCAATCATCACCCCTTTGAGTGCACGAATTGCAAAGAATTCAGGGCGGAGCAGGGTAGTGTTGTAATTATCATCAGTGCCATTCGCATGATTGGCTCATCACAAAAGTGCATCACATTTACCCATACTCTTTCCAGGATGGTGGTGCATGACGAAGTCAAACCACAAAAGATAGAGCGACCAGCGAGCTTGGTCTGTGATTTAGCTTTTTCGCAGTCATGAAGTACTCCAGATTTGTGTGGTCAGTCCAGATCTCTATCTTGTGATGTGCACCTTCAAGGAAATGCCTCCATTCCTCTAATGATCTCATCACTGCTAGCATCTCCTTGTCGTGGATCTCGTAATTTTGTTTGACCGCATTGAGCAATTTTGAGTAGAACATGATAGGGTGCCATTTGAGATTGTCGGCCAATTTCTGCAACAGCACTGAGCTGGTTGCATAGTCTGAGCTGTCTGCCTCCATGCAAAATGCCCTGGCATCATCAGCGAAATGGAGAATAGGGGAGGATGTGACCCACTTCTTGATTTCGTCAAAGGCACCTTGTTCCGAAGGTCCCCATTCCCATTTGTGCTCCTTCTTTGTGAGCTCAAAGAGGGGTTTTGCATGATGTGAAAAGTCTTTGATGAAGTGCCAATAGAAATTTGTGAACCCTAGGAATGACTGTACCTCCTTGCGCATTGTGGGGGTGGGCCATTCGGTGACTCCCACTACCTTGATGGGATCCATATGAATTTTGCCCTCGGATATGATGAGTCCAAGGTATTCAATCATTGTTTGCTCAAACTTGCACTTGTCATGTCACAGAAACAACTTGTGCACATGAAGGCACTCCAGGACAAGGCGTGTAATGTGCTGATGTTCGTCGATCAATTTCATAAAGATGAGGATGTCATCCAGGTAGACACAGACCACTCCTTCCATAATGAGATCCTGAAAAATGTCGTTCATCATTGTTTGGAATGTGGAAGGGGAGTTTGTGAGTCCGAAAAACATCACCAAGGGTTTGAAAACCCCACAATTCGTGCGAAAAGTGGCTTTCCATTCATCACCCCTTTTCATGCACACATTGTTGTACCCCCATCGCACATTGAGTTTTGTAAAGTATTTCATGCCTCGTAGTTGATTTACCAGTTCTGAAATCAGTGGTAGCAGATATTGGTTTTTGATCATGAGGGCATTGAGAGTGCGATAATCTTGTACAAGCTGGAGGGATCCATCCTTCTTCTTGATAAAGAAGATGGGGGATGCCATTGGCGACTTTGAGGGGCAAATGCGGCCAGTGGCTAGGTTCTCCTGGATAAATTTGTCCCTCTTGGCCTGTTTGTTGGGCATGAGGGGGGTAGACCTTGCAGCTAGTGGCTTTTGCACCAGGGATGAGTTCGATCGCATGATCCCATACCTTTTGGTCAGGCAAGCGGTCGAACAAAGACTTTGTGAATAGGTCCTCGAACTCATAGAAGTGTGCAGGGATGGATTTGTGAAAGGACTTTAGTTGCACATTCTTATGGAAGGCCTCTGCTAGCCATTGTGAAATGTTAGACGTGGCGCAAATGAATTCCACTTTGCAGGGAATGGTAGCAACAAAGATGCAATCTCCCTCTTTGACCGAGTTTTTGCTCAAAAGGGGCAGTTCATCATGGTCTTCATCATGGTCATCATTGTTCACCAGTTGTGGAAGGTCTGGGATGTCCTCCATATTGATGTCAGGGGTAGGCATGGGACCTGCACAACAGGTACGAATGCTAGCAATTTCCCAAAAAGTGATTTTGCACTCTTTGTTCATCTTGTTCTGACAGGTGCAGCAGTGATTTGGGCATCGACTCATTTTGACCTCATTAGTCTGCCAGTCCACCTCAGGATTATGCTCACGGAGCCAGGTGAGGCTGAGAATAACATCTTGCTTGCCAATGCCAGTCACCACGAACATTGCACGTTCAGAGTGGTCACAAAATCATAGTAGGACCTCTACAACTTCTGAGATATCACCTGCTTCATTTGCTGAGCCATCGACATTGAACACAGGGATGGGTCGGCTGAGCGCTTTTGTTGCAAGGTGATTTTGTGCAACAAAATCGGAACTGATGAAAAGGCCAGTGGCGCCACAATCAAGTAGCGCCTTGGTCATGTGCACAGTGCCGGTATCAGTGGTTTACAGCGATACTTCAAGCTCAAACGAGTGGGGGCTTGGGGTTGCCACTACAACATAGTGGTTGGGGAGTCGTTTCTCCCATTTAGGGTGCTTATGAAAATGCGAACAAGGATAGGGAGGGGTTAGTACGGCTTGCGCATTGTTTGCAGAGAGATCAGTCGATGAAATAGAATTTGATTCATACACTTCATCTACTGACAACACTGTGAAATGATTTTTCATGGACAATGGTGGTGTACTGCTCACTCATTGTTGCTGCAAAAATCTTCCTTTACTTCTGCAATGGGCTCCTTGTTCCTCTTGTTTGTGTCATTCACATCCAGCGCTGCAAATTCCTCCTGCACAAAATCCTGTCACTCTTTGCCATCCATGTACCAAATGTCAAACCGTCTTGGGCATTTGGGTCGTGCATGACCGGGTTCTCCACAACAAAAGCAGATGAGTGCAGATCTGTCCTTTGGTTTAGTGGGTGCGGAGACACTTTGCACCAAAGGTGTGTATCGCGATGGGGCAGTTGTGTGCAAAATTGAGGGGAGGGGTGCACCATGGTGGGAACAAGCTTGCAGAACATGTTCCCTGGCTGTGAGCTGGTTTCAGATTGTGAGGCCATTTGCGAAGACATGCGAAAAGCCTCATTCGCAATGCGATTTTCATTGCAGATGATAGTGGCATTGTACCAGTGCTTGGGGGTGTTATCCAAAGGTCGTCCAGTGGTGAGACAGGCAACATGGTCTTGGATCTTTGCATTTAGACCTTGTCAGAATTTGAGGACAATATGCGAGCCCTCAAAGTACTGCACTCGCTCTACCAGTTCGTGAAAGTCATCGACGTACTTGTCAATGGTTCATGTACCTTGGAAGTACTTCACAGTCTCAAGCTCAGTCTGCGAAGATTGGATCTTGTTCTTTGGACAGAACTCATTTGCAAATTCATCTGCAAAATTGGAGTAGGAGGTGTAGGGGAGTCTTCCGCTTAGTTGGTAGTTGTGCATGAGACAATCCACAAACTGTGCAGCTCATCCACCCTTCATGAATCAGAGGGCCCACATAACCTGTGCATGCTCATCCGCAAATTGATGAGGAGTGAGGGCAAAATAGAGTGCACACAAATTCAGGAATGCTCGTCCTTGTGAACGATCACCCAAAAAGTCTGCAGGGTTTGCAGGCTTGGGGCAGTAATCTCATGATGATGTTTTGCAATGGATTTCATGAACTACTGGGCCAGGAGACCCTAGGTCTGTGGGGTTGGAGATGCTCAGAAGTACCTGTGGCTCTTCGCAGTCCGCCTCTCATTGCGCAAATACCGCCATAGTCTGTACAAGGCCTGCAATGCTTGCTTCGATGCGCTGGAGGCAGTCCTCATTGTCTGTCTCCATGGGAAGGTTGGTAGTTGTGTAAAGGGGCAGAAGAGTTGAGTGGTGGGATGATAGTGAAGCTCTCCAAAGTTGCAAAGCAGGCGCAAAAATGTGCGAAATTTTCATAAACTGAGTCGCTGGCTGTGGTAACCTACTACCTTCAGTCCACTAAAGAGAGAGTTTTCTTCTGTAAGGGCAACCTTACAATCAGAGTCCTAAGAACTTGATACTTGCAAGGGAAAACCAAAGATTAGATTCAATAACTATTGAACAAGGAAAAGACCCATACCTTGCAAGGGAAAACCAAAGAGAAAACTCTAAGGAGTCTGGTGCAAGGCCAAAGTATATATATGGAAGGCATGCGACATTCTAAAATACTTGGAGCCCCTTCCATCCTAGCACTAATTCAGATCCAGGGTCGTGTTTCCATTTGGGGAGACAGCCATCAATCAGTGATAGTGTCCACATCAGGCCATGCTTGGTAAGTGGTGTCTGCATCAGGCCATGATTGGTAATGGGCGTGTGAAGACATCCTCGATTGTTTCCGCAAAGATGCCTTTTGCTTCCACCGATCTCATCAATAATCATATTCTGACTTCCACTTACTCTTGATGTCTGGCGATGTAGAACTGACTAATTCTGTGTGCATAGGATCAATGCCCATGTTTTTGTATCAAGGATCTGATGAATCAACAGCAAACAGTCCTGCATCTTCGGCATGCATTACACTATCCAGTGTATTAGCATTCATGTTGTTTTTTTCTTTCAGAGTAACAAGTTTCTATGGACTCAAGATGTAGTATGTCAGTGTCATCAATATCTTCCAGGGGGTCGTCATTCACACAATGAATTCCACCAGTCACTTCTGGTGCTGTCCAAAATTGTCCTCTTCATGCACGATGTCAAGAAAAGTGATTATCGTGACTATCTTTACACTCATGCAAAAGTTACATGTTGTCCATTATACTACTAGTTTGCAGAGAACAATGTGAGCTGTGTTGAAATGCTATAAAGGCATCCTGCCATGACTGACCATGAACACGTAGATCAAATGCAGTCCGCCAAGGTTTGAAAAGCAGAAGCATCAGTCCACAATATTTGGTGTATGATTCTGATTGATCTCATCGGGGAATGGAACCTACCAGTACAGGAATACAATGCAATAGCGGGTGTCAAATTTTTAGCATATGAGAATGATATTGATCATGTACTGGTGCAAATTTGCATGTAGGCCTTGTTTTCTCCATAGAGATAAGAATCTCACCAATGTCATTGATTCCAATACAGGGTTTGTCTGTATGCTGGAGTGCTCTGACCTTTTCAGTCTGAGCACAAAAGTCCCACAGCATCAAATCATTGAATAATTGTCCTCAATATCTGTAATCTGTCAGTTGAGAAGGATGGGCCACCATATTATCATCTTCATTCACAGAAATGGCCACCTCATCATAGTCAATGGAATCTTGTTGCCCATCAGATTCATTGGTGTTATGAAGTTTGGCAGCCTCTTGGTTGTCTGTTGTTTCATCTGATGGAGTAGAATTCTTGTGCTTGTTTTCATAACATTCAGGACTTGGGTCTTCACTGTTAATATGAGCCTCACAATTTGTCCAGAAAAGACAACTGAATTCATGACTTGGGAAGTGGTTGTTAAGACTATAGGTCTTAACTCAGCCTGATCATAATTGGGTTCTGTTCGGGACTTGGTGCTTCCTAAGTCAACATGGCTATCCATACTCAGATGGTTTCTGAGTAGACCGTTGGTTCATGTATCACAGTTGGAGGCTTTCCAACTGTCGAGTTCAAGTTATCACAGCTAGGGGCTTCCTAAGCTGTCGAGTGTTCTGGTTGAGTCTAAGACCCTTGTTTGAATTAGGTCAAGCTAAGGAATACAGGCAGTATTACTGTAGCTTATATATGGTTCAGAGATGTCTATCGTCCAATCGGAATACGAGATCCTTGTCAAGTAATAGTAGAAAGAACAATAGAACAATAAGCCTCATGCCTAGCATGAGGCGTCCGATGTCACAGAGTGCTGTGGCGCAGCGTGTCAAGGAACAATAGAAGATAAGCCTCATGCCAAGCATGAGGCATCCGATGTCAAGGGATGCTGCGGTGCAGCATGTCAAATGGTGGGAGTCAGGCATCAAAGCATCTCCTGTCAGAATGAGTCAAGTCGAATGCAAAGGGAAAATGAAGTACCTGGTCTTGCCAGCATATGTCCGGTCATCCTGATAACAAAATCATAACAGTGGTCCTCATGATCAAGCAAGTATGAAACTATCTGTTGAGCAGACAACTCTTGCTGTGATATCATTGCATGAGCACATTTTTGGAGGACATGTTTCACTCAAACATTTAGCGCATCATCAGTTGGATTGTATTCACCTAATTTTCGAACTGCCAATTCTAAAGCTGCATAAGCAACGTGAGCTTTTAGCTGTGACTTTGAAATGTAATCGGTGATATAGTACAGAATTGCCTTTGCAGATTCACCAGAGCCTATGAACTGAATATCCATATTGCACCAAATTGTAGCAAGAATTGTCTCATTAAAATTATTCACCATTCCATCCAAGCATTTCAGGTCAATTTCACCAGTTTCTGGATCCACTTCACTGTGTGCAAGAAAAGTAGCTTTGTCTAAATCAAATTGGCATTCCTTGGGTTCTGGAGGCCCTGACCAATACTTGCAACATGTTTTTTTGTGAACATGTCACTGGCATTGTTCTGCAAGGTGGTGAAGGTCTTTTTTACATTCTTGCAAAGAAGATGGTGAGTCCAGTCCCCTATTCATTCCTCAGATAGAACGCGGATGATAGCTACAAGCAGGCATGGACAATGTTGGATCATCGTCATTGGGAACGGAAGTAGAAATGGTGTCTTCCATAAAGTTCAGCAAGCAAGTTTTGAAATCTTCATCGGAAAGAACTCAATGTTTGATCTCATCTGGATTCAGACCTCCTTCAACCCAAATAACCATATGACAATGCAGAGTGGGCTTCAACACAACCATAATAGCCTTTTACAACTCCCAATATGCTGCCTTCCAAATTCTCAGTGCTGTGATCATAGCCAAGCAAAGAGTGGATGAAAGCCTTCATATAGATATTGAAGAATTTGGCAGCAACAACAGGGTTCTTAGCAACAAACAGAGCTTGCTCCCAGTAATCTGGAACTTGCTCAGGCAATAAATGATCAATGTCAATTTCATATCCAGCAAGAAATTTGACCAATGGATTATAGACATCAGCAGGATTAATCATTAAATAGAAAGTAGGCATGCCTAGCTCAGTTATCATTGCTCAAATCTCATTTTGCATCTCAACATGAGCAGCAGAGGAACTGGGAACATGATTGTTAATCACTTGGACTTCTTGCATCAATTTTAGAACTTGTCATTCCTCATTGTCATAGGCATTTTTCAAGTCTCCTTGAATGACTCTTTGAAGTACTCAATGAATAGCATCAGGGGAAGCAATGGCAAAAGTATTTGCAGCTGACAAAAATTGTTTACGCTTTATTTTCAGGCTCATATGCAGTAGAAGAGTGCGGCATTGCAAAATGTTGAAGGCTATAAATAAAAACGAGGGATGCTCTTGAAAGCGACAATCAGAAAGATGCAGCATGTGCTTCACTTGACACTTTAGAGAAATGGCCTCCTTCTAATATTGATCCTCAAAACCTCCGAGTCCATAGGGAAACAAAGTGGGATATAACTTTGGAAACAACTTTGGATTGACAAACTCATTATCTGGTGTAGGATCATGAGGAATTTTTATATACCCACCTTTGTTTTTTTCAATATTCTGCAGTGCAGCTGCTCGAAGTTCATTAGAGGATGCATGACCGTCAACATCCAAAATTACTAGCTTTTGAAATGCAATGTCTGCATCTGAAGGGATGGGCTGTTGATCATCAGCACTAGCATCATACCAAGAAGTTACAGCATCACCATTCTGGGTAGGCAATACATGCTCAATGTGGAATGGCAAAATGCCATGATCTGGCAAGCTGTCCAATGCTTGATGATCAATATTGATATTGGAATAGAGAGGATTATGTGCCTTTAACCATATCAACGCATGTCGCACTTTATTCACTTGTGCTGCTAATGGCTTCGCTTTTTTATGCAACCACTCTGCTGAAGGAGGAGAAGATCTGATGAAGATCACACAGACATGAGCCATGATTTCTTCCACTGAAGGAGGAAGCACTGTTGCAACATGCTGAGGCCGTTGAGGATATATTATAATATTTCCATGAAGCCCATGTTGATTCTGAGGGAACATCGACTCGGAATCCTGTTCTGACAGTTGAATAATCCATGATTTTTCTCAACAGAGAGCAATCATAGATTCTTCGATAGATGTCAACCCTTCAAGTTCCTTCAGAACAGGTCCTAGAAATGTCCAGTTTGCCAAACTGAGGGCAGGCATCTTATGCTTCTCAATAGCATTCAGACATGAGCAGCACAGATTGAGTTCATAATCAGACCCATCAGACAAATGAGGCCACACTCCCAATGGATCAACCAAGATATCTTTCAGTACACCAGTTGTATACGGCATCGGAGGAGAAATAACATTGATGGATAACCAAGTTGCACTTCTGTTTTCCCCAGAACTGAGATCAGAAACATAATCTGGATGTTGGAGACAGTTGAGATCCATGGACTCTGTCAAAATCCAGTTACAATCAGAGGCTAAGCATGATTCTGCGCAAGCTGCACAGACACATTCCCAAAGTGTATCACTAGAGGTCTCTGTTTGAAACAGTTGTGAGATTTTGTTCTTGAGAGTGGAAGGTATCTGCTGAGGCCAAGTATTTTGTATTTGAGATCGTTTGGGTGTATCAGGATTGAGCGTGCATGAATTCACGGTGTGCATTGATGAACCTTTACCTTTACAAAGTTGGCCAATATATGAAGTGAGGCATCTGCACAAAATGTTTAGGGTAGCTTGGTGATCATGAGCAATGTTTAAACTGTCAAGCAACCGGCAAAGTGGCCGTCACTGAATTTTATTTACCAAATTTGATAAGAAAAAGATCCAGAGATCATCCTGATTATTAAGATCTTTGGGACTTTTGAGCTGAAGCTGAGCACACCCAGGAGGAATTGAACAATGACTTTGTGTGCATGCACCATGAGAAATGTGGTGAATTATATGATTTTTAACATTGTCCAGAGTTCCACAAGGTGAAATGCTGTGAGCAGCAGCAAGTGCCAATGCTTTGGGCTTTGCTAAGGATTCAAATCCATGAAATGTGCTTTTAATACTGTAAGTAGTAGTTGAAATCAGCATTTGTTGGTGAACATTCAACCAATTTAGCAATTGGGCATGCTGGGATTCGCCAGATTGATATCCAAGGCCCTGGCAGATAATTTGGAGGAGCCAAAGGGGGGCATTGACGAGGGCATCACTTATCACCAATGCAGAATTGTTAACACCAATAGTATCCACTACAGCGCAGCAACCAACAGTGGAACTGAATGCACAAAGACCATTCACAATATGATGAATCAGAACCAACCGAGAAGACTGCAAAGTAGCTGAGTTGACTATAATCCCATGAGAATTAGCTAACTGTTTGCAGTCAGATACAGATGTGTAAAGAGGAGAACAAGGATTCAATAAGATGCGCTTAACCAATTCAAGATTACGTGATTGACAGAAGATTGAAATTTTGTAATATCATTTTTGTTCATAATATTATCAGAGTTATTGTTAGGGAGTGCCATATGTTCTAATTGACAAACAAACAGGTTAGTGATTATCGCCTGGATTAGAAACAAGTGGCACACCAATTTCCATGTGACCACTCCTCTGGGACAGCAAGCCTTTTGCTATCAAGTACTCTCGATAATAAGCAGACCAATTTGCCCCAAGAACAAGATCAGCTGGCAAATGCTCCACAATGACCAAATCAACAAGACAAGTAACAGCTCCCTGCCCAAGATCAGCATTAATGGGCACTGAGATGCAATCACCATGGCGATCAACAGATTCCACCAAAGATTGTGAAATGCAAGAAACTTCAGATGATGTGTCGACCACAAAAGCAGTAGGTTGACCAAGAATGATAGCAGTCATAGCAATAAAGGACAAAATGGTTGATAGCGCTCGCATCGAGCAAGATGAAACAGCAAACTAAAATTAACCAATGACTAAGCTGACTGTACTGCCAGCTGATCATCCTCGACCAATCACAACTTGACTTGGTCACATTGACATGAAACCGGGCTGAAAAGTGCGTAGTCCACAGGACACTAAAACCCACTACTTAAAAGTAGTGGGAATTCCTATTTTGGAAATACTTTGCCGTGGTCTAAATTATGAATCAATGAAACAAGTCACTAAGTTCTGGAATGATAAAGAACAAGTCTTACTTCATGAGGACTCATAACTAAACCCACGCGCTATCTTCACAATGTTACCTACTGTCTTCAAAACCCTGGCATAGCACCTGGCCCAACCATAATGCCATCTTCTATTGCAGTGAGTTTTCTAAGCTTCGTTTGACCTGTGCTCACAACTGCACAGTCAATTAGAACAAAATTTTCTTGCTTAGATGCCACCAGCTTTATCAGTCGAATACAAAGAAACATACATGTGGTGGAGTTCCTCCTGCAGAGTGGCATCCCCCCATCGAATTATTTGATGTTTTGGAGAGGCCTGTCAAACTCCCCCCACCTATACCCAGACAGCCCAATGAGCCAATGATTTATTTTATTCATGAATTGTGACAATATGAGATCCAGCATAGTGACAATGGCAACATTCTCAAACACATTTCATTCACCTCACCAATTGTGACGTGTGAGCTAGTTCTGAATTGAAGGGTAGGTGATTCTCATTGAATGTACATTCACTAAATTCACTTTGCTGATATATTTATATAGTGACCATCTAAGTAGTTCTCCTGTGTGCCACACCTGATAATCCCACAAACGCCTCTTGTTAGAGGTGGAATAGGGTATGCCATCCCCCTCTAATAAGAGTAAGTTAAGCTTGTACACACCTCCTTCAAGAAACCTTCGTTAGTGTAGGGAAACACTTAGCATTTCCTTTATCATCTACAGGACATGCTGAACAATTGTTTGGCATCACCATCATCAATTGCCCTAGCACTGGCACATCATCAATCATCAATCATCTGATGCCGCAAGTCATGCTCATATCCCTGCTCATCACCGCTGCCCTCCCGCCCATCACCTGGACCACATTGAGTGAGTTTTGCTCTGATGCCTCTTGTTTTTAGCCAGACCTCTCTGTAACATAACTGTGTATCATTTCTGAGCCTCCACACCCCTGGCCTGCTATCTCATATAGGCTAAATCTGAAGGATACCGGTTCTGCTCACTGTGTGTCTCGAGCTCAATGTGCAGTCATACCAGTATATAATGCATAGTACTAGGTGCTAAGGATCACAGTAGTGCAAGGTCACATTGAACACAGGGTAGCTCTAACTAATTGTCTCCTCCCTTGCTCTCATTGCTGTCCACGGTAAACTCCTTGCTCTTAGCAGCAGGGGGGAGCTTCCTCACAGCGGCCATTGTGGTGCCTAATGCTCTCTTGCGCTTCTTCTTAGGTGGCTCCTTGTGAGCCTCCTCCCCATTCTTGTTGCCTTCCTGCTCTCCTGCTGTGCCACCCTCATCACTCCACGCATGCTTTCTAGTTACCTTTCTCGACTCTCCTACACCATTTTTCTTTGCCCGTACCTTCCCCTTATCTGACCTTTCCTTCCTCTTCTTGACAACTGTCTTGCCAGCAGCTTCCTTTGCTGCAAGCTTCTCAGCATAAACAGCCTGCTGCCAATGCGACTGTACAATCCACTTGCATTCGCCAACCTTGAGCGCCTGGCGCAGTCTTCGTATCTCATCAATGGTCCTGATTTCCAAAGGGTTAGCAAACTTGATACCAGTAGGCCACCCAAGAAGTTCCACCTTATACTTGCTGATGATGTCACGGTCATACTTCATGTACAACATGCTAATGTTCTTGATGTTCAGAATTCTGCCTGTGGGTGCATTAGGATCTGTGCTAAGGGACACATTGTCATGACTTACAAAGACCTTCAGCTATGAGGCAGGTGCAATCAGTCCTCACTGTTCGCAGGTTTTCCTGCACACCGCCAGCTGTATGATAATTAGTGTTAATCCTCATAACAACGTTTGAAGCCTAAGACATACCTTTGGTGCAGGCACAAGCCCACTGCTCAAACTGCATGAGAAATTCCATGGGCTCCAGTTTCAGTACCTCGGAAATGAAGGCGATGGCATTATTGGAGTCGGCCCAGGCTGGGAGCATGCTGTCATGGATATGGGTGCGAGTAAAGAATGCCAATGCACACATACCCGTGTGCTCTGAAAGGTCTGTGAGCTGCAGGAAGGTTAGAAGGTAGCCCATAGACTTAAGTACGACAGCTCATGGAATACATACCTCTTCAGATATCCTAGCGACAGTTCCTCTGCAATCCATCGCAGCTGCTGCGTTAGATGCACGTTGTAGCCATGGGAGTAGCACACATAGCAGAGTCCATAGCAGAGCCGTGCCAGAGTCCGGCATTCCCCTTAGTGGTCACATGACATTGTAGATAGAGATGCGTGTGTGCAGATAGGAATTCATCTTTGCTTGTCCACGTCCGTTCTGACTCGCGTCTATTAGTAGACGCGAGCCCTGTCCGAACCATCTCGTCTAGTAGTAGACGAGACCCTGAGAGACCACACGACTCCATCTGGTGACAACTGGTTGATTCGACTCTGCGCATTCAGTCATGGCTCCATACCGTCGTGCTTACAACTTTACTGGTGAACCAGGTGCCACCGAAGACCCAGCCAACTGGCTAGCAGCTCTTGAGACCAACATTTACCAATCCAATACCAATCGAGAGAAGGTTGACCTCTTTGCTAGCAAGCTTTTTTGGGGCTCTCCCGCAAAGAAATGGTTCAACAAGCTCCCAAACGAAGGTCACAGACAATGGGATATTGTTAAACAGGAATTTGAGTCAAAGTGGTGTAACAAGATGGATACCAATACTCCTGACCTTGGCACAGTCCCAATGCCTTTCCCTGCCCTCATTGCACTACTTTCCACTGATGTCCCTAGCATTAAACCCATTCCCTCCATTGCTAGCACCCTCCCACCACCAACCAGGCCATCTACACCCACCGTCATAACAGTACATACAGAACATCCAGCTATAACTACAACACACAACTACTACACTGAGGAAGAAGTTCACAACCTACTAACGACTGCCCGACTCAAAGGGTATGAAGAAGGATTTGAGGAAGGTCGAGAAGTGGGAAGAACAGAGACAGAGAAGTTGAGGAACAACAAAACGGCCATCTGCATCCACACGAGCACCCAAACAATGGACAACTACACCATCGACTCAAGCACCCAGGCCACCACCTCCACTGCCAATGCCGTTATGCAAACGGCACTCAACGATGAGCCGCCATGTCTACTGAATGATGTGGGGACATCTATGGAGCATCCTAGCACCTGTGAAACAGCCATACAGGCCAACAATGGCCCTCAGCCACCAGCACCTTGGAAACGGCATCATTCGCTGCCAGCCCAACCCACAGCACTCCAACAGACTCCCCAGCTCCATTTTCCACACCCTGAGCCGCCTGTTGCCACCGCCATGTCATCGTTGACAATGGCTACCACTACCGCTTCCCCCACTTCAAACCAGCCCCAAAGACTTTGGAAACAATGCCACACCCTGCCTAGTCGATATACAGCCCTACTGCAGCCTCTACAGCCCCTTGTCTCGCATCCAGAACTGGCCGTTGCCACCACCACATCATTTTCAACAACAGCAACAAATTTGGCTGCAACCACCCCCACAACGACAACCTGGGCGATGTCTGGCACTCAGACGACTGCTAGCACCCCAGAGATCCATCGTCAGGCCCTAAACGACGTACATAAATGGTCTATAGCCCAACAAAGGACATTATGCAAGGATGAACAAATGTGCTCATCAAAACATGTCGTTTACTCAATGGAATGACCCTGTTCCCCCCTGAACCCCAAACAAAGGTCCAGGAAGCCGTCTACAGCCCCCAGCTCACCCCAGCTCGATCCCCAGCCCCTCGTCTTGAGCCCTGAGCCCCTCTGTTCCACTGCCATGTCACTGACGACGTCGATGGCAACCGCTGCTGCAACCACCTGCAAAACAATGAATAGAGCTCTGTCTAGCCACCAGACGACTGCTAACACTCGGGGGATCCATAATGGGTCTGTAAACAACGTACACAGGCTGACTACGGCCCAGAAAATGGAACCACACTCATCTGAACATGTAGTACACTCGACGGAACCACCCCACCAGCCTCAGCATCCTCAACGATGGTCCAGGAAGTCGTTTACACCACCCAGTACTGCCCAGTTCACTCCCCAGACCCCTGTTGAACAGTTCAAACCATGCCATGCCCATGCCACATCATCATTGATGACAGCCAAACCTTCTGCTCTGCCCCACTTGGGACCACGAGCCACAGCTCAGAAATGATGAAACACACTACCAGAACCTTCAGAGCACCCCCAGACCCTGCCCCAATGACCCTGCCCACCCCAGAACCCCTACAAACGAGCCGTTTCACCCCCTCTCCAGTGGTACACCCCACCTGCATCACCAACGATGCCATCTGTGCCTGTGAATGCTCCCTGTCCGCCCCTCACACCCAGCTCACCCCAGTTCAGCCCTAGACAAGCTGTTTTGCCATCTACTGTGTGTTTCAACTGGGCAGAGGATGCCAAATCCCTCTCTATTTCTCCACCTGCTACACCCACATCCCCACGAGATCTTTCTGGTCTTCGTTCGAACCTCCCAGGCCCATTTCGATCCTTATGCAGGCGTGTTTGACGACGAACCCTGCCGAATATTTTTTCAGCATCCCAAATATTTTCTCCACCAGCTCTTTCATCTTTCATCCAGCCTCAAGCCTTCATCACCCGTCGTCACCCATCTGGTATTGGCCCTGGAAAACCCATCATCACTGTCCCTCTCAGAACTACCCCAACACCAGCTCCTGTACTGAACCTTGACTGGGATCAAGACCCCCGTCTTGTCAACTTGAGTCAGGCCCTCCATGCTTTGGGATGGACCCCACCATGATGAGCCTTTTTCATTTTATTTTATTTCTACTGCATATATCATTACTAGATCTTGAGACATCATTTTCTTTGTTTCCTTTTGTTTAGAGTTTAGAGGCAACGTAGACATTACCATTGTGGAGAGGGGCACATGTAGCCGTGGCGGCAGTACCTGTAGCACAGTCCAGCATACCCCGTAGTGGCATCAGACCCCTGAGTTGAGACCACAATCAACCCTGGCTGTTGACTGACATCGGCTATATTCAGACCCCGACTCATGTATATATACCAGAGCTGAGTCCTGATTTTATTTTATTTCCACTTCTATCATCCCACACTCCCATGATCACTGACATACCTGACACAAACACCTCTTCTCGAAGATGGTTCTGGGGAGGGTTTGCGCTCTTCCTTTTTCTGTGGGTTATAGTGGCCATTGGCACTGTAACCATGTGGACTTTACAGGCCCATCAATTATCATCGACAGCCTTTCATGATGCCGAACGTGATGGACTACCTAGCCTCATTGACCCGGAGCTGGTCAGAGCTGTCGCCGAGCATCTCCAACACCAACCATCCAGTTCCCACCTAGTGCCTACCTGAGGCCAAGCAACTCAATTCCTGACCTTGACAACTCTCGACCACCACCACTCAAAATTGAACCACCACACCAAACAAGGTTTTAGAATGATACCAGTGACCCTAAACAACATTTCTGTGTCGGGCCTTAGGGGGAGCGATTGTCATGGACATGCCTCCTGAGGTACATGGGCCAAGGTGAGGGTAAGGCATTGGTGCCTTGTACATACATATGCATCTCTTCATTCTCTGAGTTGAGATCGCAACGAGGGTGTTGCTATTTGGAGGAGGGGCACATGTAGCCGTGGCAGTAGTGCACATAGCGGAGTCCGTAGCAGAGCCATGCCAGAGTCCGGCATTCCCCTTAGTGGTCATGTGACATTGTAGATAGAGATGTGTGTGTGCAGATAGGAATTCATCTTTGCTTGTCCGTGTCCATTCCGACTCGTGTCTAGTAGTAGATGCAAGCCCTGTCCGAACCATCTCGTCTAGTAGTAGATGAGACCCTGAGAGACCGCACGACTCCAATGTGCTCCCAACTTCTTTGTATCATGATGTGCCTGTAGGTCATTGATATATTCCTGCTTTTGAGACTTTGACAGGTTGTTCATGGAGGCATTGTCGTCGACTAGGTGCTGGATTTCGGCGAGTGTCAGGCGGTCACCTTGTCTGTGATCTCAGAAATAGAGTATGTTTGCTACGTTAGCACCAAGGACAACCCAAGGGATTTAGGTATATGCTAACCTTCATTCATCTCGAGACCCTTTGCATGAACCAATGCATTATGAAGCGACAGTGCACACATGTTTTGGTAGTTGCTTTGATTGGTGAGCAACTGCTTCATATTCGACTCTGACTTGTGGAACTTCTTGGCTAGCCGCAAAATTTCTGTGTCACAATGATCGAAGAACTGAGTAGTTTCGATCTTGAGAGCATTAGCCATTTCCTTGTTCAATTCATGTCTTGCATTTGCAGTAATTGTTTCAGCATTAGTACGTTTGGCATGATGGCAAACATGAGTAGGAATTATGTCCTTGGTGGGGTTGTGAGAAGCAAAGGAAGAGCCATCCAGCTGTGTTGAAGCAACCTCAATATGACTAGTACGTTCAACAACATCCGCCATAGCAGTAGCTGGCACTAGAGAAACAACCAGAATTATGTGTTACAAAGTAAAAAAAAAATTGGCAAACATCGGAGCCTAGACTCGTAACCATCTGTTGCGACATTGTCAGTGCCAATATGACAGACAAGGTCACCAGTGTAATCGGAGCCGAGGAATTCAAAGTTTGAACAGACTAATTAATGGCAACTGATGGATGTTTATCAGAAGAAGTGTTGAATGTTCCCACAGTCATATTGGTTGTAACTTGTATTGTTGATAATGCCAACAATGTCATTGTACGATTTGTACCACTTGTCCTTCTACTTCTACCATCTACTTACTAGTACACAGTTCTCATTGTCAAAAGGTATGTTGCACTTTAAATTTCACTCCAGATCCTTGCCTGACCCATTTTCTGAAGAATTTCACAGATGCAGGGCAGAAGATGTGAGTGATATGTCCTCATAACCCTCACGCTGATACTCTGTTTGCAAAGCCCCATCTTCAATGAGGGATCTCATCACCATTCATGAGATTGACTTGGAAGATGTTGTTGTCCAACCTGCCAACCTCGAAGATATTGATTTAGATGTGTTTAGCCACATATTCCTGTCGGATGTCAGCAGGGATGAGGAAGCGGAAGATGCTATTTTTGCCTGCACTGATGAGGAATGCCTACATGGTACTACAGTTGATCCTCCAGGTCCCACCAGCAGAGGGAATTGGGCCTGGGTTGTGTTCAATGGGAGGGTATGTGGGGTGTTCGAAACTTGGTAAGTATTTTGCAGTACATTGTATATCCTATGCTTAACGAGTTGTATGGTAGGGCTGCGACAGGTGCACAAGTCAATGGCTTTCTGAACTTGCTTCAGAGAGGGTACAAGACAGTCAAGGATACGCAAGCAGCATGGTTGCATGCATGCGCAAAAAATTCCATTGGCCCTCCTCACACCTCAGAAACTGTTTGTCTTGCTTCTCCTCATACCTTGTGAACTGTTCATCTTGCTTCTCCCCTCCCTCCTAACCATTCGACACCCACACCTTCCCTTGCTGATAACATGTCATGCTCTGGAGCTCTGTCCTCAATCCACACCCACGAGAGTGCTCCAGCTAGCAGCACTTCCCCACTGCTGCAGGAGTTACATAGTCCATCACTTGGGCAGGCCATGCCAGCTGCCCCTGCTCGGTCTGGAGTTTTCCAACCTCTACTGTCCATATCTAGCTCACCAAGGCCCATCCTCTGTGCTCGCCACAACCACTCGATTCCCCCAATTATGCTGAATGATGAAACTGCATACTAGGTTGTAACTGGCAGCGCAAACCCTGGTGTCTACTGCAGCAGGTAAGTTACCCATCTGCTTGTGTTACTAATACATATTAAAACATTTATAACCAGGGCAGCAGCATCGGTAGCTTTGGGATCTGGAGGCCCTCGCTGCCTCATCAAAGCAGGTAGTCGTGGAGAAGCAGAGCGAGTGTTCACGCAAAAATACATGAGAGGTGATATTGTCAAGATATATACCAAGTAAATCACATCGTGTACTTGGTTCTCACTTTTACTGGACTCTACTGTAATGTCTGTCATATGATTGTAAATCTGCTTGATGTAATAACATGTCTACTGTGTACTCGTGTGCTATGTCCCCCCTCAAGTTCCAGTGCTCACCTCTCTTGCCAGCCAAAAATCATGCCAGATCATACTCACAATTGAACTCAAAAGTCTGCCTAACTCATTAAGCTACAGAGAGTCTTATAAAGGATGGGACTAGACCAACCAGAAGTCTATGAATAAAATATAGTTGTCTACTTAACTTAAGGTGCATTGGAGAAGTGATGGTGCTTGCGTGGTTATTGGCACAATCATGTTTCACTGGTGAGTCAAGAAGTCTATGAATAAAATATGTTTGGATGGTGCTTGGTAATACACTGACATGACATGTTTCACTGGCAAGAAGTCTATGAATAAAATATAGTTGCAGTGCTTGTGTGGTTATGCAATCACTGGCATGATCATGTTTCACTAGTGAGTCAAGAAGTCTACGAATAAAATATATTTGTTACTTAAGGTGCATTGGAGAAGTAGACAGTGCTTAGTGATACACTGACACGACATGTTTCAGTAGCAAGAAGTCTATGAATAAAATACAGTAGCAGTGCTTGTGTAGTTATGCAATCATTAGCATGATCATGTTTCACTAGTGAGTCAAGAAGTCTACAAATAAAATATATTTGTTACTTAAGGTGCACTGGCATTGGAGAAGTGGACGGTGCTTGGTGATACACTGACACAACATGTTTCACTGGCAAGAAGTCTATGAATAAAATACAGTAGCAGTGCTTGCGTGGTTATGCAATTACTGGCACAATCATGATCATGCAGCGATTATGTTTCACAAGCAGTACTTGCATATATCATCATCAATTGCACTGGCAAGTACTTATGAACTGACAAACTTTGAGTTGTCAGTATTGTTGTGCTCTTCCCTTTATAGTTCTGTACACTATTACTACAAATACACAACTGAATATTTTTATGCAACTCGCAGTATTCTATGTAGTAAGTATATCCAAGTCATGGCAAATACCTGAGTTTACTTTCATGTAAGTCTCACCATTGAAGTCTTTCACTTCTCTGCTGCTTGTCAAAGACATCCTATGATAATTCGACAGAGAAGTAAAAAAAACTATCAAAACACGCTAGAACGGCGTGTTCATTAGGAGCGTGGTCTAGTCACATGATAAGTCACAACCAAATCAATGAGTGATGCTCAAGTTCATGTTATGGGAAGCAGAAGAGGCTCCTCTTCATCGCGATGTGTCCATATCATTTACTCCAAAAATACAAAGAAGGGTCGCATCAATGTAGCGAAGACTTTAAATCTCAAGGGTATTCAGGATTTCAGGGCCCAGGCAGACAGAGATCTACGGTTGAAGGTTGCAGGTGAGTATTTGTTATCATGATAATTTTTGTCCAATGCTGAGCTCTGCAGGTATGACCGAAGAGGATCTTGCAGCCTATAATATAGCCCACAACATACCTGAAGATGAAGATGGCTATGTCACAGACTCCGGATTAATGGACATCAACAATGTCCTCGACAGAAATGCATCGCTGGATCTCAGTCATACAGGGGGCAAATTCCAGCAAATAATGGAGGAAGAGCTCCATCACCAAACCTGGTATGTACACTTTTTCCTATATAATTCAAGTTGCTCACCTGGTGTTTCTCATTCACCAGACGTCACCGCTCCGATCCACAAACTCGCAGGAACTGCACCAACCTGCACAACGATGGATTCAAATGTCAACTTCAGGGTATTGTGGATGCTTACATCATCTGGCAAGAGACAATTGAAGAGGAGGGGTTGGACGCTGGGGTTCCTGTGGTCTCAGAGGAGTTACTTCAGGGTGTATTAAGCATCTGGGTTGTAGATGTCTTTTGTAAGTGCTCTGATCACCTTTCTCCAGGCAGCTGATAACAGTGGCAATAGCAACATACCAGATGGATGCTCAGTTAGCATCAGAAAATCAAGGTGTTGCTGCTGCATTAGTTTGACAGGGCCTGATGCCGTGCGCACCCTTTTCCCCAATGTTGACTTTCACAACTCAATTGCTTGAGCTGTATCAGAACTCACACCTCCGGTGTCCCCACCTCGCCATTCAGCCCTTTGTGAAGGGTTTGTGTGATCTCCACGGCATTCCATTCTGACCATATCTTAGCCAACAGTTCTCGATTGCCTATGACCTATACCTGTCGATACGTGATGATGTTCAGCAACGTGTGGATGTCGTCCTGGACCACAACTCACCCCAGTGGCAGCTTCATCATGCATGCCCTGCCTGCACCTACAGCTACAAGGTGAGAACAAACTAATCTTCAAAATGCTCATGACCATGGATGGTAACAATTCCCTGAAGCATATCCTGTGACAAGTGCTGGGTACTCCTGTGGAAGGAGAACCAGATTCTGAAGGACCACAACTTGGAGAGTCCAAAGAATGGCCTGACTCAAGGAAGGTTGGCGGTGATTATCTCCTTTCTAGGGAGCAGGTTGACAAGTGGGCAAAAACTATTATTGAGGAAGTATTATGTGTGGGCTCTGTGTTACAATTTTCCTTGTAACTCATGGAACCCAACCGACCTGACTGACCCGATGATCCCCTCCAGACAGGAGGCACTACCTGATTCATGCCTAGGGCATGTTCTTGACACCAGACACACGCACGATGCATGCCGACTGCATGCATTCAATCCCCTTCCTGTGGAAGGCACCCTTGACGCATGGTGACTCCATGCACCCAAACCCATTCCCATACATGCTGTGATATGACAGCCCTTTGACATGAGGTCCATGATGTCAGACTCTCACAATTGACATGCTAGGCATGAGGCTTATCTCTTATTGTTCCCTGACATGCTGCACTGCAGCACTCCATGACATCGGACACCTCATGCAAGGCATGAGGCTTAATGTTTCTATTCTTACCTAATACACATCTACCTTTCTGATTGGACAATAAGGACCTCCCTCTTAGTATAAGTACTGCAACTTGTAGTAGGGATGTCCTTAGTTTAAATCTAGGCAATCTACAGCCTTAACTTGCAAACTCGTAAACTTACTCGAAACCACTAAGGAAGCCCCTTAGTGCATGAACCTGAACGACTCTATGCAGAAGGCCTGCTAGAGTGCACTATCCATCCTATGTCGGATGCTCCGAGTAAGACTAGTGCCAAACGACTCGTCAAGGAAGCACCTCATCGAACGACATTGACTAGATCGAGTGGTTGAGGCTTTGCCCTTAACATAAGATCTAAACTATCTGCTAGCCCACCTACCTAGGTGTAGGCAATACATCTCAAAACACACCACAATGACCTGGGTCTAGCCAAACCCCAGACCAACCACCAAGAGAAGCAGAACCACAGCCAGGTTCATCTTGGTACCGATACAACGGAAGACTAGTCCATTACTCGACCCCAGCACAGCATTGGTTCTACAGATCAACTGACAGACAAAAAGGAGATTTCCTCACCGATGAAGACTTTGAACAACCACACACACACACACCCGAAACATCCATCCACTTCCTAACAGATGAAACCAACAACCTCTATAATGAGATGTCTGAACCTGCCACAACCACACCAATGACGTCGGCAAAGGACATTTGAATCCAATCACCCACAGACTTCTCAGGAGAGCAGACCAAGACCACCAAGTTCCTGCAGGAGATAGACCTGTACCTATGAATCAACAACCAGGTCTATGACATGAACGATAAGATCATCTTCACACTGTCCTTCATAAATGGAGGGACAGCAGCCACCTGGGTGCAGGCATTCATCAACCAACACCAATCCGAGGGATTTGGAGAATACACAGACTTCAGACAGAAGGTCTTAGAGGCCTTCTCACCAATCGATGATGCCGGAATGGCAAAGACAGAGATTAAAGATCTCAAACAAGGTTCAGGGAACCTCGAAGAATATGTGGCAAATTTCTGCATCCTGAAAGACAGGACGGGAATCACTGAAGATGCAGCCATGATCAAGTACTTCATGGATGGACTGCACCCCAAATTACTGAAGAGGGTACACACAATGGAGATGGTACCCAACACTCTCAAAGGCTGGATAAAGGCAGCTTCAAAATACGAAGGCCAATGGAAACGGGCCATGGCAATCCTGGGAAAGACCAGGCAGAACCAAAAGACAAAAGAAATGATGAAGAAAGGACAGCCCTCTCTTGACATCAACTGACTGACAAACCAAGAATGCGTGGAACATCTCCGAAAGGGATTGTGTTTCATCTGTCACCAACCAGGACACCGATCGTCTGACCACAAGGATGGGAAGAGCCCCACCCAGACAGGATCAGCACCCCCTCCTTACCGAAACCGCTTCACCCAGAAAAAGACTGGGGTGGACACCTACCAGAAGATCTGCACAATGCTGGATAAACTAGATGAAGAAGAGAAAGAACGAGCCCTCAACCTCATGAAGGAATCAGGTTTTTAGAACAGTGGCCTGATACGACACCAGTCACCGCTGAAGTCTCTGTAGGATCTGTACTCTTAGCTACCATGAATAGACAATCTATGCACCTGTCTATTTGGGTAGCTGAGTCAGACAACAGGAAAGACGTCGCAACGAATGCACTCCTTGACTCTGGAGCAGGAGGAGTCTTTATCGACTCGAACTTTGTTGAACGAGAAGGGATCAGAACATATCCCTTAGGCTGTACCATCTGGGCCACAAACATAGATGGAACCCCAAATAAGCAGGGAACGATCACAAGATATGTGAAGGGGAGGCTCCATATCAATGGAAGGAACTACCCAATGGAATACCTAGTCACTGGACTGGGCAAGGAATCGGTAATCCTGGGCCTGTCGTGGCTGCAGGAGGTAAACCCGATCATCAACTGGAAAAAGGGAACTCTTGAGTTCCGAGACGAAGAACGACGGGCTCAAATCCAACGAATCTTGGAGAAGACAAGAAGAGCTGAATGGGCCCTCCTGAACACCCTAAACCTCCCCAGGGTCAACACTGAAAGGGAGGCACCCAATGACAGAATGGCACAAATTCAACATGTCATAGCCAAGACAAGACAGAGGCTCTCTGAGGAGAAAGAGAGGAGCCTTGCCCGAGCCAGATTGGCTGTGGCAAAAACTAGAGAAAGACTCTCCAAAGAGAAGGAGAGAAACCTTGCCCAAGCACGACTGGCCGTGGCAAAGACAAAGGAAAGACTTTCCGAAAAGAAAGCAAAAGAACTGAATTTGGTCCAGAAAGCCATTGTGAAAACCAAGACCAGGGTACTCCTAAAGAAGAGAGGAACCTTGAAGCAGTGAGATGCGCCATCGCCAAGACCCGAGAGAACCAGAAGAAAGAACAACTGGAGAAGGGCAAATACAATGAACGCGACAGGACACAATGAATCTTGCAAAAGATGAAAGAACTGCTAACCTCCACAGGGGAGGGAAGCACTGGCAAAAGAGACTCAAAAATGACACCATGAAACAGGACAAATGACCCTCAACAAGGGACTACCCCGACCCACAATATTAGGACCCCAGATCATGGTACCATCAACACAGAAGTACCTGTGCCCAAGGAGACTCCCCCTCAGGTAAAGGTCGAAGAAGTACCAGATGAGGAACTACTGGCAGACACCGGCATGGAAATATGAGGAACAGGAGAAACCTATGAACAAGATGCAACAGACCTCCTGATTGCATGCATACAAGGAGAACCAGTCATTGGCATATTCGAACCACCAGAAGAACCACCCCTGACCAAGGAACACTGAGGACCCACCCATACATACATACAGAAAATGAACACGATCTCCAGGATTATGAAAGCCAAGGACTCCCCACAATATATATTCTCAAAGAGCGCATGGATCAGAGCAAAGACATCCATTTCCCAGTGACTCATGCATGAACAAGATGAGGGGAGGGAGGCCAGCAAACAGACCCTGGATGACCTACTACCACCAGAATACCAGAAATACAGACAGGTATTTGAGAAAGCCGATTCCTGGAATCAAGACCGTGGGATCATGCGATCAACTTAAACGAAGGCTTTGTACCAAAGGATTGCAAAGTCTACCCATTGACACCGAAGGAACAAGAGAAACTCAATGAGTTTCTAGATGAAAACCTAGAGAAAGGATACATCTGACCATCGAAATCACCCATGGCATCCCCATTCTTCTTCGTGTTGAAGAAGGACTCTGATGCTCTCTGACCTTGCCAAGACTATCACTATCTGAACAAAGGAACGATCCAAAACAACTACCCCCTGCCACTGATCAGAGACCTCTTGGACAAGCTGAAGGGAGCAAAATTTTTCACAAAACTTGATATTTGATGGGGATATCATAACATACAGATAAAGAAAGGAGACAAGTGGAAGGCAGCATTCAAGACTAACCGAGGGCTATTCAAGCCAATGGTGATGTTCTTTGGGCTGTGCAACTCACTGGCAACATTCCAGGCCATGATGAACAATCTCTTCTGAGACATGTTAGATGAAGGATGGCTTGTCATCTATATGGACGACATCCTGATCTTCTCAAAGACGGAAGAAGAACACTGGATAAGGACTGAAAGGGTCCTTCAATGACTATGATGATGCGATCTCTACCTAAAAATGGAGAAGTGCAAGTTCAATGTGCAAGAAGTCGACTTCTTGGGCATGATCATCAGGCCCAATGAACTTGCAATGGACAACACGAAGCTGGCTGGGATCAAGGACTGGCCCATGCCAAGGACAGTGAAGGATGTAAGATCCTTCCTAGGATTCAGAAACTTCTATTGAAGATTCATTGGACACTTCACGGATCTGGCCAGACCGCTGAATGATTTGACAAAGAAGAACCAGAAATTCGAATGGACAAATGACTGCCAGCAGTCATTTGATGCCCTGAAAAGGAAGTTCAATGAAGCCCCAGTACTGCTGATGCCAGACACAACAAAACCATTTGTGGTGGAATCTGATGCCTCAAAATTTGTGACAGGCACAGTACTCAGACAACAGGATGCCAACAGAGACTGGCACCCATGCAGATACATCTCACATTCTTTCAATGAAGCAGAAAGAAATTACGAGATATACGACAGGGAACTACTGGGAGTAATCCGAGTGCTGGAAACATGGAGACACTACCTACAGGGGATGCCATTCCCTGTGACGGTACTATCCAATCACAAGAACCTGATGTACTTCCATCAGGCACAGAAACTGAACCGACGACAGGCTAGATGGAGCATCTACCTGTCACAATTTGACCTGAAGCTACAACATGTACCAGGATCACAGATGGTACAATCTGATGCCCTATCAAGGAGAGCAGATCATATAGCTGAAGAAGACACTGATAATGAGGACAAGACCATCCTCATGGATGAATTATTCATGAAATGCTGAGCTCCAGGGAGTCCTGGTCTCAGCAATAATGAAGGATGACCTCGTAAATGATGCCTTACGAGCCCTGAAGAACAATGGAACTCCCCCAATCAAGTCTGCATTGGAGGACTGGAAATTCGAAGACAGCCTGCTCTTTTTCAAAGACAGATGCTACATGCCACAGGACAGAACCCTCCGCTGAATGATCATACAGAAATACCATGATAGCATCACAACAGGGCACCCTGGATAATGGCAAACAATTGAACTGATCCGACAAGACTACTGGTGGCCAGGAATGGCCAACTTCATAAAGAAGTATGTCGAAGGCTGCACAAAGTGCCAGCAAATGAAGATCAACACACACCCGATGACCCCACCACCGACACCGATATCATCTGATGCCAGCAGACCATTTGAGCTGGTAACAACAGATTTCATTATGGACCTGCCCGTAATAAACGGATTTGACTCAATCATGGTCATGGTAGACCATGGTCTTATGAAGGGGGTAATTTTTATCCCTTGTGCAAAGACGATCGACACACTTGGCACCGCAGACCTTTACCTGCGCCATGTATACACAAGATTTGGACTCCCTGGAAGAATCATCTCAGACAGAGACCCTCAATTTGTGTCCAAACTCTTCCGAGAACTCAGACAACTGCTCGGGATCAAGCTATCCATGAGCACCACTTATCACCCCCAGACCAACAGAGAAATGGAGCGAATAAACCAAGAGCTAGAGGTTTACCTCCGCATGTTCTGTTCAAACAAACCCAAAGATTGGGAGCATTATCTCCCAATGGCAGAATTCACACACAACCAGAAGATGCACTCCGCAGTAAAACATTCACTGTTTTACTTGATGATGGGATATCAACCACGTGCTATCCCCACCCCTTATGAAAATATGAATGTGCCGGCTGCTGAACAGAGAATCCAAGAACTTCTCTCTGCGAGAAGGGAAGCTCTTGCCACACACGAACTGGCCAGACAGGCTATGGCTGCCCGAATGAAAGGGCGATACAAACCATTCAAAGTTGGAGAACAAGTATGGCTCGACTCCAAGAACCTGAAGATTGGCTACCCAACAAGAAAATTGGCACCAAAACGAGAAGGGCCCTTCATGATTGAAGACACCTTGTCAAGAACGACATACCAATTGAAACTGCTGCCGAGATGGAAGATCCACCTGGTATTCCATGTGGCTTTACTCATGCGATACCATGAGAACAACACTCATGGATGAAACTTCCTGACTCCACCACCCGACCTCATGGAAGGAGAAAACAAATACGAAGTGGAAGCGATCATCACACACAAGAAGCATGGCAAGACACGCCGTTACCTCGTGAAATGGGTTGACTACCCGACATCCGAAAACACATGGGAACCCGAATCGAACTTGAAAAATGCCCCCAAAATCCTGATGGCATATAAGAAGAGGTACCACCTCTAACAAAAACCCAAAAACCCCCCCCTTTCCCACTATGACACTCCCAAAAAGATGCCTGCTGAATGATGATTCACCTGAGAATACCTACAAAACCGATTGAACACTGATGCCCTTTGCATTCACCTCGCCCATGACCCACCAAAGTACCATCTTGCCAGGATGTGCTTCTACTACACGAGCACAATCAAACAGATGGAATGAAATCTAGAAGAAGCGATGAACAATGCAGACGCCCTAGGGATTGAACAAACGATCCAGGAGATGATTGCACCCTGGTCAGACAGACCAAGAATAGCTGAGGAGAGACCTCACACCCCCTTAGATCGACACAGATGACCACTGACCTTGCTCTCGCCATTCAGTGAGCAGAACGACAGAGATGAATGATGAACTCCCTCTGGAGACTCCTCCCATTCTATGAAGAACCCGAAGATTGTGCCTAGGGCACCCAAAATAATTGATCTAACCACCCCTGAACCCGAACCGAAGACCACCCAACCGCCTTGGTCCCCTCCACACATGAGACATGCCAGATGTTTCATCTGCCAACAGATAGGCCACTTTGGCCTGATTTGCCAGCAATACATTTGCAAGTACTGCAAACAATGAGGCCCTGGACATTATAGGATGAATTGCCTGGAGAAACCTTGGAAAGATTGAGAGACTGATCAAAGAGAAGCCGAGCACAGACAGCGGCTCTTCTTTGACTCAGGATATGATGATTTTGATAATGACGCAATGGGAAACATGATGGGAGAACCATATGGAAGGATTTAAGAGGCAGAGCTCAAGACGATGGCATGACAAGACAGACCCATGCTCACAGGAATTATGATCCTTGCCATTGTCGTTGGCACAACCCTGGCTGCAGCGGCAGCCCTGACCTTCGCATTTTGCCTCTACATCATCTTCCAAACAGGACCTGAACCCCCAATTACAGACATTGAATTCTCCATCCTGCAACGCCCCTCACTGAACCCCCCTTCCAATGACACCACTGACTCCTTGACACCACTGCCTAGGGCAGCATGAACTAGAAGAACCCAATCATGGCCCGAGTTCAGACATGAATTATTCCTCCACCGCACCCCTCAACCCTCAATCCCAACCCACCCACATATCCAGACCGTACCCGATCAGACCGCGGAGGAGAGACAAAGATTTAGGTTGAAGTGTGGAACTTTCAACCATAGCGGGGGGGTAATGTTACAATTTTCCTTGTAACTCATGGAACCTGACCAACCCAACTGACCCAATGATCCCCTCCAGACAGGAGGCACTACCTGATTCATGCCTAGGGCATGTCCTTGACACCAGACACACGCACGACGCATGCCGACTGCATGCATTTGATCCCCTTCCTGTGGAAGGCACCCTTGATGCATGGTGACTCCATGCACCCGAACCCATTCCCATACATGCTGTGATATGACAGCCCTTTGACATGAGGTCCATGACATTGGACTCTCATGATTGACATCGGATCCTTGACATCGGACACCTCATGCTAGGCATGAGGCTTATCTCTTATTGTTCCCTGACATGCTGCACCGCAGCACTCCATGACATCGGATGCCTCATGCAAGGCATGAGGCTTATTGTTTCTATTCTTACCTGATACACATCTACCTTTCCGATTGGACAATAAGGACCTCCCTCTTAGTATAAGTACTGCAACTTGTAGTAGGGATGTCCTTAGTTTAGATCTAGGCAATCTACAGCCTTAACTTGCAAACTCGTAGACTTACTCGAAACCACTAAGGAAGCCCCTTAGTGCATGAACCTGAATGACTCTATGCAGAAGGCCTGCTAGAGTGCACTATCCATCTTATGTCGGATGCTCTGAGTAAGACTAGTGCTGAACGACTCGTTGAGGAAGCACCTCGTCGAACGACATCAACTAGATCGAGTGGTTGAGGCTTTGCCCTTAACACTCTGTGTGTATACCTCCCATTTCTAATCTGTGACTATTATTTACTCATGCTAGAGGAACAGGAGGACGTCAAAGAAAACCCTTGCACAAAATGCTGGACAAACATGATTAACAAAATTACTGTGAGAATGTGGGGCATCTTTGACGAGACGGGCATATTCCTGGCTCTGTGTCGACATGGGTTCATTTTAGTGGTGGTGGATATGGTCCAGAGCGGCAAGCTGTATGTCATTTCCCTATTCCTTGTAATGCCTGTTGACAACAGATACAGTGCAAAGTACCCATTAGCTGTAGTGGAAGTGCTTCTAGAGGCATTCGGCACCAGCATTGGGGGTGGATACGACATTGGGTGCAAGTTCAGGATAACGCTCAACCATAGTGAATTAGGATCATGCGCGCGAGCATTGGACTATAAGGCCCTGGTTGGTTCATTCCATGGACATGCCCATAATCACCTTTGTCAGCTCTCCTTCCTTGCAACCTACATCAAAGGAATGGGACTGGAGGATTTGGAGGGCTGTGAGCAATTCTTCTCGAAATCCAATGCCCTTGCTTCTTCTCTTCATTATGCTAGTGTATTCCACCAACAGCAGAAGATAATTGAGTTTATGAAGCATGTGGACAACTTTGAGACCTACCTGAACCTCAGTGAGCCCCCTGTTTCTAATTGTGCTTCGTGTTGCTGATCACCAACAGGTGAGTTTCTTGTGTATAACTACAAGCAGGCCCTTGATGTCCTGAAGGGGGAGTCTACTCTCAAACACACCATGGCTGATCTCAACATCTCTGATGCAAGGGTCTTTGCAGACTGGTTAGAGGAGGAGCAGGTCTACTTAAAGGGGTTGTCAGCAGAGCCGATTTGCGAGATGCAAGAAATGGAGTATTATCAGAAGCTCGTGAATCTACAGGCAAGCGAGTAAGTATTTCACACACTGTGCTACACACCTGAGCTAATAAATTCAGGGTGAAGCTCAATGAGGCATGGGACATCTGGCAAAACCTAACCCCTGCAAACCCTGTGCCCTCCCCATCAGCTACGTCGCTGGAAACAAAATGCCATCATGCCCTCAAAATCTGAGACAAGGACCTCCAAGTCATTCAAGACTTGGAGACGAAGCTTGGTGTTGATGTGAGATGGGTCCCAGATCATCCAGAGTGGGGAGCAGCAGCGCTCATGGTGGGGAAACACCACTACCAGCAATGTTTGGATGACCTGGAGGGTCTGATCATTTCGCGGATGTTTGAGCTGATGAAAATGAATATGTCTCGAACTGGTGTGTCTTGTTCATATATACATGCTCTGTGAATTAATACACTTGGCTATATAGGATCCAAGCTTAGGAAACATATTGCCATGGCACTGTGAGCCCATTCTCAAGCCATCTGCAATGCTCTCGACCGCTATAACACAGCTGCCTCTGCCACCTCTCCCCCCCAGCCTAATCTGTCTTGGAACGATGTGGTTGAGTATGCTTTCCTTGCTGACTTTGACCTTCTGTGGGAAAATCGCCAGGATGTTCGTGATTGCCCCTGGACAAAGCCAGCCTTTTGTGTAGTGATAGACCAGTATTACAAGCTCAAGCATGCACGCAAGGAGATTCAGCACCTCAACATAGAAATACCACGACTGATTACATATATACAGGATGAGGATAGGTTCCTCTGCTCCAAGGTAGCCGAGGTGATGGAGGTAAACAGTGGTCTAGCGTGGCAGGTGGAAAAGCACAGGTTGCAATGGGGCCGCTTCGATGACCAGCACATGCGTTGATTCAGGAAGCTTGCTTCCCTTCCTGGGTTTATGGGGAGCCTTCAGCCTGGGGTTAGCATAGCATCAGGTAGAGATGCATCGGATGCGATGGAGGTTGATGCAGCTGCATACACTGATCATGTGGATCTCAACATTGGTGGTGAGGGGGAGGAGGAGGAGGAGGATGATCAGCAAGAAGAGGACATCAGTGCTGTGGTCTCGGCCCTCCTTTGCCTCACTTTAGACAAGCCTGATGTTGAGTAGTGTGGGGGCACATCTTTGGTGCTATGTAAACAATATCATTGCTATATTAGATTGTGGCTATAGGTATAAGGGCAACCTAAGCCTCTAGCAAAGGGAAATCCAAAGTTAAAATTATGCTACATAGTACAGGGATTGGGGGCGCACCTAGCAAAGGGAAATCCAAAGAGAAAACTCTAAGGATCCCCTTGCTGATGCCCAGTATATGTGAAGACGACAAAAATCAAATATAACCTAAAAATAGAAAAAGGCGGAGATAGGCGGATCAAGGCCGCCGAATGACATCATACCAAGGGGTATGTGTCGGAAGGGGTACTCCGCCTCTAAATATAAAAGTGTCAACATGTACAAACATGATAGCAAGGGAAAATTAGTAATAAAATCTGGAAAAATCATAGAAAATGAAGAATAGAAGGAAATGAGGTGGGGAAAAATATAGGACGAACATAAAAAATAGGAAAAACACACAGGGCACCCCCCTAGTCCCCTTACATCACCCCCTCTCTAAGATGCATCGCCCCGATGCATTCGAAACCGTATACGACCAAAGTCCGTGACTTGAATGCGACGCGGTGCAGCAGTGTGCCGTCGGTGGAATTCCTTGATTAACCGAGGGGCATTTACGTCAGACTCTTTGACCCATGAGTTCTCCTCATACCCATAACCCTTCCAATGTACCAAATACTGGAGTTTTCCTCGACGCAAATGGCTGTCCAAGATTGACTCAACTTCATATTGGGGTTCTCCCTTGATCACTGTAGGTGGTGGTGGTGGGTGTGAATGGCGTCCCGGGAACGGATCTGGGGGAGCTGGAAGCAATTTGATGACATGGAAGATGGGATGGAGTCTGGACATGGAGGCTGGGAGGCGTAGACGATAGGCATGTGTTCCAATGCACTTGACAATGGGGAAAGGTCCCAAGAAGCGATGAGCAAGTTTCTTGGATGGACGTGTAGTGGAGATGTCACTGGAGTCAAGATAAACTCGATCACCAACCTTGTACTGAGGGGTTGGGGAGTGCCGTTGGTTGTAAAATCGCGCCATGTCGTCCTTCGCCTTTGCTAAGGCTGCCCTTGCCTCCTCCAAGCTATCCCTCATGCATTCTGTGAACTCATTCACTGTCTCGATGTGTGAGGGAGTTTGGCGAGGTTCAAATCCCATGCGTGGATGTCGTCCAGTGTCTAAGAGGAAAGGGGTCTGTTGAGTGGAAGCATGGACATGGTTGTTGTATCTGAACTCGGCCAAAGGAAGGAGATCATCCCAATCATCCTGGCATTCATTGACAAAGAGGCGGATGTACTGCTCCAGTTCCTGGTTGACTCACTCCGTCTGGCCATCAGTTTGTGGGTGATAAGCAGTTGAAGCGAGGAGTTTGATCCCCAGGAGTCGGTACAGCTCACGAGTGAACTCTGCCATGAACTGAGGGCCACGATCCAAGAGGAAGGCACCAGGAAGTCCATGTAATTTCCACACATGGTGGAGGTAGAGTTGAGCAGCACCTAGGGCACTGACAGTGGTGTGAGTGGGAATGAAGTGAGCGCGTTTTCCCACTGAGTCAACTGTGCACATCACCGCATCAAACCCGTTTGACTCTGGCAATTCCACCACAAAGTCGACGCTGACGACATCCCAACGACTCTCTGGAACAGGAAGAGGGTGTAGCTCACCAATAGGCTTGCGACGAGGAACCTTGGTGCATAAGCAAAGGTCACAAGTGCGACAATACTGACCAATGAGCCGCGACATTTGTGGCCACCAATAGTTCCGTGAGGTGAGCTCCAAGGTCTTCCAGCATCCGGGGTGGCCAGCAATCTGTGAGTCATGGTGTTGGGATATGATGCGCCGGTGAAGGTCTGGGTCATTGGGAACATAGATGTGATCCCTGAAATACAACAAGTCCTCCTTTTCAGCCCACTCTGCTGCACGTAAGGAAAGGGTCGATCCCTTCCTCAGTTCTTTAACAGCTCAGGCAACAACATCCTCATGTAAACCGCTACGGTTTGCGCGATGAATGTCACGTAGAATGTCCTGCTCCTCGCCCTGGGGTGCGATGCCTTCCAGTGCCCAAATGGTGAACAGGTCTGGCTGCAACAGCACAATGTTTTGGTTGTCACCGCTGCCATCCCCATGGTCTGCACATCGGGATAGGGCATCGGTCTTCCCCCTGCTGCGACCCGGACGGTGGTGTAAGGAGAAGTCGAATCTAGATAGATACAGGGACCAACGAGCTTGACGACGGTTCAATTTCTTGGCCGTCATGAAGTACTCAAGGTTCTTGTGATCCGTCCAAATTTCCACCTTGTGTTGGGCACCCTCGAGGAAGTGTCGCCACTCCTCAAGCGCACGCATTATCGCCAACATCTCCTTGTCATGGATCTTGTAGTTTCTCTCTACAGCACTAAGGCTTTTGGAGTAGAACGCAACAGGATGCCACTTCTGGTCCTCCGGAGACTGCTGAGACAACACGGCACCCGTCGCAAAGTCAGAACTGTCGGCTTCTACACGAAAAGGACGCGAATCGTCAGCAAAGGTAAGGATCGGAGCGGAAGTGACCATCTCCTTAAGCTTTTCGAATGCCTCCTGTTGTGCATTATCCCACCTCCATGCCTCCTTTCCTGTCAAGTCGAACAGTGGTCGTGCATGATGTGAGAAATCCTTGATAAAACGCTGATAGAAATTGATGAAGCCCAGGAAAGACTGCACCTCCTTCTTGTTCGTGGGCGTTGGCCAAGCTGTGACCCCGTTTACCTTGATAGGATCCATCTCCACTTGACCCTCCGAGATAATCAGGCCGAGGTACTCAATCTTGGTCCTTTCGAACTCACATTTGTCCTGATGAAGGTAGAGTTTGTACCGTCGAAGTCGCTCTAGGACGAGGCGCATGATGCGACGGTGTTCTTCAACCGTGCGAGTGAAGATGAGGATGTTGTCGAGATAGATGCAGACAACGCCTTCGAGGATGAGGTCATGGAAGATGTCGTTCATCATGGTCTGAAAGGTGGCAGGGCTATTAGTAAGGCCAAAGAACATGACAAGCGGTTCAAAAAGACCACGGTTGGTACGAAAGGCTGCCTTCCACTCATCTCCCTCCTTTATCCTCACATTATTATAGCCCCAACGGACATCAAGCTTGGTGAAGTATCGGGCTCCATGGAGCTGGTTTATGAGTTTGGAGATGAGGGGTAGTGGGTAGCGATTTTTGACCATGATGTTGTTGAGCCTTCTGTAGTCTTGAACCGGTCGAAGTGAGCCATCCTTCTTCTTGACAAAGAAAAAGGGAGAGGCCATGGGTGACTTCGATGGTCGAATACATCCAGAGGCCAGGTGCTCGTCAATGAACTGGTCAAGCTGCCATTGTTCTTCCGGAGAGAGAGGATAGACCTTGCAGGATGAAGGGGTTGCGCCGGGGGTGAGTTCGATCGCGTGATCCCATGGCTTATGCACAGGAAGAGAGTCGAATGACTCCTTGGAGAACACGTCTTCAAACTCATGGAGATGAGGGAGTAAGGAGTTAGTAGAGGATTTAGCAGCATTGTTTTTGTGGAAGGCCTCGGCGAGGCATTGGGATATGTTCGATGTGGCACACACCTCATGCGATGAGCGAATCGCAGTGTAGAAGATCCAATCACCCTCCTCCACTTCCTCTGGGTCCTCATCATCATCATCCAAGTCCGGCATTAGATCAGGAACCCCTTCCAATTCCACTTCAGGTATAGGCAGGGGTCCAGCACGACACTTCTGAGTTCGTCGTATTGCTGCCTTCTGTCCACAATGTTCTTGCCTGGCTTCTGTGAAACACGTCCGACAGCGGGATGGACATCGGCTCATGGTAACCTCCCCGGTGCGCCAGTCGACCTCTGGGTTATGGTCTCGAAGCCATGGATATCCCAAAATCACCTTCTGCTTTCCTAATTGAGTGACAGCAAAAAGGGCACGCTCACTATGATCTTTGTAACGGAGAACCAGGTCTGCAACCTCTCGGATGGCACCAGCTTCATTTGGGGATCCATCCACGTTATATACAGGTATCGGACGTGAGAGTGAGCGAGTATTTAGACGATGTTGTTGTACCAGATGGGAATCAATGAAGAGACCAGTCGCACCAGAGTCCAGGAGCGCAGAGACACTGAGTATCTGTCCAGTGTCGGTCGTCTGCAGTTCGATGGCTAGGTTTAAGGAATGTGCAGAGGGAGTGGATGCCACAATATACTTGCGTGGTAGTTTACGCTCCCATGATTTAATTTTGGGACGTGGAGTAGAAGGAGAGATGGGGAGAGCAGGTACATCTTTAGCCAACTTCGAAGGGTCAGAGAGGGGAGCAGTCACAGAAATGGATTCATTCTCCGGGGATTCAACTGACAAGACTTCAAAGCGGTTATGGACAGGCAGTGAGGGCGTACGATTCACTCGCTGCGAATAGGAAAATCCTGCTCCTCTACAACTTCCAACTTAATCTCCTCTGCAACTTGATCCTTTGCTTCCTCAACATCTACAAGCGCCAACAAATCTTGCAGGAGTTCGTCTCGTCCCTCGGGGGTGAGCATGCGGATATCCTGACAATGGGGACGCGCTCCAGCCCTGTGTCCAGGTTCCCCACAACGGTAGCAGAGATCCAACTTACGTGCATGGCTGCGGGCTGCATCAACATCCATTGGTACTGGGACATTGATGGCTGGTGTGGGAGTTTGACGAGTAGGAATGGGGTTAGGGTGGGGGAGGCTTCGATTGAAGGTGTAGGGTGTATGAGTGGTAGTTGGAGCATGGAATGCAGCATTAAACGCCGCATTTGTGAGTTGGTTCTCGTCACAGAGTGAAGCAGCTTCATACCAAGCAAGGATATCATCGTCCGCTGGGCGCCCTTCCAACATCTGTGCAATCTGGTCCTGAATTTCTCGGTTGAGCCCCCATCGGAACTTCACCACCACTGGTAACCCACTCCCATATCCTGCCATGTCCACCAAATCCTTGAACTCATCGATATAGTTGTCCACGGATCAACATCCCTGGTGGTAAGTGGATGACTCAAGTCGTGTCACTGCTCGGTGGCATTCATTGAGGGGGCAGAAGTGGCATACGAACTCAGCTCAAAAGTCACCCCAAGTGGAGAAAGGTAGAGAACCGAGTTCTTTAGTTTGATGTAGGATATGGTCCACATAGAGATAGGCGCGTTCAGATTTCATGTATGTGAAGGCCCAATAAATTTTTGCAGCCTCATTGACGAATTGATGCGACTGGAGACTAATGTATAACTCACAGGAATTAAGGAATGCATGTCCCTGCGCACGTGCACCATTAAATTCGGTGGGGGGGGACGGTTTGATCTGGGCACGTTCCTTAGTGGACGTGTTTGGCAAAACGTCGTTGTTGGGTGCGCTTGGAGTCGTGAAGGGGGAACTATTAGTCGTAGGGTTAGCCTGGAGGGTCCTAACGAAGGTTTCAATCGTAGATTTAAGCGAGTCGATTTGCACGCGCATTCCGGAAACGTCGCTTTCAAGCGCGTCGAAGCATTCTGATGCGTCCATGTCGCTAGGGAGCGCGTTTGGCGAAAATGGCGGCGTAATAAAGGCGAGAGTATCTGGAACGGTGTGTAGGGACTCTGTGGAGCTTTGGGAAGTGTCATCCAGTCCGTACCTGCCTATCTTGGGCAGCGCATTCGTGATTTTCGGGCCTTAGGGGAGAGTTTTCTACTATAAGGGCAACCTAAGCCTCTAGCAAAGGGAAATCCGAAGTTAAAATTATGCTACATAATACAGGGATTGGGGGCGCACCTAGCAAAGGGAAATCCGAAGAGAAAACTCTAAGGATCCCCTTGCTGATGCCCAGTATATGTGAAGACGACAAAAATCAAATATAACCTAAAAATAGAAAAAGGCGGAGATAGGCGGATCAAGGCCGCCGAATGACATCATACCAAGGGGTATGTGTCGGAAGGGGTACTCCGCCTCTAAATATAAAAGTGTCAACATGTACAAACATGATAGCAAGGGAAAATTAGTAATAAAATCTGGAAAAATCATAGAAAATGAAGAATAGAAGGAAATGAGGTGGGGAAAAATATAGGATGAACATAAAAAATAGGAAAAACACACAGGGCACCCCCCTAGTCCCCTTACAATAGGTAGACAGTTGTGCTATGGAGAGGTCTGGCTAAAAATGAGAGGCATCAGAGCAAAACTCACTTGACGCAGTCCAGATGACGGGCAGGAGGGCAGCAGTGATGAGTGGGGATACGAGCATGACTGCGGCATCAACTGATCGATGATTGATGATGCTCTGTAAAAAAGGAAATTTCTCAGAGTCACGTGATAGTTAGGTGCAAGTCAACAAAGTCAGGTAAATGTTAAAAGACCAGTCAAAATGTCAGGTCAAAGTCATGTCAGAAAAATGGGTGACCTGACTTTGACCTGACCATTTTTTTAACATTTACCTGACTTTGTTGACTTGCACCTTATGGTCACGTGACTCTTGGAAATTTCCGTTTTTACAGAGGATGACGTGCCGGCGCTAGGGCGGTTGATGATGTGATGCCAAACAATTGTTCGGCATGTCCCGTAGACGATAAAGGAAATGCTAAGTGTTTCCCTACAACTAACGAAGGTTTCTTGAAGGAGGCGTGTACAAGCCTAACTTACTCTTATTGGAGGGGGACAGCATACCCTATTCCACCTCTAATAAGAGGTGTTTGGTGGGATTATCAGGTGGTGTGCCACTACTGGCCCAGTCACTTAGACTTGATCAAACTTGAAGTTCTAGTAGGCGCCTGCCGTTTGCATTGCCTGCTAAATTTCATTATCACATTGCTTCTTCCAAAATCGGCGAATGGGTTGGAGTCTGCCTCGGAGCACACTGCACGGTCCCAATGATTGAATGATTGAATATTACTCGTGTTACAAATATTGGTTTCAACCCTTGTCATCGACAGCCATGTCATCACTTCAAAGATCTCTTACTGCTCAGCACTACAGTAGCGATCATCCTTCAGGTCTTCGTCAAACCTCGCCAATCCGGTCACTGCTTCACTTTTTTGGCCTGATAGTGACAGCGCTCCTCAATCTGTGCTCCTCAATCTGTTTTTTTTTCCGAACCCCGAGGGTGCCTGCGCATGCGAACATATTGAATCATTGACTCGAGGTTCGGGCTGGTCTGCCAGCCGTTTTGAGTCGCTTTTTGCTTCCTTCTACAATTTCTCATTTAATAACAACTGCTCTGTCGAGACTCGGGTCCTACGGGGGGATGGAACTAGTTTCAGACGCAGTAACGGATTTAGTTGGTATCTGAATGGTCGGCACATCGCCCGGATTGTGCAGTCAAGAAAAGCCCAAACGGAAGGAATCGGTGCACCACCTTCGTGAATTGCATGTGCATAGGACTCCAACTTCTCTGGTGCGAGTATCCCCTCGGTGTCAAATCCTAAGAGCTTGCCCCATCTCTGATCGAGAGTTCGTTCACAACCTCCGAGATCGCACTGGCCGGTCACTGATACATCATTACTAAGTAGATCGTTTAGATCGCCTGCGGACTTAAAACGTGCAAGGAGCAGACAAAGCGCTTCAACCGCGCTGAATTTAGTGCGAGTTTTCGTTATAAATGGATTGGGGATGTGTAGGACTCGAATCAAGTCAGCTATTTTATTTACATTACTCAAAACCCTTCTCAACCATACCGAAAGCGATACAAACAGTCCCAAATTGGCAATCCTTCCAGAGCCTCCATGGAGGGTGTGTCGGCTCAGCGCTAGAACACGTGTGTAGTGGTTCGAGGTGATTGCGCTGGAATAACCAAATAAGTCAAGTCGAACGCTCCAGCCACGTGAACGCCGAGCTCGGTTGACCGGGTTGCTGAAGTGCGATCCGGTTCTCGGATCAATTCTTCGTTTCATCTCATTCCTCGGCCCACCCTCGACACCTTTATAGTTGAATTACTCTTCTGTTGTCATGTATAGTACTAGCCTCTCCGCTCCGTCGCCAATTCATCTTGGGGTCCTCTTGGGGTCCTTGTGGACCTCCGTTTGCGCTACCTCTCGTTTGATCCTTGCAGCAGAAGGTCTCGAGTTCCGCTGCTTGATTACTCATTTCCGCTCTGATCAACATGGAGTGGAGTCGGCGTTGAGGATCTAGAGCTGCCTGCTGGTATGTTGATAGGGAAAATAGGAAACTGTGAGAAGATGTGGGTGTGGCATGCCAGGCTGCCTTGAGCCTTTTGCCTACAAAATAGGTTGATTCTCTCACCGAACGAACGGTTCAATCATGCTTCTAATAGTCACATGTTTGTGGTACGTAACTTAGTTCCCATCGCCCTTAAAGCTGTATCGCGGCGTTGAATTTGCTCTCTCTAACAACCATGGACCCCCCTTTGAGTCTTTTATCAAATGCCCGGAAGTCGGGCAAAATTTATGAGGATGATATGGGGAAGCCATGGTTTGACGACGGGAACATATTTCTGTTCACCAATGACAGAGCTTTCCAGTTCTACCTTGGTCTTCTAAAGGATAACGCGCCACAGCTAAAGCGCTTACACGATCTATCAGACGATTCAGTAGACATCATACAAAAGCACCCCGCAATTGAACTCGACGACTCATCGGAAGATTTATCATACTTCCTGTCAGCCATATGCGAAGACTCTGGAAGGTAGTGCTCTGTTTTCGGTTACAGTGTGTTTTGCTCACTAGCGGCAATAGAGAATTTCCTCTAGAATCAGACAAAAATTTCATTGCACTCTCAGCAATATTACGACTCGCTACGAAGTATGGAGCGAAACGCATGCGTGAAAATGCGATACAAACACTGCAGCGGAAATTCCCATCCACACTATTGGACTGGGATTTGCTCGCTGAAAATGCGACACTCCATTGGACGTCTGACCCTATCTCAGTCATCAACCTCGCACGCGAGGTTTCGGCATTCACAGTCATGCCTGCTGCTATGGCATTCCTTACTAATGATGCATCGGCTGGTGAAGTATTTGGAATCCAAGTGCACGAAGGAACACGGTTGCGCACCCCCCCACGCACGTTAAAAGCACCTGAAGATATCAGAGGGTTCGCGTTAATGAAAGAATACAACCACTATTCCGTTGTAACGCTGATCAACTTTGTTTACGGACTGGGGAAGGACTGTCAACAGCCGCCCGAGCTAGAACCTCATCCCAGCGGCATGGCGCCAGTCGGTGCCCGACGTCATGAGCATCGGGCGAGTATCTGTTCGAAGGTTTTCGGTGGATTTGCCGATATGCTTGCAATGAAGTTGAAGAGGGAGGACTTGATGGGTTATCGGCAATTTAGTAAATTGGTATGGCAGGAGGGGATGTCACAGGAACTGCCAATTTGTCGACAATGTCGCCTTCACTTCAAGAATGGCTGTCAATACCACCAGGAGAAGTGGTGGAATAACATACCCCACATTTTAGGATTGCCATGACCCCTCAGAACTTGACCGGAATTCAAACATTCACAGTATCTTTTGCGGTGGGAGTAATCTTGAGAGTAATCTGTAAGACTCAATTCTTGTGATAACGGTATTCTTCTGTGATTACTGTATTTGTATATCGGTTTTATAACAGTACATCAGAAATCAGCGTCCTCTTCGTCATCCCAAGTCATATTCCATAGCCACCTCACCCTCATCATAAAACTCATTCAATCCAGTTAGAGAAGACAAGTGTTTAGAGTCATTGAACGCTTTCAGCAACTGCTCGAAACCATCTTTCTCATACGCTCACAATACACCTAGCGTAAATATCTGTAAATCACACATTGAGATATGGGTGCAAGAGATACGCACAGTTTCACAGTGCACTTATAATATCAAATGCGCTACACCGACAATGTGCAGGTTCCGGAACTGAGCGAGGATCCCTCGCAGCTTGTGTAGCACGAGACCTGAGACGCTGCCCCCGCTGTCTTCGCTGTACGAGGTACTGTTGCTAGTGTCTGTGTTAGATGGTGGAGCCGTGGCGTGTACGCTGGAAAATCCCCCGTAAAGATCCGCATTTCAAAGAAAGGCAGGAAAACAAACCCGTCCGGCAATTGCAGGAGCGAAGCCGGTAGCTCAACGGCGATGGAGGCTAGAAACGCTAAGTCTGGCCGTGTAACTGTACACATCTGATCACTAGTGGGATCTGTCAAGGACTGAGGGTGTGTGGCACGTATTCTTCAAGTTAGCACAGATCTTGAGAATACATGGGATGTTTACTCACGTCTAAGGGCACGGCAATGTTGCTACGATAATAATACCCAAGCCTTGAGCCGTTGTAAGGTGTAGAGCTAGCGCGCGCACCATGACATATTACCAAGAATGTGTCGAAGCCCAACGCGGCATTCATGACGATCTGACAACATGTAGCGCGATTAGTGAGAATAAACTGTAAATACAGCCCCGATGACGGTAGGCGACCACCGACCTTCTCATGAATCCCCATCGAAAGAAATACAGCATCGTGTCAGCGATCAGCTTTTCGAGCGTTTCAACATCCGCTTTGGTCTGTTGAGTCGGGGATGGGATGACCTGACATGGGGATTGAGAACATGTGTCCTGATAAGTTCTATTGTTGATAGTTAGTGGAAGAGGGGAAGGAAGGTAAGAATATGGTACGTGGCATACCAGGATATATCTTCTTGGGTTTCGCGGCGGCACATTCTATTTTTGGTTTTTCACTGGCGAGGCAATCTTCAGACTCGAATAGAAGCTGTCGTACAGGTTTGGAGGAGACACTTGGCGACAAAGGTGATCGTTACGTATTCCCCAGGCTAGCCTTGTGAACAAATTAATCATTTCGACGACAATCAATTTCGCACTGGGTTGACCATGCACTCGTGTCCTTGCAACGTAGGGCCCCAAGTGTTGATAAAAAGGCACTTCGTACCTGATATCTTTTCTAGATCTCAAGACGGAAGTTTCACTTCATCAGCTTTACAACAGCCTGATTCACGAGTCTAAAAATTATCAGCATTGTCCTCCCAATATATACCTAACTTGCAGGATCCACCATCGGGGCCAGATCTGCCAAACGAGGCCCAAGCTTGCCTTGCGGGTTCTTTCCCCATCTTACGACAGCAGGTCGCTCAGCCTCATTCGTCGCCCCTCGGCCGATCTGTAGAACGCCAAAACGGCTTTTCAACGTAGGCTGCCGCACTTCAGTCTTCAGCAGGGGACGCGGACAGTCGATGTAGAATCGTGGTAGATTTCAAAAGGCAACCAGGGTTCGTGGTGTGAGGAAGGGTCTACGAACGCTACTGTTTGCTGGTTGGAACATGCGAGAAAGACTTGGGCAGAAATGTAGGAGAAGACGAACAGAGGAGAGAGGTATAAAAGCGAAAAAGGTTGAGTAGAATTCTATACAAGACATCAATGTACCGAAGAAGGGTAGTGGATTTGGGTGAGCCCGTAGTTGGGTATATATTGGTGGCAGCTTGATAGGAGACTGGTTCAGCCAGACTCTACGTATAAAGGTAACTTTTTACGCACGCAATCTCATGAAAACCAAAGCATTGACACCCTTTCGTTGTTAGACTGCATTCTGATCGACGTGATGGGACGACATATATCCTTTTGCACGCAGCCTACAACAGGGACCAATTTCGCGAGCCTACCATCCTGGTTGTCATTTTCAGGGTGCTTATTCCTCAGTATTTCATATAAAGCACACGACGCTCCAGCTTTCAAAGAGCAATCTTCTGAGCTTCCAATAAAATTCTGTGATGTTGTAAGAGTTTAGATCACTGAGCGGAGATTATAGATTATGCGTTATGCAATATAGTGAGTGTTTCGAATGCGAGGCAAGACCAAGCACATCTAGTATGTGAAATGCAAAACTACTGTACACACATGAAGAATAAGATCAATATCTGCACGAAAGGAGGACAGACATGCACACCTAGTATATATAACAATGATCATGACGGCAACGTATCCTTCCAGCGCTCGGCGACCTGCTCGCCGCGGAACACCTCCTCTAGCACCTCCTTCACGGTCTCAACATAGACGAATTTAATCCCCGTCTTTACACTGTCGGGTACGTTTGCCTCGATATCTGCACGGTTAGCCGCAGGCGCAATGATTGTTTTGATCCCGGCACGATGGGCAGCGAGGATCTTCTCCTTCAGTCCACCCACCGCCAACACCTGGCCCACAAGGGAAATCTCGCCTGTCATTGCTACACAGCAAAAATAATGTTTACTACGTGAAAAAGAGCAAAAGTAACTCACCAATATCGGGATTGATCTTTGTCCTTGTAAATAGCGAGACAAATGCCGACAGGATTGCTGTTCCCGCACTAGGACCCTCTTTGCCAATGCTCCCTTCAGGCATATGCACATGCACATCTCGCTCGTTCAAAAACTGATCATTGACCGACGCAGTGATCCCTAGCTCAAATGCGTGGCTCTTGACCCAGCTCAGCCCAATCTGGGCACTTTCCCGGATCACTTCACCCAATTTGCCCGTCAGCTGGAGGCCACCCTTTCCTGGCATGCTCTGCGGAATCAAATCATCATTTTGAGCAGTGAGGCACAAGAAATTTGTCAATGAACTCACCATTGCTTCCACGGGCATAACGGCTCCAGATCCATTTCCTAGGTACCCCAATCCAGTGCTGACCCCGGCGGGTGGGGGCTGCAGGTACATTCGGTCCTTCTGGTATACAGGCGGTCCAACATAATCCTTCAACGCCTCAGGTGTGATTCGAACATGAACGGAATCCGGGATGGGGAGGGGTTTGCGCTGCTGCGTCGTGGTTTTCTGGGGACTGTCCTCAGTAGATGCTGGGGTTGTAGCTGCCGGCGATGTCGGTGCTGTGGAGGGTTCGCGTGGATGGGATGGTGAGTTTGGAGACGAAGGTGAAGGTGAAAGTGAGTGCTCATCGCTGGATGTTCCGGGGGATGGCTCCGACATTTGGCTGGTCGCCTTGGCCCCTGACTCCAGCTGTTCTGGGAGCCTATCCTGTGATTGAGATGCAGCTGAGGTCAAGTCAGCCGGTTTAGGCTCGGGGAACGTCTCTTCCCCCAGCTCTTGCACGACTTTAAGGGCAGCCTTCCGATAGATCTACCACACTCCAAGTAAGAATTGTAATTGATTAGAATATGACACTCTACCTTGTCAATATGCTTCTTCAGATTCCGCACGCCACTCTCCCGACAGTAATACTTGATCAGAACGTCTACGGCATCCCGTTCAAGCACTACATCAGCGGCGCCTAGACCCGAGGCATCCTTAGCTTGCGGCGCTAGGTACCGCTCGGCGATCACAGCCTTTTCTTCCGAAACGTAGCCACTGACTTCGAGGACCTCCATCCTGTCGAGGAGGGGAGCGGGGATGGTGTCAAGGTTATTAGCTACGAATGGATGTCATATGCGAGTCAACAGTGATTTTGGTGTTCGTACATACCTGTACACACAAATAGGACGCGGGAGAGGTCGACAGGGACGTCCATACTGACAAAAGATAAGGAATCCTGAACAGAGAATAGCACAGGAACGTACTAGTGATCCAAGAAGCTGTTGTTCTGTTCTGGATCTAGCATCTCTAACAACGCGCTGGCAGGATCGCCATTGATACCACGTCCGATCTTGTCAACCTCGTCGATTAGGACAAGGGGGTTCTCCGTCCCGACGCGTTTCAGCGCCTGGATGATCTTACCCGGTAGCGCACTAACAAAAAATAGGCCCAATGAGTGCAAGCCCACCTGGTCGAAAATAAAACCCACCCAACGTAAGTCCGCCTGTGCCCCTTGATTTCCGCAACATCCGTCAGCCCACCTACTGAGAACCGGAAGAACCGCCGCCCAAGTGCGCCTGCTATGGACTTGCCTATGCTTGTCTTGCCCACGCCGGGAGGACCGACCAGACAGATGATCTTGCCTTGCACAGAACCGCGTAACTTGCCGACCGCGAGGAACTCAAGGATGCGGGCCTTAACATCCGTGAGGCCGTAGTGGTCTGCGTCAAGGATGCGCTGTGCATTCGGGAGGGAGAAGTTTTCAGGTGTATGAGTACCCCACGGGATCTATACGCAAAATCAAATATGTGAGAAAAATGTGAAAGAAAAACAGGAGGATCGGCAGACTTGTGTGATCCACTCGAGGTAGTTCCGTGTTACGCTTGCCTCGCTCGCAGCAGGCTCGAGACCCGCAAGTTTATTCAGCTCTTCGTCAAACACCTTCCTTACTACCTCCGGCATCCTCAACTCCTTCGCGCGCTCCTTGAACTTCTCAATTAGTTTGTCCTTGCCGTCGCTCTCCATCCCCAGCTCCTTCTTGATTCCCTTCAGTTGTTCCATCAAATAGTACTCCCTTTGCCGCTTCGCTATCTTCGAGTCCACGTCGCGCGAGAGCTTTGACTGCAATTGCGCGTTGATTAGCTCTTTTTTGAGTACCAGCAGCGCCTTGCGCAGGCGGTCGTCGACTACGAGACTCTCCAGTACATCCTGAAGTTCCTGCACCTCGCCGCTGGAAACGGCGGCAGCGAAGTCGGCCAGCTTGTCGGGCTCGTCAAAGACATTGGAGGCGACCTGGTTGATGGAGAAATTGGTGATTTGGTCCCGGAAGAGCGGGTTCAATTGAGCAATATCTTTAAAGACGGAGACGATCTCGGACATGAAAGCGCGGATGTATTGGTCATCTTTGTTGTAGGGCTGTGTATTGAGATTCTCGACACGTACAATAGAGATAGCGTGTGAGTGGAGGAAGGATGTTTGTACGGGGCCTAGAGATGACATGAGCGAGAGTGCTTGGTATAAGTGGGAAATCATATACCTTCCAGAACATGTTCTCTCGGTTCTACGATCTGAGGTTCTTCCTCTGCGCTTGTTTCTACCTTGGCTCCGCCACCAGCTTTGACGAGATCAGTTATCTTGATCCTCCTATGAGGATACAAGACAGCAGTCAACCCTTCCTCCTTATCCTCTCCGTCTTTGCCACTACCTGTTGCCGCAAATACGCTCGTTATCTGGGCAAAGACACCAACAGGGTGGACCGATTTGATGTCTGTAATGACATCGCTATCGATATTTTCGTCCTTCAAGAGAAAAGCGCCAAGATAGGGCTGGCCGCGCTTCATCATCTCCTTGACGGCAGCGACGACGTGAGGGTTGCGAATAACAACAGCCTTGTAGAATCCAGGGAAGAGAGGGCGACGTGCAATGGGAAGAGCGAGGACCTGCGGGTAGACTTCGGGGACGGATTGTTTAGCTATTGAGCTGGAGGACGTTGATTTGGAGCTTGGAGAAGAAGAAGAAGGCGGAGGAGGAGAATCTGGAGAATCTGGAGAATCTGGAGGTGCAGCTGGAGGATGTGAGTTGGAACCAGAGTCAGATGGAGGACGACTCGAGTCGGGTGGTTTGTCTTCCTCGAGCTGAATAATTTCTTCGTCTTCTTCGGCTGGATTGGAGGGTTTTCCATTCTTCGGGTTGACCCAACGAGGTGCGTATAATAATGTTGGTGAACGAACAAACCTCAAAGGAGCAGAAGATGACAATGATCGACGATTGAGGGCTGCAAGGCCGGAATCCAAACTAAATATTGAACGTCTACAAGCCTGGCGTGCAGATGAGGCGGCGACTACCCGCAGACTTTGCCATCCTAACCAAGTCATCATAAAATGTCTAAAGAGGAAAGTTGCAATGAATGACACGCGTGGTGAGAACGGTACTTGCCTACCAAATAGTTAAAGACCTGAATTAGGTGAGCATATGTTGGTCAAACGCGGGATATGACCTCGGGAGCACCAAGAAGGGTTCTCTCAATTCTAAATATCTTCTTGTCGTCGTGAAAGCCGTTCTGGAGGTGTAAAAGAAGAACAGAAAAGGATTACGCATTGCTGATACTTGCTTATGTCAGCATAACCCATGTCGAATCAGACTTGCTTGCCTACTGCAAGCTTGGCTGGACATCGGAGTCGGCCATTGCACGAAGATACTCGACCTCAACTGCCAGTAGCTTCCGATACTGGACTTTAATCTGGAGTTTTTTGATCATCGAAACACTGCTGGGATACAAGTACAGTCCAATACAGAAACTACACTGATCTGCCCTCTCCAAATTCATGTCCGGACTCCCCAATGTTCGACCTGGACTGGAGATGAATATCTAATCTGAGCGGGTGATGCTAGTTACAACGAACCTGGAGGTTACCTTGCCAAAGCTTTCACATCCTTGTTACTACTTTCACGATCTCCCCATCCCTGAATTCACACGTCCGCACGATTTCTCCTCCTCCCCAATATTCGCTCTTGATCCATTTAGGGTTGGAGATGAACATGTCTAGCAAGAGGTTAGGTAAGACTAGAGCATAAAGTTTGATGCGAAATTTTGTGTTGGTGTCGGCATTGGTGAGAATAAGTGGCATGATAACGCTCCCAAGAGACATAGTGCTACTGCCCAGGACGGTGAACGGTACGGTCCTTGAGTGGCTGGTGTCGAGAGGGGGCCGGTGTGCTTCTGGAATCGAGTCATATAATTTCTAATCGTATTCGATAAAACTATATGTAAGTATCACCGGTGAGTAGAACCTCCTTACCTTGCTAATAAAATTTCCTTTCCCTCCTGCCACGCAGATACCGATACTCCCATCCGTCTGTGCAGGATCAAAATGCTCCAGATACCCAAGCAAATTTGTAAGATTGCCCATGCTGGATATCTTGTAATCGGAGCCCCACTCGCCACGGTGGGTGTCATCGTAAAGGGTGGGTATTTCAACGTATTGCGGTCGTTGTACAGACATTGTTGGTGATAAAGTATGTACTTGGAATAAGTTGGTTTGTGTACGACCTAAGTACCATAGGCCCGCCGCCTTGCCGCCGCGTGCCCCAGCAGTCAAACATCAGGATTCAACGACGATTCAGAAGGTCGATGCAGCGGGAATTCAAACGGGATTCAAGAGACAAAACATCACTTGAATCTTGCTTGAATCGCCCTTTTTTTTTGAATCGTTGGATCGCCTCCAGAGTCGCTTCAACTTTTTGAGTCGCGATTCACTTAGCGACGATTCAACTTTCCCTTAAATTGGCGGATCAAATTATCTTACATAATGAGGGTCGACAAGAACCCATCCCTCAGTTGTGGATCTTCACATGAATCGTCGCTTGAATCAACTCCTGGATCGTTATCTTTGACTGCCACTACTGTAACTTTGCCATGGCCGATGATCTTTCCAATCCCGTTTTTCCTGGTCACCTCGGTCATCTCTCGCCAGCACAGGAAGAAGCTCTTGCCACATTCAAAGCAAATCTTGCAGAAGCAAACCTTTACACTTTTCCATCAAACCCGGCAAACGCCTCGCACGATGACCCCACTTTGCTGTATGTTCAAACCGTTGGCACAGGTGCTGCTATTTTGACGCACTTCTTTGGTACACTACTAGTCGGTTCTTGAGGGCAAGGGGATTCAATCCAGTCGCCGCACAGAAGCAGTTTTCCGATGCAGAGAATTGGCGGAAGCAGCATGGCGTGGATAATCTTTACAATACCTTTGACGTCGATGAATTCGAGAGTTCCAAACGCTTTTATCCTCGGTGGACAGGTCGGAGAGATAAGGCTTGTCATGCTATGCAGCATCTCGACAAAACTGATAACCTTCTATCTACAGAACGGGTTACCTCTCTACGTATACCGTATCGCATCTTTAAATGTCATACAGAAGGAATTGGATTCAGTACCACCACAACGCCGATACCAACGGATGTACGTTTCCCTTTCCCTCATTTCATTCAGGTGCAAAGACCAGTCTTTGTAGTGTAGCATTATACGAGTTCATGTTACGTTTTGCCTTCCCTCTCTGTTCTCATCTTCCACACCCCAGTCCTACAACACCTATTTCCTCAGCTGTGTCTATCATCGATCTTAAGGATGTCTCTCTTGGTTCCATATGGTCACTGCGCAGCCATCTTCAAGAAGCCTCTCGATTAGGCACTGATAACTACCCAGAGACGCTAGGCACTATTGTTGTCGTCAACTCGCCCGCGTTCTTCCCGACTGTTTGGGGCTGGGTTAAGGTTGGTGGTCCTTCCTTGTATTGTTTTCCCTATTCCGTATTATTGAACTGTTTTTGGATTATCGCTTTTTAGGGTTGGTTCGACGAGGGTACACAAAAGAAGGTTCATGTTCTCGGCAAAGATCCAGGACCCAGGTTACGCGAGCTCGTCAATGTTCAGGATTTACCCAAAGTCTACGGAGGCGAATTGCAGTGGGTATTCGAGGATGAACCTAGCCTTGATGAAGATGCTAGAGCAGTGATCAAGGCTATGCCGACAGGACCTGTTGTGTTTGTAGATGGAGAAGTATCAAAACCTAGATGACTTATATCCGAATCTCCAAGGGTATTTTTGTAATTATACCTCGAGCGTGGCTGGTGCTCGCGAAAAAGCTATTACTACTACTAATGAACATAACAAATATCTACAGTAAGTACAGGAACGTGGGTAGTCATACCCGGGTCAAAATACTGTGTGGTAAGTTAGGCGAAGTCGTCCTCAGGCTCTGCAGTGAGCCCATCTTCATTCCAAATATCTAGGAACTGCAGACAGAAAGGATCAGATAATTGACTGAGTAATGACAAAAGGTACATCAAACACGCACTCTAGCTTTCTGAGTTTCTATGTCTTCTGTTGTATTTATCGGCGCACTCGCAAATGGTAGACGATCCCAAGATATGGGCTTCTCGTGACGTTTGACAGCGGGCTTATCGCCGATCGTGCTCTTCTTGCCAAGTACAAACTTATTACATTTACTGAATAACAGTCAGATAGTTTTCCGCTTGCGGAAGATGAAGGCTTACTCTTCCGATAAGGAGTAAAGCGTTTTGAGATGAAGCTTGAGCAGCATGACCATTGCTATGATGACAGAGCTGCGCATCACAGGGATCTTCTCCTGAACATTAGAGCTAGGGTCGGCTGAAGGGCAAAATATGAGAAAACTTATCCAGAACAAAATCAATAGTACGCACCATTCTTATCAATTACGACGTCCATAGTAGCTCCCTGATTGCAGCATAGGTATCATGGTTATTAGTCATACGTTGAGAAAGACGAACGTCTGGAGCCTGAGAAGTGGATAGCGATGTGCTGTGCAGCTGTGCGAGTAGATGAGACGGAGAAATAGTTTCGAGCAACTGCATTCCTGTCGTAGAAAGCACTGTAGTGAGGTATTTGATCACAGTTATGACTTCTTCCTGAGTCTTGTAATCAAACGACGAGAAATTTTCCGCCATGTACCGTGTAAAGTCAACGTCATCCTGAATTGCCATCGAGGACAGTGAACATAAAGCACTGATCATGGATACATACCTGGGAAATCTGATTAGAGGGGTTTTCTTGGAATATCTTGACCAATGCCTTGAGGAAATCCTGCCTCGTTGGTCTCTTTTCCCGGACAAGAGAATACCAGCGTTGTAGAAGAGCGGTGGGACCAGGTTGCATGCGAAAACCTTCACGAACCATTAATAGATATTGAGAATGAGAGAATATGAAGGATTTAAATACCCTGAACTGCTCCAAAAGAAACCTTCCGTTGATAGTCGAATGACATCCGTGCGCTGACAGTGTATCTCGTATTCAGTAAGGATGAGTGTTTTCCGTGCAAGATGGCGTGCAGAGCACTCGCTCGGTTGGATAAGCTGGGCATCGGGCTTGTTTCAAGAGCCACGATGACAGGAAAAGACTGATAAGACATTTTGAGTTGGATACACTATGGGGCATCGATTATGAAGCGTACCTGGAGTGGATGAGCCAAACCCTGCTTAATTGTGAAGCTCAGTACATCGATTGCCGTTGCTTGAATTTGAGGGGATTGGGACAGCGCAGCATCTAATATATGGCTCAGATATCGCTGTACGATAGCCGAACTGACACTGGAACAATGTTATTATGTGCAGGCAAAAGCGCAAAATCCAAGCATTGTACATACCCCGAATCTGCAAATCCATCGGTGTTCCCTACAAGTTCATCCATATTGACATCTGATGGCTTTGTCTTTCCTTTTGCATTCTCTGCTGAACGTAAACATGCAATACAGATGGGAGAAGGAGAAATACAGACCTTTTTCTTTCGCAGAATGTTTCGAAGCTTCTGAGGTCAGAAACTCCTGCATGATTTTCAAAAGTCGTCCACGGCTTTCCTCTTCTGGAGACGCAAAGATAGCATCCATGATTGTCGAGGAACGCTCCATAGTCATCAAAGTGGGCTGAGCACGGAAGAGAAAGCCTGGTGTAACAGACTCGACATTGGCTAGAGTACAGGTTTAATTGTTAACGTACCGAGACATTGCAAGATGCGGCCACGAAGTGCTGAATTGTCGAACTTCTCATAAAGTTGCAGGAGACTGTCGTAGATGTGCTCGACAATTGGTCCCTGAAGTGCTTAAGATATTACGAAAACATTGCACTAAGCCCATACTTACTGCAGAAATACTATTAATATCAGCTGCAAGATCTGCGGAAATTCAGCAACAAAAAATATATACGACTGCGCGTAACGTACCAGAATGCTCACGCCGGAGGTGATCAAAGTCGCAATTTTCACCAAGAAGAGATACTATGAATATCAGAATTGACAATGTCCAAGTCTCCTTGGCATCCATGATCTTCAACGGTGGGCGTTTGATTGCCTGCTGCAGCCGAGCTGATAGACCGACCATCAGACAAAGTACACAGTTGAACACGAAACACCCACCGTTGCAGGACTTGATGAGATTGACAAGCCTTGTAAAATCATGTGTTAGGCACTGAATGACAATACACATGCATGCCACTATTTCTTGCAACACCTGTCGCGAAGAGATCAAGCTCTGCATGAACGTCATATGAATACGACTACCCACTTGTATACTGCTACCATTTGGCTTCAGGACCATCGGTTGTAGTGCCATCTGAAGTTCGTGTCCAAACTTTGCAGCCGTCTTTGGCATATGAGGAAGTGAAACGCGGAAAACCTTCAACAAATAGTCGGATGTTGCTTGTTCCTCGGGCTAAGCACACCGTCAGAAATAGTCACATTCTCAAAGAGAATAAATGCATACTGTAGTCCCATTTTTCAGGTACGGCAATAGAGTGGAAGCTTTGGATCCCGATAAAATTGCGGGGTATGCAGATGTGAAGAGGTATATTGTTCTAATGCAATTTATAACAGTCTATTGGATGGAATCAGTGTCACCAAAACACTCTACGGAAGAAGCTTACGAAACCAGGCAGATCGGAGGCATCCACCAAACCGTCAATTAGTGTCTCACAGATTTCGGCATAGCGCGAATGCAGAGATGCCGCCTCGTGGCCGGTTTTGTCAACCATTATTTTGTGTAACACGTCTTCCAATGGTGACTGACGGTCTTTGAAGTTGGCCGAAGTCCCCATTATGACGGCAACCTTCGTTAGCAGTGGACCTTTGTCATGGACATTGGGGACTGTAGCACCCGGCCTTGATTTCATAGCTGATGGAGGAGCAGTTGCACTTGGGAACCAGAGTTCTTCAATTGTTTTGATGGCCAGATCCTTGACGGTATCATCCTCGTCCAACATACGGAGTAGAAGGCGTGTAGCTATGTCGATGCGACGAGCATTGTCTTCCGTAACACCATAAAATGACTTGAGCAACTTGATAACCCGCTTCCGGACGCTGAGACCCGTGTCCTAAACACAACTTGTCGATAACTGGTGTATGATGATGTATTCGGAACTTACTGCGATACGATCCGCGATTTTCTGATAATAATCGCCAGCAACTTCGGGAGAGTCGATCATGTACTTGCCAATCAATTCAACAGCGGCATCACGAACAGCAGGCGAGCTGTCGAGCAGATGGCTTTCGATTGTGCGACGGACATTCGGCTGCAGAATATCTCTCAGAGCACGAAAAAATGATAATTCAACCGTGTGTACCATGGATAGAATCGTCGCATCACTTGTAACAATTTGACCCAAAGCGCGGAGGGCCTTGGTACGCATGAAGATTGGGGGTGCATCCAAAGCCACAAGAATGATGTTTAATATTGGCTGGAATGAGCTACGAAGACTCTGTATCGTTCCAACCTCTTCTGCCAGTAGGTCAATGCGAACAACTTCTTCCTGTGATCTGTATAGTACATACAAGTGAAATTAAAGAGACCCAGTGAAATGCGGAAATTCATACCCGATATCAAACACATCCGTTGCGGGATCCTTCCAAACATCACGGAGGGTAGTCTTGATCCTTGTCCCGAACGCAAGGAGCTGAGATGCGTCCTTCAAGTTCAGATCCTCGTCTGCATCTGGGTCAGAGATCCAGGTATTGACCTGCTTAAGGGCTGCGGCAAGCTCTTGACCGAGCGTTGCAGCTGTAAGCTCACGGGCGCTCTGTTACTCTGGTGTAAGCTAGAAACAGCAAAATTCACAGGAATTTTGATTACGTCGTAAGCCTGGTCTTCGGAGGATCGCTTGCATAGGTGTGACACTACATCCCGGTGCACTGCGAGCAGCTTGTCAAATTCCTTCAGATTGACGTTTGATACAATCTAGATGCGGACCGAAATCAGCGTATAGGTAACAAAGTATCGGGAACTATGCATACCTCGTCCAACGACTTTAAAGCCTTGAACTTGGAGCCTGACTCATTGTTGACTTGCTTAACCTTGAGCATACTTGACCGAATACGCGCTGCAATGACCCCAAGATGATCAAGAGCGATAGTTTTGGCAGCGTTGTTGTCCGTCTGGCTTGTTGACTTGATATCGTCCAGGGAAGAAACCTTTTAAATGGAATGAATCAACAGTTCTTCCGATCGCCAGGAATCATACCATATATCGACAAGCAATACCGAGGAGAAGACTAGCTGCGGGCCACTCGGGCCAATATAATACAGCAAGAAGGTCAGAAATAAGGTTGTCAAATATGGTGCGATATTCAGCTTCATTGGAATTCTTCGTTGCTTTCGTTTTACCAGACCTGCCAAATAGGTAAGATACGAAGAGCTGAGCAACATATACGCACCTTTGAGTCAAGAAGAGGACAATTGTCTTCGCAGCCTTCATAGCGGAATCCAGTCCTGAACCATACAGCCGTATCTCCTGAGAAGGAAAACGTGAACAGACGAAATCAGTACGGGGCGAGAAACATACATCGTAATCATTATCATCCAAAAATGGATCGGGGGCAAGCAGATTGGTCTGACTCTCAGTCTGACTCTCCTGCCGACGTAGGGCGAACTTGTTCTGTCGGGCCTTGTCGATTTTCCTGGCTTGAATACGGACATCGTGCGCTGATGTCTGCACAAGCTGGAGAAGGAGGGCAGAAACCGTCCGAATTGAACGTCCATCTCGAAGGCTAAATGTATGTATGAGAATTAGTGACAGTACTTTCAGCATAAATGTAGAAAACAAACCGGAACTGTCCAGCTTTCTGTTTGGTATCCGACAATTTGATCAGCGACGTGAGAATCTCTTCGATGATCCACGACCTCTGATCTTCATGGTTTGCAAAAATCTGGTATACGCGGTCAGCCAGCGAGCGATGAACGGAAAAACTACATTATTGGTGCTAACTCACACTTCGAATCAAGGAAAGTGCATCCAACCTCAATCCCCGCATCGCACTCTTTCCGAATGTCCGTAGCACAATATTCTCCTTCTTGCCTTTCCCCCCTGCACCTCCAGCACCATCACTGCCATCCCCACCACCGTCTACCACGAAGAATGGGCCAATGGCGATGTAGACTGCCTGTATGATGATCGCGTCTGACATCGATACGCTCTCCGCATTGATGAGCGTGTTAATCCTAGGGAGGACAGCGGAGATTGCTTGGAATAGCTCGCTGAGCTGGCGCCGATGTGCTTGTGCCGAAGAGGTGATATGCTTGATGAGGTATGGCAAGAACGGGCTTGTATGGGTGAGTGAGCTCAGCGCAGCAGTGGTTGAGAGTTCGATAGAGGCTTCGACGAAAGGATAAATGATCTTAGTGAGCTGGTTCTTGATGGTGTTGAGGCAGACTGTGATAAGTTCTTCGGAGTATAGCTGGGAGGAACAATTTTTAGAATAAAATAGAGTCATGTATTAGACGACGTACCTGTTTTGTTAGTCTATCACTTCCAAGAAGTGCAATGCAGCAGTCGGCAGCCAAGATACTGTCCCGTGCAACATCTAACACGCCAGTCAGCTTATCTAAATCGCCCTCGGTGAGTTCCTGCGCCTCTACAAGTTCCCCGCTTTCAATAGCGTCTCCATCTCCCGTCTCTTCCTCTTCTCCGGCGGGCGTCCTCGACTTTGACCTCCTCTCATTCTTCTTGCTCTTCGATAACTTCTTCGGACTTTTCTTTTGCGGTGACACGCTCTTGGATACGTGGATAGAAGTTGGATTTGATGATGGAAAAGGATCCACGTCCTCCCCTGCCCTCACATTCCGCTCAAGCAACTTTAGCAGCCGGGAAAGCACTTGTGTATCCACTTCTGCCATGCGGCCCTTGCCCTTCGGCGTCCCCTGCACACCAGCAGCAGTACGCAGACGCTTGGTGGGACGCGCAACGTACCCTATGTACTTAGTGAGCTTGCGGATAAGCGACGGGTTCAGGAGCGGTCGGGAGAAATCAGTAGTAGTATTTGTTGAGAAGAATTCAAATTGGAGGGAGGATGGATCGGCGTCGAGTGGGAGTGCATCTTCGGCTTCGAAGACGTCTTCGATGAGTGACGTGAGTTTTTCGAGGGGAGCTAAGGAGGAACGTAAGCATATAAATTAGCGTTGTATGAGATAGGAACATACGGCGTTCGTCACGATCACCTGTACGACGCGCGGAGCTCTTGACCGTGTCATACACGTTCGTACGGGTGGGACTGTATGCGGTATCATCGTCTTCTGAGCCGTACCCGCCCAGATCATCAGATGTATCATTGATCTTCATTTTACCCAGTCGTTTGTGTGATGCTTGCGACGAGTTTTTGTAGGAAGAGGAAGGCGTCAACCACGGTTTCGGAGGAACAGCGACATAAGCCAAGGTCATGCGGCTGGAGGTTGGTGAAGTTTTTGACGTAGACGTGGAAGCGGAGAAAGACGTGCTTGGTGTGGTAGGAACAGGAGTGTTCGGAACTGTCGGCACGAAAGACGGTTTGTGGTTGGAGTCGGAGTTGAAGGATTTCATGGATTGAACACGTTTAACGGAAGGTGATTCGAGTTCTACGTAGACTTTGCGTTTTCGAGGTGTGGTAGAGGGTACAGAGGTCGGCATAGAATATTGGATAGCGATAGGATCAGGGCTTTCTTGAGGGTTTTGAAGTTCGAGTTTTGGAGGCGGCGTTACGGGACGAGTGCATGAGGCGTTCATTTCGCGCGTTTTTTGCTCCAAGAAGTGATCGAAAAAAGCAGGCGACTCTTCCGGCTGGTATATCTTTTTCGGAGGTGGCGGCGGACCGAGTGCATGAGCAAGAGAAGACGAGGAAGAAGTAATACCCGGAGGAGGCGGAGTTGGATAGGCACTGGCTGGAGTTGTTCGTTGAAAAACAGACTGCGCAAAAGGACTGGTTTGAAAAGAGGAAGGCAAACCAGACGACGAAGACCCCCAGTTCATTGGCGCTGTGTGTCCGTACGATCTATACAAGATTTGAATATTTGACGCGAGAGGGGAGCTAGTAAACACATACTGGTCTGCTGGATCCCTTAACAAGTTCACGACTTCGTTCCTCGTGTTTCCCCAGTACTCTGAATGACCTATATGCGGCTGAGGAGAACCCATGTAAGTGATTTCCTGCGCATATTCTGTGTAAGGTGGTGGTGGATACGTTGAACTGTGCGTGGAATTTGAGTGATAGCTAGGTTGCACAAACGACGGTGGTGGTGCGGTAAACGACATCGAACTCAAATGTCGTGCAACTATAAGTTTTATCAATGGAATTGAAGAAATAAAATGTCAAGAAGCTAAACCGTGGTGAGTTGGAGTCGCGGATGCCATAGGATACACAGCAAGCAAGGCTTGGGCATCCTGAACCGAGTCTGTTGCTGCTCTTGAGTATTGTTCTTGAGGAGCTTGAGCTTGATGTTGTCGACGTTGCCAACCTTGCCTTTCGTCCATCACGCCCGACCGCGACGTCGTTGGGCGATAAGGCTATTGTCACGCATAACATTGTCACAGCTTATTGCTATTACCAGACAGAACTCCATATTCTCCCCAAATCACCTTTCGACACTCCAAGGCTCTCCCAAACGTCCCTAGCAACCTCCTTCTCCTTCCGACTCAAAAATAGAACTACAGTCTCGAACCGGGGAACAGTCTCAAAATAATCCAAATATTCTCGTATTACGCTCTTTCTTTCGCTGACCCCCACCACCATTTCTCGGAATAGCTCCAGGATGGACACTAGCATGGCTGGTTCGAGGGATGTCTTGAAGAATACTGGAAGGCTTGACGGGGGTATCATCTAGATAGGAGTTAGTGTGAAATGTAAGTGGTAGTCTCAGAACAGACCGAGAACAAGGACCACCGCTCCTGCGTCGTCGAAAGTGAATTCCAAGTTCGCGAGAAATCATACCATGACGTTGGGGGCTTTGTATGAGTTACAGCCTTGTGCAGAGGGGGTGCTGTCGCAGAAGTCAGACTTGAAGCATCGTTAGAAATAGGAACCGAAGTCGGCTTGGCCGTTGTCGCTCTCGTAGAGAATAAGGTGCTATCACCGGAAGCACGAAAGATCCCCCCACCGACTTGACTCGGTCTTGTGCTGTCACGCTCCTTTTTGGCGTCTTTAAATGTTCGCGGCTGCTCTGTGTTAGGCGCCGGGGGCGAGGGTGTTGGACGCGAGTTTACAATGGGGTTCTGAGAAGAGGGAGAGGTGGAGGAGATAGAGGATGCCGGAGTCTGTTGTTGCTTGAGTGAGCGTGAAGAGACAGGCTTGAGGGCGTCATTTCCCGATGCAGATTCTTCAGTCACTTTGGGAGCAGGTGACACGGATGCAGGTGTTGATGTACCACTCGGGTGGATAATTTTGATCGGTACTCTTCGTCTCTTTGGACCTGAGGTAGCCTGAAGCGCAGGATGCACCTTGATAAAGAATATCAACACAAATTCGACGAAATTAGGGTGGGTCTACCTTGAAGTTTTGTTTTGCCAGCTGCTCTACCACCTTGTCCAGCTCCTCTTTCACAGACGCATTGGCTGGTTCCCGCTTCAAAGCCTCCTCGAAGTCTGACGACGAAAAACCTCAGTGCTGTCCTCAAGACACTGGGGGCAGACCCACCTTGCCGCCCCTCGTCCAATCTGCTCATCCCAACCCTTGCCTGGCCCCTCCTGAACAGCGCCTTTGCATTAAACGCGCTCAGCCCCAATACAGTTGTACAATCCCTTTCCGCATCTTCATTCCTGTGCAGGACAAGGAAAGGCCGTCTAAACCTTGAATACGGCAGCGATTGAAAAAACATACTTGCCTAGCTTGAGATATGCAGCGGCGCGATTGAGAGGAAAGGTGAAATCGTTGCGGTCCGCGAGGATAGCAGAAGTGTAGTGTCCGATTGCGGTTGGATAGTCGCCTGACTTGAACGCCGCGTTTCCCTGAAATAAGTAAGCAAAGGATTGAATTGATAAAATCATTTGGCCTCGCCTTTTCCTTTGCCGTTTGCGCTTTTTGGTCCGACATAAAGATTGAAGACTATAACTGAAGAGACGGGAGAAGCACGTGACATCCCCTGTACACACAAACCCTAACTTTGAACTCCCCGTCCCCCCCAAAACCCAACCGTCGGCCTATCTTTCGTTGAAATGGTGAGATACTGTCTCCAGACTGACCAGTCCGACCCCGTCTATGCCTTTTTTCCTGCTCTCGTATACTCGTTTCTCTTGGATGCGAAGCTTTGACTATGGATAACCTTACTAACTCACATCTTGTCAACTAGGCCTCACCTGATCTCGCCGCAACATATGCTGCTCTCATTCTTGCCGATGATGGTGTAGAAATCACAGTAAGCGTCTTCATCATCTATAATGGTTAAACACTGAGAAAAACCCGTGCACGTATTTGAATAGTCAGAAAAAATCTTGACACTGACGCGTGCCGCCGATGTCGATTTGGAGCCCATCTGGGCCACTCTCCTCGCAAAAGCCCTAGAGGGCAAGAACGTGAAGGATTTGCTGTCGACCGTTGGCTCGGGTGGTGGAGCACCTGCGACAGGCGCTGCACCGGCTGCCGCGGCAACGGGAGGTGCCTCAGCAGAAGCAGCACCGAAAGAGGAGGAGAAGAAAGAGGAGAAAGAGGAAGAGTCAGACGATGATATGGTGCGTTCGTATCACCTCTCCCTTTCTCTAGTTCTAACGTCGCTGTTCCAGGGCTTTGGTCTATTCGATTAATACCGCATTTTGTATCTACGCTGTCATCCAAGCACCTTATGTCCAGCCATAACCCCATTTAAATGCTAAGCGAGAATACCTTTCAGTGTTCAACATCTAATCTCATGCTGAATATCCCCACTGACACGCTTCCTTGCGCACACTTACACGGCCGAGCACTCTGCAGAGAACTTGACAAATTTTCTATTTCAAAGCGTTTGTAAGTTGGTACGCATGTAAAAGTGACGTGCTGATGAACCAAGGATGAAAAGGTTACGTGGCGAAGTCGAATAAATCACCGATGAATGCTTCCTATATCCATATCTTGATTACTACGACCATCCCTGCGCCTTGGGGATCCTGGAGCAACTCCTGCGCCGTCACTCGGTCTTTTGGGGTTTTAACCGATTTAATCGCAAACACCTCTGCATAATCTTTGCCATCACGAGTAAACTCTGCGAGTAACTCGGCTGTTATAGACACGAAGATGAGCCTTCAGCTCACCTAGGTTTTTGATGCATCAGTGATCAACACAAGGATTATGATCATGCAGAAAAGATGGCTTGTCATGACGGTGAGATCAAACAAAGTATTAACCGCGAATCTGCCACAGCGCTGTCATGTGGCTTTCGTCTAAGTACCAGTGGTAAATTCAAATAGCTGAACAATGGTTCAGTGAAACTGAATATCGGGAAATAGGAAGCGTACAAGGCAGATGTCGACCTTCTCATATTCACCTTGAACAGATTCTGGTGACCCTCCGTAACATTTTCACATCTAGAGTAGTTCTTTATTCCGATATCGTGTTCCCAGTGACAGAAGATTTGGCAAGGGTAGTATAAACTATGTACATTACTTAGGGTTATGTACCCACAATTGATTATGGGCTGTTGATGTGTATGTTATGATAGGAAAATCAACGAAGAAATCCATTCCGTTTCGCGATAGACTCTCTGTCCACCACCGTGACAGAATCTAAACATGTGCCCCATCCCAACTTGCTCTCTTTCTCTTGTTATCACCACTCTTCAACACCAAATCCTTCGGACAAACTGCACTCTGACCTCTCTGATGAAAACCGCCGCTATTTCTCCCTCCTGTCCCCGTCACTTTCCCACCCGGACCAGCACCTCCAACACCCACACCTGTACGGGATACAACACCCCCACCTGCACCCGCAGCTAATTGCGGGATATGCTGCCTCAGCGACGCCGGTATCCCCAGCGCCCTCAAAGACGTCGACGTCAACGAGGACGGGGGAGCAGCTAAATCCAGTGCCTGCCCCTGCCTCCCACTTCCTCCCCACCCGTTATGCCTATTCAGCATATCAGCATCCGCCATTATCCCTTGGCTCCCTACGCCACCATAATAATGTAAATCAAGGAACGAAAGATTAATGTCCCCCGCAGCAGGGAGCGCGCCCGCCATCGATCCCCACGTGTCCTGCGAGACGGCGGATAACAGCATCTGCGAAGAAGGGAAAGACAGAGGCAATGCTTGCTGTGGCTGCGGCTGCGCTGGTGCTGCTGCCACTGGGGGATCCCCGGAATTCCTACCACTACCATTAATGTCATTGCTCCCTAGAGCACCTTTCCCACTCAGATTTTGCCGCTCCGGTTCTCCTCCCAGCCTTGACCCCATGGCCACACCCCCACTGCCAGCACGCGCACGCGCTTCCGACGGGGGTACCGAAATAGAGCGTCCATGATGGTGTTGATCATGATGATGATAATTGTGATAATCAAGGAATTCGGTCGATTCAGACGACCTCCGTGCAGATCGTGGGCGGGAGGAGGCAGAGAGACCCGTGTGCGCCCCCGAAAAGGTTGAAAGAGATGCGAGGAGGGGTGTTCCCGGTGGAGTTGCGTGGAGCTCCAGATCAAGACCCAACTCGGATCCATCATCTGCATGCTGCGACCTGGAAAAGTCGACAAAGTCATCAAGGTCGAGGTTGGGATGTGATGATTGCGAGTTGGCGTTGAGGTGTGAGAGAGAGTGCGAGTGCACGAGCGTGGGCCTGCGAGGTCCATCTTTTCCCTGAGGTTGTTGCTGTCGAGTCAGGTTGTGCTTGTGGCCAACCTCGACATTAAGATCGCCACCCCCAGTATCTGCGCCAGCGTCACTAGAATCAGCACCAGGACTCTTGATGACAACATCTCCATCCGCAGCGCTCGGCTGATGGGACTCTTCTTGTCCCCGTTGCCGCTGATCCTCCAATGTAATCCCCGCAATCTCAATTTCATCGATGCCTGGTAACGCCAGTTGCATCTGTATCCCTCCTCCCCCCCCTCCCCCTCCCCCTCCCCCCATACCACTCAGCCCCAGTCCATAATCAAATGTGCTTGTCCCTCCTGCAGTAGAACCACCATAATATCCATGCCCGGGGCCCACACCAAGCCCTGAACCTGGTCCTCGCGCCCCGAAAATTAGATCGCCAGCATAATTCGAATGATGCGTAAACCCTCTGAACCCGCTGGGCGGGAACTCGGCGTCTGCATCAGAGAACTCATCTGCGCCGCCCCCACTAGCCCCAATGTCCGACGCGAAATCGTGCATATGGACATGCTGAGAAAGGGAGAGGGAAGAGGAGGCGGGAAGGAGGTCATACCGGTCGAGGACGCCGTGAGTGTGGGTCGTGAGATTGAGGTGGGAAGAGTGGTGGCTGTGGCTGGAGGTGAGGGAATGGTGGGTGAAGGGGAAGGCAAGGGAGAATGGAGGCGGTGAGAGTGAAAGACTGTGCGAATGCGCGTTTGCGTCTGGGGAAAGGTAGGAAGAGGAGTTTGATGTTGAGGCGGAAGAGTGGTCAAGCCGTGGGTTGGAAGAGAATAGCCAGTCTTGTGTCCCCCATGCAGATTTTCCTATCATACTGCTGCTATCAGTATTATTAGTGTTATTGTTAGTGTCGTGGTTACGGTGGGCATGGCTGAAAGAAGGAGAGTGCGAGTGCGAGTGAGTGCCCGAGTTCAAGAGGTACTCGTAGTCTGTAGAGAGGTGAGACGAAGTCGGCGAACCTGCCGCGGTCGACCATGCCTGGTGAGAATGCGTGGGCGTGTCGATGCCTGACCATGCTTGTGCTGGAGTGTCCATCTCGCTTGTGTTCTGGTTTCTGCCTGATGCAAAAACTGGGATCGTCGCTAGCGGATCGGAAAGCTGCTCCAACCTGACCATGTCCAGGTCCATCTCATCTGCGAATGGGTCATCGACCGCGCACTTCCCTGCTTTCATATTATTACCGGCACCTACAGTCAACCCACCAAACCGTCTAGTGGGTAGCGTCGACACATTATCCACCAGTACCGGCGTTGGAGGCGACTTGAACGCTGCGGACGGTAGCTCGAGATACTCCTCCGGGTCGAGTTCATCTACCCCGCTATCGCTGTCCTCGTCCTCCGAGCATGCCGTGCTCTGTGGCACGCTCTTAGTCCCGCCCCTCAGTATGCCCGTCGTTTGTGCCCTCCTTCTGCTACGTACTGGGCCTGCGTCACCCATCTCCATCCCGGCCCCAGTACTGGACATTACGAGCTGGTCGTCTGTTGCTGCACGTCCACCTACTCCTAGCCCTCGCCCTGCTTGTTTACCAAAAGTTTTCTTTGCCTTGGTTTTGGGACCAGAGGAAGTAGCATTTCGTGGTTTATACCCCGCAGCTTGATACAGCTCTGGGAACGCGTTTCTGAACCGATCCCTTAGGTCGGTAGAACGTCGTGCTTGATCCCGAAAGACAGGATCCTTGACGATCGTCGCCCACACTGTCCCATGTCTCTCATACCCAGCTTTAAGGGCACGATCTTCCTCTTCGGTGAACGGTCGCCGGCGCTTTGACCTTGTTTTTTCAAAGATAGAGGTGCCGTCGGGGAGCGTTGAGCGGACCTTTGAAGAGAGATGAGTGCGGGCATTAGGATAGTGCTGTTTGTATGCGTCTGGGAAGTAGGTACGGAAGCTGTAAAGCAAGTTAGTTGAAGAACCAAGTCAAGAGTTTAGTATGTACGTACCGGTCTTTAAGGTCCACAGGGGAACGATTGTCAAATATAAGACTTGGGTCACTGAGGATATCCTTCCAGTTGCCTACTCCATGCTATCGAGAGTAAGAGAAAGGAAAGATCCATGAGGAAAGACAGAAAACATACGCGATTACATCCAACGACCAACATTTTTGTCTCTTCTGTAGACCATTTCTTTCTCTGCCTTTTCTCTTTCTCGAGAGGGTCAATGTCCGTCTCATCAGAAACAGCAATCTTACGCATTTTCCCCCTCTTCTCGGGCATTAGCTGGTGAGTTGAATCTGTCTCCGGTACATGCGAGTGGATGCCAGTATCGTCGCGGAAAGTCCACGCCTGGACGATACGTGGAGCAGATGGTAACGCTAAGGAAACCCGTCTTTGCTTGATGTGAGAAGAAGATGATGAAGGAGTTGCAGTCAAAGGAGCTTTGAAAGAAAAAGTACAAGACGATGGGACTTGGGCCATCGTAGAAGTGTAGAGAGAGCTGTGCACCACGTTGTATCAAACTTGTATATCTATTCTATCACAGTCCAATCATTACAACTACTACCGTTCTGACATCTGCGCTAAACGGTCTGAAGTCTGCGCTAAATAGTCAGACAGCTAAATCTCATTCAGTTCATATTCAATTCACAATCTCAGAACCGTTCACATACCTTCAGTGCTCCACTCCTAATACTCTCCCCAACATTCTGTACATCAGGGTTCGCCAGCACTTTCGCAATAGCATCCTTTGCAGCTAGCTCAAGCCCTGCAAGACTTCCATCACCAAGTACCCCGCTATCACCATGCCCACGATCCCCGAGTTCATCCTCTTCATCTCGTCCAAAGTACTGATTCGATGAGATTGACGTCGCACCTTGGAACGACTGCAATCGCGTCTGCGCCTCATTGACCGCCACCGGGTCATACGAGTTCCTCCCAAAGTACATGTCTGACGAGATAGCTTTCTGATTCCCAAACTTCTCCCGGGCCGTGGTAGGAGAGTCGTCCACAACGGGGGTCCGCGAGGACATTGTAACAGTAGACGCCATGGCAGCTGCGGCACCTGCCCCAGGGATGGCACCAAATCCTAAACGGGGAAACGCCCCCGGTTGTCCTTTAGTGCTCGAGGCAGCAGGTTTCGACGAGCTCCCACTGCTCGGCGTAGAAAGAGTTGCTTTGAGCCCGATCTCGTTCGCCTTTTTGAGCGCCTCTGCCTCCTTCCTCGCCTTCTCCTCCTCTTCTTCTCTTTTCCTGTCGTACCCAAGCTGTTTAACATGCTCTGCCTCTTCTAGTGCCTTCCGCTCTGCCTCCGCAAAATCAACAGGTTTCGCTTTAGACGCGCCAAGCCCAAGCTTCGACTTCTTCGCCACCGTTGATGTTGAAGATGCCGTCGAGGCAGAATTCAATCGCGAGGTGCCCCCGCCGAGTTTTCCGGGGCGAGCAGCAGAAGACGAAGTAGTGGTTCGAGGGGGAGCGGAACTTGATGTGGCCGGGTTCCGTCCGATACTGGGTGGTGTAGATACCCTAGGTGTGCCTGGTGCAGAATTTTTGGGCGTAGACGGTTTGGACCATGAATCAAAGAAATCGTCTTCGGCATCTTCTTTAGACGGGGGTGAGGCAGACGCTTCCATCCCATCAACAACGATCCCGTTGGGGAACCTGCTCAAGGATTAAGAGTCATGCTTTGCTTATAATAAATAAATGAATTAAAACAAAACACGCACCTATTAACATCGTCTTTGACACGTTTGACAAGCTCCTCCTTGTACAACTCGGCAACCCTGCTTGAATATTTCTTCTTGGTGTCCGAGTCGCTCAACAATGAGGATCCGCCGTGTTTCGTAAAAAAATCAGTGGCGGATGCATTACCGCCTATCTTCATGTTGCGCAATTGGCTAAGCTGCCAGGAATCGAGATTTGTCGATCTGTATATCTTCTGTCAGTTTTTTTGCATGCAAAATTAGGGCTTAAAAACTGACCGGACAAAGCTGATATGCACTCCCATATTTCTATGCACGCTGGAACAGTCCAAGCATATATATACACCAAATGTGACGCTAGCCCATGTTGGATTTCGAGCGCTACAATCAAAACAAGACTTGGAGTGTAATCTTGTGAGTTAAAGGCTGGCAATAGAATAAGCGAACAAAGAGAGTACCTTGTTAGCTTTATGTGCTTTTAAAACTTTGAATACCAGGTCTGTCTCTTGCTTTGTGGGTTCTGCCATGATATGGACAAGTACAAGAAGTGAATTGGCCACACGTGATCCCTACACGTCTGATCAACCGACTTCTCTGTAAAAAGTTTGGAGATGGCAGGAGGCTTCTCCTCTCTTCCGCTCTCTGAGCATCCAGTGTCTCCGAAAAGATTTCGTGGATCTCCTCGTATCCTTGGTCCATCTTGGTTTCACTTACCGACTCTCACAATTGGCCTACTGGGTGTACAAATATTCTGGTCTGTAGAGATGGGGTACGCTTCACCCTATCTCCTTTCTCTTGGCCTTTCAAAATCTTCCATGGCTGTCGTTTTCTTAGCAGGTCCTCTTTCAGGACTTGTCATGCAACCTCTCATAGGTGTTCTCGCTGACAACAGCACTTCGCCCTTTGGAAGAAGACGACCCTATATGTTGCTTGGGACTGTAATTTGCGTCTTAGGCATGTTGCTCCTCGGTTATACACGAGCTGTTGCTGCCGTATTTACAGGCTGGAATAACAGTAGGGTGAGTTGCTGGTCATTCAATAGCCTAGCTAAGTGACTAACTACATAACAGAATGATTCATTAACAATCATACTCGCCGTCCTCGCCATATACCTCGTTGACTTTTCAATCAATGCTGTACAAGCTCTCGACCGCGCCCTACTCGTTGATACTCTCGCTCCGTCTCTTCAGTCGACAGGTAATGCTTGGGCTGCAGGTATGCTGGGCTTTGGTGCCGTCGTTGGATTCTTCATGTGAGTGCCAATTCCATCATTGCACCGCTTCTAGGTCATATCCGTAATGCACCCTAACTTCTCCTTACCAACGATAGTGGCAGCGTGCCACTTCCGACTATCTTTCCCTTCCTCGGGACAACGGAGCTTCAAGTGCTGAGTTCCATCGTGTGCCTGCTCCTTCTCTCTGGACAAGTTATTATCGCTGTTTGTGTAAAGGAGCGCATTTTAATCAAGAATAATCATGACGATAGTGCCATGCCTAGGTACGCTTAACTTCGTTGTTTATGCACAACTTCCGTTATATCCTTTCCTAACAGTGGTTCAAAACGCCCTAATGTATTTATTCGCGAAATCCGCGAGCTCTGGAGCAATACTCTCACCCTACCACGCGTTATCCGTCAAATAGTATATCTTCCTCCACTTCCTGTTCATACTGCCTGACTAATACTCTCTGCACCGTGAACCAAAAGTTCATAATACAGTTCTTCGCATGGATGGCCTGGTTCCCTCTTCTCTTCTATACAACCATCTACGTCGGTGACTTATACAAACGGTCCACTCCACTCTCTGCCTCACCTCCCATCTCTATTCCTTCCACTGCATCCCCAGAAGAAAGGCTGAGCATGTTATTAAACGCCCGCAATGCTGAAGCTACCCGCCTGGGATCACTCGCTCTATTCTACTCTTCCCTCCTTGCACTGTTTATGAACATAGTCGTGCCTATGTTTATTGTCACCACTGCTTCCAAACGCTCTTCCTCCATGACACCTTCTCATTCATCTTCCGTCGGGCGAGGAGGCGCACTAGGCGCATTAGGAGACGATATTGGTAGCGCACGTGTTGGTGGGGGTGAAGGTTTACGTGAAGATGACATGAATGGGTGGCGAATCCACGGGGAGGGAGAACGTGGATGGCGGAGGAGGATTAGAGTGCCGGAGAGGATGAAAATTAAGCTCGTCAGTATGTGGGCCGTTAGCCATCTTGCGCTAGCGGGGTGTCTGTTGGGTACGCTGTGAGTTTCTTCCCGTCTGTACCGTTCTGTCCTCGTTTCACTACTCAAGACTGATGATACTTAAAGGTTTACAGACTCTGTCGCAGGGGCCACGTTCCTCATGACTGGAACGGGATTTTCATGGGCCATCACACAATGGGCTCCATTTTCACTGGTTCGTCTTCACCTTTCGCCTTCTTCGCTCCTTCAGCACCATCAATTTTTTCCCCCTCAACTAGAAGAAGAACTGACCTTTCTTACACAGCTAGCAGAGGCTATTCTTACCGAGCCAGACCCCGCCCTTGCAAGTATCCCGGACTCGATCCGACTTGCCGACACACGCACAACCACGGGTGATGCAAGAGACGGAGACGGAGAAAGAGAAGTCTTCCTACCCGGCGACCTCTCTGATGATGGCTCTGACGATGCATCGGAAGATGGGAAAGGGGGAGAAGGAAAACCCCGAGTTACCAGTTTGGAAGCAAATGGGAATAGAGTGATGGGGAATCGCGGTGCGCGAGTCAGCCGGGTCGAAGTCAGTCCCACCGCTGTCCGGGATGAGGATGTCCATTGGGAAGATGATGATATAGACGACATAGATGAGCCAGGAAGGACAGAGAGTAAGCCTGCTAGTTTGAGTTCGAAAGCTGGGAGCATACTTGTACGTGTCCGTCCCTCCTGTTCCACACATGATCGTCATATATATATATATATATCCAGGGATTACACAACGTATTCATCGTGGTACCCCAATTTATTGTCACCGGCTTGTCGGCCATAATGTTCGCCATGTTCGATCCTGTGCAGGCACCAAAGGCTGGACTGATGCCACCACCTCTCCCCGTCCTTCCGCTTGTGAATGCAGGAACGAACGCTACAAACACTAGCACGGAGCGTAACCTCCGAGTGGCAGTGAAGTTGATGAGAGACGTGACAATGGTCCTGAGGGATCTAGATACAGATCGAGCAGCAGAAGCAGCAGAGAAGAATGAGAGGGGAGGACAGTCGAATTCTGTGGTTTACATTTTCCGGTGAGTTTTTTTTTGTTTCCCTCCGTAATATACTCATCCCGACAAATGGTGCAGACTAGGAGGCATAGCAGCGCTCATTGCTTTTATCTTGTGTTGGAGGCTTGCCAGGGAATTGAGGCATCGATGACAGGAGATCTCTACCTTAAAATAAAGATTCGTTCGCATCAAAAGGACAGGATCTCATCTGTACCCCGGCTTGCAACGATTGGCTTAATTATATCGGCGTCGTCTGCTTGTCAGTCGTTGTTTGCTGCTCAACATTAGATTCCTCTCTCTCGTTCTGTCAATGCTACTTTTGGGTTTTTCGTCTCAATTACATAGCCATTTGTATGTGAATCAAGGAACTAAACATAGCTATACATACCGCTTTATGTAGCCTTTAGGATCCTGCCATCAACACCGATGAAAGACCTTGCAGTCAACTCACATCCAACTTCAGTAAAACCCTTTGGAAGTAAGCATGCAAATGCAAGGATCTACGACGTCAGTTACGCGAAATGGAAGCAGTGTCAGGAAATTAACTTTCTCCTCATTAAAAGACAGTTCCGGGTTTCTTCGTCCAGGATGACCCAAGTGCTATAGGTATACCTGCGGTCGGTTCTGGAAACTTGAATCGCAGTCGATTTTCCAATAACCTTTCCATTAATCTGCAGGTCCCACCCCGGTTCGGTCTCTTGGATGAATCACGAAACCGATGGGCCAAGTTCATCACGCACATACAGCAAGTTAATCAAGACGCCGATAGTTTCACATCTTACAAGGTCCTTTTCCTAGGCAGACACGGCGAGGGATACCGTACGTTTTTTTACAAACAGTGGGATCACTAGTAAACGACTGTACTGAAGGAGAACGACAACAGATAACGTCGCCGAAGCGAAGTATGGTTCAAAAGCCTGGGACGAGTAAATATCGTTTTCAGTCACTGCTTATACATTGCCTAAACGGTGCATTCACAAGCTACTGGTCAAAGCTGAACGGTGACGGCGAACTTGTCTGGGGACGTGAGTAGCGCACCTCCGTCTCTTCATAGCTCTGCTCACAGGCAGAGGGGTATCAAGCCGACCCAGAACTCACCTCCATCGGCAAAGATCAGGCGGTCACTGCACGCAACGGGTGGAACGCTGAGCTTACTTTTGGAATTCCGCTTCCACAGAAACTGTACTGCAGTCCATTGACTCGTGCAATGCAGACCTGCGACATTACGTTCCGGGAAATAGTAAACACTCGATGTGTCGTAGTTGTAGTAGAGGTGAAATCCATCTATCATACATGCCCTTTACCTAATTCATGATCCAAAATCAGAACTGTCGCGAGGAGAATGGCGTACATACCTGCGACAAACGTAGGACGAAGACCTATATAGAATCCACATTTCCTGCTTTCCAAATAGAGCATGGCTTTTCGGAGGAGGATTTGTTGTGGGAAGCTGAAGTGCGGGAGTCCCGAACTCACGTTGAAGAACGTGCGAAGGAGGTACTTGACATGATTTTCAATAATGACGGGGAACTCTGTAGGACATTTTACCCTGACATCTTATCATTCCCCCTCACCCTCTGCTCAGTTGTTTCCATAACCGCCCATGGAGGAATTATTAATGCATTCTTGGCTGTCCTAGGCCGTACGTCCTATGCCCTCCCCACGGGAGGTAATGGTCTTGCTTTTGTCTCGCCGAAGCGATCTGATGATGTCCTAGGTGTGCTCCCCGTTGTGGTTAGATCGGTATACAAACCATAGCCAATGGATATCACACAAATGAACTTTTTGATATTTCAACATACGCTGTTCTTCCCTAGAGCAGAGCTGCAATTGTTGAAGGAACGGCCTGCAATCCCATGGCAAATGATAACCCAGATCCACCGACAAGGAGAATGAAGCCCCAAGTGTATTTTCTCCTTGCAGAGATACGAGGACTAGAGCTTGACATCGAGTTGACTAATGAGTGGAGGGATGTATCATTGAATTGTATATGAAAATAAAAAAATTTAAAAAAAGCAATGCGAGGTGGGTAAGAGCAAGAGAGAGATGCAATATTAACGCGACAGACGATGTATAAAAAAATCCCCAAAGATCGAAAAACTTTTGATAGATTCCCGTCGCAGGGATTTTCAGAGGAAAACCACACACATCCTCATCTAAACTTCATCGTGACTATCTACTCCTGAATCTTTGCGAGAATCTCGCTGTCCTTGAACAGGAAGTACTCCTACCAAGTTGTGAGCTGGGCATATCAACCGTGGCAAGAGAGACGAACACTGACCTCTTCCCCAACTTTGATAGAGTTGCCTCCCCAACCAGGCAATAGCACGCGGTCGCCAGCTTTCACTTGCGTAGGTACAATCTGGCCGTCCTTGCTCGGTGCGCCAGGACCGACAGCAATGACAGTTGCCTCTGGAAGAGGGTTGTTCGTTGCTGATGTAGGCAAGAAGATGCCTGTCGCCGTTTTCTAAAAGAACTATTATCAATGTTGATGTTTGGAGAGTGACAATTTCGAAGTAAATTCACAGTTTCCGGCTTGAAACGCTGAACGAGTACGCGGTCAAGGAGGGGAACGAGGGACTTGATAGATTTGAAAGTCGCCTGAGCAGCCTAAGGAATGTAAGAAGAAATATTTATGAATGCAGAAAGGAAGGCAATACCATTGAAGAGAACGTTAACGGAGCTGATATGTTTGTAAAGTTTCAAGACAAGAGCCGTGAAAAATCTTGCTGTGTTATACAAACACAAGTGAGCACGTGATGCAACAACTGTTCACATGACAGAAAACTCAATAGTTGATAGCTGAACTGCGATTGTGCATGGTCATTGTACTGGAATGTGAGTAGCTAGAACTACGCAATGTGGCAGCCGAATCGTTCATGCATCCCCCGTCGTAGTATGACAGGGTTGCTCCAGGGTAATCGAGGGCATGGGGACGACGAGCAAAACGTCTAGTATAGAACAGTCACTGGAGCACGAGCATGGGAGGATAGAGATGGAGATGGCGAGGCGAGGCGAGACGGAAGACAGATCGACACTTAAATATATCCACGCCACCATGTCGGCACGAGACTAATGACAACGTCTCTAACCTTACCCCAAAACCATATCATGATCTTCAACGGGTAGCCGGAACCCCCCTCCTGTAACAGTACCGTTATCTCCTCTTCTCCGTCTCGTAGTCAGGGTTTGCGGATCCGGAGACCTCCCATGCTGCACAGGAACAAATCGCATAGGGTTTGGTGGGTGGTTTCTTGAATGCACATGGAAATGCGGATGGTGATGCGCGCGAAGCGAAGCTTCCCCAACTACGTTCGTCGCACCAGTAACTGTTTCTGCTCGCCTTCTCCCACCACCTAGCTCCGGGTACATTTCTGCTGTCAGATAAGTTCCATTTCCAATAAGCGCATTGTTGTTGACAGGGGAACCTGGTGTAGGCACCATCTGAGGCCTGACGTCTATACCTCTAGTCCGAGCAGGTGATGGAACCACCGGTACCTGGTGTTGTGGATGCTGCTGCAGTCGTAGTTGCTGGTGAGCAAGAAGAGTCGTGCTGCCTTCTCCCCGGGTATTCCCATGCACAACGGTGCCCCGATACAGAGTTGCTCCACCCCTTGCATGATCCGCATCGCCAGCGTTACTGACGACCGCCTGGGTTCTTTCTCTCCGTCTCTCCGGTCTCCCTACTACCGTGGTCCCTGGTGTCGTCGTGACCGGAATCACTGTATCAGTGGAGTCGTCCGGGGCAATGGTAATCTCACCCCTGTCCTCCGGCGTCTGAGTCTGTCCTGCGACACCATGTTGATGATGTTGGTGTTGCTCTCCTGTAACATCATCGTCCCCATCCTTCGCACTACACCAAAACCGGTGTCCTTCGCTCCACGCGGTACTCTGACACTCTTTCCCACAATATTTCGCCTTCCGACAGCGTCGGCACTTGGCAAATTCCCGAGGGTAAGATTCCCAACGACCGCATAGCACTATGAAACATAATCAACTACAACCCGAACAGAGAACATAAGAAAACAATCCTCACTATTTGCACACTGTCGGATTCCACCACGACTATCATCCTTCCTACACGCATTACGCATAATAACCCCCGCCCAATACTGGATCTCGGCAGGCAGCCTAGGAGGTGGGTTTGGAAGATCCGTCTCACTCGAACTAGGCTTGAATGTGAACCTCTCCACGAGCGAAAACACATTCGTCTGCCGCAGAGCTGTGGACGAAGGTGCTACTGTTGGCGTGCTCAAATTAGCGGCTTTCGCACTGGCGGCATCACGATCCTTATCCCTCCCTCTTCCAGACGCAAACCCACGGAAAGCACCCTGCGTGTCTTTGGTCACACTAGGATTTGGATTTGAATCAGTGCCTGTCTTCTCTCGCTCCTTTTCCTTCATTTTCCCTGCCTCGCCATACTGAGCGCCAGCCAAATTCACGCTTGCAGGATGGAATGACGCCCGAGGTTTATAGAACGCCTGCCTCACATGCGGATATTTGCTCAGATACGCAAGGAGTTGTAAACCTAGAAGCACGTCTTCGTCCCTGTATATCCCAGCGTCGTGGTGCAATGTGCCGTGGCTACCGGGGCGTACACCGCTTCCAGGTGTAGCGCCAGCTGCAGCTGCAGCGATCGGAGTATCCGTGCGTCCGCGGATTGTAGCGTTTCGTTGGTGGTGACCGTGGTGATGTTGCTGGTGATTCGGATGTAGAGGTCCTACCCGGCCTGGTGGTGCACCTGCTCCCCCATCCATGGTTGGCAGACCGACCACTCCAGCTCTTGGGGTAATATCCGGTGCATCACCTTGTACACTCCTTACTCTCCTGCCTGTCTCCAAGGGCAATCCCCTCGCAGTCGGCGTTTCCTCGATAGCTCCTGGTGCTCCCGGGGGTGCTCCCATCGCAAAATCATCGTTTGGTTCTAGCGACACAAGGCCATCCTCTACTCCTACCCCGCCCACTCCCATCCCCACTGCACCCTCACCCACTCCTCCAGCGTCGTTAATGATGATGTGTGCATCTGTGCTAAGCTCCATTGCACCAACCTCTCCTGTGGCCGTTTCATCTGAGATGATGCCAACTGCTCTCCTGCTTAAAGAGAGGCGCTGATGATGAGGGTGGGGAAAGGGAGGACGAGGACTTCGCTCTGGAGAAGGAGAAGCGGAGGTGGAAGGACCATCAGAGTCAATCCGTCTCCTTGAGCGTAAGAGGCGGCGGCGCTCGGCACGATTCATGTCAATATCACCATCATGATCACCCTGGTCATCGCCGTCGTCCTCGGTCTCGGTCTCTGGGCGGGAATTGTCTGTCGATGGGGATGCAGATGCGGACGAATGACTGAAACCTGACTCCCGACGGTAAGTGCGGTGTCGGCCAGGAAAGGTTCTTGTGTCGGTGATTGCGAAATTTGCGCCAGTAGGAGGAAGATTTGCAGGATCTGTGTTATCAGGGGCAGGTGATGGATCCCACACGGGGCGTGCGATGATGGTGCCACTGCGATCTCGGCCTGGGATGATGACAGACCCAGTAGGGGTGCCAGATCCAATAGGAGTGGCAGTGGTGGACATGTCGGTATCGCTGTTGGAAGCAGAAGGAGCGCCGCTGGGATTGGATGAAGTAGTGGAGAGAAGAAAAATTTCGCTAGATCCGTTAGCACTAGGGGATACATACATGGTTTCGTCCTGCAAGGATGATGAGTAAGTCACCACCTCAGCAGGAAATGAGTCATGCACGGGAGCAAGAGCAAGTGAGGGACGTGGAATTACACGGCGTTGCTGCTGAAGTTGTTCCTGTTGCTGCATCTGTTCTAGCTGCCTCGCCAACTGAGCGGCTTGCTCTCTCTGACGTTGGAGCATATGTGCGTCTCTCCTCGCTTGCCTCTGCTCCCTGGTCTCTCTGGGCAGGCCTGTGGCACTAGAACTAGGGCCTATAGCAAAACCTTTATTTGCGAGCCAAGCCTCGAGGACGCAACCGACGACATCCAAAGTGCCTGCCTGTACCACGCGGCTCCTGATAGGCTCGCTTCCTCTAACACCGATGTTGACGACACACTGAAAAGCGAGTGAAAAGCGATATGCGGCCTGCTTATCGTAGTGTTGAGGATTTAAAGTTGGATTGAGCTTTGGAGGTCGGGAGTTGGGCGGCATAAGGCCGTAGAGGATGGCAGCGTTTTCTGGTGGAGGTGGACAGATACAAAAGTCGTGTAAGATTTTAACAAGACGCTCGAGACCGCCATCCATGGTCATGATTTCTCGGATGCGAGGAGATGTAGAGGTCAGATAGGTTAGATGGGTCAGCGAGTTGAACAGTGGCAATGGAGCGGTTGTGTCGAGTGCTATAAAAAAAGAGAGAGAAAAAAAAACAGATAGATAAGAAAGAAAAGAAAGAAAAGAAAGAAGAGAGAAGAAAGAAGACATACCGCGCCTGTCATAAAGCTGAGAAGTGATACATACACATGCCTTGTTTTGAGTTGGAAAGGCAAAGTTTGACTCGCGCATGAGATTATGGGAAAGAAAGGAGATTGAAGGGAGAATTAAAGGAGAACTAGTGAGATGAATACGATGAAGATGAGTGTTGGAAAGAAAAAGGCGTTCAGTTGTTCAAACTGATGAGCTCGGTCGGTCAATCTTTTGTGTGCTTTTGTTTATCACTGGTGGCTGACTCAGTTACCCCAACTTGGAAGGCTCAGCGCTCATCTCCTTCCAACAATTGCGCTTACAATCCATCTCGGTGTTTACAAAGCCTCCGATATATAATGGCACATTGTGGCTGTAAGCATGCAAGTAACTGATGCTTCTTGTCCTCAGTTGTCGTTTCAAACCCCGCGTGATGCGTGATGAGCTGTGTCTGTCTGTCACAAACTCTGAGCGCGTGACTACAAACAATGCTTGCCCGCGCGACATACCCAAATGTCCTCTTCAAATCCTCCGTTTTCACTTCATATCACCAGCTAAGATTCTATAGCCCAAGAGAAGACGATGGAAAATCAGATTCTAGACCTACTCGTACGTCTGTATTTCTTTCATATTCTAACTTAAACCGTTTCTCTCTCATAGGCAGGTCTTTTCGTAATCTTGACAAAAAGCAGAGACGTTTCAAGACATGGGACCCAAATCTTGTAGTATGGATTATTACTGGTTCTTTAGTTGAAAGCTAAAAAACCCTGCAATTCAGCCATTTAAACGGTTACCTGCAGACCAATTAACTAGCCCAGCCTTTTCGCCAAATGAACCAAGAAATCTTGCTCTGCCCACTTTCAGTCCTGTCTGTAATCTCCATCCTCATGCATCGGATCCAGATCTCCAACTCACCCATATTCGCAGGAATCCCTAACGAAAAATATGATCGGCAAGGCCACTGCTTTCTCTATCACAGGCAACGATCCTGTCACTATATTTGGACTACCTAAAACCGTGGATTTAGAGGCGCGTGTTCAATTCGGCTATCTAACGTTAGCTGACGTGACCACACAGTTCCGCATCCTCTCTCAACCTTGTTCAGTCATTCGTGATGTCACGCTACAAACTGCCGAGCTGATGCAAAATGCGCAGGGCAAATCAAGTCGGGATACTCGGTCCGTCCTCAGTATGTCCTTTCTTTCTTTATGCTTTTTGTTCATGTCATCATCCATCGTAACCAGCTGGCCGTGCCGGATGCGGAAAAAGTTTCCTCATGCTCCAAATGGTCAAGCATTGTATAGCCACTGGCTGGATCGTCATCTACATCCCTCAAGGTGCGCTCATTCTACCCCCCCGGCCTTCAACTCTGGTCAATGTCTTACCCTAACCAGCTATTAATCTCATCAACTCTACTACACCCTATGAATACGACCTCCGTACACGGACGTACATCCAACCTACCTTCTCGTACCACACTCTGCAGCAGTTACAGACCGTTAACCGCGACGCACTGCTGAGGCTGTCGACAACCAAGAAGCTCGTGTTCGAGAGACGGGAAGTCCCCAGCGGCACCAATCTGTTCGACCTCGTTGGTGTTGCATTGAAAGACCCACCATCAGCCCCAGTCGTTCTAGATGCACTGATGACGGAGCTCAGCACACAAACCAAGTACGCATCACTGTTTTTGCATGAACACATTTTCACAGATATGGCTCCATTCCAGACACCCCGTCCTACTAGCAGTTGACGAGTTCCAAGCCCTCTTCCGCCGCTCGGCATACCGTGATCCCCATTTCGCACCCATCCGGCCTTATCACCTCTCCATCCCACGACTAATCCTGGACTTCGCCTCAGGAAGACGCGCATTCGTCAGTATCCCCACGTTTCTTTCGTGAATATACTCATCTTACTGCTCCTACAGGCAAAAGGCGCATTCCTAGGCGCCCTCAGCGCCTCTTCCACCACCTACCCTATCTCCCTCGAACTTCGGGACGCCCTGGACCTTCCCTCTCCAGGCGCCCCTCCAAGCCCGTACGACAAGGCTCGCTCAAGGGTGTTCAAAGAGTACACAAAAGGATTGCACGCCGTGCGGGTGCCCGAGCAGTTGAGTATACCAGAGGCGGCGGCAGTATTTGAGATATGGATGAAGGAGAAGGCGTTGGTGCCCGGTGAGTTTTCGGTGTTTTCAAATAATGAATGCTTCGATCTTAATCGTGTTCCGACCGATCCTAGTGATATACGATGAGGTGTTTCTGGCAAAATACACAGAGTCGAGTGGTAATGCAAGGGATTTCGTGTGGAAAGGATTGTTGGCTACGTTGGAATCATAACATACTCGATATCACATTAGATTGTGGGGTAATAATACCTTGAACACTGAATTCATCCAGAGCAAATTCGCATACAGAAAAGCAGTCAGACCCAAGAACCTGGAATTTGGCAGAATGTCGATGTCCAAGTCCACCATAAACAAAAAATCTCTCCGTGTATGAAACGAATGTCCTGCACGAGTCACGAAATTCTACGGTTGAGAGCTCCGATGCTTGCAAACACGGTCTTGGGAACAGACGATACTCCACGGGCATATATCTGGTTGGTATATATCTACGAGACAGTCAGACATGAAGGATACACACAAAGCTAACGTACCAGTTCGTCATACACAATAGCAGGCACCTTTTTATCGCACAACACAGAGCCGGGATGTATTTTGACAATCTTGAAAAAAAAAATAGAAAAAAAAAAAAACTGGAATTAGGAAAAATCATCCAGGACGAGGAAGAAATACCTACCGATTGCCCCATCGTTTGTTTGTACGAACCATCCGGCTGTAAAAATGCAGAGTTCTGCGCCAACCCATGCGCCAAGCTCTTCACCACTGGCTCCTCAAAATCCCCACACGAAACTTTCCAGTCAATCCCCATTCTTCTACAAGTCTGCCCCAGTTGTTCACGGATGGAGACTGCCTCGAGCAATGTCCTCTCGTTTAAAAAATGCTTTCTGCACCAAGCTTTCCTCGCAGATTTTCCCTCGGTTGCTGCGATCTCCGTGTATGAACGAACCACATTAAGGACGGTGAGGTGGTCGCCAGACGGGTGTCGAAACATGCGTCGTGCATCTGATGCAGCTTCACGCTGCTCTGTCATGTCCACAAAGAGCTTGGACGTCGCAGAGAGGACAGATACAATGTCGATGATTTCAAGTGTGCAACCAAGATCTTTGGATGCAACAACAGCACGAGCATACACTGGTTCCAGTGGGAAAAAAGCCATTTCACGACCTAGTGGCGTCAGTTCCTTTCTGGTGTTTATGGCATCCAGGAGCCATAGCGTTTTTAAAGCGGACGAGACTGAAGATTATGACCGTGTTTAGTCCCTGTGGAAAGAAAAAAAGAAAAAAAGCAGGAACCGAGTGCTCACCAGATTCCAAGTCGGGCATATCCATCAAATCTAGCTCCTCCAAGTCTTGGTTTAAGCACTTCAGTTGCAGAATACTGGATGTAAGACTACAGCGCATTATTTCCGGCTCTGGCGCAAGTTGCATGTGATTGAAAGCATCTTCAGTGAACAGTCGAAAGCATATGCCCGTTCCCTGATGATTAATAATTAAGTTCCAGCAGGTTTGCAATGGTATCAAGCATACCTCCCGTCCGGCGCGCCCAGTGCGCTGCATCGCAGAAGACTTCGTGATGGGCTTTGTTAATAGAGTGTCGAACCCTGTCTAGCTTTCAGGCGATAGTTTGATATCATCATGACGAAACCTACCACCACCAGTATCTCGAGCAAGGTACCGTTTCTCCTTACACATCCCGGTATCAATAACATATTTGACTCCCGGTATCGTAATGGACGTCTCCGCAATGTTAGTCGCCAATATACATTTCCGCGTGTTCGGCGGGGTGGCCATAAAGACCTTGGTATTTTGTCCAGGGGATTGGGCAGCATACATTGGGCATATCAAAACCTGCAAAAATCAGAATATATTTTGCAGACATCGATATCACACCCACTTCTGCAGCATCTTGAGGTAACCGGTTGGCAAAAAGCCGGATAGATTTTTCGAGGCTCTCAATATCCTCCTGACCTGGGCTGAATGTATGAGTGCAAGACGATGTCGGGGTACAATACCAAAGCAGACCTGGCAGAAATATCAGAACATCTCCCGGAGGCTGATCCGTATGTATTTGGAAGAACGTCCGCAGAGCAGAGTCTACATAGTCTGACTGGCCCTCTGATGAATGATATATCTTCACAGGATGCTGGCGTCCCTTGACATACAGGATCCTCGCGCTGCACATCCCAGTTATTACATACGTACCAGAGGCAGAAAGGAATGAGTGAAAAACACACTTGTGAAAAAACCTGCTAAACTTCTCTGCGTCCAGAGTAGCACTCATAATGACGACCTTAAGCGGATTTGTTCCGTCTGCCTTGCCCTTTCCCTTGCCATTGATCATCGCTGCACCATTCCTCTCCTTCAATATCGTCTTCAGGTTCGCAAGCAAGAGGTCGGTCCGCAGTGTCCGTTCATGTGCTTCGTCGACCACTACCACACTGTAGTTACTCAACAACGGGTCCGACAGGAGCTCGCGGACGATCATCCCGTCTGTCATATACTTAATGCATGTGTCTGCGCTAGAACGTTCGTCGAACCGGACGGAATAGCCGACGATATTTCCAACAGTAGTGTTTCGCTCCAGCGCTACGCGTGCAGCCAAAGATGTAGCAGCGACCTTGCGGGGCTGCGTAACAGCGATGATGCCTGACCCCACTATCCCAGACTCAAGAAGATATTGGGGCACCTCTGCCAAACACCATAAGTTCCGTTATGTTGAGAGAAGACTGACTAAAATTACACACGAGTAGTTTTGCCAGAGCCAGTCTCGCCTAATAACACTGTAACATCGTTATTTCGTATCTCCTGTATCAAAGCATCCCTTCCTACACCAAAGCTTTGAATGACCAACAACACGGGAAAGAGTAAACACGCACCTTGTGCAATGGGGAGCTGTTTTCGCTGTTCTTGCAGCTGTGCAGCATTGCTTGACCCCGCACCACTTCCGTTGATTGTAGTACCCTCCACACTCCAAGAGGAACGCGCCTGTTTTCGTCGAGCATTTTTTCCTCGTCCGTAATGTCCGTTAGGTGTGCCATTGATATGAGGCATTTTCCTTTGCGTGTCTTCGTCGTCACCCACATCGACCCAGGGAATAGTTTTGCGCTGTTTACCGAGATGTCCGTTGGTCTGGGTGATTTTGTTACTCACAAGTCGAATACACTTGGCCGGAGCCGTGGTCGACATTACACTGCAACTGGCACACTGTGCTCGCCTGGGTCGCGGCAAAACAAAACAAAAAAAAAAAGGTTGATCTCAGGTTGATCTCAGGTCCGATCACTCAAGTAAAGTTGAGATATTATTGTAGATGCAGCAGGTAAACAACGGTGAGCTTGTCCGGCATGCAACAACGTGTGCGTAACGATGAAGTGGAAAATAAATAAATAAATAAAAAGTAAATCAATCCTACACTAGAAAACATCACTGGAAACACGAGAACACTCAGAAGCTGAAAAGGGGTCAAGAGATGTGTTCCAACAAGAATAGGTATATGTATGAGTTTTCAGGCAGGGAGCGAAACCTGGACCACTAACGCACTCTTGTGCACTCCCAAGTCAGTGAGAACGAAAACATACAATCCCAAATAACCAGAAGAAAAGGGAAAATGAACCTCTACCAGTTCATACTGCTCTCCCTCAAGATCGGCGCCGAGATTGCAGCGGGCACAACATTCCTCCTCTGACTCATGTCCGACGTATTGACTCGGCCATCAAATTGGCCGTCTTCCTGCCTCTCGCCCTGGAACCCTCGTAACGAATCCTCCGCATAATAGAAGCTCCTTCGTCTTGCGCCGCCCACACTGTCCTGGTCAAACTCCCTACCCTCCGGCCGTGCACCCGCAGGCGTAGGATCGGACAACCGCCGATGGGCTATCTCCTGTCTGCGCTTGACGTAGCGATAGATGAGGAACGCCAGCACCACAACCGCAATGCCGCCCAGGGCGCTTACTACGCCGATGATAGCATCCTCACGCGTATTGCTACTTTTGGATGATCCACTACTGCTTGACGACCCCCCGCTGTTGCTGCCGGTGCTAGAGGCCGGGACAGATTCCAGGTTGAAGCTAGGGTTGACTAACCGAGCAAGCTGCTTGGCAACGGGGGGGTTAGCAGCCGTATAGAACGGCGACTGGGTAGCCTTGATTTCCTCAGCGAGAGCCGCAACCTGATATATAGGTATATATGCCAAATATATTGTCCCAAGCTGGTTCACGTTCCCTTCGTACGTCGAAGGAACGTACACCTGCAAACAATACGTCTTGACCTGCGAAGCTTTAGAGTAGAACAATCAGCCATCAGACACCGTATATAAGTATAAGGCACGAACGATCTATCTGCACCGCGGTAGAGATTATCCCGGGCATATATGCGAAAATCTCATTGGATGCGATCGAGAACTTTGTCACAAAATCCCAATTAAGTTCCTCAGTGAACAAGATGCTGATCAAGGTAAACTGGCTTAGATCCTGTGTAAGATCCAGCGGTATTTGGGGGAAGATCCTACTCGGAATATTTGTGAGAGGAGGGTTAACCAACACAGATGGTTGTGCGGTCGCAGTGCTGCTAGCTTGATCAGGATTCGTAAGCGTGTTGTAGATCGAAGACGACGATATGGACGAAAAGACCAAACTAGTCTCCGTGAGGACGAATGAAAGATCCGGAGGAACGGAGATGGGCATAGAAGTCGTGGTAGTGGAGGAAGAAGTCGTAGTGGTGTTCAAAATGGAGGTGGTACTACTATTATCACTCGGGGCGGGGAAACTGATCGTAACATTAGGAACTGAAGTACTTGTGCTCGCAGCAGACCCACTGGTCGATGCACCGTTCGAAGTGTTGCTGGAAGGTGAAGAAGTAGTGGTGCTGCCGGGAAGTGGAAAAGTAGTAGCACTGCCGAGCGGTATGGTTGTGCTTGGAAGTGCAATCGAAGATTCCCCAGTCGAGAATGGAAGTAGCGATGAAAGGATCGATGGAAGGAGACCACCATCAGACGAGGTCGAGGGAGTCAAAGTCGAAGATCCCCCAGTGCTTATGCTACTTTCTGAGTTCGAGGATGAAAATAGTGGGGGAAGGATCGATGGAAGGAGACCACCACCAGACGAGGTCGAGGTCGAAGATGCTCCAATGCTTGTGCTACCACTTTGTGAGGTCGAGGATGAAAATAGTGGCGGAAGGATCGATGGAAGGATCGATGGAAGGAGACCACCACCAGATGAGGTCGAGGGAACGGGAGTCGAAGATGCTCCAATGCTTGTGCTACCACTTTGTGAGGTCGAGGATGAAAATAGTGGCGGAAGGATCGATGGAAGGATCGATGGAAGGAGACCACCACCAGACGAGGTCGAGGTCGAAGACGCTCCAATGCTTGTGCTACCACTCTGTGAGGTCGAGGATGAAGATAGTGGCGGAATGATCGATGGAATGATCGATGGAAGGAGACCACCACCAGACGAGGTCGAGGAAGTCAAAGTCGAAGATCCCCCAATGCTTGTATTACCACTTTGTGAGGTCGAGGATGAAAATAGTGGCGGAATGATCGATGGAAGGATCGATGGAAGGAGACCACCACCAGACGAGGTCGAGGAAGTCAAAGTCGAAGATCCCCCAATGCTTGTATTACCACTTTGTGAGGTCGAGGATGAAAATAGTGGCGGAATGATCGATGGAAGGATCGATGGAAGGAGACCACCACCAGACGAGGTCGAGGAAGTCAAAGTCGAAGATCCCCCAATGCTTGTATTACCACTTTGTGAGGTCGAGGATGAAAATAGTGGCGGAAGGATCGATGAAATGATCGATGGAAGGAGACCGCCATCACCAGACGAGGTCGAGGATGCAGATGAGGGAGTCGGAGTTGAAGATCCCCCATTGCTTGAACCGCTACCACTTGTTGAGCTGGAGGATGGCGGAGTTGAAGGTCCCCTAACTAGCGGTGAAGTTATCAGCGGAATGATCGATGGAAGGAGACCACCACTGGACGAGGGAGCCGGAGTCGAAAATACCCCATTGCTTGAACCGCTACCACTTGTTGAGGTCGAGGATGGCTGAGTTGAAGACTCCCCAAGTGGCGTTGAAACTATCGGCGGAAGGAGCGTTGAAAGAGGGGGTAAGAGGCTTGTTAACTGAGGAAGTAGGCCACCGCTGGGTGTGCTGGATGAGGGAGTGCTCGACGAGGGAGTGCTCGACGAGGGAGTGCTCGACGAGAAGGTGCTCGATGAGAGGGTGCTCGATGAGAGGGTGCTCGATGAGAGGGTGCTGGACGAGAGGGTGCTGGACGGGGCACTCGACGTCGTACTCGAGCTCGAACTCGAACTGGAGGATGAAATCGAAGATGAAGCAGACGAAGAAGAACTCGAAATCAGACCAGGAAAATGGAAACTACCTAAGGGATTTTCATTAGAACAATGAATGAGAAGTAAGATAAGAAGTAGTATACACACTTAGCAAACCAGCAAGGGGGTCACCAGAACTCTGCCTCTGTTGCAACTCACGTTTTACCAAAGTCAGTGAGCGACGAGCATGAGAACGGACAGGAGAATGAGCAGCATCTATAGGAGACAAAAGCAGAAGAAAAGAGAAGAACCAAGTAGAAGAGAGCATAGTTTTTTTGTTGAAGCCAGAGTCTACGCTGTCGAGCAGGACGGCAAGGGAAACTGCCAAAAAGATGGAAAGAGCGTGGAGATGCTACGACGAGCAAGCAGAGGAACAGCAGAGATGAGAAGAAACAGTTCCGACTTCAAATCCGCCAACACATCAATCTCTGATACCTGACAACAGCCGCAGAGTCACAGCATATGTTTGTTTTATTGCACAAGTCACACATTTGTCAATTGCCAATTCGATTCAACTACAAGAGTCTACGACGGATACTTGGTTAACATACTTTCCCTCCCAGGTCCAACCCCAATCCACTCCACGGGAATATTGAGGTACTCTTCTATAAACTGGACGTACTTCTTACAATTTTCTGGCAGTACATCATACCATGTTATTTCTGTGATGCGGGAACGCCATCCTGGCAATGTGATATATTCGACTTCAACTTTCGCTAGCACTTCTAGATCGGCTGCCAGAGGCGTTATATAACTCAGAATTCCACAGAATCTAAAAAAGTAAAGAAACGAACCAGGAATTCCAGGAAGCTCCTTCCCATCAACCAGGTACTGGACGCCGACTTTGATCTCTGACAGCTCATCCAGGACATCAAGCTTGGTAATATTGAGGCTATCATATCCATTGATCAAGCAAGAATGCTTCAGCACGACAAGGTCAAGCCATCCGCAGCGCCGCCGTCTGCCAGTGGTCGTTCCGTATTCCTTGCCTACTTCCTGTAAATGAACACCTACGTCCTTATAAAACCGCAAATAAGTCTACTGAACAGATAAAAGTTGAAGCCGACTAACGTTAAGCTGTTCCGTGGGGAACGGGCCGCCACCCACTCTCGTAGTGTATGCCTTCACCACTCCGATAGCCTTCCCTATCAGTTTCGGCGGAATACCAAGACCTGTGCAAACCCCGCCGACGGACGTAGAGGATGACGTGACAAAGGGGTACGTCCCAAAGTCAATATCAAGCATAAGGGCGTTTGCACCCTCTACCAGCACACGCTTCCCAGAGGAAATGGCATTGTGGATGTAGATCAGGCTGTCTATCACGTAAGGGCGGAGTCGATCGGCAAGAGCCTATCACCAAATAAGTTTAGCACCACCAGGAGCAAACACTTCAAGAACTCAGAAACCTTGTACCGCACTATCTCTCCCTCTGTATCATATTCAAAATGTCCGTATCGCTTAAACCGCCCTTCTACGAGTTTTCTAAACTTCACCGCAAAGGTATCGTCGAAAAGATGGTGTACCCTCAAGCCAGACCGTGAGGCTTTCCCGGAGTAGGCAGGGCCGATACCTTTCTTAGTTGTTCCGATGCTAAGATGACATGTCAGGATGTCATTGAGACAGTGGTAGAAATGTACCTGGAGCCGCCCAGCTCGACTTCCTTGAGCCCGTCCACAATCTGGTGGAAATCGAACACGAGGTGGGCACGATCAGAGATAAACACGCGATTAGTGCAGTCCAGTCCTTTTTAATACAAGGTCTGTCAGTAAGGAATCAAACTAGACGCGACATGAAAATATAGATGCCTTGAGATTCCAAGGCATCCAGCTCCGCGAAAAAAGAAGGCAAGTGAACAACAACGCCAGACCCTATCAGACCCATGCACGCAGGATTTATGAGCCCTATAGTAAGTTACATTATCTATTGTAAGTAATTATTGGAAAAAGTACTTGCCGCTGGGGAGTAAGTGGAATGCAAAGGTCTTCATGATCTTCTCCGGACCGATAGGTACGACAATCGTATGTCCAGCGTTGTTGCCGCCTGCACAACGTGCGCAGACATCTACCTTCGCAGAGAGGATGTCGACTAGCTTCCCTTTACCTTCGTCTCCCCATTGCGCGCCAAGCACAACCATGACTGAATTCTTTCAGTGATAAAATTAAAAGGAAATTATAAAGTACAAACCGCTCATGGTTGCTGCCACGCTCTTGATAAATAGGATGGATTGAAGTGGACGTCGGCGAGAATGAGCTTTACCGCACTTACGGAACACTTACGGAACCCTATGTGTAGTTGTTGGAAATGAAACAAACCCCCGTCTGTTATAGGGTTAGGGTTCCGCAAGTCCGAGACTGAGTTAGTATACATCATGGTGGTCTTTCCCTCAAGACCCGTGAACGAGACAGCTCTCAACCGGACCATCAGAAGGTATCCAGCCTTATTCGGGGTTCCATTCCTGTTGATCATGGTTGCGGCGTCATACGGTCTGTCGACGTTTACACAAACGCGGTATGATATGCATGATCAGAAGGTTAAGCAGGTGTGTCCCTTGTGTATGTGCGATTAAACGCAGCAGTTCATGCAGCGGATTAGGTGACGAAGGAGCAAGAGCTCAATCTGGACAAGAACAGAAAGAAGTTCGATATTCGGGAAGAGTATTTCGTACGTTTTCTACTCCCACGAAACGCTCGCTTAGGATGACCTTACACGGATGTAGCGTTTAAGTGCAGCTGCGAACGAGGATTGGGAGCCTAAACGAATACGAAGACCGAAAGGTCTGCCGGAATGGGGAGTACCTCCTGCAGAACCTCCATCGAAGCCAAAATATTCCTAGTTCTACTTGGGTAACAAACGCATTCATTGTCGACGCTCTGCATTTCCATGTTTCCTGTGCTCATTCGGGTTGATTATCGTTTTTCTGGTGGACTTGGAAGGTTTCATGATTGTCTTCAATCACCTGTCCAAATCCCAACAATACAATGACACAGAAAGAGACGAGGTTAGGAAGTATGAAGGAATGGTCGTATGAATGGTCAATCCATGAGTTAATGGCAGTGTATCTATCGTTCAGTCGTCAGAGTCCACTGTCCAGCAATGAGCGCTGCAAAAGACAAGAAACGGAAAATTGCTTTCTATTGGTCATGTCACAAGCTAGTCCAAAACCCAGCCAGCGGTAATCTAATGTGATGACGACTCCTTTGCGATCTGTGCCGCGTATGGGTTGCGGGGATCGTTGCGGTACTCGACAGCTAATGAGAAACTGGCATGAGCCAATATCGGTAATAGAGAAGAGCACGACGTACATCTGACTGCGCTATCTTGGAGGCGCGAGATGGTGTATACCACCACGGTTCCTGCAACCATAAAGGGCCACAGAGGCTTGACGATCTGAAATTCGAGTCAACGCGTTGTCCGGTGTTGAGCAAAACAGGGGGGGAAAAAACTCGCAGGTGTAGGCCATTTGCGAAGTCCAAAGAAGGCCATTGAGTTTTTACGTGGGATCTATGAATGTTGTGAATGGGTGGGTTTTGGAAAGACTTGCAAGGGAAGATTGTCGGGAGATACCGTCACATCTATCACGTGCCACTATTTACATTGGAGAACATAAGATAAGATAGTCCTCACTCATACACAACGACGTCACGTGAATCAACAATTTCACACCCATCTCACCTGTGAACAATGTTTGGAGGCCTTTTTACAGAATATGGCTCCGAGGAAAGGTTTATCTTCATATCAGGAAGGTTCTACCAAAACCTGGTGGGCACTGTGCGAGTTTTGCGGGAGGAGTATAGGATTTTGTTATGGAAGTCAATGTTTTGATTGTGACTCTTTTGCAAGTGATTTTTGATGGACTGCCGACTTTGCAAGCAATACTCCTCTGTCACTCATTCCTTAGTTCAAATTTGGTTTGCACAGTTCTTTTTAAAAACACTTAATAAAACTTTCCTCGGTTGCCTTTTTTTTTAAAACACATGTAAGAGTACCTCTTACGCGACATCTACCATGTTACCTTTTCCTTACTTAACCTACACGATCACGCCACAGTCACGTGGCTACAGATCATTATCGTATGATGTAAACCAATAGCCTCATCTTCTAAAATTCATACTATCATCTTGTTTACATTGTTTCGTCCTTTGAGTGTAGAGAGTACCAACAGTCTTCCACTTTTTTTTAAACATGATCTTGGTTGAAGTGTGGTACCCTAGCTAGACATCTCCATACATCTCGGACGATGACATAGACCACGCCGTGATATCATCCCCACTTTGTCAAAACACCAAACCATTCTTGCCGGTTACAAACAGCGATACCACATTCCCCTATCGTATTCACCACACCCACACTGTCACAGAAGTCTTGGCGAGAACCCTCAGAAGCCCAAAACCACAAACTTCTCGGATGCGCTGTTATCTCTGCAGAGCCAAACACTGACACATTTTGCAGAAATACTCCACTGCGACCCACTCAGCTGTACTATATAAGTGACATGTCAAAAGCAATAACTTGCCTTACCAGCCAATTTTTGTCCCCCCCCCAAACCCCATCCTGAACAAGCAAACATAAATCCTGATCTTGCAAACTGTCTCGCCAACCGACATCCCTGACACCCTTGACGACTCGCAGTCGTATGCGCCGCCAGCAAGCGGAACACGCGCATACACCAGATTCCTCACTGCTCTCCTCGCCACCCTTGTCCAGTCCACCTGCTTCCCCCAACAACCTTGAAAATGTAGCACCACCCACACCTGAACTGATACCCCGTCCCCGACTGTCAAATCTCACAGACGACTCAGACGACGATCACCTTCCCCTGCCAACCATGGCACCTATCATAGACCCCCTATATGCGCTTGCAGAAATCTGACAAAGCTCACCAAATATGGCACCTATTCTTTCTCCAGGCAGCCTTACAATCCCAGTGCTTCGCACCTTTGAAACTGCGTGTTGACATTACTTCGCAAATAAAGAGATCGCTGCTGATGACCAGGTTGGGAAAATCCTGTATAACTTCGAATCTGCTACTATTCAGTCTTGGGTCCTTGCAGAAGAGGACCGCCTCGCGACGTTAACCTTCAAAGTCTTTATGACCGAGTTCAAACTCAAGTTCCTCGCACGCTCATGGGAAGACGAACTCATACAAGACCAGATCTGCTTCCAATCCACGACACCATTCCTCACCTGGGTCAACAAAGTATGGAATGCAAATGATGAACTCCATGCTGCAGGCTCCACATACTATATTCCTGCTACCAACCTCCGTAAACATCTTGTACCTCGTCTTTCACCTGCCCTCAAGCGCTTGTACAACGGCAACAACGGCATTCCGCTGGGTGCTACAGTAGGTATGTTGGATGCCATTGTAAGGGGACTAGGGGGGTGCCCTGTGTGTTTTTCCTATTTTTTATGTTCGTCCTATATTTTTCCCCACCTCATTTCCTTCTATTCTTCATTTTCTATGATTTTTCCAGATTTTATTACTAATTTTCCCTTGCTATCATGTTTGTACATGTTGACACTTTTATATTTAGAGGCGGAGTACCCCTTCCAACACATACCCCTTGGTATGATATCATTCAGCGGCCTTGATCCGCCTATCTCCGCCTTTTTCTATTTTTAGGTTATATTTGATTTTGCAGTTTTCACATATACTGGGCACTGGCAAAGGGATCTTTAGAGTTTTCTCTTCGGATTTCCCTTTGCTAGGTGTGCCCCCAATCCCTGTATTATGTAGCATAATTTTAACTTCGGATTTCCCTTTGCTAGAGGCTTAGGTTGCCCTTATAGTAGAAAACTCTCCCCTAAGGCCCGAAAATCGCGAATGCGCTGCCCAAGATAGGCAGGTACGGACTGGACGACGCTTCCCAAAGCTCCACAGAGTCCCTACACACTGTTCCAGATAATCTCACCTTTATTACACTGCCATTTTCACCAAACACGCTCCCTAGCGACATGGACGCATCAGAATGCTTCGACACGCTTGAAAGCGACGTTTCCGGAATGCGCGCGCAAATCGACTCGCTTAAATCTATGATTGAAAACTTCGTTAGGACCCTCCAGGCTAACCCTACGACTAATAGTTCCCCCTTCACGACTCCAAGCGCACCCAACAACGACGTTTTGCCAAACGCGTCCACTAAGGAACGTGCCCAGATCAAACCGTCCCCCCCCGCCGAATTTAATGGTGCACGTGCGCAGGGACATGCATTCCTTAATTCCTGTGACTTATACATTAGTCTCCAGTTGCATCAATTCGTCGATGAGGCTGCAAAAATTTATTGGGCCTTCACATACATGAAATCTGAACGTGCCTATCTCTATGTGGACTGTATCCTACGTCAAACTAAAGAACTCAGTTCTCTACCTTTCTCCACTTGGGGTGACTTTTGAGCTGGGTTCGTATGCCACTTCTGCCCCCTCAATGAACGCCACCGAGCAGTGACACAACTTGAGTCATCCGCTTACCACCAGGGACGTCGATCTGTGGACGACTATATCGATGAGTTCAAGGATTTGGTGGACATGGCAGGATATGGGAGTGGGTTACCAGTGGTGGTGAAGTTCCGACGGGGGCTCAACCAAGAAATTCAGGACCAGATTGCACAGATGTTGGAAGGGCGCCCAGCGGACAATGATATCCTTGCTTGGTATGAAGCTGCTTCACTCTGTGACGAGAACCAACTCACAAATGCGGCGTTTAATGCTGCATTCCATGCTCCAACTACCACTCATACACCCTACACCTTCAATCGAAGCCTCCCCTGCCCTAACCCCATTCCTGTTCGTCAAACTCCCACACCAGCCGTCAATGTCCCAGTACCAATGGATGTTGATGCAGCCTGCAGCTGTGCACGTAAGTTGGATCTCTGCTACTGTTGTGGGGAACCTGGACACAGGGCTGGAGCGTGTCCCCATTGTCAGGATATCCGCATGCTCACTCCGGAGGGACGAGATGAACTCCTGCAAGATTTGTTGGCGCTTGTAGATGTTGAGGAAGCGAAGGATCAAGTTGCAGAGGAGATTAAGTTGGAAGTTGTAGAGGAGCAGGATTTTCCTATTTGCAGCGAGTGAATTGTACGCCCTCACTGCCTGTCCATAACTGCTTTGAAGTCTTGTCAGTTGAATCCCCGGAGAATGAATCCATTTCTGTGACTGCTCCCCTCTCTGACCCTTTGAAGTTGGCTAAAGACGTACCTGCTCTCCCCATCTTTCCTTCTACTCCACGTCCCAAAATTAAATCATGGGAGCGTAAACTACCACGCAAGTATATTGTGGCATCCACTCCCTCTGCACATTCCTTAAACCTAGCCATCGAACTGCAGACGACCGACACTGGACAGATACTCAGTGTCTCTGCGCTCCGGGACTCTGGTGTGACTGGTCTCTTCATTGATTCCCATCTGGTACAACAACATCATCTAAATACTCACTCACTCTCACGTCCGATACCTGTATATAACGTGGATGGATCCCCAAATGAAGCTGGTGCCATCCAAGAGGTTGCAGACCTGGTTCTCCGTTACAAAGATCATAGTGAGCGTGCCCTTTTTGCTGTCACCCAATTGGGAAAGCAAAAGGTGATTTTGGGATATCCATGGCTTTGAGACCATAACCCAGAGGTCGACTGGCGCACCGGGGAGGTTACCATGAGCCGATGTCCATCCCGCTGTCGGACGTGTTTCACAGAAGCCAGGCAAGAATGTTGTGGACAGAAGGCGGTGTTGGAGCAGACTATATACACTGCACAGGGGAAGAGACAACACATTCCTTACAACCTACCTGGGGTTTAGTTAGACTTACAGCTAGGGTTAGCAGAGGTAAGAACACTGTATTCCTACTACGGTACAGGTTCTCCTTATATACATAATATTAAGGATGTCACATGACTCGGGAATGTGTTTACCACATGTATGCGCAGTAAGCGCAGTAACATGCGTATGCTGCATGTATCGCCTCATGTATACATGTGTATGCTTCATGTATTGCCTCATGTATACAGCATGCATCAGGGATTAATTTCAACAGGCGGCAATACGACGAACTCAGAAGTGTCGTGCTGGACCCCTGCCTATACCTGAAGTGGAATTGGAAGGGGTTCCTGATCTAATGCCGGACTTGGATGATGATGATGAGGACCCAGAGGAAGTGGAGGAGGGTGATCAGATCTTCTACACTGCGATTCACTCATCGCATGAGGTGTGTGCCACATCGAACATATCCCAACGCCTCGCCGAGGCCTTCCACAAAAACAATGCTGCTAAATCCTCTACTAACTCCTTACTCCCTCATCTCCATGAGTTTGAAGACGTGTTCTCCAAGGAGTCATTCGACTCTCTTCCTGCGCGTAAGCCATGGGATCACGCAATCGAACTCACCCCCGGCGCAACCCCTTCATCCTGCAAGGTCTATCCTCTCTCTCCGGAAGAACAATGGCAGCTTGACCAGTTCATCGACAAGCACCTGGCCTCTGGACGTATTCGACCATCGAAGTCACCCATGGCCTCTCCCTTTTTCTTTGTCAAGAAGAAGGATGGCTCACTTCGACCAGTTCAAGACTACAGAAGGCTCAACAACATCACGGTCAAAAATCGCTACCCACTACCCCTCATCTCTGAACTCGTAAACCAGCTCCATGGAGCCCGATACTTCACCAAGCTCGATGTCCGTTGGGGCTATAATAATGTGAGGATAAAGGAGGGAGATGAGTGGAAGGCAGCCTTTTGTACCAACCGTGGTCTTTTTGAACTGCTTGTCATGTTCTTTGGCCTTACTAATAGCCCTGCCACCTTTCAGACCATGACGAACGACATCTTCCATGACCTCATCCTCGAAGGTGTTGTCTGCATCTATCTCGACGACATCCTCATCTTCACTCGCATGGTTGAAGAGCACCGTCGCATCATGCACCTCGTCCTAGAGCAACTTCGACGGTACAAACTCTACCTTCGTCAGGACAAATGCGAGTTCGAAAGGACCAAGATCGAGTACCTCAGCCTGATTATCTCGGAGGGTCAAGTGGAGATGGATCCTATCAAGGTAAACGGGGTCACAGCTTGGCCGACGCCCATGAACAAGAAGGAGGTGCAGTCTTTCCTGGGCTTCATCAATTTCTATTGGCGTTTTATCAAGGATTTCTCACATCATGCATGACCGCTGTTCAACTTGACAGGAAAGGAGGCATGGAGGTGGGATAATGCACAACAGGAGGCATTCAAAAAGCTTAAGGAGATGGTCACTTCTGCTCTGATCCTTACCTTTGCTGATGATTCGCGTCCTTTTCGTGTAGAAGCCGACAGTTCTGACTTTGCGACGGGCGCCGTGTTGTCTCAGCAGTCTCCGGAGGACCAGAAGTGGCATCCTGTTGCATTCTACTCCAAAAGCCTCAGTGCTGTAGAGAGAAACTACGAGATCCATGACAAGGAGATGTTGGCGATAATGCGTGCGCTTGAGGAGTGGCGACACTTCCTCGAGGGTGCCCAACACAAGGTGGAAATTTGGACGGATCACAAGAACCTCGAGTACTTCATGATGGCCAAGAAATTGAACCGTCGTCAAGCTCGTTGGTCCCTGTATCTATCCAGATTCAACTTCTCCTTGCACCACCGTCCGGGTCGCAGCATGGGGAAGACCGATGCCCTATCCTGACGTGCAGACCATGGGGATGGCAGCGGTGACAACCAAAACATTGTGCTGTTGCAGCCAGACCTGTTCACCATTTGGGCACTGGAAGGCATCGCACCCCAGGGCGAGGAGCGGGACATCCTACGTGACATTCGTCGTGCAAACCGGAGCGGTTTACATGAGGATGTTGTTGCCCAAGCTGTTAAAGAACTGAGGAAGGGATCGACCCTTTCCTTACGTGCGGCAGAGTGGGCTGAAAAGGAGGACTTGTTGTATTTCAGGGATCGCATCTATGTTCCCAATGACCCAGACCTCCGCCGGCGCATCATATCCCAACACCATGACTCACAGATTGCTGGCCACCCCAGACGCTGGAAGACCTTGGAGCTCACTTCACGGAACTACTGGTGGCCACAAATGTCACGGCTCATTGGTCAGTATTGTCGCACTTGTGACCTTTGCTTACGCACCAAGGTTCCTCGTCGCAAGCCTATTGGTGAGCTACACCCTCTTCCTGTTCCAGAGAGTCCTTGGGATGTTGTCAGCGTTGACTTTGTGGTGGAATTGCCAGAGTCAAACGGGTTTGATGCGGTGATGTGCACAGTTGACTCAGTGGGAAAATGCACTCACTTCATTCCCACTCACACCACTGTCAGTGCCCTAGGTGCTGCTCGACTCTACCTCCACCATGTGTGGAAATTACATGGACTTCCTGGTGCCTTCCTCTCAGATCGTGGCCCTCAGTTCATGGCAGAGTTCACTCGTGAGCTGTACCGACTCCTGGGGATCAAACTCCTCGCTTCAACCGCTTATCACCCACAAACTGATGGCCAGACAGAGCGAGTCAACCAGGAACTGGAGCAGTACATCCGCCTCTTTGTCAATGAACGCCAGGACGATTGGGATGATCTCCTTCCTTTGGCTGAGTTCACAGAACGCATGAGGGATAGCTTGGAGGAGGCAAGGGCAGCCTTAGCAAAGGCGAAGGACGACATGGCGCGATTTTACAACCAATGCCACTCCCCAACCCCTCAGTACAAGGTTGGTGATCAAGTTTATCTTGACTCCAGTGACATCTCCACTACACGTCCATCCAAGAAACTCGCTCATCGCTTCTTGGGACCTTTCCCCATTGTCAAGTGCGTTGGAACACATGCCTATCATCTACGCCTCCCAGCCTCCATGTCCAGACTCCATCCCATCTTCCATGTCATCAAATTGCTCCCAGATCCCCCAGATCCGTTCCTGGGACGCCATTCACACCCACCACCACCACCTACAGTGATCGAGGGAGAACCCCAATATGAAGTCGAGTCAATCTTGGACAGCCGTTTGCGTCGAGGAAAACTCCAGTATTTGGTACATTGGAAGGGTTATGGGTATGAGGAGAACTCATGGGTCGAAGAGTCTGATGTAAATGCCCCTCGGTTAATCAAGGAATTCCACCGACGGCACACTGCTGCACCGCGTCGCATTCAAGTCATGGACTTTGGTCGTATACGATTTCGAATGCATCGGGGCAATGCATCTTAGAGAGGGGGTGATGTAAGGGGACTAGGGGGGTGCCCTGTGTGTTTTTCCTATTTTTTATGTTCGTCCTATATTTTTGCCCACCTCATTTCCTTCTATTCTTCATTTTCTATGATTTTTCCGGATTTTATTACTAATTTTCCCTTGCTATCATGTTTGTACATGTTGACACTTTTATATTTAGAGGCGGAGTACCCCTTCTGACACATACCCCTTGGTATGATATCATTCGGCGGCCTTGATCCGCCTATCTCCACCTTTTTCTATTTTTAGGTTATATTTGATTTTGCAGTTTTCACATATACTGGGCACTGGCAAAGGGATCTTTAGAGTTTTCTCTTCGGATTTCCCTTTGCTAGGTGTGCCCCCAATCCCTGTATTATGTAGCATAATTTTAACTTCGGATTTCCCTTTGCTAGAGGCTTAGGTTGCCCTTATAGCCATCGCCACCTTGGAGGAATGGCAAGAGAGAGTTCGCCTTCTGGAACAAGACCTCGACGTACGTCGCTCGCAATGGGTTGCCGAAGCCAAAAAGCCCAAACCTGCAACTGCAAACGGCACTCCCAATACTGCTCCTGCTGCACCAATACTAGCATATACAACACCGCACCCATTCCCCGTCTCACCGATGAGGAGAAGACCCTCCTCTTGCTACACCTGGGATGTTTCAAATGCTGAACCTTCTATGCTGGCCACATCTCGCCAAACTGCAAAATCACCAGATGCACCCTCGAAGCATGCAGGAATGTCACCCTGGAGAATGCCGCTAAAGCAAAAGCAGCCTTTGAGAAGAACCAAGCAACCACACACATTGCGGCAGTCTTTGAAGACAGCGACAATGAAGACTATTTTGAGGACTGTGAAGAACAAGGTGAAGGAGACGAGTACGTGCCATGCCCTTTTTCTTTCCCTGAACATCTGCGATGGACTTGTTGCATCGACGCTCCCTTCACCTGTGCACCCACTCCTGTTTCTGCGCTGATCAATCACAGATCTCCCCCAGTACTGATTTCTAGTGAACTCGTCGGCATCCTAGGACTCGTTGCAAAGCCATTATTCAAACCACTTTCCATTTCAGCTGCATTTACGAAAGAGAAGAGAAAACCGGACTCTAGATTGTTACTGTCCCAGTATTGTAGACTATATATTCAATCACCCAACGCTGTATGGAAGTCAAAAGCAATCAACGCCATCATTTGCCCAGAGTTACACACCGACCTCATTCTCGGCCTCGACTTCCTTTCCAGGAATCAAATTGTTGTTGATGCGCACCTTTGTACCGTCATTGACAAAACTATGGGTTATGACCTTCTAAATCCACCTGATCCTACCATACATAAGAAACAGCCTATGAAGTCACCTCACAAATGATGCAGAGAACAACTACATCTCCTTAAGAGTGGCCAAGAACAAAGCCAAAAAATATGAAAACTCGTACACCTTGAATTGAAAATGTTATTCGATGAAAACCCAGAACGCTTTGACATGGAACCATACACCACTGGACCTGCATGTGTCATTGCGGCAGTGCATATGAGGATCACAGAACTGGCAAGCATGGCCGAGTTGCTACACCTCGACAAATCTTTCAAAACGAAATACAAAGACTGTTTTCCTTCAGACATTCCTCATGTATGCGACCTGCCAACAGACGTATACCACCACATTGAACTGCAACCTGGCACACCAGTCTCTGTCGCGCGCGCATACAGATGCCCATGAAAGTACCGCACAGGGTGGAAAACTTTAATTGAACAACACCTTGCTGCTGGCCGTATTCGTCCATCATCATCCCCTTATGCATCCCCTTCTTTCATCATCCTGAAAGCTGACCGCACGGTCCTGCCACGTTGGGTAAATGACTACCAACACCTCAACCGTCTGACAGTTCCAGACAACTACCCCTTACCATGAATCGACGACATCCTTGCAGATTGTGCAAAAGGCAAAATCTGGGGAAAAATCGACATGACCAACTCATTCTTTCAGACACTGGTACACCCTGACCATGTCAAATACACTGCGACTCTAACCCCCTTTGGCCTCTGGGAATGGGTAGTCATGCCAATGGGCTTGAGAAACTCACTGGCAACACATCAATGTCGTGTCACACTGGCTCTAAAAGACCTCATCGGCCGAATCTGCCACGTTTACCTCAATGACATCATAATATGGTCGTCATCAGTAGCAGAACACAAGAAGAACATTGTGGCCATCCTCGAAGGGCTCAAGGTCGCCAACCTTTACTGCTCTCAGAAAAAGTCAATGCTGTTCTTGACAGAAGTGGATTTTTTAGGACACCACATCTCTACACAAGGCATTGAAGTGGACTCCTCAAAAGTAGCCAGAATTCTTAATTGGCCTGCACCAACCACCGCTAAACATGTAAGGCAATTCTTGGGCCTCGTGCGTTACATCAGCGCATTCCTACCGTCCCTCGCAGAACATACCACTATCCTGACTCCGCTCACAAGGAAGGAATGTAACACCATTTTCCCTGCATGGACAAGCACACATCAGTATGCGTTTGATGCAATCAAACAATTAGTCATAAGCAGGGACTGCCTAACGACCATCGACCACGAAAATCCTAGCGGAAACAAGATCTTTGTGACATGCGATGCTAGCAAGCGTTGAACAGGGGCCATACTGGCCTTCGGACCAACCTGGGAGACTGCTCGCCCTGTGGCCTTCGAAAGCCAACAACTTAATAGCGCAGAATGAAACTACCCGGTACATGAACAGGAAATGTTATCTATCATGTGCGCATTGCAGAAATGGCATGTGGACCTCCTCGGTACTCACATCAACATATATACAGATCATAAAACGCTACAGAACTTCGATTTCCAACGAGACCTGTCCCAACGCCAAGCATGATGGATGGAATACCTGTCCCAATTCGAATACACAATAACTTACATCAATGGAGATCAGAACACCGTCATGGACGCGTTGTCATGACTACCAGACACTGTTGATGATCCTCCCGCATCCCTATCCATCACATCCATCTTCACCATCGAGTCAGACCCAAAACTAATCAGGAGAGTAAAGAAAGGTTACCATCATGACAACTGGTGCTCAAGCATTCTCGACGATCTCAAGCGCGGCATCATAGACAAGAAACTACAGATCACCCTCCAACACGGACTTCTCTTCATTGGGTCAAGGCTAATCATACCGAAATACAAAAACCTATGCAAGCATCTTTTCCAACTAGCGCATGACAACCTTGGCCATTTTGGGGCCGACAAATCATATTCGGCGTTGAGGGAGGACTTCTACTGGCCGAACATGCGGAAAAACCTTCTCAAGGGATACATCCCCTCTTGCCCCAACTGTCAATGAAACAAATCACTGACATCCAAACCTACCGGCCCACTACACCCCCTCCCCATCCCAGATCACCGTTTCGAGTCAGTTACACTTGATTTTGTTGGACCACTGCCAACAGATGACAGCTTTGATTCGATCGTCACCATGACCGACCGTTTGGGCCCTGACATTCAAATTGCACCATGCAAAACAATGATGACTGCAGAAGAGTTCACATCACTCTTCTTTGACCGTTGGTACTGTGAAAACGGGTGCCCCATCAAAATCATCATAGACCGCGACAAACTGTTTGTGTCAAAATTCTGGAAAGCCTTGATGAAACTCACTGGGATAAACCATAAAATGTCAACCACTTACCACCCTCAAACAGATGGAGCATCTGAACGTTTGAATAAAACAGTAATCCAAGCTCTGCGGTTCCATGTCGAATGCAACCAATGTGGCTGGGTAAAAGCTCTTCCAAAAGTGCGTTTTCATATCATGAACACCTTAAATGCGTCCACAAGGTTTTCCCCATTCATCTTAAAAACTGGACACTCACCACGACTCCTGCCACTGTTCGTTAAAACCCCAGCAAATACCTCTGAAGAAGGCGCAGACGACACCACCGCTCGTTCACTTGCAACAGAGTTCATCAACTCGATCGAATCACTCATGCTGGCAGCTAAAGACAATTTGTTGACATCGAAAATCACACAAGCTCACTTTGCCAACCTGGATCACAATGGGGAACCAAAATATCAAGTTGGGGACCAGGTATTGCTAGCAACAGCTCACCGGCGACATGAATACATGCAAAGCAGGGATGGACGGGTCGCAAAGTTCATGCCTCGCTACGACGGACCGTACCAAATCACGCAGGCATTCCCTGAAGATTCCACTTATCGCTTACAACTCCCTCCCACATCCAAAGTACACCCGAACTTCCATGTATCACAATTATGACCTTTTCTTGTGAACGACGATGAAAGCTACCCTGGTCGCATGAAAACAATGCCAGGACCGATTGTCACCCCAGAAGGCAATACCAAATACTTCATCGACAAACTACTGGACTGCTGGCCACAAGGTCTACCTCGTCCAATGGTTAGGCTATGGCCCCAAACACAACATCTGGTTGCCAAGGAGCGAACTTGTGGAAACAGAGGCCCTCAAAATTTTTGAACGAAACGCCTAGGAGACAGACAAATTTTTGGGAGCATGAGAGGGTGTAAGAGTACCTCTTACATGACATCTACCATGTTACCTTTTCCTTACTTAACCTACACAATCACGCCACAGTCACATGGCTACAGATCATTATCGTACGATGTAAACCAATAGCCTCCACAGCTCCAAGACTACAATGAACCCGAAAACTGCACCCCCAACACACCCGCCATCGTTAACCCTCCACCCTCACAGACCCAAACGTCAGACCATGCCATGACCAGTGTGACACCTGATAAAGATGACCCTGCCACCACCAACCCACACCTCCAAACCAACCAACGCGGAGAGGAACTGACCACCCCACAGGCGTCAAGTCTGCCCTTCACCTCCGCCGTTTTTCCACGCACCGTGATTCCCTACCATGCAATCACCGGGAACATCAATAGCGAAACCACAACTGCGATCGAAAGCAACCCCGATGCCTTCCTCACTATCATACCTTATGGCGGTGGGAAACGACTCCTCGAAGAGAACCCCACCATAACAAAAGATATCGAACACTTTATCCGATCCCTTGGGTACCAAAACTCTGAGACGACAAGGGTTACTGCACCAAGAGCCAAATACCCCCCACCGATGACTTCGGGAAGCCACATACCCTACTCCTCACCAATGCCCCAAGAGAGCTCGTAACATATCTCCTCTACCAGCAAACCTTCGCCTTTGAAACTAGCAAAGAAGGAGGACAGAAGAAAATCGCCTTCCATGCACTCCCTTTCGACAAATCAATGCAATCATGGATCGTCACCGACATATCAGGCAGCTATGTTGCCAATGACCACTACGCTAGAATGAATGCACTTGCTACAATCAAAACTGTTCTCAGCCGTGACCCGGACTTCCAAAACACTGTAGACCAATGCTACGCTCAGATTGCCAGCCCCCTAGACCTCGACGGCAGGGTTGAAGATGCACTATCCTCCTTCCACCTAACGACAATCACTCTCTCTCAACAAGGTGCAGACGACCGTGAAGTATGGCAACTGATGGCGAGACCAATCTCTTCTAACAATAACAACCACAACGAGTGGACCCAGTCCATCCAAAACGCCTCCTACCTCGTTGACCATATATTCCCCCTCAACACTTTCCGCATCATCAGACGATGTGACTTCTGCAAGAACGAGACCCACCCACAGTATATGTGCCCCTTCCCCCTTGTCGAAGGATGGAAAGGACCCATACCTGACAAGGTTCTTCAAGCCCGTGAATCCAAAGACACGCAACGATCCCACCACCGCTTCCGAGAAGGTGACCGGGGAATGAGAGGAGGACGAGGAGGAAGAGGAGGAAGAGGTAACTGGGAACAAGAACATACACCTGGCCCTTCCTACTCCCCTTGCAGCAGAGCCTACAAATGCTCCCGAAACCTGTAACACCATAGAAATCCCCCTGACAGAACTCCCTATACCTGATACCATCCCCTTCCGTACATGAACTCATGCATGAGAACCTATGAAATTACTGATGTATATTGTATTACGATGATACCATTGCACCTGAACCGAGACGTTCTGTATCACCTGATCACCACATAACAAAGACCCAAAACAAACAAAGAACACATTAACCCTTAAATGCCACTACCACTCTGCCCCCCTTATCATGCTCAACCAACCCCATGCCTACCCAATACTACGATGCCCCCCCCAGAGAGAACCCCCCAAATACCAAACCAACCCAGTACACCACAGGGTGAGTGGGCCCATGAGATCCATCTAGAGATTCTATACAGCATCCCCGATAATGACCTAACTCTTGCAGACCTGGAATACCGTAGAGAGCTGCAGACTGACAACTCCAGACCAAGGAAAAAAGCTAAAGGAAATGACCACCAAGCCCAACCACAACTGATGAACCTAAACCCTCACAATGATGATGAACTCCCCCACAAAACACCCCCCCATATACCTGAAGGTGCAAAAATAATCAACCCAGGCCGGTCCTCCACCAGCCCAAAGAAAATCACCCACTCACCCTGCAGGAACCCCTATATACCATACTGCCCCCCTGCATTCCAAAACCCACCTCTTGAAGATGGAGAAATCCAAAATGCACCCACACCTCTACAATTCACCCCAATCGATGCTAATGCAGACCTCCCCCACGAAGGCCCCACCGTGATAGTGGAACTGATAGGAGCCACCCACGACACAAACAACACCTTCAACCAAGTGCACACCCCACATTATGGGACTACCCAAGCCAGAAATATGCCCGAAATGCCACCCACTACACCCTTACCCTACACAACCAAACACTTCCCCAAACTTACACCATCCTACACAATGCTTTTTGGCAACCTACATGAGGAGACCCTAAGACAAGTCCAGAACTCCCCCCAACACTACACTGCTCTCATACCCTTTGGAGCTGGGTCCCGCCTCACCTGAGACCATCCTGATTTAAGCAAAGACTTTGAAACTTTTCTCAAGTCTTTCAGGTTTGATGGAAGCAACCGCCTCCAGGTTACGCATCCCACCCCAAACCTCCAACCTGACCCACAAACTCGCTTCTCGAAACCCTTCCCTTACCTACTCCTCCACTCACCTGAACCCCTCCACCAACTACTTCTCTGGCAACAGACCTTTGCCTTTCAGATAAATGCCTGACGCCTTGCCTTCAACACTGTCCGTATTGACCCACAGGCAAGGTCATGGGTGATCGTTAACTTTGCTGGCCCTTTTGTCTCTACTGCACACACACATATGATCAACGCCCTACGCACAATCACCACCACGCTAATGGACGACCGCACTTTCTCTAACATAACGAATAATCACCTAGCTAAAATGGGAATCGGTGCCACAGTCACGGAACGAGTCCTAATATCCCTCTCCACCTTCCGACTCACCTTCATTCCCCGGACCATGGGGGATAGCTCTAAAAAACCAATATGGCAATTGCAAGGAATGCCTGTCTCTGACAACCTCAAGGACCACCAAGCGTGGCTACGGATCATACGTCGGACTACATTCTTAGTAGACCAAGTCATATACCTCGAACCAGACAAGGCCCCCTTCGGTTGCATCTGGTGCAAAGCCAAAACTCATAGCAATGAGAACTGCCCCCTCCTGAGTGTGGATGACTGGAAAGGTCCTATCCCTGATCCTGGATACCTCACCCCTGATCCCCCAGTCCATAATAAATGTAAACGGAGGAAGCGATGACCTGAATAGATACTGTTGACACATGCCCAAATGTACCGTACTCTAATATGAATACCCTTTCCTCACCAGATATGCACAAAGTGCCCAATGCGCTACCATGTTTTGGGACATGGACACCACTGCATAAGCAATGGGTTGCACTGTGTCTACCATTGGGTAAATGCCCCATGGGAGATGCTATGACCGCTTGCTCTAGGCTATGGGGGAAGCCTAACCAAACTGCAGGGAATTGGTTCAAACCACCTGAAAGTCCTGAACCCTCTGCAGCCCCCCAAGATCCCTGTGCAATTGGGCTTGGCCGGCCTGCACAGGCAACCACGCCCCAAATAACCAGCAAAGACAATGTCATGCCTCAGGCACCCCATCGAGAGTTCCCGGAAGGAGTCCTGAGGCACCTGCAGCTCAGACACCTAAGGAAAGGAACTCTACAAGACCTCACTGCCGGGCCACACCAGATGGCATAACACAACACCACTCAAGGGAACCAGACCCCACATATGAACTACCTCATCACTACCAGGGAACAAATCCCATACCAAACCAGACTATACAACCCCCCCTCCAAACAATGAGAATAGAGATGAACAGCCCAGCACAAACCCTGATCCTGATGCAGAGGAAGACAATCCGCTAGAAGAATGGGACAACATCCCAAGCTCCGACGGCCTACAACCAGATGAACAAAGACATTACCCTACACCAACGACAAGAAGGCAAAATAAAAAAAAGATTTGTGCCGGCTTGAAAGTTGCATCCCTGAATATTAAAGGCTACGGTCAAACTGCCCAAGGCTCGAAATGGATGCACATTAACCAGCTTATGAGAGAACAACATATAGGGATACTTGCAGTACAGGAAGCACACATGGATGAAAACCGTCGAATAGAAACTGAGAACCTCTTCAATAGATGCCTACAGATACTTGCATCTGCAGACCCTGCCAACCTGACACAAAAAACCAGAATTGCAGTAGTCCTGAATAAAGCTTTCGTTGACACAGACCACATAACACAACATGAGATAATACCTGGACGAGCCATGCTCGCAACCCTCAACTGGAGTAGGGGGGTAAAGCTCACTTTCTTGGCAATCTATGCACCAAACTCCCCCATGGAAAATACTAACTTCTGGAAAAATATAAGAACCTACCTTACCAACAATCAATGGCTCCCCCGACCCCAAATTATGCTGGGAGACTTCAACATGGTCGAAGATGAAATTGATTGACTCCCCATGCATAAGGAAAGGAACCGCTCCCCCAAAACACTCAGAGAACTGAAGCACTGTCTGAGACTCCGCAATGGCTGGCGCTCTACCTTTCCCGATACAAAAGCATACACTTTCCACCAAACTGCCACTGGGGCCCGATCCCGAATTGACCGGATCTATATAACCAATAACCTGCTGGAACACTCTCAAAAATGGGAAATTAACCCCACCGGGATCCCAAATGCTGACCATTGGATGGTCTCCGCCAACTTATCAAACAGTGCCATCCCTGAAACTGGAAAGGGGAGATGGTCCATATCCCCCAAAATATACAAGGACACCACTTTCAAGAAAACTGCCCAAAAGGCTGGACTACAAATGACTGAAAAACTCTGTAAATACTCACCTGAGCAGAGAACTATGGAGAACAACCCACAGGCAATTTATACCAAATTCAAACACATGATATTGACTGAAGCACGTAAAAGAGAACGAGCCATGAACAAAGTGACCCAGGAGATGCAACTCCTCCAAACCAAACTTAATGCACTACAAAACGGCCCCCAGGATGAAGGTGTCCAAATCCAAACTCATGAACTCACCAAGAAGATAACCCAACTAGAACGAAAGAAGCACCAAAATGCAAGGAAGAATGTGCAAATTAAAAACCGACTAGAGGGGGAGACCATGTCAAAGTACTGGATCTGATCTAACAAGGAAATGAAACCTAGGGACCCAATATTTGCCCTTAAGAAACCCAAGCAAATCCCAAACAATGGAACCCAAACCCCCAAAACCCATGAAAGGAACTCACGATGGATGGCTGAACTAGCCCAAACATACCACGACAGCCTACAGAACCAAGGACATGAAGATCGGAATCCTGAGACAAGTGTCCACATAACTAATAATATCCTAGAAAACATTGAAACGGAACCTAGCTTTGTGGACACCCAGACAATGAGCTCCCTGATCACTGAAGATGAAGTGATGACCGCCCTGAAACTATCTGACAATGATAAGGCTGCAGGGCTCGATGGAGCAACCTATGAGATGTGAGGATTGATCGCCCAAGAACGAGAACAACATGGAACTGAAGAAGAACCCTTCGACGTCATACACCTCATGACTGCAGCATTCAACGACATAGAACAGCATGGAACAATTCTCGGTTCCAACTTTGCTGATGGATGGATGTGCCCCATATACAAAAAGAAAGAGCGAGATGAGATTGAGAACTACCGACCTATAACCTTACTCAACACAGACTACAAACTGATGACCAAAGTCCTAGCAATGCGCCTGGCAAAGTCCACTCCAACCCTACTACACAAGAGCCAAGCCGGGTTTGTACCTGGAAGACAAATATCAGAACAGACCCAACTAATTAAAATGGTCCTGAATTACGCAGAGGCAACTGAGGAAAATGGGATGATCGTTGCCCTTGACCAAGCCAAATTCCATTGATTATCTTACAACCTTTACGACTCCTCCACATCATTGCGTTACCTTTTCCATTACCTATCTCGGACCATTACTAATACACGTGATCACATGCTTGGATGTTGATTCACAAACGATGTCTTAGTTAGCTCCCTGTTTTCTCTTCAATCCACATTAAGTTCCAATTTACGTGGTTCCTGCTCTTAAGTGATCAAGGCACTGGTGTGCTTTCATTACACTTTTTTTTAAATTCGAACTTGACAAGACCTCTTGCGAAATGCCTTATCAAAAACTCGGAGAAATCAAACCCCCCCCCCCCCCCCCGATCTACGTACAGAAGCACGGGCTACAACGCGACACCTAGGGATCAACCTGCCAGACAAAAAGTATCTTTATATTTAACCTTTCTAGGCAAGAAGTCGCTGTGACCAGCAGCCATCTGGCCTTTCTAGGCAAGAAGCAATGGTCGCATCAGAACAATCAGAAGACCGGCGCTATACGCATCCGCCCCAAACCCCAGTGCATTCTCATCATGCCTATATAACGATTGCATTCCACGAGAAACACGCCCTGATTCACCACCATTTTACAGCACAACCACCATACCAATCTGTCTCGACTGCCTTCACAACCTGCACCGCTCACCACCAGGAGCAGAGCGCGTGCCACCTTACCTCTAAACATGCTCTCCTCTCCCTTATCTTCGCTATCCCCATCACCAACCCCAACACAAGTCCCTGTGAACCCAGTTACACAACCCCCAGTCAAACGCACCCCTGCCTCCGACTCTGACTCTGATACGCCCTGTACAACAACAAGAATGGCACCCACAGCTTCTCCCCTGTATGTGTCCGCTAAAGTTAAGCAGGCTTCACCCTCCTCCGCACCCGTCCTCTCTGCCGGCCGTGTGACTACAAAAGTCATGCGCGAATTCAACAACACTTGTCGTCGCTACTTTTCCATAAAGGCTGTGCCTGCAGATGAATGCGTTGCCAAGATTATTTACAACTTTGAATCCATAGCGATTCAGTCCTGGATAAACGCAGAAGAGGCGCGACTGCTGGCACTAACGTTTCCCGACTTTCTTATTGCACTCAGAAAGAAGTTTTTATCTGGTTCTTGGGAAGACGATCTTGTACAGGCTCAAATCTTACCCCAGGGATCCACTGACCTTCTCACGTGGATCAACAGTGTTCGTAACGCAAACGACGAACTTGGCTCAGCAAAATCACCCTACCACATCCCTGCCGACTGCTTCCAACTTCACTTGATTCCTCGCCTCTCTGACGGAATGAAACGTCTTTACAAGGCCAATAACGGGACCGCTCCCGGTGCAATGAAGGGTACACTCGATGCCATTACGGATTTGAGGAGTGGATGGAACGACTCCAACTTCTAGAGCAAGATCTGGAGGCGAGCCACGTGGGATGGGTCTCACGCGCTGTAAAAGCCAGTAACGTCTTATGTGACTCTTCTGCACAGAATATCAGCATCACTACCACGACTTCCACTGCTGCTCCAAACGTCGCCTACACTGCCCCCCTCAAACCGCTCACCGATGATGAGAAAACTCTCCTCAGACAACACCTCGGTTGTTATAAATGTCGTGTTTTTTATGCAGGTCATCTTGGACAGAATCGCACCAACCCACACCCCACACTGGACGATTGCAAGCATGTAACAGCAGCGAACGCGGCAAAGGCTAAGGCTGCATATGACAAAATCCAAGCTGCATCGCAGGCAACAACAACCATGGTTGCTGCCATTTTCAAGGCCGACGCTGTCTTCAAAGACAGCGAGAGTAATGGAGATTCAGAAGACTATGTGGATGCCAATGAAGTCAAAGAGTACGTTCCTTCACCTTTTGTTCTCCCTCAACACCTTCATTGGATGTGCTGTGTTGATGCGCCTGCTACCTGTGCTCCTACTCCTGTTGACACGCTAATTGATCATGGATCGTCACCAGTCTTGATTTCTAGTGAACTCACCGACATCTTATGTCTGACTGCAAAACCTCTCTTCAAGCCGCTTTCTGTTTCCGGAGTCTTTTCAAAGAAGAACGACAAAAGAATGCCTCTCGTGTTAACTCAATACTGTAGATTATCAATCCAATCCCCGGACTCTCTCTGGCATTCCCGTATTATCAACGCAATTATCTGTCCTGGACTCCACACCGACTTGATACTCGGCCTAGATTTTCTCGTGAAAAATAAAATTGTTGTGGACGCTGAATTACGAACCGTAATTGCCAAAGAGTCTGGGTACGACTTACTGAACCCCCCTGATCCGAAACTACATCGTCAGCCTATTATAAAATCACCTCCTCAACGTCGTAAGCTTGAAGCACAGGAAATAAAAACAGGGCAGAACAATACCAAGAAAACTCGAATTCTCATCCACATGGAGCTAATGGCCCTATTTGAGGAAAACCCGGAATGTTTTGATATGACAGCTTTCACTACCGGGCCACCTGATATCATTGCAACAATCAAAACATGGATTGCACAATTAGCGGGGGAAGCTACGCTGAGAAAACTTGATCAGCGAATGAAAGATTCGTTCGCAGACCGCTTCCCCTCAGACATTCCCCATGTAAAAGACCTACCTCGAGATGTGTACCACCACATTAAACTGGTCCCTGGTGCACCTGTGTCTGTAACACGAGCCTATGGATGCCCGCGAAAATATCGAGCGGGCTGGAAAATGCTCATCGACCAACATGTAGCGGCAGGTCGGATTCGGCCGTCTTCCTCGCCATATGCGTCTCCCTCCTTCATCATACCAAAGGCTGACCCAGCTGTCCTCCCCCGATGGGTGAATGATTACCAACATCTGAATCGGCTGACGGTTGCCGACAACTACCCCCTTCCCCGTATTGATGACATCTTGGCTGACTGTGCAAAAGGCAAGATTTGGGGCAAGATCGACATGACAAATTCTTTTTTTCAAATGCTGGTTCACCCCAACGACGTCAAATACACAGCTACCCTGACCCCGTTTGGTCTCTGGGAATGGGTTGTCATGCCCATGGGCATGCGAAACTCCCCGGCGACTCATCAGAGACATGTAACCCTTGCACTGAAAGATTTAATAGGAAAGATATGTCATGTGTACCTTGACGACATCATCATTTGGTCTAACACCCTGGAGGAGCATAAACAAAATGTTGCAAACGTACTTGAAGCACTGCGAAAAGCTCACTTATACTGCTCACTAAAGAAATCAACGCTTTTCTCAACAGAAATAGATTTCCTGGGACATCACATTTCGGCACGGGGCATCGAAGCCGACCAATCCAAAGTCCTGCGAATCCTGAACTGGCCTGCACCTAAATCTGCGAAACATGTATGACAATTCCTGGGTCTGGTGCGGTACATCGCCGCCTTCCTACCATCACTTGCAGAATACACTGCTGTGCTTACACCACTCACTTGAAAAGAATGCAATTCATCCTTCCCTGCATGGACGTGTTATCACCAAGCAGCATTTGACAACATCAAACGTCTTGTAATTGGACAAGACTGTTTAATGACAATTGACCATGAAAATCTGGGCGACAATAAGATTTTTGTAACCTGCGATGCAAGCAAGAGACGAACAGGAGCTGTTCTATCCTTCGGTCCATCATGGGAATTGGCACGACCTGTGGCATTCGAAAGCCGGCAAATGAACAACGCTGAACGCAACTATCCCGTTCATGAGCAGGAGATGCTGTCAATCATGAGAGCATTGAAGAAATGGCGAGTTGACTTACTTGGATCACATATTCATATCCGCACCGATCACAAAACATTGCAGAACTTCGACTTCCAAAAGGACCTTTCTCAACGACAGGCCAGATGGATGGAGTACTTATCACAATACGAATATAGCATCACGTACATCAAAGGGGAGAGAAACACCGTAGCCGATGCATTGTCCAGACTTCCAGACTCAGTAGACAATGAAGCACCTGTTTTGGTGGCTGCAGCCATGTTCTCGATTCAATCAGACCCCAAACTTATCACCTGGATCAAGAATGGATATCGTGCAGACACATGGTGCTTGGGAATACTGGATGATATGAAGCGAGGCGTGTTAGATGTGAAACTAAACATATCCCTCAAACATGGGCTCCTGTTCATCGGCAACAGGCTGGTGATTCCAAAGTACAAGAACCTCAGAGAGCGGCTATTCCAATTGGTGCACGACAACCTCGGACACTTCAGAGCAGAGAAATCTTATGCCAACCTCTGGAACGACTTCTACTGGCCAAACATGAGGAGGGATCTTGCGCGCGGTTATGTGCCCGGATGCACAGATTGCCAGAGAAACAAAGCTTCAACTTCGAAAGCAGCTGGCCCTCTTCACCCCTTGCCTATCCCGGACAAACAATTTGATTCAGTGGCAATCGACTTCATCGGACCTTTACCAAAAGACGATGGCTTTGATGCCATAGTTACAATGACGGACCGCCTCGGGGCTGATATACAGATTGCACCTTGCAGTTCGAACATGACAGCTGAGGATTTCGCCTACCTTTTCTTTGACAAGTGGTACTGCGAGAATGGTTGCCCGTTAGGGATCATCAGCGACCGCGATAAACTTTTCATCTCAAAGTTTTGGAGAGCCCTCATGAGACTCACAGGCATCGAACACAAACTTTCCACAGCCTACCACCCACAAACTGATGGTGCGTCAGAGCGCTCTAACAAAACAATTGTGCAATGTTTGCGATTCCATGTCGAGCATAACCAAAAAGGGTGGGCAAAAGCGTTACCTAAAGTCAGGTTTGATATCATGAACTCAACAAACACCTCAACTGGGATATCACCCTTCATTCTAAAAACAGGACAATCACCACGACTATTACCACCTCTCGTCACAACTCCACCCAATGAGACAGCACCACCTATCGCCACAGAGGAAATTGATGCACAGAACTTCGTGGAAAACATGGAAGAAGAAACAAATGCTGCCAAAGACAACCTCCTCGTGGCCAAGATCCAACAAGCACATTTTGCTAACAGAGACCGGCTCCCGGAACCGGCGTTCAATGTAGGCGACAAAGTGATGTTGGCGACGGCTCATCGACAGAGGGACTACATGCATGCAAAGGACGGACGCGTCGCAAAATTCATGCCTAGGTTTGACGGACCATACGAAATTACAGAAGCCTTCCCAGAATCTTCATCATACAAACTTCTGCTCCCACCTCATTCAAAAACTTACTCAACATTTCACGTCGCCCAACTGCGTACACACATACCAAACGATGATGAACTCTTCCCAGCCTGTGCGGGAAATCCCCCAAAACCATTGGTCACTGAAGATGGGACAACGGAATACTTCATCGACAGGATCCTTGACCGTCGTCCCAGGGGTAGGGGACACCAATTTCTCGTAAGGTGGTCCAGGTACAGGCCCGAATACGACCTCTGGCTACCACGATCAGAACTCCTGGAAACCGAGGCACTCGCCCTATATGAGGCTAGCCACCGTTAAAACGGAAGACCCTTCAATCGAGAACCGCCGGACCTTTTTTTTTTTTGGGAGGATATATGCGAGTGTAAGATAATTCCATTGATTATCTTACAACCTTTACGACTCCTCCACATCATTGCGTTACCTTTTCCATTACCTATCTTGGACCATTACTAATACACACAATCACATGCTTGGATGTTGATTCACAAACGATGTCTTAGTTAGCTCCCTGTTTTCCCTTCAATCCACATTAAGTTCCAATTTACCTGGTTCCCACTCTTAAGTGATCAAGGCACTGGTGTGCTTTCATTACACAAAGCATACGATAAAATAGAGCATGACTACCTGTGGAAAACCCTTAAAGCCTTTAAGATACCCGACCGTTTCATATGCACCGTACAAAGCCTATACTCAAACGCCTCAACAAAAGTGATGATAAATGGATGCCTAAGCACCCGCTTCCAAGTAACTAGGGGTGTACGCCAAGGAGACCCCCTATCATGCCTCCTTTTTAACCTAGGAATTGAACCCTTAAGCCTAATGTTAAGGAAATCCAACTTGAAAGGACTAAACATACCCAGAACTAGAGAGAGACTAATCGCCATGCTCTTTGCCGATGACACAACAACCTTCCTCGCTGAAACAGACTCCCTAACAGACCTGACTGTGATCCTCGACCAATGGTGCTATGTGGCCAGTGCACAATTCAATACAACCAAGACACAGATAATACCTATGGGAAGCAAAACCTTCAGAGAAAATTTTACCCAAGAAAGGAGGGCCAAAGCTGAACATGAAAAGATCCCCGAAAGTATCCATATCGCAAAGGATGGGGAATCCATACGTATCCTGGGTGCTTGGCTTGGCAACAATGCCCCCGAAGCTACGCCCTGGTCTCCAATCATTGAGAGAATCGACAACGCCCTAGCAGGCTGGGACCACTCCAAACCCACAATCGAAGGATGAAAAATGCTCGTGCAAATAATTGTTGGTGGTTGCACACAATACCTCACCCAGACCCAACAAATGCCCAAACCAATAGAAAAACAAATCCAAAAAACCATATGCACCTTCATATGGGGCGACAAGATGAGTCCAGTGAAGGAAAGTATGCTCCTGGCACCCAAGGAACTGGGGGGGAGAGGTCTACTTGACATTCAAGCCAGAAATGAAGCCATCCAACTGATGTGGTTGAAGAGCTACCTAAACTTCAGCCCCTCACACGCACTGTGGACGCACTATGCTGATGCCATAATAAAAATGAATACACCTAAAATGGAGCAAAATATCAGACCTGAAACCCGAAAAAATATTTTCCTACAAACATGGAAGACCTACACTGGGAACTACCTGAACAACAAGAACCCGATAGAAATAAAAAACATGATCCACACTGCAAGGAAATATGGAACACGAACCGAAATCCTCACCACCACTCAAGATGTTGCAGGGCAGCTACCAATCTGGTACCACACCCAAGCTGACCAAAAAATCCGACAACTAATAGCCTCCCCAAACAGCAAGTGCCTCCTCAAGAAACACCATATCTCAACTGTGAGTGACACCGAGAAACTCGCCAACTACCAAAACACTGATGGCCACCAGGAGTCCTGGTACTGCAGATGCAATGCATGCACAACCATCCGGAACACCGGCTGCAGACACCCCTTGGACTGTATAAAGCTCGCCAAAAACCTTTTGGAAACCCTACCGCCCAAGTGGAATCCTACAAAAATCCCCCACATAACCCCCAATGCCCTCGGAAATGAACCAAATGAATGGGTTGCATTCCCCCCATCCCTAATGACTGCCACCACAATCAAGGACATTTTCCGAGTCTTCACCGAAGGTGATATGCATGGCGCTGCTGTAAACACTGAGGTTGAACCCGGGCCCAGCATAATAGTTGCAACAGATGGGTCCACCTTTGACACCGGAACCACTACAGCCCGAGCAGGTGCCAGAATCTTCTACCAAGAAGGAGACCCAAGGAACAGATCACTACAACTACCCCCAACACTCCCCCAGACAAATCAGGCAGCCAACCTCACCGCAATCAAAGCTGTTGTAGAGGAAACCCATGGAATCCCTAACCTATACATTGAGAGTGACTCCAAATATGCAATCACTGCACTCACCCAGAATTTGACCCAACACGAAGACCATGGATACATAGGAATGGCTAACGCGAAGATCCTCCAAGCAACTGTCGTGACCCTCCAAAATAAGAAAGGAAAAACTATGCTCCAATGGGTCAAAGGCCACTCTAGACACAAAAGAAACGAGGGAGCAGACCAAATGGCAAATCTAGGAGCACAAAAAGAACACCCAGATGAAATCAACCTAACCATCCAACCAACCTTTCAGCTAACAGGCGCGAAGCTAAGTAAATTAACACAATCCTTAGCATACCAAGGCATCCGACAGAAGAAAACACAATCCAACTTACATCAGAGAAGGGCTACGACCCAAATGATCGACCAAATACAAAACGAAGTGGAAGACGCAACTGGAAAAATTCCTAGTGAAGACCAGATCTGGAAAGCCATCCGACACAAAGATTTCTCGAGAAACTTACGCTATTTCCTGTGGATGGCCGCACACAATGCATACCGAATCGGCAAATACTGGCTGAAAGAAAATTTCCATGAAGAACTTCAAAACAGATGCGATTGCACACACTGCGGTGTCCCAGAAACAATGGACCATATTCTGACCCGATGCGAGTCCCCTGGACAAAAAGAAGTCTGGGAACTGGCCAAACAAATGTGGGCCCAGAAAAGCCTCGAATGGCGACAACCCTGGATAGGCAATATCATAAGTTGCACCCTAACTGAATTCAAAAACAACGATGGAAAATCCCCCCCCGGGGCAAACCAACTATGGAGAATCCTAATATCCGAATCTGCACACCTAATCTGGAAACTACGCTGCGAGAGGGTGATTCGGAATGAAAACAACTCCCATACACCAGATGAGATTAGAAATAGATAGGGCTGCACACCGTACCATCTGACAGGTACGGCCGTACAATCGACGGGCATCAGACGGGTACGGCTCAACCGTCCACCGTCCATATAGTTTGGTAAGTAGAACTCCAACAGCTACGGGACGGGTACGGATACGGCCGTTGGACGGTCATGTACAGTAGACGGGATGCAATAAAGAAGACAAAAATAGACATATAGGATTGACTATCTACGTATTCAACAATGTAGGGCTGCAGTAGCCTTTGCGCGAGCCAGATGTAAGCGCTTCTTAACAAGCATTAAAATACGGATGGTATCAGCATTAAGGCTTGCGCGGCGAAGAGAAATGGTGTCCCAACCACCTGAGAAGACCCGCTCGATGGCAACAGCAGAACCTAGATGTGAAGATGATGCGTTAAAATTTTGTAAACTACATAAAATGTCACGAGCAAGGCGAAACAAGTTCGGGAACTGAGCTCGTCGACCCATCCACCAGTGAATTGGATTGCACGCATTGAAATCTTCAGCAGGAAGTTTGAAATATTCTTCGAGCTCATTGACAGATGGCTTCTCTTTCCTGCGATATCGAGCCATGAAGGATTTCTGAGGGGAACCCATAATAGGTTCAGTTTGAACGGATGGACTCGGAGAATTCACTGATGACAGTGTAGAGATGACCGCATGTGCATAATTTTCATGGAAGTAGTTGAAGAAGTTTGATTTTGATTGTTCGAGGTGCTCGGCAAGCATCGGGTCATCGGCATAATCTATCTTCATGCCCTCGTATAATATCCAAGGATCAAGCACTGTTATCATTCACTCATTAAGTGAATGATCGCACAGACAATTAGGCACATACATGCAGCCCATGTATAGAAGGGAGATGCGTCGTACTGGTAGTAGTAATCACTGAGTTTGCGGTGGGCATCTGTGAGTCCCGCTTTGATATTCAGCGAAACTGAATCTGGAAGATTGCAAAGAATAGTTTTGATGTCGTCTTGTAGTCCTCGAGATATTGCACAGGCTGATCTGCCATACTGAGATGACAGTTCTGAGCTTCAAGTTGTTTCCATGAGCATTTTATCTTGTCTCGACCTCATGATGAAAATTTTCCTCGGTGACACTGTGAGCCTGTCTTGATTTTTTTTCCAATTACCATGGATGCCCCTGTGTTGGTTTCACGTCTCGGAGATCAATGATAAAGACAAAACCATGGTTATTGACACTATTGCATTGAAATGTGATTAAAATGTACTCCACGTACATTTCTTGAGTCGTCGACGGCCAGCCTAGCGTGAGTACTATCCCAGGCTTGACATCGTCACCGAATAAAATCAGGGCTCAAGAAAATGAAGGGACACTAAAGGAAATCTGAAAGAACAAGATATATTTCAAAGTGGGACAGCGGTACGGCTAGTATGTGGTTTGCATGGTGTTCAATGGCAACGGTGCGAGTTGTGTGTTGTTCGATCATCTAGTCTGTGGCATGTTGATAGGAAAAAAATTAAAGTTTGCTCGGAGATTCCCGTCCAATGCCGTCTAATCCCGTTGACGGCCGTACCTTGGACGGCATTGGACGGGTACTGACCGTCCCATCCACCGTCCGTCTACATAGTTGCAAAGAGCTGCAACGGTACGGGTACGGCGACCGTACTACGGGTCCGTCTATGCCGTACTGTACGGTCACGGTGTGCAGCCCTAGAAATAGATGGTACAAAACGATGGATAACCGACTGGAAACTGACTGCTCCATGACCAGCCCCAGATATGGGAGAAAAAGTCTTCGAACTAAGGCTGTAATAAGTACATGGAAAAATACCCTCGAGAATGAGGAAGACCTCTGCAGCAATTGGACAGAGGTAAGCGGGGTTTTAGTGGGTAGGAGCTGGTCGACGCGAGAGGGCGTGGGTTAAACCCGCCCTCACGCCAAAACCAGCTGAGCCCCACACTCTGTGCGTAAATGCATTTCCTCGCGGTATATACACTTCTCCATCTTTCTCTGAGGTCTAAGAATCCTCGGAACCCCTAGCGGGCAACGGGACTGTAACTTTGTTAGAGCCCCAATGCCATCCCCTCGTGGGAAATGCTCCACCAAAAAATAAAATAAAATAAAATAAACCAATAGCCTCATCTTCTAAAATTCATACTATCATCTTGTTTACATCGTTTCGTCCTTTGAGTGTAGAGAGTACCAACACTCTTCCAACACAGTGTGACAATGTCAGTGCCCACTTTTGACTGAAATCAATGAATGCACGTGACGTCGTTGTCTATGAGTGAGGACTATCTTAGGGCTCAGTGAATGAGCCCTATCTTACAAATTGCATAAATTCTGAGAATCTGAATATCATATCTCATAAATGCAATTTCTCGGAAATGCACTCGAATGAGGTATCACAGAAGGCACAAAGGAAACTTGTAGTTCTGTCTAAGATGCGTAACGCAAACACAACGACGGCAGCAAATTATCTAGACTTCTGCATCATGAGCTCACCGCAGGTACCCTGAGGCTCCCGGTCGCGCGAGTGGTATCTCCACCTACCTCCTTCATGTCGACTTTCAATGATCCATCGAGCTCGACAACAAACTGTACCTCCACCAAGGTTGTCCATTTGCCCGCATCTTTCGTTTTCCCTTTGACCTTGATCCCAAGTTGGGCATTGCCTTCAATAGCGCCCAGGTAGACCTCCTTATGAATCACACGATGCTTCACCTCCAATTCTTCTTCTTCTTCTTCCTCTTCATCTGCATCGTCGGCACCCCCGTTCTCCAATTTCGACGGCAGCACCTTCTGGATACGGATAGACTCTCTTACCTCCCACACCTCAAACGCAAATCGCTTCGACTCCTCTGCTAATCCAACATCAAACGCAACCGTCCTCCTGGCAGGCAACGCAGTCTCCTGCTGCACGACAGGTATCCACGTCCCGCCCAACTCTTTATCATCAGCAGACGGATCGGGGAATAGGATGCCAATCGTCCGGCTGGTTACCCGAACTTCATTAATGCGAGTGCTGTCTGTCTGGTGATCAGGCCTTTGGAATGCCTTCAGCAGTTCTGCATTCTGCTCATCATCGGATATAGATCCAACAAGAGCCGCTTGCAGGGCACACCCCCTCGCCAGTACCGTTGTCGGGTCGCCAACTCCCCCGCCTACGATTGTACCACGCATGAACGGCGTCTCCACGTCCTCCCGGAACCCGCCAGTGACGACCACCTGCTCATCTAGACCTGGTAAGCACGTCGAGCCCCCAACGTACACAATCTCATCGACGTCGTGAGCATCGATTGCGGCGTCTTCAAGCAACTTAAGCACAGCAGAGGAGACAGACTCGTAGACAGGACGCACGACCAAGTCGAAGCGCATGCGGTTTATCGAGCCAGTGTAGTCGAGACCATCTTTTAGAGACTCAACTGAACAATTGGCTGCGCCTGGTGAAGCACTGATTGTGCGCTTAGTATGCTCGATGGCAAGTCGCAAGCGGGACTCGGCGCGTGCATCGGCGGTGGAGGTCGAAGGGCACACGGTGAGGGGTGTTTTGGTCTTTTTTGTGAAGTCTGTTGCGAAGAATTTGATGAGCTTGTCGTCAATGAGGTCTCCCCCCACATTGGGTGTCGTGGAAGAGGACAGAACATAGGCAAGCCCAGAGCGGATCGAAAGGAGCGAGAGTGAGAGCGAGGAAGCGCCGAGGTCAACAATTAGTTGGGTGCGGTCCGGGTGAAGGCCGGGACTCCAAAGATCAGACGTAGTTGTGACGGCAGCAGCAGCAGCTTCGTCAAGCAGCTGGAGAACAGGGACACCAGCATTCATTGTCGCCTTCTCAAGAGCGTCTTTTTGTGAAGAAGTGAACCACATGGGAACCGTGATGACGGCACCCTGTACTTTCTTCCCGAGGAAATCTTCTGCGGATTCGACCAGGGAAGATATGAACATGGTAGTCACTTCAGAAACCGTTAAGATCCGTTCCGCAGGAAGGGGTTCAGAGCGGGGTGTGGGTGCATGGGAGGCTGCCGGTGTGTTGAGATTAGAAGTAACAGTACTCCGAGGGAGTGGTGTAGGAGCTGGTTGGAGAATTTGAACCTTGTAAGCAGGCTCGTCCGGTATGTGGGGGTGTTGTATGACGGGTGCGGATTTGGTCGATTGAGACTGGGGTATCTCAGAAAATCTAGAAAAGTTGTCGATCAGGACCGAAAACTCGGTGCAAAGGTACACTCACTTTTTCCCGAGCAGATTGCGGAATCCAGTGATGGTATTTTGAGCATTCTTGACAAGTTGATGCGTTGCTTGATTCCCAATGTACTGCAAAGAACCCCGATCGCTCCTGATGTCCCTCATCGAACAGCAATGCTACTGCTACTCACAATTTCTTCACCGTTAAATGAGATCGCACATGCAATCTGACGTTCTCCATCTTCATTCGCTATGCATTCTGCCACTCCTTCCTGAAGAATTAAACCAATCGTTAGCACTGTCCATGCAACGCCTAGATTGATTTAAACCTTGGTGAAAACAGCAATAGAGGCGTAAGAGTTGCCAAAGTTGATTCCTACGACTGGCGGCAGCGATGAGAGTTCAGATGATATTTCTACGGGTGCCTCAGCGTGGCCGTTTTGTAACACTTTTTGCGACATCTGTCGCAGACCCTAGGTGCTAGGTGTATGAAGAGATGGCCACCTTTCATGGAAAAAAATAATAATAACACGTGCCCTTGCGTGGACATCACATGACATGAATCTCCTATAACTCGAGTCCTCTCGATGAATGGCTATTCTTACACCGATCTACCATGTCTCTTTGCTCCCATCTCGGCGAGCTTGCGCGTCTACAACCTCCTAGACTCTCACAGTCAGTGAATCGCGAGGAATGTACTCAGTGTTTTGATAATCAGGCTTGTTCTCTTTCTTCTGTTTGGAGCAAATGTTTTACCGTTTTGAACAGGATTCAATTTATGGAGTAGAAGTATGCTTGACTTGCTTCAACGGAGGATGCCTTGAGGATACAAAGCATCATGCACGCACGCATATTCAGAAATCGGGGCACCGATTCACCCTCAACGTCAAGCGCAAGCTCAAGCCATCGGCACAGCGTGTAAGTGCTACAACATGACTTTGTGTGCGTTGCATTTAGATGTGTGTTTCATTAGTCGGAGGAGGAAGAACCTCCAGCAAAAATGACAAAATTAGCCATCGCAGAAGATCGGGAGGAAGACAAGTACGAATATTCGACGGTCATCAAGTGCTGGAATTGTGATGCAGGAAAAGGTTCTGAAATCGTGAATGCTGTGGGTGACCCCAAGGTGTGAGATCACATTCATTTTTGTTATTATCTACTTATCATATTTGTAGATTCAATCTCTTGTTGATGGCGTCATGCAATCCATGTCTTCCGCCCGCCAATCAGAAGTAAAAGCATGGGAAGAGGAGATTATACCATGTGAACATACGCTTACCATCGAGCAACTTGCCATAGGACCAATTCCTGCGTCAGGTATGCTGGAAACTAAATCCCAGGAGACAAGTTTCAACGCTGTACAGGTCTCGCTCACTGTTCAAGTTGTGACCTCAAGGAGAACCTCTGGCTCTGTATGACATGTGGCTCGCTGGGGTGTGGACGCCAACAATATGGAGGACTCGGTGGAAATGGCCACGGGCTGGCCCATTACGAAGTCACAGGTCACGGCGTCAGCGTGAAACTGGGAACAATTACGCCGGAAGGCGGGGCAGGTTTGTGAATTCAACTGTCTTTCCGAGTCACTTCCGTTTACATTGCTTCCGGCAGATGTTTACTGCTATGTCTGTAACGATGCGAAACAGGATCCGGAGCTGGCCGCGCATCTATCTACGTTCGGCATCAACGTTCAGACACTAACGAAGACTGAGAAGAGCATGACTGAACTTGTAAACTTACTTTTATTTCGACATAATCGGTCTCCCTCTGAAATTCTTATCCAGCAAATTGAACACAACCTAAAATACGACTTTTCTTTAACTAGTGAAGACGGTCTCGCCCTCGAACCCTTATTTGGGCCCGGACTCACTGGCCTCCAAAATCTTGGTAATAGGCAAGTCACCCCGGACCCTGTCATATTTCTAGCTCACTAGAATTTTATAGTTGCTACATGGCCTCCGTCCTGCAAACCCTGTTCTCCCTCCCTAAGTTCCAGATGCGGTACGATACCCTAGCTCAAACCCACGCGATTGCATGCACTGTCGCGCTCCCCACCGATTGCGTTGAGTGCCAGATGCATAAAATTGCTGATGGTTTGCTGAGCGGACGGTACTCTCACCCAGCGAATTACTCCGGCAAGCCCAGTATCTCGGCGCTGCAGCATTCATCTCCGACTCCCGTGTTTCAGGAGGGTATAAGACCGGTAGGGTTTAAAGTGCTCATAGGGAAGGGCCACGAGGAGTTCTCGACAATGAGGCAGCAGGATTCGGAGGAGTTTTTCACGCATTTGATTACCGTCCTGAGGAGGGATATGCATAAGTATAAAGATCGTTCTGATCAAGGTAAAAACCCGTTTAGCGGTAACGCGATCGCTGATTTCATTCTCTTGCTAGATCCAACAACAATCTTCTCGTACGGCATGGAACAACGTCTCCAATGTGGTGACTGCAAGAGGGTGAGGTATAGAGTGGATGCGATGGATGTGGTTAGCGTCGCTGTACCCGCGCACGAGAAAGAGAAAGATGCAGACGGGAAGGTTATCTATGCTGCGGTTCAGCTAGTGCAATGCCTCGGAGCACTACTTAATTCAGAGGCCCTGGAATACGCGTGTCCACATTGCCAGAAGTCGGTACATGCTATAAAGTGAGTTATTATAAATTATTCAGATCTTTCAAGACTCATTTCTGGCTGAAGGCGAACAAAATTTGCTTCGTTCCCGCAGGTCCTCGTCATACATGCGAAGAAGTTCCAGCTCGTCAACTGGGTCCCTGCGAAACTGGGCAAATACTGATTCCTATTCCGCGCTCTGATCTTCCTTAACGCTGATGATTTTAGATATCCCTGTGATCCTGCCTCCCGACGATCTGCTCGAGTTCGGCGAACAGCATCTCGGGCATGGACTTCAGTCAACTGAGGAGGAACTGCCATGTGATGCAACTGGTCTGTATACTCACCAACCTACAAAACTTCCCGTTCACAGCACTGATAAATATTTTCCATTGTAGCCCCTGCACTCCCTCAATTCAATGAAGCAGCAATGGCACAGTTGGAAGGAATGGGCTTCCCGACAGTTCGATGTCAAAAAGCCTTACTAGCGACAGGAAACGCTGACCCAGAAGTTGCGATGGAGTGGCTGTTTGATCACATGGAAGATCCAGGTTTGTCGTGATCTTTCTATGAAGGTCGAATTGACTAACCTTTGTGTAGACATTGACGCCCCTATCCAACTATCAGCCTACAGTAGCGGTGGTTCGTCCGTTGCTGAACCGTCCGAGGAGCAAGTGAGTATGTTGTCCGATATGGGTTTCACACCTGCCCAGGCACGCAAAGCACTCCGAGGTACTGTAAGTGGACTTCAAGCTTACGTTGTGCATTTTGGTATTGAGGATACGACTCATTGTAGGCGGGAGATGTGGAACGTGCGGTAGAATGGCTGTTCAATCACCCCGACGACACGGGCGAAGCGGCTGCCCCAGCTCCTTCGGTACCTGGGTCGACAGACCTGCCAGCGCGATACCGGCTCAAAGCATTCATCTCGCACAAAGGACCCTCAGTCCATTCAGGGCACTATGTTGCACATATACGCGTCGGGGACAATTGGGTACTGTTTAACGATGAGAAGGTGGTCAAGGCGGATGAGGAGAGTGTGAAGGAATTGAAGAAGTTGGCATATTTGTATGTCTTCGAAAGGATTTAGACTGGATTGAGTTGCCCTTGTCCATGGGACGTGTTGCAGAATTGCAGAATTGTAGAATTTATCAACTAACTGAGTCAGAGTTTGTGCCGTGAAGCGAGCTGGATAAAGCATTACTGCGGTGAATACATTAAGACGTTAAAGAACCCAAGTCTCCCTCAACAATACTCCTGATTAGCTTCGAGGATCGATGCTTCTTCTGTTTTGACGGGTGAGTAGCCAATATCAATACGGCCACTAGAAACGATAACGTCCATAAGCAGAAAAGCACCTAGGGATCAGGTTTTGAGTGCTCACCAGAGTATCGAAGTTATTGCTATTGCAGAGACGTGTGTTAGATCGCTGAAGAAATCAGCGTTAGGAGCCGTCAACGAGATGTGGCAAACATTAGCTACCAGGTCATTAACTCTCCATAATCTCCTCAGGGGGTGCCCCACCTCCTCCCCCACTCTGATCCTTCTCCTTTCGTATCGCTTGCACGACATCGTCTACCCTTAAGAGCATGCGGGCGGCCTGGAGCGACAATATCAGACAGTCAGAAGCTTTACATGCGGAAGCAGAAAACGCACCTCGATAGCTGTTTTCAGTGTTTGGATCTGTAGATGGTGCGGTTGTTCAGTCAACAGTGCAATTGCAAACGGTGAACAGGACGATTACCTTGACACTGGCAGACTCGTACAGCCCGTAGGTTTTCATATCCACAATCTTCCCTGTATCCCCATTCACACCCCACGAGTGCTCTCCATTCGCATGCTTAGCCTTCCAGCGATAACGCCGACATCAGCCAAGGTCCAAGGAAAGCAAGAAGACGAACGCACCCTAAGCTCCGTAAGCACTCTCATCGCATTCCCTCCAGCATTCTGGACCAGAGTCCTTGGAATGACCTCCATAGCATCTGCCACAGCTCTAAATGGCCATCCCTCGACGCCCTTAATCTTCCGAGCAGCTGCACTCAGGCCAACGCTAATCGCCATCTCTGTGGCGCCCCCACCGGGCGCAAGCGCGGGGTTGAATACGACATTGCGCGCAACGGACATAGCATCAGCAAGATTGCGGTCGATCTCGTTCAGAATGTCCTTGGACGGGCCACGAAGCAGGATCGTGCAGGCTTTTGGGGTATTACATTCGGTTAGGAAGGTAAAGTATCTTAGAGAAAAGAAGCGAAGAGAGTGGGCGTTGAGGAGAAGAGGGAAAGCATAATGAAAACGTACTCATCGCCGATTTTTTCAATGTTAAAAAGTCCACATTGTGTCCCAACGTCAGCCTCGTGGAGGTCCTCGACGCGGTTGACAATGGTGGCACCGACAGCGAGCGCGATACGATTGTTGTCCGACTTGCGGACGCGTCTAATGGCCGAGACGTTGTATTTTTCGAGTACATGCTGGGCCGTATCTTCGAGCAATATCAACCGATTAATCTATAAGCCCCTGAGTAGAGAGACGAAAAACGTACCAGAGACACCCTTCTCGGTGATTACCAGATCCGGCTTGAACTCAAGAATCTTGTGTACGAGCGCCTTGACCTGCTCTTCTTCGATATCCTGGGCTCTCGCCCAGTCTTCGTCTTTCGAAAACTCCATATTTGTCTGTGATTCCCCCTTCTTATACTCCAGGGGGCAGTCTAACAATACAATCCGCGGATTCCTGATCCTCCGTCTCATATTCGGATGTGTGATGTCCTTGTTGAGCATAACACCACTCAGCACTCTACTATCCTCGATCTCACCACCAGGCACCTTCTCTACTCGTGCATAGCGCTTGATGTCGACGGTTTTCAGTCCATTATCCTCGTGAGCCACGGTACGTACAGCTTGCAATGCAAGCGTACACATGAGCTCTGACCAGCGGGCAGAGAACTTAGTGCCGATGGAGGTCTTGATGAGTGCGAGCATGGCATCGTCGTCGGTAGTGTCAATAGGGACGGAGACCCGTGCGATGATCTCGAGGGCTTCTTTTAAGGCCTTGTTGTAGGCGGAGATGATCACGACTGGATGGATACCACGTTCAAGCTGAGACAAGGATTGGGCGAGGATTTCACCAGCTGCAATGTGCATTAATAATACGCCCAATATGAAAAGGACGAAGCCTCGTACCGAGGATAATAACACTTGTCGTTCCATCCCCACATTCCTCATCCTGGGTCCGGCTGAGCTCTATCATGTTTTTCGCAGCTGGATGGGCTACATCGATTTCCCGCAGAATAGCATTTCCATCGTTAGTTAGCCTGATACATATGATCGTAAGTTGCGAATATATATATGTTGCTGATTCCAGACGTACAGGATGCCTCCCATAGGGTCTAGTATCATTTTCAGCATGGACTTTGGACCTAAACACGTTCGTATCACGTCTGCAACGGTCTTGGGCTTGTGAGTCCATTACATATCTTCGAGATCCACGATAAAAAAAGCACCTTTGCCGCCGTGATGTTTGAGATCTGGGCTTTGCGCCCTGACTGTCGTTCGGGCGCAGTATCTGAAGAAGATGGGCTTAGACTAATGACCAAAGGAAGGAACGGCGCGCATACTCATTACAAAAACTGGTGTTTGAGACATCGCAGTCAATTATTTGGGAGATGCGACGTGGTTGAGGACTGGTACGGTTGAGATGGTCTTCAAAAATGCTTGGCACGTGCAGATTTTAAAAGTTAAACTGTTTCCTCTCCGATCAACTACAAAGGAACGTTTATTACGCAAAACTTAACTAGAGTCTATGTAACTTGGCTAAACATGGCGCTACTCATCATCAATCGTTATAGGGAACGTGGTTAGATTAAGAGGGGGCGAAGTCCCAACGTGCGGGCAAAATACCGGATGGAGGAGAGCTATTTCTTATACATGCCCAAGCGTCGGATATATCGATGCCTGCTCATGCATAAGAAACCCTCACCAGTCTGTCATTAAGGTTTCCTTTGGAAAATGGCCTTGGCATGCCGCGGCGCGCCGGCTAATAAAAGACGGCGATGCCAATCTTACAATAAGCAATCATGAGGATGGCGATGCGGAAAACAGTCCGAGGAGTTTAAGGAAACCCAGGATACAACCTCCCGAGATAATTGGCAGAGTCAAATTATCGTCCAAAGAGCCTAGATCTAGACGACAATTGGATTAGCACCCCAACGAAAGCAGCAAGCAAAAACAGGCACCCAAAGCTTCTGCAACACCACTAATCAAGCCCGCCACAACACCAAGCCCACCCAAGCCCACCCACCGTCCAGTGACGCTAGATGAGGACGCCAAGCTAGCGCCACTGTCCCAAACCCAGCTTAGGCCAGGAGTCCCGCTGCGAAAGGGGGCAACCCACCCCCAGAAGCCGACGGCGATGAGCGTGCCAGTGACAGTGGCTGCTATGAACCCTGCGAGGGACTTGCGAGGCGCGAGTGGGAGACGGAGGAAAGGGAGACGGGAAGGGAGACGTGGCGTCTTGGCGCCAAAGAGGCGGCCAACGGTAGATGCTGCTGTGTCGGCCCAGGAGAGGCTAATGGAGGGAAGAGCATTAGAGAGACTCAGCAACTCTAATGCAAAGAATACGTACATGAGAATGGATATAGTGGCCACATCAATGGGGTAGAATGTTAGAACAAAGTTGACTCCGAGAATATACCATAGGATTCCATTTGTAGATTTCTGTGATAACAAAGTTAGAAGAAAAAAAGTAACTATAAAAGAGAACACAAACCTTTTCACTTTCACGCATGAGAAAGCCGACGCACCGCTCGAAGGTCCGCTCAAAAGCAGGGTATCTTAGTCGAAGTATATCGATGGGTACGAGAAAGACCAATGCTGTCCACAGGAGGAATACAACGATTTTGACGTCGCCGTTGTGTACATAGAGGTACAAAGTAAAGAACCCTGTATGTAAATATAAGTGAGACATTAGGAGGAACGCATAGAGAGCAAAAAACGCACCGATTGAGGAATGGAGTACTTTTCTTGGTATTTCCCAATCTATTTTTTCAACTGGCTTGAGTGTAACAGGCTTCCCCGCGACAGAGTTATTCAGCCGGCCATTCATGACGACCACGACAGGTGCGTCGGGCGTTTCACCACGTTTGGCAGCGCCATTGACAGTAAGAACAGCCTCCACCTCTCGTTGGTCATACTGTTCCGAATCATAGTTGTCATCCAGCTCCCCCATGTCGGTGCTATCGAGATGGCCCAGCCCCTCAAGCGTCCTGATAACTTTCCTGGTGATATTTTTCACACCCTTTGGGTCGGACGATAAGGGGGTGGCAGAGAAAGTGACAATGGGAGAAGGAGAGCGCTTGCTGGACGGAGTTGATCTGGTCGACGCGGTAGAGTGAGTGCGACGCCGACGAGGAAGTTGTGGGGGTTGTGAAAATTGATGGTCGTGTGCGGAAACGACGGAATCACGAGCTGTCATAATACTTTCTGTTCTACTGTTTGACGTCGACTAGGATAGCGTAGAAAGATAAGAGGACACTGCGGACGACGACGACGACGACGAGAAACAAGAGTAGACTACTACTGACTACTACTCTTGTTTGTCCCCATTTGGTTGGCCACTTTAACCGGAGTAGCATACGTTCCCTTCAACAACCTGACAGACTATAAACATCCATCTGCCTACATGGCCGCTTCCCCTAGTAGTAGCTATAGTAAATTTCATTTTTGTGGTGTACTAATAATCTCAGAATGGGTATGTCTGAGATAATGATAGACAGGACTTGAGATTAATTATGGCAAAACGCTGTGCTGGGCTTTGCATGTTCACTGTTCCGTACTACGTGGATCAGCCTCAACTTCACACAATGTCCACAATGACCCCGCCTGATTCCCATGTACTTAGCCCTGACATTCAGGCAAGTCCGAATTTTGGAGGTCATGTATCATAAAACATATGTACAGAAAGTGGCTAATACACATATCCCAGCATCTTTCCACCAATATTTTTGCGACGAGCCTCTTCATGGTCAAGAATACCAGAAGACGTTGTCTGCAACCAAATAATTCAGCGCCAAATCCTGCACAATGAACGGCCTGAACATACCAGAATAAGAATGCCGAAACCACGGGCAGGAAGCAACAGATTGATCCAGGACTCGATTTGGGTCAGTTGAACGTTGAAGCGTGGGGAGATGACACCACATTTATTGAGGCGACCATTGAGCTGGATCACAATCTTGCCTGAACGGTGGTCATCAATGATTTCGAATTCACCAATATAGCCTAGTAAAAATGAAAATGAAAACAGGTTAGCAAACATCAATAGATGTATAAGGGAGGACATCAAAAAATGTAGTCTCTACAGTGAACTCGTCTCCATAGATATTTGGGAAACACGTTATTTGGTTTAGAGGGACAAAAGGTGCATTTGTATTTCGGAGCCTTAAAACGAAGGACGCGTAGAGGTAAAACCGCGTCAATCGTAGTTATAACTCCGAGAGCGTTGGGAGAACAACAGAGGAAATGATTTGGATGTGCGGTGATACTCACCATGACGCTGCATGACACTCAAGAATTTTACGACGACCTTGGAAGACGGTCGGATGAGGACCTGACGCTTGCCACGGCGTTCTGCATTGACAATGTTGTTCTGTAGTTTACATTAACGAGCAGCATTGCAAGCAACCATAGGTAACTTACGAGGCAGTCGTTCTGCAACAGGTGTCAATGTAATTGAACTTTACATGTAAGTAGCACTCACCAGAACGGAGACGCGAACCATTTTTGTGACGTCGGAGATACTAGTGGGATAAAAGAAGAAGGAAAGTGAGCACTAATGAAACCCAGTCTGAGTGTCGTGCTATGGAGAGCGCGAGTCAAACGGGCTGTCGAGAAGCAAGAAAACTATAGCTATCATCCCGTAGTTCTCATCGTAGCTGATCATAGCTTGCACCGAGCGAAAGAATATTTACCTTGAAATCGAGTCTTGAGGTCGTCGAAGCTTTGACGAGGAAACAAAATAAATTGGTTTTGTGTGTATTTGGAGATCTGTACAGTACCCAAGCCACCACGGCATTTCCCGGCAGCCAACTCCTTCCAACGTTCGCCATCCACATTTCACAGACGACATGGTACGAAAATCTCAGCTAGTATTCAGTTCTTATTCATGTTTTCTTATGTCTCCAGGGCCGTGTTCGCACAAAAACTACAAAGAGGGCTTCTCGCGTTTTGATTGAAAAATAGTGTGTTCATATCTCAAGTATCAGCTCTTGACACTAACTTTTCAACTCGTAGTTACCCTCGCCTAACCCTCGACTTCCATACAAATAAGCGTATCATCGATGAAGTGGTATGTACCTTCCATATTATCTCTGAAATGTTACATATACAATATTAGGCTGTCGTTCCTTCCAAACGCTTGCGCAACAAAATCTCAGGGTTTACCACCCATTTGATGAAGCGCATCCAGCGCGGTCCCGTGCGTGGCATCTCCTTCAAGCTGCAGGAGGAAGAGCGCGAACGCAAGGACAACTACGTTCCCGAAATTTCTGCTCTAGACACTTCCGCCACCGGTTTGGAGGTTGACCCTGACACAAAGGTGCGTATAGGAGCTCCCTCTCATACTGACGGCTCATTAAATACTGGTTTGTACAGGCTCTCCTAACCGCGCTCAACTTTGATTCACTCCCTGTCAATGTCGTCGTTCCCGTGATTGCCGTGCCGGAGCGCGGGCCTCGACGTGAGCGACGGAATGTCCCTGGTGCCGCCCGGACATAGGCTGTGAGAGATAGTATTCGTACAACAACACGTATATGTTTTGCATGCAAAAAATTCTTATGACACCTTTATCATGCGATTGCATGCAACCTCCTAATTTGTTCGTAAGCGTTGCTAAGTACTGGCCCACCTACTGGATTATTTTCGACAAGTCAGAAGTTTTCCCACGCTCCTGAGTCTTGCTCCAAACGCTCATCATCTCGACTCAACATGGCAAAAAAGAAGAATAAGCAGGTTTGTCGTTTCTATCTTATCCTATTCCAATATCTGGATGTTTTGTAGATCATCCGCCCCTGGTGCTGGTACTGTGAAAGGGAGTTTGAGGATGAGAAAGGTTCGTCTCGTGGCACCGATCCCTTAGTGCATCTACTAACAATCGTTGTATGATAGTTCTAATGCAGCACCAAAAGGCCAAGCATTTCAAGTGTAATATGTGTCCAAGAAGGCTCAACACTGCAGGAGGTCTTGCTGTCCACATTCAACAAGTCCACAAACTCGAACCAGAAAAGTCTGTAGTTCTCTTCTTGCAACACCCCCTTTTTTAACAATCTTCTCTTCTACAGCCTTCCTCGCATAGAGAATGCCCTTCCCGGTCGCGATGGCTACGAAGTAGAAATCTTCGGCATGGTCGGAATCCCAGCACCCGACGTGGCCGACTACAAGCGCCGCAAAGAAATCGAACTTGGACTTTCCGCAGGCTCTATCTCCCAACCCCCTCCAAAACGACCCAAAACCGAAAATCGGCCCTTGTCGGAGGAGGAGCTGAAAGCGCAGCTCGAGGCCCACAAGGCGCTCATGGGTGTAGGGAGTGGACCTGAGACGAGCACCGCTGTAGACTCGAGCACAGGAGCTGTATTCAACGCCGCTCCTCAAGCGTACGCTCCTCCTCCTGCACCGCCTCCCATGGCCATGCCTCCCCCGCCTGGTATGATGCCTCCTGGCTTCTTTCCACCAGGTGGACCGCCTCCCTCGGGTGGCTTTCCCGGCCAACCACCCTTCCCTCCTCCTCCGTTCATGCCTGGGTTTCCTCCGGGGTAAGCCATCCCATTTTTCTAACATTCGTTTATTCATATCTAATGCCCAACTCCAGGCCACCCCCACCGGGCTTCTCAATGCCTCCGGGCTTTTCCCCTGGTGGTCCACCGCCTCCATTCGCTGGATCTCCAGGTCCAACACCATCACCACATTTCCCGCCACCTCCTGTCTTCGTCGCTGCCTCCGCCTCTCCCGTCCCTCCATCCTTTTCTCCCACTCCTCCCAGGGCAACGCCGGCAAGTACGCCCGCTCCTCCCAATCCGCAGCCTTCGGCCCCGCATACCCATGCACGTCCCGAACCGCAGGTCCGACCGACCCAACCGACTCTGCCCAACCCTGCGTTGGCGCAAACGAATCCTGTGATCAAGAAGAAGACTGCATTAAAGTACGAAGACGCCAATTTCGCTCCAGTGCGTACCAGTTCCTTTGATTTGTGGCTCTGAGACTGATTTCATTCGTTTACTTGATTTTGCAGGAAGAGCACCGGGCTTTACATTCGCGCTATTACTACTTGATGCCTGCCGATCCTCCTCCTCAAACCGAGGAATCACGTGGAAAGAAGCGAGCTAGGGCGGAAGACTTCTTGTAGTTCAGCCAACCATCCAAACACAGTTCGCTCATTTCTTACATTCCGATCCCGCATCGTCTTGTTAATACCTGGTGTTCTTGCCAGTGCACAAGACTGAGAGTATGAAGGCTGATGTACAGCAAATTTCACCCGTCCGTCCCCTATCCATCCACCCTTCCTTCTCGTGCGCGTTATTCACCGTTGATGATTCTTTCTGTTGTTTTCCTGCTTACATATCAAACCGAACTGCCCTAGTCTTATCATCGCGCGATGTCATGATGAAATGGTAGGCGATGTATTCTTTCATTGCTGTTTTCTTCTCGTCGTCGTTGCCGGTCAGTACCGTACTCTTTTTTTTTTATGTGTTACGGTTGGTCGTTTTCTTGTTGAATTTCATCTTTAATTACACATGGTTACATTGAAGGTCGGTGTCCAGTATATGGTATTGTATTTACAACCCATCAGTTAGACTGAACCCGTGCAGCTGTATTGGAATGCGAGGTGCTGTACGTGCGAAAAGAACGGCGATGTATCGATGTGGCATCTTTTTCTGGGAATTGATGCTTGCGGGTCTTCAACTGATTGATGCGGTTGTTACAATGGATGTAATCTATCTGTTCGTATTGTTCGTGATGTCGAGGTCGAGCACCATTCTGGCATGCTTGTCGGTTATTAATAATTATGAAATGTGAGAATCAGGAATTCGTGGTTGGACCAGAATTTGAAATGATGCATATAAATGCCGCGAATATGCCACGAAAGTCACGGTAGTGGTATGTAACCTGTACATCATAGAGTAAGTACACGCGAGAACGTCCGACGAGGCACGTTTGAAGGTTAACGTTGTTCCAGCTAAACTTACATCCTTCTTGACAAAACACACCCACTGGCAGGGGCGTTCGATGGGCGGTGTACTACTTTCTATCAGTTTTAGACATCAGAAAGCTACGCAACCAGTTTTTGTCCTACAATAGCCCGTGGCAAGGAATTAGCTATGCGTGAATTATTTTGGGACGGCTGTCATGATCGAGCCACGGCGCAGATACGGTGTATGCCTATAGCACTTAGTGCTGCCTCTGAATTCGAAATATAACCTATGTCCAATCCAAAACTGCGTACGAATGGAAGCTAATTAGGCCAAGGTCTGGTTACGAATGATTCAGCTGCGGCTGCATTGAATCAGCCTGGTAGCTATGAACGAGATGGTATGCATATGGACTTGATATGCATATGGCTTCGAGGCATGGATCACCAATGTCAATGTTACCTCCGCTCGTTCTTCATTAGCGATCTTACATGTTCTAGTTAATGGTCTTCAAGTTCATCGCTGTTCATGGGGTCAACGGACCTTACACTGATAGGCTCATTGGCAAGTATATTTCCGAGGCTTGTTGACATAGAATGTTAACTGACGTCTTGGTGCGCTGATTGGTCTCTTGAGATGTCGTGAATCCCATTTTTCGGCTTTTTTAATGAGTCGGCAACCCTCAATGCTCATAAGTTGCTACATATCAAATTTCTTTGGACATGCATATGTGGGATAGGATAGGTTTACTATCGCGGTCCCGCTGAGGAACACCCGTGAGCATATAGGTGTTCGCTCGCTGTGAATGTATGTACACTCTCCGCATAGTAACACTAGTGAAATGTTGAGATGTCGCATGAGTCTCAGTCTTCTCACGAAACCAGGCTAGAGATAGGATTGTAAAATCTGATGTGTATAAATTTAGTCTGTGTGTACTGCGTACGAAGTTGGTCTGCATGTACGTCCGAGATTGGAACATGATCAGTATTTATTTCCGAACGAACCCTATGATATATAACGCTCAGATCACAGCCCAACCTTCAGATCATCGTTGACTGCTGCGCATAGCGTGAGACGAAGCTGGAGTAGTACGTTTTTGATATGCGTACGACACGGATCAGGAGGAAAAAAGGAGGTCCGAGACATATTGCTGACGGATTAAGGCAAAATCAGACAGACTCGGCGATTTCGTATCGAACATACATACGCCCCTAGATACGCCCATGCCGCATAGTCACCATTCTCATTCTGGCCAATTCTGTAAGCATGCTACCGGCCTATTAGAAGACGTTGTTCTAGAGGCAATCCGTCAAGGCTTCGAGGTGTATGGCTTGACTGAGCATGTTCCACGATATAGGACAGAGGACCTTTATCCAGAAGAAGTGATGCGATGATCTTTGATACTCTAGACCATTGGCTAACTATTCTATGTCGCAAGGAGGGACTGACGTCCAATGACCTCGCGGACCAATTTGACCATTTTCTGGATGAAGCTCATCGCCTTAAAACGCAATACGCCTCTCAGATCACTTTGTTGGTTGGTCTCGAAACTGAATTTATCACGAGCGCAGACCTCGATAAGCTCGATGCTCTTTTGACACGAGTCGGTGATCGTGTAGAATATATTGTTGGTTCGGTGCACCACGTCAATGGCATCCCCATAGACTTTGACCTGGCCACCTATCAAAAGTCTCTACGCAGCCTCCAGGGTGAATCAGAGCAACATATGCAAGAACTCTTCCTGTCTGCCTACTTTGATGCACAATATGACCTTATAAGGCGCTTCAGTCCCGAAATCATTGGACATCTCGATCTATGTCGTTTGTACAGCCCTGAACTAAAGCTGTCGAGTTATCCTCTTGCATGGCAAAAGCTGAAAAGGAACATCCTTCATGCAATCGACTACGGGGCGCTTTTTGAGGTTAATGCTGCTGCGTTCAGGAAAAAATGGGTCACAGCATACCCAGGGCTAGATGTAGTCGAGGTGAAGTCACCTTTTACTACTGTACCTATTCCAAACTTAAACTACCCTCAGTTGGTGCTCAAACATGGAGGACGTTTTGCATTGTCCGATGATAGCCACGGCCCCCATGCTGTTGGACTAAATTACAGACGTCTGGCTGATTACCTGCAAGCGGCTGGCGTGTCCGAGCTCTGGCATTTGCAAAAAACGGACACTCAAGATGCTGCTGGCAGACGGATACAGCCTGTGCGGGTCGCTGGAAAGTGGTCGGATTCTGCCTTCTGGTGTAATAGACCAGCGTGACATGGCTATGGGCCGAAGGGAAGTTCATGTATGGTATATATAGCTTTCCGTAGTTCCCAAGCTTCTCAATAACTGATCATGACATATCCACATGATGTTCTACTGAATATGACGGAAACAGCAACCTTGAAGGCGTTAGCCTCTTTGACAGGTTATTGCCGTGGTCAATACAAATGACATTCTGCCGAACAGATGCCTGGCAAGTTATCTATAAAAATAGGATGGGATTACCATCTAATTATAGGACCAAAACTGTGCAACTCAGCCAAGTTTGAGTTCAACTCGAAATTCCTCGCTCATGAACCCTCCATGAAATTTCGTGCTACTATATAGAACTCCGATTATTGTCGGAATTACATACGAGTTTTGCCGAGTGTCACCGCAATTGCTCCAGTGGACGCCTCCACGCGTTGATCTACGTTGTGACTGATGGAGCAGTCACAACTGCTCTAGATCTGGACCATCTGGACCACTAAGTATAGTATGGGATAACTTGAAGTATAAGATCTCCCATACATAGCTCAAGTTACGTCCTATTTACCGCAGATACTGTGCTCCTCAATGTCGCAATCTAATGCAAGTCAAGTTGCAGACATGTATGCGCTTTCCTAGTTGCTCTTTAGCGAAGGAGTTCAAGTAACTGACCTGATGAATCTTTTCTCACAGCATCCGTACTAATGTAAGTTTTTTTATTTTACTCTTTGTACATTCTCATGACAAGTAAAAGCACGTTGCTTTTGCAAGTTTTTCAGTTCTAATATGGGACCATATTGTTACGTTTGCAGACGAGGTAGGTTGCCTGAATGAAAAGGTCTTGACATCTAGCTTAGAACGTTCACATAGGTGGAATACGTATGGAAAGGAAGAAAGGGCTTCTGTACGTAAAACTGCGTTTCGAGGTTTGTGATGCTCACTCAATATGATTTCCATTTTCAGTTGTGTATATGTTTTTCGTGGTACGTTTCTTGAATACCAGAGCACTAAGCGTTGCAATCCGCCCAATAGAATCGATATTTTAATCCCCTGGCATTCATCGTGAATTTCTATGGTATGGAACACTTGTTCATTTTTGTTGTAAACCACTAAATTGTGTTTGTTCAGCGTACCTTTCACCAACTTGGACAACTGAAGTAGGTATTTCGGGACTTGATCAAGGAAGAATCTGATGAAAATTTCAATGTCATCATTTATGTTGGCGTAGAGGTCAATCCAATCCAGACATAATTCTCCTTTGTTTTACCGATGTACCGAATTTCAGATGTAGTCACTTTGTTCGCTATCAAGGGTGGACCACTGCGATTACCGTAGAAGTGGTCGCACTGATGATGTTAATACGTATCAACGCTCTCTATCTGGAACAAAAGTGGATCGCTCGAGGTCTTGGGTTTTTGCTGCTTTTAGAGACGGCAGTGAATATCTGGCTCATCAGCGGAGGAGAACGTGCGACCTTCTCCATCTGTGCAATTTGAGGATCTTCTGATGTTTCAACGCAGCGGTGCCGCATAACCCCGGTTCAGGCATCCATGGTATGAACGTTCATCTATATCATACACGCATACATCTTACTCGAATTAATTCTGTGCCAGCTTGTTCTCTGCTGTTCAACCCGGCTTTGTATTGTATTTTTTTTCGCATTCGTTTCCTGGGGCTGATAATATTATACATAACCAGAAAAAACATCGCATCCTTGTGGGCATGGATTCCACTTGTGTACGATACCATAATCTTCGCTCTCACATTATATCGCACCATACCCCCGATAAGGAGAGAAGAGCCTAATCTCATTATGAGACGTATGTTAGAAGACGGGATACTCTACTACAGGTACCACGGTGACATCAATCAATCGTTTACTGACACTTCAAACTTAACCAGCGTGATGTTTTCTGTTACACTTGTTTTGGCAGTCATGATCATGGCCGCTCCGCCTGGCATCAAAACTATCGCGGCTCAGTATGTGATTTTTTTCTGGAGTGAGACCCCAGGGCTGAATTGGAGTGGCGCTTCTGGTAGGACAGAGCAACTGTGAGTCCTCCTAATTGTGGACCATTATATTCTGACCTTGATGTAATCATTGTCATCAGTATCCCGGTATGTGAGGGTATACATCTATCCTTCACCTTCATAATTAATGCCTGCATCTAGGTGGCAATGATGTCTAGGATCACCATCAGTCTTAGGAAGGCAGGGCGGCTCGCTGACCCGATGCTAACTGGGCGCCGACTTGTGCCGTCGGGCCCAGGGAGGATGTCCTATCGCTCGGCTCCTAGTGTCGGTTCTGAATATCCTCTGGCCTTTGCGCACTCGATGCCGCCTTCGGTTGCGACCGACTTACCTCCTGACACACAAATGATACCTCCGTAAACTGCAAATATATCCTCAAGAAAAGTACATTTGGGAGTAGTCGAGTTCATCGACATATCTCGGGTACACATCAGAGTGGAATGTTACCGGCATCGTTCCAGACTTCTGTACTATTTAAGAACCATTTATATACCTCACCACATTGTACTATTTACTATTCATACACCTCACCATATTATTCCAAGCACTTGTAGCTACGGGCTCTGTTTTGAGTTGGTTGTTTGTAGCCTTTCCAGTGATGCCTCCACCTTCAGTTCACTCCAACAGCACAAGTGTTTGGGCCAGTCAACCGGATACATGTTTCAATATCGCATTATTACAAACGGGAGCAAATAACATAAGTAACTGGTCATACAACAACCTGTCCATAGAACACAACAGTAATGGAAAAAAAGGAGCAAGCAAAAGCCTAATGAATAGTCAGCAATCGGAACTACTGTGCTTGTGCCTCCTGTAAATAGAGGTTAAGGATGTGGGTCAATGTTGAATAAAAAATACTGGATACCCACCTGATCAACAAACTCCATGGCTTCCTCCCGTTTGATACCCCGAATAGACGAGACCTTTTGATTGTTGAACAGCACACCGTAGAACTTGTCAGCAGTCACAAGCATCTCTGGTCGGAATGTCGTCGTAATGAATTGCGCGGTGGAAGCCAGGGATTGGATCATTGCTGCGAGTATCAGATTAATACAAGCCTATACAGATAACGAAGTAACCGCACTGGCCACAGCAGTTCGATATTGCGCATCCAAATTGGCATCAATCTGGATTCAAGATTAACCAGGCACTTCAATAGAAACCCACAAGACAGACCTCATCGAATAAGTAAAAAGGAGCAGGATCACACTTCTGTATTGCAAACACTGTGTGGGTAATCTTTAAAAATGGGATGACTGTAAAGTGAACGAGAATGACAAACCTGTAGCAAGGGCGACAAGCGATTTTTGCCCTCCCGATAACTGTTGTATCCGAAGGCCTTCGTCAACTTTAGAGTTGAATGAAACCTGCACGAAATGCCAAGTCAGAAAGTGTGCTAAGTGGTGAACAAGCCTTGTCGCACTTTGATGGAAACGCCCGTATAATTGTCGATTGAGCTTTGCTGTGTATCTTCAACATCTTCTTCCATTTCTTCGTCCTAAGGTGTTATAAACTACGTCAGACACCAAATCCCAGAGGCAATGAAAAGAGCGACCTGATCGATACGTCGTTGGATGATCAAACGCCCTCTACCCGCAGGCACGAGTTTCTCGAAAACTTCCTCGAAATTACTCGCTACCTGCTTAAATGTGCGTTCGATGGCCTCGTCCTTCCGCTGATCAAGAACCTCCACAAGTTCTTCAATGGAAGCTGCCGACTTGTCCAAATCTTCCCTCCGCTTTAAGAGCTGATCCCGTTGCTTGGTGAAATTGCTGTATTGTTCGAAAGCCTTTTTGTTCACATGAGCAAACTTTTTCAAGCCCTCATTGACGGCCTGAAGTTTTTTGGCAAGCTGATATTTGGAGAATGAGCCAATTTCATGTATGTGACAACCAAACTTGATACCTTTTCAGGCTTCTCATTGATGTACTTCTCAAACGCCTCTTCAGGAAGGACGCCCAAATCGCGAATATTTCGATTGCATTCATCTTTGCGACCCGTTAACATTTGCCGTTTGGCAAGATACCGCTCCGTCGTCTTTTGTTGTCGGTTGATATTGCGGCTGTCTTCAGACTGTTGCATCTGAACACTCTCTAATGAGGATCGGAGTTCTTGCAATTCGGCCGTGAGATCATCGCTCTCCTTTTCCATAGCTTTGGTGCAACAATGAGCAGGCACGCATACAGTATGAGATTGGACTCACTTTGAGCTTTTCCTGTTATAGTCTGAATGGAGGTGTTAAGAGACTTGAGCTCTCGGGTCCGGGATGCAAGGGAATCGGCCGTCGATGAATCACCATTTTCTAGTTCACCAAGGGATTCCAACTTGGACTGCAGCTCCTCTCGACGCCGGCGAAGGCGCTCATTGAGCTCAATCTCTATAACATTCTTGCGGCTTTCCAACTGAAACACGATGAGGAACTGTGCAAGACCAAAGAGCGAGCCAACAAGTGACTTGCTTTGTTTTTTCTCTTGCTCAATTCAACCATGTCCTTTCGCCGATTCTCCACTTCCCTTCCAAGCATATTGATCAAGAGGTCCTCCTCGGCTGTGAGCCCTGCTGTAAGCGGACTGGAGAGCTCAGCGGTGCACCCAACAAGCTTCTCCTCCAAACCAGTCAACTCTGTCTGAAGTTCATACACATCACTCTCAAGCGCCCCAATGCGCTCTTTTAACTTCTCCTTCTCACGAGTTAATGAAGTACCCTCCTCGATCAACCTCTTGCGAGAATCCAGCATCTGGTTCTGCTGGCCAGTCAACACAGTCATCTTTCCCATCACCTGAGTAATTTCTTGTTCGATCGTGAGGATCGACGCTTTCACCTCCTTTGATCGCCTGTCCTCCATCTCGAACTTGCCCCTCCAGTTGGTGACGCTCTTGATAGCTTCGATACGAGATCTGCGAATGTCATGATAACCGCCTGTCAGCGCACCCTTGCGGTCAACTTTGTCTCCATCTAGAGTAATAGTATTGATGCCATGGCTCTTGACATACGCCGCAGCAATCGTCAGATCACGACAGACACATGTCTTGCCAAAGACTTGTTGAAAGGCCTTGTCGTATGTACTATCGAATTGCAGCTTATTGATAAGAGGCTCTGCATCTTGGGCATTCGGGGTTGGCGGATTTTTTGGTTTGAGTCGATTCAGAGGCATAAAGGTAACGCGGCCTGTTTTTTCCTTGATCATGACATCGAGGACTTTCGACGCAGTCTCGTCAGTATCGACAACGACATGGAACAGGCTGTAAATGGGCTCAGTGACTAAGGACAAAACTGACTTTTGTTCTTAAGCTACCTGTTTCCAGCGGTCAGTTCGACCGCGATGTTGAATTTAGGATCCGTGACTGCGAAGAGCCTGTAGAGTGGCCCATAAACACCTTCCAAATGATAGCGCTCAGCTATTTTGTCGACAGCTCGAAGACCTGTGCCCGTGTCCTACATAACTATAAAGTCAAGCAATATATCGATTGACGCCGGAAGACATACCTTGTCCATCATTCCAGCAAGTGCCCTTTCTGCCGTTCGCAACTCATCACCAGCTCGACTGAGTATACTATCCAACTTGGTATCTTCCCTCCACAGGTCTTTTCTCCGTTCCGTAAATTCACCAAGTTTGTCCTTGAGCCCCGCACTCTCCTCAGCCAAATCTCGCACCCGTTGTCTTCCATCCTCGATCTTGCCTTGAACATTGGCAATCTGCGCATCAATTTCACCGAGTCCACGCTGAGCAATCTCTAGCTCGCTACGCGTCGCGGCCATGGCAGCAGTCTGTGTCGTCTGGTACGCCTTCATCGATGCAATCTCGTGTTTCAAGAAGGTATCTCTCTCGGCTTTCGTCCGGAACTTGGTTGCACGCCCCTGCTTCGCAAAGAGAGAGGCGAGCTTTGCGCTGGCCTCGTCCAGCCTACGCTTCTCCGTTGCCTCTTGAGCTCGCTGCGCCTCCCACTCTGGAAGAAGTTCGGCCAGCATGTGTTCCCTTTCTACAATTTTTCCCTCCACTTGTGCTAGATCTCGTTCAAGCTCTTCGCGCTTTCCTCCAGCGTTAGCATCTGCTGCACGCAGATCCTCGATGGTACATTCAAGTTCTGTACGTGTCCGAATAAAATCAGTAAGTTCAGCCTGTGCATCTTGGCGTGTGAGGGCCAGGGTCTGTAAGGTGTGTTTCGCCTCTGATATGGCCTTTTCTAGATCCTACAAAGATCAAACGGTCGGGGTGGAGTAGGAGTCGTGGATAGGTTCACTCACTTGAATCTCTTTCTCTCTTTCGTTATATTTCTCCCTTCTCACATTGGTGCCGTGAACTTCTGCTTTCCGATCTTCTTCAATTTCCTCCAGCATTTCCCCGACTTCCTCCAGTTCTCGCTGATAGAGTGCATACTCCAGACACCTCCGCTCCTTATCCTTGTCCTGGAACTCTTTCAGCTCTTCCTTCTCCTCCTCAAGCTCAGCGAGTCGGGATTCGATATAATCCAGCAACTCGTTGATTTTGGTGCGTTTAGCGTCCGTTTCTGCCATGATTCGAAGAGATTCGGACCGACGTTGTTCGTACACTTTCGTCCCAGCGACTTCTTTCAGAAGAGCCAACCTCTCATGATCTTTAGCATTTGTTAAAGCGGTGATCTTAGAACGGTCTTCAATTCAGGGGAAGAAATACACCATGAATTGCACGTACGCGTCCTTGCGGAACGATATAATAAGGATTAGATTTGCTAAATCCAGCACTTTCGAGAAGATTCATTACGTCGGCCTTGCTTGCGCTTTTCTTGTCCAAACTATACTCATCCTTCTTCAAGCCGATCGTACGTCGTAGAATGACCTCGTCATGACCGGTGGGGAATCGATTGTCTGAGTTATCAAAGACAATTTCGACTAAACAACACAAGGACGATCAACAGAGGGTGAGAAAATCGGAAAAGAGCAAACCATAAGCTGAGAGCGTCGTTGTTACGGATACACCCTCATGCAAGAGCGCTTGCCGTTCTTCCCGTGATATTGACGTGTAGGCATCGGATAGAACAAACCGAATGGCTTAATGCAACGTTATATAGGGCAGACCTTTCCAAACCGCAGTAGAAGCTTACCTGCAAAGAAATTGCTCTTCCCTGAGCCATTTCGTCCAACCACCACATTGTGTCTGGGAGAGAAGGGTTCAATTTGCGTTTGGTCACGATCTATGTGAGAGTTAGGAAGCTTGTACGATTGGACTTGCAGAAAATTACAAGATTTGAAGCCTTGTATTGTAAGAGTCTTGATGTACATGTTGTTTGCCGGTATGGCAACAGTCAAAGGTTGGGGCTTCTTGAGACTTGTTCTGAGCCTTATTCACTGGATTCAATAGCTTCTTGGCCGTCTAGGACAATCGTCGAACATCGGTCGAGTGATTTTGAAAGCAACTCATTCGTGTCACACTCCCACTAAATGTGACAGAACGCGAAACGTGACAAGATATTACCGCAAACAAGGTCGCTCAGACTCCATCTCTGTTCACAGACGGGAATGTCATCCGCGAAGCAGTCAGGGATGCACATATCTTGGTTGTTGTGTTTCCATAATATAGACCGAATGTACAATTTGTATATTCGAGTAAGTATTAGATTGTGACCATTCTAAATACTACATTCAAAGAGTGCCTATATTTGTGACCTCCGGTAATCTTGCACCTAAATTATCCGGGATTGCGAGGGTGTCGTCCAAATCACGAACAGACTTGCCACCAAACGCCACCGGGCCGTTCGCAGCCCGGAAATCAGCAATGCGCTGCTCAACCAAAGGACGGAAATGACGCATGAGGCCTTGGATGGGCCACGCTGCGGCATCCCCAAGGGCGCAAATCGTGCGACCCTCAATTTGTTTCCTAAATGCAAGAGAGGCTAGTTAGCTAAACAGTCGGTTAATGCGGCGAAATGAGTCTGACGTCAACTCCAGAAGCATGTCGATCTCGCGGGTATGGCCCCTGCCCTCAACCATGCGATCCATCATATTCATCATCCACGTAGTACCTTCTCGGCAAGGGGTACATTGTCCGCAAGATTCATGTTTGTAGAACTGTTGAAAAGAACATGTCAGTATCGTCATGGTAGATAACGAGAAAATATACATGAGAGAAACGAGCAATAGCCGCAATCAAGTCCGTGCTCTTGTCCATAACGATGACAGCACCAGTTCCAAGACCAGATTGTGCATCCTTGAGGGAATCGAAGTCCATCCTGGAGAGCTCTCAGTACTGAACATAGTGGAAGTCATCAGAACAACATACAAAACTTCTTCACATTTGGGCTTGGGCAGAATGGGCACGGACGACCCTCCCGGAATGATACCAAGTAAGTTATCCCAGCCACCTCTAACACCGCCGCAATGTTTCTCAATTAAATCCTTCAACGGAATACTCATTTCTTCCTCTACAACGCAGGGGTTGTTAACGTGGCCGCTGATACAGAACAACTTCGTGCCCTGGTTCCTCTCTCTACCGAACCCGGCGAACCAGCTTGCCCCACGTCGGCAAATGGTTGGGGCAACAGAAACAGTCTCTACGTTCGCGACTGTAGACGGGCAACCGAACAGACCGACGTCAGCAGGGAATGGAGGCTTCAGTCGTGGTTTTCCTTGTTTCCCTTCAAGCGACTCGATCAACGCAGTCTCTTCGCCGCATATATACGCTCCGGCTCCGCGGTGAAGGTAGACGTCGAATGAGTAACCGCTGTCACACGCGTTCTTACCGATGAGTCCAGCAGCGTATGCTTCATTGATGGCCTGCTGAAGGTGCGAGGCTTCCTGGTAGAACTCGCCACGAACGTAAATATACGCGGCTGTGGCGTTCATTGCACGACCAGCGACAAGGCAGCCTTCTACAAGTTTGTGAGGATCCCCGCGAAGAATTTCTCTATCCTTGCAGGTTCCCGGTTCGCCTTCGTCAGCGTTAACTACGAGGTAACGAGGTCTATATGGCGGATAGAATAAGGACTGACGGACCATGGACGAACAGTCATCGTACCTAGGGTCTTTTTCCCAACCAGGCTTGTTCATGAAACTCCACTTGAGTCCACTGGGAAACCCAGCTCCACCTCGACCACGAAGACCAGAATCCTTAATAGCCTGGATAATCCAGGAATCACCTTTTAGGAGGATATCCTTTGTGCGATGCCAATCACCTCGAGACTGCAGATAAAATAAACTATAGTACGGCATTGTCATGAAGTTGTACGCACTTGAGCACCCTTGAGCCCATGATCATACCTACAGTATGCATTGGTAAATATACGATCCTGATCCTTCAGACCGCCATATCTTCTAACCGGAGGATCTGCTACAGTTGCAAAAGAGCGACTGCTCGATTGGGTGCGAACTCCTCGTGACACAGCTGGAATCCAAACCTCGGTTAGCAAGAAGAGGGGATAATATTAGGACATACCTGAAGAGGATAGTGAAACCTTGAGCATTGCTCTCGACGATGACGACGAGGCCCTGCAGCTGAGCATCGTGCTCTTGCAATGTTGTGTGGTCAACTGGCAGAGCGGAGTTTTCCGGGTTGTAAAGTTACGGATGCATCAATTGTCGCGAGTCGCGACACTCTGTCTATTCGCGTATACTGTTTCCTATGCCCTCCTATGCCTCCTTCAAAATCCTAGAGGTTCAAGCCTGTTAGAAGCTGTCGCGAGCCACCTCAAAACTTGGAACGACGATGGGGCTCTTCTAAGCTATTTTGGTGTTCATCCAAATCTCGGCCAATTTGCGGAGATACAGGTGTTCGGTCAGTTTGCGACGACACCTTGTTCAGCGAGATAACGTTCGTTCAGTGGGCATCTCTGTTCCTTTCTGGGAATTCTTTACTTTGCCGCACTCTCTCGAGGGCTTCATGTTGGACTTGGATCGTCGCTCTTGTGAACCATCCCTTATTAGCATGATATACCCGTCAATGTCTCTCTGTGCCAGTGGTTCTTAAGTAGTTAACATTATATCTCCTACTGGAAACGGTCAAAATCCCAAAGTACGTTGGACACCCAGATACATGGTATCATAGGCTAATTAACACTGTCAGCGAGTTCTAACCTAGTGCTTGCAAGTAAGACAAGTTTTATCCCACTCAATATACAAGCCCGGAAACACACGTTTAGATGGTTTCCCACTTTTCCACTGAGTATACGATCCACATGCTGGGCTTTCGCTTCACGACGACAATGATTGCTTGATTGGCGTGGCAGTTCTTGTTGGGAATGCAGATGAACTCTTGCAGCGAACACAAGGCTCAGGAATGGCAACAGGGGTGTCAAAAATCGATGAGTCGAGGGATTTGCATAGGGCTTCAAATAATTTTCGTGAGTCTTCTGCTCCAAAATTGCCGATTGTCATCGCTTTGACCAAAGTCTTAAACTTCAGCGCAACCTGTGGAATCTTAAACATAGCTGTCAGTCAGCTAGCCTTGACCAGGACCATGTTATATATAACTCACGTAAGTCAACAACCTATCAATCTTCAAGGCGCAGTCCTGGACATCACGCCGAAACTCCGACTCCGGTGAGCGAGTGCCAGAGCTACTCGGAATGTCGAATTTGGTGGCAAGCGAAAAGTCGGTAAAATAATACTTCACCGGATAGCGGGCTCTATCGAATTCTGAAGGCAATAAACAGGAGCTGGGTGCACTGCTGAGGTCTACCATACAGGAAGATGGTTCCTGAAATGACAATTTGGCGATGCTGAGTTCGTGCATAAAGGTCAAACCCTAATTTTGGCTGCGGTCAAGACACGAAATAAGGGGGTTAGTGATGTCACACGAACCTCAAGGATTTGCCTGAAAAAGTCCGCATAGTTCGCAACAGTCTTGAATGGAGGGTCATCGTACGCACTGAGCCGCTCCATGACAACCAATGCTCTCTTATCTCGCTCTACAACGGCTCGGATGTGGGGAGCAGGGTTCCATGGATCGTGCCGTCGTTCCGGATGATTGAGTTCGATGAGTATACGTAGCTCCAGGGAATCACGAAGGAAGCATTTAATCATTACAGAGTCCGTGACTCCTGGAGATGACGGGTCAAACATGAGCTAGGACGCCACAATGTTGTAAGTTTACGATTTCTCTTAACTTTTCAAACAGAACGCACCATACTTGACGCGTCAATAGTGAACGATGGATTTTGGATAAGAATACGATCAACCAACGCCTCATAGTGGCTGTCAGATTACCCCGCTCAGCATCCTTAATTTGGTGTGGTGGAAGAGGTGCGAACACACGTATCATAGAAAGACGTCGAGCTTGACACAGAACTGGATGTCGGACTTGAGACTGTGCTCCGGAACATTGAGCACTCATCAATGCTGTCCAGTCGAAAGATCCGCTGTAATGGATGTCCAAATTGATAAGCGTCAATGTCCTCTAGGGTAGCTTCGCTGTCGCCGCTATCGCTGTCCGAATCTTCCCTCGTAGAACAGTGAGACCCGTCGCCTTCGAAGCAAACATCCAGACTAGATGTAATACTGCCGGTTGAGGACGTCGATGTTGGTAAATGTGGTCCACGGACCCTAAAGAGCATTATTGGTCAAGCCTTTCTAAGGTGTTGAGAGGCTGCCAGGGTGTGGAGAGAGGACACCCGTGTCATTTTAAATAGGGGTTGCTAAAAATAAGTAGAGACTTGGCAAACACGTGACATCCCATCAAACTTGAACTTGATGGAAAACTTGGAAACTTGGAACGCGACACATTACAAATGGATGCACCAGCTAACATTGTATCAGGAACTTTCGATGCCTTCAACTCACAACTTCAAACAAAAACATTGAAAGCGACACGGAGTGCACTTGCTCTGCCTGCAGATGTAACATTTCATCGCTCCATGGATTCGAGCTTCTCTTGGGATCTCGATGCTTTCTCCTCAGGTGTTCTTTCTCTGACAAACAAGCTGCTGGCTCTGGTTGCTACTGCTGATGCTACTCAATCGTCCCGAGCAAAAGGCAAAGCAAAGTTGGAGAATCAGGACGATGTTGTGGATAATTTTCATTCTCTTGTGGTGGATTCTATGGATCAACTATTAGAACGGACGGTAAGCGTATACGAGAATATGTTCATTCATCTTATGATTCCAAGTAGGATATATGTTTGGACCAATATCTTGGTCATACGAAAGTTCCTGCGCTAGCTGTTAACCCTCCAATTCAAAAGGTAAGCCAGATTCAAGTTATTCTTCATCGTGGTTTCTCAAAAATACTTCTCTTAGAAACAAGTTTCTCCACGTGGACAATTAGATCCTGTCATCCAACACGCCTCCCATTTAAAAAAGCCACAATTGTCGTTTAAGCACAAAGTGGAGAACAACAACCTACCTTGGCATCCCACACTATCGCATAAGTATAACGCCAAAGTTCCACTAGGGTACGAATACCATGATTCCGACGTCGACATCAAGGATGGCGACAGTCATTTGATGTGAGCGCCTTGTCTGCTGCGCTTGCTAAAGCTGACCATTGTCGTCAGATCATCACATCCCTACCGCTATGAAATCACCCATATATCTTACCCAGAAACCATGTTTCAAACCACAATACCTATACCGCCGAAGGCCTTCAAGGACACTCCCTTCACCTGGGTTGCCACTTCCCAGGATTTTCGTTCCATGCTCTCTAAACTTCGGAAAGTTCCTGAAATTGCCGTCGACCTGGAGCATCACAGCTATCGATCCTTCGCTGGATTCCTATGTTTGATGCAGATCAGTACGAGAGAGGAGGATTGGATAATCGATACTCTGGCTCTACGAGAGGAACTGACAGATTTGAATGAAATCCTCACCAATCCGAAAATTGTCAAAGTAGGAGTAAGCTCCGTCATTGGTCTAATGACATACTGATTCTTTATTCAGGTCTTTCATGGTGCTGACCATGATATCGTATGGTTGCAGCAAGATTTCAATATATTTGTCGTCAACCTATTTGACACGTATCATGCCTCCAAAGTCCTAGGTACACTCTCCAGTCACCATTACGTTCAAGCGTTCATCCTTTCTTCCCAGATTTCCCTCGTCACGGACTGGCAAACCTTCTCGAAATGTACTGTGACTTCACCCCGGACAAACGGTACCAGCTGGCGGATTGGCGTATCCGGTGCGCATCAAACGATGTAGAATCGAGATATATATTTCTGACCATCTTTTTTGGTACAGTCCACTCCCTGAAGAAATGCTGCAATATGCACGTTCGGATACACATTTTCTGTTGTATATATACGACAATCTTCGGAACGCACTTCTCGACCGGGCCACATCTCGGGCGCAGTCGCGCGCCCAATCCCCATCATTGTCGAACACCACACCACACCCCGGGAATGCTGCACACGAGCTAATTAAACAAATACTTTCTAGATCAGAAGAGACTGCTCTTCGGATGTACGAGAAAGAAGTCTACGACGCGGAAGGTGGGTCGGGGAGTAACGGCTGGGACACTCTGGCACGGAAATGGAACAAAGGTGCACTAATGGCAGGGGGACCAAATGTCAGTATTGGAGCCCTGCAAAGGGCTGTATATAAAGGTGTGCATAAGTGGAGAGATGCCGTCGCTCGAGAGGATGATGAAAGTATTAGGCAAGAAATACTTCAATTACCTTGAAAATTTGATGTTTCATGATCTCCATAGATATGTCCTCCCTAACCATTTCCTGTTCCAATTGGCTGAGCAACCACCCACGGATATGGCTGCTCTCCTCAAAGTATTCCCCTCTGTACTGCCAGTAATCCGCAGGAGGGCAAAGGAACTATTGGATGTAATTAAGGGTTGTGTTACCAGCCATCTGACGGACATTTCGCCGCCCTTCGCTTCTGCCTCTCAGGACTCTTCGTCCACGCGTATGGACGAAGCGGAAACATCACATCCGATACCGAAAGCAAACCTCGCTTCTCCTCCAAGTTTGTGGACCCACGATTGGTGTCAGTAACGTTTCGTATACGTTCCGTGACGGTGCTAATTTTGACCTTCTGATCCCCTTTGCTTCTAGCCCAAGGGTCGAGTGACTCAACCACTACAACTTCCTCATTATTTGGCGCCACGTTATCAACGGTCCGAGGTTCATTACGAGCCACCAACATACCCATGAAATCGCGAAGTTCCTTGTTCGGAAATATGATCCGAAGGACATCACTATCCGTGAGTCCCTACTTTTTCTCACCACGCAAAATGGTCCATGTGCAATACGGCATATAGGTGAACCAAGGAAATCCGTACTTCCGCGAGTTAGTTGCGCGAATCAATAGCACGCTGCTTATCATGCCGTCGATGCCGAAGGTGAAAGTTCAATTTGATCACTCACGATAACTAAATACTTATCCGGCTCTTCCAGACCGTGGTTGAACAGATACCACAAGATTCAACAACATCCGAGGACGTGACCATGCAAGATCCGGTGCTTGGGATGGCGGTCGAGATCCCTTTCATACCTGCCTCTCAACGTAAGGCCATGGGAATTGTCGAAGATTCCATTGTCGTGGTCGGCCAAGCAAGACAGAAGAAACGTAAAAGAACTAAAGCCGCTGTGAACGATCTCGGCTCTTCTCGTTCTGCCGAGAGTTTGAATAAAAAGAAAATACAACAAGAACGAGTAAATGGCACACCCAAGAATGAAGTTACAAGTGACAAGGAAGAACCTTTCGATTTCTCTGTAGTTCCGAACATCCTGGATAATAACCCAAATTTGGAGGAATCTGCCGTGAAAAAGAAGAAGCAAAGAAGACAGAAGAATGGTATGTGCATCGGTTATTGAGCATGGTGCTGACCAACCTTATCTCTGCAGGTGAAGCATTTTACGGGGACTTTCCTGCTCCGCCAAAAGCTTACAGTGAACTCAAGCGTGGAAACCAATCGCATACTTTTAAGTAGTATATGACAAAAATGACGAACTGCGGGTCCGTGTTTTCTCTACACCAGTTTTGGTTTTGGCGAGCTCCTGGCGTTTTCGAAAATCATCTCTATTTTTATCAACATTGTTGCCGGTGTCCCCCCCCTCCTATATGATACATCATATCGGATTATCGGACTCGTTTAAATCACTCTACATCACTTCGGCACGATTGTAACTTATTGTAACCTGCAGGTGATTGATTGACAATGAAACACGAGTCCCCATGGCTGGGACGATCTTCCTCTCGTTCGAACATCCTTGCTTGAGTCCTTTTCGTGTTCAGGATGTTAATGGACGCAGGTGATACTGACTCGACCACTGGAAGGACACCAGCATCTGCTTCAAGGGAAGAATCCGTCGATATAGAACATGTACCAGTCAACAATGACCCCAGGGCATGGTCCTTGTTCCGAAAAGTATGCAACTACTTCATGAATATCAGATGAAGTTCATCCCCGGTGTTCAGAACTTTACTTTGAGCTTGGTTGCCTCTGCAGCTATGATTGCGGGCCTGGCGGGAAGCATCCAAAATCGTGCGTCGAGTTTTTGAGATGACGTTATCCTACGGTTCGTAATGGAATATTATAGCGGCTGTGATTCAGATGGAGAAAGAACTACCTGCTACAAGCTCCCAATTTAGTTTGAGCCTGTCGGTATTCATCCTCTGCCAAGGGCTTATGCCTTTAGTCTGGGCTTCGATCAGCGAAGTCAAGGGACGAAAGGTATTAACTCTCCAAGACTCGGGTCGAGATCTTAATATTGTATCGAACAGTTTGTGTACCTTGTGTCGCTTTCTCTATTTACTGTGGGGTCCATTGTCGTAGCTGTGAGCAAACACGTCGGACTGTAAGCAAGTAAATTCTCCTTCAATGTTCTATCTGACGACTTCCTCTTCGATAGGGTAATAGGTTTCCGAGCTCTTCAGGCTGCAGGGCAAGTCGAACCATGCAAGAGATATGTTTGATCTAACCACAACTAGTAAAGGTCAAGCGCTGTTATCACGATTGGTGCTGCTACCCTGGCTGATATTTTTGAACCTGCGGAGAGAGGGACAAAGGTAATACCTTCCTTCTGAGGTTATCGTCAAGCATTTCACTCCGGCGACAGATGGGCATCTATTATACTGCTCCGACGCTTGGTCCAGTAAGCCGAACGATATAGCTCAATGTCGTGTTGACACTTGGTTCTAGGCGCTAGGTCCTATATTTGGGGGCGCGTTGACGATAGGTTTCAATTGGCGGGCTATCTTCTGGTTTCTTGCAATCGTCTCCGGTGCCACTTGTCTATCCTTTCTCTTATTCTTCAACGATACATTCCGTCAAGAACGCAGCTTGACATACCAAAATATTCTCAACCAACGACCGAAGGAAACACGAAATCAGTCCCTGCTGGAACCACTGGCACGTGATGTTGAAGCCCTAATACATTCGCCCAAAACGAATATAGAGAGCGCTAGTACCAAAAAACAAACATCGGAAGGATCAGCTGCGAACGATGTGATACAAGCCACAGTTCCTGTAATAAGACTTTCCTGGAAAGAAATAAATCCTTTCAAGCCTATGGCACTAGTTTTACGCCGACGGAATAATGTGGTCATCTTATTTGCCTCCGGTAAGCCTCAAGGTGCCCATGGCATGTCACAAAAACGTAATATATGTTTCATCAGGTCTTCTGTTCGCATTTTCGTATTTAATCACGTACACATGCGCGAGGACACTAGGCTCGAGGTACAACTATAGCTCCCTCAAAATAGGACTTGTGTTACTATCGTTTGGTATCGGTCGGTACAGTTACACTTTCACTCATCCAGATTCTAACATGTGTTCTCCAGGAAGCATAGGAGGCAGTGTTCTCGGAGGTCGCTTCTCTGACCATGAGCTTGCCCGACGCACAGCTGCCAACGGCGGCAAAACGTTTGCAGAGGTGAACCATCTCAATACGGTGCAGCAATGTTCTCTGCTTACTGCTCACCACTTCTTCAAGCTGCGTTTAAAAAGTAACATATATACTGTCTTCTTGTTCCCTCCTTTCATCCTTGGGTTTGGGTGGGTCTGTGCAAGGCACGTGCATGTCTCTGCGATCTGTGTTATGCTATTTTTTTGTGGTTTTTTCTCGATGTACGCTCGCTGGCAATTGTATGGCTCTCTAAAAAAATTAACCAAGGATCATCATAGATGGATTTACGCCAGTACACTTGCTTACATTGTCGACGCTAATACAGGTCGTTCCTCAACTGCCGTTGCTATGAACAGCGCTTTCCGTGGCGTGTCTGCCTTCACTGCCGTAGAAATCGCCGTTCCGATGCAGGTATGTTCAACTGCCTCGGTATATGTAACTATGTTGAACATTTTTCAGGACAAGCTTGGAGACGGTAGGAAATCAAGCATAACACAAAACACAATATTCATGACTGTCATTTGCCAGGTTGGACATATACCATTTGGACAGGCTTGATGCTTCTCAGCGGCCTTCTCATTATCCTTGACGCTTGGACAGGAAACGCTTGGCGCCAACAGGCTGAAGCACGAGAGGCACTAGAGCGGGGATCCATGTCCTTCACTTCCGACAAGCGTGATATAACCAAACCTTGAAGATACCAGCCGGGGCCAATTAGAAATAGACTGGTCCATGGCTAAGGCATAGAGCCTACAGAGTAGAAACAAATTCAAACGACAAACAAGATGGCCTATATGAATGGAAGTTTGGCGACAATGGTATATCTCATCTCGTTCTAGATACGCGACGGATCTGCTAAGTTGAGATGAGCTAACGTTAGAAGTTAGAAGAATAAAGAAAATAGTCTTTCCGACACGCCTTCAGTAGAATTTTTCTCTGGAAACTCAGACATCCCTTCTTCTGTGTTTTTTTTTTTTTTTTTTTTTTTTTGGTGGAACGCTTGAGCCCAGCTCCGGTCAACTCCGACAACTGACAAGGTCAGCATGGGAGGACACGTTGAGTTAGGGAAATCATTGCTGAAGACCCGAGAATATCACCTAGGGGAAATACCTTTACGTACGCTACCATGTGCCAGCAGTGTTGGACTCGCCATCTCAAAGATTATAGGATAGGGCCGTGGCCTTAAACTATTATCTATTCCGCCCCGGAGGGCGGCGAGATGAAATACCAACTAAAACCTCTTGCTGCCAGATCCAGTTATTCGGCAGACTGTCTTCATCCTTTAGGACTCCACTCCAGGTTTGGAGTACAATTCCCTGTGTCAGAGCACTTCTGTCTTGCAGCTTCCTGTTTGTGGACAGGATGTCTAAGTGTAGTCGTCGGTTTACTTGTGCTACCCATCTATTGTGGATCTCGTCTGGTGAGTGGAACTTGTCTGGAACCCCTTCAAATTTAATGACTTTTTCACATCGTAGCTTCCATATCAGGTGTGCTGACTCAGTTACGAGGATCTCAAAAAGGCGGTTCTTGCCATGGAGCTTCTTGCCATTTTCACTTTTGAAGTCTGCTAGTACGCAACCTAGGATGGTTCCGAACCATATTTCTGGCCAGGATTCTTCACATCTTAACCATAGGTTTTTTGCTAAATTCCAGATGATACTAATGGCATTTGAATTGGGACATTCAATGGTGATGTGTTCCATTGATTCAGACTCTCCACATAGTATGCATCTGTCATGGTGTTCCATGTTAGGGATTCTACTCCAAAAACTGCCTATTTTATAGGCATTATGTAAACTTTTCCAGAGGTAGTTTCTGATATGTTTTGAGAGGTCACATTTATGGATTGCTGACCATATTTTATCAGGTGTTGGTGTTTCACCTGTTAGATCTTGGACAGTGTAAGTCGTAGTTGCCAGTTGTATCTCTGTTTGTCGTCTAGGCTTGTTTGCTAGTTTCCATTTGGTGATACCTTGGTATAGGGAGTGTTGGGTGCCATTCTTTAGTTTCATCCCTGCCAAGGTCCATTTACAGTCAGTACTAATGTCAATTTTATTGCATTGTGGCTTCTCAAGTGCAGCTTTTGCAAGGTGTTGGGCAGTTGCTTTTCCATCTGCTGGGGTCATTGTAGACCATTGTTGGAGCTTGGTTGGGGCTGATCGTTGGTGGAGGTTGGAGACAAGGGATTTGTAAAGGTTCTTGTTGTTGGTGTGTGCCCAATCAGAGTCCTCATTTCTTGCGAGGTTAATGGTAATCTCTGATAGGATTGTTTTTTGCTGTATGTATATTTTTAGTGGGAGATGTGGAGGGGTAGATCGGAGACCGGATATTAGAGCACCTAATTCACCACAGGATGGGGATGTCATGTTTTCTGGCATTTTGATGGAGCCTTGATATTCATCTTGCATTTGTAGGAGGAAACCTCCACCATTTTCATAGTCGCCATCTTGGTTTATACAGCTGCAACCTGCTGAGATAAGGAGAGAGGCAGGTTGTTGGGGGTCAGGAGCAATAACCTGGGGGGGGGGGGGCTATTGGATATGCTGGCATTGGGTGCATTGGGGGTGGTAAAGAGAAGATACGGAAGCTGTCTTCATAGGGGCCACATGAGGTTGAGTATGCAAAGAATGTAAGCTCAGATTTTTTCTTGATTGCTTCTGTTAGCAGGTCGGGAGAGGGGTTTTCAGGTGGAGCCAAGGCATCTCTATTCAGAGGGTGGTCTGGGTTCCATTTTGGGTGGAGGTGATTTAGAATTTGTATGGCATGTTTCCAGCAATTGATGGGGTGAGCACATCCAAGGTGTATCCCATCTTCTATGCACTTTGGACAGTTGCAGAATTGTGACTCTGCATGACCAGACATATCACGGTTGGCAATTTTTCGTAGCTGTTCCACTGTTGTAACTTTATGACGTGTGCGAAGGCAATTAGCAGCACCCCTTCTTCTGTGTTCCTTCTTCTGTGTTGCATGTTGCAGAGAAGCAGAGTGCATGTGATCGCATAGCAAATCACGTTTTGTGTGGATCCGAATATATCCGTCATCAAGTTTCTCTTCCTTTCTAACTCAATGCTCAAGCTGCAAAGAATATCACAAAATGTTCATTTCTTCATTCTCACTTCTTTCAAAATCTCATTTTTTCATTTGCACAGACTGCTGGTCGAAAACTTCGCCAGGCAGCTCTTCAGGGCAGCAGCTGGGGTGCTCGTCATGCGTACCCCCAACGTGGACTGGCCACCGCGGCAGAACCGTACGACGTGGTCGTTATAGGAGGAGGCATGCCTGTTGTTTCTACCTAAATTCTCTTCTAATGGTATTTGCATCTTGCCAGGTCCGGGAGGATACGTGGCAGCGATCAAGGCTGCCCAACTGGGGTTGAGAGTATGTCGACTACATGCCATATACCTCGCTCTCTTTCTCATCGAGTCTTCGGTGACGTTCTATAGACGGCTTGTGTTGAGAAACGTGGTTCTCTTGGCGGTACCTGTCTAAACATTGGCTGTGTCCCGTCAAAAGCCATGCTCAACAACTCCCACCTATATCACCAGGCCAAGCATGACTTCCAACGACGTGGTATTGACGGTACGTCTCTCCCAAGTCTAATGTCATAATTCTATAGCTTCGTAATTTACTACAGTCAGTAACGTAAGCCTCAATCTCGCCAACATGCTTAGCGCCAAAGACAAGACCGTTACTGGTCTAACGAAGGGCGTCGAGTTCCTCTTCAGGCAAAACAAAGTTGACTACTTGAAAGGTGCTGCGTCCTTCATCAGCCCTACCAGACTATCGGTTTCCCTTCTTGAAGGCGGGACCAGCGAGGTAGACGCCAAGAACATCGTCATCGCTACTGGTTCAGAGGTGACACCGTTTCCTGGGGGCGCGATCGAAATAGATGAGAAGCAGATTGTGAGCTCCACGGGCGCACTGGAATTAAAAGAAGTTCCCGGGAAGATGGTAGTGATCGGTGGCGGTATTATTGGGTTGGAGATGGGAAGTGTGTGGAGTCGCCTGGGCGCTGATGTAACGGTGGTGGAATTTTTAGGCGGGATTGGAGGGGCAGGCATCGACGAGGAGGTTGCGTAAGTATGAGGTTCCTTTAGCTGGTGTTGATATTAATATTTTTTTTACTCCTCAGGAAGCAGTTCCAGAGACTATTAACAAAGCAGGGTCTCAAGTTCAAACTTCAGACCAAGGTCCTGTCCGCAGATAAGCAAGACGGCAAAGTCTTCCTGAAAGCCGAGTCAGCCAAAGATGGCAAGGAAGAGACTGTTAGTCTATCCTTCCGTCCCTCGCAACATTTTGAACTACATAATATCTTTACAGCTGGAAGCAGACGTTGTCCTCGTGGCTATCGGACGACGACCATATGTCGAAGGATTGAACCTCGAAGCCATTGGCGTCGAGCTGGATAGCAAAGGTCGCATTGTCATCGATGACCAATTCAACACTTCCGTCAAAAACGTCAAATGCATTGGTGACGTCACCTTTGGACCCATGCTGGCTCACAAGGCCGAAGAAGAGGGCATCGCCGCAGCGGAGTTCATCAAATCAGGACACGGCCATGTCAACTACAATGCAATCCCCTCCGTCGTGTACACGCACCCGGAGGTGTCATGGGTCGGCAAGACAGAACAGGAGCTTAAGGTAGCCGGCGTGGAGTACAAAGTAGGCAAATTCAACTTCTCAGCTAATACGCGTGCGAAGACGAATCTGGACACGGATGGCTTCGTGAAGATCATCACAGAGAAGGAGACCGATAGGATTTTAGGGGTGCATATCATTGGTGCGCAGTTTTAATCAGATGTTTTGGTTGGGTTGGGTTGTGACTCACTGTGATGATTAGGGCCGAATGCAGGTGAGATGATCTCAGAGGGTACGTTGGCCATTGAGTATGGTGCGAGCGCTGAGGATGTTGCGAGGACGAGTCATGCACATGTAAGTGTCTGTACCTTCCGGCACCATACGACACTCACCTCGGCACTTACAGCCCACGTTGAGCGAAGCATTCAAGGAGGCGGCTATGGCTGCGTTCGCGAAACCTATACACATGTAATCTGCTCCGTTTAGAATTTTATATCTCATATACAGTAGCTAGTTCCTAAATTGCAATGGTTTGGCATTACACCAGATTACACCCCTATCAAGTTCGAACGCCAAAGCTTGCTTAATATCCACTTAGACCTCGTCCATGTGAACCTATGGATAACTTGGACACCAACTCCCAAAGTCGAACATCGCAGAGTTTGTTCACATGTTTGGTTGATTTGCCTAACGCAATCATGCTCAGTGGGAGTCATTGAGATTTAAGGGCCTTATCCCTTTGCCATCTAAGCCTGTTCGCTATGGAGCTAGAAATGGTGTGTAGCAATCATCATAATTGAACATGGTTTATTCATTCGCTGGGAGCCAGTGGTATGTTTCTATCCATGTCATCTTGTACTCTGGTTATTAGATCTCGAGGTATCGTTGAGATGGTGCGCGCGACGGAGGGCCGGGGTGCCTTGAGTGTGAGCACACCTTCGATGTTCTTGCCTTTGAGTTCCTGCAACGGAAGAGATCAGTCAAATAGAAGAGATTAACTGACTTATAGTTCACGCACGACTCTGGTGGCATCGAGAATAGTACGCCCAATTCCGAAAAACGGCACAGTAGCCAATTCAGGTTCGTCTCACTTCGTGCACGAGCTTGGGGTAGGTCGCCTTCGCGGGTTCGTCGCTTCGTAGATGATCATTCACGAACCTCAACGTATGTGCTGGAAGTCCATAATAAAGGGATCTCAACAACGATTAATGATGAGGCAGGCCGCGTTGTCTTGAACAAGTCTCGCTTCATTTCAAAGATACACAACCGCCACAAATCAAACGAACGTCTTTCTATGCGCTGTATGTCTAGCACCTCTATACGGCCCATGTGGATATATTTCATCTGCAAATAATTCAAGGTCAAGGTCTAGAATAGAGTGTTCCAGAAATTAGACTGCTTGTACCTGGGGATAAACGTTCATCATAACGCTGGTGTTGCGTTAGACTGACGCGGAAACTATAAATCAGCGTTTTTTGCCCTTTGCCCTCTTTTTCGGCGCCGTTATTGATTCTGGAAGCCATTCATTGGGTGGGCCGTGTGATGAGGGTATCTTCTCTGGTAACGACTGTGTCACCTCCCGAGACGAATGAGCTGTAGACGTCTTCTCTGCAGTCCGTTTTGCATCATCCTCCGCCTGCGCAGATGCGGCCGCTATTTCCTCTGGACTCACTTCTTCACCCCGCTCGAGTCGCGCAGCAATTTCTGGCGTCACACGAATACGACGAACGTTCGTCTGAAATCCCGGTGCTATTCAAGTAGGCCTTTAGGTCATAGAAGCATTGGGTTGTTTTACGCACCTCCTTTTCCTATGCCGTACAATCTCAACTGTCTTGCAAGATACCACTTACGAACCAAATAAGCTGACAGCAAGACAATTGGAGGGATACTGATGTGCACGGTCGGATAAGACTGTCATAATAGAAAGCTTGGAATACTCACGTCACCCATAACATGGATGGGTATTCGCTCATTGTCGGTGACGATGCTCAGGGTGAGGTTTATTGTACATATACGTTACTACGAAATTTATTCCCACAGTTACCGCGAACTTATGTTGACGGCACCACGAGAACTTGTGCAGCAGTTGCTCCCGCATCAACAGGTAGAACGGCCCCAGTTATCCATCTCGCTTCCTCGCTCGCCAAGAATCGCACCGCAGAACCGCAATCCCACCCGTTACCCTCGGTCTGTAAAATGCTACGCTTCCGACGCGCTTCGCGAAGTTCGGAATTCAGGCTATAAGTATACACCATTGGTGTGTATAGCATGCCTGGTTTACAAAAGACCTATGTCAGGAGCTGGAGAATGACAAGTGTAGAAAATCCCACCTGGGCATACACAATTCACTCGAATCCCCATCGGTCCATGATGGACAGCCATTGCCCTTGTCATATTCACAACTGCACCTTTGCTCGTGTGGTACATTAACATCGGACTCCCTCCAATTAGTCCTGCTACACTTCCGATGTTCACGATGCTTCCCCTGCCGAATATCCTGTCCAGAGTATTCTTCTCCATCTCTGGTACAGCATACTTCGCCATGAGCATCATACTCGTGACGTTGACTTCCAATCCCTTTGCCCACTCCGTCTGTTCAACATCCACAGCCGTTCCTTGAGGCCCGATCACGCCAACATTATTGATCAGAACATCTAAATGTCCATACTTTTCGATAGCCATCGCCACAACACGCTTGCAATCGGCCTCCTTGGCTACATCTGCCTCCACTTCCACTGCCATTCCTGCCCCAAATTCTTCCTCGATCATGGAGACAGTCACCTTTGCCCATTCAAGATTGATATCAGCACAGACAACAGATGCTCCAGCCTCTGCGAGCAAGATGGCTGCTGCACGACCATTTCCAATACCATCTGATCGAGAACCAGCCCCTGTGACAATGGCGACCTTGCCTTTGAGAGATCGCGAGGGACGAAGAGGATTCTCGTAATCCAGAAGGTTTGCTCGCGAATTCGACATGTCAGTAATGGAGCCCTATATTGACCCCTGGCCAGCTGTGCCTGAGGATTTGGAGCTACCAAGAAAGTGAGAGGAAGTGCCGCCCTGCCGAGCTGTGCCGCCGCTTAGGGAATGTGCTCATGATCAACAATAGAAGAGATAAGATTATCATCAATCGCACGAATTTTCGGAGATTGCCTATGGGTTGTACAAAAGATGTTTCAAGCAAGGTAACAAGCTATTTTCTCGTGAATTGTAAGAAATGTTTCCTTCCCGAACCAAATTTTACAACGATTGTTTCATTTTTCAACATGCGCAAACAGACTTCTCCTATTTTAGGTACATTAGGGGCAGATCCAGTCGTCGTCAACCTCGGTTGACGACGAGCGGCACACTGGGTGTTGCCATGTTTTCAGTACTCCCTGTGGCAGCTCATTTTGAATATCCGTTAGCAAGGGTTTATGCTGGCGCTTGTGAAATTTTAAAGTTCTTTTTGTAGAAGTCATCTATGCTAAGTATACATAACGTGCTAAAATATATGAGGTATACCAAACTCGTTCATCAGGACTCTCGGGAAGAGCTGTTGAACTGAGAGAACCCCTATTTACATAAATGAGTATGTTTGATTTATAATATAAGCACAGGTAACAGCAATCAGTTCCAGATGTACACTTGCAAAAATTAGTATATACACCTTTCCTGGCGTCGAGTTACTCTTCGGGGGTCATACTTACATCAAATGTCCACTTCATATTTCTAAACCCTTATTCACCATGTCATCTATGAGGCGTGTCACTTTTCTAGTTTCCACTTCTGCGTAGTCTCGATACCAACCTCTACCACGATTTTGAAGACAATCGTTCAAACGTTATAGACTTCTGTATGCTGTTACCCCTGTTGAATGAACACCGGCAGCCTCGTTGGAAAGATGCTATGCGTTTTATCATGCCATTCTTCATTATATGCCGTTCTCTGCATCTGTAGTCCAAGTTATACTTCTGGTGATTCATGTCCAGATTATCATTTCGGAAGTCGTCAGCCTCTATGCCTAACTTATTGAACTCACCACCTTCAGGTAGCGCTGACGAGCTCGTGACTACGGCAGCAAGCAGCTTAGAGCAGAATCGCTTCGGTGCCATGGTGCCAAAGAGGTTTGATCGTACAAGCCATTTTGGTAGGAACTCCGCTTGGTTCCACACTATCTATCACTATCGAGGTCCGGGGAATGTCTTGGGCACCGACACTCACCACAATAACGACTAGCTAGGGCGTGACCCTTGGACATTATAGCGTATGGGCAATATGCCAGTGCTACCTTCCTCCAAACAGGAATGCATTTTTCATGCGCTGCATGGCTACGCCTAACGCAGGAATCAGCTTCCACGAAATGGTCCATCATTTGAGTGCGAACACGTATTTCTTTGCTTCTCCCGAATGCTAATTACTGAGAGTCTAGCAAATTACGCAGGTTTGGCTGACAAAGAGTCGCCGATCGGCTGCATATATCTAGATCCTGAATCAACGGCGATTTTGAGCTTGATGAGCATCAGGAACTTCAGGGCAATTTCCATCAATGAAGGTGACGTACACTCGACTGATCATGAATGGACTCGGATAAATTTCAACGGTCAACAACCATCTTTGGAGTTCTGGCACCACATTCGCTGGAGATATTTAGTTCCTGACCATGCCGATATCGTGGGTGAACTCAGGGAGTTGAGTCCTTCCCATGCTATGCTTGAAAGTACTTATACTCCGGGCAAAGCGAGGGTAAACTCTGGGTTACTTGCATATTTTTGGTACATACTTACTTCCATTCATGCATCACGCCTGTGTAAATGCATGACACTGATGTGACACGAAAATTTAGTCGTCACGGTGCCGAGTATCTTCTTGGAGCTCTTACGGAATGGGAGCCTATGATATAGAGTATTTTCGGCTATTAGCTATTTTCTGATACGCGTCTCCCTTCCGTGGTATGTAAGGTGGAACCAAAGAATTTCTAACAAGAGACCCAATCCTCCGAGAAAAAAGATGTATTTTTCATCTCTCGCGTTCCTCCTTCCCCTCGTTGGACTTGTCGTCGGGCAAGACTGGAGCCTTGAAGTAGTGAAGGATGCATTTGATGATGCCGCTGTATCCCCAGATTTTCATGATCCACCATTCCTGACTGATGTTTGACCGGCAGATTCCATCTGACTTGAGTCTTAACTTTGACCCGAGTGTCTTGCTGGAAGTCAGCCTGCCTCAGACATCAGGAGATTCAATCACACTTCACGCAGGAATTCATCTTCCACTAAATGGTACGCCGTCCTTTGAATAATCTGCTGAGAGTGTGTGATTGAACCGTCTCTAGCGACTGTTGGCCCCCCCAGTTTCGGCATTCGTGGAGAAGCCACAGGACCCTTCGTTATCGCAATGGTCGATCCTGATACGCCTGCGCCATGGACGCGGACCGCCGGGGTCCAGGTTCGCCATTTCCTTGGTGCGAACTTTGTTGAAAGATCGACTCGCTTTTCGTTTGGCTGGCATGACCTAAAAAATACCACGGCAGCCATCTCTCACTTTATACAACCTAGGCCAGCCCCTGGTTCATCCTATCATCGGTGTGTATTTAATATTTTCTTGCTAAAACTGACAGTGACCTTTATCAGGTACACTTTCCTCTTGTTCAAGCAACCTCCCGGATTTAATAATCAGACGGTGGTCACACCCACTACATCCGTTTTTACCTTCAACGTTAGCGAATTTGCTGCTGCGACGGACCTTGGAAACCCGATCGGTGGAACTTTCATGCTCGTTGCACCCAATCCGCCCGTAGCGTAGAAGGATTTTAGACTTGAACCAAAACTCGAAACCCTGTCAACTTAGCAGATAGAGTAAGGATTTACATATCATTTGTCGAACTTGAAGAAAGGGTGAGTGTCCGTGGAGAGCTGTTAAGAGCAGAACTACTAGTAGGGTTGTAGAGATTCATCAGCAAGAGGCTTACGATAAGGGGAGGGTGCCAAACAGTGGCAAAACACCTCTTGATTACAAAACCAATCAAAAACCAATGTTCATCGCAGAGGCCGAACGAAAGCCGGGTTTCGTCCATGTTCTACTGATAACGACAGGAAGTGTTGCGTCTGTAAAGGCGCCTTTGATCGTCAAGGACCTTCATACAGTTAGTTTCGCTCCTACATCCGTGGTCACAACTTACCTTGTCTAGTATGACAAAGTTAAAGTCGAAGTTATTGCAACCAAGCCTTCTCTTACCTTCTTTACGAAGCAAGAGATAAATGACGTGGGATCTAGAGTATGGACCGACGAGGACGAATGGACAGTACGTCTCGAGGTTTCCAACATATCAACCATTTTGTCGAGGCTGGATCTTAGGAAGGATTCAATATCGGAGATCCAATTCTCCATATCGAACTTCGTCGATGGGCGGATATAGTCCTGGTTGCACCATGTTCTGCAAACACTATATCCAAAATTGCACACGGTTTGTGTGATAACCTTGCCGTGTGTCCTTGCATTGTTTTCTTTGCAAATCCCCAACCTTCAGTCAGACATCCGTTATGCGAGCGCTAGCGCCGACTACCCCAACATATGTATTCCCCGCCATGAACACGTTGATGTACGAGCACCCGCTCACCTCGGAGCATATACGCATTATTTGTGATGTTGTCCGCTACAACGTAGTTGGGCCCATAGGAAAGGGTTTAGCGTGTGGTGATGTTGGTGAGTGGTACTTCTGAATGCATTATATTCTTGTAGCTTCTCACGTTGTGCTTGGATGTTTCAGGACTGGGAGCCATGACTGAATGGCGAGATATCGTCAAAATTGTCGTCGAGTTGTTCCATCTTGTTCGTTCAAGTTAAGTAAGTTATGATGAAATGGCACCCCGATGCTATCCGCGCGCTGATACTTTCGTATCATGTGCCACTACATGCCACATCGCACATTTCTCCCAACCGCAGTCACTATTTCAGACTGGCCCTGCAGGACCACGGGATATGTTTCGTGAATCTGGAATTAAGTGTGGCGGGGCCAACAACACCTTACGTGGATTTACCGCAACCTTTTCCATTCGTCAACGATATAAACGTTGAACACGCTCTCAAACACCTCTTCGATAATACACAGCATCCACTATTACTAGGTACCGAAGGATATGATACTTCTGCGTCCACTGGAAAGAGAAAAGCCATGTAGTACAGAAGGAATGACAACGAAAGACACATACGCGCAGCTGTGAAACTTGAAAATCCTCTTGTATGGTAGTACTTTAAATACAGGTCTTTGTGGTGGCAATCTTGAGAAGAATGAATCACACGTACCACGATTGGTGGTTGAGCGTAGTGAACCGCAGATTGTACCATCTGCTTAAGGATGTGAAGTGCTTCTACGAATCCATTGACGATATAAGGAAACTCAATGGTCATCGAAAGAACACTGGGAGTACATACGAATGATTGGAAGCCTGCGAGACGGATGTTGCTTGGTTGCTACATATTGACCGACGTTAAGATAAACAAACTGAGAGAGGACAGATGAATTCACTGGTGGTGGTGGAATTTGGCCGCAATATTTTTTAGAAAGTGAAGGAATCCTCTCTCTTCGAGTGTCCCAAAGGTTTGCATGATGTCGCGTGTGCCATGTTCACGAGCAGCAACCGGGTCGTCGTGCAAGGGAAGCGCCGACAAGGGGAGAGCGATGAAGGCGAAGAAGATGATGATATTTAACCGCAACGGAAGGCGCATGACAAGAATATTGCTGCTATGGAGGAAAGGCCCGCTTTCTAGGGGGTAAATTGGCCAGCATGCGTGGTTTTATATATTTCCCTAGGCCGTGTTGGTGATACACTAGATCATAAATGCATAGCGATAGACAATGCCAGGACCCCGGATAACCCGGAATTTCGGGGTTTTGTCTGGAATTCACCTAGCCTGGCGCCGAATTTTTTTTTGTCTGGACATCTGGATCTAGCGTTCCAGAGGGCAAATTTTGTCTGGATTCGAGGATCTAGCCTTCTAGGAGCCAAAAAAACCGCCAGAAATCGTCAGAACCGCTCATTCAGCCTTTAGATTCACTCCACAACGTCTAGTCTACCTCTGATAGTTCTGATCTACCTAAATATGGATGAGTTATTCTTCTTCCTCGACTGCTTATAATACTCCACCACGCCCACGTTTACGAAACAATCGCATAGCCTCCTTGAACTTTGCCTCGTCTGCGAGCAAGATTTTGAAGTATTCAGCATCCTCCTAGTTCAAGCCCAGTCTAGGTGGCGAAGATAGTAAGCAGAGGAATGAGTTTGAACCAGAGAACCCAAACTGTTTTGTCTGAAGAGTCGACGTTGCCTCAGGAATTGAGCGGGATTAACGTCCGTACATATTATATACTCAAAGATCTATTCGAGACGGCACAGATATTTGATGAATCCGACATGTTTACCATTTTCCCCACCAGTCTTTGAGTACAAGGCAGTAACTTTCAAAAAATGTCAGTCGTTATGTAAATGAGCTACAGCGACACCGAAAAACATACCATGCCCAATTCGCAATCCTTTGTCCGTGAATAGGAACAGCTGCCAAATCAAGGATGCCATCGCCCATATGGAGAATGTGCCGTACAGATATCTGGGAATGAGATGCGCGTAACATTGTTAGAGATGCAGTTGGGCGGTCCTCCGTGTGAGAAAAAATAATGATGGATAAAACCTTACGGAGAAAGATATTACAACGCTCAAGGATTGAACCCAAAACCTCACGTATCAGTACTCATACTACATATACCACTATAACATTATCACTTATGTCTGGTTAGGATCTAGGTGTCTCTGGCGTACCTGTTTCGGTGTTTACCCACCTAGCTGTTTGGGTCCAAATCGTGGGATCTGGCCTTTAGTAGGGATTATTCGGGGTCCTAAAATGCCATGCGTGTATCAAATGACGGGCCCCGGGACGGATATCATTGAGCGAAGTGTTTTAGCCCTTCGGACTAGAAACTATTAAATCTCGGCAAATCAGGGGCAACGCAACGAGGGATGGGGCTGAGGAGTTGGAAGTAGCAGCAAAACATCCATCACCCGAGATGCCGTGTCTAAATCGGGACGAATTTGATATCCGTTCTAGATTTTGTGATCGCGACCCCTCTACAGAGCTCTCTACTACCACTTACCGAGTGTTTCACCACGATTTACTGATTACTAAATTACACCACATCAACTACAAAATTATACTGATGGCATATATGGTTCAAAAGATAGGCTTCATTACTTCCAGAAAATCTAATTATCTCAATGAAAGGTGAGGATGAAGCAACGACGAGCCCCCATGTCAAAAAGTACTTAGTCTTTCACCACCATGTCACGCAACAGTAACACAGAATTCTGTGATCCGATGACCGACGTTGGCATCTGACAAGCCGAAGTACGTTTTCGTAAAAACATTTGTTGATCGAGTTTGCCCAAAATAGCACACTTGTCGGCGTTTAAATTCTGTCCATGAAATGTCACGGTGAGCCAGAAAACCACAAACTGCTCTATGATCATGGTGAAACTACTCTCAGTCTATGGGAAATAGATATTATTGCTTTGAGAGAAAAAATGGGAAGGATCGGTTCACTCCTCATATCTCAATGTCAGAAATATGTGATTCACCCCTCATAATGTAGCTTTTACCAACCTCGACCTCAACCGAAAATCAGGGAAAAATCAGAGGAATGTTTGTAATACTTATAACCACTCATATCATTGATTTGAAGATGGTTGGAGATGTTTTGGGGCTTAGAAAGTGTTATCAGTGTGGTGGTGAAACACTAGTACCATGGTAAAACACTCGGTAAGTGATAGTAGTCTCTAGGTGTTTTTTTGATTGGCTGATGTTCTAAATTTCATATTGTCAGTTCACTTAGTCACCACCTAATTTGTGCAAACAAAATCATGCCAAAAAAAAAGCCAATTTACTATTCCTCTGGTAAAAATGCTCCTTTTTGATAAGATGGATCTTTTGGTCAGGAAATTTCAAACAACTCAAAACTGGAGATATTTTTTTCTGCCTTTTCAGATTGACCTTTTACTATAATAGACACCTACCATATGTAGAATTACTCTGACTTTTGCACTCTAATGTTGCAGCAGTGATCTGGCTTTGTTTTCTGAGCAAATGGAAGGATGCTGAGTTTGGCAGCCTACACTAGACTTAGGTTTACTAAAAGACAGGATCAAATTATCTTCATTGCATGGAAGTAGGAACCATAAGCCACTACAAAAAATAAGGGGATAAGGAATTACTATACCTTCATTGCATGGAAGTAGGAATGAAGGTAAGGAAATAAAGATGTAAGTAATATATGTGAAAAGATCAACCATGTAAGTAAAAGGCTGCATCAGGTGTTGTGTGTGATTTAGGAAGGCCACATTGGGCATAGTCACATATTGGGAAGGTACCACATCAATAGGGTAATGTCAGCACTGCTGGATGTGGATAGAAGGGTAATAAGAATGTATGGTGCCATTGCCAGGATGTATGTCACCAGTGTGTTGTTGTCATATTCTCTGGTGGCTGTGCTGGCAGCGAGGGTGATTGTGTCGGTGATGTGTGTGGCTGTGCCAGCACCATGGGAGTGTGTTGGCAGTGTATGGTGGCCGTAACTCACTGTAACACAGACATTGGTATATCTGGTGTTGGTGAGTTGTTTATGCACTGTAGGTGGCTGTGCTGGCAGCGAGGGTGATTGTGTTGGCAATGTGTGTGGCTGTGTTGGCACTGCAGAAGCAGCATAAGTAAATTAACTTGTTGTAATGTTGTGAGTCAGTGGGGCCAGACTTACACTCCTCCCCACTTGAAAAAATTGTGTGGGTCTCAGACCTCTGTCCCATTTTCATCTTCCCACCGGTCAAGGGCATCAGTGTCAGCCATTTTATAGCTGGGGTGCCACTTGTCGTGTTCTTTCCCATATCCTTCATAACAGACAAGGTATTGTACACCCCTGCCACATCGGTGTGCATCCACAATTTTGTCAATGTACTACTCCTCGGTGCCATCTTCAGTGACAATTGGCATTGGCCGAGCAGGCTCCTGGTCAGGGAAGAGGAGTGGGTCATTGGGTACATATCATTTTAGTAGGTGTGCATGGAAACCAGGGAAGGTGTTGGGGTTGTTGGGAAGTTTGAGAGTGTATTCGGAGCATTCAGGGAAGGTATGTGTGACCATGTAGGGGCCATCGTGTCATGGCATGAATTTGGCAACTCATGTTTTGCCTTTGTGTTTGTAATTGTGGCAGTGATTTTCAGTGGAGAGCATGACAAGGTTGCCATCCTCATAGACATCCTCTAGTGCCCAGTGCTTGTTGGTGTGATATGCCTGGCAAATTTTGGCAGCAAGGAGGTTGTCCTGTGCTTCCTGAACATCGAGGTGGACACATGTAATGATGTCGTGTGCAGTGATCTGCTCAGCGGTGGCATTTTTGGTGAGGGGCACAATAGGCGGGATGATGCATGGAGATCAGCAGGTTTTGAGTTGGAAACCAGAGAAGCCAGTGGATGCATTCATGGTGTTCATGATGGCGAACCATACATGGGGGAGTTTAGCTAGCCAGCCCTTCTGGTTGTTGTCAACATGGTACCAAATGGCTTGGTTCACAGTTTTGTTTGTCCATTCACTGCTGCCATCAGTTTTGGGGTGATAGAATGTGGACATTTTTAGTTTAATGCCAGTGAGCTTGTGGAGTGCAGTCCAAAGGTCGGCAGTGAAATGTGCATCTCTGTCAGAGATGAGGTGTAGCATGAGGCCATTTTTGCAGTACCATTCGTCAAAGAGCACAATGGCAACCTGGGCAGCGGTGTATGAGGAGTGAATGCCGGTGATGTGTATGTCAGTACCAAGTGTTAAGAACTGATCCTAGAGTGCGCGTCAGAATCCGATCGGACACTGCGGGTGATAATAGTGGGAGTTTGTCAGGTTGATGTGGATTCTGTGGGAGGGGAAACAGAAAGGACTTGGCTTCAGCTTGTAAGAAGCTGCACCCTTCACCTTGTCTGGTGTCCTAATTTCAAGTCGAAGGTTTGGAGGTAGGAGCGGGAAAGTGTGGGTAAACGCGGGGAGGAGTATGGAGGGACTTAGGTTAAGTTCAGGTGAGGTTAGAACTTCAGAGGGAGACTAGAGGTTGAGTTGAATGGGGTTCAGACTCTTAGAGAACTGAGGTAGGAGTAGAAGGAGGTTTAGATTGGCAGGATAAAGTTGAGTCTATGTTGATATATGAACTGAGGAATACAAGGCAAAACTAACTAAGCTTAAATACTGTAGTCTGAAATAATGTGGAACAGGAATGAAGACCGCAGCAGTGTCTCAACTGTGTAGATAAATTATCTAGCAGGAGCCGCACAGGAATCTGTAGTTGAATTTGCAATAGAGACAGCAGCTTTGGGAAGGCAGCCGTGGATGCTGTACAAGGCAGCCTGGTGCACAGCAGTGTGGGCAGTGCAAGGCAGCCAGGAATGAAATCGGGAGGAGTAGACAATTGTCAGGTTCGATGTGTGGAAAAGGATCAGACAGATGTGGGTTCCGATCAGGTGAGGAATGGTTCTTGACAGTATTTCCCCCTTAGTGCTGAGCCTATGAGGCATGTGAGGGTTTGAGTCCAAATGAGGAAGTTGGTTGAATTTCCAAATGCAGCAATTGGTTGAAAAATTTTCACGTTCCTTCCTTCCCCATCAACTATCAAATATGTCCCCCCCAGTAGTCTCTGTGCAGATCAAAATGGCTGCGATGAAGGCCCAACATGAACAGAGGGAGTGGGCACTGAGGGAGCAGTAGTGATGTCCAAGGCTCGGCCCAAAGCCCTGAAGCCCGGGCTGCTGAGCTGGGCCTTACTGAAGGCTTTCTAGGGCTCAAGGCTTGGCTTGTATTATTAGAAGCCTGAGCCAAGCCCTGAAGCTGCGGCTTTCAAGTGTAACTGTTGTAAAATTGACGCATTGACTTCATGTCATGTGCTGTAAGTCAATTAAATAGGTGCCTTGCTCATATCATCAACAGTCATCAACCTGGCGATGCAAGCCTTAATAACTACATACAGCAAATCAAAGCATTACAATCCTGCTGAACCTGATGCTGATCTTGCAAGGCCCAAACGCAACGAGGTGGGACTGGTGCGAGCAATCTGTGTCAAGGTATTTCTTCGCATTATTATTGATGTTTTTCCATCTTGACAGTTTCCATCCTTAGGCGTGCTCCTCTGCGAAGCGTAAACAACGCTTTGCTGATATCCAAACACAAGGTGGCTTGAAGACTACCCATCAGCTTCTTCTCGATATGGCTGTGTGCTGGTCTTCCACCTACATGATGACATCACGAGCTGAGGCCAAATGTCCGGTATGTATTTCTCCATGCAGCTCATGGGCAATGCTGACAAGTACTAGTTCATTGATACTTTTGTGTATGAGATTGGACAAGAGGAGAAAGACCTCTCGAAATGTAAAAAGATTGATGACCTGTTTCTCTCAGATGCTGAATGGGAGTGTGTTGGTTTATTCAATGATCTACTTGTGGTAAGCTGTTACATTTTCGGGTGATCTATAATGTGCTGATGTGGTATCGTGACAGCATGCTGACAATGCACAGCAAGCTTTTTTGTCAGATAAGGGAAGCACCCTTCATCTTGCATTGCCTGCGCTCAAAGCATTACATAAGGCATGGACCAAACGAGCCAAGCGCGTCAAATATATTGATTTTGTCCCTGCCCTGAATGCTGGACTGGTGAAAATCACGGAATACTATGATTGTACAGCTGATTCTGATGTGTATACCTTTGCTATGTGTTCGATTACTTCCCTGTGTCCACTAATAAACTATGACACCTGTTTAGTACTTGATCCCTCACAGAAAATGGAACATATTCGCAAATATTGGGGTCAGGAAAAGTTGGAAAGTATCCTCAAGGAGGCCAAAGAAATGGTCAGTGTCTTGAGTTTGGGAGTTTTGGTGTGCGCTCACAATGATATTATAGTACAAGCAACTCTACCTTGGAATGTACAGCAACAATTCAGTACCGGCACTGGCACGGCGTAAAGAAAAGTCAGCAATGCGCAAGGTTGGCATACTAATCTGTGAATTATCTGATGACAACAATGAAGATAATAATGGTGTCCAATCCCGTGCATCCCCCATCATGCCCAGTGAACCAAGTGCTCCTTGGCACAAAGATTTCTTTGAATATTTGAACTCAACAGATCAACTCGGCAATATGACAATTGTTGAGTGGTGGGGGGTATGTGTCCCTCACATCATGTTTGATTTGATAGTCATCTGACTTATGGCATAGTAGAATACTACACGCTATGATGTCTGGGCATCTCTTGCACGCGATATGCTCCCGATTATGGCATCATCAGTTTCAAGCGAACGTGCATTCTCATCTGCAGGGATCACAATTTCAAAGCGCCGCAGTCGACTCAAACCTGATATCATCGAGGTGTTACAGTTCCTCAAGTGCATGTACCGTCGTGAGCTCCTCTTCCGGGAAGAACCTAGCCCAGTGCTTGAGGTGGAGGAATATGATGATCTTCAGGGAGCTGGTGACAGCAATCTTCATGATGCAGAACAGGTGGGCTGGGATGGATTGGTTGATGATCTTGCTGATGATGAGGGCTTCGTCGATCATGATGAAGATGATATATTTGTGCAAGATGTATTGTAGGAGCTCTGAGACTAATTTTGCTGTGATCTTCACTACAAAGCCAAGGCCTGATCCCGAGCCCAGCCCAAGCCCAGCCCAAGCCCTTAACTAGGGCTCGGCTCATGTTCTATCCAAGCCTGAGCCTGGTCAAGCCAAGCCCAAACCCGGGCTTTCGAGCCGAGCCGGGCCCTATACATCACTAGGGAGCAGATGGAAAAGGAGATGAAGGAGCTGGAGGAAGTGGCAAGGGAGGAGGAACACTGGGCGCAGGAGGTGCAAAAGGCAGCAGAGGAGGCTGCAAAGGCTGAGGAGGCGCGCCAGGCAGAGGCACGGAAAAAAGAGGCATTGGCCACAAAATGAGCGGAGAAGAAGTGGGCGGGTTTGGAGGTGTTAAATGTATGATTCACCATCTCTCTATTTTACTTCTATCCTACTTCTATTCCATGTCCTATCACTTGTAGTTACACTCATGGGCACTTAGAGTAGTTTCCACCTTGTGTTTATCACTGTTTGTTTCACAGTATGTAGACTGCAGAGTCTGGAGTTTTGCACTCTTCAGTTGCTCACTCTGGACTCCAGGTACTGTACTCCTTATTGTCTCATATAATATATAGTTGCTCACTCTGGACTCCAGCTGTTCAGTCTATCTGAGTCTCCCTTCACAGTTGCTAGGTTAAACTGCACTAAAGGCAACCTCAGACTTTAGCAGGAGGATGAGGCCGAGGGGAGCAAGTCCCCCAAGAAAAAGAAAGTCACCAAGTCAAAGGCGCGAGTGGGGTCGGAGGAGTCAGAGGGTCCGGTGTGGGTGCAGGCTGTGTTGCCCTGCAAAAGGTGCATATTTGTTTCCCTTCTCAGTCTTCTCTTACTGATAAGTGGCCTAGATGCAAATATCAGAAGATTGCTTGTTTCAAGATGGGTGCAAGGGGACGCATGTGCGACAACTGCATGCGCGTCAAACATAAGTGCAAGGAGGTAGTGTGGGAGGGGCAGGAGGCCCCTGCAGCAAAACCAGCAGGAACCACAGCGGGAACGATGGGGATTAGCAGGGAAAACCCGGAAGTAATGCAGCAGATGATGAAGCTGATAAGGAAGGGGTTTGCTGAGGTGGCTACTGCAGTGTGGAAGTCAATGGGGGAGATCCGGGACGCCTTGGACCCAGAGTGGGTGGAGGAAGAAAGTGCTGGGGAGGAGAGTGACGAGGGTGAAGAAGAGGTGGAGCGGGCAGTGCAAGAGTCCCGGCAGGAAAGACGTGGGATCCACAAGTCCAGAGATGACTGGGCAGCCTTCCAGAGGTATCTGGAGAAAAGGTGGGTGGATGACAGGGAGGAGAGTGAGAGTGGAGATGAGGAGGGTGGAGAGAAGGACAAGGGTGGAGAAGAGGGTGAAGTTGGGGGAGAGGGTGATGAAGATGGAGAGGGAGAAGCGGAGGTAGTGTAGGGATCTGGTCAGATCCAAAAAACTTCTTTTTTCAATGAATTTTGTTTCTGAGTTCAGACTGAGTGAATAAGTAACGTGAATAGACTTTAAGCGGGTAATGGTCCGGGTTTCTGTGGGTAGTGGGTGTGAAAATCTGCAAGGAGTTCTTGGGCATGGTCAAGCTCTGTAACAGGTAGCCAGGAGGTCTCCTCATCGGTTCCCTGGTAGCCTTCCCATCGGATGAGGTAGAGAATCTTGCATCGACGTCGATTATTGACCTTGGAGTCGAGGACTTTGGCAATCTCATATTTGAGCTCATCATCGATAGTGATGAGAGGAGGTGGAGGTTGTATCCAATTCGGAATGGTGTTTGGGGAGTGTTTCTCTAGTTGAGAGACATGGAAGACAGGGTGGATGGCCTGCATGTGGTCCAGGAGCCGCAGGGTGACTGAGTGAGTACCCAGGTGGGCAATGATTTCAAAAGGACCATGGTTCTTTTCGGAGAGTTTCTTGGAGGGACAGGTGGTGTGGATATTTTCCGCAGTGACGTAGGCAAAATCACCAATGTTGAAGTCGGGTGCAGGTGCCTGATGTTTGTCCGCAGGACCTTGATAATGTTCTTGAGCGGCCGCAAGTTGTTTCTGAAGTTCCTGATGAAGGTCGTCTAAATCAATGAAGAACTCATGGGCGCATTGTGAGGCTAAGTCGTGTTCTGGGAAAATGGAAATGTTTGGGTGATAGCCTTTGTTGGCAAAGAAAGGGGATATGCCTGTAGAGGCAGAGGGAGCATTGTTGTAGGCAAATTCGCCCAAGGGTAAGAGGTGAGACCAGTTGTCCTGCTGATAATTGCAGAAGATCTGGAGGTACTGCTCCAAGGTCTGATTAAGTCGTTCTGTCTGACCATCACCTTGCAGGTGATAACCGGAAGTGAAGTGGATCTGCATGTTGAGCACTTTTCCGAGGGAGCAGAAGAAATGGGAGACGAACTCGGATCCCCGGTTGCAAGTGATGTGTGATGGAACACCATGCTTGGAGAAGATGTGGAGGATGAACAGGTTGGCTAGTTCTTGGGCTGTGATTTCATTGACAGTTGGGATGAAGATGCCTTGTTTGGTGAGATGGTCAATGATGACCAGGATAGCGGTGTGACCGTCGGAGTCAGGTAGTTGCTCAATGAAATCCATGGAGATGGAGCTCCAAGGTCATTCCGGAACCAGACGTTGCTTTAGAAACCTGTAGGGCTTGTGTCAAGGCGATTTGGATCATTTGCAAGTGGTACAGGATTTGCAGAATTCCTTCACAAAGGTGTGGAGGTTTGGCCAGACATATTCCCAGTGGACAAGCTGCTGGGTTTTGTTTTGTCTGCAGTGGCCAGAGAGGATATGCTCGTGTTTGTATTGAAGGACTTTGAGGTGGAGGTCCATGATGTCCAGAACATAAATCTGGTCGAAGTGGCAGAGAAGACCTGCCTCGTCTATGGTCCAGTTGGGGTTGACAGGTGTTGGAAGATGTGCAGATGATAAGGCGTCAAGGGGTAGAGAGGTGTGGATGTCATTGTGAAGTTTCTCAACATTCATGATTACTGCTTGTCAAAGGATGGGTGTGGCGAAATAGGTGGCATGAAGGGAAGAGGTGAGCTGTTCCTGTGTGAATACAGGTTGGAAGTTGGTTGATTTTACAGAGGCGAAGTTGCTATTTCCCCCTTTGTGGTAGACGTCCCAACATCTAGTGAGCACATCTGGCTTGGCCCCTAATTTTCCAGGGCGGAAGCGGATGATGAGATTGAACTGGGAAAGGTATTCAGACCAACGGGCCTGGCAGTGGGTGAGCAACTTAGTAGTGCTGAAGTACTCAAGATTTTTGTGGTCAGTGACCACATCAACCAGGTTTGCAGAACCCTCGAAATACTGCCGCCAGTGTTTGAAGGCTTCAAAGATGGCCAAGAGTTCCTTGTCATGGGTGTCGTAATTTAGTTCAGTGGGATTAAAGGAGCGGGAATGAAAAGTGACTGGATGGATTTCTCCATCCATAGTATAAACTGAAAGGATTGCCACTAGGGCATAGTCAGAAGCATCGGTTTCGAGTACCATCTGTGAGTCGGGTACCCATTGAGTTAAGATGGGGGCATGAGTGAATTCTTGTTTGAGCTTTTCAAAAGCATCATGACACTTCTTGTTGAAGTCCCATGGTGCAAATTTCCATGTCAAGTGGGTGAGTGGAATGACAATGTCTGAATAGCCATTAATGAAGCAGCGGTAAAAGTTGCAAAAGCCTAAGAAGGATTGTATATCCTTAACTTTCGAGCATGGTTTTGACTTTATCCTCGGACATCCACAGTCCATCCGGTGGAAGGATGAAACCTAAATATTCAATGGTGTCTTTGTGGAACTCACATTTCTGTGGAGAGGCATAAAGTCCATTTTTCCGGAGATGGTGGAGGACTTCTTTAACGTGAGCCCTGTGCTGGGACTTGTTGTCTGAATAGATCAGGATGTCGTCGAGGTATACAATGACACAAACATCCAGCATGTCACTGAAGATGTCATTCATAAACCGCTGGAAAGCTGCAGGTGCATTAGTGAGTCCAAAGGGAACTACCAACCACTCGAAGGATCTGTAGCGGGTGTGGAAAGTGGTTTTCCACTCATCACCATCAGCAATGCAGACTAGGTGATAAGTGTGCCACAAGTCTATCTTGGTGAACAAGGGGGCTTTTTGGGGGGAGTCAAGGAGGTCAGAAATGAGAGGAAGTGGATAGCGGTCTTTCTTCGTAAGACGGTTAAGTCCTTGGTAGTCGACACAAAGTCAGAGACTACCGTCCTTCTTCTTGACAAAGAGAATCGGAGCGCCATGCAGAGACTTGGATGGGCAGATGAAACCTGAGCGGACATTTTTGTCAATAAAGACTTGTAAGGCTTCTAATTCAGAGGGAGAGAGAGAATACATGCGGCCTGGAGGCAGAGGAGTATTGTCTTCTGTCTCTATCTTGAGGTCATAAGACCAATGTGGAGGAAGGGTATCCACTTTAGTCTTATTAAAGACATCAGCAAATTCATGATACTTGGGCAGAATATCGGAAAGGTCGGATGAGTTAGCGGATTGGGTGGAGCAGGTGGATAACCCTTCTGGAGCGAAGGTCATCTGAAAAGCTACTGCCCCAGGAAGTTTGCTAGCATGCGCATAAGCGGCAGCATTGATGAAAGAGATGTTGGGAGGTGTAAACTTAGGAGGAATGGTGGGTTCAGAAAGTGCAGAGGAGTCGAGGATTTCCACTGGAAGGTTCGGTGACAAAGGTGACGTCAGGGGTGCTGGACCTCTATGATCTGCAGAGTGGAAAGCGAGTTGGCTTGAAGAACAGTCAATCAACAGATTGTATTGCTTCAGCCAGTTATGACCGAGTATGGCAGAACAGGAAGAGTCAAGCGAGGTTACATAGAATGACAAGTTGAATACTTCACCGGCAGGGAAGGTGACTGGAAGTTTGACGACCTGAGTTATGGTGGAGTTGCAAGATCCATCAAAGAGTCGTAAACCAATTGGGTTAATGGATTCCATGCTGAGTTGGTTATCCAACATGAAAGAGGAGTCAAGGAAGCAGTGGGAGGAGCCAGAGTCGATAAGGGTTTGGAAAGGGGCAGAAGAGTCAGGAAAGGTTAAAAGAATGGTTAGGGAGTCAGGGTCGGAAAGAGCAGATGCGTTGAGATGAACGTAGGCAGCCAAGTGGGTAAGGTCAATGCAACCCCCAGCCCAATGGCTGTTTCCTGAGGGTTGTGGACTATTTTTCCGAGTCTGTAGTGTCAGGAATGACAATGGATGCACGGGCTTTTGTGGCTTTGGATTTTGGGCAGTTTCCTGCTATGTGCCCTTCCTCAGTGCAGTAGAGACAAAGTCGTTCTCTCATGCGACATTCTCGTTCCTCCCCAGTAAGCTTGCTGTTCTTCCCCAACTTATCAGAGATGGATGACTTGGGCTTGTCCCGGGGAGTGTTCTTTGTTGCGGAAGACTGCTGGTTGGAGGTGTTACCATGGGCAGAGTTTGAAGAGGCTTGATTTTTTGATGGGGAAGGACTTTTGGAAGAGTCCTTCTGACTAGAGTTAGTGATGTTACTGGAATTCTTTGTTTCAAAATGGGATTCATCTTCTTGCATCCAGTAGATGTCGTCACTGTCCTGCGCTTTCAAGCACAGTTCTGCAAGAGTATTGGGTTTACCACCCCGGAGAACTTCTATGTGAAGCCGGAGTGGAAGACCGCAGAAATCGAAGGGCTGCTTTGTTCCAGTTGACCCTAGAAGCTAATTCCCAGAAGTCAACGTTATATTTTGTGATATGACCACCTTTCTTCATTGTTAAGTCAGAGAGAGCTTTTTCCACATCTCCGACTGGGTCATGCGGGCCAAAGTTACTTTCCAGCTCAGCGAGGAAAGCTTCATAGTCCCACATCCAGTGTGTGGAATCTGTTGGGTCATTAAGACCAGGCCCAAACCAACCGAGAGCTGCTCCTTTAAGATAAGAAAGGATAAATATGATCTTTTTCTCATCAGAGGAAAATATGTTTGGACGGTCGTGGAAATGAAGATTGCAGGAGACTAGGAAGTCTCTAAGTTTCTTCGGATTGATGCTGTTGAAAGTGTTGGGGTCGCAAACTTTGATTTTCTCGGTCTTGGGTGTGTTATTTTGATGAAGGGTGTGGATACTCTCTGAGAGGTTGTAAAGGACATCTATGAACCTATCCCCTGGGTCAGGGTTTTCCCCCATGGGAGGTTGATCCTCAGGATCATTGGGATCGGGGTCACCCCCAGGGTCGTCGGGTCTGCCGGGGGGTCCATCCTCTAGACCAGGATCTTCCAACCCAAAGGGTTCAGGCTGGTTGATGCCCCCTATGTACTCAAGGAGAGTTCTTGATCGAAAACCTTCCGGGTTGGCAGAAGGGTGCGGGGCATGGGTGGACATGAGATTGGCACTGATTGAAGGGGCTCCTGAGCCGATTTGTTGGAATATGTTTGAGGGTCTGGAAGACACTCCAAAAGTAGTGGCAGGACAAGGGTCGGAAAGGGTGGATTGCTGGATTGCAGAGATCCCTGGGATAGTACCGGCGTGCTGAGAATTTCTTGTTGTGCACTGGTGGGTCTCGGTAGGGGTCATAGAATGGGACGAGTGAAGTGTGAGTTTGTATATACTGTTAAGAACTGATCCTAGAGTGCACATCAGAATCCAATTTGGAACACTGCAGGTGATAATAGCGGGAGTTTGTCAGGTTGATGCAGATTCTGTGGGAGGGGAAACAGAAAGGACTTGGCTTCAGCTTGTAAGAAGCTGCACCCTTCACCTCATCTGGTGTCCTAATTTTAAGTCAAAGGTTTGGAGGTAGGAGTGGGAAAGTGCGGGTAAATGTGGGGAGGAGTACGGAGGGACTTAGGTTAAGTTCAGGTGAGGTTAGAACTTCAGAGGGAGACTAGAGGTCAAGTCGAATGGGGTTCAGACTCTTAGAGAACTGAGGTTGGAGTCAAAGGAGGTTTAGATTGGCAGGATAAAGTCGAGTCTATGTTGATATATGAACTGAGAAATCCAAGGCGAAACTAACCAAGCTTAAATACTGTAGTCTGGAATAATGCGGAACAGGAATGAAGACTGCAGCAGTGTCTCGACTGCATAGATAAATTATCTAGTGGGAACTGCACAGGAATCCGTAGTCAAATTTGCAATAGAGATGGCAGCTTTGGGAAGGCAGCTGTGGATGCTGTACAAGGCAGCCTGGTGCACAGCAGTGTGGGCAGTGCAAGGCAGCCAGGAACAAAATCGGGAGGAGTAGACAATTGTCGGGTTCAACGTGCAGAAAAGGATTGGACGGATGCGGGTTCCAATTGGGCGAGGAACAGTTCTTGACACCAAGGAGGTCTGTCATGGTCAGGATGGCATCCTTTCCATTCTCCTCTGGTAGTGGGCCAATGCAATCCAGGGCGACAGTGTTGAAGTGGTCATCAGGTACTGGTAGTGGGTGCAAGGGACCAGTGGGTTTCGTGGTCCAGTTTTTGTTTCACTGGCACTCAGTGCATGATGGGATGTATGCATTTTCCAAGTCCCAGTGTGTGTTTGGCCAGTAATAAGAGCCGCAGAGGGATTCATAGCTTTTGTCAAAGCCAAAATGGCCCAAGGTATCATGTGCCAGGTTGTAGAGTAGTTCGCATACCTTGAGATCTTGTGGTATCACAAGTTGGTGGCTGACATAGAGGAGTTGATCAGTGAGGGTTGCCCCTTCGATGCTCCTCATGTCGATAACCTTCATAAGTTGTTTGGCAAAGGAATCAGTCTCATAGCTGGTGATGATGGCATCAAGAAGTGACTGGTTGCGGTGATGTTTAGTATGCCAGCGGCATGTGTAGCTGGTGCATTGTGTGTGTACGTGATTGCACAGGCAGTGAGGCATGCATCTGGTGTGGCATCAGGCATGCAGGATAGTGCATCTGCAGCAATGTTTTCTTTGCCATGGATATAGGTAATGTTGTAGTTGAAATCAGCCATGTACATTGACTATCTGTTAAGAACTGATCTGAGAGGGTTTGTCGGAATCTGATTGGACACTGCGGGTGATAATAGCGGGAGTTGTCAGGTCGATGCAGATTCTGCAAGAGGGGAAACAGAAAGGACTTGGCTTCAGCTTGTAAGAAGCTGCACCCTTCACCTCATCTGGTGTCCTAATTTCAAGTTGAAGGTCTGGAGGTAGGAGCGGGAAAGTGCGGGTAAATGCGGGGAGGAGTATGGGGGGACTTAGGTTAAGTTCAGATGAGACTAGAACTTCAGAGGGAGACTAGAGGTTGAGTCGAATGGAGTTCAGACTCTTAGATGTCCCAACGTCTAGTGAGCGCGTCTGGCTTGGCCCCTAATTTTCCGGGGCGGAAGCAGATGACGAGATTGAACTGGAAAAGGTACTCAGACCAACGGGCCTGGCAGTGGGTAAGCAACTTAGTAGTGCTGAAACACTCCAGATTTTTGTGGTCAGTGACCACATCAACCAGGTTTGTGGAACCCTCAAAGTACTGCCGCCAGTGTTTGAAGGCTTCAAAGATGGCCAAGAGTTCCTTGTCATGGGTGTCGTAATATAGTTCAGCAGGATTAAAGGAGCGGGAGTGAAAAGCGACTGGATGGATTTCTCCATCCGTAGTGTAAACCGAAAGGATTGCCACTAGGGCATAGTCGGAAGCATCGGTTTCGAATACCATTTGTGAGTCAGGTACCCATTGCGTTAAGATGGGGGTGTAGGTGAATTCTTGTTTGAGCTTTTCAAAAGTGTCGCAGCACTTCTTGTTGAAGTCCCATGGTGCAGATTTCCACGTCAAGTGGGTAAGTGGGATGACAATGTCTGAATAGCCATTAATGAAGCAGTGGTAAAAGTTGCAAAAGCCTAAGAAGGATTGTATATCCTTAACTTTCCTAGGCTCCGGCCAGTCAAGCACGGTTTTGACTTTATCCTCAGACATCTGCAGTCCATCTGGTGAAAGGATGAAACCTAAATATTCGATGGTGTCTTTGTGGAACTCACATTTCTGTGGAGAGGCGTAAAGTCCATTTTTCCGGAGACGGCGGAGGACTTCTTTGACGTGAGCCCCGTGCTGGGACTTGTCATCGGAATATATTAGGATGTCGTCGAGGTATACTATGACACAAACATCCAGCATATTGCTGAAGATGTCGTTCATAAAATGCTGGAATGCTGCGGGTGCATTAGTGAGTCCAAAGGGAACCACCAACCACTCGAAAGATCTGTAGCGGGTGCAGAAAGTAGTTTTCCATTCGTCACCATCTGCAATGTGGACTAAGTGGTAAGCGTGCCACAAGTCTATCTTGGTGAACAAGCGGGCTTTTTGGGGAGAGTCGAGGAGGTCAGAAATGAGAGGAAGGGGATAGCGGTCTTTCTTCATAAGACGATTGAGTCCTCGGTAGTCGACACAAAGTCAGAGACTACCATCCTTCTTCTTGATGAAGAGAATCAGAGCGCCATGCGGAGACTTGGATGGGCAAATGAAACCTGAGCGGACGTTTTCATCAATAAAGACTTGTAAGGCTTCTAATTCAGAGGGGGAGAGAGAATACATGCGGCCCGGAGGCAGAGGAGTGTTGTCTTCTGTCTCTATCTTGAGGTTGTAAGGATGATGTGGAGGAAGGGTATCTGCCTTAGTCTTATTAAAGACGTCGGCAAATTCATGATACTCGGTGGGAATGTTGGATAAATCTGGTGGGGGTGAAGATTGGGTAGAGCGAGCGGATAATCCTTCTGGAGTGAAGGTCATCTGAAAAGCTACTGCCCCAGGAAGTTTGCTAGCATGTGTAAGGGGACTAGGGGGGTGCCCTGTGTGTTTTTCCTATTTTTTATGTTTGTCCTATATTTTTCCCCACCTCATTTCCTTCTATTCTTCATTTTCTATGATTTTTCCGGATTTTATTACTAATTTTCCCTTGCTATCATGTTTGTACATGTTGACACTTTTATATTTAGAGGCGGAGTACCCCTTCCAACACATACCCCTTGGTATGATGTCATTCGGCAGCCTTGATCCACCTATCTCCGCCTTTTTCTATTTTTAGGTTATATTTGATTTTTGTCGTCTTCACATATACTGGGCATCAGCAAGGGGATCCTTAGAGTTTTCTCTTCGGATTTCCCTTTGCTAGGTGTGTCCCCAATGCCTGTATTATGTAGTATAATTTTAACTTCAGATTTCCCTTTGCTAGAGGCTTAGGTTGCCCTTATAGCACACGCATAAGCGGCAGCATTGTTGAAAGAGATGTCAGGAGGTGTAGACTTAGGAGGAATGGGGGGTTTGGAAAATGCAGAGGAGTCAAGGATTTCTACCGGAAGATTCGGGGACAAAGGTGACATCAGGGGTGCTGGACCTCTATGATCTGCAGAGTGGAAAGCGAGTTGGCTTGAAGACCAGTCAATCAACAGATTGTATTGCTTCAGCCAGTTATGACCAAGTACGGTGGAACAGGAAGAGTCGAGTGAGGTTACATAAAATGACAAATTGAATACTTCATCACCAGGGAAGGTGACCGGAAGTTTGACAATCTGAGTTATGGTGGAGTTGCAAGATCCATCAAAGAGTCATAAACCAATTGGGTTAATGGATTCCATGCTGAGTTGGTTATCCAACATGAAAGAGGAGTCAAGGAAGCAGTGGGAGGAGCCAGAGTCGATAAGGGTTTGGAAAGGGGCAGAAGAGTCAGGAAAGGTTAAAAGAATGGTTAGGGAGTCAGGGTCGGAAAGAGCAGATGCGTTGAGATGAACGTAGGCAGCCAAGTGGGTAAGGTCAATGCAACCCCCAGCCCAATGGCTGTTTCCTGAGGGTTGTGGACTATTTTTCCAAGTCCGTAGTGTCAGGAATGACAATGGATGCACGGGCTTTTGTGGCTTTGGATTTTGGGCAGTTTCCTGCTATGTGCCCTTCCTCAGTGCAGTAGAGACAAAGTCGTTCTCTCATGCGACATTCTCGTTCCTCCCCAGTAAGCTTGCTGTTCTTCCCCAACTTATCAGAGATGGATGACTTGGGCTTGTCCCGGGGAGTGTTCTTTGTTGCGGAAGACTGCTGGTTGGAGGTGTTACCATGGGCAGAGTTTGAAGAGGCTTGATTTTTTGATGGGGAAGGACTTTTGGAAGAGTCCTTCTGACTAGAGTTAGTGATGTTACTGGAATTCTTTGTTTCAAAATGGGATTCATCTTCTTGCATCCAGTAGATGTCATCACTGTCCTGCGCTTTCAAGCACAGTTCTGCAAGAGTATTGGGTTTACCACCCCGGAGAACTTCTATGCAAAGCCGGAGCGGAAGACCATGGAAATAGCAGTCACGAAGGGCTGCTTCATTCCAGTTGACCCTAGAAGCTAATTCCCAGAAGTCAATGTTGTATTCATGATATGACCACCTTTCTTCATTGCTAAGTCAGAGAGAGCTTTTTCTGCATCTCCGACTGGGTCATGCGGACCGAAGTTGCTTTCCAGCTCGGCGAGGAAAGCTTCATAGTCCCACATCCAGTGTGCGGCATCTGTCGGGTCATTCAGACCAGGCTCAAACCAACTGAGAGCTGATCCCTTAAGATAAGAAAGGATGAATATGATCTTTTTCTCATCAGAGGAAAATACATGCAGACGGTCGTGGAAATGAAGATTGCAGGACACTAGGAAGTCTCTAAGTTTCTTCAGATTGGTGCTGTCAAAAGTGTTAGGGTCGCAAACTTCTCGGTCTTGGGTGTGTTATTCTGATGAAGGGTGCGGATACTCTCCGAGAGGTTGTAAAGGACATCTATGAACCTATCCCCTGGGTCAGGGTTTTCCCCCATGGGAGGTTGATCCTCAGGATCATTGGGATTGGGGTCACCCCCAGGGCCGTCAGGTCTGCTGGGGGGTCCATCCTCTAGACCAGGATCTTCCAACCCAAAGGGTTCAGGCTGGTCGATGCCCCCTACATACTCAAGGGGAGTTCTTGATCAAAAACCTTCTGGGTTGCCAGAAGGTTGCGGGGCACGGGTGGACATGAGATTGGCACTGATTGAGGGGGCTCCTGAGCCGATTTGTTGGAATATGTTTGAGGGTCTGGAAGACACTCCAAATGTAGTGGCAAGTCGAGGGTCAGAAAGGGTGGATCACTGGATTGCAGAGATCCCTGGTCGAGGGTCGGAAAGGGTGGATCGCTGGATTGCAGAGATCCCTGGAATAGTACCGGCACATTGGGAATTTCTTGTTGTGTGCTGGCGGGTCTCAGTAGGGGTCATAGAGAGGAAATGGATGAGTGAAGTGTGAGTTCATATATACTGTTAAGAACTGATCTGAGAGGGTTTGTCAGAATCCAATCGGACACTGCGGGTGATAATAGCAGGAGTTGTTGGGTCGATGCAGATTCTGCAAGAGGGGAAACAGAAAGGACTTGGCTTCAGCTTGTAAGAAGCTGTGCCCTTCACCTCATCTGGTGTCCTAATTTCAAGTTGAAGGTCTGGAGGTAGGAGTGGGAAAGTGCAGGTAAATGCAGGGAGGAGTATGGGGGGACTTAGGTTAAGTTCAGATGAGACTAGAACTTCAGAGGGAGACTAGAGGTTGAGTCGAATGGAGTTCAGACTCTTAGAGGACAGAGGTTGGAGTAGAAGGAGGTTTTAGATTGGCAGGGTAAAGTCGAGTCTATGTCGATATATGAACTGAGGAATACATGGTGAAACTAGCTAAACTTAAATACTAGAGTCCAGAATAAAAGCAGGACGAAAACAGGAACTGTGGCAGTGTCTCGACTGTGTAGATAAATTACCTAGCAGAGGCCGCACAGGAATCTGTAGTCGAATTTGCAAAACTAGACGGCAGCCTTGGGAAGGCAGCCATGGGTGCTGTACAAGGCACCCTGGTGCACAGCAGTGTGGGCAGTGCAAGGCGGCCGGGAACAAAATTGGGAGGAGTAGACAAATGTTGGGTTAGACGTGTGGGAAAGAGTTGGATGGAATGTGGGTTCCGATCGGGTGAGGAACAGTTCTTGACACTATCTCATTTGTTGTCTTGACATCTCCTTCTGTGATTGGAAGTATTTGAGTGTTCGGTGGTCCAGGGAAGAAACAAGCTAGACAATATAAAGAAGATATGGAGAAGGAGGTTTTCCAAAGGAACATACAGTCATGAGCAAGGATGTGTGGACAGAGAGAGGAGGTTAATATAGCATTGTTGTGATAGCAGGAAGTACGCAGTGTTGGAATCGAACTGTGAGTCCATAATGCTTTTGATGTGTTTGATGCATGTGCTATTTTTAGCATTCCCTTTGATCCGCATGGTCGGTTCGCATTTAAGTTTCCCCTTGTCTCTTTTCCTTTGACACACATCCTTTTGTTACGCATTACACGTATATATATCTTCAGTAGTTTACTTTATCACCTCAGTCACTTATCCAGAGACTGAGGTGAGCTATATTTACTATACATATTTATTGACGTGTACTTACCCTACTACAACAGTTGTTTATACTAGGTATAGTACGGATTAATATAGTCACTTATCCAGAGACTGAGTTGTTTATACTAGGATTCACTTTCTACAGGTTATGGGCCATTCTCATCGTCTTTGAACAATGGGAGAAAGTATCCTAGCCACTCGATGTTCTGCTTCGTCATACCTTCTGATCCATTTCCCCGATTGTTTTTTGATCTCGGATCAATTCCTTTGTCTTTCATGGACCCGGCTGCTCTACCATTGCATCTCTCTCATCTCCCTTTGCACACTCATCGTCCACTGACCTCAGTTTTCTATCATGGGTACCGATACTGTTGATCCCCTGTCCATTTCCCCTATCAAACTTTCTGTGCAATATACCAGGGAGAAGCTCGACAAACTTAAATCAAATTACAAAGAATGGTGCAAGGAGATTATTATTGCTTTATCATTAAACGGCCTTTATGAGTATGTTATGGGCGGAATACCTGAGCCCACTTCTACCGAACTCCAAGCGCTTGCCAACTGGAAGGCAAATTCCCACCTTGCATATGTGTTTATTGCATCCAGCGTCTCTCCATCTGAGCGTAAATTCCTGGACATTAAAGTAGGCCCTGATGCGAACTGGAAAATTCTCCAGGACCATAACCAGAAGGAAGGCCCCGTTCAGCAGGTCCAGCTCTTACAACAAGCGCTTTCCATCCAGTGTACAAAGGACACACCACTCCCCGAGACAGCAGAAAAGATTTGCGCGTTAATTGAATGCGCTTTTGCCATGGGTGATATACAGGCTGATCTTCTTTGTTGCATCGCTCTCCTTAATTCCCTTAGTGATAATTTTCCACATGCTCGCTCCATTATTTCACGGGATATTGCCGCTTCTTCCCTCTCAGCTCCATATGGCTCGAAGGATATCAAATTATTTCTGGAGAACAAACAATCACTACTTGAGAATGATCAGCATGGTGGTTCCAAAAACCATGCCGCTTTTACCGCACAGTCCAAATCTTCCAAGCTCCCTAATGCACCAATCTGCACCAATGCTAACTGTGGGAAACTTGGCCACACGAAACAATATTGCATTAAACCTGGTGGTGGTATGGCTGGGAAATCACTCGAGGAGTTGATCGCTGCTTGCAGGGCTGCCCATGAGAAGAAATCCTTACCAGCTGGCACTACAAAGGTTCCTATTACCGTGAAGGACATTAATGGTCGTGCCTTCACTGTCATGGTCGACCCCGATATTCCTACCCCACCTGCACCGGAATTTGCCGGGCTTGCTCATGACCCGCTGCCTTTAGACCCTTCAGATGCACTGGAATATGAAGGATGGGTTGCTGTGGAGGAGGAGCTCACCACTACAGTGGACTGGAAACACCATACATCACCCATCCCTGACAATGCACTCACCGTGGAACCCCTTTCACAGACTTGTCACTCACGCATCACCTTAGACCCTCTCCCCTTTATTATTGACTCTGGGGCTACAGTACATATATCCCCTGACAAGTCTGACTTCCTCACCTTACGACCCATTTCACCTCACTCTGTCAGAGGTGTCGGTGGTTCATCTATTGATGCTGTTGGTGTTGGTGATATACAGCTAAGAATAGCCCAGGGTGCATCAATTATTTTACGTAATGCCCTCTACATCCCAAAATCAGCAGTTCGGCTGATCTCAGTGGGCACACTGGCTGACGACTCTAACACTGTCACACATTTTGACAGTAACACATGCTGGTTCACTGATAAATCCTCTGGGGCCTTCATAGCTCATGGATTGCGCATATCTAGAAAGCTTTACATGCTCAACATTTCCTCGGCCCAGGCTGATCATGTGCTAACAGTTCACAATACCCCTACTCTCGAGACATGGCATCATCGTCTGGGTCACGCAAATTACCAGGCACTCTGGGATATGGCCAAGAAGGGCGCTTTCACTGGTGTGCCGCTCACTTCATTGCAAAAATTACCTAAATGTGATTCCTGTGTTCTTGGCAAGCAGACCAAGTCTCCAGTCCCCAAGAAACGTCAGGAGGGACCAGGCCATAAGGCGACAAGGAAGCTGGAAAAGGTGTGGGTGGATCTATCTGGACCACATTCAGTAACATCGCGTGCGGGGAACCATTATATCATGGATATAGTAGATGACTACACCTCATTCCCATGGTCTATACCATTGCAAAATAAAGATGATGCTTTCATGGAACTTAAAGCTTGGGAACTTGCCCGGGAGAACGAAACCGGCCTCAAAGTCGGGACCTATATCACCAATAACGGTGAACTTAAATCGCACGAAATGAAGGAGTGGTTGAAGACTCGTGGTATTGATCAGCGTTTCACAGCACCTCACACCTCGGCTCACATAGGCCATGTTGAGCAAATGCATAGGACGCTTATGGCTAAAGTGCGCACTATGTGAATATATGCTGGTCTGCCAGCTTATTTGTGGGACGAGTTCTACCTCACAGCTGCCCACTTGCATGCCAAGACTATGACCCATTCACTAGCAAGCCTAACGCCTTGGGAATTATGGTATGAGAGAAAACCTGATTATTCTTATCTTTGGGAGATAGGTTGCAGGCCTTTTGTGCTTATCCCAGGAAAGGATAATCCCAAGATACTTGAATGATCCATCGAATGCGTCTTGATAGGCTACTGTAAGGGGACTAGGGGGGTGCCCTGTGTGTTTTTCCTATTTTTTATGTTCGTCCCATATTTTTCCCCACCTCATTTCCTTCTATTCTTCATTTTCTATGATTTTTCCGGATTTTATTACTAATTTTCCCTTGCTATCATGTTTGTATATGTTGACACTTTTATATTTAGAGGCGGAGTACCCCTTCCGACACATACCCCTTGGTATGATGTCATTCGGCGGCCTTGATCCGCCTATCTCCGCCTTTTTCTATTTTTAGGTTATATTTGATTTTTGTCGTCTTCACATATACTGGGCATCAGCAAGGGGATCCTTAGAGTTTTCTCTTCGGATTTCCCTTGATAGGTGCGCCCCCAATCCCTGTATTATGTAGCATAATTTTAACTTCGGATTTCCCCTTGCTAGAGGCTTAGGTTGCCCTTATAGTAGAAAACTCTCCCCTAAGGCCCGAAAATCGCGAACGCGCTGCCCAAAATAGGCAGGTACGGACTGGACGACGCTTCCCAAAGCTCCACAGAGTCCCTACACACCGTTCCAGATACTCTCGCCTTTATCACGCCGCCATTTTCGCCAAACGCACTCCCTAGCGACATGGACACATCAGAACGCTTCGATGCGCTTGAAAGCGACATTTCCGGAATGCGCGTGCAAATCGACTCGCTTAAATCTATGATTGAAAACTTTGTTAGGACCCTCCAGGCTAACCCTACGACTAATAGTTCCCCCTTCACGACTCCAAGCGCACCCAACAACGACGTTTTGCCAAACGCGTCCACTAAGGAACGTGCCCAGATCAAACCGTCCCCCCCCACCGAATTTAATGGTGCACGTGCGCAGGGACGTGCATTCCTTAATTCCTGTGAGTTATACATTAGTCTCCAGTTGCATCAATTTGTCGATGAGGCTGCAAAAATTTATTGGGCCTTCACATACATGAAATCTGAACGCGCCTATCTCTATGTGGACCATATCCTATGTCAAACTAAAGAACTCGGTTCTCTACCTTTCTCCACTTGGGGTGACTTTCGAGCTGAGTTCGTACGCCACTTCTGCCCCCTCAATGAATGCCACCGAGCAGTGACACGACTTGAGTCATCCACTTACCACCAGGGACGTCGATCCGTGGACGACTATATCGATGAGTTCAAGGATTTGGTGGACATGGCAGGGTATGGGAGTGGGTTACCAGTGGTGGTGAAGTTCCGACGGGGGCTCAACCGAGAAATTCAGGACCAGATTGCACAGATGTTGGAAGGGCGCCCAGTGGACAATGATATCCTTGCTTGGTATGAAGCTGCTTCACTCTGTGACGAGAACCGACTCACAAATGTGGCGTTTAATGCTGCATTCCATGCTCCAACTACCACTCATACACCCTACACCTTCAATCGAAGCCTCCCCCGCCCTAACCCCATTCCTGCTCGTCAAACTCCCACACCAGCCGTCAATGTCCCAGTACCAATGGATGTTGATGCAGCCCGCAGCTGTGCACGTAAGTTGGATCTCTGCTACCGTTGTGGGGAACCTGGACACAGGGCTGGAGCGTGTCCCCATCGTCAGGATATCCACATGCTCACCCCCGAGGGACGAGACAAACTCCTGCAAGATTTGTTGGCACTTGTAGATGTTGAGGAAGCGAAGGATCAAGTTGCAGAGGAGGTTAAGCTGGAAGTTGTAGAGGAGCAGGATTTTCCTATTCGCAGCAAGTGAATTGTACGCCCTCACTGCCTGTCCATAACTGCTTTGAAGTCTTGTCAGCTGAATCCCTGGAGAATGAATCCATTTCTGTGACTGCTCCCCTCTCTGACCCTTCGAAGTTGGCTAAAGACGTACCTGCTCTCCCCATCTCTCCTTCTACTCCACGTCCAAAAATTAAATCATGGGAGCATAAACTACCACGCAAGTATATTGTGGCATCCACTCCCTCTGCACAGTCCTTAAACCTAGCCATCAAACTGCAGACGACCGACACTGGACAGATACTCGGTGTCTCTGCGCTCCTGGACTCTGGTGCGACTGGTCTCTTCATCGATTCCCATCTGGTACAACAACATCGTCTAAATACTCGCTCACTCTCACGTCCGATACCTGTATATAACGTGGATGGATCCCCAAATGAAGCTGGTGCCATCCGAGAGGTTGCAGACCTGGTTCTCCATTACAAAGATCATAGTGAGCATGCCCTTTTTGCTGTCACTCAATTAGGAAAGCAAAAGGTGATTTTGGGATATCCATGGCTTCGAGACCATAACCCAGAGGTCGACTGGCGCACTGGGGAGGTTACCATGAGCCGATGTCCATCCTGCTGTCGGACGTGTTTCACAGAAGCCAGGCAAGAATGTCGTGGACAGAAGGCGGCAATACGACGAACTCAGAAGTGTCGTGCTGGACCCCTGCCTATACCTGAAGTGGAATTGGAAGGGGTTCCTGATCTAATGCCAGACTCAGATGATGATGATGAGGACCCAGAGGAAGTGGAGGAGGGTGATCGGATCTTCTACACTGTGATTTGCTCATCACATGAGGTGTGTGCCACATTGAACATATCCCAACGCCTCACCGAGGCCTTCCACAAAAACAACGCTGCTAAATCCTCTACTAACTCCTTACTCCCTCATCTCCATGAGTTTGAAGACGTGTTCTCCAAGGAGTCATTCAACTCTCTTCCTGCGCATAAGCCATGGGATCACGTGATCGAACTCACCCCCGGCGCAACCCCTTCATCCTGCAAGGTCTATCCTCTCTCTCTGGAGGAACAACGGCAGCTTGACCAGTTCATCGACGAGCACCTGGCCTCTGGACGTATTCGACCATCGAAGTCACCCATGGCCTCTCCCTTTTTCTTTGTCAAGAAGAAGGATGGCTCACTTCGACCGGTTCAAGACTACAGAAGGCTCAACAACATCACGGTCAAAAATTGCTACCCACTACCCCTCATCTCCGAACTCATAAACCAGCTCCATGGAGCCCGATACTTCACCAAGCTCGATGTCTGTTGGGGCTATAATAATGTGAGGATAAAGGAGGGAGATGAGTGGAAGGCAGCCTTTCGTACCAACTGTGGTCTTTTTGAACTGCTTGTCATGTTCTTTGGCCTTACTAATAGCCCTGCCACCTTTCAGACCATGATGAATGACATCTTCCATGACCTCATCCTCGAAGGCGTTGTCTGCATCTATCTCGACGACATCCTCATCTTCACTCGCACGGTTGAAGAGCACCGTTGCATCACGTGCCTCGTCCTAGAGCGACTTCGACGGTACAAACTCTACCTTCGTCAGGACAAATGTGAGTTTGAAAGGACCAAGATCGAGTACCTCGGCCTGATTATCTCAGAGGGTCAAGTGGAGATGGATCCTATCAAGGTAAACGTGGTCACAGCTTGGCCGATGCCCACGAACAAGAAGGAGGTGCAGTCTTTCCTGGGCTTCATCAATTTTTATCGGCGTTTTATCAAGGATTTCTCACATCATGCATGACCGCTGTTCAACTTGACAGGAAAGGAGGCATGGAGGTGGGATAATGCACAACAGGAGGCGTTCGAAAAGCTTAAGGAGATGGTCACTTCCGCTCCGATCCTTACCTTTGCTGATGATTCGCGTCCTTTTCGTGTAGAAGCCGACAGTTCTGACTTTGCGACGGGCGCTGTGTTGTCTCAGCAGTGTCCGGAGGACCAGAAGTGGCATCCTGTTGCATTCTACTCCAAAAGCCTTAGTGCTGTAGAGAGAAACTACGAGATCCATGACAAGGAGATGTTGGCGATAATGCGTGCGCTTGAGGAGTGGCGACACTTCCTCAAGGGTGCCCAACACAAGGTGGAAATTTGGACGGATCACAAGACCCTCGAGTACTTCATGATGGCCAAGAAATTGAACCGTCGTCAAGCTCGTTGGTCCCTGTATCTATCTAGATTCGACTTCTCCTTGCACCACCGTGACCGATGCCCTATCCCGACGTGCAGACCATGGGGATGGCAGCGGTGACAACCAAAACATTGTGCTGTTGCAGCCAGACCTGTTCACCATTCGGGCACTGGAAGGCATTGTACCCCAGGGCGAGGAGCGGGACATTCTACGTGACATTCGTCACGCAAACCGTAGCGGTTTACATGAGGATGTTGTCGCCCGAGCTGTTAAAGAACTGAGGAAGGGATCGACCCTTTCCTTACGTGCGGCAGAGTGGGCTGAAAAGGAGGACTTGTTGTATTTCAGGGACCGCATCTATGTTCCCAATGACCCAGACCTTCGCTGGCGCATCATATCCCAACACCATGACTCACAGATTGCTGGCCACCCCAGACGCTGGAAGACCTTGGAGCTCACCTCACGGAACTATTGGTGGCCACAAATGTCATGGCTCATTGGTCAGTATTGTCACACTTGTGACCTTTGCTTATGCACCAAGGTCCCTCGTCGCAAGCCTATTGGTGAGCTACACCCTCTTCCTGTTCCAGAGAGTCGTTGGGATGTCGTCAGCATCGACTTTGTGGTGGAATTGCCAGAGTCAAACGGGTTTGATGCGGTGATGTGCACAGTTGACTCAGTGGGAAAACGCGCTCACTTCATTCCCACTCACACCACTGTCAGTGCCCTAGGTGCCGCTCAACTCTACCTCCACCACGTGTGGAAATTACATGGACTTCCTGGTGCCTTCCTCTCGGATCGTGGCCCTCAGTTCATGGCAGAGTTCACTCGTGAGCTGTACCAACTCCTGGGGATCAAACTCCTTGCTTCAACTGCTTATCACCCACAAACTGATGGCCAGACGGAGCGAGTCAACCAGGAACTGGAGCAGTACATCCGCCTCTTTGTCAATGAACGCCAGGACGATTGGGATGATCTCCTTCCTTTGGCCGAGTTCGGGTACAACAACCATGTCCATGCTTCCACTCAACAGACCCCTTTCCTCTTAGACACTGGACAACATCCACGCATGGGATTTGAACCTCACCAAACTCCCTCACACATCGAGACAGTGAATGAGTTCACAGAACGCATGAGGGATAGCTTGGAGGAGGCAAGGGCAGCCTTAGCAAAGGCAAAGGATGACATGGCGTGATTTTACAACCAACGCCACTCCCCAACCCCTCAGTACAAGGTTGGTGATCGAGTTTATCTTGACTCCAGTGACATCTCCACTACACGTCCATCCAAGAAACTCGCTCATCGCTTCTTGGGACCTTTCCCCATTGTCAAGTGCGTTGGAACACATGCCTATCGTCTACGCCTCCCAGCCTCCATGTCCAGACTCCATCCCGTCTTCCATGTCGTCAAATTGCTTCCAGCTCCCCCAGATCCATTCCCGGGACACCATTCACACCCACCACCACCACCTACAGTGATCAAGGGAGAACCCCAATATGAAGTCGAGTCAATCTTGGACAGCCGTTTGCGTCGAGGAAAACTCCAGTATTTGGTACATTGGAAGGGTTATGGGTATGAGGAGAACTCATGGGTCGAAGAGTCTGACGTAAATGCCCCTCGGTTAATCAAGGAATTCCACCGACGGCACACTGCTGCACCGCGTCGCATTCAAGTCACGGACTTTGGTCGTATACGATTTTGAATGCATCGGGGCGATGCATCTTAGAGAGGGGGTGATGTAAGGGGACTAGGGGGGTGCCCTGTGTGTTTTTCCTATTTTTTATGTTTGTCCTATATTTTTCCCCACCTCATTTCCTTCTATTCTTCATTTTCTATGATTTTTCCGGATTTTATTACTAATTTTCCCTTGCTATCATGTTTGTATATGTTGACACTTTTATATTTAGAGGCGGAGTACCCCTTCCGACACATACCCCTTGGTATGATGTCATTCGGTGGCCTTGATCCGCCTATCTCCGCCTTTTTCTATTTTTAGGTTATATTTGATTTTTGTCGTCTTCACATATACTGGGCATCAGCAAGGGGATCCTTAGAGTTTTCTCTTCGGATTTCCCTTTGCTAGGTGCGCCCCCAATCCCTGTATTATGTAGCATAATTTTAACTTCGGATTTCCCTTTGCTAGAGGCTTAGGTTGCCCTTATAGCTACGAGCCAAAATCAAAAGCATATTGCTGTTATAACCGCACAACACGTAAGGTTCATATTTCATATCATGTCCGCTTTCTTGAGAGCCATGAAGGCTATTCACCACCTTCAATCGATGAATTAGGAGAGGATGATAATATTGGGTCCAGTGGTAGTCTACCCACATTCCTTGGTCCTATTTTACAGCAAGACGATGATGTTGAGTCTTCTCATGAATTCACTCTCCCTGATGCGCCCTCTAATAGTTTCACGACACCGCCACTGCCACCTGTCGCCCAGCCTATTCGTCGATCTACCCGTGTTCTAATACCCACAGACAAAAACCCCAATGGTGGCCCTGCTATTACTAGAACAGTGGCTGCAGTGCAAGAATCATTGGAGAGTGCTGCGCATGTAAAGGAGGCGCAGCGGGAGCGTCGGGCTGCTATTGTGGCTGCATGATCAGATCACATTATGGATCAATCCTCCGATCATGATCATGATGTCATGGAAGAACTCCAACAATTATTTCATAATCTTGATTTAGGCGATCAAGCACATCAATTTCAGGCCCTGATCTCAGAAATGGTAGATTTTGATCCGGAGTCACTTCAATTTGAGGATGAGCCAAAAACATGGGATGAAGCCAGAAGATCTGTTGATGCAACGTGATGGGAGCATGGATATCTGGAGGAATTGAACTCATTGAAAGAAATGGGGGTATACAAACTAATACCTAGGTCAGAGGTTCCACTAGGGAAATGTATTAGGCATGGGAGACTGATCTTCCACATTAAGCGCAATGAGGCGGGTACCCCTATTAGATGGAAGGTATGCCTAGTCTTCAGAGGAAATGAACAAATTTATGGCAGGGACTACACCAAAACTACCTCACCGACTGCGTGCATGGAATCATGGCAGATTCTCTTACACATAGCCACCTCACTTGGCTGGGACGCACAACAGGTCGACATAAAGATGGCCTTTCTTTACAGCTTACTTCCGGACAATGAAATTCAATATATGCAGCAGCCTGCTGGTTTCGAGGAGCAGGGCAAGGAGGACTGGGTTTGGCAACTACAGCGCGGCTTATATGGTATGAAACAGAGTGGGCGCATTTGGAATCAGACCCTTAATGCGCAGATGCTAAATTGGGGATTCACCCGCCTCTCGTGCGAGTCCTATATCTATTACCGTAAAACTGACACTGGCACAATTATCGCTGCTGTCCATGTCGACGACTATCTAACCATCGCCAACTCCAAGGACAAAAATGAGCGCTTCAAGAACCAGATGCGCAAAGTATGGACTATCTCAGAATTGGGGATGGCACGTTTTATTATGGGTATTGCTGTCTCATGGGACCGAGACATGCATACTGTTGCACTTTCACAGACCGCTCTTATTGACAAAATAGTGGAACAGTTTGGTCAGAAAGAAGCACACCCTGTTTCTGCCCCATTGGACCCTGGTTCGAAACTACGGTGCTCCAATCTGCAATGTATGTCCCAGGATGCCAGGAACACCCTGGCCAAGCTTCCCTACCACTCTCTTGTCGGATGCTTATTGTACTTGGCAATATCTACGCGTCCCAACATTTCTTATGCAGTACAACAGCTCTCTCAATACCTTGATTCGTACTCCTTAGAACACTGGAGTGCTGCTATATGGCTAGTATGTTATCTAAAGGGAACTAGGGACTTCAAGCCTTATCTGGGCGGACAGAACCCCATTCTCCTGCATGCCTATAGTGACTCCGACTGGGCTAATTGCCATGACACTCGTCGCAGCGTTGGGGGATACATGTGCTCTCTTGGCTCAGGCGCAGTGTCTTGGGCAGCACATAAACAGAAGGTAGTGGCAGCTTCCACCTGTGAAGCAGAATACATAGCGGTGTTTGAGACCGCAAAGGAATGCATCTGGTTGCGTACGCTACTATGCGCTATTGATTTTCATCAAAACTCGCCTACTACCATCCTCTGCGACAACAACACTACAAAGACATTATCTGAGGACCCATTACTTCATTCATGCATTAAGCACATCGACATCAAATATCATTTCCTACGCGAGCGTGTACAGTCAGGCGATCTAGCTATCACTTACATCCACACCTGTGACAATGTAGCCGACATGTTTACTAAAGCCCTGGAACCTAAACATTTTGCCGTCCTTCGTGCATCTCTTGGCCTTCGTTAGTGGGATTCCATGCGAGGAGGAGTGTATTCACGGTGAGGAGGAGTGTTGGAATCGCACTGTGAGTCCATAACACTTTTGATGTGTTTGATGTGTGTGCTATTTTTAGCATTCCCTTTGATCCACGTGGTCAGTTCGTGTTTAAGTTTCCCCTTGTCTCTTTTCCTTTGACACACATCCTTTTGTTATGCATTACACATATATATATCTTCAGTAGTTTACTTTATCACCTCAGTCACTTATCCAGAGACTGAGGTGAGCTATATTTACTATACATATTTATTGACATGTACTTACCCTACTACAAACAACAGTTGTTTATACTAGGTATAGTACAGATTAATATAGTCACTTATCCAGAGACTGAGTTGTTTATACTAGGATTCACTTTCTACACGCAGTCGATGAATACTGTTATCAGAGTGCAGCATGGAAGGATCAGCAAAGAAACTTCCCTCCGAAGGCAGCACACCAGCACTCGCTGGTGTAGAGGGTAATGATAGCCTATACATTAGATAGGAATGGTGAGAGCTCTGGAGGGAGCTCAAAATGGTACGCAAGCCAAAACTCAGCAGGTCCCAAAATGCCGCGGGAAATGGGATCAGCTAGGTTAAACTCGGATGGTACAAAAATTGGAGTGATCGTAAGGTTAGCAGGAATGAGGCAGGAAGTAATTTGTTGGATTGAAGCATTGCATGGAATATTGCGGGAACACCCCTTTTTGTAATCATCAATGATACCCGTATTGTCGCCATGGATGAGAATTTCCTTGTCGGAAACATCTTGCTCTGTGACCCATAAAATTGCTAACTCAACAGCTACTGACTCTGCCCATCCAATGTCTCGACCCTCGGTATCCCAACCATCAGTAAGTTTCCATGCCATCTATCGTTGATCTATGAGTATACCAACTCCCCACGAAGTAGATGCATCCACCCAGATGTCATAGAGTGCTTGTAGATGTGGAAGGAGGGAACGAGAAGCAGGAGGCAGTGACAGAGTTTCTTTTCACCAGAGCATGTCATTACGTACAGCGGAAGAGATATGATGTCGAGTCCACTTGTTAGGAAAATGGGAAACCATGTGGCTCAGGGCAGGAAGGTAGGCACAACCATTGGGGTACACAAAGGTAATATGTTGGAGCGTGCCATGTATAGAAGCAACATCCTTCTCGGTTACGGTGGAAATTTTCAAAAAATTAACAATCTTTTCGAGGTATCTCAACTGTTTCTTATCCGATAATGAGACCCATTTGTTAGGCAAATACCAGACAAAGCCACTGTAATCGGTGTGATATGCAAAATCGTGGCCCTGTTCAGAAACATCATGCCATGGGATACCTAAGGGTGTAGTAATACGGAGGATAGTGTCGAGGTTGAAGGAATAAGAGTAAACAGTTGAACCGTCAGGTGCAAAGGAAGAAGCAATTGGATGACGCAAAAAATCAAAGTTGTCAACCCATTTGACAACATGTGGAATACTGTGTGCTGCAAGGATGTCAATGGTAGCATCAGCTAATTCACCCTGAATGTTACCAGCGGTAGTAAGACCGAATGGAGCACAGTGATCAGGCCAGATATAGTCTCTCCAGTACAATGCAATGTAAGGTTTATGCCGAGGTGCAATAGGAGAACAGTGATAGGCTTTAGTAATATCCAAACTGGCAGCCTGTGTCCCAGGTGGAGCATTAGTGACCTGGGGAAAATAGTTAGGAAAGCATAAAGCAAGATGTTGCAGAATAAGATAAGATCAGTTGCCCACGTCCACTTGGACAGACAACAATACGGATTACTTGTCCGCACCCACTTGGGCAGACAACAAAGTTTTTCAATGCCTACGTAGGCAGACAACATAACAAAGACCGAACATTTCTAGTTGTCCTCGCCCACATGGGCAGACAACATATCACATATCTGAAGACCATGAATGTACCATATCAGCAAAAACAGTACAAGTGTGCCATCTTATAGAATGATCTTTCGCATCCAACCAATCGTTGGTCGAAACACCAAGATGGTCGCGGGCGGAAAGATTCCGAATCATTCTCCACTTCCCACAGCCAGGTGGCCTCTCAATGAAACCAAGCAGCACAGTACGAAAATGACCACGAAATAGTACATGTGCTTCATCAAAAGTATAAGGGCCAGATATTCGTTCAGCTTTAAGTTCGTCCAAGATAAGAGCATCGACACCTGCAGAATGTTCAGAAACATGGGGCATGTTATGAGGAATGAAAGTGTAAGTAAGCGGAGGAGGATTGCCAATGGGTGAGCCATAAAAAAGATCGTGGACAATGTTCAGATAATGTTCGAGGAGGTTACATTCATGTAGTGCCGTCGCCCATCCCTCGACATGGTACGGTGTGATTATACAATTGTAATCAATTTCGAGTGCAAGTGACGGCCACATGGTAGGCATCATCACACAGAGAGCAGACATGCAATCTGTGGGACTGGTCAGTGGAAGAGCATGTTCCGATATTGAAGCGAGTGCAAACGAGCTTGTTGTCTGAGTGAGGTTACCATTTCTGTAGATGACAACCAATGCCACTCCTTCCGACTAGGTGTGGATGCATCACAAGGTGGAGCTCGGTGGCCATCTTTCCGCCCACATCTGAGACACAACGGGGTGAACTGAGATTTCGGAAAGGAACGAAAGGACCGGGACGGGACATCATAAGGTTGGTAACAGCGGTTGCGTGTAGTGTTGTCTTGTGTGGGCGTGTTATTAGTGATAATTTTAGTGGAAAACGCGATCTTCTTGTTAATAAGGGCGTTGCTCCAACGATAATCGGAAGGGTTGATGATGAAAGGACCGTTGGTAAAGAAACGAGAGTGGACCTCGTTGTCGAAGGAAACATATGCCTGGAAGTGAGTTTGAAACTGTGGATCGTTAACCATGGCATCGTAGTGCATCGTCCATCCTTCAAGGATTTTGCCTTGTGCTCTCTTTGACATCCAGTTGAGAAAGGTGTTGTAAGCCAAACACCAAGAAGTGGAAGATCTTCATCAGCAGGAAAGTCAGAGACATACAGAACACGAGTATTTTCGTATCGCCCCGTTCCCACTTTGACAAATTTGAGGCTTTTGCGATTGCGAATACGTTCCAAGGCCTCCGTTGTGAAGAGAGGGAGTGGAGGAGCAATGTCACACGCAGCAAGTAAGGTGATGTCATTAGGTATGGAAGTATCGTACGTTTCAAACTCGTTTTGAGAAGCTTCAGCGTCGTGGAAAAGAGTCCCTTCAACGTTGAATTTAGGTGTCGCCTTAGTTTGCGTGCTCCTAGCTTCCCCTTTTGGTTGTGGTGTTGAAGGTTGATTGGGAACAGGTGTGGTTTTGGAACATTGACCGTGTTCTTGTGCACCGTTATCCTTATCAGGGTGTACCAGAAAAGGAGTGATATCGTCCGGTTCATCCTCGAAAACATCTCCACTAGGATCTTCGTGCCTCTTCCGTTCTCTCTCTTCATTCCTCTTCTTTCGTCGTTCGTCCAAAGTCTCCAGCATCTTGCGCGATATTTATCCACCATGTTTTCTCCTTCAGTTCGTGTCTGTGCGGGATTGTTCTCGAGGAAGGGGCTTGTTTGTCCAGTAACTCCTTCATAATCAGAAATTGTTGTATGAGATTCAACGTTCAATGATAGAGTGATCCCGGGACTAGCCGGCCCGTACGTTGAACGACAGACAATGTACACAAGGACGTTGTTGTCGCGATCTCCATCGTCTCTCCTTTCCCTTCTATCATCCCTCTCTAAATCTCATGCAGACCACTCTCTCCTATTCACTCTTTCTGCCTCCAGTGCAATCCCAGCTCAAGACCTCTCAACCCTTGTCAATCGCCTAACCTCTTTTTCCAATCATACAGTCGGGTGCCTCTCTGCGCCCTTGCTAGGGCCCTATAACAGCCTCATCTCATGCTCTCTTGCTGTCTTCGATCCTTCAGAGGCTATACTTTTCAGGTCGACAATACCGGGTAGAACAGTGCCACAGGTTGGGCGCTGGCACGCGTTCAGAAAGAAAGACGATGACGACAAAGCCCTACGGAAAGGTCTTGACGATGTATTTGATAACTGGGGTGAGGTGTGGGACAGGAGTCTGGGAGAGAACACGCTGCCCATCGAGTTGCGGGGTCTAAAGTCAGGTTTCGCTGTCCCAGCGCAAACGATGTTCATCATGATTTTTATCCAGCCCGAGTGATGTACATGATGTTATATACCTCTCGGATCGTGCACCAGAGGGTCTAGCGAATTCTTTGCGCGTTTTCAAGAATGCAACGAAGGTTAGTCTCGTACGCGGTCATCAATACAGGAAAGACGAGTAGACAGTCGCAGATAGCTTGGCCTCATCGCTACTTCTACGCCGTTCATCACTGGCCGACCTGTGACGCTCTTCCATAATCAGAATATCTACGACTCTGGTGCTGTAGGTATTGCACTGAAGAGGCCCAGATCCAAGTCGCGAACCATTGTACGAACTGAATTTATGGGTGCCACACCTCTTTCGCCCCCAATGACGGTTACTCAGTGAGTTTGACTACTTAGTTTTAGTTTCCTAATGTTTATTCATTCATTATGATGCAGGTGTGAAGGTAATATGATAAACTCCCTGGACAATTCGAATCCTACAAAGCTTCTCTTGGCTGCTATCCGTAAACATGGGATGGATATGGAAACATCGGGCACCTTCAAGGATAACGAAAAGTTCTCGTTGGCGACTGTTCGGAATGGCAAGGTATGTTTCCTTCTCTCAATCGTGTTCTTACTTATTATTGATCTTTTGACGCAGCTGAGTCAGATGTACAAGATCACCGCTGGCGACCCATCTCGAGGCAATATATCTCTAGACTCCGAGCATGCACCATCTATAGATACTCAAGTCCAGGTACGAGTGTGTTTCTTGTCATCAATGTGTCCATGAATTATTTTCTCAGTTCTGCTACCGACCTAAATCAGCCATTTTGAGAATTCCTGAACGATTTTCTTTCACCTCCCCGGATACATTAGCATTCATAACGTGCGATGAACCGCAGGAAATAGATGCATGTGGATCGTCAGTCAAAGTGGATATGCTTCCCCACACTTTTCTGGCGTCGAGCGAGAATGGGTTCGTGATGTGCCGATCAGGGGATGAAGCCGAGGAGACATGGACCTGTACAGTTCCTGGAGGTCTAGGATCACTGGAATGGCATTAGATAATAGGTATTAGCGCCAAGAAGTGTTGTAGTACCGTTCTTGTGCTATCAGAGGCTGTGACTTGTCACGGGCTGTTTACTCATCGCCGGGTCAGACGACGAAATCAGCCGTTTCTCATCGACCTTCACATCGACCACCACCTTCTGCTCATTGTCAGAGCCATCCAATCCTTCCATCCATCCAAGTTACGTTCCAATAATCCTCACTTTTAACCGGTCATCTTTCCACATATATAACCCACACATCCCCGAAACGTCAACTCATACATAACTTTTACTCTCTACTCATGGGTCAGAACGTTTCTAAGCACCTCAATCACCAACAGTCCAGCTCTGTCGCTGATGATCTAAACAACGCCCGAACAGACGCTTCCAATTCTACCGCCGCATCTCACCAGCGCACAATGACATCCCCAACTCCTCGTCGTTCGGCAATACGGAAAAGGATCCTCAGCCTAGTTAGGCTGTCTTCGCGCAGTAACAGCAGCAGTATAGCACCTGAAACTCGTCCAAAACGCAAGCCATGGCGCTGGTCAAAGCGCTGGTCTACTGTGCCTCCACCTCCATCCGATCTCACTGAATCTTCCGCATCGTCCACTGTGTCACCGGCAGAAAGTCCTAGTTCTTTTGCATCCACAGCACCTACTACGCCCATGCCGGAAAAGGAAGCTGTTGATTCCAAGAGTGCGATTGGCGCGGGCGCAGGCGCGGAGGGGATCGAGAGGACCGTGGAAGAGTTGCCGGCAATCCTGGAGCCGAGTGTACCAACGGAAAGTGATCAACATCGTTCATCTACGCCACTTCCTCCAACATCAATGGAGTCTTCCTTGGATTCACCAGAAGACGCCACACGGATCGATCCCGAAGTTGTGCAGAACATCAGTGCCTGGCTCAACGGCCCCGCAGATGTCGAAGAGGTAGTGGTCAACCAAGAGCAGCTCGATAACTCCGCCGTACACCAAGACACACCCCAACAGCCAGCTGTTGAGGCTCCCATTGCTTCGGGCTCGACGCCGGAGTCATCACCTGCTGTGGAAGGCGATCTTTCTAACGCTCCGCAGACACCTGGTCGTTCATTTCCTCCACCTGGTACGCTTGTTGTGGTACAGGGCGTCGTCCACACTACGGATGTCCCACCTCGCCTTCCTTCTAATGACGCTCAAGATGCTGCACGTCGTTCGTCATCGACTCCACCTAACCCTTCAGGGAGGCGGAACCGACTCTCTGCACTCCTGCACTCTCGCCCATCAAGCATGATTGCCCCACGACCTCCTTCTGCTGTCGATACTTCTTCCTTAGCACCCCCGGCATCCACGGCCAGTGACCCTGCAACACCATCCAGCCATAACCTACCTGGTTCGTCCAATGACTCACAGTCAAACTCAACATCCCCCCTGGAAAATACCGACGCCCCAGTTCAAGAAGGCTCTAACCCGCCAGCAGAGGCTGCCCCCCCAGCGGCAGAGGAACCGGGTACCATCTCATCCAGCAGCATCGATATCCTGGGAACACTACTAAGGTACTTGCTTCAAATGCTAACATCTCCTTATTAATCATTGTGTCTACTTACAGCGTCGCAGCAGCGGCCACTGCAGCCTCCCTGCTTACTGGCTCCTCAGAACCGATCATGTCATCTGGGCTTGCTCCCCCCGCATACAATCCCGATGGCACAGTCCCCAACCCACTCCCTGCTGACCCTTGGCTCTCACAGCCCACTTCTCCGACCCCCACTGCCGGCCTTGGCATGGGCATGAATCCAGACAATACACGTTCTGAGCGGCTGCGGAGCGCTTGGGGCAACATCCGCGAGCGCCTCGGTCTACGACCATCACCGGCCCCCGCATCGCCGCTGGGCAGCAACGGTGAACCAAATACGCCATCCATTCTGGCTGCAAATGATCCAAGAGAGGTGATGATGGCGCAGATGGCGAGAGCGTTCAATCTTGGATTTGGCATGGGTAGTGGCGATGGCATGGGTTCTTCTGAAAACGGAGGGGCCGAAGAGAATAGGGAGATTGCGATGCCTCCCGAAGGCAGCTTTGAGCGGTTCTTGATCGATTTACAAGCCGATTTGAGAGTGGCGTTGACAAGTCCTGGTGGGCTCAGCGGTGATGCAGGCAATATTCCTGAACAACAGCAGCAACAGCCCACTGCACCGACCGAAAACATCACGTCGACATCATCAAATGCATCTACTCACTCTCACACTAACTCGCCTCGTCAAGTGTTTACCGCTCCTATCGTTGACGATAACGATACCGAAGACGACGACATGCCCGAATCCGGTGCTGTCTCGGATTCTGAATCTGAAGCTGAATTTCTGGACGCCCACATGCCCTTACTCGAACCGGTAGATGCCTCAATGCTCGGCACGAATGCTGGTCCAGCACGGGCCGCACAGGCCCCTTTAGATAACGATAACAGTCGATCAGGTGAGGATGGTACAGAAGCAACGACATCAGAACGAGGAGCAGCTGGGCCTGCCGATGCATCTCCATCTAACACCCAACCCAGTGGTACCGCCCCGAGACGCATAAACTGGTGGAGATTGTATCGGTTCCCACCGATTACGGCACCTCGCACACACCATGCTACAGGCGTTACGACTGCCACACCATCATCATTTGACATGAACACTTTCTCTACAACCCCTGCTTCCTCGCTGAATTCCGATCCAGCATCTCCCCTTCCCGAAATGGACACTACGCTTGCTGAACTTCCTTTCGCCAATGCAGACGAAGCCGATGAACCACCGCCGCAGCGGCTCCATATGGTTGTTCCTGTCATTGTGGTAGGCCTACAGTCTGTGAATACCACCATCATGCAACAACACACAGGAGCAACTGATGACGGTGAGGGCTCTTCGGACGGCGAAGGGGAGGAGGAACTTGATGTAGAGGAAGGCAACTCTAGTAGCCGCCTTGGAGGGGAGCAGGGAAGAAATACTGCAGCAGGGCGTGGACGGCCGTGGCATACCCGCGCGGCAGATGCAATTCGCAACTTGCGCCCTGGAAGGAGGAACCGTGCGATGCCGGCGGCTGTGCTTCCAGGCAGGACATTCTTAATCTACGTCATTGGGGGTGGGTGTTCAGCTCTATATCTTTCATGCGTCTTTTATTGATCCGCATTTCGGTTTCTGTGTTCAGGTTATTACCCGCCTGACCATAGTATCGTGACTGGAGGACCAAGTAGCCTTGATTCTTTCGAAGCTTTATTGTGCGTTTATCTCCTTTTCACTTCTGATCTGACGCTTAACCGTTTCTTTCCAGGGAGCTCGCAGAACTCCTCGGCCAAGTGAAGCCGCCTACGGTATCCAAAGAGGATATCGAAAAATCAGGCCTTGAAGTTATCAAACCCTCACAAGTGGAGCAATACGAAAAGGAAAACAAAATTGCGTCAAATTGCACCGAACGGGTACGCCCCTGCCCTTCGCTGCCGGTGAAATGAAATGATCAACTAACCCCACGATTTGTAGTGTCTCATCTGTCTAGATGACTACCAACCAGAGGACGAGATCCGGCTGATGACATGTCGGCATGGATTCCACAAAGGCTGTGTTGACAAATGGCTGGAAACTGGTCGAAACAATTGCCCTGCATGTCGTTCTAAGGTGAGCATTATCGTCGACTGCATCCCATAACCTTTTGACTGAGCTATATTCACAGGGTGTATCTCTGGAAACACCCTTGTCCACACCAGCACTTTAACATGTAACAAATGACGACGACCTGCTCCGTTATTCGCTGCCGCTCCTTTTTCACTATTTAACTGTTTTCGTTTGTCCTTCCGTCGTACAAAGAATATCGCTCTTCCTTGTAGCCCTGAAACTGTCTAGTTTACTGCTCCGTGCCCATATGTAGTCTCAACATTGTTTAAAGCGTTTAGTGTGGACTGGGAATCAAATAATTACGAATGTCCACTCTATGCTAGTGCGGATTTTAGTGTTGTCCTTACATAATTATACTCTACTGGATCTGACATGTAACTAGCAAATAATTAATTATACTGCTGTAATTCCAGCTTCCTTGAGTTTTGCAAGAAGTTCATCCACGTTTGCGACCTTCCCGCCCCCAACGCGTTGCGGAGGTTCTGTCACCTTCAGGGTTTCCAACCGATGCGTCAGGTCCACTCCGAGTTGCGCAGGGGTCAGCTTTTCGATGGGCTTCTTCTTGGCTTTCATAATATTTGGGAGTGAAGCATAGCGTGGCTCTGTAGTAAAGGGTAAATAATCAGTACCACGCCCCGTACTTTTACAAACGGAAAATATCACCATTGAGGCTATGACGCAACCAGTCCGTTAGGTGTGCATTTCAACAAGGGTTGCATCGCTCACCGCAGATCAGTCGTCACCACCAAAGGCAACCGACACCGGATCTCCTCGCCGCCTCCATCAATCTCCCTGGTCACGACGGCCTCTTTCTTCTGCACGTCCACATCCACCTTGCTAGCAAACGTCGCCTGGCCCCAGCCGAGCAATCCTGCTAACATCTGCCCCGTCATACCCAGGTCATCATCTATAGACTGCTTTCCAAGAATGACAAGATCCACGCCACCCTCCTGCCGCTCGATGATAGCCTTCAGCGTTTTCGCGACGGCCAGAGGTTCGGGAGCAGGATCTTTCTCTGAAATTTCGACGTGAATGGTAGAGTCGGCCCCCATTGCGAGAGCTGTACGCAATGTCTCGCTGGACTTTGGAGGACCGATCGTGACAGCCTTGATCGATTGAACAGCATCCCTTAGGCGTTCCCTAAGTCTTACAGCCTCCTCGACCGCTGTAAGTTATAAGTGAGAATCTGTCAACGAAGGTCGAAACCCTGAGAACAGACCAATTTCATCAAATGGATTCTGTACAAACAACTTGAGTCACGAACATTAAACAGCGCGTAAAAATCGACTACGCACCATCGAATGCTTTACATTTAAATCGATACCAGTTTGCTGGGGATTAACACGGATCTTGACAGCATAGTCGACTGCACTACACGTTCAGATCTCAGAGAACGGATGACGGTAGTTGCTGAGTGAATACAGACCGTTTTACTGGTACCAGGATATTGAGCAACCTGGCAGCAGAAGGTCTCATCTTACTTAGAGGAACAGGTTAGTGTACCGGAACTCGCCGTGTCTTTCGGACTTCCACGCTCAGCCATCGATTCGTAAGTACTGAACGCTATTGACCCAGCAGATTCTTCGCAACACGTGACTTTCGGAAAATGCCGTTGCTGGAACTGATGCAGATTTTCGGCGAGCGTTTGCTTGAGCGTTGTAGCCTTCTTACATAATACAGTTTTCACATTGATACTGAGACTGTAGGAGACAGTCAGACTCCAAAGCATGGTAAAAGGTTTTCTCACAGACCACAACTTCAACGCACTATCATATTACTGCGCGACTGGCAAAACTTGTAAATTTGGTCATGTTTGTACTTTGATTTATTTCGCCATTCCTCGACAACCATGCCACATTTTGGCATGATTCTGTAGTCTTATGTTACTAACTGAGCTCTAGAGCTCCACACAGTAGTTTTATTTTTTAGTTCATCTGTGAAAATTAGGTTGACCCTTGCCAATTATGTGTGTGTGCAAACAATATCTCAAGAACTAGTGACTCACAACCTCAATTATTTGCAAGGGACATCCTCACCTAGATTACCCTTGACACTGTACCACTCTCAGCTTGTTTTTCTGACCATGATATATTGTTTGCACACACACTCACCTAGATTACCCTTGACACTGTACCACTCTCAGCTTGTTTTTCTGACCTTGAGATATTGTTTGCACACACACATAATTGGCAAGGGACAACCTAATTTTCACAGATGAACTAAAAAATAAAACTACTGTGTGGAGCTCTAGAGCTCAGTTAGTAATGTAAGACTACAGAATCATGCCAAAATGTGGCATGGTTGTCGTGTTGAGGTGCCGTTTATCACACCGTAAGCATACATGATCGCATCTTTTGATGCGTGTACTATTTTTAGCACATCCCTTTGATGCGCCGTCTCATAGACACCTTTGTGTCTCTTATCCCTTTTACTCTTTATGTAGCTGAACTCATTTATATATAGGGTAGGTAGTTATCTGAACACCTCAGTCGCTTGTACAGAGACTGAGGTGAGTATTCTAGACATTATGATATCATGGACCAATACTTACTGTACTTATAGCTATACTCTGATTATGCTAGGTACAGTTATTGTATTCACTAGTCACTTGTACAGAGACTGAGCTATACTCTGATTACGCTAGGTTGAATTTCTACAGGTTATGGGCCACTCCCATTGTTAGAAACAACGGTAGAAACTTCCTAGCCACTCGACACTATACGGTCTGATCATTTCAATCATCCATTACGTCTCAGATCACAGACTTCACTTTGAGCACATCTGGTCTTCTGGCAAGCATACCCCTTTGTTACTACATACTTTGTCGCCATTCTATCTGGCAACACTTTACCATCAAATATGATGACCAAATCGACTGCAGCCACATCCAAATCCACAATCCCATCTATCTCCCTCATTAAACTGTCTGTTCAGCACTCAGGGGAGAAGCTCGATAAACTGAAGTCCAATTACAAAGAATGGTGTGAAGAAATTACAATTGCTCTTTCTTTAAATGGGCTCTATGAGTACATCGTCAACAACGTCATTGAACCATCCTCGAATGAACCCTGTGCCCTTGCGAATTACAAAGCCAACTTGAGGCTTGCTTATGCATTTATAGCATCTAGTGTTGCTCCCTCTGAACAGCCATTCCTAGACATGGTAAAAGGACCTAGCGTCAACTGGGAGACACTCCAAGCATGCCACCAAAAAGAGGGACCAGTCTGCCAGGTCCAACTTCTACAACAGGCTCTTTCCATTCAATGCACAAAGGACACCCCCTCTCTGAAACTGTGGATAAGATTTGCGCCCTCATTGAATGCACCTTTGCCATGGGGGACATCAAACCTGATCTTCTTTGTTGTATCGCACTCCTCAACTCTCTCAGTGAACATTTTCCTCACGTGCATTCCATTATTTCTCAAGATATCATGGCCTCCACTGATGCATCACCATACACTTCCATGAAAATTCATCAGTTCCTGGAGAATGAGCAATCCCTTCTTGAGAACGATGTCTGCAATGATTTCCATCCCTCTGTTGCACTAACTGCTCATACCAAACTGACCAGACCATCAAATGGACTCATTTGTAGCAACTCTACTTGTGGGAAGTCAGGACACACCATCGAGTACTGCATCAAACCTGGTGGAGGGATGGCAGGGAAGACACTTACTGAGTCGATTGCAGCAGGGAGGGCAGCTTCTGATCAAAAGAAAAAACCTAGTCCCGCTACTTCAAAGATCCCCGTAACCATGAAAGACATAAATGGTTGTGCCTTCACAGTCATGGTCGATCATAACCCTTCCTCACCAGCGACCTCACCCCCTGACCTTGCGGGTATAGCATGTGACCCTGCCCCCACCTCTACAATTGATGAAATTGAATATGAGGGCTGGCTTGTGGTCGAGGAGGAGCCAAGAACCACCATTGACTGGACAAAGCACACTGCTCCAGTGGACAACAGCACCTTCACTGTTACACCCTTAAATCAGACCCAAGCACACCCATATCTCATTGACTGAATTACCCTTCCTCATTGACAGTGGTGCCACTGTTCACATATCCCCAGACCGTTCTGATTTCTGTTCTCTCTGCCCAATCACTTCCCGATCAATTAAGGGCATGGGAGGATCTTCAATCACTGTGATTGGCATGGGTGATGTCAAGCTATGGGTAGCTTGGGGCGCATCAATCATAACACACTTTATGTCCCTGAGTCAACAGTTTGGCTGGTATCTGTCAGTTCCCTTGCAGGAGACTTGAATGCCGTCACACATTTTGATGACTCATCTTGCTGGATAACTAACAAATCCACAGGCGTGTTGATAGCTTGTGGTTCCATGACCTCCAAGAAACTCTACTCACTCACCCTACACTCTGTGTCTGTTGAGCATGCATTAACAATTCACGGAACACCAAATCTGGAGACCTGGCACCATCACCTCAGCCATGCCAATTACCAATCCCTGTGTGATATGGCCAAGAAAGGTGCACTCACAGGTACACCATTGTCAGCCACTACACGGCCTCCCAAATGTGATGCCTGTCTTGTCAGAAAACAGATGAGAACACCAGTCCCAAAGAAACGAGAGAGGGTGAGGGACATAGGGCAACTAGGTGTCTAGAGAAGGTGTGGGTTGATTTATCAGGCCCACATGCAGTCAAGTCCCATACTGGTCATGAATATGTAATGGACATCGTCGATGATTTTACCTCATTCCCATGGTCTATACCCCTCAAACATAAAGATGATTCTTTTCCTGAGCTCAAGGCATGGGAGTTGGCACGAGAAAATGAAACTGGCTTGAAAGTAGGGACATACATTACCGACAATGGAGAGCTGAAGTCCAGTGAAATGCAGGCATGGCTTAAATCTCAAGGATCTGACCAATGCTTCACTGCTCCACACATCCACCCACATTGGACATGTTGAACAGATGCATCAAACGCTCATGGCAAAGGCATGAACAATGCGGCTGTATGCAGGACTGCCCCCTTTCCTTTGTGACGAATTTTATTTAACGGCTACACACCTGCATTCAAAAACTACAACCCGCTTGCTGCAAGGAATCACACCTTGGGAATTATGGTTCAGTCGAAAGCCAGACTATTCCTACATGTGAGAAATTGGATGTCGGGCTTTTGTCTTGATACCAAAGAAAGATAACCCAAAGATTTTTGAATGGTTGATTGAGTGTACACTGATTGGCTATGACCCAAACTTGAAAATGTACAGATGCTATGAGAGCGCTAGATGGAAAATACATAGCTCTTTCCATGTCCACTTCCTCAAGAGCCATGATAGACACATACACCCACCACAGAAGCCAACCCCACCCACGATGAAACTGCCAACCCCACATTCAACCCCATACTTGATGATGATGATTTTATCCCACCACCCAACCCTCCCGTTACCGATCATACTGCACTGCCTGCCCCCCAACCGGATCCCCCTCGCCAATCATCCCATGTACTGGTCCCAACTGAAAGGAATCCTAATGGGGGACCATCCTTCACATGTACAATGAAGGCAGTACAAGAATCTTGGGATAGCGCGACCCGCATAAAAGAGGCGCGTCAAGAGCAGAGGGCAGGTAGATGGACCATTAACACCTTAGATGAGCCCCTCCCCAATCATGATGTCATTACTAATCTACAACAGGCCTTTGAAAATCTCGATCTTGGTGATCAGGCACATGAACTTCTGGCTATGATCTCGGAGATGGACAATTTTGATCCAGAGTCACTTCAATTCAAAGATGAGCCAAAAACATGGGATGAAGCCAAGAACTCTGCAGATGCTGTACAATGGGCAGAGGGATATTGGGATGAGTTGAAATCACTAAAGGACATGGGTGTCTATAAATTGATACCACATTCCGAAGTTCCTCAGGAGAAGCATATCCGAAAAGGGAAACCCATTTTCTATATCATGCGGGATGAAACTGGGAAGGCTGTCAGGTGGAAAGTACATGTTGTTTTCAAGGGTTACAAGCAGATTTATGGCAAGGACTACACTAAGACCACCTCACTGACCGCGCACATGGAATCTTGGAGAATTCTATTACACATTGCAGCATCACTGGGATGGGACACCCAACAAATCAACATCAAAACTGCTTTCCTCTATGGCCTGCTACCAGATGATGAAGTACAATATATGCAACAACCGGTCAATTTTGAGGAACCATGGAAAGAGGACTGGGTGTGGCAACTTCAGCATGGACTATATGGCATGAAGCAAAGTGGGCATATCTGGAATCAAACACTCAATGCCCAAATGCTATCCTGGGGATTCACTCACCTGTCCTGTGAGTCTTGTATATATTACCGCAAGACTGATTCTGGGACCATAATTACTGCTGTTCACGTCGACGATTATCTGTCTATAGCCGACTCCAAAGACGAGAATGAGAGGTTCAAGAGTCAGATGTGAGAAGTCTGGACTAATTCCAAATTGGGCACCGCATGCTTCCTTATTGGGATTGCAGTCACTTGGGATAGAAGGGCGCGTATGGCACAGACCGCTCTTATCAACAAAGTTGTTGATCAATTTGGCCAGAGAGATGCACACCCAGTATCCGCCCCACTGGAACCTGGCTCCAAACTGTGCCGATTCGACTGCAACACCCTATCCTTCGATGAGCAGAGCCAACTTAACAAACTCCCATATCGTTCCCTAGTCAGTTGTCTACTATATTTGGCAATCAGAACCCATGCCGACATCTCCTATGCCATTCAACAACTCTCCCAATTTCTTGATTGCTACTCATTTGAACACTGGAAGGTAGCCATAAGACTGGTACGATATCTCAAGGGTACCAGAGACCTTCAGCTATATCATATCTCGGAGGCGACCCTTCTGTTAACCTTCACGCCTTTAGTGACTCCGACTGGGCAAACTGCCTCGACACCTGCCATAGTGTTGGGGGTTTTATATGCTCTCTAGGTTCTGGCGCTATCTCCTGGACGGCATGCAAACAGAAGGTCATTGCAACATCCTCATGCGAAGCTGAATATATGGCTGCATTTGAAATGGCAAAGGAATGTATTTGGATCTGAACATTACTCAATGCTATAGGCTACTCTCAGACTTCACCTACCATAATATCTTGCAATAACTCTGCGACAAAGAGCCTCTCTGAAGACCCACTCCTTCACTCACACATTAAACATATTGATATCAAATACCATTTCCTCAGAGACCGCGTACAGTCCAATGACCTATGGCTCACTTATGTTCACACTTGCGAAAATGTTGCTGACCTGTTCACTAAGGCCCTTGACGTAAAACAGTTCTTGTATCTCCGGGAACATCTTGGCCTTTGTTGATGTGAATCCATGTGAGGAGGAGTGTTGAGGTGCCATTTATTACACCATAAGTGTACATGATTGCATCTTTTGATGCATGTACTATTTTTAGCACATCCCTTTGATGCGCCATCTCATAGACACCTTTGTGTCTCTTATCCCTTTTACTCTTTATGTAGCTGAACTCACTTATATATAGGGTAGGTAGTTATCCAAACACCTCAGTCGCTTGTACAGAGACTGAGGTGAGTATTCTAGACATTATGATATCACAGACCAATACTTACTGTACTTATAGCTATACTCTGATTATGCTAGGTACAGTTATTGTATTCACTAGTCACTTGTACAGAGACTGAGCTATACTCTGATTATGCTAGGTTGAATTTCTACATGTCAAGGAATGGCTTGCAGAAGATCTCTCATTCAAAATAAATAAAAGTACAAACATGACCAAATTTACAAGTTTTGCCAGTCGCACAGTAATATGATAGTGCGTTGAAGTTGTGGTCTGTGAGAAAACCTTTTACCATGCTTTGGAGTCTGACTGTCTCCTACAGTCTCAGTATCAATGTGAAAACTGTATTATGTAAGAAGGCTACAACACTCAAGCAAACGCTCACCGAAAATCTGCATCAGTTCCAGCAATGGTATTTTCTGGAAGTCACGTGTTGCAAAGAATCTGCTAGGTCAATAGCATTCAGTATCGATTTGTCTTTCAAATTTCAGGCTTGGTGTTGCTGCACAGGTCGAACCTTATTATTAAATAATACTCCAAGTGACACTTCTGGACATGTGCCGCATACATCTATTGGCCTTCTGGTTTAGTTGCTGCTCAGTTCCATGCCCTTCAGACCAGAGTTAAGCAAGAGCCAGTGTTGTTACTGACCTGCCAAAACTCAAATGACTAACCCAGGTTATAATGGGTCAGGGTTGGTCAATTCAAATATAGAAATTTGGTGGGTCAGTAGGGTCAGTATTACTAGCAGTCAGCACCCAGTGGCCAATGACTGCAGTACCCATAGTCTTACTATATATGGAAGGAAGCCAGAGCTTCCAACACTCAAGGGAACCAAGAACTAGAAGGAACTTAGTATATTTTGGAGGAGGAAACTAAGATACAATACAAGTACTCAAAGTATAGACTATATATGTACTACTAGAATAACAGGTGATAACAGGTGTGGATGTAGATAAGGAATGCTGATGTACATAAGAGACACTCTCTGGGAAAAGATGCTCCCCGAGCCATGAGGGTCACGTGTAAGGATGTCCCTTATTTATGCTTATTTACTAAAGGCCTCATACTTCAGCCACACTCATCCTTACAACCTCTTATCATTACCATCATCATCATCCCATACTCTAGGGTTTCCTCAATAGATCTCTTCTGCTTGTTCTTTCCCTGTGTCTCTCCTTTAGTGAATCTCTACAAGATTACACTTTTTTTTGAACACCACATCAAGAGATTCCACTGGCAGCTCATCACTCCTGTTTCTCTTTTTTCATGCCCCACTCACTCATGCTCGCTTCCCATCTTTGATCATTGCTGTTGCTTACCCTGCAGATTCATTTTGAGTTTGATCTTTGATTGTTGCCATTGCCTGTCCTGCCAATTATGTGCAAGCAAGCGCATGCTGTTGCTGATGCTCTCACGAGTGCTCAGAGCCCACCGTATAGTCCCTTAACACTGCTGACACCAAGTGTTGGACATACCCTGCCTGAACCTAGTGACCCCCTTGTGACCTCATCATCTCATTGTATCCCTGAGCAAAGACCTGGCGAGACAGTGAAAAACACCACACATACAACCACTGCCTTTGAAGACGACACTGATTCTGATTTGTCCTCATCCCATTTATACACCACCTACATGATACCCATTCATAAAATGTCTTCAAACACCCCTGCCAATGTTGTCAATCTGGAGCCAAAATACATCCCACTCTTGACACCTGGAGAGATCTCACTGTTGGTCATGCGCCAATGGGAGATGGCATGTGAGGACTTCTTCTCTGCGAACAAGAAACTTGAGGAGGTTGATTGTGTATCTGCAATCTTACCAGGGTTAAGGACATGTGGGCTTGCAACTGGGTAGCGACACATTGTCAGACCCTCACCACCCTTGCATTCATGGAGTTCATGAAGGAGTTTCATAAGGAATTCCTCCCAGGTGGATGGGATTACAAGCTGCACACTTGTATCTGTAACTCTCACCTCAAAGTATCAGACTCTTTCTCAAAGTGGGTAAATGACATTCACCACTCCAACACCATTCTGTGAGGAACTGCTTACCACTTTTCTGATGTTGCTCTCTGCATCCAGCTGGAGACACTTCTTGACAACAACCTTTGTATCCATTCCAAGAACCACAATGTTAAAGCTGTTGTTGACACCGCTATGAACAATGCTGGAGAAAAGACCACAGAAGCTTGCCTTGCATCTTGGATCACTGAACTTCATAAACTGGCTGAAGAATGTGTGCATGACACGAAATGTTACCTTGAAGCAGCTGAGGATTTACAATGGGCATCAAAGCGTCAGGTGCTGAGCAGCAACTCACAGCTTCAGAACGTCACCTTGACATCAAAGCCTCATGCATCCACCTCCTCATCAACTGCTTCTTTGTCCACTCGTGCCAAGCCACCATGTCTCACAGAAAATGAGTGTTTGCTCTTGTTCAAACATCAAGGCTGTTTAAAATGCCATTGAGGATATCAGAACCACTGTGCACCTGATTGTCCCAATGATTTCCTGGATGGCCACAATTACAAGGAACTTTCAGAGGAGCTTCTTTTTGGTCACAAGCAAGCTAACACCAGCTCAAGTGAAAGTAAACCTGTAGGAACAATGGCTCATCAATCGTCAGGGCCATCATGCCCTCTGCAGTCCTTGGTTCTGGCTCAGAAACTGAGGAAGATGTGAGTGCACTGCTTACTGTGCCTCATCTCTGTTGGACATGCTCAGTAATAGGCCTCAGCACTGATGATCCTATTACAGTGAACAGCATGCTCGATTGTGGGGTGCACATCATTCTCATCAACCCTGTGTTGGCCAATCAATTGGGTTTACATCATTATTGTTTGCACAACCCCTTGCCCATTTCCATTGCACTTAATAATTCTTCATCATCAGATAGTCACTTGCACAAGTATGTTAAATTTGCCCCTTATGCACCTGGATGCACCTGGATCTCTCAGACTGTTAAAGCCATCATTACGCCCAGTTTATGTGTCCCTTTATTACTTGGGCTGCCATTCCTTTCTGTAAATCACATTGTTGCAGACTTTGAAACTCATACCGCTATAGACAAAGAAAAGGACTATGACTTAATGCACCCCCCTCCTTGAAGACCTAATAGGAAAAAAAGTACTAGATACAAAGCAGGAAAAGTGTGCCATACAAGAAACAAAAGAGAAGGTGAGGGCAATGCTACCTGACCTTGTGAAGGTCTGCAAACAATGTCTGAAAGATGGCAAGCATGTACCTGAACCTGTCAAACTGTTACATATTGCTGGAATGATAAAGGATTGCATTTAGATTCTGGAAATTTCAAGATGCCTGGAAAACACTGATTCAGGAGCATCTCGAGAGCAGTCATATTCGACCATCTTCTTCATCACATGCCTCCCCTGCTTTCATCATCCCAAAATCAGACCCTACTGTTCTGCCATGATGGGTTAATGATTCCTGACAACTAAATAAGAATACTGTCTCTGACTCGCATCCCATTCCTCGGATCAATGATATTCTGAATGATTGTGCAAAAGGCAAGATTTGGGGTACCATTGATATGACTAACGGTTTCTTCCAGACATGCATGCACCCAGCAGACATCCCCCTTACTGCAGTGTCAACACCATTTGGTCTTTTTGAGTGGACCATAATGTCCATGGGTCTCAAAAATGCACCTGCAATCCATCAGCGCTGAGTCACAGCCACATTATGACCTTGGATTGGGAAGATCTGTCACATACATCTTGATGATATCATTGGCTGAACTAGTGTTTGAAAGTCCAGTTCATCAAACTGGAAAAAAACTGAAACTGGACTGAACCAAACTGCAGTTCAGTCTTTTTGTGGTTGCAGTTGCCCTCATTCTGCAAGCCAATTGGTTGTGGTTGCCTTGAATGTAATATTTATTTAAAACTGATTAAAACTGGTTCTAACCAGCTCTAACTGACCTTTAACCTACATACTATACTTGTGTAAGTAGATGTAATTTAATTATAATTAAATGTAATAATAACAAAACTAAAATTAAAGTGGGGTGTGCCCAAGAAAAAGAAACACTGAAAACAAGGGTTTATATACCCTGAAACTGGGCACAGACCATTTAGTCATGTTTGTGCACCCAAACAAAAAAGTGGTGCCACTTGGTTCACCATTCCCATGCCTGCCAAACACATGCCACATCAACATCGACCACCACCACCTTTCAACCACGCTCCCCTCTGCCTCCTTCCACCACCACTTGTCAACATGGGCCACTACTCCCACATCCTGCACATCAGACAACACCCCAAAACGCTGCCAACAAACCACATGGGGCCCAAATGACGTCATTTGGGCCCCAGGTAATGTTTTTTTAATGTTTTTTTTTAAACTAGCTAATATTTTCTTTTCATTTTTAGGTTCTAACTATGTTATACCTACAACGCAGCACCAAGATGGTACCTACGCCCACCCACTTCACCCACTGCTGCGAGCCTCTGCTCACAGGGTGGTGAGGGGTTGTGTTCCAATGCCAACAATCACCAAAATGACAGGTGACATGACCCAGATGAGCAACACCAAATGAACGTGCCTGTGAGCCACTGCTTGTAGGGCATTGTTGGAGTTGCTGATGGCAATGATGAGGGACATCGTGATCAAATGCAAAGCGGGCCCAAATGATGACCACGTTGTTTGGGCTACTGGTATGTTTTTCTTTATATTTGTTCAACTAACTAGTATTCATTTTCATTTTTAGTACCACCCTGACACAGCACCAACCCCAACAACAACAACAATGACTGCCATGTCACCACCCCATCACCAAAGCCCACCACCACCACCAACAATGATGATGCCAATGTGGCACTGCTGCCACGTCATCAACCCTTACTGTCAATGCCAACAGCGACATGGCCCCAATGCCCACTGCCAACTAACGACCACTTTTTTATTTATTACTATCTACTTGCCTGCTCACAGGCCCCTGCCTGTGAGGGGCTTTTATTCTAGTATTATTAAGTATATATCATGTATATAATGTCAACCCGAGTCCGTCTGTGAGAAACTGGCTACAACCGGTGGTTGAACCGGACAGGACTGCAACAAACTGGTTTTGTGCAGTTCAGTCCAGTTTTGTTTACTTATTAAATGTCATTGAACTGGTTGCGGTTCTGGTTCCATTCCAAAATGGAAAAAAACTGGACCGAGCTGGACCTTCAAACACTAGGCTGAACATTGTGCAAATGTTCAGACAATTCTGAAAGCACTCAAAGATTCAGGATTATATTGCAATCTGAAAAAAAACACACCCGTTCTTGACAGAGGTTGATTTCCTTGGACACCACATCTCTGCTTGGGGTATCAAAGCAGATTCAAAGAAAACTGAACATATCATAAACTGGCCCCAACCTCAAAATGCCAAGGAAGTTTGTCAATTCTGTGGACTGGTGCATTACATTGCACATTTTCTACCTCACATCACTGACCACACCCATATCCTTTCAGAGCTGATGACAAAGGAATGTAACAAGAATTTTCCACCTTGGACAGATGTCCACCAACTCGCATTTGATGAAATCAAGAAGGTCATCATTGGTCGAGATTGCCTTATGACTATTGATTTTGACCTTATGCTGGAGTACAAGATTTTTGTCACCACTGATACAAGTGACTATCAATCAGGAGCCATTCTTTCATTTGGGAAGGACTGGGAGATGGCCCATCCCATTGCATTTGACTCTATGACTTTCAAAAGTGCCAAACTCAACTACCCTGTCCATGAGAAAGAAATGCTGGCAATCATCTGGGCACTTCAGAAATGGTGGTCAGATCTTATAGGTGTACCTTTTTTTATTTACACTGATCACAAAACTCTTGAGAATTTTGACACCCAGTGGGAGCTCAGCCATTGTCAGGTGCAGTGGATGGAATTTATGTCACAATACAACTGCAAGATCATCTATGTGAAGGGAGAGGATAATTGTGCCGCCAATGCATTATCCAGAACTTCATTTGCTGCAGAGGCATCAGCTTCAGAACCGTACCCACCTGACAATTCAGATCCCATCATGCTCATCTACAGTGTAAGGGGACTAGGGGGTGCCCCATGTGTTTCTCCTATTTTTACATTTGTCCTATATTTTTCCTCACTTCATTTCCTCCCATTCTTCATTTTCTATGATTTTTCCTTAGTGTTTAAAGGTCTGGTTCAGTCCAGTTTTTCAACCTCCAAGAGGGACAACCAGGACTGCAACCGGTCCAAACCATCACCCAAAATAGAAGGACTGCAACCGAACCAACTAGGACTGGTCCTAGTCAGTTCAGTTGCCTCAAAAAAACCAGTTGGCACTAGTTTTTCCAGCCAATTTTGTCCCTAACTAAATTTACTGTATATTAAATAAAACTAATTACATTACACCCTGTGAGCAGGTGCTTGCAGCAGTGACAATAGAACTAAAATAAAGTAAAATAAGAAAGAAAGAAAAAGGCCCTATCATCTTGCGTTTGTAGCGAGAGTGGGGTCAGTTCATTGGTGCCATGTCCTGCTGTTTGTCATTGTCATCCCTGCATCATCATCCCCACTTTTCATTCTTTGCCCCCCTGTTTGTTGTTCCTGACTGTCGGTTGTTGGCGTTGGCATTTGCTGGTGTTGGCATTGATGTTTGTTGGTGTTGGTGTTTGTTGGTGTTGGCATATTGGCATTGTTGTTGCATTGTTCATTGTCCTGGCTTCCATCATCATCAGCACCACCATCTCCCCCTACGAGCAGGGGCTCACAGGTGGGGTGGTGGCACTGTGTGACGTGGCAACCATGCATCGTTGTCTAGACATGGGTTGAGGGTGTGGGTGGGTGGGAGATGTTGTTATGAACAAGCAAAAACCTAGAAAGAAGAAAGAATAGTTAGTTGATTAGTACAAGTAAGAAATCAATCATAAAAACATACCATTATGGCCCAAATGACACTGGTTGTCGTTTGGGCCATGGGCAGCACTGCATTGTCGTTGGAACTGGCTGAGGTTGGCATTGGTGCTGCACTGTGAGGGTACTGGCAGGGCTGAGTGATTGTGTGATGTTTGCAAAAAGGTAAGAAACTAAAAAGAAAAGATATTAGTTAGTAAAAAAATAAGAAACCAATAATAAAAAACATATGTATCCAAATGACAAGCTAGTCGTCATTTGGGTCCACTCCCCAGTTGTTCTGTTGTAGCTGGTGTGTGTGTTGTTGGTGGCAAGAGGTGGTGGAGAGGAAGCAGCATTGTATTGGTGGTCATGAGAATTGTTTGGCAAGTGGTGCCACTTTCTTTTTTTGGAGCACAAGCACAACCAAATGGTCTGTGTGCAGCCATGAGCTTGTCCCATTCCCCATTCCTTTACTTAGCAGTTTGTACAAATAGTTTAAATGTATATATTAGTTGTATTTTTATAGTAAATTATATAGTTTTACATGGGTATATACCACTGTCAGAAGACCAGTTCAACCGATTGCGACCAGTTTTTGGGCAGTTTTTAAATATTTTTAAATTGAGGCAACTGGCAACCCAACTGATGCTAAACCTGGGCAACTGCAACTGATGGTCCAGTTGCAATCAGTTGGGTTCGGTTGGGTTGTGGTCATCTTTTTGGTCCACTTAAAACACTATGTTTCCTTATTTTATTACTAATTTCCCTTTCTATCACATTTGAGCATGTTGACAGTTTTATATTTAGAGGTGGAGTACCTTTTCCAACATCTACCCCTTGGTATGATGTCATTCGGCAGCCTTGATCTGCCTATCTCCACCTTTTCTATTTTTAGGCTATTATTTGATTTTTGCAATCTTCACATATACTGGGCATTGGCAAAGGGGTCCTTAGAGTTTTCTCTTCAAATTTCCCTTTGCTAGGTGCACCTCCACTCCCTGTAATATGTACCATAATTTGAACTTCAGATTTCCCTTTGCTAGTCCACTAATTAAGTGGCCTCTAAGGTTGCCCTATAGTAGAAAACTCTCCTAAGGCTCAGAATTGCGAACACACTGCCAAAATAGGCAGGTACAGAGTAGGTGATGCCTCCCAGAGCTCAAACAACTCCCTACACACTGTTCCAGACTTCCCTGCCTTAAGTAGTGTTGCCTTGACCAACTTTTGGCATTTTTGTATATTGAGAATAGCTTGATACCATGCCGCTTAGTGTTGAGAGAGGACCCATCGACTTTTGGGGTCTTGCATCCATGTAAACATTTTGAGAATTTTATAAAATTTATTGGAATTGATACTGCCCTTGACTTATTTTTATCTGGTTGACTTGAATGAGTCAAGGGCAATATCAATTCCAATAAAATTTATGAAATTCTCAAAATATTTACATGGATGCAAGACCCCAAAAGTCGATAGGTCCTCTCTCAACACTAAGCAGTCTGGGCATATGGCATCAAGCTATTCTCAATATACAAAAATGCCAAAAGTCAGTCAAGACAACACTAGCCTTAAGTAATTGTTCATTTTTGCCTAACGCACCACCTAGTGCCATGGATGCATCAGAGTGCCTCGACGCGCTTGAAAGTGACATTACTGGAATATGCATGCATATCAATTCACTTAAATGTACAATCGAAAACTTTGTCAGAACCCTTCAGACTAGCTCCACAACCAATATTCCCCCCATTATGACTCCAAGCACACCCAATAATGACACACTGCCTAATGCACCCACTAAGGAGCATGCCCAGATCAAACTGTCCCCCCTCCTGCTGAATTTAATGGCATGCATGCATTCCTTAATTCCTGTGAGTTGTACGTTAGTCTCCAGTCGCATCAATTCATTGATGATGCTGCAAAAATTTATCGGGCCTTCACATACATGAAATCTGAACATCCCTATCTCTACATGGACTGTATTCTGTGCCAAACTAAAGAGCTTGGTTCTCTACCTTTCTCCACTTGGGGTGACTTTTGAGCAGAGTTTGTATGCCACTTTTGTCTCCTCAACGAGTGCCACCAAGCAGTGAGATGGCTTGAGTCATTCTGTGACCATCAGGCACATTGATCTGTGGACGATTATGTTGACGAGTTTAAGGATTTGGTGGACATGTGTCAAGGCTGATTTCCCTGACCAGATTTCTGATCGTTTTCTGCCACCCTTCCCAGCCACCTTGCATCACAGCCCACCTCCTATCAGCAACACTGCCTAGAGATGAAATTCTCTTATTTCCAATTCAATGAAACAGTTTCAGGATATTTGCCTTGGAGGCCAGTTTGCAATTATCACAGCCTTGGAAACTCCAATCGCCTCTGGACTTTAGTATTTAAGCTAGCTACTTTCGTCTTGTATTAGCCAGTTTGTAAATCGCAAGTCACCCACTTAATTCCAACCCAGTTATACTCCAAGTAATCTCTTAAGTCTATCTCAAACTTTAGCTCATCCTCTCCAGAAATTCTCTGGACCTCTGATCTTCCTCTTTACCCTTGTCTTGAAATTAGGACACTTGATGAGGAGAAGGGTGCAACTTCTTATAAGTTGAAGCCAAGTCCTTTCTGTCCCCACACTTGGTATGGCACATCAAGTGAACCTTGCCCCAGAATCCCATTGGGTTCCCTGCCTTGCTCAATCCATCCTTATCGACTTCTATCGTCCAGGTATGACTGAAAATCCGACAACTTCCTTCCTCCAGCTCAGAACTTAACAGTATTGACAAACTCGCACTTCTCTCATCAAACCCATCCCATCTTCTATTTTCCAAAACCCTTCCTATGACTCCCACTGAATCACAGACTCAATGAACTACAAGAAACTCTGAGGTCTTTACTGTGCCCCATGTATTCCGAGCCAGTCCACACAGAATTTGGTGGACTCCGCACGGACTGGCATTCACTCATTTGGCTCAAATGTTCTGTATAGCAGTTGCTCGGACTCCGCATGGACTTTCGTGGAGTCCGAGCTGTTTTTGCACCTTTACTCGGAGTGCGCACGGACTTTGTCCAAGCAACATCAATTTACTCGGACTCGGATGGATACATGTCCGAGTCGTCTGAGTTGAGTCCATGGATGCATAGCAGAGGCTATGGAAAAATTATGTAGTAAAGGAGAATCGAACTCCAAGCCTTATCACCAAGCATAAATAGCAGCAATTAACCACTACACCACAGAGCCATTGTCAAACAAGCAAACAATTGCATTATGTCACCATAGAACCATGAGAACGTATAGCCATGATCAACATCAACCTCAGCTGCAACCACATCACCACGACATCAACACAACCCCAAAGCCTCAAGATCAAACAATTAACATGTTCAATACTCGCTCAACCATCTCCACCACCCGTAGCGGCCACAAATGGGACAATCCGTGCAGCGGCAAATGCGTCACATCATCGGCTGATGCGGGGGCTGCCAAAGCAAAAAAAAAGATCGCCAGTAGTGACAACAAAACAGATGTGCTGAAGGGGAGGAAAGGGAAGAAGAAAGGGGAGGAGAAGAGGAAAAGCAGAGGAAAGGAGGAGAAGGAGAAGGAGAAGGAGAAGGGAGGACAGGGGAAGAGGGGTACAAAGGCGAGGTAAGCCGCCCACTCCATCTCCAGCCTCTCCCCTTACCCTTTCCCCCCCTTTTTTCACAGGAAAACTTCGATGATGCAAGCACAGGAGGATGCGGCTGCCGCTCTCCTGTCTCGTGTCACCAGGTATGTTTTCTCTTTTTTTCTCATCTTTTTTCTTGTTTTACTCACTTCTTTTCTATCTGTCTCGTGCAACCAGGTATGTTTTATCTTTTTTTCTTCTTTTTTTTCTTGTTTTATTCATTTCTTTTCTATCCATCTCGCATCACTAGGTATGTTTCTCTTTTTTTTTCTTCTTCTTTTTTCTTGTTTTATTCACTTCTTTTCTATATTACTAGGAGTGCTGCTGTGCTAGAGGCAAGCGGCATCACTATAGCTCCCCCTGAGCATACCAAGGTGACATCCTCCACCCCCACAGCTCTACCCTCTCTCCCGAAGCCGACCTGTCTCCACTGTGCCGACGTGGCAATGGTGGCCTCAGCATCCAGCAAAAACGTGGCCAGGAAATCCACAGAGGAGACCGACAGCTCCCAAAGCGACAGCGACAACAACTCCCAAAGCGACAGCGATGACAGCTCCCCAAGTGACAGCGATGAGAGCAGCGAGGGCAACATGAAGAGAAACCAGGACCAGGACGACAGCCATAGCAGCAGCAATGACAGCACCTCGGGGACTGGCAACGGCGGGAGTGACAACAGCGAGGACGAGGACGAGGACGACGATAATGATGACAGTGAGAACAGGGATGAGGAGAAGGATGGCAAGGACAAGGGCAACGATGGCAAGGGTGAGGACAACAACAACGAGGGCGAGGACAACAATGAGGGCAAGGGTGAGGGCACAGGCAACGATGACGACACTACCAGGGCCCCCAATGCTGCGACGGTGGCGATCTCTACAAATGAAGACACCAACAACCATGGCCCCACCTTCGCCACCGCCTCTACCACCATGGCGGCAACCTCTACAATTGAGGATGCCAACAATGGACCCCCCCTCACCCTTGCCACCTCTACCATTGCGGTGGTGGCCTCTACAAATAAGGACACTAATGATGGCAGCCCCACCCTCCCTGCCATGCCTACTGCCATTCCCACTACCCCCACCATTAACGAGGGGATTGAACCTACCGCTACTGATAACAAAACTGCCACCACCACCCTTCCAGGAAACCAAGGTGCACCAACTGCTGCAACCGCCCCTGATGCTCACACTGACATCGTCATGGCCAGTCCACCTGGCACCCCCTCGTGCCATGAACTTCAGGGTGCCTCTCACATAACAGGGGGAATTCTACGTGGGCATGCCCAAGGTAATGTGTACAACATTGCTGATCGTATTGAATATGAGGGGGATATTTCCCCAACTACTGGTGAATTCTTCTTTATTAATATCATCATACCCAAGTATAATAACCTAGAATAATAGGGAAAGTTTTTGTGTTCCAGTCACATGGTAACCCTGATACTTCTGAGCCATACATGACCCTTAGCCATCATGTAACACCAACCTTGGGGCCAGTTTTAAAGAAACTTGGCATTCAATATTCTCCTGTTTCCAGTAAGTCATTAATTAAAATAAATATTTGGTGGATAAATTTATTTTGGGATTTTTAGAGAAAAATCAGTGGATTTTTGTCTATGAGGATAATTTTTGGGCTGTTAAAGGACGATACAACACAGCAGTGGCGGATAATGATAGTGCTGAGTGGAAAGTTATCAATAATCAATTTTGTTTGAGGTTACTGATTGTGAGATTTTATTCTTGATTTGAAAATCTTCTTCTCACCATTAAATTAGACTGACAATGAACCAATTTCTTCAGCATCTCAGGGTCCTTTGTCTGCATCAACCTCAGAACCCCCTCCATATGTTGGACGTATGGCCCCCACAGTCGACATGTTCAAGTCGCAGCTTATTCGCATCCTTGATATTCCCTCCAAGAGTCCAACCTGATAGGTACTGGTGATGTGTCACTCAAGATTGCATATCAAAAGTACAAGGCATTTCTTGTTGCCAGTCATACTGTTAATGACATGGTGGTGAATGGGACTTGGGAAATCAAGCGACCAACGAAAACTGACCTCATTGAAATTTTCGTCTCCAAATCATATTTCCATTCTCACTATCGTCGATATTTCACAAAGGTAGCTGCTTATCCACAGATGGTGGCGTGGTTGGAGGGGGAGACTGATGAGGAAGACATTGGCATTTGGGGGTTCAAGAAGATTTCATATACCTTCACTGATTTGAATACTTGGCGGTTGAATGGTGGGCCCTTGGAGTTTGAGGATGAGGATGAGGATGGGAAATTGGTGAAAAAGAAGAAAAAGGGGAAGGGAAAAGCAAAAGAGATGGAAAAAGAGAAAGGAAAGGAAAAGAGGAAGGAAAAGAAGATGGAAAAGGAAAAGGAAATGGGAAAGGGGAAGGGGAAGGAAAGGGTGCATAAAAAAAAGAATACCAGCAAAAAGGCCCAGTAAGTAGGGATGATAAACCAAAATGATCAATAATTATATGATCTCTTTGCAGTACTTGGATAGTATCAACTTGGATTATAAGCCACATCCTGGCTCTGGTTTCCAAAATCCTTGTATTGGCCATAAATCTTGTACCCTGGCACATCTGGACTTGGGTGGTTTTGTCAGCATTTATTCCTATTGCCTCTGCAATGCCAGCAGGAGAGGATCCTTTCCCAAATATCACATTCAAAGTCTTCAGTCAATTTATCAGCCAACACTTCAGCTCTAAAACATCACTATCAGCAGTGCTTGTCCTATTGTTTTCATTGACTGAAAATCCTGAGTTGTTGAATCTCCATGCCCAGCAGCAATACATTCAATGTGAAGGAGAAAATCGTGTCATGGCATCAGGTTGGATCAAGGGTCTTGCATGGGCAATCAAAGAAAATATGGATAACAATCAGCAAAGGCCTTTGAAGATGAAGGAGGTTGACAAAAACATGGATGCTGAACAAGAAATTACTGCACTCAGCCTCAAGCTTGATGCAGCTGCAAAACTTTTGAATTTGCATCCATACAATGCACATGGACATCTGCGAAAGAAACTACAACCCATATCCCATAAATTGATCCAGCCAGTACATGTTCTTTGTCCCAACTCAATGGAATGTGAAACAGCAAATTGCAATTCAAGGGCACTACACCAGGCCATCCGAACATGGGATATTCCTAGAGTCACACTGATCAAGAATTCAGTAATACATGAAAATGTTTTTGTTTTGACTGGGGAATGCTTAACCTGCAAGACCAAATATTCAGCAGACCATGAACAGGCAATTGAAGTTGGGGAGGCACATCAATATAGCAGGGTTTATCTGAATTCTGCCCGATACCTCAAGATAGGTCAGAGTGTATGGGTGGACCAGGCATTTTCTCATGGTGTCTTGAATGGCATCTACAATTTCCATGCATCAGCTTCAGCATATGCAGAATATTGGAATAACAGCTTTAAAAAGCATCAAACTGTCAATTTCAATGGGGTGACACGCCACCAGGTCTGGCAAGCATTTGTTCAGGAGTCTATTCGGACAGTTGCTTCTCCATATGGAACTGATCTCACACTTCGTGATGGCTTAGCAATTGATGAAGTGACCAGGGAGGCATTCTTATCTCTGGGACAAGATGGAATTATTCTGGCAGCCAAAGAACACCACTGCTCAGATTGCACTCATCCATACAGATGAACATCTGATCTTACTGCCATCAGTGATCCAACTGCAACTCTTGAAAGCAATAATATACCTGTATCACAGAGTGCAGGTGATAATTTGCAACAGGGTTCATCAGCTGGACAAAAAATGGAAGTGGAGGATTCAACTGCTCGAGATGTGACAATGGCTGTTGTTGATGGAATTGTCTTTGGACCCCCGGTATGGAACATCTACTGGCAAATACAAATTGATCACTTATAATATTTTTTTGATAATTAGCATTGTGCATATGATGACTGCACTGCAGAGTTGGCAAATGCAAGAGGTGGGGTTTTTTGTGCTCTGCATGAACAACAACATGGGGCCACATGCCATGTTCGAGGATGTGAAAACCAGAAAGTTCATGGGACAAATGCATGTCAAGATCATGAGGAAATGTGGAAGAGATATCTCAGTAACCATTCTCGCAAACAGCTGTCTGGCTTTCGAAGGATGCTGCATAGGCCTGGTGAAAATCTACCATGGCAACCTGCTCAAGACTCAATTGGACAACCTCATGACCAACCAGCACCTGATGTGCAGTATGCAACCTACTTCATGCCACGCCGCTTTTACTGTGTTGAAACAATATGTGCACCATGTGGAGTTGTCATTGCTTGGGCAAAACTTGCGAAATTGGAATCACCCACTGATATTATGCACTTTTTGGAGACAGTATATCCAACAGAAGAATCACGCCCTGATTATATATGCATTGACAAAGCCTGTGTGGTGCTGAGCCATAGTATTGCTGATGGTAGCTGGGAATCATGGGCTAAAACAAGCCGATTTATTGTCGACTCCTATCATTACACCAACCATCAAACAAGTGATTATTTGTGCAGGAAGTGGTGCAATCCAGCTCCTTTGGATGGCTCAGCTCCAAATTTGGTCATTCTGGACTACAATAATGAAGGGCAGCCATACTACAAATGTGCATTCAATACACAGGCATGTGAACAACTCAATGCATGGCTTGGTGGGTTTGAATCAATATTGAGAAAGATGACAGTGGGGAATTTCAATTGGTTTTTGCATACAATGTTGTTTTACCATACCCAGATGGTTCTTGAAAGGAAACAACAGAAGGTTAGTGACAGTGGTGATGATAGTGATGGAGATAATGATAGTGAGCAGGAGTAGTACAAATCTCTATTACTTATAGTGTATCACTGGTTTATTCTTTACATATGTCTATGATAGTCATGTTTCACTGATGTTAACTTGTACTAGCTCAGACTTCACACAGACTAGCTCGGACTCCACACGGACTACCTCGGACTCCATTCAGATTAGTGTAACAGTCCATTTGGGTGGGTTTCTACTCAGACTAGTGTGGACTCTGCATGGACTAGGTCAGACTCCACATGCATAAGGGTGGGAATTTCCATTTTAGTCACCAGGTGGTTGGACTCCGCATGGACTAGCTCGGACTCTGCACAGTCTGCGTGGAGTCCACTAGGACATGTGGGGCACTGTAAATTACTGGAAACTCCTGCCATGCTGGTGCAGTACCAGGTTTATCAGCAATCCACCGATCTACACTTCCTTCTCCTAGGCACACTTTGACCTCATGTCTCAGCCTCTGGAGACCCCTCAGAATATGACTCCACTTGAGTATGTAGAGTATGTTGGGCAAACTAACCCCTTTGACGAGGAAGGTCCAGGTAAAGAGGATGGACTTCCCAGTGGACCTGATGGCCCTGGAGATGACCCTGATCCTGATGACCCTACTGATCCTCTACCTCCTGATGGTGGAAATCCTGACCCAGGAGATAGGTTCCTCAATGCTCTCTTTGACCTCTCAGATAGTCTCTGAGCCCTCTGGCAGAGTCAAGCACCCAAAACTGAGAAAATCAAAGTTCGTGATCGTGACACTTTCAATGGGGTCAATCCCCAGAAACTTCAGGACTTCCTAGTCCATGCAACCTTCACTTTTGTGATCGTCCTCAAGTTTTTGCTTCTGATGAAAAGAAGATCCTATTCATCCTTTCCTACCTCAAAGGGTCAGCCCTTAGCTGGTTCAAACCTGGGCTCAATGACCCAACAAATTCCGCTCATTGGATGTGGAACTACGAGGTATTCCTTAGTGAGTTGGAAGGTAATTTTGGTCCTCATGACCCTGTTGGGGATGCAGAGAAAGCCCTTTCAGAACTCACCATGAAGAAAGGTGGATGAATAGTGAAGTATAATGTGGACTTCTGGGAACTAGCATCCCGGGTCAACTGGAATGAGGCCACTCTTCATGACTGGTACTTCTGAGGTCTTCCACTCCACCTTCACATAGAACTATTGTGGGGGGGATGACCTGAACCTTAGCATCTCTACATCTTAAAGCTCAGGATGCTGACAACATCTATTGGATGCAGGAAGAAGAAACTCACTTAGAAGCAAAGACCCCCAGAAATCCTGCTCACCCTGGAAAAAAGGAATCTAAAGGTTCTCCTAGCCCCAATTCCAACTCTAACACTCAGTCCAAACCTCAGTCCTCATCCAGCTCTAATCACACAAACCAATCCTCATCCAGCAGCTCCTCTGGGTTGAAGGATAACTTCCAGAGGGACAAGCCAAAGAATTTGATTTCTGACAAGTTGGGGAAAGATGGTAAACTAACCGGAGATGAGCATGAATGCTGCATGAAAGAGGGACTTTGCCTCTACTGCAGTGAGAAAGGACATGGAGCCAGAAATTGTCTGAAGTCCAAAGTGGCCAAAGCTCATGCTACAGCAGTCACTGAGTCCAAGCCAGACTCTGTGGACCCAAAAAAAATAGTCTGCAACCCTTGGGAACACGCCATTGGGACTGAGGGTTGCATTGACTATTCCCAGTTGGCTGCTTACATATGTCTCAATGTGTCTGCTCTTTCTGATCCTGAATCCCTTACCATCCTGCTATTCTTTTTCAAGCATTCCCTAAAAATCTGAACTCTTATCAACTCTGGTTCCTCACATTGTTTCCTAGATTTCTCGTTTGTGCGGGACAACCAACTTAGTACCAAAATCATTTCTCTGGTCAGACTCCGACTATTTGATGGAACCTGCAACTCCACCATAGCCCAGGTCATGAAACTTCTGGCCACTTTTCTGTCTGGTGAAGTGTTCAATCTGACATCTCATGTAACCTCACTGGACTCTTCCTGTTCTGCAGTTCTTGGTCATAACTGGCTGAAGCAATACAATCCATTGATTGACTGGTCTTCAGGCCAAATAAATTTCTGCTCTGCAGCTCAAAGAGGTCCTGCCCCCTTGACATCTCCCAACTCTCCTAGCTTGTGTGAGTCACCTACACCTCTGAACCTTCCAGCGGGAACCCATGAAAACCCTATGGTCTCTAAATCCTTGAAACTCATACCTCCTGAAATCTCTTTCATCAACACTGCTGCTTATATGCATGCAAGCAAACTCCCCAGGACTGTAGCCTTTCAGATGACATTCTCCCCAGAAGGACTGATGGCTAAATCTTCTGTAACATCCGGAAGTCCTCTGGACCTTTCAGATGTTCCAGAGGAATATCATGAATTTGCAGATGTCTTCAACAAACAAAAAGCCAACACCCTTCCTCCACACCATTTCTATGACCTCAAGATAGAGACAGAGGATAATGCTCCCCCACCTCTAGGTCGCATGTTACAATGTACTCCCTCTCACCCTCTGAACTGGAAGCTCTCCAAATATTCATTGAAGAGAATGTCTGCTCAGCCTTTATCTGCCCCTCCAAATCCCCTCATGGCACTCCTATACTCTTTGTCAAGAAAAAGGATGGAAGTCTCCGATTGTGTGTCAATTACCGGGGACTCAACCACATCTCAAAGAAGGACTGCTACCCACTTCCACTAATCTTGGATCTCCTGTCCTCTCTGAGTAAAGCCCATGTGTTCACCAAAATTGACCTCTGGCATGCCTATCACTTAGTTTGCATTGCTGAGGGAGATGAGTGGAAAACCACTTTCCACACATGTTATGGCTCATTCAAATGGCTGGTGGTTCTGTTCAGGCTCACCAATGCACCTGCAGCTTTCCAGTGCCTCATGATAAGCAGAATATATTGCAGCATTTGAAACAGCAAAAGAATGCACACCAACAAAATTCCTCTACCACTATTTCATGCAACAACAATGCTACCAGGACCTTGTCTGAGGACCCATTACTCCACTCCCATGTTAAGCACATCGACATCAAATATCACTTCTTACATGAATACATTCAATCTGGTGACCTGAATATCAAATACCTCAACACCCATGAAAATCCACCTGTGGTAACACCTCCAACCAACAGTCTTCCACAACGAAGAACACTCCCTGGGACAAGCCCAAGTCGTCTATCTCCAATAAGTTGGGGAAGAACAGCAAGCTTACTGGGGAGGAACAAGAACGTCGCATGAGAGAATGACTTTGTCTCTACTGCGGTGAGGAAGGGCACATAGCTGGAAACTGCCCGAAATCCAAAGCCACAAAAGCCCATGCTTCCGTTGTCATTCCCAACACTATGGACTTGGAAAAATAGTCCCCAACCCTCAGGAAACAGCCATTGGGGCTGGGGGTTGTATTGACCTTACCCATTTGGCTGCCTATGTTCATCTCAACATGTCTGCTCTTTCTGACCCTGACTCCCTGACCATTCTTTTAACCCTTCCCGACTCTTCCACTCCTGTCCAAACCCTTATCGACTCTGGCTGTTAGGGGTGAAGCCTCAACCACTCGATCTAGTCAATGTCGTTCAACGAGGTGCTTCCTCAATGAGTCGTTCGGCACTAGTCTTACTCAGAGCGTCCGATGTAAGATAGGTAGTGCACTCTAGCAGGGCTTCTGCATAGAGTTGTTCAGGTTCACGCACTAAGGGGCTTCCTTAGTGGTTTCGAGTAAGTTCGCGAGTTGCAAGTTAAGGCTGTAGATTGCCTAGATCTAAACTAAGGACATCCCTACTACAAGTCGCAGTATTTATACTAGTAGGAAGGTCCTTATCGTCCAATTGGAAAGGTAGATGTGTATCAGGTAAGAATAGAAACAATAAGCCTCATGCCTTGCATGAGGCGTCCGATGTCACAGAGTGCTGCGGCGCAGCATGTATAAGGGCAACCTAAGCCTCTAGCAAAGGGAAATCCGAAGTTAAAATTATACTACATAATACAGGCATTGGGGACACACCTAGGAAAGGGAAATCCGAAGAGAAAACTCTAAGGATCCCCTTGCTGATGCCCAGTATATGTGAAGACGACAAAAATCAAATATAACCTAAAAATAGAAAAAGGCGGAGATAGGCGGATCAAGGCCACCGAATGACATCATACCAAGGGGTATGTGTCGGAAGGGGTACTCCGCCTCTAAATATAAAAGTGTCAACATGTACAAACATGATAGCAAGGGAAAATTAGTAATAAAATCCGGAAACATCATAGAAAATGAAGAATAGAAGGAAATGAGGTGGGGAAAAATATAGGATGAACATAAAAAATAGGAACAACACACAGGGCACCCCCCTAGTCCCCTTACATCACCCCCTCTCTAAGATGCATCGCCCCAATGCATTCAAAATCGCATACGACCAAAGTCCGTGACTTGAATGCGACGCGGTGCAGCAGTGTGCCATCGGTGGAATTCCTTGATTAACTGAGGGGCATTTACATCAGACTCTTCAACCCATGAGTTCTCCTCATACCCATAACCCTTCCAATGTACCAAATACTGGAGTTTTCCTCGACGCAAATGGCTGTCCAAGATTGACTCGACTTTGTATTGGGGTTCTCCCTCGATCACTGTAGGTGGTGGTGGTGGGTGTGAATGGCGTCCCGGGAACAGATCTGGGGGAGCTGGAAGCAATTTGACGACATGGAAGATGGGATGGAGTCTGGACATGGAGGCTGGGAGGCGTAGATGATAGGCATGTGTTCCAATGCACTTGACAATGGGGAAAGGTCCCAAGAAGCGATGAGCGAGTTTCTTGGATGGACGTGTAGTGGAGACGTCACTGGAGTCAAGATAAACTCGATCACCAACCTTGTACTGAGGGGTTGGGGAGTGGCGTTGGTTGTAAAATCATGCCATGTCGTCCTTCGCCTTTGCTAAGGCTGCTCTTGCCTCCTCCAAGCTATCCCTCATGCGTTCTGTGAACTCATTCACCGTCTCGATGTGTGAGGGAGTTTGGCGAGGTTCAAATCCCATGCATGGATGTCATCCAGTGTCTAAGAGGAAAGGGGTCTGTTGAGTGGAAGCATGGACATGGTTGTTGTATCTGAACTCGGCCAAAGGAAGGAGATCGTGCCAATCATCCTGGCATTCATTGACAAAGAGGCGGATGTACCGCTCCAGTTCCTGGTTGACTCGCTCCATCTGTCCATCAGTTTGTGGGTGATAAGCGGTTGAAGCGAGGAGTTTGATCCCCAGGAGTCGGTACAGCTCATGAGTGAACTCTGCCATGAACTCAGGGCCACGATCCGAGAGGAAGGCACCAGGAAGTCCATGTAATTTCCACACGTGGTGGAGGTAGAATTGAGCGGCACCTAGGGCACTGACAGTGGTGTGAGTGGGAATGAAGTGAGCGCGTTTTCCCACTGAGTCAACTGTGCACATCACTGCATCAAACCTGTTTGACTCTGGCAATTCCACCACAAAGTCGATGCTGACGACATCCCAATGACTCTCTGGAACAGGAAGAGGGTGTAGCTCACCAATAGGCTTGCGATGAGGAACCTTGGTGCGTAAGCAAAGGTCACAAGTGCAACAATACTGACCAATGAGCTGTGACATTTGTGGCCACCAATAGTTCTGTGAGGTGAGCTCCAAGGTCTTCCAGCATCTGGGGTGGCCAGCAATCTGTGAGTCATGGTGTTGGGATATGATGCGCCGGCAAAGGTCTGGGTCATTGGGAACATAGATGTGATCCCTGAGATACAACAAGTCCTCCTTTTCAGCCCACTCTGCCGCACGTAAGGAAAGGGTCGATCCCTTCCTCAGTTCTTTAACAGCTCGGGCGACAACATCCTCATGTAAACCGCTACGGTTTGCGCGATGAATGTCATGTAGGATGTCCCGCTCCTCGCCCTGGGGTGCAATGCCTTCCAGTGCCCGAATGGTGAACAGGTCTGGCTGCAACAGCACAATGTTTTGGTTGTCACCACTGCCATCCCCATGGTCTGCATGTCGGGATAGTGTAAGGGGACTAGGGGGGTGCCCTGTGTGTTTTTCCTATTTTTTATGTTCATCCTATATTTTTCCCCACCTCATTTCCTTCTATTCTTCATTTTCTATGATTTTTCCGGATTTTATTACTAATTTTCCCTTGCTATCATGTTTGTACATGTTGACACTTTTATATTTAGAGGCGGAGTACCCCTTCCAACACATACCCCTTGGTATGATGTCATTCAGTGGCCTTGATCCACCTATCTCCACCTTTTTCTATTTTTAGGTTATATTTGATTTTTGTCGTCTTCACATATACTGGGCATCAGCAAGGGGATCCTTAGAGTTTTCTCTTTGGATTTCCCTTTGCTAGGTGTGTCCCCAATGCCTGTAGTATGTAGTATAATTTTAACTTTGGATTTCCCTTTGCCAGAGGCTTAGGTTGCCCTTATAGTAGAAAACTCTTCCCTAAGGCCCGAAAATCGCGAACGCGCTGCCCAAGATAGGCAGATAATCTCACCTTTATTATGCCGCCATTTTCACCAAACGCACTCCCTAGCGACATGGACGCATCAGAGTGCCTCGACACGCTTGAAAGCAACATTTCTGGAATATGCGCACAAATCAATTCGCTTAAATCTATGATTGAAAACTTTGTTAGGACCCTCCAGGCTAACCCTATGACCAATAGTTCCCCCTTTACGACTCCAAGCACACCCAACAATGACGTTTTGCCAAACACGTCCACTAAGGAACGTGCCCAGATCAAGCCATCCCCCCCCACCGAATTTAATGGTGCACATGCGCAGGGACGTGCATTCCTTAATTCCTGTGAGTTATACATTAGTCTCTAGTCACATCAATTCGTCGATGAGGCTGCAAAAATTTATTGGGCCTTCACATACATGAAATCTGAACGCACCTATCTCTATGTGGACCGTATCCTATGTCAAACTAAAGAACTTGGTTCTCTACCTTTCTCCACTTGGGGTGACTTTCAAGCTGAGTTCGTATGCCACTTCTGCCCCCTCAATGAATGCCACTGAGCAGTGACACGACTTGAGTCATCCGCTTACCACCAGGGACGTTGATCCATGGACGACTATATTGATGAGTTTAAGGATTTGGTGGACATGGCAGGATATGGGAGTGGGCTACCAGTGGTGGTGAAGTTCCGACGGGGGCTCAACCAAGAAATTCAGGACCAGATTGCACAGATGTTGGAAGGGCACCCAGCGGACGATGATATCCTTGCTTGGTATGAAGCTGCTTCACTCTGTGATGAGAACCGACTCACAAATGCGGCGTTTAATGCTGCATTCCGTGCTCCAACTACCACTCATACACCCTACACCTTCAATCGAAGCCTCCCCTGCCCTAACCCCATTCCTGTTCATCAAACTCCCACACCAGCCATCAATGTCCCAGTACCAATGGATGTTGATGCAGCCCGCAGCCATGCACGTAAGTTGGATCTCTGCTACCGTTGTGGGGAACCTGGACACAGGGCTGGAGTGTGTCCCCATCATCAGGATATCCGCATGCTCACCCCCGAGGGACGAGACAAACTCCTGCAAGATTTGTTGGCGCTTGTAGATGTTGAGGAAGCGAAGGATCAAGTTGCAGAGGAGATTAAGTTGGAAGTTGTAGAGGAGCAGGATTTTCCTATTTGCAGCGAGTGAATTGTACGCCCTCACTGCCTGTCCATAACCGCTTTGAAGTCTTGTCAGTTGAATCCCCAGAGAATGAATCCATTTCTGTGACTGCTCCCCTCTCTGACCCTTCAAAGTTGGCTAAAGACGTACCTGCTCTCCCCATCTCTCCTTCTACTCCATGTCCCAAAATTAAATCATGGGAGCGTAAACTACCACGCAAGTATATTGTGGCATCCACTCCCTCTGCACATTCCTTGAACCTAGCCATCAAACTGCAGACGACCGACACTGGACAGATACTCAGTGTCTCTGCGCTCCTGGACTCTGGTGCGACTGGTCTCTTCATCGATTCCCATCTGGTACAACAACATCGCCTAAATACTCGCTCACTCTCACATCCGATACCTGTATATAACGTGGATGGATCCCCAAATGAAGCTGGTGCCATCTGAGAGGTTGCAGACCTGGTTCTCCATTACAAAGATCATAGTGAGCGTGCCCTTTTTGCTGTCACTCAATTAGGAAAGCAAAAGGTGATTTTGGGATATCCATGGCTTCGAGACCATAACACAGAGGTTGACTGGCATACCGGGGAGGTTACCATGAGCCGATGTCCATCCCACTGTCAGATGTGTTTCACAGAAGCCAGGCAAGAACGTTGTGGACAGAAGGCAGCGATACGATGTACTCAGAAGTGTCATGCTGGACCCCTGCCTATACCTGAAGTGGAATTGGAAGGGGTTCCTGATCTAATGCTGGACTCGGATGATGATGATGAGGACCCAGAGGAAGTGGAGGAGGGTGATCGGATCTTCTACACTGTGATTCGCTCATCGCATGAGGTGTGTGCCACATTGAACATATCCCAATGCCTTGCCGAGGTCTTCCACAAAAACAACACTGCTAAATCCTCTACTAACTCCTTACTCCCTCATCTCCATGAGTTTGAAGATGTGTTCTCCAAGGAGTCATTCGACTCTCTTCCTGCGCGCAAGCCATGGGATCACGCGATCGAACTCACCCCCAGCGCAACCCCTTCATCCTGCAAGGTCTATCCTCTCTCTCCAGAAGAACAACGGCAGCTTGACCAGTTCATCGACGAGCACCTGGCCTCTGGACATATTCGACCATTGAAGTCACCCATGGCCTCTCCCTTTTTCTTTGTGAAGAAGAAGGATGGCTCACTTCGACCAGTTCAAGACTACAGAAGGCTCAACAACATCACGGTCAAAAATCGCTACCCACTACCCCTCATCTCCGAACTCATAAACCAGCTCCGTGGAGCCCGATACTTCACCAAGCTTGATGTCCGTTGGGGCTATAATAATGTGAGGATAAAGGAGGGAGATGAGTGGAAGGCAGCCTTTCATACCAACCGTGGTCTTTTTGAACTGCTTGTCATGTTCTTTGGCCTTACTAATAGCCCTGCCACCTTTCAGACCATGATGAACAACATCTTCCACGACCTCATCCTCGAAGGCATTGTCTGCATCTATCTCGACGACATCCTCATCTTCACTCGCACGGTTGAAGAGCACCGTCGCATCACGTGCCTCATCCTAGAGCGACTTCGACGGTACAAACTCTACCTTTGTCAGGACAAATGCGAGTTTGAAAGGACCACAATTGAGTACCTCGGCCTGATTATCTCGGAGGGTCAAGTGGAGATGGATCCTATCAAGGTAAATGGGGTCACAGCTTGGCCGATGCCCACGAACAAGAAAGAGGTGCAGTCTTTCCTGGGCTTCATCAATTTCTATCGGCATTTTATCAAGGATTTCTCACATCATGCATGACCACTGTTCGACTTGACAGGAAAGGAGGCATGGAGGTGGGATAATGCACAACAGGAGGCATTCGAAAAGCTTAAGGAGATGGTCACTTCCGCTCTGATCCTTACCTTTGCTGATGATTTGCGTCCTTTTCATGTAGAAGCCGACAGTTCTGACTTTGCGATGGGCACCATGTTGTCTCAGCAGTCTCTGGAGGACCAGAAGTGGCATCCTGTTGCATTCTACTCCAAAAGCCTTAGTGCTGTAGAGCGAAACTACGAGATCCATGACAAGGAGATGTTGGCGATAATGCATGCGCTTGAGGAGTGGCGACACTTCCTCAAGGGTGCCTAACACAAGGTGGAAATTTGGACGGATCACAAGAATCTCAAGTACTTCATGACGGCCAAGAAATTGAACCATCATCAAGCTCGTTGGTCCCTGTATCTATCTAGATTCGACTTCTCCTTGCACCACCGTCCAGGTCGCAGCATGGGGAAGACTGATGCCCTATCCCGACGTGCAGACCATGGGGATGGCAGCGGTGACAACCAAAACATTGTGCTGTTGCAGCCAGACCTGTTCACCATTTGGGCACTGGAAGGCATCGCACCCCAGGGCGAGGAGCGGGACATCCTACGTGACATTCGTCGCGCAAACTGTAGCAGTTTACATGAGGATGTTGTCGCCTGAGCTGTTAAAGAACTGAGGAAGGGATTGACCCTTTCCTTACATGCGGCAGAGTGGGCTGAAAAGGAGGACTTGTTGTATTTCAGGGATCACATCTATGTTCCCAATGACCCAGACCTTCGCCGGCGCATCATATCCCAACACCATGCTGGCCACCCCAGACGCTGGAAGACCTTGGAGCTCACCTCACGGAACTATTGGTGGCCACAAATGTCATGGCTCATTGGTCAGTATTGTCGCACTTGTGACCTTTACTTATGCACCAAGGTTCCTCGTTGCAAGCCTATTGGTGAGCTACACCCTCTTCCTGTTCCAGAGAGTCATTGGGATGTCGTCAGCATCGACTTTGTGGTGGAATTGCCAGAGTCAAACGGGTTTGATGCGGTGATGTGCACAGTTGACTCAGTGGGAAAATGCGCTCACTTCATTCCCACTCACACCACTGTCAGTGCCCTAGGTGCCACTCGACTCTACATCCACCATGTGTGGAAATTACATGGACTTCCTGGTGCCTTCCTCTCGGATCGTGGCCCTCAATTCATGGCAGAGTTCACTCGTGAGCTGTACCGACTCCTGGGGATCAAACTCCTCGCTTCAACCGCTTATCACCCACAAACTGATGGCCAGATGGAGCGAGTCAACCAGGAACTGGAGCAGTACATCTGCCTCTTTGTCAATGAATGCCAGGATGATTGGGACAATCTCCTTCCTTTGGCCGAGTTCAGATACAACAACCATGTCCATGCTTCCACTCAACAGACCCCTTTCCTCTTAGACACTGGACGACATCCATGCATGGGATTTGAACCTCGTCAAACTCCCTCACACATCGAGACAGTGAATGAGTTCACAGAATGCATGAGGGATAGCTTGGAGGAGGCAAGGGCAGCCTTAGCAAAGGTGAAGGATGACATGGCGTGATTTTACAACCAACGCCACTCCCCAACCCCTCAGTACAAGGTTGGTGATCGAGTTTATCTTGACTCCAGTGACGTCTCCACTACACGTCCATCCAAGAAACTCGCTCATCGCTTCTTGGGACCTTTCCCCATTGTCAAGTGCGTTGGAACGCATGCCTATCATCTACGCCTCCCAGCCTCCATGTCCAGACTCCATCCCGTCTTCCATGTCGTCAAATTGCTTCCAGCTCCCCCAGATCCATTCCCGGGATGCCATTCACACCCACCACCACCACCTACAGTGATCGAGGGAGAACCCCAATACAAAGTCGAGTCAATCTTGGACAGCCATTTGCGTCGAGGAAAACTCCAGTATTTGGTACATTGGAAGGGTTATGGGTATGAGGAGAACTCATGGGTTGAAGAGTCTGACGTAAATGCCCCTCAGTTAATCAAGGAATTCCACCGACGGCACACTGCTGCACCGCGTCGCATTCAAGTCACGGACTTTGGTCGTATGCGATTTTGAATGCATCGGGGCGATGCATCTTAGAGAGGGGGTGATGTAAGGGGACTAGGGGGGTGCCCTGTGTGTTTTTCCTATTTTTTATGTTCATCCTATATTTTTCCCCACCTCATTTCCTTCTATTCTTCATTTTCTATGATTGTTCTGGATTTTATTACTAATTTTCCTTTGCTATCATGTTTGTACATGTTGACACTTTTATATTTAGAGGCGGAGTACCCCTTCCAACACATACCCCTTGGTATGATGTCATTCAGTGGCCTTGATCCACCTATCTCCACCTTTTTCTATTTTTAGGTTATATTTGATTTTTGTCGTCTTCACATATACTGGGCATCAGCAAGGGGATCCTTAGAGTTTTCTCTTTGGATTTCCCTTTGCTAGGTGTGTCCCCAATGCCTGTATTATGTAGTATAATTTTAACTTCAGATTTCCCTTTGCTAGAGGCTTAGGTTGCCCTTATAGGACCTCATGTCAAAGGGCTGTCGTATCACAGCATGTGTGGGAATGGGTTTGGGTGCATGGAGTCACCATGCATCAAGGGTGCCTTCCATGGGAAGGGGATCGAATGCATGCAGTCGGCATGCATCATGCATGTGTCTGGTGTCAAGGATATGCCCTAGGCATGAATCAGGTAGTGCCTCCTGTCTGGAGGGGATCGTCGGGTCGGTCCGGTTGGTCTGGTTCCATGAGTTACAAGGAAAATTGTAACACTGGCTCCTCCCACTGCTTCCTTGACTCCTCTTTCATGTTGGATAACCAACTCAGCACAAAATCCATTAACCCGATTGGTCTATGACTCTTTGATGGATATTGCAACTCCACCATAACTCAGGTCATCAAACTTCCAGTCACCTTCCCTGCCGGTGAAGTGTTCAATTTGTCATTCTATGTAACCTTTCTGTTCTGATGTACTTGGTCATAACTGGCTGAAGCAATACAATCCATTGATTGACTGGTCTTCAAGCCAACTCGCTTTCTGCTCCGCAGATCATAGAGGTCCAGCACCCCCGACATCACCTCTGTCCCCAAACCTTCCAGTAGAAATCCTAGAATCCTCCACACTTTCCGAACCCCCCATTCCTCCTAAGTTTACACCTCCTGACATCTCTTTCATCAATGCTGCCACTTATGCGCATGCTAGCAAACTTCCTGGGGCAGTAGCTTTCCAGATGACCTTCACTCCAGAAGGGTTATCCGCCACTCTGCTCAGTCTTCACCCCCACCAGAGTTATCCGACATCCCCGCTGAATATCATGAATTCACTGATGTCTTTAATAAGACTAAGGTGGACACCCTTCCTCCACATCACCCTTACGACCTCAAGATAGAGACGGAGGATAATGCTCCCCTTCCTACAGGTTGCATGTATTCCCTCTCTCCCTCTGAATTAGAAGCCTTATGAGTCTTTATTGACGAAAACATCTGCTCAGGTTTCATCCACCCATCCAAGTCCCCACACGGCACTCCAATTCTCTTCATCAAGAAGAAGGACAGTAGTCTCCAACTTTGCGTCGACTACCGAGGCCTCAACCATCTCACAAAGAAGGACTGCTACCCACTCCCACTCATTTCCAACCTCCTTGATTCTCCCTGCAAAGCTCACTTATTCACCAAGATAGACTTGCGGCATGCTTATCACCTAGTCCACATCGCGGATGGTGATGAGTGGAAAACCACTTTCTGCACCCGCTACAGATCCTTCGAGTGGTTGGTGGTTCCCTTTGGACTCACTAGCTTTCCAGTGGTTTATGAACGACATCTTCAGCAACATGTTAGATGTTTGTGTCATTGTGTACCTCAACGACATCCTAATCTACTCCGATGACAAGTCCCAGCATGGGGCTCACATCAAAGAAGTCCTCTGCTGTCTCCGGAAGAATGGACTTTACACCTCTCCACAGAAATGTGAGTTCCACAAAGATACCATTGAATATCTAGGTTTCATCCTTTCACCGGATGGACTACGGATGTCAGAGGATAAAGTCAAAACCGCGCTCGACTGGCCCGAGCCTAGGAAAGTTAAGGATATACAATCCTTCTTAGGCTTTTGCAACTTTTACCGCTGCTTTATTAATGGCTATTCAGACATTGTCATCCCACTCACCCGCTTGATGTGGAAATCCACACCCTGGGACTTCAACAAGAAGTGCCACGACACTTTTGAGAATCTCAAACAGGAATTCACCCACACTCCTGTTCTCACTCAATGGGTACCCAACTCACAAATGGTACTCGAAACCGACACTTCCAACTATGCCCTAGCAGCTATCCTCTTGGTTTACACTGCGGATGGAGAAATCCATCTGGTCGCTTTCCATTCCCGCTCCTTTAATCCCGCCGAACTAAATTACGATACACACGACAAGGAATTTTCAAAGCCTTCAAGCATTGGCAGCAATATTTCAAGGGTTGCGCAAACCCAATCGATGTGGTCACTGACCACAAAAATCTGGAGTACTTCAGCACTACTAAATTGCTCACCCGCCGTCAGGCCAGATGGTCCAAGTACCTCTCACAGTTCAATTTCATTATCTGCTTTCACCCCGGAAAATTAGGGGCCAAGCCAGACATGCTCACAAGACATTGGGACATCTACCGCAAAGGGGGAATAGTGACTTCACCTCCGTAAACCCAACCAACTTCCGACCTGTATTCACACAGAAACAACTCACCTTCTCCCTTTGTGCCACCTACCTTGCAACACCTATCCTTCGACAAGCAGTAATCATGGATGTTGAGAAACTCCATAACGACATCTGCACCTCTCTACCCCTTGACCCACTCTCATCCACTCATCTCCCAACACCTGTCGACCCCAACTGGACTATAGATGAGGCAGTCTTCTCCGCCACTTTGACTGGATTTATGTTCCGGACATTGCGGACCTCCACCTCAAGGTCCTTCAATACAAACACAATCATATCCTCTCTGGCCACTTTGGACAAAACAAAACCCAGCAGCTTGTCCATTGGGAATATGTCTGGCCAAACCTCTGCACCTTTGTGCAGGAATTCTGCAAATCCTGTACCACTTGCAAATGATCCAAATCGCCTTGACACAAACCCTACAGGTTCCTAAAGCAACTTCCAGTCCTGGAATGACCTTGGAACTCAATCTCCATGGATTTCATTGAACAACTACCTGACTCCGACGGCCACACAGCTATCCTGGTCATCATTGACCCCCTCACCAAACACATCTTCATCCTAACTGTCAATGAAATCACAGCCCAAGAATTAGCCAACCTGTTCATCCTCCATGTCTTCTCCAAGCATGGCATCCTGTCACACATCACTTGCGACCAGGGATCCAAGTTCGTCTCCCATTTCTTCCGCTCCCTCAGAAAAGTGCTCGACATGTGGATCCACTTCACTTCTGGTTATCACCCACAAGGTGATGGTCAGACAGAATGACTTAATCAGCCCTTGGAGCAGTACCTCCGGATCTTCTGCAACTATCAGCAGGATGACTGGTCTCACCTCTTACCCTTGGGCAAATTTGCCTACAACAATGCTCCCTCCTCCTCTACAGGCATATCCCCTTTCTTTGCCAACAAAGGCTACCACCCGAACATTTCCATCTTTCCAGAATGCAACTTAGCCTCACAGCATGCCCACGAGTTCATTGTCAACTTAGACAACCTTCATCAGGAACTTCGGAAACAGCTTGCAGCCGCTCAAGAGCGCTATCAAGGTCCTGTGGATAGACATCGGGCACCCGCACTCGACTTCACTATCGGAGACTTTGCCTCTGTCATTGCAGAAAATATCCACACCACCCACCCATCTAGAAAACTTGCTGAAAAGAACCATGGCCCCTTCGAAATCATCACCTGCCCGGGTACTCACTCAGTCACCCTGCGGCTTCCAGACCACATCTGGGCCATCCACCCTGTTTTCCATGTCTCTCAACTAGAAAAACACTTCCTGAACACAATTCCAAATCGAGCACAACCTCCACCTCCTCCGATCACCATCGATGACAAGCTTAAATATGAGATCACTGAAGTCCTCAACTCCAAGGTCGACAACCGATGTCGCTGCAAGATTCTCTACCTTGTCCGATGGGAAGGTTACCAGGGAACCAATGAAGAGACCTCCTGGCTACCTGTTATGGAACTTGACCACACCCAAGAACTCCTTGCAGACTTTCACACCTGCTACCCACAGAAACCCAGTCCATTACCCACTTAAAGTCTATTCACATTACTCATTCACTCAGTTGGAACTTGGAAACAAACTTTATTGCAAAAAGATTTTTTTTCTTTTTGGATCCAACCGGATCCCTACACTACCTCCGCTTCCCCCTCTCTGTCTTTGTCACCCTCTCCCCCAACCTCGCCCTCTTCTCCACCCTCACCCTTCTCTCCACCCTCACCCTCTTCCCCACTCCCACTCTCCTCCTTGTCTTCCACCTGCCTTTTCTCCAGATATCTCTGGAAGGCTGCCCAGTCATCTCCAGACTGGCAGATCCCATGTCTTTCCCGCCTGGACTCTCACACTGCCTGCTCCACTTCTTTGTCACCCTTGTCGCTCTCCTCCCCGGTGCTTTCATCCTCCACCCACTCTGGGTCCAATGCATCCCGGATCTCCCCTATCAATTCCTGCACTGCATTTGCCACCTCAGTGAATCCTTTCCTCATCATTTTCATCATCTGCTGCATCATCTCTGCATTTTCCCTGCTAATTCCCGTTGACCCCATCGTTCCTGCCGTTTTTGCTGCAGGTGCCTCCTGCCCCTCCCACACTACCTCTTTGCACTTGTGTTTGATGTGCATGCAGTTGTTGCACATGCGTCCCCTCACACCCATCTTGAAACAAGCAATCTTCTGATATTTGCATCTAGGCCACTTATCAGTAAAAGAAGACTGAGAAGGAAAACAAGTATGCACCTTTTGCAGGGCGATGCCACCTGCACCCACACTGGACTCTCCAACTCCTCTGACCCCACTCGCGCCTTCAACTTGGCGACTTTGTTTTTCTTCAGGGACTTGTTCCCCTTGGCCTCATCCTCCAAACCCGTGGCTGCAGCCACCCGCTTCTTCTCTGCTCGTCGTGCGGCCAATGCCTCTTTTTTCTGCGCCTCTGCCTGGTGCGCCTCCTCTGCCTTTGCAGCCTCCCCTGCTGCCTTTTGTGCCTCCTGCACCCAGTGTTCCTCCTCCCTCGCCGCTTCCTCCAGCTCTTTCATCTCCCTTTCCATCTGCTCCTTCAGTGCCTGCTACCTCTGTTCATGTTGGGCCCTCATCGCAGCCAATTTGATTTGCACAGAGACTGCTGGGGGTGACATAATTGATAGGTGATGGGGGTAGGAAAGAACATGAAAATTTTTCAACCAACTACCACATTTGGAAATTCAACCAACCTCCTTATTTGAACTCAAACACTCACATGCCTCGTAGGCTCGGCACTAAGGGGGAAATACTGTCAAGAACTGTTTCTTGCCTGATTGGAGCCTGCATCCATCCAACCCTTTTCCACACATCAAATCCAACATTCATCTACTCCTCCCACTTTCATTCCCGGCCACCTTGCACTGCCCACACTGCTGTGCACCAGGCCGCCTTGTACAGCACCCACGGCTGCCTTCCCAAGGCTGCCATCTCAATTGCAAATTTGACTATGGATTCCTGTGCGGCTCCCACTAGGTAATTTATCTACACAGTTGAGACACTGCCACAGTCTTCATTTCCATTCCGCCTTTATTCCGGACTACAGTATTTAAGCTTAGTTAGTTTTGCCTTGTATTACTCAGTTCATATATCGACATAGACTTGACTTTAAACCTGCCAATATAAATCTCCTCCTGCTTCAGTCCTCTAAGAGTCTGAACTCCATTCGACTCGACCTCTAGTCTCCCTCTGAAAGTTCTAATCTCATCTGAACTTAACCCAAGTCCCTCCGTACTCCTCCCCGCATTTACCTGCACTTCCCTGCTTCTACCTCTAAACCTTCGTCTTGAAATTAGGACACCAGACGAGGTGAAGGGCACAGCTTCTTACAAGCTGAAGCCAAGTCCTTTCTGTTTCCCCTTCCGCAGAATCTGCCACAACCCAACAACCTTCCACTATCAACCCCTGCAGGGTCCAATCGGATTCCAATGTGCCTTTTAGGATCAGTTCTTAACATTTGGCCATCCTGGTTTCTTTGCACTGATTTTCAGCAGGCACAGGCAGCAGAAAAAGAAAGGGTGGGGTTTTATCTTATTTTTATTTTTCATCATAGCTCCTGCTTGGGGTTAAATGTTTCTTAAGACATACTAGAGAATGATCCCCATTTTCTGAAGAGGAACATGAACATTGTAGGAAAGCTAGGCCTTATGTGTATGTGCTATTTCTTTCGTCCTCGGGGTCTTACAATTGTCTTTTTATAGGGGCAAACAGCGGAAAGCCGGTCATCCACGAGAACTGTCAGTTATTTCTATATCATTGGATTCTGAGTTAGAGGATGTCAAACAGCCCTCTCATCTGGTTATTGAGCACTCCAAGGAAAGAGGTGTGGCTGTGAAGAAGTCTAAAATTTCCACCAAATTGATATACGAAGAAGATTCTGATGATTGGGACTTCATTGATGACTCTGAGTTAGTGGACGATGAGTCTGACAAGAGGTCAGAGCTGCTTTATTATTATCCACTTGTTTTCTTACCTTATATGGACACAAAGGTCTCAACAGGGGAAGCCTGCCAGGAAGAGGGCGCGGAAGGGGAAAATGTATTAAATACCATCTACTATTCTGATTACCTTGAGTTTAATGCAGAACCTCTTTTGTTTCTAGCATCGGCGACAGACCTATGGCACCTAAGGAAGAACAATCTCCAACCCCTGAAGAAACATCAGAAGGTCTCCAAAAGGATAAAGTGATGGTCAAAGATGGAACCATGCTCAATGAAAGCCTTCAAGACGAGGCACTCAGGGATGTCTACAAGTCCTTGAAACTGCTACCATAAGGGGATTGCATTTTTTGGTTTGATTTTGAGACTTAATGCTATTTCAGATATGTCTACATGTCACCACATAGTTCCAAGGATGTGGTTGATGCTGATAAGTATATAAAATATTCCCTAATTGCTCCAGATTTGTATGGGTGCAAAAAGAGTATGTCATTGAAAAAAAAATATCAGGTCTAGTTTTGCAGCTGTTTTACTCATGGTCCTGGGACAGGAACTTGGATGCTGCCCTGGCATTTGAACATTATGGATGTTTCTTAAATCCTGCTCATGCAAGCCTGTCATTTGTCAGGGCAAAGGATTCCAGGCTGGTAACCTCTGACACAGGGGAGAACACAGTATTTTTGATTACAGGCTGTGTTGGAGAGAGACACCTATCTCAGGACCCTGTACAGCACAGGCTATGATTCAGACAAACAAGTCCACCATCTTCATTTGGTCCCACTCAGTCAGGAATTTCAGTTAGCAGTGGCATATGTAGGCAATGTGTTTGGGGTACGTGACCTTGTGGGTCCTGTTTTGGGGCCCACATTTGCGCTCTCTCCGTGAAAAGAGGGTGCCAGTTCTGGCTGTAAGTTTTTCATGGAAAATGATGGATGCTTCGAGTAGTACTGATCACAACTTGGCTCCAAAAAAGTATTCAGGAGCTCACTTGTCCAAGTACTCCTCTCCCATGAAAAGTTCCTCTAAAATGAACATGGATAATTATCCGAGCTTTCTTGATTTCGATCAGCCTGGTATGAGTTGCTAATTTTGGAATAGCATTGGTGGCGCTAACTTGACTATTTAGTCCCTATTTTTGATGTGACCCAAATGGGATTTCAGTTTGACAAGGCCAGCTTCAACAAACTGAATGATTTGCCCCTATGGGGTGGGGGTAAACATGACCTTGTCGACAACTCTGTGGTGACCATAGGTTTCACTGCTGGTTCCTTTGAACCCACTGTAGGACAGCACGTGAATGGGAAGGTGTTAGCTCTTATGCCTAATATTCTATTCGTAATTGTTCTTGGCATCCTAGCTTAGTTTCTGTTTTCTCCCTGATAGCACTGTCATTTCAAATTGGGCAACTGTCCTGCCCTTCATAGTAATATTGAAATACGCTATAGTATGGGCCCAGTTTGATTTTATATTTTTTCATACACATTTCTGAATATACTAGTGTCGAGCCAACCAGACTTGCAGAGCGCATACTCGACAAATATCACCCCAAAACCCATCTGCTGATGATGACGATCTGGGATGGCATGCATAAGATAGTCATGGACCATTGTAAAGGCCTGAACAGTTGACTCGATGTCCATGCAAGCAAATCCCAAATGCAACAGTCCCTTCAAACTACCATGACCGATTTCATATATTATCTTGCCCACCAAAGCGGGCAATGGCATTGTTGTCTTCCCAGCTATGGCATAGTCTGACACAAGCAAAAATGATTTCAAGGTTCCAAATCCCAGAAATGCCTTTCTCTTGCTGAGGGTCCCCTTGAGAAATGTATTGTATAACATTTCAAATTTGATGGGTCTTGCATCCTTTATCCATCCTGACAACTCCAAATCTCCCGATGCTTCCCAAAATGCAGGGATGTGGCAGATGTCCTGTGCCTCCATGCTTTGTCCATAGGCATTCTTGTCACAGAAATAAATTGGAGGATGAACTGACAATAGCTTCTTGTATGACTCCTGCCAATCAGACGGATGTCAAAATATTCGTTTTTGCTGGTGTAGAAAATCTGTGTGATGACACCTCTGAAAATCAACACACTGAAGAGTCCTTCCTGGGTGGATATGGCATTGGGGCTAAATGGCCCTCCAGGCTCCAGAATGTGTAGACAAGAGGGCATGTAATTGCAGAATGGGAGCTTTTTATCAGCATTTTCTTGAACATGTGAGAGGAACACGGCCCTGGCCTGTGCATCACATTCCTCTAGGGTTTGGCCGTGATTGTGAGGAACAACAATGTGCTGGTGTGGATGGTCCAAAAAAGTGTATAAAAGCTTGATTTGGGTGACAAGCCTGTGCATCTGCGCCTCATCTGGGAGCACTAAAATGTTTCTGGGTGAGGGAGATCAGAGAGTGCATGATGGTGAACATAACTCTTTAACGACCCAAGAAGACAAAGCCTTCTCTCCTGGACACAACTTTCTGAAGTGGCACCCAATTTGGCTCCAAATCTCCCTGGATTTGCTGCCAGTTTGTGCCAAGGCATGGCAGCAGAGTTTGCTCAAAGCCCACTTGCAGAGATCGGCTTGAGTAGGATTTGGGGGGATATTCTTGAACAAAACCCATGAAACCGATGACACTATTTGCCATACAGGCTGAAGAAACAAAGCATCGCAACCTATGGCATCCACAATCTCTCAAACAAAGAGTGCCTGCAAATGGAAATTTGGCTCAGAAGGAAAGTCAAACTATTGAACGAGAATTTTTTCCAACAGGATATCCACATCTCGCAGTCTTGTTTGTAAACTTTCCAAGTCATACCAACAATTTACACAGCCAATATGGCAATAGATAGGGACAGCTGGTGAAAGACCAGTAATAAAATCATCTATGTGAAGCTCTGTGGATGTTCGTGGCTGAGAATCGAGTAAACCCTGTACATGGAGACATAGAGGATGCAACCAGTGGCAATAGTTTTGGTATGAATTCTTGATTTTGCCCTCCAACCATTCCCACAATATAAGGTTCAGGAATAAAAGGCAGTGACATACCATCTGCAGTACAAATCCGATAGTGGTGTGACTCCCGATAAGTCGATTGAACTGATGGAGGAGGTTGACCATGATCAATGGAGCATCATTCTTTCCCATAGCATAATACAAGTCTGAGTCTATAAGGTCCGTTGATAGGTCCACTGTGCGCTCTAAACTCTGGGACTGTCTCCAGAGGCATCGACACATCAAAACGCATGCTCCCAACCCCTACGAACCCTGCGACACCACTCCAAAACTATTTTGATTGACTTTGAATGACTTCGAACAACTTTGAATGACTTCAAACGCCTTCGGCCACCATACACCAATCGCACCGCCCTTTGGATACACGCAGCACACCTTGTAAGAGTTAGTGCATCGCATATCGAGCACCACTGGACACAAGGAGATACAACGACAGGATTTTAGGATGCGATTGTGGCGCTTTGACACCTTGATGATATATTAGATCGATGGGGACAGGTACCAGTGATAAATCATGTCTCTAGACATTTCCCTTCTTATCGTCTTTCATTTATTCTATGATTTGCAAAGATTCTCTATTGTTTTATATCTTGCCTCATGTATTCCTCATGTTTTATTTTCTTTTTAGTATCACTTCTCCCAAACATATATAGCCTTGTACTAGCTATTTAGAAGATCAGAAGATATTGTCCTCTCACACAAATTGTCTGATTCAAGAGCTATTCTCTTGAGTCCAAGCGTCTTGACTTAGTCTCAAAATTCAGTGTTCTACACTGAATTTCCTCGAACTCCTCGTACTAGCTTCTCAAAACTGTCACATTTTGTCTATCCTCTCTAGACACCTTTCTACATCCTCATAGTCTATCCTCAGTCACCGTCGAAGGTGCCTTCAGCTTCTATAAAGGCCTTCAAACTTTATCGCACCTCTTCAAACTTCATTGCACCTCTTCAAACTTTATCGCACCTCTTCAAATCTCATTGCACCTCTTCAAACCTCATTGCACCTCTTCGAACTTCCTTTAGAGTTGTTTTCATACCCCTGGTTTACAGCGGTGATATTTAGTACCACCTTGCAACCTTCCTCTAACTAGCATTATACCATTTGAGCCCTTATTGTGGGTTTTGTTTGGGTTTCCTGGTTGAGTATCATCATTTTGGAGCCCACTGCGAGGGGTTTCTAAATCATTTCATTGCCTAATCCATCTCGAATCTCCTGGCTTAGGCCAACACAAGCTAGAAACCTACAGATCGACACTCATCATGCCTTCGAATCTCTCGAACAATTGGGAGATATTCTTATACCTGTTTCCAAAGCAGAATTGACTCATTGTTGACTATTCCCTTCACCAATATCATTGCCCTCAACATCATCTTCTACTTCTTCGTCTTCGTCATCTACATCTTCATTCATCCTTCCAACAACTTCGACTCCTCTACCATCATTCACACAAGTTTTAACTCCTACTCCTAGAAACATCGCATTCATGACTACGCAAGCAACAATGCCAGCTCGTGGTCATTCCACGGCTCCGAAATTTGACCCTACCCAGCCACGAGAACTTTGCAGATACTTTAACAAACTCGAATTGCTTTTCTTGGCATGCAATGTCACAAACTTGGAGGATATGAAGAAGCACGCTTGTCGCTACCTCGATATCGACACTTCCAAACTCTGGGAATCAATTCCATTCTGTTTTGACTTAATACGAACCAGATCCCTCATATACATCGCTTGCTTGGTACTGTGCAGTCGTTCCACTATCCCTGTAGTAGCGAGCTGTTGTTAATGCGATATCTCAGAAGTGGAATGCAAGACAAACCTTTTTGGGTGCCAGGTCATCCTCCAATGACATTCCACAGGGACACTGCTTCAGTAACAGCACAAATCGGAATGGACATTGATGTTTCTCATAGCTGTTCCTCCCACTGTACTTTTGCAGAAAGCAGAGCATCATTTGCATATGGCGCTTGGGAAATTGAATTGAAATTGTGCAGCACCCCCAATGTGTCAAGAACCATTCCTCGCCTGATCGGAACCCGCATCCATCTGACTCTTTCCCGCATGATGAACATGACTTTTGCTGATGCCTCCCAACTTCGTTCCCAGCTGCCTTGCACTGCCCACACTGCTGTGCACCAGGCCGCCTTGTACAGCATCCATGGCTGCCTTCCCAAGGCTGCCATCTCTATTGCAAATTTGACTACGGATTCCTGTGCGGCTCCCACTAGATAATTTATCTATGCAGTCGAGACACTGCTGCAGTCTTCGTTCCTGTTCCACATTATTCTGGACTACAGTATTTAAGCTTAGTTAGTTTCGCCTTGTATTCCTCAGTTTGTATATTGACATAGACTTGACTTTACCCTGCCAATCTAAAACCTCCTTCTACTCCAACCCCTGTCCTCTAAGAGTCTGAACTCCATTTGACTCAACCTCTAGTCTCCCTCTGAAGTTCTAGTCTCATCTGAACTTAACCTAAGTCCCTCTGTACTCCTCCCCACATTTACCCGCACTTTCCTGCTCCTACCTCTAAACCCTCGACTTGAAATTAGGACACCAGACGAGGTGAAGGGCGCAGCTTCTTACAAGCTGAAGCCAAGTCCTTTCCGTTTCCCCTCCTGCAGAATCTGCATTGACCCAACAATCTCCTGCTATCATCACCCGCAGTGTCCGGTCAGATTCCAAAGCGGCCTCTAGGATCAGTTCTTAACAGTATATATGAACTCACACTTCACTCGTCTCTTCTCCTCTTATGACCCCAACCAAAACTTGCCAGTGCACAACCAGGAATTCCCAATGCGCCGGTACTATTCCAGGGATCTCTGCAATCCAGTGATCCACCCTTTCCGACCCTTGACCCGCTACTACGTTTGGAGTGTCTTCCAGACCCTCAAACATCTTCTGACAAATCGGCTCAGGAGCCCCCTCAATCAGTGCCAATCTCATGTCCACCCATGCCCTGCAACCTTCTGGCAACCCAGAAGGTTTTCGATCAAGAACTCCCCTTGAGTACATAGGGGGCATCGACCAGCCTGAACCCTATGGGTTGGAAGATCATGGTCTAGAGGACGGACCTCCCAGCAGACCCGATGACCCTAGCAGTCCAGACGGCCCTGGGGGTGACCCCGATCCCAATGATCCTGACGATCAACCTCCTGCAGGGGGAAACCCTGATCCAGGGGATAGGTTCATAGATGTTCTTTACAACCTCTCGGAGAGTATCTGCACCCTCCAACAAAACAATGCACCCAAGACCGAGAAAATCAAAGTTCGCAACCCCGACACTTTCGATGGCTCCAACCCAAAGAAACTTAGAGACTTTCTAGTCTCATGTAATCTTCATTTCTGTGACCGCCCGCACATATTTTCCTCTGATGAGAAAAAGATCATACTTATCTTAAAGGATCAGCTCTCAGTTGGTTTGAACCTGGTCTTAATGACCCAACAGATTCCGCACACTGGATGTGGGACTATGAGGCTTTCCTTGCCGAGCTGGAAAGTAACTTCAGTCCACATGACCCAGTCGGAGATGCGGAAAAGGCTCTCTCTGACTTAGCAATGAAGAAAGGTGGTCGTATCACGAGATATAACATTGACTTCTGGGAATTAGCTTCTAGGGTCAACTGGAACAAAGCAGCCCTTCATGACTGCTATTTCCACAGTCTTCCGCTCCGGCTTCACATAGAAGTTCTCCGGGGTGGTAAACCCAACACTCTTGCAGAGCTGCACTTGAAAGCACAAGACAGCAATGACATCTACTGGATGCAAGAAGATGAATCCCATTTCAAAACAAAGAATTCCAGTAACATCACTAACTCTAGTTGGAAGGACTCTTCCAAAGGTCCTTCCCCGCTGTCAAACCAGCAGTCTTCCATGACAAAGAACACTCCCCGGGACAAGCCCAAGTTGTCCATCTCCAATAAGCTGGGGAAGAATGGCAAGCTTACTGGGGAGGAACAAGAACGCCGCATGAGGGAAAGACTCTGCCTCTACTGCGGTGAAGAAGGACATGTAGCAGGAAACTGCCTGAAATCCAAAGCCACAAAAGCCCATGCATCCACTGTCATTTCCGAGACTATGGACTCGGAAAAATAGTCCACAACCCTCAGGATACAGCCATTGGGGCTGGGGGTTGTGTTGACCTTACCCACTTGGCTGCCTACGTTCGTCTCAACGCATCTGCTCTTTCCAACCCTGACTCCCTAACCATTCTTTTAACCTTTCCCGACTCGTCTGCCCCTTTCCGAACCCTTATCAACTCTGGCTCCTCCCACTGCTTCCTTGACTCCTCTTTCGTGTTGAATAACCAACTCAGCACGGAATCCATTAACCCGATCGGTTTACGACTCTTTGATGGAACTTGCAACTCCACCATAACTCAGATTGTCAAACTTCTGGTCACCTTCCCTGCTGGTGAAGTATTCAATTTGTCATTTTATGTAACCTCGCTTGACTCTTCCTGTTCTGCCGTACTCGGTCATAACTGGCTGAAGCAATACAATCCATTGATTGACTGGTCTTCAAGCCAACTTGCTTTCCACTCTGCAGATCATAGAGGTCCAGCACCCCTGACGTCACCTTTGTCCCCGAATCTTCTGGTAGAAATCCTCGACTCTTCCGCACTTTCCAAACCCCCCATTCCTCCTAAGTTTACACCTCCTGACATCTCCTTCATCAACGCTGCCGCTTATGTGTGTGCTAGCAAACTTCCTGGGGCAATAGCTTTTCAGATGACCTTTGCTCCAGAAGGGTTATCTGCCCACTCCGCCCATTCTGCTAACTCCTCTGACCTCTCCAATATTCTGCCCGAGTATCACGAATTCACTGATGTCTTTAATAAGACTAAAGCAGATACCCTTCCTCCGCATTGGTCTTACAACCTCAAGATAGAGACAGAAGACAATACTCCTCTGTGTCCGGGCTGCATGTATTCTCTCTCCCCCTCTGAATTAGAAGCCTTATGAGTCTTTATTGATGAAAATGTCCGCTCAGGTTTCATTTGCCCATCTAAGTCTCCACATGGCGCTCCGATTCTCTTCGTCAAGAAGAAGGATGGTAGTCTCCAACTTTGTGTCGACTACCAAGGACTCAATCGTCTTACAAAGAAAGACCACTATCCCCTTCCTCTCATTTCCGACCTCCTCGACTCTCCCCGAAAAGCCCGCTTGTTCACCAAGATAGACTTGCGGCACACTTACCACTTAGTCTGCATTGCAGACAGTGACGAATGGAAAACTACTTTCTGCACCCACTACGGATCCTTCGAGTGGTTGGTGGTCCCCTTTGGGCTCACTAATGCACCCACAGCTTTCCAGCGGTTGATGAACGACATCTTCAGCAACATGCTGGATGTTTGTGTCATCGTATACCTCGATGACATCCTAATCTATTCCGATGACAAGTCCCAGCATGGGGTTCACATCAAAGAAGTCCTCTGCCGTCTCCGGAAAAATGGACTTTACGCCTCTCCACAGAAATGTGAGTTCCACAAAGACACCATTGAATATTTGGGTTTCATCCTTTCACCGGATGGACTGCGGATGTCCGAGGATAAAGTCAAAACCATGCTTGACTGGCCTGAGCCTAGGAAAGTTAAGGATATTCAATCCTTCTTAGGCTTTTGCAACTTTTACCACTGCTTCATTAATGGCTATTCAGACATTGTCATCCCCCTCACTCGCTTGACGTGGAAATCCGCACCATGGGACTTCAACAAGAAGTGCCGCGACACTTTTGAAAAGCTCAAACAAGAATTCACCCATGCCCCCATCTTAACACAATGGGTACCTGACTCACAGATGGTACTCAAAACTGACGCTTCCGACTATGCCCTAGCGGCTATCCTTTCGGTTTACACTGCAGATGGAGAAATCCATCCAGTAGCTTTTCATTCCCGCTCCTTCAATCCCGCTGAACTAAATTACGACACACATGACAAGGAACTCTTGGCCATTTTCGAAGCCTTCAAACACTGGTGGCAGTACTTCGAGGGTTCCGCAAACCCGGTTGATGTGGTCACCGACCACAAAAATCTTGAGTACTTCAGCACTACCAAGTTGCTCACCCGCCGCCAGGCCCATTGGTCTGAGTACCTTTCCCAATTCAATCTCGTCATCCGCTTCCACCCTGGAAAACTAGGGGCCAAGCCAGATGTGCTCACTAGATGTTGGGACGTCTACCGTAAAGGGGGAAATAGCGACTTTGCCTCCATAAACCCAACCAACTTCCAACCTGTATTCACACAGGAACAGCTCACCTCTTCCCTCCACACCACCTATTTCACCACACCCATTCTTCAACAAGCAGTAATCATGGATGTTGAGAAACTTCACCACAACATCCACACCTCCCTACCCCTTGACCTCTTTTCATCTGCACATCTTCCGACACCTACCAACCCCAACTGGACCATAGACGAGGCAGGTCTTCTCCGCCACTTCGACCGGATTTATGTTCCGGACATCACGGATCTTTGCCTCAAGGTCCTTCAGTACAAACACAATCACATCCTCTCTGGCCACTTCGGACAAAACAAAACCCAGCAGCTTGTCCGCCGGGAATATGTCTGGCCAAACCTCTGCACCTTTGTGCAGGAATTCTGCAAATCCTGTACCACTTGCAAAAGATCCAAATCACCTCAACACAAGCCCTACGGGTTCCTAAAGCAACTTCCAGTTCCGGAACGACCTTGGAACTCCATCTCCATGGACTTCATTGAACAACTACCCGACTCTGATGGTCACACCACTATCCTGGTCATCGTTGACTGCCTCACCAAGCAAGGCATCTTCCTCCCAACTGTCAATGAAATTACAGCCCAAGAACTAGCCAACCTGTTTGTCCTCCACGTCTTCTCCAAGCATGGCATTCCGTCGCACGTCACTTGCGACTGGGGATCCGAGTTTATCTCCCATTTCTTCCGCTCCCTCGGAAAAGCACTCGACATGTGGATCCACTTCACTTCCGGTTATCACCCACAAGGTGATGGTCAGACAGAACGACTAAATCAGACCTTGGAGCAGTACCTCCGGATCTTCTGCAACTATCAGCAGGACGATTGGTCTCACCTCTTGCCCTTGGGCGAATTTGCCTACAACAATGCTCCTTCCGCCTCTACAGGCATATCCCCCTTCTTTGCCAACAAAGGCTATCACCCAAACATTTCTGTCTTTCCAGAATGCGACTTAGCTTCACAGCGCGCCCGCGAGTTCATTGTCGACTTAGATGACCTTCATCAGGAGCTTCGGAAACAGCTTGCAGCCGCTCAAGAGCATTATCAAGGCCCTGTGGACAAACATCGAGCACCTGCACCCGACTTCAACATTGGTGACTCTGCCTACGTCACTGCAGAAAATATCCGCACCACTCGTCCTTCCAAGAAACTTTCCAAAAAGCACCATGGCCCCTTCGAAATCATCGCCCACCTGGGCACTCACTCAGTCACCCTGCGGCTCCCAGATCACATGCGGGCCATTCACCCTGTTTTCCATGTCTCTCAACTAGAGAAACACTCCCCGAACACAATTCCAAATCGATTACAACCTCCACCTCCTCCGATCACCATCAATGATGAGCTCGAATATGAGATCGCCGAAGTCCTTGACTCCAAAGTTGACAACCGACATTGCTGCAAGATTCTCTACCTCATCCGATGGGAAGGCTACCAGGGAACCGATGAGGAGACCTCCTGGCTACCTGTTACAGAGCTTGACCACGCCCAAGAACTCCTTGCGGATTTTCACACTCGCTACCCACAGAAACCCGGACCATTACCCGCTTAAAGTCTATTCACATTACTTATTCACTCAGTCTGAACTCAGAAACAAAATTCATTGATAAGTTTTTTGGATCCGACTGGATCCCTATACTACATCTGCTTCTCCCTCTCCATCTTCATCACCCTCTCCCCCAACTTCACCCTCTTCTCTGCCCTTGTCCTTCTCTTCACCCTCCTCACCTCCACTCTCACTCTCCTCCCTGTCATCTGCCCGCCTTTTCTCCAGATACCTCTGGAAGGCTGCCCAGTCGTCTCTGGACTTGCAGATCCTGTGTCTTTCCCACCGGGACTCTCGCACCGCTCGCTCAACCTCCTCATCAACCTCATCGCTCTCCTTGCCGGCACTCTCTTCCTCCACCCACTCGGGGTCCAAAGTATCCCGGATCTCCCCCATCGACTCCCGCACCGCATTGGCCACCTCAGCGAACCCCTTCCTTATCAACTTCATCATTTGTTGCATTACTTCCGGGTTTTCCCCGGTCGCCCCTGTCGTTCCCACTGTTTTTGCCACAGGGGCTTCCTGCCCCTCCCACACTACCTCCTCGCACTTGTGTTTTACGTGCGTGCAGTTGTTGCACACGTGTCCCTTTGCACCTATCTTGAAACACGAGACCTTTTGATATTTGCATCTGGGCCACTTGTCAGTAAGAGAAGACTGAGAAAGGAAACCAGTATGCACCTTTTGCAAGGCAACGCGGCCTGCACCTGCACCAGACTCTCTGACTCCTCCAACCCCACTTGCACTGTGGACTTGGTGATCTTCTTCTTCTTTGGGGACTTGCTCCCCTCTGCCTCATCCTCCAGACCTGTGGCCACAGCTGCCCGCTTTTTCTCTGCTCGTTTTGTGGCCGAAGCCTCCTTTCTCCACACCGCTGCCTGGCGCACCTTCTCCACCTTCGCAGCCTCCTCTGCTGCCTTCTGCGCCTCCTGCACCCGATGCTCCTCCTCCCTTGCTGCCTCCTCCAGTTCCCTCACCTCCTGTTCCATCTGCTCTTTCATCTCCCGCTCCCTCTGTTCATGCTGAGCCTTCATTGCAGCCAGCTTGAGTTGAGCAGAACCTGCTGGGGGGGACATTTTGTATAGGTGATGGGAGTAGGAAGTCAACAAAATTTTTCAACCAATTCCCACATTCGGAAAATTCAACCAACTTCCTCATTCGGACTCAAACCCTCACATGCCTCGTAGGCTTGGCACTAAGGGGGAAATACTGTCAAGAACCGTTCCTCACCTGATCGGAACCCGCATCCATCCGACTCTTTCCCACATGACGAACATGACTTTTGCCTATGCCTCCCGATTTCGTTCCTGGCTGCCTTGCACTGCCCACACTGCTGTGCACCAGGCCGCCTTGTACAGCATCCACAGCTGCCTTCCCAAGGCTGCCATCTCTATTGCAAATTCGACTACGGATTCCTGTGCAGCTCCCACTAGATAATTTATCTACGCAGTCGAGACACTGCCACAGTCTTCGTTCCTGTTCTGCATTATTCTGGACTACAGTATTTAAGCTTAGTTAGTTCCGCCTTGTATTCCTCAGTTCATATATCGACATAGACTCGACTTTACCCTGCCAATCTAAAACCTCCTTCTACTCCAACCCCTGTCCTCTAAGAGTCTGAACTACATTCAACTCAACCTCTAGTCTCCCTCTGAAGTTCTAGTCTCATCTGAACTTAACCTAAGTCCCTCCGTACTCCTCCCCACATTTACCTGCACTTTCCTGCTCCTACCTCTAAACCCTCGACTTGAAATTAGGACACCAGACAAGGTGAAGGGCACAGCTTCTTACAAGCTGAAGCCAAGTCCTTTCCGTTTCCCCTCCCACAAAATCTGCATTGACCTGACAATCTCCCGCTATCATCACCCGCAGTGTCCGGTCGGATTCCAAAGCGGCCTCTAGGATCAGTTCTTAACACAATGCCTCTTCCAAAAGATCATTCAACCTTTCTTTATACATGGTACCGATCTCTGTGTTGCCCCCGCTCCATCCAGGACAATAGGGAGAGGGCTTCAGACCAACACGTATGCCTTTGTCATTTACATAGGAAAAGCTAGAAAAGAATCTGTCCCAATCGAACCTAAGCAGTGCCTTTGGATTGGTTTGGCTGATATAATAAGTCATTTGCTGTGCGAACAAATGGATCATGAAGTCGATATAGTCTTCAGTGTCCATGATGCAGTGCCCATCCATGGTGAATGTTGCCTGGGTGCAGGAATGGCGTTGAGGTTGTCCCATGATACTGTGGTTATCATTTGGATTATAGACAACAATGTGATAGTTTGTACTTATGCAGGCAACCACATCTCTCAATAACTCTTGAGTAATTTCCCATCTGGTAAGGCTGTGAACACCATAGAACTAGTGCCATTGAAGGATTCGTTCAGGGGATACCCTATCAACATTAAGTGGTTGTAAACCATGTTGTTGTCGATGCAGCATGGAGTACAGTAGAAGGGCTGGCTGCCCCCATGTAAATGGAGACTGGAGAAATACAACGTAGAAAACTCTTCCATTACCCAAGATATACCCCAATCAAGGATGCTGAACAACTCTTTATCTACATCCAGATGAGGTTTGCTCCAGTTCAACATTGCAGTTGGACATGCTGGTGAATCACTGCCATTGATGTGTGTACCAGCAGCATGACCTAGAGACCACCTAAACACCTGGACTATATGGACTATTGAATACTTCCAAATCTGCAAATGAAAATGAATGCTACCTGATTTGAGGCACTTAGAAACTGCAGCAGCAATGTTGAGTTGGAAAGCAGGATACCAAATGTTGTCCATAATGCCGATTCAAGGCATGTTTGCAACTGCAGCTTGTGTACACATTTTATCGATCAAATCTTCTGGCCCCCACTCCAGGCCTTTCATTGCCATGAAGGTGCCAAGCTAGAAACACAACATGTCGACTTATCTCAAATCTCACTCAAATATCATGATGTACTTCAAGAATTTTTTTCCTCATGTGAACATCAGCATCCATTCCTTCACCATATTTCGACCCCACACTTGGAGCATCTAACGATCTTGGCTCTTGAAAGGTAGTGGCAATGCTGTAACATTTCTTGCCATTTCGTGTTGCTATGGCATGACAGGACCTTTCGAAAGCAACTCCCCTGATGTAACCAGATGCCTTCTTGTCAAATTTAGCTTTCTTGTCCAACATTTCCTCTGGACGCCCAAGAATGGCCTCTCACATCTGTTCCATCCGATGAAGTCAGTCAGCATTGTACACACTCCTGTGAGGTGGTCAGCCATGAAATATGCTTTCAAATTTTGCACAAACTTGTCCATGGCCCATGATTTTAATTTATCCTTGTAAGGATCTCCACCGTCCTTGACATTCCTTGCTAGCAGGTAATCCTTGTTGCTTGGATGCAAAAGGGAGAACCCTGGATGGACTAAGATATAGTACAAGCTCAATGCTAAATGTCACTCACCCTTTTCATCATTTTCTTCCTTCATAGCAGGCACCTCCATCTCTGACGCAGCATCGAGATTGTCCACCATTGCAGAAGTAGACAAGTCTTGCAACATAATAATGATTTTTCCATGTTCACCCTTGATCAGCGGGTGTGAGTTGGTTGAATATAGTCGAGGGAGACGTGGGTCTCTGTTTGGAGGATTGAACCGCTGAAAACCAGAAGGAATGGTCATGGTAGGCAGAGAGAACTTAGGTGAGACCTTCCTTGCTGTGGAAGGTCTTGCTTCAAGCTTATCTCACAAACCCTTTTATGACTATCTATTACAGTAATAATATTTGCTATTCACAAGGAGAACTAGATAATCAGCTGCCATACAATGAATTCCCGATCTGTAGAGGATCAATTGTGGTATTCGCTCTCAGAGGGTATCGTCTACCCATGTCTAACAACAAACATGCCAGGGATGGGTCTATTGCTGGCAAAGAGTCGGTTGATGCAGTAGAATACTGGTTTGCATATTCATCAGATCAGATTCTCTGAATTCATCCAGGCATGACCTATCTATAACAGTCACTCGTTCATCTGGATACCTGTTCGCGGCTATCATAGTTGTCATAGGAACTGCTGCTCTCATGAGGTTAGTTCAAAGAGTGATTGCAGTCACAACCTACCTGGGGGATCACCAGCATCAAAATGTGGGTCAGCTGCTGGACCATGATGCATGCGATGTTCCGCTGTGGGTTGCAAATAACATTGTTAACCAAAGGGTAGGGATGAAACTGCTGGATACCTGAAGATCTGTTAGAGAACAACATGAGAAAGGGTATGTCTTATGTCTCACTGGCGCTTTGCAAAACATATTTTTGTTTCATTGTACATAAAAAAGTTTGACAATATGCCCTATAAACACTCATAGTAAGCACACAAAGCCAACCTGCAGTGACGTCATTACTGGCAACTAAACTCTCTTAGATGCCGGTATGTCGTCATCACAAAGTTGAGATGGTTTTCGATTGTATGATGGTTTTTGAATCATACATTTTCAATTGTGTGATAGATGTAGTGTAGTATATAGTATTCTAAAATGGGTACTCGAAGGTACAGAGCTGAATTTTTGAAAGAAAATATCACAGCCAATAAAGGCACTGGTCACCTGGACCTTGTACAATCTTCTCAAAAAGTGAGTAGGCCATAGCTTATTAGTTGGCCAGGGTGTATCATACAACAACAAGGCTAAGGATTCGGCACTTACCATGTAAACACTTGAACCCAGTTCATTGAGTGGGAGATGGTGGTGGAAGTGAAACAAGAGCGAAAACAGCCCTAGAACCAAACAACATCCAACATAATGGATGGCAAAATGGCAACTTTTATGCTGAACACGCTATAGTGGGACTTGTTTGATTGTGTTATATTTTCTTTCCTCTGCATTCAACCATGACCTGCCAAGGGAGAACGGAGTAAGTACTAAGTCTGCAACCCTGTAGGGGTGTAAATGATATGTATTAAGACTTTCGACAGTTGTAAGAATAGTCACAACTACCGTACTTGTACAAAGGAAGGTTGTAAATGCCTAAATGTTCAGTTAAACAGGCAAAGGTACATACTAAGTGCTAGCTTAATCTGCACTTTGCCCTCAAATATTGTTCAGAACTTGTCAGTATTGTCTTTCCTAGACCTAGAGGTGTCCGTCAATCAGGATGGCGACGTGAGAGACTCAGACATGGAGGACGATGACAGTGACGGTAAGGGTGCATTTGCCACCTTTGGCAGAGAACTCAGCGGATCCCCCTAGGTTTCGTTGTTCACAATCAACCTCTTGCTGGAAACTCACAGGTTTCTCGGATGCCTGCTGATACGACCATGGAAGAGGAGGCAGCATATCTAGAAGGTGTCGCTTTGGCTATCGAGGGCCAATATGCTGGTGTTGCTACCACATCCACATCAGTTTTGGCACAGGATTCGGGCATTGTAGACACTGTCAAAGATGCTGAGCTCTATCCTTCCTTGGATGACCCAGAAATTTGGAGACTGTCAGTTGATGTATGTTCTGTGTGCTTTTCTGAATTTCTGTGCATTTTGTTGACCTCTGTTCAGGAAGGTTGCGAACACAAAATTCTGCTCAAATGCATGGAAGCTGCATCAGCTGGATCCTCAAGTTTCCCTGTACTTTCTGTTTTCTACTGTGACCACCAACTCAGTGCTATCTATATTGAGATTTGTTGATCTACGGTTGATGCAAGATTGTTGCTTGGTGCCTTTCTCAAGGGCATTGCTCCAGTATCTTTTCTTGGGTTGAACAAGTCCCATTTAATGTTCGTGACATTAGAAGATCGTGTTAAAATCTTGATGCCCTCATCTGCATCACGAACCTTCAAGTTGGGCTCATGGGTGTGGCTTTGGCATGGTGGCCATTATCACAATGACTTAGGGTTTGTAACCGATGTTCATGAGGACGTTGCAGAGGCAATTTTTATACCTAGGTTGTTGCTTAACCCTGACTCTCGTGGGCGACCGCCCCAAGCTCTCTTTGATCCCAATATCATCAAAGACAGCCTGGGAACTAGGGCAGTCAGGCATCATAGTTGTGGTCTATACAGGTTTCATGGAAAAACTTTCACACCTGATGGATTTCAGATGGAAATTTTCAACACAATGGATTTAGATGATGTCAATGTGCTTCCAAAGGAGAAGGAGCTCATGTTCTTTGACAAATCAAGCAAAGTAGATGTACAACAAGCGATACAATGATGATGCTCAACCCGGAAACCCAAACAAAACCCACAAAAATGGCTTCGGATGGTATAACACAAGTCAGAGGAAGGATGCGAGGCCCTCTAGATGTCACCTGTCAGACCGACCATCAAATAGTCATAAAACAACTGCTTGTCAAAGCAGTTCAAAACTAAAAGAATGTGTTTCGAGGACTTTTGAGGATTTTTGAGGAGTTGCAATATTTTTTGAGGTTTTTTTGAAGAAGTTTCAAGGAATTTTGAGTGCGCAAATATGTTCAGATGCAAGATTTGGGACTAGATGAGTAGTAGAAGTGAAGCAAAGGCGAATTGAGGGAAACAAGAGCGAAAATAGCATAATGCAAGGAATTTCGAGGAAGTTTAGCATAAAACACCAAACTTCAGACTGAATAAGACTAAACTGAACTCTCAAATCACTGTGATCTGGGAGGAAGATGACGACTTTCTTGTTTTTCTTTGTATCTAGTACATCTTTTTATATAAAATAAAGAAAGTACCTAAAAAGGCTAGAGAACATGAGGCAAACATGTGGAAAACTCGAGGCAAAAGACAATAGAAGTATATCAGAACAATAAAGCGAGACTAGAAAGGGTGAATATAACACATGATGAAGAAATAATAAGAAAGAATAGCTAAAAGCAGACTGTCCTTGTTATAAATTGAATAAAACATCGGAAACTGCTTCAAGTGGATTGTATGCATGCACATGCAGTCGAAATGTGTTCAATATACTCAAGATAGTGTCCCATGTGTCCAGCATGCATCCGAAGATTGTTCAAATAGGAAATACTGTGTCCGAAGATGTTTTTCAAGGTTCGAGGTTTTTCAAAGAACTTCGAAGTTTCTTTGGACTTCGTTCATGGCCCGACATCGGTGCGATATTGTTCGACAATGGTAGGGGATATGTATGTCTGGCATGTGTGCGATGACCATTCAGATAGCGATATAGTGTCCGATGTTGATTTTCGATGTTCGATGATTTTTGAAGTCTTTCAAGGAAATATCGGACTCGTTCGAAGGCCAATATTGCTGCAATATTGCTCGAGACTGGTTCGGAACCCATCAACAATGTTCCAAGTGTATATCCTGAGCTCTACAAAGGTCAGGGGAATTGCACTATGGTGGCCGAAGGCATACAAAGAATTTCAGAGCATTGCAAAGATTTTTGAAGCATTTTCATGACTTTGTAGAGGTTCATAGAGCTTTGGAGGGGTTCATATGGGTTCATAGAGCTTTGTAGAGGTCTGTAGAGCTTTATAGAGCTTTGACAATGATTGTAGATGTGTTTTCCGAGCTTGAACGACAAGGTGGACCTATCAATGAGTTGTTCAATCAAAAGTTCAGTTTGGGGTGTCCAAAAAGGTGCTCATACACTCAGGCCAGCTTCAGGGAACGCTGGGTCACATTATTAGCATTGATAACTTGGAGACGGCTCAAATTGAGACTTCCAAAGACAATCTACTTGTTGAAGTGCCTCTGAGGGACATAAGGAGAGCTTTCACCTGTGGTGATTATGTGATGATTATCTGTGGTGAACACCAAGGACAGGAAGGTTTTATTACAGAGGTATATGGAGAATTAGTAATGCTATATGGTACAATGGTCAGAGAACTGGAATATCAAGGCTCTGTTGGTGAAGAGGTATTTGAACCAGCTCTGATCATTCTGCCTGTATCTGAACTTCGTAGTTCCAAGTTGAACAGACTCATCTCAATTGGAAGAAGAACGTCTACACCTCTGGTGCTGAATTGGGTGTAGTTGAGGAAAAACCAGTCTGTGGTAAGGCACAAACCAGAGATCCCATGCATACTGGGGATCCGTTTTGTGGCATGAATGTTCATGTTATCAAGGGTAATCTGAAGGGCCATCAAGCAACAGTTCTTGGCTCTACTCTTATCGTGAATGAAAAGTTTAGTGTCATGCTTAGGATTGACACACAAATGGTGAAAACCACTGTTGAGGTCAACAATGACAAGGTGATAGAGCTAGTGTGAGTGCAATTATGGCAATCCTTGGGCTGACTAATTGAACATTCGCCAGGACTGGTTTGTCATTGGTGAAAGTGCAATGGATTCCAAGGGGCGCATTGTTAACCAGACTGATTGTTCATCCTACTATGCCAACTCATTCTGATTCAAGAGAAAAATCCCTTAGTCCAGCTTGGGACCCGGCCTCTCATTTGCTGACTGAACCCACAGTAAAGCTTGGTACGTGTTGCATAGACCAAAGCTACTCTGTCCAACTCACAAGACTTAAGAGAGTGGCTGCTAGACCCACGACTTGACAACAAACACCTTGACATTGTCATTCTAGGGACAAAGGAGGGCATCTACTATCGAGGGGGGAAGTATGAAGGATGTTGGGGTGTGTTAGTGCTCAACCATCTGCGGAAAGGATTGGACAGTTCGGTGATGGTCAAACTGGGGCTCATGGCAACCCAGGTCAAATTTCCCTTGAAGTACATCCTACCAGAAACAACTACTGAAAGAGAAGGTGCAGTAAACACTTCAGATGCACAGCCAATCCAAGCAGCACTAGGCCAACACGTGGTAGTCATTGGGCCTGATCTTTTGGGCAATTCCAACTTTATTGGTTGTTATGGCTGCATCTCGAGTTGCCAGTTTCCTTTGGAGCCCTATGATGCCTTAATTCTTCTCTATCCTCCAGCTAGCCAATTTGCATACTTTAACAAAAAAAGTATCTGTTGTTCTCATCATGAATCTGTGCTCTGGGACAAAGTGTAGATACAGTAGCCTCTATTTGTGTATTACTTTCTCATGTATCTACTAAAGTCCATGTCTTTAAATGCAAATAGTTGATAACCTCTCGTATGCATTGAATCACATAGTGTTTAAAGGTCCAGTCCAGTCCGGTTTTTGACTTCCAAATGGGGCAACCGGCAACTGCAACCGGTCTGGGACCAACCTAGATATTGGAGGACCGCAACCGGACCCTTTAGGACCGGTCCTAATCGGTCCATGGACCGAAAAAAGACTGGTTCGGACCGGTTTTTTGTCATAAAATTTATTGTGCCAAATAACCCATATGTATCTCAACAAATATAACCATCACCTCATATATGTTATATTAATGGATAGAGATTGTAATGCTACGTAGACCGATCCAACATTTAAGCAATTCCGTCAAGATTTGACTGAGATATGGCCAAAACCGAAAGGACATGCATTCAAGTTGCAGTTTGTAGTTTGTAATTTGTAGTTTGTAGTTGCACTCATTTGGGCTGTTGTATAAATAAAATCCCATGGTACAGATGATTAGGTGTGTTGTTGTTACTTTTATGATGCTATATAGCTGTACAAAAAAAATTATAGCTCAGGTAATAAGCAATGCAATCAAAGTTGTTCTGATACAACAAAATACTTGTACAAAAAAATGTTTTTGGTCATATCTCAACCAATTCTTGACCGTTTTTGATGATCCAGGGACCGAAAATAAAGGAAATATGTGTGGGAGTAAGGTCTAACACACGTTGGAATGAGAGACTGGTTGCAACCGGTTTTAACCAGTTTTTCATTGGTCCTACTATATTTTTCAAAACAAAAGACCAGCAACTGGACTGAAAAAGACCAGTCCATAAATAGACCACTGGTCCAGTCCTAATCGGTCCAGTTCAGTTCAGTTTTGGTCTTTTTTTTGGTCCTACATACTGGACCTTTAAACACTAGAATCACATGAAAAGTTTCTCAGAAGTTCCCATTTGAAATCCATCCTTGACAGGTGGTACAACTTTGATTGCCGATTTTCTTCTCAATCTCAAACCACCATGTTGCAAGCATTCAAATGGCTCTCCCTGCTAGTGATTTTCTGCTTATACCTGATGGCCGTCATGTCCAATGGTATGTTATACTGCACTCATGTTCCTGCCTCGACTTTAACGTGTGTTAGGTGATAATCTGGCACCAAGGTCTCATCCACCCGAGAGCACTGGTCACCAGGGTCTGTGGTCCTTCTGCTCATATGGTATGGTATGAATTCATTTGAGAACCGTGAACTGAATATGGCTGGATATTCATCTAGACCTTTCCAATAGTTCTTACCTCACCGGCATGACTCATAGTAGACTTCCTTTGACTACCTTTGCAGACAATCCAAGAGTTATGTTTTTAAGCCCTTCCAACCAATCATATGGTATGAATAGCCAGTTGCTATAATATTGATGTGTTGACATACTACCAACTTTTCTAGCATATATCCAGGATAGTAATAGTATTTCCCCCTATGTGGGCATTTCTGTTGGTGGAAATTACATGGACCCCCAAATGGGTTTCTCCAATAGAGACAACTACCTAGCCCCAAATGTGGGCTCCCCCAATGAGGGCATCTTGCATCTGCCCGACATGGATACCCTCAGTGTGGGTGATTTGACAAACCCCTTTTGGGGTTACAAAGAATATGTTCCGAACTTGAATTTTTATCCAATTCTTATATTCTATGCCAATGTGAACTTCTCTAATGTATCTGACTTATCCAAGTCTCAATGCCATGATTCTACTTCTATATCTTGGTCTGCATCAACTTCAGTGCCAATGCATTTCAGAGGCAATGACAGTATAACCTCTTGCTCTCAATATTTTATTAAATGTGTGTTACATATATCTGTTCCTTTAATTTCTTGTACCATAAGTCAGCTAAACTGCACTTTGTCTTACTTTAGTTATGTGGAGGTATTTTCTAACTTTTGGCAGCGAATCAGAAATATGGTTTTTTTGTTGTTCCATTTGCAACACTGGATACTGTCCCTAAATATTCTTCCAGTAGTCAATGTCTCAGTCAGGGTCCAGGCACTATCTTTGATACTGAAACAGAATATAATGTACAAACATGATTTTGTGGCATGGCTCTGGGCTCTTGTAAAACATAAATATGATGATGATTGTTCATCTATATCTTATTTGTTTTCAACTTTTTCTTGTCTTGGGCATAAGGCCCTTAAAGAGTTTTATTTCTTGTATTTGTTTGCCAAATCCATGCTTTTTGGTCTTGTAAGTTTACATCCACTAAAATATCAAGATCAGACTTTTTTGGCTGGGAAAGACAATCAGAATGTGCCTTATCTGCTATTCAAGTTTCATAAAGTACGTGACCCCAGAGGATGTTGCAAACAGAATGCATCAGCAACATTTGTGTCATATTGTAAGGGGACTAGGGGGGTGCCCTGTGTGTTTCTCCTATTTTTTACATTTGTTCTATATTTTTCCTCACTTCATTTCCTTCTATTCTTCATTTTCTATGATTTTTCCAGATTTTATTACTAATTTTCCCTTTCTATCATGTTTGTACATGTTGACAGTTTTATATTTACAGGCAGAGCACCCCTTCCAACATCTACCCCTTGGTATGATGTCATTCAGCGGCCTTGATCTGCCTATCTCTGCCTTTTCTATTTTTAGGTTATTATTTAATTTTTGTCGTCTTCACATATACTGGGCATCGGCAAAGGGATCCTTAGAGTTTTCTCTTCGGATTTCCCTTTGCTAGGTGCATCCCCAATCCCTGTACTATGTCCTATAATTTTAACTTCAGATTTCCCTTTGCTAGAGGCTGAGGTTGCCCTTATAGTAGAAAACTCTCCCCTAAGGCCCGAAATCGCGAACACACTGCCCAAGATAGGCAGGTACAGAGTGGACGACACTTCCCAAAGCTCCACAGACTCCCTACACACCGTTCCAGACAGTCTCGCCTTTACTGCACTGCCATTTTTGCCAAACGTGCCCCCTAGCGACATGGACGCATCAGAGTGCCTCGACACACTTGAAAGCAACATTTCCGGAATATGCACGTAAATCAATTCGCTTAAATCTACAATTGAAAACTTTGTCAGGACCCTCCAGATTAACCCTATGACCAATATTCCCCCCATTGCGACTCCAAGCGCACCCAACAATGACGTACTGCCAAATGCACCCACTAAAGAGCGCGCCCAGATCAAACCGTCTCCCCCCGCTGAATTTAATGGCACACGTGTGCAGGGACATGCATTCCTTAATTCCTGTGAGTTATACATCAGTCTCCAGTTGCATCAATTTGTCGATGAGGCTGCAAAAATTTATTGGGCCTTCACATACATGAAATCTGAATGCACCTATCTCTACGTGGACCATATTCTGCGTCAAACTAAAGAACTTGGTTCTCTACCTTTCTCCACTTGGGGTGACTTTTGAGCCGAGTTTGTATGCCACTTTTGTCCCCTCAACGAGCACCACCGAGCAGTGACACGACTCAAGTCATCCTCTTACCACCAAGTGCGTTGATCCATGGACAATTATATTGATGAGTTTAAGGATTTGGTGGACATGGCAGGATATGGGAGTGGACTACCAGTGGTGGTGAAGTTCCGACAGGGCCTCAACCAAGAAATTCAGGACCAGATTGCACAGATGTTGGAAGGGTGCCCAGCGGACGATGATATCTATGCTTGGTATGAAGCTGCTTCACTCTGTGATGAGAACTGACTCACAAATGCGGCGTTTAACGCTGCATTCCATGCTCCAACTACCACTCATGTGCCCTACACCTTCAATCGAACCCTTCCCCACCATAACCCCATTCCTGTTCATCAAACTCCCACACCAGCCATCAATGTTCCAGTACCAATGGATGTTGATGCAGCCTGCAGCCGTGTGCATCGGTTGGATCTCTGCTACCATTGTGGGGAAACTGGGCACAGGGCCGGAGCATGTCCCCATCGTCAGGATATCTGCATGCTCACCCCTGAGGGGCAAGATGAACTCCTCCAAGACTTGTTGGCACTTGTAGATGTCGAGGAAGCAAAGGATCAGGTTGCTGAGATCAAGTCAGAAGTTGTAGAGGAGCAGGATTTTTCTATTCACAGCGAGTGAATTGTATGCCCTCACTGCCTGTCCATAACCACTTTGAAGTCTTGTCAGTTGAATCCCTGGAGAATGAATCCATTTCTGTGACTGTTCCCCTCTCTGACCCTTCGAAGTTGGCTGAAGATGTACCTGCTCTTTCCATCTCTCCCTCTGCTCCACACCCCAGAATTAAATCATGGGAGCATAAACTACCATGCAAATATTGTTGCATCCACTCCCTCTACACATTCCTTGAACCTAGCAATCGAACTGCAGATGACCGACACTGGACAGATACTCGATGTCTCTGCGCTCCTGGACTCTGGTGCGACTGGTCTCTTCATCAATGCCCATCTCGCACAACAACATCGCCTAAATACTCGCTCACTCTCGTGTCCGATACCTGTGTATAATGTGGATGGGTCCCCAAATGAAGCTGGTGCCATCCAAGAGGTTGTAGACCTGGTCCTCCGTTACAAAGATCATAGTGAGCATGCCCTTTTTGCTGTCACTCAATTAGGAAAGCAAAAGGTGATTTTGGGCTATCCGTGGCTTTGAGACCATAACCCAGAGGTCGACTGGCATACCGGGGAGGTTACCATGAGCCGATGTCCATCCCGCTGTCGTTCTTGTTTCACAGAAGCCAGGCAAGAACCTCGTGGACAAAAGGCCGCGATACAACATACTCAGAAGTGTCATGCTGGACCCCCTGCCTATACCTGAAGTGGAGTTGGAAGGGGTTCCTGATCTGATGCCAGACTCGGATGATGATGATGAGGAGCCAGAGGAAGTGGAGGAAGGTGATTGGATCTTCTACACTGTGATTTGCCCATCGCACGAGGTGTGTGCTACATCAAACATATCCCGATGCCTCGCCGAGGCCTTCCACAAAAACAATGCCGCTAAATCCTCTACTAATTCCTTGCTCCCTCATCTCCATGAGTTTGGAGACGTGTTCTCCAAGGAATTGTTTGACTCTCTCCCTGCGTGCAAGCCATGGGATCACGCAATCAAACTCACCCCCAGTGCAACCCCTTCATCCTGCAAGGTCTATCCTCTCTCTCCTGAAGAACAACAACAGCTTGACCAGTTCATCAACAAGCACCTGGCCTCTGGATATATTCGACCATCGAAGTCACCCATGGCCTCTCCCTTTTTCTTTGTCAAGAAGAAGGATGGCTCACTTTGACTGGTTCAAGACTACAGAAGGCTCAACAACATCACAGTCAAAAATTGCTACCCATTACCTCTCATCTCTGAACTTGTGAGCCAGCTCCATGGAGCCCGATACTTCACCAAGCTCGACATCCGTTGGGGCTACAATAATGTGAGGATAAAGGAGGGAGATGAGTGGAAGGCAGCCTTTTGTACCAACCGTGGTCTTTTTGAACTGCTTGTCATGTTCTTTGGCCTTACTAATAGTCCTGCCACCTTTCAGACCATGATGAATGACATTTTCCATGACCTCATACTCGAAGGCATTGTCTGCATCTATCTCGACGACATCCTCATCTTCACTCACACAGTTGAAGAGCACCGTCACATCACGTGCCTTGTCCTAGAATGGCTTTGACAGTACAAACTCTACCTTCATCAGGACAAGTGCAAGTTTGAGAAGACCAAGATTGAGTACCTTGGCCTGATTATCTCGGAGGGTCAGGTGGAGATGGATCCTATCAAGGTGAACAGGGTCACGGCTTGGCCGATGCCCATGAACAAGAAAGAGGTGCAGTCTTTCCTGGGCTTCATCAATTTCTATCGGCATTTTATCAAGGATTTCTCACATCATGCACGACCACTGTTCGACTTGACAGGAAAGGAGGCATGGAGGTGGGATAATGCACAACAGGAGGCATTCGAAAGGCTTAAGGAGATGGTCACTTCCGCTCCCATCCTTACCTTTGCTGACAATTTGCGTCCTTTTCATGTAGAAGCCGACAGTTCTGACTTTGCGATGGGTGCCGTGTTGTCTCAGCAGTCTCTGGAGGACCAGAAGTGGCATCCTGTTGCATTCTACTCCAAAAGCCTTAGTGCTGTAGAGCGAAATTATGAGATCCATGACATGGAGATGTTGGCGATAATGCGTGCACTTGAGGAGTGGCGACACCTCCTCGAGGGTGCCCAACACAAGGTGGAAATTTGGACGGATCACAAGAATCTCGAGTACTTTATGACGGCCAAGAAATTGAACTGTCATCAAGCTCGTTGGTCCCTGTATCTATCCAGATTCAACTTCTCCTTGCACCACTGTCCAGGTCACAGCATGGGGAAGACTGATGCCCTCTCCCGATGTGCAGACCATGGGGATGGCAGCAATGACAACCAAAACATTGTGTTGTTGCAGCCAGACCTGTTCACCATTCGGGCACTGGAAGGCATTGCACCCCAGGGCGAGGAGTGGGACATCCTACGTGACATTCGTTGTGCAAACCATAGCAGTTTACATGAGGATGTTGTTGCCCAAGCTGTTAAAGAACTGAGGAAGGGATCCACCCTTTCCTTGCGTGCGGCAGAGTGGGCTGAAAAAGAGGACTTGTTGTATTTCAGAAATCGCATCTACGTCCCCAATGACCCAGACCTTTGCCAGCGCATCATATCCCAACACCATGACTCACAGATTGCTGGTCATCCTGGACACTGGAAGACCTTGGAGCTCACCTCACGGAATTATTGGTGGCCACAAATGTCACAGCTCATTGGTCAGTATTGTTGCACTTGTGTCCTTTGCTTACACACCAAGGTTCCTCGTCGCAAACCCATTGGCGAGCTACACCCTCTTCCTGTTCCAGAGAGTCATTGGGATGTTGTCAGTGTCGACTTTGTGGTGGAGTTGCCAGAGTCGAATGGGTTTGATGCGGTGATGTGCACAGTTGATTCAGTGGGAAAATGTGCTCACTTCATTCCCACTCACACCACTGTCAGTGCCCTGGGTGCCGCCCAACTCTACCTCCACCATGTGTGGAAATTACATGAACTTCCTGGTGCTTTCCTCTCTGATCGTGGCCCTCAGTTCATGGCAGAGTTCACTCACGAGCTGTACCGACTCCTGGGAATCAAACTCCTTGCTTTGACCGCTTATCACCCACAAACCGATGGCCAGACTGAGAGAGTCAACCAGGAACTGGAGCAGTACATCCGCATCTTTGTCAATGAACACCAGGACAATTGGGACGATCTTCTCCCCTTGGCCAAGTTCGGATACAACAACCATGTCCATGCTTCCACTCAACAGACCCCTTTCCCCTTAGACACTGGACGACATCCACGCATGGGATTTGAACCTCGCCAAACTCCCTCACACATTGAGACAGTGAATGAGTTCACAGAATGCATGTGGGATAGCTTGGAGGAGGCAAAGGTGAAGGATGACATGGCATGCTTTTACAACCAACGCCATTCTCCGACCCCTCAGTACAAGGTTGGTGATCGAGTTTATCTTGACTCTAGTGACATCTCCACTACGCGTCCCTCCAAGAAACTCGCTCATCGCTTCCTGGGACCTTTCCCCATCGTCAAGTGTGTTGGAATGCATGCCTATTGTCTACGCCTCCCAGCCTCCATGTCCAGACTCCACCCAGTCCTCCATGTTGTCAAACTCCTTCCAGCTCCCCCAGATCCATTCCTGGGATGCCATTCACACCCACCACCACCGCCTACAGTGATTGAGGGAGAACCCCAATACAAAGTCAAGTCAATCTTGGACAGCTGTTTGCATCAAGGAAAACTCCAGTATTTGGTGCATTGGAAGGGTTATGGGTATGAGGAGAACTCATGGGTCAAAGAGTCTGATGTGAATGCCCCTCGGTTAGTCAAGGAATTCCACTGATGGCACACTGCTGCACCACGATGCATTCAAGTCATGGACTTTGGTTGTATGCAATTTCAAATGCATCGAGGTGATGCATCTTAGAGAGGGGGTGATGTAAGGGGACTAGGGGGGTGCCCTGTGTGTTTCTCCTATTTTTTACGTTCATTCTATATTTTTCCTCACTTCATTTCCTTCTATTCTTCATTTTCTATGATTTTTCCGGATTTTATTACTAATTTTCCCTTTCTATCATGTTTGTGCATGTTGACAGTTTTATATTTAGAGGCAGAGCACCCCTTCCGACATCTACCCCTTGGTATGATGTCATTTGGTGGCCTTGATCTGCCTATCTCCGCCTTTTCTATTTTTAGGTTATTATTTGATTTTTGCCGTCTTCACATATACTGGGCATCGGCAAAGGGATCCTTAGAGTTTTCTCTTTGGATTTCCCTTTGCTAGGTGCGTCCCCAATCCGTGTACTATGTAGTATAATTTTAACTTTGGATTTCCCTTTGCTAGAGGCTGAGGTTGCCCTTATACATATAATAGAACACTTAACATGGGAGGTCATGCTGCTTGTGTCTTCTCCTACTCCCAACTAGAGCCATATATGTTACCATGTGATGAAAACCAGCTGGACATTACAAAGAATGTATTCAAATATGCTGATCATACAAATGATGTTGGGCTATTGCAGTATCCACCAAGCCAGTTTGTTTATGTTAACATGCCACTTCAGGATCTTACCCCATATCTTTCAGCAACTACTCTGCTGAAAATGCCAAAATCCCATGGTTGTTGTACTAGTGCTCATGACAGTAAAAAGACCTTACAGGCCTGTTTAAAAAATCACTCTTGTCCCCAATGTAATGTACTTGTCAGTGTATTTTCAATTGAGCTACCATGGTTACAATGTCATAGAGCAAACTTAAAGAAAAAGAAGCAAGAAAATTCTCTGAATACTAACACATTCAAAGAACAGTTGGATAGTTCAAGTACTATAAATTCTTCATTTCCATTTCCACCGGAGCCATTGACTAGTGCTCTTGCACAAGACATAGCAGATGGAGCCTGTAAAAAGATGACAAAAAATAAGATTGAAGAAGGAGGTTGTGCTGTATGTGGTGAGTTAGTACCAATTGAGGAACTTAGCAGATTGAAAGCTATTAAAAATCACTTGCATGTGTTAAAGGCAGAGGGCATATCTAGTATAGAGCACAAAAGTTTGGATCAGAAGAAAAAAGAATATACTGGTCCAATACTGGATTATAAATGTAGTATTGTATGCAACACTTGTCGAGCATCACTCAGACATAACAAAGTTCCAAGACTTGCACTAGCTCATAGATTGTGGCTTGGGGATGTACCTGAAGAGTTATCCAGCCTGCAATTTATTGAAAAACTTTTGATTGCCTGGGTTAGACATACATGTTGTTTTCTAAAAATTTCAACAGGGGGCCATAAAATGAAAGCTAATGCAATTGCATTTGAAACTCCCATTCCTAAGATATATAGTAAACTTCCACCTCCTAGAGATGAAATGGATGATGTGCTTGCAATTTTTTTTACTGGTCCATGCAAACCAACTCTGGAAGATTATAATCAATCCTTGGTTCTTGTGCGACGTAACTATGTGGCACAAGTGCTGGAGTGGCTAAAGTTAAACCACAGAGATTATGCTGATATCAACATTTCACATAAAAATCTGGCAGAGTATCCTGAAGATGGACCACCCTGCTCAGTATAGTATAAGCCTCTCTCAAGTAATAAAACATTGGAAGGAACTAGTCTACATGATATGGATGATGAGGATGGTACTGCTGAAGGTGACTGTGCCTATACTGTACATGGGCTGACTGGACAGAAATTGGATACTATGACCACTAACAGACTAAAGGCACTTGCACTTAAGCATTTAAATTCTCAGGGAAAATTTCTGGTTGTAGGCCATAGCAATAAAGCTGAATCTACATGGGGTAATCCACAACTTTATCCTAAGATGTTTCCCTGGTTATTTCCATATGGACTAGGAGGTATTGGCTCAGCTGGTTTGTCTGACAAAGAGCACAAAAGACATTTACTAATGTATCATGACAAAAGATTTCAGACAGATGTCAATTTTCCATTTGTTGCATTTAGTCATGAACAAATCAAAACAAGTACAACTCAGAGTTTCTTACTTGCTGAGAAAAGCAAGTTTCAAGCTATTACAGACAGACTTTTGAATCTTGATCAGACTGTTCTGAATAGTTTAATTGAAAAGATTTCTGGTGGAGATTATGTTGCAGCTGAAACTGATGAAGAGAAAAATTGCTTTCAAGTTATAAAAGACTTGGATCATATTGCTGGAAGTGTCAAAGGATCCATGACAAGTAAAAAATACATGCGGAATGAAATTTGGTCATTAGTGAGTCATTGTGGAGCACCATCCTGGTATATAACTTTATCTCCTGCTGATGTTAAGCATCCAATATGTCTCTATTATGCTGGAACAGATACTAAGTTTGAGCCTTGTATATTGGATGAGAGTGACAGAATTTGTTGTATATGTAAAAATCCAGTAGCAAGTGCTCGATTTTTTCATTTCATGGTCCAAACCTTTATTGAAGATGTGTTGGGTGTAAAATCCAAACACCATGGATTGTATGGAGATACTAAGGCATACTATGGAGCTGTTGAACAACAAGGCTGGTGTTACAATTTTCCTTGTAACTCATGGAACCTGACCGACCCAACTGACCCAATGATCCCCTCCAGACAGGAGGCACTCCCTGATTCATGCCTAGGGCATGTCCTTGACGCCAGACACACACACGATGCATGCCAACCACATGCATTCAATCACCTTCCCATGGAAGGCACCTTGATGCATGATAACTCCATGCACCCGAACCTACTCCCACATATGCTGTGATACGACAGCCCCTTGACATGAGGTCCGTGATGTCGGACTCTCATGATTGACATGCTGCAGTGCAGCATGTCCTTGACATCGGATCTGTGACATCGGATGCCTCATGCTAGGCATGAGGCTTATTGTTTCTATTCTTACTTGATATGCATCTACCTTTCTGATTGGACGATAAGGACCTCCCTTGTAGTATAAGTACTGCGACTCATAGTAGGGATGTCCTTAGTTTAGATCTAGGCAATCTACAGCTTTAACTTGTGAACTCACAAACTTACTCAAAACCACTAAGGAAGCCCCTTAGTGCGTGAACCCAAATGACTCTACACAGAAGGCCTGCTAGAGTGCACTATCCATCTTATGTCGGATGCTCCGAGTAAGACTAGTGCCGAATGACTTGTCGAGGAAGCACCTTGTCAAATGACATCAACTAGATTGAGTGGTTGAGGCTTCGCCCTTAACAGCCAGCTCACACTACATATGCATCTTTTGCTCTGGATAAAAGGCTCTTTGACACCACAAGAAATGCAACACAAAATTCTGGATTCTGATTCTGACTTTCAAAAGAACCTTGTTAAATGGTTAGAAAGTTGTGTTTCAGGAGAATACTTTAGTGGCACACAAGAAGATGTCATGGCACAGATTGACTCAAAGAAGAATTTGCCAGAATATAAAAACCCAACAGAAACCATGCCTTTACCCCCTCCTCCTGCTTGTAAAAAATCAGATCCTCATGAAACATGTCATGCATGTAAAAAATTAAATACATGGTGGGGTCTTTTTACACAAACAGTTGATGATCTTCTCACTAAATCAAATGTCCATAGTTGTAATAGAATAAAAATAATGATGGAAGTACAAATAAAAGGCATGTATATACTGGCTGCATGGACAATAAATGGGGCAAATGCAAGGCAAGATTTCCCAGACCTTTATTTCAAGAAACACATATAGACAAGGAGACTGGTTCATTAAATTTGAAAAAGAGAGAACCTTGGCTAAATACTTTCACACCTTTATTAACTTATATTTTCTGCTGCAACACAGATGTTACTTGCCTTATGTCAGGTACTGCTATTAAAGCAGTAATTATCTATGTATCTGACTATATAACTAAAGCCCCCTTGAAAACTCATGTCATTTTTGAATCAATCAAATCAATCTTTACTAAAAACATGGAACTTGTTAATGGCACACTGCCAAGGAGAGAGAAAGCAAGGTGATTGATGGCAAAAGTGGTGAATTTGTTGTCAGCAAAAATGGAAATGGGTGCAATTATGATATCTATGTATTTGCTAGGAAATCCTGATCACTATACCAGTCACAATTTTGTTCCATTTTACTGGCAAACATATGTATCTGAAGCTCGCAAAGTCTGGCATCCAGAAGAAGCAACAAGCTTTTCAATCAAAGTGGCACTTGTGAAACTGAAGGGTAAGATAATAGGTCTTTCACCTGTCTTTGATTATATTTATCAGGCACCTGAGCTTGAGAACACATCATTATATGATTGGATCAGAAGATGCAAAAGAGAAAAAATGACCAAAAAAAGCAAATCAAAACTGGATAATACTGCTTCTGATAATCCCAACAATGGTAATAAAGGAGATTTATCTATGCAATCTGATCTAATTGGAGACCAATCATTTGAGTCTGTTGATACAGAATATAGTTGTAAAGATAAGCCTCCAACCTTGACAGAAGTCAAAAAAAACAAGTACCAGTTCTATCGTTTTACAGACTCTCATCCTCTTTACAACACCCATCAGATCAAGGTTGGCCCTGATGATGATAACATAGTTGTTAACTTTATTGGAGCCAATTTACCCCGTTGTGATCAAGGAGATAGAGAATATTATAGTTCTACTATGCTTACTCTTTTTAAGCCTTGGCAAACTGGAAAGGAACTGAAATTTAGTATTGAAAGCTGGAATGATGCCTTTAGTAATTACTTACTTACTGAAAGACAATTGGAACTTATGAAGAATTTCAATATTTGATTTGAATGTTTAGATGCAAGAGATGATTACTGGGCTCAATTAAAGAAAAATGCCGGTGTTTTGTCTACATGGGAAGAAGCAGATTCTACTTTCTTGGAGGATTGTACATCTGATAATCTTTATGCACAATGTCCTGAAGATGATCAAGATGATATTCCTCTTCATTTGCTCCAGTTGGGAAAAGGAGAAATAAGAAGGCATTGGGAAACTATGACCATGCGAAATATTATGACCAACCTTGGTTGGACTGCTGAAAACCAGATCAATACTTATACTAATATTGAGCTGAACCCTCTGCCAATCAAGTGCATCTTATCAGGATTAGAATGGAAAAATGAAGTTGCCAAAAAAAAGGCAAGAGGTTCTGGAGCAGCAAAAGCAAAGAATGCCTGCAAATCATAAGCATGAAACTGAACAATCTTTTGAACAGTTGTCTTCAAATATTGTTAAAATTGCTGACAAATCTTATCTGACAAAAAAAATCCACAAGCCTGACACACAACAGGTTCTTGATACTGTGGACTGTAGTCTGTAGTTAAGGAATTCAGTCTTAACACTGAGCAAGAAAAGGCATTTTGCATTGTAGCCACACATGCTAGTGATCCTTATTCAGAACCTTTACGAATGTATATTGGTGGAATGGCTGGAACTGGCAAGTCTCAAGTTCTAAAAGCTTTAAAAAGCTTTTTCAAGGAAAGAAATGAATCATATCGATTTATAGTAGTAGCACCAACAGGAAGTGCAGCTGCTTTGCTTGGAGGATCAACTTATCACTCACTTTTTGGTATTAGCGACTATAATGAGAAAGGACTTACAAATTTAGCTCAGGTGAGATCTAGACTTGTTGGAGTAGATTATATCCTTCTAGATGAGGTCTCTATGTTATCTTGTCATGATATGTATCATATCTCATGTCAGCTTGCTATTGCATTGAACATACCAGAGCAGCCTTTTGGAGGTTTAAGTATGCTATTTGCAGGTGATTTTGCACAGCTACCACCAGTTGTAGGTGGTGAAGGAACTTCTTTATACAGTAGAAATATTGGAGCTATTGCATCAACTCAGAGATCTCAGGAAGAAGCAATAGGAAAATCTTTGTGGCATCAAGTAACTACAGTGGTTATACTTTGGGAAAACATGAGACAAAAAAACCAGACTCCAGAAGATGCTAAATTTCACACTGCATTAGAAAATATGAGGTACAAGGCCTGTACACCTACAGACATTGCATTTTTACAAACACTTGTATCATCTCCCATATCTGGACAACCATCTGTATGTGATGATAAGTTCCATGACATATCAATTATTACTGCACTAAATGTTCATAAGGATGAGATTAACAAGCTTGGCTCAGAACACTTTGCTGCTGAAACTGGACAAGTATTGACACACTTTTACTCTGAAGATTCTCAAAAAGCTGCTCAGAGAAATCCAAATTCAAAGGTTCTGTACTTAAACTTGATAATATATCAGACAAGTTGCAGAAAATTCTTTGGAATCGGCCATATAGTACAACTGACAGACATATAGCTGGAACATTATCCTTATGTAAAGGCTTGCCTGTGATGATAAGATATAATGGTGCAACAGAACTTTGTATTACAAAACATCAAGAAGCTACAGTATATGACTGGAAAGTGTCTCCTGGTGTACATGGTCAACCAACATTAGAAACACTTTTTGTCAAATTGACCAATCCTCCATCTGATGTTAAATTTGATGGACTTCCTGAAAATGTTGTACCATTATACAAAACTACAAATCCAGTTTACTGTTCTTTGCCTGATGACTCAAAGGTACATGTGTCAAGAACCCAGATAGAGGTTCTTCCCAACTTTTCTATGACAGACTATGCTTCTCAAGGTAAAACTAGGCCTTATAACATAGTAAATCGTTCTCATCAGTCTTACTACACAGCATTGTCATGCAGTGCAACTGCAGCTGGTACACTAATAACACAGTCATTTCATCCTCAAAAAATTACAGGTGGTGCTTCTGGTGCCTTAAGACAAGAATTCAGAGAGCTAGAGTTGCTTGATGAAATTACTGACTTGAGATATAATGGAAAATTGCACAGAAGTGTGGTTGGTGAACAAAGAAATATGCTAATCATGGCTTTTAGACAATGGAAAGGAATGCATCATGTACCATCAACTGTACACAAAGCAATTAGGTGGAATTCCAGGGATCCTTTATTAGAACCTGAAATAGAAGATGTCAGTAGAAAAACAGAAGAAGCATGCTGCAGCTACTCCTGCAAAAGCTAATCCCCCCTCTGCTTCAAGTAAATCCTTAAAAAGAAAAATCAGTATGATAACTAGTGAATGACATGGGTATGCAGACCCGTGTGGGTAAGTAGGATGACACGTAGCATGTCGCCGTTCATGTTCATTTACTGGAACCAAACAGTAATAAATATCAACTAATATATAAGATGCTGCTTCCACAAGCTACCCCTTCTTTGGGGCATCGCTTCCCCCCAAATAAAATAAGTATATTAGTAGCTAAACACAGTAGATAAGTAAATAAAGGGTTTGTGGCACTCATCTGAGTGCGTGGGTTACCCGTGACAACCACTAGCTGTACCCTTGACCCTTATCCGCCCTTACCCTTACCCTTCGTTCACGGGTATGGGTATGCATGGGTAAGGGTATGGGTCAGATTTCTTTACCCCAGGGTTACCCATGTCATCCACTAATGATAACTGATAATTCCACAACTGAAAATCTAAAGAAAAATGCAAAAAGCAGTCACAACACAGCTCACATGGCATCTGGTAGTACAACATTTCAGATTTCACCTCCTTCTGGTTTAATATGGAGTAATAACAGCTGTGCATATGATGCTGTATTTACTATACTATATTCACTTTGGAGAAATAATCCAACACACTGGAAACAATTCTTTTATCACATGAACTGTGACTTGCTAGAAGAGATCTGTAATGGATTTAATAATCACTCTTATAATCAAACTTCATTAGAATCTGTTCGAGACACATTTAGAATGGCTTTAGATGATTTGCAATTAGCTGGCTTACGCTGGGGCAGATATACATCTGTGGTCAGGCTCTTGGAGTGCATGTTTAAAGCACCTACAGATAGGGAACTGCACGGGTTCTACCTGCAGGTTTCCTACGCTTTTATTTCCTAATTTATTCAATGAGTTTTGCATGAAAACTCATGAAAAAATGATTTTCTGAAAGCTATTCAATGGATGCTTGTGATACAAGGGACAAAATAATTTTTTTTCGACCTTGTCACATGACAGATGTCACCCAAATATTGTTTTATGTGTTAGATCACAAAGAGCCAACAAAAAGCTTCCAGAAAATCTTTTTTTCATGATTTTCCATGCAAAACTCATTGAATAAATTAGGAAATAAAACTGTGGGAAACCCGTGGGTAAAACCCGTGCAGTTCCCTACAGGCTACAGAGATGGTGTCTTCCCAGCTTACCTGTAGTGAGGGACATCCCATTATCCATAACCAATGCCACTCTATTTATTCATTTGTGTTGTCTGCTGGCACAAATCCTTATGTATCAACAACAGACTGGATTCAGAATTACAAAGAGGATTCACGCCTCTTGTGTGAAGAATGCAATCAGTGCCTTCAGCGCTCCTACTCATTTTCAAGAATTCCAGATCTAATTGTATTTGAGTTTGAAGGCAAGAATATATGTATAGATCCAGAGGTAACAATTACCTGTAGAAATAATCAATCTTCTACTATGAAACTACAGGGTGTTATATACTATGGAGAATTGCATTACACTTCATGCATCATGATTAATGAACAGATATGGTTTCATGATGGCATTTCTACTGGTACCAACATGGAATATGATGGACAATTACTACCCACTACAGATCTACTACGTTGCAAAGGAAAACAGGCAAACATTGCAATTTATGCCTAAGCAGCCTAACAGTAGGGTTGTTCATGGTAGCCATTCTTGGGCCATTTTCAGCTCATTTTCAAACTCATTTTCAGCTCATTTTTGTGTATTTGGCAGAGGAACAAACAAAAGGGAATGAAAAATGGAATGGAAAATGACATGAAAAATGGTTACCGTGAACACCCTGGGAAGGAAAATTTAGAAAAATGGAGCAAAAATGCATTTTTCTTGCCAGGCACAGTGCTAAAAAGATGAAAAATGATCATTTTTCGGTTCCCTTTTTACAAAAGCAAGGGTAGGGTTCCATTTTACATTCATTTTACATTCATTTTACATTCATTCTCAGTTCCATTCTTGAGAAAAATGGAATAAAAATGAAATAGAAAATGATTGAAAAATGAGTGAAAAATGAACCAAAAATGCCAACTGTGAACAACCCTAGTATACAGTATGAGTCATGAACCTCTCATCCTTTACAAACTTCAAAATTGCTGTCTTGCTTCATTTTATACCACAAGGTCCACAACTGTATATATTATCTTCCATATGGCCTTGCATCCAAAGAAAATAATTGCAGACTAAAGAAAAAAAAGTCCATGAAATGAGGACTCGTTCATGCCAGGCATAGCCATGGCCCAACTGGACAAGTTCTTTAGGCTATGTTTGGTGCCACTTGGTGTCCGATTACTACGGAACTGACTCACTACGCCACTCTTAAGTTGATAGAGACTATACTTTGAGTACGTGTACTGTAGCTTAGTTTCCTCCCCCGAAATATACTAAGTTCCTAACATGTCTTGTTCTCCTTTTGAGTACATGTACTGTAGCTTAGTTTCCTCCCCCAAAATATACTAAGTTCCTAACATGTCTCGTTCTCCTTGAGTGTAACTGTTGGAAGCTCTGGCTTCCTTCCAACTAGGTACAGTAAACATGAATACAGTCACTTATACAGAGACTGAGACCAATCTTATTTGTACTAGGATCACTTTTCTACAGATAATACAGTGTTCTTCACCTCCACTAACCCTAGCTGTAAGACTAAGCATTCCAAACCTGCACAGGTAAGTTGTGAGGGATGTGTGCTCTTCCTGTGTAGTGTAGAGCCTGCTTCGACAATTCAATCTCCCAACTTGACGTGCACATGCACAGGTGCAGACCATGAGTCATGAGAAGGCTGAATACTTGATGGTGGGGCTGCCGACTATACGGTACGCACGCGTGCAGTTTACAGCTGCCATAACGGTGAGGCGTACATTAGGGTCAAATTGTCGTTGTTTATGGGCCACCAGAGCACATTATTCGTGGGACTTCGGGGTTACACTTCTCGCAACGCTGTATTGAATTTGACACAGTCGCTATTAAATGGGACTTGGGCTAGTGGGGTAGCACGTGGGATTACCTCGACATTCATTATCTCAACAAACACAAGAGGCAATAATGATTGGATGCACGATTCGCCAATTCAACTTGCAATTGTGACACAGATAGCAGATACGATCTTGTACTCGGTACCGAAGGATGAAACATCGTATGTCCAGCCTCGATGCCCCCGCTGGTGGAAGGAAATTAATGTCAGATAGTAGAATAGACACGAGGACGAAGATACGCATACATGCATCAGCGAGGCTTAAAGATCCTAGCTATAACCAGGAAGCATTAGATATGCATTGTGGTGGTGGTCACCAGAGTAAAGGTGCCAGATACTTACACATACAATATAAATATCGGACTCCTGCAGGAAGGAAGATGAGCAGAGATAGTGGGTAGAATGGAATGCACGCACTGACATTATCTAATTGTTATTATCGCTACATAGAACCAGATATCAGCGTCGGAGAAACGATAAGTAACAAAATCTACTTACTGATGAGTGCTACGAACCCATTGATGATGTTAGGAATGATGATCTGGGAGTCAAAAAGATGAACCCACCTGTGGTGGTGGTGACTGAACGCTTTGCCAGCTATCTTAGCGCCAATGGAAAAAAAGCTCCGGTCTTGGAGTACTCCATCCGAGGTTGGTATGACGTCGCGAGGCATATATTCACGGATGATAGCCTGGTCGTTGTGCAAGGGGAGCGCCCACAAGGGAACTGCAAGGAGGGTGAATAAGGTGAAGATGGTGTTGAAGTGCATCATTTCTCGTTAAGTTTTCTTCTGTGGAGGAAAGACCGGCTCTCTACAAGGAAAACCATTGCCATGTCCTCCTGCTTATATAGTGGATGAAGCCCAGATAGTTTGATACGGTGAAAGAACATTACTCCATTCTGAAGCAAACGTGGGCGCTGAAATGCATTACAAACCTCAGTTTGACCTGGGTCCAGGACTCCTGGCGCAGTGGCGCTTGCATGAAGTGTGTAATATACATACCACAGACTCTGGTTATCTGTCTCGAGGGGTAATATGATCCAGTTGGACATATCATTGATGGTTACTACTACTCTAACCCAAGGAGCATGGAGGAGCTCAAGAAGGTAGACTCTGCGATTGGGTTGAGGTCCTGGGACCGATTGATAAATCCAAAAAGTAAGTGTTTTGTTGAAGCGGCAGTGTATGAACCTAAGTATGGTTTCATGAACGGTTGTCATGCACTAAAGTTCAACGTTATAGATGTTAACAGTGACACTGCTTAACTTGGTTTCACGCGCGCTGATCATGATGCATGAGTGCTAAGTAGAGGAACAAGTTGACTAAGCACTCGACGCATCACGCGCTTGAATTTCTCACAGTGACTCGTGAAATCCCGGAGTCGGCACTGGTGTTTGAAAAAAACTCTAACGGTCGATGGTGTCAAGGACGGTCCTCAGCCGCATTCTCAGGTCTGCCGCTCGCCCTCCTGTGAGCCTTCTTATAATACTTTTAACAAATCCTCAAATAACTCACTCACTTTCTCAGCGTTTGGCGGTCCGAGCTTTCGCAACAGCACATAACATTCCCGGACCCCTTACCGAGATTTCTACTTTGTCGAATGGCTTAACGGTAGCAACTGAGGCTCAGCCTCATGCACAAACAGCGACAGTTGGTGTATGGATAGACGCAGGCTCGAGAGCAGAAACAGACAAGACGAATGGGACTGCTCACTTTCTGGAGCACATGGCATTCAAAGGAACCGGTCGACGTTCACAGCATGCCCTCGAACTTGAAGTGGAGAACCTTGGTGCACATCTCAATGCATACACGTCCCGAGAACAAACTGTCTATTATGCTAAGAGCTTCCGAAAGGATGTTCCCATAGCCGTCGACATCATTAGTGACATCCTGCAGAACTCAAAATTAGATAGCGCCGCCGTTGAACGTGAACGTGATGTCATCTTGCGTGAGCAGCAAGAGGTTGACAAACAGCTTGAGGAGGTTGTTTTTGATCACCTACATGCCGTGGCATTCCAAGGTTCCTTTTCTCCGCCCGCCCCAACTCATATTCCATGTCTCAATGTTTTTGTCTTTAGGTCAACCCCTTGGTCGCACGATTCTCGGACCCAAAGACAACATCCTCTCAATAAAGCGAGATGACCTATCTTCCTATATCAAAACCAATTATACAGCCGACCGCATGATCCTTGTCGGTACTGGTGGTGTAGAACACAACGAACTCGTCAAACTCGCAGAGAAACACTTCTCTTCACTCCCTGTCTCCCCGAGCCCCATTCCCCTCGGGCGCCTCTCTCACCCCAAGACGACTTTCGTCGGCTCTGAGGTGCGCATCCGAAACGACGATGTCCCCACCGCAAACATCGCAATCGCCGTAGAGGGTGTTGGCTGGAGCTCGCCGGATTACTTCCCAATGATGGTTATGCAGAGCATCTTCGGGAACTGGGACCGCAGCCTCGGCTCATCCTCGCTCCTCTCCTCCCGCCTCTCACATATCATCTCCTCCAACAACCTCGCCAACTCGTTCATGTCGTTCTCCACGTCGTACTCTGACACGGGTCTATGGGGCATCTACCTCGTCTCAGAAAATTTAATGAATCTGGACGACCTGACACACTTCACACTGAAGGAGTGGACACGGATGAGCACCGCGCCTACGGAGGTTGAGGTAGAGCGCGCCAAAAATCAGCTCAAAGCGGGTTTGCTACTTGGCCTTGATGGTACCACTGCTGTCGCAGAGGACATTGGAAGACAGCTTGTGACGAGCGGCAGGCGGATGACTCCTCAGCAGATTGAGAACGCCGTGGATGCTGTTACCGTGGATGAGATCAAGCGGGTTGCTCAGAAATACCTGTGGGATAAAGATGTAAGTTACTTGCTGCCTACTCAAAAATACGTCCTGTTCATCCTTCGTGACAGATTGCGATCGCCGCTCTCGGCAGCATTGAGGGTCTACTGGACTACAACCGTATTCGTGCTGACATGTCCTCGATGTTGTATTAGATGATATGTGGTATGTGCATTGCTTCTGAATAATCGTCCATCAAGAAGTTCATCCGGATACACTCCTTTGAGTGAAGCTGTAGAGACTCGCTGTGGTCGTACTAGAGATACCGAATTTAATACCACTTCGAAGTGCAGCTTGGCTGAAGTCAGTCAGAGTCATTGCAATTCACGTTCTCCATTTTCCTCCATCTTACTCACTATGAAGGCCCCTTGCAAGCAAATACTCCGATGTTGACAGTCATCTCTTTACCGCCGCATCAACAACTCATAAACGTTGTCAACGTTCGGTTGGACGTTGCACATTGACTGCAAACGCACCTGAGTAGGTGAACCGAACAACAGAAAATTGGCACTGGTGGTTTAGACTAATAATCGGTGTGTTGGTCATACATGGTGGCCCGTCTCATATTGTTTGCCGCCATATTGCAAAACCCTAGCGGCATAACGATCCTCGATGACGGTGATAGCTTGACCGGGATCTGTGGTCTACAAGCCACCACCCCTCGACTTTACGCGACGATACTTCCGTACGCTTACGAGCTGCGTATTTGATCACACTGCTGCACGCGGAATTCCGTACCGATGCGACTTCCATGCACCAATGGCACTATATTTCGGAGCCAGAACACCCTTCATAGCCTTTATGAAGGGTAAGTGAAAGCATGCCTGATCATTATCAGATCGAAACAGCCCCCAACCTTTATAATGCCATTCGTCAAGTTTGTACCTGACTTTTTTTGGCGATGTCACCATGTTCATTGCCTTGCTTTCCTTCTCCTTTAGTTAAGGTTTGTTCATTTTTCTTTTGCTCTGCCATTTGCCTTTGCTCGTGTTTCACGCCTTGTCTTCTCGAGTAGTAACAGTATGCAGACTACTGAGAACCCTCTTATGGCGTGGATAGAAGATCACTCACACTCCAGCACTTCATGACTGCTATATAGAATGACCGTATTGACGTTTCACAACCCATCGGGTTTAATGGGACCGCGTTCTGTAAATAGCGCGCGAGGTTTCTCAGACGGAACAAGACAACGAGTTCATTACCCCCAAATTACCGGTCTACAAAAATTCTAGTCCCATGCCAACCTGAAGGCCTCTTCTCGTGCCATCGCTTTTACTCGCCACGAGTGGCACTCCAAAATTAACTTCCACGCGGACGGGATCAAAGCGATAGATCACGCCCAAGCCAGCGGATATTGAAGGGCGAGAAAGGGTATTACGAACATTATCTGCAAGCGACTGACCTGGAGAACTGCATTAACAGCAGCATTTGACTGTATGTACTATGGCACCATACCTGTATCAACAGCATCCAGTCTTCCTGCGTTGACCCACAGATGGGTCTTGACCGGCCAATGGGGTTTTCCAGGTATATCCGAGATGATACTTGCTCCTGCCGACCAGTGGATGTCGCCCCCGAGCGAGTCAGCTGCAGCATAGTGTTAGACCATCCGAACCATGAAGTCTGCTCATGATACGTACATCCATCCCGTGGGCCCATCCCATTTGCTTGAAAAGCCCGAACAGATGTTGGTCCACCAAGTTGGAAACGGTCCGAAAACAGCGGAGGGCGCGAAAGTCCCCATAGAAGTCCAGTACGTCCGGCCAAGGAGAGGGTCTATGTATCAGTTGAAACGATCAGGACTTGAGTATTTAACAGATCTTGAAACGCACCACACCACTGGCGACTGGTCTGGAGATCTGACCTTCCAGTTCGGTCTTGTAGAACGAGGCGTCACCACCTAATCCCGCAAACTCGTGAAAAAACTTTGCATATTTGCCCCGAGTGGCCGTTATACGGTCGTCGCGCGTATCGATGATGTAGCTATGAGAGAGAGCAGACTTGATCGTCTGCCCGGCTGACTCTCGCATGCTATAGTCATGTCAGAGATATTTCGCGACAAAGGTTTAGTGGACGGACGGGATAGAAGCAGTTGGGGTTAAACCATCAATGTTCCTCAAAACAGCCTCATATGCAAACTCATGAGCGCCTCTGTCGCTTGTTCCGTTCTAGAACCCAAGATAAACATTACGCACGGAGCATACGACAAGTGTTCTGACCTAGCTCACCCTGACAATGGCCTTGATGCCTCGAGAACCTTCAGTACAGCTGGCGTATGTAGAGCAATCCTTGTCAAGGCCAAATACCATCAATTCTGCATGTGTCTCGAGGTCTGAAGTGATAGGGGCGGTCACGGACGCGCGAAATGATTTTCTAGTCTTCGTCCCGAAGGCGAGATAGGCCTCGAAAATTTCAGCGCCGCCAAATACATTCCGGATACGACCAGTTGCAGTCTGATTATGTGAAGCTCAAATTGAACAGACGGAGATATATACATGAAATAACGTACAGCACTGCCCTCATTATTTCCCAGTTCGGTGGATGTGTTTAGATAGTACCGACCCTTTTCACGTGTTTTAAATACAATATCGACGTCGTCCGTGTCGGCAAGAGCGCTTCGAGCTCGTTCTATCGTAGCATCCACGGACTTAAATATGTCTGTCTTGTGAAGAATGTGGGACAGTTTTCTAGTACTATGGAGAACGGATTCGAGATTGCTAGGCGAATCTTTTGAAGTGGAGGACGCGAGCACAGGGTTGATTAAAAACCCGAGGAATGAACTGCGGGTATTGGTTGCTCCTTCTACACGCACAGCCGAAATTCTCATCTTCGAGGAAAGGTTACTGTTGATCTAGAGACACGCGTTAGCATATTACAGCACTGCATTCCAGATATTAAAGCCACTCGCAACTTCAGACAAGTGAGATATTGCCGACTCGTATTCACCCCGCAGCTTCCTGGCCATGCGCTCTTCCTGCCATTTTTTCACTTTAGCCAAGTCATCGGGCTCCTTTTCTCTTAGAGATGAGGACGTGTGCAACGGAGGCTTCAAGGGATGCAGCGTCTCCTCCATGTCTCCGACGAGTAATAGGCTGTAGTGGCATCTTAGCAGCCAAGAATAATGGTTGATAGAGTACTTACGCGATACTCACGAACACAGTTACAACCTAAAAGGCGGAAAACATAATCATGTACAAACAAACTCTTCGTGTTCGACGTGTGTAGTTGCAATTGGTGTAGACCAGTGTAGACCAGTGCTGCATTCTATCACTAACATAGTGTCCGAGTCAAGAATATGTAACAGGCGTGCTGCTCGCGCCATATATCTCCAGAATGACGAAACCGCTGTATCACAAGACCCACTTTCGGTATTAGGGTAACTCTTAGCATAAGCACTTAGCACACAGGCTCGGCTACCCCAAGTTACCTGCAAGTCTAAGCGCCCGCTACCAAAACCGTCTTGTTTGTAGCGAGTCGTACGTGCAACAACTGAATCTCGCAACTAATTGGGCGCCGTCACTGCCTCACTGAGCAGCTGTTCAGCGTTGGTCAAAAACAAGAAAGTGTGCGGTGTGTCAAGATCTTTGCCACTTGTCCCCCCGTATTCAGACCACAATGGCCACAACGCTGTTGAACCCGGACTTCAAAGAAGAGCTTTCATTACCTTTGCTCAGCTTCTACAACGAAGTTGGAACAGCCGCCCATGATAGATACGGCAAGTACCGGTTGATGAAGGTAACCCATTACAAGGAACAGACTAATGTCGGTAGGTGGTTCGTCGAGCGATGCAAATGTCATTCACTGTTGGTTCTGGACTATAGGGCACGAATTCCTCGTTCTCGATATTTTTGATGGCAAACACATTGTTACCGTGCGCATCGAGCGTCGACCCCAAAAGCAAAGTCTTAAACCGAAACTAATGTCATCAGCCGTGCCTAACGATGACCGCATCACTCGAGTTATACGCAATATATCAAACGTTCACGAAATCCTTGTTGCGCGGTGTCCTCCCAAACCGATCATATCTCTTCTCCATGTCAGCACCATCTTGGAAATGATCAGCGTTGCAGCACCTAACTATGTCTTAATGTCGCACCAATGCTATTGGTTCTGTTGTATGTTTTTGGAGGGCCTTGGAGAGAAAGTGGTCAAGATGCATGGCAAAGCTTATGACCTTAGAGGGAAGTTCGGCGAGATTTATAGGGTCATAGACGATGACCAGGCAAAAAAGGATATCGAAGCTTACAGGAAAAAACTGAATGACGATTCACTGGTAGCAGAGTCCCGGGAAAAACACTTGATCAAGGCAGCATATGAGGATGCGGTGGAAAAGCGAAGACAGAGGAAAGCTGACATGCAAAAGAATGCATTGATTGCTGTAACGCCTCTCCTTCAACCTGGTCGAGGGAAGACAGCAGAAGCACAGGCTTTGAAGTCGATGCTTTCAAAGGTCATGGCGAGACCTCCGATGACAAGGGAGGTAAAGGTACCTGATCGGAGGTCATAAGATCGAGCAGCAGCAGTGACACTTGACGGTCGTTTGTGCGTATAATATTTTGAGCGCGAGGACAGAGGATAGACTGACATCTGGATGATCAAGCTATCAAGGTTGGATGACCCTGACTCCAACCTTCGAATTCATAGGTCTTATAAACATTAATTTCAATATACTTATATCTTGTACTGTGGAACAACTGTGGAACCGAGTGACTGACAACGAGAATCTCGGGATGTACTGCGAGAAATGGCGAGGAAGAACAGGAGGCGGCGTATGGCATGAAGTACATACATGTGGTTAATTCAATCGTCGATGCTGTCGCAGACGTCCTAAGTATAAACGAATATCTGGTTTAGCAAAGGTTTGGCATGCTGTCTTTATGTAAAAAAGCCAGCGCCGCTATGTATCTGTCCGTCACGGAACCAATAGAAGCCAGATCTGACCTGATTCCTGCTTCTATCTGACCATGAAGTCATGACGGTTTATAATGCACCGTGGGGATTCAAATATTCATGCACAGGCGCCGTGGGATCAAGGCCTGAGACATGATGATTCGCTGATAGCCTAGATGCTGTTTGGCAAGGGGCACTGGCGGTACTGGTTTCAAGTTCCACAGCTCAAGCACCCATGATGCACATCTACACGTCTACACATGCATATGATGCTTCTTGGTGCGTACCGGAGTGTTTTGAATCTCAGGCCTTGATCTGACTAGTATTATTCCTGGCAGTTGATACAGGTCTTGGTAACTTGAAAACGGAGGTCTTGCCCTGAAAGCAAGGTCCGGAATCTGTCGGCAGCCGAGGTTTAACGTTTAGTCTCAATCTGAGCCTTATGTATTTCCGTCTGGCAAGTTGAATGCTCAAACTTGCACATGCTTTGCTGTGCGTTAACCTCACGTTAATAGCGTGCCCTCAATATTACACGTCACCATGCGTCTACATAAACACTAAGTATTAGTGTAGTTTTTCAAATTCCCGTCGAACCGTAAACAACAGGATGCCATTCCGAATCATTGGTGGGTCCTCTCGCTCCGTAGGCAAATATTCATCCATCTATGTGTTTTCAAGACAATTTCCCCCTTGTTCGATATTTGCCAGCTCCGGAAGATCAGGTCGCCTTTAATCAAGCTCCTACACCGAGTTGGTTGGCCAAGTACCCATTTCCATACCCACCTGTAATTTTCTTCACTGACTATAGTATGGTGCTAGATGGGCGTCTTCCGATTTACCCTCCGTTTGCATCGACACATATAACGCTTCTTGCGACATTTGTTTGGTGGCCTTTGAAGAACCTTTGCGCAGGACTTCCAACCAAACGACATCATTAATGGAGGACGCGGGTGAGTTAGAGCTACTGAGGCAGTTGCCTTGTCGACATGTTCTCCATGTTTGTTGTTTCTTTTATGATCGACATACTTCATCGTTGACGATTTGCCAATTCACATCCTACAGCATGCCTGTATTGAACAGCATCTGCTCTACTCGAGCAGTTGTCCGGTGTGTCGCAAGCCCATTTGTGACCAATGACCTCGGAGGTCAAGTTTCTGTAGGCACACCAGAGATTTTACACTGTAATAGTAATTACAGAGATGCTATTGTTGTGCCAAGGACGATTTGTCAGCCCATCACTATCGACCTCTTCGTGGTGCCCAGGCAATTATGTAATCACAACACTATACGTGAGTATGACGAAACCAATGACTTGCCAATGACGGAAATTCAGAAAGTGACCCGTTTCATTCCTGGCTGATACTGGGGGACGGCTAGCGAATAGATACGCGAATCACAGGGGGTGTGGCGAAGCCCATCAGCGCTCAACGTTGTACCCCGCAAAAGATGTTGCAAGCAAGGTAACAAGCTATTTTCTCAACATTTAATCAGAGATCAACCGTGTAGCCGTTTGGGGGCCTGCTGTGTCGAAACTTGAAGGAGTCATAGCCAATGCAAGGATGACAGAACAAGAACGCGATGTCAACCGCTCCTGGGGAGAGTGTGGCGATCCACTGGCACTCGACAAATGATTACCCAGAAGGGGGGTAAGAACTTTGATAGACACCCAGGAAGTGCGAAAGAGGTGGAGTCCCACATAACCGAAAGCCGGTATGCATAAAGCATTTCCTCCTTTATTACCACAAAAGAAAAAAAGAAGCGCTATCGATATGTAAGCATCTCGACATTGTTCCTCGAGGCATACCTGCGACTCCGAGGCCATTAGGGTTCAGTCTTATCGATGGAAATGAGGCACGTTCTCGATATACTCGGCCCCTTCCCTGAACAACCCCATCATAACGCTCGAGGAGGGCAAGATGAAGAACGTAACATGAGCGTCCTGGCATCCAGACTCCATCGCTGTGCTTGAAAGTCATGGGGCACTTTTTTCTATTGCTAAATCGCTCACTCGCTTCCATGATTGATCTTTCCATAGACGATAGAAAAGGGCAAAGGTTGAAGCTTTGAAGGGGTATAATACAGGGGTATAATACATTAGCCTACAGAAAGGTATGTAGAAGTGCGAACCCCTTCCCATCAATAATTGCCTTTGCGACGACTTGGCCCTGCAACTGATTCTTCGTGTCTCTCGGAAAGCGATCTCTGGCTCTGTATGTGGAGTCCATCCTTCTTATCGTTAAGTGTGATGACGACAGTATCACCCTCTTGGATGGCTTCATCGAGGAGGCACCGAGAAAGTGGATTCAAAAGGTATCTCTGAATCACCCGAGCGAGGGGCCTCGCGCCATATTCTCTGGAGATACCCATCGATATAAGCCACTTTTTCGCATCATGGTTCAAATCAAGCTTCAATTTCTTCAGGCCTTCCCGCTCTTGCAGATCTCGAAGGTGTTTCTGAAGAATTTGTTGCATGACTTCATACGACATTGTCCGCTATGAGACACCAGCTGAGTTCAATCCTAAAAAAGGCTGTAGACCTACTCACAAACATGACGACCTCTTCAATTCGATTGAGGAACTCAAGCGGGAAATTTTTCTCCTTGAAGCAATCCATAACCCGATCGCGCGTCCTCTGAGATATTTCGTTTGTTTCTCGACTCAAGATGTGGGAGCCTACGTTCGATGTCATGATAATGACGCAATTCCTAAATATTATACCTCAACAGTGATATTATCGGTTGCGCGGAGGTCACATACCGGAAATCTACTAATCTTCCTTGCCCGTCAGTCAGGCGACCTTCATCCAAAACTTGGAGGAACAAGGTCAAAAATTCAGGACAGGTCTTTTCGATTCTACGAATAGTGAGATAAAACTCAGTCAAAGCAACACACCGTTGTACTCACTCGTCGAGTAGGACAATGCAGTACGGGGTTCTCCTGACATACTCCGTAAGCTGTCCACCTTGATCATAACCAACATATCCTGGAGGCGAGCCGATCTGAGACCAAATTGCAATTAGTAATATGACCAGTGATGCTTTTGATAACTGACAAGCCGGGATATTGAATGACTCTGAGAATATTCGCTCCCATCAATTCGGACCATCGATGTCGTTTGACCAAACATCTCTTCTGCCAGCTGAGCATTACGAGACAGTCAATTTTTATAGAGGGAATAGGTTATCAGGCTTACTATCTTGGAAAGGAGCGTTTTCCCAGTGCCAGAGGGTCCTGTGAATAGGAAAGACGAAATAGGCCGGTTTGCATTACCGAGCCCAGTCCTTGACACCTGGATGGCATTGGTGACAGCTTTGACCGCCTCCGGCTGACCAATGACCTATATAGACGATTAGGAGATAGAAATAACGACAGACATGAGTCGGATATATTTTGCTTCACGGACAGGACGACAAGTACGAACCTGTTGGCTGAGAACAGCCTCAAGATCCAGCAAACGACTTTTGTCCGATGACAACAACCGTTGGATCGGTATCTTTGTGACCTTTTCAACGATTGCACCTATGCTTTCAGACGTGATGGTATGCGGAGACGTTCTGGATAGGTTGCGGCCTCTTGCATGGCTGTCGCCACCTTCGACTGGCTCGGGCCCCTTCCGTTCCGACTCCGCAAGGCCTTCTCTCAGGCTCTTGATCTCCTCCTCAAGTGCGATGACTTTTCGGTGGTTGTCACCAGGCCCACTACATCACATAAGTGAGGAGAACTGTCAAGTAGAAGTACAGCAATAAGCTTACTTCTTGGCAATGCTCAAGTCATGTTTCTTTGTTTGAATCTGGTTTCGCTTGATACTGATATTGGCCCACCACTCTGTCATGTTCTTCTGCTGACGTTCGAAGTATTTGATCTGCTTGTCTATATCAGCAAGAGACTTCCTCGCTTCGCTTAGAGCTTCTTCTTCATCGGGATGATTATCCCGCTTTGAAAGGCATGAGCCCTCTTTGTAAGTCCGATAAAAGAAAGGATTCACCTCAAGAGCCTTGATGTAGGCTAGCACATGCATCTTCTCTTTGTCCAGCGAGTCAATGACTTCTGGTCTCATGTCCTGTGAAACCCTGGCAGAAGCACATGCCTCGTCTAAGAGATCGATAGCAGAGTCGGGCAATCTGTAAGATTCGGATCAGCGTTATGCTTAGTATAACGTAGTAAAGATACACGGGACGTACCGTCTGGCAGTAAGATAACGATGGGCAAGCTTGACCGCAGTGTCAATGGCTTGATTTGTGATCCAAACCTTCTGATGATGCTGTTCATATCGCTCTCGGATGCCACGAAGGATTGTGAGGGCCTCAACGATGGTGGGTTCATTCACAATTACCTTGGATCGTACGAGATTAAGTTTCTTCGCCAAATAGATGAAAATTAAAAGAACATACTGAAGCAAATCGGCGCTCAAGTGCGCCATCTTTTTCGATATGCTCTCTGTATTCAGCCAAAGTTGTTGCTCCTATGCATCGAAACTGTTCGCGAGCGAGAGCGGGTTTCAATAGATTGGCAGCATCTCTATTCAGAAAGAAAAGACAGGGTAGTTTTATTTAGAACGGAAATACAAGGGTTTTGCGAAACGCACATTCCCGAATTCTGGCCTGATGACTTGCCGACAGTGATAAGGTGTATCTCATCAATGAACAAAATGACAGGATTGTCGCTTCCTTGACTACGCATAACATCTGTGAGTGAAATGGAGCAACCAGTTAGTAAGAATTTCTATATGATCGTTGCACCTCTGAAATTACGCACCATCGATAACACCTTTTACGCGCTGAATACATCAAGGTGAGATTTTAGCACATACACGCTCGTATGGGATCATTCCTCACCTCTTCATATTCACCTTTTCCAGCACCGGCAAAGAGTGAGCCGATGTCAAGACCGTAAAGCCTGCCTCTCAAGCCCTGTGGGATTTGACCAAGAGCAATCCTCATAGCCAGTCCCTCAGCGACAGCAGTCTTTCCTACTCCAGGCTCACCTATGAATGAGATATTAGTCTGACAGCTCGATGTTCATGACAGTTTGTCAACCATACCGAGAAGAATGGCGGAATTCTTAGTACTAATGAGGGGAAATAGCTCAGCAATTGTGCGAATTCATGAAAGCAAGCCTACCACTAACCGACGGCAAAGAATTTGAATGACTCTACGTATTTCTTCATCCTACGTTAAGGTTTAGTTCGATCAATATTAGCGGTGCAAGAATGTCACGTACTCGACCAATAGTTTCGTTGAGTTTACCAGCCTCTGCTAATGCTGTCATATCTGTGGCAAATCTAATCGGGGGCCGTTAGATGGCCAGCATTTACAGACGGGCAGAACATACTTGGCGAGATAAGGAAAGCTGTCGTCATGTTGGACTGTTATTTTTGGCTTCCGATCTTTTAGTGCCTCAATAAAAGAACGAACTTCCAGATTTTGTGATTCGAGGAGTTGTTTAACTTCTGTATCATCTGCTAGGGCGAGCACTAAGTGGTAAGGTGCCACAAACGAATCACCCTGGTCCGGTGGCTCAATCGTTATACAAGGAAAACAGGAATGACCTTCGTGCTCACCAGTTTCGTCTTAAGTTCTCCAGCCCGAGTAATAACAGCAAGAAACGCATTACTAGGGGGGATAGAATCATGGATGCTAGGCACAGGAGAAGAAGGGCGGGGAGAAGAAGGGCGGGAAGGAACAGGAGTGGGGAACTGCTGAGGACGTCGAGAAAAAATCCTGCCAGGTGTGAATTTCTAAAGAACAAATTAGACAAGAGGTATTCACATATCCTGATTGTACTAGACCTCTTTTATAGTACCCTTCGTTTTGGAAGGGGCACGAGAAGGTGCCAACAAACCGTTGACAGTTTTCACACCCGCAGACGATGAGTGTATTGATTTCCATATTCGTTTAGCAAATTCGAGCTACAATAATCATGTCAGATTGTCCAACTCCACAGAATCAGATTATATGGCATAAACTTACTGGGTCACCTTCCAAATCCTCGATGACGGACCAGAGAAGTGTGGATTGTTCAGGAGCAACAAATTGATCTAATTTATCGACATCCACATCGTGTCCGCATAAAAGAACCAGCATCAGATGCAGGGGTCTGACTTTTCGTTATGTTCATCTCATGATTAAGCGAAAGTGAAAAATTGACAAACCTTCACTGCTGTGGGCCTTGGATACAACCTCGGAGCATTTGCTGACTATTTCGATAGCGTTTTTTGTGAAAGCTTGGTCTAGTCCGTTGGAAGCTTGAGTAGTATAGGCCATGATATTGGAAATGCGCGATCAAAGGGGATAATCCCTACGAAGGAGAGATTTCAAGTTATTCGCCGTGGGTACAGATTTTCTGGGATGGATATATAGCTTGTCGGTTGTGATGACGATGACTAGGATTAGACAGAACTTATAAGTATGAGTTTCTGACGTTGAACAGGTTAATCTATGCAAAGCGGTGGAAGCGTCATCTTGAAGCGGTGCATGTAGATCTGGCGCTTGTTTCTCGATCGATCCCGAACCCGAGGCTACTGCCTAGCTTTGCATAGCCATGCCAGCCGGTATCATGTCGCTCCATAAGTAGGCCCCTGCATGACAGCTTTGTTCAGATGTAAATTCTAATTGGAGAAACTTATTCAGCCATCTGCCTTGGACATACCATAAGTAGCAGACGTGGTGACAAAAGCTACGTGAACACTTCACGTCATCCTTGGTAATCGGGGTCGAGCATTTCACGTCATCCTTGATGATCGGGGTCACTTGAACTTTGAGGCCTTCCCAGCCCTCAAAAATTGGAGAACCGCACGACCAGGGAGGTAGCCTTAAAGTCACATGATTATCAACCTTGAACAGAGACACTGCCACCCAGTTCCCCATCTCAGGATGTGCGGCACAAAATAGATCTCAAGGGGATCCGGCAACCAAGCTTTTGTTTCTCGTCTGTTGGCACGCTTGCTTGGACAGGAATATGAAGGCGATGAGATATCATTCACACCTGAGGAACGAAATACGGTAACATTTCTGAACAACCGGATTTACAAACACAAGGTTATGCGGGAATTATACATCATATGATCTGCGTCGTTCTCAAGACTCCTTGAATTTGCGTATGCATGCCGACATCATGGTTTTGTCACACTGATGAAGATGAAAGCACTGGCCAGAGTGGTGCCCACCCATACTGGTGCTTGAACCATCGGTATATTCCATGCACACTGGTCCTATGTCACAGTCGTCAGAGCCACAGCTCATGTCTTCCTTTGGATCCAATGGTCTGGTCGGGATTCATCAGGGTGGCTGGAATGCGAAGCGGTTGGAATCCTCGATAGCAATGATTCGCTCGCATTTGGTTTCTTGGACCCATCCCTGTGTTTGCTCATGGTCGCACCAATGATTTACTGCAACATAATTCCATAGCACAAACTCTAGCTGAAGGGGACAAGGACTGGCGATATCACTATGTATGTTGAGGTCTTGTTTGGATCTCCTTTTAACATCCCCACTAGGTTTGTGGACCATGACATGATCATGCAATTTCATGGTGGAGGAGTTGGTCATAAATCCACACGGAATGCCACAGATCAGTTGCTAGATGACCGTGACCATGGTAAGGAGAGCGCATAAGTATCAGCGAGACTTCAGAGGACAGTGCGGTAGGTCAGGACGAGTGGGCATTGAGCCTGAGGTATTGGAGGACAACGATGGTAATGACAAAGCACTTGGATGACAATGAACTTGAATATCTGGAACTTGTTACTGATGATATGCTCGGTGCAGAAGAAGCTGTAATACATATCTAATAGCACTGCAACAGCTCGATATGATGTGGCGAAATTGTGGCCACGGATTGTAAGTGATAACTTATCTGCAATGTACCTCTTATCGTAGTCACTAGGCAACTCTCGCCATGCATAGTAACACCTAATTTTTAACAGTGTTATTAACCGGTTAGAAACTGTTAGAAACTCATAGGCTTTAGAGACCATATTAACAATTGTTAAAAACTCTACTAGTACTGCAGCAGGTAGATCATATTGGAAATCAATATTGCTAAGGGTCGGATGCGGCTTTTCCCACTTTTTGTATTATTCCTAACCGAGCCCTAACTCGGTTACTAACACACCCTTGAATTATTCACGGAACCTGCTCACATTTGCCTGTACTTACTACTGACGTCGACTTTCAAGCTTCAAGCCGTGTAAGTCACCTCAATCGTGTAATACTTACTTTCTAGTCCCGAAACGTTCAACCTTGGTCCTTTGGTAAGTATAGCTGCAAGTATTGCACAGCTACACGTTTTCTTGTGACACAGCTCAACACAGCACATGTGCCCTGGTTGAGCGCTCGACGTCATGTTAATTAAATATATACCAAAGCGAAGCTCTCAGCACATCTCCCCACCTTTGCTTTCACCCTCTGTGGACATTGCAAGCGATTTTTCTCTTTACAACGCTAGACATGCAGCTCTTTGTCAAACAACTCGATGGTACTGTCTGTACTGTACAGACCAATCCGTTCCACACGATTGAGTTCGTTAAGACCTTGATCCCAGAGATCTCCAGGTACGTCATTTTATGTCTTGGCGGTGGTATGTGTCACATCTGCCCAATGTTTAGTTTCGAGGATCACCGGTTAACTTTTGCTGGCCGTGGCCTCAAAAATCATCTCACTTTGGCCGAATCCGAGATACAGAATGAAAGCACTTTGATTGTCTGTGAGTAAATCATTTTCTCGTCTCAGCTTCCGCCGTGTATTTACATCGTCTCAAGGTCTACGTATGCGTGGCGGTATGATGCCTCAGCAATGTGTGCTCGAAACATCTGCAACGGACGACGGTACTCCCAAGCTGCAGAAGAAAGACAATCAAATAGCTTTCAATCTCGTTCACCACGGAGAAATACAAGTAACCGTCAGAACTATCAACGACAAACCATTGCATGTCATCCTCCCCCCTGAGTCAACTGCCAGAATGCTCAAGGAGAAGATCAACGAGATGGCTGGGATTCCAGTAGACGAACAGCGACTACTGTACGGTGGTATGCAGCTCGACGATAATCGCACTCTCTCTGATTATCGGCTGAAGAATCAGAGTATGATCCAGCTAGGTAAGCTTATGTTTCTTTGCACCGGTATAAATGATTCAGACTGCTATTGTAACTCTAGCTACTCGTAATCCCACACAAAGAGAGACGCGACACCAAGCTGCGAGGGCGACCGACAATACGGAAGTCCAGATCTTCGTTAAGAATCTTAAAGGCGGGAGCATTCCCATCATGGTTTCACCTTCTGAGGCAGTCGAGAGTGTTTTTGCCAAAGTCCAAGAAAGGACAGGGATCCCCCCTTCAGAGCAGCGTCTCCTTTTCGCAGGGAAACAGCTTCAGCCTGGAAGGATTGTTGCGGATTACGATATCCAGAAAGAGAGCACGCTTCACCTAGGTATGTTGGTTTTGTCACCGGAAGTTGATTGGGAATAATTATATTTATATTCCAGTCCTTCGCTTGCGTGGTGGTCAAAGTATCCGCCTCTGATTTGGACCTTATAGTATAATACTGGTTCTGACCATCACCTGATAGGGACCAACGATCGGATTCCTCAAGCGATTAGCATTCCGAACTATTACCTCCCTATAGCCATTCATCGTGTACGCTCCTGAATGGAACACTGGGAATTCACTACTGAACAAACCATGATGGGGGAGTTTGCAGGTGGCATCCATGTATCAATTACTAGAGCACATTGACATGGTTTTGAATATCATGAGCGTCTTTATAATGCGATCCTAGAATGAATGCGAAACACTGGATCAGCATCAGGATAACTATGCTGGAATCATCTGGAAGTTGGTTTGAAATCATTCTTTCTGGTCTCGTGGACGGAAGAGCATTGACTTGTTCTGGTCAAGTTCTGGTATTGTAACTTGGAGCCTCAAAGGCAAAAACGCAGGCCAACATATTTCCACTTGACTCAGCCCATGAATTGAAGTACTACTAAGCACTAGGTAAGCCCAGTCTCCTACCCAGGTGCAGTTCTAGTTGAGTTCTAGTCTGTTTTTGATGGCGCCTGTCTAATAGGACCTCAGGCCTCAGGCCTCAACCTTCGGCGATTTCGGACATCAGGTGCATCGCTGATTGCCGGATAAACACTAATTAAGAAAAACAATGCGTCACGTCAATGCGTCTCTCCCAGTGAAGCAAATGAGCGCCGAGAATGCTACAAAGCAGCCGTTTCTATCCAGTTCTCATGAAGGCAACAACTTATGTCGAAACATTCCATCAACATCTTCCTTACCATCCACACGATGTTCAGATTGAAGGAATCTGCAAATTGCTACAGTGTTGATATGCTTGTGATCCTGCATACAGGCATTAGAAAGACTGGGTTTCTCTCGATGTACATGCTGGTTTTGCTGGGAATACTGAAAAATTCCACATCTCTGTCCATCCAATGCCATGCATGTAGTGCTTTGAGGTCCAATCTGGTCCGGTTTTTTGCCCTCCTTGAGGTGGACCAAGGACCGGACCAGTCCTTACATTTTCAAAATACGAAAAAAAAACTGGACTGGACCCTATAGGACTGATCCACTATGGTTACATATTGGTTCATAAACTGGTCTCAACTGGTTTAGAACCTGACCAGGTCCTGACCAGTCAATGACCAGTCAGGATCAATTACTTACAGTTAGTTGCAATTATATATGAGTAACACAACATGTAATGAATGAAAAAATGAACAAAAACAAAAGAAACAAAAGAAAACAAGCACTTGCAATCCACCCCATGAGCTGGAGGCAGGTGCTGTGTCATTGCTCATTGTTTCCCCTTCGTTTGTTGGTGGTGTCAGCATTAGTGTCACTGGCATGGGCAGTGGCTGTGTGTGTCATGGTGGTGGTGTTGATTCAGCAGCCCTGTCTCACACATTGGTAAGCTACACTGTACCGAATAATATGGTCTATCAAACACATACAGTGTACCGAATGATTGTAAGAGTGTCTCTTACATCAGCAAGTCTTATCACATGCCATTGCAGTTATCACATGTTATTCCTGTAGTATATAGTCTATACTTCGAGTACTTGTACTGTAGCTTAGTTTCCTCCCCCAAAATATACTAAGTTCCTAACATGTTTCTGTTCCTCTGAGTCTCGAGTGTTGGAAGCTCTGGCTTCCTTCCACTTTTTTTTTGTTATGAACTTACTATCGACACTCTACTCTCTCACACACATTCTTTTCCCGAAACCATGCTGACCCTGAAATTACCACGACAGTCAATCTTTTGCACACTGACACTGTCGGTTAACTACAACACAACACCTACACCCTCTGGCTTGCTCTCTGCCTCATCTAGCTCCTGCTCTGTTAATTCAATGTTCAACCTCCCCTGGACCTGTTGGAACTTGGACCCCTCTCTTGTTTTTTACTTCCTAAAACTTCTTTAGCGCTGTGCGTCATGGATTTCTTGTTTCCACCTCGCTGGTCTCGTTTATGCTCTGCCTGCCTGATCTTGACCCCACTTCTCTCACATCCCCTCCCAGTTGCATCATTCAGCTTTGCATGCCTCGCGACGACCCTGGTTTCCACCCCATCTGTCCCATCCTGCCCCCACCCCTCTCCTGACTCATCTATCTCGCCAGCACTATCAGTAGTGAACTTGCAAGAGACTGCGCCAACCCTTGCGAGTTGAATGGCCCCACAAGACGCAGATCATCGCCACCATTTCCACAATGCCTCTTCCAGTTCGGCGCTGTATGGCATCATTTGATACCTTTAGCACCAAACCTGCTGTTAAGACTCTGTCTCACTGCCACCCATGTCTCAACAACAACCCCGAACATTGGTGTGCCGCCCTGCAAATGGAGCCGCCCAATGAAGAAGACTCGAACTCATGGAAAAATGCACGAATGGCGCTCTGCGTTGATTTTAGTATGCAAACTACTACAAGGACTACAGAAGCGACTACCCAGACCGAGAACGACCCCACTTCCATCGTTACCAACCCCCCCCCTCCCTGCCAACACTCCGACATCACCACCATCAATGTCAGCACAGCCTCCATCAGCCACGTCGACAATGCCATTAACGATGCCAACGTCATTGTCAACCACCACCACCACCCCTTCCCTTGCCCCAAACCAGTCCCAAAAACCTTGAAAATGACGCCACACACAGCCGACTCCACTCACAGCCCCACAGCCAAGTTCCCAGCCCCCCCTGTCGCACCCTGAGCCTCCCACTGCCAGTACCATGTCATCATCAGCAACGGCAACAACACTGGCTGCAGCCACCCCAGAAACAACGGCTTGGGACCCCTCTGGCACCCAGACCACCTCTAGCACCTCAGAGACAGGTACCCAGACGATCGACAGCCCACAGCTACAGTCTGCAACCCTGCAAACAGAACCATGTGACGATGACCAGCTGTGCTCATCGGAACATGCCCTGTACTTGACGGAACCACCCCACCAGCCTTGCCTTCTCGACGACGGTCCAGGAAGCCTACAACAGCACCACTCACCCCAGCTCAATCCTCAGCCCCCCATGCTGCACCCAGGACCACCCCGTCTCACCGCCACATCGTCGTCGACACCCCCATTCACTGCCAACCCCATCCCAGCCACCCAGCTTGCCCCAGACCCCCCCATAAATGTGCCATTTGGGCATCGTCTGTGTGGTACACCCCTGCCGCGTCACTGACGATGCCATCAACAACTGTTGACACCCCCTCTTCATTGCCTGTGCCTCATTGGCTTTCTATGCACCCCTGCTCGGCTCAGACCCCCACCGTCTTGCATCACCAAGGATGCCATTGGCCCCCCTCACTCCTTGTTCACCTCCCCATCTTGTGCCCCAGCCCCCGTTCTGTCGCCAAGGAGCCTTTGTACATGCCCCCAAGCCTCTCTTTTTCACTGTCATTGCCCTCCACTCACACCCAACACCCGTTGTTCGGAAATGCGGCCTTATAACACACCCCAACCCCCGTTTTTCGCCATCAACACCTTCCCCTCAAATGCAACGGTCATTTTTTCAACACTGGTCTCCATCCTTGCAACACCTGTCCCCGTCCTCATGACATCCTCATCAACACCTGTCAATGACCTCATCAACACCTGTCAATGACCTCATCAACACCTGTCAATGACCTCATCAACACCTGTCAATGACCTCATCAACACCTGTCAATGACCTCATCAACACCTGTCAATGACCTCATCAACACCTGTCAATGACCTCATCAACACCTGTCAATGACCTCATCAACACCTGTCAATGACCTCATCAACACCTGTCAATGACCTCATCAACACCTGTCAATGACCTCATCAACACCTGTCAATGACCTCATCAACACCTGTCAATGACCTCATCAACACCTGTCAATGACCTCATCAACACCTGTCAATGACCTCATCAACACCTGTCAATGACCTCATCAACACCTGTCAATGTCCTTGTCGACGTCCTTGTCAACACCTGTCCCCATCCTTGTCAACACCTGTCCCTGTCCTTGTCAACACCAGTCCTCATCAATGCCTGCCATGTTCAATGCCTACTTTCATCATCAGTCCACTACCAGGCAACTCAATGTTTTTACCGACGTGTAAAGTGTGCCTTTGACTTGTTGATACAAGCCCCCCCCCCCCCCCAGTCATTTTTTTTGGAGTATGAGAGAGTGTAAGAGTGTCTCTTACATCAGCAAGTCTTATCACATGCTATTGCAGTTATCACATGTTATTCCTGTAGTATATAGTCTATACTTTGAGTACTTGTACTGTAGCTTAGTTTCCTCCCCCAAAATATACTAAGTTCCTAACATGTTTCTGTTCCTCTGAGTCTCGAGTGTTGGAAGCTCCAGCTTCCTTCCAATGATATGGGTTTGGTGGACACTGTTGAACGCTCTCATAGTATGTATTACATGTACTAGTATCAAATGAATACACTTTTACAATTCTTGCTTGTGATACACTATGAAGAATGTTAATAATATACAGATCAGAGATAGCGTACATGGTACTCGGCAACGGCATCGGCATCGGCATAGAGGTACGCCATCGGCATCAGGCACCACTTCCCCATAACAGTACGACCTAGCTGCATGTACTATAGTGAATTACAATGCTTGGTATAGATGTGCATAGGAGACTGTATGGCCTAGCTATGGGCAATGATGCAATAATTCATTCTATGTAGTGCAGACCTACCAAATGGGTCTTTTACAATTCTTGCTTGTACCTATGAGATAGCGTTGGACATGGTATTCGGCATTGGCATTGGCATAGATGTGCAGTAAGAATCTAATACCATTGATGAAATAGTCACAGCCATTGGCATTGGCATCAGCAGACACGTTGGCACAGAAATCAACATCGACATCAACATCGGCAGCAGCAGACAGACACTTTGGGGTGGAAATCTATATATCAAGAGCATCAGCAATGGGCATTAGCAAACCAGACACACAATGGGTGCAGGCAGTATGAATGAATGAACAAAATCAACAAAACAGCAGTGTTCATCCTAGCTAAAATAACAATGTCGGTACTAGCTAATTGTGAGAACCGGCGGGATTGGCCATGTTGTCATCATGGGACAATGATCTCATTCAAATGTCTGAGAACCTGCATTTGAATGATTTCAGATTATATTCCATCCTTTCCTTCAAGGTCGCATATGTCTTCAATGTGACATCTTGCTGTTCCAGCTTCTCAACCTTGGCCATGTAGAGACGATGACTGGGATCCTTGTATGAGGTGCCAAGGTTGTTTTTCAGGGCTTTCACTTCGGCATGGCAGCTCAGCAACAGGATGCCACTTCTGGTCCTCCGGAGACTGCTGAGACAACACGGCGCCCGTCGCAAAGTCAGAACTGTCGGCTTCTATATGAAAAGGACGCGAATCGTCAGCAAAGGTAAGGATTGGAGCGGAAGTGACCATCTCCTTAAGCTTTTCGAACACCTCCTGTTGTGCATTATCCCACCTCCATGCCTCCTTTCCTGTCAAGTCAAACAGTGGTCGTGCATGATGTGAGAAATCCTTGATAAAACACCAATAGAAATTGATGAAGCCCAGGAAAGACTGCACCTCCTTCTTGTTCGTGGGCGTCGGCCAAGCTGTGACCCCGTTTACCTTGATAGGATCCATCTCCACTTGACCCTCTGAGATAATCAGGCCGGGGTACTCGATCTTGGTCTTTTCGAACTTGCATTTGTCCTGACGAAGGTAGAGTTTGTACTGTCGAAGTCGCTCTAGGACGAGGCACGTGATGTGATGGTGCTCTTCAACCGTGCAAGTGAAGATGAGGATGTCGTCGAGATAGATGCAGACAACGCCTCCGAGGATGAGGTCGTGGAAGATGTCGTTCATCATGGTCTGAAAGGTGGCAGGGCTATTAGTAAGGCCAAAGAACATGACAAGCAGTTCAAAAAGACCATGGTTGGTACGAAAGGCTGCCTTCCACTCATCTCCCTCCTTTATCCTCACATTATTATAGCCCCAATGGACATCGAGCTTGGTGAAGTATTGGGCTCCACGGAGCTGGTTTACGAGTTCGGAGATGAGGGGTAGTGGGTAGTGATTTTTGACCGTGATGTTGTTGAGCCTTCTGTAGTCTTGAACCGGTCGAAGTGAGCCATCCTTCTTCTTGACAAAGAAAAAGGGAGAGGCCATGGGTGACTTCAATGGTCGAATACGTCCAGAGGCCAGGTGCTCATCGATGAACTGGTCAAGCTGCCGTTGTTCTTCTGGAGAGAGAGGATAGACCTTGCAGGATGAAGGGGTTGCACCGGGGGTGAGTTCGATCGCGTGATCCCATGGCTTGCGCGCAGGAAGAGAGTCGAATGACTCCTTGGAGAACACGTCTTCAAACTCATGGAGATGAGGGAGTAAGGAGTTAGTAGAGGATTTAGCAGCGTTGTTTTTGTGGAAGGCCTTGGCAAGGCGTTGGGATATGTTCGATGTGGCACACACCTCATGCGATGAGCAAATTGCAGTGTAGAAGATCCGATCACCCTCCTCCACTTCCTCTGGGTCCTCATCATCATCATCCGAGTCCGGCATTAGATCAGGAACCCCTTCCAATTCCACTTCAGGTATAGGCAGGGGTCCAGCACAACACTTCTGAGTACGTTGTATCGCTGCCTTCTGTCCACAACGTTCTTGCCTGGCTTCTGTGAAACACGTCTGACAGCGGGATGGACATCGGCTCATGGTAACCTCCCCGGTATGCCAGTCGACCTCTGGGTTATGGTCTCGAAGCCATGGATATCCCAAAATCACCTTTGGCTTTCCTAATTGAGTGACAGCAAAAAGGGCACACTCACTATGATCTTTGTAACGGAGAACCAGGTCTGCAACCTCTCGGATGGCACCAGCTTCATTTGGGGATCCATCCACGTTATATACAGGTATCGGACGTGAGAGTGAGCGAGTATTTAGGTGATGTTGTTGTACCAGATGGGAATCGATGAAGAGACCAGTCGCACCAGAGTCCAGGAGCGCAGAGACACCGAGTATCTGTCCAGTGTTGGTCGTCTGCAGTTCGATGGCTAGGTTCAAGGAATGTGCAGAGGGAGTGGATGCCACAATATACTTGCATGGTAGTTTACACTCCCATGATTTAATTTTGGGATGTGGAGTAGAAGGAGAGATGGGGAGAGCAGGTACATCTTTAGCCAACTTCGAAGGGTCAGAGAGGGGAGCAGTCACAGAAATGGATTCATTCTCCAGGGATTCAACTGACAAGACTTCAAAGCGGTTATGGACATGCAGTGAGGGCATACGATTCACTTGCTGCAAATAGGAAAATCCTGCTCCTCTACAACTTCCAACTTAATCTCCTCTGCAACTTGATCCTTCGCTTCCTCAACATCTACAAGTGCCAACAAATCTTGCAGGAGTTCATCTCATCCCTCGGGGGTGAGCATGCGGATATCCTGACGATGGGGACACGCTCCAGCCCTGTGTCCAGGTTCCCCACAACGGTAGCAGAGATCCAACTTACATGCATGGCTGTGGGCTGCATCAACATCCATTGGTACTGGGACATTGATGGCTGGTGTGGGAGTTTGATGAACAGGAATGGGGTTAGGGTGGGGGAGGCTTCGATTGAAGGTGTAGGGCATATGAGTGGTAGTTGGAGCATGGAATGCAGCATTAAACGCTGCATTTGTGAGTCAGTTCTCGTCACAGAGTGAAGCAGCTTCATACCAAGCAAGGATATCATCGTCCGCTGGGTGCCCTTCCAACATCTGTGCAATCTGGTCCTGAATTTCTTGGTTGAGCCCCCATCGGAACTTCACCACCACTGGTAACCCACTCCCATATCCTGCCATGTCCACCAAATCCTTGAACTCATTGATATAGTCGTCCACGGATCGACGTCCCTGGTGGTAAGCAGATGACTCAAGTCGTGTCACTGCTCGGTGGCGTTCATTGAGGGGGCAGAAGTGGCATACGAACTCAGCTCGAAAGTCACCCCAAGTGGAGAAAGGTAGAGAACCGAGTTCTTTAGTTTGACGTAGGATACGGTCCACATAGAGATAGGCGCATTCAGATTTCATGTATGTGAAGGCCCAATAAATTTTTGCAGCCTCATCGATGAATTGATGCAACTGGAGACTAATGTATAACTCACAGGAATTAAGGAATGCACGTCCCTGCACATGTGCACCATTAAATTCAGTGGGGGGGGACGGTTTGATCTGGGCACGTTCCTTAGTGGACGCGTTTGGCAAAACGTCGTTGTTGGGTGCGCTTGGAGTCGTAAAGGGGGAACTATTGGTCGTAGGGTTAGCCTGGAGGGTCCTAACAAAGTTTTCAATCGTAGATTTAAGCGAGTCGATTTGCGCGTGCATTCCGGAAACGTCGCTTTCAAGCGTGTCGAAGCGTTCTGATGCGTCCATGTCGCTAGGGAGCGCGTTTGGCGAAAATGGCGGCATAATAAAGGCGAGATTATCTGGAACGGTGTGTAGGGACTCTGTGGAGCTTTGGGAAGCGTCGTCCAGTCCGTACCTGCCTATCTTGGGCAGCGCGTTCGCGATTTTCGGGCCTTAGGGGAGAGTTTTCTACTATAAGGGCAACCTAAGCCTCTAGCAAAGGGAAATCCGAAGTTAAAATTATACTACATAATACAGGCATTGGGGACACACCTAGCAAAGGGAAATCCGAAGAGAAAACTCTAAGGATCCCCTTGCTGATGCCCAGTATATGTGAAGACGACAAAAATCAAATATAACCTAAAAATAGAAAAAGGCAGAGATAGGCGGATCAAGGCCGCCGAATGACATCATACCAAGGGGTATGTGTCGGAAGGGGTACTCCGCCTCTAAATATAAAAGTGTCAACATGTACAAACATGATGGCAAGGGGAAAATTAGTAATAAAATCCGGAAAAATCATAGAAAATGAAGAATAGAAGGAAATGAGGTGGGGAAAAATATAGGACGAACATAAAAAATAGGAAAAACACACAGGGCACCCCCCTAGTCCCCTTACAGCCAATGCATAGTAGTACAGTTTATCAGTCATGTTTCCAGACTGCAAAGTCATCAGTGAGAGGATAGACGAGGCAATGTAAGAGAACCATTTCTCTTACTACGAACTTTGGCTACAACATGCTTCATTATGTGCATTACATCATCCATGCGATCACATGACTACCATGAGCACAGGATTATCACATGCAACTACATTATATACACGAGTGGTTTGTAATAGTAGAGTAACTTTCCTTGAATCGATACCACATTCCTCACAGCTTGGTCCCTGAGTGTTGGGAGAGGATACTCCCTTCCACTTTTTTTTTGTGACGAGTGTGATTCATTCAACAATCGCGAGACCGAATCCAGGTACAGATTTCCCCCGTTATCTCCCCGCGTTATCTCCCCGTGTATCTCGTGACTTCTTGTTCAACTCACGCCACACTATGCCACGTCTACCGCCAATAGAAAACACCGAAAACCTACGTCACGAACCTCACCAAGTCCTCACATCATCGCCCCTTGTGCATATAGTCCCCTTCATGCACATATATATATTGTGTTCCCCCATCCAATCTCAAAAACCACAACTTCTTCCTCGTCACCACCACCACAACCTGTCTCAAACACCTTCCACTCGTGTCCCTCTCACCACCCGTAGTAGGGCATGTGCACAAGTTTCCCCTGCAGCCTCTAGCCCCCTCACGATGCCGCCCAGTACTCCGACCTCCGACCAAGCACAACTCGCCTTGATAACCTCCAGTCATGAGCTCCCGCCAACCGCAATGCCCAGTCTAGTACATCCCCCATTAGCACCTGCCCCCTCTTCTTCTGTTCCTTCAGACTCTTCCTTGGAATCTTTGGACTCAGACTCCAATGCACCTTTTTCAATGGACAACCCCCCATATGCTCCCGCTGTTGTGAAAGGTGGCAAGGGCAATCATGCTCCTATTTTATCAGCTGGGCGCATCACAATTGCCGTGGTACACATTTTCAAAAACACCTGTCGACACTTTTTCCAAAACAAGAAGATACCCAAGGATGGGCGGGTCGTGGTGATCATCTACAATTTTGAATCTTCCTCGGTCCAATCCTGGGTCAACACGCACCATGATCGCCTCCTTCTCCTCACGTTCTCCGCCTTCTTGTTGGAGTTCAAGAAGAAGTTTCTGCCAGCAAATTGGCAAGATGATCTTGTCGCCACTCAGATTTCTGTCCAGAGTTCTCAGTCATTCCTCATGTGGACAGAGGCTGTGCATGAGGCCAACTCCGAGCTGGGTATTGCTGGCTCCGACTATCACATTGCAGAAGAGAAGCTTCGATCTCACTTTGTCCCCCGTCTGTCGACTACCCTTAAAGCTTCTTATGATGCCAACAATACCCATGGCATGCTGGATGCCATTGTCAACCTCGAGGCTTGGATCCAGCGCGTCCATCTCCTCGACGTTGAGAACATGAATAAGAGGGAAGAGTGGGTGAAGATTGCCTTGTCCACGGGCCACACGAATTCCAAGGCGACACGTACAGGTGTGGGCGCTGTAAGCGGTATGACTACCAACACGTCGACACCTACTACTTCTTCCAGCAGCAATGCAGTGCTCTCGAACACCACCAATACGACACAGCCTTTCACGGCTAAACTCACACAAGCATAACACGATCTTCTCAGAGCTCACAAAGGATGTTTTCATTGCAGATTCTTTTACGCAGGTCACTTTGCACCTGACTGCCCCCTTGGAAGTAAAGGCAGACTGACTCCCGAGGCGTGCAAGAACGTCACCTTGGCCGAGGTGCTCAAGGCCAAGGCTGCGTTTGAGGGAATGGGCGCTACCGTGGTAGCGGCGGTGTTTGGCACTGAGAGCGACGATGACAGTTTCAAAATGTCGGAGGATGAAGCTTCAGAGTACGTGAACCAGCCTTTCTCCTTACCATCACATTTGTGGTGGGATTGTTGCATCGATGCTCCGTTAACATGCACTCCTACACTGATTCGAGCCCTTATTGACCATGGTTTCCCTCCAGTGCTGATTTCATCTGAGCTGGTAGATGTTATGGGACTCGCATGCCGCAAATTATTCAAGCCTTTTCCAGTTGCCGGTGCCTTTGTGAATGGTCAGAGAAGTGCGGACTCTAGTTTGACAGAATATTGTAGATTACACCTCCAGTCCTGAGATGCAGTATGGAAATCCAAAGTTGTGAATGCAATCATTTCCCCGATGCTCCACACAGATCTGATGTTAGGTCTGGACTTCTTGATGAAGAACAAGATCGTTGTGGATGCAGAACTGCGGATGGCAATTGCCAAGGACGCTCAGTATGATCTCTTACATCCGGCTCTGGTTGTGCTGCCGCGACCGTTTGTTTCTGCCCAGGCGCAGCGTAAGGCGGAGGCCAAATCTATTAAATCAGGACGGATAAATGCATGCAAGAAGCGTAAAATCGTGCATGATGAGCTTCTCTGTCTTTTTGCAGAGAATCCAGAACACTTTGATCTCGACGTGCACACGACCACATCGCCTTGTGTTATTGCCGCCATTAGGAAATGGATTGAAGAACTGGTGGGGCAAGCAGTCTTGGACAAGTTGGACAGTACCTACAAGGCTCGCTTCGTGGACCGATTCCCTACGGATATCCCTCATGCTAACAATTTGCCTATGAATGTTTACCACCACATAGAAGTGACCCCTGGGGCTCCAATCTCAGTGGGCCATGCATACTCATGCCCGAGGAAATACAGGGAGGGTTGGAAAACCCTAATCAAAGAGCACTCTAAAGCTGGACGGATACGCCCATTGTCTTCACCTTATGCCTTGCCGTCTTTCATTATCCCTAAGGCAGATGTCTCGGTGCTGCCTCGATGGGTAAATGATTACCGTAAGCTGAACAAGATCACGATCCCTGACAACTACCCGCTTCCTCAGATTGATGATATACTGGCTGACTGTGCTAAGGGGAAGATTTGGGGTAAAATCAACATGACAAACTCTTTTTTTCAAACTCTGGTGCACCCTGACCATGTGAAATACACGGCTACCTTGACACCTTTTGGTCTATGGGAATGGGTCGTCATGCCCATGGGGTTGAGGAACTCTCTGGCGACACATCAATGACATGTAACCTTGGCGCTTTCTGAACTGATCAGGAGGATCTGTCACATATACCTAGACGACATAATAATCTGGTCGACGACTCTGGCTGAACACAAAGCTAATGTGATGGCTGTACTTGAGGCTTTAAGGAAAGCACAACTGTACTGCTCAACTAAGAAATCATCCTTGTTTACCACACGCATCAATTTCCTGGGTCACCACATCTCTGCAGAGGGGATCGAGGCCGATGGATTGAAAGTCGAATGCATGCTGAACTGGCGAGCACCAACCTCTGCTAAACAAGTATGACAATTCCTAGGACTGGTTAGGTACATTGGAATGTTCTTGCCAGTGCTGGTGGAGCACACCACAATTCTCACCCCTTTGACCAAAAAGGAGTGCAACTTGGTGTTTCCCAAATGGACGATGGAGCATCAACATGCATTCAAATCCATCAAAGGGTTGGTGCTGGGTCGTGACTGCCTGACAACAATTGAACACCACAATCCGGGCAAGAAGAAAATTTTCATTACCTGTGATGCGAGCAAACGACACACAGGTGCCGTACTATCCTTCGGTAAGACTTGGGAGAGCGTGAGGCCAGTGGCGTTTGAGAGCAGGCAACTCAAGGGCGTGGGAGCTTCACTACCCAGTGCATGAACAGGAGATGCTTAGCATCATGCGGGCCTTGACTAAATGGAGAGTGGACTTATTGGGCATGCACATAAATATTTACATGGACCACAAGACAATTGAGAACTTTGATGGACAGCAGGACTTGTCTCTACGACAGGTGAGATGGATGGAGTATCTGTCACAGTATGAGTATGCTATCACCTACATCAAGGGAGAAGATAACATGGTCGCGGACGCGCTGTCAAGACTGCCAGACTCAGAAACCATGGCAATGACTGTCAATGCAGTTTTCCAGATTGAGTCTAACCCGAAACTGTTTGCAAGGATTCGCAAGGGGTACAAATGAGACACCTGGTGTGCTGGCATTCTGGACAACATCAAATGGCAGGTTATTGATGTGAAGCTTAATTTCTCACTGAAAAACGGGCTGCTTTTTATTGGGAACCGACTGGTGATTCCCAAGTACAAGGATGTTCAGGAACAGTTGTTCAGACTTGCTCATGACCATCTCAGGCACTTTGGAGGAAAGAAGTTGTACGCTTCTCTTAGGGAGGAAGTTTATTGGCCAAACATATGGAAGGACCTCATCTCTGTGTACATCCCGGGGTGTGGCCCCTGCCAGCGGAACAAGTCATCTACAGCTAAGGTACCAGGCCCTCTACACCCTCGTCCTGTCCCCGACAAGAGATTTGAGTCGGTAGCGATTGACTTTGTGGGACCATTGCCTGTGGACAACGGTTTTGACGTGATAGTGACGATGACAGATCATTTGGGAGCTGACATCCAGATTGCCCCTTGCAATACCAACATGACGGCCTACGAGTTCGCATTGGTGTTTTTTGAGCATTGTGAGAATGGGTGCCCTCTGGAGATCATCAGTGATTGTGACAAAATTTTCATCTCGAAGTTCTGGAAAGAATTGATGAAGATGAGTGGGGTAAAGCACAAGCTGTCAATGGCTTACCACCCCGAGACAGATGGATCATCGGAGAGGTTGAACAAAACGGTGGTACAGTGTTTGCGCTACCATGTGGAGCATAACCAGAAGGGTTGGGCGAGAGCGCTGCCCAAGGTACGTTTCGACATTATGAATACAGTCAACGCTTTGACGCAGGTGTCACCTTTTGTGCTAAAAACCGGTCGCTCACCTCAGGTCCTGCCACCTCTGATCTCAGCCAAAATCGAGGAGTCCGAAGAGGGCGATGAAGCGACGTGTGCTAGGGAGGTAATCGAGAGAGTGAATGGGGAGGTAGAGGGTGCCAGGGATTGCCTGCTGGCAGCGAAAGTCTCTCAAGCTCACCATGTGAACAAGGACCGGGCGATTGAGCCGAAATTCTCGGTGGGAGACAAAGTAATGCTCGGGACTACTCACCGTAGGAGGGAATACATGCAAAAGAAGAGCGGGCGCATTGCAAAATTCATGCCCCGTTGGGACGGACCTTATGAGATTACGGAGGCCTTCCCAGAATCTTCAACGTACAGATTGGCCTTGCCCCCTCCTTCTACACTACCTTTCACGTGTCACATCTGAAGCCCCATGTTGAAAACAATGATGAGCTGTTTGCAGGGAGGGCTATGGAAAGACCTGGCCCCATTGTGGGACCAGAGGGAACAACGGAGTTTTTCATCGAGCGTATCTTGGACGAGAGACCTCGCGGTAGGGGGAAGCAATATCTTGTGTGATGGAAAGGGTATGGACCCGAATTGGATTTGTGGCTACCTCATTCGGAGATGTTGGAGACAGAGGCCCTGGAGCGCTGGGATTTGCAAGGTTGGTGAATACAGAATTTTTTGAAACATGAGAGAGTGTAAGAGAACCATTTCTCTTACTACGAACTTTGGCTACAACGTGCTTCATTACGCGCGTTACATCATCCACATGATCACATGACTACCATGAGCACAGGATTATCACATGCAACTACATTATATACATGAGTGGTTTGTAATAGTAGAGTAACTTTCCTTGAATCGATACCACATTCCTCACAGCTTGGTCCCTGAGTGTTGGGAGAGGATACTCCCTTCCAGGCAAACAAGACACAGCATCGGCCAAGACATGGCATCGGCCAAGACATGGCATTGGCCAAGACATGGCATTGGCCAAGACACGGCATCGGCTAAGACATGGCATCGGCCAACAGGACAACATCAGCCCAAGGATGGCATCAGGCCAAGATGGCTATGCTGGTGGCAATGAGACTGAAAAGAAGGAAATCTTACCCCCCCATGTGCCATATGTACATTGAATTCAACCTTCTTGCAATAGGCCTCCATTGCCTGGTGGGTAGCTGGAATCATAAAATGGGGCACTAGATAGTGCTGCCCATTGTCACCTCAGATAATGACATATCCATCAGGAATATAAGTGTCGGTTTGCTGATTGCTCATGGTATAGATAACACAGATGATAACAAGTGATACCATTTAATCAGGACATTATTTGTTTGTATATATTGTATATTGATCAACAACACATGATTGGTGATTTTCAGTGTTTCACTCTTTTTTATCTCAACATCGACCCTGCTGCTGCAGCCGACTCATCAACCATGAACGTTACACGCCAACAAGTGCTCAGCCAGATCAGCAAGATCGAGCAATCCATCTGCAATGGCCTTTGGGACCCAAGTATCAAGGCTGTGATGAAGGAAAGAAAATCGGCCCTTGTGAGTGGATTGGCATGCTATCAGATCAACGATGCACTTACCAATTGTAGAAAACATTATTTGGCTGGCAAAGAGAGGTTCTCACAGAGGATGTGCAGGCCATCTTCCAGGCCGATGCCTTTTTGTGGGGATTTGTGGTAGCATGGTCAAAGTCAGACAGGACAGGGGACCAGAAGTTTATTGAAGGTCAACTGAGGGCAATGAAGACCTTCGATGAGAAAAAGGGCATAACAGGTCCTGTGTCCACATCAGCTGGACCAACGGCAGTTGGAATGGCAATGGCAGGTGGAACAGCCATTGCAGCGGGAATGGGAATGGCAGCGGGAATGGGAATGGCAGCGGGAATGGGAATGGCAGCGGGAAAGGGAATGGCAGCGGGAAAGGGAATGGCAGCGGGAAAGGGAATGGCAGCAGGAAAGAGAACGGCAGCAGGAAAGGGAACGGCAGCGGGAAAGAGAACGGCAGCAGGAAAGGGAATGGCAGCAGGAAAGGGAACGGCAGCAGGAAAGGGAACGGCAGCAGGAATGGGAATGGCAGCAGGAATGGGAATGGCAGCAGGAACGGCACCGGCCAAGAAAGTGGGGACGGCAGCAGCAAAGACAGGGACGGCAGCAGCAGAGAAAGGAAGAGCAGCAGTGGCAATGGCAGCAGCAATGCTGACACCAACAAGGATAGAAGCGGCACCAGCACCGGCCAAGATGTGGGCCTAACCAGAAGCATCAGGATCCAGACTTCAGCCCCAGCCCAGCGACCAATGCTGCCAGCAATCACAGTGAGACCCAGGCCACAAGAGGTGCAGAGTAGCAGGGGATCAGAGGAGGATTTTGATGAGGAGATGGAGAGCGATGCCGGTGCCAATCCCAGGATGGAGTGGAAGCGGCACAACACAGCAAGGCTGCAAGGGCGGCATGAGGAGCACCCCAGCGAGGGAGTTTGTGAGTGCACAATGTGTCAGGCTTAGGTGTGAGTGTTGGGAGCAGGTGAATGGGAAAACAGCCTGCTACTTCTGTGGGAAAGGGAAAGTTCGGTGCGATCCAGAGGACGTGGATCGAGTGCTGAGAACCAAGAAAGCAAAAGGATCGGCAAGAAGAAAAGCAAAGAAGGCGCGATTTTCCAGTGAAGACAGTGGAGAGGAATTGTCTAGTCAGTTCACTGCAAGCCAAAAAGGAAAATCCAAAGGTTAGTTCTTCCATATCATGACACATAAAACCACTAACACATATACCCATAGCTGTGGAAGAGGATATTGACATGGCTGATCCCAAGCCCGAGCCGACTGCCCTCCCTGCCCTGACTCCCTACCCCTCTGCCGGTGACTATGCCACGTCTAAACCAACTGGAGGAAGACATGTACAAGCATGCACAGTGGAATGAAGAGTCATTCCTAGAGTCCCGACTTCACATACAAGAACTCTGGGAGACGGTCGACTTGCTTCAAAACAGGGTGAACGACATTGAAGGATACTTTGGGTTGCAGGCTGGTGCACAGCCCATTACATTGTACAATGGTTACATGGCTGGGCAGGTGGTTCGCCTCGAGAGGACTCCAAGCAGGAGGGCAGAGGCAGATGACAGATGCCGAGGAAGGCAATGCCGCTCCCGCTCCCACTCCTGTTCCTGTTCCCAGTCCCGGTCCTGCTCCTGCTCCTGCTCCTGCCCCTGCTCCTGCCCCTGCTCCTGCCCCTGCTCCCACTCCTGCTGCCACTCCCACTCCCGCTCCCACTCCTGCCCCAACTCCTGCCCCAACTCCTGCTCCCACTCCCATTGCTGCTCCTGATGCTGCTCCTGATGCTGCTGCTGGCGACAAAGATGAACAGATGGCAGAACTGGTTGAGGAGGGGGAATTTGTCAAGGGTAACAATGAGCCTGAGCATGGTGAGGAGGGACTGGCTGTGCTGGAAGAGGTGGCAGGGGAAGCATCCTTGGCTGGCACCCCCCCCATCCAAATTATTCTGGCCACACCACAGGATTCTCAAGAAATGGTACAGCCCACAACATCAATGGCCCCACCACTCCCTCTCCTCTTCCCCCCAACGTTGCTCGCCGAGCCCGAGCCTGCCACCCCAGCATTGGCACTTACCCCACCGGCATCGGCAGTCGATGTAATCACCTCACCCCAGCCCTCCCCTCCCCCTGCACAGCTGCGCCAATCCCCATGCAGGCTGACCCCTGGTCCATCTGGACTATGTTCCAGAAGTACCACCGCTCAGCTGAACCCAAGGAAGAGAGCAGGAAAATCTGAGGACAGAGGGGAGACAAAGCAAGGCAGAAAGGAATAGATGTGATTCGGCATGTACATAAAAGTTGGACTATCTTTTGTTTCACATTACATAGTGTTTTATTTGTAAATCTACATGGCAAATTTCACTTTTTTAATTCTCTGTCTCCTCCCAACAGCCTGGGTTGAAATGGCTTCCTGCTGTGCAAGGTCATCGGCTGTCCTTCGGATAGGTTGTGCTTGTGCGGAGGATGGATTTGCTGCCAATCCTGATGTTGCCATTGCCGATCGTACTTTTGCCGTTGCCGATGTTGGTGTTTCCGTTGCCGATCCTACTGGTGCCATTGCCGATATTGGTGTTGCCATTGCCGATCCTAGTGGTGCCGTTGCTGATATTGGTGCTGCCATTGCCAATTGTACTGTTGCCATTGCCGATATTGGTGTTGCCATTGCTGATCCTAGTGGTGCCATTGCTGATATTGGTGCTGCCATTGCCGATTGTACTGTTGCCATTGCCGATATTGGTGTTGCCATTGCCGATCCTAGTGGTGCCATTGCCAATATTGGTGTTGCCATTGCCGATGCCACTGTTGCTGTTGCCGATGCCACTGTTGCCATTGCTGATGCCACTGTTGCCACTGTTGCTGTTGCCAATGCCACTGTTGCTGTTGCCAATGCCACTGTTGCTGTTGCCAATGCCACTGTTGCTGTTGCCAATGCCACTGTTGCTGTTGCCAATGCCACTGTTGCTGTTGCCAATGCCACTGTTGCTGTTGCCAATGCCACTGTTGCTGTTGCCAATGCCACTGTTGCTGTTGCCAATGCCACTGTTGCTGTTGCCAATGCCACTGTTGCTGTTGCCAATGCCACTGTTGCTGTTGCCAATGCCACTGTTGCTGTTGCCAATGCCACTGTTGCTGTTGCCAATGCCACTGTTGCTGTTGCCAATGCCACTGTTGCTGTTGCCAATGCCACTGTTGCTGTTGCCAATGCCACTGTTGCCGTTGCCGATGCCACTAACACTGCTAAAGCCCTTGCCCTTGCAATAGGATGCTCTGTCCGATTTCCCCCTAAAAGTGGTCGAGGCTTAGGGCATTGTGAGCTCTCTTGAGGTATATCCAACAGAAATGGATCAATTGGGCATGGGGGATCATTTACAATGGCATTTCCAGCTGATCCAGGCATGATGTATCTCATGTAAATGTGTCAAGGAATGAGATATTCTGGTTCACCGTCACTAGGACCATTAATTGGCTGTGGTTGAGTGACACCAACCATGCAGAGGCTGTCCATTGTCATTTGATCCACTTGGACATATTGTGATTCAGTTGTATCAGAATTTGGGGTCTGTCCTGCAGTTGATATTCGGTGAGCTTCCTTGCGCTTGGGTTTGCCTTTGACAACTTTTCTGCCTCTTGATGCAGCAGGCAGTTTGGCAGCGGCAACAGCCTCCAGTTCGGTGCTGGGTTGAGGATCGGCATCAGCATCATCATTTCTTTGGCCCCTGCGGTTTGCAGACACCGGTTTGGCATTGGCAATGGCCCCGAGCTCGGTGCCGCTCTGAGGATTGGGATCGTCATTTCTTCAGCCCCTGTGTTTGGAAATGTGTCGGGAGGGTGAAGGGTTATTCAAATCATTTGGATAGTGTGCAGGAGCCACACTCCCGTCCATGGCTTTGATCGCTTTGAACTGGAATGTTCTTTCAGGGCCCTGCACTATTTGTCGCTGCAGAACATGGTCAAAGAAGTCTTCTATGATACTCTTGTGCATGTTCCGTGGGTCTCTGATTTTGAACCTAGCTGGCAGATATTCCAGACTGACAAATGATGATGTCCGATCTGCAATTGCTTTGAATGGGATATGGCGACTACGACCATTGTTTGCTAGTTCTGCAGGAGATGAGTAACAGTTTGTGGAATAGAAAGTCAACATACTGTAATGCTGGCCAACATACAACATAAACCATTCTTCCAGCTCTTTTTTCTTGAATTGTGATCCTTTCCATGATGTGGGAAGGATCGGGAAGCCATTGTGAGTCATTGTTAATTGGGTTAGTGTTGCGTTATGTTGCATTGCCGACCTTGAAGCAAGGTGTGATGGGCATAAAAACTTGATATAACTCATAAAGTTTCGCTTCAGTTCAGTTACTTGATCATGATACGTGTCCAGAAACGATTGTGCAGGGGTGGCTATCAGAGAGGCAACATTTTTGTGACTGGAGTCGGCATCAGCATCGGCATCACATTGGCAGTAAATGATTCAGGGACTCACACGTCAACAACCATCAAACCATTAGGTGCAGTATAGGCTGTAAATGTCACAGACAACACCCCCATTTCCAGCCACTGTTGTCATGCATTCTCCACCACACGTTTAAGGAGGTATTTGTCTGCTAGACTGTGAAATGTTCGTTATGTCCAGCAATGGCAATGGCAATGGCATTGGCTTCAACTTACACTCGCTTCATCTGCTCAGGATATCCTTCCTGCATCATTTTCTCCTGTTCGACTTCAAGGATGGCTTTCTCCTCTGCATTCATGGTGTCAAAAACATGCTTGATAGCTGGCAGTCGCACTTGGAACCATCCTGGTGTACTTGTAGTGGTGTCCTCAACACCTAACAGGTTTGCGATCTGTTGGAAAACTCAGTCCCAGTACAAGCTCCAAATGACTTCCGACCGCTTTACTTTGAAGTGGTTCGATTTCCGTGAGAGGCCTTTGGTCATTCGCCAGTTGTTGGAAAGCCAGGGGGTTAGTTCCTGGCGATGTGATCAATAATACAACCTTCACATGCTTGTGAGTTTACCTTGGCACAAATGCGACTCTCCTCATCCACAGGGGCCCTGTCAATTGATGCCCAGTAGTTGAATATTGCTGGGAGGATGTCGCACTTGAGTATTTGCAATCGGCCAGCTTTCAATTCCTGCGATCAGAATGCAACTTTATAAGGCTCAATGATCTTCCGCTCTTCAACCATATATCTGCTTCCCTTCCAGTACTGTCTCAACCGTGGGTTCTCTGATGGCTTAGGGGCATTGGGGGGACTGATGTGAAGGAAAGAATCATTCTTGTCATTGACATAAAACATATCATCAACATGAGGATCACATGAGGATCACATGAGGATCACACGAGGTCAATAGTACAATACCCCCATCAATAATTGGGTGTCGTTGTGACTCACCCCAAATCATCATGAGCCTAACAAGAGTTCCTTACAAGCGAAAGAGAAGATCAAAGAAGAATGCCCCCCTGCATGAGGACAATGACGATGCAGTCAATACTGTTACACATGTAGAAGTTGAGGTCAACACAAAACATGGACCAAAAACAAAGCACATCAAGGTCCCCCTGACTGCAGTGGAAGAACCAGATCAATCAAATTCTGTTATACAGGATAATCCCAATGTTGCTCCAGAATGGGAAATGCAAGAACCTCAGGTGGCCGCCGAGCTGACTCGGCCACACATCAGCATGGTTAGTTTCTGACACTGATTGCTTATGGAGTGAGGCTCATATACAAATAATAGAGACAGCAAGACTATGTACTGGAGTTTGTGGGATGAGTAGATGAATTACTGCAAGCATCCCTCGCTCAGCAGGCATGGTTGGTTGACAAACAAGTTTGCAACCACTGTCCATTCAATAAATGGGCAATTTGGCGATGTGTTGATTGTTCACTGGGAAGCACGCTTTGCTGCACATGCATGCGTGTAACCCACAGGCAAAATCCCTTCCATTGCATTGAATGCTGGACCGGCATGCACTTTCGCCGGGCTTAGCTATGGGAGGTCGGCACATACATTTTAGTCCAGCACCAGATGGATCAGCCGATTTGCAATGCTCTGAACTTCCAATTGAAATATCTGGAGACATTTGAAGATGTGAAGGATAAAGCAGAGCAAGAGTCGGCCAATTGGCAGGCAAACAATCAGCAATGGCACTGGCACTGGCGGCGGCACCAGCCCTCTTCACCTGACTCAACCTCGAACACCTATAATGAGTCTCAGGCCGACGACTGGGCCAAAGATAAAACTGGGGCCAACTCAGCATTTTTTAATCACCTTGATGCCCTTTGGCATCAAGGGAAGGGGAATATTGATGTTGAGAATGGTTTCCAAGACTTCTTTGATGGTAATGACGAATCTGAAGTTGAGCATGCCGATGATGACCTCCATGGGTTTCAACCATATTTGCCTAATCCTAATCAAACTGCTGATGCCGTCCCAGCTGCCGATGCCATACCTGCTGCTGATGCCATACCTGCTGCTGATGCCATACCTGCTGCCGATGCTGTACCTGCTGCTGATGCCGTCCCAACTGCTGATGCCCTCAACAACAGTTATATTTGTGTGGTCCATACAAATGGAATACATCACTTAGCGATGGTTACCTGCCAGTGTCAGGGGGAACACTGAATTCCCTTGGACCTGGTAACCAGTAACTTACTACCCACAAGCTTCACCAACATACAGACTCTGTTCACCGTGCAGGTCCTAGACCATTTTCGGCTCTGTAATCTGGAATTAAAGGCATCGGCCTATCAGTTTTACCAGCTGATTCAGCATGTAACATTGCTGATGAGGCCTGCTGAAGTGTTCAATTTCTACCATGAGCTTCAGCGCATGTCCCGCTTATGGCGTTGGATGAAAAGATTGAAGTGGGCAGGGTATGGACACAATCAAAGAGATCCTTTGAATCCTGAACCAGGATCACTTGCCAATTTCTGTCCAGCCTGTCCTCAAGTAGGCATTAATATACCGGAACATTGGAAGGACGATGCGAACTGGTGGGTGTCAAAATACCTTGGTGCAGTGGCATCTAAAATGATACTATGGATTTCAGATTTGTTTTTAAACGCATATTCGTGGCTGATGGCAATTTCAAAGCTGATCATGTTCGGCAGAAAAACTCTGATACTGATATATGGCTATGGGATGGAGGTGGGATGGCCCCAAATCGGGCTGAATATGAGCTGTTTCTCCAAGCCGCCATAGAACGATTAACAGTAGGTACCTTCCCTTGGTGGTGGCCAATGCCATTCCCGATGCCGCCCCCAAAGCTGGTCTGATTTGTATTTGGGTTTCCAGAAGGCTCCTTGCGAAAATAAATTTCTAGCTGTTGTGAATGCTTTTCTGGCATCGAAGGCATGTGACAGGACTGGAGTAGCAGCCATTGTGTGTGCATGGCATGGATGTTATGTGCCCAATGCATTGGTAGACCTGTTTCGTGGAGAACAGCAAAAGAATGTCAACTTTGCTTTCCTTCAAGCACTGAAGACCACCAGAGTTGACCCTCAACAGGGAGTCATGCTCATTTACGACATTGTCTGCCAGTACATTATCCACCTTTGGGAACATATTGGTGCCCATCTTCCAGCCGGCTTGACCATTGACCAGGCCATTGGGCTTTTGCATGTTCATGGCCACAAGGATGAATGCTTTTTTCACTATGCTCCATCTTTCATTCCAGGGTCCGGCATTGTAGCAGGAGAAATACTTGAGTCTCTGTGGGCATCACTGAATTCCATTTCTCCGACAGTCAGAACAGCAACCTTGCCACATCAGGCAGAAATGCTTGATGATCATGCTACAGATTCAAATCACAAGAAAATGCTTGGCATGACTGACAGTCACACTCTGCTCAAAATCTTGGGAAGCCCTTGAGAACTCTACACAACTTGGCCAATACCATGGTGAACTAACGGCAGCATTTGGCCAACTGGCAATCAAATGATGGGAGGATGAAGTGAGGGCAGCAGAATCCCGGAGGCTCACAGATATCAGGGTAATGGATATGTATGCCACTCACATATCAGAAACGGCATCGGCAGCAGGGACAGGATCAGCAGCGGGGACAGGATTGGCAGCAGGGTCAGGATTGGCAGTGGGGACAGGATTGGCAGCGGGGACGGGATTGGCAGCGGGGATGGGATTGGCAGCGGGGATGGGATTGGCAGCGGGGATGGGATTGGCAGCGGGGACGGGATTGGCAGCGGGGACGGGATTGGCAGCGGGGATGGGATTGGCCTTAACTTCGGCATCAGCACTGGTTCAATCCACAGTCGAGGAGTGGATTGATTTTGCTATTCTTTTTGAACAAATGCAGTGAGTTGTACTGCCTACCACCAATCACAACCCATCATTGATTGTCACCAGGATTGAATTATGAGACAAAGTCCGTCGACTCGGTAAATCACCTCACATTTCTGACACGCAAGCTGTTGAACGGGAGAGAGAAGCTCTCACATCTCACATGGTAATCTTAACGCAGTTACAAAATGCTGCCAACATTGCCGATCATTACATTGCTCCCTCATAGATCACCCATGATAATGAAGGGGAATTTGATACCCCCAGTGACCTGGATGATGACAGTGCTGTGGCATTGGGCCTGTCAGATCTCCCAGCCCACACACATGCTATTCCAGTTGAGGAGCAACAAGTATACCTCCCCTCTAATGGCAATCTTGTGGATGTAGAGATTAACCTCTGCAAGATCCAGGCAAACCGACTGCTGCACCAGCTGCGGGAGCTCATTGCTGACAAATCATTTCAATATTCACACATCATTCAAGTGGCACCATGAAAGGGAGTTTGCACCCGGTCACGAGCTGTTGTCCACGAGTTGGTTAACAAAATTAGCTTGCATGCCCGAATGTATAACCATTGCCATAGCCGAATGCTGGCACTGGATTGTGATGATGACACATTGAGTATGTTTCAGCAGTTATCCAAGGATGACCTCAATGCCAGCACAGCTATTTTGAATCTGAATGTACCTGGTTCCACCTCTGTTCGTCTGTCCTGGATTTGGCATAATTCCCACATTCGTACTGGTCTCATGGATGATGCCGATGCCGTTCCCATTCCTGATGCCATTGCCGATGCTGGCTGATTCTGGGAATGTAAATATATTTTGTAGCCATCCATATTCATTGTACTAACAATGTTCATAGTCAGGCGAGTACACTGGCTTCATTCACGGGCTCAGAGAAATCGATGGAGGGAGGAATTTCTACTGGTCACATATGAAATGCAGTGGACTGTGCGGTATTTCATCTATCACAGCCAATGGTGGCAGTCAGCCTGACAGTCCGAGAATACCCTTCCTGGTCCACTAGCCTATGCTAATCGCCAGCACGCTTCATGGTATGAATTAGCATTGGGCAATCGGGCCCGAAAGGGCAACTCCAAATGCAGACACAAGAGATCATTTGGTACGTGGAGTCCCGATTCCATCAAGTTTTGTTGGAGTTAGACCAGGCAAACTTTGTAAAACAATGTTGGATGCAAAAAATTCTCTATGCCGAGCTTGTATGTTGAGATCTTTCCTAAAGGAAGTAAGTATACATCACTGACAAGTATGACAGATGTATGTCATGTCTTGGATCGGCATCGGCACCTCCATCAGCCTTATGATGGATGTGCCGATCCTTCTTCGGTCCTTGGCCGACAGTCTCACCGATGTGAATTTGGACCACCTACCCCTTGGATTCCATCCATCTCTCTTGGCCTCATTGGATGATGGTGTTGCCAGCAACGGTCCTAGCCATCTGGTGGATTCATATGTATGTGATTGGTGGAGCCACAATAGTGAACTGGCACCGGGGCAAATTTTTGCCAGTGACACTCTGGATAAGTGCCTCAATAGCTATTGGCAGTATATCCCTGCCCCTGTGATCACCAGCTCACCGCTCACCGATAGCCAGCCAGCAGACAATGCTGCCGATGGCTGAGCCGACTGCCGATCTTGCATCGACCTGCAGGCTCTCATTGGGGATTTGTTCAATGAAGCACACAGGATGTGGGACTTCATAGATGGCTGCAAATTATCAGCAGAGGCTGCAATGAATGCGAATGTCAGGCAATCAGCAGGGTTCCAACAGCTTCATGAGCTAGCCCTGCTCAAGGAGCTTCAGTCCAAACCATGTAAGTTAACAATGGCAGTGGCAGCGGCATCAAAAAACAACTGTGGACATGCTGGGAGATGGTCAGCCATAAGAAGACAATTGGAACTGGTATCTGCACATGCACAGGCTGAACTTGAGTGCCTGAAGGCCCTTCCCCCAACCTCCTACAAGTGGACCTGGGGCATTGATATTGCAGAGAATGAGGTTTTAGCAATCAATCAGGCAACCAAGGGCAAGGGAAAGGCACAGCATTTTGGGTACGCAGGGTCTCTACCTGATGGCGCGCAGCAAAAGAAGGAGTGGTCAGATGCACCAAGTCTCCCAACAGTTGTCTCTGCCTACAGTCGACCACCCACAGTTACTGGTCACGATGCTGGCCTATATTTTTCAGACACTGAATCTGATGTGTCCAATGCTGGGACTGCTCCTGTTGTTCCTGTCCCCACTCCCATTGCTTCAGTCCCCGTTGCCAATGCCGATCTCTCCGCTGCTGATCTCTCCACTGCTGATCTCTCCGCTGCTGATCTCTCCGCTGCCAATCTCTCTGCTGCCCATGCCGATTCCGATTCCATCCCCATTCCCACTACCAATTCCATCCCCGCTGCCGCTGCCGATGCTGAGGCACTCATGGTTTGGCAAGGTGAAGATGATGTAGCAAATGATGCTGATCAGCATACTGCCCTTCAGGCAGCCATGGCATATGGTTCTGATTCATCATCTGCCCCTACGCGTTCCCCAACCAGCATTGATGCTGCTGACTTCTACCTCGATGATTCTACCTCTTCATCTCCACCCTCAAATCCCCTATCAGCTTTTGCCACCACATCTGATGTGGCGGATGTTTTTCTCTTATCATCAGAGACAGATTCTACTGGACCTCGGGGTGAATCCAATGCTGATGCTGATGATGCCGGTGCTGATTCTGACAATTTTAGTGATGAGTCCCCCAGCACCTCCCAGATAGAGCACCCCACTCCTTCTCGCATCACGCTACCCATCTATACTCATGCAGACTTTGATTATGTTGATGACACTTGGTTGCGTGGCTCTGATGATATGGACACTATGGATGATGGATGATGCTCATTTATTTTATTTACATATTCTATACATGAACATGTAGTAATAATTGTTGGAACACCGAACGTTTGCTGCCCAATCCCTAATCCCGGTGCCGGTGCCATGCTCAATTCTGATGCCGATCACTGATTTCATGAAGGTCTGTATTGCGCATCTGCTGCTGCCGATGTCAGTAAATTTTTAATTTCTGCCAGTGCCAGTGCTGACCCATTTCATAGGTCTGCATACAACAAATGAATGATTGCTAATTGAGGCATTTATCATACATGTCACTATATAACCTTCAGCATCAGGAAATTTCCTTAGGCGGCATCGGCAGCATTGACCAACACCAATCGGGTGGGCAAGCTGATCCCATTTGGTAGGTCTGCACTATATAGAAAATCAGTATCATTGCCTATAGCTAGGCCATACAGTTTCCTATGCACATCTATCCATTAGCCTGATGCCGATGCCGATGCCATTGCCATTGCCATTGCCGTTGCCATGTCCAATGCTATCTCTGATCTGTATATTAACATTCTTCATAGTGTATCACAAGCAAGAATTGTAAAAGTGTATTCATTTGATACTAGTACATGTTATACATACTATGAGAGCGTTCAATGGCGTCCACCGAACCCGTATCATTCAGTACACTGTATGTGTTCGATAGACCATATTATTCAGTACATTGTAGCTTACCTATCTGTGTCTCAGTTGTCAGCAATGGCAGTTAGCATCCACAGTCCACCCTGAAAGCAGTGGCTCGCAGGGCTGGACATGGGTGCCATGGTTTCCTGTTTTGAGCAGTGGTTGGGTCAGTGAAGTGTAACAGGGGTGGTTGGGGTATACCTCATGGGCATCCAGCTCCCAGCTCCCTGTACCCTCTCACACTGAGATGGTGCACATCATTGAGGTTGAATGAAATAACCTAATAGAAAAAGGTTGTTAGTAGTTAAAAGAACATAAAAGAACAGCAAAATAACTTCCTTTTTACTTGTGAAGAGCCTCCCATCTGAACAATGGGTGTTGATGCGAGATGTTGTGCATGATGTGGCAGGCTTGCAGCATATGGTGTTGGGCAGTGTCATTGTGGGTAGAACCTAGACTATAATCCATAAAAGATAAAAAACTGAATGTAATTAGTAAGAAAAAACGTCCTTTATCAGATATGAAGGGCAGGATGAGGTGTGGAGGGAAGTGTGAGCTGGTGTACATGCATCCATCCATGCATTGATCACTCAGTGACTCATTCTGGCAATTGCTGGACACTGTCTAGTGGACAGTGATCAACACATTGAGCTCATCGATTTCAATGACTCTGAGGCTTTCCCCACTACTCCAAATTCCCAAAATAGTGCTAGGATATGTGGGGGAGTGTGGTGTTAATCTATTACAAGTTGAATTTTATTTTTATGTGGAGTACTTGATATTCAATTGATAAGACATTCTCAAAGCAAATGAGGGAGAGGATTCCAGTTGATCAAAGTGCTCAAATCCACACATTTTAGCAGTATATCTGGCCACAACCCTTCCACATCACATCAAGCACTGTAAGTCTGGCCCCACAGACTTACGACATCTCCCCCCCCCCACACACATTACTAACCACATCCACTATACACACATACATCCACAACACCAACATGCACCCCACCGCACATCCTATGCCACTGTCATTACCTCAGAACTCCACTAACTGAAGTCATGTGATTGATGAACCCCCTATCTCTGATGAACCTCCTATCTCCCTGGTGAATGTTGGCTTCCCCAGACTTACAACAACTTATCTGCCAACCAACATTTATTCTACAGCTCCAATATAGTCTATTACACCGATCAGGTCCCATGTATGGACCACTGATGTGGTGCCTTCCTAAATTACATACTACACTTGATGTGGCCTTTCCTAGCTGTGCATTACACCTGATGCGTGTTAGGAAACAGCTCCATTACCTAATAAAATTTCATTTTTATTTTATTATGTCAAATTATGCTACATTACGCTAGTGTGAGAATTTTATTTCACACATGTCAATATGTATGTGCATGTACACATGTGTCAGTAGCAACAACATACAATATATGTAACCTAGTATATAAACTTGAATATATGCCTAGGGGACCCCAGTTGTGTTCTCTTAGGTATTCCACCTATACTTGTGGTGCAAAACACCTTTCTCAACCAACTATTCTATTAATAACCCCTCACATCAAAACCATCAATTTCCCCATCATGTGCGCACTGGTTTGAGTGTGTTAGGGTGACACCCACTATCTGCTAGCTAAGACCGTGCGGGTTCTCTCTACAAGAAGGGGGCAGGATCCGCGCTCCTGATGGGGGAATTGATGGTTTTGATGTGAGGGGTTATTAATAGATGAGTTGGTTGAGAAAGGCCTTTCACACCAAAAATGTAGGTGGAATACCTAAGAGAACACAACTAGGGTCCCCTAGGCATATATTTAGGGTTTATATACTATGTTACATATATTGTACATTGTTGTTACCGATGCACTCGTACATGCGCATACATATTGATGCGTGCGAAATAAAATTCTCATGCTATCAAAGTGTAGTGTCATTTGGCGTCATGTAGTGTAATTCAACATAATAAAATAAAAATGAAATTTTATTAGGTAATGGGGTGGTTTCCTAACAGAGTGGGCCGCTGCTAGACGCACGGCAGGTCTGAGTTCTCAACAACTCTAATATACAATGCTGATGTTGCTCTTCTTGAACAGTTTGTAGACATGTCAGAGACATGATCAAAGTGTCCTTCATATTCTGTTTGTTGTCCTGTAGCAATTCCATCATGATGCCATACCATGCCATCAGATGTGATGATACGAGCTGTAAAGTGGTCAGTGTGGTGATATATTACACCCCCAAGCTCATATGTAGTACATTGTCCATTCCTTTGTGTTATGTTCAATGACTTTGTCAGTAATGTAGTGTGCCCTGAAAGGTCAAATGCTAACATGAGAAAAAAATCATCAAATACATGTGTTCTTATCAAATGCTGATTACAAGAATGACAATGGGATGAGGATTCAACAGATAAGTTGTCAACAAAATTTTGGAGGGTGGGCACATGGGTTAATATTGTAAGTTGGCAGCTGAAAGCAGATATTTCTGCTTGTTGTACATCATGACCATTGGGGCAATGCATAGATGATGTTGTAACAGGTTGAGAAGAGGCTAACATATAGTCAAATATATTTTGGACACTAGTGAATGCTCCCCATGCAAACAATGCTGGATTTAACCTTTGAAAGTAATGTCTAATAAAATCATGAACCTCTTCAAGGGTATATGTAGGGTTTGGTTGAGTGGTTTGTTCAAAGCTTTTTGCAAGCTTGCCCAAATGTACATGGTTAGTGGCCTCAAATCGATCTGTTTGTATAGACTCATTATTCTGCCAAACATTATACAAAATAGATATGATTGCATCAAAAGCACAACTGTTATTGTGCCATTGTGTTCCTTGTGGCTCAGAAAGCATAGGATGATCCTGTGAATTTTTTCTATGTTCAGTCTTTTTCCTTTTTGGGGCTGGGGGTTTTTGATTTGAACTTATTTTACATTTCTTGATATATATAGAAGAGTCACCCTTTGTGCCTTTGGCAGAAACATATGGAGATATAGTGGCAGTTGGTATACTCGGTCTTTTTGTGGATATGTTGCTTTGGTTTTCAATCCTCCAACAAGTGACATTTAGGTTGCTAGACAACTGAAATATATCAGATCCATTCCATTGGATAGCTCTATGAACAACATTAGGTACATAATATTCACCTTTGATTTTATGAAAGGCTGTGATAAGGTCATTTCAGCACTCACCAATTACTGTAGCATCCAACTTTCCATTGTAGTGCAATGCAGTGATATTATCCAACAATTCAAGTTCTCTGAATTCTTGGTGTGGTGCACCTGATGCACCTCCAGTGATTTTTTTTGCATCAAAACCTTGCAATATTACTGTTCCAGCTGCAGATGCACTTCTAGACAGAGCAGTATAATATGATTGATGACTCCTGCTACTGTTAATATCTACAACATTAAATAGTCTTGTTTTTCCCTGTGAAGTATAATCAGTCATTGCAAAGTTTGGCAGGGCTTCAACTTGATTACATGATACATTGAGAGTTGTATCATTTGGAAGTACACATTGAGTATTTGTAGTAGTTCTAATTAATGGTACAACATTTATGGGCAAATTGGCCAGTTGAACTGTTTGAGGTGGGTTTGTAAGTTGGACAAACAACACATCAAGAATATGTTGTCCTCTGGAACCTACAGATGATTGCCAATCATAAACAGTGGCTTCTTGACCCTTTGTAATACAAAGTTCAGTTGCACTATTTCGTCTTATAATTACTGGTAAACCACAACACAGAGAAAGTTTTCCAGGAATATTCTTAGAATTAGAACTGGAGGGTTGATCCCATAGTATTTGCTGAACACCAGCAGAAATATGTGGCACTCTCAATTTTCCCAATGATCCAAATGTTTTCTTTTTCTTTCTTTCCCCTCTACTATCAGTTGAGCTAATTGTGTCTTCAGAGTAAAAGTCAGTTAGAGTTTGACCTGTCTCCACTGCATATCTTTGACAGCCAAGATTATTGATAACATCTTTTGGAAGATTTAATGTGGTTATAATAGACACATTACAGAATTGCTTGTCATTAACAGATGATCGCCCATCCAACTCACTTGAAATACGAGTATGCAAAAAGGCAATATCATCAGCTGTGCAAGCCTTGTAACGCATGTTACACAAAGCTTCTCATAGTTTGGCATCTTCTACAGTTTGTGTAGTTTGTCGCATGTTCTGACATAATATAACAACTGTTGTAACCTGATGCCATAGTGCTTTTCCAATAGCAGCCTCTTGATCTCGACAGCTTGTAGAATTTCTGCCAATAAATCTACCATACAAGGAAGTATTTTCCTGCCCTATAGCTGGAGGCAGTTGGGCAAAATCACCAGCAAATATCATGTTTAGACCCCCAAATGGTTGTTCAGCATTGTTCATAACACCTGCTAGTCTTTCACTTATTTTATACATGTCTCTGCAAGAAAGCATTGAAACCTCATCCATAAATATATAACTAACTCCCTGTAATCTCTGCTTTACCTGAGCCAGTTGCATATTTGAAGCATGTTCTGTCATGTCATTGATTCCAAACATATAATGATAAGTTGATCCACCAAGTAAAGCAGCAGCACTTCCTGTTGGGGCAACAACAACAAATTTATGAGATTCATTTTTGTGTTTGAAAAATACAATCAATGCCTTGAAAACCTGGGTTTTTCCAGTCCCACCCATCCCTCCTAAATGCATTTTCAATTGCTCAGATGAAGGACAACATGAGTGGTTAGCTACAATACAGAATGCTCTTTCTTGCTCTGTGTTTAGTTTGAATTCATTGACAACCAAATTTATACCACTTTGCCAATCAGGAGAGTGACACCTTTTATCCATATATTCCTTATCTACTACTTTTACATCATTAGAGATTGTACCAACACTGTGACCATTAGTGGAACTACATGATATTTCTGATGCATGTTGAGTATGTTCTTCAAGAATTTCTTGTCTTTTAGATCCAATTGCTGCATTCCAATCAGATGCTGATTTTATCTCATTGACATGGGTTGCATTTATATGGAGTTTATTCAATGCACTTTCAGGATGAACATCAGTCCAACCAAGTCATATCATAATGTTTTTCATTATAGACATGGATCTTTTCTGATCATGGTACTTTTTGCTTTGTTGGTTGTCAGTTTCAATATCATCCATATTTGTTTGATCTGTAGCAAGTTGATCCAGCCGATCAAGCAGACACACTTGATTTATTTCTTGCATAAGCAACTTATCTTCCATCCAACCAGGCAAAGCAGTTTCTCCGTTTTTCATTTCTGCAAAGAAATCATCTTTTTGATCAAGGCATTCATATCGAATATTGAAAATTTTCATTAACAAAATTTGCTGTGCAGTAAATTCATGAGAATTGAAAGTTTCATCCCAAGAGCACTCTTTTGATTTAAGTGCAGCACTAGTTTGCCAGGGTTTGAACAAGGTCAGCATTGTTATACAATAGTATTCATGGTCACCTTGATCACAGTGTGGCAGTGTACATCCAACAAAATTAGGTATAATATTGTGGTTGGCTGAAATGCAACATAATCCATGACTTTGCACCAAAGGATGTTCAGAAGTAAATTTTAATATAGATTTACTTCCAATGTCAAAAGAGAGGCTGCAGACTTCATCAACTTCATTTTGAGAAATTTCCTCCTCGAATTGAGCCTCTTCAATATCACTACTATCTTCATCTAACCAATGCTTTTTTGTGGCCTTTGTTGCTGAAGGATATTTGATTCTTTTGCACTGTGCTATCCAGTCAAACAGGGTCATATCTTCCAATTCAGTTGGGCGATAAATATAATCATATACATTAGACAAACCAATAATTCTGCATCTGTGTTTCATAAGGGCAACTTTTTCAGGAAGTTCATCAGTAAGATCTTCATTCCATGCCTTTCTAACCTCATTGACAAAAGACTGCCAATAAAAGGGCACAAATTCATGGCTTGTATAGTGATCTGGATTGCCAAGTAAATACATACAAATCATAGGTTGTCCCATTTCAGATTTGGCAATCATTAGATTGACCATTTTTGTCATAAGTTTCCTAGCCTTTACATGGTGATGTTCATCACCTCCCAACATTTCAGAGTTCTTGTGAAATACAGATCTGATTGATTCAAATATGTACAACATGTGTTTTTAGGCTCATTTTAGTTATATAATCAGATACATACAGTAGCACCCCTTTGATTGCAGTACCTGATCACATCAGTGTTGCAGCAAAATACATATGATATAACAGGAGTAAAAGTGTTAATCCAGGGTTCATTTTTTTACATATTGAGCACACCTGTCAATGGATCAACTTCAGTTACTCTGAAAATTGCATGTGGGAAATGAGCTTTACACTTACCCCATACGTTGTCAAGACATCCCTTGTATGGCCAGGCTTTATTTTGTATACCATCTTTATTGATATTTGTACTGCAAGTATGTATATTTGATTTTGATATAATATCATCAACAATACAAGTAAATTTTTTCCACCAAGTATTCAAACCTTTACATTTATCACAGACTTTACAATTATTTTTGCATGGCTCAGGAGGTGGTGTTGGTAAAGTCTCTGTTGGATCAAGATAACGAGGGGTGTTAGAATTCTGTGATACATTAGACAGCACATCTTCTTGTTTTCCTGTAATAAATTCACCTTGGTAACAGCTTTCCAAATATTCTACCATCTGTCATTGAAAATCTAGTTCAGGGTCCATAAGATGTTCTCTTATATCATCAGGAGTAAGTCCACCCTTGATCCAAAGCAAAAGATGTATATGGAGTGTCAGTCGGCCTTGCTGCTCTACTGTTCCATAATAAGCAGATGTATCTCCAAATAATCCATGATGGTTAGAATCAACCCCAAGCACATGCTTGATAAAACTTTGAACCATAAAGTGAAAGAAACATGCACAAGCTACAGGGTTTCTTGCAATGAGATGGTAACGATGATGATACTCGACCAGGAAACCCAAACAAAACCCACAATAAGGGCTCAAATGGTATAATGCTAGTTAGAGGAAGGTTGCAAGGTGGTACTAAATATCACTGCTGTAAACCAGGGGTATGAAAACAACTCTAAAGGGTGTGCAAAGAGGTGCAAAGAGGTGCAATGAGGTGCAAAGAGGTGCAATGAGGTGCAATGAGGTGCAATGAAGTTCGATGAGGTTCAAAAGTATTTGAAGTGTCACAATGATGTTTGAGAGAAGTTCGATAACAATCGAGGGCATACAAAGTGCTGCGATAACGTTCGAGGGAAATTTAATGAAGTTCGAAGAGGTGCAATGAAGTTTGAAGAAGTTTGAAGGCCTTTATAGAAGACGAAGATGCCTTCGACGGTGGCTGAGGATAGACTATGAGGACATAGAAAGGTGTCTAGAGAGGATAGACAATATGCAATAGTTTCAAGAAGCTAGTATGAGGAGTTCGAGGAAATTTGGCGTAAAACACTGAATTTTGAGACTAAGTCGAGATGCTTGGACTCAAGAGAATAGCTCTTAAATCAGACGATTGGTGTGAGAGGACAATGTATTCTGTTCTTCTAAGTAGCTAGTACAAGGCTATATATGTTTGGGAGAAGTGATACTAAAAAGGAAATAAAACATGAGGAATACATGAGGCAAGATATAAAACAATAGAGAATCTTTGCAAATCATAGAATAAATGAAAGAAGATAAGAAGGAAAATGTCTAGAGGCATGATTTATCACTGGTACCTGTCCCCATTGATCCAATATATCATTAAGGTGTCAAAGCACCACAATTGCATCGTAAAATCCCGTCGTTGTGTCTCCTCGTGTCTGGTGGTGCTTGATATGCAACGCACTAACTCTTACAAGTGTGCTGCATGTATCTGAAGGGCGGTGTGATAGGTGTATGGCGGCTGAAGGTGTTCGAAGTGCTGCAATATCATTCAAAGTCATTCAAAGTTGTTCAAAGTTGTTCAAGATTGTTCGAAGTCGATCAAAGTCGATCAAAGTAGTTTCGGAGCTGTGTCGCGGGGTTTGTAGGGGTAGGGAGCATGCGTTTTGATGTGTTGATGCCTCTGGAGACATTCCCAGAGCTTAGAGCACACAGTGGACCTATCATCCTCCCCCTTACTAAAATCCTGACTGTCCCAGTCAGCCGATCGGAGTCATGTGAGAACTGTGTGATCGTGTTGAAATTGTAAACAAAACTCGAAAAACCTCTCGTTCTTCTTCATCACCTCTCCAAACCTTCGACACTATTTTTCATCATGTCTCTTCTCGCCGAACTCAACACCAAAATCCTTGAATATGCCAAATCAATGCCTGATCGCGGTGTCACTAAAGACCTTGACTTTGAAGTGTGGGGGAAAGGTTTTTGAGAGAAGATGGTAAGTTTCCGATTCCCATTTGATATTTGGATTCTAACACGATATGTTCAGGTGGAATATGACGAATTGGCGGACAATTTGGGCGAGGAACGCGACTCAACTGTGCAACAGGTCGTCGACGAGGTTTTCGAGCTTTTCAAACCGATGGCTCGATGCGAATGGCTTTTGTGGGGGGGAGACTTTTTATTTGCAGATCTGAGTGAGCAGGTAGAGCGAGAGCAAAGGGAAGAGGAAGCAAGACGGGTTCAGGAGGAGGAGGAGGAGGCTCGCAGGGCAGAGGAAGATGCGAAGAAGGCAAAGATCGAGGCTCGGAGGGGGGCATTAGTAGACGCTCAAAATGCAGCCCTTGCTGAGTTTCATGCTAAAACTTTGTCGAAGGAGGAACTGCAGCGACAAAACACAGAGCTCGCAGGGGAGGCGCAAGCGATCAAGAGGCTAGAGGCTGGAGAGGAGGACGAGGAAGAAGATTTGGGAGGATTGCCGATAATCAGGATTGGGAAGCATAAGGTAGTGGAGATCGAGGGAGGCAAGGATGATGAGGACGAGATCATCGAGGATGGGGTAGAGAGCAAGCAGAGGAGGTTCACTGAGGGCAGACTTCTTGACTTTGAAGGCCCGGTAAGTTTTTGCTTTGTTTTTGAAGGGTTTTCAGAGTGCTAATCAATGTTGTAGTGTGATCGATGTGCTAGGATGATATCCCAGCCATCGTGCGTTGTCAAGGAAGGAGCCCCGAAGTGCACAAAGTGCACTCAGGCAGTGCAGGGTTGCTACTGGGAAGGGGTCTTGAGGCAGGGTCTTCGCAAAGGCAAAGCGAGACAATTCGGGGTTGCAAAACTGGATTTGCGCCCAAAACCAGGTACAAAATTCATTCAATATAATCTTGTAGTGTATGCTAACCTATTTTCAGATCGAAAGTACCTCAAATTTGCATTGTGGGTCCCGTCACTGACATCGAACCAGTCGCAGGCCCTTCAAAACCATCAAAGGAGAAAAAGAGGTCGTCGAAGGGAAAGGGAAAGGCAAAAGCAAAAGCATTGCATAGTTTTGAAGAGGGTGAGGATGTCGATGAGGAGGTTGTGACTCGTTGTCGATATCTGGCGACAAGGTTGGTGGAGTTGAAGGTCAAGATGGAGGTTTTGTGCAGGCAAATAGAAGTGGTGGAAGAGATGTTGGAAGAGTAGTAGATTGTGTCGTTCTTTCTGTTTTATAATTTAAATTTTTTGTGAGTCTCAAAAGTAGCGATAAGAAAAGTAAGAAAGAAAAGAAAGAAGAAAAGAAAAAAAGGAATAAGGGAAAGGCTCAATAGATCATCATGGCCGAAAAACCCTTTTGGAGTTTGCGCAACCACGCTATAATGCAATATCGCAACTTGTGTTGTACACTAAAAGAAATCAAGGTCATAGGAAAGCGATCACGAACAAAGAAAGGGGATAATGATTTGTCTTCGAAGTCCAGAAGGTCTTCAGGAATATCTTCGTTGACGTTTGAAGTGTTTCGAAGTTTTTCGAGTCTTTCGGAGCCAATATTGAGGAAGTTCGGCGGTAGGGGAATTGATTTTCATGCAAAATAGGGAAGGAGTCGGAAGGCTGTGACTGGTCAATGAAACACTGATCCATCGAGTTTGCAGATGATGTAGGTTCCTCCATAGTTTTGATTGATGACAATGAGTGGGCCTAAATATCGAGGTTGCATCTTGCGATTGAGGGATTTCTTGATTTGCATGTTGCGAAGTAGGACCAGGTCGCCTTTTTCAAAGTTGTAGTCATGCATCATTTGTTTGTGAATGACTTTGAAATGTTTTGCGGCTTTGAGTCGAGCAGTATAGACTATCAAATAGAGAATTTTGAGGTTGGCTGATCGTTTCTGTAGGGCGATTGCTCTTCGAGCGATGAGATCAGTTGTTGATAAGATAGAATCGGGCAGGGGTTGCAAGTATGTTGCTTCAGAGATGTCAAGTGGGATTAGGGGGTGTGATCCTGTAATTGTGAAGTAAGGAGAGCAACCCATGTGTCTATGAACCATAACTTGTTCTGCCCAGAACACTGAGTGTGCTCCAGCTGACCATTTGCTCTGATCTCCATTGACTGCTTTGAATAACGATTGTTGAATATCGAAATGAGCTTGTTCGATGATTCCATTCACACGAGAGTTGTAGCCGCTAATTTGAATGTGGTTAATATGATATTGTTTCGAAAGGTACTCCAATGCTGCGATGAATGCTGATCCGTTATCGCTCACGATTTCGTATAGCGAACCCCATCTACAAATGATATCTTCGAAGATCCAGTCCCCAAGGGTCATGGCATTTTCTCATCGAAGGTTTCGCCACTCAGGATAAGTTGTTAGTGAACATCGACCTTGTACAATATACTTGAATCCGCTCGAGGGAGGCATTTGCATGGTATCGATGTAGACTTTGCCGAATAAAGGTGTGGGTGTGGCGACGGTAGGTGGAATAAGGAGATTTCGAGTTTGTCGTACCTGGCACAGGTGGCAAGTGCAAATATACCATGCAATGTCTGCTTTCATGTTAGGCCACCAAAATTGTAGGGAAATAATGGCTTTCGTCGCGAAGACCATTTTGTGTCTGATATTGTCGTGAGCTGCACAAATGACTTCGAGACAATGTTCAGGAATTGCAACGATTTTGTGAGCTCCGTGTGAGTCTTTCCTCCAAAGTTTGCCACAATCTAAGAAGAATTTGGTGCAATATCAAACAAAGGTAGTGTATTTGGAATCTGATAAATCTGGAGGTCATACCAAATCTTCTAGCCATTTTCGAATGCAAATTAATCTTTCATCTTCCTTTTTCGCATTGTTCGTTCATGGGACATCACTGTAGGTCGGATCCTTCCCCTTACTGAGATCTGAAGAGAGGGAGAGTGTCGAAACTTGATAGGAAGTGAAAGGTCAAGTCGTAACGGGATTGATTTGGTGTACAAAACCGTGAAGATGGTCGATCCAGTCTCTGAAATCGTTTTTGTTATCGAACTGATCATCTTCATCTTGTGGAGGATGTCTTGAAAGTCTGTCTGGACCATGATGTGTACCTGTGACATGAACCAATGTGAAGTGAAAAGTAAGGATTGAGACAATCCATCGATTTATGCTAGCGCTAGCTATGTGCGATATCAGGGTTTGAGAGCATGCCTTTGATATACCTTGTGTCGACTTCAATGATGAGGTTTTGGACCCCTATTAGGTACAATTGAAGTGCTCCGAGAGTGCAATATAGACTGTAGAGTTCGAGTTTTGCTTGCGAAAACCGGGATTCGTGGTCGTTAAGCATGATCGAGCCGAATGGACTGTAATATCATTTTTGAAGGTTGTTGGGATTGCATTGCACAAGAAAGAAGCCAATAGTGATGTACGAAGTATCGACTGATAGGATAACTGGGGCATCGGATGAGTAGTCGATAGCGCGAATTGCTGGGGAATTGATCAATGCTTGCTTCAGGTCTTCCTATGCTGCGATTTGTTTCGGTCCAAAATCAAAAGGGACATCTTTTCATGTAAGGTGTATTAGAGCTGTAGCATGTTGAGTGAAGTTTTGAATAAAGATACGACAAACTCCAATGGTTCCTAGAAATGCCTTGACTTCGGTAAGGCTTCGACAAGGCCCCCATTTTCTAACTGCTGCGATGCGAGTGGGATCGGGATATTGCATCGATGACCTAGAACAATTATTTTGGAAATGCAAAGGTAAAGTTTCGGACCAGAAAAGGTTCCTCCGCAATACTTCATGCGTTGGACTATATGATTTAGATTCCCAAAATGCTCCCAAACAAAGCGTTGAATGCCTGGATTATCGGCGATTGTCTTGTAAGATCCTCTGATAGTTCGATATTGTGATTTTGGACCCTTAACTGGTAACTGGTGTGTCGTCAATGTAAGGGATGGTGATATGAGGGATTTTGGGTTGTAGGATAAATGTTACGTCGTCATGTAAGATTGGGACCGAGTTCGTCCAACCCATTGGTAGGGTGACGATTTGAAGTGCTCCAAAAGGCGTCTGAAACATTGTTAGATCTCGAGATGATTCTGCGACTTTCCTTTCGTCAAATGCGACATATAAGTCCAACATTCCACTGCAAGTGCATCCACCAAATTGTTCGGCTAGATGCTCGGGGATCGGGACAACACCAGAGTGCTGTATCGTTACTTGATTAAGAGGCTCAAGACTGTGAATGATTCGAAGTGATTTTGCATCTTTCTTCGCAACACAAAACCATCATGACCGATATGATGAGTTTGACAACTCATATACTCCTGCTTCTATCTTCTTTTTCAGCATCTCGCAGATCTGTTTGTACAGACCAGGAGGTATAGGGATATTACATTCGACCCATGGAGTGTGAGGAATAACAGGGAATTCGATAGGAGGAAAGAAGTCGGGGCAAAAGCTTCCTCGTTCTTGTTCGGTCCATGCGAAACCCGTTTCGTGATTTTGAATAAAATTGTGCATAAGCTTTTGTTCTTCTGGCCATAGAAAATTGCCAGGATGGTTTTTGTCAATAATAGCTTTGCATTTGAGTGTATATCGGGGAGAAGGGACAAACAATGGGGGGTGAGGATTGAGTTTTGGCATTTGCTTGAGGGGGTCGCCAGTGATTGTTCGAATAATGTGAAATCAATTGGGTAGTTCAGTAATAACTGGTCAAACTTTCTGTGCGACTGGTTTGTATTTCTTCTTTGATGCTGCAAAGGTTGGGTATATAGAGTCGGTTGGCAAGACATGGGGAGGGGAAATGTTAGCGAAGTCATGCATAGAGGTGGCCATCGAGGCCGACAAAGACATTGCATACTGGCGACTAGCCGTTAAATATAAGTTTGCAAGGATTGAAGAAAAGGAAAAAGGGTTCGAAGAGTTTGAGGAGTCAATATTGGGAATAATCGCAGTGTACTCAATAGTTATAGAGGAATTAGAATGGTCGAAAGAAATAATAAGGGTGCACTGGTTATTCTCCGAGATTTTATCCTCTAGTTGTGAAAATCCTCGCGAACTACTCTTCTTCGTCAATTAGATCAGGGAATAGTCAGAATAGCACAGGATCATGTCGAGTTCAGATCGAATATAGTTATTGTCTGCACTTCGTTTCGATAATTCTTGACCGTACTCTCTGTGAGAACGTCGAATGGTCATCTGAGCAGAATGTCGTATGCTGGATCGCGGATGATGTGTATCTGCATATAGAGAGTGATGCTACTGACTTCGCAAGGTACGTTCCGTGCCAAACCTAGACTCTGGTCAATACCACTGTTAGCCAATTGCAGAGGGATGTGTATCGAAGGATTGTATGCGAGACCGAGTTCATGACATACTTCTTCTGACATTGCAATGAACCCGGATCGACTATGCTTTCGACTGGATTTCTTCCATTGACGTTCATAGTAACTGATCTAATAGAATGTAATTCCTTCGCTGCGATAAAAGGTTCAGGTATTTCTCTGGGGCAAAGACTGCTAATATAGGTTTCATAAGGGTCATCAATTACGAATATGTCATCATGAAGGAGATTCATAGCATTATCTCCTTTGGGTTGTTGGGTATGATGTGCAGTGACTTGTTCTTTCCATTTCATACGAACCTTGGGCAATAGCGAAAGTAATTCTTTGGGGGTTAGAGTGATAACCGGTGTTTTCATCAATCAAGTGAAGACATCTTTGGTGATTTTGTCCTTTTGAATGGGAGCTTGGGTATGGTATGATGGGCTGTCTTTCACTTTGCCTGTCGATGTGAAGTTGTGTTCATGAGGAGGTAGGTACGAGTTTTCTTTAGCGCCGTTGTAGGGATGTATTACCGGTTGCAATGATTGCTTGGAGGTTGACGATGGTGCCGTATTTGAAGTAGGTGGGTTGGTCGCTGTGGACGATATTGATAGTGCCGGTAGTTGTGGGACGAATTGTTCAACCATCGCAGGGATCGAGGGCCGTGAGGTAGGAGCTGCTGGCACATTCGGATCAGTTTGCATAAAAGGTCTACCACTTCGCAAAGCATATATCTCTTGTTCAAGTTGTGTGATACGATCTTTGGCCATTGTGGATAAGTCATTAATTTGGTAGACACCTCTGGATGGCGTCAAAGAAACTGTTGAAGGTGCGATATTATACATTAGCAAAGGGGTAAGGTTAGATGGAGGGTTTCATCGAGTCCATTTGTCAATCCTGTCCTTGATAAAATGACCGGGGATGCTTCAAGGAGTGAATTGACTGTTTGGGAGAACAATTTTGCCTTCTGTGTTCTTCTTACACTTTCCTTCATTGATATAAGACTGGCAAACCAAGCAGTCGCTAATAAAATGTCCTGTAAGCCCACAAAAGATGCAAACTAATGTTTTGAGCTGGTCCAAATGAAATCCGCTGTTAGGTTGAGTAGTGTTTGTGGTCTTCGAACCTGCTAAAGCTGTTACAAGAGTGGCTGCAAATTTCTTGAATATTGCCGTAAGGTCTTCCAATTTAATTTGGGGTGAAGATGTTGATGTTGTTGGGATTGCCGAAGGTGCTGAAGAATGCAAACTAAGTAGCAATGTCGAATCCAAGCCGATAGATCCTGCTAAAACGAATTTTGCCACTGCGTGAATATTGTCAAGTGGGTAGGGGTCGTCGGGGTAGTGATTGGGGAATTTTAGTTCGAGTCGTCGAGCGATTCTAGCCCATAAGCCTGGTTGGAAACCCCGGACAAAAGCTCTGCTTTGTTCCGCATCAGAAATCCTGCCTTTAGTAGATAGAAACTTTGTAATGTTATAGAATGACCAATAGTATAATCCCAAATCACTCGTGTTGTAAATACCTATGCGAAGTTGTTTGCTGACGAGTTTGTCCATGTCTGAAATTGACCATTTCTGATCGTCTTCGGAACCGGGGTACAGTTGGTGAATCGCGATGTGGAGGTTCTGGAATGAAATGCAGGCATCGTATTCTGGAATCGATTCCCAGAGTTTGGAAGTGTTGATATCAAGGTAGCAACAAGCGTGCTTCTTCATATCCTCCGAGTTCGTGACGTTGCACACTGAGAAAAGCAATTCGAGCTTGTTAAAGTATCTGCAAAGTTCTCGCGGCTGGGTAGGGTCGAATTTTGGAGCCATGGAATGACCACAAGCTGGCATCGTTGCTTGCGTAGTCATGAATGTGATGTTTCTAGGAGTAGGGGTTAAAACTTGTGTGAACGATGGTAGAGGAGTCAAAGTTGTTGGAAGGATGAATGAAGATGTAGATGACAAAGACGAAGAAGTAGAAGATGATGTTGAGGGCGATGATATTGGTGAAGGGAATAGTCAACGATGAGTCAATTCTGCTTTGGAAACAGGTATAAGAATATCTCCCAATTGTTTGAGAGATTTGAAGGTGTGGCGAGTGTCGATTTGTAGGTTTCTAGCTTGTGTTGGCCTAAGCCGGGAGATTCGAGATGGATTAGGTGATGAAATGATTTAGAAACCCCTTGCGGTGGGCTCCAAAATGATGATACTTGACCAGGAAACCCAAACAAAACCCACAATAAGGGCTCGAATGGTATAATGCTAGTTAAAGGAAGGTTGCAAGGTGGTACTTAATATCACTGCCGTAAACCAGGGGTATGAAAATGACTCTAAAGGGTGTGTGAAGAGGTGCGATGAGGTGTGATGAAGTTCGATGAGGTTTGAAAGTATTCAAAGCATCGCAATGACGTTCGAGAGAAGTTCAATAACAATTGAGGGCGTACAAAGTGCTGCGATAACGTTCGAGGGAAATTTAATGAAGTTCAAAGAGGTGTGAAGAGGTGCGATGAAGTTCAAAGAAGTTCAAAGGCCTTTATAGAAGATGAAGACACCTTCAATGGTGGCTGAGGATAGACTAGAGGAGTTCGAGGAAATTTGGCATAAAACACTGAATTTCAAGACTAAGTCGAGATGCTTGGACTCAAGAGAATAGCTCTTAAATCAGACAATTGGTGTGAGAGGACGATGTATTCTGTTCTTCTAAGTAGCTAGTACAAGGCTATATGTTTGGGAGAAGTGATACTAAAAAGGAAATAAAACATGAGGAATACATGAGGCAAGATATAAAACAATAGAGAATCTTTGCAAATCATAGAATAAATGAAAGAAGATAAGAAGGGAAATGTCTAGAGGCATGATTTATCACTGGTACTTGTCCCCATTGATCCAATATATCATCAAGGTGTCAAAGCACCACAATTGCGTCCTAAAATCCCATTGTTGTGTCTCCTCGTGTCCGGTGGTGCTCGATATGCAATGCACTAACTCTTACAAGGTGTGCTGCGTGTATCCGAAGGGTGGTGCGATAGGTGTACGGTGGCCGAAGGCGTTTGAAGTGCTGTGATATCATTCAAAGTTGTTCAAGATCGTTCAAAGTCGTTCGAGATCATTCAAAGTCGTTCAAGATTGTTCAAAGTCATTCAAGATCATTCAAAGTTGTTTGAGATCGTTCAAAGTCATTTGAGATTGATCGAAGTAGTTTCGGAGCTGTGTTGTGGGGTTCATAGGGGTTGGGAGCATGCATTTTGATGTGTCGATGCCTCTGGAGACATTCCCAGAGCTTAGAGCGCACTGTGGACCTATCAACAATCATCTGGAATCATAATTTTAGGGTTAAAGCTGACTTCATTTCCTGCATAATATAAAGATATAGGATTTTTTACATCAGCAGGTGAAAGAGTAATATACCATAGTGGTGCACCTCTAAAAGCTACTAAAGACCATATCTCATTTTGCATGTATTTTTTTGCAGTTACTGATCCTGATACTTTACCCCCAATATGGTCAAGGTCACGAATAACTTGAAAGCAATTGATTTCTTCTTGGTTTGCAGGTTTTACAATATCTCCTTTAGACATTCTATCTGCAATGTTAGCAAGAACATCTTGATTGACATTTAGCAAATGTTCAGTAACATCATCAAATTTCTTTGTCTCAGCCAGAAGAAATCCACCTGTAGTTGAAGCCTTAATTTGTTCATGACTAAAGGCAACAAAGGGAAAGTTTATATCTGTTTGAAAACGCTTGTCATGATACATCTGTAAACGTCTCTTATGTTCTTTATCAGACAATGCAGTTGAGCCAATACCTCCATGGCCATATGGGAAAAGCCATGGAAATATCTGAGGATAAAGACCTGGATTCTGATAAATTGATTCTAAATGAGCACTCCATCCAACTGCAAGTACTTTTCCCTTATTTTCCCAGTGTTGCAAAGCTATTGCCTTTTGAGCATCTACAGATTTAGTATCCAGTTGGGCACCAGTTAATCCATGTACAATAAAAGGACAATCTCCTTGAGAAATACCATCATCAGTATTCTTGTCAAATACACTCATTCCTTCAGACACTTTATTTGAAGCTTCCTGACAATATTCAATAGATACAGGTGGAGAATCCTCAGGATATCTTGCAAGATTGTCATATGATATTTGTAGATCACTATAGTCAACATGATTCAACTTCAACCACTCAAGTGCCTTAGCTACATAGTTTCGCCTGACAAGAAGTGGAGTTTGTAAAAGATCTTGTTCAGTAGGTTTTAAAGGGCCAGTAAACAATATTGCTAGTACATCATCTAATTCTTCAATCGGTGGAGGTAAGATATTGTATACTTTTGGCACAGGTGATTCAAATGCAATGACATTGGCAACCATCTTTCTCATACCACTTGATCCAACTTTTACAAATAAACAGTTGTGACATATACAGGCAACTAGCAACTTTTCAATAAAGTTAAGCTGTGACAGGACCTTTGGAACTTGTCCAAGCCACAAATTGTTTGCTAATGCAAGTCGGGGCACTTTACCTTTTTGGATACTTTGACGGCATTTATCACATATTTTATTGCATTTATAATCAAGAACAGGACCTTTAAATTCAGTCACCTTCTGAGTCAAAGAGGTGTGTTTGACTCGGGTAACACCATGTGCTTCCAGAATGCCAAGCATGCCCTGCCTTTTAAATGACTTAGTTGCATAACTGGCACTAACTCCCCACATACTGCACAACCTGCCTCTTCCAAACTTGATGGCTTTGAGGAGTTACACCAGTCTGTAATAATAGCATGGCTCAACTGTTTGGTTAATGGAGTTGGAGGAAATACTGTTGCATCAACCTGACTGGCTTCTTGATATCTCAGCCTGTTTTTTTCCAATCTCAATACCTTGGCAGAATTACTTTCATTTTTCTGTCAGTCTCGTTGTGTTTTGTTGCAATTGTTCCTTTGCTCATTTGTTTCCTTTTCAGAACACTTTGCTACAGCTATTCTGTGATTTTTAACTGAATTTTCAAGCACTCCAATGAAAACAAATGTATACATGTTGCAACTTATACAATTGTGATTTTCAAATGCCTGTAGCATTTGCTCTTTTGGAACATGGGAATGCAGCACTATTTTATGAATGCGTGCAATTTTGTACAATGCTTGAATTGGCACATGGGATATGACATCCATAAAGGGCATGTTAGCATGCACAAAGTTATCTTGTACAGGATATTTGGCATGTCCAACATCATCAACATGGTCTATGTATCAAAAATAAGTTTCAGGAGATACTTTGTCATTGTCTCCTGTAATATAGGGAGCTATAGCTGAGTAAGGAAATAGATAGGGTCTACCTCCCCCTGTTGGTAAACTCTCTGGATCACATGCAAAGAGACCAGACTGTGATAGTGGACATAAACTGGACAAGTATCTAGGCAGCAAGTTTCTGTACTGGTATTGGGTGACCTGACACATGCTCCTACCTGTTACCAGGATGATAAGTGCAGAAACCATGATGCTGACAAGAATGAGCCATGGTGCATTGTGTGTACAAGACAGCAGTTTCCCCTGGCAATGAAGATTAGCAACAAATGCAGCACCAGAATGATGCTGAGCAGCATTGCATGATATAATTGGCTGAGGTATAAACAATGATCACAATTGAGCAACATAGTCATGTTGGAACATACAATTGCAGGATAGTCATAAAAACAACAAGTGGCAATTCATTGCAACATGTCGAGCAGGAGCAATATACATGTACTACATAAGCACACCATAGAAGGTGGAACAATAATAATATGTACAGGGACCAAACTGATTTATCAAAAGCCCATGGACAATTGCAATGACACCATCTACAAAATAAACGAACAAGTTGTATAATCGATGCAAAAATGAATAATAATAGGTCATGAATGCTGACTTCACCACACATTCTTTTGCAGTGCAATCAATCATTTGATCAGGCAGTAAAAATATTTCAACATATTCATGTGGTTTCACATGCAATTCACAATAGTAGACAGTCAATGCTGAGCATTCAGCATGACAAACCAATGGCACTGAATTAAAGGTGTTCCAATAGTATTGCTAGGTAACACAAGGCACAATCAGTGGCCACATCACACTTTATGAAAATTCATGTATGAAGTATCTATTTTCCATCAATGTTGAGCATTCGGCACAAAAAGCAAGTTCAACTGCCAGCATTAAACTGTTCAAATAGTACAGCTAAACAAAAGAAAAGGGCAATCAGTAGTTACATCACAACACAAAAGTCTACATACAGGGTATGTACTTTCCCTCAATGCTGAGAATTCAGCATAACAAACTACCAAGGGTGTTGACCTGGAGGTGTTCAAATTGTACTCCTAAACAATGCACCAGGAAACATGCGACAATCAGTAGTTGCATTGCAACATGAACATACATGTACAGGGAACATATTTTCCATTGATGCTGAACATTCAGCATGACAATCCACCAAGGGTATCAACCCGGAAGTGTTCAAATTGTATTTCTAAATAAGACATGAGGAAACAAGGGATAATCATTAGTTGCATTGCGCACAATACAAAACCTGCATACAGAGTATGAATTTTCCAAGAAGCAAGATGCAATAGATGGAAGGAAAGATACAGCAAAAGCATACAGGACAAGGGACACAGTGGTGTATATTGATTGGATATGCATGATAGCAAGATTTGTTGGAAGAATCAACAAGTAAACATGTGATTTTGGTAACTACATTTTGTCTCCTTCATCGTTTACATTTGCATTTGCATTTACATCCACAACAGGTGTGTCCGCATTCCCAGCAGGCTCATTGATAGTAAGGCAAGGTTTTATGAACCCGCGTGGGTATTGACAAAGGGCTTTGATAGGTAGAGGGACGCAAGTTGTAACCATTGCAATACCTCTACCCTTGCCCGAGTATGGCAGGTATTGCAGGTACAACAGGTCGCCAAACATGCTGAGTATTCTTTATTGTTCCTTTAAACTAACTACATTATTCTTTTTAGTATTCTCTCCCTCACAACATGCCCGTACCCTTCTCCCCATCCAAACGGGATGTGAGGCTGGTTGGAAGGGGTAAGATGATGACGGGGAGGTGGTACAACAATGGGGAGGCACCAGGAAGCTTGTGCAGTGGGAATGCCATGAGGTATGCAATTCCATGTTACCTAATGACTCCCACTGACCACAAGAACTCCCATCACCTCCCGCGGTGGTAGGAAGATGCCACACCTGACCCCAACCCTCACATCCACCGCTGCGAGCCTCTCCCTTGCAAGGTGGATATAGAAAGTTAACAGCACCCCCATGACGACTGATATTGCACCCGCCCCCATGCCTTTGAGCAACTGCTCATTGGGTGGATGGTGGGTGCTACCAGATAACAATTCCAACAACGACGGGAATGATTGGATGTAGAAAAGCCCTAGCACCACTGAGCACCATGAATAATGACACTGTGTCCACCCCCGGAAATGAATGCTGAAGCAATGACCACACTCCAGCTCTTCTCTAACTCTGTGAACAACGATGGAGCGACTGGCTCGACCTAGCACCTCCCTTTTCCATGCAAGCAATGGCTTACAGTGGCAGTGGTGGGTGCTACTGGGCCACGACCTCAGGTGCGACAAGTACAGGGCCAACTACTGGGGCAAGTATCAAGGCAAGGGTGGGGATGGCTACCAAAGATGAGAATGGGGATGAGGGTGGATAAAGGGTGCTAACGAGGCTGGCAAATGATGGTGGACGATGAATACCCGTGCACATTATCTGCCAGGTTCCCTAACATTCAGGTACTCACACACATGAATCAATCTCAGCCCGATAGAAATTACTTCGACACCCTTCCTTCAAGAATATACGAATCCATTAACTACTGATAACACAAGAAATTACACTCAATATTATGGTATTAGAAAAAGTACAGACTGAGAACTCAGAATAGAACTCAATTCTTGACAAACAGCATAAACGAACCTGGAATTCAAATGCAGGGACAAATATAGAAAAGAGTTTGGATAAATATAGAACTAAAGGCTGTGACAACCTGTGCATTTTGAATCCCGACCGCAGATTGCCACTATAATAGATATCAGGACGTTGAAATCATTTGCAGAATCTGAGGATAAAGACCGAGTTCTCAATACTGAGAACTTGGAACATCCTGCCCCCTTCTTGTAGAGAGAACCCACACAGTCTTAGCTAGCAGATAGTGGGTGTTGCCCTAACAATGCAATCTTTTACCTACATGGTTCATTTTTTACATATATATCCTTATTATTTGATTCCACCCACTTCTGTGCAACAAAGGTATAGTACATATTATATCTTTCTTATTTGTAGTAACTTACATTCCCACTTCCATGCAACAAAGATAATTTGATCCTGTCTTTCCTGTCCACCTCAGTGTAGGCTGTCAAACTCGGCATCCTTCCAAGCACTTAACTACTTATTCCAGAACATCCTAACACACCCTATAGTTTATTTCCGAGCCTCTAAATTATTTTCTGACATGTATTAGGCTCACAAATGGCAAAAACTTGTAAAATAACAACTTGCAATTTTCACTCTGAAACATATTCTATGCTCTTAGGAGATTCTAGAAATGCTTGTCTTCTTAAAGCTGACTGATTGGAACAGGAGGTATAGTCTTAAAACCATCAAACTTTGTCACTTCCACTGATACTCATTTCCTTTCCTATCAAATAAAATTACAACTATTGAGGGGGTATAGACCATAATGGTAGTGTACTACATATTTACAACCACTTAATAATTTGTGGTGCTCAGTGCACAGCAGGGCAACTGTCCAGATGCCCAGAGTAAGTTGTGCAGCAATTGCTGGACTGAGTGATCAATGCATCGATCAAACACATGTACACTGTTTCAGTGCCAGCTCACATGTCTCTCCTGCCTCCCATCCACTGTAATCCAACTTTTTGTCAAAGTAAGTGGATTTTTATCTTTGTAATGCCATTTACTGGCCAACTAACTAATTTCCACTATCTAGATTATCTGGATATCTATTATGAACTCAGGCTACAACACCTCCACATACTAAAGGAGCTCATCAAATGGGCACAGTAGGTAAGTTTACTGTGTCTTTGTGCTCTTTTCAATTACTAAGGAGCCTTTTCATGTATTACTAGGTTACAATCAAGTCAAATTGTATTGCTGATGTGTGCCACCTCCCACACCCCTCCTCCCCATCCAATTGGGATGTGAGGGGGGTTTGTGACACAGAGTACCCACCAGGTAAGCTCCAGCCACCCCCATAAATGTGCCACCTCATCCTAACCCCCCCCCCAAACCCCCCAAAATAGGTATAGTACAACCCAATGCCCCAGAATGACCCCAAACAAAGAAAATGAGTACCACAGTTCTGGGATGTCAACCACAGCAAAGACTTTAATATCAGTACTCAGGATGACTGCAGCCAACAATTTTGATGTGGGTACAGTGTGCATGGTCCAGATGACATTGTGAAACATTGAGCATGTGCATGCATGCACATGGAACCTGTATTTTATAATTTGCAGTGCCAAACATAAAAATGACTGATTAACACACCAAAACCCTTTATTATGATCAGCACCTGATCCTTGCTTGTAAAAGCACCCACAAAGAATTTCAAGGATCTGCATGCCTAATGATGGTTCATAACAACACAAGGCATCTGATAAATCTATAAGAATCCACTTTAAAAGGCTTGCTATCAAACACATACCATAAGTTCCCATGGATTCAAGTTTCAACAAACAAACAGTTACCTGTTAATCCTGAACCTGCTGCCATTACTGGCCAGTAAGAACCTATCATCAGATGTTTCTATGCAGGGTAATTCTGTCTGCAGGCTTGCAATAATGGCTGGTGTTGAGCCTAATCAGCGCCTGATCCTGTTGAGGTGCTGTTTATCACACCATAAGCATACATGATCACATCTTTGATGTGTGTACTATTTTTAGCACATCCCTTTGATGTGCCATCTCATAGACACCTTTGTGTCTCTTATCCCTTTGACTCTTTATGTAGCTGAACTCACTTATATATAGGGTAGGTAGTTATCTGATCACCTCAGTCACTTGTACAGAGACTGAGGTGAGTACTCTAGACATTATGATATTATGGACCAATACTTACTGTACTTATAGCTATACTCTGATTACACTAGGTACAGTTATTGTATTCATATAGTTGCTTGTACAGAGACTGAGCTATACTCTGATTACACTAGGTTGATTTTCTACAGGTTATGGGCCACTCCCATTGTTAGAAACAATGGTAGAAACTTCCTAGCCACTCAACGCTATACATCATACTGTCTGATCATTTCGATCATCTGTTCCATCCCAGATCATGGACTTCACTTTGAGCACATCCGGTCTTCCGGCAAGCATACCCCTTTGTTACTACATACTTTGTCGCCACTCTATCTGGCAACACTTTACCATCAAATATGACGATCGAATCAACTGCAGCTGCGTCTGAATCCACAATCCCATCTATCTCCCTCATTAAACTGTCTGTTCAGTACTCAGGGGAGAAGCTCAATAAACTGAAGTCCAATTACAAAGAATGGTGCAAAGAAATTACAATTGCTCTTTCTTTAAATGGGCTCTACGAGTACATTGTCAACAACATCATTGAACCATCCTTGAATGAACCCCATGCCCTTGCAAATTACCAGGCCAACTCGAGGCTTGCTTATGCATTTATAGCATCTAGTGTTGCTCCCTCTGAATGGCCATTCCTTGACATGGTAAAAGGACCTAGCATCAACTGGGAGACACTCCAAGCACGCCACCAGAAAGAGGGACCAGTCCGCCAGGTCCAGCTTCTACAACAGGCTCTTTCCATCCAATGCACAAAGGACACCCCCCTCTCTGAGACTGCTGATAAGATTTGTGCCCTCATTGAATGCGCCTTTGCCATGGGGGACATCAAACCTGATCTTCTTTGTTGTATCGCACTCCTCAACTCTCTCAGCAAACACTTTCCTCATGCACGTTCCATTATTTCTCATGATATCATGGCCTCCACTGATGCATCACTATACACTTCCATGAAATTTTGTCAGTTCTTGGAGAATGAGCAATCCCTTCTTGAGAACAATGTCTGCAATGATTTCCATCCCTCTGTCGCACTAACTGCTCATACCAAACCAACCAGACCATCCAATGGACTTGTTTGTAGCAACTCTCCTTGTGGGAAGTCAGGACACACCATTGAGTACTGCATCAAACCTGGTGGAGGGATGGCAGGGAAGACACTTACTGAGTCAATTGCAGCATGGAGGGCAGCTTCTGATCAAAAGAAAAAACCTAGTCCCATTACTTCGAAGATTCCCATAACCATGAAAGACATAAATGGCTGCACCTTCATGGTCATGGTCGATCATAACCCTTCCTCACCAGTGACCTCATCCCCTGACTTTGCGGGTATAGCATGTGACCCTGCCCCCATCTCTACAATTGATGAAATTGAATACAAGGGCTGGCTTGGAGCCAAGGACCACCATTGACTGGACAAAGCACACTGCTCCAGTGGACAACAGTGCCTTCACTGTTACACCCTTAAGTCAGACCAAGCGCACCCATATCTCATCGACTGATTTACCCTTCCTTGTTGACAGTGGCACCACCATTCACATATCCCCAGACCGTTCTGATTTCTGTTCTCTCTGCCCGATCACTTCCTGATCAATTAAGGGCATGGGAGGATCTTCAATCACTGTGATCGGCATGGGTGATGTCAAACTACAGGTAGCTTGGGGCACATCAATCACCTTACATAACACACTTTATGTCCCTGAGTCAACAGTTCGGCTGGTATCTGTCAGTTCCCTTGCTGGAGACTCGAACACCATCACACATTTTGATGACTCATCTTGCTGGATAACTAATAAATCCACAGGCACGTTGATAGCTCATGGTTCCATGACATCCAAGAAACTTTACTCACTCACCCTACACTCTGCGTCTGTTGAGCACGTGTTAACAATTCATGGATCGCCAAATCTGGAGACCTGGCACCGTTGCCTCGGCCACACCAATAACCAATCCCTGTGTGATATGGCCAAGAAAGGCGCTGTAAGGGGACTAGGGGGACTAGGGGGGGTGCCCTGTGTGTTTCTCCTATTTTTTTTTACGTTCGTTCTACATTTTTCCTCACTTCATTTCCTTCTATTCTTCATTTTCTATGATGTTTCCGGATTTTATTACTAATTTCCCTTTCTATCATGTTTGTGCATGTTGACAGTTTTATATTTAGAGGTGGAGCACCCCTGCCGACATCTACCCCTTGGTATGATGTCATTTGGCGGCCTTGATCTGCCTATCTCTGCCTTTTCTATTTTTAGGTTATTATTTGATTTTTGTTGTCTTCACATATACTGGGCATTGGCAAAGGGATCCTTAGAGTTTTCTCTTCAGATTTCCCTTTGCTAGGTGCGCCCCCAATCCCTGTAATATGTAGTATAATTTTAACTTCGGATTTCCCTTTGCTAGAGGCTGAGGTTGCCCCTATAGTAGAAAACTCTCTCCTAAGGCCCAAAATCGCGAATGCACTGCCCAAGATAGGCAGGTATGGAGTGGACAATGCTTCCCAAGGCTCCACAGACTCCCTACACACCATTCCAGACAGTCCCGCCTTTACTGCGCTGTCATTTTTGCCAAATGCGCCCCCTAGCAACATGGATGCATCAGAGCGCCTCGACACGCTTGAAAGCAACGTTTCCAGAATACACGTGCAAATCAATTCGCTTAAATCTATGATCGAAAACTTCGTCAGGACCCTCCTGACTAACCCTACGACCAATATTCCCCCCATTACAACTCCAAGCGCACCCAACAATGACGTGCTGCCAAACGTGCCTACTAAAGAGCGCGCCCAGATCAAACTGTCTCCCCCCACCAAATTTAATGGTGCACGTGTGCAGGGGCATGTATTCCTTAATTCCTGGGAGGTATACATCAGTCTCCAGTCGCATCAATTTGTTGATGAGGCTGCAAAAATTTATTGGGCCTTTACATACATGAAATCTGAACGCGCCTATCTCTACATGGACCGTATTCTGTGCCAAACTAAAGAGCTCGGTTCTCTACCTTTCTCCACTTGGGGTGACTTTTGAGCCAAGTTTATATGCCACTTTTGTCCCCTCAACAAGCGCCACTGAGCAGTGACATGGCTTGAGTCATCCTCTTACCACCAGGCACATCGATCTGTGGACAATTATATCAATGAGTTTAAGGATTTGGTGGACATGGCAGGATATGGGAGTGGGCTACCAGTGGTGGTGAAGTTCTGACGGGGCCTCAATTGAGAAATTCAGGACCAGATTGCACAGATGTTGGAAGGGCACCCAGCAGACGATGATATCTATGCTTGGTATGAAGCTGCTTCACTCTGTGACAAGAACTGACTCACAAATGCGGTGTTTAATGCTGCATTCCATGCTCCAACTACTACTCATGTGCCCTACACCTTCAATCGAACCCTTCCCCACCTTAACCCCATTCCTGTTCATCAGACTCCCACACCAGCCATCAATGTCCCAGTACCAATGGATGTTGATGCGGCCCGCAGCCATGCACATAGGTTGGATCTCTGCTACTGCTGTGGGGAAACTGGGCACAGAGCTGGAGCATGTCCCCATTGTCAGGATATCTGCATGCTCACCCCTGAGGGGCAAGATGAACTCCTCCAAGACTTGTTGGCACTTGTAGATGTCGAGGAAGCGAAGGATCAGGTTGTAGAGGAGATCAAGTCAGAAGTTGTAGAGGAGCAGGATTTTTCTATTTGCAGGGAGTGAATTGTATGCCCTCACTGCCTGTCCATAACCACTTTGAAGTCTTGTTAGTTGAATCCCTGGAGAATGAATCTATCTCTGTGACTGTTCCCCTCTCTGACCCTTCAAAGTTGGCTGAAGACGTACCTGCTCTTCCCATCTCTCCCCCTGCTCCACACCCCAAAATTAAATCATGGGAGCGTAAACTACCACGCAAATATATTGTTGCATCCACTCCCTCTACACATTCCTTGAACCTAGCAATCAAACTGCAGACTACCGACACTGGACAGATACTTGGTGTCTCTGCGCTCCTGGACTCTGGTGCAACCGGTCTCTTCATTGATGCCCATCTCACACAACAACATTGCCTAAATACTTGCTCACTCTCATGTCCAATACCTGTTTATAATGTGGATGGGTCCCCAAACAAAGCTGGTGCCATCTGAGGGGTTGTAGACCTGGTCCTCCATTACAAAGATCATAGTGAGCATGCCCTTTTTGCTGTCACTCAAATAGGAAAGCAAAAGGTGATTTTGGGCTATCCATGGCTTCGAGACCATAACCCAGAGGTCAACTGGCATACCGGGGAGGTTACCATGACCTGATGTCCATCCCGCTGTCGTACTTGTTTCATGGAAGCCAGGCAAGAATGTCGTGGACAGAAGGCTGCAATACAATGTACTCAGAAGTGTCATGCCAGACCCCTGCCTATACCTGAAGTGGAGTTAGAAGGAGTTCCTGATCTGATGCTGGACTCGGATGATGATGAGGAGGAGCCAGAGGAAGTGGAGGAAGGTGATCGAATCTTCTACACTGTGATTTGTCCATCGCACAAGGTGTGTGCTACATCGAACATATCCCAACGCCTCGCCAAGGCCTTCCACAAAAACAATGCTGCTAAATCCTCTACTGTTTCCTTGCTCCCTCATCTCCATGAGTTTGGAGATGTGTTCTCCAAGGAATTGTTTAACTCTCTCCCTGCGCACAAGCCATGGGATCATGTGATCAAACTCATCCCTGGTGCAACCCCTTCATCCTGCAAGGTCTATCCTCTCTCTCCTGAAGAACAGCGACAGCTTGACCAGTTCATCAACGAGCACCTGGCCTCTGGATGTATTCGACCATCAAAGTCACCCATGGCCTCTCCCTTTTTCTTTGTCAAGAAGAAGGATGGCTCACTTTGACTGGTTCAAGACTACAGAAGGCTCAACAACATCATGGTCAAAAATTGCTAGCCATTACCTCTCATCTCCAAACTTGTGAACCAGCTCCATGGAGCCCGATATTTCACCAAGCTCGATGTCTGTTGGGGCTACAATAATGTGAGGATAAAGGAGGGAGATGAGTGGAAGGCAGCCTTTCATACCAACCGTGGTCTTTTTGAACTGCTCGTCATGTTCTTTGGCCTTACTAATAGTCCTGCCACCTTTCAGACCATGATGAACGACATTTTCCATGACCTCATCCTCAAAGGCATTGTTTGCATCTATCTCGATGACATCCTCATCTTCACTTGCATGGTTGAAAAGCACTGTCGCATCATGTGCCTCGTCCTAGAATGGCTTCGACGGTACAAACTCTACCTTTGTCAGGACAAGTGTGAGTTTGAGAAGACCAAGATCAAGTACCTCAGCCTGATTATCTTGGAGGGTCAGGTGGAGATGGATCCTATCAAGGTGAATGGGGTCATGGCTTGGCTGATGCCCACAAACAAGAAGGAGGTGCAGTCTTTCCTGGGCTTCATCAATTTCTATTGGCATTTTATCAAGGACTTCTCACATCATGCACGACCACTGTTTGACTTGACAGGAAAGGAGGCATGGAGGTGGGATAATGCACAACAGGAGGCATTCGAAAAGCTTAAGGAGATGGTCACTTCTGCTCCCATTCTTACCTTTGCTGATGATTCGCGTCCTTTTCATGTAGAAGCCAACAGTTCTGACTTTGCGACGGGCACCGTGTTGTCTCAGCAGTCTCCGGAGGACCAGCAGTGGCATCCTGTTGCATTCTACTCCAAAAGCCTTAGTGCTGTAGAGCGAAACTATGAGATCCATGACAAGGAGATGTTGGCAATAATGCATGCACTTGAGGAGTGGCGACACTTCCTCGAGGGTGCCCAACACAAGGTGGAAATTTGGACAGATCACAAGAATCTCGAGTACTTTATGATGGCCAAGAAATTGAACTGTCGTCAAGCTCGTTGGTCCCTGTATCTTTCCAGATTTGACTTCTCCTTGCACCACCGTCTAGGTCGCAGCATGGGGAAGACCAATGCCCTCTCCTGACATGCAGACCATGGGGATGGCAGCAATGACAACCAAAACATTGTGTTGTTGCAGCCAGACCTGTTCACCATTCAGGCACTGGAAGGCATCGCACCCCAGGGTGAGGAGTGGGACATCCTACATGACATTCATTGCACAAACTGTAGCAGTTTATATGAGGATATTGTTGCCTGAGCTGTTAAAGAACTGAGGAAGGGATCCACCCTTTCCTTGCATGTGGCAGAGTGGGCTGAAAAAGAGGACTTGTTGTATTTCAGGGATCACATCTACGTCCCCAATGACCCAGACCTTCACTGGCGCATCATATCCCAACACCATGACTCACAGATTGCTGGTCATCCTGGATGCTGGAAGACCTTGGAGCTCATCTCACAGAATTATTGGTGGCCACAAATGTCACAGCTCATTGGTCAGTATTGTTGCACTTGTGACCTTTGCTTACACACCATGACTCCTCATCACAAACCCATTGGCAAGCTACACCATCCTCCTGTTCCAGAGAGTTGTTGGGATGTTGTCAGCATCGACTTTGTGGTGCAGTTGCCAGAGTTGAATGGGTTTGATGCAGTGATGTGCACAGTTGATTCAGTGGGAAAACATGCTCACTTCATTCCCACTCACACCACTGTCAATGCCCTGGGTGCTGCCTGACTCTACCTCCACCATGTGTGGAAATTACATGGACTTCCTGGCACTTTCCTCTCTGATCGTGGCCCTCAGTTCATGGCAGAGTTCACTCGTGAGCTGTACCAACTTCTGGGGATCAAACTCCTTGCTTCGACTGCTTATCACCCACAAACTGACAGCCAGACTGAGCGAGTCAACCAGGAACTGGAGCAGTACATCTGCATCTTTGTCAACAAACACCAGGACAATTGGGATGATCTTCTCCCTTTGGCCAAGTTTGGATACAACAACCATGTCCATGCTTCCACTCAACAGACCCCTTTCCTCTTAGACACTGGATGACATCCACGCATGGGATTTGAACCTCGCCAAACTCCCTCACACATCGAGATGATGAATGAGTTCACAGAATGCATGCGGGATAGCTTGGAGGAGGCAAAGGCAGCCTTAGCAAAGGCGAAGGATGACATGGCACACTTTTACAACCAATGCCATTCTCTTACCCCTCAGTACAAGGTTGGTGATTGAGTTTATCTTGACTCCAGTGACATCTCCACTACGTGTCTGTCCAAGAAACTTGCTCATCACTTCCTGGGACCTTTCCCCATCATCAAGTGTGTTGGAATGCATGCCTATTGTCTATGCCTCCCAGCCTCCATGTCCAGACTCCACCCAGTCTTCCATGTTGTCAAACTCCTTCCAGCTCCCCCAGATCCATTCCTGGGACACCATTCATGCCCAACACCACTGCCTACAGTGATCGAGGGAGAACTCCAATATGAAGTCGAGTCAATCTTGGACAGCCAGTTGCATCGAGGAAAACTCCAGTATTTGGTGCATTGGAAGGGTTATGGGTATGAGGAGAACTCATGGGTTGAAGAGTCCAATGTGAATGCCCCTTGGTTAGTCAAATAATTCCACCGATGGCACACTGCTCCACTGCGTTGCATTCAAGTCACTGACTTTGGTTGTATGTGATTTCAAATGCATTGGGGCGATGCATCTTAGAGAGGGGGTGATGTAAGGGGACTAGGGGGACTAGGGGGACTAGGGGGACTAGGGGGACTAGGGGGGGTGCCCTGTGTGTTTCTCCTATTTTTTATGTTTGTTCTACATCTTTCCTCACTTCATTTCCTTCTATTCTTCATTTTCTATGACTTTTCTGGATTTTATTACTAATTTCCCTTTCTATCATGTTTGTGCATGTTGACAGTTTTATATTTAGAGGCGGAGCACCCCTTCCAACATCTACCCCTTGGTATGATGTCATTCGGCGGCCTTGATCTGCCTATCTCCGCCTTTTCTATTTTTAGGTTATTATTTGATTTTTGTCATCTTCACATATACTGGGCATCGGCAAAGGGATCCTTAGAGTTTTCTCTTTGGATTTCCCTTTGCTAGGTGCACCCCCAATCTCTGTAATATGTAGTATAATTTTAACTTCGGATTTCCCTTTGCTAGAGGCTGAGGTTGCCCTTATAGGCGCACTCACAGGTACACCATTGTCAGCCACTACATGGCCACCCAAATGTGATGCCTGTCTTGTTGGAAAACAGACAAGAACACCAGTCCTGAAGAAACGTGAAGAGGGTGAGGGACATAGGGCAATGAGGTGTCTAGAGAAGGTGTGGGTTGATTTATCAGGCCCACATGCAGTCAAGTCCCGTACTGGTCACGAATATGTAATGGACATTGTCAATGATTTTACCTCATTTCCATGGTCTATACCCCTCAAACATAAAGATGATTCTTTTCCTGAGCTCAAGGCATGGGAGTTGGCATGAGAAAATGAAACTGGCTTGAAAGTCGGGACATACATTACCAACAATCAAGGGCTGAAGTCCAGCGAAATGCAGGCATGGCTTAAATCTTGGGGATCAGACCAACGCTTCACTGCTCCACACACATCTGCCCACATTGGATGTGTTGAACAGATGCATTGAATGCTCATGGCAAAGGCACAAACAATGTGGCTGTATGCAGGACTGCCCCCTTTCCTTTGGGATGAATTTTATTTAATGGCTACACACCTGCATTCAAAAACTACAACCCACTCGCTGCAAGGAATCACGCCTTGGGAATTATGGTTCGGTTGAAAGCCAGACTATTCCTACATGTGGGAAATTGGATGTCAGGCTTTTGTCTTGATACCAAAGAAAGATAACCCAAAGATTTTTGAACGGTCCATTGAGTGTACACTGATTGGCTATGACCCAAACTCAAAAACATACAGATGCTATGAGAGTGCTACATGGAAAATACATCGCTCTTTCCATGTCCGCTTCCTTGAGAGCCATGATGGACACATAGGCCCACCACAGAACCCAACCCTACCCAAGGTGGACCCCACCTGCCAACCCCACATTCAACCCCATGCTTGATGCTGATGATGATAATGATTTTATCCCACCACCCAACCCTCCCATTACTGACCATACTGCACTGCCTGCCCCCCAACCAGATCCCCCTCGCCGATCATCTTGTGTACCGGTCCCAACTGAAAGGAATCCTAATGGGGGACCATCCTTCACATGTACAATGAAGGCAGTACAAGAATCCCAGGGTAGCGTGACCTGCATAAAAGAGGCGCGTCAAGAGCAGAGGGTGGGTAGATGGACCGTTAATGCCTTAGATGAGCACCTCCCTGATCATGATGTAATTACTGATCTACAATAGGCCTTCGAAAATCTTGATCTTGGCAATCAGGCACATGAACTTCTGGCTATGATTTCAGAGATGGACAATTTTGATCTGGAGTCACTTCAATTCAAAGATGAGCCAAAAACATGGGATGAAGCCAAGAACTCTGTGGATGCTGTACAATGGGCAGAGGGATATTGGGATGAGTTGAAATCACTAAAGGACATGGGTGTCTATAAATTGATACCACATTCCGAAGTTCCTCAGGGGAAGCGTATCTGAAAAGGGAAACCCATTTTCCATATCAAGCGGGAAGAAACTGGGAAGGCTGTCAGATGGAAAGTACGTGTTGTTTTCAAGGGTTACAAGCAGATTTATGGCGAGGACTACACTAAGACCACCTCACCGACTGCATGCATGGAATCTTGGAGAATTCTATTACACATTGCAGTGTCACTGGGATGGGACACCCAACAAATCAACATCAAAACTGCTTGCCTCTATGGCCTGCTACCAGATGATGAAGTACAATATATGCAACAACCAGTCAATTTTGAGGAACCTGGAAAAGAGGACTGGGTGTGGCAACTTCAGCACGGTGATGATGCTCAACCCAGAAACCCAAACAAAACCCACAAAATGGCTTTGGATGGTATAACACGAGTCAGAGGAAGGTTGCGAGGCCCTCTAGATGTCACCTGTCAGACTGACCGTCAAATAGTCATAAAACAACTGCTTGTCGAAGCAGTTCGAGGCTAAAAGAATGTGTTTCGAGGACTTGCAATGATTTTTGAGGGGTTGCGATGATTTTTGAGGGGTTGCGATGATTTTTGAGGGGTTGCGATGATTTGCGAGACATTGCGATGATTTGCGAGGTGTTGCAATGATTTTCGAGATGTCGCGATGCTTTTCGAGATGTCACAATATTTTTCAAAGAAGTCTCGAGGAATTTTGAGTGTGCAGATATTTTTGGATGCAAGATCGGGGGACTAGACGAGTAGTAGAAGTGAAGAAAAGGCTAATCGAGGGAAGCGAGAGTGAAAATAGTGTAATGCAAGGAATTTTGAGGAATTTTGAGGAAGTTTAGTGTAAAACACCAAACTTCGGACTGAATAAGACTAAACTGAACTCTCAAATCACTGTGATCTGGGAGGAAGACGACGACTTTTCTTTTTTTCTTTGTATCTAGTACATCTTTTTATATAAAATAAAGAAAGTACCTAAAAAGGCTAGAGAACATGAGGCAAACATGTGGAAAACTCGAGGCAAAAGACAATATAAGTATATCAGAACAATAAAGCGAGCCTAGAAGGGGTGAATATAACACATGATGAAGAAATAATAAGAAAGAATAGCTAAAACCAGACTGTCCTTGTTATAAATTGAATAAAAGATCAGAAACTGCTTCGAGCGGATTGTATGCATGCACATGCGATCAAAATGTGTTCGATATACTCAATATAGTGTCCCATATGTCCAGCATGCATCTGAAGATCATTTGAACAGGAAATACTGTGTCCGACAATGTTTTTCGAGGTTCGATGTTTTTCGAAGATTTTCGAAGTTTCTTCAGACTTCGTTCATGGCCCGATATTGGTGCGATATTGTTTGACAATGGTAGGGGATATGTCTGGCATGTGTGCGATGATTATTTGGATAGCGATATAGTGTCCGATGTCGATTTGCGATGTTTGATGATTTTTGAAGTCAATCGAGGAAATATTGGACTTGTGTAAAGGCCGATATCGCTGCGATATTGCTCGATACTGGTTCAGAACCCATCAATGATGTTCCAAGTGTATATCCTGAGCTATACAAAGGTTGGGGGAATTGTATTATAGCAGCCAAAGGCATACAAAGAATTTCGAGGTGTCGCAAAGAATTTTGAAGCATTCTCGTGACTTTGTAGAGCTTTGTAGAGCTTCGGAGGGGTTTGTATGGGTTCATAGAGCTTTGATGATGATTGTAGATGTGTTTTCCGAGCTTGAACGACAAGGTGGACCTATCAACGGACTATATGGCATGAAGCAAAGTGGGCGTATCTGGAATCAAATGCTCATTGCCCAAATGTTATCCTGGGGATTCACTCAACTGTCCTGTGAGTCTTGTATATATTACCGCAAGACTGATTCTGGGACCATAATTACCACCATTCACATCGATGATTATTTGTCCATAGCCAACTCCAAAGACAAGAATGAGAGGTTCAAGAGTCAGATGTGAGAAGTCTGGACCATTTCCAAATTGGGCACCACACACTTCCTTATGCAGTCACTTGGGATAGAACAGCACGTACGGTGGTGCCATCACAGACCACTCTTATCAACAAAGTTGTTGATCAATTTGGCCAGAGAGATGCGCACCCAGTATCTGCCCCACTGGAACCTGGCTCCAAACTGTGCCGATTCAACTGCAACACCCTATCCTCCGACAAGCAGAGCCAACTTAACAAACTCCCATATCGTTCCCTAGTCAGTTGTCTACTATATTTGGCAATCAGAACCCACCCTGACATCTCCTATGCCATCCAATAACTCTCCCAATTTCTTGATTGCTACTCGTTTGAACACTGGAAGGTAGCCATAAGACTGGTACAATATCTCAAGGGTACCAGAGACCTTCAGCTATATCTTGGAGGCGACCCTTCTGTTAACCTTCATGCCTTTAGTGACTCCGACTGGGTGAACTGCCTCAACACCTGCCATAGTGTTGGGGGTTTTATATGCTCTCTAGGTTCTGGCACTATCTCCTGGACAGCATGCAAACAGAAGGTCATTGCAACATCCTCATGTGAAGCTGAATATATGGCTGCATTTGAAATGGCAAAGGAATGTATTTGGATCCAAACTTTACTCAATGCTATAGGCTACTCTCAGACTTCACCTACCATAATATCTTGCAATAACTCTGCAACAAAGAGCCTCTCTGAAGACTCACTCCTTCACTCATGCATTAAACATATTGATATCAAATACCATTTCCTCAGAGACTGTGTACAGTCCAATGACCTATGGCTCACTTATATTCATACTCGCAAAAATGTTGCTGACATGTTCACTAAGGCCCTTGAGGTAAAACAGTTCTTGTATCTCTGGGAACATCTTGGCCTTCATTGATGCAAATCCATGCAAGGAGGAGTGCTCATGGTGAGGAGGAGTGTTGAGGTGCCGTTTATCACACCGTAAGCATACATGATCGCATCTTTGATGCATGTACTATTTTTAGCACATCCCTTTGATGTGCCATCTCATAGACACCTTTGCATCTCTTATCCCTTTGACTCTTTATGTAGCTGAACTCACTTATATATGTAGTTGCTTGTACAGAGACTGAGCTATACTCTGATTACACTAGGTTGATTTTCTACAGATCCTATGCTTCTAAAATCACCCATGAAGAATTTCAAAGAATTGCATACTGAACAATGGTTCATAACAACACAAGACATCTGATTGATATATAAGGAACCACTTTAAAAGGCTTGCTATCAAACACATACCATAAATTCCCATGGATTCAGTGAATAAACAGTTGCCTGTTAATCCCACCATTACTGGCCAGTAAGAACCTATCATCAGATGGTCATATCCAGTGGTGTTGACTGCATCTTTGGACAGAAAAAGTACTATTGATACTAGTTTCAAGAACCAGGAAATGACACCAGGCCAGATGGCAAGTTGGAAGAAACAACGAGTTGATGAAGATAAGTAAGCATGCACCCATTCAATTATGTGGACAGACTGAGTTTGTCAAAAACAGGCTGAGACCACTGTGTCTGAGTGAACTAAGATGGCGGCAAAGATGCCAGATAGTGGCAAGCAAAAGATCAGTGTATCAATGACTGAAAATGGGTGAGTATCAATTCAGATTGAAACTCACTTATGAGAAATTCCCACAGTGATGTCATGATGTTACATTGTGTTGAATGGCTTTGCTACAATGCAAATAATGAGCTGGTCATCCCTTCAACAATTTGCTTCAGTAATGTCTTCTCTGAAAACACTGCCACTCAACTTAATGCTCTCAATACCATAATTCACTACTCAGCACCATTCATCAACTTTGCAATGGCTGACCTGTCAATGCTATGCATGCATGGAAACTACATCGTCTCCAAGACTGACCCCCATATGACCCACTTTTTTTTGCTTGGGGTCACCACTTTCTCATCAGTATCATCCAGTTCTACTGCACTCTCTGTCTCTGTTGCCTTTTCAGACCACACCTTTCCATGTGCGATCATCATTTTAGGAGCAGTTTGGGACCATAAGAAACTGCTGGTGAACATGTATCAGGGTGGAATGAGTTTGTCCTCCTATAAGAAAACAGGTATGAACTTTTGTTAATGTACACAAATTCTTTTGTCTGAATTCTGCATCACAAGAGTGATCTGCCAACTTCTCACCGACCAAGTCAAAAGTCCCACCTCCTTCACCTGTTGTCAAGTTCAAAGTCAGTTTGAGGAGCTCTGGAACAAGGATAGCATGTAACAATACAAGATATGGCATTTATATCTTACCTGTGACTAGTTCCAGTGGACAATGGCAGGAAGCCATTCAAACTATCCACATATGGCTCCCTATGAAATTTCCATGACAAACTTGATGCTAACACAGCAGTCATGGCAATCTTCACAGTGAGCTTCTACAAAGACAACTGAAGCTGAGAAGCATCCAGTTTTTTGGCATCCCAGGAAGGCAACTGCAACCGGACTGGGTTCAGGTAAATTACCAAATAAGGAAAAAACCAGACTGGACTGATACAAACCAGTTTTTTCAGTCTTTTGCATTCTGGGACTGTTCCAGACTGGTTGCAACTGGGTTTTGGATTAGACTTTGGTTGCAACTGGTTGCCCTACCTTCCAGCTCCCTTCAGATCCAAAATTTAAGAAAATCGGTTAAGAACTGACTTAGTTATGATGAAAATGATCTGTTGATGTTTTCATTAGGTTCAGATGTTCATGCAACTTTGTTTTTATCATAACTAAGTCAATTCTCAACCGATTTCCCTAAAAGTTGGAGCATTTTGTAGCTATAAAATAGACCTATTGATGGCAATTAACAGTTTAGCCTACCACTGGTTGCAACCAGTTTTTTATAGGTTGCCCTTCATGCACAATCTTTGGGCAACCACAACTGCAACTGATTGCAACTCAGGGCAACCAGACCAAAAGTCTGGTTGCCTCTGGTCTATTTTTCAGTCTGGTCTAGTCCAGTTTCCAGTCCATGTGACCAGACTCTCAAACACTAGATGAACTGGTCCTTAGCTTCAACATTCAAGATGTCATCTTACTAGCTGATTACAATCCTGCCACTGAACCTAGCACTGTAACTATTTCTGAGGCAATTGGGGTTGAAGCTGAGGAGGTTGTGGCAAATGCAGATCTTGAAGAGGATATTGAAGATGCTGATGAAGAGGACATCTAAGGACCTTGGATAGGATAAGATAGATTTACCAGCACGGTCATTATATATGTTTTGTCTGATTCAATGACTCACACTTTGAATGAAACATTCCCTGGCTGAGAGAAGAAAGATAAGAAATGCCACAGAGTTGGGGATTGGTGCTTGCGCTGCTACATGACATTATATTGAACATGCAAACAAAATAAATCACGGAGTGTCAAGGTTTTCAGAAATGGCTGTAACCTGCCAAAGTTGCAAATTGGCAGGTTAAGTACTTAACACCAGATAATTTATGGTTCAATTTATAGACCCGTGATGCCAACCAGCCCAGTTTACAGTCCATTGATGAGCTGATGCTCGGCTAAGGGCCAAATCTAATAATAGCTGTATGTTTGATCTGCTCGACATCAGCTCGAGAATGCCATTGGGGATTAGAGGCCACACATGCTACAACATTGGCTCCAGTGCAAATTTTTATGTGTGAATCTCAGCAGCCAGAAGGTTCTATTTTTTGTGAAGAGAACAGGGGATGAACTGAGAGCTGCAGTCAAAAGCTACAACCATCACTAAGCAGCTCAAAAAATCTTCTCATGTGCACCTGCATGTAGAGAATACCAGGGGTAACCCTGAGGTAAAAATTCTCTACCCTTACAACCCTTACCCTCCAAAACCCTTACCCCTTCACAAGGGTAGGGGTTTCTGGGGGTGAGGGTAAGGGGTATGAAGGGTACAAGGGGGACATAATACTCTTGACTGTGACCATGACTGAAAGAGACTGGACTAATGGCCAGTTAAAGGACTGACCTCCATACATATTTCCTTCAATTCCACTCCCTAGTTCATCCAAATGGTTCAGAACTGAGAAAGATATGACCCAATACATTTTCATACCACTATTTTGTCATGATTAGAGTAACTTTAATAGTACTGCTTATAACCTGTGCTACAAAAATACTGAGGGCAATTGGATATCATCCAAGGCATAAAAATAACATTTGTACCATGTAGATTTGATTCAATTAACATCCCTGACAAGTAGCAACACATTCTGAACTACATTGCAGCCAGGCATGACTTCAGATAATGTACATTTGTGTTGCCCATAACTAGGTTAGATCTTGATGAAATCTCTTAACACTTGAACCAAACACTGGGGAATTACAATGTTCATCTGCCTATTCCTTGGTCTGATGGTCTGGGTAACTGAGATACCAATGGTTATATAGGTATAACAAATTTCATGACAAAAAACTGGTCTTAATCAGTCCTTTTTTGGTCTATTAACCAAAGTATTGGTCTGGTTCCCCAATGCCTGGGGTGGTCCTAGACCAGTTACAATCTCAGTCCACCCCTTTTAGGGTAAAAAAACTGGACTGGACTGGACTATTCTGAAGAGATATCTAGTTATGTTGAGTTTCAGTTCTCAAAATCATTAACTCCATGGCTGAAATCTCACAATATGGCAGCTTTTTACTTTGAAAGGGCACAATCATACCCTACCATACCCCTGCTTACCCTTTCCAAGGGTAGGGGTAAGTCAAGGGTGACAACTCCTGTACCCTTCCCCCTACCCTCACATACCCTTCACAATTACCCTGGGGTTTTGCATACCCCTGGTATTCTCTACCTGCATGGCACTGATAGCACAGGATCTCTTGTCCAACATTTATTCATCATGTTATTTGCATTGAAAGTGGGCTAGAATAGTAGGAGGGGATGTACTGTTGAACACATGTTGCCAAAAAACTGACTAAAAAAGCACAGCAAGTCTACCAAAAGCCCAAATACAATCAGCCCAGAGCCCAGAGACAGATGCTCAACCATGTCTGGCCCTCAAGTGTATGTGCTGAGGGCATCATGCCCAAATTTGTGGTCACTCACAAGTGTTCACGTGGCTGAGATACGGAGTTTGAAATGTGCCAAATTTACCAATTAATTTTCCTATTCAGTCCTGTAAATTATCCCAATTAACCACACTCAGATAAGCATTGAGTGAAAGACTGGGATAAGGCAAGCTTCCTATTACGTAGGTGAGGAGCTTCCATATGTTTGAAACATACTTTCTTTTCATGAGGAACTCACATCAAGGGGGTGTCAGAAAAAAAATTATGCATATTGGGTTGATTTTTTTATTAAGGACTGGGAACTAACTAACTAGCATGGGAGGATACTTCCCAATATGGCAATATGACTCAGCTGACCAAGATCACCAATGCATCTTGCCTATAGGCTATTCCTGCACAATCCAAGTCCATCCAACATTTTCCTTGTCACCTCAGGCCTTTGAGTTATTGTTGTTGTTGATAATGTTACAATTTTCCTTGTAACTCATGGAACCCGACGCACCCGACGATCCCCTCCAGACAGGAGGCACCCCTTGACTCATGCCTGTGGCATGCCCTTGACACCAGACACACGCACAATGCATGCTGACTGCATGCATTCGATCCCCTTCCCGAGGAAGGCACCCTTGATGCATGGTGACTCCATGCACCCGAACCTACTCCCACACATGCTGTGATACGACAACCTCTTGACATGAGGTCCGTGACATCGGACACCTCATGCTAGGCATGAGGCTTATCTCTTATTGTTTCCTGACATGCTGCGCCGCAGCACTCCATGACATCGGACGCCTCATGCAAGGCATGAGGGCTATTGTTTCTATTCTTACTTGATACGCATCTACCTTTCCGATTGGACAATAAGGACCTCCCTTGTAGTATAAGTACTGCAACTCATAGTAGGGATGTCCTTAGTTTAGATCTAGGCAATTAACAGCCTTAACTTGCAACTTGCAAACTTACTCAAAACCACTAAGGAAGCCCCTTAGTGCATGAACCTGAATGACTCTATGCAGAAGCCCTGCTAGAGTGCACTACCTATCTTACATCGGACGCTCCGAGTAAGACTAGTGCCGAACGACTCGTCGAGGAAGCACCTCATTGAACGACATTGACTAGATCGAGTGGTTGAGGCTTCGCCCTTAACATAAGATCTAAACTATCTGCTAGCCCACCTACCTAGGTGTAGGCAATATGTCTTGATACACACCACAGTGACCCGGGTCTAGACAAACCCCAGACCGACCACCAAGAGAAGCAGAACCGCAGCCAGGTTCATCTTGGTACCGATACAACGGAAGACTAGTCCATTACTCGACCCCAGCACAGCATTGGTTCTACGGATCAACCGACAGACAACAAGGAGATTTCCTCACCGATGAAGACTTTGAACAACCGCACACACCCCCACCCAAAACATCCACCTGCTTCTTAACAGATGAAACAGACGACCTCTATAATGAGATGCGGACCTGCAACCACACCGATGACGTCCGTGAAGGACATTCGAATCCAATCACCAACAGACTTCTCAGGAGAGCAGACCAAGACCGCCAAGTTCCTGCAGGAGATAGACCTATACCTGCAAATCAACGACCAGGTCTATGACACGAATGACAAGAAGATTATCTTCACGCTGTCCTTCATGAATGGAGGGACAGCAGCTGCCTGGGCGCAGGCATTCGTCAACCAACACCAGTCCGAGGGACTCAGTGAATATGCAGACTTCCGACAGAAGGTCTTAGAGGCCTTCTCACCGATCGATGATGCCGGAACAGCAAAGACAGAGATCAAGAATCTCAAGCAAGGTTCAGGGAACCTTGAAGAATATGTGGTGAACTTCCGCATCCTGAAAGACAGGACGGGAATCACAGAAGATGCAGCCATGATCGAGTACTTCATGGATGGACTGCACCCTGAATTACTGAAGAGGGTACACACGATGGAAATGGTACCCAACACTCTCAAGGGCTGGATAAAGGCAGCCTCGAAATATGAAGGCCAATGGAAACGGGCCATGGCAATCCTGGGGAAGACCAGGCAGAACCAGAAGATGAAGGAAACAATGAAGAAAGGACAGCCCTCTCTTGACATCAACCGACTGACGAACCAAGAACGTATGGAACACCTCCGAAAGGGATTGTGTTTCATCTGCCACCAACCCAGACACCGATCGTCCAACCACAAGGATGGAAAAGACCCCACCCAGATGGGGTCAGCGCCTCCTCCTTACCGAAACTACTTCACCCAGAAAAAGACTGGGGTGGACACCTACCAGAAGATCCACACGATGCTGGATGAACTAGACAAAGAAGAAAAGGAATGAGCCCTCAACCTCATGGAGGAATCGGGTTTTTAGAGCAGTGGCCTGATACGACGCCAGTCACCGCTGAAATTTCCGTAGGGTCTGTACTCTTAGCTACCATGAATAGACAATCTATGCGCCTGTCTATTCGGGTAGCTGAGTCAGACAACGGAAAAGATGTCACAACGAATGTGCTCCTTGACTCTGGAGCAGGAGGAGTCTTTATTGACTCAAAATTCATCGAACAAGAAGAGATCAAGACATATCCCTTGGGCTACACCATCCGGGCCACAAACATAGATGGAACTCTGAACAGGCAGGGAACGATCATGAGATACATGAGGGGAAGGCTCCACATCAATGGATGGAGCTACCCAATGAAATACCTAGTCACCGGACTAGGCAAGGAATCGGTGATCCTGGGCCTGTCGTGGCTATGGGAGGTGAACCCGATTATCGATTGGAAGAAAGGAACTCTTGAGTTCTGAGACAAAGAGCGACGGGCTCAAATCCAACGGATCTTGGAGAAGACAAGAAGAGCTGAACGAGCCCTCCCAAACACCCTAAAGCTCCCCAGGGTCGACACTGAAAGGGAAGCACCCAACGACAAACTGGCATGAATTCAACGCATCGTGGCCAAAACAAGACAAAGGCTCTCTGAAGAAAAAGAGAAGAGCCTCGCCCGAGCCAAAGTGGCCATGACAAAAACCAGAGAAAGACTCTCCAAAGAAAGGGAGAGAAATCTTGCCCAAGCCAGATCGGCTGTGGCAAAAACCAGGGAGAGACTCTCCGAAGAAAGGCAGAGAAACCTTGCCCGAGCCCAATTGGCCATGGCAAAAATGAAGGAAAGGCTTTCCGAGAAGAAAGCAAAGGAGCTGAATTCAGTCCAGAAAGCCGTCGCGAAGACCAGGACCAAGGACCCTCCTAAAGAAGACAGGAACCTCGAAGCAGCAAGACGTGCTGTTGCCAAAACCCGAGAAAACCAGAAGAAAAGACAACTGGAGAAGGGAAAGAACAATGAATGCAACAGGACATGATGAATCGTGCAAAAGATGAAAGAACTGCTAACCTCCACAGGGGAGGGAAGTACTGGCAAAAGGAACATGAAAACGACACTACAAAACAGGATAAACAACCCTTGACAAGGGACTACCCCAACCCACAATATTAGGACCCCAGATCACAGTACCACCAATGCTGAAGTACCTATGCCCAGGGAGACTCCCCCTCAAGTGAAGGTCGAGGAGATACCTGATGAAGAATTACTGGCAGACACTGGCATGGAAATATGAGCAATGGAAGAGACCTATGAACAAGATGCGACAGACCTCTTGATCGCATATGTACGAGGAGAACCGGTCATTGGCATATTCGAACCACCAGAAGAACCACCCCTCACCAGGGAGCACCGAGGACCGACCCATAGGTACATACAGAAAATGAACACGATCTCCAGGATCACAAAGGCCAAAGACTCCCCGCGATATGTATTCTCGAAGAGCGCATAAATCAGAGCAAAGACATCCATTTCCCAGCGACTCGCGCATCAACAGGATGAGGGAAAAGAGGCCAGCAAGCAGACCCTGGATGACCTACTGCCACTGGAATACCAGAAATACAGACAGGTATTCGAAAAGGCCACATCTGAACGATTCCCAGAATCATGACCATGGGATCACGCAATTGACTTGAAGGAAGGCTTTGTACTGAAAGATTGCAAAGTCTACCCATTGACACCGAAAGAACAAGAGAAACTCAATGAGTTTCTCGACGAAAACCTGGAAAAAGAATACATCTGACCGTCAAAATCGCCCATGGCATCCCCATTCTTCTTCGTGTCAAAGAAGGACTCTGATGCTCTGCGACCTTGCCAAGACTATTGCTATCTGAATGAAGGAACGATCCGGAACAACTACCCCCTCCCACTGATCGGAGACCTCTTGGACAAGCTGAAGGGAGCGAAACTTTTCACAAAACTCGATATTCGATGGGGATATCACAACGTATGGATAAAGAAAGGAGACGAGTGGAAGGCAGCATTCAAGACTAACCGAGGGCTCTTCAAGCCAATGGTGATGTTCTTTGGGCTGTGCAACTCACCGGCAACATTCCAGGCCATGATGAACAATCTTTTCTGAGATATGCTAGATGAAGGATGGCTCGTCATCTATATGGATGACATCCTGATCTTCTCGAAGATGGAAGAAGAACACCGGATAAGGACCAAAAGGGTCCTCAAACGACTATGACAATGCGATCTCTACCTGAAAATAGAGAAGTGCAAATTCAGTGTACAGGAAGTCGAGTTCTTGGGCATGATCATCAGACCCAATGAACTTGCAATGGACAACACGAAACTGGCCAGGATCAAAGACTGGCCCACGCCAAGGACAGTGAAGGATGTAAGATCCTTCCTAGGATTCGGAAACTTCTATCGACAATTCATCGGACACTTCGCAGATCTGGCCAGACCGCTAGATGATTTGACGAAGAAGAACCAGAAATTCGAATGGACGAATGACTGGAACTATTGGGAGTAATCTGAGCACTGGAAACATGGAGACACTACCTACAGGGGACACCATTCCCTGTGACAGTACTGTCCGATCACAAGAACCTGATGTACTTCCGTCAGCCACAGAAACTAAACCGACGACAGGCTAGATGGGCCATTTACCTGTCACAATTTGACCTGAAGCTACAACACATACCAGGATCACAGATGGTACAATCTGATGCCCTATTGAGGAGAGCAGATCACATAGCCGAAGAAGACACCGATAACGAGGACAAGACCATCCTCACCGATGAACTGTTTGTCAAAACAATTGACACTGAGCTCCAGGGAGCCCTGGTCTCAGCAATAATGAAGGACAACCTCGTAAATGACGCTTTACGAGCCCTGAAGAACAATGGAACCCCCCCAATCAAGTCTGCATTGGAGGACTGGAAATTCGAAGACGGCCTGCTCTTTTTCAAAGACAGATGCTACGTGCCACAGGACGAGACCCTCCGCTGAGCGATCATACAGAAATATCATGATAGCATCATGACAGGGCACCCTGGACAATGGCAGATGATCGAACTGATCCGACGAGACTACTGGTGGCCAGGAATGGCCAACTTCATCAAGAAGTATGTCGAAGGCTGTGCAAAGTGCCAGCAAATGAAAGTGAATACACACCCAACAACCCCACTGCCGACACCGATATCATCCGACGCCAGCAGACCATTCGAGCTGGTAACGACAGATTTTATCATGGACTTGCCCATGATAAACAGATTTGACTCAATCATGGTCGTGGTAGACCATGGTCTTATGAAAGGGGTAATTTTTATCCCTTGCACGAAGACAATCGATGCACTTGGCGCCACAGACCTCTACCTGTGCCATGTGTACACAAGATTTGGACTCCCCAGAAGAATCATCTCAGACAGAGACTCTCGATTCGTGTCCAAACTCTTCCGAGAACTCAGACGACTGCTCGGAATCAAGCTATTCATGAGCACCGCCTATCACCCCCAGACCGACGGAGAAACGGAGCCAGTAAACCAAGAACTAGAGGTTTACCTCCGCATGTTCTGTTCAAACAAACCAGAAGATTGGGAGTGTTATCTCCCAACAGCAGAATTTGCGCATAACCAGAAGACACACTCCGCAGTAAAACATTCGCTGTTTTACTTGATGATGGGATATCAGCCACACGCTATCCCCACCCCTTACAAAAAGATGAACGTGCTGGCCACCGAACAGAGAATCCAAGAACTTCTCTCTGCGAGAAGGGAAGCTCTTGCCGCACATGAACTGGCCAGACAGGCTATGGCCACCCAAACGAAAGGGCGATACGAACCGTTCAAGGTTGGAGAACAAGTATGGCTTGACTCCAAGAACCTGAAGATTGGCTACCCAACGAGAAAATTGGCGCCAAAACGAGAAGGGCCCTTCGTGATTGAAGATGCCCTGTCAAGAACAACATACCGATTGAAACTGCCGCCAAGATGGAAGATCCACCCGGTATTCCATGCGGCGTTACTCACATGATACCATGAGAACAACACTCATGGACGGAACTTCCTGACTCCACCACCCGACCTTGTGGAAGGAGAAAATGAATACAAAGTGGAAGCGATCATCGCACACAAGAAGCACGGCAAGACATGCCATTACCTCGTGAAATGGGTTGACTACCTGACATCTGAAAACACATGGGAACCCGAATTGAACTTGAAGAATGCCCCCGAGATCCTGATGGCATATAAGAAGAGGTACCACCTCTAATGAAGATCCAAAAACCCCTCTTTCTTCCCACAACAACACTCCCCAATATGCCTGCCGAATGACGATTCACCCGAGACTACCTACGAAACCGATTGAACGCTGACGCCCTTCATGTTCACCTCGCCCACGATCCACCGAGATACCATCTAGCCAGGATGTGCTTCTACTATGCTAGCACTATTGAGCAGATGGAACGAAATCTAGAAGAAGCAATGAACAATGCAGATGCCCTGGGGATCAAACAGATGATCCAGGAGATGATTGCACCGTGGTCAGACAGACTGAGAACAGCCAAGGAGAGACCTCACACCCCCCTAGATCGACACAGATGGCCACCGACCTCGCCCTTGCCATTCAGCGAGCGGAGCGACAGAGACGAACAATGAGCTCCCTCTGGAGACTCCTCCCATTCTATGAAGAACCCGAAGATCATGCCTAGGGCACCTGAAGTAATCGATCTGACCACCCCCAAACCCGAACTGAAAACCACCCAACTGCCTTGGTCCCCCCCACACATGAGACATGCCAGATGTTTCATCTGCCAAGAAATAGGCCATTTCGGCCTGATTTGCCCACAATATATTTGCAAGTATTGCAAACAGCGAGGCCCCGGACACTATAGGATGAACTGCCCAGAGAAACCTTGGAAAGATTGAGAGACCGATCAAAGAGAAGCCGAACACAGACAGTGGCTCTTCTTTAACTCTGGATATGATAATTTCGATGACGACGCAATGGGAAACATGACAGGGGAGCCATATGGAAGGATTTAAAAGGCAGAGCTCAAGATGATGGCATGACAAGACAGACCCATGCTCACAGGGATTACGATCCTCGCCATCGTCATTGGCACGACCCTGGCTGCAGCGGCAGCCCTAACCTTCGCATTCTGCCTCTACGCCATCTTCTGAACAGAACCCAAACCCCCAATTACAGACATTGAATTTGCCATCCTGCAACGCCCCCCTTTCAACGATACTACCGACTCCTTGACACCGCTACCTAGGGCAGCGCGAACCAGAAGAACCCGATCATGGTCCGAGTTCGGACATGAATTATTCCTCCATCGTACCCCTCGACCCCGACCTACCCACATAACCAGACCATGCCCGATCAGACCATGAAGGAGAGACAAAGATTTAGGTCGAAGTGTGGAACTTTCGACCATAGTGGGGGGGTAATGTTACAATTTTCCTTGTAACTCATGGAACCCGATGCACCCGATGATCCCCTCCAGACAGGAGGCACCCCTTGACTCATGCCTGTGGCATGCCCTTGACACCAGACACACGCACAATGCATGCTGACTGCATGCATTCGATCCCCTTCCCAAGGAAGGCACCCTTGACACATGGTGACTCCATGCACCCGAACCTACTCCCACACATGCTGTGATACGACAACCTCTTGACATGAGGTCTGTGACATCAGACTCTCACAATTGACATGCTGCGCCACAGCATGTCCTTGACATCAGATCCTTGACATCGGATCTGTGACATCGGACACCTCATGCTAGGCATGAGGCTTATCTCTTATTGTTTCCTGACATGCTGCGCCGCAGCACTCCATGACATCGGACGCCTCATGCAAGGCATGAGGGCTATTGTTTCTATTCTTACTTGATACGCATCTACCTTTCCGATTGGACAATAAGGACCTCCCTTGTAGTATAAGTACTGCAACTCATAGTAGGGATGTCCTTAGTTTAGATCTAGGCAATTAACAGCCTTAACTTGCAACTTGCAAACTTACTCAAAACCACTAAGGAAGCCCCTTAGTGCATGAACCTGAACGACTCTACACAGAAGCCCTGCTAGAGTGCACTACCTATCTTAGTCGGATGCTCTGAGTAAGACTAGTGCCGAACGACTCGTCGAGGAAGCACCTCATCGAATGACATCGACTAGATCGAGTGGTTGAGGCTTCGCCCTTAACAGATAACTTGGACTGTTGTTATTGAAGATATCTCTCTCCCATGCTGTGTTTGGATGAGCTCAGAGACTCTGCAATAAGTACTTACACAAGAGTATGGTAATCTAGCCTAGCTAGTATGAGATCATGATCACTGGCCTCTAACATCATTGAATGAGTCCACATCAAGTAAGTGGCAGTGCTGCCAGTGGGGGCTCTTCAACAGGTTCTTTTTTGCTCTATTTGTACTTATAATGAGTGAGATCAGTCAAAGTTGAGGGGAAAGCATTGGTTTTACAAGTGCTGCTGCAGTAATGGCTGCTGTTAAGTCCTGAGCAGAATGAGGGAAGTCATTGGATTTCTGGTTGTACCTGGTCCATAGCAGTCAAAGGATAAAGGGAGAACAGAAGCAGGAAAGAAAACCAGACAGGATTCCAGGGCAGAGTCCACTTGGCTTGACACACCAAGTGTAAGGGGACAGGAAGGACTTGGCTTCAACTTGTAAGAAGTTGTGCCCTTCTCATCAAGTGTCCTAATTTCAAGACAAGGGTAAGGAGGAAGATACAAGTTCCAGAGGGAGAGTGAGGTAAAGTTTGAGACAGACTTAGGAGAGAATTTGGGGAAGTTAACTTGGTTGGAATTAAGTTGGGTGACTTTGTTGATTTACAAACTGCCTAATACAAGACAAAAGTAGCTAGCTTAAATACTAAGGATTGGAGGCAATTGGAGTTTCCAAGGCTGTGATATGTAATTTGCAAACTGGCCTCCCAAGACAAATATCCTAAAACTGTTTCATCAAATTGGAAATGAGGGAATTTCATCTCTAGGTGGTGCTGCTGATAGAAGGTGGGCTGTAATGCCAGGCGGCTGGGAAAGGTGGTGGAAACCAGGAAGGTCCAGGAAAGGTGGTATAAAACAATCGGAAATCTGGTCAGAGGAATCAGTCTTGATAGCTGCATAATAGTGTCACCACAGGTACCATCCCTGAGCCCTGTGCACCAGTGTTCAGAGCCTCTGAGTCATATGATGCTCAGAGATTAAAATACTTTATGTTGGAAGGGAATGTGTGCTCCCAACACTCAGGGACCCAAACTGTGATGAACATGGTGTCAATACAAGAGAGATTACTCTACTAGTACAACCTGCTCATGTACCTAATGAACTATGCATGTGACTAGTGTGTGATGAAACATGTGATTGCATTGATGGAAGTCAGGTGTGTGCTCAATTGTGTTGTAAGAGAAGTGGTTCTCTTACACTCTCCCTTGTTCCAAAAAATTCAATCCTTATCATGTCCTTGACTCCCAAGTGTCCAAGACTTCTGTCTCCAACATTTCTGACTTCAGTAGTCACAAGTCTGCTCCCAGTTTGTAGCCTTGCCACCTAATCAGGTATTGCTTTTCTCTCCCCCGTGGCCTCTCATCCAAAATCCACTCAATGACATATTTGGTGGACCCCTCCAGTGTCACAATTGGCCCAGGCTGCTCCATTTTTCTGTCTGGGAAAAGGTCATTATCGTTCTCGACATGTCACTTCAAGTGGGATACATATAAGTTGGGCATGTAGAGGACAGTCTGGGCAGTTTCAGCTTGTATGTGGATGACTCTGGAAATGCCTCAACCACTTTGTAAGGACCATCCCAATGAGGCATGAACTTCGCCACTCTCCCACTCTTCTTCTGCATGTACTCCCTCCTCCAGTGTGCTGTCTCGAGCATCACTTGGTCTCCAACCTCAAATTCCAGATCTATCACCCTCTCTTCATTCACATGGTGAGCCTGTGAGATCTTTGCTGCTAGAAGGCAATCCTTAGCTGCCTCCACCTGTTCATTGATCCTCTCCACCAGATCTCTCACACATGCTGTTTGTTCTGGGTCTGCACTCTCTTCCTCTTTCTCCATCCTAGCTAGAGGCGGCAGCACTTGTGGCGACCTCTCCATCTTCAGTATGAAGGGGGAGACCTGCATCAATGCATTAACAGTGTTCATAATGTTGAAACACACCTTTGGTAAGGCCTTTGCCCACCCCTTCTGGTTGCATTCCACATGGAATTGTAGGCACTGAACTACTGTCTTGTTTGTTCTCTCCAATGCGCTGTCTGTTTCTGGGTGGTACACTGTCAACAGTTTGTGCTTTACTCCTGCTAGCTTCATCAACACCTTCCAAAACTTGGAAACAAACAGCTTGTTGCAATCACTGATGATCTCCAATGGGCACCCATTTTTGCAGTACCACCGGTTGAAAAAAATCATTGTGAACTCATCAGCTGTCATGTTGGTCCTGCACAGAGATATCTGGATGTCTGATCCTAGCCTGTCCATCATTGTCATGATGGCGTCGAACCCATTGTCTTCTGGTAATGGCCCAACAAAATCGATTGCCACTGAGTCAAATCTCTTATCTGGGATGGTTAGCGGGTGTAGTGGTCCCAGCACTTTAGCCATTGTTGATTTGTTGCATTGGCAAGGCCTGCACCCAGGGATATATGCATTCATGAGGTCTCTCCTCATGTTCAGCCAATAAAACTTGTTCTTCAGTGATGCATATGATTTTTCACCTCCAAAATGACTGAGATGATTGTGAGCAAGCCTGAACAGTTGCTTGCAAATATTTTTGTATTTCAGAATAACCAGCCATTTACCAATGAATAACAGTCCATTCTTCAGTGTGATCTCTAGTTTTGGGTCCAGAACTCCTTGTTTGATGTTGTTCAAGATTCCTAAGCACCAGCTATCCCAAGCGTACCCTTTTCATAACCTTGAGAAAAGTTTTGGATCAGATCCTATTTCAAATACAGCACCAATGCTTGTCAGCAGCTTTTCTGGTTCTGGTAGTCATGACAAGGCATCAGCCACAGTGTTGTCTTCTCCTTTGATGTAGGTGATAGTGTACTCATATTGCAATAGGTATTCCATCCACCTCACTTGTCGCAGTGATAAGTCTCATTGCCCATTGAAACTCTGTATTGTTTTGTGGTCTGTGAAAATGTTGATGTGTGTCCCGAGTAAGTCTACTCTCCATTCCTCAACTGCCCGCATAATGCTTAAAATTTCCTGTTCATGAACTGGGTAGTGTAATTCAGCTCCTTTCAGCTGATGACTCTCAAAGACAACTGACCTTATGCTCTCCCAAGTTGTTCCAAAGGAGAGAACTGCTCCTGTGCATCACTTACTCACATCACACATTACATAGATCTGATTTTCTCCAGGGTTGTGGTGATTGACTGTCATTAGGCAGTCTCAACTGAGTACTAATCCCTTGATGGCCTCAAATGCATGTTGGTGTTCTGATGTCCAAGCTGGGAATGAGCTGTTGCATTCTATCTTTGTCAATGGGGTCAGGATTGTTGTGTGCTCTGCCAATGCCAGCAGAAAGGCACTAATATATCTCACAAGTCCAAGAAATTGTCATACTTGCTTTGCTGAGGTGGGTGCCTTCCAGTTCAGAATGCACTCCACCTTAGATCCATCCGCTTCAATTCCTTTGGCCAAGATGTGATGTCCAAAAAAATTGATCATCATTGTTCACAACAACAATTTTTTCATTGAACAATAGAGTTGCACTATTCTCAAGGCTTCTAGCACTGTCGTGACATTTGCCTTATGCTATGCCAATGTGGATGACCAGATAATAATGTTGTCAAGGTATACTTGGCAAATTTGACCTATCAATTCTGACAGTGCCAGTGTCACATGTCACTGATGAGTTGCTGGTGAGTTTCATAAACCCATGGGCATGATGACCCATTCCCACAACCCAAAAGGTGTTAGCATTGCTGTGTACTTCACATGGTCAGGGTGAACAAGTGTCTGGAAAAAGGAGTTCATCATATCAATCTTCCCCCAGATTTTTCCTTTTGTGCAATCCACTAGGATGTCATGAATGTGGGTCAGTGGGTAGTTATCTGGTACTGTGACTTTGTTCAGTTTCCTGTAATCATTAACCCACCTTGGCAGTACCATAGCATCTGCCTTTGGAATAATGAATGATGGTGATGCATACAGTGAGGAAGATGGATGTATGTGGCCTGTGCTCATGTGTTGCTCAATTAGTATTTTCTAACACTCTCAGTATTTTTGTGGGCAAGAATATGCACATCCAACAGATATCGGTGCACCTGCTTTTACCTCAATGTGGTGGTATATGTCTGTGGGCAGATCATTTGCGTGTTAGATATCCATTGGAAAGCAGTCAGAAAAGCAATCCTTGAAGGTCATGTCCAACTTTTCTAGGATTTGTAGTCCTGCTAGCTGCTCAATGTGTGTCCTGATCACTGTGATTGTGCAAGGCAGAGACATGGTGTGAGCTTCAAGGTTGAAGCATCCAGTGTTTTCATTGAAAATACATTGTAGTTCTTCATGGATTCCCCAAACAACATCTCACCTCCACTTTCCAGTGTCCTTGTGGTGATGTGTGTGGAGGGGGCAGTATCACTTTTGGTGGGTTTAGTAGGTCATACTGTGACTCTTTTGCTATTGCCATCCTTAGTTCAGCATCCACCTTGTTCTTCATTAAAAAGTCTAGTCCAAGGATGATGTTTGTGTGGAGGTTCAGGCAAATAATGGCATTGACAACTTTTGATTTCCATGATGCATCTGGTGACTGGAGATGTAATTTACAATATTCTGATAAGCTAGCATCCAAATTCTTCTGTGCATCTACAAAGGCACCTGTAACTGGAAAAGGCTGGAACAACTTGTGGCGTACAATTCCCAAAATGTTTACCAGCTCAGAGGAAATCAGCACTGGGGGCAACCATGGTCAATCAGAGCTCATATAGGAGTGGGTGCACAGGTCAAAGGCACATCAATACAGCAGTCCCACCATAGGTGTGATGGCAATGATAATGGCATGGACATGTACTCTGTGGCTTCATCCTCGCTGATTTCAAAACTATCATTGCTGTTGTCTCTGAAAACTGCAGCTGCAACAGTCGGTCCATTTCCTTCAAACAATGCCTTGGCTTTCAGAGCTGATGCCAGGGTGACATTCTTACAGGCTTTGGGGGTAGGTCTGCCATTGGATTCTAGGGGGCATTCTGGCAAGTAATGACCTGCATAAAACAATCTGCAATGGAAACAGCCTTATTGAGCCTTTAGAAGATCATGTTCTATTTGAGTAAGCTTAGTGGTGAAGGGCTGGGACACATTTGTGGCATTCATGAGCACCACCGGGGCATTTGATGTATTCGCTGTGGTGCCTGCAGTGCTCACCATGGTCACTGTGATGGCAGAGGAATTACTGGCTCATGTCCTGGTGTTCTTTGAGTTGCTGTGTGCTGCTGTCATCACTGTTAGGGCGACACCCACTATCTGCTAGCTAAGACCATGTGGGTTCTCTCTACAAGAAGGGGGCAGGATCCGCGCTCGTGATGGGGGAATTGATGGTTTTGATGTGAGGGGTTATTAATAGATGAGTTGGTTGAGAAAGGCCTTTCACACTGAAAACGTAGGTGGAATACCTAAGAGAACACAACTGGGGTCCCCTAGGCGTATATTTAAGGTTTATATACTATGTTACATATATTGTACATTGTTGTTACCGATGCACTCATACATGCGTACATATTGATGCATGCAAAATAAAATTCTCACACTATCAAAGTGTAGTGTCATTTGGCATCATGTAGCGTAATTTGACATAATAAAATAAAAATGAAATTTCATTAGGTAATGGGGTGGTTTCCTAACAATCACAATCTTCAGCCATTCCTCTCATTTGTTGTGGTTCTCAAGGTCGAGGAGATGGACTCATTGATTTCAAGCTTCAAGGTCAGTAATGCTGTTGAGAGCACCATGTGTGTTGTTTGCATCATATGAGGTTTTTAAGGTAGGCGAGAGATGGGGGACAAAATGTGCACATAGTTGTTCTTCAGGGATGTGGTAGTCCAAGTTAGCAATTCCCAGTTCGGCATTAGCCTCATGGGTAGCCCCCATCCAGGTGAGGAAAGCCTGCATGCTCTGCATTGCAATTTGTGTTGCAACTAGGTCGTCCTTCCAGTTTGCTGGGAGAAACTTCATCTTGAATTCAATAATGAACTCAACAAAGGTGAGCCCAATGAGGTGGTCATGGTGAGTGTTGACCCATGCCTGAACAGTGGAAGATTCAAAGTTGTAGATGATGCTCAGAACTTGTTTGTCTTCCAGTTTCTTCTTGTTCTGGAAGAACCGGCGACACAGGTTTTCAAAAATGCATACAATGGTGATCTTGATGTGACCCGCCGATAATACTGGTGCATGGCTACCCTTCCTACCTTTGACAATAGCTGGTACATACTGAATGTTATCCATTGATTTCACGGGGACTGGACAGGCATGGTCAAGTTTGGAGTCAGAGGAGTCAGAGGACCAGTCTGTCATTGAGGATCCGAGGGTAATAGTCGGTAGTACAGGGGTAGGAACTGAAATCAGGGCAGGGGCAGGCATAGAAGGGGGGAGGTGCATGGCTTCAGGAGAGCTGGGAGGTGATGTGAGGGGGCTAGAGTTAATCATGGTTGGGGCAATGTGTGCCCTGCTGCAGGTGGTGACAGGGATATGAGTGGATGTGGATTGAGACAAGGGGGTGTAGAAGAAGCTTTTGTTGTACAACACAGTCACTGGGGTTAATATTCATGGGGAGGTGACTATGTATGCAGCAGCTGATGATGTGGGTACCTGGCAATTTTTGTGACATAGTGTATCCAGAGATTTATCTGCCAGAGGCATGAATGGCATGACAGGAGTTAAACTGGAAGTTGTGAGGAGCGGGGGGGTAACGCAGGTGTTAATGGTGATACTGTGGGCTTTTTTTGCTGGATTTGGTCAGGTGTTACTTTACCTAACACACGCTCAACACAAAAAAAAGTGGAAGGGAATGTGTGCTCCCAACACTCAGGGACCCAAACTGTGATAAACATGGTGTCAATTCAAGGGAGATTACTCTACTAGTACAACCTGCTCATGTAATGAACTATGCATGTGACTAGTGTGTGATGAAACATGTGATCACATTGATGGAAGTCAGGTGTGTGCTCGATTGTGTTGTAAGAGAAGCAGTTCTCTTACATACAGTGGCTCAAGAAACTGTCCCAATGTTTGCTTGTTTTGTAAAGATTGATCTGGTGAGCAATGGTGACATAAGCATAATGTTGGCATAAATCAGACAAAGTACTATGACATTCTGGCTTTCAGAATATTTAACTTCTATGTGATTTGGATAAGAACCCATTGTTTAATAAGCAAAACAAAATGGTCACTCATTGGGACAGTTTTTTGAGCAGTTGTTTTTTTCTAGTCAATTACTTCAATTGATCCCATTCTGCCTTGATACCTGCCCTAATACTGTTGGGGATACTTTTTATAAGATGTTGGGAGACCTCTGGCATAATTTTACCCTACTTCACTACTACCCCTTTTTACCATTCAGGCATTGATTTTGATGATATCATAAATTTTCAGAATTGGCATATCAGGTGTTTTCATAGATATTATAAGGGGTTTAGATGATTGAATTGAACAAACTGGGATAGTACTTCAATATCATTATCTTGACAGCAACATTTTACTTGCTTGTATATATGCTTGCTGCTGTCACACTGCTAAAAATATCACCTGGTCTTCAGCATTGCCAAATTTTTAAAGTGTTCTGTGTTTTTTTCCCTAAAAACTTTGCAACTGTTGAAATTAATCCCAGTGATGCATGCTGTATACATGAGGCAATACATGCAGCATACGCATGTTACTGCACTTACTGCGCATACATGCGGTAAACACATTCCTGAGTCATGTGATGTCCTTATTATTATGTATATAAGGAGAACCTGTACCGTAGTAGGAATACAGTGTTCTTACCTCTGCTAACCCTAGCTGTAAGACTAAGTAAACCCCAGGTAGGTTGTAAGGAACGTGTTGTCTCTTCCACTGTGCAGCATATATAGTCTGCTCCAACAGGTTATGGGCCCTGCTGGGCACGTCGCGAACGCGCCTTAATTGGCTGCGAACGACGTTGACTTCATCGTCTCCAAATTATAACCTTGCGCTCTTCATGAGCTGCATTGCGCTCCCTGCGAGCTGCACATAAAACCTAGGTTGACTAGGGTTAACCACTCTGAAGGAGTGTTTTCTCCTGAGAACGTTAAACGTGTTTTATTGAGTAAAAAGACTGATTGAGCACTTTTAACAGCTGCCACCACAAAATCATGTCTTCAACTCTTGAGAAACTCGTTCAAACTTTCGACGGATCAAATTACATTCAATGGGCCAACTCAATGAAGGCATGGCTCAGGTCTCAGGGCCTCTGGCAAATAACTAGCGGGGCGGAGCAAAAACTGCCCCCAGCGCCTCCCTTGACGGCGACGAACGCTACTTTGGTAGCGGATGCTAATGCCAAGCTCCAGACCTGGAGCAACAAAAATGACCAGGCCATTGGTAGCCTAGTGCTCCGCCTGGCCCCCTCCATTCGGCAGCGTGCCAACTCAAAGGACACTGCTGAGGAGGTGTGGGATCTCATCTGCACCGATTATGGTGTGGACGGCCCCTCCCAAGTCTTCGCGGACTTTAGGTCCGCAATAGCGATCAAGATCCCGGCTGCGAACCCCGCACCGGAGATTGCTAGAATGGCAGACAAATTTGAGCGCCTTACGGCTGCTAACGTCGCCATCCCCGAGCTAGTGCAAGCAATGATTCTACTTGCTGCGATGCCGCGCGAGTACGATTCCTTGTCCGCAACAGTCCTTAACACGACCGCTACTAGCGCCTTGACATTTAAACATGTCAAGGACTCCATTGTCACTGAAGCCTCAAGGCGCACAGCAGTAGGAAAGCCCGCTGGCCAGCCTCAGGCCAACAAACTTTCTGCTGTTAAGCGCAAAGGGGGAAACCCCAAATGGCAGCCCAAAGAAGGGCAAAACAGCAACAGAGACTCATCCCGAAAGCGTGGACGACGTGGGGACAGAAATACTAAGGAGGAGAAGCCGAAGGAGAAACATACCCACCTCGCCTCCAATGCCTATACCACCATAAATGGTAATGGCACCATCATACCGCCGATGCCGCTTATACAGCGCATCGAAAGACGCGAACACACTCCCACAAGGGATCCTCGCCGCCGACCGCCTGCACAGGCATATACGGGCGCAGCCTCTACCTCTCATTCGGTTTATGCCGAATATCAGCAAGCTCGAGACACCCTCGAGCAAATGCAACTTCCGCGCAGCATGAAAAATCTGCGACCGCTGGAAGAGCACCTGACGGTGCGAGAAGGAAAGAGAAGAAGGATAGAACCAGAACCCGAGTCTAGGATCGAGGAGGTAGAAGACAATACCGTCTCCCTCGGATCTGAACCTCTGGTGTCTGATGAGGAAGTGTGGAAAGCCGTCGACAAAATGCTCGTCGATGAACCCCTTGATACAGGGGCGTATGATGACAGGTCAGTCCTTTTCCCTGCCACAAGCACTAAGATTAATATTCCTATGAATACAGCGAACTTTTCATGTGAAATTTTACCGCTATTAAATGTATCATGGAATTATTTAGATCTTAATATATGTGCTATGTGTGCAAAGGGAGATTGTAAGAAAGGTGCCGACTGGATCATGGATTCAGGCACATCAAAACACTTCACTGGTGAAATAAAAGATTTCGCTTCTTACAAGCCTTTACCAGAAAGGACTCTACCTTGGTCCAAACGGCCACTGGTACTACTCATATAGTAGGAAAAGGAGCAGTCTTCATTAAACACCAGGTAGTATGTCACGGGAAGTCAGAGACACGTGAAACACGGTTATACCCCGTCTACTACATACCCGACATTAATACTCGATTGATGTCAATGGGGGTCTTTTTACAAGACGGAAGTGATGTGTGTGGTTCCTCCGCACACATTTCATTTATCGAGCATGGAAACCCGATCATGCATTGTGTCCCTCTAAGGAGGAATGACACGATCTATTGGGCTCGGACTCATATATTGAGCACCAAAAAGGTTAATGTCGCAACCATTTATGTCGCTGACTACTTGACTTGGCATAGGCGACTTGGACACCCATCCAAAGAGGCGCTAGGGAAAATGCCTAAAAGCACCATAAAATTCCCAAGGAATTTAATTATTCCTAAAGACAAAATTATATGTCCAGGGTGTGCAGAAGGGAAAATGACCTCAAAATCTTTTCCCGAGTCAGACTCACGAACTGACAAATCCTTTGAATTAATACATTCCGACCTAAAGGAACTCCCGGTACTATTGTACCACAAACATAAATACTTCATTGTATTTCTGGATGACAAAACGTCACATATTTGGGTCCAATGTCTCAGAAAGAAATCTGACGCTGCTGCAGCGATTAGACAATTTCAAGCAATGGCTAAAACCCAATATGGCGCTACAATCAAGCGCTGGCGTGTCAATCCAGGGGGGGAGTTCAAGGATCGTGAGCTACAAAAACAGCTCAAGGACTTAGGCATCAAAATAGAGATGTCTGCACCCCACGTTCATCAACAGAACGGGCGCGCAGAGCGCACCATAAGGACAATAATGGAAAAGTCGCAAACCTTGTGATTCACCGCTTGTCTACCACAATCATGGTGGGAATTTTGCATAGAACATGCAACACATTTATACAACCGAACCCCAATAAGGTGCCTGAAATGGCTGACACCTTTTGAGGACCTGACAAAGGTCCACCCAGATCTAAACAATCTGAAGGTCTTCGGTTGCGGTGCTTATGTCTATCTACCAAAGGAAAAACGTCCAACAACATTATCTCCTCGATCAGAGTTAATGACGTACCTTGGAGTAGAAGATGGCATCAAAGCATATCGTTTCATGCGACAAAATGGCACAATATTCATTGGTGCCACGGCACTATTTGATGAAACGATGTTCCCATGCTGTCCCGGAGCTAAAACTCCTGCCAAGACAGACCTTGGTGATTTTCCACCTCCAGAACCAGAAGATGACGACCACTCATCTGGAACGGATGGCGATGACCCTATACCGCCACAAAATCTGCCCCTTCCTCCATCATTAGAAGATGATGATGATGATTTACCAAGCGAGCAAAAGGCGCATGACAATGCGACTAACGCTCCTCCTCCGCCGCCTCCAGTTAACACTGAGGACTTTCGTCCAAGACGTGAAGATCAACAGGAATGGCAGCAATTGCCCCGTCGATCAGGCAGGCAGAGGAAAATCCCAAACCGTCCCGGCAATACCTATGGAGAACAGCGACTCCCCTCTGACATAGAGAGAGACATTGCGCATGATCGATATTGGAAGAAGTCTGTGGGTCAAGATTTGGATCATAACCGAACACGACCACGACCTCAACAGCAAGAACCGGTTGCTGGACCGAGTTCGGCACCCCACGAGAGTGTGCCCGATTCCAATAATCAAGAACATGATTACCCAATGGGGGAACCGGACGAAGCAGGTTATATTAAAAAGATAACCAAGGAAGGTGGAGATGAGCTTATCTGCTGGCTGTTATCAAAAGCAGTCACACCATCAAGTGGAAAAAGCCTAGTTCCAAACCAATTTCGCGATATTGCACGCCTACCCCGGCAGCAGCAACTTGAGTGGAAACAGGCTTGTCGTGAAGAGTTAGAGGCTCTTCACAAGCAACAAGTCTATGATATCGTCGATCTTCCACATGATCGGAAAATGATCAAAAATAGATGGGTTTTCTCCATGAAATCGGACGGAAGAAAACGAGCCAGACTCGTGGCCAAAGGCTTTTCACAAGTCGAAGGCATTGACTTTGATGAGATTTTCTCACCAGTAGTCCGCTACGAGACCGTACACCTCATGTTTGCCCTTGCGTCTCTAGAAGGCATGTATATGACCGGTCTAGATGTAAAAACCGCATTTTTATATGGCAAACTTGATGAGGAGATCTATATGGATCAACCCGAGGGTTTCAGACTTGAGGGTAAAGAGCGCAAAGTAATGCGCTTACGCCGAGCATTGTATGGCCTTAAACAGGCTTCACTAGCATGGTGGAAAGAGCTAGAGGCATTTATGCGTACCATTGGGTTTGTGCGCGCCAGCTCCAATGCCAGCATCTTCATACACAAAGATCCTAAGACAGGCAGCATTGTTATTGCGCTAGTCTATGTTGACGATGGCTTGTTCATGGGCAAGAACAAGAAACTTGTGGATGAAAAGAAGAATGCTTGCCTGAAGCATTGGGAGTGCCGTAGTACTGAAAAAGTCACAGAATTCTTAGGCATGCGCGTCACCCAGACCGCTACAAAAGTCAAACTCGATCAAACAGAATATCTCGCCAAAGTGCTCGAGAGGTTCGAGATGACAAATGCCAAAGTTGCCCCCACTCTGCTCCCGACTGGCTACAAACCGTCAGAGAACACAGCGACGCCAAACGCGGCGCTTAGATCAAAATATCAGTCTGTGATCGGATCTTTATTGTATCTGATGCTCAGAACGCGACCTGATATCGCTTATGCAGTAATCAAGATGTCGCAATTCTCGGCTAATCCTAGCCAAGAACATCTAGACAAAGCAATGTACATAATGCGCTATCTGGTGGGAACCCAGAAGTACAGTATAGTCTACGATGGAGAGAAATCTGAGGGGCTGCAGGCCTTCACAGATTCTGATTGGGCAGCTGACACTGTCAAGCGCCGATCTACAACGGGTTACTTTGCTACTCTAGCGAGTGGCATTGTGTGCTGGCAGTCCCATTTACAAAAAACTGTAGCACTGTCATCCACAGAAGCCGAATATATGGCTCTCTCCGACACTTGTCGGCAGATAGTGTGGATAGAGTCCTTATTCCAGGAACTTGGATATACACTGAAGCGTGTACCAATCTGCGCTGATAATCAGGGATCCATCTTTATTGGATCAAATCCAGTTCAGGAAAGAAGGACCAAACATATAGACATTCGCTACCACTACACCCGCGAATGCATAGAAAATGACAAAGTCACAGTCGTTTTCATTCCTGGAAGTGATAACCCGGCTGACATGTTCACAAAGAACCTTGGCGCTGTCCTATTCAGGAAATTTAGAGACTCTCTCGGAATTACTTTCGAGATTCAAACTTAGCTGCTTAGAGTGCTGTACAGTTTGAGGGGGGGTGTTGAAATTAATCCCAGTGATGCATGCTGTATACATGAGGCAATACATGCAGCATATGCATGTTACTGCACTTACTGCGCATACATGCGGTAAACACATTCCTGAGTCATGTGATGTCCTTATTATTATGTATATAAGGAGAACCTGTACCGTAGTAGGAATACAGTGTTCTTACCTCTGCTAACCCTAGCTGTAAGACTAAGTAAACCCCAGGTAGGTTGTAAGGAACGTGTTGTCTCTTCCACTGTGCAGCATATATAGTCTGCTCCAACAGCAACACTGCCTAGTATATATTCCCCCCTAACCCTTTAAAAGTGTTTTCATACTGGGTCATTCTATATCACAGCTATATTATGTGGTATAATCACAGAACACATACTCATAATTTGAATGGTTTGAGTAACTCAAAGGGAGATGGTCAGAGATCTTAGAGTTGGCTGAGTACCCTTAACCAATTTATGTTTCATAGCTTGATAAATGTTTTCAGAATTTTTAGAATTTGTTTTCCTAAGTTACTGATGTACATGGCTAATATGAGAACAATGCAATAACCTTTGTAAGAAATAACAGTTTTTTAAAGAAAGTGGAGAAATATGTTGAAATATTGAAATCAAAAGTGATTGTGCAGTGTTTATAGTGACATTATAACCTTAAACAGATATTCTGGCATACAGAATGGTGGAGTAAGGATGATGGAATTCAAGTACTCTTCTAATATGTTGAATTGAATGCTATTAACCTTCCATAAAATCTATAAGAACACCTGAAATGCCAATTCTGGAAATTCATGATGTCATCAAAATGAATGCTTGAATGATAACAAAAGGGCATAGTGACATAGGGTAAAATTATGCCAGAGGTCTGGCGACAGCCAATACGCTCTTACTCTCCGCGTGTGTGGTTGAGCTCATGTCGCTTGTCTCCAGTTCTAGACCTGCAGACCACGATTTAGAGATCGGATTCCGCCCCTACCCCACGAACACTTAAATTTCTTGACTTCTCTTTCTACCTCTTTCATGACGACATCCAGTGGTTTTAGAGGCGCACGCGACAATACACTCCCGGTCTTCACTACAGCGTGCCGGCAGCGTCTTCGTCTACTGACATGTATATGGTTTCCTTAGAAAACCCGCAAAGCAGTAAACAAGGAGACTATACGCTTAACACGCACTCAAAGTGCCGTCGCCTTTCAGACTGAGATTACTTCATTAACAGCTTCGAAGTAATATACTAGAAACGCGCATTCCCTCTATACCGCCATATTAAGCAAAAAATTCCTGTCAGCATTTCTATATGAACATACCTGTTTACCATAGCGACCCTGTGGATTTCGAGTTTCTTTTCTATCGCTGGACTTTTACCCTGAACGATCTTGATCATCTCCCTCGCAAGCTTATCCTCCAAAGGCCCAGATATATTTTTGACCTGGTCCAAAATAGCCTTTACCGCAAAGCGCGCCCGCTGTTTCTCCGAAAGCGCAACAGGCTTTCCTATAACCTTCGCACCGCGTTTATGCATCATCGTGCGCACCGCAGGTGCCGCATCCAAAATAGCCCGCTGCACAATAGGCAGCGGTGAGGCACCCGTAAGAGCGTGAATATGGAGAAGCATCCGTGATGTTATTCGTGCGGCTTTGGCGCGGTGTCCATGGTGCATAATTGAGGATGTGATATACTGCAGGAGTGGATCCTCCGCTGGTGGGATGTCCATTAGTGTTGACGACGATGACGATGACGGCGCCGGGGCGGGCGGCGATGGTTTCTCAGGGGCACCCAGGATGTTGTATGCATCATTTATTGTGTCTTTGTCGTTGGGAGACTCGCTTGTGGACATCGTTCTTGCATATCGAGGCAAGTACCGCACGGCCGTTGACCTTAGAGGCGAAAGGATGCTGACAGTGGACGCAAAATACATGGTGTATGGTGTTGTTTGTCAGAGCCATGCGTAGTTCACGTGTCAACACTCGTCGCAAACTTGCCGATGTGACTTGACTTACCAACTCCACTATGAGCTTCCAGGATATCGAAGCCGGGGTCAACCTTCAGTCCCGCTCATCTTCCTCCGCGTCAAACCCACAAGATGCAGCGTTCCTTTCTCTCCAGTCTTCCCTGTCGTTACAGGTGTTCAAGATGAATGCAAACGTGCAGGGAATACTTAAACTCGTAGACCAGCTTGGTACAGCGAAGGATTCCGCGTCGTTGAGGAAATCTTTGTGCGTCTTGAAAAGTCATTTCACAATGTTGCTGTATAAACTGATCATTCGAAATAGACATGATCTCACGGAAACGACTCGCGCAATGGCCAAACGAGGTTCAGAGGATCTGAAGAAGCTGTCTGGTCTCCAGTCCACTCTGGTGCGCGTTTTTATCTCTCGTGGACGTCACACAGCGTGTTTATTATCCACCTCAGCCGCACCAGAAAACTGCGCTTCAAAAGACATCCCATGACCTTCAGCTTTCCCTAGTTGCATTTCAGCGCGCACAGCAAATCAGTGCAGAAAGACAAAGAACAGTCGTTCAAGGGGTTAAGCTAGCCGTTGAGGACGACCAGGCATTACACGGGCAGTGAGGACATTGAATTGTCCTTTGATTCTCTCATTCACCCACGTTCCGCAGGTCAGATGACCACTCCGACACCTCCACCATCCGACAAGCTCAAATCCTTCAATCCCAGCTTTCTCCGCATGAACTTGCCTACCAGGAATCACTCATCCAGGAACGTGAAGCGGAGATTCGAGAGATTGAGACTGGCATGCACGAGTTGGCGGAGATATTCAGGGATCTAGGTACGTTGGTTGGAGAACAGGGACAGATGATTGGTTAGTGCACTCCTATCCTGCTACCTGTTCACACTAATTGCCTGGTGTGTTTGACAGATGATATTGGGAATAACATATTCTCGGTGGCGAACGACACATCGGGTGCTGCGCAGGAGTTGACTACTGCACATGAGTATCAGCGTAAAGCTGGACGTCGCGCAGCGTGCCTCATGTTAATCCTTGCAGTCGTTGTGGGAATTGTTTTGCTTGCTGTAAGTCGAATTTGAACGGTTCTTGGACATCACTGACGAGTCTCTACATAGGTGTTGTCTTGATACCCTTTCTATGGACCTGGATATATTTATGCCTAATGATATTCGTATTCTTGCCCCAAACTTTCCTTTGCATTCAAAGAATAGTCAACATCTTGAGCCGACATACCTTTCAAGCTCCTTTCAAACTACTTCGATCCATCCAAGAAATAAATTACATAGAAACAGCTAGATGTCACCTGAATGGCCGGAGATCTGTAAGGCGGGGACGAAGTTAGAACCATGTACAACCTCAATTATACGTATATATTTTTCAAAGGCTGAGTCGCTGGTCAACATCCTGGGGACTTGTACGCATCAAAATTCCGAAGCAACGAAGAGTTTCAGTGCTAGGAGTACCACGGATAGGATGAAATGAACTTCGATTGTGATGAGGTATCCGCGATGTATACACATGAATGATGTGGCGCTACAGTAACAGGTAGAGATTAAATAATAAAAAAGATCAGATGTTCGAATCCTCGATGCATGTCGTGTCAATCGACATTCCCGCTTTCTTGAGCAGTACTCTTCTGTCTGTATTTCACTATCCAAGGGTGCCGTAGGACGGCAGACAGAGCTAAACGTCGCTCGGGCTCGTATTGCAGAAGCTACGGGTTCTTTAGCTTCCAAATAGAACCGAAGTAACATGGACATACCTTGAATATCAGATCCTTCACCTCCGCTGACAAAGTTGATGGAAATTTTAGATCTACCTTTGCAATCCGTCTGTAGGTGTCTGCGTATAAGCCACATCAGTTCCATGTAAATTATGTGTGCAAAAGAGTAGAATATCGACTCACTATTCACGCTGGCCCGATCTTCGAAAGGTGGGTTGCCTATAATGAATTCATACGTCAAAACACCGAGAGCCCAGTAGTCAACTTTCTCGTTGTGTTCTCTCCCCTCCACCATTTCTGGAGGTAGGTAGTCCAACGTCCCACAGAGGGTCATCCGTCTATTCCCTGGCGCATGAACACTCCACCCAAAGTCGCCAATCTTCAGCTCGCCGTTGATACCCAAGAGTAGATTCTCTGGCTTTATGTCCCGATGAATGACGTGTTTGGAATGCAGGTACATCAGCGCATCTGCCATCTGATCGATATACCGAGAACTACGCTTCTCCGAGAAACATCCGTACTTGCTGAGCTGCTTGTACAGCTCACCCTTTCCCGCAAACTCAAGCATTAGGAAGATTCGCTTGGAGTCGTGGAAGTACCCATATAGCCGGAGAATGTTTGGGTGCCGTAAGTTCTGTTGGATCTCGATCTCGCGCCGGATTTGCTTTTCGACTTTGGATTGGACGATTTCGGATTTGTAGAGGGTTTTGAGGGCGAGGATGTATTTGGGTTCGCATTTGGTGCGCACCATGTACACGCGCCCAAACTTGCCTTTCCCAAGCGGCCTGCCCATGTCGAAGCCGCTTAGGTGCCACTCTCGGGTAGGGTGTTTACTAAAGGTAGAGGAACTAAGGTTTCAATTAGAGGTGCTGAGAATAGAAGAGATATACCGGGAGACGCTAGAATCTAGGGCAAGGTCCTCTGCTGCCTCCCCAAAAACCTCCTCTCCTCGTTTCTCATTGTCAATTTCAAGTCCACCATCGTATCTTCCAATGTCTATTGGACGCTGTGGGGCATGGGGTTCAGCGTTTTTACTTGGGTATCGCAGAGAAGAAGGTTGAGTCGGTTTATTTGATACATTCGGAAATGGGTTTGGCGCAGCGAATTTAGTGAGTAGTTTTGATACGTTGGTTTGGCTTGATTGTTTTGTATGAAGAGATCTTGCTGTGGAACTCGATGACGACAAGGGTGCTGCCTTTTTGTTTGAAATTTCGAGCGCTGCTATTTGCCTTGTTACAGAACCAACAGAGGCCATGTCGGAAGTGCACTGATAGCACAATTCCTGGGTATGAATGAGAAAGTAATCAACTCAGAGAAGTTGTGAAGACAAAAGAAAAGTCGCGTCGAGTTGAAGTTCAACTTGACGAACGCGTCAGTCACGTGAGACCTGAGTAAACTCCCGAGTGGCAGTGCAATTACAATTGCAATTGCAGTGCACAATCGAGCGCCCACACTGCGCACTGATTCCACACGTCAATGACATGCCGTACGCGTTCACAAATGAGATAGACGCTCCAGATCGAAATGCTGTTAGCAACGTCTAGAACTGCTTTGTTAAGGTCCCAGGGCAAATCTGTTAACTGATACCTTAATCCTTCACACTACCCACTACACCTCTTATCATGTCTTCGGTTTCATCAAATCATAGCAGCCATGACGAGCAGGAGGTGGAAACATCTTCAAACCACTCCCTGAAACCTGAATTTGCATTCAACGAGGAGATGGACTCGTTGTGGTTTAACGCTCTCAATTTCGCTAGTACTATCAGCGAGGACCGCCAGTTAATAGAACCCCTACACCTCGCTCTTGTGTCTCTTTATCAAGATCTCAAAGATTCCTATGACCCCAGACTGATCGGCGCTCCTGTTGTTAAAACTTTGGAAAGGCCTTTGTTTTGGATCGCCATCTCACAAGCTGCCAAATCTCATTTTCCAGATTCTCTCGTCCAGCATATACAAGCTACGACCTACAAAGATGATACCGAGCTTAGCCTGCCGATATCGATTGGTCAGGCTATGTGGCTCAGAGTACAGGAACTTCCAGACCTTATACCCGTGGATTATGAAGAAATTAATGATACCAATGTCAGTTGATAGAGGTCATTATTCCCCAATCCAACAATATGGCTCATGTTACGATAATCAGATGATTTTGGAAGGTTGCACCGAACAAACTAGGACGGTTCTAGTCAAGGCAAATACAATCCGTGCCAGACACGTAAGTATATTTTGTTACCTTGTTTCCGTTGACAAAGTCCTGATATTGTGCCATCTCCGTGAGCGCGACAAATTCATTGCGCCTCATCACGTTTTGCTCGCTCTTCTGGAGAACGAACATATCAGCGCCATAATCGCAGACCATGACGTGAGCGTGGATGCAATAGCCGATGTTATCCGAAAGTTGAGGAGCAAGCCGGTGACTGACCCCGACTCAAAGCCGCGATTCGAACTCTTGAATGAGTTGGTTGCTTCGTTACTTACGACGTGCTGCTCTGAATCTCTATCTAGATTCGCGACAGATGTGACGAAATTAGCTGAAGAAGGAGTCATTGGTCCCGTTATTGGCAGGGTATGTCACCATTATATCAATATATCCAAAGCTGTAATCTTGACGGGACTTCAAAGACTCGCGAAATTCGGCGGCTCATTGCAATCCTCTCTAGACTGTGGGTGTTTAATATTTCCTATTTTTGATTTCTACCCAAATTAATGCAATAAAATCACATCAAGGTCGAAGAATAATGCCGTGCTTCTTGGTATGTATTGGGAAGGTTTTAGCCCTCAATCTGACTATCATATCATTCCCAGGTGATCCAGGAGTTGGTAAAACTGCTATCGCTGAGGGTCTTGCCCTGAGAATCGTTCAAGGCGAGGTCCCTGAATCTGTCTGCACTCGAGTGTTCAGTTTGGACTTGGGAGCAATTCTGGCGACTACAGCTTGCAAATCATCATATGAAATTGTTAGTTCATTCATAAGACATAGATGTCTATCCTAACAACTTAACTCCATCTGAATCTTTCATTTGTAGGTGCTCGAAGCCATTTTGCAAGGTGTGTATAGGTGTTATGATGCTCGACCAACTATTCGGGTCATGTTGGTTGATGGCTTTTCATATAGAAATTGCTGACCACGAAGAACGGGGGATCAATGTCATTTTATTCATGGATGACTTAAGCCAAATTACACTCGGAGGATATAGAGACTCAGGGGTTGGCATGTAAGTTTATTATGTCTCTCTGTCGATGCTGATCTAAAATAAATCAAACAGTGATGCCGCGACACTCATGAAGCCCTACCTTGGCAAGGGAAAACTGCGTTGTGTTGGGTGTTCAACATTCGAGGACTACGGGTCTTCCGTTGAAAAAGATGGAGCTCTTGCACGGAACTTCTCACCTGTAAACCCCTCTCCTTTAAATTTCTATCGCTAGACTGACTTCCTTTCCACCACTCTCTGGTTCATTCCGAAAGGTCTTCGTTTGTGAGCCAACAGTTACAGAGACAATGGAAGTGCTGCGAGGGTTGAAAGACGTCTTGCAAAACTACCATGGTGTTCAAATCTTGGATGAGTCGTTCGTAGCAGCTGCATCCATTGCAGCTCAGTTCTTTACTCACAAACGGTTCGTTACACGCCATCATTGGAATTCTGTTTCTTTCCCTCGCTCTTTTGTTTCTTGAGATCCAGTTCATTCCCCTGTCTCATTCTTTTTTGCTTGATAGACTTCCCGATGCTGCCATTGATTTGGTTGATGAGGCATGTGTCATCGTCAAAATCGGAAAAAGTGAAAACTGGGAACAATTGGGAGTGTTGAAGAGGCGAAAGGTTGCTATCGAGATAGATATCCGTTCTTTGGAGGTAAGTCATACCAGCATTTTACAAACAAGAACCCATTTTCTGATTCGCTATCTCTTACACTCATAATTCCTCATTTCACTTCATCAAATGTGATTTGTGTCTGTAGCGATCTGTAGATGAGAATAACGATGAGGAGTTAGAGGGGGCTCGTTCTCGATTGTGGCAAATCGAGCAACAGATTAGTCGTCTTACATCGTCGAACCTTGCGAACCGAATTGGCCGCACAAAGGTCGAAGACCTGGACAAGAAGATCGAGGAGTTGGAACAGGAGATGGCCAAGTATGGCCAAGCAGGGTAAGCCTCATAGGATCCTCCTTCACAAAGAAACGATAACTTGTTGCTTACCATACTTTTTTAATGGGAAGTGAACGGGAAGAGAGGGCGAAATGCCTGACAAAGGTTTTTGAATTGAGAGCCAAGAGACAGGAAGAAGAAAAACAAGCTCTCGAGTCGCGTAGGGATAGCCTTCCTGATGATGAATCCCTACCTGCCGCCGAGATTTCGCGAGATAAAACGCAACCTGTCTCCAAGCAAACCGTGATACAAGCTGCTTCTTGGCGTACGTTTATCCCTTCGGCTGGACCTCACAAGTTACCGAAAAGGATCGGCGTGTCTGAAAGTCTGTCGAATGTAGTGCGTGCACATTGCTTCCTTTTATTTTTGACCATTTGTTAATAAAACGTTGTTAGGTTGTGGGTCAGACAGAAGCTGTCGAGGAAGTTTCAGCAGCTCTTCGATGTGTGATGAGTGGATTGACGGACCCAGCTCGACCAGTTGCTTCCTTCTTATTTGGTGGTCGTAGTGGGTCAGGTAAAGCCTTGCTAGCCATGAAAGTGAGTTTGTGGCAGTATATAGCGCTCCATGACATGCCCTTGTTTAGGATATGTTGATTGTCTTTGCCCTCCCTCAAGCCCATACATATAGATTCTGACATTTCCTGCTAGACTGCTGGCTTTTTACCTGAATCGTCTGGAAAACCTGTTCGTATCAACGGCAACGACTATGCAGAACCGCATTCTATTTCTCGGCTGGTGAGTTCCAGCGATAGCGTCAAACTGGTTTGAAATGCTAACTTGGTTCTGGCTCTTCTTATAAGATCGGTACCCCGGCGTGCACCGGTTTTGACCAAGGGGGCGAGCTTACTGAATGCGTCAGACGCAGGCCTTTCTCGGTCGTATATATCCGCGAGTGAGCCTGCTTTTTTTTCATGTCATTCATGTGAAATATTAATTTTCCTTGTTAAGCATCGAGAAAGGTTGTTCGGATTTCAGACTTCACATTCAAACTATCCTCGATGAAGGTCTTCTTAGAGATGGGGCAGGGAAAGTAGTAGACTTCAGGTAAGTGCTTAAAGTCTAGTTCAAAAAATTGTCAATTTCTTACGGATTACGTCCTCACTGATGTTCAACACATTCCTTTTGTCACAGAAATTGTATCATCATCATTACTACAAGTGTTGGCCAGGACACCTTGAGATATTCACTCCTGGAGGAAGACGAGCGGAAACATTTTGTAAAAGAAATTCAGAAATGGTTTCCCGAGGAGTTCCTTGCCCGACTCGATCGACTTGTTGTCTTTGTATGTTTTCTTTCCTTTTCCACGATATCCATACTGCATCGTGGGATCGCTTTCGAAAAGACTCATCGACGTCCCAAATAGAACCCGATGTCAAAGGACAAAATGTCCATAGTTATCGACACTCGCATGGAGGAAACGAGGAAGCAACTGTCCCAGGTCAAGCTTCACCTAGAGATAGAGGACAGTGCGAAGGAGGATCTGGCGAAACGCGGATGGTCTCCCACCTTGGGTGTTCGACCCCTCGAGAGAATAATCCGTTCGGAAATTCTGCAACCGCTTGCAACTCTTCTCCTCGAGGACCGTATTGGCGGAGACTGGACAGTGGTGGTTAGTAGCCACAAGCAAAGACTCTACATTAAACCCGTTAAACTGCCCCGGGACCAAGTGAGGACAAATGTGGTTCGCAAGACCTCGCGTGCATCAACTCCGTCTTCGACGGATGTCATTCATGGCTTCGGCGAGGCTGGTGTTGGGGAGAGTACTAGTCCAGGCAGCCCTCCCAGCGCTGAGAGAGAGGATTATCGCACTACAAGTTTTGGATCTATTCCAGGGCCTCCGAAACTTCAACTCCTTCCTCAACGATTATTTTTCTGAGCGATAGTAGTATTTGTTTCTCTGTTCGTGATTGTCGATCTGAAGAACTAGAATATGATTACTCTAGTGTGACAGCTACTGATAAGTAGAACTAGGACCCTGTATCTTATCTCCCTGCCACGTCATCTTGATTGCATGGCTTACCCCAGTCTCCTACCCAGCCGCAATTCCGGGGTAGGGAAAAAGTGGTACTCGATGTGGAGGCTTGACCCCCCCCCCTACCCCAAAAAAGCAAATTTTATTGGAACTAAGAAAAGCCATCATTTTTCATCAGAGAGCGATGGTAAGCAGGACATACAATGTTAGAATTTCTTGAGCCACTATCAACAGGTATCCCACAAATACAAGCCATGACTTCCATCATATCCCTTGTTTGCCATGTCCGCCCTCACCGTGTCAGTTCTGCATCAATTGTGAACTTGGTTTGATTTACAGTGAGTAATTGAGAAACCTCTGTTGTGTCTAGAGTTAACAGAAAGTGAGCTCAGTTATTACCAAGGTATATGGATGGAAACTCAGACCGTGAGCTGAAATAATTGAAAGCCTTCAGAAGCCTACTTTTGTCTTTGTCATTGAAACACTGGCACCAATGTAAATGTTGCGTTTTGATACCAGCACGTCGGAGTGAGCCAAAAAAAAATCATTTTTATTGCCTTCAGAAGATGCAAGACGTTCGAAGTTGAAGCTATGTCAACGAAGTCACTATGCCATCCCGATGTGCTGCATTTTGGGCTAAAAATAGGAAAAAAATTATTTTAAGCCCTTCGGGCTATGACCCTTGATCAGCACAACGATCGGTAAGCCTCTCAATCAATGTTACGCCAGGCTGTTCGGACTTAACACTCGTCAGGCCTAGGGACCCCAATGGGCATATATTCCTTGATCGCCCAACACCACTAAATCGACATCTCGTCTTGAAAAGTTTCTGGAAATGATGTAATAGCACGATCTGTAAGAGCACAAGCAAAACCTAGAGGAAGATATGGATACAGAGGATGACAAGTTAATCACCTGGAACACCGAGAACATTGTGAGAACAAGACCAATGATTTGCGCATGTGATGGTCACGCGAGTCACGGTCATATTCTTTCTTCTTCACCTTTTGGTAGCTGTCGACTCGTTTCGTTCTTTACTAACTTCACTTTCTTTTCAATACACTTTCATTATATATGTATCCCCCACTTGCTGGCAAACCACCTTTTGCAACAGATGAACCTGATTCTTTTTATGAATCGTCCCCAGTCCCACAGCCAAGGGTCCGCAAACAGCCTCCTCATCTTAACAAGAGATCTTCCGCCTACGATGTGTAAGTCTCTTTCTTGTTTCCAAAATTCTATTTAAAATCTCGGTTCCGTAGCTATGATAACTATTTGGGCGATAACGCCACAAATCGTCAATCAGGTGTCGGAGCCCTGGGCATGGGACTCTTGAATATGAACGATGATGACGATGATGTAGACGACGATACGCAGTCCAAACCTCAACCCCAATCACCTACAACCCCGCCATCATCGAAGCATGCGGCACTCGCGGCGGCCACTTCTGCTGCTAAAAGCCCACGCTCCCCGCCCCCACAGTATATCGCTCAACCACGACCAGGTTATGTTGCTCCCATAGCCGCACTTAACCTAGCGCGTCCAGAGGCCGCTGCTTTTCCTCCGCGAAACCTGCCTCCAGCCGCAGGCGAGGACCCCTTCGAACTCAAGAACCCTTTCGAAGGCCCGCTCTCATCTCCCCGCACTCCTTACCAGCCTATGCCCTCTCCTTCTCCCTCCATGACTGAACCGCTCCCGCTCCAGCCTCCCATCACTCCCATCACACCCGTCTTCGCGCGTCCCGCCCAGCCTTCTATCACGTTCTCTGATTCTGCCGTACCACGTCCTCGCAAGCCTATCATGCGTAGCGATACCGAAGGTACTTTGTTACCGAATCGTGGGGAAAAGGGCGACGACTTCTGGAGGCGTTTCAGCATGGTTGCCAAAGTCGAGAACCACGACGGAGGACAGAAACAGAGGTCGGTTTACTCTCTCTCTCTCATTATTGCCCGTTCTGACATTTCCCATTTCCGTCCTTAGTTCCTGGTTAAGGAAGACACAAGACGGCTCTACCAGGCTCTCTCGCTGGGTCTGGGTCGTTGGCGTCTTCTTCCTTATCGTACGTCCCGCTCCTTCTCTCTTCTTGGCACTCATCAGTTCATCCACCTACAGTGCATTGGCGGTGGCATCGGCCTCGGGTGGTACTTCTCGCACAACTCGCCATCCCATCAGCAGCCCACAGCAATTGGGGGCTCGGCGAACGAAATCCCTGGTACCTCCCAAACTACACCCTCCGCCACCGGTCCAGGCGGGTCGTCCGTTCTGCATGTCCAACCCACGTTTACTGTTGCTCGCCGTGCATCGGAGCCGAGTGGTATACCGGCTTCACACCATTTGGTCGGTGCTGTGCGTAAGCATAAGAAGCGTATGCAATTGCATTAGGCTTCTTCATCCTTGGTGTATAATACACATTGTCCCCTCATCGCATTCCACTGTGCGATAAACCCGATCACGTCATATCCTGTCTTTATCCAGGTAAACATTGATCACCATCTCCCTCCCTACATGGTGACCACACCCAACCCATTTATACTTATCCTTCAGTATTTATTCCGCATTCACTCTTTTCCCTGCTCTTCGATTTTTAACTTCAATAGATACCCTTTCATCAATCCCGCTCCCGTCTTTGACAACTTGCACGTCTTAGCCTTTCCATATCTGGCTCTTCTGTTGCGATTCTGACCATTGGGATTCAACTTATTGTTATATACTGGTTAGATGGTGTACCAAATGAATATATATCTTTTCACAGGTTCCGCGGTGTATCGCGATTACCTGAACTTGGCTTGCATAAGCGGAATAAACAACACACTATTGATCACAGCGTCGACGCGTAATAGGTATGCTTTCCTCATGCAATTATGCGAAACCTTACATTAATCGTATATCAAATATTCTGTCAAAAATTTTACTGTGGCCGCTCCCAATTTTGGTGATTTGCTGATGCAGATGCGACTTCACGGTGTACCTTGTCTCAATAGTGACTGAGGGCTCGAAAAAAAAAAGAAACCCAATGCAAAAGTCAACTGAAGGGACTGCCAGTGTAAGCATGTGGCTAATGGCGATAAGCGCTCTGCAATAGCTATTCAACCTGCTTGCGAATTCCTGCTTGTTTCGCCGCTCGCGAAGTTTCGTTCTATGGTTATTCAGGTGTCAGATGCTGATGAAGAACATAACCCCATGGCATCAGAAGTGCGAAACTTGGGTGCTGCTGAGGACTAAGAAGGTCGAAATGGAATCACTCAAAGACCATTCAGAAGCTAGAGCAAGAGGTAGTAGCACCCGCTGGTCCATCAGCGATGCCGTATGAACAGCATCACATGGATTCGCAATCAAGGTCGATTTCCTCGGATGCTACAGTGAGGATAGCGGGTGTTCTTCTATCCAGTTTCTTTTCTTCTGGGGTGGCATTGATGTTCTATGAACAGAGGACTGACCTTCATTCAAACCAGAGAAAGTCTCGTCGAGAGTAGGGCACTGCAAAATAATATTTTGCTGTGCGGAATGGTCATGGTTCGTGGGTGGCGGTGCGGATGATATATATCCAAAGAACCAGAGGTCGTCCCAGCTCCATCTCAGTCGCTTACGCACCCTTTGGCTTGTCTGTGTTCTGCAATCGCCTTACACCAATCGCCTCTCCGCCTGTTCGCCTCTCTGCATGTCCCTGTCACTCTTACCACACAAGCCCGCATCCACCGTCTCTTGTAGGGTGAACTATGAGGAAGGTGCATGTCAGCTGAATTACTCCGCCAAATATCCTGGTCCGCAACAGTGCGAATACTATCGAGGCAACAGACTTCTATGAACCGACAGCCAGCCGACACTCGCCGAGATGAGAGAAGACCAGTTACTGAATGGAATACCTATCGCAATCACGGATGAATAAGATGTCCTGCTGCAGCATGTTATTGCGTTATCCCCGAGTGGCTATGCGAGCAGCGGGAGGTGCTACAACTACAGTTTCGAGAACGTTGTCGTAAGGACTGGGTGTGTGGTGTCTGTCCATGTAGCAGTCGCTGCAATCACTATTTGTGGTCATGGAAGAAAAGGAAACCTGAGTCGGAGGCAGAGCACCGCCAATGTCAACAATGACCCTTGTCTTGTTTGGGGAAAAGTCAAGGAATTTGAGTCTTTGGGGAGTACGATTGTGAGCGAAAACTAGCGGCAGCAACCCCGCAGGCGCAGGTTTTGTGTCATGATCTGCAGACGTTCTAGAGCTGTAAAATAACATATCAGTTGGATTGCACACATGAATAGTGAGTGAAAACACTTTTTAACCCGGAAGCATGAAACACACTGGAAAACATGATATGCAGTCAACCGATACCTCCTGCGTGCCTCCTTGTGGATGCCAAAACATGCAAAGATGACAAAACCATTGAAAACAAAACCCCAGCGGCGGATTTCTGGTGAATATTTTGCGACCTGGACCGACCGCCAGACGCTAGCCGGTACCAGAACTGGAGAGAAATCTGAATGTATCACCTTCAAACCTGGCCAGGAATTGGCAGTGATCCAGTTGTTGACGAGCATGTAGAGGGCCACAGGGACTACGCATATGCTACTAAGAGTAGCAATAATTAAGACGCGAACGTATTGGCTCATGTCAATGGTATTGTTACTAGACAGAAGTTCACTGAGCCCCGAGTACTTTTGGTAAATGGTATAGATGGTCAGTGCTGGTGAAATGGAATCAGTCAACGACTCGGAATTCTGGAGCAGAATTGACGGAACAAACTCGAGTACGCGGCACATGCGAGGGAAACCACGACCTGGGATCCAGATCCGATGACCATGCTGATGGGATCATCGTCGATGGCTATCGAGCAACCAATGTCCTCGAAAATGATGAACCGCTTGCGTTGCGGGATATACACTGTGACGGTCATTTTTAATAAAGTTTTTCGGTGATACATACTATGAGCATAAAGCGTACTGAGAATGACGAATATCAAAGGAATACCGAGTCCTAAGGCTAAGTCGAGCATTATTGCACGGTGTTTCTAGTTAAAGACGCATAAGGTGTTGAAAGACAGATCATCAGATGCGAAGAATACCTGGGTTGTAGTTAAGGGCATGTGCCCGATGGTTATAAGATAAACACGGCGCGTGGTACACAGAACGGCTACTGGTATTGCGATAATGCTGGAAAGATAAATACGAGAAGCTGGATCTTTATGCATAAATTGGACCGGGTGGCAAAGGAAATGGACAACTCACATATATCACACCAGACTGGTGCTGGGTTATTTACATTATCATTCCAGATGACGGAGTTGATAAAGTAATTCAGACAGGCCAGCGCTGTCCAAGCCATGTTGAGACATATTCCTATATTCCAGGCTGATTATGACAGAACTTGAGCTCATACGACACCCTGCCATAAAATAAAATAATCACCTTGCATGTGTCGTCGAAGGGGGATACAGCAAAACACAAAGGTTATGAAGGAAAAAACTGAGAATATCCTGTTGGAAGTGGTCATACTAGGCGTATATAGCGCTCAGAGAGATGTTATACGAAGGGGTGACTTTTCAATCTCACCTTTCTCATCAAGGTATTTAACATGGCTCCACGTCTTCATGTTGTGCTTTTAAGCAGATCTACCACTTTAACTGCATGCGAAGCTGGTGGAGTGACACTGACAATGACCCAACTTTAGATCAGACACATGTCCTAGATTATGATGGAGTGCATGCTAGGCTGCTAGGGAACTGACTGTTTCAATAGAAATGACCGGATTCAATTGTCCAGATTCCACGGACAGGAGTGTATCAAATTTTAAAGTTTAATTGTACTGGCAGTGGTTGGAGAGGTTGTAACATATACTTAGGTAAGGGCGCTTGTGTGTATATGTTATATGTGGTGCAAACGGCCTCGGCTCGATGCTGATTGGCTAGTACTTAATTAAGGCGCACTCCCACTGCGTCTCGCGCAGGATTCGAGCTGCAAGAATGCGTTCTTTGGCTGGCTCACTGTCTTTATCTACTCATCTCCGAGTCGTCGGTACACATGTACAGTCAGGGGTGATACCAACCTCACCGTTCAATAGGCCTACTAGGTAGATTGCCGGCCTACTGCCACCTATGATCAACGGTCCCCATGAAACAGCCAACCGCACGTCAGAATATGAAGTAGTTTGCCAGCGGTTTCGTTCCACGTTTACATAAATTTGCTAGCCTCAAATTGTTTCCTTTAATTAAAAGGCAGTGTGTCTGTATACTAATCAATGCTGTGTTTTAGCAGCTGCAGCCTATGTTGATCATCACAAACTTTATTGCAGCTATTTGCAGAACGATAGGAGGACCCCTGAAAGTTCACCCAAATGCCTAATCTGGTTTCGCGCAATTTTTATCCGGACAGGTTTGGGCGGTTTTTATCCGGAAATCGCCTCAAGCGTCCAAACTGCCCGGTTTTTATCCGCACCAGACCTCAGGCATCTGCTAAAATCGCTTTTTCCCCCTCCGCTGCGCGGCAAACGATGCCTTAGCACTAGATATCATCAGACTGACGTGGTACACAGTACAGGTACTGCAGAAAATGCATATAAGTAAGATACTCAGTCCTCGAGCTCCTCTTCCTCATCAAGATGTTGAGCCTTCTTTGGACGTCCAGCCGAGTTTCGGACGTTTGACGCACTGGCAATGGATTATTTTTATTTAGATTGACTTCCTATCCTTAGTACACGATAAGTTGCCTATAGAATTAATGGTTGTTGTAGACTAGTGGTTATGTTAATGTTTGTTCATCATGATTATATTTAGTAGGTGTTGGGTTCGATCCTCTGTGTAATCGATTTTTATCCGCACTCAGACTAGGCCTATGGCCGTTAGGTCCATTTTTATCCGCACGACTGCCTCAGGGATTTGCCAAAAATTTCCCAGTTCTTATCCGGATTGACTTAGGCATTTTGGGATTTTTGGCCGGTTTTTATCCGCACTCGCCTCAGGCATTTGGGTGAACTTTCAGGGGTCCTACGATAGGCCTTTTGCAAAACGCTTGTTTATACGCCGTATTTGGTCCCATCAATGATGCTAGCCAAATGCCGATGTGCCGATAAACATTGACCAGCCTTGCTCGCTACCGGCACCACCCATGGCACATCAATCGATGGAACAAACAAAAAGACATAAACAAGCCGTTTTCGAAAGGGCCTACTATCACTTACCGAGTGTTTCACCACGATTTACTGATTACTAAATTACACCACATCGACTACAAAATTATACTGATGGCATATATGGTTCAAAAGATAGGCTTCATTACTTCCAGAAAATCTAATTATCTCAATGAAAGGTGAGGATGAAGCAACGACGAGCCCCATGTCAAAAAGTACCTAGTCTTTCAACACCATGTCACACAAAAGTAATGCCTTTCATGGCAGAATTCTGTGATCCAACGTTGGCATCTGACAAGCTGAAGTATAATGTTCTCGTAAAAACATTTGTTGATCGAGTTAAATTCTGTCCATGAAATGTCATGGTGAGCCAGAAAACCACAAACTGCTCTATGATCATGGTGAAACTACTCTCAGTCTATGGGAAATAATATTATTGCTTCGAGAGAAAAAATGGGAAGGATTGGTTCACTCCTCGTATCTCAATGTCAGAAATATGTGATTCACCCCTCATAATGTAGCTTTTACCAACCTCAACCTCAACCGAAAATCAGGGAAAAATAAGAGGAATGTTTTTAATACTTATAACCTCTCAGATCGTCAATTTGAAGATGGTTGAAGATGTTTTGGGGCTTAGAAAGTGTTATCAGTGTGGTGGTGAAACACTAGTACCCGTGGTAAAACACTCGGTAAGTGATAGTATATTGATCATCACAAACTTTATTGACAACTTCGAACTCTAAAACCGATTGGCAGTGGATTGGCATCGGATTATGTCGACGTCACTGTTCTGACACGATTCAATGCAGTGGCATTTCAGGCGACGTGCACCAGTGCCGACGTTGTGATGTATATACAGATCTCTCGAAGGTCAATTCGGATAGATTAGTAAAGGTGGGCGATTTGGCATTTTTGCACATAGGGTGCTATAGTGCAACTTGCTCCTAGTCTCCGAATAACTTAGTATCTCTTTCCAAAAATACTTTATCAGAGTCTCTGCCGGGGATGCTTAGCGCTCAGTGCCTGACGCAAAACAACATGCGACAGGAGAAACCGTATGCGGCTTTCGACATGGTCAGGAATCAGCGTTGCTGAAAGGACAATAGGAGCAGTGTCCTGAAAAATAAATAATTGTACTCCCGTGTGACTAAGTGTGAGAGACGAACTCGAAGCGCCCTGCTCGTTCAAACAGATACCATCAAAGCACAGGCCCGGCGCCTAACATGTATTTAAATAAACATCATGCACGAAAGAAGAAGCCTGTGGTCAACCTTTCTGCCCTCGTCCATTCTACGATAAACGTGACATGTCATCTCTCGAAACCGACGATACAGTGGTAGACTGGCAGGCTGAGGATACGGCAATAGACTGGCATGCTGAGGATACGACGATAGACTGGCATGTTTGGGATACGGCGATAGACCCGCAGGCTGAGGATACGGCGACAGACCGGGAGGCTGAGGATACGTCGGTAGGGGAGGAGAGTCAGGAGACGCCTTCAATGACAGCGTGGGAGCATCGTTTTTTGAATATGAGGTCTCGGAGAGAAGAGCGCAGGGAAGCACGAAGACAAGCACGAAGGGAAGAACGGGAAGAATTACGAAGGCAAACAATTGGTGCATAACTCCTTCCGCCGTGGTAAATATTGTCATTCATCTACCGCCATACGTCTAGAAGACAATTTCCCCCTTGTTCGATATGTGCCAGCTCCAAAATATCCGGTCGCGTTTAATCAAGCTCCATCATCTGATTGGTTGGCTGAGTACACAAATTCCCCTACTAACTCACTGGCGAAGACCTCCCCTAACCATAGTATGGTGATAGATGGGCGCATTCAGATCTGCCCTCCGTTTGCATTGAGAAATACAACGCTTCTTGCGACATTTGCTTGAGGAAGTTTCAAGAACCTTCGCGCAGGTCACCTAGCAGTGCTTCACAGCTTCGAACGGCTGCCGACACGAGCAGGTCCAAACCACTCAGACAGTTGCCTTGCCGCCATGTCCTGCATGTTTGTTATTTCTTTTACATTGATGTAATCATTACTTACAATTTCGAATTTCATCCTCCAGCATTCCTGTATTAACAAGCTTCTGGTCGAGTCGAATAGATGTCCAGCATGTCGCGCACGTATTTGTAGTCCCATCTACATATGGTTTTATTAGATGGCGCTCTCAGGTGAGTCATAGGGTGACTTCCACGTAGTGTGATGTTCTAGGAGTTATGCACAGATGGCGGAGGGTCTTGGCTACGTCAAGACGTTGGGGACTCGGTAGATGGATCACCATTGTGAGAATAGGTCATTGTTGGTCACACGACATAGAATGCCGGAAGCAATGCGTGTATCTCATAATATTGTAGTGATTTCTGTAGTCGTTGGAATAGAGTGGAAGTACTGATGCCGGTAAAACTACTGGAGGGAAGGGTGGCCGAGATCCACTCTTGCCGATCGGACGACGCTTCGTGCACGGGCTCTCACAGAAGATCTAGGTTGTCCGAAGTGCGATGAACAAGTTTCCTACAACGCGGATTTGAACTGGGCTTTTCTTATTGGGCTGCATCCCCTGGGAGAGCCTTGCCTCGTGTATAATGTACAGCTGCTGCACACGTCGTGAGTAGATTATAACGGTATCGCTTGATAAAAAACGTCCAACGATGCGACCACTGGGGTCCTTGAATGTCGTGGTCTTGTCCGAAATACATTGCGTGCGAAAGGAATCACGTTTTGAAATCTGGACGCGAGTCACGCGACGAGTCGCGTCCATACTCTTGCTCACATCCAGAGCCATTCATAACAGTCATGGTTAAGCGGCGCACAGAATCTGACAGCGCAGAAGAAAGTCCGACCACTAGGGCAAAACGCGCTAGAACTGTCGATAGTGATGACGACGAAAACTTCGAAATACCTTCTAACTTGCAAAACAAGGGCAAAGGCAAAGCGCACAATGTTACTTTTGACGAAGGAGGAGAAGACGATGCTACTGCTGAGGCTGAAGCCGAGGAAAACCGCTTCGAACAGGAACATAGAGAAACAATCCTCGCTGGTTTGGAGGAGAAGCGCAAGGTTCACGGTGTACGTGTCGTCTGTGAAGTGTTGTTCTGGATATTCAATCTCATGTCTATATGCGCGTACAGGGCATTGCAGACCACGGTATAATCGAGTCCATCGAGATGCATCAGTTCATGTGTCACAAATTCCTCACGTTCACATTTGGTCCACAGATCAACTTTATCATTGGTGTGTAGATCCTATTACCCTCGGCATTATGCATAGTCTCATGTACCTTGTAGGTCATAACGGAAGTACGTATATCATCGTCACTAGGGACGAGTTGAAATCCATATACTACAACAGGTGGCAAAAGTGCTGTCCTTTCAGCCATCACAGTAGCACTAGGTGGCAAGGCCACGTCCACAGGCCGTGGCAGTGGCCTGAAGTCCTTCATTCGCGAAGGCCAGAGGTTCGTTGCTACCCAAAGTTGACCCGACCTTAGGCTGACAAGAAGAGCAACATCACAGCGCAGCAGAAGTGACCATCTCACTCAAGAACCAAGGTGAAGAGGCGTACAAACCGAAAGAGTACGGTAAATCGATTGTCATTACTCGTAAGTTCACCAGGGAGGGGTCATCCACGTGGAAGATCCAGAGCAAGGATGGGCGTACCATCAGTACCAAGAGGGACGAGCTGTCTGCTATCTGTGACCACATGAATATCCAGGTGGACAATCCTATGAACGTCCTTACGCAGGGTGAGTCTTCTTCATGCCAAATTGAGCCCGTACTGATAGCGTGGGGCATAGATGCCGCTAGACAGTTCTTGAGTGCTTCACATCCCAATGATAAGTACAAGGTAGGTTCACAATGTTTGCTTCCTTCTTGGTCTGGGGACTTATAAATCCCATAGTTCTTTCTTCGTGGAACCCAGCTCTCTCAGCTTTCCGATGAATATAATACATGCCTCGATAACATTAAAACGACCTTCCAAACCCTCGCGCAAAAGAAGGAAGTTCTACCTGACTTGCGCACTGCGTTTCGTGATGCCACCCTTCGCTTTGAGGAGGCTGCCAAAGCTAGAGAACAGAAAAAGAAAGCTGATGAACTGAAGAAAGAGCTCGCGTGGGCGCATGTCAAAGCGAAGGAAGATGAGATGACGGCCAAGATCGGTGAGGTTGCTAAGATGAGCAGACGCTTGCCGAAGATCCAGCAGAGTGTCGATGATGCTACGGTGGGCTCTCTCTTTCCTGCATGCTATGTGTCTGATCTTCATTGTCGTAATGGAAAGGCTAAAGTCAACGAAGAGACTGAAAATGTTACACGACTCCAAGCCGAGCTGGATGCGTTGGGTGATATTGATGATCTCAAAGCACAAAAGGATGCACTGCAAGCTGAGAGTCGACGCAACAAGTCCCAGCTGAGCGATTACATCGTGTGTATCTTTACCTTCGTATCTACCTCCTATAATGCCCATCTCTTCCTAGGCCGATATGAAACGCATGGACACCAGTCTCAACGCAACTAACACCCAAATCGAGCATTTGAACGCCCAGATCGCGGTGGAGAATGCTCGGATGGCAGCGCACAGCCAAGCCAAGTTTGAAGAGACTCAACGCAAGCTTGAAGAAGCCCGTGAAGCCCTCCGTGACGCGGAGTCTGCTCTTGAGAGCATCCGAAATCAGAAGCAACAGCAACAGACTCAAAACGAAGCGCTAAAGTCTGAAGGCGTTGCTATGGAACAAGAGATGAAGCAGTTGCAAAACAACATCCAGCAGTGCGAGGGGATGATCGAGAGATCCAAGCAGGCAGAGAAGAATAGTCTCATTCCATATGGAAGGAACATCAAGGAGGTCTTGGAGAAAATTAGGACGATGAAGTGGGCAGGAGATGCACCCCTTGGTCCGTTGGGCGTTTATGTCAAGGCCAAGGAGCCAAAGATATGGGGAGATCTCTTGAGGAGCCAGCTTGGCGGTTTTCTGACAGCTTTTGCACTGACCGATGCGAGAGACCGGCCAGTGCTCAAGTCGTTGCTTCAACAGAGCGGAAAGTGAGCTGTCTCTGTCCGCATTCATTGTCCCATCTCAAAATGCTTTGATCCCAGTGAACATAATCTCATCATCATCTACGAGAAGGATATGTTCGACTACAGCAGCGGTGAACCACCCGAGAATATGCTCACTGTTCTTCGCGCTCTTGAGGTTCGTCCCATGTTGAAATCTTTCTGTGACACTGAATTTTCTTCACTCCAGATCTCTGACCCTTATGTCCTGCGAATTTTGATCAATCAAGCCAGGATTGAACGCCAACTTCTTGCGACCTTGCGTGTTGAGGGTGAGCGAAACTTGAAGAGTCTGCGTAGTGGCGGAAGTGCTTGGACGGCAGATGGCTTCCAGGTTAGGGTATTCCCGTAGGTGTTCATCAGCTATTTTCGATGAAGCTGCGATTTGATGCTATGTCTCAGTGAGGGCGGTTCTTCATCAGTACCGCTCAATATGAGGAAAGGCAATGACGCCATGAGTCTGTTATTGACAGGAAGAGATGCTGCATCTGAGATCGGGTAAATATACGCTTACAACGATTGTTCAAAATTGTTTGTTCACATACTTGTACGTTCAGTTACTACCAAGAGGAAATCAAGAACCACGAAACGGCGTACAATGTTTTGCTTGAGAAGACTAAATCCTTGAAGGCGCGATATATTGATGGTCGACGAGCATTTGAAGGCTCAAACGTCTGTCACTCCTTCATCGCCTAATGCAGCACGCTCATTTATTTCGTCTTCCAGTCGCAAGAAGGTCGTGCGAACGATACGTTCAGAAGAGCTAAACATGCTTTATCAACATTGCAGCAAGAGGCAAACGAAGACCTTCCCATGGGCGTTGCTGGCTTCCAGGCCGCCAAAGAGGCAAGTGTCGTTGTTATCTGACGTTTAATATCAACCGACGACATCGTGGAATGTACAGGAAGCAGAGGCTGAAAAGGCCTCCATCCTTGAGCAGTTCGAGGACGCGGCTAAACAAAAAGCCGAAGTTGATGGAAAACAGAGGGCGTTGCTTACAAGGATGAATGTTATCAAGAATCAGATTGATGGGCATGAAGACCATATGAGAGCTATTGGTGTGAGTACCATTAGTTCTATCATTGAACCACTGGTGCTTATTCCCCTTAGGCGAAAGTTGAGGACGCGGCAGAAAAACGCATGAAAGCACAGAATGACAAGAAGCATTGGGAAAGTAAATTGGCGGAAGAGGAGGATAAAGTGAAGAAGGTAGAAGATGCGGTCAAGGTACTTCAGGAGGAGTTCACAGTGAGTCTTCTGGATACGGCTTTGGATCTCGACGGTGTTGATGGTAGTTGTGTACTTGAATAGAACTGGACTCAAAAGGCGGAAGAGTACTGCACACGTGTCGAAAATCCTCGCAAGACACAGACTGTTGAACGCCTCCTAAAATCGGTTCAGCAGGCCTTGCAGGAGCGCGAAAAGAGGTGAGAAAGGACTCTTTTATATGTTAATTCTCACCATCACTGACATCGAGGAGACATGGGGCCACTGTGGAAGAGATGACCATTGAAGTTAACAAAGCAAAAACCAGGCTGGAGACTGCTGAAAAAGACTTGAAGCAGATGGCTTCTCTGAACAAGGTTTCCGTCCAAATTGATATGATATCAGACATGTAAATTAACCCATTTCCGGTTTCTCTAGGCGCTCAAGCGATCTCTCATTGTTCGTTTACAAAGGTGGCAAGAGTTCCGCCGCCACATTGCGCTTCGATGCAAGCTCGTTTTCGGTTTCCATCTTTCGCACCGTGGTTATTATGGCAAAGTTCTATTCAACCACGATGCAGGGACCTTGACGCTCAAGGTGCAGACGGACGACCAAGTTGCAACTCAGGGTTCGCGAGACAAGGACCCTCGTTCTCTCAGTGGAGGCGAGAAATCATTCTCTACTATTTGTCTTTTGCTCTCGCTTTGGGAGTCTATTGGGTGTCCACTTCGATGTCTTGGTGCGTATTTACCGAACTCTGTCTCTCTACAATTCTGAGTGTGATGTTTCAGATGAATTTGATGTCTTCATGGACGCTGTGAACCGTCGTATCAGCATGAAGATGATGGTAGGTATATTTTCTTAGTATTCTAACTGTTAGGCTTACATTGTGTTCCAGATCGATACTGCCAATTCCTCTGACAAGAAACAATATGTCTTGATCACACCTCAGGACATGAACAACGTGCACATCGGCACGACGGTTCGTGTTCACAGAATGACAGATCCTGAAAGGGGACAGAAGGTTTTGAACTTCTAGTTGTTACGCACGGAGGTATTTGCTGTACCCTAGAACTGTATAAGTATCTATTATCGAGTATTGCATAATTGGAGATATAATTTTGCCGAGGAGTGACGTTTCCTGTCACAGACTCGATCATTAATTTTTCATGCACCTGTCCACTGCAAAACTATCTAGACTTCAACGACTTCCTCTGCAATCCAAATTCCATAGAACTTTACAGATATCAACTTCTGTCTTTCATGTCAATAACACCTAAGGCATTACCCCGAATGCGTATCATCTCCATTCCACTCACTCGACCAAGAGCTGCTCTCAAAAATACAATACAGAATGAACCTGCTAAACGTATATTGACATACTACCAGTTCCAAATTACCTCACCTCCGAGGCCGAGCAAATCAGCCAGCACCTCAGAAGATGGCGAAGACTCATGGATGTCGCGGTGGAGACCAGAAGGTGGAGTCGTGAAATGGGTGACGACTAAGGCGGCTGACACGTGGGCCGGTTTTGGCAAAGAAAAGGCAGGATGGAAGGTTTGCTTCTTCCTTTTTTACGCGTTTTCTGCCTTGCTGAACATTCGTGCTCCTCGTTTTTAGTTGAAGACATATCAAGCCGGTGAACGACTGGTCGATCGCATGGATTTTGAGGAGCTAGCACTGAAAGGTATAGACCCCTCACTTGGACCTCAGGTGACACAACCAGATCCTTCGGAAAAGGAGGCAAAACACACTGGGCATCCAACCACAACTGTAATTCATATATCCTTGCATTCTGATTTAAGTATTTACAATTATGTAGATTCCTCTCGTATACCCCTCATCAATCAGCTCAGGTACATCAACACTCGAAGAACTTCGCGCGCTCGTTGCATACCGAACACCCCGGCATCGCAGGGGTTTTATAGGATGGATGTTGTTCGCGCCTGTTACTGCCCCATTCATGATTATCCGTAGGTCAACCTTTTTTTCCCTCTTATTCCTCCCTCTTACTTATTTCAAAAAATAGCTGTAATACCTAATCTTCCATTTTTCTTCTGTGTATGGCGGTCATGGTCACACTATAAAGGTAATACCTCACTTCCTTCTGTGTCCACTTTTCGGACATTCACTGATGCAAGTTCTCTGCAGCATATAGAGCATCTCAATACCTACAAAGCCTTCTAGATAGGGGCGTAATCGTTCCCGAAGCAAGTCCCGCCCTCGATCTAGTCTACAAGGACTACGCGCCAGAATCATCGTCTCCCGAAAAAATCTCACCCGAAAACGGAAATTCACATTTAAATCCCAGTTCTAATTCAAATCCTAGTACGAACCCTGACCCCAAGCCGCCTCCCTCGGCACATCACACCCTTCTCCTCACGCACGATGCCGTTCCTGCTATCATAAGTTTCTTTGGGCTCAAGCCAAGTGCTCTCGCGGACCTCCAACGTGCAGTTGAACAAGCACGTGTGAGGGTAGGAAGTGGCCGAAAGGTGCTTTGAGCGCAACAACAGAAAGACGAAAAGGAATGTCGTTCTACTATTGCAGATCGAATTTTTGCAAGTCCTCGATAGGCCACCATGCTGGCTGTTGGGTTTTCTGGGTATCCTTCCTCAACCATTATTGACTGTGCGCAAATTCCGCGGAACACTGTTCGGGAGATGGGTGGATTTGCATTCAGTGACACTGGCTGCACAGCAAGATACTTCTGGGGAGGTATCATGTCAGTATTGTAGAAGTATTCTTAATACTGTCATCATACTCACCAAGAGATATTTTGCCAGTATTCATACTGATCTAAGATACCACTTGAGTACCTTCAGTACTGTCAAAATATGATATGATACTATCAAAATACTTCTGGCAAAGTCTGTTGACAATATTAGGAATACTGTCAGGGTTCTTCCACAGTACTTCTCCAGCAGTATTGTGCCTTGCACCCAGTGTGAACGATCCTGCCTGTCAATTATATTATATTTATGTTCACAAGTTATGTACCTGAATAGTTGCTGTATTATCCTTATCAGCTCAGTGCAACCTTGAACATGCACCTCACTCGAGCTCCATATGATCTTTGTCGTAAGCCAGAACAACTGGAAGAAATCGGGAACCTCGAAGATTCTAAATGCGGCATTGTGTGAAGTCCAGGTCACCCAAAGGAGCCTGAGTATCCTTGACAGTTACGCCCAATGATGCAATAGCGATCAGCATTCGAATGTGCATTCGACGAAAGCAAGGCCCTGAAGTTGCCTGAACTCCAGTACTAGGAATACATGTGAGGGAAAGTACAACCCACTGGCAAGTAAGGTAAAGTATACATGTGGATAAAATAGATGGAACAAGATGGGCGGGAAAGAAAGTCAATACGCGGCGGACCGATATATGTATCCTGCCAAGGCACAGATGATTGAGTTGAATACTACTTACAAACATGTGGCTCCTAAGATTTCTGGTCAACCCGGTGGTGCTCTGTGTATGTCATTAAGGTAACGGCGGGGTATGGCTCGTGAAGAGATGAGCTACCAGGGTACGCTGTATCGGCTGTGGATCAAGCATCGTCTTCTTCTTCGTCCTCCTCCATCTCTTCTTTCCCTTCCTCCTCCTCGTCTTCATCTTCCTCCTCGCCTTCCTCCTCTTCCGGTTCACACCACCCTACCTTCACCTTCTTCCCATCCTTTCCGACCCATCCGTGATCAACTAAATCATCCAACACCACATCCCTTCCCCTCTGCCTCTCACTCCACGCCACAATCCACCTCTCTACCTTATACATCCCACCCCTGCCATCCGTTACTTCCCCATTCTCACCCCTCTCCATCCCCATATTCTCCCTATACTCAATAAAGTCAGCCACCTTATTCCCCGGCAACCCGGACATCCTCACAATACGTAATACTGGCAGCAACGGGATATGACCTGTGCGGTCTAGAACTGGTATTGGGTGCATGAGCACGCGAAGGAACTCATCGCGGATAGAGGAAAAGTGCATTTCGAGACAACGTAGTCCCTCCAAACGGTGCAGGAATGCGCGGAAGCTATCCACACTACATTCCAAAGCGGAAATGACCAGAGTCTCGAGTTTTGCGAGGGCGGGAAAGGGTAGATGGATTGGCGACATGACGGAGGGCGAGAGCGACGATCGCGTACCAGACGAAATTGGGGATGATGGTGACGATGCCGTATCACTGCCAGATGCCAAAGTTTGAGGCTCTTGTATCTGTGTACCAGCAATGAGCTTCATAAACGGGGTGAAGTCCTGATCAGGGAGATCCAGGCTAAGTTGTTTCAGCTCAGGCATGACGAGGCGCTCCAAAAGAAGGCACAAGTAATCTGGGTCCAAATCTGTTAGACTCAACCTTTCCAGCGTTCTAATGTATATTCTCTCCTTCGTCGATGGCCATACCACCTTTGTATCATCATTCCCGTTCGCAACTCTCGCTGGGCCAGAGTAGTGCAGGGACAGTGCATGCAGCTCGGGGCTGTTGCGGAGCATGTTATCCCAGTACTCGTACTGTGGGCGAATGCTCTCGGGGTGCAGTGCGAGCTCTAGGTGCCGCAGGTGCACAAGGTAAGGGCTGTCTGCCCAGGGGAGGTTCACACCGATCAGCGACACATTCTTCAGTCGCGGGAGGTTGTTGCTGAAGACCATCACAGGTGGGCGGTAAGTTGCGATATAGAGGTTCTGCGAGGTGCGGTAGTCCTCGAAGTGGTATAGTTGAAGAGTCTCTAGGTTCGGTGCGGGCCCGCAGGAGCTGAGGAACTGCCTCGCGGTAAGTTTGCAATCATTTTCTCGCACCTTGAGATGAAACGCTCGCCAGCGCTTCACATGTGGAATAATGATGCTGAATACTTGGTGGATCTCTTCCTTGCAGAGCGTTACCCCAGGGATGTGGTCCTGCGCTGCTATAGTGTCTACTAAGATGTCCAGGAGTTGGCCTGTGGCGGAGCAGCGGATGAGGAATTCTGCTGCTCGTTCGAGATGGGAGGGCTCTCGAAAGTAAAGGGTGCTCCAGAGGCAAGATGTTCGAAGTGCAATCTGACGCCAATGACGACATATATGGGAAGCCAAGAGCTGAAAATTAGATGATGGAGCAGCATAATAGTCCTCGTCTGGCTTGAGAAGGAAGGGAGAAGCGGAGTATGGGTAATCATACCCTGCACCGAGAATGAATATACGGGTGAGTAGCTCTACGGGTAAAGAATGGATGCCAGTAGGTCGATAAGAGAAGCGGAGCATTGGATAATTGTAACTAGGACGTTCTAGTGATGCGGAAGAATGTGTATACCTGAGCTCAGCTTGAAATAAAATTGAGGAAGAGACCTGACCGCGGATACTGTTGGATTAGTACTAGACTATAACCAGGTAGACACTCACCGAGGACATGGTACTGATACACACCATCTATCCGTCGGTGGGAATAAGTAACACTCGGTGGAGTGACTTATTTGACAGTAGCGTGGCAGGCTCAGCTGGCTGTGGGAGATGGTAATAGAAGAAAGCAAGAAAGGGGAGAAAAGCTGAGTATTGGCATAGAAGAATGGGTTGAGGGGGGGCAAAGAGTTTCTTCATGGACCGCCAATCTTAACCTCCATTCCCGATCAGCTCTTTCATCTGCCATTCCCAGCACTTGGCTGCCTTCTTACCTTCTTTCTTCCCCTAAGCTTCCCATGTTGCTTTCATGCCCTACTGGCCTCATGTCGCATTCTGCAAGAGTTAATAGCTTGACCTGACGTGGCGACGTGTTCCCACACCGTGACCTACTAGAACTCGTCACTGGCTCTATGAAATGCATCCATTTCAAGATACCATCAGATTCCATGGGAAGGAAGCGCACCCCTTTGCAGCCCTTGGCGTTATCTGGACCTTGTTGCACAGTGTGGACGACAAACAACTTGTCAAAAGCCCCGATATTGGTTCTAGTTTGGTTTGGACCACCGCGATCTGCCAGCGGTAACTATTCCTGTTGTTAAAAAGAAATCATGATCCTCGCGTTTTAGGATCTGCCACGCTGCAAATCCTGAACCCACGACTCCCGACGTCAACTTTGGGCATTGCGCCCCTGTCTTGATATGATAGCAGATAACTTCCTGTCTACCCCACGCACCCGCTTCACATCCTTCATACTTGTCATCGATTCATCCTTGAGTCAGCCAATCACAACAGTCTCAATACTTTATCGGCGATAGCTGGCTGCCAGTGGCGTTGTCTTCTTGTCCTTCTCCTCGTGATTAAAAAAGTCCTTCTTAATCGTGGGTGCACGTCTGCTCAGACACTTTCATTCGATCGGATAGTAGGTTCAGTGGCAGGATTCCCAGACGGTACGGAGTCCGGCCGGAGCTTCGCCAGAATAACTCTCAGGTCATGGCAAGCTATTCAAACACTAAGTATATGTAATGACAAGCATAATCTTTTAGGTCACCATAAGTATGTTACTGGGGACCAATATGGACGGGTGTATCATACGACACTCGGGTATATGGGAAAAATGCAAATCACAGAATGGTGCAGTTACAGCACAGGGTCATGGTTGTTAGGAGCAATGGAGGTCGCACACAGTTGGCTGTGCTGGCTCTTTCTTAGTGCAATCTGCAGCTGCTCCATCCATATGTCGCACCTCATCATGATACTACCCACCGCCTTCTTCAATTCACCAGGCCCTATTGTTCTTCGCACCACGCTCATCTCATTGTGCAGCCGATCCGTGAGCCACATCAGTACTGATTCAAATCGGCGGATCCCCTCGGATCCGTCGCCGTTGAAGAACCAATAAGTAGGCCCTGCGTGCACGACGATAGCTTGTATGGCCTCCACGTGTTCGAACGCCACGAGATTTTGCATTACCATATTCAGACAAGCGGTGATGTTCGCAGAAGTGATGATGTCGCGTGTGAAGAGTTCACCAATGAACGAGCCCAGCGCGATCGCTGCGCGTAGGTATGCAGGGGAAGGTATCCACTGGTAAGATATAGCCTTCGGGTTATTATTCTGTTGTCGCACGTCATTCAGCGATCACCCTCGACTTATCATACGCCTGATAACTCACAGCATCCCATACACTCACGTACGTCCCCAGCACGACCTCCTTGATGTGCCATAGGAACGACTTTCCATAATCTTCGCCCCTCATATTCTGGAACTTTTTATACACCTCCTGCGCAAACCTTGCAACCACGCCTACCTGCTCCGGTGAAATATCCTCTGTTCCCCGCCACACAAATTCCTGCGCAAGCTCTGTCATCGCCTCCGACGAGCTCCACGGCTCTGAGTTGACGATAACCATCGAGAGTACGTCATAGTCTGGTGTGGTATTCGCAGTCGTGTCCAAGGCCCTCCTGAAGGTGCAGAGCCATCTAGGTATCAGGGTGGGAAGAGTGTCCCCCGAGACAGGGCGAAGAAGCCGCCGGGGGTTGGAAGTGAGTGCGAGTGTGGGCGTGGCCACGGGTGAAGCAGAATCAGGAAGAAAGGAAGGCACGAATGGCTTTGCGTTGGGATTCAGCTCGTCGGCTGACATCCGGCTATTCGGTGCCACTATCGGGATCGTAGGTTGGTTGCATCCGTTGGTGTCATTGACGGAAGGACGCGGTGTGCGAAGATCATCTCCACCAACACTGTCAACGTCATTTTTGTCGGATGTAAAGATATTTCTGACTTCATCGTCTTCTAGTGCCAATGTCGAAGTGGATGGTGTACTTGAGGCAGAAGAAGTGTGCGCCTCCAGTGCTTGCTGCAACCCAAACTGGAAACTCTCCAGCGCATATTTGTCGTCTGAAGTGAGTGGCGTAACGGGAGGAGGAGGATTGTGGTGAGTTTCGAAAAGCTTGTTGAGAAGGGCAGTCTCGGGTGTGGGGGGTGGCATTTTGTGTGTGGATCCCGAGATGCAGTTTGGAAATTATCTAGCGTTGGTTGTGGACGTTGCGCGGCCGTAGGGCATTTATATATGTTGTATCCATGATGGTCGGGGACCAGGAGGGCCTTAGAGAACAATATCGCAACGACGCAGATGGGCAGTGGCGGCACGGGAGATGAATGAAGACAATAATTTCGATCATAATTATAGTGAGGCATTCCCATGACAACAATTGGTCTCCAGGTGAATGCGATTACATATCCATGTCAAGATCATCGTTCCCTTTTGTGTTGGACAGACCAGCGGACAATCCTCGACAGACAAGAACACATGGGTTGATCCGGATCCAGTCTGTTATCATAAGGTATCACCAGGTCGTAGGATGGCCACTAATCGCATTGGTGGTACAATAAACCATGGCCACAGCCATCATGGTATCGGCAACTGCAGTCTACGGTACCGAGATCGACGAGCCAAACAAGTCAAGATGAGAGAAAGAACCGTTCTGTAAGTCGCATACGCTGCTGAAGTTTGCAAAATCTTCAGCCATCCACCCTGTATACGTATTCCAACATTGTGGCTCTGGCAGTGCAGACAATGTTGCCGAGCATATCTCAATCGGCCGCCAGTCAGCTTCCGCGATCCTTTTGAGATGAACCAGAACGTGCACCACGACAGACTGTCTAAACCGCTACAGCACGTCAGCCTCTCTCAAGTCGTCAAGGTCGGCGAATACTCGCCGATGAAGACTAACTCTGTCGTCTAAGTAGTTCAGATCTAGCTACCCGGTGTATGGCTCGAACTTCCCCGTAAGGATAGCATTGTACCCACAGAATGAACACAAGTTCCGCAAGGGACCAAGCTCCCGAGTGTCAAAATGGACATATACTAAAGTATTCCAACATGAAGCAGGACGGTGTTGGTGCTTCAAAACTCCAAACATGGTGAGCATCATTGAAACTTTATGTATGTAAGTCACACGACCTTGCAAAGGTATGGCTTCCAGAATCCAGATGTTCAACCTCCTTACGTGCTCTTGTATCTTTATATGCTCCGTGCTGCCGTTGTTTATTCATCTTCTAATGGTTTTGTTGTTGCCTTTAACAAATTGAACGTATGGCAAATCGTGGTGGCAACAGAAATAACCTTAAATAAATTTGAACATGTACTACCAGCTGCACAATTGGAAAAGGCGACTGTTATATCAACGGTGGTGTACATGGGCAAGGTTGAACTCGAGATGTTATGCATATTATGTGCTGTACGAATATGTGCTAGACAGGTCACATTTATGAACTTCCATGGCATCAACTGTCCTTTATCAGGTTGTGTATGACGCAAGATTTCACTAACTCACCACTGGTGCTTGTGTTCAACAGGTTCTAGATGACGGCGCAATGAACTACGGCCCTTTAGTGCAGCGCTATAGGGATAAATCAGCGTTGAATGACAGATGACATTAGTGTGAATCCAGACGCGTGAGACGAGGTCGCAATAATAACCGCAGCATAGCTCGTTATGCGTGCAATTTTCTCCCAGTCCCCGGCAGAAACCCTGCTGGAGACTGGGGTTTGAAGCAATCAAGGCAGCGGCCCAGACGTTTGTTGCACCGAAAGCAGCGAAGAGCATGAAATATTTAGAAAACTGCATGGTCAGAGAAGAGTCGTTTGAACTTCAACTATGAGGGGGGTGGGAGACAATGGTAGACTAGCTGAGACTTTTCATAAGTGAAGACTGCGCGTGTTTGGATAGACTGCACACGAGGCAAGGTGTCAGCAACACATGCCGGTTGTCCAGATGATTGATGAAGTACGATCGTCAGGTCCATCGACGTAAAATAATCAAACCAGCGCAGGGTCGACTTGAATGACTTCCATTATGCGAGAAGCAGCCTCAGGATGAGTGCTGGTTAATGCTTGCGAGTTATCAGCTCATCCCAGGAGGATATCGGTTCCGTCGTCCGATGTTCGGTGGACCGGTACCTTGCGACTCTTTGTTCGTAGCAGTAGAAGCGTATAGCCAAGACCGGCAGGCATCAAACAAATACACATGTTTACCACATGTTTAGTCTTCCGTAGGCAGACCAAAAGAAGTGAGATAATCGCTCCATATATCCGCATGTTGCCACACAAAAACGTTATCATACGATGTGCCAGTCGAAACTCCAGAGTTGAGCTTCATCGTGGTTGAGCTTGAAGTTATGATCTTATCTTATCTCATCACGTTATGATGATGTTCAACGCCAAAACAGATCAACCCAAGTTTCTCGACATAATGAACAGTGTATATTTTCCCGCCCAAGTCGTCCTCCTCCTGCGCAGAATTGTAAATGTAATATCAACCCTCTCAATATCAAACCAATACCTCCTTCTCAAGCAAGCGAGCGCAGACGAACAACGGGTGAATACTAGAGTAGCCGACTCGCCTTCATTGAAACATCCTCAAGTCAAGTTGGGTGATGTGGGTGTTCGATGGCCGTGGTGGTGGTCTTACAGGCGCGATTGGGAATGGCCGCGGCTCATGCTTCAGGATAAATGGCCTGTAAAACAATACCAGGAAACCACTACAAGGGGTAATTACCTCCGATTTACCTTGTTTTTGCCATGTTTTTAATCTTATCTGTTTAGCCCACAAAACATTGCATTGGGTAGGGATGCACTGGTCCTGGTTCTCATCCACCTCTGGGCAAATGGATGCCCAAACTCAAGTCTCAACCCCTCAACTGGACTTTCAGGACGAGGCACCTCGACAGTCGCCTCCTCGCGAACCACCAATAGAACTTGATCCGATTCCACTAGACATCATTCACCAACTGATACAGAATCCTGCTTTGTATGACCCTCTCCGCACCCCACGGTATCCTATTGTATTATGTCATGGTAACAATACTTGCACTGAATGATCCAGTCTTCGTTGGCTAATCAACGTCATTCGCATCAGGATTGTACGGCTTCGACTCCAGAGGGCCTCTCAAATTCCCCAGTATGCGAATGCACTATTGGTCTAATGTTTTGAATATCCTCCGAAACACGGTACGTGCAGAAGTAATGGTTACCTCTGTTCCTGGGTCTGTTCTCCCCATCTCTCCCTAATGCGTCTGTGTTGACTTCCTACCTCCCCACATAGTACCGGGTCCATAATATCGCGTTCTGAGAGGCTTGATCAACAATTACAACACAACGCACGTGGCCGCGGAATAAACCTTCTTGCCCACTCAATGGGAGGCTTGGATTGCCGACACTTGATCTCTCATCTGAAGCCAGAAGATTATACTCCACTTTCGCTTACTACAATCAGCACGCCGCATCGTGGCAGTCCATTCATGGATTGGTGTGCGGTATGTCATTTTTCCCATTCACTCTTAACAAATAGAAAACAAACTCAATAATGGCCAGGAAAATATTGGAATTGGTAAACTACGTCAAGTAGAAGAAGATCTAGCGAAATACAAGAACATCGACACATCTGAACCACCTCCACGTGCAACCCCCCATCCTGAGCCCACCAAGTCGAAGTTCGGCCTCAAGCCTGACGCGCCTTTCTCGCTCTCGCTCTCCTCTCTTCCTTCCTCTTTCACAACACTAATTCTGTCCATCGTTGATTCTCCTGCTTACGCCAACCTCACCTCAACGTACCTCAACGATGTCTTCAATCCCGCGACGCCAAACGACCCCTTTGTGAAGTATTATAGTGTTGCGAGTCGTCTCGGCAGCGTGAACATCTGGCACCCTTTCTGGTTGCCGAAAATGGTGCTTGATGGGGCAGAGGAGAAGAAACGGGCTGGATTGAGGGCAGCTTGGGAGGAAGAAAATGGGGATGGCGTATCTGCAAAGCGTAGTAGTAAAAGTGTTCCATTGTGGGCACAGGAGTGGGAATGGGGCAACGACGGGCTGGTGACGGTGCAAAGTGCGAAGTGGGGAGAGTTCTTAGGAATTCTGGAGGGGTGTGACCGTGAGTCGAAAGTCTCCCGGTAAACTTTGCTTCAATGGTTGACTGATTTTTTATTGTACCAGACTGGGAGATGAGAGGAGCACGAGGAATCGAGTTTGGTGTGGACTTGCCTGCTATCCCAGCTATTGGGCTGGGAGTCAGCACTGCGGGCCACCGAAATCCATCGGGTGGCGATGGCTGGAGACTGGGTCGTGTCGTGAGCGGTTGGCGGAAGGAGGAAAACCCCAACTCTAATCGTACACCAGATGAACGCGCACGCGAGAGGGCGGAGGATGATGCAGTGGTCAAGTCGTCCACGGACAAACTATCTGCGGTACTGGATTGGGTGTCTGAACAGGTACCAACCCCATCCACGGGTCAGGTGTTGACGGATGTGAAGGCGAAGACTACACAGGCACTTGCAGAGATTCGGGGGGAGGTGACGGATGGACAGAAACACCATCAAGAGGTGAAAGCGAAACGGAAGCGGAAAGTCGAGAATGAGCTGGCGACAAAGAGAGATTTGGAGAGGTTTTATGTGGCACTGTCGAGGAAGCTGTACGATGAGGGGTTGTGAGGGGTTGACTTTTGTACATTACTTCACCCCATTTTCTAGCAACGTCTACATCTGCTCGATATCCTAGCCCGACTTTGTGAACAGAAATCGCCTTGTTCAACCTCCAACTTCAATGCTACCCTCTAGTCAGACAGGATTATCTTAAACGTAAAGATCATGAGCCTTATATGGGACTCTATGATTTCATAGCGGATGCTCAGTCCATGTGACGACCAAGTCTTCAACACGATGCTTAAGAGAAGCTTGTGCCATGACTCAAAGACTGGCAAGATAGTCATCAGCTTCTCAAAGCCAAAGCCGGCGTCCACGTCCTTGATAAGCCCTTGATAAGCCGTACGTAGCAAACACAAGCAGCGAACTTTCGGCAATGCTCAGACTCGGAGCTCTTTTTCTCCTCGCTATCACACCTTGGGCCGTTAAAGCCATCTGGCCAATCCCACGTTCACTTCAAACAGGGTATTCACTTCTCAAGCTCTCTCCATCCTTCCACATTACCCTCAATATCAACAACCCACCTCAAGACCTCCTCGATGCTGTCGCGTGCACCAATTCCTACATACACACAGACAAACTCCAGCGGCTCGTCGTAGGACGCGGAGCGAACGACAGCGCAGCTCTAACACTCGCACCCACCCTGCCGGAACTATCCATTTCCCTCAATGGTGCAACAACACCCCGTGCTATTGCTGTAGAGGCCGTTCAGCCACTGGAAGCGCGCAGCGAAGGATATTCGCTCCATGTGCCAAATGATGGGAGTTCTGCGGTGCTGACAGCGAATTCGACTCTTGGACTGTTTAGAGGCTTGACCACTTTTGAGCAGCTTTGGTATGATCTTGGAGGAGTGACATATAGTTATCAGGCTCCAGTTATAATCGTGAATGATATTCCTGCATATGCAAGTTGCTCAACTTCTATGCCATCTAGTGACTGATACCCAATCTAGCAATATCGAGGATTTATGCTCGACACGGCGAGGAACTTGTGAGCACTTCCTTCCTATATACGTCCCAGACTAATGTCTATCTTTGTAGCTTCCCTGTTGCAGACATCAAGCGAACACTCGATGCCATGAGCTGGGTCAAAGTCAGTTACATGATGATCTCTCAGATTCTATGCCTATATGCGCACTAAAGCTCAACACGTTCCACTGGCACATTGTCGACTCGCAAAGCTTCCCACTAGAGGTCCCCGATTTTCCAGAAATAGCAGCCAAGGGAGCCTATTCATCAAGCGAGATCTACTCCGTGGCGAACGTTAAGGATATCATCTCATATGCTGGTGCAGTGCGTACTTCCTCCACCCTAACTCACTAGTTACTAACCTCGTTGCTTAGCGCGGAATCGATGTCTTGATGGTAAGTGAGCCTCCCATCCCATCCACCCACCTCACCTCTTATCCCATTCAGGAAATCGACACCCCAGGCCACACCGCTGTCCTCTCCACCTCACACCCAGAACACATAGCCTGTGCATTTTCCACCCCCTGGTCTTTCTTCGCCAACGAGCCGCCGGCGGGCCAACTCCGCCTCACCTCACCTGCCACCTCAAACTTCACTGCCACGCTCATATCTTCCATCGCCAAGGCCCTGCCGTCAACGATGTTCAGCACGGGCGGCGACGAGCTCAACGTGAACTGCTATACAATGGATAGCCAAACCCAGCAGGAGTTGGCGAGTAGTGGAAAGACACTGGAACAGGCATTGAGTACGTTTGTGCAGGCGAATCATGCGGGGCTGGCGAACCTGGGGAAAACGCCGGTCGTTTGGGAAGGTGAGTTTTTTTTTTTTGGTTTATTTGACGAGAAGGAGATGTTTATGTTTGCATTGTAGAGATGGTTTTGGATCATACTGTGGCTTTGAGAAATGATACTGTCGTTATGTTTGTCTACCTCACTGGTTTATCTTCTGCACGACTGATAACTTTTTAGGGTGTGGATATCCTCTCAGCGCGCCGCCTTGGTGGCCGCCAAAAACTTCCGAATCGTCCACGCCCCTTCTGACTACTTTTATCTTGTATGTATTTTGTCTTGCTCTTTGGTGTTGGGTGATCGCTGACGAACTTTCCCTGTAAGGACAGCGGTGCGGGAGAGTGGCTAGGCAACGATCCTGGAGGGTGCGTCCACATCTCGAGCACCCAATAAGTGGGGATTTTCTTCTAATCCTACCTCGTTCCAAACAGAAATAGTTGGTGTGACCCATTCAAGACTTGGCAAAAGGTACTGTATGTCGCCTACGCATCCATCATGATCCCACCTGCGTTCATTAGTCCTACACTTTCGATCCCCTGGCGAACCTGACTCAAGATCAAATCCCCCTCGTTCTTGGCGGTAGGTTCACGTATGCCCCAGATATCTTGAACACGCACTGACGTTTCTCCTCCCATAATCAGGACAACAGCTCCTATGGACTGAACAATCCACGCCCGAGAACCTCGATCCTATCGTGTGGCCGCGAGCTGCCAGTTCCGCGGAGGTACATTACTCTAGAATCAACAAGATTTGCTTTCACTCACGTTTGCTTTAGATATTCTGGACAGGGGCGACGCTTCCCGACGGCACTGCCAGGAATGTGGGATCCGCACTGCCGAGGCTGCATGATCTACGCTACAGGATGGTTCAACGGGGAGTCAGGGCGATTCCATTGCAGCCGCACTGGTGTGCGTTGCGTCCAGGGGTTTGTGATCTAACTGCTTAGTATCCAGCGTGATTTGTGATATATCTGTATGTGTACTTTTGGTGGAACCCATACCATGTATTATTTCAAGACAACTGCTACGTTAACGAAACAAAGAACATACCCCTGACTCACGTACTGAACGTTAGAACACTTTCTTTAATCTTGACTTTCACGCTTCGATCAGCGACCCACTCAACCTTCACGAGCTCAAGCGTTTCAGCAACGCTCATATTTGCTACACACCCTTCATAAACAAGACAAACCAACAACAAAAAAACATCCAGCTCACCTGCATCCCCGACATTAAAACGAATCGTCTTGAACGGCTGTGATCCACTATGCCCTTGCCTCGGCGGGACGCCAGGGTTGAACAAGCTCGTGAAGCTAGATCCTACCTTCCAAACTAACACCACGCTCTCCTCCAGCGACAGCGACAGCAACCGCCTGCCATCTGGCGAAAAACTGCACGCTGTGACCGACTTGACGTGCTGTTCAAGTACGTATAACCGGATCGCAGTCTTCAGGTCATACATGACTATTGCGCCGTCGCTCGACCCGACCGCCAGGCGTTGCGTTGCCATATGGAAGTCCACTGTTGGGAATCTGGAAATTTGATACGTCAGGAGAGGGAGTGGAAATACAGAGGAGGAAAAGTACGTCTTCACAACGTGGCCGATGATCTCGGTAGCTGTATCTAGGACTGCGTCGCGGTGTGTGGTGACGTTGGGATCCAAGGATTTCACGACGGCTTCCATTAGCTTAGGAATATTCGGCTGTAGAACAAGTGGGCGCTGCAAAGCACTTCAGTTATTGCATCAAAATGACAAGTGAAACTTCTCGGCGCACTCTGCGAATAAGGAAGGCGACTATCTGCATAACAGACTGTCGGTGCTCCAGGCTAGGCGGGGTGAGGATATCAAGCCCTAACGTCGTCATGAACAATGCCGTGTTGTTTGCCGAAATCTGGAGAATGGCAAGCCGTGCCTGCGCGCCCACATTTTGTACGCTAATGGCTTCCTTGTAAGGTGTTGCAGCTATTGAGAAGAGAGCTCGTAGGATTTCCATGGCGTCGATATAATGCTGCCAAATATGGAAGCCTCTTGAACAAAGATCGACGGCCAGGACCCTGTGAAGTGACTGCTCGTCATGTAGATAAAGTGCTATCGATTTAGAGATATCTGTCAGAGCACTACGCAACGTTCAGGGTGTTGTATGAATAGACATCGCCATAGTTTCAAACCTTGTTGATAGTAAACTATATTTTGCGGAAGCGAGGTATCCGCAGAGGAAGAGGGCTAGAGCGGAATGCATTGCTTCTCGATCAGCAGAAGGCTGAAGACAAGGCACTGATGGACACTGTGTGAATAGACACAACCTAGGTGAAGACATTATCCTCACGATGATGCTGCCATTCGTCGGTGATTGCACTAGTTTCTTCGTCAGATAAGTGTGCGGCAACATAATCGAAGAGGAATCTAGCCGCCTGACGGATCTCGTCTTTGAAGTGCTTTGAACATCACGCATCTACTATACACGCAAACCACTTACTGGAGCCGTCAAACCATCGATTAGCAAGGAATACCAGGCTTGGAGGTTGATAATATGGCCCGACGGACGATGCGAGCGAAGTCGCATAAAATGTCATGACTGTGTTTGCACCTTCCATGTATTCTGTGGGAATGGATCAATCACAAGGCTCAAAGCTGGTCAACATACCTACCTTCGAAGAGGCTAAGTGCTCTAAGAAGAACTACTATTGACAGGGCATGAGCGGCTGACACATCACTCGAGATGCACCAGGGATCTGCGGAGTGGCTGGTGTTGTATAACACAACAGAACCACCACTAATATATGGATATGAGCGAAGAGCCTTGCTTGAAAATGATGTGGCGTACCTGGAAAAACCGATAGGTTTTGGAGAGAGCTGGATCGCCAGTCTGTCAATGCAGATCCCGTCGATGTCATCATTCAGGCCAGGAGTTAAGAGTGTCGATAAGACTGAGCGAAGTCGCTCTAGAGTCAGAAGAATAGATCGCGTTTGATCCCGATTGGTGCTGATTTTTTTTGCAACTGTAATTGATTCGGAAGTAAAGCGTTGTAAGTCCAAAAGCAGTGTTGACGCTGGACAATCTAGCTTGAGCCGATTGGTAACACATGAAAAGCAGATTGCTTGCCTACGTCAACGCCGGTGGATGTACCAGGCGCTGGTTTCAGAGCTGTATTTGGTACATATGTGTTCGTACTCAGAGACCTACGACATTATTACAATTAGAGCAGATGAAAAACATTGCTCACAGGTCTATCCACCCTCCTTGATCTAGCAACTCATCGACCTTATCAAGGCTCATTGACCGCCGCAATTCCTTTGTTTGCACATCCCAGAGCCGAGCGCGACGGTTTGCATAACCCAACAGCAGGTTATTGCTCCCAAGGCAAACTTTGCACAATGGAGCAGCAGCTCCTGGTACAAGGTACAGACTACAGGATGTCAGCGAGCAAAGCATAACATGCACAAGAGCAGCTTACAACTGGAATCCGTCAATAGCGATGACGGCAATGGTGCCATCAGCGGAGATACAAAGCACACATCCACTCAGTGGACATCTTTGTTTCTCGTCAATTTGTAGGACGCTTGTAAGTGGGGTGAGGAATACAGTCCACAGGGCACATAACTTGAAATGACTGATACAATAATCGATTTCGTAAGGAAGTGAAGAAGTAAAAAAAAACACGCACTCAACTGTCCAAAACGCTATTGATCCATCATCGGCTCCCCCAACAATGATTTTCTCCTTTGTCAGAGGATGATAAACTACATGTAAACCCGTTATATAACCTCGGAGGGCCTGCGTAGAGATTTTTGTTCGGGAAGATGGTTGCGACTTAACGCACATTTCAATCAGAGAGGATTGTCGAATGCGACCATCAGCTAGAGGGTCAAGGTCAAGGTAGTCGGAAAGCATCCTAGACCAAAACACGTACCGTAGCCTTCTATAATAATATCTAATTCGAGAGGTAGCCGTGAGGTTACCTCATTTTCCGGAGAGAGCTCTTGTCGTCGAGTATTTGTATGCCAGAGAGTGCAAGGTTTTCCATTTTCCCGGGTTGCATCGAAGCGAGTAAGCTTGCAGCCCTCGTTGGTTGTCACTGCGGTTAAAATATCGGAGGTCGAAGTAATGTCTGCCGCGTTGTATGCACCAATATTTATGGACCGTATTCGCTCCGGTCTGAGAGATCATTTATCTGTTCATGATTCTCAAGCCAGTTGAGGAGAAGCTTACTTCATAAGTCGTGAACTGGCCACCGTCGCATCTACATGATTATTTTTCGGATCGACTGTTTTCATCATATAGTGATCAACTCGGTCCTTGTAGAGAAATCTTCAGCAGACTGGAGCGATAGGAATGATTAGACTGACCTCGAATAACAACATGTAAGACAAATCGTCAATCCACTCCAGATTTTTTACATCGACCACAGGATCAACGAATAGTACGCGAAGAGACCCATCATTGTAGTAGAATGCCTGACTCAGACGTCACAGAGAAGCCGAAGACAATAACAAACTGCTCACGGTGAGCTGTTGTGGCGACCACGCGATCCCACTTAATCTATCTTCGGTATGGAGTGTACGCAAGCCTGACAAGGAGCCACCCGGAAGTAGTTCGCCAAGATCGTCCTCCTCGTCGACCGCTATTCTTCCAGTCACGCGGTCCTTCGTACTAAGTGGGGTCTGGTCATGACGGGGCTTCATTGCTTTGAATGGATTGGGTAACGGTAAGGAAGGGAGATTTGTTGGGTGTGTATCGGAAGCAGGCACTTCCATTAGTGCCGGCACGCGAGGCAGGAGCCGTAATTTTCGGACTACGAAATGGCCTTCTGGGGTGATAGAGAAAAACGTGGATGTGTCTAGACAGTTGAAGATGAAAATATGTGAATTTCATGAGACATAGAGGCGTACGATCGGATTCTTGATGCACGCCAACACCATGAGCGGGGCCGTCGAAATACCACTGACCAAGCACGACGAGCCTCACGTCGATAGTCGCTAGCTCGTCTGTTGCATATTCAAACATTGCTAATTGAGATTTCTCAAGTACACCATTGTCATCAGCATCCAGCGTGGAAGATGACGGAATATCGGGGTCCACCGAAGCGGATGCAAGTAATATCGTAGACTATTAGATATATACATGTTAAAGAGACACAATGAATAGAGTGGTACCTCTCGCACCTCTCCAACATGATAGACTTCTAGGTGACTCCATACCAGCACATCATGAGACACATCCCTATCCTTAATGCCATCTGGAGGTTTGATGCGTAATTGTCCCGCATTGATGGTGGCCAAACAACTCCCGTCCTGTAGTGAGAAGATGGACAGATCCCTGGAAAAGTCTCGTGAATGATATTCATTCACATTTCAATCGGAAACTGACCCCATTTCTTGCAAGACAGCAATAGACTCATTACGATCAAACAAGCGTATACTTGTCACGGCGTTCCCCGGGCCAGATCGCGGTGGCAAAATGTGGCACCATAAGGTTAATTCATGGACGGAAAATGAACGGCCTCTAGGTGAGGGAGAGATCGAGTTGGGGATGGACAGTGACGGTTTGACGTTGCTGCGCTTCTTGCTCACATTAGGTGGTTCCAGAAGGGAAGGCGGAGGTGATCTTGAGTTGACATTAAAACCATTAGGGGTTCCTTTGTTTCCTCTTGGACTCCGACCCCTCAACATGTCTTTCAGCTTCTCTGGTTCGTCATCATAGTCAACATAGTTCTTGTAAGCTTCAACTTGTTCCGTGTTAACAGCGGAAACGATCCTGGGAAGTGGCGAGACATTGAAAGGCGCAGGAGATGAGCCAGAAGGAGTCGAAGATCGAGATGTGGCGCGTGATTCACGAAGCAATGGACTTGTAGGTCTCGAAAGCTGCGATTCAGGCGGATGTGGCTCGACGCGAGCTGCAGCAGGACGCGATTGGATGAAAAGATACACTGTCCCATCCTTCGATCCAATCGCCGTTCCCCCAATTGGCCTTCCTTCAACTCCAGCTGTTAGCGATGATGGGTCATCCGCAACGCTCCAAGATTTCATGACCCGTGCTTGACTGCGATAGTAACTATTTTCCAAAACGCTAGGAAGGTAGGGGCTGGAACTGGTCTGATGGAGATTACAGAACATGAGGGGGACCAACAGCGACGAGGAGGGGATGCTCATTCTGGCCAATTACGCGTCGACAATGTCCAGGCGAACCTGGCGAAGTGACGACGGTTGTTGTTCATTCCCGTTAATTACAAGCAAAGACAAACTCCATCTCACCTATCAATGCCAAATGCGTACAAACAAGGATGTTAGACTGAATTTTATCCCATGCCGCCTTCGAACTAACAGGCCTAACCTCAAGGCTTTGTGGTTTTGTCGGAAACGTACCGTCTATATTCTCCACAATCAAGTTGCATGGTGCTGTTCTGTATACTAGTTGAATGATTGTGAGATCAGAGTCTGTTATGCCATTATGACACTGACAGTTGACTGACAGTCCCTGATATTCCCAGCCCCAAAACGTAGCGACTCGCATCTACTGTCTACAATTTTGGTCATCCTGTGTGGCCAGATTATTTACGCTTCCTAGACTTTTGATCCCGCTTGGATCCACACTCATATGTGATCTTCAAACGATTATCTCGCTTCAAGAATATCGAAAATGGATTGTACGCATTGTTCTCGCTAGCGTCTTCCCGTGTCATACTTGAAGGAAGAAATCGATAACTTACTCTGCAGGGATCGCGGAGTTTCGATTGCAATTTGATTGTCGAGCAACCTGCCTCATCTCCGAACGTACAAGTCGAAGGCTGGGCAGAGTTGTTGTAATGTAATCCACCATCACACTCAGACTCGTTGCCTCCTCCCTGGATTCACTTCCCCTCCATCTCCTTAACGTGAACTCGGAGACTAGACCAAGCACGTCATTTACTAAGGGCTACCGACTACATGATTCGGAAGCAATTGAAAAGCTGTTGAGGTAGTTTGTGCTTCTGAAAAAGCAGAACGAGGCTGCGCACAGCTTGCTTCAGTGCTTCCAGGCAATCTGTGTGTTTTCAACTTACTACTCCAAACAAATTTGCATCCCGAGGTAGCACACAGTACTACCGCGCCCTCGATACCTCTTTCAACGTCACGCCCAAGTTCTAGAGATGATGCCCCAATGGCTTGTCCCCATATGTGCGGGTATGGTTTTTTGTGCGTCATAACAGTGGTTAGGGCAAACCTGTCTGATCTTCGTCATCCAGTTCTCATCATTCTATCCATCTGCATCATACGGTGGTATGTTCACAAAACCTTGAGAACTGTGATGAGGATGGATACTTTGTTTTCAACCGGCCGCTCTTCGGGATCTTCTGTACTTCCAATTTACGTGCTCCTTCCAAATCATCCCCATCCCCCCCTCAATAGAGGTCATGCTGGCTCAAGCCACATATTCTCCTCTGATCCTTTTCATTGGCCCCGCACGCTGCCTCCGGCTGTAGGGTTAATGGTCAGCCAACAAGGGTGGGTGGTTAGAATACCGGTGGGTGTATATGACTATTCGTCTCCTGTACTTCTATCATCTAATCAGGAGAGTTTCAGTGGCCGACACTCGGTCAATTCATTCATTGGTTTGGCACATGGAGTGTACCCCTCTTTCCTTGTAGAATTCGATTTCGTGCGGGTGTTCCAACGGAAAACTCTTAAGTAGGAGTGCTATTAGAGTTTGGCTGGTTCTGTGGGACTACTTGCTGTGTTTTACTCTGATATATGTAAGTCAATTATTTTCTGCCCATTTTCGTCGATGAGCTCAGCTTTCTTCATCGATGCTTCAGTACGCAGCACCCTAATCATCATCATCATGAATTGCGATCCCAAAACCACGGTGGCTGAGAGCTATGTGCCAATGCAACAGCAGAAGTGGTAGGGATACGGTTTTCTGGCAAATCGAGAAGGTACTTTAGGCAGTTCGCATAGAACGTGGATTCAACCCAATGGCCAACGTAGACACACTATGTAAAATTCAAGCCGCTGACGGTTTATCCGTCCGCTGGCACAGGTATACCGTCGATTTCTACTGAATAGGCCGACGTAAACAGTCGCACTGGACATCCTCAAGCTCCGTCGAAGCGATGGCAAGCTGTGAAGGACCTCGATCCGCTTACCGGCTGCTATAGTACACAGTTTGAACATGAGAGGCGGCACCGGCACCGGCACCGACACGATGCCGTCGGGGACGAGTCTTGGAACCACACATGTCCAAACAATCCAGACCAAGTTTTGGAAACCAAGATTGAACGTATGTGTGTAACCTTCGTAAGTTCGAATCGTCCACGAAAACAGTCCAACGCGCGGATCTCCTGTGAAAGCACAAACGTATCGTTACTTCTCATGGAATATCTTATATGAGAATCCCGACGTTGCCTGACCAATCTTCAGAGAACAGCCTTTCACAGCCTTCGCGGAATTTCCATTATGCCCCACATCGCCTTCCCAACTGTACTTCAAGCTCAATGCCCCACTTTAGACAGTATATATATGTGTCTCTATTATCGATGAAAATTTGCCCCTATGATATTACCATCGGCTAGGAACTCGACTCTTCCAGAAGTCCAGCCCGAGAGCCTCTCATATACGTTCTCCAGCAATAGTACGTCTCGTGATTTGTTCGATACTATGTTCTGTATTTACTGGATGCTCAGGTGGAATCTTGTTCATATTCTTTCTGCTTATATTTTACGCACTTGCGCTCTGGGATAGATGGCTGAATCTAAGGCTGAGAACAGAAGAAAACCGTCGGCTGCAAGGTATGTCTTCTACAATGGTGTTGTCTGAAACCTTCTTATACAACGACCCAGAAGCAATCCACCGGCTGAGAGACTATGGATCGGTTGCCGGAGTGACTGGGAAGTCTCGATCGAAGTTATGGGTGCCTACCATTTCCATTCCGAAAGTTGAAATCAGTAAACCACATGGTATTAAACATCTACATTACTCCTTATGACTGCTGGCGCTCAACGAACCACCTGACTATCCAGAAGTTCTGTCACTACCTTCGCCGTCACATCCCTCGCCTTCAACTTCAACTCTTGATGTTCCACCTCCTGATCCCAAAACATAAACCGATTTCGCCGCAGTATCAATTGTATGTGTCCGAACTACAAGTTTGGCTAATATTGAAACTATTCTCAATGCCGTGCTATCTCTTAATGATATTTTAATTCCGTTTCAGCAAGTAGACGCTGATGATGACTCTGGGCCCCCTTTCTTCGTATTGGGAAACCAGTAATACATGCACACAACCGATTAGCGAGTGGGCTGCCGGATGTGAACCAAATTCAAGATTGAACTGCTGTGCTGGTGAGTGGTTCCTGCGATATAAGGTTCTGTCTACACAAGCGGACCACGTCAACTGTGCTAAGGTAGATGATCCGATCTCGACTTGATCGCGTGAAATGGGAGACATTTTCCAAATCATAATTGCCATTCAGCTAGATGACATTTTGAGAATTGTGGCCCCACATAAATGTTTAAAAACATCTTATCTATAGATATGTCACTTCACTTTCTCCAAAAGTGGTGAGGCTATGGCTGGTCACATCCCAAAGTTCTCGTTATGAGAAACTTAATGGCAGCTTCCACAGTCAAGTTTTTCATACTGTAAATTCATTAGCACCTGGAATAGTATGGTTTAAATATGCTGTGAAGAAACTTCAGCAGAAGTCTGTTGAAATATCACCCATTTCATGTGATCAAGTTAATTCTGAATGACTCCTGTGCGCCCCATGGATCGGATCTAATCATGCGCTAGCCTCTAGACCCATTCCGTGGAGCGCCATTGTGTATCTGAATCAAATTTCTTCCCTCTATCCAATGAGGACCTGTATCATCCGAGATTCTCCTCTAGATCTGCAGGACATAACCTCGCCTTATGTATCAAAATTTGTGTATGTCGATCCTTCCCTCCATCAGTAATACAGCAATATGGGCTTCTTCGATTTCTGCGAACGGTTCTCTCTGTCCCCAGTCTCACTGGCGCCGTGATATCATTCTTCCCATGTCACAAGTCAGAAGTACGGATATTTAAAATCGCCGATAAACCTACGACGGCTCGTGGGCGATGGGATCCTGATTTCAACAGCCTTAGTTCGATTACCGTGTCGCGTCGAGGCACATTGTGGCTGCACAGCTCAAGCATATGGATATAATAATTAAGTCGTCAGTTACAACTTATCATCATTCGACTCCTTCTGCTCTATAGACTCCAATGTTTCGCCGAAGGTCTATACCGTGTTGCACTGAACAGGTCGAAGAATCAGTCCTTATTTGTGAATATGCACAGACCCTATCTCTCTTGTTGTTTCTCACTCCTCTGTTATGCAGTGATCATCATTCTCTTGTCTATCGTTATGATTTGGGTAACATGGTCCACTTGCAGACCCACACGTAGACGGAGGGCTTCCGACAGTTGCGAGTCATCGCAGCCTCCGGATGCCTTTTTATGGTCTCCGTGTCTTGTCACGGTTTCAACAATCAAGGAGACAGAATTTTCGCAGAGCCACTGTGTAGTCTGTGGGACCTATCATTCAACAGAATCTACCGTTTCTAACAACCAAGCGAGTGATGCGGAGAAGGGCATGACAAACGTTTGCGGTTAGCATTATTTTTCTTTCGAATTTACTGGTGTTCTGAAATATCTGCACCTTTACTTACGATCTACACGTCATCCACAGCGATAGGACCTCCTCCCCCCATCTACGTCCCCACACTACCTGGATACTGGCCACCCATTTAATTGCAGGGCGAGTCGTTACTAGCTTCCAGCGATCACACACTTTCCTTTCCAACTAGTAGCCTCCACCTTCCTATCAAGGTACAACACCGTCTCACCTTCTACTGCTCGTTCTGCTGCAAGGAATCCGTATAGGCACCATACAGCTTCGTACCAGGTGATATCTTGTACATAAATTTATTAACAATATGCTAGAATACGCGTGGCTCCTTCAACATCGAGGGTTCCTCTCTATCATCCCTAAACACATCGCTCGACGGTGCTCTTGACAATTCGGGTCTAACCACAGCTCTTATGCCCTTTAGAATCTTATCTGCATCCGCTCTGACATCCATGTTACTCAAACGGTACTGCTTCGGGGTGATACCTTTCCCAAATGTTCGTGTTATATGATTCGCGCAAAGCAGCGCAACCACTATGTTAATGATATGCAAACCCGCAAGCGTAAAGGCAACCGACCAGATCATGCCCAAGTTCTCGTGCTCAAACCGGTAGAGCTTGCCTTTGCACCCAGGAAGCGGTGTGCGTGGATAACACCTCTTGCTTGGCATTCCTTCATGAAGCGGACTATAGAAGCCACAGCACCGCAACGAATTCTGGATCAAGAGTCGGCCGAGAGGGGTATAATACTGGCTCCACGACAAGTTCAGCTTGTGGTCCAGTGCAAATGTTGCTCGTTTGTAACTGATGTAACCAACGACGACAAGAGACAGAAACGCAGGCCAAAGAAGAAGCGTGTACGTTGCTAGGATGGGGCGTGAATTGAGGAAGACCCCAGAGATACCCACCAGCGCGGTAAAAACCATAATAGACGCAGCCAAAGTAATGAGGATGAGGATATCGTTGTCCGCCACGTACATGACATCGGCCTGCGCCCAAGCTTTCAACAAAAGAAAATCTCAACTTCATGAAAGAGTTCAATAAAAATAACAACCTACTTCTGAACCACGTCAAAATCGCACATGCCAGCCCAGCGACCCCATATGCAAAGACCGTGCATACAGAAAACAATAAGCACCATTTGAACGTTGTCCAGCGCTGCAGAGAGCTCGTTCGGAGACCCCGCCCCTCCTCCAGCACCGCAGCAGCAGTTGTAATACCGCCCAGCCCTAAACCAAGTCTACCATTGCCACCACGCATCTCAAGACCCCGCATCGACAAAGGCTTCGGCCACTTATGAGTAAACTTATCTGTCGTGCCTACCGATGGAATAAGCGCAGTATGGCCCGAGTCGACTGAACCGGTCGTGCAAGAACTCCACGCTGAGCCACAGCTTTCGCCCGAGTCGCTCCGCACACTCTGTGGTCGCCTGGAGGCGGGGGTATATGTCCGTGAGAGGAACGACGTCGATGGAACGTGCAGCGAGACGAAACTAAGGCCCCGAGGGAAAACGGAGCGGAAAGAACTTAGAGTGGCGCTTGTACGTGTATGTTTCTCTGACGGGTTTCCGAAATCTGGAGTTGGCAGACGGGGTATCTGAGAAGCTCGCGTATGTGTTGACTGCAGAGAGGCTTCAGTAGGAGCGCGTGAAGGGGGGTCGGGACGAGGGGTAAGTGGGATCGGAATAAATGACTCGGATGGGTCAGGTTGTTTCTTTTGTTGGGTTGCGCCGTCTTCAGAATGAGCGAGAAGCTCCGCGGTAGAGGAAGGCGACTGCGAACGTTTAACCAGTAAGACTGTACATCTACGGGAGAGACCGTCTTCTTCGAAGAGAGTTACCGAGTCATCGTCGTCATGCAAGCTTGCATGGTGGGTTGCAGGGCCTCCTGAGCGACGGCGGAGGCCATCTGCGATGCGGTCTGCGACGGAAAGCGAGGGAATACGGCGGTCCATGTGATAGGGATAATGAATCTACAGAAAGTAAGGTCGTCAGCCACTCCAAAAAGTTCACCCATGTTCATGAACTGTCAGCCACACCTAACGAACCTAGAAATCGAACAGGAGTGAGCACAAGTCCTAAAAAGTCCATAATATATCGTAACTACTTCATACAATGATCTGTGCACAGTGGATACCGAAAAAATTAACAGGAATATGTTCGTTATTGTAAAAGGAGTGTAAATTCATAGGATGGAAGGCAGATAGTGCTCGTGATATAGAGGGATGTTAAGATGGAAGTGTCTGAGGGGTACAAAGCATTTGAAAACAGGATGAGCATTCTAAACACTGCTAAGCGATAGCTGGATCGGACAAGAGGCATCCGAGACTTGTGTTGAGGTGTGTGCCGTGCCCACAAGACCAGCAATGACGATATCGAGAGTAAGGAGGAATTTCACAGCTAAACGAACAAAGATGAGCGCATGAGGCCACATAGTCATCGAATAACATACAGGGACGAGTCCCATTGATGTACAGCGCGGCGTTCCTGCATCCGTCATACCAATTTACCCCTGCCAGTTACTTAATGACAATTGATCAACAGAGAATATAGAATGACCTACAGGTCTGATCTGTATCATTAGAAGCAAGATAAGTGAAATTCAGCGGCAACATAATTTGTGAGAAGGATTTCGCAGGGAGGGTTTTATGGCCCAAGTCACCGTTGGCGACAAGTCGAGTCGTCTGCAGATCGTAGACGTTCGCACGGACGTGATTGAACGTGAGCGGGAGATAATTACTCCCAGTGTCCACCTGCAGAGAAGCAAAGGCAGGGAAAGAGAAATTGGCCGGGGCACGGTTGAAGTACGTAGGAACAGAAGCGTTCCAGTTCCCAGTTGCCTGTGCAAGTGGTGTGCTGGTATTTACCAAGAACGAGGGCACTCGAGGAACCATGATGGCAAGTAATATTCCAACGCTGGATTAACGATGTGTTTAGGAAAAGTCGAGAAACGAATATGAGGGACAACACTTACACAACACACACACCGAATAGCGTAAACACAAAGACCTTCCTGGTGAAATACTTTCCGCACATTCCCCGCTCGCCGCGCTTCCAAGCCGTCCACCTTTCGTGCCGTGAGTCGGCCTTCTCCTCTCGTCGTCCCGCCTTGGTCATAGCCCTCATCTCTGACTTTTGCCACTCAGCCCCTAGCGCAGGCACCGTCACCAGTTCGACTGGACCAACGGTACTTTCACTTTTCGCCACTGGAATCGAAGGGGGTAACTGTTGATACCTACAAACACTTTGTCCATACCTCACAGAAAATGAAACAACATGTAAAACATACCCTTTATTATCACTTAACGATGCACTATACCTCGGGCCCGCATTGTTGAAATCAGAATAGATATCCCAGATTTGATTCCCTACGGCATCAGGTTCTTCCTCGTCCCTGCCACCTTTCAGAGGCTCCTCTCTCCCAGCGTAAAAAAAAGATCCTCGATTGTAGCCTGCACTGCCATGGCCAGCACTGAGCAGATCAACGCTTCCTCGTCCACCGTGTTCGGGATTAAAGAACGATGAAGCATCGTCCCGAGCACGTCCTCCTGGTGGCGCTGTTGGGAAATCAGAATTTAGGGCGTCTAGGGAACCTTTGCGACCGCCATAAAAGGAAGAGACGGTAGATTTTCGGTCGTAATCCATTTGGAAGAACCCAGTTTTGCGGAAGGGGAGACGGAAGGAATGTCACGGTTGGGCCACAGGTTTGGTGGGAATAAAATGAGAACACGTGAACAAGGGGTGACATCCCCGAACACGGAAACATTGGAAAACAATTTCAGATATTTTCCGACCGATATCAAATATTAAATATCATAGCAATTACTACATGTAATGTCCGTAGCATTAGTAGAATCGAGAACTAATAGGCTCCTTTCCATCCACCAACCGTTTAAAGTTGATATTACTCGTGAAAGAAGACCACTGAAACATCTTGTTAATGATCATCTCCAGAGAATAAAGCAAATTAAAACATACCCCATTCCCGATGAACACAGCTCCCCTGCGAGCAATCTCCATATCCACCGCCATATTAACTTCCGTCTGCTCCTGGTCCAGTTCCAAATCCATACTTGTCACAATTGTATGCCACCGATCTCTACCAAGCGTAGTCTTGAGATCATCAAGCCACTGTCCATCCTCATTCGTCAACAGAAACAACACATCCAGTGTTTTTATCCCTGTCTTCGTCTGCTGCAAAAATTCATGTCGCGAGTGACGTACCCGGTTTACAATGTCCTCGAACGAGGGCAGGCAGTGCTCCAGGTACTTTTGGATATTTTCGGGTGTGTTCTTCCCCTGTTCGCCACCGGGGGGCGGTGGGAATGCGTCGGGGAGCTGTGGAAGAAGGTTCCAGCTGTAATACGTAGAATTCCATTTTGCCAGCGCCAGACACTGGTCTTTGAAATCGCCACGTCGGGCGTGAATGGCAAGCATACGGTCGTAAGGGCTTCTGGAAATAAGATGTTTGGGGCGAGAACCCCTAGGCACGAAAAGATACGAATTTCTCTCAACCGCCGACAAAACAATATGTGACGGCTCAACGAGACGAGCTGTAGGCGATTTTGAAAAGCTATCCCAAAGCGAAAGCACACGAGTGCTGCCCCACATCCACAAATCGAATGTCTGCGGGAAGAAGTCCTTCGTATAATGCTCCGGCTCAATCTCAATACACAGCTCTTCCGCTTCGAGTAAAATCTTTTTCCAGTGGTTGAATATATCTATACCATCTGCCCACCCAATGATGGGTTTCACCTCCCGTGTGTTGATGATACGTCGCTGCTCTGGCGGGCACACGATGTCAAACCAGTCTTCAGACACGGAGCGAGGCGCATCGTCGCCTGCATCCCAGGGCCCGCCCGCGGAGGGGCCAGATATGATTGCGGGCAAAGGTGTGGAGGGCGGCACCTCGCGCATCTTGCTCTCCGGCCATGCATAGTGACTTTCCTTCCAAACGTAGGGCTGGAAGACATAAGCGCGCTTCGACTCGTATGCAAGATGTGTGTTCATCAAGCTAGAGAGTGACAAAAGGGTCAGCCCAAAGATACATAGCATATGTGAATCACGCACATTTCATTGAAAGCATTGTTCCACCCCAGTCTCTTGACCTGGTTCGAAAACTTCACATAACGACCCGTTCTCCCTTCAGGGAAAGGCAAATCAAGATTATGTTGAGGCAGGTTGCGTTCCCATTGCTTCAGCTTTGTCAACGTGGGGGGATCTTCCCACTTGGTTTTGTTCTCTGAAGGTGGTAGTGACTCTGTTGTTGTTGTGAGCACAGTGGTAGGGTTGATTAGGTTCATGAATAACAGCACGACAAGGAGAATGACAATAAATATAATCCAATACTGGCGCCGTCGGTTGCCAACCAGCTGGCGAGAGAGACCCCATGGAGAAGGAGATTTTGGTTTTTCTTTCCAGCCCGGCATGCTGGAAGGTAATGGAGAAGATGATCTTTGCTGTCGGTTCCAAAGTTCAGAACCTCCACCAGACATCCTCTGACATATAAGCAATAGGCTATACGTCACTGCTTATTGATGCAATGATTGATGTACCACGAGTTCACATAGCAACACAATTATGTAGCTGAACTCGAGAAAAGTCAACAGCAAGCATAATACATAACTGTATTCAAATGTCAAGTTGTTGTTCTTATAGCATGTCAAGTTTTGAATAGACTCTAAGCGATCGACAGGGAGGCAACTCAGATGGGAAGAACGGTCAGGAAATGGCACCTAAAAATAAGCCGAGAAAATGTCATAGCATAGGACAGCCAATGGACGACAACAACGAGGCCTCGATAAGGTGCGCCTGAAGTTTTACATCATCAATAGCGGAGGTAGCAACCTGGTATAACACTGTTTAAATTGCGCATTCTCCTCGTACTCATTGAGTTGCGTCCTATGCATGTACACCCATTAACACTGCACGAAGTAAAACGTTAGCTGTTATTTAGCTGCGATCACAGTATGAGGACGTACTGTTAGGCCTTGAGACTGGGTGTTCATGATGAGGGCTACGATGAGGCCTGCAGGTGTTGAGTAGAATCAGTGTGTATCCCGAACGAAGGCGAACTGTAAACACACCATAAAGACCCAAAACTTCAGCGAAAATGAGAATCAAAATCTACAGAGCCAGTCAGATTAACACGGCGATACTCCAGTAGCTGCATCAACTCTTACCATTCCCACAAAGAGTCTAGGTTGTTGAGCTGTTCCCCGTACGCCTGCATCTCCAACGATACCAACAGCGAAACCTGCTGCCAAACCGGCAAGACCGACAGAAAGACCAGCACCAAGCTGAATGAAACCTTGCGCTAGCGTCATATGGGCCTTCACTATCAACGAAAGTTCGAGTTAACGATCGACAAACAGCCATGCAAGGATAACTACACACAGTCACCAGCGATGAGAACTGATACGACAAGACCGTAAATCTGAACATGAGATACGTCAGACATATGTCCAGTGCAACAAAGAGGCGAAAGAGGACAAGATGTTGCAAGGTAGCGGAAAAGTAGACAAAGTACGTACAGCGATGATACCAGCCATGATAACCGGAACGACAGACTTCATCATCAGGTCAGGTCGCAGGACTGACATGGCAGCAATGCCAACTCCTGATTTTGCGGTACCGTAACTGCAAGAGTACAATTGGCAAGGAGTGAATGTTAGAAAGAAATCAGCAAGGAGAAAATGGATGCCCGGAGTGCACATACCTTGCACCAATGCCTATCACGACGTGCAAATCAATCATCAGGTTACAAAAAAAAATCCAATAGCGGACAAGCAGAACTCAACCACTCACAAGTAAAGACGATGGCGCTTGTACAACCCTATAGAACAAATTTTGTGAGTACTTGTTTAGGTTATCGAGCAGACTTACCATGGCGCTGAAAAAGGGAGCATACACCGGACAAAGATCAGACATATTGAAAAGTTATGTGTGGGCGCAAGAAGGAGCGAAACAGTAATGACGACGTGTAAAACGATCAACACCTTCAACCAGTATTGCGCCGGCACCAGCCGCGTCGGTATATAAAGCGGAGTTTCATAAAACCACTGCGCTTGTGTGTGGACCATTAGCTTTCCTCGGCGCCCTCGCTCGAAGTCAGCTATCTAGTCGGCGGTTAAGCTCTGACATAGTGCTCATGAACGAGAATCTGCAAGTCCACACGAGATGGAGGGGTTCGCTGTGTTCGGACATCAATGCTTGCCGTTTCGATCCCATTCTTATCGTCTTCACTATTGTTCCCGCAATCGCGTCGTCGACAACGGATCTTTTGTAGAAGATATCTTCGCTCATTAACCACTTTAACCGACTTATGGAATTTGCCTTGAGCCCTAGTACTTAGTCAGACTGCCATCCGGAAACCGAAACAAACAAACAAGAATCCTGGTTTTTGACACTCCTTCGCATTCCAAATTCTCGGACAATTGAGTAGGCATCAAAGACGGACTGCGGCCCGACCGTTCTGCTCGCTGGTTTAGCTCCCTGACAATTGATTACAGAAACAGCAGTCCAGTCATCATGATGCTTTCTATATTGAGCCCATGAGTGAATGGGTATTTTCAAACTACTATAGGTGACGGGAATTGCAAATATATCACTTTTCAATTTCTACAGGCCTTCCACAACAACTTTGAGCTCTTAAATTTGAATCCTATGTCATTTTTACTCTTTTATGTCTGGTCATAAATTTTATATCTTTTTATTCGTTGAGCTCTCGGACAATGACCGAGGTCTAGGTGTAAGAAGTTCGCGATATGCAAATCTTTGTAACGGCTGGTCGAGGGCATATGGGAATTGGGAAGTCCGGTGACAAAGTCCGTCGGCATGTCGGCAGATGATATGTAATACAACCAAACACGCCTGGTGACTACACACTGGCGCCGTTGCTGGCAACATGGGGGTGTTTCGTCAGTTTGAGGATCACTACGACCTTTCCATTGAACAAGTAACCATGTTTATCAGACTTGCCACCCAGCTCAAACAGGATATTCGGTTACCACTGCCACCTGATCAGTCCGAGTCTTAGCTTCAACAGTTCCTGACATTCTTCCAGCAAGTGTCGAACAGTTCCTAAGCAAGGCTATCAAGGTACTTGTTAGATGTGTGGGGGAAATGTGGGATGTTTTCAAGAGTGATGTGTGGGCAGCAAGCCCACTTCTTTTCTTCGAAGAGGACCTTGCATTGTTTAAGGAATATGGGTGGACACATGGACTAAGTAAGTCCCTCGTTCATCGACACTTGTGCGGGACCTTACTGACAAATATTCTCAGTGTTGTTGACCTTTTCCCACTCTCTGAAACCTGTACAAATCATGAGTTCCCTCGTTGAGGCAAGGTGCTGAAGAAGGAGCAACAGTTGTGTACATGCTCAGTCATGGACCTTAGGGACTACCATGGATGATGTACTTAAGTCCATGGATATGGGTGGCATCCATGGATCATCCATGGGTATCCATATGAATACTACTATTTTTTATGCTCTCAAATGCTGTAATATATGTACCATAGTCTATTAAAATGGTTTAGCAAGGTCAATTACCTGTTGGAGTGCCTTGTTGGCACACATTGCCACTAGCCAAGCCACTTGTTTTCAATAATCTGGCTATAGCATTGCAAATAAAATAGGTAAATGTCTCAAAATATTTGACATGGTAGAGGACCTCAAAAGCTGGAGGGTCTTCTGCAAACATTGGTTGATCCCATCAGTTATTGGTAAGCAATTTTAATTTAGCCACTTGCCATGAGCCAATGGCCAATAGAACTTCTATATCTCAATGTTATGAGTCCTTAACAAAGTTAAGACTTGTTCTTCAAACCTGGAATCAATGAAAAATTCAGTGTGACCATTTTTCCATGTCTGTTTTCCCCATGGTCAGTAATTTTCAGCAACTATTACAAAAATTACTGACTTTACTACCCATGGGAGTCAAAAATTTATAGTGATGTTATACATCATTCTAACCGGTTTTTTGAGCTGAGTTCAAAAATGATATTGGGAGAGTCATCTGACTTACCATAAATGGAATATAGTGATGTTATATACCATTCTGATCTGTTTGTTGAGCTGAGTTCAAAAATGGATTGGGAGAGTCATGTGACTTACCATAAATGGAATATAGTGATGTTATATCCATTCTAACCAGGATTTTGAGCTGAGTTTGAAAATGACATCTACAGTGATGTGATTGACTTACCATAAATGGAATATAGTGATGTTATATACCATTCTAACCAGGATTTTGAGCTGAGTTTGAAAATGACATCTACAGACTCTCATTGTCATTTTTGAACTCAGCTCAAAAAACAGATCAGAATGGTATATAACATCACTATTGTAATCTTGGAGAAATTCACTGAAGAAAAGGCACAGAGACAGAATGAGCAGAAGAGATCTATTTGAAGGAGACTCTAGAGTATGATGATGATGGTGATGATGATGGTAGTTGGTAAGGATCAGTGAGGCCAAAGTATAAGTAACATTCTTACTATAAGGGCAACCTCAGCCTCTAGCAAAGGGAAATCTGAAGTTAAAATTATACTACATATTACAGGGATTGGGGATGCACCTAGCAAAGGGAAATCCAAAGAGAAAGCTCTAAGGATCCCTTTGCCGATGCCTGGTATATGTGAAGACGACAAAAATCAAATAATAACCTAAAAATAGAAAAGGTGGAGATAGACAGATCAAGGCCGCCGAATGACATCATACCAAGGGGTAGATGTTGGAAGGGGTACTCCGCCTCTAAATATAAAACTGTCAACATGCACAAACATGATAGAAAGGGAAATTAGTAATAAAATCTGGAAAAATCATAGAAAATGAAGAATAGAAGGAAATGAAGTGAGGAAAAATATAGAACAAACATAAAAAATAGGAGAAACACACAAGGCACCCCCCTAGTCCCCCTAGTCCCCTTACATCACCCCCTTTCTAAGATGCATCACCCCAATGCATTCAAAATCGCATACGACCAAAGTCCATGACTTGAATGCGACGTGGTGCAGCAGTGTGCCGTTGGTAGAATTCCTTGACTAACCGAGGGGCATCCACGTCAGACTCTTCAACCCATGAGTTCTCCTCATACCCATAACCCTTCCAATGCACCAAATACTGGAGTTTTCCTCGATGCAACCGGCTGTCCAAGATTGACTCGACTTTGTATTGGGGTTCTCCCTCGATCACTGTAGGCGGTGGTGGTGGGTGTGAATGGCATCCCAGGAATGGATCTGGGGGAGCTGGAAGGAGTTTGACGACATGGAAGACTGGGTGGAGTCTGGACATGGAGGCTGGGAGGCATAGACGATAGGCATGCATTCCAACACACTTGACGATGGGGAAAGGTCCCAGGAAGCGATGAGCAAGTTTCTTGGACGGACACATAGTGGAGATGTCACTGGAGTCAAGATAAACTTGATCACCAACCTTGTACTGAGGGGTCAGAGAATGGCGTTGGTTGTAAAAGCATGCCATGTCGTCCTTCGCCTTTGCCTCCTCCAAGCTATCCCGCATGTGTTCTGTGAACTCATTCACCATCTCAATGTGTGAGGGAGTTTGGCAAGGTTCAAATCCCATGTGTGGATGTCGTCCAGTGTCTAAGAGGAAAGGGGTCTGTTGAGTGGAAGCATGGACATGGTTGTTGTATCCGAACTCGGCCAAGGGGAGAAGATCATCCCAATTGTCCTGGCATTCATTGACAAAGATGCAGATGTACTGCTCCAGTTCCTGGTTGACTCACTCAGTCTGGCTGTCGGTTTGTGGGTGATAAGCAGTCGAAGCAAGGAGTTTGATTCCCAGGAGTTGGTACAGCTCATGAGTGAACTCTGCCATGAACTGAGGGCCACGATCAGAGAGGAAAGCACCAGGAAGTCCATGTAATTTCCACACATGGTGGAGGTAGAGTTGGGCGGCACCAAGGGCACTGACAGTGGTGTGAGTGGGAATGAAGTGAGCGCATTTTCCCACTGAATCAACTGTTGCACATCACTGCATCAAACCCATTCGACTCTGGCAACTCCACCACAAAGTCGACACTGACAGCATCCCAATGACTCTCTGGAACAGGAAGAGGGTGTAGCTCACCAATGGGTTTGCAATGAGGAATCTTGGTGCATAAGCAAAGGTCACAAGTGTGACAATACTGACCAGGAACTAGAAAAGTGTGGTGCTAAGCATCATTGTAATGCTACTAGTATTCTTGACAACATTCAAGGTATCACAAAGTATATTATATTATCAACACAATCTCTGGACATGGAAAAGGTCAAAGGAACCAGGAAAGTGTGGGTGTGGTGCTAAGCATTATCATAGAATTATTCTCAACCTTCAGGTTGTTTATTTATTGAAATGATACTTGGTTTCTGAGTTGGTGCTACATAAGTTTGGGATTGTATTTAATGCCATATTCTCCTCTATTGTATTTCTACTATTATTATCTCTCCTAACAAGAAGGGACTCAATTAATGTACTACTAGTTATCATATCATAATACATGTAGGAGTACTGTATACAATATGATAATATCAATACAGGTTGTGTACTCTTCTCTATTGTATTTCTACTATTATTATCTCTCCTAACAAGAAGGGACTCAATTAATGTACTACTAGTTATCATACCATAATACATGTAGGAGTACTGTATGCCATGACATTTGTGGCCACCAATAATTCCATGAGGTGAGCTCCAAGGTCTTCCAGCGTCCAGGATGACCAGCAATCTGTGAGTCATGGTGTTGGGATATGATGCACCGGCGAAGGTCTGGGTCATTGGGGATGTAGATGCAATCCCTGAAATACAACAAGTCCTCTTTTTCAGCCCACTCTGCTGCATGCAAGGAAAGGGTGGATCCCTTCCTCAGTTTTTTAACAGCTCAGGCAACAACATCCTCATGTAAACCGCTACAGTTTGCACAACAAATGTCATGTAGGATGTCCCACTCCTCGCCCTGGGGTGCGATGCCTTCCAGTGCCCAAATGGTGAACAGGTCTGGCTGCAACAACACAATGTTTTGGTTGTCATTGCTGCCATCCCGATGGTCTGCACGTCAGGAGAGGGCATCGGTCTTCCCCATGCTGCGACCTGGACAGTGGTGCAAGGAGAAGTTGAATCTGGATAGATACAGGGACCAACGAGCTTGATGATGGTTCAATTTCTTGGCCATCATAAAGTACTCAAGATTCTTGTGATCCGTCCAAATTTCCACCTTGTGTTGGGCACCCTCGAGGAAGTGTCACCACTCCTCAAGCGCACACATTATCACCAACATCTCCTTGTCATGGATCTCATAATTTTGCTCTACAGCACTAAGGCTTTTGGAGTAGAATGCAACAGGATGCCACTTCTGGTCCTCCAGAGACTGCTGAGACAACATGGCGCCTGTCACAAAGTCAGAACTGTTGGCTTCTACATGAAAAGGACATGAATCGTCAGCAAAGGTAAGAATGGGAGCGGAAGTGACCATCTCCTTAAGCTTTTCAAATGCCTCCTGTTGTGCATTATCCCACCTCCATGCCTCCTTTCCTGTCAAGTCAAACAGTGGTCATGCATGATGTGAGAAATCCTTGATAAAACACCAAAAGAAATTGATGAAGCCCAGGAAAGACTGCACCTCTTTCTTGTTCATGGGTGTCGGCGAGGCGCGTGATGCGATGGTGCTCTTCAACCATGCGAGTGAAGATGAGGATGTTGTCAAGATAGATGCAGACAATGCCTTTGAGGATGAGGTCATGGAAAATGTCATTCATCATGGTCTGAAAGGTGGCAGGACTATTAGTAAGGCCAAAGAACATGACAAGCAGTTTGAAAAGACCACGGTTGGTATGAAAGGCTGCCTTCCACTCATCTCCCTCCTTTATCCTCACATTATTGTAGCCCCAATGGATGTTGAGCTTGGTGAAGTATCGGGCTCCATGGAGCTGGTTCATGAGTTCAGAGATGAGAGGTAATGGGTAGCAATTTTTGACCGTGATATCGTTGAGCCTTCTGTAGTCTTGAACCGGTCGAAGTGAGCCATCCTTCTTCTTGACAAAGAAAAAGGGAGAGGCCATGGGTGACTTCGATGGTCAAATATGTCCAGAGGCCAGGTGCTCGTTGATGAACTGGTCAAGCTGTTGTTGTTCTTCAGGAGAGAGAGGATAGACCTTGCAGGATGAAGGGGTTGCACTGGGGGTGAGTTCGATCACGTGATCCCATGGCTTGCGCGCAGGGAGAGAGTCGAACGATTCCTTGGAGAACACATCTCCAAACTCATGGAGATGAGGGAGCAAGGAATTAGTAGAGGATTTAGCAGCATTGTTTTTGTGGAAGGCCTCAGTGAGGCATTGGGATATGTTCGATGTAGCACACACCTTGTGTGATGGACAAATTGCAGTGTAGAAAATCCGATCACCTTCCTCTACTTCCTCTGGCTCCTCCTCCTCATCATCCGAGTCCGGCATCAGATCAGGAACCCCTTCCAACTCCACTTCAGGTATAGGGAGGGGTCCGGCACGACACTTCTGAGTACGTCGTATCACGGCCTTCTGTCCACGATGTTCTTGCTGGCTTCTGTGAAACAAGTATGACAGCGGGATGGACATCGGCTCATGGTAACCTCCCCGGTATGCCAGTCGACCTCTGGGTTATGGTCTCAAAGCCATGGATAGCCCAAAATAACCTTTTGCTTTCCTAATTGAGTGACAGCAAAAAGGGCACGCTCACTATGATCTTTGTAACGGAGGACCAGGTCTACAACCTCTCAGATGGCACCAGCTTCATTTGGGGACCCATCCACATTATACACAGGTATTGGACGTGAGAGTGAGCAAGTATTTAGGTGACGTTGTTGTGCAAGATGGGCATCAATGAAGAAACCAGTTGCACCAGAGTCCAGGAGCGCAGAGACACCGAGTATCTGTCCAGTGTTGGTCGTCTGCAGTTCAATTGCTAGGTTCAAGGAATGTGTAGAGGGAGTGGATGCAACAATATATTTGTATGGTAGTTTACGCTCCCATGATTTAATTTTGGGGTGTGGAGCAGAGGGAGAGATGGGAAGAGCAGGTACATCTTCAGCCAACTTTGAAGGGTCAGAGAGGGGAACAGTCACAGAAATGGATTCATTCTCCGGGGATTCAACTGACAAGACTTCAAAGTGGTTATGGACAGGCAGTGAGGGCGTACAATTCACTCGCTGCAAATAGAAAAATCCTGCTCCTCTACAACTTCTGACTTGATCTCCTCTGCAACCTGATCCTTCGCTTCCTCGACATCTACAAGTGCCAACAAGTCTTGGAGGAGTTCATCTTGCCCCTCGGGGGTGAGCATGCGGATATCCTGACGATGGGGACACACTCCAGCCCTGTGCCCAGTTTCCCCACAGTGGTAGCAGAGATCCAACCTACACGCATGGCTGCAGGCTGCATCAACATCCATTGGTACTGGGACATTGATGGCTGGTGTGGGAGTCTGACGAACAGGAATGGGGTTAAGGTGGGGAAGGGTTTGATTGAAGGTGTAGGGCATATGAGTGGTAGTTGGAGCATGGAATGCAGCATTAAACACCGCATTTGTGAGTCGGTTCTCATCACAGAGTGAAGCAGCTTCATACCAAGCATAGATATCATCGTCCGCTGGGTGCCCCTTCCAACATCTGTGCAATCTGGTCCTGAATTTCTTGATTGAGGCCCCATCGGAACTTCACCACCACTGGTAGCCCACTCCCATATCCTGCCATGTCCACCAAATCCTTAAACTCATCAATATAATCATCCACAGATCGACACACCTGGTGGTAAGAGGATGACTCGAGTCATGTCATGGCTTGGTGGTGCTTGTTGAGGGGACAAAAGTGGCATACAAACTTGGCTCAAAAGTCACCCCAAGTGGAGAAAGGTAGAGAACCGAGTTCTTTAGTTTGACGCAGAATACAGTCCATGTAGAGATAGGCACGTTCAGATTTCATGTATGTGAAGGCCCAATAAATTTTTGCAGCCTCATCGACGAATTGATGCAACTGGAGACTGATGTATAACTCACAGGAATTAAGGAATGCATGTCCCTGCGCATGTGCACCATTAAATTCAGCGGGGGGAGATGGTTTGATCTGGGCCTTTAGTGGGCGCATTTGACAGTATGTCGTTGTTGGGTGCACTTGGAGTCGCAATGGGGGGAATATTGGTCGTAGGGTTAGTCTGGAGGGTCCTGATGAAGTTTTCAATCGTAGATTTAAGCGAATTGATTTGCGCACATATTCCAGAAACATCGCTTTCAAGCGTGTTGAGGTGCTCTCATGCGTCCATGTCGCTAGGGGGCGCGTTTGGTGAAAATGGCAGTGCAGTAAAGGCGAGACTGTCTGGAACGGTGTGTAGGGAGTCTGTGGAGCTTTGGGAAGTGTCGTCCACTCTGTACCTGCCTATCTTGGGCAGTGCATTCACGATTTCGGGCCTTAGGGGAGAGTTTTCTACTATAAGGGCAACCTCAGCCTCTAGCAAAGGGAAATCTGAAGTTAAAATTATACTACATATTACAGGGATTGGGGATGCACCTAGCAAAGGGAAATCTGAAGAGAAAACTCTAAGGATCCCTTTGCCGATGCCCAGTATATGTGAAGACGACAAAAATCAAATAATAACCTGAAAATAGAAAAGGCAGAGATAGGCAGATCAAGGCTGCCGAATGACATCATACCAAGGGGTAGATGTTGGAAGGGGTACTCCGCCTCTAAATATAAAACTGTCAACATGCACAAACATGATAGAAAGGGAAATTAGTAATAAAATCCGGAAAAATCATAGAAAATGAAGAATAGAAGGAAATGAAGTGAGGAAAAATATAGAACAAATGTAAAAAATAGGAGAAACACACAAGGCACCCACCTAGTCCCCCTAGTTCCCTTACACTTACACCCTCCCCTCCATCAAAAATAAAGAAAATCCATGCACAAAGGAAAGAAAATATAAGTAAAAGGTGCGCGATCATGGGTGCATTAAAAACCCACTTGGGGAAAACTACCGGTCAGCGTGCGAAAGGGAAAAGACTACCTAAGGTAAAATGTTGTCCTTTCGAGCCAACCAAATGTTGAGTGCTTCACAGTCCTCGAGTTCGTGGCCAGGTAGCCAACGGTCTTCTTCAGGGCCATAACCAAGCCAACATACAAGGTATTGCACGCCTCACCTGCACTTTTGTTCCTCCAGAATCCTATTGATGGTATACTCCTCGTGCGAGTCGACAATGATGGCAGGAGGTTGTTGTAATTCGCGATTTGGAAAAAGCTCCTTATCATTCTCAATGAAGGGTAGGGCCTGTGATGTATGAAATGTGGGGAAGGTGTTCGGGTGGTTAGGCATGTTGACAGTTATGGTAGAAATATCTGGGGCCATTTCAGTAATGAGGTAAGGGCCATCATAGCAAGGCATGAATTTCACGACTTGGTGTTCATCCTTTGCTTTGTAATCTCTGCATCTGTGTAATGTGAATAATACGACTCTGTTCCCTTTCTCAAAAGGAAAATCATTAGATTGGTGCTCATTTGCAGAAATAGATTGTGATATATTAGCACCCAGTAAGTTGTCCTGGGCTTCCTTGACGTCCAGTTTGAGCTGCTCAATTACATCAACCACACGGATGTCCTCAATGGTTCCATCCGAAGACAATATCAGAGGCAGAATGATTCTTGGGCTTTGTCCCATGCACAGTTGGAATGGTGAAAAACCTGTTGAAGGATTAATGGAGTTCATGATGTCAAAGTGTATCCATGGTAGGGCTCGGTGCCAGCCAGTTTGGTTCCGCTCAACATGGTATTGCAGGCACTGATTGATTGTTTTGTTCGAGCATTCGCTAGCACCATCAGATTGAGGATGATATGCTGTTGACATTTTCAGTTTTACACCAGTTAGTTTATGGAGCGTCTGCCAAAGTTTGAAAGGAAGAGCTTATTGCAGTCTAAAACGATCTCCAATGGGAGTCCATTCTCACAGCACCATTCATCAAAAAATATGACTGCCAGGTCTTCTGCGCTAATATTTGTACGTGTTGGGATGATCAGAATGTCGCTGTTCAGTCGATCTGTGAAGGAAACAATGCAGTTGAAGCCTTCATCTTCTGGCAAAGGACCAATGAAGTCCATTGCAACAGAGGTCTGGGATGGGCAGAGGGTGCAATGGTCCCATTGGTTTCTTCATGGTAGGCTTGTTGCATTGGCAGTCTGGGCATGCAGGTACATATGCATGCTCCAGGTCCCAACACATGTTGGGCCAGTAGAGCGATTCACGAAGTGATCCGTATGATTTAGAGAACCAAAAATGGCCTAGGACATCGTGAGCCAAATGAAAAAGTGATTCACATATGTTTGGGTTCCATGGAATGATCAACCGGTCACCAGCATATAGCAACCCATCTCTGTTTTGAATTCTGTGTGGGAGGAACGGAGCATCCATCAGGCACTTACACCATGGATCCTCAGCATATCCTGAATGGATTGAACTCAAAAGTCCGTTGTCTACTGCTATTGAAAATGTGGCTGCAATGGATGGAGGGGAGTTGGCAGTTGTCACTGGATCTGTCAAGATATGTGCACACGTGAATGATGTATCATCATTACTGTAGATTAATATGACTGTATCAGGTTGGTCGGGGGGGTATGGTGTTGATGCTGATGATTCAGCATCAAACAAGGTTTGGGATAACACGTCTGCTGCACAGTTCTCTTCCCCCTTGACATAGATGATCTTGCAGTCATATTGAGACATAAATTCCATCCATCAGGCCTGGCAGTGGCTAAGGTCTCATTGTGTGTCAAAGTTTTCTAGTGTTTTGTGATCAGTGTAAATAAAAAATGGGACACCCACAAGGTCAGAACACCACTTCTGGAGTTCATGGATGATCATGAGCATTTCCTTCTCGTGGACCAGGTAGTTCAATTCAACTCCCTTGAATGTCATTGAATCAAAAGCGACCAGACGAGCTGTTTCCCATGAGTTCCCAAATGAAAGGACAGCTCCTGATTGATAGTCGCTTGCGTCCGTGGTGACAAAAATCTTGTGATCAGGCATAAGGTCATAATTGATTGTCATCAGGCATTCATGGCTGATCACAGCCTTCTTAATTTTATTGAAAGCAAGCTGGTGAGCATCCGTCCAGGTTGGAAATATTTTGTTGCACTCCTTTGTGGTGAGTTCTGAAAGGATGTGCATGTGGTCTGTGATATGGGGCAAAAAATGGGCAACATAACAAACCAATCTGCAGAACTGACAAACTTCCTTTGTGTTCCGAGGTCGAGGCCAATTGACAATGTGTTCCATCTTCTTAGAATCAGCCTCGATTCCCCAAGCGGAGATGTGGTGTCCAAGGAAATCTACCTCTGTTAAAAATAGGTGCATTTTCTTTGGGTTGCAGTATAATTGTGCATCCCTAAGAGCCTTCAGGATCATGTGCACATTCTGGCAGTATTCTTTGAGTGAGTTTGACCAAATGATGATGTCATCAAGATAGACATGGCAGATTCTGCCAATCCAAGGCCATAACACAGGAGTAACCTGACATTGGTGAATCACGGGTGAGTTCTTGAGTCCCATCGGCATCACTGTCCACTCAAAGAGGCTGAACGGTGTTGATACAGCGGTCAGAGGAATGTCTGCAGAGTGCATGCACGTTTGAAAGAAACTGTTTGTCATATCTATTGTACCCCAGATCTTACCTTTCTCGCAATCATTCAAGATATCATCAATCCGAGGGATAGGATGGGAGTCAGAGATGGTGTTCTTGTTCAGTTGTTGGTAATCATTCACCCATCTTGGAAGGACAGTTGGGTCCAACTTTGGGATGATGAAGGCAGGCGACACATGTGGGGAAGATGATGGTCAGATATGGACAGTGTCAAGGTGTTGCTGGATGAGAGTTTTCCAAGTGTCTCGAAATTTTCATGGACATGCATAGGTCCACGTTTTAATTGTCTGTTCGGCATTTTTAAGTTTTATCTGTGCTGTGATGTCTTGTGGGAGCTTATCCACATGAGGCAGTGGTTTGAAAACATCTATAAATTCTGTGAGGAAGCCAGTTTCGAGTGTTCCAACCTTCTCCTGGAATGCAAGTACTTCAATGTGATCCTTTATCATACCCGCGATGTTCAATGGCTTCATGGGTTTGGGCACATGTTTGCCAGCCTTCAGACATTGTTTACAGACTTCAATAAGTTCAGGTAGCATCATCTTTACCCTCTCCTTTGTCTATAACATACATTTTGGATCAACCTTTTTTTGTTGGGTTTTCGTGGAGGAGGGTTCAAGAGATCATATTTATTCTGTTTGTCGATAGCGGTACAAGCTTCAAAGTCTGCGACAATGTGATTTATGGTAAGGAATGGGAGACTGAACAGTAGAGGGACACATAAACTTGGAGTTACAATAGCTTTAACAGTTTGAGAAATCCACACCGAGTCAGGCATGTAAGAGACCAGTTTAACATACTCATGCAAATGACTGTCTGATGATGATGAATTGTTCAGTGCAACAGAAATTGGTAAAGGGTCGTGCAAACAATAACAGTGCAAGCCTAGTTGGTCGGTGAGCATTGAGTTGATGAGCATGACATGTGCTCCACAATCAAGCATGCTGCTCACTGTGATAGGTTTGTCAGAGCCAGGCCCCATCATGGAGCATGTCCAATGGAGATGTGCAATGGTAAGGGGTGCACTCACCTCTTCTTCAGTCTCAGAACCAGAACCCAAGACTGCAGAAGGCATGACAGCCCCGACAATGAATGATGCGTTGTTTTCATCATTGACTTCCTCGATGCGGGCCGAGAAAGTGACAGCTCCTACAGGCTTGCTTCCGCTAGGGACATTGTTGGTTTGCTTGTGGTTGAGAAGCATTTCCTCCATAACCTCCTTATAGTTATGGCCGTCAGGGAAATCATTGTGGCAATCTGGGGCACAGTGGTTCTGGTATCCGCAATGGCATTTCAAACATCCTTGATGCTTGAATAGCAGTGAATGTTTGTTATCCATGAGACAGGGTGGCTTGGAGCGAGAGGAGGGTGTAGTGGTGGAGGAGGGAGTAAATGTGCAGCTTTTAGAAGATGCTGTGACATTTTGGTTTTGAGGGTAACTGCTCAGGGCTTGGCGCAGCGCGCTTAGGTGCTCACTGAAAATCCTCGGCTGCTTTGAGATATCATTTTGTGTCGTGAGCACGTTCTTCAGCCAGTTTGCGGAGTTCTGTGATCCAGCAGGTCAGCTGTGCTTCTGCTGTCTTTTTGCCAGCATTATTGGTGGCCGCTTCAATGAGGTCTTTAATGTTGCAGTTCTTAGCACGGATGCAGAGGTCGGCATTGAGAAGTGTTTCAAGCTGGATACAGAGCGGGTCATCTGAGAAGTGGTAACTAGTTCCTCGCAGGATGATGTTTGAGTGGCAAATGTCATTCACCCATTTGGGGAATGAATCAGAAAATTTGAGGTGAGAGTTGCAGATGTGGGAGTGCAATTCGCCATCCCACCTGCCTGGGAGAAATTCCTTACCAAAATCCTTTATGAACTCAGGGAAGGTGAGAGACATCAAGTGTTTGCAATGGGTCACAACTCAGTCTCTAGCATGCATGTCTTTTAATCCAGGTAAGATTGCAGATACATGGTCAGACACTTCAAGCTTCTTGTTTGCGGAGAAGAAGTCTTTGCAAGCCATCTCCCATTGGCACATGACCAATGGTGAGATCTCGCCAGGTGTCAAGAGTGGGATGCATTTTGGTTCAGTGTGAACGACCTCAGCAGGCATGGATGTGGCCATTTTATGTTGTGGTAAAGTGAAGCTGGTGTCTGAACAAGAAGAGGAAGAATAGGAGTCAGAGTCATCAACAAGTCAATTGACTGTATGCGCATTGGTTGGGGGGTTCAGGCGGGATTCATGTTCTGCAAATGGAGGCAATTCAGAGGAAGATAAAGGGTCACCAGAGTTGGACGGGGCGTGTCCTAAGCTCAGTGTCAGAGATGGCGATGAAGGTGATGGCGGGTTTGGCTCACTTGCGAGAGTGTTGGCAACAGTGTGCACTTCCTTGCACATACTGTAAGAGCCTTAATTATAACAATCACCTGTGACACCGTGACCTTAACAAATGGTCCTGGACATAACAAATGGGTCAAATCGATGCGTGACTGCTAACAAACCAAGATTTGATGTCCACCATGACCAAATTCAGTAGCGAGTATACTTGTTCAACTTCAGTCACCGTTTTACTTAGAGCATTGGCATTTACATACTTACTGTATGTTTGTCCGCTACCATTTATGTCCTTTAAAATTTCCCTGGGCGCTTGTCTCCTTGTAATGATCTTCATGGAAAAGTTTCTTGTCAAATATTCTCCTGAGGAACTGGCAGAATGCAAGCATGAGGATTGCATAAATATTCAGGAGGAATTGGAAGCCAAATGGGAGAGGCATACAAGCTATGTAGAAAGACAGAAAGAAAAGGTCCAAGAGCAGAATAACATCTGGAAAAAGCAACAGAGGAGCAAAGAACAACACATTGAAATTGAGTCAGGATTGAGAAACAGTGATGGCAGTCTAGAAGAGCACAAGGTATGCACACTGGTCTTCTGACTTTGATGTTGACTGTCGGTAACAAGAATGGTATCACAGAAAAGAAAACTGAACAGTCGCAATGATTCAAGCACAGCCGATAGAAAGGGAACAATCAAGATTGGCAGGAAGGAAAAACCACAAATCTGCTCAAGATGAACTAACTGGTTCAAGGCATCCACTTGGAAAGCCATTGATGCTGCAGCCAAATCATGCCAGTTTCAAACAGGAGAGGTGGTAAAGCTCTTAAGGAAGCAACTTGGTGGCAGTGATACATATTGCACCCTTCAACCTGGAACAATTCAGCATTGGATCAACATTTCTGAGACTGGATCTCGAAAGTGGAAGGAAGAAATTCTAGCACAAGTAGAGAAAGAAGGAAAATGGCAGGTCATAGCTGTTAGACTTGGGCGCCCAAAGCCTTTGGTTTGTTCTTCTGTCATGGGTTTGTAGACAACTGACATATTAAGAGTGTTTAATCAGCATGGATATACAATGTTGGTCCAAAAAATCAAGGCAGACCTCTTTATCAATTGCAATGGAGGTTTACCCATTTCAGTTCCCATCACACATGCTCTCATCCTTGGGTATGTTGAAACAATGGCACCAGAATTACTTGCTGTCAAAAAGTTCAAGTGCTCAGGACATTTCCTGTGTATGCTTCTTGACATTGAGTTAGGGTGGTCATGGCGGGTTGGTACTTGTGCTGCTCAGAAGACACCAGACAACTGGGAAACCTTAACTGAAGATATGTTCTTATGGATTGTGTACCAAGCAATGGTCCAAGGAATCATACCTGAAGCAATGATCAATGGGGACCAGCTAGGCATCCGAGTCATCCCATTAGGCAACAGAACATGGGCACCTCATGGTGCAAAGCAAGTTGAAACATTTGGAAAGGAAGAAAAGTGACAGTTTATGCTGATGTCAGCAACCACATGTTCAGGAGACACTCTACTATTTCAGTGTATCTGGAAAGGGTCAACCAAGCAGTCATTGCCAGCAGCAAGAATACGAGCTGAGGCAGAGAATGAGGGAATCATCTTCTCATGTGGAGGAGACAAACATTGGAGTAACTTGGCTTGCATGAAGGAGGTAAGCAGCTAAGCTTACAATCACTGCAGTCAATAATGATATTTTGTATCTCAGTGGATTCAGAAAATTGATGCACCATATCTCAAAAGGCTTTGCCAGCGCAAGGGCTTAAAAAAGATAGAGGGCCTGCTCATCATTGATGTTTGGTCTGTTCATTGAGGAGAGCCTTTTCATATGTGGATGAAGACTGAATATGGGTGGATAAAAACTGTTTTCATCCCTGGAGGATGTCAGTTTCTAAACTTCCTCATTATAGATCACAGCTGAACATCTACATTTGTTTAGGTACAGGAAAGTTTCAACCCAATGATGTGGGCATTCAGCGGATTATAAAGCATATCTTTGAATGTGAATCAGTGCAGTACTTTGTTGCAGAGACCAAGTCACAGCTCGCTGCAAGGCCTAACACAGCCATGAAGCTGAATGTTGATCTTGGCTGACTCTGAAATGCAACAGTTGGCTGGGCACTCAAAGCATACCAATTTCTCAAAGACCACCCAGAAATCGTAAGGAAGGTGAATATCCTGCTAAACAAAGAGAAGAACTGGGCTGACTCTATAATGGCTGATGATGAGGCATGGGAAAAATGTCAAATGAAGGGATGGAATTTGTCTCATGAGTTGATCACCAGCAAAGCTGCACTCTGCACTGTGCATGAACGTCTTGAAGATGATGACAAATTTGCCTTGTCAGTAGCAGTTCAATGTGATCCTAGTGCTGACTCTGCAGTAGAGGGTGTTGAAAAGCTGCTCAAAGATGATCTCTCCACCAACATGGAGTTTGATGATGATCTGGCTGTGTCTCCCAGTGTGCTTGCAGCGGTGCTCAGATTGACCTCAACTCCAGCCAATATTGAAGATAATCGAACAGTGACAGAAAATGAACAAGGGTTTGTTGAATTGCGAGGTGGTGTGGACGACGAGGAGTTGACTGATGCAGATGCAGAGGGTGAAACAGATCCTGATTACAACACTGAGTCTGAGTCAAAGAATTCAACAGGGATGCAGAGCCATTGCACCTACATCTATTTCATTGATCAAGCAGTGTGGAAACCAAAAGATGAAGAAAGAGTTCAAATTGATCTGAAGAGTAAAACTGGGCAGTAAGTCTGTCATTTGATTTGTATTTGCTCATAGATGTAGACCTCTATGACTAGGTATTTGTATGTCTGCTATGCAACCTATCTGCTCTTGAAAAAACCAACCCCGGGCCAGTGGTATAGCAAAGTGCTGTCATTCTGCGAGCTGCATGATTTTCTGAATCTTGACTTGGAGGGTCAAAAATTTTCAAGAAGCAAGTTGATGAGGATCCTGGAGAAACTACAGGATGAAACTATGCTGTATCTTGGTGTCAAGTCGTAGATATCACGTAGATCTTGTTCTGTGGTGATTTCAGAAATTTTCGGAAAAATCACTGTGACATGGGTTCTGACCTTAACAAATGACCCACTTTGTGACATGACTTTTCAAAAATTAACACAACAAACACCTTCCATGACATGACAAATTGTTATAATTAAGGCACTTACAGTAATCGGCAGGATGGGCAACAGGTACGATCAAAGATTGGGACAAAAGCGAGTGAGCGAGAAAGAGAAAAAGCCAAAAAAAGGTGGGGCCAGCGGTGAGCTGGCAGAAAAAAAATCTCTTGATGTGGCATTCAAAAAAAAGTGTAATCTCAGAGAGATTCACTAAAGAAAAGGCACAGAGACAGAATGAGCAGAAGAGATCTATTTGAAGGAGACTCTAGAGTATGATGATGATGGTGATGATGATGGTAGTTGGTAAGGATCAGTGAGGCTGAAGTATGAGGCCTTTGGTAAATAAGCATAAGCAAGTAACATCCTTACAACTATATTCCATTTATGGTCAGTCACATGACTCTCCCAATGTCATTTTTGAACTCAGCTCAAGAAACTGATCAAAATGGTATATAACATCACTATATTCCATTTATGGTAAGTCACATGACTCTCCCAATGTCATTTTTGAACTCTGCTCAACAAACTGATCAGAATGGTATATAACATCACTATATTCCATTTATGGTAAGTCACATGTCTCCCAATGTCATTTTGAACTCTGCTCAACAAACTGATCGGAATGGTATATTCCATTTATATCATGGTCACATGACTCTCCTGATGTCATTTTTGAAATCAGCTCAAAAAACCAATCAGAATGGTATATAACATCACTATATTCCATATATGGATGGTCCCATCACTACATATGTACATGTCATTTTGAAACTCAGCTCAAAAAAACTGGTTAGAATGATGTATAACATCACTATAAATTTTTGACTCCCACAGTTAGTAAAGTCAGTAATGTTTGTAATGGTTGCTGAAAATTACTGACTGTGGGGAAAACAGACATGGAAAAATGGTCACACTGAATTTTTCATTGATTCCAGGTTTGAAGAATGAGTCTTAACTCCATTAAGGACTTGTAAACCACTGTTTATTAATGCTATATATACATACATAAGTGTTGTCTACCAAAAAAAAGCAAAGGGAAAAGGGCCAGGAATGAGTGGAATAGCATGCAGGGATGATGAGTGCGACACTAGCTGAGGCTGTGGTGCATGTTGATCAACCATGGGAGATGGTGATCGGGTGGTGATTGGCATGAGAACTGGTGGTAGGGTTTTGATGCAATCAAGCCTAGGAATAGTGAGGCAGACATGGGTTTCGACCAAAACCCCCCGTACCTGCGGTAAAACCGCACCTGTAACCGTAATGGGTATGGTGTTCATGGGTATGGGTATGGGTACACAAAATTATACCTGGAGTTACCTGAGTCACACCCTATGAGTACATGGGTATGGTGATGCACATGGTTATTCACTTTAAAATGCACCCAAAATTATCCAAATTGATCAAGATTTGGTTGAGATATAGCTTGATCAATTTTGGATCAATTATTATAAGGGCAACCTAAGCCTCTAGCAAAGGGAAATCCGAAGTTAAAATTATACTACATAATACAGGCATTGGGGGCGCACCTAGCAAAGGGAAATCCGAAGAGAAAACTCTAAGGATCCCCTTGCTGATGCCCAGTATATGTGAAGACGACAAAAATCAAATATAACCTAAAAATAGAAAAAGGCGGAGATAGGCGGATCAAGGCCGCCGAATGACATCATACCAAGGGGTATGTGTCGGAAGGGGTACTCCGCCTCTAAATATAAAAGTGTCAACATATACAAACATGATAGCAAGGGAAAATTAGTAATAAAATCCGGAAAAATCATAAAAAATGAAGAATAGAAGGAAATGAGGTGGGGAAAAATATGGGACAAACATAAAAAATAGGAAAAACACACAGGGCACCCCCTTAGTCCCCTTACAATTATGACACTTAGTTGAGGAATTATTTGATGACATTGACTTTTCCAGGCCAATATACTGACTGTGGGAACAAAACCTGTCAAGAACCCATGATGTACCCTAGTCAAAACTGATTGGGAGATTATCCTGGTTGCTGTAATTTCAGATGCTTTGGGTGAGTTGAGTTGAGCTTGATGAGACCTGGTGAAAGCATTTCCTTCTCTACTTAGACCAGACTGCCATGCACATCAAATCAATCATGTAGTTTATGACTACTTTGTCCAACCATCAACATCAATACTCCTTGGATATGTGGATACCATGACTGAGCTTATTACATGGCTTCAAAGCAAAACATTTGTTCTTGGACTGATCCGTGTGATTCAGGAATGCAACATTTCTGCAAAAATGCTGGCTGTCATCCATGCAGTCCTGACACAGTGGACCACTCATTATCTCGCATTTAAGTGGCTTCTGGAGCTTCTATGGGTATTGGAACAAATGCTCCATGACAATCATGGAGCTCTTGAAAGTCAAATAATTATTGGAACATCAGATGCAAAGGCCAAGGGAAGGAAAATGCTTAGCATCATCAAGGATTCAGCTTTCTGGCACAACCTGCTTTGGTTGAAGAAGCAACTTGAGCCTCTCACTCTTGCCACTAACATCACACAACTATCAAATGTTCACCTTGATCAGGTATTGATCATTTTGTATAAGGAGTATCAGGCCATGCTTTCTGAAGACAACTCCCTTGAAACTCAGTATCTAGTTCAGTGCATTATTGATAGCATTGAGAAGCACTGGACAAAGTCAGAGCAAGAAGCCTTCATTGCAGCATTATGTCTCAACCCTGTCTACAAGCTAGGACCTTTCACAGATGTAAACTTCACAACATTAGCTGGAATTCTTCATCTCCTGAAGAAGCTGTATGTTTGCTTTTTTGGTGAACTCACTGTTGCTGAAGATCAACAAATGTATGATGGACTGCAAGATTATCTCCACAACACTAGGCACTCCAGAGGCTCGGCAGCATTAGTGAAAAATATGTGGGCTTCTGCTTGAGCACAGGGACAACATCCTGATCCATTGCTGATGTGGGCCAGAACCCAACATGCAAGTCACCCAATGCCACTTGCAAAGCGCCTATTCTCAGTATGTGTCAACTCTGCATCATGTGAGAGACTTTTTAGCATGTTTGGAGTGACACTCTCATGCCTTTGATCTCAACTATGACTGCAAGTGATGACTGATTTGGCTGAGCTTTGTCTCCATCTTTGAGATGAACATCTCAAGTCAGGTCAGGTCAAAGAACGAATGAAGAGGAAAATGACTAGCCATCATTCAGAAGTAGCATGGCATGCAAGTGGTCAACCAGTCACAAGTTCAACCACAACCACTACAGGCTTGGAGCATGAAGTACCTTCAAATAATCCACAGGCTGAATCACATCATCTCTTACCTGCGACAATGAAGATGATGGCAATGACAATGATCTTGATCACACATTGAGAAAAATTGCTGATATATTTAATTATGAGAACAGTGTGTGGACAGAGATCTCAAAGGAACTGTCAATCCACGGATTAGATGATGAACTCAAGCTTTATGAACTGATCAATTTGGATGCAGCTGGGGAAGATGATTCTACTATGGTCAATGAAATGACCCAAGTGTTATTATCTATATGATATATTCATCATGTTGTTCTTACTAGTAATACTCTAGTAGTACTGTCTGTGTACTTGAGGATATGCTATTCTATGCCTATGACTAAGCATGGCCATGCCTCGTGTGAATGCCACATTCAAACTGGACACTGGCAGGCCATATTTCATGGCATTTGTATAAAACACAGGCAAACATATGGCATTGCCAACACTGGTCAAACATCAGATTCTAGGTTGATTCAGTGGAGATTCAAACAGAATTCAATGGACAAAACATCACTTGAATCTTGCTTGAATTGCCCTTTTTTTTGAATCGTTGGAACGCCTCTGGAGTTGCTTCAACTTTTTGAATCGTGATTCACTTAGAAATGATTCAACTCTCACTTAAATTTGCAGATCAAATTATCTTACATAATGAGAGACACATTCAACAAGGACCCCAGAAGCTCCTGCAAAGGTCTGTCCAGGTTTTAGCATGTTTGAGGGGCAAAATTTTGACATATACATGTCCAGACTTTGCATAATTCAGGCACCTTTCACTGTAGGTTTGTCCAGATTTAGCATGTTTGAGAGGTTGAGATTGTTGAAATTTTGGAATGTGCCTGCAACTTACTGTGAAGAATATCATGATGTTCCTGCACACAGGCCATCTTGATGCTTTGATGTAAAAATAAGTCCATGGTTGCAGCAAAAAAATTCCTATTACACTGGAGGGAAAATGGGTAGAAGATAGCCCTACTTTCATGGCTTAATTTTGTTATGCTCGCACGTAACTTATACCTGTTCCCTATGTTTTGAACACATTTTTTTGACCTGTCACACTGTATGGCTCTGTCACATATGTGACCTGTTACATCCTTGTCCGACTTACAGTCGCAGACAAACAAACACAACAAATTTGATATCTCATGATCAACTAAAAATTTGGTCATTCTGATTGCAGATTCAGACTCGGGATGGCAAGAAACATCCAAAAACACACCTCCAAAGTTTTTCCCACAAGTGGTTGTGCTGGCCAAAATTTTTGGGCAAAATTTTCAAAAAGATATGGCTGTGCTGAGTGCAAAATCTGGTGTTTCGAGGTGGAAGGCATACTTGGTGCACATATGGGATGATTAGTCAATAATTAAGGTGTGCCTGTTCCAAAATCAATCCAAAATTGTTTATTTGTTCAAATTTAGTTATCACACATTTACTGTGCATGACAGCTCAGAGAGCAGTGGCCTATGTGCAATTGATTTTCAATGTCCAAAAGGAATGCAACCAAGTTTGTTGTACAATTTCCTTTAAAAGCCCTCAGCAATCAAGCAGTTGGAATTCAGCTATGTGTGTAATTTTTTGAGAGGGGCATATCATAGCTGGAATATTGTGCATGCAGTACGGCTGAGTAAATTGTTTGAATATGCATAACAAAAGAAATCTGTCCCCATCTGGTGCTACTTTAACTATTTCTGATTCTCAGAAAACCAATGGATGTTGGTGCAAGCATCATTTGTGCAGAATGATGTTGTTTAAGTGCCACCATCGACTTGCTGTCAATGTTGAATGATCGGAAAACATCCCATGATGACCAAAATTAGGACATTTCTCACTGAGCTCGCATGACTTTGATGGATTTCTCACAATGTTAGGGAATTTTTCCTGCTCAAACCGCCCATGGAAAACCTCCAATTCTTTCAGAATCATGTTCAGCTTGGGAAAAGCTGTTGCACTATTTTTCATATTTTTCCCAATTTTTTCGGGGGTTGGCCAAAAAGTTTGGGGTACATTTGCCCAGATCATTGATTGGGCAAAATCAGCTCGTGAATATTAACTCAATGGGTCCTAAATAAGATGTTCCTGCAATAAAATGGGTAATTCAGGGTTGGGTGGATGGTGGATCTGGCATTGATTATTTTTGTTGACTTTGTTTGTCCGCGACTGTAGCATGTTTGAGGGGTGTTTTTGGCGATTTTCCCGGACAAACCTTTGCAGGAGCTTCCGGGGTCCTATTCAACAACGATCCTCAGTTGTGGATCTTCACATGAATCGTCGCTTGAATCAACTCCTGGATCGTTATCTTTGACTGCCACTATTGTCACGGCAATTCCACCTTCACTACCCTCATGAAAATTACTTCTGAGGTGGTGTTGATATGTATACTCGATTTGTAAACTGTTCCTAGGGGTTTTCGATCAGTGCAACCTGAACAGGGTCATTGAATGATTGAATGATTTTGACCGTCTCTTGCATCCCATTTTATAACCATGAGCTGTTTCATTGTTTCGACTTCATAGACACAATGCTATATACTGAATAGTGCTACTATAATTTTCCCAGAGCCATTAAATTGTGTTGGTGTATAGAAATTTGAGATTTGCACATCGTGGATCAGTTGCACATCATGATCAGCCATAGTAGCATCCGAGTCCTGGTAATTTTCTTTGGCACTCACCAGTCTCATACTACTCCCTACTACCCCTACTACCCCTCATTATTGAACCCTTCTCTTTTTCCGACTTTAAAGTGATCCTCTCCCGCGAAACTCAGCATGAGGGTTCCGATGTCATGGCTGCAAACACTGGCGGTTATTATCAATGGGCCGTTGTCAGCACTTTTTTTGCACGATGTACGTTACCGGATATCCACGATCAGATGATTGTAACGACAGATTGGAGCATACCTTTGGGTGTCTATGGCTAGTGTACCTCGAAATTCTCTGTTGCCAGGACATCTCGCAAATTGATCAACATGTTTAGGGCCTAGGCCCGTTGCCAAAAAAGCTTTAACTCCCTCACTCAGGATATCTTGAAGAAAGGCGACTTAAATTAGCCTTTCTTTAGAATATTTTTGGGGAGAAATTTTTGAATTTCGGAGTGGCCTGAACATGTTGCACCGTGAAAGGGAAATATTTTGGTAAATAACCTGGCAACCCCAAGCCCCAGACAGAAAAATGGTCTTAACTTATTATATGATAACGTTTCCTATGCTAAATTGGTCGCAAACACTCCGCAATCACAACCAGCTACCGGGATCCTCCGGACCGGGATACTATAGAATGCGCGTCGTGTTGGAGCTTTCAGTTGTACCAGTGGAAAAACCCGGTCTTGGCAGATGCGACTGATCGTGCAAGATGTAATTTTTCGAGCTGACTTGATTGATACATGCTCCAAGCCATAGAATAAAAAAGCAGGACAGCTCGGCTTCTAGGCGAAGCGGATTCTTTTCAATGCGGTCCATCCTGCTCTAAATATGGAGATACCGGTGCCAAGCTCTGGCGTTCTACCGATCTAGCCTAGCCACTGTCTGGCAATTGCCTACGAGGAACTTGGGTAAACGTGAACGCAAACAATTGGTCACCATATCAGACGATATAAAATTCTATGAGAGCTTTTTACTGCTCATACTCGCCAAATTCCTCTTCTTCTGCAATCAGTTTCTCTGCTTCTAATGCCGCCATACATCCACTTCCTGCACTTGTGATTGCTTGCCGATACCTCTTATCCTGAACATCACCGGCCGCGAATACGCCCTTCACAGAGGTTTGTGTCGTGCCTGGTACTGTGATGATATAACCATCAGCGTCCGTTTGCACCTGAGAACGCACAAGGCCAGTAGCTGGATCGTGACCTGCGTAACGAGGCACAAACGACATTTAAATTCAGTGCATCTGCACAAGTAAATTCCATACCGATTGCATAAAAAAGCCCAGAAACTGGGAGATCCGCCTCTTCACCAGAGAGAACATTCTTGATGCGAAGGTTGTTCAGGAGATCACCGTCTCCTTGGCATTCAGTTGCAACGGTATTCCAAAGGACAGTCTTTGATGTACTCTTAGGCAAACTACGCAATCAGCCATAAGTGATTCCAACTCACGATCTTGGGATGGTTCATGAGTCTCTTGGCCATGAACTTCGAAGCACGCAGCTCGCCACGTCGCACGAGAACGTAAACATGAGAACCATATTTAGTGAGGTCTTTCATAAGGCTTAAGATGGTTCGGCACGGCGGAAAAGCTGACACACTTACAAGTTGCCTCTTCTGCCGCAGAATCACCACCACCAATGACAGCCAACGGTTTATTGCTAATGAGAGGGAACAATCAAGTTCTCCTCAATCTGCCAGCCGACAATGCCACGTACCGGAATATAGGCACGGCACCATCACAAACAGCACAAGCGCTGATACCGCTCTGCCAATACGTCTCTTCTCCATTCAAACCCAACCGCTTAGCACTCGCACCAGTAGCGATAATAATGGTATCTGCAGTCTCGGGTTCGCCATCTTCCTGCATCTCGCGCCAGTATCGGAACGGCCGAGCTGAGAGGTCGATCTTTGAGACGGTCTCAGTAATTATTCGTGTGCCGAATCGAACAGATTGTTCGCGAAACTTGTCCATAAGTTCGGGACCCAATACACCAGTTGGGAATCCGGGAAAGTTTTCCACTGCGGCGATGAATGCTGATAAACAAGTGGTCAAGCATTGAAGAGTGGAAACACACCGTCAGTAGTTGTTGTGAGTTGGCCGCCCGCAGCCAAACCATTCGCCATGAAACCCTCAAACAGAACGGGATTCAAATTAGCACGAGCAAGGTAGATTGCTGCTGTGTGTCCTGCAGGACCAGACCCAATGATCACCTAGTTAGAATGATCACATAATCATGGCTATCCATTGTAGTTTATTATCACCGCGTAACACATACTACTTTAGAGTGCATCTTCGAGCTCTTCTCTACTTTCCCGTTGATCGGCGCCATGGAGGATGATTTCTTGAAAAACGGTAGTGAGGCAGCTACAGGGACTATTCCAAAGCTCCTGTGAATAAGAAGTCTGCGATACAGAATGTTAGCTGAGGCTGGGTATGTTAGGTTGCAGTTTGAAGGTTGATAATGATGGCAGGAAACAAGCTGACGAATTGCGGTCACGTGATGTCATACGCGTATTAATTATGAAGTTAAAAGTCGCGTGCTTTTGGCGTGCCGCGAAAATCTGACAGCTTGAGAAGTCGAACAACGTGCTCCGGTGTCTGATACTTACAGAAGCGTATACGGAAACTTGGCGGAAATTGCTCTTCTTTGCCATATGGCTTGGCACCCCTTGTACAGCTGTTGGAAAGGAAAAAAACTGGACAGAGGGATGCTTCAGATGGTCGCACTAGCATCATACGGAAATTGACCCCACCTAGAACAAATACAATTTGTGCAGGATATGTTACTCCACACTTGCCTGAACGCTTATAGGCCTGTTGCTATGTGCCACCCATGGTTGCAAACAATACTGTTCTTTCAAACAAAAATTACTACAGGCGGACGTACACTATAAGATTTACAATAACTTCCCGTGACTTATCAATATGACAATTTGTCTCTATGTCCTAATAACTACTTGGGACACAACCTATTCGACCACCATCTACCATCCAAACCGCACCGTTCACGTAAGCACCAGCACGACTCGCCAAAAATATAATCGCACCGGCCATGTCCTTCATCATGTCTACGTCAGCACGTAGAAAGTACGAGATATATGTCAATACCTCTGGCGTGCCTACGCGGCGCAGCGGAATTGAATCAACAAGAACATCTGGGTCAAGTTTAAAGTCTGACGTTGGGTTTGTTGTCATGTCTTAAGGAAACATTTCAGAGATGCCCTGGGATGAACTAAAGGTGAACAAGTTGCGGCGCTTACCTGTTGGCCAGACTCCGGGAGCCAACACATTGCTCCGTATGCCCCAAGGAGACAGTAGATTCCCAAGCAGTTTTCCGAGATGTGTACAGGCACTCTTAGAAAGCGTGTAAGATGGTGAAAGGATTCTGGCATCTAAGCGGAAGGACCCTGAGGAGGACACAGACACCACCTGGGAAGCCCGGTGCGGTGGACGGGGAATAGCCGAACTAGACACAACTGGGCTAGATGGGGTCGCACGACGTTGTCTTATGTTCCCTTGATGCAGAAGATCAAGAAATGCGACTGTTGTGTAGTATACCGCAGTAACATTCGTGGCGAATGTTTCAGCGAAATCTTCAGGCGACCCTGCGTTCCACAAGGCCTTCTGGAAGACTTTAATGGATGGCGTAGGTGAACCTGTAGGTGACGAGTCAGGAGGAGACGGAGGCTCTTGTACTTCAACTTCCCCCACTGGAGATGGTAAAGGATGAGAGTAAAGGTTCCTAGCAATGCCCGCATTATTGATGAGGAGATCGATATATCCATGGCGAGCCCTGATAGTGTCAACCAGGGTTAGGAGGTCCCCACGATTCGTGACATCACATTGAAGCGGTATCAGTTGACCAAATTTCTTGAAACCATGACAAGATACAGTTATTGCGCGCAAGTTAAGATCGGCGGGAAGCGCACATTGTTCTCTTGGGCTGCCTTTTTGACTACTTCGAATCTGCGGCCAACAATATAGACCGTTGCTCCATTGTTCTCAAGGGTAGTTGCCATTATCAAGCCGATGCCTGTCAATCGATCTCGCTTAACGACAACTCAACCGGGGCTCAAGAAGCGTGAGTCCGAAGTCTGTTTTTAACACTCACCCGTTCCGCCTCCAGTGATTACAACCACCAGATCTTCAACATTGAAAAGGCTTGTTGGGCTAAATGAGTTGTCTGTGGAATGGGCGGGATCGGGATCGAAGAGGCCTGTCGGGGAAGCGCCCGAAGGCGAAGCCATGTCGGAGACGAAGGGATTTCACAACGGTGATAATCACGAAGCCAGGAAGAAAGTATCACTATAAGAACCTTCAGTCCTTCTACGTTCTGAAGAGAGCTGGGGGCTTCGACGTCTCAAGCATCTAGCACAGGGTAGCTAACTTATAAAAAACGGAACCTAAGGAGAAAGGCACAGCAAACCCTTCGAATAAACCCTTCTGGACTGATGGTTGTTCCGCCGGCAGCCAGGTGGTCTAAGAGCTTGGAAATGACATCAAGATCGATCTTTGTCCAAGTTTCCCATCTCTAATTCCAAAGACTTGATCTTCTCCAAGGGAATGCTAAAGTTAGGGGATTGTTGACAAAAGTTAACAAGATATCCTGGACGCCAGAAGAACTCGAATCATAGAATGGAGAAGGCAAAAGTGCTGAAGCGATCCAGATCCGTGTCGGGCCGAATTTGACCGGCGACATACAGAGTCTAACAATGTAGTACACTCCACAATACATATATATGCCGCTTAGTCACCATCAACTTTGGACAAGGCCGAATTTTTTTTCTTTATCATGCTCAAAATTTTTTGTATCCTGGATGATTGTGGCCTTTTGATAATATAGCAAAAAAGCCATTTGTATGAGGCATGTCACATAGGTATGACATGTGAGAATTAGACAATCGAAAGCTCTCATCAAAAGAAGCATTCTGGCTAGAGGAATAACAAAACCACAGTTTGTTTCTTGGGTTGTACAAAAGCACGTGGTGGTGACTTGACAGCTCTAGTAAGAACATGCCACGCAAACTATTTTAGTCACCTAATATTAAGTGAACATGAAGAGGAAATACACCGTAGATATTATATCACCATGTCATGGTGGTAACAATGCTTTGGATGACCCAACCCCCTAACGACGTAGGAAGCAGGTAGTAAGCACGACCTACAGTATAATGTTCAAGTTATGCTGTTAGCTGCTATTGCGACCGTTACTCGAAATTTCCGTGAACGAACGGAAGCCTTTACTTATGTGTGTCTAGCTCCACGTGGTCTTGGAGATATCCTATAAGCCTGAGGCACATCCCCGGACCCGTATTCCAATGTCAAGTAATTTCTGAGCGGCATGGCAAAGATGAACTGATGTTAACTCCGCTGCCAACGGCGTTTCATAATCAATTGTACAACGATGTGGGCGTCGAGGGTGATATCATCTGTTGTCAAGAGTAAGCGTCGTCAAGTTACCTGTCCCCACTGGCATCGTGTCGCGCGTTTGTTTGGGCCCTGAAGCTTGAAGACCCACATTCGAGGGATTATATTGCCCGATCTCGACCGAAGCAGCGTATAATCACCATATGGAGTAGATTCGGAGTGTATGCGAAATCCATGGCGGTTAGTCATCATCATTATCGTACTTCGGCATCTCGCGCCTTACATAGTATGTAACCCCCCCTTAACTCCCCTTCGTATGCGTTAGAACCGGACTTCTGATAAAAGGGGGAAGTAACCTCTACGTATACTAATGCTTACAGACATGTTCATTACCAACGACTCGGATGATAGTGCAATATCGATATCTTCCTAGAGGCAACTTCGGCTTTTGACCTAATCAGTCTTCCTTCCCCCTGTAGTCATATCTTCCGTTGATTAGGCAGAGGTAACCATGTCGGTCGTCTTTCGTAGATACGTCAACGATCTCAGCTCCAAATCATCCGCTGTAACACGTACTAGCTGATCACAAGTAGTTGACTTGTTCAAGATATGTATACATCTGCGCACTATAAATGCGGCGCTGTTCCGCAGCGGTGATACGATCCTACGATGCAAGCACGTTTTCGAGTCATAGAAGAATCTCAGTTTTGTATCGGTATCTGCCTCAGTCTTGAGTACGCCGATAAGGGTCTGGTGTCAGCCAAAGAATTGAAGCATACTGATTCTAATGATGTTACAAAACCCGTGTAAAGCATCTCGGGGGCTGAAAATTGACTCCCAACTTCCGTATCCAGCAGGAATTACTCCATCGTCGAGTAAATATATGTAGCTTCCAATCGAGATTTCACATATTCGCCGGCCGTTACCACTTCATATTTCGCGGGAGAATCGGCAGAGACGCAGGTTGATATGGGCTTTGAGCCAGCGATCTGTTAAAATGTGTCCATCCAAAGTAAATGGTACGCACTTCCAGTAATACATCGTAATCCGTGCCAAAGAATAATGGAATCGAGTAGCGCTCTCTTCCTGAGTAGTTAATAGCACGGTGTATTGTCGACTTGAATACGTCATCTCAAAAGCAAGTCACTGCATGCAACTATGAAATGAATGCAGACGCATACTTGTCCATCGTGCAAACTGATCTCCAATGCTACAGAGATTGATATATATCAGATGCTTGGCAAAGTTTTGTAGTTACAGGACATACTTAACAACCAGAGTTCCAGGTATATGCTTAGCTTCTATCCATTTTCCTTCAGTGTTCTGTACCTGTAGTCCTCCAACATCATCTTGCCAGAGAATAGTAAAGCACTGGGAAATCGGGGGGAGATGACAGATGGATGTTAGCATAAGCCCATCTTCATCACCTAGGATCAGCTCACCTCATAGCTGGAATATATCTTATAGTCAATCACAATATATATGACATAATGTTTACTTACTCCGTGTGTGCACCGATGCCAATCTTCCGAACGTCAGTCGTTGCAGGATCTTGTGGAGGGTAATGGAGGATCCGCATGATCGCAGCAGGTCTGGTAGTCTACAAGGAGATATCAGAGACATGGTGTAGCAGCACGGATCAGAAATGGCATGAACTTTGTCATCGAAAAACTTCTCCGGAAGATCCAGTGCGAGAGCGAACAAAGTAAAGAGCGTCTGCCCTAACTGGACAGCAGAATGACTGCGATTTCCGACCAGTAATGAGCAGTTCAAGGGTAATAAGATTTGACCTACTAATACGCCATGATTGCATCTTTGAAGTCGGGCATATCGTTCGGCCATACATTTGGCCCAGACATGGCACCCTGGATGATTGGCGTGGTATCGTTGGAAAGAAATTCGGGTTCCCAACCAATGTCGAACCCTTCGTGGACATCACCGAGGCCCTGCGGATTCACATTCTCTTGTAGGAAATTAGTATAACCCTTGAAGTTGGAATTGTCCTGGATAGCAAGCTGTGAAGAAAAGTATTCAATGAACTGAACAGGTGGAGACGCTCAAACAAACCTCCATCTTCTTTGATCTCGGTAAGTTAAAGAATTTCTTTCCAGCTCCTAACGCTGCTCGAATGCGCTCCTCAGGAATTCCATGATTTTTGACTGCGTTAAAGGTGATGGAAAATGTCTGACACAAATTATAATGAAAATCCTACGGTAGAAAAACCCGACCTAGAGATGGTGATAGATAGATAGTTTAGTAATGGTGATCCAATGCTTTAAAGCGAAGACCTTCACATTGTTACAGGCATCCCGGATCAAGCTTGCAAGAGCTCGCCTCTTGTCAGGATCATTGCTAGTAACATTTGTAAAGTCGCTGGTCAGGAATGTTTCTCAATGCTAGCGATACCGTAACACGAAGAGTAGGGCTGACATGACCGGTATTGCTTCGAAAGTGCTCTGCTCAGCCTGACATCTGAGTCAGCAATGGAATGAAACTCGAAGGACAAATATCGAAAGTGTACATGATGACGGTGAACCAGAACCATAGATATCTGGTGCGAGCCGGATGTGAATCCGTTTCTAAAAAGTTCAGCTTGTTGATTGGCAGATAGCGCTAGCACACTACGACAGACTTCAAAGTTCAAGCTTTCAAAATTTACGAGTCAAGCTTCAGTTGACTGTTGCATAACTGTTGCACGAGTTCAAACGTTTCACAACGGTCATGTGGTCATGAAAGGAACTGTCTCTACGTAAATCCTAGTAGATCGACTGTCATCTACATCATTGTTGTCTGACTACGGGAGACTATGTAAATCCTAAATCTGAGTACATCGTCACTAATACTACAAGATGGGCTTGCCAGGCTAGGGAGACTTCGACTCGGACTTGAACTCACAATACATGCACTCAGGATGGTGGAAAGCCTTTGGAAAGCCGAGCCTATATGACTCGGAGTCTTCTCCGAATCCGGGAACTATGCAAGACCACAAGCAAGATGCTTGAAGGAGATTTTACCTAATCATCGAATTGCCGGTCTGTGGTCTGTCAGTTCAAGGCTTGTAGTCAGCGCGGGAATGGATGATTCTGGTTAACTTTGAATCCTTGTAAGTCTTCTCTGCGGTCAAAACTCGAAACTCTCTCATGCTGTATTTTTGTTCCTTCGATTGTAATGATCTTTTGACTTACCGTTGGGCGAATAGCGATAATAATATTGCTTCGGGCATGTACCCTGGCCATACAACGCAACTTGCCGTTCTACCTCGGTAACATCTACTCCACATCTTTACTGCGAGGAGATGAGTCATCGCGGACCTCAGCTTCAATTTGAACGTCGTTGTATAGTGTGGAAGTATCCGGCTTCACCGCTTAGGCACCAGTGACGAGTTGAATGTGCCACATCCTGATGTTCTCATTGGTCTTCGTATTCGGCCAGTGCTAGTGAGCTCCGCGTACGTGACCGACGAGCAAAGATGTATAAAACTACTTGGAGGCGTACGTCCCCTTCCCCGAGTGTTTATAGCTTATACCTTGTAGTCTCCTCATGACGGAATACGACTTCTCCCCCGAGGCATATCAGCGCCACATCGAAAATATGCACCGTGTCGCGAGATGGGTTGACTACACTGAGCAGCACAGAACTCAGTTCACAGACGCTGCCGCTCTCATCACGCCTCCGGAAGTAGCGAGCTCTCACGGGCTGGAAAACAGCACTCGACTACCTCCGCCTCTAGACCTACAGCATGGCCACGGGATGCATTACTATCTCCCCACTCCACCTTCGGCTCCGTCTGAGGAGTTTACATACGCCACTACTGCAAGGTGTCCCGGACCGATGCCTACGTCTATGTATCAGCATCAGGTGACCGTCCCGTCTCCGGGTTACGGCCATGGCACACAGTCTTCTTGGAACGCATTACCTCATGATTACCATCCGCAGAGCCCTATGTTCTCCCATAGATATGGGTCACCACCATTCCTGCAATACCCCGTGATGCCACCATATGCCATCGGTTCGTTGGGAAAGTCGAGCATGCGAAAGAAGTCGAGTTCTAGGAGAAGAGGGTCCTAATTCGCACCCATTGACGTAAGTTCTTTGAATCTATCCACATGTCTGACGTCTGATATTTGTAGATCTTACTCTCAGAATTTACAAGGGATGGAGATGACGTCGATGTGTCAGATAGGATCCCGGTTAGAAATGCAGATGTTATAAGGCTCCAACGTCTACTGTCACAGACTGGATTTCTCATGCCATGTCATCGTTTCAGATGCGGCTTGAATGCAAAAATACATCGATAGAATATACCACTCCTATACTTAATGCAGGATACGTAATTCCACCGGCATGTTTCCGTAACTTAGGCAGCTTCTCTTGACGTGACAGCATCTAATTCTAGCTCACAAATATCGCATGGGTTACGTGCACCCAACAAAGCGTCCGCTGGCACATATTAAGCATGCTGTTTGAACTCCGAAAATACACGAGCGCATCAAGGCATGTTGAGATGTTGGCAGTTTAGATGGCGCCGGGCGGATACATTCAATTGCAAGCGGCAAAATGTGCGTGGAATTGGCAGTGGCAGATAGGATATTTTCAGATCGTATAGCGGGTGACTTTCCGCAAGCATATATATAATGTTGAGCTGATCCATTATCACAATCGACGTCGCTTTAGACCCTTGAATAAACCTTAATCTGTTGGTAGGGTGGCAGAATTGATTTTGGCTGAGTTCTGCCGGCATGCCGGTAGAACGGCAATTGCTAGGGTGGCAAAACTTGGCAGTTCATATTTGAGTAATTTACATACAAAAAAGAGGGTTTTGGACAGAAACTAATGGGACTTTGACTATATCAATCTTCTTCCTTAACATTTACCTCCAAACCAGTCCCAGATATGGCTAAAACATGCCAAAAATGATGGTTTGAGTCTCCGAGGTGGACTTGAGGTGGACTGTTTTTGGGTAGTTAAGATCACATGACCAATACTTTCCTTGAAATTGATCTTTTTTGCAGTTGCTATCTTTCCATACACAATGTCATCTGTACTTAGATACAGCTCATCAGGAACATAGAAGAATTTAGGCCAAATTATGGCAGGTCAACCTATACTGGGCTAGGTTCTGCCAACAACACTAGCCATAGACCCCTCAATAGAATATTTTCACTGTGAATAGTCCAAATCAGGCAGGCTCTCACTGTGACATAATCAGCTACCTCTTCACCCACCAAGTCAGTACTCTCCCTTGGTGCCAGAAAAAAAATTAAAGTTTGATATGTACAATATTGCAATTTCAGATTGTTTTTAGCATGCGACTTGGGCTTTGTTTGAACTAGGTAGTTTTTTGATGAAACATGGCTTATGGTTTAATAAATGGCAAGGGGCTGGGGGAATGGGAAAATCCGACACTCAGCCTCCCTTCTATATATGGTAATTTTGTCATGTGCATGCATTATTCTGAGAATTAGTAATCAAAGAATCTTTGATTCAATGCTCCCACATCTTTCCAATTCCTCTCTTGGATATGCCTCAAGATAGCTATCCAAACCTCAAGGTTGTCAGAATGTAGTAGCATGCATGCTGTAAGCTTGTGCTGTGTGTATGGGCTCCACTAGACTGAGGTGTACGGAAGAAGAGAGAGCAAGAGAGAGAGAGCACAGGAAAGGAACAGGGTCAAGTGGTGGATTGCAGACAATAGAGCTCTAAGCTATAGAGGGTGGTGGTGGTGGTAGTAAGAAGTAAGTGTCCATAAGGATGGGAGTTGAGGATATGTCCGAGACTACTGATAAATAACAATAAATATGTGCCATCCTTACACCCTTCCCTGAAAAATTCGACCCAGCCACCAAGAAATAAAAAAAATCCAGCATGTCAGTGAGGAAGGGTACCATAAAAAAGGGCACAAACATGGGTGCATTAAAAACCCCAGTGGGGAAAAGCTGCCAAAAGCTGCCAGCAAGTGAAAGAGGAAGGCACTAATTACTAGCAACAAGTTCCTTTTGAGCCAACCAGATGTCCAAAGCTGCACAGTCTTCAAGCTCACAACTGGGCAGCCAGCGATCGTCTTCAGGGCCATAACCCTGCCACCATACAAAGTATTGCATGACATGTCTGTGTTTTTGTTCCTCCAAGATGTGATCAATGAAGAATTCCTGTTCTGAATCAACAATGATGGGCGGGGGGCATTCAAGTTCACATGATGGAAAATGTATAGCATCATTTTCCATGAAAGGTAAAACCTGCGATGTGTGAAAAGTGGGAAAAGTACGATGGTTGTTAGGGAGGTCGAGCATGACAGTGGAGATCTTGGGAGCAGTGTTGGTGACAATGTAAGGGCCATTGTAATGTGGCATGAATTTTGCAATGCATTTTTCATCTTCAGCCTTGTACTCGCATCTATGGTGGAGAGTGGATAACACAACCCAGCTACCTTTTTCAAAAGGAAAATTGTCAGTGCAATGCTCATTCACTACAAGGGACTGCAAAAGCTTAGCCCAAAGCATATTGTCCTGTGCCTCCTTCACATCCAGCGATAGTTGCTGGACCACATCAGAAGCACGGATGTCTTCGAGTGCGCCGTCCTTGCTAGCAATGAGCAGTGGAATCACATGCAGACTTTGACCCATTCATAATTGGAAAGGTGAAAACCTGTGGAAGCATTAACTGTATTCATCATATTGAAATGTACACATGGCAATGTGTGATGCCAGCCAGTTTGGTTGCATTCAACGTGGTACCAGAGACACTGATTGATTGTTTTATTCGATCACTCACTTGCGCCATCAGACTGGGGGTGATAACCCATCGACATCTTCAACTTGACACCAGTGAGCCAGTGAAGAGCTTGCCAGAATTTCAAAAGGAACAGTTTATTGCGGCCTGAGATGATCTCAAGGGGCAGTCCATTTTTGCAATACCATTCATCAAAAAATAGCACAGTGAGGTCTTCTGCAGTGATGTCAGTGCAAGTGGGAATGATACAAATATTGCTATTGAGTCAATCAGTAAGCGAGACAATGCAATTACAACCATCATCCTCAGGCAACGGCCCAATAAAATCTATAGCCACAGAGTCACCCCATTGGTCTGAAATAGGTAGTGGGTGCAGTGGTCCAATTGGTTTTGACGTTGTTGCTTTGTTTTGTTGACATGCTGCACATGCAGGAACATATGCCAGCTCAAGATCCCGTCGCATGTTTGGCCAGTAGAATGATTCGCGGAGAGAGCCATATGATTTTATGAAGCCAAAATGTCCTAGTACGTCATGAGCAAGGTGGAACAACATTTCACGAACCATGTTAATCTGCAGAATAATAAGTCATTGGCCAGCATAGAGCAGGCCATCTCAGTCTTCAATACCATGGGGCAATATCTTTGCCTCTTTGATGCGCTTGCACCAAGGGTCACCCTTGTACCCAGTTCGGATGGAATCCAGGAGTTCTAAATCAGCACCAATAGAGAAGGTGGCTGCAACAGTGGTTGTTGCAGCTAGGGTCTTGGGTTTGGTGAGGACTTTTGTGCACACAAAAGCATCATTTTCACTACTGTAGATCACTGTGATGGGGTCGGAGCTGTCAGGTGGATAAGGTACACCAGTGATGTCCTCAGCATCAAAGGAAGTGTGAGAGAGTGCATCTGCCACAGTGTTGTCTTTCCCTTTCACATAAACAATCTTGCAATCATACTGGGACATGAATTCCATCCAACGTGCCTGCCGATGGCTAAGGTCATGTTGTATGTCAAAGTTTTTGAGTGTCTTATGGTCTGTGTAAATGACAAAGGGCACACCAATCAAGTCAGACCACCACTTCTGTAGGGAGCAAATGATTGTGAGCATTTCCTTTTCATGTACAGGATAATTTAGTTCCGTACCTTTAAATGTCATTGAGTCAAAAGTGACAGGGTGAGCAGTCTCCCAACTTTTGCCAAAAGACAAGATGGCCCCTGACTGATAATCACTCGCATTGGTAGTGACAAAAATCTTGTAATTGGGCATGAGGTCATGATCAATGGTTGTGAGGCACTCATGCCCAATGACTGCTTTCTTGATTGCCTCAAAGGCAGCTTGATGACAGTCAGTCCATGGTGGAAAGCTCTTGTTACACTCCTTGGTTGTGAGTTCTGTCAAAACTCAAGTATGCTCAGTGATGTGAGGAAGGAAATGGAGCAATATAGCAGACAAGGCCACAGAAGTGACATACATCCTTTGCATTCTGAGGTCAGGGCCAGTTAACCATATGGTCTGTCTTCTTGGTGTCTACTTTGATACCCCAAGCGGAGATGCGATGGCTGAGAAAATCGATTTCTGTCTGGAAGAGGTGGGTTTTATGAGGGTTGCAGTAAAGTTGCGCATCTCGCAACGCTGCAAGGATGGTTTCCACATTTCTACAATGCTCCTCAAGGGTGTTGGACCAAATCACAATGTTGTCCAGGTAAATGTGGCAGATCTTTCCGATCCATGGTCAGAGGGTGGCAGTTACTCGCTGCTGGTGGATCACAGGTGCATTCTTCAAACCCATAGGCATAACCATCCATTCAAAGAGGCCAAATGGTGTGGAAACAGCAGTCAGTGGGATATCGGCAGGGTGCATTCACCTTTGGAAGAAGCTATTGGTCATGTCGATCATCACCCATATCTGACCCTTTGCACAGTCATTTAAAATATCATCAATACGAGGTAGGGGGTGAGAGTCCACAAAAGTGTTCTTGTTGAGCTGTCAATAGTCATTAACCCATTGCAGCAGCATGGAAGGGTCAGATTTGGGGATAATAAATGCTGGTGATGCATGAGGGGAAGAAGATGGCTGAATGTGCCCAGCATCCAAGTGTTCTCAGATGAGGGTTTGCCACGTGTCCCGGAACTTCCATGGGCAAGCATAAGTGTGAGTCTTTATGGTGTGTTCAGCATTCCTAAGTTTAATGTGTGCCATCATGTTGCTGGGGAGTTTTTCAACATGTGGCAAGAGTTCAAAAACATCCTTAAATTTAGTGAGGATGTCATTCTTGAGGACCTTGATCTTCTCCTGGCAAGCAAGGACCTCTATATGGTTTTTGACCATTGTAGTAACATTCAGCAGTCTCACCTCTTCAGGAACATATTTGCCATTTGCCAAACATTCTTGACAGACACCAATAAGTTCAAGGAACATGACTAACTTTTCTTTCATGATCAGACATCTAGCATTCTTTTCATCAATCAGTTTTTTGTTTAATTTATGAGGGGGAGGGTTCAAAAGGTCAAAATGTGATTGTTTATCAATGGCAGTGCGAGCAGCAAAATCTACAATAATGCAGTTGGCAGAGAGGAATGGAAGGCCAAGAAGGAGAGGGACACAAAGGTTTGGCATGACAATAGCTTGAATGGTACTGTTAGGAAACAGCCCCATTACTTAATAAAATTTCATTTTATTTTATTATGTCAAATTATGCTACATTATGCTACACTTTGGTAGCATGAGAATTTTATTTTGCACACATCAATATGTATGTGCATGTATGAGGACGTCGGTAACAACAATGTACAATATATGTAACATAGTATATTAACCTTAAATATACACCTAGGGGACCCCAGTTGTGTTCTCTTAGGTATTCCACCTACACTTGTGGTGTGAAACACCTTTCTCAACCAACTTATCTATTAATAACCCCTTGCATCAAAACCATCAATTTCCCCATCATGCGCATGCATCCCACTCCCTTCTTGTAGAGAGAACCCGCATGGTCTTAGCTAGCAGATAGTGGGTGTCACCCTAACAGGTACAAGACAGCCAAGCAGAATCAGGTGCAAAAGGGGCAATCTTAATATATTTGTACAAGTGGCTGTCTGAGGTAGAGGTATTGTTTAAAGCGACTGAAATTGCAAGGGGTTTATGCAAATGGAAACGATGTAAACCCAGTTGTTTGATGAGGCTAGCATCAATGAGCACAACATGTGCACCAGAGTCGAGCATACCATTCACTGTGACAGGCTCATCAGCACATGGTCCAATCAGTGAGCACTGCCAGTGGAGATGTCACACAGCAAATGGTGCACTCACCTCATCCTCCGACTCAGATCCATTGCCTAGGATGCTTATGGCACCAATGACCAGCAATTTGACACTGTCAGCGCTGACATCCGCAATGGATGTGGAGGTGATGGCACCAATGTGTTTGGTGGCAGCAGGTTGCAAATGCTTGTGACTGAGCAGGAGACTGTTGGTCAACTCTTTGTATGTGTGGGGTCAGGAAAATCATTGGGGCAGTTTCTTGCGTGATGATCCTGATACCCACATCAACACTTGGTACATCCTCAATGCTTGTTTAGGAGCATGCATTCATTTGGAGTGAGAGTGGGTGTTCTGGTGTGAGCAGTTGTGGGGGCAGAGGAGGAGGCAGTGCTCAATTTTGAAATGGGGAGGGTGTTGTAAGCACGTGAGTTTGGAGCAAGCACCTGGCGCTTCTGTGCAGCTCCTCAGCAGCCTCTAAGTAGTGTTTTGTGTCCTGCGAGCATTTTTCAGCAAGCTTGCAGAGCTCATTCTTCCAATGTGCCAGTCTGGCTTCAGGCATCTTCACACCCTCATCGTCAACAGCAGCTTCAATGAGGTCCTTGACATTATGGTTCTTGGCATGGATGCAGAGATCAGAGTCAAGGACTCTCGAGCTGAATGTGCAAGGCATTGTCATCAAAATGATGGTCACAGCCACAGAGTGCAAAGTTGATGTGACACACATCATTGAGCCAATTGGCAAATGAGGCAGAATATTTGAGACAAGAAGTGCAGATTTGGGTGTGGTATTTGTCCTCCCAGCCTTTGGGGAGAAATTCTTTATGGAGTAGCCTCATGAAGTCAGCAAAAGACAGTGTGGAGCCAGTTGCATCATGTTGCGATCCAATTGTGAATGCGCATATCCTTTGGCAGGACAGCACTGACATAATCAGCAGGTTTGAGTTTTCTGTTGGCAGCAAAGAAATCATTGCACACCATCTTCCACAGTCATAAGACAACAGGGGAGATCTCACCAGCAGTGAGAATGGGGATACATTTTGGTTTGGTATGCAAGCATTCAGTGGGTGTTTTGACAGACATGAGGTGAAGGGAAGGCGGGGGTGTGTATGAACGATCAGAGCTGGACAAATTTTCAGAGTCAGAACTTGTTGGCAGCAGAGGTAGGTGTGAGGGGGCAGATGAGGTGGATATATGCATGTTGTTTGAGTCAGGAGCTACTCCTGTGAGCATCGGGAGATCACTCAGATGTAAAACAGGGGTTGTCTCCACACTAGGGATGAGAGGCGGCAGTGATGGCAGCCGTGAGGTGGAACCTTCAGCTCCCTCTTTGGCAGAGGGGATCTGTCCGTGTCTACATGTAGAATGCAGTTTGGACAACTAACAGTGAACAGTGAGAGATAGTGAGGCATAGTACAGCATGGCAGGCATGCGGCTTGGCAGCACAAACCATGGAGAGCATTGTTCAAAAAAAAGTGTAAGCTCGTGCTGTGTGTATGAGCTCCACTAGACTGAGGTGTATGGAAGGAGAGAGAGCAAGAGAGAGAGAGAGCACAGGAAAGGTAAGTGTCTGTAAGGATGGGAGTCGAGGATATGTCTAAGACTACTGATAAATAACAATAAATATGTGCCATCCTTACACATGCCACATCTACCCTAGCCTGCCATTGTTAGGAAACCACCCCATTATCTAATAAAATTTCATTTTATTTTATTATGTTGAATTACGCTACATGACGCCAAATGATGCTACACATTAATAGCATGAGAATTTTATTTCGCATGCATCAAAATGTATGTGCATGTACAAGTGCGTTGGTAACAACAATGTACAATATGTGTAACATAGTATATAAACCCTATATATATGCCTAGGGGACCCCAGTTGTGTTCTCTTAGGTATTCCACCTACATTTTTGGTGTGAAAGGCCTATCTCAACAAACTCACCTATTAATAACCCCTCGCATCAAAACCATCAATTCCCCCATCATGTGCGCGGATCCCGCCCCCTTCTTGTAGAGAGAACCCGCATGGTCTTAGCTAGCAGATAGTGGGTGTCGCCCTAACAGAAGAACACAACTTCCCATATCAGTGCGCCTTCTCTTACTTGCACATACATCATTGTTTCACTGCGCCACATCCGATTACTCATCCTTTCGGCACGAGCTGGAAGTACTTGTATATATGTAATCTACCTTTTCTTTTGTAAGCCGACGCCAGGCCTTGCTTTACATTGCAACTGCCAGTGATCGAGAGGCAGCGCTCGTCATTAGGACAGCTGCAACCAGACAACCAATTGGATCTGGTTTAGTTATGATTTACATTACTCTATTCGGACGACTATTTTAGTTACAAGCCAAATTCAGCGATATCTCCGAGATCAGGCACTGTTGGAAGGGTTATTGATCCGAAGTGTCAAAATAGGTGCCTGATGAACAATGAACGATTGACGAACCTCGACGAACCTTATCACGTGACCCATAAACATTTGGAGAGGTCTTGAAGAAAAAATTTTGAATTTGTCAAAGAAGTGATTCATCACAGATTCTACAATTATGTCTGAACCTTCAACTTCTAATCCCGGTCCTAATCCTGTTCCCATACCAGCATTAGAGGCAAAAATTGATGCGCTCACAGCGCAAATGTCGCAATTAGTGTCAGTATTAGCAGCATCACAGCCCAGACAAGTGGAAGTACAGCCAGAGATGATAGGAGAAAGAGATGATGAGATGGAGGAGATGGTGGAGTGGATATCGCAGGAGGATGAGACAGCAGAGAAATCCGGAAATGGAAAAGCGTGCTTACCTAAGTATGCACCCCCGCAAATCTTTGACGGTACCATGGAGAATACAAAATCCTTCATCAGCTCTATAGTATTGTACATCCATGGGAGGAAGCCAGAGTTTTGTACAGCCGAGTCTAGGATTATGTTTGCTCTCTCATACATTCAGGGGGGGAAAGCACAGTTCTGGAGAAATGAGGCTATTAATCAAATTGCCATGGGAAATAAACCATTTGCAACCTTCAAGGAATTTCTGGAGAGATTGGAGGCACAGTTTGGAGACCCTAATCCAAAGGCGACGGCCAATGCTAAATTAAAAACCATGCGCCAAGGTTCCTTAACGGCGGATGAATTTATTTTGCAGTTCAAAGCAGAAGCTTTGCAAATGGACATGGGAGAAGCCGCATTGGTAGAGTTTTTGAAAGCAGGATTAAATCCCTCCTTATTCAAGTCTATCTACTGACTACCTTCTATGCCAGAGAAGTTGGACGAGTGGTATAATTGGGCAATGCGCCTTGACCAGCAATATTGGCAGGAACAGGTGGAGTCAAAGTTGATGTATGGAAGTAGTAAATTTGGAAAGTCATCAGGAGGAAAGTCTGAGAAAGGAAAGGCGCCTCAGGCACAAGCTCCAAGGGCACAGCCACCGGCCATGGCAGTGACACCTATAGTTACGGAGTCAGCAGCACCAGCAGAGGCAATGGAGGTTGATCAAGCAGGGAGACGAGCCCCACTTAAATGTTTTAACTGTGGTCAGTTAGGACACATTTCTAGGAATTGTAGGCAGAAAAGAAAGATTAGGGAAGCTACAATCGAGGAAGTGAAGCTGGAGGAAGGCAAGCAGAAGAATTTTGCGGAAGAGTCCCAGTGAAGGTTTCCCCATTGGTGACCCAGAATCGTTACAATGTATTAGTATCCGAGGAAACCCAGAGTAAATCAGAAAAGGAAATCGAGGAGGAGTACAACTGTTATGAATCATGTGACCAAGAAAATTGCCAAGCACTATTTCCAAAAACCCCTAAATTCTTTATTTGCTCTGTGTGAATAGAACCCAAAATCACCTTGACTGTGGGATTGAAGACAGTGGACATGCATGCAGCTATTGATGTGGAAGCATTGCTTGATAGTGGTGCTACAGGATTATTTATTAATCAATCCTTAATTACCGGAAACGGTATTAACACATGCAAGCTGGCGCAACCTATAATGGTGTACAATATTGACGGAACAGTCAATCGTGGAGGAACTATCAAGGAGGAGGTGACTATGGTACTAAAGTATCAGGAGCATCAGGAGCGAGCCATATTCGAAGTGTGCGATCTTGGGAAAACCAATCTAATAATAGGATGTCCATGGTTACGGAAGCATAATCCTGAAATTGATTGGAAAACTGGGAAAGTACAAATGACTCATTGTTCTAAGGAATGTAATGTGTATGGGAGGAAGATGAAGAAGGAAAAAAGGAAAAAGAAAGAGAAAGAATGTCCAAGAAAGTATTCTGTTACGATGGAGGAAGTAGAGGATGAGGAAATGCCAAATGGGGAAGTTCCAATCATGATCGAGAAAGAAGAGCAGAAGCAAACCTTTAGAACAATTTGTGGAGGACAGTCCTGGGACAAGAATATCGTGAAGGTGGAGAAGCCAGTGGAGGAATGGGTGCCAAAAGTGTATCATGAACATCTGTCAGTGTTCCAGAAGAAGGAGTCTGAGCGAATGCCGGTGCGGAAGCCATGGGATCATGCGATTGAGATGAAGCCAGGGTTTGTGCCAAAGAAGTCGAAGGTATATCCATTATCTCCGATGGAACAAGAAGAAGTGGATGTGTTCCTGAAGGAGCAATTGCGCAAAGGATACATATGACCTTCGAAATCACCGCAGACGTCACCAATATTCTTCATGCCAAAGAAAGACCAAAGGAAGAGGATGTGTACAGATTATAGGTATTTGAATGAGTGGACAGTGAAGAACGCATACCCCCTGCCGTTGATCTCAGAAATAATTGACAAGGTGGGAAAAGCCAAGGTCTTTACAAAATTGGATTTACAATGGGGATACAACAATGTACAAATAAAGAAAGGAGATGAGTGGAAAGCAACATTTGCCACACATTGAGGATCCTTTGAGCTGCTTGTCATGTTTTTTGGGATGACTAATAGTCCCCCGACCTTTCAAAATATGATGAACAACATTTTCAAGGATGTAATAGACAAAGGCGTGGTAATAATATTTATTGACGACATTCTGATATTCATGGAGGATGAAGAGAATCATGAGGCGATAGTGCAGGAGGTGTTACGGAGGTTGGCAGAGAATGATCTATTTTTGAAACCAGAGAAGTGTGTGTTTGGGGCAAGCGAGATTGAGTTCCTAGGATTATTGATCGGCCCTGACAGGATCAAAATGGATCTGATCAAGGTACAGGCAATCACAGATTGGCCTGCACCCACCCGTGTCAAGGAGGTTCAAGCCTTCTTGGGACTCGCAAATTATTATCGTCGCTTTGTGCACAATTTTTCTAAAATTGCCGCACCCTTACATAACCTTACACGAAAGGGAGTAGTATGGAGGTGGGGAGAGCAGCAGCAGACAGTGTTTGAGGAATTGAAGAGGAAGTTTGTGGAGGGACCAATATTAGCCCCAGTAGATTTCACACGCCCTTTGCGAGTGGAATCTGATGCATCCAATTTTGCTACTGGAGCAGTATTATCAATGCTGTGCAAAGATGACAAATGGCATCCTTGTGCATACTTGTCAAAAGGGTTGAATGATGTGGAGAGGAATTATGATGTGCATGACAAAGAGATGTTGGGGATAATACAAGCATTGGAGGTGTGGAGGCATTATTTGGAGGGATGTACGCATTAGATTGAGATCTGGATGGATCATCAAAATCTGCAATACTTCATGTCCGCTAAAAAGCTTAATCACTGGCAAGCGCATTGGGCACTATTCCTATCATGTTTCAACTTTCACTTGGTCCACAAAGCGGGAAGCTTAAGGAGGAAAGCAGATGCATTATCCAGATGTATTGATCATAAAAGGGGGGTGGAGGAGGACAATAAAAATGTTACCTTACTCAAACCCGAATACTTTTGCATTTGTGCTATGCATCAAGGGCATCTATTAATAGATAGCTCAGAAATGGAAATGTTGTCTAAAATTAGACAATGTTCAGAAATGGACGATGAAGTAGTGGAAGCCATGAAAGCTCTGAAGGGAGAGAAGAAAGGTAATATCAAAGGAGATGAGTGGGCTGAGGAACAAGGGTTGGTGTTGTTTCGAGGAAAAGTGTATGTACTGAAGGATCAGGATTTGTGAAGGGAGATCGTCTGGTTACATCACAATACACCAATTGCCGGACACCCAGGAAGATGGAAGACATTGGAATTAGTAATGAGAAATTATTGGTGGCCCGGAATTTCAAAGTATGTGTTGGGGTATGTGGATGGATGTGATACATGCATGAGGGGGAAGAAATTTCCAGAGAAACCTGCAGGAAAATTAATGCCGAACCCTATACCTAAAGCGCCATGGCAAGATATATCTGTGGATTTTATTACCGGATTACCCGAGGCTCAAGGGTATGATGCAATATTCGTAGTATGCGACCGCTTTACAAAGGAGGTCCATATTATTCCTACTACTACAGAAACCTCATCATTGGGCTTGGTGCGCCTCTATCTAAATCAGGTATGGCGGTTACATGGGTTACCCGATACCGTTATCTCTGATCGTGGACCACAATTTGCTTCCGCATTTATGCGAGAACTAAACAACATATTGGGAATTCAAACTAAATTATCTACGGCATATCACCCGCAGACTGATGGGCAGACAGAGAGAATGAATCAGGAGTTGGAGCAGTACCTATGTATGTTTGTCAACTACTGACAAACCGACTGGCCCAAATGGTTGGCAATTGCCGAATTTTCCCACAATAACAAATTCCATTCGGCTACTCATATGTCACCCTTTTTCACAAATTATGGATATCATCCTCGCATGGGAGTAGAACCCAGAAGGGAAGTCAAAGTACAGTCGGTAGAAGATTTTGTATCTAAGATGCAAAAGGTACAAGAGGAAGCAGAGGCAGCATTGAAGAAGCACGTGATGACATGATGCAACATGCAGATCGTACTCGAGCACGCGCTCCAGAGTACAAAGTTGGTGACTTGGTATGGCTAAGTACCAAGGACCTGAATATTCCACGACCTTCAAGGAAACTTATGGAGAAACAAGTTGGCCCATATGTGATCTCTAAAGTGATCTCACCTAATGTGGTAGTGCTAAAATTACCCCGATCATTCAAGATTGATCCTGAGATTAATGTATCCCGCCTACGCCCTTACCGCCCACCCACTATTCCTGGCCAACAAACTACTCTGCAACCTCCAATAATAGTAGAAGGTGCTCCAGAATACATAGTTGAAGAAATTCTAGACTCACGTCTTCGACGGAACAAATTGGAGTTCTTAATAAAGTGGAAAAACTATACCGATGAAAATAATTCATGGGAACCCAAAGAGAATTGTAAGCGAGTGCATAACGCAATTGCCCAATTCTTTAAACATAATCTGAATGCTCCACGTCACATTGCGAGAATGGTGTATGAGGGGATGAAATTCTGGCCTTACCAAAATTTCACAGAGGGGACACACATAATATTTTCTCACCTGGAAGTCGAGGCATAAAAGGGGGGTAATGTTAGGGAACCACCCCATTATCTAATAAAATTTCATTTTATTTTATTATGTTGAATTACGCTACATGACGCCAAATGATGCTACACTTTGATAGCATGAGAATTTTATTTCGCACACATCAAAATGTATGCGCATGTATGAGTGCGTCGGTAACAACAATGTACAATATGTGTAACATAGTATATAAACCCTACATATATGCCTAGGGGACCCCAGTTGTGTTCTCTTAGGTATTCCACCTATGTTTTCGGTGTGAAAGGCCTATCTCAACAAACTCACCTATTAATAACCCCTCGCATCAAAACCATCAATTCCCCCATCATGTGCGCGGATCCCGCCCCCTTCTTGTAGAGAGAACCCGCACGGTCTTAGCTAGCAGATAGTGGGTGTTGCCCTAACAGCCATAGCCTGTTGATGTGTGGAGTTTAAGAGGATATATAGATGACGACTGGCTCGTGAAGCAGAGTACACTGTACATGCCTGGTAAGCACCATTAACTCACTTGCCAACTAGTACTAACCATCTTCTGAATGCAATTGCAGACTGACAAGACACATTGCCATCTGTGTACAATGACACAGGAACTGAAACCTTGCAACAGCAACTGAATAGGACACATTTATGATCCACGTATGTGCAACTATCAACAACACATGAATTGCCTCCATGGCTGCAAGCACCTGCAGCGTGCTCATGCATGGGACAATCACCACTGACAGGACAGGTTTGTGACCAGGAGCCCCCACTAGTGACTGCTCAGTAGGGCAGATATAGGTGCCTAACAGCCATGCAGCCATTTCAGTAAATATCCATATTGTATAGTATACAAGTGACACTGCTTGCACTCCCTAGGGAGTGGTTTGGTGTTGTTGATGGTAGATGTCATAGATTGGGGCACATGTTTCATATGAGCATATTCATTTGAACATAACCTCATCCTTGATTCTGTACTTTGTCAGAAGGATTTCCATGGTTTAGTTATAGGACTTTAGCTGTGGGTTTGCACCATGACATGATTTTTGGAGAGGATATGAAATTATGATCATGTACAAGGGTCAAGTGCATGGTGTCACTCACTGCCATCTGTTGATCATACTGGTAAGTTTTATTTTGGTGATGAGGAGTATGGTTTGAATGTTTTGTAGTATGATCCTTTTTGTTTGATTGAGATCAGAGAGTGATGTGTATTGTGTAGTGTAATGAAGTGGACTGGTGGAGATGTGTAGTGTAATGAAGTGGATCGGTGGAGACAATGTCATACATAACTGTGGTAGTTAACTATGGGAGATGAACTATTGACAGCAGTTGGAATGTAGGCATACTGATAGTGACAGAATTGGTAAAGTAACACAGAGGTACAGAACAATATTTTGAGAAGGAAAATGTGTGGTTGTTAGACTTTTTCTTGGGTAGACTTTTGATGTTTCAAAGACGATTCTTCCATTGTAGATGCTGTTTCAGAAGAAGAATCATTGATGATTGTTGCTTTTCTCTTAGATTGAAGTCGAGTTGATGGTTTACCTAGGTTGATGGGTATGAGGTCATGGAGTGACAATGTTTAATACTTTCATACCTTTGAATTTGGTAGCAGTACTGCTGGAGTCTTTGATGAAAGCCATTTCATGTAGTTCCATTAGAGAATGGCAGGGGTAACCCTGGGGTATTTTGAGGGTATGGAGGGTATGGAGGGTACGCAATACCCCCAAGATGGGATCATCAGATGAGTGACTAAAATATCAATTGAGTCAAAAATGTAAACATCTGGACACTTTCTTAGCTGTATAAAAGAGCTACAACACATTTTCAGGTAGTAACTATGCAGAATGAGTAAATCATGTGATGTCAAAACATCAATCCATGGAAAATGAAATGTATACTCTGCTGAAGTTGAGTACAAGCTGTGCAGAAGTCTTTTGTTGATGGTATTTTATGCAAATTTACTTTATTATATGTCACCCATCCAGAGATTTTACCTACCCTGGGACCCCTCCCAAGGGTAAGGGTTGGCTGAGGGTACAAATTCTGTACCCTCACCCCTACCCTCATCTACCCTCAACAAATACCCCCAGGGTTTTGCATACCCCTGCCATTCACTAAGTTCCATGGGAATAGCCTTTACTCTGCCTTGAAGTGTTGATTGTGGAGTTTGGTGAGGAATGTTGATGACATGAGCAGTGAGTCTCATTTGACCACCACAGTATTGATTGAATTTGATGTTGAAGTCATCGTCTGTCTTATGGCCAGTCTAAAAATTATATCAGCAGTGAGGTGTGATAGATAATGTAAGTAACATACAATTCTGCATACAGTGATGATAGGAGGGATTGGTTTATTCCATCCAGGCATTGGTGTCATCTAAGTATGTTCATTGTCAATAATAGAATGAAGTAATTTTCATGACAAACCATAAAAGCATCTAATTTGAGATCATAGTCTTCAACATCACGGTCATCTCCAACTATGGTGTCACCTTTGATAGAAATTATTTTGCTGACAATGAAGTGGTAAACATCTTCCTCAGGCTTGATTTCTCCCTTCAACACAAAGAAGTGAACAATGGCATTGATGAAGTGATCTTGGTCATCATCATCATCATCATTCTTGCCTAATAAGAGCTCTCCATCATAGGTGATTGTTTTCTTCTTTTCTTTGTCAAGAATGCAGTGATTTGTGCAGGAGAAAATTGTGGTTAAGATGGATGAGCCAGACATGGTGGTCGATGTGTAAGAGAGGTGAGCTTGATGTGATGTCATAATGTTGCAGATGTGGTAAGCAGCACCAGTGAAGATTACAGTAGTAGTTCCTTCCAAACAACATTTTTTGTTGTCATAGAATTGTCATCCACAGTTTTGAGAATCAGCACATTTTGAGAGTCAGGTGCGCAAGTCATAGCTGCATACAGTTGTCCATGAGAAAATACTGATTGCCTGAGATTGAGAGCTAATCATTGAACTATAAGCCCCTGACAACCATTGAAAGTGGTAGCATAGGAAAGGGCAAGAGGAATCAGTTTTTGGTGAACAGTGAAGTTGTAAGCAGGAGGTTGAAAATGGGCATCAATGTGAGGGATTGACAATGTTGTCTAAGATGAGGGTAGGCTTAAATATGACAATGTGACATGATGTAGAAGGGGGTACATACTAATTCAATGGTTTGACCTGTGATGACGTTTGGTAGAGTCTCAACTTTGACAGAGTATTTGAGAAGGTTTGTGATGATTATGCAAGTTTTTTTTGTTAGTCCTTTAGATGCATCAAAGTTTCTGGTGAATCGACAGATGCGACCTATTTTTAGAGTAAGTTTGTGTGGTGGAATACCTGGTTCCTCGAAAGAATTTAGGAGATCAGGAGTTGCAATTGATTGCTCAACATTGTCTTGATCTAAATCTGATTCAATGTAGTCAGTACTCCAGTATGCTTGACTTTCACCAGGCAGTTGGTCCACAATTTTGGAGTTGAACTCATCAATGAAGACATTGAAAGGGCTAAGAATAGCTCATTTGATGCAGAGGTGTAGGTTCAATACAATGTTGTGAGGGAATACAAAATTCAATATGGTGTTGACTGAATGGCAGTGAGGGAGACAGCCAAGATCAATGGAGTCATGAAGGTAGTCATCTCTGATGTTGTTTAAAAAGTTTCCGAAGTTAGGATCTGCAGACTGTCATATTGGGGTTGGAGTATGTAGATGAAGGATTTAAAAGTGGGAAAAGATTGGTTGTGGGTGAATGGAAGCCTTAGTGATTGCTGTATGGCCTCCATAATGTACTATAGGTGCATTCTTGTGTAATGAAATAGTGAAAATCAGAAGGAGAGAAAAAACCAAATCTTAACTGGCAAAAATCACCTAAGGTGATCAACATTCGACCTCCCCATATCTGATATCTTTGGCACATGAGTGTTCTCATAAGCCAGTCAGCACAATTAAATGCTTTGAAATTCAAAGAACCAATTTCATCAATGATGTGGCATTTCACAGTTAGCAAAAGACACACTCGTTGTGTGTTGGGATGAACAGCAGATTGTAGGAATGGCTTGAATCCATCCACCTCAATACCATATAAATAATGAGCTGTTTGGCCACCAGGATAATTTTTTGCACCATATGCTGAAGAAGCAGAGACCAAGATAATCTGATTCAGTTTGCGTAAAGCTCCAATTAGTGGATACAATATGTAAGTTTTTCCACAGCCAGCTCTTCCATCAATGTGAGTGGGTGGTGGACCTTTGATAGTAGAAAGATGGAGTAGGTGATCATAGATTATGCGCTGCATTTCCAACATCAGTATGTGATGAGTGAAGTGTATGAAAGCATACTTGTTCAGGTGTTAGACTATATTTGAACGATGACAAATTTTCATGATCTCCTCCCCAATGCACTTGTTCAGCATCAACTTCACTGTCTTGATCTTCAATAGGATCTGGGAGACTGATATTGCCTGATTTTTTTCCAAGGCCATGTAGAAGATCTTGGAGAGATATTTAAAGTTGGTTTTTAATCAACTGTGGGTTAGGTGTTGGTGAAGAACCTAAATAGAAGTCCCAGATGTCAGCAGAAAGTTTGGCTTGATATGAACTCCATAGATTCCAGATCATTTCTCCTTCAGCAGCAAGAACAGCAAATAGCCAACGTAGTTGAGAAGGTGGTGAGCCCAAATGAAGTAGTTCTTCAAAAGCCATGGTTACCTCATTGGAATCTTGAAATAACCCAAAGTTTTGTGCAGCTGATTGAAAAGTTGGATAAAGTACACCATCTACTGTTTTCAGTTCTTTCCAACTGTGAGCACTTCAGTGTAGAAGAAGTGCTCTTAAGTAGAATGTCATGGGTAGACAATTTGGATGCAACTAACTCCTATGTGTTTCTCAGCAAAGAAATGGATATGCATGCAAGGTCGTCCTTCATGTTCATTTTCCAATATCTCCAATGGATGCATATTTCTGGTGGGATCATGCGGTATGAGGTGATATTTCACACCAAAATCAGAGTATGTCAAATTGTCTAATTGAGGATGTATTGGACAATCGAGGTAGTGAATAAGAAGTGTAGCATCTGATTTGGAATGATTCTTGTGCTTGAATTGTCCACAGTGTTGACCAGGAAGATGGATTGGCAAAGGCTTGACTCCAGGAGATTTGTCAGTGATATGAAGCTAGATGCATTGCCAATTCAATTGAGGAGAGGAAATGGCCCCTTTCATAGTCTTTAATTTGATCAACAGGTTGATGTCTACATTCAGAAGTAGGGGCTTTGTTCATTCTTACTACAGCCCAATTGGTTTCATTGGGACCTTTGTAGAAGTATTTGAAGAGATATTGGAAAAGGTTTACAGAGGCAGACCATTCAAAGTTGATGTGGCAATCATATTGAGCAGTGAAAAATGGAATGTTCAATACAACCTTGTGATCTTCAGGTTGACTGTGGCGTGGCTCGTAATATCCTGATGAAGATATCAATGGTGTTATTACAGAAGGTTATGAGTAATGAATAGTGTACCTCTGTCATTGAAAGTAGCTTCATCATTGAGATCCTTAGGGTATCCATAACTACAGGGAGTATCAGGCCATCCACATCAATGATAGGAATTAACAGGATTGTGTTTATGAATCATGTGTTTCAACACTGCATTCCGGAGAGGACCAGGTTGGCAAGGAACTTCCACAGTAAGAAAGGAAGATATTTGAGCAACAGTTTGAGGAATGTATTTGAGTGTGAGGGTGATGTGAGCATGATGTAAGCCACACTTTTGAAATTCAATTATGCAAATATGATATAATATTGGGCCCATGAATTTGGAAAGATCCTTCATGAACAGAGAAAGATATTGATGAAAGACCCAGATTATGACATCTGGATGATCACTAGCATTTTGACCGTGTAGTAGTTCAGATGAGATGGCAGGCCACATAGGATTAGTTGTGTAAGTGATGAACATAGTGATGGATCCAAGAGCCTTCCAAAGTGCTAGGCAATCTGAAATGTTTACTGCAGACCAAGCAGGAGAATGTACAAATGTGGATGGGAGTCTGACATCATCAGAAGGTTCTTCCTCTCCATCACTGCTGTATTCTTCTTCATCCACTTCCATATGTTATTATCACAGATATATCTGAGGTGTGCTTCTTCAACTGCACTCCATGCATCCACCAGATATTCTCCTAATCATAATGTAACCAGTGCTGCATAACAATAGACAAATAAGCCTACCAGTCAATCATGAGAACATTGATAATTGTTCAGCATTGATGAAAAAATAAGAACAAAACCAGCAAGATTGAGAAAATGAATCTCCATTTGAATTTGATTGACCAGAAAACCACCCAAGATCTCCAGAAGGAAAGAGTAAGACATAATGAAGAGGTTCAATGTAAGGAGACAATAAAGGTAGAAAACAATGAATGGTTTCCCCTTTACATCTAATGACAATCATTCAAGATGTTGGAGGACACACAGGAGTGAGAGAAATCATGGCAGCAATCTCATCTTGAGATATTTGGTGTGGTAAGTCCAAATGAAGTGCTAAGTTGTTATCATCAGGATTCACCCAAAGATAATCTAAATTTTGGACATAAGGATTAATCCTGCATAGGCCCTGTTGGGCAGATTCAATCCAATTATGTGGAATATTATGTTCTGTTGCCTGTGAAAAAAAAGTAGAGGGGTCGTAAATAAACCATTGTATGGCATGTTGGCCTTCAGTTGCAGGAATCATCTGATGATAAGTTTGTCCTCCTGATAATGTAACAGCAGAGACTCCAGAGTCAAAGTGCACAAAATCCCCATCATAGACACCAAGTGCAGTCATGGAAAATAAATTATTGAAAGGTCATGAAAGAGCGTCAAGATTTGGATGGTGAAGAAAGGTGTTCCATTCTGCAGGAAAAGGGGGTAGAGGAGGGAGTCTGTGAGCGCCTTGAGGTCCACAAACAGAGCATTTGTCATTTGTCTGTTCTCCTGTTAAGACCTATGACAACGTCAGAACAGACACAATGGTTGAAAACAACAAAAACACAATATACCTTGATGTTGCAGTATTTACACTGACAATTCCAACAAAGTTTAATTGATGGAACAGTAGATGAATTCTTAAGTGCAGCCAAGCGCTCCCACCAGAAGGTGATGTTCATAGGTTTAGAAGTAGAAGGTTGTTGTGCTTGACAATGTGTGATTGTGTTCTCATGTTGTGATGCAGCAGCTTGTTGTTCACTAAACTGTACTCTCCTACATTGTTGAGCAGAAGTGAGCTAAACTCTTTGGTCATCACTAACGGCAGCCATACACTGTCAGAGTTGAATTGGAACAAAAGTATAGTAAGTGTGTATGGGGAGTGTACTGAGAGACAATGATGATGACAATGATGTGTCATCCCAGAGTCTGAAGACGGACTTTGAATGTCAACAGATAGGTGTTTACTGAAGTGTACTGTTGTACGTTAAATTGTTCAACAGAAATGAGCAGAAGTATCAGGTGATCACTAATGACAGTCATACCCTCTCCATGAGGTGAAATAGAGCAAGGGAAAAGTCAGGTATACAGTGAGTGTAACAATAATCTGGAGTCCAAAGGCAGACCTTGAATGATGACCAACAGGTGAAACACAGGGAGATTTTTAAAGAGAGTTAAATAGATAAGCTTAATTAGCCTTCAAAAGAGTTCATGAGGGTGCTATAGCTCCCAAAGTGATCAACTCAAAGCTAAATGATACCTATGGTGTGCAACACCTAGTCACCACCAATTTTGTACAATGGAAATAGCCAAACAAAAAAACCTTACTTTTCTTATTCCTCTGGTAAAAATGCTCCATTTCACAAGAGGATTAAATCTACCAGAGCATTTGTCAAAATACTCAAAATTGATGGAGTTTTTTTATTTGTCATTGAGAATTACCATATGTGGATGGGTTTGGACCCTGAATCACCATATGTGGTAGGACCCTATCTTCACACAAAATATGCTTTCAACTGGGCATGGCATAATCAAAGTATTTTTAAGTACTAAATAGGTTGCAAAAGAAAAAAATTGGACAACATTCTTAGGGCAAATTAGGTGGTTCCCAAAAAACCAAAAAAAAAAATTCACTAACCAATTTTGGCCACTGTCCAAAAGAGGTGGTCTACTTAGGTGTTGTGAACCATAGCGGCATCATTTTTACCATAGTACTTTGTTTTCAGCCTCCGGCGGTACCTGCGGTTCGGGATTCCCGTTCCGCGAGCCTTATCTGACTATGTAAGTACTTGAAGGTTCAAGATCAGTTGTATCTCAAAGCTTATGGAAAGGTCACTCTATATCTATGTTTTAATTTTGTGTTGCAAAAAGCAACTTCCGAAAGATTCTGTGAGTGGAATAAACAATAAGTAATCTATGGTGCCAAAAATCATTGACTTCGGCAGGAACTCTAGAATCAAAGTTACTTACTGCTATCGCAAAGTACAGTCGTACTACCCACATACCACGTTCATAATTCTCATACAAACAAGCACCTCGAAGGCGTTAAACCAGTTACCAGACAATCATTCCAAAAATAGTCCAACTTCCAGCGGGTACTGTTCGCAAAAAAAATCCTGCGAACCGGAGACCTAAAATTGTAACAACTTTTTTAGTAAGTACTGAAAGGTTGGGAATCGTGGGTTAATCGTAGGCAGGCTTTGGCGTTCAGGGAAATCGAAAAATAACTCACCTGTTCACAAGCAGAGTAACTTGAGAATTGGTTTGTCGATTTCGACAAAGCAGGTAGGTAGGTACATCAACATTCCATGGGCATAATCGTACGCTACTGCATAGCTAAATTAGAAGCATTAATATATGCCATCCAGTCTTCATTATTATTGCATGTACTACATTGTGTCTATGAAATTCCCTTTTCTCCCAAACAATTCGAAAGCAAAAAATATTTATTTACTAGCAGAAAGATCGCGAGCAAAATGGAAAAAGTCAACGCTGGACGCTATAACGCCATACTTGTACACCTGAATTCCCAAAATCAGCATTTCGACTACAACCTACCCACAAGGAACAAAACACTCACAAAATTCGAGCTTACCCAACTCGAGAACAGCGCACGCTGGTACGCCTCGGGAAGTCTTTTCATCAGCGTCTCCAACCCAACCTCCTGCACCAACGTCTTCGGAATGGCCTTCATCAACACTCCCCTCCGACTCGGCACATCCTCAAACAGATCAGAGTTCTCCAGCTCTGCCTGCAGATTGTTCAGCGTCGACGACAGCTCGTCCGAGATCGCTGTGCGAGACTTGGAGCCGTTCAGCCGGGAGTGTTCCCGCCAGATACAGCTGAACTCTGCGGCAGCGTTCGCATCAATTTTGGCTTGTACGTCTGAGACGTAGTTTTGGTAGAATTGCGACGGGTTTCCGTTCTTAAAGATCATGAGATTTTGGTACTCAACGTTGGAGAGTGCGAGGCCGGCAAGAACTTCTAGTGATGAACTGGTGACACCACCTAGAACACAGTTGTTATATGACCATCAGAAACGATCAACACGAATGCTTACCTTTGTTGGCACTAGAGTCCTTGAACAACACAACCTTGCGCCTCTCGAGATGCAGACGCGCCTGCTGTGTGAAGAACAAATTGGCGCCCTCAACAATATACTTGAAGTGCGGCTTGCCCTCTGCATCGATCAGAGCAGCCACGTTGGAAATATTCACAGCTTCAGGTCTATAAATCATCACATTGGTCAACCTTACAACCATCGAACGGCTCAACACATACCGTCCACCACAAGGTACGAAAAGATCAGCCTTGAATCTGAAATGCGCTCCATTCCGGAAATCAGTTCCATCTACGACAACCTCACCCGCTGGATAACAACATCACATCATCAGTCCAAATTCAACAACACCAAGCAATAACAATACAACTCACAAGGCAACTTGACGTCCTGATCTTCCACTTTCACCAGATACCCATCCTTGCTCAACTTTGCCGTATTGAACCGAGACACCGGCACACGAAGCTTCGCGAGCCTTGTGAGCTCTTCGCGATCCAAACCCAATGGATCCGCAAGGACACCGCTTCCATCGATGATCGCGATAGTCTTATCGCTTGATAATAAAATCTCATCTACGCAATACCACACCTCATCAACACCTGACCACACTAGAATGAAAAAAAAAGACATACTAGAACCAAGATCGCCATCAGGTCCCCCAGTCTGCACCTTCGTCACATCCTTCTCCCTCAAGCCCAGCTGTTTATAAATTCCCACCACATACTGCCTGATCGATCGCGACGTCATGCCGTACGTATCGTGCGGTATCCCACCCAGCTTTGCTGCGCTCTTACCCGTCGTAAACGACTTCCACCACGTAACCGCGCCGCGGTCGCGGGCGTGCACTGTGATTCCAGGCTCTCATCAGAAAGGTACACCAAATGACTGGTTTAACGATCCTCACTAGCAGCCCAGTCCATCATATCCGCAGTCCCCTCTACGAACAAGCACAGAAAGAAAGATCATTAACAAGTGTTAGCTATTCAAGAGGAAGAGAGGACCACACACCATCAGGTCCAAAGAACAGCAATTCCGGCTTCTCATACAAATCCGTGAACCGTTCCTTGATCCCAGGCGACTGGCCGGAAATGAGAAGGTCGAGCATGGCCTAGAAGACATCGTCAGCGATCAGTCAATGGTTGCCATCCCATTCCGAAGCGCTTACATCGACATACTTCTCGAAGCAGCGTCGAGGATTGGCGCCGAGACTACAGGACACATTCGGAGTTTGGATACAAAAATCAGGGATAGAACTAATACGCACGAAGGCAAGATGGTGCCCTTAGCACCGCCCTCGGGTATATCCTTGTTCTTCAGGTTCTGCGTAGATGCCAACGCATAATTCTCATCGAACCTATGTCCAACAGCTTATCAGCGCCCATCCACAATTTGAAAAAAAAAAAAAACGGGGCACATACAACATCCTCTGATTAATGGAGTAATTCCTTCATGCCCACCATCAGAATATACAACAGCAGCGAAAAAAGAAGCTTACTCTCTGTTTCTAGACATAACGATCCGAATCCCACCACGCGCCACATCCCGGAAGCGGATATGGAATCCTCTAAAGTCATTTCCTACACACCCCCAGAGTCCAAGTCAACAACAATAGAAATTTATAATACCCACGAACGCACCAATAACAAAGAACATCCCAAACGGTTTCTTCGGGTACTCCACTTCAGGCAAAAAGCCTGGCGCCATGCGGAATGATAATGCGAGCTTCGTAAGCTGGTAGAAGTTCGTCCTCAGGACACTCCTATCAAACGCAGAAATAGAACAGAACGTCCGTTCACACACTGCGATCATTGAAGTAGATAGAAGTACTCGCTGGTTAAAGATAAGTAAGCTTTCCAGAACCTGTAGCTCGTGCTTGTTCGACACGGTGCGACGCATCTTGTCATGTAGTTCCTCGTCTGTCAGGGGCTGCGTCGTCTGCAGCCGCTGATACGAAAGTGTCGGCCTGGTCCGCACCTTATCAGCTTCCTATCACACAGGCACAACGAGAAAGAAGGATCCTACATTAGCGAACCTTCATTCGCTCCCGGATAGTGCGTCATTGCAAAGTTGACATACAGGAGCCGGATCTATACCTGATAAGTCAAGACAGGCGGCATACACTTACACCCGGTAAAACTACGTACCAATTCTGGGTACGCATGGATGGTCTGTGCGATGCTCTCCCGGGTGAATGTCTCTTCCCGGAACCTCCTTTTGATACTATTCAGCACCTCAGCATGTGTCGGGTCATTCTCGTCCAGCACGTTCCGGAGCTGGAGATACGCGGTGCCGAGGCGGTTGCAGAAGTGTTGTGCGAAAATCCACCCGCAGTCTAATGAACCACGATGAGGGCATGCCAGGATACTAAACAAAAGAACTGACAGGCGTAGGTAGCTTCTTGGACAGCGTGGCTCCCAAGGGACTTTGGGAGGAAGAATGGGTTATCAGGAAGACAAAAGAGAAGCGAGGCTTCCTTCATGACTTGGAAGATGGAGTGCTCGATAGGTGGCGCAGAGGGATCGGGAATCGGGTTCAGATAGAGCGAAATAATGGTGATTCCGTTAGAGAATTGCTCTGACGGCTCCAGATCAGTGTGCGGAGTTAAACAATGTGAACCCTTACACACCGACGTATTTGCGAGCCGAGTATAGGGAGTAAAAGTGGTAAAGGTTGGATAGAGCACTGTTGATCAAAAGTCAACACAATTTCCAACTGGTAGAAAAACTGATAATACGCAACCTGAAAAATCTTGAAGTCCCGCCCATCTTATATCCGATGACCAACCTTCGCTCGCGGGTCCCCTCCACCTCGAAAACATCAAAGACAGGTCCATACCTGGACTCAACGTTCCACATCACCTATATATATATATCAGTTAATGAGAGCGGATGAGAGGGTATTGACCGAAAATGGCGTGCCTTCTGGTATATATCCAGGGTATTCGGGGTGGCCTTTTCCAGAAACACGGGATCAGAAACTGCACGAATGTCTGTTTTGGAGCAAGAGGTCGGTGTATAAGGGGGGAGGTTGCATTTGAAGACAAAGTAACATCGCAGTTGCTGGGAAGCTGTTACAGAGATGGATCCCGCTGAACGGAAAGTCTCGAGGCGATATGCGTTCTGGGGAGTTGAGTTGTCCAGAAATTGTTGATCAATCCTGAAATAGCACGGATGACCCAGTTAGTAGTAGTTCATTGATAGGATAGAACAATAAACATTGTAAACAAACACACCTAGCTTCACAAGTAGCACCAGGACCTTCAGTGGCTGTAAGACCGGGTAAGCTTGTATGAATGAAGACAGCTCCATTTTCGTCAATTTTTTCCAAGTCTATAACCAGCTTGCTGGGGTCATGCTTGGTATAGGCCATGATCTTTGCACCGAAGAGGGCAATGATATGATCTGATATAACATTTCTAGACTCGTTTGCAAAATAGGTATCGTCTATGCCGAGGTTGGTATAGAACCAATTGACCTCTCCTGGGACAAGTTCACGAGGAATGAAGCCCTTTGAAAGAAGGATTTAAAAAGGGGTGGTATTGAAGGGGTAGAGAGAATAAGATACCTTTGATGCGACGTCGATTTCGACGAGTGCACGCTGCTCATCCTTACCCTTGAAGACAGGGGTAGTGTAACCAGGAAGATTCTTTACTCTATTGAGGGAAGGGTCGCTACTGTTTGGATGTGCGCGGTCAGTCGCAGTGTGAAGCATCGTTGTATAGGGGGAAAAGAAAGTAGCCAAAAAGCGGGAAGGCGAAGGCTTTTTATATGGAACGTTGTTTACATCCGTTTTCGGAGAACCCGAGGTCAAATTTCCAAGGAAAACGCAAGGAACTTTGAGAACGAGTGTTTGACTTAGTACAAAGGTCCGTACACGGTTCTTCCGGAGATCTCGCGCATCAGACGCTAAAATAACCCCGAATTAACCTCGAGCGAACTTTCTGTTCATCGATGAACCTAAGAACACGGAACTTGCAATGTCAAAAGCCCTTGCCATCCCCAACCGGCTCATTCCGACTTGGCGCGTATTACTTACCAGCTTAGAAACCGCTTTCAGCCTTTTCCCGATCAGCTCAGTTGCTGTGTGAACTAGTTCATAATTAAATGCCCGGCCCAACGCTTCAAATTCGTCATACTTGCGCAACAAAACTCGTTCAAACCGCTGTCTGCCGATCTCCTTTCAAACCCATGATTCTTCGAAGTATTCTCTCCATACGCCCGCCCTGTGCGTTTCTTTTTTTTTTGTTTCTTTTTTTTTTTTACGGTTCATATAGTTACATCAAAGTGCATACAAATGATTGGTAACGGCGCGTAGTGTCGGTCGCATGTTTACATAAGAGAAAACGTAATTCGAACTTTGTCCATGAGCTAGCTGTATTTTACATACAGCCTGACTCGTATATACATATTTTTACTTCCTTCTTACCTTCACTCCAGCTGAGAAAGTCCATCCCTCATGTACTCTTCGAACAGCGCCTTGTAATTCTTGTGCCACCTACTAACCGCCGGGCGCCCCTCCGCAATATCCGCCGCACCCCACATGATTCTCAATTGATCCACTTCCCTCTTCGTTTCGTTGTCTGGGACAATGATATAAAAGTCCCCTCCCCGCACGCGGTCGAGCATATACAGCACCGTTTCTTCCGCAGTCCAGGCACCCGGCGGTTTCTCCTTGTCACCGCTAGCGCCGGTCATCCTCGTAAAGGTCCAACCAGGGCTGTTCAAAGGCGGAACATCAAGTACACAGACAATAACGAAATACGGACGGGACTTACACAAAAAGATGGGCGGTAACATTGCTGTTCGGAAGTTCGCGCAACTCGTGTGCCAGTCCCTCTGTCAGGCTCTTCACGGCGGCTTTGGAAGCGTTATACGCGGCATTCCCACTGTCAAATTTAAAAAAAATTGTATGGTCAACTAACGGCCGGATCTCGGTTCATCTACTATACTGACGGCGGGTTCGTAATTCCCTGCTTGGATCCGGTATTAATGATCACGGAAGGATTTTCTTGATTAACCATGTTCTGTGTCGGACATAAGTTAGCCTTCCCCACAACGAAAGAATGACTATCTCACCGGAACAAAAGTCTGCTGGACATTGACAACCCTGCAGAGTACCAAATGGAAAATCGCTTGGTAACCAGGTAGATAAACTCCTATGAACAACGCACCCAAAGAGATTGACCTCGAATATCTTGTGCCAATTGTCAAGGCCCCCCCAAGAGGTGCCAGTGAGGCCAATGCCAGCATTGTTCATCAACACGGCAACCTAGATGAGTATAAGCATATGTAAGGGGTGATGTGGACGTATTACGGGTGGCCAGGGGGTAGGGAAAGGGAAAGAATCTGGGGAAAGGAGTACTGATGCATGAGGGTGTGATCCGCAGTCATGCTGCAGAGGACAGGGGATATGGAAGACAAAACGGAAAACGGAAAACGAAACAACACCAGGTGTCCGGCGATGGACCTCGGACGTTGCAATCCTCACCTCACCCCAGGCGTCATAGACTCTCTTGCTAAGCGCCTGAACCTGCTCCAACTTGGACACATCGGTGGGGACGATCAGCACGTTCCCCTCACCGATAGCCGCAGCAAGCTCTTTCCCAATCTCGGCCAACGCAATCTGATTCACATCAGCAATCGCGACTTTCAATCCAAGTCTATAATATCACATTATCAGTATATATCGTTCCAGCTGACTCAGATCTCGCTAGATAGCTAGATCAGAAACAACGTAATAATCCAATGCTCACTTGGCAAATTCCAATGCAGCAGCACGACCAATACCACTTGCAGCTCCAGTAACGACTGCAACCCGGCCCTTGGCCACGACAGGATGCAACTCGTTAGCGACAGACATATTGTCAAGTTTGTAAGACGCAGTTCCGGAAAACACCGGGCGCAAAGGAGATCGTGACTTTGATCCATGGCCATTAGCGACAAGCCCATTAAGTGTTGCGTGATCAGCTATCATTGCTACGGGGTAATAATGGTGACCAAGGGCGAGGAGAATAAGATAAGTAGAGGATGCAAAGGAAGTCTGAGGAAGTTAAGCGGAGGTTGCAGTTGTACTCTATATATCGACTTCGACGTCAGGGCCTTTTTATAAATGTTTACTCTGATTGTTGGAGCGCAACCGCAACCCGAATTGTGACCGCGGAATCACGATCCGACCCTCTTTTTCAGATTTTTGGTCCCCAGTTGATCATGAAGGTATGTATACTGCAAACAACGCATGTTGATGACTGCGGGGTAGGCACAAATGCCGTAAGCTCTTTGCTTCCCATTCCCGCGCGCGTGGACAGAAATATGTATATATAACAGCGAAAACGAACCTAATCGCGAGTGTTTGTTTGATTAAGTTAGGAGCCCTAAGTCGTACTACTCGTGGCATAGTAGAGGCGTTAAAAAGCCCAAGGGACACGAGAAGAGAGCGAGATAAGCTGAGATGCAAAAGGAAAATCAGAAGGGGAAGGACGGCATTAGAAAGCAACGTAGGAAGTCATATACATAGGAGAAGCCACACGTCCAAAGGAGAAAGAACAGAAAATGGGAAGACGAGATACAAACAAAAAATAGCAAAGAATGAAAGTGAACAGCGAGTCGAGGAGAAATTGGTATACTGGCCAACGAGGGCCCGTCCACGATGCTCACTACGCTTGAGGGGAGTATCTTCGCTATGGTTTTGTTCAAACGGTTTTGAGCCCCGCGCTGGAAGGAACGGCCGACGGCGGGCCACCCTCAATCCCCATCTTCTTCCTCACAAACTCGAACGTCTTTAACATTTTCCTCCTTGCGCCGAGTGCCGCCACACCTTTCGCCTCCAAATGGGCCTCATCCATGATAACCATCTCCTGCCATGTGCTTCCCTCGAAATTGGGCGTATATTTATGCAGCCTCAGGCTCCTCAACCACGCAGGGACATCATTCAACAACGCCGGATCAACATCCTCCTCCGCCTTTGGGGTACCTCCGTCCATACGGGAGCCACTGCCCGTGCTCGATGCGCTCCTCAGTCCTGGAGATCTTCCACTCTGTGGTCCACGCCTGCCGTTCACCCCCGCAGATACAGGCTGCATTCCAAGCCAGCCAGGCTGTCCGAATCCACCGGCCGCTATCTGCGCCGCGAGCAACTGCGTTTCAGGCGAGATGCCCATCGCACTAAGCATATTCATCTGCATGGGATTCATCGGGCCCATACCGGTGAGCCCAGGCATCATCCCCATTGCGGGACTTGGGAGGGGCATGTTGAATCCAGCTGGACCCAGTTGCATCCCAAGACCATTTAACCCACTGAGGTTCCCATTGTCCTCGTTCCCGCCGAACCTGTTGGAGGATGTGTTGGAGAGCGCCGGGCTACGTGACCCGGTCCAGCCCCCAGCTCCACCGAAACCATTGTTCCCGCCGACATTGCGCATACCGCCAGAAGGACCGCGCGCCTGTTGGTTTTGTTGTACATTATTCGCACCAGGCATAATTAAGTTTCCGCTGTCATCGTAAATGCCGTTAGCTTGACCGCCATCGTTCCCATTCGGCTTTGCGCGTCGGTGGATGGTTGGATCGCCCATACGCGGCACACCTGGACCAGCGGCCTTGGACCATTCGTTCAACTTGCTCGCAGCGCTGTCAAGGTTCTGAGGAGGGCCTTTGTGAAACATTGGCATAAGGGGTGTGTTGACCATGCTTGCCCAGCTCTCGGCAGCAGGCGTCTGGGCATCTGCTCCTCCAGTGGCGCCAGGCCTAGGGGAGACCAGGTTGCCAGAAAACTCGGTGCTCTTGGGGCGCGAGGAGTTGATAATGATCTCCTGGGCAGCTGCAGTCTGCTCCGACACCTGACTAAGCTGAGACCCAGCTGTCCAGGCAGGACGTCCGTCGAGGGTGCCAGTGGTAAGAACGGGAGCAGAGATGCGATGAGCAGCGTTGCTGGCCTTCAGCTTCGCCCTCTGCTGGGCCAGGGTAGCAGCAGCGTCACTACCGCTTGGGTTTGCAGCGGAATCGGGAGATAAGAAATTCGAGGAGTTGTCCAGAGCGAGAGACGCGCGATTCGCGCTGAAATTGCGGGTTGTGGGTGACGCTGGCAGACCAGGCTTGAGAGCCGGAGATTTCATGCTAGCAAGCTTAGCTTCCATTTGACTTTGCATGGAACCTGAAGGTCAAGTAAGTTAGACGTTTCACGGTAAGGCATAGTAGTAGTACTCGCCTCCCATAGCGGGACTCAGAAGAGCAGTCATCGGGTCGGACCTAGCCATCTGCTGTAAAACCGTGATGAAAAATCGGATTTGAACTTGGGTAGAATGTTGAAGAAGACTGTAAAGAGCGGCTGTGCGCTCTGCTTCTGACAGAACTTTGAACCCTATGAACGAAGAATAAGAAGGGAACGGTTGTCTAGACAAGATATACCTACATTGCTCGATGGCACTGAGTTCTTCTTTAAAATTAACGTCCAATGAGGCAGCAGCCATCTCCTCCTACAGTAGAACGTCAGAGTGACGTATGACTCAGATGCGAGACTCGTACTAAGGTGGCTTCATAATTTTGAAGATTTTCGAACCATTGGTCAAGAGCTTCCGCTATAGCAGGTATTCAGTTCCGTACTTTCTGAAATCACGCGTAAAGTACCTTCTGGCGTCTGAAACATGCCTGCACTTCCGGTACCGAGGAGTTCGCTGGTAGGTCTGGTGTTCGGCCCTGGGCGAGGCGATGCTGGAGCAAGGGGAGTACCTCTAGCTGCAGGTCCCAATGATTGACGGGCACTAGTCTTTCCAGATTCATTAGGGACAGGAGATGGGCTGGGGCTTGTGGAAGGCGGACGAAGACTCATTGCAAAGAACTTGGAAAAAGGATGATTTGGAAAAAAATTTGTCGGGGTTAGTTAGATTAGGATTAGGTCTGTCTCGACAGGTCAATGAAAGGAAAGCAGGATGGAGAGATGACTTGGACAAGTCGTGAAATGTCCTTGACGTCGAGTCTGCGGACTATGCTAGAAACAAACAAGAGGCACAATGGACGAAAATCGTCTATATAGTGCTGCGTTTGGTCTAGACGAGACCAGCGGAGCCTGCCGGTCTAGCGAAGAGCGTATGCGACGCAAGAAACGACGAGCGGGATGTAGGAGGAGGAGGGGGAAGGAGGAAAATCAGCTTCAACTTGAAAGCGTGGCAATGGGTTTCATCAATATTTGTAACACAAAAAAGGCCATCAGAAACAAACATTGTCTGAATACTGCATGTTTCAAACCTCCGACGACTGACACCAATCTCCATTGTCTTTACGGTGTGCAGTTCAAACAGTAGGAGTATCGGATCATCTGAAAAGAACCGTTTCACAAAGAGACGAGAGGCATTGCGAGCACCGCTGAAATTTTTAAGCCTGGCAATGAGTCCTGGACCCGAGTGTATATGTATACGTTATTGCATTCCCTGTCCTAAAATCCGCGGACGACTGCTAGCTGCTCAGGAAGAAATTTTATGCACACAAATTGGCCAAGTTGAGAGAAATCTTAAGCGATTTTGCTTGCAGGCCTCAGACTCAATGTGATGTTTTTACCATTACAAGAATTGGGCTGTCAATCTCGTCAATCAATGTAACTTGGTTTCGCTAACGAAAAAGAATTATAGGAAATACATACAGAAGAGACTGAAAGACGCCGAGAAACATACAACTGTGTGATATATTGAGAGCACACATACAAGAGCAACATCTGAGGTTCAAGATTATATCAATCCAAATTTCTGGTGCCAAACCAGTCGGCAATCTACTTATAACTACGTATGACACGACATCGTACATGCCTAATGACCAGGACAGCAATCGTGGAGAGGATGAAAAGATAAGAAATCATCAGAATGCCCAACACAAGGCCCCAGATATGAGGGGACGATCGACGACAGGTTGAACTTGAGCGGTATTCGAGAATATTTGCACCAAACCACCACACGACTGACAAACCTGTCAGAAATCGTAACAGGCTGTGTCCATTAAACAATATCGATAGTCAAATATTGGCGTTAGCGAGTATTTATTCCCAGGAAGAGAAATAAAACACAAACCGAGAGTAAAATCGGTCGTAGGGTGGCGGGTGTGGTTCTACAAAGGCAAACATCGGGAGGTGGTCGCGGTATGCGATTGCTACATACCTGAAGTTGTGTGATTCTTCAGTTGAAGAATCAGGGTACATGGACCCGTCAAAGCCAAATTGGTTAGTAAACGCAAATCTTCAGAGTGTTGTTGATCCCTGAAAGTTACTTAGTGACCTTGTAACTCACGGATGTATAACGGACCAAGAAAACCTACAGCCTCAGACGATCATGGAGAAATCCCCAGTAGCTCAAACCACAAATCACACACATTCGTATCACCCACACTGATGCAAAGATACCGAGATAATCACAAGCCTCCCATTCCGTTAGAACAGGCTGAGTTGGGCTCTTTAAGACCGTTGCCGCCAGCCCCAGAATTATGGCGCTAGTGGCAATCTACATTCATCAGTCTTCAGGGTTCGTGACATAGGCATATGAAGCGATATATAACAGTGCAAACCTGTAGAAATCCCTCAGTAATGATCACGATACTACTCCGACCCCGCCCTGAAGGTATCACCGTCGCGGACGAAGACCACGTCATTTTGCGTGAAGCAATTGTACTCCGGTGTACGTCGTTGCAATTTTTTAGCTCTTGAGGGGGATTCCAGGAGCGACCATCAAATAGTGAATCAGAGCTGTCGGTGTATTCCGTTTCACATTCAGGTCTGTTGAAATCGATATCGAGTCGAACATCAGAACCAGCGAATGCCCGTGTATGTGTTTGGGTCGATAGTGGAATTGCCGGGCTAGGGCTAGGTTGAGAGGCAAATGAGGTCTCGCGCTGAATCATTAGATTCGCATCACTATCAAAGGCCATGGTAGCGGAAGGTGCGGCAGAGATGTGAAAATAAGTTGTTAAGGCTTATCATCTGAAGCGTGGATAACTCGAGGAGATGTTTATGCCGAAGGACATGAAGGGTAATCTTGCCTAAAGGCCCGGGCAACCAATGGAACAAATCCCGCAATAGCATGCAGATCTAGATCTCCTTGACGTGATATTCGTTTCTCATTAACGCACCTGGAATGTCTGCGTGAATTTCGCCCCTGATGCAGATGGCGTCCGAATATTGGAGGGGGATTCAGAACCAAACGCTACCTCAGGGACTGGCTTGAGACTGTCTTGTGACATCTAGTGTGAAGAAAGTTTAATAAAGCAGACTGAATCAATAAGATATATTGCAATAGCAGCAGAACACAGACTGAACCACAACGACACGGTCGAGCATACCAGTTGCACACATAATTGGAGGTAAACCAAGGACATCTTCAGCACAGTTCGAATAGACTATGCGAGAAGGATACTGAACTTGAAGACACGCCGCCTGCACTAGTGCTTGGGCCCAGTCTCTTCAAGTTAAATAATATAGGGAAATGCGTCGCTGGATATACACAACGCGAAGCCATGCAAGGGATAATCCGCTGGAAGAAGCAAGATTTCATGCAGATATTGGAATGCTCAGCCTATAGCCGACATGGCTCAGCACAGAAGTTTTCAAAGCACGTGGAATGATTCCGGCTTTTACCGCATCTTCGTTAGTAAACAGTTTCCTCGTTCGCCCGCGATTTTTCCACTTACTAGCGACGACAATCTGAATTCGCTGTGCCATTGAAAACGGCGGCAACGCTGCTCTAGTTCAGCTTCTCAACCTAAACAAGATCTCATAGCGCGATGTCCCAATCCTACATCCCCGGTCGCACAATGACCAATGAGTCGTCATCTAGCAACTCAGCGTTTGTTGGATTCAGCGGAGAGAAACAGTTGAAGGTAGAGGATGTGCAGGAAGCGTATATGGATCAGAAGGGCCGGTGATTACTTTTTCCTTACATTCGCCCGCCAGGTTGTTGCTTATGAGACCACCAGCCTTGTGACCGCCATTGACTCCACGAAGAGTATCTTGAGTGACATTCGCACCTTCAACAAGGAGGAATGGGTGGTCAGGTATCCTCAGCTCCATGAACAATCCTCGCAGGAACCTGAAGAGGCCGTGTCCGCGACTCAGCAGCGTCGAAAGGGCATACGACGATCCCTTTCCTTCGCCGATGACCCTTCATCTCAGACCGAAGTTGTTCTTTCAGGTGACAGGCATGGTATCGCTCGCGCGATGACTCTCGCATCTATTGCAGATGCAGAAGATGAGCAACCCGGAACTTCAATCGACACAACCACTTCCCTCCACAAAGAAAACGAAAGTCGACGCCTAATACCCGTATCAGACTTTCAAGTCCTGCGACTTGACCTCAAGCTAGGCTCGTCGAGTTCATCCAACTCGGCTGCGTCGCTCGTCTCTCAGCTCGAAAAATCGTCCATTGCGAATTTGCTTGACGAGCGCATAGGTTTATCTCTTAACCATATTGACAAGCTACGTCTTCGTGTTGAAGATACCTCCTCCAAAGTATTGGTAACAGGTGACTTGAATGCCGGCAAATCTACTTTCGTCAACGCGTTACTGCGCCGCGAAGTCATGCCTGTGGACCAGCAGCCGTGTACGACCGCCTTCTGCGAGGTGCATGACGCAGCGGAGAACCAGGGTAAAGAAGAGGTTCACGTTCTCAAAGATGGTGTTACATATGACATCAACGACGATGCAACATTCACTCGAGGTACCATCGTCGATCTTGAAAACATTTTCGGACAAAACGAAGATACTCAGCAGATGATCAAGCTCTATCTTGCTGACACTCGTGCACCCTCTGAGTCTCTTCTTAACAATGGTGTTGTCGATATCTCACTTATCGACGCACCTGGTTTGAACCGCGACAGTCTAAAGACTACCGCTCTCTTCGCCCGGCAGGAGGAGATAGATGTGGTCGTTTTTGTTGTCTCGGCGGAGAACCATTTCACACTCTCTGCTAAAGAGTTCCTCTGGACCGCTAGTAACGAGAAGGCGTACCTCTTTATTGTTGTCAACAAGTATGACCAAATCAAGAATAAGGAGAAATGCAGAAGGCTTGTCCTTGAGCAGATTAAGCAGCTCAGCCCACGTACCTATGAGGATGCGGAGGACCTCGTCCACTTCGTAGATTCAGCGGCCGCCCTCCAGCCCTTCACTGCCAACCCCGCCTTCGACGACCTGGAGTCCTCGCTGCGTTCCTTCGTCCTTGTCAAACGCTCCAAATCTAAGCTACATCCTGTCTCGACATACCTCTCCAACTTGCTTTCCGATATCGAACTTCTCGCTGGCGCCAACGCTATTGTGGCAGACACCGAGCTTCATAACGCTCAGGCTGATCTGGACCAGTCTCGTCCCATTCTCGAGAAGATGAAAAATGGGCGTGACGCACTGGACGATGGATTGTTATCCGTCGAGGATGAGGGCGCGATGCAGTCCACATCTAGGACTCGGTCGATCATATCTAATGCTCTGGAGCGCGTCGGACAAGGTAAACTTGGTGTCGATAATACACTTGTCCCAATGCCCACATATCCTGGTATCCTCGGAATATGGAATTATGCACGAGACGTCCGCAGAGTACTCCTCTTCAGTCTGGATGCTGCCGTCAAGCTGGCGGAAGACGAGGCGCGGGTCATCACATCGTCGGGTGTCGACAGGATCAAGATGCTTGGCGAAGAACATCTTCCGCAAGGTGTAGAGCGGAGCAGACGAGTCTTCATGCCTGAGGCGATGTTCAGCACAATGCGGAGGGGCACAAGAGGTGCTAAGACTCGACGTTCCTCGTCACATGGAAGCAGCGGTGCGATCGTTGCAGGAGGCTTGCATGGACTCGGAATTGGTCTCGCACAGCGTCCAGACCTGCTCGAGACAACGTTCTTCGACCTGTTTGACGTTCAGCACCAATTTTGGCTGCACTTCGGTGATAAAGAGATGTCGGATGAGCGGGATGATACATCTTTGGTCCCAAGTGTGCTCAGTGTAGCGAGTGTGGGTGTGGGTGCGCTTACAATGGTAGGCGGTCAGGCGATTGGCGTGAGGGGCTTGGTAGAAGGTGTATTGCGTGTTACGGATCTACTTGGGAACGAAACGACTCGGAAATGGGCTGCTCCTGTGTTTGGCGCGTTCACTATCGGGCTGACGGCGTATCTTATCCTGGAGTTGCCGAGTTCGATTCCACGCACGGTCGGCAGACGGGTAAGGGCGTCGGTTGTACGGCGGGATGGAGATGTGGTCTGCGAGGGAGAGAGGTATGTGGATGTACATGCTGGGAGGATCAGCCGCGAGACGAGGAAGGTGCTGAGGCTCGCGTCTTGGGATCTGAAGGAGAAATTCAGGGGGGCAATGGAAGAGAGGAGCAAGGAGGTTAAGGCTGCTGAGGAAGTGGTGAAACGGGCGGGGAGGGCAAAGGAATGGTTTGGATATGTGGGGAAGAGGACCGAGCAGGTCAAAGTCGCTGCTGCGCTTGGTAGGGAAGTTTGAGAATGACGGTGAAGATATTCTTCAAACGGCGCCATACGACTTGGAAAAAATTCGATCGTACGATTCGTTCTACCTTTTGCTTTGTTCTCTATGCTTACACCTATATCCTCACCCATTTCATAATTGCACTTCCACTTGCCAAGGTCAATTTTATGCGATTCTTTCCGTTTCTTCACACATACGCGCATTTTCTATGACTACTTACACTCTTCTATTTTTATATTTCGACGCGACCCTCATTCCTCTTAAGTCAAAGTTGATTTAATGACTAGAAAATGTAACTAATGGCTGTAAAGAAACCGTGATTTACGCATGCAGCTCCTTGTCAGGAATTCTAATATGGGGCTTCGGCAATATCTATTTCAGGTCACTCGTACAACATTCGCGCTGAATGCAACTGTCATGCCCGACAACTCTCTAGAAAGAGACAAAAAAAGTATTTCTTACGATAGGCACTACCAGGGTTCGAACCTGGGTTACGGGAATTCTCAACAGTCAATAATCAAAATCCCGTGTGCTAGCCACTACACTATAGCGCCGTAACGGTTCGTGTCGTCATGTGGTAGTACGTCAGGGATGTCACTCCTATCGCCACGAATAGGATTTCTATAAGTCTTCAAGCGATCCGGGTTGTTGTTGACGACGGTGTATGGCAGTGCATGATAGCACATATGTAAGTGATCGCTTTCCAAGTTACAACCATGTCTACTGAATCTCCCTTTCAAATTGCCATCTCAGACTATCAACTAGCCCTCCTTCACCAGAAGCTCACTCTCACCAACCTTCCCAATGAACTCGAAGACGCAGGCTGGTCCTATGGTTCACCCCTTGCCGACATCCAACGCCTCGTCAACCGGTGGAAAGACGGCTATGACTGGCGCAAGTATGAGGCCCAATTGAACAGCGAGCTCCCACAATACACTCGAGATATTGATGTGGATGGGTTTGGGACGCTCAATATTCATTATGTCCATAAAAGGAGCGACGAGAAGAACGCCATTCCGTTGTTGTTCGTTCATGGATGTACGTCTGCCCTTTTTGTTCATCTCGCGTTCCAACCATGTCATTTGGATATGCAGGGCCAGGAAGCTTCATTGAAATCCGAAAAATTCTTCCGCTCTTGGTGGAAGCCTCTCCAGACTACCCTAGTTTCCATGTCGTTGCGCTCAGTCTACCTGGCTTTGGGTTCTCTGCTGCACCAACGAAGAAGGGTTTTGGCTCCCCTCAATACGCAGAGGTATATAACATCGAGTCTTTTGTATGGCATTCTTTAAGTTCTCTAAATATCTTCGGTGTAGGTTGGGAACAAGTTGATGCTGGCCCTCGGGTACGAGGAATATGGTGTGTGCTCTGGCTCCATTACGAGTGATTCGTTTAGAATCTTGATCATATTTATATTACAGTAACGCAAGGAGGTGACTGGGGCTCCCTCGTTCGTCTTTGCAATTGGCATCAATGATTAAGCCAGATAGACTGACTGACTGACTAATCCTAGATAACCCGTAGGATTGCCAGTATCTATGGCACTAAGCACAGTAAAGCATGGCACACCAATATGCCGTAGTAAGCATTTCATCCCCCCAATTTACTTACTTGCATATAAACAATTTGTTCTCTTGCAGTGCCCGCCCGCCCTCCCTTTCCCGCCCTTTGCTTCTTTTCTCGCACTTACTCTCCTACATCCCCTTTCTGTCCTACAGTGATCGTGACAAAGCTGGCCTCGCCCGTACACAATGGTTCGTCAACTTAGGCAGTGCGTATACTGCTCTACAGTCCACACAACCGCAAACTCTTGGGTACGCACTGGCCGATTCGCCAGTAGGTCTACTCGCATGGATATACGAGAAACTCGTTCAATGGACAGACGAGTACAAATGGGACGACGACGAAGGTACGCCTGACTACTCTTCTGCATTACACCAACTTGAGTTGAAACTTCTGCTCTTCCAGTTCTTACTTGGGTGTCAATATACTATTTCTCCCGTGCTGGACCTGCCGCCTCCTTGCGGATATACTACGAAGCCACAAAGGACTGGACAGCTCAGGACAGCATCTCCATCCCACAGGGACACTCGTATTTCCCCAAGGAAATATTTGTCCTCCCACGAAAGTATGTAGTCACTTTTCGTTCACTTCTCCACTCCCCTTTGGTCGATGAATCTAACGTTTACTTATCCCGTAGCTGGTACAAAGCTCCCAACCTCGTATTTGAGTCCGATCACGAACATGGGGGCCATTTTGCTGCGCATGAGAAGCCGGAGGAACTTGTTGGGGATTTGAGGAAGATGTTCGGCAAGGGTGGGCCGGCGTTTGGGGTTGTGAAACGACAAACGGGTTATGCTTGACCCTAGCGCTCATGGCTATATCGGGAACCACATTTTCAGTCCAGACTCCGTAGGATTGTTATTGTGTGTCGCATGCCAGACCATGACCTCCCTGTTCCTCACTCACCATAATTATATGTCTGATTACTGAATGTACGAGTAGATGTTGAATTTAGAATCTCCAAAGCGGCATTTTGATTATGGCGGTAATGTCTGCTTGAGCTGTCCGATATAATATCAGACCATGGGAAATAGATCGCAACATGTTTGGATAATGGGGAATAGTGTGCGATGCACTTATCATGCATTTGAAGGTCATTCGGATAGCGATATAATGTCCAATATTGATTTTTGAAGTTTAAGGATTTTCGAAGTTGTTCGAGGAAATATTGGACTTGTTTGAAGGCCGTGCAATATTATCCAAATATAGCTGTAGGAACTCATCGACAATGTTCAAAGTGCATATGCTGAGCTGTACGAAATGTTCGAAATTAATCGAATGTGCAAAAATCGATGTTTCGGTACTTGAACTGCACTTGGGACCTATCAGCCTCAGTAAAAAAGCAAGTCAAGTAAAAGTACTGTAAAAGTCCGGCTGATGTCATCAAATGTGGGAACCACAGGGACCTGACAGGGACCCGACTAGAATAGCCGGATTTTTTACAATCCTTGACTATGCCTGACTACAAAGTCAACCAGTTGTTAGTTCCTTAATCAAAATGGCATAGTCATGTAAATGTCGTGTAAGTCAGGTAATAGTCATGTAATAGTCATGCGACAGTCATGTCCAATTTATATGTCGAATGATATCCTATTGAATGTAAGTATAATTCCCACTACTTTAGTAGTGGGTTTTAGAGGACGATGGATGCGCAAGATCCATGTTCGCCCGATGCTCAATCACGTCATTGGAGTAATCGATCGATTTCTCAGCATTTTTTGTATTGACTTAAGATCACTTGATTCGTTTTCGTAACTTGCCATGTTTCGGCATTTCGGTTTTTTTTCAACTTGTCTGACGCGATACAAGGATACCTTTGTACTCATGTAAGTTGCCATGTATTGGCTCTACATTGTTCAGCGTATCAGTCACGGACCACACTTTCAGCATTTTGTCCGTGTTTCGGCAATTTTTTTTTTTTTTTTTCAGTGTCTAAGTATCCGAAGGACTCTCGCTTTCACGATTTTCTGGCCGCCACGTCATTGACTCTCACTAGGTTCATTGATCGATCGATTTCTCAGCATATTTCTATTGGCTCAAGATCAATTGCTTTGTTTGTAACACAAGTCGCCGTGTTTCGGCATCATTTTTTTTCAGCGTCTAAGTATCCGAAGGACTCTCGCTTTCACGATTTTCTCCCTCATCCCTATGTCGCAAGCTCGCATTCTGGGTCATTTAGTCACCGCAACTTTTGATGATTCGTTTCCCAACTCTAGAATCTCTCGACAATTGGCGGCGAGGCTCAAGGTTTCTCACAGTCGCATCACATTGCCTATCAATGCAAATATGGGCTCTGGACCTCTTACCTCGCTTGTTGACTTGGAAGTTGACGATGGACTATGTTCTGATGTTGTACTTGGAAGAAACTGGTTTGCAGATTATCGAGAATATATGATTTCGGAGAACTTGCTGACATCTACGCGATCCGCATGTGAAGTGCGGAAGAGAGATACAGGTGGGCTGAATCACATCTTGTTTCTTGTCCGCCGTTTCACATTTTTCAGATGCCATCGTTGAGAACTCGCCATCGGAATATCTCGATGAAGATGTTCCAATGTTCGTCGATCATTCCGCTTCCGTTGTTTCTCAGAGTTCGATGTCCAACTCCGAAAAACTCCCAATAATTTATGAAACATTATTAAATCCTAATTCTGTTCTCTACCATGAGCAGGATTTAAGAAACATCCATAATGTTCAAATGCCAGGGCAGCATCCAAGTTCCTGTCTGTGGACCATGAGCAAAACAGCAGCAAAACTAGGCCTGATAATTTTTAATAACATACTCTTTTTGAACCCCATACAAATCCGGTGCAATTAGGGAATATTTTATATACTTATCAGGGTCAACCACATCCTTGGAGCTATGAGGCAACATGTAGATGTATCTGAAATAGCATCAAGTCTCAAAATTGAACCAAAAAATGCAATTCCCTTTAATGGTTTCAAGGACTTGTAGACATCCCTGAGCGCCTCGTCTTGAAGGCTTTCATTGAGCATGGTTCCATCTTTGACCATCACTTTATCCTTTTGGAGACCTTCTGATGTTTCTTCAGGGGTCAGAGATCTTTCTTCCTTAGGTGCTGTAGGTCTGTCATCAATGCTAGAAATAAATGGTTCCACATTAAATGAGAATAAATTGTATTTAATATGTTTTCCCCTTCTGCGCCCTTTTCCTGGCAGGCTTCCCATGTCAAGACCTTTGTGTCCACATAAGGTAAGAAAACTTCCAAACAATAATAAAGTAGCTCTGACCTGTGGTTGGACTCATCATCCACCAACTCAGAGTCATCAATGAAGTCCTGATCGTCAGAATCTTCTTCATATATTGATCTGGCTCAGTCGAACTGGAGATGATGCTTCGAAATCATGGGATTCCCATGAATTCTGATCATCGCCAGTATTCTGTTGTGGGACTTGTTCACCATCTTGTGAATGGTCTCTGTGTTTATCAATCCAATGTTGGTTGTCAATCCATTGTGATGCGCAACACTGTTTCTAATCTTGGGTTAACTATTTCACGTCATATTTTGAATGCTCCTCTGAGTATCCTTCGCATTCTTGGCAATGGTCTGGGCTATCGATCGGAATTACATGTTCTTGAGCATCAATGATTGTTACGTTGGATGCAAGCTCGCCATAATTCCCTTCAGCGAGCTTCTTATCCAAATATACAGAATTCCCTACAAAAGTTTGAGAACCTGAGCAAGGCTGAAGCGCTCACTATGGCTGCTGGTCATGGTTTATCTCCTTTGGGTATGTTGAACGACATTCGGAATTCTATCATCCTACACATCACAGAGGGCGCATGCTCTCAATTTCGAGCCATTTTGCCTCTGGCGTGCGCTAAATTGCGGGCGCAATGTCCAAATGAGTTCTCTGAAATGCCTGACAACAATTCAGATACTACCGATCAGATGCATGTTTTCCTGTTGTCACAGTTGAGCAAGAACATACGATGGCGACCTTTGTGTAGGTTGCTTCTGTTGCATAACATAGAACATGATAGTAATTCATCGTTTACAGCCGATTGCATATTTGTTGGCAGTAAACAAATGACATGTTAGTTACAAAAATGGTGGACTTAGCCGAAATTTCACAAGTGCCCGCTCTTGTACCTCAACTACTTGTTTCCACAGTCACTTTCAGACTTTGTGTTTGCTGGAGAATCTGTACATAAATGGCATTGCTACAATTATTACTGATTAAAATTTTTTTTGTAATCCCTTCATTCTCAAAAAGCAGGTATAAATTAGTTTGTGCTGTAGTTTGCAGCCCATTAATTCAAATTATACTTTAGAACATTTTTTTATACACAAGAACTGTAGCTAAGCTACTTATCTACAGATTCTCCAGCAAAGGTAAAGTCTGAAAGTGACTGTGGAAGTAATTAGTTGAGGTATGAGAGTGGGCACTTGTGAAATTTTGGCTAAGTCCGCCATTTTTGTAACTAACATGTCATTTGTTTACTGCCAACAAATATGCAATTAGCTGTAATGTTTTGTGCCGGACTCTCAGGAAATATATTGATCAGCTTCGGAAAGGTAAATCTTCTCCGGTGCAGCGGCAGGCACACGTATTCTCACCGCCAAACCCCAAACTAGCTGAAACTCAATGGAATTGGCCACAGGTGATCTCTGATAGTTTGAAAAAAAAAATACTCCAACGGTTCCGTCTAGAAACTGGTAGCGAAGCTCTTCGAGAACTTACATGTGCATGCTGTGCTGAATCTCGGTCTGAATTGGACTGCGAATGGAAGTCAGCAAAATCGCTAAACTTGGATTGTCTTCGATGTTCCACCGTTGATGATACAGATCAGTTGAATACACTGCGTCCACCTCTATCTCCCTATACCACAGGAATATTGCGAAATGTAGTTCTTGAGCCATCAAGTGTTCGGGAGCTAGGAGATGATCAATACGAACTTAATCTTTGTTTCTCTTGTTTGAAATCGATTGAAAAAGAGAAGATTCCCATGCTTGCTTTGGCAAATCGAACATTTGTTGGACCACTGCCACCTGAATTGAATGATTTGACACCAATCGAAGAATCTATGATTGCACTATGCCGGTCAAAGTGTTGGATAGTGCAATTAAGTGAGCAAGATCATTCTGATCTCACTTCGCCTCATGTTCAACGAGGGTTTCATGGCAATATTATTATCTATCCTCAAGAGCCTCAGCAAGTCGCAACCGTCTTGCCACCTTCCATAGAAGAAATCACATCTCCAATTTGTGTCATTTTTGTTGGTTCTAAGCTGCCGTCTCGCGAATGGCTTCGTGATAAAGCAAAACCATTGGCAGTACATGGTGATAAGGTTCGCCAAGTGCTGGTATGGTTAAAAACCCATAATCTGCTGTATCATGGTATTGAAATTAATTACAATGTCTTGAACACTTTGCTGACCAATGACCTGTTGCCATTTCATATTGAACATGTGCTGCCTAGTGAGGACGGAGATCCGCTGACATCACAATATGACATCAGCTCTTCTAGTACATCTGACGTTCATCCACAACCTGTTCCTGCAGATGCTGAAATTGCATTTCAAAAATTAGTTATCAGTGATGTTGAAGGTCATGCATCTTTGAATGAATTAAAAGCAGCAGCATTAAGGCATGTGCAAAAGAAAAAAGGAAGTTATCTCAAGCTTCCTCATGGTATGAGTCCTGAAAATGAATTTATGAATCCCCAATTATTCCCTAAAATATATCCAACCTTATTTCCATTTGGAATTGGAGGATTTGAGGACCCTGCTCATAAAGAATGAATATCTTTCAAACAACATGTCAAACACTTGTTGGAGCTTACAGATCGCAGATTCCAAGAACATCCTTCATTCCTGTTCACAGCATTCAATATTTGCAGAGAAGATCTCTCTTACTTCATTGAAAACCAAGCGCAGGAACTTTCATTTGATGGCAAACTCATTCAATTTAATTTCACCTGACACCATTCATTGAGTTTCAGAAAGAGTGATCAGAGGAGATTTAACAACAGCTTATGATGATGAAGAGCGCCAAGTACTGAAGATAATGCAGGAAGTGCACGTGATTAACAAACATGTCCCTGGATCTTCATCTGCTCGGATGGAAATGTGCAATCAAATTCGGTCAATGATCACACAGTTTGGAATGCCAACATTTTTCATAACCATAAATCCAGCTGATGTCTACAATCCCCTAGTTAAATTTTTAGCAGGTTCGGATATCGATGTCGATCACTTACTGCCAGAACAAGTGCCTAATTATTGGGATCAAGCCCTTCTTGTTGCTCGAAATCCAGCCATCACAGCAAAGTTTTTCAATGTATACATGAAAGCTTTTATTAAGACAGTGCTTGGCTATGATCTCCATGACAAAGATTTGGAGGGAGGTGCCCTAGGCACAGTACAAAGTTATTATGGTTGTGTTGAAGCTCAAGGGAGAGGCTCTTTACACTGTCACATGTTGATATGGCTGGAGGGAGGACTTCATCCAGATGAAGTTAAACACCGTGTCCTTGAAGATGATAGTTTCAAATTTTGGCTATTAAACTTTATGGAGGATTCAATCTCTACGTGTGTACCTGATGACCCCGATCCTTTGCTATCCATAGCATCCTATATCTACCATCCTTGTTCTATCAGAGGAACCAATCGAGGATGCCAAACCCAACCTTCATCAACAGAGTATCAAAAAGATCTTCACTATTTGGCAGAACAGTGTCAGCGCCACAGTCATCGAGCAACATGCTATAAATACTGCAAAGATACAGACAAGAAAGAATGTTGATTCAACCTTGATGAAAGCCGCTATCAGCCGCAAAGTATAGTGGATCCAGAGACAGGTGAAATAAATTTCAAATGCCTGGATGGAATGGTGAATCATTTCAATGCGACAATCCTAAGTGCAATGTGTTGTAATATGGATCTTAAGTTTATTGGATCAGGGGAATCTGCGAAAGCAATCTTATATTATATTACAGATTATATTTCGAAGGCTCAACTGAAAGCACATGTCGCATATGTGGCACTAGAGTTGGCAGTTCGGAAATTAGGAGAGTACAATCCTTTGGATGATGAACCTACAGTCCGAGCTAAATGCTTGCTACAAAAATGTGCACACACGATGATTTCTCATCAAGAACTATTGTCACAACAAGTCATGTCTTACCTACTTCATTTCAAAGACCATTTCACCAGTCATCAATTCAACAGCTTGTTCCGGACAACATTTGAAGCCAGCGTCGAAGGCAAAGATCCAAGTCCAGAATGTTACAATCAGAAATCAGTGGACGGTGAATTTCAAACAGAGTTGAAGATGGCGAACAACCAAGATGAGGATGTAGATAATGTATCCGAAGGACCTTCTGGATTTGTCGCTAGTGAGTTCTCAGATGAACATCTTCCAGCAGAAGATGACATTGTGAATCATGACGAAGTCACAATCTCTGTAGATACCGACAATCAATTTGTGGCACGTCCATCACAACTCACAGATTACAAACACCGAGCTCGAGAACTGGACAATTTGTGCTTATGGGATTTCTGTGTGCAGACTGAAAAAATCAAAATGGCCCACCGGAGTCCTCAAGAAGATCTGGAAACTTCAAATGTAATTGATATCAATGTGATCCTAGGTTATTCAACCAAGAACAGACCGAGTTATGGACTTATCGCTCCTCATGACCAATGTAACACTCATGCTTTGAGAATCATTCATCCAGATCTGCAGCATATTCCTGTTTTAATAGGCTCTGTTCCAAGATGAGACCGAGAAGAAACCTATATGAGATATTGTTGATTGATGCTAATTCTGTTCAAGCCATGGCAAAGTGCATTCGATTTGCGAATGGCGACAGAATCGTGGATGGCAGCATTTAACAATTTCAAAATGGGCACATTCTGTCCTCCTGAGTTTCAATCCATTATGAATAACATGCAACTTTTGCATGAGTGCAAAGACCGCTGCGATGATCATTTTCGAGAACAAAGACATCATGTTGCATTGGCACCAGAAATTGTTGGAGGGGAACCGACTGTTGTTGAAGATGCTATTGAAGATGTCGACGATATCGAAATCCTGCAGCATTTGCAATCAATCGACAACTGTTACTCACAAAGAAAGAATAACATGAACGCAAACTCCCTTGACTGCATAGAGCACGCAGAACAAGCTGGACTCTTCAGTGTAAAATTGTCGGACCCTCGTTATACAACTTTGCCACCAACTTCACAACCCATAGAACAAGTTGAGCATGATCATGAAGACATCGAGAGCATTTGGAAAGCAGAGTATAATCTTCGCCATGAAAGATGGAAGCAGAAAACTGCAATCTATGAACCTTCTCATATTGAACAGACTGTCGCATCGATGGATGTTGGTAATGGAGATGAATATCAAGCAACTATGAGGTTGCGGCCTTTGGAATCATTGATGCCATCGATTGATCTGCAGTCAAATAGCTGCTCTCCTGCATTGACCGTGGACGTTGAGCAACTAGCACTAAAGTGGACGTTGAACCTGGAGCAACAGCAAGCATTTAAAATTATTGCAGAACATAGTTTAAATCAACATGATGATCCACTGAAAATGTTCATCTCAGGTCCAGCTGGCACTGGAAAGACGATGGTCATCAACACTATAAAAGATTTTTTCCAGCAAAGAGGTCAAGCAAGAAGATTTCAATTAGCTTCTTACATGGGCATTGCAGCGCGGCACATCTCTGGGATGACATTGCACTCTTTACTCTGTTTGAATGCAAAGAAGAACACCAACATAAACTCCAAATCTCATCGTGATCTTGTGGCAATGTGGGAGGGAGTCGACTACTTGTTCATTGACGAGGTCTCGATGATTAGCTGTCAGTTTCTTTGTCGAATTAGTGAAGCCCTCAGTCTGGCCAAAGGCGATACTCAGGCATTTGGAGGCATAAACATCATCTTCACAGGTGATTTTTCACAGCTTCCACCAGTGTGAGAGGTTCGCCTATATTCACATATTAACACGCATCAGCGAGCTGCTACTGCACAACGACAGAAGATTGTGTTTGGCAAATTGTTGTGGCTCACGATATCGACAGTGATCATTCTCCATCATCTGCAATGACAAATTGGACCACAGAATAAAGAATTTCTTGAATTGTTGATGCATTTGCGAGAGGGTTGATGCACTGCATATGACTATGATTTATTGAGCAGCTGTATCATGAGACCTTGATTTCAACAGTGAGCCATGGCGACATGCACCAGTTATTGTGTATGACAATGCCGCAAAGGATGCGATCAATGTGCGAGCAGCTTCTGCATTTGCAAAAGAAACTGGACAACAATTACAGTGGTACTATGCCAAAGATAAATGTCAACAAAAACTGGTCACTGATAGAAACTTGAGAGATTACTTGAGTCATTTGCCGTCTGGACAAACTCAACAGTGCCTTGGTCAGATTCCTCTTGTATTGGGCATGCCTGTTCTAATTTTGCAAAATTTCAACATGGAAGGTGGAGTCGTGAACAGAAGTCGAGGTACCATGTCTCATATACGCTACCACATGGACAAACATGGCTACCACCATTTGTTATCTGTCATCGTTCACATCAGCGACAGCAGTGAAGAACCGCTTGGGAATTTACCTCTGCATGATCTACCGATATTGCCCGATGCTACAGACATCACATTTCAACATCCATACTCAAAAAAGAAATGTCACATCCAACGAACCCAGGTCCCAATTTTGCCAGCATTTGCGATGACTGCCCATTGAGCTCAAGGACAGACATTGAACAATGTGATCATTGACTTGCAGTCTTGCAGAGGGACTGAGGCTCCATATGTGATGGCATCTTGTGCACGTTCTCTTGATGGTCTGCTGATATTAAGACCATTCAACCGAAAAAAGATTTGCTGCAGAGAGTCTGAAGATACTCGCCAAGAAGGCTGGCAGTTAAAAATGCTCAATCTGTTGATGCTGTTGAAATTTGGAGCCGAATCAAAAAAGGATGAAGCATCAGAGGCACTGAGAGAGTTCCATGGAGACCAATCTGAAATCGCACAGATGATTCCAAAAGACATTGGCACAATGCTAAGTTCCGTCGATCCAGAGACTGCACTCCAGACTTGGCAGCGCATTTTTGAAGAGCACACAGCTGTCGTTGATGCTTCTTGCATGGTACTTGGTCCTAAGCGCACATTGCAAGATGAGATCGAAGGAGAAGATGGTGTCAAAAGCACCAAAAAAGATGGTGTAACAACAACCATCAATATGGATGGTGCCACCACCAAGTCAACTTCCACATCTTCTATCGGTCGCAAGTGCGTGCTCCCTGGACAGATGGAATCCATCCCAAATAGCAAGCGACAGCGACGCCACAAATAACGATGACATGTTGCACATATCATAAGTCCACACAGTCTCATCTAAGCACACCGTCACTCTGAGACATTTTGTTCGTTCTTTGCTCACAACCATCCACCACCATTGCTCAATTCCTGACCACTACTTGAAAATGTCTGCTCCTTCTCCCTTATTTCAAAATCACCAAAAGGTCTTCTATCGAAACTTCGTCACTGAATTCTCTAAGCCGTCATTCGACATGCTTGCAAATAGTGACTTCCGCAAGGATTTCTTCGATCACATGGAGAATGCAGCTCGGAATGACAACCGCATCTTTGTTGGTCATGATGGCAAACTGGTTAGGATGATGTTATTTGGAGAGATTGCCCATTCTAGCTTGGGCACTCAGCTGGATTGTAAAGGAAATCATTACATGAGTACTGATAACGTGCGTCATTGTTCGTTGCCAACAATACTATTTATAATATTCTACTTAGTTCATTGTCAACAAATCCAAACCAAAATATTGCCTTGCTCTTGCAAAACCGACCTGTGCGACAGAAAACATCAGCATTCTATTTGACAACACTTGCAATGAACTACAGACCATTTTTAGTCAGTTAACTAGTGAAGAACAAGCAAATGTAAGTCCCCGATCTTCTGTATATGAAACAAACTCATCATCAAAATTAACCACCATCGCTTAGGAGTTTGCTCACACAGATTGGACGAGATCGAGTACCTCTGATGGAAGAGGCCCTCATGATCTCATTCTCGTCTATTTTTGTCCGATATATGGCATATGCTTCTCATTTAGATTATAAATAATCATTGCATCTCATTCCATTGATCGCAATCCAGGTGCCTCTGACTGTTGATGCTCCTTCGATGTCTATCGGAGTCAAATGCCAGTTAGTCAAAGAAGGAGTTGATGAAAACAAAGTGGATCACTTGGAGCATGTACAGAACGCTCCACAAAGCAGCGCTGAACATATTGGAGCCAAAACAGACGCCGGCATTCCAACTAGTATGTATCCTTCACTTGATCTATCTGTTATAACTATCTGACTTCATCGCAAAGAGCATGATATATATGTCGGTGCCTACTATGACCCACATCTTCTGCCAGATTATGGTGGAAATCTCTTTCGACATCATGAAGCGAAACTGATTCAACATGATGTTTGAGACACTGATCTGCATCTGATCCCCCCTTGGGAATATTATGATAAGCTGCATGCAGGCACCATGGTGTTGTGCGCCGTAACATTGCATATGTACCAAATGAATATCACCAACATGAAAGGAAGCCAGCCGAGAATGAGAAAAGTGAGTCAAAATTGTTTCCACCAAAACTTGCTTTGCTTATGATGGGACAGACATTCAAACTCAATGCTGAAACCATCCGAGTCATTGCGAAGTCTGATCTTCCTGTGGAAATCCATCAGCAACCAATGTTGCCCACAGATTCCTTGCCACGAGCGACCCATGCTACCAGTTCACGACAGCAACCATCAGAATCAGACCCTTTGAGGCTGTTCAATGTTGTTGATGAAGGGTTGCACTCGGAGCAACAGCAAACCATGCATGCATCATCTGAGAAGACTGAAGACATCACGATGAAAATCGATGACATTGACTGGTCAGAATTGGACAAATCTGCAGATGGGCCACCAAAATCTAAAAAACCAAAAGGCAAGAGTCCAACAAAACACACTTAGCATGCTCCCCCTATTTGTTATGTAACACAGAAAACCCCATTGTGTATTATTATATATGAAGCTTGTCATTACGATGTATGAATTTGTACTTTATCGATTGACACAACAAACATCAAATAATCCTAAAAGCATTGTCATCAGCCAATATTGCGGAAGGAAAAAAATTCTGAACGCTCACACGAGTACATTGTGCACCTCATGATGATTCTTGAGAGCTGAGCACTACGCAGCAATGGACAACATCTCCTGGCATAAGGGGCGCTGAGAAATATTGAGCATCCACATAACACTAAAAAATGTGAGTGTCGCCAACCTTCTTTGCCTATGGACTGCAAATATTTGTCAACAACATCTGCCAACTACAGACCATGGTAAGCAAACACCGCTAATCAATTAACTGTGTTCACTGATGAGCACATTATGAGATGCATATAACAGCATCCGATCGTCCACAACCCGGCGCCTGATGCGAGGACTCTACCAACAAATACCGCGTCAAAAAAAGAAAATGTGCACAAATACAAACTTACCGCAGAACGTCCTGCATCCACAGCATCATCCTCCAATTTGACTCTCTCCAGCGCTGATATTTGCTGTCGCCAGATTAAAGACATCATCCTACTGCACCCTTCAGGGGGGCTGAGCATCAACATGGCGAAGTCACTATGCAACCGCATTGCCTGCACCTCAGCAATGATGCTGAACTGTTGAGGAGACGACAGATCCTCATCTACAAAGAACAAAGTTCCGTCGGCAAGGATCGGACCTCGTCGAAAATGATATCCATAGACAGCAGTGTAAAGTGGACACCATAGTAACTTGAGGACTCCAATAATTGAACGATAAGTGTTGCTTGTCATTCTGGCAGATTAGACCTAAATCATAATATGCACAAAGGATGGATGCAGTGAGACATTAAAGTCATCATCTTTCTCACAGTGCTATACCTAAAAATGCCAGATCATGTACCTTTGTGAACATTGTGACAATGAAAAGAACAAAAAAGACCAACACAGACTACAACATGGCGAAGACGAAACTTGCGAATAAGTTGACCATGAGAACCTAGAAATATTGCAGCAGTTACACAACTGAAAGTCACTGCAGCTTACAATAAATCGTTCTCCAAAAGACAGGCACTCCAAAAAACAGAAACAACGAGAGCCACCATCCGGCCATGGCCTGGCCCAGCCAAGGCGTGGTTTGTGGATACAATGAAGTGTGTGAGGGCACTTGAAAAAAACAAAAAACAATAGAACCCCACATTGAACCACCCAACACGTGATCTCATTTGCTACTGTTTACACTACAAAAGTAGTGGGCTTTGCCGCCGGCTCGCCGGCACGCTACGTGGTTATAACACTATAGTAGTGGCTAAGTGCTAGACATTGTGGGGACATAAAGAATATATGCAAAACAAGAATTTGGCCTGGTCAGGCAGCTACTGTACTAGCCTCGGGCCCTCGACACCACTACCCCATTCCTTTCTAACCTTGCGCTAAGGAGCAGTAAACATGCTACCACTCTGCTGAAAAAGGGGTGGTCATGGCAATGTTTGGTCTTGTTGTGATCGTTGCTGCTGCCACTGCCATGATGGCCTCGTTGTCCTGGAGATGAACATTGATGAACTGAAATACAAAGATATCAAGGCAATGGGGTAAGCTCAAGGAGTAAGGGGGGAGCACATTGTGTAGACATTGTGTAGGGCTGAGCAGCAGGTAGAGGGTCTGTTGTTTGCGGTGTACTGCTGTTGGTATGGTATTCTGATTCATCTCATTATTTTGTGACATGGTTGGAATAGGGTTGGGCCTGGCTCAGTGGGTAGTCCTTTGCACATAGGTATTGTCATAGCTTGAGGCTATTGAATTGCCATATAGTGAGTACTGAGGACAGGAGGAGGAGAATGGGAGGTGGAGGGTGGCGAGGACACTATGACATGGCAGCAAAAAAGGCAGGGTGGGAATTCCAACTTAGTGTGAAAAAAGTTGTAAGTCCAAAGTTAGGCTGCAAGCTGCACATTGAGGGTGTGGTTGTGGGTGCTGTCGCAAGGGAATGGGCTGAATAGCTCAATTGATCAATATTGATCAATTTGACATGACCCCAAATGTCATTATTTTTAAAGATACCTGACAACCACATGACTCAACATGACACCAATGTGACTTTTGCATAAATTCATTTTTACTGAGTATCAGCATTCAGAGCTGGGTGAGTCATATCATTGGTACAAGATAATTCCCCACTGGACTGCTTATACTAACCTTAAGTCTTCCATTTCATGCAAAGCTGATGTGTCCCAGTAGATTACTCTAGCTGGCACCCAGAAAAATCAACAAAGACAACCCTCCCATCCAAGGTATCACTAATGTAAGTAGAGTGGACTGTGGGGCTCAGAAAGTAGCAATACTCATGAGGCAACCAAAAGAGTCTCGTGGTGCAACAATCCCCCTTGACTTCAAGTTGAACTGTAACCCACCCATTTTCTAGTGAGGTTACAAAATTGGTATGAGCCCCGATGTTCCAACCTCTTTTGGAATATCCAAGCATCTCCAGGAAACAGTGGGCTCCTCTGAGTCCCTGCTGTCATTTTCATCTCTAGACTCTTCTTTGTCACCATCATCTCCAGACTTGTTATCATTTGTGTGTAGGGCATGGCACGGGTATGGGTAACACCATGTATTTCTGGTCATGGGTATGCATGGGTACGGGTACAGGTATGGGATTGCCATACCCAGGCAACACCATACCCTTTTCCATGGTGTTACAGGTATGTATGGGTATGCTGGTACCCGGATTTTGGTCAGGTGAGTAATCATCTGACCTTGTTGAATACTCATGACACATCTAATTTTAAACTATAGGACGATCCACCATAGCATGGCCCAAACGATGCGAATCATCGTTTGGGCCTATAGTAAGTTTTCTTGTGTTTCATTTCTTGTTTTTTGTAAACTAACTGATTATGTTTCTTCTTTTTCAGGTTATAAACTACTGATAACAATGGACGATGACAGCTAACAACACACACCCAACAGTGCCATGTCACCCAGGCCCAAACAATGTGATTGTGTCGTTTAGGCCCATGGTAATTTTTTTAGTTCATTTCTTTTTTTCGTAAACTAACTATTTTGTTTCTTTCATTTCCTAGGTTGGAATTCCCTTGGTTCCCTCGGATTGAGGAGCTCACACAGAACGACCCCATGCCAACACCGCCACATCATGATGGCACACCACCTGCCCCAGCCTCATGAGCAACTGCTCATGGGGTGGATAGTGGGTGGAATGATGATGATGACCAGGAGGAGGACCCAAGGACCCAACTGCCGCCATGAGCAACTGCTCATGGGGTGGAAATGGGGATTGACGACTACAGGCACACCACCTGCCCCAGCCTCACGAGCAACTGCTCGTGGGGTGGATAGCAGGGGGAATGACAATGATGACCAGGAGGAGGACCCAAGGATCCAACTGCCGCCACAAGCAACTGCTTGTGGGGTGGAAACAGGGGTCAACAACTACAGGCAGCACCCCCCCCTCTCTCGCTGCAAATGCGAGTGGGGGGGTTACTCATTCTGTTCTTGGCGACTACAGGCACCACCCCCCTCCCTCACTCCAAACGCAAGAGGGGGGGGGTTTTTGTTTTGTTTTCATTGACTACATGCACCACCACCCCCTCCCTCACTCGAAATGTGGAGGGGGGGGTTTTCTATATTAATTTAATGTAATTTATTTATTAGAATAGGTCCACCACCCCCTCCCTTGCTCCAAACACAAGCGAGGGGGTTTCTATTAATTTAGTTTAGTGTAATAAGTTATTAAAATAAGTATTCTTCTCAAAACTCGCAAATGACCACAGGTAACCCGTGCTGTGCCCTATTTGTGTGTTGGTGTGAGGTTTCATTTAAATCAGGACTGTCCCAGAATGAGCCTAGAGGTTGCCAGTCATCTTGACATTCTGAGGCTGTGGTGAGGACTGAGCCACTGTCCAGATCCCATACATGAGCACAACTGAAAATAAACCTGTTTCATATCTGGAGAGACAGCTAATTTATCAGGCTTGATGGTAGTATGAACTATGATGTTTGACAAGCTTTTCCCACTGTTGCAAGACCACACAGTTATTTCATGTGACACACAATGGCTGCCCACAGTAAAAACTAGAGCATGACATGCAAAAGTGACAATGCGAGCCCCACCTAGGAAGAATGCAGCAAGCAAGAACTTGGATTCATGGTTCCTTGGGTGGTAGGGATCAAATCAATAGGGGTGGTGGACTTTCAAGGTAGTGAGAGTCACAGCAGTGGTGCCATTCCAGATGATGGTGGTTGCATCCAGGTCAGAATAGTTTCCTATTACTGAACAAATCAGTTGGCTGTCCAATGAGATCATTGCAAATGTGCATGCAATGTCCTCTCAGACACATGCCATTTTGTATATCCCAGCTACACACTTCACCTGACACATATGAGACAAGACCCATCCTCTGACACTCTGACACTTTGAACTGGGGCTTTCTTAGACTAAACACCATCCAATGTCTGTTCAGTAGCCCTACAGTCCAAAACCCACACCTCTCCATCTGCTGATTCGATGATGAGATTACGTCCATCAGGACTAAAAGAGACAACATTGACATAAGAGAATTTTGGAAGAAGGAAATGGGTAGTGCACACATCCAGCCCATTGAATAGGAGACAGGTTCTCCAATAAAGCAGGCTGTGTTAATCTGGTTGAGTTTATGCCCACTCAAAACAACACTTGAGAACTGGAAGCAGATGTGATGTGCATGCTATCAGGTGAGAATGCTAAACCAGTACCCTCTTCATACTGTTGAATCACCTTGTGTTCTGTAGGGAGCTGATAGTCCCATATCTGCATTACTGGGGCCTCAGCATGGATGCTGAGGGTATAATCAATAATGCTGCCACACATAGCAAGATATTGGCCATTTGGTGATAAAACAATCTGACCAATGCAGTGCAAATAAGCAACATTGAGTTTGGTTTGCAGTTCTCCTGTTCAGCTGCACCAAAGGGCCACATGAGCATGCCAACCTATTATGATTTGACTGCCATCAGGAGAAAAGAGGATATTGCTTGATAGTGTTCATTTACTGGTGAATGTCAACAGTAAAAGAGCTTCTGTAGCATCCCATATCTGAATTTCCTGTCCAGATCTTGATGCTATCCACTTGCTGTCAGAAGAGAATGTGATACTTGACACACTTGCCAGGTGGCATTCTATTGATACAGACCACAGTCCTGTGACAACACTCCATACTTCCACATTGCCATTTTTGAGTCCACAGGCAACATAAGAATTGTCTGGGGAGAGTGCGATGCAAATTGTGCGATCAGAACCCTCACATTTGAAGGTATGTCACATGCTCCTGTCATGGTATGTATCATTTCAAACACATCATCTGTGGCAATGAACAGCCACTGCCCATCAGCAGATAATGTGAAGCTACCAGCTCCATGTCTTTTGCTGCCCATCTTGGGGCTCAAAACCTGCAAGTATGGATTCCAATTTTCCTCAACACTTCCCTTGACCCTTGCAGTTGACTGGAGATCATCTGCATAGTTCAGTGCTAACAAAGTGGCTCTTGGTGTGAAGGGAAGTGTGGAATAATATACATGCTGTGCACTCTGGGAAATGGGTTCAAAGAAGCCAAGAACAAACCACTCAGCATCTCCCAGGATGGTCAGCATGTTGGAGTCCATGCCAGCATTCTGTGAATCCAGTGTCAACCTGAATTGTTCTCTCAAGTTAGAACCACTCACTTCACACCATTCTTGTGTACTGGTAAGAGCAGGGATGGCAAGGCTGAGCTCACCAAAAAGGCTAAGCACCTCAATCCAGTGTAGGAGGTGCTGGAAGCAAAAGGAGTTCAGGCTCTTAGTCAAAGTATTTCCAACAGAAAAGGATCGTGAGACATGAGATGACCAGTGGAAGCATGAATATTGGAGCTCCCGTGATATATTTTGTTCAATGTGGGCAGGCAGGTTGTCAATTTCCAAATTCAGTTTTGATGAGTTGCAAATGTTTTGCCTCAGAGAGTTACACATGCATTTGAGACATGCAAGGGCAAGCTGGTAGTGGTGATCTTTGGGGTTAATGAAGACTTGTGGGTTGGGGCACTGCTGGTGGTTGGTAAGAAAATCTCGGACATTACCATCATTGGATTTGGGGATGATGATCACAGAGCCTAGCTGGAGCAGGATGTTCTTAGCACAACCTTACATTTCTCCTAGCAACCTCTCTAGCATAGCCATTGGGCATGGTTCAAAAAGCAACACGACAGCACCAACTACTAACTGGAAGTGTGTGAGCAGGAAAGAGTATTCATCATCATCCATTGATATTGCATTTTCCAGGACTTTTGTAAGGGGACTAGGGGGGACTTGGGGGGGTGCCCTGTGTGTTTCTCCTATTTTTTATGTTCATCCTATATTTTTCCTCACTTCATTTCCTTCTATTCTTCATTTTCCATGATTTTTCCTTATTTTATTACTAATTTCCCTTTCTATCACATTTGTGCATGTTGACAGTTTTATATTTAGAGGCGGAGTACCCCTTCTGACATCCCCTTGGTATGATGTCATTTGGCAGCCTTGATCTGCCTATTTCCGCCTTTTTCTATTTTTAGACTATTATTTGATTTTTGCAATCTTCACATATACTGGGCATTGGCAAAGGGGTCCTTAGAGTTTTCTCTTCGGATTTCCCTTTGCTAGTCCATTAATTAAGTGGCTTCTAAGGTTGCCATTATAGTAGAAAACTCTCTCCTAAGGCCCGAAATCGTGAACGCGCTGCCCAAGATAGGCAGGTATGGAGTGGACGACACTTCCCAAAGCTCCATAGACTCCCTACACACTGTTCTCGACAGTCCCGCCTTTAGTGTGCCACCATTTTTGCTTAATGCGCCCCCTAGCACCATGGACACATCAGAGCGCCTTGATGCGCTTGAAAGCAACATTACTGGAATACACGCACAAATTGATTCACTTAAATCTACAATTGAAAACTTTGTCAGAACCCTTCAGACTAACTCCATGACCAATATTCCCCCCATTGTGACTCCAAGTGGGCCCAACAGCGACACGCCACCTAACATGCCCACTAAGGAGCGTGCCCAGATCAAACCATCCCCCCCTGCCAAATTTAATGGCATGCGTGCACAGGGGCATGCATTCCTTAATTCCTGTGAGTTGTACATCAGTCTCCAGTTGCATCAATTCATCGACAATGCTGCAAAAATTTATTGGGCCTTCACATACATGAAATCTGAACATGCCTATCTCTATGTGGACCGTATTCTGCGCCAAACTAAAGAGCTTGGTTCTCTGCCTTTCTCCACTTGGGGTGACTTTTGAACAGAGTTTGTATGCCACTTTTGTCCCCTCAACGAGTGCCACCGAGCAGTGACATGGTGTAAGAGTGTCTCTTACATCAGCAAACCTTTATCACATGCATCCATTATCACATGTTATTCCACTGGTATATAGTCTACACTTCAGTACTTGTACTGTATTCTAGAATCCCCCTTTGAATCATATTAAGTTCCTTATAAAAAAAAAGTGGAAGGAAGCTGGAGCTTCCAACACTCAAGACTCAAGGGCACGAAAACTATAAGGAACTTGATATGATTCGAAGGGGATTCTAGAATACAGTACAAGTACTGAAGTGTAGACTATATACCAGTGGAATAACATGTGATAATGGATGCATGTGATAAAGGTTTGCTGATGTAAGGTGCAAGCATGGTTTACATCAGCAACTGTTATGACATATTTACATACTTACATATCAGTCCGTTTCTGACCACTTTTGCTACTTACTTGCTTCCCCTCACCACCACCTCGTATCACAAATAGCTAGCTCTAGAACTTCTGGAATACTATGCCATTTCTTGTTATGTTCTGAGTGATCAGAAGTGAGTACCAAGATTCTTATCTCTCTACTCTCCTTTTTCTAGTGCTTGTCTGTCTCCATAAAGGAGACAGCCTCACACTAGTAGATTTGTAATTGTAGTACTCATTTGCATTGATGACTGTTCGTTAGAGCAAGTGTTTGGAGCCCTGCACGAGCTTTCAGAAAGGCCTGCAGTTGAACCCGACCGTTTCAATTTGTGAAACACCTCCTCGGCCTCTTTTTGATGGGAAGCAGATTCTTTGTGCACCTTATTGTTGAGTCTGATCAAAAGCTGAATAAGGCTGACTACACAACCTGCACCCTGTTCACCCCCCCATCGTCAATGACTGTAAGGGCAACCTTATGATCAGAGTCCTAAGAACTCGATACTTGCAAGGGAAAACCAAAGATTAGATTCAATAACTATTGAACAAGGAAAAGACCCATACCTTGCAAGGGAAAACCAAAGAGAAAACTCTAAGGAGTCTGGTGCAAGGCCAAAGTATATATATGGAAGGCATGCGACATTCTAAAATACTTGGAGCCCCTTCCATCCTAGCACTAATTCAGATCCAGGGTCATGTTCCCATTTGGGGAGATGACCATCAATCAGTGATAGTGTCCACATCAGGCCATGCTTGGTAAGTGGTGTCTGCATCAGGCCATGATTGGTAATGGGCATGTGAAGACATCCTCAATCATTTCCACAGGGGTATTGACTGCAAGAATGGTGAGAGTACAATAGGGGGTGATGGATCGACATATCAGAATGTTTGTAGATGGTTGGCACAAAAGGTGCCTCGTTGTGCAAACATTTGCAGGTGTGTGGAAACATTTGCAAATGTGCACCAACCATTGTAGGGGCTCGTAAGGTGTTCCCCTTCCATCACCCCCCCCCTTAAGGTGCAGCATCCCGATGTGCAAAGTTCCATCAGTGTGGATATCGTGGTCGGAATCCCATCTGTCCAAAGGTAAGTGCATTAACACATTTTGGGGCACTCGGATGAGCTCTGTAGAAGTTCGCGATTAGTTTTGCGGCATCGAGATCCTCCTCTGGAATCCATGAATTCTCTTTGTGCCCATAACCTCTCCATCTGACCAGATACTGCAACTTCCTACCCTTCATCCTGCTGTCCAGCACCTCATCCACCTCGTACCTCTCTCCTCCTACAATCTCAGGGGGCAGTGGTGGTTTTGCATGGCAACCTTTGATCGGGTCCATTGGCATGGGCATGAGCTTGATGATGTGGAACACCAGATGTATTCGAGCCATTGATGGTGACAGTTGGAGGCGATATGCATGTGAGCCGACAGGACAAATGACTGGGTATGGCCCCAGGAAATGGTATGCAAATTTCTTTGTGGGTCTAGTTGTGCTGATATCCGAAGCATCCAGGAAGACCTTTTTGCCGATCACGAAAATTGGTGCGGGGATTCGCCATTGGTTATAGTACCTCACCATATCATCCTTTGATTTGGCAAGGGTGGCATGAGCCTCATCCAATGTTGATTTCATCTGATCCGCAAACTCGTTGACTGCCTCAAGCCTTGAGGGTCATTGGTTGGGCTCAAAACCCATCCACGGATGTCTGCCAGTGTCAATGAAGAAGGGGGAGTGCTGGGTGGATGAGTGGACATGGTTATTGTATGCAAACTCACCCAGAGGGAGCAGAGTGTCCCAATCATTTTGGCGCTCATTCACAAAAATGTGGATGTACTGCTCGAGCTCCTGATTGACTTGCTCGGTTTGCCCATCGGACTGTGGGGATACACTGTGGATGCCAAAATGGTGATCCCCAACAAGCGATACAATTTGCACATGAATTGCACTATGAACTGTGGTCCCCGATCCGAGAGCATCAATTTCAGGAGGCCATGAAGCTTCCACACGTTCTGCAAGTACAATTGCGCCAATCCCAGTGACGTAATGGTGGTGTGAGTGGGTATGAAATGGCTGTGCTTGCTCACCGAGTCTACCACCACCATTGTCACATCGAAGCCATGGGAGTCCAGAAGTTCAGTGATGAAATCAACACTTACCACATCCCAGCAATGTTTGGGGATTGGGAGGGGGTGTAGTTCACCAAAAGGTCAGCGCTTCTGCGCTTTCATGCGAAGACACAGATTGCAGGCCTTACAGTACTGACCAACAAGCGCAACATGTTTGGCCACCAGTAATTGCGCGAGATGAGTTCGAGTGTTTTCCAGTGCCCTGCATGTCCACCAATCTTGGAGTCATGATGCTGTTCAGCGATTCTGCGTCGTAAGTCTGGTATGAGCAGAACATAAATGCGATCATGAAACCTCCATAATCCATCCTCCTCTGTCCACTCCGAGCTTCACAATGTCTTGCCCTTGGCCCTATCCAACTCCTTCATCGCTAGTACTACTGCATCTTCGCTCTTTCCATCCCAAACCCCCTTTCGCACTTCACGCAAGATATTTCATTCCACTCCTTCAATTGTCACCCCTTCGAGTGCATGAATCGCAAAGAATTCAGGGCGGAGCAGGGTAGTGTTGCAATTATCATCAGTGCTGTTCACATGATCAGCTTGTCGCGAAAGCGCATCACATTTACCCATACTCTTTCCAGGATGGTGGTGCATGACAAAGCCAAACCATGAAAGATAGAGCGACCAGTGAACTTGTCTGCGATTTAGCTTTTTCGTGGTCATGAAGTACTTCAGATTTTTGTGGTCAGTCCAGATCTCTACCTTGTGCTGTGCACCTTCAAGGAAATGCCTCCATTCCTCTAATGATCTCATCACTGCTAGCATCTCCTTGTCGTGGATCTCATAATTTTGTTCGACCACATTGAGTGATTTTGAGTAGAACACAATAGGGTGCCATTTGAGATCGTTGGCCTATTGCTGCAACAGCACTGAGCCAGTTGCATAGTCCGAGCGGTCCGCCTCGATCCAAAATGCTTTGGCATTGTCAGCGAAACAGAGAATAGGGGAGGATGTGACCCGATTCTTGATTTTGTCAAAGGCACCTTGTTCCGAAGGTCCCCATTCCCATTTGCACTCCTTCTTTGTGAGCTCAAAGAGGGGTTTCGCATGATGCGAAAAGTCTTCGATGAAGCACCGATAGAAATTCACGAACCCTAGGAATGACTGTACCTCCTTGTGCGTTGTGGGGGTGGGCCATTCGGTGACTCCCGCTACCTTGACGGGATCCATACAAATTTTGCCCTCAGATATGATGAGTCCAAGGTACTCGATTGTTGTTTACTCCAACTCGCACTTGTCATGTCGCAGAAACAACTTGTGCACATGAAGGTGCTCCAGGACAAGGCGCGTAATGCGCCGATGTTTGTTGATCAATTTTGTAAAGATGAGGATGTCATCCAGGTAGACACAGACCACTCCTTCCATAATGAGATCTTGAAAAATGTCGTTCATCATCGTTTGGAATGTGGAAGGGAGTTTGTGAGTCTGAAAAACATCACCAAGGGTTCAAAAAGCCCACAATTTGTGCGAAAAGCAGCTTTCCATTTGTCGCCCCTTTTCATGTGCACATTGTTGTACCCCCATCACACGTCAAGTTTTGTAAAGTATTTTGCACCTCGTAGTTGATTTACCAGTTCTGAAATCAGTGGTAGCGGATATTGGTTTTTGATTGTGAGGGCATTGAGAACGCGATAATCTTGTACAAGCCAGAGGGATCCATCCTTCTTCTTGATAAAGAAGACGGGGGATGCCATCAGCGACTTCAAGGGGCGAATGCGGCCAGTGGCTAGGTTCTCCTGGATGAATTCGTCCATCTCGGCCTGTTTGTTGGGCGCGAGGGGGTAGACCTTGCAGCTAGCAGCTTTCGCACTGGGGATGAGTTTGATCACATGATCCCATACCTTTTGGTCAGGCAAGCAGTCGAATGAAGACTTTGCGAATAGGTCCTTGAGCTCATAGAAGTGTGCAGGGATGGATTCGTGAAAGGACTTTGGTTGCACATTCTTATAGAAGGCCTCTGCTAGCCATTGTGAAATGTTGGACATGGCGCGAACGAATTCTGCTTCGCAGGGAATGGTAGCAACAAAGATGTGATCTCCCTCTTTGACCGAGTTTTCACTCAAAAAGGGTGGTTTGTCATGGTATTCGTCATCGTTATCATCGTTCACCAGTTGCAGAAGGTCCGGGATGTCCTCCATCTCAATGTCAGGGGTAGGCATGGGACCTGCATGACAGGTACAAATGCTAGCGATTTCCCAAAAAGTGCTTCTGTGCTCTTCGTTTGTCTCATTCTGACAGGTGCAGCAGTGATTCGGGCATCGACTCATTTTGACCTCATTAGTCTGCCAGTCCACCTCAGGATTATGCTCGCGGAGCCAGGTGAGGCTGAGAATAACATCTCGCTTGCTGATGCCAGTCACTGCAAATGTCACATGTTCAGAGTGGTCACGAAATCATAGTAGGACCTCTACAACTTCTGAGATATCACCTGCTTCATTTGCTGAGCCATCGACATTGAACACAGGGATGGATCAGCTGAGAGCTTTTGTTGCGAGGTGATTTCGTGCAATGAAATCGGAACTGATGAAAAGGTCGGTGGCACCACAATCAAGTAGCACCTTGGTCATGTGCACAGCACCAGTATCGGTGGTTTGCAGCAATACTTCGAGCTCGAACGAGTGGGGGCTCGGGGTCGCCACTACAACATAGTGGTTGGGGAGCTGTTTCTCCCATTTAGGGTGCTTATGAAAACACGAACGAGGATAGGGAGGGGTTAGTATGGCTTGTGCATCGTTCACAGAGAGATCAGTCAATGAAATAGAATTTGATTTGTACCCTTCATCTACTGACAACACTGTGAAATGATTTTTCGCGGACAACAGTGGTGTACTGCTCACTTGTTGTCACTGCAAAAATCCTCCTTTACTTCTACAACGGGCTCCTCATTCCTCTCGCTTGTGTTGTTCACATCCAGCACTGTGAATTCCTCCTGCGCAAAATCTTGTCACTCTTCGCCATCCATGTACCGAATGTCAAACCATCTTGGGCATTCGGGTCATGCATGACCGGGTTCTCCGCAATGAAAGCAGACAAGCACAGATCCATCCTTTGATTTAGTGGGTGTGGAGACACTTTGCACTGAAGGTGTGTATCGCAATGGGGTGATTGTGTGCAAGATCGGGGGGAGGGGCCATGCCATGGTGGGAACGAGCTTGCGGAACATGTTCCCCGGCTGCGAGCTGGTTTTGGATTGTGAGGCCATTTGCAAAGACGTGCGAAAAGCCTCATTTGCAATGCGATTTTCATCGCAGATGATAGCAGCATTGTACCACTGCTTGGGGGTGTTATCCGAAGGTCGTCCAGTGGTGAGACAGGCAACATGGTCTTGGATCTTTGCGTTTAGACCTTCTCAGAATTTGAGGACAATATGTGAGCCCTTGAAGTACTGCACTCGCTCTACCAGTTTGCGAAAGTCGTCGACATACTCGTCAATGGTTTGTGTACCTTGGAAGTACTTCACAGTCTCAAGCTCGGTCCGTGAAGATTGGATCTCATTCTTCGGACAGAACTCGTTTGCGAATTCATCTGCAAAATTGGAGTAGGAGGCGTAGGGGAGTCTTCCGCTTAGTTGGTAGTTGCGCATGAGATGATCCACAAACTGTGTAGCTCATCCGCCCTTCATGAATGAGAGGGCCCACATAACCTGCGCATGCTCATCTGCAAATTGATGAGGAGCGAGGGCAAAATAGAGTGCGCATGAATTCAGGAATGCTCGTCCTTGTGAACGATCACCCAAAAAGTCTGCGGGGTTTGCAGGCTTGGGGCGGTAATCTCGCGACAATGTTTTGCAATGGATTTCGTGAACTACTGGGCCAGGAGACCCTAGGTCTGTGGGGTTGGAGATGCTCGGAAGCACCTGTGGCTCTTCGTGGTCCGCCTCTCGTTGCACAAATACTGCCATAGTCTGTACAAGGCCTGCAATGCTTGCTTCGATGTGCTGGAGGTGGTCCTCATTGTCCATCTCCATGGGAAGGTTGGTAGTTGTGTAAAGGGGCAGAAGAGTCGAGTGGAGGGATGATAGCAAAGCTCTCCAAAGTCGCAAAAATGTGTGAAATTTTCATAAACTGAGTTGCTGGCTGTGGTAACCTACTACCTTCAGTCCACTAAAGAGAGAGTTTTCTTCTGTAAGGGCAACCTTATGACCAGAGTCCTAAGAACTCGATACTTGCAAGGGAAAACCAAAGATTAGATTCAATAACTATTGAACAAGGAAAAGACCCATACCTTGCAAGGGAAAACCAAAGAGAAAACTCTAAGGAGTCCGGTGCAAGGCCGAAGTATATATATGGAAGGCATGCGATGTTCTAAAATACTTGGAGCCCCTTCCATCCTAGCACTAATTCAGATCCAGGGTCGTGTTCCCATTTGGGGAGATGGCCATCAATCAGTGATAGTGTCCACATCAGGCCATGCTTGGTAAGTGGTGTCTGCATCAGGGCATGATTGGTAATGGGCATGCAAAGACATCCTCAATTGTTTCCACAGGTGCAACGATTGCACAACTGGTTTGCGCAAAGGCACAAACTGCGACAACGGTTTGCGCAGGGGTATTGACTGCGAGAATGGTGAGAGTACAATAGGGGCTGATGGATTGACATATTGGAATGTTTGTAGATGGTTGGCACAAAAGGCACCTCATTGCATGAAAGGCGCTTTGTTGTGCGAACATTTGCAGGTGTGTGGAAATGTTTGCAAATGTGCACCAACCATTGTAGGGGCTCGTAAGGTGTTCCCCTTACAACAATGATCTAGGAATCTCTCCCCACAACACCCCATTACCCCCTGCTTGCCCCCATTGTGCACCATGAGCTTCCCACTATGCCCCATGCATAGAATGCAACTGCCACGTATTGTTGACACATTCATCAACAACAACCATATCCCCTGCTCTCCCCCACTCTGGACCACAGGCCACAGCTGAAAAACAATGGAGTTTGCTCCTTGGTACATCACAACACCCCCCAGATGTGCTGCAACCACCATGCTTGCCCCAGGTGCCCCGGAAACATGGTGTTTTCCTACCCCCTGTGTCTCATACCCCTGCCACATCACTGATGATGCCATCGACACCTGTTGACACCCCCATCCATTCCCCACACCTGCTGACACCCCCATCCCCACATTTTGCACTGTAAGCTGCCCCTGTCCGCTGCCACATCACCACCAGCTCCAACAACAACATCTACCCCCTTCTACACCCTGTACACCCCCATCCCAGCCAGCTCCACCATCTACAATGACATCCCATTTCCCCTGCTTGACCACTGTCCCTCTGTCATCCCCCATGGGCCCACCAAAATGCCCCACAAGTCCACCAAATGAGCGTGCATCACCATCGACGTGATCATCAATGACAGCTTACTCTGCCCCATCCAGTACCAACTACTGTCACCACCACATCACTGTCGACAGCATTACAAACCACGTCATACCCTCGATGGAATATCCCACCAATGTCCACTACCTTGCCTATCAATTTCACTGTTGATGCCTTAATAGAACTCGAGCATGCTGGAAAACACATGAATGGCACACTGCATCAATTTCATTATGCATACTACTATACTACAAGGACTGCAGAAGCAACTTCACAGACTGAGAACAACCCCTGTGACATTGTTACCAGTGCCACCCCCCATTTTGTCTCCATGCCACATTCACCCAGCACTGTCACCTCCCATGGTTCACCCAGCACCATCACCTGCCCTGTCACTGTTAAGAATGCCCACTGTTCTCTGCCCTTGCCACCATAAACACACTGTTTCACCTGGCCCTGAAATCCCTGTAAACAAATTGTCTCACCATCACAAACGAAATCCCAAAAGCACCACATCACAATCATGGTCCCCACCACTATGTCCCCTTGATCCCAGTTCTATGCCCCAACCCTTCCCATTCCACCGCCACATTTTCACCAATGCCACAACTGCCTGTCCCCTGTCATCTTGCCTGTCCTTCACTTGTTCAGCGCTGAATAGTGCTGTTCAATGTCTTTCAGTTCTTGTCGACTGTGTCCACGGATCAACTTGACTCAGTGTTCTTGTGGATGCGTAAAGTTACTTTTGATTACCACAGCCACATCACTGTTTGGTACAGGGTCCTTGTCAATGTCCACTGTGTTTTGGCTGTCCATGGCCCATCTGCCTCTGCTCACCCCAGCTCAGCCTGCACCCTGTCCCACCTCACACTCTTGCCATGTCAATCATTGTCACACCCACCATCATCCACTGTCATTGCCCATGAGCTCGTCAACGTCCACGACCCCATCAACACCCACAAACTTGTCAACGCCCATGATCCCATCAACGTCCATGCTCTGTCAATGTCTGACATCATCATGTCCCCTGCCCAACTCTGACTCAGTGTTCTGGTGAACATGTAAAGTTATTTTTGGTTAACATGACCATGTTTACTTTGCCCCCCATCTTTTTTTTGGAGTATGAGAGAGTGTAAGAGTGTCTCTTACATCAGCAAACCTTTACAACATGCATCCATTATCACATGTTATTCCACTGGTATATAGTCTACACTTCAGTACTTGTACTGTATTCTAGAATCCCCCTTCAAATCATATTAAGTTCCTTATAGTTTTCATGCCCTTGAGTCTCGAGTGTTGGAAGCTCTGGCTTCCTTCCACATGGCTTGAGTCATCCTCTTACCATCAGGCATGTCAATCTGTGGACGATTATATTGATGGGTTTAAGGATTTGGTGGACATGGCAGGATATGGGAGTGGGCTACCAGTTGTGGTAGGGCCTCAATCGAGAGATTCAGGACCAGATTGCACAGATGTTGGAAGGGCACCTGGCAGATGATGACATCTATGCTTGGTATGATGCTGTTTCACTCTGTGATGAGAACTGACTCACAAATGCAGTGTTTAACACTGCATTCCATGCTCCAACTACCACTCATGCACCCTACACCTTCAATTGAACCCTCCCCCAGCGTAACCACATTCCTGTCTGTCAGACTCCTGCACCAGCTGTCAATGTCCCAGTACCAATGGATGTTGATGCAACCCATAGCCGTGCACGTAGGTTGGATCTCTGCTACCACTGTGGGGAAACTGGGCACAGGGACGGAGCATGTCCCCATCATCAGGATATCTGCATGCTCACCCCTGAGGGGCAAGATGAACTCCTCCAAGATTTGTTGGCGCTTGTAGATGTCGAGGAAGCAAAGGATCAGGTTGCAGAGGAGATCAAGTCAGAAGTTGTAGAGGAGCAGGATTTTTCTATTCACAGCGAGTGAATCATATGCCCTCACTGCCTGTCCATAACCACTTTGAAGTTTTGTTAGTTGAATCCCCAGAGAATGAATCTATTTCCATGACTGTTCCCCTCTCTGACCCTTTGAAGTTGGCTGAAGACATACCTGCTCTTCCCATCTCTCTCTCTTCCCCATGCCCCAAAATTAAATCATGGGAGTGCAAACTACCACGCAAATATATTGTTGCATCAACTCCCTCTACACATTCCTTGAACCTAGCAATCGAACTACAGACTACCAACACTGGACAGATACTCAGTGTCTCTGCACTCCTGGACTCTGGTGCAACTGGTCTCTTCATTGATGCCCATCTCACACAACAACATTGCCTGAATACTCGCTCAATCTTGTGTCTGATACCTGTTTATAATGTGGATGGGTCCCCAAATGAAGCTGGTGCCATCCAAGAGGTTGTAGACCTGGTCCTCCGTTACAAAGATCATAGTGAGCATGCCCTTTTTGCTGTCACTCAATTAGGAAAGCAGAAGGTGATTTTGGGCTATCCGTGGCTTTGAGACCATAACCCAGAGGTCGACTGGCGCACTGGGGAGGTTACCATGAGCCAGTGTCCATCCCACTGTCACACTTGTTTCACAGAAGCCAGACAAGAACGTCGTGGACAAAGGGCCTCAATACAACATACTCAGAAGTGTCGTGCTGGACACCTGCCTATACCTGAAGTGGAGTTAGAAGGGGTTCCTGATCTGATGCTGGACTCGGATGATGATGATGAGGAGCCAGAGGAAGTGGAGGAAGGTGATTGGATCATCTACACTGCAATTTGTCCATTGCATGAGGTGTGTGCCACATCAAACATATCCCAATGCCTCGCCGAAGCCTTCCACAAAAACAATGCTGCTAAATCCTCTCCTGATTCCTTGCTTCCTCATCTCCATGGGTTCAGGGATGTGTTCTCCAAGGAATTGTTTGACTCTCTCCCTGTGCGCAAGCCATGGGATCACACAATCAAACTCACCCCTGGTGCAACCCCTTCATCCTGCAAGGTCTATCCACTCTCTCCTGAAGAACAGTGACAGCGTGACCAGTTCATCGATGAGCACCTGGCCTCCGGATGTGTTTGACCATCAAAGTCACCCATGGCCTCTCCCTTTTACTTTGTCAAGAAGAAGGATGGCTCACTTTGACCGGTTCAAGACTACAGAAGGCTCAATGACATCACGGTCAAAAATCACTACCCATTACCTCTCATCTCTGAACTTGTGAACCAGCTTCATGGAGCCCAATACTTCACCAAGCTTGACATCCATTGGGGCTACAATAATGTGAGGATAAAGGAGGGAGATGAGTGGAAGGCAGCCTTTGATACCAACCATGGTCTTTTTGAACTGCTTGTCATGTTCTTTGGCCTTACTAATAGTCCAGCCACCTTTCAGACCATGGTGAATGACATCTTCCATGTCCTCATCCTCGAAGGCATTGTTTGTATCTATCTCGACAACATCCTCATCTTCACTCACACAGTTGAAGAGCACCTGCCTCATCCTAGAACGACTTCAATGGTACAAACTCTACCTTTGTCAGGACAAGTGTGAGTTTGAGAAGACCAAGATCAAGTACCTCAGCCTGATTATCTCAGAGGGTCAGGTGGAGATAGATCCTATCAAGGTGAATGGGGTCATGGCTTGGCCAACGCCCACAAACAAGAAAGAGGTGCAGTCTTTCCTGGGCTTCATCAATTTCTATCGGTGTTTTATCAAGGATTTCTCACATCATGCATGACCACTGTTTGACTTGACAGGAAAGGAGGCATGGAGGTGGGATAATGCACAACAGGAGGTGTTTGAAAAGCTTAAGGAGATGGTCACTTCCACTCCCATTCTTACCTTTGCTGACAATTTGCACCCTTTTCGTGTAGAAGCTGACAGTTCTGACTTTGCGATGGGCACCATGTTGTCTCAGCAGTCTCTGGAGGACCAGAAGTCACATCCTGTTGCATTCTACTCCAAAAGCCTTAGTGCTGTAGAGCAAAACTATGAGATCCATGACAAGGAGATGTTGGCAATAATGCGTGCACTTGAGGAGTGGTGACACTTCCTCAAGGGTGCCCAACACAAGGTGGAAATTTGGATGGATCACAAGAATCTCAAGCACTTTATGACAGCCAAGAAATTGAACCGTTGTCAAGCTCGTTGGTCCTTGTATCTATCCAGATTAGACTTCTCCTTGCACCACCATCCAGGTTGCAGCATGGGGAAGACTGATGCCCTCTCCCAACATGCAGACCATGGGGATGGCAGTGATGACAACCAAAACATTGTGTTGTTGCAGCCAGACCTGTTCACCTTTTGGGCACTGGAAGGCATCGCACCCCAGGGCGAGGAGCAGGACATCCTACACAACATTTGTTGTGCAAACCGTAGTGGTTTACATGAGGATGTTGTTGCCTGAGCTGTTAAAGAACTGAGGAAGGGATCCACCCTTTTCTTGCGTGTGGCAGAGTGGGCTGAAAAGGAGAACTTGTTGTATTTCAGGGATCACATCTACATCCCCAATGACTCAGACCTTCACCAGCACATCATATCCCAACACCATGACTCACAGATTGCTGGTCATCCTGGATGCTGGAAGACCTTGGAGTTCACCTCATGGAATTATTGGTGGCCACAAATGTCACAACTCATTGGTCAGTATTGTCATACTTGTGACCTTTGCTTACACACCAAGATTCCTCATCACAAACCCATTGGCGAGCTACACCCTCTTCCTGTTCTAGAGAGTCATTGGGATGTTGTCAGTGTCGACTTTGTGGTGGAGTTGCCAGAGTTGAATGGGTTTGATGTGGTAATGTGCACAGTTGATTCAGTGGGAAAATGTGCTCACTTCATTCCCACTCACACCACTGTCAGCACCCTGGGTGCTGCCCGACTCTATCTCCACCATGTGTGGAAATTACATGGACTTCCTGGTGCTTTCCTCTCTGACCATGGCCCTCAGCTCATGGCAGAGTTCACTTGCGAGCTGTATCAACTTCTGGGGATCAAACTCCTTGCTTTGACTGCCTATCACCCACAAACTGATGGCCAGACTGAGTGAGTCAACCAGGAACTGGAGCAGTACATCTGCATCTTTGTCAATGAGCACCAGGACAATTGGGACAATCTTCTCCCCTTGGACGAGTTTGGATACAACAACCATGTCCATGCTTCCACTCAACAGACCCCTTTCCTCTTAGACACTGGACGACATCCATATAAGGGCAACCTAAGCCTCTAGCAAAGGGAAATCCAAAGTTAAAATTATACTACATAATACAGGCATTGGGGACACACCTAGCAAAGGGAAATCTGAAGAGAAAACTCTAAGGATCCCCTTGCTGATGCCCAGTATATGTGAAGATGACAAAAATCAAATATAACCTAAAAATAGAAAAAGGCAGAGATAGGTGGATCAAGGCTGCCAAATGACATCATACCAAGGGGTATGTGTCGGAAGGGGTACTCCGCCTCTAAATATAAAAGTGTCAACATGTACAAACATGATAGCAAGGGAAAATTAGTAATAAAATCCAGAAAAATCATAGAAAATGAAGAATAGAAGGAAATGAGGTGGGGAAAAATATAGGACAAACATAAAAAATAGGAAAAACACACAGGGCATCCCCCTAGTCCCCTTACATCACCCCCTCTCTAAGATGCATCACCCCGATGCATTTGAAATCGCATATGACCAAAGTCCATGACTTGAATGCAACGCGGTGCAGCAGTGTGCCATCGGTGGAATTCCTTGATTAACTGAGGGGCATTTACGTCAGACTCTTCGACCCATGAGTTCTCCTCATACCCATAACCCTTCCAATGTACCAAATACTGGAGTTTTCCTCGATGCAAACAGCTGTCCAAGATTGACTCGACTTCGTATTGGGGTTCTCCCTCGATCACTGTAGGTGGTGGTGGTGGGTGTGAATGGCGTCCCGGGAACGGATCTGGGGGAGCTGGAAGCAATTTGACGACATGGAAGATGGGATGGAGTCTGGACATGGAGGCTGGGAGGCGTAGACGATAGGCATGCGTTCCAATGCACTTGACAATGGGGAAAGGTCCCAAGAAGCGATGAGCGAGTTTCTTGGATGGACGTGTAGTGGAGATGTCACTGGAGTCAAGATAAACTCGATCACCAACCTTGTACTGAGGGGTTGGGGAGTGGCATTGGTTGTAAAATCACGCCATGTCATCCTTTGCCTTTGCTAAGGCTGCCCTTGCCTCCTCCAAGCTATCCCTCATACGTTCTGTGAACTCATTCACCGTCTCGATGTGTGAGGGAGTTTGGTGAGGTTCAAATCCCATGCGTGGATGTCGTCCAGTGTCTAAGAGGAAAGGGGTCTGTTGAGTGGAAGCATGGACATGGTTGTTGTATCCGAACTCGGCCAAAGGAAGGAGATCATCCCAATCATCCTGGTGTTCATTGACAAAGAGGCGGATGTACTGCTCCAGTTCCTGGTTGACTCACTCCGTCTGGCCATCAGTTTGTGGGTGATAAGCGGTTGAAGTGAGGAGTTTGATCCCCAGGAGTCGGTACAGCTCACGAGTGAACTCTGCCATGAACTGAGGGCCACGATCCGAGAGGAAGGCACCAGGAAGTCCATGTAATTTCCACACGTGGTGGAGGTAGAGTCGAGCGGCACCTAGGGCACTGACAGTGGTATGAGTGGGAATGAAATGAGCGCATTTTCCCACTGAGTCAACTGTGCACATCACCGCATCAAACCCGTTTGACTCTGGCAATTCCACCACAAAGTTGACACTGACAACATCCCAACGACTCTCTGGAACAGGAAGAGGGTGTAGCTCACCAATAGGCTTGCGACGAGGAACCTTGGTGCATAAGCAAAGGTCACAAGTGTGACAATACTGACCAATGAGCCGTGACATTTGTGGCCACCAATAGTTCCGTGAGGTGAGCTCCAAGGTCTTCCAGCGTCCGGGGTGGCCAGCAATCTGTGAGTCATGGTGTTGGGATATGATGTGCCAGCGAAGGTCTGGGTCATTGGGAACATAGATGTGATCCCTGAAATACAACAAGTCCTCCTTTTCAGCCCACTCTGCCGCATGTAAGGAAAGGGTGGATCCGTTCCTCAGTTCTTTAACAGCTCGGGCGACAACATCCTCATGTAAACCGCTACAGTTTGCGCAACGAATGTCATGTAGGATGTCCCACTCCTCACCCTGGGGTGTGATGCCTTCCAGTGCCTGAATGGTGAACAGGTCTGGCTGCAACAGCACAATGTTTTGGTTGTCACCGCTGCCATCCCCATGGTCTGCACGTCGGGATAGGGCATCGGTCTTCCCCATGCTGCAACCCGGACGGTGGTGCAAGGAGAAGTCAAATCTAGATAGATACAGGGACCAACAAGCTTGACAACGGTTCAATTTCTTGGCTGTCATGAAGTACTCGAGATTCTTGTGATCCATCCAAATTTCCACCTTGTGTTGGGCACCCTCGAGGAAGTGTCGCCACTCCTCAAGCGCACGCATTATTGCCAACATCTCCTTGTCATGGATCTCGTAGTTTTGCTCTACAGCACTAAGGCTTTTGGAGTAGAACACAACAGGATGCCACTTCTGGTCCTCCAGAGACTGCTGAGACAACACGGCGCCCGTCGCAAAGTCAGAACTGTTGGCTTCTACACGAAAAGGACGCGAATCGTCAGCAAAGGTAAGGATCGGAGCAGAAGTGACCATCTCCTTAAGCTTTTCGAATGCCTCCTGTTGTGCATTATCCCACCTCCATGCCTCCTTTCCTGTCAAGTCGAACAGTGGTCATGCATGATGTGAGAAATCCTTGATAAAATGCCGATAGAAATTGATGAAGCCCAGGAAAGACTGCACCTCCTTCTTGTTCGTGGGTGTCGGCCAAGCTGTGACCCCGTTTACCTTGATAGGATCCATCTCCACTTGACCCTCCGAGATAATCAGGCCGAGGTACTCGATCTTGGTCCTTTCGAACTTGCATTTGTCCTGATGAAGGTAGAGTTTGTACCGTCGAAGTCGCTCTAGGACGAGGCGCGTGATGTGATGGTGCTCTTCAACTGTGCGAGTGAAGATGAGGATGTCATCGAGATAGATGCAGACAACGCCTTCAAGGATGAGGTCATGGAAGATGTCGTTCATCATGGTCTGAAAGGTGGCAGGGCTATTAGTAAGGCCAAAGAACATGACAAGCGGTTCAAAAAGACCATGGTTGGTACGAAAGGCTGCCTTCCACTCATCTCCCTCCTTTATCCTCACATTATTATAGCCCCAACGGACATTGAGCTTGGTGAAGTATCAGGCTCCATGGAGCTGGTTTACAAGTTCAGAGATGAGGGGTAGTGGGTAGTGATTTTTGATTGTGATGTTGTTGAGCCTTCTGTAGTCTTGAACTGGTCGAAGTGAGCCATCCTTCTTCTTGACAAAGAAAAAGGGAGAGGCCATGGGTGACTTCAATGGTCAAATATGTCCAGAGGCCAGGTGCTTGTTGATGAACTGGTCAAGCTGCTGTTGTTCTTCCGGAGAGAGAGGATAGACCTTGCAGGATGAAGGGGTTGCGCCGGGGGTGAGTTCGATTGCGTGATCCCATGGCTTGCACGCAGGAAGAGAGTCGAATGACTCCTTGGAGAACACGTCTTCAAACTCATGGAGATGAGGGAGTAAGGTGTTAGTAGAGGATTTAGCAGCGTTGTTTTTGTGGAAGGCCTCAGCGAGGCGTTGGGATATGTTCAATGTGGCACACACCTCATGCGATGAGCGAATTGCAGTGTAGAAGATCTGATCACCCTCCTCCACTTCCTCTGGGTCCTCATCATCATCATCCGAGTCCGGCATTAGATCAGGAACCCCTTCCAATTCCACTTCAGGTATAGGCAGGGGTCCAGCACGACACTTCTGAGTACGTCGTATTGCCACCTTCTGTCCACGACGTTCTTGCCTGGCTTCTGTGAAACACGTCCGACAGCAGGATGGACATCGGCTCATGGTAACCTCCCCAGTGCGCCAGTCGACCTCTGGGTTATGGTCTCGAAGCCATGGATATCCCAAAATCACCTTTTGCTTTCCTAATTGAGTGACAGCAAAAAGGGCACGCTCACTATGATCTTTGTAACGGAGAACCAGGTCTGCAACCTCTCGGATGGCACCAGCTTCATTTGGGGATCCATCCATGTTATATACAGGTATCGGATGTGAGAGTGAGCAAGTATTTAGGCAATGTTGTTGTACCAGATGGGAATCGATGAAGAGACCAGTCGCACCAGAGTCCAGGAGCGCAGAGACACCGAGTATCTGTCCAGTGTCGGTCGTCTGCAGTTTGATGGCTAGGTTTAAGGAATGTACAGAGGGAGTGGATGCCACAATATACTTGCATGGTAGTTTACACTCCCATGATTTAATTTTGGGACGTGGAGTAGAAGGAGAGATGGGGAGAGCAGGTACGTCTTTAGCCAACTTTGAAGGGTCAGAGAGGGGAGCAGTCACAGAAATGGATTCATTCTCCGGGGATTCAACTGACAAGACTTCAAAGCGGTTATGGACAGGCAGTGAGCGCGTACGATTCACTTGCTGCAAATAGGAAAATCCTGCTCCTCTACAACTTCCAACTTAATCTCCTCTGCAACTTGATCCTTCGCTTCCTCAACATCTACAAGCGCCAACAAATCTTGCAGGAGTTCGTCTCGTCCCTTGGGGGTGAGCATGCGGATATCCTGATGATGGGGACACGCTCCAGCCCTGTGTCCAGGTTCCCCACAACGGTAGCAGAGATCCAACTTACGTGCACGGCTGCGGGTTGCATCAACATCCATTGGTACTGGGACATTGATGGCTGGTGTGGGAGTTTGATGAACAGGAATGGGGTTAGGGCGGGGGAGGCTTCGATTGAAGGTGTAGGGTGTATGAGTGGTAGTTGGAGCATGGAATGCAGCATTAAACGCCACATTTGTGAGTCGGTTCTCATCACAGAGTGAAGCAGCTTCATACCAAGCAAGGATATCATCGTCTGCTGGGCGCCCTTCCAACATCTGTGCAATCTGGTCCTGAATTTCTCGGTTGAGCCCCCATCGGAACTTCACCACCACTGGTAACCCACTCCCATATCCTGCCATGTCCACCAAATCCTTGAACTCATCGATATAGTCGTCCACGGATCGACGTCCCTGGTGGTAAGCAGATGACTCAAGTCATGTCACTGCTCAGTGGCGTTCATTGAGGGGGCAGAAGTGGTGTACGAACTCAGCTCAAAAGTCAACCCAAGTGGAGAAAGGTAGAGAACTGAGTTCTTTAGTTTGACGTAGGATATGGTCCACATAGAGATAGGCGCGTTCAGATTTCATGTATGTGAAGGCCCAATAAATTTTTGCAGCCTCATCGACGAATTGATGCGACTGGAGACTAATGTATAACTCACAGGAATTAAGGAATGCACGTCCCTGCGCACGTGCACCATTAAATTTGGTGGGGGGGGACGGTTTGATCTGGGCACGTTCCTTAGTGGACGTGTTTGGCAAAACGTCGTTGTTGGGTGCGCTTGGAGTCGTAAAGGGGGAACTATTGGTCGTAGGGTTAGCCTGGAGGGTCCTAACGAAGTTTTCAATCGTAGATTTAAGCGAGTCGATTTGCGCGCGCATTCCGGAAACATCGCGTCCATGTCGCTAGGGAGCACGTTTGGCGAAAATGGCGGCATAATAAAGGCGAGATTATCTGGAACGGTGTGTAGGGACTCTGTGGAGCTTTGGGAAGTGTCGTCCAGTCCATACCTGCCTATCTTGGGCAGCATGTTCGCGATTTTCGGGCCTTAGGGGAGAGTTTTCTACTATAAGGGCAACATAAGCCTCTAGCAAAGGGAAATCCAAAGTTAAAATTATACTACATAATACAGGCATTGGGGACACACCTAGCAAAGGGAAATCCGAAGAGAAAACTCTAAGGATCCCCTTGCTGATGCCCAGTATATGTGAAGACGACAAAAATCAAATATAACCTAAAAATAGAAAAAGGCGGAGATAGGCGGATCAAGGCTGCCGAATGACATCATACCAAGGGGTATGTGTCAGAAGGGGTACTCCGCCTCTAAATATAAAAGTGTCAACATGTACAAACATGATAGCAAGGGAAAATTAGTAATAAAATCCGGAAAAATCATAGAAAATGAAGAATAGAAGGAAATGAGGTGGGGAAAAATATAGGACGAACATAAAAAATAGGAAAAACACACAGGGCACCCCCCTAGTCCCCTTACAATCCACGCATGGGATTCAAACCTTGCCAAACTCCCTCACACATCAAGACGGTGAATGAGTTCACAGAATGCATGTGGGATAGCTAGTGCTGAAGGGTCCAGTCCATAGGACCAAAAAAAAGACCGAAATTGGACTGAATTAGACCAGAAAAGACCAGACCAGTGGTCTATTTATGGACCGGTCTTTTGCAGTTCAGTTAGCAGTCTTTCCATTTTGAAAAATGTTGTAAAACCAAAAAAAAATAGTCTAAACCAGTTAGGACCAGTTTTGTCGTGGAAACATATATTGGACCATGTTTCCACATGAAATCCGGCAAATTCGACCTCTGGTTCATAAAAAATGGTTAAGAATTGAGCAAGACATAACCAAATCTATTTTGTATGAGTATTTTGTTGTAACAGATTAATTTTCATTTCATCTTACTCATATGTTGATCATTTGCTTGATTCTATTAATGATCATAGGACTAACATGTATAATAATACTCCCACCATTTGTCAATGCATGCTATGCATCACATAATTTATGGTTGTCACATTACATTTCTTGGTGTTCAGCATGAGTCATTCAGTAGATGTATTTTTATATTGATCATAGCCAAGTCAAATCTTTATGAAATGTCTTAAAAGTTAGACCAAATGATGGGGAATTACAATGTCTATCCATCTGTACAGTGGTTATAAGGTCCGGGTAGTATTTGCTAAGATACATATGGGTTATATTAATATGACAAATCTTACAACAAAACATCAGTCTGAACCAGTCTTAACTGGTCTTTTTCGGTCTTTTAACTGGAAAGGACCAGTCCTAGGTGGTCCAGTTCAGTTCTAGCAGTATCTGGGTCAGTTCTGGACTGGTTTAGGCTGCGGTCTTTATGTTTTTGGGTCAACAAACTGAACTGGACTGGACCCTTAAACACTAGGGATAGCTTGGAGGAGGCAAAGGCAGCCTTAGTGAAGGCGAAGAAGGACAACATGGCATGCTTTTACAACCAGCACTGTTCTCTGACCCCTCAGTACAAGGTTGGTGATCGAGTTCATCTTGACTCCAGTGACATCTCCACTACGCGTCTGTCCAAGAAACTCGCTCATTGCTTCCTGGGACCTTTCCCATTGTCAAGTGTGTTGGAATGCATGCCTATTGTCTATGCCTCCCAGCCTCCATGTCCAGACTCCACCCAGTCCTCCATGTCGTCAAGCTCCTTCCAGCTCCCCCAGATCCATTCCCAGGACACCATTCATGCCCACCACCGCTGCCTACAGTGATCGAGGGAGAACCCCAGTATTGTTAGGGTGACACCCACTATCTGCTAGCTAAGACCATGCGGGTTCTCTCTACAAGAAGGGGGCGGGATCCGCGCACGTGATGGGGAATTGATGGTTTTGATGCGAGGGGTTATTAATAGGTGAGTTTGTTGAGATAGGCCTTTCACACCGAAAACATAGGTGGAATACCTAAGAGAACACAACTGGGGTCCCCTAGGCATATATTTAGGGTTTATATACTATGTTACATATATTGTACATTGTTGTTACCGACATGCGCATACAGGCGCGTACATAGTGATGCGTGCGAAATAATATTCTCATGCTATCAAAGTGTAGTGTCATTTGGCATAATGTAGTGTAATTCAACATAATAAAATGAAAATGAAATTTTATTAGGTAATGGGGCTGTTTCCTAACATTACCCCCCTTTTATGCCTCGACTTCCAGGCAAGAAAATCTTATGTTTGTCCCCTCTGTGAAATTTTGGTAAGGCCGGAATTTCATCCCCTCATACACCATTCTCGCAATGCGACGCGGAGCATTCGGATTACGTTTAAAGAATTGGGCGATCGCGTTATGCGCTCGCTTACAATTCTCTTCGGGTTCCCACGAATTATTTTTGTCGGTATAGTTTTTCCACTTTATTAAGAATTCCAATTTGTTCCGTCGAAGACATGAGTCTAGAATTTCTTCAACTATGTATTCTGGAGCACCTTCTACTATTATCGGAGGTTGCGGAGTAGTTTGTTGGCCAGGAATAGTGGGTGGATGGTAAGGGCGTAAGCGGGATACATTAATCTCGGGATCAATCTTAAATGATCGAGGTAATTTTAGCACTACTGCATTAGGCAAGATCACTTTAGAGATCGCATATGGGCCAACTTGTTTCTCCGTAAGTTTCTTCGAAGGTCGTGGAATATTCAGGTCCTTGGTACTTAGCCATACCAAGTCACCAACTTTGTACTCTGGAGTGCGTGCTCGAGTACGATCTGCGTGTCGCATCATGTCATCACATGCTTTCTTCAATGCCGCCTCTGCTTCCTCTTGTACCCTTTGCATCTTAGATACAAAATCTTCTACCGACTGTACTTTGACTTCCCTTCTGGGTTCTACTCCCATGCAAGGATGATATCCATAATTCGCGAAAAAGGGTGTCATACGAGTAGCCGAATGGAATTTATTATTGTGGGAAAATTCAGCAATTGCCAACCATTCGGGCCAGTCAGTTTATCGGTAGTTGACAAACATATGTAGGTACTGCTCCAACTCCTGATTCATTCTCTCTGTCTGCCCATCAGTCTGTGGGTGATATGCCGTAGATAATTTAGTTTGAATTCCTAATATGTTGTTTAGTTCTCGCATAAATGCGGAAGCAAATTGTGGTCCGCGATTGGAGATAACGGTATCGGGTAACCCATGTAACCGCCATACCTGATTTAGATAGAGGCGCGCCAAGCCCAATGATGAGGTTTCTGTAGTAGTAGGAATAATATGGACCTCCTTTGTAAAGCGGTCACATACTACGAATATTGCATCGTACCCTTGAGCCTCAGGTAATCCGGTAATAAAATCCACAGATATATCTCACCACGGCGCTTTAGGTATAGGGTTCGGCATTAATTTTCCTGCAGGTTTCTCTGGAAATTTCTTCCCCCTCATGCACGTATCACATCCATCCACATACCCCAACACATACTTCAAAATTCTGGGCCACCAATAATTTCTCATTACTAATTCCAACGTCTTCCATCTTCCTGGGTGTCTGGCAATCAGCGTATTGTGATGTAACCGGACAATCTCCCTTCGCAAATCCTGATCCTTTGGTACATACACTTTTCCTCGGAACAACACCAACCCTTGTTCCTCAGCCCATTCGTCTCCTTTGATATTACCTTTCTTCTCTCCCTTCAGAGCTTTCACAGCTTCCACTACTTCATCGTCCATTTCCGAGCATTGTCTAATTTTAGACAACATTTCCGGTTCCGAGCTATCTATTAATAGATGCCCTTGACGCATAGCGCAAATGCGAAAGTATTCGGGTTTGAGTAAGGTAACATTTTTATTGTCCTCCTCCACCCCCCTTTTATGATCAATACGTCTGGATAAGGCATCTGCTTTCCTCATTAAGCTTCCCGCTTTATGGACCAAGTGAAAGTTGAAACACAATAGGAATAGTGCCCAACGTGCTTGCCGGCGATTAAGCTTTTTAGCGGACATGAAGTATTGCAGATTTTGATGATCCGTCCAGATCTCAATTTGATGCATACATCCCTCCAAATAATGCCTCCACGCCTCCAATGCTCGTATTATCCCCAACATCTCTTTGTCATGCACATCATAATTCCTCTCCACATCATTCAACCCTTTTGACAAGTATGCACAAGGATGCCATTTGTCATCTTCGCACAGCATTGATAATACCGCTCCAGTAGCAAAATCGGATGCATCGGATTCCACTCGTAAAGGGCATGTGAAATCTACTGGGGCTAATATTGGTCCCTCCACAAACTTCCTCTTCAACTCCTCAAACGCTGTCTGCTGCTGCTCTCCCCACCTCCACACTACTCCCTTTCGCGTAAGGTTATGTAAGGGTGCGGCAATTTTAGAAAAATTGTGCACAAAGCGACGATAATAATTTGCGAGTCCCAAGAAGGCTTGAACCTCCTTGACACGGGTGGGCGCAGGCCAATCTGTGATTGCCTGTACCTTGATCGGATCCATTTTGATCCCGTCAGGGCCGATCAATAATCCTAGGAACTCGATCTCGCTTGCCCCAAACACACACTTCTCTGGTTTCAAAAATAGATCATTCTCCGCCAACCTCCATAACACCTCCTGCACTATCGCCTCATGATTCTCTTCATCCTCTGTGAATATCAGAATGTCGTCAATAAATATTATTACCACGCCTTTGTCTATTACGTCCTTGAAAATGTCGTTGATCATATTTTGAAAGGTCGGGGGACTATTAGTCATCCCAAAAAACATGACAAGCGGCTCAAAGGATCCTCGACGCGTGGCAAATGCAGCCTTCCACTCATCTCCTTTCTTTATTCGTACATTGTTGTATCCCCATCGTAAATCCAATTTTGTAAAGACCTTGGCTTTTCCCACCTTATCAATTATTTCTGTATCAACGGCAGGGGGTACGCGTTCTTCACTGTCCACTCATTCAGATACCTATAATCAGTACACATCCTCTTCCTTTGGTCTTTTTTGGGCACAAAGAATATTGGTGATGTCTGCGGTGATTTTGAAGGTCGTATGTATCCTTTGCGCAATTGCTCCTTCAGGAATGCATCCACTTCTTCTTGTTCCATCGGAGATAACGGATATACCTTCGACTTCTTTGGCACAAACCCTGGCTTCATCTCAATCGCATGATCCCATGGCTTCTGCACCGGCATTTGCTCAGACTCTTTCTTTTGGAACACTGACAAATGTTTATGATACACTTTTGGCACCCATTCCTCCACTGGCTTCTCCACCTTCACGATATTCTTGTCCCACGACTGTCCTCCACAAACTGCTCTAAAGGTTTGCTTCTGCTCTTCTTTCTCGATCATGATTGGAACTTCCCCATTTGGCATTTCCTCATCCTCCACTTCCTCCATCGTAACAGAATACTTCCTTGGACGTTCTTTCTCTTTCTTTTTCCTTTTTTCTTTCTTCATCTTCCTCCCATACACATTACATTCCTTAGGACAACGAGTCATTGGTACTTTCCCAGTTTTCCAATCAATTTCGGGATTATGCTTCCGTAACCACGGACATCCTATTATTAGATTGGTTTTCCCAAGATCGCACACTTTGAATATGGCTCGCTCCTGATGCTCCTGATACTTTAGTACCATAGTCACCTCCTCCTTGATAGTTCCTCCATGATTGACTGTTCCATCAATATTGTACACCATTATAGGTTGCGCCAGCTTGCATGTGTTAATACCGTTTCTGGTAATTAAGGATCGATTAATAAATAATCCTGTAGCACCACTGTCAAGCAATGCTTCCACATCAATAGCTGCATGCATGTCCACTGTCTTCAGTCCCACAGTCAAGGTGATTTCGGGTTCTATTTGTGCAGAGCGAATAAAGAATTTAGGGGTTTTCGGAAATGACATGTGACAATTTTCTTTGTTGCGTGATTCGCAACAGTTGTACTCCTCCTCGATTTCCTTTTCTGATTTACTCTGGGTTTCCTCGGATACTAATACATTGTAACAATTCTGGGTCACCAATGGGGAAACCTTCACTGGGACTCTTCCACAAAATTCTCCTGCTTGCCTTCCTCCTGCTTCACTTCCTCAATTGTAGCTCCCCTGATCTTTCTCTTCTGCTTGCAATACCTAGAAATGTGTCCTAACTGCCCACAGTTAAAACATTTAAGTGGGGCTCGTCTCCCCACTTGATCAACCTCCATTGCCTCTGCTGGTGCTGCTGACTCCGTAACTATAGGTGTCACTGCCATGGCCGGTGGCTGTGCCCTCGGAGCTTGCGCCTGAGGCGCCTTTCCTTTCTCGGACTTTCCTCCTGATGACTTTCCAAATTTACTACTTCCATACATCAACTTTGACTCCGCCTGTTCCTGCCGATATTGCCAGTCAAGGCGCATTGCCCAATTATACCACTCATCCAACTTCTCTGGCATAGAAGGTAGTCGGTAGATAGACTTGAATAAAGAGGGATTTAATCCTGCTTTCAAAAACTCTACCAACGTGGCTTTTCCCATGTCCGTTTGCGAAGCTTCTGCTTTGAACTGCAAAATAAATTCATCCGCCGTTAAGGAACCTTGGCGCATGGTCTTTAATTTAGCATTGGCTGTCGCCTTTGGATTAGGGTCTCCAAACTGTGCCTCCAATCTCTCCAGAAATTCCTTGAAGGTTGCAAATGGTTTATTTCCCGCGGCAATTTGATTAATAGCCTCATTTCTCCAGAACTGTGCTTTCCCCCCCTGAATGTATGAGAGAGCAAACATAATCCTAGACTCAGCTGTACGAAACTCAGGCTTCCTCCCATGGATGTACAATACTATAGAGCTGATGAAGGATTTTGTATTCTCCATGGTACCGTCAAAGATTTGTGGGGGCACGTACTTAGGTAAGCACGCTTTTCCATTTCCGGATTTCTCCACCGTCTCATCCTCCTGCGATATCCACTCCACCATCTCCTCCATCTCATCATCTCTTTCTCCTGTCGTCTCTGGCTGTACTTCCACTTGTCTGGGCTGTGATGCTGCCAATACTGACACTAATTGCGACATTTGCACTGTGAGCACATCAATTTTTGCCTCTAGTGCTGGTATGGGAACAGGATTAGGACTGGGATTAGAAGTTGAAGGTTCGGACATAATTGTAGAATCTGTGATGAATCACTTCTTCGACAAATTCAAAATTTTTTCTTCGAGACCTCTCCAAACGTCTATGGGTCACGTGATAAGGTTCGTCGAGGTTCGTCAATGGTTCGTCGTTCGTCGGGCGCCTATTTTGACACTTTGGATCAACAACCCTTCCAACAGTGCCTGATTTCGGAGATATCACTGAATTCAGCTTGTAACTAAAATAGTCGTCCAAATAGAGTAATGTAAATCGTAACTAAACCAGATCTGATCGGTTGTCTGGTTGCAGCTGTCCTAATGATGAGCGCTGCCTCTCGATCACTGGCAGTCGCAATGTAAGGCGAGGCCTGGCATCGGCTTACAAAAGAAAAGGTAGATTACATATATACAAGTACTTCCGGCTCGTGCCGAAAGGATGAGTAATTGGATGTGGCGTGGTGAAACAATGATGTATGCACAAGTAAGAGAAGGCACACTGATATGGGAAGTTGTGTTCTTCTGTTAGGGCGACACCCACTATCTGCTAGCTAAGACCATGCGGGTTCTCTCTACAAGAAGGGGGCGGGATCCACGCGCGTGATGGGGAATTGATGGTTTTGATGCAAGGGGTTATTAATAGGTGAGTTTGTTGAGATAGGCCTTTCACACCAAAAACATAGGTGGAATACCTAAGAGAACACAACTGGGGTCCCCTAGGCATATATTTAGGGTTTATATACTATGTTACATATATTGTACATTGTTGTTACCGACGTGCACATACAGGCGCGTACATAGTGATGCATGCGAAATAATATTCTCATGCTATCAAAGTGTAGCATCATTTGGCATAATGTAGTGTAATTCGACATAATAAAATGAAAATGAAATTTGATTAGGTAATGGGGCTGTTTCCTAACAAGTATGAAGTTGAGTCGATCTTGGACAGCTGGTTGTGTCGAGGAAAACTCCAGTATTTGGTGCACTGGAAGGGTTATGGGTATGAGGAGAACTCATGGGTCGAAGAGTCCAATGTGAATGCCCCTCAGTTAGTCAAGGAATTCCACCGATGGCACACTGCTGCACCGCATCACATTCAAGTCACTGACTTTGGTTGTATGCGATTTCAAATGCATCGGGGTGATGCATCTTAGAGAGGGGGTGATGTAAGGGGACTAGGGGGGACTTGGGGGGGTGCCCTGTGTGTTTCTCCTATTTTTTACATTCGTCCTATATTTTCCCTCACTTCATTTCCTTCTATTCTTCATTTTCTATGACTTTTCCTTATTTTATTACTAATTTCCCTTTCTATCACATTTGTGCATGCTAAGATTTTGGGTCGTCCCCCCTGCATTACTTCTATGTGAAGATGGAGTGGAAGACCTTGGAAGTACCAGTCGCAAAGAGCAGACTGATTCCAGTTGACCCAGGATGCCAGTTCCCAGAAGTCCACATTATACTTCATTATTTGTCCACCTAGTGTTTAAAGGTCTGGTTAATGCAACCGAAAAAATGACCACAACCAAACTGAACCGGACTGAATGCAACTGGACCATTGGTTGCGGTTGCCCACATTTGTGGTTGTTCTGGTTGCCGGTTGCCTCATTTTGAAAATATTTGAAAACCGTTAAAAGACCAGTTGCCATCAGTTGCAACTGGTCTTTCTGCAGTGCATAAAAGATGTGTACATTGCAGGAAAAAACCCACGAGTCAGGTTGCCATGAGGTGTGGGTTGCTCATATCTGTAATAATTTGCTGAAAAGATATGAAATTATTATGGAAATGAGAAACCCGCACCTCATGGTGACCTGACTTGTGGGTTATATCATTGCAGGAAAGGAACCCGCACCTCATGGTGACATGACTCGTGGGGTATATCATCACAGGAAAGGAACCCACCCCTCATGGTGACTAAGACCGGTCTTAACCAGTTTTTTGGGGGCAACTGAACCGATGTGGACCGGTCCTACTCAGTTTGGTTGCGGTTGCCCCATATCCCTGACACAGTCGTGAGGGCCAAAATTACCTTCCAACTCACTAAGAAATACCTTGTAGTTCCACATCCAATGAGCGGAATTTGTTGGGTCATTGAGCCCAGGTTTGAACCAGCTAAGGGCTGACCCTTTGAGGTAGGAAAGGATGAATAGGATCTTCTTTTTGTCAGAAGCAAAAACTTGAGGACAATCACAGAAGTGAAGGTTGCACGAGACTAGGAAGTCCCGAAGTTTCTGGGGATTGGCCCCATCAAAAGTATCAGGATCCCAAACTTTGATTTTATCAGTTTTGGTTGCTTGATTCTGCCAGAGGGTTTGGAGACTATCTGAGAGGTTGAAGAGAGCATTGAGGAACCTATCTTCTGGGTCAGGATTTCCGCCATCAGGAGGTAGGGTTGTCAGGATCGGGGTCATCCCCAGGGCCATCAGGACTGCTAGGGTCATCAGGTCCACTGGGAAGTCTGTCCTCTTTACCTGGATCTTCCTCATCGAAGGGGTTAGGTTGCCCAACATTCTCTACATACTCAAGTGGAGTCATATTCCGAGGGGTCTCTGGAGGCTGAGACATGAGGTTTGCACTGATGGAGGGTGCTCCAGAACCAATTTGTCTGAAGATGTTGGATGGTCTGGTGGATGCACCAAAAGTTGAAGCATGCCTAGGGGAAGGAAGTATTGATTGGCAGATTGCTGATAAACCTGGTACCATGCCAGCACGGCAGGAGTTTCTTGTAGCTCATTGAGTCTGTGATTCAGTGGGAGTCATAGGAAGGTTTTAGAAGATAGGAGATGGGATGGGTTTGACAAGAGAAGTGAGAGTTTGTAAATACTGTTAAGTTCTGAGCTGGAGGAAGGAAGTCATCAGATTTCTGGTCGTATCCAGATGGTAGAAGTTGATAAGGATAGATTGAGTAGGGAAGGGAATCTGACAGGATTCCGGGGCAAGGTTCACTTGATGTGCCATACCAAGTGTGGGGACAGAAAGGACTTGGCTTCAACTTATAAGAAGTTGTGCCCTTCTCCTCGTCAAGTGTCCTAATTTCAAGGCAAGGGTAAAGGGAAGATCAGAGGTCCAGAGATTTTTCCAGAGAGGATGAGCTAAAGTTTGAGATAGACTTAAGAGAATATTTGGAGTGTAACTGGGTTGGAATTAAGTGGGTGACTTGGTTGATTTAGTGTTTAAAGGTCTGGTTCATTGAACTGGAAAAAGACTGCAACTGAACTGGACTGAACCACAAAAAACCGGACTGTCAGTTGCAGTTTGGGCTTCCTTGGATGGAAGAAATGCTCCAAACCAAACCAATAAAAACCAGTTCAAGTTGGTTTGAACTGCTACTGTGTACTCCTCGTAAATACACATCTTTTGACCATATTTTCAAGAGAAACGGTCCAGAATTGCATGTGCTATGGCCAAAATGATATGTTACTGCAAAATCTAACTTGCACGACATCTTGTAGTTGTGTTTTTTGAGATGTAGAGGATTGTCATCACCATAAAACCTTTATGGTCAACTACTATACACTCTATACTATAGTTTACAACTGGTTTTATGTACTAAATTCTATGAGAAGACCATTTTTAGTCAGTTCAAACTGGTTCAAACCGCTTTGGACCAGTTTTTTGCAGTTCAGTCTGGTTTTTTGGGGTCTTACCATAATAGGCAACTGGTTGCGGTTGTGGTTCGTCCAAATGGGGCAAAAAAACCAGACTGAACCAGACCTTTAAACACTAGGTTGATTTACAAACTGGCTAATACAAGATGAAAGTAGCTAGCTTAAAAACTAAAGGCCAGAGGCAATTGGAGTTTCTGAGGCTGTGATAATTTGCAAACCAGCCTCCGAGGAAACCATTTCATCAAATTGGAAGTGAGAGAATTTCAACTCTAGGCAGTGCTGCTGATACAAGGTGGGCTGTGATGCAAGGTGGCTGGAAAGGGTGGCAGAAAACGATTGGAATTCTGGTCGGGAGAATCAGTCTTGACAATCATGTCCATTCTCACTTTCCACTTCAGTCTAGTTCACATTGCAGGAACTCACCATGGTCCAGATGGACTTTCATGACACCCTCCACAAGACACAGATGAACATGTTGACAATGAAACAGAACTCAAAGACTGGATTGACTGACTTCATGGATTTGTACACCAGATCAACCCCCTCACAACTCATCCTTTCCCCTCCCATTCCCTATCTGACATTTGCCCTACCTTTAGATCTCAGTAAGGGGGAGGACATCACTTACTACAATGTACCCTGATCCTTTGAATTTGAAAATGGCCCAAAGATTTAGAACAACCCCCAGACCTCTCCAAATCTGACTATGCCACTTTTATGTGATATTGCACTGAGTTCTTCTTAGACTCTGGAAAACTTTGGTGCAAAGATTCACAGGGAGCCCACAAGATCATTGCAACTCCTGAATGCTGCCTCAAAATTATTCATACAACCCACGATGACATTGGTCACAAGATGATCTTGGCCACAAAGGCTGTCATCGCACCTCAATTCTGGTGGCCAAACATGAAAGCCAACATTGCATGGTATATTCATTTGTGCCACCTCTGCCAAATTCAACAAACTTGAAATCTCCTTATCCTGCCCACTGTTGCAATCCCTGTGCCCTTATTTGGCAAACTACATTGACACAATGCACATACCAGCTTCAAACAGATTCAAGTATATTGTCCAAGGTAGATGTTCACTCATGACTTACCCTGAGTGGTGGAGTCTTTGCTGAACTTTACACTCCCCCACAGAGTCCTGGAGGAATCCTGGTAGTCCTACCAGGAAGACCAGGAATCCAGTGGGACTCACCAGGACTCCAGTGGGACTCACCAGGAATCCAGTGGGACTCACCAGGAATCTAGTGGGACTCAGTACCCTAAAGTCATACCATAATGGAAAGTCAATTTGAGATATCTTACGAGTTTCAAGTGCTTTGGACTTCATGAATTTCACAAAGTACCTACAAAATAAACTTGTTCAGAGCAGGGATTGAACTCTGGAACTCATGATCAAGAATCACATGACAAACCAAACAAGTGCTTAACCAGTTGAGCCACAGGAGAATTATTAGCTGCCAATATAATAGTGTATTTATACCCTCAAACTCAAACTTAGGTATTTCTCTCTTGAAGCTCACAATTAAGATCAAATAAAATTTATTAACTACATCCCTCGCATTGGATGCGAGGGATACACCATTAATTACATAATAAAAAACCTCCCCCACACAAGGTGCGAGGGGGAGTCCTACAAATATATACATATAAAACTAATCTGTGAGGGGAGCACTACAATTATAAAGAAAAAGAAAGAAAAACCCCTCACCCACGTAAAATGCGGGCAAGGGGGAAGGTATTACCATAAATAAAAAATGAAAAAAACCACCCCATGCAAAATGCGGGGGCAGCCTGGTGAGTCATGCCTGTTGTCCTGTCCCCATTGTCCTGGGTGCCAGGCCTTCATTGTTGCTGTCCTTGTTGTTGCCGTCCTGGGCATCGTTTCCGTGCTGCTCCTGGTCGCCGTGCCCTTCCTGGTTGTCGTTGCCATCCTGGCCATCTCCCACTGTGTGGTGGTGGCCATCATTGCCATTCCACCCGCAATCCACCCCATGAGCAGTGGCTCATGGGGCTGGAGGCAGGTGGTGTGTCGTTGGCCCTGTTGTCGTCGTCCATCGTGGTTGGCGGCCATGCTTTGCATTCTCGGGGTTCTGGTGCTGGTAGGCAGTGGCGGCGTCATCATCGTCGACTGCACACACTCACGATCCACCCTATGAGCAGAGGCTCGCAGGCATGGGGTGGGTGTGTTGGGTTGTCTCATGTCCAGCCATCATTACCACTAGAGTAGAACCTATAAAACAAAAGAAACGAGTTAGTTAGTTTATAAAAACAAAAAGCAAACAAAAAAAAATTATGTAGGGCCCATCCAGTCTCGTCGTAGTCAGTAGCTAGTACTTAAAAAGTTTTGTCAGTGACCAAAAAAATAAGAGAAAAAAAACTTACTTACTTACGGCCCTCCTTCTCTGCGTTGTCATTCTCTGTTTCTTCGTTCATCATTCCACCCATGATCCACCCCATGAGCAGTTGCTCATGGGGCTGGACGTGGGTGGTGTGTCGTTTGGTGGGTGGGGCTGGGCCTGCGGGGTCTGTTTGCTCTCCTGGCACCCATGATCCACCCTACGAGCAGGGGCTCGCAGGCATGGGGGCAGGTGCTTGGTCAGTTGTGGGCGTGGCCCATTTCATGTCGTCGCCGTTCATTACCTGTAGTTTAGATGCTACAAAACAAAGCAATATATTTTGTTAGCGTATATAAACAAAAAAAAAGGAAAAAAAGCACACTTAGGGCCCAAACAATGTGATTGCATCATTTGGGCCTGCATTCCATCCAATCATGTCGTTTGGGCCTGTGTTCTGTCTGGCAGTAGAGTAGAACCTATAAAACAAAAGAAACAAGTTAGTTAGTTTATAAAACAAAAAGCAAACAAAAAAAACTTACTTAGGGCCCAAACGACACAATCTGCATCGTTTGGGCCCAGGTTCTGTCTGGCAGTAGAGTAGAACCTATAAAACAAATGAAACAAGTTAGTTAGTATATAAAAACAAAAAAAAACAAAAACAGCAAACAAAAAAAAACGTACTTTGGGCCTGCGTTCTGTCCAGTCGGCTCGTTTGCGGGTGGTGGTGATGGGGGAGTGGGCATGGGAGTGGTGGTGGTGGGTGTCCACACAGTGGTGGTGGTGGTAGAGTGGAGAGGAGGGAGAGGCAGCAGCGTCATCGAGAGTGGTGGTGATGGTTGATGAGCTGGCAGTGTTGATGATGCGGCTGTGTGCTTTGTCATGCACAGCCGCCCCAATAGTACCTAGAGCAGTTAGTGGATATATGTTGTAAATCCATGTGGTGTAGTGGTTATATTGGCTCTGCTATAACCTTTGTCATCTAATGCTGAGTGTTCAATTCTGGCTCATGACATTTATTTTATTACTTAGTAGTAGTAATAAAGACTCCTGGTTAAATCCCAGTGGAGTCCCAGTGGATTCTTGGTAGAGTCCTGGTAGAGTCCTGGTAGAGTCCTCATGGATTCCTGGTGAGTCCCAATTCCTGGTAGAGTCCTGAGAGTCCTGGGGGATTCCTGGTACCAGAGTCCTGGGGAATTCCAGGAATTCCTCCTGGAAGAGTGTAGTTTACCAGGAATCAACCAGGAATCCCCCTGGAATGGGAAGAGCCAGGAATATATACTTGAGTCACAAATGGCTGGAACATTGGTTCCCAATAATCCTCCAGGAATACGTGGGGGAGGACGAAGACCTCAGTCTTTGATGCAAAACTTCAACAACTATAAGCAATTGGATTTTCAAAGACATCATTTGTTGTTGGGGTTCCCTTTACAAAATCGTTACTAACAATGGTGGACCATTCATTGCAGCACTCAAATATCTTGCAAAATGATACCACTTCAAATCAGTGGCTACAATTCTTGTGCAAATGGTCTTGTTGAAAGAACCCACCTCAACGTTTGACAATCACTATTCAAGGCTGTTGATGGAGACCAGAAGAAATGGAGCTCTGGAGCACACTGTGTTCTGGGCAGAATGAGTCACAGCTCATAAATGTATGGGTTGTTCACCTTACTTTGCAGTTGCAGGTTCCCATCCCCTTATTCCCCTCAACATCTCCAAAGCAACCTATTTGCAACCCCCACCCAATTCCATCTTATCAACAACCAATCTCATTGCTCAACATGGTATTGCACTATAAAAACAATCTGCCAACCTCAAAACCCTCTATTCAAACATCAACACTGCTCGACTCAAAGCCACAAAATGTTTCAAACTTGCCCACCAACACACTATCTGTGATTACAAGTTTGGAAAAGGCAACTTAGTGCTACTTCAAAACATGCAAATCAAAAAATTCCTCAACTGCAAGATGCAAGCTCAATACCTTGACTTATTGTCACTGATCAAAGCTTCAGAGGAGCCTACATCATCCGTGAACTCAACAGAACCATATTTCATCACCCTGTTGCCACCTTCTGACTCCTCCCCTATTTAGCTCAAAAATCCATTCCCCTTCCTCCAAACTTCCTTGACATGGACACAGAATGTCTCAAAGCACTTCAAACAACTTTGGACACTGACAAAGATCTTCATGAAGAATTCCCAGACCTCAGAAACAATTAGCCCCTTCTCTTTCTCTTTTATTTTATGACTTATTCATTTTTTTCAAATTCTTATAGTGTACTATACAAGTCACAATATTGCCCTATAGTGTGGTCACACAAACTCTACAAGGGTTTTTCAGCCATGATGATCTTCTGAGCCTTTCCCTTATTTCATAACGTCTTTTCTTATGATTTACCTTCCGACTTTTCATGATACTTATAAAAACTCAAAACACAAAAACAGATCTTATTCTGAACATTTGAAATTTTATGAATCTTATTACAAACATTACAAAATTTTCCTGTTTTACTTGTACTTATTTCTTATGTTTTTCAGTCTCTCAAAATCATAATTTTTATTTTATGAATTACCAAAAATGAAATAACAAAAATAAAAACAAACTGCCTACTCCTCATCTTCCAACACCACCTCTAGGGCCTTGATCTCTTTGTCCAGCATCTTACGCTGCATCCTTTTCCTCACCACCTCCTCTGAAATCATTCATCAATGCTCCTCTACACCCAAAACCCCATCATCATCCTCTCAAACTGCCCAATCTTTGCCTTTCCTGTCTCACTTTGTCCACCCTTGCAACCTCAACAGACCTGCCTCCAGTGTCTCCAATGGTCTGATGACTCGAATATGTCGCACTAAAACATTGTATACAGTTAGCAAAAATGAAAATGACGATGTTGAACTTTGAACTTACCAGGCTTCAGACGCTCCAAAGGTTTCACCACTGCTGCCCTAACTGGCACTCGCTTCCCCTTTCCTTTTGGCACTCCTTCCTTGAAACCCCTTCCCAATAACACCCCTGTGCCTCTTGAGTGCAATTTGCAGCACTTAGCCACTCCATTGTCTACAATACATCTCAGTTGACTCTTGAACCTCACACAGCAATCACACTATAACCATTTTTGTTAAGTGTTTGAAATAGTTTGAAAATTCACATGACTTATGGGTCCTTCAAAATCAAGGAGGCCCTCCTCCTTGAACTTCGTCCTTTTTGCCACCACTTTGTTGACTTCTTCCTCCAGCTCATCCTTGCCCTTGCTCTTGCCCTGGTCCTCAACCACCTTCCACTTCTGTGTCCCTATAATAATGATGTCTTCATTGTCACTTTCCTCATCATCCTCACCGAGTTCTGCCTGCCTGATTGCCTCATGTTCTGTCTGCAACGCTGCACTACACTTCTTCAGCTCCTCTTTTGAGATAGTACAAGCTTGAAACTCAGCCACTAAAGCAGCATGAGTGTCTTTGAGTGCCTGTCATCATCCCTCGAGCTTTGCAGCTTTTGCTACTGCTGCCTGCCACTTCGCTTCCTCCTTGTCCACCCATTGTTTCACTTTGGCTGCCTCTGCCTCTGCCCATGCCTTTGCTTCAGTGGCCTCTGCTTCAGCCTTTGCCTTTGCTGCTGCTGCCAGCTCTTCTTCCCACTGTACCTGCGCTGCCAAATCCAAAAATAAAATGTCCCTGCCCCACGACAGCCATTTGTGACACACCAGAGGTGTGAACAGCTCACACGCCTCATCTACAATCTTCTGGACAGCGTCAAAGCATTCTTCCTTGAGACTATCAGCAAGCTCATCATATTCAGACTGTAGACACATGGTTAGCCCTCAAAAACATCATGAAAATGTGTTGGGACTCACCATTTTTTCATAAAACCCCTTTCCCCATATTTCAAAGTTGAGCTCCTCAGCCACACCCTTTTCAGGCATAACTTTTGTGTACTCAACAACAGCAGATTCAAATTCCAGTAAAAGCAACATGAACAGAGGATGCAGATGGATGAGTAAGACTCAAGGATGAAAGGAAATGCCAGGTTTTTGAATTGCCCTTATAGGTTTTCAACATGATCACACATTTGTCACATGACCATGAAACTTTGATCGGCTGACTGAGGACAGTCAGGATTTCAGTAAGGGGGAAAATGATAGGTCCACCTCAAGCGCTGAGCTCTGGAAACACTCTGACACACTCTGACACTTCCCCACTGATGCCTTGAACACATATGAATGCCTACAAACCCATGAAACGTCTTCAAAATCCTTTGAATTGCTTTGTACCACTTTGAACAACTTTGAACAGCTTTGTATCACTTTGAACATATCTGGCCACTGTCCCCTTACCCTACTGACCTTTGGACATCTTTTGCATTCTATGGAATACACTGGCCTCTTCTTGTCCTGGCTGTTCAATCAAAGGCACATTGTGTTGCTATTGAGATATTTTCAAATTATTGCCTTTTTTGGAACCCTTGGTTCAACATGCTCTCGAATAGGCTATAGCACAGGTTAGTAGAACCCATGCAGGTTATGAGTATGGGTAGGCACAGATATGAGGACAGGTCATAATTTCCATGACCCATAACCTGTGCCTACCCCTCACTAAGGGGGAGGGCAAGAGCAAAATCTAAAATACATACATAGTAAATTACATGATGTACAACTATATATCTACTTATTAACAAATAAAAAGTTGGGTAAGCCCATCTTAGAAGGGGAAATGGGAGGCTTATATACCCCCAGGTGCACTGACCATTTGGTCTTGTGTGCACATTGTGTCTTTGTTGATTGTTGATGCATTATTTACCTACCTTTGCACTTTGTCATGGTATCATTGATGCCTCCATTGTCCATCATCCACCTACCACTGCTAGTGTTGCCTCGACCGACTTTTGGCATTTTTGTATATTGAGAATAACTTGATACCATGTGCCCGGACCACTTAGTGTTGAGAGAGGACCCATCGACTTTTGGGGTCGTGCATCCATGTAAATATTTTGAGAATTTTATAAATTTTATTGGAATTGATATTGCCCTTGACTTATTTTTTCAAGTCAACCAGTAAAACATAAGTCAAGGGCAATATCAATTCCAATAAAATTTATAAAATTCTCAAAATATTTATATGGATGCAAGACCCCAAAAGTCGATGGGTCCTCTCTCAACACTCAGTGGTCCAGGCACATGGTATCAAGCTACTCTCAATATACAAACATGCCAAAAGTCGGTCAAGGCAACATTAACCACATTAACCACCGCCATCACCTGCTCCTTCAACACTCACTGCCCCACTCCCATGCCCCTCAACATGCCAAACACAGCCATGGCCAATGGACAGAAAATGGGCCCAAATGCTGATGTATGGTATTTGGGCCCCAGGTAAATTTTTTCTTTCTTTTTCTTCTTTTTACTACTTTGATTTCATTTTTAGGTTATAAGCATCTTGTAACAATGGGACCAGATTACCCCACCACTGTGAGCCCCTGCTCACAGGGTGATGGATGGCAGGGTGATGACCAACTGGCAAACCAACACCCAATGATGAGGAACAGCAAATGATGGGGAATGAACGAGGAGGGGACTGTTGAGATGTACACTGGAAACAGGTATCATCCTATCTGATGATATGGTCATTGATCCCATCACTGACATCCCATTATGGTGTGTCAGCATTCCAACATCCCTTTATGGCATGTTGGTGTTATTAGTAATAAGTCTTTTGGAATGTTCCCTTTATACTCACTCTCTGCTGGTTACCTTTATGACTTCTAGTATATATACCCTATGATATTAGTTAGACACCTCAGTCAATCATACAATGACTGAGGTGAGTAACATTCCATAGAACCTTACATACTAGATTACTAATAGTACCATAGTCTATTCTTATCTAGGTACTATTTGCTCGTATAGAGTCAATTATACAATGACTGAGTCTATTCTTATCTAGGATCGATTCTCTACAGGTTATGGGCCACTCCTGTCTCTTTTGAGCGATGGTAGATAATCTCCTAGCCACTTGATGCTTTACTACGTCATTTTTTTTTGATCGAAAATCCGATCACTATCCCATTTTGGATCACGGATTACCCTTTGTGCAATCAAAACCCCTAGATGGTCTCTTTGAATCTCAATTTTTTTTCCTATACCCAACATGACAGAATCTAGCCCTCCCTCAGCTACCCCAATCAAACTCTCAGTTCAGTATTCCAGCGAGAAACTTGACAAACTTAAATCAAATTACAAAGAATGGTGCAAGGAGATTACCATCACCCTTTCATTGAATGGTCTCTAAGACTATGTCACCGGCACAATCACTGCACCTGCTACTTCTGAAACTCATGCATTAATCAACTGGAAGGCCAACTCCCATCTTGCATACACATTTCTAGCTTCTAGCATTGTTTCATCTGAATGCCCTTTTATAGATATGGAAAAGGACACAACTGCATATTGGGAGGTGCTTCATAAACAACACCAGAATGAGGGTCCAGTTTGTCAAGTCCAGCTATTACAACAGGCCCTCACCATTCAATGCACCACTGAGACCCCCCTTCCTGAGATGACTGACAAAATTTGCACTCTCATTGACCGCATGTTTGCTATGGGGGATATTAAACCCAACCTCCTTTGTTGTATTGCTCTCCTAAACTCCCTCAGCGACAATTTCCCTCATGCACGTTCCATCATTTCTCGTGATATTGCCACATCCACGAAGGAATCCCCTTACACATCAAAGGATATCCACTCATTTTTGGAGAACAAACAATCCCTCCTTGAGAATGACCACCATTGATGATACTCGACCAGGAAACCCAAACAAAACCCACAAAAAGGCTTCGGATGGTATAACACAGGTTAGAGGAAGGTTGCAAGGTGGTACTAAATATCACCGCTGTTACCCGAGGTTAGGGAAACAGCTTTAGAGAGGGTCCGATGATGTTCAATGAGGTTTGAGAGCATACGAAGCACTGCAATAATGTTTGAGGAAAGTTCAAAGATGTTCAAAGATGTTCAAAGATGTTCAAAGATGTTCAAAGATGTTCAAAGATGTTCAAAGATGTTCAAAGATGTTCAAAGATGTTTGAAGATGTTTGAAGATGTTTGAAGATGTTTGAGGGGCTTATAGAGGATGTGGATGATTTCGACAAAGGCTGAGGATAGACTATAAGGATGTAGAAGGGCTTTGAGAGGGGATAGACAATAGACAATAGTTTCGAGAAGCTAGTATGAGAAGTTCGAAGAAGTTCAGCATAAAACACTGAACTTTGAGACTAAGTCAAGAGGCTTGGACTCAAGAGAATTGCTCTTAAATCAGACAATTGGTGTGAGAGGATGATCTATTATGTCTTTCTAAGTAGCTAGTACAAGGCTATATATGTTTGGAAGAGATGGTACTTAAAAGGAAATAAAACATGAGGCATACATGAGGCAAGGTATAAAACAATAAAGAACTTTGCAAATCATAAAATAAATGAAAGAAGATGAGAAGGGAAACATATAGTCACGATGTATTATGGGTACCTGTCCTATTGATCCAATATATCATCAAGACATCAAAGTGCCACAATTGCATCCTAAAATCCCATCGTCATGTCTCCTTGTGTCCGGTGGTGCTCGATATGCAATGCAGTAACTCATACAAGGTGTGCTGCATGTATCTGAAGGGCGGTGCGATAGGTATATGGTGGCTGAAGACGTTTGAGGTGCTGCAAAGACATTTGAACCTGCTCAAAGTGTTGCAAAGTCATTCGAAGTCATTCGAGATTGTTCGAAGTCATTTGAAGTAGTTTCAGAGCGGTCTCATGGGGTTCATAGGGGTTCATAGGGGTTGGGAGCGTGTGTGGTGATGTGTCGATGCATTTGGAGACGTTCCCAGAGCTTAAAGTGCAAGGTGTACCTATCATCCTCCCCCTTACTGAAATCCTGACTGTCCCAGTCAGCCAATCGGAGTCACATGTGAAATGTGTGATTGTGTTGAAACTGTAAACAAAAGCTGAAAAACTTCTCGTTCTTCTTCATCATTCCTACACCCTCGATACTAGCTTTTCATCATGTCTCTCCTTGGTGAACTCAACACCAACATCCTCGACTATGCCAAATCAATGCCCGAGCGCAATGCCACCAAAGATTTGGACTTCAAAGTGTGGGGGAAGGGTTTTTGCAACAAAATGGTATGTTTCTGCATTTGTTTTGTTGTATGGGTGGCTAAAACATTTGGTCTAGGGTGAATATGATGAGCTTGCCGATGATCTTGGTGAAGAGTGCGATCCAGCCGTTCAAAAGGTTGTTGATGAAGTTTTTGAGCTGTACCAACCATTGGCCCAGCACTAATGGCTTTCATGGGGTGCCAAGCTACTATTTTCGGAGTTGCATGAAGAGGTGGAACGTGAAGATCGAGAAGCTGCTGAGGCGAAAGCACAGGTGGAGGCCAAGGAAGAGGTGAGGCGAATTCGGGAGGAGGAGGAACTAGCTCGAGAGGCAGCAGCGGCTGCTAAGAAGGCCAAACTGGATGATCAGAGGGCCACTCTTGTCAAGGCTTGCAAAATGGCGCTGGGTGAATTTTGCGCCAAGACCCTCTTGAAGGCAGAGTTGTTGCGACGAAATGAGGAACTGGTGGCCGAAGCTAAATCAATCGAGAAGGCTGAGGCAGGGGTCGAGGACGAGGATGAGGAGGAGCTGCCCGTGGTGCAGGTGACAAAACAAAAGGTAGTGGAGATCGAGGGATGTGAAGATGGGGAGGACGAAGTTGAGGACTCCATGGAGGCAAAGTGAGCAAAGTGAGCAACAAGTGGATTGCTCAATTTCAAGAGTCCAGTGAGTTTTCATTTTGACTTCGAAGGTTTTTCAGACTGCTAACCATGTTGTAGTGCGATCGATGTGCTGGGATGAGATCCCAGCCACACTGTGTGGTTGAAGAAGGGGCGCCAAAGTGCATCAAGTGCACCAAGGTGCTGCAGGGATGTTATTGGGAGGGGGTGTTGAGGAAAGGTCTTCAAAAAGGCAAGGGGAGGAAGTTTGGGGCTGCAAAAGATGTTTTGCAGTTGAAACCAGGTGCGATTCTCATTCGGACTCCTTGCGAACCTTTCTAACTTTCTGATCGGATTGTTTTAGCTCTTTGAATTTGAGTTGTTGGGCTGGTCAAGGCAGAGTAGACAGTTGCGGGACCATTGAAACCGTCGACGCCAAAGTCGAAGCACAAAAAACAGTCGGAAGGGAAGGGCAAAGCAAAGGAGGTGTCATCAAATGATGATATTGAGGTCGTCAGCAACGAATGGGTGGTTCAACACCAGATGCTTGCAGCAAAGTTAGTACAGAAGAAGGTGGAGATGGAAGTTCTGGGGAGGGAGATAGAACTTTTAGAAGTTATGATGGAGGAGTAGAAAAAAAAAGACTTCATTGTATTTTTGTATTTTTGTTTTTCTTTTCAATTTAAATCTTGTGAGTCTCAAAAAGTAGCAAATAAAAGAAAAAGAAAAAGAAAGAAAATAAAGAGAATAAGGGAAAGGCTCAGTAGATCATCATGGCCAGAAAACCCTTTTGGAGTTTGCGCGACCATGCTATGATGCAATATTGCAACTTGTATTGTACACTAAAAGAAATCAAAGTCCTAGGTAAGTGATTGTGAACAAAGAAAAGAGAATAATTATTTGTCTTCGAAGTCCAGAAGGTCTTCGGGAATATCTTTGTCAATGTTCAAAGTGTTTCGAAGTTTTTCGAGACGTTCAGAGTCGATATCGAGGAAGTTCAGTGGAAGGGGAATTGATTTTCAAGCAAAATAGGGAAGGAGTTGGAAGGCGGCAATTGGCCAATGGAATACTGAACCATCGAGTTCGCAGATGATATAGGCTCCTTTTTGATCGATGATGATGAGGGGACCTAAATATCGAGGTCGCATCTTACAATTGAGAGATTTCTTGATTTGCATGTTGCGAAGTAGGACCAGGTCGCCTTTTTCGAAGTTGTAGTCGTGCATCATTTGTTTGTGAATGAGTTCAAAACGTTTCGCGGCTTTGAGTCGAGCGGTATAGACTTTCAAATATAGAAGTTTGAGGTCAGATGATTGTTTCTGTAGTGTGATTGCTCTTTGAGCGATGAGATCGGTTGTTGATAAGATAGAATCAGGAGGGGGTTGCAAGTATGTTGCTTCGGAGATGTCGAGCGGGATTAGGGGATGTGATCCTGTAACTGCAAAGTAAGGAGAGCAACCCATACATCTACGAACTGTAACTTGTTCTGCCCAAAACACAGAGTGTGCTCTAGCTGACCATTTGCTCTGATCTCCATCGACTGCTTTGAATAACGATTGTCGAATATCGAAGTGAGCTCGTTCGACAATTCCATTCGCATGAGAATTGTAGCTGCTAATTCGAATATGGTTAATATGATATCATTTCAAAAGGTATTCCAATGCTGTGATGAAGGCTGATCCATTATCGCTCACGATTTCATATAGGGAACCCCATCTACAAATGATATCTTTGAAGATCCAATCCCTGAGGGTCATGGCATTTTCTTGTCAAAGATTTTGCCATTCAGGATAGGTTGTTAGTGAACATCAACCTTGTACAATATACTTGAATCTGCTTGAAGGAGGCATTTGCATAGTATCAACATAGACTTTGCTGAATAAAGGTGCAGGTGTGGCGATGGTAGGTGGGATGAGGAGATTTCAAGTTTGTCGTACTTGGCAGAGGTGCCAGGTGCAAATAAACCATGCAATGTCAGCTTTCATGTTAGGCCACCAGAATCATAGGGAAATAACAGATTTCATCGTGAAGACCATTTTGTGTCTGATATCGTCGTGAGCTGCATGAATAACTTCAAGATGATGTTTGGGAATTGTGATGATTTTGTGAGCTCCATGAGAGTCCTTTCTCCAAAATTTGCCACAATCTAAGAAGAATTCGGTGCAATATCAAACGAAGGTAGCATATTCGGAATCTGATAAATCTGGAGGTTGTACCAAATCCTCTAACCATTTTTGAATGCAAATTAATCTTTCGTCATCCTTTTTCGCATTGTTCATTTGTGGGACATCATTGTAGTCAGATCCTCCCCCTTACTGAGATCTGAAGAGAGGGAGAGTGTCAAAACTCAATAGGAAGTAAAGGGATGAGTCATAATGGGATTGATTTGGTGTACAAAACCGTACCGTGAAGATGATCGATCCAGTCTCCAAAATCATTTTCGTTATCGAACTGGTCATCTTCGTCTTGTGGAGGACATCTCGAAAGTCCATCTGGACCATGATGTGTACCTGCGACATGAACCAATGTGAAGTGAAAAGTGAGAATCGAGATGATCCATCGATTGATGCTAGCGCTAGGTGCAATATCAGGATTTGAGAGCATGCCTTTGATATACCTTGTGTCAACTTCAACGATGAGGTTTTGGACCCCTATTAGGTACAATTGAAGTGCTCCGAGAGCACGATATAGACTGTAGAGTTTGAGTTTTGCTTGTGAGAACCGGGATTCGCGGTCATTAAGCGTGATCAAGCCAAATTGACTGTAATATCGTTTTCAAGGGTTGTTGGGATCGCATTGCGCAAGAAAGAAACCAATAGCAATGTACAAAGTGTCAACTGATAGGATAACTGGGGCGTTGGATGAGTAGTTGATAGCGCAAATTGCTGGGGAATTGATGAGTGCTTGCTTCAGGTCTTCCTGTGCTGCAATTTGTTTTGGTCCAAATTCAAAAGGGACATCTTTGCGTGTAAGGTGTATTAGAGCTGTAGCACATTGAGTGAAGTTTCAAATAAAGATACAACAAACTCCAATAGTCCCTAAAAATGCCTTGACTTTGGTAAGGCTTCAACAAGGTCCCCATTTGCTAACCGCTGCGATGCGAGTGGGATTGGCCATACAACCTTCGATATTGCATCAATGACCTAAAATGATTATTTCAGTGATGCAAAGGTAGAGTTTCGGACCAGAAAAGGTTCCTCCACAATACTTCATGCATTGGACTATACGATTTAGATTCCCAAAATGTTCCCAAATGAAGCGTCGAATGCCTGGATTATTGGCGATCATTTTGTAAGATCCTCCAATAGTGTTGCCATGGCTCAGCCGATGTTTTTTTTCAGAAAATGGCTATACTGTTCCTAATAAAATTTCTAAAATTCTGGAAATATTTGATGACATAGAGGAGTTCAAAAGCCGAGGGGCATGTTTCAGCACTAAGAAATTGGGCCAGCCCTTCCTGGGCTATTAATGGGGCTTTGATTTCAAGCCAAGCTGCAAGCCAAACTAAAGCCACATTAATAACTTGGGAAGGGCTGGCCCGATTTCTTAGAACCAAAATATGACCCCTCGGCTTTTGAGCTCTTCTATCTTGTCAAATATTTCCAAAAATTTAGAAATTTTATTTGGAACACAATAGCCATTTGTTGAAAAAATGTTGGCTTGAGCCATGGCAACACTATCCTCTGATCGTTTGATATTCTGATTTTGGACCCTTAACTGGTGTGTTGTCGATGTAAGGGATGGTGATATGAGGGATTTCAGGTTGTAGGATGAATGTGATGTTGTCGTGTAAGATCAGAACTGAGTTCATCCAACCCATTGGTAGGGTGACAATTCGAAGCGCTCCAAAAGGTGTCTGAAACATTGTTAGATCTTGAGATGATTCTGCGACTTTCCTTTCGTCGAATGCGACATATAGGTCCAACATTCCACTGCAAGCGCATCCCCCAAACTGTTCAGCTAGATGCTCGGGGATCAGGATGATGCCAGAGTGCTGAATCATTACTTGATTTAGCAGTTTGAGACTGTGGACAATTTGAAGTGATTTTGCGTCTTTCTTCGCAATGCAAAACCATCACGCTCAATACGATGAGTTTGATGACTTGTATACTCCTGCTTCTATCTTCTTTTTCAGCATTTCGCAGATCTGTTCGTACAGACCAGGAGGTATAGGGATATTACGTTTGACCCATGGAGTCTGAGGAATGATGGGGAATTTGATAGGAGGAAAGAAGTCAGGGTGAAAGCTTCCTCATTCTTGTTTGGTCCATGCGAAACCCATTTCATGATTTTGGATAAAGTTGTGCATAAGCTTTCATTCTTCTGGCCATAGGAAATTGCCAGGATGGTTTTTGTCGATGATAGCTTTGCGTTCGAGTGTATATTGGGGAGAAGGGACAAACAATGGGGGGTGAGGATTGAGTTTTGGCATTTTCTTGAGGGGGTCACCAGTGATTGTTCAAACAATGCGAAATCGATCAGATAGTTCAGTAATAACTGGTCAAATTTTCTGTGCAACTGGTTTGTATTTCTTCTTCAAGGCTGCAAAGATTGGGTATATAGAGTCAGTTGATGAGATGTGGGGAGGGGAAATGATAGCAGAGTCATGCATAGAGGTGGCTGTCGAGGCCGATAAGAACATTGCATACTGGTGGCTAGCCATTAAATATAAGTTTGCAAGAATTGAGGAAAAGGAAAGGGTGTTCAAAGAGTTTGAGGAGTCAATATTGGGAATATTCACAGTGTACTTGATAGTTATAGAGGAATTAGAATGGTCAAAAGAAATAATGAGAGTGCACTGGTTATTCTCTGAGATTTTATCCTCTAGTTGCAAAACTCCTTGTGAACTACTCTTCTTTGACGATTAGATCAGGGGATAGTTGGAATAGCGCAGGATCATGTCGAGTTTGGATTGAATATAGTTATTGTTTGTGCTTCATTTTGATAATTCTTCACTGTACTTTCTCTGAGAATGTTGAATGGTCATCCAAGCAGAATGTTGTAGGCTGGATTGTGGATGATGTGTATTTGCATGTAGAGGGTGATGCTACTGACTTTGCAAGGTACATTTTGTGCCAAACCTAGACTCTGGTCAATACCACCGTTAGCCAATTGTAGAGGGATGTGTATCAAAGGATCATATGTGAGACTGAGTTTGTGACAAACTTCTTCTGACATTGCGATGATCGATGAACCCAGATCAACTACACTTTTGACTGGATTTCTGCCGTTGATGTTCATAATGACCAATCTAATAGAGTGTGATTCCTTGGCTGCAATGAAAGGTTTGGGTATTTCTCCAGGGCGAAGACTGCCAATATATGTTTTGTAAGGGTCGTCAATTACGAAAATATCATTGTTAAGGAGATTTGTAGCATTATTTCCTTTGGGTTGCTGGATACGATGTGCAGTGACCTGTTCCTTCCATTTCATATGAACTTTGGGCAATAGCGAAAGTAATTAGTGTTTGAAGGTCCAGTCCATGGTTATGTAACAGTCTTTTGGAATTTTGAGATGTAATCTGCTTGTCAAAGCCTTACAACTTATCCTGGCATTTTAGGACTTTTTGTACACAATGTCAAGATATGATTGAAAAGGTTTTGTCATTATGCCTCAGTGGTTTTTACAGAATTAAACATATTAAACATAAAACAATTTTTTCAGTCTATACATTTTCTGAGGTTTTGAGAAAAGTGTATGAACTGGAAAAATTGTTTTGTGTTTAATATGTTTAATTCTGTAAAAACCACTGGTGTATAATGACAAAACCTTTTTGGTCCTATCTTGACATTACATTCAAAAAGTCCTGAAATGCCAGGATAAGTTGTAAAGCTTTAACAAGCAGATTACATCTCAATATTCCAAAAGACTGTTACATAACCATGGACTGGACCTTCAAACACTTAAAGTTATTCTTTGGGGGTTAGAGTGATAATCAGCATTTTCATCGATTGAGTGAAGACGTCTTCGGAGATTTTGTCCTTTTGAATGGGGGCTTGGGTATGGTACAATGGGCCATCTTTTGCTTTTCCAGTCGATGCAAAGTTGCATTTGTGGGGAGGTAGATAAGAATTTTTTTTAGTACCGTTGTAGGGATGTATTACCAGTTGTGATGGTTTCTCGGAGGTCAAAGATGGTGCCAAATTTGAAGTAGGTAGGTTGGTTGCTGTGGACGATATCGATGGTGCTGGTAGTTGTGGGATGAATTGTTCGACCGGTGCAGGGATTTGAGGGATTGAAGGCTGTGAGGCAGGAACTGTTGGCACATTTGAATCAGTTCATGCAAAAGGTCTACCACTTTGTAAAGCATATATCTCTTGTTTGAGTTGTGCAATATGATCTTCGGCCATTGTAGATAGGTCAGTAATTTGGTAGACACCTCTGGATGGTGTCGAAGAAACTGTTGAAGGTGTGATATTATACATTAGCAAAGGGGTAACATTAGATGGAGGGTTTCATCAAGTCCATTCATCAATCCTGTCCTTGATAAAATGACTGGGGATGTTTTGAGGAGTGTATTGACCATTTGGGAGAATGATTCTGCCTTCAGTGTTCTTCTTACACTTTCCTTCATTGATATATGACTGGCAAACCAAGCAATCACTAATGAAATGTCCTGTAAGTCCACAAAAGATGCAAACTAAAGTTTTGAGTTGGTCCAAATGAAATCCACTGTTAGGTCGAGTAGTGTTTGTGGTCTTTGAACCTGCTAAAGTGGTTATGAGAGTGGCTGTGAATTTCTCGAGGATTGCCATAAGATCTTCCGATTTAATTTGAGGCGAAGATGTCGAGGTTGTTGGGATTGCCGAAGGTGCTGAAGAATGTGAACTGAGTAGTGATGTCAAATCTGAAGCGATAGATCCTGCTAAAATGAATTTTGCTGCTGCATGAATATCATCGAGTGGGTAGAGGACGTCAGGGTAGTGATCAGGGAATTTTAGTTTGAGTCATCGAGTGATTCTAGCCCATAAACCTGGTTGAAAACCCCGAATGAAGGCTCTGCTTTGTTTAGCATCGGAGATCCTGCCTTTAGTAGATGAGAACTTTGTGATGTTATAGAATGACCAAAAGTATGATGCCAAATTGCTCATGTTGTAAATACCTATGCAAAGTTGTTCACCAACGAGTTTGTCCATGTCTGAAATTGACCATTTCCGATCATCTTTGGAACCAGGGTACAGTTGGTGAATAGCGATGCGAAAATTCTGGAATGAAATGCCAGCGTCATATTCTGGAATCAATTCCCAGAGTTCAGAATTGTCGATATCGAGGTAGCAACAAGCATGCTTCTTCATTTCTCCAGAGTTTGTGACATTGCATGCTGAGAAAAGCAATTCAAGCTCATTAAAATATCTGCAAAGTTCTCGTGGCTGGGTGGGGTCAAATTTTGGAGCTGTGGAATGACCACGAGCTGGCATAGTTGCTTGTGTAGTCATGAATGCAATGTTTCTAGGGGTAGGGGTTAAAACTTGGGTGAATGATGGTAGAGGAGCCGAAGTTGTTGGAAGGATGAATGAAGAGGTAGATGATGAAGATGAAGAAGTAGAGGATGATTTTGAAGGCAATGAGATAGGTGAAGGGAATAGTTGACGGTGAGTAGATTCTGCTTTGGAAACAGGGATTAGGATATCTCCCGATTGTTTGAGAGATTCGAAGGCGTGGCAAGTGTTGATTTGAAGGTTTCTAGCTTGTGTTGGCCTAAGCCGGGAGATTCAAGATGGATTAGGCGATGAAATGATTTAGAAACCCCTTGCGGTGGGCTCCAAAATGATGATACTCGACCAGGAAACCCAAACAAAACCCACAAAAAGGCTTCGGATGGTATAACACAGGTTAGAGGAAGGTTGCAAGGTGGTACTAAATATCACCACTGTTACCCGAGGTTAGGGAAACGGCTTTAGAGAGGGTCCAATGATGTTTGATGGGGTTCGAGAGTGTATGAAGCACTGCGATAATGTTCGAGGAAAGTTTGAAGATGTTTGAAGATGTTTGAAGAAGTTCGAGGGGCTTATAGAGGACGTGGATGATTTCGACAAAGGCTGAGGATAGACTATAAGGATGTAGAAGGGCTTTGAGAGGGAATAGACAATAGACAATAGTTTCGAGAAGCTAGTATGAGAAGTTTGAAGAAGTTCAGCATAAAACACTGAACTTCGAGACTAAGTCAAGAGGCTTGGACTCAAAAGAATTGCTCTTAAATCAGACAATTGGTGTGAGAGGATGATCTATTATGTCTTTCTAAGTAGCTAGTACAAGGCTATATATGTTTGGAAGAGATGGTACTTAAAAGGAAATAAAACATGAGGCATACATGAGGCAAGGTATAAAACAATAAAGAACTTTGCAAATCATAAAATAAATGAAAGAAGATGAGAAGGGAAACATATAGAGTCACGATGTATTATGGGTACCTGTCCTATTGATCCAATATATCATCAAGACATCAAAGTGCTACAATTGCATCCTAAAATCCCATCGTCATGTCTCCTTGTGTCCGGTGATGCTCGATATGCGATGCAGTAACTCATACAAGGTGTGCTGCATGTATCTGAAGGGCAGTGCGATAGGTATACAGTGGCTGAAGACGTTCAAGGTGCTGCAAAGATGTTCAAACCTGCTCAAAGTGTTGCGAAGTTGTTTGAAGTTGTTCAAGATTGTTTGAAGTTGTTTGAAGTAGTTTCGGAGCGGTCTCACGGGGTTTGTAGGGGTTGGGAGCGTGTGTGGTGATGTGTCGATGCATTTGGAGACGTTCCCAGAGCTTAAAGCACAAGGTGTACCTATCACCGTATGGACCCCCGGCCATCTGTGGCTCTCACCACACATATTAAATTGACAAAGCCATTCAATGCACCTGTTTGCAGGAACCCCGCCTGCAAGAAAATGGACATTTGACCAAATACTGCATTAAAACAGGGGGAGGAATGGCTGAAAAAACAGTTGAAGAGTCTGCAGCAGCACGGAGAGCAGCTCAAAACAAAGGGAAGAAGGTCGGTAATTCATCCAACCTTAATCCAAGGGTCCCAATTACTGTGAAAGATGCTAATGGACATGCCTTCACTGTTATGGTGGATTCTGACCCTGCAAAACCCCAACCTGACATTTATACTCCATTCGCTGGACTTGCTAGTGACCCACTTCCCACAGCTTCAATCAAGGAGGTGGAATATTGAGGGTTGGCTTGTCATTGAGGAGGAGTTAACCACAACTGTTGACTGGACCAACAACACCTTAACCCCTGGAGAAGAGGCATTCACTGCTGAACCACTTAACCAAACTCAACGCTCCCAGGTTTCGCTTGCCAATTTCCCTTTTATTATTGATACGTCCACATCTCACCAGACAAGGCTGACTTGTTTACCCTTTGACCAATCTCGCCCCACCCTGTGAAAGGTGTTGGGGGATCCTCCATTATTGTGATCGGTGTCGGTGACATAAAACTATGCATTGCTCAGGGCACATCAATCATATTATATAATGCGCTTTACATCCCAAATGCGGCAGTCTGACTTATCTCAGTTGGTTCCCTCACTGACAACTCAAATGCTGTGGCTCATTTCAATAATTCCTCATGCTGGGTCATGGATAAATCTATGGGAGCACTTATTGCCCATGGAACTCTACTTCCCAATAAGAAACTATATACACTCAATCTGTACTCAGCCGCCGCTGACCATGCATTCACTGTCCACAAGTCCCCCAATCTGGAAACCTGGCACCACCGTCTTGGCCATGCAAATTATCAATCCCTTTGGGATATGGCCAAAAAGGGCACACTCACAGGTGCACCCATCGTCTCCACATCTAGACCAACCAAATGTGAATCTTGTGTCCTTGGCAAGCAGACAAAGACACCAGTTCCAAAGAAGCATGAGGAGGGGATTGGTCATAAGGTGACATGGAAGTTGGAAAAAGTTTGGGTGGATTTATCAGGTCTGCATGCAGTCAAATCTCATACTGGAAATTCTTATGTTATGGATATTGTCAACGATTATACATCTTTTCTGTGGTCGATACCACTTCATAACAAAGATGACTCATTTCCTGAACTGAAAGCTTGCAAATTAGCCCAGGAAAATGAAACAGGACTTAAAGTCAGAATCTACATCACAGACAATGGAGAATTAAAGTCTCATGAGATGGAAGCATGGCTTAAAACATGGGGAACAGAACAACATTTTACGGCCCCATACACTTCAGCCCATATTGGGCAAGTCAAACACATGCATTGTACCCTTATGGCTAAGGCCCACACTATGCAAATTTATTCGGGTTTACCGACTAACCTTTGGGACAAATTTTATCTAACAGCTTCTCATTTACATGCCAAAACCACTACACAATCACTTCAAGGGTGCACACCTTGGGAACTCTGGCATGGATGCAAGCCTGATTATTCATATATGTGTGAGATCAGTTGCCATGCCTTTGTTCTCATCCCAAAGAAGGATAACCCAAAGATTTTTGGAGTACTTTACACTCCCCCACCTATTTCGGTTGGATTCCGGTTTGTCCGGCCAGAATTTCCGGAATTTCTGGAATCCAGTGGAATTTTTTTTGTATGTAGATTTCCCTATGCAGCACAATTCTGGTCGGAATAAGGATCCAATTTACAGCCGGAATCCCCAGAATCTGACCAGACTCATCACAACCGGAATAACAGGAATAACCGGAATAACCAGAATGCACGTGCTTTCCCAAATAAAAGTTCAACACACATCAATAATCGAACTCTCGCCCTTGGGTCTGCATACATAACAGCACGCTTAACCACTGAGCTACCAAGGAAGTATTCTTTGGTATACATTTAATACTTTTATTACCCAACCAAGGTATGTAGTTAATCACAGCCATTAATGGAATAATTGATAAGTATGCATACGCATGACACGTGACACATGACTGCCAGCTCACAACCACTACCACCACTGTTGCCAACGCTGCCTCCTTCTCCTCTCCACTCTACCACCACCACTGCGTGCACACCCACCACCACCATTCCCACGCCCAATGCCACCATCACCACCACCTTCAAACGAGCCGACTGGACAGAATGTGGGCCCAAACGATGCAGATCGCATCGTTTGGGCCCTATGTAAGTTTTTTTCATTTGGTTTTTGTTTTAATGAACTAACTCATTTTTTTAGTTTTCTAGGTTATAATCTACTAGTAACGATGCCACCACCTGCAAACGAGCCAACATGGGCCCTACATAAGTTTTTTTCGTTTGGTTTTTGTTTTAATAAACTAACTAACTCATTTTTTTTAGTTTTCTAGGTTATAATCTACTAGTAACGACGCCACCACCTGCAAACGAGCCAACACGGGCCCAAACAACGCAGATTGCATCGTTTGGGCCCTATGTGAGTTTTTTTCGTTTGGTTTTCGTTTTAATAAACTAAGTAACTCATTTTTTTAGTTTTCTAGGTTATAATCTACTAGTAACGATGCCACCACCCGCAAACGAGCCAACACGGGCCCAAATGACGCAGATCACGTCGTTTGGGCCCTATGTGAGTTTTTTTTATTTGCTTTTTGTTTTTATAAACTAACTAATTGTAATTTATTGCTTTTTAGGTTGTATACTACTGGGGACGACCTGCCACGATGAAAAATGTGCAACCCATGCCCACGCCCACCCGATCCCCTCCTCCCCATTCAAATGGGATGTGAGGCTGTCGACACGGGCTAGGAGGGTGCAGAGGGATGCCAGGAGACCCTGGAAGGGGGGTACCTGCCTAGTAAGCACCCACCAACTTCTGTACCTGTGCCATGTCGCACTGACGTGCCCAACCCCCCCCCCCCCAAAAAAAAAGAAAAAAACAGAAATTCAGACAGGGGACGACAGCGACGAATGACGACAAGCCACCCACCCCCAGCCTCATGAGCAACTGCTCGTGGGGTGGATCGTGGGTGGAATGACAATGACGACAAGCCACCCACCCCCAGCCTCATGAGCAACTGCTCGTGGGGTGGAACATGGGTGGAATGGCACCCAGGTGCAGGGGTAGGAGACGACAATGCACCACCCACCCCCAGCCTCATGAGCAACTGCTCATGGGGTGGATCGTGGGTGGAAGGACAGACAACAGCAGGGTCGTGTCCCCTCCCCCTCCCCCGCACTTTGTGTGGGGAGGGATTTTTTGTGTATCTTAATTATTTATTAGTATTGTGCCCCCCCTACCCCGTTTTGTGTGGGGGAGGGATTTTTTTCTTTATGTTTTTACCTCCCCCCTCGCATTCGGCGCGAGGGGTTAGCTTTTTATGTATATAAATAAAACTCCCTCTCGCATCTTGTGAGAGGGAGGATTTTTTGTTTATGTATATAATTACAATTATCCCCACTCCCTCGCATTCAATGTGAGGGATGTGGTTAATTAAAAAAATTTGATCTTAACTACTTCGAAAAAAATTAGAGTGTCATGAATAAACATTATATTACTATCGAATAATTCTCCTGTGGCTCAACTGGTTAAGCACACATGTTTGGTTTGTCATGTGATCACTCTAATCAAGATGTCTTGAGTTCAATCCTTACTCTGCACAAATATATTTTGTAGGCACTTTGACAACTTAAGACTTGAAATTTGACTATCCATTAGGCTATATACTCTAAGTTGAGGATCTGGAGTAACCAGAATCTGGTCGGAATAACTGGAATAACTGGACTCCAACCAGAATAACTGGACTCCAACCGGAATAACTGGACTCCAATCAGAATAACTGGACTCCAACTGGAATAATTGGACTCCAACCAGAATAACTGGACTCCAATCAGAATAACTGGACTCCAACCGGAATAACTGGACTCCGACCGGAATAGGTGGGGGAGGGTAAATTACAGGATTTTTGAATGATCTATTGAATGTGTGCTCATTGGATATGACCCAAAGTCCAAGTCTTACCGATGCTATAATAGGGCCACAAGGAAAGTCCACAGTTTCTATCACATTTGTTTCCTTGAAAGCCACGATGGACATGTCCCACCCACCCCACTACCTTTGGACAATACCATCAAAAAATTTATTTGGAATGAACCCACCTTCACCCTTTTACCCACAAACAACAACGAGGACGATAAATTCTTCCACCCATTGAACACCGCCGAGTCAAATGATTCCGTCGGAGAGGAACGAGGTATAATTACTACTGACCCCCTTCCACACTGCTCATCTCGGGTACCTATCCCCACTGAGAAACATCCAAATGGAGGACCAACCATTACCAGAACAATAGCAGCTGTTCAAGAATCTCAAAACAGTGCCACCCGAATCAAAGAAGCCCGCCACCAACACAGAGCTGCCACTATTGCTGCCTGATCAGGAAATCATGATCATATACCAACTGTTGATCATGATCATGATGTCAATCATGATCATGACATCATTGATGGACTACGTCAATCATTCAACAACCTTAACCTGGGTGATCAGGCACATCAACTCCAAGCCTTAATTTCGGAGATGACAGATTTTGATCCTGAGTCGCTCCAATTTGAGGATGAACCCAAAACTTGGGAAGAGGCAAAGAATTCAGGGGACACAGAATGATGGTGGGCAGGGTATCTTGATGAATTGAAGTCCCTGAAGGACATGGGAGTCTATAAACTTATTCCCAGAGGTGACGTACCTCAAGGTAAACAAATTCATAGGGGCCGGCCAGTTTTCCATATCAAATGTAGTGAAAGTGGTCACGCCGTGAGGTGGAAAGTTTGACTCATTTTTCTGGGCTTTGAACAAATTTATGGTAGGGACTATACAAAGACATCCTCACCTACTGCGCGCATGGAATCTTGGTGGATCCTGCTTCACATAGCCACTTCTCTGGGATGGGATGCTCAACAAATTGACATCAAACCTGCTTTCCTCTATGGGATACTCCCTGACAATGAGGTCCAGTACATGCAACAACCTGAAGGATTTGAAGAGTCAGGTCGTGAAGACTGGGTCTGGCAGCTTCAGCGGGGGTTATACAGCATGAAGCAGGGTGGGAGGATATGGAATCAAACCCTTAATGCTCAAATGATTACCTGGGGGTTTACATGCCTTACTTGTGAGTCCTGCATTTTGTTAGGAAACCACCCCATTACCTAATAAAATTTCATTTTTATTTTATTATGTCGAATTACGCTACATGACGCCAAATTACGCTACACTTTGATAGTGTGAGAATTTTATTTCACACGCATCAATATGTACGTGCATGTGCGAATGCTTTGGTAACAACAATGTACAATATATGTAACATAGTATATAAACCCTAAATATATGCCTAGGGGACCTCAGTTGTGTTCTCTTAGGTATTCCACCTATGCTTTCGGTGTGAAAGACCTTTCTCAACCAACTCATCTATTAATAACCCCTCACATCAAAACCATCAATTCCCCCATCACGAGCGTGGATCCCACCCCCTTCTTGTAGAGAGAACCCGCACGGTCTTAGCTAGCAGATAGTGGGTGTCACCCTAACACATTTATTACAGGAAATTGGACACTGGTATTATTATCGCTGCAGTACATGTCGACGATTATCTGTCTATTGCCAATTTCAAGGACGAAGACGAACATTTTAAAAACCAAATGTGGGAAGTGTGGACAATCTCTGACCTTGGTACCACCTGCTTCATTGTCAGTATTGCAGTTACCTGGGGTCGACATCTGTGCATGGTTGTGCTTTCACAGACTGCCCTCATCGATAAAATTGTTGATCAATTTGGTCAACAAGATGCAACATCCATTTCTGCCCCCCTTGAGCCCAGTATTAAATTACAGTGTACAAACCGACAGAATATGTCTGCAGACAAGCTGTCACAACTCAACAGACTACCTTACCGTTCCCTCATCGGATGTCTTCTTTATCTTGCCATTTCCACACATCCTGACATTGCATACACTGTGCAACAATTATCTCAATACCTTGACAGTTACTCTTTTGAACACTGGAGTGCAGCAACATGGCTAGTCCGGTATTTAAAGGGAACCCACAATCTCAAGCTCTACCTGGGTGGCAACAATTCTATCTCCCTTTGTGTGTTCAGTGACTCTGACTGGGCCAATTGCCTTGATACATGTCGAAGTGTTGGAGGGTATACTTGCAACCTTGGATCAGGAGCCCTTTCTTGGACTGCCAGGAAACAAAAAGTTGTCGCAGTATCCTCTTGCAAAGCAGAATATGTTGCCGCATTTGAGACCGCACAGAAATGTATTTGGATATGTGCTCTACTAAATGCTATAGGATACCCACAGTCCACCCCCACGACCATTCTTTGTGATAACACAGCTACCAAGACACTGTCTGAGGACCCTTTGCTCCACTCAAGGGTTAAACACGTCAATATCAAATACCATTTCCTTCGGGAACAAGTTCAGTCCAGTGCCTTACAGCTCCAATACATCAATACCAAGGATAATGTCGCGGATTTATTCACCAAAGCACTGGACGTCAAACAATTCACATATCTATGCTCATTCTTGGGCCTACATTAACCTGATTCCATGTGAGGAGGAGTGTTCCCAGTGAGGAGGAGTGTTGAGATGTACACCAGGAATGGGTATCACCATATCTGATGATATAGCCAATCACTGACATCCCATTATGGCATGTCAGCATTCCGACATCCCTTTATGGCATGTCAGTGTTATTAGTAACAAGTCTTTTGGAATGTTCCCTTTATACTCACTCTCTGCTGGTTACCTTTATGACTTCTAGTATATATACCCTACAATATTAGTTAGACACCTCAGTCAATTATACAATGACTGAGGTGAGTAATGTTCCATAGAACCTTACATACTAGATTACTAATAGTACCATAGTCTATTCTTATCTAGGTACTATTTGCTTGTATAGAGTCAATTATACAATGACTGAGTCTATTCTTATCTAGGATCGATTCTCTACAGGGACGACCCAACACACACCAGCACCAGCACCCCAACAATGAGGGAAAACAGGAATGGGATGGGAAGGGTGATGGCAATGACAAGGGAATGGGGATGACACCACCAGCGACACCAACACAAGCACTGCCTGTTGATGAAAATGATGATGAGTGACCCAGCACCTGCCCCCAGCCCTGTGAGCAACTGCTCATAGGGTTGATCATGGGTGTTGGTAGCCAACAATGAGGGACAACAGATGTGAGGGCAGGATGATGGGGCCAGGGAACAACAGCAGAAAAAGGGCCCAAGAGATGTCGATGATGTCTCCTGGGTCATAGGTATGTTTTTTCCTTTGTCTTTTCATTTTATCATTACTGACTAAAAGTTTTTGGTACTAATTAATGACTACAACAATGGCCACTACCACCACCACCCTCAGCATGACAGGATCCCAAACCACTGCTGCGAGCAGAGGCTCATGGGGTGGAAATGGCAGTGTATGGGGCCCAAGAGACGTTGTTGATGTCTCTTGGGCCATAAGTTTATTATTTTTCTTGTCTTCTCTTTTGTATTCCTACTAACTAATGTTACTTACATGAAGTCATGACCACCACCCCCTCTCGCTTGAAAATGCGAGGTGGGGGTACAATTAAATTAGCTAGTTTAGATAGAATTAATTTATATAATTTATATACTCAGAGGGCTACGAGACCCATGTGGGAATCGACACCTGCTGGACCCACTGGGTGTCAACCTGTGGGTCAACAGGTTAATGCCATGTGGGTATGGGTATGGGTAGAGCTCTGGGTACCCACAGGAGTACCCATGCCATCGCTTACTCTCAAATACTTTCTACAGCCTCTCCTGCTATCTGGACTGTCTCTAACTCAAGGAAACCTCATTTTATATTATATTAGACATCAATTTCCATAGTATACCAAATAGATATAGTATTATGGACCTTGGGTGAGTGACTGTAACCTACCTCAATGTATTGACTCCTTACCTCTCTTTTACAGACTCATAGACCATTCCAAGGTGCTGATTCTACTTAGGATACCTTGGTATATGTGCATATACAACCATCAGTGGTCCTCATCAGCTGGCATGGAGTAACAAGGAGAATAGGTGAGTAGTTGAAGATTCTGTCTTTTAGGGACAGAGTATTGACCATATGGACAACCTGTAGGTCATAAATGAAGGGTAATAGGCTACTATAAATGCATAGGAGTGTAAGGGGACTAGGGGATGCCCTGTGTGTTTTTTCTATTTTTTATGCTTGTCCTATATTTTTCCTCACTTCATTTCCTCCTATTCTTCATTTTCTATGATTTTTCCTTATTTTATTACTAATTTTCCCTTCTATCACATTTGTGCATGTTGACAGTTTTATATTTAGAGGTGGAGCACCCCTTCCAACATCTACCCCTTGGTATGATGTCATTCAGTGGCCTTGTTCTACCTATCTCTGCCTTTTCTATTTTTAGATTATTATTTGATTTTTGCAGTCTTCACATATACTGGGCATTGGCAAAGGGGTCCTCAGAGTTTTCTCTTCAGATTTCCCTTTGCTATGTGCACCTCCAATCCCTGTAATATGTAGTATAATTTTAACTTCAGATTTCCCTTTGCTAGAGGCTGAGGTTGCCCTTATAAGGAGAGCCTTTGGATGATAGGAACAGTGTGTGCTTTATGGTTAGGCAATAGCACAGGTACAGGTACGGGTCATGGAATACCAACCCACAACCCGTGCCCTACCTGTCACCAAAAAGGAGGTAACAGTTCAAAATACAAAATATAATACCTAAGTCTATCTAAAATTATTAACTACATATTAAAAATAAAGACAGTGGGGCGAGCCCAGCTCCAACAGTAGAAATGGGAGGGTTTATATACTCCCGGGATGCACACAGACAATTTGGCCTTGTTTGCACATGGTAATCATGTCTTCATTGATTGTTGATGTGTTATTTACATATATTTGTAATCATTGTGATGACAACTTGAGTCCCCACAACAAGGACCTAAGAAACATGAATGACATTTCTTGGGCTGTATGTAAGTCTTTTTTTCTTCTCTTTTCATTTTATTGTTACTAACTAATGTTACTATGTAGATCTGATGATGATGATGAACCCCACCCTGCCACTTCCATGAGCCCCTGCTCATGAGGTGGCTCAGTGGGATGAAGCAACCCAGATTGATGATGGACGGGACGACGAGGACAAGGATGGGATGACACAACAATGACAACGAAAGCAAAAAAAGGCCCAAGAGACATTGACAACTTCTCTTGGGCCATTGGTAAGTTTCATTTCTTCTCATTTCATTCATTTGTTACTAACAATCTCTCTTAGGTACTAACTAGAACTACTGACAACAACAACATCTGCAACAGGATGATGAGGCTGACCCAGCACCTGCCACACACTGCTGCGAGGCCCTGCTCACAGGGTGGATTGTGGGTGCCCAATGATGAACCAGAGGGGTAGGACAACGGCAACAGAGAACAACAATGACAGAGCCACGACGACCAGGACCAGGACCAGACAATGACACCATGGGATGACAAGGAGGGGGACAAGGGTACAAGGAGGAGGGAACAACAGTGGAACAATGACGACAGGACCACAATGACCACAGCCATGACCACAATCAGATGACAATGCCATGGGACAACAAGGAGGGGGACAAGGGAACAAGGAGGAGGAGGAAACAATGGCAGACCAACAATGACAGGACCACAATGACCACAACCACAACCACAATCAGACGACAATGCCACAGGATGACAAGGAGGGGGACAAGGGAATGATGGCGCCAATGCAGCACCTGCCCCCACCACAGCGAACAACTGCTCACATGGGGGATTGCGGGTGCTAACGGTGATGGCAACAGGACGATGAGGAGGGATGGGGGAGGACTAACAGGGGGAGGATGGCAGGACAACAACAACACCAGAGGGAGGATGACACAACAGGGATGAGGAGAAGAACAACCACCCCCTCTCGCTCGCAAATGTGAGGTGGGGGAAAATTAACATGATTAGTTTCATAGATAGAATATAATGTATATAGCTGGAGTCTGATGAAACCCATGTGGGAATCGACACCTGCTGGTACCTGCCTGTAAGTCTGCACATATACTGGGCATTGGCAAAGGGATCCTCAGAATTTTCTCTTCAGATTTCCCTTTGCTAGGTGCACCTCCAATCCCTGTAATATATGTAGTATAATTTTAACTTTGGATTTCCCTTTGCTAGAGGCTGAGGTTGCCCTTATAGGTCCAGAGTATGGGATGCTGAGTTCAGAAGTGAATGTTTGTAGCCATATGACTTGGTGCTTTCCGCCATGTATTCAGCTTCCATTGACAATAATGCCACTGTTGGTTGCTTCTTTGATTGCCAAGAGATTGGAGTGCCTGCCATCTGGAAGCAGTATCCAGAATAGATTTTCAATCATTGATATTGGATCCCCAATTGTCATCTGAGTAAGCAAGGGGTTCAACTTCTCCCCTTCCCCAATAGACAACACCAAGATTGCCATTAAGATACCAGAACATGTGCTTGACAGCAGTCCAATGAGTAGGTCTGGGGTTGCTCACAAATTGACTAAGGGTTTGTACTGCAAATGAAATGTTGGGTCATGTGCCAATTGCTGCATACATAAGTGATCTGATCACACTGTGGTACTTGGGGATATCATGGTGTTCATCATTGGGTGTTTTGATCAATTTGACATTTGGGTCCAATGACATGCTGACAGGGCACAAATCTGCCATTCTAAATTTCTCTAAAACCCTTTTGATGTACTGGGATTGCATAATTTTGAGGGCACTAGCCTCCATGCCTCTTTCCAGTTCCAATCCCACAATCTGTTTTGCCTCCTCCAGATCTGTGATTGTGAAGAACTTCAACAACTTGGCTTTCATTCCCATGAATGCATCAGTGTCTGATCCAAAAGTAGTCATGTTGTCAATGTGAACCAAAGTGATGATCAGATCTTGATTGGTATGCCTGATGTGGATGCATTGATCAGAGAAAAGCCATGAGGAATCCATCTGTAGGAATGTCTGGTTGAATTCCTCATTCCAGGCTCTGCCAGCCTGTTTCAGCCTACAGAGAGGCTGCAATAATTGAAGAACTTGTCCTGTGCCATCATCATATTCAGGGGGTTGCATCATGAAAATCACCTTCTCTAATTTCCTATTCAGGTATGGATCACAAGATCCAGTTCAGTTGCAAGTCTTATTAATAGCCAAAAAGTTTCCAGCCACATGACCAGTGTGAAGGTTTCCATGAAGTCTATTCCAGGGATTTGGGAAAATCCTTTTGCCATGAGTCTGGCCTTGTGTTTTGTGATTTTCCTGATGTGACACACTTTATATGGTAGACCCATTTGCTTGCAATGGCCTGGCAGTCTGAAGGTAAGTCAACCAATTTGAATGTACCTCTTTTGGTTAATTGCATTATTTTGGCATCCATTGCCATCTTCCACTTTGGGCAATCTGATCTATCTTTGGCTTCTTTTACTAAAAGTGGGTCTTGCCCTGATCATTGTGTAGCCCACCGCTATGTAGCCAGCTTCTTCCACTACTGGTACTTGGTGTTGCCATTCCTTTGGCCCATGAGAGTTTGGGTTGTTGAGCATTCTGTAATTAATAAGTGGTTGTGTGAGGATGCATGCTGACCTTTCCTGAGGTACTGGTATTTGTGATGGTGATGTGTGATTTGATGGCAATTCAGGTATGTGATGTGCTGCTTCCCCTTCTGGTGCTTGCTCACCCAGAGTCTGTTTGTCATTATTTCCACTCTCCCCCTCAAGCTGCATAGGGTGAGTTACCTCCACTTCATCATATTTCTCCTTCATCATGGAAAATACCACATTTTGAGAGGTGAGGGTTTGATGAGTTTGGGAGTTATAGTACCTGTATCCCTTTGCACCATTGGCTATCCCCAAAAAAATAAATTGGTGTGATTTTGGATCAAGTTTGGACCTCTTCCCATCCTCAAGTTCTGCCTAGTGTTGTCTCAGCTTGAGCCAATGTTTTTCATAAAGTGAGCCATAACTTGGCAAATAAGATAGATAAAATATCCTGAATATTTGAGTGTATAGATAACCCCAAAAACTGAGGGTCCTCTGCCAAAGTTATTTGAGACAATCAACCATTCCCAACTTATTTGACCAGCTCTGTTTTTGAGCTGAGTCACTGAGTCAAAATTTGTTTCTTAAATAAGTCATTTATCTATTTTATTTACCAGTCATGGCTCTTTTTATGGAAAACATCTGCTTGAGCTGTGGCAACAGTAGTTCTGCCAAATTCTTCCAGGTGTGATATGTCTGGCTTCCTTCCCCAGAAGACTTCATCAGGCACCTTGTGATTCTTGATTGATTGTGTGGGAGATCTATTTTTAAGGTAGGTTGCATAAGCAATTGCTTCTCTCCAAAGAGAGTGTGGGAGCCCATGCTGATGCAACATTGCATGTGCATGCTCTACCAGCATTTAGTTTAACCATTCTGGAAGGGTGAGTGAGGGGTTGTGACTTCCAATTGTATCCCATTGTCCAGTAAGAATTTCCTAATTCTTTGTTAAGAAATTCCCCTGCTCCATCAACACAAAGTTTCTTGAGTTTGCACCCAGTTTGTGTTTCAACAAAACTTTTGTACTGTTTGAATTTTGTCAGCACTTCAGAATGCAGGCACAGCCTGGGAGTTGGTGACACCATGAGAAAGTTCTTGCTTAGCACAGAGGCCTACAAAAATGCTCCTTACCCTTGGAACCCACATTTATGATGACATTGTCTGCTTATGGATTAGAAAAATCTACAGAGGTTGAAATTAAATGTGTTCCAACTCCACCCATTACCCTGCCAACTTTCTAAAAATTTCTAGATCCTCATGGAAAGTCACCCAGTTACTACAGTCGATGGACAGTGCACAATGGGAGACTCAGAGGCCCCAGGGGTGATGTACCATGTGGAAGACCACTTTACATTGCGCTATGGTATCTATGATGGCATGTCTACAGGCTAGCTGATGGCCCAGGAGACTGAAGGCAACTTTGTAATACTGTAATCATGCTGCTTACTAAGATTGTGTTATGTTTGCATGCCTGTCATTTCACTCACCATATATACTGATGTCTACTTACTCACTTCTCTTCCTTCCCTTTTTCCTGTATCTATTCTCCCATAATGTCCTTCTTGTCCTCCTCCCATATCTGCTTCTTTCTATATTATCTGGTCCTATTCTGTTGTGGTTTCTCTGAGTGAATCTTACCTCTTATCAGGTACAATTACACCTTTTTTTTTGAATACAGACCAGTCTGCACCATAACATACAACTGCTGAATTTCTGTCCTTACACTGCACAGTCCCATTAAACACTCATTTGTCCTGCCCAATCTGCCAGCAAAAGTTTTGTCCACCACTCTGCCCTGTGCAAACCCATGGCCAGCGTGAAGAACTGGATCAGTGCCTGTCACACTGGCTGTTCTGACTGCTCAACAATGCAGCTCGCCATCTGCAGCATCGCTACCTTGTCTGTCTCTGATCACATCTTCTCCATTGCCTGACCCCACACTGTCCCCACTGCAGACACCTGGCCTGCCACCACAAGTAGACATGCATATAGCCACTCCCACTCCTTACATTTCTGATTCTTCTTCTGATTACAAATATCCATGATCCATCACAATGACCAACTCCTCAAATGCCTCTTTCCCCATTGCAGAATGTGAACAGATCCACTCTTCAAAATCTCCCATCTTGACTGCTGGCGATGTCACACCAAAGGTGCTGCAGTCCTTTGAGCTTGCATGTCTCGACTACTTCACTGAGAAAAATGTACCCAAGGCAGAACAAGTGCGCTAGATACTTGGCTGTTTCTGTGACAACAGGATCCAAGACTGGGTTCGAGGGGACCATCTGCAGTTACTCAAGCTCACTTTTGATGAGTTCATGGTAGAACTCTGAGAGGGCTACCTCACTTCTGACTGGGTGGACATGATCTGCCTGGAATTGCTTTTGTTGATGCTTGCCTCCTGCCCTGCACAGGGCAGCACGTTCTGGGATTACTTTAACTGCATGCAGTCACTCAACTCCCTCCTTGTCAACAATAGCTCCTTCCAAAAGGAGAAGGATTTCCACCAGAAAGTTGAAGCCGGTCTGGATACAGAGCTTACCCAGAAGTGCCAGGACAAAGGGTGCCAGGACATCATGGCCCTTCACTCCTGGGCACAGTTGGTGAAGACTATCAATGATGCCTGCCATGCTGACCACATTTAGACATGCCAGGTTGCTGCTGAGTTGCTGAGGGAATGCAAGCATGGATGCAATGAAAACAATGATATGTACAACTCATATCCTAAATGTTGGTGATCACAGTTCACCCCCTCCACTGCCCCTGCTACTGCCCCTGGTGTGACAAATACATCTGCATCCACTTCCACAGCTCGTGTCAGCCTCTCCCCCCTCACTAAGGAGGAGAAAGATGAGTTGGATGCCAAGGAAGGATGCAGAAAGTGCCGACAAATTTATGCCTATCATTGTTCCACTGAATGTCCCTACAGTTTCCCCATTGGCTTCCTACCATGGTCTGGTTGACCACTGCACCGCTCCCACACTGTTGTCCTCTGGCCCTACTCCAGCCATGAATGCTAACACTGTCCAACCTCATCTCCCATGCCCCATTGCAGCCATTGGATCTTGGGCTAGTGAACAAGCCAATTTCAACAATGCTGGCTCCTCTGCGCTGGGAAATGGGTCGGATAGTAATGAAAGTGAGGATGATACTGTAAGTGCCCCTTTCAGATGTCAGCACCTGTGGTGGCAGGGAAATATTGAAGGCCTGAATGAACCACTCCCGCTGACTTTACCAATGGTGTTTGACTGCGGCGCTCACATTGTTCTCAGTACTTTACAGTCCCCCACCTGTCCTAGTGGACTCCGACTGGACTGACCGGAGTCCAGTGGACTCCGGGTGGAGTCCGAGTGCAACCAAATGATAAGTCAATTAGATATGAGCTCAAAGGACTTTGGACTTGGTGAATTTCATAAAGTACCCACAAAATAAATTTGTGTACTGCAGGAATTGAACTCAAGACCTCACCATAAGGAATCACATGACAAACCAAACAAGTGTGCTCAACCACTTGAGCCACAGGAGATTTATTGGGGATCAATATAAGGTTTATTTATGACTCAACTTTTCATATTCTTCGAGGAGGCATTTTTTAAACAATTAAGATCAAAAAATTTTAATTAACCACATCCCTCGTGTAGGACACGAGGGAGTGGGTATAATATAATAATAAACAAAAAAAAACCCCTCTCGCAAGATGCGAGAGGGGGGGGATTACTACTATGTACATAAAAAACTAAACCCCTCGCATTCAGCGTGAGGGGGGGATTCATAAGTACTACAATATATATACCCCTCGCATTCGGTGCGAGGGGGGGGCAGAGATAAATTAAAAATAATAAAGACCCCTCCCCACACAAAATGCGGGGGAGGGGGGGTTGGGGGATGCGGTCTGGGGTGGGTGTCGTCGCCCACCCCTCCTCGCACGCATCTGTCACTGTAGCAAGCCGCACCCATCATCCACCCTACAAGCAGAGGCTCGTAGGCGTGGGGATGGGTGCCGTGGTTGTCATAGCCCTGGTCTACCCACCATCCACCCGACGAGCAGGTGCTTGTCAGCGTGGGGTGGGTGTGTTGTCGGTTTTGTGGGTCTCCTAGTTCGGAGGGGTTGGGGGGAGGGGTCAGTGATGTGGCATGCGAGGGAGGGGGTAGGTGGGTGCTTACCAGGTGGGTATCCTGCTCTGCAGGTCTCCCGTTACCCCTCTGCCGTCTCCTACCCTTTATCGACACCCTCACATCCCGTTTTGATGGGGAGGAGGGGGCTGGCACGGGTGTCGTCGGGTCTGGGTTGATCCCCATCGTTCCGTGTTGGCATTGGCATTGCCCTGTCATTGTTTGCCATTGTCACCTCCATTCCACCTGTGATCCACCCCCCGAGCAGTTGCTCAAGGGGCTGGAGGTGGGTGGTGTGTTGTTGGCCCCGTTGCTTCGCGTTCTGGGGGTCCTGGTGACACTCACAATCCACCCTACGAGCAGGGGCTCACAGGCATGGGGTGGCTGTGTGGGGTTGTCTCGCGTCCGGCCATTGGTCATTACCAGTAGAGTAGAACCTACAAAACAACAGAAACGAGTTAGTTAGTTTATAAAAACAAAAAACAAACGAAAAAAACTTACGTAGGGCCCAAACGATGCGATCTGCATCATTTGGGTCCGCGTTCCATCCAGTTGGCTCATTTGTGGGTGGTGGCGTCATTACCAGTAGTTTATAACCTAGAAAACTAAAGAAACTGGTTAGTTAGTTTATAAAAACAAAAAGCAAACAAAAGAAAACTTACCTAGGGCCCAAACGACGTGATCTGCGTCGTTTGGGCCCGCATTCCATCCATTCGGCTCATTTGCGGGTGGTGATGATGGCGGATTGGGCATGGGAGCAGTGGCAGTGGGTGTCCACGCAGTGGTGGTGGTGGTAGAGAGAGGAGGGAGGGAGGCGGCGTCGACGGTGGTGGTGGTGAGTGAAGAGCTGGCACATTTGATGACGCGGCAATATGCTTTGTCATACACAGCTGCACCATGGTACCTAATGCAAGTAGATGATGCCTTACACAAGGTACTGTGGTGTAATGGTTATATTGTGCATCATGATTGATTACATAAGCAACCTATGGGGATCTGGGTTCGATTCCTTTTCTTACACACTTTTTCAGCGGAATCCGACTGGACTCCACTTGGACTCCACTCGAACTCCAACTGGACACCAACCGGACTCCAACCGGACTCCAACCAGACTCCAACCAGACTCCACTGGACTCCACTGGACCAGTCCAAGTGGAATCCAGTGTTTGAGTGGATTCCACTTGGAGTCCGGTTGGACTGGACTGGGACTGGACTGGCAACTTTGCAGGCAGTTGGCTGGTGACCAGTCCCAGTGGACTCCAGTTGGACTCCGGTCGGACTCCGGTCAGTCCAGTCGGACTCCAGTCGGAGTCCACTAGGAAAGGTGGGGGAGTGTAAAGACCTCATTGTTCTTACTGATGCAGACTTAGTGACAAAACTAGGACTCAGCTGCCACCATTTGCCTGTACCCGAGCTTGTTGATGTCACTATGAAGAATGCCAATGCGCCTGCTAAAACATTGCTCTGAATCTCTGTGTGCCTGTGGTACTTGGACTGCTGTTTCTAGTATGGAATAATATTGTAACAGATCACACAGCACATACATGTATTGATAAAAAGAGAAATTATGACTTGCTGAACCCTGTACTGTGTACCGCTAAGAAACAGAAACCTCACATCTGCGAGCAACTGCAACAGATCAGAACTGACCATAAATTGATGATTGAGGAATTAAAATTTGTTCTTCAGGGCCGATTCCATCTCCTTGACTATGAAGTTGTTAAACTGATTGATGTGGCTGCTGCTGTTACTGCCCGCATTGAGGTGCTGACTCACCTGGCTGACCTGATGCACCATGAAGACTTGCTGAAAACCAAGTACCATGAACTATTCGAACTGATACCACATGCTGATGACTTACCTACAGATGTCCTCGTGCGGATTCACCTGAAGCGAGCTGAGCAGGTCATAAAAACATGGACATACCAGTGCCCATGCAAATTCTGCAAGGCTTGGGGAACCTTGTTGCAAAAACATCTGGATGCAGGGAGGATACATTGATGATACTCAACCCGGGAAAACCACCTATACAGCCGATGAGGCAACCAATGATATTTGTGATGAGTCAGAGGAAGGGTGCGAGACGTTCTGAATGTTTCTAGTTGAACCTATGGGAAGATAACTAGTTGGTACTAGTTGCGAAGGTAGTGCTATAGGAGATGAAGGTATTTGATGTGGTCCAATGGGGTATCGATCGATATCGAGGAAGATTGATGAGATTGATGGCAAACAAGTTCTATCATCAATGGTCGACGTGTGAATTCCAAGGACCTTTCAATAGGTCGATAGTATATGAAGGGTATAGCAAATGGCTATGAAGTGTTGAACTGGTTACTAGTGCTAGCAACAAGAGGATTGAGGATGCGATGATCGCAGAGGTTTCTCGTCAATTGAGAAAACCCGTAGAGACTTAGATTGTTTTAGAAAGTTGATTGGATGCTTAGAACTGTATATGAGACGATAGGTGAAGACGATTTCTTTATATTTCCAAGTAGATACTACAGAGTTTTATATGTTTTAAAGAAACTTCCTAAAATGGAATGAGAAACATGTGTAGAACATGAGGCAAAAGATATGAGTTAAGGCACAAGGCCAAAAAGGAGACTGGAATCCAAACAAGAAAGATATATATCATATGATGAAAGAGTAATAAAGGGAAAGAACTAAAAAGAGACTGTCCTTTGTGTATAAACTGCGCTAAGTCTCGCAATAATCTGTCCAGCAGGTTCTGTACTCGATAGGGACTTGGAACGAGGCTGACCTATCATCAGCAGGTTTGAGCACGAGTTGGAGTACTCCCTGGCACATGGTAATCCACCATTAAGATAATGAAGGCAGCGCCCGATGTCGCTCGCAGTCTCTCGATGATGCTCGATGATGCTTGACCACGTTCAATACGATATCGTGCTCGGTAGACTTGGTTGGGAGTGGTCGTGCTGCTTCTGGGACCTTGTGCGAGTTATCCAATGTGATTAGAATGTGGTCAAAATGGTGAATCAGCCTTTGAGCTGAGGAGACAACCTATCAATGTCCATCTTTGTCATCTTGGGTGTCTCCAGCGTTCATTATTCCAAAGGCAGACATGTCTGTGCTCCCTCAGTGGGTGAATGATTTCCATCAATTGAATGCTAACACCATGATTGATTCACATCCACTCCCCCAAGTCGATGACATTCTGAATGACTGTGCCAAGGGTAAATCTGGGCGACAATTGACATGACAGACAGTTTTTTTCAGATGCGCATGCATCTGGATGATGTGCACCTGACAGCTGTGTCAACTTCTTTCGGACTCTATGAGTGGTTGGTGATGCCAATGTGGCTGCATAACACTCCTGTGATCCACCAATATTGTGTGGCTGTGGCCCTTCGGGAGTACATTGGCAAGATATGCCATGTGTATCTAGACAATATTGTGATTTGGTCACAGACTATCGAGGAACACCACTGCAATGTCCATCTAATTCTGAATGCCCTCTGTGCTGCCAAACTGTTCTGTAACCCTAAGAAAACACACCTGTACTGTGGTTCCATTGATTTCTTGGGACATCACATCTCACTGTCTGGTATTGAGCCTGATAATAGCAAGGTTGAGAAAATCTTGAACTGGCCTAGACCTTGGAGTGCAACTGATGTTCGATGATTCTTAGGGCTGGTCCGCTATCTTGCTTCCTTCTTGCCCAATCTGGCGACACATACCTCAGTTCTCACACCGCTGACTATGTCTCGAGCAACCCAGAGCTTTCCTACTTGGGGTCCCAAGCATCAGTTTGCCTTTGAAGTAATTAAATCCATTGTTGTGAGTGATGACTGCCTGACAACTATTGACCACTCTGACCCAGAAGGAAAACTCTTTGTCATGATGGATGCTAGTGATTTCCACTCTGGCACTGTGCTCTCCTTTGGCAAAAACTGGGAATCTGCATGTCCTGTTGCTTTTGACTCTATGACATTCAAAGGTGCAGAGCTAAATTATCCAGTCCATGAGAAAGAGATGTTGGCAATGATCCACGCATTGAAAAAGTGGAGTGCTGATCTTTTTGGTTCTGCTTTCACTATCTTCACTGATCACAAAACACTGGAAAATTTCGATACTCAGCATGACTTGTTGCACCGACAAGCTCACTGGATGGAATTCATGTCACAATTTGACACAAAAATTGTATACATCAAAGGAGAGGATAAAGATGTTGCTGATGCTCTCTCCCACCTGCCTACGATAGCCGTTCTGGACAGTTCTACTGCATTGACAGCTGCCTGCGCCCCTTACAAATTCTGCCCTTACGATGATGAACTGGCTTCCATAAATGTTGTCTTGCCTGCATCCTGAGTGTCACCATGGCGCTCTGCTCACTGCTTGGCAAGCTTGTTGTTGCCTGATTGCGACAGTGTAGCAGCCACATTAACAATTGCAGCAGATTTGGAATTGAAGAAAAGTATAACCAAAGGTTATCTTGAGGATTCTTGGTGTAAGAAACTGATGGCAGCAGCACCAGGGATGCCAGTTGTGCAGGAAAAAGACAGCCTTTGGTTTATTGGTGACTGACTAGTAGTGCTGTCCATAACCAGTTTGAGAGAGGCACTGTTCAGGCTTGCACACGACTCTCTTGGGCATTTTGGGTTTGAAAAGTCTTATGGCTCACTGCAAAATTCTTACTACTGGCCTAACATGCGGCGCGACCTGGAACAGGCATGCTGCGCAGATTGCCAGGGCAACAAATCCAGGACAACTCTGCCAGCAGGGCCACTTCACCCACTACCAGTCCCTGATCAGCATGGAGACTCAGTCGCACTGGACTTCATTGGACCATTGCCCAAGGACAATGGTTTTGACTGTATACTCACTATGATGGACCGTTTGGGCTCAGACATACAGATTGTCCCTACACACACAGATCTGACAGCTGAACAACTGGCCAAGGTTTTCTTTGACTGTTGGTATTGTGAGAACAGACTCCCGCTCGAGATTGTGTCTGACCGTGACAAACTATTTGTATCAAAATTCTGGAGTGCGTTACACAAGCTGTCTGGTATTAAACTGAAGATGTCATCCGCTTACCACCCTCAGATGGATGGATCAAGTGAATGGTCTAACAAGACCATTAACCAGGCCCTGCGGTATCATGTTGCTCACAACCAGAAGGGATGGGCTTGTGCTCTGCCTCGCATGCATTTTGACCTGATGAATACTGTCAACAAATCGACAGGATTCTCCCCTTTCCAACTGAGGATGGGCTGGAGTCCTAGGCTGGTTCCCCCACTCATATCTCCCATTGTGGTTGAGACAGAGGAAGGTGTCCGGGCCTGCAAGCTCCTCGTGCGTTTGGAGATAGATGTTTGCGAAACACAGGATAACCTACTGAAGGCAAAGGTGACACAGGCAGTGTTTGTGAATGCTTCATGGGGACCTGACCTGAAATTGGACATCGGGGACAGAGTTATGCTGTCCACTGAGAACAGATGCTGGGAATACATGGCTAAAGGTGAGAAATGGGTTGCTATATTTATGCCAGGTTCAATGGCCCATACTACATTGTGGATGTGAACAAGGAGAAGTCGATGATCATGCTGGACTTTCCGCAATTGTCAAAGAGGTTCCCTACCTTCCACACAAGTGAAGTCATGCCTTACAATGAAAACAACTGTGCATTGTTCCTGGGCAGAGAGCTGGCAAGACCTGGCACAATCATCACTGAGGATGGCACCAAGGAATTCTACATCGAGAAGATCATTGATGCCCACAAGCGAGGGTGGGGTATGCAATATGAAAGGACAAATTAGAGCTCAAGACACAATCCAGTCACTGACACCTGAACCTCAGTTATGTGATGGAGCCTCCTATGAATTCTTACTGTTTTGTGTGATTGCGAGGATATTTACTGCTATCTAGACCTTGGAAAACATCTACCTGCCAATAATACAGTTTATATATGATTGCAGTGCCATTCAAGAGGTTTTGGTAGAGATGTGCCCAGCCAGATGACCATAAAAGGGAAATCAACATGTGCCAACATGTGATCTGAAAAGAGCACTCTTTGGATGCATGCCAATTAATTCGTCATAAAGGCGGTGATGATACTCAACCCAGGAAAACCACCAAAACTGCCAATGATATTTGCGACGAGTCAGAGGAAGGGTGCGATGTGTTCCGAATGTTTGTGGTCCAACCTATGGGAAGATAACTAGTTGGTACTAGTCGTGAAGGTAGTGCTATAGGAGACAAAGGTGTTTGGCGCAGTCTGATCGAGTATTGATCGATATCAAGGACGATCAATGAGATCGATGGCAGACAAGGTTTATCATTGATGGTCGAAGTGCAAATTCTGAGGACCTTTCGATAGGTCGATAGTATATGAAGACTATAGCCGATGGCTAGGGAGTGTTGGAATGGTTGCTAGTGCTAACAATCAGAGGATCAAAGGAAGATCGAGGACGATGATGGTTGTAGAGGTTTCTCGTCGATCAAGAAAACTCGTAGAAGTTTAGATTGTTTTAGAGGATAGATCTGATTCTTAGAACTTAATACGAGACAATAGGTGAAGACGATTTCCTGTATTTCCAAGTAGATACTACAGAGTTTTATATGTTTAAAGAAACTTCCTAAAATGGAATGAGAAACTTGTGTAGAACATGAGGCAAAAGATATGAGTTAAGGCAGAAGGCCAAAAAGGAGACTGGAATCCAAACAAGAAAGATATATATCATATGATGAAAGAGTAATAAATGGTATAGAACTAAAAAGGGACTGTCCTTTGTGTATAAACTGCGCTAAGTCTCGCAATAATCCATCCAGCGGGTTCTGTACGCGATAGGGACTTGGAACGAGGCTGACCTATCATCAGCAGGTTTGAGCACGAGTTGGAGTACTCCCTGGCGGATGGTATTCCACCATTTAGATAACAAATGTGGCGCCCAATGTCGCTCACAGTCTCTCAATATCAATCGATGACACTCGATGATGATCGATCACAGTCGTGGTTTGCTTGAAGTTGATTGGGGATGTTCTATGGTCAGTTAGAGGGATCTTAGGGGCTTTCGAGGTAGTCCTAAGGTTGTGTGATGTGGTTTCTCAGTACGATCAATGTTGCTGGTGATGTTTCAATGCAGTCGATATGATATCACAATCGATAGACTGGGTTGTGCTGCATCTGGGACCTTGTAGGAGTTAGCCGATGTGATTAGAATGTGGTTAGAATGGTGTATCAGCCTTTGAGCCAAGGAGACAACCTATCAGCGAGTTCCGAGGGTAAGGAGTCCTTTTCGTAGGCCTCTGCGCCACCTCACGATCATGTGACTAGCTCCACTATCCATGCAGAGCTTCGCTCAAATCCCCCCTTTTCGCATGGTCCATGCCTTGGTGCTAGGGGCTAGCAGATGCCAGGTATAAGACAGACGAAGTGCGACTAGGGGCTCCCATGTTGCTTCCCATCGGTCGCAAGCAACACAGGTAAGTGCCTCGTGCTCAGATTGCAACCAGCTCCTCATTTTCTCAGTATTGTTATTCAAGGGCTCCGCCTACTATTTGAATAACATTTACTCGCATTGTGAGAGCTTCCACGATCTTCTTCAGGCTGATCTCAACTAGGATATCACTTTTTAGGATTCATCTGGCTCTCCATTATAGCTTCACTATTCTATCCATTTGAATCTTACTAGTGAGCAGATTTCTTTATCCTTTCCTATCTGAGTACCTGACACTGTCACATGACATGTACAGGCTTCATCAAATCATTCAATCAACGTTCAATTTTCTTCACTATCACTACTCGGTAGTATCCTTTCATTGCTCCCATCCTTCCTCTCCTCTCAGCAACTCCCCCTATTGACATCACTCCTTTCTCTCATGTCCAATGCTCTGTCTTCTGGTCCTGCAGGCCCTCAGGCTGAGATTGAAGATGCTGTTCATGCACACACAGAAGCATGCCAAAATATTGTGGACAACGCCATTTCTGAGTCCGTTCCTGGCCCAGCCTTTCTTGCTCGACTTAAAGATGCTGGGGCAACACTGGATGAGGCAAGGGACTACATTGAACAATATACACAGCGTAGAAGTAACCAAGAAGCTGTGGGAACAGCCGACACAGGCCTGCTCCCCACACAACCTGATCTGAGCGCTCCCAACCTGGTTGACACTGCCACATCAATTGCTTGGGCGCTGCTCTGAGCAAAGGTCAATCACTTCCAGGGAGCCTCCTCTCAATTGATCATGGCCTCTGGAGGATCTCTCTCAGACAAATTGGTGAGCCTGCTCGGGTTGCCTAGTGTCAAATGCACCATCCCTGTGACCATACTCGCTAAGGTACCACATCTATCGAAGTTGTTCAATTTGATGGCAACTGACCCTCACCTCGAGAAGACTCAGGATCTCCTCTCCATTTACAGTCTGCAGAGCTCCCAAGATATCCTCGTCAATAAGGCCCAGTTTGCTCCAGTTGGCAATCCCCTTCCTCGGACTATTTGGTGCCAAATTCTTCTCAATTTGTTCATTGATTTCGAAAAACTATTTGCCTCAATGGACAAGGGCTATGATCACCATGATGATCCAAAGGACTTCGGAGCTGGCTACGCTTTGGTCAAGAAGGATCAAGCTTTTTCTAAGCGCCCTCTCCAAACCAAAGCTGACTGTATACATGTATTTGGCGCCTGGTCTGTGGGGGTGGTTTGCTTCTTTCCCCACTGTGAAGCTGAGCTCAGGGAGTATTGGTTCATTGTCATGGATCTGTTCCAAGCTGCACCTACAAATCCTCTTGTTGCCATATCTTTCAACGTGCAAGTACACGACAAGTATTCCAAGAAGCCTTTCCATCTCGATGATCAGGCCCAACTCAACTTACCACTGCTTGCTCAAATGCTCTCTCCAACTTTGCCAAATCCTCCATGCACAAATAAGAGAGTCATCTCTACTCAAGCATCTGCTCCTGCTAACTCAAAATGCACAGATGTGCCCTGCTGCAACTGGAGCTTTGGTACATGCAAGGCTGAGATCTGTCCAAATCGCTGCAAGCATGGGATCTGCTGTATTTGTGACGAAGGGCATCAAGCAAAGGACAATGAGCAGTAGTGTTTTAAGGTTCAGTTCAGTCCGGTTTTTGACCCCTAGGAGGGTTAACCCATCTAGACCATTGATAGGTCCACTATGGCAGCAGAGCTCTGAAATCAAGATATCACACTCGGACACCTCCTTCCCAAAGTTCTACGATTTCGCGAATGCTTATGAACGCCTACGAATGCACGAAACAATGAAATGACACTTTGAAACATTTCGAAAGACTTCAAACCATTTTGAATGACTTCAGCCACTGTATTCCTATTGTACTGAACCTCGAACACATGCTTCCACCATTACACACACTAATGCATCACGTTCCTGCCACCACAAACACAAAGAAACACAATGGCTAGCAACTTAGCATGCATCGAGGCACTTTTCGACATATTCATGACTTATTGGAACCACAAGACAAGGAGATTTGATATATCATGTATATGGCATGTTTCTTTCTTATCACTTTCTCATCTTGTTCACTGCCTCACGTTTACCACATGTTTTGCCTCAAGGCCTTTTACCTTATTAGTACTATCTCTCTAAAACATATATAGTTTGGTGTATTTACTGTCGATAGAGCAGAAAATTGTCTTCTCACATCGCCTATCATCTGACTTAAGGGTTTAACTCTTGAGTTTTAGCTCAGTCTTCACCCAAACTCACTGAAAGTATTCTGCGAACTACGTCGTTTCGCCACATCGACTCTCGAAACTCTTGTCACATCGCCTATCTGTTGTGTCATCATCTCTTACCTCGCTTTCAACTATTGTCACCATCTCCTGAACTCGTGAAACCATTTCAGAGGTTCTTGAACTTCTCCACATTGCTGCTAAAATCTCTCATATCGTTTCAGAACGCTTCGTAGTGTTTCACGTTACTTTGGACGGCTTTGCAGAATTTCACACAGTCTAATATGGCGTCACAACATCGTACAGTACATTTACCAGCCTTTGGATAATGCAGTGATATTCAGTACCACCTCGCAACCTTTCTCTGACTTGTGTTATATCTCCTAAGACCTGTTTAGTTGGTTTTGGTTGAGTTTCCGGGTTGAGCATTATCATTCTGGAGCCCACTGCGAGGGGTTTCTAAATCATTTCATCACCTAATCCATCTCGAATCTCCCAGCTTAGGCCAACCCAAGCCAGAAACCTCCGAATTGACACTCGCCATGCCTTCGAATCAGGAGATATCCTAATTCCAGTATCCGAAGCAGAATTGACACATTGTCGACTATTTCCCTCACCCATTCCATCGTCTTCATCTTCATCTTCTACTTCTTCATCCTCAGCTTCTAGCGCTTCATTCATCTTTCCAAATACATCGACACCGCTACCATCTATCACCCAAGTCCTAACCCCTACCCCAAGAGCTATTGCACTCATGACTACACAAGCTACTATGCCAGCTCATGGTCACTCCACGGCTCTGAAGTTTGATCCTACCCAGCCTCGAGAACTTTGGAGATACTTTAGCGAACTTGAAATGCTGTTTCCAACATGTGGAATTATCGATTCCGAAGATATGAAGAAGCATGCCTGTCGATACATCGACATTGATACCTCCAAACTTTGGGAGTCAATCCCAGAATATGACGCAGGGGTTTTGTTCAATGAATTTTGTATAGCTATCCACAAGTTGTACCCTGGATCCGAAGACGACCACAAGTGGTCAATCGCCAATATGGATAAACTGATTGGCGAACAACTTTGCATTGGTATCTACAATGCGAACAAATTAGGATCATATTACAGGTCCTTCTACAATATCACTAAGTTCCTCACCACGAAAAATCGACTTTTGGCAGCCAAACAAAGCAGAGCCTTCACTCGCGGCTTTCAACCAGGATTATGGATGTGAATCGTGTGCCGTCTAGAACTCAAATTCCCTGACCACTACCCAGACGACCCCTATCCTCTCGATGACATTCATGCTGCTGCAAAATTTGTTTTAGCAGGTACTACATCATCACAAACTCCCTTGGCCTCAACTTTGCAAGTCCCATCCTCATCCTTGGCTTCGACCTCTATCCCTACTACCTCTACATCATCGCCACAAATCAAAACAGAGGATTTATCAATGATTCTCAAGAAATTTGCGACCACCCTCGTCACAGCCTTAACAGGAGCTTGACCCAACAATAACAACAACAATTCCCCCCATGTTAATCAAGGGTTTCGCCAGGACCAACTCGAAAATTTAGTTTATATTTTCTGCGGTCTTTTGGGACACTTCATTAGTGATTGTTTGGTCTGCCAAACATATATTAACGACAGAAAGTGTAAGAAGAATGCCGAAGGAAAAGTTGTGCTTCTGAATGGACAGTTCACACCACGAAACATCCCTGGGTGTTGCATCAAAGATTGCATCGACGAATGGATTCATCAAAACCCAGACATAAATATCGTCTCTGCCCTCATGTACAGTATTGCCCCTTCCCCCACTCCAGCTCCTGCTCCTAGGGGAATCTACCAGATCACGGACATGAATACTGCAGCTGATATTCGTATTGCTCACTTAGAACAAGAATTATATGCATTGCGAAGTGGCCAAAACTTTGCTTGACACAAACCCGGTCCAATCGCAGCTCCTGTGGTTCAGCCATCGATTTCATCCACGGCTCCATCAACAGAACCAGTAGCCCTTCCCACTCCAACCGCCACACCACCATCTATATCCTCTACTGCGACCAATCCAGCTTCATCCAATATAGCACCATCAACGACTTTGCAGACGACTTTGAATTCACAATCCACACCAAATTTGCAACCACCCATGAGTTCGCAACCCCCAATTCATCCTTATGCCGCAGCTTCGGAGAACACTTACTTAGCTTCGGAGAACACTTACTTAGCTTCGGAGAACACTTACTTACCCCCTCACGAATGAAACTTTGCCTCGACTAGTAAAGGTAAAGAACAAGATGGTCCTTCGTACCACACTGTAGCCCCCATTCAGAACAACACCATCGCTCAGGATATATTTTCGCGTTCGATGAAAATACCGATCGTCACTCTTACTACGGAAGAACTTCTTTCGTTATCACCCGAAGTTTGTATGAAATGGAAGGAACAGCTAACACCACATCGTATTCTGAACCAGGATGGAAACAACGCGGGGAACCTAGTCAACGAAGAGGTACTTATGATCAACGACCCATACGAAACTTATATCAGCTCTCTTCAAATCAGCGACATCCCAAAACCCTTCATCGCTGTGAAGGAATCTCACTCGATCAGATCAGTTATGATGAATGTCAACAGTAAAAACCCTGTCGAAAGTGTAGTTGACCCGGGTTCTTCGATTATCGCTATGTCTGAAGAAGTCTGCCATGAACTAGGTCTTGCATATGATCCTTCTGTCCACATTCCGCTTCAATTGGCTAATGGTGGCATTGACGAAAGACTAGGACTAGCACGAAATGTTCCTTGTGAAGTTGGCACGATCACCATCTATATGCAGATTCATATAATCCGAAACCCTGCCTATGACATCCTGCTTGGTCGACCCTTCGACGTAGTCATGAAAAGCACCGTCAAAAACTGGAGTGATGAATCTCAGACAATTACTATCTACGATCCCAACTCGACAAGATCATCTACTATCCTGACCTTTCCTAGAGCCACGAAACGCCAAAAAGTAGTTTGTGAGGATTTTCGTTACTAGAGGATAATATTTCGGAGACTAAACAGTGCACATTCATCATTTCTTTTGACCATTTAAACTCTTCTATGTTTATCGAATGCACTGCAAACATTCCCGACTTTGAATCCTCGCCTTCTTTGAACACCACTACTACTTCGGATATTATCGCCCATCTCTATTTGACAGCTAGTGAACAGTATGCTATGTTTTTATCAGCCTCGATGGCCCCCTCTATGCCAGATTCATCCAGATATTCCACATCCTATCTATCCTCCAACTCTCTATATCCTGCCTTTGCAGCCACTAAAAAGAAGTACAAGCCTGTCACATTAAAAGTACGACCAGTCATCACCGACCTGCCTGATCGATTTCGCATTACTCGCACCATCACAGGGAATCCTCTCAAAGAAATGCCGAAACTTAATCCTAAACCTCCAACATTTTCACCATCTTCCCAATACAACCTCAAACAAAAAACAATCATCGATAATAATCATCCCAGTGATTTCCTTTGGCCAGAGGAGAGAAAACTCATGCACAATTTTATTCAAAATCACGAAACCGGTTTCGTGTGGACCAAACAAGAACGAGGAAGTTTTCGCCCCGACTTTTTCCCTCCAATTGAATTCCCAGTTATTCCACACACCCCATGGATCGAACAAAACATTCCTATCTTGCCAGGGATTTACGAAGAGGTTTGTGCCATGCTCAAGAAGAAAATAGAAGCAGGTGTTTATGAACCATCGAACTCGTCTTATAGGTCGCATTGGTTTTGTGTCACAAAGAAAGATGGCAAAGCACTTCGCTCAGTCCATGGTCTCGAACAACTCAACAAAGTCACTATACAGCACTCAGGCGTCGTTCCAATCCCTGAACATCTGGCTGAACAGTTCGGAGGACACGCTTGTGGAGGAATGCTAGACCTCTACATTGCCTTCGACAAACGAAAAGTAGCTGAATCATCTCGAGACCTGACTACATTTCAAATGCCTTTTGGAGCACTTCACATCATCACTTTACCCATGGGATGGACCAACTCCGTGCCCATCATGCACAACGACGTTTCATTTATCTTACAACTGAGATTCCCCATGTCACGATCCCCTACATTGATGACGCACCCATTAAAGGTCCAAAATCATGCTACTCACTCCCGGGAGGAGGTTATGAAACTATTTCGCAGAACCCAGGAATTTGTCATTTTGTTTGGGAACACTTTGAAAATCTCAACTGAGTAGTCCAACGTATGAAATATTGTGGAGGGACTTTTTCAGAACCCAAGCTATTTCTTTGCGTCCCCGAAATTACTGTCTTAGGACATCGTTGCAACATCAAAGGTCGTATGGCCGACCCAACTCGAATCGATGCAATCAGCAAATGGGGACCTTGTCAAAGTCTCACTGAAGTAAAAGCCTTCTTAGGAACCATAGGGGTTTGTCGTATTTTCATACAGAATTTTGCTAAACAAGCAGCGGCTCTTATCAACCTCACGCATAAGGACATTCCATTCAAATTCGGTACAACACAAATAACAGCACAAGAAGATCTTAAACTCGCTCTCATCACTTCTCCCACAATTCGTGCGATCAACTACACCTCAAACGCACCCGTCATCCTCTCCGCACATCGCAGTTGGATTTTTCTTGGCTCAGTGTGACCCCGAAAATCTTCATAAACACTATTACAGTTGTTTTGGATCTATCACGCTCAATGCTCGCAAATCTCGCTTTTCGCAACCCAAACTAGAGCTCCACAGACTCTATCGAGCCCTTGGTGCACTTTGACTGTACAATATCGGCATCCGAAATCTCATTGTCAAAGTCAATGCCAGATACATTAAAGGTATGCTAGCGAATCCCAACATCGCACCAAGTGCAAGCATTAATCAATGGATTGTATCCATCCTTACCTTCCATTTTACACTTGTACATGTCGCCGGGACGCATCACGGCCCAGATGGACTTTTGCAACATCCTCTACAGAATGGAGATGACAAACAACCAAATGATGGATCCTTCAAAGATTGGATCGACCAACTGCATGGTTTTATTCATCAAATCAACCCACTCACGACTCACCCATTCCCATCGCATTCGCTCCAATCAACATTCACCCTACCTTCAGATATCAGTAAGGGGGAGGACATCACTTACAAAGATGTCCCTCATTCCGAAAATGGCAAAAGAGATGACAAACGACTTCTTTGCATTCGAAAATGGCTTGAAGATTTACAATGGCCACCAGACCTCTCCGAAGCAGACTACAGCACCTTCGTGCAATATTGTACTGAGTTCTTCATAGATTCTGGAAAACTTTGGCGAAAAGATTCACAAGGAGCCCACAAGATCATCGCTATCCCTGAATGCCGCCTCAACATTGTTTGAGCTGCTCATGATGACATTGGTCACAAGATGGTATTTGCTACAAAAACCCTCATTGCACTCCGATTTTGGTGGCCCAATATGAAAGCCGACATTGCATGGTACATTCGTTCTTGCCACCTATGCCAACTTCGACAAACCCGAAATCTGCTTATTCCCCCCACAGTGGCAACACCAGCACCACTTTTTGGCAAAGTCTACATCGACACGATGCAAATGCCCCCATCGAACGGATTCAAATACATCGTTCAAGGGCGATGTTCACTAACAGCCTATCCAGAATGGCGAAAGCTTTGATGCAAAAATGCCACGACATTAGGAGATTGGATCTTCGAAGACATCATTTGTCAATGGGGGTCTCTTTATGAAATCGTGAGTGATAATGGATCAGCATTTATTGCAGTGATGGAGTATCTTGCGAAATGATACCATATCAATCACATTCGAATCAGTGGTTACAATTCTTGAGCAAATGGGATCGTAGAAAGAGCACACTTTGACGTTCGACAATCGTTATTTAAAGCAGTTGACAGAGACCAGAGCAAGTGGTCAGATGGAGCACACTCTGTCTTTTGGGCAGAATGCGTAACAGTTCGCAAACGCATGGGTTGTTTGCCCTACTTTGCAGTAACAGGATCCCATCCCCTCATTCCACTCAACATCTCCGAAGCTACATATTTGCAGCCCCCTCCGAATTCAATACTTTTGACAACTGACCTTATGGCATGAAGAGCTATCGCCTTACAAAAATGATTGATCGACCTTGAAAACCTTTATTCAAAGGTTTTGTCGGCCCGTCTCAATGCCGTGAAACGATTTGAACAAGTCCACCAGAGGACTGTCAAAGACTACAACTTCACAACAGGTAATTTAGTCCCCTCATCGTCATCAATCGAAACTATGGAGGAGCCTACATCCTTTGCAAACTCGATGGTTCAGTACTACATCGCCCGGTTGCTGCCTTTTGTCTACTCCCCTACTTAGCACGAAAATCCATTCCACTCCCTCTGAACTTCCTCGACATCGACTCAGCACGTCTCGAAGCACTTTGACAAACTTCGGACGTCAACAAAGATATTCCTGATGACATTCCACACCTCATAGACGATTAACTATTCTCTTTCTATGTTTTGCAATTACTTACCTATGATTTTGATTTTTCTTAGTGTATCATACAAGTCACAATATCGCATTATAGCATGGTCGCGCAAGCTCCAAAAGGGTTTTTTTGGCCATGATGATTCACTGAGCCTTTCCCTTACTTTGTAACGTCATTTCCTTTCATTTCCTCTTACAAATGCACTCAGAACACAAGTTTCAGCAATGAAGTTCATCTCGAAAAATGTTTGGATATTTCTTTTACTCTACTTATTTCTCATATCTTCTGTTTCCGGTTCGAGAAAGCATAAATTTATTATATGAAAATAGCAAAAACTAAAATAACAAAATTTCACTCTTCTTTGTCCAATTACCCAGTGCCACTATCTCCTGATCCAGCATACAACGCTGCATCTTTTTCTTCACCACCTCCTCCGAAATTATTTGTCGGTGCTGCTCTACACCCAAAACACCCTCGTCACCATCCTGGATTTCCTGCCCCTTCCCTTTCCTGTCTGACTTCATTCAACCATGCAACCTCGAAGGCCCTGCCTCTGGTGCTAACGAAGGCCCGACGACTCGAGTGTGAGGTACTATACATTATGAAATATTAGCGAAGGCTTCGAAAAACATGGATCAGTGGCTTACCTGGTTTCGGACGCTCTGAAGCCTTTCCCCCACAACTCCCTACAGCCTTCTTTCCCTTCACTTTATGAACCCCCCACCTCGAAACACCCTCCCAATAGCACCCTTGTGCCTCTTGCATGCATTTGCGACACTTCGCCACTCCTTCATCTATGACACACATGGGCCAACTCTTGAAGCCAGAGCAACGATCGCACTGCGGCCATTTTGTTAGTTTCAAAATCCTTGTAAAACACTTCGTATGACTTACTGGTCCTTCGAACTCTGTTAAGAACTGATCCTAGAGGCCACTTCGGAATCTGACTGGACACTGCGGGTGATGATAGCGGGAGATTGTCAGGTCGATGCGGATTCTGCGGGAGGGGAAATGGAAAGGACTTGGCTTCAGCTTGTAAGAAGCTGTGCCCTTCACCTCGTCTGGTGTCCTAATTTCAAGTCGAGGGTTTAGAGGTAGGAGCGGGAAAGTGCGGGTAAATGCAGGGAGGAGTACAGAGGGACTTAGGTTAAGTTCAGATGAGACTAGAACTTCAGAGGGAGACTAGAGGTTGAGTCGAATGGAGTTCAGACTCTTAGAGGACAGGGGTTGGAGTAGAAGGAGGTTTTAGATTGGCAGGGTAAAGTCGAGTCTATGTCGATATATGAACTGAGGAATACAAGGCGAAACTAACTAAGCTTAAATACTGTAGTCCGGAATAATGCGGAACAGGAACAAAGACTGCGGCAGTGTCTCAACTGCATAGATAAATTATCTAGCGGGAGCCGCACAGGAATCCATAGTCGAATTTGCAATAGAGATGGCAGCCTTGGGAAGGCAGCCGTGGATGCTGTACAAGGCGGCCTGGTGCACAGCAGTGTGGGCAGTGCAAGGCGGCTGGGAACAAAATCGGGAGGCGTAGGCAAAAGTCATGTTCGACGTGTGGGAAAAGGTCGGATGGATGCGGGTTCCGATCAGGCGAGGAACGGTTCTTGACAAACTCGAGAAGCCCCCCCTCCTCAAATCTCACTCGTTTAGTGGCAATTCCTTGTTCGCCATCATCGTCATCTTCATCGAGGTCCTCCTCCATCACCTGCTGCTTTTGGTTGCCCAGGATAATGACTGGGTCTTTGTCCACCTCCTGATCTTCCTCTCCAACTTCCGCTACCCGAATCGCCTCACTTTTTGCCTGCAAAGCTGAATTCCGCCTCTTCAGATTGTCCTTCAAAATAGTCCTCACCCGAACCTCAGCGAGGAGAATACCTTGAGTAGATTCGAGAGCTTTCCATCATTTGTCGAGCTTGGCCGCTTTCATGGCTGCTGCCTTGTGCTGAAACACTTCTGCCTCCTCCCGAAGCTTTGCCTCTGCCTCTGCAGCTTCTTCCAGCGCCTTTGCCTCTGCTGCTTCTGCTTCAGACTTTGCCTGAGCAGCCCTGGCCTCTTGCTCTTCTTGTTTGACTTCATCTGCTAGGTCCTGGAATAGGACCTCGGTGCCCCAAGAAAGCCACTCCTGACGTGCCAGAGGAGCATACAAATCAAATACCTTGTCCATGACCTTTTGAACAGCCTGCGAACGGGATTCCTCGACATCATCCACAAGATTGTCGTATTCATACTATGAAAAGTCGTTAGCATCTAAAACCATATCAGAAAATGCGTCGACACTCACCATTTTCTCACAAAAATCGTGCCCCCAAACTTCGAAATCGATATCTTCCACCTTACCAACTTCGGGCATGGACTTCGTGTGTTCGAGGATCTCGTGTTCAAATTCAAGGAGAAGCGACATGATCAGAGGATGTAAGAGACAAGTTCGACTCGAAGATGGAAGAAAAAGAGCGAGGTTTTTCAGTTACCTTTATAGGTTGTTCAACACAATCATGGATTTGGCATGTGACTCCAATCAGCTGACTGGGACAGTCAGGATTTCAGTAAGGGGGAGGATGATAGGTCCACTATGGCAGCAGAGCTCTGAAATCAAGATATCACACTCAGACACCTCCTTCCCAAAGTTCTATGATTTCGCGAATGCTTATGAATGCCTATGAATGCACAAAACAACAAAATGACACTTCAAAATGTTTCGAAAGACTTCAAACCATTTTGAACGACTTCGGCCACCATATTCCTATCATACCGAACCTCGAACACACGCTCCCACCATTACACACACTAACGCATCGTGTTCCCGCCACCACAAACACAAAGAAACACAATGGCTAGCAACTTAGCGCGCATCGAGGCACTTTTCGACATATTCATGATTTATTGGAACCACAAGACAAGGAGATTTGATATATCATGTATATGGCATGTTTCTTTCTTATGACTTTCTCATTTACTTTGTGATTTTGACACCTTGTTCACTGCCTCACATTTACCACATGTTTTGCCTCATGGCCTTTTACCTTATTAGTACTATCTCTCTAAAACATATATAGTTTGGTGTATTTACTGTCAATAGAGCAGAAAATTGTCTTCTCACATCGCCTATCGTCTGACTTAAGGATTTAACTCCTGAGTTTTAGCTCAGTCTTCACCCGAACTCACTGAAAGTATTCTGCGAACTACGTCGTTTCACCACATCGACTCTCGAAACTCTTGTCACATCGCCTATCTGTCGTGTCATCATCTCTTACCTCACTTTCAACTATTGTCACCATCTCCCGGATTCGTGAAACCATTTCGGAGGTTCTCAAACTTCTCCACATCACTGCTAAAATCTCTCATATCGTTTTGGAACACTTTGTAGTGTTTCGCATTACTTCAGACAGCTTCGCAGAATTTTGCACAGTCTAATATGGCTTTGCAACATTGTACAGTACATTTACCGGCCTTTGGATAATGCGGTGATATTCAGTACCACCTTGCAACCTTTCTCTGACTCGTGTTATATCTCCTAAGACCTGTTTAGTTGGTTTTGGTTGAGTTTCCAGTTTGAGCATTATCACCGTTACCCTAAGTCATATGGACCATAACTGAACCGATGAAGACTGGTCCTCATCAGTTTGGTTACCTGGTTTAGACCGGTTTCAACCAGTTTTATGAGCTAAATAAATTCTATTATATAGTAAATAAAACTATTTAACAATCACACCCTGCGAGCAGGTGCTCGCAGCAGTGGGGTACTGCTAAGAGAATAAAAAAAGAAAAAGAGTTAGAAAAAAAAAAACAGCCCACCATCTCGTGTTTGTAGTGAGGGTGGGTCATTGTGTCATCCCTGCATTCATCATCCCTGCTGTTAGTTGTCCCTGCATTTGTCGTCCCCACCATTTGTCATCCCTGCCATCCATTGGCCCCGTGTTCATCATCCCCGCTATTCATTGTCCCTGCCATCCGTCGTCCCCATGTTCATTGTCCCCATCATTCATTGTCCCTGTGTCATCCATCCCAGTTGTCCCCGCTGTTTGTTGTCCCCATTGTCCCTGCCATTTGCTGTCCCCATGGTTCATTGTCCCCGCCCTTTGTTGTCCCAGCATTTGTTGTCCTCAGTGTTTGTTGTCCCAGCTGTTTGTTGTCCCCCATTTGTGGCTGCCATTGTCGTCAGCACCTCCAATTCCCCCTACGAGCAGTGGCTCGTAGGTGGGTTGGTGGTGCTATGTGACATGGCAGCGGTGGCGGTGGCAGAGGTTGCTGTTGGGGGTGTTGTGCTGTTGTTGCTGGCCATTGCCATTGCCGTGTAAGAACTGAACCCATTGCCGCCCTGCAAGCAGAGGCTTGCAGTGGCAGTGCAGGGTGTGTGTCATTCAGTGGGTGGGCGATGTTGTAGTCAAGACATGAGAACCTAAAAGCAAAACATTTAGTTAGTAAAAGAAACAATATTAATATGAAAGACTTACACATGGGCCTTGCATTGGTTTGTTTTGGTGGTGGTGTGCATGTCGTTGGTTGTGAGTGTGAATGGAGGTGGTGGTTTGGTAAACAAATGCCGTGATGCAAAGAAACACATCAACACATGATGCAAACAACATGTATTATGTGTTCATTTACTGTGAACAAATATGTACAACTACTGCAAGGTATATAAGCCCCACCAATTTGTGTGGCTTCCTCCCTCATCATTGGTTTATTATATATAATATGTACATTATAGGGTATATAATCTAAGGGTAAAAAGACCAGTTACAACCAGTTTTACAATGGTTTTCAAATGTTTTCAAAACAGATTAACCAATAACCAAACCACAGTCTTGGTCACTCACTTCTTCAGAAAAATGGACCAGACCAAAGCATGGACCACGGTTCAGTCTGGTTCAGTCTTCCTATGGACTGAACCTTGATACACTAATGAGCAGTGCTTTGCTCTCCTCCAATCTCGCAATGGATCATGAGCTTTTGGGTTTACAAGAGGACATAACATGGTTTGCTGAGAAGGGACCACACTTTCTGAGTAATCCACTACTAAAACGTAAGGCAGCAGTTATGCTTGACTCCCCTCAGTTTTGCCAGGGGGTTGTATGGTTGGATAATTCAATAGATCACATTTCACCATCAGCACTTACACTGAGACTGCCCCTCCTCTGCCATCTCCACCACAACACATTTTGGATGATCCTGTGATCCAGGAGTCTATCCACTCTTTAGGCGATACAATCAAAGTTGAAACACCTTTTGATGTTGACAAGTTCAAGCTTCTATTAATGGATCATCCAAACAAACCTTTTGTATGGTCCATAATGAAAGGACTGCACAAAGGCTTTTGGCCTTTTGATGAAGATTGAACTAGAAGAGCTCATTCCAAATTACAAATCTAACGCTGAAGATGCAGAGGCAATTTGGGCTTTCCAAGATTGTGAGATTGCAGCTGGGTGATGGTCGGACTCACTGGAAAGTATAGAGCTTCTCCCAGGAATGAAAATCTCACCAATGTTCATGGTTTGGCAGAACAAAAAACCCCGTGTGGTGACAGATCACTCTCGCTCCAGAATAAACGATGGCATTCCACAATCAGAAGCTAAGGTCAAGTATGATGACATGCATTCATTCAGTCAAAATCTTCATGATGCCCGTTCTGCTAATCCAGGAAGACATTTGGTGACCTTCAAGTCAGACATTGCCTCCCCTTTCCTCAACTTGCCTGCCCACCTCATTTTCCAACTTCAGCAAGTCGTAAGAATTGAAGGAAAACTATTCCTCGTTTGTTGCCTTGTTTTTGGCAACCATGCTTCTCCTCGATGCTGGTGTGCTGTTTCAGGATTGCTGTGCTGGCTTGGAGTTTGCAAACTTGGGATTCCTGGCTTGCACATTTACATGGATGACTTCTTCAGCTGGGACTATGCTGACAACCTGATCTGGTACCGGGGAAAGTTGCGTCCACAATGACAGGTTCAATTCTTACTTCTCTGGGAAACGATCTCCTGTCCTTTTGAAGATTGCAAGCAGGATCATGGTGAAGCATTGAAGATAATCGGCTTCTGGGTGGACATCAACGCAGGCAGTATATCATTACCTCCATCTGCTGTATCTGATGTTATTACAAAAATTGATCTCTTTCTGGCTACTCCAGGCCATTCACCATCCCTTTGAACATGGCAACGCTTAGGTGGACATTTGAACTGGATTTTGAATGTGCTTCCCTGGGGTCGGTTGGCCAGCCTTGTCAGAACTCTATTGCAAGACTAGTGGCAAATCCTGGTCGCACCATGGAATCCCCATCAATGCGGCTGTCATCGTGGACTTGACGTGGTTGAAGAATGTCATTCCTGCTGCCATTGGAATCCGCTTTATAGATATGGGTATGTGGCCGGATCATGATGCTGACATGGTGATGTGGACAGATGCAAGCCTTCGCAATGCCCTGGCATTTGTCTACCCCCCAAGGGTTTCCTCTACCCCATCAGACCTCCACCCATAGGAGTAAAAGTGGATATCTTCTTCCTGAAGTTGCTTGTGATTGCATCCACTGTTCATCACACTGGTTCGTTATCATGACCTCCTCATCAAATCCTCATCTGGATGGACAGTCTGGATTCTGTAGCTGTTTTGAACTCACTTCACATGGCCGAGTCGCTGCACAATGGTCCTCTGCTGGCTATTGCAGACATCATCCTTTGCACTGGAATGGATTTATGCATCGGGTTTATTGAAGGAAAGAAGAATGTGCATGCCAATATGTTATCTCATCTTTTGTTAGACAAATATCAAAGCAAATTCTCTGCTGACTGCATCGAGAGCTTTACTCCCCCATGGGAGCTTCTGCCGGCGCGATGGAGAGAGTACTTTTGAGCGCACTGGGGGGGAAGAAGACCACTACACATGTGCCTCACCCCCCCATGGAGCTGGGAGACCTTGATGCCCATGCTCTTTATTTGCAGGTGAACTCTATTGAACACTCAACATTGAAAAATTATACTACCGGAGCTTGAGACTACATTAATTTTTGCATACTCCACTCTCTCCTGTTGGATCCAACACCCACCACATTATCTCACTATATTGCCTATTCATCTCAGTTCATTGCCTCCACACCAAAATATCTCACAGGCGTGCAACATTTTCTCAAGGATCTATATCCCGATTTTGACACTAACTGTGCTCACCCTCTCATAAGTTCTACTATTCAGGGTTCAAAGAAAGTGTGTGCAGATGCTGTCGAAAGGAAACTCCCACTTTGATTACCTCACTTGCAGGCATTCCTCAGTATCACCCACTGCACTGGAAGCTATGATGACTTCTTGTTTATTGTTCTAATGTCTTGCACATTCTATGGCTGCCATCACATGGGTGAACTGGTCCAGAAGAACGATTGCAGTTTGTTCAACTGGAGGAAGGTCATTAAACGAGCATTGGTGACCTTTGAAAGAGGGTGTGCTCACTATCGCCTGCCATATCACAAGGGGGATCCTTTCTATCAGGGTTCAGATGTGATTCTGACAATCCAAGACATCGCTGACCCAGTACTGTTGCTCCAGGAGTACTTGGAATTATGGGATCACCTCCACAGCGCCAAGGCAGCACTGTTCCTTTGCAAGATTGGTATTTATTCATTATATTCTTACTTACTTTGTAGTAGTATCTTCTCTATTTCTATTCTAGCTCATTCCAGCCACTGCGCTCCACAGGTTATGGGCCCTGCAGCAGACGACATTGCTGATATGTCTTCTACATCTACCTCTATCCAAATCGCATCCCTTCCAATACTTCTAAGTGATGGCTCGAATTGGCCAATGTATCAAGAACGAGTCTTGAACACGCTCACTTCAAAAGGGCTCAAGAGACATGTCCTAGGCACAGCATGTAAACCGGAAACTCCTGTCGAACATAACGGATCATTCTATTACCGGAATAGTATAAATCCATTGTCCGATGAGGAGCTAGAGAAAAACAAGGATGAGCAGGACTCTTACAATCAGAAACAAGCAGCTGTTCAGGAGATTATTTATCAGACCATTGATACGTCCTCTTTTCTCCAAGTTAAGAACAAGAAAACTGCCGCTGATGTATGGAGGAAGCTGATCTCGATCCATGCCAAGAAGGGTGGAATGTATGAGACAGACCTGCTTACAAAACTTCAGAATATGCGACTTGCGGAAGGTGATAGCATGCGTGCTCACCTTACCGCGATGACGGAAATAAAGGAATGTCTTGCTGAAATTGGTTCCCCCTTATCCGACACATCATTCGTTTCCTACATCTGCACATCACTATCCCTTTCCCAAACCTTCCAACCTCTCCTTATAACACTCAGCGCAGCCTCTCATAAAGCTGGTAAACCGCTCACTAGTGATGAGCTTATCTGGCAGCTGAATGAGGAGGCAAACTCTGCTGCCATCGAGGATAGCATAACAAGTCTGATGCCGCTATGCTAGCCCACACATTGAAGGCCAAGAGAGAAAAAGGGAAGGAAAAGTTGAAGAGGGATGATATTCTCTGCACCAACCTGAATTGCAAGAGAAAGGGGCACACAAAGGATCAGTGCTGGTCATAAGGAGGAGGAAAGGAGGGGCAAGCACCGGAATGGTGGCTAAAGAAGTATAAGGGAAAATCAGCAAGTGCTAATGCTGTGGAGACATCCGCTGATGGTGAAGAAGATTACACTATGCTCACCTTCGAACTTCTCGATGAACCTGTCACCCTCACTGTTACCTCTGATTTCCAATCGGAAGCCTATGCAACATCTGTATCCAATGGCATTATCATTGATAGTGGTGCCAGCTGTCACTTCTCACCCGATCGTGCTAGATTTCTGAATTTCAAAGAAATCAGTCCAGAGCCAATTAGAGCTGCCGATGGATGTACATTCAGCGCACTGGGAAAAGGTGACTTGAAAGTCAGCCTACCAATGGGAGCAAATCATAAGCCTACACCAGTTACATTAAAAAATGTGTATTACTTACCAAGCATGGCCTTTACTCTGATGTTGGTCTCTTGTATTGATCAATCAGGATTCTCTCTCAATATCGAGGGGGGAATTTGCGAAATCTGTAGTCCAAAGTTGTGACAAGTTATTGGACATATCCCTGAAAGCCATGGCCTGTATTGCATTAGTAATGAACCCATCAAAAATTCAGCACCTACCACCAATGCCGCATCAAAGCTTATGTTGATCAGTGAGCTTCATCGACATATGGGCCACGTTAATTATGATGACTTGCGGAAAATGGTTGAGAAGGGTATGGTCACTGGAATCGATCTTGATTTAGATTCAAAACCAGAATTTTGCAAAGCCTGCATAAAGGCTAAAGCCACACACAAGCCAATTCTGAAGCAGAGTGTTATGAAGACAAAGGCACATGGTTATAAGGTTGTCACAGATGTCTGGGGACCTGCTAGGGTTACATCATTGGGAGGGCACAAGTACTGCTTGACTTTCCAGGATCTCCACACCCACAAAGAGAAGGAGTACTTCATGAAGAAGAAATCAGAATCCTTCGCTGACTACAAGAAGTATGAAGCTTGGGTGAGGGTCCAGTGAGAAGCAAACATCAGGGTGTTGGGTTGCAATCGAGGGGGAGAGTTCACAAGCAAAGAGTTCACTGAGCATCTTGAAAACTCAGGAACAATACGTCATCTCACAGTTCATGACTCCCCTCAATCAAACGGTGCAATCGAATGCGCAAATTGTACACACATTGAATGTGCTCATGCTATGATGTTAGCAGCCAGTCTTCCACTAAGCCTTTGGGCTGAGGCACATTGCCACAACATCTGGATTCACAACCACATACCAACATGTGCACTACCTGAACTGAAAACTCCACACAAGATGGCAACTGGTGAAAAGCCAAATCTAGTAGGTATACATCAGTGGGGTTGCAAGGCATGGGTGAAGAAGCTTGATGCCGGAAAACTTGATGCTCGAGCAGAGGAAGGTCGTTTTGTTGGAATAGACTCCAAATCAAAGGCCTATAGAATCTATTGGCCAGGCAAAAACTGAGTCAGCATTGAGAGGGACGTTTATTTCAATGAGGATGAGGCATTAAAGCCTGTCGAAGTCCTCATTGAGGGGGGGAATGACTTACTTGACAATGAGGACGTTCCCCATCCTGCCAGTACCTCTCCACAAGCCTCCCAACATGAAAACGATCCACACACACTCAGTAAAGGCACCGAACCCAAAAACACAACCAAAAACCCATCTGTTATCAATACTGGGGTCACAAAGACAAACCAGAGCTCTGAGGTCACAGAGACCAATCAGAGTATTTCAATTCCCCCACTGCATAAACAAATGAGGCAAAATTCCTTGAAAGGTTTAACACCAGTTGACAAAACCCAATACAGCCGAGGAATGTGTAGAAAAGTTGCCATGTCAGCAAATGTCTTGGATGGCATTGCTGGTGCTTTTGTTCTTGATGATGAAGGAAGTCTTGAACCAGGGGGAGTAGAGATGGATATAAGCGAAGCAGAATGGTTCCATCAGGTGATGGACTATGCCATGGTAGCAAGTGAGGACAAGCCATTGTTGGAGGATGTGTTAGGTGGCAATGAGTGTTTACCCTGGTCCAATGCAATTGAGGCAGAACTTTCCCAAATTGAGAAACTTGGCACATGGAAACTTGTCAAACTGCCTCCAAGCGCCAATATTACTCCAAGTTGCTATGTGTTTTGTCAAAAACATGATGAAAGTGGCTATATTGTCCACTACAAAGCTCGCCTTGTTGCTAAGGGCTTTAAACAGAAATTTGGAGTCGATTACACTGAGACTTTTGCTCCAACTGTTTGCCCCTCAACTCTCCACATCCTTTTGTCTCTCGCAGTTCAAAATAATTCTGTTGTCCATCAATGTGATGCCAAGAATGCATACCTCAATGCACCATTACAAGACAACATCAATCTTCACATGGAAATTCCACCCCTATTCCATCAGTACCACGAACTACCTGCTGAACTCGCAAACAAGTGTGTTGTTTGCAAGTTGTTGAAGCCAATGTATGGAACTAAGCAGGGTGCCCATGACTGGTATGCAGAATTAAAAAGAATCTTCTTAAAACTTGGTTACTCAGTTTCACAGGCAGATGAGGCTCTCTTCTACAAGTTTGAACATGAGAAATAAATGCTCGTTGCTGCTGCCACCAATGATTTCACAATCATTGCCAATTCCACCAATTCCACCTAGCTGATCAAAAGTCAACTCAGCAAACACTTCAAAATCATTGACCTCGGCATCATCAACTGGTTACTCGGGGTCAACATCACTTGTGATTTTGCTGTCAAGACTATTTCGCTTGGACAGCAAGCCTACATCGATCAAATCATCAAATGGTTCAGTCTTGAAAATGCTTGCACAGCCATCACTCCAATGGAATCCACAGTCGACTTCCACCCGGATTCACCAGGCGTATCATCCATTGTTCTCACACCAGCCAAGAAAATCAAGTATCACAAAATGATTGGTTGTCTCATGTATGCAGCTGTGATGACACGTCCCAACATCATGTTTGCAGTTTCAACACTTTCTCAGTATCTCGAGACTCCCAGAACCACACATCTTCAAGCTGTCACCCAAATCTTTCATTATCTAAAAGGCATGAAAGACCTCAAGCTTGTTCTTGGTGGATCAAACTCAATCATTGTTGGCTATTCTGATGCTGACTGGGGTTCTCAATTACACTGTCATTCCATTTCTGGATTTGCTATCTTTTTAGGTCTTGAAGCTGTATCTTGGAGTTCAAAGAAACAGCCCATCATTACCCTTTTGAGCACCGAATTGGAATATGTCGCTCTCACACACATTTTGAAGGACATTTTATGGACTCAAAAATTACTTACCAAACTTTCTTCAACATTCCTTTTCTCAATGCCCACCACTCTTTTCTGCGACAATCAAGGTGCCATCACTCTTTCAAAGGACTCGATGCATCATGCTCGCACCAAGCATATTGACATTCATTTTCATTTCATTCATCAAACTATTTCTACAGGTCGCATCGAACTACAGTACTGCTCTACCAAAGATATGATTGCTGACATCTTTACAAAACCTCTCGCTCACGTCAAATTCAAGAAGTTCAGGAACCTCCTTGGTGTTCTCTGATCCCATGTCTGCCTTGAGGGGGAGTGTTGTGGTATCGAGACATCCTACATACCTGATAGTATTATGTAAGATATTTCCATATATTCTTCCATAGTTTGAGTTCGTCCACCTCAGTGTTTTACTATCACTAAGGTGTAAGTCCCATATTATTTATTCATTATATTCTTACTTACTTTGTAGTAGTATCTTCTCTATTTATATTCTAGCTTGTTCCAGCCACTGTGCTCCACACGCAGTCCTTGACCATTGTTTTGGTGGACACTCCCCACACACAGGTTATGCCACCTTTTTGGCCTCTCTCAGCATCTCAGAATCTATCATCCAAGCTGTTGGTCAGTGGTCTTCAGAAGCTTGGAAGATCTACATCCGGGAGAATCCCGGGGTTAGGGTCGAACAGCAATTGGCAGCTCTGCGACTGCGTAACTAGTCATACAGCTCTATGCTCCCTGCTTTGCATCTTTTTCACACCTCCACCACCCCCACACACATCATTATCAGCATTTCTTAGCGCATCTGCTCCCTCGCATATATTATTTTGGGGTCCATCTAGGTGGATCTCGGTTTTCCACTATTACTTCACTTTGAGCAAGCAGAAGAGGTCGTCATAAAGGCAGGTTCCGAGGGTAAGGAGTCCTTTTTGTAGGCCTCTGCACCACCTCACAATCATGTGACTAGCTCCACTATCCATGCAGAGCTTTGCTCAAATCCCCCCTTTTTGCATGGTCCATGCCTTGGTGCTAGGGGCTAGCAGATGCCAGGTATAAGACAGACAAAGTGTGACTAGGGGCTCCTGTGTTGCTTCCTCTTGACTACCATCAGTTGCAAGCAACACAGGTAAGCGCCTTGTGCTCAGATTGCAACCAGCTCCTCATTTTCTCAGTATTGTTATTCAAGGGCTCTGCCTACTATTTGAATAACATTTACTTGCATTGTGAGAGCTTCCGCGATCTTCTTCAGGCTTATCTCAACTAGGATATCACTTTTTAGGATTTATCTGGCTCTCCATTATAGCTTTGCTATTCTATCCATTTGAATCTTACTAGAGAGCAGATTTCTTTATCCTTTTTTTTTGTTTTTTTTTTTTTGTTTTTTTTTGGTGGAGCATTTCCCACGAGGGGATGGCATTGGGGCTCTAACAAAGTTACAGTCCCATTGCCCACTAGGGGTTCTGAGGATTCTTAGACCTCAGAGAAAAATAGAGAGGTGTATGTACCATGAGGAAATGCATTTATGCACAGAGTGTGGGGCTCAGCTGGTTTCGGTGTGAGGGCAGGTTTAACCCACACCCTCTTGTGTTGACCAGCTCCTACCCACTAAAACCCCACTTACCTCTGTCCAATTGCTGGGGAGGTCTTCCTCATTCTCGAGGGTATTTTTCCATGTACTTATTACAGCCTTAGTTCGAAGACTTTTTCTCCCATATCTGGGGCTGGTCATGGAGCAGTCAGTTTCCAGTTGGTTATCCATCATTTTGTACCATCTATTTCTAATCTCATCTGGTGTATAGGGGTTGTTTTCATTCCAAATCACTCTCTCGCAGCATAGTTTCCAGATTAGGTGTGCAGATTCAGATATTAGGATTCTCCATCATTGGTTTTGAATTCAGTTAGGGTGCAACTTATGATATTGCCTATCCAGGGTTGTCGCCATTTGAGGCTTTTCTGGGCCCACATTTGTTTGGCCAGTTTCCAGACTTCTTTTTGTCCAGGGGACTCGCATCGGGTCAGAATATGGTCCATTGTTTCTGGTACACTGCAGTGTGTGCAATCGCATCTGTTTCAAAGTTCTTCACAGAAATTTTCTTTCAGCCAGTATTTGCCAATTCAGTATGCATTGTGTGTGGCCATCCACAGGAAATAGTGTATGTTTCTCGAGAAATCTTTGTGTCGGATGGCTTTCCAGATCTGGTCTTCACTAGGGATTTTTCCAGTTGCATCTTCCACTTCGTTTTGTATTTGGTCGATCATTTGGGTCATAGCCCTTCTCTGATGTAAGTTGGATTGTGTTTTCTTCTGTTGGATGCCTTGGTATGCTAAGGATTGTGTTAATTTACTTAGCTTTGTGTCTGTTAGCCAAAGAGTTGGTTGGATGGTTAGGTTGATTTCATCTGGGTGTTCTTTTTGTGCTCCTAGATTTGCCATTTGGTCTGCCCCCTCATTTCTTTTGTGTCCAGAGTGGCCTTTGACCCATTGGAGCATAGTTTTTCCTTTCTTATTTTGGAGGGGTGTGACAGTTGCTTGGAGGATCTTCACATTAGCCATTCCTATGTACCCATGGTCTTCATGTTGGGTCAAATTCTGGGTGAGTGCAGTGATTGCATATTTGGAGTTGCTCTCAATGTATAGGTTAGGGATTCTGTGGGTTTCCTCTACAACAGCTTTGATTGCAGTGAGGTTGGCTGCCTGATTCATCTGGGGGAATGTTGGGGGTAGTCATAGTGATCTGTTCCTTGGGTCTCCTTCTTGGTAGAAGATTCCAGCACCTGCTCGGGCTGTAGTGGTTCCAGTGTCAAAGGTGGACCTGTCTGTTGCAACCATTATGCTGGGCCTGGGTTCAACCTCAGTGTTTACAGTGACGCCATGCATATCACCTTCGGTGAAGACTCAGACGGAAAATGTCCTTGATTGTGGTGGCAGTTATTAGGGATGGGGGGAATGCAACCCATTCATTTGGTTCGTTTTCAGGCGCATTGGGGTTTATGTGGGGGATGTTTGCAGGATTCCACTTGGGCGGTAGGGTTTCTAAAAGGTTTTTGGCAAGCTTTATACAGTCCAAGGGGTGTCCACAGCTGGTGTTCCAGATGGTTGTGCATGCATTGCATCTGCAGTACCAGGACTCCTGGTGGCCATCAGTGTTTTGGTAGTTGGCGAGTTTCCCGGTGTCACTCACAGTTGAGATATGAAGTTTCTCAAGGAGGCACTTGCTGTTTGGGGAGGCTATTAGTTGTCAGATTTTTTGGTCAGCTTGGGTGTGGTACCAGATTGGTAGCTGCCCTGCACCATCTTGAGTGGTGGCGAGGATTTTGGTTCGTGTTCCATATTTCCTTGCAGTGTGGATCATGTTTTTTATTACTATCGGGTTCTTGTTGTTCAGGTGGTTCCCAGTGTAGGTCTTCCATGTTTGTAGGAAAATATTTTTTTGGGTTTCAGGTCTGATATTTTGCTCCATTTTAGGTGTATTCATTTTTATTATGGCATCAGCATAGTGTGTCCACAGTGCGCGTGAGGGGCCGAAGTTTAGGTAGCTCTTCAACCACATCAGTTGGATGGCTTCGTTTCTGGCTTGAATGTCAAGTAGACCTCTTCCCCCCAGTTCCTTGGGCACCAGGAGCATACTTTCCTTCACTGGACTCATCTTGTTGCCCCATATGAAGGTGCGTATGGTTTTTTGGATTTGTTTTTCTATTGGTTTGGGCATTTGTTGGGTCTGGGTGAGGTATTGTGTGCAACCACCAACAATTATTTGCACAAGCATTTTTTGTCCTTCGATTGTGGGTTTGGAGTGGTCCCAGCCTGCTAGGGCATTGTCTATTCTCTCAATGATTGGAGACCAGGGTGTAGCTTTGAAGGCATTGTTGCCAAGCCAAGCACCCAGGATATGTATGGATTCCCCATCCTTTGCGATATGGATACTTTTGGGGATCTTTTCATGTCCGGCTTTGGCTCTCCTTTCTTGGGTAAAGTTTTCTCTGAAGGTTTTGCTTCCCATAGGTATTACCTGTGTCTTGGTTGTATTGAATGGTGCACTGGCCACGTAGCACCATTGGTCAAGGATTACAGTCAGGTCTGTTAGGGAGTCTGTTTCAGCAAGGAAGATTGTTGTGTCATTGGCAAAGAGCATGGTGATTAGTCTCTCTCCAGTTCCAAGTAGGTTTAGTCCTTTCAAGTTGGATTTCCTTAACATTAGGCTTAAGGGTTCAATTCCTAGGTCAAAAAGGAGGTAGGATAGGGGGTCTCCTTGGCGTACACCCCTAGTTACTTGGAAGGTGGTGCTTAGGCATCCATTTATCATCACTTTTGTTGAGGGATTTGAGTATAGGCTTTGTACAGTGCATATGAAATGGTCAGGTATCTTAAAGGCTTTAAGGGTTTTCCACAGGTAGTCATGCTCTATTTTATCATATGCTTTGGCTTGGTCAAGGGCAATGACCATCCTGTTTTCCTCAGTTGCCTCTGCATAATTCAGGACCATTTCAATTAGTTGGGTCTGTTCTGATATCTGTCTTCCAGGTACAAACCCAGCTTGGCTCTTGTGTAGTAGGGTTGGGGCAGACTTTGCCAGGTGCATTGCTAGGACTTTGGTCATCAGTTTGTAGTCCGTGTTGAGTAAGGTTATAGGTTGGTAGTTCTCAATCTCATCTCGCTCTTTCTTTTTGTATATGGGGCACATCCATCCATCAGCAAAGTTGGAACCAAGGATTGTTCCATGCTGTTCTATGTCGTTGAAGGCTGCAGTCATGAGGTGTATGATGTCAAAGGGTTCTTCTTCGGTTCCATGTTGTTCTCATTCTTGGGCGATTGATTTCCACATCTCATAGGTTGCTCCATTGAGCCCTGCAGCCTTATCGTCATCAGATAGTTTCAGGGTGGTCATCACTTCATCTTCGGTAATCAGGGAGCTCATTGTCTGGGTGTCCACAAAGCTAGGTTCAGTTTCAATGTTTTCTAGGATATTATCAGTTATGTGGTCTCTTGTCTCAGGATTCCGATCTTCACGTCCTTGGTTCTGTAGGCTGTCATGGTATGTTTGGGCTAGTTCAGCCATCCGTCGTGAGTTCCTTTCATGGGTTTCGGGGGTTTGGGTTCCATTGTTTGGGGTTTGCTCGGGTTTCTTAAGGGCAAATATTGGGTCCCTAGGTTTTATTTCCTTGTTAGATCAGATCCAGTACTTTGACATGGTCTCCCCCTCTAGTCGGTTTTTAATTTGCACATTCTTCCTTGCATTTTGGTGCTTCTTTCGTTCTAGTTGGGTTATCTTCTTGGTAAGTTCATGAGTTTGGATTTGGACACCTTCATCCTGGGGGCCATTTTATAGTGCATTAAGTTTGGTTTGGAGGAGTTGCATCTCCTGGGTTGCTTTGTTCATGGCTCGTTCTCTTTTACATGCTTCAGTCAATATCATGTGTTTGAATTCAGTATAAATTGCCTGTGAGTTGTTCTCCATAGTTCTCTGCTTGGGTGTGTATTTACAGAGTTTTTCAGTCATTTGTAGTCCAGCCTTTTGGGCAGTTTTCTTGAAAGCGGTGTCCTTGTATATTTTGGGGGATATGGACCATCTTCCCTTTCCAGTTTCAGGGATGGCACTGTTTGATAAGTTGGTGGAGACCATCCAATGGTCAGCATTTGGGATCCCGGTGGGGTTAATTTCCCACTTTTGAGAGCGTTCTAGCAGGTTATTGGTTATATAGATCCAGTCAATTCGGGATTGGGCCCCAGTGGCGGTTTGGTGGAAAGTGTATGCTTTTGTATTGGGAAAGGTAGAGCACCAGCCATTGCGGAGTCTCAGACAGTGCTTCAGTTCTCTGAGTGTTTCGGGGGAGTGGTTCCTTTCCTTATGCACGGGGAGTTGGTCAATTTCATCTTCGACCATGTTGAAGTCTCCCAGCATAATTTGGGGTCGGGGGAGCCGTTGATTGTTGGTAAGGTAGGTTCTTATATTTTTCCAGAAGTTAGTATTCTCCATGGGGAAATTTGGTGCATAGATTGCCAAAAATGTGAGCTTTACCCCCCTACTCCAGTTGAGGGTTGCGAGCATGGCTTGTCCAGGTATTATCTCATGTTGTGTTATGTGGTCTGTGTTGATGAAGGCTTTATTCAGGACTACTGCAATTCTGGTTTTTTGTGTCGGGTTGGCAGGGTCTGCAGATGCAAGTATCCGTAGGCATCTATTGAAGAGGTTCTCAGTTTCTATTCAACAGTTTTCATCCATGTGTGCTTCCTGTACTGCAAGTATCCCTATATGTTGTTCTCTCATCAGCTGGTTAATGTGCATCCATTTCGAGCCTTGGGCAGTGTGACTGTAGCCTTTAATATTCAGGGATGCAACTTTCAAACCTGCATGAATCTTTTTTCTTTTTTGCCTTCTGGCCATCACTGAAGCGGCATTGGTTTGTGCTGGGTGAGCTGAGTGAACGAATGCCCCACAGGGGAGAACTCTCCAACCAGTCCTCGACTTGTTGTTGGTGTAGGGTAATGTCTTTGTTCATCTGGTTGTAGGCCATCGGAGCTTGGGATGTTGTCCCATTCTTCTAGCGGGTTGCCTTCCTTGGCATCAGGATCAGGGTTTGCGCTGGGCTGTTTGTCTCTATTCTCATTGTTTGGAGGGGGGGGTTGTATAGTCTGGTTTGGTACAGGATTTGTTCCCTGGTGGTGATGAGGTAGTTCATATGTGGGGTCTGGTTCCCTTGAGTGGTGTCATGTTATGCTGTCTGGTGTGGCCTGGCAGTGAGGTCTTGTAGAGCTCCTTTCCTATCTGTGGGGCCCGGCAGGGCCCTGCAAAAAATTGTAGCAGAGAAAGTGGTCATTGCCTTTTTGGGAAAGTCAAAGCTCATCCTCGTTCTTAAGATTGTTTCTTAGCTTCCACAGGCCTGATTTGACTCAAATAGGTTGTGGTGACAGTATGTAGGACCCCTTGCTTGAGTTGTCATATGCAAAATCTGTATTCAGCTTGTTGATCTTATATTCTGTAGTGCAATGTTGACTGCTCAATGACTCAGTGAATGTTATAAATTTCTACACCATGGCTGACACTCTAGCAGTGATTTGCATGTAAACATAGCTTCTGATTTCTCTTCCAAATTACATCAGGATCAACAAAATTTGACATCAGCTTGCAACGAGTCTTGTGTACCTTATAAGAGTGATTGCCAAGCCTCTACAAAGCTGATTTTATGTATCTAGGGTGCATTTTCATGAGACTGGACCATTTTTATTCAACCACTATTCATCTGAATCTGTGCATCATTGGCCAATGCTCAGAAACGCGTCTCCAGTCGCATTTGCTTATTGATTTCCTTTGTAGGACGCGACATGCACCAAACACGTTTTGAGCTCCATACCACCATTTTCACTGAAATAAACATCTAGAGTATTATTTTGAATGCTATTCTTAGCAATCCCAAGCCAGATTCACCTTTATACACCCCCGTCGCCTCGATTCGCATCCTGATATTTTTGCATTTCCTTTTTGGGATAACAAAATGTCGTCGACTTTACATGAACGTCGTTTGGCTTCCACACCACCGTTTTTGCTCAACAAAGTGTAGGATCACCATTTTGAACACTTCTCATCAACTTCTTGGGAGCAGAATGTTTAGTTAAGTCCTCATTCTTGAGATCTTCGCATCAAACATGGCAGATTGGAAGGACTAAGCCATTTAAAAAAATTCCACTCCAAAGACTTTGATTAAAGCATGTATGAGAGTATTTCTTCTCATACAAAGTATACGTGAATCATTGTGCATGCTTAGAAAAGTACCTGTACCACTTTTCACTGCGAGTGTCGGAGTTTAAATTTGGTGAGCATTGTGAGCCCCACTATAGCCCACTATCTGAGTACCTGACACTGTCACATGACACGTACAGGCTTCATCGAATCATTCAGTCAATGTTCAATTTTCTTTGCCCTCCCTTCCCTCCCTCTCTTATTTGTTTCTCTTTTCTTGTTGTATAGTATATTGTAGTCAAACAGTCTGGTAATAGAGTTTAGTACTACATATGTATCGTTAGCGCATCCGCTCCCTCACATATATTATTTCGGGGTCTGTCTAGGCGGATCTCGGTTTTCTGCTATTACTTCACTCTGAGCAAGCAGCAGAGGCCAGACTACTGTGCTGTATACTATGTAAGCATAATCTCTGTGCTCTGGAGAACTCAGTTCTGCCGCACTGAAAGCAATGGCCTGCTCAAACCAGTGAGCTTATTTGAAGCTTGTATAGCTGCAGAAAATGCCTTGCCTAGACAGTGGTGCAGCGCTGAAGCCTGAGAAAGTTAGCCATTAGAAGTGAAGAATCTGAAGATGGCAGGAAGTATCATTGCTCATGTTCGAAACATTCGAGCGCTGCAGAAGAACAATGTCATGATGTATGGCCTGGAGCTGGGGTGTAGCTCTGAGTAAGGTATTGCCAGAGCTTAGCCAATCAGCCTGTACTAATGTGTGGTTCGTGTCTTGTTCTTTCCTCTTTTTTCTTTCACTAACTGTTTTGTCGAACAGACATAGTGAAATTGCCTCTCGACCGGATCTCCGGTATTCTCGTGTTCGAAGCCCCCAAGCGCTGGCATTAGAACAAAACCACGATTGCATCATGCACGGCGTTCCTAAATTGAACCAAAGGAGTCTTTTGTATATTATCATTACCTGTTGTCGAGCAGAATATCGATTATGAGCCCAGAGCGGATGCAGTGCATGAATCATCTGTTCGTTACCCATTAGTAGCGATCAAACATGACGATTCAACACCGATTCATGTGGGCGATTCAGTGGGCGATTCAACAACTCAAAACATCAGTTGAATCGTCAAAAAAATTGAATCATTGAATCGCCTCCGGAGGCGGTTCAACCACTTGAATCGCGATTCACAAATCACGATTCAACAGTTACAACCTAACTATTTCAAATAGTTCAAATTGATAAGACAACTAGACTTTTATACTATTTGATCAACTTCCTGCCCTCAACCCTGATGTCTGGAAAATGCCCAAAAGCTACAGAAAAGAAGCTTCCCAGCCGTGCCCGAAAGCCCTCTGTCAAAGCCAAAGCTGCGAAGGAGGCTGCTTCTGACTCTGAGACCACCAAAACCAAAAAGACATCAAAAACCAAGGGCTGAGGGAAAAAGGTTGCTGAGCTGGCTGAGGACAGCAGTGATGGAGAGGAAGATGAGCCTGATGGGGACTCGGACGAAGTCGAGTGTGTTCAATCTTCAATGTCGCTGTCAAAATCTGATTCGGCATCACCACTGTACCCTGATGAGCTGGAAGAGTCAGAATCCAACCCATTTCCAACCGAAAGAAGTTCTGGGATATCACTGATATCTGAAGGAGACGCAAAGGAGGTTACTGATCCTATCATCCCTCTTCCATGCCAGTCTGGACCCAAAATGTCAGCCCATGAACCATCACTAGATGTCGCTTCGCTGGAGTATGTGTTGGAGGACAGGGAAGACAAGGAGCTCAGTGATTTGGGTGCTTTCGATGTCAACAATTTGGTCAGCTGAAATTGACGCCTGAGCTTGAAGATACGACAGCGCATGCATTGTTCATACTGGCGTCGCAACGTCACATAGTTCCGAAGAAGTTTTTTGGCACGAGCATCACATCGAGGCTTTGGCATGGCAGTTTAGGGGAGAGAGGTTCATATTTTCAAATCAAGCTGAGCGTAGTAGGTACTAAGTGGTGAATGAATCGATTGTTGAATCGCCCATGAATCGTACAAAAAAAGTTTAACGGTCAGAGTACACAAGCGATTCATCGACGATTCACTGTCTTGAATCTGCGTGTGAATCGCCTTTCGGATCGCCTTTTGAATCGTCATGTTTGACCGCTACTATTACTTTGATTTTTCCTTCCATGAGTACCCAGCAACGACATAGATGCTAAGAAATCAAACAAACGAGCCCTGCTTTGTGTGTTGAGAGGGAGGGCAGCAAAATAATTAAAAAAGAAAGAGAGGAATATCCATCTGGGGAGGAGGGATAGGGACACCGTCGTCTCCGTCGTCGTTGCTGTGTCATCCCGCTGTTTCCTCGTCCTCTCGTTGTCATCCCTGTCCCTGTCCTGTACTGGTAGCACCTGCTATCCACCCTACGAGCAGTTGCTCGCAGCGGTGATGGCAGATGCTAATCGTTGCCCCGAGTCGTCGTCGTCGTTGCCGGCGTCGTACTCTGTTTGCATCCGTCGACGACGTTAGCACCTGCTGTCCACCCTCCGAACAGTGGCTCGCAGCGATGGTGACGGGTGCTGAGTCGTCCCTTGGACGTTGCCTGTTTCGAAGGTGTGCAGGGAAGTTAGTGGTGACGGCGAAAGGACAGGGATAGCGGGTTACCTTGTGGGGTACTCTGGCCACCTGGCACCTTCATAGGGTGGTGCTAGACCCAAAAGAATCCCTCATATCTTATTTGTATGGGGAGGACGGGTGGGACGGGCGGCACACGTCGTCATTCTACCTAAAAAAAGTAACCTAAAAAGAATAGGAAGATGATTGAAGATTTTTATTTCCAGCGTGCGAAATTCAAGAATGCGAGAGATCAAATTTGCAAAATGCATTACTTAGTCTTTACTATACAAAAGTGGTATGAATTGACTGATCATACTCAATGAGAATTTCCAATATCAAAATATTATAATCATTCTTTCTTGTTCAGCTCCGACGCGGTTTCACTGGGCCTCATTCTCAATACTGAGATCTGAGAACTCGGAACTGTCAGAACAGAACGCGTCGAGTTCATAAATAGATTCCGCGAAATGACGAAATTGAATGTGAGGATCTCTTACGTCATTCCCGCTTGGTGGTTGCTTTATCGTACACATCAGCTCGCTCGGAGCTTTGCTCCTCGCCACATAGTCGCAATTTGCCACGACATCACCACTCCCCTCTTTTGTGTTTCAAAATCTGTATGATGTTATTTTTTCTTGTCGAGTGTGGATAAAAAACCACTGCAACGAGCGGTGCAAGAACGGCAAAAGGAATGGTGGAGATGATGCTAACGACGAGTGGTTGTTTCGCCCAGACACGAATGATCAGGCCTATCAAGAATAGGATCACGCCACATGCTACGATTGGGAGCCCCGAAAAGAGAGCGTTGGCAATGACTGTGTCGATAAATACCCGTTCAGAATTATGTTGAGGAAGAGTCGTCGGATCGGCAGACCATGTTTTATCGAGAAACTCGACATGTCTGGCATCTAATACTTCGAACCATCGTGCAGTGAGGGTGGCAAGTACTGCTCCAAAGACGTCAAGAATTACCCCAGCAATCCAAAAGGCATTAACAAGTCGAGAAGCAGTGGTTGAGTTGTCCGAGAAAGACACGGACAACATTTGTGCCTGTAAGCCTGCAAAAAATGTCGCCTGTGATTTGTCGAAAAAAAGGAAGACGAGCTAAGGCGAAGCTACACTCACCAGGATTCCGAGGCTTCTGAATCCTTCTATCGTAATCCGATGGCAATCAATCATTTGTACGACTGTGGAGGGATCATTGGCTACACCGTCAAGGCCTTTTCAATACATGTTTGATAATAAAGAGGAAAGAAGTCACCCGGCGCTTGAAATGGAGTAACATCCTGACTTTCTGGCCTCGTTGCAGTACTAGTAGGTGTAGTTGGTTGAGTCGGACCAGGCTGCCCCTGAAACGATTCCATTCGTTGAGTCATCAGATCCTAGAACAACGCGAAATAGCCTATGTGAATTCCCTTGCAATAGCAGACACAATGGGCAAACCTTTTGAGGCAGTTAACTCGAACACCTCCAATAACACCTCCAATACAACCCTTTAGAAAACAGGTCACATGATATTTTATATCATGTGCAGAGATCCACAGATCTTATCTACCGGTTATATTTAGAACAAGGTTACTCAGGCTTATTGTCTTTCAAAAAAGTGCTCGACGAATAATTAATCCAAGTACATCGTGTTTGAATTGGAATCCTTCCAAGTGCGCTGACATATTCGCCTTCTTTTGTTCTTCCCGATATCCCCCCCAACCTTTTTAACGCCCTTGAAAACCTTGTCGAGCACCCCTGCCATCTTCGGATGAACACCCCCTTGTCGCTCCGCTACTGCCATCATATCTGAAAAGCAACGCTTGAGGGTATTCCTCTCCTCTTCTGAATAGAAAATCTGGAACAACTTCGTGAGCACATGGTGGCATTGAGACTCCTTGGAGTTAATCAGGCGCGCAATCCCAAAGAAGACACTCACACGTTCAGCAGCTTCCGCATCCGAACTGGAGTCTTCTTCATCTGAGTCATTACTGTCTTCACCCCCATTTTCTTCATCACCCCCTGCATCGGTCTCTTTCTCCTTGTCTTTCTCAACATCTTGAAGTTCGATGACCTCGTTCTCCAAGTCTGCCATAACATCTGAGTTGGCTACGGTTGGTGTGGGACTCGATGACCTCTGAGGAGTACGTCCTGTGTCGCTCCTGTGTGTTTCTTGTGTTCGATGATGACCTAGGACCTGGATCTCAACTTCCTCATCGGACTCCTCGGCTGTTTCGTCGTAGTGGATGCCCGCAATCTTGTAGTAGGGTGGGAAGCGCTCTCTGCGAAGGTGGAAGAAAAAAGACAGATCGTCGAGTGGTGCATCATTTAACATCTGATTCGCTTCCCTGACAAGGTGTTTACATAGGAGAAATCGACTGATCAGATACGCAGGGCAGGTGCATGTCCATCGATCGATCTCAATGAGATATTTCCCTCGTGGCCGATTTTCTTCTTCATCAAGCTCGGCCAATTGTTCGGTGCATCCTTTTGTCTTTTTAGGTTTTTTCAACCATTCCAATTGCTTTTCCACAAGCCTATGCTTGTCACAGCGACTCATATCCTTCCAGTCCGCTCGAAAGTCTTCCTGCCAAGAGGCCAATGCCTTGGGCCTGCCAATGTGTCGCAAGTCCAATACATAATCAAGTGTTCTCCAAACGCGAGGCAAGACATTGGTAATGATGATGTGCATAATGAGATCCAGTCGCGGTCGGTTGAACTCTTGCAAATTTCTATGTTTCAGATTTCGCCAAAGACTTTCGACAACCATTGTCGTCTTGAGGACATATATGGCTGAATCTGCAGATCTAGCCCACAGTTTCCATTGCTTCGGATTGTACCACCGATTCCATAGGTAAGCCCACACTTGCCCAAGGTCGTTTTGAAAACAAAAATTGTACATCTCCTTTGCAGCATGATAATGGATGTCTCTCGCAGTCAGACGTGAATTGTTTTCATCATTTAATGGTATTTGTGGATGCTGATGTAGGTGAATGCGAAACTTTTCGACAATTATTGAGCGATGCTCCAAAGGGCAGAATGGAGGTAAATTTGACTTTGTAATTTTGGGTGGGGTGGGCCAGACTGCTGTGTGTGTCCCATCCGCAACCAATATCATCAAGGGGGGACGACATGTTGTTGGTGGCTCCTAGATGAGAAATTTATCCTGTAAGCTTCGACAAACAGTCGTCAATGTACCATTGGTTCAGCATTATCCTCAACAGGCTCTTTGCATTCTGCATCCTCCTCCTGGATACCTTCTAGCCAGCCAGATGTGATATCAGGTGCCCATGTCGGATCAACAAAGGTAAATGTTTGATGAGCGATACGTGGATCATATTTCGCTGGTGGCTTATCTTCTGCTAGTCATTGTTCCAGGTACCTTATCGGATGCCAGTAACACAGATGACCTTTGGCATTAGGAAGCGCTGCGCAGACAGCACTCAACTCAGTTGGGTCCTTGTCCAAGTGCACATCTGCGATGTTTGGGCAGTACTGATCAATGTGACCCAACACCTTCTGAAGCATGCGGTCTTTTGCACCCGGTGCAGCAGTGCCGTCAGTTGAGCACATGAATGCAAATGCTAATGGCAGGGCCTGACTGTTTGCTTCATCCACGACACCATATAGTTCGTATCCTAACGCGTTTGTTTTCCCTTTACAATGGTGAGTGTCTTATTAACATTAGTGTTGTGAAGGTTCGCACATGTTGAATCCATGGCTATCTCGATGATCTCCTCACCATAATCTTGCAGTATATTCTTGAAGCTGAAGGCAAGTGATGAGATTCCATCCTCGGTCTGTATTGGTATGATTTCAATATTGAGACCTTCCTCGCGCTCCAGAACCATCAATGCTGATTTTACTTGATTGTCATCCAGTTGCCAGGTTGCCTCATGAAGGTGTGCCCAGTGCGCATAGATCTGTTTCTGTGTTAAATCTGGTTTAGGATATTTCTTCAGAACAGCTTGCCATATCTAGCCAGTAGTTGGTGTCAACATTCTCGAGGAATGGGTGATAAGGCTGACCTTGGCAGCAGTCATGTCTTTTAATCCTTCAATTTCTTTTGCGATGCTGTCAGATATTGATATATCGGTATATGGTGGATGGCATCGATAATGTGTGATATGCATGCATGCCATTGTAAGTTCATTTTCATCGAGTGTTATGAACAGCCAGCCACTGCATTTGTATCGATCCATAGTCATGCGTGCCCATTGCTTTCCAGTTTCTGCAAGCTTTTTCTTTGTCTGTTCACCATGTAATTGAGCACAGTAAAATTTGTAGGTTGTGGTGGTTTCAGCGGTCTGGCTTTTTCTCTTCATCTTGTAGCTAGCACACGGTAAGATATATGTTGAAGAAAATTGGGTGCATACTGACTTGAACCGAAAAGCAGTTGTATGCCAGACTATCTTTGCTAGGTGCATGGCAAGATCATGGCTTAGATCATTGGAGTGCTGTGGTGCGGATGAGGCCTCGTCACTAAGCGTTACAAATGCATGCAATTTGAATGCAGTTTCCCTGTGTCTTGTAAGGAGGGGGATGAACTCTTGCCATGGAATTGTTGGAGGGCCACCTAGAGACTTATCCTTGCCTAGGACTCATCTTTTTGCTTTATCTGGGTTCTCATTCTCCTTCTCTATGCGCTTCTGCTCTGCTTGGTCATTCCATTTCTGTGTACATGGCCCACATGTCTTCAAGTATTGCAGGTTTGCTTTGTGGGGGAAGTCAGTGGGTGCTCCCCTAAAACTGCATCAAACACATTTCTGAGTGAGGTCTGGCATAGCAGGAGGAGCAAGGAAAAATTGATTTCACCATAACAAAAACTACATATGTGGCAGCCCCCAGACAAACAATGAGTATTGTCGACAAGGGCCATCCTATTTTCTAATAACAGTAGATCGACAAATCTTCGAGGCAAGATAAGATTGAGCATCTATACACGTGATGAGAAATATCACGTGATCTGTTTTCTAAAGGGTCGTATTGCTTGAGATGTTAACTCGTGTGAGAGCTATCAAATCTTTGGATTTTGCCGAGAAACATGTTCCTGCGATGGGAAAGGCCCTGAGGCCGGTGCAGATAAAAATTGGGTGAAAATCCAAAAATGCCTCAGGTCTATGCAGATAAATTCAAGATTTTTTTGAAAAATCCCAGAGGTGGAAATGCAGATAAAAATGGCTCAAGCAGTGTGTAAGGTAGATCTCATCAGAATCAACTTGATCACATGAAATGAGTGACATTCTCCAAATCATAATTGCCATTTGGCTAGACGACATTTTGAAAATTGTGGCCCCACAGAAATGTTTCAAAATGTCTTCCCTAAAGATATGTTACTTCATGCTCTCCAAAAGTGGTGAGGCTGAGTCGCCATTAGGTTTGTGAGCATTGAATCTGGCTTCTGTGACCATGCTGTCACATCCAGAAGTTCTTGCTTCGAGAAACTTAACGGCAGCTTCCACAGTCAAGTTTTTCCTATTGTAAATTCATTAGCACCTGGAATACTATAGTTTAAATAACTCTGTGGGAAGGGATTTTTTGATAATGTGCTGTTAAGAAATTTCAGCAGAAGTCTGCTGAAATGTCACCCATTTCATGCAATTCACGTGATCAAGTTGGTTCTGAATGAGATCTACCTTAGCCATCTGGATAAAATCACACTGAGGATCGCAAAATTTCATAACTTCATAAATGCATACATAGATTCATACTACTGAGCCACATTATCTTCTCCAAACTTGGATGTGATTTGCTTTTATTGTATATTCATAGAAGTTATTCTCAAAAAAACATCAAAAAAACATTGACCATGAAAATGGGAGATCATCATCACATTCAAATTCTCATCACACACTCATCAGGTCAGAGCCCAACTTGAATGATGTTCTTGATTTGGTGAACCCACCTCAGTTTGACAGCGACAAGTGAATAGGGAGAGGGACTCAGAGGGTGCACATATCCTGCAAAACCAAGATTACAAGCTACATGCATTGTTGGGCTGTGTAATTTATTGTTCTAATGCCTAGCTATTTGGATGAGCTGTGTAGAGCACAATCCACTGTGCAGCGGGCAAATTTTGGGATTTTTGCGTAAGCCTGAGGCATTGTGCAGATAAAAATCACTACATTTGGGTGCCTGAGCCAATTTCTGCATAAAAACCGCCAAAATCTGTGTGGATAAAAATCATGATGACCTGGATCAGGGATCTAGTAGAGCTTTCAGGGGTCCTGATGAGAAGCATATATACTTAGCACATAATTCCTGTCAAGGTAGCACCATTACATCTGAGATCCAGCACGTGATCGGATGGACAAGATTTTCAACACTGGCTGCACAGCAAGATACTTGTCAGTATTGTGAAAGTATTTTTAATCCTGTCATCATACTCAGTGCTCACCTACAGTGGGCCATGGCCAGATCATTACACAATTCATATTGAAAGGCGGAGCCTAAGATAGCTGTCTGACCTTTATATTCAAACTGAGCCAAATATGGAGTCTTCTAGTCTCCTGTAGTCAGACAACAATGATGTAGATGACAGTTGATCTACTTCAATTGTTAGACATCCTATAGCTTGACTCTCTCCAATGCTGAGATTTGTTGCTGCCAAAACAAATCCATTGTGACACCACATCTCTCTGGTTTACCCAACATCAATACAGGTCCAAATTCATTGACACCCATGCCTTTCACTTCGCCGATAACGCTGAATTTGATAGGTGTGGATGGATTCTCTCCTACAAAAAAAGACATGCCATCATGATCTGTTGGACCTCTCCAAAAATCAGATCCATAGATAGCTTTGCACAGCAGATTGGAAATCAAACCAATGACCTTGATCATAGATTGATGAACAGAGTCCATTCATGCTAAGCACATAGGAAGCTAAGCATACTGTTTGAATACATACATCAATTTTGTCATTGCATCATACCTCATCCTGAATTTTTAAGTAATTTGATAAGCAATCCATGGATTGCTTACAATTACAACATACACAAATTTCTTGTGCACAGTTCACAATTGTGCCGAGTGCTTGTATTCTTGGAAAATCTGTCGTCACTGTTTTTGATGAGCAGCAAACTGTTTCAAAAATCACATGATTGTGCTAAACATTCCTGAGTCAATTAATCTTGTTTCATTGCCTGTGAATGCTGATATGGGGTCTGGTTCCTTTACTGCCATGGTGGACCTGCATGTTGATAATTGGTTAGCTTCAAAATTGTGCTTGGAAAAGATTGGATTTCATATTATTGGGAGTATCTCATTTGGAAGGTGTCATAATTTCCATTTCTTCTGAATGTGCAACACATTCAGGAGATGCAGGTGAGGGTTTGTAATATGCATTCAACATTATATTTAAGTCTGTATTGCAGATGATGTGGGTCTGATGTGCATGGATGTCGAAGATTTCTCTTGCGACCAACAAATGATGGCAATGGACTCTTCAGCATCCACTTCAAGTTCTATGTTAAATTTCAATAATCTCCCCATAATGCATGATATATTGTTAAATCCTGTGTGTCCCATATACACCAGAGTTCAATATTCTGATTTGGAGGCATTACTTTCATCTCATGGAATTCTTGTGCATGATGATATTTTGATACTTCTCTTATGGCACTTCTTCATCATCTTGTGAACAGGCTTTGTGCCTACAGTTCCAGCCCAGAATGTCAATCTATCATAAAATTAAATGATGTTCCTAGTGTCTCAAGGTCCGGTCTTTTGCTGTTTTGCTGTATCTCAGCAATGACTGGATGAAATAATTTTGTCAAAGAGAGGACCCCCCATTATTTTCACTTCTCTATCCATGATTAAATTTTGTGATTATATTGACAATCACTGACCAGAATCCTTATGTTCCAGAGATTTGGCCAGATCTATCTGCTCAAATATTTTCATGATTTTATCTTATTGTTTGAGGTAGTAGGAGGCAGTTTAAATTTTAAAAAGACTGCAAAAGACTGCAACCCAACTGGACCTCAAAACACTAGATCATCATGTTCCTGATCTCATGTTAACTATTTCAGAACAGATCATCAAAGCTCCTCTGGATATTCTTTGAAACATTGGCAGCTGTCTTGGGTACCATTGTTTGTCTCCTAGTTTCAAACTATACAGTGGCTGAAAGTATGACATCGTTGTTTAAAGGAAAACATTTATCCGGATCTTCAATGTTTGTTTAGCAAAGTTGAAAATTTGTCGAGGTCAGAAGTGTTAGCAATTGCTGCTAGCCATGGTTTATCTCCTGTAGGAATGGTGAACGACATGAGGAATTTGGTAATTGGTCATATCAGTTGACAGTGAAGCAGCATGCACTCAACTTAGGACTGTATCTGCTCTTCCTCCCATGTGCATCAAATTGCGAGAGGATTGTCCAACTGAGTTATCACAAATACCTGATAATCAAAATGAATTGTGTATCTATTTTTTAACTCAATTGTGTAATCAAATCCGACAATGACCTTTATGATGGTTGCTTCAGCTATATAAAATACCTCACAATGTGAAATCTTCTACAGGTGTGTTACGATGCACATTGAGACATTACATCAGTCAACTTCGAAAGGGGAAATCAGGAACCAATGAAATACCTCAGACTTTCTCCTCCACATGTTTGACTCCAGATAGTATTCAAAGAGACTGGCCTCAGATGGTATCTCAAACAATGAAAATAGAATAGCATACCTATTTAATTTGGAAACTTGCAGTGATGCTCTTCAAATGATGACTTGTGCAAGTTGTACAGAGTTCTGCCTGGTATCAGATTGTGAATGGTTTCTGAGTAATGCTTTAGATTTAAATTGTTTTTGTCATAAACAATTCACTGAAAATAACACCGAGTGTTCTTATGACAATAATTGGTATGCTGACAATGCTCATGTTCCTTTTCCATTCATGACAGGAATTTTAAAAGACATTGTTCTGGATCTGTTAGGTGTGCATCAACTTCCTGATGATACATCATATGAAATTAATCTTTGTTCATCACATAGGGGAGTTGTAAAAAAACAAAAGACTCCTGCACTTGCTTCAGTAAATTGGACATCCTATGCAACATTCATCATGCAAACCATAGTGGTTTATATGAGGATGTTGTTGCCCGAGCTGTTAAAGAACTGAGGAAGGGATCCACCCTTTCCTTGTGTGCAGCAGAGTGGGCTGAAAAGGAGGACTTGTTGTATTTCAGGGATCACATCTATGTCCCCAATGACCCAGACCTTTGCCGGCACATCATATCCCAACACCATGACTCACAGATCACCAGTCATCCTGGATGCTGAAGGACCTTGGAGCTCACCTCACAGAATTATTGGTGGCCACAAATGTCATGACTCATTGGTCAGTATTGTCGTACTTGTGACCTTTGCTTATGCACCAAGATTCCCCATCGCAAACCCATTGGCAAGCTACACCCTCTTCCTGTTCCAGAGAGTTGTTGGGATGTTGTCAGTGTCGACTTTGTGGTGGAGTTGCCAGAGTCAAATGGGTTTGATGTGGTGAAGTGCACAGTTGATTCAGTGGGAAATTGTGCTCACTTCATTCCCACTCACACCACTGTCAGTGCCCTGGATGCTGCCCAACTCTATCTCCACCATCTGTGGCCCTCAGTTTGTGGCAGAATTCACTCACAAGCTATAAGGGCAACCTAAGCCTCTAGCAAAGGGAAATCTGAAGTTAAAATTATACTACATAATACAGGCATTGGGGACACACCTAGCAAAGGGAAATCCGAAGAGAAAACTCTAAGGATCCCCTTGCTGATGCCCAGTATATGTGAAGACGACAAAAATCAAATATAACCTAAAAATAGAAAAAGGCGGAGATAGGCGGATCAAGGCTGCCGAATGACATCATACCAAGGGGTATGTGTTGGAAGGGGTACTCCGCCTCTAAATATAAAAGTGTCAACATGTACAAACATGATAGCAAGGGAAAATTAGTAATAAAATCCGGAAAAATCATAGAAAATGAAGAATAGAAGGAAACAAGGTGGGGAAAAATATAGGACAAACATAAAAAATAGGAAAAACACACAGGGCACCCCCCTAGTCCCCTTACACAAGCTGTACCAACTTCTGGGAATCAAACTCCTTGCTTTGACTGCCTATCACACACAAACTGATGGCCAGACTGAGCGAGTCAACCAGGAACTGGAGCAGTACATCTGCATCTTTGGCAATGAGCGCCAGGACAATTGGGATGATCTTCTCCCCTTGGCTGAGTTTGGATACAACAACCATGTCTGTAAGGGGACTAGGGGGACTACTATTTTTTTACATTTGTTCTATATTTTTCCTCACTTCATTTCCTTCAATTCTTCATTTTCTATGATTTTTCTGGATTTTATTACTAATTTCCCTTTCTATCATGTTTGTGCATGTTGACAGTTTTATATTTAGAGGCGGAGTACCCCTTCCGACACATACCCCTTGGTATGATGTCATTCGGCGGCCTTGATCCACCTATCTCCGCCTTTTTCTATTTTTAGGTTATATTTGATTTTTGTCGTCTTCACATATACTGGGCATCAGCAAGGGGATCCTTAGAGTTTTCTCTTCGGATTTCCCTTTGCTAGGTGTGTCCCCAATCCCTGTAATATGTAGTATGATTTTAACTTCGGATTTCCCTTTGCTAGAGGCTGAGGTTGCCCTTATAGTAGAAAACTCTCCCCTAAGGCCCGAAATTGCGAATGCACTGCCCAAGATAGGCAGGTACAGAGTGGACGACACTTCACAAAGCTCCACAGACTCCCTACACACCGTTCCAGACAGTCTCGCCTTTACTGCACTGCCATTTTCGCCAAACACGCCCCCTAGCGACATGGACACATCAGAGTGCCTCGACACACTTGAAAGCAACGTTTCCGGAATATGTGTGCAAATTGATTCACTTAAATCTATGATCAAAAACTTTGTCAGGACCCTCCAGACTAACCATATGACCAATATTCCCCCCATTGCGACTCCAAGCACACCCAACAATGATGTACTGCCAAATGCACCCACTAAAGAGTGCGCCCAGATCAAACCGTCTCCCCCCACTGAATTTAATGGTGCACATGTGCAGGGACGTGCATTCCTTAATTCCTGTGAGTTATACATCAGTCTCCAGTCACATCAATTTGTCGATGAGGCTGCAAACATTTATTGGGCCTTCACATACATGAAATCTGAATGCGCCTATCTCTATGTGGACCATATTCTGCATCAAACTAAAGAACTTGGTTCTCTACCTTTCTCCACTTGGGGTGACTTTCGAGCTGAGTTTGTATGCCACTTTTGTCCCCTCAATGAGCACCACCGAGCAGTGACACGACTCAAGTCATCCTCTTACCACCAGGCACATTGATCCATGGACGATTATATCAATGAGTTTAAGGATTTGGTGGACATGGCAGGATATGGGAGTGGGCTACCAGTGGTGGTGAAGTTCTGACGGGGCCTCAATCGAGAAATTCAGGACCAGATTCCACAGATGTTGGAAGGGCACCCAGCAGACGATGATATCTATGCTTGGAAGTTGGTATGAAGCTGCTTCACTCTGTGATGAGAACCGACTCACAAATGCAGCATTTAACGCTGCATTCCGTGCTCCAACTACCACTCATGCACCCTACACCTTCAGTCGAACCCTTCCCCACCTTAACCCCATTCCTGTTCATCAGGCTCCCACACCAGCCATCAATGTCCCAGTACCAATGGATGTTGATGCAGCCCACAGCTGTGTGCATAGGTTGGATCTCTGCTACCGCTGTGGGGAAACTGGGCACAGGGCTGGAGCATGTCCCCATCATCAGGATATCCGCATGCTCACCCCCGAGGGGCAAGATGAACTCCTCCAAGACTTGTTGGCACTTGTAGATGTTGAGGAAGCGAAGGAGCAGGTTGCAGAGGAGATCAAGTCAGAAGTTGTAGAGGAGCAGGATTTTTCTATTTGCAGCGAGTGAATCATATGCCCTCACTGCCTGTCCATAACCACTTTGAAGTCTTGTCAGTTGAATCCCCAGAGAATGAATCCATTTCTGTGACTGTTCCCCTATCTGACCCTTCAAAGTTGGCTGAAGACATACCTGCTCTTCCCATCTCTCCCTCTGCTCCACACCCCAAAATTAAATCATGGGAGCATAAACTACCATGCAAATATATTGTTGCGTCCACTCCCTCTACACATTCCTTGAACCTAGCAATTGAACTGCAGACGACCGACACTGGACAGATACTCGGTGTCTCTGCACTCCTGGACTCTGGTGCGACCGGTCTCTTCATCAATGCCCATCTCGCACAACAACATCGCCTAAATACTCGCTCACTCTCATGTCCAATACCTGTGTATAATGTGGATGGGTCCCCAAATGAAGCTGGTGCCATCTGAGAGGTTGTAGACCTGGTCCTCCATTACAAAGATCATAGTGAGCATGCCCTTTTTGCTGTCACTCAATTAGGAAAGCAAAAGGTGATTTTGGGCTATCCATGGCTTCGAGACCATAACCCAGAGGTCGACTGGCATACTGGGGAGGTTACCATGAGCCGATGTCCATCCCGCTGTCATACTTATTTCACAGAAGCCAGGCAAGAACGTCGTGGACAGAAGGCCGCGATACGACGTAGTCAGAAGTGTCATGCCAGACCCCTGCCTATACCTGAAGTGGAGTTAGAAGGGGTTCCTGATCTGATGCCGGACTCGGATGATGATGAGGAGGAGCCAGAGAAAGTAGAGGAAGGTGATTGGATCTTATACACTGCGATTCATCCATCGCACGAGGTGTGTGCTACATTGAACATATTTCAATGCCTCGCCGAGGCCTTCCACAAAAACAATGCTGCTAAATCCTCTACTAAATCCTTGCTCCCTCATCTCCATGAGTTTGGAGATGTGTTCTCCAAGGAATCATTCAACTCTCTCCCTGCACGCAAGCCATGGGATCATGTGATCAAACTCACCCCCAGTGCAACCCCTTCATCCTGCAAGGTCCATCCTCTCTCTCCTGAAGAACAACAACAGCTTGACCAGTTCATCGACGAGCACCTGGCCTCTGGACGTATTCAACCATCAAAGTCACCCATGGCCTCTCCCTTTTTCTTTGTCAAGAAGAAGGATGGCTCACTTCGACCGGTTCAAGACTACAGAAGGCTCAACGACATCACAGTCAAAAATCGCTACCCATTACCTCTCATCTCCAAACTTGTGAACCAGCTCTGTGGAGCCCAATACTTCACCAAGCTCGACGTCCATTGGGGCTACAATAATGTGAGGATAAAGGAGGGAGATGAGTGGAAGGCAGCCTTTCATACCAACCGTGGTCTTTTCAAACCGCTTGTCATGTTCTTTGGCCTTACTAATAGTCCTGCCACCTTTCAGACCATGATGAACGACATTTTCCATGACCTCATCCTCGAAGGCGTTGTCTGCATCTATCTTGATGACATCCTCATCTTCACTCGCACGGTTGAAGAGCACCATCACATCATGCACCTCGTCCTAGAACGGCTTTGACGGTACAAACTCTACCTTCATCAGGACAAGTGCGAGTTTGAGAAGACCAAGATCGAGTACCTTGGCCTGATTATCTCGGAGGGTCAGGTGGAGATGGATCCTATCAAGGTGAATGGGGTCACAGCTTGGCCGATGCCCATGAACAAGAAAGAGGTGCAGTCTTTCCTGGGCTTCATCAATTTCTATTGGCATTTTATCAAGGATTTCTCACATCATGCATGACCACTGTTTGACTTGACAGGAAAGGAGGCATGAAGGTGGGATAATGGACAACAGGAGGTGTTCGAAAAGCTTAAGGAGATGGTCACTTCTGCTCCCATTCTTACCTTTGCTGACAATTTGCGTCCTTTTCGTGTAGAAGCTGACAGTTCTGACTTTATGACAGGCACCGTGTTGTCTCAGCAGTCTCCAGAGGACCAGAAGTGGCATCCTGTTGTGTTCTACTCCAAAAGCCTTAGTGCTGTAGAGCGAAATTATGAGATCCATGACAAGGGGATGTTGGTGATAATGTGTGCGCTTGAGGAGTGGCGACACTTCCTTGAGGATGCCCAACACAAGGTGGAAATTTGGATGGATCACAAGAATCTCGAGTACTTTATGACGGCCAAGAAATTGAACTGTCATCAAGCTTGTTGGTCCCTGTATCTATCCAGATTCAACTTCTCTTTGCACCACCATCCGGGTCACAGCATGGGGAAGACCGATGCCCTCTCCCGACGTGCAGACCATGGGGATGGCAGCGATGACAACCAAAACATTGTGTTGTTGCAGCCAGACCTGTTCACCATTCGGGCACTGGAAGGCATCGCACCCCAGGGTGAGGAGCGGGACATCCTACGTGACATTCATCATGCAAACCATAGCGGTTTACATGAGGATGTTGTTGCCTGTAGTGTTTACAGGTCCAGTTCAGTCCAGTTTTTTATGTCTAAATGGGGCAACCACAACTGCAACTGGTCCAAAACTGACCCAGATATTGCTGAACTGCAACCAGACTGCATAGGACCGGTCCATATCAGTCCATGGACCGAAAAAAACCAGTTTGTACCAACTTTTTGCTGTAAAATTTGTTGTACCAATATAACCCATATACTTCTCGACAACTATTAATTGGACTATCTTACCATTACACAAGCAGTTGGATATTGTAATTCCCCGGCGACAGGTCCAACTTTTAAGAGATTTCATCAAGATCTGACAGAGATATGACTGAAACAAAAGTACATTGTATTCCATGTTGTAGTTTGTAGTTTGTAGTTACAACTTGTTAGGGCTGTTAAATGAATCAAATACACATGGTATAGATGTTTATGTATGTTATTCCTTTGCCTTGGATAATGTCCAATTGTGCCCAACATTTTTGTAGCACAAGGTATAAACAGTACAGTCACAGCTGCTCAAATGACATCAAAATACTCACATCAAAATGTATTTTGTCATATCTCTCTCAGTTCTCAACCGTTTTTGATGGTCCAGGGAGCGAAATTGAAGCCATTATGTGTGGGAATCAGGGAGTATAGTGCACGTGACCTATAAACTGGTTGAAACCAGTTCGGATCGGTTTTCATCGGTTCAATGATATTTGTCAAAGCAAAAGACTGGCAACTGGACTGCAAAAGACCAGTCCTATAAATAGCCACCTGATGAACCGGACTTTGGTTCAGTTCAGTCCAGTTTCGGTCTTATTCTGGTTTGTAGGACCAGACCTTTAAACACTAGTTGCCTGAGCTGTTAAAGAACTGAGGAAGGGATCCACCCTTTCCTTGCGTGCAGCAGAGTGGGCTGAAAAAGAGGACTTGTTGTATTTCAGGGATTGCATCTATGTCCCCAATGACCCAGACCTTCGCCAGTGCATCATATCCCAACACCATGACTCACAGATTGCTGGTCATCCTGGACGCTGGAGGACCTTGGAGCTCACCTCACAGAATTATTGGTGGCCACAAATGTCACGGCTCATTGGTCTGTATTGTCGCACTTGTGACCTTTGCTTATGCACCAAGATTCCTCGTCGCAAACCCATTGGCGAGCTACACCCTCTTCCTGTTCCAGAGAGTTGTTGGGATGTTGTCAGCGTCAACTTTGTGGTGGAGTTGCCAGAGTCAAATGGGTTTGATGCGGTGATGTGCACAGTTGATTCAGTGGGAAACTGCACTCACTTCATTCCCACTCACACCACTGTCAGTGCCCTGGGTGCCGCCCAACTCTACCTCCACCATGTGTGGAAATTACATGGACTTCCTGGTGCTTTCCTCTCTGATCATGGCCCTCAGTTCATGGCAGAGTTCACTCGCGAGCTGTACCGACTCCTGGGAATCAAACTCCTTGCTTCGACTGCTTATCACCCACAAACTGATGGCCAGACTGAGCGAGTCAACCAGGAACTGGAGCAGTACATCCGCATCTTTGTCAATGAACACCAGGACAATTGGGACAATCTTCTCCCCTTGGCCGAGTTCGGATACAACAACCATGTCCATGCTTCCACTCAACAGACCCCTTTCCTCTTAGACACTGGACAACATCCATGCATGGGATTTGAACCTCGCCAAACTCCCTCACACATCAAGACGGTGAATGAGTTCACAGAATGCATGCAGGATAGCTTGGAGGAGGCAAAGGCAAAGGACAACATGGCATGCTTTTACAAACAACACCATTCTCTGACCCCTCAGTACAAGGTTGGTGATCAAGTTTATCTTGACTCCAGTGACATCTCCACTATGTGTCCATCCAAGAAACTTGCTCATCACTTCCTGGGACCTTTCCCCATCGTCAAGTGTGTTGGAATGCATGCCTATCGTCTATGCCTCCCAGCCTCCATGTCCAGACTCCATCCAGTCTTCCATGTTGTCAAACTCCTTCCAGCTCCCCCAGATCCATTCCCAGGATGCCATTCACACCACCACCACCTACAGTGATTGAGGAAGAACCCCAATACGAAGTCGAGTCAATCTTGGACAGCTGGTTGTGTCGAGGAAAACTCCAGTATTTGGTGCATTGGAAGGGTTATGGATATGAGGAGAACTCATGGGTCGAAGAGTCTGACGTGAATGCCCCTCGGTTAGTCAAGGAATTCCACCAACGGCACACTGCTGCACCGCGTCGCATTCAAGTCATGGACTTTGGTTGTATGCAATTTCGAATGCATCGGGGTGATGCATCTTAGAGAGGGGGTGATGTAAGGGGACTAGGGGGACTAGGGGGGTGCCCTGTGTGTTTCTCCTATTTTTTACGTTCATTCTATATTTTTCCTCACTTCATTTCCTTCGATTCTTCATTTTCTATGATTTTTCCGGATTTTATTACTAATTTCCCTTTCTATCATGTTTGTGCATGTTGACAGTTTTATATTTAGAGGTGGAGTACCCCTTCTGACATCTACTCCTTGGTATGATGTCATTTGGTGGCCTTGATCTGCCTATCTCCGCCTTTTCTATTTTTAGGTTATTATTTGATTTTTGTTGTCTTCACATATACTGGGCATTGGCAAAGGGATCCTTAGAGTTTTCTCTTTGGATTTCCCTTTGCTAGGTGTGTCCCCAATCCCTGAAATATGTAGTATAATTTTAACTTCAGATTTCCCTTTGCTAGAGGCTGAGGTTGCCCTTATAATGTCCATGCTTCCACTCAACAGACCCCTTTCCTCTTAGACACTGGATGACATCCATGCATGGGATTCAAACCTTGCCAAACTCCCTTGCACATTGAGATGGTGAATGAGTTCACAGAAGACATGCGGGATAGCTTGGAGGAGGCAAAGGCAGCCTTAGCGAAGGTGAAGGATGACATGGCACGCTTTTACAACCAACGCCATTCTCCAACCCCTCAGTACAAGGTTGGTGATCAAGTTTATATTAACTCCAGTGACATCTCCACTACATGTCTGTCCAAGAAACTCACTCATCGCTTCCTGCGACCTTTCCCCATTGTCAAGTGTGTTGGAACACATGCCTATCATCCATGCCTCCCAGCCTCCATGTCCAGACTCCACCCAGTCTTCCATGTCGTCAAGCTCCTTCCAGCTCCCCCAGATCCATTCCCGGGATGCCATTCACATCCACCACTGCCACCTCAGTGATTGAGGGAGAACCCCAGTACAAAGTTGAGTCGATCTTGGACAGCCGGTTGCATCGAGGAAAACTCCAGTATTTGGTGCACTGGAAGGGTTATGGGTATGAAGAGAACTCATGGGTCGAAGAGTCTGATGTGAATGCCCCTCAGTTAGTCAAAGAATTCCACCGATGGCACACTGCTGCACCACGTTGCATTCAAGTCACTGACCTTGGTTGTATGCAATTTCAAATGCATCGGGGTGATGCATCTTAGAGAGGGGGTGATGTAAGGGGACTAGGGGATGCCCTGTGTGTTTTTCCTATTTTTTATGTTTGTCCTATATTTTTCCTCACTTCATTTCCTCCTATTCTTCATTTTCTATGATTTTTCCTTATTTTATTACTAATTTTCCCTTCTATCACATTTGTGCATGTTGACAGTTTTACATTTAGAGGCAGAACCCCTTCCGACATCTACCCCTTGGTATGATGTCATTCGGTGGCCTTGATCTGCCTATCTCTGCCTTTTCTATTTTTAGATTATTATTTGATTTTTGCAATCTTCACATATACTGGGCATTGGCAAAGGGGTGCTCAGAGTTTTCTCTTTGGATTTCCCTTTGCTAGGTGCACCTCCAATCCCTGTAATATGTAGTATAATTTTAACTTCAGATTTCCCTTTGCCCTTATACAGTGTGTCTTCCATGGAGAACATGGAAAGCAAGAAGCAAAGACTTCAGGACCAGCAGCCCTTGATTATCAGACTGGCTATAAGCCACCCAGTGAACTGTAATACACAAGTAAGATTGGTGTTTCTTATCAGACCATATGTCTGTGGTGAAGGATAAAGCATTAGCTGCATTCTAGAATATGAAAGACATTAGTAAACTAATACCAATTCAATCTATTAACCATACCGCTAGATTTGATTGAAAGACTTTTACCAGGTTTCCATAATTGCTTTACATATACAGGACCAGTGAGGGATATCATCATCATCATAATCCTCCTGAAAAAGTGTAAAGAGTTCTCTGAACTGCTTGTTTTCAACCACATTGATAGACTATAGATAAATTGATAATAATAGGATTGAAGACTCCACTTCTAGTAGGGTGAGTCTCACCTGGTCATTGGCAGTCATGAAGCATACCAAATAGTCAGTGACAGCATCAGACAAAAACATGATCTTGGGCTTCAAGTTACCAGCAGACATTCCTTGTTGGCTCTTGACTGAGGGAAGCTGGATTACCCAGCCCCTTTCCTTGCTGAGAAGTAAATATTCCTCTTTATGGAAGCATTCAAGGTGAGATCTGAGTCCACTTGTTACGGTCCTCCAGGAATATGTGTAGTTGCAACTGTTTGGCCATTGCATTTTGTCCTCAAGGGAGTTGTGCATCTCCCTGATCAAGCACAATATCAGGACATAAACATTCAGTGCCATGGAGCGATACTAGCTTGCAAGTCACACAGATATGGTCCTGTCCTTCAATCTTCAGCATGAGAAAATGTGCAATATCCTGAGTAGTGGATTGCTTTCTGGTGGTGCTATCAACAGAATCAATGGATTGGACTGATCTTGCAGCCTGTTGCCTTGCAATTGTTCCTGTAACCTCAACATAGTCAGTGAGGATCAGTTGAGTAGAGGGAACATAAAGGACCTTGGACAGGCCACTCTGTAACATGAAGAGAAAGATTGTTGACATCTGGATCAAAGTCCACAACATCAATATTGATTGTCTCCCTGTCTTCTGATGGTGCAGTAGGAACTGGAGGAACTTGTCTGCAATGAGGCATAATATGTATGGAGCGGGGGTTGGATCAACTGAATATTCTCCAACTGTATCATACACCTTTTATACCTCTCACAAGGTGCAATACATATGAATCCCTTTTTGGTTTTCTTGAAAATACATTGTGTCAGCCTGACTTAAGAAACCATCCCGCAACCTACTTTTAGATAGCTTTAGAAGTAAACTACTCCATATCCACAATTGCAATGCTTGTGATGGTAGGCTGCCACAGCATGAACCCACTAACACTGAAAGGATAGGTCATAGGAGGGCAATCTCAGCATCACCATAGTTTTATGTTGAAAGAAACGGTGCACAGATAAATATGCCACAATGACAACAAAGTGCCAGTGCATGAAACTAACTCATCGGTCTCAATACTTGCAAAGGATAATCTTCTCAATGGTGAATGATGCTTATCAGGGATGAAATTGGACATACATGATTGAAACAAGGATGTTGGACCTGAGCTGGACCATCCCCCATTGATAATGAACCAAACAACAGCTATTAGGAGTAATTGATAGTCAGTAAGGATTGCAACAAGGCACAATCTCTGCACTGGCCTTGTGATATACAGATGATGGGAGCTCAGAAGCTCTCAATGGTGCAATACAGGCAAACACAGATGATTTAAAACCTGTTACTGGCAAACAAGTGTGAGGAATCTCATGAGAATGAGATCATATTTTATCGTATACAGAATCTACCCAGGATGGGGCTCAAAGACAAAAAAACATTATGACTCCCAACAACTAGGTATTCTTGGATGAACTAGTCAATGGAGACAGGGCTCAGAACAATTTGTGGTTATGGGGGATTCCTAGATATGGTTTAGAGCAATGTTGAGATGACTGCATAATGTATGGTGGAGGAGGGAGGAAGATGTTATCTTTCACATACAGTGCCTACAACAAAGTAAACCACATACCAGCATTGATGATCAATATCAGAGCCTAGCCAACTAGTTGAATGCAATTAAGGTCATGGGTTAGAACTATGTAAGTAGGCAAAGAAAGGCCAGAAGGCATAAGTGCTGAATGCAGAGCGCTAAGACTGGAGGCCACAGCAGTCAGCAGACCCATAGTGCTCAAAAGATTTATTACCTACCAACCTTTTGATACCATCAGGTAGAAGCACACTAGAGCTGCCAACAATCACAACATTGTCACCTAACCATCTGATGGTCTGACCAGTCACTAGTCACTAGTGCCATCTATTGATACCTTTCTCCAGAATCCCAGGCTTTCAACTGGATGACTAGCAATCAAAAGGCTTCAATAACAGTTCAACAAATCAGCCTATCTTTGTCATCTGTATCTGCCTCTCTTAAGAGCCACAACATGTTATAGAATTCATGATTTTGGTCACATTGGCAGACTACAGATGACATCAGAGCCATCCACCTGGTGATAAGGTGTACATATCACTTGGTCCAGGGACTTTGATCTATGAGATGAGAAGGATGCTTTAAAGCTGCTGCTTCAGCAAACAGATCACAAATAGATGGTGAAGAACCCTGAACTTGTAGGATCCCTGAGTAACACACAGTGACAGTCTGATAGATGGATGGGTGATGCTGATCACCACATAAATGTTAAACTGGTGAACAATTTTGACAATGGTATAACATGGAAGTGGAGGTCAGCAGGTGAGAGATGTTGCTACATCTGGGTAGAATCAGTACTAGGACCAAGTTGGGTATAATGTTAATGGTGATACATACTTTGTTACATGGTCTTTGTCCAACTCTTGGTGAGGAGATTTTCACACAGCCAGAGACTTGGAAAGATTGCAGCTCAACCCAACCAAGATCAACCTCGCTAAGTCTATGCTGTGCACTTAGTTATTATGCTCAGTACTCATAATAATCTAGTTACACTATCAATACTTTCTAACGACAATCTAACTAACACAGATGCAGAGTTTAGGACAACACAATTATGTGATTACACTGGGCTACATCAATGGTAAAGTTCAAGATGGAAGGGTGCTTAGGTGTATTTGGTATGTAACTTGGCAGAAGGTGAAGTTGAGGGCAGGCACTTGTCACTGACAAGTGCTTGCCCTCATGTATCCTGGCACTCAAAGGTGCATCAATGTCATGTGGCAACCTTTCCTTTTTCTACCAGTTACTCATTTGTATAAGCAGACATGATAACCTTGTAGTCGCTGTCAGGCAAGCACTGTGTCCTTAGTGCATACATACCATTCTAGTTTACATTAAGTCAAATCTTTTCTATGAGTCACATAGTAAGTCCTGAAATTCTGGAAGCTCTGAACGAGACCAGAGTCTTCTCTTGAGAACTGTAATTTGAATAAATGTCTCATGTACAATATGTTGATGTAGAAGCCAGTGGAATCTCCAGTCAAAAATAGGAAAAAATGTTGAATCAAGAACCAGGTATGTACATGGTCTTGATCAGTCTGTTACTTTAGAAGTTCTGATAGCCTAGTTCTTTACCAAAGGAGTCTGATGTCATCCATTTGTGAGTTTGGAAGCTGAAGCAGGAGACAATAGCCAGGCCAATGATAGTGATGATAGTGGGGATTATGGTAAGTTTCTCAATCTAAAGTAGATTCATCTTCTTGAGGTTCTGGTTGATGGCTGACTGTATGCTACATGTATATTCAGATGATTTTCTTCAATGAGCCATTGGCAGCTGACCAAATTACCTCCCATGTGCTACTTCTTCATGAATATGAACAGGCTGACAATGCTTGTGATGGCTGGCAATTATTTCTATCACGAGCTCAAGAATGTGCTGCTGTGAACAAGACTCTAGAAAGTGAATCCCAGGGCTCAAAACATGGGGTTCATGCTCAATACCCAATGAACCATGATGCTGCTCTGTGGAGGGTGCCTGTCAAGTTTGTTTCATAGCTTGTTCCCAATAATCATGCTTATTTATCCTGTTCAGCCTGGATGGGAGAAAATAAGCATATTCTGCATCTCCAATGGGTGTTGACAGCATCTGCTGATACAATGCCCTTAATACACTCTTCTTTTGGTCATGTTTTGTGTCCTGGGTTGATCTTCACTGAAGCCCCCAACATCGAAGCTGCCCACAAAATTTGCAGGGGTTTATCAAATGTATATTCTAGCAGGGATGGTGTACAAGCTGTCCCTGTTGAGGACTATATTGTCTCTCTGCAAGAATTATTCTCATTCACACCACACAGCCCAGGTTGGGTTCATCTGAAGAAACACCCTTACAGAGGTGACACAACATTTGGAGCAACGTTAACCCTCAGATGCTTCTCCCCTTGCTATATGTCATACCACATATTGATACTATTCACCACTTGCAAAAGACCAAGAGACCCCATCATAGTTGGCCTCAGCAAGCATTATTCAATGTCAATGTTGTAAGGGAACATTACAGTGCTGAGAGTGTGGAGAAGCACAACTATGCATATATTTTCCATGGAGATGGATATCATAATGGCTTTTTGGAGGTAGAAACAGAGGATTACATCCCTGCTGATGCCACTCCTACCTGTGATGAGCTCACATTTTTTCAAGAAAAATGGGAAAATATCAGTTTCAGTTTTGAAAAAGGCCTTCAACATGAATGATGCACTTGTCCTCCAACAGGGCAATTGTGTCCTCATTGCAAGTGGAGAATTCCAATGATTATCAGGCATTGTTATTAGCTCTGACATGTCCTCTGTTAATGTGGAGATTCCAGCATGCAACATGACTGCAATGATCAGCTACAATCAATTATGAAAGAATATCCAGATTGGGGACAACATCAGAGTCACCACAGGTCCCAACGCCAATGCATTAGGATGGGTAGTTGCTGTTGACAAGAATGACATTATACTTTATAAGCAAGATTATTGAGAAAATGCTCAGGTTGACAACTATGAAAATTCTACACATGTAAGTTGACCACTTGTTATGCCAATGGTCATTTGTACCACAGGATTAACACCTTATCAGATCAAGGTCCCACTTCAATATATAGAGCCCAGCTATTGTTGCTGCCATTCCCAAATTGATGCCACTGCTGCTCCCACCCCTCTTAAGTGTGGAAGGTGAGCAGGAGTTTGCAAATCCTAATCAGAATGTAATCAGTTGGCATGTGGTAGTTACTGGGCATGGCGCTGGGTACAAACATTACTGCAGTGTCATTAGGGATGCATTGAATAATGGATTTGTGGTGGTTGAGTTGGAAGCAACATTTTGTCGTGTGCATATTAGTTTAGACAAGTTGGCTCAGAGGTAAGATATCCTCATCGCTGGTTCCACGTCAACTAATGGTGCTCTAGCATTGACAGACATTGGGTGCCAATAAACTCACCAGTCCCAGAATGAGTGCATGCAATCCAACCAGTGACAGTCGGGAGGTGACCACAAATTCCTCTGTCATCACAACCCCTGGTTCCATCAACACCTCTTCCTTCAGCCTGGTTGCAATCTGTTTCATCTGCTTGGGCCCCATAATCCTGTACCCTATACCCTTGTGAATATATCTGTCCTCTTTCCTTTGAAGTTCTGGATCTCATGAGGTTTTTCTAGTGAGTCCATGGTATTCAGCTATGGAGCTTATTGGAAAGCATTTGAAAGCAAGAATAACTGGTACAAAACCCATTCTTTGTGAGCCAGGTTTCAGGTATGGCAACTACAAAGATAGATGCGGGATTGTTACTGGCATTGATGAAGCCAACTTTGCCAAGATCAGAATTTCCATGGACGAGATAGTATCTGTCCCAAGCTGGTATGTTCTTCCTGTTGTTCCTATGCTTAGTGGTCAGCATGTTGTCATGGCTCTGGGAACAATTACAGGATGTGAGTATACAGTTGTTTGGTTCCAGCCCTCAGAATGCAGCTTAACCTAAGAGGGAAAAGGGGATCAAAAATCAATGAAAGCCTTTGCACTAATGAATTATGTGTCATCTTATAAATAGGACTGCATAAAATATACATTGCTTGCATTGGTATACAACAAGTTGCATCTACAGTGATAGTTCTAAGAATTTTTAGGATATGTGCCATGAAAACTATGGAGATGGTGCAAGCGACAGTGGCAACCTTGCTTTTTGGCTGTTTGCATTGTGTCAAATATCACTGTATGGTGCTAGTACTCTTTACAATCTCTTACAGTCCCTTGTCACCTGCTGAAAGGACAATTGGACTTTGTACAATTGCCACTCAACTACTAAACATAAGATGTCTTCTCAACTAGCACATTTTCTTTACCAGCATATCCCCCAACTACCTCTCATCCTCTGAAGGATTTGACCTAGTAATATACTAGGGGGTAAACAACCTAGAGCTTGCACATGTTGTGAAATGCATGACAAAGCTAATTGTTGGGTGGAGAGACCTTGCAAGCAAGGTAGCAATAATAATGATGTGCATTCATGCTTGCAACATGGTGGCCCAAGCAATATTCTAACACTAGTACCAGGCCAGCTTGAGTCAGAAAAATGACTCAGCTTCTGGCTGGCATGCTTTGTTCTAGCTTTGGCTTGACTCAGGCTTTGCTGCAGCTTGGGATCGGCTACAAGCTGGCTCTGGCTGAAGCCATGGCAACACTACACAGGACTAAGCTAAAACAAGAAGGGGAGAGTGCTGTGAGTTCTGGTTTAGGTCCTGCCACTATGGAGTTTATCAATGCACATAACCTCACTTGATTTGGACAAATCCTCAGTCTCATTGTTGCAAACCATTCTCCCACTAAATTGGAGTGCAATGCTAGTCCAAAATGCAAACATCTGATGCCAGTGATGAAGGAGCAGGCCAATCTGAATATCTAGGTGTAGAAAGCAGCTGTTTGATGAGGGGACCATGATGCAAAAGAGAGGAACAGGGTGCCCTCAATCCAGAGATATTGAGCTGGGACTCTGCCAGCTCATCACTTTCTCCTTCTGAGATGCCAGCAAGGCTCCTACTGTAGGAGTGCCACCTGGGAGGTATAGGAAACCTCCATTTCCAGTAGATTTGAGGAAGTTCATCAGAACTTCCATAGCCAGGGTGTTGAAGTCCAAGAGGTTGAGATATACCTCCAGAAGGTCTTGGTTGATATTATAAGGGCAACCTTAGAAGCCACTTAATTAGTGGACTAGCAAAGGGAAATCCAAAGTTAAAATTATGGTACATATTACAGGGAGTGGAAGCACACCTAGCAAAGGGAAATCCAAAGAGAAAACTTTAAGGAACCCTTTGCCAATGCCCAGTATATGTGAAGATTGCAAAAATCAAATAATAGCCTAAAAATAGAAAAGGCAGAGATAGGCAGATCAAGGCCACTGAATGACATCACACCAAGGGGTGGATGTTGGAAAGGGTGCTCTGCCTCTAAATATAAACTGTCAACATGCACAAATGTGATAGAAAGGGAAATTAGTAATAAAATAAGGAAAAATCATAGAAAATGAAGAATAGGAGGAAATGAAGTGAGGAAAAATATAGGACAAACATAAAAAATAGGAGGAACACACAGGGCACCCCCTAGTCCCCTTACAGATATGTTGATGGCTTTGGAGAAGAATATTCAACTCTTCCAGATCCATGGCTGGGATGAGAGTTGCAGGACTCTCCAGGAGATCCAGATAGGGCATATCTTGACATGGTAGACTACTTGAGGTAGTTGAACATAGGGATGACTCCAGTAGAGATCTTGACAAGCTGGAACTTGGGAATGGGTTCTGTAGCTAATAAACCAAGATACAGTGTGAAAGCAGGGTAGGAAAGGGTAGAGAGAGGTGAATATATAGGACTTAGCTTTTCAGAAGATGGTAGCCAGGTGTTGTTGACTGATGAGCTGGCAATGAGAACTAGGAATATGAGTCCTCTAGTTGACTATGGCTAATGCCTCTAGTCTCAGTAGGAAGGTCCAGAGGTCAGAGCAAAGGAGAGATGAAGCAGTGTTTGAGAGAAGATAGCAGATAGCAGTTATAGCAGTTATAGCAGGATTACTCAAAAAAATGTAACAGATGTTACAGGAGGATCCCTTAGTCCACAGAGTACCAACAGAGTATGACCAATTCTATAGGCTACTAATGCTGATACAACAGGTGAGTGCAATCTTATGTAAGCTAACTTGGTATCAAAATAGGTGATTGGCCAAACAATGACATGTATGAGTGACCCCAGGGGGTCACTAACTTGTAACCAGGTCCATTACACTTTGTGAGCACTAAAAGATTCTCCAATCTTGATGGACTGTTTTTGAGCCTCTGTCAGAGCTTCAGAGGTGTCTGTGTCCTTGTCCTGCATGTGCAAAATGTCACCCAAGCTTTGTGAGCATTGTGCTGCACCAAGAGAATCTCCAATCTTGATGAATTGCTCTTGAGCCTTTGTCAGAGCTTCAAAGGCTTTTGTGTACCTGTGCTGCATGCACAAAATGACAGCCAAGGATCGTGAGCATTGTGCTGCACCAAGAGGATCTCCAATCTTTATGAATTGCTCTTGAGCCTCAGTCAGAGCTTCAGAGGCTTTTGTGTACTTGCCCTGCATGCACAAAATGACACCCAAGCTTTGTAAGCATCGTGCTGCACCAAGAGGATCTCCAATATTGATGAATTGCTCTTGAGCCTTTGTCAGAGCTTCAAAGGCTTCTGGATACTTTCTCTGCATGCGCAAAACATCACCCAAGAGTTGTGAGCATTGTGTTGCACCAAGAGGATCTCCAATCTTGATGAATTGCTCTTGAGCCTCTGTCAGAGCTTCAGAGGCTTCTGGATACTTGCTCCGCATGCGCAAAATGTTACCCAAGCTTTGTGAGCATTGTGCTGCACCATGAGGTTCTCCAATTTTGATGAATTGATTTTGAGCCTCTGTCAGAGCTTCAGAGGCTTCTGGGTACTTGCCCTGCATGCACAGAATGTCACCCAAGCTTTGTGAGCATTGTGCTGCACCAAGAGGTTCTCCAATCTTGATGAATTGCTCTTGAGCCTTTGTCAGAGCTTCAAAGGCTTTTGTGTACCTGTGCTGCATGTACAAAATGTCACCCAAGCTTCGTGAGCATTGTGCTGCACCAAGAGGTACTCCAATCTTGATGAATTGGTTTTGAGCCTCTGTCAGAGCTTCAGAGGCTTCTGGGTACTTGCTCTGCATGCGAAAAATGTCACCCAAGAGTTGTGAGCATTGTGCAGCACCAAGAGGTTCTTCAATCTTGATGAATTGATTTTGAGCCTCTGTCAGAGCTTCAGAGGCTTCTGTGTACTTGCCCTGCATGCGCAAAATGTCACCCAAGCTTCGTGAGCATTGTGCTGCACCAAGAGGATCTCCAATCTTTATGAATTGCTCTTGAGCCTGTGTCAGAGCTTCAGAGGCTTCTGTGTACTTGCCCTGCAAGCACAAAGTGTCACCCAAGCTTTGTGAGCATTGCACTGCACCAAGAGGTACTCCAATCTTGATGAATTGATTTTGAGCCTCTGTCAGAGCTTTAGAGGCTTCTGTGTACTTGCCCTGCATGCGCAAAATGACAGCCAAGGATCGTGAGCATCGTGCTGCATCAAGAGGTGCTCTAATCTTGATAAATTGATTTTGAGCCTTTGTCAGAGCTTCAAAGGCTTCTGTGTGCATGCCCTGCATGTACAAAATGTCACCCAAGCTTTGTGAGCATTGTGCTGGGCCAAGAGGATCTCCAATCTTGATGAATTGATCTTGAGCCTCTGTCAGAGCTTCAGAGGCTTCTGGGTACCTGCTTTGCATGCGCAAAATTTCACCCAAGCTTCGTGAGCATTGTGCTGCACCCAGAGGTGCTCCAATCTTGATGAATTGATTTTGAGCCTCTGTCAGAGCCTCAAAGGCTTCTGTGTGCTCACCCTTCATGCACAAAATGTCACCCAAGCTTCGTGAGCATTGTGCTGCACCAAGAGGTGCTCCAATCTTAGTGAATTGCTTTTGAGCCTCTGTCAGAGCCACAGAGGCTTCTGTGTCCTTGCCCTGCATGTGCAAAATGTCACCCAAGCTTTGTAAGCATCGTGCTGCACCAAGAGGATCTCCAATCTTGATGAATTGCCCTTGAGCCTCTGTCAGAGCTTCAGAGGCTTCTGTGTACTTGCCCTGCATGCCCAAAATGTCACCTGAACATTGCAACCCTCTTATTTCCTGAGCAGATGTTCCTATTTTTTCCCCTCTGACTTCATCTAAAAGATGAGTGGATGGATGTGTCCAGTACAGAAATGTAGACATCTCCAAGATTATTTCCATAGTTTGTGGTGTAGGGTGAATTTTGACTGCTTGAGTCATCAGACTGCCAATGTTTCCCATCTCTGGCTCTAGCATTTCTGTTGCCTCAATAAAGCCTGGCCCAGGACTCATTATTGCGTATTGGTGAACCACATTCCAGAAGTACTCCTCCAAACACTGTATATGAGCTTCTTTTGCTGGATAATGCTGGGCAATGAAATATCTGATTGGAGATAACACCTTCAACGAGTTTCCCTCTGTGAATAAAAGTGCTGCATCTTGAAGCATAAAGAAGAGTAAATGCACATCTTGAAATCCAGCTCCAACAATTGGCAGTCGATCCTCCCATTGATGAAGACCATCTGGCAATTGACATAGCATGCTGAGTAGCTGGATAGCATCAGGATTGCACACAATGTCAGGTGCTTCAAGAGAAATGGCAATGGAGACTTCAAAACTCTCCAGCTTATCTGGATTTGCACCATAGGCAACAAGCATGCTTGTCCTCTTTGCCCTCCATGTGTTGCACATAAATTGCAGAGGTCGGTTTCTGCTGACTTGTGCAAACAACTGAACTGCTAAAGGAACATAGCCCAACTCTTCCAAAATAATATCCAAGAGTTGCCCATCATTATCATCACAGTCTGGATTGATCACAAGAAACAGTTTCTTGGCTGCCTGAGATGGCAATGGAGGAAGAATCTGGGAGTGTGTCCATATTATATTGGAGGGTGGGACAGATCCTCGCATGGTAACAATTAGTGAGACATTCTTGGCACTGCCAATTTCGGATAGAAGATCTCGAACTCCTGCTCGACCAGAGTCTAACTGCCATGCAGATTCAAAGTTATCAAGAAGCAGCAGGGTGGGTGGTGCAGCAAGCAGCACCCGATGCAAAACAGTCAACATGTTTTCACCAGCCACTGGATGCACCCGAAGAGTTTGTAGAATCAGTGCTGCCAAAGCATCAGCTGAGATGATGGCATCACATCCCACAAAGTATCGCTGGTTGTCAAATTGCTTCAAGTGATGCAAAATATGTTTTGCTGTTGAGGTTTTGCCTATCCCTCCAGCTCCCAGTATAGCAACCCTTACTTGCTTCTCTGGGGTGAACAAATTGACAATGCCATGGACAATGTCCTCTCTACCATAAAAAATTTCTGGAGCAACAGGTTGTAAAGGTGGAGGAGTACTGTCTACTCCAAGATACAACATCAGATTATTTAAGCTCCACTTGAAGAGGATTACAGAGCTTACTGATCTTGGATCCAGATTGAACAAATTCTATATAAAAAATAGATACAATCATCACTCCCACAATTAAGAAAGATGTAACAAACCCTGGAGCTGCTCATGTCTCTTCCATGTCTCTGTTATCTTTGATGGAGCATCCTCCACCATTTTAAATAGATGGGAAACAACAGTTTTGAAATCTGGCTCTGTGATATCATGGAACTTGCAAATGTTAACATGATCTCTATTCAGAGCAATAGATTGCGAGTTGATACTTTCAGGAAGGATGGCAGATGAACGGTCTACAAGCTAAAAGAGCACTTCAGATAAAGTGATGGTGTCTCCAGAAATACCACCCACTTTCATACTCTTGCCTAGGGGAAGTTTAGTAGGGTACATTTCATAGTAGCACTTGGTAGCATATCTAAGACTGATTTGATTGTATTGATCCTGCTGTTGTTGCAGTGCTTTACCATGCAGTGTGAGATCACTGAGAATGCTGTCAGAGGTGTCAAACCCAATTGAAAGGATTTGAAGAATCAAGGCAGCCAGATCAACTGCTGCAGATCCTTGGTGTGGTGTTCCTAGAAAGAGGATTCCATAGGTTGAACGCTCAACAGCCTTGTATGGAGCATATTCATTTCTATCAGCATGGATCAAGGCCTAGCAGAAGTTATAGCAGGTCCCCCAGAAAAGTGTCAATTTGACATACATTTTTTAGGACAATGCCACCAAGACTGTGCACCACAAAGATTATAGGCCGTCGTTGTGTCTGCAAGAGGCTGGAGATCAATATGAATGTCAATGGTGCTCTTTATGACTGACATTACTACCATCCCGGTCCGTGGCCAAGTCGGCCAACAACTTTTGCGCAATAGCATATACAGACTCATCTGCCAATTGGTCCCTGCCTTGTGTGTAGGCATCATAGCCATAGGTCAAGATGCGTGCACGAGGAATCTTCTCGGGAAGAAGATCACGGAGCCACAGCGTGTCATTCGCTGCAGTCCATGATTTCATAGGGTGCCCATCCAGACCATGGATGGCGATGATGCTAACCATAACATGGTCAGTGCATCATTTTGCATCAAGTTCAAAGAACTCACTCTACAATCGGATCCACACCAGAAACGAGCACATTTACACCAAAACAGTCCCCCTGTGAACAGTAAGTATGACTTTGAGATGGCAGGAATGGGACGCACAGCTCCACTCGTGAGACCTCCCGCAACCTCCCGTATGACGAACTGGATTCTAGCCGAGATATCTTTCGAGCCCTTGCAGAGCTTGCAATTGACAGCTAAAAACAAAATCAATACCCGCTCGACAGTGAAGAAGAGATGACCTTGCCTCCATTGTTGTCTAGTGCAAGGAATGTTTCGATTTTTTCCTCCAATTTGCCAATCGCCTTATCTGGACGGAACTTCCGCACTGCAAACACTTCGAGTTTGAGCTTAGACACACTGCGCCCCTCACTGGACCGTTTTGGCTGTTAGATCAGCTGCGATGTCGGCACACTGTGACTCACAAGTATAATGTATTATCCCACGAGGGCGCTGTACTCTTCACAGGTGTTGTCTTCTTTGATACCTCGTTGTTGACTGCAGCCACAACATAGTATTCGCGTTGCTTGGGGAAATCATAGCCACTGATGTCTAGGTCGATGGCGGATAAGTCACAATATAACGGTAGATGAAAAGGAACTTCGAATCTTGCCTGAGAGCTTTACACGTATCTTTTTATTCGAAAAGCTGCTTCCCAAAGCAGGTTACAATGGTGCAAGAGCATATCGCAGGTAGATACATACGGTCCTGTGTCCATTGAACAAAGTCTCAGTGAATAAGTCTTGTATAAGCGAAAGAGGACGATGTCTGAGTACAAGAAAGTTTAACGCTGCGTTGATAAGGCGCGGTAATCGTGTCTCGATAGCTATCGAGCTCCCACGCCACAGATGAACGATTGCAATCATCAGCGCTCCTCGCGATGAACTCTCTACCCACCATCTCCTCTTTTCGATGAGAAGATCAGTATAGCATAGTCGTTTATAGATGCGAGAGCAGAGTTCAGAGGCGACAACTTCTGACTTATCTCTTGGCATCATTTTTCGAGTTTGCTGATTATTGTTTTACATTTCATAGACCGTTACAAAGTGAACGCTATTTAGTATTCAGCAGTGGCAATAATAATATACAAAATTGAATATAACGTTCCAGTACTATAGTAAACAACACAGCGACGGAAATCCATCGTTTGCAATGGTCCAGAGTGTTTTTCAGCATGGATTGGATTTTTTGTTTATTTGAATAATGCGAGGGGGACGATACAAATGTTGGGGATTTTTATTGAGATTACATAACTAACTGCCCTCGCGAGGGAGGGGCTACAAGAATAATGAATGATAGAAAACAAAAACAAAAACCTCCCCTGCGAAAAACACGAGTTATTCGCCCTGCTCGTTTCCCTCCGCCATGTGTTGTTCATCCCGCTTCATTCATTGTTGTTGTCGTCCGTGTCCTCCCCATCGTCGCCTGGTCCCTGTCCCGGCCCTGGTAGTCGTCGACCTCGTCGTTCTCGCGGCCCTTGTCGCCCTGTGGTCCTGGGTCATAGATGGCAGGGTTGTGGTGGCCGTCTGGTAGCCGTCCGCCCTCCCTGTTGCTCCCCGTTTCCACCCCGGAAGCAGTTGCCCGCGGCGGTGGTTGGGGGTGCTGTGGTGGTGGTGGTGGTCCTCGTCCTCATCTTCATCTTCATCCTCGTCCTCCCCGTCTTCGTCATTGTCGTGTTCACCCGCCGTCTCCATCGTTGTCAGGTACTGTCTCTGCCTCCGTCCCATCTTCGCCGTCGTGAGGTCCGTTGCGCCGCTGGTTCTGGCCCTGCCACCCTGGTCGTCCCTGGTCATCCCCTGGTCGTTGTTTGGTTTTCTTTTCCTTGTGTTGCCGTTGTCGTCATCCATAGCAACCGTAGTCCACCCTGCGAGCAGTAGCTCACAGCGGTGGGGACGGATGCTGTGTCTGGGTCGTTGTCGTGCTCCCTGTCTTTCCTGCTCGTTCTTCCCGTCGTTCCCGTCATCGTCGTCCTCTTAGTTCGTCAATGTCATTCCTTTCATCGTTGTTGTCCTTTAATCGTCGGCATCCTTCGTCTTCATGAGGCAGCCCTTCTGCGGTCTCCTAAGCCCAAACGAGAGGCGGTCCTCAGCCAGGTGCGGTGCGTTGGTTGTTGTTGTAGTGTCGTTGTTAGATAAACCCTGTAGATAATGAAAATAGAAGTTAGTTGAATGAAGAAAACGAGAAAGGACACATAAAAACCACTTACCTGGGGCCAAACGATGATTTATGCGTCGTTTGGGCCCGTGCCTCGTCCTCATACCCTCGTCCCGTCCCTGTGGTCGTATTCCCACCATTCGTTCGTTCAGTGGTCGTGGTCGTGTGGTCCCCTCAGCATCGTCGTCGTCGTTGTCTTACTAACAAGGCAAGCTGGCCGTTGTGGTCGTTGTCTTGTGATCGAAACCCAACCAAATTTGTCAGCATTTCTATTTTTGGGACTATCCCTAAACGTCGATTTTCTATCATGTCTTTCGACTCGACTCCAGCAGTTCCGTTTCGTTTCTGACAACCATCTCTCAGTTCTACAACAAAAGCTCGCGCTTACCATCCTGCCGGACGAGATCGACGATGCAGGCTGGTCATACGGCGCACCCTTAGCCGACATACAACGTCTCGTCAATCGCTGGAAAAACGGGTACGATTGGAAGAAGGAGGAAGCGAAACTCAACGCTGAACTCCCGCAGTTCACGAGGGATATTGACGTCGAAGGCTTTGGCACTTTGAATATTCACTACGTGTACAAGAGAAGCAAGGTCGACGGTGCTATTCCATTGCTGTTCATTCATGGATGTACGCATTTTGTTTTGATCTTTCGTTGATTGCCGTCGAGCGAACGCGTTTGTTGTAGGGCCAGGGAGTTTCATCGAAGTTCGGAGGGTTTTGCCTTTGTTGGTGGAAGCATCTCCTGACCACCCAAACTTTGATATCGTCGCATTCAGTCTGCCTGGTTATGCGTTCTCCGAGGCACCCAAGAAGAGAGGCTTTGCTCTAGACCAATACGCTGAGGTGTGTAATTGTAATATGCGCAAAAAGTTTCCTGATAGATCCATACATGTTTGCAGGTTGGGCATAAACTGATGCTTGCGCTAGGGTACGAGGAATATGGTATGTTCACAGCAGTTTGCTGTCTTCGAGCCACGAGTACTAAACAAACATAGTAACACAAGGTGGCGACTGGGGTTCCTCCGTCAGTGTCGCACCGCTTACCAACGGTACAATATACTGACCTGTTGATGGTAGATTAGTCGTGTAATCGCCAAACGCTACGGTAACAAGCACAACAAAGCATTCCACATTAACCTGCCAATGTACGCTTTTTTCCCCTCCAGGCTTTAACAGGTCCTCGTGAACATTTTCCAGAGTCAACGCCACCTTCCCTTCCCTGTCGCACCCCTTTCTCCTCTTCTCCCACCTTCTGTCGTATCTCCCCTTCCTCGACTACAGTCCACGAGAGAAGGAAGGTTTTGCACGCTCACACAGCTTCAGCCGAGATGGATCGGGTTATCTCGCAGAACAGTCGACACAGCCGCAGACGCTTGGCTATGGGCTGACTGATTCGCCTGTGGGCTTGCTCGCATGGATATACGAGAAGTTGGTACGGTGGTCAGATGACTATAAATGGGACGACGACGAAGGTCCATCCATTATTTTCTTGTTCGCTGATTCATGTTTTCATGTTGCTGTTTAACAAATAGTTCTCACATGGATATCGTTGTACTACTTCTCTCGTGCTGGCCCTGCGGCTTCCGTCCGCATCTACTACGAAGTCGTCCGCAGTGCCCCAGGCGGTAAGATGCGAGATATAAACTATGGCACCACCACGACGCCGCTCGGCATCTCGTATTTCCCCAAGGAAACGGTCGGCTTACCACGAAAGTACGTACCCGAACCTAACGTATACACTGGTTCGTCAACGAACCATCCAATTTCCGTTCATTCTGTGATGCTGCTTCATGCTGAGCGCTTATCATTTCAGATGGCACAAAACTACGAACTTGGTGTTTGAGTCCGAGCAGGACAGCGGGGGTCACTTTGCGGCGCACGAGAAGCCAGAGGCGCTTGTAGGTGATCTCAGGAAGATGTTCGGGAAGGGTGGCCCTGCGTTTGGGGTCGTGCAGGGGAAGAACGGGTACAGCGCTTGAACTTCTGTCTGCTAAATTGTTGTTGGCCGCTTCGGTATTTAGCTGCGCGTGGCCATCGAAATCTTGTACGTTATCTTGTTCCAAAATTTGGGAAGTGAATATCGCCATTGAAATCTTCAGTCCTTGCGTTGAGGCCTTCATGTCGTCTGATTCGAGATTACTATAATTTCGTACTGTCCAGAATATTCATTTATACATCATCCCACATATACCTACTGCCAGTAGCATAATAGCTAATTAGTAACTGTCGTGGTTCACGCTGCCGTTTCTCCTACTCATGTCCTTGCCACATAGCCTGCAATACAAGCGGGCCTCCCGAGAAAAATACGGTACTTCAGCACGGACCGAAAATTCAGTCCAAGCCTCAAATATTCTGGCACTCATTTGTTGTCTCGTCTGTCAGCCTCTTATTGTGGGTGGTACGATAAGTATGTCAAGGGCAGGAACGTCCTCGTCTGTTTGTAACTCCGGGGAGTAAACATTCTTTGATATATATATAAATTACCATTCGTCGACGGTCCTCACCTTGAATTAGATAAATAATCTACATGATAGCGTATGTGGGGTTATCCACTACCTTCTGAGCCTGTACTAGTTCGTAAATACAGTGAATGATAACCTCAACAAGTTTCAAAACACCCCCTTTGTAGTGTGGGCCTCATGGCGGCTGCCGCTGGGCTTCAGGGGTAGAACTTTACTTGCAGTTCACCCCCATTCTTGAATGCCCGGTTGGAGTTTCACCAGCGATCGGCGAACAAAATGTTGGCTCCAGCAGACTCAACCTTCCGCATGAAACAAATGTCCATTCATTCCGCAGCTAGTTGCTGCAGACGCAGCGTATGTAGCAGGCCATTGCATGGTTGTGCTGTTATGAATTTCACAGACTGAAGTCGAGAAAGACCCAAGTTGCCGCCAGCTGTGTCAGTCCAATCCCATCGTGAGCTCAGCGTCCCCACTATGGATGCAAAATCCTGTTCATCTTCTTCGCATGAAAATTTCCTGGAAACAGCTGGCCCGTGTAAGAGAAACAGGGTGCATATTTGGGATCCAGCATGTGAAATCTCCTGGTTGTGATCTCTACGAAGCGTAGTTCCAGTGTTCTGAGGCAAGGAACAGCGCGAAGACATTGGAGCAAGTGAACGTCTAATATGAGGACAGATGATAAACAAGTCGCGTAACCGAACAGGATGACCGATTTATAAGCGAGACAAAACTTGCACGCGGAAAGTGGTTAGAATTCAGATCGATCTGAAGCGTGTGGATGGATGGGAGGGAGAGAGCATCGAAGAACTGCGAAACGGATCTCCCATCTGAGCCTTGCACTATCACCTCCAATGACTCCAAGTGGTATGCGATCAACGACTTTCTCCACAATCTTGCGATTCTGATGGACGCATGTAAGAAGTCGTGGAAGATATTGAAAGAGATTTAGGGCTTCGTTCGATCTTGACCTCACTTCTCACAATACTTGGACTTTGCTGCAGGAGTGGCTTATGCGGTCGGGTGATTGTCCGCTATCAATAAGGCTGGGTGGCGGATCCGAGTCTGTGGCCAGTTTGCGTGTCGCACAAACAGTTGCGCGCTTCTCTGAGCGGTGGCACGATGTCGACTTTGATATGCCACTTGGATGTTTTATTAGGGCGTTGACTGGAATTCAACTCCGACTTCCTATTCTTAGATCCGTGGACTTGAATTGGGAGCGCAACTCGATTGAAATGTTCAGTGTCGCTCCACAGCTTGTTTCACAGATCCTGTTCCAAAGCCGTGGCATCGACCAGGCAATATCTCTCCATGCACTGCAAACAATAGGCAAGGTATCCGGATGGTCCCACTTGTCATCGATATATGCGGGAAATATCTCAAAAGTGATTTCGGGAGGGAGTTGTAGGACAGGTGCAACAGTAACATTGATTTGTCGCTTTAGAGGCCTCTTTTGCGCCTGACCTCCAAGAACTCGCAATTTCCGATCGAAGCTGTGCCTCGACTTGTGCATTCAAGGTTGGAGAGTTGTTGTAGTGGATGCCCGGTCGATGAAACTGTCGCGGCGTCCAAACTACCACAGTTTACACAAAAATGCATCGTGAATATGATAAGTTACCGACAGTTTTTCAAAAATGTTTATGTAGAACTCGAAGTCGGACCATCCGTTTTGAAGCGTGACAACACTAAAGATCAAATAGTGCATTCATTGGACTGACCTGTAAGTAGTGAGGTAGCACTAGAAAGGCTCTGTCAACTAACTGTGCTCAGTGTGCTGTGTAACATGTGGCAGTGTGCGAGCAATGGCAACTTTGGAAACAAACAAAGGACGCAACACGTACAGTGTCGATAAAAATTACTTAAACTGGTGTACGAGTAAATGTGACAAATTGAAGCCGATATGTCGTGACGGAGGTAGTCATGGAAAACAGAAATTATCTCATGTGTCATATATTTATGGATAAAAGAGCAGCATGCAGAGGCAACTCATTAGGACGTGTATGGATCATCACGTGGATGTCAGTGAGGAGACACTGATATTCATCCCTTGAGATATCAGTTGTTGCACCAGTTCCTTGGTACCCGTGTTGGAAGCGGAAGGTCTTGGGGTTGTAATTGTGAAAACCCGTAGACAGGCAACATTATTCCTAACAGCATGTCTGCCCCACCGAGAACAGAGCATATCGATGGGGTCGCCATCCAAACTGATTCCGGCCTCCCAGGCGATGTAGATAAATGTTCCCAGGTTAGGGAGTAATGGCTTAGTGTAACCAAAATCTGACGCGTGGTTGGGATTGAGCATCCGGAAGGGACTTATCCTTCCATTTATATACCCCAGTGCCAGCACTTTGAGGAGAGAGACGGCGCTAAGGCATTGAAGCAAGTGGTCATCTGAAGTGGAGACACATGACAGATCAAGTCTGGTCAAGGAGCAAGATGACCGGTTTATAAGTGAGATGAAGCTCTTATAGGGGAATAAGCTGAAGTCCATGGTGAACTTGAGTGTGTGGACAGATGGGAGGGAGAGAAAATCCATGAAATGTGAGATGGGTCTCGAATTCGCCTGACGTGTTAGCAGCTCCAACGACTCTATTTGGGGCACCACCATAAGAGGTAGTACGTTCCCCCACTGAATTGCGTTAAAGTTCAGAACACATGCAGCGAGCCGTGGAGCGCATCTCAAGACGTCTAAGCATTCTTCCAATAAATAAATTGGGATTTTGAGCCTCGTTAATTGAGTCATAGGGAGGGTGACCTGGGTCAATTTTAGACCAATCAACTTGACTTCTTTAAGCTGTGGAGCAACACCGAATATTTGGATGGTCGGGTACGTAGTATCTCCTGCGAGGACAACGGAGGTAAGGAGAGGGAGTTGGGTTTGGATTTTGGCTAGCTTTTCGAGGCATTCAGGAGCAACAGCCCGAAAATCGATGTGCTGCCATCGTTCAGAGAAGTGAGATATGATGTCCAGAGTTTGGGAAGTAAATGATGTTCGGTGGTGTCCGCCTCTTAGCTGGATCGATAACGGATAATTTCTGGACCTTGAAAGCCACCCCTCCAGCAATGCACACCGGGACGCAGAAGAGCGGTCGAGATCTACTGATATTTTGTTCCAAAGCCACGGCATTGCCCACGTCAGGTCTCTCCACGCACCACAAATAGACCCCAAAGCAAATAGGACGGAGATACGACTGCAATGGTTCCTCCACACATCATCAATACACCTGATGAATATCTCGGATGATATCTCAGGAGGAAGTCGAAGGACGGGTGCAACGATATGATTGACTTGTCTTTTCAAAACTGCCTTTCTGGTCCTAAGTTCATCCAATGCTGCCTCGATGTGGGCGATTTCTAAATCGAGTTGTCGCAGATTTCCTGACGATACGGGGTGAAACGTAGGACTCGGCTGCTGCAGGTGACCGCACTTTAGGCAAGGAATCATGGTGTCGGGGTGGAAACAAACAAAGGATGCAACACGTACACAAACGCGTTGAGTGGCATAAAACTGTTGTGACTATGTGACAGAGTCCTCTCATCTCGTACTAGGATGACATTGCTCACACCGCCCAGTACGGTTCTCCGCGTCCTCGTCGACAAGGAGAACATTCCAGACAACGTTTTTGACGATGTCCACGGTGGTTCTCGCGTCGTCTGGTCTCAAAAGAACTCTTACCATTCTCTGTCATCTTTGCCGTCGGCGTCGGCGTCGTCAACCAAGTCCAATAAGTTTCTACCTACCAAATCCATTCTCAAGCCCCATGTTCAAAGCTCCATCTTCCTTCTACCCTTCCCGGCAGAACCAGAGCCACGTCAGGTCACTCCAGAACCCGCAGACCCCCTTACAGACTTGAATTACCTTGTGTACCCCTTGTCCCAGATTGTCAAGCATGCCTCAGACGTGTCTATGCGTGAGCTTATCGAGGCTTACAATGTTCTTGCCGCGAGATTACGCACTTCTGTTGTGGGAAAACACGATATAGACGCGTCGTGGCCACTTTTCGAACCTCTTCGAAAGAATAGGAAGGCTTTCGTTTATGCACTTGTGAGGGACCTCGGCAGGGCACTGATAAATCCTGCATCAGGAGACGATGCTGAAAATATGCCTAGGGTATTGCTGCCCTCCCCCAAGGGTACGCCAAAGAAGAAAGGTGGGATGACGGCAGAGCAGGTAAAATATGCACGCGACCTCTGCACGACATGTCACTCTGTCATTCGCCTCCTGGCTCTTGTATTCACTCTTCCTGCTCTTAGAAACCTCTTTTCTGGTATGTGGCTTCAATTTCATTCAATTTATTTCCAACGGTGTTCTACATTTTATATTGGACAATTGTATTGCGATTACGACCTGACTGCTCCATTTCTTGTTCTCACCAATTTCCTACCCAGTCGCAGAGCTCAGTTCCATTTTCACTGCCCTCCTTGCCATACCCATTGCCGACGACCTCCCGACACCGAATGCGCGCAAAACATGCGCCCTGGCTATCTGGCTCCTCCAATGCCAACGCCTGCCCTCCACCGTGCTTCTTCCTGCCAAAGACCGCATTGCCATTGCCCTAAGACGCGGCATCGATGGCGAGCTGGGCAAAGAAGGGAAGAAGGGGTCCACCAGCGATGGACTCAAGGTCAGAGACATCACAACACTGCGCATATAGTCCATTAAATCTCGTTTTTCAGGCAATACATGACCTGTCAATCTCCTACCCTGCCATCTTCGTACCCACCTTCGCAGCGACACTCCTTCCTTCTATCCTCTCGTCTCTCCTCGCCCCCACCCTTGCGCTTCGTACACAAGCATGCCACGCCCTCGGTGGATTTGTTATGGGCCTTATCTCGCTCCCCCGCTCCAAACTGCACACACGCGTTTCCCACACAGTAGCTGCTTTCCTCACCACCCCACCGCCACCCAAGAATCCGTCACCTGCTTCATCCAGTACACTCACCACTAATCTCTTCCCCTCCAAATCCACTGTTTCTCCATCTTCCTCAGCTTCACCTACCAAACCCACATCCTCCCCTATCCTTATAATTAACACCCTTCGCACAACCCTCCAGGCCGAGGACCCAGCCCATGTTGCGGCCGGCCCTGTCTGGGCTCACTCCGTCCTCGCGTGCCTCCTCGTAATGCTCTCTTCTGCGCTCACGGAGGACGCCAATACCAAACTGACACGCGTCGTTAGTGTGCTTCTGGGGTTGGCTATGAAACATTCAAGGAGCTCTGTGAGGGCGGTAGGGTGCTTGATGTGGCGATGTGTCATTTGGGTGTATTTCCAGGATAGATTGCCTCCTTTGGAAGATAGCGAAGGAGAGTCTGAGGTTGAGGATGGTGTCGAGAAGAATGCGACAAGATCAGCAGGCAAAGCAAAGGAGATGTGGTGGATGCTTGTGACTAATGTGGTTGAGCTCAATACAGGGGTATGCACTATCGCTGCCCTCCTCAATTCTTCCTCAGATGAAGACAGGGAGGACAGCGACGTGGACGTGGACGAGCCCCTCCAGCGCACGCTCGAGATCCTCCACTACATGGTCAGGAAGACGAACCGACAAGTTGTTGTTGACGGGCTCGAGACGCTTAAGCGCCTTCTAGGTGTCCCGACATCAAACCTTGTTGAACAAGTGGATCAAGACGAAGATCCAGAGAAAGGGGAGTGTCAGTGGGAGCCGACGACGAAGCTCCTCCCACACTCACTGTTCTCATCTCTCCCAGGCCTACTGAGCGTCGAGTTCAAGGCACTTTCGTCGGCGGTGCGACCGGTGTTTGAGGAGACTGCGGGCCCAGAGGACGTTAGGCCTTTGACGAGGGGAGAGGTGGCACGGGGGAGTGCGCAGCCTGATGATTGTTTGGATTTGGACGTGGGTAATGTGGATGACCACAATGAGAACGAAAAGAGTGATGAAAAGGGAAGCTGGTGGATGTGGGAGGGATTGGTACGCGCGTGGCGGGGGTGTGTGATGCGTTTGTGGGAGGGCGATTGGGCGGGGGTAGCTATAGGGAACAGAGGAGAGACAGAGCTAGAGGGGGAGAAGGAGGCGACGAGGAACAGTCTTGTCTCTGTGTGGGAGGCGTTGGTCGGGGTTGGGGTTGGGTTCTTGCAAGGTTTGTGTTTATTTCTTTCCTGTGTAAACATGTAGTTACTCATTGGGCAAACCTGACAGATGCAGGGGATGACGAGGCGACTTCCGTCTTCGCTGTGCGCGTAATCAAGGTCCTTACTAACATCTTCCAAGACGCCCCTCTCGGGTTACTTCAACCCAAATCTTCGCCGTCCACGCCCGAATGCAAACTCAAACATGGGAAGTCCTCCCCTGTCCCACTCAAACTCGCCATCAACGCGTCCTCCGTATCCTCATGCTCCACGAGCCTCGACAGCACAACGAAACTCGCCCTTGTCGAGCGTCTCTGGCACGCCACATCCATGCTAATCCCGCACCAACTCCTAGCTTCCAGTGGTGCCCCCGAACGACTGCTCGCATGTCTGATGAAGCGTGAAGATAGTCTTACTTTTCCTTCGTCCCTCTTCTCCCTGCCTTCAGCTGAAGAGGAAGAACAAGAGACTGCGCATTTAAGGGAGCAATGGACTAAACTGTGTGTAGATGTCCTTGTGAAGTGCAACCCTGAAGCGCTGAGGGCGTTTTGGGGGTATGTTAATAGCGATGGGGAACGCGAGTGGGAGTGGGGGTGGGATGGGAAAGAAAGGGCAGGGGTTTGGAGGTGGTTTGTGGATCGGTGGGTGGGTGCTTGGGAAAATGGTGTTGGGGGTGTTGGGTGGGAGGGCGCTGTTGTATTGCTAGGTGTGCCATTTTTGTAAGTGTCTCCTTTTGTTAAAAGGGGAGTATTGATAATAGTTTGTTGGGGTACAGGGACAAGAATGCCTGGGTAATGAGCGAGGAAGATCTTACAAGGTGGCAGAATCTTCTTGAGTACGCCACCGCCCAAGCGCTCGATGAAGGTCAAGACGAAGCGCACTCGCACAGCGTGCTTTCTGCACTCGCTACGTCCATCGCATCGCACAACACCTCGATCTTGTTTGGCACTTCCTCTTCTCCTACTTCCAGCAACAGCAATGTACCAGTAAACACCCTATCCTCCCCATCAATCCGATTAGCCGACTTGCTCCTCACATCTCTCGCATCTTCATTTGCCTCGGACTCGTGCGTGCAGCTCCCCCAGAGCGTTTTAGAGTTTGTGAACGATGCAATGCGTGAGTCCTATCCGCCCCTTCCGCGGGATACGATGGTGTTCCTGTGGACTGCGAGGGCGGTGACAGGAGCCGTGGAGGCGTGCCCAAGGGAGTTAATTGGGAGCTTCTTGGGTGAGCAAGGTGGAGTCGGGGAGGGTGTGGGTATGTGGATAGCGGATGAGTGCAAGGCGTGGAATGTTGGTGAGCTGGGGTATGACGTAAGTTGTTTTAATTCCGTCATCTTGCGCTCTGTGCTGAAGAATCTCCTATTTGCGTAGATCATCCCTCTATATCAACACATCCTCACTCGAATCCAAGAGCTCCCCCTTACGTTGTCAACACTTCGTACATTTGCGTCGATCATTGCTTCTCCGTTCGTAGGGCGGGTAGACATGCCGCAAGCGGCGAAGGATGCATTTCGAGAGTTTTGGGAGGCAACGTATGCAGTCATGAGGAAACCACGTGAAGGATGGCCTGAGGAGGTGGAGATGTGTCTGAGGGCTGTGTTTGGTAACATTGAAGATAAGGCTGTCGAGGAGACCGTTATTGATCCTGCACTGAGCCCTGCGTTCAAAGCAGTTTCGGTGTCTACTTCTCCGATGGCACGTGAAGCGGTTTCTGCTCCAGTTACCCCCACAAAAACCACGTCTGCCTCTTCCTCTGCAAACACTATGAGTATCGCCAATGAACCCCAACAATGCACACCCATACGTCCAGATAAAGTCAACTTCTACACCCACTTCCCGCTGCGCTCACCCAAGTCGCCTGTCCCCTCCCTGGTTCCCGCGGAGTTTTCTCCTTCCAGCCACTCGTTTCCTGGTGCAATTCCTCTCCCTGCACTGTCTGTCCCTCCTGCTGAAGTCCCAAGTCCGAGTTCCGTGGCGCGAGCCCGATCACCTAGCCCTGGTCCCAGTACACCCAGAAAAGCTCGTATGAGGCTCGATAGCATGAGTCCCGATATATTCAAGAGCATGCATGTACCTTCTAGCACGCCCAAGCACGTGCCTACAACTCCCAAACGTAGTGCTGGGTACGACTCGCCAGCCAAAAGGCGCAAGATTGGGGACAAGGAGGAGGAAAAGGAGAATAAATCACCCTCCACCAGACAGCTTATCCGGCCATCCTTCATCGTCGCTACAGGTGATGAAGAGAGGGAACGGGTTGTCAAACCCTTTGCGCTAGGAAAGCGGGCAAGGAAAGAAGAGAGTGGGGGCTGTGAAGAGATGTCACCGCAGAAAAAGGGACGAGTGAGGATCAGGGAACCAGGGGATAGTGCGGATGAGAAGATAGTTAAAAACCTTCTGATCCCCGATCCGGATGACTCTTTCATCGCCACTCCTCCTGCGCCAGCGAAGCGCAAGAGAGTTTTCATGGACGCTGTGGAGGTCCCGAGACTGAAGGATGTGTATCCACAGTTGCGAAGTACACCGAGCTTGAATGAATTGCGTACACCCTCCTATGCGTGCTCACCTTCGTATCAGAAGAGACAAACACGCGGAGTGACCAATCCCTTGGTGACATATGTGGCCCGGTCTTCCAGAAAGCGGAGCAGGGCTAGCGCAGAGGATGATGTTTTCTCAGTTTCCACCACTCTCTCTGCTCTTGATGACTCCGAGCTAGAAATTCCTTTCAGTGACTCGTTCACGTTGGACAAACCGCCCGCCTCTCCGAAAGAACTCCCGCCCTCGGATGACGATCCTCACATTGGACAAGTCACTCCCCATTGCCTGATTTCGCCTGTTCCACGTCGTAGCACGGGTGCGAAGTTCTGTGAGACTGACCCACCGAGCGACGACTCAGTGATGGGTGAATATGCCAGCCCATCGAAGGATGTTGTGGAGAGGAAGTTGAAAAGGTTAGGCTCTATGACGAATGTAACCACGATGCCCCACGGTATGGTGGCAAGGATGAAAATGAAGCCTGCTGGGGTTTGATGATTCATGAATATCATCGATGTTCGTAGCGACGCAAGTGCCAGTCCCCATTTCTGTCCACTCTGCACTATTAGTACTTTCTTATGTAAATAAAATTCAAGTTATCTACGTTCTGCTCACAGATTATTTTCAGTTTACATAAGTGGATGTTCATGCAACATCAATATTGCTTCTCCCTCCCGTGGTCAATCTGCACTCAAATATTTCTTGCAAAGATTCAATTCATGATTAAGGCAATGATCTGTGTACCTAAGTTGTTGTAGTATGACTCCGAGTACTTACATTTACAGTAACGAGTCCCGCACTCGATTTCCACAACACTAAATTAAGCGATGTCTTGAACGAATGCACCATTTCCATCCCACCCCGTGCAATATAGTATAACAGCTAACTGTGCTTCAACTGGAGCCTGCCGAGCAATATTTCAGCGGTTCATGAAGATGAGATGATTCTCAATAAAGTGAAAGAATTAGTGGGGGTTTTCTGGCATTTTTAGATGTAACATTTTTTGATCGCAGGTTTTCTGGATCTCAAAAATCAAGGTCGGTTTTTTGAGATGTAGTACGTATGTACTGTAAAAGCAGCTCCAGACCTGCTTTTGCATCGTTTTTTAGACATTTTTTGACCGCTTGTTCAATTTCAAATATGACAAGTAAACTAGTAATATTCTATTCTGTAGATACTGAAAACAATTGTCAGGAACACATTTGACATGGAACATTTTTAAATTTGTAGAAGTGAACATGGTCAGTAAGGTCCTGAGCATATTGCCATGCAAGATGGATGGTTTCGACCCTTCAGACAGTGAGTTTCATAAGTTCATTGAGCAAGAATGGATTGTTGACAACTTTTCTCCGGGCTTTCATATGGGGGATGAGCAAGCGTCGATGAAAGGGAACACGTCATCGTCGTCGACGGTGACTGGATGGTTGCTTGTCGGTCAACTTGAACTTCAATACGATCACTTTGAATCTACGATCACATTCCTAGATTGCTGATTCAGCTTCCATACACAAAATTGTAATGCTATGCCTCTTCAAACCAGTCCCTCTGCAGGTATCGACGCTCGCTCATACCTGTACGAGGGAGTGGTTACGAGTCCAACTATCAGAGTCAAATACAAGGATTTCTAATACTTACACACTCTGTGTTATTTAAAGAATTGGTATATATGTGCAGGTGTTATAACTTCTTAAAAAGTCCATGTATGAAATGTCCACCGAGTAAGTTACAACTTGGATGAATTCAAGTCACCGTTTTAGACAAACATCGCAACACCGCTCAAGCCGAGCGCCAGCGCGAGCATTGACATCCAGCGACCTTCTATAGTGACCGACCACGCAGAACTTCTGCTACTCGGACTGCCAGTAGGGTTGGAGCTGCTACTTGAATTACTGCTGGTGGAGCTTGTACCGTTGACGACAGTGCTCTGCCCGGGAACCCCAAACACCCTCACAGAGGCGATGTCAAAGTACGCGTTCGCGTAGTTGGAGCCGTTGCCCATGACGTAATCATTGTAGCAGACTCCGCTGCAGGTTTGCTGGAAGATGCTCGGAGGTCCGGCGAAATCTGTTCAGTTGGAAGGAGGGCGGTCAGCGAGGGAAGGAACAGGAGACAAACGAATGTACGAACCTCCGCAAAGGGTAATGTCAAATATCAAACTTTGGGGCGCGAAGAACTGGCTCATAGAACACGACGTGGAAGGCCAATTAGCAGTTGGTGTACCAAACGTCGACGTGTCAAGGGTGCTAGCATTCGACGAGATGCTGCTAGGCACACTCTGACGAGTGAAGAACCATACACTGCGGAGCACCCAGTATCATTCTACATCGCTCCAAACAAAAAGAAGGGTGTAACCCACGAGATCCCGCTGGCCGCAAGCTCCGTGACAAACACGCCTCCACCCGCACTTGCAAACGCCGCACCATACGAGTCTGTGTTTGTGTCGACGACCTTGCACCCCTCATTGGAGTTGGCCTGGTACGAGCAGTCTGTGGAAGCTGTTTGGGATGTGTTAACCTGCGTGCCGCCAGGCGTGGTGCAACCAGGGAGTGTATGCAGCCCCATTTGGTTGTTCGTTACGAGGTTGACACCTTCAAAGGTGTCGATCTCGCTGTGAAGGAATGAGCGGAAAAGAAGGAATCCAGGGGAAACTGAAAAGCTTACCCGCCTGCTGGCCAGCCAGCAGCTTGAGACCACCTGCCAGATTACAAAAAACCACTAAGCGGTAATCATTGTTTAGGTAGATGGATACGTACCACGCAGGCCAAACTGAACACTGTGATTTGTATTATCAGTCAATGCACGGCACAATAAGTACAACCTAGAGCGTGTACATACTCCATATGGTACGTGGTAGATATCCGCAATCCAGAGACTTCCAACGGCATAGGAATTGTTCGAGCTTATCCGAACAGTATTGCGCTTTTGGTTGTACGGGACTGTAGAGGTGTTGTCGACTTTGATGATAGCGTGGTTGTTGGAGTCAACGTAAGCGAGCTTGGCGGAGGCGGCAACCGCTGCTGAAACGAATCTGTGAACGTAGGAAGAAAATATCAAGGCAGCGCTGGTGATTTAGGACGCACATAGTGTCTCCGTTTGTTAAATTATCATCTATGTTGTTGCAAAGAACCATGAGCATAGAAACCCAGAGCAGGTGAGAAACATGCAATGATTATAGAAAGTCCATTCGTTGAAGAATCCGGAACCTGCGTAGTCCTTCACCATATTATAGCTTGCTGCTGCTGTTGGTTTCAACAATGGAAGAATTGAGAAAAGGCTAGCGAGAAGCTGGGCCTTAGTCATTTCTGAACGCATATCGAGCCAAGTAGTATGCAGCAGTGAACTGAGAAGAAAACAGAGCCGACAAATGTTAGAAGTTGGAGAGAACGGCAGGTCGTCAAGATGGGTGCTGCGGGAGCCACTTGCAAAGAACGGCAGGCTGGTTACTGGTGTATAAAAAAAAGAAAGATATTTTTAGCAGATAAAAATCAACGACAACACAACGCATGGTAACCACATGACATCGCTGTACATTGTACAATGTATTCATAGAGCTTTGGCCACGGAGGCACAATGCAGCTCGTCCTCGAAATCGTTGAAGACCAAATTGGTAGGGCTCAAATTCACGCCAAGTACTGCATGTCGAGGTAGAAACTTGAGACCGTTATTTTTAAGTTCGAGCGACGAGCGCCACAGAGTGCCGATGTCTGAAGCTGTCAAATGAGACTTCGACCCTGAAGGCCTGATGCATGATGTATGATGAGTGCTTTGAAATTCATTCTTATATGTGCTCGTGAAATCGACCTCTGCACCATATATATTATACTATTGGGTCCCTCAATCGTCTATGATAACAGGCCGACGGAGTTCAAGCAATGCTATAGTTGTTGACAGAACTTTGGTCCATATGGGGCAAGAGAGTTTATTTAAATCGAGTTGTGACACAATTATCTAATTGTTTACATAATAAGAGCCTGCGATGACTTCCTTCCTTTCTTTCGACTGAGTCGACGTTCCAGCTTCCTGCATTCGCTCCGTGACCAGCTCACGCAGGTCGTATCCTACATTCTTTTAGGCTTGACGCTGCAGCTCTTTAAAATTTCATCAATCCTTGACCCGCTATGAAAGTCACACTCTCTACGTTGTTTTACACAGCTGGCCTCATTGCAACCACGTATGCAGTACCAGTGAGGCGTAATGTTGATCCTGCACTTGTTCCATAATCTGGAGTCCAGGCCGGCATTAAACCCTACCGGTACGGAGACTGCGATGGAATAACTAACGCTGCAGGTCAAGTTGTAAAAATTCCGTGCTCGTGCCCACCGGATAGGAACGCTTTTTTACAAGTATGTCCACGAATGTTGTATATGATCCTGGCGCCAGTCCCAACTGATTTAGTCTCTGAACGCTAATGTAGCGGTCCAGAAAGTAGTGAACAATCTTTCGGTTCCTATTTCTTTCCCCACCGACAACTCCACGGCTTCTGCAATCACCCGTATCCAGGCCGCCATCGTGACATTGCAAAACCTCAATGGGCCTGGTAAAGGCTGCTCTGCTGCATCAACGACCTTCGTTGCCCAGCAACAGGCCATACAGAAATATAACGCCAATTCCTTCCCGTTTTCTGCATCGTCTTCCCTAGAGACCTCTCTATCTCCTGCAGCCTCAGCCGCAAAGGGTGTAAATCCAGCTCTCGTCCCTCAATTTAGAGTTCAAGCTAGCGTTAACCCGACGGGCACTGCAGACTGTGACGGGACCACGAACGCCGCAGGCCAGGTCGTCAAAATTCCTTGCGCCTGTCCACCTGACAGAGGCACTTTCATTAATTGTTCACTTCCCCAACACAACAGATAAGTAATAACCTGGCATTCCTCCACAGGCCCTGAGTGCGAACGTCGCCGCCGGCAAAGCTATCAATAACCCTAGCGTCCCAGTCTCGTTCCCGACCGACAATTCAAAGCAGTCCCAGGCTGCACGCATTGTTGCATCGCTGGTTACGATACAGAACCTCAACAGTCCAGGCAAAGGCTGTCCAGCCGCGTCTACCACATTCTCAGTAAGCTGCTTCACTCTCAAAAAAGACTCGGTGTTCTGAACTTTATCTTGATGCAGGCCCAGCTTAAGCCCGTTCAGGGATAGTTTGTATGTTATGATAGAAATTGATCATCTTCATAGCTTTTGTCCCTCTTTGTTTTAAAAAAAATTGTATTGAGGATTGAACAGGAATGAAATCATTTACTGCGCGTCGTACTGCTCGTCTGATCTACATACTTTGGCAAGCGAAACAAACCGGGTTCAGCTAAGCGCTGCATTGACATGTAGAAAAGAGAACGAGTAAAAGGATGGCAAACCTAGAATGAAATCAGATCAGCAACAAGTCGGTAAGACATGTAAAAAAAAATGAGTGCAAGGAGAGTCAGAGAGCTAGGTAAACTGTTTTCTGCATATTTGAGCAGCGGTGTCTAGTCGCTTCTTGGAAACACGGACCATAGCAAAGATCATCATAGCAAAAGCGCAAATTTGAATTGTATCAACGACGTAACGAGCCATGCTTACCTTGGGTACACAAGATCATCAGTTGATTCAATGTCAGCGCCAATTCCTGCTGTGGGTTGCGATGACCTAGGAAAGAAACTCATCAGATTGATCTTTGCAAAACACCCATTTGACAGAATCAGAGAGCTAAAGAAAAAAATTGGGTGTCGGCATATTGGAGCAGCGGTGTCTAATCGCCTCTTGGAAACACGGACCATAGCAGTATTCATCGTCGCAACAAACTAAAGACAGGGCACTCACCATACCATCAAGGTATCTTTATGGGTGATCGGGTAGGGGAGGGTACATGTTGTGAGGCTGTTCTTCTGGAAAGGTTAGGCAGACCAAGAGTGGGTCGCAAATAAAAACGAACATGAGGTCACGTGCCATTGTTTATGCAAGATTGTGACATGCTCTACTTAGCAATAGCATCCAAGTCAGCTTGCTTGTGAGGTATAAGTACACTCACACTTTCCAGTTCATCAGGTCAATTCGGCAGTAATGGCTGTTACCATGGTGCCTAGCTACTTAAGGTGTCCCGAAGCGGTGGTCTTCATCAGGCTCCTAAATAATGCCCTTTCCCTGATATCTTTTCCGCCGTGTTAGGGCGCAAGGAACATGCTTTCTCAATGGCAATAACTCAGCTAAAATTGACTCAAACTGCCGATATCATGGCGTTAAACGGGGGCTGCTCCTTACAGCCACAACCAATGGAAAATACGCTACTATGTAATCGAACGTGGTTCACAACTTTGGCTGCACAGCACTGATAGGCATCAACGGAGGGGATCAACGGAGAAGATCGCTGGAATTCTATCATGTTTGCTAAGCGCATTTGTAGCCGTTTACGAGGTTTATGCCGAGTCCCAAAAATTGCAAGATCACTATAACGCACCGCCATTGCCGCGCGCATTCGACAGTACCTGACTGGCTTCGCGCATACGTCAAACGGCATCGTTTCCCCTATCATTGTTGTAATGGATACATGCACTCCAATTGGTGTGGTGTGATCTAGTAGGTTTGCGTCCAAATGTATTCACCTTCACTCTTGCGCAAATGTTACTGTGGGTTGGGGAATGAGATTCTGCCCAAGCTAAGAACATCGTTAGCCCGCTCTTCTCCAACCGTCTTAGCTCACAATCTAACTGCCGAACGCGGGGCAGCTTGCACATTTGTTTTTTTGGTGACGTTTGTCTATTTCTTCTCGTATGTACCGTCATACATGAACGGCAATTCGGGTTCATTTATGTTCCGGTCATGTTTCAAACCAATGCAAATATCAGCAAATCGCTGGGCTCAATAATCAGAACTTTGCGCTTAGACTTCATACTTACGACATACATACAGATGCGTGCTATCCTGATCAAGGACGACAAGGGACCCGTAGAAAATCTGTACCTTGGCGAAGTTCCTAAACCCGAAATTCGATCGGATGAGGTCCTTGTTAAGGTACGTGATGACGTTTTGTTGCCCCAATGGCTACTTAGACCGGTTTGTGTCTCTAGATCAAGGCCTTTGGTCTAAATCGTATGGATATCTCACAACGCGAAGGCTTCTATCCGCCTCCCGCAGGAGCGTCGACTATATTGGGAGTAGAGTTCTCTGGATACATATCCGAAATAGGTGCAGATGTTTCAGGGTGGCAGCTCAATGACGAAGTCCTAGGACTTATTGGAGGGGTGGGTATACGATTATGCCGCTAAAAGTGGTTTTTTGAATCTATTGAATCGGATTTTCTTTAGGGCGCCTATGCGGAATATATCGCTGTTCCAGCTACTCACATTCTCCCAAAGCCTGCTCATTTATCTTGGGCGGAAGCTGCAAGCATTCCTGAAAACTTTCTAACTGGTGTGCCTTCAATTGCAACTGTTTTGATCGGACCTCGATTACGATCCATTCACAGCCTTTCAAGCAATTGTTATTTATGGGGAAGTGACGAAAGATGATAATGTTCTTGTTCATGCTGGCGCTTCAGGTGTGGGAGTAGCCGCTATTCAACTGGCCCGCCTCTACGGCGCGTAAGCGTCTATGAACTTTTTCCTGTCAAAGCTTCTCATTCTGGACAGCCGCACTGTGACCGCCACTGCATCCACACAAGGGAAACTCGACTGGCTCTTGAACATGCCTAACGGAGCTACCCACGCAGCTAATTATAAAACCCGAGACTTTTCATCAGTGATCGAAGACGTGACTGGCGGTAAAGGCGCTAATGTTGTCGTTGATTTTGTTGGGAGATCTCATTGGAAACGAAATATCGAATCCTTGGCTGTGGATGGCAGAATGACCATGTTAGCACTGCTGAGTGGTGTGTCAATCCTCCCAATGTCCAGAATAACACAGGAGTAAGGCCTTTTTGGCCTACAAACAGGTTCCGAAGTCGATTCCATCGATCTTAGGCCCATTTTATTCAAACGACTGCGCATTCAAGGGTCTACTCTTCGTTCCCGCAGTGCGACGTACCAAGCTGACTTAATTGCACGGTTAGTGGATCTGTTATTTGCTAACATGTCCCGCGTTCCTGAAAATGCCGCCCATTTTTGCAAGAGTCAAGACTGAGATCATTCCGAAAATCACAGGGAAAGACGGTAACGGCCCTCTCAGGGTCTACATTCACAAGGTTCATTCATACCTGACTGCTTTTCCCTTCCTTTGAACTTTGCCTGACCGTATGCATGTGATTAGATTTATCCATGGTCAGAAATCCAAGATGCTCATCGAGAAATGCAAGCAAACGGAAATAGGTTTGTTCGGAAAGTTGTTATATCTTGTATGGCCTATTATGTGACTGTTTCACTCTTGACAGTGGAAAGATAATTGCAGAAGTCATTTAATGAATTTCTTACGCTTGATTTGGCCGAAGTAGCTTCTACATAACTGCCAAGAAATGTAAGTACACTGAGCGTCTTTCACCGTCGCTTAGTCAATCAAAGCCTGGCTGTGTAAATTGTCTTCAGGTACGACTGGTATGTCATCCTTCTGACAGAGCCAGGGATGCAACTATATGAGTCATTGTTTTACCAAGCACGTGTTACAGGTTTCCCCTCGAAAAATCACGTATCTATGTTATTTATGCACCAGGAAGCCGGGCTTCCGCAGCGGGAAACAGCGAACGTTAGCATTATTTCTAGAACGCTTACTATCACGGCCCCGGGTGTTGCAAAACTTGAAAATGGATGTTCCAAGCCTCAATCACTTGAATCTTGGACACAATCCATTAGAATAAGCCTCTCCGAAGATGCTCTGCTACTTTTTCTTTCCCAAAGCCGTGAACTCCTCGCTGGGTCGTCATTTAGAGCGTAATCACGTGTTTTGCAACTCTAGATGAATTGGTTCGGACCACGTATTGCATGACGATTAAGTCAAATAAAAAGGAACTGAAAACTAGAGCATAGTAAGGTAGTCAAAAGCTATATAATCCGGCATATCTGAGGGAGGTACGTGGACAGGAAGTGGTCAAACTAAAATATTTTGCAACACCCTGAGCCGTGATAGTAGCACTTGTGATACGACAATGATGACGTTAATTCAACATATTCCCAAAATTGCCCATCAATATCTGGCCAGTGTTCTCACTTGTCAAGACGACCTGTTCCTGTGGCACTTTACACTGCCGATGATTTTCAGGCATAGGTCGCACGACTGTCCTAACTACCAACTGCTTCGCAATCCGAAAATAGTACTTCCATCTTTCTAACGTCAGGGTCACGTATCACTTTGCGTATTGGTGAGAGAAGTTAATTGTTGTTTTCTGATGATTGTACCGACATTGAGGGTCCGCTTCGTAACGTTGAGCTGTGTAAAGCACGCTACTCCACTCGTATATGCGTTTTGATGCTTAGTACATAGGTTACACCTACCAGAAACGCTTTCCTACGATCTGTTTGCATTATGACTCTCACTAACCCCAAGGTAACCCGAGTTTTCCAGCCGTCAAGTGGATAATTAGGTGATCCGCGTCATGATACAAAGCACGAGATAATGGACTGGAAAGTACATCTGCTAAGCAGTGCGCGGTTGAGTTTCATATTTTGTCCTTGCTAGCCCCAATTACGAGAGTGTAGCATGTACCATGGGAATACGCACTTCAAAGGTGTCCGTAAAACCCAACGTAACGAAATCAAATGAGTCACCAGCAGGAATAGCTATTAAGATTTCGACTACCTCACACTGCCAACGGAGGAGCCATCCCAATGGAACATCTCCCCGAGTCATCGGATTTAGCTCGCAGGATTCTTTCCTGCGGTGCATTTGAAAGCCGACCTCTTCGCGGACTATTTGTCGAAGGTGCTTCTGAATATATCGAGAAGAAAAGAAAAGAAAAGACCGGCTAATTGTTAACTAAACACGTCGAGTCAATTTTTTTTTACATAACATTCCTGGGAGTATACTTCCCAATTAGAAACGCTCAGCCATGGCTCAAATCTTTTCGTCCTATATTCGGACTTTTTTTTTTCTATACTCCGTTTGTGGCGTACCACATGTACACATGTACAGAGTTATATACTGCATTCTGGCATGAAATCCATCAACCAAGAATAACCATCGCCATACCCCCCTGCCCAGCAACCCAGGAACATAATTTGGGCGGAAAAGGTTAGAAAGGGAGGGAAAAGGCAAATTCAAATAAATAAATGTCATTGGAAGAACTTACCAGCATTGTTTGGAGTACTTACTCCTTCCGAATTCACCACTAAATATACAGATAAAAAATTTGCCTCAAGTATCAAAGGTCAGTTGCCAGAAAGAGATAACCCTCAAGTATGCTAAACCCCAAACAAACCAACTAGCGGGAACTCCTACTCAGGTTAATTTGAACAACCACAAATGGCCGTTAATTGTGCAATACAGTGCATATACACTCATCCATCGGTTACTTACCAAAACTTTTTCAACGACTGATTATATAACTAGCCATCCCAATAAATCCAAACTCCGAGACCCTGTTGCAAGTAACAAAATTAAAACAAGCATGTTCGTAATCTGATCGGACGGAACCAGGCCGGCCGGTGTGGACGTCGACATGACATATGATTAACATTCCCGTCACTCTGTCATCGTGGTCCAATCCAAGTCCAGCTTCGTAGCTTCATCCATTCACGGTGTATCGCGCATGCACAATTCACACCGTCAGCTTGTTTTTGTGAAGTCGGCTGGCTAGAAGTTTAAATTTTGAACCTTAGACCCGCACGTTAGGCAGAAAGTCAATGCAAACGCCCTAATGCTGTGCGGGCGTTGAAGTTAACTTGAGTAGGAGGGAGCGTACAAACACGGTAGAATACCAGTGCGACCTGGATCTCACCGCGGCTGTGGAAACATCAGTATGTGTTGTAACAGTAAATGCTCAATTGGCATGCTAGCGCTCGCTGAAGCCGTATCTGGCCTATGTTCCCGTGCTAGCCCGTGACAACATCCCATTAAAGTTTCCATTCCTGTCACTCCGTATCGGTGAACTTGAAACTAACCCCAACTAAGACTTGCCACAGACCCCTGGTTTGGGCGTCGAGGTTGCGGCCGCAATCATTATCAAATCCGTACTGGTGTGTTTCCTCCGTTTAATCTCGGCGCTTCGTGGGGATAGCTTATGCTCATAACGGTTCCGTGAGCGATTCCCCATCCGAGTCATGATAATCATACACAGGAATTGTGGGAAGTGAATCTTCAATTCGCTATAAAATGCAGACGGATGTTCGCTATGACTCTTCATAATTTTCACCTGTCATCGGTGTATTAGCCAGCCAATCTCAAGGGAGTCAAATCGCCTTCTCCATCATCACAACCTCGCCCTCACTCACCTCACACAAGTTCATCTCATTCACAATGAGCAACCAATCTAACTCTGGCTCCGTCAAATCAACATCTCAGGGCTCCCAGACGACAGTACGCGAGGGAGCATCTGGGACGGGCGCAGTGTTCTTCTAGAACATACACGTCCAACTATACCGCCCTCGACGTCGTACCAACTGGCTTGGCGTCTGCATATATCGGCGGGATGCCGCCGCCACATATGATTGCTACCCTGCAGCCAGAAGGCTTGCCAGGACTAAATTATGCCTAAAATGCAGGCTTAGGGCAGGCTTTGGGAAGTCCGCACTAATATGAAAGTTATCTACCTAGAGTGCATATACCGAAATGGACTCGTGCAAGCTATCATTATCTGTATCGATTATTCATCTCTCGCTACTTACTAGTATTCTCTTATATTTAATAGTCAGTCTTACTCTGGACACCACCTACTTACAAATTACCCTCTCGCGTATTCCCATAGCCTAGCTAGCCTACTTAATCGTATTCTATTGTTTATTCTCCATTTAAAAGGTTTTCGGGACTAGTTTGCAGTGGCGGAGGGAATACACAACATAACGGCAATGATCGGACGACAACCCCAAATAATTTCGAAGCAGAATTAAACTAGTGAGGTGGAGAAAACGCGTCAATATGGTACCGGCAGAACTGAGCTTATCTAACATCCGCGAAAGCAGAATAAAAACACCACTGCTCCGCTGGGAAAATTTCGCCTGTACACTCCACAACCGAAAACGGGACGATGAATCCTAGGGAAACTGGTCTGTGGGACAGCCGATCAGAGTTTCCCTCGGGTTCCCGTCAACCAAATCCCTGTCTTGAGTTCGCGGCTTTGGCGGGTTGCCCACCACTCGAGGATCAACTCAACGACCTCGTCTTGACGCCCTGTGAAATTGTGATCGGCATCCTCCATCAGATTCAGTGTATGAGTGCCAGGCATTCTACCGCTAAATGCGCGCGCATATATAACAGCATCATAACTAGAACAAAGTTCAGGAACCTGAGTCGCTTGATATAAGGGTATGCACTCACGGAGGTACAACGTTATCCGACAGGCCATGTAGTGTTAAAACATCAACTGCCGGCGGGAAATGATCCCAAACTATTGATGTGTCGTACTTCGTAAATTGCTCGAGATCCGCAGGGTAAATCTTGAACGTAGCTTGCTTTCTTGCGACAGAACCCACCCAAGTGTGATGCCCATACTTGAGGAAACTCTCCAGCCAGATTTTAGTTTGAGGAGCATCTGCCAGTCCAGAGCAAATTTTCAGAAAGCCGATCCAAATATAACAAGAAACCATTACCAAGAATTTTCTGTGAATTATGAAATGCCGTGAAGCTGGAAAAAGTGCATTTGACTTACGACCATTCTGTAACGCCCCGAGGCGTTCACAAATCCGGATATTTTTCTACCATCTTCCGATGTACAAATCCAATGCATGGCGACAACAGAGCCGCGGGAATGACCCACGACTAGGTCAATTGTGTAACCAAAAGTAGCCTTGAGATATTCGACGACAGTTATCAGATCTAACACGTCATCATCGAGTGCGCCCTGCCGCCAGTTCCCTGGTGTCTCGTGATTTCCACTTGATACGTTATTACGTTTAAATTGGATGCGATCTTACGATAAGTACAACACACCGGAAGTCAAAGCGGAAGGAATCTACAGGTAATCGCATCGCCAGGCGTTTTTGAAACAAATAATCCTTATGCCTAAAGCAATCGTTTTGAACGTAATAATGAGCGTCTTTATCAAACATTAACAGACGAAAATACGCATACCCCATCGCGCCGTGTAGGATCTTTGCGTGAGAGCAGGTCATGATATGATAAGTACCTCAGAGGCAGCATGCACTTACCAAGGCCAACTTCTTTCCGTTGGTTCCGGGGCTGACTGACGATAGTTGTTCCAGAACACCAACAATGGAGCAATTTGGCTCAGTCGGGTGCGGTATCAGCAACCTAGTTGATGTTCTATTAGACATATTATGCGCGGAAACTAGTATCAGGTCTGAGAAGTTGTTGAGAGCTACACTGTAGGTATTTGAGTTGTCAGGTTGATTTCAATACCGAATCCGGCTAACTGGTGTACCGATAATTCCGTCGGCCGGGTGCTATTGGTGCGATTTTACAAGGACACTAGTAAGTACTAGCGGTTGCAGCATCGGGCTGTGAAGACGAGTAAAGCTTCCAAGTATGGTGACAGTAGATCGAAAATGAAATACGAAAGATCGTTACTGAGCGAGTTTCCTGCCAAGAACGCCGTTCTTCGCGCTCTTGCCTCCCGTCGTCTTCCCCCTGTTCTTTTTCTCCATAACACCATAACCTCGCTTCTGTTTTAGTTCGTCTTTCGTCAGTGGTGTGCTAACGGTCGGCGTAGTCTTCGCTGCGATGACATCTGCTGCACCATTCTTTTTCTCAGATTTGCTTTTTGACACATCATCCAAGAGTTGAGCTGACGCGGCCTCTGACTTCGGCGGTATCGCAGTATGGCCGATTGAAGTCCTCTCTTTTTTGGATTTCTTCCCCGTTGAAGTTTCGGCAATCAACTTGGCAACCCGCTGTTTGGTACTGGACGCCTGGAGTGCGGGAGATACGACGGCCTTAGGTGCTGAAACTGAAGATTGCTCCTCAAAACCAGTATCACTCTTTTCCTTTCCCCTCTCTTTTGCAGCTGGCCCCGGCGTTTGTTTTGCGTGGATTTCGCGTGCACGAGGGTGAGCGTCAGTAGTAGTCAATTTGGAAGGTTTCTGACTGCGTTTAGTCGCCAGATAGTTGGTGGTATTAGCCTCAGCTACCGAGGGCTGCAAAACAGTCAGATCAGTCGGCGCGGAAATAGTAGGATCAGATAAGGATTTGCGTTTCTTGTGTTTGAGAGGGGTGTCAGTCGCAGATGCGCTCTTAGCGGGTTTTGACGGGGATCCTGAAGCAGCCGCTGATGTTTGAGGAGATGAATTGCTTATCGCTGCTGCGGAGGCTGCCATAACTTTGTCCTGTGCTCCTTTCACTTTCTTCTTGGGCTTCTCCGACTCATCGTCGTCCTGTGTTCGTTTCCTTCCTTTATTTTGCGTCATTTCGCTCCGTGTTTCAGTAGCATCATTTCCCATCTTCGCATCCTCATCGCCACCGTCTCCGTCAGAACTTTCTCCCTCTTCGTCAGTCGCGACAGCTAGCCCATCCCACCTTCCTCCCACCTTCTCGTCCAGGGTGCAGCTCCATATAGGCAGGCTAATGCTGGAATTCGTTTTGATATGGAAGGCTTGGATATTATCCCAACCGCTCTGGATATTCTTCGCGATGGCAGGTAATGCCACTTTTAGATTTGCAAGAATATGATCGGGGTTTTGAGAAAGGGTCCCAACTTTTATGGATCTAGTATAAACGACGTTTTAGTAGATCAAAGATCAAAGGCGCATTAGGTACCTACGTGCAGGTCCCCTTATTTTGGTTCATATATGTCGAGGAAATGGCGCGTTCTAGCTCCCCCTTCAGATCTTTACGCTTTAAACATACTGGTATTGGTTGTCTGAACGCCGTGAGTCGGGTTGTCTGTTATCGACTGGAGGGAACTTACTTCTTTGCCTCGAACCACTTCACGCCAAGCAATTTTGGTAACAAAGGGACGATCCTATCATCCGCAAGGAAAAGTCCATTTTCTTTCAAGAGCATCCTCCGTGCCTCAAATGGCTTGAATTTGCCTTTAAGCTTTTCAATCCCAACTACTCTCGAGATGAACTTGATTTTATGTGTGTCCAGAAGGTCCTTGTATTCTCGCTGAGGGTCCTTTGTGATGAGGCATACTGATGTTGTTCTGGGATCGACTAATGGATGTGCGATAGGACTGCCATCAACCATTCAGCTAACGTTTCATTTCTTCAAGAATGAAACACATACATTTTCACTGGTTTGAATTTACGTCTAGATGGAATTTTCTTCACAGTTACGTTGAGCCAGATGTTTTGCTCCTTTCCTGGTAAGAGCTCCGAATCCTGTAGTTCTTGCTCTTTTCTTGATTGATGTGCATGAAGGGCGTGCACTGCCAATTGGCATTGCTTTAGAGAGACACGGGAGTCGATGAGTTCCAGCTGTGCCATAGGAAAGGAGACAGCAGATAATGAAGAAATCTTCAGTGAAAAAAAAACTCTATTGACAAGTGTTTGTTGCCTTCACACACCGCTTCGCTGGAGGCTCGGATGATGTGATTTGCTTCGTTGGAGGCACTAGTGTGCTATGATGCGACCTGGAAGTTAGCGCTTAGCGCTAGCAAGCCCGTCTTGTAGTACTTAGTAGAAGTCAAATCGAAGTTCACTCCTCGTCGCGATCACGTGCTGAGAGATCTTTTAGCGAGTGATGCGACTAGGAAATGACAGGCTTGCTCGAACCCCAAATAAAATACAGAGATTCTAGTTATCGGAGTCCTACTCATCGGACTGTGGTGCGTGCACCAAGCACGCACTTCGCAGATGCCATTATCCACTAGCAGGATGACAGATTAATTATTGATTTTGATTGTTATAAGTATATTCAAGACTCAGTGGCTGATGCGTGAATGCATCTTCCGCAAACAATTGGCATTGCTGGAAGCTTACTTCTGCCGTCGCCTTACATGGCCATGTATTGATTCAGAAAGGAACAGACAGTTTCAATGTGCCTTGGGGATAGTAAATATTCCTTCATTCCTCATAGTAGCGTGAGGCTATAAGAGTCCAAGTCCTACAATGATATCATGGCTTGGTAACCGATACAAAATCGTTTGAATACTAGAGGCCGCACTACTTCAAGTTGAGCCCAAGGCAGCAGACTCAGAGTTTCTTGGTTGAAACATTCAAAGTTGGATAAGCACTCTCTTGGACACTTACTATATGCGTCTCTCTCTCTCTTTCATTGTGGCAGCCTTTGTGAACGGTGAGTGTACGATGGATGTTATCAGAGGCACCATATTAAGCATTATAGTAGTCTGCCGTTGCGAGAGCCTGCAGCTTGTCCTTCAAGAGGAGCATAGGTTCCGCGTCACAACCCGAGTCGCAGCTTCGAATTCATTACTCCCGACAAAGTGCGCCCTCCGTCCTCCTGGTTAGCAGATTCTCCTTGCGGAGTGCCTTTATGACTGAGCCATGCATTTGAAGGCCACGAGATTGATTACGAGGCTGGATATACTCTTGGGGATGTTCCAAGCCCGCCATTACAGATACAGCCATTGATAGTTTCTGGACCATCCAGCAATCGTGTGGATCTCGTATTCTTTTCGGACGGATGTAAGTCTGCAGACCCTTCTATTGTCTGTGCATGGTGCCAAATCTAGAGTAATACAGATACTGTAGCCGAACACGAGAAATTCCTTGTTGATGCCGCCAGGCTGGCGGCAGATATTTCTGGAAATCAAACATTCAGCACGGTCAAGCCCTTGTTGAACTTTTGGGCTGCCTTCTCCCCCAGCCGCGAGGTTCGCCTGCAAATCTTTATGTTCAATTTCTGCCTACGATGCAACTTTTCTTTCGTCACAGAGTGGAATTGGCAAAGGAGGAGTGCCTAAAGAGTGAGTTTTGCATTGTATGGTCTGAAGACGCCCTGTTCCGAGTTCTTTTATCTCAGCACACCTTTCGGCTTGTACCGATACGGGACAGAGCTTCGAGGGGTGTATTACAGTAAACCAGAAGTTGCAAAGGCGGCTTGTTCATCTTTGGGTAATCAATGCAATTACCCGATCTTGTTAGGTATGTGATTCTTAGCTCATGCATATCGTACGGTCGACGTGAGTTCAGTGCATAGGCAATGATCCACTATACGGAGGTACGGAATAATACATGGTTGCTCTTCTTGCTCATGCTCTCCAAATTCCAGGTCTTGGAGGCGACTTTACGTATGTAGGCCATCAAAAATATACTCACTGATCCTATTCATATGCACCTGATTGACACAGGGTGATCACATCATCGCTTGCAAATGGCCCTCTAGTCTTGCGTCACGAACTCGGCCATTCCATCATCAGCGTAGGCGAAGAATATGACGGGGGTTTCGCGTATTTTGGGCCAAACGCAGCACACGATCTATTGAAGCCCATTCCATGGACGCACTGGTTCTCAGATCCCCAGAAACACGAGTCAGGGCCACACGTCGAACGGTCTATCATGCCTATGCAGGAGTACCCTTGGACAATGCTCAATACATCCACACCTTGGTCTACCAAATTCAGGTCTTTCGGCGCATACTCTCGGCACCTTATTCGGTTCTCGTTGTCGGGTATTCCTGAAAGAAGTGACCTCAAGGTGGAGTTGGACGGCTCTGACCTTGGATGGGTTCCCTGGGAAGGTATTGGGCTCGACCGATGGCATTATGATGTCCACCGCAAGGACAGTCTGAGTCCCGGAGAGCATGAGGTGAAATTCACGCTCATAGACGGGAATAGAGAAGGCACAGCGCAATTATGCAGCGTAGAGATCATAGAGTTCGGCAATGAGGATGAGTTCGTGTTGCTTTCGGCGCCTTCCGAGGTATTTGCTAAACTGTTGACATACAGGTTTATGTCAACCGCAGGTTACTATGGAATTTTCCGAACGTCAGTAACGTCTTCTAAGTTGTGCAAGACGAGTCCGAATGCGTAACTTGAACATCACAGCTTCTCCGACAAGAACGAAACGAGCTACCGCCCCACAAACGATGACTGCCTCATGCGCACTGTCACCACACCTAATTTCTGCAAAGTCTGCTTGGAGGGGCTCTGGCTTTCTCTCCTGCGGCGTGTAAATCTCATTGACGATATCCAGGAGAGTTGTCGCTACACAGACTCTGGTGCACCGGTCAAGACACTGGACATGAAACTCGTCTCTTTAGCTCAGTTCCGGCAGAACGCGAAAGAAAACAAGAACAACGAGAGCTACACGATTGTATGGCAGCGAAATAACCAGATTCTACACGAGTTCACAAACAAGACGAGGCTTGAGATCGAGGGTGAGAATGCAGTCGGAGAGTATACGATTGGCGTCAAGTTTGCGACCGACGAGGTGAGAGTGGACAAGGACAAGTTGCTCACCGTTGCTGCTCGCTACGAAATCACCCATAACTGCGGTGCACAACAGACCCGCAAGCCACAGAATTATACCTTATTCAGGCGGAAGCCAGCAGCAGGAAATAGTAGGGAGCAATAATAATATATTGTATGTATTGCATGAGAGAATCCGAAGTGAGAACTGATGTTTGGAAACAGGCATCCGCGTGAACACGACGATGGATAGACATGTAAATAAAATACAATTCAGCATGAGGAAGAAGAGGAATGAAAGGGATGCAGAGAAGAAGGGAAGCGAGAGGCGTCGGTAAATGCGTAGTGAACAAGATAATTTGAAGGCGAGGAGAATAAAGCCATAAGCATGGGCAGATAGGCGTATAATACTGATTGACGAGAACCAGAAGCAAGGAGCTGGGTTGGTGAGGATATAAAAGAACCGTGATATCAAGATGGAAGGGTGCTTGAAGAATGAGTGAGGCCCCGAGGTGGTGGGTGTGAAAGGGAAGAGAAAAATCGAAGATGTTCAGACATCCTCTGTCTCAAAGTGAGAGAAACAACCATAGCCCTAACAAGAAATCACATGATAACACACTTGCAACACCCCGCCCCGTTGTCATCATCATTCGGTCTCTGGCCCGCAGGCGTATTCCCGTTGGGAACCAGGGACACCGCCTTCTCGTTTGCAGCTGCATAATGACTGAACGGCGCAGGTGATGGTAGTGAGGGATGGTTTCGTGCAGGTAGTGACGTTTCGTCGTGAAGAGTGGGAGATGCATTAGAATGAGGTTCGTGTTTATCTTGTTCTTCGGCGACCTGATTTGCAGGACGGCCAAATTCGTCCATAGGTATAGATTCCGCGTCTGTCTGTGGTGGTCGATATCTTGCGTGGTCGAAGCCAAACGTACCTGGCGCCTACAAATTGTCCATAAACATTCAGCACACAACATAACCACGACCGTAGTATAGGCCTAGATAGCAGACGTACAGGCGCGACAAGGGTCGGAACCTTTTTCGGATGTGCATTCCCGTCTGCTTTTTCATAATGACCGTCAAGGCCTTTTTTACGAGCAACAACGGGCAAAACAACCTAAGAATCAAATCTCAATCCCAACACAAAATTACACAATATAGAGTAAACCAACCACTCACATCATCCCAATTTCCTTCCTTAGGTACAGGTTGCGTCCACGAGGGTATTGCATCCATCAACTCGTCCCCGTCAGCAGGCGTAGGATAATATGCAACACTTCTTCGGTTCGCCTCTTCGTCCATCTCCTTCCTGGCTGCCAACGTCTTCGCACGTGTCGCTTTCGCCGCTGCCATCCGCGACTTTGAATTCTTCACAGGAGACCTACCACGTGGTGTCACAGAGTTGACAGCAGGCGAAGGCTTGGACTGCTGCCGCTGCCTTGTAGGCGGCGGCGATGGCGACTTTGACGGTGCCATAGCCGCCGTAGAGGTTGAAGGAACAGGAGGAGGCTCACTGGTTCCTCGTCCTATTGCTGTCGTCGGGGTAGGTGCACGAGATTCAGATGAGCGACGAGAGGAAGGTGTTGGGATGCGTGTTGGGGGCAAGTTCTGCTGACGTGAGGAGGACCGTTGCATCATGGACGGCGTAGGCGTGATACTGCAAGGCTCATCTGTAGACTGCGGCTGGAGTGCCGATACCGTCGACATGTCCAAATAACGATGTTCAGAAAGTGAGATTTCTTCCGATCCACCATCCAGATCCGTAAGGGGATGTTCATCCTGCACTCTCCCAATTTCGGTAGCCCCTTCATCATCAAGGTGTAAGCTATCCCTGTCCCACACAGCCGCTTCAACCCTAGAAACGCTGCCTGCACGTTTTCTCTGCCGCCACCCTTCATTCACAACGTTCTGTGTTGTTCCACGGCTATTGAGAGCTTTATCCTTGATCGTATGCCCATAATTCGCGATCTCCAACATCTCTTGCCGTTTACCGACCCTCAATTCACCTACTCCACCATTCCGTGACACCTCCCCACGATACCAGTGCTCAAACGGACGCTCCTCCGACTCATTTGAGGAACGAGAGGGAACTTCATCTTGTGGAGAATGTGCGGCAGATGACGCAGAATCTGACTTGAACGGGGCTTTTTCACTTAGCAGACCGGGATTTGGGCGGCTTGGCATAGCGAGGTTGGACCGAGAAGAGCTGAAGGATCGGGTTTCGTGGACAACGGGGAGATCAGAGGACTGATACGGTTCTGGAGAACCGTGGAAGTAACCATTGCCATTAGATGCTGGTTGAGGGTTGCTGTGAGTTGATGAGCTTCCTGAATGTTGACGGGTAGGTATTGGTATCCGGGTAGGTTTAACGTCACTCGGGCGCGGAGAAGGTCGGGACGTGTCTGACGAAGATTTGCTCTCTCCGCTGATCTTGCGACGGGCGCCGATGTTTGGTTTGCCATTTGTTAATTCTGATATATATGGCTGAGAATAAGTCCTCGAACGTTGAAAAGAAGGTGTTGGCGGTTTCTGTTTTGAAGGAGCGGGGGTACCATTGACACGCGACGAAGACGAAGGTATTGGGCGATCATATGAGGTCCGAGCCTCATATTGAAATGTCTTACGAGGCGCAATGCTGGTGTTACTTTGTAGAAATGGAGACGGTGGAGCAGAGTGCTGTACTGCAGGGGATTTAGCAAGTGCTGAGAAATTTGTGGGAGCTTCCTCCCCGGACGACGATAAGGAGACGGCTGACATGCGTCGAGCGAGAGTCCTGCTTTCGCTCTCTAGACCTAAACATGAAAAGTAAATTATGTTAATACGCCCTGAAAAATCTGTTATCATGGACATACGTTTTCGGAGAGCAGGGACAACCTCCTCGTCCCAAGATGGTCCAGGGAGCCTTGCTGATTGGGTTAGTGCTGGCATGACGTTATATCAGCAATTAAGAACCCCCTGGACGCGACACCAAAACCACAGTGCAAGCCAGGGACTGCTCAGGAGCGGTGGGCAGGGAAGCGAAGATTCTGTTATGGAGGATGGCACAAACTTGGACCATCCTCAGAATGGACTGCAAATATTTGTGGTAACCGTGCGAAAACATCCCTTTTTAAGCTTAGGCCCCTGGACTACTAACTACTAGTAATTATGTACGTACAGAAAGAGCGGGCTAACGCGTTAATGAAAGGTTACATTGAAGAAGAGAAGGCGCACATCAAAGGTGCCGTCACTCGGCAGTATCGGTCTATGCAAATAAGATTAAGACTGGTGATTGAATAGTGGACGGGCAAAGCATCGGGACATACAATTCAGGTATTAGGGAGCCAACAGCGGACCTCCTAAGTACTGGAACTAAGATTAAACTTGTCCACTAATTAACGGGAGAGTTTAAGGATCTAGAAGCGCACTACTCCTACTTAGCACATTCAGAGAACGAGGAAATTGTTCAGAGTTTGTGGAACTGTTTTTCGAAAGGAAGCATCGTCGATGTCCGGAACGACCTGGAGTTGACCTGGAGCTACCCGGCCTGCCTGCAAAACTTTTCACCGGATCCCTGCGTTGCTAAGTGAAACGCTGGGCAGTGTAAGCCAGCGTGCGATATAAACCAGAAAGATCAAACTCGTTAGCTGACTGTCTGGTGTCCACTGTCCAGATAGACGGCAAACTAAACATCGCCTGGCGTGCTGGAATGCAGTGACCAAGTATGTCCAGGAGTCGTCCATCAAATACTCTCCATATTGCATGATACCAATGTCAGATATACAGGTCAGGGCGTGTTGGTATGATTTGGCCGCGACACCAGGATGATGAGCGGGGACTCATCCCGTTCACATATAGACCATCGGCATTGTCAAATCCTACATCGATAGTTCATTGTGCGGCAAGGAAAGGACTGTAGCTACAGTATGTCGCCAGCCCAGTGAGATTGCTTGGTAGTCTTGACATAGAATGCAACTACAGCGGCGGATAAATTTGGGAAGCCTGATCCCGCAAGCGAATCACCAGGTTTGTCCATTCAGTGAATTCACTGATAAAAAATAGCGGGGCTTCTGCTCTGCGAATTTATAATGTCAATGACGAGTGAAAGCTTTTCGAGCTTCCCGAAAACAGTACAATAATTCAGTAACTTCGAATCAAGGCTTGAACCATCAGGAAACTCAGCTAAGACATATAAATAATATATGATAGCCCGTGCTATTTCATACCATGACGCATAGAATAGGAAATAGTGAAGAAGTGAAAAAATGTCTCCTCTTAAACCCCTGGAAAGTTGATGAAATTCAACCCAGGTAGAGGGGTGTTATTTATGCCCATATAAAGATGAAAATCATCCCATGGGATGAATTTGGTGTGGGATGAACTGGGGACAAAATGTGGGAGGTTTTCATCCCATCGACTCATCCCTTACAGGTAGGAAAAGGCATTCTTTTTCACTCCTCTTAGTGGTAGATTTTCATGCCAACTCCTGATGAAACTTATTCCATTTTGGGGTTTATCAATACATGAAAACTATACCATAAATATATCATTTTACACTATCTAAAGGTACGAAATGTGGGATAGTTTTCCTACCCCTCGGGCCCCGGCCCATAGTGGGTGCATCTTGGCCACGACGACAGGGAACGGCACGAGGGAGGAGAACGGGAGGACGAGAGCCCAGCACCCGACACCCACCACTGCGAGCACTTGCTCGCAGGGTGGATTGGGTGCTAATGGTGATGTCACCACCAGTCGATGGTCCGCCCTGCTTCTACACCTGCCGCCTCGCTCTCCAGCGAAGCGGTGGCCTAGTACCTGCTGCCTCCCCTATACAAGGGGTGGCAGCTTTATTTTGTACGACTAGTTTGTAATTTGATGTACACCCTATGCATTTATAATCTTAGAGCAAATTCATTGGGACATCTATAGGTTTGCTACCGAATACTTACCAAATCACTACGAATTTCCTAACAAAGTCCTCAGGGCCTACAGTTGTCTACTGTAGCTACAGGTTTGCTGCTGAATACCTACTGAATCACTATGACAGCTACATTCAAAACGATAGGCGGGTCCCGAAAAAACGCACACATTGCGGGAGCTAAGTTTTTGATTCCCGCAAGGCTTTTTAACAAAAATCATACCATATTTTGTTGCCGCTTAGTGCCGGACCTCTCGCGTAGCTTTCGGATTTCAAAAATAGGCTACAATTCTAAGGACCCGCCTATCATTTTGAATGTAGCTGGAATCACTATGACATCTATGACATCTATGATGTCCATGAGAATTTCCAGGGTTTGCTGATGTGTGGCTGTGATGATCGAGGCCATATAGAATAACAATCACCCAATTCTGCCACAACAGACATATCTCGGCTGGCATCGATCAGAAGTTAAGGTGATGCACCAAATTTGTTATTGTACTGATTCGGCCCCCATCAACACCGTCACTCTTTCTCGAACTTCCTCAATTTTTCTCATTCACCCCGACTGATTTTGAAGACCTCACGCCCGTCGAGTCCAAGCACATACTGCACCGTCTTCCGATTCCAGTTAGCAGCAACTCCTTCAATATTCTGTCTGGTGAAAGAATTCTCCATCGGTGTTGGAACAACAAAAAGGAGGATCCAGGGCTTTTCGACGGTAGGTCGAAGGGGGGCCAGTAATGCATGCTTTGGCTTCAACAACACTTGGAGGGCACTCAAACCTGTAGCCTTGATGGGATGGATGAGGGCATCCGTTATTTGCATGCCGACTAAGCGATCAGTTGGTTGGTAGATGATAGAGTCAAGGAATGTGAAGTTATCCGACATGGGTTGGAGATAGACAGACTCCCCTGCTGCCACGCATCGTGCAATTTCGCCTGCCAGCATTTGGGGTGGTCCAAAGTCAAAATGCTTCACGTCCTTCGAGAAGTCCCATGGGCGGGTTGACGTACTCTCGAGAGATCGAATAGTGAATGAAGCAGCAGTCCGGCGGAAGTACCCGTGCACTTTGCGTTCCCAGAGCTTGCCCCGGAAAGCGGCAGCCAGAGAAGACCCCTGAATACTCTGGTACAGGTTGAATGCAGCGTCTGCGCTCCGTTCATCCAGTGTCATGATGATGGTGTCCATAGCGTATTCCGAGATTGGTTTGATAAGACAATCGACCAGTGACCTGTACTCGTCACCGGGATATACAACAAATGCGCGATGTGGCACTGCCAGATCTCCAGCAACATGGATGGCCTCCGTAATATCTTTGCATGATTCGATTGCCTTCAATATTTTCATTTGGACTTGTGCCCGTGCTACAGGCGACCCGACCGCATTCAAAAATTCACGGGGCACAAATCCGCAAATACGTGCCGTCTCCCCAAATCGCTGCAATGTGATATCCCTTTTCGCTATAAACAGCCTAAAAAAAGTAAGCGATGAACCAACGAGGGGAACATAATCCACCTACGACGCGACGAGCCATTCATCCCGGAGCCAAGGTGATACGACATATGCTGCCCCCTCGTCCTGGACATGCTGAACGAGCCATCTTCGATGCGCTCTGGACCTCGGCGACGACGTTAAGAGTATTCGAAGGTTGGGTGTGTGGAAGAAGTATTTATTAGGGATACAGAATTCACCGTCCGCATCGACAAGTGTAAGAACATCGTCTCCTGGGGCCGTCACCCATCCCGTTTGGGGTAAAACCGTGTCTGTGATAAGGAACACATCCCCTCCATGTCTTGAAACACGACCGGCTGGGCTCGGATGAGGCAAAGGATTAGGATGTAATACAAAAGGCAAGTTTTGCCTTCAATGATCAGTTAGCTGGTGAAAATGCAAGCACAAGTTCGAAGGCGGAAATAGTGCCCACCAATTCCTGGTGAACCTGTGAAGACTGCGCTCCCGTAGACACCGCCTTCTCTCCCGTTGAACACGTCGATCATAGTCTTCCACTCGTCCCGGATGAGCGTTAGACTTGGCACACGACTTAGGTACCTCAACTTGAGGGCAGTAAGGTCCATATATCGAATAATGCAGGGGAGAACTGCGGCTGATCCCGTGGAAAGCTCGGCCGCGTCAGCGAGGATATAGTCAGGACAATTGGCAAATTGTGGCGTGGGGTTGCTATCCGCAGAATCAGGCTCGCTTGAATCAGCATCGGCGTCAACGTTCATAGCGTCATCGAGGATGGGCGGGGCGCATGGGGGGGCTTTGGAAGTGGAAGGGGTGTTCGCCAGACCAGCCAGTTGCACGGAGATATTGCGAATCACTGAGGGCTCGGCGCTGTCATCGCAATCCTCGTGGTTGGCCGCAGCATCAATGTCCATTGCATGAGGGGGTGTGGACAGGGTACTGGGGGGGAGGACGAGACTACTGACGTATACTGAGGGCACTAAATTGCGATTAGGGGTAGTGTCGGACTCAGTGGCGTCGATAGCAATAGAGCTCTTCTTGCGCAAGAAGTCTGACTTGATGTCCAAAACATTTTGCGCCGCGTAGGATGGAGAGCTTCGAGATGGATCGTTGCTGTCAAGTCGGAGCTGAAGTTCAATGAAGTCGGTTGTTGTCAGATTTGCCGTGCGGAAAATCTGGCCAAACAGATCGCGCTTTCCCCAGAGTTTATTATGAATTTCAACCAGCCAGGGTGGCCGCGAGTCCTGGGAGAGATTGGTATTCTCAGACGAAAATAGCGCGACTGCTGAGAACGGCGCGATGAGAACCGGCAATAGAGAAACAAGGATCCGGTAAAGGGGTGGATACAGTGGCCAGGGAGAGATTGTGATAGGAAACAGATGCGGGCGGATGAAATGATAGAATAAATGAACGGAAGACCAACAGACGAATGGTGGTAGTGACACAGACACAAAGGTAAAGCTTCGATTAGCAATAATCGATCAACAGGACAGGTGACCCGCTCTTACCCACGGATGGATGATGCACAACGATGTGGAGATGGCCTTCTAGAGGGTTTTGCGGAAAGAGGGTCGATAATTTGTTTCCAGAGCTCAGCCTTGTCGCGAAAGTCATCAAATTGTTACCTCGGAGCCCCATGCGCTCGGGAAGAGTGTCGTCAGGGTCCACAAGTTCTGATTCGGTAAGCTGGCGGGACGGTGTCAGCCGCGATGACCACGCAGTTGCACAAATCAACAATCAGCCCACCTTCCAAAGATTGAGAGTGTGGGCGTCAATTTTTGCAAATGCATGCACCTGCACCTTCTTTATCGCATTCTTCAGATCACCTACTGTTTTGCTGGCGCCAATGTCAACCGGGAAGGGGCCACCGAACCCTCCAAGAACCCAACAGAAGAGCTTAAACTCGTCATCTGAACCAATGATTAACCAATTTGTTGGTAAGATTGCTGCTGATTGCGTACCGCTCTTGAATTGATCAGACAGATTGGTATCTTGTGACCAAGTTGAAGTGATTGAGGCTAATGGAGTCGTTGCGAATCGAAAGCCAGCGGAGTGTGTGGGCGAATGCAGTGAAAACGTATACAATTGAGATACATCGGGAGATGTGAGGGGGAAACAAACGAGACGTCAATGAGAATTACGTGAGTAAGAACCAATGAGGCACTGAAAAGTGCACTCGCTATCAGGATCCAATGTGTCCTGCACGACGAGATCGAGTACTTCGGAAGACTCGTACTTATAGAAGTTCGTCTTCGCTGCTGAGAGTAATTGGCTCCTCTTTCTCAACGAAAGCAACACCAACACGATCGGATGGAATGTTAAACAGACGGGCGATTTTGGAGGTAAGATCCTCCCAGCTTGGCTTTTCGGAGAAATACGCAAGTTTAGTTGAGGCATTGGCCTTCTTCAGTTTGAAAAATATAGTCATGATCGTTAGGAGAGAACTTGAATAGCCAAGACACGAGATGTGACGTAGGACTGTTTCGTTACATGTGACCGTTATAGCCGCACCTGATCTTCCCACAAACCCAGCTTTATCAACCAAACTTTCTCCACTGGCAACTGCAATTGCCTGCAGACAGCGATGAGTCCATTGGCGTCGTCGCGTTCCGTAACGCGCTTTGGGCGTACTCCTCGCATAACTAAGTATCTCCGCAAAAACAAGCGTACTCAGCTACCACAACCTCCAGTCAATATAGTAACTCGCGAGTTCGCCCCTTGTCGTCTCGAAGACCACCACTACACCACCCTCCAAGACAACCTGATGTACATGACCTACATACACGAACCAGGGCCACGCCCCCCGCCCCGCAATATACGACTCACTTTCGACCCTTCTGATCCATACACCAAAAACCGGTACAATCCCCCAGTGGGCGGTTCCCAGCTTGGGAAAAAGCTACCACCGCCCTCGAGCCCGGATAATGTCATCAAACTCGAGAAGATCTCGATACATACCATGTTGAAGGATGCCATTGCTAACCGGAGTAACCTCCTGGGACTCATCATGGCTATGCGGGCGCTGACGGGCGAATCATACAAGGCGGGTGGCCGTCATGCCGTCGAAGGCATCCAGATAGTCAGAGGGAGAAAGGCAGTGGGTGGTTGGATACGGCCAGGTGTACCTGTGGGTGTCAAAGTGGATTTGAAGGGTCAGAGTATGTACGACTTCCTTGGCACGTTAGTCGAGTTCGTGCTGCCGCGTCTGCGTGACTTTAATGGCATCGTGCTGCCACCGCAGTCGTCGTCTGTGAATTCTCCCAGTGCCGTCTCTGGGGTAGTGTCGTTTGGGCTCCCGCCGAGCGCTATGGGATACTTCCCCCAGATAGAAGTCAATGTGGACGCTTATCCAAAACAATACGGGATGCATATTCATTTCGTGACGAACGCCACCGGACTTGGGGCACAAAATAGGGCGAGGGCATTGATATCAGGGTTTCAGATACCTTTCCTGCGCAAGTAGAGGTAGTGAACTGTGAGTGGCTCTTTACATGGAAGATGTTTTCTTAAGGATGCCTCAGATTTATATACTTAATTATCTCACAATCGTCGTTTGCGTGCAACTTCTGGTATTATCTTAAGCCTCCTGGCGTCTCGTGGTTCACCCCTGAACATTGAACGCAGCAGTGCATATGTGCAATACAGATGCAGAACGATGTGCAGGCCTTTGGTTATTTATTCCACCAATCTCAGTGGATTCCATTTGGAAGTCCGGGTAGTCGTGCTGGCACCCGTTTGTCTTCGTCAACGCAGAATCTCCCAAGAGGATGAAGTCTAACAGTGGCTGGGGTGACTGGAAACGTAAAAAGAAGTCCCCTAATCCAAGCCCTCGTATGCGCCGGACCGCTTTCCAGGTTCTGCTGCTCTAAAACAAAAATAGTTTGTCTGCTGTCGATTCTTCATGCACATGTCTGGCCCGTGATTGCACAAGTACATTCACTACATACTTCTACATCTCATTATTCCGCTAAGAGCCTAAAATTTACTTATGATGTGAAGGAGTCAGGACGAGAAGGTAACTAAACTATGCTATTGTCAACGAGAGTGATATATACCAATGCCAATGCTGAAATAAATGAATTCGATAGACAGTCGGGACAAAGAAAAACCACAACCAGATTACTCACTCATCGCCGACCACTAGGCGGATCCATCGCATACCAGGATATATCCCCCAGCTTGTGCCGCACAGGTCGAGGCTGCCCCCCTTCTCCAATTCGTGTAGTTCCAGTGCTGTTTCCTTCACCGCCACTTCCACTGCTCCCACTACTGCTAGACCCCCACCGACTTTCGTTGATAGCAGTTTGCACGTCCCTGAAGGAAGTGGTCGAGGTATCCGATGCGGCCCTCCTCATCTTCTTCGGTGCAAGTGCCAGTCCTCCATTCCTAGCAGGCGCCTCCAAGCCATCGCTACCGCCCCTTACCTTAGCCACAGCAGGCTTTAATCCCGGCTTCAGCGTGGGTACAATCTCCCTCGCCAGCTCCCTGACAAGCACCGCTCCATCTCCGCCACTACGACTCAACCGCTCCACCACACCCAACAAACCGTACCGTTCTACAAGCATCGCGCGGTTCGGATGTACCTCGCACACAGTTCTCAGCACTTTCAGCAGATTGAGCCGCACAACCGCTTTGCTGTTGTGTCCAAGGCGATCAATGATGCGTTTAAAGAATGCGGAGGATTTCGTTATGCTGATTGTGATAGGGACTGACAGGCGCGTGATCTTGAGGAAGGGATCCAGCAAGTTCTCGAAGGAATTAGCTTTCGCCGTAACGAAACAGCGAAGAAGTGTGTCAACGGATTCGGGTCTTGTGAGTTGGTCTTCGACACGAGCAGTGTCATCTTGGAGCCTTTCCCATTATGAACATTATCAACGTCAATGACATGAGGTGCACACATGCACTCACCAGGAAAGTATCGACTCTAATGCGCTAACCTGGAAGTAGGGATCTTCCAGCAGCTTGAGATACATAGTAAGCCCGTCGTGTTGCCACAGCAGTGTCCGACAACTCTTTCCGGCACTGGCTAGATCACAAAGAATAGGTAATGCGAATTGTTTCAATGGCGAGCTCGTCTCGATGACTCGTTTTAAACAAGGGATTAATCCCGCTTGTGCCGCTTCTTCCTGTCGTGTCTTGTTCAAACGACAGAGGTTATAGCATGTCTGGAAGATATGATTGGACATTTCCTAAAATAATTGGCGTCAGGAGAATCGTCCGATACAAGAATCATAGCTGAGTTCCATACAGTGCCATGTGGGCCAGATGACTGTTCGTCCAGAATGCGGATCAGGACCTCCAAGGCATTGGCGTTCTGTAGAACATCCAAAAGCGTCGCATTCATGGACAAGTGTTTAACAGCCTTAAGCATCTGTACAAGACAGTCGGGCTCGAGGAGTTCACAAGCTCGAAGAAGTCCTGACGTGCCAGAGGCGTAAGCGACTCAAAAAATCGTCTACGGACAAATGATAACTGACGTCGAACAACCTTCCTCGTCCCCATCGCATTTCGCACATGGATGTCCGACTGCGAGACTTGCGAGAACACCAGCAAAATTTGGATGATCTTCATCTTCATGTCGATGGACGTCGTTCCTCGATTTGTCATGACATTCAACAAGGCTGCAGATAGCGGATCAAGAAGGCCTTCACGTATGAACATGCGACAAAAATCATTCTTGGTCGTGGGGCTCTGCAGCTCGAATACGCTGCCAATGCCATTCAGTGCATGCACGATGAGCTCTGCCTGTTCTGTGTAATCTTCATCAAGTAGATCGACCAAAACCTTCAAGCCTCGACATCTGAGTGGAGACAGTTGGGCGCCGAAGACAGAAGTCATGAAATAAACTTACGAGATGAACATTTGCAGGGTCAGCACGGACGTGTGACACAGCAACCGAATGAAATTTGAGGCCTCAAATCGGCATTCTGAAGGATACTTCTTGGAGGTGAATTCTAGTATGAATGGCATTATGAATGTAAGAAATTTTTGCGTAGTCAATACTTACCCATCATGACAGGAATTCCACTACAAATCACAAGCTAAGAAACTGAGCAACGCTGGGAGGTCAGAACTCACCCGATTAAACAGAAGCCCTCCAGGAATCCCAAATCTGCTGTCACAAGCTGTATGTGGCTTTCAGACACTCTAGTGCAACGTCCATATATGCTACTCACCAAATTGATAATCTGCAGAAGCTTCATAATTACTTCCCTGGAACACTTCCCCTCCAACACTTCTAATATCGCCAGCATACCGTGCGACGACACCAGCTGAATCTGCATCTCCGGCGTATCTATCATGATTCCAAGCTGTACGGGCGGTCTTCGTCACTATGTTTGCATACATGGTTAATGCATCAACTCACAAGTTGATCACAAGCCTCCCGAAGTTGAAAATCGGGCGCAGACGGCGTTAGCTCATCGATGAGCTGGTTAACCGTGTTACAGAGACGTGCATATTTGTCTCGCTGGAGATTAGCCTCCAGATCATCTTCAGAAAAGCCCTCGTCGATCTGTCGATCTATAAACATTCAAAAGAACATCTGCAAAACCCGACAATACATACCTCTGCAAATGGATCCTCTTCATCAGAATTCTCGTCGGCCAGCTGAATGACATGTTATCAGCAAAGCGGAGAACGTGAATGTAAAGTATCACCGACCCATGACTTGTTAGATAGCCGAGTATTCAACTGCAATGTTTGCATTGGGTGCTCGGTCGCTGAAGACATAGAAGTTCAGTGAACGCACGCAACCTTACAAAACCTATCCTCATAGAAAATACTAACCAGTCCCGTTCACCTTTCCAAACACGTCCTCATAATTATCATCATCATCTTCGGCATACTTCCCAAATTCCATTTGATTTTGGAGCCTCCGTGCTTCAGCGCGTCCAAAAGAGCCCCCACTACCAATGGATCCCGCCAGCGAGGCAGACCGTGAATGTGTGACAAGCGCCGGTGCTGGGGAGGGGCCGAATGGTGAGGCGGATGATGCAGAGGTGAGGTTGATATTCTGTCTTGACGACTTCCTCTGTAGTCCCGGTAGAGGGGCAGTCATTGGGGGGGGCGAAGCAGTCAAGCCAACCGTCTTTATGTCGTCTGGATGGAAAAGTCCCCGACGTACAGAATTCTTTATCTATTTCGGGCTTGTCAGAATAAATTATGACATAATGATCGGGTTTCTGAATAACCTTAAAGTCTGCGACTTTCTCCTGTAACTGCTGCTCATCGTCTTCTGCCACGTCCGAGTAGTCTTCGACGATGGGAACGATGTTAGACGACGGTGGTTGGGCCAAAGGCACAACCTTCAGTCCCGGACTGCGATTAGGCCGGATCGTCTGTGCATTATCTTCACCTTCAGGTTTATCGTCTTCGACATTCGTTCGCTCTAGTGCTATTTCAACGGTTAACCTATTTTGTGACCTAGATCGAATCGATGCCTACCTTGTAGCTTCGTAAACGAGATACCTTCCTCGAAATCATCATCCCAATTATCAGTCTGCTCCTCTGGGGGTTGCAGTGCAAACGAGAGCGGCTGGATCTTTTCCACAAGATTGATGCCTACCGGCTTTACGTTAGAGGCATTTCCGGACATCCGTCCCCCTGATGGATGAAGCATGGAAGACCCGTTCAATGACATCGGAGGCGTAATATCAAGAGGACGAGGGACTGGGGACTGGGACCGAGCATTGTGTCGACCGGGGTGCTTCGAGGGCCTAGAAGGGGCTGGCCAAACTGTTAGCTTAACCACGATTATGCTCATACGAGCCAGATAATGCATACATTTCAACGCTTCGTTCCACTCCTGCACCTTCAGCACCGCCTCATCATAGTTATAATTGCTTAGTGGTCTCTTTGTACCTTGCTCTCCAGTAGAAACTTTCTCCCCCGCTCTATCGCCGGCCGATTTTTGCCCGTCTGTCATTTGCTTCCTAGCGGCAGCCATCCATGGATGCTTGAGCAGCTTTTTGGCTGATATTCGCAGATTACAATCCTTCTGAAAGCAGTGGTATAGGAAATCTTTCACTATCGGGGAGGCACCTTCGGGTATTGGTGGACAATCGTCTTGTACGATTCGAAATAGTGCCGGCATGGGGTCTAATGTATGATAGGGTGGGTGACCCTCTAGTAGTTCAATCACGACACAGCCTACACTCCTGCGTTGTTTATAAGCATGTGAAGGCGGAGACGAGACGGACGATGTACCATATATCGGATGCGGTAGTAGCCCCAGACTGTTCGATGACCTCAGGAGCCACTATGATGGACATATGAGCAAAGAGCAGGAAGATCGCTAGATTTACGCACTCCAATATGGACTTCCAACAACAGCATCATCACTCACACCAGCTCCGGTGGTATTACTGGCGACACCGAAGTCGGCCAGTTTTACCGTCCCGTCCTTGTTGGTGAGAATGTTGGCACCTTTTATGTCCCTGTGTATCACTCCTTGGTCGTGTAGGTAGACCAGGCCCTCTAAAACCTGACATATGTACACCGCGACCAGATTTTCCGGGAACTTCCCAAATCGTTTGGAGATGTTATGCAAGGAACCATTCTCGCAGAACCTGCAGAGTCATCGTGGGTTTGGAAGCACGGAACAATACAAAATGAACTGACTCCAGTATGATGTACAGATATTCTCGCGTTTTGACAAAACCCTTGTACTTGACGATATTTGGATGCTAACAACGCATCAAGCGACATCGCTAGAGATTCTTACGAATGCCTTACGTTCAAATTCTTGAGCAGATCAATCTCGGACTGGAGGACACGTTAGACGAGGGTGTCAATCTGAGATATCATTACCTACCATGATCTCACCGATTTCACCTTTCGGTATGTTGCTTAGTTGAATTTCCTTAACCGCCACCGTTTCCCCAGTAGCCCAGTTCAACGCCCCTATCCACTGCTCTTCAGCCCCTGCCTCTAGGAGATATTCCGACACACGCACGATATACCTGCCCGAAAGCACCTTTGCCCAGTGAATCTCCTAGTTGCTACACATGCCGCTCAGGACAGGCCCAAAACAACTGTTGAAAAAGTACCAACATAATCATTGAGTGATTTGGAGTTGCTGGCCCTGAAACCAGAGCTAGATGTTGGCCTCGAAGGCGTTGTCATGATGGATTGACTTAAATGCCTTGGTCGAGGTTGCCTGTGCCAGTTTTGAGAATTTAAAGAGAGACCGCAAGCACAAGTGGAGAATAACGGCGAGTAAGAAGATAGAAAGAGAGGGAGAACGCCAAAACGCGTTTCTTCAGTTCAAGTCGCGTCCGGCGCAGACTCCCGCAAGTTTACACATATGGGTGTCGCCAGGTACAGCGTTTGGACACATAAACACAAACAACCCCATGCACATGCCATGCCGATCTATTTTTGAGAGCACTTTGCGAGCACAACCGTCCAGCTCTCCCGAATCCAGACATCACAGGTTAATGTTACTTCGGGCTATATACAGCTCGTAGAGAATTCACCTGAATTAAGTACTATAATTAATATTACAGGTACATGATTTTTACATTTTGTACAATTAATCAAGTCCAACCCCAGAAAATAAAGAGGAGAACAAGCCTTCTATCACCAGTCGTAAGGAGGTACGTAAGTTCTCCCTCTGTCACTTACTTTGTCTGTCTCCAGGTGAGATTCAACGGAAGAAGCGGACGACACTGCGGGTCGTGGTGGCGGTGGAGGTATACGCAGCGGCGTCATTGGAAACGGCGAAGAATAGGTAGATGAAAAAATGGGTTTGGATGGCGGAGGGCGGAAACCCACAGAAGGGTGAATTGGCTCTCCTAGGTCATACGCACGACCTTTACGCGCAGATTTCTTTAAATTTAGTGTAATCCGGGACATCATCGCAACCTGTAGCAAACAGGTGAGTATCCACTGAGTGAAGTTAGTCTAACAACGTACTGTGATACTATTTTTTGTACAATCACAATTGCAGTCAATATAGGCGGAAGTAGAAAAAAAACGATAAAAAGTAACTCACAGCAATTCCAGTCTGTGCAAGGTGTTAATCGTGCATGATGCACATAAACAAGCTGGACGCACTGTGCAGTAATGTTCTTCAGGCCGTCCGGTGCATGAATTATCATGATCGTCAAAGAGGTATTGACAGCAAGAATAACGCTATCAAGATGATCAACACATGAACAAGGTCAGGATGTACGTCATACCCATAATAGAGCAAGCCATCTTCAAGTAAGCGCCTCAAAACGAATGACGCATTCTGATTCCGAACAGATGGAAGAAGTCTTATGACAGTGAGAGTCACGATCACGGTGTCATACAGAAGAGGTAGCCAGGCGGACGACGATGACAGGACGCTTGGCCTTGGAAGTCAATAACTTAAGCACTCGAGTAAACAACGCTGAGTCAAATGCTACAGACATGGATGGGGAGAATATCATCGTGCATGCTAGCCTGAAAATTACAAATCACCTCGGAAATACTAGAAGCAATCAACTTACCGCGAACGCCGGAATGTTGATTATGTACCACGGCTATAGAAATCACAAATATTGAATACTTGGAATGGAAATGGACGAGGGCAAACACGACACACGTTCTCCTTGAGTCAGAAGCCATCCATTTATGATCGCTTGTACAACCAGAAGAAGCCCGACACCAGCCACTATCCATCTTTGTTGATGGTAGAGGGCATATATCCGAAGCAACATCATTAAACCTAAACAGCGAAGGCGAAGTCAACGGAAGAATCACACAGTAAACCGTGAAGGAAACGCACCAACTACGTGGATGCCGATCATAGTCATCGAACCCTCAAACCTTATAAAGTGACGGCATCTATGAAATCACAATAAGAACAGTCACAAGTTGACGACAAAAATACCTTCAACTTCTAGAGAAGATTATGAGTCGTTCGGGTGTAATGTAGGCAAACAGAGCTCCTTACTTCTGGTGTCCAGACAGGGGACAGATAGGCTGAACGAATGTCATTAGTAAATATATCTTCGTCAGGGAGGGGAGTAGGATCATACCAAATAAATTAACAATGAACCCAAGGGGGGTCAAGTAGCGATTCTGATTGACATTCAGGCAGAGTGTTCAGATGGATAACGATGAGAGTGATACAGATATCCTTACCAGCAGAAACAAGTAGCTGACTAGATGGGCACATAAATGTGTTTGAACATCGTTGTGGTTGAATTACTCACTAGGACGTTTCTCGAACTTCCAAATGTATTCTACCTAAGGTTAATGAATTCAGAATGTGGTTGCACGGATAACATGCACCTCGCCTCTTCAGTAAAAGTGTCAACATGATCCCATATCAAGACGACGAAGCTGGCAATTCCCATATACTGAGCGTGCCATCAGTAATCGGGATGTTAATCAAGCTAGAAGACCAACATTTGTGTGTATCCTGAGGATACATCCCTCATCGGCATATCCACACTTGAAGAGAAACATAGAAGCACTCACTGCCGTGAGACGTCGTCAATCACATTCGGAACGTGAGTAGACATCGAGGAGGGACCAGATGAGAAGATGGTGGGGAACCGTTAAGAAAACAAGTGGTTATCGTCATTTTATCTTCAAAAAGTAATATGCCCTGAGCGCCACCATACAGCAATGAATGACTCCGATATATTCTATTATTACAGCATCACACGTGGCACAAACCCCGCGGTTCTCCACCGTGGGTATACAGCAATTCTCCGTTAGTATAGGCGCCTCTGTAGAGGCGCATATCTGCAAGAGGCAACTAAATGGCTGTCAACCAGGTGCAATGTACCTAATCTTCCTTATCCAACCCCCCTGTCCTGACGTGGTTCACTATCCTCTAGCCTCCAGGAGACAACTTGAAGCCCCGCGGGGACTTATCTTCGTGTAGTGCATGGACTTATGACCGAAATAACGAAATACCTACTCATGACCGTATCCGCCAGTGGCAGGCAGTTCAACTTCGTTCGACGCCGCGGTCGATAAATGTCCGATTCATATCCGTGAATCATGGTGAAGTGGCACGCTATTTTGACTGAGTCCAACCCGTGGTTGTCAAGTATCCCGAATCAAGCTAGTCGAAGTAAACGGAACAGCTGTTGTTCAGACCTCAAGAAACTAGCGTTGAATCGTGAACTCGCAGACGATGAGGCTTCCGAGGCTCGCTCCCAGTTGGCACTTCAAGTTGTTATCTCAACTGCCTAGTAAATGGATCTCCTTGAACATCAATCATATTGCAACCTTGAACCCGTTTCCTTCCGCAAAGTACGCCCTTCGGGTGCAAAAGATCTTTCTCCTGCTCCTCAAGATATACTTAGCGGCGTCTGTCTTGCTCGTATTATCGTGGCGCCTTGAGGTGGAGCTGAAATTGCAAGGGTTCTCAAATTGCTCGACATCGCTTAGAGGGAGCTCCGGATCAGTCAGCTTTCCAAAAATCCGTGTACAGTTCATATTTTTTCAGAGCCCTGCAATAAACTTTATTGGAAGCTTACTACTATGTACGTCCGGAAATTTACCATGTCATCTGGTTTCAAGCTCTGCAGTGTTACAGAGCGCCGCCGCTATTCATATGTAAAGCCCTCTGTTTTATCTGATCCCCGGTAGGGCTGGAAAGTGTTTACTGTGTCTGGAATGCTGTTGCGTTCCTGAGTCACAACGTGTGTCAATCAGAAATATACTAAGTTGTCCCGCCATCCAAACATGGCTCAGGCAAATTACAAAGTTTAGAGGGTTCAGTCATCCATGGTTCAGTCACGACAATATTACTAGTAATAATATTAGAATGCGGGCATGGCTTCGTCACGAGGAGATCACCAAGTCTGTAGAGTTTCGCCGACAGGAGACACCGTAATTCGGCACCGGGTGCTGTGGACTGAGAGGCACAGTTATCTGTGTGCAAGGGAAGGGTCGGGGGGCTTAAAAAATACAACAAAAAGCACGCATGGGATAGAAAGCCGCAACCTTTCTGCACTCGCCACTCCCTGGTATGGCTTCTGGGCACAATTAGATAAAAATTTCATGTAAAACACGTAAAAAATGCGTTTTTACGCATCTTGCTCTGTCGTAGATTTGAGTTGGCAAATGCATTTTTCGGGACTTTAAATTTCTGCTTGACATAAACACAAGTATGCCTTCCTGAACGTGAGCTTTCAAAGCCAAACATTTTCCATTTTGGGAACGATGGAACAATGGCGGAAAATGGTCAACTGTTAGACCGGTGAACCGTGACCGATCCCTAGTACATGAGCAAGCGTCGCCTCTATATACATCGACGCTTGCTCATGTATACGAGGGAGTGGTTACGAGTCTAGTCAACTGTGATTCGGCTAGTCTCCGATGCTGACCTTATAACATATAAGGTCTTTGCTTCAAAATAATAGAGGTCTTCTAACAAATTACAGGGGGAAGAGTTCTTTCCCGACCGAAAAAGTGGATTTTACCTCGGGAACTCTGTGAGTGAGATATCCGGGGGATTTTACTCCCACCATCACTGAGCAAAGACTTGGCAAAGACAGTACTGAGTAAACTGCAGTTTGACCTTTCGATGCACGTGCACAATCATTCAAATTGCAAACTAGAATCATAAAAGGGGCTGTGCGCACCCACCGTGCGTCAATCCGAGCGTCTATCAAACCCCCACGACAGGGTTTTAAAGTATCAACGTGACTATATGACATAAGGTCCGAACGTTTCCGATTAGATTTTCACACTAACATATCACCGAATTAACCGAATGACCCCACTGACTGCTAGACTTGGCTATATGCTATCTAACTGATCCTCGCTCGCCGCAACACCGCCCGGCCATCAACCCCCTCACTGTCGACGACGACATCCTGCAGCCGCCGTCTGGACACGCTGACACAATTACTCCCGCCTACAATGATTCCTACCAGGATAAAACAAGCTTCGAGCACCAGCCAATGGTGCCTCCTTTCGGAGGTTTCCTTGATCATTGATGTTCATCTTCGGCATCTTTCACCCATCCAGCGACAACCACTCACTCGACGGTTGGCAAACGATGGACATACGACTTCTATCCGCCTTGCAGGTCGTATCTATCGTGCCGATTCGTGCGTCGGAGATTTGCCTCATAAGCCCCTCAAACCAAAGAAAACCAGTACATTACCATCTTTCCTGTCTCATATTGCTTCCTCTTCTTCTTCTCATGTTATGGTATCTCATCAATTACTCCAGTGTCGGCGAGGTGAGTTATTATGTAACGTAGTTATGTAATATCATATTATATCCCGTGAACAAAGCTAAGGCAGTTAGGTTGAACACTCGCATAGAAAGGAGATATCATTGTACATGCTGGACTGATAGCTTGAATTGTTGCCTTAGATAGACGGAATAGAAAAGATGAACAAGGCAAGAAAAACGGCAGATACGTTAATGAGCTCCATCACATGTTTAAAAAAAAGAAGACGTGAAACGGTCGCTTTTTAATCCATGGCGATTCGCGGAAGCTCAGCCCGTCCGCGTCAAGGTTGGGAGTTTGTATGTACATACATGAATCACAAGGGATCACGCCCAGTCAAAAGTCCGCACCTGGATATCCCTCTAAATTCCGCCAAAACCCTTCACATCCCTTTCGATCCCTAACTGGGTGAGCAAAAACTTTACCTAATCAAATGTTTTCGTCATCGGCCAGCACATTCAAGATTTTTTTCGAGTTCAAGACCACCAAATGCCATTGGGTAACTTGGGTTGGCATGACGTCTTCGAACTGTTCTCCATCCTCCCATTTTCCAGTGGAGTTTGATGATATTTATTTACTAATTTAGGCACTTGAAGTTGTCACCTCATGCGATCCCCTCCTTCCCCCGACTTTCTCTACTACCACCATCACTAACCCCTTGCACTTATGTCCATCTCACTCAATGTACTCCCCACTCATCTTTGGTTCCCTGATTTGCTCACGAAATCAATCACCTGAAGGAATGGAGAAAGATCAATGCATTCTCTCGGGTGTGTGGTGTTCCTACGCGACTATATGTGTGCCACTGACATAAAAATGACTTTCAACATGCCTTTTTCGTGAACTAGGGGCATAATTGGACCGCAAGTTGTTCCCTAACCCAAACAATTATGTGTGAAGAAACAACCGAATTGGTGACAATACAACTACTGGTACGTAGCTAGGATTCCTATTTCTGTTTTGGCCATTGAGATGTGTTTATCTTCTCTCTAGTATGGTGGTCGAGTCGCGGATGCAGCGGAATAACAAGATGATCTTGGCAGCGGTCGAACGACGCTCGAGTGGACGTGGTACGTGCTGTCCATTGCGCGTCGATTCTGTGACTAATCCTGCTTCTCCAACTCGCAGAACTGGGAACGAATACACATGCAACATGGTCAATGCAGGTCAGATCCGTTTTGACTCTGAATTTCTTTTGTTTCATACTTATCTCTTTCAATATGGGCTTCAAGCAAGGGTTCGAGAGTGGAAAAGGCTCGATAAGGGGGACGGAAAGGGTGGGCAGGGTACTGGCAGGGGTTGGGCGGCATTGGCAAAGATAGAGGAGCATCGGAGTGTAGATTATTTTCATAGGGAAATGTAGGTATTTAGAGGAATACAAAAGTTTTTTGCGGTATTGCGAGGGATGGGAAGGGAACTAAACACCATGCTATACCTCTGAAACCCACAAAATCCCCCCGAATCCCTGTCCATTCCATGTTCCACAGAAAGGTATGGCAAGGGTTCTCAAGGGCTTTTCGGGGATTTGCCAGGGATTAAAATCCCCTATTGTGACAAAATACCTCGACTACCCCTCCATATACCTGAGAATCCCTCGAGGGATTTTCAGGTATTCTCCCTTATGGATTTTTCACTGGGGATCACGGCTCACTGGCTGGACAGTAAGATACTTCTGCGAAGGAGTATTCTGGAAATACTCCTAATACTGCCACCATACTCACCAAGGGATATTTTGCCAGTATGCATACCAATCTAGAATACTACTTCAGTACCTTCAGCACTATCAAAATATAGTACAATACTGTCGAAATACTTCTAGTGAAGTATGTTGACAATATTAGGAATACTGTCAGGATACTTTCACAGTACCTCTCAGGCAGTATTGTGCCTTGCACCCAGTGGCTTGGGCAAAGTTGTGGTCAGATTATACCACATTGGAGAGACACTTCTTCAGACTGGAGTTGAACTGAGTCCGTCAGTGCACCGATTTCTGTCATTGGTATGGATCATGTGTGTTTGAGGCGTGCCTTTCAGGTCCTTTCAGGTATACAGGTGTTCGTTGGAGTTCTTGATCATTCAGTGAGCCCATCAACTCATACTCTCACCCCGTCACAGGTCAAAATTTCAGGTTCAGAAGTCATTTAAATTAGTTGTGCACGATTAATAACACAGCTCTATTCTTGTATTCAGATTTGGTCCTTCAAATTGCAATTTAAGCTTGATATTTAATAGCTTCGCCTGTTTGTGCGCCTGCAGTATGTGCGTATGGCTAATCTAATTCACCTTCCGAGTCCATGGAAGCTGCAACATCTCTTCAAAGATAGATCGTCTTTCTTGAATATTTACGGATGTCTAAACGTAACAAGCCAACGTAGATAGTCGTAAACAGAATGCGTAGATGTAGAGCTCGAATCATAACGTCAAAAATCAATATATAATGCGTAAAATCATGATAGATGGATGAATGGACGGTTCGAAAGCATGATAGCGATGGCAAACGATAAATAGCAATGATCATGACATGGGAAGCCAAAGGGCGGACAAGATAGGAAATGTGAACATGGTATCAGTGAACGGAATAAGCGATCGTGAGGAATATAGATCCAGGATATATGAGAGATTCATGAAAGCATCATCCAGGGAATCACTATAGATGCGCTAGGCTCGAAAAGCCGTGGAGAAAAAGAAATCTGAAAAATCTGAGAACGAAAGAGGGAAAAAAAACTTCTTCAAGCTGGCAAGCGAGATAATCTCCTGGAGGCCGGCTTCCCAGGCACCATCGCCTTGATGCGCTGCATAAGCGAACCAGCATTAACCTCATCCTTCATCGCGCTCGTCGATGATGCCAACCTCTCGTCAACAGGAGCAGCAGTGGTAATCCCAAGCTCATCCACCGACATCGCCCCCTTCTGCACATCCTCGCTCGACACCGGCGGCGGCATGGGCCTTTTCGCCGAATAAAACACACGATGACTATCGCGCTTACCATTATGCTCGCCCGCTCCAGCAGTCGCATGACCAACAGTATTACCCGCCGGACCAATGTTGTCTGACTGGTACCCCTTGCCCAGGCGCTTCACGCCCGACGTTGCCATGAGGAAGCGGTCGTACACGCCCTCCACACGGCGTTGGTATGGCGTGTCCGGGATCTGGAAGGTCAGTTTCCGGACGGGGTAGGGCTCTACGTGGAACGGCGAGGACGTCAGGTCGTTCAATGGCTTATCGGGCCGTATGATTGATACGTCCTGCATATCTGGATCGGGGCTGCGCGTCGGAGGCGCGATAAAGAGGCTGCTATCAATAACCTGCGAAAGCCTTGGTGAGGCAGGGGGTTTATTCTCTGTAGATTTATTCAGTTATTCATCACACGGGGAAATTTGGAAGACGGACGTTTATCCAATTCGGCCTCAAGGAACGAAATAGGTGCGATGTGCTGTTGGAACAGGTTGCCGTGAGACTTGCTTTTCTCCCTCCTCTTAGATGGCGAACCAGTCTCGAGGTCCAGGTTCAATGGGGTCTCAGGAGATAGTCCCGAGACCGTGGCACGACGCTGTCGCGAGGGTGTGTGGATTTGTATGTCCGGTAATGACTGGCTTGGTCCCTCTGAGGGGACGGCGTCATCGGTAGTGGTCGTGTTAACGGTAGCAAAAGCACCCGTACTGTTGGCTGTGTAGTCCGCAGTGTCATCTGTGAAGATCTGGCTAGCATCGAGGATCCTACGGGGCAAATGAGAAGAACGGTTCGTGTCGAGGTTGCGGGAGGCGGAGCGGGAAACAGGTGCTAAAGGAAGGGGAGGGAGAGGCGCAAGTTTGTGCGTCGACGACGAGGCAAAGTTCTGTTGAGCATCTTCAACAACCTCTGAAAATGAAGGATAGTCAGATCTTTGAATTAAAAACAAACAGAAAAAAGAAACACGAACTTTCGACGTTTCGCATCCAAATTGTCATCCTGTCCATCCTAGAGTCGCCTGCGACACGTTCACTATGTACGGCATGACGTACAACGGGAAGAGAGGAGTTGGCTTTTACAGAATGTTAAAACACAACTCCATATGGAGGTTAGAACATACCATCACGAAGCAGATCTTCGTCCTCCCAAGACTCCCGTTCGCTATGACTTCTTCTCGATTGTGCATCATCCTCACCAGCATCGACAGACAACGCTTGCGCAGGCGTCGTCCTGCCAGTAAGTTGTGCAATAGCTGAGGTTTTGTACAGCCGAACAGTTTTATCTGGTTTCACGACTTTAATATATCATACAATGCAAAAAATAAAAGAACTTGCCTATAGATCTGCGGACGTTATGCCTAAAAACGCTCAGGCTAGATTCATTCGTTGAACGGATCGGCGACTCGCTTGCTTCCGCATCCGCTTCTGACTCTACAAACACATCCTCAACAAAGATGCACAGATCCACGAAGCGCAACAACATACCTGTCATGAAGGTAGACGTAGTGGGTGACATCGCAGGTGGCGATACTACTGCTCGAAGATTTTCCTTATCCGATCCACGCTCTTCCTCCTTCTCCGTCTTCTTCTGTGGGGTCTCCATTTGTTCTCTCCACTCCACCATCTCCTTTCCCTTCTCTGCTTCTTCAATCATTTCATCCCTTTCCCTCTCAATCTCCTCCAACCTCGCCATCTCCCGCAGCCTCTCCTTCTCTCTCTCCCAATCTCTCACCCTCTCCCTGACTTGGTCTTTACCTCCCTGCCTGTCCTTCACTTTCCCCTTCCCACTCTCCTTCACTTTCTCAATATTCTGATTTACTGTTATATCAGCTAATACCCGGCTTCTGCGTCGGTCTTTGTCTTTGACGCCATCTGCAGATGGCCTCGGTAGCTGAACATGGAGCTGGGGCTGTGTCTGAAGGATGTTCTCTCGTCCATTGACGGCTCCGAACGGTTTCCGAGTGGGGGCAACGGAGTTGGTGATTACATTTAAAGACGGCGAGACGTTTTCCTTTCGGGCAGCCGATGCGAGAGGAGAGTCAGTAAGCGATCCTTTGATTGGAGATAAATCCGCGATGGGGGATGCTGGGCCATGTTTCCGATGTTGCGCTATGATAAACCCAGTTAAAGGTGAAATAATTGAAGCGATGACAACGTACATTTAGTGGCTGCGACCTTGGGTGATGGCTTGGCCTTGGTAAGTAGAGATATTGGGTGACGTTCCTTGGGTGGTTTCCCTGCCACAGGACTTAGTCCAGGGCGTGATAGAAGGTTCTCCTTCTCTTTCCATGAAGGTGTGGTATTCATCAGTTTCGACACGTCCTTCTCAAATACGATTGATGATGTGTAGCTAGAAGACCGCCCTGAAATATTCTCGTCAATCAAAAGCAGACCGAGCACTGACCAACTTCGTACGGTGAGCAGTGACAGAGGACCTGCGATAGTCCCAGAAGGAATCAGTCATGGCTTGAGGAGCGGTGTATCGTAGGTCAGCATTAGGTGTGGCCATCCGTCGGATCATCTGCTCCATGCCCTTCGACATTTTCCAACTGCCCACCCACTTGCCTCGAAGCTAATGATCGTGGCATGAGTGACAAAATCATACAAAGATGCTGGACTTTGCAACGCACCGTTCGTGACCAGTACCTCTCTAAATCTTCCTTGCTTGTGAATTGCTCCCCGTCGGAATGCTCGAATGGTGTCCGTCCAATAAGGATCTCGAAGAAAGTAATCCCAAGTGACCAGACGTCCGCTTTCCGCGTGTCATGGTGTAGCCCGCGAGCGCGCTCGGGCGAGAGATACTGTTGAAGAATCAGGAATCTGTGCCCGCTTGCTTGTCAAGACGCATCTTACCTCAGGAGTACCATACGATAAGTTACTGAGAAATGCAGTACTAGATTTGACATCGTACTTTTCGGCGAAGCCAAAGTCGACAAGCACAGGGACATTCTTTGTGGAGAGAAGGATGTTTGCAGGTCTAGAGAAAGTTAGAGGAAAGGCGGAAGGAATAACAACAAAATTGCTTACTTGATGTCGTTATGAACGACACCTCTGCAGTGGAGGAAATCGATTGCGGAAAGAAGAAAACGGAACCAATCACGGGCCTTGGTTTCGTCCACTTCAACAGGAATGAGAGTAGGTAGATAGGCCCTGGAACAGAGAGTGTCAAGTTAGCAGACAGGTCAAACAGGCCACTCGACGCATCGCGGACGCGCATCCAAGGACCGATTAGCACAATTAATCAGCGAGAAACACATACATGGTAATTAACGCGTAGGAAGGTGTAATAATGAAGGAGTGAAAGGGAATGATGGAGGGATGAGGGTCAGATTTGAATGTCCTGATGATCTTCATTTCATTCCATCTGTAAGCAACAGAATTCAGCTTCTAGCGTAAAACTATAGAATGGGATGCACTAACAGTGATCTAACTCGTGCGGCTGTGGTGGATGTCTTCGAACGATGAACAAGCTTTACGGCTATCTTCTGGTCAGGCACGCTCGTCAAACCATCCCTGGTGGGCTTGGGGCGACATAGCCAGACGCTGCCCCAGTTCCCAAAGCCGATCTGAAAAAGGAAGATTAATCTACAATTGGGCTTCCGAGAGACGTCTAATCGTGCCTCTTCGATAAACTGCAAATTGTCAGACAAGACTTGGTCAGAAAGAGAGAAGATATCGGTTGGTTCCTTAGAGGAACCGGGGAGTTGTGCATCCATGAAGAGTCGAAGCTATAAGTACAAGAGAGAGAGACTTTCGAAGAACGAAACAAGTTCTGCTTCCAACATCGCCACAACATACACAAGCAACACGTCTTTCTCGTGCGAAAAACGCGTCAAACTCACTTCGTCACCACACCGTGAACTCGAGAACAGACTCGAAGGCGAACACGAGGCGAACATGAGGCTCGATTTGAACAAACAATGCCCCTCGTTGATATGATACATCAAGCCGAAGCAGAAAGAAGCAGAAATTCCTTTATTTTGGGTACTTACTACGAGTTTGTTCGAAAAACGGAACAAACATTGTGTCTATCGTTTCAGTAATCCTTCAAAGTTCAAGTAACGTTCTTCCACACTGTCCCCCGCTACTTAATGCGAGTAAAATCCACAAATCCACACAGCCTAGTATGGTTCTGTTTTTTTCAAAGTCTTAGGAAATAACCTTACCACATATAATGTGCCTCAAGAATCCAACACATTTCACTTCACGCACAATTAGATACACTGATGAGAAGTACAGATTCATTATTGCTTACAGCTATTGAGTCGGTGTGAGAATAGAGTGATATTCGACATATTCACTTCCCAATAACAGTGCGCCGCGGCTCTGCCCTTGATTAATTGATTGGTTATTGCCATCCCTCGCTAGAATTCCGCACAAGTATCCTCGCATTGTTCACAAACGCGCGAATGAGTTCATCGAACGCGCTTCGGTCGTGTTCGGGTAGGTTTACGTCACCCCGCTTTGCCGCGGTCCCGAGGAGCAATTCGTGTCGCGTGAATTCCAGTTCGAGTTCGTGTAGGACTTGTGGCTAGAATATCAACCCATGTAGGTTGCTCAATAATGTACACGAAAAAAAAAAAAAAAAAAAGACCCACAGGCGCATTAGGCATACTAGACGTAACTTGTGTGAGATCGATAGTAAATTCTTCATGCGAATAGCTCATCCTGTCCTTTCTTCGCGTATGCGACACCGCGCCCAGGGGGTGGGGTACTGCATAAGTAAAACCGCAGAACCAAAAACGGAACAACTCAAAATTCCAGAGAAATGTGCAGAAGGAAGATGGAGAGTTGGGACGTACCGGGCACTTCGAGATTGACGCTGATCCGCCAGTCCGCGGCGCGCTTGGGGCTGTAGATGTTGAGATTCCCAAGCCGGATTTTGCGCACGCACTGGGTGATGACGCCGGTCTTTTCTTCGCGCGTGACGCGCATTTTCTCGCCCCGCTGGTCGTCGGAGGTGTAGAAACTGTCGACAAGGTAGAGGTGGTTGTAGCCGAGCGGGGCGGCTGGATGTGAGGATTGTGCAGAGGTTGTTTTGAGATCGTTCAGGAGAGTATTGAAGTGCTTGTGTTGATTCTTTCAGTTAGAGACATATTATGAACTCGGGGGTCGTATTCGAGAGAGGCGATCGAACTCACGACAGACATGTTGGATTCGAAACGGCAGTCTACTTCAGGTGACAAGACTGAATTTTATTAAGTAGCGTATTTACAAGACATGCGATTTACATACTAGTCTCGACGAGCACAGGAGGTCGTATCCGTTGACCTGTTGCCTTGTCTCGAAGCACTCCCACCTTTGCTTCTACCTCGATGCTTCCCCCCGGGAAGTCTGGCCTTGTTTGGATCATATGGTGAATAAAATCAGCTATCTCTTTGATGAATTCATCGAGTGGTTCGACGCCGAGGATGGAGAGCGAGAGTGGGGGTAAAGAGTCCCGCATGAGTCCGTTTTGGGAATGATTGAGATGCGAGGGCGATTGGGTGAGACGAGCGCGTTTAGGTGGCGGGGGAGATGATGATCGAGGCATTGATGCACGAACATCCAAAGGTAAGATGCTATGTACAACTCAAAACTAGCGGTGAAACGCCAACAACACTGGCGGAACATATTCTAATTTAGTATATCAGTTTCACACAATCTATAAAGGTCGCATTGATTTGACGTCCTCAAGTTTTTTCTTGTTTTAAACATGAGTTGTCATTATGTATAGCATTTAAAGCGTAACTACTTTCACCCTGGTCATCCATCCACTTCATGAGTCGAATACCAAGTTGAGCCCAACCTAAAGGAAGATGATATCTATTACGATCCTGGAAAAAATGAAAACGATAGGCTCACTTTGTGCGAGGGGCCACCAGTAGGAGCAGCGTCGTTCAGCTTTGTTGTGTCGAGGGCAAGGCCGAAAGATGCCTTGACACCAGGGCGCAACGTTTGAGTGTATCCTAAGCAACATGAGTGGCAGGCAGGAACACAGAACAACACAACTGACCAAGGGCGACAACTCCAGCGTTGTTGATCTTAGCCTTGATGAAAGCAGCACTGTCGAGGTATCTGAAATAATCCATCAGAACAATAAGAAAATTTGCAGGAAAATCATGTACTAACGCCTTGGTACCGACTTCGAGGGCAACACCACCGTGAGTATTTTTTGAGTCGTAAACTGCCTTGGCTCCGGCCTCGACGTCGGGGCTAACGCGGTGGTAGTAGCTGGCAGTGAAGGTCTTCAAGTTGTTGAGTCCGTGGATGGTGACAGCATAATCAGGGGCGTTGTAGCCGACTGCAGCAGCATAGCGTGTGATGTTGCCCTCAGTGACGTTGTAAGCAGCCTCAGCACCAATCAAGAAGCCGTCACGACCCAGAACGGAGTCGGCGGTAAAGGTGGGACCCTGTACGCGTATGATTGTCCATAAGTAAAGATGTCAAGTTCAAATAAAAAAAACTTGGTGCGTGCCTTGAACAAATCAAGCGAAGCACGACTGTGGAAGCCTGACTGCTTGTAGGCAGCGTTGAAGATAGCTGACTTGGCGCCCTTGTCAGGGAAGAGCTGGGTGTTTATATCAAGCTTGAGGCCTTTGGCAATATGGTTTTCGAGCTCGACGTTTGTACGGAGGATGTTCGAGGTAGTCCAGGTCTCGGTGACTGTGAGACCGTGCGCGCGGTCAGACCACTTGGCTTCAATGTCGCCAGCGATGAGCTCAGACTTGGTGTCACGGTTTCCGGCAGCCTTGAAGGTTACACCGGAAGGAGTGGCAGTTTTGACCTCGAGGTTAACACCCTGGAAAGGATAATCCTTGCTAAGCAAGTCACTGGAGGACTTTCCAAGGTCCTAGGAAAAGACAAGCTCAGAAAAAAACAAAGGGTTATGATAAATATACGAACCTTCCAGGAAGGGGGAACGGGCTGAGGAAGAGACATGATGGTTGGTTGAAAAGCCTTTGTCGCGAACGTTGGTGTTGACAAAATATTAGGGTGAAACCGTGGGAATTTAAACTTGAAGCGTCGGTTGCGCTACCGGCTAGTCGCATACCTATTATGTAATTCGTTGCTTTCCTTGCGATCTGCGAGTAAAGTTGGCAATGAACAGAACATAGTCTATTAGAGCGCCATTGAGCCCACGTTTGCATCCATGCGTGGTCCAATGAAATCCAATTTCTTATTCATGTATGATTGGATCAAAATTTATTTATACACAGTGAAACGGAGAAATCCAATCAAAAAAAGCTCTCTGCCTGGGAGTCGAACCCAGCTTTCGCGCGCATACAGGTAGCATGACAAGCGCGTGTACTAACCGATATACTAGCAAAGACTTGTCAAGTCTTGGGACTTGGGCATTATAAAGAGTCTAAGCACTTGTAGAGCACTCGAGGTCTAACAGGCCTGAACGCCACTCATGACAAAAGCAGGTATAATATGAGTAGTGCAAAGACCAGCTACGGGAATCATAACCCTACAATTTCCACCTGATCGCCATCTTCCAAGTCCGCTTCACCAATCTCAGCCTCATTCTCCATCTTGTCTCCATCAACACGCAACTTTGGGTCCTTGCCTCCTTTTTTCTTGCCCACAGTGGCTCCAAACACCGCAGGATAGTTGTCTGCCACACCAGCCCTTTTCAAGAAGGCTTTAACAATTGCCCCACACTTCGTCGTGGGACGCACAGTGAGCGTGATGCCTTTCGCGATAGCTGACTGTACGACTAGCTTGAACGTGTCACCGTCCGAGTCTGACTCGGCGTCAGAAGCCTGTGGCGGAGACGCGGCATCAGTGTCTGGAGGGATCTCCGTTTGCATTGTAGGGTCGAGGGTAGAGAACGATTCCGCCGCAGTGAGCGGGTGTTTGCGGAGGTATTCATAGGTGGCTTTGTCGCAGGCGACTGAACCGTGCATAAGTGAGATGAAAACATTAAACAGTGGAAAAAGGACGACCTAGTTCATCTTCTTCCCAAATCTTGAGGGTTATAGGTGTGACAGAGGAGAATATACGTTTGCCTCTATATGACATGATGAGGTTTTCTGTTAAGATGGAAGCCTCTTCTGCCGTGGCTTCAAAAAGGTCGTGAAAATTGTCGTCCTACATATTTTCAGCATTCAGAATGAAGGCACAACGCAACCACGCACCCTGTTTATCTTGAAAACCCAGACATCTTTCTTGCCAGCCTCGTTGAGAGGATGAGGTTGCCAGTGAACTGACAATATCACTGTGCCCACAATCTCAGGTGGCACAGGGGGTGGAGCAGGAAAAAGTTGAACCCGGGAAGCTACAGATTTCGCTATAAGATCCAATTCTGGATTTGCGAAAACAGTGTCGGTTGAGAGGTCTGCTTCGTGTGTTGGAGAGGCAGGACGCGGAGCAATGTCAAGGGCTTGTCTATATCAAAAGAGATGAATGAAATAGTAGATAGGAATGGCGAGATACCTACCGCACGACCTCCCTGGCTTTCTGCAGTTGGTGCAGAGGAAGCGCTGGAGGCGGTGTAATTGACCTAGAACGACTTCGTTCCCGTTTCCGCTTTGCTGTGTGTTTCTTGCTCGGTGTAGTTGACTCTCCAACTATTTGAATTTCGTCATCCGAATTCTCCGATAAATCTGCCGACAATAACCTATATAAGTGGCGTGAGTTGGATTCGGAAACACGAATGCCACATGACGCGTCTGTGAACAATGTATCAAGTACGTGTCAAGTGCGCTTTGCCTACACATAGACTAGGCAGGAACCCACTCACCGAGCGATGTTCTTCTCCCTCTGCCAGGCCGGCATCTCCTCTTTCTTCTTGTACCTTCTCCGCCGAGGCGACGCGACTTCCTCATCACTATCACTATCCATGTGGATAATCTTAGTTACTAGATTCCCGGGTCAACTCATCAATACCATGAACTGTCTCGAAAAACAAGCCTTTGTTTAGCCTCTCCAGGTGTTCCCAATCCTTATTAGTGCGCTTCCGGTTGCGCATGAACACCTCGTCGTCATTCTGCACATCACTTACTTTCTTCTTCAAAGGGCTTGATGTGAGCTTGGCTGACGATGAGGGTCCAGGTTCCGGTGTTACATCTGAAGGTTTTGCCTTTTGCTTTGGTTTAGGTCGGGGACGTGGACGAGTTACATCGGACATGCTTCGACGAAATGATGCGTGGGAAAGTTTCCAAGTTACCGATGTCATTCTAAAGTCACGTGTTCAGTTAGAACCAATGACTTCGACCCCGCCTGTCATCTTCAAACGAACAAAAGCAAAGAAAGCACTCCGAACAAGGGATTCGTCACCAGGAAATGACACAGAAACCTCTGATACAACGACTGGAGTTGACTCTCCCAGTACCTTGGCGGCAAAACTTAAGAACAAGGTCAAAAAGAAGACAAAGTCACGCCTGAGCTTTGGTGGTGACGAAGATGAGGTTAGCGTGTGTAATGCTCATTAGAATTTCATGCTAATTTGGGGGCCTTGGTGAAGGAGAGTAGCAGCGATGTATTCAAGGTCAAGAAGTCACACTTGAGCCAGAAACTGACATTGGGCAAACATTCATCGTCCGTCCCTTTCTAATCCTTTACTTGTACGCTGGCTGATTGCACCCAGCAATGTCCCATTGAACCTAGATCAAGCTACCATTTCGCCATATCGTGGTCCGACCTATGACCAAGAACACCTTAGGGAACTGAAAGCCAACACGCCATCTTCTCGCTCTGTTGTGGCAGCTGATCCCTATGACACGGACATGTCATTGGATGTAGGGGATGTTTCTGTGATGAGTGTGGATAGAGCTGATGTCTCTGGTGAGCTGTCATCAATGGGCAAGGATTACGTTCTCAATTGTTTTTTTGGAACTAGGAATTTCCGACGCTATCATTCCTTCTGAATCCTCGATCAAAGTTGCGAGAGAACGACGTGAACTACTTCGCAAGACTGGAGAGACTGGTATCTCTGGAGCTGATGATTTTGTCTCTCTGTCGGTAGTTCGGAGGGTTGAGGACCAGGGTCCTCATCCAGAAAGCCGATTGATGAGGGAAGAAGACGAAGTGGGTGATGCTGACGATGGTTCGTTCCTGCGATTTCCATTCTATGCATACCATATACTCAAGAATAGGACACTCCGGATAGAATTTGCGGAATACACGAGCGCCCAAGAGAGGATAGCTCTCGGGAAGAAATCTCGGAAGGCAGAGGCAAGTAAACGGCGGGACGTGATGAAAGATATGATTGCAGATGCGTATGTCTTTCTATCTTAATTGTAAGGCGATAATTTGACGCACTTCGAAGGGAAGAACAGGATGAAGAAACAATGGAATGGGAACAGGAACAGCTTCGCCGAGGTGGGCATGAGACTCCAGATTCGAAGGCGTCTTCAGCCTCCAAGGTCAAACAGACGTATAAACCAGCGCCCAGTAAGATTGAGATTTCTGTCAACACTTGTTTTCTAATCAAAGGGGTTTTTTTTTGTTAAGTCCCTGCTGATACACCAGTCCCGACATTGGGTCCTGCCATTGCTCGTCTCGTACAGCAGCTCTCCCAGCTAACAACCTCTCATACTAATAATACGGCTACTTTGAGCTCCCTTGCCCAGGAGCGCGATGAATTGGACGTCAGAGAAACAGAGATGAGAGACATGGTTGGTCGAGCCGAAGAGAAGAGGGCATGGTTTAGTAGCTTCAACGAGTGGGTGGAAGGCGTCGCTGCCTTTTTGGACGAAAAGGTCTACTTTACATCCCTTGATTATCGCTTGAATTCTGATTGACATAATTTACAGTACCCTCTCCTTGAGAAGCTGGAAGAGGAACATGCATCTCTTCTTAAAGAAAGGTTCAATATGATCGACCAAAGGCGGAGGGCGGACGATATAGATGACTTGGCTACTTTCCTCGGCCCTCTGCCCCTCGTGCAACCTTCCGAGCCAGAAGTCGAGCAGTCCGATGAACTCAGCCGCGTCATCCCGAGGCCCAATCCCGCCATTCTAAAACGAGAGCGTCGAGAAGCGCGTATTAAGCGCCGTCAAGCTCGCCGACAAAAGTCAGGAGAGGAGGAAGAGGAGGGCTTTTCGACAGATTCATCTCTTTCAAAGCCCGAAGCGTCCGACTACGCGAATGCCCTCAAATCCTTGGCAGCGCGAACGAAGGATGTCCTTGCTGATGTGCGAGCGGAAGATTTTCGTGACCCTGGGAAAGGGCGGTGGAGTGTCTGGAGGGAGAAGTACGCGGATAGTTATATCGGAGCTTGGGGAGGGCTGGGTGTGGTTGGCGTGTGGGAGTTCTGGGTGAGGCTAGAGATGGTGGGATGGGATTGCGTAGAGGTAGGACTTCTAAATTTCTCTGGCAGCCATTCTGATACGCTGGCTCGCAGGACCCGAAAAGTTTTGACAGCTTCAAATGGTATAAAGGGTTGTACGAATACTCAAGACCGACTGAGGGGAATGGGGGTGAAGGCGAATTAGGCCCCGACGGTGATTTGGTGGCATCGATGATTTCAACGACTGTCATTCCAAGGATCGTAGCAGTGCTAGCTAGTGGAGCATTTGATGTGTACTCAGGGAGGCATGTCAGAAGGGTAGTCGACCTGGCCGAAGAGGTTGAAGCAAGCGTAGATGAAGGCAACGCAAAGCTTCAAGTAAGGAACTACCATAGTTGATGTCTATGTTGGCTAACTTCTCGGAATCGCAGATTTTATTGAAGACGATCACATGGGCCTTCGAATCCGCAATCGGCAGTACTGAAACCCTCCTTGCAAAACATAAGGCCGTTCGCCACGCGCTTTCATCGTTCGATCCCGAAGCAATACCTGCAAGAAGAAGGTTTTTGAACGGTCAAATCAAGCTCCTTAGAAATCTTGTGCGGTGGAGAAAACATACTAGAGAACGATATGGGGTGGACCTGTTGGTAAAAAGGATTGTAGGGACATGTATTCTTGATGTAGCTGAGGGAGGTTGGGAAGTTGGCGGTGAAGAAATTGCTCGAAAGGTCTGTTCCAAGTTTCAGATGTTGACATGTACTCAATCCCGCTAAATTTCCAGGCTGCCTCGATTGTACCCAATGACTTGATACCAAATGATCTACGACGAAGAATTGGGCAATCATAATGCGCATTCTATTTCGGGCGTTCTCTTGTCATCGGTTTAGACAAATCACGGAGGTCGGCCCGCTTCGAGCATGCTTAGTTAAGATTTCAGCGCGAGTGATTCCACTCTGCCCACGCTGTCATCTGCACTCGTGCCTCGAGACATCGATCTTGAAGCTTCATGACCTCCACGACGTACGCCTTCTGGGCATGTCCTTCCTTGTGGAATGGTTCGTTCCGCTGTCAAACATCTTTCAAAGACTTGATTTTCTTATCTTACTCCACATACCATGGTCGTGTGACGTGATTCCCCCAACAATTTTCGAACAAAATAAACAATCCGTTCAATGTTCGTCGGGTCATTTATGCTTAAAGTTTTACATTTGTTCGTGAATCTACTACTAAGTATTGACATTTTACACCACAATCGCTAATAATGCAGACAAACAACAACAAGTCCGAGATAGAGGGCCAGGCAATGAGCATTTTAAGTAATAATAGTAAGGTGTAAGTTAGGATATTTATACGCGTGATGACTCGGAGCCGCCTTCAATATGTCACAGGCAAAAATTTATACAACTCCCGCGGCACCTGACGGAGGATGTGGTACTTGCTGCGCTTGAGCATGAAGGTGACGACGACGCGCAGCAGCATTCCTAGGTTCATCAGAACACCATTTCATCAAGTAAATGGAGACCTACGGCCTGTTAAAGATACTTTCCGCGCCGGTGTACAAGAAGGCGTCATAGAAGCATGCTCCTGCCTGAGCACCCAGAATGGGAGCCATGATCGGACACCATATCCAGTATTGACTATATGGAAGTCATTCAGCCACCAGATGAAGTGAAGACCCTAGTTTACGCACTGTCTGAACGTGTAAACAGCTTTGCCATACCCTGCCATAGATGTAAAGATACGTGGTCCCAAGTCACGCGCAGGATTCAACGCATAGCCTGTCAGAACACCACAATTAAAATTTTATACAGAAAATGTGGTAATGCATGGTATTAGCTCACCAGTTTCCATTCCGAGGGATACTCCAATGCCGAGAATGACCAGAAACAGGTACAGAGGAGCGAGACCTTGGGGCGGTGCCATGTTCTTCTTGTCCGTCATTGCAAAGACAAGTAATACAAGCACTGCAGTAGCAAGAAACTCTGAGAAGAAAGCGGAGACGTTCGTCATGTAACCCAGCTGGCATGTACATCAGAACCAAAAACATGTTGACAACTACAGGAGACAAGGCACCCACCGCGAATGTAGTAAAAAGACTAGCTGTAGTAAGTGTGCGTACGTCACTCCCACCTTCTACTATGTTGATGGCGTGGATGTAATTTGCATACACAAGCGCAGCTCCGGCGAGGCCTCCCATGACTTGGGCAAAAATGTATATCTGCATTATCATAAATCATAAAGCTAGATCGCAAAGCACTTCTCGTACCGGTACTTTCTTCCATGGGAAACCGCGGTACGTCGCAAAAGCCAATGTCACCTTCACTCTTCCAGTTAGAGTCGCCATCGCTGTTATTTCCTCACAAAGACATACCGCAGGATTAATATGCCCACCAGATATTCCGCCCGAAGCCCAGACACCCATAGCTGTTCCGACGGCCCATCCAAAATTGAGGGAGAGATAACTCTGTGAAAATATTCAGTTGACCGCTTACAAAGTTGTATGCTATATTATTACTCACGCCTTTCGGCGTCGGAGATACTCCCGTATTCGTGGACAGGACAATCTGGCAGTCAACGCCGGTACCAAAGATGATCAAGATGCAGACGCCTAGAAATTCAGCAACCGGCTCCCTCAATATTTCGCTGATTTTCGAGCGAATCAGAACATGGAAACAACCAGTAAAGATTATTATAAGAAGTACCGGTACTTAGACCACGCATTAGGATGGTCCGTGATATGATCATCGTAGCTTGAGCTCGTAGCATCTTTATCCTCGACATGAGAAACAGATTCCTTTGCCAAAGAAGCTCTTCTTGTTATAGAGCGATCCTTCGAAGACATTGAAGTCGACCCTACGCAAGCAAATGACAGGCAGGAAGACAAGAGTTATCGGTGGAACACAAGACCCGTCGAAGGGATAGCCCGTCATAGAACGGATATTTATACAGACGAATATGTAATGAGAGTCCCTTAAAGCCAATACTAAAGCAAATAGGCGTGGTCATGGGGAAAGAATGATCGAAGCGGGGGTGGGGAAGCAGCACATGAGTCCGGAGTTGTAGTATCAATTCACTGGCATGTGCCCTATGACGATTTCCTTTTGACTTCGACGGTCTGATGTGATCAATATATGATGAAGTGGAATGCTCACATAGAATGCTCACACTACTGTCAATGCCACATAGAAAGCTTCAAAGGCGGGTGCATTGGAGCACAGTTTACCCTTTCTCTATTTATAGCGCTCACGATCACTTCCGCTACGAGTCGGCACTTGAAGCTTGAACTTGCTATACAAGACCCTACACTATGCAATGATGCGTACAAAACGGAGTGCCGCAGATTGGCTTATCTGCGAAACGACTGGAAGTTCCTGCCATTCGAATATCCCGCCCGACCGGCCGCATTCATGACTGTATTCCTGTAGGACTGACTAGTTGGGGCCCAGGCGTCGTCAATGCCGTGTGCGATACACGGCGACACAAGGTGGACACATTGTTCCGGTTTCCTCAGGTCAAAAAGCGAATTGAAAATTCATTTATTTGTTCTACGTCCTACGTCTATTTGTAATACAACCCCAGCAAAAGTGGAAATTTCGCTTCTGTCTGCAAGTCGGAAGCAAAGGTCACGCCGCGCAACTAAAACAACGCAAGGTAGGCTAAAGGTACACAAGGTAGGCGTAACCCAAGGTTGCAGAAACTAAATAAAACACCTGTGGCTTGCCATAACTGACACGACCAAAAGCGTTCAACGAACACTGCGGCGTCGCACCCTACTATAATATGTGACACCGCAGAACTTTCGAAAAGGCAAATAAAAACGTAACCGTACCCCATTTTCCCAACAAATAAAATGGGTCAAATAGTCATTAAAAATCGTAGCTTTTCTCTCTTTGCATGGCAAAGCAAAGCAAGAAGTCTATAGACAGTCTACCTATTGTTCGGAGAGAAACTATTGGATTACTGACTATTACATAATTAGTAAAGTTCAACATTTTGGCGATAAGTATGACGCGACGCGTCGTCCGCTACCCAGCCCAGATCACGCTGCTTTCCTAGAAGCGCCGAAGATTGTCCGCTTGGAATGAAATTTCACTGTGGCTCCGCGGGGCCGAGGCCGAATTGTCTGACCGGCGATGATCCGCAGTCGGCTCAAATCCCGCCCCATCTTGGGGTAATCTTTTAAAGCAGTAAACTTGTTATTGCACGCGCTTGCAAATCGCGTGAGGTCACTGACGTGTGGCATCCGCTTGTGTGTATAAGTCGCTTTATAATGTTGCATAATACGCTACTAGTAAGCAGAATGGACTTATGCGGAACTTGGAAGTTCCCGGAGTCCACTTTTTGGTCCTGTGTTACTTTGTGTGTTACAGTTGATAATCTCAATAGCCTCCGGACTGACCCGGGGCCTGACATTTATGCATGACGAAAATACATCACGAACATGACAGTTCCGTGACCCCGCCAAAGTGTGACACGATTCAACCGCCAACTCATGATCAGGCTCTAGTGACTTACGATCTCCGATCTTCAAGTTAGTATCTAGCCTCGCCACAGTTGAGTAACTGACAGGGTAATTCAAGTCAGAAATCCATGTTCTGGTATAACTGACTCAGATGTGACAACAGTAGTACTTTTGGTACTTCTCTGACCTTGATAGAGTTGGTTGTGTAAATATCAAAGTGCCATTTGTCTTTGAGTGCTGAACGTTGAACAAGCTCATCGGATGATCGGACCCCAGGCGTTCATCAACATAGGCATAGACAGTTGTCAGTCATGGCTATTGAGGTTCTCGCGCTGTGTCATCTGAGCAGGTTTACAGCTGTTCTCGGTGCATCGTTACGGACAAGTGCCTTCAGCGGTCGTTGATATGGGTTTTTTTGCAAGGTTTACAAGTGGACTGGGGTCTAGCAGACATCACTGCAGCTGGCTGCCTCTCAGTTGGTACTATACTATCCCCTGTACTACTTTCGATGCCTTCACAGATTGATACGGAAGCTAGTACCTACAACCACTGACTGCTTCTTCCCTATGTATTCTTTATAAAACGTTTGCAACTGCATGCCTTCTTTGCCGATGCTCGTAGAGTACAAGTACTAGTCTTCTGGGCATTTTCATTGGCAGGTGGCGTGGGTCATTGGGCTGCCAGGCTTGCGCCTTACACATAGTCTGAATGCATACACTGACGTCCCGATCTTCCAGGGGGCATTTTTTTTTGTGAAGGGGTATGGCCGATTTGCGGGTAGCATTGATATTTGGGTAGCAGTTGGTATCATCTCTGCTAGTGGCCGTTTGAATTGTTCTTTAGGGATGGCGCCACCCTTTTGAATTTCTCCTAGTTCACCCGTTCCCATCCGAAACTTTTTTTGTTGCGATTGCTGTAGCGTTCACTCTTATTGCCATTTTTGTTGTTTTGGTTTTGCGCGAATTTGTTTGATTGCCCTTGCGATGACAGCAAGTCTTCATTTCCGACGGGCAATCCTGTGGCACCTATTGTGTCTTCTACCTATACCCTGCTCCTGTAGGATGCGTCACTGACTTTTTATGACCTTGCGGGATGGGACGAGTGTGGGGTTTACAATATATTGGCGCACTCGGGGCTTGTTAAGCGGTTGGTGTTTTGTTATGTCTGTGTCGTCACTATATATCTCATGTGAATATATTATTTCGTGTTTACAAGATCATACATTACATTAGGCAGACAATTCCAGGGAGTGTCAAAAATTAATTAAAATTAGCCGTATCTTCAGCTCTGCCTCCAACTAATTCTTGGACAAGCTGCCGGTTTTCGTAAGCCTGTAAGCAAGCACAGCTGTCACTATAACGGCGGGAACAAGAAAGCGATGGTCGGGATGGCAGAAGATATCTGTACGAGCATGACAATGCTTCCGGCGCGTGAGGCGAGACCGTGAAATTGAAAGCCTGCGGAAAGAACATAGACTTGAAGAACAAAGAGGTGATGGTGGTGGTGTACTATAGCTAGTACATACTGTAACAAGAATGATTGTTGTCAAGAGTTGTATTACGCTTAGAGAGCAACATGAACCGAGAAATAAGCATACTACGTATCCAAAAACAAGAGGGAAAACCTGCATACAATGGTCCCGTCATTTAGATATATTAAGGCGCGGAAGAACAACCAATGAGCCTCACGAACCATCAAAATCATATACTCCTCTAAACGGCGCCATCTCCCATCACCACCTTCTCGCAACCCTCCCCACAGCCCACACCAGCCCCGCAGCACCCCCAACACACATCCCACACACTCCCACGTCCCACACAATTCTCTTCTTAAACTGCCTCCTCTGCAGTGCACGCTCCTTGCGCAACAGGAGCTCGTCTGGGCGTCCAGAATGGGGACTTCTCGATCCCGACCAAGAGCCGTCACGGGGTGCAGACTCGGGTGGGGTCGATTGGGGCATCACTATCGCCAGGGGGCGTTTGAAAAAGTGTGCTGTTACGTGGACCACAGCTGAGAAAAAGTGTCATACGTGAGATGTGAACGGTGGATTATCTGTACCACGTACCTGGGAGAAAGAATGTGCTGGAAATAGCAGAGATGACGAGGAAGTCGTTCAGGACGCTAGCTATCCACTTTGGGACGAGGGCTAAAGCGACGACAAGGGTGTATAAGAGAAGTTTGGAGATAGGGATTGTGGATGCGCGACGGATGCGTTCGGGAATAGGGAGTGATGGGGTTGTGATAATGATGGAGGGGATGCCGAGGAGGAGGGTGGCTGCATTCAGCACTGGGAGGGTGATGGAAGAAAAAGGCGATAGGGATGAGAGCTGTGAAAAATGATTCAGGATAAATGGGATGAAAAGAGCGCAAAAACACTTACTGTTTCTGGATCGTTCGGGTTGGCAGAGAATAGGATAGGTGGAAACGTTAGGAGGATAGCTATGGACACAGAGAGGGCTGACAATATGTTGAATGATCGTGTCCTTGATGTTTTGGCAGTAGTGATAGGCTGAGTGGTCCCCTTCAGTGAAGCATACAATGGAAGAGTGGAAGAGGAGGTGAATGCAAAGGCGATGATGGCTATTGTCGAAAAAAGCTTAGCAGTACGATGTATGAACAAATGGAAAAACATACTGATTCCTTCCCAGAAGATTCCCATTCGAAGCCAGCCTGGACTACTACGAAGGGCGCCTTGTGCGTGTGCATGTGTCACTAATCCGAGCCATGCGACATAGGTTACAAGAGACAGCCATGTTGCGTAGACAACTCGCTTAGACGCTAGTGACTGTGCAAGGAACAATGGGAATATAACCACAGACAAAGCTATGGTCGATACGATCCGAACAGGCATAGGTACCCAGTTGGGTAATAGTGGAAGTAATACATGAGCAGCCCCTAAGACCGCAATCAGCACAAAAATCGGCAGAATGCTTGAGAAACTCACGACGAAGATATGTTGTAGCCAACAAAACCCTGAGGGCACCAGTGCCCACCCGTACCGTGCTCCTTAAAATGCTCCGATGGCGTTCCTTGCCTCTGCCTCTGGCAAAAGCATCCAGAATGACATCTTCCAGATCTGCCGCTCGCATGTACTGTGCAAGCATGTACCATATCTGCCTCGCGAAGGCAGACAAGCCAGCGAATGCGAACAACAAAGGTAGCCCGTACTTGAGGGGGAGTGAGGTATGCGGAAGGAACAATGCCCCGAGCTTGAGATACGGCGACAAGAGGTACAGGAAGACTACAGGTGGCCCGAGGGGTGTTACAGAGGCCCTCCGCACCTCGAATTGTGGGCTGTGGTCATCGTCTTCGTCGTCGCTGCTGAAGTCGAATGGAATATTGCTGTCTTCGGAGTCATGGACGAGGATTAGAGCTGAAGAAGAATCAAGACCTGTTAGCACTGGAGAAGAACCTCGTGATGAGGCCTCGGAGCTAGTTGAGCTTGTAGAACGAGGCCTTGGAGATTGGATGGCGAGACGCGGTGGTGCGTTTACCCAGGCCATTATGCCAGTGTGGAGGCGCAAACAAGAACTCGATCATTTATGTTTACAAACAACTCTTAACTTATTGCACGGAGATCGTTTGGCTCCAACAGTAAATTCAAGAGGAAACCCCACGGAAAGAATGTTATAACCTATTCATCATTCCAACCGTCCTTCATCGTCGCAAGTCCCCAAGGGAAATGTCGCCAACCGGTTCGAACTGCAGACGGTGCCATCATAGGAGATGCTAGGATTGCCCCTATGTAAAGGGAGAGGGAGCATTCAGACACTACGTCCATATTCTCAGCTGCTGCATAGGATTCACTAGTCCATCTGCCGAAATTAGATGCCGCCTGAGTGAAAGTGTGTATTCAAGACACATTCACAAGGCTGGAACCCCGTTCTCATCTTCAGACGTCGCCATGGCGGAGGATCCTCATCTCTAAATCACGCTGTCTACTGCTTGCACAGAACTATCCTACTTCAACCCATTTCCTGTGTTACGAGGTCCTTGGATGTTAAAATCAGTCATCCGAGAGCAGTTCACGTTGGTTTCTCTTCCGAGCGTTATCATTTTGATGCTGTCTGCCGAGCGCACCCTATTTCTTGTCCTAGAATATTGCCTTACCCGAGCGATAAATCCTTGTATCCGCCTCCATCTGCTTGTCGCGTCCGTTGTAGCTGGGTGTCATTGTTAAATTTCGGTCACGCGGTTACCCATACTGAAATGCTATGGTCAACCTTTCTCGACTCCCCTGGTCTTCTTCGATTATCACGAACAGAAGAGAGGGGTCTGAGTATTATATCCCGGGGGCGATTCGAAATTGATGATGCAATACCTCCTCTCCACAAGGGGTAATCCAGAATAACATATATGGATCTACAGCTCTGTCCCTTTCCAAGATAAGAACGCACAGAACGACACCCTTGTGAACTTAAACTTCCTCAGGGCCCCAACATTTTCGACATGTCTAGCATCGATCTTTCTCAGCCTCTTGCCACACTGCTGAGAGAGACCACGCGCCATGCTCATGAGAAGGCCGAAAGGAGCTCTGGTGCTACCACCTTGGTCAGCGGAAAGCTGAGTCTGGACGACTATATCAGGCAGTTGATGATGCTGTGGTACATCTATGAGTTAGTCTCTAGTCTCCCTCTCATCCTGTGTCGGATCCCATTTGAACTCTATATTGCATTTACAGCGCACTAGAACGAGCTCTTGACCGCCACGCAACACACCCTTCCCTCGAGCCCACCTATAATCCGACACTCCTTGCACGCGCACCATCTCTTGCCGCCGATATCTCCTATTTGCTGCAAGTCCCCGAAACATCATGGACGTCTCATCCTGCCTGCGTAAAACTAAGGAAGTCGATGCCCACCTCGCTCACCGCGTATGTGTCGCGGATAGAGGAGCAAGCGCCGGCAGCGGACCCCACTTCCCTCCTTGCCCACTCCTACGTGCGCTATCTCGGAGACTTGAGCGGAGGACAAATCATCAGGCGCATGGTCTCCAAGACATACGGTTTAGACGAGAATGCAGGTCCGGGTCTGTCGTTTTATGCGTTCAAATCCTTAACGTCTCAGAATGCAGCAAATCAGGGTGAGATGAATCGAATTAAAGAGTGGTTTAGGGAAGGTATGAATACGGCTGGAAACCTACTAAGTGTTGATGTCAAAGGTTAGAAGCTAATTCTCCCTCCTAATTCGGCTGATCGATTCAAATACCATTCACCAGCATCTGTTGTGGAAGAGGCGAATATTGCATTTGAGCTGAATACTGCCCTTCTTAACGCCATCCAAACGCCATCCGCTGGCACCGAAGCTGTTGAAACACCGAAAAACGACTGCAACAAAGCAGATGCGATCCTTCAAGTGAGAACTGTGATAGTAGCACGTACGTCGCATCTCTCGCTGGACCTTACTCCAAATAATAATAAATCCCGATGGTTGCAGTCTTCCTGGCTCACTTGGTGCTTTTTATGGGGTCCGAATTCAAGGGGAACACAAGTTGTTTGGCGCTTCTAGGCGCTCCAGAATTGAGTTCCCACCTCCTGAGATGAAGAGGAAGAACATCGACATTGATATACCATTTTATGCAAGCGAAGGCGGCTGCGCCCCAGAGATGGCATTGGCATTAGAACTTTTTGTACCGTGGGTTTTGATTCTGCTACATCAGGTTGAGAATCTCCAAGTTACCGAATGAATCGTCCTTCAAGACAAAGGCGGATCAGCCTTTCAATCATATTTTAACAAAGCACGCTTGCTTCAGTTGAGCATCTCTTCTGCGGTTATTGAATTCTAGTAGCTCTACTATGCTGCACAAACGCTTTGCCCAAGTACTGATAATAGTGTGCTGTACTGCAGTCCCTACGAAATTGCGCGTACTAGACGACGAAATCTAGACCGAAGTCTGACCAGGGCACAACCGTGAATGTTAATTAGGCCTATCTTCAATAGTAGCAGTCAGAGTAGGCGATTCAACGGCGATTTAGTGCCGATTCAGGTCCGATTCATCGGACTGAACCGTTTGGAGTAATCGTCTGTGAATCAACTGTGAATCGCCATGCTACTCTGACCGTCAGCCTTTGGATGGCGGTTCATACATCGATTCAGCTCTCCGTAGTACACAGTGGCTTAATTTATATGTATACTTCTAACATCATCTGTGACCACCATGGCCCCTCACGACGCAACGCTGGTGCAAACAACAAACTACGACGGGAATATGATCACCGCACGTGCCATCGTATTTCAAGGCTCAGAAAGCGATTTCACCTGATGAGAAGCCTCCTGTGCTTGCTTAGCTTTGGAAGATTGGGCTTGAGCACGGACAGGAGGCTTCTTTGGTTTTGTGGCTTTCTTATTTTGCTTAACCATGTTCAAAGAAGGGGACAGGCGTGTGTGATAAATCTAATTTACATATCAAGAAAGGGCAAATTTGAAACTGTGGAAGTAATCTAAGAGTGTGAATCATCTGAGTGAATACATGAATCACCATTGAATTGGCTACTCTAGTCTATGACATGATGCAACGAACAAACCCGGGCTGGCGAAAAAGATAGGACGGAAAAATAAACCATGCCTAGGTGACGACGCTACGGAACACGTAGATCACAACGCCACGAACCTCCTAGATCACAACGCTACGGCGCCATGACTCAAGCGGACGACAATCTCGAGAGGCCAGCTGAGACTAAGAATTGTCGGGTGGAGAGACCTTGCAAGCAAGGTAATGTGTATATTTCAACGTTCGCGCTACCTGCCTCAACATCGATATCCTTCCTTCATGCGAAAGAAAAGAATATGTTTGATTTGACACCGTGGTCCAGATACGTTACGATGCAGACATAATGATCGTTCGCAGATGCAGGAAGAATATGCCACAAATGGACAGCTCACCTATAACTAACCCACGAAGGACTTACATCCAGATAAGTATGAACTTGTGCATTAAGTATTTTCCTCTCTCGGAATAAAAAACAATAAAAATCACTGCTCTATGATGACGATTCTTCCGCCTTTTGCTTAGGGACTTTTCCTTCCTACATATTATACCCGAACATTTAAGTACATTGATTCACAATACATGGACAGGGAGTTCATTGCTTACCTTTGAGGCCTGTCTGGCAGCAGTGAGGTCAGCCGGACCCCCCTCGCCGTTTTCTGTAGTAGACTGTGCGTCATCCTTGCTCTCGGCCGTGGACTCTTCGGATGCTGGTTGCTGAAGATGGTTCGTCGTCAGTACCCGGTGGAAGCCCCACACAAGAGTCCCCCTGCGGTTGTGGCAGCACGAGGTGGTATATTGCATACGAGCGTGGTTCATTACAAATCAGCTATTCTCACCGATGTAGAGGTCGAAGGCTCCGCTGCAATAGCCACGGGCTCATCATTAGTCTGCCGAAAGGGTTAGAGTGATATTTGATGTGTATGCGCGTGGGATGAACCCACCTCTGCTTGATCAACAGCTTCGGTCACGACCGCGTCCGCGTCATTGTCCTCGTCCTTCACTGTAACGGGTTCGGACTCCTGTGCAGGTTCTGGTGCTGTTGATTTTTGGTGGCCAGGAACGTCGTGTAAGTCATGGTGCTCAAGATGGGTGGGTTTCCTAGCAGAAGGCGAGATGAGGTAGAGGAACTATAGAGTTTCGTCATCAGTCTCTGTTTTGTAGGATTTTGACCTGTATAGACTGACAGCCGGGCCGAAGATTAAGGCAGAAGCAATCTATACGATACCGTACACCAGTAAGCTTCAGACGACAAGGAAGCTATCGAGAAGCCACGTACAATCCAGGGTCTGTCACTCGATTGTTTTGGAGCATGTGAAGAATTCATTCTCTTGGCCCCCATTCGGATGCTGCACGCATTGACATGTAACCTCACCGATGAACGAGCTGTCGCCGAGAAAACATGTCGAGCCGCATGGAAAGACATTTTCACCGGGCCAGAGCTGGAATTAGTCGGGTATGAAGGAGACTGTGGATTATGTAAATAAATATGTTCGAATTCCCGGGTGAGACCGGCTCGCCACTCAGTACTCAATATCCAATGACGTTTACTTCGAATAAAAACAGATAAAAACGGACAAAACAATTAAGCGACGGTGCAATGGAGGCATGTATTCTAAGTATCATTCGTGATTCCACTCTAGTCCAAGTTGAGACAAAAACACCAAACCCATGGTAGCCTGGAACGGGTCACTCTCTGCAAGCTTTTCATCCAGCAGACGATCGATCATCACGTTTGCAGTGTCGAACGTATCTTCAACATAATCCATTTGACAGGAGTGGATGACGGTAAGATGCTTCAGAGGCGCCTTGGAAGAATCCAGAAGCGAAGTATACGGATCTATACCAAGCGTACAGGGTACAATCACCGATTCGGTGGACAAAGTTTCGACAGAGGTCGCATCGTTATTGAGATATGCTAGAGAACTAGAAAACTGGTGACATCATCAGCGACGAAAGAACAGTGTCAGTCAACGACAGTTTTACGGAAAGAGCATTCCGAGTGAATAGTGGGAGCTTAGCAAGCTGAGCAACGTTTGCCTAAGAAATTTACGGAAGTTACAGATTATTGCTTACTGAAGCAGAAGACAGACGAGAAGGCCATTGGGTAGTCCCTGAAGGATACGGGAGACGACGTGCAATTGGAACACGAGAATGGTCAATAAAAGGAGAGTTTTCATCCCAATTGGTTGAATGAAGGTCTTGATGCGGTGCCAGGATTCGAACAGGATTCGAAAGGCGATTCGGATCTTCAGTGTTGGCATATATGGCTGGTTGAAGAACAGGTCGTAATGATGCTGTCGTTGCGATGTAATGAGGTGAAGGCGAATTTCTGTGATAAATGGCAGCGAACGATACCTGGAGCGGAGTGATAGTTAATAGAAGGATTCGGCATGTCGACATGTTCGAGCGAATTGGAGACGATAATTGGCGGAACAGGAAATTGATGAGCTTGGAAACTAGAAGGCGGATTCATCCGAGGAGCGATGGGCCGCATAGAGCTCGAAGGACAAAGAGCCTTCTCTAAAGATGGCGGTGTGGGATGAATAGCAAGTAAGACAGAAGAGGGTTGATTCGATGCTAGTGTGTTTTCTCCATTATGTTGCTTAGCCTGGACCTTGAGTTTTGGTGGTCGTCCGCGACGTCTCTTAGGAGGCTGGCCTTCTCGCTTTTCAGGATTGGGAAGAACAGGTTGAGCAGTAAACGTGCGAGTCTCCAGTGCAGGCTCCCTATACTCCGTCTTAAAATTTGCTATTTCCTCAGGCGACATTGCAGGGTCCGAACTTGTGTCACCAGAGTCCTTACGCTTCTTCCGTTGTCGTGTGTACCATGACACGATCCACTTGGTGGACCTTCAATAAAGCGTCGTGCATAGAGTTATACTGTGATAGGAGCATGAAAAGGCCGCATACATACAGGCCAGTTTCATCGCTGAGTCTCTTGAGCAAGTCTTTGGATGTAGCCGTAGATTGTGTGAAAGCATTTCGGAGAATCTCGAGCTGTCTTTGAGTAGCTCGGATATTTGTTGATCGTTTCTTCCCAGAATCGCCATTCATTTCAATCGAGTTTTTCGACGTCGATGCCTTGTGATACCCAGTGTATACATCCGATTCCGACAAATCGTAAGGTCAATGGCTTCAAGAACGCACAACAACAATCACTTTAGGTCAGAAGTCTTCAGTCGTCATAAGTTAAGAAATATTTACTGTTCTTCTGCATCTGTTTGGTTAAAACTTCGACTGTTTAGACCATGCAGATCGTATAGGTTCTGCAGTACATAACGATTGGGGGGAGATACATAATCACCATCGGTGTTACACGACCGCCGACGAGAATGACAATTGGATGTCCACTGGAGGTGCTTACATGAGCTTCCAGTTACGATCATGTGACTCATTCATTTATTATGTTTTGTTTGGGGTTGGTTTACGCTGATCCTTGGTTGAATTCTTCGATTAACCCCCGTCGGTGTTACCGACGTGAGCTAATCCTGAACAGCTCCTACTTCCCTTCGTCTTTGAAACTTATCTATCTCATTTGTTGATATGAGTAAGCCACATCCATCCCGCCGAGCACCTGGATCGGCAGGAAGACGAGTGCGCGCGTATTCCAACGCGTTCGAACTCACGTGGACAACCAAAGGTTTCGTCTACCATTATGACGGTAAGTGTTCCCACATTCATTCAACTCTGTAATCCTGTCTTCATGCATGTATTTAGTTGGTTAGTGTTTTCATACTTTGGAACTAAGTATAGTCAGTCAAAGTTTTGTTGAAGCTATGATGCCTCTATGGGACACCGGACGCACTGACTTCAAGATTGGCGCTCAGAAAGGTACCGAGCTTGTCATGAGGTTACAGGAGCAAGTTGAGCCTTTGAAATTTAATCCCCTTGGAGGTCAGTAACTCCCTTGATAGTGCTTGTAAAGATGACTGAAGCTCCTCTTGACAGCATACGATGGCAAGAAAAATTTATATTCCTTTCAGAAATACAGTTTCACTAGCGAGGAGGTCTGATCCACCTTCATTCTGCATTTCCTTTGTTGTGTTTAACACTTCATCCAGTTCACTGTGCCATGGCAGAATGGGCCATCACGTAAGAATGTCTCCGTGAAAGTCGTTTTTGTCAGGGAGATCAACTATGGGTATGTTTCTTTTTATTTCCATGTAGTCATTGAGCATAATTGGTCATTTACAACAGGAGCCTTCAGAGGCTTCTTGCGGGTGACGGCACTGCCCTCAATCCCGAGGGTGATGCTGTCATTAGCATGAATATGTTGAATATCTTTGTCCAGGCAACCCCAAAAATGTGAGTCTTGATAATTTAACGTTAGTGATACATCTCGATATTGGTTGCTAGGCAAGAGCCGCGGATTCATAATGTGAAGAGCTTCTTTACTCCTGCTTATAGTCGTAAGTGATCGTTGACATTTATCAAATCCAGTCGTCTCATATGATATTCAGGCCCAAGTTCAGTTCGCCCGTTGGAGCTGTGGCGTGGGTTCTTTCAGTCAGTTTTCAATTTCATTTCTGGGAGAGGCAAACTAATTCATAATGCTTCTAGGAGCGTGCGACCGACATTCGACAGGGTCATTGTTAATGTTGATGTTACAGTCGGTGTAGTGTGAGTGCTCTTTGCGCACTCATCGTACCTCTATCACTTACTTCAACACTTCAACAGTGTCCCCGCCAAACCACTCGAAATGATCTGTGGAGATTACGTGTCAGTCAGAAACACTCGCGAACTGTCTGCCTTGAAGCAATCACAGTTTCAGCAACTTAGACTGTTTGTCCGAGGTCTCAAAGTTGTAGTAGATCTTCCAGGTCATCGAGGGAAAAGACCCAAAACTATCAAAGACCTTGTACAGAATGTTGGGGCAGTGGTGTTTGACAAGGGTGGTGTCCCAACATCGATTGCTGTTTGTTGTTTCTGTTCAGCTATGACTTGAACTAAATATTCGCTCAGGACCATTTTCAAGCAATGCACAATATCCGTATCCCTCCGAAAAGTTTAGGTGTCAAGCTTGGGCAGGATGGTCAATTCCCCATAAGTGTGTGTTTGACTGTACAGCAGCTATACAAGGTTCGTAACATGTCGTTTGTGTGAGGAAAATCGTTGTTAGATTGCCTGATTTCACAGAATCGTGCTTCTCCGGAAATCGTTAGAGACGCACTCGCATTCTCCCCTAGCACGCCAGGAGAACGAATGGCAATTATAGAGAATGGATGGCAACAACTACAATACACCCAGTCCTCGTTCTTGGTAGGCGCAGGTATCAATGTTATGCCTATGCCTACTGTAGTGCACGGTCGCACCCTTCCTAGCCCCGAGATAAGCTTTGGAAACAACAAGGTCCATCTGCAAGTAAGACCCTCTTTTCCTCCTGTTCACTCTCTACTAACTACCATGGTGCTTAGAGGCCGGGAGTGTGGGACGTGATGAACAAAGTGCTTTCTAATCCAGCCAAACTCGAGGCATGGACAGTAGTTAATTTTGCCTTGGCCGAACCCAGAACTTTGCAATTATTTGTGGATGACTTAGCCAAGACAATGAGGGAAAGAGGTTCGTACTCCCTGTGCTGTAGACATGCAAACTGATCTTTCCTGTTGATTCTGCAGGCATGGGTAAGCCAACATTCTAATATCTAAAAACAGTGTGTCGATAGTACCACAGGGGTAATGCAGGCTCCAAATATCATTGACAGGCATGCAGGTAGTGATATCCCACGAGTATGTATGTCTCTGTTACTCTTTGGTTCAATGCTGAATGTTTGCGGTTACAAAGGTGCTATATGGAGCAGCGCAGGAAGCAAAGGCCCGACTGCTTCTTGTTATTTTACAGGAGTCAGCTGCTCACACATACAGGGAAGTCAAACGTTTTGGTGACATCACTCAGGGCATCCCTACACAATGTGTTGTAAGAATCATCTTTTGCATTGGACTATTTCAAGGCTGATGGATGAACAGCGATGGTCAAACAAGCTTGCGAAAGATGCGATGAATCACAGATGCAATCAATATCATAACAACCTGATCCTCAAGTACCCACCTATTTTTTGTTTTCGAGCTTCATTTTCATTCCCTATCGTCACAGAATTAATGCTAAACTAGGGGGTGTCAATTACTTTCCCATAAGTGGTGCTATGGCAAACTTTACTAAGCAACGCACAATGGTCTTGGGTAAGAATTATTGATATTGTTATTACTCTGGGTCATTAAATCTACCAACAGGAGCGGATGTCAGTCATCCTGCACCGCGCAGTTTGCTTCCGTCAGTGGCTGCCTTAGTTGCATCAATGGATCAGCATGCATGTCGATATGTAGCATCCATCCGGGTTCAAGCCTCGCGAGTCGAAATGATTGAAGACATAGCCGACATGTTTGATGTGAGTTTACCTTTATTGACTGTATACCCACTCCTGACCTGTTGTCATCCAGTCTGCACTTCAGACTTTTGGGAAGATAAACGGTAACAATCTACCACAACGAATTGTGTTTTTCCGTGATGGGGTCTCAGAAGGGGAGTTTGCCATAGTACGTGATAGAGAACTGAATGCAATGAAGGGTACCTTCCACATATTGCTGACATCAACAATTTTTTAACCTTGTTGTCAAGTCCCAATTCAGAAGCATTATGGTCCTCAGAAGAATTGGCCACAACTTGTCTTCATTGTTGTTGGGAAAAGACATCATTTCCGCTTTTTCCCAGATCCAAAGTCTGGTGAAGGTGCTGATGCAAGAGGGAACGGGAATCTACTTCCAGGGTTTGTTGTTGACCAAGGTAAGCTCAGTGAGGCTTTCAAGATGTTTTGTCTTAAAGAATGTTACTCTGTAGATATTGTTCATCCAATCTACAGTGATTTCTATTTGCAGTCCCAGCTGGGCTTGAAAGGAAGTATGTATATCATGTCGATCATTTATCAATATTTCATGGCTGATTTTATGACTAGCGAGCCGCCCCAGTCACTACACTGTTCTTGTAAATGGTGCAGGCATGTCAATTGATGAGTATGTCTCAATATGCTTGATCATTCTGCTCTGTTTTAAATAATTCTCTCTAGACTCCAACAGCTAGCGTAAATTGTTTTTAGTTCATGAACTGTGCACTCGGTTTACTCTTCGGCAGTTATTCACTGTGCCATTCCTACTCAAGGTCGACTCGTTCTGTGAAGATCCCTGCGCCTGTCTATTGTATGTCATACCACAAACTTTCAGTGCAGCGTATCTCATTAGTGTCATCACTTTCTTCTTCAGATGCTGATGTATGTCATATCATCTTACATTTCTAATGTTGTTAACAACCTGCAGCTTGTCTGCCGTCGGGCAAAATTCCACTTCGAGGATGATGTCCATGACATTGACTCAGATAATGGGACTATTCAGTCCGGTGAAGGACCTCACATTGACTTCTACAGACAACGATTCAATGCCATCAACGAACGCATGAAAGCCACTATGTACTTCGTCTAACATATCGTGTGTATTTGTTTTGTTATCCTTGTAGCTTGGATGGATCGAAGGCATTGTATTGATTTTCTTCCGATATTGTTGTATGTATTACTTTTTCTTAGTGTATTGCAGCACTGTGTTTTGTGTAGCCTTGTGTTAAAGACAATTGGTTCTAGCTGCTGAGCAGCTTGTCTCTACCAACAACCCACAATCTCTTTGCACTAGAATTTTCGAAACCTGCCCGAACTATGCGTCTTCATCTTCAATCACAAACTTCGGCCTAAGTACTAGGAACAGTCCTACTTGCTTTTTCACCTTCGGATATATCGTTTCTACTGCTAGTCTTGGAGGGTTTGTCATTTTGTCGATGTTGGCCACTAATAAATCAATGGAATATCTCCAGACGTCGCCCCGTGCCGCATGTTGATTTTTGGGATCCGCATTCATCATGTTTATGTACCTTCAATGCTCGCGTCGGACATAAGTATATAGCTATTCAGCTTACTCCCATCTTAACGTAGGCCTATGCCGTCGACAACCCTATGGTTCGTAGTATCTCACCATATACGCTTTTTCCGCCTCCCTGTTCCCAATCTCGACGGTGCCTTTCTACCTCTAGTATGCGACGTGAAAACCGAATGTTTGGGCCTTCCCCGTCCTTCGTCTTTTCGATAAATTCTTCGTAGTTAAATCCAGGTATACGTACGTGCGAGCTTTCTTCATAACCGTGTGAGACGTTTGAGGCACGTTTTCTTTGGCTTCGCGCGATAGCTCGCGTTGTACCATGTTCTGGTCTGACGGCCCTGTACCATCGACTCACTGTAAACTCCACATATCATTGGACTTTGTATGGTGCCAGATGGTACCTTTGCTTCCTTGTGTATCAGGCCCCTTATCACGCGATGAACGAAGCCTTAAAGCATTCGTACCTTCCCTGCTACGTAGGCAACATAAAGATAGCTGTAATATTGATACAGGGGCATATGCTTAAAGAAGTGTAAGAGGCGTCCCTGCATGCAAAGGGTATCAATTCCTTGGATGCAATAATTCAAGTACATCAACATCAGCTCTCCAGAATTCCCTTCTCCTTCCATCGTTCCCAAAGCAACCCTACGCCAACAGGAGCATTTGGCTCACCCTTGATGTCTCTCACCTCCAAGAGCTCGTATTCGCGCCCAAACGCGAGAAAATGCGCAAAAAGCGAGTTAAAGTGGGGCTCTGAACGCAGATGTAAAACCTGTTGGTAGTGTGCGTGGTAAATGTGTGCGAAGACGCGGAGGAGCTGCCGGTAGAGGTGCTTGACAGTCGCGGGGAACGACTGGTGGAAAGGATGATCTGGAACACGTATGGTCAATAAATGCGTGTATGAAGCCAGGAGAGCGTACTGGATTTCGTTGGGAAGACGTTTTCGTCATCAAGGAGGTTCTGGATAGAAGACATGACAGAGTCGATGTATGTCGGTGCGGAGAGAGAGACTTGTTTTCCGCCTTGGTTTGTCCATGTATAATTTAGACTACAAGGATCTAAGGCATCATCCTGGAATAACAGACAAGAACACGCAGACGTACGCTGAGCCTGCAGACATCCTTGGACAAGTATGTTGTGTGCAACACTCCGTAATGACCCCATAAAATTCGTTCAAGTTCGTGTAGAAATCAAATACTTAGTCCCGAGAGCCAAATCAATACCTGACGATGCATTCTCAGGGACATCACGTACTATTGACAGCAACCCACTCCATAATGTCCACGTATTTAGGAAGCATTACGATCGTCTTGAAGTTGCCCTTCACGAGGGCCGCATCTGCGAACGGGCTGGACAGGTATAGCGGTTTCGCTGCAGCTCCGCCTGGTGATGGGGGCTCCATAGAGCCTGAGGAGTCCGTGCGGTTCATGGGGGCGGGCGAACGCCCCGAGCGGGGAGCGCGACTACGCCTAAATGGATGACACCTATGATGAACAAAGAAATTCTGCTGAATGGCACAGAGTACGAACCCAAAGAACGACATGGGTCGTTGAAATCAGATGTATTATTATACAGCGCAAACAGGAGATCGCACAACAGAGGGAGAAATTGGAAGAGAAGCTGGTTGTGTCGACCTTGAAGCTTGAAGCTTGAGCTGCTGTTAGCGTTGCAATTGAGGCTGCGCTCAGCTTAAATATTGTTTGATGGTGGTGGCCTGCATAGGAATCAGCTGGACTATTAGATCGGAAAACAGATCACCCCGATTATATCCCGAGACTATAGCCTCCTTGTTTACATAGAATACAAGTAATGCAGATCAGTAATTCGAAAGCCTAAAAGTCGATGAAACGAATGCGAGAAGTTATACACGATGCAATAATAAAAAGTTCGACGTCCGTCTTCCAGCTTGAGATACCAGACCTCAAGAGCTGACATATAGACTTTTTATCCCTCCAATATCCTCATTTCCTTCCACTTCTCCCAAAGCTGTCCGACTCCAACCTGCGCAGACGATGAGCCTTTCACGTCCTTGACTTCCAGAAGTTCATATTCTCGACCAAATGAGAGAAAGTGGGCAAAAAGGGAATTGAAGTGGGGCTCGGACCGGAGATGAAGTATTTGAGGGTAATGAGCGTGGTATATGTGTGCAAATACGCGAAGGAGTTGCCGGTAGATGTGCTTCGCCGTGGAAGGAAACGATTGCGGGAACTGGTGACCTATAAATAATTCAAGATTATGCCAAGGGTCACACATTTGACCTATACCTGATTTTGTGGGGAACGTATTTTCGTCATCAAGCAAATTTTGTACCCAAGTCATAACGTAGTCGATGTAAGTGGGCGCGGGTAGCTGCACACTTTTACGTTCTTGGTTGATCCAGGTGTAATTTAATCTACGTAAAGAGCATTAGCAAGAACTGTCAAATGGGCAATGCAACGTACGTTGGGCCAGCCGCCATTGTTGGACAGTTCTGCTGGGTGCAGCATTCTGCTATGACACCATAGAACTCGTTCAGATTCGTGTAGAAATCGAAAACTTCAAAATAATATGTAAGTCAGCAGATAAACAAAACGCAAAATGAGCGCACTATTAACTGCCACCCACTCCATGATGTCAACGTATTTGGGGAGCATCACGATCGTCTTGAAGTTCCCCTTGACGAGAGCAGCCTCGACGAACGGACTGCAAAGGTACAAGGGTTTGGGTGGTGGCGGGGGAATCGGAGATGGTGGGAGGGCATCTGCTGGAAATGTAGCCGAGGTTGGTGTGGGAGACCGTTTAGGGCGCTGGGCCCGTGTCATGGAACGGCTTGAGAAACATCAGTATAGAATGCAAATATGAATATATACGGCGTGTACAAACCCGATAGTATTGAAGAACGACATGGGTATTGCGGTACTGAAGCAAATCAGTCCGGCAGAGAACTAGAAAACGAGAGTCCAATGTAACCTCCAGTGAGAAACTTGCTTCAAGTATACTATTCCGCCCATTTGCTACACAGAAATCCCGTGACCTGTGGCAGTTCCTTGTAATTATGAAGCCGTTCCTGACCACGCATTTCTTTATCGTATCATCCCTGCTTGACCTTTTCTATCGCCCTGTCTGCGCTAACAGCCATGGCTTCATAACATGCGAAGGGCTGTCTATTATTATTAAGTACATTCATTTATACCTTTCCAACCAACAGGCCAGCCTTAGCACCTGGTCTCTCTTCTGCACGCGCCAACCATTTCTAAATTCATCGTAAGCAATAGACATGATGTATGGAACAGTTTTTCTCACCTTGACATTTGGCCATTCATCGAGGGAATCGATGCCTGCGAAGACATGAATTCTGACCCTACACATGTCATCCTACTTGAGTATGACAGCACGCGTCAAGTATCAATTATTTACCATGGGAATGTTTTAATGTCTGCGATCGAGTATTTCCCTCGTCCGGGACCAGCGAGCCAGTCGCGGTCAGCAAGACGCGTCTCAAGAACACTGTAGAGCCGCTTCGTCTCGTCAAGGTAGCCTAGCATGGAAATCAAGCAGATATATATATATCTATAAAAAAAAGTTGCTCACGCTTCTTTCCATAAGGAATATCCTCCGGGGCAAATCTGTTAAAGTGGTTCGCTAGCCATGAGAGTTTAAGCATGGCTAGAAGTAAACAGAATGATTATACAAACCTTGACCCTGCATAGGTCCAACACCTCCGTGCTAGAGGAACATGATTGTGATGAACATAGAATGTGACTGAGGTATACTCACTGCGAAGAAAGTCCATTGCAGCATCTCACTGTAGGCATCGGGTTCGGTGGCAGGATTAAACCAAAACTTGAAGTCTTTATCATAGTGTTGGGCTAGATACAACATGATCGCGGCAGTTTCGAAGACAGCAAAATTGTTGCGAGCACGATCGACGATTGCCGGGACTCGTCCATTTGGGTTGATCTTAAGAAACCAATCCTCCTTCTGAACGTTGGTCGATATGTCGAGGCTTTCAACTCTATAAAGGGCCATAGATGAAATAAGCCTACAGCAGATGATGTTCGACTTACTTGTACTCGATCCCAGGATAGGCAGTCTTAAGCTCTTCAAGATATACAGTAGCTTGGTAACCGTTAGGGGTTGGGAAAAAGTAGATAACAATATCTGTGGTCGACATAGGGGTAGTACTTCAGCAAACGATGAGTGACAAGTTGGCAAGGTGAAGAAACTATTCTTAGCTAAAACATATAAATACTAATAGTTTATGATATGATCATCTCGATAAGGTGGAAGTATATTGATGACGTGTGACTGTTACAAAGCACGATCGACGATCCCATGAGGACTGAAACTCTTGCATAAATACCTCAAACGTCGGAACTCGTCAAGTTATGCTTCATAGTTCAAAAAAAAAACCCTGGCATTTACATGTATTCGAAAACAGGACTTCCAAACATAGCATGGACAAATATTACTACTTCTTTCCAAGTGACAGACCAGCCTGGGCACCTGGCCTCGCTTCTGCACGTTCCAACCATTGCTAATTTCATCGTAAGCAATAGATGGGGATGGGGAAAAAGTTTTGTTCACCTTTAAATTTGGCCACTCATCGAGGGAATCGATGCCTGCGAAGGAATAAATTCTGACCCTACACATGTCATTATGATTGAGTATAAGAGCCGGCATGAAGTATCAGTTATTTACCATGGGAATGTTTTAATGTCTGCAATCGTATATTTCCCTCGTCCGGGACCAGCGAGCCAGTCGCGGTCAGCAAGACGCGTCTCAAGAACGCTGTAGAGCCGCTTCGTCTCGTCAAGGTAGCCTAGCATGGAAATCAAGCAGATATATATATATCTATAAAAAAAAGTTGCTCACGCTTCTTTCCATAAGGAATATCCTCCGAGGCAAATCTTCGGAAGTGGTGCGCTAGTCATGACAATTTTAGCACGACTCGAAATGAACAGAATGGCTATACAAACCTTGACCCTGCATAGGTGCAACACCTCCATGCTAGATGATCGTGATTGCATTGCATTGGATGATCAACATAGAATAATACTAAAGTGTGCTCACTGTAAAGAAAGTCCATTGCAGCATCTCACTGTAGGCGTCGGGTTCGGTGGCCGGATCAAACCAAAAGTTGAAGTCTTTGTCGTAATGTTGAGCTAAATACAACATGATCGCGGCGGTCTCAAAGACTGCGAAATCGTTGCGAGAACGATCGACGATAGCTGGGATTCGTCCATTTGGGTTGATCTTAAGATACCAAGGCTCCTGAATGTCACATAACTATGTTGATAATGCCCGAAACACATGGAAATGGCCTGCCTTCTGTACGTTGGTCGATATGTTGAGGTTTTCGACTCTATCAAGGCCGAGGGATTGGATAAGTCAGTGGCGAATCAGGATGTTCACTGACTTACTTGTACTCGATCCCGGGATAGACAGTCTTAAGCTCTTCGAGAAATACGGCAGCTTGGAAACCGTTAGGAGTTGTGAAAAAGTAGAGAACAATATCTGTAGGCGACATGGCGGTAGCGTATTTTATGAGTAGGCGAAGACAAGTGGTAGTTGGCAAGATAAAGAAACCATTCTCAGCATGACTATAAATACTACTGGCAATGGAAATGGGTGAAATCAACTTAGAGGTGACTTCAGTTAGTATGTCAGCGTCAATGTTTCCGTTACAAAGGACAGAACGAATTTTGATGGCTGATTCAGCGATACGTTTCAAGCAAAAACCCCGATCATGTCGACGGTCAAAGTGACAAACACTCCCGGATGGCTGAGGCTCATAGGCACTCTTCTAAATCATACGCGGTGACCTGTATTTGGGTTTTACGGCATCCATGAAGCGTTCACAAATGCACCGTGCAGCTATTACTAAGGGCGAGACTTGGCGTGAGCGCCTAATCATGTGATTTCGAGTCCATATAAAGTTGTCGCGTTATATTCTTCCTCCACACTTCGCGAACCCTAGGGTAATTGGAGATGCTTTGCGTATACTACCACCGCAAATCATATGCCAGGTGATGACTGGTACTGTGCCGCCCCGTAGTTATATCATATATAGATGCCAACCTAGCCATCCTCCTCAGGCTAGCAGTCCTGCGATGTTTCGAACTTAGAGCACGTCTGCATTTCAAGCTGCCGTTCAATGGAATAAGATGGCAGATGCTATCTGCGATATCGAAGGTGCGGTGCATCGATGCGTACGACCAAGCGATGGGTTCTTCCGAGGCTATGACCTCGGATAACTAAGTGGAGGCCGAGTCCATGACATTTGAATGCGGATGTACGCACCAAACCAATGCGGTTTGACATGGAAACGGCATGGATAATCAATACATACCTTTTTGCAGGATCGTGCGAGATGTCTCCAGGCTGTTCGAATTTCTTCAAAGCGCTCACAAAGCTTGTTATCGTAAACAGTAAAGTGCTACATAGGGAAAAAAGTGGCGAGAGCTACAAATGGACGCAAAGCTCATGTAACTTGGCCAGGCATCACCGAATGCAACTAGTTCCATGCCTTCTGCAGCCACCTGCTGCAGAAGCCCGATTTTAGCCTCATTTGTATTCTCCTCCATGTAGGAACTTCACCATTGGCACCGTTATCTACCCGACGACTGCGTATGGAGGTATGAGAACCGCCTCTCAAAATCTTTATTGTGAGCCCTACGAGGGTACAGTATGCATGCAGACCCTAGAGAAACAAATGATCGTGTGAGTTGTTTGTAATTCGGATAGAGGCTGTGGGAGGAGCAAGCGGATCGCGAAACGGATGAAACGAAACTCCAGTGTGCGAAGAGTCCGCCAAGGAACGCGCCAAAGGGTTTAATGACAAATTTTGCGGGTCTGGAATAGTAGGACGATCCAGAAGGCAGACTGAGAACTGGAATTCGAGCGATTGAAGGTAGGAGCTAGGACACGCATTTGGCTGAGGGTGGTATCCTAAAAACAATTGAATTGTCAACTGCCGGATTACTATGAACGGTAAGAATTTCTACGCAATGCATAGTCAAAGCTCTACAGAAAAGGAGGATAAGAAGGCTAGCACGGTGGTTTGAAACGAAGATTGAAGAGGGGTCCTAACACGCTGACAATGGTACAAGACCAACTTGTCAACAGTTCCAAAAATAGACGATCAACACCCTTCTGTTTATCCTGAAAATGAGTTGCGCTAAGTTTATATTCTTATCTTGCTTCGGAAACATGAATCAAATATACAGTACCATCTTCAGGGTCTTGGGGTAGTACAGAACCGAGTAGGGGTTGCGTTCGTTTTGTTGGGGTCTTGATCATTTACGAAGGGCACTAAATGGCGTTCGCTACGCCGACATCCTGGTGGTGGCCACATACGTTTTTAATCCAATAACTCCTTCGAGACCTCCGCTCCCATGTGTTGCATACCCATCGTCCGTCTTCACGCAGTGGATACTCAAGCAAACCTCGCGTGACTCAAGACTGGGCTGCTGATGTTATATGAAAATGGAAGTTGGTGGCTTTTCGTGAGGAATGTTTGTTGGGGCAGTATTCAACGTCGCTTAGTCCTCTTCAAGTGGCCAAACAAAACATTTTTTCGTATTTGGTCATACAAAGAGGCGAAGACAACGCCGATGCCCGAATGACTCCATTCTTCCAAATGTAGAGCGGAGAAAGTCAGGAGGAAGTGGAGGAAGGGCGAAGCGAACATGGTGGTCGAAGCCAGATTAAGCCGACTTAGAACCATTTATTTTAGAGTTCGGCAGTTGCACGCTCCGATGTACGGCCTCCAGAATTTCCACGACAACCCTTCTACCCGAGGGTCAAATGAGTGATCAGCCGAACACAGTGATAACACTAACCGACTGGACGACATCCAGCTGCGCCTCACGTCACCGTCTTCCGAGGCTGAGTGCAGAACTTCTGAAGGTACCGCGAAGTTCTGCAGTTTTTATGGTACGCCGCGGATATGATATCCCCATGCTTCCTCCAAGAAGCTGCAGTTGCGAGTCCAAGCATCCGTAGGATAAAGCGCAGCAGCCTGATAAACGTTGTTGGTGTCTTAGCCGATTTCCAAACCATGAAGTGCGAGAGCCAGAACACAACAGATAAAAGCCTCGGTTGATTTCCGACGGAGGCAATCTGTTCCTTGTCCAGCATGTTGGCGGGCTCTTCGAGTTCCCGCTTACCGTGACCTTTAGCGCACACGATCCACTGGTGGCCGCACCGAGTTATTTTCGACGCTATTGACGTATGCCGTCATATGCAGTAGGTACATACAGCATATGATCAGCAGGCTGCATGACAGACGAACATCGACGAACCCTCGTGGACGGAACGACTATGCTGGCAATAGCGCATACAATAAGTTCTGTCACGTGGAGATAATCCGAAAATAGATAATCGATCTTAATCTTATCACCATTTCCTGATCCAAATCGAATCCACGATGGTAACGACCTCCAGAGTTTTGTCCCTCGATGGCCTGACACCGAAAGTTAATACTCGTTCGGATGTAGAATCCTGGCTGAGCTCTGTAGACCCGACAGTGATCGAGGAGATTCACCTTGGAGGGCACACGTTTAGTTTGGAAGCGTGTGTGGCATTGGCAGAGTTTCTCGAAAGGACTACAGTGCTGAAGGCGAGTGTTCACGGCACTATATATACATAATTCTTACAATCGTACCTTAGATCGCGGACTTTGCGGATATGTTCACCAATCGAAAGGAAAACGAGATTCCTAAAGCTGTAGAGGCGATGTTGAACGCACTCAAAGACAAGACATCCGTCACGGAGCTCGATCTCAGCGACAACGCCATCGGTGCCCAAGTGGTCGACAGCATCGTCCCATTTCTCTCCGCTAGCAGGAACCTCCAAGTCCTCAAACTCCAGAACAACGGACTGGACGAGAAATGCGGCGAAAAGCTTGCCAGCGCCCTTCTGAATTCGGTCCAGATCAAAGACGGCAAGGCGTCCAACCTTCGAACCGTCATGTGCCGACGCAACAAGCTCCGCGATGGATCAGCACCAGTATGGGCCAGCGCGTTTGCAGCACATACGACGCTTGTTGATGTTCGGATGCCATCGAACGACATCGGGGTGGAGGGTATCAAGGCGCTAGCAGGCGGTTTGAAGCACTGCCCTAATCTGCAATATATCGACCTTCAGGATAACACGTTTATGGCGGATGGGGACACGTCTGCTTTGGAAGCATGGGCAGGTGTCTTGCGAGCGCGAAAGTGGCTGGAACTGCGGACGCTGAACTTATCCGATTGTTATCTCTCAGACGAAGACGCGGTTGATGTCCCGGTCGTAGTGACCGCCCTCGCTTCCAACCCTCCTCCTCATCTTCACACTTTACAGCTCCAAAACAATAATCTAGAGGGAAAGACATATAAATTGTTGAGAGAGTGTATTTCGACTACGTTGACGAGCCTAAAGCGGTTGGAATTACAGGACAATGAGGAGGTAGAAGATGACGAGCATCTGGAAGAACTGGTTGACATCTTGAAGCAGCGGGGTGGCAAACTTTTCAGGACTGATGATGATGATGATGATGAGGAGGAGGAGGAGGAGGAGGAGGAAGAGAAAGTGGAAGCCACAGCGCCCCCCGTGGTGGATAAGGCTGCTGATGCTCTAGCCGATCTGTTGGACAAAGTTAGCATCCGGTAAGCGGTATACCATCTCGACATTCTTCAGCAAGCCACCCAATGTAACGAGTTACCCGTGCATAAGAAATTGGCAGTCCATGTCCTCTGGTTCTGACACATGACTCGGAAGACACAAATCGTTTAATCGTTTCCAGTCGAAGCATGTAATTTTCCAGATTTATACACACAACACAATTAGGGCACAACGGAGTAACGAGGTTAAAACAAAAGATAGTAGAGAGATAAACTAATACAGATGGCAGGGACTAGTAAACACAAGAGAGAAAGATGCAGCGAAAAATTAACAGAGGAAGACGCCGGGTATGGCATGAAGGTTAAAAGGACAACCATGATCTCTAGCAAAGAAAACAACATAGCAACACAACACCATCACACACCCACCCGCAGCGACGCCTCTACTTCTACAACACGCCAGCGCTGAGCTGGACGCGCGCGAGGAGGGAGAAAAAAAGCCAAACGTCAAAACTAAGAAAGGGGTGCGCGACGCCAGGGGACGCAAGCTATCCATCCATCCGATCCCCGAAGAAGAGTAGTTCACGGCACACAGCCATGAAAAAAACGCGTCCTATTCCAATAACCATTCTTTACTTCATCTGATCCAACGACCCTCCAACCATCGCATCCTGGTTGAACCATTGCCCAAAGTCCCTCTCGAAATTGATGTCCCCGTCTGGCCTGAAGATACCCGGATCAAACTCATCTAACGAACTCGCGACGCTCTGTATGAAATCCGTAGAGAATATATTCGATGTCAGCGGGTCGGATCCAAGGGACGGCGGACCACCCAGGAGCGATGACGGTGATGGCGCCATGTTCTGCCCTGGACCAGGACCCTGATTCTGCTGGTGCTGCTGGTTTTGCTGCGAGCCTGGCGCAGGCGTTGGAGGGCCCGTCCCACCTGCATTCGGTGTCTGCCCTGCATTATTAACCGCATTGGGTGGCTGGTTCCTCGGGGACCCATCGCTATTCGTCGGATTATTTCCTCCGCCCTGTCCCTGGTTCTGGTTCTTCCCATTCTGATTATTCGGCCCCGCATTTCCGGGCCCACCACTTTGGTCTTTCTGGCCGTTCAGGCTTGGTGAAGGCGGCGGCGGCATCATTTTCTGTCCCATCCTGCTGGGACCAGGATTGAATGAGGGTCCTGAACCTGACGGTCCGTGACCCACTGGCGGAGGCCCGAGATTGAATGTAGAAGGATCAGAGGGACCACCAGGAGAACCTGCCATATTGTTCGGCCCACCGCCTTGTTGGGGCATCCCTTTATTAGTCATCCGATACTAAGATGAAGGAAGAAACTAATCAGATACAAAGATAAGAAGCAGAACACGACACACCGGTATATGTGGTGTCATAGGATGTCCCATCTGCGGTCCAGGTCCAGGTCCGGGCCCTGGACCCGGACCTGGACCCGGACCCATAGTGTTTCCCATCTGTGGCATGCCCATCGGCTGCCCGCCAATACCCATACCCATGTTCATTGGCGGGCCTCCCATCTGGGGTCCCCCAGGATGCGGACCAGGTCCCGGACCCCCTCCATTCATGCCACCCGGACCAGGACCACTCATCATCGGATTGCGAGACATCATGCCTGGCTGCATCATCATGTGCGGACCCCCAGGTTGCGGTTGTTGCTGTGAAGGATGCTGAGAGAATCCCATTGGCGGGGCGTTGGATTCGTTCATTGGCGAGGGCTTCATGCGTTTGTTGTTGCGGCCAGGGGATGATTCGTTACGAGGTATATTTGCGTGCTGCGGTAGTAATGGTAAATTTAAGAGACCGTCTGTATTGCGAATCCATACCTCTTCGCCAGGCGAAGTGCTGCTCCGTTTGTTCCGTCCAGGATTGGGAGGTTGCATCATCGGGTTCGAAGGACCAGCAGTTGCATTGTTTAGCGGTGGAGGTCCGCCTCCAGGTTTCCGTTGTCGATGCATACTCAATATCCTTTGCTACAAAAGGTATCAACATACGACGCGTCGAGTTCCCGGAGGAAGCACGAAATCCCACCTTATCTGACAAAGTCAACGACGGCAAGTCCTTGGCCCCAACTCCAGCTTCTTGTTTAAGCTGCTGTAAAAGTGACTGCGGAATCTGTAGCAGTTCAGCATTGGTATGATTCTCCGCAGCGGTTATACCAGGTACACCAGGCGGCTGCCTCGAAGCCATCGACGGGCTCGGAAGCGGCATCCCACCCTGTCCCTGCCCCGGCGTCCCAGAACGACTTGGTGATCTTTGGAATCCCGAGGCTGATGAAGGGTTGCCACCGGGACCAGGGCCCTGCTGCGAGTTCATGGAGTTCATGCCTTGCGGGGGATGCATGCCCCCGCGGGTCAGGTGCTGTAGATGCGGCGAAGGTCCGGCTAGCTGACTCATGGGGGGCGGCTGTTGTGGATGCTGCGGGGGCTGCTGACCAGGTGGGTTTTGTGGCGAATGTGCCATGGTAGGTGATTGGAAGGGACCGTTTTGCTGGACGCGTTGTGGCGGTTGGCCCTGTGGTGGTAGTGGTTGCTGTGGGTTCTGTGGTTGCTGAGGACCACTGATGGAGGGACGTTGTCCTGGGTGTAATTGTTGGTAGGCTTGGGGTTGTGCTGGTGGAGCGCTACCAGGTGGAGGTGGACCAGGCTGTCCTGGAAGCCCATTAGGAAGGGAGCTTTGCATAGGGAAGACAGTCGGACCTCCGGGCTGCATCGGCCCTGAAACGCCATTAGGCATGGTTGGGGTGAATGATAGCCCTGGTCTAGATGGTATGCCGTTTAGGGCGTTCGGGGGTCGTGATATGGGTTGTGGCCCCATCGACGGCTGTGGTTGCTGACCTATTGGAAGCTGCTGTAGAGGAGGTCCTGGAATTCGTTGTTGAGCAGCCTGACGATGTTGATGTTGATGTGCTTGGTGCTGAAATGATTGGATAGTTGTTGGAAGATATATCAGAGAGATGATAACGAAGATCCTCGTACCTGGGTGTATAGCATTGCTTCCTCGGAACCGCTGCCATTGGCTTTTGCTGTAAAGAGAACCCAGAAAACACTCCACCATCTAAGATTTAACCAAATTGGTATGAGAAACTCGAAGAATAGTTGGTTGGGTAGAAGCATACTCGAATAGTAGACCTTGTCTGGCGTTGATCGGCGGCGCGGAGTCGGGAGGTATGTCTGCCTCAGTCATGAGCTCACGAGCGGTCTTCCTGAATCCACGTTTGAAGCAATAATCATGGATATAGATGTTGAACCTGAGTGCAAACATGGTCAAAACAGGCTTCAACTTTGGAAAAAAAAAAGCAGAATGAAATGACGAACATCTTCTCTCCTTCCCATGACAGTGAAGAGGGAGAATTGTCTTGCTGTAGTTGGAGAGATGATTGAACCGATCCTTGGTGTGGACCGGTAGCCATGAGTGGGATGAGGAGTAGGTATAGAAGAAGGTTGAAGTGAGATGTCGCGTGGGTGCTGTGTGAGAAATTAGGTTCCGGAGACACGGAGAAGAAGCAGTAAGTGAAGTATAGAGATAGAAAGATACAAATTGAAATGGGTATAGAGGATTGTAAAGGAGGAGGAGGAGGAGGAGAGGGACGATGAGGAGAACGACGACGATGACTGGATTGCAGATTCGTCGGGAGCAAGTCCGAGGGACTTGCGAGTAAAACGTAGAACACAAACTATAGGCCATTTGAAATTCAGCGCCGATCCAATTTCGCACCATGCCGACTTGCTCCACTGCAATCCAATGTCACTGCGCTCAAAGCACTGTCCATCTTACAGGATTCATTATATTACATGCCACGGCCCTTTTTCCGAAATACCACATGTACTACACGACGCTGAGTCCAATGTAAGTCTCACCTTCACAGTATCGTCAGGTGTCCAACACCCCGTGTCAATACAATCCTTATCAAGTTTGTGGCCCCGAGCTCGGTGTCCTACCTAATCCCCGCGCTCCCCCGATTCTTATCACTAACTTGAAGGAATCAGGATGCATACTCTCAGAACGTGAGCAATTTATCTGGATATCCGGGGATTTCGAGTCTCAGGGTAGCGAAGATCGAAGGCACGAAGAGCCGTTTCAATCCTTACATACATACTTATTCCATCATTTGCCATAATTCGGGTCATCAATGCTTTCTCAAAAAGTCGTTGCAGATAAAAAAAAACACTTATCGGCGAGATCAATTGATCCTGTTACCAACCTGTCGCACGCACAGTAGGCCCTGCTAACAACTTTTTGCTGTGATCGACATTTTCGGTCGAGTAGGCGGCCGTGTATTCGTTCCCACTTGGGCTTTCTAGTTCGCTTTCTTGCGCGGGTTCCTCGGTAGAGCATCAGGTTTTAAGAGACGGCTGATGAGCAACTGTGCCATCACGATTACTCTCAGCCTAACGCGAATCATATCGGTGATCATTTGATGATTCATTTCAAGGGCGGATATATTGTCCACCTGCTTTGGTAATCGGGAACGGGTTGAATCTATGACCGTCTCTTGAAATGGAGGGCTGGCAGTGGAAACCTTGACGGACAGCCTGTCACCGAGGAGCCAATCGGCTATCTCCACTGAGTGGTGCGAGGGGTCCTGCTGCAAGCGAAGAGTAACATAATACGAGACTCCAAGAAGCGGGAATCTCAGAATGTGTGAAGTCATAAGGTTGTTCATGGTTGGCATTTTCGGTTCATTTTTCACTCATTTTTCAATCATTTTCTATTTCATTTTGATTCCATTTTTCTCAAGAATGGAACTGAGAATGAATGTAAAATGTAAAATGGAACCCTACCCTTGCTTTTGTAAAAAGGGAGATCATTTTGCCTTGCATTTTTGCTCCAATTTCCTTCCCAGGGTGTTCACGGTAACCATTTTTCATGTCATTTTCCATTTTTCCTTTTGTTTGTTCTCTGCCAAATACACGAAAATGAGCCGAAAATGGCCCAAGAATGGCTACCGTGAACAACCCTAATGTATCGAGAATGGTTGCTGCATTGCAGAATAAGATTCGTAGACGATGTAAATGCACTGTATGGGGAATCTGAAAAAGGCTGTAACAGGACCCCGTGTTGAAGTCGTTCGAGTGAGGTCAAAATTTATTCGATGGTTCATCTCACCAAGAGGGCGAGATTCGGGTAGAATGGCTCAGCAAAGATTTGATGTCGTTCTTAGGCTCCGATGGTTAGGCCAAGACCCTCAATCGACGCCATCACAGCATGGCTTTCAAGTTGTTGGATCAAGCAGTGGTTCAATTGCATGCCTCAGTGGCGATGCATTTTGCCCAAAGATATCCTGTCGTCCTCCTGAGAGATAAAAAACAGAGTTAGCCACCAGTTAGGACAGAACTTCATGGTTCATTGCCCATGGATATCATTTCATCGTCGAGTTCTAGGTAAACATATTGTCTCGAGGTAAAATGAAGGTTTGCGGGCAGACTGCGACTCCTCATCACGGAATGTAAGCGCATATATCGAGAGGAAATTGGCACCTAAGAACTGAGAGTAAAAGATGAGCTGCAGAAACACCAGGCGGCCCGTCCCAATTACAGTTTGTGAGCCTCTTCAGAGTGTCGACAACTCCACCGCCTCATAGATGCATTCTTCCCGAGGATAACTACACTGTATGCATTTCGGCTTCTGGGCGACAAAGTCATAACTGCGAACACCAGCCCTGAGGAGTACTCTCCGAGCAACCTTCGAGAGAATTCGTGAATGACGAAGCACGGGCCCTGGACTTTCTCATGTCATTGATCCAGACACCCACTGTCAGCTGGTTCTAGTACTCCGTGATTCCACCCGATCAATGGTCCAGTGCCGATCGTCCATGCAGCTTTATCCTTGATCGCTCTTTGGAATTCCGTGACTGTATCGACCGCCTTCTGGTATGTCAATTTGCCCTAAATCTCCCTTATATGCCATTCCTTCGAAACAGAGGACGATTCTCCCAGGGATCAGGTCTGTATTTTCACGTAGAGGAAGTCGTTGCGGCGACAGAGGAATCGCGGAGCAAGCGTCTCTGTGAAACTCGCAGGATGCGAATAACCTATCCACGCACTATGAACGGTCGCAAACTCTGGATACTGTTTCACTATGGTTTGTTTCACTGTAGTGTGTTTAGGTAGGGTTCTCATTATGAAGGGGGGCCAAATAAATTCCGGAAGTTGAGGTGAAACGGTGTAGTCGAAACGACTCAGATGACCATTGCATCGCCGATTCTCGGGAGTGGGATCTATCTGCAGAGGGAAAGAAGGCTTTCGTTTTCCAGGGTAGAAGGTAAGCACATCGAATTGGTCGACCACACCTCCCAAAGATAATTGTTGAGTTGGACTGATAGACCGTTTGTGACAGAAGGAGTTGCATTGTACCGTGCAAGCTGGCGCGTCGTGGTGTATCAAAGAAACGTGTAGTATCGCTTTTTCTGTGACTTTACGCCATCCATTGACGTAATTTGGTGACGGCCTGACAATAGTTCAAGTTCTCTGAATATCATTATAGGGTACAGTCAAGGATACAAGTAGCAAATCACACAGAGTTGTGCTCGTCAAGGTATGTTGTGCGAATCAGCAAGACCAGAATGTGATCAACGACTTCCAGTCTTCTCGAGTTTGCGATTGAACTTGCATTTCCCGTTCCCGGAGGATGTCATAATGGGTAGGTTACACGAGTTCGGAAAGGAACTCCTTTCTCCTGCAAAAGCTGAGCCTGCAGCAGGACTTGTATCTAAAACGTAGAATCAGACTTCGTTCTTGTTACGGTGGACATATGTTGCGAGGATGGCAGCCGGCGGAATGACTGATATTGCATAGGGCGTTGGTCGCACAAGCGGGAACCTGTCACAATACTTATGCGAGGTGCGGTAGATTGGCTGTTAATTGGCTTAACTGAAGAGCAGCTCTCGACTTCGAATTGATATGGAGTTTGCCAACAGAAGGTCCTACGTTGATAAATTTTTCCTTCTCCGTCGTGGCTAGAGATGACTTTGCGCCGGTCCCAAAGCAAGAGACAAGCTGCAGTGCTATGTCATCGCTATGCAGAGACCAATTGAGTGCAGAAAACACTAAAGCGATAGAGACTCTTATCGTACTTTACAAATGATCCACTGTCCACCTACACCTTCTTTCCTCCGCACATTTCCCAGCAAATTCTGCTGCTCAAGCCACATTTCCAGATCGAGCTCCACTTCGTACGGCATAAGCGGCCGTAAACACAACGAACATGTGAGCCAATCTCGTGTCCCATTGCCTTCAGCTGTGGTGGCGAATGACATTTCACGGTATGCCGAGCGGATAACATCCCATGTCGTCGCGCGCGCCTTTTTGCGCAGATTATCGATCAGGACTTCAAGGGCTTGTCGAGACAGTGCGTTATTATTATCCTCCATAACTATCGATAAGGAAGCTAAAGCCGATGACAGTGTATCCGTATCCATTCCTGAATCAGAGAACAGCCGCGAGATGGCAGAACGGCCTGTCAACTCTTCGAATTTGATGTAATTGCGCATTCGGAGACTCCTAGACAGAGAATTTATCCATTTCAACGCTTCTGAAGTTCGTGGAAACATCGAAGAAGGGATCGCGTTAAGATGTTGTCGAAATGAGAGCTGAGAAGGATAGCCTGCAACTAGATAGTGTGCTAGAGATACCAGGATGGTAGTAGTACAGTTGGGGTGGGGTGGAGGGGATGAGAGGTACAACTCTGGAAGAAGATGCGGTATGACAGAGGTGGTTTGTCTCGAAGCGTCAAAGATGCTAGTCAGGTAAAGCGACGTTTCGTACACTGTTTTGTCAAATATGATGATAGTAGTTCGTTGCCAATATCCTGAACCGACATGATGCTTACCTTCCAATACAAACGCGTCCCTGCGTCTGGAAGAGGAGACCCCTTCCCTCAACTTTCCTTGGAATGACTACGTGAGCACGGATGTCCAAAAAGTAATATCAGAAACCTCACGAAACAAGATGAGCAAATTCTCTTGAGCATCTATCCGCTGTCTAGCCTCGGATTCACTTTCGCTGGCTCGCCTTGAATATCGACTGAGTACATCGTTGACCTTCCAAAGGATCTAGTCAAAAAAACAATGTCGCAACACATCCGTCTCACCTTCCCCTGCAGAAACGCTCTGTATTCCTCCTGCACTCTAAAATCTTTTAACCTGTATCGCTGTAGTCTAAGCATCACAACGATGAATTCACCGAAACAGCGAAACACAACTCACGTATCGCCGTCCTTTTCTAGCCCACTGCTTCGGCTGATGGAAGCAATGTGTTCCATTTTTCTTTCTGGCTGAACATCACGGTGGGCTTGAGGGCTTGAGCCTCTAGGAGAGGGCCTGCCTCGGCTGCGCCACGCTCCTCTTCCACGATTAGGTGCTCCAGGCTGTCGCCAACCAGAGGACATAGGGAAGACTCGGAAGTTGGAACCGTTGAAGATAACAATCGTCAACACAGTTGGTAGCCTAGGCCCTACTGATTCGTTTCAACTGTTGTCCACGATTTCCAGCTAGCTCACTGTGTGCCTGGTGCATCTCAGCCTTTTTAAAACTGTGTTTCGTGGTAGGGATTGGCCCTCTTACTAGCGCCTGGCGTCCGCGAACTCTTTGTCGACCTTTGCACTGAAATCTAATTTATACGATGACTGTGGACATGGATGCCTCCAGGGTTCTCTTAGCACCTAAAGACGTACCCCTCCGCACAGGCCCCCCTACCAAAGAGGAACTTCTGGTCTACTACCCTTCCAAATTCACTTGGACGCAACTCAAGACATTTGTGAACTCTGGGTGACGGTCTCTCCAGCCCTGATCACCCCAGCCTCGTACTTACGGGCATGAATCTGTCTTGTATCTCAGTGATCTTGGCCTTCTCAAGCGCGACAAAAAGCTGCAGCAGCGATATGATGAATGGGCAGTGGGGATCCGAGAGAAATACGGGTCCACCGGTGGGTTCATACACACCCACCTCAAACCTTCTCATTCAGTTTGATGAGCAACAGTCAACTATCTCCTGAACCACCGGTTACAATGGGGCAAGCCTGACCACCTATCTCTTTTGACTTCGTCATTAGACACCGATAAACTTGCAATCCCCGAGGTGCATCCTCCAACCGATTCCAAGATCGCCGGGGGACTACAAGACATCCCCGCCGACGCGCCCTCTTACTTCACCGTTGACACACCACCAGAGTTTATCAGCATCATCCGGAATGATTGGCCATACTCAAGTTGGTATCGACTTATCGCAACTACACTAAGAATGCTAATAACACCTATGATCTTAGTTCCCCCTGAAGTCGAGCACAGTCTGATCTGGACTCGCCTCCCGATATTCCACAAGGACCTTATCCCCGGTTCCATTTCCGCTCGGATTCAACAAGACGGTCTTTGGGGATTTACCGGAAACCTCTCCCCGCCACCCTCCCCTTCGAACCTTCCGTCGTGCTTACCTGCTCTTGTCGACTGGGGCGTTACCATTGACAAGCTGGTGCGGTCGGAACGGGGCACAGAGGAGGAAGAGGAGCTCGTAAGAAGAGCAGGGAAGGAAGTACACAACTTCGTCAAGAAGCATTGGGTGGAAAGTGAATGGGAGACAGTGTGGTTTGTTAATCCCCAGGTGGGTCTGGTGTGCCCCATGTTTTCTTGAAACTGAATAATTGATCTATCGTTGCTGTATGAACCCGATACAGAGGCTCCAGAGTGTTCCGGGATTGGCACATGTGCATGTTTTTGCACGCCCAAAGCACCCAACAAGAGCAAGACCGTAGAGCAATAGATGGCTTTAGACAACTTATAATATTCACCCCTGCCAGATGACTGACCATAAGTTATGAGCGTAGTATCATCCTAAAGATTCTGATAGTCGCCTGATGTGATGTAGTGAACAAGCGTCTTAGCACGCATGTTCCTTCCTATCCTCATCTTCCTTGAGCCTTACGGTTCACCTTGGGGACAACAGCCGACATTCGTTCCCAATCGTGTCAGTTACACCGTTTCTGCTTCGCCCAATGACATGGGCCGATTTTATTTCGACCCCCAACGCGTTCCTGCAACCACCGAATTCTTACATGGCAACTCGATTCCTGGGGCCGATGCAGGTCTGGGTCAGCGATGGTCCGATGGATCGAGCCGTTGTCGATAGCACACGTCAGGTAGAGTTCCCTGGCACTTCTGCATGGGCTACCGCCTTGGAAAACAGGTGCGTAGTTCGTTTGAACTAGTGTTGGACGGTGCATGAAGCACTGTCCATGTATTACTGATGGGTTTCGCCTCCGAGTCGACACTTTATTTCTTGAGGGCTTCGGAGCCGTCTTACCACTGCCAACCTTGTTTTGTACCAGTACGACCCTCAACGTTTCATCGAGGAACAACCCCTACCCATCGTCATCTCTTCCAGGCACAACGCGGAATCTATACGTCATCGTCACTGACCTATGTTCACTCGCAGGCGAAACTGTAGACTAGCTCATTCATCCAGTCAGCACCAGCTTCCTCTATACTTTAACTACGGTGGTTGGACAGGGAGATGAAACGGTTACTGTGGAGGAGGTGGCAGTTCCATCACGCCCACAAGGATCAGTCTTCGTCATACGAGGTCCGTGACAACTAACACATCGTCCTCGAACTGTTCTGTTCCGCAAGCCAATACTTCAACGTGACTCGGGCACTTATTATGACACAACATATATTGGAGGGCTTACTGGTTGCATCTCACTCAATTCCAAGGTGCGTTGGCGACACTGGTGTCTGATACAATGTCTCACTCGTCCCTCTACTCCAGTGGACAGATAGATAGAATCCTATCATAGGGGTTTTTCTCTTCTCGGTATTGAACTTCCATTAAACCAAGATCGTAGTGCAAAAGATGTGAGTAATGTAATCGCCGCAATTCCAAAGAATACACATAAGACCCTAGATTCCAGGCATGTTGGGCTAATCGTTATGATCCTATGGTGTCCTAGTACTTACAGTGTATAGCGGATGTTAGACAGGGTGTTTGGGCTAAGCACTAAGCTTGACGATTTGGAGTGGCAACCAGCGAGTATGGGCTGCATGACATCTCGCTTGCATCTCGAAATCATCATGCTCCGATACTTGAAGCGTTGAAGTCTTGGAGGAGGTGCCTCGGTTCAAAACTACCGGCCGCCGGTTGGACATCGTCCTGACGTCCGAATTCCGCCCCGACATCTTGCCTTTTCCCCATAACTGTCGAGTAGACGACGTGAATTCGATCATACATATGGAGATCCACGGTGTCGAGGTCCAAGAAAAGGCCACATAGCTATAAGGTGTCACTGTCAGATCATTTGGTGTGAATGTCATCTGCCTCCGATGACAGTTCCTGCGTTAGCGGCTGTCCTTTCGTAATTTCATCCCGGAAATCGAATCGGATACTTCCGCTGTTAACTTTTCAAACTATAGCTTCTGACATCGGCGAAGGACCACATGGAACTTAGGAGTTTCTTTGACAAATCTGTCTCTATTCATGCAGAACTTCTCCAGACGGAAAATGGAACTGGAATATAGTCTATCATGGGCCGGGTGTTGCAAACTGTTTTGTATCTCCACAATGGCTTCTTCAAATCTCTTGATGTAAGAGGATCCAAGGTAGCCTACAATGTCAGCTTGTCCTTATCTTTTTATATTGTGTTGTTTTTTTTTTTTTTTTTGGTGGAGCGTTTCCCACGATGGGGAAGCATTGGGACTCTAACAACGTTACAGTCCCATTGCCCGCTAGGGGTTCCAGGGAGTTAAAACCCCGGAGTAGCATAGGGAGTGTATATACCGCGAGGAAATGCATTTATGCACAGAGTGTGGGACTCAACCAGTCTAAGCGGGACGATGTGGTCTAACCCATGCCTTCTCATATCGACCAGCTCCTACCCACTAAAACCCCGCTTACCTCTGTCCAGTTACTGGGGAGGTCTTCCTCGTTCTCGAGGGTGCCTTTCCATGTGTTGATTACGGTTTTGGATTTGAGCCTCTTTTTTCCAAATCTCGGGCTTGTCATGCGGCAGTCAATTTCGAGGCGATTATCCATCATCTTATACCATCGGTTTCTTACTTCTTCGGGTATGAAGGGATTGTTTTCATTTCTTATTACCCTCTCACAGCGAATTTTCCAGATTAAGTGTGCAGATGGAAGGAAGCCGAAGCTTTCAACACTCAGGGACCAAGAAACTATAAGGAACTTAATATATTTTGAGGGGGGAATCTAGAATACAGTGCAAGTACTCAAAGTGTAGACTATATACCAACAGAATAACATGTGATGCAATGCTGATGTAAGAGGCACTCTTATACTCTCTCATACTCCAAAAAAAATGACCGGGGGCCAGGTGGCAAGGTAAATGTGGTCATGGTAACCAAAAATAACTTTATGTGTTCGCAAGAACACTGAGTCACAGTTGGACAGGTGTGGTGCAGGACCAGGTATAGGTGTTGATGGGGCATTGACAAGGATGGGCATTGACAAGGGTGGGCATTGACCAGGGCAGTGGGTGTTTTCAAGGACAGTGGTGATGGTGCATGGGTGATGTGGTGCTGGGGACCGGGACAGTGACATGGTGGGGGGTGGCAAAACAATGCGTTTACATGGCACCTGGGGTGAGCTGGGGCAGATTGGCAGTGAGTGGCAGTGAGAGGGGGACGGGGAGTGAACAGGGAGCTTCCATGGGTGTGGACAGCATCATCAGTGACATGGCATGGGTGCGAGACATGGGGGTTGGCAAAATGGCCTTTCCGGGGGATTCAGGGCAAGCTGAGTGGATGGGGCAGGTCCTGGGAGTACTCTCGTGGGTTTAGGTGTGTGCTCTGTCGTTTCTCGACTCCAGCTTGTGGTCCAGAGTGGGCCAGAGCAGGGGATATGGCTGATGTCGATGACATGGCAGGTCTGGTGGGCTCATGGTGGATAATGGGGGCAAGGGGGTTGAGCAGGGGGGAACAGGGTGCTGTGGGAGGTGGTTTGTAGATGTTGGGGCTGGCTGGGGGGCTCCATCGAGTTTATGATGTGTTCAGATGAACACATCTGCATGACCTCACATAACGGAGTTTTTTAGGCTGTGGATGGTGTTGGTTGGGTGGCTGGTAGGTGTTTGGGGGCGTTCTAACTGTCGAGGGCCCATACTTCTGGAGGAACAGAAGGAGATTGTTGTGTGGTGGCTCTCATGATGAGGGTGATGACCATGGTTGTGGAACAAGAAATGCCACATTGACACCGGATGAGGACACCATCTCCATGTTCCAAAGCAGCATCAGTAAATGCCATGTCAGCATGGAAGCCAATGTCAACAAGATCCTGTTGCCCAAGGGTTTAAGATAGTGCATGGGTGGTCTGCCAGTAGCAAGAATGGGATGATGATAAGTAGAATCAGAGTTGCGAGATTTTTGAAAGTTGGGAGCCAAAGCGACGGCATGGAGTGGCTGAGAGATGACAGCAGAGTCAAGAGGAGAAGCAACTTCCTTTGTGACATTGAGGATGGATCTGATACCGTGTTTGACAAGGGATTTCCAGTCACAGGCATTATCCTCTGAGCCTAGCCAAATGCCAGGAATGACTTGAACAGGGCCATCAGGATAAGGAATGGTAGGAGAAGCTTCTTCCTCTCTTCTGTATAAGAGAGAAGTGGCAGTGGGAGGGGCTGGAAGGGATATAACAGAAGGGTGACAAGGATGGGAAGGGGAGTAGGGCTCTGGGAAAGCAGATGAGGGAAGGGTAATAGAAAGTTTTTTTTATATTTCTTGATTTAGGGAGGATTGGCAAATAATCGGAGTCTGATGAGTCTTGTTGTATTTGAGAAGGAGTTTGGATGCAAAGGTGTGCTCCTTTGCATGGCATTATTGGAACAACAAACCTTGCATTGTTGGCATTGATGATGCTCAACCCGGAAACCCAAACAAAACCCACAAAATGGCTTCGGATGGTATAACACAAGTCAGAGGAAGGATGCGAGGCCCTCTAGATGTCACCTGTCAGATCAACCATCAAATAGCCATAAAAGGACTGCTTGTCGAAGCAGTTCGAAGCTAAAAGAATGTGTTTCAAGGACTTTTGAGGATTTTTGAGGAGTTGCGATGATTTTTGAGATGTTGCAATGCTTTTTGAGATGTTGCGATATTTTTCAAAGAAGTTTCAAGAAATTTTGAGTGCACAAATATGTTCGGATGCAAGATCGGGGGACTAGACAAGTAGTAGAAGCAAAGCAAAGGTGAATTGAGGGAAACGAGAGCAAAAATAGCGTAATGCAAGGAATTTTGAGGAATTTTGAGGAAGTTTAGTGTAAAACACCAGACTTTGGACTGAATAAGACTAAACTGAACTCTCAAATCACTGTGATCTGGGAGGAAGATGACAACTTTCTTGTTTTTCTTTGTATCTAGTACATCTTTTTATATAAAATAAATAAAGTACCTAAAAAGGCTAGAGAACATGAGGCAAACATGTAGAAAACTCAGGGCAAAAGACAATATAAGTATATCAGAACAATAAAGCGAGACTAGAAGGAGTGAATATAACACATGATAAAGAAATAATAAGAAAGAATAGCTAAAAGTGGACTGTCCTTGTTATAAATTGCATAAAACATCAGAAACTGCTTCGAGTGGATTCTATGCGTTCACATGCAGTCAAAATGTGTTCAATATACTCGAGATAGTGTCCCCTGTGTCCAGCATGCATCCGAGGTTCATTTGAATAGGAAATACTGTGTCTGAAGATGTTTTTCGAGGTTCGAGGTTTTTCAAAGATTTTTGAAGTTCCATTGGACTTCATTCATGGCTCAAAATCAGTGCGATATTGTTTGACAATGGTAGGGGATATGTCTGGCATGTGTGCGATAATTATTTAGATAGCAATATAGTGTCCAATGTCAATTTGCAATGTTCAATGATTTTTGAAGTCAGTTGAGGAAATATCGGACTTGTTCGAAGGCTGATATCACTGCGATATTGCTCAAAACTGGTTCAGAACTTGTCAACGATGTTCCAAGTGTATATCCTGAGCTGTACAAAGGTTGGGGGAATTGTATTATGGCAGCCGAAGGCATACAAATAATTTCAAGGTGTTGCAAAGAATTTCAAAGCATTTTCGTGACTTTGTAGAGGTTTGTAGAGCTTCAGAGGGGTTCATATGGGTTCGTAGAGCTTTGTAGAGGTCTGTAGAACTTTATAGAGCTTCAACAATGATTGTAGATGTGTTTTCTGAGCTTGAATGACAAGGTGGACCTATCAGCATGTAAAAGAAACAAGAAGAACATGCCCAGCATGAGCGAAGAAATGAAGGAAAGACAGAGATGTTGTTGTATTAGAAGTGAGGCTGTCCTGTTGTTGCTGTGGCTCATGTTTGAGAGGGAGAGTACACCATTGTCGACGTTGACGTGGCATTCACGTAGGGTGTTTGGATGTATTGAATGGGTCCAGGGGCACAATCTGGTGGGTCTCTGATGTGGGGGGGATGGTATAGGTCATCATTGTAGTTGGTGGGGCTGCCTGGGTGGTTTCATCAAGTACACAACATGTTCAGAGGAACATGTCCATATGCCCTTGCATAACAGCACTTTTTGTGTTTTCATAGCTCAGTTGGGGTGAACAGGGGTGGATGGGTGGTGAAGAGGGGTGTTCTGGTGGGTCTTGTACTCTATCCCATTGATTTAGAGCTGCAGTTTTCAGTTCAGAGTGGGGCAGGGCTGGGGAATGAATCATTGTCAATGATGATGTGGCTGTTGCAGCAGGCAGTTTGAGGTGTGTAATGGGGAGCAGTGGGACAGGCTGGGGGGAGCTGGGTGGTACTGGAGAGTCAGCTCCAGGGAAACAAGCATCAAAAAAAATAGTTCAATGCTGCAAGGGCATCAAATACCAGTGGCTAAGGTGAAACAAGGCAGAGGGGGGCCGAAAAGAGAAAGGAGGGTAGAGGAGAGTCAGCATCAGTGAAATGAGACACAGGGGGGGTCCTAAGACATAGGGTGGGGGGTGGGAAGAGGCAGCTGCCAGTGAAACAGAGTGGGCATCATCAGAATGAGAGCCTGCAATGCCAAACAACACCAGAGGGGCATCGAACAAGGAGCAGGAGGAGGGGGCTTTGACATAACAGGGAGGCAGCAGGTAGAAAACGAGTGATGGAGACTAAAACAGAGTTGGAGGAAGTATGATAGCTGCTAGCGCTGTGGGTGGTCATAGTTGTTGCAGAAGCTGATTGGTGTGGTTTGCAGCATTTAGCAGGAGTAATCATTGAGGGCTGCTGTAGGTAGCAAAATGGTGCATTGGCAGGTACACTGGGGTTGGCTGGGGTGCATGGGCAGTGAATAGGGCACAGGCAATGAACAGGGGTTGTCAACAGTTGTTGATGGGTCATCAGTGATGCGGCAGGGGTGTACCACACAGATGACACTGGAATGGTGCATTTACAGGGGGTCTGTGGTGAGCTGGGTGGCTGGGATGGGGTTGGCAGTGAACGGGGGGTGTCTCCAGCTGTAGATGTTGTTGTTGATGACAAGGCAGCGACATGAGGCACAGGCGTGTTTGTGGTGACATGTCTGATGGGGGGATGTGCAGGGTTGGTAATTGATGTTCTGCTGTGTTTGCAGCCCAGTGAGATGCATGGGGTGGAGATGGGGTATAGGTGGTGTATAAACAATAAATGAGAGTATAATTGATGATAGTTCAGGGAGGGAGTGCTATTGTTCTGTGTCCGGTGTGAAAAAAAATGACCGTTTTGGAAATTTCAGGGTTGGCAGGGTAAAGAAAAGATGTGTGTCATGAGAGGGAGTGTACTAGAGTGTGGATAGTAAGTTTGTTATAAAAAAAAAGTGGAAGGAAGCCAAAGCTTCCAACACTCAGGGACCAAGAAACTATAAGGAACTTAATATATTTCAAGGGGGGAATCTAGAATACAGTAGGGTCGTTCACAGTAGATGAAAGCACTGCGTTCTGAAGGCGATTTCAAAAGTGATTTTGAATTAGGAGATATACATAAAATCAAAATTTGAAATGACTGAAAGCACTTTTTCAACTTTGATCAGCATAAAAAAATGGCATTCCCAGTGCAACACCTCAAGCACTCTTTGAATTTGGCTGCATGTGGCTCCATCACAATGCTTATAATTGATGGTTATCTATTGGCTCTCTGACATAACAACCACATGCCAACTAAGTCAGATTGCACCATGGCAGCAGATGCTTTACATCAGGCCTTCTTAGTGAATCTGATAGCAGAGGCTGAGGCTCAACTTTATGAAGAAGGTTCTGAATCTGAATACTCCTCTAGTGCCTCAAGTCATTCATCAGCAGACTCCAGCTTCTCCTCTTCCTCTGATGATGAGCCACTCCCTCAGACCAGTGGGGCCATACTTGAGACTTTGGGGCAGCTAGATTCAGAGCATTACCTCAACTCACGAGAGAAAATCAACAAAGATGGCAGACAACTTTGCCTCCTGCTTCATGATTATAAATTCAACTGAACTGAGATCTTCCATTCCTACCTCTGGATTGACCCTGGATGCTTTGATGACCTTGTCAATGTCCTTAAAGATGATCCTGTCTTCCACAATAACTCCAACAACCCACAGATGCCCATAGATGAGCAGCTCGCTATTGCACTCTTCCAATTTGGCCACTATGGAAATGCAGCTAGCACATTAAAAGTAGCATTATGGGCAGGTGTTGGTTTTGGTACAGTACCACTTGTGACAAACCCTGTACTCAAGGCAACATGCTCAGAGAGGTTTTGCAAGTCTGCACTCCACTGGTCAAGTCCCTGGGCAAAGGAGGCTGCCAAGGCATGGGTCCAAGATGCATCTTGCCCTGTTTGGAGAGATGGGTGGCTCATGGTAGATGGTACACTGGTGTCACTCTTTATGCATCCTGGATTCTTTGGGAACACATTCTTTGATTGAAAATCCAATTACTCTCTGAATGTACAGGTTAGTCCCTTTTTGTACACCAAAGTATTTGTATTCATGTGCAAGGACTGTACCTCAGATCATCTCAACTCCAGACTTGCAGATTATAGATTATGGTGTAGGGCTTCTGGGTTCACAGCATGATTCAACTGCATGGTCAGCAACTCGTGTACCTCAAGAGCATAATTGGCTGATGCAAGATGGTGAATGGGTGTGGGGTGACTCAGCATACCCTGGTGTCAGGCACCATATAAAAAGTGAGACACTATGCCATCTGCAATGATTTATCAATGCTGATATCACAACAAGGCCCGAGAATGAGACTGAGGAGAATAAAAGACATAACTATTATGTTTCAAAAGTATGCATCCAATCTGAGCACTGTATGGGCTTCCTAAAAGGATGCTGGTCCTCTTTGCAAGGCCTTCATACCCACATCAATGATGAAAAGGGCTTGCAGTATGCTGCACTGTGGGTCATTGCCTTAAATCATGAAGACATGCAATTTGTCGACAGGGACACATTTTATAAGAAGGGGCAGAGGATAGCAAAGAAGGAGAGGCAAGAATATGCAGAATGGAGGGCTGAATGAGAGCTAGCAGCACTAGAGGATGAAATGAATGCCAAAGAGAGAGGCGAGATAGAGTTACTCAAGGGAAAAATTAAACGAGAGGAGTTGAAGAAGGAACTACTTGCATATTTAGATGCCCAGCAGCAGTAGAACAGCTTGAATTACATGAACATGTAACAAGACCAAATGAAACTGCAACTAACAGAGATTAGGATCAATATTACTCATGGGTCCTCCTCTCTTCATATGCTCAAGAGCTATCTGATGGTCAAACATGGTGGCCTCATGTGCATGCTGAGCATTGGCCTCTCATTGATGGTGCTCCAAGTGGGTGCACTCCATCTCCATATTCATTTGATGTTTGATGTGTTCCTTCTCAATAGAGCAGTGGGTCTTGGCCTCAGCTTGCATGCTCGCAATCTTGAGGCAGTTGCCCCATTCAGCAGTGGCGATCTCAGAGATAGAGTCTGCCATTGATTTGTGCTTGCCACCATGAACCTCAGGAGTAGGGGGAACCAGGATGTCAATGTCCGAAGAGTCATCTTCTGCATCAGAATTTTTGGCAGCAGGGGAATGTCTGGCATTGACAGTGGGGCTGAGGGCTCAAGAGGTGTGGGGTGAGGAAGCATCTGGGAGCTCTTCATCCTTGTCTTCAATTTGCCAGGGTGGGGACTGCCACCCAGAAGTATCCTAGAAGAATTGGAGTAAGGCAACAGTTAGAGGACAGACACAAAAGCACATACTGCAGGGCCCAAGTCACAATCAAGGATGTCAGTGTTGAGTGGGGTGCCACTGTGAGAAAGAGCAGACTTATTCAGGACAGGGCTGTGGCCCATCAGGTGTGCATGCACTTGTACCATGGAAAGGTCTTCTTGGTTTTGTCTGGGGGGATAAGGTTATTGGCAAGCCCTCAGGAGATGAAAATGTGCAACATACCCCATATGTTGAACATACCTGACCCCTTCATCATCTCATCCTCTCTATCCACCTCAATTAGTCCTACCCCTGTAGCTGACATCTTGTTACAATAATTTGTGTAGGACTTCTTCATACTGCAATATATAGTTTCAGAGACCATTATGATAGATTACTTGAGCCCCTTACCTGCTGACCCGATTCTTTACAACTATGCCAAGAGGAATAAGGTCATCTGCAATCCAGCCTGTTTCACTTGACGAAAGGAAGAGTTTGTGTGCAATGGCGTGGAAATGGTTGATGGTCTTCATGCCTCCAGTAGCAACTGAGCCAGCATCATCTTTATCAAAGCCAAACATGACTTTGTATGTATCACTCTCTTTGATGAACCCAAGTAGCTTGTCTGATAGGTGGTGGAAGCTTGCTTTCATCCATCTGTGTACTCATTAGTGAACAGAACATAAACAAATGTGTGAGCAATGGAGCACATATGGGACGGATATCTCCCTTTCTGACTTGTCCTTTGTGTTCACCTTCTTGTTCTCCTTGTCTCCATTCTTGTTAGGGTGACACCCACTATCTGCTAGCTAAGACCATGTGGGTTCTCTCTACAAGAAGGGGGCAGGGTTGATGTGCCTGATCACCCAGATCAAGATTATTGAATGATTGACAAAGTTCCTCTATGACATCATGATCATGAAAGTGTATCATGAATATCTGTCAGTGTTCCAGAAGAAGGAGTCTGAGTGAATGCCAGTGCAGAAGCCATGGGATCATGTGATCGAGATGAAGCCAGGGTTTGTGCTGAAGAAGTCGAAGGTATATCCATTATCTCCAATGGAACAAGAAGAAGTTGATGTGTTCCTAAATGAGCAATTGTGCAAAGGATACATACAACCTTTGAAATTGCTGTAGATGTCACCAATACTCTTTGTACCAAAGAAAGATCAGAGGAAGAGGATGTGTACAGATTATAGGTATCTGAATGAGTGGACAGTGAAGAACATGTACCCCCTGCTGTTGATCTCAGAAATAATTGACAAGGTGGGAAAAGCCAAGGTCTTTACAAAGTTGGATTTATGATGGGGATACAATAATGTACAGATAAAGAAAGGAGATGAGTGGACGGCCACATTTGCCATGCATTGAGGATCCTTTGAGCCGCTTGTAGGGTTTTCAGAAATAGTGCTTGGCAATTTTCTTTGTCACGTGATTTGCAACAGTTGTACTCCTCCTCAATTTCCTTTTCTGATTTACTCTGGGTTTCCTCAGATACTAATACATTGTAATGATTCTGGGTGTCAAGAACTGTTCCTCGCCTGATCAGAACCCACATCTGTCCGACCCTTTTCCACACGTTGAACCCAACATTTGTCTACTCCTCCTGATTTCATTCCTGGCCACCTTGCACTGCCCACACTGCTGTGCACCAGGCCACCTTGTACAGCATCCATGGCTGCCATCTCTATTGCAAATTTGACTATGGATTCCTGTGCGGCTCCCACTAGATAATTTATCTACGCAGTCGAGACACTGCTGCAGTCTTCATTCCTGTTCCACATTTATTCTGGACTACAGTATTTAAGCTTAGTTAGTTTTGCCTTGTATTCCTCAGTTCATATATCGACATAGACTCGACTTTAAACTTGCCAATCTAAATCTCCTTCTACTCTTACCTCAGTCTGCTAAGAGTCTGAACTCCCTTTGACTCGACCTCTAGTCTTCCTCTGAAGTTCTAATCTCATCTGAACTTAACCCAAGTCCCTCCGTACTCCTCCCCGCATTTACCCACACTTCCCCACTCCTACCTCCAAACCTTCGTCTTGAAATTAGGACACCAGACGAGGTGAAGGGCACAGCTTCTTATAAGCTGAAGCCAAGTCCTTTCCATTTCCCCTCCTGCAGAATCCACAATGACCTGACAACCTTCCGCTATCAATGCCCACAGGGTCCGATCAAATTCTGATGAACCTTCCAGGATCAGTTCTTAACACTGGGTCACCAATGGGGAAACCTTCACTGGGACTCTTCCACAAAATTCTTCTGCCTGTCTTCCTCCGGCTTCACTTCCTCGATTGTAGATCCCCTAATCTTTCTTTTCTGCCTACAATTCCTAGCAATGTGTCCTAACTGCCCACAGTTAAAACATTTAAGTGGGGCTTGTCTCCCCACTTGATCAACCTCCATTGCCTCTGCTGGTGCTGCTGACCCCGTAACTATAGGTGTCACTGCCATGGCCAGTGGCTGTGCCCTCAGAGTTTGCACCTGAGGCACCTTTCCTTTCTCAGACTTTCCTCCTGATGGCTTTCCAAATTTGCTACTTCCATACATCAACTTTGACTCCGCCTGTTCCTGCCAATATTGCTGGTCAAGGTGCATCACCCAATTATACCACTCATCCAACTTCTCTGGCATGGAAGGTAGTCAGTAGATAGACTTGAATAAAGAGGGATTTAATCCTGCTTTCAAAAATTCTACCAACACCGCTTCTCCCATATCCGTCTGTGAAGCTTCTGCTTTGAACTGCAAAATAAATTCATCCGCTGTTAGGGGACCTTGGCGCATGGTTTTTAATTTGGCATTGGCTGTCGCCTTTGGATTAGGGTCTCCAAACTGTGCCTCCAATCTCTCCAGGAATTCCTTGAAGGTTGCAAATGGTTTATTTCCTGTGGCAATTTGATTAATAGCCTGGTTTCTCCAGAACTGTGCTTTCCCCCCTGAATGTATGAGAGAGCAAACATAATCCTAGACTCAGCTGTACAAAACTCTGGCTTCCTCCCATGGATGTACAATACTATAGAGCTGATGAAGGATTTTGTATTCTCCATGGTACCATCAAAGATTTGTGGGGGTGCATACTTAGGTAAGCACACTTTTCCATTTCTGGATTTCTCTGCTGTCTCATCCTCCTGCGACATCCACTCCACCATCTCCTCCATCTCATCATCTCTTTCTACTGTTGTCTCTGGCTGTACTTCTGCTTGTCTGGGCTGTGATGCTGCCAATACTGACACTAATTGTGACATTTGTGCCATAAATGCATCAATTTTCACCTCTAGCGCTGGTGTGGGAATGGGATTAGGACCAAGATTAGAAGTTGAGGGTTCAGACATAATTGTTAGATCTGTGATGAATCACTTCTTTGACAGACTCAAAACTTGTTCTTCAGGACCTCTCCAAACATCTATGGGTCACTTGATGTTTGTCAATTGTTCATCAATTGTTCATTTATTTATCAGGCACCTAATTTGGCACTTTGGATCAATAACCCTTCCAACAGTGCTGTTAGGAAACCACCCCATTACCTAATAAAATTTCATTTTTATTTTATTATGTCAAATTACGCTACATGACGCCAAATGACGCTACACTTTGATAGCATGAGAATTTTATTTTGCATGCATCAATATGTATGTGCATGTATGAGTGCATTGGTAACAACAATGTACAATATATGTAACATAGTATATAAACCCTAAATATATGCCTAGGGGACCCCAGTTGTGTTCTCTTTGTTAGGTATTCCACCTACGCTTTTGGTGTGAAAGGCTTCTGTCAACAAACTCACCTATTAATAACCCCTCGCATCAAAACCATCAGTTTCCCCATCACAAGCGTGGATCCTGCCCCCTTCTTGTAGAGAGAACCTGCACGGTCTTAGCTAGCAGATAGTGGGTGTCGCCCTAACAGAAGAACACAACTACCCATATCAGTGCACCTTCTCTTACTTGCGCATACGTCATTGTTTCACTGCGCCACATCCGATTACTCATCCTTTCGGCACAAGCCAGAAGTACTTGTACATACATAATCTACCTTTTCTTTTGTAAGCCAACACCAGGCCTTGCCTTACATTGCAACTGCCAGTGATCGAGAGGCAGCACTCATCATTAGGACAGCTGCAACCAGACAACCAATTGGATCTGGTTTAGTTATGATTTACATCACTCTATTTGGATGACTATTTTAGTTACAAGCCGAATTCAGTGTTATCCCCAAGATCAGGCACTGTTGGAAGGGTTATTGATCCAAAGTGTCAAATTAGGTGCCCGACGAATGATGAACGATCGACAAATGATCATGTAACCCGTAAACATTTGGAGAGGTCTTGAAGAACAAATCTTGAGTTTGTCAAAGAAGTGATTCATCACAGATTTTACAATTATGTCTGAACCTTCAACTTCTAATCCTGGCCCTAATCCTGTTCCCACACCAGCGTTAGAGGCAAAAATTGATGCACTTACAGTGCAAATGTCGCAATTAGTGTCAGTGTTGGCAGCATCACATCCCAGACAAGCAGAAGTACAGCCAGAGATGACAGTAGAAAGAGATGATGAGATGGAGGAGATGGTAGAGTGGATGTTGCAGGAGGATGAGACAGTGGAGAAATCTGGAAATGGAAAAGCGTGCTTACCTAAGTACACATCCCTGCAAATCTTTGATGGTACCATGGAGAATACAAAATCCTTCATCAGCTCTATAGTATTGTACATCCATGGGAGGAAGCCAGAGTTTTGTACAGCCAAGTCTAGGATTATGTTTGCTCTCTCATACATTCAGGGGGGAAAGCACAGTTCTGGAGAAACCAGGCTATTAATCAAATTGCCATAGGAAATAAATCATTTGCAACCTTCAAGGAATTTCTGGAGAGATTGGAGGCACAGTTTGGAGACCCTAATCCAAAGGCGACAGCCAATGCTAAATTAAAGACCATGTGCCAAGGTTCCTTAATGGCAGATGAATTTATTTTGCAGTTCAAAGCAGAAGCTTCGCAAATGGATATGGGAGAAGCTGCATTGGTAGAATTTTTGAAAGCAGGATTAAATCCCTCTTTATTCAAGTCTATCTACCGACTACCTTCTAGGCCAGAGCAGTTGGATGAGTGGTATAATTGGGCAATGCACCTTGACCAGCAATATCAGCAGGAACAGGTGGAGTCAAAGTTGATGTATGGAAGTAGTAAAATTGGAAAGTCATCAGGAGGAAAGTCTGAGAAAGGAAATGCACTTCAGGTGCAAGCTCCAAGGGCACAGCCACTGGCCATGGCAGTGACACCTATAGTTACAGAGTCAGCAGCACCAGCAGAGGCAATGGAGGTTGATCAAGCAGGGAGACGAGCCCCACTTAAATGTTTTAACTGTGGGCAGTTAGGACACATTTCTAGGAATTGTAGGCAGAAAAGAAAGATTAGGGAAGCTACAATCGAGGAAGTGAAGCCAGAGGAAGGCAAGCAGAAGAATTTTGTGGAAGAGTCCCAGTGAAGGTTTTCCCATTGGTGACCCAGAATCGTTACAATGTATTAGTATCCGAGGAAACCCAGAGCAAATCAGAAAAGGAAATCAAGGAGGAGGAGTACAACTGTTGTGAATCACGTGACCAAAAAAATTGCCAAGGACTATTTCTGAAAACCCCTAAATTCTTTATTCACTCTGTGCAAATAGAACCCGAAATCACCTTGACTGTGGGACTGAAGACAGTGGACACACATGCAGCGATTGATGTGGAAGCATTGCTTGATAGTGGTGCTACAGGATTATTCATTAATTGGTCCTTAATTACCAGAAACGGTATTAACACATGCAAGCTGGTGCAACCTATAATGGTGTACAATATTGATGGAACAGTCAATTGTGGAGGAACTATCAAGGAGGAGGTGACTATGGTACTAAAGTATCAGGAGCATCAGGAGCAAGCTGTATTTGAAGTGTGCAATCTTGGGAAAACCAATCTAATAATAGGATGTCCATGGTTACAGAAGCATAATCCTGAAATTGATTGGAAAACTGGGAAAGTACAAATGACTTGTTGTCCTAAGGAATGTAATGTGTATGGGAGGAAGATGAAGAAGGAAAAAAGGAAAAAGAGAGAGAAAGAACACCCAAGGAAGTATTCTGTTACGATGGAGGAAGTGGAGGATGAGGAAATGCCAAATGGGGAAGTTCCACTCATGATCAAGAAAGAAGAGCAGAAGCAAACCTTTAGAGCAATTTGTGGAGGACAGTCATGGGACAAGAATATTGTGAAGGTGGAGAAGCCAGTGGAGGAATGGGTGCCAAAAGTGTATCATGAATATCTGTCAGTGTTCCAGAAGAAGGAGTCTGAGTGAATGCCAGTGCAGAAGCCATGGGATCATGCAATCGAGATGAAGCCAGGGTTTGTGCTGAAGAAGTCAAAGGTATATCCGTTATCTCCGATGGAACAAGAAGAAATGGATGCATTCCTGAAGGAGCAATTGCGCAAAGGATACATATGACCTTCAAAATCACTGCAGACATCACCAATATTCTTTGTGCCAAAGAAAGAGGAAGAGGATGTGTACAGATTATAGGTATCTGAATGAATGGACAGTGAAGAATGTGTACCCCCTGCCATTGATCTCAGAAATAATTGACAAGGTGGGAAAAGCCAAGGTCTTTACAAATTTGGATTTATGATGGGGATACAACAATGTACAAATAAAGAAAGGAGATGAGTGGAAGGCCACATTTGCCATGTGTTGAGGATCCTTTGAGCTGCTTGTCATGTTTTTTGGGATGACTAATAGTCCCCCAACCTTCCAAAATATGATGAACAACATTTTCAAGGACATAATAGACAAAGGCATGGTAATAATATTTATTGACGACATTCTGATATTCATGGAGGATGAAGAAAATCATGAGGCAATAGTGCAGGAGGTGCTATGGAGGTTAGCAGAGAATGATCTATTTTTGAAACTGGAGAAGTGTGTGTTTGGGGCAAGCAAGATTGAGTTCCTAGGATTATTGATTGGCCCTGATGGGATCAAAATGGATCTGATCAAGGTACAGGCAATCACAGATTGACCTGCACCCACCTGTGTCAAGGAGGTGCAAACCTTCTTGGGACTTGCAAATTATTATCGTCGCTTTGTGCACAATTTTTCTAAAATTGCTGCACCCTTACATAACCTTATGTGAAAGGGAGTAGTGTGGAGGTGGGGAGAGCAGCAGCAGATGGCTTTTGAGGAGTTGAAGAGGAAGTTTGTGGAGGGACCTATATTAGCCCCAGTATATTTCACACGCCCTTTGCAAGTGGAATCAGATGCATCTGACTTTGCTACTGGAGCGGTATTATGAATGCTGTGCGAAGATGGCAATAATTGCTGGCAAGTGCATTGGGCAATATTCCTATCACGTTTCAATTTTCACTTGGTCCACAAAGCAGGAAGCTTAATGAGGAAAGCAGATGCATTATCCAGACATATTGATCATAAAAGGGGGGGTGGAGGAGGACAATAAGAATGTTACCTTGCTCAAACCTGAATACTTTCACATTTGTGCTATGTGTCAAGGGCATCTATTAATAGATAGCTCAGAAATGGAAATGTTGTCTAAAATTAGACAATATTCGGAAATGGACAATGAAGTAGTGGAAGCCATGAAAGCTCTGAAGGGAGAGAAGAAAGGTAATATTAAAGGAGATGAATGGGCTCAGGAACAAGGGTTGGTGTTGTTTCGAGGAAAAGTGTATGTACCGAAGGATCAGGATTTGTGAAGGGAGATCGTCTGGTTACATCACAATACGCCGACTGCCAGACACCCAGGAAGATGGAAGACATTGGAATTAGTGATGAGAAATTATTGGTGGCCCAGAATTTCAAAGTATGTGTTGGGGTATGTGGATGGATGTGATACATGCATGAGGGGGAAGAAATTTCCAGAGAAACCTGCAGGAAAATTAATGCTGAACCCTATACCTAAAGCGCCTTGGCAAGATATGTCTGTGGATTTTATTACCAGATTACCCAAAGCTCAAGGGTACAATGCAATATTTGTAGTATGTGACTGCTTCACAAAGGAGGTCTATATTATTCCTACTACTACAGAAACCTCATCATTGGGCTTGGTGCGCCTCTATCTAATTCAGGTATGGTGGTTACATGGGTTACCCAATACTATTATCTCTGATCACGGACCACAATTTGCTTCCATGTTTATGCGAGAACTGAACAATATATTGGGGATTCAAACTAAATTATCTATGGCATATCACCCGCAGACTGATGGGCAGACAGAGAGAATGAACCAGGAGTTGGAGCAGTACCTACGTATGTTTGTCAACTACCAACAAACTGACTGGCCCAAATGGCTGGCAATTGCCGAATTTTCCCACAATAACAAATTCCATTCGGCTACTCATATGTCACCCTTTTTTGTGAATTATGGATATCATCCTCGCATGGGAGTAGAACCCAGAAGGGAAGTCAAAGTACAGTTGGTAGAAGACTTTGTATCAAAGATGCAAAAGGTACATACAAGAGGAAGCAGAGGTGGCATTGAAGAAAGCATGTGATGACATGATGCAACATGTGGATCATACTCGAGTGCACACTCCAGAGTACAAAGTTGGTGACTTGGTGTGGCTAAGTACCAAGGACCTGAATATTCCACGACCTTCGAGGAAACTTATGGAGAAACAAGTTGGCCCATATGCGATCTCTAAAGTGATCTCACCTAATGCGGTAGTGCTAAAATTACCCCAATCATTCAAGATTGATCCTGAGATTAATGTATCCCACCTATGCCCTTACTGCCCACCCACTATTCCTGGCCAACAAACTACTCCACAACCTCCGATAATAGTAGAAGGTGCTCCAGAATATGTAGTTGAAGAAATTCTAGACTCATGTCTTTGACGGAACAAATTGGAGTTCTTATAAAGTGGAAAAACTATACCGACAAAAATAATTCATGGGAGCCTGAAGAGAATTGTAAGCGAGCATGCAACGTGATCACCCAATTCTGTAAACGTAATCCAAATGCTCCGCATCACATTGCGAGAATGGTGTATGAGGGGATGAGATTCCAGCCTTACCAAAATTTCACAGAGGGGACAGACACAATATTTTCTTGCCTGGAAGTCGAGGCATAAAAGGGGGGTAATGTTAGGAAACCACCCCATTACCTAATAAAATTTCATTTTTATTTTATTATGTTGAATTACGCTACATGACGCCAAATGATGCTACACTTTGATAGCATGAGAATTTTATTTTGCATGCATCAATATGTATGCATGTGTATGAGTGTGTCAGTAACAACAATGTACAATATATGTAACATAGTATATAAACCCTAAATATACACCTAGGGGACCCCAGTTGTGTTCTCTTAGGTATTCCACCTACACTTTCAGTGTGAAAGGCCTTTGTCAACAAACTCACCTATTAATAACCCCTTGCATCAAAACCATCAGTTTCCCCATCATGAGCGCAGATCCCACCCCCTTCTTGTAGAGAGAACCTGCATGGTCTTAGCTAGCAGATAGTGGGTGTCACCCTAACAAGTGCCTGATCTCGGGGATAACACTGAATTTGGCTTGTAACTGAAATAGTCATCTGAATAGAGTGATGTAAATCATGACTAAACCAGATCCAACCAGTTGTCTGGTTGCAGCTGTCCTAATGACGAACGCTGCCTCTTGATCACTGGCGGTCACAATGTAAGGCGAGGCCTGGCATCGGCTTATGGAAGAAAAGGTAGATTATGTATATACAAGTACTTCTGGCTCATGCTGAAAGGATGAGTAATTAGATGTGGCATGGTGAAACAATGATGTATGCACAAGTAAGAGAAGGTGCACTGATATGGGCAGTTGTGTTCTTCTGTCAGGGTGACACCCACTATCTGCTAGCTAACACCATGCGGCTTCTCTCTACAAGAAGGGGGCAGGATCCACACATGTGATGGGGGGATTGATGGTTTTGATGCAAGGGGTTATTTATAGATGAGTTTGTTGAGATAGGCTGTTCACACCACAAGCATAGGTGGAATACCTAAGAGAACACAACTGTGGTCCCCTAGGTGTATATTTAGGGTTTATATACTATGTTACATATATTGTCCATTGTTGTTACCGATGCATGTGTACATGCGCATACATATTGATGCATGTGAAATAAAATTCTCATGCTATCAAAGTGTAGCATCATTTGGTGTCATTTGGCATCATTGGGCATAATTCAACATAGTAAAATAAAAATAAAAATATATTAGGTAATGGGGCAGTTTCCTAACACTTCTCTGCCAGTTTAGCTGCAGTGGGTTCAGCTTTCTTTGTGAGTTTCTTCACTTTTTAACTAATAGACTGGACTTGGCTAGGGTCAGCTTAGCCCTATGGACTTGTTTGGCAGTTGGTGAGGAGCCTCTGACCATAGTAGCGCATAGGGTTAATGATGTGCATGAAAAGCCAAATAGGTCGATTTTGAAAGCCCACCAGGGTTGCCAAGTGTGCTGAGTTCAAAAACACAAAGCAATTTTGCCATATTTCAAAGTGATTTCAGGTTACAAAATAAAAAGTATGTACATCTCCAAATTTGAAATCACTTTTGAAATCACCTCTGGAAAGCAGTGCTTTTGTCTACTGTGAATGACCCTAGTGCAAGTACTCAAAGTGTAGACTATATACCAACAGAATAACATGGGATAATAGACATGCATGTGATAATGCAATGCTGATGTAAGAGGCACTCTTACAGTGGACTCAGATATGAGGATTCTCCATAGGCATTCTGTGCCTGTGATGTGTTTCCCATCGTTTATTCTAAATTTGGTAAGAGCACAACATATTATGTTTCCTATCCATGGCTGTCTCCACTCTAGGTTCTTCTGGGTCCATATTTGTTCTGTAAGTTCCCATATTTCTTTCTGTCCTGGGGATTCACATTGGGTCAAGATATGGTCCATCATTTCAGGGGTGCCGCAGTGTGGGCATTCACATTGGTTTTGAATTTCTTTGCAGAAATTTTCTTTTAGCCAATATTGCCGATTTGGTATGCGCCATGTGTGGCCATCCACAAGAAGTAATGTGCATTCCGCAAAAAATCTTTGTGTTGGATGGCTTTCCAAATCTGGTCTTCACTAGGTGTTTTTCCCATTGCATCCTCCACTTCATTCTGTATCTGGTCGATCATCTGAGTTGTTGCCCTCCTTTGGTGTAGGTTTAGTTGCAGTTTCTTCTGTCAGATTCCTTTGTATGCTAGTGATTGCATTAGTTCACTTAGTTTTGTGCCCTTTAGCTGGTAAGTTGGTTCAATGGCGAGTACAACTTTGTCTGATTGGTTCTTCTGTGCTCCTAGGTTTGCCCTTTGATTTGCCCCTATAATCCTCTTGTGTTGAGAGTGGCTCTTAACCCACTTGAGCATTGTCTTTCCTTCCCTATTTTGGAGGGTGGCAGTAGTGGCCTGGAGGATCTCTGCATTGGACATTCTGATGTACCCTTGGTTTTCATGTTTGGTCAGGTTTCTAGTGAGTGCATTAATCACATATTTAGAGTCGCTCTTGATATATAGGTTTGGGACTCCTTTATTTTCCTCTACAGTGGTTTTGATTGCGATGAGCCCTGCTGCCTGGTTTGTTTGGGGGAAGGTTAGGGGGAGTCAGAGTGATTTGTTTCTTGGGTTTCCCTCAAGGTAGAAGATTCTGGCACCTGCTCAGGCAGTGGTCATGCCTGTGTTCAGCATGGATCCAGTGGTTGCAACAGTGATGCTGGGCCCATGTATGGGGTTCTGGTTTGTTATGGTTCCGAGGTGTGATTCACCTTTTGTAAAAATTCAGAAGAGGTCTCTGATAATTTCGGCAGTTACTAAGGATGGGGAGAAGGTGGTCCATTTGTCAGGTTGATTTTCAGCAGCATTGGCTGTTTCATGGGGTTCCATTTTTCGGGTAGGGTTTCTAATAGGTCATTGGCAAGTTTAATACAGGCAGAGGGGTGTTCGCATCCAGTATCCCAGAGGGTTGTACATGGTTCACATCTACAGTACCAGGACTCCTGATGGCCATCTGCAAGTCTACATTCTGCAAGGATTTCCACATCGCCTACAGTGGATATATGGTGCATTTTAAGGAGGCATTTGCTATGGTGGGAGTTTATTAGGTGTCGGATTCTACCCTCAGCTTGGGCATGGTACCATATTGGCAGCTGTCTTGTAATGTCTTTGGTGGTCATAAGGACCTCCAATCATGTTCCATATTTCTTTGCGGTTTCTATCATGTTTTTGATCTCAATTGGGTTTTGGTTTTTGAGTAGTTTCTGGTATAGGCCTTCCATGTTTGTAGGAAAATATTTTTTTGTGTTTAGTTTCTGATATTTCATTCAGTTTTAGGTATGTTCAGGGTCATTATCACATCAGCGTAACATGCCCATAATGCTCACAATGGGCTGAAATTCAGGTAGCTTTTTAGCCACATCAGCTGGATCACTTCATTCCTTGCTTGTATATTGAGTAGTCCTTGTCCACCTAGCACTTTGGGGGCCAGTAGGCACTAGTGGGCACTGCCTTTCATGAATTTGAGATTTAATATTTCTAGGTGGTGAAATCTCTATTAGAATGTTTGCCTTTCATGATCTTGAAAACCTGATGTGAAATTATTACTTTCACTATACCAATCATGAGGTTGAAAGCTAGCCTTTCTGAAACTATTTCTGCAGATTGAAAGCCAGCCCCTCTGCTCCCAGAATGTTAAACTGAACAGCTGCTGAAAGGCTTGTTGAAAGTCTTTGTGAAAGTCATGCTTTCACACAGACTTTGACCAACCAAAAAGAAATTCTTTTACAGATCAGAAAGCATGACCAGAAAATAAAACTTTCTGATCTAATTTCTGAAAGCCTTTCAGGCAATTGATAAGTTAAACATTGCCTTACAGAAATACTTCCAGTATCTACACTGAAATGTCATGAGAAATTTAACCAGAAATATTGATTTTCAAAGTATATTTCTAATGGGTAATTTTTTGAATTTCTGTTTGTAGAAATTTAGTCTCAAATATAATATTTCGCAAAGAGTTTCTAACTATATTTCAGAAAGGAGAAATTATGAGGCTGGCCTTGTGACATTGTCCTCCAAAACTCTGAATACTATTTCTCTGATACTGAACTATGCCTGCTGTTACGTTCTGAACTGAACAAAGGAAGACATCAGATTTCTGGTCAAACCCAGTCGATAGCTATTGAAGGATAAAGGGAAGACAGAACAGGAAAGGAAACCCAGTGAAAAACTGGAGCAGATCCACTTGGCATGATGCACCAAGTGTAAGGGGACAGAAAGGACTTGGCTTTAACTTGTAAGAAGTTGCGCCCTTCTCCTCATCAAGTGTCCTAATTTCAAGACAAGGGTAAGGAGAGAGATATAAGTTCTGGAGGTTTTCTGGGGAGAATGAGGTAAAGTTTGAGGCAGACTTAGAAGAAGAGGATTTTTGGGGGTTAACTTGGTTGATTTACAAACTGCCTAATACAAGACAAAAGTAGCTAGCTTAAATACTAAGGATTGGAGGTGATTGGAGTTTCTGAGGCTGTGATAATTTGCAAACTGGTCTCCTGAGACAAATGACTTGAAACTGTTTCATTGAATTGAAAATAAGGGAATTTCATCTCCAGGTGGTGCTGCTGATAGGAGGTGAGCTGTGCCAGAAAAGATGGTGGAAAACAGTTGGAAATCCAGTTGGGGGAATTGGTCTTGACACCTGCAACTTGACAGCTTGCTTGATGTGGACCTCAGAAGCTGCTGTAAGAACTGAAAGATTAAATAATTGGTGGACAAAATTGGTAGCAAAGGTGATTCTGAGGAGGAGATTGCAGAAAGATGTCTTGCATGCTGGATCTCCAAGATATGGAAACTTGCAGAGGAATGTGCTCATGACACAAAGCATTATCTAGAGGCTGCAGAAGATCTCCAACATGCACCAAAGCATCAAGCGCTCAGTTACCCCTCACATTCACAGATTGTTCTGCCCATGTCCAAGCCACGATCCTCTGCTGCACCCTCATCTAATTCCTCCTGTAAACCTCCTCCCTTGATTGAGATGGAACACTGGTTGCTTTACAAGCATCAGGGGTGTTTGAAGTGTAGATGGGGTTACCAAAATCACTGTGCACTGGAATGCCCAAATGATTTTCTGGATGGCAGGAGCTATAAGGATGTCATGGAAGAGATGATGCTCAGCCACAAGAGATCTAACAATGGGCCTGTGGGAGGTAGGCCAGTAGGCGCTGAACTTTACACTCCCCCCCATATTCCTGGAGGATTCCTGTTCTTCCTGGTGGAGTCCTGGCACCCTTGGTAAACTGATCAGATCAGCTCAAAAGGTTCACAATTAACATCAAATAAATTGTATTAACTACATAAAAAAGCCCTCCCTCACACCTTGTGCAAGGGGGAGTCCTACAAATTATCACATATAAACTAACTACATATAAAACTAACCCCCCATGTCAAACACAAGGAGGGAGGGTGACACTTATAAATATGAAGAAAGAAAATCCCCTTGCCCATGTAAAATGTGGGTGAGTGTTAGGAAACAGCCCCATTATCTCATTTTTATTTTATTATGTTGAATTATGCTACATTACGCTGAATTATGCTACACTTTGTTAGTGTGAGAATTTTATTTTGCATGCATCAATATGTACATGCATGTATGTGTGTGTTGGTAGCAACAATGTACAATATATGTAACATAGTATATAAACCTTGAATACACACCTAGGGGACCCCAGTTGTGTTCTCTTAGGTATTCCACCTATACTTGTGGTGTGAAACACCTTTCTTAACCAACTGTTCTATTAATAACCCCTTGCATCAAAACCTTCAATCCCCCCATCATGTGCACACATCCCATCCCCTTCTTGTAGAGAAAACCCACATGGTCTTAGCTAGCAGATGGTGGGTGTCACCCTAACAGAAGAACACAACTTCCCATATCAGTGCACCTTCTCTTACTTGCGCATACATCATTGTTTCATTGCACCACATCTGATTACTCATCCTTTCAGCACAAGCTGGAAGTACTTGTGCATACATAATCTACCTTCTTTCCTAAGCCGATGCCAGGCCTTGCCTAACATTGCGACTGCCAGTGATCAAGAGGCAGCACTTGTCATTAGGACAGCTGCAACCAGACAACTGATTGGATCTGGTTTAGTTATGATTTACATTACTCTATTCGGATGACTATTTTAGTTACAAGCCAAATTCAGTGATAACTCCAAGATCAGGCACCTTAGCTGAAGAAGGTTTCATCACAGATCTATGTGTTATGTCCAAACCATCAATTTCTAATCCCATTCCTGCACCAGTGCTAGAGGCAAAGATTGATGCGCTTACAGCACAAGTGTCACAATTAGTGTTGGTGTTGGCAGCATCACAGCCCAGACAAGCAGAAGTACAGCCAGAGACGACAGTAGACAGAGATGATGAGATGGAGGAGATGGTGGAGTGGGTGTCACAGGATGATGTGCAGACAGCGGAGAAGTCTGAAAATGGAAAAGTGTGCTTACCTAAGTATGCACCCCCACAAATCTTTGATGGTACCATGGAGAATACAAAATTTTCATCAGCTCTATAGTATTGTACATCCATGGGAGGAAGCCAGAGTTTCATACAGCTGAGTCTAGGATAATGTTTGCTCTCTTGTACATTCAGGGGGGGAAGGCACAGTTCTGGAGAAATGAGGCTATTAATCAAATTGCCATGGGAAATAAACCATTTGTGACTTTCAAGGAATTTTTGGAAAGATTGGAGGCACAGTTTGGGGATAATCTGAAGGTGATGGCCAATGCCAAATTAAAAACCATGTGCCAAGGTTCCCTAATGGCGGATGAATTTATTTTGCAGTTCAAAGCAGAAGTTTTGCAAATGGACATGGGAGAAGCCACATTGGTAGAATTTTTGAAAGCAGGATTAAATCCCTCCTTATTCAAGTCTGTCTACCAACTACCTTCTATGCCAGAGAAGTTGGATGAGTGGTATAATTGGGTGATGCACCTTGATTGGCAATTGTAAGAGTGTCTCTTACATCAGCAAACCATTATCACATGCATCCATTATCCCACTGGTATATAGTCTATGCTTTGAGTACTTGTACTGTATTCTAGTTTCTTCCCCCGAAATATACTAAGTTCCTTACATGTTCCTGTCCCCTTGAGTCTCAAGTGTTGGAAGCTTTGGCTTCCTTCCACTTTTTTTTTGTAATGAACTTACTATCTACACTCTACACTCTCACACATGTTCTTTTCCTGAAACCTCGCTGACCCTGAAATTGCCAAAACAGTCAATTTTTCACACTGGACACAGACCTTGAACTATCAACTACTCTTGTTTATACACTGCCTATACCCTGTCTTGACCCCGCCCATCTTGCTTGGCTCCAAACACTTCAAATGACCCAGCATGACCATTACCAACCCCACCTTGCTTCCCAATGACTCCCCAGTGGCTCCCCACCTGGCTCATTTCCACTCTGCTGGTCTCACCTGTCATCTTCAGCCCACTTGTCTCATTTCCCAACCCCACTAGCCCTTCATCACCACCATCACCATCACATGCCACATCACAGTTGTCAACACCATCAATGTTGACAACAACCATCATGATTGGTTTTCCAGTGCAAGCCCTCTTCTCCTGCTCTTTGGAAATGGCATCATTCACTCCTAGGTTGAGCTGTAGCTCCCCAGCATGCTCCCCAGCCCCTCCTCTCATGTCCTGAATCCCACCATTACACCACCAAATCACAGCCAAAGACGACAACAAACCCTGCTACAACCACCCTGGATATGGCATCTAGGGCCGCATCTTGTACCCAGATGACCGCCAACACCCCAGAGACTGTTAACGAGGCCATAACCGATGTACAGGGACTGTCTAATGCTAAGGAAGCTGATTTGCAAGATGATGAGCAACTGTGCTCATCAAAACATGTCTGCTGCTCAACAAATGAACCCCACCAGCTCCAGCTCCTTTGGCAACAACCTGTATGGCCTCCCATTGCACCCTATCCACCCCCATTCCCTTGACCCCCCATCAAACTCCCCGAGCTGTTCCATGCCACTGCCACATCATCGATGATGATGACCATATCCCCTGCTTGGGCCTCTTCTGGAACAGGAACAGCAAGACAGACAACAGTCTTCAGAACTCCCCTAGACCCTGTCCCAACCACACAGATCACCTGTTAAGAACTGATCCTAGAAGATACATCAGAATCTGGTCAGACCCTGTGGATGTCGATAACAGAAAGTTGTTGGGTTGTAGCAGGTCCTGTGAAGGGAAACAGAAAGGACTCAGCTTCAGCTTATAAGAAGCTGTGCCCTTCACCTTGTCTGGTGTCCTAATTTTGAGATGAAGGTTTGGAGGTAGGAGTGGGGAAATGCAGGTAATGCAGGGAAGGAGTATGGAGGGACTTGGGTTAAGTTCAGATGAGACCAAAGCTTGGAAGGGAGAACTAGAGGTCGAGTCAAATGAAGTTCAGACTCTCAGAGGACAGAGGTAGGAGTAGAACAAGATTTAGATTGGCAAGTTAAAGACAGGGCTTGGTCGAGTCTATGTCGATATACAAACTGAGGAATACAAGTCAAAACTAACCATGCTTCAATACTAGAGTCTGGAATTGGAGCGGAATGTGTTGGTAACTGTGGCAGTGTCTCAACTGCATAAATAAATTACTTAGTGGGGGCCACACAGGAGTCCATAGTTGAATTTGCAAAAGAGATGGCAGCCTTGGTAAGGCAGCCATGGGTGCTGTACAAGGCGGCCTGGTGCTATAAGGGCAACCTAAGCCTCTAGCAAAGGGAAATCCGAAGTTAAAATTATACTACATAGTACAGGGATTGGGGACACACCTAGCAAAAAGAAATCCAAAGAGAAAACTCTAAGGATCCCTTTGCCGATGCCCAGTATATGTGAAGATGACAAAATCAAATAATAACCTAAAAATAGAAAAGGTGGAGATGGGCAGATCAAGGCCACCAAATGACATCATACCAAGGGGTAGGTGTCGGAAGGGGTGCTCTGCCTCTAAATATAAAACTGTCAACATGTACAAACATGATAGAAAGGGAAAATTAGTAATAAAATCCGGAAAAATCATAGAAAATGAAGAATAGAAGGAAATGAAGTGAGGAAAAATATAGAACGAACGTAAAAAATAGGAGAAACATACAGGGCACCCCCCTAGTCCCCTTACATCACCCCCTCTCTAAGATGCATTGCCCTGATGCACTCGAAATCACATACGACCAAAGTCCGTGACTTGAATGCAACGCAGTGCAGCAGTGTGCCATCGGTGGAATTCCTTGATTAACTGAGGGGCATTCATGTCAGACTCTTCAACCCATGAGTTCTCCTCATACCCATAACCCTTCCAATGCACCAAATACTGGAGTTTTCCTCGATGCAAATGGCTGTCCAAGATTGACTCGACTTCGTATTGGGGTTCTCCCTCAATCACTGTAGGCAGTGGTGGTGGTTGTGAATGGCATCCCAGGAATGGATCTGGGGGAGCTGGAAGCAGTTTGACGACATGGAAGGCTGGGTGGAGTCTGGACATGGAGGCTGGGAGGTGTAGACGATAGGCATGCATTCCAACACACTTGACAATGGGGAAAGGTCCCAAGAAGCGATGAGTGAGTTTCTTGGATGGACGTGTAGTGGAGATGTCACTGGAGTCAAGATAAACTTGATCACCAACCTTGTACTGAGGGGTCGGAGAATGGCATTGGTTGTAAAAGTGCGCCATGTCATCCTTTGCCGTTGCTAAGGCTGCCCTTGCCTCCTCTGAGCTATCCCCCATGTGTTCTGTGAACTCATTCACTGTCTCGATGTGTGAGGGAGTTTGGCGAGGTTCAAATCCCATGCGTGGAAGTCATCCAGTGTCTAAGAGGAAAGGGGTCTGTTGAGTGGAGGCATGGACATGGTTGTTGTATCCAAACTCGGCCAATGGGAGAAGATCATCCCAATCGTCCTGGCGTTCATTGACAAAGATGCGGATGTACTGCTCCAGTTCCTGGTTGACTCGCTCAGTCTGGCTGTCAGTTTGCAGGTGATAAGTGGTCGAAGCAAGGAGTTTGATCGCCAGGAGTTGGTACAGCTCACGAGTGAACTCTGCCATGAACTGAGGGCCACGATCAGAGGGGAAAGCACCAGGAAGTCCATGTAATTTCCACACATGGTGGAGGTAGAGTTGGGTGGCACCCAGGGCACTGACAGTGGTGTGAGTGGGAATGAAGTGAGCACGTTTTCCCACTGACTCAACTGTGCACATCACCATATCAAACCCATTCGACTCTGGTAACTCCACCACAAAGTTGATGCTGACAACATCCCAATGACTCTCTGGAACAGGAAGAGGGTGTAGCTTGCCAATGGGTTTGCGATGAGGAACCTTGGTGCATAAGCAAAGGTCACAAGTGCGACAATACTGACCAATGAGCTGTGACATTTGTGGCCACCAATAATTCTGTGAGGTGAGCTCCAAGGTCTTCCAGCATCCCGGATGACCAGCAATCTGTGAGTCGTGGTGTTGGGATATGATGCACCGGCAAAGGTCTGGGTCATTGGGAACATAGATGTGGTCCCTGAAATACAACAAGTCCTCCTTTTCAGCCCACTCTGCCGCATGCAAGGAAAGGGTGGATCCCTTCCTCAGTTCTTTAACAGCTCGGGCAACAACATCCTCATGTAAACTGCTATGGTTTGCACAACAAATGTCACATAGGATGTCCCGCTTCTCGCCCTGGGGTGTGATGCCTTCCAGTGCCTGAATGGTGAACAGGTCTGGCTGCAACAACACAATGTTTTGGTTGTCATTGCTGCCATCCCCATGGTCTGCACATCGGGAGAGGGCATCGGTCTTCCCCATGCTGCGACCCAGATGGTGGTGCAAGGAGAAGTCAAATCTGGATAGATACAGGGACCAATGAGCTTGACAACAGTTCAATTTCTTGGCCGCCATAAAGTACTCAAGATTCTTGTTATCCGTCCAAATTTCCACCTTGTGTTGGGCACCCTCGAGGAAGTGTCACCACTCCTCAAGCACACACATTATTGCCAACATCTCCTTGTCATGGATCTTGTAATTTCACTCTACAGCACTAAGGCTTTTGGAGTAGAATGCAACAGGATGCCACTTCTGGTCCTCCAGAGACTGCTGAGACAACACGGCGCCCGTCGCAAAGTCAGAACTGTCAGCTTCTACACGAAAAGGACGCAAATCATCAGCAAAGGTAAGGATGGGAGCGGAAGTGACCATCTCTTTAAGCCTTTTGAATGCCTCCTGTTGTGCATTATCCCACCTCCATGCCTCCTTTCCTGTCAAGTTGAACAGTGGTCATGCATGATGTGAGAAATCCTTGATAAAACATTGATAGAAATTGATGAAGCCCAGGAAAGACTGCACCTCTTTCTTGTTCGTGGGTGTTGTTGGCCAAGCTGTGACCCCATTCACCTTGATAGGATCCATCTCCACTTGACCCTCCGAGATAATCAGGCTGAGGTACTCAATCTTGGTCTTCTCAAACTCACATTTGTCCTGACGAAGGTAGAGTTTGTACCATCGAAGCCATTCTAGGATGAGGCGTGTGATGCGACGGTGCTCTTCAACCGTGCGAGTGAAGATGAGGATGTTGTCAAGATAGATGCAGACAATGCCTTCGAGGATGAGTTTATGGAAGATGTTGTTCATCATGGTCTGAAAGGTGGCAGGGCTATTAGTAAGGCCAAAGAACATGACAAGTGGTTCAAAAAGACCATGGTTGGTACGAAAGGCTGCCTTCCACTCATCTCCCTCCTTTATCCTCACATTATTGTAGCCCCAATGGACATCAAGCTTGGTGAAGTATCGGGCTCCATGGAGCTGGTTCACGAGTTCAGAGATGAGGGGTAGTGGGTAGCAATTTTTGACCGTGATGTTGTTGAGCCTTCTGTAGTCTTGAACCAGTCAAAGTGAGCCATCCTTCTTCTTGACAAAGAAAAAGGGAGAGGCAATGGGTGACTTCGATGGTCGAATATGTCCAGAGGCCAGGTGCTCGTCGATGAACTGGTCAAGCTGTCATTGTTCTTCAGGAGAGAGAGGATAGACCTTGCAGGATGAAGGGGTTGCACTGGGGGTGAGTTCAATTGTGTGATCCCATGGCTTGTGTGCAGGAAGAGAGTTGAACGACTCCTTGGAGAACACGTCTTCAAACTCATGGAGATGAGGGAGTAAGGAATTAGTAGAGGATTTAGCAGCATTGTTTTTGTGGAAGGCCTCGGCGAGGCATTGGGATATGTTCGATGTAGCACACACCTCATGTGATGAGCGAATCACAGTGTAGATCACCCTCCTCCACTTCCTCTGGGTCCTCATCATTATCATCTGAGTCTGGCATCAGATCAGGAACCCCTTCCAACTCCACTTCAGGTATAGGCAGGGGTCCGGCATGACACTTCTGAGTATGTCATATTGCCGCCTTCTGTCCACGATGTTCTTGTCTAGCTTCTGTGAAACAAGTCCAACAGTGGGATGGACATCGGCTCATGGTAACCTCCCCGGTATGCCAGTCGACCTCTGGGTTATGGTCTCGAAGCCATGGATAGCCCAAAATCACCTTTTGCTTTCCTAATTGAGTGACAGCAAAAAGGGCATGCTCACTATGAACTTTGTAACGGAGAACCAGGTCTACAACCTCTCGGATGGCACCAGCTTCATTTGGGGATCCATCCACATTATACACAGGTATCGGACGCGAGAGTGAGTGAGTATTTAGGTGATGTTGTTGTGCGAGATGGGCATCAATGAAGAGACCGGTCGCACCAGAGTCCAGGAGTGCAGAGACACTGAGTATCTGCCCAGTGTCAGTCATCTGCAGTTTGATTGCTAGGTTCAAGGAATGTGTAGAGGGAGTGGATGCAACAATATACTTGCGTGGTAGTTTATGCTCCCATGATTTAATTTTGGGGCATGGAGCAGAAGGAGAGATGGAGAGAGCAGGTACATCTTCAGCCAACTTCAAAGGGTCAGAGAGGGGAGCAGTCACAGAAATGGATTCATTCTCTGGGGATTCAACTGACAAGACTTCAAAGTGGTTATGGACAGGCAGTGAGGGCGTATGATTCCCTCGCTGCAAATAGGAAAATCCTGCTCCTCTACAACTTCCGACTTGATCTCCTCTGCAACCTGATCCTTTGCTTCCTCAACATCTACAAGCACCAACAAGTCTTGGAGGAGTTCATCTCGCCCCTCAGGGGTGAGCATGCGGATATCCTGATGATGGGGACATGCTCCAGCCCTGTGTCCAGTTTCCCCACAATGGTAGCAGAGATCCAACCTATGCGCATGGCTGCGGGCTGCATCAACATCCATTGGTACTGGGACATTGACAGCTGGTGTGGGAGTTTGACGAACAGGAATGGGGTTAAGGCGGGGAAGGGTTTGATTGAAGGTGTAGGGTGCATGAGTGGTAGTTGGAGCACAGAATGCAGCATTAAACGCCGCATTTGTGAGTCGGTTCTCATCACAGAGTGAAGCAGCTTCATACCAAGCAAAGATATCATTGTCTGCTGAGTGCCCTTCCAACATCTGTGCAATCTGGTCCTGAATTTCTTGGTTGAGGCCCCATCGAAACTTCACCACCACTGGTAGCCCACTCCCATATCCTGCCATGTCCACCAAATCCTTGAACTCATTGATATAGTCGTCCACAGATCAATGTGCCTGGTGGTAAGAGGATGACTCGAGTCATGTCACTGCTCGGTGGCATTCATTGAGGGGACAATAGTGGCATACAAACTCAGCTCAAAAGTCACCCCAAGTGGAGAAAGGTAGAGAACCAAGTTCTTTAGTTTGACGCAGGATACGGTCCACATAGAGATAAGTGCATTCAGATTTCATGTATGTGAAGGCCCAATAAATTTTTGCAGCCTCATCAACGAATTGATGTGACTGGAGACTGATGTATAACTCACAGGAGTTAAGGAATGCACATCCCTGCACATGTGTACCATTAAATTCAGCGGGGGGGGACAGTTTGATCTGGGCATGCTCCTTAGTGGGTGCATTTGGCAGTACGTCATTGTTGGGTGTGCTTGGAGTCGCAATGGGGGGAATATTGGTCATAGGGTTAGTCTGGAGGGTCCTGATGAAGTTTTCGATTGTAGATTTAAGCGAATCAATTTGCGCACGCATTCCGGAAATGTTGCTTTCAAGTGCGTCAAAGCATTCTGATGTGTCCATGTCGCTAGGGGCACGTTTGGCGAAAATGGTGGCGCAGTAAAGGCAAGACTATCTGGAACGGTGTGTAGGGAGTCTGTGGAGCTTTGGGAAGCATCGTCCAGTCCATACCTGCCTATCTTGGGCAGTGCATTCGTGATTTTTGGGCCTTAGGGGAGAGTTTTCTACTATAAGGGCAACCTAAGCCTCTAGCAAAGGGAAATCCAAAGTTAAAATTATACTACATAGTACAGGGATTGGGGACACACCTAGCAAAGGGAAATCCAAAGAGAAAACTCTAAGGATCCCTTTGCCAATGCCCAGTATATGTGAAGACGACAAAATCAAATAATAACCTAAAAATAGAAAAGGCGGAGATAGGCAGATCAAGGCTGCCGAATGACATCATACCAAGGGGTAGGTGTTGGAAGGGGTGCTCTGCCTCTAAATATAAAACTGTCAACATGTACAAACATGATAGAAAGGGAAAATTAGTAATAAAATCCGGAAAAATCATAGAAAATGAAGAATAGAAGGAAATGAAGTGAGGAAAAATATAGAACAAATGTAAAAAATAGGAGAAACATACAGGGCACCCCCCTAGTCCCCTTACAGGTGCACAGCAGTGTGGGCAGTGCAAGGTGGCCAGGAACAAAATGGGAGGAGTTGGGGACTGTCAGATTCAAGCTGCAGAAAAGTGTTGGACGGATGTGGGTTCCAATTGGACGAGGAATGGTTCTTGACATCACCCCAGAACTGGTGTAAATGCATCGTTTCACTGCCACCCATGTGGTATACCCCACCTGTGTCACCAACAATGCTGAGACTCACCACCATGCTGTAAGGATGCACCAAAACCTTCTACAGCCCAGAAAACACTGTTATGCGAGGTCGTGCAGACACGTTTATCTGAATGTGTAATGAGCTAGACAGAAACACCCAAGCAGCCCCACCATCTACAACGACAACCTATACCATCCCCAACACACCCCTGCTTGCCCCCAGTTGCCCCCCAGCTTGTTCCCCAGCCCCTTCTGTGCACCCCAAGCCTGTGCAATCTGCCATGTCACTGTCAATGTGTTTGTTATTGACAGCTGTATCCCCTGCTCTGGACCACTCTAGACCATGGACTGAAGCTCCAGAGCCATGAAACATGCAGCTAGAGCCACTGAACAGGTCTCAAACCCACCAATTCCTTGCTGTGCCCCACTCTGAGCCATGCGCCATGATTCTAGAACAGTGAAATACACCTGTGGAGCCCTCACCCTGTCCCTGTCCCCCAGTCCCTGTCCTGAACCCCCAGCTTGCCCCAGACAACTCATAGATGTGCCCATGCAATCATCAGAACACATTGTTTCTTGTATGGATGAACCCTATGGCCCCCACTGTCTGCAAAGACAACCCATCTGGCCTCCCACACCACCCTGTCCTACACCCCTGCCATGCCACTGAGGATGCCATCCACATCCATGGAAGCTCTCTGTTTACCCCTGGTCCCCCTCTCACTGCACATCTGCCCCAGCTCTCCCTAGCTTGGCCCTAGACAAATCATTGCACCATCCCTGTCCACATCACCCAGCCACGTCACCGACCCCATCCTGTCCATGGAGTCAGCAGCACCAGACACTACAGTGGCTCAAAAAACTGTCCCAATGTTTGCTTGGTTTGTAAAGATTGATCTGGTGAGCAATGCTGACATAAGCATAATGTTGGTGTAAATCAGACAAAGTACTATGACATTATGGCTTTCAGAATATTCAACTTTTATGTGATTTGGATAAGAACCCATTGTTTAATAAGCAAAACAAAATGGTCACTCATTGGGACAGTTTTTTGAGCAGTTGTTTTTTTCTAGTCAATTACTTCAATTGACCCAACTCTGCCTTGATACCTGCCCTGATACTGTCGGGGATACTTTTTATAAGATGTTGGGAGACCTCTAGCATAATTTTACCCTATGTCACTATGACCTTTTGCTATCATTCAAGCATTCATTTTGATGACACCATGAATTTCCAGAATTGGCATTTCGGGTGTTCTTATAGATTTTATGGAAGGTTAATAGCATTCAATTCAACATATTAGAAGAGTACTTGAGTTCCATCATCCTTACTCCACCATTCTATATGCCAGAATATCTGTTTAAGGTTATAATGTCACTATAAACACTGCACAATCACTTTTGATTTCAATATTTCAACATATTTCTCCACTTTCTTCTTTAAAAAACTGTTATTTCTTACAAAGGTTATTTCTTTCCAAGTGTCCATGACCTCAACTATGTAATTTCATGTGAGATAAATGCATGTTATAGCATATTTGTAGTTGCATTGTTCTCATATTAGCCATGTACATCAGTAACTTAGGAAAACAAGTTCTAAAAATTCTGAAAATATTTATCAAACTATGAAAGATAAATTGGTTGAGGGTACTCAGCCAACTCTAAGATCTCTGACCATCTCCCTTTGAGTTACTCAAGCCATTCAAATTATGAGTATGTGTTCTGTGATTATACCACATAATATAGCTGTGATATAGAATGGCCCAGTATGAAAACACTTTTAAAGAGTTAGGGGGGAATATATACTAGGCAGTGTTGCAAAGTTTTTAGGGAAAAAAACACAGAACACTTTTAAAATTTGGCAATGCTGAAGACCAGGTGATATTTTTAGCAGTGTGACAGCAGCAAGCATATATATAAGCAAGTAAAATGTTGCTTTCAAGATAATGATATTGAAGTACTATTCCAGTTTGTTCAATTCAATCATCTAAAACCCCTTATAATATCTATGAAAACACCTAAAATGCCAATTCTGAAAATTCATGATATCATCAAAATCAATGCCTGAATGGTAAAAAGGTGTAGTAGGTAAAATTATGCCAGAGGTCTCCCAACATCTTATCAAAAGTATCCCCAACAGTATTAGGGCAGGTATCAAGGCAGAATGGGGTCAATTGAAGTAATTGACTAAAAAAAAAAAACTGCTCAAAAAACTGTCTCAATGAGTGACCATTTTGTTTTGCTTATTAAACAATGGGTTCTTATCCAAATCACATAAAAGTTGAATATTCTGAAAGCCATAATGTCATAGTATTTTGTCTGATTTACACCAACTTTATGCTTATGTCAGCATTGCTCACCAGATCAATCTTTACAAGACAAGCAAACATTGGGACATTTCTTGAGCCACTGTATGTGTAAGGGGACAACCCCTGGGTAGGATACCCAGCCCCTTCCTATGTTTATATTAATTTACTTCAGTCATGGGCTCATTCCTACATTCCTTTCCATTACTCTAGCTTTGTTATTGTTTGGCTACAGCCTTATCTTGGACAGTTGGAGTAGTTACCTTTCTTTAGTTCATTATTATAAGATTATCCTCTGCTTCTAGCAATACACTGGCCATGCCTTAGTGCCCCCCCTCTCTCTGATTGAATCTCCTCTTGTTGCTGCAGGGTCTTGCCCTTACACTATGGAGGTTGATCAAGTGGGGAGATGAGCCCCACTTAAATGTTTTAACTGTGGGCAGTTAGAACATATTTCTAGGAATTGCAGGCAGAAGAGAAAAATCAGGGAAGCTACAATTGAGGAAGTGAAGCAGGAGGAAGGCAGGCAGCAGAATTTTGTGGAAGAGTCCCAGTGAAGGTTTCCCCATTGGTGACCCAGAATCATTATAATGTACTAATATCTGAGGAAACCCAGGGCAAATCAGAAAAGGAAATTGATGAGGAGGACAGCCAAATCCAATCATGTGACAAAGAAAATTGCGAAGTGCTATTTCCAAAAACCCCTAAATTTTTTATTTGCTCTGCGCAAATAGAACCCAAAATCACCTTGACTGTAGGATTGAAGACAGTGGACATGCATGCAGCAATTGATGTGGAAGCATTGCTCAATAGCAGTGCTACAGGATTATTTACATATTAATCAGTCCTTAATTACCAGAAATGATACTAGCACATGCAAGCTATCACAACCGATAATGGTGTATAATATTGATGGAATGATAAATTGTGGAGGAACCATTAAGGAGGAGGTGACTATGGTACTAAAGTATCAGGGGCATCAGGAATGAGCCATATTCAAAGTGTGCAATCTTGGGAAAACCAATCTAATAATAGGATGTCCATGGTTATGCAAGCATAATCCTGAAATTGATTGGAAGACTGGGAAAGTACAAATGACTCATTGTCCTAAGGAATGTAATGTGTGTGGGAGGAAGGTAAAAAGAAGAAGAAGGAAAAGAAAGGGAAAGAACGTCTGAGGAAGTATTCTGTTACAATGCAGGAAGTGGAAGGATGCTGAGGCATCCAACACTAAGGTATCACTAGACTAAAGTGGAATGGGTTATATTATTGAGGGTATAAGATAAGGTTACAAGACAATGTTCGTATTGTATATATGTCTGTGGGAAGGTCAGGTGATCACATCTATTAGTCAGTATTAGGTAAGAGATACTCTTACACTTGCCCATGTTTGAAAAAATTGTTACGTGAGGTGGGTTTTGTGCCATTTGGCATATGCTTCAGTCTCCATGAGTTCACATTGAGGAAGCCAGAGGTCAGAGTCTGGACCATAACCAAGCCAATGCACAAGGTATTGTTTACCACAGCCTCGCGTCCTTTGATTGATGATTCTATCTATGAAGTATTCAGTTTTGCTGTCAGTTGTTACGATTGGGCCAGGTGTCTCAAGGGTTTGTGAAAGAAATAATTTGGGATCATTTTTGACGCATGCACGTAAGAGGGAAGAGTGGAAAGTACGGTGGATCTTGGAGTATTCTGGAAGGTGGAGTGTGTACACTGATGAGTTGGGATGCACTTTGAGGATCTCGAAGGGCCATCGAATCTTGGCATAAATTTGGCCATGCAGCCATCTCTTGCTTGCATATAATCTTGGCACCTATGGGCCGTCGCTAAGAAGACACGGTCCCCAACCTTAAATTCTGGATCACGTGACCAGTTTTTATTGGCTTGACAAGCCTGGTTGATTCTGGCTGCTGTTAGTGAATCTTGAGTGTCAATCAAGTCATCAACCAGTTGGTTGAATAGGCATCATGCTTCAATCTTGCCATCTGAAGTGGGAGGAGAGTGTTGTTCAGGTGGTGGTGTCTCATTGGAAATTTTTGGGATTGTGGGTGTAGTGTCATGATGTTCAGTGGTAGGTGTGTTTTCATTGTGAGGTGGTACTTTGTCAGAGGTGATTTCAGGGGAGGGTGGGGTGTCAGGTAGGTCCTGTGCAGAGTTTTTGACACTGGTGAGAGGTGGGATGAGATGGGGGGAATGTGCTGATTTGAGCATGAAGGGGGAGAAACCAGTAGACACATTGAGAATGTTCATGATGTCGAAACAGACTTTTGGTAGTGCTTTTACCCAACCCAATTGGTTCTGTTCTACATGGAATCTTAGAGCTTGTATTACTGTTTTGTTTGATCGTTCTGAGGAGCCATCTGTTTGTGGGTGAAAGGCTGTTGACATTTTGTGTTTGATTCCTGAGAGGTTCATCAGGGCTTTCCAGAAGTGTGAGACAAAAAGTTTATCGTGGTCAATGATCAGTTCTAGGGGACAGCCATTTTCACAGAACCATTGGTCAAAGAAAATGGATGTGAATTCCTCCGCCGTCATGTTGGTGTTGCATGGAGCCATTTGGATATCGGCACCTAGCCTGTCAGTCATTGTTACTATGCAGTCAAAACCATTGTCTTTGGGTAAGGGTCCAATGAAGTCAAATGGCCACGGAATCGAAGTGTTTGCTGGGTACAGGAAGGGGATGAAGTGGTCCACCAGGTTTCAAGGTAGTGTTTTTATTATGTTGACAGTCAGTACATGAGGGGACGTAAGAGTTCACCAGGTCCTGACACATATTGGGCCAATAAAAATTGGTTCTCAGTGTAGCATACAACTTTTTGGTGCCAAAATGGCCCAGGTTGTCATGCACAAGGTGGAACAGGTTTTCACAGAGGTCTTTGTGTCTGGGAATGATTAGTCTATTGTTTATGAAGATCATTCCATTTCATGATGAGATTCCAAGTTTGTTGTCAATCATTCCTCTGGCAAGGTCGTGGGCCAGGCTTTTGCACCAAGGGTCAGTGTTGTAGCCCTCTTTGATGTCATTTATCATGGATGGGTCTGATTTGATTTCGAAAATGCTTGAGATTACAGTGGGTTCTTGATCTATGGAGTCTGGGAGGCATGAAAGGGCATCAGCAACACAGTTGTTGTCCCCATTTATGTAGAGTATCATGCAGTCGTACTGTGATATGTATTCCATCCATTGAGCTTGCCATTTAGAGAGCTCCTTTTGAAGTTCAAAGTTCTGTAGAGTTTGATGGTCAGTGTAGACCATGAAATGGGATCTGAGGAGATCCACATGCCACTTTTTCAGTGTGTGGATGATAGCTAGCATTTCTTGTTCATGTACAGGGTAATGGAGTTCAGCGCTGTGTAGTTGGTGGCTTTGGAAGGCTACAGGTCTCACTGATTTCCAAGTGGGGCCAAAGGATAGGACAGTGCCAGTCCTCTTTTGGCTAGCATCACAGGTGACAAAAATCTTGTTCTCGCCCAGGTTCTGGTGGTCAATATTTGTCAAGCAGTCACGTGAGATGATGAGCACCTTGATGGATTCAAAGGCATGGTGGTGTTCAGCTGTTCATAGTGGGAAAAGTTTATTACATTCTTTGTGTGTGAGCGGTGATAACACAGTGGTGTGTTCTGCGAGTGCAGGAAGGTTACCCCATATCTTTTCTTTGGCACAATTGGCAAGGATATTGTCAATATGGGGAAGAGGGTAATTGTTGGGGACAGTGGCACAGTTCAAAATGTGGTAGTCATTGACCCAGCATGGTAAAACAGTAGTGTTGACTTTGGGTACAATGAAGGAGGGTGATGTGTATTGTAAGGAGGAAGGTCTAATTTGACCTGCAGTGTAATGTTGATCTATCAGAGTGTTCCAACCTGTTCAGTATTTGCAGGGACATGAGTAAGCTTGCATGGTAGATATGGACATGCCTGGCTTGACTTTGATGTGGTGATAGACGTCTTTTGGCAGGTCCTGGACATGGGGAATATCTGTTGGGAAACAATCCGCAAAGTTCTTTTTCATTTTGGCATCATATTTCGTGAGTCTGGCTTGTGATGCCAATTGTTTGATATGGGTAGTGAGTAAGCCTAGGATGTTTGGGCCTCTGACAGAATGTTTTTCCATGTCAAATTTTCTGGGGTGTTCATTGAAATGTTGCAAAAGTTCACAGTGTACTAGTGTCCAGAGTTCTTGTATATGTTCATGACTTGCTTTCAGTAGTCATCTTTCACGATGGTGTTGCATGGCAGGCAATATTTTCAGTGGGATACGTCTCAGTGTTGGGTCAGGTGGGTGTAGCAAATCATAACCTGTTTCCTTAGCAATGACAGTTCTAAGTTCTGCATCAACAATGATTTTGTTTTTCACGAGGAAGTCAAGGCCAAGTATGAGGTCTGTTTGGAGTTGGGGGCAAATGATGGCATTCATAGTACATGATTTCCATGCTGCATCTTGTGAAATTACATTCAGTCTACAGTCCTCAGTCAAAAGGACAGGTCGAGGTTTGGATTGGCCAGTGATGAAAGCTGCAGAAATGGCAAAAGGTTTAAACAGTGTGCGACGGACGAGACCGTAAAGTTCAACCATGTCTTCAGATATCAGTACTGGTGGAGCAACGTGATCGATTAGTGCTCAAATTGGAGACAGTGCATAGGTAAACAGGGCATCAATACAACAGTCCCACCAGAGATGGTCTGGTAGATCTGGGAGTAGGGATGCAGTAGGAGAGGGCACGTACTCGTTAAACTCATCTGAGTCGACAAAGTCTTCTTCAATGTAATCTTCTTTGAGGTTGGTATCAAAGACAGCAGTGACCATGGGGACTCTGGCCTTCTCGAAGGCAGCTTTGGCCCATAAGGCATGTGCAGTGGTGACTTTCTTGCACGCATCTAAGGAAGGGCGTTCAGTGGCACAGGTGTGAGAGAAATGACCCACATAGAAGGTACGGCACTTGTAGCAGCCTTGATGGACATCTAAAAGGTCCTTCTCAGGCTGGGTGAGCTTGGGAAGGTGATGAAACTGACCACTGGGTTGTTGACAACTGAGCTGGTGATGGATCTAGAGGTGTTGCTAACAGAGTTGATGGTGGGCAGGGTATATGCACCATGATTCAAGGAGTGAAGTTTGGCAGCGACTTTCATGGCAGATGCCATGCTTGAAGATATCTGTTTTTGATGAGTAGCACGTTGAACATCAAGGATAACAATATGATGAATCCATGACTCAATGTCTTCTATGGCATCTAATTCTTTCTTCGAGGAATGGTAGGCAAGACAAAGGGTGTGATTAAGGTGTGCAATGAGATGTGCATGGAAATGTTTGGCAGGGATGTGTTGCAGGGAGTCAGTATAAGGGCAACCTAAGCCTCTAGCAAAGGGAAATCCGAAGTTAAAATTATACTACATAATACAGGCATTGGGGACACACCTAGCAAAGGGAAATCTGAAGGGAAAACTCTAAGGATCCCCTTGCTGATGCCCAGTATATGTGAAGATGACAAAAATCAAATATAACCTAAAAATAGAAAAAGGCAGAGATAGGCGGATCAAGGCCACCAAATGACATCATACCAAGGGGTATGTGTCGGAAGGGGTACTCCGCCTCTAAATATAAAAGTGTCAACATGTACAAACATGATAGCAAGGGAAAATTAGTAATAAAATCCAGAAAAATCATAGAAAATGAAGAATAGAAGGAAATGAGGTGGGGAAAAATATAGGATGAACATAAAAAATAGGAAAAACACACAGGGCACCCCTCTAGTCCCCTTACATCACCCCCTCTCTAAGATGCATTGCCCCGATGCATTTGAAATCGCATACGACCAAAGTCCGTGACTTGAATGCGACGTGGTGCAGCAGTGTGCCGTCGGTAGAATTCCTTGATTAACCGAGGGGCATTTACATCAGACTCTTCGACCCATGAGTTCTCCTCATACCCATAACCCTTCCAATGTACCAAATACTGGAGTTTTCCTCGACGCAAACGGCTGTCCAAGATTGACTCGACTTTGTATTGGGGTTCTCCCTCGATCACTGTAGGTGGTGGTGGTGGGTGTGAATGGCGTCCCGGGAACGGATCTGGGGGAGCTGGAAGCAATTTGACGACATGGAAGATGGGATGGAGTCTGGACATGGAGGCTGGGAGGCGTAGATGATAGGCATGCGTTCCAACACACTTGACAATGGGGAAAGGTCCCAAGAAGCGATGAGCGAGTTTCTTGGATGGACGTGTAGTGGAGACGTCACTGGAGTCAAGATAAACTCAATCATCAACCTTGTACTGAGGGGTTGGGGAGTGGCATTGGTTGTAAAATCGTGCCATGTTGTCCTTTGCCTTTGCTAAGGCTGCCCTTGCCTCCTCCAAGCTATCCCTCATGTGTTCTGTGAACTCATTCACTGTCTCGATGTGTGAGGGAGTTTGGCGAGGTTCAAATCCCATGCATGGATGTCATCCAGTGTCTAAGAGGAAAGGGGTCTGTTGAGTGGAAGCATGGACATGGTTGTTGTATCCAAACTCGGCCAAAGGAAGGAGATCGTCCCAATTGTCCTGGCGTTCATTGACAAAGAGGTGGATGTACTGCTCCAGTTCCTGGTTGACTTGCTCTGTCTGGCCATCAGTTTGTGGGTGATAAGCGGTTGAAGCGAGGAGTTTGATCCCCAGGAGTCGATACAGCTCACGAGTGAACTCTGCCATGAACTGAGGGCCATGATCCGAGAGGAAGGCACCAGGAAGTCCATGTAATTTCCACACGTGGTGGAGGTAGAGTTGAGCGGCACCTAGGGCACTGACAGTGGTGTGAGTGGGAATGAAGTGAGCACGTTTTCCCACTGAGTCAACTGTGCACATCACCACATCAAACCCGTTTGACTCTGGCAATTCCACCACAAAGTCGATGCTGACAACATCCCAACAACTCTCTGGAACAGGAAGAGGGTGTAGCTCACCAATAGGCTTGCGATGAGGAACCTTGGTGCGTAAGCAAAGGTCACAAGTGCGACAATACTGACCAATGAGCCGTGACATTTGTGGCCACCAATAGTTCCGTGAGGTGAGCTCCAAGGTCTTCCAGCGTCTGGGGTGGCCAGCAATCTGTGAGTCATGGTGTTGGGATATGATGCACCGGTGAAGGTCTGGGTCATTGGGAACATAGATGCGATCCCTGAAATACAACAAGTCCTCCTTTTCAGCCCACTCTGCCGCACGTAAGGAAAGTGTCGATCCCTTCCTCAGTTCTTTAACAGCTCGGGCGACAACATCCTCATGTAAACCGCTATGGTTTGCGTGATGAATGTCACATAGGATGTCCTGCTCCTCGCCCTGGGGTGTGATGCCTTCCAGTGCCCGAATGGTGAACAGGTCTGGCTGCAACAGCACAATGTTTTGGTTGTCACTGCTGCCATCCCCATGGTCTGCACATCGGGATAGGGCATCGGTCTTCCCCATGCTGCGACCCGGATGGTGGTGCAAGGAGAAGTCGAATCTAGATAGATACAGGGATCAACGAGCTTGACGACGGTTCAATTTCTTGGCCGTCATGAAGTACTCGAGATTCTTGTTATCCATCCAAATTTCCACCTTGTGTTGGGCACCCTCGAGGAAGTGTTGCCACTCCTCAAGCGCACGCATTATCGCCAACATCTCCTTGTCATGGATCTCATAGTTTCGCTCTACAGCACTAAGGCTTTTGGAGTAGAACGCAACAGGATGCCACTTCTGGTCCTCTGGAGACTGCTGAGACAACACGGTGCCCGTCGCAAAGTCAGAACTGTCAGCTTCTACACGAAAAGGACGCGAATCATCAGCAAAGGTAAGGATCGGAGCAGAAGTGACCATCTCCTTAAGCTTTTTGAACGCCTCCTGTTGTGCATTATCCCACCTCCATGCCTCCTTTCCTGTCAAGTCGAACAGTGGTTGTGCATGATGTGAGAAATCCTTGATAAAACACCAATAGAAATTGATGAAGCCCAGGAAAGACTGCACCTCCTTCTTGTTCGTGGGCGTCGGCCAAGCTGTGACCCCATTTACCTTAATAGGATCCATCTCCACTTGACCCTCCGAGATAATCAGGCTGAGGTACTCGATCTTGGTCTTTTCGAACTCGCATTTGTCCTGATGAAGGTAGAGTTTGTACCGTCGAAGTCGCTCTAGGACGAGGCACATGATGTGATGGTGCTCTTTAACCGTGCAAGTGAAGATGAGGATGTCGTCGAGATAGATGCAGACAATGCCTTCGAGGATGAGGTCATGGAAGATGTCGTTCATCATGGTCTGAAACGTGGCAGGGCTATTAGTAAGGCCAAAGAACATGACAAGCGGTTCAAAAAGACCACCGTTGGTACGAAAGGCTGCCTTCCACTCATCTCCCTCCTTTATCCTCACATTATTATAGCCCCAACAGACATCGAGCTTGGTGAAGTATCGGGCTCCACAGAGCTGGTTTACAAGTTCGGAGATGAGGGGTAGTGGGTAGCAATTTTTGACCGTGATGTTGTTGAGCCTTCTGTAGTCTTGAACCGGTCAAAGTGAGCCATCCTTCTTGTTGACAAAGAAAAAGGGAGAGGCCATGGGTGACTTTGATGGTCGAATACGTCCAGAGGCCAGGTGCTCATCAATGAACTGGTCAAGCTGCCGTTGTTCTTCTGGAGAGAGAGGATAGACCTTGCAGGATGAAGGGGTTGCACCGGGGGTGAGTTTGATCACGTGATCCCATGGCTTGTGCGCAGGAAGAGAGTCAAATGACTCCTTGGAGAACACGTCTTCAAACTCATGGAGATGAGGGAGTAAGGAGTTAGTAGAGGATTTAGCAGCATTGTTTTTGTGGAAGGCCTCGGCGAGGCGTTGGGATATGTTCGATGTGGCACACACCTCATGCGATGAGCGAATCACAGTGTAGAAGATCCAATCACCCTCCTCCACTTCCTCTGGGTCCTCATCATCATCATCCGAGTCCAGCATTAGATCAGGAACCCCTTCCAATTCCACTTCAGGTATAGGCAGGGGTCCAGCACGACACTTCTGAGTACGTTGTATCGCCGCCTTCTGTCCACAACGTTCTTGCCTGGCTTCTGTGAAACACGTCCGACAGCGGGATGGACATTGGCTCATGGTAACCTCCCCGGTATGCCAGTCGACCTCTGGGTTATGGTCTCGAAGCCATGGATATCCCAAAATCACCTTTTGCTTTCCTAATTGAGTGACACCAAAAAGGGCACGCTCACTATGATCTTTGTAATGGAGAACCAGGTCTGCAACCTCTCGGATGGCACCAGCTTCATTTGGGGATCCATCCACGTTATATACAGGTATCGGACATGAGAGTGAGTGAGTATTTAGGCAATGTTGTTGTACCAGATGGGAATCAATGAAGAGACCAGTTGCACCAGAGTCCAGGAGCACAGAGACATTGAGTATCTGTCCAGTGTCGGTCGTCTGCAGTTCGATGGCTAGGTTCAAGGAATGTGCAGAGGGAGTGGATGCCACAATATACTTGCGTGGTAGTTTACGCTCCCATGATTTGATTTTGGGACGTGGAGTAGAAGGAGAGATGGGGAGAGCAGGTACGTCTTTAGCCAACTTCGAAGGGTCAGAGAGGGGAGCAGTCACAGAAATGGATTCATTCTCTGGGGATTCAACTGACAAGACTTCAAAGCAGTTATGGACAGGCAGTGAGGGCATATGATTCACTCGCTGCAAATAGGAAAATCCTGCTCCTCTACAACTTCCAACTTAATCTCCTCTGCAACTTGATCCTTCGCTTCCTCAACATCTACAAGCGCCAACAAATCTTGCAGGAGTTCATCTCGTCCCTCGGGGGTGAGCATGCAGATATCCTGATAATGGGGACATGCTCCAGCCCTGTGTCCAGGTTCCCCACAATGGTAGCAGAGATCCAACTTATGTGCACGGCTGCGGGCTGCATCAACATCCATTGGTACTGGGACATTGACGGCTGGTGTGGGAGTTTGACGAACAGGAATGGGGTTAGGGCGTGGGAGGCTTTGATTGAAGGTGTAGGGCATATGAGTGGTAGTTGGAGCATGGAATGCAGCATTAAATGCCGCATTTGTGAGTCAGTTCTTGTCACAGAGTGAAGCAGCTTCATACCAAGCAAGGATATTATCGTCCGCTGGGCGCCCTTCCAACATCTGTGCAATCTGGTCCTGAATTTCTTGGTTGAGCCCCCATCAGAACTTCACCACCACTGGTAACCCACTCCCATATCCTGCCATGTCCACCAAATCCTTGAACTCATCGATATAGTCATCCACGGATCGACGTCCCTGGTGGTAAGTGGATGACTCAAGTCGTGTCACTGCTCAGTGGTGTTAATTGAGGGGGCAGAAGTGGCGTACAAACTCAGCTCGAAAGTCACCCCAAGTGGAGAAAGGTAGAGAACTGAGTTCTTTAGTTTGACGTAGGATACGGTCCACATAGAGATAGGCATGTTCAGATTTCATGTATGTGAAGGCCCAATAAATTTTTGCAGCCTCATCGACAAATTGATGTGACTGGAGACTAATGTATAACTCACAGGAATTAAGGAATGCACGTCCCTGTGCACGTGCACCATTAAATTTGGCGGGGGGGGATGGTTTGATCTGGGCGCATTCCTTAGTGGACGTGTTTGGCAAAACGTCGTTGTTGGGTGCGCTTGGAGTCGTAAAGGGGGAACTATTGGTTGTAGGGTTAGCCTGGAGGGTCGTAACAAAGTTTTCAATTGTAGATTTAAGCGAGTCAATTTGCGCATGCATTCTGGAAACGTCGCTTTCAAGCGCGTCGAAGCGTTCTGATGCATCCATGTCGCTAGGGAGTGCGTTTGGCAAAAATGGCGGCGTAATAAAGGCGAGATTATCTGGAACAGTGTGTAGGGACTCTGTGGAGCTTTGGGAAGTGTCGTCCAGTCCGTACCTGCCTATCTTGGGCAGCACGTTCACAATTTTCGGGCCTTAGGGGAGAGTTTTCTACTATAAGGGCAACCTAAGCCTCTAGCAAAGGGAAATCCGAAGAGAAAACTCTAAGGATCCCCTTGCTGATGCCCAGTATATGTGAAGATGACAAAAATCAAATATAACCTAAAAATAGAAAAAGGCGGAGATAGGCAGATCAAGGCCGCCGAATGACATCATACCAAGGGGTATGTGTCGGAAGGGGTACTCCACCTCTAAATATAAAAGTGTCAACATGTACAAACATGATAGCAAGGGAAAATTAGTAATAAAATCCAGAAAAATCATAGAAAATGAAGAATAGAAGGAAATGAGGTGGGGAAAAATATAGGACAAACATAAAAAATAGGAAAAACACACAGGGCACCCCCCTAGTCCCCTTACAGTCAGCAGCTTCAAGTTCATTGTTTGCTTTGTGGATGGAGATGGACCATTCATAGAATTCTCGCTTGCCCTGAGGGGCAATCAGCCCCTGGATGAGCTCATCTTCCCAGTCTGTAGGAAGCCATTTATGTTTAACCTCAAGCATGAAGTCTGCAAAGGATAAGGCAATGAGGCAGTTGCTGTCAGATTCAATCCAGGACTGCATGAATTTGGACTCAAAGGAATAAATTAATCCACCCAACTTGGTCTTCAGGGGAGATTTCCTTGTATGCAAAGAAGTGTTTGCACACATAGTTGAATCTGTGCAGATTGGTAATTGTGATAGAACCAGTTGACAAGATTGGTGGTTGGCTGGTGGCAGTCTGCATGATGGTGGTGGGAGCATATGGCATATTTGCAATGATGGGGTCAATGGGAGCCATGGAGTGCAAGGAGTTTGATGGGGCGGTGTCCAAGTCTGACAAGGCTGAGCATTTTTGGGGAATGCATGCAGTGGCTACAGGTATGGGTGAATTCTGCTGATTAGGGGATGATGGTGGCAAGGGTGTCAAAGGCAGTAATGGCAATGATGGGGGTGTCGGTGAAGGCAACGGTGTATGAGTGAGGGACTCCAGTATGATTTGGGAGATTCCTTTTTTTATGATTTCTGGGATGCGCAAGGTTTATAAGCAAGGGATTCAGGTGCAGATCTGTGAAGAAGGTCAGTGCTTCATTTCAATGAAGGACAATCAGGGTGGGTCAAAGTTCAGAAGCGTGTTTGATAAGGTTATGCTGACAAGATATGATTGACTGAATTCAGATAAGGGATTTTGGCAGTGAGATAGGCACTGTCATTGTTTGATGGGTGGGGAGATAACACCAAGATACTGTGTGATGTGTTGGGGAAGGGAAAGATAAACAAGTGATCGTTCGACTTTAAAAAAAAAAAGTGGAAGGATGCTGAGGCATCCAACACTAAGGTATCACTAGACTAAAGTGGAACAGGTTATATTATTGATGGTATAAGATAAGGTTACAAGACAATGTTCATATTGTATATATGTCTGTGGGACGGTCAGGTGATCACATCTATTAGTCAGTATTAGGTAAGAGATACTCTTACAGGAAGTGGAGGATGAGGATATGCCAAATGGAGAAGTTCCAATCATGATCGAGAAGGAAGAGCAGAAGCAAACCTTTAGAGCAATTCATGGAGGACAGTCATGGGATAGGAATGGGAGAAGCCAGTGGAGGAGTGGGTACCAAAAGCATATCATGAATATCTGTCAGTCTTTCACAAGAAGGAGTCTGAGCAAATGCTGGTGTGGAAGCCATGGGATCATGGGATCAAGATGAAGCCAGGGTTTGTGCTGAAGAAGTTGAAGGTATATCTGTTATCTCCAAAGGAACAAGAAGAAGTTGATGTGTTCCTAAATGAGCAACTACACAAGGGATACATACAACCTTTGAAATCACCGCAGACATCACCAATATTCTTTGTGCCAAAGAAAGATCAGAGAAAGAGGATGTGTACAGATTATAGGTATCTGAATGAGTGGACAGTGAAGAATGCATACCCCCTACCCTTGATCTCAGAAATAATTGACAAGGTGGGAAAAGCCAAAGTCTTCACAAAATTGGATCTTCAATGGGTATACAATAATATACAGATTAGGAAAGGAGATGAGTGGAAGGCCACATTTGCCACACATCAAGGATCCTTTGAGCTGCTTGTCATGTTTTTCAGGATGACCAATAGTCCCCCAACTTTCCAAAATATGATGAATGTCATTTTCAAGCATGTAATTGACAAAGGCATGGTAAAAATATCATTGATGACATTCTGATATCTATAGAGGATGAAGAAAATCATGAGGTGATAGTGCAGGAGGTGTTATGGAGATTGATTGGCCCTGATGGAATTAAGATGGACCTGATCAAGGTACAGGCGATCACTGACTGGCCTGTGCCCACCCATGTCAAGGAGGTTCAAGCCTTCTTGGGACTTGCAAATTATTATTGTTGCTTTGTGCATAATTTGTTGCACACTTACATAACCTTACATGAAAGGGAGTAGTGTGGAGGTGGGGGGAGCAACAGCAGACAGTGTTTGAGCAGTTGAAGAGGAAGTTTGTGGAGGGACCAATATTAGCCCCAGTATATTTCATGTATCCCTTATGAGTGGAATCAGATGCATCTGACTTTGCTACTGGAGCAGTATTATCAGTGCTGTGCAAAGATGACAAATAGCATCCTTGTGCATATTTGTCCCAAGGGTTGGATGATGTGGAGAGGAATTATGATGTGCATGACAAAGAGATGTTGGGTATGATATGACCATTGGAGGTGTGGAGACATTATTTGGAGGGATGTACACATCAGATTGAAATCTGGATGGATCATCAAAATCTGCAATACTTCATGTCAGCCAAAAAGCTTAACTGCTGGCAAGCGCATTGGGTGCTATTCCTGTCGTGTTTTAATTTTCACTTGGTCCACAAAGTGGGAAGCTTAATGAGGAAAGCAGATGTGTAAGGGCAACCTTACAATCAACACGAGAACATGCAATACTTGCAAGGGAAATCTGAAGTCAATATTGGAGCCTCTAGATAATACAATACTACCCACCTTGCAAGGGAAATCCAAAGAGAATACTCTAAGGATCACCCTGCAAGGTGAAACTACTTTGGACTACCAAGGCTGACTAAGGCCAATAAGATGGGGCCTGCAACTGACAGGCAAGAATACTGATACTCCACAATATATGACCCTGCATTCCAATGTAGCCTATAATGAACACAGGCTATGACCAACATCACAAAGGAACCAAAGACTGTACTAAACATGGCTAGGAAGGTCTGATGACTGAAGGGGATGATCCCTAGGTACTGGGGAATTGTCCTAGGCCTTGGCAAAGCCCTGAAACCTGCACAAAGGTACTTCAAAATACTCTGAAGTACTTCACAGCACTTTGTGGGCATCGTATCACAACAGGCAGAGCACAATTTTCCCTGAGAGAAAATATGGAGAAAACTTGGAGAAAATTACACTTTTTCATGTAGCAAACATGTAGGGAAAAACTGGTGAAAATAAGTTATTTTCTCTTTATTTTCTGTGCAATCTATCCAAGAGTAAATATATGATTTTTGTGGAGAGAAAATAAGGGGAATCTGAAGTGAAAAGAACACATTTCCTCTTGATTTTCCTCTGATTTTTTGCCTGGGGAAAAAAGTTAAATTTCCTGCAAGAACAAATCAGAAATCTCTGGAGAATATAAGTTATTTCTTCCAAATTTTGGCCTGGAAAATTGCATATGGAAAAGTGTAATTTTCTCCTGGTGAAAATTTGGCAAACATGAGGCAACAATTACACTTTTCCACATGCAATTTTCCAGGCCAACATTTGGAAAAAATAGCTTGTATTCTCCAGAGATTTCTGATTTGTTCTTTCAGGAGATATAACTTGTTTTCCCTAGGCAAAAATCAGAGGAAAATCAAGAGGAAATGTGTTCTTTTCACTTCAGACTCCCCTTATTTTCTCTCCACAAAAATCATATATTTACTCTTGGATAGATTGCACAGAAAATAAAGAGAAAATAACTTATTTTCACCAGTTTTTCCCTAGATGTCTGCTACATGAGTAATTTTCTCCATGTTTTCTCCATATTTTCTCTCAGGGAAAATTGTGCTCTGCCTGTTGTGTATGTGACCAGGGAAGGTGTTTGTGATACCTGAGACAGAGGCAATGGGTTCACAAGCATAGTTGAAGGGTTTCATGGATGTGCAAAGGTCTTTGAAATTGTTCAAAGACCTCCAAAGATTTTTGGAGATGTTTGCAGACCTTCATAGATGTTCATGGACCTTCATATATGTTCGCAGAAGTTTGTATGTGTTTGTACATAATTGGCAATGGTTGTCGAGATCAGAGATGGAGAGGGGAACAAAGGTGGAGGGCCCAAGATGTCATAGAGTGGTTAGGACAATATGGAATGTTGACTGTACCTACCAAGTGGTCCCCTTACAAGATGCATTGTCCAGATGTACTGATCACAAAAGGGGGGTGGAGGACAATAAAAATGTTACCTTACTCAAACCTAGATACTTCACATTTGTACTATGTGTCAAGGGCATCTATTAATAGATAGCTCAGAAATGGAAATGTTGTCTAAAATTAGACAATGTTTGGAGATGGATGAAGTAGTGGAAGCCATGAAAGCTCTGAAGGGAGAGAAGACGAGTAATATTAAAGGAGATGAATGGGCAGAGGAGCAAGGGTTGGTGTTATTCTGAGGGAAGGTGTATGCACTGAAGGATCAGGATTTGTGAAGGGAGATTGTCCAGTTACATCATAATATGCTGCCAGACACCCAGGAAGATGGAAGACATTGGAATTAGTAATGAGAAATTATTGGTGGGCCAAAATTTCTAGATATGTGTTGGGGTATGTGGATGGATGTGATATGTGCATGAGGGGGAAGAAATTTCCAGAGAAACCTGCAGGGAAATTAATGCTGAACCCCATACCGAAGGCACCATGGCAAGATATATCTGTAGATTTTATCACTGGACTACCCGAGGCTCAAGGGTATGATGCAATATTCATAGTATGTGACTGCTTCACAAAGGAGGTCTATATTATTCCTACCACTACAGAAACCTCGTCATTGGGCTTGGTGTGCCTCTACCTAAATCAGGTATGGTGGTTACATGGATTACCTGATACCATTATCTCCAATCATGGACCACAATTTGCTTCTGTGTTTATGCAAGAATTAAATAACATATTGGGGATTCAAACTGAATTATCTATGGCATATCACCCACAAACTGATGGGCAGACAGAGAGGATGACCCAGGAGTTGGAGCTAAGGCATGCCACAGGTATGGGTAACACCATGATAGGTATGGGTCAGATGTTGCCAAACCCAGGCAATACCGTACCTGTTCCCGTGGTTGTATGGGTTTTGCGGGTACCAATAGTTGGGTGCCCAATCACCTGACTTTGTTGATCAACATTCAACAATCATTGACAACAACAACAACAGCAACAGCAACAACAACAATGGCTAGGCAATGGCACAGGTAACCCACGGGTACTTTTGAGCATACCCATACCCGTACCCGCAACCCGTGGGTTGTGAGCTATGGGTCATGGCGGGTATGGGTTTTGTCAGGGGTCTAGGTAACAAAAATTCATATATTTAATTATATACTTAACTACAATTATCAAACCACCCTATGAGCAGGCGCTCGTAGGTGTGGGGTGGATTGCAGCCCAGAGAAACAAAGAAAGAAAAAGAAAAAGAAAAAGAAAAAGAAAAAAAGAAACTGTCCAGGAGATGCATGTCCCCTGTCCTCTCCCCGTGTCGTCGAGCACCTGTGATCCACCTTGTGAGCAGGGGCTCGCAACGGTGGTGGCAGGTGCTGGTTGGCTTCATTGTCCTGTCATCATCGTTGTCATAGTATCCTAGTTAGTACCAAAAAAATATTGTTAGCAGTAGAATCAAAATAATGAAACAGGAGTAAAAAAAAACTTACCCTTGGGCCTTTTTTTCCCTTGCTTTGCCTCCTCCTCATTGTTTCCCCCTCAGTCATCTCCTGCGGGCCTGTTGTTCCATTGTCATTCCATTTGGCATGGTGGTGGCATTGCCATTGTCTTGCCATTTTGAAGTGGCACCCATTCCCACCCCACGAGCAGTTGCTCATGGCGGTGGGTATCTCTATGAATGTAGTTTAATATCCTGAATAAAAAATCTGATTGTTAGTAGATAAAACAAAAAAGAATAGGGGAAAAAATGATGTTGTTGTAGAGGCCACAGAGGAGGGTGGTGGTGGTGGTTGTGGTAGTGCAGTGGTAGGTTCGATGTGTCAATACTGTAACATGTCAACGCATCTCGTTTACTTACACAAACATGTCACAACAAAGTGAACATATATAAGTGGTATACTCCTTCATCACCTCTCACCTGGGGCTCTGCCCCCTTTGTGGTACTTACTGTAGATAGATGATAGTATAATAATCAACTTGTAAATATATGGTCATGTCCCACAATCAATGTGGTGATGTGACTTGTAAATATATTCTACTGCAGCAACATCCTGCTGTGCCTATGGCGGTGGGTTGGGCGCAGGTCCATGGGTACCCTAGCTGTGACCCATACCCATACCCATGAGTACCTGTACCCGTCAATCTGCATGGGTTGCCAAACCCATGCAGATTCCTAACAATGGCAACAACCAACCCCCTCTGGGTGCCCACCACCACCCCTCCCTTGCTCCATATGCAAGTGGAGGGGTTTCTTATTCTATCTAGGCAACAACATCCTTCTCTAGGCAACAACAACACCAATGGCCCCTTCCCCACTCCAAACATGAGCGGGGTGATTTCTACTTTGATTCTAGGCATTCTGGCACCAACAGCCTCTCCCCTGCTCCAAATGTGAGCAGGGTGATTTCTGGTTTGATTCTAGGCAACCATGGCCACCACCACCCCCTCCCTCACTCCAAATGCAAGCTGGGGGTTCTAGTTTTTTTTTAGGTGACAATGGCCACCACCTGCCCCCTCCCTCGCTCCAAATCTGATTGGAACAGTTAGTGTTGCCTTGACCGACTTGGGGCATTATTGTATTCTTAAAATAACTTGACGCAATGCACTCGGCCCGCTTAGTGTTGAGAGATGACCCATCGACTTTTGGGGCTCCCCATGTATGTAAATATTTTCAGAATTCTATATAATTTATTGGAATTGATATTGCCTTTGACTCATTTTTGTTACATAGGTAGGGAGCCCCAAAAGTCGATTGGTCCTCTCTCAACACTAAGCAGGCTGAGTGCATTGTGTCAAGTTATTTTAAAAATACAAAAATGCCCCAAGTCAGTCAAGGCAACACTAGGAACAGTGAAGTTAAAAACCAATGGGATTTTAATGCATTTTGATGCTCATCAGAGTTTGTAGGCAGAAACTGCCTCCAATGACAGGGCTACCATCTGTAAGAGTGGCTCTTACATCATCATTACATTATCACATGCCACTCAGTTATCACATGTTATTCTGATAGTATATAGTCTATACTTCAAGTATGTAAGAGTGTCTCTTACATCAGCATTTCTTATCTACATCTGCACCTGTTATCACATGTTATTCCAGTAGTATATAGTCTATACTTGGAGTACCTGTACTGTATTCTAGAATCCCCCTTTGAATCATATTAAGTTCCTTATAGTTTCTCCGTCCCTGAGTGTTGGAAGCTTCAGCTTCCTTCCACTTTTTTTTTATAAGGAACTTACTATACGCACTCTACTCTCTCACACACACACTTTTTCCAGAAACCTCGCCAACCCTGAAATTTCCAAAACGGTCGAGTTTTTCACACTGCACACAAGTCCTGGAACTATCAAGAACTACTCTCATTTATACACTGCCTATACCCCGTATCCATCCTGCCCATCTCACTCGGCTCCAAACACTTCAAACGACCCCACAAGACCATTACCAACCCCGCACCACTTCAATTTCATCACCACCATCACCATCACATGCCACATCACGGTTGTCAACATTGATGACAACCTTCTCACAAGTGGTTTTTCCACCCACTCCTACAGCCTCCTTCACCTTCTACAGAACTCCTATCTCACAAACTATAATTCAATCCCAAGTTGCTACCCATTAACGAGCCCCCTGTGGTCCTCTGAAGCAGTTGAACCTTCCCCGGATTGTCTTGGAATGAATTAGAATAAAGGAACAGAAGATAACCCATGTGAAGAAGACCAAACCCCATGATCTCTGTGGATTTCCTGATGCTCCAGATATCCAAGTTATCATCGGCAACCAACTGTTGGTCTTGGACTTGTCAGCATCTTGCCCACCTTTGCCTATACCATCTGCATACTTCACACCTGCCCTTTTGAACTTGTGGGCTACATCTATGACAAGCTCAACTTGTCCTTCTCCAAAGGTCACCAACTACGATTCTGCTCATCAATGCCACCAGCAAGTACCACTGGTCGATGATACTAGCATGGAAATTGGCGATCTTGGCAAATGATGGGGTTCAAAGCATCGAACAATTTTTTTGGACACTTGTTTCCCTGGAGACGACTCTCTGGTACCACCCAGCTCCCCCCAGCCTGTCCCACTGTTCCCCGTTACACACCTCGAACTGCCTGCTGCAATGGCCACATCATCGTCAACAACAACCCATTCCCCAGCCCTGCGCCACTCTGAACTGAAAACCGCATTGCTAAATCAATGGGATAGAGTACCAGACCCACCAGAACACCCCTCTTCACCACCCATCCACCCCTGTTCACCCCAACTGAGCCATGAAAACATGAAAAGCACCATTATGCAAGGTCATATGGACGTGTTCCTCTGAACGTGTCATGTACTTGATGAAACCACCCAGGCAGCCCACCAACTACAACAACAACCTATACCATAACCCCCCAACACCCACTTGTCACCAACATGGCATTGCCATGCACCACCAACCACAGCTTTTTGCAACATGGCCTTTCCAAACACCAAACCTCCATTTTTTTGCTGTTGACACCTTCCCCTCACACTCAACACCTGTTTTTCACCAATGTGGCCTTTCTACACACCCCCAACCCCCCATTTTTTGCCATCGACACCTTCCCCTCAAACACAACACCTGTTTTTCGCCAATGTGGCCTTCCCATACATCCCAACCCCCTGTTTTTCACTGTCAACACCTTCCTCTCGCACCTGACACCCATTTTTTGTCAATATGGCCTTGGACAGACACCCTCCAGCCTCACTGCCAACACTGTTATCCAGACGACTCCCCTCAACGACACTACTCCCAACTTCCCATCACCACTGTTACTGGCCATGTCATACGCCCACTGGCCCCCATCACCTACATCAACATTGTCAACACCATTGACAACCACCACAACGATTTCATCCCCAGCCTCAAAAGAGCCCCCAGCACCTCACCAATACCAGCACCTGTTACCAAACCCACCTCGATGCCTCACGTGTCCGCCAGACCTGCCATGTCACCCAACTCTATTCAAAACCCACACACGAATAACCACGTTATAGGCCCCCATGAACCCAGTCCAGCATACAGTCAAACCCTGAGAAATAATGACTAGGGCTGCATCCTGTAGCCAGACAACTGCTACCACCTTGGGGATCTATAACCAAGCCCTAGACAATGCACACAGAAAGTTTACAGCCCATCAAGTGACGTTATGCATGTATGCATGCACATGTTCACTTAAATGCGCTGTCTGCTCAACAGATGGCCTCTGCTAGCCTCACCATCTCCAACCACCACCTCTATGGCCTCCTGCACTACCCAGTCCCCCCCTGCTTGACCTCTTGCCCCCATGAGCCAACAATGACGCATCATGTGCCCACACAAATCGCCACATCATCAACTGACATGTTTGTCAGTGACAGGCTTACATCAGCATTTCTTATCTACATCTGCACCTGTTATCACATGTTATTCCAGTAGTATACTTGGAGTACTTGTACTGTATTCTAGAATCCCCCTTCAAATCATATTAAGTTCCTTATAGCTTCTCCATCCCTGAGTGTTGGAAGCTTCGGCTTCTTTCCAGAGTACTTGTACTGCATTCTAGAATCCCCCCTCGAAATATATTAAGTTCCTTATAGTTCTCGGTCCCCTTTAGTGTTGGAAGCTCTGGCTTCCTTCCACCATCTGGGTTTATGCGATGAGATTCAGCCAAGACAATAAGAGAACCTGTTTAATGAGGGGCATGGGTGACCAGTGCAGTGTCAGCATATGCTAGCATTGGGTGTGTTGGAGATGATAGTGAGAAGATATGGAAGCTATCTTCCAAGGGGCCTGAGAAGGTTGAAGGCTGAAAAAAGGTGAGCTCATCTGTTTTCTTCAGTGCTTCAGACAACAGGTTGAGTGGCAGTCTTTCAGGTGTTTCCATGGATTCCCTATTCAGAGGGTGGTTTGGGTTCCATTTAGGGTGTATGTGCTCTATCATTTTCACAGCATGTTTCCAGCATTCATTGGGACCTGAGCATCCTAGATGTAGGCTGTCTGTCATGCATTGGGGGCATCTGCAGTACTGTGAGTCAGCATGATCAGTCATGTCTCAGTTGGCAATTCCATGCAGTTACATTCCCATGTAAATCCTATATTATTGGCCAATACATGTGTTTTCTCCCTAGAACCTTAGGACAAATTCATTTCCCTAGTTTACTGCACTGTTTGATGTCATACTGTCTTGATACACCCCACTGAATGCTTAAACTTCAAAACTTCTTGCTTAAGTTGGAGTACGTGTGATGTGAGTGTCATGTGATCTGTTTTCTAAAGGGTCATATTGCAGGTGTTACACAAGCAATTCATTATGACGGTTCCTTTGTACAATTATTATTTTCCGCGCGCGAAGGGATTTCCCGCGCGCGCACAATTGTTGTTATCTATTTATCTCCACCTAATATCAAGCCCCGTCCTAGCGTGCCCTCCGACCTCGTCCTCTCAGGCTGCAATGTACCTCTAATGTAACTGAGTACTGACAATGCCATCAGCCAGTTCGGGTGGAGGGCAAGATTGAGTGAGCAGAAAGCTGGCAGTAAGGCCATAGTGGAATCAACAAAGAAACCGTGGGATCCCGAACAGCAAATTCTTGTTGCTTCTCAGGCATCGATCATCGATCATTTCAGCCCACGTGCACGGTTAACGTTGATCGTACGATGCTCGAAGTCGTGGCATGCCTTTCCACTGCAAATTATCTTTGCTTTTTTAATAAGTATCTAATAGTTATATGCTGTACTACTTAGTATTATGAAAATTGAAAATGTATATTTATTATCAGTTGGAATGGCATAATCCATCTTTTCAAGCAGGTGTAAGGTAATAATTCAACTGGAAATTATGTAGGATTATGTAATAAATGAAAAAAGCGAACGGAAATGATTCGTACTTCATTGAATAGTTTGCTCGTCGTCGCACACGATGAGCGGGATGCTGTGGCGCATGGTGATGGACCGTGGGAGACGGTCAGCAGATGAATGATCGATGATGATGGGAAACAGGCACATGGGGGCTGATCTGACATGATGCATGATGCATGATGTTAGATGAGGACAACACCGTTGCGCGCGCGGGAAATCCCTTCGCGCGCGGAAAACAATATTTGTACAAAGGAACCGTCATAATTCATCGACGATTCACTGTCTTGAATCTGCGTGTGAATCGCCTTTCGGATCGCCTTTTGACGCGTCATGTTTGACCGCTACTAATAATTACAATCAACTTCTGCTGTAACACATCGAACATGGATCCTCCTGGTGAGTCCCACCGTTTTCCCCTCGTCTGTTACACGCTGACCAGCATTTTCTTTAGAAGTCTTTCCGTTTACCTATGAGGCTTTGGGTAGAGCTGGCCTTTTGGGCGAGGGTGAGTCCTTAGTCTTTTTGCGCGTCTATACCACACTTACCATCTCCCATGTAGATGCTTCTCAAGTCGCCCAACAGGTGGTTGAGACGATGAAAGCGCATCCGGGGCTCTTGAGCCAGTCCCTTATTTTCTTTCCGTGTCTATATCACACTTACCACCCTCCATTTAGAGCTCTCAATTTTCGTCCTTCAATGCATTGAATACGCTGGGCAGAGCAAGAGCCCTAACACACCCTTCTCCCCCGCCTCCCGGACCTTCAGCGACGTGTCTGTTATCCCCGCACTCGCCCTCGCCTCACAAGACAGCGATTCCACCGTTGTCTCCCCTTACGCTGTCTCGGAGTACGAGAAGATTGCGTACTACAACGGCATCACCGACAACGGCGACCACCCCAACCTCCTCTACCGTTCTGATTTCTTCACCAATCCCTTCCCCAAGCCCCAGGGCAGATTCGCCCATCTCCCTTCCAAGTCGCTTCGAGAAGTCTACGACACCTCGCTCAACAAGGTCTGGCACACTGTCGGTCCCCAGATCCGCGACCTAGTGAAAGGTCGCAAGCTTCGCTATTCGTCCATCGACCCTGCTCGCTTTGTCAGCTACGGAGAGGACGACGAGCAGACTCTCGGTCCTCCCGTCATTTGGGTCGGCGTTCATCCCAACTCTACCTCTCCCGACACCGCCCACGAGGTCTCCCAGGATATCCTTGCGCTTCTCGCGGAGAATGGAGTCCAGGATGTTGTGGTGGAGTGGCGTGAGGCCGTTCTGTCCAAGCTATCAGGTCCACCCCTCATGCGCGTTGTTGGCAGCAACAACCCTACCGCCTACGTCCGTCGTATCTTCACTGCCGCTCTCAACATTCCCCTTGCCACCAAGGAGAGGGAGACCGATGATGCTCAGGGTAGTCTCACTCTCTTCTTCCACGAAAACAAGGACAAGCGTGGCAACCCCAGCGATAAGGTGTTGGGCGTCAGCAACTGCCACGTCCTCCGGAAGGACACCACCGTCGACTACGAATTCAAGGGGTCTGGCGCAGCTAAGCAGCATGTTCGTGCCAACGGAATGCGTCGCTTCCAGCAGGGCTTGGACGACATCAGGACTCTCATTGGCAACCACGGCATAGTCGCCGAAGTCTACGTCAGAGAAATCGTCAGGTTGGAGGCGAAGCAGAACCGGGACAGGGATGACGATAGAGAGCTTCGCAAAAATCAAGACCTCTTGCTCGAGAGGCAAGAGGCTATCGCCGAGCTCGAGGAATTCTATGGTGAGGTCAAGAACCAGTGGAGCGACATTGGGCTCCGCAACATCGGTCACGTTCGTTACGCTAAGGCCATCTCCGTCGACATCGAGGGTGGAACACGGTATACGGAGGATTGGGGTGCTTTCGAAGTTGATGAGACGAAGGTCAAGGCCGAGTTTGAGGGCACATTTGTGGATCTGGGTGCGGTTTGACTCATTTTTATCATTTACTTTGTCTAACAAAACTTTATTCAGGAACTGACATTTCTCCCGACAAAGTAACCGCCATGTTCTATCCTCAGAGTAATACTAGGACCGCTTTCAAGTATCCCGATGCTCGAAAGCTCAAGATCCAAGGTGTCGTCACGCGCGAGCTCCTCGCCAATCCTGACTTGTTCGACAGCGAGAACCGGCCCTGCCTTATCGTCGGGAAAGACGGTACCAAGACTGGCCTCACCTTTGGACGCTATGCGGGCCTCGAGTCCTTCCTCTGCGACGAACTCGGTGTTGAGTCCATCGAACTCGGAATCTACAACTGGGGGAAGAATTCTGGCGTCTTTGCAGACAAAGGAGACTCTGGGGCCCTCGTCTGGGACAGCAATGGTCGTGTCGTTGGCCAACTCCACTCTGGCGAGTCGAAAGGCGGCTCGAGCAACTCCCATGTCACCTACGCCACCCCTGGCTGGTGGCTCCTGGAACGTATCAAGCTCCACTTTCCGTATGCCGTCTTCTTCTGCAACACCTGGTCTGCGTGAGAACAACATTGTTGGCCTCCTGCTCTCCATCTCCACGCTCCTTCTCTTTGATCACTCGTTCTGCTTTCTTGGTGCTCGGTTGTTGAACCCGAGTTCAAACGTTCATCGATCATCGATCAACCTTAACTAAATTACATAATACAGTTGGCCATCATAGTATAAAGCATACCCTTCCGGGAATCCATCACCTTCAAGTATGGCAATCCGGAGTGAGTTGCTCGATTTTCAAGCCCCGAGCTCAGTACCTGGCAGGACCCCGTGTACATCCGGCTATAGGGGGACTGATACATGGTTATGCGACACTAATGACGGTCTCGAATCATACGAAAGGCAAAAATACATGCAAGAATGCCAATAATCATTATGTATTTCATAGGATCAACAAATTGTATCGGTATGTGGTATGTACGAGTCTGGTGATTGCCTAACGCGAGCTTCAAAAGTTCTAGAGCATGTTATACATTCGGTATCGGTTGCAACGAAAGATGCTATGCATGTCACTACAAAGGAGATTTCGAGGCATGGCTTGAAAGCGAAGGAGTATGAGTTAAGGGTGTAAGAATTGAACTCATTTTCTCCTGTAGACCTGTCATCACTGGTCTTCTCAAAACAGTGGAGAACGACAAAGTCATTCAGCGCCGTCGGTGGCGTTTTCGAAGATGGCATTTTTGGGCAGCAGGTGTTAATGATGTATGGCCTCAGGATCAACATGACAAGTGGGGCCGTTTTGGCCTCTGGCTGCATGCTGGATTGGAGGCGTTCTCTGGTGAAATCAACTGGCTCAAAATATGTTGGACAAACAGAAATCTGAGGCTCATTGCAAAGTACTATCTTGACACTTGCTGATGAATTGGAGGTAACGTGGTATATTCTGTCAGTGGATAGCTGATTCATTGAATGACTTTGGTGTTCCTATCATAATGCAAAGTGATCCCAGGACCAAAAATTATGGGGTCACAAATATGCATACCATAATTCACCATTGCCTTGATCCAAGCCTCGCTAATACCCTTCAACATTGTTTTATGCTGGGCCATAACAATGTCCTTTTGGAAGTCAAGTGGTCAATCTTCCAATGGGATTTTGTACCAGGTTTTGAGGATATATTGCAGCAAGGTGTTGATAATGGTTGGTATGATATAAATGATGTGTTAGAGAAGTGAGTTACAATGCTACCTGTTTTCTATTATTGTTTTCTAGGCTCCTCTTCCACTGGGTTGTGATTCCATGGCTACAGGCTGAGATTGACAAATGGGTCAATTTCAAGAACAAGACAGCCCCTCGTGCTGTCTGACACAAGATCTTACCTCATGGTGTTCCCACCTTGATATGCATGTCTCCATCTCTTTTTAATGCTCTGGATTTCAAGGTGAGCATGTTACTTCTATGTCAATCACCAACTTGCATGTGCATCAGATTCCAGTCAACCCTGAGCTTCTCGATGAAATGGAAGCACTGTATGTGCCTCCTGACCATGCAGTTTTTGAATTGGTGCTGCCAGCCTTTCATGAGCATGTCAGCCAACTCTATGTAGTGATTGGTCAACCTGAAGTAATGTTGACACTTTTTGGAACATTTATCTCAATCTTCTCAGATGGCTTCATGAGGGACATGAGGGGCAGCTGACCAATATTCTTACTTTGCATCAAGAAACCCTTAACCCAGATCCTGATGAAATGCCACATCTACCCAGCATGGATGCCTTCCACTTAGGGCAACTGGACAACATGGATCTTATATGGGTGGCTTGGACGAATCTTCTCTTGCAAGTGCTGTTCAACAATTAGGTATTGAGTATGCTGAATTTACTACAGACAAGGATGATGATGAAGACAATGAGGATGAGGGTGAGGATGAGGCTGGTAATATTGGAATGTAGTGCAGCCATACCCTTCACAATTATATACTCCACACAATCCAAGTTCATTCTTATGGTTGTGTTAACAAGCTATTATTAAGGGTTCAAAATGACTGTGTAGGATAATTCCCCTGATTATCTTACTACCTTACCACTTCCCCACAAACCTGTTACCTTCCTGTCACATACCTTTCAGGACCATTACTAATCTATGCAATCACGTGCATGATAGTTGATTCTCCAACAATGTCTTAGTTAGTTCTCATTCCCCCTTCAAATCATATCAAGTTCCAATTTATTGTCCCCATTCTCCTAAGTGATCAAGGCACAGTTGTGCTTTCATTACACTTTTTTTAAAATTTGAACTCAACAAAACCTCTTTTGAAGCTCCTCATTAGAAACTCAGTGAAATCAAAACCCCCCCCCCCCAGCTCTAGACACAGAAGCGCAGTACATAACACAACACCCAAGGATCAAGCTGCCGAACACCAAAGTGACTACATCAATACCATAGCCAGCCATTATCTATCCTTTCTGGGTGAGAAGGTGCAATCACATCAGACCGCTCAGAAGACTGGTACTACCGTTGTCTGCCCCAATCCCCAACGTAAACTGACCTCGCCTATATAACAAACCCCTGGGACTGTGTAACACGCCCAGAATCATGGCCTGACTACAATGCCACCACCACAATCAATCTGTCTTGACTGCCCTCCTGACCTGCACTGCTCACCACCAGGAGCAGAGCACATGCCCTGATACCACTAAACACACCCCTGTCTCCCCTGTCATTGTTATCTCCATCCCTGACCCCAACACCACTTCCCATGACCCTACTACCCCCAGTGGTGCACACATGCACCCTCACATCTGACTCTGATTCCGACACCCCCAGCACAACCAGAATGACCCCCAGCACTACCCCCCTGTATGTGGCCACCGAAGTTAAGCAAGCATCACCATCCTCCGCACCCCTTCTCTCCACTGTCATCATTACTTTTCCATAAAGGACGTCATGGCAAATGACTGTGTAGGCAAGATCATCTACAACTTTGAATCCATGGCAGTCCAATCTTGGATCAACACAGAAGAGGCTCACCTGCTGGCACTGACCTTCCCAGAGTTTCTTGTCACTCTCAAAAAGAAGTTCTTGCCTTGTTCTTGGGAGGACGAACTCGTGCAGGATCAGATCATGACACAGAGATCCTCTGATCTCCTTACATGGGTCAACAATATTCATAACGCAAATGACAAACTAGGTGCCACCAAATCCCCTTACCACATCCCCAATGATTGCTTCTGACTCCATTTGATCCCTCGCCTCTCTGATGGAATGAAACACCTCTACAAAGCCAACAATGGGACCACGCTGGGGGCAACCAAGGGTACCCTTGATGCAATCCCAGATTTCAAGGAGTGGATGGAGCGTCTGCAACTTCTGTAACAAGATTTACAGGTGAGTCATGTCAGATGGGTAGCCCATGCGGCAAAGGCTACCAATATCTTACGAGACTCTTTGGCGCCCAACATTGACAACAGCAACACCACTTCAACCTCTGTACCCACCACCTCTTACACTGCCCCTCTCAAACTGCTTACCGATGACGAGAAGACTCTTCTCAGGCAACACCTTGGATGTTACAAATGCCATGTTTTCTATGCAGGTCACCTCAGACAGAATTGTACCAACCCCCGCCCCACCCTTGAGGATTGCAAATGGGTGACAGCAGCAAACACAGCCAAAGCAAAAGCGGCATATGACAAGATACAAGCTTCTTCACATGTGGTGACCACCACTGTTGCCACCATCTTCGAGGCAGACACCATCTTTGAGGCAGACACCATCTTCAAAGACAGCAAGAGTACTGGAGGTTCTGAAGTGGAAGAGTATGTGCCTTCACCTTTTGCCCTTCCTCAACACCTTTGTTGGACATGCTGTATTGATGCACCTGCTACCTGCACACCTACCCCTGTTAACGCACTAATTGACCATGGCTCATCTCCAGTCTTGATTTCTAGTGAACTAGCTGAAGTTTTATGCCTCACTGCAAGACCCCTCTTCAAACCTCTGTCTGTTTCTGGAGCATTCACAAAGAAGAACACCACAATGATGCCTCTCGTAGTAACTCAATATTGTAGATTATCAATCCAGTCTCCTGATGCCCTCTGCACTCTCATATTATCAATGCAATCATCTGTTCTGAACTGCACACCAACTTGATACTTGGCCTAGATTTTCTAGTGAAAAATAAAATTGTTGTCGATGCTACACTGTGGACCGTCATTGCAAAGGAATCAGGCTATGATTTACTGAACCCCCCTGACCCCAAATTACATCTGCATATGATTACAAAATCCCCAGCCCAACATCATAAGCTTGAAGCACAGCACATAAAAGCCGGCCAGAGAACTGCGAGGAAGACTCAGATTCTTGTTCACATGGAACTAATGGCACTTTTTGATGAACACCCCAACTGTTTTGATATGACAGCCTTCACTACTGGCCCGCCGGACATCATTGCAACAATCAAAACTTGGATTGCACAATTGGCTGGAGAAGCTACACTGCAAAAACTGGACAAACAGATGAAAGACTCATTTATTGACCACTTCCCATCAGACATCCCACACATAACTGACCTGCCTCGCGACATCTACCACCACATCAAACTACTCCCTGGTGCTCCCATCTCAGTCTCATGTGCTTATGGATGTCCATGGAAATATTGGGCTGGGTGGAAGACACTCATCGACCAGCATGTAGCGGCAGGTCAAATCTGGTCATCATCTTCACCGTATGCATCACCATCTTTCATAATACCAAAAACTGATCCTACAGTACTTCCCTGGTGGGTCAATGACTACTGCCATCTGAACTGGCTGACCATCCCCAATAATTACCCACTACCAAGAATTGATGACATCCTTGCAGATTGTGTGAAAGGAAAAATCTGGGGCAAAATTGACATGACCAATTCATTTTTCCAAACACTCGTTCACCCTGATGACATCAAATACACAGCTACACTTACCCTGTTTGGTCTCTGGGAATGGGTCGTTAAGCCCATGGGCATGAGAAATTCACCAGTGACTCACCAATGATGTGTCACCCTGGCACTCAAGGACCTAATAGGAAAGATATGTCATGTTTACCTTGACGATGGTATTATTTGGTCTAACACCCTCAAGGAACATAAGCAAAATGTGGCACTAGTACTGGAAGCACTGCGGAAAGCACATCTGTACTGCTCCCTGAAGAAATTGACAGTTTTCATGATGGAAATAGATTTCCTGGGACACCACATCTCAGCACAAGGGATCAAAGCAGACCAATCCAAGATGTTACAAATCCTCAACTGACCAGCACCTACATCTGCAAAACATGTACAACAGTTTCTTGGCCTGGTCTGGTACATTGCATCTTTCCTGCCAACACTCACTGAATGCACCACGAGACTGACACCCCTCACACAAAAGGAGTGCAATACTGCATTCCAAATGTGGATGTGTAATCATCAGGTGATTTTCGACAACATTAAGTGACTGGTGATCAGCAGAGACTGTTTGACAACTATTGACCACAAAAACCTGGGAGACAACAAAATATTTGTGACCTGCAATGCAAGCAAGAGATGGACAGGTGCCATACTTTCCTTTGGCCCATTGTGGGAATCTGCATGCCCAGTGGCATTTGAGAGCAGACAAATGAACAGCATGGAGTGCAACTACCCCATCTACAAGCAGGAGATGTTGGCAATTATGAGGGCATTGAAGAAATGGTGAGTAGACTTACTTGGTGCACATATTCTAAATCTTCCACCTCAAAGGCAGCTGGACTGCTTCACCCCTTACCTGTCCCAGACAAACGGTTTAATTCAGTGGCCATTGATTTCATCGGACCTTTGCCAAAAGATGATGGGTTCGACACAATTGTGACAATGACAGACCACCTGGGTGTGGATGTACAGATTGAACCTTGCACCACCAACATGTCAGCGGAAGACTTCGCCTTCCTTTTCTTTGACAAGTGGTACTGTGAAAATGGGTGCCCATTAGAGATCATCAGTGACCGCAACAAACTTTTCATCTCAAAATTCTGGAAGGCACTCATGAAACTAACCAGGATTGGGCATAAACTTTCAATGGTGTACCATCCACAAACTGATGACTCATCCAAGCACTCAGACAAGACTGTTGTGCAATGCCTACATTTCCATGTCAAACAAAATCAGAAAGGATGGGTGAAGGCATTACCTAAAGTGAGGTTCAACATCATGAACACTCCCAACACATCCACCAGAGTGTCACCTTTCATACTGAAGATGGGGCGATCACCATGACTACTACCACCTCTCATCACCACACCCCAGATGATGCAGAAAGACCTGTCACTCCTGGAGAGACCAAGGCTCAGAACTTCATCGAGAACATGGAGGAAGAAACAAATGCAGCAAAAGATAATCTCATTGCAGCAAAAATCCAACAGGCACATTTCACAAACAAAGACCATCTCCCTGAACCTGTGTTCCAAGTAGGTGACAAGGTTATGCTTGCAATGGCTCATCAACAAAGAGACTACTTACATGCAAGGGACAGACACATGGCAAAGTTCATGCCAAGATTTGATGGACCATATGAAATCACACAAGCATTTCCTGAGTCCTCATCCTACAAACTCCTACTCCCCCCAACATGAAAACCATACTCAACTTTTGACATTGCACAACTGAGGACACATGTCCCAAATGATGACGAGCTGTTCCCAGACTGTGCCCATGTGGTGTCCAAACCCCTGGTCACTGAAGATGGTATGACAGAGTATTTCATTGAGAAAATCCTTGACTGCCATCCAGGAGGTAGAGGCCACCAATTCCTGGTACAGTGGAGTGGATATGGCACGGAGTATGACCTCTGGCTACCACGATCAGAACTTTTGGAGACAGAAGCCCTTGTGTTGTATGAAACAGAGCACCCTTGAACAATCAATGCGCCACCAATCACAATGCTCAATTCTTCTTGAGAGGATATTCTTTTTCAAGAGGATATATGTGAGTGTAAGATAATTCCCCTGATTATCTTACCACCTTACCACTTCCCCACAAATGTGTTACCTTCCCATCACATACCTTTCAGGACCATTACTAATCTATGCAATCACATGCATGATAGTTGATTCTCCAACGATGTCTTAGTTAGTTCTCATTCCCCCTTCAAATCATATCAAGTTCCAATTTACATTGTCCCCATTTGCCTAAGTGATCAAGGCACAGTTGTGCTTTCATTACAGACTGTACTTTTAAAGGATTGACAAAACAAATGACTGACTAGGTGAGATTGGAATTTCTGAAATCAAAGAAGAAAATGAAGGTAATGGAAGTGTAAAGAAAGTATTTGGAAATGAGAATCATATGGTACCTTCTAATGAGTTGGAAATAATCAAATGAATGATTGATTGAGTCTACTAATCTGTTAATATTCAACTACTTCATCCTTGAAGCTATCAGATGGGCCATGCTCATTCTTGGCCTGATCAACAAAAGCATCCAGTTGAAAGAACTTCCAAAGGTAATTGCACATATGTTCTGTGGTGAATGATAAATGAGTTGAACTGAGATTTCCCTCTGCAAATACAAGACCAGTGGGGTAGGGTAAGTGGGGTACACACAGGTTCTTGTTTGGGTCATCAAATTCTCCAGAGGTTGGACACGTGAGGTCCGTAAAAGTGAGTGAACATGAGTTTGAGGGGAAAATGGGGAAAAGAGTGGCCATGGGTGATGATCAACAGAGCTTGTTGCTATGAGAGGTCATCGAAAGGTTGGATAACATAAAACAAGGGTGGGTGGATGAGAATCAGAAGGATTGCATCTTGATGTATGAAGCTGTAGTTATAACTTGCCAGAACCCAATTCTCGAGGGATCTGAAAGGTGAGAACTCAGTTCCAAAAACTATAAATACTTGTACTACACCTTTTTGTGTAGAAAACTCAGTCCTCTCTTGTAGAGGACAAACTTAAGGGAACAGGGATGTAAAAGAGCAGGGAAGAATTCAATACTGCATTTGAAGGTGGCAGGTCACCTAATGTGAGAAGAAATGGTACCACATGCATACTCTTGCACTGGTCTGACTGCAGATCAACAATTTATACTAATTAAGTTGGAAATGATCAAAGGAAGGAAAGCCTGAGAGGATTGTCTAAAAAGGGAAGCATATGGATGCATACTGGAAATGGGAGGCTGGACAATGGCTCAGGAAGATGAACATTGCCTGTGGATCCTATCGACTTGCATCACCTGCCCCAGTTCAAGTGACCCTCCAGACAACACCACTCAACCCTACATTCCAGGCTCCAGAATCCAGACAGGCACATGTACGGTAGAGAAAAGACCAGTGAACAACAGGTGTAGAACATTAAATGTCAAAACAATAAAGCTTGCACAAAGTCGAAGAAGCCCGAGATCCCCAGCACAGCCCATCTAGGGCATGGCACAGGTAACCCCCAGGTAAAATTTGCTGTACCCGTACCCATACCCATGAACACCATACCTGTTTGGGTAAGGGTATGGTGTCCCCCATGGGTTTTGGGGGTTACCCGCAATGTTTGTGGGTTTCTAAGTACATTACTCCAACTATATAAATATCTATTATATATTACTCAAGAAGATTGGCACCTAGCACAGAAACAGGAGAGTGCAGCCCTCTCGTCTCTTTGGGAACTTAAAACAGCTGCTAAATAGACTAAGATCAAGTATAAGATCACTAGAAATGAAGGGGAACTCACCAAGAAAGAGCACACCTCATCCCCCCTCCTGACACAGATAAGCACCTAGCAGAAAAACAGGAGGGTGCAGCCCTCTTGTCAATTTGGGAACTTGAAATGTCTGCTAAATAGACTAAGATCAAGTATAAGATCATTAGAAATGAAGGGGAACTCACTGAGAAAGAGTACACCCCACCTCATTCCCCCTCCTGACACAGATAAGCACCTAGCAGAAAAATGGGAGGGCACAGCCCTCTCATCTCTTTGGGAACTTGAAACGACCACTAAATAGATTTAAACCAAGTATAAGATCTTTGGAAATGAATGGGAACTCACTGAGAAAAAGTATACCCTACCATCCCCCCCCCCTCCTGAGACAGATGAGCACCTAGCAGAAAAACAGGAGGGCACAGCCCTCTCATCTATTTGGGAACTTGAAATGACCACTGAATAGATTGATATCAAGTATAAGATCATTGTAAACGAATGGAAACTCACCAAGAAAGAGTATGCCCCACCATCCCCCCCAGGCCCCTCCTGAGACAGATGAGCACCTAGCAAAAAAATGCAAGGTTGCAGCCCTCTTGTCTCTTTGGGAACTTGAAATGACCACTAAATAGATTGAAATCAAGTATAAGATCATTGGAAATGAATGGGAACTCACCAAGAAAGAGTACAACCCACCATCCCCCCCTCCTGAGACAGATAAGCACCTATTGGAAAAACAGGAGGGTGCAGCCCTCTGGTCTTTTCAGTAACTTGAAACAACTACTAAATAGATTTAAATCAAGTATACAATCACTGAAAACAAGGCAGAACTCACTATAATATGATGGATTGGATACCCATAAACCCATGGTTAGGGGTACAGTGTTGCACAGGTACAACAATCCGAAACCCATACCTGTACCCATGCATACCCATTGTTGGAGCAGACTATATACGCTGCACAGTGGAAGAGACAACACGTTCCTTACAACCTACCTGGGGTTTACTTAGACTTACAGCTAGGGTTAGCAGAGGTAAGAACACTGTATTCCTACTACGGTACAGGTTCTCCTTATATACATAATAATAAGGATGTCACATGACTCAGGAATGTGTTTACCGCATGTATGTGCAGTAAGCGCAGTAACATGCATATGCTGCATGTATTGCCTCATGTATACAGCATGCATCACTGGGATTAATTTCAACACCCCCCCTCAAACTGTACAGTGCTCTAAGCAGCTAAGTTTGAATCTCGAAAGTAATTCCGAGAGAGTCTCTAAATTTCCTGAATAGGACAGCGCCAAGGTTCTTTGTGAACATGTCAGCTGGGTTATCACTTCCAGGAATGAAAACGACTGTGACTTTGTCATTTTCTATGCATTCGCAGGTGTAGTGGTAGCGAATGTCTATATGTTTGGTCCTTCTTTCCTGAACTGGATTTGATCCAATAAAGATGGATCCCTGATTATCAGCGCAGATTGGTACACGCTTCAGTGTATATCCAAGTTCTTGGAATAAGGACTCTATCCACACTATCTGCTGACAAGTGTCGGAGAGAGCCATATATTCGGCTTCTGCGGATGACAGTGCTACAGTTTTTTGTAAATGGGACTGCCAGCACACAATGCCACTCGCCAGAGTAGCAAAGTAACCCGTTGTAGATCAGCGCTTGACAGTGTCAGCTGCCCAATCAGAATCTGTGAAGGCCTGCAGCCCCTTGGATTTCTCTCCATCATAGACTATACTGTACTTCTGGGTTCCCACCAGATAGTGCATTATGTACATTGCTTTGTCTAGATGTTCTTGGCTAGGATTAGCCGAGAATTGTGACATCTTGATTACCGCATAAGCGATATCAGGTCGTGTTCCGAGCATCAGATACAATAAAGATCCGATCACAGACTGATATTTCAATCTAAGTGCCGCGTTTGGCGTCGCTGTGTTCTCCGACGGTTTGTAGCCAGTCGGGAGCGGAGTGGGGGCAACTTTGGCATTTGTCATCTTGAACCTCTCGAGCACTTTGGCAAGATATTCTGTTTGATCGAGTTTGACTTTTGTAGCGGTCTGGGTGACGCGCATGCCTAAGAATTCCATGACTTTTTCAGTACTACAGCACTCCCAATGCTTCAGGCAAGCATTCTTCTTTTCATCCACAAGTTTCTTGTTCTTGCCCATGAACAAGCCATCGTCAACATAGACTAGCGCAATAATGATGCTGCCTGTCTTAGGATCCTTGTGTATGAAGATGCCGGCATTGGAGCTGGCGTGCACAAACCCAATGGTGCGCATAAATGCCTCTAGCTCTTTCCACCATGCTAGTGAAGCCTGTTTAAGGCCATACAATGCTCGGTGTAAGCGCATTACTTTGCGCTCTTTACCCTCGAGTCTGAAACCCTCGGGTTGATCCATATAGATCTCCTCATCAAGTTTGCCATATAAAAATGCGGTTTTTACATCTAGACCGGTCATATACATGCCTTCTAGAGATGCAAGGGCAAACATGAGGCGTACGGTCTCGTAGCGGACTACTGGTGAGAAAATCTCATCAAAGTCAACGCCTTTGACTTGTGAAAAGCCTTTGGCCACGAGTCTGGCTTGTTTTCTTCCGTCCGATTTCATGGAGAAAACCCATCTATTTCTGGTCATTTTCCGATCATGTGGAAGATCGACGATATCATAGACTTGTTGCTTGCGAAGAGCCTCTAACTCTTCACGACAAGCCTGTTTCCACTCAAGTTGCTGCTGCCAGGGTAGGCATGCAATATCGCGAAATTGGTTTGGAACTAGGCTTTTTCCACTTGATGGTGTGACTGCTTTTGATAACAGCCAGCGGATAAGCTCATCTCCACCTTCCTTGGTTATCTTTTTAATATAACCTGCTTCGTCTGGTTCCCCCATTGGGTAATCATGTTCTTGATTATTGGAATTGGGCACACTCTCGTGGGGTGCTGAACTCAGTCCAGCAACCGGTTCTTGCTGTTGAGGTCATGGTCGTGTTCGGTTATGATCCAAATCTTGACCCACAGACTTCTTCCAATATCGATCACACGCAATGTCTCTCTCTATGTCAGAGGGGAGTCGCTGTTCTCCATAGGTATTGCCGGGACGGTTTGGGATTTTCCTCTGCCTGCCTGATCGACGGGGCAATTGCTGCCATTCCTGTTGATCTTCACGTCTTGGATGAAAGTCCTCAGTGTTAACTGGAGGCGGCGGAGGAGGAGTGTTAGTCGCATCGTCATGCGCCTTTTGCTCACTTGGTAAATCATCATCATCATCTTCTGATGATGGAGGAAGGGGCAGATTTTGTGGCGGTATAGGGTCATCACCATCTGTTCCAGATGAGTGGTTGTCATCTTCTGGTTCTGGAGGTGGAAAATCACCAAGGTCTGTCTTGGCAGGAGTTTTAGCTCCGGGACAGCATGGGAACATCGTTTCATCAAATAGTGCCGTGGCACCAATGAATATTGCGCCATTTTGTCGCATGAAACAATATGCTTTAATGCCATCTTCTACTCCAAGGTATGTCATTAACTCTGATCGAGGAGGTAATGTTGTTGGACGTTTTTCCTTTGGTAGATAGACATAAGCACCGCAACCAAAGACCTTCAGATTGTTTAGATCTGGGCAGACCTTTGTCAGGTCCTCAAAAGGTGTCAGCCATTTCAGGCGCCTTATTGGGGTTCAGTTGTATAAATGTGTTGCATGTTCTATGCAAAATTCCCACCATGATTGTGGTAGACAAGCGGTGAATTGCAAAGTTTGTGACTTTTCCATTATTGTCCTTATGGCGCGCTCTGCGCGCCCATTCTGTTGATGAACGTGGGGTGCAGACATCTCTATTTTGATGCCTAAGTCCTTGAGCTGTTTTTGTAGCTCACGATCCTTGAACTCCCCCCCTGGATCGACATGCCAGCGCTTGATTGTAGGACCATATTGGGTTTTAGCCATCGCTTGAAATTGTCTAATCGCTGCAGCAGCATCAGATTTCTTTCTGAGACATTGGACCCAAATATGTGATGTTTTGTCATCCAGAAATACAATGAAGTATTTATGTTTGTGGTACGATAGTACCGGGAGTTCCTTTAGGTTGGAATGTATTAATTCAAAGGATTTGTCAGCTCGTGAGTCTGACTCGGGAAAAGATTTTGAGGTCATTTTCCCTTCAGCACACCCTGGACATATAATTTTGTCTTTAGGAATAATTAAATTCCTTGGGAATTTTATGGTGCTTTTAGGCATTTTCCCTAGCGCCTCTTTGGATGGGTGTCCAAGTCGCCTATGCCAAGTCAAGTAGTCAGCGACATAAATGGTCACGACATTAACCTTTTTGGTGCTCAATATATGAGTCTGAGCCCAATAGATTGTGTCATTCCTCCTTAGAGGGACACAATGCATGATCGGGTTTCCATGCTCGATAAATGAAATGTGTGCAGAGGAACCATGCACATCACTTCCGTCTTGTAAAAAGACCCCCATTGACATCAATCGAGTATTAATGTCGGGTATGTAGTAGACGGGGTATAACCGCGTTTCACGTGTCTCTGACTTCCCATGACATACTACCTGGTGTTTAATGAAGACTGCTCCTTTTCCTACTATATGAGTAGTACCAGTGGCCGTTTGGACCAAGGTAGAGTCCTTTCTCAGTAAAGGCTCGTAAGAAGCGAAATCTTTTATTTCACCAGTGAAGTGTTTTGATGCACCTGAATCCATGATCCAGTCGGCACCTTTCTTACAATCTCCCTTTGCACACATAGCACATATATTAAGATCTAAATAATTCCATGATACATTTAATAGCGGTAAAATTTCATATGAAAAGTTCGCTGTATTCATAGGAACATTAATCTTAGTGCTTGTGGCAGGGAAAAGGACTGACCTGTCATCATATGCCCCTGTATCAAGGGGTTCATCGACGAGCATTTCGTCAACAGCTTTCCACACTTCCTCATCAGACACCGGAGGTTCAGATCCGAGGGAGACGGTATCGTCTTCTACCTCCTCGATCCTAGACTCGGGTTCTGGTTCTATCCTTCTTCTCTTTCCTTCTCGCACCGTCAGGTGCTCTTCCAGCGGTCGCAGATTTTTCGCGCTGCGCGGAAGTTGCATTTGCTCGAGGGTGTCTCGAGCTTGCTGATATTCGGCATAAACCGAACGAGAGGTAGAGGCCGCGCCCGTATATGCCTGTGCAGGCGGTCGGCGGCGAGGATCCCTTGTGGGAGTGTGTTCGCGTCTTTCGATGCGCTGTATAAGCGGCATCAGCGGTATGATGGTGCCATTACCATTTATGGTGGTATAGGCATTGGAGGCGAGGTGGGTATGTTTCTCCTTTGGCTTCTCCTCCTTAGTCTTTCTGTCCCCACGTTGTCCACACTTTCAGGACGAGTCTCCATTGCTGTTTTGCCCTTCTTTGGGCTGCCATTTGGGGTTTCCCCCTTTGCACTTAACAGCAGAAAGTTTGTTGGCCTGAGGCTGGCCAGCGGGCTTTCCTGCTGCTGTGCGCCTTGAGGCTTCAGTGACAATGGAGTCCTTGACATGTTTAAATGTCAAGGCGCTAGTAGCGGTCATGTTAAGGACTGTTGCGGACAAGGAATCATACTCGCGCGGCATCACAGCAAGTAGAATCATTGCTTGTACTAGCTCGGGGATGGCGACGTTAGCAGCTGTAAGGCGCTCAAATTTGTCTGCCATTCTAGCAATCTCCGGTGCGGGGTTCGCAGCCGGGATCTTGATCGCTATTGCGGACCTAAAGTCCGCGAAGACTTGGGAGGGGCCATCCACACCATAATCGGTGCGGATGAGATCCCACACCTCCTCAGCAGTGTCCTTTGAGTTGGCATGCTGCCGAATGGAGGGGGCCAGGTGGAGCACTAGGCTACCAATGGCCTGGTCATTTTTGTTGCTCCAGGTCTGGAGCTTGGCATTAGCATCTGCTACCAAAGTAGCGTTCGTTGCCATCAAGGGAGGCGCCGGGGGCAGTTTTTGCTCCGCCCCGCTAGTTATTTGCCAGAGGCCCTGAGACCTGAGCCACGCCTTCATTGAGTCAGCCCATTGAATGTAATTTGATCCATCGAAAGTTTGAACAAGTTTCTCAAGAGTTGAAGACATGATTTTTGTGGTGGCAGCTGTTAAAAGCGCTCAATCAGTCTTTTTACTCAATAAAACACGTTTAACGTTCTCAGGAGAAAACACTCCTTCAGAGTGGTTAACCCTAGTCAACCTAGGTTTTATGTGCAGCTCGCAGGGAGCGCAATGCAGCTCACGAAGAGCGCAAGGTTATAATTTGGAGACAATGAAGTCAACGTTGTTCGCAGCCAATTAAGGCGCATTCGCGACGTGCCCAGCAGGGCCCATAACCTGTTGGAGCAGACTATATACGCTGCACAGTGGAAGAGACAACACGTTCCTTACAACCTACCTGGGGTTTACTTAGACTTACAGCTAGGGTTAGCAGAGGTAAGAACACTGTATTCCTACTACGGTACAGGTTCTCCTTATATACATAATAATAAGGATGTCACATGACTCAGGAATGTGTTTACCGCATGTATGCACAGTAAGCACAGTAACATGCGTATGCTGCATGTATTGCCTCATGTATACAGCATGCATCACTGGGATTAATTTCAACACCCATGACCACATTGTCATGGTGTTACCCATACCCATGCCTTGCCTTAAGCCCATCAGATCCAGATTCTTCAGCTAATCGCTCTGCCATGCTTGACCCAAGAGGTTCAATTAAGAAACTTGTTGAAGCCAGCTGTTCTTGCAGTAGATGAGGGACCTCAAACTGCTGGTAAACCAGTCAATTCAGTAGTAAAAGATAAAAGCAGGGAAACAAAGATCATAGAGGGAAACACATGACTTGATGACACATCAATGTTTAATCACTAATCTAACATAAACAAACATTAGTAAACAATTCAATGCAGGATCAGTCCAAACTGTAGGGTCTACGAGCAGGGCTCATAGTCCTGCAACACCGGTTTCTCTGTGATAAGGTTGAACTTAAGAGATTGGGAGACGTAGTAATGGGACGTATGGCGATTTATGAGCTGAGGATCTGTTTGTAAGTATTGTCTGCCTTTTGAAAAAGGAAAATTAGATGAATTGTGATTAGATTTTTGTGGATGCTTCCTACCTTGGAAGTTGCCAACAAATGCAAAGGATTTTGTCTTCACATCTTGCGCATGTTGACAAAAACTGAGAAACTTTGCTCAGTGGACTTCCTCCCCTTCAAGGAAATCCAGTGCCTGCACAGAGCCATTTCCAATGTACTTGATGAAAATGCCACTGAGGGAATCATCAATAACCTCCTCCAGAAGAAATGTATCATGCATTTCATCAGCAATTGCAAGGGCACTTTTGATGAATTGCATATTGGGGACCGTGAATGGTGGGGGGCCATGTTCCTTCATAAATGAGGCAATAAAATTGTACATGAGCCTCATTAATGCTGATGCCCAATGGAGACAGTTAATTTCAGCAGTCAACTTAATAATTTGCATGTGGTTGTCATGAACAACATGATTTCCTGTGGTGTTGGCTTGATACCAACACTGCTTGATGACAACCAAAATTGTGTTGCCAAGAACTGGCTCACCCAGCTGACCAAATGATGCATGTTTGAAAGCGCCATAAATTTGTTTTGCATGATACATCAGCATGACCATCTTTGAATCCATACACTCCTTGGTTGCATCAAATGTGCATGAATGTTTGATGAGTGCATTAAAAGTCATCAGCAAAGTCAGGTACACAATGCATTTGATTGCCTTTGTGTTTACTACAGAACATGAAACATTAATAGTGAGTACTTCTTACAGTACTTGCAAAGACACATACAGATAGATCAGACATTCTTTTTTGATGGTGCTGTTTGTGCCTGTAGGGCATGTCATACATCTTCAGCACTTGGCAAGTTGGGCAGGTCATGGATAGGTGGGGTTGAAGATCTACCATTACTGACCTTGCTTGCAGCAGGCCTTTGTGCTTTAGCTCAAGTGCAGAACTTGATGGATGGTTGGACATCATCTGAGTCATGTGATTGCTGTTGTAACATAGTTAGCAACTGTGTAATTTGCTTTCTGTGGATTTTTGTCTTACCAAGTGTTGTCTTTTCTTGAAGTTTTGTCTTGCTTTCTCTCCAATTGTAGCATTGTGATGCAAACTGAAAAGTGACTCAGGTTGAACCTCCATATCATATCCAGTTTCAATTTCAGTAATGTATGAAAGTGACTTTTTCTTGGGCTGTGAAGCAGCCTTGAGCTGATCTAGAAGAGGTGCCACAAGGAAAGTTTCAAAAATCAGGCTTGACATATCATCTAACCAGGCATTGGTGACAGTGCCAATAAAGGCACCATGGGTGTTCCAGCATATATCTAGACATTATAAGCAAAATAAGATCAGCAGCAGTAAGATATGGCTTACCCAGAATTTGGACACCATATATTTGTGTGCATTGTGCAAATGAGTCCATGAAGTACTTACTGCCCATGAACAAGCAATTTCAATTCAGCCATCAAATCAGTATAATTTGACTCTTCACTGACACCAGGGCTTGGCTTGCACTGAAAAACTGCATAAGGGGCACCTGCAAACTGGCCCTGCAAGACATTTTAGTTGTTGAAGGGAAAACATGAAGGGTTGCCATGCACCATAAATGCAAACTTGGTAGCACCTTTTGAGAGATACTTGTCCTTGGGTTTATTGCCCTCACTAAAGGGGCACCAGTCCTTTGAGATTTCAATCTTTTCCTCGAGGCTGACAACTTCTTACAGGTTCCCATGTTTGTTGATGGTGATTGTTGTCTTTCAAAAGTCATATTGGTCATATGCAATTTGAGGGCTTGCATGGACCATTGACAGCAACTTTTGAGGGTGAAATGACCTTGTGTACTCTGTTGCAGTTGAGATACCAAAGTTGTTTAGGTTAGCATCATGTCAGAGCACTGAATGATGACATACTGCGAGATGCCTTTCACTTTGTGCTTGGCTTAGCAGATGCATGGCTTGCAGAGCAATGTGTAGCTGGTCAGCACATGGAGCTGGTGGACAGTCAGTGGACAGTTGGTGAACTGAACTGAAATCTGCCTCGCCATCTAGAATCTTCATCCAAGTTAGTAATCCAGGGAGGACAACAATTACACTACCATAGTGATTGAGCCTCATATGTGAAAACACAGAGACCAAGTTGCTGCTCTCTGATGTCAGCCTCAGAGATTTTGGAATCTGCTTTGAGCCCATTGAACATGGCTTCTATGCTGCCTAGGATATGCTTTTCTGTTGGTTTGAAATGATAAATCAACTTTGCAGATTGGTTTATTCCAAACATAGCACTAGAAATATGTAAACATCAGATTGGGATGCGAGTTGAAATTCTCACTCCTCAAAATTCAAAGTATTCATGCCATTAATATTTGAAGCAGGTGATTCTACCCACACTTTCTGAAGTTCACTTTGCACATAGTCTAACAGTGATTTTGCCAACTCTGTTCTGAAAAACTTTTTTGGGACAGGTAAAAGCTGAGCCTTCAATGATAAAGATTGGCAAAGATGAACAAGTACAGGAAGCACAAAACTTTACTTTTTTTGCAGCAGCTACACTTTTAGGAAAATAAAAAAGTGTTGCCTCCATGGTGATTGTGTCCCCTTTGACCTGCTTTTTGAGGTTTGAAATCTTGGCCTTGAGTTTAGTGGCATTGGCAGCTTAAAGTCCAGCATTTAGGGCAGGTGATTGGTTGAGCTGATGCTGAGATGCTGTTGATTGATATTCAGCTGCATGCAAAAGAATGCTGTCTGCTGTCTTTTCAACTGAGGGTGGAATTTAGGAAGGGGTAGGAGAAATATGCATCACTAATACATACCATTCCTTGCAGCTGAAGTTGGCTCTTTGGCAGAGTCAGTTTGGGCCAACAGCTAATTGCCATAGAACTCACCCTCCATACAGCTGCTGCAAAGCAGATTTTTCATGTATGGATATACCATGGAGCACTGTTTGCACTGTGGCTGCCTCTGTAATCTAAATGAGTATGTGCTCAGAGAGTGGTAATATTGACCTTGCCTCAATTGCCTCCCCCTCTGTAGATGAAGGCACAGCTGTGAGCTTAATGCACTTCATACAGAATGGTCCATCAAGTCCACAGAACAACACCACACATCCAGAGCAGAGACCCATAACAAGAAGTCCCAAATGCAGCAAAGGTGGCAGCTCAGAGGGAAGGCACATACTGTTGGTGATGAAGTTTATAACTTTTAGGTTCAAACCATGAATTTGTGCCAGGCAGAGGCACCATTGCCTACTCATCCCAAACAACGGAGAAACTGATTCATTTTGAATGCTAGATAAATTGGTTGGAGGATAACTTGGTGAATACAAGGCCATATTGTGCAGGCCCATCTAAGACATCATGCTGGCATGGAACACAGGCCTTCAAATACTTGGTAAGCTCTGGCAACAGCGAGAGGAGAAGGAGAAGGAGAACTTGAAAGCATAGCTGAATTCTGCACTTCCTGCCTTAACTGCTCTTCTTCCCACTTTTGTGCTCACCTTTCTTCCCTGTGGTTACAAATTAAAAGGTGGCTGACTGGTGCACAGGTCAGATCCAACTTAGCAGCTGAACAATGCAGATAGTTGAAACTCAGCAGCTAAACAATGTAGTTGAAGGCGGCCAGTGCTACCACTAGAACTGCCATCTGGCCAGGGCCTGGCCCAGCCAGGGTGAGGTTTGTGGATGCAGCAGAGTGTGTTGAGGGCACTTGGGGAAAAACTTGAACATGCCAGTGAATATGTTTGGTAAAAGTGGATGACTTCCCATTGATTTTCTATTTCTAAACCTTGTTTTATGGACTTTAAAATCAGGGTTGATGAGTTTGAAGTTTGAATTTAGAAAACCACAAGAATGAAGTGTTTTTGAGTAAAGGCATGTGACTAATTAGGAAGCAGTCTGACATCACTTATCACATCCTCCAACACGATGCACATTCCTTGCAATGTGAGCTGAGATTGAAGATGACAATGTGGCTGATGGAGGTCTACTAACCCTAGCTATTATGTTGACCTTGTATTGACCACAGGAGTAGAGCCCACTCACCTCAAAATCATTCCACTTGGCCCCATCTACTACTTGTACATCATATTTGGCTTATTCATCTCAAAGTATTACACCATGCAGCAATTTAATGACTGGGAACTGTACATAAAACTTTTATAAGAGATGAGAAAGTGATGTTCATGACATGTTCATCATCCTTGTTTGTGAGCCAAGATGTGGGAAGACCCCTGGATTGCCTTATTCAGATTCAAATGTTGATTTAAGGTTTAGAAACCCTCTTGAATTGATGAACTTAGTGATGTCGGACATCTCAGCTGGAGACCCTTAATGCCATTAATTTGAAGTTAGATATTGAAGTTAGTACTATGGGAAGTCATCCAGTCATCAAATAAAGCCAAATATTGACAAGCTGTCCTTTTGGAATATTGAAATTTGCCTGAACATAGTGTCCAAGAGCTCCTAACCATGCAAGCAAGCCTCAAATACACAAAAGTGTAATGTTGGCTCAAACAGTCACCCTCAGATCCTTCACCCAATATGCCCAGCAGCGGCTGCCTGGATTATCAAAATCATCGCTACCTCTCCACTCGATTTGTTTGGCTGGAATGTGTGGCAAGGAAGCTTGGATTTATATAGTAAATGAACTGAGAGAAGCAGAGCTTTGAACTTCCTTAGTAATGCATTTTGATCTTGAAATCCTGGCTGGCACTGATGGTGCACTGTACTGAGTCCATCGGAGTCGCTCCTGACATGTATCAATATGTTTGCACGGCAATATGCAGGAAAGGGGGCAGAAAAAAAGAGCCAGTTTCATCAGCAATCTGACTGATGAGAGTCATCCAGCAAGACTCTAATTGCTGGAGGTTACTTCCACGATATTCTCCCTTGTGACCCTCCACCACAAGCATCTTGCTTTTAAGTTCTAAGCCCTCAGGTTAAACCTTTTCACCATGAGTCTGGATGGTATAGGCAACATCTGCCCTGAATTGGTTGATGTGATCACAGACTTGGAAGAATTCCTCACATCAACTACCCTCAAGAGTGATGATCCAGGTGCCTCCCTGTGGTCTTACAATATTGACAAATAAGTTCATATATGGACATTTCTGTTTTCCTGAGTCACCACAGGAGCACAGGCTGATGAAGAAGTTTTCAGAGTGGTTGATCGCCCAGGGATGCCTTAAAATGGGAGAAACACCTTTTGGCATGGATGTTGCCATTGTTGATAATAGCATGGATAATGTCTCAGTGCATATGAGAGACTTATTATTGTGTCCTTTTTGACAAGTTATTCCTCAGGTGTGACAGCGTGAACCCTGATGGTTCCAAAAAACAACCCATGGAATACCATTGTGCTTGGACCTACACCATGAAAATGAGAGCAGCGATGACACATGGGTTTGGTCAGGCATATGAGCAAGGTAACTTACCCTGGACTAGGTGCAGGAACTTGGAGAAGTGGTGGGGGAACCCATCGAATTCAACTTTTGTCTCATGCTATATGCATGGTTTGAAGAGAAGAAAGGTACATCCTATGAAGACCAGTCAGATCCCAACTGAAACTTGTTTCAACAAGCATGACACAGGGGAGAAAACATGCTGTCATTATGCTGGCATTTGTATGCCTCCTCCACATTGAGGAAGCTTTAAATTTATGTGCTGAGGATATCAAAATTCTCTCACCCACTTTGATTTCAATAAATCAGGAACAAAACCTTATGTGCTTTATAACTTTGATGATGATGACAGATATCTATGCCCTGTCCAAGCCCTAACAGAATGGCTGCATGCCTTGGACTTCCATCATGGATATATTTTTCAAAGTGTTAAAAGCATGGATCACATGTCTGTTGCAGACAGTCCTATCATGAGTTTTTCATTTTTTTTGTATGGGGTAATAGCTGCTAACCCTCAGACTTGTCATGGTCAACAGTTGCAGTCAAAGTTCCTAGAAATGTTTTGGAATAATTTGCTGGACATTGGGAAAGATCTGCATTTATACAGTTGTCATAGTTGTAGGAGAGGAGGTGCCCAATGGCTTGCAAGGGAGAAGCGCTGGACCATCTTGTGCATTTGTGATTGGGGTGGCTGGTCCTTGAACTACAATCACACAACAATATTGAAATACCTGTTCTCTTGGAATGACAATCCTCATGAGGTGAGGGAAGATTTCTTCAATCCGGCAAAGTGAATACAGAGGCATTGCATCCATTGTGGTCATGGTTGTGGCTGTTGATGTTGATCATTAAAATACATTTGGACTTGGAGCTCTTTATATTCTGTATTGTTCACATCTTGGTACTATTGCAGTGTACTCTCTAGTTTCACTTTGTGTCTGATAGTTTTCAATTTTGTTTCCATATCTCTGCATTGGTTTCTATTTGTTTTTGACAATATATTGTTAGTGTGTATTGTATCTGGAGGTATATCAGCCTATTCAGTCAAATTTTGGTAGCACCCCCAGCAGCTACTATTTTAGAGCTGTGTCAAACTTTTGTTGGTTGGGAAAATTGATGTAGATTTTATCATTTTGCAACCTGCAAAATCTTGGCTATCTGCTAGAAAGTTTCCAAGATTTTGTAGGTTGCAAAATTGTTGCAAAATGATAGACTTTACATCAATCTTCCCAATCAACAACATTTTGACAGTCCATAATGAAATTTGCATAGATATTACATTACCCACTCTAAAATGGTAACCTGCCAGCAGGAATGTGTATACAACTGTTGAGAACTGAACCTGAGAGTGCATGTCAGAATCTGGTTGGATCTGGCAGGTGTCAATGGCGGGAGAAGGTCAGGTCATAGCAGATCCAGTGGAAGGGATACAAAAAGGACTTGGCTTCAACTTGCAAGATGTTGCACCCTTCACCTCATCTGGTGTCCTAATTTCAAGACAAAGGAATTGGTAGGAGGAGCAGGTGAGTGTGGAAAGTGTGGAGAACAAGGGTGGGGGGGGGACTCAGGTTAAGTTCAGATAAAACCAGAACTTTCAGAGAGGACTAGAGGTCAAGTCAGAAGAAGTTTGGACTCTTAGGAGGACAGAGGTAGGAGTAGAACAAGATTGGATTGTCAAGTCTATGTCAATATATGAACTGAAGAATACAAGTCCAAAGTAGCTAAGGCAAGGCAGGGGTAGGGGTATACCCTTGTGTTTTTGGGCTAAGGGTATGAGGGGTAAGGGTAGGGGTTTGGAAGTTCATACTCTTGCATACCCCTGTACCCTTACTAACACAATGGGCAAGTTCCAAGGCAGTTGACTCACGGTTGACTCATGGTTGACTGGAGTTTGCACCTTATTACATAATCCTACCAAATTGAGCACTTGGATTGATGCTTCCTTTTACAAACAAATATCTGTTTAAATCAATAGGTTCATGATAGTGACTATGGTGACAGGCATCAGACTGTTGCATGGGATGGTTAGAGGATGTACATCAGTTACAATAGCAACCAATTTTGATGTTTCTATTAAAATGGTCCAAAACAGCTGTCATTCTTTCCCCCTCTTTTCCTTCACTGAGGCTTTACCAAGTTCACCATGCCTCCAGTCATATGTAACTGCACAATTTGTAGCACAAAAACCATCTTCATCAATGGTGTTGAACAGCCATGACAGTATGTTGATGGTTCTACCCATTTGAAGCATGAGAAACAGGATAAACAGCCTGTTTCACAACTGGCAAAGGGGAAGTGGCAATCATCATCCCCAAGCCCATCACCAAAACATCCTAGAGCTTCTAATTCTCCCACAGGTAAGTGCTACATTGTTATTGTTAGATCAAGACTAATAGTAATTATGCAGATATCAACTTTTCTACAGTACTTATCACAAAGATGATCTGCCTCCTTGTCATCTGGCACAACAGAGCTGGTGTGAGTCATTCTATCACCAACAAAATTCTACAAGGACTTCAACTTAATATTTCTGTGACTCTCTCTATTGTTGAGGTTGCTCTTTCATCATCTGGACTCAATGTCAAGCTTCCAAACATCAAACTTCCTCATGATGTCCATACCGCATATTGGCTTCACTACTCAGAGCCGGAAATCATTCGGACAGCATGCTGCCCCAAATGCTTTTCCCTCTTTTCTCATCCTATTCCTTGGCAATGTCAGTGGAAGGCACCCCCAAGATCACAATCCTGTAACACAAAACTCTGGACAACCCAGAATACTCCAAATGGGCCTAAATGGGTCCCATGTCATCTATGTTGAAATTAAACCCTGAGATACATGCTGCATACATGAGGCAATACATGCAGCATACACATGTTACTGCACTTATTGCACATACATGTGGTAAACACATTCCTGAGTCATGTGACATCCTTATTATTATGTATATAAGGAGAACCTGTACTGTAGTAGGAATACAGTGTTCTTACCTCTGCTAACCCTAGCTGTAAGTCTAACTAAACCCCAGGTAGGTTGTAAGGAACGTGTTGTCTCTTCCCCTGTGCAGCATATATAGTCTGCTCCAACAGGTTATGGGCCCTGCTGGGCACATCGCGAATGCGCCTTAATTGGCTGCGAACGATGTTGACTTCATTGTCTCCAAATTATAACCTTGTGCTCTTTGTGAGCTGCATTGCACTCTCTGCGAGCTGCACTTAAAACCTAGGTTGACTAGGGTTAACCACTCTGAAGGAGTGTTTTTTCCTGAGATTGTGAAACATGTTTTCTTGGATAAAAGACTGATTGAGTGCTTTTAACAGCTGCCACCACAGAATCATGTCTTCAACCCTTGAAAAACTCATACAAACTTTCAATGGCTCAAATTACATTCAATGGGCCGACTCCATGAAGGCATGGCTCAGGTCTCAGGGCCTCTGGCAGATAACTAGTGGGGTGGAAATCAAACCGCCTCCGGCGCCTCCTTTGACGGCGACAAACACTACTCTTGTAGTGGATGCTACTGCCAAGCTCCAGACCTGGAGCAACAAAAATGACCAGGCTATTGGTAGCCTAGTGCTCCGCCTGGCCCCCTCCATTCAGCAGCATGCCAACACCAAGGACACTGCTGAGGAGGTGTGGGACCTCATTCACACCGATTATGGTGTTGATGGCCCCTCCCAAGTCTTTAGGTCTGAAATAGCAATCAAAATTCCAGCTGTGAATCCCACGCCAGAGATTGCTAAGATGGCTGACAAGTTCAAGCACCTCACGGCTGCCAATGTTGCCATCCCCGAACTAGTTCAGGCGATGATCCTACTTGCTGCAATGCCACGCGAGTACGATTCTTTGTCCGCCACAGTCCTTAACATGACCACTACTAGTGCCTTGATGTTTAAACATGTCAAGGACTCCATTGTTGCTGAAGCCTCAAGGTGCATGGCAGTTGGAAAGCCTGCTGGCCAGCCTCAGGCCAACAAACTTTCCGCTGTCAAATGCAAAGGGGGAAACCCCAAATGGCAGCCCAAAGAAGGGCAAAACAACAATGGAGATTTGTCCTGAAAATGTGGACGACGAGGGGACAAAAAGACTAAGGAGGAAAAGCCTAAAGAGAAACATACCCACCTTGCCTCCAGTGCCTTTACCACCATAAATGGTAATGGCACCATCATACTGCCGATGCCGCTCATTCAGCGCATTGAAAAGCGCGACCACACTCCCACAAGGGATCCTCACCGCTGACTGCCTGCACAGGCATATACAAGTGCGGCCTCTACCTCTCATTTGGTTTATGCCAAATATCAGCAAGCTCGAGACACCCTCAAGCAAATGCATCTTCTGTGCAGCGCAAAAAATCTGCAACCACTGGAAGAGCACCTAACAGTGTGAGAAGGTAAGAGGAGGAGGATCAAACCAGAACCGAGGATCATGGAGGTAGAAGACGACATCGTCTCCCTCAGATCGGAACCTCCGGTTTCAGATGAGGAAGTATGGAAAGCCATCGACGAGATGCTCATCGATGAACCACTTGAAACAGGAGGATATGATGACAGGTCAGTCCTTTTCCCTGCCACAAGCACTAAGATTAATATTCCAATGATTACAGCAAACTTTTCATGTGAAATTTTACCGCTATTAAATGTATCATGGAACTATTTAGATCTTAATATATGTGTTATGTGTGCAAATGGAAATTGTAAGAAAGGTGCCGACTGGATCATGGATTCAGGCACATCAAAACACTTCACTGGTGAAATGAAAGATTTTGCTTCCTATGAGCCTTTACCAAGAAAGGACTCTACCTTGGTCCAAACAGCCACAGGTACTACTCATATAGTAGGAAAAGGAGCAGTCTTCATTAGACATCAGGTAGTATGTCACAGGAAGTCAGAGACACGTGAAACACAATTATACCCTGTCTACTACATACCTGACATTAATACTCGATTAATGTCAATGGGCATCTTCTTACAAGACAGAAGTGATGTGCGTGGTTCCTCCGCACACATTTCATTTATCGAGAAAGGAAACCCAATTATGCATTGTGTCCCTCTTAGGAGAAGTGACATGATTTATTGGACTTGGACTCACATAATGAGCACCAAAAAGGTCAATGTCACGACCATATACGTCGCTGACTACTTGACTTGGCATAGGCGACTTGGATACCCATCCAAAGAGGTGCTAGGGAAAATGCCTAATAGCACCATCAAATTCCTGAGGAATTTAATTATTCCTAAAGACAAAATTATATGTCCAGGGTGTGCTGAAGGGAAAATGACATCAAAATCTTTTCCCGAATCAAATTCACATGCAGAGAAACCCTTATGAATTAATACATTCCGATCTAAAGGAACTCCCAGTACTATTGTACCACAAACATAAATACTTTATTGTATTTCTGGATGACAAGATGTCACATATCTGGGTCCAGTGCCTTAAAAAGAAGTCTGACACTGCTGCAGCGATTAGACAATTTCAGGCAATGGCTTTGACCCAGTATGGTGCTACAATCAAGCGCTGGCGTGTTGATCCAGGGGGGGAGTTCAAAGATTGTGAGCTACAAAATATGCTCAAGGATTTTGGCATCAAAATAGAGATGTCTGCACCCCATGTTCACCAACAGAATGGGTGCACAGAGCGCGCCATAAGGACAATAATGGAAAAGTCACAAACCCTGCAATTTACCGCTTGTCTACCACAATCATGGTGGGAATTTTGCATTGAACATGCAACACACCTATACAACCAAACCCCAGTAAGGCACCTGAAATGGCTGACACCTTTTGAGGACCTGACAAAGGTCCACCCAGATCTAAACAATCTGAAGGTCTTTGGTTGCAGTGCTTACGTCTATCTACCCAAGGAAAAACATCCAACCACATTATCTCCTCGATCGGAGTTAATGACGTACCTTGGATTAGAAGATGGCATTAAAGCATACCGTTTCATGTGACTTAGTGGCGCAATATTCATTGGTGCTACAGCACTATTTGATGAAACGATGTTCCCATGCTGTCCTGGAGCTAAAACTCCTGCCAAGACAGACCTTGGTGATTTTCCACATCCAGAACCAGAAGATGACGACCACTCATCTGGAATGGATGGCAATGATTCTATACCACCACAAAATCTGCCCCTTCCTCCATCATCAGAAGATGATGATGATGATGTACCAAGTGAGCAAAAGGTGCATGATGATGCAACTGATGCTCCTCCTCCGCTGCCTCCAGTTACCACTGAGGACTTTTGTCCAAGACATGAAGATCAACAGGAATGGCAGCAATTGCCCCGTCGATCAGGCAGGCAGAGGAACATCCCAAACCATCCTGGCAATACCTATGGAGAGAAGTGACTCCCCTCTGACATAGAGAGAGACATTGCATGTGATCGATATTGGAAGAGATCTGTGGGTCAAGATTCGGATCATAACTGAACATGACCATGATCTCAACAACAAGAACCGGTTGCTGGACTGAGTTTGGCACCCCATGAGAGTGTGCCCAATTCCAATAATCAAGAACATGATCACCCAATGGGGGAACCAGACGAAGCAGGTTATATTCAAAAGATAACCAAGGAAGGTGGAGATAAGCTTATTCGCTGGCTGTTGTCAAAAGCATTCACACCATCAAGCGAAATAAGCCAAGTTCCAAACCAATTTTGCGATATTGCATGCCTACCATGGCAGCAGCAACTTGAGTGGAAACAGGCTTGTCATGAAGAATTAGAGGCTCTTCGCAAGCAACAAGTCTATGACATTGTTGATCTTCCACATGATCGAAAAATGATTAAAAACAGATGGGTTTTCTCTGTGAAATCAGACAGAAGAAAATGAGCCAGACTCGTGGCCAAAGGCTTTTCACAAGTCGAAGGTGTTGACTTTGATGAGATTTTCTCACCAGTAGTCCGCTACGAGACCGTATGCCTCATGTTTGCACTTGCATCTCTAGAAGGCATGTATATGACCGGTCTAGATGTAAAAACCGCATTTTTATATGGCAAACTAGAAGAGGAGATATATATGGATCAACCCAAGGGTTTCAGACTCGAGGGAAAAGAGCGCAAAGTAATGAGCTTACACCGAGCATTGTATGGCCTTAAACAGGCCTCACTAGCATGGTGGAAAGAGCTAGAGGCATTTGTGTGCACCATTGGGTTTGTGCATGCCAGCTCCAATGCCAGCATTTTCATACACAAGGATCCTAAGACAGGCAGCATTGTTATTGTGCTGGTCTATGTTGATGATGGCTTGTTCATGGGGAAGAACAAGAAACTTGTGGATGAAAAGAAGAATGCTTGTCTGAAGCATTGGGAGTGCCATAGTACTGAAAAAGTCATGGAATTCTTAGGCATGCACGTCACCCAGACTGCAAGCAAAATCAAACTCGATCAAACTGAATATCTCACCAAAGTGCTCGAGAGGTTCAAGATGACAAATGCCAAAGCTGCCCCCACTCTGCTCCCAACTGGTTACAAACCATCAGAAAACACAGTGATGCCAAATGCGGCACTTAGATCAAAATATCAGCCTGTGATTGGATCTTTATTGTATCTGATGCTCGGAACGCGACCTGATATCGCTTACATGGTAATCAGGATGTCGCAATTCTCAGCTAATCCTAGCCAAGAACATCTAGACAAAGCGATGTACATCATGTGCTATCTGGTGGGAACCCAGAAATATAACATAGTCTATGATGGAGAGAAATCCGAAGGGCTGGCCTTCACAGATTCTGATTGGGCAGCTGACACTGTCAAACACCGATCTACAATGGGTTACTTTGCTACTCCAGCGAGTGGCATTGTGTGCTGGCAGTCCCGTTTACAAAAAACTGTAGCACTGTCATCCACAGAAGCCGAATATATGGCTCTCTCTGACACTTGTCGACAGATAGTGTGGATAGAGTCCTTATTCCAGGAACTTGGATATATACTGAAGTGCATACCAATCTGCGCTGATAATCAGGAATCCATCTTTATTGGATCAAATCCAGTTCAGGAAAAAAGGACCAAACATATAGACATTCGCTACCACTATACCCGTGAATGCATAGAAAATAACAAAGTCACAGTCGTTTTCATTCCTGGAAGTGATAATCTGGCTGACATGTTCACAAAGAACCTTGGCGCCATCCTATTCAGGAAATTTAGAGACTCTCTCGGAATTACTTTCGAGATTCAAACTTAGCTGCTTAGAGCACTGTACAGTTTGAGGGGGGGTGTTGAAATTAAACCCTGAGATACATGCTGCATACATGAGGCAATACATGCAGCATACACATGTTACTGTGCTTACTGTGCATACATGTGGTAAACACATTCCCAAGTCATGTGACATCCTTATTATTATGTATATAAGGAGAACCTGTACCGTAGTAGGAATACAGTGTTCTTACCTCTGCTAACCCTAGCTGTAAGTCTAACTAAACCCCAGGTAGGTTGTAAGGAACATGTTGTCTCTTCCCCTGTGCAGCATATATAGTCTGCTCCAACAATCTATACACTACACAATCCTTTGATTCTTGGCTTCAGTTCTTTTTATCTTCCAAGGTCATTGAAGACAGCCTTCATGAGGCTTTCAACCACCACAGAAACCATATACCAGCTGCCTTTGGTGCCACTATGAATGATATCCAGGGTAGTCCTGCTTGGGATGACTTGCAGGGTTTTCTACAGTCTCCTTATCATCTAATATCTGGAATCTATATTGATTGGTTCAATCCTTATACCAATAAGATTGCTGGTAAGTTATTAACAAATTCTGCATAGACTATGACACAGCTTATTTTATATATAGGCAAAAAAGTGTCTTGTGGAGCAATCCTGCTTTATTGCTTGAACTTACCTTTTCATCTTTGGTATCGATTTGAGAATACATTTATTGTTGGTCTCACACCTCCTCCCCATCTTCCTGACCCCACAACCATCTCTCATCTTCTTGAACCTGTTATTAAATAAATCTGTTGCCAAGTATGGTGCTGCACCAGGCCAAAATTTGCCAACATCTAGACATCCTGATGGCATCTCTGTGAAAGCAAAAATTGCACCTGTGATTGCTGATCTTGAGGGAAGTTGCAAGGCTACTGGCTTTTTGGGACACGGTGCTACAATGTTCTGTTCTTTCTGCCTCTGCACCAGTGATCAGCTAGAGGATCTCAATATTCAATCTTGGGAACTCTGTAATGGTGCACAGGTGCGAGCACAGGCAAAGGCATGGTTGCATCAGACAACCAAAGCTGGTCAAAATGCTCTGCAAAACACAACTGGTGTGTGATGGACTCCACTGCATAATCTTCCATATTGGGATCCAGTCAAACATGTTGTACTAGGTTTTATGCATAACTGGCTTGAGGGTGTTTTACAGCATCATCTTTGTGCACTCTGGGGAATTGGACAGGATGAGGATGAAAGCCAAAAAGTTAAAGAGGTGGAAAAGGATGAGCAGTGGAGTGAGGCAGATGTATCAGATTCTGCTGAAGAATTGGATGACCTTTTTCAAGAAGCAGCTAAACATAATCTTGAGGCTGCAATGGCAATGCACCATTCACCACCACCTATGTCTCCCTCACCATCTTCTTCTGAATTATCAGACTCATCCTCATTATCAACACCTACAGCCACCACACAGAGCCACACAAATCCCTATGCATATGACTTCAATTATGATGATGATGACGATGATGATGATGATAACTATATTCCTGTTGACCCTTTGCCTTTTAGCTTCACAGAAACTGAGCTACAAGCAATAAGAAATTGCATTCATGATATCACTCTTCCAACATGGATACAAAGACCACCAACCAATCTTGGTGAACCAAGTCATGGCAAGCTCAAAGCTCAGAAATATCTCACCCTCTTCACATGTATCTTTCCCCTCATTATTCCTGAATTCTGGTACATGACTACTGCCACAAATTTCCACCACCAGCACTTCTACTGCTTCTATCATGTTGTTGCAGCAACAAATATTGTAGCTGCATATCAAACCTCCAATGTTGATGCTGATGCCTATACTCAGCATTATATTCAATATCAAACTGCTATTCAACAACTTTTTCCACATCGTCCATCCAAGCCAAACCATTATTATGCAATGCATAATGGTGCTCTTCTCAAATATTGGGGTCCTTTGGCTTCTTTTAGTGAGTTTCCAGGTGAATGAATGAATGAATGGAAAGTTGCAAAAAATGAACACCAATTATCATCTCCATATGTGTTTCAATTATTTTGCTCAAAAATTGATAGCTAATACCAAGATCAGGGGATTTAGATCTTACAATGCTTTGTCAGATGAGTTGTCAAGCATGTGTAGATGCTTTACTGCACAGTGAAGATCATTTAAAATAATTATGTGATATTCTTGAGCCAGGAGACATGGCCATGGATGACCATCCAGTACCTCTCCAGCCTACAGAAGTGGCAGATATTCTAGCAAAGGCACCTTGCCTTCTTGAAGTAGATTATAACAATCTGCTTAATTATCTTCACCAGACAGGAAGACCATACTGAGCTTACTCTGATCTTCCCCATCCACCAAATGCCATTATTCTCCCTCCACAATCCCAGCATCTTTTGCAGGTGCACCATGATGAGTGCACATTCAGTTGTGAAAAGTCACATAAAGGAAACAGTGCTATAAAGCTCTACAATCCATTGACACAGGCTCATGATACAGGATTCATTCAAAACATTTGGAGACTTCCACTGGAGGGAATAATGCACATCTTTATAAGAGTCCACTCACATCAATCACTATCTACACAAGAGGAGAGGCAGGCACCATTCATACACCACCCTGGATTATGGTACGAATTGTTGATGCACTCCCCTCTAACAACCTTAGTATTATTGAGCCTGTCCATATTATCACTCATGTCACAACTGTCCAGTGGCCAGCAGGCACTTATGGTATTGGCAGGAAGGTCCTGGTTGTATGTTGGGCTCCCAACAGAGGGCGCTGATAATTTTGCATCCCTGGCAATGTGTAAATAGCTGTTATAACCACAATTATGCCTTCATTCTATGCTTCATTTTCCTGTTCTGACTTCTTTCCAACTTGAAATCTTGTTCCGCTTCTACTTTCTTATTCTGTTCTGTGCTATCTTTAGCATACTACCTATGTTCTGTTGCTGCATATTTAAGTCTACAGTATTGTTTGTAATACCTTAGTCTGATAATCGCACTCAATTAACACCAACTTGCAACTCGTAATCCCGTGCATTAGTTCTTAGCTTGCTCATCTCATGCACAATACCCCTCGAAGTTATGGACACACATAAGTGCAGGGAGGCACAGCTCACTGAAGCCAAGTCTGTTCCACCCTTGTATGTTGCCGCATGGCTCACTCACTCTGTGCACATATTGCACTCTACTCATGTGGTTGTCTTTTGTCAGGTCATAGATTTTCCCTTTGTCTGCCTTACCCTACATCCATATCTCTCACATGTCTCGGATCACAACAGTTGTCTTTCATCAGGTCATAGATTTTCCCCATGTCCATTTTGCTCTACATCTGTCTCTCATGTGTCTTAGATTGTAACAATAGCTTTGGATAAATAGAAAAGATGGTATTAACTTGAAATACATTAAGTGACTTGGCAAGCATGAATATGAAGAGGTAAGTAAATCAATTACCACCATTAACCAGAATATGTATTAAACAACACCCATATCTCATTCATCACCTGACCCCTCATCACCTGACCCCTCATCACCTGACCCCTCATCACCTGACCCCTCATCACCTGACCCCTCACCTGATACATCTGGCTCATCTTCATCATCCTCATCATCCTGCTGCTCAAGTTGTTCCAATTTGTCTGGCATAGGTAGCTTGTATTCTGCCTGCACTTCATCACCATATTTGGCCATAAACTCCTTCTCTGGCATACTCTTCCATTTCTCACACTCATCCCAGCTGGCACAGAGCTCTGCAGGTGGCAGAGCAACATAAGTACCATTCTTGACATATTGGGCATGCTCACAGAGAGAAAGATTGTTCCAATAGATAGGATCAAACCAATCAATTGGGACTTTCTTTGGGAGAGCAGTGAGCTCATATAACTTTGGCATGGGGGGGTCTTCATGGTGTTGCTCCAGTCTACAGATAAATAGGATCAGTCAAATGTAAAAAGAAAAACAAAGATTGGCCAACTTAAGGTGTCTTCTTTTGCTTCTATTCATCTGCTTGTGCTCTTGATCAGCCATTCTAAAGAATGCAGTAACTTTTGTCAAACGTCCCTCCCTCTCCTTGATGTGGTACACTGCATCAACTGACTCAGCATTCCCTTCAGCCAACTCATCATCCGGATGGGCCTCATTCTCTCTAGCCAAGGCCACAATGTGTTTATTGAAACCATGTGCCCTGAACACATCCATCCTGCCATCAGCAAGCTATCAAGGTTTATTAGTAAATACAATCTGCAAATAGCATATACAGAATTCCAGGAATTACATACCACACTACATTGTTTCAATACTCTGGTCATCTGCTTTGCTTTCGCAACACTTCCTGGATTCTTTGCCTCTGACTTGGCAATACCATGCATATATGAGAAAACAAAGCTTTGATAAAGTTTACACATAAGTGCAAAATCTTTGACACACGACAGGTTCGTTCCCATGTGAGAGTATCCAAATGCACCTGAGACCTGCTCAAATGTCTTGAGGGCAATGTGCTCATGAAGGAGATTATACATAGACTCCAGATTGTTACCCAAGACATCAGGTGCCCACTGTTGAAGCCCAAGGCATGCCACCAACCTGAACATGAGCAACAGATGGGATTCCAGAATGTGCTTGATATTGTTGGCAATAATCCCAACTGAGTCTGAGATAGAGTTAAGGAGCTCATGCACTTTCATTTGGGTGCCCTGAATGCTAGCTGAGTTGTTGTCAAGACTGGCTGTGACAGAGTTCTGCAACTGTGTTTCAGAGGTAAAGCAGTGATGATGCTCAACCCGGGAAAACCACCAAAACTGCCGATGAGGCAATTGATGATATTTGTGATGAGTCAGAGGAAGGTTGCGAGACGTTCCGAATGTTCATGGTCAAACCAAGGTATTTGACACGGTCTGATGGGGTATTGATCGATATTGAGGATGATTGATGAGATTGACAGCAAACGAGTTCTATTGTCAATGGTTGATATCTGAATTCTGAGGACCTTTTGATAGGTCGATAGTGTACAAAGGGTATGGCAAATGTCTATGAAGTGTTGGAAGGGTTGCTAGTGCTAATGACAAGAGGATCAAGGGAGGATCGAGGACGCGATGATTGCAGAGGTTTCTCGTTGATCGAGAAAACTTGTAGAGACTTTCGATCACTTTAGATAGTTGATTGGATGCTTAGAACTGTATATGAGACAATAGGTGAAGATGATTTCTTGTATTTCCCAGTAGATACTACAGAGTTTTATATGTTTTGAAGAAACTTCCTCAAATGGAATGAGAAACATGTGTAGAACATGAGGCAAAAGATATGAGTTAAGGCACAAGGCCATAAAGGAGACTGGAATCTGAACAAGAAAGATATATATCATATGATGAAAGAGTAATAAAGGGAAAGAACTAAAAAGAGACTGTCCTTTGTGTATAAACTGTGCTAAGTCTCGCAATAATCTGTCCAGCAGGTTCTGTACACGATAGGGACTTGAAACAAGGCTGACCTATGATCAGCAGGTTTGGGCACAAGTTGGAATACATCCTAGTGCATGGTCTTCCACCATTTAGATAACGAAAGCAGTGCCCGATGTCGCTCATAGTCTCTCAATATCGATTGATGATGCTCGACAATATTCAATCGCAGTTGCAGCTGTTCAAAGTTGATCAGGGATGTTTGATGGTCGTGTAGAGGGATCTTAGGGGCTTTCGTGGTAGTCCTAAGGTTGTGCGATGTGGGCTCTTGATACGATCAATGTCGCTGGTGATGTTTCGACATGGTCGATATGATATTGTGATTGATAGATTGGGTTGTGTTGTGTTTGGGACATTGTAGGAGTTAGTTAATGTGATTAGAATGATGTTAAAGTGGTGAATTGGTTTTTGAGTCAAGGAGATGATTTATTAGTGGCAGGTGAAGGGTACTTTGTCATCTTCTGTGACCTTGGGGGGGACAGTAGTCTGGTGTGGTAAGCCCCAAAGGACATGGAGATGAAGCTCAAGTGCAGCCTGAAAGTGATTTAGACTTTAAAGTGCTTGAATACAATAAATGTGCACCTTTGTCTTCTCAGCCTCCTTTGGTACCTCTCCTTTTCTCATGTGCCAATCACTAGGCTTCTTGGGCTTCTTTGGTTGCTTTGTGAAGGCCTTGCAGGCTTTCTTTGCTTGCAAAGCTCTTGAACCAGGGTTCATGTTGCTCAGAGAATGCTTGCGCTTGCCAAGTCCAGCCTGAGATGGACCAGCCTCCCCTGAACTAGAACTCACATGAGGATCCATTGTAGTTTCAGAGTCAATAGAAGATGATGGAATAAAGAGTCCAGGTATCCAGTAATGCCAGAAGACAAGTATGTGCAAACACGTTGAGAACAAAGGAACCTGAAATTGCCGCAAGCATGATCACATGATGCATTGGAACCTGCCAAACTCACTGTGTTGAGTTGTTGACACCCTCAACACCTCTGGCAGCAATGTATTGTAGTTCTGATCAGAAATAATAAAATTGTTTATTGAAGTACAGAATAAAGTTTTCAGCTAAAACTATAGCATGAACTTGGCATGAACTGGATGATAAACATTCAGTGTCAATGTCACTCATGAAATGAATTGTTATTACTAAAGTATATTACATCACTACAAATGACAACTACCAGTCAAACATGAGTCAAACATGAATCAACTATGAATCAACTGCCTCAAGGCTTGCCCGTTGTGTAAGGGTACAGGGGTATGCCAGGGGTATGCTCATGTAAGAATATCATTTGATTTTTTCAGCTACAAAGTCTCATATTCAAGATTTTCATCAATTAAATTCAGATTTTGAACATGATAATGGCTTTCATATGTTAATAAGAGGTATTAACATGTGATATTAATAGTAAATACAATAGTTATCAACACTTCTCAAATAAATTTTGCTCTAAATATGTTAATTTTGTGCCAAACCCTTGTACCCTTGACAAACCCTCCCATACCCTTATATGTTTCCATACCCTTACCTCTAAGGGTAGGGTGTTCAGGGGTAGGGGTAAGGGTATGAGATTTGACACCCAGGGGTAACCCCTGCCTTGCCCTAAAAGTAGCTAGGCTTAAATAGTGAAGTGCAGAAGAGTAGCTGAATAGTTCAGATGCTGCAGCAGTGTCTCAACTGCATAGATAAAATAGATGGCGGGAACTGCACAGGAATCCATAGTCAAATTTGCAAAACTAGATGGCAGCCTTGAGAAGGCAGCTGTGTGCACAGTACAAGGTGGCCTAGTGCACAGCAATGTGGGCAGTGCAAGGTGGCCAGGAACAGAGGTGCGGAAAAGGGTTGGAAGACTGTGGGTTCTGAGTGGGTGGGAAATGGTTCTTGACAGTATTTCCCCCTGTGCCAAGCCTATGAGGCACATGAGTGTTCAAGTCCAAATAAGGAAGTTGGTTGAAATTTTCAGGTTGTGCTACAATCATCATCTTATAATATATTCTTGGGATTCTAAATGGTGTGGATGGCTAAGATGAAACTGAATTAAGCAGGAAGTGGACCGGGTTTCTGTGGATAGTGGGTGTGAAAGTCCACAAGAAGTTCTTGGGTGTGATCGAGTTCCATAGCCAGTAACCAGGAAGTTTTTTCATTGGTTCCCTGGTAACCTTCCCATCGGACGAGGTAGAGTAGTTTGCAGCAGTGTCAGTTGTTGACCTTGGAGTCGAGGACTTCAGCAATCTCATACTTGAGTTCATCGTCAATGGTGACAGGAGGAGGCAGAGGTTGGATTCAATTAGGAATAGTGTTTGGGGTATGTTCTTCTAGTTGGGAGACGTGGAAGATGGTGTGAATAGCCCACAAGTAATCCAGAAGCTGCAGGGTGACTGAGTGAGGCAATGATTTTGAATGGACTGTGGAACTTTTTGGAAAGTTTCCTAGAGGGATGGTGATAGGTCCACCTTCTGCTTCAAGCTCCAGGAATGCTTCCACATGCTCTGACACATCCACACCAACACTCCAAATCACTATGAATGTGTATGAACCTCTATGAGCCCTGCAAAACATCTACAAACTGTGTGAAACTACTCTGAAACTATTTCATGGCACTTCAAACAACTTTGCAGCACCTTGAATACCTTTGGCTGCCATATACCCATTGCACTGACCTTTGGGCACATGCAGCACACCCTGCACAAGTTAATATGTTGCATATTGAGCATCACTGGACATGAGGAGATATGACAATGTGCTTTTTAGGATGCAATTGCAGTGTTTTCAACATTTTGATGATATATTGGAACAATAGGACAAGTACCTTTGATATATTATGACTCTACATGTTTCCCTCCACATCATTTCTCATTTATTTTGTGACTTGGATACTTCTTTATTGTTTTATATCTTGCCACATGTAGTCCTCATGTTCTATTTCCTTTTTAGTACTATCTCTTCAAAACCTTATATAGCCTTGTACTAGCTACCTAGAAGAACAAGAAATATATCGTCTTCACATCTCGCTGTTCTGATTTAAGAGTTTCTCTCTTGAGTCCAAGTCTTCTCATCTTACTTCTGAAGTTTAGTGGTTTTCCACAAATTTCATCAAAACTATCATCTTCTCCTTGAAACTATCATCCTTCATCCATTGTCTATCAAACCTCATTATCATCCATCTATATCATTCTTTGACAATATTTGTATCCCTCCAAAAACATTATGAAACTATTTTGGACTTCTTCACAACTCTTTGCAGACCTTTGTAAACCTTTGTACACCTTCGAACCTCTTTCAACATTGTTCATCAACATTTGGTTTATTGCAGTGATATTTAGTACAACCTCTCAACCTTCCTCTAACTTGTGTTATACCATCTGAGACCTATTTATGGGTTTTGTTTGGGTTTCCAGATTGAGTATCATCATTTTGGAGCCCACCACGAGGGGTTTCTAAATCATTTCATCACCTAAACCATCTCAAATTCCTCAGCTTAGGCCAGTATCAAAGCTTGCCAAGCCTTTGACACTCCCAAACATCTGGGAGATATCTTGATACCAGTACCTGCCAAGCAATCCACCCACCATTGTCTATTTCCATCTCCTACTACCTCCACTTTCTATCCAACCACCACCTCCATCTCCTCTTCAACTATCTCCAACTCTGAAACCTCTTCCATCTATCACTCAAGTCTTAACCCCAACTTTGAAAGTATTCATGGCCATGAACATGACTACTATGCCTGCGCATGGCCATTCCACCTAGTGTTGCCATGGCTCAGCTGTGTTTTTTGCTACTTTGGGAAATAAAATAGCTAAAATTCTGAAAATATTTGAGGACCTAGATCACATGATAAGCTGAGGGTCCTCTGCCAACTCTAAGCGATCTGACCACCAGTTCCCACATTATGTAAGTGGCTTAAAATCTGGCTTAGCAAGCCACCATCCAAGCCACTTAAATAACATGGGAACTGGTGGTCAGATCACTTAGAGTTGGCAGAGGACCCCTCAGCTTATCATGTGATCTAGGTCCTCAAATATTTTTGGAATTTTAGCTATTTGATTTCCCAAAGTAGCAAAAAACATGGCTGAGCCATGGCAACACTAATTCCACCCCTCCGAAATTTGACCCCACTCAGCCTTGAGAACTTTGTAGGTATTTTAATGAGCTCGGATTGCTTTTTCCAGCATGCAATGTTACCGACTCCAAAGATATAAAGAAGCATGCTTGCCACTACCTCGACATTGACACTTCTGAACTTTGGGAATCGATTCCAGAATATCATGCCAGTACTTTGTTCAATAACCTTTGCATCACTGTCCACAAACTGTATCCTGGTTCCAAAGACGATCGCAAATGGTCAATTTCAGATATGGACAAACTCATCGGTGAACATGGAGGAGGTATACACATTCTGGAAGATTTGTGGGGCCAAGTCATTCACTTTCTTTGATTCCTAGGCTTATTAGTAAAGTATAATAGAGGGATATAGCAGTGGTGGTGGGGCAGTAAGATCCTAGCCCACCAGAGCATGGGTCTGTCATCAACAAATATGAGAATGACTCATCATGGAGCACATACCTTACCTGGCATCCAAATATCCTTCCAACTGTTTAGTATAGTCCATTCCCTCATAGAAATAGCCTAGATACAATCCTGAAAGTCAAAATATTGTCCCACATGGTATGGTCATCACATACTCACCCATTCTCCTTCCTCTTCAATGCCAGCTCATATAGCTCATTGGTGACAGTATAATGAAGCATTTTTAGTATTATTCATACCTCATAACAGTCCATGAGTGTATAGAAGAGTGGTAGAGAGTCAATTGTTGAGATAGGTTATAGCCACTCACCCAAGGTCTACAGTACTACAGTTGCTTTAGATTAGAATGAAATATCACAGTAAATAAGGTTCCCTCATGTTAGAGAGTATCCAGATAGTGGTTGAGGGTGTGGAACATGCCAGAGAGAGGGTTGAACCAGGTGTTCCCAAAAAGGCAATATTTCAAGCATAGCTCAAGAATGACACAGCACGCTTGTAATCAGAGAGCAGGAGTAGATAGAGGCAAGTTGATTCCATAGACTGCAAAAACTCCAGAAGGAATCTGTGGAAGAACAGGTAAGATACATGCAAGACAATAAATTTAAAGCTGGCTGATCAATCAGATAGCATCAAGACACATCCGATCATAGACATCATACCATTGCCTGATTACTCCATTCATCAGTACTCTTTTGAGCACCCTGCCTCCATTTCTTGACAAATTCCCTTGAATCATTTTCATCTATTGAATCAACCTGCCTCTATCTACTCTTGCTCTCTGATTATGAGCACACTATGTCATTCTTGAGCTATTCCTGAATTATTACCTTTTTTGGAACACTTGGTTCAACATGCTCTCTGGTCACATGCTACTGCCTCTGCTGCTATCTGGACTATCTCCAGCTCAAAATAACTTCATTTTCCATTATGTTATGCACTAATATCTATAGTACATCAAACAAATACAGTACTATGGACCTTGGGTGAGTGACTGTAACCTACCTCCATACATTGACTCTTCATCTCTCTTTTACAGACTCCTGGACCATCCTAAGGTGTTAATATTGCTTACAATGCCTTGGTATACTTGTATACACTGTTACTAATAGGCTATATGAGCTGGCACAGAGTGACAAGGGGAATAGGTAAGTAGGTGAAAACCCTACCTTGCAGGACAAGGTTTTGACCCCAAGAACTGTACCTAGGCTAAATCTGATGGTCAATAGGCCATATATTCTACTAGGAGCATGTTTTGGATCACAGGTAATGTACTTGATCCATGGTTAGGGTGTGACATGGGTATGAGTAAACCCGCAGTAAATGGCTCGCAGGTTTGACAGGTACAGGTACAGTTGCCGAAATGCCGGACCTGTGACATACTGTACCCATTTTGGTGGTGTGATGGGTATTGATGGGTTGCTTGAATTGCCAGATCCAGCCATTGCCAAACTACCAATCAACTTCATATTTCTGGTTCCTCTTCACCCAGGGGCATCGCCCATCGTAATAGTTAAGTTTTTTGTTTCTTTCAACTAACTAAATGTGCTCTTTTCTAGGGTACAGTGTCAGCTCAACAACAGTAAGTTGTTTATTTCTTTCAATTAACTAACTGTTTCTGTTTTCCAGAGGTTCTATCTATGTTGTAACAACGAAACGGCGCCAAGACAGCATACCCATGCCTAGGACAATGACCCAGAATGGGACCCAGAGAACCCACTGCTGCGAGCCCCTGCTTGCAGGGTGGATGAGTTTATAAGGGAGCAACAATGATGGGGACAACAATGAACAGCCCAGCACCCACCCTAGTTCTGCAAGCCACTGCTCGTGGGGTGGGTCGCAGGTGCTAGCAGCCAACAATGAGGGACAACAGGAAGGAGAATTATGAATGACAAATGGGAGATGGGGACACAAGGGACGAAGGGAGGAGAATGATGAAGATGACAATGAACCATGAGGGGCAGAGGATGACAACGATGAATGACAAACCACCACCACCACAGCACCCCAATCTGCCACCACAAAAAACTGCTCACAGGGTGGAAATGGGGAGTGATGGGGATGGGGACAAGATGGAGCACAGATGACGACAATGGGGGTGTTTTTTTTTCATTTCTCTTCTTTTTTTCATTCAATTGACAACAGCACAAAGCCCAGGGCCCCTCAACAATGACAACACAGCACCCAATGCCAAGAATCACTGCCAGCACTCCCCAATGACAATGGATGACCCAGCATCTGGCCCCATGCATATGATGACCACCACCAACACCAACACCACCACAGCAAACCAGATGATGCTATGAGTGTTACAATTTTCGTTATCGTAACCCAGGATGACCAGACGTACACCAGCAAGGCTGGGTATTTCATTTTTCCTTCGCATGCGACTTGACTCATTCTGATGGGAGATGCTTTGATGCCTGACTTCCACCATTTGACATGCTGCGCTGCAGCATCCCTTGACATCGGACCCTTGACATTGGATCTGTGATGTCGGATGCCTCATGCTTGGCATGAGGCTTATCTTTTATTGTTCTTTGACATGCTGTGCCACAGCACTCCATGACATTGGATGCCTCATGCTAGGCATGAGGCTTATTGTTCTATTGTTCTTTCTATTATTACTTGACAAGGATCTCATATTCCAATTGGACAATAGACATCTCTGAACTGTATATAAGCTACAGTAATACTGCCTGTATTCCTTAGCTTGACCTAATTCAATCAACGGTCTTAGACTCAACCAGAACACTCGACAGCTTAGGAAGCCCCTAGCTGTGATAACTTGAACTCAACAGTTGGAAAGCCTCCAACTGTGATACACAAACCGACAGTCTACTCAGAAAGCCTCTGAGTACAGATAGCCCTAATGACTTGAGGAAATACCCAAGTGAAGGCCAGAAGCCCAATACACTAGGAAAGTCTCCTAGTGCGATACTGATATAGTTGGAAGGCCTCCAACTGTGACATATGAAGCCAAGGCTGAGTTAAAGACCTATAGTCTTAACAAAAGGTCAAGCTGATCTACACAGTCCACCTACCTAGGTGCAGACACAACATCTTTCAGACAAAGCCCAGACAGACCTCCAACCAGAGCATCATCAGGAAGAACCCTGTGGTATAGATACCAGGGTCAACTAGTACAATACTTGGAACCAGCACAGAAGTGGTTCTCAAAGAACCCTGATACCTCAATGAGGAGGATTTCAGATCTTTCGATAAAGAAGAAACCCCAGAACAAGATCCATTCTCCCTATCCAATGACAACACCGACATGTCTACCAAACCCACCACATCGACCAAGGAGATCAGGATACGAACCCCCTCCGACTTCACAGGGGACCAAACTAGAACTGCGAAGTTCTTACAAGAAGTGAAACTCTATTTGAGAGTGAACCATGGAATCTACGACACCGACGAGAAGAAAATCATCTTTGCATTGTCCTTCATGAATGGAGGAACTGCCATGCCCTGGGCACAGACATGAGCAGAAAAGGAAGACCTACGAACATGGTCAACCTTTGAAGTGACACTCAAGACAGCATTCACACTGATTGACAAAGCTGGCAGAGCCAGAACTGAGATGAAAACATTGAAGCAGGGACAGGACCTGGAGGACTACATTGCACAGTTCTGAATCCTGCAAGAGAAGGTGGGAATCAACAATGACACCGCTGATACTCAACCCGGAAACCCAAACAAAACCCACAAAATGGCTTCACATGGTATAACACGAGTCAGAGGAAGGTTGCAAGGCCCTCTAGATGTCACCTGTCAGACCAACCATCAAATAGTCATAAAACAACTGCTTGTCAAAGCAGTTCGAGGCTAAAAGAATGTGTTTTGAGACTTTGCAATGATTTTTGAGATGTCACGATGCTTTTCAAGATGTCACGATATTTTTCGAAGAGGTTTCAAGGAATTTCAAGTGCACAGATATGTTTGGACGCAAGATCGGGGGACTAGACGAGTAGTAGAAGTGATGAAAAGGCTAATTGAGGGAAGCAAGAGCAAAAATAGCATAATGCAAGGAACTTCGAGGAAGTTTAGCGTAAAACACCAAACTTCAAACTGAATAAGACTAAACTGTACTCTCAAATCACTGTGATCTGGGAGGAAGACGACGACTTTCTTGTTTTTCTTTGTATCTAGTACATCTTTTTATATAAAATAAAGAAAGTACCTAAAAAGGCTAGAGAACATGAGGCAAACATGTGGAAAACTCGAGGCAAAAGACAATATAAGTATATCAGAACAATAAAGCGAGCCTAGAAGGGGTGAATATAACACATGATGAAGAAATAATAAGAAAGAATAGCTAAAACTGGACTGTCCTTGTTATAAATTGAATAAAAGATCGGAAACTGCTTCAAGCAGATTGTATGCATGCACATGTGGTCGAAATGTGTTCGATATACGCAATATAGTGTCCCATGTGTCCAGCATGCATCTGAAGATTGTTCGAACAAGAAATACTGTGTCCGATGATGTTTTTTGAGGTTCAATGTTGTTTGATTGCATTCAATACAATGCTCGCAATGCTCGACGATGTTCGATCGCGTTTGATATGATCCTCGCAATGCTCGATGATGCTCAACAATGTTTGATTGCGTTCGATATGATCCTCGCAATGCTCAATGATGCTCGATGATGTTCGTGATGCTCAGCGATGTTCGCAATGCTCGACAATGTTTGCAATGCTCAACAATGTTCAATCATGTTCGATACGATCCTCAATGATGTTTGACCACGTTCGACGCTTGACAATGCTTGACAATGTTTGCGCTTGGTAGACTTGGTCAGGAGTGGTCGCGCTGCTTCTGGGACCTTGTGCGAGTTATCCGATGTGATTAGAATGTGGTCAAAACAGTGAATTGGCCTTTGAGCCGAGGAGACAACCTATCACCACCCTCATTAAACTCTTCATGGATGGGCTGAACCCCAAGCTCCTCAAAAGAGTTTTCAATATGGAAACAATCCTGATGACCTTGGAAGGAATGATCAATGCTGCCTCCAAGTACAATGGACAGTGGAGGAGAGCAAAAGCCATAACAGGAAGGCTGCAGGAGGCTTTGACAAAGAAGCTACTGAGCTCTAAAGCAAAAGAGACCCCACTCAAGATCAACCAACTCTCCTATCAGGAGAGGATCGAACACATGAAGAAAAGGTTGTGCTTTGTGTGCCACCAGCCCAGACACAGAGCAACCAAACACAAGAAAGGGAAGACAAGGACCAAGCACTGGCCATCCCCAAAGAATAAAGGCAAAGAAGCCTACTTGAAGATCTGAGCAATCATAGGAGAACTCAATGAAGAAGAAAGAAAGGGAGCTCTTGCCACAATTGAGGATGAGGGTTTTTAAAGAGGTGGCCTGCCTCGATGCCAGGTACCACCGAACTTTCTGTCTGCTCTGTACTACTAGCCACTTTGAAAAATCAATCTATGTGTTTAGATGTCAAAGTGGCAGGGACAAGCAGAGGAAAAGACATTGAAACCGAAGCCCTACTCGACTCAGGAGTGGGAGGGATATTCATGAGCCATGAATTTGTGGAAAGCAGTGGATTTGAATTGTGCCCCCTGGAGAAGATAATCAGAGTCAAGAACGTGGATGGAACCCCAAACAAGAGAGGGGAGATCTCCCACTATGCCAGGGGACTCTTAACAATCAATGGAAGGATTTTCCCAACGACATTCCTCATTGCAGGATTGGGAAGCAAATCAATCATCCTAGGCCTACCGTGGCTCAGAAGAATCAACCCAGTGATCGACTGGAAGATTGGAACCTTCCAGTTCAGAATGAAGGATGAGACTTACCCAGAGTTCTCATATGGGAAAGGAAGAACCCTTATTGGGAGGGTGCAAACCGAGAAATCTGACAAAGAATGCCTATCTTGGCACCAGAGGGGAACTGAAAAGAAGAAGGACCCCCTAGACATGACAAAAGAAGAGCAACAGGCATGGTGCCAAAGGATTGTTGCCAAAGGACAAGAAAAGCTTGCCCTCAAGAAGAAGACTGCTGAGGAAGAACGGGCACAATGGAAAAGGGTGGCCACCAGAGAGCTGGAGAAACTGGCCACCAGGAAAGAAGAAGGACAACTGGCAGTAGCCTGAATAATTGCAAAAGAGAGGGAAAAACTGGACCTCAAGAAAGAAGAAAAGTGACTGGCACTGGCCCAGATAGTCACAAAAGCAAGGGAAAAGGTAGCCCTGAAAAGCAAGAAAGAAGAACTGGCAAAAGAAGAACGCCAAGAGCTATGCTGAAGAGTTGTTGCCAAGGCAAAATTGATGGGAGGAGTCCTCCACAAAGAACCAAGAAGAAGCAAGATGCCCGTTGAGACAAGAAAAGCAATGATCAAAGAAATCGACAACAAAGAGATCACAATCATGACTCTTCAAGATGTGGAGCCCATAGGGCCACAAGATGAAGAAGACACTGGGAAGGAAAACCCAGCACAGGCAAACCACAAACAGGCAACAGAACAGGCAACAGAACAGGCAACAGAACAACCAAAAGAGACACCCAAACTAAAGATCAAAGATGACAAGCTACTGGTCACCTACATCTGAGGAGAACCTGTCATTGGAATATTTGAACCAGCTAAGACACCACTGACAGAGGAGTATGACAAGCCAAGATATGGATATTCTCAGATGACGAAGACAATCTCTTGGATTGTAAAGGCAAAAGGATCACCATGATATGCTTATGGACAAAATATCTGGATCAGGGCAAAAACATTGGTCTCACAACACCTGACACACAAGAAGGAAGGAGACCCTGAACAAAAGACCCTCGATGAACTACTCCCTGAACAGTACAAGGAGTACCAACAGATATTCGAAAAGGAAGCATTGGAGAGATTCCCAGAATCAAGACCCTGGGATCATGCGATCAAACTGAAAATGGACTTTATGGCAAAGGATTGCAGGGTTTACCCGTTGTCACCAGCAGAACAAAAGAAACTCGATGAGTTTCTCGACAAAAGCCTGCAGAAAGGATACATTCAACCATTGAAATTGCCCATGGCATCGCCATTCTTCTTCATTGCGAAGAAGGACTCAGACGTGCTATGGCCCTGCCAAGATTACAGGTACTTGAATAACAGAACAATCAAGAACACCTACCTGCTGCCGCTGGTAGGAGACCTGTTGGACAAACTGAGAGGGGCAAAATGGTTTACAAAATTGGACATCCAATGGGGATATCACAATGTCAGAATCAAGGATGGAGATCAATGGAAGGCAGCCTTCAAGACAAACTGAGGGTTGTTTGAACCAATGGTGATGTTCTTTGGATTATGCAACTCACCGGCGACCTTCCAGGCAATGATGAACAAGATATTCCATGACATGATTGGAGAGGGATGGCTCATGATTTACATGGACGACATCCTGATATTCTCCAAGGATCAGAACAAACACCAGGAAAGGACAAAGAGGGTATTGCAAAGACTGGCAGAGAATGACCTATACTTGAAACTGGAGAAATGCAAATTCAATGTCCATGAGGTGGAATTCTTGGGTCTGATCATCCAACCCAACAAAATTGCCATGGACAACATGAAACTGGCAGGTATACAGGATTGGCCAACCCTGACAAATGTACAGTCAGATCCTTTCTGGGATTCAGGAACTTCTACAGGAAGTTTATTGGACATTTTGTGGAGACAAGCAGACCGCTTAATGAACTGACAAAGAAGAACAAAACGTTCAACTGGACAACAGAATGTGAACAGGCCTTTCAAATGCTGAAAAGGAAATTTGCAGAAGCACTGGTACTGCTGATGCCAGACCCAACAAAGCCATTCATGATCGAATCAGATGCCTCAAAACATGTGACAGGAGGAGTGCTGAGACAAAGGGATATGAATGGGGACTGGCATCCATGCGGATACATATCACATGCGCTAACACCAATGGAACAGAACTATGAGATTTACAACAGGGAGCTACTAGCAATAATACAATCACTAGAGACCTGGAGACACTACCTACTGGGTTCAGAACACCCAGTGGTAATCCTGTCAGACCACAAGAACTTGATGTACTTCTGAACGGCACAGAAACTGAACAGATGACAGGCAAGATGGAGCCTATTCCTATCAGAATTCGACTTGCAAATCATCCACATGCCTGGATCACAGATGGTAAAGAGCGATGCATTATCATGGAGAGTGGATCACATACTGGAAGAAGACAATGATAATGAAGACGTCACAATGCTGCCAGAAACAGTATTCATGAAATTCATTGATACCAAAATGCATGACTTACTTGCAGGGAGTATCATGAAAGATGACCTGGTGAAAAGCGCAATCGAGGTGCTAAAGACCAAGGGAATGCCGCCAATAAAGTTGGCATTGGAAGACTGGAAGATAGAAGACAGCCTTCTATTCTTCTGAGACAGGTGCTATGTCCCAGACAACAGAGATCTACGAAAGAAGCTGGTGCAAAAGTACCACAAAGGAGTGACCAGCAGACACCTGGGACAATGGCAAACAACCAAAATGATCAGGAGAGACTACTGGTGGCTGGGGATGATGATGTACATCAAGAACTACATTGCTGGATGCACAATATGCCAGCAGATGAAGGTCAACATGCACCCAACAAACCCCCTGCTACAACCGATCAAATCTGAAGTGACAAGACCATTCACGATGGTGATGACAGATTTCATAACCAACCTACCAGAGTCTGATGGTTATGATGCACTCATGGTTGTGGTAGACCATGGGCTTACAAAGGGGGTAATTTTTATCCCTTGCAGAAAAACTGTAGATGCATTGGGAGTGACCACCCTCTACCTAGACAATGTCTACAAACGATTTGGCCTCCCAGACAAGATCATCTCTGACAGAGATCCCAGATTTGCCTCGCAGCTCTTCCAGGAACTAGAAAGATTGCTTGGAATCAAGCTGGTGATGAGCATGGCATACCATCCCCAGACCGATGGGGAGACAGAATGGGTGAATCAAGATGTGGAAGTGTACCTATGGATCTTCTGCTCAAACAATCAGGAGAATTGGAAGCACCTCCTCCCAACTGTGGAGTTCACGCACAACCAGAGAATGCACTCCATACAGAACAACTCCCCGTTCTACCTCATGATGGGCTATGAGCCCAAGGTGATCCCACTCCCATACCTGAAAACAAACATACTGGCCATAGAGAAGTAAATTGTCACACTGCAATGGGCCCAAGATGAAGCAAAGGCAACTCATGAGTTAGCCAGACAAATGATGGCGGAAAGAACAACAAGGCACTTCACCCCATTCAAAGAAGGAGACAGAGTGTAGCTAGAAGCGAAGAACCTCAGAATGACTCACACAACAAAGAAGCTCGCACCAAAAAGAGAAGGACCATTCTCTATCAAGAAGGTCCTGAGCCCACTCTCCTATCGACTGAAGTTGCCAGAACAGTGGAAAATACACCTGGTATTCCACATGGCACTTCTTTCCCCATACAAAGAAACCGAGACACATGGACCAAACTTCCCAGAACCACTGCCCAACCTGATAGAAGGTGAATCAGAGTATGAGGTGGAAGCGATCATCAGACACAAGAAGAAAGGAAAGACCATACACTTCCTAGTGAAGTGGGTCGGATACCTGACCTTGGAGAACTCATGGGAGCCCAAGGAAAACCTGAAACATGCCAAGACAATCCTAGGGGCATATAAACAGCGATGACAGCTGTAGAAACCGAGACTGAAACACCCACCAAACTGACTACAGAAAAACCACCTCTAGAAAAGAAAAGGACGAACCCACGATGGCATGACAAGACAAACCATGCTCACTGGAATAGAGATTCTTGCCATCGTCATTGGCACAATCCTAGCTGTTGTGACAGCCCTTACCTTTGCATTCTGCCTTTATGCAATCTTTTGACCAAGCCTTGAACCCCTGATTACAGACATCAAATTCTCCATTTTACAACGCCCTATGGAGAACCCCCTTTCTAATGACACCACCAACTCATTGACACCACTGCCTGAGGCAGCACGAACAAGAAGAATCCGATCATGGTCCAAGTTCAGACATGATTTATTCCTCCATCACACCCCACGACCCCCCCCACCTCCTGATTAGAGAAGAGGAAAAGATGTTGATCAAAGTCAGTGACTTCAAAGATAGGGAGAGGGTGATGTTACAATTTTTGTTATCGTAACCCAGGATGACCAGACATACACTGGCAAGGCCAGGTATTTCATTTTTCCTTTGCATTCAACTTGACTCATTCTGACAGGAGATGCTTTGATGCCTGACTCCCACCATTTGACATGCTGCACTGCAGCATCCCTTGACATTGGACACCTCATGCTAGGCATGAGGCTTATTGTTCTATTGTTCTTTCTATTATTACTTGACAAGGATCTTGTATTCTGATTGGACAATAGACATCTTTGAACTAGGGACTACCGTGGATGGACCTGGGTCCATCCGGGTGAATATCCATGGATGATGTACTGAAGTCCATGGATATGGGTGGATCCATGGATCATCCATGGGTATCCATATGAATACTACTATTTTTTATGCTCTCAAATGCTCTAATATATGTACCGTGGTCTATTAAAATGTTTTAGCAAGGTCAATTACCTGCTGGAGTGCCTTGTTGGCAGTTGGCACTAGTGTTGCCATGAGGGCCCATGTCTTCAAGTCAGACTTTTTTGATTGCTGTATATCTCTGTAAGTACATCATTGTAGAACATAAACTAATTGATGTGGGATACATATTTATCGCTGCTATTGACCAATCCAAAAATTTCATAAATCGGATTACTACATCTTGAGTTATTGACCAACTAAAATTCTGACTTTTTGTATATAAAAAGTCGAAATTTTAGTTGGTCAATAACTCAAGATGTAGTAATCTGATTTACATAATTTTTGGATTTGTTGATAGTGGCAATAAATATGTACCCTGTGTCGATTTGTTTACATCCTATGATGATGTGCTTGCAGAGATATACAGCAATCAAAAAGTCTGACTTGAAGTCATGGCAACACTAGTTGGCACACATGATGTTATCTATTATACTGAGTAAAGTTTGTACTTAAGACTGCTTCTTTTAATCAGAAAATGGTTTTACACCAATAAATATTACTTTGAAATACATTTGAAATACCATAGGAATTTGTACAATTACAATTCAAGTTCTCCAAAACCTGGATTCCTCATCTGTCTCTTCTACCTCATCTTCCAACTCAATCTCATCAACTTCTTTCTGAAGTCCCACCTGCTCTTCACTTCCCATTTGCTTCTGAACAATCTTAATGGTTTCTGAAAGTCCTGGATAAAGTGGAGTTTTGGCCCAAGATCCAACTGCAACTTGAGCCTTGAAGGTCTGTGGGCTGGTGTTATGCTGAAGGTGATTGATCTCAAGCCTTCCAACTGCGAATGCATGTTCAGCATCCACTGATGATGCTAAAACAGTGTCTGAGTAGAAGCAAAAATGAGAATTATTACACTTACCTGGTGCTGAGCAAAAATCAAGCCCCATCTTTGCTAACCGAGGTCACTGCTCAATGGCTTGATGCCAGTACTTCATGATTCCTCCAACCTCCTTGATAGTAGGTCACATGACAGTCATTTTCAAACTCGGCATGAAAAGCAGGTCAGAATGGTGTATAACAACACTTTTCAAAAGTTTCCCTTCAACATACTCTAATATGACACTAAATATCCTGCCAGGATATCTTGATGATTCCATATTTCACACACCAATCGGATTTGATCATTCAATAAAAGTGTGAGAATGACAAAAATACAAGAGGTATATCTTGATGATGCCTTAATGGCTTTACTTGATCATTCAAAGAGAGTGCAAGAATGTCAAGAAAAAGCATGTGAAACTCAGATAAAAAAATGGTCAAAATTGTATGTACCATCACTATGTTTTATATACAGTGTCACATGACTATGCAAGGGTGATTTTCAAACTCAGCTGAAAATTGTGGTCAGAATGGTATATAACATCACTATGTTCCATATATGGTAGGTCACATGACTACATAAGGGTGATTTTCAAACTCGGCTGAAAATTGCAGTCAGAATGGTATATAACATCACTATGTTCTATATATGGTAGGTCACATGATCAGACGGATATCATTTTCAAACTTAGCATAAAAATCCGGTCAGAATGGTATATAACATCACTATGTTCTATATATAGGTCACATCATACAGATGTCATTTTCAAACTCAGCACAAAAAGTTATAACATCACTATGTGAGGGACTGAACATTTAATCACTAAGTCACCTGCAAGCTAGGACTTTGCTTGGACTCTGCTCAGATTTTGATCTGACTTTTGTCTTTACAGCTCTGAAATTTTTTTTACTAGGACTCTGCTCAGACTCTGGTAGGATTCTGCTCAGAGTCTACAGACAGCTAGGAGTCCATGCAGAGTCTGTGCGGATTATGTGGGGGACAGTAAAGTACTGTCATTCCTTACCAAGACTATACTTGTGCTAGAGGGCCATTGCATTGCATGGCAATTCTGAGTTCTGTAGGGGGCTGGGGGCTTTACCCGCTTAGAGCATACACAGCCACTATTGCAGTGGCCAGCTGGCTTTGGCTTGGTTTTTGTAGAATCAGGGCCCCACTTCTGGCCATTCTATTTCGATCAATGTTCATGGGCGAAAAAGGGGAGGGGGGTTACTAAAGGGGCCTGGCAAGATCCAAAATGGATGAGAATCAAAATAGGCCACTTTGGCAATTACCACACTAATAGATCAGATGAGACATCCAGCCAGCTCAATCAACAATACCTTGTCTCAATAAATTGAGAACTCAGAATTACTCATTTGTTTAAATTGAATAGTAACCATCCATTCATCCATGGATATCACCCATGCAATATCCATATCCATATCCATCCATCCATATGTCATATCCATGGATGGTCACCCGGATGATGGCCATCCATGGTAGTCCCTACTCTGAACCGTATATAAGCTACAGTAATACTGCCTGTATTCCTTAGCTTGACCTAATTCAATCAATGGTCTTAGACTCAACCAGAACACTCGACAGCTTAGGAAGCCCCTAGCTGTGATAACTCGAACTCAACAGTTGGAAAGCCTCCAACTGTGATACACAAACCGACGGTCTACTCAGAAAGCCTCTGAGTACAGATAGCCATAATGACTTGAGGAAGTACCCAAGTGAAGGCCAGAAGCCCGATACACTAGGAAAGCCTCCTAGTGCAATACCGATATAGTTGAAAAGCCTCCAACTGTGACATATGAAGCCAAGGCTGAGTTAAAGACCTATAGTCTTAACAATGAGCCATGTGGACAATGAGGACTATGGTGACACAAGGAGGACAGCAAGGGGACAACAACCACCACCATCACACAGCACCCCCAACCACACACATGAGCAACTGCTTGCAGGGTGAAAATGGGGAGCAATGGGGAGGGGACAGCCAGCCACAAGGATGACAGGGTGGACAGGGACAACAACAACAAACAAAGCAGGAAAAACAACAAACAATGGGGGGGAAATGGATGAGGACACCAGGGATGATGGGGAGTGGGCCCCTCCCTTGTGTTTTTTGTGAGGGAGGTTTTCATCATTAATTAGTTTTGTCCCTGTTAATTAGTTTAATGAAAATTTTTAATATCTGTGTTGCCCCCTCATGTGTCTTCAAATAAAAAGCCTTATTGTATGTTGCTCAGGCATGTATACAGGGTGTAATTAAGTTAGTTGAGGGTTATACAACACAATACACTATGTTTAACAATGTAGAACAAAATAGAAGGGAAAAAAAGAGTTAAAACCATGGTGTATATTTGTGGTGTTGCACCTGTGGTGTTTCACAACAAATGAGTATACCTCCTCCTCACCCCTTATTGTCTTTTCTGTCTATCCTGACCATGTTTAGGGGGCATATCACATCATTTACTATAACTATCCTATCCTCTTTCAATGCCAATATTGGAAGTGAGAGGCCCAGGAGTGTAGGTAAGTGATAACCTCTCCCCCTCCCCATACAGGTGAATTGACACACAGAACCTCACTCCCAGCTCTCCCAACTTCTTACATACATCCCTCCAACTATCTACATACACCCTGGTGACTGTAGAGCATGTACATAGTGTTTAAAGGTCCAGTTCAATGAACTGGAAAAAAAAACCAAAACCCAACTAAACCCAACCAAATGCAACTGAACTGTCAGTTGCAGTTGCCCAGTTTTTGGAGTGGTCAGGTTGCCAGTTGCCTCTATTTGAGAAATATTGAAAACCATTCGAAAACCGGTTGCAATCTGTTGCAACTGGTCTTCTCATAGTACTATATATCCTACACTACTCAGGTAAACCTATGTAATGTATTTGAGAAATACAACTAATATAAACTATTTGTACATATATTATGGTATATGAAAGGGCAATGGGAGCCCTAGGAGCAAGAAGTACTCATTTCATGAGTGCTTATATACCATGTGGCTGCGCATGGACCATTTAGTCATGCTTGTGCTCACTAGGGCACGGCACAGGTAATACTCAGGTCTATTTTCTTATACCCCTACCCGTACCCATGAACACCATACCCACACAGGTAGGGGTATGGTGTTACCATGGGTTTCTGTGGGTTACCCATGGTTATTCATGGGTTTCAGCATGAATATGTATTTTAATAATCTAATTACACTAAATTAATATACAAAAAGTGACCCCCCTCTCACGTTTGGAGTGATGGAGGGGGGTGGTGCCTGTAGTCGCCAAGAACAGAATGAGTAACCCCCCCACTCACATTTGCAGCGAGAGAGGGGGGGGGTGCTGCCTGTAGTCATCGATCCCTGTTTCCACCCCATGAGCAGTTGCTCATGGTGGCAGTTGGGTCCTCAGGTCCTCCTCCTGGTCATCATTGTCATTCCACCTGCTATCCACCCCATGACCAGTTGCTCATGAGGCTGGGGCAGGTGGTGTGCCATTGTGACATGGCGGCATTGGCATGGGGTCGTTCTGTGTGAGCTCCTCGTTCCGAGGGAATTCCAACCTAGGAAATGAAAGAAACAAAATAGTTAGTTTACAAAAAAAGAAACGAATGAAAAAAACTTACCATGGGCCCAAACAACACAATTGCATCGTTTGGGCCTGGGTGATGTGGCACTGTTGGGTGTGTGTCATTAGCTGTCATTGTCTGTCATTATCAGTAGTTTAGAACCTGAAAAAGAAGAAACATAATCAGTTAGTTTACAAAAAACAAGAAATGAAACACAAAAAAACTTACTATAGGCCCAAATGATGATTTGCATTGTTTGGGCCATGCTATGGTGGTGGTTGGATCGTCCTATAGTTTAGAATTAGACGTGTCGTGAGTATTCAACAAGGTCAGATGCTCACCTGACCAGGTACCGGCATACCCACACATACCCATAACACCATGGAAAATGGTACAGTGTTGCCCAGGTATGGCAATCCCATACCCATACCCATACCCATGCCATGCCCTAGTGCTTGCAAGAAAGAAAGTGACACCACTTTTCAAACAATTCCCACAACTACCAATGACCCACAACGCCACCTTCCTCTACCACCCACACCACCTCCCTCATTAACACCACACTGAATGACTGGAATGTGGGCCCAAACAATGACTAGCCTGTCATTTGGGCCCTGGGTATGTTTGTTCATTGTTAAATTATTCTTTTCTACTAACAAATACTCTTCATTTAGATTCTAACCTTTCCACTGCCCCCTGCTCCCACAATGCTGTGCTGATGCTAAAAACAGCTGACACCTACAACGACAACAATAACAACAATGTGGATATGACATCATCAGCACCCCACAGGCCTGAATGATGACTAATGTTGTTTGGGCCATAGAGTATGTTTTTTTATGATTGCATTAATGAAGTATCTATTTTGGAAGGTGATGGGAAAGTCCATGAAAAATAAAATGTCCACATGAGAAGTTGCTGTCAAGGATGTTGTCAAGTCCTCATCTAAAGGTTTCACCACTGGGAATGACTCAGGGAAGAGCCATTGTCAAGGCTCTCTATTTGTGGGACGTGACCTGTGCCCCCAGCAAGCATGGAGAGCACCCAAATGAGACCCCTTGACCCTACCATCTAGTTGCTAGACCCATCAAGTCAGATTTTAGCTGGCCAAGAAGTCGTTGATGCTTGACATTGCAGATTGTCAAGGTATTAAGGTACAAAAATAAGACTATAAAAGGAAAATGAAAATGAAATGAAATCCCAGTACTGATCCTTCAGAACAGGTGCAGTGCTGTTGACACAGCGGCCAAGGAAGCCAGGAAACGTGAGCAAATGCATGACTAATGTGTTGCATACTCGAAGTGTCATGTTGTGAGTAAAAGAAGTAACCTGGAAAGTAAAAATAGAATGAAGAATGTCAGTGATGCAAATCATGAAAGAACTGTATCAAAATCAAGTAAAGGGACTGAAAGGGCCCTCTGTAGGCAAGATATCAAGACTGGAGAGAAAATAGGAAAAGAGTGGGGTTGACAAGTAGGACTCATCACCCTACCACACCTTCTATCTTCACCTGCCTTCTCATACCTGTAGGTTACAGTAGAGTATCTGGCTATTCAAACATAAGTTACACATATAACATATAAAGACTTGGTTCTCTTGTTTAAATGAAGCTATATTAGTTAATCGTCACATCGCCTCTGGGACTCCCAAGTGTATGTGATGTGACAGGGCAGGTGAATCCCACATTATTGGGACTGGCCCAAATGTAACATGGGGCTGCCCACAGCAGTTGGACCTCCCTGAGGTGTACTTGGTCCAGATATAGTTCTGTGGGGCAGACCAAACTGCCTTTTGGGGCTTCCCAATGGGATGTCCAGGCCTAAGCATGGGGAGCTGTAATTTACACTGCCCCACCTATTCCGGTCAGACTCCATGGATTCCGGAAATTCTGGTTGGATTCCAGTCAGACTCCATGGATTCCAGAAATTCCAGTCAGATTCCAGTCGGACTAACCAGAATCCATGGAATCCAGTGGAATCCAGTATGATAGGCTAAGGTTATAGAAATGTATCCATATAAATAACATTGAAGATAGACAGAATTGTTACCTATTATTTTGTTACTATTGCTCGAATACTGCCTGTATTTACAAAGTATTCACCATTAGTGATTTGGTTTAAACTCTGGTGATAAGTGTTCCACCAAAAAAAAAATCATTTATAGCTTGATGCAAGTATTCCTGACTGAGGAGCCAGTTACAGGCTCATTTCAGGCATGACAGTAAAATAAAAAATGTATTGTTGTAGTATTCTACAAAATAAGATACGAGAAACCCCCCCAGCTCACCATGAAGGAGGGAGGAGCAAAGTCTAAAATGAAAGTCCCTAGTGGGAGTCCCACCTCAACTCACCCCTTGCATTGGGTGTGTTGTGATTGTTGTGATCATCAGGGGATGGTGTAGGGTGTCTGGTTGTCACACCTCTGACATTGCACATAGTCAGTAGAAACAGACAAAGAAATTCTAGAAATACATACCTCGGCTCATCATTGTGCATTAGTGATGGTGGAGGTGGTGCTGGGTGCTGAGTCTCATCGTGATGGTCCATTAGATTTCACCATTGTGGGCATCGCCGTGTCTTTTGTGGCAGTGGGGTGGTCATGGTCTATTTAGGGCATGGCACAGGTATGGGTAACACTGTGTGTTTCTGGTCATGGGTATGCATGGGTATGGGTACAGGTATGGGATTGCCATACCTGGGCAACACCATACCCTTTTCCACAGTGTTATGGGTATGTGCGGGTATGCCGGTAACTGGATTTTGGTCAGGTGAGTGATCATCTGACCTTGTTGATTACTCATGACACATCTAATTCTAAACTATAGGATGATCCAACCACCACCATAGCACCCCCAACCACTGCCGTGAGCAACTGCTCATGGGGTGGAAATGGGGAGCAACAAAGATGCAGATGACAACAACATGATGACAGCATGGTGACAGGTGGGACAACAAGATGACGAATGTGAGCTAGTGCCATAACAATGAGACAGTAAGCTTTTTCATTCATTTCTTTTTATGAACTAACTAACTTTTTTCTTTTGTTTCTATTCTAAATTGTAATTTACTTATAACAAGGGACCAAAGTGAGACAACCCTGCACCAATGCCGCCACATTATGACAGAAAACCACCCACCCCCAGCCTCACAAGCAACTGCTCGTGGGGTGGTTGGTGGGTGGAGCGACAATGGGGAGGGGAGACAAGAGGGAGGGGAACAAGGGGGAATGGAGACAGGGGGGAACAACAACAATGGGGGAAACAACAACAACATGGGAAACAACAACAATGGAGGGCTATGCTGACCGACAATGCCCATGCCCATGACCACTGCAGCCCCATGAACCACTGCCACAAGCAACTGCTTGTGGGGTAGAAATGGGGGGCAATGGGGAGGGGAGGGGGTGGCGACAATGACTAGGAGGGGGAGATGAGAGGGGGGAGAGGGAGACAAGAGGGCCGTTTTGACGCCCCATGGCCCAAATGATGCAATCATCATTTGGGCCCATGGTAAGTTGTTTTTTTTTTCATTCATTTCTTGTTTTTCTAAACTAACTCATTTCTTTTTTTTTGTTTTCTAGGATCTAAAGTACTGGCTAATGACAGAAACACCACAATGCCAACACCCAGGACCAACCCCCAGGCAACTACAGGCACCCACCACCCCCTCTTGCTGCAAATGCGAGTGGGGGGGTTTCTTGTAGTGTAAATTAGTGTAATAAATTATTAAAATACATATTCATCTTGAAACCAACGAATGACCATGGGTAACCCACGGAAACCCATGGTAACACCATACCCGTACCCGTGCAGGTATGGTGTTCACAGGTATGGGTGAGGGTATAAGAAAATATACCTGAGGGTTACCTGTGCTGTGCCCTAGGTCTATTTGTCATCATTAGTTGGGTTGATGTCATTGCTGAGAAGGAGGGGCATCATCATTGGGGGTTGTGGTCAGTTTGTCTGCTCCTCTGGCTCCCTGGGGCTTGCACTGTATGTAGTCAATAGAGTGAATATGAGACAAGAAAAAAAGAAAGAAGATACATACCAAGGAAAAGAAAACCAGAGCTCAAGAGGATTGGCCCCAGCTCATCATCATCATCACTGTCATTCATTGGAGCCGTTAGCACCTCCCATCCACCCTGCAAGCAGTGGCTTGCAGTGGTAGAGGTGAGTGCTTGGGTTGTCCTGTCGCCATGGTGGTTGCATCCTGGTGTTGTCACATAGGCACTGCTGGTGTCAATGGGACCACCTCTTGGGTCTAGGCTGTCTGCTGGCAGTGGTGGTAGTTGTGTCCATTCATTGGCCTGGTCTTCCTCTGAGCACTCACCATCAGAAGCCTGCTAGGTCATCCAGGGTGTGCCATCTGTGTTTTGGTGCCTGTTGTCATCCCGTTGCTGTTGCCATTTGACCCCTATGCACCCTGCAAGCAGCTGCTCACAGCAATGAAGAAGGTGTTGGGTTTGGGTCCTGGCTTCTCATTCATTGCAGGACTTGGATTTCATGCAAAGGTCAGTCGGTATATGGTAGTCACATACCTTTCAGGTATACTGCATGGGACCCATCACCTTCTTAAGTCCATGTGTGATGCATGACAGCCCATTTGAGGAGTTGATGGGAGAATTGAGTTTCAAACTAGAAACCACCAAGTAGTCAGACTCCTTCCCATCCTCTGGGGAAATGAGAATATGAGAACGCAGTTTGTTAAATCTGTGCCACATGATTTGTTTGTTGTTGTTTCCTAAAACCTTAAATCTTTCTCATTTCCCCAGCGACTGGTGTAACTTGCTGCACTTGTTTGGCATGTGGCATTGCTCAGACAAACTTGAAGATGTGTCGCATTGGCTTGAAGATGTGTTGCATTGGGTCTTATTCTACTTGGTACCTCCTGTTTCTATCTCACAATGGCTGGGCTACCACACACTATGCCTGAGAGTGATGAGGAAGTCCAAAGACAGGTTGATAGGGTATTTGGTTTCAAGCCATGTCTCTGGCAGATCCAAGTAGTTCATGCTAGCCTGTACTGGCAGGTGAGGATGTTATTACTGTAGCACCAACTGGATCTGGCAAGTCTCTGACTTACTGGATCCCATTGCTTTATATGAAGCATGGCATCACAGTTGTAGTAAGCCCATTGAAGCTGCTGGGTACTCAGTTTTCCCAGATGCTTAAAGACAACCAAATCAGTGCAATATCCATCATGGTGGCTAATGCAACAAATGAGTTGTTTGAGGTAATGGTTTTGATTATAATCTTAGTGCCTTTTCTGATAATGAAAGGACAGAATATCACACGATGTGTGCCTCAAAAATGAAAACCAGTGTGAGGATGTATTGATGTAATAACTTCAGCTCAGTATGTCTCTCTGGCAACTTGGAGACCCCATGTCCTGGTGTCTGAAGGGAACTGTTCAGACCATAAGTCCAGTATGTCACTGGTACAATGTTGAAGCAGTTTGCGATGGGAAGAATGCACCAGCAGGAGACAAGTGCAAAGTGTGAATATCAACAGGTCATACATGGAAACATGATTGCGATCCAGGATGCTGAAGATTTCTGATTGCCACTGGTAGTTCATGAATTACTTTTGGTTGTGAGATTGGATATCTGTTCAATTGTACTGGCTCTTATATGAGACACATCTTTGAGAGACACCTCGATCATAAACAGCTATATTTAATCAATGCGTTCAATGCGACACGTCTTCAAGTTTGTCCAAGCAGCATCACATGCCAAACAAGTGCAAGCCACCACAGCAAGTTACATCAGTCACTGGGGAAATGAGAAAGATTTAAGGTTTTAGGAAACAGCAACAAACAAATCATGTGGCACAGATTTAACAAACTGCATTCTCATATTCTCATTTCCCCAGCAGATGGGAAGGAGTCTGGCAAGTAGTCAGTAAAATGAGAGTGAAAAAGAACATAAGGATCATGCCTATGATGTCAAACAAGTAACATTATGCTTGTGACGAGGTAGGTTTTCAGTCACTATGTACAAATCTAGACAACGAGAGATATTATTACCTGATCAAGAAGATAAGAAAAAAAGCTTACCCAATGTAATAGAAGGCCTAAGAAAATAAAGATTAATAGCATAAGATTGCATGGATGGAGTACAGGAAAGGGGGGGAGGCAACCAGACACAATAGCAACACATGAGTCATCAAACCCAACTGATGCTTGCTATTTTTGGATGGCTCAGCCCAGCCCAGCCTAGTAGTACAGAGAATGTTTGCGGCCATTGTAATGACCAATTTGGCATGCTGCTGCAGGTAGAAAGTTGAAGATAAGAATTTGGGGCCTCACAGGCCTCAACCTGAACTTGCAGCGAGTCCTGCCAGGTCCTGCCAACATCAGTTTGTATGTGCCTTTTTTTACTCCCTCTCATTGTTATCAGAACACCAAGGGAACAAAACTTTAAGGCATTTTTTGTGACAGCTCAAATTGGATGCCACCACATGGAATTTCTTCCAACAAATACCCAAAGTGCAAGTTTGAACTGGGGGAGGACCCCCAAAAGCCCCTACCAAGGTATGTTCCATGAAAAAAATCCTTATCCGGACAATTTTCTTTCACTTAGGCACCGATTTCATCCGGATAATGGCACACTGTGACACACATAGGTTTAGGCCCAATTTTATCCGGACAAATGGAAGTGACATACAAAAAATCAGCATTTTCTTCTAAAATACCTATTTTTTGGCTTCTACAGCACTCTGGCACCATAGTGGAGGGTGTTTACATAAATTCCAGGCAATAAAACACCTATATTTCAGTCTTCTTCCTCCTCCATCTCCAAAGTGGAAGCTTTTCATCCTTTTTGAAGTTTGAGTGCAGCTACAATGTGCTGAGTTCTCATGCAAAGATCCACAAAGCATGTGTAGTCTGTAAGGGAGAGTTCAATGTATTGTTCCCCAGCAATGTTGTGTGGTACAGAATTCAACGTGCAAAGAAATGAGCTACAGGGGAGTAAAGTGAACCTTTTAACACAAAAGATGCTGCAAGACATGAGGCACAGCACGAAATTGTCTGCTGTGCATATACTCAAAAACCTGCATCAGCAGATATGATACTGACATGACATGAGTGGCACTCGGAATCCAAGCATGTTTGCCATTTTTGCCGCCGGTTTTGGAATACATGGAATGGACTGAGCAACGATAAATTTTCAAGAGTTTGTGGGTTGGGGAGTAGTGTATGTTCTTCTTTCACTGGTATAGTCAGCAAGGCCTCACAATATTCTTGCAGGTTTGCTGGAGGGAATTCTGGGAAGCATTTTCCGCAGCCAATCCACTGTGTCTTGTCAAACAAAACCAAAACAAAACACTACTATCCCCAGCCTGAGATAGGTCAAGAATAGCCATTTTTGAACACCTGGCAAGAGAATTTCAGAAGAATACAAGTATTGATGCTGTTCTGAGTCTTCTGACCCTTACTTTGAATATATTGTCTATTCCTATTGCTAATTTTCTGTGATATATTTCAGTATATTTCTTCAAGTTGAACACTCCAACCCTGAAAGCTTATCTGGATTGGGAACATACCTACTGATTACACTAATTTTATCCAGATTCTCAGCATACACATTGCTTGAAAATCGGGCCCAATCTTATCTGGATTGGCACATACCTGACCACCAAAATGTCAAATTTTATCTGGATTCGGCAGATACATATAGGGGGATTTTTGGGGGTCCTACTGGGGGTCACTGTTTGCAATACGCACTTTAGAAATATCCTGTGAGAAAACCGCCTGCTGATGTATACCGCTGTTGGGACTGCCAAACTCCTGTTCAGGTTGTCATGAAGGTACTTCTTGTGACTCCTCAGTTGATTCAGATTCCTGACCTGGGTGACCTGTGCCTGAATTGTGATCAATTCGTTGGGATGATTTTAGCAAAATATTTCTCCACACATTTTCAAAGCGCTTTTCACAATCGATCAGTGTTCAGATCACAAAACATGCTCCACATGACCAGGAATTCCCGATCAATTCTCTAATGAACTTTTGAAAAATTTCCTCCTGCCAATAGAGTGCTTCAGCAACCCTGGTCAAAATGGAACCAAACAACTGAAAAATGCCAAGGATATTTGGGACCTTGCAGCTCCACAGCTCCGCAAAGGATTTGGCAACACATGTGATCATGCTGCAGAGGTTGTTTTGTTCTGTCTTCGCATTTTCAAAGAATTTCTCACTTAGTATAAGTTGTACTAGCTAGTTTCTGCTGTTTTTACGCTGTTTTATACGTGGTTTGGGGGTTCATGGACATGTTCATAATACCCTACTCATGTGAGCTCAGCAACTTACTCTGGTTGCACCATCTTGACTGAAACTCGCTCAGGAACAAGCAAAAAAAAAGTTTTAACCAGGTTGCTAATAGATGACTTCCCATAGGATCTGGAAACATAGAATACTATCATGGCCCTAGTGTTGCAAAATATTTTATTTCAACCACTTTCCATCCATGTATCTCCCTCAGATATGCTGGATTATATAGCTTTGGACCACCCCACTATGCCCCAATTTCCCATTTCTTTCTATTTGACTTAGTTGTCATCTAATACATGGTCCGAACATATTCACTGGGTACCTAGAGTTTCAAAGCATGTGATCACACTCTGAACGATTACCCAGCAAGGAGTTCTCAGGATTGGGGAGGAAAAAGTGGTGGAGAGTATTCAGAGAGGCTTATTGTAATGACTTGTGTCCAATATTTAAGTGATTGAGGCTTGGAACCCCCATTTTCAAAGTTTTGGTGACTTTGCAACACTACTTAGTTATCAAATGTGGTGCCAGGTTGGAGTATGAATTGAGAGCATTATGGTTGCTGAGAAGGACATGGTCAACCTTTGCCTGTGAGCCTTCAACTTCCATTCATTTTTCATCAGCTGGGTCCTTGTGTCACAATATTAATGTGACATCGAGTGATTTTCTGCAATGTACTCTAATATTTTGGTGACTCGGAAGTCCAGTGTGCATTCACATACTTCCGTGGCCCAGTGCCAGCCTCAGGCAGAACTACAAGCAATGAAAATGGGGGAAGTTTAGCATCTATGTGACCAAGACTGGGATGGGAGGCTAGTTGTACAGTATGTTCAAGTCATTGGTACTAGTATAAATCTTAAACTCTTGCTGAAGTCGACTAGTACTGTCTATACTGTGCCCATGCAGCCTCCACCTTTGCATTGTGGTGGGATATAAGATCACTAGAGGCAACTTGAAGCCTATGGATAATTCATGTTAAATTGAGGACTGATCCATATAAAACTTGAGAGTCAGGACTCAAGATGTACTTCAAGCTCTGCACTGTCAACCATGGACTTTCTTTTCCTACATCAGATTTGAAAAATAAGGCTACGGAGCATAGTCAAGCATCAGCTAGTGCAAGATAAAGACTAGATAAGATACAAACTGTGTGCAGCACTCAAATGGTCCAGGTTGTTGCTACATAACAGCCAAAGAGGCTTTGGCAGGATTGGATGAACTAACCCTGGACATCCTGGCAAATTGTCACTCAGTTGCATGTTACAGGTGTGAGACTGGCTTTATAGTACATCAACGCCAAGTCAGTATGTAAAGGCCACTTCACGAGGCATACGCCACCGCCGCTGAATCAGGTGGTCAACATGCTTTGCGCTTCAAGGCTTGGACTGTTGAACTCTATGCCAATTCTTGAGTTCAAAGAATGTACATTCTTGCTGAAGATGACATATGTTCATTGTTTATCCTGTTTTGGGCTTACCCTTTCCAGTCACTCATGAGTCATGATATGTTTTGTAGATGCGTTGGGTATCACTACATTGCCAAGAGAGAAGAAGCTGCCAGCTGAGCAAATCATGCTGGACAGTTGTGGTTTAGTGCTGCAGCTATTGCTATCCGCACTAAGCTCAGTTTAGCATATCAACCAACTGCAGTACAAGCTCAAATCAAGGGCATGACTCAGAAAGGTTTGTTCATCATTCATCCAACAGACACGGATCCCAAGCCAAAAATCTGGATTCGCCCATCACAAGACAAGATGGCATACTCCAAGTCTGAGCCGCTTGATTGTGCACACTGCAATCCTTGACTTGCTTACAGTCTCACACCACTCGCTGCTCGGAGCCAATCACTTTATTGCGGCAAAGTATCCTCAACCTCACACATAACAGGATCCCGGACAATGTCCTTATCGAGTTTTTGATCAAGGGTTTGACAGATGAAGTAGAACCCTTGATGGATTGGGAGAGCCCAATGGTGATGGTTGCATGGTGGTACATTCAAGTTATTAACCAGATTGGTGGGGTGGCGAGTGCTAGGACACAGAGACAAGCCTCCCTCCTCACATTTGTGTCAGGCATATAGTTGCGCATAGTACACATTCCCTTGGAAAATGTAATGTTTGCGTGTTCATGCATTCACATTTTGGACCATGTTGAGAGGCTTCATGTTGAATGATGATTGTCAAATAATGATGAATTGTTGAATGTCATAGCCACCACAGCAAAAAAAACATACTAGTATTGGGCTAGGTAGGTTGGATTCAAACTTGTGAGCTATGTCAAGTCCTAGGCTCAACGTCTTTTTTATGGACCAAAAAATCTAGATTTCTTTTCTTTTCTGCTGGCTTTGAAGGCAAAGGCTGATCATCAAAATCCTCCATTTCAAGAGTATGCAGCCCCAACACACTGCATATCTGATTGTGTTCACAAAGACTGTCATGGTCTGTAGATGAAGTCACGGAATTGGAAGTTACGCTGGAAAGATGCTGCTCCTTCCAAGCTGCAATTTTCTTCCATCCTCCATCCCAATAGATGGTATCTTCAGTGCATGGCTCAGTTCTAATGATGATAAGTACAAGGTCACCAAAATGTACAAAGCCAATCAGCAGAAATTATGCACATATGAGCCTGTAAATCAATTAGGCACATCTTTCCATTGTGATCACGTGTGCCTATGATCATTGGGACAACAGAGAATTAGATACAATTTTGTTTAAGAAAGATTTCGCACCTTGCATGTCACAAAAGAGAAGCTGTTCTCGTGAATAAATCCATCCAAAATGGACAAAGGCATGTACTGCTTGAGTCATACTATCCTTTGCAGGGCCAAGATTGTTGCTTCCAGTGAATTTCTTAACTGGATCGTCGAAGCGCCCACACGGAAGTAATGGTGTTGCGAGAAATCCAATATGAGGAAGAGAACAATGCCCAGATGCTGATAGCGGCTCAATCTCTCCAAAGAAAGCATCTTTAAAATTGAAGTAGAATGCTGGAGTCTGAGTAACCAATTGATAGGTTCAATATATCTCAGTAGATGTTCAAACATACCGGGAACCCCTTTGACATCATCCTCTTTGATAAACTCATCAAACTTCTCCTTTATACCATCACATTGTGCCAAGAGCTTGAGCTCAGTCATCAAAACTACTCATACATCTGAAAGGGATATATATTCATCAAACAGCTGGGTAATGACATACTCTTTGTTATTATAATGGGCCTATGAGGGACATCAGTTCAATTGCTGACCAATTCTCCAAAATAGACATACATATATACCACATTTTGTAAACCCTCGGCCAATAAATCCAGTCTTGTAATGCTGTTCCTTCTTCTCCCACATTTCTTCTCCTTTCAGCCAATCTTTTGCAATTGCAATAACTTCCAGGTTCTCAGATACCCACGTGATCTTAACTTCTCCATTAAGCTGATATTGCGCTGTTGAATGCATAAATTGGTAGTCAGCAACTGGAACATCCCTGGACCATTGAAAGGCTGGAGGAGGACAAAAGGCACTTTTCAGAGTATGAGCACCAGAGTTGCGAGCAGAGTTTACTTGAGGTGGAGGAAGGTGAATTAAGCTTGCAGCAGCAGCTTGTGTAACACTTGCTGGGAGACCGGGCTGAAGGAATGTATGTCCAGCATCCTGTAGAATATTTTGAGCTTGAGCTGAAGCTCGGGCATTGGGGTGCTTTGAACCAAGATCTGAAGCCGAGTCGGCACATTTTCTCTTTGAGAACAATGATGTTGAGGGCTTTGCTGACTTTCCACTGGCAGTTTGTCAACTCATCAAGGAGCTATCTTCATCTTGAGACTCAATGGTGGGCTTGGAAAATTGCAGTTTTAAGCCTGTGCCCATCAAAACAAGAAAAATAAAGCGGTGCTCACAATTAATGCATCATCAACTACAAACTAAATGTTGAGGATTCCAGCCTCTAGCAAAGCCTTTGAGCACAGCCTTTGGGTTCTAAACTCCTTCAGCCAGGAACCAGCTGTTCCTGAACTGATGGCTTCAGGAGATCAAAGATACTCTATCGATGCTGCAATCGTGGCACTTTCATGGGCAAACAGTTTGATTTGTGACCTTCAAATCCACAATGTTAGAACTACATTAGAATAGTACAAGATATGCTTGACTGACCAGAGGATATCAAATTCAACTTGGAACAAATTTTTGAAATCGGCATTCAGATGCTCAAGTAAATCCTCGAGAATCTTTCTCATTGGCATGGAAGAATCATAGACATGCAAAAATTGAATTTGGTTGACCTAGATTAAACTTGACATAAAAAAGCAATGAGACAGGATGAATCCATACCTGTTTAGGTTTGTCTTTGACACCTCGAGATTTCCAAAGCGTGATCGAAAACTTCAGGCCGGATGTCGACTGTTGCTGAAGCCAGTCGGATTTCTTAAGCTTTCTCTCAGCTGTAATACTAACTGCACCACTGCCAACCATCTTTGAGAGGCCTTTGAAGCGCAGCAATCCTGCTCCATCTGATTTCGTAGCTCCCTTGCAAACCTGAACTCCAATTCGGGACTCAGATGCATTCTCCTGATGCGTCACCGCATCAGCAAGAATAGAATTGGTGACAGGGCTTATACTTTCAACAACGCCGAGAGTATCAGAGCCAGTGCTGCTGTTGTGACTAATTAATTCCAATATCCTTGAATTTCCCACAAATTCCTGAGGAATCACAGTGGCGGACCCTGCCAATTGTGAATCAGCAGAGGTCCGAAAGTTAAGGAAATATGCTTATGGTAAAAGGCGATGCAGCCATTACACAATCCTGATAATCTGTTTGCCATAAGCCCACATCCAGCACATTGCGGCCACGACTGGGACATTAACTGTTAATTATGAAAAAAAAAAAATTGAAAAGTAAAAGGTTTGAAAACATATGTTCAAACATTCTATCTCAGGAGGACCAAGGCCAGGCTTCTGGGCAAGGCATTTGCTACAGTAGTTAGTGTCAAGGCGAGGAAATTTCTGCTTGCATCCACTGCAGACAACCATAACTAGCTAAAGAATTCAAGTTTGCCTAGGATGAGGAAGGAAACAAGACACACTCGTTTCCTCAAGCAAAACATGATGCACATGCGATGGGACAACTTAAATTTGACAGGTCTTCCTGGGAGTACATATCAAAAGTGGAAGAAAATATGTATCGTAAAGCGGAAGCAAGAAGTCATGAAGAGATTCCATTTTGATTTTCCAGAAAAAGCAGTACATTCAAGGAAATAAAAGGGGTAGCATCATGCTGAAGACATTCCAGACATTAGAAAGAGTAAGGTCCTGAATGCAAAGGGTCTGATAAACTTCCTCAGCCTGCCTTTCAAATTCAACAGTGATGAGAGGAAAATGGAACATGTCTTCACCATTGCTGATGAACTCCTTTATCTCATGGACAACATCTAGATCAACATTAAGAAGGCACTGCCAGCCCCCCCACTTGTGAGGGAGGCTATATGCCTCATTGCGAGACATGCCAGAAGGGCCAGGCTTGGTGCAATCGTGGCAAGACTTATATGTGTTTCGACTTTCCATAAATTCCTTCGCAAGCTTTCGCAAAAGCTTGGGCCAAAGCCATTGACATAACTGACTGGATAAATTACATCAGTCTCAAAAATGACAGCAAAAGTAAATTAGAATGAACAAATGCATGTTCAGGAATATGAGAGAGATATACTCCATCTTCCTCAGCTTTCTTAAAAACAATGACCATGCTGTCACCAAACTCCAAGTGCAAATGCAGCCAGCTGTGCTCAATAGAGATATTGTGAACGCTTTGCACATAAATATGTGCTGGTGTCTCTACCCCATTGATTCTGGGGTGGAAGGCATCACTTGAAGGTATGGAAATAAGGATACAAAAAAAACTGTAGCATAAATATGACCCACTGCAAGGCTTTTGCGATGGCATGAAGCTGGGTCATTTCTGAGCCACAATCTGTGGTACTTTGGAGTGGCATTCCTTCAATAATTCAAGATAATTAGCTGAGAAGATTTGAACAAGGCACTTATAAGACATACCACCAACATTTTCCACAGCCTCAAGATACAAGTAGGCAATAATATGGCCTAGACAATTGCTCGGCACCACCCAGATGCCCAACCACCTTCCAACTGCATCATCAACAATAGCCCATATGGGAAAACCAATCCCATTGAGCTTATCATGCCCATCTGCTGACCACCATTCATTGATTCCAAGTGGGACCTTTGGCTTGCGATGGATGCATTTAGCAGTAGAGGATCCCGCTTGATAAATCCAGCAGCATCATGGGTATGCATTGCGTCTGCAATGTAGTCGTGCGGAAGGTGTTGGCCCATTCTCATTGCAATCTTGTGTCATATTGTTCTGGGGCCCTGATGCCTCGCAGCATCATTGTCCATTTTGTTGAGGACAAGCTGTTCTGCCTCTTTGGGGTCAAGTATTTTCATCATCTTCCTACTGCCCATGAGCCCAAGTTCCATGTGGCACTTCTTAACAGTCCTAGGCCTAGCAAAGAAAAGATATAAGCAAATATCAAGAATGTGTGATTCATGCATACTTCATGTCAATCCCATAGTCGGCAAGGAGCAGCTCAGAAATTCTATTGTTGTCTGTAATCAATTCTTGATGATATTTCCTCAAAGCCTCTTGCAGCACTGGATTGCAAGCAGATACTAGAATAATGCGCAGGTAACTTAGGTAAGTGATAAAATGACTGGAAACTTTTGACTCACAAACAGCGCCATATTGATTCTTCCCTTCAGGATTTCTGTTGTGCACACTTGATGATGCCATGGTGGTTTGAGATTGAGAGTGTCCTGTCTTGAGATGTGTTACAACAATGAGGAGCTGATGATGTGCTGACAAACTGCAATTGCTTACAATATGCCAAAATTGGGGCTTGCAGAAATAGAATTCTGAATATGTAGCAACTTCGGTGAATCCAGAAGACATCATGACTATCCGATGAACCTAAGAATGTACATGTATTAGAAGGTATCCTGTAGAATTCCACTGAGCATTGTTGGGAAAGCTGCATATGCGGACCAATGCAGCACCCCATCAGCTACCATCCGGCCATGGCCTGGCATAGCCAAGGTGTGGTTTGCGGAAGCGGTAAGCACAGCAAGCACTGGAAATGGTACTACACCAGGGTTTTGACATGTGGGAAAGTGTTTTGTAATAACTGCACAGTTGATGGTGGGTTTAACGACTGAAACCAAAGGGCTAAGGTCGTCGTACCTAAGACTGTTTGAAGTACTACTTAAGAAAGCCAGACAAAGGCTGGACGGCATCGGACAATCATTGGGAGCAGCTCATTCAAAAAAAAGGAGTGGCACAAGGAAACTAATTGTGTAGGTGTTGGCTAAGTACAGTGGCTAGTGGGAAATTAATGCTGAGGCTGGCGATGTTGAAGGCAGGGCATGACAACAAGAAAATACAAGGGTTCTGGGACCCCAGGACTAGCTGTCGGATGGCAGATCAATATCCAAATGTTGACCATGTCCTTCTCGGCAACAGTAGAGCATGCCAATGTCATAAATTTTGTTGGATTTCAGTAAGGTTAAAGGTTAGTCATCAGAGATGGAAAAAAAGGTTTAGAAAGGAGATTGACTGCTGGAAGATCTGGGCTCATTCAGATATAAAGTTTACATCCCCTTCTTATGTAGTACAAAATATTTTCCAGGGGTCTCAGGGAGCTCTCGTGTATCACCTGGCAGCTCGGCAAACGCGATTTGAAACTAGATTATGTGTTTCCATATGCTACAGGAAGTCATAGGACCCCAGATAATACCCTTAGAGGCTATTCCAAAAATTTCAAGATTTCTGAGAATTTGTCTGGATTCAATTTGGCGATTTTGTCCAGTCTGGAACTAGGATAGTGGACTTTTTCAAGGGTTTGTCCAGAATCCAGAAACAGCCCTTCCAGTCCCCAAAATTTGTCTGGATTGCAGGAAACAGCCTCCTCAGAGCCCCAAGAGCCCCAAAATCACTAAGGATGTACTCCAAACACATAATATTACTTCTAGACAAATAGACAACAGTAAAAAAAGTCATTCCTAGTAAAAAAAGTCATTCTTCATTGTCCACTTCGTTGTCTTCCACCCAATTCCTTTTTCCTCACTTTCTTGACAGTTTCATCGCATCCTTGAATTTTGCAGCACCGTCGTCAAGAGTTTTGAGTCATCTTCATCTGTAAGCTCAAGAGTACCCGACTGAACATTGAACTAAAGCGGTGCAAACAAAACTTGACATGGTGCAACAAAATATACAGCACCAAACAGGTATCGAACACAGGACCACATGAATGCACTGACAGCAGCCGCTTCACCACTAGACCCACCAACCTTGTCTGGATATACATGTAGCCTTCTCATGAACAGGGCCCTCCTGTCCAGTGGCCGGATCTAGCTATACCCCCATTTTTTGCCCTGTTCTGTCCGGTTTGGAACTGGCCAAAGGGCCTATTTTCCTGAAAATTTGTCCGGATGGGCGAATAGCCTCTAAGGGTATTATCTGGGGTCCTGAAGTCATCCAAAGTATTATTGTATATAGGAGAGTGACAAGATCATGTGTATTTCCAAAATGAGTGTTCGAACTTCGGATCACAAAATATCAAGATCTCATCACACTGATCTCATTTAGCGAGCTTTGTGCAAGTCTACATTGAGTCTACAGACTTCTTCCTGACTCCTGACCCTGAGGCCTGAGGCCTCTCGGTTGTCCCAATTTGGCTTCAGCAATTTGGCTGATGGAAGTTCAGAGTATCGAAACCTCTGTAGATTTTTCTAGATCCTTACGGGAAGGAAGTCACCCAGTCCCGACCATTCTTCTGATGAGGACGTTGTTTCTCAGGCTTCTGGTCATGGAATTATGCTGTGTAAAACTAGATGGTGTTCCATATAAAAGGGTTCTGGAGGATAACTCTTGGAGCCAGTCAAGAAGGCCATCAGCAAAATCAAGGATCAACTTATTTGGCTTATTTGGCTTAAACCCCAATTAAGGGAATTAAGGGGAATTAAGGAAAATAAGTTCATTTTTTCCCTTAAAACTGATAACCATTAAGCAGATATAATCAACCAAGCAGTATAACATGTAAGCAAATTAAGGCTGTAAGGAGCGTGTAATCCCTTAAGGCCTTAAGGACTTTTTCAAATTTTCTTCCAAGTCCCTCTCGGCATTTCCTGAAAATGGAAATTCAAACTCAGCATCACCGACATCACACGTTGTTTGTGTTCAATCCACTGCTTCTGCTCCACACCTCTACACCACCATATCCATGCCAGCCAGAGCCACTAGTGACTGTAAGCAAGATTCATATTCTATGTATGTTGTAACAATGAGACAGTGCCAAGACACCCACACCTAGGATGACGACCCAGGACAGGACCAGGAGAACCCACTGCTGCGAGCCCCTGCTTGCAGGGTGGATGGAGGGATGAATGATGAAGATGAAGATGAACCACGAGGGGGAGAGGATGATGACGATGAATGATGAACCACTACCACAGCACCTCTAACCACCGTGGTGAACAACTGCTCACAGGGTACAAACGGGGAGCAACAAGACAGGACGACAATGCCAGGGGACCGGGATGGAGAGGGGTACGAATGACGTGTGCGGCAAGGAGGAAGAGAACGGTGATGGGGCCAAAAAAAAACATCACAAGGCGAGTTTTTTTTCTTTCCCCTTTTCTAATTTCATTTCCTTGTGGCTAACAACAAAAATTTTAGGTAGTGATTTTACTATTGACAACGACGATGGGCACCCCCTGATCGACCCCCACTACTGCTATGAGCCCCTGTTCATGGGGTGGTTAGGTGATAGCACGACCATATGCCCATGAGGAAGGCCACAAGGATGATGGGGTGACATGACAGCAGCACCCACCGTAGCAGGTACCACGACGCAAGGAACGCCGCCACCCCTCACCCCCCGTCATCTCCCTCACAGCGAGACGGGGTTTTTCGCTTTGTAGCATTGAGACGGCACGACGCCCAACCAGGACACCATAACGACGAACAGCATGCCACCAGCCACCAGCCTCGCGAGCAACCACTCGGGTGGATCACAGGTGGAATGACAATGATGACAAGGCCGCCATGATGATGGGGGAGCAGCAATGATTGGGGGCGAAGGGGAACATTTAGGACAGTGAAAAGGGGTGTCGAGTGGGGGTAAACACATGGGAACGACGGGAGCAGGGATGAAACCGTAGTCAGCGATGTGCTTATATATATATATATTATTCTTATTTTTTTGCTTAAACTGCTGCTTAAGTTTCCTTATTGACATGGCTAGGCAGCCCCCTAAGAGCCCAAAAGCGGTTTAAGAAGTGATATAAGCGTGAATAAGGGGAATTTTGCTTAATTCAGGAAACGACCCTACTTATTCTAAGCAGAATTTCCTTAACAGCCATTTGCTTAATCTTCCTTAATTTCCACTTTAAGTGCAATAAGGAGACATTAAGCATAATAAGTTAGTGTCGGATTTTCCTTCAGTGACAACAATCATCTTCTACACCTTCAAGAAATAACTGACAATTACTTCTTCTTTCCCCCATGCTGGCGGACCATTGACGTCCAGTGTCAAATCCTTCAAAAGTATACATCTCGCTTTACATTCGACCGTATCTTCTCATGTTGTCTTACATACAGATGACGAAACATTGGTCTTGAAACGTTTCTTGCATGGCATGGGATATTACGCCCCCGACATATCGGGTACCAATGAGAAGCTAGAGGCGGCTATGCGCAATGTAATGCTCGAACGCAAAATTAAATGCCCACAACTCGAGAAAACACTTCACTTGGCTGCCAACCTCATAGAGGTACGTTCTTTGCCCGCATACAATCAATTTCCAGAAGTCGAACTTCATACTCCCCGTAGCTGGCATTTCACGAATGCACATTCGAAGAGAAGAAACTTATCGCATTGTATAACTGGTATGCTAATCACCTCGGGTGAATACTGTGAATCGTGATGCAGAGCTAACTCAGCCTAAATTGCGGTCCGCAGGTTTATCATCTACGTGGACGACAAGGCGTCCAAAGACGTCGCCGCGTTTAGCGCTTTCGAACAGCGTTTCCTCCGCGGGCTGCCACAACTGGAACCCGTGCTGACAGTTTTCGCAGAGGTAATCATCTCTCTGTGTGAACACTACGATACCTTGACTGCCAATGCCATCCTCACCGCGACTTTCGAATTTGTCAACTCTAACTGCATGGAACCTGCGATTGAGTCGGTTCCTTTAATCCGAGACGCCGGACGTTTCCCTTGGTACCTGCGTGATCAGACGGGAATTGGGAAAGCGTACGCGCTTATGGCGTTCCCCAAGACAAGGAAATTGCCTTTCACGGATTATATCCAGGCCGTGCCAGACATGAACTACTGGATCGCCACTGTCAATGATTTCTTGTCGTATGTATTGTACATGATCTTTGTAAGCGGAGAATTTACTGTCTTCTAGATTCCCCAAGGAAGAGCTCGCCGGAGAAAAAGGGAATTACATCCATAACCGTGCCTATGTGGAAGACAGTACTTCCATGCAGGTTCTCGCTGATATCGGGCGGGAGTTGCTTGAGGCGCGGGCCTCCATTTTTGCTGTTCTGACTAAGTCTCCTCGTGCCGCGGAAACTTGGTGGATCTTCGAACGTGGCTGCATGTGTGTACTTTTCCCAAACAAAATACGAGGGTCAAATTTACTTACAATTTTTAGTGCGTGGCATCTTGGCCAGGACCGCTACAGGCTAAAGGATTTGGGCTTGTGAAACGTGTCGAAAATCTGAAGACTTATATTTACCTCATGTAGGATAATGTACAACTTAATGCAAACCAATATTTAAAAATCAAAAATTTGCATGCTTCCGCTTGCGTTTAAGGCCAAAAGCATACTCCATGGCTGCCGGAACTTCATTTTCGGCTTCGTAAATTTGGCCTTTGAGGTGTCAACCTGAACGGCTGCCATTGTGGTACATCTGTGCCCAATGCACTAATTGCATCTTGAACTTTAGTCGATCTGAGAATTGCTTTTTTTTTTTTTTTTGGTCAGATTTATCGGGCTAGAGGGACATTCCCTGTGTTACTTAAAGTGAGGTGGAAGTGGATAGCCTCCCGCAAAGCAAAGGACAATGCCTGGAGCAAAGTGTCAATAACAAAACGAATGACCAGAAAAGAACGCACAGGTTGCTTGAACCAATGAGTTGGATGAAGATATTAGAGCGCATCCGCCATAGTTTCTGAGTCTAAGCTGTTCACATTTCCCTGCAGGTATGGCTTCAGCTATCCGAACAAAAGCACCCTCGAGCCTTCAACAATCTTGACCGAAGCCATGACATCGGAACCACAAAGCCTACCACGGACGAGTTTGCTAGATCCTGTAAGAGACATTTCTAACTGGTCCAAAAGCTCCTCAATATTCTCAGCATAATGTGTCAGAGCGATTTTCGGATTTAGCAAGTTGTCGAGCCGGTACATACTCCTCATCGACCCTACCAACGATCTGGGCCAGTCCAGCATCCCGCAAAGGCATTGTACCATGTAATTTTAACACCGCATTCAGTAGAACGGATACCAGAAAGATCGAAACAGGAGCAAAATTATGAGCCTCTTGAAGGTATCTCCTCGTGACGGTTCGAAGGTTAGTCGACTCTGAGTACTTGTATCTAGAGTCCATATGTGAATTTTCTAACTAGGTCACCAATGAAAGAGATGCAAATGGTTCGATAATGGGTCTGTTTAAGCCGTCCCGAGGCTGAGCTATACAATATTCGACGGCTTTAGCATCAACGGGCCCGAATGTAGGGTCGTCTGAGTTATGTGAGATTGCACGATCGCCTTGACTTCGTCAAGGGTTTTTGATCTACAAAAGGTGGTGAAGAGTGATTGCCCCTGGAGTTGGTTTCGTTTTACCTTGCCGGAGCCGACCACAGGCATGAGTTAGCAGCTTGACTTGAACGAGAAGAGGCTCAAGTTCTACATTAGTATCGTCGTCCGGAATTCAGTGAACGGTTCTTTCCACGTCACAAAATTCTCCAGGTCGGACATCTCTGTCAATAGCATTGCAATAAATCAGCGCAACTCGTATTCGGGATCTTCGATCACTATGTTTTGCCCTGGGTATGAAATCCATGCAACCATAGATGTTGAGCATGATGGTGACCCATGGCCGTACCGCAAGGTCATCTGTGAATTGGCTATTGTGACGCCTATCGCACACGCGGTCGCTTGCTTTTACTGGGCGTATCTCTCATACCCAACGGGTCATCTTCGCCATCCGACAACCCTAGTCCACCACTGTGACTACTTTCACCCTTTCCACCAAGTAACAAGATATCAGAGGAGTTCAGAAGATGCCACTCTCCTCGTCATCATCGCCATCCTGGCCGAAAGATGGTAGAGGAAGACTTCCGATGGTCCGATTCATGAGGTGTGAGTGCGATACAGATTTTGACTTGATGCTTATTTTCGGCTTAACAGGCGTATCGGCCACGAGCGTCACGCCCTCATCTCTTACCTTCGGGGCAGGGTTATCATCCCCGTCCTTCTTCCTCTTACTTGTGACCTTTGCCTCTGACACCTTCGGCTTAGGCTTGAACACCCTTGACATGCTGACCTCCCTATTTAGCACCCATTTTTTCGACGCTCCGAGACCGACACCACGTTCTTTCTCTCTTTTGCGCTCTTGTGCAAGAGAGATAGAGAGCGATCTAGAGCGAGTACGCTCAAGTGAACGAAATTTAGAACTTCTGTCAGAAGAGAGCGTCGAAAGGGCAGGGGAGGGCTGGCGCGTGGAAGATTTGCTACGTTTAAAAGGAACGGGAATGTCTGGTGAGGCGGCATGAGAAGACGAAGGAGAGGGAGATCGGGATGATGGAGATAACGGCGAGTTGGAGAAGATCTTGGAGCGCAAGAGGGCGCACGGTTCCGGAAGTTTGGATTTGAACCTGGACATGCATGTTTTGTGTTAGGTTGATCATAACTGTTGGACAGATGACAGACCCTCACAGTGGTTCTACTACTTCTTCAAAGAAAACTTGCATCCAATCGCGCTCATCTTTGTTATTTGAGGTCGAAGAGCCTCGTTCAAGGTCGGCCATTAGCTGCCACATCGACAATTTATCCATGAAGGCCTCCAAGCGATCTTCATCGGAAGGCAACGATGCAACGGGCGGAAAACCCTTTCGAGACCCCTCATCACTCTTAGACAGAGAATCCGCCACCAGCGGAGGTCCTAGGAGCGATAATTTGAGAAAATATAGCAGAATTTGCATCTGAAATCTATTGTCCATCAGGGTCTAAAACACGTCGAGACTCTCCAAAAAACCACTAACTCGCGCCTCTCCATCCGCTCTATCCATCTTGTACGCCAAGTTTCGTCCACCCAAGGGCCCTGGGCAGCAGTGCTTGTACTGGCCCAAAGGTCCTCGTCTGCTTGCTCGTAGTTCAAGGCGTACCACATTGTAGTCTCTTCGATCTCACCGGCACCACCGCCATGTTTGAGAATTTGTGGGAGCTCAACGTGGTATTTATGAGAAGCAGAACGCGCGGTGTGAAGGAGTGGCTTCAGAAGGGCATGTAATGGATGTGGTTCGCTGGATGAAGATACGTCGCCCTTAATGCATAACAGGGAAGGTATAACAAGCTTCAGTGGCATTATTGACTGAAATATCAGCTGCTTAGAGTAAGTTGGTGGATAAAGACGCGTGACGCAAACCTCTGGAAACCACAGAAACTGAAGATATGTCCGAACGACATATTGCTCGTCATTTTCTTGTTCTAGTTCGAATGGAAAGTCGTTTGTAAGAGATTTTTCTTGGGTAGTCGTCCAATTTACTGTTTGAGTATTGTCTAGAGTGTATTGCAGAGGCGTTAACATCGAAATGAATTGTTCTAGTGCCAATATTTGTTTGTGTTGTGCCGAGTTTGGCTCCCTAACGAAGTCATTTGATATTCTTCTCAGGAGATCCAGAGTTCGGTGCGCGATTTTTAAACTCCTTTAGGATAATCAATTTTCCTGCACTTGGCAGACACAGGTTGAGTACGCGTTACATTACTACTGTCATGTATTTTCATTGCTACTTTTAATCGTTCACCTGCGACCAGAGCCGTCTGTCACGACTGGCGATCAGCTGGAACTGCGTTGGGACAGCCTCGTATTCTTCGATCGCGAGGCTCAGGCCTGTACCCACTGGCACCCAGAGAATGATGTCAAGCCCATGATGGGTTGCGTGGCGCGCATCCTTGGGGTCATCCCCGATACCAATCCAATCAACGTTCTTGACATTGACTAAGGCAACGAAGGAGAAGGGGAAGACGTTCAGCAAGACAATCGACAAGCCGACGATTTTCACCAGTTTGGGAAGCCTGGGTGAATAGTGGCAGAAGTACTCGCATTGCTGCTATCACACTTTTTTCGCAGCATCCTACTAGTTCAGCGGATGTTGGGAATTATCTCCTTCGGGTCAAGAGTCATCTCATCCAATTCCGAGTGACATGCCAGCCAGATGATCACTCAAGTAAAACAGTTGTATTTATCGATAAAGAGGGGTAGCATTTTACACAGCGAGTCACCATCAAAGCACGCAGATGGTGGTTGCTAAAAATGAAGAGCAACCTATTACTGCCTCTGTCCCAAATAATATTGGTAAAGGCTGTCCTCGCACGCAGCCCAAAGACAAAGGCCCATACTCTCGGCGGAGACCTGCATCGCTCCAACCGAGTCTGGGAAGGTAGCCAAGAATGGATTATTCTGGACTGTACTCCATTCATTTGTCTGCGACCATGGGAGCAGGGGTTCTCCTGTATTAACTGACCACCCACGTATTCGGCCGTCCTCACCAGCTGCAAAGAGGAAATCATGATGGAGGTCCAATGCAATGCCCTACCAAAATCATCATCAGAATAAGCGCCAGATGAGGAACGGTAACTGCTGACTAGTCTTTGGGTGTGAGAGTTGACGTGACCGGGATACTTCATCACAGGTATTGAATGTCGTGAAAATCGTAGGTCGAACATCAGCAGCTATTCGTTTCACGAATCACTCAACAGGCAAAACCATTTGCACAAGGGAAACAGGACAACTCACTTCACCATTCATATGGCTCGTCAGAAGCTGGTCATCTCTTACAGTCTCGATATGTAGTACGCTCGATCTTTGTCGATTGGTAAATCGATCATCAACCAGTTTCTGCCCATGTGGCTTTCCCATACGTCTATCGAAGCGCGAGATGGTTCCATTCCGCGCGCCCGTGTAAATTAGATTCTAGGCATCATCAGGAGATCCAGAGAGAAGTGAAAATCACTGCAAACAAACATCTTGTTGTGACACGGCAAAAACGTCACTGTGAGTGTCTAGGGTCTGAAATGAGGATAGATCTATGTGTTGGAAATATATGGCTCTCTTGTCAGCGCCTGTTCGTATGATGGTCATGATCAATATATCCAACAGAAACTCAGACTTTAATACCTAGAAGTAAAGAAGAACCTAGTAGGTGCGAGTTCCATATATCATGCACATTGTGCAAGTTCACAAGATATGTCCTCCTAGATTCAGATCAACGACACAGAAAGGCTATTGTAAAACAGCGACCACTGACCCTGGTACATTCAGATCTTGGACAGACAGTTTCGGGGTTGGACCTAAACAGGTCGCTCTGCATACCAGATTCGTATAATTGATGACGAGTTGGAAGTATATCGATACGCACATACATAAAGCACCGGATATGCTGATGGAGGATATCTACGCAGTATCAGCAAATGCTCCACATCAAAGTGACTGCCGACAAACATCTGACTGGTGGAGATTAATGTCTGCGGCCCACATTTGCATAGTTGGGTCAAAATCTGTGTCTCTTGAAGTAGACGTGTACAACCAGCCACGATTGTCTCCAATGAAGCGATGACTTTGTCCATTGAGTGTTGTTGTCTACCTCGCCAGGCATCAGTCAACACACCTACACTTCTTCTCAGTATACGGTACGAACACAGAATGCCTTTATCTTTCCGAATACTGGAATCTGGACCTCCACAAGACGTGATGTGTATGCATAGTGCGAAGAGAGCACTTGGCTGCAAGAATCATATTTCTGGAAGGTAAGAGCCTGACAAGCTGACGAACTGTGCTGCCTGGTGTCTCTGTTGCGGAAAGCATGTAGAGCGCGTCAATTCCGTCGTATTCCAGAGCGTGCGTTGCCTCTTCCGCTTCAGATGTCTGGTTGTTGTACCAGCGTCAGGAGACGTTGATGCCACTAGTACCGGGGTTACATTCTTCAGCTTGGAGGAAAGCGGAAAGTAGCGGTTTCGTTGTTCATCAAAATAGAAACCCGGTAGCTCGAGCGACATGAAGGTAGTTAGAGGTCAATTGTCTCGTGCAAGTCTCGTGATCTGCAATACTTCAACGTTCCATTTTCATCTACCAAATCGACTTCATAAAATCGAGTCCTTGAACTGTTCGGCTTCGACATACGTGTGAAGTGGAGCAGATGGGCCAGCTCATCGGACAGAACAATATCACGTCAGTGGGAAAAGGGTATGCGAAAGCCATAACAAATAACTGCATCCTATTGACTGACTGCCATCGACGAAAAGTTGACCAAATGTCTTTTCCGAGTCAGTCTATGTAGCTCAAACAAGTTTTCTCTCGGACCGAATGACTATTACTGACTACTAGATGTTTCTAAAAGACAAGAGCCGAACGACCCAATTGAATGATTGACTGATTCAGAATGACTTACGATTGTATTCCGTTGAACAAGGGCGGTGAAGCTCAGCGACGCGGTGGTCATGACATCTAGAAAAGCTAGCCGTTGAGCCGACGAAAGATATAATCTTCTTCAGTAAAGTTACTCGGGGTGGTATGAAGAGGATTATTGAGGAGGTTGAGAGAGTTGAGATGGTCTGTGTAGATAATTGGGGGTGAGGAGAGGGAGTGGGAAGATTGTCGAGCGAGCAATAAGGCAACGAGAATTCTATATGCTTCCGCAAGGTAAATATCAGCAGCACGATGAAAAGAGTGAAGGGAGAGCGACGACCCAAGTGGGAAAACATGGCCGTTGCCGAAAACGGCACATGTAACTGAAAGATGATTGTGAGGAAGTATTTGTTGTTGTGTTGAATTAGGTAATAGGAAGAGTGGTTGTGGATGTGAGATATAGGGAAGGGAGGAGGAGAGGAATAGAAGCCAGGAGGAAATTATTGGCCAATCACAGGTGAGATGAGTGTGATAAATGGAAAGATTCAGTGTTTTAAGCACTGAATAAACAGAAAGCCACAAGCATGGTAGATGGTGCTTTTGATGAGAAAAGGTTGGAGAGTAAGTATAGAAATCCAGCCTAGATAATACACAAATAAACTCAGTCTGTGTATAATGGACTATATTTGTACCTAGATAATACATGAATAAACTATAAATAGTACAGTAAGTGATCTGATCAAAGTGAGCGCTAGCGAATCTACTCACCTCAGTCTGTATATAACGGACTGAGGTGTCTATGTCTATCTAGTCAAATATATATACCATGAGTATGACAATAGAAAATATGATAAAGGGACTATTAGAAAGGAATACGGACAAGGGGAAACATGCATCATTTTGTGTGCTATAATTAGCATGCTGAATCAAAGGGTGCATTCATGGTGTAGATCTCAACACTCCTCCTCACTGTGAATACTCCTCCTCGCATGGAATCGGTACATGTTATTGGAGACCCAAGAAGTCATGTAAGTGCACAAATTGTTTGACATTGAGAGCCTTGGTGAAAATGTCAGCAATATTGTCCTTGGTATTGATGTAGGATACAGTGAGTTCCTTAGATTGAATGCGTTCATGAAGGAAGTGAAATTTAGTGTCGACATGTTTAACTCTGGAGTGGAGGAGAGGATCCTCTGACAGGCTAATTGAGGTGGTGTTGTCGCTTAACATTGGGGTCAGCATGTCAGGTGGATGACCGATAGCGGTAAGCAATGTACAAATTCAAACACCCTCTTTTGCAGTCTCAAAAGCTGCAATGTACTCAGCTTCACATGATGATGCTGCAACTGTTTTTTGTTTGCAAGCAGTCCACAAAACAGCTCCAGACCCAAGTGAACATATGTAGCCACCAACACTGTGCCTAGTATCGAGGCAACTAGCCCAGTCAGAATCTGTATAAGCCAATAACAAGATAGGGTTGTCTCCACCCAGGTAGAGTTTAAGGTCCCGTGTTCCTTTAAGGTAGCAAACAAGGCATAGAGCAGCGTGCCAATGTTCAAAGGAATAAGAGTCCAAAAATTGTGAAAGTTGTTGGACGGCAAATGAGATATCCAGATGCATTGAGATGGCCAGGTATAATAGGAACCCAACCAAGGAATGATAGGGTAAGTTTGATAATTTGGCTTGTTCATCAACAGGGAGTGCGGTGCAGTCAATGCAGCAAAGTTTCTGTCCTGGTTCCATTGGTGCAGATAGGGGATGTGCATTGGATTGACCAAACTGGGACACAATTTTGTCAATTAATGCCGTTTGTGATAGGGCGACAGTTCGATGTATCCTGTCCCAAGTGATTGCAATACCAACGATGAACCATGCTGTTCCCAGATCTGAAATTGTCCAGACTTTGCGCATTTGGTCTTTGAACTGTTCATTCTCCTCTTTCTGACTAGCAATGGACAGGTAGTCATCGACATGGACCGCTGCTACGACAGTTCCAGTGTTAGCCTTATGATAGTAGATGCACAATTCACATGAGAGTCTTGTAAAACCCCAAGAAATCATCTGTGCGTTCAGTGTTTGATTCCAGATGTGTCCACTCTGTTTCATACCATAAAGTCCTTGCTGTAACTCCCATACCCAATCTTCTTTCCCAACTTCTACAAAACCAGTTGGTTGTTCCATATACTGAATCTCATCAGCCAGTAAGAGTCCATAGAGAAACATGGTTTTGATGTCAATTTGTTGTGCATCCCAGCCAAGTGAGGTGGCAATGTGCAGGAGAATCCACCAAGATTCCATGCGTGCAGTAGGTGAGGTAGTTTTTGTGTAATCTTTGCCGTAAATCTGTTTGAACCCTTTGAAAACAAGGTGTACCTTCCAATGCACTGGAGTGCCATCCTCATTTTGTTTGATGTGGAAGACTGGGTGACCCTTACGTATGCGGCACCCCTGTGGTACGTTGGCTCTTGGAACTAATTTGTAGACTTGCATGTCTTTTAGGGACTTGAGTTCCTTGCGATAGCCTTCCTCCCAGTGCTCAGAATCTGCCGAGTTCTGGGCTTCCTCCCAGGTACGCAGGTCATCTTCGAATTGTAGTGATCTGGGATCTATATAGACATCTCCGAGATCAATGTGTGTAATTGATGTGCCTGATCACCAAGTGTAGGGTCTTCAATCAATTGCTGATTGGCTCGATCATGATCGACAGGTGTAGGCATGATGACATCATGGAGCCCTTCCAAGATTTGCTTCCATTCCATACATTGCTCCTTTATACGCTCTGCAGATTCTTGTGAATCATGGGTAGCTCGACCTAGTCTGGTAGTGGCTGTGCCTCCGTTTGGATGTTTATCAGTAGGAATTGGCACTCTGGTGGATCTGCATGGTTCTGAGGGTCCTGGCTCAGGAGTGTCTGTTGCAACAGGCTCATCTATGGGTAAGTCATCAACAGGTCCTATATTGGGTATGGTGATGTCATCATCATGGATGTCAACAGGGGTGAAAGTCAATGGAGGAGTCTCTTCTGTTTGACCCAATTCATCGTGCAGTGCAGGCAACAGTACATGGCTATTATGGCTTTCGACAAACCTGACATGGTATGAGCTATATACCTTGCCAGTTTTCCGATCGTAACAATGATACACTTTTGATTTGAGCTCATAGCCAATGAGTACACATTCAATTGAATGTTCGTAGATTTTTGGGTTGTTTCTGTTCTGGATGAAAATGTACGCTTTACAACCAATCTCCCTCATGTAAGAGTAATCGGGTTGTTGTCCATGCCATTTCTCCCAAGGGGTAGAGCCTTTTAGTGAATTTGTTGTAGTCTTGGCATGCAGGAGAGAAGCCATTAAGTAAAGTTTGTCCCAAAGATAAGACGGTAAGTTGCCGTAAATGTGCATGGTGCGTGCCTTCCCCATTAGCGTCCTGTGCATACATTCTACATGACCAATGTGAGCTGAAGTATAAGGTGCAGTGAATTTATGATCAGTTCCTCTCACCTTTAGCCAGGCTTTGATTTCATGTGACCTGAGTTCTCCATTGTCTGTGATGTATGTTCCGACTTGCAGGCCAGTCTCCTTTTCTTGTGCTAGCTCCCATGCCTTGAGTTCAGGAAATGTGTCATCCTTATGCTTAAGTGGTATGGACCATGGGTGTGAGGTACAATCATCCATGATGTTCATGATGTATGAATTCCCAGAATGTGACTTTACATCATGCAGTCCCAAAAGATCTACCCAAACTTTTTCCAATTTTCATGTAGCCCTATGTCCTTCTCCCTCTATGCACTTCTGAGGAACAGGTGAGTGGGTCTGTTTTCCAAGGATGCAAGATTCACATTTAGGAGGTTTAAAGGAGGATTGTGCAGGCATACCGGTGATTGTCCCTTTTTGTGCCATGTCTTGCAAAGCTTGATAGTTCACGTGCCCTAGATGGTGATGCCAGGTGATAATGTTAGGGGCTGAGTGGACAGCGAAGACATGTTTGGCAGAGGTGGAGTGTAGTAAGAGAGAATAAAGTTTCTTGTTGGGTGACAGGATGCCTTGGGCTATGTGGGCACCAGTGGACTTATTTGTGATCCAGCATGACAATTCCTCAAAATGTGCTACAGCATTTGAATCCTTTGTAAGCAAGCTAACTGAGATCAAGCGCACTGCCGTATTTGGAACATAGAGTGCATTATGTAAAATGATTGATGTGCCTTGGGCAATGTGGAGTTTGATATCTCCCATGCCAATCGCAGAGATAGAAGAACCCCCAATGCCTTGAACTGATCGTGGGGTAATAGCGTGAAGTGTGATGAAATCTGATTGATCGGGAGAAATATGGATGGTGGCTCCAGTGTCAACATAAAATGGGTGATCGTGGATGGAGATGGGAGTGCGTTGGGCTTGGTTGAGTGGGGCGACTGTAAAAGTGTCCATGGTTACTGGTATGGAATTATCAGTCCAATTAACTGAGGTACAGAACTCCTCCTCAGTCGCAAACCAACCTTTGTACTCAACCTCCTCAATAGTCACGTGAGGAAGGGGGTCGCTAGCCAGGCCAGCAAACTCCCCCGGAATTGTCTCAGCCATGTTCAAAGCAGCAGAATCAATCATGACAGTGAACGCACAACCAGTGTTGTCCTTCACAGTAATGGGGACCTTTGTGGTAGACTTGGGAGCTCCAGTATTGGATGTCCGTTTGTTGTATGCCTGTTTCCTCGCCGCTTTTGATTCCTCAATTGTACTTCCTTCCATACCACCACCTTTTGAGATACAATACTCTGTAGTGTGCTGGGGGCATTTGCAGTTGCTGCAGATCATGGTCCCAGGAGGCCTGACTGGTTTGGAGGTCACAGCTAGAGCAAGGGAAGGGGATGTATTGGTATGTTGGTCATTGTCCTGGAGAGACTGTTCGTTTTCCAAAAAAAAGTGAATATTCTTGGATGTGTATGGTGCAGATGGTGTGGACACAGCAATGTCGTGGGAAATAATGGAACACGGATGAGGAAAATGTGAACTGAGGGAATTCAAAAGCGCAATACAGCATAAGAGGTCAGAGGTAATATCTCCCATAGCAAATGCACACTCAATAAGCGTGCAGATCCGTTCAGCTGTTTCGGGGAGAGGTGTATTTGGTGTGCACTGGATAGCAAGTGCTTGCTGTAATAAAGTGACTTGCCTAACTGGTCCTTCCTTCTGATGATGGTTCCATAGGATCTCCCAGTTTGTTTTAACAGATTTCAAAGAATCTAAGAAAGAGCATTCAGATGATGCTACCCCAGAGGCAATGAAAGTGTATGCAAGGCAGGAATTAGCCTTCCAATTAGATAGAGCATGGGGTTTGTTAGAGGCAGGCTCTGGTACTTCACCAGTGACATATTCAAAAAGTCCATTGAGGGACAAGGCAATGCTGATATCCTCCTTCCATTCTTTGTAGTTGGATTTAAGCTTATCGAGCTTGTCCCTGGAGTATTGAGTGGAAAGTCGTATGAGGGAAATGGATGGGGGGTGAGGTTTGGTGGGTGCAGTCATTCTGGCAAGCAAAAAAAATAAAAGACAAAGACGGGATGGTAGATGAGAGGGAGATTTGACTCAGGCAGGAGACAAAGGGATCTAATACACATGACACATGCTGATAAGATATTGATCGAACAAGTTGATCAAAGAAACACGTGACAAGGCACAGAGTGGTCGAGTGGCTAGGCAAGATATCTTTTGTCACTACGCATGACAGAAGTGGCCCATAACCTATAGAAATCCAGCCTAGATAATACACGAATAAACTCAGTCTGTGTATAATGGACTATATTCGTACCTAGATAATACATGAATAAACTATAAATAGTACAGTAAGTGATCTGATCAAAGTGAGCACTAGCGAATCTACTCACCTCAGTCTGTGTATAATGGACTGAGGTGTCTATGTCTATCTAGTTGAATATATATACCATGAGTATGACAATAGAAAATATGATAAAGGGACTATTAGAAAGGAATATGGACAAGGGGAAACATGCATCATTTTGTGTGCTATAATTAGCATGCCACATCAAAGGGCACATTCACGGTGTAGATCTCAACAGTAAGGTGTGATAGAGAGGGGAGGATGACAGAAGTTCAATTGACGTGTGAGCAATATTACAGAAAGTTGATGATTGAGGTTGTGCTGGAGCCCAAACATGGCAAGAGAGCTGTTGATATGGGTGATGAAAGGGAATCCAAAACACTGTAAATGAATGGGGAGAAATAGCAAGGAAGAGTTGAAATGAAAGGGCATTCTGAGATATTTATGGACCTTGTGAGCAATTTGCATATTGAGGGTCACAGACTGTGAATCTTATAGTGGTTGGAAAGCCAGTAGGGGTTGGATGTGGGAGATAAGTTTGAGGGACAACAGTCATCAAAGAGCTGTAAGAGGGAGGGGCTGAGCAAGATGGGGAAAGGTAAAATGAAAGATAAGGTCTTGAATATGTTGAAATTGTTGGAGAAGTTGATCAACATGCACACAAAGAAATGTTGTGTGAGTGGTGAAAACTGAAACAGGATTCTGAAAAGTTGTAAGGGAAGAAGGGTCAGTGTGATCAACAGAGGGAATCATATAGGTTGACTGTGAGTCATGACTCATGAGCAGGAAGTTGAAGGGCATCAGTAGGAAATTCTGGAGCTCAGTATGCATACAGGCAGCTCTTCAGCCATTCAGTTTCCCACCCATATGTGGCTTGAAAACAGTCAGCATCTCGAGCTAAAGATAAAAGGGTAGGAAGGAAAGTCAAGAATAAGAGACTATCATCCATGGCTTCAACCATGGTGACAGGTTGAACAATACGATCAAGGGGTGTGTGTAGGGTGTGTTGAGAGGCAACCTGAGATTGTAGAGGATGTCCATGTAAGTGGGTTGATAAATCAGATAACCAACAATGACACATGCTGGTGGTCAAAGTGCACTTGAGTGGGGAAAGAGAGCCCCCTGCTTCATGACTCCATTTACAACAAAGGAATCTGTGAAACCATAAGCAGTCTTAATGGAATAAGGAACATCAGTCTGAGAAGATTGATCCAAGGCTGTGATAGAATCTGGTAGTCCATATGCAGCAAGTGTGTCATAGAAGCCCTGAGGTTCAAGCATGTCAAACCCTTCTTCTGGTCACATTGTAAGATGTACAGGGGAATATCCTGCCAAGGCACTTATTTTTGGACTTGAGCAATAACAGAAAGGAGATCTCACCCCTGGACACCTGGCTGTGTGGCCACCTGACAACTGGGAATGACCTGTAAGTGGGAGAGATAAGGGGACAAAAGAGTGTTTAGCCATGCAAATGAGAGATTAAGAAGAAGATCACTGCAAGCAATACCACAATAGTTGGAGAGGAGAATATTTGACCCATGTGTAATCCTGATGCTTACTCATCCGTTACTCATATTTGGACACCTGTCATATTCCCCATATATACCTACTCACTCATCATCATTCTTCATTCTTCCTTTTTTCCCTCTTACATTTGCCCTGCTCACTACTGCTGTTTTCCTGTACCTTCTTGCTTCGTTATATACTCTGGTCCTATTCTGTCCCATTTGAGCTAGTGAAGCTTAACTCTATTTGAGGTAAGCTTACACTTTTTTTTGAATACAGATCAGAATCCCAACCGTTCTGTCATTACTGCTGTACTACTAGCTGCTCGCTGTTCCTCTGTCGCAAAGGAAAGCTTCCATTCCTGTGATGCGTGCATTGACACATCTGCAGCCTACCGTCTCTGCACCCACTACTCCAGCATCACACCAAACATCTGCTAGCCAATCAGACACTGCCTCTGCACCATCACACTCACCTGCTGCGACCTCACTGTTGACACTGATTGCAGAGAGTGATGACAACAACAAACATGTGCCCATTTTCACGCATACAGCCACTCCCACTGCAGTGCCTCACCGTCGTCAACCTGACTCTGATTCTTCTTCTGACTATGAATACTTCACTTCTCACACGACCTGTGCATCACTCGCTATGTCTTTCATTCCCAACCAACTTGCTGTTGTCGAACATGTGCACCAATCCAAATCACTGATCCTGCTTGCAGGCAAAATCAACCCCACTGTCATGTGTCCTTTTGAACTGGGTTGCCTAGATTTTTTCGACTGTAAAGAAATTAAAAATGATGACCAGGTCCACAAGATCCTCGGCTGTTTTAGGGACTCACAAATAGGGCATGGCACAGGTATGGGTAACACCATGTGTTTCTGGTCACGGGTATGGGATTGCCATACCTGGGCAACACCGTACCCTTTTCCACGGTGTTACGGGTATGTGCAAGTATGCCAGTACCTGGATTTTGGTCAGGTGAGTAATCATCTGACTTTGTTGAATACTCATGACACATCTAATTCTAAACTATACGATGATCCAACCACCACCATAGCATGGCCCAAACGACGCGAATCATCATTTGGGCCTATAGTAAGTTTTTTTGTGTTTCATTTCTTGTTTTTTTAAACTAATTGATTATGTTTCTTCTTTTTCAGGTTCTAAACTATTGATAACGATGGATGACGACACCTAATGACACACACCCAACAGTGCCACGTCACCTGGGCCCAAACGATGTGATTGCGTCGTTTGGGCCCATGGTAAGTTTTTTTTTTGTTCATTTCTTTTTTCGTAAACTAACTATTTTGTTTCTTTCATTTCCTAGGTTGGAATTCCCTCGGAATGAGGAGTTCACATGGAATGACCCCATGCCAACACTGCCACGTCACAATGGCACACCACCTGCCCCAGCCTCATGAGCAACTGCTTGTGGGGTGGAATGACAATGATGACCAGGAGGAGGACCCGAGGACCCCACTGCCGCCACGAGCAACTGCTTGTGGGGTGGAAACAGGGATTGACGACTACAGGCACCACCCCCCTCCCTCGCTCCAAACACGAGAGGGGGGGTTTTTTGTTTTGTTTTCATTGACTATAGGCACCACCACCCCCTCCCTCACTCGAAATGTGGAGGGGGGGGGGGGTTTTCTATATTAATTTAATGTAATTTATTTATTAGAATAGGTCCACCACCCCCTCCCTCACTCCAAATGCAAGCGAGGGGGTTTCTATTAACTTAGTTTAGTATAATAAATTATTAAAATAGGTATTCTTCTCGAAACCTGCATATAACCATGGGTAACCCATGGAAACCCATGGTAACACCATACCCATACCCGTGTGGGTACAGTGTTCATGGGTATGGGTAAGGGTATGAGGACATATACCTGAGGGTTACCCATGCCGTGCCCTACTCATGAATCCATGACTGGATTAGTGGTGACCATAACTGACTGCTCACGCTCTCCTTTGCTGAATTCATGGCAGAGCTTAGAGCAAACTACCTTGACCCTGACTGGGAACCCACAGTCTGCTGCCCTATTCTTGCCACTGATAGGTCCACCTTGTTGTTCAAGCTCAGAAACCACATCTACGATTGTTGTTGAAGCTCTACAAACCCATACAAACCCCTCTGAAGCTCTATGAACCCCTCCAAAACTCTACAAACCTCTACAAACCTCTACAAAGTCACGAGAATGCTTCAAAATTCTTTGTATGCCCTTGGCCACCATAATACAATTTCCCTGACCTTTGGACAGCTCAGGATATACACTTGGAACATCGTCGATGGGTTCCGAACCAGTTTCGAGCAATATCGCAGTGATATCGGCCTTCGAACAAGTCCAATATTTCCTTGACTGACTTCAAAAATCATCGAACATCGCAAATTGACATCAGACACTATATTGCTATCCAAATGGTCATCGCACACATGCCAGATGTATCCCCTACCATTGTCGAACAATATCGCACCGATTTCGGGCCACGAACGAAGTCCGAAGAAACTTCGAAAATCTTCGAAAAACATTGAACCTCAAAAAACATCTTTGGACACAGTATTTCCTATTCGAACGATCTTTGGACGCATGCTGGACACATGGGACACTATCTCGAGTATATTGAACACATTTTGACCACATGTGCATGCATACAATCTGCTCGAAGCAGTTTCCGATGTTTTATTCAATTTATAACAAGGACAGTCCACTTTTAGCTATTCTTTCTTATTATTTCTTCATCATGTGTTATATTCACCCTTTCTAGTCTTGCTTTATTGTTCTGATATACTTCTATTATCTTTGCCTCAAGTTTTCCACATGTTTGCCTCATGTTCTCTAGCCTTTTTAGGTAGTTTCTTTATTTTATATAAAAAGATATACTAGATACAAAGAAAAAGAAGAAAGTCATCGTCTTCCTCCCAGATCACAGTGATTTGAGAAATCAGTTTAGTCTTATTCAGTCTGAAGTTTGGTGTTTTACACTAAACTTCCTCGAAATTCCTCGAAATTCCTTGCATTATGCTATTTTTGCTCTAGTTTCCCTCAATTTGCCTTTGCTTCACTTCTACTACTTGTCTAGTCCCCCGATCTTGCGTCCGAACATATTTGCACACTTGAAATTCCTCGAAACCTCTTCGAAAAAACCTCGAAAAATATTGCAACGTCTCAAAAATCATTGCAACGTCTCAAAAATCATTGCAACTCCTCGAAAATCATTGCAAGTCCTCAAAACACATTCTTTTAGCTCCAAACTGCTTTGACAAGCAGTTGTTTTATGACTATTTGATGGTTGGTCTGACAGGTGACATCTAGAGGGCCTCACATCCTTCCTCTGACTTGTGTTATACCATCCAAAGCCTTTTAGTAGGTTTTGTTTGGGTTTCCAGGTTGAGCATCATCACCGCTATGCTCAAGCAAAATCAATCCTTCTGGGACTGGTTCTCACACATGCAATCCCTCAACTCCCTGCTTGCCAACACCGCCTCACACTTCTCAGATGCATCACTCCATGAGAAGCTGGAGGCCAGCCTCGACCCCGAGCTGACACATTGTTGTAATGCCAACAAAGTCGACAAAATTCTTGTCTTGTGGCCATGGGCCTTGGAGGTCAAACACCACGATGAGAATCACCAGGCTGATCTGAAACACACTCAAGAAGTCACTGAGGAAGTTTTCAACAGACATGAGGACAGTGGCAAACACCGTTGCAATAACAATGGACCTGAAAATGCTGCTATGTACACTGCAAACCCTGGCACTGCAACCTCTGCTGCCATTGCGGGTACCATCCAACGTCTGGCAGCACTCACTGATGCTAAACAGGAGCAGCTCGACAACAACAATGGCTGCTGGAAGTGCTGCCAACTCAATGTCTACCACATCTCCAAGAACTGCCCTAATGGATTCCCAGATGCAGCAACATACACCAGTCTGATCAATCACCCTTTGCATCCACCACCACCAACAGCTCCCACTGTACCTAACCCCATTGTCATCATGCCTATTGCAGGCAAGCGGTAATGGCCCCCAAAACAGGGCTCAACCTTGACTGATTGCTGCTGTTGGTTCATGGGCCGACGATACTGCTGCCACCTTCCCCTCTGCATCATCGGCACTAGGGAATGGATCTGACTCCAAAGACGAGGACGCCAATGAGGTGAGTGCTCCCTTCTGTGCCCCTCACTTGTGGTGGAAGGCCTGCATCAGTAAGCCTAACACTGACCTTCCCTTGACAGTACCTATGTTATTAGACAATGGTGCTCACATTGTCCTCATACACACAGACCTAGTAAACAAACTCAGTTTACGCCGCTGCCTGCTACCCGAACCTGAAACTGTCGACATCACTGTTAAATCCTCAAATGCATTGTCTCGAACCACGCTCACTGAATGGGTGAAACTCTCTGTTACTTCACAAAATGGACTATGGACATCACAAAATGTACACACTCTGATAGCCCCGCACCTTTGTACCGCGATAATACTTGGACTCCCATTTTTGGCACATAACTGTATTGTAATTGATCATGCTGCACATACATGCATAGACAAATGCAATAATTACAACTTGCTGAACCCAGAACCACTGCCAACACCAAAACAACCAAAACCCAAATTGAAAGAGCAGCTGAAACAAGTTTGAGCTGACCAAAAACTAGTACTAGCTGAACTGAAATATGTACTGAACACTCGCAGACGACTGATGTTGTTCAACTACGTCAAACCTGTTGACATTGTTGGTGCAGTGAATGCCTGTGTCAAGACACTGACTCACCTGGTGGAACTGATGCACCATGAAGATCAACTGAAGGCAGAATTCCAGGAAATTTTTGAACTGATTCCACATGTAGATCTGCTGTCAACAGATGTTGAAGCACGTATCAAACTGAAAAATGCTGAACTGAGCATCAAGACATGGACGTACCAATGTCCATGCAGATTTCCTGAGGTGTGGGGTACCCTCATCCAAAAACACCTGGACGCTGGGCAAATAAGGCCATCCGCATCACCCTGTGCATCGCCAGCATTTATCATCCCTAAAGCTGACCCCACTGTGCTGCCGCAGTGGGTAAATGACTACTGGCAGTTAAACACTAACACTGTGGTTGACTTGCACCCACTACTGAGAGTCGACAATATATTGAATGACTGCACCAAAGGAAAAATCTGGGTGACAATTGACATGACAGACAGTTTTTTCCAAACGAGGATGCATCTGGATGACATGCCACTAACAGCAGTCTCGACACTGTTCAGGCTATATGAGTAGTTAGTTATGCCCATGGGGCTCCACAATGCTCCTGCCATCCACCAACGTAGGGTAGCAGTTGCTCTCCATGAATATATTGGCAAGATCTGCCATGTGTACCTTGATGATATCGTCATATGGTTGAACACCATAGAAGAACACCACCGAAATGTGAGGATCATCCTCAATGCCCTCCATGCTGCATGCCTGTATTGCAACCCTAAGAAGACATGCTTATACTGCTCATCTATTGATTTTCTTGGCCACAAGATCTCATCGAAAGGCATTGAAGCTGATTCTCAAAAAGTTGACCGCATCCTATCATGGCCCCAGCCATATTCAGTGATGGATGTCTGCCATTTCCTTGGTCTTGTCCACTACTTGGTAGCCTTCCTGCCAAACCTGGCAATGCACACAGCAGTACTGACACCGCTTACTGCCGCTGAAGCTACACATTCTTTCCCCGCATGGGCAGCTGAACATCAATTTGCATTTGAAGCAGTGAAGGCCATCATTGTCAGCCATGACTGCCTGATGACAATAGACCACTCAGACTCCACAGGCCAAATCTTCATCACCACTGATGCTAGTGATTTCCACTCTGGAGCTGTCCTCTCTTTTGGCAAAACTTGGGAGACAGCTCGTCCTGTCATGTTCAACTCTATGATGTTCAAGGGGGCTGAGCTAAACTACCCTGTGCACAGAAAAGAAATGTTAGCTATCATCCGAGCACTACGGAAATGGTGAGCAGACCTTGTCAGCAGTTCATTCACAATTTTCACTGACCACAAAACCCTCAAAAACTTCAACACACAGCTGGACTTATCACACCACCAAGCATGATGGATGGAATTCATGTCACAATACGATGCAAAGATCGTGTATGTCAAGGGGCAAGACAACACGGTTGCAGATGCCTTGTCCTGTTTGCTGACGATGCTCTCCCCCTCCAGTGAAGCCGCTATCCATACTGCTAGAGCCCATATGACTACTGTCCAGATGATGATGGTGACAGCACGATGACCATCAACACTGTCCTGCCAGCAACATACACTTGCCCACAGCTGACAGCACATGCACTGGCTGAAACCAATGTTGCATCGACACAAGCCATGACCACCGTGCTGTCCATATCACAAGATCCAGAACTATGCACTCCCATCATTGACAGTTACGAAATGGACACCTGGTGTAAAAAGTTATGTGAGGCCACACCAGGCATGCCTGCAGTGCAAGAGAGAGAACAACTGATGTTCATTGGAGATCGACTGGTAATACCTGCTGCAGGTAGCATTCAAGAATCTCTTTTCCGGTTGGCACATGACTCATTAGGCCATTTTGGCTTTGAGAAGTCGCATGGTGCATTGTAAAACTCCTACTACTGGCCAAACATGCGCCGGGATCTGGAGACAGCCTATGTACCGAGCTGCTCTGAGTGCCAATGCAACAAATCAAAGATGACAAGGCCGGCAGGCCTGCTGCACCTGTTACCCATACCTGACCAACGAGGTGCAGTAGCAATGGATTTCATTGGGCCACTGCCCAAGAATAACGGATTCAATTGTATTTTGACAATGACTGACAGACTAAACGCTGACATTCAAATCATCGCAACACAAACCAACATCATGGTGCCAGATCTCGCTGCTGTCATTTTTGACTGCTAGTACTGTGAGAATGGATTGCTGCTGGAAATAGTATCTGACCATGATAAGCTTTTCATGTCTAAATTCTGGACTGCACTACACAAGCTTACAGGTGTTAAGTTAAAGATGTCCTCTGCATATCACCCACAAACCAATGGTGCCAGTGAAAGGACCAATAAGATGGTAAACCAGGCACTCCGCTATCATGTGGCACAGAACCAAAAAGGATGGGCACAAGCGCTGCCATGAGTATGTTTTGACCTAATGAACACTGTAAACAAGTCAACCGGTTTCTCCCCATTTCAGCTGCAACTGGGTCAAAGCCCTTGCCTAATTCCCCCTGTGATGACGCCCATCATGATGACAGCGCCCGAAGAACAGAGAGCATGGGAACTGATTAACAGATTGGAACAAGATGTGTTTGAAGCACAGGACAACCTGCTGAAGGCAAAAGTAACACAAGCCGCTTATGCCAACCTTAGCCAGAATGAAGACCTCAAGCTCAACATTGGCAATTGTGTCATGTTATCTACCAAAAACAGGCGACAGCAATACATGGCTAAAGGTGAGAAATGGGTGGCTAAATTCATGCCCAGGTTCAATGGCCCCTACTTCATTGCAGACATCAACCACAAGGCTTCCACTGTCACCCTCGACCTTCCCCCTTCATCAAACATGTATCCCACATTCCACACCTTGGAAATCATGCCCTACAATGAGAACGACTGGTCCCTCTTTCCCTCTCACGAACTGGCACACCCCGGATCCATCATCACAGAAGACGGCATTCAAGAATACTATGTTGAGAAAATCATTGATGCATGCAGATGCAGATGCGGCATGCAATACCTTGTCTGGTGGCTAGGTTATGGGCCCAGGGAGGAAGAGTGGCTTCCTGGATTGGAACTCATGGACAATGCGGCATTGGACGACTGGTTGGCAGGAAATCGGTGAGGGTGTTATGTCCAGTTCACTTTCACCATATCCCTGCCGCCAGTAGCTTTTCCCTCTGGGGTTTTTGATGCACCCGATGAGCAGTTTTTACATTACCTTGCACATTTTTCCCTCTCTTTGTTGCATTAGCTGATGTTGTGGAATTTTTCAGAGGGGGGGAGGGTGTAATCCTGATGCTTACTCATCTGTTACTCATATTTGGACACCTGTCATATTCCCTATATATACCTACTCACTCGTCATCATTCTTCATTCTTCCTTTTTTCCCTCTTATGTTCGCCCCACTCACTACTGCTGTTTTCCTGTACCTTCTTGCTTCATTATATACTCTGGTCCTATTCTGTCCCATTTGAGCTAGTGAAGCTTAACTCTATTCGAGGTAAGCTTACACCGTGGTCTTTTTGAACCACTTGTCATGTTCTTTGGCCTTCCTAATAGTCCTGCCACCTTTCAGACCATGATGAACAACATCTTCCACAACCTCATCCTCAAAGGCGTTGTTTGTATCTATCTCGACAACATCCTCATCTTCACTTGCACAGTTGAAGAGCATCATTGCATCACATGCCTCATCCTGGAATGACTTTGACAGTACAAACTCTACCTTCAACATGAAGTAAGGTAGGCATCACCCGTTATCAGCACCCTTATGTAAGCTGCTTAGTAAGTGGTGAAATGTTGGTTCTGAAAATTTTTTGAAAAGAAATCAGTGCAAAAGTGCAATTCTGATGAATTCGAGATGATTGAATTTTTTGAGTGTGAAATTTTTAAATAATCCCTCTATGCATCACCAGTTGAACTCCATTCTACCTTATCCAGTGCTCCTTAAGCCCTGCTTACTTGTATAATAGGTATTAATAGCTGGTATGGACCATGTAAGGGTTGATCCCAAGTCATGAGCCGTGCTGACTTGTGATGTAAATCCCACGTGTTGGTCACGTGTGTTAGGGTGACACCCACTATCTGCTAGCTAAGACTGTGTGGGTTCTCTCTACAAGAAGGGGGCGGGATCCATGCTCATGATGGGGGAACTGATGGTTTTGATGTGAGGGGTTATTAATAGGTGAGTTTGTTGAGATAGGCCTTTCACACCAAAAACATAGGTGGAATACCTAAGAGAACACAACTGGGGTCCCCTAGGCATATACTTAGGGTTTATATACTATGTTACACATATTGTACATTGTTGTTACCAATGCATTTGTACATGCGCATACATTTTGATGCGTGCAAAATAAAATTCTCATGCTATCAAAGTGTAGCATCATTTGGCGTCATGTAGCATAATTCGACATAATAAAATAAAAATGAAATTTTATTAGGTAATGGGGTGGTTTCCTAACATTACCCCCCTTTTATGCCTCGACTTCCAGGCAAGAAAATATTGTGTCTGTCCCCTCTGTGAAATTTTGGTAAGGCCAGAATCTCATCCCCTCATACACCATTCTCGCAATGTGACGTGGAGCATTCGGATTATGTTTAAAGAATTGGGTGATCGCATTATGTGCTCGCTTACAATTCTCTTTGGGTTCCCATGAATTATTTTCGTCGGTGTAGTTTTTCCACTTTATTAAGAACTCCAATTTGTTCCGTCGAAGATGTGAGTCTAGAATTTCTTCAACTATGTATTCTGGAGCACCTTCTACTATTATCGGAGGTTGTGGAGTAGTTTGTTGGCCAGGAATAGTGGGCGGGCGGTAAGGGCGTAGGCGGGATACATTAATCTCGGGATCAATCTTGAATGATCGGGGTAATTTTAGCACTACCGCATTAGGTGAGATCACTTTAGAGATCGCATATGGGCCAACTTGTTTCTCCATAAGTTTCCTTGAAGGTCATGGAATATTCAGGTCCTTGGTACTTAGCCATACCAAGTCACCAACTTTGTACTCTGGAGTGCGTGCTCGAGTATGATCTGCATGTTGCATCATGTCATCATGTGCTTTCTTCAATGCCGCCTTTGCTTCTTCTTGTACCTTTTGCATCTTAGATACAAAATCTTCTACCGACTGTACTTTGACTTCCCTTCTGGGTTCTACTCCCATGTGAGGATGATATCCATAATTTGCAAAAAAGGGTGACATACGAGTAGCCGAATGGAATTTGTTATTGTGGGAAAATTCGGCAATTGCCAGCCATTTGGGCCAGTTGGTTTGTCGGTAGTTGACAAACATACGTAGGTACTGCTCCAACTCCTGGTTCATTCTCTCGGTCTGCCCATCAGTCTGTGGGTGATATGCCATAGATAATTTAGTTTGAATTCCCAATATGTTGTTTAGTTCTCACATAAACACAGAAGCAAATTGTGGTCCGTGATCGGAGATAACAGTATTGGGTAACCCATGTAACTGCCATACCTGATCTAGATAGAGGTGCGCCAAGCCCAATGATGAGGTTTCTGTAGTAGTAGGAATAATATGGACCTCCTTTGTAAAGCGGTCGCATACTACGAATATTGCATTGTACCCTTGAGCCTTGGGTAATCCGGTAATAAAATCCACAGATATATCTTGCCACGGCGCTTTAGGTATAGGGTTCGGCATTAATTTTCCTGCAGGTTTCTCTGGAAATTTCTTTCCCCTCATGCACGTATCACATCCATCCACATACCCCAACACATACTTGGAAATTCTGGGCCACCAATAATTTCTCATTACTAATTCCAATGTCTTCCATCTTCCTGGGTGTCCAGCAATCGGCGTATTGTGATGTAACCGGACGATCTCCCTTCGCAAATCCTGATCCTTCAGTACATACACTTTTCCTCAAAACAACACCAACCCTTGTTCCTCAGCCCATTCATCTCCTTTGATATTACCTTTCTTCTCTCCCTTCAGAGCTTTCATGGCTTCCACTACTTCATCATCCATTTCCAAACATTATCTAATTTTAGACAACATTTCCATTTCCGAGCTATCTATTAATAGATGCCCTTGATGTGTAGCGCAAATGCAAAAGTATTCGGGTTTGAGTAAGGTAACATTCTTATTGTCCTCCTCCACCCCCCTTTTATGATCAATACATCTGGATAATGCATCTGCTTTCCTCATTAAGCTTCCCACTTTGTGGACCAAGTGAAAATTGAAACGCAATAGGAATAGTGCCCAACATGCTTGCCGGCGATTAAGCTTTTTAGCAGACATGAAGTATTGCAGATTTTGATGATCCGTCCAGATCTCATGCGTACATCCCTCCAAATAATGCCTCCATGCCTCCAATGCTCATATTATCCCCAACATTTCTTTGTCATGCACATCATAATTCCTCTCCACATCATTCAACCCTTTTGACAAGTATGCACAAGGATGCCATTTGTCATCTTTGCACAGCATTGATAATACCACTCCAGTAGCAAAATTGGATGCATCAGATTCCACTCGCAAAGGGTGTGTGAAATCTACTGGGGCTAATATTGGTCCCTCCACAAACTTCCTCTTCAACTCCTCAAATGCTGTCTGCTGCTGCTCTCCCCACCTCCATACTACTCCCTTTCGCGTAAGGTTATGTAAGGGTGCGGCAATTTTAGAAAAATTGTGCACAAAGCAACGATAATAATTTGTGAGTCCCAAGAAGGCTTGAACCTCCTTAACATGAGTGGGCACAGGCCAATCTGTGATCGCCTGTACCTTGATCAGATCCATTTTGATCCCGTCAGGGCCGATCAATAATCCTAGGAACTCAATCTCACTTGCCCCAAACACACACTTCTCTGGTTTCAAAAATAGATCATTCTCTGCCAACCTCCATAGCACCTCCTGCACTATCACCTCATGATTCTCTTCATCCTCCGTGAATATCAGAATGTCGTCAATAAATATTATTACCATGCCTTTGTCTATTATGTCCTTGAAAATGTTGTTCATCATATTTTGAAAGGTTGGGGGACTATTAGTCATCCCAAAAAACATGACAAGCAGCTCGAAGGATCCTCAATGCATGGCAAATGCAGCCTTCCACTCATCTCCTTTCTTTATTTGTACATTGTTGTATCCCCATCGTAAATCCAATTTTGTAAAGACCTTGGCTTTTCCCACCTTGTCAATTATTTCTGATATCAATGGCAGGGGGTATGCATTCTTTACTGTCCACTCATTCAGATACCTATAATCTGTACACATCCTCTTCCTTTGGTCTTTCTTTGGCACGAAGAATATTGGTGACATCTGCAGTGATTTCGAAGGTCGTATGTATCCTTTACGCAATTGCTCCTTCAGGAATGCATCCACTTCTTCTTGTTCCATCAGAGATAACAGATATACCTTCGACTTCTTCAGCACAAACCCTGGCTTCATCTCAATTGCATGATCCCATGGCTTCCACACTGGCATTCGCTCAGACTCCTTCTTCTGGAACACTGACAGATGTTCATGATACACTTTTGGCACCCATTCCTCCACTGGCTTCTCCACCTTCACGATATTCTTGTCCCATGACTGTCCTCCACAAATTGTTCTAAAGGTTTGCTTCTGCTCTTCTTTCTCAATCATGATCAGAACTTTCTCATTTGGCATTTCCTCATCCTCCACTTCCTCCATCGTAACAGAATACTTTCTCAGACATTCTTTCTCTTTCTTTTTCCTTTTTTCCTTCTTCATCTTCCTCCCATACACATTACATTCCTTAGGACAACAAGTCATTTGTACTTTCCCAGTTTTCCAATCAATTTTGGGATTATGCTTCCGTAACCATGGACATCCTATTATTAGATTGGTTTTCCCAAGATCGCACACTTCGAATATGGCTCGCTCCTGATGCTCCTGATACTTTAGTACCATAGTCACCTCCTCCTTGATAGTTCCTCCATGATTGACTGTTCTGTCAATATTGTACACCATTGTAGGTTGTGCCAGCTTGTGTGTGTTAATACCGTTCTGGTAATTAAGGATCAATTAATAAATAATCCTGTAGCACCACTATCAAGCAATGCTTCCACATCAATAGCTGCATGTGTGTCCACTGTCTTCAATCCCACAGTCAAGGTAATTTTGGGTTCTATTCGTGCAGAGCGAATAAAGAATTTAGGGGTTTTCAGGAATAGTGCTCAGCAATTTTCTTGGTCATGTGATTTGTAACAGTTGTACTCCTCCTTGATTTCCTTTTCTGATTTACTCTGGGTTTCCTCAGATACTAATACATTGTAATGATTCTGGGTCACCAATGGGGAAACCTTCACTGGGACTCTTCCACAAAATTCTTCTGCTTGCCTTCCTCCAGCTTCACTTCCTCAATTGTAGCTTCCCTAATCTTTCTTTTCTGCCTACAATTCCTAGAAATGTGTCCTAACTGCCCACAGTTAAAACATTTAAGTGGGGCTCATCTCCCTGCTTGATCAACCTCCATTGCCTCTGCTGGTGCCGCTGACTCCATAACTATAGGTGTCACTGCCATGGCCGGTGGCTGTGCCCTTGGAGCTTGCGCCTGAGGCACCTTTCCTTTCTCGGACTTTCCTCCAGATGACTTTCCAAATTTACTACTTCCATACATCAACTTTGACTCCGCCTGTTCCTGCCGATATTGCCAGTCAAGGCGCATTGCCCAATTATACCACTCATCCAACTTCTCTGGCATAGAAGGTAGTTGGTAGATAGATTTGAACAAAGAGGGATTTAATCCTGCTTTCAAAAACTCTACCAACGCGGCTTCTCCCATGTCCATTTGTGAAGCTTCTGCTTTGAACTGCAAAATAAATTCATCCGCCATTAAGGAACCTTGGCGCATGGTCTTTAATTTAGCATTGGCTGTCGCCTTTGGATTAGGGTCTCCAAACTGTGCCTCCAATCTCTCCAGAAATTCCTTGAAGGTTGCAAATGGTTTATTTCCCACAGCAATTTGATTAATAGCCTTGTTTCTCCAGAACTGTGCTTTCCCCCCCTGAATGTATGAGAGAGCAAACATAATCCTAGACTCGGCTGTACAAAACTCTGGCTTCCTCCCATGGATGTACAATACTATAGAGCTGATGAAGGATTTTGTATTCTCCATGGTACCATCAAAGATTTGTGGGGGCACGTACTTAGGTAAGCACGCTTTTCCATTTCCGGATTTCTCCACCGTCTCATCCTCCTGCGATATCCACTCCACCATCTCCTCCATCTCATCATCTCTTTCTCCTATCGTCTCTGGCTGTACTTCCACTTGTCTGGGCTGTGATTCTGCCAATACTGACACTAATTGCGACATTTGTGCTGTGAGCACATCAATTTTCGCTTCTAGTGCTGGTGTGGGAACAGGATTAGGGCCAGGATTAGAAGTTGAGGGTTTGGACATAATTGTAGAATCTGTGATGAATCACTTCTTTGACAAATTCAAAATTTTTTCTTCAAGACCTCTCCAAACGTTTACGGGTCACGTGATGGTTTGTCAATCATTTGTCAATTGTTTGTCGTTTGTCAGGCACCTATTTTGACACTTTGGATCAATAACCCTTCCAACAGTGCCTGATCTCGGAGATAACACTGAATTCGGCTTGTAACTAAAATAGTCATCTGAATAGAGTGATGTAAATCGTAACTAAACCAGATCTGATCGGTTGTCTGGTTGCAGCTGTCCTAATGATGAGCGCTGCCTCTCAATCACTGGCAGTCGCAATGTAAGGTGAGGCCTGGCGTTGGCTTACAAAAGAAAAGGTAGATTATGTATATACAAGTACTTCCGGCTCATGCCGAAAGGGTGAGTAATCGGATGTGGCGCGGTGAAACAATGATGTATGTGCAAGTAAGAGAAGGCGCACTGATATGGGAAGTTGTGTTCTTCTGTTAGGGCGACACCCACTATCTGCTAGCTAAGACCGTGTGGGTTCTCTCTACAAGAAGGGGGCGGGATCCGCGCTCGTGATGGGGGAACTGATGGTTTTGATGCGAGGGGTTATTAATAGGTGAGTTTGTTGAGATAGGCCTTTTACACCAAAAACGTAGGTGGAATACCTAAGAGAACACAACTGGGGTCCCCTAGGCATATATTTAGGGTTTATATACTATGTTACACATATTGTACATTGTTGTTACCGATGCACTCATACATGCGTGTACATTTTGATGCATGCAAAATAAAATTCTCATGCTATCAAAGTGTAGCGTCATTTGGTGTCATGTAGCATAATTCAACATAATAAAATAAAAATGAAATTTTATTAGGTAATGGGGTGGTTTCCTAACAATGTGCACTGGCCAAATGTCGAGAACATAAATTTTTCAGACTTGATATTTTTGTTCAGAATATGCATAAAACTAGTTTAGAGTCACAAAAGAAAATCTGATTTTGTCACCTTTATTCCTTCACAAGGAAGAAGAATTCTCAAAATATTTTCTCAGAGGATTGACTATTAGGATCTACTCTGTACTTCCCTGGGCTTAGATGTATTAAAAAGGTGAAGTAGTGGCCATAATAAAGGGCAGCAGATGACAACTATTTGCTTACATAATGACGTACTGACACTGGGTGACGCCTACCTTACCTCAGCCTGATTATCTCACAGGGTCAGGTGGAGATGGATCCTATCAAGGTGAATGGGGTCATGGCTTGGCCAACACCCACAAACAAGAAAGAGGTGCAGTCTTTCCTGGGCTTCATCAATTTCTATCAGTGTTTTATCAAGGATTTCTCACATCATGCACAACCACTGTTTGACTTGACAGGAAAGGAGGCATAGAGGTGGGATAATGCACAACAGGAGGTGTTCAAAAAGCTTAACAAGATGGTCACTTCCACTCCCATTCTTACCTTTGCTGATGATTCACACCCTTTTTGTGTAGAAGCCGACAGTTCTGACTTTGTGATGGGCGCCATGTTGTCTCAGCAGTCTCCAGAGGACCAGAAGTGGCATCCCATTGTGTTCTACTCCAAAAGCCTTAGTGCTGTGGAGTGAAACTATGAGATCCATGACAAGGAGATGTTGGTGATAATGCACGCGCTTGAGGAATGGCGACACTTCCTCGAGGGTGCCCAACACAAGGTGGAAATTTGGACAGATCACAAGAATCTTGAGTACTTTATGATGGCCAAGAAATTGAACCATTGTCAAGCTCATTGGTCCCTGTATCTATCCAGATAGTGTTTGAGGGTCCAGTCCATAAGACCAGAAAAAGACTGGATCCTTAACCGAACTTAACCACAAGAGACCAAACTGTCAGTCTCGGTCCATCCAAAATGGCCTGCAGTCCAGTCAGCAGTTGATACTTATTTAAAAGTCACAAAAACTGATCAAAGGCCGATCTCAACCAGTCTCAACCGGTCTTTTTGTACCCACAAATAACTATGTATTCATGTACCTAAATACTAAAGTTACTTATACATATATACCGACAAGAGAGGGGATGCCCCAAGAATAAGTGGGGAGGTCTGGGTTTATGTATCTTTGAAGTCATTGTACATGTTTGTCTTAGCTGTACATGTTTGTTTACAGTAAATGAACACAGATGCATCATGTGTCAACGTGTTTGTTTGTAATTACAAACATTCACGTGTGATGGACATCCTGTGCTGTGTCACCACCTGGTCTGCAACCACGACTATGCAAACCAACAAATGCAAAGCAGGGGCCCAAACAATGACCTAGCATCATTTGGGCCCCCTATGGTATGTTTTTTATGTTTTATTTCTTCTTTCTTTTACTAACTACATGTTTTAGTTGCATTTTGATCATGACAGCTCCCATACCAAATGACACATGCAAGCCTTGTGTTACCGCTGCAAGCCTCTGCTCACAGGGTGGCAACAGGCCTGTTTCTGGATGATGATGATGATGACGGCCAATGCCAGCACCCTATGCTGTCGCTGCAAGCCTCTGCTTGCAGGATGGCAATGGGCCCTTTGCTGGACAACAACCTAGGCCACCAACACCACATCATACAGCACCACCACCCTGCCTGCGAGCCACTGCTCATGGGGAAGTGCTGATGATGACAAATTGTGGGGACAACAACAACAACAACAAATCAGGGGACAACAATGAATCATGGGGATGATGAAGGCATGAATTGTGGGGACAATGAAGGTGATGAATCAGGGGGAAGATGAAGGCGATGAATCAGGGGGACAGCGATGATGAGTGGGGGGACAACAAACAACAATGCGAATGAATGACAAAACACCAGGGACAAGGAATAGCAGGGATGACAAATGACAAATGGCAGTGAACAGCGGGGCCAACAACAACAACAAATCAAGGGGACAATGAATCGCATGGACAATGAATGGTGGGGACAACGAACAGCAGGGAAAGGGACAATGGGAAGCACAAATAGCAGGGACAAGACAACAACCCCCCACCCTCACTACAAACATGAGATGGTGGGGCTATTTTTAATTATCTTGTTCTTTTTTCTTTTTCTTTCAGTCTTTTAGCAACACCACTGCGAGCAACTGCTCGCAGGGTGTAAATATAATTAGTTTTATTTACTATATAATATAATTTAGTTAGACTCGTAAAAACAGCCCGAAGACCAGTTAAAACCAGTCTTTGTGGGTCAACTGAACCGAAGAGGACCATCCCATTTGGTTTGGTTGCAGTCTTGCTGATTTGGGTGTTGGTTTGGACCGAACTGGACCCTTAAACACTATATCCAGATTTGACTTCTCCTTGCACCACCATCTGGGTCACAGCATGGGGAAGACTGATGCCCTCTTCTGACATGCAGACCATGGGGACAGGATAGTCCAGTGTTTAGAATATGTAGGGACAAGAAAGAGGGGTGGTGGAAGACCGATGCCCTCTCCTGATGTGCAGACCATGGGGACAGGATAGTCCAGTGTTTAGAACATGTAGGGACAAGAAAGAGGGGTGGTGGGGCCATGAGGCAAATGCATGGTATGCATGCTCTAGTATTTGTACCTGTTTGAAAACACATTTGGCAGCCAATTTAGCAGCCAAACCTGCACTGGGTTCAGGTTTGGGCTCTTGTTTTGGCTGGAATTTGGCAGTAGAAAAGTGCCCATCCAGCAGCAATAGATTGTAATTTTGTGTCATAATCTATAGTGTATGATGCATATGATGTATTTGGTGGTGAGAAACACAAAAAACCCATATATTTATGTTGTGGGCTGAGAATGCATGTCTCAATGGGAGTGTGACATGTTGTGACATGCATATGACCGGGAGTCACACTTACTGACTCTCACTTAGAGGTCTCCGCCTTGTTGGATGTATGCCTGCAGGGTTGACCTTGATATTCTCAAAAACTGGAGCTGATCGGCAAACTCTTTCTCCCTATTTCTGAAGCAGTTATGTGTTGGATTATATAATCTGTCACTGCTTAATCAGTGCTTAACAGACCATAGTTTGCACACACACACAAGTGATGTGATAGTTGTAGCAATCCGTGTCTGGTTATATGGTATCCTTGTTCTGTTGAACCCTATAAGACCTGATAGCTCAGTTGGTCAGAGCATCTGGTATATGTCCAGGAGGGCCTGGGTTCAATCCCCAGTCTGGTCATCTTTTCTGTTTAACATTATGATATGTTGTGAGTTTATGGGTGTCGAAACCTCATACGGAAAATGCGATGTTCTGCTTTGTTATGTGCATTGTGGAGGACAGGTTGATATAACGGCTGCCAGCATATGGACGCTGCTCGCAAAGGTTTTCATATCAAAAAATACTAGTAGGGCGCAGAAAAGGAGGAACAATATTCGGCCATAAATATAATTACTGTCTCGAAATCCAAGAGTCAAACAGCTTTGCAAATTTCCATTAATGGTCTTGGTACTAGTCTTCATGTGCACGCTGTTCTGTATGATGTGCTCACCACTAAGACCAGTGCTCACCAAGAGAGCCTAACGATCGACATTTAACACAGAGAAAGCAGCGTCGACTAAGTAATGGAGGTCTACGCGTTAAATGACATTGTAGAGTAGCTGTTCCTTGAACCACATACACGATCGAGCTGCTATGTAGTCGGAATCGTCAGATTTGATTGACACCTTGGTCTGTCAGTTGCGATGGTAACATCGCTCGTGCAACAAGGCATAAGGTTTTCTCCACGCTGGTGACTATGTAGCTGGAAGATTTCCGGGGGTTCTGGGTTCTGTGTTGCACTCCGGGACAAACGTGTCGATTTTATAGTTTCACCGAGCTGCGTCGACGAGTTCAGGGCGTTGCCGAGACGCATGGGGACGAACCTGGACGAACAGGTTTTTGGGGCAGCTGAAATTTGTCTTGAATTTATGATTGAAATTTTGGGTGGACCGAAGTGAGGTTTTCCCTATTAGGGCTTATTAGGGCCACCCAAAAGGTCTAATTTCAGTCACATCACAGAAACTATTGGTTTCGGCAAAGCTTTGGGTTGATCTGAACAGTGAAAACCTGGTGAGAATGGAATGTGCACATGACTGAATATGCGATGTGGCAGGGAAACATTCTTGACAGTATTCTTAGTGCTACATAGACGGCATCATACCAAATCTGCCAACGCTGAAACAATATACTGACCCGGAAGTAGATATCCGCTCGTGAGTATGCGTGTCAATAGTAAGAATACTTCCATGATGATACTAACGCAGCATCCTGGCAGTCGAATTTCGGGTTGACGACAGGATAGCAGAGAAAGTTGTCCATTTCACAACGTGCTTGGTGCACACTAACAAGTATCGTATCCTCGGTGTTCGTGGATGCCCTAGTTTGTTTTCTCCGTGCTGCCGCACTGTGAGGCTCTGTCAGCACGCGCAATTCCCGTTGCTAAGAAGGTCCTTCAAGTGTTGATGAGCGGGATCCCGGCATGATGCTGTACCAAGGTCAAGGTGTGGTACTTACCGATTGCGGAAGCGGAAGTTGCCATGAAGGGATTATCCACAAATTAATAAATTAACATTTTCCCATTGATCTCCACTGACTTATATCTCAGGGCTCGCTCCTCAAGGAGCCTCAAGGCCGACCAAACGCACCATCCATCGCGCAATATTGCGGGCCCAAATCATAAAGGCAGACCAATAATGTCACATCTTATCAGTGAACCACCCAAACCCACCGGCACCGACTCGGCATTTGTGCGGTTTTCCCAGAGTACGGCCATGGCGGTCACGGTCCAACCCTGGATGTCCACGAAATTTCTGCCTTCCATTGCTCTCGATGATACCCAACCTTCAGATTTAGGCTTACATGCGGGTTTATCGGATCTAACTCACGTCATCGTCAGGAATCCACCTAGGACTCACCTTCCTCCTGATTCAAGCCAATTCTGCGAGGACCTTGAGGTGAGCGCTGAAATCAATGTCCTTACAAATATGGATTCCCGTCTATACGCACGAGCTTTGAACCCTGCGCATTTGTGGCACCAAGATCTGACATCTATTATTGACAGACGCACTGTCCGGAGAATTTCGTTGGAGTTCCGACAGAGGGGCTCTACTTAACATACTCACCCTCGCGCCGTGCATCTCCTGAACTAGTTTATTCTGTTCTTGGCTTCAGCCGGCAGAAAATTGGAATGCCCAAGAAACGTCCCTCGTTACATTCTCTACTCACACCTTCCTTTCTTAGTCTGCCCACCTCGCCCACCTCGTCAGATTTTGGCACCATACATGTAACTAATGACTACATCCCGAGGGCGCGTTCCAGTTCTTCAGTAGACCAAGTATTACGCAGTCAGCACGACCAGTCTCCGTCTGTTACCTCCCACAGAAGCTCGCCTCCCCCCGCATTTCTTATTGACGATGATCCATTTGCCAACCTCTCTCCAGCGCGCTATGCCTCCTATTCGCATTCTATGACACCTCCCCGACCTCCCCGACCTCCCCGACCTTCCACCTCATCTCCACCCACCTCACCTCGAGATACGGTGTTCCCTACCCCACGTTCTCCGTTGTCTCCAAGCACTGAGACAAAATCATTATCTTTTGCGCGTCGCTCTTCATCCACAGCTTTACCATCTGGGATATCTCGAACGTTATCTGGACGCGCCAGACCTGCTTACCAGAAACTTGCTTTTTCTCCCCGCCCTTCGTTACCCTCGCTGGATACCCTAGCGAAACTGAACGTCGTACTTTCTCCCAAGGTTTGTATCGGACCTTGTTGTACTTTACGTATCTCATGTTGACATGGGTATTGACCTTTTAGGTTCGCAAAGGTCGAGTGGGTGCGAAACTCCCCTCTGAGCCTTGGGATAATCTTCAAAGTGTCCCAGCATCCGCAACTTCTCCGTCAAGCTCACAGGACCCTGCGCATTCATTCTTGCTTCCTGAACCTTCTGGCAATCCCGAATTTGTCTCTGACCTGGATTCCGACTCTGTGGATTTCTCATCAGATGAAGACATGGACGAGATAGAATTAATGGCATCATTCAACTATGACGCGGTCCTGGATAATGCTCACTTTGATCAATCTGGCTTGACCTATGGCGTGGACACGGAAAATTCCGTGAGCGATACCTCTCCTCCGTCTTTGTCGCGGACGGCATCTTCGTCGCTGTCACCACTCACACGCTCGACATCATTCACATCAAACTCTTCTGCATGGTTGTCAGACGCCCATCGATGGCCGAGTCTTCCCGGCCATAGCAACAGTATGTCATATGCAGAAAGCGACAGTGATATCCTTAGCTCTCCTCCAGAGGAATACCTCTCCTTTCCAACCTCTGGTTATTCGTCGAATGCTATTACCGACCTTTTATGGTCATCTCACTCTAGGTTCGAAAACATCGATTTGGAAACGGATCAAGATGACTTACAATTTTCCGATGTCAGTTACCTTCATGAGCCTGAGGTGATATATGAGCCTGGTACATCGGCAGACACCGTTCGGCCCTTGATGAACCTCAAGACCGACCCTGAATCTCATCCAGGCTCACAGCTGCGGACGGACAATGACCAAGTCGTTGATGGGGTTGGCTGGGAAGAACGAGAAGGTCAGAAGGGGGACCAGCATGACTTCTACAAAGGGCAGGATTCAGGTGGAACCAGCGGAAACGGGAATGGCGGAAACGGGAGTGGCGATGGGCACTCTGGTGGCAACGGCCGGGAAAGATTCGGCGGAAGAGGTGATGACGACGAAGACGACCGGCGAAATCGTTTTTCCGCCTTCTCGACCCCCTCTGACTCTGAACTCTCTGATGAGACAGAAGATGAGTCGACGGATGACTACGGCGAGGAACCAGTTACTGAGGCAGCCTCTCGGGGTTCCTCTGACGACGATGTACCTCTAGCTCAACGAATACCTACGGCGCTCCGAGCCCAACGGACCATACGTAGACAAGTTCGCGAAGAACGAGAAACACGCCGGAAAGAACGATCCTTGCGAGCGGAACAAGGAGAGAGAGTCCGGAGTCGGCAACTAACACTACGTCCAGCAGGTGCAGGTGATCCTTTATCACAATCCAGCATGTCGAGCTCCCAAGAAGCCGCTTTACACGCGTCGAAATCTCTAAGGCGACCGCGTACAGCAACGTTGCCTTCCAATGCCGTACGCCCGTTCTCTCCTGAGGATCTCGCTAGGAGACTCCAGACTGTTGAGGTTGCAGGGGCGTCAGCGGCACGTCTTCATCGTTCCCCTTCGATGTCCATAAGACCGAGAGATGTGGTATCTGATAGGCCTGGAAGCGCGGGTCGGAGTCTAAGGGATGTCGGACCCGTGTCATATCAGACAATAGAGGTTCCGTTGGCGTCTACGACGCATCATTACCTCTCCCCTTCGATGGGGGTTAGGCCGAAAGACGTGATGGAGAATGCAGGTCGGAGCCTGAGAGATGATGGACCTGTGCCGCATGCTGCATGCTCACCTCCCGAACCACATCCAGAAAGCCATCGAGCTGTCCGCCCCATGCGATCATTCCACAGACTAGAACGCAGGAAAGTAGATGATCATTTCGCCGCGCATATGCCCAACATGCCCATAGATGCCGAGATGAAACTAGGCCGTAGCTTGACTCGCACAGTGATTCGGGATGCATCAGCCCGCTCTCATTCGCACTCACACTCTCATAATGCGAGCCCACATCCCCTTCCCATACACACGACATCGGAAGACAAGGTAGCCCCTCGTCGATCTGGGGACGAAACCCGGAAAGTCATGAAAAACAACTACGAGTCTAAATCCGCTCGCCCGTCTCTGGAGCTCGAACGCTCGCGACCAAGCATGCAGCGTCCGCCGGTACCTCCGCTCCCCTCCGCAGAAGTCTCGATTAGTGCCTCGGTAGGCAGAGGGAGTGTGACACAACAGCGTGTTTTCATTGGTGATAAGCAGCGTTTTAATATAGTTGAGATAGGTCCTTCGACCAATGCAGGGGACGTCATTGAGATGGTGGAGGCACAGGGATCGCTCAAGGGATGGGTTGGCAGTGGTGATTGGATGGTTTGGGAGATTGCGCAGGATTTTGGGATGGGTGAGGATCAGCTCTTTTGCAGTTCTTCTTTCGTTTAATTATGCCTTCCTGCAGAGCGTCCTGTGAGAAGTTTTGAGCTTTTGGTCGATATTCAGTCATCGTGGAATAAGGACAGAATGCTGAACACTTTTGTGATCCGATTGACGCCTCTTGCGGCGCCACTCAGTCGTTCAGTAAGTCGCCTAGGAGCTTTGATAGCTTTACACACGCTTATGTGATGTGAATTCAGGCTATACCGTCTGCTTCACCGACATACGCCGGGTACGTCGACTGGGAAAGCAAGCGTGGCAAATGGACCAAACGCTGGCTGCAATTGCGAGAGCACAACTTATATCTCGCAAAACGTGATAATGTTCGTGGTGCTGGCTCTATTGATATTGATGTACGCTTATATCATGTACATCAGGGAAGGGACGAAGTGCTCCTGTGTTCGCTCTCCAACTTTGATGCCTACTTCATTACGCGCCTTCACAAGTCGCCTCGGCCCTTCACATTTGCTGTGAAATCCACCGATAATCTCTCTTTCTTTGAAAACAAGGCAGATTACCTGCATGTATTCTCTTGTGGAGAAAAAGAGGGCAATATATGGATGGAGAAGATTCTGGTGGCTAGAGTAAGTCCAATACCACGTGCATTGCAACCCATTGACTTTGAATCTGATGCTTTCGAGCCCAGTCGTACGTGTTACATCAAGAAAAGCATATCCTCTTCAATCCAAAAGCGAGTAATAGCAACGCTGCAGGCGGTATTCTCACTCGTGCTGGCACGAGGAAGGCATCATCAGCTCGCCCACCACAAGCCCTTATTGCTGCCTCCCCCCCTTACGCAGGCCCGTTTGTATCTCTGGCCCGCAACGACGTTTTTGAACCTGGTTCGCTGTTGCACAAACAAATCTAATCCTTCGTTTTTCGCTTTTTCTCTCCATCATTTTGTATCAACATTGGTATGTATCGCGCCCACAGCTATCGACTTGCGATCCATGTATACCAAGTTCTGGATCAAGGACACCCTGTAGATTACTTACTTTATCCTTGGCAGCACATCGTGTTGTCGAAAGTAATAGTACATAGAAACCACAAAGCTGAAACAGTAAAAAGTCAAGTAAAAGTAGTAAAAGAATTACGACAAACTATGTAGACATCCGGAATTAAGAAGCAAAAGTGAGCACTGAGTACTCTAATCTGACGTCTTCGCCTTCTTTTTGGGCCGTTCTGCCTCCGCATTTTCCTCGGCCTTTTTCTTTGGCTTTGGCTTAGGACGAGGCCGCTCTTCGTCGATATCCATTGCGTCGTCGTCTTTCGGCTTGGGCTTGGGCTTTGGCTTAGGACTCGAAGCAGCTTTATGCTTAGACTTGGGCTTGGGCTTGTCATCATCCACATCCATCTCGTCCCCTGATTTTTTCTTCTGCTTGGGTCTCTGCTTCGGCACAAGCTTCGGCTTGTCTTCATCGTCCTCCGCGTCGCTCTCTGTTGCCTTGGCCTTCTTCTTCCCCACTTTCTTTGGGCCATCTGTTTCCTTGTCCTTTCCCTTCTCTTTCGCTTTCGCTTTCGCCTTGGCCTTGGCCTTTTGTGCAGCACCTGTGAGAGCCCGATCACCACTGGCATCTGAAGCGGTTGCTGCTCCTTCGTCATCAGAGTCGCTATCGCTCGGCGAGCCCGAATCAGATGCCGAAGCTTCAAAGTCCTCTGCATGCAATATACGCTCATTAATAACCAAGTGAGAGAAAACGGGTTCAACTTGCCATCTTCTTCGCTATCTTCATCATCATCGAGTCCATTCGACGGCTTGATGCGGGGAGGCCGATCGTCCGAACTCACACTCTGCATATCGTCGTCATCCTCATCCTCATCAGCCGCCGCAGCCAGGAGCAAGTCCGCGTCCGGCACCATCTCATTCTTAACTTTGATCTTCTTGTCCTTCAGATACGTCTCGACGAGCTCGTGATCCTCCTTGTTGATTGAGGTGAAGTTGTGCTCCGGCCCACTCTTTGTGACAATCTTAAGATCGAATGTGCGTGCGGCGGCGGCGCCCATACTCGCGCCGACACGGGAGAAGACGACTTGATGAATGTCCGCGAACTCGATGAGGCTAGGCTGCTTGGAGACAAAGAAGATGTACTTTTCAAGCAGGAAGAGGTCGCCTTGGATGGCCTTGAAGTTAGCTTTGATACCGGGGTGGCCATCCCGACTAGATAGCGGAATAAGTATTCGGTGGGAAAAACTGAACGCCTTGCTTACCTCTGGAAGCTGCCAGAACCAATAATTTTCTTCTTTGCGAGGGCTCGGAAAACGCCTGAGACGACTTCAAAGGTGGGATCTTCATAGTTCTTCTTTAGCCTATCATATTTAGCAATATCCTCCCTGTGGCACGATCATGAACATCTAGATGATGACAAACGATACTCAAGCCGTATGCTCACTCGCTCATGTTCAATTCCGCCGTGATTTCTTCTTCACGAGTGAACTGCATCACCAAATATTGATAACGGGTCTGGCCCTGGCCGATCGGCACTCTCAGGTCAAGCTACCAATAGATCGTCCATCAGTGAAGTTCTTAGTCGTTCAATATGGAACACTGACGATGAACAAAACATGCTGATCATCCTTGGGTAGCAGGAACAATTTTGAGATGTGACCATAGTCAATTTTGTAGTCGTAGGTCTTTCCACGCAGCCGGAGAAATTCGGGATACATATCCATGTCGTACCGCCCACGAGGGGTTAGAACAAGGACCTCTTCGAAGCTGAGGACAAGGTCCCCAGTGACTTGCCCGATTTCCGCCTTCTCCTTGATCATGTCATGGAACACTTGGGCCGCGCTGATCTCTTCCTCGTCATTATCTTCGGCATCCGATTTCTGGGATCCTGCATCTGATCCTGAGCCCTTGAGCTTGGAATGTGCGCCGGGGACGTGGAATCGAATCTCGACCATCTCGTCACCGACATTTTTGGATGCTGCTTTGGAGGAAAGGTTAGAAAATTCGAGCGTTACTTCCGTCCGGCCTGCCATGTTAGAGTTGGTAACTCGATCCAAAGGTAGCTCGAAGGCAGTTTTCTCTGATACCATGAATGCGAGATCGCTGCCTTGAATAGAGTCATTTATTAAATCTGTCAAACATGGGCATGGACCAGGACTCACCTTGAAAATCAGTGGCACCCCAGTTCCACCCCTTGAAAGAGATTTCTATAGTTTCCAATGTAACACTGAAATGATTTTTCATCAACGAAGAGAGTTTTTCGTGATCCTGTTAGGAAGAGGAGGGTGAGGTGTCTAACGTAAGTCGAAGGGGTGCCAGCACACCTCCCGTAGGAAACCGTCGAATTTTTCCCGCCTATGGTCCCTCATACCAATCCGGAGCTGAAAACCGCGGGCAACGCGTATCCACTGCGCCCACCTGATATCTGGAGCAGCCATCGCGATAACTTCTTCCGAATCGGCACCTCTCCATGCCATTCCACTAGATGCCACACGAAATTCTAGAGTTCAAATGATATGAATGAGTTGTGCAGTAATATGGTTGAGCCTACTTCCGACTTCGGGAGAGAGACCATGGTATATTTTGTCAAACTGAGTGGTCATTGGTGGGGGTAAGATGGAGCGAGCCTGAGTGGGAAAGAAGACGCGCTGACGGAGCTTGAATTGGACGCGTCGCATGTAGACTCGATTACTTAGACTATACCTTCATTTCATCTTCTTCCGTTCTTCTGTATAAATTCAGTTTGGATACCTTTACCATAATCTGATCTTCTAATCTTTGACTGCCTCGAATGGAATCTCTGGAGACCCGTTCTCGGGGTGTGCAGGAGAGAACTTTTTGTAAATGGTGCGTCTCTCATGGTGACTTATCATGACATTACATATTGTTCTTTCAGGTTGAATACGAAACTTGAGAGCAACGGGTATCCGCCAATGTCATCTTTGGTCAAGGATCTATCAGATGGTGTCCGCCTTATTCAACTCATGGTGAGCATACTTTTCCAGCGGCCTCTTGGATCCCGCCTGTGAAGCTAAATATTATAGGAAATAATGGGCATGTTCGGCATTACATTCTTCTCTCTAGGTCTCACCCTGTGTGCAGGTGATGTATCTCTAGGTCGGTATAACAAGAACCCTCGTATGCGTATTCAGAAGGCCGAAAATGTGAACAAGGCTTTGGAATTTATCAACTCCAGGGGCGTCAAACTCACCAACATCGGCCCGGAAGGTTTATCTCGAGCCGATCCTATCGTAATCCCGTCCTTATCTTCTTCCTATCTTACAGACATCATCGATGGGAACTTGAAGCTCATTCTTGGCATGATTTGGACGCTTATTCTGCGGTTTACTATTGCGGACATCAGGTGCACCATATTAAGCTCAGATACTCCTCTACTAAGCAATCTTATCATCCAAGTGAAGAAGGTCTGTCGGCGAAGGAGGGGCTTCTCCTCTGGTGCCAGAGGAAGACCGAACCTTACAAAGAAGTGAACGTGCAGGATTTTTCCCTCAGTTGGTCAGATGGCCTCGCTTTGTTCGTGCGCTACCATTCGCATGCGAGATCATTACCCTAGAATACTCTGACCGTTTTTTTCCCGCCGCAGATGTGCACTAATTCACTGCCATCGCCCAGAGCTATTGAACTATGACGAGCTCGACAAGGTGAGATATCTGCTGTTCGATTAAATCATTATCTATATCTTCGATATAGGCAGATCGGCATGGTAATACACTACTGGCATTTAAGATTGCAGCCGAACACCTAAACATACCTGTTAGTACGCTCTTTTACCTCAACACATAGCTCACTGTTTCTATAATTCTTCCTATTAGCAACTGCTCGAAGTAGAAGATCTATGTGATTCAAATCGCCCTGACGAACGTAGTGTCATGACATACATTGCCAGTTTCTTCCATGCATTTTCATCAATGGGTAATCTCTCTTACTTCGTTTGCGATCTACTCTCCAATTCCATTTGGCAGACCAGGCCGAAACCGTCTCACGTCGCGTTGAGAAGTTTGCCGAACTCATGCAATCCGTCTGGGTCTCTCGAAATGATTATGAACGGCGCATTCGCCTAGTATGTATCAATGCACTAACGCTGCATATGCATATGACGATGAATTTTCTGACCGTTTCCCAGCTTCTTTCAGCCCTCTCAGAAATTCAGTCACAGTGGTCTGCCGCAGTCTTTTCTGGATCATACACGGATGCTAAAGAACAATCCGCTGACTTTACGGTCTACAAGCAGACGACGAAACGATCATGGGTGGCCGAGAGACAAGACGTTGCCACACTATTTGGAAATGTACAAACGAAGCTCAGGACGTATGGCCTTCGGGAATACGTTCCTCCACCCGGCTTGTCGTTGTCCGATCTGGATGAGGCGTGGAAAGCCCTGCTATCTTCTGAGGCACGCAGGTCTAGGGCGATCAATGCACAAATTCGACAGTGAGCTGCAGCGTTCGTTCTTTTTCATCATTTCGCTCGAACCGAGCACAGGATAAAAGAAACTTTGCGAAAGAGATTTGCAGACTTAGTGAATGATTTTGAACAACAGTTGCATGCCATCTCGTCTGAATTGACAGCCATTGAAGGTCCTTTAGAGGTGATTATTTTTCCTGTCAGCGGAGCATACTTTTGAAAAAAAAAAAAAAACTCTTCATTTGTGAAGGAACAACAGCAACAAGTTCAGCACATCCAGACTCGACTACCGGCCCTTTCTGATGCCCTGGATAACGTTGCAAGTGCAGAAGCGGAATGTAATGCCGCTAACGTGGAAGAAAACGATTACACGGTGTTCACTTGCCAGGACTTGGAGTTCGAGCTAGAGCTCGTCGTTCAAAGTATCGTGAAGAAAATTGCATTTATTGATAACCAGGTCCGTCTCCTTATATCTCAAACGAACATGTGCAGTAATTTTCATGAAAATCCTCAGATCGTCTCACGAAACATGACGAATCTCACACCGGCCCAACTAGAGCAGTTTGAGAGCACATTCCGCTACTTTGACAAGGATGAATCCAACACGCTTAGTCTCACTGAAATGACTGCAGCACTCGCCAGCTTGGGCATTGTGTATTCAGACGTAGATATGGACTATATTTACACTCAGCTCACGGAAGATTACGGGGCAGTGACATTTGAAGCCTTCATTAATCTTCTGGTTACTATTTTCATCCCTTTCACATCACCCGTCGGAAGCATTGACTTAACCTCGCAGGTTGATATCACAGAGGACCAGACATCACCCGAGCAGTTGCGGGAGTCCTTTCGCGGGATTGCTGCTGACAAGGTGTGTTGTATTGCTGCGCGACGGCTGTGCTAGTATTGACGCTACGAATGCGCAGCCGTTCGTTACTGAGCTGGACTTGCGGATTGCGCATCTGCCCCAGTCGGCCCTCGATTACCTGCGGGAGGCTATGCCGAGTACTTCGAATGAAGCAGGAGAGCCGCAGTACGACTATGAGCGCTGGCTGGATGATGTTTTCGCATAGTCCTTGGTGTAGAATACATTTCAAAGATTCACCGACAACTTGCTACGGAAGATCGTCGTCGCCATGCACACCTTTGATAAGATCACCTGATATCGCAGTAGAGAGCCACAGCCACCTTAGAAAGCTCTTTCATCTCTTCATCCACGATCGATCTCTATCTCTTTGGTATCTAGTATGTCTGACACGCTCACGCAGCAGGAAAGTTAACTGGTGTATCCAATCCCTTTATTATCTAACTCTCAAACAGCCCGCTGGTGCACAATCCGGTGTCCAAGTCTCGCAGCAGGCCAAAGACGCGTTCGCCGACCTCAAGGAGGGAAGGAAGCATAAATACGTCATCTTTAACCTTTCGCCAGACAATAGGGAAGTCGAGGTGCTGAAAGCATCGAGCTCGCCGGACTACGATGAATTTTTGAAGGATCTTCCCGAGGATCAGTGTCGATGGGCTGTTTATGATCTTGAGTTCGAGAAGCCAGACGGCGGGAGGAGGACCAAGCTGTGTTTCTTTTCCTGGTGAGTGACTATCGACCCCATCGGACTCTAGCCTTGTCCTGTGCCGGTCAGCCGATAGTTGCTTGTGTACGCCGATGCTGATCATACTGGATAAGGACTCCTGATACGGCGAAGATCAAACAGAAGATGGTGTTTGCGTCGTCCAGGGCCCAGGTTCAACGTGCACTTACCAGTGCGTCTAGTGTCATTGATATCCAGGCCACTGATGAGGATGAAGTCTCATTCGAGTCCGGTGTGTGTGATCGCGTCGTTCCATCGACTCCCTGACTGATCTGTTTCTTCTGTAGTGTTCCGCCGGGCCTCCAAGGGTGCCTAGTTGACTACTCTTACTTATACACTTTCCCTGTCTCGTTTTGATATTCTGCCGCCTCCTTAACCTTTATCAAACCAATTTCTGAATTAGGGTACAACCCTATCCTAGGAATGCTTATCGAAACTCACGTAGCCCATTATAAACGATGGGCTAGAAAACGAACCATGCCATCGTTGCACGCCGCGACCGATAACGCCAAATGTTTTTTGTTGGCTTGATCTAACCGAGATAGCACCAAATCGGCCACATCAGTAAATTGGGTGTTGGTATCTACCGGTACAGAGGGGTACAGAGGGGTACAGATCACTCGGCTAACTCGCTTAGCTACGATCCATTTCTCTGATGCAGTCACTGAGCCACGCCCACCGAGTCACGGCATCAGTTTGAGCATAGATCGTGGCCGCTGCGCACATGTTTTGCTCCCCGAAATATTCATCAGACCCAGAGATATGCGCTCTTGAGCAAATTTACTTCCTTTCTCTTGCATCAGAAAGTATGTCCTTGGACCCTTAAAATTCGGATAGGCCGCATCTGGCTTTCCTGTCGCAACACATCGATACCCATCACAGGCCAGGGGCTGTATGCCATGCCACACGCCAGTCACAGTCAGCTTAGAAGTAAGACGGACTAAGGTGCAGCGCAGAACTGACTTTTGAAGGCAGCGTCACGGTCTTTTGAGGTGACTCCGCGGTCCATTAGTGAGGCTGCATTTCGCGGCTAGGGGTCACGATTTCTGAAGGAGTCTTATTCCGCTGGGTGGTGTGAGAAGCATCGACTCGAACTAGAGAAGTCACTTTAGCTTATCAATCGGGTAGTTAGCACTTTCAAACAAAAAGGAGATGAGAAACCCAAGTTTTGGCGAGATCGTGAGGCATCTGGAGAGTTTGGACGTTGTGCGGGTCATTATGAACGGCACAAAGACAGATTGAGGACGCTGCATAGCGTTTGCTGGCTGTGCCTCCACAGCCTTCCGCGTGGAGAAGCATCGCGCTCAGAACGGCGTGAAGCTTGAACGTGGAGCCGTTGTATTCGAAAGGGTTTTTCTGCTCATTGTTAGCGATTATGTCAATGAGTGTTGTTGCTCTTTCAACTAGGTTTTGGAGCGGGGTGGGCCCCGTCTTGAAGTTTCTTCGAAAACGTCGTCGTGGACTGTGAGGAGCTTGTGCTATAGTACGACAGAAACTCGGCCACCCGCTAACCCAGAGCTGTTAATATATTGAGTACTGCGTCTGGTCATGTGAGCCGACTGTTGGTACTTATCTCATCTTATCGATCTCTACCTGCGAATCCTAAGAACGGACACCTCCCAATGAAAGACATTTCACACAATGTATGGCATCACCGTGTCCGTTGTACAACGCCCTCCGCTTAATGAAATAGGAGCTCGCAGAACTAATGAAAAGCGACAAAGTTGTCACGAAGGACTATCTCGTAGTGGATGTCAGAGGTGACGATTACCCAGGAGGCAACGTTAAAGACAGCCTCAATCAACCATTTGGAGACTTCTTCAAATCAAACATCAATGACTTGGTCAAGAGAACCGAAGACGTCCCTCTGGTAATCTTTCATTGCGCGCTTTCGCAACAGCGGTAAGTCGACATCTTGCTAGGCAGTTTGGGGTAGACCTAAAGAGAACTCGATGGCAGAGGCCCAAAAGCGGCTCAGGTACGTGTTAGATCATAACCATCTTACTTCGAAGCTTATGGTAATATCGATCGGAGATCTACGAGGAAACGCGACTGAGCCACGACCTATTGGATGAGCGCAATGTTCCATATGAAGTCAAAGTTCTGCAGGGTGGTTTTACTGAGTTTCAAGACAAGTTCAAGGCAAGACGTTCATATTGCAGATGTTACTGTGAAGGGTGCTGATTGATGATCTCGCAGGACGATCCTCAACTGGTTGAAAATTGGGATAAGAACGTGTGGGATGGGGTATATGGGGGTACTAAGAAATGGGACTGAAGGCATCCTGAGCTCCCACTGCGTCAGGACTCAGGGGGCGTGTTAGATTCAGGTTCCTGTGCTTCCTCCTGTTTAATCACTCGTCGAGGCATACTTTCGATAACCTTCATGACTTTCTTTCGCTCGTCAGCCAATTGCTTCTGGCATAGATGGCTTGATAGATACCGAATTTAGAAATGGTGTCTGAGAACATAGAATAGAACGGGGACGCACAATGAGCCGATGGATACGATTGCAAACGTCGCCATAGCCCAGTTGCCTGCAACCAGTGCTCCTTCACATAAATCAACTAACTGTTCTTTGTCGGACATGTAGGAATGTACCAGCAGACATTCCTCGAACAACACCTATGCCCGCTCCGCTAGCGATTCCTCCCAATAGACTGTTACGTGCACAAGGAATATTGGTGACATTTTTTGTACTCTTGATCTGCTGAGTTGCGACTTGAACACTGGGAAACATTTCTCACCTGCATTACATCGTAGAAGAAGTTGCCCGTCGTAGGTGGTAGACGAGAAGGTGGAGGGGGTATAGAAGATGCTGGGAAAGATGTTGAGGCTGACATGAAGATGATAGTAATATATGTCGACTACGTTATTATGTGATCTAGAATAAGTAGATGAAGATAATACAAGAGAAGTTGCAATAGAAACGCGTCTCGCAAATTTAACAAGAAATCTATATAACGGGGGTACACTATGCATAGATGTTGCATAGATGCATTTCTTCCTGCAGATGAACATCCTCACATCATACAAGCTCCAAAATGTGCTTCTGTTAAGATATGTCTCACTCAGAACGAATACGATCACATGATCTCGATGTGACAACAGAGTGACATTTGGCAGGAGCACACACGAAAAATCTAATGCGCATTGCAAAACACAATTTAAAAAAAAAAGGTTACCACAGAAAGTTTTGTATTCATATTTACTATAACTCTGTCCCAACGAAATTTTAATTTATGGTCGTGAAAATGTGTTATTAGATTTTTGAATTTGGTAGTGCCTAGATTCCTAAATTGGAAGGTGTACTACAGTGTTAACGTCGCGTTTCTACAACTCATATTCTACAACTCTAATGAAATAATCATGCCAAAAAGAAAGTTATACAGTGCGGGAAGAAATTTACCGATTGTCCCGAGGGATCAACGACGTGCTGCTGTCGCCAAATACTTTACAACGAGCCAGATTTTAAGAATATCGACTCTATTCTTGAAGCTGATGCAAAGGCGCGGGGATTCCAAATCTTGTTTCTCCCAAAGTTTCACTGTGAACTAAACTTTATTGAACAGTGCTGGGGACATGCAAAGCGATGTTACCGAGTATTCCCGCCTTCATCTAAAGAAGATGACCTTGAACGAAATGTTGTCCAGTCTTTGGATGAAGTGCCGATGATCTCGATGCGTCGGTGCGTTCATTTGATCGAGATCACTCATAAATCACAAATTCGCAATCTGACTTCAATAAATGGCAACTTGAAGGTTTGCAACATGTTCTATAAGGTTTATGAATGCATATCACATGGGATTAAATGGCACACAAGCAGCCTGGGCAGCGAAGAAATATCGGGGACACAGAACAATTCCGGCAGATATTTTGGCCCAGTTTGATAAGGCCCAAAAAAAATAATTGGCACGACTTTATAATTCATGTAAATAATTACTTACTACTACTTTTAGTCCTTGTATATCTGTACTTACTACGTACTTACCCTATAATATAGTCATTTTGATCAGTGCGCCTTGAGCGCGATACAACCGAGTCATGGAGGGTCACTGGCATGTCACAGCTCGTCACCGGTCAGGTGATCATGTTGGTTCTGAGTGAGACATATCTTACGTTCTTTATGCATGGCCATCGTGGGCTGATATTATCAGTTGCCTTTGAATCTATACAGATTGAACTATGATACTACAGTGGATTACAATAACAAGAATAGAAAGCTGAAACAAAGCGTCAAGTCCGATCATTGTGGAGGAGGAGCTCCTGATGGAGGACGTCGGATCTGCACTGGAGGTTTAGCTGCTGGCTCTGCTGGTTTTAAGCGTTTTGCAAGTGAATCTTCCGATAATGAATCATCCAGGGGTCTCTTCGTTGCTGCACCCATGATCTGCATGCCGCTAGTAGAAGGCGTCTCCCCAGGTTTTTGTGGAGCCGCTCGTCCAAGGCCAACTGCTCCGCCCAGCACACGCTGAACACCTCGACCTCGAACTGCACCGCGTACCACTCCCCTTGCTGGCCCTGTCGGTGGTGCATTCGCAACCGAGGGTTTGCGGGGAAGAGAGGTGCTGGCAGTAGCCGAAGCGTCAGAAGTGGGATTAAGGTTGGAAACAAGGGGGGAGGTTGCAGACTGAGCCGGATTGGAAGCAATAACTGGCGTCGTAGATACAGATAGATCTGTTGACGGACCTGCAGCTGAGCCTGCTGCCGAGCCTGACCCTCCGGGCAGAAGACCAAGAATCTGAGCTTCAAGCTCTCTGACTCTCTTCTGTGCCCTAACCAGTTGGCTATCTTTCAATTTGCCCTTCGCTGCAGATTCCATCCTTCCCCGCTCAACAGCAGCTGATATTTCTTCAGCATGGCGAGCTTGAAGTTCCGCAATAGCCACTTCAATGGCTGCTTTCTGGTCTCCCTGGATATTCTGATCACCCCCTGCATCCGGCGCAGGCTTCTCTTGTTGTGCCTTCTCAACTGCAGCCTTCAATTCCTCCTGATGCTTGGCAGTCAGCTTGGTTTCCAGCGAATGAAGTTCCTCAGCGTGGCGTTTAACAAGCTCCGCCTGCGCAGTCACAGCGGCCCCTTGCTGATTGTTGGATTTCTCAGCCGCAAGACGTTCGTCCTCGGCTACCTTCGCTTTCATCATGTTATTTACTCGAGCCTGAAATTTCTCCTGTACAACCACATGAATGAGAGTGCATGACGAACTGGAGAAGGCGACGTACACTTGAGCGCTTGAATTCTTTGGCCTCCTCAAGGGCTTTCTGATGGTCTTCTTTCGCGGTCTAAAGCAAGCTTCATGAGCATATGAGGCTTGTAGATAGGAGTCGCCTACCTTGGCTTCGGCCAAAGCGTTATCGCGTGCCTTGACAAGCTCGCCCTTTTCAGCCTCCCAGACGCGAATAGCATCCTCCGTCACCGCTGTCGCACCTTCTGATGGTACTCTGTTTGTCCAAGACGCTTTCTCGGCAAGCAATTTATCTCGCTCCTCCTGCAAGGCAGTCTGTATCACTGAGATGAGAGAAGGCACACAAATATTAAACGGTACACAAACGATGATCGATGCTTGCTTTTCAGCACCTTCTGATGGCACGTTAGTTGTAGATGCGTTTCCTGTACTGGCCTGTAATTCGGCGATTGATTGTTCCAATGAAGCTACTTTGGCTTCCAAAGCTCGTTTGTCCGCAACAAGTGACGTGATTTTGGCGTTACCAGCCTGTATCCTGGATTTGTTGGTAGCATTCTGTCTTGAGATTATTTCTTTCGATTGTTGGAGGTTCTCCTCCAGAGCCGCGATCTACAGACGAATAGTGTCGGCTGTACTCAAGTATACGAGATTACAGCGATGAACCAACCTTCGCCGTGTGCGATTCAACAACGGCTTGACGGTCGGAGTCAGCCTGCTGAAGTTCTACTTTCTGTCGTTCAATCTCCGCCTTCTGAGCATTGAGAGCCTCGATTTCGTCCTTGAGGGACTGTACTTCGGCGGGATCAATACGGTCATACTTGACATAGTGTTAGTGGGGGGTAATATTTAACATCTTCAAGGCGTACTTTAGAAAGGAGCTGTGAGTTGCGCTCTTGCCATTTACGACTTTCATCCTCCAAACGACTCAATTGGGCCTTGCTAGCCTCCAACTCAGCCTGAGAAATGCGAGCCTGTTCCTTTGCAGGCTCCAGCTCTTGGGACAATTGTTTGAGTTTGGCTTCCAATTCACGAGCTTTCTTTGAATAGCTCTGGCAATCTCCACGAAGTGTAGCATTACTCTCTCTTAGGATGTTCAGTTGGTTGATCCTTTCAAGAAGCTCGGCATGCTGTGCGGCGGAGGCGGCAGATTCAGCAGCTCGCTCCCGTTCCTAAAAGGTGCTATCAGTAAACGCAAGAATGATGAGACAAGAGATATACCTCAGAGAGCGTTGCTCTCGTGTCCTGCAGAGTCTGAGACAAATGCTCGATTTGTGTTTTCAGCCTGGTGGTCTCTTGCTTGCTAAGCTCAAGTTGAAGGTCCACAATCTCTTTCTCTTTCCGAAGGTATGCGACAACAGATCGCAGCTCGGAGAGTTTAGTGTCGGCATCTTCTGTAGTGTCACCTTCTCCCTGAACTGTTGATGATGACTGTGCCGCCGCCTTGATTCGGTTCGCCTGTGAGCTGACTGATTCGAGGTGTTGATGAAGAATGGTATTTTGGGACGAAAGATCTTGACAACTGTCGATGCGCATATCAAGTCAAATGATACGGAGAAGGGCAGTGAGATCGTACCGCGCATTTAGATCAGTCACCTCTTTGTCGAGAGCCGCCTTTTGTTGCTTCCAGCTGTCCTCAGACGCCGAAAGCTTTGCGGCTGCAGTCTCAGCAGCAGTAAGACCATCGCGAGCAGATGCTTGAACTGTAGCTAGATCCCGCTTGAGATTATCGATGGACTTTATGGACTCTGCGTGAGCGAGGACCTCGTTGGAGTACCTCTCTTCAGCAGTCTGTACGACGGTCAGAACAGGTTATGAGAAATGGGTCATTGTAAACGACACCTTTGCACGCTCTTCCTGGTGGCGAACCTCATTCTCACGGGAAGTGCGATCGTTTTCCGAGTTTTTCTCAGAGGTGCTCATATCAACAATCGTATCCTCCAGTGTTTTCTTGTCGTTGGTCCAAACTATACGCTCAGTTTCGAAGGATTTCTGAAGTTCATTGTACTTCGTTGTCAGCTGTGTCAGTTCATCCTGAGCAGTTTGGAGTTTTTCTTGCAAGGCCTGATGCTCGGACTGCATTAAAAGGTGAATCACGATGTTGATAGCTTGTGGATTGGCTACAGACCTCATGGTGAGCCAACTGAGCTTCAGTGGATGTCTTGTAATCGTCGTACGTGGACTTCAAGTTAGAAAGAGCTTCCTCGTTCGCTTGGCTAATTTCCTTAAACTGCTGTACGTGGCTTCTGGCAGTCGCCAAATCCACCTCAGTCACTTTGAGAGCAGATCTAAGACAATATTAGCTCTTCCTCCGCACTCAGCCCGAACAAGTAATCACCGAAGTTCGGCAACTTCAGCCTCAAGTTGCTGTTCACGGCTCATGTCTTGATCCACGACTTGAGTTATACCACTAACAGTGCTAGAACGACGCTCGTAGACGGCAAGCTTCTCCTCATTGCCCTGGAGCTGCTTCGTGAGCTCTATTATTCGTTCTTCAAGGTGCTTTTTGCTAGTTTCGGCGCCCACGAGAGACTCTCGGGTCTTGGAGAGTTCTTGTGTCTAAAAAAAATTTGAGCAAGGCTGCTGCAACGGGACGGATGAACATACAGCCTTGTCCATGCGTGAGTGAAGTTCCTTAAGTTCAATATCCTTTTGTAAGGAGATATGCCGAACGTTGTCACGTTCTTGCATGAGCTGTGTTCGTAAATCTTGCCTACGACGATATTCAATCGATGATGGGAAACAAGAAAGAGGGAGTCTTACGTTTGGCCTTCCAGCATCTGCAGCTGATTCTCCAACCTACGGCGATCGTTTTCGCCAGAACGCTCGAGATCATTGTGCATTTTCTGGACGTTGACCATAAGATCCGATATGTGCGAGCGCTCGAGGGCCAGTGTTTTGTTCTCCTCAACAAGTCGGACTTGTACGCTCTGCAGTGTAGTCAGCATCAGTCGCGCCAATCAATTTAATTACCAACCTCCCATATCTTCTTTTCTGCCCGCAAGTTCGCACATTCATTACGGAGTTGCTCAGTACGACTAGTGGCAATGTGAAGGTCTTCCGTTGCGCGACTGCACTCGATGTCGACCCTAGTCAATTGGTCAAAAAGTTGTTGATTCCGCTTGGTGAGCTCGTCAAGCTCGCGTCCACGCATGGCCAATTGTTCTTGGGTCATTCGATGACGATCTAGAACATAGTTGAGCAAGGATATAAACAAGTGGAAAAGAAATCATCAGCGAACCAGAAAGGAACTCAATTTTAGCATTCGCCTTTGCTAATGAAGCTCCTGCTTGACCAACCTCTCTCTGGGCTGCAGCAAGGTCCTCTCGTAGTTTGCCAGTGTCAATGCCCATCTCCATCCTATAGGCTTCGAATTGACTCTGGATCTCCGCCAACTCTTTCGCAGTATCACTTGACAATCCGCTTAGTTCGACATATTGTGCGCCAATGCCATTGACCTTCGCTGCACCTTCGCCAGCTTTCTCTGCCCGTGCCAACATACCCCGCAAGGCGTCCCTCTCTTTCATATATGCTTGTATCACGCCGTCGCTGCTCTTCTTCTGCCTCTCTAGTTGTGCTGACAGATCCTGGATGACCTCGTGGGCTTCCTTGATCGCCTCATCCTGCTCCTTCTCCATTGCTTCTCGGTATTCCCGTTCCTCATTCTCCATCTTCCTTCCCAGTTCCCGAACAATCTTCAATAACTTTTGATTTTGCTCTTGCAAGTCACCAATTGACTTGAATAGGACAAGATTGTTTGTGATCACTGCCTCTGTATCTTCCGCAGGAGTTACATGAACGGCGTCAAGTTCCTCATCGGATGGAATTGTAGGATCGTCTCGCCTGCCAATCTCTCGTAGCAAAGACTGTACTTGGCGGCCAAGATCTTCCAGTTGTCTCTGAAGGAGCTCATTCTCGCGGACCGATTTCGTGAGTTTCTGAAAGGTGTCTTGAGCGAGATTGGCGTGGGCGTCACGGTCAGAGAGAGCTTGAGCAAGCTGAGAGGCAAGTTGAGATGCTTCTGATTGGAGGCGTTCGTACTCCGCACGTTGTTGGGAAAGTATTGGAGCCTAAAGACATGAGAAAAAGGAAGGAGCTTCTGGATGAACTACGCACTCTCTCCTCAATTTGTGCCAGCACAGCTGATAAGGTGCGGTCCATGTGGTCGTACTCTGCTGACTTCTTGGCATAATCTTCTTGTAGGCGTACATAGTCAGCGTACACTTCCGTGAATGTCTTTCCACTTCTTTGCGCTTTGCTTGCCATCGCCACCGTCGGACTAAGCCCAATCATCGCTTCAGTCATGAGATCTTGTACCCCAGGTGTTCGTGAGGGAGTCCCAGGAGTGGCACGTCCAAGGATAGGTAGCTCTCCCCTGCCCATCCGGTCTAATACACTCTCCAGTTGTATAGCTCTCTTCTCTGCATTTTCACGGGCCTTTCTTTCACGCTCTACATCCTCTCTGAGAGCAGCCTCCCTCCTTTCAGACCTCTCACCCACCCCAGCCCACTCCTTCTCGATTTCCCCAACAATCTCCTTCGCTTGCTTCTCCCTTTCTTCCATCATTCCCACAAGCCTTCTCAACCCACTTGCTTCACTGGCATACGTGGCCTCTTGCTCAGCCAGTTGACCCGTCAGGTCCTGTACTCTGGCCAATGCTTGAGTTAGTTGATGCGATTGAGCTACATGCGCAGACTGTAATGTTTTCAGCGTAGCTTGCGTGGAAGCATGGGATTGATTGAGTGAATCATATGCAACTTGAACGTTGGCCAACTCAGAATGTTTTGTACGGCGGTACTTTGAAAATTCTTCGGATTTGGAGTTAAGTTCCGTGTTGGTTCTTTCAACCTCGGCTTGGGCGAGTTGGAGTTGTTGCGTGAGGGTGTCGAGCTTAAACTAAGAACTTATAAGTATCCAAACGCAAAGCATCAACCGCTTATCTACCTTAGTAGAAGTCTCAGTCGAACGTAGTTCGCGTACTTGGACTTCCAGGGTTTGATATTCGTGACGGGCTTCCTTCAAGTTGGAGCGAAGTGTTTGAATCTCCTCTGAATCGCGCTGTTGACAAAACCGCAAAAGTAAAGGCCACGAAACTTACCTTCTTGCTGCGTCCCTTCTTGTTTGAGGCGGCTGATAACGCCGACAAGGTCGCGTTTTTCGCGTTCAGTGTCCTCTACATGGTGCTTGAGAGCATCGACCTCGGAGGAAGAAGAGGATTGGGAATTTGTAAGTGCGGTGACCTGATCTTGTAGAGCGGAATGAGATGCAGCTAAGGCCGAGTGGTGGTGAGCGAATCAGAACACGCCCGGACGGATTGAGCAAAGAAATTATACCTAGCTTGTCGCGTTCGTCCTTCATCTGGTTGAACTGGGAATGCACACTCTCTAAGGACGTCTCAAGCTCTCTGGACATACTCTCGCGGTCCTGCAATGCCTGGTCAAGTTCCACATCCTTCTTCTCCACCTCTGCTCGTGTCTCATCCAGTTCCTGAGTGATCGAGCGGCCCTCCAAAGCTTGCACAAGCAAGAGTCGATACAGAGCAATGATTGCCTCGGGGGAGGGAGAAGTTAAACTAATTCCTGGAAGAAGATCTGACAGTGACTCCAGGTCAACGTCCTCTGGGATGGATACGACAAAATTATGAGATTCGTCCACCGTTCGAGAAGTGTCTTCGCCGGGGTCATCCATCGCGGCTCTCGTTCTTCGTCTTGTCTTCCTGATGGCTGACATTCCCAGTCAGCAGAGAGCTTGTTGCGAGGAAGAAGCCAACTTTCTTGGCGTGCTTGCTGACAAAGCTTCACACACACAGCTTGAGCCTTGCTGCATAACGAATCTAACGATTGAGCGTACAGCAACTCGTTTCGCTTGTCCGTATACATCTGATGGGAAAGAGCGCAAAATTGCACAAACGGATAGTGAGCATTGGCTTACCCTCCGAATGTATCGTTGTGCTAATTCTTCGCAGCCTAAAAGGCTAAAATCTTCTTCATCATCCTCTGCCACTAGCACAGCTACGACATCTCAGTCGCAAGTTCATATGGCGAGAAAGAGAGCGACGCTGAAAGAAAAAGCAGGGAAAGGCAACACTGCTCACGATTCCAAAAGAGTGCTTGGAGATGTAGATTATGTTGCTCTGATGATGGGTGGCAGGCGGAAAGCAAAACAGGAAGCTGAAAAGTTAGCACACGATGCATGATGCATGACTGCCTGAGTCCTGAACTATATGGGCTCCATCAGACACTTGCTCAATAATCAGCTTCTTGTGAGGCAGGAGAGCCAGTGTCGCTCTCATGTTGTTTTGTGTCGGTAGTTCTGTCAAGGGCACTCGCTGTTCATCAGGTATTGCACATTCATTCTGTTATGTCAAACATAACATTTATGTACGAAAAAAACAAGTCGAAGTCGCAATGTTGAGTTGACACGCAACTTTCACCAGTGAGATATCATCAATGAGTCTCAGTAAGATAGTCCTCACTCATAGACAACGACGTCACGTGCATTCATTGATTTCAGTCAAAAGCGGGCACTGACATTGTCACACTGTGTTTTAAAAAAAAAGGCAACCGAGGAAAGTTTTATTAAGTGTTTTTAAAAAGAACTGTGCAAACCAAATTTGAACTAAGGAATGAGTGACAGAGGAGTATTGCTTGCAAAGTCGGCAGTCTATCAAAAATCACTCGCAAAAGAGTCACAATCAAAACATTGACTTCCATAACGAAATCCTATACTCCTCCTGCAAAACTCACACAGTGCCCACCAGGTTTTGGTAGAACCTTCCTGATATGAAGATAAACCTTTTCTCGGAGCCATATTCTGTAAAAAGGCCTCCAAACATTGTTCACAGGTGAGATGGGTGTGAAATTGTTGATTCACGTGACGTCGTTGTGTATGAGTGAGGACTATCTTAAAAAAGATTGGTCACGTAAATGTATTGTTTTGGTCATACTAATCTAGTCAGGTTGTACGAACATAAGACTAAAAGTCCATGTTTTTGGACTAACACCTGACCAAGCCAGTCAATACTTAGTCAGGTTCAGTCAAAAGAAGCATCAGGTCAAAGTAAAGTTCTGATTGGTTTGGTCAGGTCAAAGTCAAGTGTTAGTATGGTGAAAGTCATGCAATAGTTTGGTTATTGTCATATTGAGTAATCCTTAATAGTCCTGCATTGGTCAGGCAGAATTCATGTAAATGTCATTGAGTATTCATATTGGTGTTGTGAAAATGTGGTAGCACAGGAGAAAGTAATAATTAACATAAGTCAGGGCAGCAAGTAGAATGACATATTAGGGTACACCAGCATGTTGGGGGGTCACTCGGCAGCATGGTTGGGTGTCGATGCTGTTGTTGGCTGATGGCCTTGTGATCCACCCTGCGAGCAGTGGCTCGCAGGCATGGTGGTTGTCCCCTCCCTCTCATTCCCTCACCGTGTCACCGCCCCCCATCGTCTGCACCCATGAACCACTGTACGAGTAGCTGCTCATAGGCGTGGTGGTGAGCGCTGTGTCATTTGGCGGTGCTGTGGGCCCCTTGTCCTCATTGTATGAGGTTGCTAACACCCATGAACCACCCCATGAGCAGTGGCTCACAGGCATGGGGGCAGGTGCTGGGTTGTCCCATTGTTGTCATGGGGCTAGGTGCTCATTTCCATTGTTGTTGTCTGCTTTGGGGGGTCTGTGTGGGTTAGTGTGATGTAGCACATTTACAGCGGTAGTAGGGTACTAACCTGGCAGGTATTCCTCTCCACAGGTCTCCTGCATCAGGAAAAAGTGTTTGGGCCATAGCTCCCCATCAGGATTTGATAGCCGCATGTAGGCTATTTTCTGCTCTGTATCAGTGCCTGAATATTTGGTAGCTATACCAGGCATATGGCCATGTGATAGTGATGAGGGCGGATCACATAGGGCATCATTGCATGCACTGATGAGTATATCACATCCATAGGCTCTGTAGAACACTGCTCGCTGTCCATAGCTCATATAGGACTAATGAGATTAATGTGCTATAGTTATGGATGGGAGGTATATATTGGTATATACAAGACATCTGGCAGTGGTGTCTACAGAGAGGTATTATGCCAACACAAACACTACTTATAAGGTGTAAATTTGCCACATTCATGGAGTCGGGCATGGACATTGATGATAGATGATCACTAAACCACAAGGCAGTTTAAACTCCGCTTCCGTGTTATCCAAAATCACGCTTTCAAAGTTCAACATTGTACAAACAGTCAACAACATCTCTTTCCTTCCATCTCCCATCTCATTTGCTCCTCCTCCTCAACCTCAAGCCACTGCGGGATTACAATGTAAGATTTGATTTGATTCAACATGCATGTGACTCAGCTTTCTATTGTATGGGTCTCTAATCAGGTTGATTGGGCTGAATTTGTCTGGTAAGCACATGCAAAACAATATAGTTTATCTTGCGAGTGACTAATGCGCAGCATGCTGTCATCCCCTCGGCCTACTAGCCGATTGCCTTAGGTCAGGTTTTTGCATGTTGTTGACCCCTTGACCTACTAATAGATGATTTAGTACAGATTCACATCGGTCATTGCAAGGAAGGCTCAAAGCACCCCCACGATGCTGATGACAACCAACACCCCCAACACTGCCATGAGCAACTGCTCGCGGGGTGAATATGGGGTGTGAGAACGGCGGGGACAACACGGCAGACAGAGGGCAGACAAGGCCCACCCACTACTGCCGGGAGTGCCAGATGACAGGGACGACACCAGACAGCAAAATGGAACCAAATGATGGGGACAACCACTGGGCACCAACAAAGGGAGGAGAGGACTGACCCCCATGTACCAAGAGGTCATCTATGGGCATGTGTATGGGTTGCGTCTGGGGCCCAGATTGTGGAATGATGTGAGGCCGCGTGGTGCCCAGATGGCACCACAAATTGTGTGTGTTGTCCCTATAGCATTACTTGTTGATTATGTATGAGCGGGTTGAGTTTTGGGCATGATTTGATGGTTTCATTTATGTATGTCATACCGATTGAATAACAATTGATTTTTACCTATTTATCTATTGTGATGAGGTGTGGCTATCTTGCATGACAAAGGATATATCTGCTACAGTGTACTACGAGGCTATGGAGCTACTAAACTATAGCTTACTACTTATCACTACCAAGTTTACAGGGGATGCTACAGTGTGCTATAGAATAGGAGGCAAGCAACGGGACTACCAGTGTTATATTTGCAACATAGCACTACATTGACTGCTGCTTTTTTCCTGATGCGGCACCCCTCTTCCACCTCTTATCCTCCTTTTCCACCTCCTGTTGATAACCAAAAGCCTCACATCCTGTTTTAACAGGGAGGAAGGGGTTTGTGCAGTCATAGTTAGGGTCGACAACTATCATTACCAGTAGTTTAGAACCTAAAAAGAAAAGAGATCAGTTAGTTGATCAGAACAAGAAAGAAGAAAAAACTTACCACAGGCATAAATGTCGATTATGTCGGTTGTTTGGGCCATGTCGTGTCCATCGTTACCAGTAGTTGAGAACCTGAAAAAAAAAGAAAAGAGATTAGTAAGTTGATCAGGAGAAGAATAAAAGAAAAAAACTTACTGCGGGCCCAAACGATGATTGCATTGGGCCACATCATGTAGGGAATACTCTTCACATCCCATTTGGACTAGTGGTGAGTTATAAAATAGAAGAAGAAGGCAAATTTACATACTCCCGGTAGTTGGGTGTGCCACTGGTGTTAAGAGGAAAGTGGTTGAAGTCGAACAACTTAACCGACCTATGACATTGGTGGCGGAGTTTGAATGACCTTAAGTTGCGAATGCAAAGATAAACCACACACAAATTCCACACATGGCCCTGGCCTGAGGCTGTGTGGCTTTGAATTTCAAACATTCATCAATGCATCTGAGTGCGAGCGGTCAAGTATAGTCTACTTGAGTCAGGCTACTTGACAAATAAACAATGTTGTCCAGACTTCACATGACCATCACATTACCAAACCTGACATATCTTTTTTACTGAGAATGAGTCCAGCAGTGCACTGGATGACTTCCCACAGCATCTGCAAGCATCTTCAAATAGATTTGTCTTCAAAGCTAGATGCCATGATGCTGATACTCAGGAATGATGAATAGTGAGAATTTCAAGCTCATCCAGATTGTGATCTGGAAGGGGCCTCTGGCTCCCCCTTCCAGCTTCAAACAGTTGTAATATGTTGCCAGAACAGCAATGCCACAAACAGGACATCATGCAAGTTTACTGAACACTTCTGACAATCCATGAAGAACACGGTCCATTTCCAAAATATGTTTGTCTCACACCCATGGTTTTGATGTTATTTGTCTTGCACCGCTGCAATCCTCTTGGTGCAAACTGGACCATCCTAGTCCCGACAAGCTTGAGTAGCACCGCCATTTATTGATATCCTCCATGACCAAAGTCGGTTACCTGTCTTGTTTTTGAATGGTAAGTCTAGTCCTCCTGGCAATGTAGCACATCCAGCGCCTAGATACTGAGAAGTCGCATCATTGGCATCCACCACGGTCAGAGTTGCTGTTAGTTTCTTGAGGAGAGATGAAAGAGAAAGAAGGGAAAAGCAAGATGAGATGCTATTGACCCCCTTCTTATATTTCTTGTTGTAACAGACCAAGAGGCGGTGCGGATGGTGCGGTTACATGATGCCTGAATTACTTTCACATTCTCCGATAACAGATGTGAGCGCGTGGCCGGCCTTCTTTGGATGCAGTAGCACGGAAGTAGGTCCCCGATTGAGGAAAGGCCCAATGACAGCTGTTGAAGACCAAAATGGGGTGAGCGCGGATCAATTGTGCCACAAATAGCTCTTGGGAAATCAGCTTGAACGCGCTGTAAAAAGGGGATAGATCAACCACACTAATGGACCCATGCCGCCGACTACCTGATGTGGAAAGCTCGGCTCTCGAATATTCCACCGGTGTACCATGGTCCTGGTGGTGCCGTACTGATACAGTGCTACGCAGCGTGCTGGTGGTGCTGTCGTCATTGGCCATGGACTCGCAGAATTCCGAATGCCGTAGGGAAAAGACAAGTGGCAATCGACTCGTAAACGTATAAGTACTAGTGGCCATTCCTGTTCAAGGCACCTGTTTGTTTGGTTTGTTTGTGTTGCCAACTTTCGACAGAGTCTCGTTGTTCTGATGAGACCGTCGTTTTCGAACAAGGGAGGCCAGATTCTTATAATGTTTCGGGTAACTTGCAGTGTCTGGCCATCATATTTGCACGGAACATATTCGCAAATGCTCGTGAGCAACTCGCCTCAGACTTCAGACCTCTCCATCCAGGATGTAGTTTTCCTGTTCGACTTATATTTCTAATGATCCTCCACCATGCATTTGAATCATGTCACTGTCTATCTACCGACTCTCACCACCATCATCACCCATTCATCAGCCACATGTACTACATCCAGCCTCTGAGCCTCTTTTGATGGCCAGCAGCTCTTCCTACCATTTAATGCATCATCATACTGTGCACATGCCACAAGTGCTCATTACAGAGGCCATGTTATTGTGCTCCAAGGTCCAAAGTTATAGCCACTAAACTCCTGACTCTCCTCTACAATGTGTGTTCTTGGATCTTGGCTAGGTGGAGCAGGGAAGGATGTAAGTTAGATGTTACATGCAAGGTAGTTAGCTGGCTATATGCACCTTTCCAATCTTTCTGATGTGACCATTCTCTTGTCAAAGCTGGAGCTATCTTATCAAGTCACTGGTCAGATATATAGTACTTACAGTGTGACTATGTTCTGGGAAGCAACATCAAAATTCAGCCTCAACTCTTCAAATGTCAGTGTCCACCAAATGTCACTGAAAGGTTTATGTAAGCTAACCTGCAGGTGCAATTAATGCCAACTATGATATTGATTGTTCTGTATTGTGCCCCACAGCAACCAGTATATGCATTGCTTGAGCCGTGGTGTTGTGGTTCGAGATACTGAAAGAGGTGCATGGTTTAGTTTCGCGTACTTACATGTGATAGTGACCATAAATAACCAGGGCCGCTGTTGTCCCAAATTGCCTGTCACCATGACACACCGCATTGAACGTGTCTTCATATAACGTTTCACCGCCAGTCCAGCTCAACTTTCTCGAGCATCGGTGGACAATGCTTGGCTCGGTCGCTCTCATGTCGCTCTGTCTGGGCGTGTCATCGTTTGCGTGTGGCATAACTCCTCTTTCCTTTGCATTTTCCAGTGTGTTCATAGTCACTTTAAGCGCACAGAATTTTGCCTGAAAATGCCATCTGTTAGAAAGCTATTTGGACCGGTTATCAGCTCTTGGAACTGGTCTGCTTCTGGGCGCTGCACTGGGGGTCATCATCCCAGAGTGCGTTGTTCACAAGATTCTAATGTGGCACCATTCACAGCGCTACCTAGAGGAATAGAAGCTATAGCCCGTTCAAACCCATTGTCATCACTCCCCACCTCCGCCATCGCCTTATCCCTCCTCTTTGGCTTCACCCTCATGCTTGTAATCGAACAAGTCATTCTACCTCATTCTCGCGTAAGGCATGACGACCTTGCACTCGACAATGTGAAAGGAAGCACCACTACGACTATCGAGTTCGATGCCGATGCTGAGCTTGGCAATCTGGAACATGACGGAGGTCCTCATACGGGATACCAAATCCTAACGCCTGCCCCGCACGACGTGGCCGACGCTGCGGGCACTGCGTTTCCCCTTACTTTTGGCTTGGTTGTCCACGGACTTGCTGATGGACTCGCTTTAGGAGTTTCTTCGCTTTCAACAGACACTTCAGGGGGCGACTCGAGATTGCCAATCGTCGTTTTTCTTGCGCTGTTGATTCATAAAGGTCAGAAGGTCTTCTCAAGACTGGGGCTCACCGCTGATCTGTTAAATTCTTCGTAACAGCCCCCACCTCATTCGCATTGACTACATCCCTGCTTGCAACTTCCATTCCTCGTGCAAAGTGCAAAAAACACTTGGCAGTCTTCAGTGCCTCAACCCCAGCTGGTGCCATCGCATCTTACATGATATTCTCATTCCTTGGAAATGGTGACAGCGGTTGGACAGGTGTAGCGCTCCTCGTCTCGGTGCGATATTCTCCTTGAAACTGTCCTCAATGTCCTCATGAAGTACCACAGGGAGGGACATTTCTCTACGTAGCAACCGTCCTCCAGCCAGTGTCCCACCACTCCGACGTGCCAGCAGCAGGCGAAATACGGCCGTTAACACGCGTTCTGTTCATATCGCTAGGAATATTCGCTCCGTTCCTAATGAATGCTGTGCTTGGTCACAGCCATTGACACTGGCTAGTGGCCACTAGCACGTGTTTTACAAATTTTATTTCTTTGATCAGGTAACAGTATCGTCATTGCATGTACTAAGATTTGTATCACTGTAATGATCCCATTACTCCTTGCTTTCATCGGCATTTCTAGTGGGCCGACGAGAAACTTGAATGGCCTGGCCATGACAGCAGTGTCTTGTCTATAACGTGAACACCTGCGATGTGTGTGTATTGCTATTGGATCTATTTCAGTCTGCTGCTATCATATATACTTGCGACACCTCTCATCCTGTGCGAAGAAAATCACTGGAAGGATATGCAATTGCAAGCCCAGTCTCGACTCGAAGGTAAATATGGATTGGCTTCGACGACGTTAAAGCTCGTAAAAATGACAAAAATAAATCCAGCTCAATTCGTCTTGAGTTTGACTCCAGCTTCCATCAACTCAAGGCAATCAGATTAGCTGTGATACTTTCAATGCAACATGGAGGTATTATACAGATAAAATAATTTACTGTTTCAAAAGATCCTGACCATGATTCTTGAATTTCGCCAGCTCCTTCCGCCACGGCTCATAAGCCTCCCCGTACTTCCGCAACAAATCTGTCAGCTCTTGGCGCTGCTCTTTCTGGAGATTCAAACAGTTGTGTAAGACAGAAAATAAAATAACGAAGACAAAAAAGTCTTACAATATTCCACGGCTCCTCCCCGCCATAAACGTCAGTAAACAATTCACCCAACTCGGGTCTCGGTATACTTTCTGCCCTCTTAAATGCCTTCATCACGTCTGCCTTAAGGCGTGCCCTTAACTCCTCTTCTGCCTCCGCATTCCACCATCCCTGTGACTCCAGGAAGAGCCGGAATCGTGCAATGGGGTTATCAATGCGCTTCCTGTCCTCCACTTCCGATCGCGCGCGGTAAACAAATGAATCATCCGACGTCGAATGATGGCCGACGCTGTTTGCATAATTCCATAACGTCTTAGTAGGTGTATCAGGAGTTGGCAAATAGGGAGCATTACCGATACGTCATGGCCTCCAACAGGACAGCGCGCCCCTGCTCCAGACATCTGCGTCGCGCTTCCCTCGTAGCATTGAGCACGGCGAGAACGTCGTTTCCGTCCACTCGCACGGTATCAATACCGTATCCCGGACCACGAGCAGCAACACCATCCCCGTAATACTGCTCAGTGCTGGGCGTGCTGATTGCAAACCCATTATTCCGCGCTATGAACAATGTAGGAGCTGGGATTGTTGATGCCAGGAGTAGCCCCGCATGGAAATCTTAATGTATTTCACCATGCAAACAAAGGACGACTGTTAAAAGGCGCAAACTGACCTCCCTCTGAGGCGGCGCCCTCGCCAAAGTAGCACGCAGCGATAGACCTCGAACTCCGGCTGGGCGTGCGACGCAGTGCGTATGCTACACCTGCCGCCTGGGGAATCTGCGTCGCCAACGGCGAAGAGATAGTGAAAAAGTGGTGTTCCGGAGATCCGAAATGCTAGATGGACGGTGTCACTCAAGATCCGGGATGGGCTGCAAGGTCCGTACCACGGGCATCTGTCTGCCTTTCCCTGAAGTATCCTCTGCGTTCCCGAAGCATTGCGCCATGATGTTGTCGAGGCCAAACCCACGCCAGAGGAGGACGCCCATTTCTCGGTATTGTCCTGGGGTGAGTTGATGAATGCACTAGTGCGATAACATAGTCTTTCGACCGACCTAATACTCTGAGAATATTAATTCTTGACATAAGAAATATGTTGATCACATACTCGTCATCCAGTGCGAGAGCAGCAGCCGACCCAATAATCGTTGCTTCCTCTCCGTGCTGAGGGGGATGTAAATTGACCAGATCTATAGAAATGAATTCAACTCACTGTTGTCATCTGTAGACTTCGTTAAGCAACATTCAAGCCTGAAATACATATAAAAGGCGCTCACGTAAAATGATATCTTTCCTTGACGTTGAACATTGTACAATACGTTATCCAAGGCAGGCAAGAGCTGCATATGCTCATACATCTTCCGTGCAAGGTTCTCGTTGATCTGTCCACGCAATAAAATAAAGAAAGCATCTAAAACAGATATAAAATGACCTCAGGAATTTCAGCGCCTTCTACTGGCTTTCCTAAGCCGTCTAGCACACGGTATGTAGGTAGGAGCTCATCACCTCCTGTAACAGAGTTGATGAACTTCAAATTGGAAACAAAAGGTGACCGTGTATTAGGTAAATGTCCAGCAGAGCTTGCTAGTCCTCGAGTAGCCCATTTTCGAGCCACAACTCGAGAAATTGCAGCAAAGCAGATCATAGTTTGAGAGGAAGTATGTAATCGTCACGTCACGGGATGTCACCGGTGAACCGATCACCGATCTATTACACTTCAATTACATAAGCGCACAAACCATGGTTCGAAGTTCCTCCGTACAATCGATGAGATAGTGAGCCGGAAACCTTACACCGTAACTTGACCACAATCCAACTTTTTTTCCGCACTTGACCCGCGAGTAATTAAAATAGACGTGCGGATGTCTAGATACCGAAGTATTGAATACAATGTACGATTATAAATTCTTTTGATAAGTGAACGCGGTGAGACGTTAGAACAATAACTTGAAGGATCATATAAAACACAACACCGTCTTGACACCGTCTCAACCTGATCGTATACGAGCTGCCTTCCCCTTGGCGGGCGAACTCTTCCCTTTCCCCTTCCCTTTCCCCTTCCCCTTCTCCGGCACGATAGGTGTCACGTCAACGATATCGACTTCGTCATCTGATGAATCCACAACTTCCGTCGGACCAACCTCACTTTTCTTCGCCTCTTCTCTCTCCGCACGATCCTTCTTCCAAACTGCCGACAACTTCGTGATCTCGTGCATCAACCTCTCCCGCATACCCGCGGTTTTCGCATCATTCCAATCGTCCCGCCGAACCTCATTTGAAGTCTTATTAGTCGTTTCCTAAATTTTTGTTAATTCATAATTTTTAAGACAAGCAAAATTGACATCACAGTTATGATGCGGCAATATTTAGCAGGATCATTGACAAATGTCTCAGCGAAATGCAGAAGGTAAAGCCCACAATCGCAGAAATTGGGTTGCACAGGTACCTGGGGAGAACATGAATATCGAGCAACGACGACTCATTGGTAAGAATCGTACAATAGCTTGTTTCCCCCGCGCTTCACTTGTCTTCGATAGCTTGCGTTTGTCTTCGGCTTCCAAGTGGAGGTATTTCTGGAGCCTTTTGATCGCTGCAGGATGCCTTCCACCTAGAGAATCCATTGTAAAGATATATGTTCTGAAGAGCATGGGGTAAGAGACGGAAATTGTTAGATATAATAATAAGACTACGAACAAAGGTTTTGAGGAAAGTTCGACTCCTTCTTCATCATCATCCCCCACTTCTATCGAAGGCTGAGGCTGAGGGATTTCCCCCTGCTTGCCCTTTGCCTTCGACGTTGTATAAAAGTTTTCTGGAGCGACAGCGGTATAATGTGATGCATGCTCAATGTCTTTATCGAAGAGCTTCAAGGTATGATTCACTTCTTCCTGCGAACTTGAAGGAGAAATGTCGATCATATCGACGTCGGGCGTGGAAACGTTGATTGATCCGGCTCGTTGCGCATAGTTTGAAACAGTGAGAGATGGCTCACGGGAGGCCGCCATATGCTGATTGTGATTATCAACGTCCATCACACTAAGAGGAGAGGACGGATATTCCAGAGGATCCTGCTCGTCCATAGTCGTGTCCCCTGCGGCAGACGGTGTAGACGTAGTATGTGATGAATTCTCGCTAGCTGAAACAATAGAGCATGAAGTTTCAAACTGCTGCAGATCTCGTTCGACTGCAACTTCACTGGAAGTCTCCTGTGCGGCAAATAAATCATCTGGTAAGGGTGGAGAGGGTAGATTAGTATCAGCCATTGATGGCTTCGAGCGAATTGCAGATCGTTCGCTCGCTTCCGCATGATGGGCTCGTAGCCTGGTCTCCTTTAAAGGCGGCGGTGGCGGGGAAGGGAGCGGACGCAGGAGGATGAGCTCTGGTTGATATACGATAGCAAGATACCAATGAAGGCTGTGCTCTATGTCAGAAAAAAAAGGCGAAATTCGGACCGTAGATCGTACTTCTCATTAATAGGTACAATGAGGAACTTCTTGCTGAAGATGTCGAGCTTTGCCGTCCACTTGCGAACGCTCTGGTACCCTTCGTTTATGCTACAAAATAGGATAAGAGGTGCTCAATTTATAATAACTGAAACGTAACATACTCTTTCTTATTTAATTTCTTGTAGAAAAAGGAACTAAAGACATGAACCTGATTCGCCACCTCAGGACTGCTCTCTTCCAATTTCCGCAGCCATAGCCTGAAGTTTGGTGTGAACTAATGCACTCAAGGATAAAAGATACACACTTGAGACCGAATTCTATCAAGGTATCATTTAAAAATTCCCCAGGTTGTAGTCGGCGGAAGTCGGCGTTGGTGATGTTGACGGCTCCGGTCACACCTTGAGGGTAACATAAGATACTGCACAGAAGATCAGATAATCGTTCACGGTCTTATGCGATAGAACGCACACTTCGTCTGGGTCTGCTTCAGGAGAAACCTCTCTTTGCCGGGTAGACCGGCAGGATGAGCGACTAGGAGCAACAGAAAGTGCGTTACTGTCTCGGGAACTTACGCTGAAATGTGTTGCAATCAGCCCTACCGAATAAAGGAAGAAACGGCGAAACACACGACGGAGGCTTGGTTCCTGCACGGGAATTCGATTGAGACGTACTATGACAATCAGAAGTATTGGCCACCAGTTTTCCGTCAGGTGGTGGCCTCTGCCAATACAGACTTTCGACAGATGCCGGACGTTTGAGGGAACGTCGCTGCTCGTCAGGCTGGACCTCCTCAACTGAGTTCCGGCGTTTCTTTCGTTGAACATCAATAACCCCTAACTCGCCACACCTTTCCGCGACTTCCCAAACTGAGCGAGCAGCCATATCACTATGTGAATAGAGTAAGATGAAGAATACGCAGTCTGTTACGAAACTCACTTAATAATGAATTTATTATCCACACGATCCTTGATCCAGTTTATGAAAGCCTGGTAACCCTTCGCCCAATTGTTGGAATTCATGTCGAACTTGACAGTGATGGCCCCCTTCGCGTGCTTATCACCTATCCACATGATCAGGACCGTCTGAAATAGCAACACCGAAACCGACATGCCCATCTTAAAGTGCTCGCTATTTCGTAGACGAAGACTGTTTTTAGGAGGATACGTTTGCATAGCGATGATCGGGTACTTGATATGTGATCCGGATGTGTATTCGAAGTACTGTGATGTCGCCTCACTTGTTTACAACGAGCCATACAAAGGCAAGGAACGCACCTTAATTGACTCAAGCTCGTATACAACATCGAAGTGAATGGCAGGGCTAGATCGACCTTGGCTGAACGTCATGGTGTCTTTTTCCCAAGATAGAGAATAGCCAGCGTTGGAATCTTTATGGTCTGTACCAAGATACCACTCCTTGACGCGTAGTTGTGGCGTTGTTGGCCTTGACGAGGTCGAGAGGGAGGCCGCAGTCGCGAAAGCATCGTGTTGAGAATGCACATGAGCAGCAGAGAATTGCTAAGGTATTGGCATTAGTCTAATCCTGAGGATACAGTATCTCGGACTGTGCTACCTTAAGTTTCATTTGATTCTTGATACCGCGCACATGGCCTTGATGCGAGCGTAGATCCACACGGGGTACAGCACGGACTTCCTTCTCAATTTTCAAAATCTTCTCCTGGACAGTGCCTTTATGAGGCACTGTACAAGGCACGGACATAGGAAATAGATGTTCAGAAGCTGGCGGAGAGTCATCAGGAAAGTAACCAATAGGATCGGATTCTATATCAAGGTTCTTCTCCAACTTTCGTGTGGCGGATCCATCCCTGACAAAACGCGAACCAGAGCTGGGGCCGGTAACAGCAGGAGAGGAAATGGACTTGAGACGATTTATTGTGGTCCTTGATGGAGGCCATGGAGAATCCACATCTATGATATTCAATTCGTCCGTAGTGACTATTGTTCCAAGGTCTTCTTCTTTATCGTCCACAACAGTGATCTCTGGCGCGGTCAAGGGACGTCTGTTACTGTTATGGCTGGTTCCTTAAATATGAGGAGAAGGGATGGGCGGAGAAGGGATGGGCGCAATCCATCGGAGAAAACAAATCTAACTCACCTTTCCCCATGGCAAAATATGGCGACTCAGGTTCGACTTTCCGTCTCTTTTGCGCTCGAAGGGTCGTGACTGTGGACCTAGCAGTTGAATTGCCTATTTTGGTTGTGCGAGGGTTATTTTGCATAACACTCCTCGACCACGGAGAGTGGCCATTGGAGCGGTTCTGCTCAAGCTTGTCACGGAAGCATAAGATAACGCCTATTGATTAAATCATCCTCAGCTTACATTACTAGTGCTACTTCCTCTTTCTGGTGGCAAAATGGGAGTAGGATCCTGTTGCCAACTGTCCCCAGATGAATATTCGTTAACAGGTCAAACATTGCTTTTAGAACTCACACACGTGACGCGTCTCTCAGGTTGCGCTGTGGCCTTGGAATAGAATGAAGTCGACCGATGATTTGTCGATCTTCCGCACGAGCAGCGGCCATGGAAGGCGTAGTTCAGAGGTGAAGTATTCCGAGTCGGCCCAGGCGTCACACCGTACTTGAAAAGGCAACTCCGTACCTGAATATTCCCAGGGCTCATTTAGGCTCGTATGAGTCGTATCGACAGAAAGTACACTAGGTTTTTGAGCTGATTGGGTTAGCCAACCGGTCCTGATCCTGCATCTACGTTATACTTAATCCAAAATTCATGAACAGAGAAAAAACAAGAGCCATCTGTTTCTAGAATACTACAGGTGTCGGCAAAATTGATCAGTGAGGCTTCGATATCAGAGCGCTCATGGCCAGGAGTTACTGTCATACTTGAACCCAATGCAATCAAGATGTTCCTTTTTGCATATTGAAACTGCGTCGGCAGAAACCTTGCTTGCAAGTTGGAGAAAATATCACCAGCAAGTAGTGCTTATTACCATTAGTAAAGGACCAAATCCAAGGACAAAAGTTATCCAGGTGGGCATGTTGAATTATCGTTGATATATGGTAGTAGTCAAAGGATTGTGTGAGTAACTATACCTCACATTCTGGTTAACATTGGCTCGCCCCCAACCGGAGGTCTGAGCCTATTTAACCTATATGTTGTGCTATTGCAAAGTTCCGGCTGTTCGACCATTTGACTACGATGTGACTTTGACAATGAGACATTCAAAGTCTCCTTAACTGCTATCAAATGACCGATTGGATTATCTGGATGGGAACGGTGGAAAAATATTAGTTCAGAACTAGAATGAAGAAATAGAGAATAAACCCATACGTACTTAAGTATGGGGCTTCGACTCTAAATCTCGCCAGTACAGAGAAACCTTGGCAAGCAAGGTGACTTGTCGGGCGGAGATTCATATATAATATATGAGCGTAATTTATAGTCTGACTTCTATGTGAGGCTAGTGGTGCGCCTTCTGATTTTCGTCCTCATCATCGTTCCAACGTAGGTGGTTGAGCCCTTCCTGCGAGCATTCCAATAAGTATATCAGCGAGCTGTAGGAGAACACTGCGACTCACCCTTGCCATGAATGAGAACTTTTCTTTCAGCACATACATAGGTATGTTGGAAAAGTCTTTGAAGTCGAAGCCCAATATAACTCACTATTAGCGTTCACTGGCAAAATGGTGGAGGCCGTCGAAATGTATTCTTGGCGACTTGACTACGGTTGGTTTAGTTGCGTCGGCCTCTGTACTACAACCTACAGTATGTGGGCTGTTATTTGAGATAATACTGTGGCCATAAAATTCCATGCTTTATTAAATGTCTATTATGCCCAATCATATACAGTATATCATGTCGAAGCACATACTCTCTACTGACCGAGATATACTCGTTGTCCGGAGAGAGCTGTAAGAGACATCGTAACGCCATATATCATACATCAATGGGCAGAAGATAACGAGGAGGAACGTGGAGGCTTTGCCGTTTAGTCCAACAGAATCAAATAATAGAATGTTCACGACTGGATATGCAAGCAAAAGTAATGTATATGAAGCTATGCCATGGGGTCGATCGATGGAGGTGGGTTGGGTGCTGAAGTCAGAAGGTGCATGTTGATGCTTTGGCTAGGACAGGGTGCGTGATGGACAAAACATACCGACACTGTCTTGTGGATCAGTGCAGAGTGGGGAGGAGGTAAGTCGTAGGCTCGTAAGGAGCAAAGCGGTGTGTACTGTCTTCATTCATTATGAGGTCACTGGGTTGAGGAAGTTCGGTGGTAGGATTAGCACCCGTCGTAAAGAGAGTTCCGCGGGAAAGTGTATCCTGCTTGCGACCATGTCGTAAGGTTGGGGTTGGAATATGCTTGAATATGGCTGAATGGAAAGTGCAATCAGCGTAGAACCTCCATGAGACAAACCAGCAACTTACCTGTTAATGTAGTTCGCTGTTGGATGCGAAGGTGGATCACAAGTAACGCCGTTCGTCACACCTGCTCGTTGATATACCCTTACATAGTCGATGTACATCTTCGATGGAAACTGTAAATGCATGAAATCTTGCTTTTGGAAGCCGGGAGATAAACCAAGATTGAACACGATATACTGCAACACATGTTCTTTCAATCATACGACGCCACTGAAAGTGTTGGGCTTTACCATAGGCTCCTCTGAAATCAGCCGCTGGCTGACCTGGGTTATTGAATCGAGGCCTATCGATGCCGAGGTTGCAGTCCACGTCGATTGGCCGTTGCTATACCAGGTAACATATCCTTCATTTCGGCTACTTGGATTGGACCACCACTCGAATCCATAAGGGGCGTATCCTTGGTCGTTATATATGTCGGAAGGGATGTAGGAAACAGCTGATGCGGCTTGCTGGTAAACACTGCCCTTGTAAGTGTTGAACTTGGTAATGGTTGGGTCTTGTATTGTAGTTGCAGGTGTGTTGTTGAAGAACTGGTATTGGTAATCGTATGGTGCAATTTGAAGACTTTGCGATACTTGTCCCCGGAAAACAGATACGTCCACCTGAGTCTCGAATATGTCGATCTCGGGGACCCCTCTTCCCGTTTGTACGTTCGGTCCAGGATGATCAGACCCAGGACATGTGCATGCAGACACTCGCTGGCCAGGAAGAAAACTTAAAGGTGTGCCATCCGGTGAGCCTGTGGCTGCAATGGCTGGCGTGCCGTCCTTTGCTGTTTGGTTTAAGAAAGTACCCAGATCGCAAGCAGCATAGCTGTATGGCCACATTCCCTCAGTCGTAGCACCATAACCAGCCCTCCCCTAGCAAAAGATTGAGAGAGGAGGATCGCTGGGAATGCATCACTCACAAGATTACCCATTGTCCAGACAGCTGACATAGCAAACGTCAGAGGCTTCCTTGTCTCAAATAAGTATCTCGTACCTGGCCACAGACCGGGCGCAGTAGGACTGCCTGGCATGCTCACTGAAACCTCTATATACCCGGTGGTGAAGCATAATTTGTTCCACGATGTCATCATACCTCAGTTTAGGACCAAGGTTAGGACATTAGAACGAAGAGAAGTAGAAATGAACGCACCGCTCTGGAAGTTGAGATCATGGTTATTTATTTCCGACAGTGTGATCACCAGCTTGCCATTTTGGGTGGTTATTGCCTGTCGAACTTTTAAAATCGATCAAACACAAAGAGATGTGAAGCAGATGACCTACACTAGGGTCATACCATTCTAAATCACCTGTAGGCCTTATCCATGTCCAAATGTCAGAGAATAAGGACTTGGCACAAACGGAGCATTACTCACCAGTAATGTAGGTCAACGGCCTCCCAATAAGGATCATCGCCCGGGTAAAATGACCGTCCATCTTGGTTAAATTCGTCACTAAAGACAAGATTGTATTTCTGGCCATCAGATCCTGTACGTGTTAAAGCGGATGACGGAGTGTCTTTATCAATCAATAGTGGTAGACCGGGCAGATCGGGAATCTGTCCTGATCCATTGATCCCTCCGAGATTGAAACCGGTGATTGGTGGAGGAAGGTGTGTATAATGCCAGATGACGGGATAGCCAGCAAATAAAGCGATGAGTCCGACCACAATAATGAAAAGAGCACCGGCATTTGCCCATCCTCGAGCAGAAAAGACTGCGAAAGATGCATCGCCCTTTGTGTCACGTATATCTGGATTGTGCAATGCGTCGTCGAGGTCGGGGTCCTTGTCCCATAGATATTGTGGTACGGTTAATGTATTGCCTGTAGGCGTCTTTTCTGTCCCTGTCATTAGTGATTGATCTGACTGGGCCGTGCTAAAGCGGGAAGTATTGTAGACACCAGCATCTTTGGATGGGTCTGGGTGATACTGTAGCTAAGTGAGCGGTTAGGGTGGCAGAACTGGAAACCAGAAGCGCACAGAATAAGGTCCATATCCACCACCAATGGCCCCACTCGCCACTCCCATTGCAATAGCACCTCTACCGGCCTGCATTTGGTGATGTTGATTGCTGCTACCCGACGGCGTGCGTGTAGGCGACCGAGGCTGGTAGTAAGACCCAGACGGTTGATTCATGTTGGATCGAGGGCTCTGTGGAACGGCTGCATAGTCTTGAGTGCCCGCCTGGGGAACCACTCGTCGAGGTCTGGGAGCTTGAGACATGACGGGCTGTGGAGAAAAACAGAACCAAAATTGGACTGTTCGGCTTATTATGTAATCGGTTCTTCTCACGCTCAACTACACGCTCAGACCGCGTCAAACTTTGTTGCTGCGCTTTTCTTCACTACCACCACATTTTCTCACATTGATACCAAGACATCATTTTTCTGCTCTGCGTATGTTAACTCCGACTGGTCGCACAGCATCGAAGACTGTAATGGCCACATGGGAGAGATTTTTTTTTCAAATCTCAGTTAATTGCACGCAAGTCTTTAGTTTATGATATTCCGTTATCATGCACAGTTGCTCTGTAGCCCCGAATCACACAGGCCTTGGAAACATTTCTGATTATTTTGGTGAAACTGGAAAGCCGTCGCGTCGGGTGACAAAGAAGCACTGCAGAGAGCTTTGTTATTGCTGAATCGCCGCAGCATCCCACTCCAAACCTACTAGTCATGTAACCTCTTATCGATGTGATGACCGAACCCACGATATGCCTGACATTGTTGCAAACTCTTATACTTAGCTCGCTACAGCGCCCAAGCTGCTCTATTATGGTTACGTCCAGGGCATCCACTTCATGATCAATTTGTAGTAAGGGCCTCAGATCTTAACGTTCAACTGTCCACTGTTAGATGATGACTGTTAGATGATGACTGTTAGATGATGTACGGCATTGTAACATGTAACATGGTCGGTATGGAGCGGGCTATCAAGTCACCACCACTTTTGTACAACCCAAATGGGGCAAGAAAAAAAACTGTGATTTCCTTATTCCAGGACCCTGAACGTTCTATCAAATGCCTGAGCCCGGTGTGGATAAAAATTGGCTGTAAATCCAAAAATGCCCAGTTCATATGTGAGGTACTACAACTTTAGTATTATTCACAGTAATAGTGATTCAGACTGCACTATTTGTCATAAGATAGGGCTCATTCACTCTCAACTACATCACGGGTTCTGTGATGCTACTGTGACTGCTTTGTAATCATCCCAAATGCACTGCAAAGTTTCCAGCTATTAATGTGCATAGGATTGAAAATAACTAATTATGTTGTACATAGCATCCGAGATTGAGATTCTGCCTGATTATGCTTGCTGTGCCTTCCCATAGACTCCTGAGCACGATATTTTTCTATACACGATGCGCCCATATTGGGTTTGCTGATCATTACTCAAAATGGAACAAACTGATCGAAATGCTATTACTCTAGATACAGGACAAAATTTGATGATCGGGAACTGAGGCCCTCTTCAGAAAGGAATTTCAGGGGGGGGGGAAGTCATTTTGTCCCAAAATGATTTTAGAAGCTTGAATTAGAAAAATGGTGAAAATGTCACAAATTGTCACTCCTTGGTCATGTGATGTAATCAAGAGTGAATGAGCCCTATCTTAGGTAGTGTGTCACAGTAAAGTGTAATCATTAGTAAGGTAGTCACACCTAAACAATCAAGCATCTCATCCTCGAGCACATAATATTGGAAAATGATATCTATCCTAAAGCTCAGTCACTGTGATAGAACGACTATATTGAGACCAACCTATCCTAAAGCTAAGTACAAAGCAAGTTAGTCTAGTATTGAGGAAATGCACAGGCTAGACAACATACCTCAGTCACTGTGATAGAACAACTGAGGAATGTGTCCAACCTGTGCATGTATATAGTAATGATTATGTAATCATAAGGTGTGATTGTAGCAATGTAACATCCAATACTCCTCCTCACTGCAGAGAGAATAAAGGAGAGGAATACAGAAGGAAAAGACAAAAAAATGTAAAAAAAAAGAAATGTAAAGCAATGTCAGACAGAGTAGACACTCCTCCTTGCATGAACACACAAACAATCAAGCTAGGCCTTGGCTAGGCCAAGCAGAGCACGGAAATGCTCAAATGCAGGTCACAGCAAAGCTTTAGTAAAAACATCTGCGAGGTTGTCGGTGGTGGGGGATATAGTGGACCTCAATATTGAGAGTGTCCACACACTTGTGGACATAATGGTAGTGCACGTCAATGTGCTTGCTCCGAGCATGATGTGAAGGATCACTTGTGAGGACACATGCATTGGAGAGCAATAGGGTAGGAGAGGCGGGAAGAAGCCTGAGCTCATGCAAGAACTGACACAACCACATAGCTTCTCAAGATGATTCACTGAGAGTGATATACTCAGCATCAGTGGTTGAACATGCCACCATCTTCTGTTTGCGAGATGACCAAGTGAAAACTGCACAACCCAGTGAGAAGCAGTAACCCATGCAAGAGTGTCGGGTATCTGGGCAGTTGGCATAAGATGAATCCAAAAATCCAACAAGTGATAGATCATGAATTCCACCAAGGGTGAGTGCAAGGATACAGGTACCCATGAGGTACCGCACAACTCACAGCACAGCATTCCAATGCGGCATGCAAAAACAGTCCAAAAACTATGTCAGTTTAGAAACAGCATATGCAATGTCAGGGTGGGTTCTAACTGCAAGGTACATCAGGGATCCAATGAGGGAGTGGTAGGGTAAGGCAGATTTAATTGGAGATGCCGGGCTATCAATGCAAGGGCGACAAAGTTTTAAGTTGTCGTCCATGGGTGTGGAAACAGGGTGACCGCCTGGGTCAGCAAATGTGGAGATTATGCAGTCGACAAGGGAAGTTTGGGAAATAGAGATTGTGCGGGCAGTGCAGTCATGTGAGATGGCTATGCCAACACAGAAAGATGCTTCACCCAGGTCAGAAATAGCCCACAGAGTTTGGAGTTGAGCTTTGAAAGAAGCAGTTTCTGCAGCCGAGCTAGAAGCAATGAGAAAATCATCAATGTGAATTGCAAGCAGGATAATTCCTTCTTTCCACTGATGGTAGTATAAGCAGGGGTCAGCTGCAAGGCACTTGAAGCCCCAAGAGAGCATGGCAGTATTCATGGTCTTGTTCCAGATACGTCCACTTTGCTTCATGCCATACAGCCCCTGTTGTAACTCCCACACCCAATCCTCTTTCCCCTCCACCGCAAATACTTTGGGCTGCTCTATAAACACAACCTCTTTGGCAGGTAAAAGTCCATACAGGAATGCCATCTTGATGTTGATCTGATGGACATCCCATCCATTCACTGCAGCCAGATGTAGGAGAATACAAATAGATTCCATATGAGCAGTGGGAGATGTCGTTTCCACATAGTCCTGCCAGAAAACCTGCTCAAAACCCTTAACAACAAGGTGTGCCCTGTGACAAGCAACATTTCCATTAGCATCCCACTTCAAATGGAACACCCATTTGCCATGCAGCACCTTGCAACCAGCTGGAACGGATGTCCGTGGGACAAGTTTGTACACACCCATCTCTGAAAGACTTGTGAGCTCCTCCTGAATGCCAGCCTGCCAGGAATCTGCATCAGAAGAAGCAAGGGCCTCCCAAAGCATTCGAGGATCGTCAGGGTGATTAGCATTAATCATAGGGGAGGCCAGAGCAGCTGCAAAAGCCTCATTAAGGCCTGAAAACTCCTCCTCAATAGCAGAAGCAGAAGTGACAGGGGTTGAGTCATCATGGAAGGTGGGATGGGGATCAGCAAGGTTTTGACGGAGTTCAAGAGTGGCAGCCCAACATTCATCACATCCCATGGAACATTGGTCTTTCAAAGCACAAGAAGTGGCATGGTGCTTAGCAATGCAAATTGCAGATGCATGGGAATCAGCTACAGCCTTAGCAAACACTAGGCATGAACTGGATACCCTCGGCCAAGGCACACTTTTCACTGGGCACTGGGACACAAGTAGATTGATGAACTGTGGGAGTGATTGGTGTTGTGGTAGGAGTTGTAGTAGCTGTAGCAGTAGAAGAGGGAAGTTCAAGTACATTAGCAGGTTCAATAATGGGAACAAGTGGGGCACCAGGGGGAGTGGGTGGGAGAGGGAGAGGTGCATCCTCATCAAGCTCCTCCTCAATGCTAGCATGGTGATGACTACATGGCAAAGCTGGAATAGTATCATCGATGATATGGCCTGGGAACAAAGGCTTGGTGACTTCATCAAGGCGTTCGATGAAACGGACATGATAGGACTGGATAACCTTGTGTGAAGGCTTGATACACTTTGGAATCAGGTGAGTAGCCAATCAGGACACATTCAAATGACTGAGGATAAATCTTGGGATTGTGTCGATCGAGGACAAGCACAAATGCCTTACATCCAATCTCATGAAGGTGGGATAGGTTTGGCTTTTTGTTGTGCCATATCTCAAAAGGAGTACATCCAATAGACTGTGAGGGTGTTCATGTGGATAAATAACTGGCTGTCATTGCTAACTCATCCCAGCGATTTGGGGGAAGCCCAGTTTGTAAATGCATGGCCTGCATGCGGTTCATGATAGTGAGGTGCATGTGCTCAACATGACCATTCTGAGCAGAGATGTATGGAGCAGTGAGCTGTAGTGTATAGCCATGCATATCACACCACTCTCGTGTTGCATTAGAGTCGAGCTTGCCACCATCAATGTGGATGATACTGATGGAACACCCAGTTTCACATTTGACACACTTGGCCCAAGCCTGGAGGACAGGTAGCACACTCAATTTCAAAGGTAGAGGATATATCCAGGGGTGATTAGAGAATTCATTGACAATATTCATAAGGTAGAGATTCTTAGATGTCAACACTACAGCCTCAGGACCAGTCAGATCCACATAAACTATCCCAAGTTTTTGTTTCAATCTCTCCCCCACTTGAATTCAAAGAATGGGTGTCTTGACCTGTTTCCCAAGAATACAATGTTTGCATTTTGGTGGTGCAAGCGAGAGATCAATGGGCATACCTTTGGCCAGGCCTTTTGTAGCCATGTCATAGATTGCTTGGTTATTCTGGTGGCCAAGATGGCAATGCCATGTATCAAGACTTGGTATGCAGCGACTAAAGAATGAATGCTTGACTTGGAGATGTGCACAATCTAGCTGGTATAGGTTGTGGGACATAATGCATGATCCAGAGGCGATGATGGCTCCAGAACAGCTTTTGATATGGACAAAAGATTGAGAGAATGTAATGTCGCAGTTTGTAGAGTCTGTAATGCAAGCAATGGATAGTAGATGAACAGTAGAGGGTGGAATGAATAGGACATTCTCAAGGGTGAGATGTGAACCTCTGCCAACCACAAGTTTGATAGAGCCAATCCCAATTGTGTTGATGGAAGAGCCATTTATGCCTTTTACAACACGATTCAAAATTGGGCGAAGCATAAGGAAATCAGAATGCTCAGGTGAGATGTGCATAGTGCAGCCACTGTTAAGCAAGAAAGGAGATGAGGAGACAGAGACATCTGAAAGGTGGGCATTGTCTTCAACCGGGGTGACAGAGATGGCAGCAACATCTATCTCTATCCTCTGTTCCTGCCAGTTGATGGAAGCCTTGAGATTGCCTGTGATATCTAGCCAGGCAACACCAGCATACTCTTCATGATCCCCAGGAGAAATTGAGCCAGCGATTAAAGGATTGTACAGCAAGGAAGCATCATCGGTCTGCAAAGAAGAGAAGTGCACTTAAGGTGCAGGTTCTTGGAGTAAAAATGCAGTTCCTGAAGTCGCATGCAGCACATATGCTCAATTCTGGGAATCACAAAAAACAGAGTGTCCAGTAGAGGCAGCTTTAGCATCTCAAGGTTTGGTAGGTCCTTTGTCTTTTGTTGAATGCTTCTCACAACATGCTGCCTGAGCTTCAGCCACAGTCTTTCCAGCCATGCCACCACCAGGCCAAACACAGAAGGGTGTTGTGTGTAACAAGACACATGGAAACTGAAGGGTGCATGACATCTGTAGGCAGCAGTGTGATACTGGTGGTAGTTGCAGCAGTCATTGATACCAAGGTTGGGCAAGAAGAGATATTTCAAAAAGAAAGAAAAGCATAAGGGAGGGAGTCGCAACAGAAGTCTACATGGCATGGAGTAAAGGATCAGAATCCTGGTCCAAGGAGGCCCATAACCTATTGGAAAATGATATCTATCCTAAAGCTCAGTCACTGTGATAGAACGACTATATTGAGACCAACCTATCCTAAAGCTAAGTTAGTCTAGTATTGAGGAAATGTGCAGGCTAGACAACATACCTCAGTCACTGTGATAGAACAACTGAGGAATGTGTCCAACCTAGGGCATGACACAGGTAACCCCTGGGTATATTTTGTGGTACCCACACCCATACCAATCAACACTGTACCCCTATGGTTAAGGGTGTGGTATTACCATGGGTTTCAGCAGGTTACCCATCGTTATTCGTGGGTTTTGACATGAATATGTATTTTAATAATATAATTACACTAGATTAAACTAATATATCGAACAAGAAACCCCCCCCACTCGCATTTGCAGCCATTTGCAGCGAGAGGGGGGGGGGGTGGTGGCCATAGTTGCCCAGAACAAAACTCGTTGCTCCCTGTTTCCACCCCATGAGCAGTTGCTCATGGCAGCAGTTGGGGGTGCTGTTGTGGTGGTGGTCCTCAGTGTAAGGGGACTAAGGGGGTGCCCTGTGTGTTTTTCCTATTTTTTATGTTCGTCCCATATTTTTCCCCACCTCATTTCCTTCTATTCTTCATTTTCTATGATTTTTCCGGATTTTATTACTAATTTTCCCTTGCTATCATGTTTGTATATGTTGACACTTTTATATTTAGAGGCGGAGTACCCCTTCCGACACATACCCCTTGGTATGATGTCATTCGGCAGCCTTGATCCGCCTATCTCCGCCTTTTTCTATTTTTAGGTTATATTTGATTTTTGTCGTCTTCACATATACTGGGCATCAGCAAGGGGATCCTTAGAGTTTTCTCTTCGGATTTCCCTTTGCTAGGTGCGCCCCCAATGCCTGTATTATGTAGTATAATTTTAACTTCGGATTTCCCTTTGCTAGAGGCTTAGGTTGCCCTTATAGTAGAAAACTCTCCCCTAAGGCCCGAAAATCGCGAACGCACTGCCCAAAATAGGCAGGTACGGACTGGACGACGCTTCCCAAAGCTCCACAGAGTCCCTACACACCGTTCCAGATACTCTCGCCTTTATTGCGCCGCCATTTTCGCCAAACGCGCTCCCTAGCGACATGGACGCATCAGAACGCTTCGACGCGCTTGAAAGCGACGTTTCCGGAATGCGCGCGCAAATCGACTCGCTTAAATCTACGATTGAAAACTTCGTTAGGACCCTCCAGGCTAACCCTACGACTAATAGTTCCCCCTTCACGACTCCAAGCGCACCCAACAACGATGTTTTGCCAAACGCGTCCACTAAGGAACGTGCCCAGATCAAACCGTCCCCCCCCGCCGAATTTAATGGTGCACGTGCGCAGGGACGTGCATTCCTTAATTCCTGTGAGTTATACATTAGTCTCCAGTCGCATCAATTCGTCGATGAGGCTGCAAAAATTTATTGGGCCTTCATATACATGAAATCTGAACGTGCCTATCTCTATGTGGACCGTATCCTACGTCAAACTAAAGAACTCGGTTCTCTACCTTTCTCCACTTGGGGTGACTTTCGAGCTGAGTTCGTACGCCACTTCTGCCCCCTCAATGAACGCCACCGAGCAGTGACACGACTTGAGTCATCCACTTACCACCAGGGACGTCGATCCGTGGACGACTATATCGATGAGTTCAAGGATTTGGTGGACATGGCAGGGTATGGGAGTGGGTTACCAGTGGTGGTGAAGTTCCGACGGGGGCTCAACCGAGAAATTCAGGACCAGATTGCACAGATGTTGGAAGGGCGCCCAGCGGACGATGATATCCTTGCTTGGTATGAAGCTGCTTCACTCTGTGACGAGAACCGACTCACAAATGCGGCGTTTAATGCTGCATTCCATGCTCCAACTACCACTCATACACCCTACACCTTCAATCGAAGCCTCCCCCACCCTAACCCCATTCCTGCTCGTCAAACTCCCACACCAGCCGTCAATATCCCAGTACCAATGGATGTTGATGCAGCCCGCAGCCGTGCACGTAAGTTGGATCTCTGCTACCGTTGTGGGGAACCTGGACACAGGGCTGGAGCGTGTCCCCATCGTCAGGATATCCGCATGCTCACCCCCGAGGGACGAGACGAACTCCTGCAAGATCTGTTGGCACTTGTAGATGTTGAGGAAGCGAAGGATCAAGTTGCAGAGGAGGTTAAGCTGGAAGTTGTAGAGGAGCAGGATTTTCCTATTCGCAGCGAGTGAATCGTACACCCTCACTGCCTGTCCATAACCGCTTTGAAGTCTTGTCAGTTGAATCCCTGGAGAATGAATCCATTTCTGTGACTGCTCCCCTCTCTGACCCTTCGAAGTTGGCTAAAGACGTACCTGCTCTCCCCATCTCTCCTTCTACTCCACGTCCCAAAATTAAATCATGGGAGCGTAAACTACCACGCAAGTATATTGTGGCATCCACTCCCTCTGCACATTCCTTAAACCTAGCCATCGAACTGCAGACGACCGACACTGGACAGATACTCGGTGTTTCTGCGCTCCTGGACTCTGGTGCGACTGGTCTCTTCATCGATTCCCATCTGGTACAACAACATCGTCTAAATACTCGCTCGCTCTCACGTCCGATACCTGTATATAATGTGGATGGATCCCCAAATGAAGCTGGTGCCATCCGAGAGGTTGCAGACCTGGTTCTCCGTTACAAAGATCATAGTGAGCGTGCCCTTTTTGCTGTCACTCAATTAGGAAAGCAAAAGGCGATTTTGGGATATCCATGGCTTCGAGACCATAACCCAGAGGTCGACTGGCACACCGGGGAGGTTACCATGAGCCGATGTCCATCCCGCTGTCGGATGTGTTTCACAGAAGCCAGGCAAGAACGTCGTGGACAGAAGGCAGCAATACGACGAACTCAGAAGTGTCGTGCTGGACCCCTGCCTATACCTGAAGTGGAATTGGAAGGGGTTCCTGATCTAATGCCGGACTCGGATGATGATGATGAGGACCCAGAGGAAGTGGAGGAGGGTGATCGGATCTTCTACACTGCGATTCGCTCATTGCATGAGGTGTGTGCCACATCGAACATATCCCAATGCCTCGCCGAGGCCTTCCACAAAAACAACGCTGCTAAATCCTCTACTAACTCCTTACTCCCTCATCTCCATGAGTTTGAAGACGTGTTCTCCAAGGAGTCATTCGACTCTCTTCCTGCGCGTAAGCCATGGGATCACGGGTTCGAACTCACCCCCGGCGCAACCCCTTCATCCTGCAAGGTCTATCCTCTCTCTCCAGAGGAACAACGGCAGCTTGACCAGTTCATCGACGAGCACCTGGCCTCTGGACGTATTCGACCATCGAAGTCACCCATGGCCTCTCCCTTTTTCTTTGTCAAGAAGAAGGATGGCTCACTTCGACCGGTTCAAGACTACAGAAGACTCAACAACATCACGGTCAAAAATCGCTACCCACTACCCCTCATCTCTGAACTTGTAAACCAGCTCCGTGGAGCCCGATACTTCACCAAGCTCGATGTCCGTTGGGGCTATAATAATGTGAGGATAAAGGAGGGAGATGAGTGGAAGGCAGCCTTTCGTACCAACCGTGGTCTTTTTGAACCGCTTGTCATGTTCTTTGGCCTTACTAATAGCCCTGCCACCTTTCAGACCATGATGAACGACATCTTCCATGACCTCATCCTCGAAGGCGTTGTCTGCATCTATCTCGATGACATCCTCATCTTCACTCGCACGGTTGAAGAGCACCGTCGCATCACGTGCCTCGTCCTAGAGCGACTTCGACGGTACAAACTCTACCTTCGTCAGGACAAATGCGAGTTCGAAAGGACCAAGATCGAGTACCTCGGCCTGATTATCTCGGAGGGTCAAGTGGAGATGGATCCTATCAAGGTAAATGGGGTCACAGCTTGGCCTACGCCCACGAACAAGAAGGAGGTGCAGTCTTTCCTGGGCTTCATCAATTTTTATCGGCGTTTTATCAAGGATTTCTCACATCATGCACGACCGCTGTTCGACTTGACAGGAAAGGAGGCATGGAGGTGGGATAATGCACAACAGGAGGCGTTCGAAAAGCTTAAGGAGATGGTCACTTCCGCTCCGATCCTTACCTTTGCTGACGATTCGCGTCCTTTTCGTGTAGAAGCCGACAGTTCTGACTTTGCGACGGGCGCTGTGTTGTCTCAGCAGTCTCCGGAGGACCAGAAGTGGCATCCTGTTGCGTTCTACTCCAAAAGCCTTAGTGCTGTAGAGAGAAACTACGAGATCCATGACAAGGAGATGTTGGCGATAATGCGTGCACTTGAGGAGTGGCGACACTTCCTCGAGGGTGCCCAACACAAGGTGGAAATTTGGACAGATCACAAGAACCTCGAGTACTTCATGACGGCCAAGAAATTGAACCGTCGTCAAGCTCGTTGGTCCCTGTATCTATCTAGATTCGACTTCTCCTTGCACCACCGTCCGGGTCGCAGCATGGGGAAGACCGATGCCCTATCCCGACGTGCAGACCATGGGGATGGCAGCGGTGACAACCAAAACATTGTGCTGTTGCAGCCAGACCTGTTCACCATTCGGGCACTGGAAGGCATCGTACCCCAGGGCGAGGAGCGGGACATTCTACGTGACATTCGTCGCGCAAACCGTAGCGGTTTACATGAGGATGTTGTCGCCCGAGCTGTTAAAGAACTGAGGAAGGGATCGACCCTTTCCTTACGTGCGGCAGAGTGGGCTGAAAAGGAGGACTTGTTGTATTTCAGGGATCGCATCTATGTTCCCAATGACCCAGACCTTCGCCGGCGCGTCATATCCCAACACCATGACTCACAGATTGCTGGCCACCCCGGACGCTGGAAGACCTTGGAGCTCACCTCACAGAACTATTGGTGGCCACAAATGTCACGGCTCATTGGTCAGTATTGTCGCACTTGTGACCTTTGCTTACGCACCAAGGTCCCTCGTCGCAAGCCTATTGGTGAGCTACACCCTCTTCCTGTTCCAGAGAGTCGTTGGGATGTCGTCAGCGTCGACTTTGTGGTGGAATTGCCAGAGTCAAACGGGTTTGATGCGGTGATGTGCACAGTTGACTCAGTGGGAAAACGTGCTCACTTCATTCCCACTCACACCACTGTCAGTGCCCTAGGTGCCGCTCGACTCTACCTCCACCATGTGTGGAAGTTACATGGACTTCCTGGTGCCTTCCTCTCGGATCGTGGCCCTCAGTTCATGGCAGAGTTCACTCGTGAGCTGTACCGACTCCTGGGGATCAAACTCCTCGCTTCAACTGCTTATCACCCACAAACTGATGGCCAGACGGAGCGAGTCAACCAGGAACTGGAGCAGTACATCCGCCTCTTTGTCAATGAACGCCAGGATGATTGGGATGATCTCCTTCCTTTGGCCGAGTTCGGATACAACAACCATGTCCATGCTTCCACTCAACAGACCCCTTTCCTCTTAGACACTGGACGACATCCACGCATGGGATTTGAACCTCGCCAAACTCCCTCACACATCGAGACAGTGAATGAGTTCACAGAACGCATGAGGGATAGCTTGGAGGAGGCAAGGGCAGCCTTAGCAAAGGCGAAGGACGACATGGCGCGATTTTACAACCAGCGCCACTCCCCAACCCCTCAGTACAAGGTTGGTGATTGAGTTTATCTTGACTCCAGTGACATCTCCACTACACGTCCATCCAAGAAACTCGCTCATCGCTTCTTGGGACCTTTCCCCATTGTCAAGTGCGTTGGAACACATGCCTATCATCTACGCCTCCCAGCCTCCATGTCCAGACTCCATCCCGTCTTCCATGTTGTCAAATTGCTTCCAGCTCCCCCAGATCCATTCCCAGGATGCCATTCACACCCACCACCACCACCTACAGTGATCGAGGGAGAACCCCAATATGAAGTCGAGTCAATCTTGGACAGCCGTTTGCGTCGAGGAAAACTCCAGTATTTGGTACATTGGAAGGGTTATGGGTATGAGGAGAACTCATGGGTCGAAGAGTCTGACGTAAATGCCCCTCGGTTAATCAAGGAATTCCACCGACGGCACACTGCTGCACCGCGTCGCATTCAAGTCACGGACTTTGGTCGTATACGATTTCGAATGCATCGGGGCGATGCATCTTAGAGAGGGGGTGATGTAAGGGGACTAAGGGGGTGCCCTGTGTGTTTTTCCTATTTTTTATGTTCGTCCCATATTTTTCCCCACCTCATTTCCTTCTATTCTTCATTTTCTATGATTTTTCCGGATTTTATTACTAATTTTCCCTTGCTATCATGTTTGTATATGTTGACACTTTTATATTTAGAGGCGGAGTACCCCTTCCGACACATACCCCTTGGTATGATGTCATTCGGCAGCCTTGATCCGCCTATCTCCGCCTTTTTCTATTTTTAGGTTATATTTGATTTTTGTCGTCTTCACATATACTGGGCATCAGCAAGGGGATCCTTAGAGTTTTCTCTTCGGATTTCCCTTTGCTAGGTGCGCCCCCAATGCCTGTATTATGTAGTATAATTTTAACTTCGGATTTCCCTTTGCTAGAGGCTTAGGTTGCCCTTATACTCAGGTCCACTGCTGCTTGTCATTGTCATCCCACCTGCGATCCACCCCACGAGCAGTTGCTCGTGAGGCTGGGGGTGTCATTTCTTGTTCATCACTGCTCCCATCCCTGTTATCCACCTTGCGAGCAGAGGCTCACAACGGTGGTGGGGCGGTGCTGTCGACAGTGTCATCTCATTGTTAAAGCACCATTAGAACCTAAAAGTCAAATAAAAACATTAGTTAGCTAGGAAAAAAAAAAAATGAAAGATAGAAAAAAATACCTAGGGCCCAAATGACAATAGACATCATTTGGGCTGCGATGCAGCCATTGTCTCGCAATGGTGGTGGGGTGGTGCTGTTGACGATGTTGTCTTGTTGTTATAGCACCATTGGAACCTAAAAGTTGAATAAAAACATTAGTTAGTTAGGAAAAAACAAGAACAAAAGATATAAAAAAATACCTAGGGCCTAAATGACAATAGACATCATTTGGGCCACAATGCTATGTGGTGGTTGTCATGAATTGTCCTATAGTTTTAAATTAGAAGTGTTGTGAGTGAATCAACAAGGTCAGATGATCACTCACCTGACCGAAATCCCAGCACTGGCATACCCGTATCATACCCGTAACACCATGGAAATGGGTATGGTATTGCCCAGGTATGGCAACTTCCAACCCATACCTGTAACCGTGCATACCTGTAACCATATTATCATGGGTTTACCCATGTCATGCCTTAGTCCAACCTGTGTGCATATATGGTAATGATTATGTAATTGTAAGGTGTGATCATAGCGGTGTAACATCCAATACATAAGTGGTATGGTGTTACCACAGGTTTCTGTGGGTTATGGTTATTCACAGGTATTGACAAGAATATGTATTTTAATAATCTAATTACACTAGATTAATATATAGAATGAGAAACCTCCCCTCTCATGTTTGGAGTGAGGGAGGGGAGTGAGATTCCTTTGCTGCGATAAAAGGTTTGGGAATTTCTCCAGGATGAAGGCTGCTAATATAAGTTTTGTAAGGATCATCAATCGTGAAAATATCATTGTTGAGAATATTTGTAGTGTTATTGCCTTTGGGTTGCTGGATACAACGTGATGTGACCTGGCCATCATTGTTGTTGTGCCTGCTCCCTTTTCTCATTGTCACCATCTTCATTGCCAGCAGTTGGGGGTGCTATGATGTGTGGTGGTGGTGGCCATCATCATTGTTGTGCCTACTCCCTTTTCTTGTCATCACCATCTTTGTTGCTCCCCATTTTCACCACCACCACCACACATCATAGCACCACCTGCTGCCATGAGCAACTTCTCACAGGGTGGAAACAGGGAGCAACAAGGATGGGGATGATGAGAAGGGGGAGTAGGCTTGACAACAACAACAATAATGATGTTCTTGGCAACTACAGGCCCCTCCCTTAATGCAAACATGAGCGTGGGGGGGGTTCTCTTCCATTCTCGGTAACTACAGCACTACCCCCTGCAAGCAGTTGGTCATGGTGGCAGTTGGGGGTGCTATGGTGGTCATGGTCATGGATCATTGTTACCTTTATTTAGAAGTGTGTCATGAGTGAATCAACAAGGTCATATGACCACTCACCTGACTGGAAGTTTGGTACTGGAATACCTGTAAACCCATGGGTAAGGCTATGGTTTTTCACAGGTACGGCAATCCATAACTGTTGTAAGCCTAGCCTGTTGTCATGGTACTATATTTATTTATCATTACTTTTACTTTCTCCTATCACTCATTTATTACTTACCCCTATTCTCACTACTATGTAAAACACCCATAGTTACATCTCGACACCTCAGTGTTTGACCACCACTGAGGTGTAAGTCCTATTCTTTACTTCTTTATATTCTTTACTTACTTCTACATTATTATCTTCTAGGTACTACTCAATACATTAGTGTTTGACCACCACTGAGGTTACTACATTATTATCTTCTAGCTCACATTTCCGGTTACCCTGCCAACACGAGAGGTTATGGGCCCTGCAGATATAACCAACATGTCTTCAACTTCCAACAACCAAGTTCTATCAATACCTAAGCTTTGAGGCAACAGTTCCAACTGGGCTACATATTCCGAGTGGATCTTGAACTATATTACATCAAAGGGACTATGTCGACATGTTATTGGTACAGCGTGCAAACTGGAAACCCTCCATGAGAGCAATGGGAGTTCTCTCAGAGTGAATTCCCTAGCTCCACTTACTGATGAGGAAATCGAGAAGCATGAAGACTCCCAGGATGCCTATGATCAGATGCAAGCAGCCATTTGTGAAGTTATCTACCAAACAGTTGACAAGACCATGTTTCTCCAAGTCAAGAATGAAGTCGACGCTGCTGCTATGTGGAAGAAAGTTGTTTCCATCCATGCTGATAAAGGAAGCCTTTACGAGACAAATCTTCTTACACAACTTCAGAACACTTGCTACACTGAGAGAGAGAGAATGAGGGAACATATTGCAAAGATGACAGAATTGAGGGAACAGTTGGCTGAGATGAATATGCCAGTATCTGATGAGTCCTTTGTATCATACCTATGCACCTCACTCTCACTTGCACCATCATTCTGAACCCTATTTATGACTCTTAGTGCTACAGCTCACCAAATGGGAAAGAAACTCACCCCTGCTGGTGTGATCTGGCATCTTACTGAAGAGGCAATGTCTGCCAAAATTGAGGACAATATTAATAAGTCCAATGCTGCCATGCTGGCAGCGACTTTGAAATCCAAGGGCAGAAAAGGGAAAGACAAGAATAAATCAAAATTCAAGTCTTCAAAGAATGATATCCTGCGCACAAATTCTAATTGTGGTCAACATGGACATACAAAGGAACAGTGTTGGCAGAAAGGGGGAGGACGAGAAGGCAAGGCACCCAATTGGTGGCAGATGCAGGAGAAAAATGCTAGCACCAACATCATGGAGAAGAAACCCAAGAACGATGATACAGAAAATTTTGCTATGCTTACCTATAATGTCCCCAATGATCCTACAGCCCTTGTTTGCTCTTCCGATTTTCAATCTGAAGCCCTTGCAGTTGCCAATTACACTGGAACAATCCTTGATAGTGGCGCCAGCTGCCATTTTTCATCAGATCATTCAAATACCAGGAACTTGTCACCCCTGAGCCAATAAGAGCTGCAGATGGATGGACATTCAGCACACTTGGCAAAGGCAACATCCAGATCGAGCTACCAAATGGGGATCAAAAACCAACCCTGATTATGCTAAAGAATGCTTATTATTCACTGCATATGGCTTTCACCCTAATGTCCATCTCTTGTGTTGATTGGGCCGGATTTTCACTCTTTATCAAAGGGGGTACCTGCATAATATGAAGCCCAAAGTCAAATATTATTGGTTGCATTCCCAAGGTTCAAGGGCTCTATCATGTCAGCTACTTTCCAACTTCATCTCGCATGCACATTGCTAGTGCTGCTGTCAAGCAAATCTCAATTAGTGAGCTTCATCAATGGATGGGGCACGTAAACCACAATGACCTGCAAAAAATGGTGGAAAAAGGAATGGTTACAGGAATTAATCTTCACATGTCATCAAAACCTGAATTTTACAAAGCCTGCATCAAAGCAAAGGCAATGTGCAAACTGTTCCCAAAAGAGAGCAAGACAGTATACAATTCATATGGCGACAAAGTTGTGGGTGACATTTGGGGGCCAGCTGCAGTTGAGTCTATTGGGGGAAGGCAATATTGTGCCCTTTTCCAAGACCTCCATAGCCACAAAGAATCAGTTTATTTCCTGAAGCAAAAATTGGAAACCTTCTCCAACTACAAAAAGTACAAGGCTTGGGTCAAAGTCCAATGGGGCAGTCAGATTCAAATTTTTGGCTGTGATTGAGGTGGTGGATTTACTAGTAAAACTTTTACTGAACATCTTGAAAATGCCGGAACAGTTCATCATTTAACCATTCACAACTCCCCTGCATCAAATGGTGCTGCCAAACATGCTAACCAAACACATGTAGAGGGTGCCTGAGCAATGATGGAAGCTACAAAACTCCCAAAAAACCTATGGGCAGAAGCGGTCCATCACCACATATGGATTTGCAACCATACACCCTCTTGCATGCTCCCTGAGTTGAAGATGCCGCATGAGATGGGAACAGGTGAGAAACCAGACTTAGGAGCTGTATGCCCATGGGGTTGTAAAGCATGGGTCAGACAACTGGATGTCAGAAAACTAGAGTTGAGAGCCAAAGGGGGCTGTTTTGTGGGGATTGACACTGAATCTAAAGGGTATTGGATTTATTGGCCAGGACAGAACAGGGTCACTATCGAGAGGGATGTGTATTTCAATGAGAACAATACTCGCATGCCTGAGGAAGTTCCAATTGAAGGGGAGAACAAAATATTCACCAATTCAAAACTTCCCCAACAATCCAACAACTCTCAAACTGCTCCAGAACCCCCACTATGTGTTGAAAATGGTGGCACACAAACACCCAGAAATGTCGACAAGCCAGATAGTCTAACAATGAGAAACCCTGAAAATGTGACCAAAAGCACCCCAGAAAGCCCAAGTCCAGAAGTCGTCCCCTCCGATGTCACCAGGACAAATCAAAGCTCTGATACCAACACAGTAACTCAGAGTACACAAGCAGCAGCCCCACACCAGAGATCCACACAATGAAATTCCATAGACGGCCTCCCATGGTGTTTTAAGGTCTGGTTCAGTCCGGTTTTTTGACCCCAAGGTGGGTTAACTGGGACTGTAACCAGACTGCAAGCCCAAGTGATGTAGACCATAACCAAACTGATAGGACCGGTCCTAATTGGTTCAGTTACAGTCCAAAAAACCAGTTTTAACCAGTTTTCCCCCCATTTTTTACAGCTAACTAAATATAATTGTGTATACAAAATAAAATAAATACATAAGCATCCTGCGAGCAGTTGCTCACAGCGATGCAGTGTAGCTACATACAGAATGAAAGATTGAAAATGAAAATGAAAAGAAATAGCCCCACCCTCTCATGTTTGTAGCGAGGGTGGGGGTCTGGTGTTGGCACTGTTGGTACTGTTGGCACTGTTGGCACTGTTGGTCATTGCTGCTGTTCATTGTCGTCGCCATTTGTTGTTGCTGCCATTTGTTGTTGCTGCCATTTGTTGTTGCTAGTGTTTAAGGGTCCAGTCCAGTTCGGTTTTTTGACCCAAAAATGTAAAGACCGCAACCTAAACCAGTCCAGAACTGACCCAGATACTGCTAGAACCGAACCGAACTGAACCACCTAGGACTGGTCCTTTCCAGTTAAAAGACCAAAAAAGACCAGTTAAGACTGGTTCAGACCGATGTTTTGTCGTGAAATTTGTTGTATTAATATAACCCATATGTATCTTAGCAAATATTACCTGGACCTTATAACCACTGTACAGATGGATAGACATTGTAATTCCCCATCATTCGGTCTAACTTTTAAGACATTTCATCAAGATTTGACTTGGCTATGATCAATATAAAAATACATCTACTGAATGACTTGTGCTGAACACCAAGAAATGTAATGTGACAACCATAAATTATGTGATGCATAGTATGCATTGATAAATGGTGGGAGTATTATTATACATGTTAGTCCTATGATCATTAATAGAATCAAGCAAATGATCAACATATGAGTAAGATGAAATGAAAATCAATCTGATACAACAAAATACTCATACAAAAATAGATTTGGTTATATCTTGCTCAATTCTTAACCATTTTTTATGAACCAGAAGTCGAATTTGCCGGATTTCATGTGGGAACATGGTCCAATATATGTTCCCACGATAAAACCGGTCCTAACCGGTTTAGACCAGTTTTCTTCAGTTTTACAACATTTTTCAAAATGGAACTGAACTGCAAAAGACTGATCCATAGATAGACCACTGGTCTGGTCTTTTCCAGTCCAATTCAGTCCAATTTCAGTCTTTTTTTCGGTCCTGTGGACTGGACCCTTCAACACTAGTTGTTGCTGCTGTTTGTTGTTGCTGCCATTTGTTGTTGCTGTGGCTTGTCATTGTTGCTGTTTGTTTCATTGTCATCAGCACCTCCATATCCCCCTACAAGCAGTGGCTTGCAGGCAGGGTGGTGGTGCTGTGTGATGCGGCATCTCCATGTCATCATTGTCCAGAAATAGGGCCCATTGCGACCCTGTGAGCAGAGGCTCACAGCAGTGGCATAGGGCATGGGTAGGGGTCATTATTAACAGGCAAGAAACTAAAAAGAATAAATATTAGTTAGTGAATTAGTAAAAGAAAGAAATCAAGTAAAAGGAACATACCCAGGGGCCCAAACGATGTTCGTTCGTTGTTTGGGCCCCTTGCTTTGTGGTTGTGTGTTTGTGTGGTCATGGGCATCTCGCAAATGGTGCCACTTTTATTTTTTGTGTAAACAAACACATCAACACATGATGAAAACGACATGTATGTGTTCATTTACTGTGAACAAATATGTACAACCCCTGCAACATATATAAACCCCACCAATTCGCAAGCAATCCCTCCTTGTAGGTAGCTTATTATACATTACTTTTATTATTTTATAGGGTATATAATCTAAGTGTAAAAGACCAGTTACAACTGGTTACAACTGGTTTTATAATGGTTTTCAAATGTTTTTGAAATGAGTTAACCATTAACTGAACTGCGATTTCAGTTACTCAATTTTTCAGAAAAATGGACTGGACCAAACCATGGACCGCAGTTCAGTCCGGTTCAGTCTTCAGTCCTATGGACTGAACCTTGAAACTGTAAGGGGACTAGGGGGGTGCCCTGTGTGTTTTTCCTATTTTTTATGTTCGTCCCATATTTTTCCCCACCTCATTTCCTTCTATTCTTCATTTTCTATGATTTTTCCGGATTTTATTACTAATTTTCCCTTGCTATCATGTTTGTATATGTTGACACTTTTATATTTAGAGGCGGAGTACCCCTTCCGACACATACCCCTTGGTATGATGTCATTCGGCGGCCTTGATCCGCCTATCTCCGCCTTTTTCTATTTTTAGGTTATATTTGATTTTTGTCGTCTTCACATATACTGGGCATCAGCAAGGGGATCCTTAGAGTTTTCTCTTCGGATTTCCCTTTGCTAGGTGCGCCCCCAATCCCTGTATTATGTAGCATAATTTTAACTTCGGATTTCCCTTTGCTAGAGGCTTAGGTTGCCCTTATAGAAACACTAGCCTCCCACAGTACAATGAAATACAATATGGCTGTGGGAAATGTCAATGGACAGCCACATCATGAGTCACTGCCAGATCCAACACTGCTGAGGGAGCCTTTTTGATGGATGATGATGGGACACTTGAACCAGGGGGAGTAGAGTTGAACATCAATGAGGAGAATTGGTTTGGACAGATTATAGAACAAGCAATGGGATTGAGCAAAGATGAACCCTCATTAACTGAAGCATTAGGTGGCGATGAAAGCACAGCATGGTCTGATGCAATCGATATAGAGCTTACCCAAATGGAGAAAGTAGATGTGTGGGCTCCCATTATTGCACCATGCAATGCAAACATCATCCCCAGCCACTATACGTTCCACCGCAAACATAATGATGCCAGAGATATTGTCTGCTATAGGGCCCATCTCATAGTTAAAGGGTATAAACAATGATTTGGCATCAATTATGCCAAAACATTTGCTCCAACAGTCCACACACCCACACTCTGAACTCTTCCACCTGATACAGCTAGTACCATGTATGATATATAGTCAATTGACACTTACAGCTATTTGCAGAACTGAAGGCATGTGCGAATTCTTTTTGAAAAGCAGCCACTTTGCAAGGCGCAGCTTTGGCAGGCTCTAGCACCCTCAAAACACATCAGATCATCCTGAAAATCAGTACGTTCTAATGGGGGACTGATTGTGGAGGGCATGGTACCAATTTTACATGTAATTGCACAGTATAAGTAGTGGATCGTAGCATAAATTTGATCATTGTCATCTTGATCTTGAACTATCACCAACCAACCTCCTTGGTCATGCCTCACAAGAAGAATCCTTATCCTGTGCATCAACCTTACTCAAGAGACCTGAAGAAACGTGTTGTCTATCAGGCATTCACACTTGAGAAGACAACAACAGAGATTTCGATCAATTTGGACATCCCACTGCGTGTTGTCCAATGCATGTTGAAATGCTGGAAAGAGATTGGTGAAGTATGTAAGGATAGGACAAGAATGGGCTGCACTCCTTTGATGAAGCCAGATGAGGTCTCTCCTTGACAAACTACCTCCACCATGACAGTTTATGCTTGCACTCCTTGACCGAAATCCTGACATCTACCTGAATGAGATCCAAGAGCAGTTGGGGGACCAGCATGGCATACAAATATCCCTGGCGACGATTTGGCAAACCTTGAAGCAACTCGGGATCACATCCAAGCAGGCAAGTATCTTGAAGCATCTGCTACATGCGATGCCACTATACAACTTTTTTGCAGCTCTCAAGGGCTGCTGCAGAATGCTGCGCAGAGGCTTGGCAAGATTTTACATTAGCAATTGGAAACAAACTGCCTGACAGGCTTGTCTGCATTGATGAAGCCGCTGTCAACATTCTCACTTCGTATCACGAGAATGGTTGGTCTCACCAGGGATTGTGGGCGCAAAAGAGCACTAAATTTGTTGATGGTACACAGTGTGTCAACTTTCAATGTGGTAATGGTTATCGTCTCAATACAACCTAGATATTCAATTCTTCCAGCCATCACCATGATCAGCGGGATCATCTATAGCCATATCAAAATGGGAAGTTACAATGGAGAACAATTTCTGGACTGGTTGGAGGGTTTGCTGCAAGTAATGAACCCTTATCCAGCTCTACACAGTGTGCTCATCCTCAATAACTGCCACATCCATCATGTTGAAGGTGTCGCCGAGATGTGTGAGGAACAGTGAGGAATTAGCTTTGTTCTCACACCAAGCTAATCATAGTATGCATGCTAGAGGCATAAAATTGGTTTACCTTCCACCATATTCACCTGACCTCAACCCTATTGAAGAGTGTTTCTCCTTCATCAAGCACTATATCCGTCACCATGGTGAAGCATTTCGTGCTGCAGTTGAACTTGGCGATGTAGCAGATCCCTTTTCATTTTTGTATGGCACTCTGGATATTGTTATGGCTGCATTGTCATCAGCATGGTTTCATCATTCAGGTTATTTGTAAAGCATATTCAGACAGACAATTAGACGGTGTACTCAAGCAGCAGAGAAATATAATATAGCAAGTTCTAATTCTAATAGCGAGATCTTTTCTTCCCATTGATCTTGTTGATGTGATTCATCTCCTTTCTGACCTGGTCCAGAACAAACTGAGCATTTCTGAGCGACAAGCCAAAGTGGTCCCATAGCTGTTCCTCCGAGAGACTGGCAATTTCATCTATGGTGAAGAGATCCTTGTGTTCAAACTTGTCAGCAAGTCCACCAAGTGCGGGGTGGTGGGAGTTGTGAGCTGCGAGATCAGTGAGGAAACTCATAATGAAAGGATAAGGTTTGCGGTCCTGGCCACCATCAGTTGACAGGCTCAGAGAATGTTTGAGGGATGGTCCCATTGAAGGACATTGACTGTCAGAGGGAGGCAGAGAGCTAGCATAGGCAGGAGAAGCCTGAGGAATAAACATGCGGGGGTTGTACATCGGACCCCAAGGAGGAGGAAAAGCAGAAAAGTTATATGCAGAAGCTAAGTTCACAGGATCAGGAGCAGGGGGTACATTCTGAGACTTATGAAAGAAAGCAAAGAGATTATTTTTTAGCGGGTTTTGCAACATAACTCCATGAGAACCGAGAGCCTGATTCGGCATGAGAAAATACAGAAAACACATTAAGAAAGATTACCAGAGCATTTGCCCATGCCCTACACTGATTCATTATCAAATTGACATGATTACTGGAGTTGTCAATCTTGCAAAATTGATTTGAGCCACACCGCACACAAGATGTGAGTTTGTTTTCGAGCGCTGCCAGATGTTTACGTTCGCATTCTGGTAGCTCACCATCCTCATCTTCATTGGTTCCAAGGTTGTCTTCATCCTCATCAAGATTGAGAAGCTGAGGCTGGGCTTTACGAGATTTTGGCATGCGAGCAGATGAGGATTTGGCTGATGCAGCAGTTTTGCCATTTTTCTTTCGAGCATGAAGTGAATGCATATACTAAGTATGTGAGATTAGCACGATGAATGTCATCTCCAAGGAGAACTCACATCAGCTGGAATGTGAATGTTGATTGGAATAGTCAGTACTTGTCCTGTCTGTTTTTTCTTCATTGATATGGTGTTTGCCAGAGTCTCGAGGCATCCCTGCCAATCTTCACTAGTTGACAAGCTGATGGTGGTGGCCTTCACTGGTGTGGATTCTAACTTGTAGGAAAGGTTTGGTTTGTGAGGGATATCATTGCAGGAGAGAGTTTCATAGATCACAGCAAGGACATCATTGAAAGAAATGTCAGCATCAATGGAGACACGTTGGATGCAGTCGGAAGCAACTTGGGGTATCAAAAGGACAATCTCTATCCAATGTGCAAGTCAGAATTGCTGGAAAACATGGAGTATGTCATGAACGCACTCTTTGGCTGTTCAGCCAGTTCTTCACTCTCTTCGTCAACATCTATCTCCACAGCCCTCTTCAGTTTACCACGCTTTGCAGTTTTCTTCAAAGTCACAGAAATCTCATGAGGTTCAGTCATTGATACCTCATCATCTTCATCATCAGGGGAAGGAGAAGGAGTGGTGGTTGGTGTCAGCACATCAGAAGCCGCTTGGATCCCATCGAGTTGTTTGAGTCCACATTATCAGTAGAGGTTGTTGTCAACACTAAACATAGCTTCTTTGGTCTGCTGGTATTTTTTTTATTGCCCATTTGTGGGTGTAGATGAGCCTCGAGAGTATGCAATGGTGATGGTGTGTGATCAAGTTGCATGAAATCAACATGACACTCGATAATCTCAGCGCATGGCCTCAGCAATGCGAAAACTTACATTACTCCCTACATAAACATCAGGCCTTGACTATGAGAGGAAAAGAAAGGTTTTTGAATGTATTATGAAGGCTACAAACCCTACATGGTGATGATGTTAGGACACTACAATGAGAGATGAGAACTTCATTATCATGTGTAAGTTTGATACCATGCCCTCCACAATGACTCCCCGGTCAGGATGCACTAGGTTTGAAGACGATCTGACGTGTTTTAAGGGAGCTAGAGCCCACCTAAGCTGCACCATGTAATGCAGCTGTTTAAAAAAGTTCACACACGCCTTCAGTTCCGCAAATAGCTGTAATACCTATGCATCACAGCCATCAAAGCCTAAAATAGAAGATATTTCCCACTCCCCACATCAGCAAGGATCTCAGGCTCTTACCTATGATCTGCCATCACCACTTGTCATCTAATTATACCTTCTCATCAATGTCCACATACCCCCCGCTCACTGTTACCCCGCCATCATCCCGACATGCACAATACATACAAACAATGCACCAAATGGGCAACCATGCAATAATTCGGTCCTCCAGGTGGCCACAACACATAATACTTGGTAGGATGAGTCCTATAAATATATTAGACAGCTCGGGGACTGTTTCCCCCTTCGAAATTGGGCAGGAATTGATGGATGCAAATCTGGATGTATACCAAACAAGAACAAACAAGTTCGCATTTTTTAGTACAATAGAGTACAATGCAGCTCTCTTAGGTCTGGCAGTCTCTTACAATGTCATGGAGTCAATATAGATTAACTTGCATGTATTTGCATGTGTAGAGTCACAAGTAGGACCTGATGGGAGAGGGGAGAAATGGGAGAAATGAAAGGGTGGAGTGAGAGGGTCAAGAGAGGGTACCATCCACTGGGCTTGTATATATCTACACATAATAGGGTATATACAGAAGGGTGTAGGTATATACTTAATGGAAGGGAATGAGGTTTGGAAAGCTGGGAGGCATAGGATGGGTGTCAAACTGTACTTGTATGGGATGGGGTGAGAGATCATCACTTACCTAAATGCCTGGCCCTTCCCCCTCCTAAAGTTCCCTTCAAATACCATGCCACATGTCTGTTAAACAATATGAGAGACCACCCCAAGGTGCTCTGATAGTCAGGATAGACAGAAAAGTGATTGTGTGGTCAGGAGGAGTCATATTTACTCTGGGAGATCCATGGCACCAGAACATTCACTTTCTTTGCTTTCTAGGCCTATTAATAAAGTAGATTAAGGGTAGATAGGTGTCATTATGGGGGAGGAAGATCCTGGCCCACCAGGGCATGGGTCTGCCATCAACAGATGTTTGTATGACTCACCATGAACCACACACTTTACCTGGTATCCAAAACTCCTTCCCACTGTTCTTTATAGTCCATTACCTCACAGATATAGCCTAGATACAAGCTTTAAAATCAAAACTTTGTCCTACATGGTAAGGGTTTGACATACTCACCTATTCTCTTTGTTACTCAATGCCAGCTCATGGGGGCTGTTAGTGACTATATATACAGACATACCAATGTATTTGAAGTATAATTATCACCTTGGAATGGTCCATGAGTCTGTGGAAGAGAAGTGAGGAGTCAATGACTAGAGGTAGATTACAGTCACTCACCCAAGGTCCATAGTACTACATTTACTGTACTTACTATGGATATTAGTGCACAGTATCATGGTAGATGAGCTCATCTTTGGTTGGAGACAGCCCAGAGAGAAGCAGAGACCATAGCATGCACCAGAGAGCAGGTTGAACCAAAGGTTCCCAAAAAGGCAATATTTCTGGAATAGCTCTTCAGTAATACAATAGATTGTAAATCAGAGAACAGGAGTAGATAGAGGGGAGTCATTTCCATAAGAAGCAAAAACATCAAAGAGAATCTATGCAGGAATGGAGGTAAGAGGCTCAGGAGAGTGTTGATTAACAGAGTGATTGGAAGTCTATGATCGGATGACATCAGTGCCCATCTAATCAATCAGCTTGAAATGCATTGTTTTGCATACTCCTCTGTCATTCCTCCACAGATTCCCTTTGGTGTTTTTGCTTCTTATGGAAATGACTCCCTCTATCTACTCCTGTTCTCTGATTTACAATCTATTGTATTACTGAAGAGCTATTCCAGAAATATTGCCTTTTTGGGAATAGGGCTGTGCACTGTCCATATATCTAACACCCATAACCTCTGATGGTACAGTACGGGTACCAATACAGCCATATTATGGTTGATGGAAATATAATAATACACAAAATTGAATATAACATTCCAGTACTATGCAGCGAGGGAAGGGGCTACAAAAATAATGAATGACAGAAAACAAAAAAAGCTCCCATGAAAAATGCGAGTTATTCACCCTGGCCATCTGGTAGCCGTCCATCCCCCCTCCCTGTTGCTCCCCATTTCCACCCCACAAGCAGTTGCCCGTGGCGGTGGTTGGGGGTGCTGTGGTGGTGGTGGTGGTGGTTCTCGTCCTCATCCTCCCCATCCTCCTCATTGTTGTGTTCACCCGCCGTCTCCATCATTGTCGGGTACTCTCTCTGTCTCCGTCCCATCCCCGCCGTCGTGGGGTCCATTGCGCCGCTCATTCTGGCCCTGCCACCCTGGTCATCCCTGGTCATCCCCTCATCGTTGTTTGGTTTCCTTTTGCTTGCGTCGCCGTGGTCATAATCCACAGCAAAAGTAGTCCACCCTGCAAGCAGTAGCTCGCAGCGGTGGGGACGGGTGCTGGGTCTGGGTGTCATGCTCATCCCTGTCATTCCCGTCATTGTTGTCCTCTTCGTTGTTGTTGTCGTGATTTAGTCGTCAGCATCCTTCGTCTTCATGCCCTTCTGCAGTCTCCTACACCCAAATGATGAGGCAGTCCTCAGCCAGTGGGTGGAGGTGCGTTGGTTGTTGTTGTAGTGTCATTGTTAGATAAAACCTGTAGATAATAACAATAGAAGTTAGTTGAATGAAGAAAATGAGAGAGGAGACATAAAAAACACTTACCCGGGGTGGTCGTATTCCCACCATTTGTTCGTTCGGTGGTGGTGGTAGCCCTGCATCATCATTGTCGTTGTCTTACTGACAAGGCGAGCTCGCCGTTGTCATTGTCGTTGGGCTTATCTTCATTGACTGTTTGGTCATTGTGTGATCGAAACCTAAATAAATTTGTCAGCATTTCTATTTTTGGCTGAGTGCTTATAGAAAGCGCCGTATAACCGTATACATGGCCATAATGGCCATCTTTTGATGGTCAATACAGCATAAATCCATACTGTACACTGTACCGTCAAGGCAAGTCTCAAGGTCCTGATGGTACAGGTACTGTAACTGTCAGTGTACGGCACAGTGCACAGCCCTATTTGGGAACCTTTGGTTCAACCTGCTCTCTGGTGCATGCTATGGTCTCTGCTTCTCTCTGGGCTGTCTCCAACCAAAGATGAGCTCATCTACCATGATACTGTGCACTAATATCCATAGTAAGTACAGTAAATGTAGTACTATGGACCTTGGGTGAGTGACTGTAATCTACCTCTAGTCATTGACTCCTCACTTCTCTTCCACAGACTCATGGACCATTCCAAGGTGATAATTATACTTCAAATACATTGGTATGTCTGTATATATAGTCACTAACAGCCCCCATGAGCTGGCATTGAGTAACAAAGAGAATAGGTGAGTATGTCAAACCCTTACCATGTAGGACAAAGTTTTGATTTTAAAGCTTGTATCTAGGCTATATCTGTGAGGTAATGGACTATAAAGAACAGTGGGAAGGAGTTTTGGATACCAGGTAAAGTGTGTGGTTCATGGTGAGTCATACAAACATCTGTTGATGGCAGACCCATGCCCTGGTGGGCCAGGATCTTCCTCCCCCATAATGACACCTATCTACCCTTAATCTACTTTATTAATAGGCCTAGAAAGCAAAGAAAGTGAATGTTCTGGTGCCATGGATCTCCCAGAGTAAATATGACTCCTCCTGACCACACAATCACTTTTCTGTCTATCCTGACTATCAGAGCACCTTGGGGTGGTCTCTCATATTGTTTAACAGACATGTGGCATGGTATTTGAAGGGAACTTTAGGAGGGGGAAGGGCCAGGCATTTAGGTAAGTGATGATCTCTCACCCCATCCCATACAAGTACAGTTTGACACCCATCCTATGCCTCCCAGCTTTCCAAACCTCATTCCCTTCCATTAAGTATATACCTACACCCTTCTGTATATACCCTATTATGTGTAGATCATATACAAGCCCAGTGGATGGTACCCTCTCTTGACCCTCTCACTCCACCCTTTCATTTCTCCCATTTCTCCCCTCTCCCTGTTGAAATTAATTACCAATATTGTTGCATGTGCATATTCTCCCACATTAATTACCAATATTGATACATGTTTCATATGCATATTCCTCTGGAGTCATGTGATATCCTTACTATTATGTATATAAGGAGAACCTGTACTATAGTAGGAATATAGTGTTCTTACCTCTGCTAACCCTAGCTGTAAGTCTAAGTAAACCCCAGGTAGGTTGTAAGGAATGTGTTGTCTCTTCCACTGTGCAGCGTATATAGTCTGCTCCAACAGGTTATGGGCCCTGCTGGGCACATCGCAAACGCGCCTTAATTGGCTGCGAACGACGTTGACTTCATCGTCTCCAAATTACAACCTTGTGCTCTTCGTGAGCTGCATTGCGCTCCCTGCGAGCTGCACATAAAACCTAGGTTGACTAGGGTTAACCACTCTGAAGGAGTGTTTTCTCCTGAGAATGTTAAATGTGTTTTATTGAGTAAAAAGACTGATTGAGTGCTTTTAACAGCTGCCACCACAAAATCATGTCTTCAACTCTTGAGAAACTCGTTCAAACTTTCGACGGATCAAATTACATTCAATGGGCCGACTCAATGAAGGCGTGGCTCAGGTCTCAGGGCCTCTGGCAAATAACTAGCGGGGCGGAGCAAAAACCGCCCCCGGCGCCTCCCTTGATGGCGACGAATGCTACTTTGGTAGCGGATGCTAATGCCAAGCTCCAGACCTGGAGCAACAAAAATGACCAGGCCATCGGTAGCCTAGTGCTCCACCTGGCCCTCTCCATTCGGCAGCATGCCAACTCAAAGGACACTGCTGAGGAGGTGTGGGATCTCATCCGCACCGATTATGGTGTGGACGGCCCCTCCCAAGTCTTCGCGGACTTTAGGTCTGCAATAGCGATCAAGATCCCGGCTGTGAACCCCGCACTGGAGATTGCTAGAATGGCAGACAAATTTGAGTGCCTTACGGCTGCTAACGTTGCCATCCCCGAGCTAGTGCAAGCAATGATTCTACTTGCTGTGATGCTGCGCGAGTACGATTCCTTGTCCACAATGGTCCTTAACACGACCGCTACTAGCGCCTTGACATTTAAACATGTCAAGGACTCCATTGTCACTGAAGCCTCAAGGCGCACAGCAGTAGGAAAGCCCGCTGGCCAGCCTCAGGCCAACAAACTTTCTGCTGTTAAGCGCAAAGGGGGAAACCCCAAATGGCAGCCCAAAGAAGGGCAAAACAGCAATGGAGACTCGTCCCGAAAGCGTGGATGACATGGGGACAGAAAGACTAAGGAGGAGAAGCCGAAGGATAAACATACCCACCTCGCCTCCAAAGCCTATACCACCATAAATGGTAATGGCACCATCATACCGCTGATGCCGCTTATACAGCGCATCGAAAGACGCGAACACACTCCCACAAGGGATCCTCGCCGCCGACTGCCTGCACAGGCATATACGGGCGCGGCCTCTACCTCTCATTCGGTTTATGCCGAATATCAGCAAGCTCGAGACACCCTCAAGCAAATGCAACTTCTGCGCAGCGCAAAAAATCTGCGACCGCTGGAAGAGCACCTGACAGTGCGAGAAGGAAAGAGAAGAAGGATAGAACCAGAACCCGAGTCTAGGATTGAGGAGGTAGAAGACGATACCGTCTCCCTCGGATCTGAACCTCCAGTGTCTGATGAGGAAGTGTGGAAAGCCGTCGACGAAATGCTCGTCGATGAACCCCTTGATACAGGGGCATATGATGACAGGTCAGTCCTTTTCCCTGCCACAAGCACTAAGATTAATATTCCTATGAATACAGTGAACTTTTCATGTGAAATTTTACCGCTATTAAATGTATCATGGAATTATTTAGATCTTAATATATGTGCTATGTGTGCAAAGGGAGATTGTAAGAAAGGTGCCGACTGGATCATGGATTCAGGCGCATCAAAACACTTTACTGGTGAAATAAAAGATTTCGCTTCTTATGAGCCTTTACCGAGAAAGGACTCTACCTTGGTCCAAATGGCCACTGGTACTACTCATATAGTAGGAAAAGGAGCAGTCTTCATTAAACACCAGGTAGTATGTCATGGGAAGTCAGAGACACGTGAAACGCGGTTATACCCCATCTACTACATACCCAACATTAATACTCGATTGATGTCAATGGGGGTCTTTTTACAAGATGGAAGTGATGTGCGTGGTTCCTCCGCACACATTTCATTTATTGAGCATGGAAACCCAATCATGCATTGTGTCCCTCTAAGGAGGAATGACATGATCTATTGGGCTCGGACTCATATATTGAGCACCAAAAAGGTTAATGTCGCGACCATTTATGTCACTGACTACTTGACTTGGCATAGGCAACTTGGACACCCATCCAAAGAGGCGCTAGGGAAAATGCCTAAAAGCACCATAAAATTCCCAAGGAATTTAATTATTCCTAAAGACAAAATTATATGTCCAGGGTGTGCAGAAGGGAAAATGACCTCAAAATCTTTTCCCGAGTCAGACTCACGAGCTGACAAATCCTTTGAATTAATACATTCCAACCTAAAGGAACTCCCGGTACTATCGTACCACAAACATAAATACTTCATTGTATTTCTTGATGACAAAACGTCACATATTTGGGTCCAATGTCTCAGAAAGAAATCTGACGCTGCTGCAGCGATTAGACAATTTCAAGTGATGGCTAAAACCCAATATGGTGCTACAATCAAGCGCTGGCGTGTCGATCCAGGGGGGGAGTTCAAGGATCGTGAGCTACAAAAACAGCTCAAGGACTTAGGCATCAAAATAGAGATGTCTGCACCCCACGTTCATCAACAGAACAGGCGTGCAGAGCGCGCCATAAGGACAATAATGGAAAAGTCACAAACCTTGCGATTCACTGCTTGTCTACCACAATCATGGTGGGAATTTTGCATAGAACATGCAACACATTTATACAACCAAACCCCAATAAGGCACCTGAAATGGCTGACACCTTTTGAGGACCTGACAAAGGTCCGCCCAGATCTAAACAATCTGAAGGTCTTTGGTTGCGGTGCTTATGTCTATCTACCAAAGGAAAAATGTCCAACAACATTATCTCCTCGATTGGAGTTAATGACGTACCTTGGAGTAGAAGATGGCATTAAAGCATATCGTTTCATGCGACAAAATGGCGCAATATTCATTGGTGCTACGGCACTATTTGATGAAACGATGTTCCCATGCTGTCCCAGAGCTAAAACTCCTGCCAAGACAGACCTTGGTGATTTTCCACCTCCAGAACCAGAAGATGACGACCACTCATCTGGAACAGATGGCGATGACCCTATACCGCCACAAAATCCGCCCCTTCCTCCATCATTAGAAGATGATGATGATGATTTACCAAGCAAGCAAAAGGCGCATGACGATGCGACTAACGCTCCTCCTCCGCCGCCTCCAGTTAACACTGAGGACTTTCGTCCAAGACGTGAAGATCAACAGGAATGGCAGCAATTGCCCCGTCGATCAGGCAGGCAGAGGAAAATCCCAAACCATCCCGGCAATACCTATGGAGAACAGTGACTCCCCTCTGACATAGAGAGAGACATTGCGCGTGATCGATATTGGAAGAAGTCTGTGGGTCAAGATTCAGATCATAACCGAACACGACCACGACCTCAACAGCAAGAACCAGTTGCTGGACCGAGTTTGGCACCCCACGAGAGTGTGCCCGATTCCAATAATCAAGAACATGATTACCCAATGGGGGAACCGGACGAAGCAGGTTATATTAAAAAGATAACCAAGGAAGGTGGAGATGAGCTTATCCGCTGGCTGTTATCAAAAGCAGTCACACCATCAAGCAGAAAAAGCCTAGTTCCAAACCAATTTTGTGATATTGCGCGCCTACCCCGGCAGCAGCAACTTGAGTGGAAACAGGCTTGTCGTGAAGAGTTAGAGGCTCTTCACAAGCAACAAGTCTATGATATTGTCGATCTTCCACATGATCAGAAAACGATCAAAAATAGATGGGTTTTCTCCGTGAAATCGGACGGAAGAAAACAAGCCAGACTCGTGGCCAAAGGCTTTTCACAAGTCGAAGGCATTGACTTTGATGAGATTTTCTCACCAGTAGTCCGCTACGAGACCGTACGCCTCATGTTTGCCCTTGCGTCTCTAGAAGGCATGTATATGACCGGTCTAGATGTAAAAACCGCATTTTTATATGGCAAACTTGATGAGGAGATCTATATGGATCAACCAGAGGGTTTCAGACTTGAGGGTAAAGAGCGCAAAGTAATGCGCTTACGCTGAGCATTGTATGGCCTTAAACAGGCTTCACTAGCATGGTGGAAAGAGCTAGAGGCATTTATGTGCACCATTGGGTTTGTGCACGCCAGCTCCGATGCCAGCATCTTCATACACAAGGATCCTAAGACAGGCAGCATCATTATGGCGCTAGTCTATGTTGACGATGGCTTGTTCATGGGCAAGAACAAGAAACTTGTGGATGAAAAGAAGAATGCTTGCCTGAAGCATTGGGAGTGCCGTAGTACTGAAAAAGTCACGGAATTCTTAGGCATGCGCATCACCCAGACCGCTACAAAAGTCAAACTCGATCAAACAGAATATCTCGCCAAAGTGCTCGAGAGGTTCGAGATGACAAATGCCAAAGTTGCCCCCACTCCGCTCCCGACTGGCTACAAACTGTCGGAGAACACAGCGACGCCAAACACGGCGCTTAGATCGAAATATCAGTCTGTGATCGGATCTTTATTGTATCTGATGCTCGGAACGCGACCTGATATCGCTTACGCAGTAATCAAGATGTCGCAATTCTTGGCTAATCCTAGCCAAGAACATCTAGACAAAGCAATGTACATAATGCACTATCTGGTGGGAACCCAGAAGTACAGTATAGTCTATGATGGAGAGAAATCTGAGGGGCTGCAGGCCTTCACAGATTCTGATTGGGCAGCTGACACTGTCAAGCACCAATCTACAACGGGTTACTTTGCTACTCTGGCAAGTGGCATTGTGTGCTGGCAGTCCCGTTTACAAAAAACTGTAGCACTGTCATCCACAGAAGCCAAATATATGGCTCTCTCCGACACTTGTCAGCAGATAGTGTGGATAGAGTCCTTATTCCAGGAACTTGGATATACACTGAAGCGCGTACCAATCTGCACTGATAATCAGGGATCCATCTTTATTGGATCAAATCCAGTTCAGGAAAGAAGGACCAAACATATAGACATTCGCTACCACTACACCCGCGAATGCATAGAAAATGACAAAGTCACAGTCATTTTCATTCCTGGAAGTGATAATCCGGCTGACATGTTCACAAAGAACCTTGGCGCTGTCCTATTCAGGAAATTTAGAGACTCTCTTGGAATTACTTTTGAGGTTCAAACTTAGCTGCTTAGAGCTTTACAGTTTGAGGGGGGGTGTTGAAATTAATTACCAATATTGTTGCATGTGCATATTCTCCCACATTAATTACCAATATTGATACATGTTTCATATGCATATTCCTCTGGAGTCATGTGATATCCTTACTATTATGTATATAAGGAGAACCTGTACTATAGTAGGAATATAGTGTTCTTACCTCTGCTAACCCTAGCTGTAAGTCTAAGTAAACCCCAGGTAGGTTGTAAGGAACGTGTTGTCTCTTCCACTGTGCAGCATATATAGTCTGCTCCAACACTCCCATCAGGTCCTACTTGTGACTCTACACATGCAAATACATGCAAGTTAATCTATATTGACTCCATGACATTGTAAGAGACTGCCAGACCTAAGAGAGCTGCATTGTACTCTATTGTACTAAAAAATGCGAACTTGTTTGTTCTTGTTTGGTATACATCCAGATTTGCATCCATCAATTCCCACCCAATTTTGAAGGGGGAAACAGTCCCTGAGCTGTCTAATATATTTATAGGACTCATCCTACCAAGTATTATGTATTGTGGCCACCTGGAGGACCGAATTATTGCATGGTTGCCCATTTGGTGCATTGTTTGTATGTATTGTGCATGTCGGGATGATGGCGGGGCAACAGTGAGCGGGGGGTATGTGGACATTGATGAGAAGGTATAATTAGATGACAAGTGGTGATGGCAGATCATAGGTAAGAGCCCGAGATCCTTGCTGATGTGGGGAGTGGGAAATATCTTCTATTTTAGGCTTTGATGGCTGTGATGCATAGGTATTAAGTGTCAATTGACTATATATCATACATGGTACTAGCTGTATCAGGTGTGATTTCAAATAGAAGGTGATGGGGTGCCACTTAAGATTGTCGGATGATTGTTGAGAGAGGACTGAGCCTGTAGCATAGTCCAAACTATCTGCCTTGATATGAAAAGCCTTCAAATCATCTGTGAAATGAAGGATGGGTGAGGATGTGATGCAGTTTTTGATTTCATTGAACACTGATTGTTCTGCTTTGGCCCAACCCCACCTTCAATCCTTTTTCGTGAGTTCAAACATCAGCTTCGTGTGGTGGGAAAAGCCTTTGATGAACCTGCAATAAAAATTTGCAAAACCAAGGAAGGATTGAACCTCCTTTCGATTAGTCAGTGTGGGCCACTCCATTATGCCAGCTACCTTGACTGGATCCATATGAATCTCGTCTTTGGAGATGATCAACCTGAGATATTCAATAGAGGTTTTTTCAAATTTGCATTTTTCGTGTCAAAGGAAGAGTTTGTGTTTTCGAAGTAGTTCAAGTACGAGTCGCGTGACATGACACTGTTCTTCCATGGATTTTGCAAAAATGAGGATATCGTTGAGGTAGATGCAAACCACACCCTCCATGATGAGATCCTGGAAGATATTGTTCATCATTGTCTGGAAGGTGGAGGGGGAGTTTGTGAGTCCAAAAAACATCACCAGGGTTCAAAAAGGCTGTGATTCATATGAAATGCTGCCTTCCACTCATCACCTTCCTTCATACAAACATTATTGTACCCCCATCAAACATCGAGCTTTGTGAAATACCTCGCACCTCAAAGTTGATTTATGAGCTCTGAAATTAGGGGCAAGGGGTATCGGTTTTTTATTGTGATAGCATTCAGGGCCCAATAATCCTATATGAGTTGAAGGCTGCCATCTTTCTTCTTGATAAAGAAGACAGGGGATGCCATTGGCAATTTTGAAGAATGAATTTGACCGCTGCTGAGGTTCTCCTGAATGAACTCATCCATTTCGGACTGTCACAACAGGCAGGGCAACATTTTGCCTGAGAGAAAATAATGGAGAAAATTACATTTTTTCATGTAGCAAACAAGTAAAGAAAAACTGGTGAAAATAACTCATTTTCTGTTCATTTTCTCTTCAATCTGCCTAAGGAAAAATATATCATTTTTGTGGAGAGAAAAAAAAGCGAATCTGAAGTGAAAAGAACTTATTTCTTCTTGATTTCCCCCTAATTTTTGCATAGGAAAAAAGGGTGATATTTCCTGCAAAAGCAAATCAGAAATCTTGAGTGAATATAACTTATTTCTTCCAAATTTTGACCTGGAAAACTGCATGTGAAAAAGTGTAATTTTCTCCTGGTGAAAAGCTGGCAAACATGAGGAGAAAATTACACTTTTTCACATGCAGTTTTCCAGGTCAAAATTTGGAAGAAATAAGTTATATTCACTCAAGATTTCTGATTTGCTTTTGCAGGAAATATCACCCTTTTTTCCTATGCAAAAATTAGGGGGAAATCAAGAAGAAATAAGTTCTTTTCACTGCAGATTCCCTTTTTTTTCTCTCCACAAAAATGATATATCTTTCCTTAGGCAGATTGAAGAGAAAATGAACAGAAAATAAGTTATTTTCACTAGTTTTTTCCTACTTGTTTGCTTAATGAAAAAGTGTAATTTTCTCCATATTTTCTCTCTGGGAAAGTTTTGCCCTGCCTGTTGTGTGTTTGCTAGGGGCCAAAGGGTAGACTTTACAGCTCAAAGATTTTGCACCTGGGACCAGTTTGATGGCATGATCCTACACCTTACGATCAGGGAGACGATCAAACAATGATTTCATGAAAAGGTCTTCAAAATCATGGAGGTGTGTAGGGACAGATTTGTGGAATGATGTAGGTTGGGTGTTCTTATGAAAGGCCTTGGCCAACCTCTGTGAAATGTTCAACATGGCTCAAATAAACTCGGTCTCACAGAGGATGGTGGCCATGAAGACGTGATCACCATCTTTGAGCTCATCCTCACCAGTATAGGGTTTGTTTTTATCGGACTTGTCATCGACATCATCGTGGACCTTGTCATCATCATTATCATCGACAAGATCTGGATAATCTGGGATGTCCTCCATCTCAACATCTGTCAAGGGCATCGGGCCTGCTCAACAGGCTTGAAGACTCTCTGCCTCCTTGAAGGTGAGTTTGCATTCTTCATTGGTCTCATTCTGGAAAGTATGACAGTGGTCAGGGCATCGACTCATCTTAACCTCACCCAATGTCCAATCAACTTCAGGGTTGTGTTTTCGAAGCCAGGTGAGGCCTAAGATGATATCCTGCTTCCCAAGGCCTGTGATAGTGAACATCGCACATAGAGTGGTTGCAATATTGTAGAACTGTCTCCCAAACCTCCAAAATGCTGCCTGCTTTGTTTGATGAACCATCCACGTTATATACTGGTATGGGTTGACTGAGTTGCTTTGTAGTCAGATGATGTCATCTCATGAAGTCAGAGCTGATGAAGAGGTCAGTTGCTTCACTGTCCAGAAGAGCATTTGTTGAGAGGATTTCACCAGTATCAAGGGTTTGCATCGATATCAGAAGCTCAAAAGAGTTTGTACTCAGGTTCAAAGCTACAATATACTGTTTGGGGAGCCGTTTCTCCCAGTTTGGACATTTTCAAAAATGATGGGGAAGGTAGTATGGCTGCAAGATCATTCAAAGTGGGAGTAGTCAAAGAAATTTGTGCACTTCTTCTACTGACAACACTGCAAAATGATTACTACTAGACAATGGTGGCATACTGTTCACTCGTTGTCTGGGCCAAAATCCTCCACCACTTCATTTGGGGCTTCATCTTCTTGTTCTGCTGTAAGTTTCCCTTACATCGAGGGCCATGAACTCCTCCTGTGTGAATTCCTGTCTTTCTTTGAAGTCCATGTACTAGACATTGAATCATTTTGGGCACTTGGGTCGTGCATGTCCGGGTTTCCCACATTGAAAGCACACAAGTGAGCTCGCATCCTTTGGCCAAGACTTTGCACTCCCCCCCATATTCCTATCAGAGTCCTAGCATTCCGAGTTTTCTGATAGGAGTCCAATCGGAATCCGATAGGAGTCTTACTAGTCCAATACTAGTCCTAGGAGTCCAATAGGAATCCGATTGGAATGTATCTTGATGACCATGTACTTTTATTTCCAAGAAATTCCTAGTAAATTCCAAGTGAAGTCCTATGCAATCCCAACAGGTAGTTGGAATACCACACCATTTTGGAAGACTTAACTTGGTGAAAGTGCTTACAAAATAAATGGGCAGAGCAGGGATTGAACCCCAGACTTTGAGATATAAGTGACATGACCACCAAACAAGTGCTCAACCAGTTGAGCCACAGGAACATTAATAAACATGTAATATAAAGTCCATTTAAAGCACTTAGGATTAGTTCAGTTATTGAGCCCTCACGTCTTCATGAGGGAGTAGATAACTAATATAGATTTTAAAAAAAAACCCCACACAAATGCGGGGGGGAGAATTAATTATACTATTTAATTATACTATTTTAAATTCTACAAAAAAACCCACCCCCCTGCAAAATGGGGGGGAGGGGGTGGTGGTGCATCACATCGGCTGTCTCATCAGCCCTGTCCCATTGTTTCCCCTCTCTCTCATCTCTGTCGTATCTCACCTCCCTCACCTCGCCTCCCCCATGGCTTCCCTTGCCTCCCTTGCCTCCCCTTCCTCCTCATCATTCCACCCACTGTCCACCCCATGAGCAGTTGCTCACAAGGCTGGTGGTGGGTGGTGCATCGTATGTTGGTGGTGGTGTTTGTCCATTGTCCCCTCCCTCCCTCCCCCTCCTCTTAAACACCCTATGAGCAGATGCTTGTAGGCATGCATGGGGCAGGTGTTGCCATCATCTCCCTTTCTGGTGGTCATCTCCCTTTCCCCTTGTCATTTCATCCCCCCCCCCTTGTCATCCTTGTTGTTCATCCCCCTTGTCGTCTGCACCCACGAACCACCCTACGAGCAGCAGTGGGTGCATTGTCAGTTCGTCAGTGATGTGGCATGAGGGGAGGGGTCAGGTGGTGCTTACCAGGTGGGTATTCCCCTTCTAGGGTCTCCTGGTGTTGCTCCCTGGTGCTAGTGTTGCCATGGCTTGAGCCACATTTTTTGCTATCTTGGGAAATAAATTATGTAAAATCACTAAAATATTTGAGGAGCTAGATCCCATCAAAAGCTGAGGGGTCTCCTGCCAACTCTAAGCGATCGGAGAAGCAGTTCCTGAGATATTCCAGTGGCTTTGAAATGGCTCTGGCCATTTCAATATCTCAGGAACTGCTTCTCCGATCGCTTAGAGTTGGCAGGAGACCCCTCAGCTTTTGATGGGATCTAGCTCCTCAAATATTTTAGTGATTTTACATAATTTATTTCCCAAGATAGCAAAAAATGTGGCTCAAGCCATGGCAACACTACTCCCCATGCTCCTGACCATGATCGATACCCTCACATCCCATTTTGACATGGAGGAGGGGGGTTGCCAGGGGCATCATTGGGTGTGGGTTTGGCTCGCCTCGGTCCATTGTTATGTAGATTAGAACCTAGAAACAAAACAAATGAATTAGTTAGTTTACAAAAGTAAGAAATGAATGAAAAAAAAAACTTACTATGGGCCCAAACAACGATTGCATTGTTTGGGCATTGTTTGGGCTGCGTGGCATCGAAACCAGTCATTTCCAGTCTTGGGAGCTCATCTAGAGATGGGGGTGAAGTGGGAGTGGTGGGAGTTGCTGGGTTGAGGTGGTTGAGGTGGGGGGGATGGAGGTGGTGTGCTTGTCGTCATTGGTGGTGGTGGTGGGAGTGATGAGCTGGCAGGTGTGATGATGTGGCTATGTGCTTTGTCATCACACCCATGGGAATGGTATGTAGTGTAGTATGATCGCTTACCTGTAATGACTGTTTAGCCTAATGGTATTGTTGTTGGTTTAGGCTTACATAATCTTCTGTAATGTCAAGTGTTCAATTCTGGTGTGTGCATTGACTTTTTCATACTATATTACTAAGCAAGGCTGCTTTCATTCCTATCAGAATCCTATGTTGTCTGATGTCTTAGCATAACTTCGGAATAGTCCTATGTGATTCCTATGACCAGAAATTCCTAGGAAATTCTGATAGTCCAATTGGAATCACATCGGACTGGACTAGGACTAAACCTGCTATTTCATGTCAATTTGGCTGGTGAAAATGACATTGGAATATGGTCGGATTCCAATTGGAATCATTGGAATCATTGGATTCCTATAGGAATACGGGGGGGGGGGGGGGGTGTAAAGACCTCCCTTTGGCTGTGTGGATGTGGAAATGCTGGGTACAGGAGGAACATACCTCAACAGGCATGAAGTCATTGCAATTGGCGGTGCAGACCTTGAAAGGGGTGGAGGGGGGTTTGGAAGCCTCATCGGAAGTCAACGAAACATACTATTGTTTGCTGAAGATGTTTTGTGGTGCAAGACATGCTGCAAAGAGGCTCAAAATGCTTTGTTTGCAATCCGATTTTCATCGCACAAGATTTCGGCATTGTACCATTGTCTTGGATTCTCATCTGAGGGACATCCAGAAGTGAGGCAGGCAACATGGTCCTGAACCTTGGGATTGAGCCCTTGTCAAAAATTTAGGACAATGTGGGCTCCTTCGAAGTATCGTGCATGATCAACAATTTCATGAAAATTGTCGACATACTCATTGATGGTTTGAGACCCCTGGAAGTACTTTGAGGTCTCCAGCTCAGTCCTTGATGTCTGAACCTTGTTCTTTGGGCAAAAGTTGGCAATGAACTTGACAACAAACTCCAGCCATGATGCATAGGATAGGCTCCCTATGGCTTGATAGCTGCACATAAGTCTGTCGACAAAACACGCTGCTCGTCCACTTTTCATGAAGGACATGGCCCACATAATTTTTGAATGTTCATCCTCAAACTGATGGGGTGCGAGCTGGAGGTACAATTGACATGAATTTGGGAACAAACGTCCTTTCATACGATCACCTGAAAAGTTACTTGGGGATGCAGGTTTGATTGAATGTGTTCCCTTCATATTCAAAGGTAGTTCACAAGGCAATTTGGGTATAGGAGAGAGAGGGGATCATTCAGACACAGGGTTTGAAACACTGGTGGGTGTGCTAGCAGGGTTTGAAGCACTAGAGAGGATGTTAACCTCATCTTGACTTGCATTCACGAGGAACAGTTGATGCAGGGATTGGTTGATAGCCACAATATCACCTTCAAGCTTTCTTTGCCACTCATTGGTTTGCTCAGTAGCCATTGGGACATTATAGTAGGATAAGGAGAAAGAAGTGGAGGGAGGATAGGAGGATCCTACAAGCCACGAGGAAGACTTCGAAAATGTATGAAATTTTCATGGTCCAACTGACTGACTGGGGAACCTTGCTACTCTCAGTCCACCAAGAATGAGACTTTTCTTCTGTAAGGGCAACCTTACGATCAGAGCCTGAGCTTGATACCTGCAAGGGAAAACCAAAGAGTTAGATAAACTAATGGAACAAAGAAATATCTACACACCTTGCTGTTAGGAAACAGCCCCATTACCTAATAAAATTTCATTTTCATTTTATTATGTCGAATTACACTACATTACACCAAATGACACCAAATGATGCTACACTTTGATAGTGTGAGAATATTATTTCACACACATCACTATGTACATGCCTGTACGCGTGCGTCAGTAACAACAATGTACAATATATGTAACATAGTATATAAACCCTAAATATATGCCTAGGGGACCCCAGTTGTGTTCTTTTAGGTATTCCACCTATGTTTTCGGTGTGAAAGGCCTATCTCAACAAACTCACCTATTAATAACCCCTCGCATCAAAACCATCAATTCCCCATCATGCGCGCGGATCCCGCCCCCTTCTTGTAGAGAGAACCTGCATGGTCTTAGCTAGCAGATAGTGGGTGTCACCCTAACAGAAGAACACAACTTCCCATATCAGTGCACCTTCTCTTACTTGTGCATACGTCATTGTTTCACCACGCCACATCTGATTACTCATCCTTTCAGCACAAGCCGGAAGTACTTGTATATACGTAATCTACCTTTTCTTTCGTAAGCCGATGCCAGGCCTCACCTTACATTGCGACTGCCAGTGATTGAGAGGCAGCGCTCATCATTAGGACAGCTGCAACCAGACAACCGATTGGATCTGGTTTAGTTATGATTTACATTACTCTATTCGGACGACTATTTTAGTTACAAGCCGAATTCAGTGATATCTCCGAGATCAGGCACTGTTGGAAGGGTTGTTGATCCAAAGTGTCAAAATAGGTGCCCAATGAACGATGAACCATTGACGAACCTCGACGAACCTTATCATGTGACCCGTAGACATTTGGAGAGGTCTTGAAGAAAAATTTTGAATTTGTCGAAGAAGTGATTCATCACAGATTCTACAATTATGTCTGAACCTTCAACTTCTAATCCCCGTCCTAATCCTGTTCCCATACCAGCACTAGAGGTGAAAATTGATGCGCTCACAGCACAAATGTTGCAATTAGTGTCAATATTGGCAGCATCACAGCCCAGACAAGTGGAAGTACAGCCAGAGACAACAGGAGAAAGAGATGATGAGATGGAGGAGATGGTGGAGTGGATATCGCAGGAGGATGAGATGGTGGAGAAGTCTGGAAATGGAAAAGTGTGCTTACCTAAGTATGCACCCCCGCAAATCTTTGATGGTACCATGGAGAATACAAAATCCTTCATCAGCTCTATAGCATTGTACATCCATGGGAGGAAGCCTGAGTTTCATACAGCCGAGTCTAGGATTATGTTTGCTCTCTCATACATTCAGGGGGGGAAAGCACAGTTCTGGAGAAATGAGGCTATTAATCAAATTGCCACAGGAAATAAACCATTTGCAACCTTCAAGGAATTTCTGGAGAGATTGGAGGCACAGTTTGGAGAGCCTAATCCAAAGGCAACAGCCAATGCTAAATTAAAGACCATGTGCCAAGGTTCCTTAATGGTGGATGAATTTATTTTGCAGTTCAAAGCAGAAGCTTCACAAATGGACATGGGAGAAGCTGCATTGGTAGAGTTTTTGAAAGCAGGATTAAATCCCTCTTTATTCAAGTCTATCTACTGACTACCTTCTATGCCAGAGAAGTTGGATGAGTGGTATAATTGGGCAATGCACCTTGACCGGCAATATTGGCAGGAACAGGCAGAGTCAAAGTTGATGTACAGAAGTAGTAAATTTGGAAAGTCATCAGGAGGAAAGTCTGAGAAAGGAAAGGCGCCTCAGGTGCAAGCTCCAAGGGCACAGCCACCGGCCATGGCAGTGACACCTATAGTTATGGAGTCAGCAGCACCAGCAGAGGCAATGGAGGTTGATCAAGTGGGGAGACAAGCCCCACTTAAATGTTTCAACTGTGGGCAGTTAGGACACATTTCTAAGTATTGCAAGCAGAAGAGAAAGATCAGGGGAGCTACAATCGAGGAAGTGAAGCAGGAGGAAGGCAAGCAGGAGAATTTTGTGGAAGAGTCCCAGTGAAGGTTTCCCCATTGGTGACCCAGAATCGTTACAATGTATTAGTATCCGAGGAAACCCAGAGTAAATCAGAAAAGGAAATCGAGGAGGAGTACAACTGTTGCGAATCACACAACAAAGAAAATTGTCACATGTCATTTCTGAAAACCCCTAAATTCTTTATTTGCTCTGTGTGAATAGAACCCGAAATCACCTTGACTGTGGGACTGAAGACAGTGGACATGCATGCAGCTATTGATGTGGAAGTGTTGCTTGACAGTGGTGCTACAGGATTATTTATTAATCGATCCTTAATTACCGGAAACGGTATTAACACATGCAAGCTGGCGCAACCTATAATGGTGTACAATATTGATGGAACAGTCAATCGTGGAGGAACTATCAAGGAGGAGGTGACTATGGTACTAAAGTATCAGGAGCATCAGGAGTGAGCCGTATTCAAAGTGTGCGATCTTGGGAAAACCAATCTAATAATAGGATGTCCATGGTTATGGAAGCATAATCCCGAAATTGATTGGAAAACTGGGAAAGTACAAATGACTCGTTGTCCTAAGGAATGTAATGTGTATGGGAGGAAGATGAAGAAAGAAAAAAGGAAAAAGAAAGAGAAAGAACATCTGAGGAAGTATTCTGTTACAATGGAGGAAGTGGAGGATGAGGAAATGCCAAATGGGGAAGTTCCAATCATGATCGAGAAAGAAGAGCAGAAGCAAACCTTTAGAGCAGTTCGTGGAGGACAGTCGTGGGACAAGAATATCGTGAAGGTGGAGAAGCCAGTGGAGGAATGGGTGCCAAAAGTGTATCATAAACATTTGTCAGTGTTCCAAAAGAAGGAGTCTGAGCGAATGCCGGTGCGGAAGCCATGGGATCATGCAATTGAGATGAAGCCAGGGTTTGTGCTGAAGAAGTCGAAGGTATATCCGTTATCTCCGATGGAACAAGAAGAAGTGGATGCATTCCTGAAGGAGCAATTGCGCAAAGGATACATATGACCTTCAAAATCACCGCAGACGTCACCAATATTCTTTGTGCCCAAAAAAGACCAAAGGAAGAGGATGTGTACCGATTATAGGTATCTGAATGAGTGGACAGTGAAGAACGCGTACCCCCTGCCATTGATCTCAGAAATAATTGATAAGGTGGGAAAAGCCAAGGTCTTTACAAAATTGGATTTACGATGGGGATACAACAATGTACGAATAAAGAAAGGAGATGAGTGGAAGGCTGCATTTGCCACGCATCGAGGATCCTTTGAGCCGCTTGTCATGTTTTTTGGGATGACTAATAGTCCCCCAACCTTTCAAAATATGATGAACGACATTTTCAAGGACGTAATAGACAAAGGTGTGGTAATAATATTTATTGATGACATTCTGATATTCACGGAGGATGAAGAGAATCATGAGGCGATAGTGCAGGAGGTGTTACAGAGGTTGGCGGAGAATGATCTATTTTTGAAACCAGAGAAGTGTGTGTTTGGGGCAAGCAAGATTGAGTTCCTAGGATTATTGATCAGCCCTGACGGGATCAAAATGGATCCGATCAAGGTACAGGCGATCACAGATTGGCCTGCGCCCACCCGTGTCAAGGAGGTTCAAGCCTTCTTGGGACTCGCAAATTATTATCGTCGCTTTGTGCACAATTTTTCTAAAATTGCTGCACACTTACATAACCTTACGCGAAAGGGAGTAGTATGGAGGTGGGGAGAGCAGCAGCAGACAGTGTTTGAGGAGTTGAAGAGGAAGTTTGTGGAGGGACCAATATTAGCCCCAGTAGATTTCACATGCCCTTTGTGAGTGGAATCCGATGCATCCGATTTTGCTACTGGAGCGGTATTATCAATGCTGTGCGAAGATGACAAATGGCATCCTTGTGCATACTTGTCAAAAGGGTTGAATGATGTGGAGAGGAATTATGATGTGCATGACAAAGAGATGTTGGGGATAATACGAGCATTGGAGGCATGGAGGCATTATGTGGAGGGATGTACACATCAGATTGAGATCTGGATGGATCATCAAAATCTGCAATACTTCATGTCCGCTAAAAAGCTTAATTGCCAGCAAGCACGTTGGGCACTATTCCTATTGCGTTTCAATTTTCACTTGGTCCACAAAGTGGGAAGCTTAATGAGGAAAGCAGATGCATTATCCAGACGTATCGATCATAAAAGGGGGGTGGAGGAGGACAATAAAAATGTTACCTTACTCAAACCTGAATACTTTTGCATTTGCGCTATGCATCAAGGGCATCTATTAATAGATAGCTCGGAAATGGAAATGTTGTCTAGAATTAGACAATGTTTGGAAATGGATGATGAAGTAGTGGAAGCTGTGAAAGCTCTGAAGGGAGAGAAGAAAGGTAATATCAAAGGAGATGAATGGGCTGAGGAACAAGGGTTGGTGTTGTTTCAAGGAAAAGTGTATGTACCGAAAGATCAGGATTTGTGAAGGGAGATCATCTGGTTACATCACAATACGCCGATTGCTGGACACCCAGGAAGATGGAAGACATTGGAATTAGTAATGAGAAATTATTGGTGGCCCGGAATTTCAAAGTATGTGTTGGGGTATGTGGATGGATGTGATACGTGCATGAAGGGGAAGAAATTTCCAGAGAAACCTGCAGGAAAATTAATGCTGAACCCTATACCTAAAGCGCCGTGGTGAGATATATCTGTGGATTTTATTACCAGATTACCTGAGGCTCAAGGGTACGATGCAATATTTGTAGCATGCGACCACTTTACAAAGGAGGTCCATATTATTCCTACTACTACAGAAACCTCATCATTGGGCTTGGCGTGCCTCTATCTAAATCAGGTATGGCGGTTACATGGGTTACCTGATACCGTTATCTCTGATCACAGACCACAATTTGCTTCTGTGTTTATGCGAGAACTAAACAACATATTGGCAATTCAAACTAAATTATCTATGGCATATCACCTGCAGACTGATGGGCAGACAGAGAGAATGAATCAGGAGTTGGAGCAGTACCTACGTATGTTTGTCAACTACCAACAAACTGACTGGCCCAAATGGTTGGCAATTGCCAAATTTTCCTACAATAACAAATTCCATTCAGCTACTCGTATGTCACCCTTTTTCATGAATTATGGATATCATCCTCGCATGGGAGTAGAACCCAGAAGGGAAGTCAAAGTACAGTCGGTAGAAGACTTTGTATCTAAGATGCAAAAGGTACAAGAGGAAGCAGAGGCAGCATTGAAGAAAGCATGTGATGACATGATGCGACACACAGATTGTACTTGAGCATGCGCTCCAGAGTACAAAATTGGTAACTTGGTATGGCTAAGTACCAAGGACCTGAATATTCCATGACCTTCAAGGAAACTTATGGAAAAACAAGTTGGCCCATATGCGATCTCTAAAGTAATCTCGCCTAATGCGGTAGTGCTAAAATTACCCTGATCATTCAAGATTGATCCCGAGATTAATGTATCCTGCCTACACCCTTACCATCCGCCCACTATTCCTGGCCAACAAACTACTCCGCAACCTCCAATAATAGTAGAAGGTGCTCCAGAATACATAGTTGAAGAAATTCTAGACTCACATCTTCGACGGAACAAATTGGAGCTCTTAATAAAGTGGAAAAACTATACCGACAAAAATAATTCATGGGAACCCAAAGAGAATTGTAAGCGAGCGCGTAACATGATCGCCCAATTCTTTAAACGTAATCTGAATGCTCCGTGTTGCATTGTGAGAATGGTGTATGAGGGGATGAGATTCTGGCCTTACCAAAATTTCACAGAGGGGACAGACACAATATTTTCTCGCCTGGAAGTCGAGGCATAAAGGGGGGGTAATGTTAGGAAACCACCCCATTACCTAATAAAATTTCATTTCATTTTATTATGTCGAATTACGCTACATGATGCCAAATGATGCTGCACTTTGATAGCATGAGAATTTTATTTTGCATGCATCAAAATGTACATGCATGTACGAGTGCATCGGTAACAACAATGTACAATATGTGTAACATAGTATATAAACCCTAAATATATGCCTAGGGGACCCCAGTTGTGTTCTCTTAGGTATTCCACCTACGTTTTCGGTGTGAAAGGACTATCTCAACAAACTCACCTATTAATAACCCCTCGCATCAAAACCATCAATTCCCCCATCACGAGCACAGATTCCGCACCCTTCTTGTAGAGAGAACCTGCATGGTCTTAGCTAGCAGATAGTGGGTGTCGCCCTAACAATACCCAGGACCATGTGACAAAGTAAAATAATTCAGTCTCCATGTGGAAGCGGGACTAAGGAAGTGAGCACCACCAGGGGTGCATCAGAATGTCATTCCACTTCATCCTAATGCATTCAAAAGTCATCCCATGACTTCTGCAGCATCATTGAAGTACAGGTGTGGTTGTAGATGAGGGGTGGAGCAGTTCAAAGTGTGTTCAAAGTTGTTTGAAGAATGTTCAAGGTGTTCAAAGTGTTCAAAGTTTGTTTGAAGAATGTTTGTGAACTTCATAGATGTTTGTAGGGGTTCGTGAGTGCTCATCGAGGGTTCCCCTTACAGTTAAACTTGGGTCAAACAGCAGTTGTGCATGAAGTGAGAGGTCCCTGATCAAACAGCAATAGAAGTTGATGAAGCCCAAAAAGGACTGTACCTCCTTCTTGTTTATGGTGTAGGCCAACCTGTAACACCAGTACACTGTCCAAGGTCCAGTCCTGTCCAGGTCCAGACTGGGTCCAACCTGCTAAAAGACATTTTTTACCTGTAAAGTTTCAGAAATGAGTGTTAGTTGTGCAACAGCACATATCATGCTGCTACATGTGGCTTGGGAACCCAAGTAAGCAGAAACATTTGTTTTGAGAAAAAAAAACAGTCAAGACTCAAATTGGTGAAAATATGGTCAGAGATAGTCAAAGAAACACTGAAAAAGAAAAGATACAATTAACCCCTCACACAAACACAAGGGGGCAGCACAACAATATCAAACCAAAAAAAAAAATCCTGTCTGGCACAAAATGTGGGGGAGAGGGTCATCCCATCATCCAAAGGGAGAAAAATAAAATAAAACTAAAGTACTCCCTCCTATCACAATGCATAGGGGGAGGTTAAGGACGTGGGGCCACAGTGCCATCATGTTGTGCCGCATTGTCAATGCTGTCACCCTGCCATTTGCTCATCCCCTGTCATTCTGGACATCCATTAGCACCCACTTTCCATGATGCAAACAGTCGCTCACAGCGGCACAAGTGCTAGGGCCATTGTCCTCATCACCATTGGGCCCCTGTTTGTCATTGACCACCTGCAATCGACCACGTGAGCAGCAGCTCGCAGCGGTGGGGTGGGGTGCTTGGATCGTCCTGTGCATTGTTGCCATCCCCTCTTCCTCATCGTTGTCATCCCTGCATCCCTGCCCATTTTGTCATGGTCCCCATCCCCATCCCTGTTGTCATTGTCTTGTCCCGGTCCTGGTTCTCCTATTGTCATTGTCCCCTGGTTCATTGTTGAGCACCTGCAATCTACCCTGCTGTGTGGCGGGTACTGGCATCATCGTCCAGTCATCATTGTCAGCAGTTCTAGTTAGTACCTAAAAAAGTTTGTTAGTAACAAAATAACAAAATAAGAAGAAACTTACCAACAGCCTAAGAGAGGTAGCTTGACATTGTGGCAGGGTGGATGGTCTACTGGGAGTTCATTGATGATGGTCATCACATCACAAAGAATGAGGTAAGTGTGGCATGCAGATGAGTGGAAAAATAAGAATATGAAAGAAGGAAGACAACGGGTGAGAAATAACTTTGTTATGTGAATGAAGGCTGTGGGGTCAATAAAACAAGAGGGGAAGAACTAAACACAAACACAATCAACAGAGTCATGTGATGTGCACGTCAGAACCACAGGTTGTCAACCACACAATGAAAACAGGCTTGAGGATGGTATGGTAAGATCTTGTATAATGGGAAAGTAAGAGAAAAGAGGGCTCCTTGGGGCCATATGCTTAAGACTTGGGTACTTAGCTTAAAATCTGCACCTTGGTGTGCAGAAACTTGTGGGACTGAGGGAAAACTTAGAGGGAGAGCATAAAAATGAGGAGAAAAGATTGAATATGCCCAAGATGCTCCATTCGAAGGTGGAAGGACACCTTATACAAAAGCCAGGTAACTATGAGCCAAACACTGATTGCACACGTTCTCTTGCATTGACAGGACCAAACAACCAGAAATCGGTAATGAAGTATCTATTTTGGAAGGTGATGGGACAGTCCATGAAAAATAAAATGTCCATGTGAGAAGTTGCTGTCAAGGATGTTGTCAAATCCTCATATAAAGGTTTCACCACTGGGAATGACTCAGGGAAGAGTTCGTAGTTGAGGCTCTCTATTTGCGGGACACGACTTGTGCCCCCAGCAAGTGTGGAGAGCACCCGATTGAGACCCCTTGACCCTACTGTCCAGTAGCTAGACCCGTTGAGTCGGATTTTAGGCGGCTGGAATATGTTGATACTTGACATTACAGATCATTGAAATATTAAGGTACAAAAATAAAACTATAAAAGGTAAATGAAAATGAAATGAAGATGCCGGTACCGATCCTTTGGAATGGGTGCAGTGCTGTCGATGCAGAGGCCAAGGAAGCCAGGAAACATGAGCAAATGCGTGACTGATGCATCGCGTGGGTGGTGTGTCTTCGTTGAGGAGAATTGTGTAATCTGGAAAGTACAAATAGAATGAAGAATGTCAGTGATGCAAATCATGAAGGAACTGTATCAAAATCAAGTAAAGGGACTGAAAGGGCCCTCTGTAGGCAAGATATCAAGACTGGAGAGAGAATAGGAAAAGGGTGGGGTTGACGAGTAGGTCACCCTACCACAATGTCTCTCGGGCGTTTTATTTGTGTGCTTTGCCTCCTTCTCATTGTCTCCCCTTGTCTCCCACCATCTCATCATTCCATTGTCATTCTGTTTGGTCTGGTGGTGGCATTGCTGTTCTCTCGCTGATTTGTAGTTGCACATGTTCCCACCCCATGAGCAGTTGCTCACGATGGTGGTTGGGGGTGCTTCCGTGTTTCTGTAAGTGGCCGTTGTCATCGTCTGGGTGTTGTTTCATTGTTATAAATCAAAACCTACAAGAAATGAAAAATATAAGTTAGTTGAATCAAATAAAAAGCATAGAACATAATAATAAACTTACCAGGGGCCCAAACAACATTATCATCATTTGGGCCCATATCTGCTGTTGGTTCTAGGGATAGGAGGAGGGGAGGAGGCAGTGTTGTCAACAGTGGTGGTGGCTGCCCTTGTTGACGCGCGGTTCACCAACACATAAATCACATGGTATATTGATTTGTAAGATGTTCCATTTAGTGCTCCTGGGCCAAGCCACCAAGGGCCAGTTCACGGTCCACTCATTGCCTGGACCTGGACCTGCTGAGGTGGTCCAGTCCAGCACTTAGGTGAACCTGGTCCAGACCTGTGAGGGTCAGACCAGGTCCAGACCCAGGTCAGCAGGTCCTGGCCCAGACCTTGGACAGTGTAAACACCAGCAACCTTGACAGGGTCCATCTCCACATGACCATCTGAGATGATCAGCCTTTAGGCCCAGGTACTTGACCTTGGTCTTCTCAAACTCTCACCTTGTCATGGTGGAGATAGAGTCTATGCTGCCAAAGTCTCTCCAGAACAATGCACATGACCCAACAATGTTCAATGGTTCAAGTAAAGATGAGGATGCTGTCAAGGTAAACACAAACAACACCTACCAAAATGAGGTCATGGAAGATGTCATCCATCATTGTCTGAAAGGTCACACAACAGGACTATTAGCAAGACCAAAGAACATGACAAGCAGTTTGAAAAGACCACAATTAGTGTGAAAGGCTGCCTTCCACTCATCTCCTTCCTTTATCTGCACATTATTATAACCCCAGTGGACATTGAGCTTTGGAAGAACTGAACAGGCACCCAATCTGGACCTTTGCTTCCCTGATAGCTAGGATTGGTCATGTTTTCTATTAGATGCAGTTTCCCAATCCCTGGATTTTAGACACCGAGGTACATCTCGTATGGACGTCCTGTAAGTTAGCAGTCAATCTGTGAGTGCACCACCTCATCTGCTGGATGATCAGACTTTCCAAATTCCGGCTACTTCTTCAGTAGCCCAGTCTTCGATGTGCTTGCCTTAAGTGATGTCAAGAGGACTCACACGAGAATATACCGCTATACAATTAATCCAAACAGACTCGGAGATGTTCTCAAACAGTAGCAGGATTGACTGCACAATAACCACCATCTATGATAATTTCTTGGCCGTTCGTATAACCTCCAGCTCGCGATGCAAGGTAAACCACTGTTCCTGCCATCTCTTGTCCACTGAAAAATGTATTCATTTCAGTTCCAGAACAAAAAGCCAGTTACGAAGGTCGACCCACGTTCCAGCCCTTTTAGCAGGCACCGATATGATGCCTTTTCCAACCGTGTCGACCATATCCGCTGTAATATCATCGTATGTCATCTCCGATGCGTACACACCGGGTGCAATCGCGTTGACACGGACATTCACCCCCTTCAGCGTAAGCTCCGTAGCCAACATCTTCGTTAGGTGCGATGCAGCCGCCTTCGCACTGTTGTACGCAAACTAATCGCGTAGGGTCGTTCGTCAGTTTACCTGGTGGACAAGCTAGGTGTTGGACATACGTGTTCCTGGGAGAGCTTGATGATTCCGCTGATGCTGGTGACATTGATTACACTGGAAGAAAATCGTTCTACGTCGCTTGAGCCCTTGTCCAGAAGTCCCAAAAAGGCGGTGGTGACGAAGAATATAGAGAAAGTGTTGATCGCATATAGATCGGCCCATTGCTGGGGTGTTTCGTTGTTGAACAGGGCCTGGCCGAGGGTTTCTGCGTCTTTTCGTTCTGGCGCCGAGGGGTTACCTAGGAATGGGGATGTCGGTCCATTCTGACCTGCGCTTGAATTCCTGTCAGCACGCCATGGGTACAACGGGAGTCCAGACACACTTGTTCACCAGGATATGTAGCTTTCCCTCCTTTTCCTCGATGAGTTTCTTCCCTTCCGCGATGCTCTCGCGGCTCGTTACGTCCATCTGTACCCTGATAAAACCATCATCAATTAATCATTTATTTGAAATGGCAGAGGACGCCATACGGGATGATCGTGCCCCCTTCATTCTTCTGATTCCATGAATCAGCGACTTTCTGCAGAACCTCCAGCCGCCGACCAGTAATGTACACCTTCGCACCACTTGACGCTAGTCCCTGGGCGATCATGAGTCCGATGCCCGTTCCGCCGCCAGTCACGATCGCCACTCGTCCAGAGAGATCATAGATATTCTGCGGGCGATAAGACATAGCTAGTCTACACAGAGTATGCAGTCAAATGAGATACATGTTTTGGTGATTTATATACATATCATCTCACTTGACACTGCTGGTGGAATTTGCCAGAACGGGCCGGTCCCGAGCTTAGTGTCGGTCCGGCGATGTGCTGCAGTATCGGTCCGGCATTTGCAAGCAAAGGGTTCAGTAGTTCAATGTATTGATACTGGAAGGCTAGTAGTATAGGAATTGTATACGCAGCTACATGAATGATACGAAGCAGGAACCATATGTATCATAGAAACGACAATACAAACCTGTAGAATAGTTCACCAGGGATTCCTGTCATGTCCTCGACCTGCTTTCCACTCTGGATGAACATGGAAGTGCATTTGTCCGTAGACATCACGAGTCCAATACGTTCCCTTTCGGGAACGAGAATGCAAATTCAAAACTTGATCAGGCAATCGCCGCCTCCTAACGACGAGTTGTCGTATATTTGGGAGTGCACGGATGGCCGGGGTCATCATGCGTGAGTCATACCACCCATGCTCGATGCATAGAATTTGAAGAGAAGGAGGGAGGGGATATACATAAAAGAAAGACTTGAGATTGGGGAATGAGAGCGGGCGCTGATCCAAATCGAGGAGCCGCAGCAACGCGAGGGATGGGGTAACGATAAGAGACATGAGGTGTGCAAGCTCAAAAGGAATAGCAGGGCCTTCTACACGAAGGTGTAGGTTAATCAAGGAAGGAAGAAGAACATGTCTCGTGACAGGATGTTGTCGGGAGGGATAATATGGATTGGGTTTGCGGGGAAATAAGAGCTTGAGTTCAACAAGACGAGATGATACCTCGAGTATGGAGATCACATCCTGCACCGCCTGGTAGCCAGTGGTAAAGCTATGATGTGTATAATCCAGATAAGATAGATTGCCAAAAAGAGAAGGTAACCATGTTAGCCTGATTCCGTCAAGCGTAACACGGCGCAGTCGTGGTGCAATACCAGAAAAGAGACAGAACTCCTTAGAGTCGTCATTGGAGCGATATACAAGAGAGAGATCTTCTAATGCCAATGCCTGTGCTCGTCTGCTGTTTGAGCAACATCCGGATAGTGCAGCATTCCAAAGATATGGTGAGGGTGTTATGAAATTAACCTCCAGAGATCGCCAACGTCGGATGAGAGGAATTACAAGATACATGTACCAATTAACAATGTATGTGTCGAGCTGTTGCTGTCGAACAAATCCAGATCGTGTTGGGATTTGATCCAACAGCTGGATGTCCAGTGTACATGCCCTGGCTCGATGTATCCTCTCCCTCCACATATCAGTCTGAGAGGTCAACGTAATTCTGCGCCACAATGATGGAGTGCGGAAAGCAATCTGTCGCCAGGTACGGCAAACGTGCGACACTGTAACTGGAAACATCATATCGTCTTCGGAGCCAAGGACAAGCACATATGCAAGGATCTCGACAGGAAGTCTGTGGATGAAGTGTAGCTGTCTGAATACGGGCAAGGGTCGACGTCGAAGCTGGCGTGGTCCGCTGATGTCGTGCTTGGGTATTGCAGAGTATCTGTCAAATGGCGAACAATGTTTGTCGGGGGACCTAAGGATTATTATCGAATACGAACAACACGTAAGAAGGATGGGGAGGAGAAACTCACAACGTAGTAAAAAACTTAGATTTAACGGCATTTGCAAAGGAGCGGGTAAAGGTCAGCGCACGGCGCTGCGTTCGCTTTAATGTAGAGGACATAATGATAAGAGTGGAAAATACTTCCCTTTGCCCGCGTTGGGTGCTTTATACTTCATGACATACCTTAGATTATATGGACCGAGAGCCGATATCGGAGAACTGGCGTCGGCAGACAGTACTGAGGGTCCTAAAGCTGTGCGATTCCTATATGGGAGTGATGACGCAGTTCGCAGAATCCCTAATAACGACTCCTGTCAAACGCACAGAGGAAGCCTAGAGAATGGAGACAAAGGAGTGCAGCAATAGTCAGCGACGCCGAGGTCACCAGTGAACAATTGAAGGAAGACAAAAATGGAACTTAGTGTGGCTGTGCAGCTGATTTCATTGTTTCAACGACCATTCGCTCGCGTTGCTCGCTCAGACTCCGGCACGGGCTAGCTCATAGCTTGCCCCCCTAACCCACCTGTGTCCATAACACAATTTTTAATCCTACTTCAGGGTTCATTCACAGTAGCCATTCTTGGGCCATTTTCGGCTCATTTTCAAACTCATTTTTCGCTCATTTTCATGTATTTGGCAGAGGAACAAACAAAAGGGAGCTGAAAATGAAATAAAAAATGATGTGAAAAATGCTTACTGTGAACACCCTGGGAAGCAAACTTTAGAAAAATGAAGCAAAAATGCAATTTGCATGTCAGGCACAGTGCCAAAATGGGGAAAAAATTTTCAGATCATTTTTGTAAAAGCAATCATTGGCATGGTTCGATTTTGTCAATTTCCCATCAATTTTTCATTTCATTCTCAATTCATTTTTGAGAAACAAAATGAAATCAAAAATGAGTTAAAAATGACTAAAGAATGGGCCAAAAATGGCAACCGTGAACAACCCTATTTAGTGTTTAAATGTCCAGTCTGTAGGACCGAAAAAAAGACTGAAACTGAACTGAACTGGACCAATTAGGACTGGACCAGTGGTCTATTTATGGACCAGTCTTTTTCAGTCCAGTTGCTGGTCTTTCATTTTGAAAAATATAGTAGGACCGATGAAAAACCGGTTTAAACTGGTTGAGACCGGTCTTTGGTCTCAATGTATGTTGGACCTTACTCCCACACATATTTACTTCATTTTCAGTCCCTGGATCATCAAAAATGGTCAAGAATTGGTTGAGATATGACCAAAAAATTTTTGTATGAGTATTTTGTTGTATCAGAACAACTTTGATTGCGTTGCTTATTACCTGAGCTATAATTTTTTTTGTACAGCTATATGACATCGTAAAAGTAACAACAATAACAACAACACACCTAATTATCTTTACCATGTGATTTTATTCATATAACAGCCCAAATGAGTGTGACTACAAATTACAAATTACAAACTAAAAACTGCAACTTGAATGCATGTCCTTTTGGTTTTGGCCATACTGTAGAGTTCCAACCTTGTCTTCATGTAATGCATAACACGAGGTCTTGAAGAGAAGACTTTTGAGAGCTGTAACACGTAACAAATGGTTTTGAAGAGTGTTACAAACCAATTTTTTCCCTGCAGAAAAATAGTGATTTCTGTAGATGTTATGAGGGTATATAGGTGCTATGACTCATCACTATCACTATTAGAGTTGTCCATCCACCAATTAGATGAATATAGAACATTCTTTCTCTTTGTCCGCAGGCCCTGACCTCGGGGAGTGGCATTGACTGTCACATTGTTGATGCATTCAACAAATGCTGTCTCGGCATCAGCATTTGAGATCAAGCCACCCCCATCCTCTGCCAGGTAGTCACAATCATCACCTTCAATCACCTCATTGGCAGTTTCAGTCACTGGCTCCCCCTGAACCCTCAAAACTTCCTTCAATGGCACCTCACCATCATCTCCGAATACATCAAGGTTGTTCTCCTTGAGGTCTTCAGATTCTGCTTCGTCCACACTCAATGAAGGTGCTGGTTGTTGTGAGCGCTGTCCAATGAGCTCAGCATAGAATGCTGGGTCTGAAACTGGGAGGTCACATAGGGCTTGGCCCACCTCAAAGCTCATCAAACTCTCATAAGACAAGTTGAGGTTGCCAGCCTTGCATATCGCCCAGGCCTGAGGAATGTAATTTAGTTCAGGTCTTTGAAGCTGTATTTTGTATGACACACCTTTTTGATGATTTTGGGTTTGTTTAGCTTTTCAAACGTGTTCCACATCCATTTAACAGTATGGTTACGAAGAACCCCAAGAGTTGTATCAATAGTTACATTGTCAAGCTGTTTTCCTGGTATTTTCAGCTGCTGGAGAACTTCTTGAACAACGTCATCGTGGACTGACTGTTTGAGTGCATGCTTGAAAATCTGCTGGAATCCAACGTCGCATGGTTGCATGAGACCAGTGATGATGCTCAACCTGGAAACCCAAACAAAACCCACAAAATGGCTTCGGATGGTATAACACGAGTCAGAGGAAGGATGCGAGGCCCTCTAGACATCACCTGTCAGACCAACTGTCAAATAGTGATAAAACAACTGCTTGTCAAAGCAGTTTGAAGCTAAAAGAATGTGTTTCGAGGACTTGCAATGATTTTCAAGGTGTTGCGATGATTTTCGAGATGTCGCAATGCTTTTTGAGATGTCGCGATATTTTTCAAAGAAGTTTCGAGGAATTTTGAGTGTGCAGATATGTTCGGACGCAAGATTGGGTGACTAGACAAGTAGTAGAAGTGAAGAAAAGGCTAATCGAGGGAAGCGAGAGTGAAAATAGTGTAATGCAAGGAATTTTGAGGAATTTTGAGGAAGTTTAGCATAAAACACCAAACTTCAGACTGAATAAGACTAAACCAAACTCTCAAATCACTGTGATCTGGAAGGAAGATGATGACTTTCCTGTTTTTCTTTGTATCTAGTACATCTTTTTATATAAAATAAAGAAAGTACCTAAAAAGGCTAGAGAACATTGTTAGGAAACCACCCCATTACCTAATAAAATTTCATTTTTATTTTATTATGTCAAATTATGCTACATGATGCCAAATTACGCTACACTTTGATAGCATGAGAATTTTATTTCGCACGCATCAAAATATACGTGCATGTACAAGTGTGTCAGTAACAACAATGTACAATATATGTAACATAGTATATAAACCCTAAATATACGCCTAGGGGACCCCAGTTGTGTTCTCTTAGGTATTCCACCTACATTTTTGGTGTGAAAGGCCTATCTCAACAAACTCACCTATTAATAACCCCTCACATCAAAACCATAAATTTCCCCATCACGAGTGCAGATCCCGCCCCCTTCTTGTAGAGAGAACCCGCATGGTCTTAGCTAGCAGATAGTGGGTGTCACCCTAACAAACATGAGGCAAACATGTGGAAAACTCGAGGCAAAAGACAATATAAGTATATCAGAACAATAAAGCGAGCCTAGAAGGGGTGAATATAACACATGATGAAGAAATAATAAGAAAGAATAGCTAAAAGCAGACTGTCCTTGTTATAAATTGAATAAAAGATTGGAAATTCCTTTGAGCGGATTGTATGTGTGCACATGCAGTCAAAATGTGTTCAATATACTCGATATAGTGTCCCATGTGTCCAGCATGCATCCGAAGATTGTTCGAACAGGAAATACTGTGTCCAACAATGTTTTTCATTGTTCAAGGTTCAATGTTTTTTGAAGATTTTCGAAGATTCTTCGGACTTCGTTCGTGGCCGGATATCAGTGTGATATTGTTCGACAATGGTAGGGGATATGTCTGGCATGTGTGCGATGATTATTCAGATAGTGATCATCACCTCGAGGTGCATCACAATGTTTTGCAATATGTTTGCAATATTTGCAATATTTAGCCAATTCTAGAACAAAAGGACAGTCTATATTTCGATTTATTGTCTACCCCACTCCCTAGACTCATGGTTATTGTTCCATATCGGTTATCACTTCACCCCTGAAGTCCATATGTTTTCTTTTGCCTCATGTTCTCCACATGCCCACTATTGCCTTTTTGGTACTATCTCTTTTTAACCTACAAAACCTTGTATTATCCACAATGAATAACAAGGGAAGCATCCCCCAAGTATAGTATTAGTAGTGGAGAGCTAAAAACTCTCTTCTCATTGTTTGAGTCACAAGTTTTAGTCCAAAAATTCTTTGGATTTTGTCGAAACTTGTTCATCCTCATTTTGCCTCTTGATATTATCATCATCCTCTCATATTCATTGTTGCTCACCTCTCACATCATTTATCAAACTTTCCATCACTCACCAATATCTTTGCAGTCCATTTTGCAATCCCTAAAAATATCACAACATCTCAAAAAATATTGCAACACCTCGAAACTACTTTGCACATCCTAAACTGTGTTCAGATCATCTAGTTTGTTATTATTGGAGATCAGTGAAAGTTTAGAACAAATTGCAAGCTTCCTCTGACTTGTGTTATACCAAATAGGACCCTTTTAGATGTTTTGTTTGGGTTTCCGGATTGAGTATCATCAGCATGCAAATCAATTTGCTTAAATCTACAATTGAAAACTTCATCAGGACCCTCCAGACTAACTCTACAACCAATATTCCCCCCATTGCGACTCCAAGTGCACCCAACAACAATGCACTGCCAAACATGCCCACTAAGGAGCACACCCAGATCAAACTGTCTCCCCCCACCAAATTTAATGGTGCACATGCGCAGGGGCATGCATTCCTTAATTCCTGTGAGTTGTACATCAGTCTCCAGTCACATCAATTCATCGATGAGGCTGCAAAAATTTATTGGGCCTTCACATACATGAAATCTGAACACATCTATCTCTACATGGACCGTATTCTGCACCAAACTAAAGAGCTTGGTTCTCTACCTTTCTCCACTTGGGGTGACTTTTGAGTAGAGTTTGTATGCCACTTTTGTCCCCTCAACGAGTGCCACCAAGCAGTGACATGGCTCGAGTCATCCTCTTACCATCAGGCATGTCGATCCATGGACGATTATATCGACAAGTTTAAGGATTTGGTGGACATGGCAGGATATGGGAATGGGCTACCAGTGGTGGTGAAGTTCAGACGGGGCCTCAATCAAGAAATTCAGGACCAGATTGCGCAGATGTTGGAAGGGCACCCAGTGGACGACGATATCTATGCTTGATATGAAGCTGTTTCACTCTGTGCTGAGAACTGACTCACAAATGTGGTGTTTAATGCTGCATTCCATGCTCCAACTACCACTCATGTGCCCTACACCTTCAATCAAACCCTTCCCTGCCATAACCCCATTCCTGTCCATCCTGCACCAGCCATCAATGTCCCAGTACCAATGGATGTTGATGCAGTCTGCAGCCGTGCGGATAGGTTGGATCTCTGCTACCGCTGTGGAGAAACTGGGCACAGGGCTGGAGCATGTTCCCATTGTCAGGATATATGCATGCTCACCCCCGAGGGGCAAGATGAACTCCTCCAAGACCTGTTGGCACTTGTAGATGTTGAGGAAGCGAAGAATCAGGTTGCAGAGGAGATCAAGTCAGAAGTTGTAGAGGAGCAGGATTTTTCTATTTGCAGTGAGTGAATTGTATGCCCTCACTGCCTGTCCATAACCACTTTGAAGTTTTGTCAGTTGAATCCCTGGAGAATGAATCTATTTCCATGACTGTTCCCCTCTCTGACCCTTCAAAGTTGGCTGAAGACATACCTGCTCTTCCCATCTTTCCCTCTGCTCCATGCCCCAAAATTAAATCATGGGAGTGCAAACTACCACACAAATATATTGTTGCATCCACTCCCTCTACACATTCCTTGAACCTAGCAATCAAACTACAGACTACTGACACTGGACAGATACTCAGTCCTGGACTCTGGTGCAACCAGTCTCTTCATTGATGCCCATCTCACACAACAACATCACCTGAACACTTGCTCACTCTCACATCCAATACCTGTTTATAATGTGGATGTGTTACAATTTTCTGTTATCGTAACCCACGACGACCAGACATATGCCGGCAAGGCTGGGTACTTTAATTTTTCCATTCGACTCAACTCACCTCCGATGGAAGACACCTTGACACATGGTGACTCCATGCACCCGAACCCACTCCCACATGCACCGTGGTACGACAACCCCTTTACATGAGGTCTGTGACATCGGACGCCTCATGCAAGGCATGAGGCCTGTCTTTTCTATTGTTCTTTCTATTTATACTTGATAACAATCTTACATTCCAATTGGACAATAGACATCCTCAAACCATATATAAGCCATAGTAATACTGTCTGTATTCCTCAGCTTGACCTAATTCAATCAACAGTCTTAGACTCAACCAGAACACTCGACAGCTTAGGAAGCCCCCTAGCTGTGATAACTCGAACTCGACAGTTGGAAAGCCTCCAACTGTGATACACAAACCAACGGTCTACTCAGAAAGCCTCTGAGTACGGATAGCTGTGATGACTTGAGGAAGTACCCAAGTGAAGGCAGGAAACCCGATACACTAGGAAAGTCTACTAGTGCAATACCGAGACAGTTGGAAAGCCTCCAACTGTGACATACAGAGCCAAGGCTGAGTTAAAGACCTATAGTCTTAACAAAAGGTCAAGCTACTCTACGAAGTCCACCTACCTAGGTGCAGACACAACATCTTTCAGAAAAAGCCCAGATAGACCTCCAACCGGAGCATCATCATCAGGAAGAACCCCATGGTATAGATACCAGGGTCGACTAGTACGATACTTGGAACCAGCACAGAAGTGGTTCTCAAGGAGAACCAGTGACAAAGAACCCCGATACCTCAACGAAGAGGATTTTAGACCCTTCAATAGAGAAGAAACCCCAGAACGAGATCCATTCTCCCTATCCAACAACAATGCCAACATGTCTACCGAACCCACCACATTGACCAAGGAGATTAGAATCCGAACCCCCTCTGACTTCACAGGGGACCAAATGAGAACTGCAAAGTTCTTACAAGAAGTAAAACTCTATTTGAGAGTGAACCATGGAATCTACGACACCGATGAGAAGAAAATCATCTTTGCATTGTCCTTCATGAATGGAGGAACTGCTGCGCCCTGGGCACAGACATGGGCAGAAAGAGAGGACCTAGGAACTTGGTCAGCCTTTGAATCGGCGCTCAAGACAGCGTTCACGCCAATCGACAAAGCTGGCAGGGCCAGAACTGAGATGAAGACATTGAAGCAGGGACAGGACCTGGAGGACTACATTGCACAGTTCTGAATCCTGCGAGAGAAGGCGGGAATCAACAATGACACTGCCCTCATCAAACTCTTCATGGATGGGCTGTAGAATGTGGTTGTAAATGGTGAATCGGCCTTTGAGCCGAGGAGACAACCTATCACCGTGGAGCCCAATACTTCACCAAGCTCGACGTCCATTGGGGCTACAATAATGTGAGGATAAAGGAGGGAGATGAGCAGAAGGCAGCCTTTCATACCAACCATGGTCTTTTTGAACTGCTCATCATGTTCTTTGGCCTTACTAATAGTCCTGCCACCTTTCAGACCATGATGAATGACATCTTCCATGAACTCATCCTTGAAGGCATTGTTTGTATCTATCTCAATGACATCCTCATCTTCACTCACATGGTTGAAGAGCACTGTCACATCACGTGCCTCATCCTAGAATGGTTTCCACAGTACAAACTCTACCTTCATCAGGACAAGTGCGAGTTTGAGAAGACCAAGATCAAGTACCTCGGCCTGATTATCTCAGAGGGTCAGGTGGAGATGGATCCTGTCAAGGTGAATGGGGTCATGGCTTGGCTGATGCCCACGAACAAGAAAGAGGTGCAGTCTTTCCTGGGCTTCATCAATTTCTATTGGTGTTTTATCAAGGATTTCTCACATCATGCATGACCACTGTTCAACGTGACAGGAAAGGAGGCATGGAGGTGGGATAATGCACAACAGCTTAAGGAGATGGTCACTTCTGCTCCCATTCTTACTTTTGCTGATGATTCACGCCCTTTTTGTGTAGAAGCCAAAGGGGCAAGGAGTGGGACATCCTATGTGACATTCATCATGCAAACCATAGTGGTTTACATGAGGATGTTGTTGCCTGAGCTGTTAAAGAACTGAGGAAGGGATCCACCCTTTCCATGCATGTGGCAGAGTGGGCTGAAAAGGAGGACTTGTTGTATTTCAGGGATCACATCTACATCCCCAATGACCCAGACCTTTGCTGGCACATCATATCCCAACACCATGACTCACAGATTGCCAGTCATCCTGGGTGCTGGAAGACATTGGAGCTCACCTCACGGAATTATTGGTGGCCACAAATATCATGACTCATTGGTCAGTATTGTCGTACTTGTGACCTTTGCTTATGCACCAAGATTCCTTGTTGCAAACCCATTGGCGAGCTACACCCTCTTCCTGTTCCAGAGAGTTGTTGGGATGTTGTCAGTGTCGACTTTGTGGTGGAGTTGCCAGAGTCAAATGGGTTTGATGTGGTGATGTGCACAGTTGATTCAGTGGGAAAATGTGCTCACTTCATTCCCACTCACACCACTGTCACTGCCCTGGGTGCTGCCCGACTCTATCTCCACCATGTGTGGAAATTACATGGACTTCCTGGTGCTTTCCTCTCTGACCATGGCCCTCAGTTGGTGGCAGAGTTCACTCGTGAGCTGTACTGACTTCTGGGGATCAAACTCCTTGCTTCAACTGCCTATCACCCACAAACTGACAGCCAGACTGAGTGAGTCAACCAGGAACTGGAGCAGTACATCCGTATCTTTGTCAATCAGCCTCAGGACAATTGGAACAATCTTCTCCCCTTAGCCGAGTTTGGATACAACAACCATGTCCATGCTTCCACTCACCAGACCCCTTTCCTCTTAGACACTGGATGACATCCACGCATGGGATTTGAACCTCACCAAACTCCCTCACACATCGAGACGGTGAATGAGTTCACAGAATGCATGCAGGATCACTTGGAGGAGGCAAAGGCAAAGGATGACATGGCACACTTTTACAACCAATGCCATTCTCTGACCCCTCAATACAAGGTTGGTGATCAAGTTTATCTTGACTCCAGTGACATCTCCACTACGCATCCATCCAAGAAACTTGCTCATCGCTTCCTGGGACCTTTCCCCATCGTCAAGTGTGTTGGAATGCATGCCTATCATCTATGCCTCCCAGCCTCCATGTCCAGACTCCACCCAGTCTTCCATGTTGTCAAACTCCTTCCAGCTCCCCCAGATCCATTTCCGGGATACCATTCATGTCCACCACCACTGCCTACAGTGATTGAGGGAGAACCCCAGTACAAAGTCAAGTCAATCTTGGACAGCTGGTTGCGTCAAGGAAAACTCCAGTACTTGGTGCATTGGAAGGGTTATGGGTATGAGGAGAACTCATGGGTTGAAGAGTCCAATGTGAATGCCCCTTGGTTAGTCAAGGAATTCCACCGGCAGCACACTGCTGCCCCACATCACATTCAAGTCACTGACTTTGGTTGTATGCAATTTTGAATGCATTGGTTGTATGCAATTTTGAATGCATCGGGGCAATGCATCTTAGAGGGGGTGATGTAAGGGGACTAGGGGGGACTCGGGGGGGTGCCCTGTGTGTTTCTCCTATTTTTTACGTTCATCCTATATTTTTCCTCACTTCATTTCCTTCTATTCTTCATATTCTATGATTTTTCCAGATTTTATTACTAATTTCCCTTTCTATCACATTTGTGCATGTTGACAGTTTTATATTTAGAGGCAGAGCACCCCTTCTGACATCTACCCCTTGGTATGATGTCATTCAGGAGCCTTGATCTGCTTATCTCCACCTTTTCTATTTTTAGATTATTATTTGATTTTTGCAGTCTTCACATATACTGGGCATTGGCAAAGGGTTCCTCAGAGTTTTCTCATCAGATTTCCCTTTGCTAGGTGCGCCTCCAATCCCTGTAATATGTAGTATAATTTTAACTTCAGATTTCCCTTTGCTAGAGGCTGAGGTTACCCTTATAGTATTAGCAACATATCGATAACTGTACCAACACTGCCATACCCACACTGCCATACCCACTGTCAATTGCTGGTTGTACTTGGTTGAGCACTAACTGGTCGTGCACTTATGATGCTACATCCATGACTATTTGCTGTAATTTACACTCCCCCACCTAGTCTGTTCAGAGTCTGAGCTGTCCGAGCAGAATGCTAGGAATCCACATGGAATCCTAGCAAAGTCTGAGCTCAGTCCAACTTGTCTGCACAGAATGCTTGGACTAGTTTAATAGTCCAAGTTAGACTGAATTCTGAGTGAATTTTCGAGTGAAGTCTGAGTACAGTCTGAGCACAGTCCAAGCACAGTCCGAGCAACTGTCAACTTAGTGAATTTTTGACCAAGTCCCCAAGAAAAGATTAATGTAAATAACAAGATTTGAACCCTCAGCCTCACAACTTTCTTCATGTGACCATAAACATTTATACCGCTCTGCCAGAATGGCAGTGGTAATTTACATGATTAATGTTATTTATTAGCTATTTACAAATTACATGTAAATAAAAAAATAAATCACCATCACTCAAAATGAGCGACAGGCATATGAACAATAAGAAAAGCCCCCCTATTGTAGAGGGGGGTGGCTACCAAATATGAACAGGCCACCGCCTTGCTGGAGAGTGAGGCGGCAGGTGCGTAGCACATTTTGCCTACCCCCTCCTGCTGTGGCAGTAGGGTACTCTCATTGTTCTCATCTGTTTCCCCTGCCCCCACCCCTCAGTCATTGTTGTTGGTCTACCTGGGTTGTTCCCACTGTCCCTGCCCCCTTGTTCTCTGTGGTGTCATTTCCATCGTCCGTAGCACCCATAGTCCACCCTGCGAGCAGTTGCTCACAGCAGTGGGGGCAGGTGCTGGGCCATCCATCATTGGAATTGGCATGTCATTCCTTGTCTCTGTGGTGTTGTTTCCGTCATCCATAGCACCCATAGTCCACCCTGTGAGCAGTTGCTCACAGTGGTGGGGGTGGGTGCTGGGCCATCCATCATTGGCATTGGCATGTCATTCATTGTTGTTCTCCTTGCATTCTCCTTGTCATTGGCCTTCCTGGGTCTTGTGCGCTGTCATTGTTGTTGTGTTTGTCATTTTCCTTTCATCATCATGCCCTCATCATTTGTGCCCTCATCATTTGTGCCCTCATCATTTGTGCCCTTGTCATCTCCCCCTGTCCTTGTCATTCCTGCCCCATTGTTGTCTTTCTCCCCTCGTTATTGCTCTGGCCCTGTGTTGCCTGGCCCCCATGGGTGTCGTTCCCATTGTGTGCATTTTCCTCATGGTTCGCTTGTGGTTCATCATGCTGCAATCCACCCTGTGAGCAGGGGCTCACAGCGGTGGCATAATGGGGTTGGGAGTGGGGTGTTTTGGCCTGGGGACTGTCATTACAAGATGTTTATTACCTAGAAAAGAATAAAAAGTTAATTAGTAAAATGAAACAAAGAAGAGATAAGAAAAAAACTTATCTAGGGTGCAATCATTTGCGCCCATTTTGTGTTGTTCTGGCTACATTGTGGCTTTGGTGTTGCAAGAGGTGGGCATGGGAGTGGTGGCTGTGGGTGTTGACAAAGCAGAGGCAGCGGTGGAGGTGGCAGCATCAAGAGTGGTGGTGGTGGTTGGGTGATGAGCTGGCAATGTTGATGATGCAGCTGTGTGCTTTGTCATACACAGCCACCAGGAGTACTACGTAGGGGATTGATGTGGGTAGGCTAAGTATGGCTCTGTGGTCTAATGGTTAAGTGCTGCATTACTTAGGACCAAGGGGTCAAGTGTTCAATTCTTGCTCATGACAATTATTTTACTATTAAATGTAGTAGGGCTTGGATTGCTCATTCTTGTCCTAGCATTCCATGTAATTCCATGTGGAGTCCGAATGGATTCCTAACTGGAAATTCTGAGTCCTAGCTCTCTGCTAGGATTCCACTCGGACTGAGCTCAGACTGGGCTCAGACTCAGAATGGAAACTTGGCTGGCAATTCTGCCAAAACAAATGCTAGGACAGTCTGAGCGGACAGCTCAGATTCTGTTCAGAGTCCACTTGGATTAGGTGGGGGAGTGTAAAGACCTCACTATTTCCAGCATCTATCACACAGCAAACAATATGTGGAAATCTCACTGGCAACAGGGGAATGAACTGTGTCATGCACTCACATCCTTATTTCAAATCTTGGAATTGAACACCAATGTTACATCACATGATTTCAATAGCAGCTGTGACAATTTTCATGAAATGCTGTCACATTTAGATCCTACTTCTTTTCCACGTTTTGGACCAAATGGTGCATCAGTGTGCAAATTTCTTGACCTGCTAATTCCCTGTAATTCACAACAGCTTATTGCATCACCGACCTCAGAATGTTGGCTCAGATGCATTGACAACCTTATGACTTCATCCAATGAGGTCCTTATATATTATTTACCAGCTCTCTCCATTTCAATCAACACAAGAATTAATCAATGACACACTATGTTCAACTTTGGCAACAATCAAGGCTGAATTGGAGCATACAGCATGCAACAATTGCAAATTGTCAGATTTGCAGTTTCAAGTATCTTTTGAGAAACTGCCTCCTTTGTTGTGCTTGGAAATCATACCAGACTCACAGTGCACCCCCTCTCAGTTGCTTGAATTCAATAGTACATTGGGTTCATTGTCATACTGCCTGAGAGCCATAATTTATCATGGACAGTATCATTTCACAAGCAGAATAATTCTTTGTGAGGGTACAGTCTGCTATTATGATAGTCAGGATAATCAGGGTCATCTGGAGATTGAATTGCAACAATGTAATGATATCAATCTGACAAAACTGGGTGATCAGACCACTAGTCTTTATATCTACATGTTGCAATGCTAAATTTCAAAATCACTGTTTTACAGAACCACTTATAACCACATACATGTCATTTCCCCCTCATTCAACTCCTTTACAATGTCTTCTAACCTAGCAACTCTACCCCTGACTGATGAGATTGAACTAAATCTAATCAACAACTTGAACCTTTATGAAGCCCTGCTTGATTGCACTGCTGCACCAGATGTGGCTTCAGCAGAGCATATAAAATTGTTAGCGCCAAACAAGAATCCTCAATACGTCCCTAGCATAAAGGAGAAAGGCTGTCCTTCTTACTGGGTTGACATGAAGCAGAAGCTGCTTTGATTTACATTCCCAGCAATCATCTATCGGTTTAGCCAGATTGGGCCATACTTCAACCATCAAGATGTAAGAAAGGAATGTTGTCCTGCAAGGTATTTGTTTACTCAAACCTTTTTACAATCTAATTTCTGTTTAGATTGACCTGCGAATGCTTGGCCATTCCAAGGCCCAGATTGAACTTCTTCCCTTACCAGATGACACTCCTGATCACCCAAGTGAGGCAGTTGACTGCTCTCAGACTGTGATGGAGATTCTGTGGGCATTGCAACAAGAGGTCGAAGAAAAGTTGAACAAAGGTCAGGTGCACAGCTTGATCATTGGACAAGCACTACATTAGAGTGCTGGCAGACTAATGGCTATTTTAACAGGTGTCAATGAAGACAAACATTCATCCATCACTTCCTTTTGGTGCATGTACAGACACAAATACAGTGACTGTTACACCTTCTTGATCACCACCCCTGGTCTATTTGACCAGTTACCAGATTCCGAAGATGGGTCAACTCCTGCATTCAGCAGAAATGATATAGGGAGTAAGTTGATTTGTTGTTGCAAAATTTGACAGCTGTACTGATGCCTACTTCACAGAAAAGTGTGTTCCAATGAGTCCGAGCAAAGTTAAGCAGAGGTCAGTTACTTCCAATGTCAAATCATTGACCTCCACATTGTCCACATCAGCAAAATCAAGGATCAACTTATTTGGCTTATTTGGCTTAAACCCCAATTAAGGGAATTAAGGGGAATTAAGGAAAATAAGTTCATTTTTTTCCTTAAAACTGATAACCGTTAAGCAGATATAATCAACCAAGCGGTATAAGCAACATGTAAGCAAATTAAGGCCATAAGGAGCGTGTAATCCCTTAAGGCCTTAAGGACTTTTTTGAATTTTCTTCCAAGTCCCTCTCGGCATTTCCCGAAAATGGAAATTCAAACTCAGCATCACCAACATCACACATTGTTTGTGTTCAATCCACCACTTCCGCTCCACACCTCTACACCACCATATCCATGCCAGCCAGAGCCACTACTGACTGCAAGCAAGATTCATATTCTATGTATGTTGTAACAATGAGACGGTGCCAAGACACCCATGCCTAGGATGACGACCCAGGATGGGACCAGGAGAAGCCACCGCTGCGAGCCCCTGCTCGCAGGGTGGATGGAGGGACAAATGATGAAGATGAAGATGAACCATGAGGGGGAGAGGATGACAACGATGAACGATGAACCACTTCTAATCACTGTGGTGAACAACTGCTCACGGGGTACAAACAGGGAGCAACGAGATGGGACGACAATGCCAGGGGACCGGGATTGAGAGGGGTACAAATGACATGTGCAGCAAGGAGGAAGAGAACGGTGATGGGGCCAAAAAAAAACATCAAAAGGCAAGTTTTTTTTCTTTCCCCTTTTCTAATTTCATTTCCTTGTGGCTAACAACAAAAATTTTAGGTAGTGATTTTACTATTGACAATGACGACGGGCACCCCCTGATCGACCCCCACTACTGCTACAAGCCCCTGTTCGTGGGGTGGTTAGGTGGTAGCACGACCATATGCCCATGAGGAAGGCCACAAGGATGATGGGGTGACATGACAGCAGCACCTGCCATAGCAGGTACCACGACGTGAGGAACACCGCCACTCCTCACCCCCCATCATCTCCCTCACAGCAAGACAGGGTTTTTTGCTTTGTAGCATTGAGATGGCACAATGCCCAACCAGGACATCATAACAACAAACAGCATGCCACCAGCCACCAGCCTTGTGAGCAACTGCTCAGGTGGATCATGGGTGGAATGATGACAATGACAAGGCCACCATGATGATGGGGGAGCAGCAATGATTGGGGGTGAAGGGGAACATTTAGGACAGTGAAAAGGGGTGTCGAGTGGGGGTTGGGTAAACACATGGGAACAACAGGAGCAGGGATGAAACTGTAGTCAGTGATGTGCTTATATATATATATATTATTCTTATTTTTTTGCTTAAACTGCTGCTTAAGTTTCCTTATTGACATGGCTAGGCAGCCCCCTAAGAGCCCAAAAGTGGTTTAAGAAGTGATATAAGCATGAATAAAGGGAATTTTGCTTAATTCAGGAAACGACCCTACTTATTCTAAGCAGAATTTCCTTAACAGCCATTTGCTTAATCTTCCTTAATTTCCACTTTAAGTGCAATAAGGAGACATTAAGCATAATAAGTTAGTGTCGGATTTTCCTGATGCACAGGTAGGAAGGCTTTATAAGCACTTACATATGGCATCTCACGGACAGTTGAAAAGGCCCCAGCACATTGAACTTGAAAATATCAGATCTCCCTGATCCAGATGGACAGTGGACACTATTACAGACTGAATGTCTAGGATGTTCCTGTGACTGTTCCTGACATCTGGGATGTCAAGGGTGAAAAAAATGTATCTCACCTATCAATTATGAGAATAAGCTGGAGGATGGAATGCCCATTTTGGTTGAAGTCATGCTTAAATTGTACATCACGCACTCAGTGCCTGCATTCAGTTTGGTGAGGCCAACAGTTGGCAAATTGAACCCAACAAATCAGGTACACTCAGAGGGTCCCAGAAGTGATGGGTCTGCAGACAATGGCTCCCACATATATCAACTCATTCTGAAAAATATGCAAATAATTCCCTTGGACAACCTGGATGCCATCTAGTGCTGTGCTTGGCCCAGCCTGAAGCTGTGAGCTGGGCCAAGCCGAGCCCAAATAGGCCAAGCCAAGCCAGGCCGTGAAGACGGCTTTATGATGGCTTTGGCCTGGCTTGGATTTCCGAAAAGCCAAAGCCAAGCCACTAAGCCGCGGCTTCTTGGTGGGCTTGAGCAAATTTTTTGGTGATGAGAAAATTATTTCAATATGGCAATCTAATCGATCGTTGATTGACATCCATTTCTCGATTGTTGCCAAACCATCCTTCGACGAGTAATCCACCACGCACATCGGCTGCATCGCTTATGCCCCTACCATATATTTAACTACCTACCCCTTTAATGATTTGATGGCAAACTCCATGCATATCCTAGGTGGCTGTGTTTGACAAACATCCCTCATGTTGGCAGCAAATGCACAATGATGTCATTGTGTATGATAAGCTTTTTGTCATTCTTTGCTTATTCTTTAACTAGTAACCAAATGCAAGTTCCATCACACAACACCCACAGCTACACCAGCAAATGACACAAATGGGTCACGTCACGCAGTGCGCACGAAATGCAGCCAAATGACGTTTTGGCCAGGTAAGTTTTCCATGTTCGTTTCTTGTTTTTTTGCTTAACTAACATATGTTTTTGTTAATCTAGGGGGTCTAACAGTGTTGCAATGACATGACGACACCAAAACAAGCCCACACCTAATGACGCCACCATCAACCCCAACTGCTGCCATGAGTCACTACTCATAGGAATGGGGAGCAATGATAAAATGGCCAACAACGAGGAAGTAGTCGGGAACAAGGGGGACCAGGAAGAGGGAGAGGACAACAAGGGGGAGACAACGATGACATGACAACAAGACCAATGAAAACAGGGATGACAGGGGCCGAGTGAAGGATGCCAATGAGACAAGGACAGCTTGAAGGACATTGGCGGGTATCAGAGGATGGCAGCATCAGTGACGACGACGATGACGATGGGACGACCAGGACCAGGACCAGATGGCGACATCGACATCGGGGAAGAGAACAACAATGGGGACAAGGGAGAGGATGGCGAGGACTAGACAACGGGGAAGAGGACAACAACAGGGATGACGAGGATGATGACAATGACACCCCAGCATCAACAACGAACAGCCCAGCATCCACCCCTACCATTTGGTCACAATTTTTTGGTGGACATGTATTTAACTCCACCTCCCTCTCTCGCGTTTAGGCGAGTTTAAATTTAATTCAAATTGTTTCTTTGTACATTGGTGGCTCGTAGTTACCCTGAGTGAACACAGTCTCAGTGAGGCTGTTTATTGGACAAGAAGACTTGTATTGTTCTAATTAGCTTCCTGTATAAGTTTATAACCAATGGACCTGTGGGCAAAATTTGAACATTTTACATACAAAAGCCATGGCCTGGGCCAGGCCAAGCCAGGGCCAAGCTGTGGTTGACGGCTTTGGCCTGGCCTGAGGTTCAAGAAAGCCAAAGCCATGGCTTTCAGGCCAAGCCAGGCCAGAACAGCACTAATGCCATCACAGTCTTGAAGGGCAAGCACAAAGCAATGGAAGAACCACACCCTGAGGGATCACCTAGCAAAAAAGTGTCATTGAAAGGTAGCCAGGTCAAACAAACATTTGGCTATGGATGTAGCAACCTAGATACATTTCATTGAAACATGTAATACAACTGATATTATGTTTATGAATGTCATAATGAACATGTAAAAAGGAGTCGGGGTTTTGGCCCTTGCGCCCGCTAGGGATAATCTTATCTAGAAATTTAGTGTAATATGCTGCTGCACTGCCAGTATGCACATCGATGTCGATGCATCCGAGTCGGATCGATGAATATTTGCTAATTTCTCATAATATGTATAAATAACATGATTTCGTCAGATTTGGGCCCAAAATTTTTACCTAGCGCGAAAGCGGCAAGTGGCTGTGCGGATTCGATCGGCGACCTGAGTCACCGCGGTCAGTCACGACGAATGCTTGATAGAACTTAGGTCCTTGTGCGACACTACTGACTATGGATGGAACCCTCGATGCTTTGGCTCAAGTCTTAAGTGAACTGTCAGAGCGCCCGTATGATATCGCATTACACTCCAGACATATACGGATTGCTCAGTCTCTGGAGGACAACCAAACCGAAGTGCAGTCCGCGTTGGAGATGTTCGTGCAATTCTTGGCCGCTGGCGAAGATGCCTGGCTGGAGCTAATCAAGGCTAAGGAGGCCTCAGTGGATCTGGGCACAGTTGAGGGTGTACAAGAACTACTGGCCCTTTATTCTCGGGCAGAAGCTGACTATCTCTGTGCGTCTGCTGGTTCAAACTTTCAGAAGTATGACACCAACGTTCTAATCATTACAGCAATCCCGATCCTCCAGAAACATTTACAATTTATTATTGACCGCCATGCTCACTATGTTGGAGAAGAAGCGAAGCCAGCCGAGTTGGGAGCACTCTTCTCGACTTCTTGGACTCGAGCCGCCATTGCAGATGTTGTCAACAAGGGAGTTAGACATATAACACAGGTGCCATACTCTCGTGACGGGAATGAATCTTTCTAATTCCAATTAGAGCCATTTGTTGTGGGATGTCCAGCGTGACTGGGAGCTCGAAGCATTGGAAGCAGCTGTTCCATCCGAAAGGTAATGCCGAGTAACGTTCAAGTAAAATGTAGATGTCTGACTTATACACAGAAAACTACTTGTGGAGTCTTTGCAATCTTTTCATCTCATCCGTCTGCGCCAACCACATTCTAGTCTGTTATTTAGCGTTCTTGACCATTTCTTTCTGAATTGAATCCACGCTCTCAACTTCCAGATCCTGAAGATACTTCACAATCCTATTCGTCGTTCACCACAAAGTATCAGCCACCCCAGGACTACGAAACACTTCTCATCGCCGCGTCCAAAGTTCGCACACAGGGCACTAAGTCCTTCGACCGCAGAGAACCGATGGAAACTGGTCTTGTGCAATCTGGTTTCGCATTGGAGGCATACGCACTTTATATCGCTTACGAGCGTCGAGCTAGAAATCCTGATCTATTTGTCATGAGTGGCGTATATGAGCGTGCAATTGCAGAAGCGGCAAAACGACGGTTTGAGGGCGGTGCTGGCGCAGAGGAGACTTTGAGGATGTTTTGGATGGGTTATTGTGATACTCTGGTATGTTCTGATATGCTTAATCAGTATCACTTTACTTGATCTTAATTCCAGCGTGTCAACGAAGCAGGAGAAGATCTCGAGTATAGCATCCTAACGAGGGCTGTGAGAAGTGTTCCTGGTTCTGGTGAAGTGTGGGCTCGGTATATTCGCTATCTGGTGCGTTTTAGAGTGTGCCACTATCTCGATATTAACTGTAATCTGTAGGAACGCATGGAAGACTCTCCAGTTGCTCCGGAAGGCCGTGGCACGATCTCAGGCACGTATTTTGTCATACATGTGATTTATAGTGGTTGAGAGGAAATCCGTGCCCAGACCTTTTCACCCTGGCTTTTGGTACAAATCTTCTCCAAATAGATGTAGAGCAGATTGTGCCTGTCATCCTGGCCCGTGCTGGCTACGAAAGGCGTCGGTTTGAAGCTGGTACTGACGGTAAAGTTTCCCGATAATATTCTGGAGTGTTCTCTTATTCAATGAATTATGTTTCCCAGATGAAGACATCCTACCTACATTGATAGCGATTCTCGAAGGTGGGATCGAAATGGTTAGGAAAGGTAAATGCATTGCATCAGGTCCATCTGTGATGATGTATACGCCAATTGCAGCTTCCAAGGCTGGCGACGCAAAGTTCCGACTTGAAAAATATCTTGCAGACATCGTAAGTTATTTACAGCCCCGGATTTTTCCATATCTAAATCCCTCTTTTCGGTCCAACAGTACCTTCAACTCGTCGAAGTTCCTGACGGCCCTGTCACTGTCTGGCAAACAGCAACAAAGCATTACAAGACCCGCTATCTGGCTTGGACTTCCTATACCGACGCTCTCATGTACGTACGCCCGAAGTAAGATCCCTCGCCCTGCTCCCTCACCATTCTTCAGAAAAAATGGCGAGTTTGATGAGACTAGGAAAGTCTTTTCAGATGTCCATGCGAAAAATCTGGACTGGCCAGAAGCTATCTGGGAAGCCTGGATCTCGTTCGAACATCTGCACGGCACTGTTGATCAGGTGGACGCGTGTTTGGATAAGATAGAGAAAGCGCAGTATCAGGTCAATATTCGAAGAGCCAAGGTCAGTGGACTGTGTCGTGATGTTTCTATTCCTTTAACAAGAATGCTGAATATCCTGAAGGAAGTGGAAAAGGCATCTTATCAAGCGATGCAGATGCAGGCGGCGAACGTTCCCGTTGCTCAGGTGCCTGTTCCAATAATCTCTGGAGATGCCACGATGACGGTCGCCACGGCACCACGGGAAAGGGGAACTAAACGAGGGGCAGATGACACCCAGGATGGTGATGGGCATAAGAGGGCACGCATTGGTGAGTTCCTTTGTGGTGTGGCATCATTGACAGACCGCTGAGGTTGGGCCGAACAGAACAAAAACCGCCACCGCTCAAGAGGTCACTACAAGTCTCGATCAAATTTACAGCTGCTGATTTTATTCTTTAGGGATCGAGAAAATTGCACAGTTTTTGTTGCAGACCTACCACCAGGAGTGACTGAAGAAGAACTGGGTAACCTATTCAAAGACGTACGTATCAAAACGAAAGACCAACGGAAGATCCTGACTGATAGCCATAGTGCGGGAAAGTACGAGAAGTAAAGATTAGCGAATTGACTAACGCGCTGGTTGCCACTGTCGAGTTTTTTGAGAGGGTACGTGTATTTTTCTGAGTTGACCGAAATCTTTTCCGATACCTCGCTTGGCAGGATAGCATTCCCGCCGCCCTTACCAAAGATAAAAAGCGAGTGCAAGAACAGGAAGTTGCTGTACATCCTGCGTGGAAATCAACGCTCTATGTTACGAACTTCCCAGAGTCAGTGGATGATGCGTCGATGAGGAGCCTATTTGACAAGGTATGAAATCCTCCTGGTGAGTTTTATTTATTAGTAATAAATATGAGCAGTATGGTACGATCTTCGACATTCGGTGGCCAAGCAAGAAATTCAAAAGTACACGACGATTTTGCTATGTTCAGTTCACATCGCCGGTATGTGTTTTGCCCCCTTACAGTAATTTATTTAACAAGTTGTCCAACCATGCGATTGCAGACTTCCGCGGAGAATGCCCTGGAACTCCATGGTCACGAACTTGAACCTAACCAGCCAATGAATGTCTTCATCTCCAAACCAGAATGGAAGAAGGAGCGGACGGACCAAGATGCGAATGAGAGAGAGGTCTATGTTGCCGGGTTGAGTAAATTCACGACACAAGCCGATCTTGAAAAGTTATTTAAAACAGTGTGTCCATTTTCATGGGTTCTTTGTACGATTTCTTATTCCACACTCAGTACGGGAAGGTAAAAGAAGTTAGAATGGCCACAGACAAAGATGGCAGTGCGAAAGGATTTGCATTCGTTGAGTTCGAGGCCGAGGTCAACTGGATTGCTTTTTTTTGGATCTTTTCATGCTCCTAAAATACCTATCCATGTTTGCATTTAGAAGGATGCTCTGACAGCTCTAGAAGCAAACAATTACGAGCTGAAAAAGCGACGGATTGCAGTAACTCTTGCAGACTCTCGGGTTCGTGCCCGAAATCGGTGCGTGAACGGCAATGCCTTTGGTAGACTAGACTTATTTGATGCAGGAACTTTACCTCTGACACTGGCCTCGGACGAGTAGCAGAGGTGCGAAGTAGGTCAGTGCGAGTTCGCAATCTCCCCGCTGGAACACAAGAAGCTCTGCTCCAGCAGGCATTGGACAAAATTGCGCTCGTGAAACGCGTTGAGGTATTTGTTGAGCAGCGGGAAGCAGTGGTCGAGCTAGAAAATGTCGCAGTATGTTTACCTTTTTCTCCCTGCTGAGATACGTTTTAGAGCACTGCGGTATAGGAAGCAGGCAAGCTGCTGCTACAGACAGAACCCTTTATTTTCGACGGCAATACGTTACAGCTGACAGAAGAAGGGCGGGATGGTGCACCGACACGGGCAGGAGCTCCTCCACCTAAAACGGGGGGCATGTTCGTCCCGCGCAAGGCTGTCTCGAGACCAAGAGCAGGACTTAGCCATGGACGGAAACCTGCACCCGAGACAAATGCAAGTGGGAGTCAGCCTCCCTCCGTACCTTCGCCTTACACTTCAGGTTCGCAAGCTTTTGGCAAAGGACAGGATGATTTCAGAAAAATGCTGGGAGGTCGATAGGGGCCATACAATAACCTGTGTTTACTTGTCAGTCAAATGTCAAGTAGTATATGCAGGGTTCTACAATCAGCGATGCATAAACAAGTTGATAACCGCCACGGTCAAGGAGAAATAAGTTACAGATGGCGATATCCCACCTACTGCAACTTGCAACACAATTTTTGAACGATTATACTATATACGTTTTTTTTTTTCTCACAAGTTTATTGTGCTAGAGGGACAATCCCTAAGTTACACATCACAATCGCAGAGAGATATAAGGATGCATGACCTCGACAAGCACATAATCTAACCTGCCTAGTCTACGAGAGCCACGTACTAAGTCCCCTCTCCCCACCGCAGCTCGAGGGGCCAGGTTTTCCCAACCTGTTTCGGACGTGCTCCCCAATGAAACCCTGAGAAAAGTAACTAACGAATTTAACCGCGGGACGAGGGGGGAATGGAAGAGGGATTGGAGAAGATCGCGTTCCGAAGGGGCGCTGCCACAAGGATAGAAGGGGGGGGGAGGAGGGGAGAGGGCAGAGTCGGTGTCGATGGAAGGATGTTGGGGGAAGGAGGAGGAGGAGGAGAGGTAGATGTTGGAGGTGTTGGAGGGGATGAACAAGGTGTTGTAGAGTCCCGAGCTCTGCTCGTAGACTCAACCACAAAACACATTCACTGGCTGCACAGCAAGATACTTCTGAGAAGGTATGATGTCAGTATTCTGGAAGTACTCCTAATACTGCCACCATACTCACCAAGGGATATTTTGCCAGTATGCATACCAATCTAGAATACTACTTCACTGGTACCTTCAGTACTATCAAAATATAGTACAATACTGTCAAAATACCTCTAGTGAAGTATGTTGACAATATTAGGAATACTGTCAGGATACTTTCACAGTACTTCTCAGGCAGTATTGTGCCTTGCACCCAGTGGTTACGTGTCAGGTGCATGATCGGCACGTCGACGGCCTCAACGGAACCACGCGTTTACTCCGATTTCCCTACCGCAGAGGCTGGCGGGGGTGGAGATTAATTACGGTTTGTATTGCGCAAATTGCCGTTGCGGAGGAGTTATTCGAGGTGATTGGCGGCTGAGCGCAACTCAGAGCTGCGTTCCTTCTAGAGTTTGTTTGAACGCGATCGTTGGCATCTTTGCCGAAAAAGGATTTGAAACGGCCTGTGGCATGAACAAATTTCAGTAAAGGTAGGATTGCAACAGGATTATTGAGAAGAAAGGAAAGAGAATCGGAATTTCGTCGTAGCTTAGTTTGCAACTCGTGGCGTTGGTGATTGCTTTGACCGTCACGATCGCAGACATCCATACATTTCTAAAGAGAGTCAGTACTTACACACTTGCATCAATCCCCCATGATTGATCTACTTCGTTCAGATGTCCGTGGAACAGAGGAGTCTGGGCTATCTGCCTGTCTATCTGTACCATACTACGAAGTCAAATCAGTCCGGCGTGCCACTCTGTACTCACACGCTCCTTGCACGCTCCACTTGCAAACTGCAGAAAAGATACTTGTAAAAGGGGGCAGAGATTGGTATAAAACCTTCAACGGGATTGCATGCTTCTATGACCAGTTCTTATTCCTTGCGACGAGCTCACTGGACCGATATTAGTCACGCAACTCTTTCTCATCATGAAGGACCACCAGCCCTTGACATAGCGCTGCGCTATGAAAATTGCTAGCCGAAACCTCCGAAACGAGGAGGAGTGACTACAATAGGCAGATCAGCCCTACAATCATTATTCGGCCTCTATAATACCGTTAGATTACGCGATCGCGTTATTACGACTTGTTTGTACATTCACGTGGTTGATGCCATCAATGACTTAGTGTGTTGAATTACTCACCGCTATTATAGTCCACGACTCCATCTCTTTGCAACGTGCAGTTAGTTATGGATTCCGAGTCTGAATGCCAGGAATCTGTCGCGATAACTTTCGAATGGACTGTAAGAGGCCTCCAAAAACTGTTTGACTCGACCAAGGGTGAGTCCAAGTCGAAAGTCACCAAGTCCCTAGGATTCGGAGGTGGGCGTTGGCAAGTTCGTTCTGACTTGGTTGGGATGGTAGCGTCGCGTTTTTGATGTTACTCCCAGATCCTTTTCTACGCCAATGCAGGAATAATCAAGGAAGGAAGTACGGAAGGGAGCGGTTATGTCAGTCTTTATCTATCATGTGAGGTATGCATTGGACATGCTGAAAGCGAGGATACATCTTTGATGCTATTTTTGCGATAGCCTACGACGGAAGAGAAGGAGGCCGCTATGGGCGATTCCGGAAGGTAGTTCATTCGCTATCTTTTTCCTAACTTGATTGAACCCCTGCTGAAAGATGGGTCCGAGACGGTGTATACAAGTTCAGTTTCGAACTTCGAAAGCATGTTGGCTCCCTGTAAAACTATCGCCTCCTCTGATCTTCATTTTGGGTACAGCATTGGGAAATCTGTTCTATATAACCTCAAAGAAGCCAAGGATCATACATTCTCACACAAGGTCCAACTCTTCTATCATATATACCCCCTTTGTTGATTCACGTTTAGACAGCGAACTGGGGATGGTACGCATTCTCCTATTCTAACACGCTATTTTGACGATATCATAGGGCACAATTTGCGAAACGGGACACTGTGTACTATCAGTCCAATGCCGTGAAAACCCAAGACGCGTTTGTGATTATTTGCAGCATCACATCGTCTCCCTCCCCTCCTGTCCCACCTCCGGTATTTCCTCGTCAAACTGTTCCCAAGGACCTCCTCGATACCGTGGGTGCCCTTCTTGATGACCCGCTCTACTCAGATGTAGAGTTCATCATTCCTAGACGAGGACAAAGGTTAAGGTCGGCTCGGAGTATATGGGCATCACGGAGATTGCTGAAACGGGCTGAATACTTCGAAACTAGTGAGGAAATCGCCGCATTTGACATTGCTCACTATCTGACAATTCAATCAGTGTTCAACTCTGGTTTCGCAGAAGGTTCCACGAAAGGCACTCCCACTCCTAGAACCAGGATGGAATCAGTGCCAAGCATCATCGAGTCAGAATCGCAGTTTGTCATGAACGAGTTCGAAGATTCAGACCACGAAGAAGAAGACGACGCAATGGATGATTCACCGGTCGATATAGAGTCTGCTTCTCCGCATCAATCAGGAGCAGTGGATTCCCTAGTGATGTCTCCTGCTGAGAACATCATTGATGAGGGCGAGAGGGAAGGAGAGGACCAACGTAACGTCCGTGCTAAGCTTTCGCATCCATCCAGCCCTCGAAGCTCTGAGCCTGTCAATCTTTCCCCGCGCCTACCGGAGTTAGCGTCGGGGTCTAAGATGACTGTCGTTGTGAAGGATGTCGCATACAGTACATATCTTGCACTTCTATACTACGTAAGCCCACTGAGCATGACGTACCCTTCATCTCACCGTTTTCCCAGATATACACCGACACTATCGTATTTGCACCGCTATCTTCTTCCTTCATTTCCGCACGTGGTGACTCTCCAACGTCGTCCATGTCCACCCTACCCTCGATGCCTGCTGAAGCCCAAGAACATGCAATGCAGGAGTTTACGGCCACCACAAGAAAGGAATGGATTAAAGAATGGCTAAGGAACAACCCGGGACGACCGGCTCCGTGCTCCCCAAAAGCTGCCTACAGATTAGCCGATAGTAAGTCAGTCTTCGTCATACACTTACCAAATGTAACACACAAGTGACAGGAATGGATCTCCGGGAGCTGAAGGAACGGGCATCGCAGGTATTAGCTCTCGCTTTAGTTTGGAACTATTATGCTGACGATGTTATAGCATATCCTCAAGTCATTAACTGTTGATAATATAGCTTATGAGGTTTTTTCTCCGTTTGCTGCTAAATTCGACGAGATCCAGCAGGTGAGGGAATTTTGTCAACTGATCTATCCAACCTCTAGGGTTCACATTTTTTCAGGTGCAGGTCAACTTCTTCCTGACCCACTGGCAAGACATTCGAGCGTCTGACTCGATGCGAAACGTCTGGCAGCAAATTAGAAGTGGTCGCCATCCAGGATTTGAAGAAGGTTAGCTCCTGATTACTTTAGACAAATAGCTATGGTTGAAAGCTATATACTCCTAGTCTGGCCCGTCATCGCTCAGAGTCTGGAGTTCAAACCTGCTCGAAGCGTTATTGGATCTTCAGCAGCAGCAGGGGAAGACACTACACGTTAACATCCGTTCGCCATAGCGGGAACCTACATTTTTCGGACTTCGATGAACTTATGGGTTCTGTTGGCATGCGTCGCTAATTTGTACACATGCCAAACGTGTAACAGCAGTAGTTAAAGCTCAAAATGAAACTGGGGCACTTGGGGCCATAGCTTCCGCTAAGGACGTGGATAGCGGTAATGTTAGGTCCACCAAGCAATGGGCCTGCAGAACGGAAACTTAACCATAGCGATAACTCAGATATCGTGAGATCTTACCAAAGGGAATCGAAAATTCATCTTGTTTTCCGCGCGACGCAGTGGTGAAGGAAACGGTGAAAGAAAACTCGCATGGATGGTTAGTGTATAGAATAGGAGATTTTACGCACAGAGCTCGTTAAAGCCACGCACTTGAACCATCGTCAGAGTTTAATTACTCATTAACATGCTGGGACTCCTTACGCTGGAACACGGTGTCGCAAACTACTTCAAAACTACTTACTTGCCATTTTGGGACACTAAAAAAGGTGGTCAAACTGGAATTGTTTGTATTTCAAATTTGTACTTTTTAGCCAATCCCCTGATCGCATGCAGCACAGTCAATGTAAAATTCATTCTAGCTATATGCATGATAGTGGATGTGAGGATCCCTAGTATGAATTTCCCACCATTCAACTCATCCACCGCCAACGTCCATCTCATATCGACAAAGGACGTCCCACGACCGCAATTGCCCATCTCTTCGGCAAGCAAACGTGTAGGCGGGCTATAAGGACTATGTATACTCTACCCGACTCCCAGTCTCCTCCCTCGTACGGGTAACACGTCATCCACGAGGGTGTACACGTCTACGTGGACGGCGGGGATAGGATATTGGAAAGGCATGATGCGGTTGCCATTGTGTAGAGGATGGTGCCGGCGATGAAGGAAATGAAAGCGAGGGAGGCAAGAAGGGTAGCTTCGACGACAGTGATTGGGCAGAACATGATTGGGACAGCGACGGCGAGGCTCAGAGGGGAAAGTGTGACCGACTTCGTTCATAGTAAGATGGTGTTTCCCTTCAGGAAGCTGGGCTGACTGACACAGATTGATTCTCAAATTTCGTTCTGCAGACATCGTGGTGACCTGGCGGCGCCCCGAGGCTTGCTTGGGCATCTCATTCGAGCTCAACTCGCATCTCGTCTCTGTCCAGGTACCTACATCCCCCGCTGTTGCATGCATCCACCGACGAAGACCCCGTGAAACCTCTCCGTGTGGCCGATCGTGCCTCGGACGTAGTATATCCCATTAACTGAGGAGGCCCAGCGTGTCGACATTGTACACCCATGAGTCACGGGCTTATCGAAAGCTTGCATGCCGATCTTCGTGGTCTCTTCTCGTTTTCGTTACGTTACGAGAATGTTTAAGCTCGCATTCGGGAACAGATAGGTCATCATTGCTGCTGTCCGTATTCCTGTTCTACCTAACCCATCTAATACCTGACTCCACTGTTTGTACAGGAGGGGAGGCTTGATCGGTCTTCAGCGCTGCAGATGTGGTTGGACCTCACTCTTCTGTTGATGAACAAGACGCCCGCCTAGCCTTTCTTGGGATAGAAAACTTCTTGCAGGGACCGATCAGTAGTGAGTTATCTTTTCTTTATTTAGTCCATCTTGTTGAATGATGTGCACTGCGTATTGATGGTGAGATCTTGACTCGATTATGAATGTGATCTATGATAATGGAGACAGTATGCTAGCTTCCATCTGACGTCATTTTGAATCATGGGACGTTCGATTTGCTCCAATTTGCTCCTGCCATCTCCCAGGATTCTAATGTCGTCGTGATTCATGCATGTACGAAATTCTAACCTCCATTCCTGATCTGAGTTGTCTGTTGCTGCGCTCCTTCTTTCCTTTCATGTTCTTGCCACCGTTGGGTTATGCCTCATCGTTGATGTTTGGCGCTGAAGGGCTTTGCCATCATTCTCCATTATCGCCGCTCTTGTCCTTCCCAGGTGCTGTTCATGTGGTTGCTTCGTTGCTGATCTGATTAAAGCAGTGATAGTTGTATTTGAAACGGGATGGAGTGTATGTTTTATTCTCGAAGCTTATATATACATAAAGTCACTTGTGACCCTCTTTAGTGCGCGCTGATTGACGTGGCAGGACATTTAAAGTCTCCGAATGTCCATCACACCCAGAATATTTGCTTCTTTGCTGGCCTCCCTTCCAATCTGTTTATTCCCCCCTCAAACCATTTCTTCTAGCCTCCACCAATCTGATCATCAAAATCAGAAAATTATCAACTTCAAAACCATGTATTTCCCAGTATCTTCAAGCTTGCTCCCAAACCCCTTCATAGTGTGAGATTCTTTGTGATTACACTTACATGTGAAAGTTAACCCATCTTGCAGTCCATTTATCCCTCTTGTTGGTCTTTAAATTTTGAGGTTTGCCATCAGTTGTGAAGTGAAGCTACAGATTCTCAGTTATCTGCTCAACTGGGCTCTCTATGGGGCCCTCTGTGCTCAAGTTTGTGAGTGAAGTCATCAAGTTTGATGACAGTACCAAATCCTTCATCTCTGATGGGAACTTGTCGAGATCTGTATTACCTGGCATTCCCAGAGGACAGGACTTTGAACAAAGTTCTGGTATACAGCGTATTCATGATGGAGACTGTGCAGACAATGCTTTTGCTGCCAAGTGGCATCTTTCTGTATGGCCTCTACTCCATCCCTGACTTGGCTTCCCATTACTCACTGTCATATGATGTCCGAGTTACCATATGGAATGCAATACCCCTATTGGGAGGAACTGGTATGCTTTGTCGAACAAATATTGAGCTGAGTGACTTATGGCCTCAACAACAGTTGCATTTGTTGTTCAAACATTTTATGCATATCGTCTCTGCATTCTTGCACACTCATGGGCAATCATGATCCTTGTTGTTCTTGTATGATTTTCTCTATAACCACAATTGTAAAGCTTTCTCAACATTACCAGTTGGCTCTTGTCCAATTTGTTCTAGGAATCATAGATGCATGTAATATCACTGGACTTGCTGCCATATATTTGCCAGTCTACTCTCCAGTAGGGTCTGTTGCATGATTTCTTGATGGCCTCACAAATGTGTTTTGCCTTTAGATTATTTGGGCCAGCTTTGTCATTGTCTGTGACCTAGTTATTGCCATTGCCATGACTTACTTTGTATGTGTCCACTATCAAAAATTCCATGTCATCTATATATAATCCAATGTACAGTTGTTGCACAATGACACTGGTTGGAAAAATACCCACACACTTTTGGTAAAGCTTGTTCATTTGGTGGTAGAGACTGGCACAGTCACCAGTATGTCATGAACTCCACATGTTTTCCTACAACTTGTGGCCAATGACTAATGCTCATTGTCCACAGTGCTTATAGCTGCAGCCTATCTCATACTTCAGCTCTTGCCTGCTGGGTCCCCACTCCACATCTCTCAACTCTTATTTGGTGCTATGCCCCTACTTGCCTTCATTCTTGGAAAGGTTTATTCTAATGCAATGATGGTTAATTTCAATCATTGTCTCCAAATATTAGGAGGTCGAAATGGAACCCAAATTGTGGGGTTCACTATGGCTTCCAGCCAACTGCTCCTTCCTGACTCCACTGTCACAAGTAATGAGATCCTGGGAGACTGCTAGTGGAACACAGGTTATGGATGCTGTAATAGCTGGATAGGTTACAGACAGCTTACTGTACCAAATAGGGTCATGTCAAATAAACCAGGGATGTAATGGTGTTCAGAGGTGCTACTGGCATGTGGGACTTGCAACATTTCAACACTGTTTTTGTTCATTGGAACATTGTGATTATGTTGTCATGCTCTCATGGTCACACTGAACAATATGATAGTGCTCATCTAGTTTCCAGCCTTTCAGGTATGTTACACTGTAGTATTACTACTATAGTGCTGCCCAGGTGAGAGTATGCCTATGTTTCTTGTCACAAATTTGGAAATGATTGATCTAGGCAATCTACTGTGCTGGCAATTTATACCACTAGGAAGGTCATCATGTCTCTGTCCACATGGAAGCTCACCTCGGCTAGAGCTAAGCTACACTCAGAGCAGCTGAACAGAAAGTAAGACCAGAGTATATATGGGAAGCAGTAGTAGAGAAAATATAAGAGTCAATGGAACGAGAGAGGAAAATGGGGAAAAAGGGAAGTAAGAACCCAGGTCCATTAGCATGTGTATATGAGGAAAGCCTTGGTGTCAATAGCCATCAACATGATGAGTAATCAGAATTACACCCCTCCCCCCTCAGAAAAATTTGACCCCATCCATTCAACCAAGAGCTGTACCAAAACAAATAAGGGTAAAAACTGCTCACGGGGTGCATCAAAAACCCCATAGGGAAAAGGTACCAGTGGCAGGGACAAGAAGAAGGTGAACTGTACAATGCCCTCAACCATTTCCCACCAGCCAGTTGTCCAAGGCCGCGTTGTCCATGAGATCTGAGCCTGAGAGCCACTCATCTTCCTCTGACCCATAACCTACCCAATGTACAAGGTACTGCATCCCATGCCCATGCCTTCTTGAGTCTACAATCTTCTTGACAAAATGTTCCTGTTCACCGTCTTCTGTCACTATTGGTCCTCGCTGCATAAGCTCCCAGGAAGGGAACAGAAAATTGTCGTTCTCTTTGTGTAGGAATACTTCTGAAGTGTGGAACTTGGGATGGATTTGTGATGACAATGGCAAGTGCAGAGTCACCATTGATGATACTCGACCAGGAAACCCAAACAAAACCCACAATAAGGCCTCGATTGGTATAACACTAGTTAGAGGAAGGTTGCAAGGTGGTACTAAATATCACCGCTGTTACCCAAGGTTATGAAAACGACTCTAGAGGGTATCTGATGAAGTTCGATGAAGTTTGAGAGTATTCAAAGCATTGTGATGACATCCAATAGAAGTCCGATAAAGATCGAAAGTGTACGAAGCACTGCAATGATGTTTGAGGGAAAGTTTAATGATGTTTGAAGAAGTATGAAGAGGTGCGATGATGTTCGAAGAAGTTCGAAGAGGTGCGATGATGTTCAAAGAAAGTTCGACGAGGTGTGATGATGTTTGAAGAAGTTTGAAGGACTTTATAGAAGACAAGGATGCTTTCAACGATGGCTGAGGATAGACTATAGGGATGTAGAAAGGCATCAATAGGGGATAAACAATATGTGATAGTTTTGAGAAGCTAGTACGAGGAGTTTGAGGAAATTCAGCGTAAAACACTGAACTTCGAGACTAAGTCGAGATGCTTGGACTCAAGAGAATGGCTCTTAAATCAGACGATTGGTGTGAGAGGACGATGTATTCTGCTCTTCTAAGTAGCTAGTACAAGGCTATATATGTTTGGGAGAAGTGATACTAAAAAGGAAATAAAACATGAGGAATACATGATGCAAGATATAAAACAATAGAGAATCTTTGCAAATCATAGAATAAATGAAAGAAGATGAGAAGGGAAACGTATAGAGTCATGATTTATCATGGGTACCTGTCCCCATTGATCCAATATATCATCAAGATGTCAAAGTGCCACAACCGCATCCTAAAATCCTGTTGTTGTGTCTCCTCGTGTCCGGTGGTGCTCGATATGTAGTGTTTTAAGTTTGGTTTGGTCCGGTTTTTTGACCTTTAAGAGGGTTAACTGGTCTAGACGAGCACCCTAAGTCAGTTAGACTGTGACCGAACCGATTAGGACTGGTCCTAATCGGTTCGGTCTACTGGTTTAGACCAGTTTCAACCAGTTTTTGAGTCTACATAAATTATATTACATAGTAAATAAAATTATTTACATTCACACCCTGTGAGCAGGTGCTTACAGCGATGGGGTGTAGCTAGAGAATGAACAAATGAAAATGAAAATGAGAACTGAACCAAAAAAAAATGCTGCACCCTCTCATACTTGTAGCGAGGGTGCAGGTTCTGGTGTTCTTGCTGCTGTCATTGGCCATCCCTGCTGTTTGTTTTCCCCACTGTTAGTTGTCGCCATTGTTTGTTGTCCTGGCTGTTTGTTGTCCCAGCCGTTTGCCATCATTGCACCATCCCATTCACCCTGCGAGCAGGGGCTCGCAGCGGTGGCTCAGGACAGAGTGCTGGGGTTGGGCATGGGGTGTTGTTATAGCATATGTTAAACCTAAGAACAAAGAGAAAACCATTAGTTAGTTAAAAGAAAAGAAAAGGAAGGAACTTACCTAGGGCCAGAACAACGATGAATGATGTTCTGTTGTTCCTCATCCATCATTCATTGCCCCATCATTCCTTGTCCCTGTTGTTCATCATTCTTCATCCCCCTTTGTCATCCCCATCATTCTCCATCTGTCATCCCCGTCATTTGTTGTCCTCACCATTTGTGTAGTCATTATCATATGGGAAAGGGCCTGTTGCCACCCTGCGAGCAGAGGCTTGCAGCAGCAGCGTAGGGTGCAGGCATCAGCTGTGGTCGTCACACTCCAGAAACAGGCCCATTGCTGCCCTGCGAGCAGGGGCTCGCAGTAGCAGTGCAGGGCTTGTGTGGGGTACCTACAGGGTTTGTGTGTGTCATTTGGTGGGTGGACAATGTTGTTATCAAGATCCTGGAACCTAAAAATGAAGAAAAACATTTAGTTAGTTTCAAAGAAAGAAATCAACTAAAAAGAAACATACCTGAGAGCCCAAACAACATTAGTTTGTCGTTTGGCCCCCTGCATTGTGTTTGTTGGCTTGTGGTGCTGACAGGGTGGTGATGCGGCATTGAAAAGCCCCAGAGGGCAGATGAATGAAGGAGGGAATGTTGAGCTGCCAGAACAAATGTGTATGCGCATTGTCAATCACTCGTTCCAGCAATTGCTGGATAGTGATCAATGCAGTGAGCACATTGATCTCAACAACCCTGGGGCTTCCTCCACCATTGCCAATGGTAAAAATATGGTTGAGATAATGTGGGGGAGTATTGTGGTAATCTACTACAACTTGAATTTCATTTTTATGTTTAGTATTGCAAATGCATGAGAACTTGTCAAACTCAAGTTGATCAAGTCTTCAAATCAATGCATTTTTGCAGTATATCTGGCCACAACCCTTCCACATCACATAAAACACTTAACTACTTATTCCAGAACATACTGATACACTCTGTGATTTATTTCCAAGCCTTTAAATTATTTTCTGACATGTATTAAGCTCACAAATGGCAAAAATGTGAGAAATAACAACTTGCCATTTTCACTCTGAAATCTATTCTATATTCTTGGGGGAATCTAGAACTGCATAGCTTTTTAAATTTGACTCATTGGAAGATAAGTTATAGCTGTAAAACTATCAAAACTGTCACTTGCCCTGTTACTCACTTTCTTTCCTTTCAAATAAGATTTTGACTGTTGGGAGGTGAGGTTTGGAGCATAAATATAAATTTCTACATGTTTACAAGGTCCTACTCATTTCTGATGCTCGATGTGCAGCAAAATGGCATCTGGGCACCCAGCATCATATTGTCCAGCAACTGCCGGATTGAGTGATCGCGCAGTGATGGACACATGTGATTCTTGGAAAATGGCGCCACTTTTATTCTTTTTGCACACAAACACAACCACATGGTCTGTGCACAGCCACAAGGTATATAAACCCTCACCAAATGACTTCTTTTTCCCCAGGATCATCCCATTTCATTTTATGATGGCAATATTAGTAGTATTTACATTAGTTTGTTATATGTTATCTACATTAGTTTACTGTTCTGTAGTCTGAATGCAAAAGACTGGTTTAAACTGGTTTAAACTGGTTTTATAATGGTTTTCAAATGTTTTCAAAATGAGTTAACCAGTAACTGAACCGCAGTTTTGGTTACTCACTTTTTCAGAAAAATGGACCGAACTGAAGCATGGACCGTTCCGGTTTGGTCTTTGGTCCTATGGACTGAACCTTGATACACTATTGATATGTGATGCACTAGCTCTTACAAGGTGTGCTGTGTGTATCCGAAGGGCGGTGCAATAGGTATACAGTGGCCAAAGGCATTTGAAGTGCTGCGAAGTTGTTTGAAGTAGTTTCGGAGCAGTGTCACAGGGTTCGTAGGGGTTGGGAGCATGCGTGTTGATGTGTCGATGCCTCTGGAGACATTTCCAGAGCTTAGAGCGCACAGTGGACCTATTACCATCGAAGTCGTTGGATATATATCGGCTATGCTGAATGGTCCATCAAACCACGGCATGAATTTTGCAACACATTTCTTTCCCTTTGAAGTGTACTGCCGTCGCCTGTTCCTTGTAGACAGCATCACTCTGTCACCAATATCTAGTTGGGGCTCATCGCCCCATGTAGCATTAGCATAAGTGCCTGAGTTACCTTTGCTTTCAGTAAATTATCTTGTGCTTCAGCAACATCTATTTGCAGCTGTTCAATGATGGAGCATGCATGCTCCTCCTCTGGAGGTACAGTTCCCATTGGCAGTACCAATGGCAGGATCAAGCATGGGCTCTGCCCCATGTGAAGCTGAAATGGTGAGAACCCGGTTGATTTATTCATTGTGTTCATGAAGTCAAAATGAACCCATGGTAGTGCTCAAGCCCAACCCTTTTGTGTCCTTGCAACATGGTAGCGCAGGGCCTGGTTGACTGTCTTATTTGTTTGTTTGGATGCACCATCTGTCTGAGGATGGTAAGCTGTTGACATTTTAAGCTTCACACCTGTCAGCATGTGCAGCGCCTTCCAGAATCTTGACATGAACAGTTTGTCCCTATCAGAGACAATGTCCAATGGCAGTCTGTTCTCACAGTACCATTCATTGAAGAATATTTCTGCCAGGTCCACTGCTGTGATGTCTGTACATGTCAGCACAATCTGAATGTCAGCACCCAACCGGTCAGTCATTGTCAGTATGCAGTTAAAACCATTGTCTTCTGGGAGCAGACCAATGAAGTCCAATGCCACCAAGTCCCCCTGGTGGTCTGGTACAGGCAGTGGATGAAGCAGCCCTGTAGGACATGTTGTTTTGCTTTTGTTTCTCTGGTAGTCAACACAGCTTGGCACATAAGCTGTAGGGCAAGGCAGGGGTTACCCCTGGGTGTCAAATCTCATACCCTTACCCCTACCCCTGAACACCCTACCCTTAGGGGTAAGGGTATGGAAACATATAAGGGTTGACAAGGGTATGGGAGGGTTTGTCAAGCATACAAGGGTTTGGCACAAAATCTACATATTTAGAGCAAAATTCATTTGAAAAGTGTTGATAACCATTGTACTTACTATTAATATCACATATTAATACCTATTATTAACATATGAAAGCCATTATCATGTTGGACAATCCCAAAATCTGAATTTAATTGATGAAAATCTTGAATCTGAGTCTTTGTAGCTGAAAAAATCAAATGATATTCTTACATAAGCATATCCCTGGCATACCCTGTACCCTTAGTAAGGGTACAGGGGTATGCAAGGGTATGAACTTCCAAACCCCTACCCTTACCCCTCATACCCTTAGCCCCAAAACACAAGGGTATACCCCTACCCCTGCCTTGCTGTCTCAAGATCCCATTGCATGTTTGGCCAGTAGTAAGAGTTACGCAGGGAGCCATACAATTTTTCAAATCCAAAATGACCCAGTGTGTCATGTGCTAGTTGGAACAGCAACTCGCAGATCAAACCAGTAGCAGGAATCACCAGATGGTCATCAATAAAAGGCAGACCATTGGATTCCTAAACACTTGGCATCCCAGGGGCTGCAGCCAACAGTTTCTTACACCAATTGTCATTCAGGTATCCAGCCACAACCTCGTCATGCAGATGAGGGTCATTCGCAATGGACAGCACCACAGCAACCGCTTGAGTGGTAGCAATATCCATTTCAGCTAGTGCATGCATGGAGAGCAGTGCTGAGTCTCATTTTGCAGGCAAAACAGCGCTAACAGAGACATCGTCATCTGTACAGTAGTCATAAGGTCTATGCGCAGATTCACCAGCCGCCATGCTGTCCACAGCACTCATGGTCGGTAACCTGGACAGTGCATCTGCAACAGTGTTGTCCTTGCCTTTAATATACACAATCTTTGCATCAAACTGGGACATGAACTCCATCCACTGAGCCTGTCTCCGGGACAGGTCAGGCTGGGTGTCAAAAATTTCCAGAGTTTTATGATCAGTGAAAATTGTGAATGTACTACCCACAAGGTCCAAATGCCACTTGCATAATGTGTGGATGATTGCCAGCATTTCTTTTTCATGTACTGGATAGTTCAGTTCAGCACCTTTGAATGTCATGGAATCAAAGGCAACCAGTCTGGCTGTTTCCCAAGTCTTACCAAAAGACAGGACAGCACCTGAGTGGAAATCACTTGCATCAGTCGTCACAAATATCTGGCTCTCTGTGTTGGTGTGGTCGATGGTCATTAGACAGTTGCAGCTCACCACAATTGCCTTGACAGCTTCAAAAGCAAACTGATATTTGGTTGTCCATTCTGGAGAATCATGGTTCGATTCTTTGGTAGTCAGTTATCTAGAAGTGCGGTAATGAAGCTCGTTGTTGCATTTTCGGTCATCAGGGTGTTTCTCTGTGGGAGTTGGTATGCATGATGAGCGATGTGGGAGGGGTGGAGGGGATGGTGTCCTTTGTCGAGCTATCTGGTGATTATCCTCGATGGGTGGTGCATGATCAACACTGTCATGTTCATCATCAATGTCAGCGGTACAGTGGCGGGTCAACTTGGCATCCAAACCTGACTTGAGTTTGTCATGCAACACCTCATCTGAACAAAAGGAGAGTGTTCATGATGATCGCATTGAGAGATTGGATGGTGGAGAACCAGTCTCAGAACGACTTGTTGGGTTTCATAGCAGTGGAGAGGATGCGGCGACGGATCACAGGCACCCAGTCAGGGTCCAAGTAGTTACTGCATAATTCAGTCATGAAGGCAGAGAAGGATAGTGTAAGGATTCTAGTACAATCACTGCCAGTCCACGTGTGAATGCGAGTGTCACAGAAAGCACCCAAGATTTTACAGACTTGATCTTCCTCCTTTGGTGTCAAAACTGCAGTGTTTGTCACCAGGTTCAGTAGAAAAGCTGTGAGATAATGAACAAGGCCCAGAAAATGCCTCACATCTGTGGCTGAGCGAGGGTGCGGCCATGACAGGATTATAAGGGCAACCTAAGCCTCTAGCAAAGGGAAATCCAAAGTTAAAATTATACTACATAATACAGGCATTGGGGACACACCTAGCAAAGGGAAATCCAAAGAGAAAACTCTAAGGATCCCCTTGCTGATGCCCAGTATATGTGAAGACAACAAAAATCAAATATAACCTAAAAATAGAAAAAGGCAGAGATAGGCGGATCAAGGCCGCCGAATGACATCATACCAAGGGGTATGTGTCGGAAGGGGTACTCCGCCTCTAAATATAAAAGTGTCAACATGTACAAACATGATAGCAAGGGAAAATTAGTAATAAAATCCGGAAAAATCATAGAAAATGAAGAATAGAAGGAAATGAGGTGGGGAAAAATATAGGACAAACATAAAAAATAGGAAAAACACACAGGGCACCCCCCTAGTCCCCTTACAAGGATACGGTCAACTTTTTTGGAGTCAGCCTCAATGCCTTTCTGTGAAATCCTGTGGCCCAGAAATTTGATGGCCATACAGTATAGTTTTGTCTTCTTTGGATTACAATATAATCGGGCACCCCTCAAGGCCATCAGGACAAGTCTCACATTACAGTGATGTTCTTCAATTGAGTTCAACCAGATGATGACATCATCCAGATACACATGGAAAATCTTGCCAATGTATTGTCTTAGGGCCACCGACACCCTCCGCTGATGTATTGCCAGAGCATTTCACAGTCCCATAGGCATTACAAGCCACTCATACAGTCCAAACAGCATCAACACAGCTGTCAGTGGGACATCATCTGGGTGCATTCTCATCTGGAAAAAACTGTCAGTCATATCTATAGTCGACCAGATTGAGCCCTTTGCACAGTCAGCTAAAGTGTCATTGACATGTGGAAGTGGATGGGAGTCAATTATTGTATTTGAATTCAGCTGTCGATAGTCATTTACCCACCGAGGGAGTGCTGTGGTGTCTGCCTTAGGGATGATGAATGCAGGTGAAGCCCATGGCGATGATGACAGTTGTATCCATCCCGCATCCAGGTGCTTTTGGATCAAAATTCCCCATGCCTCATGGAATTTCCACAGGCATTGGTATGTGCATGTTTTTATCACCTGTTCTCCATTTTTCAGCTGGATATGGACTTGTACATCAGCTGGCAGTTGGTTCACATGTGGAATCGGCTCAAAAATGTCATGAAACTCAGCTTTCAGTTCATCCTCATTTTGCATGAGGGTGGCTATGTGTGTCAATGTCTCAGCTTGTGCATTGATTGCGCTGACCACATCAATTGGCTTAACAAAGTCAAAGGTGATCATCTTCAGCTGTTTGGCAAGCACGTATTTCAGTTCTGCGAGGAGTAGTTTTTGGTCTGCACGGATCTGTTTCAGTTGGTCTTTCAGATGAGGTTTCTTTTGCTTTGGAGGGACACAAGGTGCTGGGTTTAACAGATCATAATCATTTCTCTTATCTATACAGGTCCATGCTGCATGGTTGGTAATGATATTGTTATGTGTAAGAAATGGTAGTCCAAGAATAATAGAAGTACATAAGTCATCTGACATGAGAGCTCTTACAGTTTTTGCAGTCCATAGTCCATCTAGCAAAAAAACAGATAACTTGACCTACTCGGTAAGGGTCATTTTCATACGTTCTTTTGAGTTTGGCAGGGCAACATCAACAGTTTCAGGAACAGGCAGCAGGTGGCAGTGAAGGCCCAATTGTTTCACAAGGTCTGCATGAATGAGAACTACATGAGCGCTGCAGTTGAGCAACATAGATAGTGTCAAGGGGACAGCAGTAGTGGGTCCAGTTATGGCACCTTGCCACCAGAGGTGATGGCCATGGAAAGGGGCACTCACCTCATCATCATTCTCGTCATCACTGTCAGAGCCATTTCCCAGTGCTGATGAGGCAGAGGGGAAGGTAGCAGCAGCATCATCCCCCCAGGATCCAATAGCTGCCACTGAACAAGGTCCTGACTTGGATTTAGGGGCAGTGGCAGGCACAACAGGCACAGAAGGAGCATTTACAACAGCAGAGGTGATTGGGGCAAGGGGAGGAGCAGTGAGGGGTTGACAAGCCCAACATACATCACAGCATCAGGGAAACCATAGGGACAGGAGTGGAGAAGTGATGTATGTTAAGATGTTGACATTTACGACAGCCATTATGGGCATCCAACATCTCACACTCCTTTGTGGTGAGTGCGGCGAAGTGATGGACAGTGGCATTTACAGCATTTATAGTGTCAGTGGAAGGAGCATTGGTGCAACTTGAGGAAGCGCTGGCAGTGGAATGGAGTCAACAACACTTGGAGGAGTCCTCACCTCAGCTTCCTCCTGGGCATGCTTCAGATCTGCATGTCAATTCTCATCAATGTGCTTTACTTCCAGCATCCACAGTCAAAGCGTCAGTGTAGGGTCGATGTTCCACATCACATGGGCATCAATGTTGCTGGCAGTGAGCATGGGGGACTTTGACTGGTGGAGATGTTCAACAGCGGCCACTTGATTAGGCACAAACAACATTGGTAATTGTGAGCAAACAGGTGCGAAATCAAAATCTGACAAAGAGTCAGAGCCAGATGAAGGTGAGAGGGCTGGTGGGGGTGGTGTATGTGGAGGAATGTGGGGGATCAGAGTGACAGGAGTGGGTGTATGCAGGTCTGGCAGTGTGTCTGTACTCGTCAAAGGTGAGCCTGGAACAGGTGAAAGAGATGGAGCAGAGGCAGTTCCAAGTGATGGACCAGCAGTCAGACGTACAGTGGGGGTGCTGGAGGCAGATGATACCATGCACACCAGATGTGATGAGGCATGCATAGGGACAAAGAATATTTTATGAGACAGTTTGAATCAAAAACTTCTTGCGTGTGGATGCAATGATGGTTTTTACAAAACATTGAGAATGGCTAGCATAACAATGGTTGGCAGGGTGTTTTATTTGGTCAGTACTTTCAAGAAAGTGGAAGCTCACCTTGGCTAGAGCTAAGCTACACTCAGAGCAGCTGAACAGAAAGTAAGACCAGAGTATATATGGGAAGCAGTAGTAGAGAAAATACAAGAGTCAATGGAATGAGAGAGGAAAATGGGGAAAAAGGAAAGTAAGAATCCAGGTCCATTAGTACATGTATATGAGGAAAGCCTCGGTGTCAATAGCCATCAACATGATGAGTAATCAGGATTACACCACCCACAGTCATTACATTAGGATTGTTCACAGTAGCCATTTTTGGCTCATGTTTGGCTTTGTTTTTGGATCATTTTTGGTTGTTTGGCAGAAGAATGATCAGAATGGACCAAAAATGAAGTCAAAAATGACATAAAAAATGGCTACTGTGAACACCCTGACATCCTGAAAATGAAGCAAAAATGCATTTTACCTACCTCCAGCTTGGCAGATTCAAACAGTACTTTACAGTCCCCCACCTTGTCTGACCAGAATCTATGGAATCTGGGCAGAATGGTCAGATTCTGAGCAGATTCCAAACTCAAACTCAGTTATTATTTTTCATCTCCTTGAAGAGTAATTATGCTCAACATTTTTTATTTAACTACATAAGGAACATAAAAATTACATACATAAACAAAAACCCCTCACAGGGGGGAGGAGTACTACAATATATACATATATATATATAAACCAAACCCCTCACATTTGGCATGAGGGGGAGAGGACAAATATGCATCATCCCTGGTGTGCAGACAATTATATACATAAAAAATTAAACCCCCTCATGTTTGGTGTGGGGGGGGTGAGTAAGAGTATTAGTGTTAAAAGAAAAAAAAAACATCCCCTCCCCACAGAAAATGCAGGGGGTGGAGGGACATGCCCACACTGTCCTGGCCAGTGTGTTGTCCTGCTTGCTGTCCTTTTGCCCACCACCCATTGCTGTGGTGTGCTGCTGGTCCTCATTCATCTCTCCATGCCATTTGCATGCCCTCTCCCTCCCTGTATGTTGTATGTTGTCCCTGCCATCATTCTTGTTGCTCCCATGGTTCCTGTTCCCTCTGGTCCCCATCATTGTTGTCCCTGTCATCTGCATCATTTGTGTTGTTGTCATTGTTGTTGTTGTTGTTGTTGTTGTTGTTGTTGTTGTTGTGTTTTGTTGGCATTTTGTGTCCCTGGTTGTCATCCTGTCTAGTGTTGTCATGGCTCGAGCTGCGTTTTTTGCTATCTTGGGAAATAAATGATGTTACATAATTTATTTCCCAAGATAGCAAAAAATGTGGCTCGAGCCATGGCAACACTAAGATTCCTGTCATCATTGGGCCTTGTTTCCACCCTGCAAGCAGTTGCTTGGAGTGGCAGTTGGGGGTGCTGCGATGGTGGTGTCCATCTCATCCATTGATGGGTTCCCCTGCATTGTCATAGTACAATAAAAAGCTATATAACATAAAAATGTATGTAATTGAAAGAAAAAAACAAAACAAAAAACATTTACCTGGGACCCAAATGACAACATATGTCATTTGGGTCCATATCTCTTTGTCCCTCAGCATGCCTCATCCCTTCCCCTGCCACCCATTGTCATTTGTACCTCCCCACTGTTTACTCACTGTTATTGTGCTCATTGCCACCCCATCCCATCTTGTTGACCTTGTCTTCTTGTTATCCATTGTCATCATCATACCCACCATCCACCCTGCAAGCCACTGCAGGAGGGTGCCACATCATGTGTTTTCAGTTTCCCACTGTGTGGCATAGTGGTGTGGGCATTAAGGTGTGACACAGGTCCAGGTCAACCCATGATATTTTGGTCATGGGTGATCTCAGGTGTGGTTGCAGGTTCACAATTGCTCACCCATGCAAAAACCATACCCTTACCCATGCAATTTGATACTTATGGCTTGTCATACTAGTATTGGAATTCTGGAAAACTGTCTTAAGTTTGCCATTGTTTACTGGTCGATGGGAATGTTTTCAGCATCAGCATGGTATGGTCTGAATAGTAGTTAGACTATACTAATGACCCTCAAGGACTTGTATGATCAAGGTGGCACTAACAATAAATGATGATTCATTGAGATCTGGCTGGACCATCATATATGGGTGAGCCAAACTCATTTTTTTTTCCAACCCACTCAGATGCCTCCAAAATGATCCTATCAGTCTTTAGTGAAATCCTCATGTTCCTCACTGTGATCCTCCCTATCTACATCCTCTCTATCTAGTAAACTCAATGCTGGGGCTAAAGCAATCAAGTCTGGAGCTAAACATGTCAAGAAAGCTGCAAAGATAATTGCTTGGCCCCTCAAGTGAACCAAGCACACCATGTTGGATAGTTCATCGCAAGCTGAGATTGATGCTGAAGCCGACAAACTCCCACTTGACAACCATGTCAGCATGGCTAGCAATGATGCCTTAGAGGTTATCGAGGTCAGTTCCAATGGTGAAGAGGGGGACCAGGTTGAGTGGGACCTTGGTAAGCCTCTCATAATGCTTCTTTCTGTCCTCTGTTAGTGACTCCATTCTCAAGCCAAGGCTAAGAAAACCTGGTGTTCCAAGATATATTCATTTTTTCAACCAGATGTCATCATCTGGAAGGAGGACAGCCATGTAAGCCATTTCTTTGCCTGTGCTGTGAAGAAATGAAAGAGCAAGGTACACAGTGTTCAGCATTCTCAAGACAAAAGAGACAAGTCCTCCACTGCAAACCTCAAGCAGCATGTGATTTGCTGCTTTGGAGAGGAAGCTGTCAATGCTGCTCTCAAGGGGGAGAAGTTTACTCCTAGCAGCAACATTTTTACTAGTTTCACCTGTCAGGGACAGTGTCCAGTTACATATTCACATCATACACACACAAACCCAGAGATGTGGTAAGTGTTTCTTGAAATGTATTTTCTCCTAACTAACAGACATCTATCTCAGTGCCCACATTGCAAAATGGGTAGCAGAAAACAATTGCCCTGCAAACATCATTTCTGATCCTGAACATTCATCAGGAAAATGTGAAGAAGTTGGTATTTCTAGACAGAAATTATATGCAATAAGCATGCTGATGGCAAAGATATGTAGTGTTTGAAAGTCCAGTCATCTGGACTGGAAACTGGACCAGACCAGACCAAAAAATATACTGGAGGCAACCAGATAAGGGGTGACATAGGTCACCTGTGGGTGATTTCTTTCACAACCACACCTGACACTGTACCCTTATGGGTTCAGGTATGGGTAAACCATGAAAAGCTATGGGTTAGAGCCATGATACTACAAGAAAGCCCACAGAAGGGGCATGAATGGAAACTACATAACATAAACTAAACATCCAAAAGAGGAGATGGCCCCTTTCCAGACACAGCAGACAACACATCATCAAAAATGACAAGGCCACAACAGGCCCATGACCCAAAGCAAAGGAAGGATTGAATTGATGATGGTGAAAGGGTATTGCAACTAAATGGGAGAAGGTGATGACCTTGTGAGAAAATATGTTCTACAGCTGTTGAAGTGGCTAGATACTAGTTAGTAATAACCAAATAAACTGATAAGAAGACAAACCTGGAATACTAAGATAATTGAGCGTCATGCAATGAAGATTCAGATAGACATGCCTATTGTTCATCCACCACTTCAAAGGGTTCTTGACCAGCTCAACTGGAAGGCTGAGGTATTCCTGGATCTCACTTGCACAAGGGCGGGTGGCAACAGAAAGATCTCCAAATGACAAGAATTCTGAAGTCAATGTCTCCTTGATGGGTTCCATGCTAGTAGTTTCCTTTTTATATTTCACATGGTACTCTTTGCAAACCAGACTTCCAGCTTGTTCACTCCATTCTTCTTCCCATCTCTGATTGCAGAAGTATTCAAGTTTCATCCCAGGGTGCAGGACCATCACAATTTGATATGTGTTGGAGGAGTCCATGAGTGAGTAATACCAATCCATTTTCTTACATGCTAGCTTCATCACCACCATGATTGAGGGGTGGTATGCCTTTCCAGTCTGCTGGTTGAGAGAGTCTGTCAGCCGATCCATAGTGGGAATAACTGCCACAATGCTAGCCAAATCCTGAGAGAAAAAGAGGGTTGCATTTTTGTATTGCTATGCAAGAGGGTTAGTGCTGTAGTGAATGATAGACAACAGTAGTTACCAGTCAGATTGCAACCAGATCTTTGACAATCAGCCATTCTTCATCCTCCAGCTTAAACTTCTGAAGCTTCAAGGCCTTGTCAGCAGTCATGGCATCAATGGCAGAGCAATATTTGAAGGCAAAGCTGAGCATATAGTAAGTAGAATTCCAACAAGTTACAATGTTGCAAGGAAGGATGCACAACTTCAAGCCAAATTCCTTGCAATAGCAGCACCATGCAGGGAGGGCAATAGTTGTTGATTGCACGATTGAAAAGGAAAGTTGATGAAGTTTTGAAACCATGGCTCAAATGATTACCATATCTGCTATCAACTACTCATGGGAATCCTTATCCAGGTCATCAAGTTCGTCAATGCTGTTGTCAACATTGTCAACATCAGGGATATCTGGCAGGTCATCTTCCTTGTCCTTGTCCTCTTCCTCAGTGTCCTCACCTCCATGTCTAGGAGGTCATCTTGGCCAACATCACCATCATTGTCAACAGCCTTGCCCAATGCAGGATTGAAGGGGTGCAGAAGAGCCTTGGCAGAGAGTTGCAGAGTGTGGTTAAAGCAGTGAATGTGATTCTCTACTTGAAAATCATTGTCCATCCCTGTGAGAGCTTCTCTCTGTATATCATTTGGAGCCACATTGTTGGCAGTCACACTGAGGATCTGCAAGACAATATGTGAGATTGAAATGACAGAGGGAGACTTTAATGGACCTTATTTTTAAGCCCATAACTCTCAAGCATCTTTTGAAAAGCTTTTGCCAACGCTACCCAGTGTGAGACTCCAGCACCTCCACAATATCCCATAAAAATGCCAACATGCAACCCTCATGCTCCAGGTGCACCATCCATGCAGCAAATGCATGATGGTTGGTCAAGGTCCATGCATCAATCACAATGTGGATCTGCCCTGGGTGATCCTGACACAGTTTTGTGATATGTTTGTGGCACTTCACATATGCAGCCTTGATGTCATGCCAAACTGTGTTTGGAGATGGAATGTTGGTGTTTGGACAACCTGTCATCAGGAGCTCAATGAGTTGGAAGATATTGTTCATCATGGTCTGAAAGGTTGCAGGACCATGACTATTAGTGAGACCAAAGAACATGACAAGTGGTTCAAAAAGACCATGGTTGGTACAAAAGGCTGCCTTCCACTCATCTCCTTCCTTTATCCACACATTATTGTAACCCCAACAGATGTCAAACTTGGTGAAGTATTGTGCCCCATGAAGCTGGTTCACAAGCTCAGAAATGAGGGGTAATGGGTAGTGATTCTTGACTGTGAGTTTGTTGAGCCTTTGATAACCTTGAATGGGTCAGAGTGAGCCATCCTTCTTCTTAACAAAGAAAAAGGGAGAGGCCATGGGTAATTTGGAGGGTTGGATGCAGCCTGAGGCCAAGTGCTCATGAAGAAATTTATTGAGTTGTCCCATGGCTCTTCAGAGGATAGACCTTGCAGGAGGAAGGTGTTGCACCCAGAATGAGCTCGATTGCATGATCCCATGGCTTGCATCCTAGCAGAGAGTCGAAAGACTCCTTGGAAAATACATCCTCAAAGTCATAGAGATGAGGGAGTACAGAAGCAGCAAAATATTTAGCAGTGTTGTTTCTGTGGAATGCCTCTGCAAGGTGCTGGGGTATGTTTGTTGTAGCATACACCTCATGTGATGGACTGATTGCAGTGATAGACATCTACAAGTGCCAACAGGTCTTGAAGGAGTTCATCTCACCCCTCAGGGGTGAGCATGTGGATATCCTGATGAGGGGGACATGCTCTAGCAATGTGTCCAGTTTCCCCACAAGTGGTAGCAGAGATCCCACCTATGCATACAACTATGGGCTGCATCAACATCTATTGGTATGGGGGCATTGATGGCTGGTGCAGGAGTCTGATGGACAGGAATGGTGTTGGGGCAAGGGAGGGTTTGATTGAAGGTGTAGGACACTTGAGTGGTAGTTGGAGCATGGAATGCAGCTTTTTTTTTTTTTTTGATTCCCATTTATTCTCCTTTGTGGCATACCATATGTAAGAGACTAAATATATATGATGTGTGTCCTGCCTCGGCTGTCCCCCTGGTGTGCTATCTTTGTCATTTGCTTTGAGGGGCCATCTAGTGGCCCTCAAGCACTGTGCATGCTGAAATAAGTGGTGCTGGTCTGTGAGTAGTGTATGTGTGTTCTGAACAGCAGTCACTGTGCATGGTGCCCTCCTTTTGTCTTCCCCCTATCCCTGTCTTCTTTCCTGCTGCTGCTCCTCTACCGTTGGCAGATCCCCAAATGTACTGTGCCATCTTCCTGTTTCCACAATGAATATAAACAGTGCCCATAGTGTTTTGGTGGTGGTGAACAGTTTTGTCAGGTTAATATCCCTTCCTCCCATGCTATTTCATAATTTCTGTCTGGCTGCCCAGTGGGCCTGGCAGTGTAGCATAAAGTGCTGTACTGTTTCCTCATTCTGTTGGCATGCAGGGCAAGTTGGTGAGTCTGCTTTTCCAATGTGGTATAAGTGCTTAGCTAATGGTGTGTGTCCCATTCTTAGTTGCGATAGTATGCTTGCTAGTTTTCTTGGCAGCGGTGTGACCATGTCAATGTACTTGGTTGATGGTGTTTTTGGGTCTGTCTTCTGCATCCTATTGTATTGCGACAAGGTTTGCCATAACTTCTGCACCCTCTTCTTCAGTTGTGCTCCATGTGCTTGTATTATTGCCAATTTGCTGTGGGGGAGCTTCTTCTTCAGGAGCTTTGGTAGGCTGCCCACATTGCTGCTTCCTTCCATTACCACCTTTTTTGCCTGTTCATCCACTTTCTCATTCCACTCCACCCCCTTGGGTCCTGGTACCCATTTGACCTTTATCTTTATACCACTGTGTTTCTTCTGCAGGGCCATGATACTGTTTTGGAATGCGTCAAATATGTAGTGACCTGGATTGGGCTTGGTTAGCGACATGGATCTGATGGCAGCCTGGTTGTCAATATATATATTGGCTGACTATAAGGGCAACCTAAGCCTCTAGCAAAGGGAAATCCGAAGTTAAAATTATGCTACATAATACAGGGATTGGGGGCGCACCTAGCAAAGGGAAATCCGAAGAGAAAACTCTAAGGATCCCCTTGCTGATGCCCAGTATATGTGAAGACAACAAAAATCAAATATAACCTAAAAATAGAAAAAGGCGGAGATAGGCGGATCAAGGCCGCCGAATGACATCATACCAAGGGGTATGTGTCGGAAGGGGTACTCCGCCTCTAAATATAAAAGTGTCAACATGTACAAACATGATAGCAAGGGAAAATTAGTAATAAAATCCGGAAAAATCATAGAAAATGAAGAATAGAAGGAAATGAGGTGGGGAAAAATATAGGACAAACATAAAAAATAGGAAAAACACACAGGGCACCCCCCTAGTCCCCTTACATCACCCCCTCTCTAAGATGCATCACCCTGATGCATTTGAAATCGTATACGACCAAAGTGCATGACTTGAATGCAACGCGGTGCAGCAGTGTGCCGTCGGTGGAATTCCTTGATTAACTGAGGGGCATTTACACAGACTCTTCGACCCATGAGTTCTCCTCATACCCATAACCCTTCCAATGTACCAAATACTGGAGTTTTCCTCGATGCAAACGGCTGTCCAAGATTGACTCGACTTCATATTGGGGTTCTCCCTCGATCACTGTAGGTGGTGGTGGTGGGTGTGAATGGCGTCCCGGGAACAGATCTGGGGGAGCTGGAAGCAATTTGACAACATGGAAGATGGGATGGAGTCTGGACATGGAGGCTGGGAGGCATAGACAATAGGCATGTGTTCCAATGCACTTGACAATGGGGAAAGGTCCCAAGAAGCGATGAGCAAGTTTCTTGGATGGACGTGTAGTGGAGATGTCACTGGAGTCAAGATAAACTCGATCACCAACCTTGTACTGAGGGGTTGGGGAGTGCCGTTGGTTGTAAAATCGCGCCATGTCATCCTTCACCTTTGCTAAGGCTGCCCTTGCCTCCTCCAAGCTATCCCTCATGCATTCTGTGAACTCATTCACTGTCTCGATGTGTGAGGGAGTTTGGCGAGGTTCAAATCCCATGTGTGGATGTCGTCCAGTGTCTAAGAGGAAAGGGGTCTGTTGAGTGGAAGCATGGACATGGTTGTTGTATCCAAACTCAGCCAAAGGAAGGAGATCATCCCAATCGTCCTGGCATTCATTGACAAAGAGGCGGATGTACTGCTCCAGTTCCTGGTTGACTCGCTCCGTTTGGCCATCGGTTTGTGGGTGATAAGTGGTTGAAGCGAGGAGTTTGATCCCCAGGAGTCGGTACAGCTCACGAGTGAACTCTGCCATGAACTGAGGGCCACAATCTGAGAGGAAGGCACCAGGAAGTCCATGTAATTTCCACACGTGGTGGAGGTAGAGTCGAGCGGCACCTAGGGCACTGACAGTGGTGTGAGTGGGAATGAAGTGAGCGCGTTTTCCCACTGAGTCAACTGTGCACATCACCGCATCAAACCTGTTTGACTCTGGCAATTCCACCACAAAGTCGACGCTGACGACATCCCAACAACTCTCTGGAACAGGAAGAGGGTGTAGCTCACCAATAGGCTTGCAACGAGGAACCTTGGTGCGTAAGCAAAGGTCACAAGTGCGACAATACTGACCAATGAGCCGTGACATTTGTGGCCACCAATAGTTCTGTGAGGTGAGCTCCAAGGTCTTCCAGCATCCGGGGTGGCCAGCAATCTGTGAGTCATGGTGTTGGGATATGATGCGCCGGCGAAGGTCTGGGTCATTGGGAACATAGATGTGATCCCTGAAATACAACAAGTCCTCCTTTTCAGCCCACTCTGCCACACGTAAGGAAAGGGTCAATCCCTTCCTCAGTTCTTTAACAGCTTGGGCGACAACATCCTCATGTAAACCGCTACGGTTTGCGCGACAAATGTCACATAGGATGTCCCGCTTCTCGCCCTGGGGTGCGATGCCTTCCAGTGCCTGAATGGTGAACAGGTCTGGCTACAACAGCACAATGTTTTGGTTGTCACCGCTGCCATCCCCATGGTCTGCACATCGGGATAGGGCATTGGTCTTCCCTATGCTGCGACCCGGATGGTGGTGTAAGGAGAAGTCGAATCTAGATAGATACAGGGACCAACGAGCTTGACGACAGTTCAATTTCTTGGCCATCATGAAGTACTCAAGGTTCTTGTGATCCATCCAAATTTCCACCTTGTGTTGGGCACCCTCGAGGAAGTGTCACCACTCCTCAAGCGCACGCATTATCACCAACATCTCCTTGTCATGGATCTCATAGTTTCACTCTACAGCACTAAGGCTTTTGGAGTAGAACACAACAGGATGCCACTTCTGGTCCTCTGGAGACTGCTGAGACAACACGGTGCCCGTTGCAAAGTCAGAACTGTCGGCTTCTACACGAAAAGGACGTGAATCGTCAGCAAAGGTAAGGATCGGAGCAGAAGTGACCATCTCCTTAAGCTTTTCGAACACCTCCTGTTGTGCATTATCCCACCTCCATGCCTCCTCTCCTGTCAAGTTGAACAGCGGTCATGCATGATGTGAGAAATCCTTGATAAAACGCCGATAGAAATTGATGAAGCCCAGGAAAGACTGCACCTCCTTCTTGTTCATGGGCATTGGCCAAGCTGTGACCCCGTTTACCTTGATAGGATCCATCTCCACTTGACCCTCTGAGATAATCAGGCCGAGGTACTCGATCTTGGTCCTTTCAAACTCGCATTTGTCCAGACAAAGGTAGAGTTTGTACCATTGAAGTCGCTCTAGGATGAGGCGCGTGATGCGACGGTGCTCTTCAACCGTGCGAGTGAAGATGAGGATGTCATCGAGATAGATGCAGACAACGCCTTCAAGGATGAGGTCATGGAAGATGACATTCATCATGGTCTGAAAGGTGGCAGGGCTATTAGTAAGGCCAAAGAACATGACAAGCAGTTCAAAAAGACCACGGTTGGTACAAAAGGCTGCCTTCCACTCATCTCCCTCCTTTATCCTCACATTATTATAGCCCCAATGGACATCGAGCTTGGTGAAGTATCGGGCTCCACGGAGCTGGTTTATGAGTTCAGAGATGAGGGGTAGTGGGTAGCGATTTTTGACCGTGATGTTGTTGAGCCTTCTGTAGTCTTGAACCAGTCGAAGTGAGCCATCCTTCTTCTTGACAAAGAAAAAGGGAGAGGCCATGGGTGACTTTGATGGTCGAATACGTCCAGAGGCCAGGTGCTCATCGATGAACTGGTCAAGCTGCCATTGTTCTTCTGGAGAGAGAGGATAGACCTTGCAGGATGAAGGGGTTGCACCGGGGGTGAGTTCGATCGCGTGATCCCATGGCTTACACGCAGGAAGAGAGTCGAATGACTCCTTGGAGAACACGTCTTCAAACTCATGGAGATGAGGGAGTAAGGAGTTAGTAGAGGATTTAGCAGCGTTGTTTTTGTGGAAGGCCTCGGCAAGGCGTTGGGATATGTTCGATGTGGCACACACCTCATGTGATGAGCGAATCGCAGTGTAGAAGATCCGATCACCCTCCTCCACTTCCTCTGGGTCCTCATCATCATCATCCGAGTCCGGCATTAGATCAGGAACCCCTTCCAATTCCACTTCAGGTATAGGCAGGGGTCCAGCACGACACTTCTGAGTTTGTCGTATTGCCGCCTTCTGTCTACGACGTTCTTGCCTGGCTTCTGTGAAACACGTCCAACAGCAGGATGGACATCGGCTCATGGTAACCTCCCCGGTGCACCAGTCGACCTCTGGGTTATGGTCTCGAAGCCATGGATATCCCAAAATCACCTTTTGCTTTCCTAATTGAGTGACAGCAAAAAGGGCACGCTCACTATGATCTTTGTAACAGAGAACCAGGTCTGCAACCTCTCGGATGGCACCAGCTTCATTTGGGGATCCATCCACATTATATACAGGTATCGGACATGAGAGTGAGCGGGTATTTAGACAATGTTGTTGTACCAGATGGGAATCGATGAAGAGACCAGTCACACCAGAGTCCAGGAGCGCAGAGACACTGAGTATCTGTCCAGTGTCAGTTGTCTGCAGTTCGATGGCTAGGTTTAAGGAATGTGCAGAGGGAGTGGATGCCACAATATACTTGCGTGGTAGTTTACGCTCCCATGATTTAATTTTGGGATGTGGAGTAGAAGGAGAGATGGGGAGAGCAGGTACATCTTTAGCCAACTTTGAAGGGTCAGAGAGGGGAGCAGTCACAGAAATGGATTCATTCTCCGGGGATTCAACTGACAAGACTTCAAAGTGGTTATGGACAGGCAGTGAGGGCATACGATTCACTCGCTGTGAATAGGAAAATCCTGCTCCTCTACAACTTCCAACTTAATCTCCTCTGCAACTTGATCCTTCGCTTCCTCAACATCTACAAGCGCCAACAAATCTTGCAGGAGTTCATCTCATCCCTCGGGGGTGAGCATGTGGATATCCTGATGATGGGGACATGCTCCAGCCCTGTGTCCAGGTTCCCCACAATGGTAGCAGAGATCCAACTTACGTGCACGGCTGCGGGCTGCATCAACATCCATTGGTACTGGGACATTGATGGCTGGTGTGGGAGTTTGACGAACAGGAATGGGGTTAGGGCAGGGGAGGCTTCAATTGAAGGTGTAGGGTGTATGAGTGGTAGTTGGAGCATGGAATGCAGCATTAAACGCTGCATTTGTGAGTTGGTTCTCGTCACAGAGTGAAGCAGCTTCATACCAAGCAAGGATATCATCGTCCGCTGGGCGCCCTTCCAACATCTGTGCAATCTGGTCCTGAATTTCTCGGTTGATCCCCCATTGGAACTTCACCACCACTGGTAACCCACTCCCATATCCTGCCATGTCCACCAAATCCTTGAACTCATCGATATAGTCGTCCATGGATCAACATCCCTGGTGGTAAGCGGATGACTCAAGTCGTGTCACTGCTCGGTGGCATTCATTGAGGGGGCAGAAGTGGCGTACAAACTCAGCTTGAAAGTCACCCCAAGTGGAGAAAGGTAGAGAACCAAGTTCTTTAGTTTGACGTAGGATACGGTCCACATAGAGATAGGCGCGTTCAGATTTCATGTATGTGAAGGCCCAATAAATTTTTGCAGCCTCATCAACGAATTGATGCAACTGGAGACTAATGTATAACTCACAGGAATTAAGGAATGCACGTCCCTGTGCACGTGCACCATTAAATTCGGCGGGGGGGGGGACGGTTTGATCTGGGCACATTCCTTAGTGGATGCGTTTGGCAAAACATTGTTGTTGGGTGCGCTTGGAGTCATGAAGGGGGAACTATTAGTTGTAGGGTTAGCCTGGAGGGTCCTAACGAAGTTTTCAATCGTAGATTTAAGTGAGTCGATTTGTGCGCGCATTCTGGAAACGTCGCTTTCAAGCGTGTCAAAGCGTTCTGATGTGTCCATGTTGCTAGGGAGCGCATTTGGCAAAAATGGCAGCATAATAAAGGTGAGATTATCTGGAACGGTGTGTAGGGACTCTGTGGAGCTTTGGGAAGTGTCGTCCAGTCCGTACCTGCCTATCTTGGGCAGCGCATTTGCAATTTTCGGGCCTTAGGGGAGAGTTTTCTACTATAAGGGCAACCTAAGCCTCTAGCAAAGGGAAATCTGAAGAGAAAACTCTAAGGATCCCCTTGCTGATGCCCAGTATATGTGAAGATGACAAAAATCAAATATAACCTAAAAATAGAAAAAGGTGGAGATAGGCAGATCAAGGCTGCCGAATGACATCATACCAAGGGGTATGTGTTGGAAGGGGTACTCCGCCTCTAAATATAAAAGTGTCAACATGTACAAACATGATAGCAAGGGAAAATTAGTAATAAAATCCAGGAAAATCATAGAAAATGAAGAATAGAAGGAAATGAGGTGGGGAAAAATATAGGACGAACATAAAAAATAGGAAAAACACACAGGGCACCCCCCTAGTCCCCTTACAGTGGTGGTGCTGTGATGTGGCATTGGTGGTCGTCATTGTCACTGGACAGAAAAGGGCCCATTGCCACCCTGCAAGCAGAGGCTTGCAGCGGCGGTGCAGGGCTTGTGTGTGTCATTCGGAGGGTGGGTGATGTCGTAGTCAAGATGCAAGAACCTAAAAGAAAAATATTTAGTTAGTAAAAGAAACAACTCAACAAATAATAATATGAAAGACTTACACTGGCCCAAACGACGACTAGTGTCATTCAGGCCCCCTGACTTGTGTTTGTTTGTTTGGGTCGTGGTGTGCATGTTGTTGGTGGTGAGTGCGGATGGAGGGTAGCATGGGAGCGTGGGTCAACAAGGGTGGTGGTTGTAAACACACACATGCATCAATGTGTGACACAAACAAATGCATCAATGCATCAATGTGTGACATAAACAAACGCATCAATGCTTCAACATGTGATGCAAACAAATGCATCAATGCATTCATTTACTGTGAACAAACATGTACAACTACAGTAACATATATAAACCCCACCCATTCTCATGCCATCTCCCCTCGTAGTTAATGTAATTATGTATTGTATATCTTATGTACATTAGTTTAGTGTCCTATAGAGTATATAACTCAACTGTACAAAGACCGGTTTTACAATGGTTTTCAAACATTTTCAAAACAGCTTAACCATTAACCAAACCGACGGTTTCAGTTACTCACTTTTTCAGAAAAGTGGACCGAACCTTGACACACTATCCAAGATGCCGTCAAGAAGCATGTTGAGATATCAAAATCAAGCCCATATTCAAAAAGATGGTGGTCGACAGAGCTAGCAAGTGAGAAGAAGAAGATGCAACAGCTAGGAGGAAGGGTGAAGTACCAATGAGCAAACCCATATCACCCGGTCCATGAGAATGCAACCACTACATGGAAAAGATTCAACAAGCGAAAGTGGAGCATTGGATAGGATGGCTAGAAGGACTGGACAAAGCCAGCATATGGCAAGCAAGCAAACTCATGATGGCACCACCAACGGATGCAGGGAGAACCAGGATACCCACCTTACAAGTCAAAGACCCCACAATGAAATGCATAGTCAGGGAGGTGGCAGACAACGCTGATAAAGGCCAGTTGTTATATGAAACTTTCTTCCCGCAGACAAACCCAGATCTAACACTGCCCCCCAATGGGTACAGGTACCCACCACCACGATAGACTTTCCAGGACATTGTGGATCAACAGATACACCAGGTGATCAAGAGAATGAAACCATACAAAGCCAGCAGAAGTGGTACAGTCACAAACTCAGTGCTTATCCATGCCAGAGAACTTTTAGTCCCACACCTCAGGCCACTATTCCAAGCCACTAACTCACTGAAGTACTACCCACAGGAATTAGTGTTTAAAGGTCCAGTCCAGTCCAGTTTTTGACTTCCAAATGGGGCAACTGGCAACCGCAACCAGTCTAGGACTGACCCAGATATTGGAGGACCGGTCCTAGGTCTTTTGTTGTAAAATTTATTGTGCCAAATAACCCATATGTATCTCAACAAATATGACCATTATATAATATTCATGGATAGAGTGTAATGCTCCATAGACCGATCCAACATTTAAGCAATTCTGTCAAGATTTGACTGAGATATGGCCAAAACTGAAAGGACATGCATTCAAGTTGCAGTTTGTAGTTTGTAATTTGTAGTTTGTAGTTGCACTCATTTGGGCTGTTATATGAATAAAATCCCATGGTACAGATGATTAGGTGTGTTGTGTTGTTACTTTTATGATGTCATATAGCTGTACAAAAAAAATTATAGCTCAGGTAATAAGCAATGCAATCAAAGTTGTTCTGATACAACAAAATACTTGTACACAAATGTTTTTGGTCATATCTCAACCAATTCTTGACTGTTTTTGATGATCCAGGGACTGAAAATGAAGTAAATATGTGTGGGAGTAAGGTCCAACATACATTGGAACGAAATACCAGTTGCAACCGGTTTTTCATTGGTCCTACTATATTTTTCAAAGCAAAAGACCAGCAACTGGACTGAAAAAGACTGGTCCATAAATAGACCACTGGTCTGGTCCTAATTGGTCCAGTTCAGTTCAGTTTTGGTCTTTTTTTTGGTCCTACAGACTGGACCTTTAAACACTAACAGGAATGGTCATTTACAGAGATGCTAGTCCTCAAAAAGCCTGGAAAACCCAACTACATGATCCCATCAGCGTGGCATCCAATAGTCCTATCGGATGGCTTAGCTAGATTGCTCAGCAGCTGCCAAGCAGAAGAAATGGTAACAATGTGCAAAAAACACAACATCCTCCCAGCAAACCACTTCACACAAGAGGCAGAGCAATATATTACCCTGGAGAAAATGTTGGGAATAATGGGAGAAAAAGACACTTTTTCACTGGGGAAAAATAAAAGGAACCATCAGTAAAAATATGTTATTTTCCCAAACAACTAATCTGTTTCCAGGAGAAAAACTTGTGAACATTAGGGGGAAAAAGGTCATTTTCCCACATATTCCCAGTTTTTTCTCTGTGGAAAAATAACTAATCTGTTTCTAGGTGAAAAAATTGTGGAAGTCAGGAGAAAAAATGTTATTTTCACCAGATATAGAGAAAATGTGGAAAAAAAGATATATTTCCCCTCCATTTTCACCTGATTTTCTCCCAGGAATGGATGAGTTATTTTTGCTGAGCAAGAGCAAAGAGAAAAGTGTGGGAAAAACAACATTTTTTTACTGATGGTTCCTTTTATTTTTCCCCAGGGAAAAAGTGTCTTTTTTCCCTATTATTCCCAACATATTCTCCAGGGTAATATATTGCTCTGCCTCTTGTGTCAGAGCCAGGCCAGGGCGCACCACGACAGACTCAATACATTTACTCATGAAGACAGTGAAAGATGCATGGAGAAAGGGGCAGGTTGCATCCACCCTCTTCCTTGACATAAAAAGTGTGTTCCCCAGCATAGACATTGGCTGCCTAATTCACAACATGAGAAAGTGTGGCATCCCACAGGAACACACCAAGTGGATAAAAAGATGACTACACAACAGGCAAACTACCCTTTCATTTGATGACCACCAAACAGAAGCTTTTACAGTAGCAAATGGCCTGGATCAGGAAGATCTGCACTCAGGAATCTCCTACCTCATATACAATGCTGACCTGCTTAAAATCCCAGACCCCAAAGCAGGGGAGCACATCCTGCTTTTTGTCAACAACACGGAAGTTGTAGTGATGGGTAGCAACTTCACAAATATGCATGAGAAGATTCACAGTATAAGGAACTGCACAAATGGCATCTTCAATTGGGCCAAGCTACACAATTGCGAATTTGGAGTAGAAAGGTTCCAGCTCCTCAACATCACAAGGAAACTGATACCGAACCCAATAAACCCAAGGAAGAAGATCCCAACACCACAAAGAGCACTACTGCTAGGCAATCAACATATCCCATCAAAAGAAATGGTGAGATTCCTGGGCATAATCATCGACAACAAATTAAACTGGAAGGGACAATGCATGGCCACCCTAGCAAAGTGACAAGACTGGGTAATCCACTTTAGTAGAATGGCACAAGCATCCAAAGGAGCACATGCTCAGTATCTCCGACAAATATACCTATCCATTGCAGTCCCATGAATGCTATATGCCACTGATGTCTTCCTAATGCCCCAACAGAACATAGGCAAGAGAACAAGGGATGGAAAGTCAAACAAGCCATGCTGAGGAGACTCACCTTGGTACAACAATGAGTGGCAATCATGATCACTGGAGTCATGACAACCACAGCCACAGATATAGCAGAAGTCATGGCAGGACTGATGCCCTTCCTGCTACTAGTGGACAAATACTGACATCGTGCCACAATGTGCCTGGCAATGCTACCACCTGCACACCCACTACACAAACCAGTCCAGAATGCAGCAAACAAGCTAGTCAAATGGCACCCTACCCCACTACATGACCTCATGCACAGGTACAACATCCAACCACAAAACGTCGAGATGGTGAAAGCAGTGAGATACAACACTAGGTGGGGACCCAGAATAACAACATAAATTATAGTGGATGTCAACAAAGTTATAGAAGGGATAGCACGGGAGAACCCAGATGTCAACGTATTCACCAATGGATCAGGCATGGAGGGAAAGATAGGTGCTGGGGCAGTCCTGTACAGGAATGGAAGAGTGAAAATGAAACTACAACACCAACTTGGCTCAATACAACACCACACAGTATATGAAGGAGAAGGGGTTGGCGCCTTACTGGGCATGAAGCTGATAAGCAATGAATGGGGAATATGGTCAGTGTAAGGGGACTAGGGGGGTGCCCTGTGTGTTTTTCCTATTTTTTATGTTTGTCCTATATTTTTCCCCACCTCATTTCCTTCTGTTCTTCATTTTCTATGATTTTTCCGGATTTTATTACTAATTTTCCCTTGCTATCATGTTTGTACATGTTGACACTTTTATATTTAGAGGCGGAGTACCCCTTCCGACACATACCCCTTGGTATGATGTCATTCGGCGGCCTTGATCCGCCTATCTCCGCCTTTTTCTATTTTTAGGTTATATTTGATTTTTGTTGTCTTCACATATACTGGGCATCAGCAAGGGGATCCTTAGAGTTTTCTCTTCGGATTTCCCTTTGCTAGGTGCGCCCCCAATCCCTGTATTATGTAGCATAATTTTAACTTTGGATTTCCCTTTGCTAGAGGCTTAGGTTGCCCTTATAGTAGAAAACTCTCCCCTAAGGCCCGAAAATTGCGAACGCGCTGCCCAAGATAGGCAGGTACAGACTGGACAACACTTCCCAAAGCTCCACAGAGTCCCTACACACCGTTCCAGATAATCTCGCCTTTATTACACTGCCATTTTCGCCAAATGCGCTCCCTAGCGACATGGACACATCAGAACGCTTTGATGCGCTTGAAAGCGATGTTTCTGGAATGCGCGCGCACATCGACTCGCTTAAATCTATGATTGAAAACTTTGTTAGGACCCTCCAGGCTAACCCTACAACCAATAGTTCCCCCTTTACGACTCCAAGTGCACCCAACAATGACATTTTGCCAAACACGTCCACTAAGGAACGTGCCCAGATCAAACCGTCCCCCCCCCGCCAAATTTAATCGTGCACGTGCGCAGGGACGTGCATTCCTTAATTCCTGTGAGTTATACATTAGTCTCCAGTCGCATCAATTCATCGATGAGGCTGCAAAAATTTATTGGGCCTTCACATACATGAAATCTGAACGCGCCTATCTCTATGTGGACCATATCCTATGTCAAACTAAAGAACTCGGTTCTCTACCTTTCTCCACTTGGGGTGACTTTCGAGCTGAGTTCGTATGCCACTTCTGCCCCCTCAATGAACACCACCGAGCAGTGACACGACTTGAGTCATCCGCTTACCACCAGGGACGTCAATCCATGGATGACTATATCGATGAGTTCAAGGATTTGGTGGACATGGAAGGATATGGGAGTGGGTTACCAGTGGTGGTGAAGTTCCAATGGGGGCTCAACCGAGAAATTCAGGACCAGATTGCACAGATGTTGGAAGGGCGCCCAGCGGACAATGATATCCTTGCTTGGTATGAAGCTGCTTCACTCTGTGACGAGAACCAACTCACAAATGTGGCGTTTAATGCTGCATTCCGTGCTCCAACTACCACTCATACACCCTACACCTTCAATTGAAGCCTCCCCTGCCCTAACCCCATTCCTGTTCGTCAAACTCCCACACCAGCCGTCAATGTCCCAGTACCAATGGATGTTGATGCAGCCCGCAGCCGTGCACGTAAGTTGGATCTCTGCTACCATTGTGGGGAACCTGGACACAGGGCTGGAGCATGTCCCCATCGTCAGGATATCCACATGCTCACCCCCGAGGGATGAGATGAACTCCTGCAAGATTTGTTGGCGCTTGTAGATGTTGAGGAAGCGAAGGATCAAGTTGCAGAGGAGATTAAGTTGGAAGTTGTAGAGGAGCAGGATTTTCCTATTCGCAGCGAGTGAATCGTACGCCCTCACTGCCTGTCCATAACTGCTTTGAAGTCTTGTCAGTTGAATCCCCAGAGAATGAATCCATTTCTGTGACTGCTCCCCTCTCTGACCCTTTGAAGTTGGCTAAAGACATACCTGCTCTCCCCATCTCTCCTTCTACTCCATGTCCCAAAATTAAATCATGGGAGCATAAACTACCATACAAGTATATTGTGGCATCCACTCCCTCTGCACATTCCTTAAACCTAGCCATCAAACTGCAGATGACCAACACTGGACAGATACTCGGTGTCTCTGCGCTCCTGGACTCTGGTGTGACTGGTCTCTTCATCGATTCCCATCTGGTACAACAACATCACCTAAATACTCGCTCACTCTCATGTCCGATACCTGTATATAACGTGGATGGATCCCCAAATGAAGCTGGTGCCATCCAAGAGGTTGCAGACCTGGTTCTCTGTTACAAAGATCATAGTGAGCATGCCCTTTTTGCTGTCACTCAATTAGGAAAGCAAAAGGTGATTTTGGGATATCCATGGCTTCGAGACCATAACCCAGAGGTCAACTGGCATACCGGGGAGGTTACCATGAGCCGATGTCCATCCCGCTGTCAGATGTGTTTCACAGAAGCCAGGCAAGAATGTTGTGGACAGAAGGCAGCAATACGACGTACTCAGAAGTGTTGTGCTGGACCCCTGCCTATACCTGAAGTGGAATTGGAAGGGGTTCCTGATCTAATGCCGGACTCAGATGATGATGATGAGGACCCAGAGGAAGTGGAGGAGGGTGATCAGATCTTCTACACTGCGATTCACTCATCGCATGAGGTGTGTGCCACATCAAACATATCCCAATGCCTTGCCGAGGCCTTCCACAAAAACAACACTGCTAAATCCTCTACTAACTCCTTACTCCCTCATCTCCATGAGTTTGAAGACGTGTTCTCCAAGGAGTCATTCAACTCTCTTCCTGTGCGCAAGCCATGTGATCACACAATCGAACTCACCCCCGGCGCAACCCCTTCATCCTGCAAGGTCTATCCTCTCTCTCTGGAAGAACAACGGCAGCTTGACCAGTTCATCAACAAGCACCTGGCCTCTGGACGTATTCGACCATTGAAGTCACCCATGGCCTCTCCCTTTTTCTTTGTCAAGAAGAAGGATGGCTCACTTTGACCAGTTCAAGACTACAGAAGGCTCAACAACATCACGGTCAAAAATCGCTACCCACTACCCCTCATCTCTGAACTTGTAAACCAGCTCCATGGAGCCCGATACTTCACCAAGCTCGATGTCCGTTGGGGCTATAATAATGTGAGAATAAAGGAGGGAGATGAGTGGAAGGCAGCCTTTTGTACCAACCATGGTCTTTTTGAACTGCTTGTCATGTTCTTTGGCCTTACTAATAGCCCTGCCACCTTTCAGACCATGATGAACGACATCTTCCATGACCTCATCCTCGAAGGCGTTGTCTGCATCTATCTCGACGACATCCTCATCTTCACTCGCACGGTGGAAGAGCACCGTCACATCACGTGCCTCGTCCTAGAGCGACTTCGACGGTACAAACTCTACCTTCGTCTGGACAAATGCAAGTTCGAAAGGACCAAGATCGAGTACCTCGGCCTGATTATCTTGGAGGGTCAAGTGGAGATGGATCCTATCAAGGTAAATGGGGTCACAGCTTGGCCAATGCCCATGAACAAGAAGGAGGTGCAGTCTTTCCTGGGCTTCATCAATTTCTATCGGCGTTTTATCAAGGATTTCTCACATCATGCATGACCACTGTTCGACTTGACAGGAAAGGAGGCATGGAGGTGGGATAATGCACAACAGGAGGCATTCGAAAAGCTTAAGGAGATGGTCACTTCTGCTCCAATCCTTACCTTTGCTGATGATTCACGTCCTTTTCATGTAGAAGCTGACAGTTCTGACTTTGCAATGGGTGCCGTGTTGTCTCAGCAGTCTCTGGAGGACCAGAAGTGGCATCCTGTTGTGTTCTACTCCAAAAGCCTTAGTGCTGTAGAGTGAAACTATGAGATCCATGACAAGGAGATGTTGGCAATAATGCGTGTGCTTGAGGAGTGGCGACACTTCCTCGAGGGTGCCCAACACACGGTGGAAATTTGGATGGATCACAAGAATCTCGAGTACTTCATGACAGCCAAGAAATTGAACTGTTGTCAAGCTCGTTGGTCCCTGTATCTATCTAGATTCGACTTCTCCTTGCACCACCGTCCAGGTCGCAGCATGGGGAAGACCAATGCCCTATCCCGACATGCAGATCATGGGGATGGCAGTGGTGACAACCAAAACATTGTGCTGTTGCAGCCAGACCTGTTCACCATTCAGGCACTGGAAGGCATCGCACCCCAGGGTGAGGAGCAGGACATCCTACGTGACATTCGTCACGCAAACTGTAGCGGTTTACATGAGGATGTTGTCGCCCAAGCTGTTAAAGAACTGAGGAAGGGATTGACCCTTTCCTTACGTGCGGCAGAGTGGGCTGAAAAGGAGGACTTGTTGTATTTCAGGGATCGCATCTATGTTCCCAATGACCCAGACCTTCGCCGGCGCATCATATCCCAACACCATGACTCACAGATTGCTGGCCACCCCGGATGCTGGAAGACCTTGGAGCTCACCTCACAGAACTATTGGTGGCCACAAATGTCACGGCTCATTGGTCAGTATTGTTGCACTTGTGACCTTTGCTTATGCACCAAGGTTCCTCGTCACAAGCCTATTGGTGAGCTACACCCTCTTCCTGTTCCAGAGAGTTGTTGGGATGTCGTCAGTGTCGACTTTGTGGTGGAATTGCCAGAGTCAAACAGGTTTGATGCGGTGATGTGCACAGTTGACTCAGTGGGAAAACGCGCTCACTTCATTCCCACTCACACCACTGTCAGTGCCCTAGGTGCCGCTCGACTCTACCTCCACCACATGTGGAAATTACATGGACTTCCTGGTGCCTTCCTCTCAGATTGTGGCCCTCAGTTCATGGCAGAGTTCACTCGTGAGCTGTACCGACTCCTGGGGATCAAACTCCTCGCTTCAACCACTTATCACCCACAAACCGATGGCCAAACGGAGCGAGTCAACCAGGAACTGGAGCAGTACATCCGCCTCTTTGTCAATGAATGCCAGGACGATTGGGATGATCTCCTTCCTTTGGCTGAGTTTGGATACAACAACCATGTCCATGCTTCCACTCAACAGACCCCTTTCCTCTTAGACACTGGACGACATCCACACATGGGATTTGAACCTCACCAAACTCCCTCACACATTGAGACAGTGAATGAGTTCACAGAACGCATGAGGGATAGCTTGGAGGAGGCAAGGGCAGCCTTAGCAAAGGCGAAGGATGACATGGCGCGATTTTACAACCAACGGCACTCCCCAACCCCTCAGTACAAGGTTGGTGATCGAGTTTATCTTGACTCCAGTGACATCTCCACTACACATCCATCCAAGAAACTTGCTCATCGCTTCTTGGGACCTTTCCCCATTGTCAAGTGCATTGGAACACATGCCTATTGTCTACGCCTCCCAGCCTCCATGTCCAGACTCCATCCCATCTTCCATGTTGTCAAATTGCTTCCAGCTCCCCCAGATCCATTCCCGGGATGCCATTCACACCCACCACCACCACCTACAGTGATCGAGGGAGAACCCCAATATGAAGTTGAGTCAATCTTGGACAGCCGTTTGCGTCGAGGAAAACTCCAGTATTTGGTACATTGGAAGGGTTATGGGTATGAGGAGAACTCATGGGTCAAAGAGTCTGATGTAAATGCCCCTCGGTTAATCAAGGAATTCCACCGATGGCACACTGCTGCACCGCGTCGCATTCAAGTCACGGACTTTGGTCGTATACAATTTCGAATGCATCGGGGCAATGCATCTTAGAGAGGGGGTGATGTAAGGGGACTAGGGGGGTGCCCTGTGTGTTTTTCCTATTTTTTATGTTCGTCCTATATTTTTCCCCACCTCATTTCCTTCTATTCTTCATTTTCTATGATTTTTCTGGATTTTATTACTAATTTTCCCTTGCTATCGTGTTTGTACATGTTGACACTTTTATATTTAGAGGCGGAGTACCCCTTCCGACACATACCCCTTGGTATGATGTCATTCGGCGGCCTTGATCCACCTATCTCCGCCTTTTTCTATTTTTAGGTTATATTTGATTTTTGTTGTCTTCACATATACTGGGCATCAGCAAGGGGATCCTTAGAGTTTTCTCTTTGGATTTCCCTTTGCTAGGTGCACCCCCAATCCCTGTATTATGTAGCATAATTTTAACTTCGGATTTCCCTTTGCTAGAGGCTTAGGTTGCCCTTATAAGGACCACGTAACTCATCACCACTTCATTGTTGATTCACCACCCTACATCCTCAGTTGTCTACCATCATTGGCTGACCTCTGGGGACGTAAGTACCTATTGCATCTCATATACTACTATGTGTACTTACACCTACTAGACACATACATCATCTAGGTAATTCTATAGTTGTCTACCATCATTGGCTGACCTCTGAGGACACGCGTACATTGTCTAGGTTCAGTCTTACATGAGTAGATCCTTATGGAAAGTCACCCACTGAGAACTCGGAATTGGTTTACACTAGGGTCATTCACAGTAGACGAAATCAGTCACTTTCGCAACTGATTTCCAAAGTGATTTCAAAATGTTTTTTATTCCCAGGAGCACATGTGCCCAAATTCTGATCACATACTGTGACACATTGTTGGAACCCCTTTCGAGCCCTTTCGTCCTGTGCGGACTTTGAAATAAATAAGTGTTCGCTCATTGGTTGCAACGGCGTAATACACCCTTTGTGTGCAACCACAACAACAACGAGGTTTTCTCAACTTTTTCTGTCCTGTTTGTTCTCGTACTTTGCACCCTCTTAGAAACCAACTGTACGCAGAAATTTGAAATTCATTAATTTTGGTCACTTATGTTGTGTCGGGAACTGTCAACAGCGACGAGCTAGATACATGGCATTCATCCTAAGAGCTACCATGTACTGTAGTGGGGGGGAAAAACCATTAGAATACTCCCTTTGTGTCCTTGTCCACTGCGGCAAGCAATCTCTAGAGGTGTCGAGCAAACGTGAACGCGCCTTCAGTGAACACGTGTCGGGTCCAGGCGGATCCGCGTGGGGCTGCTGACAAACTCCGCTCAGTATTAGAATCAGTAATGTTCACTCCAATAAGTATCGAGCCTGGTGATTTTAGCCTTCGGTGCTTTCCCGGGCCGGTCACGTGACGTGTCTTATCGCAAACGACCCTGCCGCATCCCTTTCATCTACCCTCCTTTACAGGAATATGCATTTAAGTTTTACAAGAAACGTAATCTTTTCCTGGACATATGAATCAGAACAAAACGCTATTCTCGAGCACTTCTCATAGTTTGATTTTTCCTGCATTTTTCCTGCCCCAGCTCGTAAAGCAAAACTGAGTAGACAGTTATCACAGTAGTCTATCAAATAATATCCGTGGGTATTCGTTAAGAATTGGTACTGGAAACGAAAGTACGCGTCGGAACTTGCCGAGAACGCGTCAACTTCCGCAAGACGCCTAACATTCTCACTTCTTCTGCGATGGGCCCTCACATTCTTGAGAACAACTTAAAAGCTTCTGATGCCGAACCAAACCATGAACTAACGGAAGAGGAGGCCAGTCGGTATGACCGTCAGATGCGACTTTGGGGATTAGAAGCTCAACAAAGGTGTGTTATTATTGAGTCAACTGGCTTTAAATTCAGAAACCAACCCTAATGAGCATGATAGGATGCGAAATGCTACGATTCTCGTCGTGCGGCTCAGAGGGACTGCAACCGAGGCCATAAAAAATATGGTTCTCGCCGGTATAGGCAAATTAATCATTGTGGATAATGAAGAAGTTACCGAGGAAGATCTCGGGGCAGGCTTTCTCTTCAGAGATGAGGATGTCGGAAAGAAAGTGAGATTTCCTTGGTCAAATTTCAGCTATTGCGGACATTTACTAGGGGTGTCTACATTAGAGACTTCTCGCCGCCAAACCAAGAGTTGAAAGCCTGAATCCCCTTGTAACTGTGGAGACTGTGTCGAATAAATCCGCCTTGGAAGGCGACGCTTTTGACGCGATCGTTCAAGCAGTTGATTTGGTATGTGTTACCGATTGGGATCGAGACGGTCTTGTCAGTGTGTCATCTCCTTCATCGTTGGCATTTTGATCTTGGACCTTGTCTAGATCCGAATAAATGAAGTTTGCAGGCGATTTAAGAAACCCTTCTATGCGGGTGGTACTTTTGGCCTGCTTGGCTACATCTTCTGTGACCTCCTGAGCCATGATTACATTTCCCCGTGAGCCATACGGTGACAATTCGGAGAACCGCGAGCCGCTGAAGTCTATCTTCATTTCCTTGTGCAATGTTGGCAGGGACCGCTCGGCCATCAAAGAGAAGCCACAGAATATCAAGAAAACTGCTGTGTACACAACACTGGAGATGGCGCTACGTCATCGATGGTCAGGGTTGTCAAAGAGGCAGACTAAAGAAGTCAATCCTGTAGCATTGTTTTCTATTCTTGGTAAGTGCAGTTAAAAGTATTCATACCCCTCTTTTCACTTCTTCAAGCAATTTGGCAGTATCAGTCACTGCATGGCGGTACTCTTCCTGACACCGAAAGTGCTGCTCGTGAGCTAGAGACAATCGTCAATTCCCTGATATCAACCGCCGATGTCAATAAACAAGTTCTTACCAAAGCGCCTCAAGATCTCATTGAGTAGGCAGTCCTGCATGATTCGTTCTCAAACTTGGTTGAAAGTTTTTCTTCTATCAAGGTCAATGTCCACGACGGCAGCTCATGAATTTTCCCCGGTATGCGCTATAGTCGGAGGTATGCTGGCACAAGATATCCTCAAAGCCCTTGCTGCTCGTGAACCTCCGATCGCAAATTTTTTTGCATTCGACGGCAACACCGGAGGTGGTACAGTAACGCGAATGAATATGCCCTGATCGCCCGATGCCATCATTCATTTTAGTAACACGCGCTTGATCGTAATGTCAATATTGTTCATCTAGGGTAATGTGTTCGAGGGGTTTGCGGTTTGTCAAAGATGTCGCGGAGCACGAGGTATTTGTTCCATTTGCTTCAACATCAAAATTAGCCACAGCCCTCGCTCGCATATCCCTTATCGGAGCTCCATGCCCGATTTATTGTTGGCGCATGCGTTGACAATGGATCATTCGAATGTGCGAAGAACTGACTGCACAAGACTGGCCTTCGAAGTATCTCACATCTGCTTCTGCTTCTGTCTCCATCTGGTCCCCCAGCGATGAAGTTTAGTGCCTTTTCCTGCTTTCACCACGGATGAGTTGTCCAGTGGAGGGAAAGAAGCTTGCTCTAGCCTTTTTGATATCTTGGTATTTTCACGGCTTCAGACGTCGACGTACTAGACATGCACTGTCTATGACATGATCTACTGGAAACACGATCGTGGAGATCTGAACTTTATTCCGTGGTGGGAGTTTTCTCTGATCCCGATGTATCTCTCAAAATGCCGACCAATCGTCTGTCATACCCTGGCTACTTATGAGAAGTGAAACTATTGAACTGGTGCTGTGCTACGGAATGGTCTCCCCGTGGATGTCATTTCGGGAGATTTTGTGATATGGCGATTGTAGTGATCAGATTTTCGACAGCGTGGCTTGCGGTGTATTGATACTAGAGTCATGGGAAGACCTCCGAGGAAAGGTCTTGGCATTGCGGAGACCTCGGGTCCAAAACTTCTAGGGGACGCCGTCATGTAGCCGTCATTGCACCTACTGCTGTCATGACTGCACTGGGCGAACGACAGCGACAGGCCGAGCGTCGCAATAGTCGATGCGAACACCGAGGATCGACTTGTAATGTAAACACAAGTACATCTCGGGAATTTCCAACCGACCTTTTTATAATGATAATGCGCCCGAGGGGACTTCCGTTTCTCAATCAGAACTCAGAAGTTGGAATGCATGGTACATTTTCGCGCCTTCAGGGTTGTGTGGCATGCCTCGTTTTCTGCAACCTCAGTGCGATTTGCGCCACGAAAGTCATCACACAATCATGTTCAAGTTCTACTTGGACTGAGCTCCAGGTGAATTGAACTATATGCACTAGTCTATGGAATAATTAACACACTGGATGAGCTTCTGCTCACAAAGTACCTTGGGTCATACGCGTTATGAGATCTATTCTATGGTAGGACGATATGCTGAATTCCTTTCCGTGTAATGTACTATGAGAAAGTAACTAAAAATAACGCAATACATAATAGTTAAGAGTTCGAGACATGCTACAGATGAGGATACGATCAGTAATAAAAATACAGTGCATACAATAAGTCCACGAAGGTCGCTCAGTTAATGCCTCCCATCACCACTGGAAGAGCCATCTCGATCATCGTCCAATCTTCATTTGAACTCAGTCAGCTTCTGACATGTCAGTTAAGAATGAGGATACGGACAAATAGTTTCTTTCGATTTCTGACAGGATGCTCAAGAAATCCCCTGCACCAAAGATTTAAACAATTGATGAAAGCAGGATCATAGAGATTTACATACACAAATATGCGTGTGCGCGTGCTGCAGAAGCTGGCGCCGTTTCCGCTTTTCGTACTGCATCTAGTAAGGTGGATGCGACGAAGCGAACCTTGTGAACCTATAGGCGTCATCAGAGATACTCCCACCTTGATAATTCTTGAAACACTGACCAAACTCGGGCCATTAGTCGCAATTGACTGGATGGGGATGCTAAGGTGAACAGAAATAAGAGTTTGAACAGGCTGAACGTGTGGATCCTACCTATGAAGGATGTTGAGAAGATTACTTGCGACAGCTTCGCGGTCTTCTGCTATTTTATGTTCATCTACGCTACCTTGCAGCGACGCAAGAAGCTCATCGCGATATTGTTCAATAACAAAGCGGACCAGTTGCTATGTATGGACCGTAAGCTGAGGACCACAAACGCATCCAACATTCATGTTTTACCTGTGTGACGTACATATTTGCTTGCATGACAAGGAAAGGATTCAGAGCATTTGCTCGAGAAGCGTTCGGGTTATCAAAGAAGTCCTTGACCTCCGCAAAAGTTGCTTGTCGGAACCCAGCGCCTCCATATTCGGTGGGTAATTGTGACTGATTATTTGTCTGCTTCAGGAGGAGTGGCTCTGGCGCATGGATGAGTGCAGCGAGCACCCGGGTATGTAACGACTGGACTTCCTCTAGTCGGGCTGTAGCAAACTGGCCTCGGGGTGGCGAGCGCTTGTCCACCCGGATACGGACCAAAATCTCTCCCAGTAGAGCGAATATCCTTGACATGTAGTTCAGCCCCGAGACAATGGCAGTTTTGCCGTGTGGCTGTGGTAGATATGCGCTGGGAGTGATGCTGCAGAAGTGAAATGGTCAGTATAAGTATATTTCCATGCAACATTTTCACTTGCTATTCGTCATCCAGTTCTTTTGGGAAGTGCACAGTGCAATCCTCGTCACGCAAACATATTGGCCTTCCCAGAAGGACCGACATCGACTTATCCGCTGAGCGTGTCATATTTTGTTAGGATCTAAAGGATTAACCATATCTAGATGAGCGAACCTCCGAATAGCAGCCAGAAAATCCTCCTTCTAACTTCACATTCAATAGGATCAAGACCTTCGTAGGCCGATTCTTCGTGCATTCTCAATGTTACTGCAATATGCGCCGCTTCGCCAAAGGCAGCATGCTGTGTGGCATCATGGCCCTCACAAAAATGGTATATACAGTCACTAGAAATAAAATAGGATAAGGATTTGTATAAGTGAAGAAACGACACAAGACTGACAAATAGCGAATGACAACATGGGTAGATGACGGAGGGTCGTATGATGCCACAGTAATGTGACGGCTAGCTTCGTGACATGTCTATTATATGCAGTTGAGATCCTTGCGCGCGATGCTGAGAACCGAGATGACGTACCTGGGCTAGCCGTCTCACGACGGGACGTTCCATTGGAATGTAAGACCTTGGAACCTGCACGAGGGTTGACGCGACTGTCGACATGACTAACGCAAAGAACAGGGGATCACGCTCCTCCCTTCGTGAGTGAAGGTCTGCCATGAAGGAAGGTTTATGGATGGATGGTGTGAGAGGGTATACGAAATCGAAGAACAGAGCAATGATTAGGGAGATGGTATCACGTGGTGCTATTTCTTCCAGCCTATGAGGGCGATAAAAATGTGACAGGGGTGGGAGGGTGGTTGGTTGGGGCACGACTTGCTGCTGCTTGTACGACCAGTTATACATGGGGTATGAATTAAAGGACTCTGGATATGCCTGGAGATCATCACCTTTCGGGGAGTTATGTAGGGTATTTCCGTTCGTAGAAGCGTTCATTGAAAGAGATCCATTATATGATGATGGGGGAGAAGCAGAATAGTGTGGATGAAAGGTGTCCGCAGCGATAGCATACCGTGACGGAGGATTTGGTATCGCGGGCACGGAGGGATCAAGGAGCAAAGGGCTCTGCAAGCCAATAATCGGAGACACCATAACTTGTGGAGGACTGGACATGGAAGAAGATGGCGAAACTGATGGGTCTGAGTCATTTCGTTCTTCAACCTGGATTGCTCCGTTCGCTGCTGCTTGTGCTTCTTGCAGACGGCGAAGATAACTTATAGACAAGAAAGATTTGTCACAAGTCCCAAAAGCTCTATAGCAAAATGACACTTACAGGTTGGGAGGACCTCGTTTTTTGGGTTGATAGTCGTAGGTACATGGTATACCGAGTGTAATGCAATGTTTACATGATTGCTTTGGATCGTCCGGGTTCTCTCTAGCGCATCGGACTTTGCGGGCCCTACATGCGTCGCAACCTAGAAGGTAGAAATTGAGCTTAAATCAACATGAGATGGGTTCAGGTGGATACCGACTTTGTGACTGTCTCCTGTCAGCGCAAAGGATTCTGAGTTAGTTCTCATTCAGATAGTCAGAGAATCAGAATAACATGAAATTGGTAACTTATAAGGCAAGACTGGGGAAATAAAGGAGACGGACAAGACGAGACGAGCTAGAAAGTGGTGGAGAGAGAAAAGATATAGATAATACATACTTTCTCTTGCTTTTGGTGTTTTCGGCGTGTGATTCTTTGCGAGCGTCATCAGAAGGAGGCGTGGCTGAGTTACACACTTTTTTGGGACGAGCAGGAGGCATGATCATGGGTTCGTGGGTCGAAAACAAATTGCGGGGTAGTAGAATTATAGCTTGCGTCAACGTTTTGAAGCCCCTGTGTTTATAGTTCTTGATCTTACTTATCTGAATCGGGACGAACATACAAACCTTCGACAAAAAACTTATACGCGTGGATTATCCCAACATGGATCACGAGAACAGTCTATTCACATCCAGGGACCGGCCTATTGCCACATTTCGGAATCTTCCTGTCTACCTTCTTTTCGATCTGATCTGTTGATCACAGATTATCGGAGGCGATGTGCCAGTGCACGGTACTTTTTTTCAAGTGAAAGTTAAGGCATGAGTTCCCCAGCCCGGCCCTTCCGCGGATCCTTCCAAAATTGCACTTTGCCATGTGAACGAAACAAATCTCGGTGATTAACAACGGCCGATTGTCATTGGCACGTAACGTACTTAGCGTAATCTATGACAGTTTTAGACGTTACACCTCCTTCGTTCACTGATCAGAGCGGTCCAGCTTCGCAACCATGGCTTGCGTCTCGTCGTTATCCAGCCAGGCCTTGTTCTTTTTGATCATTTCTGCGATGCGGCGGCGTAGCACCTGTTGTTCCATGTCATTCCACTCCGCGCTCTCCCTCAGCAGCAGGTTCCAAAATTTGTATGCCATCATAGAATCTTTCGCGCGCAGAGAAATGTATACGAGATACTTCCCTGTCTGCGGCGATGTCAAGGGTGTGGTAGTTTCGAAGGATTCGATCATCGTCAGAACACTTTGCAGCCGGGTCTTTAGGCTATCTGGGTCATCCATTCTCGAGGAGACACTTGCCCGAATGAGACCACCTATCGATTGGAGAGTTAATCGAGCATCCTTGAGGCCACGAATTCCTTCCATCATCTCATCCACCAGCGCCTCGTCTTGAAAGAGGAAAGCATGATGCATAACCGTGCCAAAAGTCACTGCATCTGGTTGCAGACCTTTTTCAATCATTCGGCCAATCATCCTCGCAGCTAAGCGTGGGTCCGCTTCAGCAACGGCGGTCAGAGCGACGTTAACATCATAGATATCGGGAATTTCTTTGCGTTGCAGCAAGACTTTGAAGACTTGAAGTCCTTCTGTATATTTCCCGACAATAAAGAAACCTCTCGCAAGTGACGTCAAGGCTCGGTGAGGAGCCTTGATCAGAGGTATGTGATGTGCTCGATACGATTGCAAGATTTGAGTGAGAAGGTTGGTTAAATCCTCCAACTTGCCCTGCAGAATGTCAGCTCGTACTTTTGGGCCTTCGAACCTGTCATAAGAAGCTCTTGCATGGCGAAGGAGCTGTGCAAAGAGGCGTAGCATGCGTATCATCAGTGCGGAATTGCCAACTACGACATGTTTATCATCGCCGACAGAGTATCTTTCCCATAATTTCCGTGCACAGCTTGCGTAGCTCAGAGCTACTGTGTTCGAGATAAAACGCGCACGAAATTGGAGGGGAAGAGGTAGATTATCCTCCACTACTTCAAACGCAAGCTGCCGGGAGAGATGAGCTTTACGGCTGTGTTCCGTGAGATGGTGCATAAGCCACGGCAAAGCCAGACCATGAGGAGGAGGGTAGTGATGTTGGCTGAGGATGGAGGGGGTTCTTGTGAACTCGTACAAGGCCTCCGCTTCGCCTCCTTGTAACAATCGTTCCGCACAACTGTAAAATTGTCGGATAACGATATTTGGAACAGGTGCATGAGGATGAGCTCTGCAAATCAACTGCCTGCACCCACGGATATCATCAACGGTTGGGGCATCCAGGAACGCGTAAAGAATGTCAACATTAAGGTCGATGATGGATTGATGGGGGGTACCAGGAAGATCGAGTAAGCCACTGACGATGGTTACGGTCCAAGGCCTCCAGTTCCAATGAAGACTGGCTTTAGCCAAGGCTATGCAGATGATGAGATTGAAGTCATTGGAGGAACTATCCAGTCCCTGCATGATCTCTGGTGGTATATGCCTAGAGTTTACAAGTATTTGGAACAAGGTCAATGCATCCTGTTGAAGCGACAGTCGCAGGAGCTTGCGCACGACTTCAAAGGCAGCATATATTATAGCCGGAGGATTATAGGTAGCGGAACGCGGTCCGCCGAGTGCTGTGTGGCTTGCTGCTTGAGCAGAGAGAATAGGATAGATGAGCTGGATGAGTCGCCTATCAGTCTCATCCGAGGATTGGAAGGACACAATGATGCGAGCGAGCCGCGCTACAGAATCCAGGGAGAGGTAATCGAGGACCTTCGTAGTATTCTTAAGGCGTTGAAGAACTGCAAGCACTACAGAAGGTTCCAATACAGATAAGTCTTGAAACAGGATGGTCTTCAACATGTAGGTTTGGTTGGAATATTTCCCTCGGTATACCTCCAGGATATCCTTGACCACACAATTAGCCAAATCAGGGGATGCAAGTAAAGCTTCCTTCAGGACGCGGAGGTAAGAAGCGGTGGGCAGGTTGGAAACCAAGTGTCGGTTGCGCATGCGTAATTTCTCATACTCGTGTCCTGACATGGATTTCGTATCCAGAGGTTCCATTCCATCAACCGGGGTGTGTGTCGAATTTGTAGAATGAGGTGATGTAGACAACGATGTGCTTGGAAACGTCGCGTCACGTCGAAAAAGTGTCTCCAACACAAGATCATTGGGTCGGTTGGTTTTAGACCTAGGTGGTTTGGCGATTGCAACATTAGAGAAACTTCGGCCTACGATGGCAAGACGGCGATGAGTAAGTCGTGTAATGTAGCCTCGATAAAATAAGTGTCGACAATGGGACATAAGTCAGCTTATCGACGTGTCAGACTATACAAAGATTCTCAGTAGAACGCTTTTTCTCACCATAGCATTCCGCACAGCCTGACTCAGTCGTTCTCCTCACCAGCAAGTTTGTCGAGTCTCAACGTTGCGGGTGCCAATGAAAAAACTGTGGTAGTCACGTGAGTTACAAGGATTCGTGAACTTGAACTTCGACGGGTTGCAAGACATGATACTGCCTGAAAGTACTGTAGAAGTATCCTTACAATATTCTGCTAGGAGTATTTTAACAGCACTGTACAGTTACTGAAGTAGCATCCTAGATTGGTACAGACTGGCAAAATATCCTTCAGTGAGTATGATAGTATTGAGAGTACTTCCACATTACTTCCAATACTTCCTTGTAAGAAAATTGTCGTGCAGCCAGTGAGACTTTAGCTATATTTTTAATCCCAGTGACTAGTAATAATACGAGACGGGCTTGCCAGACTAATGTCAAATTTCAACACTACATTATTCCTGGGTTCAAGTTGCTATTAGTACCCGCGAAGGCAATTTCTCCTATGAGCTTAGTGAGCTTAGTAGTACGACCTGTCTGCTCACACTGCTCACCTCTTTGTAAGTAGACACGAAGCGTAGTGCCATGCACATATCGGCACAATGATTATGCTTTCTATTCGCAGCTGCAGCAAAATTATGTGTGGGAAAGCCTTTCCTTCTAAGTATGTGAGTCAAGCCAAGTGCCCAAATTTCCCATATAAGTAGGTGGTCCAAAAAAGTACTTGGAATTTGACATTTCGGAAGCAATTTCATGCGAAAACAATTAGTCTGTTCATTTTTCGAGTTTAAAATTCGTTTACGCAAGTCCAATGGCAAAAGGTCTGACTGTAGCGTCGCTAACGCCAGTCAACTCTAGCACCGGTGACCGCGTGCGTATTTTATGTATCTGCACCGCGAAGAGGTTTCACGCTGAGCCTCTTTTCAAAGTGGCTATGATCACGTCATGTGCTTCGTACCTATTCCTAGTGAGAGAAGAGAGCTTTCGAGACATTCCCCGCCTCTAGGTAAGGGCTGTACTCTGATATTGTTCTCTCTGCAAGAGCTTATTCTATTCTACTGTCTTCTCTCTGGTTGCCGGAGGAGTCGTTTGGCCTAATTGTTCGCTCCCGTCCGTGAGAACCGAACATCAAACCTTGCGCATTGGACTATGTATGTAAAAGAATCCTGTGCCTACGAGCTTCTACGAGCATTAGGTTATCATATATCGGCCACATGATCCTGCCGATAGTCCCAGCCTTACTTAGGGTCCATGCCAGTCCCATGCCAGCACTATTGATCGCGTTGATGGCCCGAAAGGAATGTATTCCACCCACGGTCGCTCGAACCTCAACTGTTTCAAGTTGCCAAATTGTCTCGCTCGTGTGTGCAGAGGATTTGGAAAATTGGATTATGCGATGACTGTGTCCGACAGTCGCCTCCAATAACCCCATGTCATTGGCAAAGCGATGGCGAACGGAAGTTTATTTAATTGCAATAAGCAGGTAAGTGCATATGGATATATCTAGAAGGGTGGCTGTATGTCTGAAACTAAGTAGATAGCTGGTAATCGCAACCTTGTGTGCCCGACGGTATCTCTATCTTTTCCAGCGTTCATCGGAAAGAAAACAACCAGGACTAACCTGAGTACTCCGTCTCGTGCCGGCACCATTTGAGCGTCATACGGTGGTACTATTGCATAATACCAAACGAGATCGGAGTGTCCAACGAGTGGCCGAAAAGTTAGCAAAGCTTATGTACTGACCTTCTTTCTCTCATGTCAGTATGTCCCAAGATATCAGGTAGACTCCGGTGGTCTCGTATCGTATAAATGAGCTTGAATCTATGCAAATGTGCTGGCATGTAGGGCACATAGAACAAAACATGCGTCTACAGTCCTTTGGCATTATGTAAGTCAAAACACCGGAATGTGCCGCACGACGCGCTGAACCCGAGGAATCAAAGCTCTGTGTTCAAAATCCATGGGAGCCGGCCAGTCAACATCACAGTTGCATCCACCGTCACGCGCATTGCACGTTCTCAGAGTCACTCCGCTTTCTCCAGCTTCTAAAACAACAATTGAGCCCTACTTTGATTTCGTTGTTGGATTCGAAGGAGATTCGTTGTCATCTGAACATAATATCGATGTTTTGCAGTTAGAGAGGATCGTTGAACAGCATGAGGGTAGAACACTAAATTTGTTAATCTGGAACAGTAAAAACCAACATACACGAGGTACGGCGCGATAACTACGTTTGAAATCATAGCACTCAACGCCATACCTAGTCGTCCCAATCATTCCCTCAAGGGTGTGGTCTCAGTCGCAAATAAATGCGTCCGGGTCGTCGCAGAACCACGAATCTGTCCCCCAGCCATCTTTACTGGGCTTGAGCATGCGAATCTGTGAACCGGAGACTGCCACTGAGAATGTCTGGCATGTACTTGATGTCCTTGAAGGCAGCCCTGCTGAAAGCGCAGGTCTTGTACCTATGGGCGATTGGATCCTAGGTGTGTACAACTTAATACAAGTGTTCGAATATTCGCATTTATGGTGTTTCGGAGGTTGGTCGGGGGGTGTCCTGAACTCAGAGAATGATTTCTATGATTTGGTCGAGGCGGTATGTTGTTCTCCACTCAGCAAGGTATCTCAATCGAGTCGTTTTTTTTTTGTTCGCTTAGCATATTGACAAGCCTCTGAGGGTGTACGTTTACTCCCATGATTTCGAGTGCGTATTGTGATTTACTTATCATACGTCAATAACCAGTCTTTTTCAGCGCCCTTCGTGAAGTCGTCCTGATACCAAATCGGCACTGGGGTGGTGAGGGTCTGCTAGGATGTGTATTTGGGTTAGTCCATATATTTGAGGACTAGTGGTCAATGGCTGATCTTCATTTGCCAAAGGTTTGGTCTTTTGCACAGAATACCATCTCAACCTGTCGACCGTCTTCCTGGAACAACTCCCATCGAACTGCAGCGGGCTGCGGAAGAATACGAAGAACAAGAACTTTTCGTCCCCGCCGATGTTCATTCTGAGCCTCATTTTAGTCCCGAGCAGCTTGCAGATTGGCGTAAGCAAGAACAGGAACAGTGGCATCAGGAAACTCTTGCAGCTCAATCTTTGTATGAACCTCCCGAGCCTGAGCCTCGTGTTCCTTCCTCTTCCAGGATGCAGGCAGCCGGGCGTGATCATATCCACTATATCCAGCATCACGACCACACTCATCGTTTCAACCCCGATGGGCATTCAGGTGATGAAGGGACTCTGCATCGGTCACAACCTACAGACGGCTCATTGACCCCAACACGTATTCCTGCTGGTCCTTTCATGAACGGTATTTCATCGTCGTAATCTTACTACTTTCACAAACTCAAATGCGACACATCAAGGTTATAGGGATTTTCAAAATTTGAGGCAGGAACAGTTGTTACCCGCTCGCGTCAGGGGTGCATCTTCTAGACTTCCAGCTGATGAAACCGGAGAAGACGACGAAGCTGGTTACGATGGCGAGGCGAGTGTCGCCGGAACAGAAACCTCTCGAGGCAGTCTTACGAGTGTTGATTAAGTAACATCATGTGTTCGACGGTTTTTTTTGAACAAACTTCTCTCTAGCATCGGCCGTAGGTGGTACGCTAGGCTTTAGCTTCTGGTTTTCGCTTATTCTTGGAAAAACACGCGACTCATTGTGCTGCTCATCAATGATCACAAGAATCGTCACAGAACTGCGCTGGGGAACCAAGTATACTCGAACAAGTCTTCAATGATGTTTCTCGTGGATTGGTTCAGCCTGGCTTGTGACTGCTCTCGGTGCGATGTGGTCTACACAACGAGTCTGGCAACCAAGAACACCGATGGTCTGTAACATATGTACCAGTGTGATACCACCGTGCTCCATGTGTATCAGGATTGATTTTGAATGTAATCAAAGTGTGATTCCAGTCGTGGGTTTTTGGGGTGGCAGCGAAAAACTGCGATCCAGCCAAATCCAGGTCTGTGATCTACGATCTTGTGCATGGGCTCAGTTTATATAGTGAATGGCAGGGGTATGCAAAACCCTGGGGGTATTTGTCAAGGGTAGATGAGGGTAGGGGTGAGGGTACAGTGTTTGTACCCTCAGCCAACCCTTACCCTTGGGAGGGGTCCCAGGGTAGGTAAAATCATGGGGGCATATAATAAAGTAAATTTGCATCAAATATGGTAATACCATCAACAAAAGACTTCTACACAGTACTCAAATTCAGCAGAGTATACATTGCATCTTCCATGTATTGATGTTCTGACATCACAGGATTTCCAAATTCTGCATAGTTACTACCTGAAAATGTGTTGTAGCACTTTTATACAGCCATGAAAATGGCCAGATGTTCATGTCTTTGACTCAAATGATAATAAAAGTGATTTTAGTCACTCATCTGATGATACCATCTTGGGGGTATTAGTAGTGGTCAAAGTAGGGTGATTATTCATGAATTATGTCCACAATTTTTGGGACATGGATAATTGTGATTATTTGATGTGCTTAAATTTTTGCACAGAAGATCATAGATCTGTCAAAATAATCACGCCCATAATCGCCCTGTAATTGCCCTCAATAATCATCATGGTCAAGGTGACTCAGATTATTGACACGATTTTTGATTCATAATTGTCCAATAATTGCACTATTAATCATACAATAATTGCCTGGAAGGATGTATGGACATCCAACACTGAGGTAGCATGAGGAATAAAATGGAACAAGTTATATTTCTAGGGGGTACGAGATAAGGATGTGATACACGTGAATGTTCATATATGTACCCTAGGTTAGGTCAGGTGATCATGTATATTACTAAGTGTCAGGTAAGAGTACAGGTACTCTTACACTCTCCCATAGTTCAAAAGATTTGCTTACTTGTGCCATTTGGCATAGGCATCTGTATCTGCGAGTTTGTGCTGGGGCAGCCAAAGATCTGACTCAGGACCATAACTAGGGTGTAGCATGGGTATGGGTAAACCCATGGTAAATGGCCCATGGGTTTGAGAGGTATGGGTATGGTTGCTGAAATGCTGGACCTGTGCCATACCATACCCATTTTGGTGGTGTCACAGGTATTAACGGTTATTTAAGTCACTGGCTGTAGAAGATGCCAGACATCAATCATTGCAAGAAACGATGATGAAATCGTCATTTGTAAGTATTTTCACTTTCTGATTTCACAACTAACAGTTTTTTTAGGTCCTGCTCTGGTGACACAAAGCACACGAAATGGGTCCAAACACCTTTTATCATTGTTTGGGCCCCAGGTAAGTTGTTCTTTCTCCATATCTTGTGTTCCTTTATTCATCTAACTTTATTTTCATTGTTTATAGGTTTTAACTTGCTTACAACTAGCGCTTTAAGGTCTGGTGCATAGGACCGCAAAATAACTGCAAACCGGACCGAACTTTCACCAATCGTAACCAGACTTTTGGTTATGGTTTTTGAAAGTTCAAGATGGTTGCGGTTGCGGTTTTGGCAGATCGTGTGACTGCTCTAGATCGTCCATAACCAGTTAACACTGATTGGAACCACAGTTTTGGATCATGTTGCCAGTTGCCAAGGTAAGTGATTGTTTACATCATTTTCTCACACACACTCATCCTATACCACCACCAGTCCACCACCCTCGATGACAGCGCCTCCCTCCCTCATCCCAGCTCCACCACCACCTCGTCAATGTGTCAACACCTACAGCCTCCACTCCCACACCCACCACCACACTGGCTAACAAGGACTACAAGCAACAAAATGGGCCCAAATGATGTCTATCATTGTTTGGGCCCTAGGTCTGTTTTTTTTTGTTCATCTTGATAAAAACTAATTATATTTTGTTAATTTTTTATTAACTATACTACTGGCAATGATGCATGCCCACAAGATCCACCCAACAATGCATGCCCATGCGAGCTGCCCAATGACCAACGACCAATGTGCTACCCTCCTCCTCCCCATCCAAATGGGATGCGAGGGTGTCAATTTATGTTAGAGGGACACTGGGAGACCCACAAAGTGGGATACCCACCTGGTAAGCACCACCTGACTGCACCACCCGTTCCATGTCACTAACCCCCCTTAACACCTACATCAATGCACCCGCCCCATGCCTGCGAGCCACTGCTTGTAGGATGGATCATGAGTGCATGCAGTTGATGACAATGACAACTAACACCACAGGAACCCCCACAATGGACAACCCAGCATGGACGACCCAGCACCTGCCCCCATGCCTGCGAGCAGCTGCTCATAGGGTGGATCGCAAGTGCTTCCAGTCGACAATGATGATGACATGGCCTACCCACACCAGGACCCCTGGAACATGAGAAATGGCCATAGCACACCCCAACCATGATGGATGACCCAGCATCTGCCCCCATGCCTGCGAGCAACTGCTTGCAGGGTGGATTGCAGGTGCTAGCAGCCAACGTTGACATTGGTGAGCACCACGACATGAGGATGACAAGAAAGTGAGGAGATTGACAAACACAGGGAACGCTGAGGGGAAACAACAAACACCGCAACAACGTGGGGTGGGGGACAATGAACATGCAACAATGGGGGATGACAAACCTGCAACAACAGGGGTGGGGATGACAAACATGGAACAACACAGCACCTGCGTCTCGCCTCACGAGCCACTGCTCATGGGGGGGACTGCAGATGCTTTTCTTTCTTTTATTTTTGTTTTTGTTTTGTTTTACTTTTACTTTTATTACATGTTGTACATAACACATACATTATGACATAGTCAGTAGATAGTATTGGTCCCATAACTGGTCCTGACCAGTGTTGAACTGGTTAGGACTGGGTCCAGTGTAAGACTGGTCAGAACTGGTGAGTAAACCGCAGACAAACTGTGATAAACCAGTTTATCGCGGTTTCGGCCATGGTTTTGTTGTATATAGAAAAATATATAACTGGTTCAGTTTGCGGTTTTGGCCTGAGAGGCCAAATAACCAGACCAAACTGGACCTTAAAGCACTACTTACAACAATGATGGCCACCACCACCACCACCATGACAGCACCCCCAACCACTGCCGTGAGCAACTGCTTGCAGGGTGGAAATGGGGAGCAATGAGACAGGTTGACACAGCACCCCCAACCACTGCCATGAGCAACTGCTCACAGGGTGGAAATGGGGAGCAATGAGACAGGTTGACAATGCCACTGGACAGGGAAGGAGAGGGGGATGAATGATAATGACATGGGCGATGGTGATGACAAAGAGCATGGTGGTGAGGGGAAGCAAAAAAAGGCCCAAGAGACATCAGTGTCTCTTGGGCCACAGGTAAGTTTTTTTCTTTTCATTTCCTTGTTACAAACCAATATGATTTTAGGTAGTGATTTTACTATTGACAATGATGACTGGCATCCCCTGATCCACCCCCACTACTGCTGCGAGCCCCTGCTCATGGGGTGGTTAGGTGGAGGGGATGATGATGGGACAAGGATGGGGATGGGGACAGGGACAGGGACAGGGACAGGGACAGGGATGGGGAAAGGGAGGATGAGCCAGCCACCACCAGGTGCGATGGGGAGCAGCAGCAGAGATGATGGGACAAGGACACAGGAACATGGAGGGCCAGATGACAGGCATGAGGATGAGGACAGTGACAAGGATAATGCAAGGATGAGGACAGAGAGGCACTTGCCACAATGGGAAGGGGAGGGGAATGACAATGACAACAAAGCGACAGTGGGGAAGGTGGGGCCAATGGGATGGCAGGGAGGATGGGGAGGACATGATGGGACTATGACAACAACAGGGTGATGATGCCCACATTGCAACCCCCTCCCCTGCATTTTGCATGGGGGCAGGTTTTTCTCTTTTTAGTATTGTATACAATTATTATATAAATAAATCCTGCCATCGCTCATCTCGAGCGGGTCCTTTTTTTGCATGTGAATGTAAATCAATAAGTAACACAAGGCTTGCATCATTCAAAACTGTAGCTTAGGTATATATGGGTTAGTCAAGGGGTTATACAATACAAATACAGGATATTTAACAACATAGAACATCAAATACAAGGCAAAAATGTTGTCAAAACTATGGTGTATATACATGGTGTCACACCTGCAGTGTTTCATGACAGACCATGGTAAAAACCTGTCACTGCAGTTGTGGTGTTAGGATGGGTTTGGTGTGTGAAAATTTACCCATGGTGTGACCCGTGCTACACCCTAGTCATAACTGAGCCATCTAACAAGGTACTGTTTTCCATGCCCATGTGTTCATTGATCAATAATCTTGTTGATATAGTACTCAGCTTCCCTGTCCTCTGTCACAATTGGACCAGGCCTTTCCAGTGCATGCAAGGGAAAAAGTTTGTCATCATTGTTGAAACATGGGTGAAGGAGGGAGGGGTGGAAGGTTTAATGTATCTTGCTGAAGTGCAGGAGACACAGGGTGTAGGTGGATGCCTCTGGGAATGCTGTGGTGACTTCAAATGGTCTGTCAAATCTAAGCATAAATTTTGTGACACATCCATCCTTCTTCTGCATGTAGTCTCATTGCTGGTGTGCTGTTGCAAGCAGTACTCAATCTCCTACTTTGAACACAGGGTCTGGAGATTGGTCCTTATTGGCATGGTGCATTTGGCTGATTTTTGTGGTGGTGAGGGAGTCTCTAGCCTCAAGGAGGTTGGTGGTAAGCTGTGCCATCATAGTGTGTGCAGCATCTTCTACATCAAAAGTTGGGCAGGGAGGTGTCGAGGTTGTGTCTCCATCTGGATCAGGTGTCATGGTGTTGATGAGAGGGGGAATGAGGTGTGGGGAATGCCCAGATTTGAGTGAGAATGGAGAGAAACCTGTAGATGCATTTACTGTATTCATTATGTCAAAACAAACTCTTGGTAATGCTTTCACCCAGCCTGTTTGATTCCATTCCATATGAAAATGCAGTGCCTGTACCACAGTTTTGTTTGAGCATTTGGACACGCCATTGGTTTGTGGGTGGAAGGCCATTGACAACCTGTGCTTGATGCCTGAGAGTTTCATTAATACTTTCCAGAAGTGGGAGACAAAGGGTTTATCTCTGTCGGTGATAAGTTCCTGAGGGCAGGCATTTTCACAGAACCATTTATTGAAGAAAGTGGTGGCAAATTCTCCAGCAGTGATGTTTGTGTTGCATGGGACTATTTGAATATTGGCACCTAGTCTGTCAGTCATTGTCACGATGGCATCAAAACCTTCATCCTTCAGGAGTGGTCCAATGAAATCAATAGCTACTGAGTTTGAAACCTCTATTGGGGATTGGTAGTGGGTGCAATGGACCCGCTGGTTTTGATGTTTGGCTTTTGTTCCATTGACATTCTATGCAAGAAGGAACATAGGCATTGATGAGATCATGGCACATATTTGGCCAGTAAAAGCCATTCTGGAGTGTGTGGTATGATTTATCCATTCTGAAATGGCCAAGGTTGTTGTGGGCCAGGTGGAAAAGGTTTTCATGAAGGTGTTTGTTGTTGGGGATAATTAGTCGGGATCCAATGAATATCAATCTGTTATGAGATGTAATATCTAACTTTTGATTGACAACACCTCTAGCAAGGTCCACAGCCAGTGCCTTGCACCATGGGTCAGTGTGGTAGCCATCCTTGATGTCCTGGAGAAAGAATGGGTCTGATCTAATTTCAAAAATGCTGGCAACAATACTGGTCTTATTGTCAGCAGTGTTGGGTAATCTGGACAAGGTGACACAGTTATCATCTCTGTTGATGTAGTGGATGGTACAGTCATATTGCAAATGTACTCCATCCACCTAGCTTGTCGTTTTGATAGTTCTTTCTGCCCTTCAAAATTTTGGAGGGTCTGGGTGGTCAGTGCAAATGGTGATGTGTGAGCCCAGAAGGTCACTCCTCCATTTCTTAAGGGCATGGATGATCACTAACATCTCCTGTTTGTGTATGGGGTAGTGCAGTTCAGCACTGGGCAGCTGTCAACTTTTGAAAGCCACCGGTCTGACTGTTTCCAAGGTTGGCCTGAATAACAACACAACTCCTGTGTGTCTTTGGCTGGCATCACAGGTAACATAAATTTTGTTGTCACCAGGATTTTGGTGGTCAATCATTGTAAGGCAGTCACATGAGACAATGAGGGCTTTGATAGCTTGGAAGGTGTCATGATGTTCTGTGGTCCAGGGAGGGAAGATAGTGTTGCACTCCTTATGCGTTAAAGGCATCAATACTGTTGCATGTTCTGCCAGTGCAGGGAGAAAGGCTGAAATGTACTGCACAAGACCAAGGAAGTGACGGACTTCCTTAGCATTGGTAGGTGTGGGCCAGTTGAGGATGGATTTGAGTTTTGAACTGTCTGCTTCAATTCCATGTTGTGAGATGGTGTGTCCAAGGAAATTCAATTTGGTGTTAAATAAGTGGGATTTCTTTGATGAGCAATAAAGGTGTGTGGTTCATAAGGCTTTGAGGACCAGGGCAATGCTGATGTGTTGCAGGGGAGTTACAGAGGCTCATAGGCATCACCACTCACTCCCATAGGCCAAAATGGGTGAGCGTAGCAGTATATTTAATGTGGTCAGGATGTATGAGTGTTTGGAAAAATGAGTTGGTCATATCAATCTTGCCCCATATTTTTCCCTTGGTGCAGTCTGCAAGGATGTCATCTATTCATGGTAGTGGGTAGTAGTCGGGGACTGTGGCCTGGTTTAGCTTTCTGTAATCATTTACCCATTGGGGTAGAACAGTGATGTCTGACTTAGGGATAATGAATGAGGGTGACATGTACTGGGGTGAAGAAGGTCAAGTGTGGCCAGCGGCATAGTGTTGGCCTATTAAGGCTTTCCACCCTTCATGATATTTATGAGGACAGGAATATGCATGAGCTGTTGATATGGTGGTGCCCAGTTCTATTTCTATGTGATGATATACGTCCTTGGGCAAGTTGGGAATGTGAGGGATGTCAGATGGGAATTGGTCTGCATATTTCTTTTTCAGTTTTTCATCCAGTTTCTTTAGCCTTGATTCTGCTGCAAGTTGTTCAATGCACATCTTAATGATGCCAATGATGTTGCAGTTACCCATGGTGTGTGGTCCCATGTTGAACTTAGTGTGGTGTTCATTGAAGGGTAGAAGTAGTTTGCAATGCACAAGTTTGTGCAGATTCTGAACCTTTGTGTGGCTCTCTTTCAGGAGGCATACCTCACATCGGGGTCATACTGCAGGAGGAATTGGGATTTTCATATGTGCTTTCACTGGGTCAGAAGGGTCCTGTAGGTCGGAACCTGATTCTTTAGCTATCACTGTGCATAGTTCTGCATCAACCACAATTTTGTTTCTTACTAGGAAGTTGAGTCTGAGGATGAGATCTGTCTGAAGGTTGGGACAAATGGTTGCATTGAGTGTCTGTGATTTCCAGTGGGCATCAGGCAAGATTACATTCAGTCTACAGTAATGCATTAATTGTACAGGTTGAGGCTTTGGTTGACCAGAGACAAAGGTGGTGGACACGGTGAGAGAGTTAAAAAGCTTGCAAGGTTTGAGGCCATAGAGTTCAGTGGCATATTCAGATATCAGAACTGGGGATGCACCATGGTCAATTAGCACTTGCATCAGTGAGGGTGCACAAGTGAAAGGTGCATCAATACAACAATCCTGCCAGAGGTGTTTGGGGAGTGGGGGTAAGGGAGATGGGGTCATGTACTCATTGAATTCATTGGAGTCAACAAGGTCTTCATCAACAAAGTCCTCATCCAGGCCAGCACCAAAGACAGCACTGACTACGGTCACATTGCAGGCTTTGAAGGCAGCTTTGGCATGTAGAGCACCAGCAGGGGTGACTTTCTTACAGGTCTCCAATGTTGGCCTTTCACCTGTGCAGGTGCATGAGAAGTGCCCGGCATAGAAAATCCTACACTTGTAACAGCCCTGGTGGAGGTCAAGTAGGTCCTTCTCTGCCTGCATGAGCTTGGGGAGGGTGATAAACCCAATGAGAGGGGTAGTTGTATTTGGGGTGGTTGCATTCAAGGACACATTTGTGGTGGGTCCAGTGAATGGCGCAGTGTGCATGTTGCAGTATGGACTGGTCCTATGCAGTCCAGGACCAGTCCATCAATATCTGGGTCAGTCCTGGACCGGTTGTGGTTCCAGTTGCCCCATTTAGACATAAAAAACTGGACTGAACCAGACCTTAAAATGCTAAGTAAAAACAAGGTTTTGTTTGGGTATGAATCATAGTGGCATTCATGGTCTCTGGGATTAGACTCGTGAGTTTCCAACATGGTTTCCATGCATGGAACAATAGGGTGTTTTACATTGCAGTTTTTTGGCCATTTTTTATAGAGATTCTGATCAGATGTCAAACATATGTTTTTTGTAAAAATAAGTGGCCTCTAAGGTTGCCCTTATAGTAGAAAACTCTCTCTCCTAAGGCCCAAAATCATGAATGTGCAGCCCAAGATAGGCAGGTATGGAGTGGATGACACTTCCCAAAGCTCCATAGACTTCCTACACACTATTCCTGACAGTCCCACCTTCAGTATGCTGCCATTTTCACTTAATGCACCCCCTAGCGCCATGGACGCATCAGAATGCCTCAACATGCTTGAAAGTGATGTTACCGGAATGTGCGCGCAAATTGATTCACTTAAATCTATGATCAAAAACTTTGTCAGAACCCTTCAGACTAGCTCCACAACCAATGTTCCCCCCATTGCAACTCCAAGCACGCCCAATAATGACATGCCACCTAACATGCCCAGATCAAACTGTCCCCCCCCCCCCACCAAATTTAATGGTGCACATGTGCAGGGGTGTGCATTTCTTAATTCCTGTGAGTTGTACATCAGTCTCCAGTCACATCAATTTGTCGACAATGCTGCAAACATTTATTGGGCCTTCACATACATGAAATCTGAATGTGCCTATCTCTACATGGACCATATTCTGTGCCAAACTAAAGAGCTTGGTTCTCTACCTTTCTCTGCTTGGGGTGACTTTTGAGCAGAGTTTGTATGCCACTTCTGTCCCCTCAATTATGATAGGTCCACCTTGTTGTTCAAGCTTGGAGAACACATCTACAATTGTTGTCAAAGCTCTATGAGTCTCTACAAACTTCTATGAAGCTCTACAAACCCATATGAACCCCTCCAAAGTTCTATGAACATGTACAAACCTCTACAAAGTCACAAAAATGCTTCAAAATTCTTTGTGTGCCTTCAGCCACTGTAATACAATTCCCCTGACCTTTGGACACATGTTCCACACTTGCTACACATTGCCACATTGCATGCCAAGCACACCAGACATGAGGAGACAAGACATTTCACTTTTTAGGACACATTGCAGTGTTTTTGACATTTCCATGATATATTGGAACAATAGGACAAGTACCTTTGATATACTATGCTTCTACACATTTCCCCTCACATCATTTCTCATTTATTTTGTGATTTGGATACTTCTTTATTGTCTTATACCTTGCCTCATGGGAGCCTCATGGCCTTATTTCCTTTTTAGTACTATTTCCCCAAAACTTATATAGTCTTGTACTACTATGCAACATGGGAGAAGAACATAGTGTTGCATCAGGCCCTTGTATATTGTATTAGTCTGACTGAGGAGTTTCCCTCTTGAGTTCCAGCACCTCATCTTAGCTCTAAAGTTCTGTGAATCATTGCAAACTTCTTCAAAATTTGTCATACCATCTCTAAACTCTCTCCTATCATCTCAATCATCTCTTGTCACCTTCGACTCCCATCACCCTTTTGTACTATCCACACCTTATTCTCGTCACTATCCTTGAAAATTTTTAAAACAACTTTGCACACACTTGAAATTCTTCGAACTTCTTCACAAGCTTTTGCAGTACTTTGTACAGCACATCACATTCATGTTCATTGCTGATGGCAATATTTAGCACCACCTCACACCCCTCCTCTGACTTGTGTTATACCATCTGAGACCTATTTGTGGGTTTTGCTTGGGTTTCTGGGTCGAGTATCATCAACGAGCGCCACCAAGCAGTGACATGGCTTGAGTCATTCTCTTACCATCAGGCACATCAATCTGTGGACAATTATATCGATGAGTTTAAGGATTTGGTGCACATGGCAGGATATGGGAGTGGGCTACCAGTTGTGGTTCAGTTCTGACAGGGCCTCAATTGAATTGAGAGATTCAGGACCAGATTGCACAGATGTTGGAAGGGCACCTGGCAGATGATGATATCTACACTTGGTATGAAGCTGCTTCACTCTGTGATGAGAACCGACTCACAAATGCGGTGTTTAACACTGGACTCCATGCTCCAACTACTACTCATGCACCCTACACCTTCAATTGAACCCTTCCCCAGTGTAACCCCATTCCTGTCTGTCAGACTCCCACACCAGCCATCAATGTCCTGGTACCAATGGATGTTGATGCAGCCCATAGCCACGCATGTAGGTTGAATCTCTGCTACCACTGTGGGGAAACTGGACAGATGTCCCCATTGTCAGGATATTTGCATGCTCACCCCTGAGGGGCAAGATGAACTCCTCCAGGACCTGTTGGCACTTGTAGATGTCGAGGAAGCAAAGGACCAGGTTGCAGAGGAGATCAAGTCAGAAGTTGTAGAGGAGCAGGATTTTTCTATTTGCAACGAGTGAATCATTTGCCCTTGCTGCCTGTCCATAACCACTTTGAAGTTTTGTCAGTTGAACTCCCAGAGGATGAATCTAATTCCATGACTGTTCCCCTCTCTGACCCTTCAAAGTTGGCTGAAGATGTACCTGCTCTTCCTATCTCTCCCTCTTCCCCATGCCCCAGAATTAAATCATGGGAGTGCAAACTACCATGCAAATATATTGTTGCATCCACTCCCTCAACACATTCCTTGAATCTAGCAATCAAACTACAGACTACCAACACTGGACAGATACTCCATGTCTCTGCACTCCTGGACTCTGGTGCAACTGGTTTCTTCATTGATGCCCATCTTGCACAACAACATTGCCTGAATACTCGCTCACTCTTATGTCTGACCTGTTTATAATGTGGATGGGTCCCCAAACGAAGCTGGTGCCATCTGAGAGGTTGTAGACCTGGTCCTCCATTACAAAGATCATAGTGAGCATGCCCTTTTTGCTGTCACTCAGTTAGGAAAGCAGAAGGTGATCTTGGGCTATCCATGGCTTCGAGACCATAACCCAGAGGTCAACTGGCGTACCAGGGAGGTTACAATGAGCTGGTGTCCATCCCACTGTCACACTTGTTTCATGGAAGCCAGACAAGAACACCATGGACAAAGGGCCTCAGTACAACACACTCAGAAGTGTCATGCCAGTGATAGGTCAACCTGGTCGTTCAAGCTCAGAAAACACATCTACAATCGTTGTCAAAGCTCTACAAACCCATATGAACCCCTCCGAAGCTCTACGAAGCTCTACAAACCTCTACAAAGTCACAAGAATGCTTCGAAATTCTTCGCAACACCTTGAACCTCTTTGTATGCCTTCGGCTGCCATAATACAATTCCCCCAACCTTCATACAGCTCAGGATATACACTTGGAACATCATCGATGGGTTCTGAACCAGTTTTGAGCAATATCACAGCAATATTGGCCTTTGAACAAGTCCGATATTTCCTCGACTGACTTTGAAAATCATCGAACATCAAAAATTGACATCGGACACTATATCGCTATCCAAATGGTCATCGCACACATGCCAGACATATCCCCTACCATTGTCAAACAATATCGCACTGATTTTGAACCACGAACAAAGTCTGAAGAAACTTTGAAAAACTTTGGAAAACCTTAGAACCTTGAAAAACATCTTTGGACACAGTATTTCCTATTTGAACAATCTTTGGATGCATGCTGGACACATGGGACACTATCTCGAGTATATCAAACACATTTTGACTGCATGTGCATGCATACAATCCACTCAAAGTAGTTTCTGATGTTTTATTCAATTTATAACAAGGACCGTCCACTTTTAGCTATTCTTTCTTATTATTTCTTCATCATGTGTTATATTCACCCTTTCTAGTCTTGCTTTATTGTTCTGTTATACTTCTATTATCTTTTGCCTCAAGTTTTCCACATGTTTGCCTCATGTTCTCTAGCCTTTTTAGGTAGTTTCTTTATTTTATATAAAAAGATGTACTAGATACAAAGAAAAACAAGAAAGTCGTCATCTTCCTCCCAGATCACAGTGATTTGAGAGTTCAGTTTAGTCTTATTCAGTCCAAAGTTTGGTGTTTTATGCTAAACTTCCTCAAAATTCCTCAAAATTCCTTGCATTATGCTATTTTCGCTCTTGTTTCCCTCGATTTGCCTTTGCTTTGCTTCTACTACTCATCTAGCCCCCCAATCTTGTGTCCAAACATATTTGCGCACTCGAAATTCCTTGAAACTTCTCTGAAAAAACCTTGAAAAATATTGCAATGTCTCAAAAATCATTGAAAGTCCTCGAAACACATTCTTTTAGCTTTGAACTGCTTTGACAAGCAGTTGTTTTATGACTATTTGACAGTTGGTCTGACAGGTGACATCTAGAGGGTCTCACATCCTTCCTCTGACTTGTGTTATACCATCCAAAGCCTTTTTGTGGGTTTTGTTTGGGTTTCCAGGTTGAGCATCATCACTGGACCCCTGCCTGTGCCTGAGGTGGAGCTAGAAGGGGTTCCTGATCTGATGCCAGACTCAGATGATGATGAGGAGCCAGAGGAAGTGGAGGAAGGTGATCAGATCTTCTACACTATCGCACAAGGTGTGTGCTACATTGAACATATCCCGATGCCTCATCCACAAAAACAATGTCACTAAATCCTCTACTGATTCCTTGCTTCCTCATCTCCATGAGTTCAGGGATGTGTTTGCCAAGGAATCATTTGACTCTCTTCCTGCATGCAAGCCATAGGATCATGCGATCAAACTCACCCCTGGTGCAATCCCTTTATCCTGCAAGGTCTATCCTCTCTCTCTCCTGAAGAACAGCAACAGCTTGACCAGTTCATCAACAAGCACCTGGCCTCTGGATGTATTCAACCATCAAAGTCACCCATGGCCTCTCCCTTTTTCTTTGTCAAGAAGAAGGATGGCTCACTTTGACCAGTTCAAGACTACAGAAGGCTCAATGACATCACAGTCAAAAATTGCTACCCATTACCTCTCATCTCTGAACTTGTGAGCCAGCTCCATGGAGCCCAATACTTTACCAAGCTCGATGTCCATTGGGGTTATAATAACATGAGGATAAAGGAGGGAGATGAGTGGAAGGCAGCCTTTCATACCAACTGTGGTCTTTTTGAACTGCTCATCATGTTCTTTGGCCTTACTAATAGTCCTGCCACCTTTCAGACCATGATGAACAACATCTTCCATGACCTCATCCTTGAAGGCATTGTTTGTATCTATCTTGATGACATCCTCATCTTCACTCACATGGTTGAAGAACACCATCACGTGCCTCGTCCTGGAACGACTTCAACAGTACAAACTCTACCTTCATCAGGACAAGTGTGAGTTTGAGAAGACCAAGATTGAGTACCTCGGCCTGATTATCTCAGAGGGTCAGGTGGAGATGGATCCTATCAAGGTGAATGGGGTCACAGCTTGGCCAACACCCATGAACAAGAAAGAGGTGCAGTCTTTCCTGGGCTTCATCAATTTTTTATTGGTGTTTTATCAAGGATTTCTCACATCATGCACGACAACTGTTTGACTTGACAGGAAAGGAGGCATGGAGGTGGGATAATGCACAACAGGAGGCATTCAAAAAGCTTAAGGAGATGGTCACTTCCACTCCCATTCTAACCTTTGCTGATGATTTGTGCCCTTGTCATGTAGAAGCTGACAGTTCTGACCTTGTGACAGGCACTGTGTTGTCTCAGCAGTCTCTGGAGGACCAGAAGTGGCATCCTGTTGTGTTCTACTCCAAAAGCCTTAGTGCTGTAGAGCAAAACTACGTGATCCATGACAAATGTTGGCAATAATGTGTGCACTTGAGGAATGGCGACACTTCCTCGAGGGTGCCCAACACAAGGTGGAAATTTGGATGGATCACAAGAATCTCAAGTACTTTATGACAGCCAAGAAATTGAATTGTTGTCAAGCTTGTTGGTCCCTGTATCTATCCAGATTTGATTTCTCCTTGCACCACCATCCGGGTCACAGCATGGGGAAGACTGATGCCCTCTCCCAATGTGCAGACCATGGGGATGGCAGCAATGACAATCAAAACATTGTGTTGTTGCAGCCAAACCTGTTCACCATTTGGGCACTGGAAGGCATTGCACCCCAGGGTGAGGAGCAGGACATCCTACATGACATTCATCACACAAACCATAGCAGTTTACACAAGGATGTTGTTGCCCGAGCTGTTAAAGAACTGAGGAAGGGATCACCCTTTCCTTGCATGCAGCAGAGTGGGCTGAAAAGGAGGACTTGTTGTATTTCAGGAATCACAACTATGTCCCCAACAACCCAGACCTTTGCCAGTGCATCATATCCCAACACCATGACTCACAGATTGCTGGTCATCCTGGATGCTGGAAGACCTTGGAGCTCACCTCACAGAATTATTGGTGGCCACAAATGTCATGGCTCATTGGTCAGTATTGTTGTACTTGTGACCTTTGCTTATGCACCAAGATTCCTCATCGCAAACCCATTGGCAAGCTACACCCTCTTCCTGTTCCAGAGAGTCATTGGGATGTTGTCAGTGTTGACTTTGTGGTGGAGTTGCCAGAGTCAAATGGGTTTGATGTGGTGATGTGCACAGTTGATTCAGTGGGGAAACATGTTGGATTATATAATCTGTCACTGCTTAATCAGTGCTTAACAGACCATAGTTTGCACACACACAAGTGATGTGATAGTTGTAGCAATCCATGTCTGGTTATATGGTATCCTTGTTCTGTTGAACCCTATAAGACCTGATAGCTCAGTTGGTCAGAGCATCTGGTATATGTCCAGGAGGGCCTGGGTTCAATCCCCAGTCTGGTCATCTTTTCTGTTTAACAAAACATGCTCACTTTATTCCAACTCACACCACTGTCAGTGCCCTGGGTGCTGTCTGACTCTATCTCCACCATGTGTGGAAATTACATGGACTTCCTGGCACCTTCCTTTCTGACTGTGGCCCTCAGTTCATGGCAGAGTTCACTCATGAGCTGTTCTGACTTCTGGGGATCAAACTCCTTGCTTTGACTGCCTATCACCTGCAAACTGATGGCCAGACTGAGCGAGTCAACCAGGAACTGGAGCAGTACATCTGCATCTTTATCAATGAGTGCCAGGACAATTGGGATGATCTTCTCCCCTTGGCTGAGTTGGGGTACAACAACCATGTCCATGCTTCCACTCAACAAACCCCTTTCCTCTTAGACACTGGATGGCATCCATGCATGGGATTTGAACCTTGCCAAACTCCCTCACACATTGAGACAGTGAATGAGTTCACAGAATAGCTTGGAGGAGGCAAAGGCAGCCTTAGTAAAGGCGAAGGACAACATGGCGCACTTTTACAATCAACGCCATTCTCCAGCCCCTCAGTACAAGGTTGGTGATCGAGTTTATCTTGACTCCAGTAATATCTCCACCACACTTCCATCCAAGAAACTCGCCCATCACTTCCTGGGACCTTTCCCCATTGTCAAGTGTGTTGGAATGCATGTGTAAGAGTGCCTCTTACATCATCACTACATTATCACATGCAACTCTGTTATCACATGTTATTCCAGTAGTATATAGTCTACACTTTGAGTACTTGTACTGTATTCTAGAATCCCCCCCTCAAAATATATCAAGTTCCTTATAGTTCTCAGTCCCCTTTAGTGTTGGAAGCTCTGGCTTCCTTCCAGCATGCCTATTGTCTGTGCCTCCCAGCCTCTATGTCCAGACTCCACCCAGTCTTCCATGTTGTCAAACTCCTTCCAGCTCCCCCAGATCCATTCCCAGGACACCATTCATGTCCACCAACACTGCCTACAGTGATTGAGGGAGAACCCCAGTATGAAGTTGAGTCGATCTTGGACAGCCAGTTGTGTCAAGGAAAACTCCAGTATTTGGTACACTGGAAGGGTTATGGGTATGAGGAGAACTCATGGGTCAAGGAGTCCAATGTGAACACCCCTCAGTTAGTCAAGGAATTCCACTGATGGCACACTGCTGCACCATGTCACATTCAAGTCATTGACTTTGGTTGTATGCAATTTTGAATGCATCGGGGCAATGCATCTTAGAGAGGGGGTGATGTAAGGGGACTAGGGGGTGCCCTGTGTGTTTCTCCTATTTTTTATGCTCATCCTATATTTTTCCTCACCTCATTTCCTTCTATTCTTCATTTTCTATGATTTCTCCTTATTTTATTACTAATTTTCCTTTCTATCACATTTGTGCATGTTGACAGTTTTATATTTAGAGGCAGAGTACCATTTCCAACATCTACCCATTGGTATGATGTCATTCAGTGGCCTTGATCTGCCTATCTCTGCCTTTTCTATTTTAGGTTATTATTTGATTTTTGCAGTCTTCACATATACTGGGCATTGGCAAAGGGGTCCTTAGAGTTTTCTCTTCAAATTTCCCTTTGCTAGTCCATTAATTAAGTGGCCTCTAAGGTTGCCCTTATGATACTCTGTCACTGGGTGACTTTCCATAAGGATCTAGAGAAATCTAGAGAGGTTTTGTGCCATCAGCTGGGGTTGCCAAAGCCAAATTGGGATGAGTTTAATTTCTGTTCCTGAAAAACAACCTTTCTAAATGTTGTGATCTACAGAGGCCTCCTTACCCCTCTGTAGCTGTGTTCAGATGACTTCCACCTTGTTAAATGAGATCAGTGTGATAGAACCTGTTTATTCTGTGTTATGGTGGCCTTTTTTGGTAGTAAATATGACCCCTTTCCCCTCCTGCTCCCTCTATCATCATGTACTAGAATTATATGTTGATTATGGGTTGGGGAAATCTACGGAAGCTAAATACAACCAGTTTTCAACCCCCACCATTACCCTCCCAATCCTGTAGATTTTCTATGAAGTCACCCACTGTGTTCTGACAAGGGTGAACAAAGGGTGAACCTGTCTTATGCTCAAGATGTTAAATAAGTGCTCCACCAGATGACCCCAGCAAAAGCACCCACATGCACAACAAGTATACAGTCGACTCCCTCATAACCCATACCCCTTGGTGGATGGCCCAGGGTGTGGGTTATCAGGGGTTATTGTTAGGAAACAGCCCCATTACTTAATAAACTTTCATTTTGTTTTATTATGTCAAATTATGCTACACTTTGATAGCATGAGAATTTTATTTTGCATGCATCAATATGTACGTGCATGTATGAGCACATTGGCAACAACAATGTACAATATATGTAACATAGTATATAAACCTTAAATATACACCTAGGGGACCGCAGTTGTGTTCTCTTAGGTATTCCACCTACACTTGTGGTGCAAAATGCCTTTCTCAACCAACTTATCTATCAATAACCCCTTGCATCAAAACCATCAATTCCCCCATCATGCATGTGCATCCCACTCCCTTCTTGTAGAGAGAACCTGCATGGTCTTAGCTAGCAGATAGTGGGTGTTGCCCTAACAGAAGAACACAACTTTCCATATCAGTGTGCCTTCTCTTGCTTGCGCATACATCATTGTTTCACTGCACCACATCTGATTATTCATCCTTTTGGCATGAGCCAGAAGTACTTGTATATATGTAATCTACCTTTTCTTTCATAACCCAACACCAGGCCTCACCTTACAGTGTGACTGCCAGTGATCAAGAGGCAGTGCTCATCATTAGGACAGCTGCAACCAGACAACTAATTGGATCTGGTTTAGTCATGATTTACATTACTCTATTTGGATGACTATTTTAGTTACAGGCCAAATTCAGGGTTATCCCTGAGATCAGGCACTGTTGGAAGGGTTATTGATCCAAAGTGCTTTTGCTGAGTTTGGTACCCAAGTTACCAAATCACGTGACCCATCAATATTTGGAGAGGTCTTGAAGAACAAGTCTTGAGTCTGCCAAAGAAGTGATTCATCACAGATCTGACCATTATGTCTGAACCCTCAACTTCTAATCCTGGTCCTAATTCCATTCCCACACCAGCACTAGAGGCGAAGATTGATGTGCTTACAATGCAAATGTTGCAATTAGTGTCAGTGTTGGCAGCATCACAGCCCAGACAAGCAGAAGTACAGCCAGAGATGACAGTAGAAAGAGATGATGAGATGGAGGAGATGGAGTGGGTGTCACAGGATGATGTGCAGATGGCAGAGAAATCTGAAAATGGAAAAGCATGCTTACCTAAGTATGCACCCCTGCAAATCTTTGATGGTACCATGGAGAATACAAAATCTTTTATCAGCTCTATAGTATTGTACATTTATGGGAGGAAGCCAGAGTTTCGTACAGCTGAGTCTAGGATAATATTTCCTCTCTCGTATATTCAGGGGGGGAAAGCACAGTTCTGGAGAAATGAGGCTATTAATCAAATTGCTGCAGGAAATAAACCATTTGCAACCTTCAAGGAATTTCTGGAGAGATTGGAGGCACAGTTTGGGGACCCTAATCCAAAGGCGACAGCCAATGCTAAATTAAAAACCATGCACCAAGGTTCCCTAACAGTGGATGAATTTATTTTGCAATTCAAAACAGAAGCTTCACAAATGGATATGGGAGAAGCTGCATTGGTAGAATTTTTGAAAGCAGGATTAAATCCCTCTTTATTCAAGTCTATCTACTGACTACCTTCTATGCCAGAGAAGTTGGACAAGTGGTATAATTGGGCAATGCACCTTGATTGGCAATATCAGCACAAACAAGCAGAATCAAAGTTGATGCATGGAAGTAGTAAATTTGGAAAGCTGTCAGGAGGAAAGTCCGAGAAAAAAAAGGCACCTCAGGTGCAAACTCTTAGGGCACAGCCACTGGCCATGGCAGTGACACCTATAGTTGCAGAGTCAGCAGCACCAGATGCTATGGAGGTTGACCAAGCAGGGAGATGAGCACCACTTAAATGTTTTAACTGTGGGCAGTTAGGACATATTGCTAGGAATTGCAGGCAGAAAAGAAAGATTAGAGAAGTTATAATCAAGGAAGTGAAGCCAGAGGAAGGCAGGCAGAAGAATTTTGTGGAAGAGTCCCAGTGAAGGTTTCCCCATTGGTGACCCAGAATTGTTATAACATATTAGTATCCAAGGAAACCCAGAGCAAACCAGAAAAGGAAATTGAGGATGAGTACAACTGTTGTGAATCATGTGACAAAGAAAATTGCCAAGCACTATTTCCAAAAACCCCTAAATTCTTTATTTGCTCTGCGTGAATAGAACCCAAAATCATCTTGACTGTAGGATTGAAGACAGTGGACACACATGCAGCAATTGATGTGGAAGCATTGCTTGATAGCGGTGCTACAGGATTATTTATTAATCAGTCCTTAATTACCAGAAATGGTATTAGCACATGCAAGCTGTCGCAACCTATAATGGTGTACAAATTTACAATATTGATGGAACAGTTAATTGTGGAGGAACTATTGAGGAGGAGGTGACCATGGTACTAAGGTATCAGGAGCATCAGGAATGAGTGGTATTCGAAGTGTGCAATCTTGGGAAAACCAATCTAATAATAGGATGTCCATGGTTATGGAAGCATAATCCTGAAATTGATTGGAAGACAGGAAAAGTACAAATGACTCATTTTCCTAAGGAATGTAATGTGTATGGGAGGAAGGTGAAGAAGGAGAAAAGGAAAAGGAAAGAGAAAGAATGTCTGAGGAAGTATTCTGTTACAATGGAGGAAGTGGAGGATGAGGAAATGCCAAATGGGGAAGTTCCAATCATGATTGAGAAGGAAGAGCAGAAGCAATCCTTTAGAGCAATTCATGGAGGACAGTCATGGGATAAAAATGTCATGAAGGTGGAGAGGCCAGTGGAGGAGTGGGTACCAAATGTTAGGAAACCACCCCATTACCTAATAAAATTTCATTTTTATTTTATTATGTTGAATTACGCTACATGATGCCAAATGATGCTACACTTTGATAGCATGAGAATTTTATTTCGCATGCATCAAAATGTATGCACATGTACGAGTGCATCAGTAACAACAATGTACAATATATGTAACATAGTATATAAACCCTAAATATACACCTAGGGGACCCCAGTTGTATTCTCTTAGGTATTCCACCTATGTTTTCAGTGTGAAAGGCCTATCTCAACAAACTCACCTATCAATAACCCCTTGCATCAAAACCATCAATTCCCCCATCACGAGTGTGGATCCTGCCCCCTTCTTGTAGAGAGAACCCGCACGGTCTTAGCTAGCAGATAGTGGGTGTCGCCCTAACAGAAGAACACAACTTCCCATATCAGTGCGCCTTCTCTTACTTGTGCATACATCATTGTTTCACTGCGCCACATCTGATTACTCATCCTTTCGGCACGAGCTGGAAGTACTTGTACATATGTAATCTACCTTTTCTTTTGTAAGCCGACGCCAGGCCTCGCCTTACATTGCGACTGCCAGTGATTGAGAGGCAGTGCTCATCATTAGGACAGCTGCAACCAGACAACCGATTGGATCTGGTTTAGTTACGATTTACATCACTCTATTCAGACGACTATTTTAGTTACAAGCTGAATTCAGTGTTATCTCTGAGATCAGGCACTGTTGGAAGGGTTATTGATCCGAAGTGTCAAATTAGGCACCTGACAAATGACAAACCATCGACAAACCATCACGTGACCTGTAAACATTTGGAGAGGTCCCAAAGAACCAATCTTGAATTTGTCAAAGAAGTGTTTCATCACAGATTCTACAATTGTGTCTGAACCTTCAACTTCTAATCCCGGCCCTAATCCTGTTCCCACACCAGCACTAGAGGCGAAAATTGATGCGCTTACAGTGCAAATGTCCCAATTAGTGTCAGTGTTGGCAGCATCACAGCCCAGACAAGCAGAAGTACAGCCAGAGACAACAGGAGAAAGAGATGATGAGATGGAGGAGATGGTGGAGTGGATGTCACAGGAGGATGAGACGGTAGAGAAATCTGGAAATGGAAAAGCATGCTTACCTAAGTACATGCCCCTGCAAATCTTTGACGGTACCATGGAGAATACAAAATCCTTCATCAGCTCTATAGTATTGTACATCCATGGGAGGAAGCCAGAGTTTCGTACAGCAGAGTCTAGGATTATGTTTGCTCTCTCATACATTCAGGAGGGGAAAGCACAGTTCTGGAGAAATGAGGCTATTAATCAAATTGCCATGGGAAATAAACCATTTGCAACTTTCAAGGAATTTCTGGAGAGATTGGAGGCACAGTTTGGAGACCCTAATCCAAAGGCAACAGCCAATGCTAAATTAAAGACCATGTGCCAAGGTTCCCTAATGGCAGATGAATTTATTTTACAGTTCAAAGCAGAAGCTTCGCAAACGGACATGGGAGAAGCCGCGTTGGTAGAGTTTTTGAAAGCAGGATTAAATCCCTCTTTATTCAAGTCTATCTACTGACTACCTTCTATGCCAGAGAAGTTGGACGAGTGGTATAATTGGGCAATGCACCTTGATCGGCAATATCGGCAGGAACAGGCAGAGTCAAAGTTGATGTACGGAAGTAGTAAATTTGGAAAGTCATCAGGAGGAAAGTCCAAGAAAGGAAAGGTGCCTCAGGCGCAAGCTCCGAGGGCACAGCCACCAGCCATGGCAGTGACACCTATAGTTATGGAGTCAGCAGCACCAGCAGAGGCAATGGAGGTTGATCAAGCAGGAAGACAAGCCCCACTTAAATGTTTTAACTGTGGGCAGTTAGGACACATTTCTAGGAATTGTAGGCAGAAAAGAAAGATTAGGGAAGCTACAATCGAGGAAGTGAAGCTGGAGGAAGGCAGGCAGAAGAATTTTGTGGAAGAGTCCCAGTGAAGGTTTCCCCATTGGTGACCCAGAATCATTACAATGTATTAGTATCCAAGGAAACCCAGAGCAAATCGGAAAAGGAAATCGAGGAGGAGTACAACCATTCTGAATCATGTGATGAAAAGGAGTACAACTGTTGTCAATCACATGACAAAGAAAATTGTCACATGTCATTTCCAAAAACCCCTAAATTCTTTATTTGCTCTGCATGAATAGAACCCAAAATCACCTTGACTGTGGGACTGAAGACAGTGGACACACATGCAGCGATTGATGTGGAAGTGTTGCTTGATAGTGGTGCAACAGGATTATTTATTAATTGGTCCTTAATTACTGGAAATGGTATTAACACATGCAAGCTGGCGCAACCTATAATGGTGTACAATATTGATGGAACAGTCAATCATGGAGGAACTATCAAGGAGGAGGTGACTATGGTACTAAAGCATCAGGAGCATCAGGAGTGAGCTGTATTCGAAGTGTGCAATCTTGGGAAAACCAATCTAATAATAGGATGTTCGTGGTTACAGAAGCATAATCCCAAAATTGATTGGAAAACTGGGAAAGTACAAATGACTCGTTGTCCTAAGGAATGTAATGTGTATGGGAGGAAGATGAAGAAGGAAAAAAGGAAAAAGAGAGAGAAAGAACGTCTGAGAAAGTATTCTGTTACGATGGAGGAAGATGAAGAAGGAAAAAAGGAAAAAGAGAGAGAAAGAACATCCAAGAAAGTATTCTGTTATGATGGAGGAAGATGAAGAAGGAAAAAAGGAAAAAGAGAGAGAAAGAATGTCCAAGAAAGTATTCTGTTACAATGGAGGAAGTGGAGGATGAGGAAATGTTGGAGCAGACTATATACGCTGCACAGTGGAAGAGACAACACGTTCCTTACAACCTACCTGGGGTTTACTTAGACTTACAGCTAGGGTTAGCAGAGGTAAGAACACTGTATTCCTACTATGGTACAGGTTCTCCTTATATACATAATAATAAGGACATCACATGACTCAGGAATGTGTTTACCGCATGTATGCGCAGTAAGCACAGTAACATGCGTATGCTGCATGTATTGCCTCATGTATACAGCATGCATCACTGGGATTAATTTCAACACCCCCCCTCAAACTGTACAGCGCTCTAAGCAGCTAAGTTTGAATCTCGAAAGTAATTCCGAGAGAGTCTCTAAATTTCCTGAATAGGACGGCACCAAGGTTCTTTGTGAACATGTCAGCCGGATTATCACTTCCAGGAATGAAAATGACTGTGACTTTGTCATTTTCTATGCATTCGTGGGTGTAGTGGTAGCGAATGTCTATATGTTTGGTCCTTCTTTCCTGAACTGGATTTGATCCAATAAAGATGGATCCCTGATTATCAGCGCAGATTGGTACGTGCTTCAGTGTATATCCAAGTTCCTGGAATAAGGACTCTATCCACACTATCTGCCGACAAGTGTCGGAGAGAGCCATATATTCAGCTTCTGTGGATGACAGTGCTACAGTTTTTTGTAAACGGGACTGCCAGCACACAATGCCACTCGCCAGAGTAGCAAAGTAACCCGTTGTAGATCGGCACTTGACAGTGTCAGCTGCCCAATCAGAATCTGTGAAGGCCTGCAGCCCCTCGGATTTCTCTCCATCATAGACTATACTGTACTTCTGGGTTCCCACCAGATAGCGCATTATGTACATTGCTTTGTCTAGATGTTCTTGGCTAGGATTAGCCAAGAATTGTGACATCTTGATTACCGCGTAAGCGATATCAGGTCGCGTTCCGAGCATCAGATACAATAAAGATCCAATCACAGACTGATATTTGGATCTAAGTGCCGCGTTTGGCGTCGCTGTGTTCTCCGACGGTTTGTAGCCAGTTGGGAGCAGAGTGGGGGCAACTTTGGCATTTGTCATCTCGAACCTCTCGAGCACTTTGGCGAGATATTCTGTTTGATCGAGTTTGACTTTTGTAGCGGTCTGGGTGATGCGCATGCCTAAGAATTCCATGACTTTTTCAGTACTACGGCACTCCCAATGCTTCAGGCAAGCATTCTTCTTTTCATCCACAAGTTTCTTGTTCTGGCCCATGAACAAGCCATTGTCAACATAGACTAGTGCAATAATGATGCTGCCTGTCTTAGGATCCTTGTGTATGAAGATGCCGGCATCGGAGCTGGCGCGCACAAACCCAATGGTGCACATAAATGCCTCTAGCTCTTTCCACCATGCTAGTGAAGCCTGTTTAAGGCCATACAATGCTCGGCGTAAGTGCATTACTTTGTGCTCTTTACCCTTGAGTCTGAAACCCTCGGGTTGATCCATATAGATCTCCTCATCAAGTTTGCCATATAAAAATGTGGTTTTTACATCTAGACCGGTCATATACATGCCTTCTAGAGACGCAAGGGCAAACATGAGGCATACAGTCTCGTAGCAGACTACTGGTGAGAAAATCTCATCAAAGTCAACGCCTTCGACTTGTGAAAAGCCTTTGGCCACGAGTCTGGCTCATTTTCTTCCATCCGATTTCATGGAGAAAACCCATCTATTTTTGATTGTTTTCTGATCATGTGGAAGATCGACGATATCATAGACTTGTCACTTGCAAAGAGCCTCTAACTCTTCACAACAAGCCTGTTTCCACTCAAGTTGCTGCTGCCGGGGTAGGCGCACAATATCGTGAAATTGGTTTGGAACTAGGCTTTTTCCGCTTGATGGTATGACTGCTTTTGATAACAGCCAGCGGATAAGCTCATCTCCACCTTCCTTGGTTATCTTTTTAATATAACCTGCTTCATCCGGTTCCCCCATTGGGTAATCATGTTCTTGATTATTGGAATCGGGCACACTCTTGTGGGGTGCCGAACTCAGTCCAGTAACTGGTTCTTGCTGTTGAGGTCGTGGTCGTGTTCGGTTATGATCCGAATCTTGACCCACAGACCTCTTCCAATATTGATCACGCGCAATGTCTCTCTCTATGTCAGAGGGGAGTCGCTGTTCTCCATAGGTATTGCCGGGACGGTTTGGGATGTTCCTCTGCCTGCCTGATCGACGGGGCAATTGCTGCCATTCCTGTTGATCTTCATGTCTTGGACAAAAGTCCTCAGTGTTAACTGGAGGCAGCAGAGGAGGAGCGTTAGTCGCATCGTCATGCGCCTTTTGCTCGCTTGGTAAATCATCATCATCATCTTCTAATGATGGAGGAAGGGGCGGATTTTGTGGCGGTATAGGGTCATCGCCATCCATTCCAGATGAGTGGTCGTCATCTTCTGGTTCTGGAGGTGGAAAATCACCAAGGTCTGTCTTGGCAGGAGTTTTAGCTCTGGGACAGCATGGGAACATCGTTTCATCAAATAGTGCCGTGGCACCAATGAATATTGCGCCATTTTGTCGCATGAAACGATATGCTTTAATGCCATCTTCTACTCCAAGGTACATCATTAACTCCAATCGAGGAGCTAATGTGGTTGGACGTTTCTCCTTGGGTAGATAGACGTAAGCACCGCAACCAAAGACCTTCAGATTGTTTAGATCTGGGCAGACTTTATTCAGGTCCTCAAAAGGTGTCAGCCATTTCAGGCGCCTTATTGGGGTTTGGTTGTATAGGTGTGTTGCATGTTCAATGCAAAATTCCCACCATGATTGTGGTAGACAAGCGGTAAATTGTAGGCTTTGCGACTTTTCCATTATTGTCCTTATGGCACGCTCTGCATGCCGATTCTGTTGGTGAATGTGGGGTGCAGACATCTCTATTTTGATGCCAAAATTCTTGAGCGTATTTTGTAGCTCACGATCCTTGAACTCCCCCCCTGGATCGACATGCCAGCGCTTGATTGTAGCGCCATATTGGGTTTTAGCCATTGCTTGAAATTGTCTAATCGCTGCAGCAGCGTCAGATTTCTTTCTGAGACATTGGACCCAAATATGTGACATTTTGTCATCCAGAAATACAATGAAGTATTTATGTTTGTGGTACAATAGTACCGGGAGTTCCTTTAGGTCGGAATGTATTAATTCAAAGGATTTGTCAGCTTGTGAGTCTGACTCGGGAAAAGATTTTGAGGTCATTTTCCCTTCTGCACACCCTGGACATATAATTTTGTCTTTAGGAATAATTAAATTCCTTGGGAATTTTATGGTGCTTTTAGGCATCTTCCCTAGCGCCTCTTTGGATGGGTGTCCAAGTCGCCTATGCCAAGTCAAGTAGTCAGCAACATAAATGGTCACGACATTAACCTTTTTGGTGCTCAATATATGAGTCCGAGCCCAATAGATTGTGTCATTCCTCCTTAGAGGGACACAATGCATGATTGGGTTTCCATGCTCGATAAATGAAATGTGTGTGGAGGAACCACGCACATCACTTCCGTCTTGTAAAAAGACCCCCATTGACATCAATTGAGTATTAATGTCGGGTATGTAGTAGACGGGGTATAACTGTGTTTCACGCGTCTCTGACTTCCCGTGACATACTACCTGGTGTTTAATGAAGACTGCTCCTTTTCCTACTATATGAGTAGTACCAGTGGCCATTTGGACCAAGGTAGAGTCCTTTCTTGGTAAAGGCTTGTAAGAAGCGAAATCTTTTATTTCACCAGTGAAGTGTTTTGATGCGCCTGAATCCATGATCCAGTCGGCACCTTTCTTACAATCTCCCTTTGCACACATAGCACATATATTAAGATCTAAATAATTCCATGATACATTTAATAGTGGTAAAATTTCACATGAAAAGTTCGCTGTATTCATAGGAATATTAATCTTAGTGCTTGTGGCAGGGAAAAGGACTGACCTGTCATCATACGCCCCTGTATCAAGGGGTTCATCGACGAGCATTTCGTCGACGGCTTTCCACACTTCCTCATCAGACACCGGAGGTTCAGATCTGAGGGAGACGGTATCGTCTTCTACCTCCTCAATCCTAGACTCGGGTTCTGGTTCTATCCTTCTTCTCTTTCCTTCTCGCACCGTCAGGTGCTCTTCCAGCGGTCGCAGATTTTTCGCGCTGCGCGGAAGTTGCATTTGCTTGAGGGTGTCTCGAGCTTGCTGATATTCAGCATAAACTGAACAAGAGGTAGAGGCCGTGCCTGTATATGCCTGTGCAGACGGTTGGCGGTGAGGATCCCTTGTGGGAGTGTGTTTGCGTCTTTCGATGCACTGTATAAGCGGCATCGGCGGTATGATGGTGCCATTACCATTTATGGTGGTATAGGCTTTGGAGGCGAGGTGGGTATGTTTATCCTTCGGCTTCTCCTCCTTAGTCTTTCTGTCCCCACGTCGTCCACGCTTTCGGGACAAGTCTCCGTTGCTGTTTTGCCCTTCTTTGGGCTGCCATTTGGGGTTTCCCCCTTTGCGCTTAACAGCAGAAAGTTTGTTGGCCTGAGGCTGGCCAGCGGGCTTTCCTACTGCTGTGCGCCTTGAGGCTTCAGCGACAATGGAGTCCTTGACATGTTTAAATGTCAAGGCGCTAGTAGCGGTTGTGTTAAGGACCATTGTGGACAAGGAATCGTACTCACGTGGCATCGCAGCAAGTAGAATCATTGCTTGCACTAGCTCGGGGATGGCGACGTTAGCAGCTGTAAGGTGCTCAAATTTGTCTGCCATTCTAGCAATCTCCGGTGCGGGGTTCGCAGCCAGGATCTTGATTGCTATTGTGGACCTAAAGTCCGCGAAGACTTGGGAGGGGCCGTCCACACCATAATCGGTGTGGATGAGATCCCACACCTCCTCAGCAGTGTCCTTTGAGTTGGCACTCTGCCAAATGGAGGGGGCCAGGCGGAGCACTAGGCTACCAATGGCCTGGTCATTTTTGTTGCTCCAGGTCTGGAGCTTGGCATTAGCATCTGCTACCAAAGTAGCGTTCATCGCCGTCAAGGGAGGCGCCGGGGGCGGTTTTTGCTCCGCCCCGCTAGTTATTTGCCAGAGGCCCTGAGACCTGAGCCACACCTTCATTGAGTCAGCCCATTGAATGTAATTTGATCTGTCAAAAGTTTGAACAAGTTTCTCAAGAGTTGAAGACATGATTTTGTGGTGGCAGCTGTTAAAAGCGCTCAATCAGTCTTTTTACTCAAAAAAACACATTTAACATTCTCAGGAGAAAACACTCCTTCAGAGTGGTTAACCCTAGTCAACTTAGGTTTTATGTGCAGCTCGCAGGGAGCGCAATGCAGCTCACGAAGAGCGCAAGGTTATAATTTGGAGACGATGAAGTCAACGTTGTTCACAGCCAATTAAGGCGCATTCGCGATGTGCCCAGCAGGGCCCATAACCTGTTGGAGCAGACTATATATGCTGCACAGTGGAAGAGACAACACATTCCTTACAACCTACCTGGGGTTTACTTAGACTTACAGCTAGGGTTAGCAGAGGTAAGAACACTGTATTCCTACTACGGTACAGGTTCTCCTTATATACATAATAATAAGGATGTCACATGACTCAGGAATGTGTTTACTGCATGTATGCGCAGTAAGTGCAGTAACATGTGTATGCTGCATGTATTGCCTCATGTATACAGCATGCATCACTGGGATTAATTTCAATAGGAAATGCCAAATGAGGAAGTTCCAGTCATGATTGAGAAAGAAGAGCAGAAGCAAACCTTTAGAGCAATTTGTGGAGGACAGTCATGGGACAAGAATATTGTGAAGGTGGAGAAGCCAGTGGAGGAATGGGTGCCAAAAGTGTATCATGAATATCTGTCAGTGTTCCAGAAGAAGGAGTGTGAGCAAATGCCGGTGCGGAAGCCATGGGATCATGCAATCGAGATGAAGCCAGGGTTTGTGCCGAAGAAGTCGAAGGTATATCCATTATCTCCGATGGAACAAGAAGAAGTGGATGCATTCCTGAAGGAGCAATTGCACAAAGGATACATACGACCTTCAAAATCACTGCAGACATCACCAATATTCTTCATGCCAAAGAAAGACCAAAGGAAGAGGATGTGTACAGATTATAGGTATCTGAATGAGTGGACAGTGAAGAATGCATACCCCCTGCCATTGATCTCAGAAATAATTGACAAGGTGGGAAAAGCCAAAGTCTTTACAAAATTGGATTTACAATGGGGATACAACAATGTACAAATAAAGAAAGGAGATGAGTGGAAGGCTGCATTTGCCACGCGTCGAGGATTCTTCGAGCTGCTTGTCATGTTTTTTGGGATGACTAATAGTCCCCCGACCTTTCAAAATATGATGAACGACATTTTCAAGGACGTAATAGACAAAGGCATGGTAATAATATTTATTGATGACATTCTGATATTCACAGAGGATGAAGAAAATCATGAGGTGATAGTGCAGGAGGTGCTACAGAGGTTAGCAGAGAATAATCTATTTTTGAAACCGGAGAAGTGTGTGTTTGGGGCAAGCAAGATTGAGTTCCTAGGATTATTGATCAGCCCTGACAGGATCAAAATGGATCTGATCAAGGTACAGGCAATCACAGATTGGCCAGCGCCCACCCATGTCAAGGAGGTTCAAGCCTTCTTGGGACTCGCAAATTATTATCATTGCTTTGTGCACAATTTTTCTAAAATTGCCACACCCTTACATAACCTTATGCACAAAGGAGTAGTGTGGAGGTGGGGAGAGCAGCAGCAGACAGCATTTGAGGAGTTGAAGAGGAAGTTTGTGGAGGGACCAATATTAGCCCCAGTAGATTTCACATGCCCTTTGCGAGTGGAATCCTCTGCATCTGACTTTGCTACTAAAGCAGTATTATCAATGCTGTGCAAAGATGACAAATGGCATCCTTGTGCATATTTGTCCTGAGGATTGAATGATGTGGAGAGGAATTATGATGTGCATGACAAAGAGATGTTGGGGATAATATGAGCATTGGAGGCATGGAGGCATTATTTGGAGGGATGTATGCATCAGATTGAGATCTGGACAGATCATCAAAATCTGCAATACTTCATGTCTGCTAAAAAGCTTAATTGCCAGCAAGCGCGTTGGGCACTATTCCTATCGCGTTTCAATTTTCACTTGGTCCACAAAGCGGGAAGCTTAATGAGGAAAGCAGATGCATTATCCAGACGTATTGATCATAAAAGGGGGGTGGAGGAGGACAATAAAAATGTTACCTTACTCAAACCCAAATACTTTTGCATTTGCGCTATGCGTCAAGGGCATCTATTAATAGATAGCTTGGAAATGGAAAATTAGACAACATTTGGAAATGGATGATGAAGTAGTGGAAGCCATGAAAGCTCTGAAGGGAGAGAAGAAAGGTAATATCAAAGGAGATGAATGGGCTGAGGAACAAGGGTTGTATAAGGGCAACCTGAGCCTCTAGCAAAGGGAAATCCAAAGTTAAAATTATGCTACATAATACAGGGATTGGGGGCGCACCTAGCAAAGGGAAATCTGAAGAGAAAACTCTAAGGATCCCCTTGCTGATGCCCAGTATATGTGAAGACGACAAAAATCAAATATAACCTAAAAATAGAAAAAGGCGGAGATAGGCGGATCAAGGCCGCCGAATGACATCATACCAAGGGGTATGTGTCGGAAGGGGTACTCCGCCTCTAAATATAAAAGTGTCAACATATACAAACATGATAGCAAGGGAAAATTAGTAATAAAATCCGGAAAAATCATAGAAAATGAAGAATAGAAGGAAATGAGGTGGGGAAAAATATGGGACAAACATAAAAAATAGGAAAAACACACAGGGCACCCCCCTAGTCCCCTTACATCACCCCCTCTCTAAGATGCATCGCCCCGATGCATTCGAAATCGTATACGACCAAAGTCCGTGACTTGAATGCGACGCGGTGCAGCAGTGTGCCGTCGGTGGAATTCCTTGATTAACCGAGGGGCATTTACATCAGACTCTTCGACCCATGAGTTCTCCTCATACCCATAACCCTTCCAATGTACCAAATACTGGAGTTTTCCTCGACGCAAACGGCTGTCCAAGATTGACTCGACTTCATATTGGGGTTCTCCCTCGATCACTGTAGGTGGTGGTGGTGGGTGTGAATGGCGTCCCGGGAACGGATCTGGGGGAGCTGGAAGCAATTTGATGACATGGAAGACGGGATGGAGTCTGGACATGGAGGCTGGGAGGCGTAGACGATAGGCATGTGTTCCAACGCACTTGACAATGGGGAAAGCAATGAGCAAGTTTCTTGGATGGACATGTAGTGGAGATGTCACTGGAGTCGAGATAAACTCAATCACCAACCTTGTACTGAGGGGTTGGGGAGTGGCGCTGGTTGTAAAATTGCACCATGTCATCCTTCGCCTTTGCTAAGGCTGCCCTTGCCTCTTCCAAGCTATCCCTCATGCGTTCTGTGAACTCATTCACTGTCTCAATGTGTGGGGAGTTTGGCGAGGTTCAAATCCCATGCGTGGATGTCATCCAGTGTCTAAGAGGAAAGGGGTCTGTTGAGTGGAAGCATGGACATGGTTGTTGTACCCGAACTCGGCCAAAGGAAGGAGATCATCCCAATCGTCCTGGCGTTCATTGACAAAGAGGCAGATGTACTGCTCCAGTTCCTGGTTGACTCGCTCCGTCTGGCCATCAGTTTGTGGGTGATAAGCAGTTGAAGCGAGGAGTTTGATCCCCAGGAGTCGGTACAGCTCACGAGTGAACTCTGCCATGAACTGAGGGCCACAATCCGAGAGGAAGGCACCAGGAAGTCCATGTAATTTCCACACGTGGTAGAGGTAGAGTCGAGCGGCACCTAGGGCACTGACAGTGGTGTGAGTGGGAATGAAGTGAGCGTGTTTTCCCACTGAGTCAACTGTGCACATCACCACATCAAACCCGTTTGACTCTGGCAATTCCACCACAAAGTCGACGCTGACGACATCCCAACGACTCTCTGGAACAGGAAGAGGGTGTAGCTCACCAATAGGCTTGCGACAAGGGACCTTGGTGCATAAGCAAAGGTCACAAGTGTGACAATACTGACCAATGAGCCGTGACATTTGTGGCCACCAATAGTTCCGTGAGGTGAGCTCCAAGGTCTTCCAGCGTCCGGGGTGGCCAGCAATCTGTGAGTCATGGTGTTGGGATATGATGCGCCAGCGAAGGTCTGGGTCATTGGGAACATAGATGCGATCCCTGAAATACAACAAGTCCTCCTTTTCAGCCCACTCTGCCGCACGTAAGGAAAGGGTCGATCCCTTCCTCAGTTCTTTAACAGCTCGGGCAACAACATCCTCATGTAAACCGCTACGGTTTGCGCGACGAATGTCACATAGAATGTCCCGCTCCTCGCCCTGGGGTGCGATGCCTTCCAGTGCCCGAATGGTGAACAGGTCTGGCTGCAACAGCACAATGTTTTGGTTGTCACCGCTGCCATCCCCATGGTCTGCACATCGGGATAGGGCATCGGTCTTCCCCATGCTGCAACCCGGACGGTGGTGCAAGGAGAAGTCGAATCTAGATAGATACAGGGACCAACGAGCTTGACGATGGTTCAATTTCTTGGCCGTCATGAAGTACTCGAGGTTCTTGTGATCCGTCCAAATTTCCACCTTGTGTTGGGCACCCTCGAGGAAGTGTCGCCACTCCTCAAGCACACGCATTATCGCCAACATCTCCTTGTCATGGATCTCGTAGTTTCTCTCTACAGCACTAAGGCTTTTGGAGTAGAATGCAACAGGATGCCACTTCTGGTCCTCCGGAGACTGCTGAGACAACACAGCGCCCATCGCAAAGTCAGAACTGTCGGCTTCTACACGAAAAGGACGCGAATTGTCAGCAAAGGTAAGGATCGGAGCGGAAGTGACCATCTCCTTAAGCTTTTCGAACACCTCCTGTTGTGCATTATCCCACCTCAATGCCTCCTTTCCTGTCAAGTTGAACAGCGGTCGTGCATGATGTGAGAAATCCTTGATAAAACACCGATAAAAATTGATGAAGCCCAGGAAAGACTGCACCTCCTTCTTGTTTGTGGGCGTCGGCCAAGCTGTGACCCCGTTTACCTTGATAGGATCCATCTCCACTTGACCCTCTGAGATAATCAGGCCGAGGTACTCGATCTTGGTCCTTTCGAACTCGCATTTGTCCTGATGAAGGTAGAGTTTGTACCGTCGAAGTCGCTCTAGGACGAGGCATGTGATGCGACGGTGCTCTTCAACCGTGTGAGTGAAGATGAGGATGTCGTCGAGATAGATGCAGACAACGCCTTCGAGGATGAGGTCATGGAAGATGTCGTTCATCATGGTCTGAAAGGTGGCAGGGCTATTAGTAAGGCCAAAGAACATGACAAGTGGTTCAAAAAGACCACGGTTGGTACGAAAGGCTGCCTTCCACTCATCTCCCTCCTTTATCCTCACATTATTATAGCCCCAATGGACATCGAGCTTGGTGAAGTATCGGGCTCCACGGAGCTGGTTTACGAGTTCAGAGATGAGGGGTAGTGGGTAGCGATTTTTGACCATGATGTTGTTGAGTCTTCTGTAGTCTTGAACCGGTCGAAGTGAGCCATCCTTCTTCTTGACAAAGAAAAAGGGAGAGGCCATGGGTGACTTTGATGGTCGAATACGTCCAGAGGCCAGGTGCTCGTTGATGAACTGGTCAAGCTGCCATTGTTCCTCTGGAGAGAGAGGATAGACCTTGCAGGATGAAGGGGTTGCGCCGGGGGTGAGTTCGATCACGTGATCCCATGGCTTACGCGCAGGAAGAGAGTCGAATGACTCCTTGGAGAACACATCTTCAAACTCATGGAGATGAGGGAGTAAGGAGTTAGTAGAGGATTTAGCAGCGTTGTTTTTGTGGAAGGCCTCGGCAAGGCGTTGGGATATGTTCGATGTGGCACACACCTCATGCGATGAGCGAATCACAGTGTAGAAGATCCGATCACCCTCCTCCACTTCCTCTGGGTCCTCATCATCATCATCCAAGTCCGGCATTAGATCAGGAACCCCTTCCAATTCCACTTCAGGTATAGGCAGGGGTCCAGCACAACACTTCTGAGTTCGTCGTATTGCCGCCTTCTGTCCACGACGTTCTTGCCTGGCTTCTGTGAAACACGTCTGACAGCGGGATGGACATCGGCTCATGGTAACCTCCCCGGTGCGCCAGTCGACCTCTGGGTTATGGTCTCAAAGCCATGGATATCCCAAAATCGCCTTTTGCTTTCCTAATTGAGTGACAGCAAAAAGGGCATGCTCACTATGATCTTTGTAACGGAGAACCAGGTCTGCAACCTCTTGGATGGCACCAGCTTCATTTGGGGATCCATCCACGTTATATACAGGTATCAGACGTGAGAGTGAGCGAGTATTTAGACGATGTTGTTGTACCAGATGGGAATCGATGAAGAGACCAGTCGCACCAGAGTCCAGGAGCGCAGAGACACCGAGTATCTGTCCAGTGTCGGTCGTCTGCAGTTCGATGGCTAGGTTTAAGGAATGTGCAGAGGGAGTGGATGCCACAATATACTTGCGTGGTAGTTTATGCTCCCATGATTTAATTTTGGGACATGGAGTAGAAGGAGAGATGGGGAGAGCAGGTACATCTTTAGCCAACTTCAAAGGGTCAGAGAGGGGAGCAGTCACAGAAATGGATTCATTCTCCGGGGATTCAACTGACAAGACTTCAAAGCAGTTATGGACAGGCAGTGAGGGCGTACGATTCACTCGCTGCGAATAGGAAAATCCTGCTCCTCTACAACTTCCAGCTTAACCTCCTCTGCAACTTGATCCTTCGCTTCCTCAACATCTACAAGTGCCAACAAATCTTGCAGGAGTTCGTCTCGTCCCTCGGGGGTGAGCATGCAGATATCCTGACGATGGGGACACGCTCCAGCCCTGTGTCCAGGTTCCCCACAATGGTAGCAGAGATCCAACTTACGTGCACAGCTGTGGGCTGCATCAACATCCATTGGTACTGGGACATTGACAGCTGGTGTGGGAGTTTGATGAGCAGGAATGGGGTTAGGGCGGGGGAGGCTTCAATTGAAGGTGTAGGGTGTATGAGTGGTAGTTGGAGCATGGAATGCAGCATTAAACGCCGCATTTGTGAGTCAGTTCTCGTCACAGAGTGAAGCAGCTTCATACCAAGCAAGGATATCATCGTCCGCTGGGCGCCCTTCCAACATCTGTGCAATCTGGTCCTGAATTTCTCGGTTGAGCCCCCGTCGGAACTTCACCACCACTGGTAACCCACTCCCATACCCTGCCATGTCCACCAAATCCTTGAACTCATCGATATAGTCGTCCACAGATCAACGTCCCTGGTGGTAAGTGGATGACTCAAGTCATGTCACTGCTTGGTGGCGTTCATTGAGGGGGCAGAAGTGGCGTACAAACTCAGCTCAAAAGTCACCCCAAGTGGAGAAAGGTAGAGAACCGAGTTCTTTAGTTTGACATAGGATACGGTCCACATAGAGATAGGCGCGTTCAGATTTCATGTATGTGAAGGCCCAATAAATTTTTGCAGCCTCATCAATGAATTGATGCGACTGGAGACTAATGTATAACTCACAGGAATTAAGGAATGCACGTCCCTGCGCACGTGCACCATTAAATTCGGTGGGGGGGGACGGTTTGATCTGGGCATGTTCCTTAGTGGATGTGTTTGGCAAAACGTCGTTGTTGGGTGCACTTGGAGTCATGAAGGGGGAACTATTAGTCGTAGGGTTAGCCTGGAGGGTCCTAACGAAGTTTTCAATCGTAGATTTAAGCAAGTTGATTTGCGCGTGCATTCCGGAAATGTCGCTTTCAAGCGCGTCAAAGTGTTCTGATGTGTCCATGTCGCTAGGGAGCGCGTTTGGCGAAAATGGTGGCGTGATAAAGGCGAGATTATCTGGAACGGTGTGTAGGGACTCTGTGGAGCTTTGGGAAGCGTCGTCCAGTCCGTACCTGCCTATTTTGGGCAGCGCGTTCGCGATTTTCGGGCCTTAGGGGAGAGTTTTCTACTATAAGGGCAACCTGAGCCTCTAGCAAAGGGAAATCCAAAGTTAAAATTATGCTACATAATACAGGGATTGGGGGCGCACCTAGCAAAGGGAAATCCGAAGAGAAAACTCTAAGGATCCCCTTGCTGATGCCCAGTATATGTGAAGACGACAAAAATCAAATATAACCTAAAAATAGAAAAAGGCGGAGATAGGCGGATCAAGGCCGCCGAATGACATCATACCAAGGGGTATGTGTCGGAAGGGGTACTCCGCCTCTAAATATAAAAGTGTCAACATATACAAACATGATAGCAAGGGAAAATTAGTAATAAAATCCGGAAAAATCATAGAAAATGAAGAATAGAAGGAAATGAGGTGGGGAAAAATATGGGACGAACATAAAAAATAGGAAAAACACACAGGGCACCCCCCTAGTCCCCTTACAGGTTGGTGTTGTTTCGAGGAAAAGTGTATGTACCAAAGGATCAGGATTTGTGCAGGGAGATTGTCTGGTTACATCATAATACACCGACTGCCAGACACCCAGGAAGATGGAAGACATTGGAATTAGTAATGAGAAATTATTGGTGGCCCGGAATTTCGAAGTATGTGTTGGGGTATGTGGATGGATGTGATACATGCATGAGGGGGAAGAAATTTCCAGAAAAACCTGCAGGAAAATTAATGCCGAACCCTATACCTAAAGCGCCATGGTGAGATATATCTGTGGATTTTATTACCGGATTACCCGAGGCTCAAGGGTACAATGCAATATTTGTAGTATGCAACTTCTTTACAAAGGAGGTCCATATTATTTCTACTACTACAGAAACCTCATCATTGGGCTTGGCACGCCTCTATCTAAATCAGGTATGGCAGTTACATGGGTTACCTGATACCATTATCTCCGATCGTGGACCACAATTTGCTTCCACATTTATGCGAGAGCTAAACAACATATTGGGAATTCAAACTAAACTATCTACGGCATATCACCCACAGACTGATGGGCAGACAGAGAGAATGAACCAGGAGTTGGAGCAGTACCTATGTATGTTTGTCAACTACCAACAAACTGACTGGCCCAAATGGCTGGCAATTGCCAAATTTTCCCACAATAACAAATTCCATTTGGCTACTCATATGTCACCCTTTTTCGTGAATTATGGATATCATCCTCGCATGGGAGTAGAACCCAGAAGGGAGGTCAAAGTACAGTCAGTAGAAGACTTTGTATCTAAGATGCAAAAGGTATAAGAGGAAGCACAGGCAGCATTGAAGAAAGCACATGATGACATGATGCGACACACGGATCCTACTCGAGCACGCACTCCAGAGTACAAAGTTGGTGACTTGGTGTGGCTAAGTACCAAGGACCTAAATATTCCACAACCTTTGAGGAAACTTACAGAGAAACAAGTTGGCCCATATGCGATCTCTAAAGTGATCTCACCTAATGTGGTAGTGCTAAAATTACCCTGATCATTCAAGATTGATCCCGAGATTAACGTATCCTGCCTATGCCCTTACCGCCCACCCACTATTCCTGGCCAACAAACTACTCTGCAACCTCCAATAATAGTAGAAGGTGCTCCAGAATACATAGTTGAAGAAATTCTAGACTCACGTCTTCGACAGAACAAATTGGAGTTCTTAATAAAGTGGAAAAACTATATTGACAAAAATAATTCATGGGAACCCGAAGAGAATTGTAAGCAAGCGCGTAACACAATCACCCAATTCTTTAAATGTAATCTGAATGCTCCGCATCACATTGTGAGAATGGTGTATGAGGGGATGAAATTCCGGCCTTACCAAAATTTCATTTTTATTTTATTATGTCAAATTACCCTACATGACGCCAAATGACGCTACACTTTGATAGCATGAGAATTTTATTTTGCATGCATCAAAATGTATGTGCATGTACGAGTGCATCAGTAACAACAATGTACAATATATGTAACATAGTATATAAACTCTAAATATATGCCTAGGGGACCCTAGTTGTGTTCTCTTAGGTATTCCACCTACGTTTTCGGTGTGAAAGGCCTATCTCAACAAACTCACCTATTAATGACCCCTTGCATCAAAACCATCAATTCCCCCATCACGAGCACAGATCCTGCCCCCTTCTTGTAGAGAGATCCCACATGGTCTTAGCTAGCAGATAGTGGGTGTCGCCCTAACAGTGAACATGTCAGCCAGATTATCACTACCAGAAATGAAAACGACTGTGACTTTGTCATTTTCTATGCATTCATGGGTATAGTGGTAGCAAATGTCTATATGTTTGGTCCTTTTTTCCTGAACTGGATTTGATCCGATAAAGATGGATCCCTGATTATCAGCGCAGATTGGTATGCGCTTCAGTATATATCCAAGTTCCTGGAATAAGGACTCTATCCATGCTATCCACCGACAAGTGTCGGAGAGAGCCATATATTCAGCTTCTGTGGATGACAGTGCTACAGTTTTTTGTAAATGGGACTGCCAGCACACAATGCCACTCACTAGAGTAGCAAAGTAACCTGTTGTAGATCAGTGCTTGACAGTGTCAGCTGCCCAATCAGAGTCTGTGAAGGCCTGTAGCCCTTCGGATTTCTCTCCATCATAGACAATGTTATATTTCTGGGTTCCCACCAGATAGCACATGATGTACATCACTTTATCTAGATGTTCTTGGCTAGGATTAGCCGAGAATTGCGACATCTTGATTACTGCGTAAGCGATATCAGGTTGCATTCCAAGCATCAGATACAATAAAGATCCAATCACAGACTGATATTTTGATCTAAGCACCGCATTTGGCATCGCTGTGTTTTCCGACCATTTGTAACCAGTCAGGAGCAGAGTGGGGGCAACTTTGGCATTTGTCATCTCAAACCTCTCGAGCACTTTGGCAAGATATTCAGTTTGATCGAGTTTGACTTTATTTGCAGTCTGGGTGATGCGCATGCCTAAGAATTCCATGACTTTTTCAGTACTACGGCACTCCCAATGCTTTAGACAAGCATTCTTCTTTTCATCCACAAGTTTCTTGTTCTTCCCCATGAACAAACCATCATCAACATAGACCAGTGCAATAACAATGCTGCCTGTCATAGGATCCTTGTGTATGAAAATGCCAGCATTGGAGCTGGTGCACACAAACCCAACGGTGCGCATAAATGCCTCTAGCTCTTTCCACCATGCTAGTGAGGCCTGTTCAAGGCCATACAATGCTCAGCGTAAGCGCATTACTTTGCACTCTTTTCCCTCAAGTCTGAAACCCTCGGGTTGATCCATATAAATCTCCTCATCTAGTTTTCCATATAAAAATGCGGTTTTTACATCTAGACCAGTCATATACATGCCTTCTAAAGATGCAAGTGCAAACATGAGGTGTACGGTCTTGTAGTGGACTACTGGTGAGAAAATCTCATCAAAGTCAACACCTTCGACTTGTGAAAAGCCTTTGGCCATGAGTCTGGCTCGTTTTCTTCCATCCGTGTGAAGAGCCTCTAATTCTTCATGACAAGCCTGTTTCCACTCAAGTTGCTGCTGCCATGGTAGGCGCGCAATATCACAAAATTGGTTTGGAACTTGGCTTATTTTGCTTGATGGTGTGACTGCTTTTGACAACAGCCAGCAAATAAGCTTATCTCCACCTTCCTTGGTTATCTTTTGAATATAACCTGCTTTGTCCAGTTCCCCCATTGGGTGATCATATTCTTGATTATTGGAATTGGGCACACTCTTGTGGGGTGCCGAACTCAGTCCAGCAACCAGTTCTTGCTGTTGAGATCATGGTTGTGTTTGGTTATGATTCGAATCTTGACCCACAGATCTCTTCCAATATTGATCATGTGCAATGTCTCTCTCTATGTCAGAGGGGAGTTGCTTCTCTCCATTGGTATTGCCAGGACGGTTTTGGATGTTCCTCTGCCTGCCTGATCAATGGGGCAATTGCTGCCATTCCTGTTGATCATCACATCTTGGACAAAAGTCCTAAGTGGTTACTGGAGGCAATGGAGGAGGAGCATCAGTCGCATCATCATGTGCCTTTTGCTCGCTTGGTACATCATCACCATCTTTTTCTGATGATGGAGGAAGGGGTGGATTTTGTGGCAGTATAGAGTCATCGCCATCCGTTCCAGATGAGTGGTTGTCATCTTCTGGTTCTGGAGGTGGAAAATCACCAAGGTCTGTCTTGGCAGGAGTTTTAGCTCTGGGACAGCATGGGAACATTGTTTCATCAAATAGTGCCGTAGCACCAATGAATATTGTGCCACTAAGTCACATGAAACAGTATGCTTTAATGCCATCTTCTAATCCTAGGTACATCATTAACTCCAATCGAGGAGCTAATGTGGTTGGACGTTTCTCCTTGGGTAGATAGACGTAAGCACCGCAACCAAAGACCTTCAGATTGTTTAGATCTGGGCAGACTTTATTCAGGTCCTCAAAAGGTGTCAGCCATTTCAGGCGCCTTATTGGGGTTCGGTTGTATAGGTGTGTTGCATGTTCAATGCAAAATTCCCACCATGATTGTGGTAGACAAGCGGTAAATTGTAGGCTTTGCGACTTTTCCATTATTGTCCTTATGGCACGCTCTGCATGCCAATTCTGTTGGTGAATGTGGGGTGCAGACATCTCTATTTTGATGCCAAAATTCTTGAGCGTATTTTGTAGCTCACGATCTTTGAACTCCCCCCCTGGATCAACATGCCAGGGCTTGATTGTAGTGCCATACTGGGTCAAAGCCATTGCCTGAAATTGTCTAATTGCTGCAGCCACATCAGACTTCTTTCTAAGGCACTGGACCCAGATATCTGACATTTTGTCATCCAGAAATACAATAAAGTATTTATGTTTGTGGTACAATAGTACTGGGAGTTCCTTTAGATCGGAATGTATTAATTCAAAGGATTTCTCTGCATGTGAATTTGATTCAGGAAAAGATTTTGATGTCATTTTCCCTTCAGCGCACCCTGGACATATAATTTTGTCTTTAGGAATAATTAAATTCCTTGGGAATTCTATGGTGCTGTTAGGCATTTTCCCTAGCGCCTCTTTGGATGGGTGTCCAAGTTGCCTATGCCAAGTCAAGTAGTCAGCGACATTGATCCTCTTGGTGCTCAATATATGAGTCTGAGCCCAATAAATTGTGTCGTGTCTCCTAAGAGGGACACAATCCATTACTGGGTTTCCTTTCTCAAAAAATAAAATGTGTGTGGAGGAACCATGCACATCACTTTTGTCTTGTAAAAAGATGCCCATTGACAGTAATCGAGTATTACAGTCGGGTATGTAGTAGATGGGGTATAATTGTGTTTCACACATCTCTGACTTCCCGTGACATACTACCTGATTAGTGCTTTAAGGTCCAGTGCATAGGACCACAAAATAACCGCAAACTGGACTGAACTTTCACTGATCATAACTGGACTTTCGATTACAGTTTTTGAAAGTTTGAGGCGGTTGCGGTTGCAGTTTTGGCAGATTGTGTGACTGCTCTAGACCATCCATAACTGGTTAACACCAATTGGAACTGCAGTTTTGGATCATGTTGCCAGTTGCCAAGGTAAGTGATCATTTACATCATTTTCTCACACACTCATCCTATACCACCACCAGTCCACCACCGCCCTTGATGATGGCACCTCCCTCCCTCATCCCAGCTCCACCACCACCTCGTCAATGCATCAACACCTACAGCCCCCACTCCCACACCCACCACCACACTGGCTAACAAGGACTACAAGCAACAAAACAGGCCCAAATGACATCTATTGTTGTTTGGGCCCTAGGTCTGTTTTTTTTTGTTCATCTTGATAAAAACTAATTATATTTTGTTAATTTTTTATTAACTATACTACTGGCAATGATGCATGCCCACAAGATCTGCCCAACAACGCATGCCCATGTGAGCCGCCCAATGACCAATGACCAACGCGCTACCCTCCTCCTCCCCATCCAAATGGGATGCAAGGGTGTCAATTTATGTTAGAGGGACACTGGGAGACCCACAAAGTGGGATACCCGCCTGGTAAGCACTACCCGACTGCACCACCCATTCCATGTCACTAACCCCCCTTAACACCTACATCAACACACCTGCCCCATGCCTGCAAGCCACTGCTTGTAGGATGGATCACAAGTGCATGCAGTTGATGATGACAACAACTAACACCACAGGAACCCCCACAATGGGCGACCCAGCATGGATGACCCAGCACCCGCCCCCACACCTGCGAGCAGCTGCTCATAGGGTGGATCACGAGTGCTTCCAGTTGACAACGATGATGACATGGCCTACCCACACCAGGACCCCTGGAACATGAGAAATGGCCATAGCACACCCCAACCACGATGGATGATCCAGCATCTGCCCCCATGCTTGTGAGCAACTGCTCGCAGGGTGGATCGCGGGCACTAGCAGCCAATGTCAACATTGGTGAGCACCACAACATGAGGATGACAAGAAAGTGAGGAGATCGACAAACACAGGGAATGCTAAGGGGAAACGATGAACACTGCAACAATGCGGGGTGGGGGACAATGAACATGCAACAACAGGGGATGACAAACCTGCAACAACAGGGGTGGGGATGACAAACACAGAATGACACAGCACCTGCGTCTCACCTCATGAGCCACTGCTTGTAAGGGGGACTGCAGGTGCTTTTCTTTCTTTTATTTTTGTTTTTGTTTTGTTTTACTTTTACTTTTATTACATATTGTACATAACACATACATTACAACATAGTCAGTAGATAGTATTGGTCCCATAACCAGTCCTGACCAGTGGTGAACTGGTTAGGACTGGGTCCGGTGTAAGACTGGTCAGAACTGGTGAGTAAACTGCAGACAAACCATGATAAACTGGTTTATCGCGATTTTGGTCACAGCTTTGTCATATATAGAAAAATATATAACCAGTTCGGTTTGCGGTTTTGGCCGGAGAGGCCAAATGACTGGACTGAACCAGACCTTAAAGCACTATACCTGATGTCTAATGAAGACTGCTCCTTTTCCTACTATATGAGTAGTACCTGTGGCTGTTTGAACCAAGGTAGAGTCCTTTCTCAGTAAAGGCTCATAAGAAGTGAAATCTTTCATTTCACCAGTGAAGTGCTTTGATGCACCTGAATCCATGATCCAGTTGGCACCTTTCTTACAATTTTGGTTTGCACACATAACACATATATTAAGATCTAAATAGTTCCATGATACATTTAATAGTGGTAAGATTTCACATGAAAAGTTCACTGTAATTATTGGAATATTAATCTTTGTGCTTGCAGCAGGGAAAAGGACTGACCTGTTATCATATCCTCCTGTTTCAAGTGGTTCATCGATGGCTTTTCACACTTCTTCATCAGAAACTGGAGGCTCTGATCTCAGGGAGACAGTATTGTCTTTGACCTCCATGATCCTAGGTTCTGGTTCGATCCTCCTTCTCATACCTTCTCGCACTGTCAGGTGCTCTTCCAGTGGTCACAGATTTTTTGCACTGCATGGAAGTTGCATTTGCTTGAGGGTGTCTCGAGCTTGCTGATATTTGGTGTAAACCAAATGAGAGGTAGAGGCCGCACCCCTATCACAAGAGGCAGAGCAATATATTACCCTGGAGAATATGTTGGGAATAATAGGGGAAAAAGACACTTTTTCCCTGGGGAAAATAAAAGGAACCATCAGTAAAAAATGTTATTTTTCCCACACTTTTCTCTTTGCTCTTGCTCAGCAAAAATAACTCATCCATTCCTGGGAGAAAATCAGGTGAAAATGGAGGGGAAATATATCTTTTTTTCCACATTTTCTCTATATCTGGCAAAAATAACATTTTTTCTCCTGACTTCCACAATTTTTTCACCTAGAAACAGATTAGTTATTTTTCCACAGAGAAAAAAGTGGGAATATGTGGGAAAATGACCTTTTTCCCCCTAATGTTCACAAGTTTTTCTCCTGGAAACAGATTAGTTGTTTTCCTGCAACAACCAAAAGGACAAAGTGTGGGAAAATAACATATTTTTACTGATGGTTCCTTTTATTTTTCCCCAGTGAAAAAGTGTCTTTTTCCCCCATTATTCCCAACATTTTCTCCAGGGTAATATATTGCTCTGCCTCTTGTGTATATGCCTGTGCAGGCGGTCGGCGGCAAGGGTCCCTTGTGGGAGTGTGGTCACACTTTTTGATGCAGTGAATGAGCGGCATCGGCAGTATGATGGTGCTATTACCATTTATAGTGGTAAAGGCACTGGAGGCAAGGTGGGTATGCTTCTCTTTGGGCTTATCCTCTTTAGTCTTCTTGTCCCCACGTCGTCCATGCTTTCAGGATGACTCTCCATTGTTGTTTTGCCCTTCTTTGGGCTGCCATTTGGGGTTTCCCCCTTTGTGCTTGACAGTGGAAAGCTTATTGGCCTGAGGCGGGCCGGTGGGCTTTCCAACTGCCATGCGCCTTGAGGCTTCAGCGACAATGGAGTCCTTGACATGTTTAAACGTCAAGGCACCAGTAGCAGTCATGTTAAGGACCATGGTGGATAATGAATCATACTTGCGCAGCATTGCAGCAAGTAGGATCATTGCCTGTACTAGTTTGGGGATGGCAATGTTGGCAGCCATGAGGTGCTCAAACTTGTCAGCCATCTTAGCAATCTCTGGCGCAGGATTCACAGCCAGGATTTTGATTGCTATTGCAGACCTGAAGTCCACAAAGACTTGGGAGGGGCCATCGACACCATAATCGGTGCGAATGAGCTCCCACACCTCCTCAGCAGTGTCCTTTGAGTTGGCACGCTGCCGAATGGAGGGGGCCAGGCGGAGCACTAGGCTACCAATGGCCTGGTCATTTTTGTTGCTCCAGGTCTGGAGCTTTGCAGTAGCGTTCATTGCCATAAAGGAGGTGCCAGAGGTGGTTTGATTTCTGCCCCGCTAGTTATTTGCTAGAGGCCCTGAGACCTGAGCCACGCCTTCATTGAGTTGGCCCATTGAATGTAATTGGACCCGTTGAAAGTTTGTACGAGTTTTTCAAGAGTTGAAGACATGATCTGTGGTGGCAGCTGTTAAAAGCGCTCAATCAGTCTTTTACTCAATAAAACACATTTTAACAATCTCAGGATAAAACACTCCTTCAGAGTGTGTAACCCTAGTCAACCTAGGTTTTAAGTGCAGCTCACAGGGAGCGTGATGCAGCTCACGAAGAGCGCAAGGTTATAATTTGGAGACTATGAAGTCAATGTTGTTCACAGCCAGTTAAGGCGCATTTGCGACATACCCAGCAGGGCCCATAACCTGTTGGAGCAGACTATATATGCTGCACAGGGGAAGAGACTACATGTTCCTTACAACCTACCTGGGGTTTAGTTAGACTTACAGCTAGGGTTAGCAGAGGTAAGAACACTATATTCCTACTACAGTACAGGTTCTCCTTATATACATAATAATAAGGATATCACATGACTCCAGAGGAATATGCATATGAAACATGTAACAATATTGGTAATTAATTTCAACACATAATTTTGTGCCAGAGGGACACTTACAATCTCACAAACACAGAGACACTAACAGGGCAGATACTGTACTATTCTAACACCATATTTGCACTGAATGAAGTGGGCCCTTGGTGAATAAACATGAGCAAATATAATCTTGCAGTATCAGCTGCATTGCAGTTCATTTTATTGCTTCTACAATAACTTTCTGGCTTACTATTGGGTGAAGGTCTCATAGATAAATGATCTCAGAAGATGATTATCAAGTAAGCATATTATTTAACTTGTTTTCTGGGGTATTTTACTGTGAAGAAGGAGAACAATGATAAATTTTAAGTCACATACTAGTACAAGCCAGAATCTTCTGGTGATCTACTTAAATGTGTAGGATCATACTGTCATTTTTGTCACCAAAATTGAAGCTTGAAATGTGTCGTGGAAGGAATTATAGCACCTGCACACCTGCCAGGCAGTTATGTCCTGATTTCTGACTTTCAAACCACACTTGGCTTTTATTCTTGGTGGAGAAATTGTTTAAACACAGCATGTCAATATTACTTGCTATTCAAATGTAAATCTAAGCTAGTTTTCAACTTGCAATAGATGGATTTCAAGAAATAGTTCAGAATTATGCATGTGACACAACCAAGAGTAAATTATTATTATCATTTTACAGACACAGGCCCTCTGAGATACTTTATCTACATCACCTTCACCCAAAGCTAAGTGAGAAAGTCATTGTGAAAGCAGCTGCAACACAAATGATACTGCAAGATGCAAAGAGGTTTTTTTGTCAGTGAAGATTTGTAAGCTAAATTGCCTTATTAGGAAAGTGGTTCCCACAGTTAGTTAGTTAGTTCCCCACTTCATGGCTTAAAAAAAAATTTGACCTGGTATCTTTAATTTTTTTGCTGACACCCCCTTGGTTCCTTCCAAAAATTGCTCCTCTCATGCCAAAACTACTCTGCCCATATATAGTGCAGCAAATTATTAGTTTCTTTGTGTTCTTCATGATGGATTAAAAAGGTTGACAGATGATTTGTGAAAGAATTGAACATTATATCATAATTTATATGTGGATTCAAGTGTTATATGTGGATTCAAGTATTGAAGCAATACACAAAAGTTGAATTAATTTAGCTACCTCTTACCTTTGTTTTAGCTACACATAGTTTATGCCATGTTACTCAAGTGCTACTGTAGTTTTGAAACACCATACAAAACCTGTGCTTATAACCTGTACCTGCAGGTATGGTGTTTGTACAGGTATGGTGTCACAGGTGACAGGTGTGGTGTTGCCAGTGAAACCTGTGGTGTCACCTGTGCTACACCCTAAATGGGAGACAGTGAATGTGCACAGGGGCCAGGTAAGCACTAGCTGCACCACCTTACATCCCATGACTACTAAATCTGTCATCATTTAGGCTGCAGGTGAGTTTTGACTAATTGTTTCCCTTCATTTTTAGCATCTTAACTACTGGTAACACCAACACTATGTGACCCATGCCCATCCACCTTCCTCCCCATCTAAATGGAGTGTGAGGCTCTTGGAATGGACAGGAAATAGAGAGGGGGCCTAGGTGATGGCAGAGGGTTGCCAGGAGACCCATGGAGGGAGATGCCCACCAAGTAAGCACCTATCAGCATGCCAGCCAGCACCACATTGGTGTAAGAGTGTCTCTTACATCAGCAAAACTTATTTACATCTGCACTCATTATCACATGTTATTCCAGTAGTATATAGTCTATACCTCAAGTACTTGTACTGTATTCTAGATTCCCCCCCTCAAAATATATTAAGTTCCTTATAGTTTCTCCATCCCTGAGTGTTGGAAGCTCCAGCTTCCTTCCACTTTTTTTTAATAACAAACTTACTATCCACACTCTACACTCTCACACATGTTCTTTTCCCAAAACCTCGCTGACCCTGAAATTGCCAAAATGGTCAATTTTTTTGCACTGGACACAGACCTTGAGCTATCAACAGCTACTCTCATTTATACTCTTGTTTATACACCGCCTATACCCCGTCTCCACCCCACACATCTCACTCGGCTGCAAACACATCAGAACAACAATTACCAACCCTGCACATCCCCCCATCAGACATGTCACCAATGCCATTGACAACATGTGCTACAACCACCTCTGAAACAGTGTCTAGGGCTGTATCCAGCACCCAGACAATGGGAACCACCCCAGAGAACACTCACCAAGCCCCAAGCAATGTACAATGAATGTCCACAACCCAGCAAAACCAGTTGCAAACATACTGTTGAAATTAAACCCTGAGACACATGCTGCATACATGAGGCAATACATGCAGCATACACATGTTACTGCGCTTACTGTGCATACATGTGGTAAACACATTCCTGAGTCATGTGACATCCTTATTATTATGTATATAAGGAGAACCTGTACCGTACTAGGAATACAGTGTTCTTGCCTCTGCTAACCCTAGCTGTAAGTCTAACTAAACCCCAGGTAGGTTGTAAGGAACACTTGTTGTCTCTTCTGCTGTGCAGCGTATATAGTCTGCTCCAACACATACATGCCCACACATTTGTCAAAACACATTGCCCACTCAACGACACCACTCTGCCCACCCCACCACAGCCATTACGATGTCCACAGCGATTCCCGCTCCCCAGCCCCCTCAGCTCCCAGGTTTCACCAATCTAACTCACATAACTGCTATTTATAGGATCTCTTCATCTTTACAGACTATCAATGGTGCTCTCCTGTCTAACAATTATACTCGATCCCCTTACTCTACAGCTAAAGGTCTTTCAACCACCACATACAAGTACACAGAGCCTTTGCAAGTCCATCTAGCACCACTCATCATGCAGGCTGATGGCTATGCAAGCATGGCCATGGACATTGTTCAATCCACATATCCTTATCCTTTCATGATGAAACCTGAAGAAGTTGCCATGTTGGCCAGCAAGACCATTGACAAGAAACTCAAGACTCCAGTTTTCAATGTTGCTGAGGGTATACACCAGCATTTTGCACCTATTGTTGATTATATGGAAGTTGCTGTTACTCACCTAAATTTGAATTCAGAGGCAGGCCCATCCACTTGACCTGATTCCAAGTACCAGTATCAACATGCTTTTGCTCTCTCCAAAAGCATCTTTGAGTATTCAAATGATCAGGTCAAACAACTTCAAGCTTAGTTCGTCATCATCCAATGTGCAATGGAAACTGCTCAGTCCATCACTCAAGTAGCTTCTTCATCCACATCTGCTTCGACATACATACATAGCCTTTCTGACACCATGCTCGTGGAGCTCCAGAAACTCCAGGCTTCCACCTCTGCCATCTCTGCTTCTCTACAATCCCAAGCATCACAGCTCAACTTCTGTGCCATACTCACCACAGGATGTTGCTGGTGCATCCTCCTTGGGACGCCAGTGAATGTTGTCGACAATGGCCACCAACTCCTGTTCCCCAGCTTCAAAACTACTACCAGCACACTGCAAACAATGGCACCCACTCCCAGCCTGACATACAGCACTCCTGCAGACCCACCAGCCCCTTCTTTAGTGTCCTGAGATGCCCATTGCCACTGCAATGTCACAACCACCAACATCAATGCTACCCACTACAACTGCCTCTGAAATGGTGTCTATGGCTGCGTCTAGCACCCAGAGTGTACCCTCCATCCCAGAGACTCATCAACAGGCTGTAAACAACATGCAGAGACAGCCCACAGCACAGCAAATGGAGATCTGCCACCACACACAGATGCATTCATCTGAACACATCGCTCACTTGACAAAACAAACCTGCTAGCCCCAGGACTCCAAATGAAGGCCCAGGAGCCCTCCAGTAGCACCCTGCTCCCCCCAGCTTAATCCCCAGCCCCTCATTCTGCACCTTGAGCCTGCCGCCGCTGCTACGTCACCCCCAATGCCACCTACACCTCACATAGCTGCCCCATCACCAACAATGTCGTCTACACCCAGGGACATCCCCCACTCATTGTCTATGGCTTGTTCGCTGCCTACACACCCCAGAAAACCCCAGAAAGCACAGAAATGAGCTGTTTCACTGTGTACTGCTTCCTACACCCCTGCCATGTCACCAATGATGCCGTTGACACCTGTGGACACCCCCCCATTCACTGTCTACACCCCCATCCATCATCCACCTCTCCCAGTATCTCATGCAGAAAGCTATCTTGGAGTGGGATCTCCTGCCATCTGGTATGGAGAACCACCTTCTCCCATGGTTCTGGTGTCTTCTCCTTCTGTCCCATCTCAATGCCACCTTGTGCTCCCTTGCCTCCCTTGACACTTTCCCCACTGTATGGCATCGTTTGATGTCTTTATCCACTAAGCCCCTTGTGTTGCACCCTGGACCTCCCTGTGCCACCACCCTGTCATACACCGTCCCTAGCAATGTCGACAACCACCACCAGCACCTCGTCCCCTGCCTCAACCCTGCTCCCAACAGCCAGAAAATGATGGCACTCATTGCCAAATCGATCTACAGCACTCCTATAGTCTCCCCAGCCCCTCCTCTCCTGTCCTGAACCCCGTTGTTATGCTGCCACATCACAGCCAACAACAACAACAAATCTAGCTGCAATCACCCCCAAAATGACAACTAGGGTGATGTCTAGCATACAGATAACTTCTACGGCCTCTGGCAACATTACTACTGCTTCAAATGAGATACGGAGATTGTTGACAGCCCAGAAAACTGATTTGCAAGACAATGAGCAATGGTAATCGTTGAAATGCATCATCTGCTCAACAGACAACTCCTGCCAGCCCCACCATCTCCAACGATGACTGCTACAACCCCCTACACCTCCCAGTCCCTCCCTGCTTGATTCCCAGCTCCTCATTCCACACCACGAGCCCACCGCAATGCCTCACGCATCTACCAGCTCTGCCATGTCATCATCAATGTGTTTGTCAATGACAGCTGTATCCCCTGCTCTCCCCCACTCTGGACCACAGGTCACAACTGAAAACCGATGGAGTTTGCTCCTTGGTGCATCACAACACCCACCCACATGACCAATGACCCGAGTGCACTAGCAATACCCCCCGCACCCCACACCCCATTCTGCCCCACACTCGTTCCACATCCATGTATGCATGCCCCCATCCACGTCACTAGCACCATCCACAACACCAGCCCCATCCATGTCACTGGCCCTGTCCCCATCCTTGTCACCTGTCCCACCCTGTCACCAGCCCCATTCATTGTCACCAGCCCTGCACCTGTCATGTCCCCTGCACTGCACCTGTCCAACTCTGACTCAGTGTTCTGGTGAACACATAAAGTTATTTGGGATTACTACCATGACCCCATTTACCTCATCACCTCCCCCCCTCCCCCCCCAGTCATTTTTTTTTGGAGTATGAGAGAGTGTAAGAGTGTCTCTTACATCAGCAAACCTTATCTACATCCGCACTCATTATCACCACATGTTATTCCAGTAGTATATAGTCTATACCTCAAGTACTTGTACTGTATTCTAGATTCCCCCCCCTCAAAATATATTAAATTCCTTATAGTTTCTCCATCCCTGAGTGTTGGAAGCTCTGGCTTCCTTCCAATTGGCACCACATCACTGACAGCTGCCTAACCCCCTCGACTTTAAAAGCCCAGCAGGATGACATGATGATGCACCAGACAACAGCACTCATGTCCCATGCCTATGAGCCACTGCTTGTAGGGTGGATCACAAGTGTACATGGCAGATGACACCGATGGCAACACTGCCAACAATAACAGCCAGCCACCCCAGCCCTGCAAGCAACTACCTGCAGGGTGGATCACTGGTGCTACAGCTGATGACGATGATGATGGACAACACACCATCTGCATCCAGCCCCTCGAGCAACTGCTCATGGGGTGGATTGTGGGAGGAACAGCAATGGCAACGATGGTAACCAGCACCACCTCCCCAGCTGCTGCGAGTATCTGCTCACATGGTGGATGGGGCACCAAGACCAATGCAACCCCAACACCCAACAACAAACACCAGGACCCACCCCTCCCCCTGCTGCCCTGGGTCCAAACTTAGTACATATGGTTGTCATCCTCCCCATCCCCGCATCAGTGCAAAGGGGGAGGATTAATTTTTTTGTTAGATTAGTTCTGTCAATGACATTGACTTGTTTGTATTTGAATTTTTTGGAAAGATAATTGAGGACTCGTTCATGCCAGGCGGAGCCGTGGCCCAACTCAAATGCTGAAAGATGCCAAAAGTTCTTCCATCTTGCGAGCAATGGGGTCACTCAAATCATCTATGTATCTATGGATGGTTGAAACCACCTTGAGGACATCATCATAAGTTGGACAAGGGCCAAGGGGAATGTCATTGTCAACATAGTCACCACCCGTTATTTTGATGTTTTTCACATGCCTCGATTGCATGGATTTGCGATCCTTGATTTTCTTGAAAAAAACTCTAGACCTTTCTTAAGAATATTGAGAGGTTTGGAGCCATGGTAGAGTTTTTTCAGGTTGAAACATCAGCAGACTAGGTGAACAAAAGCCCGAACCATTTTATTCCAATGTAGACATCTGGATCCAGCCAAACGTTTCGTAAATTCTGATAGATCTACATAAGCACGTCGATTCTACAACAAATTAATAGTCTCCTACCATTTGACACACAGAGACGGTAGTCCACAGGCTGTTCGTCAACGGAAAGGATGAAGGCTACGCTGCTTCCGGTACACGGCTTGACAACATCTGAGCGGCACTTCTACCCGCTTTTCGCCCAAAAACAGCCCCTGCAGTCAGACCGCTCCCTCCCGGATAGTTGTTGTAGAACAGACCGCCCACCATCTCGCCAATACAGAAAAGCCCTTCAATTTTTTGACCTGTAGAGTTTCGCAGCACACTAGCCGTCTCAGGATCAATCGCCAGCCCGCCAAATGTAAAGGTGATCCCACAAGCCACTTTAACTGCCAAGAGAGGCCCTTGATCGATCGTCAGCGCCCAGTTAGATTTTGGAAGCGCTAATTGAAACGCAGAAGACTGCGTAGAAAGATTATCCTTTGCCGCAGGATCCCAATGCAGATCCTGATGCTCTGCTTGATAATGTCGCACAGCATCATTGAACGCATGGACCGTGTCCAGGAAGCGCTTCTTATTGCCCAACCCCTTCACGACAAGCTTATCAGCTAACAGGCTGATATCATCGGCGATGATCTTTTCCACTACCACATCTCTGTACTCCTCCTTCCGAAGATGGCCAATAGCTTTAGAATCCCATATTTGGAATGCGAAGCCGCCAGGCTGCATTTGGATAGCCCTCCCAAATTTTGCGTATGTATAATTACGATAATCCTCACCCTCGTCCACAAACCTATGTCCTTCGGAGTTCACCATGATACCAAGTGGATATCCAGATTTCGTGAATTGGTTCGTGAGATCGCGTGCACCAGCATCTGGGGATGCATTTGCATCCCATGCAGTGCTATGGCAGCCAGCCCAGTCGCCAGTTAACTTGGCGTCGACAGCCTGCGCCAGCCCGAATCCATCACCAGTGTTGTAAGGAGTTCCACGGACCTAGGTTAGCGCGTTAAACAGGATGACATGGTATCATCAGGAAAGTGGGAATACTCTTGCGAATTCCCATCCCGGACCGAGGTGTTTGGTACGCAGTGCAGCGTTAGCTTCGAATCCTCCCGCGGCGAGAATGACCGAACAACTTCTAAGCTCCAACTCTTGGCCGTCTTTTCTGACCACTAAGCCACAAATAACCCCATCATTCGCCACGAGGGATAAAGCAGGCGTATCAAACCACGTCTCTACGCCAACCTTCTTCAAGGCACGCTGGTGGGCAGCAATCAACCCTTTTCCACCTTCTTCGACGCTCAGAACCATGCCTCCCCAGAACTTCTGTCTACCGTTCACCTCATAGGCCTGCCTATTGAACGATAATGTAAACGGAATGCCAACATAATCTGCCAACCACCCTATAGCTTGGCGCGAATTGCCCACTAAAGCGTCAACAAGCGACCGATCGGACTTTCCACTTCCAAGGCGCATGATGTCCGATACGAAATCCTCATGAGTGTATGGAGCCATATCAATATTGTCGGCAGTCTCCCTGGATACACCCCGGACAACCGTAAGGATATCTTGCAGCCCTTGATGAACCGTTCGATGTGCACCAGCAGTAAAATACCCATTGCCTCCAACCCATTCTGCAGGACATTTATCTACAATGAGAACTTGATGACGTGTGAGATGCGTTGTAGGTTTAGCACGAACAATACTCACTATTCTTACATCCTGCTTCAACAGCAGAGAGCGCAGCACAACTGCCAGCATGACCAGAGCCTACGACTATACAGTCAAACGAAGTCATAATGATGAGAGTACAGTCGACTCCCTCATAAGCCATGCCTTAGGTAACCCATAACCCTATATCCCATTATTCCCATACTATCACGTGTAGCGGCATTCAAAATGGTAGAGAGTTTCAAAATCACACTTCTCAAACGATCTCGCCAGCTTTTGCTCTCGGAGTCTTTTCAGACTATAGGGTACACTTAGTCTCCCGTAGTCAGACTATAAATTCGTATCTTTTTTGGTGGGGAGGAGGACGATACTCATATATAGGGTACACTGGATGTGAATCCATATATGAACTCATTTGAAGGATGTGGAAGCAAAGAGAGACATCGAATTCGAATTAACAGATCAAAATGATCACCTGTGACTTTATTCAGTTCTCTAAAGGGGAAGTACTTGAAAAATCCTGGGAAGCTCGTGGCCTCTTGTATGTATCAATTAGATTATATCCCGAGAATACTAGGGTTTCATAACGTCTTCGAGGCATTCGGTGGAAGAACGATGCAAAATCTGTGTGACAGAATGTGACATTTTGAATGTCGTAAGTTCGCGTGACTAGTGTTACGAAAAGTTTTGAAACTCCCTTGTCGACTCGGCTTCTTTCTGCTAGCACTACCACTTCATCTTACCTTTATTTTATGTTGTAGATCAATAATATATGTTAGTCAATGTGTATTTCAATTCCGAAGCAGAACCGTATCCTCCTCGTAGATTCCGAGGCAGTTTACAAAATATTTTGAAACTCTTGACCCTTGTTAGTAGGAAGATTTGTTGTGGGTCGGATTGACTCGGAGTTTGGAAACTGATCAAAATTGATCATGATGCGGCCAGGATGGCTGCAGTGGTGATATGGCCAAATCACATCAGCAAATTCACAAAAATCTTTTGGAGCTTTATAAAGACACTATACAGTCAAAAAAGCCGAAAAGTGTGAAGATGTTTGGCTAGTCCCCCCCTTCCAAAAAGTTGGGTGTGGGGACACGCTATAAAGACAAAAAAGTTATATGGTCACACAAAGTTCATAAAGTACAACTAATGTCACTATGCTATAGTGGGGCATGCCCACAGAATAGTGGGGAAGAGATGGGTTTATATATCTGAACATGAGCACAGACCATTTGTACATGTTTCCAGGTCATGTGTTGCCATACAAGCTGATCTAACATTGCAAACACATACTGTGCCTGGTCAGGAAGTTGGTCACTCTACTCTGTATCCTGATGCAGAGTATACTCGATGAATTACATAGTACAGACACATGGGATATATTTAGGGCAAGGTCTGTACCAACTCTTGACCGTTCAATCCACCTCAGTCATGAGCACTCCCGGTTTGATCGGTAGAAAATTAGAGTTTGATCTGATTTTGCTGTGGGACCTGAGTTGCCTAATTTGGCCAAGCACTGCTTCTCCTCCATCATGGGACCGTTCTGCTTCAAACCTTCAACATTGCACAGCTGGTCAACTCAGGCCTTCATTGCAGAATTCTGCCTCTCTATTCTGCTACCCTATCATTCCTCCCCTCAAATTTTGTAATGCAGACTATTGGAAACTTGATTTCTATCAGCCAGAATCAACACAAGCCTACCAAGCAAACGGGAATGAGGTTGCCCTCGTTTGATTTGGTACATCAACAGGCAGCACCTTCTCATTCATTCCTCACCCCTTTTGGATTTTTCCTGATTTTTTTCAGACCGCAAGTCCACATTCAAAATTTATCACGTGAATATGCACCACACAGTTCACAAATGAATTCTGGGTGAAGACTGTTGCACTGGATAGAAGTGAAGGTTGAGGTGTGAACTTTGTCCCAATTCCTTACTATTGAAGGCTAATTGAGGTATTCTTAGTTGAGTTTGGGGACCCCCAATGCTGCAAGATCACCAGTGTTTTTGGAAATTGCAACAATCTCATCTGATGTTAATATATACATGTCAATGTGTCTTTCAGCTTAAATCCTGATTTTTTATCCCTCTCATGACTGATGAATCATTTTGTGAACAAGTTGGAGGATTCAAGAGCTTAAAAGATGGGCTATGCAACTTTCTCACTTGGCCTCAAAATCACCCAGTCGAAGCTTCATTGAACACCTGCAACACTTTCCTACCATGCCTCTATCTCCCTCTGAACCTCCTATTCCCTCTGAACTCCCCAATCTCACAGCTCTCACTCAGGCACATCATATAGAGCTTGCTCTCGCTGCTCTCATTGCATCTGGCACCAAACCTAACAGACTTCCCAACCTCTCAATCCAAAAGACTGCTACTTTATATGAAGTGCATCATAGCACTCTTACTGACCGATGGAATGGTACTTCTACTTGCAAAGAGGGCCATGTGCATGAACTCCTACTTACACCTGCACAGGAAGAGGTGCTGGTTGACTGGGTCAAGGTGATGGGGCATCGAGGCATTCCTTTGACTGCTACTGTGATTACTGATTATGTTGCTGACATCGTTGGTCATGCTGTGGGCGAGTCATGGGTCAGGCACTTCAAAGCTCGCCACCCTGAGCTGAAGGTCAAGTGGTCTTCAACATTAGAGAAGTGCCATGCAGCATCACTGAATCCAACTCTTGTTAATGAGTTCTATGACTTATTGGAGGAGATGATCAATACATACCATATTCCTGCTGAGAACATTTATAACATGGATGAGAAAGGAATACAGCTTGGCATTGGACAGAAGGTCAAGGCCTTCATTGATCATGATCAGAAGGATGTGTACTCTATTCAAGATGGTAACCGGGAGCTTGTCACAGTTATTGAGACTGTATCAGCTGATGGATTGTGCCTTCAGCCATCGGTCATCTTTCAGGGGAAGCATCGGGACCTTGAGTGGGGTCAAAACAATCCTTGTAATGCAAGGTAAGCCTTCTAGTCTTCCATTCTTTGGATGATGTCTCTTATTAGTTGGCTAGTATATCTCACTCACTGAAAGGTTGGACAGACCAAGAGCTGGGTGAGATGTGGATCAAGAAGGATTTCGAGCCTGCCACTAACATAACAGGTGGTTACTGTATATTGATTCTTGATGGTCACAATTTGCACTGCACATATGGATTCTGTAAATTTGCTGCGGACCATAATATCATAATCATTTGCCTCCCTTCTCATACGACACATGCTCTCCAGCCTTGCAATGTCACTTGTTTTGGACCTCTGGCTTCAGCATGGAAATCTGAAGTTAATGCAGCCTCAGCAGACTATGTGGAGATCACAAAGTGAAATCTATTACTGTTCTATGCAAAAGCTAGGGAACGTTCACTAAAGAAAAGTACAATAATATCTGCCTTCGCAAAGACCGGGATTTGGCCCTTCAATCGCCACATCCTCGATTTGACTGCCTTTGAACCATCAAAAAACATGTCAACAGAGCCAGTGCAGCCATTGCCTGCAAAGCTCCCAACACTTCTCATCCCTATTCAGGTCCACAATAGCACAGAACAAGTTGCGCTGACTGCTGACAATGAATTTTGTTATATCATTCCCCTTTCCCCAGCACTACCCCATACTGCAGCCAGAGTAGACCTCCATCATGAGAACCAGCAGCTCTGGCACACAATACATCTTGCAGAAGTGCAGCTAGAATGAGATTTCACTCAGATGAAGTTAATGGACACTGAGAATGGACGGTTATGCAAGCAGGTGTATGCAAAGGAGAAGAGGAAGGCTGAGAAGCAAGGTACTACACAAGCCCATGCTCGTCTCATGACAGGTGCCAAGAATCTTGATGCGCTTGCAGAGCATGACTTCATGAAGCACTGGAAGGAAGTAATGAAGGAATTAGCACTGATATGCAAGTGTATACACAAAGAGATCAATGAACATGATAAAAAGGTTGCGGCAGCAGCTAGGAAGACTGCATGGGGCAGAGGACAGGGGGGGCGTCGAGGACAAGCTGGTGGTAGAAGCAGGGCACAGGGCCAGGGGAGAGGATGAGGGAGAGGATGAGGTATGCACAGTAATATGTTTGAGGAAGAGTCGGAAGGTGAACATTTTGATGGACTATCATCCAGCAGTGAAAGTAGCAACAAAAGCATGCCTTCTGGATTTTCTGAAAGTGGGGAAGAAGATGAGTCCAGTGGTAAACATGAAGATGCAGCACCTGATGGCACAACCCTTTCAAACACCCCCCATCCAGCCGGCACAACTGAGGCCCCACCCATGGCCAGCATATCAAATGACAGCACCTGCAGTTGACATAAATGGGGCAGAAAGTGACCGGATGGATAATGGTGGGGTACAGTCACAGATCGGAAGTGTTCCTGTCATAGCTGGGATGGCGGATGGGGCTGGGACAGCTGTAGAGGGCAGAAATGCAGTTGAGAATGAACGCTGATATCCTAGAAGATCAAATTGTACTAATGTTCATTTTACACAAGGAATAGATGCATAGTACTCACCTGAATCTATATATCAAGTTTTGTAGCTATCCGTTGTGAACTGAGCAAGTAGCAAGGAAAACAGACCAAGGTGCGAGTGAGGAGACTTGCATGGTGCAAGTTCCCATGGGTGGCTGAGTACCTGAATTTGCTCAAATTGGCACCTACCGCTGCAAAATATTCAGGTGACAACAAACACATTGTGCAAAAATATAGAAAGTATGCCGGATGCGAGATAACCAGTTTACCTTGCTGTTGAGCATTACTAATGCACGACAAAGTATGTATGTAATGTATATTAACATGTTTTAGCTAGCCTGACTGAGTACTGGGCTCTGCACAGTACAAATGGTCCATGCACATGTTCAAATATATATAATCCCATCTTGTCCCCTTCTATTCCTTGTGCATGCCCCATATTATAATTACAATTATGATAATATATACGAGACTTTTTAACTTTTAGGCCTTTTTTATACTCTCTCATCAATAGGTCTTTTGAGATTGGTGTGATAAAGCTGAAAAAGTCAAAAAGCCCAAAAATAAAGTGTGATTTTCCTGATGCAGCTTCATACATATGATCAAATATTAAAATTGCTCATTTTCAACGCCTGTTCATGCATTTGTTTCTGGACTGACACTGCTCATCAAGGAATGGTGTTTTGGCATATGGATAATGAAGCCACTCAAGCCACATTTGTTTCCTTGTCGACATGATGTAACACTTTTGTCAGTGACCAGTCAAGAAGAGCATTGCACATAGTGTTATTCACACAAGGTTGCTTAGTAGGGAAGAGATGCTCTGATGGTGGATGTGCATATTGAGGGAGGTTGAATTGTACAGGGGATGGAATGTGATCAACAAAGGTCTGTGAGCTCAGATGGTAATTGCATTGACAATAGCTAATGGGGATGTATATGGATTGATTAATTGTCCACAAAGAAAGGCAGAAATACTGTGAGATACAGTGAGATGCCTTGTTGATGTGAGTCCTGCTGATCCTTAGAAAACTTTACAGAGAGCATTTTGATCACCAATGGTGTCAAACCCGGAATTCTTCATGCATCTCAGAACAGCTGTCAGCAAGAAGTGGATCTTCAACAGTGACATCAATTGGCCATCTGAATACAGCTTGAGTTCGACATCCTTTAATGGAACCAGGGATTATGTCTTCAGACAGACAAGCTGCAAATTTAGCTTCCAGTTGTTCAGCATCAGTCAGACCAAGAACAAGGTCAGAAGATGCAGAACAGTGCAGTGTGGAGACAGGAGATTCAGGCCTTAGATACAATGGGTAACCTGGCATAAATGGATTGATAGGAAATGGTGAATACATTGGAGTGTTGGGGTAAGATGGAAATCCGCTAGCGGGGTGCAAAGGAGTCAAATGTGTCTATCTGCAGAATTCTAGTGGCCAACTGTGATATGAGCATAACTATTGGACAGATTGCATGACCTCATGCACATACAAGTCTCAGGCATAGGTATATTGATGCCCACCATGGTTTGGAGAGTTGTTCATTGTCGCCTCAGTTCAACAAATGAAAGGTGTTGCCACTTGATTGGGAAGATCTGAGATTTCTATCATGATTCAACTAATAGGTGACCACCTAACAATTCTTTCAAGGTCCAAGTCAATCCCTACTATGCCCCCCCATCAAACTCCAGACTCCATAAGATTTTCTTCAAAATTGTGGTGGAGGTTGGTAACACATAGCAGGACCCATGAAAAAACCCTACAAGACCATCCTCGGATCCAGATAAAAATCAAGCAAAATTTTGGCTATGCCAGATATGATTCAGATAAAATCTGGGTCTGGAGCCTCAATGGCCTGCTGTGCCATCTGGATAAGAATGTCCCCATACTGGTAGGTTAGATCAAATCTGGATAACTTATGTAAGGGAGTGATGATCTAATGTACTTTAGCATTACTGCAATATTATGTGTGATGGATCTATCTATGGGTTGAAGAAATTTCCAAGAAAACATACTGTAAACAGAGTTGTACATCACAACAGGGTGCCATCACCAAAATCCCTGAAGCTGTCATCAATGAAGCAGCATTTCCTCCCGCAAACCTCATGGGGCAAATTTATAATGTTCTCAATGACAATGAGATACCAGTTCTTGACACACATGTCTGGATATGCACTGGGAAGCAATACCCTTATCATTCACAGAATCCTTGCTTCCCCACCCTCATCTCTCAGCTCATGAATTCATTTTGAGGCAGCTGCCAACAGAGTCATATGGTCTTGTACATTGGCATGCCAAAGATTGGTTCAGCACTGTTCCACCAAATGAGGATGTGATGTGTTGCCTAGTGTCATGCCCAATTCCAGAGAAGAACTTACTCAAGGCAATTCAAAAAGCCTTCAGCCAAGCCATCCTAGATGGTAGCAACAGTTATAGACTGGCACTATAAAAGCTCTTACTTACCTCTGTGGGTTATTGAGTACTGGCAGAAGATGAATATAATAAGTGACCTAATTAACATGATGGTCAATAACATATGTGGACACATAGAAGCAGACAAGGCCATGACATCAAGATTTGTTGTTTGAGATCTCAATTTCATAAATGATATCTCAAAAGCAAAGTGACCCAGCAATCATGAAAAGCCGCTAACATGTTACCTGAAGTGACTTGAAGAAGAGCTGAAGGAGAGACCCCATGTTTTTATTTCCCAGTATACTGGAAGGCAAAGAAACATTAATTAGCATTTTGTATTGATTTTCAAACAGAAATTGTGATGTACGGTAAGGTTGTTATGCCTTATAACATTGCTGTAGCTTATGATTATGCAAGCTGATTCTCTGGCAGATGAACTCCCAGTCCCCAAAGAAATTATTGATATTATCATGCAGTGGCAAAAGGGAAGGTTTAGCAGTCTATTCCAGATAATAGAGAACAAATTAGAACATGGCACACAAAATGATTACAACAAATGCAGGATGCAACACTACATAGACATGAAGAAAATGCGAGTGGAAAGATCTAGCAAATTGGCATACATGACTGATATCACATACCAGTGTAATGTCTTACCTAGTATTGCCATGGCTCAAGCTGCATTTTTTGCTATCTTGGGAAATAAATTATGTAAAATCACTAAAATATTTGGGGAGCTAGATCCCATCAAAAGCCAAGGGGTCTCCTGCCAACTCTAAGTGATCGGAGAAGCAGTTCCTGAGATATTCAGGTGGCTTTGAAATGGCTCTGGCTCTGGCTTCCATTTCAAAGCCACCTGAATATCTCAGGAACTGCTTCTCCGATCGCTTAGAGTTGGCAGGAGACCCCTTGGCTTTTGATGGGATCTAGCTCCCCAAATATTTTAGTGATTTTACATAATTTATTTCCCAAGATAGCAAAAAATGCAGCTTGAGCCATGGCAACACTAGTCTTACCAGTGCCTGTGAACAGCATCCATCCAATGGCTTTGTTGCACATTCTCAACACAACATCCCAAGATTGCTTCTCTGTGAAAGAAGCTCCAAGTGTGATTCAACATGAAGGCACAGCACAGAACTCTGATTTGCCAAAGCCTAAAGAACTACAGCAGTGTGAGGATGAGAAGGCTGATGGTGCTGATGACACATCAATGTGGAAGGAAGCCGGAGCTTCCAACACTCAAGGAGACAGAAACATGTTAGGAACTTAGTATATTCGAGGGGAGGAAACTAAGCTACAGTACAAGTATTTGAAGTATAGACTATATACTACTAGAATAACATGTGATAAACTGGGTTGCATGTGATATTGTTGTGATGATGTAAGAGGAACTCTTACACAATGATGGAGGATTCTTTGCATGCTTCAGGATAATCAGATAACTCCTACTCCTTGTTTGACTATGGTCCATGGCCTGACCACATCGACAACTTTGCAACCCATTGGCAGGTAGACAAAGATGATAGAATCATTGTTGATCATCCAGTGGATGTAGAAACCAGCCAACCCATTGCCAGCTTCTTCATTGTTACAAAAAGGGCTGCTGAACATTGAAAACCAAAGCTCATGTCACAGCTGATGACATTGTTGGCTGACCATCTAAATGACAGAAGACTTGGATGATTGATAAGAGCACTGACACCATGGGAAAGACATCCTTGCATACAACTGTCAATGAGTGGAGTGCAAAGTCAACACACTGGGATGCAAAGGTCAAATCACAACTTGAGAATGGTTCTTTTGTTGTCAAGGGCACTAACATGCAAAGATTCAAGAAAAAACTTTTTTTGTATGACAAGCATAGGTCAAGGATCTGATGACCATCTGCCACTCTATTTGCAGAAAGGACCTAACAATGAAGACAACTTACACTGTCAGCAATTTTGAAGCTCATGTGAAGAAATGCAAAGGTCCTCCCAGATCTGTCAAGTTATCAGATGACACTTGACTTGATGGCTATGAAATTTAACTGGTCATCAACTCAGATGCACAAGAAGTTGAAATCCAAACCAATCGAGAAGCCATGTCTAGGCCTTTGTAGTGATGATGATCCTCTACTTGAACAGTACCTAAATCATACAGTGGCACTTGGTGGTGGTGTGAAGTCTGTAATTGTTGTTGCCCAAGGATTATTTGGTGAATTCACAGTTTATTGTAACCTGTCTTGCTCTCAAAAAGAAGCAGTTCTGGTAGCTCAGACCCACCAGTGGAAAATGGCATAACAACCATTCAAGTCAAAGGATCCATTTGACAAATTGCAAGAAGGTTGCCCACCAATGGTGCTTACCATGTTTGGATTGTCAAGAACTTCTCTCCAATGCAGACTTCAGAAGGATAATTGCAAAACCACAAACCCATGGATGAAGACTACAAATATCTCCACAAAGTTTATCAAGGCCAGTCCATGGCAGAAATATTTGGCTGCTGCAAGGGTCTTTGAGAGATTATTGAAGCTGATGTGAGTTGTTGATACAGTTGACACTCCCATAAACCATACCTCAGATAACCCATAGCCTCTAAAATCTCATGACTTTTTCAGACTCCTGACTTGGTTTGCAGGCATTTGACTGAAAAACCCATAAACTTCCAATACCCAATACCCCATACCCCTCAGCAGAAAAAACCCATAGATGTTAGCCACATATTTTGAGCATTTGGTGTAATATATTACATTGGTCATTGGTAACACTGATGGGCCACAATGGCCACTGCAAAAAGTGTCCCTATTGGCAGCTGAACCAGATAAAGCAATTCCTGAATCCTGACCACATGGCCAACATGCAGCACCGGCATTTATCAGTGCTGCATTTGCTTTTTCATCACATCCTGACTATTTGCCACTGTCTGTAGTACACAGCTTTCAGTATATAAGGATTATTATATCTGGTACATAGAATAATAACACTCTACAGTCATTTAACAACATTTTTTCAATTTTTTCTGATTTATTTTTAGAACGACCTTCGAATCCCATACACCCCAATAACCCATACTTTCAGCTGCCTCCTGAAGGGGTATGGTTTATGGGAGTGTTGACTGTATATTAGTCCTTTTCAAGTTACAGGTTAACCAACATACAGGATCGTGACATGCTATGTATCCAATATGCCAAAGGAGTTCTTTCAGGAAAGATCAAGGGAAACAAAATCTTTGGTGGCCCATTGCAGGTTATCATCCAAAAAGCCAACCAAGAGGAATGAGGGGTTGGTATGCAAAACTTTTATTTATTTATTCTCTGATTGTGGCAAACCATATGTACAGAGGCATATACTGTTGTTTTATCTATTCATGGCATACCCCCAGAACTACTCCAATGTACCCATGACCTGGATGAACCCCTTCATGTATATTAATTATGTAACTATCATCTTCAGGTTCCTTAACTCTACTTATAGCTTTTCCCTCCATGTTATTATTTTCTATATCTTCTTGGCGTGACCCTTGTTCTCCTCTTACTGGACTCTTGTGATGTTTTGTCAGTGGTGTTGACATGCTTGTTCTTGCTTCAAAGGGTAATTTGTTGACACAGAATATAGAGACAGTGTGAATGGAGGGTGGGTTTTGGTGTGTGGGATCTGACTTGGCATGGGATGGAATTGCACCCTCTCCCTTTTTGTACTAACCTGTCTCTTGGACCGGGCGAGATACTGGATGATGGGGCATGACTATTATAACCCAGGTGCTTCCAGCTGACACCATTTTCCCAGTAACCAGTGTGCTACCATTTTTCAGGTGCTTGCATCTGGGGAGCCACTATTACAACCAGGGTTGCATGCCAGTAGGTGACTATGCCTGGGTAACCATCAGCAGAGCATTTACACTCTTCCTTCATCTATTCCTATACAGCTTTACACCATTTGGTCCCAATGTCACCATTGATGTGACTCCCAGTGAATCGTGATGGCAGTTGTGATATTGCTAATTTAACATACCCCTACCGACTACAGAGTTGACACCATCAGGCTTCTACCATTACTAACATCAGGCAACCAGTAAAAGGAAGCAGTAGGTGAGGGTTAGGGGTATGTTAAATTAGCAATATCACAACTGCCATCATGATTCACTGGGAGTCACATCAATGGTGACATTGGGACCAAATGGTGTAAAGCTGTATAGGAATAGATGAAGGAAGAGTGTAAATGCTCTGCTGATGGTTACCCAGGCATAGTCACCTACTGGCATGCAACCCTGGTTGTAATAGTGGCTCCCCAGATGCAAGCACCTGAAAAATGGTAGCACACTGGTTACTGGGAAAATGGTGTCAGCTGGAAGCACCTGGGTTATAATAGTCATGCCCCATCATCCAGTATCTCGCCCGGTCCAAGAGACAGGTTAGTACAAAAAGGGAGAGGGTGCAATTCCATCCCATGCCAAGTCAGATCCCACACACCAAAACCCACCCTCCATTCACACTGTCTCTATATTCTGTGTCAACAAATTACCCTTTGAAGCAAGAACAAGCATGTCAACACCACTGACAAAACATCACAAGAGTCCAGTAAGAGGAGAACAAGGGTCACGCCAAGAAGATATAGAAAATAATAACATGGAGGGAAAAGCTATAAGTAGAGTTAAGGAACCTGAAGATGATAGTTACATAATTAATATACATGAAGGGGTTCATCCAGGTCATGGGTACATTGGAGTAGTTCTGGGGGTATGCCATGAATAGATAAAACAACAGTATATGCCTCTGTCCTGGTCATCTAAGACTTTGGCAGATGTGATGGTACCATTACACTACTGCGCCCCCATGCAAAACTTGAAGTACTCACCTGCTCTCCTCGACTTTATGCAGATTGTTCATTCACACAGTCCACGTGCCTATATATTTATGGGTGAGTACTTACCATCACCATCTGAGCACATACTTAAGTCAGTATGAACAACCTTCACTAGTATTTTCTGAATCATATTAACAGTTGTGTCACACAGAGTTCACCATTTCAGAATTCCCTGTGTTCCACTGACTATTCAAGACCACACTTTTCAACTTGTCAAAAAATGCCTCCAAGCTATTGACTATGTGGGTCCCATAGTGATGATACTAAGCTAATGTCTGCTTTCCAACCATATTACAATCCTGAAGCAAAGAAACACTACATTCTTGGCAGTACTGGAGAGCCACTAGAACTAGCTGATCCTGAAGATTTCAAGAACATCATCCAGCAAGCCAAATTTCAAATGGCAAGAAAGGTAAGACAAATAGTCACTGAAGTACATGCTTGCAACTCACAGAATAGTGTTTGGAGGTCCAGTCCATGGTTATGTAACAGTCTTTTGGAATTTTGAGATGTAATCTGCTTGTTAAAGCCTTACAACTTATCCTGGCATTCCAGGACTTTTTGTACAATGTCAAGATAGGACCAAAAATGTTTTGTTATTATGCCTTAGTGATTTTTACAGAATTAAACCTATTAAACACAAAACAATTTTTCCAGTTCATACATTTTTCTTAAAACCTCGGAAAATGTATAGACTGGAAAAATTGTTTTATGTTTAATATGTTTAATTCTGTAAAACCACTGAGGCATAATGGCAAACCTTTTCAATCATATATTGACATTGTGTACAAAAAGTCTGGAAATGCCAGGATAAGTTGTAAGGCTTTAACAAGCAGATTACATCTCAAAATTCCAAAATACTGTTACATAACCATGGACTGGACCTTCAAACACTAAAGTCTGCATGTCCTCAAAACATACCATAACAACCTGTTTGCTGGTGCATGGTGCCTAACATTAGGGAACTATGTGTGCATGTATTCCGATGTCAGGGACATTGCATTTTCAGATGGCCCCCTCTATCATTGTGATGTGGAAAAGCTCAATCATCAGGATGATGATGCTGTGACTCATCTTTTCTCAGTGGGAGCACTTGAATGGATTGCAAAAAATAGGCCCAACAAGCATGGGTTGGTTGTCTATCTGTTTGTCTTTGGCAAACTCATTGATGCCTATCAAAATTGGAACATATCCATTCACAATCGTGTCCAAATGGTCTTGTGAACAATGTTTTTCATGGAAATGTGGCAAGACTTTCTTTCTTCTGCCAATAACCCCAAATCAAAGCATTTCCTATCTCACAAGGCAGTTGATATTATGTGCATCCTCATGAATGGTTTCCTTCAGTTAGTCTTCTTGCATTGTGACCACATACCTGGAAAATGACACCCTTTATTCCTGTGGCTCCATTCTAGCAAGATTTGTGAGCATGTATTTGGGTTATGTCAACAACTAGTAAAGGATTTTACTATGAAGGATTTCAAGGATATGGAACTGAAGCTTCTTCTCCAAATATGTGGGGCCATTCTTTCTGCTGCCATTTCCAATGGAAAGGCTCGAGCCAGTGGATATAATCACTCATACATGGATCACTGTGACATCAACCTGGCTGCTCTCTCTGCATACCCATCTGATGAAGAAATCACTTGTGTTGTGAAACAAGCCTATGACAAAGCAGAGAATCTGTTTGTGCTGCTCAGGATTGTTACCTCTGACTTGCATTCACCATCACACCAACTGCCAAGCATTTAGAGTTGGCTCATTGACAATCCACAGCATCCTCACACCAAATCTCCCCAAGATAGTCTATCAGATGACAATGCTGATGCACATGATCTGGATTGGTTTTATGATGACAAGGATGATGATGATGTGTATGATCTTCAATTTGCCCTTGATTGTCTTGCAGACATCTCAATACCAACTCAACACAAGGATAATCAATTCATGGATTATACTTATGTGGCAATTTGGTTGTCTGTCGATGATCACATCCAGATGTAAGATGCAGGCAACATTCTCAATAGCCTCTGCTGATGATCTATTCCATAGAAATTCCCTACTGTAAATGGATGACCCAATTCCAAACAGGCAAATCACAACTAATCAAGCAGACCTTAGGAGCTGCTTTGCCACCTCTGAATGTTGATGAGTTGTCAAAACCATTTGACAACACAATCACTGAATTTGCTTCATTTGACTTAACTTCTCTCATTGATCTGCAGTATAAACATCAAACAAAACAAGCATTATCTGGTGTTTGGACACACATAGGTGTAGCAGGAAGTCCCCAGGCAGCCACATGCAATGGACTCTTGTGGCATATAACTGACATCATAAAGACATAACAGGATCATGGGATTTCTACTGGGATTGAGCACATGGCTCATTGGCATAACACTGCTGCTGGGGGACATGATGGGCTTTTGAATGGACAGGTGGCAGCACCTGCTGCCCCTGCTGGAAATGCAGCTAATGCAGTAGAAGTAGCAACAACTCAAGCAAAGAAAGTTAGTTTCAATCTGACCATCCACTGCACCATTTCTAAACTGACCATTTTCATGCCTAAAGCTTCTGGTGACCCAAATCAAGACATTTAAGAAATACAATTTACCAACTGAGATTCATGAAGCACAGGTGAATTCATTGTCACCACTTCATTCATCCAAGCCTAAGGGTGATATGACTGGTACATATGGATTTATCTTCCTGAATGAAAAAATCATGCTTGGGAAGGGTAAGTTCCTTTGTGAGATATGTGCTTTTGATAATCTAATGGATCAGTAGTACTCACCATCTATGCAAAAACTGGGGGAAAGAGTGGTACACATGCATGGATATCTGATTTCTCATACATCTCAGCAGTGTCGTACATTTGTGTCCAGGTGTATGAGTGCATGGTCAGTGTTAGGAGATAACACAAGCATTGCAGAGCCTGCAGGTTTGACAGTTTGCATCACTCCTGTCACGTCAGTTCCTCTGCACTCTTCATTTCCCACCAAACACTGCAGGTCCAAATGGGAATTTCTCTGTCTCTTATGTTGATGAGACTTTATTCAAGAAGCTTAACCAAGTTTTGCCAACTATAAAGACTGCCATTAAAGCTCTAGGGTCAAGGAAAGGAAACAGAGCAGAGGAATGTCTTAATGATGATGTAGTTGACATCTAGCAGTGCATAAATATGTAGGTGCCACACAGTGAGTGCAAAAAATGGCAGAAAAAAAGTTTTTGGTTTTTTTTTGGTAATGCCTGATCAAAAATCTGGATAAAACATGATCTCTTGTGAGGCCTGCCCAAAATCCAGATAAGAATCAGCCCAAAACCATCTGGATAAAGTTCTGCACAGCATCAAAGATTTTGATATGGCCTTATAGGGTATTTTCACAGGTCCTCCCATAGCTTCTTTGGTCTACCTCTGGCAATGCCACAATTACAAGTGTGCCTTAGCCCAGCACATTAACCAATGTCCTGGTCATTCTGCATCAACAGAACTCAATGTGGTCCAAAGTTGCACTAAAGACATCGGATTGTAGAAAAATGATCCTAGTGTAATCAGAGTCTAACTATAGGTAAAGTAAGTAATGATTCATATCTGAGTAATATCAAGATGCTCACCTCAGTCTCTGTACAAGTGACTGAGGTGATCAGATAACTATGTACCCTATATATATGTGAGTCCAGCTACACAAGAGTGAAAGAATGAAGGTATCTAAGAAACTGACACATCAAAGGGATATTCTAAAAATAGTACATGCATCAAAGACATTGTATGCTCATGGTGTGATTATTGGCATTTCTCAACACTCCTTGCATGGAATCACATCTTTGAAGGCCAAGATAACCATGAAGGTATAAGAATTGTTCCACCTTGAGAGCCTTGGTGAACATGTCAGTGACATTTTCACAAGTATGGATTAGGGTTGTGCTTTGTATGGATGCACTTGTTATGAATAGAAATCAGTGTAAAACATTATTTGCTATTAAAAATGTAAATAAGATTTTCCAAGGTTTGGGGGAAGATTCTGAAAATCCTGTTGGAGATCGCATATGATGATCACATGACAGGACACATCTTTCGACACAGCAAACACAAATTTTTTGAGAGGAAAGAAAAAGGTTGCAATCAGAATCTTTGGAGCATGCCCCATTAGTCTCAATAAGTTTGAAAGAGAAAAATGAGACTACACCAAGGCACACTAAGGGAATGGGAGGAGGGTGGGCAAAAACTTCAGGCAGATGTTGACAGCCAGAGTGAAAAATGGGGAGCAAAAATAAATTCACTGTCTGATGCTTCTTAAATGTCAATCTGCTCAGGCCACAATTAATTGATGTCAGGGTACAACTTGGATCTACATCAGGAAATGTCAAGGACATGTTGAAGTGACATCATCATGATGGTACCACATCATGCTTACAAAGCCCAGACGCAACGTCTTTGGTCCAGCTCACCAGCTCACAGGGCCTGATCCGATTGGAAGGTTACCAGGGAACCAATGAAGAAGCCTCCTGGTTACCTGCTATGGAACTTGATCATGCATGAATCTATAGGATGTTTGCTTAAGCAACCTAACATCTAGATGCATGGCTAAGTCAGCTTAAGCATGTCTTGCCTGTAATATTGTATGCACAGTAATAATAACTGAACACCCTGCTTAAGCACCCTGAGCTCATGTCCTGTTTCAACCATCTCCTCCCAGCTCAAGCATCCACCACTCAAGCATCCACCACTCAAGCACACTGATGTGCTTAAGCACTAAGCACCTTAAGCATCTTAAGCAGTCCATGAGTCAGCTTATAAACATTATTTAAATATAATATAATATTTAATATTTGGGACTACTCAATGTGCTTAAGCACTGAGCACCTTAAGCACCTTAAGCATTCCATGAGCTAGCTTATAACAAGCACAGCTTAAGCACTTACTTAAGGTGCCAAACAACTGACAATAACATAAATATGTCTCTGCTGACACTTCCACCTTTTGAAACCATAATATTGATATTATGGCCTCAAATTGCTTCATTTTATATTATGTGGACTTCTCTGGTGCAGGCAGTGGCAGCATAACCAGTGTTTAGCATAATGTGGTGAACTTTGAACTTTGAACACCTGACTAAATTGATGAACTAAATTGATGACTAAGTCTGAGTTTCATTCAAAGTTTATGTGGATTAAGCATTGTTCAAAGGGCTTAATGAGCTTAAGGAGATATGGTGCTTAAGCCAACTTATACTTAAGCAAGTCATGCATCTACATCTAAGGTTACTTAAGCAAACATCCTCTGGTGCTTGATCATGCACAAGAACTCCTTGCAGATTTTCACACCTGCTACCTGCAGAAACCCAGTCAATTATCTGCTTAAGTCCTCTTCACCTTTACTCATTTACTCAGCCATGATTCAGAAACAGATTTATTACAAACAAAATAATGAAAAGAAATTTTTGGATCCAACCAGATCCCTACACTTCCACATCTGCTTCCCCCTCACCCTCTTTGTCATCCTTGCCCTTTTCCTCACCCTCCTCCTCCTCCTTGTTATCCACCCATCTCTTCTCCAGATATTTCTGGAATGCCACCCAGACTCCAGTCATCTCCAGACTGGCAGATTCCACACCTTTCCCGCCTGGACTCCCTCACTGCCCACTCGACTTTGTCTTCCTTTTTGTCACTCTCCTCCCCATTGGAGGCATACAGTCTCAATGCAGACAGTGCGGAGACTCAGCAAACACAGGAGAAGAGCCCCAAAGCATGGGCAATGCAATCTATAGCAGTGGTATGGAATGATGAACAGTCTGTAGCCTACGTGGATATCTACATGTGGTCATGTGACTGTGTATGTACCTGCTGACTGTGGTGATGGCAGGATGCATGGTTACATGTGCCCCCCTACACAATAGCAACACCCTCATTGCGATCTTAACTCTAGATGAAAAGAAACACAGGAAAATGATGTCTGAAATATCCAATGATAATATATGCAGTGAATGAAAAATTAAAATAAAAGCTCAGCATGGTGGTGTCCATCCCAAGGCACGAAGGGCCTGACTCAAATTGAAGAGACGGGAGTCTTGATCCAAGTCAAGTCTCAGAATGGGAGCAGCAGGTATGGGTGCTACTCAAACAGGAATAGTGATGATGGGTCTACCTGGTCCTATACCAGCAGGATGTCATTGAGTGATAAAAGGCTGAGGCGAAACGAGAGAAGGCATAGCTGAGTGAAAGATTTTTCAGGACAAAAAAATTTGCAGGGGGGCTCATCATCTTCTTGTCCATTTTTGCAGGTTCCCGAACAGTTGTAGACTGCCCATTTTCAGACCGGAGAGGTCTCGCAACTGGGTGGTGGGTGCAATTGGTATTGAAGCAGCATCTTCAGCCCAATCGAAATGCGCAGGTATGGGTATAGATGTTGAACATGGCAGTACAGGGCTCTGAAGTGTTTCAGCAATAGCTGGGGGCTATGAAACAGTCATTGCAGGGGGTTTAGATGCAGGAGGTGGTGAGACAGTCTGCTTAGGGTCAAGCTGGCTTGAAATGGGTGGTGTGGTCTCTTTTCTGGGCTGTTTAGGAAAATGACGGGATCTGGGGGCTAGTGTGGTCATTGCTGTGCCATTTTTTTGTAGCTGTTGGTGTACATCATCTAGTGCTGTTGTAGGTAATGAAACAGCACATTTTTGGGCATACTGGGGTTGGCTAGGGTGCGAGGGGAGTCGATGGGGTGCAGGTGATGAATGGGGGGTGTTGACAGGTGTCGACAACATCATTAGTGACATGGCAGGGTTGTGAGACATGGGTGGCAGTGAGACAGCTCATTTATGGGGTGTCTGGGGCGAGCTAGGGCTTTGGGATGCATTTTGGGGGTGTTTTGCTGGGTCTAGCCATGTACGTCTTCATTCTGGAGCTGCCAGTGGCGATCCTGAGTTAAGCAGAGCAGGGGATGCAGATGTCATTGACAATGGCATGATGGTGGTGTAGGGTGGTTCGAGGTACGGAAAGGGGGTCTGTGGCACAAGCTGGGGGGAACTGGGTAGAGTTCTGTGGGGAGGGGTTGTTCCATCGAGTAAACAACATGTTTTGACGAGCATGTTTGCTCATCCTCGCATAACGTCATTTGTTGGGCTATAGACCATTTATGTACATTGTTTAGGGCCTGACGATGGATCTCTGGGGTGCTAGCAGTCATCTGAGTGCCAGACATTGCCCAGGTTGTTGTTGTGGGGGTGGTTGCAGCCAAATTTGTTGCTGTTGTTGAAAATGATGTGGTGGTGGCAATGGGTGGTTCTGGATGTGAGATGAGGGGCTGTAGAGGCTGCAGTAGGGCTGTATGTCGACTAGGCAGGGTATGGCATCATTTCCAAAGTCTTTGGGGCTGGTTTGAAGTAGGGGAAGCAGTAGTGGTAGCCATTGTCAACAATGACATGGCAGTGGTAACAGGCAGCTCAGGGTGCAGAATGAGGTGCTGAGGGATTGTTTGGGGCTCATCATTGGCCTGTACCACCATGTTGCAGGTGCTGGGTGGTTTAGTAGATGTCCCTGCATTGTTCAGTAGATGCGGCGGCTCATTGTTGGGTGCCGTTTGCATAACAGCATTGATAGTGCTGGTGAGGGTGGTCTGTGTGCTGGAGTCTGTCATTTCACAAGTCGTGGGCTCCGTTTGTATGTCCTCGTCGACCCAGATCCATGTCCACGGCTTGACACACCTCCCTTGGCCATGTTTTGCCTCCCATACCTCTCGTTCAGCTGTTCTCCCTTTTTCTTCTCCCTCCTTCAGTCCCCTCTCGTAGCCTTCCTTATCCCCTAGCAATCTCCCTACCTCGAGCTGTGTCTCCTGTGTTTCTTCTAGCATTGGCCCATAGAAATCCTGTGCTTGTCCAAACCCTTCCTCATGGCCATGTTGCATGATCTCCTTGTAGATCTCATATTGTTGCATGCCCCAAATGTGGGTTGCCAGTGATAGCTTTGTTGGTGTATGCTCACCATTGAGCATGGTGGCAAATCTCGGGTCAAATTTGATGGGGTGTGGTGCCACCATTGATGATGTCACCATTTTCATGGCCTGGTTGTTCTTTGCCATGGTGATAGAATCCCAGATAGAGTAGCTACTGCCTGCTGTAGACAGTAGACAGTAGATAACAGAGACAAAGCACAGAAGCAGAGGGTATCAGAGTGAAAACAGAGCCTGAGGAAAAACAGTGAAACAGCTGAGGAAAATGGGCCAAAATGGAGTGTGCAGAGTTGAATCGACCAGTTGTCACCAGATGGAGGCATACAGTCTCAATGCAGACAGTGCAGAGACTTGGTGAACACAGGAGAAGAGCCCCAAAGCATGGGCAACGCAATCTATAGCAGTGGTATGGAATGATGAACAGTCTGTAGCCTATGTGGATATCTACATGTGGTCATATGACTGTATGTACCTGCTGACTGTGGTGATGGCGGGATGCATGGTTACACTGTCACTCTTGTCCTCTTCCCACTCTGGGTCCAATGCATCCCAAACCTCCTCCATTGCCTCCTGCACACTATTTGTGACCTCGCCAAACCCTTTCCTCACCACCTTCACCAGCTGTCGCAGCAGCTCCGCAGTCTCCCTGCTTCCCCCCACCAAACCTGCCATTTCTGCTGCAGTGCCCACTGTTTTTTGCTGCAGGGGCCTCCTGCCCCTCCCACACTACCTCCTCGCATTTATGCTTGACATGCATGTAATTGTCACACACACATCCCCACATGCCCATCTTGAAACACAAAATCTTTTGATATTTACATCTATGCCACTCATCAGTAAAGGAAAAAGGACAAGTAAAACAAAATCCTACCTTTTGCAAGGCAAGGCCACCTGCACCCACACCAGGCCCTTGGATTCCTCCGACCCCACTCTCGCCTTTGACTTGGTGACCTTCTTTTTCTTTGGGGACTTGCTCCCCTTGGCCTCTTCCCCCAAACCTGCAGCCACAGCTGCCCGCTTCTTCTCCACTCTTCATGTGGCCACCACTTCTTTCTTCCATGCCTCTGCCTCCTGACATGCTGCCTCAGCCTTTGCAGCCTCCTCTGCTGCTTTTTGCACCTCCTTTGCCCTCTGCTCCTCCTCTTCCTGCCTCATTGCTTCCTCCTCTAGCTCCTTCATCTCCTGCTCCATCTGTTCATGTTGGGCCTTCATCGTGGCCAACTTGACGTTCACGGAGTGCTTGGGGGGACATATTAGATAGGTGGTGATGGTAAGAAATAACATTGAAATCTTTTCAACCAATTGCCACATTCAGAAATTCAACCAACTTCCTTATTCAGACTCAAACACCCACATGCCTCATAGGCTCAGCACTAAGGGGGAAATACTGTCAAGAACCATTCCTTGCCTGATTGGAACCCACATCTGTCCAACCCTTTTCTGCATTTTGAACCCAACATTTACTGACTCCTTCCGCTTTCATTCCTGGCCACCTTGCACTGCCCACACTGCTGTGCATCAGGCTGCCATCTCTTTTGCAAATTCAACTATGGACTCCTGTGTGGCCCCCCACTAAGTAATTTATTTATGCAGTCAAGACACTGCCACAGTTACTGAGATGATCCACTCCAATTCCAGACCCCAGTATTTAAGCTTAGTTAGTTTTGACTTGTATTCCTCAGTTTGTATGACAAAGACTTGATAAAGATTTGACATAAACTCTACTTAACCTGCCAATCCAATTTGTTCCACTCCTACCTCCATCCTCTGAGTATAAGGGCAACCTAAGCCTCTAGCAAAGGGAAATCTGAAGTTAAAATTATGCTACATAATACAGGGATTGGGGGCGCACCTAGCAAAGGGAAATCCGAAGAGAAAACTCTAAGGATCCCCTTGCTGATGCCCAGTATATGTGAAGACGACAAAAATCAAATATAACCTAAAAATAGAAAAAGGCAGAGATAGGCGGATCAAGGCCGCCGAATGACATCATACCAAGGGGTATGTGTCGGAAGGGGTACTCCGCCTCTAAATATAAAAGTGTCAACATATACAAACATGATAGCAAGGGAAAATTAGTAATAAAATCCGGAAAAATCATAGAAAATGAAGAATAGAAGGAAATGAGGTGGGGAAAAATATGGGATGAACATAAAAAATAGGAAAAACACACAGGGCACCCCCCTAGTCCCCTTACATCACCCCCTCTCTAAGATGCATCGCCCTGATGCATTCGAAATCGTATACGACCAAAGTCCGTGACTTGAATGTGACGCGGTGCAGCAGTGTGCCGTCGGTGGAATTCCTTGATTAACCGAGGGGCATTTACATCAGACTCTTCGACCCATGAGTTCTCCTCATACCCATAACCCTTCCAATGTACCAAATACTGGAGTTTTCCTCGATGCAAACGGCTGTCCAAGATTGACTCGACTTCATATTGGGGTTCTCCCTCGATCACTGTAGGTGGTGGTGGTGGGTGTGAATGGCGTCCCAGGAATGGATCTGGGGGAGCTGGAAGCAATTTGATGACATGGAAGACGGGATGGAGTCTGGACATGGAGGCTGGGAGGCGTAGACGATAGGCATGTGTTCCAACGCACTTGACAATGGGGAAAGGTCCCAAGAAGCGATGAGCGAGTTTCTTGGATGGACGTGTAGTGGAGATGTCACTGGAGTCAAGATAAACTCGATCACCAACCTTGTACTGAGGGGTTGGGGAGTGGCGCTGGTTGTAAAATCGCGCCATGTCGTCCTTCGCCTTTGCTAAGGCTGCCCTTGCCTCCTCCAAGCTATCCCTCATGCGTTCTGTGAACTCATTCACTGTCTCGATGTGTGAGGGAGTTTGGCGAGGTTCAAATCCCATGTGTGGATGTCATCCAGTGTCTAAGAGGAAAGGGGTCTGTTGAGTGGAAGCATGGACATGGTTGTTGTACCCAAACTCGGCCAAAGGAAGGAGATCATCCCAATCGTCCTGGTGTTCATTGACAAAGAGGCAGATGTACTGCTCCAGTTCCTGGTTGACTCGCTCCATCTGGCCATCAGTTTGTGGGTGATAAGCAGTTGAAGCGAGGAGTTTGATCCCCAGGAGTCGGTACAGCTCACGAGTGAACTCTGCCATGAACTGAGGGCCACAATCCGAGAGGAAGGCACCAGGAAGTCCATGTAATTTCCACACGTGGTGGAGGTAGAGTCGAGCAGCACCTAGGGCACTGACAGTGGTGTGAGTGGGAATGAAGTGAGCGCGTTTTCCCACTGAGTCAACTGTGCACATCACTGCATCAAACCCGTTTGACTCTGGCAATTCCACCACAAAGTCAAGGCTGACGACATCCCAACGACTCTCTGGAACAGGAAGAGGGTGTAGCTCACCAATAGGCTTGTGACGAGGGACCTTGGTGCATAAGCAAAGGTCACAAGTGCAACAATACTGACCAATGAGCCGTGACATTTGTGGCCACCAATAGTTCCGTGAGGTGAGCTCTAAGGTCTTCCAGCGTCCGGGGTGGCCAGCAATCTGTGAGTCATGGTGTTGGGATATGATGCACCAGCGAAGGTCTGGGTCATTGGGAACATAGATGCGATCCCTGAAATACAACAAGTCCTCCTTTTCAGCCCACTCTGCCGCATGTAAGGAAAGGGTCGATCCCTTCCTCAGTTCTTTAACAGCTCGGGCAACAACATCCTCATGTAAACCGCTACGGTTTGCACGACGAATGTCACGTAGAATGTCCCACTCCTCGCCCTGGGGTACGATGCCTTCCAGTGCCCGAATGGTGAACAGGTCTGGCTGCAACAGCACAATGTTTTGGTTGTCACCGCTGCCATCCCCATGGTCTGCACATCGGGATAGGGCATCGGTCTTCCCCATGCTGCAACCCGGACGGTGGTGCAAGGAGAAGTCGAATCTAGATAGATACAGGGACCAACGAGCTTGACGACGGTTCAATTTCTTGGCCGTCATGAAGTACTCGAGGTTCTTGTGATCCGTCCAAATTTCCACCTTGTGTTGGGCACCCTCGAGGAAGTGTCGCCACTCCTCAAGCACACGCATTATCGCCAACATCTCCTTGTCATGGATCTCGTAGTTTCTCTCTACAGCACTAAGGCTTTTGGAGTAGAACACAACAGGATGCCACTTCTGGTCCTCCGGAGACTGCTGAGACAACACAGCGCCCGTCGCAAAGTCAGAACTGTCGGCTTCTACACGAAAAGGACGCGAATCGTCAGCAAAGGTAAGGATCGGAGCGGAAGTGACCATCTCCTTAAGCTTTTCGAACGCCTTCTGTTGTGCATTATCCCACCTCCATGCCTCCTTTCCTGTCAAGTCAAACAGCGGTCGTGCATGATTGTGAGAAATCCTTGATAAAACGCCGATAAAAATTGATGAAGCCCAGGAAAGACTGCACCTCCTTCTTGTTCGTGGGCATCGGCCAAGCTGTGACCCCATTTACCTTGATAGGATCCATCTCCACTTGACCCTCCGAGATAATCAGGCCGAGGTACTCGATCTTGGTCCTTTCGAACTCGCATTTGTCCTGACGAAGGTAGAGTTTGTACCGTCGAAGTCGCTCTAGGACGAGGCGCGTGATGCGACGGTGCTCTTCAACCGTGCGAGTGAAGATGAGGATGTCGTCGAGATAGATGCAGACAACGCCTTCGAGGATGAGGTCATGGAAGATGTCATTCATCATGGTCTGAAAGGTGGCAGGGCTATTAGTAAGGCCAAAGAACATGACAAGCGGTTCAAAAAGACCACGGTTGGTACGAAAGGCTGCCTTCCACTCATCTCCCTCCTTTATCCTCACATTATTATAGCCCCAACAGACATCGAGCTTGGTGAAGTATCGGGCTCCACGGAGCTGGTTTACGAGTTCGGAGATGAGGGGTAGTGGGTAGCGATTTTTGACCATGATGTTGTTGAGTCTTCTGTAGTCTTGAACCGGTCAAAGTGAGCCATCCTTCTTCTTGACAAAGAAAAAGGGAGAGGCCATGGGTGACTTCGATGGTCGAATACATCCAGAGGCCAGGTGCTCGTCGATGAACTGGTCAAGCTGCCATTGTTCCTCCGGAGAGAGAGGATAGACCTTGCAGGATGAAGGGGTTGCGCCGGGGGTGAGTTCGATCACGTGATCCCATGGCTTATGCGCAGGAAGAGAGTTGAATGACCCCTTGGAGAACACGTCTTCAAACTCATGGAGATGAGGGAGTAAGGAGTTAGTAGAGGATTTAGCAGCATTGTTTTTGTGGAAGGCCTCGGCGAGGCGTTGGGATATGTTCGATGTGGCACACACCTCATGCGATGAGCGAATCACAGTGTAGAAGATCCGATCACCCTCCTCCACTTCCTCTGGGTCCTCATCATCATCATCCAAGTCCGGCATTAGATCAGGAACCCCTTCCAATTCCACTTCAGGTATAGGCAGGGGTCCAGCACGACACTTCTGAGTTCGTCGTATTGCCGCCTTCTGTCCACGACGTTCTTGCCTGGCTTCTGTGAAACACGTCCGACAGCGGGATGGACATCGGCTCATGGTAACCTCCCTGGTGCACCAGTCGACCTCTGGGTTATGGTCTCAAAGCCATGGATATCCCAAAATCGCCTTTTGCTTTCCTAATTGAGTGACAGCAAAAAGGGCACGCTCACTATGATCTTTGTAATGGAGAACCAGGTCTGCAACCTCTCGGATGGCACCAGCTTCATTTGGGGATCCATCCACGTTATATACAGGTATCGGATGTGAGAGTGAGCGAGTATTTAGACGATGTTGTTGTACCAGATGGGAATCGATGAAGAGACCAGTCGCACCAGAGTCCAGGAGCGCAGAGACACCGAGTATCTGTCCAGTGTCGGTCGTCTGCAGTTCGATGGCTAGGTTTAAGGAATGTGCAGAGGGAGTGGATGCCACAATATACTTGCATGGTAGTTTATGCTCCCATGATTTAATTTTGGGACATGGAGTAGAAGGAGAGATGGGGAGAGCAGGTACGTCTTTAGCCAACTTCGAAGGGTCAGAGAGGGGAGCAGTCACAGAAATGGATTCATTCTCCAGGGATTCAACTGACAAGACTTCAAAGCGGTTATAGACAGGCAGTGAGGGCGTACAATTCACTCGCTGCGAATAGGAAAATCCTGCTCCTCTACAACTTCCAGCTTAACCTCCTCTGCAACTTGATCCTTCGCTTCCTCAACATCTACAAGTGCCAACAAATCTTGCAGGAGTTCATCTCGTCCCTCGGGGGTGAGCATGCGGATATCCTGACGATGGGGACATGCTCCAGCCCTGTGTCCAGGTTCCCCACAATGGTAGCAGAGATCCAACTTACGTGCACGGCTGCGGGCTGCATCAACATCCATTGGTACTGGGATATTGATGGCTGGTGTGGGAGTTTGATGAGCAGGAATGGGGTTAGGGTGGGGGAGGCTTCAATTGAAGGTGTAGGGTGTATGAGTGGTAGTTGGAGCACGGAATGCAGCATTAAACGCCGCATTTGTGAGTCGGTTCTCGTCACAGAGTGAAGCAGCTTCATACCAAGCAAGGATATCATCGTCCACTGGGCGCCCTTCCAACATCTGTGCAATCTGGTCCTGAATTTCTCAGTTGAGCCCCCGTCAGAACTTCACCACTACTGGTAACCCACTCCCATACCCTGCCATGTCCACCAAATCCTTGAACTCATTGATATAGTCGTCCACGGATCGACGTCCCTGGTGGTAAGTGGATGACTCAAGTCGTGTCACTGCTCGGTGGCGTTCATTGAGGGGGCAGAAGTGGCGTACAAACTCAGCTCGAAAGTCACCCCAAGTGGAGAAAGGTAGAGAACTGAGTTCTTTAGTTTGATGTAGGATACGGTCCACATAGAGATAGGCGCGTTCAGATTTCATGTATGTGAAGGCCCAATAAATTTTTGCAGCCTCATCGACGAATTGATGCGACTGGAGACTAATGTATAACTCACAGGAATTAAGGAATGCACGTCCCTGCGCACGTGCACCATTAAATTTGGCGGGGGGGGACGGTTTGATCTGGGTACATTCCTTAGTGGACGCATTTGGCAAAACGTCGTTGTTGGGTGCGCTTGGAGTCGTGAAGGGGGAACTATTAGTCGTAGGGTTAGCCTGGAGGGTCCTAACGAAGTTTTCAATCGTAGATTTAAGCGAGTCAATTTGCGCGCACATTCCGGAAACGTCGCTTTCAAGTGCGTCGAAGCGTTCTGATGCGTCCATGTCGCTAGGGAGCGCGTTTGGCGAAAATGGCGGCACAATAAAGGCAAGAGTATCTGGAACGGTGTGTAGGGACTCTGTGGAGCTTTGGGAAGTGTCGTCCAGTCCGTACCTGCCTATTTTGGGCAGCGTGTTCGCGATTTTCGGGCCTTAGGGGAGAGTTTTCTACTATAAGGGCAACCTAAGCCTCTAGCAAAGGGAAATCCGAAGTTAAAATTATGCTACATAATACAGGGATTGGGGGTGCACCTAGCAAAGGGCAATCCAAAGAGAAAACTCTAAGGATCCCCTTGCTGATGCCCAGTATATGTGAAGACGACAAAAATCAAATATAACCTAAAAATAGAAAAAGGTGGAGATAGGCAGATCAAGGCCGCCGAATGACATCATACCAAGGGGTATGTGTCGGAAGGGGTACTCCGCCTCTAAATATAAAAGTGTCAACATATACAAACATGATAGCAAGGGAAAATTAGTAATAAAATCCGGAAAAATCATAGAAAATGAAGAATAGAAGGAAATGAGGTGGGGAAAAATATGGGACGAACATAAAAAATAGGAAAAACACACAGGGCACCCCCCTAGTCCCCTTACACTGAGAGTCTGAACTTCATTCAACTCAACCTCTAGTTCTCCCTCCAAAGTTCTGGTCTCATCTGAACTTAACCCAAGTCCCTCCATACTCCTTCCCCACACTTCCTGCTCCTACCTCCAAACCTTCATCTTGAAATTAGGACACCAGATGAGGTGAAGGGCACAACTTCTTATAAGTTGAAGCCAAGTCCTTTCCATTTCCCTTCCGCAGAATCTGCTATGACCCAACAACCTTCCACTATCAACACCCACAGGGTCTGACCAGATTCCAACATGTACTTCAGGATCAGTTCTTAACAGAGCTTAGTGTTTGGAAGTCCAGTCTATTGGACCAAAAAAAGACTGTGGACTAAACCAAACTGGACTGTTGGCAACTGGACCATCAGTTGCAATTGCCCTAACATTTTCATAAGTCCAGTTCATGGTTCATCAATGGTAAAGTATCTCAATGGACTGCCCAAAAACTGACTGCAACTGGTTGTGGACCAGACTTCAGTTGCATCAAGCTTACTATGTATATTAGGTTGCAGTTGGTCTTTGATGGGCTGATCCATTAATTACAATTTACAATGTAGGCATTGGCATGCACCCAGTGACCCAACCCATCTCTTACACAATTGCAATGTGGAATTCTAAGCTTGTCCTCTGGTGTTATCTCTCTGTTTAACTCACCCTGATGTCACTTCACTGGCAACATTCACTGAGATAGGCTCATCTAGTCATGCCTGTGCAAGATCAGCCTTTTCAAATACCATTTTGACAGAGATAAGCATAGATCTAGGTAATTTCTCAGTCATTTTCCATGATCCTGTACTTGTTCTGACACTAGACCAATGTCGCTTGAAGGTCCCAAACAGACAAGAGGCTAATGTTCAACTGTTATTTTGCAATGTCCATATCTTGTTGTGATGGGGGAATGGGATGGGGACCATCTATCTAGGTGAGTTCTTAATATTTTACATGATCCTATACTGGTTCTGACACTATTCACATAGTGTTTGAATGTTCCAAAGAGAAGAGAGGCCTTCAACCTTCATTTCACTACATATATACCCATTCACAGGCAGGGGCCTGTGAAGGGTATCTCTTTTAGTCTAGTTTATTTTACAGTTCTTATTACATATGTGGTCCTGACCAGTCTAGTTCTTAGGGCATGGCAGGGGTAACCCTCAGGTAAATTTTGTGGTACCCATACCCATACCCGTGAACACTGTACCCCTTCAGGTAAGGGTATGGTGTCCCCCATGGTTTTTTGTGGGTTAACCATGAGATTCAAGGGTTTCTGAGTACATAGTCTACAATATAGATATGTATTATATATTATAGTTATACATCTATTTATCTATGAAAAGGGTACCCCACCTGCTCATGTTTGGGGCAAGGATGGGGTAGTGGTGGCCATTGGAGGATGATACAAATCCCCTGCTCACATTTGAGGTGGCAGGAGGTGGTGGTGGCTGTTAGAGGACAAGATGAACCCCCTCCTCGCATTTGAGGTGACAGAGAGGGGGTGGTGGCTGTTAGTGGTTGAGATGAAGCCCCTCCTTGCATTTGGAGCGACAGAGGGGGGGGGGGTCACTGCTGATGGATGAGACAAGCCCCCTCCTCATGTTTGAGGTGATGGAGGGGGGGTGGGGGCTGTTAGTGGTTGAGATGAAGCCCCTCCTAGTGTTTGGAGTGATGGAGGGGTGGTAGTCAATGCTGGTGGATGAGACAAGCCCCCTCCTCGCATTTGAGGCTACGGGGGGTGGTGGTAGCCATAGTTGCCAAGAACAGAGTCAAGAACCCCTCCGCTCGCATTTGCAGCAAGGGAGGGGATAGTGGTGCTTGTAGTTGCCTAGAACAATGTGAGAAAAGGTTTTCAAAAGAGAATCAACAAGGTCATATGATCACTCACCTGACTGGAAGTTTGGTACCTGGATACCCATAAACCCATGGGATAAGGGTACAGTGTTGCATGGGTACAGCAATCTGGAACCCATACCTGTACCCAAGCATACCCATGACCACATTATCATGGTGTTACCTGTACCCCTGCCCTGCCTTACTAGTTCTAAACTGGTGGCAACTGGTCCAGCAACTGTAAGGCAACCAAGACAGACTGGTTTATACCAGTCCAGTCTGCAGTTGCATATATATTTTGAAATACATGATCCAGTTCATGGTTGCACCCCAAGGTAGGCAAAAAAACTGGACCAGACTGGACTTTCAAACACTAAGGGAGCTGACAGATATAAGCTGAACCAATGAGCTGGGGACATAGAGTGCATTACATAAGGTGATTTATGTGCCCCAAGCTATTCTCAATTTGATATCACCAACACCAATCACAGTGATCAAAGTGTGATAATAATGTCAGTCCAGGCACTAAGAGGCAATGGACACTGAGAAAGACTAAGAATGCTTAAGCAGTGCAGTGAGGAACCGATGATATAGAATGGTCCAATCCGATGAGGGGACACCTCATCATCTGTCTACCTATATACAGTTATCCTTATCTCTTATCTTCCTACAGGGGTAAGCGGACAAAGTAGGATCTACTCGGTTCTGATCTATCAACCGAGCTCATATCAGCATGTGTTTCATAACCAAATATTCCAACATGAAGATCCTCCCATGCCCTTAATAGATCAAGAATGAATTGAGCAGAGAGAAAGGAAAACCAAATGGTCTGGGGAATGATGAACTGTGGCACCACTGTTGACAAGGAAAGGGAAATCAGCCAATGATATAATGGTGCATCCATGTAAGAGAATGGATTCTCTTGCAACCACCTTGCCACAAAGTGATGTGCAACCACCAATACCATCACATCCATCACATGTCCATCATGATCACATGTTATAATCACATGTCTAGTTCCTTAGGTACATGAACATTTGTAATAGTAGGACTACCTTTCCTTGATTGATACCACATTCATCACAGTTTCAGACTCTGAGTGTTGAGCCCATTTCAAACATTGACTAATGCAAACTGGTGATATCTCATGCACTATCGCCATTTGCTTCTGCGACATCTTGTTCACCTCTTGCCATGCCAGCAGATAGAAGAAACTCACTGAAACACTGAAACTATGTCACTGCCTGATAATTGTGTCACCTTGTATTTGCACATATAGCCAGCTTGGGACTGATAAATACTGTGAAACCACAGATTGAAGAGAGTAAACAGCTCTTCCAGTCTTCACAATGACACTAGACCACCCTGCCTCGAGTACCAGCCACCCGTCCCCCTGTCACAACATGTAGCAGGTCACACATTGCACCGCCAAGTGTGGATTCAAGCCCTCTTACCACACTGCCCAGCTCGCCCATGACACAACCCCTGCCTCATCACCAATAGCTTCCTCGGACTCAGATAACCTACATACTTCTGTTCATGGAGACATGGACAACATCCAGTACACCCCTGCAACAGTCCAAGGCAGAAGAGGAAGCCATGCACCTGTATTGTCAGCAGGCCATATAATGATCCCAGTCATATGAGTTTTTGAGAATGCTTGCCGGTGTTTCTTCCAGAACAAGAAATTGCCAGAGAACAAACAAGTGTTAAGCATCATTTACAATTTTGAGTCCTCAGCTGTACAAGCATGGATAACAACTCACCACGACCACCTTATAGGCCTCACATTCATCAAATTCTTCACAGAATTCAAGAATAAATTTCTCCCAGCAAACTGGAAGGACAACCTCATCACCACACAGATCACTATGCAGAGCTCACAGGTGTTCTTGACGTGGACTGAGAGTGTATGTGAGGCAAACACAGAGCTAGTGATTGCAGGATCAGACTACCACATTGTGGAGGACAAATTACATGCACATTTCATGCCCCATCTCTTGCTGGCCCTTAAAGCTTTGTACAATGCCAACAACATGCATGGAACATTGGACGCAATGGTTGACCTCGAAGCTTGGATTCAGCACATCCACCTCCTTGATGTAGAGATTTTAAATAAATGGGAGGAATGGTTGAAGATTGCACAGGCATCAGCATGCACGAACATGAAGATTGCACAGGCATCAGCATGCACGAACATGAAGAGTGCTGCATCCCAGGGAGGACACAGTCTGACTACCAATGCAGGACCAGCAGCGATGATAGCAGCTACCACCAATAACATCACCGTGCCCAGAGTTCTTGCAAACACCATGAACACACAACAACCTGTGACCCCAAAACTCATGCAGACAGAACATGACCTTCTCAGAGTGCAATGTGGGTGCTTCCATTGCAGGTTACTATATGCAGGACACTATGCTCCAGGGTGCCTGCTTGGCACTAATGGAAGACCCACCCAAGAAGTGTGCAAGAACGTAACCATTGCAGCAGCACTTAAAGCAAAGATGGCCTTCAAAGGAAAAGGGAGTGCATTCGTGGCCGCTGTCTTTGGGGACAATGAGGACAGCAATGAGTTCGATATGACAGAGGATGAAGTAAATGAGTACATGCTAAACCTTTCATTGCCATCACAGATGTGGTGGAATTGCTGCATCGATGCCCCATTGACTTGTGCCCCAACTCCAATATGAGCGCTGATTGACCATGGTTCCCCCCCAGTGCTGATTTCCTCTGAGCTCGTAGACGTGTTGGGACTGGTACGCTGCAAGTTATTCAAGCCTTTCTCAGTATCAGGTGCCTTCATAGATGGAAAGAGAAAGATGGACTCTAGTTTATCCAAATACTGTAAATTACACCTCCAGTACCCAAATGCAGATTGGAAAGCCAAAGTGGTCAATGCCATCATATGCCCCAACCTGCAGATGGATATAATTCTTGGATTAGATTTCCTGACAAAAAACAAAATTGTGGTTGATGCAGAGCTGAGGACAGCTGTCATGAAGGATGGAAACTTTGACCTGCTGAACCCACCAGAAATAATGGTAGTGAGAACATTGGATGCTCTGCACCTGTGCCAGAAAACTGAGGTGAAAATGATAAAAGTGGGACGTGTTCAAGCATGTAAACTACTACAAGCAGTAATAAAAGAGTTACACTGTGTATTTGACAAAAACCCTGACTGGCTCAACCTGGATGCGCATTGCACGATGCCGCCCTGTGTGACTGCAGCCATGAGGAAATGGATAGAGGAGTTGGCGGCCAGTAAGATTCTGGAGATGCTGGACTCAATGTACAAGGAGCAATATTCAGATTGTTTCCCAATGGACATCCTGCATGCAAGTGAACTGCCGATTGATGTGTATCATCACATTGAGGTCATATGTGGATCTCCAATATCAGTAGGGCATGTGTACTCTTGTCCTAGAAAATACCAGGAGGGATGGGAAACCCTGATTGAACAGCATGTGGAGGCTGGGCAGATTCAGCCATCATCCTCCCCATATGCATCACCCTCTTTCATAATCCCAAAGGTGGACAGCATGGTCCTACCAAGATGGGTTAACAACTACAGAAAGTGGAATAAAATCACTGTACCTGATAACTACCCCTTGCCATGTGTTGACAACATCCTCGCAGATTGTGCGAAAGGAAAAATTTGGGGGAAAATGGACATGACAAACTCATTTTTTCAAACACTGGTACATCCTGGCCATGTCAAGTACATGGCAACCATAATGCCTTTTGGGCTGTGGAAATGGGTTGTAATGCTGATGGGACTGAGAAACTCCCTGGTAATGCATCAACAGCGTGTAACTCTCATGTTGGCAGATTTGATAGGGAAAATCTGTCATGTTTACCTGGACTATCATAATATGGTCTTCATTGCTGGCAGAACACAAAGCAAACATATCATTGGTCTTGGAAGCATTATGCGCAGCACACCTGTATTGCTCGACAAAGAAATCTTCATTGTTTGCAACAGAGGTGGCCTTCCTGGGACACCACATCTTGGAGAAAGGAATAGAAGCAGACAGTTCCAAGGTGGAACGTGTGCTGAACTGGCAAGCACCAGTCTCAGCAAAACAAGTAAGGCAGTTCCTAGGGCTGGTGAGGTACATCAGTGTTTTCCCACCAGCACTGGCAGAACACACAGCTGTACTGACACCGCTGACAAAAAAGGAGTGCAATAGAGCATTCCCAGTGTGGATGAGAGAGCACCAGAATGGCTTCCAAGTGATCAAAGGGCTAATTCTTAGCTGTGACTGTTTGACGACAATTGATCACCAGAGCCCAGGTGAAAACCAAATCTATGTTACATGCAATGTGAGCAAACAACACATGGGGGCAGTACTGCCATTTGGAAAAAGTTGGGAATCGGTGAGGCCAGTGGCCTTCGAGAGCAGACAACTGAAGGGGGCAGAGTTACATTATTCAGTGCATGAGCAAGAGATGCTCAGTATTATGCGTGCACTGACAAAATTGAGGGTTGACTTACTAGGAACACACATACACATCTATACAGATCACAAGACAATCCAAAATTTTGATGGACAATGGGATCTTTCACTGTGACAAGTTAGGTGGATGGAATACCTTACCCAATATGAATACACAATCATGTACATCAAGGGAGAGGATAACACAGTCACAGACGCATTGTCCAGGCTGACAGAGCACAAAGAGCCACAGACTAAGGTGGGGGCCATTTTTAATATTGAAACCAACCCCAGGCTCTATCCAGAAATATGGAAGGGATATCTCAGAGATAAATGGTGCACAGGAATTTGGGAAGACTTGAAGAAGGAGATGATCGACCTGAAGCTAAAAATGACATTCAAAAATGGGCTTCTATTTGTGGGGAGGAGGTTGATTGTGTCAAAACACAAGAACCTGCGGGAGCAGCTGTACAGACTAGCCCATGACCACCTCTGACATTTCAGGGGGGAGAAGTTGTATGGATAAGGCAAGGCAGGGGTAGGGGTATACCCTTGTGTTTTGGGGCTAAGGGTATGAGGGGTAAGGGTAGGGGTTTGGAAGTTCATACCCTTGCATACCCCTGTACACTTACTAAGGGTACAGGGGTATGCCAGGGGGTATGCTTATGTAAGAATATCATTTGATTTTTTCAGCTACAAAGACTCATATTTTCATCAATTAAATTCAGATTTTGGGATTGTCCAACATGATAATGGCTTTCATATGTTAATAAGAGGTATTAATATGTGATATTAATAGTAAATACAATAGTTATCAACACTTTTCCAATGAATTTTGCTCTAAATATGTTGATTTTGTGCCAAACCCTTGTACCCTTGACAAACCCTCCCATACCCTTGGCAACCCTTATATGTTTCCATACCCTTACCCCTAAGGGTAGGGTGCTCAGGGGTAGTGGTAAGGGTATGAGATTTGACACCCAGGGGTAACCCCTGCCTTGCCCTATGTATGGATCGTTGAGGGATGATTTTTATTGGCCCAACATGTGAAAGGATTTAATTAGCACATACATTCCTGGATGTGGGGCATGTCAGAGAAACAAAAGTAACACAGCAAAGGCACCAGGGCTGCTGCACCCACTGCCTATTCCAGACAAGAGATTTGACTCGGTGGCAATTGATTTCATAGGACCATTACCCATGGACAAAGGATTCAACGCCATCATGACGATGATGGATAGGCTGGGAGTGGACATACAAATTGTGCCATGCAGATGGACATGACTGCCAAAGAATTTGCTAGCCTGCTTTTCAGCAGATGGTACTGCAAAAATGGATGCCTGTTGGAACCAAGACAAGATCTTCATGTCAAAATTTTGGAGAGCACTCATGAAGCTGACAGGAATAAAGCACAAGATGTCAATGGTGTATCACCTGGAAACTGATGGGGCATCAGAGCAAACAAATAAAACAGTGGTCCAGTGCTTATGATTCCACATAGAGCAAAACCAGAGCAGATGGGCAAATGCATTGCCAAAGGTGCACTTCGACATCATGAACATGACAAATGCATCAACACAGGTGTCTCCATTTGTACTTAAAATGGGGTCTCTGAGGTTGTTGCCCCAAGTACTCAGAACAGAGAAGTAGATGGTGTGAAAGACTGTTTGCTGGCAGCAGAAATATCACAGGCACACCATGCAAACAAGTATTGAAGTGCAGACCCAGCATTCAGAATAGGAGACAGGGTGATGCTGGAGATGGCACACAGGAGGATGGATTACATGCAAAAAAAGAGCGGGAGGGTCACCAAGTTTATGCCACGGTGGGATGGACCATACAAAATCCTGAAAGTGTACCCCAAAACATCGATGTACAAACTAGTGCTACCAGGGCCATCAACATGCTGCGCCACATTCCACATATCACATCTAAAGGAGCATACAGAAAATGATGACAAGTTATTCCCAGGTAGAAAGATGGAATGGCCAGGACCAATCATCACAGAGGAAGGGGCAACCAAGTATTTTGTGGAGAGAATATTAGATGAAAGACAGAGGGGGAGGGGAAAGCAGTATCTGATACAGTGGAGGGGATACAGACCAGATGCGGATCTGTGGTTGCCATGGTCAGAGATGTTGGAAACAGAGGCCTTGGAAGAGTGGGAGGGGAAGGATCGATGAGCACAGAGTTTTTTTAAATGTGAGAGAGTGTAAGAGAATGGATTCTCTTACAACGACCTTGCCACGAAGCAATGCACAACCACCAATACCATCATGTCCATCACAATCACATGTTATAATCACATGTCTAGTTTCTTAGGTACATGAACATTTGTAATAGTAGGACTACCTTTCCTTGAAATGATACCACATTCATCACAGTTTTGGACTCTCAGTGTTTGTGTAAGGACAACCTTATGATCAGAGCCTGAGCTTGATACTTGCAAGGGAAAACCAAAGAGAAAAGTCTAAGGTGTTTTGCAGAGGGTGCTAACTATATACCCAGAATCATGTGATGAAGTAAAATAATTCAGTCTCCATGTGGAAGCAGGACTAAAGAAGCAAGCACTGCCAGGGGCACATCAGAATATCATTCCGCTTCATCCTAATGCATTCAAAGTTGTTCAAAGTTGTTCAAAGTTGTTCAAAGAATGTTCGAGGAGTTTGAAGGGTTTGAAGTTTGTTTGAAGAATGTTCGTGAGCTTCATAGATGCTTGTAGGGGTTTTTGAGTGCTCATTGAGGGTTCCCCTTACATTACCCCCCCCCTTAAGCCACAGTGTCCTGATGCAAAAAACTCCATGGTGACCAGACCTGGTGTCATGGTCAAAAACCCATGTGACCAAAAAGCAGGGCATTGATACGTTTAGGGGCAGTTGGATGGGCTCTGTAGAAGTCCTTTATTAGCTCAGGAGCATCCAAGTCACCTTCCAAAATCCACAAATTATCTTTGCAACCATAGCCCTTCCACCTAACCAGGTATTGCAGTGTCCTGCCTCTCATCTGACTATCTATCACCTCTTCAATCTTGTACCTCTGCTCTCCTCCTATGATATCTGGTGGTGGCAGTGGACACAGTCATCAACCTACGATTAGATCTGGCAGGGCTGGCATGAGTTTGATGACGTGGAAGACCAGGTGGAGTCATGACATGGATGGCAGTAGTTTCAGATGGTATGCATGTGAACCTACAGGGTGAACGATTGGGTAGGGGCCAAGATATCAATGTGCAAACTTTTTCGAGGGCCTGGTCATGCTAATGTCCAAAGCATTGAGAAAGACTCTATCACCTGCCTCGAACTTTGGTGCTGGGGTACACCATTGATTATAGTACCTCGCCATGTCATCCTTTGATTTTGAAAGGGCTGCCTGTGCTTTGTCTAGCATGGATTTCATTTGATCCATGAATTCATTGACAGCTTTGAGCTTTGACAGATGTTGATCAGGTTTGAAACCCATTCAGGGGTGTCTACCAGTATCAATAAAGAATGGGGAGTGCTGCATAGACAAGTGGATGTGATTGTTGTATGCAAATTCACCCAGGGGTAGGAGCATGTCCCAATCGTTCTGTCATTTGCCTACAAAAATTTGAATGTACTGTTCGAGCTCTTGGTTAACACATTCAGTTTGACCATCTGACTGTGGGTGATATGTGGTCAAGGCTGAGATGGTGATCCCTAGTAGACAATACAATTTGCACATGAATTCAGTGACAAATTGGGGTCCTCTATCCAACAGCATCAATCGGGGGAGGCCATGCAGCTTCCAGACATTTTGGAGGTAGAGTCAAGCTGAGCCCAGTGTGGTGACAGTGGTGTGAGTGGGTATGAAATGGCTTCATTTACTCACTGAGTCCACCACAACCATCGCAGCATTGAATCCTTGCAAATCAGGAAGTTCAACAATGAAATCAACACTTACAATGTCCCATCGAGCTTTGGGCACTGGGAGAGGATGTAGTTCACCAAACAGTTTGCATTTTTGTGCCTTTGTTCAAAGACACATATCGCATGCCTTGCAGTATTGTCCGATGTAATGAGACATGTTGGGCCACCAGTAGTTCCTTGAAATGAGTTTGAGGGTCTTCCAATGTCCAGCATGTCCCCCAATCTTTGAGTCATGGTGTTGTTCAGTGATTCTGCATCGTAGGTCAGGGATCATTGGAACATAAATTTGATCACGAATCCTCCATAGTCCATCCTTCTTTGCCCACTCTGAACTTCACAGTGTTTTGCCCTTTGACCTCTCCAAATCCTTCATTGCTAACATCACTGCATTTTTGCTCCTTCCATCCCAAACTCCTCTTCAATTTTCATGAAGTAAATCCCTCAAGTGCCCGGAGGGTGAAGAATTCTGGTCAAAGTAGCGTGGTATTGTGGTTATCATCAGCACCATTGCTGTGATCTGTATGGTGTGAAAGAGTATCCAGCTTACCCATGCTCTTTCCAGGATGATGGTGCATGACAAAATTGAACCTAGACAGGTAAAGTGACCAACGAGCCTGTCTGCGATTTAGTTTCTTTGTGGTCATGAAGTACTCAAGGTTTTTGTGGTCCATCCAGATTTTGACCTGATGTTTTGCACCTTTGAGAAAATGTCTCCATTCCTCCAACAATCTCATGACTGCTAACATCTCCTTATCGTGAATTTCATAGTTTTGCTCAACAGCATTGAGCGATTTTGAATAGAAGGCCATCGATGGGATGCCATTTAAGATCGTTGGACAATTGCTGAGAGAGGACTGAGCCTGTAGCATAGTCCAAACTATCTGCCTTGATACAAAAAGCCTTCGAATCATCTGCAAAATGAAGGATGGGTGAGGATGTGATGTGGTTTTTGATTTCATTGAACACTGATTGTTCTGCTTCAGCCCAACCCCACCTTCAATCCTTTTTTGTGAGTTCAAACATCGGCTTCACATGGTGGGAAAAGCCTTCAATTAATCTGGGATAAAACTTTGCAAAACTGAGGAAGGATTGAACCTCCTTTTGATTCGTCAGTGTGGGCCACTCCATTACTCTGGCTACCTTGACTGGATCCACATGCATCTCACCTTCAGAGATGATCAACCCAAGATTTTCAATAGAGGTTTTTTCAAATTCGCATTTTTTGTGTCGAAGGAAGAGTTTGTGTTTTTGAAGTAGTTTGAGTACAAGTTGAGTGACACAACACTGTTCTTCCATGGATTTTGCAAAAATGAGGATATCATCAAGGTACACACAAACCACACCCTCCATGATGAGATCCTGGAAGATATCACTCATCATTGTCTGGAAGGTGGAGGGGGAGTTTGTGAGTCTGAAGAACATCACCAGGGGTTAAAAAAGGCCGTGATTTGTATGAAACACTGCCTTCCACTCATCACCTTCCTTCATCTGAACATTATTGTACCCCCATTGAACATTGAGCTTCATGAAATCCTTCGCACCTTGAAGTTGATTTACAAGCTCTGAAATTAGGGGCAAGGGGTATCGGTTTTTTATTGTGATAGCATTCAGGGCCCAATAATTTTGCATGAGTCGAAGGCTGCCATCTTTCTTGATGAAGAAGACAGGGGATGCCATTGGCAATTTCAAAGGATGAATTCAACCACTGCTGAGGTTCTCCTGAATGAACTCGTCCATTTCGGACTGTTCGCTAGGGGCCAAAGGGTAGATCTTACAACTCAAAGATTTCACACCCGGGACCAGTTCGATGGCATGATCCCACACCTTACAATCAGGGAGATGATCAAACAACGATTTCGTGAAAAGGTCTTCGAAATTGTGAAGGTGTGTAGGGACAGATTTGTGGAACAATGTAGGTTGGGTGTTCTTATGAAATGCCTCGGCCAACCTCTGCAAAATGTTCAATGTGGCTCGAATAAACTCAGCCTCACAGGGGATGGTGGCCATGAAGATGTGATCACCATCTTCGAGCTCATCCTCACCAGTATAGGGTTCGTTTTCATTGGACTCATCATCATCATTATCGTCAATGAGACCTGGATAATCTGGGATGTCCTCCATCTTGACGTCTGTCAATGGCATCAGGCCTGTTTGACAGGCTCAAAGACTCTCTGCCTCCTTGAAGGTGAGCTTGCATTCTTTGTTGGTCTCATTCTGGCAAGTATAACAGTGGTCAGGGCATCGACTCATCTTAACCTCACCCAATGTCCAATCGACTTTGGGGTTGCGTTTTTGAAGCCAGGTAAGGCCTAAGATGACATCCTGCTTCCCAAGGCCTGTGATAGCAAATGTCACACATTCAGAGTGGTCACAATATTGTAGAACTGTCTCCCAGACCTCTGAAATGCTGCCTGCTTCATTTGACAAACCATCCACATTATACACTGGTATGGGTCAACTGATAGTCAAATGATGTCGTTTCATGAAGTCAGAGCTGACAAAGAGGTCAGTCGCACCACTATCCAGAAGAGCATTCATCGAGAGGATTTTGCCAGTATCAAGGGTTTGCATTGATATTGGAAGCTCAAAAGAGTTTGCGGGTTCGAAGCTACGATATACCATTTGGGGAGCCATTTCTCCCAGTTCAGACATTTTTGAAAATGATTTCTAAGGGTTGGGGAAGGTAGTATGGCTGCCAGATCATTCAAAGTAGGAGTTGTCGAAGAAATAGAATCTTATTCATGCACTTCTTCTACTGACAACACTGCAAAATGATTACTACTAGACAATGGTGGCATACTGTTCACTCATTGTCTGGGCCAAAATCCTCTACCACTTCATTCGGGGCTTCATCTTCTTGTTCCACTGTTTCCCTTATATCAAGGGCCACAAACTCCTCCTGTGCGAATCCCTGTCTTTCTTCGAAGTCCATGTACCAGACATCAAATTGTTTAGGGCACTTGGGTCATGCATGCCCAGGTTGCCCACATCGAAAGCACACAAGAGAGCTCACATCCTTTGGCCATGTGGGTGTGGAAACACTGGGTACAGGAGGAATGTACCTCAACGGGTTCGAAGTCATTGCAATTTGCAGTGCATACCTTGACAGGGGTGGAGGGGGGTTTGGAAGCCTCATCAGAAGTCAACAAAACATGCTATTGTTTGCTGAAGATGTTTCATGGTGTGAGACATGCGGCAAAGAGGCTCGAAATGCTTTGTGGGTTTGATCAAACGTGTTCCATTCATAGTTGAAGTTAGTTTGCAAGGCAATTTGGGTATAGGAGAGAGAGGGGATTGTTCAGACACAGGGTTTGAAATGCTGGTGGGTGTGCTAGCAGGGTTCAAAGTGCTAGGGAGGACGTTAACCTCATCTCGACTCACATTCACAAGGAACAGTTGATGCAGGGATTGGTTGATAGCTGCAATATCAGCTTCAAGCTTTCTCCACCACTCATCAGTTTGCTCAGTAGCCATTGGAATGTTATAGTAGGAGAAGGAGAAAGAAGTGGAGGGAGGATAGGAGGATAGGAGGATCCTACAAGCCACGAGGAAGACTTCAAAAATGTACAAAAATTTCGTGGTCCAACTGACTGACTGGGGAACCTTGCTACTCTCAGTCCACCAAGAAGGAGACTTTTCTTCTGTAAGGGCAACCTTATGATCAGAGCCTGAGCTCGATACTTGCAAGGGAAAACCAAAGAGTTAGATAAACTAAGGGAACAAAGAAATATCTACACACCTTGCAAGGGAAAACCAAAGAGAAAAGTCTAAGATGTTTCCCTGCAGAGGTGCTAACTATATACCTGGAATCATGTGATGAAGGCAAATAATTTAGTCTCTATGTGGAAGTGGGACTAAGGAAGTGAGCACCACCAGGGGTGCATCAGAATATCATTCCGCTTCATCCTAATGCATTCAAACTTGTTCAAAGTTGTTCAAGGAGTTTGAAGAGTTTGAAGACTGTTCAAAGGGTTCAAAGTTTGTTCAAAGAATGTTTGTGAGCTTCATAGATGTTTGTAGGGGTTTTTGAGTGCTCATCAATGGTTCCCCTTACAGTTGGGAGTACACACTCCATTCCAATCCAGTCTGGTTCAGAGGCTCAACAGTGAAAATACTAACATCCACTGGAGCAAAGCATTTCCCACAGTCAACAGTAGTTCTCAGCTCCTCCTTGATCACAAGCCACCCCTCATGAAGACCCCTCAGCTTATGGCCCCATCCATATGCTCAAATATTCCAGTGAATTTAGGAAATTTATCTGGCATGCTATATCTATTTTATTGAAAAACCTTGGCTGAGCCAGTGGCAACACTAATGGGCAGCCATTCACATCTTGCATGGTTATGGGAATATTGGAGATGGTGGGTCCTGGTTTCTTCTTCTGATCAGAAGCCACCTTAAAAGCTGCTATAGACTCGTCAATTGTTTTACCTGCCATACCCCCACCAGACTACTCAATTAGTGCTTAAAGGTCCGGTCATGAGAACCAGAAAAAGACCAAGACTGAACCGAACTGCAACCAATAGAACTGGACCTTTGGTCCTGGTCCTACTAGTTACAGTACTGGTTTGGTCTATGGTTCACTGATCCCTCAAGTACCAGTCATAACTGGTCTTGAACTGAACTTACGGTTTGTAACTTAAGATAGAAAAAATATTTACAATTATGATACCTAAACTACAATGTGTGGGGAACACCTGAGTTAAAAAGCTGGAATGTGAGCCATTTCAATATCCCAAGGTGAGCATGGACCATTTGCATGTATTTGTTCATTCTCATGCACCAAGTGGTGCCACTTTTTGACATTGTTATACAACAACCAACAACACTGCTTCCCCCCTCCACCACCACTTCTACTCAACCACCACAGCTGATTTGCCTGCTGACTCAGCACCCACTGGGGAACAAAACACATAGCAGCAACAGTGCCACATCACACATGAAACAGGCCCAAATGAATCATTTGGGCCCCAGTATTAGGTATGGTTTCTTTACTTTTTCTTAGAAGTAACTAACTTTTTTGTTTTGTTTCTAGGTTCTACTGTAACAATGACATTACAACTGATGCCCCCTGAAACAGCTGCCACAACTGAATGAAGGGCAAGCCTAATGCACCCACCCCCAGCCTCATGAGCCACTGCTTGTGGGGCGGATTGTGGGTGCTGGCTGCCAATACCAATGACAGACAACAAACAGGGGACAACAGACAACAAATGGCAGCAGCACCATACCACAATGGACAGGGAAAGAGGAAGCAGCAGCAGCAATAATGACTGAATGACGCCAGGTACTGTAAGGAGAACCCTTGATGAGCACTCACAAACCCCTACAAACCTCTATGAAGTTCACGAACATTCTTCGAGCAATCTTTGAACTACTCAAACAAACTTTGAACCCTTTGAACTGTCTTCGAACTCTTCAAAACACTCTTTGAACAACTTCAAACTGCTTCAAACTGCTCCGCCCCTCACCTATGACCACACCCATACTTTGATGATGCTGCAGAAGTCATGGGACGACTTTTGAATGCATTAGGATGAAGTGGGATGACCTTCTGATGCACCCCTGGCAGTGCTCGCTTCCTTAGTCCCGCTTCCACATGGAGACTGAATTATTTTACTTTGTCACATGGTTCTGGGTATATAGTTGGCACCCTCTGCAGGGAAACACCTTAGACTTTTCTCTTTGGTTTTCCCTTGCAAAGTGTGTACATATTTCTTTGTTCCCTTAGTTTATCTAATACTTTGGTTTTCCCTTGCAAGTATCGAGCCCAGGCTCTGATCATAAGGTTGCCCTTAAGGCAAGGCAGGGTAGGGGTATACCCTTGTGTTTTGGGGCTAAGGGTATGAGGGGTAAGGGTAGGGGTTTGGAAGTTCATACTCTTGCATACCCCTGTACCCTTACTAAGGGTGCAGGGGTATGCCAGGGGTATGCTTATGTAAGAATATCATTTGATTTTTTCAGCTACAAAGACTGATATTCAAGATTTTCATCAATTAAATTCAGATTTTGGAATTGTCCAACATGATAATGGCTTTCATATGTTAATAAGAGGTATTAATATGTGATATTAATAGTAAATACAATAGTTATCAACACTTTTGCTCTAAATATGTTGATTTTGTGCCAAACCCTTGTACCCTTGACAAACCCTCCCATACCCTTGGCAACCCTTATATGTTTCCATACCCTTACCCCTAAGGGTAGGGTGTTCAGGGGTAGGGGTAAGGGTATGAGATTTGACACCCAGGGGTAACCCTTGCTTTGCCCTAGTTGCCCTTACAGAAGAAAAGTCTCCTTCTTGGTGGACTGAGAGTAGCAAGGTTCCCCAGTCAGTCAGTTGGACCATGAAAATTTTGTACATTTTTGAAGTCTTCCTCATGGCTTGTACAATCCTCCTATCCTCCCTCCACTTCTTTCTCCTTATCCTACTATAACATTCTAATGGCTACTGAGCAAACTGATGAGTGGCGGAGAAAGCTTGAAGGTGATATTGCAGCTATCAACCAATCCCTGCATCAACTGTTCCTCATAAATGCAAGTCGAGATGAGGTTAACATCCTACCTAGTGCTTCAAACCATGCTAGCACACCCACCAGCATTGCGAACCCTGCATCTGAATGATCCCCTCTCTCTCCTATACCCAAATTGCCTCGCAAACTACCTTCAACTACGAAAGGAACACATTCAATCAAACCTGCATCCCCAAGTGACTTTTTGGGTGATCATATGAAAGGACATTCATTCCTAAACTCATGCAAACTGTACCTCCAGCTCGCACCCCATCAGTTTGAGGATGAACATTTGAAAATCATGTGGGCCATGTCCTTCATGAAAAGTGGACGAGCAGCACATTTTGTTGACAGAATTATGCGCAGCTATCAAGCCATCGGGAGTCTATCCTATGCATCGTGGCCAGAGTTTGTTGTCGAGTTCATCGCCAACTTTTGCCCAAAGAACGAGGTTCAGACATTGAGGACTGAGCTAGAGACCTCGAGGTACTTCCAGGGGTCTCAAACTGTCAATGAGTATGTCAACAATTTTTGTGAAATTGTTGATTGTGCACGATACTTTGAAGAAGCCCACATTGTCCTCAAATTTTGACAAGGGCTCAATCCCAAGGTTCAGGACCATGTTGCCTGCCTCACTTCTGGATGTCCCTCAGATGAGAATCCAAGACAATGGTATGATGCTGCAATCTTGTGTGATGAAAATCAGATTGCGAACGAAGCATTTCAAGCCTCTTCGCAGCATGTCTCACACCATGAAATGTCTTTGGCAAACAATAGCATGTTTCATCAACTTCCGATGAGGCTTCCAAACCCACCTCTGCCCCTTCCAAGGTATGCACCACAAATTGCAATGACTTTGAACCCGTTGAGGTATGTTCCTCCTGTACCCAGTGTTTCCACACCCATACAGCCAAAGGACGCAAGCTCTCTCATGTGCTTTCAATGTGGGCAACCTGGGCACGCATGACCCAAGTGCCCAAAACGATTCGATGTCCTGTACATGGACTTCAAAGAAAGACAGGGATTTGCACAGGAGGAGTTCATCCCCCTCGACATAAAGGAAATGGTGGAACGAGAAGATGAAGCCCCAAACAAAGTGGCAGAGGATTTTGGCCCAGACAACAAGTGAACAGTATGCCATTGTTGTCTAGTAGTAATTGTTTCACAGTGTTGTCAGTAGAAGAAGTGCACAAATTAGATTCTATTTCTTTGACAACTCCTACTTCGAACAATCTTACAGCCATACTACCTTCCCCAACCCTTCAAAATCATTTTTGAAAATGTCCGAACTGGGAGAAACGGCTCCCCAAACAGTATATCATAGCTTTGAACTCGAGTACGAACTCTTTCAAACTTCCAATATCAATGCAAACCCTCAATACCAGCAAAATCCTCTCAACAAATGCTCTTCTGGACAGTGGTGCAACCAACCTCTTTGTCAGCTCTGACTTTGTGAAATGACATCATTTGACTATGAAGCAACTCAGTCGACCCATACCAGTGTATAATGTGGATGGTTCATCGAACAAAGCAGGCAGCATTTTGGAGGTCTGGTAGACAGTTCTACGATATTGTGACCACTCTGGACATGCGACATTTGCTATCACAGGCCTTGGGAAGCAGGATGTTATCTTAGGTCTTACCTGGCTTCAAAAACACAACCCCAAAGTCAATTGGACATCAGGTGAGGTTAAGATGAGTCAATGCCCTGACCACTGTTGTACTTGCCAGAATGAGACCAACAAAGAACGCAAACTCACCTTCAAGGAGGCAGAGAGTCTTCAAGCCTGTCAAGCAGGCCCGACACCCTTGACAGAAGTCGAGATGGAGGACATCCTGGATTATCCAGATCTCATCAAAAATAATGATGTCGACAATGTCAACGATGACGATATCGATGAGGAGGTCCACAATGATGTTGATAATGATGACGATGATGAGTCTGATGAAAACGAACCCTATGTTGGTGAGGATGAGCTCAAAGATGGTGATCGCATCTTCATGGCCACCATCCCCTGTGAGGCCAAGTTTATTCGAGCCACATTGAACATTTTGCAGAGGTTGGCTGAGGCATTTCATAAGAACACCCAACCTACATCGTTCCACAAATCTGTCCCTACACACCTTCACAATTTTGAAGACCTTTTCACAAAATCGTTGTTTGATTATCTCCCTGATTGTAAGGTGTGGGATCATGCCATCAAACTGGTCCCAGGTGCAAAATCTTCGAGCTGTAAGGTCTACCCTTTGGCCCCTAGTGAACAGTCCGAAATGGACGAGTTCATTCAGGAGAACCTCAGCAGTGGTCAAATTTGTCCTTTGAAATCACTGATGGCATCCCCTGTCTTCTTCATCAAGAAGAAAGATGGCAGCCTTCGACTCGTGCAGGATTATTGGGCCCTGAATGCTATCACAATAAAAAACTGATACCCCTTGCCCCTAATTTCAGAACTTGTAAATCAACTTCAAGGTGCAAAGTATTTCATGAAGCTCAATGTTTGATGGTGTACAATAATGTTCAGATGAAGGAAGGTGATGAGTTTCATACAAATCACAGACTTTTTTAACCCCCGATGATGTTCTTCAGACTCACAAACTCCCCATCCACCTTTCAGACAATGATGAACAATATCTTCCAGGATCTCATCATGGAGGGTGTGGTTTGCATCTACCTTGACGATATCCTCATTTTTGCAAAATCAATGAAAGAACAGTGTCATGTCACTCAACTCATACTTGAACTACTTCAAAAACACAAACTCTTCCTTCAACACAAAAAATGCAAATTTGAAAAAACCTCTATTGAATATCTCGGGTTGATCATCTTCGAAGGCAAGATGCGTGTGGATCCAGTCAAGGTAGCCAGCATAATGGAGTGGCCCACACCAATGAATCAAAAGGAGGTTCAATCCTTCCTTGGTTTTGTGAGTTTTTATTGCAGGTTCATTGAAGGCTTTTCCCACCATGCGAAACCGATGTTCGAACTCACAACAAAGGATTGAAGGTGGGGTTGGGCTGAAGCAGAACAATTGGTGTTTGATGAAATCAAAAACCACATCACATCCTCACCCATCCTTCATTTTGCAGATAATTCAAAGGCTTTTCATATTGAGGCAGATAGTTTGGACTACACTACAGGCTCAGTCCTCTCTCAGCAATCATCCAATGATCTTGAATGGCACCCCATTGCCTTCTATTCGAAATCGCTCAACACCATCAAGCAAAACTACGAAATTCATGATAAGGAGATGTTAGCAGTCATGAGATCGTTGGAGGAATGGAGACATTTTCTTGAAGCTGCAAAACATAAGGTCAAAATCTGGATGGACCACAAAAACCTCAAGTACTTCATGACTGCAAAGAAACTAAATTGCAGACAGGCTCATTGGTCACTTTACCTGTCTAGATTCAATTTTGTTATGCACCATCATCCAGGAAAGAGCATGGGTAAGCCGGATGCTCTTTTGTGCCATGCAGATCACAGCAACCATGCTGATTATAACCACGATACCACACTACTTTGACCCAAATTCTTCGCCATCCAGGCACTTGAAGGAATCACTGTCGAGGGAGCTCAGAGGGATTTACTTTGCAAAATTCAAAGAGGAGTTTGGGATGGAAGGAGTGAAGATGCAGTGATGTTAGCAATGAAGGATTTGGAGAGGTCAAAGGGCAAGACACTGCAAAGTTCAGAGTGGGCAAAGGAGGATGGACTATTGTAGTGAGTCGGGGGAGGTGTAGCTTAGCTCAATGATCCACAATGACACAACTAACATATATTATGGGGGTTGACAGTTTAAGCTTACATACTAGTTAGTAATCTGCTGGTTCTATAGAAACCAGCAGCATTGTAATCTAATATGTACAAATAGTCTGGCCTGGGGGGGGCAGGATCACTACACTCTCCCCCTTTAGCTTCATCCCTGGGTGAAGCTAACAAAAGGGAAGAAGTGATGCACAAGGAAATCGGAATTGAGACTGAGTAACTCTCTGGAAACTCAGGAAAGGATAACCACCTGGCCCAGCCAGTGGTAATCACACAAAACTTGAAAGGGAAAGGCTGAGTAACCCCCAAGGAACTCAGCAAGAGAAAATATGAAAGGATGAAACAAAGTAACACTCGGGGAACTTTGTTGGGAACATCCCACTTGACCCTGCAAGTGGTCAGGACCCCAGCAGTTCTGTGGCAAACGCGTGAATGCATTTGATTGTTGTAATGTGACATGTGACTTTTGTCACATATTCCAACTCAATGCATGTTCATCGAGTTTCTCTCAAACCAAACTGGTGAACAACATGTACGTCGTTCACGTTTTTTCCTAGGGGGGTAGCACTAATAACAAAGTTTTTACCTTTGCTTTGGATACAACATTTGAAAGCGAACATTTCACACGTACGGCATCACTATGATGCTGTCTCAACACTTCAAGATCACAACCCTGCATTTGTTGATGGGAACACGGGAAGGTTTGGGATACTGTGGCTTGGGAGCCATAAGAGTGGCGGTTATGTGTTTTCCGACGTGTTGGGACTTGGGTTACAGGTAATCCCATTACCTGCATGTAAGAGGACAGTGCCTGTGGCACTGTCCGTCAGTTTCTAACATTGTCTCTTACAGAACAACAAATTTTGTCTTTGCGGGATACCGGGGCATCACCAAAACAACAACAATGACAACCATGACATGATTTCATGGGAAATCATGGATTGATTGACGATACGGCCCTTTGAGGGTTGTTTGAGGGTTGGTAACACATGCGGGGACATGTTAGGGCTTGGGATACAGGTGGGTCCCTCACCTGTATAGTTGAGGACAGCGCCATGGGCACTGTCCATCGTTGGCTGATGCTTTCCTTTACAGAACAATGAATTTCATCATTCTGGCGCAGCCTGGCATCCTCAAGACGATGGGAACATGGTTCCTCGCAGATTCACAGAGGGATCGAGAAGACAGCCATTCGGGGGCTGCTAGAGGCAACGATACACATTTTTGAATGCATAGGATTTGGGGTAGCAGGTACGCAGTCCATTTGAGATGCAGGGGGTGGTGCCACAGGCACCACTCGTCGTTTACTGACATTTTCATTCATTGAACAATGTAGGTCATTGTTCTTCAGGTCTGGTACTCGACGCAACTGTGTCAAGTTCATCTCTATGTCTCAGTTTTCCAAACACAGCACCTTTTCTTCAACGATGAGCTCTAAGTCTCAGTCTTTCATCATGGCATCCAATCCTTTGAGGTCAATGAGCCCTAAGTCTTGTTGAGTCATCTCAGCAACCTCCTCAGCTCTCCAGCCTCGCTCTACAGGCAGGGAATTCAATTAGGGGAGCTCAACACAGCATTCCTTGTTGGGACGCTGTTTTCCAACCCACCAATGACAGATATTGTTGTTGCTCAATAAATCCTGGGCTCTGTAACAATCCCAGGGTGGAGTTGATTTGCCAATGGTGAGTTCAGTGTCATTCCCTCATTTTTCCATCAATGTCAGCAATTCTCTCATTCTGTCTCATCCTACAGGCAAGACCTTTGATCCTGCAAGCTTGCTGTGGTGCCCAACTTCTCAACGCTGCCTTCCATCTGACAAACAACATTTGCTGTCATTGCTCAAAAGATTCTGGGCTCTGTAATCAGCCCAGGGTGGATCCACTTGACCAATGGCATGGTTGGCATCATTTCCTCATTCTACAACAAGGTCCTTCAATTTCTCACCATGGCCTTCAGCATCGAAGGTGTGGTTGTCTTGTCTAGCGGCGAGACCCATTGGTTCCTGTATATCTGAGAAATGAACCGTTCTCAGATGCTGGGCTCCCTCGACAGCGATGACTCTATGTCATTTGTTTACATCAGCCTTTTTTTCCTTACAACCCTTCTGCAGCTGGGGGGCTTGCCCAGCAGACTCACTGTATGCTTGTTGCTGGACAAGCAGCGGGGAACTGCTGGCTATAACTCTGGCTTGGGAGTGGGCCAGTTTAGTAAAACAGTCCACGAGGTCTCTCACCTCTTGACTAAGTTGTCAAGAGTCATAACTAGTCCTTTTCTTGTAACAACTAGCCAGATCACTCATTGCCCCTGCAAAGCTGGCAATAAGACCTTCGTTCAAACTATGTAGAATACAAGGCTTAGTAGCATTGTAAGTAGATTTGGTTGTATGACCAACTGATTCAAACTCCATGTTTTCATGGCCTAGCACTGGGCAAGGTCGTGACATGGCATGGTGCAGGGACACCTTTTGCTCTCGTTTCAGGGGTTTCGGGCATGATAGGCTCGAAGAAGGATTATCTGGCACCCATAGGGCATCAGATCACTTCCATGTGTTGCTGGGATGGTGCCAGCGTGGGGATTCAGGTTTGATGTTGATGGGGTGATAACGATTGTGATAACGATCAGAGTAAGACATGACAAGTAAGAATATATGACTTTTAGTGTCAAAAAAAGTGTAGTGAGTTGGGGGAGGTGTAGCTTAGCTCAACAATCCACAATGACATGACTAACATATATTATGGGGGGTTGACAGTTTAAGCTTACATACTAGTTAGTAATCTGCTGGTTTTATAGAAACCAGCAGCATTGTAATCTAATATGTACAAATAGTCTGGCCTGGGGGGGCCAGGATCACTACAACTATGGAGGTTTCATGATCAAATTTATGTTCTGATGATCCCTGACCTACGATGCAGAATCACTGAACAACACCATGACTCGAAGATTGGGGGACATGCTGGACATTGGAAGACCCTCAAACTCATTTCGAGGAACTACTGGTGGCCCAACATGTCTTGTTACATTGGACAGTACTGCAAGGCATGCAATATGTGTCTTTGAACAAAGGTACAAAAATGCAAAGCATTCAGCGAACTACATCCTCTCCTGGTGCCCAAAGCTTGATGGGACATCATAAGTGTTGATTTCATTGTTGAACTCCCTGATTTGCATGGGTTCAATGCTGCAATGGTTGTGGTGGACTTGGTGAGTAAATGGAGCCATTTCATACCCACTCACACCACTGTCACCGCACTGGGCTCAGCTCAACTCTACCTCCAAAATGTCTGGAAGCTGCATGGCCTCCCCCAATCGATGCTGTCAGATCGAGGACCCCAATTTGTCACTGAATTTATGCACGAATTGTATTGTCTACTAGGGATCACCATCTCAGCCTTGACCGCATATCACCCACCATCGGATGGTCAAACTGAACGTGTTAACCAAGAGCTCGAACAGTACATTTGAATTTTTGTAGGCAAACAACAGAACAATTGGGACACGCTCCTGCCCCTGGGTGAATTTGCATACAACAACCACATCCACTCATCTATGCAGTACTCCCCATTCTTTATCGATACTGGTAGACACCCCCAGATGGGTTTTTAACCTGATTAATGTCCATCAAAGCTCAAAGCTGTCAATGAATTCATGGATCAAATGAAATCCATGCTAGACGAAGCATGGGCAGCCCTTTCAAAATCAAAGGATGACATGGTGAGGTACTATAATCAATGGTGTACCCCAGCACCAAAGTTTGAGGCGGGTGATAAAGTCTTTCTCGATGCTTCAGACATTAGCATGACCAGGCCCTCAAAAAAGTTTGCACATTGATATCTTGGCCCCTACCCAATCGTTTGCCCTGTAGGTTCACATGCATACTGTCTGAAACTACTGCCATCCATGTCATGACTCCACCCAGTCTTCCATGTCATCAAACTCATGCCAGCTCCGCTGGATATAATAGTAGGTTGACATCTGCATCCACCGCCACCACCAGATTGAAGAGGTGATAGATAGTCGGATGAGGGGCAGGACACTGCAATACCTGGTTAGGTGGAAGGACTATGGTCACGAAGAAAATTCATGGATTTTGGAAGGTGACTTGGATGCTCCTGAACTAATAAAGGACTTCTACAGAGCCCACCCAACTGCCCTAAATGTATCAATGCTCTGCTTTTTGGTCACATGGGTTTTCGACCATGACACAGGTCTGGTCACCGCAGAGTTTTTCACATCGGGATGCTGCAGCTTAAGGGGGGGGTGATGTAAGGGGAACCCTCAATGAGCACTCACAAACCCCTACAAACCTCTACAAAGTTCTTCAAACAATCTTTGAACTACTCAAACAAACTTCGAACCCTTTGAACTGTCTTTGAACTCTTTGAACTCCTCGAACATTCTTCAAACAACTTTGAACTGCTCCACCCCTCACCTAGGACCACACTCGTACTTCGACAATGCCGCAGAAGTCATGGGACAACTTTCAAATGCATTAGGATGAAGCAGGATGACCTTCTGATGCACCCCTGGCAGTGCTTGCTTGCTCAGTCCCACTTCCACATGGAGACTGAATTATTTTACTTTGTCACACGGTTCCAGGTATATAGTTGGCACCCTCTGCAGGGAAACACCTTAGACTTTTCTCTTTGGTTTTCCCTTGCAAGGTGTGTACATATTTCTTTGTTCCATTAGTTTATCTAATACTTTGGTTTTCCCTTGCAAGTATCAAGCCCAGGCTCTGATCATAGGGTTGCCCTTACAGGTACATGCCATGTCACTGCAGCACCACCACCTCAGTAACTACCCTACCCCCTCACAAAATAGTCAATGACAACATGTTCCCACACCATGCCAATGACCCAGCCCCAATCCAGCCTTGCGAGCCACTGCTCATGGGGTGGATTCATTTATGACCACAGCAATGGGGATGATGACCACCACCACCACCAAAGCAACAGGGACAACGACAATGACTGCACCCACAACCCCCTCCCTCGCTTGAAGCACAAGACAGAGGGGGCCATTTACTTTAGTACTAATGAGCCTTACCCAGCACACATCCAGCCTCGTGAGCCACTGGATTCATTTTTCTTTCTCTCTTTCTTCTTTTTTCTTTTGCTTGTTTATTATTAGTACTATTTTACTTTTGTAGTACATATGTAGTTGTAATTAGTTGGTCCTAACCAGGTAAGGACTAGTCAGGACTGAGGTTTGGTCTAGGACTGGTTACAACCAGTCCTAGAACTGATCAGAACTGCACTGATCAGAACTGCACTGGACCAGTTTAACCCAGTTCCAGTTGCAGTTCTGACAAAAGTTCAAAATAAAATAAGTGGTTCAGTCCTGGTTGCAGCCAATTGAGATGAAAAACTGGGACTAGACTAGACTTTCAAGCACTATACTCAATAGTATGTCCAGTTTTCTTACAAGTAGGGTTACTGCATATGAGTCCATTAGATGATTTGGTTGGTTTAGTGCAAGCAGTTCATGCAACTGAGGGGCAAAAGTCATTGGGCAGGTAATTTTCAAGAATGGACTGCTCATTCTCCAAGAATTGGTGAATCTTCAAGGAAGTGTACAGTGATGTACCAGTGGAAGCCACAATGTCACATGGGAGATAATAGAATGTGCATGGGGAAAATGTTCACTGAGGGAATTTAGGAGTGCAATACAGCAAAGAAGATTGGCTTTGATGTCCCCTATAGCAAATGCACATTCAATGAGGGTGCAGATTTTATTGGTGGTCTCAGGGAGGGGTGTCCTTTGTGCACCAAACAAAAAGGGCCTGCTGTAAAAGCTGAACCTGGCAGACCAGACCCTCCTTCTGATGATGGACTTGGAGTGTTGTCCAGTTGACACTAGGTCCCTTTGACATATCAAGGAACAGACACTCAGGGGGAGCAACACTAGACGCTATGAATGCATAAGCAAGGTGTGAGTTGGCTTTGTAGTTCATGAGAGTGCAGGGCTCATTCTATGGCAACAGGGATGGATCAGCTCACTTTGCCGTTGAAATGCCATGATTTCTAAGTGGCTTGATAGACCAAACAAATTCAAGACCCCAGGAACTCCATTTTCAAGCATAGTGTATTGTTATTGATCTTATCATTTGCTTATCATATGGCTCGCTAGTGACTTTGACTTTTGACAACATCAAGGGGCAAGGCCTAAGATGACAAGGCTGCTTTGCTATCTGTTGATCCAAGACTAAGACTTTTTCAAGAATCAAGGCTGAGATTCACTTAAGACAAAAGGATAGCACTATTTATTACTCCTGGTTGATTCTCTCAAGGCCAAGATTTGAGACGATGCTTATTGCTTTCTCGTGATTACTTTGATCTCAACAATGTCAAGGAAATTCAACCAAGGAGGCTGTTTATCACCCTCTCATGGTTAACTTGAACTTCAATGTCAAGGCCAAGATCCAAGACAAAGAAGTGTCTATTGTGATTACTCTTTTGTGATTACTTGTGATATTTGACAATGTCGAGGCCAAGATCCAAGACAACTAGGGTTGCTGATTTGTCTTGTGTAATTTCAACTCTCGACAATACTTTGATTCGACAACGTCAAGGCCAAAATTTATTCAAGACTCTCTCTTGCAATCACTTGTAAGGCCAAGATCCAAGACAAAGAGGCTGTTTATCTCTGTTACTTCAACTCTTTACAATGTCAAGGCAAAGATTCAAGACAAGGAAGACTTTTTATCACTGTCTCCCAGTTATCGTTGACTCTTGACAATATCAAGGCCAAGATTCAAGACAAAGACAATGTTCAATACTCTCGCAACCAATTTCAACTCTCAAAAATGTCAAGATGATGGTTCCAAGTTGCTGCACTTGCTATTCATAGTATTCAACTTGTGACAACTAAGGCTGTTTATCAGTTGTCTCACCATTAGTTTTTATAAACATCATGACAATGGTAAGTTGTAGGTATGAATTTTGTCCAGGGTGAACTACATTAGTAGCGGTCAAACATAAGGATTCAACGACAATTCAGAGGGTCGATCCAGCAGAGCTTCAACGACAATTCTCATCAGTGAATCATCATTGAATCGCCTCTAAATCACCATGTTACTCTGACCATCAACCTTTTTTACAGCGATTCAACTGGCAATTCAACTATCAATCCACTTTGCTGATCCTGCACAGCCAAAATGTAATATGTAATTTGAAATAGAACTACACCTCTCTCTCACCATGCCTGTCATGCCTAAGCCTCCCCAACGCAGTACTCAAGCAAAGGCACTGGTGCAGCTGTACACCAAGCTGCAGCAAGGCTATAAACAACGTAAGCGCCATCATATCTCAAGACTCAAACAGTTATATCGTCTACTATGCATTTCATCCACCAGACATCTGTCATTGAGCTCATTATCATCCCTCTCTTCTCTAAGCAGCCTCAGTGACACCACAGACAATGAAACTACTAGTGAGGATTCTTGGGCTGAAGTTTTGGGATCAGATTGGCAAGGATGAAGAATTCTGGATGCTGACACCTCCTTTGCCTCCGAGAACTCAGACATTCCTGAGCTTGTTTCACAAGGCAACCTTCCAGCTCTTCTGGATATAGTGGTGATGCAGAATCGAGTTTTGAAAGTGATTGGTTGGAGGTGTCGGATGACAAAGATGCAGATGAAGAATATGGTGGGGACCATTGGGCACAGTTGAGGAGATGGGTGCATCAGAGCATTGTGGAAATGTATGAAAATCACTATGAGATGCCATGGAGTGAAATACTGCGGGGGCCTCCTCGAATGCATCATGTCCTTTTTACCCTAAAATCTGCTCGTCCTGATCAGTTTCATGAAGAACTGCGTGTAACTCCTTGCACCTTTGATATACTTGTCACCAAACTTCAGTACAATGTTGTCTTTGGAAATAACTCATGCTGTCCCCAAATGCCTGTAGAGGAGCAGCTGGCCATCACCCTTTTCTGCCTTGGTCATGATGGCAATGCTGCAGGCCTTCAGGGGGTTGCAAATTGGGCAGGTGTTGGAAAGGGAACTGTGGTACTGGTGACATGTCGAGTCATGACTGCAATCCTTTGGCCGAACTTCATGAATGAAGCAGTGCGCTTTCCAGACGCGCAAGAGAAGTAAGGCATGACTCGGGTACAGGTAACACTGTGTGTTTCTGCTTATGGGTATGCTCGGGTATGGGTATGGGTTTGGATTTCTGTACCTGAGGCAAAACTGTACCCATACCCACAGTGTTATGGGTATCATGGTACTGGTCCAATGGTCACATGTTTTATCAAATGACTTTGTTGATCAACATCAACAACAACAACAATGGCTCAACAACAACAACAACTGCTACCAACATGCCCCCCTCATTCTAAATGTGAGTGGGGGGTGTTTTTTCTACTAGACAACGATGACATGCCCCCCTCGTTCTAAATATGAGTGGGGGGTGTTTTTTCTACTAGGCAACGATGATGACAACTACTACCAACATGCCCCCCTCATTCTAAATGTGATTGGGGGGTGTTTTTTCTACTAGACAATGATGACATGCCCCCCTCATTCTAAATATGAGTGGGGGGTGTTTTTTCTACTAGGCAACGACGATGACAACTACTACCAACATGCCCCCCTCATTCTAAATGCGAGTGGGGGGTGTTTTTTCTACTAGGCAACAATGATGACAATGGCCCCCTCTAGTTGACAATGGCTGCGGCATCACCGCCACCACCCCCTCTCACTCGCAAATGCGAGTCAGGGGTGTTTCTGGGTTCGTTTCACTTGGGAGCACTGCCACATCATGACTACCACCCCCTCTCGCTTGCAAACGCAAGGTGGGGGTGGTTATTGGTCTGTTTCTCTTGCAATGGCCACCACATCATGACTACCACCCCATATTGCTTGCAAACGCGAGGTGGGGGTGGTTCTTGGTCTGTTTCTCTTGCAATGGCCACCACATCACCTCCACCACCCCCCCTCACTTGCAATCGTGAGTTGGGGGTGGTTCCCCATTGTATTTAGATATATTTAGAATTATAATAAATTATTACTGTCATACTCATTGAAACCCATGGGGTACCCGTGGGTTTTGACCAAACCCCCCCCCCCCCTACCCATGGTAAAACTGCACCCGTAACTGTAACGGGTACAGTGTTCACGGGTATGGGTACGGGTACATGAAATTATACCCGGGGGTTACCTGAGTCATGCCCTAAAGAGAAGGAAGTGGCAAAGAAATGGGTTCATCGACACTCCTGTAGGGCATGGCATAATGGTTGGTGCCTGGTTGATGGGATCCTTGTGCCCCTAGCAGAATGACCACATTGGTTTGGAGAAAGCTATTTTGACTGGAAAAATCGTTACTCGTTAAACATACAAGCATGTTTTTGCCTCTCATTCTGATACATATCAATCTAATCTGTTCAGAAGGTTGTTTCATTGCCCAATCTCCAGATTATAGATTTTTCTTATGGACACACTGGCAGCACTCATGATGCAACAGCTTGGACTCACACCCACTTAGCAAAGGAGCATCACAATTTGATGGAGTCTGGTGAATGGGTATGGGCCGACTCAGCTTATCCTGTAAGCATGGCCTTATGCACTCAACTTTCAACAACTTTTGGTTTTTTCAAGGTCGATGTCTGGATTGTTTTGCCATACACGAAGCCAGAACATGATCTTCCTGATAATGAAGAATTCAACAAACAGGTATCTAGGGTTTGCATACGATCTGAGCATGCAATTGGATTCCTCAAGGGCCGCTTTCATTCACTGAAGAACTTACATCTCAACATAAGCGATAAGAGGACTCACATTCTTGCAACTTATTGGGTGGCCGCTTGCATTGGGGTCCATTCATTTGCAATGCAATGTGAGGAGAGCAAGTGCCACCTTGACAACTCTGATTCAGACCTCTCAGCTCCCAAGGATCCATTTGTAGCTGAGGGTTTATCTTCCTCTTCTGATCCTGATGTTGCAACATCCATTGCTCCTTCACAAACTAGTACCCGTGCCAATCATCTCCAAGCCGGCAAAGCTCATCATGAAAAGCTCAAGGAAAAGCTTTTTCATTCCAAAGCCCGTCGCATCCATCGTAACAGACATACACATGCTGAACAACATGGACTCGCAGTTCATCTCTCCAACTCAGATTCAGATTCTGATATGGAATAACTAGGACATTGTATACTATTGAATATGATCTTTGTCTTTATAGTTATCTAGTCATGGTCTGGGAAGCGCTGGTTAAAGTCATAGCCTGAGTTTTGACCGAAAAACTCCAAGCTTGGGTCAAGCTGTGGCATCTCGTTGGAGTAGGTTGAAGGAGTAACTGACCCAGAGTAGCCAGAACCAGGAGCTGCTGTGTTGTTACAGACAATGCTGCTGTATCCAACCTCAGAGCTTGAGTAAGCATGCCCCATCCGAGCCATCTGCAACCGGAAGTCGTTGTCCATCTTCTTCTGCTCTAGCTCTGCCCAAAGTTTCATCTGGTGCATCTTCATGTTAGCCTTAGCTTTGATCTTTGCCAATACCTTGTCATTTTCTCCTTTCACCCTAAGCTTCTTCAAATCCAACGCCTTCTGATTCGTTTCCTCCTCCTTTGCCATGATTGCGTTGATTTTTTTGATCCCAGTTTTTGGCTTCTTTGATGCTCGTTGGCTTGCTGTTGCAGCTGCAGGAGTTGATTTTCCAGCTCATGCAGATGTTTTCGGGGCTTTGGTTTCAGGAACCTCAACTGCAGTAGCTTTACGCTTCATCACAGCTTGGGTTTTCAGACTCGAAGTTTTGCTTGGGACCTGTGTTTCAGTCATTACATCTTTGATGTCACTGTTCCCACCCTCATCATCAGAACTCTTGCTGTTGCTCCCACCACCCTCTTCACTGTTACTCTTGCCATCACTGTTGTCATTGCCGTTGTCATCACCTTCAAGTTTGCCATCACCATCAGTAGTGTCAAGCCCAAGACCTGGATCACTCCAGTCAAACTCTGAAGTATCCCCGCTTGGGGCAAGAATTGACACATCATAACTGGAGCTGTTGTTTCCAACACCAACAGGAACAGCACTTGGATGTTCATCAATGATTGCCTTCAACTTGAAGAACCATGGACATTTCTCTTTGATCGCAGCTGGAGATGCTCATCAAAGCCTGCATACTCAATTGGATTTCATAGAAACATACCCCAGCTCTGAGTTAGTGAGTTGTTACGCTCCATATCAATGTCCTCCTCATGTATTATGCCAGCACCTGTCTCCCCCATCATATCACAGTATTTGCGGACATCCTGTGTCATGCTTCCGAGTTCCAGTGTTAGCGTAACAAGCCAATGTGAAAATTGGCCTCATCCTCACCACTTGAGACGGTTTTTGATTTTACGCTGCCAGTTGGCCTTGTCTGCTGTTGTTTTCACTGATGCAAATACATCTTTGTACTTCTCATGGTTCTCAAATAAGCATCCACTGATAGTCAGTCTTGGGCTTGCTTCCACCTTGCAAGACTGATATATTTGCTCCAGGTACAGGAAATAGTCCTTGTCTGATAGCCTGATCCTCTTCTAGAATGGTAATAAGACTCCAGTTCAGGTCAATGTCTTTCCAACTGATGATGTCTCAGATTTTGTAGCAAGAATCATGCGAAGTGACTCACTCAACTTTGTCAGCATCATCACCTGCATCTTTGTCATTATTTTCCCCTCTAGCCTGCCCTTCATCACTGTCAGACACCTCTAAGCCCTTCCTCTTGCACGTAGCTTTGCTCTTCACTGGCACCTTCATTTTCTTAGGGGCTGGAATATCATCTTCAGAAGCGGCTTCTTTTGTAGCCTTGGCTTTGGTAGTGGGCTTTTGGACATGGGAGGGAGGTTTTTTCAAGGTGGCCTTGGGAGGTGGAGCCATCAATTCAGTGTATGCGACTCGGATTATATGATAGTAGACAAAACCGTAGCATGTTATTTAAAATTGTAATTACAGGATAGATTACAAAGATTGAATTTGAAATGGGTGACAGAGAGGAGGGGGAGAGTGGAGGGGGAGAGTGGATCATTCATGAGTGAATTGCGATTCAAAAAAGTGAAGCGACTCTGACTGCTACTATTAGTAGCAGTCAGAGTAGACAATTCAACGGCGATTCAGGGTGGCGATTCAACAACGATTCAGGTCCGATTCATCCGAGTGAATCGCCCTTGAATTGCATGTGAATCGATATATCACTCTGACCGTCAACTTTCATACAAGTGATTCAACGGTCGATTCAGCTGCCTCCTGCACTTGTGTAGTACTTGAACCATTTCAATGTCATCTATATGATCTCTACTTTGTCTCCTGCCCATGGCTCCACAACGAAATGCTCGCGCAAAAAAGCTCGTATTGCAGAAGCATTTTCCGCTTCTTTCAAAGCTTTGGATGTTTTGGTTCGAGTGCGAGTAGGAGGCTTCTTTGCACAGTGTCTTTAGGCTTGGGCATGTCGACAGTGGCAGATGGCTGTGGGATGTCTCATATTTAGTGATTACCTATTACAAAGTAAAAAGATATTTGAAATAGTAGTAAGGTTGAATCGGACCTTGAATCACCGTTGAATCGCCACCCTGAATCGCCGTTGAATCATCTACTCTGACTGCTACTAATGATCCAAAAAAAATGGGCGATTCAAGGTTGTTGAATCGCCGTCTGAATCCACGCTGAATCCACCATCTGGATCGCCGTTGAATTTTGATGTTTGACCGCTACTATTAAAAAGCATGTAATAGATCGTCGTTTGATTATGTTCATTCCCTCGTGCCATTTAAAGAATAACCTTCGTCACATAGATGGTCGCAATCAGCAGTGGCAACTTGAACTTTCTCGACATCAATATTGCTTACAAATGTTGAAATTCAAATGTTGAACATAGTGTTTCTGTAGTCTCGTCCCCATCCATTGTGGTGGATGGCCCGGTTCCCGGGCGGAGCTCTGTCGGGGATTCAAAATACGCTGCAGAAAGTCCACCACAACGTCTGGTGCACTTACCAGTTACCTGCGTGATGCACCCATCGAGTCACAAAGTCATGAAACATCACGATATCAACAAGATCACGATCAACGCGACGCGTGTTTCAACAAGCGCCTGGCGTATCTACGGGCCCGTACTTCCTCATTTATCACTGTACTGCCTCATGGATCAAGATGCTGATCGAAAGCGACACGAAAACACTATCTCAAAATATCCTACAGAAAGCACGAGAGGAGGCAAGCAAGAAAGCGAAGTATGACTCTGTCAAGATGCGCGCTGACTTGTGCAAGCTCTTCTCAGAGCGAGAATCACGCTTTAGTCCTCGCGAATGGCAACTGGATGTGGCCGAAGCCTTGCTCTTAGGTATTGACACTGGTAATTGCAGGAACTGGTTCCGGGAAAACAATTCCGTTCATGTTGCCGCTTGTATTGAACCGCGAAAAGATGGTCCTGATCATCTCACCCCTCAAAGTATTGCAACGTGATCAGGTATGTCCTTCTGCAGTTTAAAAGCTAATAATAGATATCAACGTGCTATTCAGGCTCGTCGATTCAAGTCCGAATATTCTGCAGCGCGAGCCTCAGCGTCTGTAAAGATATCGGCCCAGCTGTCGTCCATTCAGATATGTCGCCAAAGAGTCGATAAGATCAGATAAGCATGTCACCGTGACATTGTGACTCGATGGGTGCGTCACAGGGGTAAATGCACCAGACGTTGAGGTGGGAGTTCTGCACACATTTTTCACTCTCCGACAGAACTCCGATACACCTCAACGGATGGGGCTATGTTTCTGGGGTCTATGCTTCGATGTGGTTATTACAATTTGCTTAGAAATCGCGGTCAACTCCATGGAAAACAAGCTGATCCATCCCTGTTGCCATACATTCAAGGATGGTTTGGGGATGCCCCTGATAACATACTCATAGATCCCATTCAAAGAGAGGGCAATGGTAATTTCTTCGCACCACTCTTTGTAGTTAGATCTAAGTTTATCGAGCTTCTACCCGGAGTACTGAGTGGATAGTCTGATGAGGGAAACGGATGGGGTTGTGAATTCAGACATTGTAGCCGATTCAGCCATCATAGCTGAGAGGAGATGTCTGTTTAGTAGAGTGGCAAGAAGGTGTGTGTAGCAACAAAGGGGTATGCATGCCGGAAGGTCGGTCGCGCTGAAAAGCGGCTGATACAGATTTTTCCTTAGTACAGCACGTAGAAGCAGCGTGTTCTGCCCGACTCGAAAGTTGACATCGGCAAAATACTGATGGAATGAATGAGAAGTATTCCGAACGCCGTTTAGTTTAGTTCTCGAGCTTGAGTTCGTGATAGTCGCATCCTGAATTGGTCAATGGATGTGCAAACGGACCCTGGCCGAGCCGCTTCCAGGGTGTGGGATGCATAGAATAGCTGAACGGTTATCCAAATTTCGATCCTCTCATCCTGGATCTCCTTGACTTCCACTTATTCTGTCAGATTTTGCTTATCACGGCGAGAATGCGACGTCGTATGAATAGTAACTTACCATCTCGTCTGGGTTGTTTGCGTCTTTCTAGGAATCCAAACGCGGATACCAGCCCTTCGTAGCCTCCATACTCGAATTACAATTTGAACAATTTGATGCAGCCAGCCAAGTCAATCCTAGTAGTTAGAGCGACCGATGCTCAAGGCAGAGGAGTCGTCGATGCCCTGCTCGCTCCCACCGAGGTTGGCGAGCCCTCTCCTTACAGCGTGGGTGCTTTGACGAAGGATACATCAAGTGACAGGTCCTGAACATTGATGGAGAAAGGCCATCGAACATGTACAGGGTATATCTTACTGGTCGTTGATTGAAAATGATCATTACACAAAACCTTCGAGAATCCTTTGATGATCTGACTCCGTCGCGTCAACGATGATTTCACGGTGGGCGAACAGAAGGGAGATATACAGCGGCATCAAGATTTTCGAGATTATACTCTCAAGGGGAGTCTGGCAATCATGGATCCACCAGACATTATCGCTTATCTTGACAATAGGTTAGCCGATTTCAACCCAGAATAGAAGGTAGATCATCACGATGGGAAAGGCAGTCGGGGATTTTCTGCAGGCGCAGCCGTCCACTTGCAAGTGCCAACGACCCGTCCTGGACTGCGGCCTCCACCGGCGTCTATCTGGAGATGTTGAATCATGTAAGATCCATCTTGTTGTCTTGCGTTCCTTCAAGTTCAGAACGCTGATGGAAGTAATGCAGCCAGTCATTGGACCACTCAACAAGCGCCCGGACTGCACATTTCAATTTCGCCGCACCGATCCGCGATGGCACTATCCGATATTGGCTGGTGGGCACAATATACGTTCGACCACCGTCAAGGAATATCCGGAAAACATCTTAAAGTGGCCAGCGACATGGTCTCTTGGGACTTGTTTCAACGTTCACGAAAGTCACAGGATAGCCAGGCATTTTCAAGAGACAGAAAATAGATGAGTGGTGGTTCTGCATAGGGTCGAACAGGGGAAAACGGATCCTGAGAAATGTTCTACTCTGTAGTATTTGAACATTCAATCAATTCTTCAGGACAGAGTTGTAAGTTGAGGTGAGGGATCAAAGTGATAAGATGTCTTGACCCCGTGGTCGATGCCCGATCTAGCAGGCCCACTAATCGCTACTGTGGCTGGGTCCCAAGTAGACTATTCTCTGGACATCCACATCACACCTCGCAACTCCGTGTTAAGTGTGGTATGATAGAGACAGTGTGCGTCATTACTGCCTTGATTGGAGCCTGTATCTGGGCTTGTAATGCTCGACGAGGATCGGCCTGGAGCTCATCGATGCAAACTTTAAGCATGATCGCTGGCAGGGTAAGTAACGGCTACCATGTTGAAAGCCTACGTTCTTCCGATCGAGAAGAACACGATAGGGCCGACACTAGACGTCTGTTCGGGTCTTAGACCTTAGCGGCCATCATGGCTACGTAGTACCTGGGGTTTGCGAAGATAGAGGAGGATAGAGGGAAGTGATCTTTGTGACATCCGAGTCACAACTTGGCTCTAAGCCCTACCTTATGTCGTTTCTTCGTCTCTCCACATAACCCCATTCTAGCCTTCGTATCGAATGTCCCTCGCTGCCGTCGTGCAAAAGGTCACTGAAAGCACTCATCATCCTCCAGTTCAACATGATTCTCCGAATACCTCCCCTGACGACGACGATACTTTCAACCAGCCGACTGTGAGGCTGCCTCCCTTGCGGTTATCACATTTTAGAAACCCTCCAGACACTCCATCTGCAAGGACAGGCCCCCCGCGCTCCTTGTCATACACCTATACTTTACCAAGTTCGGCTGCTTCACGAGGCAACAGCAAATACGAGAATGGTAATGTTACATCGCCAGGGACTGACGATGCAGAATTCTCTCCTCAATCGACCTTTCGAAGCGTCTTGGAGTACGGAACTCCTGAAATGGACAGGAAAGGCAAGAGACGTGAGCGTACTTTCGACGATCGTGATGGCTGGAGTTTCATGCACTGGTTTTACGATTCTCCAAAGGATGAGGCACCTCCGTTTGACAGCGGCGTTCCGGAGAAAGAGGACAGGAGAGAAACGGGAGAGGAAATTACTTCCCATAAGAAGAGTATTCCCGGTGAGGAGGCGACTACTCCCACTTCTCGAAAATCAGTTCTGCGCCGTGCTGTATCCGGGGGTCATCCTTCACAGGAGCCCAAGTCTGGCGGGGCCATGTGGAGCCGTATACGATCATTGATACCGCAAATAATTCATCACGACGCTTCGGTCATCTCTGGCCCATCGGTAACCTCCCATACCGTCAATATCACAGACGAGCTCATCACTGGTGGGCTGTCAACTCTAATGTTGAGACTATGGTTCGAACGCGATGAGAAGGACCACAGGCGCATCCCTGTTCTCCTCCATCGCCTTCGAATTCGAGTGACCGACAGTTTGCATCCAATGCATGCCCAGAAATCTGTTTTCCGAATCGAATGCGAATATGCCAACGGGGCTGCACGTTGGGTCGTATATCGACAACTTCGCGATTTCCTCTCGTTACATGGTCATTACGCTGTTGCCAACGTCTACAATCGACATGTTCAGGTTGATCAAATGCCGGAATTTCCTCGTACTAGTACGTTGTTCTTAGAATGGTTTATTGCAGCATTTGACGATGTAGGACAGGTCTTCCCTATCTCAAGTTTTTGAAAAAGGAGGGTCGTGTGGTTGGACACGCTGATTTTGCACGTCTACAACGGGAGTCATTGGAGAATTATCTTTTAGACCTTATTAGAGCCGTCGTATGTTCGATTCAGTTTCGTTGGGTTTAATTTGCTGATAAACAACGTCTCGAGATGTTCCACCCTTCTTCGAATCGACTGGCTGGTTTCCTCGAAATCAGCGCTCTCTCCATCTCTCTCGCACAGTCCGGTGGTGTACAGTACAAAGCTGGTTTGCTACAGATTGAATCCATCAATAATGGTGGCGGAGGCTTCGGACATAAATCTGCCGGACGGAAGGCCAGGAAGCAGATCAGGTGGTGTGCAGTCCGGGAGAGCTATCTCGTAGCTATGGAGGAACCGGGGGAGGTAAGTCTAGTCATTTGCCTCATCGGCCGGAGAACTCATATCATCTGCTAGCTTCATGTATGGGATGTTTTTCTTCTCGATTCAACCTTTGACATCGAAAGGCCAAAGCGATACTATCGCCAGGGCCTCACTATCCTGCACGACATCTCAAACGACGCGATTACGACGAAGAACGGATCGCACGTTGCCCAAGACGACCACATGTCGCTGATAGGCTCAATCAAGAGTAAGGTCTCAAAGATATTCCATATGGATGGCCATCAACGTGCAGCCACCACGAATGGCGCCAATGCTGGTGATCGCGGGTACGCCCCTTCCTCGTTATATACGATCCCCCGACCATCCCCAATGCTTGACCCTTCGACGAATTTCAATCCTCTCTCTCTCGATCAAGAGCAACCAGATGAATCACATGAACCACAGCGAGTCAACGGTAAGAAACGCTCCGCTGATGTGTCGAAGCATACTTTTTATATCGTGAATGCACAAATGCGTCTCAAGCTCTGTGCTCGGAATGAGGTGCGACAAATTTCCTTCAGACAATGTAGTATGCGAATACACTTATATCTGTTAGCGCCAAATGCTGCAATGGATCACTGCGTTTGAGAAGGCCAAAGCATCATCCAACTATGCGAATCCGAGGGGCAATCGATTTGATAGCTTTGCTCCGATCCGACTAAACGTCGCTGCTCAGTGGCTGGTTGATGGTGTAAGTCCGCTTCTGCTGGTTTCTGGTTCATGGCTTACCGATGGTGCGATAACAGCGAGATTATTTCTGGAATCTTTCTCGTGCGATCCTCCTTGCACGCGAATCTATCTACATCCATGATTGGTGGCTATCGCCCGGTAGGACCCATGTATACCCCTTCATCGGTTGTTGATCACTGTGATATCTGCAGAGGTTCAGTTGAGACGGCCGAACAAAGATCGATATCGGCTGGATCGGCTTTTGGAACGGAAAGCTAAGGAAGGCGTCAAGATATACATCATCCTATAGTGTGTTTCGTTCATCTATAGGGGGGCTCTTCGCAGTTAATTCTTCCTCAGCCAGGAGGTCTCGAGCAGATACACGCCGACTGATAGCAAGTGAGGACTGACGCTCTGCCTCTCCGCATTGATATTCTCCGAAAACAAGTCTGATCTGATCCACATAGCTATTCTAAGCAGCGGCTAGTATCGCTGCACCCCAATATCATGGTTCAGCGCTCGCCGTCCCATTTTCAAACTGGCACGTTCTATTGGGCACACGTACAGCTTTTCCTGCTGCTATATGCTTCTAGTTAGACTAACGTGCTTTTAATTCCAGCATGAGAAGATGTGTGTGATTGATCAAGTCATTGCATTTATGGGGGGTCTCGACCTGTGCTTCGGAAGGTAGCGGTTCCATTGATATCGCGGGGTATGTTTAATGGTGCCACATTAGATGGGATACCCCACAACATGTCCTCACTGATGATATGGAGGATACTGAACAATCAGAGATTTGGCCTGGTAAGGAATCAATTATCTAACCATTGTTGTGAATTCATTATTATCATCAGGGAAGGACTACAGCAATCCGCGCCTATCAGATTTTTATGATCTCCATAAACCAGAGGAAGATATGTATGATCGAAGAAAGGTCCCAAGAATGCCGTGGTATGTGCATTTCTCGTTCAATCCTTGGAATGATTTTGAACTGCTTCAGGCATGACGTAGGCATGCAGGTGGTCGGACAGCCTGCCCGAGACCTGGCTCGTCACTTCGTGCAACGGTAAGCAATTAGGAAACCTCTTCACAGCATAGCACTAACCAAACATACTCAAGATGGAATTATCTGTTGAGAATAAAGGTCTACATTTGCACCGAGTACCGTCACATTTTTATCTTAACGAGATCGACATAGAATCACACTCGGATGATGCCTTCGTTATTGCCTCCGCCAGAGTTCAGGCCTGGTGAACTCCCCAAGATGGGCCTGACTGGCACCTGCGAAATGCAGATATGCCGCTCCGCCGGCCCGTGGTCGCTTGGTACTCCAGGGAAAACTGAGAAATCTATTCAGAATGCATATCTTAAAGGTTTGTCCACATCGCCTTCCTGATCCATACTGATAAACTTGTACTAGCTATCCAACTGTCCGAACATTTCGTCTACATCGAGAATCAATTCTTCATCACATCGTAAGTCCCCCGTTATTGACGTAACGTGGGACAAGGTTGACACGCTCGAATAGTACCGTCGTGAACGATGTTAACATTGACAATAACATCGGGAATGCAATTGTGCATCGCATCATCCGTGCTCATCGGGACGGCACTCCGTGGAAATGCTGTGTCATGATACCGCTTCTTCCTGGCTTCACCTTCCCAGTAGACCATAATGATGCAAGCGCGGTGCGTCAAGTTCATTTCATAAATTTAGCTTCGTCTCATCTGTTTGTTCTCAGGTACGAATTATCATGGAGTGTCAAAACTGCACAATTTCCCGCGGCCCCTATTCTATCTTTGCGCAGCTTCGCAGAGAAGGGATAGATGTGGGTAACATAATTATAGTTTGGAATACCTGACCCCCAATTTCCATAGCCAAATGAGTACATATCATTCTTCTCTCTTCGTAATTGGGCCAAGGTGCGAGGGGATGTCCTCACGACAGAACAAGTGGGCCTTTCTCGCAATGATCCGCGTGCTACTAATCAATTTTCACAACAGGTTTACATTCATAGCAAAGTGTGCATTGTGGACGACCGTCTCGCCATTATTGGAAGCGCCAATATCAACGAACGCTCCCAGCGGGGAGAACGCGACTCCGAATTAGCTGCCGTCATCAGAGACACTGACATGATTGACTGGCAAGTTGATAACTCAATGTTGAATCTTGTCTTTGACATGCATTGTGAACAGTACAATGGCGGGTAAACCGTACAAAGTTGGACGTTTTGCACACACGCTCCGCATTCGCCTGATGCGAGAACATCTTGGCATCGACGTTGATTCTTTAGACCAAGATGACCTTATGGCAAATGACCCCATACAGCCTGAACATATGGCAAGTACGTGGGACCCCGACGCTGACCAAGCTTATGGAAAGGACGACGAAGTCACGCATATTAGGAGGCGTCGATATCCGGCAGATACCGTTCTTCAGAATACTCTGAATAGCGCGGATGAAAAAAAAGGTGGTTATCTTTTCCTCGTACTCACATTGAACTTAGTTTGTCACTGTAGTGGGTCCCGCAACGGAAGAAGCTACCTCCTCCACGACATCTAGTAAGGCGGGATTAGTACGCAACACACCGACTATGGATGCAGAACGCAAGAGCTTCACAAGTGACGACAAAGAGATGCCGGGGGTTTCTAAGTCTGTCGTGCCAGCTCTCGAGGAAAAAGCGGTTATGGGGCACCGACCACCGAAGGATGAGACCGATGCATCCCTGGAGAAACACAAGCTGCAACATCAGATATTCGACGAGAAGCCTCGCAGAGAAATGCCCTTGACGTGCTATCCAAACGGTGCTGCAAATGAGACTCCTCTAGAAGCTCGGGAAGAGGACGGGACGTTGTTAGGTGCTCCTGCAAATGCTGCGACGTCCGTACAGGCAAACAGCAGGCCGCCTCGTGCTTCGGGAGAAGTCGATGAGGAAGAGAAGGCAGCATCAGGAGCTCGCGCCAAAATTCGGAAACATCTCAGCCACAAAACATGGGTATTGCCTACTCCGAAACCTCACATAGATCCAGAGGGCTTTGAGGATCCTATATCAGACGCGTTTTGGAAGAACATGTGGGTTGCCGGCGCCGTGCACAATGTTCGTGGTTCATCCCTTTACACCTAACGTGACCTTGAGCTCCCGCACCCTAGACGGAAATTTATCGGAAGGTCTTCCATGCGATTCCTGATGACCAGGTCACCACGTGGAAACAATACAAAGAATTTATCTTGCATCACGAGAGACTGAACAAAAAGGTTTGTATCATTCATCGTTGTATCAGACCATATTCTGATTGAATCATAATTAGCCACGAGATAGCTTGACGCCTGAACGTGTTTCTCGAGTTCCGTCAGAATCTGGTGATGATGCCGTCCCAGATCATGGTACATTGTCTTTGCCAACGGAAAACACAGATGCTATCTTGGACGATGGAGCACGGCCAAATAAAGAGAGTAATGCCATAGAAGAAGCGCATGTATCATTAATGCCCCCAGGAAGTTCAGAAAAGGAGCCGTCATTAAAACCAAAACGATCTTCCAAAGGGGTAGAACCATTTGAGAAATGGGAGCATGAAGAGATGGAGAAACTTCTGGGTCAGTTGTGTGGTCACTTAGGTTTGTCGTTAAGCTGTGGTTAACGAGTCAGGGAGCTGATTGTGACGAGTTAGTTGTGTTCCCTAATCACTTTTTAGAAGGTGAAGACATCGCCAATAATTTTCTTTTCAATGCCGACAGGTAGGTTTTCTTGTCAAGTACTAGGGATATTTGTCGCTAAAATGTTGGCTTAGACTGTTACCTTTATCCGTTTATAATTGAAGGACTCTTTCATCCCATAGAACATCACAGCAAATTACGTACTGTACATCAAAGTAACATAGTCCGACATCGAGGCCCACTACATACTAACTCTTGCCGCTAAATTGTTTCGATGCTCCCAGTTACCTATGTGACTTAAGTTAGCAAACGACTGTCAGGTTCTTTGCTAGTATATCGGTTTAGTACACGCGCTTGTCACGACTAATGTTGTCGCTTTCCGCGCGAAAGCTGGGTTCGACTCCCAGGCAGAGAGTTTTGTTTTTCTTCATATTCTTCTCCATTGATAAAGTCGATCATGTGACACTTGAAAGCTTGACGTGCCTACGTGCTGAACTGGTGCTGAACACCTCACGCGACCGCTATCCAGTGCAGTAGGAGATACTATGGCTGTTTTGGACAACAACGATCAAGACCTGATGCAGTTGTGGAGTCTCATCACAGAACTCAGTGAACAGCTCAGTCAGAACCGCAGTGTCTCCGTTTCCCTTTATGCTCAAGCAGGGAACATCAAGGTGAATGTCCATCGTCTGGTTAGCCGCTGGAAACTAAATACTCGTGATGGACATAGAATCAGGCTGTGCATTCTCAGACCGGTTTCGTCTTCCGTCGGTGCGTATTCGTGATTCCTTGCCATGTTAAGGTGCAAATTCAGTTCGACATTCACTCGCTGAAAGATTCAACTTGGACAAGACTAAAGGTTTGTACTCTTATTGTTTTCTTTAGTTGAATAACATTCTCAAGATGGAGCAACATGGATTCAGAAGAGTATGATGTCGAACTGGAACATATGAACACGTCCATGATTAGCGAGAATCAGGGCCTCCAGCACGACAACAAGCAACTTAATACTATAATTAAGGAATACGAGCAGACATTGGAGAATCTCATGAGTTGAGCCATCCGTACACAACAATCGATGATACTGATATCAAGGATTCACCAGGTACCTTCCGGAATCGCGCTGTACGTGCATAATCTCACAAGCTCGTGGCGCATCAGCCCATTTCTATGATCATGATCATCTTGTAGCGAGACGTTCAGGAGTCCGAACTGTCCCTGATCCGTGAATATGAAACGAAACTGTTGACACGACAAGAGGAGGACGCAGCGCATGACTTGGCTTCCAGTACAGCGATTTCCGCAGCCCTTGGACGTATTTCGAATCTTTTCCGTCAGTTTCTTCGGACGCTAGACGGTGAAGACGTAGATCTGCTTCCAACGCAAGTTGATGATGACGAGGACCGACAGCCGGGGAACTCGGTGTTAGCAGCAGAATATGCACTCGAGAGAGAAATTGAGCTTGCGCGTTTGGAGAAGGAAAACGAAGAGTTGCGACGAATGATGGGTCTTGTTGCAGCACACCCAAGGAGAGCCAACTCTGATCCACGAACTACATTTGAACCTCCACCCAGACCGGGTATAGCACAACGTGTCTCGAGCACGAGTAAACTGGGTAGTTCATCAGGGACTTTGGGGCCGTATGGGACATACAAACGAATACGCTCACCGGGCTGAAGACATGTTCTTGATCAGGTGGGTGCCGCTGTCTAACTTCCTGATCTCAGACTGACTGTTAAATCATGTTGCTTACAGCCACGGTGATCTCGACTATGATGATAATTGAACTCGAATCCCTCTCGCCGCTGCGATGCTCTTGTAATCAGATCCGCGAAGGTCCATCAGCGGATGTGCCTACCTAGAACTATCCAACTGATCAGTGGTGTGGAAAGATGCCCAATCTGGGCTTATTAGATACCCTGTCGCTGTTGCAATATTCATGAAATTAGGCCTTTGGTTGGAAACAACACTGGTACTTAGTGTCCTTGAGCCTACTGATCGCGTACTTGTAAGTGATCGGCCATTTAATCGAATATTATGTAAAAGGTACAGAAGCCTAAGGAAAGTGCAGGCTTGCCCCTTGTACTGCCCTCGTTCTTCCCAGCAACCACCAAAAAAACTTGCATGTACAGGTTTGAGCGCATATGGACTGACGTACAGCCCCAGGTGAGTAGTTGGCGTATCAATCCTTTCAGGCGGTACAATTCTGCTTCCGCTTCTTGATGCCGTTGTTACCTGATTCCTGACCACTATTTTTACAGGAGGGCTTCACTCGAGGGCAGTCCTCGTCCTCTTCGCCGACTGACATGTCCTCGAGACCTACCTCACCGAGTTCCTTGATGCCTTTCCGCTTTGGAGTGCACTCTGATAATGTGCTGTCAAGGGTGGTACGCAGGGACAGCAAGCACCCTGATAATCCCGACGAAAGGAAACGCAAAATCTCTACTCGATCAAAAACTCAGGACAAGGGAAAGGAGCTTTATAATGGCAAGGTCTCCGTGGACAGTACCACGAGTCCCACGTCAACGTCGTCCGATTTCAGTAAGTGCCTTATACCTGATCTGCGCGTTACAAGGATTTGAATTGCTCCAGGCCTTGATCCTCTTCCATCATCTTGGTACAATACCTCTACATCCTTCGTTCAATACGGGAGAGCTCGTCCATCGTCGTCGGATGGGCCCTCAACCGCTTTCAGAAAGCCTCGAGGTACCCTTCTAGGGGCGGCTTCTGATGCTTTATCCTTCAAATTCGGTCGGAAAAAGCAGTTTATCCGGCAGCCATCAACGCAGATTATCCTTCCTGATGTGATTGAAATCAGCGCCCCTCGTCGAGATGAGGAAGTTGAAGAACGACATCGACTAAGAGACATGGCTGCGCAGTCCATTGGCCTTCCCGTCGCAATGCACCCGGATACCCATTCCCTGGATGACAGCGTGGAAGAGGAGGAGGAGGAGGAGGAGGAGGAGATCAGAGAGAACGGTGTATCGGCCAACCATGAACCTGAGAGTCAAGATGCGACCAACATGCGTTGGGGATCGATGCCCAATTTTGTCACAAAGTCTCCTCATGAATCTAGTGTCTTGATCGCAACCCCTTCTTCAGCGCTTCCAAATCGTTTACGATCCGGGTCATTATTGGGGCACAGTCGTAGTAATTCTGCTACTGCTGCCCCAGTCCCTCACTTTCCCACTACTGCCACGGCTCTCGTCCAACTCAGACAAGCGGCTATCTCCCTTCAGAAGTACTATCCACCTTCATCACTTCGTATTTTTGCCCTGTCCTCCATGAACTGGAAGAATCGATACATGGTGCTTTCGTCATCAACCACGTTGGTCAATCGAGGTTCATCTCCTCAAGCCTCCTATCTACATCTTTTCAAGTCTTCTAATGGGGAAGAGAAGGAGATAGAGCGGTTGGAAATCAATGAGGACAGCGTTGTGTTCGTCGCGGAGGCAGAAGTAGGCGGACGCAAACACGTTGTCAAGGTCGGAGGTGTTGACGTCGGTGCTTTAAAGAAAGAGTTAAACTGTGAGGAGGGGGGTCGCACTATGTGGTTCTTACACATATCGGATCCAGCGGAAGCGCAGAAGTGGATATCTACCATCAAAACTACGATTCTTGGGCAAAGGTAGGTTTAGCTTTATCTCTTACTCATACATTCCAATGTCAAGGATGATACTTCTAGGACGATGCGTGCTGGTCTAGGCCTTCCGGCAAATACGCTAGGGGGTATTGAACCCCGTGGAGATATGGACGTTATGCTGTCTATGCATGCCCAGGGGTTTATCGCATCGCCGCCGCTCAGTAGTCCGCGTCAACTTCACACTCGTTCTCAAAGTCCGTCTTCATTGGACCGGAACTATGCTGCATCAATCTCTTCCCACCGTTCACAGGCAACCGTATCCAAACCAGTATCTTCAGGTCCCGTAACAACACTTAAGGGGCTGTTCTCAGCTACGCGACCTCGTGCAAGTTCTCGTGCAGCGACAATTGCATCGGAGCGACCGCATCGTGAGCATGACGAAGCAGGAAATCAGCCCAACAACATCCATGTGACCCATCCACCTCCGAGTCCAATAGCGACACCAATAATTTCGCACTCAAACATCTCTTTCTCTGATTCCATTGTTCATCCAGAACATCGCCTCGAGCGCAAGATACTCTCGGAACGATCTGCCCTTTGGGGTTCGGCAGAGCCCACTCCGATTGTCAAAGATAGAGCCAGTCGGACTCTTTCTTTGGGTGCATTGTCACTACAACCTCCTCCTCGAAAACGCTGGACATCCGTGAGCCCCACCCCTGGCATGGAGCCTGTGAGATATAGATATATGAATGGGAGTGCAACTCGGATCACTAACACCAGTAACAGAACCTTTGAGAAGGAATCTGAACCCATGGTCAACCTCTCTTCTGGCACATCCAAGCAGAAGCCCCGTCCCCCATCTATCCAATCTGTTTCGACTGCGGGGTCGGGCGATATCACATTTAGCACGGAAAGGTCAAGCTCTAGCACCAAGCAAAACTCGACAAAACGATGGTCAAGACAGGGTGTCTTACCACGTCGATTGACTCCACCGAGTGGGCCACCTCCGTCGGTTCCAAGTGGTCAGCTGAGTCCATCTCGGACCGTTTCTCATCCTTACGCAGGCGATCGCCCTTCCAGTCGAGCTTCTTCGGCCCACTCCACGGCTAGCCAGAAGAGTGTTATATCCAACCTGCCTTCTTTCTCCAAACGAGCTTCAAGTTCCTCGGCATTTAGTTTTACGACATCAAACTCTTCTCATTCCAACTCATCTCGTCCAACTTCTATGCATATTAATCGATCATCTATGCCACCACCCCGCCCTGCTCCCACATCTTCACTCCCACTTGCACCGGATCAGGATGCTCCACATTCAGACCCTGGTCCCATGTCCAAGTCGTCGCTCCGTGACTCTCTCACCAATCGCGCATTTAGACTATCTATGAGTGCTCCCAAACCTCCACCGTCTTCCGTCCTACCACCTCGCCCAGATGAACCAGACTATCGGTCGCATCGCCGCAACTCGTCCACCGGAAGTTACACCCATCCTCCGCATTCAGATCCTCTTCCTACGATACCCCAAGCCCTTGCCACCTCACCCTTCCCTCCTCCCCTTCGACCCCTACCCCCTACGCCTATCTCCACTTCGCTAACGTCATCGACGCCTCCGTCACGTCCTATTTCACGTGTCTCTATCAAGCAGCGGCTACGTAAACTTAGCGCGCCGTCCTCTCCAGTCCAGACGACAAGCGAGATTTCCAACGAATGTATGCCTCCGACTCCTCCGCCATCCGGAGCCCCAGCTTCGGCAGTTCCCACGTCGCCAATAGCGCAAAAGATTATGCCGTATCAAAATGAACCGAGCTTTTTACAGATTTATTCGCCAGCGTCCCCATTTTTACAGCCACCTCGGTCCCCTCCACCTCCTGAGCAACTCCCAGAACTCACATCCTTATCTCCGCCACCCAGGCGGGGCTCAAAACACATTATCATAGGCTCAGAAGAACCAGTGGTAGAGGATGAAAAACCTCCTGCAGAAGGGGAACAGAAGATGATGTCGCTATCGCGCCCTGGTTCTGTCATCTCTCTCGCAATCGTGAGCATGTAGCACTGGTATACCATATTATTTATTTGTGGAGGTTCTGCAACTCAATTATTAATTCATGTTGTATGTAAATGCAATCTGTTCCCCTGCTTCAGAAAATCCAATGGTTTGGTGAACTCGAAGAGCTAGCCCGGGTAAGAGGCCGAAATACTGTACAAGGGCTCTAAACGACCAACATGACCATGAACTATCTTGTGAGGCAAATCCAATATTGGTATCATCTGTTGTATGCGAAAGGGGAAGGATACATGGCCTCGAAGATATCGTTGGGCATTAGCCTGACATAGTCCCATTTGCAAGTGATAGATCGCATCAACACCGTCCTTCCTCTGTGCTCACACATTTTTTGCCGTCGAAGTCGGAATGTCTCTGACTCTGAGTTCGCCATTTCGGGACGTGATGAATCTGCTGTGATGACACTGTTTCCTGAACCTCTCCGTGGAGCAGGGTACGCCGCACAATCACGGTCAACCCCCCCCACCTACTTATATATTACATATCTCGTTTGTATCATATAGCGCCGATATTTGGGGCAGTTCCCCTGAATGCCAGGAACCTTCGATTCTCAACCTGTCGATTGAAATCGCTGTAGAACGTGAACCAATTATACTCAGATAATCTAGATCGATCTATATGATAAATATAGCATGAAATGTGATACACAACTAGAATAAAACATTTTTACAGCACCGTTCGCCGTGCCATTTGCTCGGAATTGAAGACGATAGGCGGTAAACTTTTTGACTCTTCTTCGAGACTAACACGCTTGGCGGCGGCTCTGACATTCAGCACAAGACGAGTTCCCTGACAATCGAATAATATCAGAAGGATGCACTGGCAGGGAAGCTGCTCACTGAGAACGAATACGTTGTTACAAGCCGAAGTCAACTTTCAGGAAAACACAACACCACTTTGGATGAGCCAAACTCACGGGAATTTCAACAATGAAACAGGATTTCCTCTCATAGTAGACAAACTAAGCCATGTGCAGACAAGTACCGCGGCTTTCAAGAGTACATAAGATTCACCCTTCTCCGTGGCAGAGGATTTATGTACTCACAGAATACCCATCGGGTGGAAAAGAGTATCAACATGTACCAAACGATGCAGCTAGAGATGTACTTACAACAGGAAGAAGATATACCATTGCGAAACAATGCCACGAGAAACGGCGAATAGAGATGTATCATGTAAATCATGGAACTTGGTCTTGATGCCTCTTGTCTCGATTTGAATAAAATGTGTGTTTGATAGCCGTCATGATGAAGAATATCACTGCGAATGAAGCAGCAATCAACACCCATACCACAAATCTATGTGATTTACTCGCAGGCGACGCAAAGAGTAGGAATCCTGTTATCCACTGGCAGTGTTGAGTCCGTATGTTTATTCGAGAAGACTGAAACATGAGATCATAGTAAAAAATAGGTAAAAAATGGGGCAGTAAAAAATATGAATTTTTTACGCAACCCTATCCCATGTGCTGACCAGATCACGTGATCTGGTATTTTATTGCAGTTTCAATTTGTAGATGTTTGTCGTCCGAGAGTAAGTTCTTTTGTTCTGTTCTTGTTCTGTTCTTGTTCTGCTCGCAACGAATTTTCGCAAGGACCATGGATCTTTCGCAATTCAACTCTGCCGAACAGGCGCATATGACTAAAATAATCGAGAAACGACAGGTGCCAACCTTTTCTCCCTTCCAGTTGTCGCACTTATTGTTGGCATTCCAAGCTACAAGACTTTTTGAAAATATATTCCGCCCTCACGGAAAAGTGCTTCAACACGTGTTGCAACGATTTTACGAGTAAAGCGTTGTCGACTAAAGAGGTCCCTGATGCACGTTCAACATGCATCAGACAGTGCTGATCCTAGATGATTTTTAGGATCAGTGCGTTTCAAATTGTACAGAAAAGTTCATCAAGCATTCGGAGAGGGTCAGCGCTCGCTTCTCAGAGATTACGGCAGGTGCGTCTTGATATTCTTCAATATGTGCATCACCATTTTATGCGTATGCATGCAGAATCTATGAATGCCTCACAGTCCCAGTCCCAAAACAACTAGATAACTATTATGCCCTTGTAGCTTGAGGCCTGTACGAAGATCCTCCATCGTTCCGAACAGCAATTTTGTGTAGCTGGGCAGGCAACATGATTCATCTAGGTTACGACGGATATGGACTCTGGCGGCGAGATCGACAACAAGATATGTGGGACAAGCACCCGTGTTTTGTTACTTGCCTTTCAGGGTGATGTATCGAAGGTTCCCTGTAGTCAGCGTATGTACAGTGCGCTGTTCATTCCTTTTTACACTACAGTCAAGTTGTCCTTTTCCTATCGTTAGGTAGACAGCTGCATATGCGCAGTCAGGGTTGTAGTCTGCATCAAATCATTCTTCCGATGTTCACCAAGCCACAAGTTCCACGATATTCGCACTGACTGCTAGACAACCAGGCCAGAGTAATTGAGGTGTAAGCACATAAGCTGTCTCCATGATAATCCCGCTTACATGATGAGCTCGATAGAGGATGAAGTCGGCCCTGCAATTCAGTGCGAGCGCACGCAACATCTACGCAACCGCATGACTAGAAGGCTGGTTGATAAGATCCACTGGCAATATATACTTGAAGTAATGGATAGCTTGTGTATCAACTTGACTATCTTCATGGATGCGGTCAGCTGTGAAGATTTGGAACGTACAGCTAATTCGAAGATACGATACGAACGGATACTGGCGTTCGGAGCTTGTACAAGTCAGAGCAGGTAAGAGCGCGTCTTGACAGAGTCCGACAGAGTCATACTTGTTGCCTCCGCGTGCACTCTGCAGAATGGTTCGAGATAATGCTCGACGCGCCTCGTGCCGTTTTTGATCAGCATCTTTACCTTAAATTACCCATGATGCATGAGTCAGTACTGGTTATAAACGAGGAAGCTACAGACCTGTAAATAAGTTCAGGCGCGTGTTGAAACGCGCGTTGTGTCAATGCGTCTCGTTGATACTGTGACTATGCTAAGTTAGTCCGGATGGGACGAGACTCAGGATGCCAACAACTTGAAAGTCTGATGTGAATCTTTAGTAGTAGTAAATTAGCCCAGTAATAGACGATTGTCCGTAGAACGCAAATGGGTATGTAATTAAGTGCACATATATCCAGTAGCCTTACGCAATTCACGAGAACCTGTAGGCCTACGTGGATTTCCCAGGGATGGGCGGGACTCGCTTAACAACAAATCCTATTCTCCTAATCCAGTGCTTAGCACCATGAATAATTCCGTGGTAAAACATGTCCTTGCGAGGTACAACCCTCGAGCGCAATTTCCAGGAACTCAAGCTGGCTTGAATTGTTTCAAAACGAGCAACGACCTCATCCATGTTTGGACGCTTTTTGGGATCATCCTGAACCATTTCGTCCACGAGGGGCTTCATGAATTCAAAGCCATATCGACCTTCGACGCCATCGAGGAGAGGATTGTGCTAAACAGGTATGAATGAGAATCGTGATGAATTGAAAAGTATCAAAATGACCTCCAAAAACTCCTGTCTGATTAAATTACCTAGATAATACACATCGGTGGGGAATGGATTGCAAGATCCCGCCAGTCGACCTGAAAGACCTGCTACAACAACACGCATTGTGCTTATTATTTCTCGATCTCATTAATAGGACCTGAATTCAATTATATACCCTCCTAGGTGGGAGACAAAGACGTGTTGCTTTCGAACGGAACTGAAAAACAAGCAGATGGGCCTATTGAACTGGAAGGCTTGGATAGGCCAAAGTTCGAAGGAAATATGGGTGATGGCAAAGAACGTGGAACGGCTGGCAATTGTAAGGTTTTGTTCACTCTCTAAAACTGGATTCTGACGGAGCTCCCAGAGAACGTCTGCAGCGGCTGTCAGAGACGATTTGCAATGCTTTGCATTTCATAGCACAGACCAAACCGAACGATGCCATCTCTGCGCGGTGCAGGAAACCGCTTCAGCGTTGACGTCCCCCCAATCTGAACCACGCTGTAGACCTCAGCAGGAACCGTTAACAGCCGTCTGTCTTACTCATGATCATGATCTTGATTCTTCGCATCCAGGATTCTATGTTAATGTCCAAGTAGGCCCATTTTCTACCAGGCCAGAACCTGGACAGTCGCCGATGAATTTATGTGTGGAGGTGACTCGGAAAATAGATCATGGACCATTACAGTGTCACACGCCGCTTGCTTCCCCTCACGAGATTCTCCAACTCAGTGCCGACCCCTCACCTAGTAGCCCAGCTGGAGCTAACTTGTAGTACTATATCCGTGCAATCTGTCTGCTCATCTCGACGCTAGTAATTCTTGGGGGAGCCAATTAGCACGGGTAACGAACGGAAAAATCTTGCAGAGTACATATAATTTTGTTTTGCATAAAGTAAAATTACATCTTCGCTTTCTCCCAATGATTTTGAAAGCAGAAAAAGCAAAAATCGTGGACCACTTTTTTAATCCCAAGCTTTTCCCGTTACTTTTTGCTATATTTTTAAATGCTTTTCGGCTTCGAAAAGTGGAAAAAGAACTTCCAAAAGAAGTATAGACGATCGCATGAAAACTATAAGATGGTGGCATGGGTGCGTCAAAACCTCGTGGCATACGAGAAACACAGTGGGAAAAAACAACTGCCGAACGAGGAAAGCTACCAGCACAAGAAAGGGTGGGTACAAGTAGGGAGGGTTAACAAAGCGTGGAGTATGCAAAGCGACTACTAAAAACACGAGGGCTGTGAGTTCAAGAACAGGAAGAAGGAAGAAAGGCATACCCAGAATTCGAACACGAGAGCTGTGAGTGAAAGAAGCAACAAGCAGCTCTCGCGTTCTAAGTAATCCTCGTAACTGAGACACTGTCGTCATAGCCAGCGCGGGCCTGAACCGTGCACGCTGACCGAGAAAAAGCCATAAGGCTTGAGAGTGGTGTACCGGAGTACACTGGCACTCGAGAGGGAGCTGCAGAAGCTCGCGAGCACTCGGAAGTGCGGGCCATTGCTACCCGTTGCACTACCTTCACGGTGATTAGCCTTAAGTAAACACAAGTTTAAATTCCATTAGAAACAAACGGATCTTGAGTATTGAAGCAAGAGGTGTTTTCTTTTTGGGAATTGTGAAAAAAAATCGTGATGTCATTCCAATCGGGAAGTGCTGTAATATTGAGTTTAAAGTTCGTTTACTCAAGTCCAATCCAATGGAAAGAGGGCTGCTTGTGGCGACGCTCTCGACCACTTCCCTTGGCACCGCGTGCAACCTCCTCCAGCACTGCGTGCTCGCTCTGTTGACTTTGCACCACGTGCACGCTCCAGTCACCTTACTACAACGCGACGACGATTCATGCTGAACCTTAAGTAGTCCGGGCCACGTCATGTGCCGCAGCCCCCTATTCCTAGTGAGATATGTGAGCGGCAGAGACATTGTGCTTCTCACTCTCTCCTAGGTAAGGGGTTCTCTATAATCTTCATCTCTCTGCTTCTCACTCTCGCCTAGTATCGTCTCGCCGTGTACTCGATTACTTTTTTGTACTTTAAATCTACACATCGTTCCTCATAGCATGCAGCCTACTTCGGACAAGCAACTGCACCAGAACACCAGGGGCAAAACCTAGGGCAGTTGAAACTCAACTGCCTTCGAGGCAGTAGGTGCGGCAGTTGGATTTAAAATTTTAAACACTTAGCAGTTATGTAATATAATTTGAAAGTATGCAATCGATGATCGATGCCCATGATGTTTTCGCCTGCCGATATGCTGCCGTACTGATCGCGGCCCATCAGATTGCCCCGGACTTTCCAATTTTTTCTGGCACGAGGATCCTTTATTCCACCACATGATCACGCTGAATTCCTTTGTTCTCGATGCATTTTGTGCCATGCGCTGTGCACATGTTCTGGCTTGACTGAATACCTTGATTCTTGACCACCACCATCCCAATGGCTGACTCTGATGCTCACATGCAACCTCCTGCTGATTCTGAATCTGGGTTAGGGGAGGGCACCTCATCTGGTAACAAGTGCAAGTGCTCACCAGACAGTAGCAGTGCAAACACCAACTCCTCACAAGTGAAGAAAGCATGCAAAGTTTTTGCTAAGCAACCCAGGAAACCCAAGAAACCTAGTGACTGGCACATGAGAAAGGGAGAGGTACCAAAAGAGGCAGAGAAAACAAAGGTGTGCAACTTTTGTTACATTGTATTTAATCACTTCACAGTTCTTCTGTATTTTAGGCAGCTCTTGAGCTTCATCTTCGTGTCCTGTGGTGTCTACCACACCAGAGCACTGTTCCCCCAAAGGTCACTCCTGAAGACAAAGTACCATTCACTCAGCATTATTCGTCTGAAGCACAGCTCCAAAACTCGGTAACATCCAGCCTGGATGACAACTCTGGTAGGATACAAGATGCCAAAGCCAAGGTAGCTGAGCTTGTCAGCTCTCTCAAGGATGGGATGATTGCTGCAAACATTAGGCACATCCAGGAGTGTCATTTGTTACTCATCTTTAGGACTGTGGCATGCCTTGGACTTGCAAAGTGGGCACCCGATGTCCTGAGTGGCGATCACGAGTCCATGTACAACCTACTCCATGAACATATTGCACTCAAGACATTTGAGCAGGTCTCAACTGCATATGGGTATAGTCACATGGGAGCTAACCTGTCGTGTGTCCATGACTTTGCACTCATGCGCAAACTTTACTGAAGTTTTGTCTTTTCCTACATGTATGGGCTTGCAAAGTCAGAGGCAAAGAGTCCAGGGAGTGTTGCGAAGGGAAAGCAGATGACTTTGGTGTGGAAGAGACGTAATACTGTGTGTATTTTGCTTCCATTGAAATAAGTTCAATAGCTTGCTAGTGGCAGAGTTGAAGTATTCAAAGCACAGGGTTTCAATGATTGAGTCTTGGCCTTAGCTAATGAAAATGAGGCCCATTCTGATGATGAGTTGGCAGAAGGGGACCCAGACTCAGTCTACCATATCAAGGAGAAGGAGGGTTGGGCAACAGGGGTGGCTGCATTCTTCCGTATGGCAGACAAGCAATGCCAGCGGATGAATAAAAGCAAAAGTGGTCACTTCAGGTGAGTTCAAGTGTCATTACCTTTTATCATTGGCTAATTTTATAATTACAGAACTGAGTGACACTGTGAAGATCCTCCAATACCAAAGCAATCAAAGCTTCTGGCACTACCAAAGTCAGTCCCAATTGATTGGTTTGATCCAATCTACTGGAATGAACACCTTACACTCCATGAGTGTGCTGATTACACCTGGGGTGGACGGCATGTTGCTCTGCCTGGTGATCCACAGTTGCACAGCACCTGGTCTGCATGTGTGGCATGGAAAAATCTGCGGGAGAAAGAGTTCATGGAGAAGTATGGGAATGATGTGTTGACACAATATAAGCTGCCTACTGAGGAGGAGCTGAAACAGCTTGACCGATATGATGAAGAGCAGGAGGGGCAGGCAGATGGGGCAGAAGAGGGGGATGATGATGATGATGGTGATGACTTGTATGGTGGTGATGACTTGTATGGTGATGACTAGCCTAAGAATGCAGGATAGATCAAGGTATATCCTTCTTGACTTTGCATGTTTGGCCCTTTGCAATGAACTGGTGGCTGCTAGCAGCACTTCTATGCTTTCCACTAATATTTTAATTCTATGCCTATTTACTCACTATGGTCTCTTTAGTAGTATGCTCTACGATTTCTCTATGATTCTCTTGACTCACTGTACATTATGATACGGACACTTCATTTAATACAAAATTATGATATTTATTCATTAAAAAAAGTTACAAAAAAAAGATTGTTGCTCCCCATTTCCACCCTGCGAGCCGTTGCTCGCAGCGGCAGGTGGGGGAGCTGTGGTCATTGTGGTGGCTGTCGTCATCATTGTTGTCGAGCCTGCTCCCCCAAGAAGTCTCCTCCCTCGCATTTGGAGCAAGGGAGGGGGTGATGGTGCATGTTGTCGCTAAGAGCAGAATGAGAAACCCCTCCTCTCGCATTTGCAGCGAGAGAGGGGGTGGTGGTGGTTGTCGCTGAGAACAGAACATGAAACACCCCCGCTCATGTTTGCAGCGAGAGGGGGTGGTGGTGGTTGTCACCAAGAGCAGAATGAGAAACCCCTCCTCTCATGTTTGCAGCAAGGGGGGGGTGGTGGTGGTTGTCACCAAGAGCAGAATGAGAAACCCCTCCTCTCGCATTTGCAGCAAGGGGGGGGGGTGGTGGTGGTGGTTGTCACCGAGAATAGAACAAAAACACCCCCACTCATGTTTGCAGCAAGAGAGGGGGTGGTGGTGGTTGACACCGAGAACAGAACGTGAAATGCCCCTGCTCGTGTTTGCAGTGAGAGGGGGTGGTGGTGGTTGTCGCCAAGAGCAGAATGAGAAACCCCTCCTCTCACATTTGCAGCAAGGGAGGGGTGGTGGTGGTGGTTGTCACTGAGAATAGAATGAAAAACACCCCCGCTCATGTTTGCAGCGAGAGGGGGGTGGTGCCTGTCGTTGTTGTTGTCATGCCTGCTCCCCCTTCTTGTCGTCTCCATCCTTGTTGCTCCCCATTTCCACCCTGCGAGCAGTTGCTCACGGTGGTGGTTTGGGGTGCTATGATGTGTGGTGGTGGTGGCAGCAAGAGAGGGAGGATGTCGTCATCATCGTCGGTTCTATCCTGTTTGGATTGCGAGGGGGTTTGCATGGACATGTCTGGGCATGCATCATGTCATTACCCCATGCCTGCTCCCTCTTCTGCCATCTCTGTCACTGGCAACCGCGATCCTGCTTGTATTCGTGGTGGGTGAGAGTTGGGAAGGGGGAAGATGCAGTAGGGGGGCGTACCTGGTGGGTATGCCGCTCCTTGGGTCTCCTGGCACCCCTCAGCTGTATCCTGTACTAAGACAAAGCCCTCACATCCCGATTCTATGGGGAGGAGGACAGAGCAGGCATACACGGCCATTGTCAAGCTAAGGTGACTGTTGTATCTAGAACAAAAGGCAAAAGATGTTTGTTAGTACTAAGAAGAAGAAAGAAGTAGAATTACTCAAGGCCCAACGTGTCTGAAAACACATATCCATCATTTCTACAGTCCCAAAAAGGCCGTAGCCTCCACCAACCCGTGTTGTCCCCAATTGTCGCGGCATTGTCATCTTGAGGTGTTGAGACAGTGTCGGCATGACATGGTATGCGTGAAATGTTCGAATTTGAACGCTATATCTAAAGCAAAGTCAAACACATTGTTAGCGTTTGTCATGGACCCGAGTAAATGCACGTACTCACCTGGTACGGTCACGAGGGAATCCAGCCACCATAGGAGGTTGGAACGAGTCGACGAGAGATTTGGGGTGTGTTACACCCCGAGAAAGAAAGGTGAACGATGTACAAGTCGTTCACCAGTAGGAGTTGAGTGAAACTTGACGGTTACCCATCAAGTTGAAATGCATGACAAATGTCACATGACATGCGACCCAAATCAAACATGTTTGTCACCAGATAGTTGGGATTCTCCTGACTGCTCCTGTGCTCAAATAATAGGAAACTACTATGAAAATTCAACTGACATGTTTCCCAACAACAAGATATATTAAGTTGAGTGGATACAAATGTACAATTAAATACTTGTCCCTAAGCATCCACTGGCACTCCTGCTCTTGTTCCTATCTACGTCCTCTATTTGGAGCCCAACAAACAACTAGCACCTCTCTTCCAATATTGTAAGTCCCTAATGGGCACTGTAAGGTTACAACATGGGTAATGATATGAGCAGGTTCAATAATGATATTGGTGTTAGAGGGGATTGCATCCACAATCTGGGTTATAAATCCAGGATAATATTTGAATGGTGCTTTTCCTTCCTGTTGTTCAGATAGTGGTTGATGTGGGCAGACATTTATGAAGATCTGCATTGTGCCTTCTATTGGAAGCCTCCAAATTTGTTGAATAAAGCCTGTATCATGAACTTGAGTCAAAGGATTGTAAAACTGTATGGCACTATTTCCTTTGTGTGATCTTTCACAACTAAAGGTACATTCGTCTCGGTGTATCTCCATAAGATGCTGAGCTTGTGGAGGAAGAATAATGCTGTTCAATGGATGGGGAAGATCAGAGTAGGCTTGGTAGGGCCTTCCTGTCTGATGAAGGTAATGAAGCAGCCCATTATATTCTACATCTTGAAGGCTAGGGGCCTTCTCTAGAATTTCTGCCACTTCAGTAGACTTCAGAGGTACTGGTGGATCATCCACTGAAATGTCAACTGGCTCCAGAATGTCAGACAACTCTTTTATAGCATTGTCACTGTGCAGTGAAGCATCAAGATAAGCTCTATGACTCATTTGGCAGAGCATTGTTAAATCCAAATCTCCTGCAATTGATATTAGCTACTAGCTTTACATAAATGAGTGTAAATAAACATACAAATATGGTGATTAGTATTAATGTTTTGCAACATTCCGTTCATTCGCTCTCCTGAAAACTCACTCAATGAAGCCAAAGGACCCCAGTATTTGAGCAGGGAGCCATTATGCATGGCATAGTGGTGATTTGGCTTGGATGGACGGTAAGGGAAGAGCTTTTGAATTGCAGTCCGATACCAGATATAATGCTGGGTATGGGCATCAGCATCAGCATTTGAAGTCTTGAATGCAGCAATAATATTTGTAGCTGCAACAAGGTTATAGAAGCACTCAAAGTGTTGGCGGTGAAAGTCTGTAGCAGCAACAATGTACCAGAATTTAGGAATAATGAGAGGGAAAATGCATGTAAACAGAGTGAGATATTCTCTTGCTTTGAGCTTGCCATGACTTGGTTCACCCAGATTGACTGGTGGTCGTTGTATCCATGTTGGAAGAGTAATGTCTTGAATGCAATCCTGTATTGCCTGTAGCTCTGTAGGTGTAAAGCTGAATGGCACTGTGTCTGCAGGAATATAGTCACTATCATCACCATTATCTTCATCATCAAAATTGAGGTCATAGGGAACTGTATGGGTTTGTGTAACTGTAGGGGTTGAGGATGATTCAGACATGCTTGAACCAGCAGTAAATGAGGAAGATGGTGAGGGAGACATAGGTGGTGGTGTATGTTGCATTGGCATCATCATGGTAGTCTCATATTCAGCTGTTTCCTGGAAAAGACCTTCCAACTCTTCAGCAGAGTCTGATACATCCTCTTCAGTCAATTGCTCATCAAGCTCTATTAATCTTCTGGCTTTCATCCTCATCTTGTCCAATTCTCCAGAGTGAGTGAAGATGATGCTGTAAAATACCCTCAAGCCAGTTGTGCATAAAACCTAGAACAACATGTTTGACTGGGTCCCAGTATGGCAGACGATGTAATGGAGTCCACCATACACCATTTGACTTTGATAGAGCATTTCGGCCAGCCTTGGTTGTCTGGTTAAGCCATGCCTCTGCTTGTGCTCACACCTGGGCACCATTACGTAGTTCCCAAGATTGCATATTAAGGTCTTCTAGCTGATGTTGGGTACAGAGGCAGAAGGAACAAAACATTGTGGCACCATGTGCTAAAAAGCCAGTAACCTTCTGACTTCCCTCCAGATCAGCAATGACAGGTGCAATTTTTGCTTGCACAGGAATACCATTGGGATGTCTGGATGTTGGCACATTTTGACTGGGTGCAACACCATACTTGGCAACAGAAGTAATAACAGGATCAAGAACATGGGAAATAGTGGTAGGGTCAGGAAGATGAGGTGGAGGTGTGAGACCAGCAATAAAGATATTCTCAGGTTGATACCAGAGATTGAAAGGTAAATTCCAGCAATAAAGCAAAATTGCACCACAGGATACCTTTTTACCTATATGTAATATTATTAGCCATATTAGTATATAATTTCTTTCTAGTGACCTACCAGCAATCTTGTTTGTGTGAGGGTTGTACCAATCAACATAAATTCCAAAGAGTAAATGATAGGGAGACTGGAGAAAGCCTAAAATATCATTCCAGGCAGGGCTACCTTGGATATCATTAATAGTGGCACCAAAGACAGCTGGAGGATGATTTATATGGTCATGATAAGTCTTGTGAAGAGAGTCTTCCATGATCTGGCGAGACAAAAAAATTGAAGCCAAGAGTTGAATGACTGTGTATTCTACAGCTGGCATGGAACCCATTTGGGGCCATTCCGGGTATTCTGAATTTTCCAGAGATTTGTATTGCATGCACATGATCTTGGAGACTCCTTCCACTGACATTTCCAAGGAATTGGATAAGGGAAGAGGGAAAGGCACTGGGGACAGCATGCTGTCCAGATGATATCTGGTTCAGGGCAGTGAAGCTGATAGGCTGTACAAACATCATGAGGAAGTTTGACATTAGAAAGTTTGATAGCAAATCCAGATGACATCAAAGCAATGCCAACAAGACAAAGAGTTGCAGAGATGATAACCTGAATTGCTCGTAGAACTTTGTTGGTGACAGCACAACTTACACCAGCTCTGGTGTGGAGCCAGATGACAAGAAGGCAGACCATCTTTATAATAAGTGTAGTGGAAAAGTTGATATCTGTACTATACTTTTCAACTATATTCTTATGGAAACAGTTTAGCACTTACCTGTTGGAGAATTGGAAGCTGTAGATTTTTTTGATGATGAACTTGGGGATGATTGTGGCTTCCGTCTTGCCAAGGCAGGGTTTTTATCCTGTTTCTCATGCATCAAATGAGTTGGACCACTAACAGACTGGCCTGGCTGTTCAACACCATGAATGCAGACAGTTTTCATGCTGCAAACTGTGCATGTACATATAACTGAAGGCATTGTTGAGTGAAAGAGGAAGGGAATGGAGGAAAGGAGTATTCATGGTGCTAACTGCTACTCCATATTTATGTAAAGTATGTAACCTGGTAACAAGAATAATACAACAAAAGTTGTCGCACCACATGATGATCAATGATCAATGATTAATGATTAACCAATTTGATGATTATTGATATATATATCGATAACTTCGTTATGATCACAAGGGCAATATTACATAATTACTCTGTCAACTGCCCTAGCTTTTGCCCCTGGTGGAAGGGGAAGGATCCACTACTCAAACAGGCCTTGCAGGATAATCTGAGGGACATGATACAGGAAACCGTTCCTCACAAATGGCCGCTACTACTGGAACGGTTGGACATGAGCTCCACACCCTCACATGTAACCCAGATAGGGGGGGCATACCTCAAGCCTCATCTACCAATGAAGATCTCTTCAGGGCCAGTCTTGTCTCAAGGATGGACAACCTTGTCAAGGATTTCAGGAAGGAAAAGACTTCGAGAATGGAAACCTTATACCAAATCCTACAGATCTTGCATGACGCGAAGCTTGACAAACCAGTTAGAAAGGCCACCCTCGAGGAGTACACCCTCTACACTGACATTATCGCAACTCATCGGAAAGAAGCCACACTCTGAGGATTACAGGCTCGAGGTGAAGGGGACCGAGGGGCTTCAGAGGGCACAGAGGATGTTGGAGGAGAGCAATGAGGATGGGACCAGTCTGGGCAATCAAATGCAAATGAAGCCAAGCGTCTCCTCTGGGGACTTTGCAAAGAACTTTTCCGCAAGAAGCGACAACGGAGTTCTTCAGGATCCTCAAGCAGCGACGACTCTCAAACTGGTGGAGAAGGAGGATTGAATAAGAAGAAATGGGTCTTCCAATCCCAGTTACCTTGGTATGACACAGAAGTTGCAGCTGAAGGGAAAGAAGTTGATGAAAACCAAAAGAAAACCAGAGAAACCCTCAGTGTTTTCCAGAATGACCTCACCTTTGCAGAGCGAGAGATACGTCGAGCAGTCTCAGCCCCCCAGGGATTCCCAGAGTCCGAGTGGAAACAAATCTTCAAGGGAGAAGCTGTCAATCTCGACATTGTCTTCAGCAATCTCCACCACATTGCCCCTCCTAAGGAGAATGTGGGACGTGTCGGAGGAACGGAGATATCTCTTGGAAAAGCAGATCCAGCATGAAAGGTCCAAATGAGTGGCGACTGGACTGTTGCCTGGCATGCGGCCTCCAAAGCAACCCCGTTTGCTTTCCCACACAGAAACAAGGAACTGCGACATTGGGGAGACTATATGGCCTCCGAATTCTCTGCCAAACAGCTCAGCACACACCACAAGCTCATCTCTTTCAACAAAGTGGTCAGAGCAATGGTCAGCGGGGGACAAGCAATCTTACTCACAGATCGTGAACATTTCACCTACTTGTACTCAGCATATCTTCTCCCTGACAGAATCCAAGGAATGTCCAGTGGACGCCTCACAGGAGACCAATGTCACAAGGACTGTGTGTCTGAAGTATGCAGACGTTTTAACAGCGCAGGAGGATGTCGAAGTGCAGCAGGAACATGCAGATATCGACACACCTGCCTCAAGTGCAGACAACACAGACATGGACAAGAAGCATGCACTCAGCAAAATTGATGTGACTTATGGAATGCACCTGAAACATCTCAGGTACAATATATGGAGCAGTGAGGAGGAAGGTTCTTTCGGCTATTCACTCACTCCACCCTGCCTCACAACATGGACAGAAGATGCGAAACCACTCCTGAGGGTGCCTGATTTGGAATTCTTAAACACTGAAGCTGTACAGACAATCAAAAATAACCCGAATCTATTCAAGATCATCACATCTATTAATATTGATCACTTTGAAGAATTACTCAAGACCCATCCAAACTGTCCTTTTGTCCAGTCAGTCTGCCGAGGACTACGCGAAGGTTTTTGGCCATGGGCAAACACACAGCATGACTCTTACCCATGCATCGTCAATGAATCGTTAGGTATGCCTCATGAGGCATACAAGAGAGAATTCTTATTGGCGCAGAGGGACCATGAACACTTGAAAGGTAGGTTCTCTGGATCTTTCAGCTGAGACCTACTACCAGGCATGCATGCATCCACAATCCATGTCATGCCCAAACCACACTCTGAGAAACTACAGATGGTAATTAACCAGAGCGCTGGGCCTTACACGCATAATTCAATGATCCTGCATGAGCATGTCAAAGGGTTTCCTCTGGACAATATGAGACATCTTGGGGATGGTTTACTTGCTCATCACCATGCTAACCCCAATCAGCCACTGGTACTTTTTAAATCAGATGTAGCCAAAGCATACCACCTACTCTCTATGCATCCCCTGTGGCAAATCAAGCAGATAATCACTATCAATGGCGAACATGATGTCGATTGAAACAACTGTTTTGGGGGACGGGGTTCTGCAGGGATCTACATTCCCTTCAATGGCCTCGTGACATGGATTGCCAAGAATGTCTGAGGGATACACGATCTATGGACTTACATGGACAATTCTTTTGGGATTGATGAGGAAGGTAATGTGTTGTGGTACCACAAGTATGGGAAAGACATGCCAGTGAACCAGGTTAAACTTCTGTCCCTGTGGGACAAACTGGGTATCCTGCATGAACCACATAAACAACTCTTTGACAGGAAACTCACAATTATTGGCATTGAGGTCAACACCAACAGTTTGACTCTCACTCTCCCCAAGCAGGCACTCGACGACCTCCTGCAGGAACTCCAAGAGTTCTCATCATGGTCAATACGAAAGTGAACTTTGTGTTGCTGGCAGCAACTGGCAGGATGGATGAACTGGTGTTTCAACATTTTTCCAATGATTTGACCTGCTCTCAACAATGTGTACCCAAAATTTGCAGGAAAGCAGGAACCTCTGGCGAAAGTTTGGGTCAACAACACAGTCCAGCAAGATCTCACTTGGGCAATAGGACACCTATGAGCATCCCTGGGAGTCAGACTTTTATCCTCCATGAGTTGGGATGAAGAAGATGCGGACAAGACAGTCTTCTGTGATGCATGCATGGAGGGCATGGCTTTCTGGTACCCCAAATGTCAGCAAGGGTTCTACTCACCAGTACCACCTGGAGCAATGCATGATATTATTTTCTACTACAAAGCTTTAGCTGTCACCAGCACAATAGACAATTTATGTGCGAGGGGCGCCGAATACTCCAAAATAATCATCTTCACTGACAGCATGAACACTGTGGACATCTTCAGTTCCCTCTGTTGTCAACCTGAGTTCAACCCCCTGCTACAGCACTGTGTTGATGTTTTCCTCAGCAACAACTTGGGTACACATGTGCTGCACATCCCAGGAGAAAGGAATAAAGTGGCAGATGCCATTTCTTGGCATGATTTCGACAAACAAGCAGACTAGTACCTGGGATACACATCTCAGCTTTTAAACCCCCACAATTCAATATGTTGGGGGCAATGAAAAAATGATTACCTCACATGTCTGCACCCAGCAACCGGTATGAGAGCTGTGGTCGCAGGAATGACTTGTCCAGGAATGCACAATAGCTCTTGGACAAGCAATCAATATCAGCATGTGGAAAAACTATGGATCTGCTCTCAACTCTTACCTATCATTTGTGTGCATGCATAATATGCCGGTAGAACCCACCGCTGACACCCTCAGCCTCTATACTGCTTACATGTGCCACCATATCAAACCAGACTCTGTGGACACTTACCTTTCAGGAATTTGCCACCAACTCAAACCTTACTTTCCTCACGTTCACAAAATCAGAAAGTTGAGACTTGTTCACCAAATGCTAGAAGGTTGCAAGCATCTATGGGGAACTCCCACAGTGAGAAAGTGAGCCCTCACGATCACCGATCTCAACACTGTCATCAACCGCTACAACAACCCAACACACAACGAGCTCTTGTTCTGCACCCAGCTGTGTGTAGGATTTTTTGCTCTGATGCATTTCGGCGAACTCATGTGGCCAGACGACACTGATCTATGGGATCCCTGGAAACTCACAAAATGCAACTCAGTGATTCTTGATGCTACATCCTTTCATTTTTTCTTGCCTGGCCACAAGGCTGACAAGTTCTTTGAAGGAAACACTGTCATTTTATGCTCAAACCCTTTCCCCTGCAATCCAACAACCCTGTTCCTCTCCTACATCCAATCTCGCAACTGCCTGTTCCCCCTCTCATCTCCTCTCTGGCTCAAATCAGATGGGATAGTGCCAACAAGAGGATTCTTCATGTGACAGCTATGCAGTTTCTTTGAGAAGGATATAGGGGGTCAGTCGATGAATGCTGGAGGGGCAACGTCACTTGCAGAGAATGGTGTTGCACTGCACATCATACAGGGAATCAGGTGATTGGCAAATCTACATTTGTAAGCACCCCATACTCCTCCAGGCGATGCTTCATGCAAGGGGGTGTCAGAAAAAAAATTAAGGATACTGGGTCATTTTTTTTTTTAAGCCACCCAGCAGTGGACTAACTAACTGTGGGAACTAATTACCATATAAGGCAATAATTAATATCATTGTTTGCACCGTTTCTTCCCTGCACGTCGTTGACCACTCTCACTTGCTTCACAGGCCTCGCACACCCACCCATTGATGCTGTATTCAAGCTGAACACAGTGTAGATGGTACTGGATAACCCATGAGTTTGTTTAGCCTCCCTCGGAAAGGATCTGTTGACTCACCCAACCCATTTCACATCCAGCGCATTTGCACTTGATAACATTCGCATTTCGTGATATCTTGCTCTCCGTTACTGCTTGTCCACATGTACATACCACCAGAATTGAATACAAGTCCCAGGCTTTCCATTTTTGGCCTACCCATGTCATTGGAGCATCAACAGTGAACTCTTGAACTGGTGTCAAGGATTGCGGTGGTATTGGTGAGTTTGTAGCTTCAATATCTTCCACCAACCCCGAAATGATATTTTCATCGCTCAACAGATGCTTGGGCTCCTTATACATGTCACTCAGCTGATTTTCATCCTTACTATCTTCATCCTTGCTGCCGCTCAGATCCTTAGCTTCAGGTATCACACCACCAAGGGCCTCTATATCTGACATGTCAGCATCTCCATCATTGTTGGCATCCCTGTTGCAACATCAGCATGATGCATCGACTATCTAGGGAGACTTACCATAATGTGAGATGGGAACTATGAGCTTCGGAAATAATCAAACCTGATGTGTTCTGTTTCTTTGACTTCCGCGTCTTCTTATGTTTGTGATGATTGTTCCACATTTCCTTCAGCTGACTTTGTTTGGCATTCTTTATCTGCCAAAGGGACTTGTAGGGTGGTAGCAAGATGGCCGGATGCTTTGATCACATGTGATGTGAAAGGTTGTATCTCCATACACACAGTGCAGCTGTGGGACAGATAGGGCAATGGATGGGAACATTTGATGATGGGCTGGAAGAAGTTGATATAGCAGCAACAGCATATCCAAATGGTATCTTGTTAGCACATACAGATTTTGTGGAATCAACTTGTTCACTAGCTCCCACACCCTTCCCCCTCTTGAGATAATAGACGCAGAGGGGAGATGACTGAAGACATAATCCACATGGCTCAGCACTTTGATTAACTGATGGGTCAAAGAGAATGTGTGCAGCCATGTGCTTGAGGACTCTTTGTGCTGACTTGGGAAGTGCGACCAAAGGAATGCAAGCAGTGCATTCATTCAAAACCTCTAGATTGCGTGTTGCCTGTTCATCTTCACAAAGGAAACATGCTTTGCCTGATTGTCTACAATTTTAGTTGTGCGCCACAAGTAACAAATCTAGTGTACTTACCTGTTGCTTCGCGATAAGGAAATCTATCTGATTTTTTGACATCGGGAATAGAAATTCCATGGTCCTGTTCAAGTTGTTCAAGAATGGAAGCCCCTAGTGCCATAAGAACACCACTCTCAAACAGATAAAATGGATTCCCAAGTTCCTTGGTTGAAATGCTTGGGTTGATCGGTTGGGTGAGATATCCGGCAACTCGATATGATGTTCCTCATTTACCTGACCAACACCAATCATTCTTCAGCTCAGGATCATCCTCGATGCTCGCTGGGACCAGGAAGAGCATCTGATATGATATAAACACCGATGGCTCCATGAGATACTCCACCACGACCTGATCAGTGTGACGTGAGTCAACTGAGATGTCGATCACCTCGCCAATGCACAGGAATAGATTACCACTACAGCAGAGCAGTGTAGCAATAGGTGAGTCCATTTGCACAACATTTCCACTTGATGCAGGATTGTGATCAAGCACACTGTCATACACATTGGTTGATTTTACAGCATAGCACTGGACATTGGCCACACGCTTCAATCGATCTGTAGAGCCAGGTTTCTTGTAGTTCTCAAATGCTTGATTAAGATAATGTGCTTTGTAGACCTGTTTTCCATTGAGCTTGAAGCAGGGACTGTGCTTTCCTGATGGATGTTCTTCAGCAATGGCATCTTCAAGATCTGGACCTGGTGGTGGGTCTGTACTCGAAACAGAAGCATTGACATTGTCCAGGGTATCATCATAGTCATCTGCATCTTGTGAGGCCATAATTAGATCCTTGCTGAGTGGAGAAAAGATGTCAAATGTGGATTCAATGACAGAACATAGAATGTCTGCAAGAAAAGGAAAATTTTCTTTGATCTTGCATCTCCCTAGCTTCCAACACATCTGAAGCACAACTCAAGAGACCTTGACATCACCACGCCATGATGCAGGGTTGATGTGATCAACATGAGCATCAACAACAAACCTGGCTTTTGAGAGAGCAGGAAGCTTCAAGTGTTGTGGCGCTCGATCCCAATGCAGATACTTTGCCAGGATAGTTGCAACTTCAGTGGTCCCAGTAAGGCAAAGACCAAGCTGTAGAAGGTCAAGATTGGCATCATTTCCAACCATGGTCCTCAAAATTCCAAAGAGGATCTCAAGGTGATCTGTTCCAAGAAGTATGATCCAAAAGCTTTCTTCTGGATCGTCGGCCTTAGTCTTTGCAATGCAAAAATAAGCATTCTTGATCATCATCATGATATCGACATAGAGCTGAGTGGGCATGAGCTTTGTTCCAGTTTGATCTTTGGCCCAAAGAGCAAGGAGTAGATGCGCAGCAGCACTAAGGTGAACTAGCTGTTCGGACAATGAGAGGTCAATGCAGATGTAAGGTATCAAGATATGATGAAGGAGTGCTCCCAGTGTTTGGAATGATTTTTGAGCCTGTTGAAATCCTGGTAATGCATCAGGTCCTGAATCAGGAAGGGACCAGACGTCTCGAAGCATATCATATGCCAGTTTTACATCCTGTCAGTCATTGGGGTTTAGCAGGTAGTTAATGCGTGTTGAGGTCATGTTGTTGCTATAGAAGTGGGAGCAGATGACAGCTGGCTTTAGATGAACCCCATGAACAATTAGTCCCTTATCTCAAAGCAAGAGATTGCGAAGGTGTTTGAACACATGCTTGTAGTCTTTGTCTGCAGTAAGATCATCATTGCCAACCTTGAGGTTCATGAGAGGAAGGACATGCAACACATCGTAGATTGGGGATGGGGGAGCAAGTTCACATTTGAACACTAAGCGTACAAGAGCTTCACCACGCCGGGACTTGCCATCAGATGTGATGCTGATTGTTCTGAGTTTCAATTTTTGGCTGCCTAGATATGCTGTATTAATCAAATCTGCATGCTCTATCCCAGACTCACATTTACAGGATCCTGAAATAAGAATTGGACATGTGCCATATACACACGTCTCACTACTCAAGATACCTAGCACACTGACAGTTGCCTAATTAAGCTTCATGAGAAATCAACAACAACCACAATGACTCAAGTCTCGATCACCACCGACCTCAGATGCAAGATGCACCTTGCCTTTCTCAATAGCCTCAAGTAACAGCTCAACTTCCTTCTCAGAGTTAAATTCAAGACTGGTGTTTTTGCCATGCTCCCAACACGGCCCTACAATCTTGTTGGTTTCCTCATCCAAACGTGGCCGCTCTTTGGCCTTCAACTCATCCAGCATCAACACTTGGTGAACGACATGCTGGCTTTCTAGGATCTCAGATATGCTTTGGAAGCAGCTTAGGACATTTGCCTCTATTTCCAATACTGTGGGCACAGATGTGGAGACAAGGAGCTTTGGGATAATTGTTTGACGTCGAAGAGTGCTGAGTGATGGTAGATTCAAAGCACGATGCACAATTCCTGCAATTCAAGCACCACCCAATCGCCATAACAGAAGCCCCCACAGCTCATCTTCCTCGGTAAAGTTCTGTGGGTGATATATCTGCTGTGCTGCGCGATTGTACAAATCCAGCAAGTTTCAAATTCCTCCTTTTTGCGCAAGATTTACATGGACCAATCGATCAACATGTTCCACCCTCCTGCTACCCACAGCCATTACCCATTGCTTCAGATCATCAATTATGACTGCTTTCCCTGCTAACTTTTGTGCATTGTTCAGTTTCCTCAAGCGCAAAGCCTTCACTTCACCCTGCTTTCTCCTCACTAATGTTACCAGCCCTCCAACGCTATGATATGGCAGGGTGGCATTCTCCTGGACACTGGTTTCCATCCGCTGAAGAACACCTTGTAAGTTTGCATTCTTTGTAAGCATCTCACAGTTCTGACAATGCTCAAGGTTTGGATGCAGCCTGAGGTTTGTGACACAGGCTTTGGAACACAACACTAAGACTCTGTTGGTAACTGCATAATCCCAGGGGTCCCCCAGCTTGTCGTGGATACCAAATGGATATGATGTATGGGGGCTTTTGCCAGGGGGTAAGTCCACTCGGATCCCACAGCACTGCTGCTTATCCTTCATCCCAGTCTGCTTTGGCCTGATCTGTGTGCCAGAAGAGAATAACATGGTTTGTGTGCCCTTAGACGGGTCATTAAATGCATCCACATCAATCGGCGAGGGACATCAAGGCATCGTGCTTCCTTGATGAGCTGTCCATGGTAGGATTGCTTCAACGTTAGTCAGTGAAGAAAGGGGTGGTGATCTAATATATAGTGAGTTCCCTCTTTTGACTGCCATATAGGTTTATGTACACTTTGTTGATAGCATCCATCAAGCGTTCAAGTTTGCCTTCGAGTAAAACACTGCTAACTTCATGATAGGTAACAAGGTACTCAAGCAGGTGACATAATCCTATGAGGCCCTTTTCCCCCACTCGGACGAGGTGTTGGAGCTCTGAAGGAGGTTTCTGAAGGAGTGTATTCAGTGGTCCATCAAACTTCTCCCATGCATCCTTGCCTGCGTCCACACATCCAGCTGGGTTTCCTGCAAAAGCTGCAAGAGAATGCCTTTTGTTGGCCACACCAACATCTGTAGAAAGAGCTTCAATGCGCATGCAAAAATTATGTAGAAGTTTGTGCCCGATCGGGCAGCCAGCTAGGACTTGTGTATCGGATTGTTTGCATGGTGGACTTCCATCTCGCTGCAGTATGAGGGTGCTGGAGGAACCAGAAGCTGTGGGTGACCATGTATGTGGGGTAACTAGGGCAGGTGCTGTGACTGTGGATGGTACTGTAGGTGGTCTTGGCTGAAAAAACCTCAATGCATTCTGCTTTGTCTTCTCCACTGCATCTTTGACCTTTTTCTTTCTCAAGTTGATTGTACACTGGGCACTACCCTTGTGTTGCTTGTAATAATTCTGTATACCAACATTCCCAACGTTGATTCAAGTTTCACAAGCTGGACAGAATACAGTCCCATTCTCCACCTTCAGTTCTGGGAGTGTCTCTGCCTCCTTGTGTAATTTTAATACCTGGTAGATTAGACCCTTCTTATTGAATGGAGATGCTTACCGACATCACGCATTGTCACGTACTTGATGCATTCGAGACTTGCCCGGTGTTTCTGGGGTATTTTTTCCGAATGGGGGACTGTTGGGGCTTCTCTTTGGCTCTACACAGCCCTCAGGCACTCAATCATGTGACATTCCAAAAAAAAATTAATGAGCTGAGGTCTGGACTAACTAACCAACCCTATATGGTAGTTTGAACATATGACACCCCCTTGGCTTCACGCTTGAAGCATGCTTGTTTGCTCCCCCCCACAAGGGAAGCCATATCATCGATATGCAGACATGCCTCTCTTTGTTTTGTTTACTTATCATCCTTGGACTACTCTTTCTCAGACTATCCTTCCACATGGACATCTATTCACATCCTTGCTCCTCACATCAGAAAACTCATCTTCCAACTCCCCATTTATCTACATCTCTAACCACTCCTTTTTTTTCTTTTCTTTTTCCCTTTTCTTTCATAGGTTTTAGGCATACCTCAAGAATCTGAATATTATTAGACCCTTCTGACTGGCCTTTTGGGTCATTGAAGGGGTTATTTACACTACCTTTTCACCCTCTCATGAGAACCTAACATCATGCCCTCACCTATTGGTCAAGTTTAAAGTCCATTTACTCAAGTCCAATGGAAAGAGGCCTGCTTGTGGCAATGCTCTCGACCACTTCCCTTGGCACTGCTTGCAACCTCCTCCAGCACTGTGTGCTCACTCTATTGACTTTGCACTGCATGCATGCTCCAGTCACCTTACTACAACACGACAATGATTCATGCTGAACCTTAGTCTGGGCCACATGATGTGCCGCAGCCCCCTATTCCTAGTGAGATATGTGAGCGGCAGAGACATTGTTCCAGTGTCTCTCTGCTTCTTACTCTCTCCTAGGTAAGGGGTTCTCTATAATCTTCATCTCTCTGCTTCTCACTCTCAACTAGTATCGTCTCACCGTGTACTCAATTACTTTTTTGTACTCCCACCTCCCTCCACTTGTTACATAATCGGTAGACATACCTCGAGAATCTGAATATTATTAGACCCTTCTGACTGGCCTTTTGGATTGAAGGTGTCATTTACACTACCTTTTCACCCTCTCATGAGAACCTAACATCATGCCCTCGCCCATTAGACCTAATAATTATCATACAATTTTTTTCTGATTTTTTCTGATTCTTTTTTTTGATCATTTCAAAGGCCCCTGAGGCCTGATATAGAATAACCCATAGTGTCCTGAAAGGTATGGGTTAAGGTACAATTGAAGTAGATCAACTGTCATTGACATCATTGTTGTCTGACTATGGGAGACTAGGGTTAAGGTAGATCTCGTTCAGAATCAACTTGATCATGTGAAATGGGTGACATTTCTGCTGAAGTTTCTTAACAGCACATTATCAAAATCCCTTCCCACAGAGTTATTTAGGTGCTAATGAATTTACAATAGGAAAAACTTGACTGTGGAAGCTGCCATTAAGTTTCTCGAAGTGAGAACTTCTGGATGTGACAACATGATCACAGCACCCAGATTCATTGAGTTTAAAACCTGTTTATGCAAGTCCAATGGTGAGCGGTCTGATCTTGTCATCACTATGACCCTCTGCCTGCGTGCATGCTTGTCAAGAACCATTCCTCGCCTGATCGGAACCCACATCCATCCGACTCTTTCCTGCACGTCGAACATGACTTTTGTCTATGCCTCCCGATTTTGTTCCCAGCCGCCTTGCACTGCCTTGTACAGCATCCACGGCTGCCTTTCCAAGGCTGCCATCTCTATTGCAAATTTGACTATGGATTCCTGTGCGGCTCCCATAGGTAATTTATCTATGCAGTCGAGACACTGCCGCAGTCTTCATTCCTGTTCCGCATTATTCTGGACTACAGTATTTAAGCTTAGTTAGTTTCGCCTTGTATTCCTCAGTTCGTATATCGACATAGACTTGACTTTACCCTGCCAATCTAAAACCTCCTTCTACTCCAACCCCTGTCCTCTAAGAGTCTGAACTACATTCAACTCAACCTCTAGTCTCCCTCCGAAGTTCTAGTCTCATCTGAACTCAACCTAAGTCCCTCCGTACTCCTCCCCGCATTTACCCGCACTTTCCCGCTCCTACCTCTAAACCCTTGACTTGAAATTAGGACACCAGATGAGGTGAAGGGCACAGCTTCTTACAAGCTGAAGCCAAGTCCTTTCTGTTCCCCCTCCCGCAGAATCCGCATCAACCCGACAATCTCCCACTATCATCACCCGCAGTGTCTGGATGGATTCCGAAGCGGCCTCTAGGATCAGTTCTTAACAGTATATACAAACTCACACTTCACTCGTCCATTTCCTCTCTATGACCCCTACCAAGACCTGCCAGTGCACAACAAGAAACTCCCAATGCGCCGGTACTATTCCAGGGATCTCTGCAATCCAGTGATCCACCCTTTCTGACCCTCGACCCACCACTACTTTTGGAGTGTCTTCCAGACCCTCAAACATCTTTCGACAAATTGGCTCAGGAGCTCCCTCAATCAGTGCCAACCTCATGTCTGCCCATGCTCCGCAACCTTCCGGCAACCCAGAAGGTTTTCGATCAAGAACTCCCCTTGAGTATGTAGGAGGCATCAACCAGCCTGAACCCTTTGGGTTGGAAGATCCTGGTCTAGAGGACGGACCCCCTGGCGGACCCGACGACCCTAGTGGTCCTGATGGCCCTGGGGGTGACCCCGATCCCAATGATCCTGAGGATCAACCTCCCGTGGGGGAAAACCCTGACCCAGGGGATAGGTTCATAGATGTCCTTTACAACCTCTCGGAGAGTATCTGCACCCTTCATCAGAATAACACACCCAAGACCAAAAAAATCAAAGTTTGTGACCCCGACACTTTTGACAGTGCCAATCTGAAGAAACTTAGAGACTTCTTAGTCTCCTGCAATCTTCATTTCTGCGACCGTCCACACGTATTTTCCTCTGATGAGAAAAAGATCATATTCATCCTTTCTTATCTTAAGGGATCAGCTCTCAGTTGGTTTGAGCCTGGTCTGAATGACCCGACAGATTCTGCACACTGGATGTGGGACTATGAAGCTTTCCTCGCCGAGCTGGAAAGCAACTTCAGTCCGCACGACCCGGTTGGAGATGCAGAAAAAGCTCTCTCTGATTTAGCAATGAAGAAAGGTGGTCGTATCACGAAATATAATGTTGACTTCTGGGAATTAGCTTGTAGGGTCAACTGGAATGAAGCAGCCCTTCACGACTGCTATTTCTGCGGTCTTCTGCTCTGGCTTCACATAGAAGTTCTCTGGGGTGGTAAACCCAATACTCTCGCAGAACTGCACTTGAAAGCGCAGGACAGCGACAACATCTACTGGATGCAAGAAGACGAATCCCGTTTTGAAACAAAGAATTCCAGTAACATCACTAACTCTAGTCGGAAGGACTCTTCAAAAAGCCCTTCCCCATCGACAAACCAAGCATCTTCAAACTCCGCCCACGGTAACACCTCCAACCAGCAGTCTTCCACAACAAAGAACACTTCCCGGGACAAGCCCAAGTTGTCCATCTCCGATAAGTTGGGGAAGAACGGCAAGCTTACTGGGGAGGAACAAGAATGTCGCATGAGAGAACGACTTTGTCTCTACTGCGGTGAGGAAGGGCATGTAGCAGGAAACTGCCCGAAATCCAAAGCCGCAAAAGCCCATGCATCCACTGTCGTTCCCAAGACTATGGACTCGGAAAAATAGTCTGCAACCCTCAGGATACAGCCATTGGGGCTGGGGGTTGTGTTGACCTTACCCACTTGGCTGCCTACATTCGTCTCAACGTGTCCGCTCTTTCCGACCCTGACTCCTTATCCATTCTTTTAACCTTTCCCGAATCTTCTGCCCCTTTCTGAACCCTTATCGACTCTGGCTCCTCCCACTGCTTCCTTGACTCCTCTTTCGTGTTGAATAACCAACTCAGCATGGAATCCATTAACCCGATCGGTTTACGACTCTTTGATGGAACTTGCAACTCCACCATAACTCAGATCATCAAACTTCTGGTCACCTTCCCTGCCGGTGAAGTATTCAATTTGTCATTTTATGTAACCTCGCTCGACTCTTCCTGTTCCGCTGTACTCGGTCATAACTGGCTGAAGCAATACAATCCATTGATTGACTGGTCTTCAAGCCAACTCGCTTTCTGCTCTGCAGATCATAGAGGTCCAGCACCCCTGATGTCACCTTTGTCCCCAAATCTTCCAGTAGAAATCCTCGACTCTTCCGCACTTTCTGAACCCCCCATTCCTCCTAAGTTTACACCTCCCAACATCTCCTTCATCAACGCTGCCACTTATGCGCGTGCTAGCAAACTTCCTGGGGCAGTAGCCTTTCAGATGACCTTCACTCCAGAAGGGTTATCCGCCCACTCCACCCATTCCGGTAACTCTTCTGACCTTTCCAAGATTCCGCCTGAGTATCACGATTTCGCTGATGTCTTTAATAAGACTAAAGCGGATACCCTTCCTCTGCATCGGTCTTATGACCTCAATATAGAGACAGAAGACAATACTCCTCTGCCTCCAGGCCGAATGTATTCTCTCTCCCCCTCTGAATTAGAAGCCTTACGAGTCTTTATTGACGAAAATGTCCGCTCAGGTTTCATCCGCCCATCCAAGTCGCCACATGGCGCCCCTATTCTCTTTGTCAAGAAGAAGGATGGTAGTCTCCGACTTTGTGTCAACTACCGAGGACTTAACCGTCTTACAAAGAAAGACCACTACCCACTTCCTCTCATTTCCGACCTACTTGACTCTCCCTGCAAAGCCTGCTTGTTCACCAAAATAGACTTGCGGCACGCTTATCACCTAGTCCGCATCGCTGATGGTGATGAGTGGAAAACTACTTTCCACACCCACTACGGATCCTTCGAGTGGTTGGTGGTCCCCTTTGGGCTCACTAATGCACCCACAGCTTTCCAGCGGTTTATGAATGACATCTTCAGCGACATGCTGGATGTTTGTGTCATCGTATACCTCAACGGCATCCTAATCTATTCTGATGACAAGTCCCAGCATGGGGCTCACGTCAAAGAAGTCCTCTGCCATCTCCGGAAAAATGGACTTTACGCCTCTCCACAGAAATGTGAGTTCCACAAAGACACCATCAAATATTTGGGTTTCATCCTTTCACTGGATGGACTGCGGATGTCTGAGGATAAAGTCAAAACCATGCTTGACTGGCCCAAGCCTAGGAAAGTTAAGGACATTCAATCCTTCTTAGGCTTTTGCAACTTTTACCGCCGCTTCATTAATGGCTATTCAGACATTGTCATCCCACTCACCCGCTTGACGCGGAAATCTGCACCATGGGACTTCAACAAGAAGTGCCATGACACTTTTGAAAAGCTCAAACAAGAATTCACCCACATCCCCGTCTTAACACAATGGGTACCTGACTCACAGATGGTACTCGAAACTGACACTTCCGACTACACCCTAGCAGCTATCCTTTCGGTTTACACTGCGGATGGAGAAATCCATCTGGTCGCTTTTCATTCCCGCTCCTTCAATCCCGCTGAACTAAATTATGACACCCATGATAAGGAACTCTTGGCCATTTTCGAAGCTTTCAAACACTGGCGGCAGTATTTCGAGGGTTCCGCAAACCTGGTTGATGTGGTCACCGACCACAAAAATCTTGAGTACTTCAGCACTACCAAGTTGCTCACCTGCCGCCAAGGCCGTTGGTCTGAGTACCTTTCCCAGTTCAATCTCGTCATCCGCTTCCACCCCAGGAAACTAGGGGCCAAGCCAGACGCACTCACTAGATGTTGGGACGTCTACCGCAAAGGGGAAATAGCAACTTCGCCTCCATAAACCCAACCAACTTCCGACCTGTATTCACACAGGAACAGCTCACCTCTTCCCTCCGCACCACCTATTTCACCACACCCATCCTTCGACAGGCAGTAATCATGGATATTGAGAAACTTCACCATGACATCTGCACCTCCCTACCCCTTGACCCTTTATCATCCACACATCTTCCGACACCTGTCGACCCCAACTGGACCATAGACTTGGCAGGTCTTCTCTGCCACTTTGACCAGATTTATGTTCCAGATGTCGCAGATCTTTGCCTCAAGGTCCTTCAGTACAAACACGATCACATCCTCTCTGGCCACTTTGGACAAAACAAAACCCAGCAGCTTGTCCGCTGGGAATATGTCTGGCCAAACCTCCGCACCTTTGTGCAGGAATTCTGCAAATCCTGTACCACTTGCAAATGATCCAAATCGCCTCGACACAAGCCCTACAGGTTCCCAAAGCAACTTCTGGTTCCGGAACGACCTTGGAACTCCATCTCCATGGACTTCATTGAACAACTACCCGACTCCAATGGTCACACTGCTATCCTGGTCATTGTTGACCGCCTCACCAAGCAAGGCATCTTCATCCCAACTGTCAATGAAATCACAGCCCAAGAACTAGCCAACCTGTTCGTCCTCCACATCTTCTCCAAGCATGGTGTTCTGTCGCACATCACTTGTGACTGGGGATCCGAGTTTGTCTCCCATTTCTTCCGCTCCCTTGGAAAAGCACTCGACATGCAGATCCACTTCACTTCCAGTTATCACCCACAAGGTGATGGTCAGACAGAACAACTTAATCAGACCTTGGAGCAGTACCTCTGGATCTTCTGCAACTATCAGCAGGATGACTGGTCTCACCTCTTACCCTTGGGCGAATTTGCCTACAACAATGCTCCTTCCACTGAATGGTTGTCTCCTCAGCTCAAAGGCCGATTCACCATTTTGGCCACATTCTAATCACATTGGATAACTCACACGAGGTCCCAGAAGCAGTGCGACCACTCCCAACCAAGTCTACCAAGCGCGATATCGTGTTGAACGCAGTCAAGCATTGTATTGAACGCGATCAAACATCGTCGAACACAATTGAGCATTGTCAAACGCGATCAAACATTGTCGAATGCAATCAAACATTGTCAAACGCGATCAAACATCATCAAACATTGTCAAACATTGTCAAACATCATTGCGAGCATCGTATCGAACACGATTGAACATCGTCGAGCATCGTCGAGCGTCATCAATCAATATTGAGAGACTGCGAGCGACATTGGGCGCCACATTTGTTATCTATATGGTGGAATAACATGCGCCAGGAAGTATTCCAACTCGTGCTCAAACTTGCTGATAGTAGGTCAGCCTCGTTCCAAGTCCCTATTGTGCACAGAACCTGCTGGACGCATTATTGCAAGACTTAGCACAGTTTATACACAAAGGACAGTCCCCTTTTAGTTCTATACCCTTTATTACTCTTTCATCATATGATATATATCTTTCTTGTTTGGATTCCAGTCTCCTTTTTGGCCTTGTGCCTTAACTCATATCTTTTGCCTCATGTTCTACACATGTTCTCTAGCCTTTTTAGGTACTTTCTTTATTTTATATAAAAAGATGTACTAGATACAAAGAAAAAAAAGAAAGTCGTCGTCTTCCTCCCAGATCACAGTGATTTGAGAGTACAGTTTAGTCTTATTCAGTCCGAAGTTTGGTGTTTTACGCTAAACTTCCTCGAAATTCCTCGAAATTCCTTGCATTATGCTATTTTCGCTCTCACTTCCCTCGATTAGTCTTTTTGTCACTTCTACTACTCGTCTAGTCCCCCGATCTTGCGTCCGAACATATCTGTGCACTCGAAGTTCCTCGAAACCTCTTCGAAAAATATCGTGACATCTCGAAAAGCATCGCGACATCTCGAAAATCATTGCAAAGTCTCAAAAATCATTGCAACACCTCAAAAATCATCCTTTTAGCCTCGAACTGCTTCGACAAGCAGTTGTTTTATGACTATTTGATGGTCGGTCTGACAGGTGACGTCTAGAGGGCCTCGCATCCTTCCTCTGACTCATGTTATACCATCCAAAGCCTTTTGTGGGTTTTGTTTGGGTTTCCGGGTTGAGCATCATCACCTCCTCTACAGGCATATCCCCTTTCTTTGCCAACAAAGGCTATCACCTGAACATTTCCGTCTTTCCAGAACGCGACTTAGCTTCACAGCGCACTGCGAGTTCATCGTCGACTTAGACGACCTTCATCAGGAGCTTTGGAATCAACTTGTGGCTGCTCAAGAGCATTATCAAGGTCCTGCGGACAAACATCGGGCACCTGCACCCGACTTCAACATTGGTGATTCTGCCTATGTCACTGCGGAAAATATCCGCACCACACGTCCTACCAAGAAACTTTCCGAAAAGCACCATGGCCCCTTTGAAATCATTGCCCACCTGGGCACTCACTCAGTCACCCTGTGGCTCCCAGATCACATGCGGGCCATTCACCCTGTTTTCCATGTCTCTCAACTAGAGAAACACTCCCCGAACACAATTCCAAATCGAGTACAACCTCCACCTCCTCCGATCACCATTGATGACGAGCTCGAATATGAGATCACCAAAGTCCTCAACTCCAAAGTTGACAACCGACGTCGCTGCAAGATTCTCTACCTCATCCAATGGGAAGGTTACCAGGGAACCAACAAAGAGACTTCCTGGCTACCTGTTATGGAACTTGACCATGCTCAAGAACTCCTTGCAGATTTTCACACCTGCTACCCACAGAAACCCAGACTGTTAACCACTTAAAGACTATTCATGTTACTTATTCACTCAGTCTGAACTCAGAACAAATTTTATTGAAAAAAGATTTTTTGGACCTGACCAGGTCCCTACACTACCACCGCTTCTCCCTCTCCATCTTCATCTCCCTCTCCCCCAACTTTGCCCATGTCTCTGCCCTCATCCTTCTCTTCACCCTCCTCACCCTCTTCTTCATCCTCACTCTCCTCCTCATCATCAGCTCACCTTTTCTCCAGATATCTCTGGAAGGCCTCCCACTCATCTCCGGATTTTCAGATCCCGCGTCTTTCCCACTGGGACTCTTGCACTGCCCACTCCACCTCTTTGTCACCCTCATCACTCTCCTCCCTGGCACTTTCTTCCTCCACCCACTCTGGGTCCATAGCATCCCGAATCTCCCCCATTGATTCCCGCACCACAGTAGCCACCTCAGCAAACCCCTTCCTTATCAACTTCATCATTTGTTGCATTATTTCCAGGTTTTCCCCAGTCGCCCCCGTTGTTCCTGCCGGTTTTGCCGCAGGGGCTTCCTGCCCCTCCCACACTACCTCCTTGCACTTATGTTTGACATGCATGCAGTTGTCACACACGCGTCCCTTTGCACCCATCTTGAAACAAGCGATCTTTTGATATTTGCACCTAGGCCACTTGTCAGTAAAAAGAAACTGGAAAGGGAAACAAGTATGTACCTTTTGCAAGGCAACGCAGCCTGCACCCACACCAGACCCTCTGACTCCTCCGACCCCACTCGCACCTTCAATTTGGTGACTTTCTTTTTCTTGGGGGACTTGCTCCCCTCAGCCTCATCCTCCAAACCTGCGGCCGCAGCTGCCTGCTTCTTCTCCACTTGTTTTGTGGCCGATGCCTCCTTTTTCCACGCCTCTGCCTGACGTGCCTCCTCAGCCTTTGCAGCCTCCTCTGCTGCCTTCTGCGCCTCCTGCGCCTGGCGTTCCTCCTCCCTCGCTGCTTCCTCCAGCTCCTTCATCTCCCGTTCCATCTGCTCCTTCATCGCCCGCTCCCTCTGTTCGTGTTGAGCCCTCATCATGGCCAATTTGATCTGCGCGGATACTGCTGGAGGGGACATAATTGATAGTTGATGGGGGAAGGAAAGAACGTGAAAATTTTTTCAACCAATTACTGCATTCAGAAAATTCAACCAACTTCCTCATTCGGACTCAAACCCTCATGTGCCTCGTAGGCTTGGCACTAAGGGGGAAATACTGTCAAGAACCGTTCCTCGCCCGATTGGAACCTGCATCCATCTGACTCTTTCCCACACGTTGAACATGACTTTTGTCTACGCCTCCCAATTTCATTCCTGGCTGCCTTGCACTGCCTTGTACAGCATCCACGGCTGCCTTTCCAAGGCTGCCGTCTCTATTGCAAATTCGACTACGGATTCCTGTGTGGCTCCCGTAGGTAATTTATCTATGCAGTCGAGACACTGCCGCAGTCTTCATTCCTGTTCCACATTATTCCAGACTACAGTATTTAAGCTTAGTTAGTTTCGCCTTGTATTCCTCAGTTTGTATATCGACATAGACTCGACTTTACCCTGCCAATCTAAAACCTCCTTCTACTCCAACCCCTGTCCTCTAAGAGTCTGAACTACATTCAACTCAACCTCTAGTCTCCCTCTGAAGTTCTAGTCTCATCTGAACTCAACCTAAGTCCCTCCGTACTCCTCCCCGCATTTACCCGCACTTTCCCGCTCCTACCTCTAAACCCTTGACTTGAAATTAGGACACCAGACGAGGTGAAGGGCACAGCTTCTTACAAGCTGAAGCCAAGTCCTTTCCATTCCCCCTCCCGCAGAATCCACATTGACCTGACAATCTCCTGCTATCATCACCCGCAGTGTCTGGATGGATTCCGAAGCGGCCTCTAGGATCAGTTCTTAACAATGCTCCTCTAACCTCTACACTGCATGTGGAGTAAAGTTCACGCTGAACTGCTGCACCATGTGCATTTCAAATTCCTCTGGATTTGTCCTCACACACATCATGTGCCAAGACCCCTATTCCTAGAAAGAGAAGAGATTCAGAGACTTTTCTTGTCTCAGGAACTCTCTGTGGCAATCCTCTCACTCTCTCCTAGGTAAGGGTCCTGTAACCCTGTTACTACTATTTACACATATTTACTGACTAGTGACGTGACATAGAGACGATGCTGACCAAAAACACTGAACTAGAAACCACCATCATCTGTATATACAAAACACCAAAAGACTTCTTCTGCCTGTTCTTCTCATGCAATCCAAATTAGTGAGGTTACATGTTGCAATACGACACGTCCTTTCACTTTTTTTTTTGAACACTGCTGAATACAGTCTTTTTTTTCTTTTTGTGACCCACCATGGTTTTTTTAGGAGCACAAAACTCAGATCTCGTAGCTCTGCGCCTGTCGTACCACTGAGTACCACTGAAAGCCCATTGTGGCTAACTACTGTTGCCCAACCTGCCTCACATGCAGGCAAGTGAACACTTCGCCCGATGTTCCAGCTGCTAGCACCTCAGGCTGTCCTCAGCTTCTCCTTCCTTACCTGTGTTGACACCCAGTAAAAGTCCCTCGCCTGTGCCTGCTATCCCTAATCCTTATCCTGCTCCTGCTGCACATATAGCTACCCCAGACTCACCTGTTGCTATTCCTGGCACGCATATAGCCAGTCCAAATGTGAATATTGCCGGTCATCAATCTCCTACATCACATTCAGAATCTTCAATATCCTCTGACTTTGAAATGGCAACTCTGTCCTCCCTGCAAATGTCTGGCAAAAATCCTGCAGAATGTTTACACACAAATCCTAGATGTGTTCCTCTAATATATCTCCAATGGTAATCGTTGTTGGGAGATGGTGTGCATTGACTACTGCAGGATGAACAAAATGGAAGCTAAGGACAGGGTTGGTGCTGTCTTATCGGGATTGCTGGACTTACAAGCATGCGATTGGGTCACTACTCATGGCGACCAGTTAGCTGCTCTAACATTTGAGGAATTCATCAAAGAGTTCCAAAGGGAATTTCTCGCAGAGGGTTGGGACGATGAACTCCATGCAAAAATTTGCAATTCTTGTTTAAAGTCATCTGAGTTGTTTGCTAAATGGGTGAACGACATCCAGCATCTAAATATTGTTCTATGTAACTCTGAGTACCACTTCTCCAACACAGAGCTCAGATTGCAACTCGATAGCTTGCTGGATGTGGACCTGCGCAATCGATGCAAAAATTGAAAAATCAAAGAAATCATTGACAAAGTTGGAAAAGAGATGGATACAGAAAAGCAAATCACAGAAGCTCACCTTACTTGTTGGATCTCAGAAGTTCGCAAATTGGCTGATGAGTGAGCGCATGACACAAAGCAGTATCTAGAGGCTGCCAAAGACATTCAAAGGGCAGCGAAGAGACAGGCATTGTCTCATCCATTGCGGAACACCAATAACAACTCTAACTCTAAGAGCCACACAAACACCTCATCAGGAGCATCTACTGCAGGTTCATGAAAACTGCCTTGTTTGACTGAGAATGAGGGGACATTGCTGTTCAAGCATCAAGGATGCATGAAGTGTTGGCGAGGATATCAGAACCATCATGCACCAGACTGCCCAAATGACTTCCCAGATGGGAAAAACTACAAGGAGCTAACTGAAGACTTCCTGCTCTCCCGTAAAAGGCTGATGAATGTTCCCACTAATGCTCGGCCTGTCAGGGTGGTGGCATCCTCCAGCCGTGTCAAAGAATATGACAAGGGTGACACATCATTTGTGGCAGTGGCGATAATGCCGTCTGCAGTGCTGGGTTCCGGTTCTGAGAGCGAAGAGGAGGTGAGCACCCTTCTGACTGTCCCACATTTGCATTGGGACTGCTCATTAATGGGACCAGAAGCTGATGAGCCTCTGACAGTGACCAGTATGCTTGATTGCGGAGCTCATGTGGTCCCCATTGATAGCTCCCTGGTAGAATCTTTGGGCCTTCATCGTTTTCATTTGCATAGACCCCTCCCAATTTCCATTGCATTGAACAATACTTCGACTTCTGATACCCACCTGTATGAATATGTTAAAATTGTGCCTTACACTGTTGACTCCACATGGACTTCTAGAACTATCAGAGCAGTAATAACTCCCATGTTATGTGTACCTTTACCTCTTGGACTGCCATTCCTCACTGTAAACCAAATTGTAGCAGATTTCAAGCAACATTCTGTAATTGACAAAAGCAGTAACTATGACTTATTACATCCTACTGTTCACAAAAATTGAGTATCATTATTGAAACCTAGAACCAGTGTTGTAGAAGTGAGAAGGGCAAAGAAATTGATGCTCAAGGAATTAGGGACCATGTGCAAACAACGTCTTGCTGAAGGGAAAGGAATTCCAGAGGTTGTAAAGCCCATGAACGTGGCAGCATTGATTAAGGACTGGATTGATGTTTTAGCATTCCAACAACAGGTGGCGGCAATGGAAGCTGATCTAATGCAAGAGTTCCATGACATTTTTCAACCTCTCCCTCACATTGATAGCTTGCCACAGAACATTATGGCAAGAATCAAACTAAAGAATGCTGAACATACAATAAAAACTCAGATGTATGCATGCCTGCAGAAATTCCATGATGCGTGGAAAACCCTTATTCAACAACACCTTGATTCGGGTCATATCAGGCCTTCATGTTCTCCTCATGCATCCCCTGCCTTCATTATCCCTAAGTCAGATCCTTCAGTGTTGCTAGGGCAAGGCAGGGGTTACCCCTGGGTGTCAAATCTCATACCCTTACCCCTACCCCTGAATACCCTACCCTTAGGGGTATGGAAACATATAAGGGTTGCCAAGGGTATGGGAGGGTTTGTCAAGGGTACAAGGGTTTGACACAAAATCAACATATTTAGAGCAAAATTCATTTGAAAAGTGTTGATAACTAAGTATTTACTATTAATATCACATATTAATACCTCTTATTAACATATGAAAGCCATTATCATGTTGGACAATCCCAAAATCTGAATTTAATTGATGAAAATCTTGAATATGAGTCAAAAAATCAAATGATATCCTTACATAAGCATACCCCTGGCATACCCCTGACTAAGGGTACAGGGGTATGCAAGGGTATGAACTTCCAAACCCCTACCCTTACCCCTCATACCCTTAGCCCAAAAACACAAGGGTATACCCCTACTCCTGCCTTGCCTTAGGTGTTGCCTAGATGGGTAAATGACTACAGACAGTTAAATAAGAACATGGTTGCAGACTCACATCCTTTGCCATGCATAGACAACATCTTGAACAACTGCGCAAAGGGGAGAATTTGGGGCACAATCAATATGACAAATAGTTTTTTTCAAACTCATATGGAACCTGCTGATATACCATTAACAGCTGTGTCTACACCATTTGGGCTTTTTGAGTGGATGGGGGCTGAAAAATGCACCTGCTATACACTAGCGCAGGGTAACTGTGGCTCTGCACCCATGGATCAGAAAAATCTGCCACATTTACCTTGATGACATTGTAATCTGGTCAAACACAGTGGAGGAACACATTAAGAATGTACATATGATCCTTTTGGTTCTCCAGAAAGGTGGCCTCTATTGCAATCCGTGGAAAACACAGCTTTTCCAATTGGAGATCAATTTCCTGGGGCACCATGTATCCATGCGCAGGATTGAGGCAGACTCTAGCAAGGCAGAAAGGATCATAAATTGGCTGCGACCATGATCTGCTAAAGAGGTAAGACAGCTCTGCAGGTTAGTCCACTACATTGCCTCCTTCCTGCCACAAATCATGGAACACATGCAAATACTGACGGAGCTCACGACAAAAGAGTACAATAAAAATTTCCCAGATTGGACAGCAGCTCATAAAGTGGCATTCGAGGCTATAAAGGTGGCTATCGTGAGCTGAGAGTGCCTCACCACGATTGATTTCGACTTGATGCTGGCCCACAAGGTTTTTGTAACCACTGATGCAAGTGATTTCCAATTGGGTGCGGTACTCTCCTTTGGCAAATCTTGGGAGACAGCTAGGCCAGTTGCATTTGATTCCATGACATTTAAAAATGCAGAGCTGAATTACCCCGTGCACAAAAAGGAAATGCTGGCGATCATCAGGGCGTTACAAAAGTGGAGATCTGATTTAGTAGGCATCCCCTTCCTCATCTACACTGATCATAAAATGCTAGAAAACTTTGATTGCCAGCAAGACCTTAGCCGCAGGCAAGCTTGTTGGATGGAATTTATGTCTCAATATGATTGTAAAATTGTATATGTAAAAGGAGAAGACAACTGCATGGCAGATGCCCTTTTGCACACTTCTCTTGAGGTGGAGGAGGTCATGTTGATCCCTTATCCTCCCGAGAGGGAGGAGACAGTAGCTATTGTTTTCTCTAAAACAGATGACTTGTTCTTGTGTGCATGCCTCATGACTGACCCTAGGACAAATGCAATGGACAGTGATGCAGTAATAGCAGCAATGTTGTCGATTGCTGCAGATGAGGAACTACTGGAGACAATTAAAGCTGGATACCTGGAGGATCCTTGGTGCATACGTTTATGGGCAGCAGCGATACTTCCGCATGGCATCAGAGACTCTGAAGGTCTCCTATACGTGGGGGACTGGTTGATTGTTCCTAGGAAATCTAATGTGTGTGAGTTGTTATTCCATCTGGCTCACAATGTATTAGGCCATTTTGGATTTGCAAAACCATATGGATCGCTGCAAGAATCATTTTACTGGCTGAACATGCGATCGATGGGATCTTGAGGCGGTGTATGTGCCTGGTTGTGCAGATTGCCAGCAGAACAAAGGGACGACCAAGAAACCGATGGGTCCATTGCATCCCCTGCCCATTCCTGATCAATGGGGGACTCTGTCGCTATTGACTTTATTGGTCCGCTACCAGAGGACGAGGGGTATGATTGCATCATCACTTTCATGAATAGACTTAACAGCGACATGCATATCATAACTTCCTGGATGGACATCACCATGGAAGACATGGCCTTGATATTTTTCAATGAGTGGTACTGCAAAAATGGCTTACCACTAGACATCATCTTGGATCGTGACAAACTATTCATGTCGAAATTTTGGCAAGCGCTACATGGGCTTACTGGTGTGAAGCTCAAGATGTCCAGTGCATACCATCCTCAATCCGATGGGGCAAGTGAATGCTCAAACAAAACTATCAATCAATGTTTGCATTACCATGTTGAACATAATCAACTAGGCTGGCGGAGGGTGCTGCCACAGGTATGTTTTGACATCATGAACACGATTAATGTGTCCACAGGTTTTTCTCCCTTTCAATTGCGGATGGGTCATAGTCCCTGCATAATTCCCCCATTGGTGTCCCTGGGCAACGGTGTGGTGGAAGATATCCATGCTGAAGAGGTTATCAAGCAATTGCAAGAAGACATTATGGAAGCTCAGGATAACATGCTACACGCTAAAACTTCCCAAGCCTTGTGCGCTAATGTTGATCACGCTGATGATTTCCCATTTCAGGAGGGCCAATGTGTCGTGCTTTCAACATTGCATAGGCAGCAAGAATACAAGACAAAAGGTGAAAAATGAGTGGCTAAGTTCATGCCTTGTTATGATGGACCATACTGCATTACCAAGACAGTCCCAGAGAAATCTATGGTTACTATTGACCTACCCAACAGCCTGAATACATTCCCCACTTTCCATACGTCACAAGCCTTGCCTTTTGTCGAAAATGATAAGGAACTGTTCCCAGGCCGTGAATTGCAAGAGCCAGGACCCATGTTGGTTGACGATGTGGAAGAATACTTTATGGACTGCATTTTGGACAAGCAAAAGCAAGGCTGTGGGGTTCAATACTTGGTCCAGTGGTGAGGGTTTGGTCCAGAAGAAGACTGATGGCTGCCTGGCCAAGAGTTGCAAGATTGTGAGGCGTTGGATATCTGGCTGGCTCAGAAATGCTCTGGTTGAAGTACATAGCCTTTTTTTTTGATGACCGGCCAGTAGCTTTTCCCCACTGGGGTTTTTAATGCACCTGCACGTTTTACTTCTTTTTCAAAGTGGGTTGAAAGGTTATTTCTTTTTTTATGGAGGGGAGGGTGTAACCCTGTTACCACTATTTACACATATTTACTGACTAGTGATGTGACATAGAGACAATGCTGACCAAAAACACTGAACTAGAAACCACCGTCATCTGTATATACAAAACACCAAAAGACTTCTTCTGCCTGTTCTTCTTGTGCAATCCAAATTAGTGAGGTTACATGTCACCATATGACACATCCTTCCAGGTCCCCTGTTAGCCATTCCTCTCTAAATCACTTACTTTCTCACAGTAACTTCACATAGATTCTCTTAGCATAACTTTTGTGTTCAAAATTCTCACATTGTTTCCTCATATGACAAGTGAAAGTCATGCCACCTATTTTGGTCAATTGGCAGCTCTCAGAACAAATCAAAGTGATGAAGGATCCAGACAAACAAACTCTGCAGATGCGTCAGGAGTTCCCTCAAATCAAACTCTCCCTACAGGATTGTCTGGGGGATTGTCTGATCTCGACACAACAAGAACACAAAACTGATCCCACTCAGGACCTCCCATCACTGTGGATCCCGAGGAAGACCCATTCTGAGCAAGTCTCATCTAAAAGATGGACTCACTCATCAAGTACTTCATGGAGGATAGAACCTCATGAATGGAAGCCCTCTATCAAATCCTACAAGTCTTACATGAAGCCCAGGTCTCTGAATTGGTCCAAAAGTCCACTCATGAACAGTACACACAATATGTTGACATCATTGCTGCGAAACATAAGGGAGCCAAGCAGTGAGGAAGACATGCTGCAGGAGGAAGTGTATGAGATGAACCTGGAGCAGGAAATGATGATCCCACTGGAAACCCTGTCTTCACAGGGAGTGGAGACACTGTCACTTCTGGAGAGGCTGAGCAACTCTTATGGCAAATCAGGAGAGACTTACTTTGAAAGCAAGGCAGATGTAGCTCATCAAGTTCTGCCAGCTCAGGAAGTGAATCATGCAATGGAGGAGGAGAAGGCGAGTCCAACAAGAAGAAGTGAATCTATCAGTCCCAACTGCCTTGGTATGCGACTGAGGTTGAAGCTCAATCCAAAGAGTTGGATGAAAGCAGAAAACTCACCCAGGAAACACTCACTACCATTCAAAAGGATCTTGTGTTCACTGAATGAGAGATTAGAAGAGCGACTTCAGTACCACAGGGAATCCCAGAGTCTGAGTGGCAACACATCTTCAAAGAAGAAGCCATTAACCTCAATGTCATCCTCAGCAACCTCCATCACATTGCCCCTCCTAAGGAGAATGTGGGATGTGTCAGAACAACAGAAATTTCTCTTGGAAAAACAGATTCTGCTCAAAAAGTCCAAACAAGTGGTGATTGGACTGTTGCCTGGCACTCTGCTTTGAAAGCAACCTCATACATCTTTCCACACTGATCAGAGGAGTTGTGTTGGTGGGGAGACTACATGGCCTCAGAGTTCTCTGCAAAGCATGTCAACTCACACCACAAACTCATCACCTTCGACAGAGCTGTCCAAGCAATGGTGGGCAGAGGACAGTCAATCATACTCACCAATCAAGACCATTTCACATTCTTGTACTTCACCTACCTTCTACCTGATGGAATCCAAGGGGAACAAAGTGGCAGATCAGGAACCAGTGAACTGCAAACCAAAGAGTGATCTTCCAAAATCTGTAGACATTTCAACAGCAGCGGAGGTTGTCACAGCACAGCAAATTCATGCCAATACAGACATGCCTGCCTCAGGTGCAAGCAGTCTGGACATGGACAGGAAAGCTGCACTCAGCAGATCTGATGTACTTTACGGGATGTGCCCAAAGTACCTCAGATACAACATATGGGATCATGAACAGCAAGATGACAGGGACACAATAATCCACCCTTTCAGTCTAGCCAACTGGACAGAGCATGCAAAACCCCTACCATTGGTGCCCACACACAAACTATCTAATGTCAGAGCAATGGAAACCATATCAAAAAATATGAATCTGTTTAAAATTATCACACCAATCAGTGTGGACAGGTTTGAAAACTTACTTCAATCTCATCCCAATCGCCCTTTTGTCAATTCAGTCTGTCAAGGTCTGCAAGAAGGATTCTGGCCTTGGGCAAATACACATGATGAATCTTATCCTTCCATTGTGAACACTTCTTTGGGAATGCCATGAGACTCAGTTGAGAGAGATTTCTTACGAGCACAATGAGACAAGGAACATTCAAAGGGAAGATTCTCAGGTTCATTTGGATGAGAACTCTTGCCTGGAATGCATGCATCTCCCATCCATGTCATCTGGAAGTGCCATTCTGACAAAATGTGTATTGTAATCAACCAGAGTGCAGGTCAATTCACACCTAACACCATGATTGAATGAGAGGATATCAAAGGTTTCCCTTTGGACAACATGAGGCATCTTGGAGCAGGGTTACTGGCGAGACACTGAGCCAATCCAAACAGATCATTTGTTATCTTCAAATCCAATGTCTCTGAAGCCTATCATTTACTTCCCATGCATCTCTTGTGGCAATTCAAGCAGATTGTAACTATCGATGGAGAACGAGATGTTGACTGTGACAACTGCTTCGGTGGTCGAGGATCACCTGGGATCTATATCCCCTTTGATGGTCTAGTAACTTGGATTGCTAAGAAAGTGAAGTTAATCCCAGATCTGTGGATGTACATGGATGACTCATTTGGGATTGATGAAGAAAGAAACATGTTGTGGTATCATCATTATGGGAAGAACATGCCAACCAATCAGGTAAAGCTTCTGTCCCTATGGAATGAACTAGGCATCCCACATGAGTGGAGCAAGCAAATATTTGGTAACAAACTCACTGCCATTGGCATAGAAGTCAACACAAATAGCTTAACTCTCACGCTTCCCAGTCAAGGACAACAAGATCTCCTGGAAGAACTCTGTAACTTCACTGCTTGGTCCGAGAAGAAAAAGGGAACCTCACAGACTCTGCAAAGATGGCAGCAACTCACAGGCTGGTTAAACTGGAGCTTCAATGTTTTTCCAATGATCAGGCCAGCTCTAAACAGTTTGTATCCCAAGATCGCCAGAAAGGATAAGCCACACATGACAATATGGGTCAACAATGCAGTACATGAAGATCTCACCTGGGCTACATCTCACCTCTGTGACTCTCTCAGAGTCAGACTACTTTCTTTGGTCTCATAGGATGCCGAAGATGCAGACAAAACCATTTTTTGTGACGCTTGCCCAACTGGTCTTGCTTTCTGGTTCCCATCACGTTGCCGAGGATTCTTCTCACCAGTCCCAGTGTATACTGCACAGAACATCATCTTCTACTTTGAAGCTTTAGCAGTAGCTGGAGCATTTGATAACCTGGCCACCTCAGCAGTCAGTTCATCAAAAATCATTGTCCACACTGACAGTATGAACATAGTAAACATCTTCAACTCCCTGCGATGTCTCCCTGAATTTAACCCACTCCTGCAACATTGTGTCAACATCGTCTTGGGGAACAACTTTGATGTCCAAGTGATCCATGTCCCAGGAGTACAAAATGTAGTAGCTGATGCGATCTCGCATCAAGAGTTTCAGAAGGCATCAAGCCTGGTGCCTGGACTGTCTTTCTCATCCTTTCAACCCCCACATTTTGACATGATGGGGGCAGTGCAAAAATGATTGTATCCCATGTCCATGCACAGCAACCACAATGTGAGCCATGGTCATGGGAATGCCTTGTCCGAGAGTGCACAATTGCTCTAGGACAGGCCATCGATGTCAGCACCTGGAAAAATTATGGATCTGCTCTTAACTCTTACCTTTCTTTTGTCCGTATGCACAACATGCCTGTCGAACCAACACCTGACACACTCAGCCTCTATATGGTGTACATGTGTCACCATATCAAACCAGATTCTGTTGACACTTACCTTTTGGGTATTTGTCATCAGTTAGAACCATACTTCCCCAACATCTGTGAGATTCGGAAATCACGCCTTATCCACTGCACCTTAGAAGGATGCAAATGTTTATGAGGATCACCCACCATTTGCAAATGAGTGCTCACAATCACTGATCTCAACACTGTGTGCATTGTGCACTCCCTCTATCCCATCCATGATGACCTTCTCTTCTGCACCCAACTTTGCATTGGCTTCTTTGCTTTAATGTGGTTAGGAGAACTCACCTGGCCAGATGACACACAGCTTCGCAACCCTCAGAAGCTCACCCCTTGTAACTCCATTGTCATTGACAACACCAACTTCAGATTCTTCTTGCCTGGCCACAAGGCCGACAAATTTTTTGCAAGGCAACACCATCATTCTCTGTTCAAACCCTTTTGCATGCAATCCCATCCTCTTGTTCTGGAACTATCTGCACTCCCATGACACTCTATTTCCACTATTGTCTCCTCTTTGGCTCACATCAAATGGTTCTGTTCCCACCAGATCATTCTTCATCAGATGACTTCGCCAATTCTTCCACAGTGATGTTGGTGGACAGTCAATGCATGCGGGAGGTGCAATGTCTCTTGCAGAGAACGGTGTGGCTCCTCACATCATCCAAGGTATCACATGCTGGGCTTCTCCAGCATGGCAAATCTACATTTGGAAACATCCAGTTCTTCTGCAAGCAATTTGATGTTGCACTGCTCTTACATCCTGTGTGATGTCACACTTTTTCCCAAATTGCTCGTATCTTTGCTTTTCTTCAACACACAATTGAAATGTACTTGTATCCATGGTGCACTGTATTACTATAATTCTTATATATTTGTATCCTCACTCCTCACATCATCGTCATCTCTTTCTCTACTCTTTTCTTCCACTACTCTTCTTCACCTCTGCCCACTATTCTTTTCTTCTTAATAGGTCTTAGGCATACCAAATAAAATATTGGACCCTTCAGGCTGACCCTTGGGTCGCCAAAGGAGTCTTTTCACCTATTTAAGGCATGACTTGGGTACAGGTAACACCATGTGTTTCTGCTTATGGGTATGCTCAAGTACGGGTATGGTTTGGATTTCTGTACCTGAGGCAAAACCATACCCGTACCCATGGTGTTATGGGTATCATGGTACCAGTCCAATGGTCACATGTTTTATCAAATGACTTTGTTGATCAATGTCAACAACAACAACAATGGCTCAACAATGATGACAACTGCTACCAACACGCCCCCCTCATTCTAAATGTGAGTGGGGGGTGTTTTTTCTACTAGGCAACAACGACAACAGCTACAATGACAACAACTGCTACCAACATGCCCCCCTCATACTAAATGTGAGTGGGGGGTGTTTTTTCTACTAGGCAACAACGATGATGATCGCTACCAACACACACCCCTCATTCTAAATGCGAGCAGGAGGTGTTTTTTCTTCTGGGCAACATTTGTCAACAATGGCCCCCTCTAGTTGACAATGGCTGCAGCATCACCACCACCACCCCCTCTCACTTGCAAACGCAAGTTGGGGGTGTTTCTGGGTTTGTTTCACTCGGGAGCGCCACCACATCATGACTACCACCCCCTCTCACTCGCAAACATGAGGTGGGGGTGGTTCTTGGTCTGTTTCTCTTGCAACGGCTGCCACATCATGACTACCACCCCCTCTCGCTTGCAAACATGAGGTGGGGGTGGTTCTTGGTCTGTTTCTCTCGCAACAGCCACCACATCACCTCCACCACCCCCCCTCGCTCACAAGCATGAGTTGGGGGTGGTTCCTCATTGTATTTAGATATATATAGAATTATAATAAATTATTAATGTCATACTCATTGAAACCCATGGGTTTTGACCAAAACCCCCCCATACCTGCAGTAAAACTGCATCCATAACCATAATGGGTATGGTGTTCACAGGTATGGGTACATGAAATTATACCCAGGGGTTACCCGAGTCACACCCTACACCTATTTTGTCTGCTCCCATCCATGAGAATCAAGCCATCATACCCTCGCACATTGGTCAAGTTTGAAGCCTGTTTATGCAAGTCCAATGGCAAGCGGTCTGATCTTGTCGTCGCTACGACCCTCTGCCCGCATGCACACTCCTCTAACCTCTACACTGCATATGGAGTAAAGTTCACGTTGAACTGCTGCACCACGTGCATTTCAAATTCCTCTGGATTTGTCCTTGCACACGTCATGTGCCAAGACCCCTATTCCTAGGAAGAGAAGAGATTCAGAGACTTTTCCTGTCTCAGGAACTCTCTGCAATCCTCTCACTCTCTCCTAGGTAAGGGTCCCCTGTTAGCTGTTCCTCTCTAAATTACTTACTTTATCGCAGTAATTTCACATAGATTCTTTTAGCATAACTTTCATGTTCCCACCACTCCCTCCACTAGTACTTATAGGAGGCGTACCTCGAGGCCCAAATAAAATATTGGACCCTTCAGGCTGACCCTTGGGTCGCCGAAGGAGTCTTTTCACCTATTTTGTCTGCTCCCATCCATGAGAATCAAGCCATCATACCCTCACACATTGGATGCTCACAAACCTAATGGCAACTCAGCCTCGCCACTTTTGGAGAAAGTGAAGTGACATATCTTTAGGGAAGACATTTTGAAACATTTCTGTGGGACCACAATGTCGTTTAGTCAAATGGCAATTATGATTTGGAGAATGTCACTCATTTCACATGATCGAGTTGATTCTGAATGAGATCTACCTTAACAGGGTCGACGACTGTACAAATGGTGGTGTACTCAGGGCACTCTTCCCCGATTAGACACCTGAAGAAAAGAACTTGGATTAGAGCATATTTGCAACCGTTTCATCAAAAAAGTTGTACAGCCACTCCAGAAATTCACACACGTAAGAGTATGAAATCAACACAAGTTGCGTGCCGCCTACAAGCTCCCCCACCACATATTATTGTTAGCTCTTCACTGTATATACAATGTTTGAGTAATTCACAAGTATTGCGTGCAAATTGTCCACCAGAAATATGTTGCAGGAGAGCGGTTTCTCGGGCAAGTCCGAGCGAGGGTGCCAAATGTGATCAAGCAAAATTTGGGCTCCATCATCAAAAATTTGAACCCAGCTGCAAATAATGCTCTATTGTTACATAAATCATCACGAAAGTGTATTAAAAGTGTACACTACATATTTTAAAGCAATTAAGCAAAACTATTTTCAACGTCAGCACTGTCTTCGCCTTGTTCCAAGTTGGCAAACTGTGGTAATGTCATTCTCAGGCTTGGATTAGAAAGAAGAGTTGGTAGTACTCACTGTCAGGAAAGCTGCAGGTCTGTGCTCTTCAGCCCAAAACAACAGCGGAGTATCAAGCGTCATAGCGTAGCTGAGGTTTGACGACCACAACTGTGTTAGACCAATTCCATAATTCCAAACACGTCCCTCTGGCACTAGAGTCATGCCAAGGATGCGATCAGAGAGCAACAGTTGTACTCTTTCCGACATGTTGGGATTGAAACCCTAGTAGTTGACATGAGCAAACATCCACCACTTACTCCGTTGGTGAACATACCGGAGGATTTGCAGAATTGTCAGAGTTCTTTCGCCCCCATTCGAATCCAGCAACTGTTAAGCCATGGGCAGACAATGATACGGAACCTGGAGTGAAAGATGCAGTCATGCATATCGAAGAGGATCCCCACTCTGGATGATCCGCCATTATCTTCGCTTGGGTGGAGACATCAGTCGGGGAGAGGTGGGAAATTTCCAGAGCCTGCGTCTTTATCCAACCAAGTGGCTCAAGGTCCTTGAGCAGGAAGTCATCCTTGGGAAATTGCGAAGGCAATTCGACACTGTTATTGCTGCCTCGTTGAGGGACCCAAGCTACGGCCTACAAGAAAGGAAGAGGATCAGACAAGTAAGATCCTATGCGCTCTGAAACTCACCTTAATTTCCTTCACTTGTTTGTTGTCGGGAGGAGAGACACCATATAAAAACGCGGCTACTTGGGTTCGGAGATCAGCAGCAGTAATGAACGCGCGAAGGATATTCTTGGGCAGAACGTATGTAAATGAGCCGGCATCATCTTTAACGTCGTCGTTCGAGACATATATATGCTGAAGGCGGAGAGGGAGGTGCGTAGCCGAGATAGCGCGAACACGCCAATCAGATTTGCTGCTAAAGACTTGTTGCTCATAATTGGTAGCTGGATATTGTTAGCGTAAGTAACATTCCGCCGTTAAATAGGATGTCGAATCTCACTCGTAACGGTCTGGATAGCGTCACCATGAACATTCGTCGTCTGACTGTCAACACAAGTTACGAAATGACCGTGAACGGAAAACACAAGGCTTACGTTTGAACCGCTGTAATCTGAGCCTGTGCCTCCGAGCTCCTTTCCAATTCAGCCATCTGCTGACGTTGCACTGAAGGCGCTGCAATTTCTTGCCCCAGAATGATGTCGCGAACCTCACTGACGGTTAGGGATGCAATGTTGACACTGTTACGCTTGCCAAAATCCTGCGAAAATGCCATTAGTTCGAGTGTTACTAGCACGATCTGGTACATACAGCGAGAATGAGCTCTTTCATTGCAACTTCCACTTTGATCCATTCTTCATCACCGAGCGTCGGCCACACAAAGTGAGGCTCAGTAATAGTCGACTTGTCGGGATGAAGAATAATTTTCGCCTTCTCGTTGTTGACGTGTAGCCCACGGAGCAGCAAGATAAGTCGGGAAAATGCAGTGTAACTGGAGATGGACTTCAGCCAATCATCTATTTGATGCATCAGCATAGACTGATACGAATATTAGGACCGAACGCTAACCGTAAAGGCTGAACAACACCATTTGAGGTTGCGTAGCTCGCTACCGTTATTCATTATATGAGGGTCTAAAGGAAAATGTTACGGTTCATACCAGAATTAGATCACCAAACTTCTCCATTTTCATGCAGGCCTGGAATGGCAACTGAAGCTCGCTACCTTTAATCACAATGTTGGGGAAATCAAGCAGATGCACTTCCAGAGGGTCTAAACATAGAATTAGATATCTCCTGCAGTCCAACGCAGCCAGCAGACATACCTAACATGCCCTTCCTAGTTACGATGACTTGTTTTGGCTGCTCTTCAACAGGAAGCGACCGAACCAAAGCCGCGACTTCTTCAGCGGTTTTCCACTTCGCCAATTGTCCCAAACGCTTCTGACCAGCCCAAACACTGGTGTGAATCACTTTCAGGAACAGCTGTCCCGAACGGGGATTGAAAATGAAAATGGCCCCATCTGAGGTTAATACAAATTGTGGATGGTAAGAAACTTGAAAAATGTGAAAGTAAATGACGCACTGATTGGTTTGGTTGTTAAATTGCCTTCAAATGTTTTGTGTCTATAAAATAGACATAAGTAACGAACGCAACATCCGACTTTATACATACATGGTCACACGGTACACATTCGTGTCATCAACGAACCCTAGGTAAACAATCTTAGTACAAGATTACCTCTGGAGCAGAAGGCCACATACAGATGATTTGATTGGAAAAGAGTTCAGAATAATTCTACATCATGCCAATTCATCAGCAAGCGCGCACTTGCACACCGAAGAACGTGACATACTTGACTGTTGAGGTATGGTTCTGTCGGTTCGGAAGAATAGAGTTGTAGACCTTTACGAATTCGTTCCCGAAGAACGTGGCAAGCTGGGTTGGCCTTCATAATTTTGGCCATCGCCTGTTGAATCAAGGGCTTCATTCCCGGGAACCAATTTCCATAAGCCGACCACAGGTTATAAGCCAAATCCATGCCGATCATTACACCAGTCGGAGATGGATATATGCTCATAGAATCGGAAACCTATAGAAAAGTTGAACCTGCCAGCTCTAAGGGCCCAAATAAAAACATACGTAATCCAAGAACTTTGCACGAGTGTATCGCTCGATGTCGTGAGTATCGAAGTCACCCCAACGAAGCTGTACGTCTATCCAGTACTTGTTGCTGGTGGTTCCATCAAGCACATCTTTTACCTATGGTAAAATGAGTTGAGATGTGAGGTAATACAGTGCTGCCACTCACATCAGTAACAAGTGATGGTCGAGAGATATTCCACTGTACAAGGAGAACGGATGAGTCGATTGTGGTATCTCGATGAGAAACACTGACCTTGTATGCTGAGAAAAGCAGGATATCTGCACAAGATGAGTTCATCTTGTAACTCTTACGAGGATGGATAGTCTCCTTCTGAACAGTCTCAATCTGCAATGGCTCAAGCTCTTGATCAAAGACCTGGCACAAATCCATGACGACACTTTCATGGACTTGAAAGAAATGTCGGAATCAAGCCGGGACTGCATTTTACCAGTGAACGTACTTTTCTGCCACAAGTGAGCACGGAAAATTTGGATCAAAGAAATCTTCAACGTCGGGATTTTGCCATGCCTAAGAAGAGATCAGATCAAGCGAGGAACAGATTTTTTAATTTTATATTTAGAACTTACATGAAGATGCCCGTCAAATCCAGCTGCACCTGGAATCCAACATATACGTTCGCACGGTTGATCGTAGGACTCCACCACAGAGTAAAGCGACGATTAGGAATTTGGTTAAGACCAGATCGTTGGGCATTTGTGAGTTTCTTATATCGCATAGATTCCTCAAATCCAGATGCTTTCTCCCAAAACAAACCTGCGGAATTATGAGACAGAGATCGCGGCATGCAATCTAACTTACGTACCTTCCCAAGTGGGGAAGTAAGTGCCCTTGAACAAAGTATGTTCTAAAATCCCTTCGACACCACCCAGCGCGGCAATAACATCAACACGGTAGTTGTTCAATTGCCAGAGTTTCCCATCGTGTCGTTGAGAGGTCCACCAAAATGGATTACTATACAAAGGAAGAAAATGAAGACATGTGCAATGGAGCGAGTGTAAGAGCATACTGTTTCAGCAATTGATACTGTTTCCAGTCAGTCCGCACCCGCCAACCACGGTCATATGCCAATCTAGGAGCACAAATATAAACATACTGCAACAGCAGGATACGATGATACTCACGTATGTCGGTCCTTCTGGAAGAGCGTGTTAATTCGAGGAATGCCACGATCCCAGCTGTCTTCGAGATCTTCTAGAGTGAGGCGCCTATTTTGCGCATTTGCTTCCTTTCGCTTCATGGAGTATTCAGACCAAACTCGAGCCGAATCCAAGAATTCAGCTTCCCAAGGCTGCAGGTAGCGGTACAGATTTGGAATGAGCTGATCTTCCTCGTGTGTCATCCCAGCACGGAAGTGGGTAACTAGTGCAGATATCATTTAGTCATTTTCACAATGATAGCATATGATATATATACCCACCAGCGACATCCGTTTGCTTAGACCACCGAAGATCACTCTGAGGAATCAGAACATGCCCCATAGACAACATTCCAAGGCCACCCAGCTCCTACAAAATCATCTTCAGTGAACGAAACTGAAGACGAGAAAAATTGGACAAACCTTGGGAGTGTAGAAGACAACAGGAGGAAAACGAGAAGGCATCTTACTGTTCAACCCGATCTTGACACGCGTCTGAATCTTGTTCTCAGCCTTTACAAGAGAGTCGAGTAGCTCGTTCGTATGAATTACAGCCTCCCGGTAGTAGGTCATCAGTCCAATCAGGGCAGTATTCCACTTATTAACGATCTTGGAGAATGTCGTAGAACCTGAGCTCATCAAAACCTGGCGAATCCTGTTGTTGAATTGTTGTACACCTAGAAATATAATTAGGTGAGAAACCCTCGATGCAGCAAAAGCCTAACCTTCATCGGATACACGGAGGAAGGCTTGCGCCGTGCGCTCTTTCGTCTGTTCGTTTGTCAAGTTCCAGACTGCGTCCTTCAACGAGAACTGTTCACCGCCCATGGTGCGAATCTTCGGGAGAATGCGGATTTCGAACCCGCACATGGAAAAGAGCAACTGGGGGTTGTTCTGAGAGTAAACGCTGACGAAGGTATCATCCCACTCGATCGTTGTGAGCGATCTTGGCAGACTTTGCTTGACATTCCAGAACACTGCACGCCCAAGATTGACATCGTGCTTGATGAGTCTCATGCGACAATCTCTAGGCCAGCAACGCTTATTGTTGTACCCGATGACGTTGTTGTTTGTAGGATCGGGATTGGCAGAAAGATAACGTTGAATAAGGTCTCGAGATTCGTCAGCAGTGAATCGGAAAAGGATATGCAACCTGTCGACATAACGTGAGTAGAGTCGGATGGGATGCCGAGTCTCCGTTGCCGAATCTCGATATTGCAAGAAGTTGTTCGGCATTTGAGGGGGACCAGCCATCTCACTTGCACGTTGGAGACCTAAAATAAGCAAGTCGAGGACCAGTCCATAATACTGAAACACGAATGCAGAGAACTGGAGTCCGCGGATGAGGCCAAACGCATTGGTGTGGGCCATGTCTATTTCTCAAGTCAATAAAAGAGTGAATTGACAAGGAGGAGAACATACCCTTGTAGGTCAAGACTATGATACAGTATCAGATATGAATGAATATAACATTTAGACATGCTTACCGGTATTGTTCTTCGCTGTGATGTAGTCCGCCAAATTGTGGTCAAGAATGAGGCGAAGAAGACGGTTCAACAAGGTCAAATCAATCTTCTCGTACACCTTCGAAAGCACAGTTTCCATCAAGACATTACATTCCCCTTCGCTTGTTTCCCAGATGTCAGTCAAGTTGTTGATGCCCTGGCACCACTATGGACAGATTGTAAGTATGACGAAAAGATGCGATACCAATCCAATCTATACCTTATAAACTAGCAATGGCGGGGGCTCAGTATCCTTCAAAAGATATATCAGCAACAAAAGTCAGAGTTATTATGAAATACCTACGGCAGGCTTGATCCAGGCAGGAAAGAGGCCTCGCTTATCAGCTCTGTATCCCATTTCAGTGGCAGGAGCGGCAACCCGGATAAGATACTCACTCGAAGAAAAGGAATTGGTCCAAATACTGAACCGAAAGAGGAACAATTAGATGTATCTTGTGTAATCTGGCATTCACTCACAGCATCCGTAATCTTCTCGACAGGCTCGATATCATAGCAAGGAATAAGTTTATCATACGTGTCGAAGAACTCGATGCCAGATTCCTTGAAAGCACGCTGGGTCAGAAGGAGACGCTTGATGCGAGAAAGGCCTGTGATAGTTGACATCAACTTATGGATAAGACAAACAACAGAATACTAACATTCATGAGGGTTGTCATAGGCTTGTTCGATCAATGCTAACTCCTCGCGCTGAGATTGATTTAAACGACCTATGGAACATCATGAGCAATGGAATTATATGAAGAAATAGTGCAATTACCTTTGACCGAATAAGCTTCCTTCAGCTTCTCGAGGGCAAGCACCAGCAACTTTGTGTCATGCTTGTATGAGAGGGGCCTAAAGGAAATTTCAATCAGTCTAATTTGCTGTAAAGGGCATACACATGACATACGGGAAGGGTATAGGAGCAAATTTACGACTTTCAAGCCAATGGACTGTAGCGGTGTAAATGGCAACAGCCTCTTCGGCACTAATGTAAGGCCCATCTTTCAAATAACCATGCTGCCTCTCCTGTTCAGCTTTCAGATACAAGCCTGGCATACCCAATGTGAGCGGAAGGAATTGGATTGTTGTAATGTACACATACGGGTAAGACGACCAAGATTCTTCTTCACTACGGCCTTGTCGACCGTTGCGCCACGCCGAATACGTTCACGATTATAGTGCGCAACCCTGTGACCATTGCCTAAATAACAGAGATAAAGATAGTGCTGAGTTAACGTACGAGCACCACCAGTCAGCCTTGCTCTTGATGTACCGCAAGATGATGTTCTCAATGGCTGTAGGCATGCCTGGTACCTTCCAGGGAACTACACGAAAACATATTAAAACTATGACATGAAGTACAAGATGGAGACTTACTGTTAGCCTTCCAGCATCTCCACGCTTCCGAAAGATGTTGCAAGATCGTCTTCGACTTGTTCTGTTTGATCGACTCTGGCATCATGTCCAAGATATCGTGCATAACCGCCGCTCGCAGTTCCAAATCGTAATGAGATTCTACTCGCTGTTTAGTCACTGTCTTCGCAATACCCTTGCTATTCCGTCCCTCGAATTGTCGAGCAAGCAGATTACCAAGCCTAAGAAGTTGAACAGCCCATTAGCTCTGTAACAATGAAACAGAAAGAAACACGGACCATCGTTCCAAAAGGGGTACAATCCCACGCATGAAGAACAACCAGACCCGCCAGCCAGGTGCCCAGAATCCGCAGCCAGGACCCTTCCCGACAGGGCCTGTGTTGAACCGATAGTAGATTAAATGCTTCAAGTCCTTCGTCATGCGTACTTGCCTCATAAGCTGGAGGAAATCGGGTTAGCGGTCTGTCTGGACGCGAGCACCACCATAGCACCAACCTTGTACTTGTATCGATACATTCCGGTTAAAGCACCAATGTGCCCAAATATATACTGCAGAGCATCGGCGAGCTGGAAAGCATCGACGTTGCCGAGACGGAACTGGACATGGGCGTCGACGACGAGCTTGGTGAGGCGAAGGATTTCACGACACAAGTGGAAAGCATTTCCGAAGCGCGACTTCTTGCGCTCCTTCGTAGTAAGGGTCCTAATGATGTCATCAACGGCAAGCAAGCACATAGATTAAGGAGGTAACCTACTTAACAGGCTTCAAATTCATGTTATAATCGAGATGAAGGTAGTTCAAGTTCTACGAAAGCTTGATGAGAATTTGAATTCAGCGAACGAGGTATGAAATCGTACCTTGCGGTGAATTAGAAGGTTAAGCATGTTATAACCTTGCCTGCACACTTGCAATCCGGCTTCAACCCAATCCAACTTGGTCGTCTGGAAGAACTTGGTCGCCTTAAGCTGACGGAACAAATTCTTCTTCGTCATTGCCTTTTCCGGCCTCGTCCTCAACTCGTTCAAGACGTAGCATTTCAGAAGTTTTTGATACGAGACACGGACTTTTACCGGCTGATTCGGCGGACAATGCTCGAGGTACCAATTCTTTACCAAAGGCACATCTTGCGCCCTCCTCATCCTTCCAGAACGTCGGCCATACGGCTCAGGTGCCCACCAGAGAGCGATACCATCAGCCGTAAGATCAGTCTCGAGTGCTTTCTCTTCGAGGAAAGGGATGACAGTATCCGGCAACTCGAATTCATCATCGTCAGCGCCATTTGGACCAAAGATGCTGTCTTCATGAGATACCAGAGGGGCATTCTTTGGCGTATGCCCTCGCAAGGAAATTGGGTTGATGAGAGGGTCGAAGTAGAAAGCCGGAAGATCCGGGTCGTCAGTCCGGATGTAAACATTTTTCGGGGCATGATAAGGTGAAATCTGCACAGAGCGTGGCAAAGAGTTATATAGGTGGGGGAATGCCACTTTGTACTCAGTTCGAATCTGTTGTCGGATGATGATCTTGTTGATATCGTTAAATTCGTTCCAGTCCTCGTCGAATGTGTCCATGTCGCGATAGAGCGGCTCGAACTTGGGGCCACCCGGAATGGCCATGTTCAAGGCTTTTGCGGTGAAAAACGCGTTCTTGTCGAAAAGGTAACTGGCATTCGAGTCGGGCTGGTCTGAGAGAAGGTTGCGACCGAGTCGATAGAGATTGGCCATCACAGGCAGCGGAAGGGACCAATACTTGTATGAGGGTCCATTCACGGCAGGAGTGTCGATAAGGGGTTTGGGGTCGTAGAACCAATCAATAATCGCAGTGTCCTCTTCCGTGTCTAACTCAAGTTGTATGGCTTCGAGCGGATCCACATCCAAAACATTATCACCGTAATCCAACGGAGGCTCCTCATCGTCGAAGGGTGGGAAACGCATGCGTTTGAAATGCCTACGATCCCGTTTTTCTCTTCTCATAGCAATCCACATAGTACTCCATTGCGCATGGTAGATGGGTTCAACAATTCGAGGAATCTCATTCACGAACGTAATTGCACCAGTGATATGATAAAGCACTGGAACTTCGCGCACTTGCTCCCACGGATATGGGATGTTTTCAAGGAGCTTCATGACAGCATGGGGAACGTACTTCAGAGCTCCGAGGTGAACGCGTTTGTCGTTACGGAACTTGCGGTTACTCATATCACCGTGATCCTTGATGATTTTGCGTACATGCTCTGGAGGGAGATCCTGTCAACATAGTAAGTTCCGAAGCGCGTAATCCCTGCCCATACGTGCGAACCTGCTTCCCCATATCGACGTATCCACCTTTCCGTTTTTCTCCATATCGCTTTCTCTGCATCTGCATCCATTTCATCGACTTTTGCGCAATGACTACCGTTGTGGAAAACATTAGCGCAATATTGACAACACCGCGCGAGTACAAAAAGCTCACTTTCTGGGGGCATTTGCGAGCCAGAGGATTGACCATATCCAGGAGGCATTCCAGGAGGTGGTGGTGGCATAAAGCCAGGAGGAGGTGGAGGGAAATTCATTCTATCGACGTCGGATGTGACAGTCGAGAAACTGAAAGATTTGAGGGCTGATGTAATCAGTGCCTCCTTACATAAATTCGTGCACGGACCTCCTGAACCTCCGTGGTTACAACATTCCGGTCAACGCAACAGCTTATCGACCTTGTTTTCCTCAGGACAAAATGTTACCGATTTACTAGTTGCTCGATGCGAGGATTTCAGCTTTGGCCTGGCTCTTAAATCAAAGATTCAAATACTACACGCCACTCTGGTTCTCTGATTTCGTGGTTGAACGCACCATACGCAAACGTTCAATGCACTTTCCACACAGCAGCGATAATTGGTATAAAGAACTGACATAAATAGCCGAGTCCAGACTTAGGATGTTCAATGCGGCTCATCATATTCCTAGGAAGGATTGCATACTATAGCTACTAAGCTAGGCTGAAGATCTCGAAACCTTGGCGGGGATGGTGTTACCCTGACGGCTCTCGTCAACATACCGGAACTGCGGTCATCGCGCCTAAGCAGAAACTGTGCATGAAAAAGACGGATGCCTAGCGAAGGAGGTAGTTCCTCGAGCAACCTCCATCCACATTACCAGTCTAAAAGAACCTCGACAGCCGCACTGATTAGTCTACCCCATTCGTTCCATCATCACTAGACGAACTTGTGGTATAGGTGTTGAGAGTAATTCGACATCCGAAATCGTAGTTCCATAAGACAGCCGGAGAACCTGAATTGATATACCCGCCCCCCAGCAATGGATTTCCGTTGCGAGAACATCTCACACCACAACTGAAACCAGTCACGATGAGCTATCTAAGGATGGAAAGGGGGATAATGCCCAGCTTTAAACCAGCCGCAAGCGGTTGCCCAACTCTTCGGCGAGGATCTGTCCATGAAGGTGAGTAAACCCTTCACAAGTAACAACTGCCACCTCCACCAGGGATGGTGAAGGCTGTGCATCAGTGTGGTGGACACGCGCCGTCAAGGCCTCTACAATCGCATCTCCTGAAAGCCGCTGGCAGTTATACAGCGCAAGATGGCGCAATCGAGGTAGTCGTACACGAATGGTGTCACAGGTGCCGCGCAACTTGAAGGGCTTCAGCAGACTAATCACTTTGTCCGACATATCGGAGGCAACGATAGAAAATGACTCTAATAAGGGGAGTCTATCCCATATGTGTATGAAATCCTTCGTCCGCATGTCGCTGAAGTCCATCTCAAGGAATTTGATAGGTGGGTGGCATCGAGAGAGGAGTTTGCGGAGCCCCATGCCAGTGGCGTGGTCGCTCCATGGAGACTGGGAGAAGTCATGTGCTTCGTCATCGCTGTCGCCTTCTTCGTGGTAGTCCCCCGGGAGGGGGAATTCCACGTTAAGGTGTGTGAGGCAGAGGTACGTCAAGTGTGGTGTGTAGAGAGAAGAAAGGATAGCCCTCGTCAAGCAAGTATTCTTCAATTGCAAAGTATGGAGGTTGGGAAGATAGACAACAGGTAGCGCTACGTCTGGAAGGTCATCGTTATGCTGCCAGCCCGAGAAGAAGAAGTTTTCAAGCTCGGGACATGCGGACAGGAAGTCAAGAATGACTCCTGGTTGCATATGAGTGTCGCTAATCGGGTCTTCGGTTATAGAGATATTCGTGAAGCGGAGTGGGGCGAGAAGTTGTGAACAAGGCAGATCAAGTAACCATAAATTCATACTGCAATGATTCGGCCACTCCATTATGAATGTCTCCTTCGGGAAACTCCCGTTGACAAATATGTGTAGCGAGCTCAGGAATTCGCAAGTGACGGGAAGTCCCGCTTTGGCAGTATGTTCCTCTCGCTTCCCGGACATCTTGAATGAGCGCCAACGTTCAACCGCAGGAAGCAGCGGCGAAAGAATTGGCAGCATCATGTCGAGCGACTCGATATTTAGCTCTACATCGATCGGCAGGGGAACTGATCGCTCAAGCCAAACTTCTGCCTGAGTCCGTAGATACTGGATGGACCGAGCGCTGTCATCCAAATATATCAACTGCCATACTCGAGGCGAGGAACTGGCGATTGCCCTCCACCACTTGGACACCCGCCGGAGTGTCAAAGGCACTAATGGGTCAATCAGTGTGCAAGAAGTAAAGATTTCGATGAGTAGTTCTGGAGGCAGACCCTCGATTGGCGAGTGAGTTTGAGAAGGACGAATAGACTTGTCAGTCGTCGTCCATGAAACTACTTCGGCGGGTATGCGCATCACTGCTGGTTGTGGAGATGCTGGTTATTGTAAACCAAAGACTCGTGGGAACAAACCAAGAAGGCAGGTACTTTTTCATCTCAAGGCCAATGCCCATAGCACAAAAAATAGTTCGGTAAATTGGTAGACTCCAAGTCGAATGATTAGATTCCACAGTCGAAATTCGAAACGGTCGACTTCTCGTGTGAGAATGAGAACTCGGACGACGCAAGGTGGGAAATACATACCTAAGCTGAATCATTGGCAATCACCAAGTCGTGGGAATGGAGCTGTACAGTTTCACGGTAGAGGCCGAAGCCTCAGCAATCCAGATTGATACACAAAGTCGTCGTCAACGTCGTGCTCGCCGCCCTCGCGCTCATTTCTACAAGATATCTAAATCATCATGCCGGGAGTACGAGACATTAGGTAGTCTGGTCCCCGTTGTATGTCGCCAAGACGCTAATATCTTGTGCCGCGTTTGTAGCGCAGACGCTTTCATCACCGCCTATGCTTCCCATTTAAAACGGTCAGGAAAACTGGAAGTTCCAGTATGGGTGGACCTCGTGAAAACAGGCTCCTTCAAAGAACTTGCACCTTATGACCCCGACTGGTACTACGTCCGTGCAGGTCCGTGATTTGACATATGTAATCCGCCTTGGAAAGCTTAATATTTTATGTATACTAGCGGCCGTCGCAAGACATATATACCTGCGCAAGGATGTTGGAATTGGTGCTTTAACAAAACTGCATGGTGGCCGCAACAGACGAGGGAACCGTCCATCACACCACGCTGACGCCTCTGCAAACGTTCAGCGGAAAATCTGCCAATCATTAGAGAAGATTGGTGTGCTGGAGCAGACTGGCAATGGTGGACGGAGGATTTCTCAGGATGGTCAACGGGATTTGGACCGAATTGCAACGGCAGTGGTCGAGGCAGCGAAAGAAGACGAGGAGGAAGATGAAGAGGAGGAAGGAGAGGAGGAGGAGGAAGAGTAAATGCATTCCCGACCATCTCCATCACGTATGACCTTGCATGTCTTCCAAATCTGATCTGGTATGCAACATGCGCTACTAAAATATGACCTTTTCCACTCTGGCCGAGGTTCCTCAAGTTGTCAGAAAGTCTTCTGCTACAAGTCAAGATTTTATTTCCCGTCATGTCCCAAAACGCGCTCATTGCTCACCGCACAATGGCGTTTGCAGGTTTCTATTTTGATTTGAAAGCGGGGGATTTTCACGAGTCGAGAGCCATCTTTTCTAAGTAAGCTCTTGGAACTTTGTTCGATTAATTGTCTGTTTCTCCAAACTTTGCTACGTTTGCCACACACAAGGTAAAACCTCACCATTTGTCCTTCCTTCCAACATTCAGTTGCAGATTCCCAAAACCTAATATTGTATCGAGGAACTGTATTCACACCAATCGATTGGCATTGCGAGTCAGGTACGTAAACCCACATATCTTTTAAAGAGTTGTTTTGGTGGACGACTCCCTATGAAAGATGGGAGTCATCAACTTCGGGTACATCAAACGCTCAGAGGACGAGGACTGGTCAATCAGCAACTGCTTGCCCACAATTCAAAAAGTCCAACCAACGACGCTCCAAACTAGCTGCATCAACTTGGAGACGGGCCTGCCTCAGGACAAGCTGTCCGTTAACGACGGCGGAGATACACTCGTTTCGTGCTTCGGTGATGCTTCCATATGTAACGAACAACTTTCCAGATGAGCGAAGCTCATCCTTGTTCTCGGGACCCAAGTGGAGGCTGAGGCTACATGATGACGCAGATATATCTGGCGCATCAGGGCGTTTGAATCCATCAACCAACATGTGTCGTTTTTCTCTGCCGAGCAACTTCATACCCGAACATGAAATTATCTTGCGTTGGACTGTCACCGGGCCGACTATTGCAAATTTTGATGGGCAGATCACGAAGGCGATTCTTGGGGTGAATCGAGTAAGTCGCTCCTAGCAGTGATGAAGCACTCGACATTCATGCCAAGCTCCGTTGGTATAAGTTGATCTGCAAGCGGCTGATAGAATTCGAGTGGGGGGATCTATTATTCGATCTGCTCGTTCTATGCAGCGTTCGCGATCGAAATGTGAGCAAATTTATTGCCTAAAACTCCTGGCATCGTATCGAGCTTTTATAGAGCTGCGGACATATAATATATACACTTTCTTTTTTTTTTTTTTTTTTTGGTGGAGCGTTTCCCACGATGGGGAAGCATTGGGACTCTAACAACGTTACAGTCCCGTTGCCCGCTAGGGGTTCCGGGGAGTTAAAACCCTGGAGTAGCATAGGGAGTGTATATACCGCGAGGAAATGCATTTACGCACAAAGTGTGGGGCTCAACCGGTCTAAACGGGACGGTGTGGCTTAACCCACACCTTCTCGTATCGACCAGCTGGCTCTCCTTTGATGTAGGTTTAGTTGCAGTTTCTTCTGTCGGATCCCTTTGTACGCTAAAGATTGCGTTAGTTCGCTTAGTTTTGCGCCCTTTAGCTGGTAAGCTGGTTCGATGGCTAGTTCGACTTCGTCTGCTTGGTTTTTCTGTGCTCCTAGGTTTGCCATTTGTTTTGCTCCTGTAATCCCCTGGTGTTGAGGGTTGCTCTTAACCCACTTGAGCATTGTCTTTCCTTCCCTATTTCGGAGGGCGGCGGTAGTGGCCTGGAGGATCTCTGCATTGGCCATTCCGATGTACCCCTGGTTTTCATGTTTGGCCAGGTTTCTAGTCAGTGCGTTAATCGCATATTTAGAGTCGCTCTCAATGTATAGGTTTGGGGCTCCTTTGTTTTCCTCTACGGCGATTTTGATTGCGATGAGCCCTGCTGCCTGGTTGGTTTGAGGGAAGGTTAGGGGGAGTCGGAGTGATTTGTTTCTTGGGTTTCCCTCAAGGTAGAAGACTCCGGCACCTGCTCGGGCGGTGGTTGTGCCCGTGTTCAGTGTGGATCCAGTGGTTGCAACAGTGGTGCTGGGTCCGTGTGTGGGGTTTGGGTTCATTATGGTTCCAAGGTGTGATTCTCCTTCGGTAAAGATTCGGAAAAGGTCTCTGACGGTTCTGGCGGTTACTAGGGATGGGGAGAAAGTGGTCCATTCGTCGGGTTGGTTTTCGGCAGCGTTAGCTGTATTTGGGAGTTTCGTGGGGTTCCACTTTTCGGGTAGGGTTTCTAATAGGTCATTGGCAAGTTTGATACAGGCTGAGGGGTGTTCGCAGCCAGTCTCCCGGAGGATTGTACATGGTTCACATCTACAGTACCAGGACTCCTGATGGCCGTCTGCAAGTCTGCTTTCTGCAAGGATCTCCATATCTCCTACAGTGGATATATGGTGCGTTTTAAGGAGGCATTTGCTATGTTGGGTGTTTATTAGGTGTCTGATTCTATGTTCGGCTTGGGCATGGTACCATATTGGTAGCTGTCTTGTGACATCTTTGGTGGTCATAAGGACTTCCAGTTGTGTTCCATATTTCTTTGCAGTTTCTAACATGTTTTTAATCTTGATCGGGTTTCAGTTGTTTGGGTGGTTTCCAGTGTAGGTTTTCCATGTCTGTAGGAAAATGTTTCTTCGTGTTTCATTTCTGATATTTTTTTCAGTTTTAGGTATATTCAGGATCATTATCGCGTCAGCGTAGTATGCCCATAGTGCTCGCGATGGGCCAAAATTCAGGTAGCTTTTAAGCCACATCAGCTGGGTCGCTTCATTCCTTGCTTGTATATCAAGTAATCCTCGTCCACCTAGCACTTTGGGGGCTAGTAGCATACCTTCTTTCATGGGGCTCTTCTTGTCGCTCCAGATAAATGTGCGTATGATTTTTTGTATCCGTTTTTCTATTTGTTTGGGCATTTGTTGTACTTGTGTGAGGTACTGTGTGGAGCCTCCTATGATCATTTGTGCAAGCATTTTGCGCCCTTCAATTGTGGGTTTGGAACAGTCCCATCCCATTAGGGTGTTATCTATTTTCTCAATTATTGGGGACCAGGGGGTGGTGTTGGGGGCGTCATTCCCAAGCCATGCCCCCAGGATTTGGATTGATTCACCATCCTTTGCAATGTGGATACTTTCAGGTATTTTCTCATGTTCTTCCTTTGCTCTTCTCTCTTGGACAAAGTCCTCTCTGAAGGCTTTGCTCCCCATTGTTAGGGCAACACCCACTATCTGCTAGCTAAGACCGTGCGGGTTCTCTCTACAAGAAGGAGGTGGGATCCACGCGCGTGATGGGGAAATTGATGGTTTTGATGCGAGGGGTTATTAATAGGTGAGTTTGTTGAGATAGGCCTTTCACACTGAAAATGTAGGTGGAATACCTAAGAGAACACAACTGGGGTCCCCTAGGCATATATTTAGGGTTTATATACTATGTTACATATATTGTACATTGTTGTTACCGACGCGTACATAATGATGCGTGCGAAATAATATTCTCATGCTATCAAAGTGTAGCGTCATTTGGTGTCATTTGGTGTAATGTAGTGTAATTCGACATAATAAAATGAAAATGAAATTTTATTAGGTAATGGGGCTGTTTCCTAACATTACCCCCCTTTTATGCCTTGACTTCCAGGCGAGAAAATATTATGTTTGTCCCCTCTGTGAAATTTTGGTAAGGCCAGAATTTCATCCCCTCATACACCATTCTCGCAATGCGATGCGGAGCATTCAGATTACGTTTAAAGAATTGGGCGATCGCGTTATGTGCTCGCTTACAATTCTCTTCGGGTTCCGATGAATTATTTTCGTTGGTATAGTTTTTCCACTTTATTAAGAACTCCAATTTGTTCCGTCGAAGACGTGAGTCTAGAATTTCTTCAACTATGTATTCTGGAGCACCTTCTACTATTATCGGAGGTTGCGGAGTGGTTTGTTGGCCAGGAATAGTGGGTGGACAGTAAGGGCGTAAGCGGGATATGTTAATCTCGGGATCAATCTTAAATGATTGGGGTAATTTTAGCACTACTGCATTAGGTGAGATCACTTTAGAGATCGCATATGGGCCAACTTGTTTCTCCATAAGTTTCTTCGAAGGTCGTGGAATATTCAGGTCCTTGGTACTTAGCCATACCAAGTCACCAACTTTGTACTCTGGAGCACATGCTCGAGTACGATCCGCATGTCGCATCATGTCATCACATGCTTTCTTCAATGCCACCTCTGCTTCCTCTTGTACCCTTTGCATTTTAGATACAAAATCTTCTACCGACTGCCGACTGTACTTTGACTTCCCTTTTGGGTTCTACTCCCATGCGAGGATGATATCCATAATTCGCGAAAAAGGGTGTCATACAAGTAGCCAAATGGAATTTATTATTGTGGGAAAATTCGGCAATCGCCAACCATTCGGGCCAGTCAGTTTGTCGGTAGTTGACAAACATACGTAGGTACTGCTCCAACTCCTGATTCATTCTCTCTGTCTGCCCATCAGTCTGTGGGTGATATGCCATAGATAATTTAGTTTGAATTCCTAATATGTTGTTTAGTTCTTGCATAAATGTGGAAGCAAATTGTGGTCCGCGATCAGAGATAACGGTATCGGGTAACCCATGTAACCGCCATACCTGATTTAGATAGAGGCGCGCCAAGCCTAATGATGAGGTTTCTGTAGTAGTAGGAATAATATGGACCTCCTTTGTAAAGCGGTCGCATACTACAAATATTGCATCGTACTCTTGAGCCTCAGGTAATCCGGTAATAAAATCCACAGATATATCTTGCCATGGTGCTTTAGGTATAGGGTTCGGCATTAATTTTCCTGCAGGTTTCTCTGGAAATTTCTTCCCCCTCATGCACGTATCACATCCATCCACATACCCCAACACATACTTCAAAATTCTGGGCCACCAATAATTTCTCATTACTAATTCCAACGTCTTCCATCTTCCTGGGTGTCCGGCAATCGGCATATTGTGATGTAACCAGACAATCTCCTTTCGCAAATCCTGATCCTTCGGTACATACACTTTTCCTCAGAACAACACCAACCCTTGTTCCTCAGCCCATTCGTCTCCTTTGATATTACCTTTCTTCTCTCCCTTCAGAGCTTTCACAGCTTCCACTACTTCATCGTCCATTTCCGAACATTGTCTAATTTTAGACAACATTTCCATTTCCGAGCTATCTATTAATAGATGCCCTTGACGCATAGTGCAAATGTGAAAGTATTCGGGTTTGAGTAAGGTAACATTTTTATTGTCCTCCTCCACCCCCCTTTTATGATCAATACGTCTGGATAAGGCATCTGCTTTCCTCATTAAGCTTCCTGCTTTATGGACCAAGTGAAAGTTGAAACGCGATAGGAATAGTGCCCAACGCGCTTGCCGGCGATTAAGCTTTTTAGCAGACATGAAGTATTGCAGATTTTGATGATCCGTCCAGATCTCAATTTGATGCATACATCCCTCCAAATAATGCCTCCACACCTCCAATGCTCGTATTATCCCCAACATCTCTTTGTCATGCACATCATAATTCCTCTCCACATCATTCAACCCTTTTGACAAGTATGCACAAAGATGCCATTTGTCATCTTCGCACAGCATTGATAATACCGCTCCAGTAGCAAAGTCGGATGCAGAGGATTCCACTCACAAAGGGCATGTGAAATCTACTGGGGCTAATATTGGTCCCTCCACAAACTTCCTCTTCAACTCCTCAAATGCTGTCTGCTGCTGCTCTCCCCACCTCCACACTACTCCCTTTCGCATAAGGTTATGTAAAGGTGTGGCAATTTTAGAAAGATTGTGCACAAAGCGACGATAATAATTTGCGAGTCCTAAGAAGGCTTGAACCTCCTTGACACGGGTGGGTGCAGGCCAATCTGTGATCGCCTGTACCTTGATCAGATCCATTTTGATCCCGTCAGGGCCGATCAATAATCCTAGGAACTCGATCTCGCTTGCCCCAAACACACACTTCTCTGGTTTCAAAAATAGATCATTCTCCGCCAACCTCCGTAACACCTCCTGCACTATTGCCTCATGATTCTCTTCATCCTCTGTGAATATCAGAATGTCGTCAATAAATATTATTACCACGCCTTTGTCTATTACGTCCTTGAAAATGTTGTTCATCATATTTTGAAAGGTTGGGGGACTATTAGTCATCCCAAAAAACATGACAAGTGGCTCGAAGGATCCTCGACGTGTGGCAAATGCAGCCTTCCACTCATCTCCTTTCTTTATTCATACATTGTTGTATCCCCATCGTAAATCCAATTTTGTAAAGACCTTGGCTTTCCCACCTTATCAATTATTTCTGAGATCAACAGCAGGGGGTACGCGTTCTTCACTGTCCACTCATTCAGATACCTATAATCGGTACACATCCTCTTCCTTTGGTCTTTTTTGGGCACGAAGAATATTGGTGACGTCTGCAGTGATTTCGAAGGTCATATGTATCCTTTGCGCAATTGCTCCTTCAGGAATGCATCCACTTCTTCTTGTTCCATCGGAGATAACGGATATACCTTCGACTTCTTTGGCACAAACCCTGGCTTCATCTCAATCGCATGATCCCATGGCTTCCGCACCGGCATTTGCTCAGACTCCTTCTTTTGGAACACTGACAAATGTTTATGATACACTTTTGGCACCCATTCCTCCACTGGCTTCTCCACCTTCACGATATTCTTGTCCCACGACTGTCCTCCACAAACTGCTCTAAAGGTTTGCTTCTGCTCTTCTTTCTCGATCATGATCGGAACTTCCCCATTTGGCATTTCCTCATCCTCCACTTCCTCCATCGTAACAGAATACTTCCTCGGACGTTTTTTCTCTTTCTTTTTCCTTTTTTCCTTCTTCATCTTCCTCCCATACACATTACATTCCTTAGGACAACGAGTCATTTGTACTTTCCCAGTTTTCCAATCAATTTCGGGATTATGCTTCTGTAACCATGGACATCCTATTATTAGATTGGTTTTCCCAAGATCGCACACTTCGAATACAGCTCACTCCTGATGCTCCTGATACTTTAGTACCATAGTCACCTCCTCCTTGATAGTTCCTCCACAATTGACTGTTCCATCAATATTGTACACCATTATAGGTTGCACCAGCTTGCGTGTGTTAATACCATTTCCGGTAATTAAGGATTGATTAATAAATAATCCTGTAGCACCACTGTCAAGCAACGCTTCCACATCAATAGCTGCATGCGTGTCCACTGTCTTCAGTCCCACAGTCAAGGTGATTTCGGGTTCTATTTGCGCAGAGCGAATAAAGAATTTAGGGGTTTTTGGAAATGACATGTGACAATTTTCTTTGTTGCGTGATTCACAACAGTTGTACTCCTCCTCAATTTCCTTTTCTGATTTACTCTGGGTTTCCTCGGATACTAATACATTGTAACGATTCTGGGTCACCAATGGGGAAACCTTCACTGGGACTCTTCCACAAAATTCTCCTGCTTGCCTTCCTCCTGCTTCACTTCCTCGATTATAGCTCCCCTGATCTTTCTCTTCTGCTTGCAATACTTAGAAATGTGTCCTAACTGCCCACAGTTAAAACATTTAAGTGGGGCTCGTCTCCCCACTTGATCAACCTCCATTGCCTCTGCTGGTGCTGCTGACTCCATAACTATAGGTGTCACTGCCATGGCCGGTGGCTGTGCCCTCGGAGCTTGCACCTGAGGCGCCTTTCCTTTCTCGGACTTTCCTCCTGATGACTTTCCAAATTTACTACTTCCGTACATCAACTTTGACTCCGCCTGTTCCTGCCGATATTGCCAGTCAAGGCACATTGCCCAATTATACCACTCATCCAACTTCTCTGGCATAGAAGGTAGTCGGTAGATAGACTTGAATAAAGAGGGATTTAATCCTGCTTTCAAAAACTCTACCAACGCGGCTTCTCCCATGTCCGTTTGCGAAGCTTCTGCTTTGAACTGCAAAATAAATTCATCCGCCGTTAAGGAACCTTGGCGCATGGTCTTTAATTTAGCATTGGCTGTCGCCTTTGGATTAGGGTCTCCAAACTGTGCCTCCAATCTCTCCAGAAATTCCTTGAAGGTTGCAAATGGTTTATTTCCCATGGCAATTTGATTAATAGCCTCATTTCTCCAGAACTGTGCTTTCCCCCCCTGAATGTATGAGAGAGCAAACATAATCCTAGACTCGGCTGTACAAAACTCTGGCTTCCTCCCATGGATGTACAATACTATAGAGCTGATGAAGGATTTTGTATTCTCCATGGTACCATCAAAGATTTGCGGGGGCACATACTTAGGTAAGCGCGCTTTTCCATTTCCGGACTTCTCCACCGTCTCATCCTCCTGCGATATCCACTCCACCATCTCCTCCATCTCATCATCTCTTTCTCCTGTTGTCTCTGGCTGTACTTCCACTTGTCTGGGCTGTGATGCTGCCAATACTGACACTAATTGCGACATTTGCGCTGTGAGTGCATCAATTTTCGCCTCTAGTGCTGGTATGGGAACAGGATTAGGACCAGGATTAGAAGTTGAAGGTTTGGACATAATTATAGAATCTGTGATGAATCACTTCTTCGACAAATTCAAAATTTTTCTTCGAGACCTCTCCAAACGTCTATGGGTCATGTGATAAGGTTCATCGAGGTTCGTCAATGGTTCGTTGTTTGTTGGGCGCCTATTTTGACACTTCGGATCAACAACCCTTCCAACAGTGCCTGATCTCGGAGATATCACTGAATTCAGCTTGTAACTAAAATAGTTGTCCGAATAGAGTAATGTAAATCGTAACTAAACCAGATCCAATCGGTTGTCTGGTTGCAGCTGTCCTAATGACGAGCGCTGCCTCTCGATCACTGGCAGTCGCAATGTAAGGTGAGGCCTGGCATCAGCTTATGAAAGAAAAGGTAGATTACGTATATACAAGTACTTCCGGCTCATGCCGAAAGGATGAGTAATCGGATGTGGCGTGGTGAAACAATGACGTATGTGCAAGTAAGAGAAGGCGCACTGATATGGGAAGTTGTGTTCTTCTGTTAGGGCGACACCCACTATCTGCTAGCTAAGACCGTGCGGGTTCTCTCTACAAGAAGGGGGCAGGATCCGCGCGCGTGATGGGGAAATTGATGGTTTTGATGTGAGGGGTTATTAATAGGTGAGTTTGTTGAGATAGGCCTTTCACACTGAAAACGTAGGTGGAATACCTAAGAGAACACAACTGGGGTCCCCTAGGCATATATTTAGGGTTTATATACTATGTTACATATATTGTACATTGTTGTTACTGACGTGTGCGTACAGGCGCATACATAATGATGCGTGCGAAATAATATTCTCATGCTATCAAAGTATAGCATCATTTGGCGTCATTTGGTGTAATGTAGTGTAATTCGACATAATAAAATGAAAATGAAATTTTATTAGGTAATGGGGCTGTTTCCTAACACCCATAGGTATTATTTGGGTTTTGCTTGTGTTGAATTGGGCTCCTGCAGTAAGGCACCAACAGTCAAGAATTCAGGTCAGGTCAGTTAGGGAGTCGTCTTTCGTCAGGAAAGTTGTTGTATCATCTGCAAACAGTGTCGCAAAGAGTTTCTCTTGGGTTCCAGGTATGATAAGACCTTGTAGGTTAGATTTCCATAGCATTAGGCTTAGGGGTTCAATTCCTAAGTTAAAGAGGAGACAGGATAGGGGGTCTCCTTGGTGAACTCCTCTCATTACTTGAAAATAGGAGCTCAGGCATCCATTTATCATTACTTTGGTCGAGGCGTTCGAGTACAGGTTTTGTACGGTGCATACAAAGTGGTCTGGGATTTTGAAAGCTTGGAGCATTTTCCACAGGTAGTCGTGTTCTATTTTGTCATATGCTTTGGCTTGGTCAAGGGCGACAATCATACCATTTTCTTCGGTAGCCTTGGCATAGTTGAGGACCATTTTGAGGAGCTGAGTCTGTTCCGATATCTGCCTGCCAGGTACAAATCCTGCTTGGCTTTTATGGAGGAGCGTGGGTGCCACTTTTGCTAGGCGCATCGCAAGGACTTTGGTCATTAGTTTGTAATCGGTATTCAGTAGGGTTATTGGCCTATAATTTTCGATCTCGTTGCGTTCTTTCTTTTTGTATATTGGGCACATCCATCCATCAGCAAAATTGGATCCGGGCACTGTTCCGTGTTGTTCTATGTCATTAAAGGCAGCAGTCATGAGGCGAATTATATCAAAGGGGTTTTCTTCTGATTTGTGTTTGTTTCAGTCTTGGGCAATGGATTTCCACATCTCATAGGTTGCGCCGTCAAGCCCAGCAGCCTTGTCATTATCAGAGAGTTTCAGAGCATTTTCAACTTCTTCTTCGGTGATTAGGGAGCTCATTACCTGGGCATCAGGGGGGTTAGGCTCGGTGTCAATGTTCCCTAGGGTATCGTGGATTATGGGGTCCCTTGTTTTGGGGTGTCGGTTTTCACGTCCTTGATTCTGTAGGTCGTCATGGTATAGTCTGGCTAGTTCAGCCATGCGCTGTGAGTTTTTCTCATGTGTTTCAGTGTTTTGGTTCTCGTTGTTTAGGTTGTTCGTAGGTTTCTTAAGTGCATATATTATATCCTGAGGTTTGACTTTCTTGTTAGAGCGGATCCAGTACTTCGACATAGTTTCACCCTCTAGTTGGTTCTTTACTCTCCCCTAACTTTTTGGTGTCGGTGCCTTTCTAGTTTGGTTATCTTTTTGGTGAGTTCATGGGTTTGTATTTGGACGCCTTCATCTTGGGGGCCGTTTTGCAGTGTTTTGAGTTGGTCTAGGAGTTTTTGTGCTTCATGGGCCATCTTGGACATTGTTTGTTCCCTTTTTCGTGCTTGGCTCATTATTTTGTCTTTGAAGGTAGCATAGGTTGTTTGCGGGTTATTCGTCATAGTTCTTTGCTCAGGTGTGTAATTATCTAGGGTTTCAATTGCGGTTTTTCCGGCCTCTCTTACAGTTTTCTTGAAGGTTATATCCTTGTGTATTTTTGGAGATATGGACCATCTGCCTTTTCCAGTCTTGGGCACGGCACTGTTTACCAGGTTTGTGGATACCATCCAGTGGTCAGCATTGGGGATTCCCGTGGGGTTTATCTCCCACTTTTGCGACCATTCCAAGAGACTGTTCGTTACGTAGATCCGGTCAATTCAGGAGCGGATTCCAGTGGCAATTTGGTGGAAGGAATATGCTTTAGTGTCGGGGAAGGTTGAGCACCAGCCATCACGGAGTCTCAGAGTATGTTTTAGTTCTCTGAGAGTTTTGGGGGATCGGTTCCTTTCCTCGTGCATTGGAAGTCGGTCTATCGCATCTTCGACCATGTTAAAGTTGCCTAGCATGACCTGGGGGTGGGGGAGCCGGGGGTTGCTTGTGAGGGATGTATTTATTTTTCCCCAGAAGGTGGCATTTTCTGTTGGGGAGTTTGGGGCGTATACAGCCAGTACAGTAAGTTTTTTGTCTCTGCTCCAGTTCAGGGTGATGAGGGTGGCTCATCCAGGGATTATATCATGTTGCGCTACGTTGTCAGTGTTGACGATCGCTTTATTTAGGACTAAAGCGATTCCAGCCTTTTGTGTCAGGTTGGTGGGGTCTGTGGATGCGAGTATTCACAGGTGTCTGTTGAAAAGGTCTTCAGTTTCTTTTCAGCGGTCCTCATTCATGTGTGATTCTTGGATTGCTAATATTCTGATGTGCTGTTCTCTCACTAGCTGATTGACGTGTAGCCATTTTGAGCCCTGACTAGATTGGCCATATCCTTTTATATTTAAAGATGCAGTTTTTAGGCTTGCTCGGGTGTTTTTCCAATGTTTATTCCGTCTTCGTGCAGCCGGGGGTGTTGGTGGGTGATTCGGTTCTTCTGGTTGTAGGCCGTCCGAGCTTGGGATGTGGTCCCATTGTTCGTCTGGTGGGTCCTCTCTCTCAGTGTCTGGGTCAGGGTTCCTGTCCAGGGTTTCATTTTCGGTGTTGTTTTCTGGGGGGTGATGTGAGCTTAGGGTAGCCTGCCCGTTGGATGTAGTTTGGTGCCACATAGGATTTATTCCCAGTGTGGGGGAATTATTTTGCTCATGTAGCGGGTCTGGTTCCCTTGGGTGGTGTCGTGGTCTGCCATTCAGTATGGCCCAGCAGTGTGGTCTTGTAGAGTTCCTTTCCTCAGGTGTCTGAGCTGCAGGTGCCTCAGGACTCCTTCCAGGAACTCTCAATGGGAAGCCTGAGGCGGTACAGTTTTGGTTGTGGTTGTGTGAGGCATGGATGCCTGCACAGGCCTGCCAGGCCGGTTGCACAGGGGTCTTGGGGGGCTGCAGGGGGGCTGAGTTGTTTGGGTAGCTCAGACCCATTTCCGGCAGTTTGGTCAGGCTTCCCCCAGGGCCTGGTGTGTGAGGTCGTTACATTTGCTGTTGGGCAGAAGCCCCACAGCAAGTGTGTATGCGACCTATGCTTAAGCAGGAGAAAACCACATCCCAAAACATGGTGTTGTGTAGTACATAGGGGTATCATGTTTTATTATGGATGTACAGCACGAGTATGTATGTAAGTTTACTTTGGATTCTGTTTCCTATGCTTTCGGTTCCCATGGACAGGGGGGTCTGGGATGAGGTGTTCAGGAGAGGGGGTTGGACCTTTCCAGTCATCTACATTTGGGAGGGGGCAGTTCTCACTGCCGTGAGTTTCAGCTTTACACCAAACGCATCTGAAGGGGGTGGTGTCTGGGTCTAGTTGGGTTATTCCATCCATCATAAAGGTGGTTCGACGTATGATTCGTAGCCAGGTTTGATGGGCATTAAGGTTGTTTGTGGCAGGCCTTCCTTGTAGCTGCCATATGGGTCGTTCCATGCCATCTACAGTGCGGGGGATGAAGGTAAGGTGGAAGGTGGATAGTGACATCAAGGTCCGTTCTGTAGTGGTTGCGCCGGCGCCCTGTTTAGCAAGGTGGTTATTGGTAGAGTTTGAGAAGGTGTGGTCATTTATCAGTGTGGTTGTTATTGTGCGTAATGTGTTAACCATATGAGATGGTTCGGGGGTGACAAAAGGCCCAGTAAAATTGAGGATCACCCATGACTGGGCCTGTGGGTCAATGTTGACAGCGTTGAAAGCAATGCATTGAGAGTTTATCTGGAAGGCGAAGGTCTGCTGCCAGAGAAGTAGCTGGCTGAGTGGTGCAGGTGAGTTTATTAGTAGGTAGGGGAAGGGTTTGGAGAAGCGGGCTTGTGGGTCAGGGTTAATGTTTGGAGTGGGGCATGCAACATGAAGTGTTGGAGCAGACTATATATGCTGCACAGTGGAAGAGACAACACGTTCCTTACAACCTACCTGGGGTTTACTTAGACTTACAGCTAGGGTTAGCAGAGGTAAGAACACTATATTCCTACTATAGTACAGGTTCTCCTTATATACATAATAGTAAGGATATCACATGACTCCAGAGAAATATGCATATGAAACATGTATCAATATTGGTAATTAATGTGGGAGAATATGCACATGCAACAATATTGGTAATTAATTTCAACACCCCCCCTCAAACTGTAAAGCGCTCTAAGCAGCTAAGTTTGAACCTCAAAAGTAATTCCGAGAGAGTCTCTAAATTTCCTGAATAGGACGGCGCCAAGGTTCTTTGTGAACATGTCAGCTGGATTATCACTTCCAGGAATGAAAATGACTGTGACTTTGTCATTTTCTATGCATTCGCGGGTGTAGTGGTAGCGAATGTCTATATGTTTGGTCCTTCTTTCCTGAACTGGATTTGATCCAATAAAGATGGATCCCTGATTATCAGCGCAGATTGGTACGCGCTTCAGTGTATATCCAAGTTCCTGGAATAAGGACTCTATCCACACTATCTGCTGACAAGTGTCGGAGAGAGCCATATATTCGGCTTCTGTGGATGACAGTGCTACAGTTTTTTGTAAACGGGACTGCCAGCACACAATGCCACTTGCCAGAGTAGCAAAGTAACCCGTTGTAGATCGGCGCTTGAAAGTGTCAGCTGCCCAATCAGAATCTGTGAAGGCCTGCAGCCCCTCAGATTTCTCTCCATCATAGACTATACTGTACTTCTGGGTTCCCACCAGATAGCGCATTATGTACATTGCTTTGTCTAGATGTTCTTGGCTAGGATTAGCCGAGAATTGCAACATCTTGATTACCGCGTAAGCGATATCAGGTCGCGTTCCGAGCATCAGATACAATAAAGATCCGATCACAGACTGATATTTCGATCTAAGCGCTGCGTTTGGCGTCGCTGTGTTCTCCGACGGTTTGTAGCCAGTCGGGAGTGGAGTGGGGGCAACTTTGGCATTTGTCATCTCGAACCTCTCGAGCACTTTGGCGAGATATTCTGTTTGATCGAGTTTGACTTTTGTAGCGGTCTGGGTGATGCGCATGCCTAAGAATTCCGTGACTTTTTCAGTACTACGGCACTCCCAATGCTTCAGGCAAGCATTCTTCTTTTCATCCACAAGTTTCTTGTTCTTGCCCATGAACAAGCCATTGTCAACATAGACTAGCGCAATAATGATGCTGCCTGTCTTAGGATCCTTGTGTATGAAGATGCCAGCATCGGAGCTGGCGCGCACAAACCCAATGGTGTGCATAAATGCCTCTAGCTCTTTCCACCATGCTAGTGAAGCCTGTTTAAGGCCATACAATGCTCGGCATAAGCGCATTACTTTGCGCTCTTTACCCTCAAGTCTGAAACCCTCGGGTTGATCCATATAGATCTCCTCATCAAGTTTGCCATATAAAAATGCAGTTTTTACATCTAGACCGGTCATATACATGCCTTCTAGAGACGCAAGGGCAAACATGAGGCGTACAGTCTCGTAGTGGACTACTGGTGAGAAAATCTCATCAAAGTCAACGCCTTTGACTTGTGAAAAGCCTTTGGCCATGAGTCTGGCTCGTTTTCTTCTGTCCAATTTCATGGAGAAAACCCATCTATTTTTGATCGTTTTCCGATCATGTGGAAGATCGACGATATCATAGACTTGTCGCTTGCGAAGAGCCTCTAACTCTTCACGACAAGCCTGTTTCCACTCAAGTTGCTGCTGCCGGGGTAGGCGCACAATATCGCGAAATTGGTTTGGAACTAGGCTTTTTCCGCTTGATGGTGTGACTGCTTTTGATAACAGCCAGCGGATAAGCTCATCTCCACCTTCCTTGGTTATCTTTTTAATATAACCTGCTTCATCCGGTTCCCCCATTGGGTAATCATGTTCTTGATTATTGGAATCGGGCACACTCTCGTGGGGTGCCGAACTCGGTCCAGCAACCGGTTCTTGCTGTTGAGGTCGTGGTCGTGTTCGGTTATGATCCAAATCTTGACCCACAGACTTCTTCCAATATTGATCACGCGCAATGTCTCTCTCTATGTCAGAGGGGAGTCGCTGTTCTCCATAGGTATTGCCGGGACGGTTTGGGATTTTCCTCTGCCTGCCTGATCGACGGGGCAATTGCTGCCATTCCTGTTGATCTTCACGTCTTGGACGAAAGTCCTCAGTGTTAACTGGAGGCGGCGGAGGAGGAGCGTTAGTCGCATCGTCATGCACCTTTTGCTCGCTTGGTAAATCATCATCATCATCTTCTAATGATGGAGGAAGGGGCGGATTTTGTGGCGGTATAGGGTCATCGCCATCCGTTCCAGATGAGTGGTCATCATCTTCTGGTTCTGGAGGTGGAAAATCACCAAGGTCTGTCTTGGCAGGAGTTTTAGCTCCGGGACAGCATGGGAACATCGTTTCATCAAATAGTGCTGTGGCACCAATGAATATTGCGCCATTTTGTCGCATGAAACGATATGCTTTAATGCCATCTTCTACTCCAAGGTACATCATTAACTCCGATCAAGGAGATAATGTTGTTGGATGTTTTTCCTTTGGTAGATAGACATAAGCACCGCAACCGAAGACCTTCAGATTGTTTAGATCTGGGCGGACCTTTGTCAGGTCCTCAAAAGGTGTCAGCCATTTCAGGCGCCTTATTGGGGTTCGGTTGTATAAATGTGTTGCATGTTCTATGCAAAATTCCCACCATGATTGTGGTAGACAAGCGGTGAATCGCAAGGTTTGCGACTTTTCCATTATTGTCCTTATGGCGCGCTCTGCGCACCCATTCTGTTGATGAACGTGGGGTGCAGACATCTCTATTTTGATGCCTAAGTCCTTGAGCTGTTTTTGTAGCTCACGATCCTTGAACTCCCCCCCTGGATCGACACGCCAGCGCTTGATTGTAGCGCCATATTGGGTTTTAGCCATCACTTGAAATTGTCTAATCGCTGCAGCAGCGTCAGATTTCTTTCTGAGACATTGGACCCAAATATGTGACGTTTTGTCATCAAGAAATACAATGAAGTATTTATGTTTGTGGTACGATAGTACCGGGAGTTCCTTTAGGTCGGAATGTATTAATTCAAAGGATTTGTCAGCTCGTGAGTCTTACTAGGGAAAAGATTTTGAGGTCATTTTCCCTTCTGCACACCCTGGACATATAATTTTGTCTTTAGGAATAATTAAATTCCTTGGGAATTTTATGGTGCTTTTAGGCATTTTCCCTAGCGCCTCTTTGGATGGGTGTCCAAGTCGCCTATGCCAAGTCAAGTAGTCAGCGACATAAATGGTCGCGACATTAACCTTTTTGGTGCTCAATATATGAGTCCGAGCCCAATAGATCGTGTCATTCCTCCTTAGAGGGACACAATGCATGATTGGGTTTCCATGCTCGATAAATGAAATGTGTGTGGAGGAACCACGCACATCACTTCCGTCTTGTAAAAAGACCCCCATTGACATCAATCGAGTATTAATGTCGGGTATGTAGTAGATGGGGTATAACCGCGTTTCACGCGTCTCTGACTTCCCATGACATACTACCTGGTGTTTAATGAAGACTGCTCCTTTTCCTACTATATGAGTAGTACCAGTGGCCATTTGGACCAAGGTAGAGTCCTTTCTCGGTAAAGGCTCGTAAGAAGCGAAATCTTTTATTTCACCAGTGAAGTGTTTTGATGCGCCTGAATCCATGATCCAGTCGGCACCTTTCTTACAATCTCCCTTTGCACACATAGCACATATATTAAGATCTAAATAATTCCATGATACATTTAATAGCGGTAAAATTTCACATGAAAAGTTCGCTGTATTCATAGGAATATTAATCTTAGTGCTTGTGGCAGGGAAAAGGACTGACCTGTCATCATACGCCCCTGTATCAAGGGGTTCATCGACGAGCATTTCGTCGACGGCTTTCCACACTTCCTCATCAGACACCGGAGGTTCAGATCCGAGGGAGACGGTATCGTCTTCTACCTCCTCGATCCTAGACTCGGGTTCTGGTTCTATCCTTCTTCTCTTTCCTTCTCGCACCGTCAGGTGCTCTTCCAGCGGTCGCAGATTTTTCGCGCTGTGCGGAAGTTGCATTTGCTCGAGGGTGTCTCGAGCTTGCTGATATTCGGCATAAACCGAACGAGAGGTAGAGGCCGCGCCCATATATGCCTGTGCAGGCGGTCGGCAGCGAGGATCCCTTGTGGGAGTGTGTTCGCGTCTTTCGATGCGCTGTATAAGCGGCATCAGCGGTATGATGGTGCCATTACCATTTATGGTGGTATAGGCTTTGGAGGCGAGGTGGGTATGTTTATCCTTCGGCTTCTCCTCCTTAGTCTTTCTGTCCCCACGTCATCCACGCTTTCGGGATGAGTCTCCGTTGCTGTTTTGCCCTTCTTTGGGCTGCCATTTGGGGTTTCCCCCTTTGTGTTTAACAGTGGAAAGTTTGTTGGCCTGAGGCTGGCCAGCAGGCTTTCCTACTGCTGTGCGCCTTGAGGCTTCAGCGACAATGGAGTCCTTGACATGTTTAAATGTCAAGGCGCTAGTAGCGGTCGTGTTAAGGACCGTTGCGGACAAGGAATCGTACTCGCGCGGCATCGCAGCAAGTAGAATCATTGCTTGCACTAGCTCAGGGATGGCGATGTTAGCAGCCGTAAGGCACTCAAATTTGTCTGCCATTCTAGCAATCTCCGGTGCGGGGTTCGCAGCTGGGATCTTGATCGCTATTGCGGACCTAAAGTCCGTGAAGACTTGGGAGGGGCCGTCCACACCATAATCGGTGCGGATGAGATCCCACACCTCCTCAGCAGTGTCCTTTGAGTTGGCACGCTGCTGAATGGAGGGGGCCAGGCGGAGCACTAGGCTACCAATGGCCTGGTCATTTTTGTTGCTCCAGGTCTGGAGCTTGGCATTAGCATCTGCTACCAAAGTAGCGTTCGTCGCTGTCAAGGGAGGCGCCGGGGGCGGTTTTTGCTCCGCCCCGCTAGTTATTTGCCAGAGGCCCTGAGACCTGAGCCACGCCTTCATTGAGTCGGCCCATTGAATGTAATTTGATCCGTCGAAAGTTTGAACGAGTTTCTCAAGAGTTGAAGACATGATTTTGTGGTGGCAGCTGTTAAAAGCGCTCAATCAGTCTTTTTACTCAATAAAACACCTTTAACGTTCTAAGGAGAAAACACTCCTTCAGAGTGGTTAACCCTAGTCAACCTAGGTTTTATGTGCAGCTCACAGGGAGCACAATGCAGCTCACAAAGAGCGCAAGGTTATAATTTGGAGACGATGAAGTCAACGTCGTTCGCAGCCAATTAAGGCGCGTTCGCGACATGCCCAGCAGGGCCCATAACCTGTTGGAGCAGACTATATATGCTGCACAGTGGAAGAGACAACACGTTCCTTACAACCTACCTGGGGTTTACTTAGACTTACAGCTAGGGTTAGCAGAGGTAAGAACACTATATTCCTACTATAGTACAGGTTCTCCTTATATACATAATAGTAAGGATATCACATGACTCCAGAGGAATATGCATATGAAACATGTATCAATATTGGTAATTAATGTGGGAGAATATGCACATGCAACAATATTGGTAATTAATTTCAACACGAAGGTGGTTGCTTCCAGGGAAACCGAAGGACTTGAGGAAAGTCTCTATGTCCTTGCCCAGCTCGGGGTGGTCTTGGGTGAGGCATTGGCTGGCACCGAAAGGTATGAGAGCGATGTAGCACTGGTTGGTTTTGTAATTGCTTTAGGGTTGCCTCGTGTAGATTCCCAAAGAGGGTGGCATAGGACAGCATAAACTTAGGGAAGCGCTTGGTAGTGTAGGGGATTGGCATGGTGAGTGGCGGTTCGGGCTTCTTCCCAGTCTGGGTGGTCCCATAGTGGGGGTTATGGCACTGGTTGAAGAGGTTTTCTGTGTCGTGGGTGGCTCCTATCAGTGTCGCAGCCACGGTGGGGCCTTCGTGGGGCGGGCTTGAGTTATCGTCAAGTAGGGTGTACTGCAGGGGGGTGCACACATTGGGGATTTCACCGTCTTCAAGGTTTTGGTCTTGGAAGGCAGGGGGACAGTATGGGATATAGGGGGTCTTGCACAGTGAGGAGGTAGTCTTCTTTGGGCTAGCTGAGGGTCGAGCTGGATTGATTATGTGGGCACCTTCAGGTATGCTAGGTGGTCGTTTGTGGAGTAGTTCGTCATCGTCAGGGGGGGTGTTAAGGGTAATTGTCCGTGGTTGGGCTTTGTGATCATTGCCTTTGACTTTTTTCTTTGGCCGGCTTGAGACAGGACTAGGGTTGCGAGAGAGTAGTTCTCTGTGGTATTCCAGGTCTGTGACGGTTAATTCGTTACTGGGGGTGCTGTGTAGCACTTCTAGGTGAATTTCGCAGGCCCACTCACGTTGTGAGGCGTTTGGTGAGCTTGGGGATTGGGTGATTTCTCCTCGAGGGGACATTATGGTGTCAGGTCACGTTGGGGGTTGTCTTGGTTTTTGGAGGAGAGTCATAGTTATACGGAGGCAAGTCTTTGTCATCGTTTCTTTGTTGTTGGAATCATGTGATGTGGGTCATTGGTGACATTTTGGGATAACCGAGTCGTGGCTTACATGGGTGGTCATACGTCTTTATACATGGGTAGTCTAGTGCTGCTTCGGTATGTAGGGGGGTGTAGGTGTTTACGGAAAAGAACAATTTCATAGGTTTCGGGAGCGTATGTAGTTTCCGTCGCGAGGGGGGTAGCCAGGCTCGTCTCTATAGCCTCTTCCTCCTCGTCTTCCTCTGGTGCCTCGTCCTCCTCTGGTACCTCGTCCTTCGCCACGGGCATTGAACCGGGGTCGGCGCATGGTCTTTGACTCACGGGCTTGGATAACCTTCTCGGGTATGGGTCCTTTCCATCCTTCGACAAGGGGGAAGGGGCACATGTAGTGCGGGTGAGTCTCGTTCTTGCAGAAGTCACATCTTCTAATGATTCGGAAAGTTTCGAGAGGAAAGATATGGTCGACGAGGTAGGAGGCATTCCGGATTGCTTGGGTCCATTCATTGTAGTGGTTATGGTTGGAGGAGATTGGGCGCGCCATCAGCTGCCACACCTCACGGTCTTCTTTGCCAGGCTCGTGGAGCGTGGTTGTCGTTAGATGGAAAGAGCGTAGTGTATCTTCGACCCTGCCATCGAGGTCTAGGGGGCTGGCGATCTCGGCATAACACCGATCAACTATGTTCCGGAAGTCTTTGTCGCGGGTGAGGGTGGTCTTGATCGTGGCTAGCGCGGACATTCGGGCATAGTCGTCATTAGTGACGTAGCTACCAGAGATGTCTGTGATGATCCAGGACTGTGCTGTCTTGTCGAAGGGGAGGGCGTGGAAGGCAATCTTTTTCTGGCCTCCTTCTTTGCTCGTTTCGAAAGCGAAGGTCTGTTGGTAGACGAGGTACGACGAGAGTTCTTTCGGGGGGTAGGTGAGGAGTAGGGTGTGGGGTTTCCCAAAGTCGTCAGTGGGGGGGAACTTGGCCTTAGGCGCGGTGACTCTGATGTTTCCGGAGTTATTGTATTCAAGGGATCTTATGAAGGACTCGATGTCTTTCCCTAAGGTGGGGTTCTCCTCCAAGAGGCGCTTTCCGCCGCCGTAGGGGATGATAGCGAGGAAGGCGTTGGGGTCGTTTTCAATAGCAGTGACAGTCTCGTTGTGGATGTTCTCAATAAGGGCGTGGTGGGGGATTACCGTTCGGGGGAAAAGCGCGAAGGTGAAGGGGATGCTTGAGACCTGAGGAGTGGTGGGCTCCTCTCCGCGTTGGTTTGTTTGGAGGTGCGGGTTAGTGGGCTCGGTGTTTTTCATGGGGTGGTCTGGTGTGGGTGCTGGTGTGGGTGCTGGTGTGGTCTGGGTGGATTGGGAGGGATTGGGTATTTGGCTTGCGGGTTCTTGGTAGTTCTGAAGATCATCCATGCTAGAGTCCGATATGGTCTCTTGTTGGGGTTCAGTACCGTTGCGGCGTTTTCGTTTACCAGGTTTAGTGGGGGGCGGGGCAGGTAGGTCGGAGTGGGTGGTCGCCAGTGTGAGCGTGTGGGGGTTGTGAGGTAGTAGGGCGTTGGTGCAAGTATGGTCGATTCTCTAAGTATATATTGAAAGTCGTTCTTTGTCTCTTTGTTAAGGGCATTGGGGCCCGGTTCGTGTTTAGGGCAGGGTGGGGGTGGGTTATCTCAGTGAGTGGCTTATCTGTGTTCGAGTGGCTCATGCACACGCGAAGACGAGGGTGAGTTCAGGTGGTATCGTTTTAGAGGATTTCGTAGCAGTGTATCTCTTTATGTAGGTCTAGGACTGGTCAAAGGGTGTGAAGACCCTTGGGGTTGCGCAGGCGATGGTTTGTAGTGCTCGGTAGGCTCAGCGTTCAGGTTCGACTCAGGTGTCGGGGAGGGTCTGGATCCCGTTTTCTCCCACTAAGATCAGTGAGAGACACCCTGTTTGCTTCCCCCGAAGGTACTAGTCTCCTTGCGCCTCGTAGAGGCCAGGCGCCGGACACCATGATGGTGGTCCTAGTGCAAGGAGATTATATATATACACTTTCTCCAGTGAGCGCGACGCGTTCTTCCCTCGTGATCGTGACCGTGACCGTGACTAATCACATGTGCACAATCTAAATCGCCGTCACGAACTTTGACAAGTTTATCGTTCACCACTAAAGTGTGTCGCTGCGCCCTCATTACAACTGCAAAATTCCTGCCCTCGTATAACTAACCCAACCTGAATACAGAATAAACGCCAAGTGTGTATCATGCCCGTGCTCGTGCCTGCTTCCTGGCGCGATGGACTCGAGCAGGACCTAACAAAGAACCTTCTTACCGTGCTCCGTGATAACGCAGGCATGTCCGCTACAGCAGCCCTGCGTAAGGTAACCATGGAAATGCTCGCCAACAACCCATTCGTGCCCCCGACTTCGGGATGTCCAGTGAACGATCTCCCAAACGAGCTGCTCGCGTACATCTTTTTCCTCGGAACCGAAATCGAAAATGAAGAGGAATTTTTTGACGCGAATGAGGATGAAGATGATGAAAGTGAGTATGCCGATGCGCTCGATCTGGAACGGGATTGGGAAGATGAGGATATGGAGGAGGTGCGTACTAAAAAAATCGAGGAAAAAGGCTGAGAAGATAACGAAAAAAATCCCTCAGAACAATGAAGATGACGATCCGCCAGTTCTTCCTTTCCAAGTCTTAGTATCGCATGTCTGCCGCCACTGGCGCGAGATCGCGCTCGAATCACCAGTGTTGTGGACAAGAATCACTTTCACTAAAGGCTCTCCCTTCGAAAAGTCAGTGACGTGGATCCAGAGATCCAAAAGTTCACCTCTTAATATCTCCATTGACTGCACTATCGACGACTCCTTCGAATACACGACCAATCTTGACAATGTGGACTCTCACGGACGCCCAACCGTCGCACGCCTTCCAGACAGCCACGGAAAGAAATACGAGGAAGAACATGGAGGGTGCAACCATCCCGCGACGTTTTTTTCCTTGGATGAGCTCTCCACTATATTGGACATCATCGTCCCCCATGTGTCGCAATGGCGGGTGCTCGATTGTTCTGTCACCTATTACGTGTACATGCACAACCTCCTCTCACATCTCTCGCATTGTCCACCTGCGCCTCTGCTCGAAGTCTTATCATTGCACCACTATGAGGATAACGGCGATGATGGTGAGATCGCGGGTGATAAATTTTACCCTCCAGAGCTCAGTACTCGCTTCCTCATATTCAATGGTATCGTGCCCAATCTCAGGCAAGTCACTTTGTGGGGCGTTCACCTCGATTGGGACCGTTCTCTATCATTCCTCGCAGGTCTTGAGGCCTTGGAGTTAGCATACCATGCGAAGAATGTCCGGCCTTCCTTCGCTACTTTCTCCAAAATCCTTCAAGAGTCCCCTGAGCTCAACACCCTCACCCTCTGTGTGTCAGGCCCTGCCGACCATGACGACGTGGACAATGACTGGGGAACAGAACCAATTGTAGTTCTGTCTGTCACAGATCTTGTGCTGTGTTATCAAGAGCCAAAGTACATCATTGCTCTCATGCGATTGCTCTGCACGCCCAATGTGACCAGTCTGGTCCTAGACTATGACGGAGCCGATTATTCTGAGTTTGCCCAAGCTCTGACAAAGCCCATGCCTGGAAAGAGCAAATCGCTTCTGGCGGGGTTGGAACACCTTAAAATTGCGGGACTCCCGTGCAATAAGGAATCGGCAGAAATATTTCTTGATCAGCTAGCGGCGTTGCAGTCCCTCAATTTGAACTGTGCGGGAGATGAGGAGGAATTATTTTTCGATCTCTTGTGGCAGCCACTCGGACAGTCCGCTACGCAGTCGAAGACCTACTGTCCGAATCTCAATACGATTTGGACTTCTGGAATATATGGACAACAAATGAAAACGTTGATTGAGAAGCGACAGGCGGCGGGAGTGCCGATTAAACGAGTGTTTATGAATCAAGATGATGATGTTGGTGAAAAAGAGGAGAAATGGATCAAGGATCATGTAGAGACATTTGAGTTCTTCCAGCCTTCAGACTTCGAAGACGACGACGACGACGTGGATGATGACGATGGGGTTTCGGATGTCGACTCGGATGGGGACCCGGATGAGGACCCGGATGAGATGTATATACTTTAGAACGTCTTGTTGGACCAAAAATGGAGTAGTTTTACGTTGAAATATAATTAATACTACAATAGTGTTGTGAATGTGTTCAGATACCTGCTGATGATGTCGCGTACAAGAAGCATTATAGATAAGGTCTATGTGGTTGTGAGTTGTTCAGGTAGCGGTAGGCGCGTAACACCAAATACAACTTCTGGAATCATCTCCTCATCTTCTTCGTCGTCCGCATTTTTAATCATGGAGTAGTCGACTGGTCGATGGATAGATGGCATGGAAATGAAAACGGAAACCTGTAGCATATCTATTTTTGGCCCTGCTGGCTTCTCAGGCTCAGCTGTGTCTGGAGGTTCTAGAGCGGGTTTATGCTGTGCGCGGAAAGGACGAAGGAATCTTGACACTGTTGTGGAAGAATCCGATCCAGAGATTGATGGAAGCTGTGATGATGGAGAGCCTAGCTTCTGTGATGAGGGTGTGCACGGATCTCCGTGTTTATTTCTGCGTTTGACTTGAACAGGCAGTACTGATACGGGCTGCGAAGTAGTGATTGAACAAAAGATGACACATGCGATGGGAAACAAAAGCTGACCATGATCTGGTTCCAATGGTGACCACCTTGTCTGACGCATGCTGTGTATATTTTTGGCATTGGTCCGAGGCAACGTTTACGAGAGCCTGGAGAGGGAGGAAAAGGAAGCAAGCCAGAAGCTACTGCTTCATTGAATTGGCGTTGGAAGCGGCGTCGGAGAATATAAGATCTAAGAACGATGACGGATGATATGAACAACAAGACGAAAAGAGTGGCGAGGAAAGTCACACTGATGGCAAAGTGAGAAATTATATAAAACGGAAATGAAATTGAGATTTACAGATAGAGATTGTTTGAGTTGGCGCCTTTGAAGCTGCTTTGCTTTACTGTCGCAGATGGGGACGACGAGGAGGGGGACGATGATGTTTGTAAAGCCATTAAGCCAAGTCAAAGGGAATAGAGTGTAATATAGGCTTCACTGATTTCCGGGGTCCTCGCTTGTACATCTTTGTACATATATATATTACATATTACATATATATACTTAATGATTATCACTTCTCCAGCTTCTCGTTTCCCACTTTGTGTCTTCCACAATGTCGACGTCCGAACCTCTTCCCAATTCTCTCAATCTATCTCCTCATCTCAGTGCGCACAAGTACTTCCTTGTCTGTACTCTCACTGTAGCTGCATGGGATTCCCTCGTCTTATCTCCACGCACTTGGCGTCTATGGAAGACTTCTGGCTGGCCAACCCTTAAAATATTGTTCCATTTCTTGAGGTTTTTCATGCCCATCGAATTCGTTATAGTCGGTCTGTTCTCATCCCTCTCAACCTCTTCGTCAATCTAACTCACCTGCAGCCGTCGCATTCTTCGATACCAAATGGCCACAATCTGTACATCTTTTCTGCCCCCTTGATATACTCCACACCTGAACATCTCTCTAGACTTGTCAAAATTTTTATCTCTTTGAACCGATTTGTACTGCCATCTTGCTTGTTGCTACTTCTGGTGCCCACCTATTCAACTCGCTACCAATCTGATTGCTTACTCTTGTCATCAGCCATCCATGTTATCAGGATTCATGCCATCTATGACAAAAACAGGACTATTCTTTACGCCATGGGTTCACTCTTTGCCGTTCAAATTGTCGTTACCGCTATTTGCTGTGGTTTCTACCGATGTGCGCCGCATTCCCACATTAGTCTAATTATTTTTTAATTGACCCTGCATTTATTACTAGCCGTTCCTCTCCTAGACGGTCAGGGATGCATCGCAGGACCAAAACACAACTGGGTCGGTATTTACTGGTTGGTGCCCACTTTGCTATACACTGTTTCAGTAAGCTTCCCTGCCCTCATATCCATCTACCTCCTTAATCAGTTATCTATCTAGTTCGGTCTTGCCCTGAGGCGTTCCATCAACTCCCTCAAATCAAAACACCTCACTCCTTGGAAGCTTATGCTTCGAGATGGGCTCAACCTCTACGGCGTTTGTTTTTCCCCCCACTTCATCATCCATCAACTAACTCTATTTTCTCATCAGGCAATATGGCTCGTCAACATGGTAAATATGATGTTTTGGTTTATCATGAAGTCCACCGGAGAAGACGACCCTGTAAAAACCATTGTAACCAGGTACGTTCAATAACAACAATCCTCCCTACATCAACTAATGACTAAAACCTTATTCTCAGCATGGCAGCTGTCCTCACAACCTCAATGTCCCTCCGCATCGTCCTCTCCGTTCGCGGCAGCCTCGAGCACGGTGGATCCTTCGCCCTTTCCGGCTCTTCACACACTGGCTCCTCCCGCACAACCCATGTCATCTCTACGCGCTCTGGCGGTATCGTCCCCACCAACATCACATCCCACGGACCACACACATACACCCTCGACGAGATGCGCTCCAAGCCCGAAGGGGACTGGGTTGATGGCAAGTCGAGCGTCATCGAGCCTGAGGCCAAGTCTGCTATTCTGGAGCCACATGCTGAACATGCTGATGACCGGACAATCGATATCACTCATGGGGTCAAGATCACGATCGACAGGGAGATTGGACCATTTTGATCCCATTTAGAAGTGATCGTAGGGGGACGCAGCGAAAAAATCTTTTGTGGAATGCTGCGAATAATTTGTTTTGCTTTCGTATATACCTCTTCAAATTTAGCAACACTAACCTAGCTCTATCGCTGTACATGTACTTCCTTCAAGTTACAATACTACTGTGTCGAAAGATGGATTTATTCCGTCCTTCCAGTTCCTTAATTACCATTACCAGCATTTCAATTTCAAGCGTTTATTAAAAAAAATATTAAAAAGATATTGCGGGAGATTTGGCGCAGATCGAGTCCGACCCGCAAATAGTGCGGCATGCTGGCAGAACGACAATTGCCGGTGGCAGTTCATATACGTTCATATTTGAGTCATTTACAAGATGGACAGAAGCTGATTAGAGATTGGCTATATCAATCTTCTGGCCTTTCCAAACCGGTCACAGATCATAATGGTCAAACTATGCCAAAAAATGATAGTGTGAGTATACATATGTCTCCTTTTTTATGGCCAATGATACAACTCATCGGCACATGAAAAAATTAGGCCACAATATATAGTGGCGCAACTGCCCGGCGATTGCCTGGCAGTGGCAGAACTTGGCAGGGAGGGTTCTGCCAGCAACACTAACATTGTCATTGTTACGGGGATTACATTGCTCCATAAGAAACCGTTGTGCGACTGAATTTGATCGTGCAATATCATGATCATCATTTAGATCGGTGCCACATATGGTCCCGAGCACAGGAAATAAAAGTGACATGATATGAAAAAATTAACATATACTGTAGATCAATTAATGATGCAGTAATGCAGCCGACACCAGACAAGGGGAAAAAAAGGGGGGCGGGGGAGTTCGACGGAGAGAAACGAACAAATATTCTAATACAACAAAGTCTGCACGACCATACGCGTATCTACACATGTACATACACAATAGATTGATGGACTTTTCCGAACTCGAGCTGGAGGGAGAAAAAAAAATAAAGGGAGCGGGAGACAACGAAAGAACGAACTGGGCGCACGGGGGATGCTTTTTCGAAAACAGGCAAAACAAGTGGCGACAGTGTCATGAGTGAGTTGAGTGAGCGTGAGTGCAAATGAAGTCCGTGCATGAATGCAATGAAAACATAGCGAATGAAGACGACAGGAGGAAGGAGAAGGGAGAAAAAAAAAACACAACCCGAGGGCTATGGTTGAATTGACTTGAGTTCTGCCACCAATCGCTGCAAAAATCCCCAAATTAACAGCGAAAAAAAAAAAAGGATAGGGAGAGACCACCACTGACCTCCGCCTCTCGCAACAACGCTTCAGGACTCATATCCGAACTCTGCGCCTCGCCCAGCTTGATCCCATACTGCAATAGCTGCCGCATATAATACGGGTTGATCAGAGTTTCATCTGGCGCCAAAAGCTCCTTCACAGCCGGTGGTTCCGCTTCCAAAAAAAAAACGAAAAATGTCAGCCTAACCCAGAAAACAGCAAAAACACAACAAACTCACGTTCTTTCATCGCTAACCAATCCTGATCCAACAACTCAGGAATTGTCATCCGATCTTTCGGACCTCTCGCCAAACAGCTCTTCATACTCGCCACCACATCCCTCCTTACGCGCACCTTCAGATGTTCCAGCCTCTTCGGGGGCGTCATTGTCCCACTCCCTCCCGCACTCCCGCCCCCACCATTGTTCGTACGGGGCACAGGCGCCAATGGAGTAGAATACTCCGGGAACTCAATAACGTGTGACCCGTCAGGGATGGCTTTCATCTTCTGGTACATCGATAGATGCTGGAACGGCGGTTGTCCGTAGACCATCTGGTAGAGTATACATCCGAGCGACCACACGTCGCTCGGCCGTCCAACTTTGAGTCTGCGCATCCCATCAGGGAGCTCGATCGCTTCGGGGCTCATATAATTCACTGTCCCGACCTAGTGGAATTTGTTCTGGTCAGAAGGATACAACCAGGTGTTTAATTCGACAGACCTGGTGATCCCGCTGGATATTCGTCGTATCGTTCGCAATAGCATTCGCTATCCCGAAATCGATTAACTTGAGCTGCCCTCGAACCAACACGAAATTAGCAGGCTTCAAGTCTGAATGCACAATCTTTTCTTCATGTATCACATGCACCGCTTGCAACATCTACCATTCGTCCCCGTTAACAATCAAACCCCACAACCTCCTTCCGGCGGGAAAAAGAACAAACCTACCTGTTGCCAGTAATACGCGACCCATATCATATTCAACGGCTCTCCCGCCCTCTCCGAAATGAGCCTCGACAAGTCCACCTCCCCACATTCCATCACCAACAACAAATGCCCTTTACTCCCCCCAGGCCCTGCTTTGACCTCACTATCATACAACCTGATGATCCGCGAATTCCCCTCCAAGCGCTTCAACAGCGCGATCTCATTCATATATCCACTCATCGTATCTGCCTCCGTCTTGTCCAGCGACACCCGCTTGATGGCATACAGCTCGTTCGCATGGTTCAGAACACGAAATACACGCGAAGACCCGCCCTTTCCGATCATGTCCAGTCGGGCGTACGGTTTTTTGTTGACTACCATGTGGCGATTGAGCTGCGCTGGTTGGGAGGCTTGGCCCTGTGGCGGGGCAGATGCGGAGACAGCAGCAGGTGCAGACGCAGGAGGCACTTGGATATGCCTTTTCCCATCCCTCTCCCTCTCATCCCCACCGCCACCGTACTCAAATTCCCCCTCACGAGCCTCTTCCCTCATTGTCCCATGCTCAGGCGCCGTCGGGCGATGTTTCACCGGTACAGGAGGGACAGGATTCGGAGACACCCTCGAGCCGGGGGGAGACGTCCTCCCTATGCGCCTTCCCCCTCCAGCAGCAGCAGGCGGGGAAACTCTCCCCAGCCTGGAGTTCGAATTCAGGGAAAGTCTCCTGGAACTGGAGCTCGAGAGACCGGGGGAGACTTGCCCCGCTCTCGAGCTGATTGGGGGGGAGGTGCGAGGAGGCGGTATGTCTATGACTGTCGGTGAGCCCAAAGATGGAGGAACGGACCGCAGCGTGTCGGAGTCACGGCGCTTGTGCCCATGTGTGGGACGGTTTGTAGGTTGGGGGTTGAGGTAGGGTTGTTGTTGTTGGTCGTAGTATTGGTCTTGTTCTACTTGACGGCCTGTATTTAGATGCGTAATTTGTTAGCTCTTAAAAGGGATTGACGTACGGTCTGCTTCCTCCGCTTCTCTGCGGTATTCTGTATAAAATTTATCAGCTGCTGCACGGAAATTATAGAGAAATCGCACTCTTGTACTCGGCCCGCATCTCTCTCTCTTCCCTCTCCCTCTCTTCAAGTGTCACGCGTCTCGGACCTCCCGTATTGTCATTCCCGTTTGAAGCTACAGATAGACGAAATAAATAATGCGTCGGGACAAACTCCAAGTAGTACTTGCCAGACCGTAGACCCTGATATTGTTCCCGTAGCTGCTGCTGCTGTTGCTGATACTGATATCCATACCCGGCATCATGCACTACGACCCACTTCAGTAGAGCTAAAGAAATACAAAAGAAAACGTACAATTTAGAGCGTCACTTAGACTAGCCGATCGCCGCGGCCTCGTGCCCGTCGACATTGACAGCGCGGGTTCCTTGACGGGAGCAGCCTCACGGGTGCTCGTGCTATTCGGGGGGCCTGCATAGGATCTTTGGTTGGAAGAGGAGGGAATCGAAGCAGGCTCAATGACTTCGGTGTCGCCGTTGTTGACCAAGCTTTGTAGATCATCTGTGCTTGGGAACGGGGTGGTTGACGGAGCTGGCGGGTCATTTTCGCCTGCAAGAAGATTAATAATAGTGAAAGAAGGGTTAAAGGGGGGCATGCCTGGATCTGTTTCATAGTCAGAGGGAAGATCTTCTATGCCAGTTGCATGTGATTCCGGGATGGACTTGGTAAGGCCTAGACCAAAGCCAATAGATTTCATGATGCGGCCTGCACGACTGGGTCCTGGTAATATCTGGCGCTGGTAAGTATCAGCAAGCAGTGGACGCGAGTAGCCCGTCCGTGTAGGGACTATGCGAGAAGCAATTGATGGCTTTGAAGCCTGGACTTCTTGGATATCAGACTCGACCGAAAGGATGTTCTCCTTCTCATGTGGGTAGGAAGAAACATCATTTGTACGAGGTGGACGAGATGGACCTGTGCCTGACATAGGACGTGGTTTGCTGTCTTCTAAAGTGACGCGACGAGGAAATGTACGTGCTTTGTGAGAAGAGAGGGCAGGGCCGGAAGTGACGCGCTGAAAGGAACGAGCAGGAGCAGGGTCAGAAGGAGCAACATTGAGAGTAGCATAGGCGCTTTCTGAACGAGAGAGGGAAGAGCGTCTGTTAGGAGGAGAAAGCTTTGAAGGGATATCGGGATGGATATTGTCAGGAGGTGTTGGTGGAGATGAATGGTTGGATTTTGAAGAACCTTTAGAGAGGCGAACGTAATTTCCTTCATGGTCAAACACATAATCAAAAGAAAGGTCGTCGATAACAGACGAATCATCGGAATTAGGTGTTGTGTTTGCAGGTCGTGGCTTGTACTCGACCGGGGTTCTTGGAGGTGACGACGGCGGTGTCAAGAAGCTTTCGGTTGACATTGGAGGCGTCGTTATGGCGGTCGTCGTCGTCGTCGTCGTCGTCATCGCCGCGGCCATCGTCGTCGCGGTCGTGGAGAGAAAAGTGAAAGAAATCTCAACCAAGAACACGATGCAAGGACCCCGGACTCTTTCTTCTACTTTCCCATTGGCTGACATCTTGGGGTCCTCAACACGCGGTCACGGGATATACCGCGACAATAAGTATCAAGTCGCAATACAACTTGAATCGAAATAAACATGCATCAAGCGTAATCCACGAAATTGGATAGAAATACTAACCCGGGCCTGGATTCGCAACAATCAAGGTCGCAATATCACGCAGATCCTTAACACAAACATTCTTCTAGACCCCAATGAAATCGTCATCCAAAATTCGCTCTCGGCGATTCCTGAAACTTGTTATATGGTTGCGTGCCCGTGTCGGTGTACCGCCTACCATGTTTCAGCAGCCCTCATTCTGTCACCTTCGACGTCTTGACCCTCATAAAGCCTAACCCAAGAACATTCAGTTCACGAGGAGATATGCGATGTTACCTGACCCAGGCCAAGAACAATGACTCGCCGACAAAACGAACCACAAAAATAGCAAGGTTTACCCGCATGCGATGGGACGTCGTGTCGAACTGATACAAGTACTACAAACTCAATTACTCTGTCAAGAATTGGATGCAGACCTCCGCGCCGCAAATCATACTTCGGACATCAAGTCGGCGACACGACGGCCTTCTGGTATCGGGATCCTCCGAGTCAAATGGATCCGTTACGCTTGTCGCCCCACGTGTTGAAGGATTGGAGTGAAGAAATCGAGTTGCACGGCGAAGCTTCGATTTTAAGTTTTAGTGGCTTGGCGACCTCCTGATATCTTTTCTGAGTTCCCCAAGATCGTCGAGTGCCTGTCTATGAATGACATCGAGGAATTCACCGATTGAACGCAACATCTTGAAAAGCACCTTCGCTTAAAGGATGACCGAAGAACCAAATCGAGCATCATGATGCGTACGTGGCTTCAACTAAGGGCCCAGGGGATAGCAAGCGGATAAACCTCGAGCCGTTCAATGATGTTGTGTTCATCATGACACTTTGCGATTGATTGCTGCCTTATGGGCCTATAGGTCAGTGATTTAGAAAATAATATTGACCAGTGGCTAGCCCTAACATTTTTATGATAATATCAATAGGACCCGGCATATGCCTAGGTATGTCCGATATCAGTGCGACGAATTTGCCTCTGAAATATGCCCCATGTCCGATTCAAAGCTATCCAAAGCTGCGTCCGAATGGTGGCTAATCCAATTATGAATCGGCAGCTATGTCCGACATCAGTATACGTACGGATCCGCATGATGGACTTCGAGGCATGGTCACCCAGGGGGCGCCCAACCAAAGAAACCAGGATATCAACTCCCACCGTTTGGTATCGAACCATGCATCCGGGGTCCCACTTCCTAATTAAGTAGTTACATCATATGTACATGTGCAGCACGACACTGTTAACGCATTACTTGACGCGCATTCCAGTTCACCCACTCCTTGATATGATACACTATAACTACCTATGTGTACCTATGATCAAGCATTCTTTCTAGGTGGCTGTGTGCTTATTGTATTTATAGCAGACTGCCTCTTACATCAGCATTGCATTATCACATGCATGTCTATTATCACATGTTATTCTGTTGGTATATAGTCTACACTTCGAGTACTTGCACTGTATCTTAGTTTCCCCCCTCGAAATATACTAAGTTCCTTACATGTTTCTGTGCCCATGAGTCTCGAGTGTTGGAAGCTCTGGCTTCCTTCCACTTTTTTTTGTAATGAACTTACTATCCACACTCTACTCTCTCACACATGCTCTTTTCCCTGAAATCCCGCCGACCCTGAAATTACCAGAATGGTCATTTTTTTCACACCAACACACTTTGACAACGCCGGACTACCTGCTCGCTCACTGCTCACTCACTTTCCCCCACCTCACTCTGCTTCCCCTGATTATAAGGGCAACCTCAGCCTCTAGCAAAGGGAAATCTGAAGTTAAAATTATACTACATATTACAGGGATTGGGGGCACACCTAGCAAAGGGAAATCTGAAGAGAAAACTCTAAGGATCCCTTTGCCAATGCCCAGTATATGTGAAGACAGCAAAAATCAAATAATAACCTAAAAATAGAAAAGGTGGAGATAGGCAGATCAAGGCCACCAAATGACATCATACCAAGGGGTAGATGTTGGAAGGGGTGCTCTGCCTCTAAATATAAAACTGTCAACATGCACAAACATGATGAAAAGGGAAATTAGTAATAAAATCTGGAAAAATCATAGAAAATGAAGAATAGAAGGAAATGTGAAGTGAGGAAAAATATAGAACAAACGTAAAAAATAGGAGAAACACACAGGGCGCCCCCCGTAGTCCCCCCTACTCCCCTTACACTGATTAGGGTATGGCACGGGTAACCCTCAGGCATATTTTCTTATACCCCTACCTGTAATGGGACTAGGGGGGTGCCCTGTGTGTTTTTCCTATTTTTTATGTTCGTCCTATATTTTTCCCCACCTCATTTCCTTCTATTCTTCATTTTCTATGATTTTTCTGGATTTTATTACTAATTTTCCCTTGCTATCATGTTTGTACATGTTGACACTTTTATATTTAGAGGCGGAGTACCCCTTCCAACACATACCCCTTGGTATGATGTCATTCGGTGGCCTTGATCCGCCTATCTCTGCCTTTTTCTATTTTTAGGTTATATTTGATTTTTGTCGTCTTCACATATACTGGGCATCAGCAAGGGGATCCTTAGAGTTTTCTCTTCGGATTTCCCTTTGCTAGGTGTGTCCCCAATGCCTGTATTATGTAGTATAATTTTAACTTTGGATTTCCATTTGCTAGAGGCTTAGGTTGCCCTTATAGTAGAAAACTCTCCCCTAAGGCCCGAAAATCGCGAACGCGCTGCCCAAGATAGGCAGGTACAGACTGGACGATGCTTCCCAAAGCTCCACAGAGTCCCTACACACCGTTCCAGATAATCTCGCCTTTATTACACTGCCATTTTCGCCAAACACGCTCCCTAGCGACATGGACACATCAGAACGCTTCGACGCGCTTGAAAGTGATGTTTCTGGAATGCGCACGCAAATCGACTCGCTTAAATCTATGATTGAAAACTTCGTTAGGACCCTCCAGGCTAACCCTATGACCAATAGTTCCCCCTTTATGACTCCAAGCGCACCCAACAACGACGTTTTGCCAAACATGTCCACTAAGGAACGTGCCCAGATCAAACCGTCCCCCCCCGCCGAACTTAATGGTGCACGTGTGCAGGGACGTGCATTCCTTAATTCCTGTGAGTTATACATTAGTCTCCAGTCGCATCAATTCGTTGATGAGGCTGCAAAGATTTATTGGGCCTTCACATACATGAAATCTGAATGCGCCTATCTCTATGTGGACTGTATCCTACGTCAAACTAAAGAACTCGGTTCTCTACCTTTCTCCACTTGGGGTGACTTTCGAGCTGAGTTTGTACGCCACTTCTGCCCCCTCAATGAACGCCACCAAGCAGTGACACGACTTGAGTCATCCGCTTACCACCAGGGACGTCGATCCATGGACGACTATATCAATGAGTTCAAGGATTTGGTGGACATGGCAGGATATGGGAGTGGGTTACCAGTGGTGGTGAAGTTCCGATGGGGACTCAATGGAGAAATTCAGGACCAGATTGCACAGATGTTGGAAGGGCGCCCAGCGGACGATGATATCCTTGCTTGGTATGAAGCTGCTTCACTCTGTGATGAGAACCGACTCACAAATGCGGCGTTTAATGCTGCATTCCATGCTCCAACTACCACTCATATGCCCTACACCTTCAATCAAAGCCTCCACCACCCTAACCCCATTCCTGTTTGTCAAACTCCCACACCAGCCGTCAATGTCCCAGTACCAATGGATGTTGATGCAGCCCGCAGCCGTGCACGTAAGTTGGATCTCTGCTACCATTGTGGGGAACCTGGACACAGGGCTGGAGCATGTCCCCATCGTCAGGATATCTGCATGCTCACCCCCAAGGGATGAGATGAACTCCTGCAAGATTTGTTGGTGCTTGTAGATGTTGAGGAAGCGAAGGATCAAGTTGCAGAGGAGATTAAGTTGGAAGTTGTAGAGGAGCAGGATTTTCCTATTCGCAGTGAGTGAATCGTATGCCCTCACTGCCTGTCCATAACTGCTTTGAAGTCTTGTCAGTTGAATCCCCGGAGAATGAATCCATTTCTGACTGCTCCCCTCTCTGACCCTTCGAAGTTGGCTAAAGACGTACCTGCTCTCCCCATCTCTCCTTCTACTCCACGTCCCAAAATTAAATCATGGGAACGTAAACTACCACGCAAGTATATTGTGGCATCCACTCCCTCTGCACATTCCTTAAACCTAGCCATCGAACTGCAGACGACCAACACTGGACAGATACTCAGTGTCTCTGCGCTCCTGGACTCTGGTGCGACTGGTCTCTTCATCGATTCCCATCTGGTACAACAACATCGCCTAAATACTCGCTCACTCTCACGTCTGATACCTGTATATAACGTGGATGGATCCCCAAATGAAGTGGGTGCCATCCGAGAGGTTGCAGACCTGGTTCTCCATTACAAAGATCATAGTGAGCGTGCCCTTTTTGCTGTCACTCAATTAGGAAAGCAAAAGGTGATTTTGGGATATCCATGGCTTCGAGACCATAACCCAGAGGTCGACTGGCGTACCGGGGAGGTTACCATGAGCCGATGTCCATCCCGCTGTTGGACGTGTTTCACAGAAGCCAGGCAAGAACGTTGTGGACAGAAGGTGGCAATACAACGTACTCAGAAGTGTCGTGCTGGACCCCTGCCTATACCTGAAGTGGAATTGGAAGGGGTTCCTGATCTAATGCCGGACTCGGATGATGATGATGAGGACCCAGAGGAAGTGGAGGAGGGTGATCGGATCTTCTACACTGCGATTCGCTCATCGCATGAGGTGTGTGCCACATCGAACATATCCCAATGCCTCGCCGAGGCCTTCCACAAAAACAATGCTGCTAAATCCTCTACTAACTCCTTACTCCCTCATCTCCATGAGTTTGAAGACGTGTTCTCCAAGGAGTCATTCAACTCTCTTCCTGCGTGCAAGCCATGGGATCACGCGATCGAACTCACCCCCGGCGCAACCCCTTCATCCTGCAAGGTCTATCCTCTCTCGCCGGAAGAACAATGGCAGCTTGACCAGTTCATCGATGAGCACCTGGCCTCTGGATGTATTCGACCATCGAAGTCACCCATGGCCTCTCCCTTTTTCTTTGTCAAGAAGAAGGATGGCTCACTTCGACCAGTTCAAGACTACAGAAGGCTCAACAACATCACAGTCAAAAATTGCTACCCCTCATCTCCGAACTCGTAAACCAGCTCCGTGGAGCCCGATACTTCACCAAGCTCAATGTCTGTTGGGGCTATAATAATGTGAGGATAAAGGAGGGAGATGAGTGGAAGGCAGCTTTTTGTACCAACCGTGGTCTTTTTGAACTGCTTGTCATGTTCTTTGGCCTTACTAATAGCCCTGCCACCTTTCAGACCATGATGAACATCATCTTCCATGACCTCATCCTCGAAGGCGTTGTCTGCATCTATCTTGACGACATCCTCATCTTCACTTGCACGGTTGAAGAGCACCATCGCATCACGTGCCTCGTCCTAGAGCGACTTCGACGGTACAAACTCTACCTTCGTCAGGACAAATGCAAGTTCGAAAGGACCAAGATTGAGTACCTCGGCCTGATTATCTTGGAGGGTCAAGTGGAGATGGATCCTATCAAGGTAAACAGGGTCACAGCTTGGCCGACACCCATGAACAAGAAGGAGGTGCAGTCTTTCCTGGGCTTCATCAATTTCTATCGGTGTTTTATTAAGGATTTCTCACATCATGCACGACCACTGTTTGACTTGACAGGAAAGGAGGCATGGAGGTGGGATAATGCACAACAGGAGGCATTCGAAAAGCTTAAGGAGATGGTCACTTCCGCTCTGATCCTTACCTCTTTGCTGACGATTTGCATCCTTTTCGTGTAGAAGCCGACAGTTCTGACTTTGCGACGGGCACCGTGTTGTCTCAGCAGTCTCCAGAGGACCAGAAGTGGCATCCTGTTGTGTTCTACTCCAAAAGCCTTAGTGCTGTAGAGCAAAACTATGAGATCCATGACAAGGAGATGTTGGCGATAATGCGTGCGCTTGAGGAGTGGCGACACTTCCTTGAGGGTGCCCAACACAAGGTGGAAATTTGGACGGATCACAAGAATCTCGAGTACTTCATGACGGCCAAGAAATTGAACTGTTGTCAAGCTCGTTGGTCCCTGTATCTATCTAGATTCGACTTCTCCTTGCACCACCGTCCGGGTCGCAGCATGGGGAAGACCGATGCCCTATCCCGACGTGCAGACCATGGGGATGGCAGCAGTGACAACCAAAACATTGTGCTGTTGCAGCCAGACCTGTTCACCATTCGGGCACTGGAAGGCATCGCACCCCAGGGCGAGGAGCGGGACATCCTACATGACATTCGTCGCGCAAACCGTAGCGGTTTACATGAGGATGTTGTCGCCCAAGCTGTTAAAGAACTGAGGAAGGGATCGACCCTTTCCTTACGTGCAGCAGAGTGGGCTGAAAAGGAGGACTTGTTGTATTTCAGGGATCGCATCTATGTTCCCAATGACCCAGACCTTCACCGGCGCATCATATCCCAACACCATGACTCACAGATTGCTGGCCACCCCAGACGCTGGAAGACCTTGGAGCTCACCTCATGGAACTATTGGTGGCCACAAATGTCATGGCTCATTGGTCAGTATTGTCGCACTTGTGACCTTTGCTTATGCACCAAGGTTCCTCGTCGCAAGCCTATTGGTGAGCTACACCCTCTTCCTGTTCCAGAGAGTCGTTGGGATGTCATCAGCGTCAACTTTGTGGTGGAATTGCCAGAGTCAAATGGGTTTGATGTGGTGATGTGCACAGTTGACTCAGTGGGAAAATGCGCTCACTTCATTCCCACTCACACCACTGTCAGTGCCCTAGGTGCCGCTCGACTCTACCTCCACCATGTGTGGAAATTACATGGACTTCCTGGTGCCTTCCTCTTGGATTGTGGCCCTCAGTTCATGGCAGAGTTTACTCGTGAGCTGTACCGACTCCTGGGGATCAAACTCCTCGCTTCAACCGCTTATCACCCACAAACTGATGGCCAGACAGAGCGAGTCAACCAGGAACTGGAGCAGTACATCTGCCTCTTTGTCAATGAACACCAGGATGATTGGGATGATCTCCTTCCTTTGGCCGAGTTCGGATACAACAACCATGTCCATGCTTCCACTCAACGGACCCCTTTCCTCTTAGACACTGAACAACATCCACGCATGGGATTTGAACCTTGCCAAACTCCCTCACACATCGAGACGGTGAATGAGTTCACAGAATGCATGAGGGATAGCTTGGAGGAGGCAAGGGCAGCCTTAGCAAAGGCGAAGGACGACATGGCGCGATTTTACAACCAATGCCACTCCCCAACCCCTCAGTACAAGGTTGGTGATTGAGTTTATCTTGACTCCAGTGACATCTCCACTACATGTCCATCCAAGAAACTCGCTCATCGCTTCTTGGGACCTTTCCCCATTGTCAAGTGCATTGGAACACATGCCTATCGTCTACGCCTCCCAGCCTCCATGTCCAGACTCCATCCCATCTTCCATGTCATCAAATTGCTTCCAGCTCCCCCAGATCCATTCCCGGGACGCCATTCACACCCACCACCCCCACCTACAGTGATCGAGGGAGAACCCCAATACAAAGTTGAGTCAATCTTGGACAGCCGTTTGCATCGAGGAAAACTCCAGTATTTGGTACATTGGAAGGGTTATGGGTATGAGGAGAACTCATGGGTTGAAGAGTCTGACATAAATGCCCCTCGGTTAATCAAGGAATTCCACCAATGGCACACTGCTGCACCGCGTTGCATTCAAGTCACGGACTTTGGTCGTATACAATTTTGAATGCATCGGGGTGATGCATCTTAGAGAGGGGGTGATGTAAGGGGACTAAGGGGGTGCCCTGTGTGTTTTTCCTATTTTTTATGTTCGTCCTATATTTTTCCCCACCTCATTTCCTTCTATTCTTCATTTTCTATGATTTTTCCGGATTTTATTACTAATTTTCCCTTGCTATCATGTTTGTACATGTTGACACTTTTATATTTAGAGGCGGAGTACCCCTTCCGACACATACCCCTTGGTATGATGTCATTTGGTGGCCTTGATCCGCCTATCTCCACCTTTTTCTATTTTTAGGTTATATTTGATTTTTGTCGTCTTCACATATACTGGGCATCAGCAAGGGGATCCTTAGAGTTTTCTCTTCGGATTTCCCTTTGCTAGGTGTGTCCCCAATGCCTGTATTATGTAGTATAATTTTAACTTTGGATTTCCCTTTGCTAGAGGCTTAGGTTGCCCTTATACTACCCATACCCATGAACACCATACCTGCATGGGTAGGGGTACGGTGTTACCGTGGGTTTTTGTGGGTTACCCGTGGTTATTCATGGGTATTGATATGAATATGTATTTTAATAATCTAATTACACTAAATTAATATATAGAAAGTGACCCCCCTCTCGCATTTGGAGCAAGGGAGGGGGGGTGGTGCCTGTAGTCACTGAGAACAGAATGAGTAACCCCCCCTGCTTGCATTTGCAGTGAGAGAGGGGGGGGGTGCTGCCTGTAGTTGTCATTTGACCCATTTCCACCCCATGAGCAGTTGCTCATGGTGGCAGTTGGGGGTGTTATCATGGTGGTGGTCCTTGGGTCCTCCTTCTCATCCTGCCCTCATTGTTGTCGTTGTCATCCTGCCCTCATCATTGTCATTGTCATCCTGCCCTCATTGTTGTTAAGGCATGACACAGGTATGGGTAAACCCATGATAATATGGTTATGGGTATGCACGGTTACGGGTACGGGTCAGAAGTTGCCATACCTGGGCAATACTGTACCTGTTTCCACAGTGTTATGGGTATGATGCGGGTATCTTTCATTCTTGTTTTTTTCTAACTAACTAATGTTTTTATTTGACTTTTAGGTTCTAATGGTGCTATAACTGGCCCAAAAATGTCTATCATTGTTTGGGCCCTAGGTATTTTTCTCTGTCTTTTGTTCTTGTTTTTTCCTAACTAACTAATGTTTTTATTCAACTTTTAGGTTCTAATGGTGCTATAATGGGTCCAAATGACGTCTATCGTTGTTTGGGCCCTAGGTATTTTTTTTCTATTTTTCGTTCTTGTTTTTTCCTAACTAACTAATGTTTTTATTCAACTTTTAGGTTTCAATGGTGCTATAACTGGCCCAAACAACATCTATCATCGTTTGGGCCCTAGGTATTTTTCTCTGTCTTTCATTCTTGTTTTTCCCTAACTAACTAATGTTTTTATTCGACTTTTAGGTTCTAATGGTGCTGTAACAACGAGACGACACAGTCGACAGCACCACCCCACCACCGTTGTGAGCCTCTGCTCACAAGGTGGATAACAGGGATGGGAGCAGCAATGAACAAGAAATGACACACCCCGCCCCCAGCCTCACAAGCAACTGCTCGTGGGGTGGATCACAGGTGGGACAACAACAACAAGCAGCAGCAGACCTGAGGACCACCACCACAACAGCACCCCCAACCACTGCCACGAGCAACTGCTCGTGGGGTGGAAATGGGGAGCAATGAGTTTTGTTCTGGGCGACTATGGCCACCACCCCCCCTCTCGCTGCAAATGGCTGCAAACACGAGTGGGGGGGGGGGGGGGTTCTTGTTTGATATATTAGTTTAATCTAGTGTAATTATATTATTAAAATACATATTCATGTCAAAACCTGTGAATAACAACGGGTAACCCACTGAAACCCACGGTAATACCACACCCTTAACCATAGGGGTACGGTGTTGACGGGTATGGGTGTGGGTACCACAAAATATACCCAGGGGTTACCTGTGTCATGCCCTAGTTGTTGTTGTCATCCTGCCCTCATTGTTGTCATTGTCATCCTGCCCTCATTGTCATCATCCTGCTGCCCTCACCATCATTGTCATTGTCATTGTCATTGTCCTGCATTGCTGTCATCTTGCGTTGCCATCTCCTCCTGGTCATTGTTGTCATTCCTGTCAAGACCGATTTTCTCGACCAGATTAATGATTGTTTTCTGCCCCCCTTCCCAGCCACCTTGCATCACAGCCCACCTCCTATCAGCAGCACTGCCTAGAGGTGAAATTCCCTCATTTCCAATTAGGTGAAACAGTTTCAGGATTTGCCTCGGAAGCCGGTCTTCATATTAACCACAGCCTCAGAAACTCTGACCTTAGTATTTAAGCTAGCTACTTTTGTTTTGTATTGCCAGTTTGTAAATCAACCAAGTCTCCCACTTAATCTTATCCTCTTTAAAACTCCAATTGCATTCTTAAGTCAATCTCGAACTCTTACTCATCCTCTCCGGAAATTCTCCGGACCTCTGGTCATCTTTCTTACCCTCACCTTGAAATTAGGACACTTGACGAGGAGAAGGGTGCAACTTCTTATAAGTTGAAGCCAAGTCCTTTCTGCTCCCCAATTGGTATGACACATCAAGTAAACCCTGCCCTGGATTTCCATAGGATTCCCTGTCTTACTCGATCCATCCTCTACAACTTCTATCATCCGGGTACAACTGGAATTCTGACAACTTCCCCTTCAAGTTCAGTACTTAACAGTATTTACAAACTCTCACTTCTCTCGTCAAACCCATCCCATCTTTCCTTATGACTCCTACTGAGTCACAAATCCAACAAACTACAAGAAACTCCTGCTGTGCTAGCACAGTACCAGGATTATCAGCAATATGCCAATCCATACTTCCTTCCCCTAGACATGCTTCAACTTTTGTGCATCCACCAGACCATCCAACATCTTCAGGCAAATCATTTCTGGAGCACCCTCCATCAGTGCTAACATCATGTCTCAACCTCCGGAGACCCCTTGGAATACAACTCCACTTGAGTACATAGAGAATGTTGGGCAACCTAACCCCTTCGACGAGGAAGGTCCAGGTAAAGAGAACGGACTTCCCAGTGGACCTGACGGCCCCAGGGATGACCCCAATCCTGATGACCCTGATGACCCTCTACCTCCCGTTGGTGGAAATCCTGATCCAGGAGATAGGTTTCTTGATGCTCTCTTTGAGCTCTCGGATAGTCTCTGAACCCTCTGGCAGAACCAAGCACCCAAGACTGAGAAGATTAAAGTTCATGATCCTGACACTTTCAATGGGGCTAATCCCCAGAAACTTTGGGACTTCCTAGTCTCATGCAACCTTCACTTCCACGATTGTCCTCAGGTATTCACCTCTGACAAAAAGAAAATTCTATTCATCCTCTCCTACCTCAAAGGGTCAGCTCTTAGCTGGTTTGAACCTGGACTCAACGACCCAACAAATTCTGCCCATTGGATGTGGAACTATGAGGTATTCCTTAGTGAGTTGGAAAGTAATTTGGGTCCTCATGACCCTGTTGGGGACATGGAAAAGGCTCTTTCAGAACTCACAATGAAGAAAGATGGAAGAATAGTGAAGTATAATGTGGACTTCTGGGAACTGGCTTCCCGGGTCAACTGGAATGAGGCCGCTCTTTGTGACTGGTATTTCCATAGTCTTCTGTTCCGTCTCTGCATAGAAGTCTTACAGGGGGGACGACCCAAAACTCTAGCATCCCTACATCTTAAAGCCCAGGATGCTGACAACATCTATTGGATGCAGGAAGAAGAAACCCGCTTAGAAACAAAGACCCCCAGAAATTCTGCACACACTGGAAAGAAGGAATCTAAAGGTTCTCCTAGCTCCAATTCCAACACTCAGTCCAAACCCCAGCCCTCGTCCAGCACCAACCGCACCAACCAATCCTCGTCTGGCAGCTCCTCTGGGTCAAAGAACAACTTCCAGAAGGACAAGCCAAAAAACTCTATTTCTGACAAGTTGGGGAAAGACGGTAAACTAACCAGAGATGAGCGTGAACACCGCATGAAGGAAGGACTTTGCCTCTACTGTGGCGAGAAAGGACATGGAGCTGGGAATTGTCCGAAGTCCAAAGCAGCCAAAGCCTGTGCTGCAGCAGTCACTGAGTCCAAGCCGGACTCTGCGGACCCAAAAAAATAGTCCGCAACCCTCAGGAACATGCCATTGGGGCTGAGGGTTGTGTTGACCTTTCCCAACTGGCTGCTTATGTCCATCTCAATGCATCTGCTCTTTCTGATCCTGAATCCCTTACCATCCTGTTATTCCTTTCCAAACAATCCCTAAAAATCCAAACTCTTATCAACTCTGGTTCCTCACATTGTTTCCTTGATTCATCATTTGTGTGGGACAACCAACTTAGTACCAAAACCATTCCTCCAATCGGACTCCGACTATTTGATGGAACTTGTAACTCCACCATAACTCAAGTCGTGGAACTCCCAGTCACTTTTCCATCTGGTGAAGTGTTCAATCTGACATTTTATGTAACCTTGCTGGACTCTTCCTGTTCTGCAGTACTTGGTCATAACTGGCTGAAGCAATACAATCCATTGATTGACTGGTCTTCAGGCCAAATAAATTTCCATTCTGCAGCTCAAAGAGGTCCTGCCCCCTCAACATCCTCCGACTCTCCTATCTTGTGTGAGTCACCTTCACCTTCGAACCTTCCAGCGGAAGCCTGTGAAAACCCCATAATCACTAAACCCTCAAAACTTGTACCTCCTGAGATCTCTTTCATCAATGCTGCCGCTTACATGTGCACAAGCAAACTTCCTGGGGCTGTTGCTTTTCAGATGACATTCTCCCCAGAAGGACTGGCAGCTAAATCCTCGGCAGTGTCCAGAAATCCCCTGGACCTTTCTGATGTTCCAGAAGAATATCATGAATTTGCAGATGTTTTCAATAAACAAAAAGCCAACACCCTTCCTCCACACTGTCCCTATGACCTCAAGATAGAGACGGAGGATAATGCTCCCCCACCTCCAGGTCGCATGTACTCCCTCTCTCCCTCTGAGCTCGGGGCCCTCCAAATATTCATTGAAGAAAATGTTTATTCAGGCTTCATCTGCCCCTCCAAATCCCCTCATGGTGCTCCTATACTCTTTGTCAAGAAAAAGGATGGGAGTCTCTGACTTTGCGTCGACTACTGGGGACTCAATCGCATCTCAAAAAAGGACCGCTACCCACTTCCTCTAATCTCGGATCTCCTGGACTCTCTGGGAAAGGCACGTGTGTTCACCAAAATTGACCTCTGGCATGCTTATCACTTAGTCCGCATTGCTGAGGGAGATGAATGGAAGACCACTTTCCGCATGCGCTATGGTTCTTTTGAGTGGCTGGTAGTTCCTTTTGGACTCACCAATGCACCTGCTGCCTTCCAGCACCTCATGAACAACATCTTCAGTGACCTATTAGATGTCAGTGTCATTGTCTATCTCGACGATATCCTAATCTACTCAAACGACATGAGTCAACACAAGGCTCATGTCAAGGAAGTCCTCTGGAGACTCTGGAAGAATGGACTCTATGCTGCCCCGCAGAAATGCGAGTTCCATAAAGACAGCATGAAATATTTGGGGTTCACCCTCTCTCCAGATGGGCTCCAGATGTCCAAAGATAAAGTCAAAACCATCCTCGACTGGCCCAAACCTTGAAAGGTTAAGGATATCCAATCCTTCCTGGGATTCTGCAACTTCTACCGATGGTTTATTCTGACATCGTCATTCCGCTCACCAGACTCACCCAGAAACATATGCCTTGGGACTTTGGGAAGAAATGTCAAGAAGCCTTCGACAAACTAAAAGAAGAATCCACTCATGCCCCAATACTCACTCAATGGCTACTGGATTCCCACATTATCTTGGAGACAGATGCCTCAGATTATGCCTTAGCAGCAATCCTTTCCATCTATACCTTGGATGAAGAAATCCACCCAGTTGCATTCCACTCTCGTTCCTTCAACCTGGCTGAATTGAACTATGACACCCATGATAAGGAACTTCTTGCTATCTTCAAAGCTTTCAAACACTGGCGACAGTACCTCAAAGGTTCCAGAAATCCAATAGATGTGGTCATGGATCACAAAAACTTGGAATACTTCAGTACCATGAAAGTCCTTACTTGTCATCAAGCTTGGTGGTCAGAATACCTTTCACAGTTCAACCTTGCCATCCGCTTCCGCCTGGTAAACTAGGGGCTAAACCTGATGTGCTCACTAGATGCTGGGACGTCTACTGCAAAGGGGGAAATAGCGACTTTGCCTTGGTAAATCCGAGCAACTTCCATCCAGTCTTTACTCAAGAACAACTCACATCCTCCCTCCAAGCCACTTTTCTTGCTACTCCTATCCTCTGTCAAGCTGTCCTCATGGACATTGAAAGACTCCACAACAATATTTGATCTTCACTTCCTCTTGATCCCATCTCCTCCTCACACCTTCCTTCACCATCCACACCAAATTGGTCTCTAGACAACAGCGGACTTCTCTGCCACTTTGACCGGATTTACGTTCCAGATGTTGTGGATCTCCGTACAATACAAGCATGACCACATCCTCTCAGGTCACTATGGGCAAAACAAGACTCTTCAGCTTATCCGACGGGAATATGTTTGGCCCAATCTCTGCACCTTTGTGCAGGACTTTTGCAAGTCTTATACTACCTGCAAATGCTCCAAATCTCCCCAACACAAACCCTATGGATTTTTGAAGCAACTTCTGGTCCCAGAAAGGCCTTGGAACTCAATTTCCATGGACTTCATCGAACACCTACCAGACTCCAATGGTCACACTGCCATCCTAGTCATTGTAGACTGACTCTCCAAACAGGGTATCTTCATCCCCACAGTAAACGAAATCATGGCATAAGAACTTGCTAATCTTGTCGTCATGCACGTCTTCTCCAAACATGGTGTTCCATCCCATGTCACCTGCGACCAGGGTTCTGAGTTCATTTCCTATTTCTTCCACTCTCTCAGGCAAGCCCTGGACATGAAAATCCACTTCACTTTGGGTTACCATCCAGAAGGTGATGGACAAACTGAATGCCTCAACCAGACCCTCGAACAGTACTTGTGGATCTTCTGCAACTACCAACAGGACAACTGGTCCCAGCTTTTACCCTTGGGGGAATTTGCATACAACAATGCTACCTCAGCTTCCACCAGAGTTTCACCCTTCTTCGCCAACAAGGGTTACCACCCAAACATCACAGTTTTCCCAGAGCGTGAACTAGCCTCACAATGCGCACACCATTTTGTGTTTGACCTTGATGATCTCCACCAGGAACTCTGGAAGCAACTCTCAGAAGCACAGAAGCGCTATCAAGGTCCTGCAGACAAACGGCGGGCACCCGCTCCTGACTTCAAAATTGGTGATTATGCTTTTGTCAAAGGCAAGCACCTACACACTACACAACCCTCCAAGAAGCTCTCAGAAAAGTTCTATGGCCCTTTTGAGATCATTGCCAATCCGGGTACCCACTCGGTTACCCTTCGACTTCTGGATCACCTCCGGGGTGTCCACCCGGTATTCCATCTCTCCCAACTAGAAGAAAACACTCCCAACACAATTCCTAATTGTATTTAACCTCCACCTCCTCTGGTCATTATAGACAACGAACTGAAGTACAAGATTGTGGAAATCCTCAATTCAAAGATTGACAACCACCGTCGATGCAAGTTACTCTATTTCATACGGTGGGAAGGTTACCAAGGAACCGACAAAGAAACCTCCTGGCTTCCAGCTACGGAACTTGATCATGCCCAGGAACTTGTTATGGACTTTAACACTCATTACCCAGGGAAACCTGGACCTCTTTCCACTTAACACCCTTCATTTCAAAACAAGATCCTCAAAAATTATTATTAGAAAATTTAAAAGAAAACTCCGGATTTCCCGCCCATTTCCTACTCCTCCCCTACTCCCTCACCCCCTGCTTCATCAGCAAGTCCTGGCAGCTCCCCTTGTACCTCCAACTCCTCCTCCTCTTCACCCTCTTCAGGCTCCACTTCTCCGGCTTTCCGCTTCTTTTCTGCCCTCTTAGCAGCAGCAGTCTTCTTCCATTCCTCCTCTGCAGCCTTTTTCTCGGCCTCCACCCTAGCTGCCTCCACTTTTGCAGCCTCCTCAGCAACCCTGCGCTCCTCAGCCTCCCTCACCTCTTCCTCGAGCTGGAGCTCCTCCATCAACTTTTCTTGCTGGGCCCTGAGGGCTGTGATCTTCTCCGCATTGATAGGTTGTCTCCTCGGCTCAAAGGCCGATTCACCATTTCAACCACATTCTAATCACATCGGATAACTTGCACGAGGTCCCAGAAGCAGCACGACCACTCCCGACCAAGTCTACCGAGCATCGAGCATTGTATCGAACACGATTGAGCATCGTCAAACATCGCAAGCATCATATCAAACGTGATCGAACATCGTCGAGCATTGTATCGAACATGATCGAACATTGTTGAGCATTGTATTGAACATGATCGAACATTGTCAACCATTGCGAGCATTGTCAAACGTGGTTGAACATCATATCAAACGTGATCGAACATCGTTGAACATTGAAAATCAACATTGGACACTATATCACTATTCCAATGGTCATCACACACATGCTAGACATATCCCCTACCATTGTCGAACAATATCGCACCAATATCGGGCCATGAACGAAGTCAGAAGAATCTTCGAAAATCTTTGAAAAACATCGAACCTCAAAAAACATCGTTGGACACAGTATTTCCTATTCGAATGATCTTTGGATGCATGCTGGACACATGGGACACTATATCGAGTATATCGAACATTTTGACTGCATGTGCACGCATACAATCCGCTCGAAGCAGTTTCCGATCTTCTATTCAATTTATAACAAGGACAGTCTGGTTTTAGCTATTCTTTCTTATTATTTCTTCATCATGTGTTATATTCACCCTTTCTAGGCTCGCTTTATTGTTCTGATATACTTATATTGTCTTTTGCCTCGAGTTTTCCACATGTTTGCCTCATGTTCTCTAGCCTTTTTAGGTACTTTCTTTATTTTATATAAAAAGATGTACTAGATACAAAGAAAAAACAAGAAAGTCATCGTCTTCCTCCCAGATCACAGTGATTTGAGAGTACAGTTTAGTCTTATTCAGTCCGAAGTTTGGTGTTTTATGCTAAACTTCCTCGAAATTCCTCGAAATTCCTTGCATTACGCTATTTTTGCTCTCGCTTCCCTTGATTAGCCTTTTTGTCACTTCTACTACTCGTCTAGTCCCCCAATCTTGCATCCGAACATATCTGCGCACTCAAAATTCCTCGAGACTTCTTTGAAAAATATCGCAACATCTCAAAACATCTCAAAAATCATCACAATACCTTGCAAATCATCGCAACATCTCGCAAATCATTGCAAGTCCTCAAAACACATTCTTTTAGCCTCGAACTGCTTCGACAAGCAGTTGTTTCATGACTATTTGATGGTTGGTCTGACAGGTGACATCTAGAGGGCCTCGCATCCTTCCTCTGACTCATGTTATACGATCTGAAGCCATTTTGTGGGTTTTGTTTGGGTTTCTGGGTTGAGCATCATCAGTGTGCGAGGACATGTTAAAGGTGGTGGTGGTTGAAGAAAAAGCCTGGGAACCCATCAACATCAAAATCAACATACCCAATTTGGATTCAAACCTTCATGTGCCTCATAGGCTTGGCACTAAGGGGGAAATACTGTCAAGACCAATTTTCTCGACTGGATTTCTGATCGTTTTCCACCCCCCTTCCCGGCCGCCTTGCATCACAGCCCACCTCCTATCAGCAGCACTGCCTAGAGGCAAAATTCCCTCATTTCCAATTAGGTGAAATGGTTTCAGGATTTGCCTTGGAAGCTGGTCTTCATATTAACCACAGCCTCAGAAACTCTGACCTTAGTATTTAAGCTAGCTACTTTTGTTTTGTATTGCCAGTTTGTAAATTAACCAAGTCTCCCACTTAATCTTATCCTCTTTAAAACTCCAATTATGTTCTTAAGTCAATCTTGAACTCTTACTCATCCTCTCCGGAAATTCTCTGGACCTCTGGTCATCTTTCTTACCCTCACCTTGAAATTAGGACACTTGACGAGGAGAAGGGTGCAACTTCTTATAAGTTGAAGCCAAGTCCTTTCTGCTCCCCAATTGGTATGACACATCAAGTAAACCCTGCCCTGGATTTCCATAGGATTCCCTGTCTTACTCGATCCATCCTCTACAACTTCTATTGTCCAGGTACAACCGGAATTCCGACGACTTCCCCTTCAAGTTCAGTACTTAACAATTCCACCCACTATCCACCCCACAAGCAGTTGCTTGTGAGGCTGGGGGCAGGTGGTGTGCCATTGTGATGTGGCGGTATTGGTGTGGGGTCATTCCATGTGAGCTTTTCATTCTGAGGGAATTCCAACCTAGGAAATGAAAGAAACAAAATCAGGTGATGTGGCACCATTGGGTGTGTGTTGTTAGCTGTCATCATCCATTGTTATCAGTAGTTTAGAACCTGAAAAAGAAGAAACATAATCAGCTAGTTTACAAAAAACAAGAAATGAAACACAAAAAAACTTACTATAGGCCCAAATGATGATTCACATTGTTTGGGCCATGTTGTGGCCATTGTGGTTGCTTACTCGTTGTCCTCACTCCCTGTTTCCACCCTGCAAGCAGTTGCTCATGGTGGTGGTTGGGGGTGTCATGGTGGTGGTGGTCATGATCATTGTTTAGCATTACATTGTCACTGTTGTGAGTGAATCAACAAAGTCATATGACCACTCACCTGACCAGAATTTCGGCACTTTGATACCCATAAACCCACGGCTATGGGTATGGTTTTTCACTGGTATGGCAATCCCATACCTGTACCCATACCCGTGCCATGCCCTACTCCTGATGACTCGAATGATGCCTAGCCTACTACGATTTACAACCATGCGTTGCCGGCCCCTTCATCACCACCATCACAAGCCATGTCACAGTTGTCAATGGCATCAATGTTGTCGATAACCATGATGTGACTGGTTTTCCAGCACATCCAACTGCTCAGAACTCATGGAACTCACTTCCAGCTCAACTCACTGCACCCAGCTACCTCCCCAGTCCCTCCTCTCACACCTTGAACCCCACTGTTATGCTGCCATGTCACAGCCAACAACAGCAACAAACCCAGCTGCAACCAGCCCAAAAACAACAACTATGGCCATGTCTAGCACCCAGATGACCACCACCACTGCAGGTACCCCCCAGCAAGCCCTAAATGATGCACAGAGCCCGTCTACAGCCCAGGAAACAGTGTTACGCACTCACGCGCCCACATGTTCATTTGAACGTGCTGTCTGCTCAACAGACGACTCCCATCAGCCCCATCTTCCCCAACAATGACCTATTCAGCATCCCACATCACCCTGCCACCCCCTGCATGCCCCCTTGAGCCCTGACAAACCCCTCAATTCACCCCGTTTTGCCACCACATCATTGTTGACACTTCTGTCAATGACTCCCAAAACTACTGCACTGTCCCACTCTGCACCATGGGCCACATCTCAGAAATGATGGAATATGCTACCAAACCCATCGGAACACCCCCGTTCACTACTCATCTGTCCTAGCTCACCCAAGCTCAGCCAGAAATGAGCCGTTTCACCACCACCTATGTCCCACACCCCTGCCACATCACCACCTCCATCAACGACACCCACAATGTCAAAAACCACCACCACTGCTCTGTCCCCAGTCTCAAACCAGCCCCCAGCACCTCGATGGCTATGCATGCACCTGGCAGCTGACAACAACCGTCTACAGTGCAGCAAGCCAAGTTGCAAAATGATGAGCAAACATGTTCATCACAACGTGTCGTCTACTCAATGGAACCACACTGCCAGCCCGACTGTCAAGCCTGCCCACACACCCCAGTCCCCCCCTACTCGACCCCCTTGCCCCCGTTAGCCACCATGGACTCACCAGACCCTCCATGTCATCGATAATGTGTCCATCAACAATGACTGTATCCCCTGCTCTGGCCCACTCTGGACCACGAGCCACAGCTGAGGAATGACAGGTTTCAGACCTCAAGCACTCAGTCGTCCTGCCCTACGAGGCCTTTTTTTGACCTCGATGCTGTGTTGGCATTGTCGTCGGCCCTTCTACAATGTTTGACAATGCCTGGCTCTCAAAACCCACTCCTTCCACCCTTTGTCCCCAACGACAACCTCAACGACTCTCCAACCCTCATCTTTGACGATGGCAACCCATTGTTCACCTATGCCAACCTCCATTTGCCCCAAATCCTAGTCTTTTGATGGCGGCAGCCCCCATTCACCCACACTGACCTCTGTTCACCCCCGACCCCTCGTCTTTGGACGATGATGGTCCCCATTCACCCAACAAAGCCCGTCATTTGCCCCCAGCCCTTGTCTTTCGACAGTGGTGGCCCCCATTCACCCCCAAAACTCCATCATTTGCCTATGCCAACCTCCATACACCCCCAATCCATCATCTTTGGATGATGGTGGCACCCAGCTCACCTGAAACCTCCCAGAAGGATGCTGTTTCACCACCATCTGCATGCTACACCCCTATGACATCACCAACAATGCCATTGACTCCTGTTGACACCCACCGTTCATTCCCCACACCCACCATCACCCCCCACAGTCCCTGTTTTGCACCTCCCACCTCTCATCCCATGCCCTTCAAGCCCTGTACCACTGCATGCAAACCCCATGCCTACTCATTGGGGCTAGACAATGCCGTGTCGTTACCCATTCACTGCCTGCACCTTCCATGTCACCAGCCCCATCCATGTCACCATCCCTGTCCATGTCACCATCCCTGTCCACATCACCAGCCCCATCCACATCACCAGCCCTGTCCACATCACCAGCCCTGTCCACATCACCAGCCCTGTCCACGTCCTTGGCCACACCCATCCTTGTCCTTGCCCTTGCCTGTCATCAACCTTACCTGCCCTCATCAAGACCAACATTGTCAGCACACTTATGGCTCAGTGTTTGCAAAAACACATAAAGTTATTTTTGGTTACCATGACCATGTTTACCTCGTTCCCCCCCCTGGTCATTTTTTTGGAGTATTGAGAGTGTGTAAGAGTGCCTCTTGCATTATCACATGTTATTCTGTTGGTATATAGTCTACACTTTGAGTACTTGCACTGTATCTTAGTTTCCCCCCTCGAAATATACTAAGTTCCTTACATGTTTCTGTGCCCATGAGTCTTGAGTGTTGGAAGCTCCAGCTTCCTTCCACAGACTCTGCTTGGACTCTGCTCTCCCACTTTTCTCTTCAATCCTCTGTTCCAGGAATCTGATATGTATCTCTATAGTTCTGTGTTGCCTCCTGGCTTATTCCTATGTCTTTTTCCTTCTTTGATGTTATGAATGTCTCAACAATGAAGTGAGGAGCTCATCCCATTGGTACATGTTTGTAAGCAGGGCTTACCACACCTAAGTATGTTGACATATTTGGACTGCAGACTTTGGTTGCTTGTTTATCGATTTTTCCTTGACCTCTTACTATGACTTCATATGCTATGTTAGGAATAGTGATGTGTAAGGCCCAGCCCAAAGCCCTTAAGCCCCGGCTGCCAAGCCCTGGAAGCCTGAGCTGATCTGAGCCTTAGAGGAGGCTTGGTAGGGCCCCGGGCTCAGCTCGATGTTTCTGAAGCCTGAGCTGAGCCCTTGAGCCCCGGCTTGGTGGCTGTGATTCACCAGTGCTGTGTCATGCACTTCTCGACTCCTCTTCTCGCAAATTGGAAGCTCCTGGGGCACAGCAGTAAGCAAATGCCTAATGTCTAGCTTACCAGGAGCTGCACAGACGATGTAGGAGTGGGGGAGCTGGGATAGGCGGGTGTGCATGATTGCACCGAGGGTGAGTACTGTCCAAATTTGAGCTTGTGAAGGAGGGTGTTAACTTGATCAATGGGGTCAGCCAAAAAAGGAACATATTTGGTGAATACATGCCTTGTGGCTGTCCTGCCAGGCAGATCTCCCCAAACATCAGATGAATCACACCAGAAGCAGTGTATACAATTTGAGCTCATCTGAATCAAACCTGGGCCCTTGCGGTTGAGATCAAGAAAATTTCATTGTCAGGGTATGTTGAAAGTGGTATGTTGAAAGCAATGATCTAAAGTAAGAAGAAAAAAAGTATTAATATCATAAGTAGAAAGAAGAGCCCACGTTGCAACAACGCTGAGCAGAACAACAAGAGGGGTGTCAAACAAATTGTGCGTCATTGATCGACGTCAGTGGCAAGTTCCAGACAATGTTGAACACTGCAACTTCAAGTTCATACCGAAACTTAGACTCATGGTCACTCCCTCTTATATACATGAGCCTATACATATGCTATACATCAATGCTTGCTCATGTACTAGGGATCAACTATGGTAAGTCTGTCAGACTTAGTTTTAACTGACTTTTCGAGGTATTTTTACCATTATATTTATATCCTCTATGAGATTTTCAGATTCCCTACTCAAGCCATGGCCTAAGCCTGAGCTGAGCCTGAGCTGAGCCAAGCCTGCTACTAGGGCCCAGCTCGCGATGTATTGAAGCCTGAGCCTGCTGAAGCTGAGCTGGGCCCTGCACATCTCTAGTTAGGAATACTATGTTGTGTCATATCACCTTGTGTGATTATGATATACCTTTTTCTCTCTCTTCTAGTGTTTTCTGTCCTCCTTTTGGGGACAGGTTTCCACTTTTTTTTTTGATTTCAAACATGATGTAATCCTTTGCATCTAGCTGATAATCTGTATAGATGGCCAAAGCATTGCTCCCTTCCAAGCTGTCTTGACAGCCTTCTCTTCTGACTCCCCTTACTACTTGAAGTAGGGCCCATCTTGGGACATTACAACTCAAAGTAGAGTGTCTACTGCTGCAATTGCACTGTCCCCCCTCACAGAGCCTCCCTTTCCTGTTCCTTCTTTCCCACAAGCAGACACTGCTGAATTACACAACTGTTGTCAATGATTCTTGTGCATATAACCACCTCCTCCTCATGTCAAACATGGGTTCTGCAACTCATTCCTAACAATGGAAAATGCCCTACCATCACAGCAAGCATAGTGTTTGAAGGTCCAGTTCAGTCCGGTTTTTTTCCATTTTGGAACAAAACTGGAACCAGAACCAGTTCAACTAAATTCAAAAACTACATAAAACCAGACTGGAACTGGTTCATTGTGGTTGTGACTGACTAGGGTCAGTCCAGACATTATATACATAGTAACACTACTCTAAAACTATAGTAAAGCTAGTGTTTAAAGGTCTGGTCCATAGGACTGAAAAAAAGACTGAAACCAAACTAGACTGGACCAATTAGGACCAGACCAGTGGTCTATTTATAGACCAGTGGTCTATTTATAGACCAGTCTTTTTCGGTCCAGTTGCCAGTTGCCTAGTTTTCAAAAGTATCATAGGACCAATGAAAAACCAGTTAAAATCAGTTGCAACCAGTCTTTCATGGAAACCCATGTTTGGACCACATTCACACACATATTTCCATCAATTTCCATCCCTGGAGCATCAAAAACGGTTGAGAATTGGTCAAGATATGACCAAAATCTTTTTTGCACAAGTATTTTGTTGTGATTAGAATGACTTTGATCATATTGCTTATAACTTGTAAGTCCAGACCTAGACGAAGATACAGGTATCCTCAGAGGTCAGCCAATGTGGTGGTAGACAACTCTTGAATTACCTAGATGAAGATACACATCTAGAGAGAGTAAGTATACAGTGTAAGATAGAGTATTGTATGTACTTACATCCTCAGAGGTCAGCTGATGTGGTGGTAGACAACTGAGGATGTAGAGCAGTAAATCAACTTGGTAATGTAATGTGTCACGTGTTCATATATAGATGGATGGGATGAATATACTGTAACACCCCCCCATCAGAGCAGACGGTTATATAAAATGAATGAAAGAAAAGAAAAGAAAAGAAAATCATGTGATATGAACAAGTCCCAGAGAGTCGCAGTGTTTTGTGAAGAGGATATCCAGAAGAGGCTTTGTCATGATATCAGCCACATTGGCATTAGTGGATATTAGTGCTTTGAGGTATGGTCCAGTCTGGTTTTTTACCCTCTTTGAGGGTGGACTGAGGACTGGACCGGTTATCATATTTTAGAAATGTAAAAATAACTGGACCGGACCCTACAGGACTGGTCCACTACAGTTTTTGCATGGTTACTGGACCAGTTAGAACTGGTCCAGACCCTGACCAGTTATCTATCAACTAATAATTATCTACTTACTACTTGCAATTAATAATGAATGAAAAAGAAAAGAGAAGACAATGAAAAAAAGAAACATACCTCACAATTCACCCTGTGAGCAGTGGCTCGTGAGGCTGGATGTGAATGCAAAATGAGAAACCCCCCCTCGAGTTTTGAGCAAGGGGGGACTGGTGTTGGCAGCACTGGCATTGCATTGTCCATTGTTGGTGTTGTTGTTGTTGTTGTTGTGGGCCCTGGTGTTGGTTGTTCTGGTTGTTGTTGTCATTGGCATTTTTGTTGTCATTGTCGTTGGCATTTTCATTGGCATTGGCATTTTCGTTGGCATTGGTGTTGTCAGTTGATGTTTGTGTTGTCAGTTGATGTTGGCACTGGCATTGTTGGCATTGATGTTGGTGTTGTTGTTGTTGTTGTTGTTGTTGTTGTTGGTGTTGTTGTTGTTGTTATTGTTGTTGTTGGTGTTGTTGTTGTTGTTATTGTTGTTGTTGTTGTTGTTGTTGTTGTTGGTGTTGTTGGTGTTGTTGGTGTTGTTGTTGGTGTTGTTGGTGTTGTTGGTGTTGTTGTTGGTGTTGTTGGTGTTGTTGGTGTTGTTGGTGTTGTTGTTGGTGTTGGTGGTGTTGGTGTTGTTGGTGTTGGTAGTGGCAGCGGCATCCTCATCATTGGTGTTACTTTCAAAAAAAAATATTAAAGAAACATACCTAGGCCCAAATGAATCATTTGGGCCTGTTGCACATGTGGTGTTGGTGTCGTTGTCATTGTTCAGCACTTTGAGGGTGTATCATTAAGAAATAGAGCCCTAAAAATGGAAAACAATGGAACAAAAGGTTAGTGACTTTCTAAAAAAAATATTAAAAAAACATACCTGGGCCCAAATGAATTGTTTGGGCCCATTGCATGTGTGGCATCGGCATCATTGTCATTGTTCAGCACTCCAAGGGTGTAACATCAAGAAATAGAACCTTAAAAATGGAACAAATAGTTAGTTACTTAAGTTAAAGGAACATACCTGGGACCCAAATGAACTGTTTGGGCCCATTGTGCTCATTGATGTGGCACTGCTGTAGCCACATCATTGCTGCAGGGGTGGGCAAAGAGGTGGGAGGTGGCAGCATGGTGGGAGGTGGCAGGGTAGTGGGAGGCGGCAGGGTGGTGGGAGGTGGCAGTGTGGTTGTTGTTGATCAATGTGATAATAATTGTAAACAAGTAAATGAAACACATGTCAGGTGAGCAAACAGGTATAACTGGTCCATGCTCACCCCACACTATTTAAACAGCTCACATTTCATTCTTTTCATCCAGGTTTATCCCACATCTCATTAGTATATATGTTAAATAAATAGTGTTACATTGATATTAAGTTAGGACCATAAGTTCAGTCCTTAACTGGTCCTAATTGGTTTTGAGTGGTCTGTGTAAGTGGGAATGAGAATGAGGACCGAGGACCAAACTGCTTCAACAAATGGTTGGACTGGGACCATTGGTCCTATAGGACCAGTTCAAAATTTTGGTCTGGTCTGGTCTGGTCCTGGTCCTATTGGACCGGACCTCAAAGCACTAACAACACTCAGTCATATTCCAAGTGGACAAAAGGTCAGCAATGAAAGGTTTTTGAGAAAGCCAGAGTTTGCACTGTGAATGATCTCATATGATCCATATACCAAGATAAAGTGAGGCTGGACCAAGATCGACAACTTCAATCTCTTTACATAATTCCCCAAGGAACCAACGGTACAACATAATGGAGTTCATTGTTGCTAGTCCATCATCTACATGCACAGGAACAATGAGTTCAAGGTCATGACCATCCATTGGCATTGTAATGGAGGGATCTGGAGGTGAAGACCAGTGACCATGAAAAACAGCATGGTCAACCTCACAATGTGAGAGTCCAATGCGAGCAAGAATACAGCACAATAATGTGTAGAACTCAAAGGAAGCTTGTTTCAGACCATAGATAGCATGAAGTAGATGGAGAACAGTTTTGGGATCAGGTTCAGGGAAGCCAGGAATTTGTTTCAAGTAGATGTTGAGAGACAGTGGAGCATGAAGGAATGCCATCTTGACATCGAAGCTAAAAATTTCCCAGTCATGATGAGCTGCATGGGCAAGAACAATGCATATGCTGGTTGTCTTAGCGACAGGTGCAAAAGTAGAACCATAGTCCTCAGGATGCTGACTGAAGCCCTGCGCCACTAGATGTGCCTTCTCCTTCCCATGAATAATTGATCCATCAGGGTTGAACTTGAAAGCATAAACCCAACGTGTGCCTATGGCCTTCCTACCAAAAAAAGCGAAGGAAATGGGTGCAGAATGAGTGGAATAGTGGGCTCGTCATGGGGGATGATGAGTGCGACATGGCGCGGCAATGTTGATGGCAACATCAGAAGTAGCCGAGTTGCCCATCACATTGATCTCGTTGTGCCAAGCTTGATCTATGATTTGATCTGTTATCAGTCCATTATCTATTGCTTACATGATATCAAAGGGCGGCCTACATTGGGTGGGCTAGGTGGGATACCTTACAAGGTTGAAGTCAAGATGAGTGAGGGAGATAAGCAGATTTACTACAGATCAGTAGCCGTGATGTGATAGGATCATGTCAACTAATATGTGGTGTGTGGGCACCTACTCCAGGTAGTCACGTGACCGTAGCTAGTTAGCAGTCACATGTGTTAGAGTCACATCAGAATATTGTTGCTTGCTGCCTCCACCATAGCTAGGACCGCCTCTGGCGTGTCCAATACTGTGGGAGGTGAAATGGTGGCTCGATATTGATGTTTGTGGGATGATATAATTAATCAGAAAATAAATTCTCAAAAAGGAAAAATACAAAAAAGGAAGGAAAAATATTTTCTGTTCATTCCCTCACAGTCCCTGTGCATCTTGGCAATTAATTCACTACCCCATGTGTAAACATGGATTTGGGACTCTTGTATGCACTAGGATTTCCCCGAATTATTTTAGCTTTTCTAAGCCACACAATTGGAATAGTAAAGTGTAAATCAATCATACAACATCTGGAGATGCATGAAATCCTATGGAAATTGGGTAACCCAAGAGCCATTTTAAGGATAAATAGTTGGGATTAATTTCAAGAATGACAAACAAGTATGAGATGAATTAACAAGGAAGTTAAAAAAATGCAAAATATAAAAAATGCAATAGGAGAATAACAGCTGCATCAAAAGTCCTAGGACTTAGCAGATTGTAGAGAGCCTTCAGTAGATTATTTGAGAGAAAGAAAGAGATAAGCAATGGATGTACTAGTATTTGTGGTGGGACCTACTACCTAGATGCATAAAAATTCCAGAATGAAAGAGCAAGTATGGGGATTGATCATGACAGGAAAGGAAGCATGGTGCAAGTGAATTAGAGTCCAAAAGAGATGATAGAAAATGAACCCACAACAGAGGAGATATGATAGTCCAAAGATTTTGAAAATCAAAGTGGCTGTGCAAGTGAAAACATCGTGTCGTGTCGAGACACAAACATGTAGTAGCTCCCAAAATCTTGAGTGAGAATGTCCAAAGGCATTCAAGAGTTATAGTATGATGTTGTAAGGGTAGTGCCCTAGAAAGACAGCAAAGAGGTGACACCCAAGACCCTGAGATCAAGGCAGAGCAAAGCCCAAGAATGAATGAACCATGGTTAAAAAAAGCTGAGAAGACCCCATTGCATCAAGATAAACAAGATCAGTAACTGGCTTTGGGATTGAAGGATTTTAGGGGCATCTAGTATGGAATATTGTACACTACAACTAATGAGGCCAAATGTGGACTTGATACTGGTGTGGGAACTCGATACTGAGTATCGAGCCCACAAACATCAATATCGAGCCGAAATGGTCACACACTGGCCTATCATAAACATGTACAAGCAATAGACCAGAAGGGGAAAGTTGTGGCCTCAGTAGGCAGGAGATACACCACTGGGGTACATCCTACAAAGAAATAATATACATTAAAGGTGTGTATCAGAGTCTCTTTGTAATAACTGCTGTAGAGCTTTTGACTTTTTCTGTAAAAAGAATTGTCACATGTCACAAAAAGTAAAATACCTCATTCAATTGTATCACCTTCTATCTTCACCTGGCTTCTCATACCTGTAGGTTACAGTAGAGTATCTGGCTATTCAAACATAAGTTACACATATAACATGTAAAGACTTGATTCTCTTGTTTAAATGAAGCTATATTAGTTAATTGTCACATCACCTCTGGGACTCCCAAGTATGTGTGATGTGACAGGGCAGGGAAATCCCACATTATTGGGACTGGCCCAAATGTAACCTGGGGCTGCCCACAGCAGTTGGACCTCCCCAAGGTATACTTGGTCCAAATATAGTTCTGTGGGGCAGACCAAACTGCCTTTTGGGGCTTCCCATGGGATGTCCAGGCCTAAGCATGGGGAGGACCATGGAGCTTGGAACTATCCCCTGGTCTTAGGCCTACTTAGGGTAGTCTTTCTTGGTGGGACAATCTACCCTAAGTAGGGGTCAGGGGTGGTTGCCTGAAGTGTTCCAGCACAGTATTGTCACAGTGGCTCTTTGACACAGCATCATTCACACATTCCAGTTGCCTGTCTTCCATGCAATACATAGTGTTGTGCTCCATGGCTGCAAACACTGCCAACAATGAGCTATCTTTTTCAGCTGTCTGGTTGGTATACATGTGTTCACTGAATCGATATGCTCCAAATTATCTTGATTGGTGATATCCTCTGCCATGAAACCATCATATGCTGCCCTGTCCCCTCAAAAAACCTGTGCTGTATCAGATCCCTTGGTGTGGCTACGTCTTTGCACAAAATGATCATCACAGCTGTCCTTGCATTCATGCAGCAGTTGCATGTTGTCCATCACTCTCCAAACATACCCATCAGGACTTTGGGTCATCAAAAAACTCTGAAACATGGTAACCCATGTTTCTCCTGGAATGCATAAGTCTTTTGCCATGCGCCACAGTTTGAATAACAGCAACATTAGATGGCAATAACATGGGTAGGCATGTGGCTGGTCACACCTTTGGATAGCGGGTCCCACTGGTACCACAACGAGATGTGCAGAAGGACATTTCACAGTTAGAGAATGTGTCAAGGCCTCATCATGAGCATTCTGAAAACTAACAGTTGTCTTTTGGTATGTCATGTCATCAATTGCACTGCTGCAGGACAAACCTTCATCACCATTCCAAACAGCAGTATCATCCTCAACACTTTCCTCGACATTCTGCATACATTTACTGCATACTTTGTCAACCTGTGCAATAAAATTCCACAGGCACAGTGGGTCCATTTTGTTTCTGCAATACACATAATCCAAGACATATGGTGATTTCTTGACCAGATTCCCATCATCATCAATGTCCACAGCAATCTCATCATCATAAAGTGGAGGTCGGTTGCCATGGTCTGCCTCAACAGTTGTTGGAGGTCAGGGGTCCTGTCCAGTGTGGGAACTAGCATCTACATTCCTCTGCGCCACTGTATCCTCTGTAGGCACTGCAATCTTTATGTAGCACTCAGGGCTAGGCCTGTGAATTTAGGTGTGACTCAAAGTTAGTCGAGAATAACTTGCAATATCCATGACTCATGTAATGATCCTGGAAGTCTAACAGATATGTTGTGACAAATTGGCCAGACAGCTCCTGCCGGGAAATCATAGAGTTTGCACACTTCTGCAACATGTTTTTAGTGTGCACTGTCATCAAGTCCTCTCCCAGATTATATGACCCAAGCTTGGTAACCGCCATCTCCAATGCAGCATATGCCACATGTGCTTTCAGCTGAGATTTTGAAATGTAATCAGTAATATAATACATAATAGCTTTCATGGCAGTCCCAGAACCTATAAATTTAATGTCCATGTTGCACCTCATTGTTTGAAGAATAGTAGCATTGAAATTGTTAACCAAGCCATCCAAACATTGGAGTGTGAGTTCCCCTGTCATGACATCCACTGTCATAATCGGCATCACATTTTTATCATCCATGTTGAAGCAACATTCCCGATGATCAGGGTCATACTTGTAGCATGTATCTTGGTGAGTGTGTCACTGACAAGCCATTGCAAATGCCCTCTGTTCACTTGTGTCTGCTCCCTGCTGACTTTGCCATCCACAAACAGTGCAAGAATGAACTTTTGAAGAAGAACCTACTGCAGAGGCTGGTGGAACTGTTGGAATAGATGTAGAAATAGTGTCATCTAGATAAGCAATCAATCGCTCCTTGAAATCATCCGAGTTCTCCTCCATGATCTTGTCCCTCAGTTCACTGGGATTCAGCCCACTGTTGACCCATACTAACATATGGCAATGCAAAGTCCCCCTGCCTTGAGCCTTGACACAGCCATAGTACCCTGTGACCATGCCAAGAATACCCCCATCCATGCTCTGGAAACCCAAAAGAGTCTTAATGAAACTCTCCATGTACACATGAAAAAACTTGGCTGCAACAACTGGGTTCTTTGCCACCAACAGTGCCTGTTCCCAGTACTGAGGAATTTCAGAGTCCAACATGTTGTCAATGTCGATCTCTGCTCCTGCCAAAAATTTCACAAGTGGATTGTAAACGCCAGCGAGATTTATTGTAACAAAAAAACTGGGCATGCCCAGATGCATCATCAAGCCATGGATTCCATTTCTCATGGTCACTCTTGCTGAATATGAACCAGGGACATGTAAAGTAATGTCCTGTACTTCCTTCATCAACACCAAAACCCGGCACTCCTCATCATTGGCAGCACCCTGTGCAACATGCTCCGCAACACAGTGAACTGCGAGCAGGGACACTGAGCCAAACATTGCCACCACTGAGTCAAAGTTTGTCCGCTTCACCTTGAGGCTTGTTCAAAGCAACACTGCCCTCCACTGCAGAATATTAAACACCAAAAAAGGAATGTCAGGTGGACTTGAAACCTGTGATCGCTGAGCCCCGACAAATGCTTCACATGTCCTTTAAAAGATAAAGCCACTGGCTGTTGTTTATCTTCCAATCCACCGATGCCCCATGGAAACAGAGTAGGGTACAACATGGGAAATAAAGAGGGGTTATTAAACTCATTGACAGGGTGTGGCTCATGGGACACTTGAATGTATGCTCCTCCCTTCTGTTTCACATGCTGCACAAAGCTCATTAGGGGAAGCATGACCATCAACATCCGTGATGACAACATTCTGAAAGGGAACTTCCACTGATGGCCATGTGCCATCCTCCAGACCAGCCTGGAAAGCATCGACATCCAGAGCATCATACCTAGTTGCAAATCTGCTTGGGCTTGACTAGGTAAAACATGTTTGACATGAAAAGGCAGCATTGGTGTGTTGTCCAATTCATCAAGCACCTCCTCATCAATAATGACATTTTGATACAACAGGTTGTGTGCCTTGAGCCATCACAATGTGCAGCGTACTTGGTCCCCCCTCACAGCAAGAAGCTTAGCTTTGGAATGAAGCCACTCCTTGCTTGGTGGTGAAGAGCTAACAAATAACACACATACAGGTCTCACAGTCCTCAATGGAAGGTGGCAACTTTGAAGCAACCTTTTTGGCCTTCTGTGGAAAGATGATAACATGTCCACATAAGCCACGCTGCACATTAGACAGAGTGACTTTGCTCCCATCTTCCTTTAATTGGACAATGTAACATTTGGCCTGGCATAATGCAATCATTGACTCTTTGATCATGGTCAAATCCTTCAACTCATCAGGAACATCTCCAAGGTAAGTGTGATTTGCAAGTGTGCAACAGGGCAGCTTGTGTTTGCCCAAAGCACGAGAGCAACCTTGACAGAGACACAGACTAAGTGTGCCATTCTGATCAACTCGTACACCATCAGGGTGTACTAAAACATCTGTCAATGGCCCACTAGTGAACGGCACTGGAGGGTACCAAGCCTGCTCCTCCTCAGGTTGAGTGGAACCACTGACAGAATCAATGTCCATCTGCAACTGAGCATCATCATTGTTGTTGGCATTACAGGCAGCCACTTGCAAGAGGTCAGTGTCAATGTCATCCAAGGGAATAAAGATCAGCTTCGAAGCTAAGACACTACTTGTTAAGACTATAGGTCTTTAACTCAGCCTTGGCTTCGTATGTCACAGTTGGATGCTTTCCAACTATATTGGTATCGCACTAGGAGGCTTTCCTAGTGTATCGGGCTTCTGGCCTTCACTTGGGTACTTCCTCAAGTCATTATGGCTATCCATACTCAGAGGCTTTCTGAGTAGACCATCGGTTCATGTATCACAGTTGGAGGCTTTCCAACTGTCGAGTTCGAGTTATCACAGCTAGGGGCTTCCTAAGCTGTCGAGTGTTCTGGTTGAGTCTAAGACTGTTGATTGAATTAGGTCAAGCTAAGGAATACAGGCAGTATTACTGTAGCTTATATATGGTTCAGAGAATGTCTATCGTCCAATCGGAATACGAGATCCTTGTCAAGTAAATATAGAAGAAACAATAGAACAGTAAGCCTCATGCCTAGCATGAGGAGTCCGATGTCACGGAGTGCTGTGGCACAGCATGTCGAAGAACAATAGCAAATAACCCTCATGCCAAGCATGAGGCATCCGATGTCACAGATCTGATATCAAGGGTCTGATGTCAAGGAGTCCAATGTCACGGAGTCCGATGTCACGGAGTCCGATGTCATGGAATACTGCGGTGCAGCATGTCAATCGACAGGAGTCAGGTCAGGGGGTGTCTCCATCGGAAGTGTGTCATGTCGTGTCAGAAAAGAAAAATGAAGTGCCCAGTCTTGCGGGTCCAGATAACAAATCGTAACATCACCCTCTCTCTATCTTCAAAGTCACTGACTTCAATCAAAATCTCTTTCTCCTCTCTAGTCAGGAGGTGGGGTGGGGTCATGGGGTTTGAGGGAATCAGTTGGAGCACAGCAGTGTTCCCAATTCTCCGTGTTCTCTGAGCAGGAGCCTCTTCACCAGGCTATATCCGCTCTTGTCATCATAGTGGGTATTCCACTGCAGGTCTCTCCACAGGGGCACACTTACCCCTGATAGTGGTCTTCTGCCGGGGGCGAGTCCTTCTCGATTGATGTAGAAGTCCTCTGGGAAGTAGTCCTCCTCGTCTAGTTCTCCCTTGAAGCACCACTCTTCGTACTGTGCCCTCACCCAATTGTAATCCTCTCCAGGCAAAGAGACAGCATTTCGGACAGGTTGAGGTCATCCTTCTTATCCAATCATCCCTTGTAATCCAGAAGAGAATCCCATGCAGGCATATCCATGCGGGTCTGCCAGGGAGTATGTTTGTCAGTGGTCATTGGTCGATGACCATTCGCCCAGTCCTTGCTGGGGTTCATGGTAGGTGTAGTGTCGATGGGATGGTGAGCATTCTGTGGTTTCTTTTGTGGTTTGTTTGGTGGGTGTCTTGGTCTTGGGGGTTCTACAGCTGTCGTTGCTGTTTATATGCCCCTAGGATTCTCTTGGCATTAGTCAGGTTCCCCTCGGGCTCCCACGAGTTCTCCGAGGTCAGGTATCCAACCCACTTCACTAGGAAGTGCGTGGTCCTTCCTTTCTTCTTGTGTCCGATGATCGCTTCCACTTCGTACTCCAATTCACCTTCAACTAGATCCAGTGGAGGTTTTGGGAAGTTTGGGCCATGTGTCTCGGTTTCTTTATAAGGGGAAAGAAGTGCCACGTGGAATACAGGGTGTATCTTCCACTGTTCTGGCAACTTCAGTCAGTAGGAGAGTGGGCTCAGGACCTTCTCAATAGAGAATGGTCCTTCTCTTTTCGGTGCGAGCTTCTTTGTTTCGTGCGTCGTTCTGAGGTTCTTTGCTTCTAGCCACACTCTGTCTCCTTCTTTGAATGGGGTGAAGTGCCTTGTCGTTCTTTCCACCATCATTTGTCTGGCTAACTCATGAGTTGCCTTCGCTTTGTCTCAGGCCCGTTGCAGTGCAACTATTCATTTTTCTATGGCCGGTATGTTCATCTTCAGGTAGGGGAGTGGGATTGCCTTGGGCTCATAGCCCATCATGAGGTAGAATGGGGAGTTCTTCTGTATGGAGTGCATTCTCTGGTTGTGCGTGAACTCCGCAGTCAGGAGGAGGTGCTTCCAATTCTCCTGGTTGTTTGAGCAGAAGATCCGTAAGTATACTTCCACTTCCTGGTTCACCCGTTCTGTCTCCCCATCGGTCTGGGGGTGGTACACTGTGCTCATTCCCAGCTTGATTCCAAGCAGTCTTCCTAGCTCCTGGAACAGCTGCAAGGCAAATCTGGGATCTCTGTTGGAGATGATCTTGTCTGGGAGGCCAAATCGTTTGTAGACATAGTCTAGATAGAGGGTAGCCGCTCCCAATGCATCCACAGTTTTCCTGCAAGGGATAAAAATTACCCCCTTCATAAGCCCATGGTCTACCACGACCATGAGTGCATCATAACCATCGGACTCTGGTAGGTCGGTTATGAAATCTGTTGTCACCATCACGAATGGTCTTGTCGCTTCAGATTTGATCGGTTGTAGCGGGGGGGTCATCGGGTGCGTGTTGACCTTCATCTGCTGGCATATTGCGCATCCAGCAATGTAGTTCTTGATGTATGTCATCATCCCCAGCCACCAGTAGTCTCTCCTGATCATTTCGGTTGTTTGCCATTGTCCTGGGTGTCCGCTGGTCACTCCTTCATGGTACTTTTGCACCAGCTTCTTTTGTAGATCTCTGTTGTCTGGGATGTAGCACCTGTCTCGGAAGAACAGAAGGCCGTCTTCTATCTTCCAGTCTTCCAATGCTGACTTTATTGGCGGCATTCCCTTGGTCTTTAGCGCCTCGATTGCACTCTTCACCAGGTCATCTTTCATGATACTCCCTGCGAGTAAGTCATGCATTTTGGTGTCAATGAATTTCACAAATACTGTTTCTGGCAGCATCATGATGTCTTCATTATCATTGTCTTCTTCTGGTACGTGATCTGCTCTCCGTGATAATGCATCGCTCTGTACCATCTGTGATCCAGGCACATGGACAATTTGCAAGTCAAATTCTGATAGGAATAAGCTCCATCTTGCCTGTCATCTGTTCAGTTTCTGCGCCATTTGGAAGTATGTCAAGTTCTTGTGATCCGACAGGATTACCACTGGGTGTTCTGAACCCATTAGGTAGTGTCTCCAGGTTTCTAGCAATCATATTATTGCTAGTAGCTCCCTGTCATAAATCTCGTAGTTCCGTTCTGTTGGTGTTAGCGCATGCGATATGTATCCGCATGGGTGCCAGTCCCCATTTGTGTCCCTTTGTCTCAGCACTCCTCCTGTCGCATGTTTTGAGGCATCTGATTTGATCGTGAATGACTTTGTCGGGTCTGGCATCAGCAGTACCGGGGCTTCTGCAAATTTCCTTTTCAGCATTTGAAAAGCCTGTTCACATTCCATTGTCCAGTTGAACGCTTTGTTCTTCTTCATCAGTTCATTAAGCGGTCTGCTTGTCTCCACAAAATGTCTGATAAACTTCCTGTAGAAGTTTCCAAATCCCAGGAAAGATCTGACTGCTTTTACATTTGTCGGGGTTGGCCAATCTTGTATACCTGCCAGTTTCGTGTTGTCCATGGCAATTTCATTGGGTCAGATGATCAGACCCAAGAATTCCACTTCATGGATGTCGAATTTGCATTTCTCTGGTTTCAGGTATAAGTCGTTTTCTGCCAGTCTTTGCAGTACCCTCTTTGTCCTTTCCTGGTGTTCGTTCTGATCCTTGGAGAATATCAGGATGTCGTCCATGTAAATCACGAGCCATCCTTCTCCAATCATGTCATGGAATATCTTGTTCATCATTGCCTGGAAGGTCGCCAGTGAGTTGCATAATCCGAAGAACATCACCGTTGGTTCAAACAGCCCTCGATTTGTCTTGAAGGCTGCCTTCCGTTGATCTCTGTCCTTGATTCTGATGTTGTGATACCCCCATCGAATGTCCAGTTTCATAAACCATTTTGCCCCTCTCAGTTTGTCCAGCAGGTCCCCTACCAGCGGCAATGGGTAGGTGTTCTTGATCGTTCCATTGTTCAAGTACCTGTAATCTTGGCAGGGCTGTAGCGTGTCTGAGTCCTTCTTTGCAACGAAGAAGAATGGCAATGCCATGGGTGATTTTGATGGTCGAATGTATCCTTTCTGTAGGCTTTCGTCGAGAAACTCGTCGAGTTTCTTTTGTTCTGCCGGTGACAATGGGTAAACCCTGCAATCCTTTGCCATAAAGTCCATTTTCAGTTTGATCACATGATCCCAGGGTCTTGATTCTGGGAATCTTTCCGATGCTTCCTTTTTGAATATCCGTTGGTACTCCTTATACTGTTCTGGGAGTAGTTTGTCTAGAGTCTTCTGTTTGGGTTCTCCTTCCTTCTTATGTGTCAGGTGTTGTGAGACTGATGTCTTTGCCCTAATCCAGATATTCTGTCCATATGCATATCGCGGTGATCCTTTTGCCTTCACGATTTGAGAGATTGTCCTTGTCTTCTGGGAGTATCCATATCTTGGCTCGTCGTACTCCTCTGTCAGTGGCGTCTTAGCCAGTTCGAATATTCCAATGACGGGTTCTCCTTGAATGTAGGCGATCAGTAGTTCATCATCTGCGATTTCTTGTTCAGGTGTCCATTCCATTGTCTGTTCCGTTGCCTGTTCCATTGCCTGTTTGTGGTTTGCCTGTGCTGGGTTTTCCTTCCCAGTGTCTTCTTCGTCTTGTGGCCCTATGGGCTCCGCATCTTGAAGAGTTGTGATTGCGATCTCTTCGTCATCGATTTCTTCGATCGTCACTTTTCTTGTCTCGACGGGCATCTTCCTTCTTCTTGGTTCTTCATGGAGGACTCCTCCCATCAGTTTTGCCTTGGCGACAACTCTTCGGCATAGCTCTCAGCGTTCTTCTTTTGCCAGTTCTTCTTTCTTGCTTTTCAGGGCTACCTTCTCCCTTGCTTTCGCGACTATCCGGGCCAGTGCCAGTCGCTTTTCTTCTTTCTTGAGGTCCAGTTTTTCCCTCTCTTTCGCGACTATTCGGGCTACTGCCAGTTGTCCTTCTTCTTTCCTGGTGGCCAGTTTCTCCAGCTCTCTGGTGGCCACCTTTTTCCATTGTGCTTGTTCTTCCTCGGCAGTCTTCTTCTTGAGGGCGAGCTTTTCTTGTCCTTTGGCAACAATCTTTTGGCACCATGCCTGTTGCTCTTCTTTCATCATGTCTAGGGGATCCTTCTTCTTTTTGGTTCCCCTCTGGCGCCATGATAGGTACCCTTCGTTGGGTTTCTCGGTTTGCACCCTTCCGATAAGGGTTCTTCCTTTCCCATATGAGAACTCTGGGTAAGTCTTGTCCTTCGTTCTGAACTGGAAGGTTCTGATCTTCCAGTCCATCACTGGGTTGATTCTTCTGAGCCATGGTAGACCTAGGATGATTGATTCGCTTCCCAATCCTGCAATGAGGAATGTCGTTGGGAAAATCCTTCCGTTGATTGTTAAGAGTCCTCTGGCATAGTGGGAGATTTCCCCTCTCTTGTTCGGGGTTCCATCCACATTCTTGACTCTGATTATCTTGTCCAGGGGGCGCAATTCGAATCCACTGTTTTCTGCAAATTCATGGCTCATGAATATCCCTCCCACTCCTGAGTCGAGTAGGGCTTCGGTTTCGATGTCTTTTCCTCTGCCTGTCCCTGCCACTTTGACATCTAAACACATAGATTGATTTTTCAAAGTGGCTAGTAGTACAGAGCAGATGGAAAGTTCGGTGGTACCTGGCATCGAGGCAGGCCACCTCTTTAAAAACCCTCATCTTCAATGGTGGCAAGAGCTCCTTTCTTTTCTTCTTCATTGAGTTCTCCTATGATTGCTTGGATTTTTGAGTAGGCTTCCTTGCCTTTATTCTTTGGGAATGGCCAGTCCTCGGTCCTCTTTTCCCCTTTCTTGTGTTTGGTTGCTCTGTGTCCAGGCTGGTGGCACACAAAGCACAACCCTTTCTTCATGTGTTTGACCTTCTCCTGATAGGAGAGTCGGTTGATTTTGAGTGGGGTCTCCTTTGCTCTGGAGCTCGGTAGCTTCCTCGTCAAAGCCTCCTGCAGCTTTCCTGTTATGGCTTTGGCTCTCCTCCACTGTCCATCATACTTGGAGGCAGCGTTGATCATTCCTTCCAAGGTCATCGGGATTGTTTCCATGTTGAAAACTCTTTCAAGGAGCTTGGGGTTTAACCCATGCATAAAGAGTTTGATCAGGGCGGTATCGTCGTTGATTCCCGCCTTCTCTTGCAGGATTCGGAACTGCACTATGTAGTCTTCCAGGTCCTGTCCCTGCTTCAATGTTTTCATCTCTGTCCTGGCTCTGTCAGCTTCGTCGATCGGTGTGAACGCTGTCTTGAGCATCGCTTCAAAGGCTGACCATGTTCCTAGGTCTTCCTTTTCTGCCCAAGTCTGTGCCCAGGGTGCAGCGGTTCCTCCGTTCATGAAGGACAACGCGAAGATGATCTTCTTCTTGTTGGTGTTGTAGATTCCATGGTTCACTCTCAAATAGAGTTTCACTTCTTGTAAGAACTTCGCAGTTCTAGTTTGGTCCCCTGTGAAGTCAGAGGGGGTTCATATCCTGATCTCCTTGGTCGATGCGGTGGGTTCGGTAGACATGTTGGTGTTGTCATTGGATAGGGAGAATGGATCTCGTTCTGGGGTTTCTTTTTTATTGGAAGATCTAAAGTCTTCTTTGTCGAGGTATCGGGGTTCTTCATCACTGGTTCTTCTTGAGAACCACTTCTGTGCTGGTTCCGAGTATTGTACTAGTCGACCCTGGTATCTATACCATGGGGTTCTTCCTGATGATGATGCTCCAGTTGGAGGTCTGTCTGGGCTTTGTCTGAAAGACGTTGTGTCTGCACCTAGGTAGTATAAGGGCAACCTAAGCCTCTAGCAAAGGGAAATCCAAAGTTAAAATTATACTACATAATACAGGCATTGGGGACACACCTAGCAAAGGGAAATCCGAAGAGAAAACTCTAAGGATCCCCTTGCTGATGCCCAGTATATGTGAAGACAACAAAAATCAAATATAACCTAAAAATAGAAAAAGGCAGAGATAGGTGGATCAAGGCTGCCGAATGACATCATACCAAGGGGTATGTGTCGGAAGGGGTACTCCGCCTCTAAATATAAAAGTGTCAACATGTACAAACATGATAGCAAGGGAAAATTAGTAATAAAATCCGGAAAAATCATAGAAAATGAAGAATAGAAGGAAACGAGGTGGGGAAAAATATAGGACGAACATAAAAAATAGGAAAAACACACAGGGCACCCCCCTAGTCCCCTTACATTACCCCCTCTCTAAGATGCATCGCCCCGATGCATTCAAAATCGTATACGACCAAAGTCTGTGACTTGAATGCGATGTGGTGCAGCAGTGTGCCGTCGGTGGAATTCCTTGATTAACCGAGGGGCATTTACATCAGACTCTTCGACCCATGAGTTCTCCTCATACCCATAACCCTTCCAATGTACCAAATACTGGAGTTTTCCTTGACGCAAACGGCTGTCCAAGATTGACTCGACTTTGTATTGGGGTTCTCCCTCAATCACTGTAGGTGGTGGTGGTGGGTGTGAATGGCATCCCGGGAATGGATCTGGGGGAGCTGGAAGCAATTTGACAACATGGAAGACGGGATGGAGTCTGGACATGGAGGCTGGGAGGCGTAGATGATAGGCATGTGTTCCAATGCACTTGACAATAGGGAAAGGTCCCAAGAAGCGATGAGCGAGTTTCTTAGATAGACGTGTAGTGGAGACGTCACTGGAGTCAAGATAAACTCGATCACCAACCTTGTACTGAGGGGTTGGGGAGTGGCATTGGTTGTAAAATCGCGCCATGTCGTCCTTCGCCTTTGCTAAGGCTGCCCTTGCCTCCTCCAAGCTATCCCTCATGCATTCTGTGAACTCATTCACCGTCTCGATGTGTGAGGGAGTTTGGCGAGGTTCAAATCCCATGCGTGGATGTCATCCAGTGTCTAAGAGGAAAGGGGTCTGTTGAGTGGAAGCATGGACATGGTTGTTGTATCCGAACTCAGCCAAAGGAAGGAGATCGTCCCAATCGTCCTGGCGTTCATTGACAAAGAGGCAGATGTACTGCTCCAGTTCCTGGTTGACTCGCTCCATCTGGCCATCAGTTTGTGGGTGATAAGCGGTTGAAGCGAGGAGTTTGATCCCCAGGAGTCGGTACAGCTCACGAGTAAACTCTGCCATGAACTGAGGGCCACGATCCGAGAGGAAGGCACCAGGAAGTCCATGTAATTTCCACACGTGGTGGAGGTAGAGTCGAGCGGCACCTAGGGCACTGACAGTGGTGTGAGTGGGAATGAAGTGAGCGCATTTTCCCACTGAGTCAACTGTGCACATCACCGCATCAAACCCATTTGACTCTGGCAATTCCACCACAAAGTCAATGCTGATGACATCCCAACAACTCTCTGGAACAGGAAGAGGGTGTAGCTCACCAATAGGCTTGCGACGAGGAACCTTGGTGCATAAGCAAAGGTCACAAGTGCGACAATACTGACCAATGAGCCGTGACATTTGTGGCCACCAATAGTTCCATGAGGTGAGCTCCAAGGTCTTCCAGCGTCCGGGGTGGCCAGCAATCTGTGAGTCATGGTGTTGGGATATGATGCGCCGGTGAAGGTCTGGGTCATTGGGAACATAGATGTGATCCCTGAAATACAACAAGTCCTCCTTTTCAGCCCACTCTGCTGCACATAAGGAAAGGGTCAATCCCTTCCTCAGTTCTTTAACAGCTCAGGCGACAACATCCTCATGTAAACCACTATGGTTTGCACAACGAATGTCACATAGGATGTCCCGCTCCTCGCCCTGGGGTGCGATGACTTCCAGTGCCCGAATGGTGAACAGGTCTGGCTGCAACAGCACAATGTTTTGGTTGTCACTGCTGCCATCCCCATGGTCTGCACGTCAGGATAGGGCATCGGTCTTCCCCATGCTGCGACCCGGACGGTGGTGCAAGGAGAAGTCGAATCTAGATAGATACAGGGACCAACGAGCTTGACAACAGTTCAATTTCTTGGCCGTCATGAAGTACTCGAGATTCTTGTGATCCGTCCAAATTTCCACCTTGTGTTGGGCACCCTCGAGGAAGTGTTGCCACTCCTCAAGCGCACGCATTATTGCCAACATCTCCTTGTCATGGATCTCGTAGTTTTGCTCTACAGCACTAAGGCTTTTGGAGTAGAATGCAACAGGATGCCACTTCTGGTCCTCCGGAGACTGCTGAGACAACACGGCGCCCATCGCAAAGTCAGAACTGTCGGCTTCTACATGAAAAGGATGCGAATCGTCAGCAAAGGTAAGGATCGGAGTGGAAGTGACCATCTCCTTAAGCTTTTCGAATGCCTCCTGTTGTGCATTATCCCACCTCCATGCCTCCTTTCCTGTCAAGTCGAACAGTGGTCGTGCATGATGTGAGAAATCCTTGATAAAACACCGATAGAAATTGATGAAGCCCAGGAAAGACTGCACCTCCTTCTTGTCGGCCAAGCTGTGACCCCGTTTACCTTGATAGGATCCATCTCCACTTGACCCTCCAAGATAATCAGGCTGAGGTACTCAATCTTGGTCCTTTCGAACTCACATTTGTCCTGATGAAGGTAGAGTTTGTACCGTCAAAGTCGCTCTAGGACGAGGCGCGTGATGCGACGGTGCTCTTCAACCGTGCGAGTGAAGATGAGGATGTCATCGAGATAGATGCAGACAACGCCTTCAAGGATGAGGTCATGGAAGATGTCATTCATCATGGTCTGAAAGGTGGCAGGGCTATTAGTAAGGCCAAAGAACATGACAAGCGGTTCAAAAAGACCACGGTTGGTATGAAAAGCTGCCTTCCACTCATCTCCCTCCTTTATCCTCACGTTATTATAGCCCCAACGGACATCGAGCTTGGTGAAGTATCGGGCTCCATGGAGCTGGTTTACGAGTTCGGAGATGAGGGGTAGTGGGTAGCGATTTTTGACTGTGATGTTGTTGAGCCTTCTGTAGTCTTGAACCAGTCGAAGTGAACCATCCTTCTTCTTGACAAAGAAAAAGGGAGAGGCCATGGGTGACTTCAATGGTCAAATACGTCCAGAGGCCAGGTGCTCGTTGATGAACTGGTCAAGCTGCCATTGTTCTTCCGGAGAGAGAGGATAGACCTTGCAGGATGAAGGGGTTGCGCCGGGGGTGAGTTCGATCGCGTGATCCCATGGCTTGCGCGCAGGAAGAGAGTTGAATGACTCCTTGGAGAACATGTCTTCAAACTCATGGAGATGAGGGAGTAAGGAGTTAGTAGAGGATTTAGCAGCGTTGTTTTTGTGGAAGGCCTCGGCAAGGCGTTGGGATATGTTTGATGTGGCACACACCTCATGTGATGAGCGAATCGCAGTGTAAAAGATCCGATCACCCTCCTCCACTTCCTCTGGGTCCTCATCATCATCATCCGAGTCCGGCATTAGATCAGGAACCCCTTCCAATTCCACTTCAGGTATAGGCAGGGGTCCAGCACGACACTTCTGAGTACGTCGTATTGCCACCTTCTGTCCACAACGTTCTTGCCTGACTTCTGTGAAACACGTCCAACAGCGGGATGGACATCGGCTCATGGTAACCTCCCCGGTATGCCAGTCGACCTCTGGGTTATGGTCTCGAAGCCATGGATATCCCAAAATCACCTTTTGCTTTCCTAATTGAGTGACAGCAAAAAGGGCACGCTCACTATGATCTTTGTAATGGAGAACCAGGTCTGCAACCTCTCAGATGGCACCCACTTCATTTGGGGATCCATCCACGTTATATACAGGTATCGGACGTGAGAGTGAGCGAGTATTTAGGCGATGTTGTTGTACCAGATGGGAATCGATGAAGAGACCAGTCGCACCAGAGTCCAGGAGCGCAGAGACACTGAGTATCTGTCCAGTGTCGGTCGTCTGCAGTTCGATGGCTAGGTTTAAGGAATGTGCAGAGGGAGTGGATGCCACAATATACTTGCGTGGTAGTTTACGTTCCCATGATTTAATTTTGGGATGTGGAGTAGAAGGAGAGATGGGGAGAGCAGGTACGTCTTTAGCCAACTTCGAAGGGTCAGAGAGGGGAGCAGTCACAGAAATGGATTCATTCTCTGGGGATTCAACTGACAAGACTTCAAAGTGGTTATGGACAGGCAGTGAGGGCATACGATTCACTCGCTGCGAATAGGAAAATCCTGCTCCTCTACAACTTCCAACTTAATCTCCTCTGCAACTTGATCCTTCGCTTCCTCAACATCTACAAGTGCCAACAAATCTTGCAGGAGTTCGTCTCGTCCCTCGGGGGTGAGCATGCGGATATCCTGACGATGGGGACATGCTCCAGCCCTGTGTCCGGGTTCCCCACCATGGTAGCAGAGATCCAACTTACGTGCACGGCTGCAGGCTGCATCAACATCCATTGGTACTGGGACATTGACAGCTGGTGTGGGAGTTTGACAAACAGGAATGGGGTTGGGGCAGGGGAGGCTTTGATTGAAGGTGTAGGGTGTATGAGTGGTAGTTGGAGCACGGAATGCAGCATTAAACACCGCATTTGTGAGTCGGTTCTCGTCACAGAGTGAAGCAGCTTCATACCAAGCAAGGATATCATCGTCTGCTGGGCGCCCTTCCAACATCTGTGCAATCTGGTCCTGAATTTCTTGGTTGAGTCCCCATCAGAACTTCACCACCACTGGTAACCCACTCCCATATCCTGCCATGTCCACCAAATCCTTGAACTCATCGATATAATCGTCCACGGATCGACGTCCCTGGTGGTAAGTGGATGACTCAAGTTGTGTCACTGCTCGGTGGTGTTCATTGAGGGGGCAGAAGTGGCGTACAAACTCAGCTCGAAAGTCACCCCAAGTGGAGAAAGGTAGAGAACCGAGTTCTTTAGTTTGACGTAGGATATGGTCCACATAGAGATAGGCACGTTCAGATTTCATGTATGTGAAGGCCCAATAAATTTTTGCAGCCTCATCAACGAATTGATGCGACTGGAGACTAATGTATAACTCACAGGAATTAAGGAATGCACGTCCCTGCGCACGTGCACCATTAAATTCGGTGGGGGGGGACGGTTTGATCTGGGCATGTTCCTTAGTGGACATGTTTGGCAAAATGTCATTGTTGGGTGCGCTTGGAGTCATAAAGGGGGAACTATTGGTCATAGGGTTAGCCTGGAGGGTCCTAACGAAGTTTTCAATCGTAGATTTAAGCAAGTCGATTTGCACGCGCATTCTGGAATCATCGCTTTCAAGCGCGTCGAAGCGTTCTGATGCATCCATGTCGCTAGGGAGCGTGTTTGGCGAAAATGGCAGCGTAATAAAGGTGAGATTATCTGGAACGGTGTGTAGGGACTCTGTGGAGCCTTGGGAAGCATCGTCCAGTCCGTACCTGCCTATCTTGGGCAGCGCGTTCGCAATTTTCGGGCCTTAGGGAGAGTTTTCTACTATAAGGGCAACCTAAGCCTCTAGCAAAGGGAAATCCAAAGTTAAAATTATACTACATAATACAGGCATTGGGGACACACCTAGCAAAGGGAAATCCGAAGAGAAAACTCTAAGGATCCCCTTGCTGATGCCCAGTATATGTGAAGACAACAAAAATCAAATATAACCTAAAAATAGAAAAAGGCGGAGATAGGCGGATCAAGGCCGCTGAATGACATCATACCAAGGGGTATGTGTCGGAAGGGGTACTCCGCCTCTAAATATAAAAGTGTCAACATGTACAAACATGATAGCAAGGGAAAATTAGTAATAAAATCCAGAAAAATCATAGAAAATGAAGAATAGAAGGAAACGAGGTGGGGAAAAATATAGGACGAACATAAAAAATAGGAAAAACACACAGGGCACCCCCCTAGTCCCCTTACAGGTAGGTGGACTTTGTAGATCAGCTTGACCTTTTGTTAAGACTATAGGTCTTTAACTCAGCCTTGGCTTCATATGTCACAGTTGGATGCTTTCCAACTATATCGGTATCGCACTAGGAGGCTTTCCTAGTGTATTGGGCTTCTGGCCTTCACCTGGGTACTTCCTCAAGTCGTTACGGCTATCCGTACTCAGAGGCTTTCTGAGTAGACTGTCAGTTCGTGTATCACAGTTGGAGGCTTTCCAACTGTCGAGTTCGAGTTATCACAGCTAGGGGCTTCCTAAGCTGTCGAGTGTTCTGATTGAGTCTAAGACCGTTGATTGAATTAGGTCAAGCTAAGGAATACAGGCAGTATTACTGTAGCTTATATACGGTTCAGAGAATGTCTATCGTCCAATCGGAATATGAGATCCTTGTCAAGTAAATATAGAAGGAACAATAGAACAGTAAGCCTCATGCCTAGCATGAGGAGTCCGATGTCACAGAGTGCTGTGGCACAGCATGTCGAAGAACAATAGCAAATAACCCTCATGCCAAGCATGAGGCGTCCGATGTGACAGATCCGATATCAAGGGTCCAATGTCAAGGAGTCCGATGTCAAGGAGTCCGATGTCATGGAGTCCGACGTCACGGAATACTGCGGTGCAGCATGTCGATTGACAGGAGTCAGGTCAGGGGGTGTCTCCATCAGAAGTGAGTTGTAGACTGGTTTGAACTGGTCTTTGGGCTGTTTTTATGAGTCTAACTAAATTATAATATATCGTAGATAAAACTAATTATATTTACACCCTGTGAGCAGTTGCTCGCAGCGGTATTGCTAAAAGACTGAAAGAAAACCAAAAAGAACAAGATAATAAAAAAATAGCCCCACTGTCTCACATTTGTAGTGATGGTGGGGGGTCAAGAGTGGTTGTCATTTGTTGTCTCCTCCCCATTGCATGTTGCCACCTCTCCTGTTCTTGTTGTTGTCCATTTTGTGCTCCCTGTCAGTTGTCAGCCCCTCCCTGTGTGCATTGTTGTTCGTCATTGGCACCTCTGTTACCCCCTATGAGCAGTGGCTTGTAGGCGGGTTGGTGGTGCTCTGAAGTGGTGTCGGCTGTCATTCCTGGCTGCCATTGCTGTTGCTATCTGGTAGTGGCGGTACCTGTTGCCACCCTGCAAGCAGAGGCTCGCAGTGGTGACATATGGCATGGGTGGTGTATGGTGAGGGCCCAGGTGTGTTGTGTGGTGGCTAGGTGACATCATTAGTAAAAGAAATAAGATTAAACAAAAAAAAATACTCAACAGCCCAAACAATGACTAGCATCATCTGGGCTGTCTGCAGCAGACTCCCCTGATTCGTCCTCGTCATCCCCCTGATTCATCCTCATTGCCCCCCCCTGATTTGTCCTTATCCCCCTGATTTGTCATCCTTGTCATCCCCGCTATTTGTTGTCAGCAGTCGTCGTCATCCAGGAAAGAACCTGTTGCCACCCTGTGAGCAGAGGCTCGCAGCGGCAGCGCCAGGCTTGTGTGCATCATTTGGTGGGTGGGCGGCATCATTATCAAAATGCAAAAACCTAATAATGAAGAAAAACAAGTAGTTAGTAAAAGAAAGAAGAAGTGAACTTTAAAAATATACCCTGCTTTGTGTTTGTTGGTTTGCGTGGTCGTGGTTGCAGACCAGGGTGGTGACACAGCATTGTTGATGTTGTTGTTGTGGTCATGGGAAGTCTTCAGGCATATGGTGCCACTTTTGTTTTTGTGAGCACAAACATGACCACATGGTCTGTGCACAGCCACAGGGTATATAAGTACCCACCCAAACAACTCCTTTTACGCTGGCTTGTCCCACTCTATGTAAATATAACTTAAATAGTAATAGTAGTATATATTTTGGTCTTTTAGATACTTATTTCTGTATTTTGTACCAAACTTATGCTATATATCTAGTAGTATAAACATGGCTAAAAGACCAGTTAAGACTGGTTTCAACTGGTCTTACATCAGTTTTTGTGAGTTTACGAAAGTGATCAACTGACAACTGAACCAATCCCAATATAGGGTGAACCAAGACCAACAGTTCAGTCTCTTGCAGTTAAGTTTGGTTAAGGGTCCAGTCTTTTTCCAGTCTTATAGACTGGACCCTTGAACACTACTTTCAAAGTTGCAGAAGAAGTTGCTTCTCGGAACGACAATGCAATTTTATCCTTCAGAGGGTCAGGTACCAGCTGTGGCCAGCTCGGGGAAGGAGCAACATCAGGGGGAATAGCAACACATGGTTTCTTGCCTTTCAACAAAGAGTGCACATGGTTTTTCAATGTCTTCTGCAGTCATGTCACACTCATGGCTGGATCATGAGCGACCTCATAAACATTGAGCAGTTTCAGTAATAAAACCTGGGAAGCTTTGGGACCAACTGCTGAGAGCAATTGGGCTTGCATTGTGTCCACATCACCAGGATCAATGGTGTATTCAGTCTGAATGTCCTGACAAGCTGCCTGTAAATCAGGCAAAAATGCACATTCACCTTTAATGAAATGCTGCCAGAGAATACCCCTCAGGTCATCAACAGAACCAGCACAACTAATACCATGTGATGCAGCCAATGCCAGTAATGCAGGCTTCCTCATAATGTTCAAGCCCAAGAAAGAGCTTGTACAGCTCACGCCTGCTGTGTTGGCAGCAAGGATAGACTGAACCTCTAAACCACTCAACAAAAAATCTCTCTCGTCCCTACCAGCCATATGCAAACCCAATGCATTGCATATCTCATGGAGCAATGGAAGAGGGAATGAAATTTGGAAAGCCAGATCATACAAGCTAGATGACACGGTATGCAACAACTGAGATGCAGAATAGGAGCCTGCAGTGACAAGACAAGTTGGTGCTTGCTGACAAGCACAGAGCCCGTTAAGCAAATGGTGACACAGAGCCTGTCTCCATAGTTCAAAAGACAGTCCCTCAAACACAAGTCCATGAGCATTCAACCGCTGTGTTCAACTGCATTTCAGAAGCACCATACATGACAAAGTGGGGGGAATCACAGTAGCACATGGTGCTCAGCAAAACATGAAGATCAGGCAAAACACACGTCGAGGATTGTGAATCTCTGGGATCCAGAGAATCGAGATGGAGGGGCACCCTCCAGACCCAGGACCCTGGGGGGTCTCTAAGAGGTGTAAATGTAGGTGGCACACATTGGAAAAGGAGACAAACCATGGGGAGACACAGTTGTCATTGTGAACTCCTCCATGCTGAGGGGGTGAACACTGTCCTATATATCATTCTCACATAGGGCAGCAAACCAGTCTAAGCCAAGGGATCCTCACTCCAAATCACAGAGCTGGAATTGTACCAGGCAACCAAAAGTGTGGTCACACCAGCGAATGGTGATCAAGATGGGACAGGAGGTGTCAAGACTGGCAAAGAGTGCGTGGGGCAAAAATGAAACAGAAGATGAGCAGTCAAAATCAGTAGGAATTATGCAGTTAGCAATAAGGGCACTCATGGGAAGCAATAGGAGGGAGCAAAGTGAAAAGGCAAGAAAAGGGGGCTCACAGTAATGAGAGGATGTCATGGGACGACAGAATCTGCCTCAAATGATTTTCACAGACAGTGCCAATGTCATGGGATGTAGGATTTGGTGAGAAACATTTTTGCAGGAGTAATATGGTTATATGATGCTCTCAATCCAAGGATCACCAATGACAAGCACACACTGAGTACTGACACCTGACACCTCCCAAAAATAGAAATCCTGACAAGCTCAATTGAGTTTCAATGCAATCAACGACCACAATGACAACACCAACAACAAGCTCATTAGTAAGTTTTTCCTTTCATATTGTTTATTTTGACTGAGTATACATATGAACTAAGTGTAGAAATGTGATCTTATTACAATTAAAATCATTCTCAGTCTCTGTACAAGTGACTTTATTGAGGTTTACTGTACCTAGTACAATTAAAATTGTTCTACAGGTACAGTAAGTATTGTACTATAAATAGGTAATTAAAATGAAGCTCACCTCAGTCTATGTACAAGTGACTGAGGTGGTAGTGTAACTATCATGCCAATATATATGTATGATGTGTAACAAAGAGAGAAAGGGAATAAAGAAGAGACAAGGGGAACTATTCTATGGACCATATATGTGCATCAAAGGGGTATGCTAAATATAGTACACACATCAAAAATGAGACTCACAGTGTAATCTCAACACTCCTCCTCACCATGAATACTCCTCCTCACTATGAATACTCCTCCTCACATGGAATCACATTAGTGTAGGCTGAGATGATTTCAAAGATAAGTGAATTGTTTAGCATCCAAGGCTTTTGTAAACCAGGTGTTGACATAATCAATATTTAGGTTGTCCGATTGAACATGCAAGCACAAAAAATGGTATTTGATATTGATGTGCTTAACACAAGAGTGAACCAATGGATCCTCAGATAAGGTTTTGGTAGTGTTGTTGTTGCAAAAAATAGTGGTTGAGGAATGTTGTCGGTAGTCAATTGCACTAAGTAAAGTATGCAGCCAGATGCATTCTTTTGCAGCCTCAAATGCTGCAATGTATTCTGCCTCACAAATAGATGCTGCCATGGCCTTTTGTTTGCACGCTGCCCAAGATACAGCACCTGAACCAAGTGAGCATATATAACCCCCAATACTATGATGAGTGTCAAGGCAGTTAGCTCAGTTGGATTCACTAAATGCATGTAGGGTAATGGGAAGATGGCCACCCAGATGAAGTTTTAAATCTCTAGTCCCTTTGAGGTAGCAAACCAGTCTAATAGCGGTGTCCCAGTGTTTGAATGAGTAAGAGTCAAGACATTGTGAGAGCTGTTGAACTGCATAGGAAATACATATTGGGATGGGTGGAAATTGCTAAGTAAAGCAAACACCCAACAAGGGAGCAGTAAGGGAGTTTGGTGAGAGCATTCTTGGTGTCTAGTGACATGGACTGTGGGTCAGAGCAACATAATTTTGAGCCAGGTTCAAGGTGGGCAGAAACTGGGTGAGCATCTTTTTGACCAAACTGTTCAATAATTTTGTCAATAAGTGCCATCTGTGAGAGCGCAACATCATGTGTGTCCCTGTCCCATGTAACGGCAATACCCATAATAAAATGTGCTGTCCCCAATTCAGATATTGTCCATACCTTATGCATTTGGTCTTCAAAATGCTCATTTTCATCCTTGGAGTTGGTGATGGCTAAGTAGTCATCAATGTGGACCACAGCAATAATTGTACCAGTGTCAGTTTTGCATTAATATATACATGATTCACATGAGAGGCACATGAATCCCCAATTGAGCATCTACATGTTGAGGGTCTGATTCCAAATATGTCTGCTCTGTTTCATGCCATATAGACCACACTGGAGCTGCCAAACCCAGTCCTCCTTCCCTGTGGAAGGAAGCTGGAGCTTCCAACACTCAGGGACTGAGAACTATAAGGAACTTAGTATATTCGAGAGGGAAAAACTAAGATACAATACAAGTACTCAAAGTATAGACTATATACTACTGGAATAACATGTGATAACAGGTGCAGATGTAGATAAGGAATGCTGATGTAAGAGACACTCTTACACTCTCTCATACTTCGAAAAATTTGACAGGGGGGGGGCTGACTTGAATCAACAAGTCACAGGCAGACTTTACACATCGGTGAAAACATTGAGCAGCCTGACAGTGGGCATTGATGATGACAGGGTGTTTATGATGACAGGGCATTGACAATGATGGGGTGTTGACAATGATGGGGTGTTGACAATGATGGGGTGTTGACAATGATGGGGTGTTGACAGTGCTGGGTGCAGGGAACAGTGGCAGCATGCTGGATAGATCTGTTGTGGTGTGGTGCACAAGTTGGCATGATGAGCGAGTTACAGAACATATTGCGAGTGGGGGGATGATGGTGGCCTCGAGGGCAGGAGGTGGTCCAGGTGTGGGGAACTGTGTTTTGATGAGGCATGGATGACAGTGGAGCTGGTGTTTTTGTGTGTGACATGGCAGGGGTGTGAGCTGAGCTGAGGGGTGCTGGGGTAGGCAGGCAGTGAACAGGGCATACAGGGTGAATGGGGGCGTCCCTAGATGCAGACGGGATCATTAGTGATGTGGCAGGAGCATAGAGTGTAGGTGGCAGTGAGACGGTGTGTTCACAGCTGAGTTGGGGTGAACAGGGGCAGATGGGTGGTGAACAGAGGTGTTCTGGTGAGTCTGGTAGTCTATTCCATTGTTTTAGAGCTGCAGCTTTCAGTTCAGAGTGGGGCAGGGCCGGGGAATGGGCCATTGTCAATGATGATGTGGCCATTGCACTAGGTGGTTCAAGGTGTGTAATGGGGAACAGTGGGACAGGCTGGGGAGAGCTAGGTGGTACCGGAGAGTCAGCTCCAGGGAAACGAGCCTAAAAAAATAGTTCGACACTGCAATGGCGTTGAACACCAGTGGCTAAGGTGAAACAAGGTAGAGGGGGGCCAAAAAGAGAAAAGAGGGCAGAGGAGAGTCAGCATCAGTGAAACGAGACACAGGGGGGTCCTAAGACATGGAGTGAGGGCTGGGAAGAGGGGCCATCATCAGAATGAGAGCCTGCAATGCTAAACAACACCAGAGGGGCATTGAATGAGGAGCAGGGGGAGGGGGGTCAACATAACAGGGAGGCAGCAGGTAGAAAATGAGTGATGGAGACCAAAACAGAGCTGGAGGAAGTATGATAGCTGCTAGGGCTGTGGGTGGTCATAGTTGTTGCAGAAGCCAATGGGCATGGTTTGCAGCATTTAGCAGGAGTAATTGCTGAGGGCTGCTGTAGGTAGCGAAATGGCATGTTGGTGGGTACACTGGGGTTAGCTGGGGTGCATGGGCAGTGAATGGGCACAGGCAATGAACAGGGGGTGTCAACAGTTGTCAATGGCATCATCAGTGATGCAGCAAGGGTGTACCACACAGATGATGCCAGAATGGCGCATTTATGGGGGGTCTGTGGCAAGCTGGGTGGCTGTGATGGGGTTGGCAGTGAATGGGGGGTGTCCCCAGCTGTAGACATCATTGTTGATGACGAGGCAGTGACGTGAGGCACAGGCGGCGTTTGTGGTGACATGGCAGTGGCAGTGGGCTCGGGGTGCACGACAGGGGACTGGGGCCAAACTGGGGGTGACAGGGGTGTGTGGGGAATGGTACAGGCTGTTGCTGAGGGAGGTGGAGCTTGTGGGGTTTGTCCATTGAGCAGACAGTGCATTTTGATGAATGCAGTTGCTCGCCGTCTTGAAAATCCATTTCCTGGACTGTGGATGGTCCTTGTATGTCACTTGGGGCTTAGTGAGTGTTCTCTGGGGTGGTTCCCATCATATGGGTGCTGGATACAGCCCTAGATGCCATTTCAGAGGTGGTTGTAGCAGGTGTTGTAGCCGTTGGCAGCTGTGATGTGGCAGCAGGACAGAGGGGTTCAGGGCTCAAGAGGAAGAGCTGGGGAATAGGCTGGGGTGCAGGGGATAGGCCTGGAAGCCAGTGCCTTCATTTGGAAGGTGCTGGTGGTGGTTTTGGAGCAGGGGATGGAGTGGTTGTTGTCAACCAGTTGTTGACATTGGCAGCAGCAGTCACATGGTACACGCCGTTGGACTTCTAGGGGTTTCGGAGGGTTCTGGGGTTGTACCTGAGGGTGTATGCAGGTTTGGTTGGGTTTAGACAGCGGGTTCTCGATGGCTTGTGCAGTCAGTGCAGGTGTTGTCAATGGCAGTGGCGACATGTCTGATGGGGGGATGTGCAGGGTTGGTAATCATTGTTCTGATGTGTTTGCAGCCAAGTGAGATGCACGAGGTGGAGATGGGGTATAGGTGGTGTATAAATAAGAGTATAATTGACAATAGTTTAGGGAGGGAGTGCTATTGTTCTGTGTCCGGTGTGAAAAAAAAAATGACCATTTTGGAAATTTCAGGGTCAGCGGGGTAAAGAAAAGATGTGCGTCATGAGAGAGAGAGTACTAGAGTGTGGATAGTAAGTTCATTATAAAAAAAAGTGGAAGGAAGCTGGAGCTTCCAACACTCAGGGACCAAGAACTATAAGGAACTTAGTATATTCGAGAGAAAAAACTAAAATACAATACAAGTACTCAAAGTGTAGACTATATACTACTGGAGTAACATATGATAACAGGTGCAGATGTAGATAAGGAATGCTGATGTAAAAGACACTCTTACACCCTGGTTCCTCAAATCCTGCAGGCTGTTGCATATATTGTATTTTGTCGTCTGGGAGTAGGCCATAGAGAAAAGCAGTTTTTATATTGATTTGTTGTGGGTCCCATCTGAGAGAGGCGGCAATATGTAAGAGAATATACCAAGATTCTATGTGTGCAGTTGGTGAGGTAGTTTTCATATAGTCCTTGCCATAAATTTGCTCATGGCCTCTGAAAACTAGGCATACTTTCCACCTAACAGCAGTGCCCACCTCATCATGTTTGGTTTGGAAAACAGGTTTCCCTTGTCTAATACACTTCCCTTGTGAAACTTGGTGCTTTGAGGTCCAGTCCGGTCCAGTTTTTTTACCCTTTTGGGACTTGACTGGGACACTCTAAAAAAAACTGAACTGGACCCTACAGGACCAGTCCACTACAGTTTTTACCAGTTACAAAACTGGTCATTACTACTACCTCAATCAACAAGGTCATGTGTTTGTTCGCAAATACAACCAAATGGCCTGTGCATGGCCACAGGATATAAAAACCCTCACAAAACTGCTCTCAACTTTTGAGGACTCCCTCATTTTAGTTTTATTATACTGTATATTAATTTATATATATATATTGGTCCAAGACCGGTCATAACTGGTCTTGGATGGTTGCTTTAATTTGTCTGAGCTTAGTGGACCATAAACCAGACCAGTGGCTGGACCAGGAGGACCACAACCTATGGTCCTGTAGGACCAGTTACGGTTTGGTTCGGTCTTCAGTCCTTTCCCAGTTCAAAGAACCGGACCTTGAAGCACTAGTGAAACTTTGGAGCATGGTATTAAGTTATAGACCCCCATGTCCTTTAGGGATTTTAATCCATCATGGTATCCATGTTCCCAACATGCAGCATCAGCTGAGTTCTTGGCCTCATCCCAAGTCTTTGGTTCATCTTCAAATTGAAGTGATTCCGGATCAAAATCCACCATTTCTGAGATCAAGGCCTGAAGTTGATGTGCCTGATCACCCAGATCAAGATTATTGAATGATTGACAAAGTTCTTCTATGATGTCATGATTGTGATCGGTTGCCAGATTTGGATCAGGATCCAATCTGGCAGTGACGATGGCAGCCCTATGTTCACGTCGCACCTCTTTGATCTGAGTTGTGCTCTCCTGAGATTCTCATGTAGCGGCTGCAGTTCTTGTGATTGCAGGGGCACCATTGGGATATTTCTCAGTTGGTATGGGTATACAGGTTGATCGATGAATAGGTTGGGGTAGAGGTTCAGCAATGTTGGGAGTGTGGCAAAACAAAATCATGAAATGATTCATCATCCTCATCGTTCTGCAAAAGAGGGCCCAGTAACAGTGGTGTGCTCCCAGTGGTGCTAATATTTCCATCCTCCTCTAACACAGTAGGCACAGGTGGAGAATGGCCATCATGGCTCTCAAGGAATCTCACATGGTATGAGCTATGGATCTTATGTGTTGTGCAGTTATAACATCAATATGATTTTGATTTTGGATCATAACTGATTAAGATGCATTCAATCAACCATTCAAAGATCTTGGGATTATCCTTTTTGGGAATAAGTACAAATGCCTTGCAACTGATTTCTCATAGATAAGAGTAATCAGGTTTTCTGCCATACCAGAATTCCCAAGGTGTTGATCCTGCAAGAGAGCAGGTTGTAGTCTTGGCATGTAAATGAGATGCTGTGAGATAAAACTCATCCCAGAGGGCAGTAAGCCTGCATAAATTTGCATCATGCATGCTTTAGCTATTAGTGTTCTATGCATTTGCTCAACACAGCCAATATGGGCAGAAGTGTAAGGGGCCATGAAACATTGATCAGTACCCCATGTTTTCAACCAGTTTTCCATTTTATGGGATTTGAGCTCCCCATTATATGTGATAAATGTTCCAACTTTGAGTCCCATTTCATTATCTTGAGCAAGTTCCCAAGCTTTGAGTTTAGAGAATGAGTCATCTTTATTTCATAATGGTATAGACCATGGGAAAGATGTGTAGTTGTCTACTATATCCATAATGTAAAGGTTGCCTGCATGCGACTTCACAGCATGTGGTCCAGATAGATCCACCCACACCTTCTCCAGTTTCCTCATTGCTTTATGGCCTTGTCCATCCTCATGTTTCTTTGGAACCGGTGTTTTTGTCTGTTTGCCAAGAACACATGATTCACATTTGGGCAGTTTTAGAGGAGAGGTAAGGGGCACACCAGTAAGAGTGCCTTTTTTGGCCATATCCCAGAGAGACTGGTAATTTGCATGACCCAGGCAATGATGCCAAGTCTCAAGAGTAGGAGACTTGTGGACTGTGAGCATGTGAGCATGTGATCAACAGAGGCAGACTGGATATTGAGCATGTAAAGTTCTTGGATACATAAGTGTGAACTATGAGCCCAACAGGTACTAGTATCAAAGTGTGCAATGGCATTTGAGTCATCTGCAAGGGTGCCCACTGAGATCAATCGGACTGCTGAGTTTGGAATATAGAGAACATTACATAAGGTGATTGATGCACCTCGGGCTACTCTCAATTTTATATCTCCAACACCAATGGTGGCAATAGATAAACTGCCAATGCCTTTGACAGCATGGGGTGGAATGGGTCATAGAGTGAGAAAGTCAGATCTGTCAGGAGATATGTGGATGGTTGCTCCAGAGTTGATAATAAAAGGGAGGTCATCTAGAGTGATAAGAGAATGGTGTGTCTGGTTAAGGGGCTCAACAGTGAGCATAACATTGGCTAGAGGGGAAGTGTGGTGTTTCCAATCAACAGTGGTAGTATGCTCCTCCTCAACAGCAACCCAACCCTCATACTCCATTGCATCAGTGGATTCAACAGGTAAAGGATCATGACCAAGTCCTGCAAATTCTGGTGCAGGCGGGGTCGATCATGATGGTGAAGGTGCATCCATTAATATCCTTAATGGTAATGGGGATCTTGGGGGTGCTAGCAGACAGTGGCTTCTTCTCACATGTAGCCCTGCAAGCAGCTATTGACTCCTCAAGTGATTTACTGGCCATACCACCACCAGCTTTAATGCAGTACTGCTTAGTGAAGTTAGTGTGCCCCAGCTTCCCGCAGTTCATGTTTGTGCAAGTTGGTGCATTAGGGGATTTGGAAGACTTGGGTTGTGCCACGAGCACAATGTGAGATTTAGAATCATTGCACTGATCATTCTCAAGTAAAGACTGCTCATTCTCCAGGAGTAGATGAATATCTTTAGACCCATATTGGAGTAGGGTGTTTGGGCACCTACTCCAGGTAGTCACGTGATCACATAGTCAGTAGAGAGTCACACATGTACATAGAGTAACTCACACTATCACTATCACTGTCCCTGCCATAGCTATAGGCAGGAGACTCACTACGTCTCCAATATGGGGCTTCAGTAGTTGATGCGGTGATGTCTCAAGAAATAATGGAATGAGCATGGGGGAAATTGTCACTAAGTGAATTGAGGAGAGCAATGCAGCAGAGGAGGTCAGGCTTTATGTTGCCTATGGCAAAGGTTCATTCTATTAACGTGCAAATCTTTTCTGTCATTTTAGGGAGTGGCATGTGTTGAAATTAATCCCAGTGATGCATGCTGTATACATGAGGCAATACATGCAGCATACGCATGTTACTGCGCTTACTGCGCATACATGCGGTAAACACATTCCTGAGTCATGTGACATCCTTATTATTATGTATATAAGGAGAACCTGTACCGTAGTAGGAATATAGTGTTCTTACCTCTGCTAACCCTAGCTGTAAGTCTAAGTAAACCCCAGGTAGGTTGTAAGGAATGTGTTGTCTCTTCCACTGTGCAGCGTATATAGTCTGCTCCAACAGGTTATGGGCCCTGCTGGGCACGTCGCGAACGCGCCTTAATTGGCTGCGAACGACGTTGACTTCATCGTCTCCAAATTATAACCTTGCGCTCCCTGCGAGCTGCACATAAAACCTAGGTTGACTAGGGTTAACCACTCTGAAGGAATGTTTTCTCCTGAGAACGTTAAACGTGTTTTATTGAGTAAAAAGACTGATTGAGCGCTTTTAACAGCTGCCACCACAAAATCATGTCTTCAACTCTTGAGAAACTCGTTCAAACTTTCAACGGATCAAATTACATTCAATGGGCCGACTCAATGAAGGTGTGGCTCAGGTCTCAGGGCCTCTGGCAAATAACTAGCGGGGCGGAGCAAAAACCGCCCCCGGTGCCTCCCTTGACGGCGACGAACGCTACTTTGGTAGCGGATGCTAATGCCAAGCTCCAGACCTGGAGCAACAAAAATGACCAGGCCATTGGTAGCCTAGTGCTCCGCCTGGCCCCCTCCATTCGGCAGCATGCCAACTCAAAGGACACTGCTGAGGAGGTGTGGGATCTCATCCGTACTGATTATGGTGTGGACGGCCCCTCCCAAGTCTTCGCGGACTTTAGGTCCGCAATAGCGATCAAGATCCCGGCTGCAAACCCCGCACCGGAGATTGCTAGAATGGCAGACAAATTTGAGTGCCTTACGGCTGCTAACGTCGCCATCCCCGAGCTAGTGCAAGCAATGATTCTACTTGCTGCGATGCTGCGCGAGTACGATTCCTTGTCCGCAATGGTCCTTAACACGACCGCTACTAGCGCCTTGACATTTAAACATGTCAAGGACTCCATTGTCGCTGAAGCCTCAAGGCGCACAGCAGTAGGAAAGCCTGCTGGCCAGCCTCAGGCCAACAAACTTTCTGCTGTTAAGCGCAAAGGGGGAAACCCCAAATGGCAGCCCAAAGAAGGGCAAAACAGCAACGGAGACTCATCCCGAAAGCATGGACGACGTGGGGACAGAAAGACTAAGGAGGAGAAGCCGAAGGATAAACATACCCACCTTGCCTCCAAAGCCTATACCACCATAAATGGTAATGGCACCATCATACCGCCGATGCCGCTTATACAGCGCATCGAAAGACGTGAACACACTCCCACAAGGGATCCTCACCGCTGACCGCCTGCACAGGCATATACGGGCGCGGCCTCTACCTCTCGTTCGGTTTATGCCGAATATCAGCAAGCTCGAGACACCCTCGAGCAAATGCAACTTCCGCGCAGCGCAAAAAATCTGCGACCGCTGGAAGAGCACCTGACGGTGTGAGAAGGAAAGAGAAGAAGGATAGAACCAGAACCCGAGTCTAGGATCGAGGAGGTAGAAGACGATACCGTCTCCCTCGGATCTGAACCTCCGGTGTCTGATGAGGAAGTGTGGAAAGCTGTCGACGAAATGCTTGTCGATGAACCCCTTGATACAGGGGCGTATGATGACAGGTCAGTCCTTTTCCCTGCCACAAGCACTAAGATTAATATTCCTATGAATACAGCGAACTTTTCATGTGAAATTTTACCACTATTAAATGTATCATGGAATTATTTAGATCTTAATATATGTGCTATGTGTGCAAAGGGAGATTGTAAGAAAGGTGCCGACTGGATCATGGATTCAGGCGCATCAAAACACTTCACTGGTGAAATAAAAGATTTCGCTTCTTACGAGCCTTTACCGAGAAAGGACTCTACCTTGGTCCAAACGGCCACTGGTACTACTCATATAGTAGGAAAAGGAACAGTCTTCATTAAACACCAGGTAGTATGTCATGGGAAGTCAGAGACACGTGAAACGCGGTTATACCCCGTCTACTACATACCCGACATTAATACTCGATTGATGTCAATGGGGGTCTTTTTACAAGACGGAAGTGATGTGCGTGGTTCCTCCACACACATTTCATTTATCGAGCATGGAAACCCAATCATGCATTGTGTCCCTCTAAGGAGGAATGACACGATCTATTGGGCTTGAACTCATATATTGAGCACCAAAAAGGTTAATGTCGCGACTATTTATGTTGCTGACTACTTGACTTGGCATAGGCGACTTGGACACCCATCCAAAGAGGTGCTAGGGAAAATGCCTAAAAGCACCATAAAATTCCCAAAGAATTTAATTATTCCTAAAGACAAAATTATATGTCCAGGGTGTGCAGAAGGGAAAATGACCTCAAAATCTTTTCCCGAGTCAGACTCATGAGCTGACAAATCCTTTGAATTAATACATTCCGACCTAAAGGAACTCCCGGTACTATCATACCACAAACATAAATACTTCATTGTATTTCTGGATGACAAAACGTCACATATTTGGGTCCAATGTCTCAGAAAGAAATCTGACGCTGCTGCAGCGATTAGACAATTTCAAGCGATGGCTAAAACCCAATATGGCGCTACAATCAAGCGCTGGCATGTCGATCCAGGGGGGGAGTTCAAGGATCGTGAGCTACAAAAACAGCTCAAGGACTTAGGCATCAAAATAGAGATGTCTGCACCCCACATTCATCAACAGAACAGGCGCGCAGAGTGCGCCATAAGGACAATAATGGAAAAGTCACAAACCTTGCGATTCACTGCTTGTCTACCACAATCATGGTGGGAATTTTGCATAGAACATGCAACACATTTATACAACCGAACCCCAATAAGGCGCCTGAAATGGCTGACACCTTTTGAGGACCTGACAAAGGTCCGCCCAGATCTAAACAATCTGAAGGTCTTCGGTTGCGGTGCTTATGTCTATCTACCAAAGGAAAAACGTCCAACAACATTATCTCCTCGATCGGAGTTAATGACGTACCTTGGAGTAGAAGATGGCATTAAAGCATATCGTTTCATGCGACAAAATGGCGCAATATTCATTGGTGCCATGGCACTATTTGATGAAACGATGTTCCCATGCTGTCCTGGAGCTAAAACTCCTGCCAAGACAGACCTTGGTGATTTTCCACCTCCAGAACCAGAAGATGATGACCACTCATCTGGAACGGATGGCGATGACCCTATACCGCCACAAAATCCGCCCCTTCCTCCATCATCAGAAGATGATGATGATGATTTACCAAGTGAGCAAAAGGCGCATGACGATGCGACTAACGCTCCTCCTCCGCCGCCTCCAGTTAACACTGAGGACTTTCATCCAAGACGTGAAGATCAACAGGAATGGCAGCAATTGCCCCGTCGATCAGGCAGGCAGAGGAAAATCCCAAACCGTCCCGGCAATACCTATGGAGAACAGCGACTCCCCTCTGACATAGAGAGAGACATTGCGCATGATCAATATTGGAAGAAGTCTGTGGGTCAAGATTCGGATCATAACCGAACACGACCACGACCTCAACAGCAAGAACCAGTTGCTGGACTGAGTTTGGCACCCCACGAGAGTGTGCCCGATTCCAATAATCAAGAACATGATTACCCAATGGGGGAACCGGACGAAGCAGGTTATATTAAAGAGATAACCAAGGAAGGTGGAGATGAGCTTATCCGCTGGCTGTTATCAAAAGCAGTCACACCATCAAGCGGAAAAAGCCTAGTTCCAAACCAATTTCGCAATATTGCGCGCCTACCCCGGCAGCAGCAACTTGAGTGGAAACAGGCTTGTCGTGAAGAGTTAGAGGCTCTTCGCAAGCAACAAGTCTATGATATCGTCGATCTTCCACATGATTGGAAAATGATCAAAAATAGATGGGTTTTCTCCATGAAATCGGACGGAAGAAAATGAGCCAGACTCGTGGCCAAAGGCTTTTCACAAGTCGAAGGTGTTGACTTTGATGAGATTTTCTCACCAGTAGTCCGCTATGAGACTGTACGCCTCATGTTTGCCCTTGTGTCTCTAGAAGGCATGTATATGACTGGTCTAGATGTAAAAACCGCATTTTTATATGGCAAACTTGATGAGGAGATCTATATGGATCAACCCGAGGGTTTCAGACTCGAGGGTAAAGAGCGCAAAGTAATGCGCTTACGCCGAGCATTGTATGGCCTTAAACAGGCTTCACTAGCATGGTGGAAAGAGCTAGAGGCATTTATGCGCACCATTGGGTTTGTGCGCGCCAGCTCCGATGCCGGCATCTTCATACACAAGGATCCTAAGACAGGCAGCATCATTATTGTGCTAGTCTATGTTGACGATGGCTTGTTCATGGGCAAGAACAAGAAACTTGTGGATGAAAAGAAGAATGCTTGCCTGAAGCATTGGGAGTGCCGTAGTACTGAAAAAGTCACGGAATTCTTAGGCATGCGCGTCACCCAGACCGCTACAAAAGTCAAACTCGATCAAACAGAATATCTCGCCAAAGTGCTCGAGAGGTTCAAGATGACAAATGCCAAAGTTGCCCCCACTCCGCTCCCGACTGGCTACAAACCGTCGGAGAACACAGCGACGCCAAACGCGGCGCTTAGATCGAAATATCAGTCTGTGATCGGATCTTTATTGTATCTGATGCTCAGAACGCGACCTGATATTGCTTACACGGTAATCAAGATGTCGCAATTCTTGGCTAATCCTAGCCAAGAACATCTAGACAAAGCAATGTACATAATGCACTATCTGGTGGGAACCCAGAAGTACAGTATAGTCTATGATGGAGATAAATCCGAGGGGCTGCAGGCCTTCACAGATTCTGATTGGGCAGCTGACACTGTCAAGCGCCGATCTACAACGGGTTACTTTGCTACTCTGGTGAGTGGCATTGTGTGCTGGCAGTCCCGTTTACAAAAAACTGTAGCACTGTCATCCACAGAAGCCGAATATATGGCTCTCTCCAACACTTGTCAGCAGATAGTGTGGATAGAGTCCTTATTCCAGGAACTTGGATATACACTGAAGCGCGTACCAATCTGCGCTGATAATCAGGGATCCATCTTTATTGGATCAAATCCAGTTCAGGAAAGAAGGACCAAACATATAGACATTCGCTACCACTACACCCGCGAATGCATAGAAAATGACAAAGTCACAGTCGTTTTCATTCCTGGAAGTGATAATCCGGCTGACATGTTCACAAAGAACCTTGGCGCCGTCCTATTCAGGAAATTTAGAGACTCTCTCAGAATTACTTTCAAGATTCAAACTTAGCTGCTTAGAGCGCTGTACAGTTTGAGGGGGGGTGTTGAAATTAATCCCAGTGATGCATGCTGTATACATGAGGCAATACATGCAGCATACGCATGTTACTGCGCTTACTGCGCATACATGCGGTAAACACATTCCTGAGTCATGTGACGTCCTTATTATTATGTATATAAGGAGAACCTGTACCGTAGTAGGAATATAGTGTTCTTACCTCTGCTAACCCTAGCTGTAAGTCTAAGTAAACCCCAGGTAGGTTGTAAGGAACGTGTTGTCTCTTCCACTGTGCAGCGTATATAGTCTGCTCCAACAGCATGTCCTTTGTGCATTGAATGGAGAGTGCCTGTTGTAAAACCTGAACCTGGAGAACTGGTCCTTCCTTCTGATGGTAGTCCTGAAGAGTTTTCCAATTGACCTCAGGGCCCATCTTAATGTTAAGAAATTGTCATTCAGAAGGGGAAACACTAGATGTGATAAAAGCATAAGTGAGGTGGGAATTTGACTTCCAGTTGGTGAGAGTGTGGAGCTCAGTAGAGTCAGGTTCAGGGATATCACCCATAACATACTCATAAAGGCCATTGAGAGATAGTGCGATAATAATTTCCTCACACCACTCTTTATAGTTAGATTTGAGTTTGTCAAGCTTCTCCCCAGTGTATTGGATGGAGAGTTTGATAAGGGAAATGGATGGAGGTACAATAGTATCAGCACCCATAGTGGAGAATTAAGGTTGGTAGACAACAAATTGTCAGAGCGGAAAGAAAGAAACACACTGGTAGACCAGTCGCATTTGTGAAAGACAAAGGGTTGATCTGAGATTGAAGTGATTGGGGAAACGGATCAAAAAATGACATAGGAGAACGTCGAGTGGCTAGGATACTTTCTTCCATTGTTCAAAGATGATGGGAGTGGCCCATAACCTGTAGAAATGTGATCCTAGTACAATTAAAATTGTTCTCAGTCTCTGTACAAGTGACTTTATTGAGGTTTACTGTACCTAGTACAATTAAAATTGTTCTACAGTGATTATTGTACTATAAATAGGTAATTTAAATGAAGCTCACCTCAGTCTCTGTACAAGTGACTGAGGTGGTAGTGTAACTATCATGCCAATATATATGTATGATGTGCAAAAAAGAGAGAAAGGGAATAAAGAAGAGACAAGGGGAACTATTCTATGGACCATATATGCACATCAAAGGGGTATGCTAAATATAGTACATGCATCAAAAATGAGACTCGCAGTGTAATCTCAACACTAAGCAGAGCCCAATGATGACCCCACCCCTGAACATACACACCAGTGCCTACAACAGAGCAAGCCAGGGGGATACAGCAAGGCAGTGAAATGGAGGAATGGGAGCCACAGTGATCAGGGACACATGAACAACATCCAGGTGAGGAATGAGGAGCACAGCCAGGGAAGGCTTGAGGGTCCAAGGGTCAGTGCCTCTCAAGCTCATCTGTGTTTTTTTTTGCTTTCTTCTCTTGTTTTTTTTACTACTAATTTTATACTGTTTCTACGAAGCTGGGAGAGACAAGCAACAGCGGGATGAGCACTAGTGGGAGCATCAACACCAATGACAGGAACAGCTGCACCAAGAAATGGGGAGCTAGGGGGAACCTCCAACAACAATAAGGGACCGCTAGTGGTGAGGGGAACCACCACCAACAAAGGCAAGCCCTCAATGTTGCCTCAACAACACAGGGAGCCACTGACAGTGATGATGAGCACAAGGAGCGACTAGCAGCGAGGACTAACAACAGTGGAGCCATCTCACATTTTCTCTTTTCCTACTTAGTAGATGCACTCGCAATACTTTAATACATGTATACATCATTTAATATTGTATAATCCATACCTTTTTCAAAGTGAAAGTTCTCTTCCACCCTGCCATCATAATTAGAGGTTGAATTCACCAATTATATATGCATAGTGAGCACAGATTTGTCCATTATACCCTGGTCAAAACTTTTTTTTCAGCCTTTGGCCAGACCCCCTACTCTAGGTCATGGAATCCCATTCTGCCACCCCCTTGCAGCAACCATTCTACTACATATTACTACACACTCATTCACAATGTTTCCAGCACTAATTTCACTGGCTATGTCCCTCTAACGGTCGATTTGAGTGAGTATGGGAGAAGAGATGGGGTTGGACACCACGAGCCAAATTTTCAATGGGTGGCTAAGTACCTGAAATTGCCTGATTTGCCACTCCCTGCATCAAAATATTCATAGCTCTTCAACAATGCTGCAAAAAAAAATCTGGAAAGGATTCTAAACACAAGACAAAGTTTTTCACCACAGTTTGTATTCAATCTAAGTATACTATGTTATTTTAGCTAGACTGACTGACTGTTGGGCACAGTACACCCACGTGACTTGGTAAATTACTGACTCTCGGGCTGGGGTAGTAAATTACTAGTAAATTACTGGGTAATGTAAAAAAAATATGGATTTTTTACGCAACCCTATTTTACATAAGTCCAATGTGCGACTCAGGGTTTGTTCAACATTGTTCTGGGCTTTCTCACGGACGGGAGCAATGGGAACCTTCGGCGACCTATTAAGGTCAGCCCGAAGGGTCAATTTTTTATTTGGAGCGTCGAGGTACATAGTAAAGGATGACCCTTACGTGAGAGAGTTGCAGAGAGGTAGAGTAGGACTCAGCACATGACGCGTGCATCAGCGGGACTCGTGACCGTCACGTGCAGCGGTTCAGCGTGAATTTCTCCCACACGCGGTATAGGAGAGATTCGAGTGCGCACGCGGTGCGAAAAGGTCCAGCGGGACTCGTGTTCACGCTGTGCAGTGGTTCAGCGTGAATCTCTCTCCACATGCAGTATAGGAGAGATTAGAGAGCTCGCATGGGGTGCGGGAGTCGTAGCGACGACGTAGTCGGAAACTCTCGCCATTGGACTTGGTTTAAACTCGATCAAAATGTACTGGCTAAGGGATATGTTTTCCAAGGTCACACCAAGAGTGTCGCAAGAAACAGGAAGGAATGTTATTACCAAAACAAAATGTGCCTTGGGTAGATGATACACGAAGTCCATACTTAAGACAATAAACATGTCATGATGAATGACAACGCGCGTCGTCTGCTGCATGCACACTCCTCGGTAGTGGCCCTTCTCCCAAAATCCTGAAATGATACTATGAGAACCTATCTTGTGCCATTTGGGTCCATGTCATTTTGAAGGGAGAGAAAAGCGGGTGAGGGATCCAGAGAACATGCACGCGTTTGTTCGTGTGATTTGTTTTTAGAGGTCGTAAGAGTGCCCTGAAAGTAATATGAGGTGCCTGATATCAAGTTAGTTCGTAAGTATTGCTTGACAGCGGACGACCGGAGGTTTTTGCGCGAGCACGTGCGCGAATGGAATCTAAAAAATCCAGTGCGGCACACTCCGAAGGAGTCATTTCGACAATTCGATTCCATGTTTGATTCTCGCTTACTTACATCCGTATTGTCGCCTCGCTCAATCGGGCTTCCATACGCACAAAATCTCGGCCAATTGTGAATAGGCTCTGGATAGAAGCTGATTGCATTCATTCATCAAACTAGGTATTTCATTGCCTTTTTTCATGGTTTACTTCGGTTCTGAAACGTATCAGTGTAACTTCCATTTTCGATTTCCACAAAAAGTGAGTTGATATCGCCATTAGCGTGGATTGATGTTCTTATAAGATCACCCACTGGGTTCCTTTCAAGTGAACAACATGCCTATAACTTTCAGAGACGCACTTGCGCGCCTCGAGAACAAACGAGTGAAATCCACTCGTCCACTGATCCCACCACAAATTCTACAAGAAGACTTGCCTCTGTACGTATTGCATGCACCACAGAAGTATCTCGATCCTGACATCTGCACAAGCACCTTCCTTGCTGCGCAGACTGTCCTTGAGGGCCGTTTGGCGGCAGAAATGATCCTTCATGGCGAAGATGATCGCCTCATCGTGGTAGTTGGGTGCGACATTCTCTTTTGAATTTAAAGCCTATATCTCATTGTAGTCGAGGCAGACCTTGTTCCGTTCATGACGTCCCTGCTGCCTTAGAATATGCGGCACTACTGAAAGATTACGCGGATAAGGCAAAGGATGATATTCTGATTATCATGCGGGTCTACTTTGAAAAACCTCGAACCACAGTCGGTTGGAAAGGTCTCATCAATGATCCCGATATGACCTGCAGCTTCCAGATCAACAAGGGGCTGCGTATCGCGCGTACTCTCCTGCTTGATATCGCAAAAATGGGTCTCCCAGCAGGATGTGAATTTCTCGACACGATTTCTCCCCAATATACTGCGGACTTAGTGTCATGGGGTGCTATCGGCGCCAGGACAACAGAATCTCAAGTCCACCGGGAGCTGACTTCTGCGCTTTCCATGCCGACAGGATTCAAAAATTCCACGGACGGAAGTGTGGATGTTGCTGTCGATGCGTGTCGTGCAGCCAGATCCGGACATGTCTTCCTTTCGGTTGGGAAAGAAGGCTTGAGCAGCATTGTCGAGACCGAGGTATGTTTCCAAACAATGTTTCCCTTGTGCCTGTAATGTATCTATGATTAGGGTAATCCTGACGTTCATATCATCTTGCGTGGTGGAGCAAGCGGACCCAATTATGCTGCTGAATTTGTCCGCAAAGCGGGTGCAAAACTGGCCAAGGCAGGACTTCCACAAAAGATCATGGTAACCCATCCTTCACTTCGTCGAGTGTTCTGATAGAATGTGGGGTATAACAGATCGATTGTAGTCATGGGAATAGCTCTAAGCAGCACCACAAACAAATCGAAGTTGCGAATGACATCGTAAGTCCTGCGGAATGACTCCTGCGAAGCACTCATCGATAATCATACGACTAGGCACACCAACTTGAATCTGAGGACACCTCGTTAATGATCATGGGTGTGATGTTGGAAAGCAATCTTGTCGAAGGCCGGCAAGACATCTCTAGCTCAGGACCATCTGGTCTGAAGTACGGCCAATCTGTGACTGATGCTTGTCTGTCGTGGGAGAACACAGTACCAGCGTTGGATCGTCTTCGAGAGGGAGTGCGGGGACGCAGAATGCGTGTCAAGCAGCTCGAGGCCAGAGCTTGAAGGGCTCACATGTATGATAGATCTAGACATGTGTTTGACGTTGGTTCAGTCATCTCAGGAACTACATAATGATATACAATTTCTTCGAAAGCCCGCATCCGTAAGCACCACGCCTCAGTACGAGGAAATGTTCTCATAATGACTTATTTTTTAAATGTTGGCCTATTACCCTGAATACCACGAGTCTGATATGCCACAGCTTGTGCCAGCAACACTCACACGTGCACGGTGGAAGTTCACAGACTGAGAATGCCCTAGAATGCCCTCTGCATCACCGGGGTCTCGTACATGATCGGTAGCATTGCTCCCAAACTCTTTATGGTTACCCAACGTTCATAGATTGTTGAGGAACACAAAAGATGATCAATTTGCCTAGAATGTTTTTTCTATGTATACTGGAGAGAAAATACTCTTGAGATCTACAATTCACTTCCTGTGTATCATGGTGAATCCCAGTGTATCCTGGTGTGCACAGGAATGGAGATGTCCAGGGTCACCGGGCCACCGCAATCCCCCCCTTTGCACATAATCAGATCCCAGTTATGTGCATTATCACCGATACAGGCACCATCAGAAGACGTGCGTGCGAGGACATTGAGGTGACCAGATAGGTGCCCGGGCGCATCGATTCGGGACGATGTAAAGACACTCGATGCCATCAAGTGCCATCACCATCGTAGTCGAACGCACGTGGAAAGGGCCGCAGGGGCTGCCAATTCTGTCCGGCGAAAGGAACTTGGGATGTGGGAAGGAGGTCAGATGCAAAGCTCGATTTGGAATGACGAAGGTGCGGGTGGTAAACGGTGTCGGCCACCTAGATCGAAATGACAGTGGAACAAACAAATAGTTGAGATATCGGAAGAGGATCCCCCTTTCTTAATCCATTCGACAGTCTTTGGGGAGTGATTCTCCCAATCCCAAGGTCGAAACTTGTTGCTCGTAGAATGGGAAAGCGATGGTGCGATTCGGACTGACGATCTTTGAATCCGTGATGCTTGTGGTGAACGGAAGTGCCAATTCGAATACTGATGTTCTGTGTTTAACTTGCTCGATAGAAGGGTCAAGTCGCATACCTTCCAACTGTGCCGTCTCTTGGCGCTGAGAGGAAGGCGGGCCTTTCATAACACTTCGGTCCTTCGGTGGGGAAACTTGCGTTATGATATGGAAACTCGATTCCATTTGCAGGCAGTCATGATAGAGTAAGTTGACCCATCATGTTTCGGGCTTCCACGGCCATGCTGAAGACTTCAAAAGAAGCAGGAAGGATGAGACACCCAAAAGCCGGAATGAACAGGAGCAAACCACTGATGATAAGTAATTGCTCTGTTTCATCGGTCGTTGTTCCGCCTGATATCTCATCCAACGCGTGAGCCAACTAAGCACCGGAAGCCTTCGCAGACGAGCGAGCGCACTTCCTTGTTTGGTTACTCCTGAAGCCTAAATTGGAGGCGACAAAACATAGTAATTTCAAATCAATATGTATATCCTCGAACGAGGAAGAAACTGGCCAATGATCGAGAAGATAGATTCTCATCATCACAACGACACTATCTTCCCAGGCCAGAATGCTGGTCCTCCCTTAATACTTTCATACCACGGCCCATCGTGGGCCAGAAGCACTCTAACGCGGGGAAGCTCACGCAGAGCTCTGATGCGACGAATGTGTTCTTTCGCAAGCTCCTTATTCACGTGCGTACCCATATATGGCATGGTGCGGAATGTTCCCTTTACCCATAATCAGGTCCCAATGGTGAGCACTATCACCAGCAAGGTAAATCCAAGCGCCATCGGCAGAGGTGCGCGCAAGGACGTTGATATGACCTTCTAAATATCCCGCCGCATCTACGATATATAGACTCCCGTCGCCATAGAAGTCGAGTGCACGTGGGAAAGGACCCAGGGGCTGCCAACTGTCTGGCTAGAGGAACTTAGTGCGGGATGGGGGAAGGGGTCAGATGGAAAGCTCGATTTGGGATCCGCAGAATAACCGGGATTGAAGAGGGATTTAGCTACACTTCCAACGATGAAGGTGCTGGTAATAAATGGCGTCGGATCGCCTACATGATCGAAATGACAGTGGGACAAACACAGTGGAGACGTCGGAAGGGGACAATCTTCCCTTCGCAAGGGATTCCACGACATCTTGAGGTACCTGGGTCTCACAGACCTTCTTGATCGACTCGAAAACAGTGGGAGGGTAGTTCTCCCAATCACAGCGTATGCCAAGATCAAAGACGAACTTCTCAGTGTTCGTTGAGTGTTGCAAGAGGAAGGAGAGCGAGGGCAGGAGGCTGATAACGCCTGGGTCCGTGATGCTAGACGTAAACAGCATCAATGGAAGGTGAATTAGTCCAGCCTCAAGGGCAGATACATCGCAGTACGCCTGGGTAGCGCTAGGGGGTGGAAGTGTCATGTTCAGATGTTGGTGGGATCTTCAGAACTTCTCATCAACTCTGGTATTCGGATTCCGGATACCAACAGTCGTCAGCCTTAAGAACTGTCCATGAAGGAATAGATCCCAATGAGAAGAAGTTCCACGTTCAGGTTCAAAACGCTGCACATCCAGATTCCAGGCCAATACGCGCATGACTCTGGAAATCCGTTTGTCTCATCGGCCAGTCCAGTACTGTTGGTCCGAGAATAGGCCAGACTGGTAGAAGTCTAGGAAAACGATGATTCGAAAGGGGGAATACATTAGTTGGTGTTTCTGTTGTTTGTGAGGTGTATGAGCGCCACAAAAGTAAAGGCAATTAGGGGATTGAAAATCCAAAAGGTAGTCGGGCGTCCCGATGGCGAACATGGTGTTGACCCGTCGCATATCATACCGTGGGTGCCGAGGCCTGCAGCCATCTTCTGGGTCTTTGAAGGGCGCCAAAACGATGTCGTCGATGTTCAAATTGAGTATCAATAGCTATGCTCGGAATCTTTCTAACTCAGCTTATCATATCAAGGTGAGTTGACTGACGCTGGCACACCACAGGGGGATATACTATCACGTGTAGCGGCATTCGAAATGGTAGAGAGTTTCAAAATCACACTTCTCAAACGATCTCGCCAGCGTTTGCTCTCGGAGTCTTTGCAGACTATAGGGTACACTGGATGTGAATCCATATATGAAGGATGGGTGTTGTGGAAGCAAAGAGAGACATCGAATTAACAGATCAAAATGATCACCTGTGACTTTATTCAGTTCTCTAAAGGGCAGAAGTATCTGAAAAATCCTGGGAAGCTCGTGGCCTCTTGTATGTATCAATTAGATTATATCCCGAGAATACTAGGGTTTTATAACGTCTTCGAGGCATTCGGTGGAAGAACGATGCAAAATGTGTGACAGAATGTGACATCTTGAATGCGTAAGTTCGCGTGACTAGTGTTACGAAAAGTTTTGAAACTCCCTGTTTTTGGCACTTGTCGACTCGGCTTCTTTCTGCTAGCACTACCACTTCATCTTACCTTTATTTTATGTTGTAGATCGATTCAATATATGTTAGTCAATGTGTATTTCAATTACGAAGCAGAACCGTATCCTCCTCGTAGATTCCGAGGCAGTTTACAAAATATTTTGAAACTCTTGACCCTTGTTAGTATATGCTATTCTGGATTCATTTTGCACTTTCAGGGGCTATACTGACAATGCCTGATTTTCTTGGTTACCGAGTAACGCTCGGAAGCCTGGATACGTATTCGACCAGCATTTGTTATTCCTCACTTCAGTGCATCACAATTGCGAGACTTTCTCACCACGGACGAGATTGAATCCGGTTTATCGTGCTGTGCCGTGCTTTTACTGCGTCGTAGCGATGCAGCCAGATATATATGGAACTTCTGAACCGAGCTTTTGACATAAAACATCCGTTTATAACTGAAAGTGCGTGGCTTTCCTAATTCCAGCTGTTACTGAAACGATAGACGCTCACAAAACTTTGTGTTTGCTCTGATTCGAACAAACAAAGCCCTGGTTAGGTAGTGGAAGCTCTCGTTGGAAGGCCCGTTCATGTAATACATCAAGCCGCAGCAGAAAGAAGCAGAAATTCCTCTATTTTTGGGTAGAGTTTGTTCGAAATGGAACAAACATTGAAATTTTGGGTGTCTATCGTTTCAGTAACAGCTGTCATTATATCCACAGTTTGCCTCTCTGAAAGCGGGCCATGCTACGAATACGGACCCTTCCATCAAACTTCGATATCATTACATGATGTAATATCTTCTACCTCCTGTACCCTTTTTCTTTCGAGTTGCTCTGGAAATGTCGTGTCCGTTCAGCCGTATCTTCGTTCACAACACGTTATGAAAAAGTTTATCATGCTATGCTATATCCACATGATAATTCCGCGGATTGAAATGGGCGGTGAGCCGCTAGCCACCTGTCAATCATCGGTCTTTTAGGGTTCTCTCACGTTCACAAAACATTCCGAATTCGCATTCAAAGGAAGAGTTATCATATTTCTCAGACGACCCATACATGCATACGCCCCTTCGTCTCGCGTTGTTCCTTCTATGTATCCTGTCATACTTATGTCGAAGTGCCCGATCCGCCGTTTCACCATCATCGAAACCTGTTCACGACACAGGGGTAACACGGTCGCGCGTATGTACTGATTGTCAAAAGGATGCCTCGATGCCTCGTGACATTCTAGAATCTAGACGGATGGAGGTATGAATGGCCTCGGCAAGGCGCTTTGAGATCCGCTCTACACCGATGGGGTTATTCGTTGATATGATAATGATATGATATTAATAGGTCGACTACGTTATGTATGTAATAACTCGTTGAGCACTTGGATGATATAAGCATATGTCTGCCATGATTTTGCAAAAAAGTCTAGGCTCAGCTAAGCCACTCCCACGTTCTTCCAAACGAACCAAGCACGGAACGTGAGAGCGGCTTACCCGGATTGTCTTGTGTCGAGACTAGCAAAAAGTCAGCGATATCGATGAGACGAACGTAAAGTCGACGCGACTAACTAAATACTTACGTAAGCTATATTGCGTATTGCGTGGTGCGGAGTCGGCTTTCACGCGGATAAACAAGTGGGGCAAAGGATCGAGGCTGCTGCAGGCACAGCGGGATTTCAAAACAGGCTGGATGGAACATGAACGTTGCATGAACTATATGAACTTAGGGATTGGACGGGGCTGCCTTTTTTGGCGTGCAAGCTGTTCGTTAATAATCTCTTCTAAATGACTTGGTCGGGTCCGAACCATGTGAAATTCAGAAGCATAGAGCCGATCCCGAGGCAATGGTGGCATACTGGTTGGTAGATCCGTTTGTACAAGATGACTGTAACGCATCAAGCATTGTTTCGCGGTCGGCTCAGGACATTCGGTAAGAGGCTCAAGGCCGCCAATTTCTTACTCGGTGGACGGACTACTGATTGGGTCGATTATTAATAGTGTCCTCCGCATTTGATCGGGTTGAAATGTCTAGGGTTTGGTTATAGCATGCTGGGGTTTACACACGCGCGTATCGCGCTTGCCAAATTCATTTGTTCTCTCATACTACCAGCTCATCGTTCAAGCCGTATTTCATTTTATCGTCATGGCTCAATGGCTAAGACGCACCAGCCGTGACTCGATATCAACTTCTGAATCTCCTCCTAGTTCTCTTCTGAGTGACGATGTTGGTGCCTTTATGAAGCCTTCCGATCCCCCAAATCTCTCTCGCCTATTCTCTGCTGCTGCCGAATATCACAGGGTTCTTGCTGGCTCCGATTGTCTCGACTCACGTAGTCATGACTCCGAAGGCTCTCATGGCTTTGCAGATCTCGTGGGGAGAGACCTCGACTCCACCGAACAAGCTGCCGCTGGACATGTTGCTAGGCTGCGCGCAACCCGATATTCGTGGGGATCATATGAGCATTTTGAACCAGACTCCTACGATCACAGCAAGATACTCGAAGATGAGTCTGAGGAAGAGGGGAGACTCTCGGAGCCCCATAGCATCCTTCCTCCAGACACAGAAGACAGTGACTCCGAAAAGTTGGAGCCAGTGCAAATCATTCATATCCTTATCGACGAATTCGGTCCCTTAGCATCAGAGGACGAGAATGAGAGATTGATTCTCGAAACGGATGGCTGTATGATCTCCCAGGATGTATTCATCGTGGTATGATCAACTCCTCACCCAACTTGCAACTTGCATCTTAACCCTATTGTTTCTCTCTTGTAGGGCGTAATCCATGTTACGACACATCGTTTAGCGTTCCATGCTTCCTTACTCTCGACTCAATCTGAAGTCTCTCAGACCCACAAGATCATCAAAGATGGACCAGCGGTCGTTCATCGAAGAGGCTGGCGTTCGAGGCGTCGTGTATGGATGGAACTCTCTCATGATATGCTCTGTATATACACCTCTAGCAAAGATGACGCTAAAACTCATCCTTTGTGTACACTTTTGTGTAGGCATTCTCTTTCATTATGTGATATCCTGCTCATATCTGTAATATTTACAGTGACCTTCATCAACAAAATACTTCCTTTTGATCCACAACACCCGCGGCATCTTCGTCTCAAACTAGGTCCCGGATCAGACAGGAGCGTCAAGCTAGTCGAATACGATACGGAAGAATCTGCCCGAGACTGGCGCAGAGAGATTTCAGGTATGTCCCACTCCTGAGTATTGATTGACAATGTTCAGAATATGTCATCCTAAGGCGCCATTTTTCTCTACCGCCATCGCCGGCGTGAGGCTTTCGGTGGTCCCGGCTCTGATCCTGAGAACAACGGAATACGACTGAGCTGCTCACTGAACAGGATTAACCAAGTTCGCTTCGGAGCCTACCCAGATTTTCCATGCATAGCTTCCCTTTCCATCACGCCTCTTCAGTCTGATGAACCTTCGGACGAAACTGACATTAGTGAACCAGAGATCATTCACTTGGGCACCATCAAGCCTAGGCCTCTTTGGATCCGACTCGAAGAGTATGTCAGTGCGGCGAAGCAAAGGCCACAGAAGAGGACTCTCGATCATTACCCTGTCTTCATTGATTTTGGTTCCCTGAGTTTTCATGAGGCACCTTACCCATGGGATGCAGATGATGACATGTCGAAAATACAGGAAAAGACCATTCGAAGAGCGTTGTCGCTTGATGCAGGTGAATCACAGCTATGGAGTGAGTTTCCTTTGTATTCTCGTTACCGGTGACCAGTTTACTGAAATGCTATTTGTGTTTTTAGTTGTTCGCAGTCGAATATATCGCAGTGTGTCTTCGGCTGGTTATCTTGTCGTCTCTTCACACTTTGTCTGCTTCTGGAGCAAATCTCTAAACCCTTGTGACATTAAACATCGCATACCAGTATCCACTATCAAGTCTGTCAAGCCTATACACGTCGCCTTCTCTCGTCCCAATGGATTGGTTCTGGAAATCAAAGGAAATGTCTTCCTCAAACTCGTCTTTCGCACTCAAGAGAATCGAGACGAGGCTATCACCCTCATCTCAAGGCTCATAAACGGGTCTCACACACCCTCGGTATCATCTGGGACTGTCACTCCCTCTACACCCACACCATTATCTCCAACAAATTCGCTAAAAATCAACGCGACGGGTCTTTTTGCTCCCCTCTCGCGCTCCTTGGCAGCTGCAACACACGTTACTTTTCCTACTGTCGTTCAGATCAGGATGCCGAAAGCCATCAACTTGCCACATGATGTTCTGCTTAGCATGCCGCCCATGCATTTTGTATGTTTGACGATTGGGTCTCGGGGGGACGTGCAACCGTATATTGCGCTTGGTCTCGGGTTGAAGAAGGAGGGGCATAGGGTTACTATTGCCACGCATGAGGAATATAAAAATTGGATTGAGGGTTTTGGAATCGAACATCGTACCACTGGCGGTGATCCCGGGGCGTTGATGAAGTTGAGTGTCGAGCACAGGGTATGTTTGTTGTCCTGACGTGCACATATGTTCTAACTGTTGTCTGTCCAGATGTTTTCTCCCGAATTTTTCAAAGAGAGTATTTCGAAGGTAACGCTCGTGACTCCTGACCTTAATAACTACGTTATAACCATTGTGTGCAGTTCCGACCTTGGTTGGATCAGCGTGAGTATATAAACACCATGTTTCATCGTAGCTGTAGCTGCATGTATTCTTTCTTTAGATCTGGCGGATTCCTGGGAGGCGTGCAAAAGCGCCGACGTTCTGTTAGAAAGCCCCTCTGCGATGGCGGGGGTGCATATTGCAGAAGCACTTAGTACGTCATCACTTGTGTGCCGATATCTTGTTATACTCATCACTGCATAGATATCCCGTATTTCAGAACATTTACCATGCCGTGGACCAAGTGTGCACTTTTCCGTGTTTAATTTCTGGTGCTGACTGTGTGGATGCAACAGGACGGTCGAATTTCCTCATGCGTTCCTGAGTACTCCTGTGGAATCTCCAGCTTTCAACAGTGCTTCGCAAGTTATTTTCCACCTTTCCATAGAGCTCTAATAACCTTTTACCCTAGTTACATCTTGTTCAGGTAATCGCGTTTGGATCAGGTACATTGTTTGATACACTAACCACTGTTACAGCAATGTCCTGTGGGCAGCGACGTCTAGACAGATCAACAGGTGGCGACGGCATACGTTGAAGATTTCCAATACAGATATGGGACATTTAGCCCAATCCAAGATTATTTTTATCTACAATTTCTCTCAGGTGGATGGCGTTCATGTATATCGTTGGATCACCACTAACCTATCGATTTAGGCCGTTGTTCCCAAACCCTTGGATTGGGGAGACACCACTATTATATCTGGATAGTATGCGTCTCTCCTATTCATGTCGAATACTTGTGCTGATATTGTCAAAGTTGGTTCCTAGATAATCCAGATCTCAGCTGGTCGCCGTCTCCCGAGCTATTGGCGTGGATGGCTAAAGCTCGGAGAGATGGCAAACCAATCGTGTACATAGGTTTTGGGAGCATCACCGTGCCTGATGCTAATCGCGTGGCGACTCGTATCATAAATGCTGTTGTGCAAAGTTTGTATCCGGCCACATTTTTAGGACGCAGAAGCCGTCTAATAGCGTCTCAATTGCAGGTGGCGTGCGTGCGATCATATCCAAAGGCTGGTCAACAAGAATGTCAAAGGCCACCAAGAAGACTGCCGAACCCGAAGCACCACCTGAATGTTTCATGGTCGACAAAATCCCGCATGACTGGCTATTCCCCCAAATTGATGCTGCGTTACACCACGGCGGCGCCGGTACGACAGGAGCAAGTCTTCGCGCTGGAATTCCGACTTTGATTAAACCTTGGTTCGGTGACCAATTCTTCTGGGGGGCGCGAGTTCAGAAACTTGGGGTATGTTTTCTTTCCTCAAACCTCGTCAAAGCATGATTTTGATCCACGTGTGGTCAGGCCGGGTTGAGAGTACCGAGCCTGCGGGTTTCCGATCTGTCTGATGCTCTCATCAAGGCAACGACTAGCATGTGAGTAATAGATCACATAGCAAGTGATATTAAGATATTGAGAATTCTTCATAAGCACCATGAAGGAGAAAGCAGCAGCAGTTGGAGAGAGAATACGAAGCGTAAGTGTTGACATCCTGTACAAATGCTAATGTCATACTGATAATTTTCCTCCAGGAGGACGGTGTACGCACTGCCATCCACACGATATACACATATCTTCCTCGAGCATCTCTGGATCGAACCTCATTAACGAAATAGGTCGGCTGGGGACGACATCTTCATGCTCAGCGTATCGAGTGTATGTGAACACAGGTTCCCTGGATCTGGATCTAGAATTACTGATGTACACTACTTTAACTTATGCACCATCAATATTGGTGCGCTCTAGTGGTAATTGTAGGGTTCTTGCTCAAAGCTTTGGTGGTGACGGAGAAACAATGGAAAGCGCAACATGATTGTTTGCTGCCCACCATATTTGCGTACAAGTACTCGGCACTCAGTACGTGTGTGAACGAACACCACGTAAGAGGCTTGAACAACCTCGAACGATCTCTAGGTTTCGTGTGCGGCATACGTTGGAAGGTCGCAATGTCGGGATGCAGAGTGCACATAGTAAAGATATTTTTTCTGCCTTGGACAGACATTTCTTATTAGTAGAGCATCGAAAAGCTACTCGGTCTGGCTGTCATCAAACAGAGATATGAATTCTTCAAAAACCTTCATTCGTGCTCCAATCTTCCTATTTGAACTGTCGCGGATTCTATACCTGGAAAGAACATAACTGGGTGGCTTTCCAGTAGTAATGGCGAATAACTTACCTTGTAGCATCTCCAGATTCACTTCTTAACTCAACCCAATCCTCGTCGACATCAATATCCAATGCAATACCATCCAGGAACATAATTCTGTACCTCCCGCCTTGAGAAACGCTAGATCCATACCGTATGCACCAACCAACAGAAGGAAGAAACCGAGTCTGTATACCTCTGCTTCCATTTGTGAATTCCTCCACACACCATTCGGCAGGGTCAACAGCAGCTAGCGTGGAGCGAGCACCTTCCACAGCAACGTCTCCCATCTTATATCGATCCAAAGTTGAAGTATTATCGCGTTTCTCGCCTTGTACTGACCACACAGTTGAACTTGTCGCAAGTTTGGGTGGACGCTGAGGTAAATTGGTTAAAGACAAACTATTCGCAAAGGTTGGGGTCGAATCAGCAGTATTGAGTTTCGATGGTTGAGTTCGCAACTGAGGGGTCAAGGGATTGAAGTTTGTATCTGTGCGTGGTTTCAAGTTACTGGCCGGTTGAGACATTGGCATGTCATCCAACACAAGATGCCCCTCAACCGCCTCACAAGTTCGCACAAAATGTACCAGCTGGTGAATGGCTTCTCTCTCTATATCATCCAAAGTTGTCCAATTACCCGTAGAAATATAAGGAGGAGATTTTGTCGAGGATAGTGACTTCTTGATCCATTCCTCTCCTTGAAGGTTTGATAAGCGCCGTGATAGCTCCATGGACTGGCCCTGGCGAGAAAAACGGATGCGCATATAAGGGCTCCTCTCCTGCTGCTGTCCTTGTAATTTGGCCGTTGTTGTTATCGGAGAATTGAATGACAATTCGATGTCGCCTCGTGGAATATTGGCCATCAATGTGCATCTTGCTGCCATTGTATATACAACCATCTGTGAATTCTCGGCTTCAATCACGGCTTTGGTGAGGTCAAAAGAAAATCACTTTGGGCGTCCGTTGCTTAATCTGATTGATGAGCCGACCAGCATCATTGTATTGTTTCCAGTAGGTAGATGGTAAATTGTCCACGGAAAACTGTTGTATGGGCTCAACTAGACAACAAGGAGTACTGAGGTGTGGTGCGCTATAGACCGAAATCTAACGCAGACGTCAGCATGTGCAATCAGAACGTCATATGCCCCTACCGTGCTGCCATCTGAATCAATCCGTATGACTTCGTCGCCCTTTAAGCCTTTCCTGCGTTGACTCTCCCGGAAATCGACCAGCAGAGCATGTGAAGGCAATATTGTAACTTGACCGTATGCCGTTTTGTGAGTCTGACTGTTCAAACCTGAAGTGTTGAATCGCATGGGCCTCGTTGTACCGATGGGAAGGGTCGTGGCCGACATTGGAATCCCCTAAGGTATGTTGGATGATGGTCAAATTATATGGTCATGAGATCTAGCATTTAAAATACCCACTGCATTGGTATGACCAGGCGTTTGTCGCCGTGTAGCATCGATAACGTCAAGCGATCCATGGCTTGTCACAAGTAACGGAGTATTTAGTCGAGAAACGATTGAACTTGTCTCCTCGTCATCAATATTCACCGCAATTGGGGGCGGGGTCGCGAAACTGGGGACTAACAAAGGCCTGTTATTTGAGTAATTTTTGCGTTCCTCTGCAATGGCGCCCGTGCAAGGAATAGGATCCGAGACAATGCGCCTGGTAGGACCAGATACAAGAGGTGACTTCACACTCGTTGTGATCTCGTTGCACAACAGATTCCTGAGATCAGTGTTGACGATATCTCTAAGTATAGATCTTGTGGTGCTTGGGGCGCGTAGGGGGTGAATAGATGAATGACTTGCCAGACGCCGTGGCTGCATAGGTTTCGGAGGGAAAGGCGCTAATTTGACGGGCTGACATTGTTCACGCAAGGTCTCCTCTATTGTGTCTCTGGACACGACGTTCGAAGCTGGGCGCAAAGATTTGACCCTCAGGTTCGGCGCAAGGAATGTATGGGAGAGGATATTGGGTAGCGACAATCTTTTCTCAGGTTGCTGGAAATTGTCAGGAAATCAAAACGGCTCGCACATACGGCCAGAATGCCTCACAACTTGTAGTACGCTCGTGATGAGGCATTTTAATTCTGAGGATAGATTTCCATAAAAGGCATATTCTTGGGATTTCTTCAAAAACAGATCAGGTATCGCGTTTGCCTTCCAATAACGTTAATATATGTATGTATATGTTGCGGTGTACGTACATTGGAAGCTAATGTTCCGGATAAGGACGCAATCATGACGCATCCTACTGACCAAATATCGGCGGGGAAGCTAAATGGCATTCCAGATATGATCTCCCTTGATTCGCTGAGCTAAGACACGGAAAAGTAGGACGGTGTATGCTTACGGTGCGAGATACTGCGTATGGTTCGAAGTTACTGAATTTGATACCGTAAACTCAGCGGCTTGAAGGCGAATTGCACGGTCAAATCCAGATAATTTCTGAGTCATGTGGAAAATCAGGGTCTGGCAGCGTAGAACGTTTCACTTACAATACCATAATCATTAGTTAATAGGATGTTCGACAAATTAATGTTGCAATGGATTACGAGTTCTTTTTTGAGGTACACAAGAGCATCGACAAGACTCCTGATTACGCCGCGAAGTTCAGTCTCGAGCAAAGTTGAAGGACTCCTCGAAAGAAGAAATTTCGAAAGGCTGCCCACAGAGCATAATTCAAGAACATAGAAGACTTCTGACTGGGTGCGGAAGGCGGAAAACATGGAGACGATATTAGGATGATGAAGTGCGGTATGAATTGAAAGCGAATTTTCGAAATGAGGTTGCGCTGATGTTGAGGAAAGCTGAGGAATGGTTCGCGGTCTAACATTACACAAGGATGCAAGAACGCACCTTTTTGAGAGCGAGGTGACGATTTCGAAGACGTCCGCTCTTACAAATTACACGATATACATTAGACGCCATTCCAAGTCTGATCTGCTCTAAAATAACGTATGTCTTCAAATAATGTTAGCAGAGTCAAGGTTTACAGGTCATAAAGATGACTACCTCGAGACCATTAGATACTGTGTCGCCCACGCCAGGGGTTGCGCCCAAGAGGGTCATGGCGCACACGTGAGGTAATACGGCCTTGAACTGTAAATTGGAATTATAAAGAATGGTGGTGACCGGGAGTCAGTAATTATGCCGGGGTTATGTCGGTTAACACGAAGACATTGTAGAGGTTTCCTGATTGCAGCAGTACCTATACACCAAATGCAGCTACTTCGCCAGCGACCCGGAGGTAATGGTAATACTGAACTTCGCGTCGTACATAACGTGATGCCAAGCGATGCGATCACGTGGCAGGTAACCAAGAAATCTTGGATTTTGGAAAGTCTCGATGAGTCCCGTCTAAGGCTCCAACCATATACTATATGTATAGGGCTGGCAGCATAAATATACATATACAGTTGTCTACTGTCTATATACACTATATATACAGTTATATGGTTGTTATATACAGTTGTTATATAGCAAAGTTTTCTAAGATGAACAGTGGCTCATTTATATCCAAGAGTCTGTCCTTGTGGATCTGAACCTTCAACAAGAATGTTTTTGAGATCGCCTCTGACTCAGATGTGAGCATAGATCAATTGAAATGTGGTATAACTCCAATAGGATCACTGGCAATCCTTGTTCACCAAGACTGAGCAGGAGGAGGAAAAAAATTTGCAAATCTCTGAAAGCAGTAGACACAAGATTCAGAATAATGATGACCATACTGTATTCAAGTTACTGTTGTGGTGGAGTGTCTGCAATGTCTGTCTTCCTTCCCCCCTTCAAATCTGAAGCATCCAAGTTCTCAAGTTCTTACCATCACATCATCTTCCAATTGCAATTTGCTCTGTTGGAAATGTAGCCAGAACTGATATCAACACATGCAAGTCAACTCCAGCAAGTTAGGAACACACTAGCCAAGCCCAGGCAAAAGGCAAAACCAACACAAGAGTTTCTGAGTGACTGACTTAGTCCCTGACATTACTGCAGTGACACCAGCAGCACTGACACCTGACACACCAATACCAAAGACAGACTTAGTACAGACTTGGACATGGTGCACTCACTCAGAGAAAGGGCAGTCACAAAGTCTGAGACTTTCAGAGCACCTTATAAATCACAATCCTTCAACCAACAAAACCGCTGAGGAAAGTTGGGTTAATGTAATTAGTTATGAAGAAGTGGAATTCATGACAACTCACAGTCCATTAATGCTTGTGCAAGCCAACTATGCATACCTCAGGCTGTAGCATGGTACCATCATGGCTGTATGCTGATGTTGCAGTGTGAATCGAGGGCAAGAATTGGAGAAAGAATGCACTTGGTTAACATTTATTACAATATTATTCAAGGGTTAATCCAACTTAAGGTCATGACTCAGTAGGAGAAGCCAAATGTCATTTTTACCTGCTTATTGACCACTGAACTGAAAAACTATATAACCATCTATATACTGTATATTTACTGTATACTCAATTTTCAGCATTGAGGGTATACATACATATACATATACAGTATTTACCATATATATACAGTAAATAGATAATACAGTTGGAGCCTTAGTCCCATCCGCCCCATCCATCTCGAGTGTAGAAAGTCAATCCTAGCGAATACGAGATCAATCTCAGTCTCGTTATAATGGACTACATTATAGTTAGTAACCATAACAATAATTTACTGTGATAACTTTGCAACTAAGACTTATCTGGAGAAAGAAGTGGAAGGAGATGCTGTAGCAAGGTATCATCATCAATTGATAAAGTATTGTGAATTCATAACTCTATAAGCCATATCTGATAAATGTATTATTTCTCACTAACAGGTTCAGTGTAAGCTTGTTTGTGCAATTCAGTCCAGTCCACAGCAATGTCAAGCTTGGCTGAAGGAGGTTGCCATGCTACTACCCAGAACAAGCACTGATGCTCATACTGGATGTCAAAACTCAGTGGTCTTCAACTAACCAGATGCTGCATATGTTCTGGTCATTTTGGTAACAGCCACTTGTTTCACAATCAAGTACAGGCCAGGCTCTTGATTATTGTGAATAATTGACACTTATGTAACATGGAACCGTGATCTGCTATCTCAGGATGACTGGGATGGGATTACGATTATGGCGCAGTAATGGTGCTTGATAGTATCGAGTTTCCATGCCAGTATTGAGTCCGCATTCAGCCTCGATAGCAAGGGGGAACTGGGCCATTGTTCCATGACCCGAGGTAGGGGGGGGGGGGGGGGGTCTGGCCCAAAGGGCTTAATTTTTTTACTATTTTTAGCCCCAAATGCAACACATTAGTGACTTCGTTGATGTAACTTCAACTTTGAACATCTTGCACATTCTGAACGCAATAAAAATGATTTTTTTTGGCTCACTCCAATGTGCTGGTATCAAAACACAACATTTACATTGGCACCAGTGGTTCAATGATGAAGACAAAAGTAGGCCTTTAAAGGCTTTCAACTATTTCAGACATGTAAAGTGCTTTTTGAAAGAATAAAGGGCCTAAATATGATGTTTCGACAATGGCATGCTGTCCACTGTGTGGTGAAGAAGTGCAAGCTGGTACTGCAGGTCCGCAAGGGCTCAAGCAACACCAAGGGAAGAAGAAATGTCTGGGAAATGTTGAAAAGAAGAAGAAAGATGAACAAAAGGGGAAGAACTTGACCTTATTCTCTTTTCTGCAACGTCAGGACAAGAGGGAGCCAACTGGTGCCAGGATCACTAGAGAGGCTGCAAGCTCATCTCACATTGTGGTTGGCCCATCCATTGCAACTCAACTACCAGAGAGCGCAGTCAGGGATGATAAAACAGTGGGGAAGGCAAGCCAAAAATTATGTCTTTTCTTACTAATTCTTAGTTCCAATAAAATTTGCTTGTGTTTTTTTGTGAGACTTCCTTTTTTGGCCTGATGTCTCCTTTTTGGGGGGGTAGGGAAGGGGGGAGGGGTCAGGCTGCCACTCGTTAAAAATTTTGCCTACCCCGGGCAATTTTTGCAATCCCGGTTCCCCCTTGCTCGATAGCCTACCACCTGCAATATATGGTATTCTGGGTCTGCCACCATGGAAGATGCTTCAGATATAATGTTAGTTGTGATTGTCAGTTCCATTACTGCATGCACTCAGGTCTCCTTGATACCGTCTTTTGCTTTTCATTGGCTTTTCATTTGTTCTTGATCTGAAAGTCTTGGTGTCTCACTGTTCTCTCTCCCTATTCCTGGGGCCCATATTCATGGCATTTCATCCCTGCACTCTAGATATTCCCACTGATAGATATTTTAATTCTCGAGCAACTGCAGTCATTCTGGTCTCCACATTTGTCACGTGCACAGCCACACTCTCAATGAGAATCTTGGGACTACCATATCTCTCCTGCCCTTGGCTCGTTTTCTATCATTTTTTTTTGCTTGCTAAATTCACCTATAGCGTGGTTTACACTTACCTGCAATGATTAATCCCCATCTGTGATCCTTCATTTTAGAAATTCCATGCATCTTCAAGTTGGAAGCCCCCTCAGATTTTCCTGTTCCACTGCAAGGACACCCACAATCTATCTAGTTCTCTCTGATACTTAATATACTATAATAGGTCTATACAGTGTGCTTGGTTCTGAGACATTGGATGCTCTCCTCATCCTACTCTTACATTTTCCAGATTTCTTGCATTTTGACTTTCCTGTTACTCATCCATCCTTTACTTATCATTCCTGTGTTTATCCCAAACTAATTACACTGAATACAGCTTCTCAATCCTACATTTCAATAGGTTTTTATCCATCTGCTAGTCCTGCAGGTGTGTGATGCTAGTGTATACTTTGCAATTGAAGCTCTGTAGCCTATGCAAGCTAGAATAACAATTCTGTATTCCACAGAAAAAGCACAAATACATTCACCTAAAGTGACCCAACTCATTAAATGGTGAGATGTACAATTACTGTGAGGAGGTGAACAGAAAATTCTGTTGACCTTCCTTCCTTTTTTGGAATTTCCATTTTGGGAATTTATTTTTGACAAATTAGGGTTGTCCACAAACACCGCTATTGAGCTGGGATTACTCTTGTCACTGGATGGCTCAAGTCCTTCCATTCAGCAACCACTCTACATCTGTAAAACTGCTGGCTGTTGCTTATTTCTTATACCATCGCTACCATATTAATTTGGTATCGATTGCCATCATGTTTCCCTCGCCCACTTGGCACTGTCACACTTGTGATATTTTTTTGGACATTCAACAATTTATATTCAAAAATTGAGATATGAACAGCTCCTAACTACTGGTGTGAAAGAATCAGGTGGAAGTTTTCTCTGTCTGCAAAGTTATTTAAGTAATAGTCCTCCAAAACTTCCAATAAATTATTGCAGGTCAAATTCGGTGGTGCATATCGTCCAAACTTCAGTATCAACTTGGCAACTTGCTGGGTCTTGCATAACTGGATAATATTGCCCATTTGTGTGCCATTGGAACAATAGTGGTGATGGACAAGGAACATGTTGATGTTGAGGGCAGGAGCAAAGGCTTGAACATCGTCCACAACCGCGGTGAATTCAGGCGTGAATTTGAACCTTTGGGCATAAATCAATGGCTTGAGGGTTGTCATGAGTTGGAGGGGGGTCTTCTTAAGATCACACACCAAGGAACATGAATAACATATATTGTTCATGTATGGTAGTGAAGGTACAAAAAGATTGTTTATGTAATAAGAAGGCTGGTCCCTTTATAGGGGCCAGCCAAGGCAATAATAGCATAGAAATATAATATATTCAAATGTGGGGTAAGCCCTGGGTCACCACACCCTCCCCCTTAGGCTTCATCCAGGGGAGAAGCACAATGTTTTGAGTAAGAGAATGACCTCGAAGAGGATCATTGAAGATATGGGTATCATTGGGGTATGACGACACAGTCAGTTTGTTTATAAAAAAACATGATGACCTTATTCAGGAGGGTCGTCAGGGATGTGGGTATCATCGAGGTTCAACAACAATATTTTGGGCTCGTTGAGAGTCGACAAGGATTTGGGGAGGTTGGAGTCCACCAACATTGTGCGGATCTCCTCCAGGGTGGTAACAGGAATCTTGCACTCGTAGTCGGGTGCAGAGGACAGGAGTTGGGTCTCGTGGTTGGAAACCAATGAGGAAAACTGAGAGATAGGTGTCTCTGGGGAGTTCCCCAGAGCAGATGTGTCAGTTGTCTGCCCTTCATCAAAAGAGACAGACGGGAAGTGGGTTGGCTTGATGGTGAGAGTCTCACCATCTTCTGAGGAGTTGGAGACAGAATCGGTGGAGTCACCATCGTCATCCGGGTCTCTAACTTTTTGCAGCTTGTTAGACATGATAGGGATGATTTTGCTAACAGGCTTCTTGTGCCCATTAGGAGGTATGCCAGTGGTGATCTGCCTCGCCTTCTTCAATGCCCTCTTCTGGCCTGGAGGGGGCTTGACGCCGACAGGGAATGACCACCCATTGGATGGGTCATTCTCCAGGGAGGTTTCCCCCAGAGGAGGAGCAGTTGAGCCATGCCTGTGAGAGGGCCCAGCCCTGGGGGGAGGCATATCGTCCATGCGAGAAGTACTCGTGTGCAGGGAGGCAGAAAGTCCACTGGAAAACCCAGAGGACAGGGCTGTAGAGGTCATGTATTCAGGATGAGGTCATCCTGAATGAGGAGGAGCTCTTCCCTGGGTGGGAACAGTAGGGTCTCTTTTTCTTTTTCGACATGCCTCTTGAAGGGCCATGTTGTTAGGCCTGGTGGTCCACCACCAGGGCTCAGACATCAGAAGTGCATCCTCTGATTGGGTGTTGGGGTATTGATGCAGATGTCACATGATGCCTGCAGTGAGGGAGGACTCTTCTGAACAGGAGGAGTTGGCAGTTGCCATCACTGTAAGCCAGCCAACAGCATAGTGAGATCCTTCTCGGACCTCAGTGTCTGAGACTCCCATGGAGGTGAGGTGTCTGACAACGTCCTTGACAGTGATTCGATTGTTAGTAATTGGCATAGGCTGCTGATGGTGCATGGGAGACAGAGTGAGGCGTTCCCGCTCTTGAATCTGTCGGTACAAGCCCAGTGTAGCAAGTACCTCCGCAATACGAAGGTAGAGGAGAAGTTTGACATCAGGGGAGAGCCCTGAAGGAATTTGTTGATGGAGCAGGAGTTGTCCCCTGACATGAGGGAGTGAAACCCTCTGTTTGTCAAGAAGGGTACCAGGGTGGTGCTGCCACTGGTACAAGTGTTGGTGCATAAGCTGCACCCATGCTTCAGCAGAGTCCAGGAGCAAGGGTTGCTCCAGGCAATGAGGGTCATTGAGTCAGTGCAAACTGTGCACCAACTGCATTTTGGCGGGAAGCCAACCAGGTAACCTCCAGTAGGCTAAAGTGTAAATCATCAGGGGTGTTTGTGCCCCTGCGGGAGTGTCGTTAATGAACCGCATGTACTCATGCATTTGTTCAAACATGGGATAATTCCCAGAGGTATGAGCCATCAGGGACCAAGCATCAAATTCCTCAGTGTTCTGAGGAATGGAGGTCGGGACCTGGCCACACGGTTTGGGAGCCACTTGCCAGTTTGCTGTCCTGGGGTAATCAGGTACCGAGGAAGTATACCTCGGTGGAGGAAGAGTTGGAAGAGGTGGGTAAACCTTGTTCATGTTAAAGTCCTCATCGGGGATGATGGGGCAGGGAGCAGGAGGAGGTGCAGGCTGGGCAGTGGCACTTGCATATGAGTTACCCTGAGGTCTCTCAGGGTAAGGAGAAGGTTCACGAGTATGAGCTTGTTTGGATGTTTGGCCATCGAGCTCCTCTTTCAGGTGCTCATTCTCATCCTCCAGGTTCTGGATGGTCTCCTGGAGGGCATGGATGTTCTTCTCGTATTCATAGTAAACACGATCGGCTCTGGCAAGTATGCAATACCTGCATCTCAACATTCCTTCACATCAAAATATTCCTCATCATGGTTGTATACATGGGTGTACACATGCATAGTGTAGCTCTTGCAAGTATTGCAAGTGCCTTGGTGAAGGACGATTCCTTCACCATCAATCCTCCATCCTCTGGCAGTGGATGAGCTGGTGCCTACACCAGCTCACCAGTTTTGATCATCTCTAGCCATACGTCAGCTGGAGCTGATGACTTCTTCAATCTTGCCAGGGCTTGGCAAGCAGTGGTGTCGAATGTTGATGCTGCTTGAGCCAACAGGCTCTAGCTCTCTCCCTCTCCTTCCCCTTTTGAGACTGGCCACTGGGGCCAGTCTCATGCTTTCAGTGAGCCAGTTGTATGTTGTGGTTGTCATCCCCCATGGGGTCATCCTTGTCTGGTGTATTTGCCATGGTAATGTACCAAGCGACCTAGAGAAAAAATTGGAACTCTGCACCCTGTGCTATACAGCAGTGGAGTTTGAAAACATGTTGGGCACATCACATGTCTGACGTGACTTGGAAATTTCCAAGTCATTAATCCCATTGATGTGCAGTACCAGCTGTGCATCTTGGCAAGTCCTGCCAGTCTTTGGCCCCCATGAGGGCCAAGTAGGCATCCAGCGCTGCAAGATCATTGCAGTTTGCTAAAGGTTCCCAAGTGGTGTCACCTAGACTCCACTTGACCTCAAATTGGATTGTATGGCCACACCACTTGTGGGCCATGATTTCTTTAACAAACCATTCAGTGTCATCAGGGGCACTGAAGTCATAAGCGTCTGGGGAATGCCTGTTGGGAAACAGTGCATCATTGTTAGGATGGTGAGGTCTTAGCAGACTCACATGGAAACACTGGTGGAACCGCCAGCATTTCAATTCCTTTGGGAGATCCAACACATAGTTGCACTGTGGACCCAGCACGGTAGTGATTTCAGCCATCTAAGTGCCAAAACATGAATTTTCTAATTTAAATGGCTGAATTTGTGGTGGATGAATTTGGGATGAATTTTCAGCCCATATATTTAAGCCGTTTAGGGTATGAAATTCATGTGTATTATTTTACAAAATTTCCATATGTCAATGGGATGAAATTTCATTTCACAAAAGAATGAAAAGTGGGGGATGTTTTTAATCCAACAGGAAGGTATGAACTTCATCAGAAAGACAGGATGTTTTTGTATGTGATTTTCTGACATCTAGGGGATGTTTTTAATCTAGGGGGGGGTATGAATATCATCCAAAAGATTTGATGTTTCAGCTTGTGATTTTCTGACTTCTAGGGTTAGTTTTCAATCTGAAAGGATATTAATTTCATCTGAAAGACAGGATGTTTCTGTATGTGATTTTCTGACATCTAGGGGGATTAGTGGGGGGTTCGTTTTTTCACAACTCTAAAGAATGTTTTCCAAGTCAGCTTTTCATACTTTAACTCTCTGTGTGTAGGGCCGTCATTTGCACATTGTTGCTGTTAGCCATTCACCGTTGCTGCCACCTGTCATCACCATCTGCTAGCACCTGCTATACACCCCATGAGCAGTGGCTTGTGGCAGCGGGGGTGGGTGCTGGGGTCATTGCCATCATTGTCATTGCTGCTGATGATGCACAGGCCATGAACACCATGAGAGTTTTCGATTGCGATGGAGGATAGGAGAATATCAAGAACTTCGAGGTGGGAAACAGCAGATGGTGAACTGTGAGCAAGGTCAGCATGCCCCAGAGATAACACAGAGATGCTGGACTCACAGCGGCAATTTTGACATGGAATGCAGAAGCAAGAAACAAGCTTGTCTTACGAGTACAAGCCAACTATCAGCTTCACTGCTCCTCGCCAGCCCAAACAAAATATCTAACCCAATGTCAGTCAACCTTCATTCAAAATAGAACAAAATGTACCCTCACCCTTGCACATTCTACCTGACCAAATTGCCAGCACCTCCTCATCACTTCTCCCACCATCCTCTCCTCCCTCAGCCCATGTCACCATGCTTGCAACTTCACCACATTGTTGAGCCTCTTCTTCTTCCACTCACTTGTTCCACTGCACAAGGCACCCATTCCAAAACTATTTAAATGGCCTACTCTGTGCACTCTCATGACTCTCATGACATAACAGAAATTTAATTGCATTCAGCTACAGCCTGTGATAGTAATCTACTTCAGTCAATAATGGACCACCTCCCATGGTCCTTAATGTGCCCAACTACACATTTTATCTGATTGAGATCAACAAATTCCATAGGCCCCAAGTCTTCATAGTAGTTGATCCCACATCAATTAGTGGCTGGCTCCAAAATTTTGACCTGATTGATGAATGCATAGATGAAAGAATCAGCCTCGATGTTATGTATAGGGGAGTGAGGGATATTGACAATGACAAAGCAGAGGATTTGCCTGAAGAAATCTTGCAGATCAAACTCTGGTGTTTGATGTGGTAGATGAGCAAATTTGTCAACGGTGAGTTGATACTGGAGGATGAGTAAGTTAATATGCACAAAATAGTGTAGTGGGAGGCTTACCTGGACAAATGACATATCTTGACTGTCAGATCTGAGTGGAACAAAGTCACAAGCATGCATAACATCACCACCCTCCAGCTGGCACACACGGCCATATTGGGCAAATTGAGTATTCTGGGGTATAAGCTCCTGAATTATTGATGCAGACTTGTTAAAGCAAGTGGCTAGGGTGGCAATGAGCTTTGTCCTCAGAGGAGTGGGGAGGGTTTCCACAGGTCCCTTGGGGGGAGTAAGAACATATAATGGGTCTAGCTCACTATGATAAGGGAGCGGGTTCATCAACATGACTAGAGACCCACATGAAGGCAACTTGACATCTGTATCATGATGGACAGGAGGTAAGAGAATAAGTTGTTTGTGCAAGCCATAGAGGAGGGTTATGTGTGTCAACTGTGCATGAGAGGTAACATACTTGTTGATGTTTGCATAGGGAAACCGTTGGCTCCTGATGTTATGGAGGATGTCGCCACAATGGCGCTCCATCAGAAATGCCCAATAAGCCCAGACTGGACCCATAGCCCTGATACTTGGCGCAATGTGAAGCAGCACATGGATGGTGATGGGACAACAGGCTACGTGCAGCGGATCATTTTGGTAGTATAGACTGTTCATCTATCAGACAGCATCCTGCTGGCAACAAGAAACACATACCATTCATACTTCTGTACCCAGCTCTGGAAACCTCTCTCAAGGTCATTAACTTGATCTTGGGTGATTTTGAATTTGAGGCAGAGTGTTAGCAGTCAAACTAATTCCATGAAGTGCTTGTAGTACCATGGATGCACAAATCAGCCTTTGAGGAGAGTAGGGGTGATGTATAATGTCCAGATTGAATGAGTTTCAGCATTCATCTGTGCCTTCTCTGATGCTATATTTGGAACCCTAGTGCCAAATGCTGCAGGGATAGTTTTTCCTGCCTTCGTGGTGGCCTCTCCAATAGCCTCCCATACTGTCAGTCCCAACAGGTAGCCTTTGTTGTCATGGGAAATATTTTTAAACTCTCCAGTCCAGAGGCAAATCAAGTTGGGAATGAGATTAGCCCATATCAGATGCATGAAACCATAAGGGAAGGACACAGGAAAAGAGAGGGAGCTTAAGGTGCTGAGCAGCGGTAAACCTTTGATGCCGTACTTGGTTGCAAGGCCTTCATAATCCACATTGGTTGACACGTACTGGACTTCCTTTGCTTGCTCCATGAATGACGTGTGATTTTGTAGTGGAAGCAGACATGGGTCGTATTGCTCCTGTGAGCCTGGGAAGCCATTGCGGCACAAAGGAACATAGTGCATTGTCACTCACGAGGATGGAATGCGGACTCCTTTGATTGTACACATGCAGCATGGGAGAGATTGCGTTGTGGCCCTTCATGCGCATAATCATTGAGACAGCCAGTATATCACCAAAGATGATGATCAGATATGCATGTAAGAGGAAGACAACCTTGGTGATCACATCGAAAGCAGAACACCAATTTTGAGCTGCAGAAGTTCCTGGACTAGGGGCCATAAAAATGAATTGAAATCGCAGGGTTTCTTTGGTCTGGGAACCACTCTGATTGAGATAATGTTCCGCTTGAGAAACCACTCTTTGGGAGGGAGGTTATAATTGAATAGAATAATTGGCCATGCAGTCTTGGTATGGCACTTGAAGGGGCCAAAGCCATCTGCAGATAACCCAAGTGCGATGTCCCGAGGATCGGAAAAGAACCACATTGGGAGCTCTTCAGTGTCAATTGTGATGAGGGTCTCTTGGAGTGAATAATAATGAGTGCCATCGAAAATATCAGTTAATTTTGTTGGGTCAGCTTTGTGTTTGGACTGGTACTGCATTTTCGTTGCATAGGAAGTACTTGCAAGCATTGCACGGAGACAGGGAATAATGGGAAGATACTCAAAGATTGCCTGTGGTGTTGTCCCATCGGCTTTATAGCGGTCAGTGTTGCATTTTGGGCATTTCTTGAGGGTTTCGTATGGGCCAGTATAGCAGATGCATGAGGAGGGGCAACAGTGATAGCGCACAGGCTGGAAACTGGAGAGAAACTGAACATGTTTCTCTGTATTCTTCAGGGAGTCTATTGGAGACTGAGGGAAAATGAAGTGAAGTTTGTTGAATGCTTTGTCGGTGAGGCATTCCTCAAGTTTGAGGGCATAGGCATGGAGGAGGGTCAGGTCACTCTCATCCAGGATATTGCCCTCCGTAAGTACATTTGTCAGACAATGGTAAAGGTATAATTTGATGTGGACTCACCTAATCATGAGGCTTTCTTCAAGAAGCTTTCACTGAGGAGGTCCCATACTGAGACCCCTTCCTGTCCCAACTCCTCACTTGGCATTTCATATTCACCCTTGTCTTCCTGGAAGTCTTCGTTGCTGTTGAAATCCTCATCCTCCATGACCTCATCTTCTTGCATGACCTGATTCTCTTCTGTGACCTCATCTTCCTCATCTTCCTCATCACTCTCCTTGACAACAAACTGCCACACATGGTTACGCCCCCATCATTGTAAGCCAACTTGTTCAACACAATGGGCAATGCGATGGGAGCAGCGTAAGTTGGTCAAACCATACTCATCACTGAGGGGTGGCACAAATGATGGTGACGGTTCGGGGGAGCCATTGTTGACTCCAGATGGTCCTGCCTCACCCATCTGCAAGTCCGGATTTGCTTCCAGAATGACCTGCAACAGACAACCTTGATCGTCAACATTTCCTGGGAGATCATTAGATATATAGTTGTCAAAATCCTCACCCGTGGTAGAGTTATGCATGGGGTCCTCCACAAACAAAAGGGCTCGTCGAGCAGGAGCTCAGTGTCCAATGACCTGTTGCTTTGGTGAACGCCGAGATGATTTCTTTTGTCTGGTCTTCCTTATTGAGGGCTGGTTCTGTGCAAGGATACTCGACATCAAAAGTGAAGGACCTTGCCCTGCCTCATGACACCTTTCAGTCTTCCGGATGACCAACTTGCCACAATTACATGCACAGAGACACTTAGTGGCCATGACTGAGGAGCAGATGTTAGTGGGCATGCTCATAGGGACACGGGGATCAGCTCACCAGAATATACCTCTCCACACCCATTATTGTCCTCCTCGTTGTCAACTTGAGCCTTGATATCAATGAAACAGCGGAACACTGTGCGTTGTGTCTTCGGCAACATTCCTAAGTTTCCTATGAGCGGATATCAGCATTTTGTATTGATTTTTATTGGATTCTTAGGCTTATTTTTTGTATTATCATTCATTTGGCATGTACTATGTATCTACTTTACTGACTAGCAAAATGAATCAAAAGAAACTTACTCAAGGGGGGCAACAAGGAGGATGGTGGGAGCACCAAGAAAAGTTGAAGGTGGTGGTCGGGATGAAAGCAAGAAAGTGTGCGAAAGCCGGCAAACAAATGTTGATATTGTTTGAGATGTTCAATCCTCGGCTATCTGGTTATGTTAGGGTAAGGACATAACTGGATAGCTGAGGATTGAACATTCCAAACAATATCAACATTTGTTTGCTGGCTTTCACACGCTTTCTCGCTTTCATCCCAACCACCACCTTCAACTTTTCTTGGTGCTCCCACTGTCCTCCTCGTTGCCCCCCTTGAGTAAGTTTCTTTTGATTCATTTTGCTAGTCAGTAAAGTAGATACATAGTACATGCCAAATGAATAATAATACAAAAAATAAGCCTAAGAATCCAGTAAAAATCAATACAAAATGCTGATATCCACTCATAGGAAACTTAGGAACATTGCTGAAGCCATGACAAACAATGTCCCAGATGCAGTCTGCCATTTCCTCGACATTGAGGCTCAAGTGGGTGACGAGGAGGACAGTGACCGGTCTGGAGATGGACCTCCTGGTAAGTTGACTCCAGCACTCCCTACAAGCACCATTGATCTGTTTACATTCTAGATGACTTCATTGATAATCAGGATTGTGGACAACTGAAAGACACACCAGGGCTCCTGGAGAACAAGCTGCCTGACCGAGGTGACGAGGATCTGAACGACTTCTTGTCGGGAATCTTGGAATGGTCGCATAACCTCAATGCATAGCAGCCAAGATATGATGACAATGTCGATTCCAATGACTCAGACACCCCGGCTGCCATCACTTCATGCATGCCAACTAACACAGACTATCCATTACTGAGGGTCCACTGTGCTGTGAGCCTCAATCGTTACAATTTTGTGATAGCCTACTGACTTATTATATCTAGCTAGGGAAGGAGAGCAACACCATAGCCTGCCTGTTTAGAGTTGTGCAACCAGAACACAAGTTGAGGTCTGCATTCTTATGGGATTCAGTTTGCGGGTGGTTTTATATCGAGGCCTTCATGAACCCTGTGCTGTCTAAGCTGCTACATTCTAACCCACAACTTATTCACCCACAAGAGGGTTTTGGGGTGATCGACATGGAAGAGTGGACTATGCTATTGGATATGGATGATGAAAGGTACCCCTCTGTTGGAGATTGGGTTACCATCTGCCATGGGTTGTACAAAGGGGATGTAGGCTATGTTTGGTCTGCCAAAAACTGGGGTCAAATCACCCTTCTTTTAGTTCCTTGCCTCCCTTCCCCTCCTGTGGTTGGTTCTTCTTCCGGGAAAAGGAAATGATCTGGTACCCACACTGACCCCTGCCTGTTTACCGAGGACATGGTGATGAACTTTGCAAGGAACCACAGCGTCACACAATTCCAGAAAGGGGAGGATGATTCGTGGTGGACCATCTTGGGTCATAAGTTCGAGCACGCTCTCGAAGTTAGGACATTCCACCACCATTCAGTCTCATCTACCTCTGTCTCCATGCCTAGTAGTACATTTTATGAGTTTAAAAAGGCCCCTCACCCAGACATCATGAACACGATATTCCCTTGCCCTTCAGAATGGAAGTTTTCTGAAGGTGAACATGTGGTAGCCATTAAGCCCTCAGAAAGTGAGGCATTATTAAAGCCATGCATCCTCATTCAGTGGAGGTGCATCTTGAGGATGGCAAGGGCATAGCAAATGTCCCTTGGTCCAATTTGAGAAAGTATGTTGCCATTGGTGACTTTGCCAAAGTGATAAGTGGAGCTCTCTGTGGAGAAAAAGGATGGGTAGTAGAAATTAGTGGTGATGAATTTGAAAGTGTTTGGATCGCTGAATGGTTCAAACACCAAGAAATAAGTGGTGGCATAACAGCTGTTGGACGGGGCGGCATACATGGTGGAGTGCTTCACAACATCCTAATGGTAGGTACACAGCCAAACTTTTGCAACCAACCACTAATCAACCTTTACCAGGGACACCATGTCCATATAAATTGGGTCAAGGTTATCGACCTGCCACTCACATTTACGAAGCAACAGTCTACATCAAGCAGTACATCAGCAGATCCACTTGTTGCCCACCCAACCCATCCATTCACATCAGATCCATCAGAGCATGCGCCATGGATCAAAACGGAAGTCGTTGTCTGCAAGGTCAAGCATCCAATGAAGGGTTATCGTGCAATCATCAAGGATGTTCTGCCTCTGCAGGACAATTTAAGTGGCCTCAGAATAACTGCTCAGTTCACCCACATTAACCCTGCCCATCCATTCAAAACTGAGGTTTTGGACTATGACGATGTTGTGGAAGTATCGTATGTTACTCTAATTTCTGTCGGTGGGCATTGTGACTAATTTCCTTCGAGTTCTGGTCTCCACTTATACAATTTTGCCCCATCTTCGAGTGACCTCTTCAAACCTCTTCTGAGACATTCTGTGAGGGCTCCAGCACCCCGGCAAACCCCAGCTGATGGTGGTAGTTGTACCCCCATGCCGAATTACATTCTCTCATCGCCCACTTGGAATCCATCATCACAGACTCCATGGACTCCCCTCCCTGATTTCCCAGAGATCGAGTTGGCTTCCTCTTCTCATCAGCTGCCTATCTCCCCACAGCAGCAACATCCAGCACACCCTCTACTAGACTCGCAACTTACTGGTGCAAAAATGAAGGTATTGGTTATGGGTGGAGAACATAAAGATAAGGAAGTGGCTGTTACAATTATGCAAGTATCTGGGCAACTATCCATCCGGTTCTTGCACTACAAGACATCAGGATTCTTGCCTCCAGAACAGGTTTCTCCCAAGCACCCTCACCCAATGCACAACAATGGGCCACTTGTTGTGATTGACGGTGAGCACTGTGGCAAAAATGTTCACTGAATCCACCATCGATACGAAGATGGTCGACCAATTGTCATGGTGGCTGTTATCCATTGGATGGAGGATGGTCAAGGAAGTCTCTCGGAGGAATGCTTGGAGTTCAGTCCTGATGAACTGTGTGTCGGCCATGAGACAAAGGAGGAAAAACAATGGAATGATGGACTGATGTCTGGTCTTTGCAAGGAGGCGAGGAAGACATGTGCAGATAAGTGATCAAGTTTTTACAAAGCATAGAATATTTAGATACTCTATAATTTATCCTATGTGCCTGTTATAATTACTTTCCACTGCTTATTCTGCCCACCATCGTTGTCTTTCTTTCTCTCGTTGTCTTTCTTTCTCTCATTGTCTTTCTTTCTCTCGTCCCCTTGCTTTCTGCCCCACTTCTTTACTCGTTGGACATTCATGTTGAAGACCGGGTTCACTAGGTGGCTATTATCAATGTAGATCTGGATTGTGATGTTCTCCTGTATTTCTGATGATATGTCATGGCAACCTATCAAGTAAGTATCTTTGCATACCTTTTGTTCTGATGGTTGAGTACTGACATCTACATCCCCATTAGGGACTGGGCTGGCTTGTCTGGTATCTATGTGGAGTTTTCAGCTTCCATTTGCCTGCAGCCAAACCAGTGCTTACCCAAGACATTGGAGACATCAGGACAGTCAACCCACACCCTATTCTCCAGTAGGCCAAGTTGGTTCTCCACCATATAACTTTCAAGCTCTGTGTCTGATTCCATCAGACTTTCCTCAACATTGGAGGTGCCATCACTGATGCTAATAACACTCCCAACACGATGGTGAATAGCAGGGCAAATGTGGGGGGATTTCTGGTTTGTGGACATTCTATTGCGCTGTGGATTTCCTGACTTGTAACCTATTTTATATATTGCAGGTTTCATTAGTCTACCCATGCGACCACCCACACCAAGTTCAAGATCCGGAACGCTAGCAATTTAACATCTCCCTGTGCATTTACGTTATTTGCATTTATTAGCTTCTGATACCATCAACTAACATTGTTCACCCAAGGTCCGGCCTAGAGCAATGAGAGTCGCTGCGTACTTTGAGCCCAAATCCAGGCTAGCGAAATGCATTCCCTGAACATGTTAATTGCATCCCTGGCTTTGTGCCCACTCCCTTACCCAACACCCAAGCTCCAGCCTAGAGCAATGAGAGTCGCTGTGTACTTTGAGCCCAAATCCAGTCTAGCAAAATGCATCCCCTGAACATGTTAATTGCATCCCTGGCTTTGTGCCCACTCCCTTATCCAACGCCCAAGCTCCAGCCCCAAGCAATGAGCACAATTTCCACCCATACGTTAAGTCTAGTCTATAGAAATTCATTGCCCTGAATGTGTTAATTGCATCCCTGTCTTTGCAGCACCTCCTGCTCCCAATACACAAGCTCCGGCCTTGAGCAATGAGCCGCCACATATGTTAAGTCCAGTCTACATGAAATGTGTCCCCCTGAATGCATTGATCGCATCCTGTCATTATTTCTGGGAACATTCAAGTTGTCCTCTGCGCAAAACTTGGTCCACAACTTCTAGTTTTTCTGACCCTTGTGCCAGAAGACTTATCTTGTGGTTTGCCTCTGCAGTGCATAGACTATACACAGATCTTATCCTTTGTTGAGTCCTTAAGAGCATGTTGTTACCTACCAATCCTCATGGCAAAAACTTCAGTGTCTAAGAAATCCAAGCAAGGTGGTCTCTCGCAAAGAAAGTGGGAGGTTAGTGTTTCACTATTTTGTGTTGAGACATTATCGCTTACTGTGCTGCACTTGACTAGGAACAGTAGCAAAAACCTTTGAGGCTCAGTTGAAGGAACTAAAGGGTGCAGTTGCCGTTTTTCTCCTTCGTACATTCCTGACACCATCATCAGCTGAGAACAATGCCTTGCACAAGGCTGCAGCTGCTAAAGAAAACACTGTGATGATGATACCATGGCCACCCAGAGGAAGTGGTGTTGCTGGTAACAGATTCAACTTACAAACTGCGATGTGCCTTGAGGATGATACTGACTTGTACACTGCCCTTCACATAAGTTGATCCCTTGTGCGCATAGCCTTTCTGAGGATTAGTAGTGTTGTGTCTGGGACTTAACCGCCACAGCCGGGCTTGACTGTTCTGTTATGTGGCACTGCCAACCAAAGCCAGTCATTGCCAAAATCATTGCAATGGTACGTTCTTATCTGCTTTCTTACCTCATTCTTAGATGGATCTCCTAGGCTCGAGAGTGCCACCACTACTTCAAGTGTTTCCCACATGGTTGGGTGGTTGAAGAATTTATTAAGTCCAGTCTGAAGAACAAGTGTGCCTATGCCCGTAAATGCAGATATTTTGCTGTAATGATAAACTTGGATGACATAGTGAGTAATAAGGATGAGGACGAGAAGGATGGGGACAACGCAGAGGATATGGACAATGTGGAGGATGCAGGGGATGTGGAGGATGTGGAGGAAGACATAGAGGATGAAGGTGACAAGGGCAAGGGACTTGAAGAGGATAGGGGTAGCTCAGATATGGATGATGCTTGAAATGTGATCATGCTCTGTATGTATGGCCTGAATTTCGACCAATAACAAATGATTTCCAATGGGGGGGACCACTACCCATAACAGTTGAAAAGTCACTGCTAGCAGTATGAAACCTGTTGATAAAACTACTACATAAAGTGGATGAATTCTTCCACTCTCAAAGAACCTGGAAAGTTGATGAAATTCAACCTGGGTAGAGGTTGTTATTCTCGCCCATATAACGATGAAAACAACACATGGGATGGATTTGGTACAGTATGAATTAGGACAAATTCTGTGAGGAATTCATCCCTTTGACACCCTTAAATGGGGGGGAAAATTTCCTTCTTTCATTCCCCTTACAGTTGATGAAATTCAGCCCATGTAGAGGAGTGTTATTTTTGCCCATATAAAGATGAAAACCATCCCATGGGATGAATTTGGTGTGGGATGAACTGGGGACAAAATCTGGGAGGTTTTCATCCCATTGACTCATCCCTTGCATATAGAAAAAAACCTCTTTTTTCACTCCTCTTAGGGGTAGATTTTCATTCCAACTCCTGATGAAACTTATTCCATTCTGGGGTTTATCAATACATGAAAACTATACCATAAATATATCAATTTACACTATTCAAAGGTGTGAAATGTGGGATGGGTTTCCTACTCTGCAGGCCCCATAGTGTCCACTAATCTCACCTTGCAATGTTGATTCATCTGTGATCTCAGCACAGGACTGCTGCTAATGCAAGACAAATACCACCTGCAATGTATGATGAACTGCCACCATTCTCTCCAGAGCCATATATTCCACCCACCGCCTCAAGTGGCAGTCTTCAGTCTCATTCTATTGATGCCAAAACACCTCACACCAAAACACCCCACACCAAAATACTCCATGCTGAAACACTTTGTGCTGAACCTCATGCTGAAACACTCACTTCATTCTCTCCTGCCCTCAACTCCATAAGTTATCCATTCACACCTTTCTCATCATAATTTGCCACCACTCCCTCATCATTTGAACTTCTGCAATTGCAGCAACCCTCAGCAATTATTTCTGATCAGCACAATTTACCCATAGTCCAACCTGAACACACACCTCAACTCTATTCAACGATTCCATCCCATCTCAAACCAGAGGAAGAAGAAATCTACCAAGATTTCAATGATGAAACACTTTGTCCTGATGGTATTGATTTTGCTGCACTTTCACTTGCAGCACCACATCTTTCTATGTTGACTGACTTCCTATCCAACAATCCCAGCAACATCGAGGGTGCACTTATGGATACTAATAGGATGGGGCCCACTACTCTTATCTCATCTACCCTTTCCTTGGGCCCTATCAGATCAAATCAGCATCATTATGTGACTTCAATGGGGACCCGTTTAATCACATCAAACCCTTCATCTAATTCTCTGATCCAGCCTCTTCAATCAACAGCAACTGCTAGGGTTTTGGTATAAGCTTTCACTTTTGAGTTGTTGTTGATTTGGATTTGGAATGCAAGTGATGCAATAATGGTCTTTGATGCTGTCTCAGGATCTAATGCCAATCTTGCTGCAAATTGCTCCATCATCATTGAGCCATACCATACTGATCAGGGCACATAGGATGGAAGATGAGACTTCTCCTTGCTGATAACACATTGTAACATCCCACCCCAAGGTCAATAACTCCTTTTGTGCAAGCTGTATCTTGTTTGACATACTGTCCTTTCCCTTCGTCTTTGTGCCTTCAGTATGGAGCCAGTGATATCTCCTCTTCCATGCAGTTTGCTTCTCGGTAATTCCTGCCATTTTTTGCCAGAATGTTAGTGCCCACAGTGGGAGCCAATCTCGACCATCATTATACTGCCAATCAATAACAGACTTCGAGCCATTGAGCCAGGCTTGGCCCAAGGACTTGTCAAGAGCAGCAAGGAAATCTTTTGATGGGATAGGCCTCTCCAATAGGCATACCACATCAGTGCATGGGGAGTCTTTGCTAAACCAGATTTTTGGTACAGTTGTTATGATTTCCATAGAGTGTGTTGGGAGAGGTAATTCAATGCATTTTGTGAGTGGCAAAGTCACAGGAGGGAAATGGTGTAAGTGAGTGTCTGGCATGACAATCTGTTTCTGTTTCTCGATGAGGACATGCAATGGGGTTTTTGATAATGAGAATGTCTTCCCAGTGCCAATCCACTCCTGGGTATCAAAGGCAGGAAGTGCATCAAGATTGTCAGGTAGTTCTTCAGGCAGTGCTTCACTGTTTACATGTATACTGAAATAGGTAGGGGTGCCAAATGTATGGATACAATTATATTCCCAAACAGAACAAAAAACCAAAGATATACAAATATAGAAACACATGGGAAAAAAATACTACAGGCCCAAGGTTTGATCACTCAACTTGACAGTACAAATTTTGATGCTTAACAATACTAAGTTACCACTTGACCATCCTGCCTTGTCTGGATACTGATCTGGCATCCTGTATAGGCCTACATCCTGTCCAGAATATCACAACAGGTGTACCCCAATTTTGACCCTATTCTGTCCAGAATAGAACTGGGTGGGCATCTAAATTTTTCAAAAATCTGTCTGGATTGGTGAACACCCTTGGGCCTAATAATCCAGGGTCCTCTGATTTCCTAATTCTTTCTTCACAGTTGCAGGAAGAGCATCCCACAATTTCTCTGAGGCAAAACTTCCTAATCTGACTGGAATTGTCACACAAAAGTAACACCATGTGATGTTGGTCGATTATGAAAGTCGTCTACCTTATTTTTAACTAGTGTCCCATAGTCAGATAACAATGATGTAGATGACAGTCGATCTACTTCAATTGTAGTCTGATTTGATTGGCACAGCCAGAAGCCTGCTCTTTCCAATGCACATGAAGGCATGTGTTGAATCTCCTTTTAGAGCTGCATCCCTACAATTGATGGGTTGAAAGGACAAGCTCCACATCATTCTCTGCATTTTTCACTAGGGCCCTCTGGGAATACACCGCCCTGTAATATTTAGCCCCATTAGAGCTCAAGACACAATCCAATCACTGACACCTGAACCTCAGTCATGTGATGGAGCCTCCTATGAATTCTTACTGTTTTGTGTGATTGCGAGGATATTCACCACTATCTAGACCTTGGAAAACATCTACCTGCCAATAACACAGTTCATATATAATTGAAGTGCCCTTCAAGAGGTTTCAGTAGAGATGTGCCCAGCCAGATGACCATAAAAGGGAAATCAACACGCATCAACATGTGATCTGAAAAGAGCTTAGAGCACCCTTTGGATGCATGCCAATTATCCAGACTAATGTTTAACTTTCTACTGTGCTCAGCCTAGTACTCAGCCACCCTAGCTAAAACAATGTATTGTACATGAAATATGGACTACACTATATTCTAGTAATGTTAGGTAGGTAGACAAATGACTTATCTTCTATTTGAGATGTGTTCCATATTTTTGTGTGACCTCATTGTCAGGATATGAATATTTTGGCACAGTGGGTGCCAAATCGAGCCAATTCAGGTACTCAGCCACATGTGGGAACTTTCACTTCAACACACCCCTTCTCTTCAATTCCTTGTTACTCACTCAACAATGTGTGGATCATTACAAAACTTGGTATACATATTGGTATGTATGCTATCCATCTATTTCTCATGTAAATGATGATTAGTACAGTTTAATCTTCTAGGATAACGATGTCCATTCTCAGCTTTGTTTTTGCCCTCTGTGACCATCCTGGCTTTGCCTCTCACCTCATCCACAGCAAGAGCACCTCCAATTTGTGACTGTGGTCCACCATTATCCCCAGGACCTGCTATCACATCTGATTCATTGGGTATAGGTGCCAGAATCCGATATTTTGGCCTTGGGCAGGGTTTTGGTTGTATCCCCTGCTCAATGGGTGGTATCAGTATGACAACTGCTCCATTGTCTTGCATATCACATGGCTGATCATTGTCCCCAACTGTGGCTATGTCGAAAGACTCAGAATGCCCATCTTCACACTCATCCTCTGTACTTGGAGATGAGCTGTCAAAATCTTCTCCCTCCAAATCTCCCTCTGAATCAATGCCATCAGTGCCTCTCCCTTTACCCTGGCCATGACCCTGGCCTCGACCAGCCCCACCATGCCCCCACTGCCCACCACTGCCTCTGCCTCATATGGCCCTTGTTGCTGCAGCCTCCTCTCTCGCCGCTTGCTTCCTCGCTTTCTCTGCAGCCTCCATAGCCTTTTTAGCTGCTCTTTCCTGTGCCTTCCTTGCCTTATCTGCGCTTTTATTGGTGTCCACAATGTCTTTATAGTAGTCAGTGATCCTCTTCCATATCCACTTCAAAATTGGCTGCAGTTCTTTCACAACCTCCTTCCAGTTCCTTGCAAAGTCTTTTTCTGCGAGTGCGTCAAGATTCTCTGTACCAGTCATTAGATGAGCATGGGCCTGGGTTGTCTCTCATTTTTCCATTTTCTGTTTTCTCCTTTGCATAAGCTCATTTCCGTAAGTGTCCATTTTCTGAGTCCATTAACTTCATCTGAGTAAAATCCTTTTCCAGTTGCACCTCTGTGAGATGGTGTATCCTGAAGCATCTGGTTCTCATGGCGAAGATCTTGCCTGGTTGCAGTATGAGGTAGTACTGGGGGAAGAGGGATAATACAGTGAGCTTCGTTCTTGGTAGTAGAAACATTGGGATTGGCATCACCATAAGGGATCCTAATGGGGACAAGAAGTGTTGGGAGCCTTGCTGGTAATGGTTGTGAGGGCTCTGTTGTTGTATTTTTTGATGGCTTGAAGATGCTTGGCTCTAAGATGTGGCGATTCAAGGGCCAAATCCCAGTCTTGGCAAAGGCCAACATTATTGTAGTCTTCTTTAGTGCTCACTCCCTAGCCTTTTCATAGAATACCAGTAGATTCCATTTTGTGATCTCCACATAATCTGCAGAAGCTGAATTGACTTTGGATTTCCATGCAGATGCTAAGGGTCCAAAGCAGGCAACATCACAAGGCTAAAGAGCATGCATAGTATGGGATGGGAGGCAAATAACAACAATGTTGTGGTCTGCTGCAAATTTACAGAATCCATACATACAGTGCAAATTGTGACCATCAAGGATCAAGAGATGGTGGCCTTGTGTCATATTTCTTGCAGCAGTAGCTGGCTCAAAATCTTTCATCAACCATAATTCACCTAGCTCCTGATCCATCCAGCCTTTGGGTGAGTGAGATATACTAACTTACAGGTCAGAGGTGAATCATGACAAATCACAACATACATACCTTGCATTACATGGGTTGTTTCAACCCCACTCAAGGTTGCAACACTTTCCCTGATAGATCACTGAAGGCTGAAAACATAATTCATCAGCACATACAGTCTCAATGACTGTGATGAGCTCACAGTTACCATCCTCCACTGAGTACACATCCTTCTGATCACAGTCGATGAAGGCCTTGACCTTCTGTCCAACACCAAGCTGAATCCCTTTTTCATCCATATTTCAGCTGGAATACCATACTCCTTGATCACATCTTCCAATAGATCATAAAATTCATTAATGAGCACTGGATTCAACAACACTGTGCGGCACTTCTCCAATGTTGAAGACCACTTCACCTTCAGCTCAGGATGACGAGCTTTGAAGTGCTTCACCCACAACTTGCCAACAGTAGCATGACCAATGATATAATATTATCGATGATCATTGTCATAGTCATGGGAGTCCCTCAGTGGCCCATTACTTTGATCCACTCAACCAGCACCTCCTCTTGTGCAGGGGTAAGTAGGAGCTCATGCACATGGCCTTCTTTGCGAGTTGGAGTGCCATTCCATTGATTATTGAGGGTGCTTCATGGGACCTCATATTCGAATGCTGTCTTTTGGATCGAGAGGTTGGGGTTGCCATTGGGCTTGGTGCCAGAGGCAATGAGAGCAGCAAGTGCAAGCTCCATGCATTGCACCTGAGTGAGATCTGACAGGTCAGGGATCAATTCAGGAAGGGGAGGTTCATCAGAAGAGGGAGACATGGTTGGCAGTTCAGATTTGTGTGGGAGAGGCTTCGAGGTGGCTGGGTATTAGAGCAAAATGCACAAGCCGTTCTTGAAGGGTTTGAGTGTTTGCAATGTGTTCAAGTGAAGTTTCACAAGGCATGGAGCAGGGTAAAATGTTGTTGTTGATCCAGAAAACATGTTGAAGACTATGTATTCACATAAAATGAAACTGTTGATCTAGCTGAACTACTCAAAATCTCACAACGTTGGGAATATTCAAACAAACTAAGAGGGCCTTGAATCAGCCTTCAGAGGTATTGAATTAGGTCAAATTTTGCACCTTGATCACCAGTTCTATCCAGCACAACACCTTTCTCCCAGAACCATCTCAGCAATGACTATGACTGCGACATTGTAATAAAAGTCAAATGAGGACCTGCAGTACATAAGAAATCACTAAAAATACAAGAACATTAGAGAATGAAGGAGGCAGCACTGCCGTTTGACATACAAAAAAAAATGAGAACAAACTCATGCCCCTTGACATGTCAGACTCATGTTGATCTCATCTGACATGAAGCAAACTTTGTCCATTGCATGTCTGGAGGACACAAGATAGGGACTCCTTGATGACATGACAATGGGGGAGCACTGGGAAAGGTGGTCGAAGTTGCCAGCTGGACAATGTCAAAGTTTGATGCAGAACGGATAAGAAATGGCTAAGAACCAGCTCTCAGTGGAACTTGGCTTCTCAGGTCCCACAGCCAAATTGGATTAAAATCTGGTGCATCATCAATCAAACAGGCAGTGTTTCTGATTGAAGCACACCCAGGGGAGCAATGACAAAAAGAGTGGGAATGGGATTAAATCCCACTATTGAGTAGATATTTTCTAAATGTGGGATGGAGCCCCTGTTAGTGGGATGGTCTGTGAATAGTGGGATTTTGGACAGAGGCTACGGAACCAATTGCAGAGGTTGGCTGGCATTTGGGAGTCACATGACCATCACCACCCACCTCATTGGCAGTCGATGCTGACTTGATGGTCGTCACTCAAGGTGCATTTCCTGTACACCTAGACTGTATAACATATGCCTGTACTGCAGGCCTGGGAATATTCAGTTGCTGGGATTTGTAAGGCTGTATTACTATTATGGTAGCATTGGTATGTCTATTCCAAGTTGACAGTCAACTTTCAGAAACTAGCTAATAGTATGACATGTTCCAGTCAGTAGGCTGCTCCAGTGACTGAGCTGGAGTCTCCATATCTATTGTACCAAAGTCCAGATCATGAACATCTGCAAATGAGAAGTCAATATCAAGCAAAGCCAAGTCATCCATCTCATGGGCATCAGCTGCAGTTTCAGGCTCAATGTCAGCTGTTAGAAGATGCCCATCTTCTCCATTCAAGTTGTCTTGGATGAACTCGACTTCCTGAGCAGTCGGTTCAGGACAGCCTTCTGGACTAGCTACTCCATCAACTCCGAGTTGTGACTCAGAATATGAATCTGCACAGGAACAATTGATTTGCCGCCAACCGTTTAGATGAGCACCATTCAATCCACCTGTCTTCAATTCCTGTACTTCATCATCAATATCCTTTTGACAACTTCTCCATTTGCGACAGAGTTCCTGCTCTCCTTTGATATCTATTCCAATTCTGTCCAGCTGCGCTTTAAGATCAGATCATTTGTCAGTCTTGAACACCTCCTGGATGTTCTTCCTTTGTTCTTTGAGTACCTTCTGCTGACCAAGTGACTCCTTGTTCTGCTCAATGCCAATCTGCCTCTCCTCCTGCAGTTCATTGTACCTAGCCAACTGATCATTCCATACATTTGACTTTCACAAACCCCATGCTTGTCTCTGTGCTTGAAGAAGCTCTTGTTTATCAGGGCCATTCCACCGGCATGGCATGTTATCACTCTTTTCCATCAGTTCTATTTCCTTGGCTTTTGCATTGTCCCATTCATGCACCCTGCCAATGGCTGAGTACAGAAAATTATACGATGAGTCAAGGACATACTGGAGGACAGCTGTAAGTACTGGAACACCTATTGATGTCTCTGCATTTCTTGCTGCATGAGCTGTCTCTGTGAGATTGCTATGATTGGGTGTCAAATCCCAGCTCTCTTGATCAATAGATGATAATAGACGATTGAGTGATGGCAGGTACCACTCATGCTGGATTTTATTCTGGTACCAGTCTATTTCAATGTGAGCAAAACTCACAAATATCCAGAAGATAATGGTGTCAATACTTTGGACAGATTCATCATCCACTGAACAACAAAATGCATGCCATTCATCAATTTCTGATTGTGATGCGAGTCCAACAAAGCCTTTTAACTGTTTAATTACTTCTGCTGAGACTGTGTTGGGAAGGTGATCAATATTGCTAAGATGTTATACATGAGTATTGGCTTTGAATTAAGTTGACGGACAGGTTTCACTGTACCAATTAAAATGAGTACAGCATGTTTTTATAACATGCAACAAAAGCACGAGAGCATTTCTTGAGCTGATGTTGCTGCTTTCAGGGTTCTTATATGTCACCAGCCAATCACCTAATCCTAGAATTTGTGCTGCTTCTGCATCAAGGATGATACATCGCAGTGAACCATCAGGAAAAAATGCACACAATTTTAGGATCGATCCAGTGACTCGGGTAACCATATCTGCAAACTCTGTAGATAACTGCAAGAAGGCTTCACGAGTAGCTCGGTCACAAAATAGAGTTGCGAATATAATCCCTACAAATGCATAATAGAGTCAGAAACTTAAACAGTTCACAGGTTTGACATACAGCAATTCAGACGATCCAAAAATCTGACCACGTCCCAAGCATTGAGTTCTCCAGTGACCCATTTAAAAGTATAGTCAATATAGAGATAAAGGACTATGTGAATGTATCCTGCAAGCAAGGGGTGCATGGTCATGGCTAGCCGAAAATCATTTTTTATCATCACGGTGTGAATATAGCATTCATGACTTGGTAACTTGGATTCATGCTCAGTCAGTTCATGCATGAGACCTAGAGGGAAGAACATAAGCCTAGAGTTCAGTGTGTTACATATCACAAAAGATAACTGTACCATCCCAGCCCATTCCTTTTGGATACTCCTTGAGCTTTTCCTCCTGTATCTTGTCATGAAGTCAATGCTGATTCATATAAGGCAAGCTGTGATCTGCAATGCTGGAGCCATCATAGACAAGGGTGGTGGATGGGGCTAGTTGTTGGTCAACAATGAGACTTGGTACTAGATGCAAAGAATCTGAGTCAGCTAACCATTCATCAACTTTGAGACTGTCAGGCCAGTTGTTCCTGCTGCATGGATAGCCTTGGTAATTTTCTTTTTGTCCTTGAAGCTAGGTTTGGTCCTTGGATGCATGGGATGATTATGTGGGTTGCGCAGGATTATGACTGCCTTGCAAATTTCCTTGTCAACAGGAACAAAAATGATCATCTCAGTAGGACACTTTCTGCGAATAATTTTTGCAGGTATAATTTTGCCATTGATGACATCCAAGTAAGCTGGTGAAGTACATTGTATTTGTGTGGAACAGAATGATTAGGATAACTACGTACAACATTTCTTCAACCCAACCTTTGGATGAACTGTAAGTACACATTTATGGTTGTCTGTGATCTGTGACAGTAGTTTTCCTCCCAATTCAAAGACATGCTTAAACTAAATCTCATTGACATTCACAGGGATAGCCAGGTAATGATGCTCAAAGTGCTCAGAGCTCTTCCAGTTGGCACACCCAATAAAATAATGTTTCCCATGCTTTGAAGGTCCCTGCTTGGAATATCAGCTACGGCAGAAGAAATCGATTCCATAAGTGGAAAATCACATCACTGATCCATTTAAGTACTGGCTTTCCAGTACATTATTTCTTCAGGCAGTTTGAATCCATCACTTGATGATAAAATCTACAAATGGTCAGAAAATTATAAATATGATTAGTCTTGAAATACTAAATACCACGACATGATTGCTGATATTGACCTGGCTTCACATTCATTTGCCGAAAGCTCATGGCTCCATAGTTCTTGCATAGCATTTTCATCAGGCTCAAAATGCTCACAGTCACTGAAGAGAGCAGGATCAATCAGCTGGCAGGTGTCGACACCATTACAGGTCAGTTGCACTCACCAACACCATGTTTTTCCATCAGGGTCACCATCATTTAATCCAAAAACATGAGTGTCACCCTGTGCATGGCCCAAGGAGCCACCCCAAGACTCTTGATCCTAAATTAGTGCTACATAAATGACAGAAACTAAAGAACAAACCTCAGCATGGATATAGGCATCTAAAGATAAAGTTTCACTGGAAGGTTTGGTAGGTTCATCGCCCATATCCATTACATCTACCAAGTAGGCAACACTCTCAGTCCAAGTTGATGGAATGCTCGTTATCAGCTCAATCTTGTCAACTTTGAGCTTGGCAGTGATCGCGATACTTTCCTTGGCTCTAGCTGCCTTTGTGTTTGGTTGTTGGGTATGAGGTAGATTCAGGAGGCTCGAGATTAGGTGAGGAGTCGTGGTTAAGAGGTGGAGTAGGATATGAGAGAGGAATTGGTGTAACATCAGAAATGTGGATCTCAGGAGAAGAGTTTTGTTCCTTTTTGATCTTGGAATCTGAGCATTGACGCTTTTGTTGCTGATGATCAGTCATAGCCACTGGAAGTACATTGATGCTTATATCAGAAGATGAGGAATCACAGTCTCCAAGTCAACATTTCGAGTATTGGCAAGAGGGTGTCATCATCATCAGATATAAGAATGGGACTACTAGATCGGTTTCCAAAAGATGACCAAGACATGAAGCTAGAAGAACGCTGCCAATTGCGATTACTCAGATCAAAGGATCCTCGGAGTGAACTATGACCCCATGATAACAACAAGTCTGAAGAGTTGCAGCTTCCAAAGGTAGTGGGTATGTTGCCGAGTGAAGATGCATCCAAAGATGCTCATGACTCAGGCTCACAAGTCGTGAGCCTGAGTGTCATGGGTAGAACCAAGTCACATAAGCATTGAAAGCAACTTCTCAAACCCATGTATCAGCACTGTCAAGAGCAAAGAAAGGGTCATCGAGATTCTTCGGGGAAACCATCTGAACAATGATCAGCTTAGTATGAATAGCAGAAATGATTGTCAATGGATTAGTACATAGTGCCAGAAAGCCTTGAGTTGTGACAGTGATGCATTGATGACATGATGTATCAGGCATGAATCTTGCTTCCCATCTGCAACCCAAGTGGTATACAAATGGTACCCCATTGGCATCATCCACTCTTCTGAAAGCTCCATTGAAAAGAATGGGGTGTGCAGTGAAAGTGCAACCTGCAATGAACATGCCTACTTGCAAAGAGGAATTAGCTGGACACATCAAGAACAACATGAACACATAGCTCACAAAATCCCTATAGTCATGCATAGTCATGATCAAAAGTTCTGATGTCTCAAGAGTTTCTGGTGGGTCTGTCATTCTTGTAAAAAGTGTGTGTAGCACTTGAAGAGGATCCCACTCAGGAAGATAAGAAAGAAGGAGAACCACTGCGAGGCAATTCTCCCTGGATACATTTTTGAAATAGTTTTGATAGGAGGAGCATCCAACCGCTCCCAATGACCAGAGAGAGGTGGGCATCAATGATTAGGGATCTGCATGGGTAACCCCCAGGTATTTCGCGCTGTACCCATACCCATGACAGGTTCTACCCGTAAACCCACAGGTCTTAGGTACAAAATGCACCAAAATCAAGCAAAATGGTCAAGAATTGAGTGACTGTTTTGCTTGATTTTTGGTGTGTTTTGTAGCTCACAGGTAGGACTATTGTGACACGTACCCATACCCACATGTACCCATACCCGTAACCCGTATGGGTACACAAAACCCATGCAGATCCCTATCGATGATCAATATGAACAATGATACTACATGGCACACGGGGTTTGAACACCACTGCCGCACCAGCCAGAATCCACTTTGTATCTGATCCCACTATCCGCTGTTCAGCGCCATTGTTACAATTTTCCTTGTAACTCATAGAACCCGACTGACCCGACTGACCCGACGATCCCCTCCAGACAGGAGGCACTCCATGATTCATGCCTAGGGCATGTCCTTGACACCAGACACATGCACAACGCATGCCAACTGCATGCATTCAATCCCCTTCCTGCGGAAGGCACCCTTGATGCATGGTGACTCCATGCACCCAAACCCACTCCCACACATGCTGTGCCACAGCACTCCATGACATCGGACACCTCATGCAAGGCATGAGGCCTATTGTTTCTATTCTTACTTGATATGCATCTATCTTTCCGATTGGACGATAAGGACCTCCCTCATAGTATAAGTACTGCAACTCGTAGTAGGGATGTCCTTAGTTTAGATCTAGGCATTCTACAGCCTTAACTTGCAACTCACAAACTTACTCGAAACCACTAAGGAAGCCCCTTAGTGCATGAACCTGAACGACTCTACGCAGAAGCCCTGCTAGAGTGCACTACCTATCTTATGTCGGATGCTCCGAGTAAGACTAGTGCCGAACGACTCGTTGAGGAAGCACCTCGTTGAACAATATCAACTAGATCGAGTGGTTGAGGCTTCACCCTTAACAGCCATCATCCCACTATTAATTGCCATCATCCCACTATTGATCATTGCAATCCCACTATTGAAAACCTATCCCACTATCCAAAGTCTCCATCCCATTCCCACTATACCACTATACTCATATATACTCCACCCAGGGCTCGAGAATCAGTGCAGGCTGAGCCCTAGGTGTGTTTTATCCATTTTTGCTTTACATATTGCACAGTAGTGTCCACATTCTGATATAGAAGCCACTGACCTGGTACCTAGGCTGGCCGACTTCCTGACCGGCCACAGTACATCAATCCATCAAACCCCACATCATGTGCACACCCTCATGCCTTCTTGTAGAGAGAACCCACATGGTATTTCTACATCAGTAATGTCGGGGTCAACTACACAGCACTACATAGTGCTCTATAGCATCATAGTGTCATAGCATGGTTCTTTCATTCTGTAGACATCCATAGCACCCTACCTTGTTTACATAGTCTCATACCGCCATTATGTAGTGCTATGTGGTGCTTCGTAGTGCTCTCTAGACAAGGTTCTATCAGCAAAAATCTATTATTAATCTTACAGCTATTTTATGTTCAATATCTTCAAGACATTAAGAGCAAAACAAAAATCTATTCCACAATATTATACTACTACTACCTATTACAGTTGTATTGTCTACTGAGAAGTTCATATCTGTCCATTAACAAAACTTACATGACCGACCTGGCACGTTCCATGGAACGCGTGTCGTTGCACATTGTGCAGCCCATGTCGAGGGTGCACCCACAAACTACCCTACGAGCAGTTGCTCGTAGGCATGGGGGGTGGGTGCTGTGTCGATCGCCATTGTTACATAGGCTGGGGATTGTCTTGTCTTTGGGTACCTGGTGCTGGTGTTGTTGTCGAGAGCCACCGCTGTCGCGATGAGGCATGCTGCAGGCTCACAGGTGCTGGTTTTTTGGGGGGTTGGTTGTGATATAGTGCAGAGGTGGGTCCAGGTGGATGCTTACCTGGCTCTCCTGGCACTCGGCCACCATGATGCACGCTGCAAGTGGGAACTCGCAAGCATTGGGGCAGGAGCTGGGCCTCATGGCAAACAGTTCCTCTTTTGGGGAGGGTGAGCTGTGATGTGGTAGGCAATGGGGTTCAGGTGGGTACTTACATGGCTCTTCTGGCACTGAGCCACCACTGATGCACACCGCAAGAGGGACCTCACAGGCATGGGAGCAGGTGCTGGGCCTCATCATCCCTGGTTTCAGGGGAGGTTAGCTGTGATGTGGCATGGCAATGGGTTCAAGTGGGGGCTTACCTGGCTCTCCTAGCGCTGCTACTTGGTCTCTGAGACATAAACGAGCCCCACATCCCATTTGGACGGGGAGGGCCATAGATTGGGCATCGTTGGGCATCGTCTTGCATCCGCGTTTGGCGTTATGAGTAGCTTACATCCTAAAAAGATAAGTGAGGCAATATTTAGATGATAAGAACAAGAAACAAATATAAAAAAACAGCTTACTGAGGGCCCAAACAACATCTACCATCGTTTGGGCCTCCCTTGCATCTGAAATACCATGTTTGCCACATGGGCAACACTTTCGGCATGGCGAGTGGTGGTGGAGTGGTAGTAGTCCTGATGGAGAGAGGAAGGTGGCAGGATCTGATGAGACAATGACAGGGGAATGGACAGAAGGCTAAGCTTGATGGGAACGCTGAGCTCGACAATTTTCTATGAAATTCAACATACATGTGACTTGACATTAGGGCAGGGTTACTCAACTTAGCACAAAGATCGAAATGAGTTCTCAGAAATGTCAAGCCGGTGATGCCGGCAACAATGGCAAGAAGTGTGGGAAACAATTTGGCCAGGCAGATTAGTTCCCACGGTTCTTTGTGGTGGAAAAGCAGTGGTTCCTAGAATCTAAAAGGGGTAAATGCTAGGTAGTGCTATATTGAGCACTGTCGTCGTTATGGGCACTATGGGCACTATGTCATTTGGCGTGTTTGCTATGTGTGCTATAGATTGCCGTGGGAAAACTCCAACATTGCTGATGTAGCAGCTTAGTGGATGTCACTCTAACAGAAAGTGGATATCATTGGTGGGAGTACATCTGGGGGATCAAGTGCTAGGACAGATGATGGCTGTGCAAGCAGAATGTCATCCTTGAAACTAGGGAAATGGACTGCTGTACTTGACCAAAAGAGAGCTCAGGGTACTGTTCAGTGAGGAGAACTGTCTCCTGCCTTAGAGAGGACATTATTAATCTAGAGAGCTCCTCAGAGCTCTGTCGACATATATTTACGGCTGAGAACCCGCAGAACTGATCGGGACTATCGGGAATTTCCAATTACTTTGATGAATAGTCTAATGCCCATACGGACTCGTGATCATATCATTATAATCAGTGCCTCAGTGTCTCCTCCCGACCTCAAAATGCGTGCCTGATTGGCTACAAACGGCTGGAAATGGTGTCTCTGGCCATTTGGAACCTGTTCTGGCCAGACCGAGAGTAAAATTGGCCGGTGGTTCAACATTTCGAGCATCATCAGGTTTTGTCCGGAAATTCCCTGGCCTTCCATATTGTCGACCCCAGTTTTGTCTAGAACTGAGCTGACCTTCAGGCTTCAAAACCCATATCTTTGTCCGGAAAGGTATCACTAGGTCCTGGCTATGCAAGCACAGGCTACATAACAGAATCATTGATAAACGTCACAACGTTTTGATGGTTCAACGTTCAACGTTCAGTTGTTCAGCTCAAGCTCTTCCACCTAGGATGATTGATATGCCATGATTGACAGATAAGTGGGCATCGCAGAACTTGAAACACAGGATCCGATACACCACATCAACAACAGACGAAAGAGGAGGTCCAAACAAGAATAACTCGATTCGGCTTTCAAGATAGCAGTACGCCACCGCAGTACATATATCACTGAGTTCAAACTGAGTTGATCCTGATTCTTATTCGCTTCAAGTTTGTGATCTCCCCTGATCTACATCTCTCCGGCTGCACTTTATTGCCTTTCGCAGCCTTTCGCTCCTTTTTTTGCCTTCTTTGTTTGCCTTCCCTTCTTGACTTGCACCGGCCATACCTGCCAGTGATTTTTATCTGACTAATGATTCTGTTCATGCAACATTATCCAGGATATACACTCTTATTTTTGTGTGGAGTTAAGTACAGCTATATTCCTTGTCACTTGAGTGACTTGTCGATGTGAAACCACCAAGTAATACATACCTTATAACTAAGTTGGGAATAATTTGATGATATTCTCGACCCTATCCGTCGATGCTTATCATCACTTTCCATCCGTCCCTTGAGCGCCCCGTCACCCGTATGTATCATATATAAACAAGCCCGTTGACAAAGGACAAGCCTGCAAACGGGATATTGTGACTCCCTGCTTTCCGTGCTTCATGCCTGTAGATGCAGTCAGTCTGACTCGTGTGGACTTCCTTCGCAAAGACACCGGTGATACCTGCTTCTTGGTAAGCTGGGTGTTCATCTAACTGTGCTTTTTAGTGGCTTGTACAGCGTTGGTGGTGTACGAATATTGTGATTCCTCTTGATATTCACCCTGCAACAAGTTGTCTAACGTAATGCATTCAAGTTCTACAGTTTGGCAATGAGGTGTGCAAATCTATACTTGTTCAGAGTTTAAACAGTTCTTCGAGATAACAGAAGAATCATTTAGGTCGAGTTTTTCTGGGTACGACATAATAGTAATGCTGGCATGGTCTTCAAGTTGTAATGCCGAAGGTTATCCTTTGTTCTCCAGAAAAAGCGGTGGACGACAGTCAAGGTTTTATTTCTATCGGTCAGACCTATATAAATCCTCTCCAAGTCATCTGGGTCTTAATGAATGAATGAACAATAGATGCGATATCTAAGTGTTATCGTCTTGGTGTGAGTGTGCCCATCGTTTGGCTGACAGCAGCAACATTTAAAACTAGGCCAGGACAGAGACTATAGGTGTGTTGCTTCATCATCTAAGTTCAAGCTTTTCCCTACATTGCAATGGAGAACAGTTTACATGCTGCGAAAACCATCTCATAATGTAAGAATCGTTCTGTTGCTAGTCTTCAGACATTCCTAATACCTTTCTTACTCAGCTGTATGCAAAGCTTGTTCATTTATTTTTTCGCATTCCTAAAACATAAGGTCTCTTGCATATGGTTTTACAGATGTACGTAGCTTGAACCATTCCATATCACATTTCATCAATAACATCTCAGGTCGCATCTTTTTCTACTACCTTAACACTGCACATCTTGTTCAAGTACTTTCAACCCACAGTGAGTTCTCTGATGGTCTCCTCATTAGTGAAAGTTCATCACTTCTAATCTTCTAGCTTTGTTGGCTGCTAGACTCTATGCAATGTACAACTGTAGTCGCAAGATTTTCTCCTACTTGGTAAAATGCTGCCATCCCTTGGCCCGAAAGATTGCTGATTACGAATGCTTTAGGCAGGACTCATTGTCTCTGAAGCACTGGCCCTAAGTGTCGTCAGCCTCTTTTCAGCTGTAGGTGCTCCACATCGCATTGGTAAATGATGCTCCCAATGGAATTCTGTGTTACTTACACTCAACCTGTGTAGTGATGAATGAGCCATCACCAGGTATTTTCTTCTGTACATTGTTGGAGCCACCCCATAGCCCTCGCTGGTCCGCCTCCTTCTACGCGACGGCATTTCTTTGTGACGGGATTTTGCTTAGTCTGGCTCTTTGGCAGGCGTGGTTGCATCGTCCGTCTCAAGATGGGGTCGAGTTGATGCATCAGCTGACCAGAGACTCTGCGATCTATTTCTTGATGTGAGTATCAGTATAGTCCGAGCCACCTGGTTGTACTATCTCTGTGGGTGAACAGGATATTCTGGATATACGTTGTCAGTTTGGCCCTCTGGGTTAATAACCGCGTGAGTTTTTTTCTTATGATTGCTTTATATCTCTTCATGGAAATTCACTAGCCCGTCATTGCCTTGATGGAAGTTGTTATCCCCTTTTCCTTCGCGCTCCCATGTATTGTTGTGGCTCGCCTCATGATCCACATGCGATCGGCACATTATGAAGCCACAGCCAACCCTGACTATCATCTTTCAACTGTCGATTTTGGAGACACCGTAGTGACAGGTAGGAGCGAAGAACAAGGAGAGTACTACTAGCTTTAAGCAGTAGGATCTACCTATTTGACTATTCGTTCTCGGGGCGGACTGGACTAGCTATTACTAGTCACTGAATGGTACAGCCTGAGGTTAGCGTTGTAGCGCCTCTTTTACATACTTCGTCTTTCTTTACTCATATAGTACGGCTAGAAATTACGATTTCCTCCTCGCGCTATAATGATTTCGATTTTGACAACTGCCAGTGCGAGTTGTATCATTATTGGAATACCAAGGAGTAATTGAAAATTGTGCCGCTTCAGGCTTGTCAATTGTTTCTGAGGCGTCATGTGCCGTTTTGCTCACAGCCTTTGAGTAAGCAATCAGGACAACCACATGCAAGCTAACAAGGTTTAAGCTAGGTGCATACGGTGTTTAGTGTTCGGGCTATACGAACTTGCACAGAATGAAGTCCCCAAGTCTCCGAAAGCATTTCACGGCTGGGCCTCAGCCGAGAAAAGCAATGCTGACTCGAATCAGGTCACCGTTGGTCCATATATAATTCTACGGTCAATGTCAGATAGGTCCAGAAGACTCTCAGCAATGGCCCTCATATGTCCACTTTATTTACTACTCACCAGGCAAACTCCGCTGATAGTGCAAACCCAATATCAACACTACAACGCTCGTTACACATAATGAAACTAACCTTACTTCCAGCATCCATGTGCCGTCAGCGGACGCGCAACACCCTAGCAAAGACGAATTCTACCCACAGATGGATCATGATCGCTGACCCTCGCTGAAAGTGTGGGTGACCAGTTGTTAACATGTATGTGTTCAAATTCAGTCCTGCGCTTCTTGATAGCATCAGAAACGAAGGCGTGATCCAGCTGTTCACAGTGCTGATCGAAAACATAACTGTATCGTTCAACAGGAGGGATTCCAGCGACCTCGTCGATGTCGGTGAGAACTTCAACCAATGACCGGTAGACAGTGCGAGTTTGGAGAAATTCATTGAAATCACCAGCGACAACAATGTTAGCATGTTCGTCTTCGTCCAAGATTGATTGTACAAAGTCCTGAAAATGTAATCAACTATTTATCTTTGGCCGCTTCGAGTGCGAGTGGTAGGATGGGCGTACGGCCACAATTTCGACCTGATTAGTCCGTCGATCTATAACAGAATTGACCGGCGGCCTTGCATCTCCTTCGGTAGAACTGCTTCCTCCTTTCGAACTGAGGTGCACGTTGATGGTGAAGAGTTGCTGTCCATGTGGAGTCATCCATGCTGCAACAAGTGGTTTGCGGGAGGAGTTCCAAGCATCATTGGTGGGATCGATGCGCCCAGGATTGAAGCTACAGGGAAAAAATCGTCATGAAGAACTATTAAGTAAGCATAAGTGACGGTCGGTACCTGAGCACTGGATTTTTTGGCCCAAGTTGAGATGAGATGACTTCCGTCTTGTCTAGGGCGCTTCCAGCTGGTGACCCAGGAGCAAGGCTCAACTTCTCTGGACGATATCTAGCTAATGGTTGAGCAGTGGATACATCACAAGACGGAACAATCTTACAGGTAAACCTGCCTGATGTTTCCTCCAGGTATGCCACCATCCTGCCCATCAACGGGGGCTATTTCAACAAATTGATAAGTTACATTGCGTACTTGCGCAATGGCTTTAACCAGGTTAGTTAACGTGAGATTCGCATTGACGGTACCATCGTTCGTCTTGCCCGAATTGTCCTGAATTTCTTGAATGAACATGATGTCAGGCGTGCGGAGGAAGTTTGCAATATGCATTGCGACTGTTGGCAAATGGGATGATGTCGGCGCCATGTTTTCGACCTGTCCCGAAACAACCTAAATCAATTTAACAATCGAGATGTGCTATCAAAGACGCACGTTGTAGTCGCCAAAAGTGAGGTCACATGAATTCCCGCCGCTGTCAGTCAAAGTTGTGGGGGGCACAGTAGGGTCTGGGGTGGAAATGACGGAAGGGGCCGTAAGAGGAAGGATGTAGTAAAAACCAAACCTTAGTACATATATCAAGTAGATGACGACATGAAATCGCAAAGCACAACATACTGGTATGTCACAACTCCGGTAATGTCTCTAAGGCTCACACCAACAGCTACTGTGGGGTTCTTGGATTTGTCGAGAGGTGCACCGATGAGGATGGCTTCTGGGTTACCATCAGGGATCCCATCAGAACCTGTTCAAATCGATCTAATCAGATTGACTACCCGAGAAGGTCCAGATTATACCAAAAGTCATCGTCAACCCTCCACGTCCATTTTTGCCAGTTACAGGCCAATCACCATGGACCCAGAATTCGCCAAACCTGTTGGGGAAGCCAAGAGAAATGGGTTTGGGAACGACAACAAGCTGTCCCTCGAGACTCTCCCAGAAATCGAGGCCATATTTATCAGGCTGCAGAGTGGCATTACCGCTCTCAAGGAGAGTCACGTTGTTCGGTATTGACAAAAACCCGTCGGGGCCATCATCTAACGCAGTTAGTTTCTGCGTAGGTGGGCTCCTGTCTTTCCCAAGTATGATTGGCTCTACAGTGTTGTTTGAAGAAAGGACGACGATGTCAGTAGGTGATACGATTTCAGTAAGGAAGAGGTTGTTGGGAACTTCGGACGCCGAACGAAATTCGGAGACACGTCCGCTCAGCGAGATGAGGTCGTAAACCGAAACCTGATTCAGCACATTGGGTGAAGTTGAGTAGATAAAGAGTCCATTGGAAACTCTGATGTCGTCAACTGGGTCGCCAACTAGGTAAAACCCGTTCGATCCCTATTATACCATGATGAGATAACCACGAAAGTACATCAAGGACAACAAAATACATACCTTGGCAGTTACTATACCTGTTAAATTGTGAACGGTTTGACCTTTCAATGGGCTCTGAAACGCTGATCCCTGTATTTGGGTAATCGTCGTCGGGGAAGCAGCAGCTATGTAGCTGGTGACAAACACAACGGAGTGCAGCCAATTTATCATAGACTTGAAGACAACCGCAAAGTTGGGACTCTTATTTAAGCACTTGAAGCATCGTGATCATTTACCTCGAAAAAAACGGCGGACGTGTAGCTTACCAGAGCATGAGCACATAAAATTGTCGCGCGGAACTGCATTTCGGAAGGTAGTAGCGGGTATCGAGGTGTTATTCCTTTTAAAGTGGACCAGACGTTATCATGTTACCGTTGGAGACAAATGGCCAGAAGGAGCTCAGTTGCGCTTAAAATGAACGGTGGACGCAAAGAATGGGGCAACCAGACGAACCTCTGGGTCGAGGCAAGCCACTCACTGGCCTCTCCCAGGGTTCTACTTTTGGTACTCGTCGTGTTAGGTCACGTCTGGTCACGTGTAAGTATCGTGCGTTGGATTGAAGATATACTTATGGGTTCAACGTTAACGTTCAACAGCGATAGGTAGTACTCATAAAACAGAGTCCGCACTTGTGGTCCAAATTTACACAATACTACTCCAGTGACCACCTGGTGACCGTGTGGCAGAACCACTCCTGAATCCCCGAAGTAGGGGTCAAATGGATGTCCGAGTCAATTCGTCAGGATTTGATGTTGCTCGGAACACCTCGTCGGAAAAGGGCAAAGGCGCTATCCCAGCATATTCAATACACACTTACAGTCAGGATGTTATATCGTCCAACGAAGTTCCATTTCTTGGATGTGCGGCAAATATGACAGAGTCGGGACAACTAGGGCTCCAACGATTTCTAGTCGACGGTGTGTTGGCTACAGCGACGCCTCGCACAAATAGGGAGCACAGAACGATATACGGAACCTAGTATGTCGTTCACCCCTTCTTTCCGCCAATGTGAGTCATAAAGAGACAGTGGGCAACCATCTGTCGGCGGACGGTTAAATCCGGACTGAATTGTCCTTCTTTGACAACGCTTGGAGATCTTGCTCTAATGAAACACAATCAGTAATATCTACGTAACGCCGCATCTTCACTCACGAATGCCCCATACATGCGACCGTAGGTCTAAGAATTCTATACGATAATGTTACGATTGTCTCGATGAGCAACACAGAACGATTGACTAACCAACGTGTAAACCATCCAGAAGTTTTTTCGTCTCGGCCCTGACTCTTGATATATCGTCTTTCGATACCGAAGTCTGATTCAAGGCTTTCAGGTCCTTTTCAATGGCCTCCATCCTCCTCATATGCGCGGATATCTGATATAACTATAATATCAGGACTATATCAACTAGCAAGGTACAAATTATGTGACCTTCTCAGTGCTAAGTTGCAAAGTTTCGACACTAGACTGTAGTGCAGCCGAAGCTTGTTGATATTCTTCTAATAAGTGATACGCAGCGAAAGATGACGCGAGTGAAAATCCAAACAAGAAGCCGACAATTCTAAGATGAGCCTCAGCTTTGGACACCATTAACAAGGAGTCTGCATACCCTCCACGGAAACCACCGATCGGTTTCTTTTGCGGTTGGGTAGGGCCGAGGTTGGGTGCTGCTTCGTTCCTCAACGTACGACTGGTGGAAATCAAACGAGTCTGTACATATCGTGGCAGATTACGGGCAGGGGAAAGGTAGCGCACAGCGGACGCCATGGACTCTGGAGGTCGGACGATCGTCGCGTTCAATCCCGATGCACTGCCGTTCCCAGGCTTGTGATTGGCCACTTCAGAATCGCTTAGGGCCTCAAACTCTAAGGCTTTTAAAGTATTTAGATCGTGTCTCCTTGCTAGACTCGTAGTAACCACTCCCTCGTATACATGAGCGAGCGTCGATGTATATAGAGACCGGTCTATCTCCTTGCCACCTTCAGTGTTGCAAAACGTTAACCGCAATTTACCTAACCTCCTACATCCTTTGAAGCCAACTTTCATGCTCAAATTCCATACAAGTGCTGGTTAAGAACGTTAAGTAGTTGTCTTATCCAAAACTAAGCTCATTAATATATATATATAAACTCATCGTTCTGCCGATCCGTCAAATCCAAAAACGCATTATCCCCAAGTCTCGGCTCCCCCTCCCCAAATCCCTCCTCCTCACTCTTATATTTCTCATCCATACTTCGGTCATGGAAATCCGCCATTTTACCATTCGCTATGCGTCTCTTCCCCTGCAGCCTATTCAACACCAGCAAATTCGTAGCCTGGATCAACACGACCGCCACAAGCGCCACGAATATCCCCAGCACAGCGCGCAAGCCGGGATGATAGGACGGCGCGTCCACGGCGTTGAAGAGTAATGGGCCGATGATGTTGCCGGCTGAGGAACCGGCGTTGTACAAAGACATGATGATTGATTTCTTCGTGGAGCCGGCTGTGTTACCCACGATCCAGGAGACAATGAGTGGGTTGCCGCCAAAGAGGAAGGCCAGGAGGTAGTACGCTGCGAGTAAGGCAGCCTGGTTCGATTTCTTGCGCGGGAGGACGTATAGCATTGTGAGCCCCGCAACAACAGGGAGTATGAGCGTGATGAGGACAGGGAACTTGAGACGTGATTTTTGGGCAGCGTAAGAGGCGAAAATGATGATGATGATTTGGACAGCGCCGAAAGGCATGTTGAGCAAGGAGGTGGTGTACCTGTCGAAGCCCAGGCCGGAGAGGATGAGCGGGCCGAAGGTGTTGGTCACAGCGGCACCGACGTTTAGGAGTAGGGACATGCCTACCCAAATGTAGGTTTTAGGCTCGATGGCGGCTTCAAGGACGTGTGGCCACTTGAACTCGCGAGAGCCTATGCCGGTTTGGTTGGCACGGAGGCGCTCGACAGCTTGGACGCGTTCGTGTTCTGTCAGGAAGCGGGCGGCGGCGACATCGTTGTCGAGTTTCCAGTAAATGAAGGGGGCACTTACGATGGTGACGAGTCCAACAAAGAGGAAGATGCTGGCGGGAAGTTAGCTGATGTAGGTAATGAGGGATGGCGTAGACATACATCTGCCAGGAGCGCAGAACGTGGGGAGGAATGCGGCCGAGGCCGTAAGAGAGCGCTGAACCGATGATGGTTGCAGCTCCGTTTGTGCTATACCACGCCGCGACACGAATAGGCTGCTCAGCACGACGATACCACTGGGCAGTGATAATACTGAAGAGCGGTAGACAACCAGCTTCGAAGAGACCAAGGAAGAAACGAGCAGCAAGCAAGCTCGAGTAAGTATGGGATGCAGCCATTGAAGCCTGTGCGATGCCCCATCCGAGAAGAAGAGCTGGCATGAGGATCCTATGTGGGACTTTGACAATGAGAATAGAAGAAAATGGCTGCCATGCTAGTTGTGCGATGGCTGAGATGGAGCCGAGGAAAGAATATTGATTTCCTGTAAGGCCAACGTCTTTTTGCAGGCCGAAGATGGCACCATAGCCCAAAGCTGATTTGTCGAGGATCTGGAAAGGATCAGCCAAGTTCTCATGACACGAGTGGGTGATGTATACCTGGAGGAAGTAAACCCAGACAAGGATAGTAAGGATGACTTTGTCAGTCTTTCGGCGGATACGTTTACTCTGTTGGGAACATCATAAAGACGTTTTTGCACAAGACGGGAAGAAATACAACATACATCCTCATCTGTTAGTGGGATGCGCTCACCTCCCACAAGAGCGAGACCACGATCTCCGTGCACCTTCATGGCATCATATCGACCATCCACTTTCACATCTTCTGCATGATCAGCAGATGTTTTTTCTTCGTACGAGCTGAGACCTATCGCCATTTCAGTTCTTGCTTTAGCGATGTACGTCTGACAGAAGAAAATGGGATGGCATACGAGGAAGACGGAATATTTGTAGTCGTTCCCTTCATCTGCATCCGTGCATCAAGCCAGTTCTCTTGATCCCACAGGAGCTGAACGACCACTAAATTAGCGGCGAGCTGATACCTGCTGATACTACCTCGGCCAAGCGGGGACAAGTCTTGCGGCTTACACTCGGATAGATCTCCGTGTATGTTCCTAAATCTCAGGACTAAGAAATCTATGGTATCCATGTGACGAAAGAGGTGATGTACAGCTGACTCGGTATAGAAATTTTACCAAAGTAGCAACTAACAAAGCCTATTTTAGCCTATTGTATTTGTACTTAAGGTACAAATAATCATCGCTGGTGCAATCGTTACTACATAGCATAACTAGCTTTAACCGTTTGGAATGAAAGACGCGACCCCGAGTGCCTGCCAAGCCATCATGTTCTCGGCACGGTTTAATTTCCCCCTTCCTTCCAACAACCGCGCAGTGACCTTTTTTTTTATAAATACCTCGTCTAGGAACGTAAAGCCTTCCTGGCAAGCTTCGGTACTCGCCCCTCATCTCGTCGACGCATGGCTGGGTCATACTATTCTGTTCAAGTGGCAGTCCTTGTGATGGGAGGGAGAATAAGTATATTGTGTGAGTGATACCTCCGTGTGAATGTACCGGCGCGCGGAAAAAGTAGAAAAACTATTTGGACCAAGTGACCATATACCGCAGCCATTGCTATATTTATATAGAGTTTGCGCCGTTCAAAGTTGTGAATTGTAATTGTTGTATGGTTTGGATCTGTATGGTGACTTGAGTAGTACACAAGAGAATTCTGCTGGTATCCATGAACTGTGAATACAGAAGAGACATGACGGGATTGCTACGTCGGATGGCCACCAGGAAGTTCACCTTTTTAGGCAAACTAAAAACTGTCGAGATTTGTGATTTCAGGATCAGGACTGAAATCAAGAGCATAATTTCAGTGAAGATTTTATCATCTCAGGCCACCACAGTGGCAGCACCACCTGAAATGGGGAAGTTTCAAATTTCATGATCAGGAACAATCTCAGAGAACTTACTAAAATTGTAAATTTAGGCACACGTCATTGACATCATTGACTAAAGTTACCGTGTAGACTGGTCCGTATACCACTGCATCTGCTGTCATCAGGTAGCTAGCTCTGTTCAAATACAGGCCTTCTGTAGCGTAAGAGACTATATTAGTGCAAACACATGTTATTTGCTTGCATCTAGGGTTGTTGATCACATAAATCTATTTCACTTCCTCCTGGCCTCATAGCCTCATCTTCCCATTGTTACTTGTATGACCTACAGGAATGTAGCAACACCGGACAATCAGTAACAAATGTGATTGTTCGGTGGGAAACAAGTCCTGGGTCCCCATGGCCAATTCCAACACTCTACCACATGACGTAGTTCTTCGCAACTCTAAGGGCTATAGTAAGTAGTGACAATGATGACTTTCCACATATCCAGGCCTGCGTCGATCAGCTTGAAAGAGCCATCTGTGACTATCAGCATTCACTTAAGCCGGCAACCGTTGCAGAAAACCCCCGTCATGAGTATTCCTGAGTAATCAACGAGAACATACTTGATGCAAGGTTTTTGAACGTCCCCAGCGACTCACCGAACTTCTCAGCGAGCAATAAGCCAGGCCTCCTTATCCAAACACTTCTTATCCACCGAGCCCAATCCTGAGGAAAGGGCCTCAAGGGCTGCCGTCTACTGATATAGATCGTTAAGATTCTTATTGAAGCCCTCAACGGCAGCCCGCTGACCGCCGCGACCAACACCATCCTGACAGAGGTAGTCTTCGAGCTGTTGATCTTCGAGCATCATTTATCACAAGTCAACTATCGCCTGGCAAAATACGGTGAACGACACCACCACACAGCGACCTCGACGATGTGTGCTTGAGCAAAAAATGGTCGTCGTCATGAACAGTTCCTAGGTTCTCTAAAATCTTGGGGAAATCAGCGACAGGGCCGCCGTCTGATCCGCCTTCAGACTTATCATATGAAGAAGTCATGCCGCTGTCTAGCGGAAATACCAGCGAGGAAGGTCTCGCACAACAGAAGTTAACGGATAATGATATTTGTACTTGTGTACATCGAAAGCCGAAAGTTCAACTTTCCAGACATAACCAAATGTGGCACCAGACTACTGACTCGGGAAAGTTATAATGCCACCAAAGCGAAAGAATGATGCCGGAGACGAGAAACCATCCGAACGAAAGAAGCAAAAGCTTGCATTCGCGAGAACGATCGCTGTGCAGCCTGTGAACACGGTCTCTTCTACCCAAAATGCCTCGACTTCGGTGCCGAAAAGTGGTGCGTGTAGATTCTCTTACTACTGAACTGACAATATTCTAGACACTTCATGAAGGTTTACACCGACTACCCAGTGCGATTGACGTGGAGAGATTTGCTGAGGTATATTTTAAGTCTATGCATCGATCGGTTTTGCGGTCTCAATTGATACATAGGCCAGAAGTTTTGAGATCGATGCCATGCAAACTGCGATTAAAAATGCAAGGTAGACAAGTCAACATTAATGGACCTACGTGACTGAATCTTAGATCGCTTTCAGTGGGAGCTCGACTTCACGAGCCTGGCAGGCACTGCCTCGACACCTTCGTCGCAGAGCTGCCAGTCATGATGTCCGTCGTGTCCCCACTCGCCTCCGTGACAAAGCTCGTACCGAGGTAAGTGCTACAATCGTATCATTGGTTTTAGCTGCTTCACTTCACCTTTAGATGGACCCTGTTCGAAAGAAGATATTGGGTCGTTCAATGCCTAAACGAGGGAAAGCGAAACGCCTAAGCCGTTCTGAATTGTTCTTGAAGCGTCAACGTATGTCTGCAATGCTGTCGTGGTCGAACCTATTGCGACAGTAACATCAGGTGACAAGCTTTGGCTGGAATCGCATTTGTGGCACGCAAAACGTATGAAAATGGAAAATATGTGGGGATATAGACTGGTGCGGCAGAGATAGTGTGAATCAAATCTTCTCATTCATCGATGCGCTGGTCAGGCAGTTCACCCTACTGAGAAAGCTTTTCGTCCATCTCATCGAGCCTCTTTGCATGGATCAATTCTTCACGACGCATCGTATCACTCTCTCATTGAGCTGAAAGGTCCCGAGCGTATTCTCAGAACCATTTTGGAAGCTTGTTGTGACCCACAAGTCCAGGGTCCAGGCGCCAAAAGGTATGTATGTGATGATGTCTCCGTTCTTGCAGCTCACCTCAATGTTAGATATACCACCGGTTCACGTGCTTTGGAGACACACATCTACAAACCAGGGTCGTATCCATTTGACCTCATCGCACCTATCTCCGTCATATGGAAGCCCTTGACATGCATTTCCTCATCCACAGAAGATTGCTCAACAGGCAAGGCGCAAGCTCCCAAAAACAGGTCTCAAAAGAATGCTGCAAAACAGAGAAGGAAAGGGAAAGGAAAGGAAATGGATAGCGCTCAACCAGATTGTGAGGCGACTAGAGTAGTCTGGCTTCGATCGCATCCTTCTGTCTTCAACGAAGTCTTCTCTTCACTACAGGCTGCTGCTTCATCGGTGTTGGATGCCGCAAAACGCAGCATGGGAGAAGAAGAAAAAGATATTGATGTTCAATTATCCGACCTCAGAGGCCAGATCAATGTCTTCGAGATCATGGGTCCGAAGTCCAGCCAGGTTCTCAAAGGTGCTTTAAACCCTGTTCCTCAGGATCATAGAACAGAATTCACTCAGGTCATTAATGCATTTTTTCTCGTCTTGTCATGATGTTAACATATATAAACCTAAAGTTCTGGAAAGCCCTGACAGACGTGCAAACCACCGGTTCAATACCTCGTGGAATGATAGTAGGGTTCAAAGTAAATGACCCGCGACTCAAGTAAGCCTTTCTTGTGCAACCTATTATATAGTGTCTCAACTATGCTTAGATTCCCGCCGAAGAATGCAAAACCCAAACCATCAGACTCAGACCATGCGGCAGCTACGATAACAACGTTTCCCTCGGCCACATTAGCGCAGAGCGAGATATGGGATGACACCACCAGGAACGCACTCTTAACGCCTCGATATAAAAAGAAGGATTTGGACGAGCGACGATCAAAAGTATAAGCTAACTGTTACAGTTAGAAGATTATGTGCTCATGGCTATTCATTATCTAGAACCTTGTTCCAGGTACTCCTTTAAAACCCCTTCGCCAAGACGATCGCATTCCTGTCCTTTTGATCCAACGGTCGCTCGAATGTTCTGCTTCCGAGAGCCAAAGTATACACGGTTGGACGCTGATAATACCTGCCGGCTGGTCAATGGCCTTTTTCAGTTCCCTCATTTTCACTGGCACGCGCGTTGGCGGCCAACGCGAGCGCCAAACTCAAGCATTCGAGGCAGGGACGGCCTACTTCCCACGGGACTACCCATCATCTTCAGGTTATGATATATATGCTACTGCGAGAGAGCAAGAAGAAAGAGCGAGGTGGGAGCGTAAGCCTCCTGCAAAGCGACCAAACTTTGAGAAATTGGAGACGAGAAGTCCATGGAAAGCAGATTGGCACGTTGTTCTCGGGCTACAGAGCACGGATGCAGGGGAAGAAGGGTTTGTCACTACACAGAGAGAGGAGCCAGTACTTGAAGTGCAGGAGGGTATGAAGCCATGGTTACTTCGGGGCAGCGAGGTGTCCAGCATCTTGTCAAATGTGTCGAAGTTGTTCAACCATGCCGCAGGACTTCTTCAGGAAATCAACCGATTACGATTGAAACGAAGCCATGATCCGCTTGATGGATCTATTAAGGCTGAACAGCTATTGAAGGCAGCGCTTGTATCTGTTCGAGTGACGATGTGCAAGAGAGGTGCACCAGATGATTTGGCTCTCATCTACTCGATGGCAGATGACGAGGTGAAGAAGTGGGAAAAGGCTCTGCAAAAAGCTAGGAATATTAGAGTGGCACTTGATGAAGAGACTGTAGAAGAGGTTGAGGTACTTCTGGACAATCACAGGCTGGATCTGAGGCTGACAAGATTAATACAGCTCTCGGGAATCAAACCTCCAAGCTCATCAATTGTAGGCTATGTAACCACTGGGCATTTTTCGCTTTCACAAGGTGAAGGCTTTGCAATTGGCGCACTGACAGTGGTCCGACTGCTCGAACTGCAAGAGCAGAGTCACAGGTTAGTTTGGTGTCTTTTCAATGCTTATGTTTTCATACCCGGAACATTCCAGACTGTACCCAAATGCGACATGCAAGACCCCACCCCTTATGGTCAAGGTGCGCAATGGTAACACCCAGCAATGTCGTGCTGCGTACGTGGAGATACTGAACACCTGACTGCCATTGTCGACTTGATACTGAGTTTGAGTGATACAAGCAGAACAATACACATTCATGCTGTTTTCTACAATTGAGGATGATAAATAATGGAATGCCACGAGATCAAGAAATTGTGCAGGATAAATATAAGAAGCGTTCAGCAAGATGACAAAATAAAGAGGAAAGCATTGTCCCTGCGAAGATTTTATCTGATTTTCCATTTGTCGACAGCGGCCTGCACCAATCGTCCCATTTCTGCCCTTGCATGCTTCTTGGCACTATCAGTAATGCCATCCAGGGCATCCAATGTCCCGGGTGACGTTTGCAAAGGATCAAATTCGAGAAGATGCCCGTCCTTCATTGGGATCGCTACAAGCGCCGAGAATGACCGCGAATGATTCGGTCTGGGAGTCGTGTGTGCATTCAGGTTTGACACATCAGGAGGAATGGATTGTGAATGAGATGCTGGGAGGGGTGGGGGATAAAGAGAGTCAGACGGCAGTCGGGGCTGTGAATTTGGATGATAATGCACGGACTGGGAATTTTCCCTGGAATGTGCAGATGATGTAGGTTGAGATGAACCAGTGAAGAGGCTGGCTTGTGAGTTAGTCCGTGAATGCATTCCGTTTAAACTTCCTGGGAATGCCACTGATGGATCTCGTCGGATAACGATGCTGCTCTTCGATCGCTTCAGTGTACGAGGTTCACCAACCCCATTTACCTTGATGCTATCATTTCCATCGTTTCCATCTTCTTCGTCACTGGTTGTGTCGGCCATTCCCATACCCCTGAACCAACCCATACCATATTCATATGGGTTCGCAAGTGGGGAACCATTCATGCTGAGCATGTTCTCGTCTGTTCTGGGCAGGCGCAGTGTTGGGGGAGGTACGCCGTCTTGGCTACCTGGATAAATTGGTGTTTTTGGAGGTAATGAAGGGTTGAAAGTCGAGCTGGAGAGCACGCGTGGCTGAATGGTGGAGCCCTGCCGCCCAGTCGGGTGTTTCGCAGGTGAAGTCGGGCGAGAGGGCGGTCGTTGTGATTGCGCTGTATACGCGAAGTTGCTGTTGAACGGCGGTTTGAGTTTGTAAGGACTTGGAGAAGGAGGAACGCGTCCCATCGTACGTGACTTACGAAGATCAATAGTGAGTTACAGAAAAGCGGGCTTAGATGGTTCACATACTGTACCGGGCGTCTTGTTTCTTGCTGGAAAAAGACGCGCACGCTGCGCAGTGCCAGGACCTGTTGACGAACCAGCCATCTTTTTGGGCGACTGAGCAGTTCGCGCTAAGAAAGAGTTGGGATCAGTGGGTAGGATAGGAACTCGGGAGCCTGACCGTTCTTTGGGGCTTTGGAGGAATCGTGGTCCTTACTGTCAACACTATCGACCTCCTGACTAGCCACCCATTTCCTCTTCCTGGCAACTTTATCAAGCTCGCCTAACGTACCCTCCCCACCGGCTGCTACGAACTTTTCCTTCTGGAATCCCCTCAGTGCGGCCTGGACGTTTCCATTGTATTTCTCTCCGAACTCACGCATCTTCATATTTCGGACTTGCTTCGGTATCCGTGACACCTGGCCCTCCTGATGCATATTAAAGTTTTCGAGACGATCCGAAAGCCATGATTCAAACTGGCGGGTACGATGGGCAACTGAACATGATATCAGATTGTGTCTTTTTTAGCTTTCTTTACAAGGCTGTTCAAACCTTCAATATCAAGGTTGGCCAATAGGTGTTGTTTTTCTTCCTCTGTGTACTTCCTCTTTGCGTGTGGAAGATTCATGGGACGCGATTGAGGCGGAGGATATCGTCTGCGTTGTTGAAGGAATTCGAAGTTGTCAACTTGAAAAGGCGCGAACTGATAGTCACGTGGGGCGCGCTAGCAATTGACAGATGGTACGATACAGCGCTCTTTTCATAAAAGACTACTTGGCAACATGTCGAACCCCAGAGACGTATATCTGGTAATTGGTGGAAGTGGTTTTCTTGGGCGACACATCGTCCAGCAACTACTCGACCGTGGAGACAATGTATCCGTATTCGACATCGTGCAACGGTATCATGATGTCCCTTTCTTCTCTGGAGATATCAACAATGAAGAGCAGATAGTTTCTGCTCTTCGAAAAGTTCGTGACCTTTTCTCTGTCTCTGCATGAATGTCAGGAAATTCATTCTTTCGATGTAGAGTGGTTCCACATGCATAATCCACACTGCATCTCCTCCTGCCGGTCTCAAAAATTCTTCCTTGTACTACAAAGTCAATGAAGAAGGCACGAGAACAGTTATTGCAGCAGCCATGGCCGCAGGCGTGCGCAAACTTGTATTCACTAGTTCGGCTGGCGTCATCTTCAACGGCACCGATATCGTCGACATTGATGAACGATACCCCTTTCCAAAGGAACCTCTGGATGCTTATAATGATTCAAAGGCGAAGGCCGAAGCACTTGTTCTGGCTGCCAACGGCCAGGGTGGCTTGTTGACTGTCGCACTTCGACCCGCTGGTATTTTTGGGTATGCAGCCGAATTTCTTTAAAAAATCTTGTTCTTATCATCTTGACAGTCCCGGTGATCGTCAAGTGATGGCGGGGCTTTACGCAGTCTACGAGCAAGGCCAGACCCGTTATCAAATTGGCGACAACAGGAACCTCTTCGACTGGACATACGTTGGAAATGTTGCTCGTGCTCATCTTCTTGCAGCAGATAAGCTAGACACTCCGCCGCCTGCGATACCTCTAACTCAGCTTGAAAAACTTCCTCTTACTCCAGAAGAGGTTCCCCCTCTTACACAAGCCGAACAAGAGTTGGTCCACTATCCCCTTCGTCCTATAACTGTCTCAACCGGCAACCACCGTGTCCCGACACATGAAGCACGCCCATTAGGTCCCTATGTCACCCCCCTGCCCAATGCGAAAGAGATTGAAGCAGCATTCAATGGTCCGAACGACGCCTTCTCAAAGCGTCCCGTCGTTCGCACGCGCTTCGATGCGCTCTCTGACTCGGGCATCGTTAAGGCAAAGTTACACAACCCCGAAACAACCCCGCTGCAAGTCGCGGGTCAGGTATTCTTCATTACGAATGGGGAGCCTTGTTACTTTTGGGACTTCCCCCGCTTTGTGTGGCATCAGCTTGATGCCTATTTCCCAGGATATCGTACACCCAAGCCCATCACGGTGTTGTCGAAGCCTATTGGCGTGGCCGCGGCGGTTGGTTCGGAGTGGTATAGCTGGTTGGTGGGCAAGGAGCCCACCTTCACGAAGTTCAAGGTCTCGTACAGCTGTGCGACAAGATGGCACAATATCGAAAAAGCTCGCAGGGTGTTGGGCTACGAACCAGAGGTAGGTCTGGAGCAGGGTGTCAAGCGCATGGTCGATGTGAGTTACTTTACTTTCCTGTGGATCTACGTTGATCGCAATTTTTATAGTGGTGGTACCAGGAGTATATCGCCGGGAGACATAAGGAGGCCCATTGATGATGGCAAGGATATCGATGACCTGGCGAAAGTGCTACTGCCAGAATTTGGATCGATATATAGTAGCTACACGCTGCATGTCTTCATAGCGTTATGTTTACGTATATATCCTTCAACACTGCTAGAGAAAGCCTGACTACAACCCGGATGTCACCTCAACTATCAGCACTCTTTCCAACGCTCACCACATCCTACATCCTCGCCTTTCAATTATCGTCCTGGTATCCCCAATTCGCCCATCTGAGCATCAAATCCACGATCATAAGACCCTTGAGTCAACAATTTTGTGACTACCTGGACGCGGATGGGGTATTCGTCCCAGAAGGCTCGGACGACGTGTCGGTCCATATCAGTGCTTAGGCTCAACTCATGATCATGACCATCTCCCTAGACCTACCGAAAGTACACTGACCGATGACGACGAGGACGATGAGGACCCAGACGAACCTATAAATCGCTTCTCGTTCCCCGAGCTCGATACGAAAATCCGGGAATGCATAAAAGAGTACGGAAGCGTCTTCCCCAAGCTCAACTTCTCATCGCCCAAGGTTCGCATTCAGTTCATACACGGTTTATATGTGCAGATCTAATCACACGATACGATAACAGGACGCGTCCTGGATCCTCCCCCCATCCTCCCCTCTAAAATGCACATCACCAGCAGATGTCTACCTCCTCCTCAAATCCTCCGACTTCATATCGCACGATATCAGCACCGAGTCCGTATTTGAAGGGTGCGATGATCGCCCGCCTCCGGACGCATACCGCCTGGAGCTCGTGCTGCGTAAATGGTACTCCGTCGACCGCAGTCGGGAATTACGCTGTTTCGTGAGGTCCAATATTCTCATAGGTGGGTGTAGGGATGCTCTAAGTAGGTTCGGCTAACGGACTGGAAAGACAGGTATTTCACAGCGCGACACGAATTATTACGAATTTCTCAACGATCCGACAACGCGGGATACCATCATATCGACTGTCCAACAATTTTGGCAATCAAATATTGAAACGATATGGAAATCTATCGCGGACTGTAGGTATAATATTTATGTTTCCTGCTCTCGATAGTAATCCATAGAGTTGACAGATACCTTTGACTTGCTTTTGACTCGAGATCTGACCCGCGCCCACATCCTCGATTTCAACCCGTACGCCCCGCGAACGGACTCATTGCTGTTCACATACGACGACCTTTTCAACATCCTGTTGACGCGAAACATTGGGGACGATGACCATGCAGAGCTGAGAGTAGTTGATTCCAGAACGCATCCAGCGGCTACATCCAATGCCCCTGCACACCAGCACAACATGGTTCCGTTTGAGGCCTTGAGTATGAGCAGTGGGCGGGACATCGAGGAGTTCGCAGATGTTTGGAGAGAAAATATTCAACAAAGCATGACGGAATGATTTGGATTCTAATCTGCATGGTTTCTCAAAGACGTAATATTGGCATTGCAAGATTGGATTCATTAAATTATGGTCGTGTAAGAAAGGTTTTACGTCTCGTCTCTTCTAGGGTCACAGAACTATGCAAGCAAACTTCCCTCGTGATAACAAGCAAGTCTAGGGGCGCTGCCCTATGCTGAGAGCTCGATCTAATTACTTGTCCACCTCTACACCAGAATCGCTGGCCGTATCAACGAATACTGGCTTCATTTTGGCAATTCCATAGGCATTTTTGAAGAAGACAACGTCACCTTCATCTTCGACGAACTACGGCAACGTCAATTACGCAACTATGCGAGCGGATGAATCGACGTACCTTGCACTCGCGGAAGACACGATAGACCTCGGCCCATCCTCCAGCTCCGCCATCCAGATGAATCCCCTCTTTAGCCAATCTCTTCTTCAAAGCTGCGCTGGCTTCCCAACTAGGAACAAAAGATAGTTTAGTGACATAACAAGTTTGCCAAGAAGCAAAAGGCTCACGCGTTATAATGGGGAATCTTGCTTGAAACGTGATGCAGCACGTGAGTTTCCGAGATGCCATTAGTAGCGTGGGCTCCGATCCATGCCATGACTTTACCGCAGTCGGCAAGCAGGTTACGGTCCAAAGTCGACAGGGCGCCTCGAGGGAATGTGAACTCGGGAGCACGGTAATGAGGAAGGAGGGGGTCGGTATGTTGCAGGAAGGTAATCAGCACCAACCAATGGTTGACCCTGGAAATATTATTATAGCTTAGTTGGTTATAAGAAACGAGAGGAACGCACCAGAGGTAGGGAACAAGGTATAAGCTGAAGACGTTGACGAAGCCGTATTTCCAGATGGAGTATGCGACTCCGACTAGCCAGAGAGCGATACCAATATCAGACACGACGACCTGAGAGTAGTGATGGTCTGCAAACATGACAGCGCTAGGCTTGAAATCTGCAAACCCATGGTTATTCACGTAAATATTAGTTTGAGCAATGTCACTTACGATTCGTGCCAGGGGGGTATCTGCGTTGGCCAGAAGAGTTGAGCATGAGGTAAGCAGGCCATCCGCCAAGCTACAGAAAGGAAGATATGTAGTTGACTGATCATGAAGATTCCAGGAACGCCTCCTTACCAGGTAGGAACTCGCTCCCAATACCGCACCGATCGGAGAATCCCCAAGAGCCTCCCATAGCTCCTTCTTGACTTGGGCCGAAACGCGGGAACCAAAAAGGTCCTCCTTGGCGGGATCGAAAGGCTGAAGACCAAGTTCGGAACGGGTAGACGGGACAAAGACCTGATCCTGAGTCATATGACCAGTTGAGGCGTGGTGCTTCGCGTGAGTAATGCGCCACGAGTGGTAGGGTACGCCAAGACTGTCCTCAAAAAAAAAGAAAAAGTCATGTGACCGCATATAGTCGTGATAGAAATAGCGTACGCAGAATGCAAAATCCAGCCGACAGTGTTGTTGATCAGCTTTGACTCTGAGAATGCCTGATGTCCACATTCGTGTGCGATAACCCACAAACCGGTAGCGAAAAGACCAGCCCAGAAACCATACAGCGACCAAAGAGTGAAACGTGCGAAGGGATATAGAGCGGCATGAGGTAGTGAGATAGTTTGGGGGTTGATGAAACTATCCAGGAAGGTTGCAGTCTTGTATATCGCCGCAATCACAGTGAGGTCCCAGAAACTATGTTAAGCGAAATTCAGACGTATGCGAGGGTGAGGTTAAAGGATTCAAGTTACATGTAGACGGATGAACGCAACGCGGAACGCTTGAAGCAGTGTGGGCTATTATTGACTATATAAGTGGTTGAAAGATTACGAAAAGACGTGTACACATACGGAATGACATCGAGTAGTTGCTTTATGGAGAGCTCAGGGACAATGAAGGTGCCCTGGTCGATGATGGTTGTACCAGAGTCCTTGGGGGACATTGTGGTGTAGAGAAAGAGAGGAGGGAGGACCGAGAGACTCTAAAAAGATGGAAGGAAAGGCCCCGAGTATTCAAATTCGAGGAGGACCCAGGAAGAACCAACGTCGTGTATTTGACACCTGAAATTTTTATGCCACTCTCGAATTATTTGGGGACGGTCCGGTTACTTCCGATCAATCGAAGACATTCCCCCAAATTCCGACATGACTGAAGACACCGGCCGGTAAATACCGGAGTTCCGCCGCTGACCCTTGCATTCCGCCCGCTCACTCGACCTCAGGCTCAGACCTCGACGTCGTTGGACCTTGCAAGTTGCACGTTTTCGAGACCAGCTGTAAAAATTCAAAATCAAAACCCTCAACTAACCAGAGAAATAAGTATTCGGCGATGGACGTTGATCAAGGACACCGGAATCGAGATCAGCTGCCGGAGGTATTCTATCCATGAGACACCTGGGTCCACGGTGACATTAATTTGATTTGCACCCTTAAAACCCGTCCCAGACGGAAAATTACTCCTCTAGTAATCGCATACAATATTTCTAACAGTACATTGGCATAAAAGAACCTGGGTACATACGGCTCGGGGTATCATCCCAGGACTTTCAACCTTTCTGCCAATCCCTCCAGGAATGCGAACCCGTCCTATGACGTTGAGATGTAAACTTCGCTGTCACCGAGGTTAGACAACTCTATACCTTGGTTATCGTCCGCCCAGTGCTTCTGTTTGTCACCTTTCCAAAATCCAAAATCATTGTCGCCATCTCCTTGTTACTTTTCGCCGTCGACACTTCTCTCCGCAATCGGGCAACAACGCCTAATTTAACGTGTGAAGGCTCTTTCTCCACTCTTTGCTGTCGGTCAGACTTTTGTCGCGAGTTCCTATGCCAACACGAGGGTTCCGATCCGACTCGATTCAGTAAAACAGCAATACGTACCGTAGAGGTGTAACAAACACTGATGGATCTGCCAGTTGCTTGTGCAACACATCGAGGAAATGAGATGCTTCCCTTGTCAACGTTTTTGAGCTGTTACTTCGCAATATCTCTGCAAATTCGTGAACAAGGTCGGAAAGTGCGAGGTTGTTCGTGGCATCGGACGCCTTCGTTGTCAGGTTGGCAAGCCTGAGTGCTTTCGGCATAGCGAACAAAGGTAGCATCAAGGTACTAGCATCTGAATCACTGCTAATTTCAATAACCTCTTTTTGCGTTGGATTGCTTTTCTTCGCGTCATCCTGTGCTTTTCGTGTTACCTCTTCCACATTTGTTTTATTACCCAAGATTTGTCGTCCTTCGAGATTGAGCTTGGTCAAACCATTGAGGATACCCTCGACTTCATCACGTTCAATAGCTGGTGTTCGCGTGCGAAGGGGTGTGTGCGTGGACTCGGCGGATCGCTACCCACGGCACTATTAATCAAAATCACTAGCGACTTGATTGAGGCGTACCTGAGGGGCCACCGGCGGCCATAGGAAGGCGTCACTATTGGGATATCCATGGTTTACAGCTAGACCTCGAAACTCGTTTATCCAAAATGTGTAGTCCGGCTGGTCTTTGAACTTCAGTCGCCTGCAATATTGCAGGAATTCCTCAAATTCAGTGGGCATCCCTTTGCACAGGTCTTCGGGACGTGCATTCCGTTTTTGTCGCTTTAGGCGTTCGTGTACCAGGTCCGATTTTGGTACTCCGTCTCTTGTCCATGTAAGACCGCGTGGAGTGAGAAGGTGGATGAACATCAGCGCAGCCGCTTCTAGATCATCACGTCGTGAGGGGACTGATGTTCATGAGATCCTGTTCACACGGGCATCAGGTTAACGTACCTGTCCCTCGACAATGCACGTTCACAGAACTAGATCATTTGCTCAACATCATTCTCAAACTATTGTTGTCCACTGACCTGAACCAGTAGTTCCCGATGAAATCGCGTTTGACCTTGCTATCCGGTATGTGACGACGGGTGCGCGGGTCGATATATTGTTTAGAGAAACCAAAATCAATCATGTATATCGTCTTCTCATGCGGCGGTAGTCCGATGACACAGTTCCCGAGTTGGATATCGCGGTGGAGGACCCCTCGCGCATGCATCAGCGATAATCTCTCGATCTAGATTCAAAGATAAACGTCAAAAGAGGAGACGAGTGTTGATACTACAGGGTCTCACCACTTGCATCGCGATGCTACACACGCTCCCCAGCTCCATACTGTCCTTCCCACTATTCTTGTGTAAGTTGTCAAGGCTTGCACCAAGCAAATCGATAGCCATATAGTCCCACATCCCCTGCACACCAGAGGCCCATAACGTCGGCATGCCCTTGCCGCCCTGCAGCAGTGGATATAGATGTCGCTCGTATATGTTCGTCGGGCATTCGTGGTCCACACGCTGTACTTTCAGCGCAACTACCTTGCCTGTGTGAAGATTTGTCGCACGAAATATAGATCCTAGGTAGGCACAAATGTAATAACATGAGTGGGATCAACGGAGGTAAGTACATACCAGAATACCCTGATCCAAGAGGAGCAACCAGATACCAATTTCCAATGACGGGCGGTATCAAAGAGCTATGACCCATACTTTACCTGTTTGTCTAGAAAATTGCCTCGCGTTGTACTTAGTATGTAGCTAATAACTCGTATGACGCGTAGGCGAGAGAGATCCGCAGAAATCGGCACTTGGGAAAGTAAAGCAAAGAGATTTTTCAGGTGCTGTACTGCCTGAGATATCGTGATTCCTTGAAGGATTGTCAAGCACCGCTGGGATGCAATTGCGGGAAGTTGGCGATATGGCTGTTCATTTTCGGCCCCAAGATGTTCGGAACGCGTCGATCACGTGTGATTTATTGAAGGCAAATGTGGCACATGTTGAAGTTTTGAATGTTGAACGTTGAACGTTGAACATTGAAGTTGAATGAACATTGAACCTTTGACGCGTCTCAGATGTCAATGAAAAGTTCAACGAACATGGCTCTACGACTTACAAAGAACCTTGGAGATTCGACACTTGATGATACAGCAGAGGATTCCAGAACGTAAGTGGTATACTTGTCTAAATAACGACGTCATCGAATGGCCAGACTATATAAAATCACAACCTCCTCTCAGACAACGTACCATAATCTTTCGTCATGTCTACTCAATCTCCCACTGTGCTTCAGGCAGAAGTCGACCGCCTTCGTGATGAGCTCCAGGTCATGAAAGGGGAGCAGAAGCCTCCCAATATTAGCATTGGTAACTATATACTGACCAGACTTACCCAACTGGGGGCTACCGTGAGTTCTGTAGCCTGCTGTTGTTCAATTATATTGTCATTTACTTTGTGCGATGCTAGTCTATGTTCGGCGTTCCCGGTGATTTCAATCTCGGGTTTTTGGTGAGAAGGTCGTTCTGTGAACGTCCTCGTCCTGAATCTTGTTATATTAGGACCTCGTTGAAGACCACCCTCATATAGAATGGGTGGGGAACTGGTACTACTTTGAGTCATCTATACATCTGTTAGTCCCGCTGACTTTGGAACGCAGTAACGAACTCAACGCAGCATATGCTGCAGATGGATATGCTCGGGTCAATGAGTCTATCGGTGTGGTGTTGACGACGTGTGTTCATCAGTTTATTGTTTTGCCAAGATTTGTGACCTTGCCCAGGTTCGGCGTAGGCGAGCTTTCCGCTATCAACGGTATTGCGGGAGGTATGTACTTTCAAAATCAGGATTTCATTTCTAAGTTTCTCACTACAGCTTTCTCTGAAATGGTACCCGTACTCCACCTGGTCGGTGTCCCAAGCACCTCCCAGCAAAAGACTAAACCCATGTTGCACCATACGCTGGGTGACGGCAGGTAAGTCGATAGCGCATAGACAATGTTTCTTGAATCATAATGCGCTTCTAGATACGACGCCTATGACAAAGCCGCAGAGCAATTTACCTTCTCGCAGGCCCGTCTAACTAAGAAGGAAGACGCAGCCTATCACATCGATCGCGTGCTTGTCGACTGTATCACAATGGTTCGTCTACACACGTTCCTTGAGAAAAACTCAATGCTAATTATTCTCTCCTCAGGCTCGCCCCGTCTATCTATCTCTCCCGACAGACCTTGTTTCCGCAGAGATCTCCTCTGCGCGACTCCGCATCCCCCTTACCCGCAACCTCCCACCCAATGTTCCCAACGTAGAGTCTTACGTTTTGGATGCAATCTGCAAGCAATTTGAAGAAGCTGCTGGGGACGCTATAGTGCTCGTTGACGCTTGTACCATCCGTCACTCTGTGCGAAAGGAAGTAAATGAATTTCTCAGAAAAACTGGATTCCCGGTGTATGCCACGCCTATGGGCAGGACCGCTGTAGATGAAAATTACGAGAGGTACGGAGGGGTGTGTATATTGTTGCACCTCGGTGTCGTTGGACTGTCCTCTAACACGCTTTGTAGGTATACATAGGGTCTATCACTCGACCGGATGTGAAAGCGAAAGTGGAATCCGCGAGGCTCATACTTTCTATCGGAAGTCTCAAGAGCGATTACAACACAGGCAATTTCTCCTACAATATACCGACACACCGCACCATTGAAGTACTTATCATGCTTGAACATCATCTCCTCCCAACTGACATGCTATCAACCTGTAGCTTCACTCTCATTGGACACAACTCCAGTATGCGTTGGTCGCTGAGATTGGGATGAAGGAACTTCTTCCAAAGCTCACTGAGAGGCTTGTTCATCATCGTGATAGAGCTAGCCGAATTGAGGTTCCTCGATTCATAAATGTCATCCCCAAAGAAGACAATGACAGAATTACACATACATGGTTCTGGCCACGGGTTGGCAATTTCTTCAAACCCAACGATGTAATTGTTACGGAGACAGGTATGTTTATGTGCGGAACTCTTCCAATACTGTAATTTCTAATTTTCAAAAGGCACCTCCAACTTTGGTCTCCTCGATGTTCCATTGCCAGAGAAATCGACTTTGGTCAACCAGGTTTTGTGGGGAAGCATTGGATGGGCTACGGGTAAGTATCGGTTCTGATGCTTATTTTCTACTATTAATACGTCACATGCGTTCTAGGCAGTACACTCGGTGCCGCACTGGCCGGCAGAGGAAAGGACCTTGGAAGGACCATTCTTTTCGTCGGAGATGGCAGCCTGTAAACCACATAACCTCGATGGATCATTGCCTGACTTACCGTTTTTTATAGGCAACTCACGGTTCAGGAACTTTCCGTCATGATTCGACAGGGTGTCAAGCCTATCATTTTCCTTCTCAATAACGGTGGTTACACCATTGAACGATGCATTCACGGAAAGACAAGGTGAGAGATCTAGCCGGCGATTTAGATTTACCATGTGCGCTTGTGATATATCCGCTTCACCTTATATTCAGAAAGTACAACGACATCTCCAATTGGAATTGGACTGCTCTCTTTAGCGTTCTCGGTGACCCTGATGGGATGCTTTCCAAGACTAGTACCGTCCACAACAAGCGAGCGCTTTCCAAGCTGCTTGACGATGCTACTTTCGCGAGTGCGAACAAAATTCAGATTGTTGAAGTCATGATGGATAAATTCGATGCTCCGAAAGCCTTGCAGAAGCAAGCGGCGCTTAGCGGGCAGACGAATGGATATGATCTGTGAATTCAAGAGTGCAGAAAGGACGTCAGCAATAACGTAGGTTGTGGCATATTGCGAAGTTAGAATCATAATCAGTATGTACTTGTATTCAAGAGTACCAATTGTGTCCATAGGCGATGGTATGTGAACAACTAAAGCCAGAGTTATTACTATCGTTGACAATGGATAAGAGAAATGCGGTCGAAAATAATGATGTTAGCTCCAAATTTCTAGTATGATACCGCGCGCGGAACCTAGAAAAATGCGCCTTTTGCTTACTACTGCCATCTTGTTAAATATGTCTTGTCGAAATTCAAGGAATGGCTTACGAAAAAATTACTGAGACTTGCGTTGGCATGTGGCCCAGACGGATAACGAGAAGTATGCGGTAGAAGGATTGGGCGGATGCGTGGTGAGTCAGTTGCACTACATCGCAGCAATCCCGTGCTAGTTAATGAGCATCGCAGGCGAATTTGAATGTTTGGAGATGTGGTAGAGCAGCACGGATTGTAGCTTCCCAATTCGCAAGGATGTCGGGATCGATTCGGAGATAGGGTCGAGCAGTAAAGTGGCGTAGATTCCACTCGGAATATAACTGCCGTTCCATCGTTTGATAAAACGCAGAGCTAACCCAAATAAACACCAGATACAAAACATCCAAGCTCGGAAGCGTTATGGAGAATAGGTCGAAAAGCTCAGGGCCTAGATGATCGATCTCAAGGTGCAATACCCGCAGCTTGTCTGGGCCTGCAAAAACGTTGATAATCTGTTCAGTTTCACTGTAGGTTAATCTCCGACCCGTTAGCTTCAACGTCATAAGAGAATTCTTGAATTGTCGCAAATATGCTGCTGTTCGGAACGAAACTGAGAAGAAGTCCAAAGTGACATGGAGGAACTCGAGTCGTGGGAGCGCAACATGCAGAGATGCTTGCGTATACCAGACGTGTGGTTCTGGGGTAGACCAGTGGGAAAGCATGAGCTCCAGCTCACGGAGGTGGTTCGAATGCTTCGTCAGAATATGCAACAAGGCCGAAGTATCGGGGCCCCTCACTGCACTTGGAAACTGACAGCAGAAAATGAATTTTGACAGATATGGGAGGTGGCGTATACCCGAAAACAAAGGGAGGGGGCTGGCAAGGCCCTCAATCTGTAACGAGAGCGCTAAAGATCTTAGAGTGGAGTGGTGGTTGTTCATAAAGGGAACGAGCAAGTTTTCCACTAGTTTTGTGCCGTCGACGCGACCATACTGGCACGACAGCTCAATGGAAAGCTGATCCAGATTCGGGAACACTAGTGTTGGATCTAGGGGAAATTTGCTCTCGAAAAGCGGTGCCACCAGCGTCAGACTCCTTAAATTTGATCCAAACGCAGTCCATGCAGCGATTACGATCTGTTTACGGAACTGCGAACGGGGAAAGTAACCCTGCGTAGTCATGCTGAAATCGGTTACGCTAGACGTATTACCCACGATTTGCAACATTTGCGACATGACTTTTGTATTCCACCTATCCTGCTCGGGGATTGATACACCGATGTGTTTGTACAGTCGTGTAAGCATACTGGTCTTGGTTTTAGATCCTCTGCCGGATGTTGACCTCCGAACGAGATAATGCGCGAGCACATCTGGACGGAGATGTAACGTGCGTACACGTTGTGCATTAGAAGGATGCCTGTGCGAGAAGATCAGAATTCCAGAGATAACAGTCGAAGGTAAAAAGAAATAACTCCAAGGACGCGAGAGTACCCGCAATTGATCTCGTATCTTTACCGAAGTCGATCACTTTGCATTTCTCCGTCATAGCAACGGCGTAAAACGCGCGGTTGACTGTGCACAGTGGTTGTAGCTGATCCAAAGGAAGAAAGCTTATAATGTATAGCCATATTTCGAACGGCAGGTCCATGGCTAAAGGCAGGCTCTTGAATGATCAAGAGGGTTTAAAAAGCTGTGGATGGCGTGTGGCAGGGACTGGCAGGGATCATATACGATACGATGAAGGGCTGTGTCGATGTCATATGTAAATGACGGTGCCTGATAATCAGACATTCACCAACCCCATTTGTCACCCTTGGGTCACCGCATTCCAGCGAAGTTAGTGATTGGTCACTGGATTCACAATTTCACACCAACAGGATGGAGAGGCCATCAGAGATGAGTTGTGCTGCTCTGCGTCGCAACAATGTCACGACACACGCGAGATCACTAGCTAGGGCAACTGAGAATTCGGAGATGGTGTAGGGCGCTTGACATCTTGCCGGAAGCAATCTTCAACTCGTTAGGTTCAACGAGCGGTAAGAAAGTTCTTGAAACAGATACGCTTCTGTTCGGATTAGAGAGTCTAAAAAACAGTCCGAAGTGACATAGTGATATAATCGTGGTAGGACAGCACGCAGAGACGCTTGCCTGTACCAGTTGTTTGCTTCTGAGGAAGGTTCCGAGATATGAGCTCCAAGTTGATGTGAGTCTCTAGTCAGGATATGTAAGAGTGCCGAAGGACCAGGGTCCCTCAGGCCGCCACTTGACAGCCGACAACAGAAGGTGGATATAGGAGGCGTATCCCGGGAAGCAAACAGAAGACGTTAAAAAGACCATTAAAGAAGCTCAGAGTGGTGTGGTGGCGGTTCACGAGGGAACGAGCAAGTCCTGCACAAGTTTTGTGCTGTTGACGAGATGATACCTGCACGACAGCTCAATGCCAAGGGTTCTAGAGTCGACAACACGAACGCTGGCGCTGGCAGTGTCAGATGCGTATGCACGAAGAAATCAGAATTCTAGAAACAAAAAAAAGTCACTTCAGGGTAGTTCTGTCTTCACAAAAGCCGAACTTGTAATACTCCGTCATGGCAATGTCATAAAAGACGCGGTTGGCTGCGTAAAATCGTCGAAGCCGATTTGCAGGAGCAAATTTTACGATCTGTAACCATATTTGGAGCAGCAGGTCATGGTTCTTGAGTTATACTCTTCACCGTCTGTCTACGTTGAGGATGTTTCACGAAGTGGTAATAGGCTGGACTCGAGCCTAAGGCCGTTGGGAAGAGAGCTGCAGAAGGTAAGTGACCCTGACAGTCGATCTTGGAACAATGAGCCAAGTGTGTGATCTGGAGAGAATCGGAAAGATGCAGACCAGAGGGAGGGGGAATAGGTAAGACACGAGATATTCGAGGGATGAAGGTTGAAACCGAGTATCTACAACCTGCCTTTGGGAGACTAACGTATAGCTCTCCTTCAATGATCGTTCCCTTTCCCCTCCGGCTTCCTAGCCTTGAACAAGCCTCGCTCAATGACGCTCTGTACGATCCCCTTTGCATTATCCACTGCTTCTTCCTCCTCTATTGAGGGGGTTCTTCGTCTCCCTGTTACATACCGCAAGCCATATTAGTTTTTTGAAAACAGAAAAATCAGGACTGGACAGGTGCCTACCAACGAGAGCCCAATTCCTGGTGCTTGGGATCCTCAACACCTCACACTCGACCTCCCACCCACAATGCAAACTCAGATAGGCAAGCCATGTACGGTACATGGAGTATGAGCTCCCTCCCTCACCCTGTGCTCCCATGTTCAGGCTGAGAACGAACTCCTCGGAAGTGATTGCAAGTTTTGGAGGCAGAGGATACAACGACGTTTTAGACCGTTCGTACTTGGCATCGAATGACCATGCACAGCAGGGGATGTTGATGTAGCCTGATAAAGAGTGAACTGTGGAAAGAACGGGTACCCAGGGTGTGAGCTCGTCTGCGTGGTTGCCGATTAGGAATGTTCCAGGTTTGAAGAAGTCCATGGATTGGCCGGGATCGCCGTAGGCCGGCATTGGGGTCGTGGCGGAGGTCAGTGTTGATGTTGGATCAAACGCATATACGTGCAGACATGCTTGTGTGGACGGCGGGTAATGGGACCACGATGTACGCGGACGAAGGTCGATTCCGCGACCTTCATAACCTTCAGAGGTAAGAATATGAGTCAGGAGACCATTGCCACAACTATGAAGATTTGAGCAGGCAAAAAAAAAGTAAGGTATTATCGATGAATTACCCGAAATCGAGGAAACCGGTTGGGGGGCGGGGCCACGATTTCCACGGTTGTCCGTTAATAGATTGATCTATGGGTTTTGGATTTGGGGTAAAAGTATCTTTCCACAACAGCATGAGGAACGTTGCGATTCCGATGTCCTGAAAGCTAATTTTGGTGATGATTTTCTGTGGAGAACAATAGAAGTGTACCTCGAACACATGCTTCAGTGGATCTGTAACCTCCTGCCAACTATCCACAAGATGCTTATGGCGCTCTCTCATGACAAGGTACAGGTCCTGATACGCCTCTCGAGGTACCAGACAATCGTGCAAGACGCGCTTTCTGTAATTTGTCATTGCACCCCAACCGTACCTATCCAAAGTGTCAAGGAGCGCGAGACATGTGCGGTACAGCCTCGAATTGGAATCGATCGGGGTCCCAGGAAGTGGGACAACCTCGACGCGCAGGGTCGAGCTGGGAGATGAGCGGAGATACTGGAAGGCAAGGTGGGTGACTGTGGGGTGGTAGTAAGGCAAGGGAGTATTGTTGAGAAATGGGGTCAGAACTAGGGTATCGGAAGACGTGTAGGACATGTCGTCTGAGGTGTATAGGGAGCAGTATTGGTCAAGACTTGCATCGCGCCCTGGTCTTCTGGGGAGAAGCCTGCGATGGATAACACGGGTGATTTGTCTGCCTTTTAGTCGAGGGATTGAAAGGGGGAAATCGGAAGTGATTTCATCGACAGTTTGAGAGCGTAGGATCAACGTAGAATTGTATTCTGGGTGATGGATTAATTGAGAAACTGCGGTTTCGAACTGGACAGTCGTAAGTTAACGCGAAAAAGACAAAGAAAAGATAGGTAAACTCACGAGTTCGACGGGAAAGGCCGCAGTGCATGAAATGAGAGGAAGCCACTTGGTAGATTCGCTTGCATCAACCAACGGAGGATATTCTAGAGCAAGAGGGTCACAAAGCAACGGCTCAAAACGATGGCGAGTTGTCATTTCCTATACTGAGTGAGTTATTTAAGATAAGATAAGATCGCGTTGAAATTTGTTGACAACTTGAAAAGCTTGAAAACTTAAGAGGAATTATGGCGCTTCGCGCGGGCTCGCTACGCTTGCCGACCCTCCTTGGTCCCAGAGCATTCCTAGGATGGGGAAGCGCCCTTGCTGTTGGTTTTGCAGCAGTCAAATGCAACTGGAGATCAAAAGGCGATTTCCGATCCGAATCAACGCTACAATGCTCACTGACTCTCTTTCGAAATCTAAATACTCGAGCTCTATCAACCTTCAACATCCCTTTTTCCTGGTCATCCACCACCAATACACAGATGTCTCTGACACCCCCACAAGCCCCTCCTGCATGGAACCATTCTGCGGAAGATATTACTCGTCTGACCAAGGAGTTTATCGCTAACAATCGCGCCGTCGAGGATAAAGTCGGCGCTCTGGCGCCCAAGGACTGCAACTTTCAATCGGTAGGCATTGTTGGCCATTTATCACGCTCCACACTGATTGTTATAATATCTAGGTATTTGTGAGTACTGCGATATCTACTAAAGACCGTATACTGATTCGATCAATAGGCCGTTCTTGCAGACGCAGAAACTCATCTGGAGGCCGGCACAGAACCCCTCTCGTTCTACCAAAATGTTTCCCCTTCCAAGGAACTCCGGGACACTTCCAATGAGGCCGAATCACTCGTCCGCGACTACGGTGTAGAGTCATCGATGCGCCTTGATGTATACCAAGCCAAAGTTGCAGCACAGAAGAATTTAAAGGATTCTGGGGAATTGGATAAGCTATCCTCTGAAGAGAAGCGTCTAGTTGACAAGATGGTGTGTTCGAGACGATTGAATTCTACATTTGCGGATAACTACTCATGTTTGGACAGATTTTGGACGGAACTCGCGCGGGCCTCGCTCTACCAGAGACACAAAGGAACGAATTGATGTCTCTTAAGAAGGAACTTTCTCAAGCCTGCCTTGAATTCAGTGTGAGTACTTCTAGCTGCTCAATTACTATGTCCTCACTCTTTGCTATAGAAAAACTTCAATGAGGAGAATGTCTGTATCATCATCTTCCAGTTAACACCAAGTATCTCAAGTAATCATTATAGGCCGTAATCACCTTCACAGAAGACGAGCTCAAGGGAGTGCCAAAGGATGTTATTTCAGGATACACGAAACGCACTGAAGGATCCAAGGACGTTTACGACGTGACATATAAAACGCCTGACATCTTCCCTGTGGTGAGATTTATTCTTTGTCCGACTGTCTTCATGAGAACTATGCTGACATTGGCGTCTAGTTCAAATTTGCAGAGAATCCGGAAACACGTAAAAGGGCTCAAGAAGGCCATGAATCTCGGCTAGCAATCAATGTCCCGATTCTCAGCAAGGCCCTCGATCTCCGTCGCAAAATAGCTAAAATACTCGGTTATGACACATGGTATCTCGCAGTCACTTTTTGTACCCCCATAACCTATTGCTCAGTGCATTTGTGCTATAGGGCAGATTACATCACTGAAGTGAAAATGATTAAGACCGGCAAAGGCATTCAAGATGTAAGAACACGGCTGTACCCCGTTCATAATTGTTTATACTCACCGATCTTCAGTTCCTCGATGGTCTGGATGAAAAGCTGCGACCCGTCGGCATCAAAGAACGTGACATCCTCTTGGCCCTGAAGAAGAAAGAGCATGAGGAGAAAGGTCTTCCATTCGATGGCAACTTCTACCTCTGGGACTACCGGTATTACGACCGCAAGTACATCGAGCAAACGCTAGACCTCGACGATATGGTTGTCAAGGAGTATTTCCCTGTCTCGGTCGTCGTTCCCACCATACTTTCCATATATCAGAACCTTCTCGGCGTCCGATTCCAAGAGATACAAGGTTCGACGTGGCATCCCGGTCTGTACTTCTAGTATGCCCTTCTGCGATACTACTCACCACATCTAGCAGAAGTCCAGCAATTTGCTGTTTGGGAGAAGGATGCCCAAGATGAATCCGGGTTTGTCGGATATTGCTATCTTGACCTCTTCCCTCGCGGTGCGTGAACATCCCCTCGTTGTCCACTTCACTATGATGAACTCTAGTTATCATTAGCTTCTAAGTACTCTCACGCCGCTGTTTGGCCGCTCCTTTCGGGCTACGACCTGCTTAGTGGAAAGCGTAGCTACCCCCTTGCTGCCATGGTCGCTAACCTTGCCAAACCGACACCCGACAAGCCAGCATTGATGAGACACGACGATGTTGTCACGTTCTTCCATGAGATGGGACACGTATTCCATGGTCTGTTGAGTAGGACCAAGTTTGCCCGTTTCCATGGAACTAGGTACAATTTGCATTGGTGTCTTTGAGTCGCGTCGTTGAGAAAACATTCAGTGTCGCTCGGGACTTCGTCGAGGCGCCTTCCCAGATGTTGGAGAACTGGTCCGTTGTTTAGTTCAAATGACGTGTAGGTACTAATCCCCGTCTCCTCATAGGTGTTGGGAACCCAAAGTTCTTGAGAAGATGTCGAGCCACTACGAGACGCAGAAGCCGCTTTCTGAAGAGCTGATCAAGAAGCTTGTGAAGAGGTTTGTACAGCTCTTCTGCAATTAGTTTTGTTGTAACTCTGTTTCTGCAGTCGTTATGTGAACGTCGGCTTGTTCTACCTCCGCCAGCTGTTCTTTGCCAAGTTCGATCTCAAGGTCCATACCGACAAAGGTACATTGATAAGCTGTCTTCTCACCACCTTTCAGCACTCAATATGGCTTTGGTGTAGAGGCCGCTGATTACACTGAATTATGGAGCTCCCTGAGAGAAAAGATCTCGTTGGTCAAAGCTGACAAACCAAGTCCTGGCCAGGGTACGTCTTTGGATCTGCTGTCGGCCAGAAACTATAGCTAAATTTGTTTCAGGTACTTTCGGCCACATCACTGGAGGGTATGATGCTGGATATTATGGGTAACTTATGCGACAATGATCGAAACACTGGAAACTAACAATACCTAACAGGTATACGTATTCTCTTGTCTTCGCGGCGGACATGTACGGTAAGCTTACCATGAAGATCACCCGATTGGCGCAATCAATAACACCATCACATCCAGCCACCGTCTTCAAAGGTGACCCCCTTGATCCCGTCCGTGGAAAGCAATACCGGGACAAGATACTGCAACCCGGAGGAAGCCGCGAGGAAACTGACTCCTTAAAGGTACCCCTTGTTCTTAATTTGACCATCCTCTGTGGTATTCACCGGGTGTACAGGACTTCCTTGGACGTCCGCCAAACAGCGAGGCCTTCTTGCATGAGCTCTTCGGAACTGTACCAGCTTTCTCTAACCTTTGATATGTGATTGCATTGAATAGAGAGATATAAGAAATGGATCAATCTTTTTATTTACTGCCATCGTCTACGCACACGGCTGTAATAATCTTTATGGAGGACATACATTCCATTGAAACAAGTAACATGGATACACGCTGCTCGTCAAGTGAGCCATATTTGCGTAACCGTAGTCACGGGGTTTTCCTTTACTGGTTAGGATACCTGGATAGGATAAGTTTACCATCGGCACCTTATCATCCTATGTAATACTGATGTATGTGCCCAATTAATTATTATACTCTCTTGACTTTCGTCATTCCACAAGACTGAGATACTCATATATGCACTATCATGCACCAACCAGTCGATGATCAAGAGCCCGATGATGAAGAATATATTATACACATTAACCATTCTCATGGTATCGGGTATCCCCGGCGACCTTGACACCGGGTGGGTTGTCTTCTGCCTCACCAGACGCCTCAACGCTATCGTCGTCCTCCCCTTCGCCCTCACCCTCGCCCTCGCCTACCTCATCAATCCCTCCAACATTATTCATGTTCCTGCTGCCGGGCCCACCATCTCGGAGTTTGTCGTCTCGCGAGATCTCGTCTCGCATGACCTTGACGTCCTGATCGACTTTTGGGACGACACGGTCGATGCCAGCCTCTGCGAGAGAGACATGCGTACGGTGCGTGGAGAGGTGGGCAGAACGCCGGGGAGGGCGCTTGAGGCGGCGGCGGGCGACCTGGTTTGTACGCGAGGTCAGTTGATAACGAAGAGACGAGGAAAGAAGTGTGCGAACCATAACTGGAACGGAACATTTCTATTAGGGACTTTGTAAGCTTTCGGTAGCAAAACAAATATGAGCCTCGCACCTCAATGAGATAGTGTGATGTAGATCCAAGAAGAATGCTAAAGATTTACGAAACATTCATCAATTGCCAGGTACAACGAGCAGATCATTCCGGATATCGCACTTTTTCAATTGACCCAACCCACGAGAACCTACGATTAGCATGGTTGGCTCATTATAGTCCACAATATCTATTCATTGCCATCTCAGATGATGATACTCCATGATACGAACCCGTCGCTCACCTAGCAGCATGTGCCTGGCGTGCTTGGCATGCCAGGCTTGACAGGTCACAGTCACGTTCAACTTGGTGCGTTGAAGGAGACTTGTAGCTTGGCGGATAAGGATGTACGCTAGTCCTTGACGCTGTGGAGTGAGATGAATATGAAATACTACGAACATGCAAAATAATTATTTACCTCCTGCTGGCTTCTTAATTTAGCCGCACGATCAGCCGCATTCGGAATAGGTGGGTCAACTAAAGCAGAGAAATTCAGCGACCGAGGGAAGTCGCCTTGATAATCTCACCTTTCGCCTCATTCTCCACAACAGTCACAATCAACATCTCATCGCCGTCTCGTAAAACAGTTCCAATCCCCCACTCGACCGCATATCGACTCTCCTCACTCAAATCGCTCGCAATGACGTACCTGCGTCTTCTCCTCTCGCCCAATGTGCTGTCCGGGTCACCCTGTGTGATCCGCAGTGTGCACCTGTCCCTCTGGAATAGCGGACGCGAGGTATTATAAGGCAGCGGCTCGTGTTTAACAGATTTACGCCTGCGTGGGTTCTTTCTTCCTCGGATGGTGCTCCCAGAGTTGAGAGTGGACGGGAAGTACGGCTCAGGGGGGACGACAACGTTGACCCCCTCACCCAGTGGATCCGGATCGACGTCGACCTCGCCGTCCACACCGGCAACAGGTACGATCAGCGCGTTGCGCTCGGTGTTGCGTTCTGTGACAGTGTCGAATAGATCATCGTCACTCCAGGTCTCGTCTTCAGTCTCGGGGTCCATTTCGCCGACGGTTTCATCGCCCGAGTCGGGGTCCTCTGTGAAGGCAGTCGTGCGAGGGCGGACGGAAGATGCATCTAAAAGATCAATGTCAGACTGAGCCAGAGGGATCGGCTGAGGTGGTGGAGACGGCTCGCGGTGACGGTGACGACGGAATGAGAAAGGGGACTGGGAACGGGCACGTGAACGGCTACGGGACGAGGTGTCGCCATCTGCAGGTGTGTGTGATACGGATTTGATACGTTTATTTTTGAGGTTGGTCATGGAGCGCCCACGCACGTCTTTCGAATCGTCATTATTGGGTGCGACGCTTTCCTTTGTGCTAGTGCGGGAAAGCGACAGAGATGATAAGCCTCCCATCATAGAGCTAAAAGACATCCTGCCAAATGACCCTGACGATGTCCTATTGCTCATTTCTGGAGCCTTCAAGGGCGGCAAGGTGGGGGGAGGGGCCACCGCCTGGGCGGAGTTTGTCCGTTCAAGGTCATGATGGATGATTTGTGGTGTCTCCGGATTCGCTGGCTGAAAGGATGAAGTTTGTAAGTTCGTAGAACGACGACGTTTCGGATACGAGATGCTAGAGATCGAAGTCATAGACTCGAAAGTCCCAGTACGATTGGAGCCACTGGCAGAAGTACTGGGCATCGAGTCAAGGGTATTTGTTTTAGACAAGGGGAAAAGATGAATGCTGGAACGTTGGCTGCTCTCCTGGGTCATGAACGACCTGAAACTGCTGCTGCTACTTGGGCGGCCATTGCTACTGGCCGGCCTGGGAATGTATTTGGCCCAGCTACGCCTCCTTTGAGGAGCATCGGGAGTGCTCATGGAGAAGTGGCTACGGGTATGTGAAGGTAAGAAGAGAGAAAGCAAGGCTTACATCTTGAGAGGATTTTTGGATTTCTGTTGCGATCTGTTGCAATAAGGATGGAAATCAGTCATAGATGGCAGTTGTGGGCTTGGCTGCTTGGCACAGTACGTACACCTATCATACTAATAAGGGCCAGGGGCGTGACTGTAGTAATTTAAAAAAAGATTTGTACAAGGAACAACGGAACTTGAATATTCTGTCGTAGCGTAGCAGCGAGGTGGTGGTTGGAGTGAAAGATGGACAGGAGTTGTAGGACTCTACTGCCTGTCCTTTGAGTCACACGTGAGCTTCAAACGAGTTTCAACCTCTTGAAATTCATTGAAATACATTCGACATTCGTGCCAAGAGATCGTTCATTGTATTTTTTGCATACAGAATGTCAGCAGAATGGTCACTGGAACCATTGGGACCAGGATATGAAAGCTTATGAGGCCCTTGCGTCTTATCGGAGGCGAAGTGTCTTTTGTTTTCCTTTATTTGTCTACAGCCTTAATCTCTGACTCTTGATATCAAATTCCGTGTCAACAGCCGCGGGTCACGATTTATTTAATTGCGTACATGATCCTCGGCACTAGGTGCAGATTGAACGGAACACCCAGCTACTTACGTCCTGTGGCACAGTGATCTGTGTTAACCCCAAGGAGTTCAGTGTCCTGATAATAATCTTATCTGAAATTCTATTTTGCATATTCATGCGAGGAGACTATTGAAGAAAATCGGGCAGTTACTTTCCGTACAAGTCGGGTTAGCGATGTCGCAGGTATAGTTCTCGGCTACAACACGACAAACATGTAGGCGCAATTCAGCGCATATAATCTATTGGGACAATTCCGCAACCAGTTAGAGCATAGCAGAAGTATGACTCCTCAAATCGACCTGTCTCATTGACTTGGCATAGGTCAGCTAAGACGGTCGGTTTGCTAAAAGGTGTAGAACTTTGCCCTCGGACTAATTTTGACGGACTAGGACGTTTTGATTTCTGTCCGATAGGCAGCGTCTATTGGTGCATTTATATTGGAATCGGGACCGGAAACAGGTTCGAGGCTAGACCGTGATACGTCGGTCAGTGAGGGCGGTGAAATTACACCCGAGTCTACAGCTGACTCTGACGTCTGCGACGCATATATAGCATCAGCATCGCTCGATAGTTCAGCAGAATCCGCCGACTCCTGCTTCGCGTCTGACGTCATAGATTCTGGTTGCTCCCCAACAGACTTCGACATGTCCTCCTCAGGGCTGGGCAGCTCAGCACAATCCACCAACTCTTGTTTCGCGTCTGACGGCATAGGCTCCAACTCACCCTCAACAGACTTCGACATCTCCTCAGGACTCGACAGTTCAGCAGAATCCGCTGATTCTTGCTTCGCGCCTGAGGGAATAGACTCTGATTCTCCCTCGGCAGACTTCGGCACTCCCTCAAGATTCGAAAGTCCAGCAGAATCCGATGACTCTCGCTTAGCGCCTGACGGCATAGACATCGACATTCCCTCTTTTTGGGGGTTCAACCAATTCGCCGAAGACTCTACTTCATCCCACGACCTCATCCTTTCTTTCTCCTCGGCCAATGTCTGCACAAGTGACGAGACAGGACCTAGCTCTCCCAAAACAGACTTCGGCATTCCCTCCTCGGCCTCCTCCAGCCGTTTTGTCTCCTTTCTCCCTTTCCTCGCTATAGCGCGCAGCATCCGGATGTTAAAGTTCGCTTTCTTGAAAGATTTCGGCTTGGGGATTGGCGCTGCGCTGCTCTCAGAAGCCTTTTTCCCGCTGAAGTTTAGGTCATCCCAGAACTTCAGCACGTCCTTGATGTCGACACCAGTCGGGATGCTGAACGCACGGAACTGCCGGCCTCGTGATGCAGCTAACCCCCGACGAATATCCATGTCCTTCCCCGATAGTCTGGAAATCGACCAGTGAAGCGTCCCTGTATAAACAACACATCAGGAAACATCCTTTACTGTATCGTAGAAAGAACTAACAATCGGATTTAACGTCAGCAACTGCACGAGCACCTGCTGCTGGATTCTGATTGAGATAGCTGGCCACCTTGACTTCCAGCTGTTTGATTGGCCTTTCCTCTTCGGACTCCCAGACTGCAGGCTCGACCCAAACGTTCATGATATCTGTACCCTCTTTGGTATCAAAGGTGCATTTGACAGACTAAAACACCGATAAGAACACATATGCGGAAGAGAAAAAGCCCCAAAAACCTCTTGCGGGAAGCAACGGATGATTTCTTCGGCGACGAGTTCCAGGATGCTTATACATTTGTCAAAAACACGGTCACCTGTCCCTGGGTCGGGCCCAAAGAGGCGCTGGTCCATCTCCTCCAATGGGATATACTGGAAACCAAACATGCGCTCTGTGTTGTGATAAGCGACAATAACACCGTCCATATTTCCTATCCGAACTTGGAAACTAGATAATGTCAGTCAATCAGTATTATCTTTTCATAAGCTCATACCTGTATTTCAAGAAGGCTGATCGAATCAAATCATAGTACTCCTTCTCGAAGCTTTCTATAAGACCTTGTTGCGTGCGAATAAGGTAGCCCGAATTTTCCTATCAAAAGTATTCGGCCGAGAAAGCAACCGACATGGAGGTATGAGCCGTACCTCGAAGTTGAGAAGATCTAAACGAATTGGCAAGCAGGCACGGGTCTTGATGTCGAAGACGCCCGTTCCGGGAAGGCGACTGTCGTGGCAATCGAGCTGCGAACGCATGACGAACTTCTCTGACTATTGACATGTGTTAACTCGTTGAAAGATGATTGCATGGGAGATATTTACTTTTGCATAACGGCAAGCCTCTCGCATGGATTTCCCTTCTGTTTCGGAAGTGGGCGGTGCCGAACGCATATACGACGCGAACTCTTCAGGTGCCATGGTCAAATACTTCTCAAGTAGAGTTCCCTGCGACCATTATGTAAAGACGCCGAATAAAGGGGGATACATATGACTACACACCAGCCAGCTCAAGATATTCTTCTCAGAATCCAAAGAATTCCCGGCATCAGAATCTATCGCATACACACCATCGCTGTAGTTCATAACGACTGAGACTGGCATACGTTGCCCTGGTGTGAAATTAAGTGGCTTAAAACATCAATGAGCTGCAGAGTATGAGTGCCATAAAATTTACATACCTCATAAGCAAAAATATGACTCAGAGTGGACACATCCACGGGTTTGTCTCCTGATACTAAAAAGTATATTTGACTGAGCATGCCTGTGAGGGACGAAGTTGACCCCGAGAAAGTCCGCTTTTCACGTCTGGCTAATTCCCATAGATCCTAGAAATGAATCAGCTGAATTCAACTGAAAAGGGCTCAACATCGTCTAACCTCATCTCTGGAACTTGTAATGAAACCAGTCAGTCGATTAAAGGCAAAGTCGGTGACCTTAGGTATGTGTTCGAGATAAGGAGAGAAATTATATACTCGAGAACGTGGATCTCGCAGCCAATGTACTCCTGGACTAGATCAAGAACTCAGTACGTGATCCAAGGGTGCATATGAAGCCTTACATACTTAAACAAAACTCGGTCCAGGCCGTGAGCTAGCTGTGCGATGGGCTGGCGGTCAGATGGCGGCGTAAGGTCTACAGAAATTCAAGTTGAGAGAAGAGCGTGAACAAAGATGCAGACCTGCCTTGTATGCATTGTTTGTGATCATGATCCAGAAGACCCTCGACTCGTCTTGAGTACGAAAGATGAGTCCGCGATGGAAGCCGATGCGGCGGAGCTGATCGTAAGGGCATTCGAGGTGTCTCGTTCTCTGGTTTTCCGAAGAAAGGAACCCGGTCTATATGTGCATCCAGTCAGAGTTCTACCTTGGTTAAAACAAAAAGCAGGTAGTACTTTTGAGGTCCAAATCGCCCGACCACGGCTTTGGATCCTCAAGCTTGCCAACGTTGGCTCCTGACTCCTCAGGATTTTCAGAAACCTGAGCCAAAAGCTTCTGTTGTTTTCGACTCTTTTTGAGGGTTGCTCTTCTTTCTGGCCTTTTCAAGTTATCATCGTGGACCGAGAGCAATTGAGCTAAATGAGTTTTCAACGATTGTTGAACAGTAGCGTCCCCAGTAGTTTCCAGAGTCGTCCGGTTACTTCGTAATCTGGTAGAAAGTTTAGGTCCTACGGGTGTACCAATTGGCCGTTCAACGGGATGTGCAGCTGGGATGGCAAGATATCTGGCCAAAGTTGGTTTCCTGAGGATCATTCGATCCAATCGACCAGGAAAGGACGCCGTACAGATATTATAATATGAAGCAAGACGTGCGCGTGCTTGAACTTTTGAAAAACTATGTCACGCTGCGTGATAGACGCGTTATACAGTCACGACGGTGTACTTAGACTCAGAGGAGACTCGGACATCCTGCAGAGCATCGTAGGTTTTCTGAACTTTATGCCTGGATTCTTCACATCGATTTTCCAGTGGTTTGCTGGGTATGTCTCACCCTATGTTCATTATAGCTATCATTTCTCAATGCATCAGCATTAGATTATTCTTCTCCAAGTCTGCGGAAATAGCTGTCGTTGGTCTCCAGGTTTGTGCCTTTCGGAGATGTAAATGTCTTATCCCCTGAAATTATTGTTAGGCCTCGGGAAAGACTTCATTTGTGAATGTCATAACCTCTGGCCAAGTGAATCCGATTCTACACAGCTTCATTCTAGAACTCTGACTCGACGTATGGCACAGTGGAGTGAGGATGTTGTACCAACCGTCGCGTTCAACTTTCGCAAGATAAGGAAGGGAAATGTCACGCTCAAACTATGGGATGTTGCTGGTGAGTCAATCATTTCCCTAGCTCTGACGTCACGTCATTTCATTTATCACCGTAGGCCAACCCAAGTTCCGTTCAATGTGGGAGAGATACTGTAACGGCGTGGATGCAATAGTGTAAGTCGTCTTTCTGCTCTGTTGGTCTTGAATGACACCTGTGCGCAGATTCGTGGTAGACTCCGTCGATGTGCGCACTTTCTTTCGCTTCGTGACCACAGCTTAACTGTTTTGGATAAGCCTGAAAAATTTAACACGGCTCGTTTTGAACTCCACCAACTACTCTCACAAACAAGCCTTTCGGGCGTGCCACTGCTAGTAGTCAGGCGTCTTCTGTTTCCTTCAAGGTTCAAGTTGCTGATTGGAGATTCCGTATAAAAGCTAGGAAATAAGAATGATCTTGAGGCACACGCATCTATACAAGACTTGATCAAGGCTTTGTATGTCGGCTTTCACTAATGGTACACACATTCATTTAGCTTCTCTAGGCAACTCGACAAAATCTCAGACCGACCGGTATCAGTACGAGTGTTGTTCCTACAACTGATCACTATCTGACGTTTCTATCATTGCACAGGCTTACTCGGTGAGTTGAGTGTTCGGTTGTTATTCATCCGACATTTATAATTCTTCTGCCAGTGCTCGATGAAAAGTCAACACAACTTGTATGTCTTTCGTGATTATATTGTGGCAAGCTGATTTTCGCTTCAGAGATATCGTTCTACAGTGGTTGGCGGCTCGAAGTCACTAAATTGCTTTTCTTCTGTAATGTACATTTGCTATTCTTTGCTACTGCTATCATGTCGTCGAGGACCTCCCTACCCTCGACTTTTCCGTAAGGGTTGATCTTGCTGTGTACGAGCAATGGAGGTTGTCGATTGTCATCGACAGATCGAAGTTACACCGACCGTTGTTCATCTCCGTTTTGCCATCTGAACCGTCAGGTTGTCAATGTACATCTGGAGTGTTTGATTGCCCGCCTCAAGCTTATCGACTTCTTTCTGTACCGAGTGAACTCTGTCGACCAGGGCTGCAATGGTATGGAGAACGTAAGCATCAAGGAAATTGAGAATATGATTGAACGGACTGCGAAGATCTTCCTGAGAAGCTGCAATATCCCTATAAAGATTAAAACTATAGTTGAGCATCACTGCGGCAGGCAGAGAGCGTACTTGAGTAATTCTTCCTTTCTCAAGGCATCTTTGACCAGGTCACTGGCTGGGGGTGATACTATGCCCCACGGCGGAGGCTCGTCGAGGGTCAATCCAGAGAAAGACATCCAAGTCCGTTGTTGATCAACTTTGATTGCACCACTGGTCTAGACTCGTTACCGACTGTCTACCTTGAGGGTGTTTTTATGTCGTAGACGAAGTTGTAACTTGTAGCAGGGCCCGCCAAAAACAGTATTGCCATTTTCAGCGCACTGACGCGTCGCGTTTGCATCATCTCCACATTCATCTCTACCGCATTACACACAGGATGGCTGAACCTCTCCTCGGATTCAAAGCTGGTCGAGCTCTTAGAAGAGAAGGCACGAATATTGTCGACTGCGACCCAGCCAAAGGGGCCATCTTACTTTCGAATGGAGAGGATGGCCTTCTGCATTTTATGTGGAAAAACAGAACGACTAATGAAGTCGAGGAGGTCAGTATCCTACTCCTTCTTGCTGTCTAGAGCTTGACGTTCTAGTGGACCATAGGACCTGATTCTTTTTCCGTCCGATGCGATTTTTAGCAAAGTTACCCAATCCTCATCGGGCAGAGTGTACGTCCTCAAGTTCTCCTCATCCAATCAAAGGCACTTTGTGAGTACAATATTATCTAAACGTACGCTTTAATTGATAAATACTATATCTCAGTTCTGGATGCAGGTGATTTCTGAAAGTTGCGTTGGGATTCGTGCTTCTGTACTTACGCACGTCGCACTTGATAGGATGCCTCCTCTGACCGGGACGAAGAATTCGTCATTAACGTGAACGGTCTTTTGGAAAATCCTGAATACACCATGTCATGGAATACCAGTGCAGGAGGAAATCCGCAACCTGAGGCTTCGACATCGACTCAGACCTCTTCGTACGTGTTTCTTTCATCCTTTGTGTTTCTAATACAAGGTCCTGATGTTTTAAAGGTCTACCCAAGCAGGTTCCAGCACGTCGAATTTCCAAGCAACCCCAGAGCAGATCGCCCAACTTTCTGCCCTTCTTGCTCAAGGTGCACAAAATGCACAAGCTACCGAGCAACCCCCAGGTTCTGTCGTTTTCATTTCGCCTTGACCGTGTCCGCTTACCTTGTATAATATATAGATCTTTCCTTGACGGACATCCTCACGCCGGCAAACCTCACACCCTTGTTTACTCACCACCCCGAGCTGCTTCCCTCGCTCTTTCCCTACTTACCCCCAGATCTTCCTGTTCCACCATCGGTCGAAGTCCTGAATCGGATAATCAAGTGAGTGCGCTCTCTTTCCAACCGTTGCAATATTCGAAAACTAACTTGTTTATAGTTCGCCCCAGTTCCGGGCGGCGGTATCGAATTTTGACCAAGCCCTCAGGACGGGTTTACTAGGAGGATTGGTGCGAGGACTAGGGCTTCCTGATGAAGCTGGAACGGGAATCTTGCCTTTCCTCAGATCCGTTCAAGAACAGGCAGACAGAGAAAGAGGTGGAAATGAAGATAATGATATGGAGACGGATTGAGTGAGGGCGACGTAATGGACGTGTTGTAGTGGTTTTGAGTGAGGGCGACGTAATGGACGTGTTGTAGTGGTTTAGATATAAGTGACCTGTCGTGGTATCGCGGCGCAACACCGAAACTTCTCTCTCTGGTTTGGTCTTACTTTGAAGTGCTTAACGCTTCAAAGATGACGGCAAGGCGCTAGATTATATACGGATCAAATATCTAGTTCGTGGGACAGGAACTATCAAGATTCGCACTCGTATCGACTTTGTTCTCCGTTGATTTATCTCGAAAGACTCACTGGCATTTCGAAGCCGCATATGCTATGTTGACAGAGACGTGAGGGCCTATTTTAGTAATCTTGTGCTGTGACTTGACCACGTTCATGATAGCATAGGCTTTCGTTGAGTAGTGGTATATAGACAGAAATAGCAAGATGTAGCAAATATTATACAGAACGTATCATACCAAGTCTTGATAAAAGACGAAGAATCATCCAATGATCTCTTCTGCGTCATCGTTGTCTGCTGCCCGTTGATTACGACGGTTCCAGTTTCTGACCTTCTTTGCAAGTGCCACGTCACGTTTCAAATCAACCAACCTGAATGATTGGTTGCACCCAGACGCGGGGCATTTCTTGACGACAGAAGGTGATCCCCTGAAGGTTTGACGAATCGCCTCTTCAGAGAACGAATGGCCACAGACTTGCCTGGAGTTGTAACAATGGTGAATTTCTGAGGAATGCCGTAGAAGAAGACAGAGCTTACGAAGTCATGGGGTCGACAAGAGCTGTCAGCGTGATAGGGCAGGTGTACTTTTGGGTTACTCCGCCCATCTCGAGCTCATCCTCATCGTCGCTGTCGTCGTCGTCCTCTGGCAGGGACACGTGAGCTTATGGTAAGTAGTAAAGTTGTATACCGTACCACGAGGGATGAACTCTGAAATAGGTGGTATGGCTGTATCTGGATGCTGCACCTCCTGGAATCGGACGAATGAATAACATTTGGGCATAGAACTTTAAAGATGTTCGTACAAAGATTCCGTGCTTGAACTTGGCATACACTTCGCTCTTGGCATATTTTTGACGGGTAGTCTTCTTCGAGTACTCTTCCATTCGTGTCTTGACCCCCTTGTGGTATCTATCAATGGAATTGATCTATATTAACTAGTTAGTTACGTGACAGATGATGACTGCTTGGACGTACGATACTATCGTCTTGCCCTAGTTTCTGATATATATCATCAATTGTATCTTCATGGGCCTTCATTTCGACTCCAATATCAATGAGGTCTTTCATTATCAAGTCAAGTTCAGCAAGGTCCTGAGGAAAATTCGGTTTTCGGTACTGCACAGAAAGCTAAAGCATACAGCTTCTGCATCAGCCCCTTCAGCTGCGTCGGCTACGGATGCCGCGACATCTGCAATAACATTCCAGTTCTGCTGGACTTGCTTTCCCATTTGTTGCCAATCTTTCGAAAGGCCTTGGAGTTTAGGTAAATCGGCTCTACTAAGAGGTTGATCATGAAAGTTTTCAACATCGATCCTGCCGTCTTCATCTTCGCCGTTGTCATTGTCATCTTTGTTATCGCCATTCCTCGCAGTTTGTCGTGATGAAGAGGCTTTTTTCTCTTTCTTGACCCCATTCATGCGGCGGCGGGGCTCTTCGTCTTCGTCATCCACTGCCTCTCGGCGCCTACGCTGGGTTAGCTGATCTTCCTCGATATCTGATGATGCCTGGCGTCTGGAAGCATTACGACGTGAAAAAGAGGCAGTAGGCATGTTCGAAATGTTTAGTGGTGAAGAATCAAGAAAGAACGCGACGCGTTCTTTATTTGTCTGCACGCGTATCATCAACTCAGCCAAACAACATTGAATTCTTTGACATGCTCTCTGCTATCCAGGCTTTCACTCGCGTTCCTCACGCGTGGGCACCGCTGTTGGCTCGTAGCGCTGTGAATCATCCATTGAACCATCTTTCCATATTTCGTTCGTTTCATACGTCACCTTCCTCATGGGTCACCATGAATCAGGCAATGCGGCGGAAGAAGCCACAAAAAATTGAAAAATCCAAGTCTCCTCTGCTCAAAAATAGTCCACAGCGCAAAGGAGTCTGCTCTCAAATATTCATTGCCACACCGAAGAAACCAAACTCCGCGAAACGCAAAGTTGCTCGTGTCAAGTTGTCGACAGGCAAATCACTTATGGCATATATCCAAGGAGAAGGACACAATCTTCAGGAGCACAGCGTGGTTTTAGTCCGAGGAGGCCGTGCACAAGATCTTCCTGGTGTTGGGTGCGTACATCACCTACCTGCGTGCCTTTGGTGTGTTGACAGCACGTGTCTAGTTACAAGGTTGTACGAGGGGCGATGGACTTCGGTGGTGTTGTAGGCCGGATGACAGCACGGAGTAGATATGGGTAAGTGTTAATATGCATTCATAAAAATCATTCTATAAACTACTTGCAGAGTGAAGAAACCAAAGCAGTAATTCTCAGGCTATTAGTTGTCACTCCCGTTGTCGCTTACTTTTCTGCCGCCATAAACGACACACAATGAGAATATGGAGGAGAGGCATTCTTACATGGTGTGCATGGTGGAGGTATCAGATGATTTGTGGCGATAAGAATACGACGTCCAAAGAAGGTGCAATGGTCAGAGGTTCATCAAGTTACCCGTCTCCTTCAATCTTGCCTCCCTCTCTTTCTGTGCTCTCACAACCCTCTCTATCTCGCTGTTCAACGCCCAACACCATGCATCACGCTCCAATTTGCTCCTCGTCCGAAACACTAAAACATTTCCCTTTGCAGACAGAGCAGGTACAGTATTAGGCATATCTGTTGTTGATCCAGGCAGGCTCGCCTTCTCGACCACTGACGGCTGTCGCCGAAACCACACCATGAACAATATATCCTCCTCAGGGTCATCGGTTTCTAGACCGTCTTGGTATCGGCGCGCCTCGGGGCTAGTGGTTGGATCATATTGGCCTTCAGGAAGGGCAAGGGCAGCAAAATACCCCGAACAGACGTAGGCATCTAATAAATTGGTTCTTCGCATAGCTAGGTGGAGTGAAGATCCTGGGGTGATGCGAAACATAACCAGGTGCCCAGTAACAAGGAATAGTTGAATAAGTCTGTTTACAGAGGCCTTAGCAAGGCGAGTTATCGAATATTTAGACTCACTTGTATTGTCCGTGAAGGCCCCGCCTCATGAACGCCTTCCCGCCCTTTATTATGGGCTTGCAGCCATCCAACACGCACCAGTTGAACATCGACACTAAGGCCGGCAGAGGTGTGGACGGGTCTGCCGGAGCTTCTGGTGGATATTCGCTCTCGTGAAAGGCGCGCATCTGAGGGGTCAGACGAGGGCGACGAGCTTGAGCAAGCTCCATCTCCTGTTCAGCGTCAACACGATGTCTTTGTTTCCAATAGAGGACTAAAGCTCTCAACCGCTCTATCCATTCGACCGCCACTCGACGAGAATGGGCCTAAGTTCACATGTTAATGACAGAGGGATGTTTCCAACACAGACTTACTTCAAATCTGATAACTCGACCCGTGTCGAGCAAGAGTTCGAACGATCTGTGCATCCTAAGATGAGGCTTGTCATCGCTTGTGGTCAAGCCTTCTTCTCCACCTATATCTCGTTCATCGTCTGGTGTTCTTTGCTCCGGTTGACACCATATTGAAAACCAGATATCATCAACTTGAGGCTTCTTCTCATTGTGTGTAGCGCCAGGCACAAGATGAAACGCTCGACGGATCGTAAGGATGGTTCTGAGGTCATTTACTCCCGTGGCCTCCATGACCTGTATGGTTCCCCGTTGAGTCTGCGACTGGCGTAGTGATTCTGCGTCTCCTGTACTTGACGCAAAACCGGGCGGAGATGGGGGATGGGCTCGATGAGGAGCGAGGACAAAAAGATTACCGTCATGTGTCGCTATGTACACGTTTTGAGTCGTCGACGAGTTAGGTCGAACCCGCTGGAGATATCCCTCTATGGACGGAGGTTCGTGGAGGCGACTTCCGTTCTTTAAATGGATATGTGCACGGTAATGCTCTGCAATGCGGATCTCCAGAAGAGGAGGTCTCGTTGTCTGCAGTTGCATGATGAGTATGTCGCTGAGCCAGATTTCCAATGCTCACCTGCTTTAACGCCAATCCACAGAGTACCGCCCAGTGCCTAGGATCTCCATATGTATCGTGCTGCAGCCAGATCCAATCTAAATTGGTGTCCGCTCGCCAAGCGAGTTGGAGTGTCTGTCCATTCGCCATTTGCCGTTCAACGACGCTCTTCCAATCAGGAACGGAGCGCAGGGAATCCATACACAATCGAATAATATTGTCACGACTGAAAACCTTGTATATTCGGTCGTCAGCTGCGTTCGGGACGTCTATCTTAACTGTGGCGTCCAGCCGTGGGTTCCGTACTTCGATTGTATTAGGTAGTTGACCACCCATTTCGCGCCTTGTGAGTGCCAACTAAGATGTTAACTACTGCTGGAGACACCGAACCCGGAGTAGGCTTACCACAATTGCCATACCCAATCATACGCTCTCGAGCGACTCTTGAGTTTGAAGACGAAGATGTTCGTGCCCTCTTTCAACCTTCGGAAGATCCACCGTGATTTTTCTTGACGGGTGGTAGTTGGCGCACATGTGATGCAGAACGTGAGGTCGACGAATGAATACAGAGACAGGTGAGTTTTTGAGGATTTGAGGGGTATAGTAAACGCAAGAGATTTATGACCTGTCATCCATTCCTTGCCCGGTAAGCTCTTCGGGTAACCTTGTTAGCACAGAGCACCAAGAAATGAGAAACCTCACATGATCCTCATAAATTTCGACTCGATCTTTGCGCCAAGCGACCATGTACTCAGCCCAACCTCCATACTGGAGATTTCTTGTTGTGCGATTCTGTACTTCGTCGAAAGGCGGTTTGATGGACTCGGATCTAGTGTAGCATTGCCGTATAAGCATCCTGTCTTTGCTTCAGAGTTAATATGGCGGAACGAAAGGGAAATTCTATTACATTACCTCTCATAACAACGTCACCCCAATCCAAAGAGGCAGCCTTCGGAGATAGAGATCCAGAAGCTGTCGCTCCGGCACTAGTACCTTCGACAGCATCATCTGTTCTTTCCAACACTTCTGATGGCGGTGCAGGACTGGACGCCTCCTGATCTGCCGGTGGGATATCCGCATAATGTACAAGCTTCCCTTTACCCTTACCATCTCTGTGTACTTGCGCATCGGTCGTTGCAGAAAAGGATGGCATTCTGATAATTGAGCGTGGTACGACAGGCTCGGTTTTAGCTCTGGATCCATCAAGTCCATCGGGCCGCACACGATCGAGGGATGGTTTTAATAATGCTGTACTTGATTTACCTCGGACTGAGCTCTCTGCTGAAACAGCACCATTGACACAGGGGGTCCCGTTGTCGATGTCTAAATCTGAAGAAGCAAAAGGCAGGAAATCAGAAGACGCAGAAACAAATGTCTCTCCAGCTGTAGACGAAGGGCCTGTTGCGTTATTGCCAGGAGCGGAAGGCAAAAAGTTGGACCGCGCAGAAACGAAAATCTCCTGACTAGTTGTTGAAGGGCGAGGCTCCCTCTCGGCGTGCGACTGAGGTTTAGAGGTCGAAACTCGAGTGGAGATACTTGACATCATGTTCCTTGTGCTTCCTGTTTCTTGAAGAACATCCAGCAAATGGCCAATTTCGAAGCTTCCTCCAACCCAGTTTGCACTTGTTGGACCGATGCGAGACTCTTTCTTCCGTCTACTTCCCCAAACAGCCCCCCATTCGCTGTTTCTCCATCGCTGAAGCATTTCCTGTCGGGTACTTTGTTCTTGGTCCTCCCCCCAATCTTCTGGTCGTCCACCAGCATGAACGAAGAACTTGAACGCGTTCTGCTTTATTATTTCCATGTCATCCTCCTCTTGGGCTGTACCTATGCGGAACAATCCTCGCTTCTTGAGCTTCAGAGCATGGGCCTCTGTGTGAGAAACAACCTTCTCGGGCATGGGCCCAATGAACACCCGCCGACGCATGTGTTCATCGTTCGGTACATGTACACCATCTGAATAAGGGTGTGTCGTCACAGATACCGAGGGAAGGGCCATGGGCAGCGGGGAATCAACGCTGTCCAGATGGAGAAGCTACAATGGAGTCATTTCGAAATAAGCAATAGTATGTAAAAAGAAGCCCACGTTCCGCTTGTCATTCGACGTCACTTACTTAGCCCTAACCAGAAACGAGGGTTCCTGCTATAGAAACACTTTCACTACAGTACTATACATGAGTGGGGATTGTGGATATAAATCATTGCATGTACTAGCAAAATGTACGAGTGCATATTAGAGAGGTTATTGTCATCAGCTGGCGTTCTGCACCTCTACTGCTTTCCAGATGGAGAGCCTCAGTCCGCCATTTTCTTCTGCATTATATCGCGTGACTCCCTTACATACCGTTCCGCTTCAGATCTTTCGAAGCTGAAGAGTTGTCAGCAGCTACTAAGGATACATAGGAGAGATACACATACGCAATTTTTTTCCCTTTGACGTGCATGTCTGGCTCCCGAAGAGCGAACGGATTGACGTCGGTGGAATGGTTGAGATTAGCAAGACTGTGATTGACGAATCTGTGTGTAGTTTCGTCGGATCGCACTGCATACAGGACGTCGAGCAGCTTGGCATCAGACCGAAGACGCCAGTAGTCAATGGCTATCTGGGGTGCCGGTTCATTTGACCTAAGTGAAATATTCGAATTAGATTCGTAGCCTTAAAGCAACGACTTACCACTCTGGGATGCGACCAGCCTCCAAATCCTTGATACATCGCGTGCTGCAGTAATGCGAGTTAAAAAACCAACCGAGTATTGATTGAGAGCTCTTACTATGTTAAGACAGCTTCTTCCTCAAGGTAACCAACGAAGCGATGACATGTGCGGGGCGACACGATATAAGAAAAGACTTGGAAAACATCAGTCAAGTTTGTTGACAGAAGGTTTTGATGCTCACAAAAAAGGTTGTAAAACACTCCCTGTGCACCCAGAACTAACGCACGGAAGAATATAGAAGGATGTCGTAAGGTCATGAATGTCCTAGGTCAGGGGTGAATTAGCCATGTATTTACCACTTGAGGAAGTCAGTTCACATCAGATGCATTCTTTCATTCTCGGCTTCTTCCAAACAAGTATGAATCCTGTCGAGAGGTAAAACGCATGACGATACATTACAGCAGCTTCTACGTACCACCCGCTATCTCGGCGCTGTTCACAATATCAGAACATCGAACAGGTCTGAAATGATAACAGTTCTCACCATGAGCCGGAGACTTGAAAGATGACGAATTGTAGCTGCTACCATTCCCGGAACTCCAGCAATTGTTTCTAGAAAAAGGATGCGCTGGCACAAATATGTTTAATGTGTCCAGTAGCATGTTTGCATAACTCACACCGAGCCATGCATGATGATCTAACAAGTAACCAGCTTTCCTGAGCTCCTCCAAGGTCATCTTCTCATCAGGAGGAATCGTGACATGCTTGTATCCAGAGACCAAATCGAACATATAACGAGCGAACCTGACCAACCGATACGCCACTTTGTCGGGTAAGGTTCTGGCGTCCTGGTGTAGCACCTGAAACACGAAAAATTGATCAAAGGAAGGGCCGTTTGAATGAAAGGACAAACCTCAACGGCTCTGAGTTCCTCTTGGGTGTACACCGGATGAAATAGCACCCAATCACCGCGAACTGTCGATGGAAGCGTACTCACTGCGTCTGGCCTAGTGAGTTGGAAATCATTGTTTGATGATGAATTTGTATTGTCGTCTGCGATGTGGTTAATAGAACAGCATAGATACGATTAACAATTATCTTTTACGTTTGCCAGGAGGAGTTGGAGTAGCATGCGAACCAAGCTTGTCATACCGGATGCCACTGGACATGAAAGACCGACGACATATGGCAGATGTGAGAATGCATGTTCTTGATTGAAAAATAATAGCGCGTTGCAAAGGCGCAGCGGTTACAAGAGCAGCTTTGAACATGAGACAATGAAGGTTAATAATTACAGCCTCCGCGCCGCGTATTTATACCACAATTTGGCTTCCGTTTATTCCCGACCAGAGTCATGCGTTTCCGATGTGACCGGGGCGCTGAAATTGAATGCGCTTCAGACGACCTTGGCCTGTTGTTCGTCGTTGCGCTCCATTATGTGCTTAGACGTCAGTGAAAGTGGTAGATAAGCACAAAGGCTGGCAACGTAACAACAGCATCACATGACTGCGTAAATAACCGAGGTGAGTAACATTCGGATCAATGTGTCAATCTGACACGGCAATTCCCGGGGTCACGAACATTTGTCCCTCCTACTTAGCTTCAATTCCACATGTATCCTCTTGTGTAGTTGAACAAACCAATTACATACCCGTCTTTTCTGATTAATTTTTGGTGACCTGTGGGCTGAGGAAATTGTGTCAAGTTAACTGCCAGCCAGGCACTGCCACATGTTATCTGCCCTCTCTCTCTTCTCTTCAGTTTTCCAACTGAGGTAATGTTATTGGGCAGCAGTAGCACTGCCACAAGTTATCTGCCAGTTATTGGTGTTGGATTATATAATCTGCCACTGCTTAATCAGTGGTTAACAGACCATAGTTTGCACACACACACAAGTGATGTGATAGTTGTAGCAATCCGTGTCTGGTTATATGGTATCCTTGTTCTGTTGAACCCTATAAGACCTGATAGCTCAGTTGGTCAGAGCATCTGGTATATGTCCAGGAGGGCCTGGGTTCAATCCCCAGTCTGGTCATCTTTTCTGCATTCCTACAATTGGCCATTGTAAGTACGTGCTATGTTAGGGGCATGCACTTCACTAGAATCAGACTGAGAATAAGCAGGCAAAAGAGGTCTTTTATAAGCGAGAGATCTCTATCGATGGTGATGAAGGTGATGGTAGTTCGAAGAAAGGATCCTGGTCTTTATCCGTAACTGACTGAGGATGTAATCCGAGTGGTAAATAAGTGTAAATAAGGAACATTGTTACACCCTCCCCCCCCCATGAAAAATTAAAAAATATCTCCCCACAATTGAAAGGTAAGTAAAAAAAGGCATGAGCGTGGGTGCATTAAAAACCCCAGTGGGGAAAAGCTACCGGTCAGCAATGAAAGAAAGCTATGTACTGCAACTTGCCTCCTTCCATGCCAACCAGATGTTGAGAGCTTCACAGTCTTGCAGTTCTCATCCCGGCAGCCAATGGTCTTCCTCTGGTCCATAGCCCCACTATCTTACTGTACCCCCCTCCCTTGTTTACGTTCATCAAGAATTCGGTCCACATAGTACTCATCCTCATCATTGATAACGACCAGTTCCGGGCAATCTTGTTCTCGTGAGGGGAAGAGTACCTTGTCATTTTCGATGAATGGTAAGGCTTGCAAGGTATGGAATGTAGGGAATGTGTTTGGATGGTTTGGCATGTTGACCGTGATGGTAGAAATTTCTGGTGAGGTCTCCATCACTACGTATGGCCCATCGTATCAAGGTATAAATTTCACAACACATGTTTCTCCCTTAGCCTTGAAATCTCGGCACCTGTGCAAGGTAGATAGTACAACATGGCCTCTGTTAAGGGCAAAGCCTCAACCACTCGATCTAGTCGATGTTGTCCAATGAGGTGCTTCCTCGTTGAGTCATTTGGTACTGGTCTTACTCAGAGCATTCGACATAAGACGATAGTACACCTCTAGCAGGACTTCTGCATAGAGTCATCCAGGTTCATGCACTAAGGGGCTTCCTTAGTGGTTTCGAGTGAGTTCATGTACTAAGGGGATTCCTTAGTAGTTTTGAATGAGCTTGCAGGTTAAGGCTGTAGATTGCCTAGATCTAAACTAGAGACATCCCTACTACAAGTCACAGTACTTATACTAGAAGGGGGGTCTCTATCATCCAATCGGAAAGGTAGATGCGTATCAAGTAACAATAGAAACAATAGGCCTCGTGCCTTGCATGAGGCATCCGATGTCACGGAGTGCTGCAGCGCAGCATGTCAGGGAACAATAAGAGGCAAGCCTCATGCCTAGCATGAGGCATCCAATGTCGTGGATCCGATGTCAAGGATCCGATGTCAAGGACATGCTGCAGTGCAGCATGTCAATCATGAGAGTCCGACGTCACGGACCTCATGTCAAAGTGCTGTTGCATCACAGCATGTATGGGTGTGGGTTCAGGTGCATGGAGTCACCATGTGTCAAGGGTGCCTTCCATGGGAAGGGGATCAAATGCATGCTGTCGGCATGCATTGTAGGTGCATCTGGTGTCAAGGGCATGCCACAGGCATGAGTCAAGGGGTGCCTCCTGTCTGGAGGGGATCATCAGGTGCGTTGGGTTCCATGAGTTACAAGGAAAATTGTAACAGCCTCCTTTAGAAATCTTAGCACACAGCATGTTATCCTGCACCTCCTTAACATCCTGCTGCAGTCTCTCAATCACATCCACCGCACGTATATCCTCGAGAGCCCCTTCCAGTGATTTTACCAGGGGAGGGATTACACGAGGGCTTCATCCCATCCATAGTTGAAATGGGGAGAATCCTGTAGAACTGTTAACAGTGTTCATGATGTTGAAATGCACCTGGCTAAGCACCCTTTTCCACCCCAACTGATTGTACTCTACATGATAATGCAGACACTGGTTTATCATCTTGTTGGATCTTTTGCTGGTGCCATCAGACTGAGGGTGATAAGCGGACGACATCTTCAGTTTTATGCCGGTAAGTTTATGTAGGGCTTCCCAGAATTTTGACAAGAACAGTTTATCTTGGTCAGAGACTATCTCGAGGGGCAGCCCGTTTTCGCAGTACCACTCGTTGAGAAATACTACTGCCAGCTCCTCGGCCATGATGTCAGTCCGAGCAGGTACAATTCATATGTCACTGTTCAACCTGTCAGTAAATGTTACAATGGAATTGTACCCTTTGTCCTCTGGCAAGGGTCCAATGAAATCTATCGCCACAGAGTCCCCACGCTGGTCCAGTATTGGGAGAGGATGTAAGGGCCCCAGTGGCTTCTGCATAGTTGGCTTGTTCCATTGACAGTCAGCGCAGCTTGGCACATAAGCTAGCTCCAAGTCATGCCACATATTTGGCCAGTAGAACGAGTCGCAAAGGGATCCATACGATTTCATAAATCCAAAATGTCCTAGGACATTGTGAGCCAGATGGAACAATGACTCACACACCGTAGATTTCCTTGGAATGATAAGTCAGTCCCCTGCATACAGAAGTCCATCTACTTTATGAACTCCATGAGGTAAGAAAGCTGCATCGAGTAAGTGTGCACACCATCTGTCATCTGCATAACCCGAATGGATGGCCTCCAGTAGCTCCACATCTGCAGAAATTGTCAGTTTTGCAGCGACTGACTGTACCTGTAGGGGTAGTGTCTCTGGGTTCATCATAGCATATTTACCACTCAGATTACATCCTCGGTCAGATACAGATAAAGACCAGGATCCTTTCTTCAAACTACCATCACCTTCATCACCATCAATAGAGATCTCTTGCTTATAAAACACCTCTTTTGCCTGCTTATTCTCAGTCTGATTCTAGTGAAGTGCGTGCCCCTAACATAGCATGTACTTACACTTTTTTTTAAGCAGGCAAAAGAGGTGTTTTATAAGTGAGAGATCTCTATCGATGGTGATGAAGGTGATGGTAGTTCAAAGAAAGGATCCTGGTCTTTATCCATATCTGACCAAGGATGTAATCTGAGTGGTAAATAAGTGTAAATAAGGAACATTGTTACAGCCATTCACTAATCTTATTGCTCCACACTCTGAATTCACAGTTGTATCCTCCAAAAACCTAGTGTGTAATTCATTTCCAATGTCTTTATTTCAATATCCCACTGTAATCCAAAGATGACATCAAGCTGTGCTCAAAGTCATGTCTTGTTCTGATACCCATCAATGATTTGCACATAATTATCTAAAAAGTGCTGAAAAGGGGGCCTCAGCTACCAGGAAGGTCTCAAGTAACTTGTGGTATAGTATTCCCACCAGGTTGTAATCATGCTGCTTACAAATGATTGGTTATATTGATACAATTCCACATATATGGACATCTATCTATCAAATGGACTTACTTCCTTCTTCCTCCCTTGAACTCACACTTTGACACTCTCCTCTTGTATAGCTCACCCATATTTGTTTCTTCTATAATACCTGGTTCTATTCTGCTGTGCTCTGAGCAAATCAGACCCCCTCTAGGGTACAATTACACTTTTTTTTGAATACAGACCAGCTGCCCTGTAACCTTTGAACAACTGCTAACAACTGTCTTTACACTGTACAGTCCTGATTACTCATTGCATTGACTGCCCAGCCTGCCGCCAAAAGCATGAACAACTGTGTTGCCCACTGAAAATACACAACAGTCATGAACCATCCACTCTGTATCCCCATCGCCTGCTGTTCATGTAACTCGAGCATGTAGCTTGCGAGTCACAGCATCGCTCCTGAGACTCTCACCCATACCTTCATCTCCACTTTCTGATGCAGCAGCCTCTCCACCCCCCTCTGTTCCCAAAGCCACACATATAGTCACCCCAATGCTCCCTAACACCGCACATATAGTCACCCCAATGCTCCCTAACACCACACATATAGTCACCCCAACACTCCCTATAACCAATTCCTGCCCTGCTCACTACGACTCTGATTCCTCTTCTGATTACGAATATCCCTGCTTGACTAAAATGATGACTGCCAATGTTCTTGCATTCCCACTTGCCGAGTCCGAGCAAATCCACTCATCAAAATCACCAATCCTTACTGCTGGTGATGTAACTCTGAAAGTCCTGCAATCCTTTGAGCTTGCTTGCCTAGACTACTTCACCGAAAGGAATGTCACCGAGGATGAGCAAGTGCATAAGATCTTGGGCTGTTTCCATGACAACCACATCCAGGACTGGATTCATGGAGACTGCACCTGGCTCCTTAAGCTCTCTTTCAACAACTTCATCAAGGAGATGAGGGTCAACTACCTGGCAAGTGACTGGGTCAACACCATCCACCCTGAGATGCTCTCACTGACTCTTGCTGCTTGTCCTGCTGGTATGGTGCACAAGGCCTAGTCACCACTACTTTTGTACAATGGAAATAGCCAACCAAGAAATCCTCCTTTTTCTTATTCCTTTGGTAGAAATGATCCTTTTAGCAATGCAAACTTAACCACCAGACTGATTTTTATTTGGACCAAAACTGACGGAGATATAATTTTTTGTAATGTTGAAAATGGCCAGATGACATAATATATTTCAAATAAGGCAATTTCTGATGTAATATATTCCAAATATGGAAAGCTACTGATCAAACATTCTTGGCAGGGTCTCTGGCACGTGTCTGTGCAAGGTATATGCCCTTGAGCTGAAGTGTTTGACCTGAAACTGGGCATCCTTTGCTGAAAGACCTGAATGATATGCATCCATCCATCTGATCACACGATGCTCCCACTTCCATATAGTTTTTATGCCCACTGATGCGAGTGCTGTTGAAAGATTCTCTTGGAGGGTCACAAAAGTGTAATCACAATTCTCCTGAAGCCATCGTTTGACTGCTCCCCAGAAGAACTCAATAAAGTTCAACTCACAGTGAAAGTTTGGAAGAATAATGCACCGGCGAGCCATAGTCAAAAAAAATCCAACTGCACCCATCAAGTATCACTATATTAGATTTACAGTTATTTACTACGGCACAGTTATTAGAAACTTATTTCGAGCTGATTTCGAGCTGATTTCCAAGTGGGGTTTTGCTGGAACACAAAATATATATGTTGTTGGCCAACCAATTTGGCCACTGTACAAAAGTAGTGGTGACTAGGCCTTGTGCACCATAGCACATTCTGGGACTATTTCAACTGTATGCAAGCTCTAAACTCCCTGCTCATTGACACCGCCTCCTTCCAAGATGAGGCTGCTTTCTGCCAAAAGGTCAAGGCGGGTCTCGATTTGGAGCTCACTCAGAAATGTCGTGCTGAAAAATGCCATACAATTTTGCAGCTGCACCCTTGGTCCCAGGTGGTAAAGGCCCTTGATGATGCCCACCATGCTGACCATCTGCGCACTTGACAGTTGGCGGCAGAACTGTTTCATGAACATAAATGTGGACGTGATGATAGCGAGAATGGGTATAACAACTCCAATAAACATCACCATTCACAGTTTACCATGAATACAGCAGCCGTGAATATGGTGAATACAAACACTGCCCCCACTGCATCCTCGAGCACTGCCCACATCAATCTCTCTCCATTGATGAAGGAAGAAAAAGATGAGTTAGATGCCAAGGATGGTTGCAGAAAATGCTGATGCACTTATGTTCACCACCGTTCTACTGAATGTCCATATGGCTTCCCTGCAGCTGCTACCTATTGAGGACTGATTGACCATCGCACAGCCCCACTTCCCACAACAGCAGCAGCACCCACCCCAGCTACAATGGCCAAACACCCAACCTTGGGTCACTCGCACTGTGGCTGCTGTTGGTTCATGGGCAAATGAAAGTAGAATTCCACTTGGGAGGATGGGCGAGGGTACGGATTCTGATGGAAATGATGATTTGGTGAGTGCCCCTTTCAAATGTCGCCACCTTTGGTGGCAGGGATTAATTGAAGGCCCAAATGAACCATTGCCATTGTCTCAGCCTATGCTTGTTGATGATGGTGCTCACATTGTACTGATTGACACAGATCTAGTAACAAGACTGGGACTCTGTGGTTGACACATGCCTGAGCCTGAAAAATGGATGTTGCTGTAAAGAATTCTGATATGACCGCAAAGACTGTTTTGACCGACTGGGTGAAGCTGACTGTGACCGCCGTAGATGGCGAATGGACTTTACAAACTGTATGAGCTCTTGTTGCACCCAACCTCTGTGCCCCTGTAATTCTGGGCTTACCATTCCTAGTTGTAAATAATATTGTAACTGACCATGCTGCACGCACTTGTACTGATAAAGTAATGAAGTACAATTTGCTGAATCCAAAACCATGCACTGTACCAAAACCTAAGCCCCAACATTGATTGGGTGCACAGCTCCAACAAACATGAATGGACCGTAAACTGATGATCAAAGAACTGAAATCTGTATTACAGGGCCATCTACATCTACTTGAGCTTGAGTATGTGAAACCTGTCAATATAGTGTTGCCTTGACTGACTTGGGGGCATTTTTGTATTTTTAAATTAACTTGACACAATGCACTCAGCCTGCTTAGTGTTGAGAGAGGACCAATTGACTTTTGGGGCTCCATACCTATGTAAATATTTTCAGAATCTTACACAATTTATTGGAATTGATATTGCCTTTGACTCATTTTTGCTGGTTGACTTGCAAAAAATGAGTCAAAGGCAATATCAATTCCAATAAATTATATAGAATTCTGAAAATATTTACATACATGGGGAGCCCCAAAAGTTGATGGGTCCTCTCTCAACACTCAGCAGGCCGAGTGCATTGTGTCAAGTTATTTTTAGAATACAAAAATGCCCCAAGTTGGTCAAGGCAACACTATGTCAATATCATTGCCACAGTAACAGCACACATTGAAGTATTCACACATGTTGCTGAACTAATGCACTGTGAGGACTTGCTGAAAGCAGAATTTCACAATCTTTTCAAGCCAATTCCTCATGCAATGGCCTTGCCCACTGATGTACAAGCACGTATCCATCTGAAAAAGGCTGATCAAGTGATCAAAATGTGGACATATCAGTGTCCTCAGAAATTCCAAGAAGCATGGGGCTTGCTGCTACAGATGCATCTGGATGCCGCACGTATTCAGCCATCCTCTTCATCTTGGGCATCACCCGCGTTTATAATTCCCAAAGCAGATGCATCTGTCCTGCCATGCTGGGTGAACAATTTCTGACAGCTAAATGCTAACACTGTGATTGACTCACATCTGTCACCATGGGTCAACAACATCTTGAATGACTGTGCAAAAGGCAAAATCTGGGCAACTATTGATATGACTGACAGTTTCTTCCAAACTCATATGCATCCAGATGACGTCCACCTCACAGCAGTGTCCACTCTGTTTGGACTTTACGAGTGGTTGGTTATGCCTATGGGCCTGCATAATGCACTGGCAATACACCAACACTGGGTAGCGGTAGCTCTGAGGAAATGCATTGGCAAAATCTGCCACATTTATCTAGATGACATTGTGGTCTGGTCACAGTCAATGGAAGAACATCACCACAATGTCCATCTCATTCTAAATGCACTCCGGGAAGCCAAACTGTACTGTAACCCAAAGAAAACTCACTTGTACTGCTCGTCAATTGATTTCCTGGGACACCACATCTCTGCCACAGGCATTGAACCTGACAACAGTAAGGTGGAAAAGATTCTAAATTGGCCACGCCCACGAAGTGTGACTGATGTACACTGCTTTTTGGGACTTGTGCATTACCTTGCAGCTTTCCTTCCAAATCTTGCCACACACACATCTGTTCTGACCCAACTGACAACCGCAGAAGAACATGCTCCTTTCCTAAGGTAGGCATCACCCATTGTCAGCATGTCATTACATAAGCAAATAGTTGTCGCTTGCCACCCTTTATTACTGCCACCACATTGGACTTTTGACACTTTTGAGTCCAGAGGATTATAGAGTAGATCCTAATGGTCAACTCCCTGAAAAAATATTTTGAGAATTCTTCTTCCCCATTGAGGGAAAAGGTCCACAAAATTATCTTTTATTTTTTGACTCTGAATGGTATTTATCATTATTCTAAACATATTTCTTGAGTTTGAAAATTTTCATCTTGGAGCATTTGGCCATGTCACATGACCTACACATGGTGTTCCAGTCACAAGCTTTGCCTAACCTGTGACTTAGGGACAGCCGCCACAGCCTCATACCATGTCAAACAGAGGGTCTAGAGTGAGTAGCATTTGATAATTATAGAATGGGAAGTGTATGGTTATAATTCTAAGTAAATATATATACTGAAAACTTAAATTCACTTCAAAACTTCACTTTTGCATTGAATTTTTTTCAAATAATTTTCAGATCCAACATTTGGCTGCTCTTGGTGCTTACTAAGCTACTTACATAAGGGTGCCAACAATGAGTGACACCTACCTTAGCTGGGATCCACACCATCAGTTTGCTTTCAAAGCAATCAAAGCAATTGTGGTCAGCCATGACTGCCTGATGATGATTGACCACACGAACACAGAATTTGAACAACACATTTTTTTGATGACAGATGCAAGTGATCTGCATTCTGGTGCAGTTCTCTCCTTTGGGAAAACCTGGGAAACTGCATGGCCAGTGGCCTTTGACTCAATGACATTTAAGGGTGCTGAGCTGAACTACCCTGTGCATGAAAAGGAAATGCTTGCGATTATCCGGGCTCTAAAGAAATGGTGTGCTGATCTTTTTGGCTGTATTCACAATATTCACGGACCACAAAACACTGGAAAATTTTGACTCACAGGCTGACTTATCTCGTTGACAGGCTTGCTGGATGGAGTTTATGTCACAGTTTGACGCTAAGATTGTTTACATCAAGGGTGATGATAACACTGTGGCAGATGCACTGTCACAACTCCCCACAACTGCCATTGCTGACAGCACCACCACAATGACTGCTGCACAGACTCCTTATGAATACTGCCCGTATGACGATGACCTTGCATCTGTCAATGTGGTCCTACCAGTTACACAAAAATCTCACCATACCGAAACACATGCTGGACTCCATTTCTGCACAGGTCACTGTGGCAAAGGGTGCAAAACAGAAGGGTAAATGAAGGTGAACATATTATCTAGATACCATTCAATCATCCATATTATGCATGGCATTGATCAGTTCCACTCCTGGAGATGTAGTTACCTAAGTATAAGAATGGAATGTTGGTTAGCATTGATTTATTCCAGACAGGCAAGGCATAGTGTCCTTCAGAGCTATACTGGGCATGATTTTCAAGGTCATCATGTGTGATATTGTTCATCCCATCTGCTCCATTTCCTGAACTGGCCCTTACCTGACAACCATCCTGTACATGTCATCTGTCCCCTTGTTATCCAAGCCAAATGTCTTCTGTCCCACACACAATCATCTGTTCTGTACTCATCCATTCCATAATTTGAGCTGTTCCATTGTCAGCTGTTCCGCAATTTCAAGGGGGATTCATTGCTCATGTTGACTGACCAAAGGTCTACAACACTTTGTATATGTGATCAAATGAATGTGAAAAATTCACCAATTGGCTGACTATGGAGCGGCTCAGATTATGGAATGGATGAGTATGGAATGGATGATCATGTGTGGGATGGAAGACATTTGGCTCAGAATTGTGGATGGTTATCTCCCTTAATGGCATCAGTCTGCGATGACATTCATTCCATTATATATAGTAAGGTTTGATATTCTGGGCTGCATGTAGTGACTCATATCAGATGCATAAATATGTTTCATGTTTCATGGTGATATCCTTTCAGTAGGTTTTCACATCTCAAGAACAAATTATTAATAAAGGTGGGATAGATAGGTAGAGGTTTGTTATTTTGAAGATATATAACAATTACATAACAATTACATCTTGTCAAACAATGTAGATGGCCCAGCCAGTGAATCATCCATTGCAATTGGAAATGGAGGGGAATGAGCTCAATTACTAACCAAAGGGCTTGTTGTCAAGCCATGATGGGAGTAAGCGCTGTCGTTCACATAGTTCTCCACAATGGTTGGAGGAGGAGACTGACCTGACTGCCAATATACATTTGGATCCTTCACAGGGTGACATGGAGGGGTAATTGAGAGTCTGATGCTGGAAGAGGGGTATACCAGAGGCTGGGCTTTTGATATTGGCATGGATGGTGGTGGGATTGGGATCAGCGCAGTCATCGACATGTTGTTCACCTCTGTGGTTTCTGAAGCCTTCCGTACAGCAAGTTGTCAATTGTGGAGGTCATTCAAAGCCAACCAGTGGCTTTCAATCATTGTTGTATGTGCATTATGGCTGGCCATGAGCACTCCAACCATCATTAAAAGATGTTGAAGTTCAGATGTCAACTGGGCAACCTTCTCCTTCAGAAACGCATTCTCTTCCTCCAATTTTTCCACCCTGACTTGTAGCTGTGATCCTCCCAATGTGTCCTCCCTTTCTACATCTCCTTTCTCCAAGTGAATTCCTGTCGACACATCACCGCCCTTGTTAGAAATAAGATACACATAATTCAAAGGAACCTGACCCAGCAGTGGAACAGTGATCGAACTGGCCTTCTGTTGAGCTGAGTTTGATGATTGGGCATCCTATTGGATAGGCACAGCAACGTCATCCATTCCTTTCTTCCCGACAGAACCACAGGACATAGAACACTCACATACTCTCTTGTTGGCTGTTGTGGGACCTCAGGATGACAACCTTGCACGAGGATGGGATTGCTGACTTTCATTGTCCAGCTGTGAAGTTTGCAGACTTCGCCATGTTTCTGGTATGCCTGAACATCTTACTTTCCCTCTGTGGCAAAACATGCATGCAAACGCTCCTCCTTGCTCAAACATGCATTTCTTTCCCTTCCTCTTGCATGACTCACATGGCACTCTGGCCGGGATAGCATTGACAACCTTGAATCTCCAACATTCCAGGGAGGAACAAATACAAGGTACAGGGATAGCAGAAGACACCACAAATGACAACGTATCGGCCAATGCATCAGGTCAATCAATGACACAGCCGAAGTCTTGCTCACATGGGTGTTCTTGGTCAAGAAAGGCAAAAGTCAAGACAAGCACTGAGTTAGTTCAGGAAAGCGATGATGAGATGGAAGAGATTCCTGTGGTGAAGGCAAAGGACAAGGGGAAGAGGAAAGCGACAGAGGAGGACAAAGATTATATGGAAGTGGATGAAGTTGAGGAGCCCCCATTGCCCATTCAACCCAAAGTCTGCCAAGGTGAAGTACAAGCCATGAGCCACGGCATGGTGAAACATAGTTCATCATGCCCTCCCATTGGTGATCCCATGGCATGGGCAGGCATGGTCGAATGGAACAAGATCGCAGGAAATATAGATCGAGGGCAATGTGGTGTTGGATGTGCAAGAATGACTGAATTCAGTCCTAATGGCTCTGGCTTACTGGTATCAACACACATTCTATGAAGTACTGGCTTCAGAATACTTGGAACTTGTTAAATAACATCATTAACACTGATTAATTATGTTCAAGGTGCGGTTGATGCTCACCAGGTGTCACCTGACTGCTTTTCCACCAAGTGCTCATTGCCCCATCTTCCTGAATCATTGGGTGATTCCATACCTCCTTGTTGTTCCGGGAGATAGCTTGGTAATTTGTTGGAATATTTGCATTTAGACCCTGATCTACGTGGATGGTGGCGGTGAGCAACAGGCGAGATGGATAGAAGTCATTTTTGTCATCTTCTGCAATGTGATACAAAGTTGACAACTTGTAATGTAGCAGATGGTCATGTTAAAATGAGGTCAAAGTAGAAAATACTTACAATAAACTTGTCGAGCTGCTGATGATTTGCCTGGCCACCAGCAAGTACTTTCTGGATTGACAATTCAGCCTTGTACATGTCAATCCATACTCCAACCTTCTGCCCAATGAGAGTATTTGATGCCTGAAATGTTACTGGGATGGTAAGACATGTAACCTGTCTATTGAATAACCACATACCAGTGATCCTGGAAGACATGTGAGCAGCTGTTCGAGCTCCAGATCAAAGCCAAGGAGTGCTGCCCTGACATTTGCCGAGTATGTTGTGTCCACCCATGCAAGAAGCACTGAAATCATCCTCTTGGCCCCACCTTCTGCATATGATGCCATGTTCAATGTTTGTAGAATGGGGGGTGGGGATGTTGAAGATAATGGATAATGTGCTGAAGATAATGAACCAACGGAATGGGACAGATCTTCTGGCAACCAAATAAAGGCAAACAATCACTCAGCTAGTGTGGTACAATGGTGGATAGGCTGACTTATTGGTTTGCTGTCTGCAACAATATCCCTCTATTCATTTTGCCAGAAGATTGGGTCCCACGCGAGTGGACAACAGTATGTACAGTGTTGTTATTTTTACTTAACATACTTACCATTCAATTTGTGATTAGGAGGATCAACATATGTATAACCGGGCAAGGACCCGAGATTTCCTAGATCCAACCACACCGATGCCAGATGCATCAGAAGTCCAGTATCCCACATGGGACTACAAGCCATCTGATCACTTGAAAGTTAAATGCTTGTGCATTGAAATTGATTCCTCTTCAGTTGGTTTAGACAAGTCTTCGTCAAGCGACCCTCCAGTTTCAACTGTTCCAAACATTGGTCCATCAACTGGAGTATCACATGATGTTGAAATTAATCCCTGATGCATGCTGTATACATGAGGCGATACATGCAGCATATGCATGTTACTGCACTTACTGCGCATACATGCGGTAAACACATTCCCGAGTCATGTGACATCCTTAATATTATGTATATAAGGAGAACCTGTACCGTAGTAGGAATACAGTGTTCTTACCTCTGCTAACCCTAGCTGTAAGTCTAACTAAACCCCAGGTAGGTTGTAAGGAACATGTTGTCTCTTCCCCTGTGCAGCGTATATAGTCTGCTCCAACAGGTTATGGGCCCTGCTGGGCACGTCGCGAACGCGCTTTAATTAGCTGCAAACGACGTTGACTTCATCGTCTCCAATTTATAACCTTGCGCTCTTCGTGAGCTGCATTGCGCTCCCTGCGAGCTGCATATAAAACCTAGGTTCACTAGGGTTAATCACTCTGAAGGAGTGTTTTCTCCTGAGAACGTTAAACGTGTTTTATTGAGTAAAAAGACTGATTGAGCGCTTTTAACAGCTGCCACCAAGAATCATGTCTTCAACTCTTGAAAAACTCGTTCAAACTTTCGACGGATCAAATTACATTCTATGGGCCGACTCAATGAAGGCATGGCTCAGGTCTCAGGGCCTCTGGCAAATAACTAGCGGGGCAGAGCAAAAACTGCCCCCGGCGCCTCCTTTGACGGCGACGAACGCTACCTTGGTAGCGGACGCTAATGCCAAGCTCCAGACCTGGAGCAACAAAAATGACCAGGCTATTGGTAGCCTAGTGCTCCACCTGGCCCCCTCCATTCGGCAGCATGCCAACACAAAGGACACTGCTGAGGAGGTGTGGGCTCTCATTCGCACCGATTATGGTGTGGACGGCCCCTCCCAAGTCTTTTCGGACTTTAGGTCCGCAATAGCAATCAAGATCCCGGCTGCGAACCCCACACCAGAGATTGCGAGAATGGCAGACAAATTCGAGCGCCTCACAGCTGCTAATGTCGCCATCCCCGAGCTAGTACAGGCGATGATTCTACTTGCTGCGATGCCGTGCGAGTACGACTCATTGTGTGCAACGGTCCTTAACACGACCGCCACTAGCGCCTTGACATTTAAACATGTCAAGGACTCCATTGTTGCTGAAGCCTCAAGGCGCACAGCAGTTGGAAAGCCCGCTGGCCAGCCTCAGGCCAACAAACTTTCCGCTGTTAAGCGCAAGGGGGGAAACCCCAAATGGCAGCCCAAAGAAGGGCAAAACAGCAATGGAGACTCGTCCCGAAAACGTGGACGACGTGGGGACAGAAAGACTAAGGAGGAGAAGCCAAAAGAGAAACATACCCACCTCGCCTCCAACACCTTTACCACCATAAATGGTAATGGCACCATCATACCGCTGATGCCGCTCATACAGCGCATCGAGCGACGCGAACACACTCCCACAAGGGATCCTCGCCGCCGACCGCCTGCACAGGCATACATGGGCGCGGCCTCCTCTTCTCGCTCGGTTTACACCGAATACCAGCAAGCTCGAGACACCCTCGAGCGCATGCAACTTCCGCGCAGCGCAAAAAACCTGCGACCGCTGGAAGAGCACCTTACGGTGCGAGAAGGTAAGAGAAGGAGGATAGAGCCAGAAACCGAGGCAACGATCGAGGAGGTAGAAGACGATACCGTCTCCCTCGGATCCGAACCTCCAGTAACTGACGAGGAAGTGTGGAAAGCCATCGACGAAATGCTCGTCGATGAACCCCTTGACACAGGGGCATATGATGACAGGTCAGTCCTTTTCCCTGCCACAAGCACTAAGATTAAAATTCCTATGAATACAGCGAACTTTTCATGTGAAATTTTACCGCTATTAAATGTATCATGGAATTATGTAGATCTTAATATATGTGCTATGTGTGCAAAGGGAGATTGTAAGAAAGGTGCCGACTGGATCATGGATTCAGGCGCATCAAAACACTTCACTGGTGAAATGAAAGATTTCGCTTCTTATGAGCCTTTACCGAGAAAGGACTCTACCTTGGTCCAAACGGCCACTGGTACTACTCATATAGTAGGAAAAGGAGCAGTCTTCATTAGACACCAGGTAGTATGTAATGGGAAGTCAGAGATGCGTGAAATGCGACTATACCCCGTCTACTACATACCCGACATTAATACTCGATTGATGTCAATGGGGGTCTTTTTACAAGATGGAAGTGATGTGCGTGGTTCCTCCGCATACATTTCATTCATCGAGCATGGAAACCCAATCATGCATTGTGTCCCTCTAAGGAGGAATGACACGATCTATTGGGCTCGGACTCATATATTGAGCACCAAAAAGGTTAATGTCGCGACCATTTATGTCGCTGACTACTTGACTTGGCATAGGCGACTTGGACACCCATCCAAAGAGGCGCTAGGGAAAATGCCTAAAAGCACCATAAAATTCCCAAGGAATTTAATTATTCCTAAAGACAAAATTATATGTCCAGGGTGTGCAGAAGGGAAAATGACCTCAAAATCTTTTCCCGAGTCAGACTCACGAGCTGACAAATCCTTTGAATTAATACATTCCGACCTAAAGGAACTCCCGGTACTATCGTACCACAAACATAAATACTTCATTGTATTTCTGGACGACAAAACGTCACATATTTGGGTCCAATGCCTTAGAAAGAAATCTGACGCTGCTGCAGCGATTAGACAATTTCAAGCGATGGCTAAGACCCAATATGGCGCTACAATCAAGCGCTGGCGTGTCGATCCAGGGGGGGAGTTCAAGGATTGTGAGCTACAAAGACAGCTCAAGGATTTAGGCATCAAAATAGAGATGTCTGCACCCCACGTTCATCAACAGAACGGGCGCGCAGAGCGCGCTATAAGGACAATAATGGAAAAGTCGCAAACCCTGCAATTCACCGCTTGTCTACCACAATCATGGTGGGAATTTTGCATAGAACATGCAACACATTTATACAACCGAACCCCAATAAGGCACCTGAAATGGCTGACACCTTTTGAGGACCTGACAAAGGTCCGCCCAGATCTAAACAATCTGAAGGTCTTCGGTTGCGGTGCTTATGTCTATCTACCAAAGGAAAAACGTCCAACAACATTGTCTCCTCGATCGGAGCTAATGACGTACCTTGGAGTAGAAGATGGCATTAAAGCATATCGTTTCATGCGACGAAACGGCGCAATATTCATTGGTGCTATGGCACTATTTGATGAAACGATGTTCCCATGCTGTCCCGGAGCTAAAACTCCTGCCAAGACAGACCTTGGTGATTTTCCACCAGAACCAGAAGATGACGACCACTCATCTGGAACAGATGGCGATGACCCTATACCGCCACAAAATCCGCCCCTTCCTCCATCATCAGAAGATGATGATGATGATTTACCAAGCGAGCAAAAGGCGCATGACGATGCGACTAACGCTCCTCCTCCGCCGCCTCCAGTTAGCACTGAGGACTTTCATCCAAGACGTGAAGATCAACAGGAATGGCAGCAATTGCCCCGTCGATCAGGCAGGCAGAGGAAAATCCCAAACCGTCCCGGCAATACCTATGGAGAACAGCGACTCCCCTCTGACATAGAGAGAGACATTGCGCGTGATCGATATTGGAAGAAGTCTGTGTGTCAAGATTCGGATCATAACCAAACACGACCACGACCTCAACAGCAAGAACCGGTTACTGGACCGAGTTCGGCACCCCATGAGAGTGTGCCCGATTCCAATAATCAAGAACATGATCACCCAATGGGGGAACCGGACGAAGCAGGTTATATTAAAAAGATAACCAAGGAAGGTGGAGATGAGCTGATCCGCTGGCTGTTGTCAAAAGCAGTCACACCATCAAGCGGAAAAAGCCTAGTTCCAAACCAATTTCGCGATATTGCGCGCCTACCCCGGCAGCAGCAACTTGAGTGGAAACAGGCTTGTCGTGAAGAGTTAGAGGCTCTTCGCAAACGACAAGTCTATGACATCGTCGATCTTCCACATGATCGAAAAACGATCAAAAATAGATGGGTTTTCTCCGTGAAATCGGACGGAAGAAAACGAGCCAGACTCGTGGCCAAAGGCTTTTCACAAGTCGAAGGCGTTGACTTTGATGAGATTTTCTCACCAGTAGTCCACTACGAGACCGTACGCCTCATGTTTGCCCTTGCGTCTCTAGAAGGCATGTATATGACCGGTCTAGATGTAAAAACCGCATTTTTATACGGCAAACTTGATGAGGAGATCTATATGGATCAACCCGAGGGTTTCAAACTCGAGGGTAAAGAGCGCAAAGTAATGCACTTACGCCGAGCATTGTATGGCCTTAAACAGGCTTCACTAGCATGGTGGAAAGAGCTAGAGGCATTTATGCGCACCATTGGGTTCATGCGCGCCAGCTCCGATGCCGGCATCTTCATACACAAGGATCCTAAGACAGGCAGCATCGTTATTGCGCTAGTCTATGTTGATGATGGCTTGTTCATGGGCAAGAACAAGAAACTTGTGGATGAAAAGAAGAATGCTTGCCTGAAGCATTGGGAGTGCCATAGTACTGAAAAAGTCACGGAATTCTTAGGCATGCGCGTCACCCAGACCGCTGCAAAAGTCAAACTCGATCAAACAGAATATCTCGCCAAAGTGCTTGAGAGGTTCGAGATGACAAATGCCAAGATTGCCCCCACTCCGCTCCTGACTGGCTACAAACCGTCGGAGAACACAGCGATGCCAAACGCGGCGCTTAGATCAAAATATCAGTCTGTGATCGGATCTTTATTGTATCTGATGCTCGGAACGCGACCTGATATCGCTTACGCGGTAATCAAGATGTCGCAATTCTCAGCTAATCCTAGCCAAGAACATCTAGACAAAGCAATGTACATAATGCGCTATCTGGTGGGAACCCAGAAGTACAGTATAGTCTATGATGGAGAGAAATCCGAGGGGCTACAGGCCTTCACAGATTCTGATTGGGCAGCTGACACAGTCAAGCGCCGATCTACAACGGGTTACTTTGCTACTCTGGCAAGTGGCATTGTGTGCTGGCAGTCCCGTTTACAAAAAACTGTAGCACTGTCATCCACAGAAGCCGAATACATGGCTCTCTCCGACACTTGTCGGCAGATAGTGTGGATAGAGTCCTTATTCCAGGAACTTGGATATACACTGAAGCACGTACCAATCTGCGCTGATAATCAAGGATCCATCTTTATTGGATCAAATCCAGTTCAGGAAAGAAGGACCAAACATATAGACATTCGCTACCACTACACCCGCGAATGCATAGAAAATGACAAAGTCACAGTCGTTTTCATTCCTGGAAGTGATAACCCGGCTGACATGTTCACAAAGAACCTTGGCGCCATCCTATTCAGGAAATTTAGAGACTCTCTCGGAATTACTTTCGAGATTCAAACTTAGCTGCTTAGAGCGCTGTACAGTTTGAGGGGGGGTGTTGAAATTAATCCCTGATGCATGCTGTATACATGAGGCGATACATGCAGCATACGCATGTTACTGCGCTTACTGCACATACATGCGGTAAACACATTCCCGAGTCATGTGACATCCTTAATATTATGTATATAAGGAGAACCTGTACCGTAGTAGGAATACAGTGTTCTTACCTCTGCTAACCCTAGCTGTAAGTCTAACTAAACCCCAGGTAGGTTGTAAGGAACGTGTTGTCTCTTCCCCTGTGCAGCGTATATAGTCTGCTCCAACACATGACACATTCATTATACCACTACCAGTTTGTTGACTGGCAGTACCAATTGATGCAGAACTAAATGAAAGACCAGCCTTGCCAACTTGTTCTGCTCTTCCCGCTATTTTACCGTCTTGCCGCCTGCACAGGGTGATCACACCTCCACAATTCTATGTGCTGCTTGGAACTGAGCTACCTCCACCTATTGACATGCCTCTGCAATCCCCATTTGCTGTCAGGGAAGAATGACTGACAAATGAAGATGTTGGCTGGGAAGGTCGTGTTCGTTTCAAAAGTCTGATCGTGGAGGAAATGCCTCTATGCATTTGAATTAATCATACTGCAAAAATGGGATCGAAGTATCTTCCAGTTTGGAAGACAAACAAGTTGCCACTCCACCCTTCCACAGGATTGAGTGGCAGTACTCCTCTCATCATTCCCACTCTTTCTGTTGCACCACCACCCATCCCTCCTCCATCCACCTGCCTGCCCACCCACATGCAGGCTCATGTCACAACATCATTAAGTTCTGCTCCTCCTCCTGATGCCACCATTCCCACCAACCCCACCAACCCCCCAAGCATTGGGATTGCCCAAATGGCCTGTTAGCCACCCACAATCACCACCATCTGATAGTGAAGGTGATGCAGAGGAGATTGGTAGGGAAGCATTGGGTGGGATGGAGGAGGTTGACCAAAATGAGAGGGAGATGGAGGTTGATGTCCCTCCTGTGGCCCCGGAATCATTGGCAGTAATCCCCATGAGCTTTCTGCATGCGGAGATGGAGGATTTGATGGACACTGACACGAAGGCTAAGGAGGTGCTGGATGGATGGAAGACAAAGTATGAGGTACTCTTGTTGGAGGTGGAGAATGTTGGAGGACAAAATGATGGTCCTTCGTGGCGACAGCATAGAAAAACATGACTCCTGTCACAGGTGCTGCAAGCTCAAATGCTGATTGGAACCAGCATTGATTTAATGAAGGATTGCCTGCAGAAATTTGAGGCAGATGGTCAATCAGTGGACTCAGATCTAATAGAATAAAGACTATTTGTAACATTATATATTCATTAAGAGCTTAATCAAGAGAACTAAACAGGATAATATTGGTGGTATGAACCAGCCATTCTGGAATGCTTGTAAACACACCCATTCTGAAAAGCTTTCCATTGCATAACCCCACCCAGACAGAAAGGCTCTTTGAGTTCCATGTTCTCATCTGTTCTGACGCCATCCAGCGCATCTGTTCAGGATCAATCCATTCTGTATTCTCACCCATTATGTAGCCTCACCCTTTCAGAAATGCGATCCATTTGATAATCACACTCATTCTGTAATTCTATCCATTCCATATTCCCACCCATTCTAAACCATTATCTGCTCTGTATTCCCACCCATTCTGTCTTTTTACCTGTTCTGCCATTAAGGTATGACATGGGTCTGGGTCAACCCATGATATTTTGGTCACAGGTGATCACGGGTGTGGGTGCAGGTTCACAATTGCTACACCTGCACAAAACTGTACCCTTACCCATGAGTTATGGGTTTTGTGGCTCGCAATTCCAAACTTATTGCTTGTCATACTAGTATTAAAACTCTAGGGTAGCTTGTGGCATTAAACTGTTGAAGTTCACCATTGTTTACTGGTCTGTGGGAAATTGGAATGTTTTTGGCATCAGTCTCATAATGACGGTAATGTAAGGGGACTAGGGGGGTGCCCTGTGTGTTTTTCCTATTTTTTATGTTCGTCCTATATTTTTCCCCACCTCATTTCCTTCATTTTCTATGATTTTTCCAGATTTTATTACTAATTTTCCCTTGCTATCATGTTTGTACATGTTGACACTTTTATATTTAGAGGCGGAGTACCCCTTCCGACACATACCCCTTGGCATGATGTCATTCGGGGGCCTTGATCCACCTATCTCCACCTTTTTCTATTTTTAGGTTATATTTGATTTTTGTCATCTTCACATATACTGGGCATCAGCAAGGGGATCCTTAGAGTTTTCTCTTTGGATTTCCCTTTGCTAGGTGTGTCCCCAATGCCTGTATTATGTAGTATAATTTTAACTTCGGATTTCCCTTTGCTAGAGGCTTAGGTTGCCCTTATAGTAGAAAACTCTCCCCTAAGGCCCGAAAATTGTGAACGCGCTGCCCAAGATAGGCAGGTACAGACTGGACGATGCTTCCCAAAGCTCCACAGAGTCCCTACACACCGTTCCAGATAATCTTGCCTTTATTATGCTGCCATTTTCGCCAAATGCACTCCCTAGTGACATGGATGCATCAGAACACTTTGACATGCTTGAAAGCGATGTTTCCGGAATGCGCGCGCAAATCGACTCGCTTAAATCTACGATTGAAAACTTCGTTAGGACCCTCCAGGCTAACCCTATGACCAATAGCTCCCCCTTTACGACTCCAAGCACACCCAACAACAACGTTTTGCCAAACGTGTCCACTAAGGAATGTGCCCAGATCAAACCGTCCCCCCCCACTGAATTTAATGGTGCACGTGCACAGGGACGTGCATTCCTTAATTCCTGTGAGTTATACATTAGTCTCCAGTCGCATCAATTTGTCGATGAGGCTGCAAAAATTTATTGGGCTTTCACATACATGAAATCTGAATGTGCCTATCTCTATGTGGACCGTATCCTACGTCAAACTAAAGAACTCGGTTCTCTACCTTTCTCCACTTGGGGTGACTTTTGAGCTGAGTTTGTACGCCACTTCTGCCCCCTCAATGAATGCCACTGAGCAGTGACATGACTTGAGTCATCCGCTTACCACCAGGGACATCGATCTGTGGACGACTATATCAATGAGTTCAAGGATTTGGTGGACATGGCAGGATATGGGAGTGGGTTACCAGTGGTGGTGAAGTTCCAATGGGGGCTCAACCAAGAAATTCAGGACCAGATTGCACAGATGTTGGAAGGGCACCCAGCAGACAATGATATCCTTGCTTGGTATGAAGCTGCTTCACTCTGTGATGAGAACCAACTCACAAATGTGGCATTTAATGCTGCATTCCGTGCTCCAACTACCACTCATATGCCCTACACCTTCAATCAAAGCCTCCCCTGCCCTAACCCCATTCCTGTTTGTCAAACTCCCACACCAGCCGTCAATGTCCCAGTACCAATGGATGTTGATGCAGCCCACAGCCGTGCACGTAAGTTGGATCTCTGCTACCATTGTGGGGAACCTGGACACAGGGCTGGAGCATGTCCCCATCGTCAGGATATCCGCATGCTCACCCCCGAGGGATGAGATGAACTCCTGCAAGATTTGTTGGCGCTTGTAGATGTTGAGGAAGTGAAGGATCAAGTTGCAGAGGAGATTAAGTTGGAAGTTGTAGAGGAGCAGGATTTTCCTATTCGCAGTGAGTGAATCGTACGCCCTCACTGCCTGTCCATAACCGCTTGGAAGTCTTGTCAGTTGAATCCCCAGAGAATGAATCCATTTCTGTGACTGCTCCCCTCTCTGACCCTTCGAAGTTGGCTAAAGACGTACCTGCTCTCCCCATCTCTCCTTCTACTCCACGTCCCAAAATTAAATCATGGGAGCGTAAACTACCATGCAAGTATATTGTGGCATCCACTCCCTCTGCACATTCCTTAAACCTAGCCATCGAACTGCAGACGACTGACACTGGACAGATACTCAGTGTCTCTGCGCTCCTGGACTCTGGTGTGACTGGTCTCTTCATCGATTCCCATCTGGTACAACAACATCGCCTAAATACTCACTCACTCTCACGTCCGATACCTGTATATAACGTGGATGGATCCCCAAATGAAGCTGGTGCCATCCGAGAGGTTGCAGACCTGGTTCTCCATTACAAAGATCATAGTGAGTGTGCCCTTTTTGCTGTCACTCAATTAGGAAAGCAAAAGGTGATTTTGGGATATCCATGGCTTCGAGACCATAACCCAGAGGTCAACTGGCATACCGGGGAGGTTACCATGAGCCGATGTCCATTCCGCTGTTGGACATGTTTCACAGAAGCCAGGCAAGAACATCGTGGACAGAAGGCGGCAATACGACGTACTCAGAAGTGTCATGCTGGACCCCTGCCTATACCTGAAGTGGAATTGGAAGGGGTTCCTGATCTAATGCCGGACTCGGATGATGATGATGAGGACCCAGAGGAAGTGGAGGAGGGTGATTGGATCTTCTACACTGTGATTCACTCATCGCATGAGGTGTGTGCCACATCGAACATATCCCAATGCCTCACCGAGGCCTTCCACAAAAACAATGCTGCTAAATCCTCTACTAACTCCTTACTCCCTCATCTCCATGAGTTTGAAGACGTGTTCTCCAAGGAGTCATTCGACTCTCTTCCTGCGCGCAAGCCATGGGATCACGTGATCGAACTCACCCCTGGCGCAACCCCTTCATCCTGCAAGGTCTATCCTCTCTCTCTGGAAGAACAATGGCAGCTTGACCAGTTCATCGATGAGCACCTGGCCTCTGGAGGTATTTGACCATAGAAGTCACCCATGGCCTCTCCCTTTTTCTTTGTCAAGAAGAAGGATGGCTCACTTCGACCAGTTCAAGACTACAGAAGGCTCAACAACATTACGGTCAAAAATTGCTACCCACTACCCCTCATCTCCAAACTCATAAACCAGCTCCATGGAGCCCGATACTTCACCAAGCTTGATGTCCATTGGGGCTATAATAATGTGAGGATAAAGGAGGGAGATGAGTGGAAGGCAGCCTTTTGTACCAACCATGGTCTTTTTGAACCACTTGTCATGTTCTTTGGCCTTACTAATAGCCCTGCCACCTTTCAGACCATGATGAATGACATCTTCCACGACCTCATCCTCGAAGGCATTGTCTGCATCTATCTTGATGACATCCTCATCTTCACTCGCACGGTTGAAGAGCACCGTCGCATCACGCGCCTCATCCTAGAGCGACTTTGACGGTACAAACTCTACCTTTGTCAGGACAAATGCGAGTTCGAAAGGACCAAGATCGAGTACCTCGGCCTGATTATCTCGGAGGGTCAAGTGGAGATGGATCCTATCAAGGTAAATGGGGTCACAGCTTGGCCAACGCCCACAAACAAGAAGGAGGTGCAGTCTTTCCTGGGCTTCATCAATTTCTATCGGCGTTTTATCAAGGATTTCTCACATCATGCATGACCACTGTTCGACTTGACAGGAAAGGAGGCATGGAGGTGGGATAATGCACAACAGGAGGCATTCGAAAAGCTTAAGGAGATGGTCACTTCCACTCCGATCCTTACCTTTGCTGACGATTTGCGTCCTTTTCATGTAGAAGCCGACAGTTCTGACTTTGCGACGGGCGCCGTGTTGTCTCAGCAGTCTCCAGAGGACCAGAAGTGGCATCCTGTTGCGTTCTACTCCAAAAGCCTTAGTGCTGTAGAGCGAAACTACGAGATCCATGACAAGGAGATGTTGGCGATAATGTGTGCACTTGAGGAGTGGCGACACTTCCTCGAGGGTGCCCAACACAAGGTGGAAATTTGGACAGATCACAAGAATCTCGAGTACTTCATGATGGCCAAGAAATTGAACCATCGTCAAGCTTGTTGGTCCCTGTATCTATCTAGATTCAACTTCTCCTTGCACCACCGTCCAGGTCGCAGCATGGGGAAGACCGATGCCCTATCCCGATGTGCAGACCATGGGGATGGCAGCGGTGACAACCAAAACATTGTGCTGTTGCAGCCAGACCTGTTCACCATTCAGGCACTGGAAGGCATTGCACCCCAGGGTGAGGAGCGGGACATCCTACGTGACATTTGTCATGCAAACCGTAGTGATTTACATGAGGATGTTGTCGCCCGAGCTGTTAAAGAACTGAGGAAGGGATTGACCCTTTCCTTACATGTGGCAGAGTGGGCTGAAAAGGAGGACTTGTTGTATTTCAGGGATCACATCTATGTTCCCAATGACCCAGACCTTCGCCGGCGCATCATATCCCAACACCATGACTCACAGATTGCTGGCCACCCCAGACGCTGGAAGACCTTGGAGCTTACCTCACGGAACTATTGGTGGCCACAAATGTCACGGCTCATTGGTCAGTATTGTCACACTTGTGACCTTTGCTTATGCACCAAGGTTCCTCATCACAAGCCTATTGGTGAGCTACACCCTCTTCCTGTTCCAGAGAGTCATTGGGATGTTGTCAGTGTCGACTTTGTGGTGGAATTGCCAGAGTCAAACGGGTTTGATGCGGTGATGTGCACAGTTGACTCAGTGGGAAAATGTGCTCACTTCATTCCCACTCACACCACTGTCAGTGCCCTAGGTGCCACTCAACTCTACCTCCACCATGTGTGGAAATTACATGGACTTCCTCTCAGATTGTGGCCCTCAGTTCATGGCAGAGTTCACTCGTGAGCTGTACCGACTCCTAGGGATCAAACTCCTCGCTTCAACCGCTTATCACCCACAAACTGATGGCCAGACGGAGCGAGTCAACCAGGAACTGGAGCAGTACATCTGCCTCTTTGTCAATGAACGCCAGGACAATCGGGATGATCTCCTTCCTTTGGCCGAGTTCGGATACAACAACCATGTCCATGCTTCCACTCAACAGACCCCTTTCCTCTTAGACACTGGACGACATCCATGCATGGGATTTGAACCTCGCCAAACTCCCTCACACATCGAGATGGTGAATGAGTTCACAGAATGCATGAGGGATAGCTTGGAGGAGGCAAGGGCAGCCTTAGCAAAGGCGAAGGACGACATGGCGCGATTTTACAACCAACGCCACTCCCCAACCCCTCAGTACAAGGTTGGTGATCGAGTTTATCTTGACTCCAGTGACATCTCCACTACACATCCATCCAAGAAACTCGCTCATCGCTTCTTGGGACCTTTCCCCATTGTCAAGTGCGTTGGAATGCATGCCTATCGTCTATGCCTCCCAGCCTCCATGTCCAGACTCCATCCCATCTTCCATGTCATCAAATTGCTTCCAGCTCCCCCAGATCCATTCCCGGGACGCCATTCACACCCACCACCACCATCTACAGTGATCGAGGGAGAACCCCAATATGAAGTCGAGTCAATCTTGGACAGCCGTTTGTGTCGAGGAAAACTCCAGTATTTGGTACATTGGAAGGGTTATGGGTATGAGGAGAACTCATGGGTCGAAGAGTCTGACATAAATGCCCCTTGGTTAATCAAGGAATTCCACCGATGGCACACTGCTGCACCGCGTCGCATTCAAGTCATGGACTTTGGTCGTATGCGATTTCGAATGCATTGGGGCGGTGCATCTTAGAGAGGGGGTGATGTAAGGGGACTAGGGGGGTGCCCTGTGTGTTTTTCCTATTTTTTATGTTTGTCCTATATTTTTCCCCACCTCATTTCCTTCTATTCTTCATTTTCTATGATTTTTCCGGATTTTATTACTAATTTTCCCTTGCTATCATGTTTGTACATGTTGACACTTTTATATTTAGAGGCGGAGTACCCCTTCCAACACATACCCCTTGGTATGATGTCATTTGGCAGCCTTGATCCGCCTATCTCCGCCTTTTTCTATTTTTAGGTTATATTTGATTTTTGTCATCTTCACATATACTGGGCATCAGCAAGGGGATCCTTAGAGTTTTCTCTTTGGATTTCCCTTTGCTAGGTGTGTCCCCAATGCCTGTATTATGTAGTATAATTTTAACTTCGGATTTCCCGTTGCTAGAGGCTTAGGTTGCCCTTATAGGTAATCCGAATAGTGGTCGCTCTCTCATGATGACCCCGGGCCTCAAGGACTTGTATAATCCAGGTGGCACTAATGATAAATGGTGATTCATCGAGATCTAGGTGGACCATCATATATGGGTGAGCTGAACTTTTTTTCAACCCACTCAGATGTTGCCAAAATGATCCTTTCAGTCTTCGGCAAAATCCTCATGTTCCTTGCTGCGATCCTCACCATCTACATCCTCGCTATCTAGTAAACTCAGTTCTGGTGCTAAAGCAATCAAGGCTGGAACTAAATGTGTCAAGAATGCTGCAAAGATAATCGCTCGGCCCCTCAATCAAACCAAGCATAGTTCATCGTGAGTTGAGATCGATGCCAAAGTAGACAAACTCCCACTTGATGACCACCTCAGCACTGCTAGCAAAGATGACCTGGAAGTTATCGAGGTCGGTTCCGATGGTGAAGAGGTTGACGAGCTTGAGCAGGACCTTGGTAAGTCCCTCATTATACTTCTTTTTGTCCTCTGTTAGTGACTCCATTCTCAAGCCAAGGCTAAGAAAACCTGGTGTTCATGGATATATTCATTTTTTATACCAGATGTCATCATTCAGAAGGAGGATGGCCACATAAGCCATTTCTTTGCCTGTGCTGCGAAGAAATGCAAGAGCAAGATACATGGTGTTCAGCATTTTCAAGACAAGAGAGACAAGTCCTCCACTGCAAACCTCAAGCACCATGCGACTTGCTGCTTTGGAGAGGAAGCTGTCAATTCTGCTCTCAAGGGGGAGAAGTTTACTCCTAGTGGTAACATTTTTACTACTTCTGCCCACCAGGGACAGTGTCCAGTTACATATTCACATTGTACACACACAAACCCAGAGATGTGGTAAGTGTTCCTCAAAGTGTATTTTCTTCTAACTAACATATGTCTATCTCAGCGCCCACATTGCGAAATGGGTAGCAGAAAACAATCGCCCTGCAAACATCGTTTCTGATCCCGAACTCATCAAGCTCCTGACGATGGGTCATCCAAACATCAAAGTTCCATCTCCAAACACGGTTCAGCATGACATCAAGGCCGCATACACAAAGTGCTGTGAACATATAAAACTGCTTCAGGATCACCCAGGGCATATCCACATTGCAACTGATGCATGGCCATTGACCAACCATCGTGCATTCATTGCATGGACTGTGCACCTTGAGCATGAGGGTTGCATGTTGACATTTTTGTTGGATATCATGGAGGTGCCAGAGTCTCACACAGGGGTAGCATTAGCAAAAGCTTTTCAAAAGATGCTTGAGAATTATGGGCTCAAAAATAAGGTCCATTAACATCTCCCTCTGTTGTTTCAATCTCACATCTTGTCTTACAGATCCTTGGTGTGACTGCCGACAATGATACACAGAGAGAAGCTCTTGCAGGGATGGACAACACTTTTCAGCCAGAGAATCACGTTCACTGCTTTAACCACTCTGCAACTCTCTGCCAAGGCTCTTCTGCATCCCTTCAATCCTGCATTGGGCAAGGCTGCCGACAATGATGACAATGTTGGCCAAGATGACCTCCAAGACATGGAAGATGAAGACCCTGAGGACAAGGACAAGGACAAGGAAGATGACCTGCCAGATGTCCCTGATCTTGACGATGTTGATGACAATATTGACGAACTTGACAACCTGGATGTGGATTCATGCAAGCAGTTGATAGCAGATATGGCAATTGTTTGTGCCATGGTTTCAAAGCTTCGTCAACTTTCCTTTTCAATCGTGCGGTCAACAACTATTGCCCTCCCTGCATGGCACCGCTATTGCAAGGAATTTGGCTTGAAGTTGTGCATCCTTCCTCGCGACATTGTAACTCTTTGGAATTCCACTTACTATATGTAGTGATTTGAAGTCAGGTTACCCTAACCAGAAATAACTGGAACCTGACCAAACTCTGACCAGAACTGACTGAACTTTTGGTCATGGTCAGGGCCTTTCAAGTGTGTCATGGTTCAGTCAGAGGGACCTGCCCATGCTGTTGTGAACCAACTCTGACCAACTCTGACCGGTTATGACCGGGCTCAAGGGACTTAATGATATAAGAATATAATTACATTTTTATAGTTAAAAACACAATAAAAGTAGTCTAAAATATGATAGGTGGGGCATGCCCAAGCTTTACAGCGAGATGTTCAGAGGTTTATATAGGTTTGGGAAGTGCATGGACCATTTGTACCTATTTGCTAGTCATGTGCGAACAAAATGATATTGATAGATGTGAGCTGGCATACAAAATATCTCATAACTCGGTCAGCTGTGGACCAATTTGAAAATGGATAGTGGTGTTTGAATCAGCGAAAAAAGGCGGTTTGGACAGTATATAGAATGCTTGAATTAAAAATGGTATAAAATTTCATGTTTTTGAGAAGTGGTGGGAACCCAGACATCTATATACTGTCCGAACCAGATTTTTACGCTGGTTCGAACACCACTATCCATTTTTGAATCAGTCCACAGTTGACCGAGTTATGAGGTATTTTATATGCCAGCACACATACATCACCACCATTTTGTCCGCACATGACTAGCAAATAGAGACAAATGGTCCATGCATCTTCCAAACCTATATAAGCTGCCCCAACATCACCTCAAACCTTGGGCAGTGCCCACTTATAATATAGTTTTAGCACAATTATATACTAATTACTAATATAACAAGTTGGTTGCCACCAGTTAGGACTGAGTTGAGTCAGAACTGATGCGAACTGGTTACTGAACTGTGCCTGACCGCTTCTAACCGGTTAGGTGGGGTTCAGTCAGGTTCTGAAGTGTTTTGAAGCTATGACGAACTGGTCAGAGTTTGGTTATGGCAAATTAGGGCTGAAAACTGAACCTCACTGGACTTTGGAACACTAACTATATGCTCAGCTTCACCTTCAAATATTGTGCTGCCATAGATGCCATGACCACTAACGAGGCCTTGAAGCTTTGGAAGTTTGAGCTGGAGGATGAAGAATGGCTGATTGTCGAAGATCTGGTCACAATCTTACTGGTAACTACTGTTGTCTATCACCCATTACAGCACTAACCCTCTTGCATAGCAATACAAAAACACAACCCTCTTTTTCTCCCAGGATTTGGCAAGCATTGCAGTGGTCATTCCTGCTATGGATCAGTTGACAGACTCTCTCAATCAGCAGACTGGAAAGGCATACCACCCCTGAATCATGGCAGTGATGAAGCTAGCACGTAAGAAAATGGATTGGTAATACTCACTCATGGACTCCTCTAACACATATTGTATTGCAATGGTCCTGCACCCTGGGATGAAACTTGAATACTTCCCCAATCAGAGATGGAAAGATGAATGGATTGAACAAGCTGGAAGTCTGGTTTGCAAGGAGTACCACGCAAAGTATGAAAAGGAAACTACTTGTGTGGAACCCATCAGGGAGACATCGACTATGGGATTCTTGTTGTTTGGAGATCTTTCTGTTGCCACCTGCCCTCATGCAAGCGAGATCGAGGAATACCTCAGCCTTCCAATTGAGCTGGTCAAAGACCCCTTGAAGTGGTGGATGAACAATAGGCATGTTTATCCAAATCTTTATCGCATGGCCCTCAATTATCTTTGTATTCCAGGTTCATCTTACTATTTTATTTGGTCATTACTAACTAGTATCTAGCCACTTCAACAGCTGTAGAACATGTTTTCTTGCAAGGTCATCAGCTTCTCCCATTCAGTCACAATAACTAGTGTTGCCATGGCTCAGCCGCATTCTTTTGCTACTTTGGGAAATAAAATAGCTAAAATTCTGAAAATATTTGAGGACCTAGATCACATGATAAGCCAAGGGGTCCTCAAATATTTTCAGAATTTTAGCTATTTTATTTCCCAGAGTAGCAAAAAACATGGCTGAGCCATGGCAACACTAGCAATAACCTTTCGCCATCATCAATTCAATTGTTCCTTTGCTTTGGGTCATGGGCCCATTGTGGCCTTGTTGTTTTTGATGATGTGTTGGCTGCTGTGTCTGGCAAGGGGCTGTCTACTGTTTCAGATGTTTAGTTTATGTTATGTAGTTTCCCCTCATGCCCATTTTGTGGGCTTTCTTGTAGTATCACAGCCTGAACCCATGGTTTTTACAACACTGTTGTAAAACCACAGGTTTAAAATATGCCTGTAGTTTCTCGTGGTTTACCCATACCCGAACCCATAAGGGTATGGTGTTGGCAAGTGCAGGTACAGTTGTGAAAAAAATCACCTGTGGGTGACCCATGTCACACCTTATCTGCCATCAATCCCATCATTATGAAAAGCTATCTGTTCTGTTCCATTGTCCAACCCACTCCGTTGTCCAACCCATTCTGTAATTAATGTCACTGTAAATCTATCCTGTTTATCAGATCCATTCCATCATTCATTCCATTCCATCATTTGTTCCATTCCATTCTGTCATCCGACCCATTCTGTCATCAGCAACACATGCACATCAATGTAGTTTCATTATCTGGTGGAACAACATGTTGAACACCAGTGAATGGTCTAATATACCCTTGCAGCACCCATGGGCCCATCCACCATTAATGGTCTAATGTAACTTACCTAATAGCACCATGGGCCCACCCATAGATGATCTAATGTAGCCAGACCCCCATGGGCCCACCCACCATTCATAGTCTAGTGAATGATGGCATGCATCCCATAGGCCTACCCATCATATATGGTCTCCTGCACACTGGGACACAGCTCACAGGCCCACTCTATTTGAATGAGACTTATGCTCAAGATGAGCCCATCCTTGTAACATGAGCTAGGACAATCCATGGGCCCATGTTAGCTGGATCATCACCAATGGCCAAATGCCACCATCAGCTACTCCCTATTTATTGCTAAAGTCACTGAGAGGGGTCATTCTTGTTTACATTAGGATTGATTCTCTACAGAACAAACCGTGAATCTAACGATAAGCAGCCAAGTCTCCTAACACCATTTGTTGGCAGAGAATGTTGCCAAGTATCATTGTTTCTATGTCAGTGTTGCAATAAAGGTTTGTGAATAAGATTTGAGTAGAGCGGAACAAACCATAGATCTAATGATAAGCAGCTAAGTTTCCTAATGCCATCTGTCAGCAGAAATTGTTGTCTAACAGATCTCAAGTCATTGCTAGACAACAGTTCATGGCTTCAGTTCAATCGTCCCATCACATGAGAAGCATTTTAAACTACACACCTGAGTTCATTGTGCAGGCCCCATTGACGTTTTTTGGGGTCATGTTGCCATGTAGTGCATAAAACAAGGAAGCAAACAACTAGAAAAACTTCATATGGTGGTGGATATTTTGCGTGCTCAAATGTGTCAAAGACAGCTTATTTTGTGTATGCAATGAAAGCTGACAACTATTTGATTCTGGTGTGCTTCCCTGACTAAAATCATTATAACTTAGTAAAGATGATGTAATAATACAATGTCTGTACAGCTCATGTGCATATTTCAGCATCCATTGCCTTAAAAGTCCAGAAATAACAATTTGTATGTAACTATCCAAAGAATCATTTGTCACCATGGACAGCTAAGAGAATTATGAACTGAACATTAGAAGAAAATGCTCATCCATTTGTACCCATATAAGAGGCTAGAGTGTATCCCATGGAAACCAATGCATGTAATGAACTTCTTCTTGATTGTCTTTGTACAGTGGTTGGGTTGCCAGGTGCCTGAAATCAGCATCAGAGAAGGTAAATGCCAGTCTACTGGAAATAGCTCAGCCATCGTAATAGGGAGTAACGAATAACATCAGATGTGAGACTCATTTGATATTCAATATTAGAAAATGGACATGCTGCAGTCATGATATCCCTTGGAAGCAGCATAACCACTTATCGTCAATCTCACTAAGAGTGGTGAAGAGACAGACATTAACATATTGAAGTTGGAACTCATGCTATCAACTGAGGCTGCAGTGGCACCTGTAGTCACTATGTGATGAGAGTATGAGGTAAAGCCTAACACATACTTACCATACTGATTGTTGTCTCCTCTGCCTTCAGCACAAGTTGTGAAAGAGAACCTAGAGAAGTCACAAGACTGCCAATTATGTGAAAGCCAAGTGCAAGACCCCAAGTCAACACACCTCTGCACATGTCCTGAGTAAATGGGGGAATGGTGATTCAGTGTTCTGTCCACAGATTGTGTCAAGGACTACTGTCAACTCCTGTAAGCAAAAAACTTTCAGTTGTCATTCCCATCATGATTTCAACAGTTAATTGTTTGCTCTCAATGTTTTTCAAGCACCCGCTCTTGGAGAAGTATTGGGTCCACTCAAGCTGTGTTAACGTACTGTCTGGCTTTCACAAACCTGAGCACTTTGAGGAGAGTTCTGGCAAAAATGTCAATGTCAACAAAGTGGAAGGATGCCAAATTTGGCAGCCTACACTGAGGTGGACAGGAAAGACAGGATCAAGGTATCTTTGTTGCATGGAAGGGGGAACATAAGTTACTACAAATAAGAAAGATATAATATGTACTATACCTTCATTGCATGGAAGTGGGAATGAAGGTGTGGAATCAAAAAATAAAGATATATATGTGAAAAATAAACCATATAGGTAAAAGGCTGCATCAGGCATAATGCACAGTTAGGGAAGGCCACATCAAGCATAGTATGTGATTTAGGAAGGCACTGCATCAATGGTCTGTACATGGGCCCTGATGGGTGTAATGGACTATATTGGAGCTGTAGAATAGATGTTGGTGTCAGCAGATAAGTTGTTGTAAGTTAGGGGAGGCCGATGATAGGAGGTTCATCAATCATGTGCCAAAGGTTCATCAAGGTTTGTCAGTCATGTGACTTACATTGGTGGAGTTCTGAGGTAATGACAGCAGCGGTGGGGCACATCACATGGACCCAGCACCACTGTTGCAACCACTGGATCCACGCTGTACACAGGCACAACCACCGCCTGAGCAGGTGCCGGAGTCTTCTACCTTGAGGGAAACCCAAGAAACAAATCACTCCAACTCCCCCTAACCTTCCCTCAAACCAACCAGGCAGCAGGGCTCATCGCAATCAAAATCGCCGTAGAGGAAAACAAAGGAGCCCCAAACCTATACATTGAGAGCAACTCTAAATATGCGATTAACACACTGACTAGAAACCTGGCCAAACATGAAAACCAGGGGTACATTGGAATGGCCAATGCAGAGATCCTCCAGGCCACTACCGCCGCCCTCCAAAATAGGGAAGGAAAGACAATGCTCAAGTGGGTTAAGAGCAACCCTCAACACCAGGGGATTACAGGAGCAAAACAAATGGCAAACCTAGGAGCACAGAAAAACCAAGCAGATGAAGTCAAACTAGCCATCGAACCAGCTTACCAGCTAAAGGGCACAAAACTAAGTGAACTAACACAATCTTTAGCATACAAAGGGATCCGACAGAAGAAACTGCAACTAAACCTACATCAAAGGAGAGCCACAATTCAAATGATTGACCAGATACAGAACGAAGTAGAGGACGCAACCGGAAAAATACCTAGCGAAGACCAGATCTGGAAAGCCATCCAACACAAAGATTTCTCACGGAATGCATGCTACTTCTTGTGGATGGCTGCACATAGCACATATCGAATCGGCAAATACTGGCTAAAAGGAAATTTCCATGAAGAAATTCAAAATCGATGCGAATGCCCACACTGCGGCACCCCTGAAATGATGGACCATATCTTGACCCAATGTGAATCACCAGGACAGAAAGAAATATGGGAATTTGCAGAGCAAATTTGGACCCAGAAGAACCTAGAGTGGAGGCAACCATGGATAGGAAACATAATATGTTGCGCTCTTACCAAATTTAGAATCAATGATGGGAAACGCATCCCAGGCGCCGAACATCTATGGAGAATCCTTATATCCAAGTCTGCACACTTAATCTGGAAAATTCGCTGTGAGAGAGTAATAAGAAATGAAAACAATCCCCTCACACCTGAAGAAGTAAGGAACCGATGGTATAAGATGATGGACAATCACCTCGAAATTGACTGCCGCATGACAAACCCGAGATTTGGAAAAAAGAGCCTCAAAATCAAAACTGTAATCAACACATGGAAAGGCACCCTCAAGAACAAGGAAGACCTCCCCAGTAACTGGACAGAGGTAAGCGGGGTTTTAGTGGGTAGGAGCTGGTCAATACAAGAAGGTGTGGGTTAAGCCACACCATCCCATTTAGACTGGTTGAGCCCCACACTTTGTGCGTAAATGCATTTCCTCGTGGTATATACACTCCCTATGCTACTCCAGGGTTTTAACTCCCTGGAACCCCTAGCGGGCAACAGGACTGTAATGTTGTTAGAGTCCCAATGCTTCCCCATCGTGGGAAATGCTCCACCAAAAAAAAAAAAAAAAAAAAAATGACAGCAGCAGTGGGGCACATGGATGTATGTGTGTGTAGTGGATGTCATAAGTCTGTGGGGCCAGACTTACACAAAGACACTGTTAATCCAAATAAAGTATTAAGCACTGTATCTCTTGTGGGTTAATCTGAGCACAAACATCGGCAAAATGAGAATGGCTTGAAGTCTCTGTTGACATGAATGGTTTTACATTGCAGAGGCACCTAAGATTTCAACATTAGTAAAGTTTGTAACTACTTATAGTTGTCAACATATGGAAGTGGAGACAGCCCTTTATATATTGATCTTAGTAATGGGTCTTGCAAACTCTCAATCATCACTGTGTAACCATTGTCTTCACTTGTGATTATTGAAGAGTCCTCTGATTTGATGGTATCCTTGAGATTTGTCCCTACATTTCATCATGAATAAATGAAACAATACTTAGAGTACATTCATCACTCACTGTTTGTCTGCTGGTGAAGCAAGATCTTCAATGTTATCTCATACTGTATCTGATTCTGCACCTCTGTCAAAAGTTTCTCCCTTCAAAGACATTGGGATGTTGTTTGTTTCCATGGCATTTATCAAAAGAGTGGGCCTGTTTGTAGACCTGACATGATTAAAGTATAGCAATAGTTTTATTCACACGAGAACTCACAGAGTAGGTGCACTGTTTTCCATCAGCAAATCATAACCTCTGTGTATGATGAGAGTAAAGTATAGAGGCCAGAATACATGATCTTCTGAACTACTCACAGATTGCTCTCTTTTGCCATGACTTTCTTGCTGCACTTTTTTGTATTCTTAAAAAAGGTGATAAGGCTGAAGGCCATGTAAGCCATGAGGTGTAGACATATTCTTTTGTAAACTCTTACTCTGCCACTTCAGGTAATTCATCTGAATCCTCTGATAACTGCAGGGACTTTGATCTTACAACTCTGCCCTGTTGATTAGTTTGACTAATATATTGACATTAAGTTCTAATCTTATGGTAAGACTGTTTTATGAGCTACAGGCTTGACCTCCTTCCAAACTGCTTCAGAATGACTGCTACTAAAAATGTAAGAGTGTCAGTCATTGATGTTTATGGAAACTGAATAACATTTACCTCATGGCCATCACCTTCTCCATCTTAACTGTTTTCCTCATCAGACAGCAGAGTGCCTTTGCCATTCTTCTTTCTATAACCTGCTTTATGTTTGACAATGAGCATCAGTGGAAGTCTAGCCATTGCTGCCTGTTTACTTTTTGCAGCCTGTTATGGGTTGTCAGGTTCCTTTCACCGGTTTTAGAACAAGTCACTCACCATTGTGAACTGACTGTCCAACAATGCCATCAATTGTAACACCATGGCCATCTTACAGTGGTCTTTGTTAGTGTGATCTTTCTTGAGTGGGACTGCTATGAAAGATACTTGAATTTTGACAATGTCCCCAATTCAAAAGTGCTGAGGTTTTCATTCTTCAAACCTAGGCCCATGACACATTTTTCAACAATTACTCATGGTAAGAAGAGTTTACACTCACTCTCATTTCCCCTCTGGTTTGACATAGCTATTATAGTATTGCACTTGACTCTCTTCCATGTGCACAAATGAAGATGGTCCCTTGCCACTGCTTAGCATACTGGCTAAAATGCTGTGCGGATCAATGCCTAATCCAAAAGCTGTGTTCTTGGTACCTCTGGCATCAGAAACAGGAGTAAAATAGCGATTTGACACAATGAGTTTGGGGCCCTGGGCATCATCTGATCCATTCACATCTGTCAAGAACCATTCCTCGCCCAATTGGAACCCGCATCCATCCGACCCTTTCCCGCACGTCAAACATGACTTTTGTCTATGCCTCCTGATTTTGTTCCTGGCCACCTTGCACTGCCCACACTGCTGTGCACCAGGCTGCCTTGTACAGCATCCATGGCTGCCTTCCCAAGGCTGCCATCTTTATTGCATATTTGACTATGGATTCCTGTGTGGCTCCCGCTAGATAATTTATCTATGCAGTCGAGACACTGCCGCAGTCTTCGTTCCTGTTCCGCATTATTCTGGACTACAGTATTTAAGCTTAGTTAGTTTTGCCTTGTATTCCTCAGTTCGTATATCAACATAGACTCGACTTTAATCTGCCAATCCAAACCTCCTTCTACTCCAACCTCAGTTCTCTAAGAGTCTGAACTCCATTCGACTCAACCTCCAGTCTCCCTCTGAAGTTCTAACCTCATCTGAACTTAACCTAAGTCTCTCTGTACTCCTTCCCGCATTTACCCACACTTTCCTGTTCCTACCTCCAAACCTCCAACTTGAAATTAGGACACCAGATGGGGTGAAGGGCACAGCTTCTTACAAGCTGAAGCCAAGTCCTTTCCGTTTCCCCTCCCGCAGAATCTGCAATGACCCGACACCCTTCCATAAACAACACCCGCAGTGTCCGATTGGATTCCAATGAACCTTCTAGGATCAGTTCTTAACAACATCCCACATCATCAATGTGCTGTCCTCCAACTCTCTGTCAAACTGACCATAAATTTCTTGGTTTGCCCAGGCTGCATCATCAAATGTGGTAGAGTTCAAACCAGTCAACATGACAGATTGTTGAAGATGTTTATACAGGGATGGAGAACCACTTCTTAACATCAAACACAGTTCAAAGACTGAGAATGATCAGTGTGCACTCTGGTATGCATTTGATGGGTGGAAGATCTTTGTCTTTTAATATCCCTTGGATAGCAAATAGCGCCTCTTCAAATATATCTTCAGTGGCCTAAATGCCTAGGGAAATGCATGGGTTTTACCCATGGGTTTCCCACACTTTTATTTCCTAATTTATTCAATGAGTTCTGCATGAAAAATCATGAAAAAATGATTTTCTGGAAGTGTTTTGTTGGCTCTTTGTGATCCAACACATAAAGCAATATTTGGGTAACATTTCCCATGTGTCAAGGATGCAAATGTATTATTTTGTCCATGGTGTCACAAGCACCCAATGAATAGCTACCAGAAAATCATTTTTTCATGGTTTTTTATGCAAAACTCATTGAATAAATTAGGAGATAAAAGTGTGGGAAACCTGCAGGTAAAACCTGTGCACTTCCCTATAAATGCCTGAGGTTAGGATCTTCAGAAGCACCAATTTTAAAACTCTGCAACTGATTGAATGAGGTCTGGCATGCATGGAAAACCACTGGGCTAGGCCAAGTCTACACAACTCCACTCACTGTCATCAGACAATCCAACAGCATAATTCTGTTTTCTTCTGTGCCCTCTTTGTTGAGTGCTATTAAACTTGTCCCTATTTTTTTTGTGCTTAGCATCCAATGACATCTGATAGGTGTTGTCACTTACGGGCATTTTGGGTGTCATGATCATCTTGCATTGTCATCAAACTAGGATGGAAAAGATAGGTGAAAGACAGCAGTCTGCATCCCATAGCTCTCCAACATTATATATATGAATGTCTTCACATTCCCAGCTCCTGAAGTCCATTTCCAACATCAATTGATTCTGGTGTATAACACCTGCACCTGCATGACATAATTTCTTTTATTAGTCACTTGGTTTTCCAACACCATGTCTTTGATATGATTTTGATCCATAAGAATACTCAGTGTGTCAAGTCATGCTGTTAATGCCTTCTATTACTCAAATTCAACATTCAAAGCTGCACTATAGCCCTTTCATCAGTGCTTCCTACTCTGTTAAAGACTTGCTTCAGCTCACAATTCGACACCACATACAGCCAAATGAACATTATCTTGCTCATAGCTGGCCTGTGTGAAAACAAATGCAACTAATTGATTCTCTTATGAACAACTTCTACATTCCACCACTGGTTTTCACCATTAAGGAAGATGCAGAGGTGAAGTGTTAGACATGCATAGATGGGCATGAAAGACTTGAAGCATTGCATGTTTTTGTAGAGGGGATCATCCCAGGTCAGTGTACATGATTTCTTAAGTTCTCTTCAACTCATTCAACCTTCCCAGATTCTTGCACCACTCCTACTTTCCATAAGTCGTATAGTTATTCTTATCATGCCTATTGTTCCTTCACACAAGGGCAGTGCAAGCATTTTGAATCTGCACAGCTCTCTGTGGTTGAGTTGTGGGGACTAGACTTGTCACAAGCTGCAGAAGCAATTGGGTGTGCGATTAGGAATCCATATCATTAATCACATTGTTATGCTTCTCACCCATTGTTTTGTGTGACATGGCTTGCCAAAACATATATAAAAGTTTTTTTATATCTAGTCTCTCAACATCTCAAGCTTAATTATGTTTCCTTCCTTCATGCATCTCACCCAAGGAATTGTACAAATTTAATTACTGACTCCATTACAAAGTGTTAGTGATTTTATTACAAACTCAATTACTGACTCATTACAAGTGTTACTTATTTCATTACAAACTTAATTACTGACTTTATTTCAAAAGTGTTACTGATTTCATTACAAACTCAATTACTGACTTCATTACAAAGTGTTATTTCATTACAAACTTAATTAGTGACTTCATTTCAAAAGTGTTACTGATTTCATTACCAATTCAATTACTGACTTCATTACAAAAGTGTTACTTATTTCATTATAAACTGTTATTGACCTCATTACAAATTATTTACTTACTTCATTACAAACTGTTATTGACCTGTTACCAACCTCAATAGAAATAGATACTGACTTCATTACAAATTGTTTATAATATATGCAAACAATGTACTAAATGAACACTCACACACATATTTCAGCCCTCCAGCCGGCCTCATCCTCCTTCTAAAAATAATACCTGGTAGGATGAGTGGAAGGAAGCCAGAGCTTCCAACACTCAAGGGAACTGGAACATGTCAGGAACTTAGTATATTTTGGGGGAGGAAACTAAGATACAGTACAAGTACTTGAGGTATAGACTATATACTACTGGAATAATATGTGATAATGAGTGTGGATGTAGATAAGATTTGCTGATGTAAGAGACACTCTTACATTCTCTCATACTCCAAAAAAAATGACTGGGGGGGGGAGGTGATGAGGTAAATGTGGTCATGGTAGTAATCCCAAATAACTTTATGTGTTTGCCAGAACACTGAGTCATAAGTGTGTTTACAATGTTATGCTGACATCAGAGAGGCGAGGACGAGGATGAGTATTGGCAAGGATGGGCGTGGTGGGCATGGATGGGGCTGGGACTTGAATGGGGCTGGCAGCAATGCTGGGGCTGTGGACAGTGCTGGTGACGAGGGTGCTGGTGACATGGATGCTGGTGACGTGGATGGTGACATGGACACAGACAGGGCTGGTGACACCGACAGGAGACGTGGATGGGGCTGGTGATGTGGACAGGGGATGTGGATGGGGCTGGTGATGTGGATGAGGCTGGTGACGTGGACAGGGGATGTGGATGGGATGCATTGCAGATGTGCCCAGGTGGCTGCTACTTGTGGTCCACAGGGGGGCAGAGCAGGGCATTCGGCATTGTCAATGGACATGTTGATGACGATGTGGCAGTGAGACAGGGTGGTTCTGGGTGCAGAATGGGGGGCTGAGGATTGAGCAGGGGTGAATGGGGTGCTGTTGTAGGCTTTCTGGACCATCATTGAGAAGGGTGAGGCTGGTGGGGTGGTTTCTGGGTGCAGAACAGGGGGCTGAGGATTGAGCAGGGGTGAATGGGGTGCTGTTGTAGGCTTCCTGGATTGTTGTCGAGAAGGGTGAGGCTGGTGGGGTGGTTTCATTGAGTACACAGCGTGTTTCAACAAGCACACCTGCTCATCATTGCATGGTTTCATTTGCAGGGTTGCAGACTGTTGCTGTGGGCTGTTGACTGTCTGGGTACCTGTCTCTGAGGTGCTAGAGGTGGTCTGGGTGCCAGAGGGGGCCCAAGCCACTGTTTCTGGGGTGGCTGCAGCCAGTGTTGTTGCCATTGTCAATGACGATGTGGTGCTGGCAGTGGGAGGCTCAGGGTGTGACAGGGGGGGGGGGCTGGGAACTCAGCTGTGGGGCTGTGAGTGGAGTCGGCAGTGTGTGGCATTGTTTTTGAGGTGTTTGGGACTGGTTTGGGGCAAGGGACAGAGTGGTGGAGGTGGTTGTCAACAACGTTGATGTGGTTGATGGCAGTGTCAATGTGGCTGATGGAGGCTGTGCTGACATTGATGGTGGTGATGTGGGAGTGTTGGCAGGGAAGGGGGGGGCTGGTAATGATGGCAGTGGGGTTGTTCTTGGTCTGGGTAGTCACTTCTGTAGTCCTTGTAGTAGTTTGCATACCAAAATTGATGCAGAGCGCTGTTCACGTGTTTTTCCATAAGCTTGAGTCTTCTTTGTCTGGTGGCTCCATTTGCAGGGCAGCACACCAATGAACTCAGGGTTGTTGTTGAGACATGGGTGGCAGTGAGAAAGAGTCTTAATGGCAGGAAAGGCAGAAAGGTCTGAAGGCAAACACTTCAATGGATAGATGGAGGCGGGGTTGACAGAGGGGGGACTGTTGAAATTGTTCATGGCATGAGAGATGGGGGATACAGGAGACATTTGATACAAGTTAGCATAGGGAAGAGGGGGCATTGGCAGTGCAGGTTTCTCAAATTCCATCACATACAAATGGTTCAACTCGGGGAACAGACTGTATCCTCCTGCTTCCATAAGCTCTGTGAACATATCTCCCTTGTTGCCAATAACTGGAGTGGTAAGGAAGTTATCGAAAGGGCTGTTGTATGCAGGCGATGATAAGAAATCATGCATAGGCCACTCAAAGTCCAGCGACATTGAAAGTTCAGGGGTATTCAAGTCAGGGGAAATTGGGGATATGTCTTGCTTAAGAATATCCTGCAGACGCTCTTCATTGATGGCTTTAGCTTGGCCAATGAGTTCTGCTGGGGAGACCAGGTTGGTGAGAGGCTATGCACTGTCAACAGCTGTTGAATTAGCAGTTGGTTTTTGGGCTAGCATATTGGTAAATTAGATACAAGCAAATTGAATGTGGAGATTGAAGGGTGTATTGATGGAGCAGGATCTGGTTGAGGTTGGGTACGACAAGGTATGGTAGATGGTACAGGTGGCAGAGTTTGGGGAAAGACCATAGTGCACAACTAAGTCATGTGATGAAGTGAAAATTGACTTGACATCCTTGGACGTTGACTGATGGGTTGATTTAAGACATGGGTGGATGCCAAAGGGTTTAAAACTGTTGTTCCATAGAATGGAATTGTGTATACATTATTGCAAGGAGCCATTGATGTTGGGAAGGTGGCCACAGAAATTATAGCTGGCGGAACATCTTGACCTTGAATAGTATTAGATGTTTTATGTGTGGGTCGGAATTGTGACTTGGGAGTTGGTTAAGTGTGATATAGGGTGAGGCTGCACCAGAGACCTCAAGTTTAAGGTGCCTCAGAGGTGAAAGCTTGGACAGGTTAACAGTCCAAGTTATGCAAGGTGTTGAGTGTTTGTTTGGTGGGGAAAAGACAATGTTTTGACAAGCACACTTGCTCATCATCTTGCAAATCAGTTTCCTCAGCATTAGACAGTCCCTGTATGTTGGTTATGGCTTTGTTAACAGCCTCTGGGGTGTCAGTGGTCATCTGGGTACAAGATACGGCCCTAGACGCTGTATCTGGGGCGGTTGTAGCTGGGTTTGTTGTCATCTTTGGCTGTAATCTGGCAGTGTAATGGCAGGGTTCAGGATGTGAGAGGAGGGGCTGGGGAGCATGCTGGGGAGCTACAGCTTGACCTGGGAGTGAATAATGCCATTTCCAAAGAGTTGGAGAAAGGGGCTCAGACTGGAAAACTACTCGCGAGATGGTCATCATCAATGTTGATGGTGTTGACAACTGTGATGTGGTGTGTGATGGTGATGGCGGTGATGAAGGGCTAGTGGGGTTGGGAAGTAAGACAAGTGGGCTGAAGATGACAGGTGAGACCAGCAGGGTGGAAATGAGCCAGGTGGGGAGTTGTTGGGGGGTGAGCCATTGGGCATCACTTGAGTCATTGGGAAGCAAGGTGGGGTTGGTAATGGTCGTGCTGGGTTGTTTGAAGTGTTTGGAGCCAAGCAAGATGGGCAGGGTCGAGACAGGGTATAGGCAGTGTATAAGTTGATAGTTCAAGGTGTCCAGTGTGAAAAATTGACTGTTTCAGCAATTTCAGGGTTGGCAAGGTTTCAGAAAAAGAATGTGTGTGAGAGTGTAGAGTGTAGATAGTAAGTTTGTTACAAAAAAAAAGTGGAAGGAAGCTGGAGCTTCCAACACTCAAGGGAACCGGAACATATAAGGAACTTAGTATATTTTGGGGGAGGAAACTAAGATACAGTACAAGTACTCGAGGTATAGACTATATACTACTGGAATAACATGTGATAATGAGTGCAGATGGAGATAAGGTTTGCTGATGTAAGAGACACTCTTACAATGAGATCTATAAATATATTAGAGACCCTAGGGACCATTTCCCCCATCAATTCCTGACAGATTTTGATGGGGGAAATGGTCCCCAGGCATTCCAATATATGTATAGAACTCATCCTACTAGATATTATATTTAGAAAGAGGTAAAGGCCAGCTGGAGGGCCAAAATATGTGTGTGAGTGTCCATTTAGTACATTCTACTGGCCAGTGTAATAATGAAGTCAAGTAAAAGTCTGTAATAATCTGTAATGAAGTTTGCAACAAAGTCACTAATAGCTTGTAATAAAGTAACAGTTTGTAATGAGTTTGTAAGGACTTAGTGCACAAAAATTTAGGACACAATATAGTGGACACCTACTTTCATGCCTTGCAGTTTTTGTGCACAACACAACCAAACAAATCCCACTGCCTACTGTGAGAAGTAATGACTTTGCTCTTTACCTCACTGTTTTTTTTGTAAGTCCTGTCATTAGTCAATGTGTGAAAAGTGTTAACTACTCTAATATTTACAGGTTCATTGTGTCTATTACATCAGTATCCACTCATTCATGGTATCAACTTATCTAAGTCATTATTTGTAGTATCAACTAACAAATTTGTAATAGTTGTCAATGAAGTAACAAGTTTGTAGTAGAGCAAGGAAACAATTGGTAAACAAATTTGTAATGTCATTACAACTTGTTTACTAACTTTTATTACAAGCTTGTTTACCAACCATTACAAATTTGTTGACCGACTTCATTACAACTTGTTACTACTCATGAACTTGGTAAGTTCTCTATTAGTAAAATGTACATGTATTTTCTAGCCCTGACTAATATTGCATTTAACAGTCTCATCAATACACAGTTATATTTCTCATCAAGTACTTGTGATTTCATGAATATTGTTTATAGATATTAAACTGGGTATGCCATTGTAGAAACTTGAAACTATTTTGGATTACATGTAATTTGTATTGAATTTGTAGTACTTTTCAAGCTGTACTCATGACTTGGAAATGATAATTGACTTGTTGTAAGGGGACTAGGGGGGTGCCCTGTGTGTTTCTCCTATTTTTTATGTTTGTCCTATATTTTTCCTCACTTCATTTCCTTCTATTCTTCATTTTCTATGATTTTTCCTTATTTTATTACTAATTTCCCTTTCTATCACATTTGTGCATGTTGACAGTTTTATATTTAGAGGCAGAGTACCCCTTCCAACATCTAACCCTTGGTATGATGTCATTTGGTGGCCTTGATCTGCCTATTTCTGCCTTTTTCTATTTTTAGACTATTATTTGATTTTTGCAATCTTCACATATACTGGGCATTGGCAAAGGGGTCCTTAGAGTTTTCTCTTCAGATTTCCTTTTGCTAGTCCATTAATTAAGTGGCTTCTAAAGTTGCCCTTATACTTGTGACTTATCTTTGTGGCAAACTTTAAGTTATTAACCAATTTGCTGTAAGAGAATCCCAGTTCCTCTTACAACAATCATGGCTACAATATTACTCTTATAACATGGACTCACAACTTGATCACATGATTGCATTGATCATGTGTATGTTCATATGCAACATGATCACTAGTATTGGATTATTCCTTCTTAAATAGATACCGCATTCCTCACAACTTGCTCGTGCTCTGAGTGTTAGGAGATCACACTCCCTTCCACTTTTTTTTTGTGATGGGCATGATTCTCATGCAGTTTCACACCTTTGTGCGACACCAGGGATAGAAGATTGCTTCTGAACAAAGACATCACCTGCTTCCTGCAACCTCGCCAAGCTACCACCCCACTCCAAAACCCCCATGTCTCCACAAACCTCGCATGTCTATCATGATACCGCATATAGTCACCACACTATAAAAACCCTACCAAAAACATGTAGCGACACAAACCAACCTTTTCACTCTCTCCTTTATACTCCCAGCATCGCCTCATAACCAGACTGTCCCCACATCTTGTACATCAGAAATCACCCCATCTACCTGTACTGCCTTGATAATATGTAGTCACACACACACACTAGCCCAGACCAGTTGACCCCTGCACCCTCCAGCCCCCTCTCTGAAGCTCCTCCATCCCCACATCACAGCCATACTCCCAGCCCAGTCTTGACTACTGACTCATCAGATTCAGAAGAACACAATGCATACATCCCAGTTAAAATGGACAACATTCAGTATGCACCCACTACTGTTGAGGGTGGCAAAGGTGGCCACATGCTGGTCTTAACTACAAGGTGTATCACCATTGCCACCGTCCACATTTTTGAAAACACCTGCTGATGCTTCTTCCAGTACAAAAAGATTGAAGTGGGCAATTGTGTCATGGCTATCATTTACAACTTCAAGTCATCCGCAGTCCAGTCATGGGTTAACATTCACCATGATCGACTCCTCATCTTGACATTTCCCAACTTCATCCTTGAATTCAAAAAGAAGTTCTTACCACATAATTGGCAAGATGACTTGGTCACAACTCAGATTGTCATGCAAGCATCACTCAATTTCTTGCCATGGATGGAAGCAGCTTGAGAGGCCAACACTGAGCTTGGCATAGCCGGATTGCCATACCACATCGAAGAAGCCAAGCTTCAGGCTCATTTTGTTCCCTGCCTCTGTCCTGCACTCAAATTTTCATATGATGCAAATAACACACATGGAGACTTGGATAAGATTGTGGATTTTGATTCCTGGATCAAACATGTGCACATCCTCGGCATTGAACTGAACAACAAACAAAATGAATGGGTCAAAGCAATCAAAGTTATGGTGGCCCCCAAATCCAGCACTCAATGTTCTGTGTCCATAAACAATAGCAACAACAGGAGCAACAACATGGTCACCACCAAGGCCCCAACCTCCATGAACACATCTACCTTTATCGCTAAGCTGACACCGATCAAACATGATTTATTAAAAGCTCACCATGGATGTTTCTGTTGCAGGCAGTTTTATGTCAACCACTATTTGGCAGACTGCCCTCTAGGAAAGAATGGCCACCCTATGCCTGAAGCTTGCAAGAATGTCACAATCACTGAGGCACTGAAGGCCAAGGCCAGATATGAAAAATCAGGTAGTACCAGAATGGCGGTAGCTGTGGTCTTTGCAGAGGATAGCGATGGCAGTTTCAAAATGCCTGAGGATGAGGCCACTGAGTACATACCTCAACCATTTTCACTGCCATCTCACCTATGGTGGGAGTGTTGTATCGATACTTGTGCTCCCACGCCTAGTGTTGCCATGGCTCAGCCGCATTTTTTTGCTACTTTGGGAAATAAAATAGCTAAAATTCTGAAAATATTTGAGGACCTAGATCACATGATAAGCCAAGGGGTCCTCTGCCAACTCTATGTAAGCGGCTTAAAATGCGGCTTAGTAAGCCACCATCCAAGCCACTTAAATAACATGGGAACCAGTGGTCAGATCACTTAGAGTTGGCAGAGGACCCCTCGGCTTATCATGTGATCTAGGTCCTCAAATATTTTCGGAATTTTAGCTATTTTATTTCCCAAAGTAGCAAAAAATGTGGCTGAGCTGTGGCAACACTACCCACACCGCTTTGAGCTCTAATTGACCATGGTTCACCTGCAGTGCTGATTTCCTCTAGTCTTGTCGACATATTGGGGTTAGCACAATGGAAGCTTTTCAAACCCTTCTCAGTAACTGGAGCTTTTGCACAACAGGGAGATGATTTGGACACTAGCATGGACTTAACAGATTACTGTAAACTACACCTTCAGTCAACAGACAAATCGAGAACTTTAAACGCGATCATTTGTCCCAACCTACACACTGATGTGATCCTCTGTCTGGATTTTCTGACAAGGAATAAAATCATGGCGGATGTGGAACTGAGAGCAGCCATCGCTAAGGAAATGGGCTTCAATCTTCTGAACCCTCCACTGCCAAGCCCATGGCCTATACTGTGATCCCCACACCAACATCGGGTGGCAAAATGAACATTGGAAACACCATGGCACATAAAGGCACAAGCGCTACACATACAAGTCCACAATGAACTACAATATCTATTTATCGGAAACCCAGAACAGTTCACCATGGACTCACACACAATGGAGCCACCATGTGTGATCACGGCTATCAAAACATGTATCAAAGAACTGGTGGCAATAAAGATATTGAACACACTGGATAGTAAATATAAGAATGAATACACTGACCGCTTCCCAATGGATATCCCACATGCGATGAAACTATCTACCAACATTTATCACCACATCAAGATTAAGCCAGGTTTGCCGATCTCTGTGAGGCAGGCATACTTCTGTCCACAAAAATACTGAGATGGTTGGAAGACACTGATTGAACAACATTCAAAAGCAGGGCAAATCAGGCCATCCTCTTTGCCATATGCCTCACTGTCTTTCATCATCCCAAAGCCAGACCCCACCATGCTTCCACAGTGGGTGAATGACTACCAAAAACTCAACAAGGTGACTGTTCCAGACACCTATCCTCTGCTGCATATCAATGACATATTGGCAGATTGCACAAAAGAAAAATATGGGGAAAAATCAACATGACAAATTCATTTTTTCAAACACCAGTGCATCCTGACCATGTTAAATACACAGCTACTCTGACACCCTTCAGGCTCTGGGAATGGGTTGTAATGCTGATGGGCTTGCAAAACTCACCAGCAACACATCAAAGATGAGTCACGCTTTCTCTCGCACAACTGATTGGAAAAATCTGCCATGTATATCTCAATGACATCATCATCTGGTCCAACTCACTGGCAGAGCACCAGGCAAACATCGCATCTGTTCTGCAAGCACTCTGGGATGCCCACCTGCATTGCTCCACAAAGAAATTGACATCGTTTGCAATGAAAATTGACTTCTTAGGTCATCACATTTTGGAAAAAGGAATCAAAGTGGATACCTCCAAGATTGAGCGCATACTAAACTGGAAGGCGCCTACCTTGGCAAAATAAGTGCAGCAATTCTTGGGCCTAGTCAGACATAAGCAGCTTCTTGCCCACACTGGCCGAACACACATCAATATTAACCCCATTGACAAAGAAGGATGTAATTGTGCCTTCCTGCTGTGGACAGCAGAACACCAGCACACTTTTGAACCAATTAAAGGCTTGGTACTCAGCTCAGATTGTCTTACAACCATTGACCACCATAACCCTGGATGCAACAAAATCTTTGTGACATGCAATGCAAGCAAGTGTTGCACCAGAGCAGTGCTTTCTTTTGGAGAAACATGGGAGACAGCATGCCCAGTGGCCTTTGAGAGCAGGCAACTGAAAGGAGCAGAACTACACTACCCAGTACATGAGCAAGAGATGCTAAGCATCATGCATGCACTGACAAAGTGGAGGGTGGACCTCCTCAGTACACACATACAGATTTACATGGATCATAAAATGTTACAGAATTTTGACTCTCAATGCAATCTGTCATTACAGCAAGTCCACTGGATGGAGTATTTATCCCAATATGAGTATACCATCACTTACATCAAAGGAAAGGACAACACTGTGGTCTGTGGCAGATGCTCTTTCATGGCTGCCAGAGCCAGAGAGAGAAGCAACACAAATGAATGCTATCTTCCAAATCGACAACAATCTGAAGCTTTTCTCCCATTTGCAGAAGGGATATAGGAAGGACAGTTGGTGTTCTTCAATCCTGGATGATCTCAAGCAAGGAGTGATAGACCTGAAACTTGATATCTCACTGAAAAATGGGTTACTGTTTATCAGAGCCCATCTCATAGTTTCCAAATACAAAGATCTACAGTGCCAGGTCATGAAGTGGGCCACCTAAGCTCAAAAAGGGTCCCATGTAATTTTGATTGAGCTTGGGAGGGGTTTTATGGGCCAAATCAACTGGCCAGGGTCTGAGGAAGAAGGAATGTGCAACCAGTAATTTTTGGGAATGTGGCTGATGCGCTACAAATATTTTCCCAGTGAGACTGCCAAATTGGGAAAATCAAGGATGTGGGCCACCCATGGGAACATTTCTTATCAACAACTGCTGTCGTTTCCCTTTGCTGTTGTGAGAGATTGAGGCCACGGATTGCCATCAAACTTTGAGGACATGTCAACAGGTATGTATTCTACTGCAATCTCACAATCTCTTGTGAGAGATTGAGGCCATGGATTGCTGTCAAACTTTGAGGACATGTCAACAGGTATGTATTCTACTGCAATCTCACAATCTCTAATTAGTGTTTTGAGGTCCAGTTGGGTTGCAGTCTTTTGCAGTCTTTTTAAAATTTAAACTGCCTCCTACTACCTCAAACAATAAGATAAAATCATGAAAATATTTGAGCAGATAGATCTAGCCAAAGACCAGGGGGTCATCTCTGGAACATAAGGATTCTGGTCAGTGATTGTCAATATAATCACAAAATTTAATCATGGATAGAGAAGTGAAAATAATGGGGGGTCCTCTCTTTGACAAAATGATTTCATCCAGTCATTGCTGAGATACAGCAAAACAGCAAAAGACTGGACCTTGAAACACTATAGACTAAGACTGTAAGAGAACGGCTTCTCTTACAATGACTTACCACGACGATGACACAACCATCATTATCATGTATCAGATGTCCATCACAATCAGATGTCCATCACAATCACATGTTACAATCACATGTCTAGTTCCTTACTTACACAAACATTTGTATTAGTAGAAGTATCTTTCCTTGAAGCGATACCACTTTCATCACATTTTTGGACACTGAGTGTTGAGAGTACACACTCCCTTCCACTTTTTTTTTGTGACAAAATTGATTCAAACTAGCGATACCAGCGAAACCCAATGAAGAAAGCACATTGCCCATTTCGAGCGTTGACTAATGCGGACCAGTGATATCTCATGCACTATTGCCGTCAGCTTCCATGACACATCAAAAAGCTCTCGCCATGCCAGCAAATAGAAGAAACCCACAGAAACACCAATACTACGTCACTTACGGCTGATCGTGTCACCTTGTAAACATGCATACAGTCACCTTGGAACACATAAATACTGTGAAACTGCAGACTGAAGAGGTTAACCACCTTTTTCCATTCTTACAATGACACTAGACCACCCTGCCTCGAGTACCAACCACCCGTAGCCCTGTCACAATGCGTAGCAGGTCACACACCGCAGCACCGATCATAGATTTGAGCCCCCTTACCACGCTGCCCAGCTCACCAACTCCCCCGTTTACACTGACCCGCCTCACCTCCATTGTATTCCTCATCCTCTGACTCCTCTGACTCCGATCACCACCACTCTTTTGTGCATACAAGAATGGATAACATCCAGTACGCCCATGCAATGGTTCAAGGCGGGAAGGGAAGCCACACGCCAGTGCTAACTGCAGGTTGAATGACTATCCCTGTGATACGCATATTTGAAAACATGTGCCAATGTTTCTTCCAAAACAAGAAGTTGCCAGAGGATGAGTGAGTGTTGAGCATCATTTACAATTTTGAATCCTCAGCTGTACAAGCATGGATAACGACTCACCACAACCGCCTTATAGCCCTCATGTTCATTGAGTTCTTTACAGAATTCAAGAACAAATTTCTCCCTGCCAACTGGAAGGATGACCTTGTCCCAATGCAGATCATGATGCAAAGCTCGCAAGCCTTCTTGACTTGGACGAAGAACATATGTGAGGTGAACACAGAGCTGGCAATTGCAGGATCAGACCACTACATTGCTGAGGACAAGTTATGCACACACTTCATACCCCAACTCTTGCCTGCACTGAAAGCATCGTACGATGCTAACAACACTCACGGAACCTTAGACGCGATGGTAGACCTTGAAGCTTAAATTCAATGTGTCCATCTCCTCAATGTTGAGAACCTGAACAAGCATGAAGAATGGGCTGAAGATAACACAGGCTTCAGCATGCGCCAACACAAAGAACACCGTGTCCCAAGGAGGGAACAACCAGAACACCAATGTGGGATCTGCAGAAACAGCAGCAGCGAGCACCAGTAACATCACCACACCAGGTGTCCTGGCTAATGCCACAAACACAAACACACAGCAGCCTGCAACCCCGAAGCTCAGGCAAACAGAACATGACCTGCTCAGGACTCACCATGGGTGTTTCCATTGCAGGTTGTTTTATGCAGGTCACTTTGCTCCAGATTGCCCTCTCGGCACTAATGGGAGGCCCACCCAAGAAGCATGCAAAAACATCACTACCGCCGTGGCGCTGAAAGCTAAGGTGGCCTTCGAAGCTAAAGGAAGCAGGTTTGTGGCCATGGTTTTTGAGGAAGAGGAGGACAGCGATGAGTTCAACATGATGGAGGAAGAAGTAAACGAGTATGTGCTCAACCTTTCGCTGCCTTCACACATGTGGTGGGAATGCTGCATTGATGCCCCGATGACTTGTGCCACGACCCCAATACGAGCGCTGATTGTCCATGGTTCCCCCCCAGTGCTGATTTTCTCTGAAATCGTGGACGTGTTGGGACTAGCACAACAGAGATTATTCAAGCCTTTCTCAGTATCAGGTGCCTTCACAGATGGAAAGAGGAGCATGGACTCTAGTTTAACCGAATATTGTAAATTACACCTCCAGTCGCCAAACTCAGATTGGAAGGCCAAAGTTGTCAATGCCATCATTAGCCTGAACTTGCAAACAGACATCATTCTAGGTTTAGATTTCATGACAAAGAACAAAATTGTGGTCAATGCAGGACTAAGAACAGCCATCGCGAAGGACAATAACTACGACCTGTTGAACCCACCTGAAGTTGCAAAACCTAAAGTTGTAGAAGCACCACACCTGCGCCGAATAACCAAAACAAAAAGGATAAAATCAGAATGTGTTCAGGCGCGTATATGACTACAAGCAGTTATGAAAGAGCTACACTGTGTATTCGATGAAAACCCTGAACACTTCGACTTGGAAGTGCATTGCGCAACACTGCCCTGTGTAATTGCAGCCATGAGGAAACATATTGAAGAGTTGGCTGCCAGTAAAATTCTGGAATCACTAGACTCAATGTACAAGGAGCGATACGTGGATCGCTTCCCAACAGACATCCCCCATGCAAGTAAACTGCCAACCGACATATATCATCACATTGAAGTTATCCTGGGATTGCCTATATTCATGGGGCACACGTACTCTTGCCCCAGAAAGTACTGAGAGGGATGGAAAGCCCTGATTGAGCAACATGTGGAGGCTGGGCAGATTCACCCATCATCTTCGCCATATGTGTCGCCCTCCTTCATTATCCCAAAGGCAGACAGCACAGTCCTACCTAGATGGGTTAACGGCTACAGAAAGTTGAATAAAATCACAGTACTGGATAACTATCCCTTACCATGCATTGACGATATCCTCGCAGATTGCATGCAAGGAAAGATTTGGGGAAAAATAGATATGACCAACTCATTCTTTCAAACACTAGTGCATCCCAACTGTTAGGGCAACACCCACTATCTGCTAGCTAAGACCATGCAGGTTATCTCTACAAGAAGGGGGCGGGATCCACGCTTGTGATGGGGGAACTGACGGTTTTGATGCGAGGGGTTATTAATAGGTGAGTTTGTTGACAAAGGCCTTTCACACCGAAAACATAGGTGGAATACCTAAGAGAACACAACTGGGGTCCCCTAGGTGTATATTTAGGGTTTATATACTATGTTACATATATTGTACATTGTTGGTACTGACGCACTCGTACATGCGCGTACATATTGATGTGTGTGAAATAAAATTCTCATGCTATCGAAGTGCAGCGTCATTTGGCATCATTTAGCGTAATGTAGCATAATTCAACATAATAAAATAAAAATGAAATTTTATTAGGTAATGGGGTGGTTTCCTAACATTACCCCCCTTTTATGCCTCGACTTCCAGGTGAGAAAATATTGTGTTTGTCCCCTCTGTGAAATTTTGGTATGGCTGGAATCTCATCCCCTCATACACTATTCTCACAATGCGATGTGGAGCATTCAGATTACGTTTAAAGAATTGGGCGATTGCATTGTGCGCTCACTTACAATTCTCTTCAGGCTCCCACAAATTATTTTTGTCAGTATAGTTTTTCCACTTTATTAAGAACTCCAATTTGTTCCGTCAAAGATGTGAGTCTAGAATTTCTTCAACTATGTATTCTGGAGCACCTTCTACTATTATCGGAGGTTGCAGAGTAGTTTGTTGACCAGGAATAGTGGGTGGGCAATAAGGGTGTAGGCGGGATACGTTAATCTCAGGATTGATCTTGAATGATCAGGGTAATTTTAGCACTACCACATTAGGCGAGATTACTTTAGAGATCGCATATGGGCCAACTTGTTTCTCCGTAAGTTTCCTCAAAGGTCATGGAATATTTAGGTCCTTGGTACTTAGCCACACCAAGTCACCAACTTTGTACTCTGGAGTGCGTGCTCGAGTACGATCCGCATGTCGCATCATGTCATCACGTGCTTTCTTCAATGCCACCTCTGCTTCCTCTTGTACCTTTTGCATCTTAGATACAAAGTCTTCTACCGACTGTACTTTGACTTCCCTTCTGGGTTCTACTCCCATGCAAGGATGATATCCATAATTCATGAAAAAGGGTGACATACGAGTAGCCAAATGGAATTTGTTATTGTGGGAAAATTTGGCAATTGCCAGCCATTCGGGCCAGTCGGTTTGTTGGTAGTTGACAAACATACATAGGTACTGCTCCAACTCCTGGTTCATTCTCTCTGTCTGCCCATCAGTCTGTGGGTGATATGCCGTAGATAATTTAGTTTGAATTCCCAATATGTTGTTCAGTTCTCACATAAATGTGGAAGCAAATTGTGGTCCGCGATCAGAGATTACAGTATCGGATAACCCATGTAACCACCATACCTGATTTAGATAGAGGCGTGCCAAGCCCAATGATGAGGTTTCTGTAGTAGTAGGAATAATATGGACCTCCTTTGTGAAGCGGTCACATACTACAAATATTGCATCGTACCCTTGAGCCTCAGGTAATCCAGTAATAAAATCCACAGATATATTTCGCCATGGTGCTTTAGGTATAGGGTTCGGCATTAATTTTCCTGCAGGTTTCTCTGGAAATTTCTTCCCCCTCATGCATGTATCACATCCATCCACATATCCCAACACATACTTTGAAATTCCAGGCCACCAATAATTTCTCATTACTAATTCCAACATCTTCCATCTCCCTGGGTGTCTGGCAGTTGGCATATTATGATGTAACCAGACGATTTCCCTTTGCAAATCCTGATCCTTTGGTACATACACTTTTCCTCAAAACAACACCAACCCTTGTTCCTCAGCCCATTCATCTCCTTTAATATTACCTTTCTTCTCTCCCTTCAGAGCTTTCACGGCTTCCACTACTTCATCGTCCATCTCCGAACATTGTCTAATTTTAGACAACATTTCTGTTTCCGAGCTATCTATTAATAGATGCCCTTGACGCATAGCGCAAATGCGAAAGTATTTGGATTTGAGTAAGGTAACATTCTTATTGTCCTCCTCTACCCTCCTTTTATGATCAATATGTCTGGATAATGCATCTGCTTTCCTCATTAAGCTTCCCACTTTGTGGGCCAAGTGAAAATTAAAATGCGATAGAAATAGTGCCCAACGCGCTTGCCAGCGATTAAGCTTTTTAGCGGACATGAAGATTGCAGATTTTGATGATCCATCCAGATCTCAATCTGATGCGTACATCCCTCCAAATAATGCCTCCACGCCTCCAACACTCATATTATCCCCAACATCTCTTTGTCATGCACATCATAATTCCTCTCCACATCATTCAACCCTTGGGACAAATATGCACAAGGATGCCATTTGTCATCTTCGCACAGCATTGATAATACCACTCCAGTAGCAAAGTCGGATGCATCTGATTCCACTTGTAAAGGGTGTGTGAAATCTACTGGGGCTAATATTGGTCCCTCCACAAACTTCCTCTTCAACTCCTCAAACGCTGTCTGCTGCTGCTCTCCCCACCTCCACACTACTCCTTTTCATGTAAGGTTATGTAAAGGTGCAGCAATTTTGGAAAAATTGTGCACAAAGCGACGATAATAATTTGTGAGTCCCAAGAAGGCTTGAACCTCCTTGACACGGGTGGGCACAGGCCAATCTGTGATCACCTGTACCTTGATCGGATCCATTTTGATCCCGTCAGGGCCAATCAATAATCCTAGGAACTCAATCTTGCTTGCCCCAAACACACACTTCTCTGGTTTCAAAAATAGATCATCCTCTGCTAATCTTTGTAGCACCTCCTGCACTATCGCCTCATGATTTTCTTCATCCTCTGTGAATATCAGAATGTTGTCAATAAATATTATTACCACACCTTTGTCTATTATGTCCTTGAAAATATTGTTCATCATATTTTGGAAGGTTGGGGGACTATTAGTCATCCTGAAAAACATGACAAGTGGCTCGAAGGATCCTCAACGCATGGCAAATGCAGCCTTCCACTCATCTCCTTTCTTTATTCGTACATTATTGTATCCCCATCGTAAATCCAACTTTGTAAAGACCTTGGCTTTTCCCACCTTGTCAATTATTTCTGAGATCAACAGCAGGGGGTACACATTCTTTACTGTCCACTCATTCAGATACCTATAATCTGTACACATCCTCTTCCTTTGGTCTTTCTTTGGCACAAAGAATATTGGTGACATCTGCGGTGATTTTGAAGGTCATATGTATCCTTTGCGCAATTGCTCCTTCAGGAACGCATCCACTTCTTCTTGTTCCATCAGAGATTATGGATATACCTTCGACTTCTTCAGCACAAACCCTGGCTTCATCTCAATCGCATGATCCCATGGCTTCCACACCAGCATTCACTCAGACTCCTTCTTCTGGAACACTGACAGATATTCATGATACACTTTTGGCACCCATTCCTCCACTGGCTTCTCCACCTTCGCAATATTCTTGTCCCACGACTGTCCTCCATGAATTGCTCTAAAGGTTTGCTTCTGCTCTTCTTTCTCGATCATGATCAGAACTTCCCCATTTGGTATTTCCTCATCCTCCACTTCCTCCATTGTAACAGAATACTTCCTCGGATGTTCTCTCTCTCTCTTTTTCCTTTTTTCCTTCTTCATCTTCCTTCCATACACATTACATTCTTTAGGACAATTAGTCATTTGTACTTTCCCAGTTTTCCAATCAATTTCAGGATTATGCTTCCGTAACTATGGATATCCTATTATTAGATTGGTTTTCCCAAGATCACACACTTCAAATACAGCTCGCTCCTGATGCTCTTGATACTTTAGTACCATAGTCACCTCCTCCTTGATAGTTCCTCCATGATTGACTGTTCCATCAATATTGTACACCATTATAGGTTGTGCCAGCTTGCGTGTGCTGATACCATTTCCAGTAATTAAGGACCGATTAATGAATAATCCTGTAGCACCACTATCAAGCAATGCTTCCACATCAATCGCTGCATGCATGTCCACTGTCTTCAGTCCCACAGTCAAGGTAATTTTGAGTTCTATTTGCGCAGAGCAAATAAAGAATTTAGGGGTTTTCGGAAATAGTGCTTGGCAATTTCCTTGGTCACATTATTCGCAACAGTTGTACTCCTCCTTGATTTCCTTTTCTGATTTACTCTGGGTTTCCTCGGATACTAATACATTGTAATGATTCTGGGTCACCAATGGGGAAACCTTCACTGGGACTCTTCCACAAAATTCTTCTGCCTGCCTTCCTCCAGCTTCACTTCCTTGATTGTAGCTTCCCTAATCTTTCTTTTCTGCCTACAATTCCTAGTGATGTGTCCTAACTGCCCACAGTTAAAATATTTAAGTGGGGCTTGTCTCCCTGCTTGATCAACCTCCATTGCCTCTGCTGGTGCTGCTGACTCCATAACTATAGGTGTCACTGCCATGGCCGGTGGCTGTGCCCTCGGAGCTTGCACCTGAGGTGCCTTTCCTTTCTTGGACTTTCCTCCTGATGACTTTCCAAATTAACTACTTCCGTACATCAACTTTGACTCTGCCTGTTCCTGCCGATATTGCCGGTCAAGGTGCATTGCCCAATTATACCACTCGTCCAACTTCTCTGGCATAGAAGGTAGTCAGTAGATAGACTTGAATAAAGAGGGATTTAATCCTGCTTTCAAAAACTCTACCAACATGGCTTCTCCCATATCTGTTTGCAAAGCTTCTGCTTTGAACTACAAAATAAATTCATCCACCATTAGGGAACCTTGGTGCATGGTCTTTAATTTAGCATTGGCTGTCACCTTTGGATTAGGGTCTCCAAACTGTGCCTCCAATCTCTCCAGAAATTCCTTGAAAGTTGCAAATGGTTTATTTCCCATGGCAATTTGATTAATAGCCTCGTTTCTCCAGAACTGTGCTTTCCCCCCCTGAATGTATGAGAGAGCAAACATAATCCTAGACTCAGCTGTACAAAACTCTGGCTTCCTCCCATGGATGTACAATACTATGGAGCTGATAAATGATTTTGTATTCTCCATGGTACCGTCAAAGATTTGTGGGGGTGCATACTTAGGTAAGTGCACTTTTCCATTTCTGGATTTCTCCACCATCTCATCCTCCTGCGACATCCACTCCACCATCTCCTCCATCTCATCATCTCTTTCTCCTGTCGTCTCTGGCTGTACTTCTGCTTGTCTGGGTTGTGATGCTGCCAACACTGACACTAATTGCGACATTTGCACCATAAGTGCATCAATTTTTGCCTCTAGTGTTGGTGTGGGAACAGGATTAGGGCCGGGATTAGAAGTTGAAGGTTCAGACATAATTGTTAGATCTGTGATGAATCACTTCTTTGACAAATTCAAGATTTTTTCTTCGGGATCTCCAAATGTTTATGGGTCACGTGATGTTTGTCAATTGTTCATTTGTTCGTCAGGCGCCTAATTTGGCACTTCAGATCAATAACCCTTCCAACAGTACCTGATCTCGGAGATAACACTGAATTCAGCTTGTAACTAAAATAGTTGTCCGAATAGAGTGATGTAAATCATGACTAAACCAGATCCAATTGGTTGTCTGGTTGCAGCTGTCCTAATGATGAGTGCTGCCTCTCGATCACTGGCAGTCACAATGTAAGGCGAGGCCTGGCATCGGCTTATGAAAGAAAAGGTAGATTATGTATATACAATTACTTCTGGCTCATGCCGAAAGGATGAGTAATTGGATGTGGCGCAGTGAAACAATGATGTATGCACAAGTAAGAGAAGGTGCACTGATATGGGAAGTTGTGTTCTTCTGTTAGGGCAACACCCACTATCTGCTAGCTAAGACCATGTGGGTTCTCTCTACAAGAAGGGGGCAGGATCCACACTCGTGATGGGGGAACTGATGGTTTTGATGCAAGGGGTTATTAATAGGTGAGTTTGTTGACAAAGGCCTTTCACACTGAAAACATAGGTGGAATACCTAAGAGAACACAACTGGGGTCCCCTAGGCATATATTTAGGGTTCATATACTATGTTACATATATTGTACATTGTTGTTACCGGCACACTCGTACATGCGCATACATATTGATGCATGTGAAATAAAACTCTCACGCTATCAAAGTGCAGCGTCATTTGGCGTCATTTAGTATAATGTAGTGTAATTCGACATAATAAAATAATGAAATTTTATTAGGTAATGGGGTGGTTTCCTAACACCGACCATGTAAAATACACCATGACCATAACACCTTTCAGGTTGTGGGAATGGGTTGTAATGCCGATGGGGTTGAGAAACTCCCTGGTGACACATCAATGATGCATAACGCTGGCACTGGGAGATTTGATAGGGAGAATCTGCCATGTTTACCTAGATGACATCATCATCTGGTCACCATCCCTAGAAGAACACAAGGCGAATATCACACTGGTCTTGGAAGCGCTGCGAGTGGCACACCTTTATTGCTCTACAAAGAAATCTTTGTTATTTGCAATGGAGGTTGCGTTCCTTGGGCACCACATCTCCAAAAAAGGCATCGAGGCAGATGGTTCCAAAGTGGAATGGGTACTGAACTGGGAGGCACCGGTCTCAGCAAAACAAGTGAGGCAATTCCTGGGACTGGTGAGGTACATCAGTGTGTTCCTGCCTGTGCTAGCAGAGCACATGGCAATACTTATCCCGCTGACAAAAAAAGAGTGCAATAAATCCTTCCCTGCTTGGACAAAAGAACACCAGGACGCATTCCAAGTGATCAAAGGGCTGGTCCTCAGCCACAATTGCCTGACTACTATTGACCACCAGAGTCCAGGAGATAATCAAATCTACATCACTTGCGACATGAGCAAATGGCGCACGGGGGCAGTGTTGTCATTCAGAAAGGATTGGGAGTCAGCGAGGCCTGTAGCCTTTGAGAACAGACAGCTCAAGGGGGCAGAGTTACACTATCCTGTGCATGAACAAGAGATGCTCAGTATAATGCATGCGCTAACAAAATGGAGGGTCAACTTACTTGGAACACACATTCACATCTACACCGACCACAAGACAATCCAGAATTTCAATGGACAGCGAGACCTTTCACTATGCCAAGTTAGGTGGATGGAATACCTTTCACAATATGAATACACAATCACTTACATCAAGGGGGAGGATAACATGGTTGTGGACACATTGTCCAGGATGACCGAAAAGGACAAAGAGGAGACAACGGTGGGAGCTGTGTTGAATATCGAGACAAACCAAAGTCTCTATTTGGACATATGCAAGGGATATATGAAAGATAAATGGTGCACGGGGATACTGGAAGACTTAAAGAAAGGGATGATTGACCCAAAGCTTGAAATGACATACAAAAACAGACTTCTGTTCATGGGGAGGAGACTTATCATACCGAAACACAAGAACCTACGAGAACAACTGTTCAGACTAGCCCATGACCACCTCAGCCATTTTGGGGGGAGAAAACTTATGGATCATTGAGAGACAATTTTTACTGGCCGAACATGCGAAAAGATCTGATCAGCGCGTACATTCCAGGGTGCGGGGCATGTCAAAGAAACAAAAGTAACACTGCGAAGGTGCTGGGACCACTGCACCCTCTACCTATTCCTGATAAAAGATTTGACTCAGTGGCGATAGATTTCATAGGGCCGTTGCCCATGGACAATGGTTTCGATGCCATTGTGACTATGATGGATAGGCTTGGGGTGGACATACAAATCGCACCTTGCAAAACAGACATGACAGCAGAGGAATTTGCCAGCTTGTTTTTTAACAGATGGTACTGCAAAAATGGGTGCCCATTAGAAGTGATAAGCGACTGCAACAAAATCTTTGTGTCAAATTTTTGGAGAGCGCTCATGAAGCTGACAGGAATGAAGCAAAAGATGTCGACAGTGTATCACCCTGAGACAGATGGGGCATCAGAGCGAACGAATAAAACAGTGGTACAATGCTTACAATTCCACGTTGAACAAAATCAGATTGGATGGGTGGACGTGTTACCTAAAGTGCGTTTTGACATCATGAACATGAAGAACGTGTCGATGCAGGTGTCACCTTTCATAGTATTAAAGACAGGTAGATCACTGAGATTGCTGCCCCCAGTACTTGACAGGGGAGAAGGAGAGGAGGAGGTGATGACAGAGGAAGTGGAGCAAGCCAGGGAGTTGGTGGAAAGAGTGAACAGAGAGGTGGAGGGAGTGAAGGACTGTTTGCTGGCTGCAAAGATTTCGCAGGCGCACCATGCAAACAAAGGTCGGAGCATTGATCCTGCGTTCAAGGTGGGAGACAAGGTCATGCTGAAAACTGCACACAGGAGAAGAGATTACATGCAAAAGAAAAGCGGAAGAGTGATGAAGTTTATGCCACAATGGGATGGGCCGTACAAAGTCCTGGAGGCCTACCCGGACACATCAACCTACAAACTAGTGTTACCAGGGCTGTCAACATGTTGCGCATCTGAAGGAGCACATGGAGAACAACGATGTACTATTCCCAGGGAGGAAGATGGAGTGGCCGGGACCTATCATCATGGAGAGTGGAGCAACAGAATATGTTGTGGAGAAGATATTATTGGATGAGAGGCCAAGGGGGAGGGGAAGGCAATATCTGGTATGATGGAGAGGATATGGACCTGATGCGGACCTATGGGTGCCAAGGTCAGAAATGTTGGAAACGAAGGCTTTGGAGGACTGGGAGGGGAAGGATCAGTGAACACAGAATTTTTTGAAACGTGGGAGAGTGTAAGAGAACAGCTTCTCTTACAATGACTTACCACGATGATGACACAACTGGCATTATCACACATCAGATGTCCATCATGATCACATGTTATGATCACATGTCTAGTTCCTTACTTACACAAACATTTGTATTAGTAGAAGTATCTTTCCTTGAAGCGATACCACTTTCATCACATTTTCAGACGCTGAGTGTTGGGAGTACACACTCCCTTCCATAGACTCTACTTGTCTGGCTGTTTTCCACATTTAGGATTTTGACACTGAGGTCAAGCCATCTGAATATCACCCTCGCCTGCTTCTACCACCTTGGGCTGCACCAGCCCTTCTTCTTGTACATCCAACACAGTCTCTACTCCCCCTGGTCCTGTCCTGACTATGATTTCTGGTGGTCCTGCCTCTCTCCGGTGTTGCATGGCTTGCACATCAACATGGCTATCACCCTCTGCTCCCAAATTGTTGCAAGCAGTGTTTTTCTCGGTGTCAACTTCTTTGCTCTCGGTTGGATGATGAATCATGTGGGGGTTCAGGGGAGCATGGGTAGCAACAAGTTGAATGGGTATCTCTAGTTCAGGAGGTCAATTGGTGTTATCATCATCATCACCATTATCAACAGCCCTCGTCCATGTTGTAGATGTTCCCAGGCAAGATCTTGTACTCATCAATCAATCCCTCAAGTGTATCGAAGAATTTGTCCACTGCAAACTGGTTCAATGCTTTTGCCCATGCCTTTTCCAACCCCTGTGTCTTCTTCATCTTCAAATCATGGTGGTGCTTGAGAAAGTGCTTTGGCCACAATCCTCTGACTGGCTGACCAGAGATTTCGCTGGCATAATGTGCAACAGAAACATATGTCATTGGTATGCCAACAACCTTGTACCTTGATCCATCGGGCTAAAATTTCTTCCTGCACATCTGTCAGAAGCCATTTGTCAGCATGTGCTTCTCGATGAGTTTTGCCTCCTTTCAACTCAATAATTTAGTACTATAAATGAAGGTATGCAAAACAAGGCACCCTTTAAGCGGCAAGCAATAGTTGCCCTTGGAACATTGAAATCTTTCTCTCCTTGACATGCAGAATAGTTGGGATCCCCATTTTTCTTTGGTGCCAGAATCATGGATCTTTTTGAGAGCAAGTTGGAGACATTCTTCCTGAGGTTTGTTGAGAATATCTGGGATGGCAGAGGATGAAGACATTGTCGATGAATTATGCAACAGAGCTGGGTGTAGTTGTAGTGGGTGATTTCGTTGGGGCAAAGCTCGACTGCATTCTCACACTTAAATCTGTACTGGGGGTCATGCCACATGTTGAAAACCATTAAATGTTGTGTATGGTAAATGTTTCTAGGTACATGACACAATGCAGACATATGAATAAGAGCGAGGCTTCAGAGTGAAGGGATACTCATGGTAGGTGCATGTTAACAACACTACATTCATGTCCTAAACACCAGGAGTCACTGTTAGCATTAAAACAATGAGTAAAGTGGCTGGTTCACACACCCCAGTCATTACATTTCCCTCCTGTCACATTGTAAGTGCATGAAAATTTTGTCAACCAACCATGCTTAAAATCTATGTTTGCACCTAATGCTTCCCCTGAGCATGTGGATAAAATTAATAAGAATCTGGGAAGGGGTTTAAATGCAAGATGACATTAGTATCACAAGAACCATGTAAGGGGACTAGGGGGGTGCCCTGTGTGTTTTTCCTATTTTTTATGTTCGTCCCATATTTTTCCCCACCTCATTTCCTTCTATTCTTCATTTTCTATGATTTTTCCGGATTTTATTACTAATTTTCCCTTGCTATCATGTTTGTATATGTTGACACTTTTATATTTAGAGGCGGAGTACCCCTTCCGACACATACCCCTTGGTATGATGTCATTCGGCGGCCTTGATCCGCCTATCTCCGCCTTTTTCTATTTTTAGGTTATATTTGATTTTTGTCGTCTTCACATATACTGGGCATCAGCAAGGGGATCCTTAGAGTTTTCTCTTCGGATTTCCCTTTGCTAGGTGCGCCCCCAATGCCTGTATTATGTAGTATAATTTTAACTTCGGATTTCCCTTTGCTAGAGGCTTAGGTTGCCCTTATAGTAGAAAACTCTCCCCTAAGGCCCGAAAATCGCGAACGCGCTGCCCAAAATAGGCAGGTACGGACTGGACGACGCTTCCCAAAGCTCCACAGAGTCCCTACACACCGTTCCAGATACTCTCGCCTTTATTGCGCCGCCATTTTCGCCAAACGCGCTCCCTAGCGACATGGACGCATCAGAACGCTTCGACGCGCTTGAAAGCGACGTTTCCGGAATGCGCGCGCAAATCGACTCGCTTAAATCTACGATTGAAAACTTCGTTAGGACCCTCCAGGCTAACCCTACGACTAATAGTTCCCCCTTCACGACTCCAAGCGCACCCAACAACGATGTTTTGCCAAACGCGTCCACTAAGGAACGTGCCCAGATCAAACCGTCCCCCCCCGCCGAATTTAATGGTGCACGTGCGCAGGGACGTGCATTCCTTAATTCCTGTGAGTTATACATTAGTCTCCAGTCGCATCAATTCGTCGATGAGGCTGCAAAAATTTATTGGGCCTTCACATACATGAAATCTGAACGCGCCTATCTCTATGTGGACCGTATCCTACGTCAAACTAAAGAACTCGGTTCTCTACCTTTCTCCACTTGGGGGGACTTTCGAGCTGAGTTCGTACGCCACTTCTGCCCCCTCAATGAACGCCACCGAGCAGTGACACGACTTGAGTCATCCACTTACCACCAGGGACGTCGATCCGTGGACGACTATATCGATGAGTTCAAGGATTTGGTGGACATGGCAGGGTATGGGAGTGGGTTACCAGTGGTGGTGAAGTTCCGACGGGGGCTCAACCGAGAAATTCAGGACCAGATTGCACAGATGTTGGAAGGGCGCCCAGCGGACGATGATATCCTTGCTTGGTATGAAGCTGCTTCACTCTGTGACGAGAACCGACTCACAAATGCAGCGTTTAATGCTGCATTCCGTGCTCCAACTACCACTCATACACCCTACACCTTCAATCGAAGCCTCCCCCGCCCTAACCCCATTCCTGCTCGTCAAACTCCCACACCAGCCGTCAATATCCCAGTACCAATGGATGTTGATGCAGCCCACAGCCGTGCACGTAAGTTGGATCTCTGCTACCGTTGTGGGGAACCTGGACACAGGGCTGGAGCGTGTCCCCATCGTCAGGATATCCGCATGCTCACCCCCGAGGGACGAGACGAACTCCTGCAAGATCTGTTGGCACTTGTAGATGTTGAGGAAGCGAAGGATCAAGTTGCAGAGGAGGTTAAGCTGGAAGTTGTAGAGGAGCAGGATTTTCCTATTCGCAGCGAGTGAATCGTACGCCCTCACTGCCTGTCCATAACCGCTTTGAAGTCTTGTCAGTTGAATCCCTGGAGAATGAATCCATTTCTGTGACTGCTCCCCTCTCTGACCCTTCGAAGTTGGCTAAAGACGTACCTGCTCTCCCCATCTCTCCTTCTACTCCACGTCCCAAAATTAAATCATGGGAGCGTAAACTACCACGCAAGTATATTGTGGCATCCACTCCCTCTGCACATTCCTTAAACCTAGCCATCGAACTGCAGACGACCGACACTGGACAGATACTCGGTGTTTCTGCGCTCCTGGACTCTGGTGCGACTGGTCTCTTCATCGATTCCCATCTGGTACAACAACATCGTCTAAATACTCGCTCACTCTCACGTCCGATACCTGTATATAACGTGGATGGATCCCCAAATGAAGCTGGTGCCATCCGAGAGGTTGCAGACCTGGTTCTCCGTTACAAAGATCATAGTGAGCGTGCCCTTTTTGCTGTCACTCAATTAGGAAAGCAAAAGGTGATTTTGGGATATCCATGGCTTCGAGACCATAACCCAGAGGTCGACTGGCGCACCGGGGAGGTTACCATGAGCCGATGTCCATCCCGCTGTCGGACGTGTTTCACAGAAGCCAGGCAAGAACGTCGTGGACAGAAGGCGGCAATACGACGAACTCAGAAGTGTCGTGCTGGACCCCTGCCTATACCTGAAGTGGAATTGGAAGGGGTTCCTGATCTAATGCCGGACTCGGATGATGATGATGAGGACCCAGAGGAAGTGGAGGAGGGTGATCGGATCTTCTACACTGCGATTCGCTCATCGCATGAGGTGTGTGCCACATCAAACATATCCCAACGCCTCGCCGAGGCCTTCCACAAAAACAACGCTGCTAAATCCTCTACTAACTCCTTACTCCCTCATCTCCATGAGTTTGAAGACGTGTTCTCCAAGGAGTCATTCGACTCTCTTCCTGCGCGTAAGCCATGGGATCACGCGATCGAACTCACCCCCGGCGCAACCCCTTCATCCTGCAAGGTCTATCCTCTCTCTCCGGAGGAACAACGGCAGCTTGACCAGTTCATCGACGAGCACCTGGCCTCTGGACGTATTCGACCATCGAAGTCACCCATGGCCTCTCCCTTTTTCTTTGTCAAGAAGAAGGATGGCTCACTTCGACCGGTTCAAGACTACAGAAGACTCAACAACATCACGGTCAAAAATCGCTACCCACTACCCCTCATCTCCAAACTCGTAAACCAGCTCCGTGGAGCCCGATACTTCACCAAGCTCGATGTCCGTTGGGGCTATAATAATGTGAGGATAAAGGAGGGAGATGAGTGGAAGGCAGCCTTTCGTACCAACCGTGGTCTTTTTGAACCGCTTGTCATGTTCTTTGGCCTTACTAATAGCCCTGCCACCTTTCAGACCATGATGAACGACATCTTCCATGACCTCATCCTCGAAGGCGTTGTCTGCATCTATCTCGACGACATCCTCATCTTCACTCGCACGGTTGAAGAGCACCGTCGCATCACGCGCCTCGTCCTAGAGCGACTTCGACGGTACAAACTCTACCTTCGTCAGGACAAATGCGAGTTCGAAAGGACCAAGATCGAGTACCTCGGCCTGATTATCTCGGAGGGTCAAGTGGAGATGGATCCTATCAAGGTAAATGGGGTCACAGCTTGGCCTACACCCACGAACAAGAAGGAGGTGCAGTCTTTCCTGGGCTTCATTAATTTTTATCGGCGTTTTATCAAGGATTTCTCACATCATGCACGACCGCTGTTCGACTTGACAGGAAAGGAGGCATGGAGGTGGGATAATGCACAACAGGAGGCGTTCGAAAGGCTTAAGGAGATGGTCACTTCCGCTCCGATCCTTACCTTTGCTGACGATTCGCGTCCTTTTCGTGTAGAAGCCGACAGTTCTGACTTTGCGACGGGCGCTGTGTTGTCTCAGCAGTCTCCGGAGGACCAGAAGTGGCATCCTGTTGCGTTCTACTCCAAAAGCCTTAGTGCTGTAGAGAGAAACTACGAGATCCACGACAAGGAGATGTTGGCGATAATGCGTGCGCTTGAGGAGTGGCGACACTTCCTCGAGGGTGCCCAACACAAGGTGGAAATTTGGACGGATCACAAGAACCTCGAGTACTTCATGACGGCCAAGAAATTGAACCGTCGTCAAGCTCGTTGGTCCCTGTATCTATCTAGATTCGACTTCTCCTTGCACCACCGTCCGGGTCGCAGCATGGGGAAGACCGATGCCCTATCCCGACGTGCAGACCATGGGGATGGCAGCGGTGACAACCAAAACATTGTGCTGTTGCAGCCAGACCTGTTCACCATTCGGGCACTGGAAGGCATCGTACCCCAGGGCGAGGAGCGGGACATTCTACGTGACATTCGTCGCGCAAACCGTAGCGGTTTACATGAGGATGTTGTCGCCCGAGCTGTTAAAGAACTGAGGAAGGGATCGACCCTTTCCTTACGTGCGGCAGAGTGGGCTGAAAAGGAGGACTTGTTGTATTTCAGGGATCGCATCTATGTTCCCAATGACCCAGACCTTCGCCGGCGCATCATATCCCAACACCATGACTCACAGATTGCTGGCCACCCCGGACGCTGGAAGACCTTGGAGCTCACCTCACGGAACTATTGGTGGCCACAAATGTCACGGCTCATTGGTCAGTATTGTCGCACTTGTGACCTTTGCTTACGCACCAAGGTCCCTCGTCGCAAGCCTATTGGTGAGCTACACCCTCTTCCTGTTCCAGAGAGTCGTTGGGATGTCGTCAGCGTCGACTTTGTGGTGGAATTGCCAGAGTCAAATGGGTTTGATGCGGTGATGTGCACAGTTGACTCAGTGGGAAAACGCGCTCACTTCATTCCCACTCACACCACTGTCAGTGCCCTAGGTGCCGCTCGACTCTACCTCCACCACGTGTGGAAGTTACATGGACTTCCTGGTGCCTTCCTCTCGGATCGTGGCCCTCAGTTCATGGCAGAGTTCACTCGTGAGCTGTACCGACTCCTGGGGATCAAACTCCTCGCTTCAACTGCTTATCACCCACAAACTGATGGCCAGACGGAGCGAGTCAACCAGGAACTAGAGCAGTACATCCGCCTCTTTGTCAATGAACGCCAGGACGATTGGGATGACCTCCTTCCTTTGGCCGAGTTCGGATACAACAACCATGTCCATGCTTCCACTCAACAGACCCCTTTCCTCTTAGACACTGGACGACATCCACGCATGGGATTTGAACCTCGCCAAACTCCCTCACACATCGAGACAGTGAATGAGTTCACAGAACGCATGAGGGATAGCTTGGAGGAGGCAAGGGCAGCCTTAGCAAAGGCGAAGGACGACATGGCGCGATTTTACAACCAGCGCCACTCCCCAACCCCTCAGTACAAGGTTGGTGATCGAGTTTATCTTGACTCCAGTGACATCTCCACTACACGTCCATCCAAGAAACTCGCTCATCGCTTCTTGGGACCTTTCCCCATTGTCAAGTGCATTGGAACACATGCCTATCGTCTACGCCTCCCAGCCTCCATGTCCAGACTCCATCCCGTCTTCCATGTCGTCAAATTGCTTCCAGCTCCCCCAGATCCGTTCCCGGGACGCCATTCACACCCACCACCACCACCTACAGTGATCGAGGGAGAACCCCAATATGAAGTCGAGTCAATCTTGGACAGCCGTTTGCGTCGAGGAAAACTCCAGTATTTGGTACATTGGAAGGGTTATGGGTATGAGGAGAACTCATGGGTCGAAGAGTCTGATGTAAATGCCCCTCGGTTAATCAAGGAATTCCACGGACGGCACACTGCTGCACCGCGTCGCATTCAAGCCACGGACTTTGGTCGTATACGATTTCGAATGCATCGGGGCGATGCATCTTAGAGAGGGGGTGATGTAAGGGGACTAGGGGGGTGCCCTGTGTGTTTTTCCTATTTTTTATGTTCGTCCCATATTTTTCCCCACCTCATTTCCTTCTATTCTTCATTTTCTATGATTTTTCCGGATTTTATTACTAATTTTCCCTTGCTATCATGTTTGTATATGTTGACACTTTTATATTTAGAGGCGGAGTACCCCTTCCGACACATACCCCTTGGTATGATGTCATTCGGCGGCCTTGATCCGCCTATCTCCGCCTTTTTCTATTTTTAGGTTATATTTGATTTTTGTCGTCTTCACATATACTGGGCATCAGCAAGGGGATCCTTAGAGTTTTCTCTTCGGATTTCCCTTTGCTAGGTGCGCCCCCAATGCCTGTATTATGTAGTATAATTTTAACTTCGGATTTCCCTTTGCTAGAGGCTTAGGTTGCCCTTATAAACCAGCCATTGTCTCTGGGCATACCATATCATCTGGATCCGCCAAAGTGTTTTGGAATCAGCCAATATCAGGGGCTGGAGATGAAGACTTGTGACTGTGAAAGTGAGTATACAGGCAGGATTACAGGCAACAAGACAATGAAATGAACACAGGAGCATGTAAGGAACGTGTATGCAACATTCAGGCATGGTCGGAGCAGAATTGGTTGGACTGTCATGGCATTTCCATATTTGGCAGCACCACTGATGTTATTAAATTAGCCGGTTCACCAGTTTGGCCACAGAGGAGTGCCTGAAACACATGATCACATCATGATCACTGGCTCACCAGTTGTGGGAGGTGGAATCATACCACATCCTTGCTTCTCAGCCAAAGAAACTGCAAAATTTATGCTATACAACAGGCAGGAAACAAGAAGTGGCCCACTAGCCAGGGTGGCCCACTTCCTGACCTGGTACTGTACAAGAGCAATTGTACAGACTGGTGCATGACCACATAGGTCATTTTGGAGGATTTAAGGGGACTAGGGGGGTGCCCTGTGTGTTTTTCCTATTTTTTATGTTCGTCCTATATTTTTCCCCACCTCATTTCCTTCTATTCTTCATTTTCTATGATTTTTCCAGATTTTATTACTAATTTTCCCTTGCTATCATGTTTGTACATGTTGACACTTTTATATTTAGAGGCGGAGTACCCCTTTCGACACATACCCCTTGGTATGATGTCATTCGGCGGCCTTGATCCGCCTATCTCCGCCTTTTTCTATTTTTAGGTTATATTTGATTTTTGTCATCTTCACATATACTGGGCATCAGCAAGGGGATCCTTAGAGTTTTCTCTTCGGATTTCCCTTTGCTAGGTGTGTCCCCAATGCCTGTATTATGTAGTATAATTTTAACTTCAGATTTCCCTTTGCTAGAGGCTTAGGTTGCCCTTATAGTAGAAAACTCTCCCCTAAGGCCCGAAAATCGTGAACGCGCTGCCCAAGATAGGCAGGTATGGACTGGACGACACTTCCCAAAGCTCCACAGAGTCCCTACACACCGTTCCAGATAATCTCGCCTTTATTACACCACCATTTTCGCCAAACACGCTCCCTAGTGACATGGATGCATCAGAACGCTTCGACGCGCTTGAAAGCGATGTTTCCGGAATGCACACACAAATTGACTTGCTTAAATCTACGATTGAAAACTTCGTTAGGACCCTCCAGGCTAACCCTACGACCAATAGTTCCACCTTTACAACTCCAAGCGCACCCAACAACAACGTTTTGCCAAACGCGTCCACTAAGGAATGCGCCCAGATCAAACCGTCCCCCCCCCACCAAATTTAATGGTGCACATGCGCAGGGACATGCATTCCTTAATTCCTGTGAGTTATACATCAGTCTCCAGTCGCATCAATTTGTTGATGATGCTGCAAAAATTTATTGGGCTTTCACATACATGAAATCTGAACGCGCCTATCTCTATGTGGACCGTATCCTACGTCAAACTAAAGAACTTGGTTCTCTACCTTTCTCCACTTGGGGTGACTTTTGAGCTGAGTTTGTATGCCACTTCTGCCCCCTCAATGAACGCCACTGAGCAGTGACACAACTTGAGTCATCCGCTTACCACCAGGGACGTCGATTCATGGACGACTATATCAATGAGTTCAAGGATTTGGTGGACATGGCAGGATATGGGAGTGGGTTACCAGTGGTGGTGAAGTTCTGACGGGGGCTCAACCGAGAAATTCAGGACCAGATTGCACAGATGTTGGAAGGGCACCCAGCAGACAATGATATCCTTGCTTGGTATGAAGCTGCTTCACTCTGTGACGAGAACCGACTCACAAATGCGGCATTTAATGCTGCATTCCATGCTCCAACTACCACTCATATGCCCTACACCTTCAATCGAAGCCTCCCCTGCCCTAACCCCATTCCTGTTCATCAAACTCCCACACCAGCTGTCAATGTCCCAGTACCAATGGATGTTGACGCAGCCTGCAGCCATGCACGTAAGTTGGATCTCTGCTACCGTTGTGGGGAACCTGGACACAGGGCTGGAGCATGTCCCTATTGTCAGGATATCCGCATGCTCACCCCCAAGGGATGAGATGAACTCCTGCAAGATTTGTTGGCGCTTGTAGATGTTGAGGAAGCGAAGGATCAAGTTGCAGAGGAGATTAAGTTGGAAGTTGTAGAGGAGCAGGATTTTCCTATTCGCAGCGAGTGAATCGTACGCCCTCACTGCCTGTCCATAACCGCTTTGAAGTCTTGTCAGTTGAATCCCCAGAGAATGAATCCATTTCTGTGACTGCTCCCCTTTCTGACCCTTCAAAGTTGGCTAAAGACGTACCTGCTCTCCCCATCTCTCCTTCTACTCCACGTCCCAAAATTAAATCATGGGAGCGTAAACTACCATGCAAGTATATTGTGGCATCCACTCCCTCTGCACATTCCTTAAACCTAGTCATCGAACTGCAGACGACTGACACTGGACAGATACTCGGTGTCTCTGCGCTCCTAGACTCTGGTGCGACTGGTCTCTTCATTGATTCCCATCTGGTACAACAACATCGCCTAAATACTCACTCACTCTCATGTCCGATACCTGTATATAACGTGGATGGATCCCCAAATGAAGCTGGTGCCATCCGAGAGGTTGCAGACCTGGTTCTCCATTACAAAGATCATAGTGAGTGTGCCCTTTTTGCTGTCACTCGATTAGGAAAGCAAAAGGTGATTTTGGGATATCCATGGCTTCGAGACCATAACCCAGAGGTCGACTGGTGTACTGGGGAGGTTACCATGAGCTGATGTCCATCCCACTGTCGGACGTGTTTCACAGAAGCCAGGCAAGAATGTCATGGACAGAAGGCGGCCATACGACGTACTCAGAAGTGTCATGCTGGACCCCTGCCTATACCTGAAGTGGAATTGGAAGGGGTTCCTGATCTAATGCCGGACTCGGATGATGATGATGAGGACCCAGAGGAAGTGGAGGAGGGTGATCGGATCTTCTACACTGCGATTCACTCATCGCATGAGGTGTGTGCCACATCGAACATATCCCAACGCCTCGCTGAGGCCTTCCACAAAAACAATGCTGCTAAATCCTCTACTAACTCCTTACTCCCTCATCTCCATGAGTTTGAAGACGTGTTCTCCAAGGAGTCATTCGACTCTCTTCCTGCGCGCAAGCCATGGGATCACGCAATCGAACTCACCCCCGGCACAACCCCTTCATCCTGCAAGGTCTCTCCTCTCTCTCCGGAAGAACAACGGCAGCTTGACCAGTTCATCGACGAGCACCTGGCCTCTGGATGTATTTGACCATCGAAGTCACCCATGGCCTCTCCCTTTTTCTTTGTCAAGAAGAAGGATGGCTCACTTCGACCGGTTCAAGACTACAGAAGGCTCAACAACATCACAGTCAAAAATTGCTACCCACTACCCCTCATCTCCAAACTCGTAAACCAGCTCTGTGGAGCCCGATACTTCACCAAGCTCGATGTCCATTGGGGCTATAATAATGTGAGGATAAAGGAGGGAGATGAGTGGAAGGCAGCCTTTTGTACCAACCATGGTCTTTTTGAACCCCTTGTCATGTTCTTTGGCCTTACTAATAGCCCCGCCCCCTTTCAGACCATGATGAACGACATCTTCCACGACCTCATCCTCAAAGGCGTTGTCTGCATCTATCTCGACGACATCCTCATCTTCACTCACACAGTTGAAGAGCACCGTTGCATCATGTGCCTCATCCTAGAGCGACTTTGACAGTACAAACTCTACCTTTGTCAGGACAAATGCGAGTTTGAAAAGACAAAGATCAAGTACCTCGGCCTGATTATCTCGGAGGGTCAAGTGGAGATGGATCCTATCAAGGTAAACGGGGTCACAGCTTGGCCAACACCCACAAACAAGAAGGAGGTGCAGTCTTTCCTGGGCTTCATCAATTTCTATCGGCGTTTTATCAAGGATTTCTCACATCATGCACGACCACTGTTCGACTTGACAGGAAAGGAGGCATGGAGGTGGGATAATGCACAACAGGAGGCATTCGAAAAGCTTAAGGAGATGGTCACTTCCGCTCCAATCCTTACCTTTGCTGACGATTCACGTCCTTTTTGTGTAGAAGCCGACAGTTCTGACTTTGTGACGGGCACCGTGTTGTCTCAGCAGTCTCCAGAGGACCAGAAGTGGCATCCTGTTGCGTTCTACTCCAAAAGCCTTAGTGCTGTAGAGCAAAACTACGAGATCCATGACAAGGAGATGTTGGCGATAATGCATGCGCTTGAGGAGTGGCAACACTTCCTTGAGGGTGCCCAACACAAGGTGGAAATTTGGATGGATCACAAGAATCTCAAGTACTTCATGACGGCCAAGAAATTGAACCATTGTCAAGCTTGTTGGTCTCTGTATCTATCTAGATTCGACTTCTCCTTGCACCACCATCTGGGTCGCAGCATGGGGAAGACCGATGCCCTATCCTGACATGCAGACCATGGGGATGGCAGCAGTGACAACCAAAACATTGTGCTGTTGCAGCCAGACCTGTTCACCATTCGGGCACTGGAAGGCATCGCACCCCAGGGCAAGGAGCGGGACATCCTATGTGACATTCATTGCGCAAACTGTAGCGGTTTACATGAGGATGTTGTCACCCGAGCTGTTAAAGAACTGAGGAAGGGATCGACCCTTTCCTTACGTGCGGCAGAGTGGGCTGAAAAGGAGGACTTGTTGTATTTCAGGGATCACATCTATGTTCCCAATGACCCAGACCTTCGCTGGCGCATCATATCCCAACACCATGACTCACAGATTGCTGGCCACCCCGGACGCTGGAAGACCTTGGAGCTCACCTCACGGAACTATTGGTGGCCACAAATGTCACAGCTCATTGGTCAGTATTGTCGCACTTGTGACCTTTGCTTATGCACCAAGGTTCCTCGTCGCAAGCCTATTGGTGAGCAACACCCTCTTCCTGTTCCAGAGAGTCGTTGGGATGTCGTCAGCGTCGATTTGTGGTGGAATTGCCAAAGTCAAATGGGTTTGATGCGGTGATGTGCACAGTTGACTCAGTGGGAAAATGTGCTCACTTCATTCCCACTCACACCACTGTCAGTGCCCTAGGTGCCGCTCAACTCTACCTCCACCACGTGTGGAAATTACATGGACTTCCTGGTGCCTTCCTCTCAGATCGTGGCTCTCAGTTCATGGCAGAGTTCACTCGTGAGCTGTACCGACTCCTGGGGATCAAACTCCTCGCTTCAACCGCTTATCACCCACAAACTGATGGCCAGACGGAGCGAGTCAACCAGGAACTGGAGCAGTACATCTGCCTCTTTGTCAATGAATGCCAGGACGATTGGGACAATCTCCTTCCTTTGGCTGAGTTTGGATACAACAACCATGTCCATGCTTCTACTCAACAGACCCCTTTCCTCTTAGACACTGGACAACATCCATGCATGGGATTTGAACCTCGCCAAACTCCCTCACACATCGAGACAGTGAATGAGTTCACAGAACACATGAGGGATAGCTTGGAGGAGGCAAGGGCAGCCTTAGCAAAGGCAAAGGACGACATGGCACAATTTTACAACCAACGCCACTCCCCAACCCCTCAGTACAAGGTTGGTGATCGAGTTTATCTTGACTCCAGTGACGTCTCCACTACACGTCCATCCAAGAAACTCACTCATCGCTTCTTGGGACCTTTCCCCATTGTCAAGTGCATTGGAACCCATGCCTATCATCTACACCTCCCAGCCTCCATGTCCAGACTCCATCCTGTCTTCCATGTCATCAAATTGCTTCCAGCTCCCCCAGATCTGTTCCCGGGATGCCATTCACACCCACCACCACCACCTACAGTGATCGAGGGAGAACCCCAATACGAAGTCGAGTCAATCTTGGACAGCCGTTTGTGTCAAGGAAAACTCCAGTATTTGGTACATTGGAAGGGTTATGGGTATGAGGAGAACTCATGGGTCGAAGAGTCTGACATAAATGCCCCTCGGTTAATCAAGGAATTCCACTGACGGCACACTGCTGCACCGCATTGCATTCAAGTCACAGACTTTGGTCGTATGCAATTTTGAATGCATTGGGGCGATGCATCTTAGAGAGGGGGTGATGTAAGGGGACTAGGGGGGTGCCCTGTGTGTTTTTCCTATTTTTTATGTTCATCCTATATTTTTCCCCACCTCATTTCCTTCTATTCTTCATTTTCTATGATTTTTCCGGATTTTATTACTAATTTTTCCTTGCTATCATGTTTGTACATGTTGACACTTTTATATTTAGAGGCGGAGTACCCCTTCCAACACATACCCCTTGGTATGATGTCATTCAGCGGCCTTGATCTGCCTATCTCCGCCTTTTCTATTTTTAGGTTATATTTGATTTTTGTCATCTTCACATATACTGGGCATCAGCAAGGGGATCCTTAGAGTTTTCTCTTTGGATTTCCCTTTGCTAGGTGTGTCCCCAATGCCTGTATTATGTAGTATAATTTTAACTTCGGATTTCCCTTTGCTAGAGGCTTAGGTTGCCCTTATAGAGGAGACAAGTCATATGGTTCATTACTAGTGCTTTGAGGTCTGGTCTGGTCCAGTTTTTTCACCCTTTCAGGAGAGAACTGGGACCGGACTGGTTCTATATATTTCATGAGGGTACAAAAAACTGGACCAGACCCTACAGGACTGGTCCACTACAGTTACGAGCAGTTACTGGACCAGTTTTAACCAGTCCAGAACTGACTTTGGTCCTGACCAGTCAGTGCCTGGTCAGGACCAGTTATATACAACTACATATACTACTTACAGTGGTAATAATATACAACTACAAAATGAAAAAGAAATGACACTTGCAATTCACGCAAGCAGGGCTAGACAAAAAAAAAAAGAAACAATACTCATGATCCACTCCGTGAGTAGGGGCTCGCGAAGCTGGATGCAGCCCATGCAGGGAGGGTCTGTGGTATTGGTGGTGTTGACATGGAGTTGGCAGCATTGATGTGGGCATCACTGGCATTGTTGCCATGGGTGGCATTGACAGCGTTGATGTAGCATTGGCATGGGTGGAGTTGGGTTCATTGGTGTTGGGCTCATTGGTGTGTTGGCATTGGGTTCATGGTGTTCATGGTTGGCTCCTGTTCGTCGATCCCCCCATTTCATCAATTCCCCCCATTCACCGATTCTTGTTGTTGGCATCACCACATCACCCTGCACCCCATGTCCACCCCACAAGCACAGAGGGCTCATAGTGACAGTGGGGTTCATTGGTGTGTCGGTGTTGGGTTTGCAGTGTTTGTGGTTGGCTCCTGTTTGTCAATTCCCTCCATTCACCAATTCTTGTCATTGGCATTGCCACGTCACCCTGCACCCCATATCTGGTGTTGGCCCTGTTTTGGGTGTAGCGGGTGCCATCTTGTGTCTTTTGTTAGCTGGGGGAGGTTGCGACATGGCAGGGGGTACTTACCTGAGTGGGTGCCGTGTTCTCCTAGTGGGTGCTTGTTCCTCATCATCTCCTGTTGTTGCTGGTCCCCTATCCACCCTCTATCCACCCCACAAGCAGAGAGGGCTCATGGCAGCAGTGGGGGGCAGCTCATCATTAGTCTAGTAAGTTAGAACCTAAAATACAAACCAAAAAGTCATTAGTTATAATTCTTATGAAATAGAAAGAAAGTTCTTTACCTGGGCCCAAACAACATCCAGCTGTTGTTTGGGCCCTGTTTTGTGCATTGTTTGGACCCCATTCCAACTTTTGATAGGTTGCAGTCATGGTGGATATGGGAGAGAAAGCAAGTTGCAAAGTTGAAATGTGTTGCACTGCAGTACAAATTAATGAAAACATATAAATGAAAGATGTAAAAAATGCATAAACAGGAGCACGTGACCATGCAAACAGGTACAAATGGTCTGTGCTCATGTTGCAGTATTTAAACAGCTCACTTTTTGCTCTTTTCATTTGGGAATGCCCCATTTTTTAACTACAAGATATGTAAATTGTATTGTATTATTATACAGACATGTAAGTTCAGTCTAGAACTGGTCTAGACTGGCTCTCAATGGTTTTAGTAAGTGTTGAGGAAAATGAGAACCGAGAACTGGACCGCTTGAAGACCTGGTCAAACTGGGACCGGTTACAAATGTCAGTTCAGTTCAGTCTGGTCCTCGGTTCTTGGGACTGGACCTCAAAGCACTATTCATTATGAAATGAATTCTATTGGCCATTGGCTGAATATGCATAGAGATCTCATGAACATGTGTATACCTGGTTGAAGAAATAAAGGAGCAACTACCAAAATGCCTGGCCCACTCCACCCACTACTGGTGCCAGAAAAATGATTTGAATCAGTGGCAATTGACTTCATCAGGCCTTTACCTATGGATGATGGATATGATGCAATCATAACCATGATGGACCACTTAGCCAATATCCTAATAGCAGCATGCATGACAACTATGTCAGCAGAGGAGTTTGCAAACATCTTCTTCAATGTCTGGTACTGCAAGAATGGATGCCCAATAGAAATCATAAGCAACCAAGATAAAATTTTCATCTCAAATTTTTGGAAATCATTGATGTGATTGACAGGAATAAAACATAAGCTATTGACATTGTACCACCCTGAAACAGATGGCTCTTCAGAGAGAACAAACAAGACATTGGTTCAATGCCTGCAATACCATGTAGAAAGAAACCAAAAAGGCTGGGCAAAAGCACTTCCCAAAGTACATTTTGACATCATGAACACCATAAATGTGTCAACACAGGTATCACCCTTCATATTAAAAACAGGACAATCACCATGCCTGCTGCCTCCATTGGTGAGAAGAGAGAGGACGAGAGAAGGGGATGAGCTGGAGGACATGACACAAGCCTTGGAGGTAATTGAAGGCATCAACAGAGAGGTGCAATCCACAAAGAATTGCTTGTTGGTGGCAAAGATTTCACAAGCACACCAAGCTAACAAAGATAGAGATGTTGACCCAGAGTTTAAGGTCGGGGAGCACATAATGCTGGAAACCAAACACCAACGATGAGAATATATGCAAGCAAAGAGCGGAAGGGTGGCCAAATTCATGCCAAGGTGGGACAGACTGTACGAAGTGCTCAAGGCTCTTCAACATACAAGATCGTGCTGCCTCTGCCATCCAAACAATGCCCAATGTTCCATGTGTCACATTTGAAGAGACATGTCGAGAATGATGACAATCAGTTCCCAGGATGAGCATTACAAAAGCCAGGCCCAGTCGTTTCTGCAGAAGGATATGAGGAGTATCTGATTGACCAAATTCTGGATGAGAGACCATGAGGGAGAGGGAGACAGTACCTCATTTGCTGGCAGGGCTACGGAGCGGAGTTGGATTCATGGGTGCCAAGATCAGAACTGCTGGAAACAGAGGCATTGGCAAATTGGGAATCAACCCCACAATGAGAAGCAAAATTTTTGAGGACTGGTGAGAGTGTAAGAGAATCCCAGTTCCTCTTACAACAATCATGACTACAATATTATTCTTATAACATGGACTCACAACTCAATCACATGATTGTGCTGATCATGTGTATGTTCATATGTAGCATGATCACTAGTATTAGATTATTCCTTCTTAAATAGATACTGCATTCCTCACAACTTGCTCATGCTCTGAGTGTCAGGAGATCACACTCCCTTCCATTTGCATGAATATGTGAGAGTTGTTGAAGGCTATATCATCACATTTACTGGGTGTCTATGATTATAACTACTATGACTATGGCTGCTATACTATCTATGGAGCACTGGTACAGAGCTCTATAGACGCAAGGGGTGTGCAAGAAATTTTTCAAGTATATGACCTTGGTTTATTCATCCAAGGGTACTTCATACCCTCCCTCCCCCCCCTCTATGTCCAAATAAGGAAATAATTACATAATTTAATAATGGTCCATCAGCCCGATCACTCACCATTCTCCTTAATCTCCTCATCAGCAACATTTGCGACCACCTACTCTGAAACCCACATTCCTTTTACACTTGTTGTCACAAAACCAACCCCCAGATGGCTTTTCAATGAGTCCACGACATGTTAGATGATACTATATGGTTACAGAAGATTAGACAGTAGCGGTGAGTAAACTTGAAATGAACTGACCACCAAATAACATCCAGGGGAGTCACATCTCAGAAGGTCGACATCACTAACAAGTGTCTCACACCCAGGGTGGCAGGGTCATTGCACACCAACTCGTTGTCAACTCCAAGAGGAGTGAGCTGACAGAAAACATGCCTGTGGTTGGCATTGTGATAGATGGTGGTGGAAATGAACCAGCTACATCGATAATAAGGGCCGAATCATCATTGGGGGTGTTGATGATGGGAGACACAGGCAAAGGACAAGCCTGGGATGAAAAAAAGGCAGGATTTCATAAAGAAGAAGGTAGCACTGAGGGTTTGGGCATGGCCACACTTTCTGGGGGTTTCCTTTTGAAGAAAGATGTTAACTTAGAATTGGAAGAAACACTGTTGGTGGCCTCATTTTTGTGAAGGGCTGCACTCTCTGTATGGCTAGTCCAGTTGGCCTCCCCTCCAAAGCCAAGCTTCATGTCAATTTTGCATGAATTGCAGTATCTTGTACTTGATGCCGTGAACTCCAATGGTTGCTAATGGTAAATGTTACAATGGATTCAGCATCATCATGGGCATAAGTGAGTGGATGGTACCTTCTTTGATTTCACCATCGGCGATAACGTTGCGATAACGTCAAGCTAGCTGAGTGGGAAATTTTTCGGTGATGACAGCTGTTAATGCATCCAGGGCTCATGTGACTGGTCCAGAACAGGTCCCATTGCACGATGAAGACTCTCATTTTGAATTTCGACCAGTTCTGAACATTCTGAACCCAAATAAAATTTATTTGTTTAAGAGGCATCCTGGCCCCCCTCCCCAGCCTGTGTGTCCCAGCAAATTCTGACACACCCCTTGTATAGATGGCCAGGGTATAGGATCCTGCTATAGACTACAGCAGACTACAGCAGACTACAAGCTGACTATGTAGTGCTATTTAGCACTACAGAGAACATAGAGGTTCCTATGGCCTCTATGGCCTCTATGGATGGCTATGGGATCTACTATAGAGCATGATAGACCCACATAGTTGAAGAACTTGAAAAAAAAATACCTAGAGCCCAAACGATCTCTTTCGTCATTTGGGTTGGTCAGTTGGCGGCGGTTGGCGGTGGTTGGCGACGGTTGGCGGCGGTTGGCGACGTAGGAGTGGGCGTGTGAATGGTGGTGACGTAGTTGTGGTAGAGGCTGCTGGACACGTGCGAGACAACTTCGGCAGTTGCCGCGTCGTTGGATCCCTGAGACTTTCTCGAGCTCAGGACACTAAACCGGAAATAGGGTCCGGACTCGGAGATCCCCGCGCTATTAGATTCGAGACATTCTCTATTCCTCAGTCTCTATTCCTCAGTCTAACATAAAACCTCATTCTCAATAAATTGAGAACTCGGAACCGGTATTTGAGGCGCCAACTCACAAAAACGAAAGCGCGTTCTCGAAGAACAACTGGGATGACCTCATCATCCAGACCCCTACTAGTATCGAAAAGCAGAGGCGCGCGTCTGTCTTAAGCCGGATTCAGAACCTGAAGGATGAACATTGGGACGACATCTTCGAGACTGCTTTGGCTATGAGGAAACAGGTGCAGGGAAGGTCAAGGTTGAGGTGTTAGAATTGCCCGAAGAGGAGGAGGAGGATGATTCTGAGTTATTGGACCCCAAGTTTGCCCCAAGTACGATACCATTCCCGAGCCATATGACACGTAACTAGTTTGTTGTATTCTCGCGCGCGCCAAAATGGATTCTATTGATATACCCTGATCTGCTTTTAAATCGACGACAATGACTTTGAAACCGCACTTAGTTGTGGTCTTTTTCATCTTTCGGGCACCTTCTGTAAGTGAAAAAGACCTTTCGAATCTACGAAATAACTTCAAAAAGTAAAAATAGCTTTCAAAAGTAAATCGACATGAGTTTTAAAAGTACGATTCTCTTTACCCTCTCTCATGTCTTTCGTGGCTTTTCAACTTATTTGACTTTAAAAAGCCAAGAAAGTGCTCAAGAAAGTGCGTGTAGTTTTCCTGATGTGTTTCATCCATGTTGTATCTCATGGTTGACTCTGAGGTAGAGCTCAACTTCTTGGATGAACTTGAAGCAGTTCCCTTTCTCCAATAAAATTGGTAGCTGGTGCTTGGTGTCCACACAGCACAGGTTGTTGTCCATGGTGGACCAGTCGGTTCAGCCTAGACCTGGAGTTTACATAAGAATTATATGTACCGAATTATTGCCGAATTATATGTATACTGAGTTAAGTATATTCGAAATATTGCACAAAACTATGCCAAGGGAGAGGACAACTCCAAATTCGACGTAAGATGCTTGTGTGTGGCAAATTTTTGTCGTGGGCGACGACGTTCAAGCGTCAAGCGACGATCAGCCAACCAATAAGAAATACTGATGTTGCCAGAAAGCAGTCATCCTGTCTATAAGGCCCACGGCATCGCTGAGACCTATTAGCACAAAGAGATCAATCACATTGCACACTGAACTGACACGTCATTCTGAAGATAACGATGGGGCATCTGGGGGGATGATATTTGCAAAGACATAAAAACATTCGGAAACATGGACTCTTTAAGTTACTTATCGGCAGCAAGCTGCACCTCCAGCGCAATAAATCAAAGGGAAAGGAACAGAATAGAACGTTGGGAGAGGAAAATTCCGACTATCATCAAAATCGATCGATGATCAGCAATGCGCCCGATGGTGGATTGCAGATCAGTGAGATGAGGTTCTTCGGTTGCTCCAAAAACCAGGTCAGAGGCTAGGAAGGAGGGATAAATTTCTTCCGCATTTAAGGCGTAGATCCTACGTAGCCCACCGGAACGCCGCATATACTCGAGGGTCGAAAGTTAACCCATGATGCATCAATCGTACTCTGCTAGATCGTAGCCGATCCGAGTAACCAGATTTGTAAAACCGGACAAGCTTTCCATGCTTGTAGGATTTTTCGGGCATGATGGAAGTGTTAGACACGTTCGTTGATATAGCTGTTGGGCCGCTAGCGGGTGAGCCTGCGTCGCCAAAGAAGTGAGGCATGCGTGTCCACATGATGCCCCGTGTATAACACGAACACGCGATTGGGGTCCAGTGCTGCATGAATCTGAGTTCAAAATAAACTGTTATCCATCTGGAGAAGGAAGAAAAGGGGCTACTCCCAACTCCACGGCGAAAGTGGAGCACCTGCCTCATACAGGTCTTGGAAGCCAGTAGATTTTGCATTCCATCGCACCTAAACACGTTGGACCACAAGCCATGAGGCAAGGAGACATACTCCTTAGTCATAAAATGTCCCCGTTGCAACGTTCTTAGACATCACGAGCAAGGGGATGGAGTAAATTTTCTGATTCATACCGACCATGAACTCTCGCCTGTTCCCTCCAAGATCGAAAAACATCAGAAGTGAAAGGACAGACGAAACTAAGATGTTTAGTTTCCCGGCATCCATGGCAGTAGTTTGAAGGTTAAGCAACAGGCGAATGGATCTAGAGAATGTGTGCTTCAAAGCCAGCTCGTCGTCGGCTCCTTGCCTTCATGCCGACGTCATTGATACTACCATTCGGAAGGAGAATTCGCTGTCCATGAAATTGAGAAATTAAAAAGCCCAAAGGACTCGGAATGGTTCCGAAATTTGTACACGGCGCTAGGATAGAACGCAGTATATGGTACGGGGCCTGGGGGAACTAATTCAAACCTGATGACATGTACCAACCTATGAAAACGGAGAGTATCAGAGTTCTAGGGAGAAAACAGTAGTTACGAGAACGAGGACTGGGTTCTGTCAAATGAAACGAGGCAAGATCCGAAAGGTGTAAATAAGGCCAAGGAAGAGATCGCCATGAGTGCTGTGTCATGTCCATTGAAGTAGTCAAGAGGGTCGTACTGATAGTAGGAAGAGCTCCTAAGAGTTTCTTTCTATTTGGAGTCTCGTTAGGCCCTGTCCATCGATGGGACCTGGGCCTAAATAATTTTGGACCTCTACGCACGTTAAGATACCGGCCCGCAAGGCTCAGCGGGGGTTTGTAACATGAGTATTTCATTTCCGAAGTCAGGATTGCGGTCTGAAGCAAATCGCGACAATATTTCTCGTGCATCAGTACTCCGATATTGATGCCAAGCGGTGAGAGTTATGTGGAAGACACACCGAGCAAAAGGTATCCCAGGTTAGGGAAATTATTACGACTTCAAACGAACCAGAAACCATAATATTAGCTTCGATCGGAACCGTCCGTGAGTACGTCTCGAAGCACAGCATTGGTCAAACCAAGTGGGATTCATATGTTTGACAAGGGGAAAGAAGTGCACCGGCACCTCGTGTGCGATGAAAGTTATCAACTCAACTTATAAGTTGGAATAAGGATGAAAAATATCCATTTTCGTGATAAGTTACCTGAAGTATTAGTTGCTGAGGGAACCGGGAAAAGTACAAGAGCGAATTGTGTCGAAGGCAGGGCTCCATGATACTGATTACGGCGGTGCTTGACGAGAACATAACAATGGCAAGAGGAACTGAAGTTTATGTTAAGTCGGCAAGAAGAAGATGAACCAAAAAGGTAAGAGTTGATCGCGCCGAACTGTGGTCGTACGAAGAAATCCGGAAATCGACCTTATAAGCCTCCTAGGCTTGTTTCTCATCTGTTTCCTTCGTCCATCTCCTGCAGGTTTTCTGCATAGTTCCCATTCTAGTAGCTACTCATTGGATGATCTAAGGAGCTCGTTCATGGAGACACAGACGCAGAGCTTCACAGTTTATACAGGGCCGGCGACCCAACATAACCAGCAGCTTGCGGCTACAAATCAATTACACGCGTCTATAAACGAATCCTCGTGGAATACCAACCACCTCGCCGCTCAATCCACGCCTGCGCCATCCGCGCAGCCTTCTGCCTTGTTTTCTGTGGTAAATCGACCTCCGGATCTCGATTATCCTTCGCCAGCGTCCTCCACGACATCTCCCAGCCTCTCACAACATCACCACCAATCTGAAAATTACGCAAATCATCATCATCCTCAAACTTTCTCTCTTACCGCATCGAATGAACCCATGTTTACGCAGTTTCATCCGGTCGAATCGAGCATCGGCCCGAGTCGTGTTCTGACACGACGGCAACGCGCCGCCCTCGCACAGGGTTCGCATGCACGTCGAGCCTCCATGCCATCATCTTTCCAGAGACCAGAACCACACCCTACCTCCGTATGTCCTGTTGTTTACCGTTATTACTGGCTTGCTCAACACCGTTACCAGCATCATAATTCTGCCATGTACTTGACTCCGCCGGTAGAGACCTCACGTCCTCCAACGCCAAATAGTGAGGATGTGGACAAATACACATCCCAACGTGACCGCCTCTCAGTCAATATCGGTAGCGCAGCTCCTATGCCTTTACAGTCTCCTACCTATCACCCGATGACACCTACGTCTCTATCGTCACCCTTTTCCTCATACCAACAGTATGACCAGCCAAGATCTACGCCTGGCTCTAATGTAAACAATCAGCGCTCCGTCTCGCCTGCTCTCAGCAACGCCTCCGCACTGACATCAGTGTCCTCTATATCAGGGCCAATCCCCCAAGTCTCACACGTCTACCCATCATTCATGAGCTCCAAGTTGCCCGGAAATGTGAATTCTGGAAAAGGAAAGCAGAGGAAACAACGCCTCTATAATGTCGACCGCAAAGCGATTTGTCTACACCATCAAGAACTACCCACCGCAAGGCAAGAGGATATTGCTGCCAAGTTCGGTGTTGAACGAAGCACGATCAGCAAAATATTAAAGAACAAAACAAAATGGCTAAATATGCCGACACATGAGACGGAGCGAGCTTCCAAACATAGGTCCGTAGTCCTATCCTGTTTATCTCTTAGCTAAGCATTCTTTCATTTAGACCGTCAAAGTTTCCTGAAATCGAGGAGGAGCTTCTAAAATGGCTCGATGAATGTAGCAGACGCAAGACACCCCTTACCGACAGTTTGATAAGACAAAAGGCGAAGGAAACCGCCAGACTGCTTCACATTCCTGAAGAAAAATTTAAGGCGAGCTCGGGTTGGATAGAGAACTTTAAGTCGCGCCACAGTGTCCGTGGCGGCATCTGGGCGGGGGCGAAGAAGAATTCGTATCCTGCCCATATTATGAACGACACCACCTCAGAGTCTGTCCTGTCGCCCCTCAATCCCGCATTTGATGGACGTTCGGAGGGCGTGTCCGTCGCTCCTGCTCGTGCCGTTGACCTAGAGTCTGAAGGCTCGGCCGAGCCCGATGACGGTCTGTTGGGCGATCATGAAATGAACGATCCCCAATCAATGCATACTTCGTGGTCGGACCACCATAATGTGCCCTCGTCGCTGGAGCAATCACCTCCGCCTCATGGCCACGCTGAACCTCAACCCAGCCCCCCAACTCATCTCCCGCCGCTAACCGCTCACCAGCATAGCGCTGAGCGTAGCTCTCAGTCTCACCTCCCACTTTATGTCGACTCACCTGCCGTGTATTACCATTCGGCTGCTCCGATTCCTGATCCTAGGCCGCCAACATTGACAGATGCCGAAGAGGCTATCAACACGGTGATCACTTACCTTGACACGACTGGCCAAGGTCTCATCGAGGACAGCGAGCGACTAGTACTGAACACCATCAAATGCGCCCTTTTCCAGGCTGGGAGCGGTATCCCTTTTGAACGCAATAGGCACTGAACATCTACTGCGATCCACTCACTGCCACCTTATCATAGTGACTGTTCGGGTTGTTTTCACTTTGACAATTTCAAATGTCCTCAGCTGTCCGTTTTCTCGTGATCGTCATTTCCTTTTTCACCGCATCCTCATGCAATCTTCACACACTCGCGCACATATCCTGCATTCATCTACACACACACACTGTACCTCGCTGTCATTCGCATTTCATGTAGCCTCTCATGTTCTCTTCCCCTCTCGCATCACTTTGCATTTCTCTAAGTAGTCCACCGATATGTAGTTCGCAGTGCATGCCAGTGTGACGGACATTTTTGTTGTCTTGTTGTCATTCTTCAGTCGTATCGGACTCATCATGCCAAGTTCTGGACCAATACGTGTACCTCCGAGTGGTCAATGACTGTCCCCGCAGTAGCGTCATGCGTTGCCACCACATGCACGTGAAGTTGGATATGCATAATAGTGGGCACGTTTGATACCATGTAATACGAACACCGACTCGTTGTGCCTCTTTTATTCCTTTAGGCTCGACTGTTGCACAGCCAAGCTGGATCATGCTTTCGATGGATGGGTTGTATTAGGCTGAATATTTGTACATGTTGGATGCGTATTAAGGCAGCGTTGTCAAGAGAAGGGTTGTCGGGGTTATCGTCGACAAGAGTACTACAGATTTCCTTGAGAGACTCTGTACTTGATTTACTTTCATAAATGACTGAGGGTGAGTTGGTTGTCTCCTAAGGAGATCTTGCAACAGGCTCGAGTTGTCTTCAAGTTCCGGAGTCCAAAGTTAAACCAGAGGGCCGAAGCCGAGTCACATTCAATGATTGGTCCGAGCAACCAGTGTGCCAATTCCACAGCAACGCCCATCCTTCGGTGTTCTTCGCAAGGGACCAGGAAAGTTGGATAAAAGGAAGAAGTGCAGGTGGTTCGATACTATTTTGCATCCAAGTCCGGGTCGATCCTAGAACGTGCCGAAATGGAATGACTTCGGACGGAGGCTTTATTAAACCAACCACCTTCATTTCGCCGAAGGAAAGAGAAGACCCATCTTAATGCAGAATCTGCAAGATGCGATCGATAATGGCTTCGAGTCATCAAATTTTATTGAACATCTAGCAGGTGGGCTTTGGCAAATGCCAAAAGCTGACGACGTCGGGCGGCGTTCACGAAATGAGCTCATGGCGAACTTCAGCAGGAGAAATGTCAGTTATCCCTTGTGTTCTGATGCAGCCATTAATCTAGTCAATCTTTCATGCACAGATTTTGCACGGCGAATGAAGGAATTCTCTCAACCTACTTAACTCTCCACCCGACTCCTCTTGCAGCAATTCCAGATCACTATCCACGGGAGTCAAGCACATTTATTTCTTTTCCATGTCTTTACTCAACTGTTAATCGGATTAAGATCTTAAACCCTTGTACAGAACGAGGTGAGAATGCAGATCATCAACGAGGTGCTTGTTGCTTCCGTGAAACACGCTCAGGAAGATCTCTAATAAACCCATGCTCTGGAAACAATTAGGAAAATAATCTCCTGTGAAGATAGTGATGCTACCCCATCAACTTCGAGAAATCAATTATTCAGCTTCGCGGGCGTATTATTCCATATCGATGGCATACCAAAACGTGCGTACTGCTAGATCACGGACGTACCTCCTAACCATCCAGTGTAATTACTAGGTCAAACCGGAAAGGAATGGACAACGATAATAATAGCTCAGCCCAAAATCGTTGAACTCGAACTAAAATGCTCATCATCGATGTTTTTTTTGTGTCCGGATGGAATAGTGGATATCATAGAGCCTGACACTTAGCGATGACGGTGGACTCGGCGTACGCGGATCCTACGAGACATTAAGCGGTTTCCATTGGGTTTTCTCTTTCACCTCCTTTTAAATTCGGTTACAAGGGAATTCCAGTTCGTTGGGACAACATCTGTCAACCAATGATGGCGTCCAGGCCAATACCACGAACATAGACCCAGAAATGATTGAAGCGTGGCCTGCTTGGGATGCAGGGAGTACGCTGAGTATAAACCAACAGCGCGGACAGGTATGTTTGTATATCGCTCAAGTTCAGTGATGAACAAAGTACGACGAGTAAAATCTTGAATGGACAGTCCATGACTGAATATTGCTGTACTTGATACTTGGAGCGAATCGCAGGTCGGTACTCCATGCCCAAGACTTATCTATTTCACCTCTGATGTTTCTTTCCTCCAGAGTGTTGACAGTTCCTGAGATTGAGGGAGAGCTCCTCACACCAGGCCAGAAGAACCGCATCGCATGTGACACAAGGCAAAAGAAGTTGCCAACCTACCTCATGACAATGTTTCCAAAGGCATCTTCCGGCCCATCATGCATGGGGTGACGGGTACGACCGTGGACGTTCGAAGGGTGAATCCGTCGCTTCTGCTCGTGATGCCGTCCCAGAGTGTTTCCCACCAGCCTGTCAATGTCATCCAATGACCACCACTAACGTCAACCCAGCCCTCCGCTCATCTATCCCCTCTAACTGCACACCAATATGGCCTCGAAGGTTAACCTCTCCACTTCTGCAACGACTGCTGAACGACCGCTCTAATTTTATGCGCCGAACAAGGTGGTTCGTGTTGTCTTTGTTTTCCGAGTGTGTTTCAGCTGTGCCTTGTTCTATTCTCTTTCACGCATGACTTGCACCATCGCACGCACATATATCTTCATTCTTTCATCGCCGGATCTAAAATTTCTTGCCATCCTCTCATCCACTGTCATTTTGTTTGATCTGCTCGTCCTCTGATTCAATGCGTCGTCAGAAATATGGAGAGAAAGTGGGTGATGGCTATTATTTTCATTCTACGGTAGTAACAGTATGCCATGCGAAGTATCGACGTTTCACGACGAGGTAAGTGAAAGGTTATCCAAACTAGTATTTACAAATACAATCGCTTAGGTCCATTCGTGAACAAATTACAATATTAAGGGAGTAAAGAGATGATCATGCCGGATTATGGATGATACGACGAATGAGAATTCATATAGGACTGCTTTTAATAACAGGTGTATCAGCCCGGGACGCCAACGCAACCTGGAGGAGAAATACGCACATTCGATGATGATGAATCAGGTTTTGTCTCCTGATCATCGACAGCCATGGCAGCAGGATCAGGAGTCATGCCAGAGATGAAATGCGCCATGTGGTTGAATTGAGGGCCCACTTCCCGCGCCTGGTTGTAAGTCTTCTTCATCTCCGCTGCCTGATGGCCTGCTTCTTCGTATGAATAGCTATATTGTTCCAAACCATTGATGCAGTTCCTCGCTTCTGGGCGCCCGAGGCGGGCCAACAGCGTACCAGCTTTAATACAGCTGACGTGCATAACTGCAGGATCAAGTTTCTATAAGGAATGTCACGTCAGTAATGAACGAAGCATGAACGACGACAAGTTAATAACTAAGTAGCCATGTTCCGTCAACACAGCCGCCTGTATGGCCCGATGCGGATGTCAATGTATGCACGCGAAGAATACATATTTACACACCAGGCCGGCAATTCGCAGGGCTCCTTGCAATGCTTCGTCCATAATTTTTTGTTGGACTTCTTCGATACGGGCGATCTTGTGTCCCGCCGAATGGTCTTTGATCTCTTTCACTCCAAAGTCGTCCGTAGCGTTGAACAGAATGATCCACATGACATGATACGTCGCATCGCTTGCGCAGGATGACACAGCCTACGTAAGATTAAGTATCGAAGTTGGCTGAAGAAGATCAGTTGTGCTCTAATACTAACGGATACAAAATCCCAATCGCCTCTGAAATTGTTGGGCACACCAACTTTCTTCAGGTAGTTGTCTCGCCATTCAAGAAGTGCGGTGGTAAAGGTGGATAGAGATTCAACGGGAATCCCACCCGAATCTGTTGCTGGTTTCCACAATTGTCGAGACATATGCCGAGATATACGCGCCAAAGAGTGCGCTGCTTTATAATAACCCTGAGAAATGTCAGGTGCGGATCTCGAGAGTGGCTTATGAGTCTCACTATAAACTAGGGAAAGATCAGCCAGTCAATAAAATGAGATGTGTGCCTCGCAGCTTACCTCTAGTTGTTCTCTAGGCGAAGGCATAGGACCATTCATCTCGATTATTGGATCCAGTGTATAAAAGTCAATGTCGTAGTCGTCGTCATCGAGGACAGGTTTTCGACGATAGTAGGCTGAACCATAGGCATCACATATACAAGCCATCCACCAGGCGAAGATCATTGTTCCACGGGCCTCTACATCAGGTATTTGTGACATTGTAGACTTGTGGTTAATCTAAATACGACCATTTGGAAACATTTGATGATCATATGATGTGTCGATACTCGCCTGGAGATCAAGCAGATGATGAGTTGCTGCTGTTAGCCAAAACCCGTGGAACCCTGAGGAGAAGACGTGGTGAAATTGGCCGCCGAACAGCGGAAGACAACCTTTTCGTACCTGTAGGGTCCGCAGCATTTTCTATGAATTATCGACATGAGCAACGGAACGAAGGGGTATATAACTAGGCTGCACTAACGACTTTGTAATGGTTCAATGAGCAGTCCGATGACGACATGATCTGGCGTAGGTATGCGATGTACTTTCAGAGCTTCAGCAAGGTTCCGCGCGCGATCAATAAGTTCTTGTGCTAGCAACCTTTGGCCACCCGGACGCCGCCGGTCCGCAACTAGCAGGGGGTGTTCAGAGAACTTGGCACCCCAAGCAAGAACGGTAGCCACTAGAGCGGGATGGAGAGGATTTTTACCAGATGGCTGTGATAGGCTAAGTTGCAGACGATTACGGAATTGAGCGGGGTTAAGGAGGGGGATCCGCGTGTGGACGATTTGGAAAAACACTTCCACGAGGTCAAGTGAGAATCTGCCGGGAAATGAATGGAATCATTAGTTTATCGGACGCCCAACGTGGGGGGGTGAGAGGGAGACTGAATTCTCCATCGGCGACTTCAGCGAAAAACAATAGTCGCAACCCAATATAGCGCAACCAGCACATGGTGATGGGTTGCGAAATGAAATCTCATAAGCACTTACTCGGCTTTGAAGCTGTCACTTTCTAGTTGTGATGCTTCTTCTCCCCAACAATCGTAAGGTGATCTTGCTCGCCCCGGTGGGAGATGAAATGGTATCGGATCGCTGATATGAAACCATGTGAACTGATCAAAAATAAAATGATAATGAAAAACAACGGACCTGGTATTGTCTGGAGGAGCGAAGACATAGGACAGTACGTCCCGTGTCAAAGTGGTGGTTGTTACGGGTGGATAAAACCCAAATCTGACACCCAATGGCACATTGTGTTGATTGAGAGGGACTGAGGCGGTATGACTGTTTTCTAAAAATGAAGAGGAACTAAGAGGGACATAAGGAGAACGCTCATAAATCAGAAGTGATGAGAAGCTCTTACGTAGTCAGGGGGGTGGGAGACGAAGAACTGCGGTTCTCATTTGTGAGTTGCGAATGGAGCCCAGAAAAAGAAAGGAAGGCACATTAGTGAAGGTGGTGATGCAAATCGCCCAAGGACCGCACTGGGATGTCCAGCGGAGTCAAGGAGTGTCACAGCATATTTTGGGTGCCCTACGGAGCTGTTATTCCGTGGCCTACGAGTGATGGAAGCGTTGCGCTTCTTCTCGCTGGTAGCTTGTTGCACATAATGTCTAGCACAAATCATAAATTAGTGTTTGGGATAGAACCGACGGATCACGACGATACCAACGTGCAAGGGTAATTCTTGGACAAACAATGCTAATTTCAAGGAGTAAATGACGGCAGCCCAAATTGTTGAGGAGTAAATCACCTGGCACTATACGAGGGAGTCAAAACATACATCAATGGAATGCAAAGGAATAGAACGTACTTTATCTTGGCCTGGTAAACGATTGCACTTGACCTTCCTCGTCCTGACAATTGAAAGGAGTTAAGATATGGGGTGGTATGTGAATGATGGATGGAAAGTGAACCTGCAAGCATCACAAGCGGTATTCTGCTTCCTTGGAGGGGGTAATGATTTCGCGTAGTCGTGAATTTGATTCTGTACTGATGAATTTGGCATAAGGAGACCTGTAAACAAGTAAGATTACATAGTGAGACAAAATTGTAAAAGGAAGTGGACTTGATTGATGGTTTGCAATAGAGTCCGGTGGTAATTGTAAAGAATCTTGTTGCATGGCTTTTATTCTTAGAGAGTAGAGCGTTCAAGACAGGGGGAAAGAGTCATTAAATCGACCAAGTAGGATACTTATACAATCGGGGGTAAGACAACCTAATAAAGCCAAGCAAATGGTATAGTAAGCAATCCATCATAAGCGTCCTCGGAGCCGAAAATTCTTTTCAAAGTTCTCATTGTAACCATGGTCAAAGTCGAAATCGTCGAAGAGAAAGATGTCGGCGCTTCCCCCTACGCTTCCTCAGATTCTTCTCGTACATCCTCCAACGCCTCGCTCTCATCAGTATCCTCTGAGCTCTCTGCAAACGAGACTCTATTCGATCGCATGGCTGCTCTCGTAGACATTGTACCTCCTACAACACGTCACTCCATCTCTTCCCGCATCTCAAAAACTGCCTCCTTCGTTAAACGCGGTACCAAAATTGTAGGGAATATTGTCTGGGTTGTCACAACTTCCGCGTTGCTCGTGGCGTTGCCCTTGGCATTGAGTTTGGAGGACGAGGCCAAGATTGTGGCTCAGGAGAAAGAGATGATGGAGCAGCAGCAGGGTGCGCAGCAGGTCAGTTTCTTCCATCTCTGGACACGCTGGGCCATCGATGACCGGAATTTCTCAAGATGCTGGCACCCTCCATGTATCCTGGACCCGGTTCCAATCCCAACCAACCTCAACAACCAAAAGCTCTCGTGCCACCTGGGTTCTGACCCACATTCGCGGGATTTTTATACTATCAGCACAGCCGTACGGCCCGTATAATACACCACGATGACGGTCTGATATTCACACCCATCACCGGATGTCCGTCACTTTTCTAGCATGCTCTATTTATCTGCAATCATTGTCTGTTTACATAGGCATTTCTTCTTGGATCTGGAGCAAGTTCTTGTGCTGTTTCTCTGTTTGCTATTCGGCATCACAAGTCAAATCTTCCAGTCGAGATCTACCATAAATTTCTAAAAGAGGGGAAGCCCTACTAGTATTCTGACACCTATCACCTTGTCAATCCTATCATGCCAAATGTCCGGGAAACAGGCTCACCATGGTAACAGCAGTGGGACGAGGAGGGAACACGATTGGCCGCACGAAGTTCTCCCTAAATGCCAAGTTCAATAACACATTGCGGCACACACAGTAAATGTCGCATACGCAGAACGATAGCGGCGGAGATACGTGATAGCATGGTTCTCAATCTCACTTGGCTCTACACCGACCGCAGCCCAATCCCCAGGCACATCAGCATCATCGATATACCGTCTTGTGACCTCGTCGGGGCTGAGCGTAGGCCACCAAACGCCTTGAGCTACTTTAGCAAGCATTGTAGCAACTGCTTTCGGCAGAACTGGAGCGCGTGATGGAGGCTGATAAGTTACTGATGAGACAAGCTCCAACAGGTACTCGTGAGTCAGTGTTGATGGCCCTGGAAGGGATAAGGTGCCAGGGAGCTGAGGGATGGACGTAAGATTTGCAAGAGCTTGCGCAACGTCCATGACCTGCAAAATGATGGGGTTTCATATCTTCACGACGAGGAATTCGATAAGATGAAACTTACATGCACGGGGCGTATTTTAGTTTGACCGTGGTTCAACCACCACCAAATTGGCCAAACTAAATCATGAATCATGACAGCGTCTGAGCAAAGATAAGAAAGCACTATGATGAATCAGCGAACCTGCCATGTTGGTCAAAAGCTTGTCTTCGTGACCAAACATCGTCCCAGGTCTGACGATAGTGGCCGAAGGGAATGCAGCTTTCACTCTCTCCTCACCCTCAGCCTTGGTCTGGTAGAATTTGGAATTCGAAGTGGCCGCAGCGTTCAAATGCGAAACATGTACAAGCCTGGAAACGCCCGACTGCGCAGCAATTGAGGCGATTCTTTCCGCGCCGGCCACATGAACAGACGCGTAGTCAAAGTTCCTGTTCGTGTGCGTAAGTTGAGGAAGCGGAATGCATGACAGGAGGTCACGGACTTGGTTTCGAAATCCCTCCCCACAAGATTGTACACGACGTCGGAGTGCCGGACACATTCAGCGATCTGGTTCTCATCTCGGATGTCCCACTCCTGTAATATGCGTCGAGAACAATACGTTGAGCGACCAGTACATCTCGCTCCAAAAGCAGCAAGTTTACCATCTTAACAACCTTGCCCAAATCACCCATAAGCTTCAACCGCCTCACTTCATCTTCGTCACGGTAAGGAACGATAACCTGCGTTCCCATCTTCGCTATATATACAGGCTAAGCTATGGTCATTGTGCACGGTTGATAATCCACACACCCAGTTTGGCCACAAGGTATCTTCCCAAGAAGCCTGTGCACCCAAATACAGTTACGACATGTCCAGTAACTGCGCTGTATCCAGGAGGACCATAAGAGATGATGGGCTTTTTGGAAGGGAGCGTGACGAGGTCATGGTAGGCCCGCTGGTGGCCCGATATAAATCAGTTATATGTTGTAAGCCTCGAAGATGTAGAATACTTTTCCTGAGCTCTTTGCTGCACGCTGCAATCGCAGAAGACTGGGTGCAGAGGCTATCATACCCTTCCCCTTCAGTCGACGATGGTTATGCTGGTTCGGTGAATGGCGGAACTACATACAACTCCGCACGGCGTGGAAAAATTACACTTCCTTGAAGCTCACAGCCATCGTCATATTATTCAATTCATCTTTCAAGTTTCTTGTTATACCATGGTGCAAGGCAAAACCAAGGGACTGCAGAGCAAGGCTCCTCGCCGGCCCACTAAAGCCGCTACGAACTTGAAAAAAGGCAAAAAATATATCGCCCCCAAGAAACCCGCGCTAGTGAAGCAAGCCTCTGTCCACAAAGTAGCTGTGTTTCTTCCCGGTGGTTGTATACTGAGTTGAAGGAACCTCTCCCAGGATCTCAGCGCAAAGATCAACAGATCTATCGAGCAGCAGATGGTCTCTGCTGCATCTTCCGGGAAGTTGACGATAATGAAGCATGCAGCACCAGAAGTGTTGGTTTTTTTTTTCTTCATTCGAGATAAATGGACTAACTCGACGACTTTCATCTGCAGTTCCTCCTCGAAAGGGAAAGCCAAGCCCTAGCTCTTGGTCACCTTCTTCCGGTCAAGATCATAACTTTTTTGGCGAGTCCTGCAGCATACACAGTACTTTCTAAGTCAGTTGCCTAACGATTTACAGTTACAGGTACCTGCAACCTAATTTCGTCCGGCAAGTCAGGCTGGATCTGCTGCCCCTCATGCATGTGACAGGCAATCTTCTGATAATAACAGGTCTCACGCCCTGAGCGGTGTCCCATCCTACGCCAGGATTTTGCCGTTTGTTCGTGCAGCTCAGCGTGGAGGAGGCGTCTGATACCCTCTATTAATCTCATGTGATCATAGATTCTTACGGCTTCCTGGGCTAATTCCATCTTATATCATAGATTCCTTCCCACCGCCTACTAAGTATGATTACCTCTCGGGGATGTATATCTATACTCCCACTATCTTCACTGATGTCTGTCAATTAACTGCTCTTCCTATCGCGAGAAGCTCAAATTGATAAGTCCGAACACATTCCTATCCGATGCTTCAAGCTTCAAGCTTGAGCTTGACGGCCATCGCCGCGTCAAGTAGAAGATCATCGGGGTATACCTAACTTGCAAATCTTGAAGGAACAAGCAGTTCCACGTCAGCTCTCCACCAGCTCCCCCTCCCCTCTTCCCATTGGTCATCTGTGCCATTCCAAAAGACCCCACTTTCTCATTCAGGCGCTGCGCAGCTTGGTTCCTGATTGAAAGGTTAAGGGGGTGAATAATGTAGGAAGGGACATCGACATCGTTACATAAAACAAGATTCAGGACACGAATTGGTTCTCGAATCTTTGTATCTATAGCTCTACATACCACTAACAGTGTGGGAAGAACTTGAGGTGCTGCAGGCCTTCGGCCGACCATTGAATTGATAGGTCTTTGATACGAGAACAGAGGCAGCTCAATAACCAGTACTTCAGGATGGACGAGAGAAAGCATATGTGAGTCCGTGGTCAAGCTTTTTAACGACAAACCTGTGGAGCTCGAAAATTAAATCGCATATAAATTACTAGAGCATGTTCATTCGGCAACATGAAACAGGCTACTGGGAAAAGTAACGAGAGCATGAGCGACAACACGTATCGGTCGAAAGGAGTTGTTCACAAATGAATCGTAAAATGAGTCACATGTGATGACTAGACGTAAAGCTTCGAATTCTCAATCTCCACGCTGAACATGTGGATCTCGAAATCGTGCAAATGACGGCAGTTATCTTTTCCGCCAGCCGTCCTATTTCAATAAAAAAAAAAAGAACTGTGAATGGACATTTCCATTACAAAATTCTTGTCCAAATCAATTGACATGGACCCTTACAGTAAAACCCATGGGAATCCAGGGATATGATATCTACAATCACAACAACGCATCCACGATGCTGTGGCAGAGCGCATTTGATTCTTACCACTCAGTTGTTGCTCTAATAAGTGCTCGCGCATTCCAAGCGTCATGCCGATGGTAGTATATGCACCATCGCAGAGCAACGAAGCTACGTGTAAATTCGATCGCTGAAGGAGAGAGAACAGTAGACGAGAGAAGCACTACGAAAATCCTAGGATTGCAGCGTGTGAGAGCAAGGAGCTGAAGATGGCCGAGTCGCGATTGCAGCATTTGGATGTCCGCGATTCCCAGTGTGACCAATTGCATGAGTCACGTGGTGTTACTGAACGCGTCTTAGCAGCATCAGTGACTCGGAGTGTGGAGTACCGTGAATAACATGCCCATCCCAGGGGAGAACATAACACGAGAATTAAGTACGTTGAGTAGTGGAGAATCGAGTCCGCGAAGCATAGAAATTAGAAGAATATTAACTTATCAAGCCCTTTATTCTACCGTGAATAACGTGCCCATCCCAGGGGAGAACATAACACGAGAATTAAGTACGTTGAGTAGTGGAGAATCGAGTCCGCGAAGCATAGAAATTAGAAGAATATTAACTTATCAAGCCCTTTATTCTACCGTGAATAACATGCCCATCCAAGGGGAGAACACCCCATTCATCTCCAGGCGCCAGATCGCTCTTTCTGAACGTTTGCACCAGATCCATCGCCTCTACTGCTGGCACACCCTGACTCTGTGTCCCTACCGTGATGTGCAACCGCTCCCTCACTTCCTCTTCTAATGTGTCTAAAAATTCCTTTCCAAGCCTAGCACCCTCCCCTTCTACTACCTCCAACCCCTCCACCGTCACCGCCATCACTCTTTCATTCCATACGAGATGACCCAATCTCGCCTTGAATAATGGCGGTTTCTCCGATCCATGCAACGTCGCACAGCTGTTCCACAGCGGCAACTCACCAGGCAGCGAGCTCTTATGCACGATTGTTACATGAGGGCGCTTCGACACCCTACCCGCATCCTTCAACTTCCCCCACGATTGTACTGCAGGCACAGCTGTTTGACTGGCATCTGAACTGAGCGACTCCAGCTTCTGTCCCAGGAGGTGGACCAGATCCACCTCTGCAAGCAACCCAAAATATCGTAGAACACTATCCTCCCACTCCTCGTCTCCTCTCCGACTCGCTTTCTTGCCCTTCTTCTTCGCAGGTTCATCTGGCTTCTTCGTCGCTGGGACATACCCTCTTATTACGTCAAGCGACTCCTTGATCTTCTCCTCACTGGGTTTTTCTAATCCAAGCACACTTACACATCCGTCCACAGCACGTCTCACTGCGGCCTCCAAATCATGCTCCAAATCCATATCCACGACTGCGTCCACTTCGCTTTCGGCAAGATCCTCCGTCGTGTTGATGAATCGCCAAATGACTTCCTCGTGCGATCTCGTGATAGACGTGTCCGCACGCAGGGTCTGGTGGTTCTCACCCCGCGACTGTACGCGGTCGCCACAGACCCGGTGGGTTGTCGCTTGTGGTTTATCTGCAATTGACCAGTTGAGCGCAAGCAGTCGAACAGGCGTCGCGTAGTTAGAGGTGGCGTCGCGTAGTGCTTGGCGATGTCGTCGGGTGTGATTGTTTCTGTATACCCAGGGTTTAGTAGGAGATGTGAGAAGCAGAAAGAGAGCATACTTGTCTGCTATGACAATGTCGTGTGTTTCGAGGAGGGACGTAACGTTTTTAATGAATATGGGCGCGGGTTTCCTTGCATGGACATCGTCACTCTGTGTGTGTGCGAAGCCAAATATGTGTGCCAGAGCCACTGCAACAGCCGTTTTTCCTGTATTCACAGTGTCAATTGAAGAGTACCACGAGAGATCGGTGCCAACCCACCACATCCAGGAATTGCCACAGGTACAATGATCGTCTTCCCGAACTGCTTCCCCTTATCCGTTATGGAAACACTCTCTTTTAACCCTGTCTTGGCCTTCTCCAACTGTCCCTTCCCTTCATCCGCCTCCAAGTACTTCAAAAACCTCTCTCGCGTAGCAATGATTCCCTTCCCTTTTGTATAGTCCTGGAATGATTTTCGGTCTTTTTCAATCTCTTCGATCACCCACTTTACGTATAGCCTTGTTTCTGGCCTTTGCATCTTCGACTTGGGCAGCTTGGCTGGTGACAGCCCACTCTTCGACGACAACAAAGACTTCGTCAACTCGCGCCAATCGCGGTACATCATGTATGGCTCGTCGAACTTGACCTTGAAGAAGAACGACGAACCTGGCGCGTATGGTGACGCATCGCTAGATTTGCCCTTGCCTATTGGCGGTGCCGTCACGTGTGTACGGACGACAAACCCCTCGACGGCCTCGCCATTCCATTTGCCAGTTTCTCCACATTCGGAAGTAAAGGATTTGACCTCAGCGATGCTGTTCAACGTAATGGAGGCAGTTTGTATGAACCCCCATTCTCCCGCAAACGCATCTACGTCCGATTGTGGGAGCGTCTTGAATGCTTTGGTAGCTTCGTTGATTCCGTGTAAATGCAGTCCCGTCTTTTCAGGAGGATAGCCCAGGACGTGTTCTTCAAACGAGTCGTCACATAACTGTGAATAATTAAGGTTAGCCATTGGTGTGATGCATAGGACTGTTTTGCACACCTCCGTAATTGCTGTCCAATTGTTCTCCCACAGCCGACCAGCGAGCTGTTCCTCCGTTTTGTTCCTCTCCGCTAGATACTTCCGTAACCACTTCTCCCCTGCCTCAGCATGACTCACAGGCAAGTTTTGAACAGGTCCGATGGAATGTTTCGAGGTGATCAATAATTTTGTGGGGGTGAGGGCGGCGATGAAGATGATACATCCATTGGATTTGAGAGATAGGGTGTAAGGAGCAGCCGTGTGTGCCTCTAGGGCAGGCCACTAGGTATAACAAGGTTATGGTGAACTTCTAAGCGTGATTGAGAGCGTACCGTACACCAAGGCACCTCCCCGATGTTGAAAAACTTGTCATACCCACGTGCAACGATCCGATACCTCTGATCCACATCCGTCGCATCCTTCTTTGCCTCGTCCTCGTCTTTGGGGAGATCCACAGTGAAAAGTCCTCGTGCCAAAGTCGGAAAGGGCGATGGGATGTCATAATACTTAAACTCGTTCATCTTCCAGCTACGTACGACTATTTTGGGATCGGCCGGGGCAGGATATGTGGATGACTTGACGAGCTTCAAAGACTTCCTGGAGAGGTTGTGTAGAGCAGCGATGAGCTGGGAGTCCTCTTCCAGCGCCATAGTGGGCGTGTTGACGAGCATTTTGAGACGAGATGGAGTGGTAGAAAAGAAACGAAAGGAGCGAAAGCCCAAATCTAGAGGGACTGAATTATGCAAGACGTGATTCATAACAAGTCTCCTTTGGCGGAGGTTGGACGGAGGTTCAAATCGATGGAACAATGCAGACTTGACATGCTTGCTTTATACCGCCAAAATAGTATTCATTACATGTAAAGTCTAGCAGGGTTCATGCTATAAAAGACCTAAGAATCCTATTCAAGCAGCTGCAGTCTCTTTTGCATTGAAAGTGAGAGTCATTGAGGGAGTGCTAAATATAGATTTTGCACAAACAAGCACACGCGCGTTTTCTGCAAGTCTCTGAATGCCTCGTCGTCGATCTACCAAAGTTCGCTCTAAAAGTGGAAAGCCACGTCCTATTAATCGCAGCGAAGGAAATTTGAAGAAATGGGAAAAGATCTCTGATATTCCTTTGGACGAAGAGGATCAATGTGTGTTTTCAGTTCTGGACCTACATATGACCTATTAACCCGTTCGTGTAGTCCATGCTTCCAGAGATAAAATTCTCCTTGATGGCAAAGACCTCATTGATGACGACGACGGTGACGGTGATGAGGTATTTGCCTTGAAAGGCCTGGACGACGAGAGCGGGGATGACGGCGGAGAGGACGAGGATGTAGACATGGACGATCTGGATGACGAAGAGGTTATGGAGAAGACACTTGCGCCCAAGACGAAGAAGCAAAAAGCTCAGCGAAAGAAGGAGCTTGTCCAATCAGAGTCGTCTGAGGAGCCGGAGTCGGAGGAAGAAACTTGGGGGAGGAGTAAATCTGCCTATTATTCTTCCAACGCACCACAACTCGATTCTGATGACGAAGAAGCCAATGAACTTGAGGAGCAGGAAGCTAAACGACTCCAAGCTAAATCACGCGAAGATCTGGAAGACGCTGACTTTGGTCTGGAGGACATTGGAACTCACGAAGGAACAAAGTACGCAACCATCTCGTCTATTCAACTTAGTAATTAAGTTTGTCCTAGTGAGCTTCTGGAACATGCACCTGTTGCTATCGCGCCTGTACCGCAAGATACAAACTCCATTATCCGTCACCTCGAGAAAACTAGCCCAGAGACGCTGGCACTTACGAGGGACTGGGAAGATACAGCTTACAGTCTTATGGAAACTCAAACTGAGATTGCCAAGTAGGTTCTGATACTCAATCTTTCTCCAATATCTGATGTTTCAAAGAGCACAAGCAGACGAGACGAGTCCTCTTTCCATCCGACTAATGCACCTCCGATATCGCAAGTATTTGAGTTTTGTGGTCGTCTTAATGCTAACCAATATATAGAGACGTTGCTTAGTTACACCACGACCCTGGCATTTTACATTTATCTTCGCTCCTCCGAGAAATATGTCCAGCGGCCAGAATCGCTTAGGTCTCATCCCGTGATGGGTCGTCTCTTGACGCTTAAGCAAGCGCTCGCAACCATTGAGGAATTTGAGACAGGGGTGAAGCTCGCCGATGAGGATAGTGAAGACAACGACTTGGCCGATCTGATGTGGGAGGATGGAGTGGAGATGCTTGGTCTCGACAAAGACGAGTTGAAACTACTTCTTATGGACGCAGAGCATGTTCCGCCGCAAAAACCCCCCAAAAAGAAGCGGAAAACGTCAACCAAGGCCTCTAAATCTGATCCTCCTGTTGACTCTTCCGTCAAAGAACCGGTCTTCGATCTTGTTGAACCGGAATTTACATCGTCGAAGTCGTCCGTTCGCATTGATCCCGATGTTGAAATGACAGATGCTTACGGCGAAACTTCATCACTTCAACATGCAGATGCTGCGGACAAGAAAGCGCGTAAAAAGACCCTTCGATTCCACACCTCCAAAATCGAGAGTGCCAGCGCCAGGCGACAAGGGGCAAGAAATCAGGCTGTCGGTGGTGATGATGACCTCCCATATCGCGAAAGACGAAAGGAGAAAGAGGCTCGGCTTGCAAAAGAAGCAGCTGCCAAAGTCAAAGGGCAAGGAGGTGCGGACTTGGATGACACAGCTCCCGAGCCTGAAGTCAGGACACGGAAAGATCAGGAAGACGACAGTTCGGGCGACGAAGCGAATGATCCAGATGGGTATTATGAACTTGTCAAGAAAAAGTCGAAAGCCAGGAAGGATCAGAAGAAAGCTGAATATGAAGCAGCCCAGGCGGCGGAAAGGTATGTGCTGGTCTATCAACTGGGATGTCACCCCTTCATGTGTATCGAGCAGGTTCGATAACGACGAACAGGACAGTATGTCTGGACCCCGTTCTCTCACGCGTGCAATACTGGCAAATAAGGGTCTCACCCCTCATCGTGCAAAGGCCGTACGCAATCCAAGAGTCAAGAAACGCCAAAAATTCGAAAAGGCGAAGAAGAAGCTTTTGTCACAAAAGCCAATATTCAAGGGCGGCCTGGCGGCTAGTGGTGGAAAGTACGATGGAGAGAAATCAGGCATTTCCAAGGTTGTCAAGAGTGTTCGGTTGGGATGACTGGTTTTTCGTTTTCTATCCTTGACCCTGTTAAGGTTGGAAGTCACGATCGTATTTACATGCGACTTGTCTACGCGGTCTATTCTTTCAACAGAGCTTATAGGATCACTGCACCTTTTGCGATCTGAACTGAATGATATGATTCGTTTGCCCAATCTTTGGAAGATATGACATGTCAGGAAGGTGAAATGTCTTAGGCGAAGAGCAATAAAGTAGGCAATTTGATCACCGACAATGACCTTGCGCAATTGGGTTCACCTTCAATACAGCCTCCCCTGCAAAGTAGATATTTCAAGCACGTCTAAAATGTTCTCCTCGTCACGGTGCACAGTGAGTAAATGTACATGTAAATACATCGTTAGACGCAAGCGAGTAATCGTAATTCAGCTATGGAGATCCTAGCACTTAAGTTGTTCTTGCGTGTCGGTTTTGCACCGCAAGTGTCCTCTGGACGAAAGTAAAGGTCAGGGTTGGCTCACGCTACAGCGATGGCACCTGGTGGAAGCGCACTCTCCAGTTGCCTCGCTCATAAACGGTGAAGTATTCGGCAGTGCAGCACCATAAGATTAAATTGCAAGACGTCATATCACCACTTCCCCCTCCGCATGGCTCTCTTCACGTGTAATGTGTTTCTCCCTCTCGCACCTCTTTCTGCTTGAAGGTCATTGAACTTCTTCTTGGCATAACGTTTTGCCTCGGCATCGTCCACAAGTTCATCAACCAGGGTTCTTTTTCGGTTTGCGTGTGTCAGATTGTCTCCGCTGGCAGTACCAAATGGCGTGCTTGCAGGGATAATGGTACCAATCTTGAACAAGGTTATTTGTTAGTGGGAAAGCACGCGCCGTGACACAAAACGGCTGACCGCAAAATGTTCTGGTAGACCCTTGATTCCCTTGCCCTCACCCTCATCCTTTCGGTAGAAACGTTTAGGGTCGAGTTGATTGCGAAGACGAAGGGCTTCCACTTCGCGGTATAACCGAGGTAGATCAGCTTCTGAAGGTGCGGGCAGATCAAACCAATCAGGACCAGCGGTCTTGTTTTTGAGCTAGTTGTTATCAGTATAGACAACTATATCACAATCAAAAGGAAGAACTCGCTGCTTTCTTCTGTCGTTTGGTTAACGGTTTCCCGCTTTTAGTCAACTCTGGTGGAGGAACAGGCGGTTGTGGCACAGTATGCGAAGATGATAAGCCTTCTGCAAGTTTGACATCCGGATCGAAGAGTGAAGATGGCCCATCGAGACAGGATTCAGGAAGATCAAAGTATGGAGGAGGGAGAATCCCTGGATCTAACGGAGGCAAAGGTCTGGATTATATCTAATGAGAGTTGTTGCATTAGTGATATGCATACATACGTACGGTTCCTCGCCGCTTAATGTGATAATCTGCTCCTCCGGTTCTACCTCTTCGTTGTTCTTTTGTGCTGCTGCAGCGGCATAATTTTTTCGGGCCTTTTCCAATAATGACTCGAGATATTCGGGCGTAACGATGTCACTATCCGAGTCTGAAAGATCAGAGTCACTGTCCGAGCTCGAATTTGTTGATGAATTGGAATCCGAGCTCGATTCCGGGTGGTCCTGCGGAACTGTTCAAACATATATGAGAAAATAACGTAGCATAAACATAGATAGTCACCAATGGGTTTTCCTTTTCCCTTTGTTGCTAATGAACTTGTAAGGGACATCGAAGAGACACGGATGGTCTTATAAGTTTGATTCTGAAGTGGATCGATCACGTGTACACATAAACTACGCGTTCGACAGCAATGTTACGACTGTCCGTTGGTCGAAATCTATGGCTGTCCTTGCCTTGGTATGGATCGGCGAACTCTATTCGGCACATAACTTCCCAAGGATCTTCTCCATCGTCGTCGCCACCCAACACAGTCAACTCTCGAACTACATCTTTCGGATTTAGAACAGTTCCCGAGGAGGAGAAAGAATCTCTTGTAAAAGATGTCTTTGATTCAGTTGCATCATCATATGACCTTATGAACGATGCATCGTCCCTTGGTGTCCATAGACTATGGAAAGACACGTTTGTTTCGTCGCTGAAGCCCGGGAGGAAAGGTCCCAAACGGTGTTTGGATGTCGCTGGAGGGACAGGAGATATTGCTCTTCAGATTCTGGATCATGCAAGGGAAAAGTACGCAGATAGAGAGACGACCGTAGAAGTCGTGGATATCAACGGTGAAATGCTGAAGGAGGGCGTCCGGCGTTTCAAAAAAACTATGTACCACAACAGTGAGCATCACCCGCTTCGTTTTGCTCCAACTCTTTCTCATGTTTTACAGCACCTCAGATATCATTCCATGAGGCTAATGCGCAAGCGCTACCCGCAGACAAGTTTGCGGACAACATTTACGATCTCTATACCATTGCTTTTGGTATTCGGAATTGTACATCAATTCCTGCAGTGTTGAAGGAAGCGTATCGCGTCCTTAAGCCAGGAGGTACGTTCGCTTGCCTGGAGTTCAGCCGTGTTAATAATCCTCTGCTGGGCCTGTGAGCTATCTCGTCTTAGAAGTGTTGCCCCTGCCCACTGACTCGATCATAGCATGTATGATCAATACTCATTCTCTATAATTCCACTTCTGGGAACGATCCTGGCTGGGGATAGAGCATCATATCAATACCTCGTTGAATCTATTAGGAAATTCCCTCCACAACCTGAGTTCGCGAGTATGATTCGGGAAGCCGGTTTCACGACGGGACGTGATGTGGATGCGGGAGCGTGGACAGACCTGTGGGGAGGAATTGCATGTATACACAAAGGGGTGAAAATATAGAAGGCACAACAATGAACTTCTTTGCCAGACTCCTATATGTTATGCTTGAGGTTGAAATTCGAAAGTGATGAAACTCAAGCTCGCTTCCGATTGCCGATCACCGTACATCATCCGAGTCTGAGGCCTGAGGCCGGAAAGACAACTGCAACTTTGCAGACCCACCTTGGTCTATCGCCACCATGTCCGCTTCCAATGCTGCCTTTCCAATGCCGCCAGCGTCGGCGGATCTTCCCACTACTTGGGCCTTCTTGGAAGAAGGCGTTGACCACATAATGACGAAACTACAGACCGGCGTCTCATACTCCAAGGTAATCATCTCATCGTGTTTCCTGAGGATCTTACCCGATCTTCTTTAGTACATGTCGCTGTACACTGTGGCGTACAATTATTGCACATCTTCCAAAATGCATGGGTCCTCATCGGACTCACTAAGCATGGGAAACCGAAGTAAGTACCCGAGCATATCCTTATCGACGCCGTCTTAATACATTCATTCATAGCTGGCGCCAACTTGATGGGCTCTGATCTCTACAACAATCTTATTCGATACTTCGTAGCTCATCTCAAATCCCTTCGAGAGGTCAAGTCATTCAACAAGTCTTGGCTTATATCCTGACACACTTGCCACCCAGAAAACGGATAACTTTCAAGATGAGGCGGTCCTACGGTACTATGCTGCAGAATGGGACCGATACACAACTGGAGCGAATTATATAAATCGTCTTTTCACATATCTAAACCGACATTGGGTGAAGCGCGAAAGAGACGAGGGTCGGAAAGGTGTCTACCCGGTGTACACAGTAAGTCGTGTGCCCGGTTATACTCTACTGTTCCGCGATTTAATACCTTCGTAGCTTGCCCTTGTCCAGTGGAAGAACAATCTTTTCATTCCTGTACAACAGAAACATACGAAACTGGCTGGAGCTATCCTGCGTCTCATAGAAACACAACGAAACGGCGACACGATCGATCAAACCCTCGTCAAGAAAGTCGTAGACTCCTTCGTATCACTTGGATTGGACGACTCCGATCCTAACAAAGCGTGTCTTGATGTGTACAAGGAACACTTCGAGAATCCATTTATTGCAGCGACGGAGATATACTACAGGCAAGAATCCGAAGCATTTCTAGCGGCTAACAGTATATCAGACTACCTCAAAAAGGCGGAAGAACGACTGAAGGAGGAGGAAGACCGCGTGGAACGTTATCTTAACACTCAAACGCGAAAAGTGCTCATCAGCAAATGCGAGCATGTTCTCATCCGTGAACACTCAGAGTTAATGTGGGAAAGCTTCCAAAGCCTCCTAGATTTTGATAAGGATGAGGATCTGCAACGGATGTACGCTCTGTTGTCACGGATACCTGAAGGCTTAGAGCCTCTTCGCAAAAAATTTGAGGAACATGTGAAGAAAGCCGGACAGGTTGCGATCTCGAAACTTGTGGGCGAAACAGGTGCCAATGTTGATGCGTTAGATCCGAAAGCTTACGTCGACGCTTTGTTGGAAGTCCACAGAAAGAATTCGGAGACGGTGACAAGGAGCTTCAGGGGAGAAGCTGGTTTTGTGGCGAGTCTGGACAAGGCGTGTAGAGAATTTGTTAACCGTAACGCTGCTACGGGAGCATCTAGTTCGAAGTCACCGGAGCTGTTGGCCAAGCATGCGGATCTGCTTCTACGCAAGAATAATAAGTTAGCAGAGGAGGGTGATCTGGAAGGTGCTCTGAACCGGGTGGTTTGTTTCATCCCTCATCATTTTGATACCCGCATCCTGAAGCTGGATCAACAGATGATTCTTTTCAAGTACATCGAGGACAAAGATGTGTTCCAAACGTTCTACACCACCAAATTATCCAAGCGCCTGATTCATGGCGTGTCTGCATCGGATGAAAGCGAAGCAAGCATGATCTCCAAGCTGAAAGAGGCTTGTGGTTTTGAATATACGAATAAACTTCAGCGCATGTTCACAGGTTTGTGTCCCTGCATACGTTCTCGCCCACTACTCACTGGGATTACCAAGACATGAGTCTGAGCAAAGATCTGACCGACCAATTCAAAGATCGAATGCAGCAGAATCACGACGATATGGACATGAGCTTTAGTATCATGGTTCTAGGAACCAACTTCTGGCCGTTGAATCCCCCCAACCACGAATTCGTCATTCCCACAGAAATTCTCCCAACGTATGATCGGTTCCAGAAGTACTACCAGATTAAGCACTCAGGCAGGAAGCTGACATGGTTATGGAACTATTCGAAGAACGAATTGCGCACAAACTACCTGAATCAGAAATACATTCTGATGACCAGCTCCTTTCAAATGGCCGTCCTTCTGCAATACAACCACAACGACACTTTGTCATTGGCTGAGCTCGTTTCAGCCACCTCCATACCTAAAGAACTTTTGACGCAAGTGCTGGCACTACTGGTCAAAGCGAAGATTTTCATCAATGATGAGACCGAGCAATACGACCTCAACCCGGGTTGGTACTAAGCAAGTTCATCATGCCTCTGGGTTAACATCAATACATAGGCTTCAGATCAAAGAAGATTCGCGTCAACCTCAATCTGCCAATAAAAGCAGAAACCAAAGCGGAGTCCACAGACGTTCTGAAGACTGTAGACGAAGACAGGAAGTACGTCATTCAGGCGACGATTGTCCGGTAAGCAATTTTGCTTGTGCCAAAAGCAGCCTGATCTGATATAACGTCCGCAGAATCATGAAAGCACGGAAGACGATGAAGCATCAACCGCTCATCCAAGAAGTCATATCTCAAATCTCCCAGCGATTCGCGCCGAAGATCCCCGACATCAAGAAGGTGTGTGTAATCACCGCGTTCTTAGTGATGTTTTGTGACACAATTTTTAGGCTATCGACACGTTGTTGGAGAAAGATTATATCGAACGGGTGGATGGCACTAAAGACACCTTTGCTTATGTGGCATAATTGCGAGTCCATTTATCTACTCATCTCTCATTCTATTGTCCTCCTGTATCCTCCATCATGTGTAGCATACTATTGCTGTTTGTTGTTCTAATTGACTTCGAGTCTCACTGACATCATCAATCACCAGCTATAAGGTAGCATGAGGCAGCCTGAGCTTCGTTTGTATGATAACCACTATGTCACAGCGCTCCAAAGGGAGCATATTTGTAAGCAGAACAAATGCTTGAAGAGCAAAGTCCTTATAAATCTGTTGATAGTTCCGCTATGACATAGCGGCTACGGGGATGGTAGGGGGTCTGGCCGGCCCAAAGAGAAATCCGACTTCGAGCTCGTCCGCCGCCGTAATTACTCTTTTTGCTCTTGAGAAGCAGTTCAATGTCGTCCGAGGCTCCCAGTAGACAGTCAATATGTAATAGTAGGGTAATAGTCAAGTAGCACTTAGTGTGATTTTTTGCTAGTGTCGAGCTCAAACCATATGCCGAAGAAAATTTGTTGTTGACATCATTGACTCGGAGTAGTAGGACGGACAAACTAACGGGTGAAACAGAAAAGCTGGCGAGTTTACGGAAGAGAGCACACTGCAATGTCCAGCTTGTAGCATAGACATCCAGGTTGGAATGGGTGGGCAGAAAAATCTCGACATCCATAAAGGTTCCAAAGCATGTCGACTCGAATGTGAACGTTAACAATCAACGAAGGTGACATCATTACAAGGGGAATCACGTGTTCAATTTACCATATAGGGACGGTTAGTTATAGACTCAGGCTTAAATTTTTTTGGAATGTCACATGATTGGTGGCTGTGAGCACGGGTTGATGTGACGAAAAGGTGCAACTGTCATTTGGAAAAAAAGAACCAGAAAACATGATATGCCTCAGAAGGTGAGTATTCTTTGATGAGAAGCATCTAATATGTTGAATTCCCTGAAGGAACTACAGAATACCCCAGAACTAACAGTAGATGATCATGCAGCACATTACTTGAAGGGAAGATTAACCACTTGATGCATGCTATGGATGACATGTGAGTTGTTCAAGTTTGACAGTCAGCAGCGCATTGCACTTGACATACACTAGGTCTCCACCACATTCTCAACCTATTGATATGGAGGAAACACAGTCACAAGCAATTCATGATGAACCATGTCATGGTGCCACTGCCAATACGATATTAAATGAACCCACATCTTCATACCCTTCTCTGATTGATGTCAATACATTCGAAGATCTACCAGCTACCACATCCACTCCTACATTGACCAAATGTCAACTGACCAAAGACAAACTGTGTTGCGGCATTCAAGTCAGCCTACCTCCTGGAAAAAGCCCACACACATTGTATCCATTTGGTATTCATGATGAGCTTTGTGACCCCTAGGATTACACCATTATTTCAGGTGTCTCAAACCTACAAGGCATTCTTCAGCAGATGGAAACTGGGGTGCATGAAAATACACACATTTGGCATATCATGGTGTTGGGGGCCTTGCAACCATTATAAGGAGGGAACAAGTAGAGGTTACAGCCTTGCACTTACAAAAACTAAATGATGCATGGAAGCTAGCAGGTAAAGCAGTTGGAATTGATTGTTGAAATTAATCCCAGTGATGCATGCTGTATACATGAGGCAATACATGCAGCATACGCATGTTACTGCGCTTACTGTGCATACATGCGGTAAACACATTCCTGAGTCATGTGACGTCCTTATTATTATGTATATAAGGAGAACCTGTACCATAGTAGGAATACAGTGTTCTTACCTCTGCTAACCCTAGCTGTAAGTCTAAGTAAACCCCAGGTAGGTTGTAAGGAACATGTTGTCTCTTCCACTGTGCAGTGTATATAGTCTGCTCCAACAGGTTATGGGCCCTGCTGGGCACGTCGTGAACGCGCCTTAATTGGCTGCGAATGACATTGACTTCATCGTCTCCAAATTATAACCTTGCGCTCTTCGTGAGCTGCATTGCGCTCCCTGCGAGCTGCACATAAAACCTAGGTTGACTAGGGTTAACCACTCTGAAGGAGTGTTTTCTCCTGAGAACATTAAATGTGTTTTATTGAGTAAAAAGACTGATTGAGCGCTTTTAAACAGCTGCCACCACAAAATCATGTCTTCAACTCTTGAGAAACTCGTTCAAACTTTTGACGGATCAAATTACATTCAATGGGCTGACTCAATGAAGGCGTGGCTCAGGTCTCAGGGCCTCTGGCAAATAACTAGCGGGGCGGAGCAAAAACCGCCCCCGGCGCCTCCCTTGACGGCAATGAACGCTACTTTGGTAGCGGATGCTAATGCCAAGCTCCAGACCTGGAGCAACAAAAATGACCAGGCCATTGGTAGCCTAGTGCTCTGCCTGGCCCCCTCCATTCGGCAGTGTGCCAACTCAAAGGACACTGCTGAGGAGGTGTGGGATCTCATCCGCACCGATTATGGTGTGGACGGCCCCTCCCAAGTCTTTGCGGACTTTAGGTCCGCAATAGCGATCAAGATCCCAGCTGCGAACCCCGCACTGGAGATTGCTAGAATGGCAGACAAATTTGAGCGCCTTACGGCTGCTAACGTTGCCATCCCCGAGCTAGTGCAAGCAATGATTCTACTTGCTGCGATGCCGCACGAGTACGATTCCTTGTCCGCAACGGTCCTTAACATGACCGCTACTAGCGCCTTGACATTTAAACATGTCAAGGACTCCATTGTCGCTGAAGCCTCAAGGCGCACAGCAGTAGGAAAGCCCGCTGGCCAGCCTCAGGCCAACAAACTTTCTGCTGTTAAGCACAAAGGGGGAAACCCCAAATGGCAGCCCAAAGAAGGGCAAAACAGCAACGGAGACTCATCCCGAAAGCGTGGACGACGTGGGGACAGAAAGACTAAGGAGGAGAAGCCGAAGGATAAACATACCCACCTCGCCTCCAAAGCCTATACCACCATAAATGGTAATGGCACCATCATACTGCCGATGCCGCTTATACAGCGCATCGAAAGACGCGAACACACTCCCACAAGGGATCCTCGCCGCCGACCACCTGCACAGGCATATACGGGCACGGCCTCTACCTCTCGTTCGGTTTATGCCAAATATCAGCAAGCTCGAGACACCCTCGAGCAAATGCAACTTCCGCGCAGCGCGAAAAATCTGCGACCGCTGGAAGAGCACCTGACGGTGCGAGAAGGAAAGAGAAGAAGGATAGAACCAGAACCCGAGTCTAGGATCGAGGAGGTAGAAGACGATACCGTCTCCCTCGGATCTGAACCTCCGGTGTCTGATGAGGAAGTGTGGAAAGCTGTCGACGAAATGCTCATCGATGAACCCCTTGATACAGGGGCGTATGATGACAGGTCAGTCCTTTTCCCTGCCACAAGCACTAAGATTAATATTCCTATGAATACAGCAAACTTTTCATGTGAAATTTTACCGCTATTAAATGTATCATGGAATTATTTAGATCTTAATATATGTGCTATGTGTGCAAAGGGAGATTGTAAGAAAGGTGCCGACTGGATCATGGATTCAGGCACATCAAAACACTTCACTGGTGAAATAAAAGATTTCACTTCTTACGAGCCTTTACTGAGAAAGGACTCTACCTTGGTCCAAATGGCCACTGGTACTACTCATATAGTAGGAAAAGGAGCAGTCTTCATTAAACACCAGGTAGTATGTCACGGGAAGTCAGAGACGCGTGAAACGCGGTTATACCCTGTCTACTACATACCCGACATTAATACTCGATTGATGTCAATGGGGGTCTTTTTACAAGACGGAAGTGATGTGCATGGTTCCTCCGCACACATTTCATTTATCGAGCATGGAAACCCGATCATGCATTGTGTCCCTCTAAGGAGGAAAGACACGATCTATTGGGCTCGGACTCATGTATTGAGCACCAAAAAGGTTAATGTCGCGACTATTTATGTCGCTGACTACTTGACTTGGCATAGGCGACTTGGACACCCATCCAAAGAGGCGCTAGGGAAAATGCCTAAAAGCACCATAAAATTCCCAAGGAATTTAATTATTCCTAAAGACAAAATTATATGTCCAGGGTGTGCAGAAGGGAAAATGACCTCAAAATCTTTTCCTGAGTCAGACTCATGAGCTGACAAATCCTTTGAATTAATACATTCCAACCTAAAGGAACTCACGGTACTATCATACCACAAACATAAATACTTCATTGTATTTCTGGACAACAAAACATCACATATTTGGGTCCAATGTCTCAGAAAGAAATCTGACGCTGCTGCAGCAATTAGACAATTTCAAGCAATGGCTAAAACCCAATATGGCGCTACAATCAAGCGCTGGCATGTCAATCCAGGGGGGGAGTTCAAGGATTGTGAGCTACAAAAACAGCTCAAGGACTTAGGGATCAAAATAGAGATGTCTGCACCCCACGTTCATCAACAGAACGGGCGCCCAGAGCATGCCATAAGGACAATAATGGAAAAGTCGCAAACCTTGCGATTCACCGCTTGTCTACCACAATCATGGTGGGAATTTTGCATAGAACATGCAACACATTTATACAACCGAACCCCAATAAGGCGCCTGAAATGGCTGACACCTTTTGAGGACCTGACAAAGGTCCGCCCAGATCTAAACAATCTGAAGGTCTTCGGTTGTGGTGCTTATGTCTATCTACCAAAGGAAAAACATCCAACAACATTATCTCCTCGATCGGAGTTAATGACGTACCTTGGAGTAGAAGATGGCATTAAAGCATATCGTTTCATGCGACAAAATGGCACAATATTCATTGGTGGTGCCACAGCACTATTTGATGAAACAATGTTCCCATGCTGTCCCGGAGCTAAAACTCCTGCCAAGACAGACCTTGGTGATTTTCCACCTCCAGAACCAGAAGATGATGACCACTCATCTGGAATGGATGGCGATGACCCTATACCGCCACAAAATCTGCCCCTTCCTCCATCATTAGAAGATGATGATGATAATTTACCAAGCAAGCAAAAGGCGCATGACGATGCGACTAACGCTCCTCCTCCGCCACCTCCAGTTAACACTGAGGACTTTCATCCAAGACATGAAGATCAACAGGAATGGCAGCAATTGCCCCGTCGATCAGGCAGGCAGAGGAAAATCCCAAACTGTCCCGGCAATACCTATGGAGAACAGCGACTCCCCTCTGACATAGAGAGAGACATTGCGCGTGATCGATATTGGAAGAAGTCTGTGGGTCAAGATTCGGATCATAACCGAACACGACCACGACCTCAACAGCAAGAACCAGTTGCTGGACCGAGTTCGGCACCCCACGAGAGTGTGCCTGATTCCAATAATCAAGAACATGATTACCCAATGGGGGAACCGGACGAAGCAGGTTATATTAAAAAGATAACCAAGGAAGGTGGAGATGAGCTTATCTGCTGGCTGTTATCAAAAGCAGTCACACCATCAAGCGGAAAAAGCCTAGTTCCAAACCAATTTCGCGATATTGCGCGCCTACCCCGGCAGCAGCAACTTGAGTGGAAACAGGCTTGTCGTGAAGAGTTAGAGGCTCTTCGCAAGCGACAAGTCTATGATATCATCGATCTTCCACATGATCGGAAAACGATCAAAAATAGATGGGTTTTCTCCGTGAAATCGGACGGAAGAAAACGAGCCAGACTCGTGGCCAAAGGCTTTTCACAAGTCGAAGGCGTTGACTTTGATGAGATTTTCTCACCAGTAGTCCGCTACGAGACCGTACGCCTCATGTTTGCCCTTGCATCTCTAGAAGGCATGTATATGACTGGTCTAGATGTAAAAACCGCATTTTTATATGGCAAACTTGATGAGGAGATCTATATGGATCAACCCGAGGGTTTCAGACTCGAGGGTAAAGAGCGCAAAGTAATGCGCTTACGCCGAGCATTGTATGGCCTTAAACAGGCTTCACTAGCATGGTGGACAGAGCTAGAGGCATTTATGCGCACCATTGGGTTTGTGCGTGCCAGCTCCGATGCTGGCATCTTCATACACAAAGATCCTAAGACAGGCAGCATCGTTATTGCACTAGTCTATGTTGACGATGGCTTGTTCATGGGCAAGAACAAGAAACTTGTGGATGAAAAGAAGAATGCTTGCCTGAAGCATTGGGAGTGCCATAGTACTGAAAAAGTCACGGAATTCTTAGGCATGCGCGTCACCCAGACCGCTACAAAAGTCAAACTCAATCAAACAGAATATCTCGCCAAAGTGCTCGAGAGGTTCGAGATGACAAATGCCAAAGTTGCCCCCACTCCGCTCCCGACTGGCTACAAACCGTCGGAGAACACAGCGACGCCAAACGTGGTGCTTAGATCGAAATATCAGTCTGTGATCGGATCTTTATTGTATCTGATGCTCGGAACGCGACCTGATATTGCTTACACGGTAATCAAGATGTTGCAATTCTCGGCTAATCCTAGCCAAGAACATCTAGACAAAGCAATGTACATAATGCGCTATCTGGTGGGAACCCAGAAGTACCATATAGTCTATGATGGAGAGAAATCCGAGGGGCTGGAGGCCTTCACAGATTCTGATTGGGCAGCTGACACTGTCAAGCGCCGATCTACAACAGGTTACTTTGCTACTCTGGTGAGTGGCATTGTGTGCTGGCAGTCCCGTTTACAAAAAACTGTAGCACTGTCATCCACAGAAGCCAAATATATGGCTCTCTCTGACACTTGTCGGCAGATAGTGTGGATAGAGTCCTTATTCCAGGAACTTGGATATACACTGAAGCGCGTACCAATCTGCGCTGATAATCAGGGATCCATCTTTATTGGATCAAATCCAGTTCAGGAAAGAAGGACCAAACATATAGACATTTGCTACCACTACACCCACGAATGCATAGAAAATGACAAAGTCACAGTCGTTTTCATTCCTGGAAGTGATAATCCGGCTGACATGTTCACAAAGAACCTTGGCACCGTCCTATTCAGGAAATTTAGAGACTCTCTCAGAATTACTTTTGAGATTCAAACTTAGCTGCTTAGAGCGCTGTACAGTTTGAGGGGGGGTGTTGAAATTAATCCCAGTGATGCATGCTGTATACATGAGGCAATACATGCAGCATACACATGTTACTGCGCTTACTGCACATACATGCGGTAAACACATTCCTGAGTCATGTGACGTCCTTATTATTATGTATATAAGGAGAACCTGTACCACAGTAGGAATACAGTGTTCTTACCTCTGCTAACCCTAGCTGTAAGTCTAAGTAAACCCCAGGTAGGTTGTAAGGAACGTGTTGTCTCTTCCACTGTGCAGCATATATAGTCTGCTCCAACATTGATGACCTGAAGCAATGGGTTATGGCTGTTGGTAGTGGGAGGGTGGAGCATGTTGACTGGTTGGTTCACATGAATCTCATGAGGAAAGGAGGAATTCAAAAGTTGCTTGATCTGTACAATTGTACAGCCCAGCAGGTTTATCATCCACAGAACTATACAGAAGAAGATGAGCTCTGGGGACTTCTGTTATGGAGACTAGTTGGTGCAAGGATTGCTGGGATTGTGCACTGTGCTCTGGATCCAGTACTCTTTGACACTGAACAATCATTCCCAGTGAAAAATCCTTAAGGGAGGATACCTGAAAATCCCTCCAGGGATTCTCAGGTATATGGAGGGCTCGCTGAGGTATTTTGTCACAATAGGGGGTTTTAATCCCTGGCCTGTGGAGCCCTCCAGAGCTCTTGCCATACCCTGCTGTGGAGCACAGGATTGAGAGGGATCAGGGGGGGGGATTTTGTGGGTTTCAGAGGTATAGCATAGTTTTCTGATCCCTTCCTATCCCTTGCAATACTGCAAAAAACCTTTATTTGCCTCTCTATCCCTATATTTCCCTATGAATACAATTATCTCTGAATGCATTCTGATGCCACCCAATCCCTGTAAAACCCGCCCAGTCCCTGCAACACCTGCCCAGTCCCTGCTGGTACCCTGTCCTCCCTTTCCCTCCCCCTTTTCCATTCTCAGACCCTGGATAGAGAGAGATAAGTACAAGAAAAAAAAACCACCAAGTCGGAAGGGATCTGACCTCGTAATGACATGTTGACAAGATCGTGGCATCGGGGTGGACTATGTTGCATGAGTGGTGTCCCCCAGTTTCACAAGCTGGAGGGAAGAATTGTTAATGTCGCCTGGCAGCAAATGTAAACATGTACCACATCCAGGTGAGCTTGATCTGATTGTTGTTTCCAAACCTTGAGAGATTCTTGTGGTTAGTTGGACTCCAACTTTCAATACAATGAGAAATGTTACCTTCTTATTTGTGTTCTGCCAGTGCCCACTTTCCCTGAATGCTTTATCTTGTACCTTGCTGTCAAGGTTCTTGAATTTCTCATTTGCTGCATCATTAAGCGATTCTGCTTTGCAAAGAGTTCTAGATAGTACAGGGATATTGAGAGATTAGAAGATGAATCTTTGACAAATACTTATTACTTACCTTGGCTCTGTTGATTTCTTCACATCTGCAGGCAAGGCTGTGAGCTTTGGATTCAACTTGGATTTTGATAACTTCACATTCTTTGTGCTTTGCAGATTCTCTGTTCTCAGAGCTGGTGTGGTGGTTTCTGTTTCAGGTTCCAGAGAGGCTGGTGGTGTGTAATCATTGGCTGCCAGAGCAATAGTCTTCTGAGGTGCTGCACTTGCTGGTGCCAAGTTATCAGTAGTCAGAAATTTGACGTTAGGGATAGAGCAATTGGCAAGTGTAGAAGCATTGTCTCGTTGTTGATAGTTGATTTGTAGAACAGAGGACATGGCAATAAGGTGGCAATCAGAGGCAATGTGCTCAGCACTGTAGAGGATGTAAGTGAATGTTCCTTATCTTGATGGATATTTGACTCCTGAAAAATAATCAGCGGTGAGAAGAAAACTGATTGTGAGGCACTTCCCTTGGGTGTGAGTCCCTCTAGTGAGTCAAGTGTTGTAACTGGGGCAGTGCCCCCATCAGATGATGATGAAATCAAAGAAACATTGGAGGATTTTGCTGCTGATGGAGTGGAAATGGGTTCCACACTTGTGTGAGATGATGGTGAAGTCAGGGAATGATCGGGGTTATTTGGCGATGAAGATTTGGGTTTTCCCAACCTTTGGAGTGTGAATACATCTTGCACCACTTGACTGGAAAGGTAACCTAGAGTAAGAACTCACATGGGATGGATGACTTGTGCAGTGAAAACCAGCACCAGGCAAGGATTTCATTGCTTGACCGGAGATGTCAACACGTCCCCAGAATCATCTTTGAGTTTGATACTGGATGCAGCATCTTGACCCTTTTCAATGGAAGATAGATACCAGCGGTGGTAGTAGTCAATGATGAATTTTTGACCCTTCCAGTTGTTGTTGGAGTAGCGAAGGAATGGAAACTTGATGCAGAGTTCTTTCCAAAATACATCCTTGAGGCCTTTACTGAGCTCCTTCCAGAAACCTTTGCCCTCAATAAGCTCATAAGAATCATTGTTCAGAGTGATGAATACATCCATGATGTAGGTGCAGAACTGATCAAGCTGAGATTTGGTAATCAAATGGCTGGTACCATCTTCAAAGTAGCTGTATTTCCTTGTGCAAGGTTGATGGGTGTCATCCATGTCATGAGGCTGGGGAGGTGGAATCTTCTTGCTATCGAATTGACTAGCTTTCCAGAATTGGACTGTGAGCTTGTTCCTGTTGTCCTCAGGCTCCAAGACTTTTGGATTAGTTCCATTTGGGAAAGGCGACACTAGAGGATGGTAATAGTCAGTAGAGAAGTGGTGTACTTTTTGGCGCTTCTTGGATTATGGTGATTGGCCTCATGTCGTGGCTTCAGGGGAGGATAGAATGTTGACCAGAGAAGGAGAGTGGTGTCGACAGTGAGATTGGTTGCTATTAGTGGTGGAGGCCTTTTAGAATCCATGTACAAAGTTCTAAAACATGTCAATATGTTCAGCAGAGTGTGAAATGTAGATCTACCTCTAGTACTTTTCGTTCCCACTGGCATGTTTAAATTCTTGTGTTTTTATGTGCAAGAGTAACCTGAAAAGAAACATAGATGAAAGTTGACATAATCATGACAATGGGCTTCACTCAAGTTCTTGTACTCTTGATTTTAGTTCAAAATGGGAGTGCATATATTCAACTTCTTGTTGGGAATAAGATGCCTGAGGGCTTGAACTTGCTGGTAGGCTTGTTGAGGCTTATGAAGTGCTTGTTGAACAGATTCTTGAGCATGTTCTTTGCTGGGGTCTCCATGCTGGAAGAGATCACCCCAACCTCGAAAGGGGTGTCGCTATGAGAATGATTTAGTCATATTATTCAAGTTTTAATGAGTTACTTACTGATGGATCTGCATAGTGTTGAAGATCCAGTCCATAGGACCGAAAAAAAGACCAAAATTGGACTGAATTGGACTGGAAAAGACTGGACCAGTGGTCTATTTATGGACTGGTCTTTTGCAGTTCAGTTAGCAGTCTTTCCATTTTGAAAAACATTGTAAAACTGAAGAAAACCAGTATAAACTAGTTAGGACCAGTTTTATTATGGAAACATATATTGGACCATGTTCCCACATGAAATCCGGTGAATTCAACCTCTGGTTCATAAAAAATGGTTAAGAATTGAGCAAGATATAACCAAATCTATTTTTGTATGAGTATTTTGTTGTATCAGATTGATTTTCATTTCATCTTACTCATATGTTGATCATTTACTTGATTCTATTAATGATCATAGGACTAACACGTATAATAATACTCCCACCATTTGTCAATGCATGCTATGCATCACATAATTTATGGTTGTTACATTACATTTCTTGGTGTTCAGCATGAGTCATTCAGTAGATGTATTTTTATATTGATCATAGCCAAGTCAGATCTTGATGAAATGTCTTAAAAGTTAGACCAAATGATGGGGAATTACAATGTCCATCCATCTTTACAGTGGTTATAAGGTCTGGGTCATATTTGCTAAGATACATATGGGTTATATCAATACAACAAATTTCACGACAAAACATCGGTCTGAACCAGTCTTAACTGGTCTTTTTCAGTCTTTTAACTGGAAAGGACCAGTCCTAGGTGGTCCAGTTCAGTTCTAGCAGTATCTGGGCTGGTCCTGGACTGGTTTAGGTTGCTATGTTTTTGGGTCAAAAAACCAAACTGGACTGGACCCTTAAACACTAGATCTGCAAAGTGCTCTCCCATAAGGGCCACAAAGCTCCCTGGCTGGCCAACTTGGTGGATGTTGGTATCAGTGTGCAAAGACATGGTGAAGAGTAGTGTTACATCTCTTGAAAAGTAGTGTTACATCTGTCACACTATGTTACCACCAATGCCTGCTGCCACGAATGTTGTGTGACATACAGATATGCCATTCATGATGCCGACCTGGAAATGCTCATCACCAGTGGCAATCCACAGCTCTTACAGGCTTTAGATGAACTTGATCAGCTGTGGTAACCACTGTTCATCTTTCTGCTCTTGGATTTTGCACTGCTCACTGCTTCTATGGCTACTCAAGCACTCATGAACAGATCATCGAGTTCTTTTCTCCTGGCTATGGCCTCAACACAAACTCATTGTTTTGGCCTGTTCTTGGTGTGCGTACTTCACCTGGTGGCCATCATCTGATCAATTGCATTAACCCTCCTCCAATGGTATTGGTAAGTGTTCCGATTACAAGAATTGATGAGTTATTTTATTTTTTTAGCCCAAGGCTCAACAAGACTCCTCTAATATCAACATGAACACGATGCATGAAAAGAAATAGTTTTATGGAATTATCATTGTATGCTTTGTATTGTACTCACTAATTCAATAGATGTGATGTGCAACAAACAATGAACATCAAATTATAAGTCATCTTCTGTACTTATCATAGTATCTAAAGTAATTTTTTTGCCTACTACAAAACAATTTTTAAGTGCTGCATAAGTTTCAGGATTGCTGCGCTCCTCAGGTTTGAGAGGAAATGGAAACATTGCAACGACACTCTTGATTGCATTGGCATTGATGACAGTGACATTTTTCTGAGGACCTCGATATCGACAGACACGAAGTGCTTGGCTAGAATATTGCAGGTAAGTTTGTAATGGTTTGGAGTATGGGCACAAAACAGCAATGGCATCTGCTTGCTCCATGAATCAAAGGTGGCAAAAGTATTGAACTTCAGCAAAGTAGATGTGTCCATTGACCTCAAACTAATTGAAGTAAGCTTGGGGAATCAACATGGTGAGAGACTCACATACCTTGACATTTCGAGAGACACGAGGTTGTGTCAGCAATTTCTCCTTGAAGGCAGACCAAACTCGCTGTCTGTTGGGCAGCTGCAACTGTGCCCAGCAGTGTACCAAAAATGAGGTTTGTTGTTCAGGATAGATTTCCTCCAGTATGCCTGAATTGCGAGATCTTCTAATGAGCCTTCCAATGGAAAATGTCGGTGGTCTTCCTTCTCTGGCAAGAAAGCATAGCTGTCTCCCAGATCACAGGCAGCATGAGGCAGTGCATTAATTGTCAGATCAAAGGCATGAACAAGCACTTTTACAGCATTTATTTGTGCATGAAGGAGGCCACGTTCTGATAAGTTCATGAAAGGATTTGAGTGTTGATGGACTTCACAGCTGAGATCACCAATCGTGTTTTCAAGTGCCCATTGAGCATAAAGACCAAGAGGACCCAAGCATGCAGTTTCTGTTGCAAGATGAATCACAGTATGGACACAGGGCAGTACAAGATGAATGTGATGGAGATCCCTGTTGCAGTAGGTCCTCGGCCCATTCCAAAAGAAGCATGTAAGCGTGTTGAAGCTCAGATGCAGGGATTGTCCACCGATGGATAACATGACAGCCAGAAACTACCTTACAGAAATGGATCCAGATTTTGCAAGGGAGGATGAGATGAAAGACAGTAGAACCAAGTACCCAGAAGTAGTTGATCCATTTGATTGCTTTGTACCCAGTATTTATCTTCTCTTTAGGGTTTCACGGGATGTGACCAAATGAAGAGGGAAAAAATGGAGCCATCGAAGCAACAAGTTCACCATGTTCAACCCAAGCAGCTTCATTGTTGAGGACATGGAAACTTGGTTTGGGTCCAATTATGTTAACCTTGCCATGCCAGAGGTTGAGAAGGTGCAGAGGGAGGTTGTTGCCATTCAAGTGCATCAAGTCGACAGTGAAGAGGAGAGGAGGCAGATACATGGAATTGGACTGGAAACTGAGACAAATAGTTGGATGCATGATGCCAGTATTGAGCCGACGTTCTTCAAATGTGGTCTTCATTGAACTGGTGAGGACAAGTTGAAGGTTCGCCAAGTATTGCTGAGGATCACCAATGGTAAGAGTCTGTGGATGAACATCTGGGTGCTGACAGTTATCTGGTACCTTGCAATTCTTGATACAGTTCTGCGATAGATGGTCATTGCAATCATAAGGAAGCATTGCCATGGGATAATAAGTACCTGCATCTGGTTTGTGGTGCCCACCAGCCAGGCATTGAATGTGACAGCCATGAGCTCCCTGGTGTCCAACAAAGCCAGTAAGATCCATGAGAGCCACTGTGTCTGGATTGCCTGCTGAGAAAAAATTGTTTGAATTGGAAACTCATTGTCTCTGACCATCCCAGATAGCAAGGCCACCCTTGCATTGAATGGCAGAGATGTGTCAAAAGCTTGGAATTAGGTATGACTCAACTCTCTTAGGAGGATTGGGTCCAGGAACGAAGCCACCAGGAAGTATATAAGCCTTTTTGTAGTGCAAGTCGGGGCTCAGATTGAGAATGATCCAGACAAAGAAGTAGCAGTCAGAATTTTTGTCATTGTAGAGCTGGGTGCCATCGAGAGAAAACAAGACAAGAGTGTTGTCCTCCTTGATAAGCCTGGATTTCCACAGCCTTAAGGTACTAGTAGCCATCATAGATGTCTTCATACACATCAGTAGGCTTTCCTGGGTTCTGATTGAGCTTCTTGTGGATGGTCGCAGTTTTGTGATTCCTATAATGCATCCGATTTGCCCCTTCTGGTGTCTGCCATTGTGCTTGTATTTTCAGACCCAGTGGAATCATGTAAAACTGCTTGAGTGGAATCTCACCTGGCTTCTTGGTGTTATATCAGCACTCAGCACATTCAGGACACTGTTGGAAGTTGGCGAAAGGACCAGTGAAAGCAACACAAGAATTTGGACACATGTCCATTTTGATTTGTGTAATCCCAGAAAGCTTCTCGAGGTGGCTTTTTTATGACCCAGTATGAATGCAGAGGGCTGTCAGGATGGGTTTTGTTGAATACACAATGTGCTTTGTCGTAGGCTGACTTCGGGTGAGCAGCCAAGGCTCTGAACAGCTCGAGGGAGATTTGAGTCTGCTTGTCAAGTTCAGGAATGTCTCTTGATTTGGAGCTGATAGAGAAGATCATTGTCAATATCATGCTCTAGTCATCTGTTTTGGATGCTGGCTATCATATCCTGTGAAAGCACAAGATTTTTGAGAAAGGCACAAGGAAATGTATCATAACTGAGAGGCTGCATGGGCTGGACAGGAGTAATTGGAGGAACTGGAGGAACTGGAGGAATGTGATGCTCCTGTGGCTCCCATGGCTCCATGTCAACATCTTGATTAGAGAAGTTGCCATAGTAGTTGTCTGAGTTGAGGCCATCCTGCTGAGGAGTTGTATCTGGAGCACGAGAACCTGTACCAACACCTGCTTCGGATGCAGCCTAGAGAACACAAAAGCACAAGTCAAGATTGCCAAGCTATCCAGAGGAGTATCATTTACAGATTGAGAAGCCTGTGTTGCTGCCGCTTGATTAGCATGATATCATAGCTGCCTCAGTGTAACCCAAGCTCCTCCAGTGCAGTATTTCACACACTTGCATATCTTAGTTTTGCTGAAATCAGTGGGAGGGGGGTGGGGGCATAAGACATTCAAGTTGTATATTTACAGCTGCAGACGACGACAATGCACAAAATCATCAACTGAACCAAAAAACATTTTTTAGCTTAGGTAAGACATCAAACATCATTTTGTTTATTACCCCCCTTCGATAAGGGATCAAAAGGGATCTCGAAGGAATCCAAGGGATCCACAGGGATACCCAGGTATGGACTTTTGACTGGGAATCATTCCCCAGCTTGGGGTATCCCCTTCCTTACCCATGACACCAGAGATAGAGATGAATGTCCTGAGTTGCTTTGAGAGCATATCTGAAATACTTGAAAGCCAGCATGTCATTCACCAAGTTTTGATGTTAGATGAATTGAAGGTGGAGGAACGACCACATTTTGACAATGATTCTAACCAGATCATTAGCCCTTGTCATGAACACAGCAAAAACACAGCCATGGAGTACAACACAGCCCTGGAGTACAACTCAGAGAAGGAGGTTGAACTGCTGCTATAGGCAATTGGCAATAATGAGGTGCATCTCACTACAGAGGTCTGTGGCATGAGTGGTACATCGAGTCATATGAGTATATTTAAGGCAACTGTTGGGGCACTTGGTGTCTTAAGCGGTGAGACATGCATTTATAGTGCCCATCCAATCCTTATCTCAGGATCCTGCAAATGGGAGACTGGAATAGAACATGCAGCTTTAATCAATACAGCTTATCAAGCAGGCCACAAAACAAATCTCAGGACCATCTGCATCACTTCTGATGGGGAATCTCAAAGGGGTGAAGCTCTGGTGCACTTGACTTTCAAATGTGAACTTGCTCCCACATCTCTGATCTATGATATGTTGCATGTCCTTCCTCTCATGAATACCAAGGTTGGTGATGATGATCTTACCACAGATAATGACTATAAGCATGTGTTCAAACAGCTTCACAATCTTTTACTCCATGACAAGGGCCTAACTGTTCATGGTGTAGAGATCCAACCTAGAATACACAAGTAATCAATCTCAGTCTGTGTATAATGGACTATTATTAGAGTTACTGCTATACCTAGAATACATGAGTAATCAATCTACAAGCGGTATAGTGAGTAACCATAAGTGATCAATGAAATAATATCTACTCACCTCAGTCTGTGTATAATTGACTGAGGTGTATGTGTCTACTATGTCTGATATATATACTGTAAGTATGACAAAGGTATATAGAAGAAAGGGATGTGATAAAGGGATAATTGATAAGGGGAACATACACATCACAAAGTGTGCTATAAATAACACACCACATCAAACAGCATCAAAACATGTATTCACGGTGCAGCAGATCTCAACACATGGAGTCCATCTCAAGCCAGCTGTTATCTGTTCTCATCTTTGTAAAAATGATGTGACCTCTGCATGCATTGACTACCTGCTCAATCTCAATGACTGGCAAGACATAAAATTGGCATATGTCCAGCTCTCTTGTTCAACCCATCAATCTGAGCATCTCAACCAAAGTGCTTGGGAATACTTGTTTGAGAGCAATATTCTTGTGGAAATAGGATCCTCCATCCTCAAATGACTCAAACAAGACCACACTGTTTGAATCCCAGACATCAAGAAATCAGACAGATTCCCATATTGGGAAACTACAGGTAATGTTGGTGCCCTGCTCATCATTTGATCATAATCATAACAGGGAAAGCCTGTTTCCTCTGGTTTTGAGGTTGTCAATATCTTATCTGAGCTTTTTGAAGATGATGATGGTCCTGAGCTTTAGAATTCAGAATCAGAAGATGAATCAGAGGCTGAGGATCCATCATTTAGAGCAGCATTGTCAAGAGATTCTAAAAGCTTCCTGGAGGGTTTTGAAATGCAGCTCATTGCAGTTGGCAACAGCGACTGCTGACACAATGTTTGGTTGTGTGTAGTGTTTGAAAGTCCAGTTCATGCAACTGGAAAAAAAGTCCGGTTTGGTCCTATTCGGTTCAGTTGACCCCAAAAGACTGGTTTGGACTGGTCTTCAGGCTGTTTTTACGAGTCTAACTAAATTATAATATATCATACGTCCACCATATGAGCAGTGGCTCGTAGGGCTGGGGTGGGTGGTGTCATTGTTCCCTGCCATTGTCATCGCTGTTAGCAGCTGCTCACACTGGCGGGGGTGGGTGCTGGGTCGTGGTCTCATTGTTGTTCCTCATTTGGTGGTTTGGGGGTCATTGTGCTGCTACAGTATAGATATAACCTATAATTAATGAAAAAATGTGTTAGCTTAAAGAAAACATGAGAAAAGAAAAAAGAAAAAACTCACCTGGGGCCCAAACAACTCTATCATCATTTGGGCCCATTTCATCGTGTGCTGGCATGGGACCCATGGCTGTGGGGTGTTCAGGGGTGGTGGCAGCAGTGGGACACAGGAGGGAGGCGGCATTGTTGAGTGGTGGTGGTTGGTGATGATCGATGATGAGCTGGCATCATTGTTGGTGATGTGGCTGTGTTGATTTGTCATCACAGCCAGGGTGGTACATAGAGAGATAAAACTATCTACCTGTAATGATACTTTAGTCTAATAGTTATATTATTGCCTTAATTGTGCTTTATCATGTGACTATGAGGGTTCAATCCCTGTGGTAGCCACTGATTTTTCAGTCAATTATATAAGTAACTCAGACAGTCCAAGGACTCAGCTCAGACTGGACATCTAGTTTGGCAGGACTTTCACCCAACAAAGTCTGAGCAAAGTCCAAGCAAAGTCCTAGGACTGTCCGAGTGTCCAAGCAGAGTCTGCTCGGATTGGAGGGGGGGGAGGGGGGGGGGGGGGGGAGTGTAAAGACCTCCAGATGGACGACAATGACACCCCTCCCTGCTTCAAGTGTGGGAGGGTTTTTTTTCATTCATTTGATACATTCCCCCTTCCCTTGCACATCTTGCAAGGTAGGGGGTCTATTTTTTATTTATTGTGCTACCTACATGCTCGCTCACAGGCCCCTGCCTGTGAGGAGCTTTATTTTAGGTTTAGAATACTATTATTTAATCTACATAAACTCAGTTTAGGCCCACCACAGTTGGTTGTTGAGTCGGGTTGAACTGCAACAAACTGGTTTCGTGCAGTTCAGTCCAGTTTTATATAGTTTTGGAATGTCATGGAACCGGTTGCAGTTCCAGTTTGAGCCCAAAGTGGGAAAAAACCAGACTGAACCAGACCTTCAAACACTAGTTGTGTGATTCTCAGAAAGTTTTGCTAAGTTGCTCATATTTACAAAAATTTAGAAACTGTCAAGGTCTATGCAAAGCACTGTAATATATCAACTGTTTTGATATATAATGTGTGCTTCAAAATAACAGTGGCACAGCATGTGGGGTAATTTGACATTCTCAGCAACAACTTTGGGGCTTTCAGCATGACCTTTTGATGCACATGCACAATCTGATCATGATAAGATTGCAAACTAGTACATTAACAAATCAAAAATCAACAACCAAGTGCTAAATCAGGCTGAAGAAGTCAATCCAAGTGTCTATCAAACCCCCACAACACAAAACAACAGGGTTTTGAAGTGATTGCTGGTAGGTCAGGATGGGTCCATATAATGCAGCTGTTTTACCACCATCAAGTTGGGGCAATAGGTATCACAGGGATTTTCTCAAGGATATGAGCTCAGTAGTCAACTTGAAAATCTCTTGGTCCAGATCACCATTGTGTAATCTGCTCTTCAATTATGCCATGGATTTGAGTCCTTCCTTCAATTGAAAGCCAGGAGTGGGGTGGCCTGACAGGATGTGTCTCATGTTGATGTAATGGAAGAAGAAACAAGAACATGACTATGTATATGACATAAGTTCCAAGTCAGATTTTCACACTAAAATATCCTGAACTAACCAAACAACCCAAGTGGTGCTCAGCACCAGAAAAAAAACAGCATCCTCCTTTTGAATGTAGAAATGGCTGGATCGAAAAATTCAACTCCAAAATTTTTCCTGCTACTGGGAGGGCATATGGGAATTGGACAGTCCAAGCAAAAAGTCTGTCCATCTGTCCATTGGCATGTCAGCATATTCTTATGTAATACAACCAAACATGCCAGTGCAACTTGTAATAGCATTTGGCACCATTGCCAGTGCCAGCGCTGGCAACATGGGGGTATTCTGACAGTTTGAGCATCACCCTGTACTGTGCAACCTCTCGATAGAACAAGCAATCATGTTTATTAGACTTGCTGCTCAGCTAAAATGGGATATTCAGCTACCACTACCATGTAACCAGTCTGAATCCTCAATGGCTCCTGTCTTTCTTCCAGCAAGTGTTGAGCAGTTTCTAAGCAAGGCTATACAGATACCTGTTGAGTGTATAGAGGACATGTGGGATGCTTTCAAGAGTGATGTGTGGGCAGCAAACCCTGTTCTTTTCTGCAAAGATGACCTCGCATTGTTCAAGAAGCATGGATGGACCCATGGACTAAGTAAGTCCATCACCCATCGACACTTGTCTCCAACCTCACTAATGAGCCATTCACAGCATTGTTGACCATGTTCCCACCCTCTGAAACCTGCACCAACCACATGTGCCCTTGCCACAGAAAGCTGCTGAAGAAAGAGCAACAACATGCAGTGGTTGTATACATGCTCAGCCATAGTGTTCAACCTGCCTGGTCTGTTCATTTGACTTGCTGCAGTATGTATTATATATTCTACTGTGAAACCCTCACTCATCCTTGTTGCAAAGGCTGCAACACAAACTACCATGACAATTACAGTGTTTCTCAAGGACAGTGGACATACTACAGCATGAAGCCAAAGTACATACAGGTCAGGAAGCATCAGTATGTGGAGGATAAGCTGGTGACACTGTGGACTGGACAAATGCTGCTGGGGTGGTGTGCTCAAATGATTCATTTCCCTCTCCTTGCCACTAATTGTTCTGCAGGTTCTCTGCATCCAACACTGCTAGGTTGTATGACATGGCTCTTGCGGATGCATATCTTGAGGAATCTGGATGGCCATTCAGCAGGAAGCTCACCACAAACCATGTCTGGGATGGCTTCATAATCTCGGCACTTCTCAACAATCATAATTGGCAGGGCACTCATCTCCAGTTTCTGCACACAGGCAAGCAGAAGGACTGGTTCAAGTCTGTGATGGAAGCTAGAAATACCTGGATTGCTCTCAATGGTCAACCTGATGCAGTGCACCATGTCTGTGATAAATGTATGCACATTTATCACACGGATGGGGAATATTGTATGATAAAATTCAGTTTATATACTATGACATGCTTCTGACCATTATGAGCCTTAGGAAAGTGCCAGATCATTGGGTGATGGTATCAAGATGGGCCATCCATGTTGTGGCATTTTCCGATGTACAAAGGCACTCGAGAACAATCAGCATTGGTTCTGTCTCAGTCATAATTTTCACTATGGCATCTGCGCTATCAATGGGTGCTCGCTACCCATTGTTACTGGCACTAAAACTTGTGCAATGACAGCACATCAACAAATGGAATCACTCAACAAAGCTTGAGGGAAGGCTGCATTTACTGTGAAGCAGCACCTCCAACACACACAAGTCTCGCACCCTATTGATGCAATCTCCATGCTGAATCCACTGGAAGCTCAGGATGCGCCCAAACCCAATGAGGAGCTTGAGGAACATGAGGAGTGGTTTGAGATGGAGGGGGAGAATGTCCAGATCTTCAATGCACTGAACCCAGTGTCTATCAGTATTGTGGACCACATTGAGGATGCTGAGATGCCTTGTCCATCCAAGAAATCTGACACAGGGAACCAGAAGATCAAAGTGCAATTTGGATGGCGACGTATGCATAATGAGCAAACCCTGGTATGGCCATGTGGCATCATCTTTGTGTGCGCTACAATGTATGGAGTGGAAGCGGTGTCAAATTTCCTGGTGATGGTCAAGAACACCTTCTCAGTACCTGGTGCCCAGAAGCCTGAGTATCTCATCTACAATAGCAACTGTGATGCAAAGCAACAGGTGATGGCTAGTGGGGACCCTTACTGGGTGAATATGGGCATGTGCATCGATGTCTGGCATTTCATGAACAAACACAAGGTCACACATACTTTTTGTCAGGCAAACTGCAATCCTGCCATGTACCCTGAGTTGCAGGATGAGAAAGGTGACCGGTATTTCAACACTTCAGTGGCAGAGCAAACCAGCACTTGGCTTGGGGGGTATCACTCAATGTGCCATGAAATGCTTCTGGCCAAGTTTAACTTTTTCCTCAATGAGATGATCAGGCTACAGAACCTTGAGGTGTTGAAGCAATTGACTGTGTCGGGACAAAATCCCAGTGTAATGTAATTAGTGTTTACAATGATGATTGTTGTGATACAAATCTAGGTAATACAGGATGATAGGGTACATGAATAATAGTATACAAAATGATAGGCTACAAAATGAGTGGGTGTTACAAAACCACAAACATAAGAACAGTCCTCCAGATCATCTCTGAATCACCTGCACAGCACATTGGAAAGCAGTCCACAAGCCATTGGCTGTATGACCAGCAGCAACTGCAGTGATGCATTGCCCCTCAGTTGCAGCTCACCATCGGGTGCACTGGTCAAAGTATGTCATCCATACAAATGGCTCTCGGAAGACATCCTCGAAGTGTTGATGTTGACTGTGCCACTTCATGGCATCCATTGCAGCAAAGCCTTCACTCATGTCGATGACAAACATCCCTGATGGCCATAATCGAAGCTGTCTAGATGAGGGTGAGGAGGGGAGAGGCAAAGGGGGTGTAGAGGCACACATGCTGGGTAAAGATGTCATTGAGGTGGAGGCTGATGCACTGGACCAGCCAAATGAGGAAGGTGTTGAGGAGGTGATAGGCAGGGAGTCTAGAACAGAGATGGGACAGGATGGGGAGACACCAGCAAATGAGGATGGGATGGACAACAAGAGGCATGGGCACTGCCTCAAGCATGCCTCAGGATTATTGTCATCACACTCTTCTTTGATGAACTTGCATTTTAACCCAGCATCGACTTGGACAGCCACAATCTTGACCTCATCCTCACTACTTTCTTCTGGAATGGCCACCAAGTTCTTGTTGTGTTCCTTCATCTTCATCCAGGCCAGTTCATGTTCCTGCTTCATATTATGGTGGATGTGTATAGGTGAATCCATAAAATGTTTGAGGAGGATATCAAGGTCGATACAGGTCACCCCCTGGCACCAGAGAAACACAAATGCATTCATGCTCACACAATGTGGGTAGTCCAATGCGACACATTTCCACAGTCAGCATTTGACGTTGTATAATTCCAGTGCAGTGATATTATCCCAAGTGAAGCGAGCACAGCGGGGCTCTTGTTCACATAGAACAAGGGCCACTGTGGGCAGTTGCTGACTCCATGTATGACACCAGGTAAGTCGTGCTCATCCCAATAGACAATATCGAATCACTGTGTGATCACAGGTTCCACACGCAGTAATCCTTTCTTCACAGGAGCTGACTATGTGTGGTCCTTGTAGTCTTGCATCCAAGTAGGATTCAACTATGTGGTGATGGTGGGACATTTTGAAGTGGGGGTAATCTGGGTGATCACAATACTAGCTGGGGGTTGGGGTGATAGAGGAGCAGGAGCAGGGATAGGGAGAGCAGAGAGCCTGGCAGGAAGAGAAGGGGTCATATCATCCCATGAATCAAAAACATCCTGGACAGGTGGGAGTTGCCAGGTGCCAGGTGAATCCTCTGAATCCAAGAACGGTGATGGTGACTGCATCACAGCAACCACCGCCACTTGATAGACCTCCTGGTACACTCAGTCATCTTCTGCCTCTGCCTCTGCCTCCCACCCTGCAGCATGTTCACTTGCCATGGCTGCTTTGTCAGCAGCCCTCAGCATCCTTGTAATGGAGTCATCTATCAAATTGTCTGGATCATGTGCAACCAAGCAAAAGGTCGGAGTGTCGAGGGAGTAGTTGGGTGGCAAGGATAGATAGGGCACAGGGACAGGTGCAGGTGCAGAACGACATGCAGCCGAGGGAAAGGTCGGAGTGTCAAGGAAGTAGTTGGGTGGCAAGGATAAATAGGACTAGTGTTTAAAGGTCCAGTCCTACAAACCAAAAAAAGACCAAAACTGAACTGAACTTAACTGAAGTCTGGTTCATCAGGTGGCTATTTATAGGACTGGTCTTTTGCAGTCCAGTTGCCAGTCTTTCACTTTGAAAAATATCATTGAACCAATAAAAACCGATAAAAACCAGTTGCAACCAGTTTATATGTCACATGAACTATACACCCTGATTCCCACATATAATGACTTCAATTTTGCCCCCTGGACCATCAAAAATGGTTGATAACTGAGAGAGATATCACCAAATACATTTTGCACAAGAATTTCATTGTGATTAAAATAACTTTGATTGTACTGCTTATACCTTGTGTTACAAAATGTTGGGTACAATTGGACACCATCCAATACATAAAAATAACACACATAAACATCTGTACCATGCATCTTTGATTAATTTAACACCCCTGACAAGCTGCAACTACATACTACAACTACAACCTACAACCTACAACCTACAACATGTAATACAATGTACTTTCATTTTGGTCATATCTCAGTCAAATCTTGATGAAATCTCTTAAAAATTGGACTGATCACCAGGGAATTACAATATTCAACTCCATAAGTAACGGTTAAACTGTCCGGGTAATAGTTGCCGAGAAACATATGGGCTATATTGGTACAACAAATTTTACAACAAAAAGTCGGTTTGGACTGGTTTTCATTGGTCCATGGACTGATATGGACCGGTGTGGAAGGGAAAGTAGACATGCCTGTCGACTTTCCTCTTCTGAGGTTTTTCTCTCGTCAATCATCTGCATGCAACACTTTTCATTCCAGTTTGATTTCTCTTAAATAATCATTCTTTCTTATTCATTTCATGAATGCTCATTTCATTGTTTGATGAAACAGACCTCTAGAAAATAGAAAATACAAGATTCAGACCCTCTTGAATTGGCTCAACTTGCTCAAGATACATTTTTCCTGGTTCCATCATTATTTCCTTATTTTGCCAACAAACTTGACACTCGCCCCGAAGGATTCATGCAGGGAATGGGTTTCTTCTGTTATTTTCCTTTTATTTTCTTCATCTTCAATCAAATTCCCTCAAGACCCAGCATATCAACACTTTCCCCCTTTCCATGGCTAGCTGAACTCATCTCAATGGACTAGGATGTCAGATGAGTAGGGTCAAGGAATGGTGTTTGGGTGTTCTCCACACTTGTTGGGGGCCCGAGTGTCGTGTTGTCAATAGAGAACCCCATTGTCAGTTCCCTCCCCAAGCAATTCCTGGCAGCTAACATCCCAAGAAGTGGATTTGACAACACCGGACCAACAATCTTTCAATGCACGGAGTCACTGATGTTTCTATTTCTACCCCTACTTCCCGATTCATTCATTTTTGCTTCTTCTTTACTTTCACTTTCATTTCTCTTGTTGTGATTGGTGCAAGAGTACATGCACAATCACATGTTAGTGTATCCCCAATGCTTGGCATGTATATAAGGTGTCTCCCCACCTGTTGAATGGGATATTCCTTCTTTCCTCACTTTCTCAGTATCTGAAAATAACTCCTCTCAACGACTCAAGTTCCCTCAAGACCCTTGCATCCACGAGTGTGAAATTCTGTTAAGTTATCTAGTTTCTAAGACTGCAGGACAAAAGTTCTTTACTCTGGTCCGGATCAATGAATCCATTCTCATTACGTTCACATCAATGCGCATATTCTCATACTGAGCTCCATCAGACTCAATTCTTCTCTTTGTTGATTCTTTTTCACCCTTTTCTCATGCTCTCTGATTCTTATCAGATACGATTGTGTTGCCTGTTTCACAAGCATGTCAATTCTCAATGACTGTTTTCCCAGTTTTTGCTACATATGAAAACCTTCTGATTCCCTTATATTCTCTACCTATAACATTTTTCATGCGTTCATGATGCATTTTTCTCTGTTTACACTTACTTTGTTTGCCGTGACAGGACAACCTGGTTCAATGAACCTCAGGACTACCGAATCCTCTTCCACACCAGTCCTATGCGGTCCAGTTGGGGTCCATCAATATCTGGGTTGGTCCTGGACTGGTTGTGGTTGCCCCATTTAGACATCAAAAACTGGACTTAACTGGACCTTAAAATGCTAGATAGGACACAGGGACAGGTGCAGGAACAGAACAACGTCACTTGCTCTGCTGAAGCTGGGACAGCTTGTCGAAGGTGTCAGCAGGTGCCATGCACCCACCTTTGATGTCGATGCAATCTGCTTTGCACATCTTGTTGATAGGGAACTGCACAGGTTTTACCCGTGGGTTTCCCATGCTTTTATTTCCTAATTTATTCAATGAGTTTTGCATGAAAATGCATGAAAAAATGATTTTCTGAAGGCTATTCAATGGATGCTTGTGATACAAGGGACAAAATGATTTATTTTCAACCTTGTCACATGACAGATGTCACCCAAATATTGTTTTATGTGTTAGATCACAAAGAGCCAACAAAAAGCTTCCAGAAAATCTTTTTTTCATGATTTTCCATGCAAAACTCATTGAATAAATTAGGAAATAAAAGCGTGGGAAACCCGCAGGTAAAACCCATGCAGTTCCCTACTTGTTGATACATGAGCAATGAGCAACCCTCATGCAGTTTGCCTTGACACAGTGGTGCCCTGCAGTATGCATTGCTGAAGTTGATGAACCCATAAAAGGCAAGGTCATTGTGGAAGGAATAGAGGGACCATGAGGGGTATCTAGAGGGAATGTGAAATGAAAGTGGCAAGGGAGACACTGCAGTCTGATCAGAAATGGTACAGATGACGTGTAGGAATCTGTAAGGGGAACACCTTATGAGCTCCTACAGTGGCTGGCACACATTTGCAAACATTTCTGCACACCCGCAAACATTTGCACAACAAAGCGCCTTTTGTGCAACAAGGTGCCTTTTGTGCCAACCATCTACAAATATGTTGATCCATCAGTCCCTATTGTACTCTCACCATTCTCACAGTCAATACCCCTGCAGAAACAATCGAGGATGTCTTTGCATGCCCATTACCAATCATGGCCTGATGTGGACACTATCACTGATTGATGGCCGTCTCCCCAAATTGGAACACAACCCTGGATCTGAATTAGTGCTAGGATGGAAGGGGCTCCAAGTATTTTAGAATGTTGGATGCCTTCCATATATATACTTTGGCCTTGCACTGGACTCCTTAGAGTTTTCTCTTTGGTTTTCCCTTGCAAGGTATGGGTCTTTTCCTTGTTCAATAGTTATTGAATCTAAACTTTGGTTTTCCCTTGCAAGTATCGAGTTCTTAGGACTCTGATCATAAGGTTGCCCTTACAGAATCAACACTAGTGTTGCCAACGGCATGGCTCAGAGCCGCAAGCCATTGAGCCAAGCCACTATTTTGGGCCAGCTGCACCGATAAATCGGCTCGCAGCTCAGAGCCACCCAGAGCCGCTCAAGCCATGCCCTAAGTTGCCTCAAATTCAGAGCAACTGGAGGGCTTTAAATGTTCTTAAAACACTATAAAACACTTTGTAGGAGTCTACTGCCATTTTGAATACATGTTGTTATACCCTACTCCCCAGAGCCATCTCTCGAGCATGTTTTGTAATAGGTATGAGGAGATAAACATAGCCAAATAATCTCATCAAAGATACCGATCTGTGCAAAACTCAATAGTATGACTTGTTTCTTTTGTAATAATAGTCTATACAACCTGTAAGGGGACTAGGGGGGTGCCCTGTGTGTTTCTCCTATTTTTTACGTTCGTTCTAAATTTTTCCTCACTTCATTTCCTTCTATTCTTCATTTTCTATGATTTTTCCGGATTTTATTACTAATTTCCCTTTCTATCATGTTTGTGCATGTTGACAGTTTTATATTTAGAGGTGGAGTACCCCTTCCGACATCTACCCCTTGGTATGATGTCATTCGGCAGCCTTGATCTGCCTATCTCCGCCTTTTCTATTTTTAGGTTATTATTTGATTTTTGTCATCTTCACATATACTGGGCATTGGCAAAGGAATCCTTAGAGTTTTCTCTTTGGATTTCCCTTTGCTAGGTGTGTCCCCAATCCCTGTAATATGTAGTATAATTTTTAACTTCAGATTTCCCTTTGCTAGAGGCTGAGGTTGCCCTTATAGTAGAAAACTCTCCCCTAAGGCCCGAAATCACAAACGCACTGCCCAAGATAGGCAGGTACAGAGTGGACGACACTTCCCAAAGCTCCACAGACTCCCTACACACCATTCCAGACAGTCTCACCTTTACTGCGCCACCATTTTCACCAAACGCACCCCCTAGCAACATGGACGCATCCAAGCGCCTCGACGTGCTTGAAAGCAATGTTTCCAGAATACATGTGCAAATTGATTCACTTAAATATATGATTGAAAACTTTGTCAGGACCCTCCAGACTAATCCTACAACCAATATTCCCCCCATTGCGACTCCAAGCGCACCCAACAACAATGTACTGCCAAATGCACCCACTAAAGAGCACGCCCAGATCAAACCATCTCCCCCCACTGAATTTATTGGTGCACGTGTGCAGGGATATGCATTCCTTAATTCCTGTGAGTTATACATCAGTCTCCAGTCACATCAATTCATCGATGAGGCTGCAAAAATTTATTGGGCCTTCACATACATGAAATCTGAACGCGCCTATCTCTATGTGGACCGTATCCTACGTCAAACTAAAGAACTCGGTTCTCTACCTTTCTCCACTTGGGGTGACTTTCGAGCTGAGTTCGTACACCACTTCTGCCCCCTCAATGAACGCCACTGAGCAGTGACACGACTTGAGTCATCCACTTACCACCAGGGACGTCGATCCATGGACGACTATATCGATGAGTTCAAGGATTTGGTGGACATGGCAGGGTATGGGAGTGGGTTACCAGTGGTGGTGAAGTTCCGACGGGGGCTCAACCAAGAAATTCAGGACCAGATTGCACAGATGTTGGAAGGGCGCCCAGCGGACGATGATATCCTTGCTTGGTATGAAGCTGCTTCACTCTGTGACGAGAACCGACTCACAAATGCGGCGTTTAATGCTGCATTCCGTGCTCCAACTACCACTCATACACCCTACACCTTCAATCGAAGCCTCCCCCGCCCTAACCCCATTCCTGCTCGTCAAACTCCCACACCAGCCATCAATATCCCAGTACCAATGGATGTTGATGCAGCCCACAGCCGTGCACGTAAGTTGGATCTCTGCTACCGTTGTGGGGAACCTGGACACAGGGCTGGAGCGTGTCCCCATCATCAGGATATCCGCATGCTCACCCCCGAGGGACGAGACGAACTCCTGCAAGATTTGTTGGCACTTGTAGATGTTGAGGAAGCAAAGGATCAAGTTGCAGAGGAGGTTAAGCTGGAAGTTGTAGAGGAGCAGGATTTTCCTATTCGCAGCGAGTGAATCGTACGCCCTCACTGCCTGTCCATAACTGCTTTGAAGTCTTGTCAGTTGAATCCCTGGAGAATGAATCCATTTCTGTGACTGCTCCCCTCTCTGACCCTTCGAAGTTGGCTAAAGACGTACCTGCTCTCCCCATCTCTCCTTCTACTCCATGTCCCAAAATTAAATCATGGGAGCGTAAACTACCACGCAAGTATATTGTGGCATCCACTCCCTCTGCACATTCCTTAAACCTAGCCATCGAACTGCAGACGACCGACACTGGACAGATACTCGGTGTCTCTGCGCTCCTGGACTCTGGTGCGACTGGTCTCTTCATCGATTCCCATCTGGTACAACAACATCGTCTAAATACTCGCTCACTCTCACGTCCGATACCTGTATATAACGTGGATGGATCCCCAAATGAAGCTGGTGCCATCCGAGAGGTTGCAGACCTGGTTCTCCATTACAAAGATCATAGTGAGCGTGCCCTTTTTGCTGTCACTCAATTAGGAAAGCAAAAGGCGATTTTGGGATATCCATGGCTTCGAGACCATAACCCAGAGGTCGACTGGCGCACCGGGGAGGTTACCATGAGCCGATGTCCATCCCGCTGTCGGACGTGTTTCACAGAAGCCAGGCAAGAATGTCGTGGACAGAAGGCGGCAATACGACGAACTCAGAAGTGTCGTGCTGGACCCCTGCCTATACCTGAAGTGGAATTGGAAGGGGTTCCTGATCTAATGCCGGACTCGGATGATGATGATGAGGACCCAGAGGAAGTGGAGGAGGGTGATCGGATCTTCTACACTGCGATTCGCTCATCGCATGAGGTGTGTGCCACATCGAACATATCCCAACGCCTCACCGAGGCCTTCCACAAAAACAACGCTGCTAAATCCTCTACTAACTCCTTACTCCCTCATCTCCATGAGTTTGAAGACGTGTTCTCCAAGGAGTCATTCGACTCTCTTCCTGCGCGTAAGCCATGGGATCACGCGATCAAACTCACCCCCGGCGCAACCCCTTCATCCTGCAAGGTCTATCCTCTCTCTCCGGAGGAACAACGGCAGCTTGACCAGTTCATCGACGAGCACCTGGCCTCTGGATGTATTCGACCATCGAAGTCACCCATGGCCTCTCCCTTTTTCTTTGTCAAGAAGAAGGATGGCTCACTTCGACCGGTTCAAGACTACAGAAGACTCAACAACATCACGGTCAAAAATCGCTACCCACTACCCCTCATCTCCGAACTCGTAAACCAGCTCCGTGGAGCCCGATACTTCACCAAGCTCAATGTCCGTTGGGGCTATAATAATGTGAGGATAAAGGAGGGAGATGAGTGGAAGGCAGCCTTTCGTACCAACCGTGGTCTTTTTGAACCGCTTGTCATGTTCTTTGGCCTTACTAATAGCCCTGCCACCTTTCAGACCATGATGAACGACATCTTCCATGACCTCATCCTCGAAGGCGTTGTCTGCATCTATCTCGACGACATCCTCATCTTCACTCGCACGGTTGAAGAGCACCGTCGCATCACGCGCCTCGTCCTAGAGCGACTTCGACGGTACAAACTCTACCTTCGTCAGGACAAATGCGAGTTCGAAAGGACCAAGATCGAGTACCTTGGCCTGATTATCTTGGAGGGTCAAGTGGAGATGGATCCTATCAAGGTAAACGGGGTCACAGCTTGGCCTACGCCCACGAACAAGAAGGAGGTGCAGTCTTTCCTGGGCTTCATCAATTTTTATCGGTGTTTTATCAAGGATTTCTCACATCATGCACGACCGCTGTTTGACTTGACAGGAAAGGAGGCATGGAGGTGGGATAATGCACAACAGGAGGCGTTCGAAAAGCTTAAGGAGATGGTCACTTCCGCCCCGATCCTTACCTTTGCTGACGATTCGCGTCCTTTTCGTGTAGAAGCCGACAGTTCTGACTTTGCGACGGGCGCTGTGTTGTCTCAGCAGTCTCCGGAGGACCAGAAGTGGCATCCTGTTGCGTTCTACTCCAAAAGCCTTAGTGCTGTAGAGAGAAACTACGAGATCCATGACAAGGAGATGTTGGCGATAATGCGTGCACTTGAGGAGTGGCGACACTTCCTCGAGGGTGCCCAACACAAGGTGGAAATTTGGACAGATCACAAGAACCTCGAGTACTTCATGACGGCCAAGAAATTGAACCGTCGTCAAGCTCGTTGGTCCCTGTATCTATCTAGATTCAACTTCTCCTTGCACCACCGTCCGGGTCGCAGCATGGGGAAGACCGATGCCCTATCCCGACGTGCAGACCATGGGGATGGCAGCGGTGACAACCAAAACATTGTGCTGTTGCAGCCAGACCTGTTCACCATTCGGGCACTGGAAGGCATCGTACCCCAGGGCGAGGAGCGGGACATTCTACGTGACATTCGTCGCGCAAACCGTAGCGGTTTACATGAGGATGTTGTCGCCCGAGCTGTTAAAGAACTGAGGAAGGGATCGACCCTTTCCTTACGTGCGGCAGAGTGGGCTGAAAAGGAGGACTTGTTGTATTTCAGGGATCGCATCTATGTTCCCAATGACCCAGACCTTCACCGGCGCATCATATCCCAACACCATGACTCACAGATTGCTGGCCACCCCGGACGCTGGAAGACCTTGGAGCTCACCTCACAGAACTATTGGTGGCCACAAATGTCACGGCTCATTGGTCAGTATTGTCGCACTTGTGACCTTTGCTTACGCACCAAGGTCCCTCGTCGCAAGCCTATTGGTGAGCTACACCCTCTTCCTGTTCCAGAGAGTCGTTGGGATGTTGTCAGCGTCGACTTTGTGGTGGAATTGCCAGAGTCAAACGGGTTTGATGCGGTGATGTGCACAGTTGACTCAGTGGGAAAACGTGCTCACTTCATTCCCACTCACACCACTGTCAGTGCCCTAGGTGCCGCTCGACTCTACCTCCACCACATGTGGAAATTACATGGACTTCCTGGTGCCTTCCTCTCGGATCGTGGCCCTCAGTTCATGGCAGAGTTCACTCGTGAGCTGTACCGACTCCTGGGGATCAAACTCCTCGCTTCAACTGCTTATCACCCACAAACTGATGGCCAGACGGAGCGAGTCAACCAGGAACTGGAGCAGTACATCCGCCTCTTTGTCAATGAACGCCAGGACGATTGGGATGATCTCCTTCCTTTGGCCGAGTTTGGGTACAACAACCATGTCCATGCTTCCACTCAACAGACCCCTTTCCTCTTAGACACTGGACAACATCCACACATGGGATTTGAACCTCGCCAAACTCCCTCACACATCGAGACAGTGAATGAGTTCACAGAATGCATGAGGGATAGCTTGGAGGAGGCAAGGGCAGCCTTAGCAAAGGCAAAGGACGACATGGCGCGATTTTACAACCAGCGCCACTCCCCAACCCCTCAGTACAAGGTTGGTGATCGAGTTTATCTTGACTCCAGTGACATCTCCACTACACGTCCATCCAAGAAACTCGCTCATCGCTTCTTGGGACCTTTCCCCATTGTCAAGTGCGTTGGAACACATGCCTATTGTCTATGCCTCCCAGCCTCCATGTCCAGACTCCATCCCGTCTTCCATGTCGTCAAATTGCTTCCAGCTCCCCCAGATCTGTTCCCGGGACGCCATTCACACCCACCACCACCACCTACAGTGATCGAGGGAGAACCCCAATATGAAGTCGAGTCAATCTTGGACAGCCGTTTGCGTCGAGGAAAACTCCAGTATTTGGTACATTGGAAGGGTTATGGGTATGAGGAGAACTCATGGGTCGAAGAGTCTGACGTAAATGCCCCTCGGTTAATCAAGGAATTCCACCAACAGCACACTGCTGCACCGCGTCGCATTCAAGTCACGGACTTTGGTCGTATACGATTTCGAATGCATCGGGGCGATGCATCTTAGAGAGGGGGTGATGTAAGGGGACTAGGGGGGTGCCCTGTGTGTTTTTCCTATTTTTTATGTTTGTCCCATATTTTTCCCCGCCTCATTTCCTTCTATTCTTCATTTTCTATGATTTTTCCGGATTTTATTACTAATTTTCCCTTGCTATCATGTTTGTATATGTTGACACTTTTATATTTAGAGGCGGAGTACCCCTTCCGACACATACCCCTTGGTATGATGTCATTCGGCGGCCTTGATCCGCCTATCTCCGCCTTTTTCTATTTTTAGGTTATATTTGATTTTTGTCGTCTTCACATATACTGGGCATCAGCAAGGGGATCCTTAGAGTTTTCTCTTCGGATTTCCCTTTGCTAGGTGCGCCCCCAATCCCTGTAATATGTAGCATAATTTTAACTTCAGATTTCCCTTTGCTAGAGGCTTAGGTTGCCCTTATAGTGCCCTGGGTGCCGCCCGACTCTACCTCCACCATGTGTGGAAATTACATGGACTTCCTGGTGCTTTCCTCTCTGATTGTGGCCCTCAGTTCATAGCAGAGTTCACTCGCGAGCTGTACCGACTCCTGGGAATCAAACTCCTTGCTTTGACCACTTATCACCCACAAACCGATGGCCAGACTGAGCAAGTCAACCAGGAACTGGAGCAGTACATCCGCATCTTTGTCAATGAACGCCAGGACAATTGGGACGATCTTCTCCCCTTGGCTGAGTTCAGATACAACAACCATGTCCATGCTTCCACTCAACAGACCCCTTTCCTCTTAGACACTGGACAACATCCACACATGGGATTTGAACCTCGCCAAACTCCCTCACACATCGAGATGGTGAATGAGTTCACAGAATGCATGCGGTATAGCTTGGAGGAGGCAAAGGCAGCCTTAGCGAAGGCAAAGGATGACATGGCACACTTTTACAACCAACACCATTCTCTGACCCCTCAGTACAAGGTTGGTGATCGAGTTTATCTTGACTCCAGTGACATCTCCACTATGCGTCCATCCAAGAAACTTGCTCATCGCTTCCTGGGACCTTTCCCCATCGTCAAGTGTGTTGGAACACATGCCTATCGTCTATGCCTCCCAGCCTCCATGTCCAGACTCCACCCAGTCTTCCATGTCGTCAAACTCCTTCCAGCTCCCCCAGATCCATTCCCAGGATGCCATTCACACCCACCACCACCGCCTACAGTGATCGAGGGAGAACCCCAATACAAAGTCAAGTCAATCTTGGACAGCTGGTTGCGTCAAGGAAAACTCCAGTATTTGGTGCATTGGAAGGGTTATGGATATGAGGAGAACTCATGGGTCGAAGAGTCTGATGTGAATGCCCCTCGGTTAGTCAAGGAATTCCACCAATGGCACACTGCCACACTGCATTGCATTCAAGTCACGGACTTTGGTCATATGCAATTTCGAATGCATCAGGGTGATGCATCTTAGAGAGGCAGTGATGTAAGGGGACTAGGGGGGTGCCCTGTGTGTTTCTCCTATTTTTTACGTTCGTTCTAAATTTTTCCTCACTTCATTTCCTTCTATTCTTCATTTTCTATGATTTTTCCGGATTTTATTACTAATTTCCCTTTCTATCATGTTTGTGCATGTTGACAGTTTTATATTTAGAGGTGGAGTACCCCTTCTGACATCTACCCCTTGGTATGATGTCATTCAGTGGCCTTGATCTGCCTATCTCCGCCTTTTCTATTTTTAGGTTATTATTTGATTTTTGTCATCTTCACATATACTGGGCATCGGCAAGGGGATCCTTAGAGTTTTCTCTTCAGATTTCCCTTTGCTAGGTGCATCCCCAATCCCTGTAATATGTAGTATAATTTTTAACTTCGGATTTCCCTTTGCTAGAGGCTGAGGTTGCCCTTATACAACCTATTTGACTGTTAAAATACATAACTGAAGCATAAATACAACTCAGATTGCAAGCCCACAACTTTGGGCAATCTCAATTGGCTTAGCCAGCTCAGAGCCACTCAGGGCAACTCAGCGCCATTTTGATCAGCTCAAGTGCCTGAGCTGCGCCACGGGCAAGCTGAGCTGAGCTGTGGCATCACTAATCAACACATACATGAACATAGTAATGGCCTGGAGTGTTCCTGCCCTTGGCCTTTTTCGTGAAGAGGGCTTGTCCACACTTTGAGCAGGTGTGTTGATCAGCAAGAGAGGCTCCAGGTGCCATTTGAGGGTTTCGCAGCGTTGTTTGCGGTGACTCAGATGGATGCTGGCGGGCAAACTCAACCAGGTGACCGAACACATGTACCATGTCATATTGTATTGTTTGTTTGCTGTGTCATTGAGTTGCCGCGATGCCGCTGTACTGGTGGCTGACTGACGGACAGACAGACTTTTCTTGCTAAAGCTCCCCACTTGTCAAAGCTCTTGCATCCTATGGTCACTGACCCTCACCTCGAAAAAACTCAAGAGTTGCTCTTGGTCTACAGCCCACAGAGCTTGCAAGATATCCTCGTTAACAAGGCTCAGTTCACTCCTGTTTGGGATCCTCTGCCACATACTATCTGGCATAAAATCCTCCTCGACCTTTTTGTCGATTTCGAGAAACTTTTCGTTCACATCAATGGATAAGGGCTACAACCACCACAACGATCCAAAAGACTTTGGAGCAGGTTATGCACTTGTTAAAAAGGACCAGGCTTTCTCTAAACACCCTCTGCATACTGAGGCCAATTGGATGCGAGTATTCAGCATGTGGTCTGGAGGCGTTGCTTTCTTCTTTCCTCACTGCGATGCAGAGTTGCCATGAGTATAGGATCATCATCATGGATCTTTTCCAAGCTGCGCCTTCAAATCCACTCATTGCTATCTCGTTTGATGTCCACATTCGTGACAAATACTCCAAGAAGCTGTTCCACCTCAATGATTGGGACCAACTTAATCTTCTGCTCCTTATGCAAATGCTTTCTACAACTCCATCAGCTTCTCCTCATGCAAATAAGTGTGTGGCCTCATCTCAGCCTATGGCTTCTGGTAGTAACCAGAAGCATGCTGATGTTCCATGCCATAACTGGAGCTTTGGTATGTGCAAGGCTGAGGTATGCCCCAATTGTAGGAAGCATGGCATCTGCTGTGTTTGTGGTGAAGGACATCGAGCGAGGGACAACGAGCCATGCTTTGCTGTCCTCCAAACTTGCAATTGAATGGGAGTTGCTTGAGGCATGGGAGAATGTGGCTACATTTGTTGAGAAGGGACCTCAGACATTTAGTAGTTCTTCCCCATCTTTAAAGCATAAACCGGCAGACTCTCTTGATGCCCCTCGGTTCTGCCGAGGTTTTGTGTGGTCTGATAGTTCCAATAATTATATCTCTCCTTCAGCCCTTTACACTGAGTTTGCTCCACCTCTGCCATCACCACCTCAACACCTCCTCCATGACATAACAATCCAAGCATCGCTTCGATCACTGGGTGATTCAGTTAAAGTTGAGACCCCTTTTGATGTGGACAAGTTTGAACTCCTGCTGGCTGACCACCCCAATCAGCCTTTTGTGCAGTCAGTTATGACAGGGCTTCATGAAGGATTCTGGCCTTTTGATGAAGGAGAGTGGAAAATCAAGTTGGAAGAGGTCGTACCTAACTATGATTCTGACCCTGAAGATGCTGATGCTATTCATGCCTTTCATGATCAGGAAATTGCTGCAGGACGATGGTCTGACTCTCTGCCTAGTATGGAGCTGCTTCCTGGGATGAAGATCTCTCCCATGTTTGTTGTCTGGCAGAATGAGAAACCATGGGTCATCACAGATCATTCATGCTCAGGAATAAATGATGGTATTCCTCGCATGGATGCTAAAGTCAAGTATGACGATATGCATACTTTTGGTCAGATGCTACATGATGCTCGCAACACTAATCCCGGTAAACATCTGGTGACCTTCAAATCTGATGTAGTGTCTGCCTTCCTCAACCTCCCAGCACATCCCATCTTCCAACTCCATCAAGTGGTAAAGGTCGAGGGAAAATTGTATATTGTGCACCGCCTCGTGTTCAGTAATTGCGCATCTCCACAATGTTGGTGTGCTGTGTCTGGCCTGCTGTGCTGGTTAGGCATCCAGAAATTTAACATCAATGGCTTACATGTGTACATGGATGACTTCTTTGGCTGGGATTATGCCGACAACCCAGTTTGGTACCGAGGGAGGTTACGGCCATGTCAACAAGTGCAGCTTTTGGTGCTCTGGGAGTCAATTTCTTGCCCTTTTGAAGATTGGAAACAGGATCATGGAGAGGTCCTCAAAATAATTGGATTTTGGGTGGACTTCAATGCCGGCAGTATTTCCTTGCCCCCAAACTCCATATCCGATGCTATTGCAAAGATTGATCATTTTCTCGCCACCCCAGATTGCTCACCAGCACTTTGAGCTTGGCAACATTTGGCAGGCCATCTCAATTGGATGCTGAATGTTCTTCCTTGGGGTCGGCCCACATTGACAGAATTGTACTGAAAAATCAGTGGAAAGAACTGGTCTCATTGCGGGATTCCCATCAATGCAGCTGTGAGGGTCGACCTCTCTTGGTTGAAGGATGTTATTCCTTCTGCCATAGGCATTCAGTTCACTGATGTGGGTCTGTGGTCTGATCAAGAGGCTGACATGGCAATGTGGACAGATGCAAGCCTTTGCAATGCCTTATCCTTTGTCTATTCAAATAAAGGATTTCTGTACCCCATCAAGGCTCCCCCAGAAGGAATGAAAGTTGACATCTTCTTTCTAGAACTCCTGGCTATTGCTTCTGCTGTTCATCATGCCAGGTTGCTTTCTCAACTGCCTCATCATATTTTCATTTGGACTGACAGTTTGGATTCTGTTGCAGTCTTGAATTCACTCCACACAGCTGAGTCCTTGCATAATGCACCACTACTGGCCATCGCTGAGGTCATCATGTGCACAGGCATGGACTTACAAGTACGATTCATTGAAGGAAAAATGAATGTACGTGCCAATATGCTGTCTCATCTGCTGATAGACGAGTACCAGAGCAAATTTCCTGCTGACTGCATCCACTGCTTTACTCCTCCACGGGAGCTTCTGCCGGCATGATGGAGAGGGTGCTTTTGTATGCACTGGGGGGATGATCGACTGCGCCTTGCATGCATCGCCCCCCCATGGATCTGGCTGATCTGGATGCTCGAACTCTCTACCTACAGGTCAACTCCATTGAGCACTCCACTTCTAAAAACTATGCTACTGGGGCATCAATTTTTGTATTTTGCACTCACTTCCGCTCAACCCCACACCAACAACCTTGTCTCATTATATTGTGTACTCCTCCCAGTTCATTGCCTTCAGTCCAAAGTACTTAACGGGTGTCCAGCATTTCCTGCAGGACATATATCCTGAGTTCGATGCTAATCGCATGCATGCACTGGTTAAAACAACTATTCGAGATTCAAAGAAGGTGTGGACAGATCCTGTGCAACAAAAACTCCCTCTTCAAATTGCACATTTGCAATCCTTTCTGAATGTGGCATGTTGTACGGGGACATATGATGACTTCCTATTTGTCATGTTGCTGTCCTGCTCTTTTTATGGATGCCATCAAATGGGCGAATTGATCCAGAAGAATGATCAGAACCTGTTTGACTGGTGAAAGATCATTAAGCGACCATCTGTCACATTCAAGAATGGACATGTACAGTATCATTTGCCCTACCATAAAGGCAATCCTTTCTTCCATGGAACAAATGTTCTTTTTACATCTCAAGAGGTTGCCGACCCTGTTTATTTGCTAATGGAGTATCTCTGTTGGCATGATCATCTCCATGGCGCCAAGGCCGCGCTGTTCCTGTGGGAAAATGGTTCTCACCCATCACGCTCTTGGTTTGAGTTGAAGTTCTTCACTGTTCTTGACCATCATTTTGGGGGACATTCTGCTCGTACTGGTTGTGCCACCTTTTTAGCATCCTTGGGTGTGTCAGAATCAGTCATCCAAGCAATAGGACAGTGGTCTTCAGAGGCTTGGAAGATATACATTCGCGAAAACCCTGCCATTAGGGTGGAACAAGAGCTGGTGGCTATCCAACTGTGAAACTAATTGCTCACTGATCACTGCTCCTCGCTTTCCATCTTTTTCACACCTCTACCACCCCCTCACACAACACAAACAGCACCTTTTAGCATGTCCACCTCGTTGCCTATCTATTTTGGGGTCCACTTACTGGGCAGACCTCTGTTTACGCTACACTCATTGAGCCACATGGCAGAGGTCATCGTAAAGGCGGGTTCCGAGGGTAAGAAGCCTTTTCGGAGGCCTCTGTGCCACTCCAAGCCATCTCACACCTAGCTCCACTATCCATGCTGAGCTCTGCTCAATCTCCTAATCGTGCTGTCCATAGTCAGGTGCTAGGGTCTAGCAGATGCCGGGCTATAGGAAGTTTCAGTGCGATTAGGAGGTCTTCTTGTGTTGCTTTCTTTCGACCTCCATCTCATTTACAAGCAACACAGGTAAGCGCTTCATGCTCATTGTTGGTCCAGCCTCTCACTATTGCATTTGGTTGTTATACAAGGCTTTGCCTCAAGAGTTCCATCTCGTGCTTCAACAACTATTTACATTGTGAGGGTTTCCACCATTCTTCATAGGTATATACTCAGTTAGGGCCTCACTTCATAGGATCCAGCTGGTGTTATCTTTTAGCTGTTGCTACCTCACCCAGTTGGATTCTCATAGTGAGTAGTAACTTTAGTTGCTCCTATCGACATTTATCCCTTATTCAGGTTTATCGATTAGTTCTCGGAACGTTTGATATTTTCACGGCCCACCCACCACTTCCCTTTTCTTTTTTTTTCTTTTCTTATCTGTGTTTCTTTTTACATTTAGTAAAATGGTCTATGTAGTCAAATGGTCTTTGCGTATATAGTCGTACATACATAGCATGTCTGCCTCGTCGCCTGGCTCAACGAGTGTAGCATAAACAGAGGTCCACCCAGTAAGTGGACCCCAAAATAGATAGGCGATGAGGTGGACATACTACATATGTATGACTATATATGCAAAGACCATTTGACTATGTAGACCATTTTACTAAATGTAAAAAGAAACACAGATAAGAAAAGAAAAAAAAAGAAAAGGGAAGTGGTGGGTGGGTTGTGAAAATATCAAACGTTCCGAGAACTAATCGATAAACCTGAATAAGGGATAAATGTCGATAGGAGCAACTAAAGTTACTACTCACTACGAGAATCCAACTGGGTGAGGTAGCAACAGCTAAAAGATAACACCAGCTGGATCCTATGAAGTGAGGCCCTAACTGAGTATATACCTATGAAGAATGGTGGAAACCCTCACAATGTAAATAGTTGTTGAAGCACGAGATGGAACTCTCGAGGCAAAGCCTTGTATAACAACCAAATGCAATAGTGAGAGGCTGGACCAACAATGAGCATGAAGCGCTTACCTGTGTTGCTTGTAAATGAGATGGAGGTCGAAAGAAAGCAACACAAGAAGACCTCCTAATCGCACTGAAACTTCCTATAGCCCGGCATCTGCTAGACCTGAGCACCTGACTATGGACAGCACGATTAGGAGATTGAGCGGAGCTTGGCACGGATAGCGGAGCTAGGTGTGAGATGGCTTGGAGCAGCACAGAGGCCTCCAAAAAGGCTCCTTACCCTCGGAACCTGCCTTTACAACAAACTTTCCAATTCCCATATTTTCCGGCTACTGGTTGGCTGATTACCTAAAAAGGAAATTTGGGGTCAACAAGGTTGAATTTTTTGAAAGTTGCCAGTTGTGCTGAAAAAAAATATCAGAAAAAATAAAAATTTATTTGAATATTTTTCATCAAAATGGCTGTACACCAACCACTGACCAGATCAACATGGGTTGTATTTTTCGAATTCCTGACCATTTTTACATCTATTAGAGGATACCCTCTTTTTTTCTGGTGCCGAGTACCCCTTGAAACGACACACACCACTCTAGATTATAAACCACGTTCTATCACTGTTTTGGTCATTCGTCACGCCCCCGGCATCCGCCGCATCGATAGACTTTCAAGCATCGACAGGCCTGGGCACAGCCATCAATAGATTTGAGACGTTCTCGAGCTTATAACCTCGTTCTCAATAAATTAAGAACTCGGAACCGTCTGTTTACAATCGATATCCGCCTATGTCTACGAAAGACTTAGGACATGCCTAGGCCACACTGACAACTCGGCAACATCAGTAATCCTGCATTTTGGTTTTTACCGGTTTCTGAACCCAAAAAACCGACAAAAACTGACAAAAACCAGAAAACCCGGAAACTTGGAGACCTAGGTCCCATTTCCCAGAAACCTCACATGTCTGTGTATTCGGAAAACCTAAGAAACCAATGGAAACCCTAGAAACCTATCTAAATCCGCTACTAGTATTAGCATAAACTAGCTTTTCTTAGGGACTCTTTCAAGGTTTCCAGGTTTCTCAAAACCCCAAAACCCCCAAAAACCACTGGAAACCAGAAACTAAATTGACAGATTGCTGATGAACTTCCTGCAAGTATAAAACCAGAAAACCAGAGCCTGAGAATGGAACGGAATTAGACTCGGGGCCTCCGATATATATTTCGTAGATCACCGACACACTCAAACCAAGCTCGAACAGATACTCCGCGCGGCCAAGTCGACCGCTATGCTCGCCTCCTGATTTCTCGGTAATTGTGAGAATATTGAGTGCCAACTTTAAAAAATAATGCCATTCAAGCCTTGCCCAAGGGGGTTTGAAAAAAGTATTCATGTCAGCAAGTTCCCTCGTTCGAACTAGATAATTGAGTGTGGACTCGGCCTCCGAGCCCTGGTGAGTACTAGTCCGAGCTGTCGGGGGTGTGGGGAAAGAAGGGTTGGTGACAAAAACTTATTACCTGTCTCTCGGGCTAATAAATTGTGTGTCCCTGCATCACATATGCATCGTGGTTCCGGCACAAGGCCTTATGATATGGCTATGAGAAAGTCGACGTAGATCTAAAAGTCTACAGTGATAGACAACTCACTGAGTCGACCTAAGCACGTGGGTCATCTTATTACATAATGTGAATGCTGTTCGGTTATTTACAGATGCAAAATAAAATTTCTTCAATCATGATCTTCAAAGTGACGGTGTCGCTGAACATACATGCCACGATCCTGTGACAAACCAACATGTTATAACCGGCAAGAACGTCAAGAAGGCATATCAGGGCATATCCTATATGGGAATCAGGAGATTCTTAGCAGCTCACGCTTGGTTGCCAGACGCGATGTCACGCGATGTCAACAGTTCGGCTAAATTACACCTCGACGAGGACTGTCCTGGACTGTCGTATTCATGATGCAAAGAGGCTTGGCCGGGTTGACCTTGTCGGCATCCCGGATTGCTAGAAAGTCTATGCCAAATTCATCTTGACGCAGCCTCGACGGGGCCGACGAGGGCATGGCGTGATGTGGTGAGATGATCAATGATCCTTCGATCTACGAATTCCATAAGCGGATAACAACCTCTCTACCGTGACTGTGGTGGCTAGGCTTAGCTGCCTTTCCAGGCTCCCCCGAACTGATGGAATCATCACTTTAACACATGTTACATGTCGACACATGGAGGTATTTCTCGGTTTAAGTTGAGTTTAAGAAGAAGTTCAACTTGAGAATGCTAAACCTTTAACCGCTTCGATTTCCCCCGTTAATATTTGAGGCACTTCACTGTTCTTTGCGTAATGGATATTGATGCTACATACGGGGCCGCCTTGATTGGTCTTGTCCTCGCTTCGGTGTTCGCGTGCTTCAACTCTACATATCGATCAAGGTGGCTAACGTCATTCATGATCTAGATTATATGGTGTAACACTCCTACAAACGTGAGCCTTCTCAATTCAACGTATCGTCCTGCTTTATTGACATTTTGTGTGAAGATTCTTGTATTACAGGTACCCTCTCTCGCACTCAGAACTCGATGTCTTCGTAACGCTCAGTGCACAGGCAATATCCTACAGATTCTGTTTTCACTAAAGGCCTGGTCTGTACCACGTACGCTATCGTCACAAGAATTAATGCAAATGCGTGTCATCTTAGGTTTTTGTTGTATGGTAGGAAGTTCTCCACATCAGTCGTGCAAATTCAGTTCTGCAATATCATCAGGCTTCTCGACACAGCACATCTAGTGCTTATCACCGTTTCTATGCATTGGTAAGTCTCACTCCGGTCGGAAGGTATATCTCCCCGTTAAGGTTCCAGAGAAAGGTATCTAATAACAAACTACAACACGCCTGACGCTTTGAGCAAGGCGACATGGTGATTTTTAGAGCGTCCTGCTTCTGTGCTCACTTACTTAAGGTTACCTGCTATAAAACATCTAGGAGTCAAAATGTGAGTTCCCCAACATGTGGCATTTGCATGGTCTTACAGCAGTATTCATTCATAGCTACAAATTGATTGTAACGTATGTCATCTGTTGGGCGAGTAAACCAACTGCCGACATCTTTGCCGCAGGGTCTCATTGGTCTCATTGTCCAATGGTATACTACTACAGCTCGTACCGGGAAAGGAGTCAAGCTGATTGATTTTCTTCAAGTTTCTTCGCTCAACGTGTCAGGCGCCGTATGTCCCCCCAATGCATCTCTCCTGCCGATGTGCTTACTCATCTCGTTTTATAGTATCAGGCAACATGTGGCTTACCGTCCTTGCTGTGCGATGCTAGATCATTCCCATTGTACAATCTGACACATTTATCTTGTCTAGACAACTCTGATCACTATCCATTTCGGTATACTTGACTTTCACTCATCAATACGAACGATTAACTCATCAACCTCTGTAGCTCTCGGTATAGGTATGCTTTACTATCAACGCGGTACTTTCAATGCACTTACCACCTTTAATTGCAGTATTCACTGTAAAAAGGTGAAATACTCACTTGATAGTTCAACCTTTTTTACTGATGACCCCACTAGCTTCATCCTCGTTGACACGAGCAAGTTTAAACAATTAACCGTAAAGTTGTCGAAATATCAAAACAGTTAGAATGCTGATGGTTTGTAAACTGCAGTGGGTTACCAGTGCGGGTCTAGGAAGCGCCGCTGCGGCCGATATGATTATGGCAGGTGCTCTGTCCTACTATCTCCTGAAAAGTCGCACTGGATTTAAACAGTACGTTTCGTCAGGAAATTTTGTCCAAGTAGAACTTGATGGATTCATAGAACCGACTCACTTATCACGACGTTAATTGCGTATAGTCTAACGACTGGTACGATCACGAGGTTCGTCCACTAGCTGAATGCAATGTGGTTTGCACATATTCATCGCCGTGTAGTGTTATTGCCTTCATGGCGGTGGTCACAGTTAGTATGGATAGCGTTCTTTTCAGCGGATTCTGATCATCCCAAAAGTTTGCAACGATGCCAACGAACTATACATGGCTAGCATTCTTTTGGATCCTTGGGAAATGTAAGCATATCCTTGCGTCAGTTATGCCGCATCGCTCAAGAAACACGGTTATCCAGGCCATGTCAACTCCTTCTTAGCCGCGTTGAGTGACTTGCTCACCTTGTACTTGCTTCATTCTCACATTTTGGATGGCGGACAGCCTTAACAGTCGAAATTCTCTCCGCAACCAGGCCGCCAATCACGATCCAACTTTCCTTCAGTTATCACCAATGCCCGCTACTGCATTGATGACGACCGGTGACCTGGGGGAAAAGCCGCTCGGCTTTCGGATACCGAAGACTGATTATGACTGTCCAACGCTGCCACCAGATGTAGTCAGTATGTTTGAAAATCATCGACCAGAGGCTAATAAGTGAGAACAGGAAAAGTAAGAATAGACGGACAATGCATGCCTCCTGTACAATTATCATTACTCTTGCATCGTTTTTGAAAAGGAGAGGACCTGCTTAGTAGCGCAGTCTCGCATTTATGTTTGTTGTAAATAACTTGGTGGTGAAGCTTTGAAGGCCCATGCAGTCTTGCCCAACAACGTGAAAATCAGAACTTACGGTTGTTACGCGACGTTGTAAGTATACTTAAGTAGCCACGTGAGTAGTTCAACATAGGACAAATGTCGATCAACTTGCGCGACGCCATCTTATCTGGACTCTCCCGCCTACCAGGGACACGCGAATTCCACCTCCACGTCCTCCTTTCATCTCCCAGAAAACACGCCGCTCTTTTCCCTTTTGCTATTCCACGACCTCGTTCATATCTCCAGGACATCCTCATCTTGCTGTCTGAGCAATCGACCCCAGATTCGCCTCGCATACTCGTTACCGCAGTAGAGGCGTGCGTGTACAACCTACCATCTACTTCGTGCGCCATCCTTTATGTATCCAAGGTTGATTCTACTGGGCAGGCTACTTTACCCTCTCCCACAGTCACCGTGGTTCGATCGTTATTGACATATTACGCGGACCCTGCAATACGCCCTCTTTCTGCCGACCACCTCTGGATTCATCTTTTTGCACGAGCACAAGCTCAGTACCTATTCCCGAACTCGGCCGAGTACCCTGGAAAGCATCCTTTAAGCGACGTCAAGCTGTGCGCGTGGTGGCGACGTGTACTGTCGGATATCGTGGTGGAGTTGAAAGGACGAGTGGAGCCCAAGCCGAAAATTGAACTACATTATATCCTTCCTGGATATAGTGAGTTGGAGGCGGAAGCAGCGCTCAAAGTCGCATTATCATCATCTTCGCCTCCGCTCCCTCCGTGGTCATATGGACATCCGTACTCACGGTCCGAGATTCCTTTGTCCTGCCCATCAGAATCATCAGAAGGGAACAAGAACTTGGGACATTTCATTCCATCGTTCGACGATGACCCCAAAGCTCGGTTCATGGATGAGATTGCGTATACCACAAATGGAGACGTGGTTAAATCCCCGGCACGGAAACGTTCACGTACGTCGTCGTATCCCAGTGAGACGGCGGAAACCAAAGAGGTCGAAGAAAAAGAGGGACGTGGTGGCAAGGAAGGTCGACCGTCGGGTGAATTAAGCAAGGTCACTCCAGACGAGTTTTGGGAACGCATGTCTTTCCGTCAGGAATGTGTCGCGGGTGCTATGACTGGGTTTTTCACAGTGGGAATATCTTGTCCGTCGAAAGACGAGACACGTTCGACACTGTCGCCTCTGGCCCCTCAGCCCGGGCAGGTTCCGTCACAAATCAACAAGCGCATAATGACGTCCTTACTGAATAACGTCGAGTTTTCTACAGTTGATCGGTCGATCCGGGCGACCGAGAGTTTGGAGAATGCTATAAAGGGGCTGTGTGAAGGCATTACACCTGCTACACACGCGCCTAGCACCGCTAATCACCGAGAACGTACGCCCGAGGGAGATGGATTCGCTCTGCTTGCACCGCCTGTCACACCGCCCCCGAAAGTGGTGTATGGCAAACGCGTCATGCCAGACGTTTCCCCTAATCCTTTCCCTGAACCTGTGGCGTCACTCGAAACATATAATTCACATATTTATGGATCGATCAGAGTTAGTACTCCGACGGACATAACGTCCGTTCGGCCTACGGTTGTGATGAAGGAGGGTGCGGAAGCGACGGCTGGCCCAACAACAAAAGTGACAGTGCTTACAGTGCGAAAAAAGAAGAAGAGGACAGAGGATAATCACACGTCTTTTGTTGTATAGAGTAGGCGTGATAATCAATGAGAACTATGTACGCAGGCTGTGCTTAAAGGGATGTCGACCGATCGAATGTTTCAGAGTTTCATATATAAGATGGGATATTGGGATGGTGATGATGATCGAAAACCGGGGATTACGAGATTCGATTTCGATTCGATTCGATTCGATACAGAATTTCTAAAATCATTTCATCATCCTGGCATTCCTGGAGTTCTACGTTCTCTACGTTCATCATTCTCTCCTCCTACCCTTACACGTTCTCTACTATACCCTCCTCCTTGTTTCCAAATCAAATATGTCTGTCAATCATGCCAGCATAGCGACCCATGTCCCACAGTCTCTTCCTTCTTTCGCACAGGCTTTTAGCACTTCGTCTTTGGGAAGTATTTCTTCAGGAAACAACTCTCTACCTCCAATTCAGTTGCGTCTCAATAACATGGATCTTCACACACGCACCGGTAGTGATGACACTACTAGAAAACGGCACCGAGCAGACGTCTTGCCCAATTCACGCGATGATCCACATTCCAACTCTGAGTAAGTCATTATTCTCTCTATACGCTTCACCTCGGCATTCCTCATCTTTATCTAGTGGGTCCCCGCGCCTAGTCCTAATTAAGGAAGAACAGGATCATGACATGCTACCCTCATCTTCCCCGCCTCACGTAAAGCCGCCACCACCAGATCTTCTTGTAGACACCGCAGGCGCGCCCGCTCCATCCGATAGTCATCCTTCACCTGCAAAAAGACGTCGTGTCACTGTCAGCGGCGCGCCACATCCACTCAATACTGACGTGAGACCACCAGTTGATCAGACAAACTCCACCCCCATCTCTCCTGTCGTCATGGGCTTCACAATCAAGCGCGACAATCCGTCCGCCATGGAACAGGTTAAATCGATGATCACTGTAAAACAGAAACAAAAGGCTCTTATCGAGCAACGCAGGGGAAGTGTAGCAGGCGTCATTTCCCCTCAGACTGGCGGGAACCCTGTATCATCTGCACCTGCGGAGGAGCGGATTTTGACGTCAACGAAGCCCGCTGCTTCCGCACGACCATCACGCCACAGTCCTAATACGGGCACTGGACCTCGTCGACCTACGAATAACCAGTCTACAGGCAACCCACGTCCACCTAGTCCGAGTCCCATCATTGTTACAACTCCACCTCTCCAGGTCCCAATCCAACAATCTCTCCAGGTCCCTGCCCAACAGTCCATACAGATGCCAATCCAGCAATCGCTTGCGCCACCACCGATAAGCTTTGCACGGCGTCGTGCAGGACAATTGGGGGTCAAGAAAAAGCCAGCTGACATTGTAATCAGTCCTAGGGAAGCACAGACAAAGGAGCAATTTCAGCCTGCCATCCAAAGTGCCCCTCCGGTACCTCATGCTGGACAAGGGTCGTTCTATTCCGGCAGGTTTCCCATGACACTTCCTCGTCTGCCTGTCATGGGTGGAGGAGATAATATTCGCCGAGTAGCAACCAACGTGCCGCCTACGCCGACAAGACTCTCAATACACCGTAATACACCTGGGGCTGTGGCGTCCTTGCCAATATCTAGCATCGCAAATCGGTCACCACCTGCAGCCTCTGTTCCCATCTCATCGAGTCTAGTGCCACCGACACCCAGCGCTCTCCATCACGCTGGGTATTCAGGGGACAAGTCTGCTTTCCTGGCTCCATTTGAAACTTTCTACGACGCTCTCAATGATTCCAAACAATTGAAGAATTGGCTAGGAGAACAACTTCAGCGATCTAACGTTCTTATGCAGACATTGGCACAGCAAACAGAGAGGATCAATGAAGTGGTCGAGGGTTTGGTGGAAAAGAGAATGGCTCCCATGCGGTCGGAAATGGCTGAGATGCATCGGCGCATAGAAGAGTTGGAAGATGCTCTTCGTGCTGCAACGTCTGGGCGTCGTTCAAGTACAGACATCCCAGGTATGAGGCCTAAAGGAAAACTTCCTTTGCGTAACGGCGTAATAGCTGGTCCAACCGCACCAGAATCATATACGTTCCCTCCCTCCTCTTCTCCAGAATCTTCACGACTCAGACCCCGACCGTCGTCTCCTGGATGGGGACACGATCGGGAACCGCGAGAATCGCTGAATCCAGTAGAGTCTGATAAGGGATCTCCGGCGCCTTTTGATTCGACGCGCGCGTCTGTTTCAGCTTCACGGCTAGATCCTCCTCGCTCCCAACCTTCAGAGCCGCCATCGCAGTCTAGGCCCTCCTTTGCTATGCCCTCTTCCCCACAAGTGTTTCACGATTCTCCGAACCGCAGCCTTCCTCCGTCTGCTCCGCAAGGGAAGTCTCTGCAAAGCGGACACGCCGAACGGGAACGCCCGGAAATTGGTCGGCGACATTCATCACATGGAACAACACCATCTGGCGAGCACACGGTTAGTCCGACTCTGAGGCGTGGTGACAGCCGTAGGGATTCTATTGTCATGACGAATGCCGATGCCCCAAGGGAAGATACGTAACTATCTGTCATATGCACATTTCGCTCCCTTTGTTTCCCTTGTTTTTTCCCTCTTGTTGCTGCTTTGCTTTCGTATGTTAGGCCTTGCATTTTTCTTGATCACGACCGCTATCACCATCTGGTCGTTGTATTTTTAGCTAGCTTTCTTTGTGTCTATCTGTCAAACTAACATATGCGCCAATTTTTTTTTTCCGTTGCAGGGTCGTTTTGCAATTGATTGCAATGGGGATTTTTCTGGTGTTGGTTTGGGCTTCGTCATTATAATACCTCTATACTTTTAGACCTTGGACTATATACATGCTAGAAACACGTGATGGGTAGAACGCTCACCGAGGATGACATTCGCAATGATATGGCTTTCTCACCTTTCCCATGTCTGCGCTCCGTCGCATTGCATCTATCATTCCTTTAGGCAAGAGGTATCTGACCTCGAGCCCCAATAAGCCTCTCCTTCTCTATACTGCCGGAACTCCGAATGGTCGCAAAGTGTCTGTTCTGTTAGAAGAGCTCAAAGCAATATATGGCCTAGACTATGAGTGAACACGCCTCTGCATGGTCATTGCCACGTCATTTGACCTATCCTTTGCAGCGTTCATCCAATCAACATTTCAGAGAACACCCAAAAAGAACCATGGTACATCAACATGAACCCAAACGGCAGAATCCCCGTTCTTGTTGACCGGGCGCGTGGAGGTTTCACAGTCTTCGAAACCGCTGCTATTCTGCTGTACTTGGAACAGCATTATGACAAGAAATTAGCGTTCTCATTCGATCCTGTAAAACAATCAAACGACTATAGCGAGATGCTGCAATGGATGTTTTGGACGGTATATATTTCTGTTGTTGTCATGATGAGGATCCTTTTTCCTCATCGGTGGCGTTTCAGCATGGAGGTTTAGGTCCTATGGCGGGACAAGGTGGGCAGCAGCCGTGGACCCGCTATGGCTTTTATTGTTTGCTTATGATTATGAAGCCAATCATTTCCACAGTTTCGCACCAGTGAAAATCCCGTATGCACAGAAACGTATGCTTTTGCATCTTTAGGTTGCTATACACAGTGTTAAATTTTGTTCAGGGTACTTTGACGAAACAGAACGCTTATATGGGGTATTGGAAATTCGGCTTGCTGATCGTGATTATCTTGTTGGGCCGGGGAAGGGTGTGTACACGATTGCTGACATGAATGCTCAACCTTGGTATGATTTCGTGCGTTTTCGAGGAATAAAGAGCTAACTTGTTGGACTAGGATTGCTGGTCATAACTTTGCTGGAATAGATACCCTCGATAAATGGCCTGGTATGAAGGTTTGTGATTTAAAAAAAAACTGTTTGGACTTGAGCTTATGCCGACACGAAGCGATGGTTTGAGCGGATAGCCAAGCGACCAGAAGTTATAGCAGGCTCTAGTGTTCCTTGAGTACTTATGTAGATGTGCATGCCAGCCGTGAGAACATTTTACTGTAAATAAAGAGATCTCAGATTTTCGACTTGCGTGGTCCTTCCGTCCTTTGGCAATGAACTTGAGCAGGCAACTTTTTTGCTCGTTGTCTTTTACTCGGTCATATGCGACGCGATACCCACGTCCAAAGCCAGGAACTTCAGAGAGACCAGCATACCATGCCCCAGATCCACTCATCAACAATCCAAATGCTACTGTAACCTCATTAAAGGACCAGGATGTTACTTTCATACACCGTCCACCACCCACTGCACCTTCACCTTTCTCTCTATCAACAGCTCCTAGCTCCCCACTCCTTCGCCTAAACCCTTCTCCAATCCGAGGTCCTCTTCCACCCTTCATTCGTCCATCTGCGAATAAAATCCAGCCACCGCGGGCATCTGACGAAGATGTGGCCGAGATTCGTCGCCTCAGACTCTCGGATCCTAAAAAATATAGCCGAGGGAAGCTCGCAAAGATGTTTGGGTGCACAGAATCGTTCGTGGCCGGCATAGCGGCTTTGAAAAAAACACAGCGGAAGGCTCTGATTCGGGCACGGGACCAGAAGCATGCCGAGGCGAGGGACAGATGGAGTGAAAAGAAGTCTATAGTGCGGGCAGTTCGAGCTAAGCGGCGGGAGTTCTGGTAGTTGGGTGTGGCGGTGCGTGGTTTTCGCCTTGATTCCGAATGCCTTGTCACTGACAAGCTGCTCGCTTTTCGCCGACCTTCGCTTTAATACAGTCAGGGCGTTGATCCCTTCTAGGGAGAGCGGAGGAGATCGGAAGAATAACAGACTCTACTTCCAGAAACGGACTTCCGACTACACGGCTCCGTCGGAACTACCCCAATGTTTTTTTTTTTTTTGAAACTCTGCAAAATCTTCAGATATTAAACTTTAGTATATTTCCCGGTTCCATAGGAGGTAAACTTTATAAGTCCTCTGTGGTTCAACTGATCATTTCATTCTAAAATGTCCCTCTCTACTCATTCTAAGCTTACCTCTGTGTCACCTAAAATACCTCCCTATCTCTTTAACACCAACCATCGAGAAAGATGTCTTGCGCAGCTCCGCAGCAAGTCGTCCGGATTAGAGAAATACATCTACCTGAACGGCTTGAAGGAACGCGACCCCAATTTGTTCTACGATGTCTTGCTGGGTAATATGATGGAGATTATACCCATCCTTTATACTCCAACGGTTCTTCTGGTTTCCACCCCTTACCTTTGTTTGTCTCATATTGACTTCCTACAGGTTGGAGACGCATGCTCTAGCTATTCACATATTTGGCGCCATCCTGAAGGCCTGTATGTAACCATTGAAGACAAAGGGCACATTAAGCAAGTTCTGGAGACGTGGGAGGCAGCTCTGGTGTCCAGAATCGCGGTTGTCACGGATGGTAAGAAGCATTCTCAGTTTATTCGTTTATTGTCTTACGACATTTACGAAGGCTCTCGTATCCTCGGCCTTGGTGATCTTGGTGCTAACGGATTGCCTATCAGCATTGGAAAATTGTGCGTTGGCTCGTGTGTCCATACCTGTCGTATGACTAACTAACAACCTTTCAGGGACCTTTACATTGCGGGCGCTGGAATTAGACCGGCTTCAACTGTCCCCATCTGTCTCGATCTAGGTACCAACACGCAGAAATTTTTGGACGATCCCCTGTATATCGGCGCACGTCAGAAGCGACCTGACGTGACAGAAGTAAGTCGTAGCTCGGCAGCTACAGTTCGGAATATCATTACTTATCTGAGCCAGATGGACGAGTTCATGATCGAGTTTATGGACGCTATGAAAGAAGTTTTCCCCCAACTACTTGTCCAATTTGAAGATTTCTCGACCGACAATGCCTTTCGATATCTAGAAATGTTCAGGTCCAAGACCCGGTGCTTTAATGACGATGTATGCATTCATATTATAAAAAAATATCCCGTTCTGACCATCCAATAGATTCAAGGCACAGGTTAGATGAATTTCGATTATACACTCTTTAATGATGTAGATCATGCAACTCTAGGTGCTGTCGTGCTCTCTGGTTTTCTCAATGCCGCACGGGTTGCCTCTGCGGCATCTGGAAAACCTGTTTCAGAACAAAAAATTCTTTTCTTTGGGGCAGGATCTGCAGGAATTGGTGTCGCCAAACAGTTGCTGTCGTTTTTCACGTTGCACGGCATGAGTGAGGAAGACGCCAAGAAAAGAATCTATGTAGGGCGTTTCGTCTGTGTCTTTGAGACGCTCCTTCATTACTCTTTTAGACTGTGGATTCAAAAGGTCTGATTACTGCAGATCGGAAAGGCCTGCAGGAGCATAAAAAGTGTGAGTGCTCGGTTTCTATCGGGTAGTTGACTATCTATATCAAGTCGACGACTTTCTCAGTTTTCGCTCGCACGGACTACGAGGGTCCACCGTTGACCGAGTTGGTCGATATCATTCAATATGTCAAACCCACGGCCTTGCTTGGTCTTAGCACAATGCGCGTACGTGTAGACAAGCTCTCATCATTCATTTTGCTGAAGCTTAAATCATCAGAATGCATTTACGGAAGAAGTCGTAAAGCTCATGGCGTCCATCAACACTCGACCCATCGTCTTCCCATTATCAAACCCTGTGTCTTTATGTGAAGTGGATTATGCTGACGCGATCAAATGGTAGGATAACCTGCTCCCTGTGCCTACGTATACTGATTGATCACCGTCCAGGACCAATGGCTCTGTGATCTTCGCGTCTGGTAGTCCTTACGAGCCGGTTGAACACAAAGGCAAGGTCTATGAGCCCGGGCAAGGAAACAACATGTATGTCTTCCCAGGTATTGGGCTAGGAACGATTCTGTCGAAGGCGAGGCATGTGACGGATGCAATGGTCGAGCAAGCTTCTATCGCGCTGTCCTCATCCCTGACACCAGAAGAAAAGTCATCTGATCTGGTTTATCCTCGTCTTGTTCGCATTCGCGATATCAGTGCTCAGGTTGCGTTGGCTGTCATTCGGACTGCTCAGGCAGATGTAAGTACCTCGTGTCTCCATAAACGTGTTACTGAACTGACAACGGCACGGGCCATCTTCTTTTACAGAACATGGATGACAACACGGCGTTACGGAAGCTTTCGAATGAGGCGCTTCTCGACTATGTCAAAAAGGAGCAATGGTTCCCGTGTTCCTCTCATGCCCCGAACTTGAATGGTTCTTCTCGCTTATGATTTATGCATTATTGTTTTCTTTTTACCCATGGACAAACCAGACCAAAGCCTGCTTTCGAGCAGGCTGCAAATACAAGTGAAGGATTACATGTACATACATATCAAACAAAGAATTATGATCATGCGTCTATTGCGGCATCAACACCAATATTACATTCACTAAACGCATCCTCGGCTTTCCACTGGCAGATCCCAAATCGATGATTCACTCCCTTCAGTGTTGGTAGACATGCAACGCCGCCACACCCTCCTGTCTTAGCCATTGGGTATAGGTAGAACACCTCTTTGATGCGGGAATGGATCAGTGCCATGCTGCACATTATACAAGGTTCGTGTGTTGTGAACAAAGCAAGAGACGTCAGTAGGTAGTTCGTGCCTTTCCGTGGTTCCTCAGTTTCTGACAACAGAGATGCCGACGCTTCGGGTGAGGATACAGCCGCCGATGCATGGTAGTCCGCCATCTGCCGAATAACGTTGAGAACGGCGTGCCGAAGAGGATGAGAATTGGATGCCCTGGTATCGCATGCAGTGAATGTCATGGGTACAACCTTCGCGGTCTTCATTTCGTACGGTACCGGGATGTGCGCAGCGATCGGCAACTAGTCAACAAAATTTAGAACGCGGATAGTTAATTTAAAGCAAACTAACCTCTTTACGAGATCTGGCTTCCGAAGCAGCTTCTATTGTAAGTTTCATAGCTTCCCAGGCCCAACGACATTTCCCGCGTGTCCAATCCTCTGTTTCGTTTTTTCTTGGCGGAGAATACACCGTTGGCCATAAAGACGATTTCAGGTTCAGAGAAATGGGGGTAAGGGCGGAAGAAGCCGGAACAGATAGAGTATAAGGATTAGGTAAATCAATATCTTCGGGGAAGAATGGAGGAGCTGCTGATGTGGTCAGGAGGAGTGAAATGATATCCTCTTTCTTCCTGATTCGTTTTAGGTGGCCCAGATCAGGCGTATCCAAACCTGTTTGCTTCAGCCATCTTTCTTCCCTTCATTGGTCGCACGATGGAAGTTCAGTTGGGCAAGACTCACTTTAGCATCTTTGTTATCAGCCGATGATCAGGGATGTCGACTACCCATGCCTGAACTGTTGGCAGCACATGCATCAATCGAAGGATGCAGATAGAGATAGCACTGAAACGTGCCTGTGTGGATTGTATCAAAGTCTTCCTCCTCAGGGGGCAGTTTGAATCTCGTGAAAGGCAGATCTTCCTCCAGGGTGATCTCATCGGCATCACCGTCTAGATACGGTTCATTTGTATCCGCAAAAGACGTTGCCTCCTCCACACCCAGCAGCCCGTCCCATCCGTCCTCAGCATTTCCCAACGTCATGGCGAGGTTTCCGGGGCGCGAATCAGACGTAGCGGGCTATTGTGACCGTAGAAAATCCACAGTTCTTCCCCGCCTCGATGTCACACACAGTCACGTATCGTATCGAATTCAACGGAGGGTAGGAAACGTTGGTGGTCTTGGAGTGGTTAAATAGCGAGGCTTGAGTGGACTTCTTAATCTGACGCCGCGGAACAATCTGAGGGATATGTTTCGATACCGAGGCAAGAGCCATCCGGCCATCTGGCCAACTGAAGGTGTATTGATCAAGGACAGTGAATCTTCCTGTAAAGCCAGTTTGCTAGGTGGGGTAATCAAGCGCACGTCAAAATATACCATGCTCCTTGTATTCTTGTTGAGAAAAGAGGATTACTGGACTGGTTTCGAGTATGGTCTGTTTGGGTATTGTGCGTGATTCTATGAGAGAACAAAACATTCAGCTGAGGGCTCTGCGGAACATGGTGAGGAGGAACACACCCCTTCCCTTTCGTTCGCTACACACACCTTGGTGTTTGCTCGTTGGAAGGTGACGGGACATCGGAAAGGGCACGTGAACACGATACGTCGCGCCACGCTGCTCAGAACGCATAGGTTCTGATATTTGTAGCGGCGTCGTTTTCAGGGTTTATTCACTCTTTGTGATCTAGAATGCAACTTGGACCACGACCTTTGTCCCCCGTCTTGCTGTTTGGCCTGGTGCCTGTAGCGGCATGGTTTATTGCGAGGCCATTCCTCGACCCGGTCCCAGCGTTACCTGCACTACACGCCTCTTTTGGGTTCTCTATTTTTGCGTTCCTTTCAACACTGTACCTCGTTCCTACACTAGGGCCGATTTTCGTCAAAGCGAACCTTAAAGGCAGAGACCTACTTAAAACATATCAGACGCCCATGTCGGTATTTCCATGTTCATCGTCGATTCATTCTACTGACTGAGACATAGACCTGAGAGTCAAGGCCTTGTCTGCGCGTGCATATACATCTTGCTTTTGATCATATTTATTCCCTTCGCGTTCTCTAATTTTATCCTGAATTTTGCCGGGGAGAAGACACATGAAGGGATATCTGTTGTGCAATTTCCACATTATCAGGTGAGCATGTTGTTATCTACAAATGTGGGGGGAGCTTGAAATGATGTTAGCTATCTGTCTACCTATCGTCCTTATTATCGCTTCTAATTGCTACTCTGCTGGGCTTCCTCGACGATGTATTCGATATTCGCTGGCGGCATAAACTGCCTATACCCATCATTGCATCCATCCCTCTCTTGATGGTCTACTACGCCGAGCGCGGAAATACGCACGTCGTAGTCCCCCTACCTTTGCGGTCAATATTTGGGAGTTTGGTTAACTTAGGCGAGTTGTCGTTCTCTCGGGATGAAATTGAGTGAACAGACAACCACAATAGGTCCCTTGTATTATGTCTATATGTCATTATTATCCACGTTCGCCACCAACAGCATCAACATCCTCGCCGGCATCAATGGCTCTGAAGTCAGCCAGGCTCTTATAATCGCGCTTTCAGTCATCGTTAACGATCTTTTGTACCTTCCTTGGCCGATGGACTTCCGGATACCACTTCATCTTCTGGGGGGCAAAGCAGAGGTAGAGTTTGGTGGGGTTTGGAGTGCTGGTATGGCGTACGGAAGTAGAGAGTTGGTCGAGCGGCATCTCTTCAGCCTATATTTTATGATGCCTCTGGTCGCTGTTTGCCTTGGCTTCCTATATCACAATTGGTCCGTCCCGAAGCACGCATTCCTTCGCTTGTCCTAATAATTCAAGAACAGGTATCCTGCGCGCGCCTTCCCTGGGGATACGCTATGCTATGTGACGGGTATGGCATTCGCGGTCGTTGGCATCCAGGCGCACTTTTCCAAGACCCTGCTCTTGTTCTTCATTCCACAAATCTTCAACTTCCTGCTCTCATGCCCACAGCTCTTCGGACTCGTTCCCTGCCCTCGGCACAGGGTACCAAGGTGCGCCGATTGTAAGCTGACCTGCCTTGACTCACAGTATGCAGATTCGATTCCAATACAAATCTTTTGTATCCTTCCAAGGCTTTGTTCTTCGAACCGCCATCCCGACTGACAACGATGATTCTACGGATCCTTTCGATTCTTGGCCTTACAGAGTTGACACTTCACCCGAAGACTGGAGTCATCTTGGAATCAAATAACCTCACCATATTGAACTTATTTCTCTTACGACTTGGGCCAATGAACGAGAAACGCCTCGTCCAGGTGTTGATGTCAACACAGGTGACAATATTTCCAGGTGATATTGGTTGTCCAGGTGCTGAGCAAATCGACAGGCGGCCGGAAGTATTCTTGCTTTTGTAGTGAGGTATGGCCTTGCCGGATTGGTTTATGATGGTGACAGAAGGTGATACGCAAGAACTGCGGATTGCCGGAATCTTTCGCATGCGTAAAAAACCTGAATGCTGAATTTGAGCGATGAATGACAGATCAAGAGCGCATAGAATTCCCGCTACGCCAAAGTAATCCCACCGTTTATGCTACACCGTTATATGTCTAAAAACTGACGGTCACATGTGCAAATCCTACATGTCGATGGAGCATATCTGCAGCCCCTAGTTTTACAGAGTCCAATCTGACCTGTCAAGGTTACATTACTTCAGTGCCACCAAAGATTTGTGGAGACCTAAAACCATCCATCACTTCCAGGTCAGGAATCTCGACCTCGAGCATCTCCTTGAGGCTTAAAGAGATGCATCAGTAAACAGAAATTCACAGTCAGAAAAAGAGGTTCCAGTTAGAGGTTGAGAGTTGATCGTAGCGATATATGAAGGCCAGCAGGTCATTCAGACCCTTGACGAAGCTGCCTGGCGACTGGTTCATACAAGCCGAACAATGTGCAGCTGATCAAATATGTCAGAGAAGGATCAGAGAAACTCTTGTACATTGGGTTGAAAAGTCTTTTTGACACTGAGAGCTTGGTGATCGGTTGGAACCGTGTGGTTATTCGAAAATGAAGCATGGGATCGTTGTCGGATCTTCCAGGATCTTCCTTGCTCATATAGACTGATCCTCGGCGGCGCGTGTTCATTAGTCTTGTGACTTGAGTTCCGGCAAATGTGACCGTGTGAATATCTCCACGACCCGTCTATCAGGCCATGCCGTCATCAACTTTTCTTCAGTTGTCTTTAAAAAAAAGGGTGATTGAGTTCGAAAGTTCAAACGTTCAAAAGAGAACGTAGCAGCGGGATTCCGTCAGTGAGATTGCGCTCAAACGGCAATGTCATCACAAACCATTCTGGATCGTCAATCATGCATGATCGCTAGGGACGAAATCACATGTTCTACTCCTATTGCTTACAAGTTATAGTAGCTTGGAAATGCAGTTGTCGCTTCGTCTTTTAACCTTCATCTCACCAACTATTTTCTATTCATCATGGCCAATGAGCGTGCAATTTTTGCCAGGGAAGTTGCTCAAGTCGAGCAGTGGTGGAAGGTAATCATTTCACGCAACCCCTAATTCGAATTAACATCTCAACAGAGCCCTCGTTTTGCACGCGTAAAACGGCCATATACCGCAGCTGAAGTGGTCGCAAAGCGCGGCTCTATTACCGTTCAATATCCTTCCAACATACAAGCGAAGAAGTTGTGGCAGATCCTCAGCGACCACGCAAAGCAGGGCACCCCCTCTCATACCTATGGGGCGTAAGTCCATCCGCTCGCTTTCATTCGATGTCTGACACAAATATCCACCATTCGCACAGGCTTGATCCTGTCCAGGTAACCCAAATGGCGAAGTACCTTGAAACGGTCTATGTTTCCGGATGGCAGTCGTCCAGTACGGCGTCGAGCACAAATGAACCTGGGCCGGATCTTGCAGGTGGACCACATTTATCCCTTAAGGAATCCTAGAAATCTCATATTCCTTCCAGACTATCCCTCGAATACAGTTCCCAATAAGGTCGAGCATCTCTTCATGGCCCAGCTCTTCCATGACCGGAAACAACGGGAAGCACGTTCGTCGATGTCCGATGCAGAGCTTGCTAAGACGTCATACGTCGATTACCTCCGCCCTATCGTCGCAGATGCTGACACTGGCCACGGTGGTCTGACCGCCATCATGAAGCTTGCGAAGATGTTCGTCGAGAAAGGCGCCGCCGGAATCCATATCGAGGACCAGGCTCCTGGAACCAAGAAGTGCGGTCACATGGCAGGAAAGGTTTTGGTTCCTATTCAAGAGCACATTAATCGTCTCGTCGCCATCCGATTACAATTCGACATCATGGGTGTTGACAACCTTGCTATTGCACGAACTGATTCAGAAGCAGCCACCCTCATCACTTCGAATATTGATGATCGCGACCACCCGTTCATCTTGGGCTGCACCAACATTTCACTTCCGCCTTTGAGCACCGTGATGGTTGAGGCCGAGGCCACAGGGAAGAACGGAGATCAGCTTCAAGCAATAGAAGACCAGTGGATCGCCTCTGCGAAACTCCAGTTGTTCTCAACCACCCTCTCCAACGCTTTAAGTGAACAGGGCGCAAGTCCTGCAGTCATCGAAAAGTTCCTAGCACGTGTCGCTCATACATCGTATCTGTCCTCTGTTGTCATCGCGCAAAAGGAGTTCGGGTTGAAGAATATTCCATATTGGAATTGGGATAGCCCGAGAACTCGCGAGGGCTACTACCGATACCAGGGTGGTACACAGTGTGCTGTGAACCGTGCGATCGCTTTTGCGCCGTACGCGGATTTGTTGTGGATGGAGACCAAATCACCGATCTTGGCTCAGGCGAAGGAGTTTGCCGCTGGTGTTCGCGCTGTCCACCAGGGTCAATGGCTTGCTTACAACTTGAGCCCATCGTTTAATTGGGATGCAGCCGGATTGGGACCGAGGGAGATGCAGTCATATATCTGGGAATTGGGAAAACTCGGATTCGTCTGGCAGTTCATCACGGTGAAGACGTTTTCTTATTCTGATGTTGTCAGTGACTGACGGCGACACTTTAGCTCGGGGGTTTACATTCGAACGCATACATCTCGGACTTGTTCGCGCGAGAGTTTGCGAAGACAGGTATGAAGGCTTACGTGGAGCTCATTCAGAGGAAGGAGCGCGAACTAGGCACGGATGTTCTCACTCACCAAAAGGTAGGACCTTCTAATGATCAAGGATGCCTCATGCTGATGTTGTCCGAAGTGGAGCGGCGCAGACTACGCAGACAATCTTATCAAAACTGTCACTGGCGGTGTCTCCTCTACTTCCGCGATGGGCAAGGGTGTTACAGAGGCGCAGTTCACTTCCAAGCTGTAGTCGGAAGGCTAATAGGATTCCACCTGTAAAATAGTAAATTGTCAAATATTGGTTACTAGTAATACCTTGTAGCACAGTAGCAAGTATTTGCTGCAGATATTCGCTGCAGAGAGTGACCGGCAATGTCCGACAACCATCAACCCCTACTTCATTGACGACCACCGGGATATGGACGCTAGTGAACGAATTCAGGCTGCCTCAAGCTTTCTTCTTCAATCGCCACCCGGAGAGATCAACGATGTCCTCAATGGTTTGTGTTCTTCACCATTCGAATTCATTCACAACCCACCCGACTCGCGTAATATGCTTAGATGTTCGCAACATCATCTCGGATGATGATCTGCTAAAGGAAGGCATCCTTCCAGCCCTGAAGGAGTATAATCTTGCGCAATTCATCACTGCAGATGTTCCAGGAACTGGTCATCAGGTAAATGAACTCGAACAGTGCTCCCTCGGGTCGCGTATGACCGTTCCTGAATTCCAGTCAATCGTTAGTGAGGCAGCGAGAGTTTCATCATCAGACCCAGAGGAAGAGGAGCGGTTTTTGGATCCTAGATCGAGGATGAGCTTTCGGTTTGATCATCTGAGTCTGGTGCGTTCTATACAATGTCGCGTTTTTCTTCAGATCTTGATGCGCTTGGATGAAGGAAGCCTCTGATGCTCAGTCGGCAGAACCTGAACCTGAACCTGAAGCTTTCCGGTACCTCCGCTGCACAGTTTAATCTCTTGTGTCTGACGATGCTACACCCTCCAGCCTCACGTTGGAAACGTCAGCGTTAGCATATCTGACCGCCCATTTCCACGACGGTGTTGCCTCTGTCTTTTCAACAACGGGAGTACCTAATCGTTTCGTGATCCAAGTAGTTGCCAACAAATATAATCCAACGAATTTCTGGTAAGTGGTGTTTTGTCGTGGCTTATGAATGTCATTCATCGTAATGATTGAAAGGTCAGGACGCTGGCGATCAGAATACATTGTCGATCTGAGTGAAAACATGGTATACGGGAAGATCCTTGTCAATGTTCACTATTATGAGCAGGGGAATGTCCGCAGAGTTCTCATAGAAATAAGCTTCAGGCAAACTGACTACTGAACAACAGGTCCAGCTGGCCACAAGCCACGAAGTATCAGTAACAATACCAGCCGCGGTTGTGACATCTTCTCCCAGTGCTGCTGCCTCTAAAATTCTTGCCTTGATTGAAAATGAAGAAGGGAAATATCAAATGTCACTGAATGACACATACCAGGAGATGGGGGAGAAAACGTTCAAGGGTTTGAGACGTGCCCTGCCGTTGACGCGACAGAAAATTGACTGGGATAAGGTATGTTGCTCCAGTGTGAGTTATTCAGATGCTGATTTGTACATATCTCAGGTGCTTGGCTACAAATTGGGGGCGGAACTATCTTCAAGCAAGGGCGTTTTCGGGAATTCGTAGCACGGACACTGTCCTTCGCGTGAGGAATCTCAACCTGGTGGTAATCCTTTTAGAAGACTTGAGGTTTTTTAATACGACCTGCGAGACAATTTCAGTTGACGCTTGTTCGGGTGTGATCTTTTCTTTTTCACGACTCTTGTCTGGCATTACCACCTCTGTTATATATCAACGAGCTGAAAGCAGTGCATCGAACAAAGGTCGGCGGTGTCGTTAGCTTGTTCTATCTTAGCATTCGCATCATATGACATCCATTGTGCAAATGTTTCGGCAGGCCTTCAAAGTTGCGAGGAACCTTATTGCTTCAACTACCGGCGTTCCCGGTGAGCCCTCCTCATGTAGAAACTCATAACTCAGGTACTGGATTCAGATCAGCTTCCATAGCGAGTGCTTTTTATGTGTGATAGTCTTCGTCCCTTCAACCACACATGCAATTTGTTGTCTGACCCTTGCTTCGTCATTTTGGGACAGAGGCATATCAACATGTTGTGTTCGGCTATGTCATATGGACTACTGTGAGCATAATGTACGCCGCCAAGATAATCAGAAATGCCCAACACCCCTAACCGATACTTCCGCCCCATCGGCCGTAACCTTTATCTTCACGGCCGACAATCTTGTACTTACAACGTGATTACGTCGAGTCAGGTGAGATATTTTACGGACGCTTCTTCCGATAAGTTTCGGCCATCAAGAGATGCACCTTTGTATAGAGCTCGGGAGACTTGGAGCATCGACTCTATCATCAAGCTAGTGCTCCTTATCATGTCCCCGTCTACTAGCAATTCGTTTGATGGTTCTGGGTGGTCAGCATCTCTTTACAATAAACATGCGTCTTTCGTGTACTCTCCCGCCTTCACTTCCGCTGTCCTTGAGCTTCTTGCGGCACAACCAGGGGAGCGTATAATTGATTTTGGATGTGGCAGTGGAGAGGTAACCTTGGAAATCAAGAAACGGGTTGAAGAGGCCCCTGGTGGCGTTGTTGTTGCTGTCGACTTCAGTGAAAGCATGGTATGTTGTATGATGGCAAAAGTGGATCAGAAATCTAACCTTTTGCTTGAGATCGCACAGGCCAGGGCCAATGGCCTGGAATATGCTTTCGTATCCGATATACAAGCTCTGAAACTTCCAAACGACGTATCTCCATTGGCCGAGAAATTTGATGCGGTATTCACTAATGCCGCTTTACATTGGTGCAAAGCCAACCCTACCGGCGTCCTGGAGAGTGTTAAAAAGGTTTTAAAGAAAGGTGGTCGTTTCACTGGAGAAACGGGCGGTTTCATGAATTGTATTGGTTTGGCGTATTTTTATGTCATGATACAAGTTCAGATATTATTTAACTTGTCGGGTTACAGGACTTAGGTCAGCGATTTATCAGGTTCTGAAATCTAGAGGACATGATCCTGTTTTACACGACCCCTGGTATTTCCCCTCGCCAGATGACTATAGAAAGGTGTGTCAAATCAAAGAGAGCATAAGTGCGAATGTGGGATTCTCATTATCGTCCAGCTCCTGGTTGCTGCGTCGTTTGATCCCGTTCATTTATCTCTTAACCCGAGATTTACGCCGCTCCCAGGTGGCCTTCGCGGGTGGTTGCAAACCTTCACACGTCATACTGTCTTTGCAGATTTTTCGGACGAAGAAACGGAAGAGATGATGGAAGAGGTAGAGAAGATATGTCAGGTAGACTGCCAGGATGAGAATGGCAACTGGGCTATAATGTATGTGAGACTGAGATTTTCCGCGATCTTGGTGTAGTTCTGTGATCGTCTTCTTACACTTTTGGATTATTTTGTTACACTTTTGAACCCATTGATAATCAACGAGAAGATAGACTCGTAATCACTCCCTCGTATATACAATGAGAATGCGTCCCTATACATCGTACTTGCCCATGTACTAGGGATCGGTCACCGGTCTAACGAGAAGAGTCTATATAGAGATTCTCCGATCACTGTGACCCAAATCAGTTACTTTCGTTGAGGGACATAACATCATAACGTCGCCTGGTTCTCGGGGTTCTCTACTCCGTATGTTGCAGCAGGTTGCAGCCCACATTCCTGTTCTGATGGATTCCAATCAATGCCAATCACTAGCCACGGTGCTATGACGCAGTAGTGGTGGCGTCTGGTGGCGTTCTCCTATCCGCGTCGGTATTTGATGTAAACCGAAATGACAAGCGAGAGGATGAACTCTCCGTGGTCTCCGAGTTCAACGGGTAAGTTCTACGCTGTTCTGTGCTGTTCTACGCGGCTTGTGACGCGCAAGACACGTTTGCCAAGGCCTGTTTTATCTGTGTCCACTGTCGATACGTACGTGCCTTGGTCCGGTATCGTCCATTTTCTGATAAGCTTTCTATACCCGATATACGGACGATCGCCACTCGGCAACTACTAGTCATTTGATATAATTGTCGCTCGCCGGCGCGCCACCTTCGGTATACTGGAAACAGCGACTCAAACTGAAACGGTTGCGAGATCGAGGAAGAAGTTCCTCAGGGATCTCGTTCAATCTACCCCGCACGACTTACTGGTTGCTGTCTTGTGCTGATTGATACACATGTGACATGTCTGTTAGTAAGTAAGTACGCCTGAACAGCTGATTCTGTCTTGAATTTTCTCAATACAGTGCACTAATCCTCAAGTTGAAAGTGAGTCGGAAGGGCTGACAGCTTTTTTTCCACGACCTCTCGGGCCTCAGGGCATGGCAGGCATAACCCCTATTCCTTGGGATTACTCGAAGGGTAAGGGATGCTTATTGCGACTTGTAGGATTGACGAGGTTCATAATGTGATTGTCCTCGGTATCAAATGGTTCAAGGAGCTTTATGAACCTGGTCTGTTTGGTCGGAACGCTCAAGTCTCCGTAAGTCTATATCAAGATATGATGGTATAGTCGGAGGTGTTGAGTCCCAGACGGTCCTTTTAGCAAAAATAGAGGCCTCACACGAGAAAGCACACTAGTCCGCACTAGTCTCATCAAGATTTAGTATGACCGTGCAGCATGTCGCTCGGTAAGGCTGGGAGAAAATCCAAGGTCTACAGTGTTCGCAGCAACATAGACACGGGGAGCGGGGCATTGTAAGTAGGGGAAAGAAGGTAAGAAGACAAGTTGACATGGAAGGCGGCCATCTAATTTAAGGACAGCTGCTAAATGCAGTGATGGGAATAATTGATAATGATATATTGACTTGCATCCGCATTTGGGACGTATGGCAAGTAGTAACTTATTACTTTACAAAATAATATGATTTTACATTTCAGACCTCGTGGTGCTTCCTTCAACCAGCATGATCTTCTCCTCCTCCTCCTCCTCCTCCTATCTGTCCTTCTAGGTCATCTCTAGCTCCCCACCATGGCCTCTCATCCAACTCATTCCCCCACCGAAACTCGACCGAAAATCATAAAACCAACATTAGCTTCGATTCTTTCTTTCCCGGTCTGTTCTTCTCCAAAAATTTGCTCAACATTGTCCTTATCATGGCTGCTTTTCTCAGTTTCGTATCTGCAATCCTCCACCCGCTGTTGGAAAGGTTAGATCGTGTGGTGGTAATAAAGTTTCCGATCTCTACCTGCGATTCTACTTGCTCACGAAATTTTCACAAAGTCACCCCCTTGATTGATGTGCGTTTGCAAGATGTTCTGGACAGAAAACATCTCCCTCCACTTGGTTCGAGATTTATTTGTCCAGATGCCTTACATTGAACACTGACGCGATTCACAGGTCTGAAAGATTTCGAGGTAGTTGTTTACTAATATCGCATTTCGCTGTTCAACTAAGTTGTCGAATTATCAGGAATGGTTGCTATACGTCGAACGGGCTCCGGAAAATCTGTGAGCGAATCTTGCTTCCAACTAATTGATGAAACTCTACATCTTCTTACGTTCTCGTAGCTACTTTACCTTGTGGCTTAGAGATTACACAGTCAAATACAACCAATGGGCCGCCTCCTACAAAATGCAGCGAGATAAAGCTGGAGACCGCGTCGATTGGTCTGTGCCCAGCTCTTCGCACTTAGCCATGTTCTATGCCCGAGCCAAACAAACCTTTTTTATGCCCAATTCCGAGTACGAGCTCAATCTTCCCTCAAAATTCCTCGCGCCTTTCCATGCGTCTGACGGTTCCCTTCATCCCGATCCCCTAATTTTCACGGACGTTGCAGTCGAGGCCCAAAAGATGCTTCAAGAGAGCCTCCGATTCTTTGTCCAGGCACAACTCAACAATGTGGGCAACCGCCGCGTCATTTGCGGGGTCGTCGCAGGCACCATCGCCATCCTGACACTTGGTATTCTTCCTCTCGTAATCGCTTTCACGCTGGGTAAATCCAGATGGGTCCGCTTGACAGCGTTTCCTGGTATGTTTGTCGGACTTGCCATTGCCATAAGTGCGTTGCATGGCATGTGCCTGGGAATTTATCTCTTGGGGGATTTAAGGCAGTTGCACAAGTTTGAGCTCAATAGACCTCCCATCTCCAAACCACGGCCTTTGAGCACACCGCGAGGATGCACGGCGTCATCACACTTGGTGCATCCCCCCTCTGCCGGTCCAATCCAACCGATCAATCAACCGCCTCGAATGTCCATTATCCCTCCTCCTCCAGCCCACATGGCAGAACGCCGTTGTACCAGCAATTCTCTCTCTTCTCAGAGCAGTTGGAACTCCTCATCAGCTTTTACGGACGAAACTCCCGTTATGGGAATCGAGATATCTAACGTCATGTATGATGCGGACATCGTGGACGGCCCTGCCACTAACCCCATTGCGCCAGACTCACGCTTCATATTCCCGCCGCACAAGAAAGACGGCTCGTTTGCAACGACCGCCACGTTCATTCACCCCTACGAATTCAACGATGACTATGATCACAAGCCTCTTCCGGAGCAGGGCCAGGCATTATGCTCTTTCGACTTTGACGCTCTGCCTTCCCGATTTCATCCCCAGGATCACCCGCCACAGTATCACAACCTTGCTAAGGTCAAGCTCGAAACGTCCTTGCCACCTCAGAAGTCGTCCAAATACCCGTTACAGTTCCTAGAACGGTTCCAGGAGAAATGCAGTGTCAAATGGCGCGCAGCCGAAACAGTCGCCACAGACATAGAGAACCAGACACTGTCGTGGAGGAGCAGCAGCTTTGGTATTCACATGCAGCGTCCACAGGAGGTGCCCCCACACCTAGCCGACAAGGAGGCGGCCTTGCGTAAGCAGTGGAAGATGATCAAAGCAGTGCCGACGTTCACAGATCTCACACACATCCTTAGTCCTGTTATCGCGAGGGGACAGTGGGAGATTGTTGTCAAGTCAGCTGTGATCGCCTTCATCCTTTCCTGGGTAATTCTTGGGAGCCTCTTGGCAATCCCGCACCACTGAAAAATCTCAAAAACTTGCTCTGCTGCTTATATCACTCTGCCTTTATCAGTCTAACATCTTTTAGACAACTGACTCGTGCACGTTCATTTGCGCGACATCGCACAACGTCCACACTCATTTTTCATCGGTCATTCTTGGAATCAGGTGCCCCCTTTTTACTTTTATTTTTACAATATCGTTGTATCGCCAAGCCATCTTTGTATAAGTTACAACGCTCTCTTGTGCGAGTTCAATTGTTCTCGGTGTTTTCGGTGTTTATCGATAATAAATGTTCAATGTACCATAAATTGTAGAAGCAAAAATACTGGCCGTAGTATAAATCACAACAATTTGACCCAGATGAAGCAGGGTCTAAAGATGTTGACTAGTAATGAGTGAGTCGTTGTCTCTGTCCGAAAGAAACCAGCGATTAGACGTTCGACGTGCCACTATTACACCTGCACGGATAGTGATTCGGTCGTAGCTTGGATGGAGGACCGCCGATAGTAAAGTTTCAGTTCCGTGGAGAATCACGAAGTCCGCGGGGCCACCTTCAGTCGGGAGCAAATCCATATACACCTCATTCTCGCCAATAGCACGCTTCGAAGTCAAAGTCACAGATCGCTTGATTCAGAAACAAAAGTCAGCCATCAATTGCAGAGTCTTCTTCGGAACGGAGGCCAGACATACGATCAGAGTTCTAATATCGGCGGGCGTCGCAGATTGAAAAATAGCCACGCCAAATGTGCAAAGCGAGAGAGGGTCAAGTGAGCCTTGCGGCGTGAAGGCATTTTCAATGTTATTCACACCCATGGCAATTTCTATCCCAAAATTATTTAGGATGTAAGGCACGCGGAGGGTGCTTCTCGGAGGCCCTAGTGGCAGATCATGGTCGCTTCTTCCTTGCATGTACATATCGGATTGCGGTAGTCCGACAAGGGTGATCGGCACTCCATCCATGGAATTTCTGAGATCTTGCCATTGGGTCGGACTGAATAGTTGCAGGCGCGTCGCATGGCTGACAGTGATTGTATGTCGACGATCGCCCGGGCCGACGCTCCATAGGGCGCTATTTCTCCTTGCCTGGGCTATGACTTCGTATATGAGAGGTTCGGAGCTTGGGTCGAGGTTGTAATCGAGATGAAAGTCAACGTGATTGCCCCATTTACTACCTGCGTCCATTATAAGCCCAATATTCATTTTCGCCTGTTCAATCGTAGGTTCCACGTAAGGGGCAGAACCTATAACTGTGATACGGTCCCTTTTTATCGCTTGCAGAAGTAACGTGTAATTAGGGCCAGGCGTCGTATCACCAGGCGCGTCAAAAAGCGGCTCTTGTGCGAACACTGGTGTAAAAAAAAAAAAAAGTTCCTGTCAAGCTTTATGAAAATTAGGTAGTAACCATACCAGCAATCTGGACTTCACAGATCATCTTGAACTTATCCCGTAGTGATTCAGCTACATCGAGACATGCAAAACCGACAATCGCGTCCACTTCGACATGTGCACGCATCGAAGTTACACCGCACTCGACGCTCTCGTGAATCAATCGTGCACCTCGTCTGTAGAGGTCATCTAAATCCAGAGCGAAGGCTGCTTTCGCCTTTCCCGTCACCTCCATCGCTTCCTTAAAATGGCTAAAATTAACAGTGATTAGATATGTATGACTCGTCAGCAGGTTAACGTATATGCCTGCCTACCCTGACACAATCCCACATCTGTCCAGAATGAAGCATTTGTCCAGGTGGAGATGTGAATGACACAATCTGGAGCGCTTGAATGTAGTGTCACGATACCAAATGCATGTCCGAACTCACGAAGGTAGCATGAGACTGCCCTTCGCATCTATATTATTCGCATCTTCGATTATAGTCTCTTGAAAATACAGCGGGGATAGCTTGGATACTCGACCATTTCGACACTCCACTTTCCATAACTTTGTCGCTGAATCTAGGTCGGAATGTGGGAGCTTTACATTACTAATAGTTAGACTTGCTTGCAAGATCCGTCCAGGACTTTCCGTTGGAGGTTGGTCGACCATATCCTCAGTGAGAAGCGTAGGGTCTGATGGAAGCTGGACAGCCTGAGAATTACTATCTGCAAAGGCTTGGACATGGAATCCTCAGGCCCGGCAAATCAACAGCTGGCTAGCGGCAGCACTGACAGACCGGGAAGCACGGCCTTCCGCCGATGGAACTCCGGACGAACGGGCCGAGATGTCCTTTCACTTGCCTCTACATGCTATCGCAATAGCCAAGATGCCACCTACTAAACCCGACGTACATTCTGCAAGGCCTAATCTCGCCAAATAACCCGAACCCCCGTTCGCGTCGGTTAAGGGTTCACCGGCTCACTGTTCACCGGTATATGGTCCACAGCTAGCAATTCTGGGACTCCCAACTGGGACGCGTCGTCATATGGCTCAGCACCCTTCTTTTCTGCTGTATGGAGTTCCGTTAAAGAGAATTCGTCAGACATTACTGGCTAGTCGCATCTGATTATCCCAAAGCACACCATTCCAAATACAATCTGGCGCTGAAAAGACATCTATTCCCATGTCAGTCGCTATCTTACGGATGAGTAACAAGATCCAGCCTTCACCATGAGAACCCAGAACAACATGTGGTATGCATGCGGTCCAGGCGAGGTGTAGTACTGAGACGAGCCTGCTACTGCAGCGCGGAACTCACAAGGAAGCTTATAAATATCGTGTTGTTGACGTCAGTATATTGATATTGGGAAAGATACGTCCCAGCGAGTGGCTCTCCGGGACTTGCGGAATATTTATCAAACATCGTCGCGACTACAGACTCACCGTGTACAGGATTGCCAATTGGGACCTAACCATCACTGGTCACATTTTCCGCAGATCCCCACCTGCGAAAAGGCTCCTCGCATCTGACAACGTAAAATTAATCACGCCAGGGACTGGCCCTTCCCGTGTAGTCGATTGACGTCGAATTCTTATGACCTCCGGAATCGGTCTACCGTTGCTAGCCTATGTTATTGTGTTATGGACCGGTGGCCTCCCTGTTGCAATGAGGATTTCATGTCTATTTATTCCGATAAAGTTACACATCAGAATTAGTTCTGGGTACTTTTACATTGGGTAACAAAGTTTGCGACCCGGTCAATGCTATAAGACTGTTATTATGAGGTATGCCAATGCTGAAGCAGATGTTGTGTGATTCGCCGAAGATGTATGCAGTGGTCAAAAGACAGTGTGAAGACGAAATATAATGTATAGTAGAACAAAGTGTATGTGTATCTCAAAGCAAGTGGAAAGTTTACATTAATCCCAAAAAACCCTCTTGCTCGTACAGTGGCAAGAACGCATTCAAATGAATAAGAGCAAGACGAGATATTTTCTCGGAGAGGGCACGAATCTCGTCAGTCAGTGGCTCCATACCCGTGGCTGTTCCAAGGGGCATTTCAACCACGGACTCCGCCCGTGCGGACGTAAAGAAGTCGACAGCACCTCGCTTGAACGTGTTTGAATCAGGGGCGGGGTATGCCAACTTGACGACAGTGTTAAAGACGATGTCCTGTAGCCGACGCCGCAGCATAAGAGCAAGCGTAGAATCCGCATGCATGTTGGAGTCAGCCCATCGCTGGGCGAGATTTGCCATCTGCCCATCAGGTACTTCGCCAATTGGAGAGGAAGGTTGCGAGGAAGAAGATGTGTGTGTCCGATTTCGTGCCTCCTTCGCACGTTTTGCTATTTGCAACACGACTCCCTGCCTCGCGGCGAGCCACCGCTCGGCCTCTTTTCTGTCCGACCTATTCCCATGGCCGCCGTCTAACTCATCCGAAGAAAGTCGAGATGAAAAGCAATCCCCAAGGCGAGACGGTCCGATGTCACGGATCTCGCGCTTTAGTTGTATCAAATCTGCGTCCACAACCCTTGGAATGCCCTGCGTTGAGGATGACGGCTCACTGGATTCCGAAAAAATGAGTTGGCGGTAGAGGAGGAGGAACATGGATAGAGCCGTAGCGTCAGCTGCTTCGGCATTGAGAAGGGCAAGGCGAGCGCTGTCTAGATATAACGTTTCGGGGTACACGTATGGTGAGGAGGATGCTTCCGATAGAGTCTGGAATACAGGTATAGGAGAGTCCGAGGATGACACTGATGAAGCGCAAGACGCAGGAGGTGGGTTGAATACCAGACCCAGTATCCCCCTCAGTACCGCAAGGTATATTTGTTGATTCCGAGGAAGCGAGTCGTATTTGAGAGATCCTGAAGTATACCGGGGATGCAGCAAGGGTCCACGGGTGAGCATATCGTTGTGAGCAACACGCAACCACTCCTGCGTCATCCGAAGCGAAGCACTACCACCTTTGTGATTTTTCAACGTCTTGAGCTCAAACTGTCCCGATGTGCGTATCAAGAAGGGCCGTAATGTCTGAAGCTGGTGATTCGCAATATCCTATAGACACAAAGACATTTGAATTTAAAAACTGGTGCGACTTGCTGAGTTTTACATACCAGTTTCATGAGTTCGAGAATCTCCATGCACATCCTGACGGCCTTGACAGCATCTTGTTTGGTTCCAGGCCCTCGAGGAGCGCAAGCCTGGGCAGCCTGGACCATGGTCTCTACAGCGCGGTCCCTCATTGGAGCACAGTGCCCTTTCAATGTAGTACCTATAGCATGAAATAAACCAGAAGGATCAAACACTTCATGTTCAAGCTCTTGTTCGATGAGAACCGGATCAAAAATAGAACGAATATAGGCAGCCTGAGCGGTGTGCTCCTGCATCTGTGCCTTGAACGTGTCAGGATTCACATACATGCCAGATATGCTGGACAGCGGCTGTATGACAAGTAAAAGGACCTCAAGAAATTCTGTAAGGAGACGACGAATTCGCGAGGGCATTCGCAAGGTATAACCATTCATGCAAGAGGAATACGCAACAACTGGACTAGAAGGGGGATGGGGAACCGAAGAACAGGCGCAGACGAGTGAATGTGGCTTCCCATGCATGTCAAAGGACACGCAGGTGCATCCTGTCTCGATTTCTTGAATGATAGCATTCCAGTACTTTTCGGACATGTCACGTTTTCGACGGCTACATGTGGGTCGAAACTGCAGACCAGGGTCAAAAAGCAGGTCATGGCCTGCAGGATGGCAAAACGGAAATGAGCTAAGAAAAGCAGTTAGCCAGGGTGAAACGCACGAAGCTGAGGGTTTCGCAAAATAGTATCCAGATCAAGTTCTTTCAGGGTTTGTCTATTGATCAAGGGTTGAAAGGACGGTATGTGAGGGGAATTAGTATCAATGGAGATAAGCGGGACGGGAGACGGAGAGGACGGGCCCGGTTCAGGTAACTTCGGACCCGCTCGCAAATCGAGCAGAGATCCAGTTGAAGGACCGGGATGCGCGGTAGAGACGACACCTATGTCCTCGATGTCGTTGCCAGGCCGAAGTGGAGAAGGCCTGCAAGATAAAAGAGAAGATTTTCTGGAGGATGGAGAATGTCTCCTTGGGTGACGGAAAGAAGTCTCTATCCTTTCAAGACGAGGACGTTTTGTAGGTTTAGGAGGAAAAGAGAAAGAGACCTCTGAAGACAAAGGACTTGAAACCTGAGGGGGGGACCAATCGTTACCTGAAGCTAACCAAGGATGACGGGGCGCGTTTGAAGTAGTATGAGAGGTAGAAGAATCATTCTGATCATCTGAATTAGCTTTACGTTTACGATGGGCAAGGTGATCCATAGTGGTGGTCTAAAGGGAAAAGGAGGAGGGTGGGTATAAAAGCAATAAGGGGTGTGTATGAACACATGGCGAGTTTAAGAGAGCAGGCTGCCGAGTGATAAACCGATAATTATACCAATTTCAATCCTTTCCACGCGATCTTCTCATGCCGTGACAGCACACAACTCCTTCCGAATCCGCACACAATCCGCACTCTAGAGCTATCATATGTCCAAACACATGTTTCGATATTGGTGACCATCGCATACGCTCATGCCAAGTCGTAAGTTACTATTGGCTTATAGGGACCGCTTCTTGCCTGAGCCTGGCATATTTAGCCACTCGGACACTAAAATATTCTCCTCCCGAGCAATCGGACATGGCAGTTTGTTCATCCAATAGCCTACCGCCTGTTCGCAGCTGCATGGTCTCTCTCTAGATCCTTTGCGGATCGCGCGTCTCTTCTTGCTGCCAACCCTTTACATAATTGGAAATTCTCTCTTCAGGCTCATGATGCTGAGCCACATCGTCGGACATTCACTATCTAAACTTTCGTGTCTTATGCTTCTCGCGGCGTGTGACCAGAACTCATTCAATGAATTCGAAGCAAACCTCGCTTTAGCGTCTCATTCCAACAGCGACTACTTTTACACTAGACTCGTACCATCTGGGCCAAGACTGCATTCACATTTGGCACAATCACGGCGGTTGCTGATCAAATATATACAGTATGGGCATCCATCTTAAGCAATTGTTCATCAATATACTGCGGCCGCCCTCTGGTCGTATCTATTTACTCGTCGTGTTCACGGCACAAGGGGCAACATGCGTCTGTGAGGGTCGCTCCACAATGCAGCGCTATCCACTGAGTCCCATGACTCGAGTACGCCGGTCCAACGGTATTTTTCTTCGGCCATGCAGTCACTACTGTTCCCTCGGATCACCAGTCCTCTAGATCTTTTTCATCAATTCTAGTCAACATTGCCAGATGGACTTGCTATCCTATAAGTAGAAGCCTAGATACAGATTTCCTCATCTGTCTCTTCATCTGTCTCTTCATCTATGTCAAGTACATCAGTCAAACTCTCTTGTTAATCTTTCAACCGTCACAGGAGCTGCTTGATACCTCATTCATCTGCGCCTGTTCCATCTATTGCCGACTTCGGCTGGTTGCTCTACTACCGCTGCTCACGGATAATATACCACCGGGGACGAGGCGATGTTACGAAACATCTTCAATGTTAATTCCGCCTATCCCATTCCTCCGCAACGCTTAGCCCCCAATGTTACCCTCGATCTGCTCACATGAAACCTTTGAACTCTCAGGCGATAGTCATCACCCCGAAATTCACATTCATTATTAGGCAACGTCCCGTCCATACCCTGACAACTTACTCTGGCATCGGCAATTTAATAGAGCTATAAGTGGGAGATACTTATTGTCATAGAATATCATGAATGCCGTATTACAAGTGGGAAAAAAACTGTCGTCTTTTGAATTGTATACTCATCAAGGTCATATCTATGCATTGATCAACTTCTCGTCTGATTTGGCACCCGAGTCCTCATGCGCATCGGCACCGGTAGCAGGTTTCTTAGTAGGTTTCCGACCGTAGAACTCCGCGATGATCTTGGGGTTGATCCGGTTAAGCTGTTCCTTCGGGAAAATACGAAGCAGAGACCAAGCTAGATCCAAAGAGTCGAAAATAGTCCTCGACTCGTACTGACCTAAAAATATTTGGTTAGGATATCTGATTGAATTATTAAAGAGAGGTACATACCTTGTCCCACAAATTGCTGCTCGAATTTGTCGAGGAACTCTAGCGCGAGCTTGTCCTCCGATGATAGAGCCTCCTCACCAACCACAGCTTTCATCGCTGCAGCATCTCGTCCAATGGCGTACTTAGCATACTGCGGTTATACTGCTATTAGACACACGTAACTTGGGAGGGGGGAGGGGGGGTTGGGGAGGAAATAAACTGTTCGTACCAGCTGATTTGAGACATCACCGTGGTCTTTTCTCGTAAGCTTCTCACCAATGGCACTCTTCATCAAACGAGACAACGAGGGCAACACGTTGATGGGTGGATAAATTTGTCGGTTGTGGAGCTGGCGGTCAACGAAGATTTGACCCTCCGTAATGTATCCTGTCAGGTCTGGAATTGGATGGGTGATATCTACAAAGCGTGGTGTCAGGAAAACATCAACGTATAACCGAGGTAAAATACCATCGTTAGGCATGGTAAGAATGGGGATTTGGGTGATCGAGCCGTTTCTGCCCTGAACGCGTCCTGCACGTTCGTAGATGGTGGATAAATCCGTGTACATGTAGCCAGGATAGCCACGACGACCGGGAACTTCCTCCCGAGCAGCAGAAACCTGACAAAGAATGAGTATTTGCTTGGTCTGAATGATCAAAGACATACTTCACGCAGCGCATCCGCATAAGACGACATATCAGTCAGAATGACCAACACGTGCTTTTCTAGTTGGTACGCATAGTATTCAGCAGTCGTCAGTGCCAGCCGGGGTGTAATAATTCGCTCGATCGTAGGGTCGTTCGCCAAATTCAGGAACAGCGTTACCCGATCCAGACTACCGTTCGATTCAAAATCTTCCTTGAAAAAACGTGCAGTTTCCATGTTGACACCCATGGCAGCAAACACCACGGAGAAGTTGTCCTCGTGACCATCGTGCACACCCTTCGTCGGGGGCTTAACCAAACCTGATTGTCGGACAATTTGCGCCGCAATCTTTTGTCCCCTCCTTAGGAATTGACGCTCTGATATTGCGAGAAACTCACTTCATTGTGTGGTAAACCAGCAGCTGAGAAGATGGGTATCTTCTGACCACGAGCAATAGAGTTCATAGTGTCGATCGTCGAAATGCCGGTTTGGATCATTTCCTCGGGATAGATACGTGCACAGGGGTTGATTGGCGAGCCTGTGTTGCAGCGTGTTAATCCAGTGCGTTTATTTTAGATTGGTCAGGCTCACCGTTGATGTCTAGATAGTCCTCTGCGAACACCTTCGGACCTTGATCGATCGGATTGCCCGAACCGTTGAATATGCGACCCAACATGTCTTCAGCGACGGGAAGCTTCATGCTGCTACCAGTAAATTCAACATGGGTGGACTTCACATCGACACCGGATGTCCCCTCGAAAACTTGGACGATCGCTTTCTTGCCTTGAACTTCGAGCACTTGGCCACCGCGTTTCGAACCATCGGGTAATGTAAGTTGCACAATCTCATTATATGACGGAAACTACGCTTTGCCATTGGATAACAGTATACTGGAATATTTGCTTTAGGGACTCGCCTTGACGTTATCAAGAATAACAAGAGGACTGGACCGTTAACTCAGCGTGATACATCGGACAGAACGAAGATCGGTAGATACCCATTGATAGCAGAAACGGTCCGATAGTCTAGAGTTTAGATTGAGCAGTATCCTCGGGCAGCAGGTGTATGAACTGACCAAGATGTGGTTGGACGCGATATTCTTTTGTTACGGCGGCAGCATTTATGGTGGCCAGTTCATTATCACTCAGTCGAGCATCGGTCATCTTGCTGTTCGATTGCGATGTCTAGGACGCGTTCGATGTGAAGTATAACGTATAGATTCGGTATGAGCGGTATGAGGACTATAGTCTACAACTTGTAAATCAGCATAAGGTTTCTTTGGTTTTGTCGTCTGTTATTAATTATTTGTCATCGCTATCTAGAAGCTAGTGATGAAATTTGCAACACTAGGTGAATTCGCTGAGTCTGCCATCTTTCTTTACATCGACACAATATAAAAAGATAAGGACAACAAAGACTTGAAGCTGATGTTGTAGGCTACCTTGGATCCTCTTACACCAAGAGATTTGAAGGAGCCATTGTGGAGATACAAAAAAAATTGCAACACCCGCGCCCATGATGGTACCCTTCGACAGCGCCATGCAACGGCGCTGTCACATTTGAGCAGATCTGAAATCAGCTATTGCAATTGTGGACCGAATGCATTGAGGTTGCCTGAATCCAGATTTCACTTGGCAGTAACTGTTGTAGATCCAAGCACAAGGCCAGCCTCATAATTTCTCCTTTCTGAAATATAGTTAGAAATTCTTTGCGAAATATTATATTTGAGACTAAATTTCTAAATTCTAAAAAATTACCCATTAGAAATATACTTTGAAAATCAATATTTCTGGTTAAATTTCTCATGACATTTCAGTGTAGATACTGGAAGTATTTCTGTAAGGTGATGTTTAACTTATCAATTGCCTGAAAGGCTTTCAGAAATTAGATCAGAAAGTTTTATTTTCTGGTCATGCAGCATGCTTTCTGATCCATAAAAGAATTTCTTTCTGGTTGGTCAAAGTCTGTGTGAAAGCGTGACTTTCACAAAGACTTTCAACAAGCCGTTCAGCAGCTGTTCAGTTTAACATTCTGGGAGTGGAGGGGCTGGCTTTCAATCTGCAGAAATAGTTTCAGAAAGGCTAGCTTTCAACCTCGTGATTGGTATAGTAATAATTTCACATTAGGTTTTCAAGATCATGAAAGGCAAACATTCTAATAGAGATTTCACCACCTAGAAATATTAAATTTCAAATTCGTACTAGTGCCCATCCCATGGGCAGTTGTGGGAACTGTATTAGGGCACTTTATATGAGTAATCTGTGGGTATCATCCTAGTCTGTGGTGAAACCTTATGAGGGTCTATGTGTGTCAAAGGTATCAGACGTGGTATGTTCCCTGCTCATATCCATGTTTTGTTTGTTTATTGACTCTTCTCTCTCTCTCTCTCTTTCTAGGTCTACGTGCATCAAAGGTATGTAAGATGACATCGTCTCAGGGTTGAGGCACCTTCCCTACTCGTGATCCTCATCCTTCCTGGCTGAAGATGACTGTGACTAAGCCGCATTGCTGAAAGAGAAGTGTCAGTAAAAGATAAAGCAGAGCGCTGCATACAACAAGACAATGCAAAGAAGCAGGCAGGGGTGAAAGCAAGTTATTGAAGGACAACAGGCGAGAGTGGATAGAAAGATGAAATCGGGGATCAGACAACAGGACAAAGAGAGACAGAAAGGGATTGAACAAATGGGAATTGATGAGAAGAGCTCACAGTGTATTTAATGCTGGCACTCAATCCAGCTTCCCCATCTAGATCTTGCAATATAAGCAGAGAAGGCATCATGCAGATGTGCATGGGCATAGCTGAGGAGTATGGGTCGTGCCCTGGCTGTACACTTGGAAATAAAACACATATTTATTATAAGTAGCATGAAGGTATGAGAAGAAGCTAAACGTACCTTTGGAAGAGACGAGTGATGAAGTTGTGGGGACTCATGCTTTTTTCGAAGGTGTGAGTGGGCCCTAGCTATGCAGCATTTTGACAAGGCCAAAGTGAACTTGAATGGTGGTGATGATGAAACTAGAGTCAACCGCTGTGCTAGAGCATGAATGAAGCATTGTACTAAGAGAGGTTGGATACAACAAGACAGACCTTGGATTGCCGAGCTCAAGCCTCTGGTTCTCCTCCTCCACCCGTCTGAAGATTGTGCCTGCTCCCAGTGATGAAACATTGGTTTATTAATAATACTGCTGGAAGAGGTTAGAAAGGAGGTGAAAAAAGGGAGAGGGCTCAAGCTAGTTTGCCATCTGTTCTGCTTCTCTTGCTCTTCGCCTCCTTTTGCATAGTTTTCTTGACCTACTACCACACCAGCAATTGCCGTGGCTCCCAGAAGCTAATGGACTCAGATTACATACCAGACCTATGAGACATAGCAGTGGCATGAGTATGTATTTTCATGTAAGTATATGAGTGGTAGAGACTCACCGTTAAATCCTCTGCTACAAGATTTGACACTTAGTATGTGATCATCAAAGGATAAGCGAGTGGAGTGGCAGGTTGCATATGTGGTGTTGCTGTGGATGATGTGGCTAAAGCTTCGATGGGGCAGCACAGATTGAGAAGGCCTGGTTGTGGAATGAGCTGAATGGTGTAGCACCATTGACACCCAATTTGACATCTGGTTTGGGCAAGCACATTTCAACCTAGAGAGGAAGATGGTGCAGGCTCAGCATCATGGCCTTTATAAGGGCAACCTAAGCCTCTAGCAAAGGGAAATCCAAAGTTAAAATTATACTACATAATACAGGCATTGGGGACACACCTAGCAAAGGGAAATCTGAAGAGAAAACTCTAAGGATCCCCTTGCTGATGCCCAAAGATGACAAAAATCAAATATAACCTAAAAATAGAAAAAGGCAGAGATAGGCAGATCAAGGCCACCAAATGACATCATACCAAGGGGTATGTGTCGGAAGGGGTACTCCGCCTCTAAATATAAAAGTGTCAACATGTACAAACATGATAGCAAGGGAAAATTAGTAATAAAATCCGGAAAAATCATAGAAAATGAAGAATAGAAGGAAATGAGGTGGGGAAAAATATAGGATGAACATAAAAAATAGGAAAAACACACAGGGCACCCCCCTAGTCCCCTTACAGCCTTGGATTAGTGCCTAGCAGGAGGGCTACAGAATGTGGGCGAATGGGTTTGCTGGGGCATTCGGAATGTGGATGGAAAGTTGGTGATGATCATGTTGATGTGCAGGGCGATGATGAGGACAAGGCAGAAGGCAGGTGCATGGGCAGATCCATCGATGAGGACAAACTGAACAGACCGCAGAGCCTACGCTGCGGGTACTGACGGTGGCACTTCCTGTTATGTGTGGGGGTGGGGGGGTTTGCACAGAGAGTTCCAGGTCTGGTGGTGGGGAGGCAGGTTGCCTGGATCAGCTCAGTGGAAACAGCGAGTCTGTGAGGGATTTAAGCAAATCAATTACCTTGCAAACACCAACAACCCATGCTTATCATAAACCTCCATGGCCATCTTCCTTGTCGGCTCTGCCTTCATAACCACCCACACCTTAAGCCCACCTATCCAAAGGTCTGCCATGTGTTGATAGGTCCACCTTGTCTTTCAAGCTGGGAAAACAGATCTATGATCATTGTTGAAGCTCTATGAGTCTCTACAGACCTCTACAAAGCTCTATGAACCCCTCCGAAGCTCTATGAACCTCTACAAAGTCACAAAAATGCTTTGAAATTCTTTGCATGCCTTCAGCCACCATAATACAATTCCCCCGACCTTCATACAGCTCAGAATATACACTTGGAACATCGTCAATGAGTTCTGAACTGATTTTGACCAACATCACACTGATTTTGGGCCATGAACGATGTCCAAAGAATCTTTGAAAATCTTTGAAAAACCTCGAACCTCGAGAAACATCTTTGGACACAGTATTTCCTATTCGAACAATCTTTGGATGCATACTGGACACAATGGGACACTATCTCGAGCATATTGAACACATTTCGACTGCATGTGCATGCATACAATCCGCTCAAAGCAGTTTCCGATGTTTTATGCAATTTATAACAAGGGCAGTCCACTTTTAGCTATTCTTTCTTATTATTTCTTCATCATGTGTTATATTCACCCTTTCTAGTCTCGCTTTATTGTTCTGATATACTTTTATTGTCTTTTGCCTTGAGTTTTCCACATGTTTGCCTCATGTTCTCTAGCCTTTTTAGGTAGTTTCTTTATTCTATATAAAAAGATGTACTAGATACAAAGAAAAACAAGTCGTTGTCTTCCTCCCAGATTGCAGTGATTTGAGAGTTCAGTTTATATTCAGTCTGAAGTTTGGTGTTTTATGCTAAACTTCTTTGAAATTCCTCGAAATTCCTTGAAAATCCTCACATTATGCTATTTTCACTCTCGTTTCCCTCGATTCGCCTTTGCTTCTCTTCTACTACTTGTCTAGTCCCCCGATCTTGCATCCAAACATATTTGTGCACTCCGAATTCATTGATCTAGCCACAAAATTCTCTGAAATTCTACAAAACACATTCTTTTAGCTTCAAATCACTTCGACAAGCAGTCCTTTTATGACTATTTGATGGTCGGTCTGACAGGTGACATCTAGAGGGCCTCACATCTTTCCTCTGACTTGTGTTATACCATCCGAAGCCATTTAGTAGGTTTTGTTTGGGTTTCCGGGTTGAGCATCATCAGCGTCTGTATCCGCACTTGGGATGGAAAGCAGCTGGGAAGGTCAAGCATGTGCTAGTGAGAGGTGGATATAGACTGGATGGCAAAAGTTGGCAACCTTGCACAACTTTCACAATCTAAGAAACAAAGTACTTTGGCAGTAATTTACTAGGCTAATAGAATGCAAGTATCTGAGTCAGTGCAACATTCATAGGCAAAGGAGAAAATGGGAAACTGACCTTAAACATGGATAAGACTCAATTTCAACCGTTGCCATGCTTAAACCATAAAATGAGCACAAACTCAAATACTAGTAATAACAAGCAACCATGCACAATTTTCTGGATTGGAGATTGGACCACTGAGTGTCCAACTGTGGTAGATGGAATCAGGGTTTACAAGCCTGAGTGCCTGAGGGTGAGTCCAAGTCACAGTCCACTGGCACAATTATTAAATCACAGTGAGCAACATTTAGTATGTTTGTCCTATGTAAGTGACATGAATATTTGTGATTAGATCTGATTTCATAGAAAGTAGCTGGATGTGACATATGAATATGTAGGAATCCTGCAAAAAATGGGTTCTCATGGAGGAACCATGACATGTGACATGATTTCCAATATCAAGGCTGCTTCATCCACCTTTCTGGGGCTCTTGGGATGGGTCCAAGTTGGAAGGTCATGCTTGCAAATAGTGTTTGAAGGTCTGGTTCATCGAACTGGAAAAAAACTGGAACCAAACTGGACTGAACTGTGGTCTGGTCTTTTTGCGGTTGCAGTTGCCCTCATTTTGGTACAAGGTCGGTTGTGGTTTGACATATTGTATATTTATTTTGAACCAACAAAAGTCAGTTCAAACTGGTTGCAACCGCAACCAGTCAGTATATACATGGTATCATAACCAGGTATTGACCTACTAAGTATTAATATACTATATACTATATATCATATCTATTTTATATAAAGTAAGAGTGGGTGTGCCCAATGAAAAAGTATGAAAAGCAAGGGTTTATATACCTTGGGTGGCACACAGACCATTTCATCATGTTTGTGCACCCAAATGGAAAAGTGGTGCCACTTGCAGACACCATTCCGAAACATCAACAACAACAACAACAACACAGCAACACCACCATGCCTGCGAGCCACTGCTCATTGGGTGAGTTGGGGTTGCTGAGGTCGACGACAACTCAAACAACTGAACATAAAGCGAGTCGAAACAACAAATAGTGTCGTTTTGGCTCAGGTATGTTTTGTTTTACTATTTATTCAACTAACTTTTTCTTTTTCTTCCTTAAGGTTCTTTCTTTTCCTGATGATGATGTCCAACTGCCGACCTCTACCCCAACACAGCACCACCACCCAGCCTGCGAGCCACTGCTCACAGGGGGAGATGGGGGTGCTGACAGGAGAATGACAACCAGAAGAACAACGATGGGACAACTTGGAAGATGACGACAATAGGATGATGATGACAATGATAGGACAACAACAACAACAACAATAGGATGATGACAACAACAACGATAGGATGACAATGACAATGACGATAGGATGACAATGACAATGACGATAGGATGACAATGATGAAGACAATAGGACGATGAAAATGATAGGATGACGAAGACAATAGGACGATGAAGACGACGATGATAGCATGATGATGACTACAACAATACAATGATAATGATGATGGCAATAGGACGATGATGATGATGATAGGATGAAGGGACAACAATGATGAAGAGGACAACAATGACAAAGAGGACAACAACAATGAAGGGACAACAATGACAACAGGACAATGATGACAATGGGACAACAACGAAAATGGGACAACAACAACGACAACAATGGGACAATGATGATAGGACAACGACGACGATGGGGAACAATGAAGGGACAACAACAACGATGGGACAACAATGATGATGACAATAGGACAACAACGACAGTGACAACAACGAATGACCCAGCAGCCTGCTTGCCGCTCACAGCCCCCTCCTTGCACATCCTGCGAGGTAGGGGGTATTTTTTATTTATTGTACCACCTATGTGCTCACTCACAGGCCCCTGCCTGTGAGGGGCATTATCTTAGTTTTAGAATAAATTATGTATATAATGTAGGTTTAGACTGACTCAGGTTGGTTGATGATCGGTTGTGGCCCAAACTGGCTGCAACCAGTTGTCAGACTGGACTGGACTGCAAAGAACCGGTTTCTTGCGGTCTGGTCTGGTTTTATTTAGTTTTGCAATCTGAATGAACCAGTTGCGGTCCTGGTTCGCTCCAGAAATGGAAAAAAACTGGACCAAACCGGACCTTCAAACACTACTTGCAGAGTTTAAGTGTGGTAAAACTAACAGGAGCAAGTCTGAGGAGGATCTGTTAGTATAATAATTTTTTAAAGGAAGGGACATACTTGGAATGTTGTTTATACATATGGAGCATGCATACACGGGTTTGAAACATGAGTTGCAAGTGTACCATAGTAAGGGAGACAGGAGGAAGGCGTCGAGGTACGCTGAGGACATAGGTGTAATAACATTGAAGATGGGATGGGCTCAAGTCGACAGGTAGTGCTTGCAGAGTTCAAGCATTGTAGAACAAACTAGGAGCAAGTCTGAGGAGGATCTGTTAGCACAATAACAATTTTAAAACAAGGGATGTACTTGGGATATTGTTTATAGAGTCTCCTAGGTATGTTCCCCGATGCTTTTGGGACAGCGATTGGTAGGGGCAAGTAGAGAGTAATAACCTGAAGCATAAATTTCAAATGGGACTACAGCTAGACAATGGGTTTGTGCTGCATCCTTGAAAGCTTGAACCATAAAACAAGAGGTGAATATAGACTGGATGGCAAAAGTTGGCAACCTTGCACAACTTTTGCATGAAATACTTCAGCAGTAATTCACTAGGCTAATAGAATGCAAGTATCTTGAGTCAGTGCAACATTAATAGGCAAAGGAGAAAATGGGAAACTGACCTTGAATATGGATAAGACTCAATTTCAACCATCGCCAGGCTTAAACCATAAAACAAGCATGAACTTGAATACTAGTAATGATGAAATTGGCAACCATGCACGAGTTTTGGCATTAGACCTCGCTGAGCCTGCAACTGCAACCAGGGTTTACAGCACTGAGGCCTGAGGCCTGAGGGTCAGAGCTAAGGCAGCGTTATGTGAGTTGTGACCATTTATGTGACAGATGGTTATGTGGTGACCAAGTTCTGAGTCAAGCATCTTGTTCTCTCGATACTCCCATGGACCTCTAGTAGTAGATCATGTGCATGGTTGCCAAGGTCAATGTCAGCCTAGGGATCTTATTACCTATGCGAGATGTTCACATCTCAAGCTTGCTTACTATCAGGCATGATTGGTACTGATTCTAACTCAAGCCTAGTCATCTACTTGTTCTCTCGATACACCTCTCCCATGGACCTCTAGTACTAGATCTTGTGCATGGTTGCCAAGGTCATCGTCAGCCTGGGGACCTTATAACTTATAACTTTTGAGCTGTCACCTATGTGAGATGTTTTATTGTGTCTGTCTAGATCTTTCATGCATAATCACTGCTGCTGGGTACTTATCTGATTTGTACACATTGTCTTCAACTCCCACAAATTGCCATGTGTTGGGTCAAGCATGATTGTGAGCCTGACATGACATTTGCGATGGTAATTTCTTCATGCCAGGCTCACTTCAGGCAGGTGAATCAAAAACCTTGGCCATCATGTGTTGGGTCAAGCATGATTGTGGGCCCAACATGTCCTTCGCCACAACAACTTATTCAGACTGGACTGACTTGAGGCAGGCAATTGATAACTAACAACTAACAACTACTTTCGGATGACTTGGCCATCACTCCAAGTAGTCTTACGTGTCATGTGTTGGGTCAAGCATAATTGCAGGTCCAACATGTCCTTCGCTGCGACAATTTCTTCAGACTGGACTGACTTGAGGCAGGCAAATTGACAACTAACATCTACTTTCGGACTACTTGGCCATCACTCCAAGTAGTCTTATGTGTCATGTGTTGGGTCAAGCATGATTGTGGGTTGAACATGTCCTTCACTGCGACAATTTCTTCAGACTGGACTGACTTGAGGCAGGCAAATTGACAACTAACATCTACTTTTGGATTACTTGGCCATCACTCCAGTCTTACATGTCATGTGTTGGGTCAAGCATGATTGTGGTCCTGACACGATGTTCACAATAGTGATTTCTTTATGCCAGTGGTTGAAATTGAATCTTATCCATATTCAAGCTCAGTTTCCCATTTTCTCCTTTGCCTATTAATGTCACACTGACTCAAGATACTTGCATTCTATTAGCCTAGTGAATTACTGCTGAAGTATTTTGTTTCTTAGAGTGCAAAAGTTGTGCAAGGTTGCCAACTTTTGCCATCCAGTCTATATTCACCTCTTGTTTTATGGTTCAAGCTTTCAAGGATGCAGCACAAACCCATTGTCTAGCTGTAGTCCCATTTGAAATTTATGCTTCAGGTTATTACTCTCTACTTGCCCCTACCAATCGCTGTCCCAAAAGCATCGGGGAACATACCTAGGAGACTCTATAAACAATATCCCAAGTATGTCCCTTGTTTTAAAATTGTTATTGTGCTAACAGATCCTCCTCAGACTTGCTCCTAGTTTGTTCTACAATGCTTGAACTGCAAGCACTACCTGTTGACTTGAGCCCATCCCGTCTTCAATGTTATTACACCTACATCCTTGGCATACCTTGATGCCTTCCTCCTGTCTCCCTTACTATGGTATACTTGCAACTCATGTTTCGAACCCATGTATGCATGCTCCATATGTATAAACAACATCCCAAGTACATCCCTTCCTTTAAAAAATTATTTTACTAACAGATCCTCCTCAGACTTGCTCCTATTAGTTTTACTACACTTAAACTCTGCAAGCATGACCTTCTGACTTGGACCCATCCTGAGAGCCTCAGAAAGGTGGATGAAGCAGCCTTGATATTGAAAATCATGTCACACATCACAGTTCCTCCATGAGAACCCATTTTTTGCAGGATTCCTACATATTCATATGTCACATCCAGCTACTTTCTATGAAATCAGATCTAATCACAAATATTCATGTCACTTACATAGGACAAACATACTAAATGTTGCTCACTGTGATTTAATAATTGTGCCAGCAGACCATGACTCAGACTCACTCTCAGGCGCTCAGGCTTGTAAACCCTGATTCCATCTACCGCAGTTGGACACTCAGTGGTCCAATCTCCAATCCAGAAAATTGTGCATGGTTGCCAATTTTGTTATTACTAGTATTCAAATTTGTGCTCATTTTACAGTTTAAGTGTGGCAACGGTTGAACTTGAGTCTTATCCATGTTTAAGGTCAGTTTCCCATTTTCTCCTTTGCCCATGAATGTTGCACTGACTCAGATACTTGCATTCTATTAGCCTAGTGAATTACTGCTGAAGTATTTCATTTCTTAGAGTGCAAAAGTTGTGCAAGGTTGCCAACTTTTGCCATCCAGTCTATATTCACCTCTTGTTTTACAGTTCAAGCTTTCAAGGATGCAGCACAAACCAATCATCTAGCTGTAGTCCTGTTTGAAATTTACGCTTCAGGTTATTACTCTCTACTTACTCCTACCAATCGCTGTCCCAAAAGCATTGGGGAACGGACCTAGGAGACTCTATAAACAATATCCCAAGTACGTCCCTTGTTTTAAAATTGTTATTGTGCTAACAGATCCTCCTCAGACTTGCTCCTAGTTTGTTCTCCAATGCTTGAACTCTGCAAGCACTACCTGTCGACTTGAGCCCATCCCATCTTCAATGTTATTACACCTACGTCCTTGGCATACCTTGATGCCTTCCTCCTGTATCCCTTACTATGGTGCACTTGCAACTCATGTTTCAAATCTGTGTATGCATGCCCATGGAATACAATATCAGCCTAAGGACCTTATACCTTATGACTTTTGAACTGTCACCTATGTGAGATGTTTTGTCATGTCTGTCTAGATCTCTCACAGATGGGCACTTATTCATACACATTGTCTTTGACTCCCACCAAGCGCCTTGTGATGGGTCAAGCATGATTGCGGTCCCGACATGACGTTCACAATAGTGATTTCTTTACTCCAGAATCTCTTCAGGCAGGCGAATTGAAAACCACATACACATTCAGATTATCTAGTCTCGAGTGCATCAGGCATGATCGTAGGCCTGATCCATCATTCGCCATGGCAAATCTCCAGGCTAGAGTCACTTGAGACAAAACATGCATGGTTGCAACCTCAATGCCGTATGATGACTATAGGTGACCTTTGCAATGATCCTTGAACTGCGCAACCTGTATGCATTGGGTTACACAATAATCATGGTTATGGGCCACCTCTTTGTGAATGAAGATACTTGGGATGGCATTAGAAGCAACCCTTGAACACGGGCTGGATCATGTGCATGCATTGGTCAAGCATGGTTGTGGGCACAATGTATCATGTGCGACAACAGGGCTCCTTCCAAGCATGACATTCAACAAGTTAGTCTCACATAGTGGATTCTTATTCTTGAAGCCGGCACAATGTTCATCTCCAGGCATTTTGCTTCACAGTGGAAGAGCTTCGGGCATTGAGCATTCTCATCAAGTGTTAAACTACACTCACAGGTCACCTGCTGTCGATGTAATTGCAAGTGATACTCTCACTAAATGAATTGGGAGTGGTGTGCACACATTTTATTTGTTGACATACTTTTGAGTGCTGCCTTCTTTCTGCCTTTCCTGTGCATGTCAAAGACCTTGAATCTATTTTGGGAGTTTGAGTTGGTCCTGGTGGTCACAAATACATCCCAATGCCCTGTGTTTGTCCTCGACCCCCTACATGAAACCCAACCGCAATCTCATCTGCTTCTCCAGACAACACATTGTCCACATTCTAAATTTTTTGCCCTCTTGTAAGCCACAACTCTTCGTGTTCTCTCTCCAAAGCCCTGCAGGTGCTACAGGGTCAGCCTCCTCTCAGTATTGGGTCTGTGTGATCACTTTGGGTTTTATTTATGGTCTTAATGAATGTCTTCATAGCCCATCATTCGAGCTTTTGGATCTGAATATCCAAACGTTTTGGTTGCATGGGAAGAATTTACATTTCATTCTCTGCTGCGTTACTCAAGAAACTGAGATAGAACTGATGAATCATTTCTGAGGAGGCACAGAGGCCTACAGAAATGCTCCTTACCCCCAGAACCTGCATTGCTTGCCAAGAGACTTCCACTAGCTCTTCGCATGTTGAACTTATCTTGCTATGGTGCTGCAAATACAAGCAGTGTCATGTATGTCATTTAGCCCACTGATCATTACTGGATTGCCTGTTAATGCAATTTTTCTATTGTTCCAGGCTCGAGGGCAGAGGATTGAGACACATCAAGCATGATTGCAGTCCCAACACGACATTTGCGATAGTGATTTCTTTAGGCCAGACTCACTTCAGGCAGGCAAATTGAAAACCTTGGCCATCATGTGTTGGGTCAAGCATGATTGCGGGCCCAACATGTCCTTTGCCACGACAACTTCTGGGGACTAGACTAACATGCGGGAAGGGATACGTTGAGAACAAATGAATTACACCAAAGGCTAGTCGTAGTGTACCCTGCAATGACCTTTTGGCAAAGGAAATGAACGATATTGTTGCATCAATTTTTCTGGCTACCCTTGGTTGTTCTTCAAATTCTGCCACTTCCCTCTGCCTCCTGTCTCTGCCATAAGCCCATCTGTGTCCTTCATCTGCCTTGTATTTCTCCCCCAATCCATTGTGATACACCTTCCCCACTGTACATAACCCCCATCCTCAATTCGCTGTTCTCCTCCACCCCCAAGTAGTCTGGGATATGGTGCAGCATGCGAGTGCTATGGGTGTTACAATTTTTGTTATCATAACCCAGGATGACCAGACGTACGCTGGCAAGGCCGGGTATTTCATTTTTCCTTTCTGACTCAAAACGACTCACTCCGATGGAGACCCACTCCCTGATCTGACTGCTGTTGACCTACATGCTGCACCGCAGCATTCTGTGACATCGGACACCTCATGCTAGGCATGAGGCTTATCGTTCTATTGTTCTATCTATCATTACTTGACAAGGATCTCTCTTTCCAATTGGATGATAGGTAGTCATAGAACCATATATAAGCTGTAGCTATACTCTGTGTAATACTCAGCTTGACCTAATTCAATCAATGGTCTTAGACTCAATCCGAACACTCGACAGCCTAGGAAATCCCTAGCTGTGATAAACTCGAACTCAACAGTTGGAAAGCCTCCAACTGTGATACATGAACAAATGGTCTACTCAGAAAGCCTCTGAGTACAGATAGCCGTGACTACTTAAGGAAGTACCCAAGTGAAGGTAGGAAGCCCGATACACTAGGACAGTCTCCTAGTGCGATACCAATACAGTTGGAAAGCCTCCAACTGTGACACACGACCCAAAGACTGAGTTGAGACCTATAGTCTTAACAAAAGGTCAAGCTGATCTACAAGGTCCACCTATCTAGGTGCAGACACAATGTCTTTCAGACAAAGCCCAGACAGACCTCCAACTGGAGCATCATCATCAGGAAGAACCCCGTGGTATAGATACCAGGGTCAACTAGTACGATACTCAGAACCAGCACAGAAGTGGTTCTCAAAGAGAACCAGTGATGAAGAACCCCAATACCTTGACGAAGAAGATTTTAGATCTTTTGATAATGAAGAAACCCCAGAATGAGATCCATTTTCCCTATCCAACGACAACACTGACATGTCTACCGAACCCACCGCATCGACCAAGGAGATCAGGATACAAACCCCCTCCAACTTCACAGGGGACCGAACTAGAACTGTGAAGTTCTTACAAGAAGTGAAACTCTATCTGAGAGTGAACCATGGAATCTATGACACCGATGAGAAGAAGATCATCTTCGCATTGTCATTCATGAATGGAGGAACCACCGCACCCTGGGCACAGACATGGGCAGAAAAGGAAGACCTAGGAACATGGTCAGCCTTTGAATCGGCGCTCAAGACAGCATTCACACCGATTGACGAAGCTGGCAGAGCCAGGACAGAGATGAAAACATTGAAGCAGGGACAGGACCTGGAGGACTACATAGTGCAGTTCCGAATCCTGTGAGAGAAGGTGGGAATCAATGATGACACTGCCCTCATTGAACTCTTTATGGATGGGTTGAACCCAAGCTCCTCAAAAGAGTATTCAATAAGGAAACAATCCCTATGACCTTGGAAGGAATGATCAATGCTGTCTCCAAGTATGATGGACAGTGGAGAAGAGCAAAGGCCATAGCAGGGAGGCTACAAGAGACTTTTACGAAGAAGCTCCCTGCCTCTAAGGCAAAAGAAACCCCACTTGAGATCAACCGCCTCTCCTACCAGGAGAGGATTGAACACATAAAAAAGGGATTGTGCTTTGTGTGCCACCAACCTGGACACAGAGCAACTGAACACAAGAAAGGGGAAATGAGGATCGAGGACTGGCCTTTCCCAAAGAACAAAGGCAGAGAAGCCTACTCGAAGATCCAAGCGATCTTGAATGAACTCGATGGAGAAGAGAAGGTGACAGCTGTTGCTGCCATCGGGGATGAGGGTTTTTAAAGGGGTGGCCTGCCTCGATGCCAGGTACCACTGAACTTTCCATCTGCTCTGTACTACTAGCCACTTTGAAAAATCAATCTATGCATTTAGATGTCAAAGTGGTAGGGACAGGCAGAGGAAAAGCCATCGAAACCAAAGCCCTACTCAACTCTGGAGCGGGAGGGATATTCATGAGTCACAAATTCACAGAGAGCAGCAGATTCGAGCTGCACCCCCTGGAGAAGGTGATCAAGGTCAAGAATGTGGACAGAACCCCAAACAAGAAGGGGGAGATTTCCCACTACACCAGGGGACTCTTGATGATCAATGGAAGAACTTTCCCAACAACCTTCCTCATTGCAGGATTGGGAAAGGAATCGGTCATCTTGGGCCTGCCGTGGCTCAGAAGAATCAATCCAGTAATCAACTGGAGAATTGGAACCTTCCAATTCAGGACGAATGACAAGACCCATCCTGAATTCTCATATGGAAGAGGAAGAACCCTTATCGGTAGGGTACAGACCAAGAAAACTGATGACAAACACTTGTCATGGCACCAGAGGGGAACCGAAAAGAAGAAGAACCTCCTAGACATGACAAAAGAAGAATGACAGGTATGGTGCCAAGACATCATTGCTAGAGACCAAGAGAAGCTCGCCCTCAAGAAGAAAGCTGCTGAGGAAGAACGGGCACAATGGAGAAAGGTGGCCACCAGAGAACTGGAGAAGCTGGCTGCCAAGAAAGAAGAAGGACAACTGGCAGTGGCCCGGATAGTTGTGAAAGCAAGGGAAAATATAGCCCTGAAAAGCAAGAAAGAAGAACTGGCAAAAGAAGAATGCCGAGAGCAATGCCGAAGAGTTATTTTGGCTGGAGGCATCATCCAACAAGAAATGAAGATATAAATAAATGACTCACCATCGGATAATGCAGTGATATGTGCTTGGGTCTCCAATCTTCGAGACAATATAGGTCTCATGCTATTGAACCGCAGCTTGAATGTATAAGGGCAACCTAAGCCTCTAGCAAAGGGAAATCCGAAGTTAAAATTATGCTACATAATACAGGGATTGGGGGCGCACCTAGCAAAGGGAAATCCGAAGAGAAAACTCTAAGGATCCCCTTGCTGATGCCCAGTATATGTGAAGACAACAAAAATCAAATATAACCTAAAAATAGAAAAAGGCGGAGATAGGCGGATCAAGGCCACCGAATGACATCATACCAAGGGGTATGTGTCGGAAGGGGTACTCCGCCTCTAAATATAAAAGTGTCAACATGTACAAACATGATAGCAAGGGAAAATTAGTAATAAAATCCGGAAAAATCATAGAAAATGAAGAATAGAAGGAAATGAGGTGGGGAAAAATATAGGACGAACATAAAAAATAGGAAAAGCACACAGGGCACCCCCCTAGTCCCCTCACATCACCCCCTCTCTAAGATGCATTGCCCCGATGCATTCGAAATCGTATACGACCAAAGTCCATGACTTGAATGTGACGCAGTGCAGCAGTGTGCCATCGGTGGAATTCCTTGATTAACTGAGGGGCATTTACGTCAGACTCTTCAACCCATGAGTTCTCCTCATACCCATAACCCTTCCAATGTACCACATACTGGAGTTTTCCTCGACCCAAATGGCTGTCCAAGATTGACTCGACTTCATATTGGGGTTCTCCCTCGATCACTGTAGGTGGTAGTGGTGGGTGTGAATGGCATCCCGGGAACAGATCTGGGGGAGCTGGAAGCAATTTGACGACATGGAAGATGGGATGGAGTCTGGACATGGAGGCTGGGAGGCATAGACGATAGGCATGCATTCCAATGCACTTGACAATGGGGAAAGGTCCCAAGAAGCGATGAGCGAGTTTCTTGGATGGACGTGTAGTGGAGACGTCACTGGAGTCAAGATAAACTCAATCACCAACCTTGTACTGAGGGGTTGGGGAGTGGCATTGGTTGTAAAATCGCGCCATGTCATCCTTCGCCTTTGCTAAGGCTGCCCTTGCCTCCTCCAAGCAATCCCTCATGCGTTCTGTGAACTCATTCACTGTCTTGATGTGTGAGGGAGTTTGGCGAGGTTCAAATCCCATGCGTGGATGTCGTTCAGTGTCTAAGAGGAAAGGGGTCTGTTGAGTGGAAGCATGGACATGGTTGTTGTATCCGAACTCGGCCAAAGGAAGGAGATCATCCCAATCATCCTGGCGTTCATTGACAAAGAGGCGGATGTACTGCTCCAGTTCCTGGTTGACTCGCTCCGTCTGGCCATCAGTTTGTGGGTGATAAGCGGTTGAAGCGAGGAGTTTGATCCCCAGGAGTCGGTACAGCTCACGAGTGAACTCTGCCATGAACTGAGGGCCACGATCTGAGAGGAAGGCACCAGGAAGTCCATGTAATTTCCACACGTGGTGGAGGTAGAGTTGAGCGGCACCTAGGGCACTGACAGTGGTGTGAGTGGGAATGAAGTGAGCGCGTTTTCCCACTGAGTCAACTGTGCACATCACCGCATCAAACCCATTTGACTCTGGCAATTCCACCACAAAGTCGATGCTGACGACATCCCAACGACTCTCTGGAACAGGAAGAGGGTGTAGCTCACCAATAGGCTTGCAACGAGGAACCTTGGTGCATAAGCAAAGGTCACAAGTGCGACAATACTGACCAATGAGCCATGACATTTGTGGCCACCAATAGTTCCATGAGGTGAGCTCCAAGGTCTTCCAGCGTCCGGGGTGGCCAGCAATCTGTGAGTCATGGTGTTGGGATATGATGTGTCGGCGAAGGTCTGGGTCATTGGGAACATAGATGTGATCCCTGAAATACAACAAGTCCTCCTTTTCAGCCCACTCTGCCACACGTAAGGAAAGGGTCGATCCCTTCCTCAGTTCTTTAACAGCTCGGGCGACAACATCCTCATGTAAACCGCTACGGTTTGCGCGACGAATGTCACGTAGGATGTCCCGGTCCTCGCCCTGGGGTGCGATGCCTTCCAGTGCCTGAATGGTGAATAGGTCTGGCTGCAACAGCACAATGTTTTGGTTGTCACCGCTGCCATCCCCATGGTCTGCATGTTGGGATAGGGCATCGGTCTTCCCCATGCTGCGACCCGGACGGTGGTGTAAGGAGAAGTCGAATCTAGATAGATACAGGGACCAACGAGCTTGACGATGGTTCAATTTCTTGGCCGTCATGAAGTACTCAAGGTTCTTGTGATCCGTCCAAATTTCCACCTTGTGTTGGGCACCCTCGAGGAAGTGTCGCCACTCCTCAAGCGCACGCATTATCGCCAACATCTCCTTGTCATGGATCTCGTAGTTTCTCTCTACAGCACTAAGGCTTTTGGAGTAGAATGCAACAGGATGCCACTTCTGGTCCTCCGGAGACTGCTGAGACAACACGGCGCCCGTCGCAAAGTCAGAACTGTCAGCTTCTACACAAAAAGGACGCGAATCGTCAGCAAAGGTAAGGATCGGAGCAGAAGTGACCATCTCCTTAAGCTTTTCGAATGCCTCCTGTTGTGCATTATCCCACCTCCATGCCTCCTTTCCTGTCAAGTCAAACAGTGGTCGTGCATGATGTGAGAAATCCTTGATAAAACGCCGATAAAAATTGATGAAGCCCAGGAAAGACTGCACCTCCTTCTTGTTCGTGGGCGCCGGCCAAGCTGTGACCCCATTTACCTTGATAGGATCCATCTCCACTTGACCCTCCGAGATAATCAGGCCGAGGTACTCGATCTTGGTCCTTTCGAACTCGCATTTGTCCTGACGAAGGTAGAGTTTGTACCGTCGAAGTTGCTCTAGGACGAGGCGCATGATGCAACGGTGCTCTTCAACCGTGCGAGTGAAGATGAGGATGTCGTTGAGATAGATGCAGACAACGCCTTCGAGGATGAGGTCATGGAAGATGTCGTTCATCATGGTCTGAAAGGTGGCAGGGCTATTAGTAAGGCCAAAGAACATGACAAGCGGTTCAAAAAGACCACGGTTGGTACGAAAGGCTGCCTTCCACTCATCTCCCTCCTTTATCCTCACATTATTATAGCCCCAACGGACATCGAGCTTGGTGAAGTATTGGGCTCCACAGAGCTGGTTTATGAGTTCAGAGATGAGGGGTAGTGGGTAGCGATTTTTGACCGTGATGTTGTTGAGCCTTCTGTAGTCTTGAACCAGTCGAAGTGAGCCATCCTTCTTCTTGACAAAGAAAAAGGGAGAGGCCATGGGTGACTTCAATGGTCGAATACGTCCAGAAGCCAGGTGCTCATTGATGAACTGGTCAAGCTGCTGTTGTTCTTCCGGAGAGAGAGGATAGACCTTGCAGGATGAAGGGGTTGCGCTGGGGGTGAGTTCGATCGCGTGATCCCATGGCTTACACGCAGGAAGAGAGTCGAATGACTCCTTGGAGAACACATCTTCAAACTCATGGAGATGAGGGAGTAAGGAGTTAGTAGAGGATTTAGCAGCGTTGTTTTTGTGGAAGGCCTCGGCGAGGCGTTGGGATATGTTCAATGTGGCACACACCTCATGCGATGAGCGAATCGCAGTGTAGAAGATCCAATCACCCTCCTCCACTTCCTCTGGGTCCTCATCATCATCATCCGAGTCCGGCATTAGATCAGGAACCCCTTCCAATTCCACTTCAGGTATAGGCAGGGGTCCAGCACGACACTTCTGAGTTTGTCGTATTGCCGCCTTCTGTCCACGACGTTCTTGCCTGGCTTCTGTGAAACACGTCCGACAGCGGGATGGACATCGGCTCATGGTAACCTCCCCAGTGCGCCAGTCGACCTCTGGGTTATGGTCTCGAAGCCATGGATATCCCAAAATCACCTTTTGCTTTCCTAATCGAGTGACAGCAAAAAGGGCACGCTCACTATGATCTTTGTAATGGAGAACCAGGTCTGCAACCTCTCAGATGGCACCAGCTTCATTTGGGGACCCATCCACGTTATATACAGGTATCGGATGTGAGAGTGAGCGAGTATTTAAACAATGTTGTTGTACCAGATGGGAATCGATGAAGAGACCAGTCGCACCAGAGTCCAGGAGTGCAGAGACACCGAGTATCTGTCCAGTGTCAGTCGTCTGCAGTTCGATGGCTAGGTTTAAGGAATGTGCAGAGGGAGTGGATGCCACAATATACTTGGGTGGTAGTTTATGCTCCCATGATTTAATTTTGGGACGTGGAGTAGAAGGAGAGATGGGGAGAGCAGGTATGTCTTTAGCCAACTTCGAAGGGTCAGAGAGGGGAGCAGTCACAGAAATGGATTCATTCTCCGGGGATTCAACTGACAAGACTTCAAAGTGGTTATGGACAGGCAGTGAGGGCGTACAATTCACTCGCTGCGAATAGGAAAATCCTGCTCCTCTACAACTTCCAACTTAATCTCCTCTGCAACTTGATCCTTCGCTTCCTCAACATCTACAAGCGCCAACAAATCTTGCAGGAGTTTGTCTTGTCCCTCGGGGGTGAGCATGCGGATATCCTGACGATGGGGACACGCTCCAGCCCTGTGTCCAGGTTCTCCACAATGGTAGCAGAGATCCAACTTACATGCACAGCTGCGGGCTGCATCAACATCCATTGGTACTGGGACATTGACGGCTGGTGTGGGAGTTTGACAAACAGGAATGGGGTTAGGGCAGGGGAGGCTTTGATTGAAGGTGTAGGGTGTATGAGTGGTAGTTGGAGCACGGAATGCAGCATTAAACGCCGCATTTGTGAGTCAGTTCTTGTCACAGAGTGAAGCAGCTTCATACCAAGCAAGGATATCATCGTCCGCTGGGCGCCCTTCCAACATCTGTGCAATCTGGTCCTGAATTTCTCAGTTGAGCCCCCGTCGGAACTTCACCACCACTGGTAACCCACTCCCATATCCTGCCATGTCCACCAAATCCTTGAACTCATCAATATAGTCGTCCACAGATCGACGTCCCTGGTGGTAAGTGGATGACTCAAGTCGTGTCACTGCTCAGTGGCATTCATTGAGGGGGCAGAAGTGGCGTACAAACTCAGCTCAAAAGTCACCCCAAGTGGAGAAAGGTAGAGAACCAAGTTCTTTAGTTTGACGTAGGATACGGTCCACATAGAGATAGGCACGTTCAGATTTCATGTATGTGAAGGCCCAATAAATTTTTGCAGCCTCATCGACGAATTGATGCGACTGGAGACTAATGTATAACTCACAGGAATTAAGGAATGCATGTCCCTGCGCACGTGCACCATTAAATTCGGCGGGGGGGGACGGTTTGATCTGGGCACGTTCCTTAGTGGACGCGTTTGGCAAAACGTCATTGTTGGGTGCACTTGGAGTCATAAAGGGGGAACTATTGGTCGTAGGGTTAGCCTGGAGGGTCCTAACGAAGTTTTCAATCGTAGATTTAAGCGAGTCGATTTGCGTGCGCATTCCGGAAATGTCGCTTTCAAGCGTGTCAAAGCGTTCTGATGCGTCCATGTCGCTAGGGAGCGCGTTTGGCGAAAATGGTGGCATAATAAAGGCGAGAGTATCTGGAACAGTGTGTAGGGACTCTGTGGAGCTTTGGGAAGCGTCGTCCAGTCCGTACCTGCCTATCTTGGGCAGCGCGTTTGCGATTTTCGGGCCTTAGGGGAGAGTTTTCTACTATAAGGGCAACCTAAGCCTCTAGCAAAGGGAAATCTGAAGTTAAAATTATGCTACATAATACAGGGATTGGGGGCGCACCTAGCAAAGGGAAATCCGAAGAGAAAACTCTAAGGATCCCCTTGCTGATGCCCAGTATATGTGAAGACGACAAAAATCAAATATAACCTAAAAATAGAAAAAGGCGGAGATAGGCAGATCAAGGCCGCCGAATGACATCATACCAAGGGGTATGTGTCGGAAGGGGTACTCTGCCTCTAAATATAAAAGTGTCAACATGTACAAACATGATAGCAAGGGAAAATTAGTAATAAAATCCGGAAAAATCATAGAAAATGAAGAATAGAAGGAAATGAGGTGGGGAAAAATATAGGACGAACATAAAAAATAGGAAAAACACACAGGGCACCCCCCTAGTCCCCTTACAGAATGCACTAGCGCACCATGAAATGGCTGATAGAAAGTTGAGGTCAAAAAACATGAATAGCGTAGATGACATGAGGCTAAAGTAAACCAAATCAATGGTAGGAGGTAAGATAGAACAAAAATGAACTCACAAGTAGCAACATAGTATAGGGTAAGCAAGAGCCCACAGACCCTTGTTGGTCGTGGTAGTGGTCTAGTTTTGTTTTTGACTTGAACTGGAAAGTAAGTTTAAAGAAGTCATACTCGAGTCGTTGCCAAATAAAGACAGTGGAACGAGAAAGAAGTTGATCACATAGTGGTAGGAACCCGGGAAGGAGTGTTGTATATCAGCAGGAACTGTTTCTGATATTCCTAGAGCTTGTCACTCACCAGTAATAGTTACATGCTGACTTTCATTTTGGGTAGTGAAGGCTCTGCATGTATATCCCAGCATCTTCACAGTGGGAAGATTGTCCGAATCCATCTATATCAGAGAGATTTTCCCTAGGAAAGCAGTGTGGAAGGAAGCAGGAGACAATGTACCAGAGCAGGGAACTTAACTGTAAGAATGAAGGTCAGACAGCACATACAGAGGAGTACCAGACAACATACCAAAGCAGAAGCTCAAGGATACCATCATGAGGCTCTTTGAATTTTGCCCAGCAAGTACAGTGAACTCATAAGACAGGCTAAATTACTTTAAATATACTACATGAGATGATTAGAAGATGGTGGCAGCTTAATTCGGATGGATACTATTATAAACATATTGAGCAAGGCAATATATCATGAGGACAAGGAGAGAAAACATACCAGGGACTGGCTCAAACCCCAGTGAATCGATCATAGTTTTGGACTCTGGTACTTCCACAATAGAATATATCAAATCGCAGGTGGGAGAAACAGTATAAAAGACATACTGGTTACCCGCTCCAGTTCCAAGCAAACAAATGTTCTCTCTGACTCCCTCTTTAACAACATCATCTTCCCTTTTGCATTCATCCTTGTATCTGTCCATCTCCTTCCTACTCGATATATCCATGCTTTGTCAAAGGCTGGGTCCTCTCTTAAATGACAGGTAAACCGGAGGAATCCTGTGCTGTTGTATCCTCAGATGGTTGAATGGGTAGCATGATATGAGTGGTTCAAGGTACTATAGTTCAACATCAGAAATCATATCTTGCTTAGAATCATCAGCACTCACATAAGCACAAGTTTGTCCACCTTGGCAGACCCAAGTTCATCTCTGAACCGATCTGCGGCCACTCCAAGCATCATGGCTGCCTTCCGCCTGTCTGACTCCGACATATTTCAAGCGCACACCAGAAGCGCATGACGGTGAGTGTTAAAAAGAGTGTCGACCTCAATGAGTAGAATGGCTTGCTGGTAGTGCAACCAAAGGATGGCAAACGAGTAGTTACAGAAGCTATCAAATTGGTTGGGTTCAGAATAGTAAGTGAATGATAAGAACTTAAGACTGGCCATCAAACACAAAATGAGAGGAAAGAGTTCAGAAAGATACACAAGATTACGTGATCAGTTTGTGCAAAGAAAAGAATATGACAACCAGACCTTCATATTGAGGAGAATTGTAATGTAACTAAGAAATGCAGGGAGAGCAAGTAATGCTCAGCAGGTATTATGAAAGTGGCAGAGAATGCAATAGAAGCAAAGTCATCAATGGTGAATAGAGAGAATGGCACAGAAAGATGTACAGAGTGGGCAGCGTGAGTAAGGTACAAATGAGCTAAGTGCTCATTGCGAGCTCAGATCATATCAGCCCAGCGATGGCCAAATTCATTAAGTCAACGAGGGGGACAGAGTATGGAAGGTGTAGAAGCAGGAGGAGAGGGAGTAGTAGTAGAGATAATGAGGTGGAGGAAGGAGAGGGAGAGTCAGAGATAATGGTGCTAAAGTCTGAGGTTGCCTTTAGTGCAGTTTAACCTAGCAACTGTGAAGGGAGACTCAGATAGACTGAACAGCTGGAGTCCAGAGTGAGCAACTAGTTATTATATGAGACAATAAGGAGTACAGTACCTGGAGTCCAGAGTGAGCAACTGAAGAGTGCAAAACTCCGGACTCTGCAGTCTACATACTGTGAAACAAACAGTCATAAACACAAGGTGGAAACTACTCTAAGTGCCCATGAGTGTAACTACAAGTGATAGGACATGAAATAGAAGTAGGATAGAAGTAAAATAGAGAGATGGTGAATCATACATTTAACAAATGGAGGAAAGGAGGGATGAGGTTCCAGTGCCAGGGAGGATCCAGAGATGGGAGCCTCATAGCTACAAGGGCTTATGTGTTCTGCAGGAGAAACAACTCAACAACTTGTTGCCAAGGACGAGCATTAGGGAAATACAACTACATCACGCCCCAGAAAAAAGGGACCAATTAAATAATATGAGGAATAAACCCACTCACCTGAAATAACTCACATCTCTTTGAGCTGGGTGGGGAAGTGTATAGCTTAGAACTAGATTTTGACATGTCTGTAGGTTTTGTAAGTAAATATAAGGGCAGTGTTGGTTAAGAGATAGACAAGTTTCACATGAACAATACCCACAAGCTCATGGTGGCCATTACCATTATGATTACCCTTTTAGTATAGGAACAATGTCATGTTAATTCACTGGGTAGTGGCCTAAGCCAGTTGAAACAATAGGTCACATTCAAGTTGTCCAAATCTACATGATCTGCAGAAGGCCAGTCATCAAGCAATGCAAATGAAATTTAGCAAGGAACTCACCATAATTCTACAGCAATTAAGTACAGAAACATCATAGAATCTGTGGGGACTCGGATTTAACATGGTGACTTGCAGAGAATCTGGAATCTGGTAATAGAATGGAGGGCAGAATAGGTGAATAAGCTACACTAGTAGTGTTTTAAGGTTTGGTTCGGTCCAGTTTTTTGACCTCTAAGAGGGTTAACCAGTCTAGACCAGTACACTAAGTTAGTTGGACCATAACTGAACCAATTAGGACCAGTCCCAATTGGTTTGGTCTACCGGTTTAGACCAGTTTCAACCAGTTTTTGTGTCTAAATTGTATTATATAGTAGATAAAATTATTTACATTCACACCCTGCGAGCAGGTGCTCGCAGTGGTGGGGTTAGCAACAAAACAAAAAAGAAAATGAGAACAAACAAAAAGAAATGAGAACAAACAAAAAAAAAAGGAAAAAAAAAAAGAAAAAAAGAAAAAAAGCCCCACCCTCTCGCATTTGTAGTGAGGGGGGGGGGGGTTCTGGTGTTCTTGCCGCTGTTTGTCGCTGCCATTCACCCTCCCCACTGTTCATTTCCCTGCTGTTGGTTGTCACCCCTGTTTGTCGTCGCTTGTCGCTGCCACTTGTCGTCGCTCATTGCTGCCACTTGTCGTCGCTCGTCGCTGCCATTTGTCATCATTAAACCCTCCCATCCACCCTGCGAGCAGGGGCTCACAGTGGTGGCTGAGGATGGAGTGCTGGGGTTGGGCATGGTGTTGTTACAACATATGTAAAACCTTAAGAACAAAGAAAAAACCATTAGTTAGTTAAAAGGAAAGGAAAGGAATGAATCAATACTCACATAGGGCCTGAACGACAATGGACATTGTTCTGTCATTCCTCATCCCCGTCATTCCTCATCCCCATCATTTGTCATCCCCACCATTTGTCATCCTTGTCATTCGTGTGGTTGTCATCATCCAGGAAAGGGCCTGTTGCCACCCTGTGAGCAGAGGCTCGCAGCAGCAGCATAGGGTGGCATCGGATGTGGTTGTCACGGTCCAGAAACAAGCCCATTGCTACCCTGTGAGCAGAGGCTTGCAGTGGCAGCACAGGGCTTGCGTGGGGTTCCTATAGGGTTTGTGTGTGTCATTTTGTGGGTGGGCGATGTTGTTATCCAGAAGAAGGAACCAAAAAACAAAGAAAAACATTTAGTTAGTTTAAAAGAAAGAAGTCAACTAAAAAAACTTATCCGAGGGCCCAGACAACATCAGTTCATCATTCGGGCCCTCTGTTTTGTGCTTGGTGGCCTGTGTGGTGATGGGTGCTAACAGGGTGGTGGTGCAGCATCAAAAAAGAGAGGGTGGATGAAAGAGGGAAGGAAGGTGGCAGAAAGACACATCGTCAACACTCGTTCCGGCAATGGCCGGATAGTGATCGACGCAGTGAGTGCATTGATTTCAACAACTCCGAGGCCTCCTCCACTGTTGGCAATGGTAAAAATACTGTTTAGACAAGTGGGAGAGTATTGTGTTAATCTACTACAACTTGAATTTCATTTTTATGTGGAGTATTGCAAATGCCTGAGAACTCAAGTCAAACTTGAGTCAAACTTGAGTTGATCAAGTCCTCAAATCAATGCATTTTACAGTATATCTGGCCACAACCCTTCCACATCACATTGAACATTTAACTACTTATTCCATAACATACTGATACACTCTATGATTCATTTCCAAGCCTTCAAACTATTTTCTGACATGTATTAAGCTCACAAATGGCAAAGATGTGAGAAATAAGAACTTGCCATTTTCACTCTTAAATCTATTCTATATTCTGGGGGGAATCTAGAACTGCATGGCTTTTTAAATTTGACTCATTGGAAGATAAGTTATAGCTGTAAAACTATCAAAATTGTCACTTGCCCTGTTACTCACTTTCTTTCCTATCAAATGAGATTCTGACTGTTGGGAGGTGAGAATTGAAGCATAAATATAATTTACTACATATTTACAAGGCCCTATTAATTTCTGTTGCTTGATGCACAGCAAAGTGATATCTGCACGCGCAGCATCATATTGTCTGGCAACTGCCAGACTGAATGATCATGCATTGATGGACACGCACAAATTCTCACAAATGGTATGACTTTTATTTTTGGGAGCACAAACATGACCACATGGTCCGTGCACAGCCACAAAGGTATATAAGCATGCTCAAAATCAGCACTTTTCCCCGGGCATGTCCCACTGCAGTAAAATAAGAAGTATAATAATAATATTAGTTTTTCTCTCTCTGAATGGTATGCATAAAGTAGATACATATACTAGGGTGAAAAGACTGGTTATAACCAGTTTAAACCAGTTTTTGATCGGTTTTGAATAATTTCAAAAACAAGGTAACCATGAACTGGACTGGTCTCAAATGTATGTAACTGTAACTGATAAATGGACCGGACTGAGGTTCAGTTCAGTTCGGTTCCCAGTTTTTTTTCGGTCCATAGGACCGAACCTTAGAACACTATACACTAGAATGCCAGCTTGGCAGAACTGGTCACAAACAGTGAGGTCATGCATAAGTAGTGTTTAAAGGTCCGGTTAATGCAACTGAAAAAATGACCGCAACTGAACTGAACTGGACTGAATGCAACCAGACCATCGGTTGTGGTTGCCCACATTTGGGGTCGTTCCAGTTGCCAGTTGCCTCATTTTGAAAATATTTGAAAACCGTTAAAAGACTGGTTGCCATCAGTTGCAACCGGTCTTTCTGCAGTGCATAAAAGATGTGTACATCGCAGGAAAAAACCCGCAAGTCAGGTTGCCATGAGGTGCGGGTTCCCTTCCCACGAGGACATACCCCATGAGTCATGTCACCATGAGGCACAGGTTGCTCATATCTGTAATAATTTGCTGAAAAGATATGAAATTATTATGGAAATGAGAAACCCGCACCTCATAGTGACCTGACTCATGGGTTATATCATCGCAGGAAAGGAACCCGTGCCTCATGGCGACATGACTCGCAGGTTTTTTCCCACAATGTACAAAATTATTACAGAAATGAGAAACCCACACCTCATGGTGACATGACTCGCAGGGTATATCATCATGGGAAAGGAACCCACCCCTCATGGTGACTAAGACTGGTCTTAACTGGTTTTTTGGGGGCAACCAAACCGATGTGGACCGGTCCTACTCAGTTTGGTTGCGGTTGCCCCATATCTGGGTCGGTCCAGTTGCGGTTGCAGTTGCCGGTTGCCCCTCTTGGAGGTCAAAAAACCAGACCAAACCAGACCTTTAAACACTATGCATAAGTGCACCCATTAGGCATTAGTTGACTGGATTTGAATCATTTGATGATAACTGGAACAGTAGTTTTCTTCATAATCGAGAAGAGCAATAAGCTCAAGATAAAGATGCTGCAGTTCTCCAACACCGCAGTGCATGGTGTAAAAGCTCGTGGAGATGAATTCTAAATGATGCAGCAAGATATAGAATGTTGGTTAGCTGCTGCACCAATGTCGCCTTGAAATGTTTCAAAGATCGGCCCGTGTTAGCCTATCCCAGTGGTATTGCAACTCTCTCAACACCATGCAATAGAGCTCACCCACACCACCAGGAGCTCCATCATCCAAAACAGAATTGATTTTCTCAGATATAGAATTGGTGGTATGTCCCCTTGCCTTGAGCTTTTTCAGTGTGGGTAAAAAGGTTGCTCTATTCTCCCAATTCCCATCAGCCAAGTCAAGACTTTCCATGCCTAATTCTGCCACAAGTAGAGAGCGTGAGGTGCACCTGGGAAAACATGCTGATATGAGCTCTCTCTGATCCATGCCCTTGCTGGTTGTTGCTTGTGGTTAAGCCAAACAACATATCATTATCGTCAACAAAACTACCATGCCCATGAATCCACTACATGATTCTTGCCGGGTCATTGAACAATGCCACACCACATGGTATACAAGTCATGTGAGGATAATCCAGCATGAATGGTTGGGGCCACTGCAACAGATTGTTGTCCCCATACCCCAGGTTCAAGGAAGCGCTACCTTGAGATGTAACCTATTAATTGATCAAATAAAAGGGACTAAAAAGGAATGAGAATTGAAAATCTGAAGAGGGTGAACAGACATACTTCAGCAGTTGTTCAACATGTAAACAGCAGGGGTGATAAATAATGAAATCAATCCAGGATGCACAGGTCTCACCCGACCACAATAAACAGAGGGTACCAGCCAAGGGTAAGAATCCAAAAATGACTTGTTGCCAAGGGCAAGTGTTAGGGGGATGCAACAACATCATGCCCCAGAAGAAATGAATGCCTTGTTGTGTCAATGAGGGCTTTGACAACAATTTGGTGCAAGAAGAGGGGGACAAGGAGCACTAGCCTGTTGGCTAGAGTACTAAGATGTGGACATGTATACTTCTTTCCCACAACACTGTGCCTTTCAACTTTGGTTTCAAATTTGAAGTACAGTCTTGGTACAGTCATGTACTACTACTAACTTCTGTGAGTCCACCAGAAAATCTGGGCACAACCAAACAAACAAGTTTCATGATGTACATAATTACTAGTTGGAGAAAGCAGATGATAATAGGTTCAGTGAAATTGTGACAACGATTGGCCACCAGTGACTGGTGACCACTGTCACCCACCATGTCGAATTACATAAGTGTTTCATGTTTCACTAGTAGATAAGAAGTCCAATTGATCACATGGTAATTCCGAATGTTCATGGGAGCAATTCCAGGCAATTCCATGCACTTGAATGTGACTGCAACCATACTTACCTTCCCTTGCCACCAGTGAGTGTTTTCCATTTTGGATATTGTGTGCATGGGACCTAAGTCATGGCAGTCAGTAGTAGCTGTTTGATGATCTGGCCTGGTTGACGGTCCCTGATTTTTCCCTTCCCAGGTTCTGCTTTACCTTTTTGGATGCAACATACAAATTAAGCTCAGATGGCCTGAAACTAAAGCATGCAACATATGTATATTCATCTTACTACTTGATAATCTGTGGAACAATAAATACCAGAACAATACAGACAAAGCAAAACTGCAGACCTTGCTATTGCTCTACAGGGGCAGGAGTTTGTTGATGTCATAGAAAACCTCAGGGTGAGGGTCCTGGATTGTGATTCTTGGAGGCTTGGAGATATACAATGAAGCTGTATGCAAAAGTCCACAAGGGACAATGGGTGGATGCTGGAAATAATTGTAGTAGGACTTGATGTAAAATGATGTGATCACGTCTTCAAGCTCTTGCATGTCTTGTTGAATCCATTTGAATTTTTGAACCTAAATGATGGGTGGTACATTCCCTCTCCACCCCATCATGATCCTTTTCAGTGCATGTAAAAATTTTGCTCTATTTTCCCAATTTCCATCAGCCAAGCCATGATTTGCCATGCCCAAATCTGCAGCAAGCAGAGAGCATGGAGTGCACCCAGGAAAACATGCTGATATGAGCTCTTGCTGATCATCATTCATGCTGGTTGTTGCTTGTGAGTCCAGTGCCAAAAGTTCAAAGCGAAAGTTGAGCTCAGCAAGCTCCCAGAGGATCTCCTCATGATCTGCATCGGTTAATGCCTCGCAAACCTTCCCATTCCACACAACTTCACCATTCTCCAAACCCATAAGTGTGACATTCTCCTCCTGAAGACAATTCTGAGGGAAGTCAACCACAAGTGTTCGTAACTTATTACTTTTTGTCTCTTTCGTACTGTCAGTCAACTTCTGTTGTGAAGATTCATATGTGAGAAGGTCATGCCAAATGGTTCCTGGCATTGGCGTAGTGGCAAAATCTTTAGAACTAACCTGGTAGATCAAAGCACTCTGATACTTCAACCAGGTTCTAAAGTAAGTCTCTCAACATTCAACTGTTTGAGTACGAACAAACATCATGGGTTCTGGAAAAACGTAGCCCAAATCCATGGCAATGGGCTTTGCATACACAAAATGAGCATCAGCTATGTTGAAACTTTCAAGGGCACACTTCCAGCTTTCAATAGCATGTGGAAAGATCAGGTTGATAGGATCCTGAAGCTTATCTTGTCCATTAGACCTAGCTTGATTTTGTTTCTTTGGCCAATCATGATCTGGTCAGCAAGTTAAGTCTCACAACAAATGGCCAAAGAGAGAGCATCCTTACAAGGTGTAAAATGTTGGGATTGAACCTTGTGTCTGGAGGGTCCAGAAGTTGGTGGCAGAGGAGTCACCAGCAGCTGTGCATGCATATTACCAAAAGGGTTGGGATACCTCAGATACCCTAATATATCCTTAGCTATCACAAAGTACTTGTCAATTTGGCACCACACTTGCATATATTATTAATAATTTACATATTAAGACCTTATCCAGCCTTGACCTTTGCAGCCCAAAACCCAGATGTGAGCGATCAATGAGCATTAACCTAAGTGAGATTCATCAAATATAGGAGGCACAGATGGGTTTCCAACAGGATTGCCTAATGGTCTACTGCGCAAGGCTGGCTCCATAGGCTATTCACTAATTTTAAAACTCGTGCTGCTTCCAGCAAATCACCATGAGGCACTTTATATAAAATCAGAGCATCTGATATATTAGGTTAGCTACTAGAGACTAATGAAGTGCACCCAATCCCAGAAAATCATATACAGTCATATCTACAATGGTTATATCCAGCCACCTGCAGCCAAGGTGTGAAACACCTGCTTCTACCTTGCTCCTGGAACATTAATCCACTGCGGGCTTTCACAACCGCCATACTGATTGAAGCTGTGCATTCTTGTGTTTTCTCATGTTGAGTTGGGTCAGTAATAGATCAGCAGAAAACTGTCTGGAAAGTTACTGGTATACTTACCTCACATCAAGCCTATGAACATCAACTGCAGAATCTAATATAAGGTGAGATGGCAGACATTGGTGGTAGCATCAAATTGGAAGTCATGGTCACAGTCAGAAAAAAGTCTAGATTTGTCTAAGTCCAAAGCAACATTTTGATTGCGGAGACATCCAAGAGGATGTAAATTAGACAATTTTGCTCATGTGAAATCTGTATCTAGCCCAAGTGTACTCCACCAAGCATACCACAGCATGACATCATGCTGCAAGAGATCATCATGTACCAGTCTTTGTTCTTCAATGTTCATCGTCCAAAATGCATCTCGTAGCATATCTAAGGCAGGTATGTGTGGAAATGACATGAAGTCGATAGCAATCTTGAAGCAATTTGAACTATTAGATACCTAGCCATGACATGAAACAAGATACAATGCATACTCACTATACTTACCTGATGGGGACAACCCGGTGGGATAATAACAGCTTCCCCTGGTAGCTGTGTAGTGTGCCATCCACACATCCTGCTACTCATAAAAGCATCTCTGCTTTCTTTTGGAGATATATGATGGGTCTCTGGAATGATTGCTTGACCTAGGCGGCAGCTCTGATCAGAGGCAGAAGGAAGACAAGGCCTTTGAGAGTGAAAATATGCTTGACAATGGCCAGATATCCCAGTGAGCACCTAAAACCTTGCTGTTCTGGTCAGGTTTACTATAGAGCATGATATTGACTGCCCCAGCCTTATCCATGTGGACATGAGTGGTACCTCTGCTATCAAGATTGGCCTGTTCAAGAATAAGGCCTAGAAAATTTCAAAAAGAATGGAACTGACCTCTGATATATAAAGCTTTGGCCCTAAGTAGAAACTTGAATTACTCATATTACCTAGAATATAGAGCTATTCCTACCTAGGTCGGGTATTAGGCTTCCTTTCAGGAAATAAGAAGACATATTCAATGGTCCACATGGGGCAATGTATGTCTCAAACACTCATTCTAAACACTGGGAAAAAATATCATGAAGCCCTGGGTGAACTTTTTGAAGATCACCACCAGGTGGATAATCCTATACTGATGTGAGCAAATAATGAAACTAAAATGTTTGGATGCACCCGGATCTGGAGAGATATTTTTGGCAATTGATCTTTCTCCCAAGCTTTAAAATACATGCTGAGGGTAGATTTCTTGTTTTGCCACACCATCATAATATGTCATTACACATTGCTTCAGCCTGTGGTTCTTCAAATCAATTAGATCATGTGGAGTTGTGGAATCACAGATTCCTGTCAAAACAAATGGCTCTCTATTGATCCATTTTTCAAGGAAAACTTGATCTGTTAACTCCCCAACCTGATACTTGCACATATTTTGTGTATGTGGCTCTGCATGACATATGGACTTGGGATAACACTAGGACTTGGGGATAACACTAGGACTTGGGGATAACACTAGGACTTGGGGATAACACTAGGCTATGCATTGGCAAATATTCACAGGAGCTTTGGAGATGGTGGCAATAATATCGGTTCCATAGCCTCAATGTGAGATTGCAGTTCCTTGGCAGTGAAGACTGCGACTGGACAGAACCATGTTTTGCAATGAGAGCTGGTGCAGGTTGAGGGAAGACTTGTGTTCAAAGTAGGGCATGCCTCATGGCATAAGTTGCATAACTCAACACCACACCTGGGACAGAACCAAGACTGGAATAACAAGGATGTGTAGCATCGATCTGAACAATCTGCATTAAAAAAGGAAAATAAATGAAGACAGATAACAGAATCCTATTGCATGCATATTTTGTGGCTTTTGGAAAGGCACGATACTGAACACTTGATTGCTGCACATGGGCTAGCTCAGCCTTCAACTTTGGTAACAACACCATAGTGGTTGCATGCTATAGCGGCAGTAAGAAATGGAACCATAAAAAAGTTACAAGCCATACCTTTATCAACTCTATATGATAATTACTCTGCGTGGGCTTCCAAGTGAAATACTCAAATTGATTATTTTTATCCTGGAGAACACCTGTCTCATCGAAGCTCAAAAACCAACCATCCTCTCCCATCTCCAGCCTCCAGAAGCCAATAAAACGACACTTCTCATGAAGAGTGCTCAAACTCTGTGATTTGAATGGAGTTTCCAATTCAGAGCATGATACACACAATAACTGGGAATCAGACCCATATTCTATGCACACCCCTTCTTGAATTGGAACTGCCGTTGATGATGCTCGACCTGGAAACCCAAACAAAACCTACTAAAAAGGTCTCAAATGGTATTACGCAAGTTAGAGGAAGGTTGCAAGGTGGTACTAAATATTACTGCTGTTACCCAAGGATGAGGGAACTAGGTTTGAGGAGGTCTGATGATACTCAATGAAGTTCGAGGGCATACGAAGCTCTGCAAAGTGCTTTGAGGAAAGTTCAAGGATGTTCAAATAGTGTTTTAAGGTCCGGTTTGGTCCGGTTTTTCAACCCCCAAGAGGGGCAACCAGTCTAGACTGACACTCAAACTTGCCCCCAAAAGACCAGTTTTGACTGGTCTTTACTACTATTTTTTGATTCTAACTAAATTCTATTATATACCAAATAAATGTAATTACATTTACACCCTGCGAGCAGTTGCTCGCAGCAGTGTGATGCTAGGAAAGTAAAAAAAATGAAATGTGATAGAAAAACCCCTCCCCCTCCTACAGGAGGCAGAGGAGGGGGGGTAGGGGTCTGTTAACGGCAAGAGCAAATGAGAATAACAAAGAAAAAAAGGGTCCCACCATCTCATGTTGGTAGTGAGGGTGGGTGCCGCTGCTTGTAAGTCATCCCCCACAATTTGTTCCCCCCTTCGCGTCGTCCATCATTCCTGCATTTGCATCATCCATTGATAGGTCCACCGTGTTGTTCAAGCTCGTAAAACACATCTACGATTGTTGTCAAAGCTCTATGAGTCTCTACAGACCTCTATGAAGCTCTACAAACCCATACGATGATAGGTCCACCTTGTTGTTCAAGCTCGGAAAACACATCTACGATCATGTGTCAAAGCTGTACGAACCCATACGAACCCCTCTGAAGCTCCACGAACCTCTATGAACCTCTACAAAGTCACAAGAATGCTTCAAAATTCTTCGCAATGCTTCAAAACTCTTTGCGACATCTCGAAATTCTTTGTATGCCTTTGGCCGCCATAATACAATTCCCCCAACCTTCGGACAGCTCAGGATATACACTTGGAACATTGTTGATGGGTTCCAAACCAGTTTCAAGCAATATCACAGCAAGATTGGCCTTTGAACAAGTCCAATATTTCCTTGACTGACTTCGAAAATCATCAAACATCAAAAATTGACATCAGACACTATATTGCTATCCCAATGGTCATCGCACACATGCCAGACGTATCCCCTACCATTGTCAAACAATATCGCACTGATTTCGGGCCACAAACAAAGTCCGAGAGAACTTCAAAAATCTATCTCTTTTAGTGTACAATACAAGTTGCAATATCGCATTATAGCGTGGTCACGCAAACTCCAAAAGGGTTTTTTGGCCATGATGATCTTCTGAGCCTTTCCCTTATTTTTTCTTTTTCTTTTACTGCTACTTTTTGAGACTCACAAGATATTATTTCAAATAAAGAAGAATACTACAAAGTTTTATTTTATTTTATTCTACTCTTCTAACATCTCTTCAACAACTGCTATTTGCCTATGCAAGACCTCCATTTCCACTTTCATTTCCACCAACCTCATCATCTGGATTCAATGATGTATACTGACCTCTTCATCTGCATCCTCAAAACCCTGTGATGCCTTTGCCTTTGCTCTTCCCTTTCCCTTCAACGTCCTCCTTCTCTCCTTCAATGGTCTTGAAGGTCCCACTACTGGTTCGACATCCTTGACAGGGCCCACAACACAGATTTGAGGCACTTTGACATCCAAAAAACCAGTTAGTGAACACTACAAAATTACTTTGAATGATTTTTGTACCTGGTTTTGGGTGTGACACCCATTTCACATCCTGGATCTTTGCACCCCCGAACTTTCTCGCTTCGCTGTTTCGAAGCCCCCACCTCGAGACCCCTTCCCAATAACATCTCCATGCACTTGATGCACTTTGGGGCCCCTTCTTCGATGACACAGCGCAGTTGGGACTTGAACCCAGCACATCGATCGCACTACGAAATTGTTAGCAGTCCAACAAACTTTCAAAGTCAAACAAAAAAACTTACTGGACCTTCGAAATTGAGCAGTCCGCTGATAGGTCCACCTTGTTGTTCAAGCTCGGAAAACACATCTACGATTGTCGTTGAAGCTCTATGAACCCATACAAACCCCTCCAAAGCTCTACAAACCCCTCCAAAGCTCTCCAAAGTCATGAGAATGCTTCGAAATTCTTTGCGACACCTCGAAATTCTTTGTATGCCTTCGGCTGCTATAGTACAATTCCCCCGACCTTTGTACAGCTCAGGATATACACCTGGAACATTGTCGATGAGTTCCAAACCAGTATCGAGCAATATCGCAGCGATATTGGCCTTCGAACAAGTCCAATATTTCCTCAACCGACTTCAAAAATCATCGAACATCGCAAATTGACATCAGACACTATATCGCTATCCGAATAATCATCACACACATGCCAGACGTATCCCCTACCATTGTCAAACAATATCGCACCGATATCGGGCCACGAACAAAGTCCAAAGAATCTTCGAAAATCTTCGAAAAACATCAAACCTTGAAAAACATTGTCGGAGACAGTATTTCCTGTTCGAACAATCTTCGGATGCATGCTGGACACATGGGACACTATATCGAGTATATCAAACACATTTCGACTGCATGTGCATGCATACAATCTGCTCAAAGCAGTTTCCAATCTTTTATTCAATTTATAACAAGGACAGTCTGGTTTTAGCTATTCTTTCTTATTATTTCTTCATTATGTGTTATATTCACCCCTTCTAGGCTCGCTTTATTGTTCTGATATACTTATATTGTCTTTTGCCTCGAGTTTTCCACATGTTTGCCTCATGTTCTCTAGCCTTTTTAGGTACTTTCTTTATTTTATATAAAAAGATGTACTAGATACAAAGAAAAACAAGAAAGTCGTCATCTTCCTCCCAGATCACAGTGATTTGAGAGTACAGTTTAGTCTTATTCAGTCTGAAGTTTGGTGTTTTATGCTAAAATTCCTCAAAATTCCTCAAAATTCCTCGCATTACACTATTTTTGCTCTCGTTTCCCTTGATTCACCTTTGCTTCACTTCTACTACTCGTCTAGTCTGCTGATCTTGCATCTGAACATATTTGCACACTCGAAATTCCTTGAACCTTCTTCGAAAAAACCTCGAAAAATATTGCAACTCCTCAAATGTCATCGCAAGTCCTCAAAACACATTCTTTTAGCCTCGAACCATTTCAACAAGCAGTTGTTTTATGACTATTTGATGGTCGGTCTGACAGGTGACATCTAGAGAGCCTTGCATCCTTCCTCTGACTCGTGTTATACCATCTGAAGCCATTTTGTGGGTTTTGGTTGGGTTTCCAGGTTGAGTATCATCAATGAACCCCTCTGAAGCTCTACAAAGCTCTACAAAGTCACGAAAATGCTTCGAAAATCTTCGCAACACCTCGAAATTCTTCGTATGCCTTTGGCCACCATAATACAATTCCCCCAACCTTCATACAGCTCAGGATATACACTTGGAACATTGTCAAAGAGTTCCGAACCAGTTTCAAGCAATATCACAGCGATATTGGCCTTCGAACAAGTCCGATATTTCCTTGACCAACTTTGAAAATCATCGAACATCGAAAATTGACATCGGACACTATATTGCTATCCAAATGGTCATCGCAAACATGCCAGACGTATCCCCTACCATTGTCGAACAATATTGCACTGATTTCGGGCCACAAACAAAGTCCGAAAGAACTTCGAAAATCTTCGAAAAACCTCAAACCTCGAAAAACATCTTCGGACACAGTATTTCCTATTCAAACAATCTTCGGACACATACTGGACACATGGGACACTATCTTGAGTATATTGAACACATTTCAACTGCATGTGCATGCATACAATCCGCTCGAGGCAGTTTCCAATGTTTTATGCAATTTATAACAAGGACAGTCCGGTTTTAGCTATTCTTTCTTATTATTTCTTCATCATGTGTTATATTCACCCTTTCTAGTCTCACTTTATTGTTCTGATATACTTCTATTGTCTTTTGCCTCAAGTTTTCCACATGTTTGCCTCATGTTCTCTAGCCTTTTTAGGTACTTTCTTTATTTTATATAAAAAGATGTACTAGATACAAAGAAAAACAAGAAAGTCGTCATCTTCCTCCCAGATCACAGTGATTTGAGAGTTCAGTTTAGTCTTATTCAGTCCGAAGTTTGGTGTTTTATGCTAAACTTCCTCGAAATTCCTCGCATTATGCTATTTTCACTCTTGTTTCCCTCAATTTGCCTTTGCTTCAATTCTACTACTCATCTAGTCCCCCAATCTTGCATCTGAACATATTTGCGCACTCGAAATTCCTTGAAACTTCTTCAAAAAAACCTCGAAAAATATCGCAACTCCTCAAAAATCCTTGAAAGTCCTCGAAACACATTCTTTTAGCTTTGAACTGCTTTGACAAGCAGTTGTTTGTGACTATTTGATGGTCAGTCTGACAGGTGACATCTAGAGGGCCTCGCATCCTTCCTCTGACTTGTGTTATACCATCCGAAGCCATTTAGTAGGTTTAGTTTGGGTTTCTGGGTTGAGCATCATCACCATCATTCCTGCGTTTGCATCATCCGTCGTTCCCATGTTTGTGTTGTCATCTGTCGTTTGCGTTGTTGTTTGTTGTTTGTTTGCATTGTCATCTGTTGTTCACCTGATCACGTTGTTGTCCACTCTCCTCCTGTTTGTCCCTCATTGTCTTGCTGTGTGTTATCCCCCCTGTTTGTATTGTCATTCTGCGCTGACATGGTCAGCTGCCGTTGTTGCGTTGTCATAGTCCAGAATTGGGACCCGTTGCTGCCCTGCGAGCAGAGGCTCGCAGCAGCAGCATAGGGTGGGTGCTAGGCGTCGGCTGTGGTCATCGTGGTGGTCCAGAAACATGCCCATTGCCACCCTGAGAGCAGCAGCTCGCAGTGGTAGCATAGAGCTTGGGTGTGAGTGGGCGACATTGTAATCAAATGGCAAGAGCCTAATAATGAAGAAAAATGATTTGATTAGTTAGTTAGGAAGTAAAGAAAGAAAAACTATCAAAAAAATACCATAGGGCCCAAATGATGCTAGTTCATCATTTGGGCCACCTCCTTTGTGTTTGTTTGTTGGCAATGTTTTGGGGGTGGTGGGCGAACGTTGATGGTGGGTGTTGTGTGCGTGGGACTTGTTTGTTGTCATGGGAGTCAACTGGCAAATGGTGCCACTTTTGTTTTTTCAAGCACAAATGTGACCACATGGTCTGTGTGCAGCCACAGGGCATATAAGCACCCACCAAATGGCTGCATTTTCCCCCAGGCGTCTCCTTCGTCACGTAAACACAAGTATAATAGTATAAGTGTAAGAGTGCCTGTTACATCATCACTACATTATCACATGCAACTCTGTTATCACATGTTATTCCAGTAGTATATAGTCTACACTTCGAGTACTTGTACTGTATTCTAGAATCCCCCCCTCGAATTATACTAAGTTCCTTATAGTTTTGTGTCCTTGAGTGTTGGAAGCTCCGGCTTCCTTCCACTTTTTTTTTATAACAAACTTACTATCCACACTCTACACTCTCACACATGTTCTTTTCCCAAAACCTTGCTGACCCTGAAATTGCCAAAACAGTCAATTTTTTTGCACTGGACACGGACCTTGAGCTATCAACAGCTACTCTCATTTATACTCTCATGTATACACTGCCTATACCCCGTCTCGACCCTGCGCATCTTGCTTGGCTCCAAAAACTTCAAACAACCCAGCATGACCATTTCCAACCCCACCTGGCTTCCCAATGACTCGAGTGATGCCCAATGACTCCCCACCTGGCTCATTTCCACCCTGCGTGGTTGCTGGTCTCACCTGTCATCTTCAGCGGACTTGTCTCAGTTCCCAACCCCACTAGCCCTTCATCACTACCATCACCATCACATGCCACATCACGGTTGTCAACGTTGACAATGACCATTTTGCGATTGGTTTTCCAGCGCGGACCCCCTCCTTTGGGTGCTTGGAAATGGTGCCACTCATTTCCAGAACTAACCTTTACACTGCTGCAAACCGCTGAGGGAGTGGGGATGATTGTGATTACATAGATAAACAAAAAAATCCTCCCTCTCACAAGATGCAAGAGGGAGTTTTATTTATATACATAAAAAGCTAACCCCTCATGCCAAACGTGAGGGGGGAGGTAAAAACATGAAGAAAAAAATCCCTCCCCCATGCAAAACGGGGAGGGGGGGCACAATACTAATAAATAATTGTTGAGCAGCTCATAATGCGGTCAGTATCAGCCTGACATTTTGGTGGTGTTTGTCAATCGAGTTGGACCAGATCACAATATCATCAAGGTATACATGACAGATTCTCCTGATGTATTCATGCAGGGCCACCAACACCCTCCATTAATGGATTGCAGGTGCATTCCGCAATCCCATCGGCATCACTTACCATTCATAAAGGCCTAGTGTTGAAGGTTCCAGTCCATAGGACCGAAAAAAAGACCAAAATTGGACTGAATTGGATCGGAAAAGACCGGACCAGTGGTCTATTTATGGACCAGTCTTTTGCAGTTCAGTTAGCAGTCTTTCCATTTTGAAAATGTTGTAAAACTGAAGAAAACTGGTCTAAACCGGTTAGGACCGGTTTTATCGTGGGAGCATATATTGGACCATGTTCCCACATGAAATCCGGCGAATTCGACCTCTGGTTCATAAAAAATGGTTAAGAATTGAGCAAGATATAACCAAATCTATTTTTGTATGAGTATTTTGTTGTATCAGATTGATTTTCATTTCATCTTACTCATATGTTGATCATTTGCTTGATTCTATTAATGATCACAGGACTAACATGTATAATAATACTCCCACCATTTGTCAATGCATGCTATGCATCACATAATTTATGCTTGTCACATTACATTTCTTGGTGTTTGGCATGAGTCATTCAGTAGATGTATTTTTATATTGATCATAGCCAAGTCAAATGTTGATGAAATGTCTTAAAAGTTGTGCTGAATGTTGGGGAACTACAATGTTTATCCATATGTACAGTGGTTATAAGGTCCAGGTAATATTTGCTAAGATACATATGGGTTATATTAATACAACAAATTTCATGACAAAACATCGGTCTGAACCAGTCTTAACTGGTCTTTTTCGGTCTTTTAACTGGAAAGGACTGGTCCTAGGTGGTCCAGTTCGGTTCTAGCAGTATCCAGGTTGGTCCTGGACTGGTTTAGGTTGCAGTCTTTATGTTTTTGGGTCAAAAAACCGAACTGGACTGGACCCTTAAACACTATAAAGGCCAAAAGGCATGGATATGGCTGTCAAGGGGACATCATCTGGGTGCATCTTCATTTGGAAAAAACTGTCAGTCATGTCTATCATCGCCCAGATTTTCCCCTTAGCGCAGTCAGCCAGGATATCATCAACCTGAGGTAATGAGTGAGAGTCTGTGACTGTGTTAGCATTCAACTGTCAGTAATCGTTAACCCATTGTGGGAGGACCATCGTATCTGCCTTAGGGATGATGAATGCAGGAGATGCCCACGGTGAAGATGATGGTTGAATCCACCTGGCATCTAGATGCTTCTGTATCAACACACCCCAGGCATCACAGAACTTCTGTGGACACTGATAACTGCGTGTCTTAATTGTATGTTCTGCTGATTTCAGTTTTATACGCACTGGAATGTTGTCAGGCAACTGATTCACATGAGGTATTGGCTCAAAAATGTCATGAAACTCCATCTTTAGCGAGTCTTCATGCTGCATGAGGGCAGCAACATGCCCCAGTACTTCTATCTGTGCATTCACTGCACCGACAACATCAAAAGGCTTTACGACCTCAAACTTGATCAGCCTATGGTGCCCAGTGAGCATGAACTTAAGCTCAGCCAGCATCAGTTTACGATCAGCGTGCACCTGCTTTAGCTGTTCTTTCAGGCACAGTTTCTTTTGTTTAGGAGGGAGAGGAGCAGATGGGTTCAATAAGTCATAATCATTATTCTTATCTATGCACATACAGTCAGCATAATCAGTCACTAAGTTATTATGTACAAGAAACGGTAGTCCTAGAGTTACAGCTGCACAGAGTTGGGGTGCAATGAGGGCCCATACAGTTTTCGCAGTTCAAAGTCCATCTAAGGAAGTCACAGACAATTTTACCCATTCAGTTAGGGTCATTTTCATTCGATCATTTGTGTTTGGTAAGGCAATATCAAGTGTCTCAGGTACAGGCAACAGTCGGTGGCAGAGACCTAGCCAGTCTATGAAGTCTGTGTGGATGAGGATGACATGAGCACCATCATCAAGCAGCATGGACACTGTGATGGTGTTAAGCACCGCAGGTCCTGAGACCGCTCCTAGCCACCATAAGTGTCATGCCTGGAAAGGTGCACTTACCTCATCAGAATTGTCATCCCCAGAATCTGAACCATTCCCCAGTGCAGAAGAAGCTGAAGGGAAACTTGTCCATGGTCAATGACTAGCAGGTTTCCCTTTCTGCCGTTTGCCACTAGTAAAAAAAATTAGAAGTCCCCAACCCAGGATGAGTGAAATAGCACATACCCATATGGTTTAACTTTCCCAGACTTTCTACAATGTTTGCTTCCTTCTTCTTTGGAAAAAGGGGACTTTTCTCTGGCACGTCTTAAGAACCAATCAATCTAAGCAAGAGCGACAATGAAAAGAAGAAAAAAATGCCCACCCTTTCCTTTTATGTTGACTGTAACCACCAAGAATTAGTGCAAAGAAACCAGGACATGTGATTCAAACATACCCTTTGGATTTTCTAGAACCCACAGGGCTGTTACTCCTGTCTTTGGATGAGAGAGAGGGCTCTCTGGCACGACTAAGAATAAGTCAATCAAAACTTTGAGACAAGAAAGAATGCACAGATAAGCACCTTTTCCCCTTCCGATGTATGCGCCTACTAAAAGTGAACCAGAAGAACTAGAAAGAGTGGGTTGCTACCTACCCAGTGTCTTTCCACAACTCTCCAGGATGGTTCCTAGCATTGTCTTCTGAGCCAGAAGTGGAGTCACTTTGGGTAAAGACTCCTGCACCTTGGAAGCATTTGTAGTTGCTGTGGTAATCCCAGCAGTTTCATGTTTATTGTGTTTACTGTACAATAAACATCAAGTAAATAAATATTTCATCACACAACTTACAGGAATTGTTTTTCTGAGGTGATATCATGGGTGACGATGTCTGCCGGATGAGGGCTGAACAAATCATGTGAAAAATGAAAGCATCAAAGTATGAAAACAATGCAGACCTTGAAGTACTGTTAAATATTCCTTTCTCTGTAAGTTTCTTCAGTCGCTGGGGACGGGTGGGGGTTGGAGTGGAATCCATATTATTACTGGCAGCAAATAATATTAGAGTAGCAGAAAATATATATGGTAGACACACCTCGTGTTACTGGCGTGATCCACTGGAGTCTGGCTACGAGGGTGCTTTTGGCTGCGCTGCATGGTCCCAACTTCCACGACACCTGGTTCTAGCCTACCCTGGAGAAATAATGTATCAGAAATATATTAACACAGTTCATCTCGACAGACATACTTTACAGTTATGGCATCCTCAATGGGACTTTGGCTTTGGCCGCACCTTCACCCGCGCTTGACAGCAGAAGGTAAGGCAGCTACTTCCTTTTTCTCAAGCACTGTGGCAGGCTTTAAAGGTGATTTAGAGGAGCCATCTTCCCTGAAAATGGGATAAAGCTGGAAAATACAAGCAAGTACAATGAAAGAAACATACTCAGAAATTTCTGCAGTACCAAATTTAAGGTGCTTCGAAATGGAAGCCAAGGTGGACGCCCTTCATGATTATAACAAAAATTCAGGGAATGATCATATGGCAAAAAAAAAAAATCTCACCTTTTGGACGACACTGCTGGCATGTCATCATATTCAGGGGTACCTGGAGTAGCAAGGCAGCTCTTCTTGGGACTGCACAGAGCCACTTCTGATTCTCTGCGACCCAAGATGTTAGCTAGCTATTAGCTATAATACAGGAGAACTTGTACCCTTCACTTGAAGAATTGTGTTTAGTGTCATTTTTGCATTTGTGCGACTTGGGGCTACAGCAAGTCAGGACAACTTCATCTACACAATAAGTACCCCAAGTACGAACCAGGGGATATTCTCTACAGCCAGAAGTGATTCACTGCAGCCAACACATAAAAAGATGAATAGTCCAGGAACAGGTCAAATAGAAAGGGTGTACGATGAAGCTCTGTCAGTCATGGCTGAGGAAGGTGCCAATCTATTGGTGAGTCACCAAGGGAAAGAAAAAGTGGACACATCATACCAGGTGATTTTTTTTGTGCAGGCCATTTCAATGTAGGCAAATGCAAGGTGTAGATAGTCATATGAGATAGAATTTGACTGCAGGAAACAAAAATTGCAAAGACTTTATAGAGGATTGGAACAGGAATATCTGAGTCAATGTGCAAAACTGACTTAGTGTTCTGTCAGAACAGAGAATAAGGAAGTGCGCAGAAGAGCGGATGTAGCTAGGAAAAGTGGATCTATCAGATGAAATGTAGCTAACCTAATTACAAAGTCATAGATTGACAACAGACATGTTGGCTTTGCAGTGTTTATGGAAATATCTGATGCAATACATACTAGTACAATATAATGGGTATCATAAATTTATCAGAAACTTAAGCTCTGCAATGTTCTGAAAATATATGACCTTGACCAAGACAAGGCAGGCTGTAACAACATCGTGGGTTGTCAAGTCCTTAATAAACACGGATATTCAGATAAACTTTGACAGTGAACTCGGTACTTACGTGATAAGTCAGAAACTCAGCCCCAAGCAAGACAGAAAGAATTACAAAATGTCATGAGTGATTCACATATACAAGTAAATCATCTCAGACAAATGAGACCTACTATCTGAGCAGGTACCAGTTTGCAAGGGGTGGGGGACATTTGAAAGGCATAACAACAGTACGACCCATTGGTTATTACACCTGAGGATGTTAAAGAAGGACAGGTACTTCCCACCTGCCAAACAAACTTTTGGCTGGTGGATCTATCACAAATGTGTAAGTATATTGACAGCCTGAAAGACAACAATCTAGATAACTATGCTGCTCCTGCGATGTAACAAATTTTGGCTCATGGGTCTAACCCACTGAGCAAGTACCCATTTGCAGGTGGCAGGGGACACCTGAAAGGCATAACAACAGGATGACCTGCTGGTTATTACACCTGGGGATGTTAAAGAAGGACAAGTATGTCCTGCCCACCAAACAAGCTTTTTGCTGGCAGATCTATCCCAAATGTGTGAGTATTGACAACCTGAAAGACAACGATCATGGAAAGATCTAGATAATTACACTGCTCCTGCAACATAACAAACTTTTGGCTCATGGGTCTAACCCAATTGTGCAAGGATTAACAAGCTAAAGTACAATGTTCACGGGAAGAGCCAGAAAATTACCCACACCACCAAGGTGCTCCTGCGATATATTTTCCTAGTGCCAAAATATGGATCTCCACTATGATAGCAAGGCTGCTGGTGAGCTTCAACAAAATAATTCATAGCACTAAACAGATAAGTGCACTTAGCTGATACTCTTGAGACCATCGCCCAAACCAGAACAGACAATGCTCACACTGGTGCCCAATTATCTGAACTTACTAAGGTGAGTTCAGAATTCCCCAGTGCAACTGCCAGCCTGACATATAATACTTACAGGATCCTGACTGGTTGTCTTATTACAGCACTGTAGAGGAAGCCAATCCTCAGCAATGGTGCCTAGCATTCAAGAGCAAAGATGAAATCCTGGAAGAAGCGATTTTGAGCATTCAGGGTATCATCTGGCAAAAAGACATACCTCCATTTGCAAAAGAAAGGTGTGCCATTGGTTATACCCAGAATGCCTATACTAACCACACGTTAGCTTGCAAAAAGCTCATGTCAGATACCTCAAACAGTCTGTATCTATGACAGGATTCCAAACCCCATCCTTCATGGCAGCAGCAGACAACCTATCAAGCAGCAGTCTTCACTCGGTGTGTTCCACCCACCAAGTTACAAGCCTGGGTTCTGGACAACTACAAAGACTTTCATTTCATAAGTGTGTCAAACAGGCTTTTTATGGCTAGAATGGAGGCTCTGACTGATCCTGCCTTGGACCTTGGTCATGAAGTGGATCCTGATGGAAAGCTCACTGAACTTGTACAAGGCCAGTATTTTCATGGCAAGGACAACAAGGTTAGGTATTGGGAAAGAATGGCTAATCATGTCAGGGGTGGTTATAAATAAGTCCTGGAACAGATGGCCTAATAAATGCTCACATATTGTATAACAGGTACATACCCACTTCACCCATGAGGATTCAAGTTGGAGACATTGTCAAAGCTAAGTTATCATTCCTGGTGGTACCTTTGAGAGGTGGAAGTCTCAAAATGATGGTGGTTCTTCAAGATCTAACCCTCCTAGATGGAAACTATACACATGTAAGCAATTGTGCATTTCTGAAATTCTGACATGAACTCCACTAAGCTCCTCCAAGAAAGCAACAGCTGCCTGTGCTTTGTGCCAAGTTCAACTGACTCTTGTTGCCGTGCCGCTGAAAAGACACATAGGATACCAAGATGAACAAGAAGGCGAGGCAAGAACAAAATTAAGTAGGATGGAATTGGATGAACAACAGAGTGAGCCATGAAAGTACCTTCATATTTTGTTAGAATAGCCTTTATGAATACTTGCCTATTCATGGGTTGTCTTTGGTACAATTTTGGCTGCCAAAATTGGTGGCGACATAACCTGCAAATAAACCTGTTATGACCTGTAAGCTGTAATTCTCCACCTAGTGAATCTGCATCAATCTGTGTTCTCACTAGTTACACTAATACACTTTGACTGCCAGTCACAGTGCAGACATCAATTTTTAACTTATTGCTCAAAAAATCAAGGTATGTTGGAGTGTCTCGATGACCAAACTCTACAAAAGCCACCAGCGACCAGAATTACACATCCTAAGACAATAAAACTACCACAAAACTATTTTGCATGATATGGAGGCAATGGAAGGTAAGAAGAAGGCCAAAACAAACAGTGACCAACACAGCCTGCACGGAATGGCAATTGCCATTTGGGATGAACGTAAGTTTGACATCTCGTAGCCACACTGTTCATTTAACACTGATGAGTGAGACAGTTGATCACTTCTAGGCTGCTCTTACAATCAACAAACATTCTCAAGCACCCTGATCATACATCGTAGACATTTTTTTGTGTCTAGAAGCATGTGTTCTAATTTGTATTCAACTACATATCCCCTTGCACATACAAGACTACAGCATACACAAGAGGTGTTTATCTTCATTGATGTGGACATTGGGCAGCATGGTTTTCGCTGTCTCATTTGAAAGTGGTGAGTGGTTCAAGTTCAGAGTGTGACGCAGTGTGATATTTTCCTTTTTCATTCAAAATCCACGTGTCGGTAATACCCACTGAGTATGAAACTTTGTAGGGGGCTGAGTTGGATGGGCTTCAAAATACAAGCCTGTAATTAGGTGAATTCAAAACTCCGGAGCCAGCCAAGAAGCCGGGTGTCTTAACCTCCCACTTTCATTGGCTCAGAGAATCTCAATTTTGGATAATCCCATGAGTTCTGTTTGTCCCGTGTCCCATCACCACTGAATCTTGATTTGCCTTGCGATGTGGTGATGCACGTCACTACTCCAGTGCCACACTATCACACACTGCCAACACTGCATCCCTCCTTGCCGCAATATCCACACCCCATAACACAAGTATGCACATCCACTATTGTGAGTCTGTTTCTCTTCTTATCCTCTGGAGCATTTTAACAAATGCGGTGCCCCCTTCAATAGCACAAGATACTATGCATTCAAGACTAACTTTCAGTGCATTGATTCACAGAAATCTCACCTTATCTCACTTATTGCTCATGTTGTTTTCAGCAATCCTACAGGTTCTAATCTACCATGAACAAAGCATCACCTACTGTGTACTCGTGTGACACATGTCACATTTGGCTGGCCCCCAAGATCTGCAAATCAAACAAGAACAGCAACACTGGGAAAGCATACGTGTCCTGCCACGTGAAAAGCAGGGATGGAACTTATTGTTCATACTATTACTGGCTTGCTGAGGCTGTCAAAGGATCCCCACCTTCCTCTCCTGCTCTTTCGGCACCCTGCTCTTCTCCACCACTCTCCACCCCTCCTCCTGGCCAACCTGCCCCTATCTTGAGTGCTACTCAGGTTGTTTGCATCAAGAGAGGATGTGGGATGGGACGGCTCCACATTGACTGCCCTCGCAAGATGTGTCGTCGGCACTGCATCAAAGCTGGTGGCTGCCGAGTCAAAAGTCACCTCACCACCAGCATTGTAGCTAGTTCCTTGCACTCAGCTTTGAGCAGGAAAGAGAGGCCTCCATCGTGGTCCCCACCTCCTTCCAACCTCCCCCTTTCTGACAACACTGTGATGGCCAGCCCATCGGTGACCATGGACTCAGCATTGGACATGTTTGCCAACCCTCACCATGCATCACAGATGGCTCCCACATTCACCCAGCAGTACACGCTTGAGCAGGCATTAGAGGAGGGTAAGCAAGCAGCAGATGCGAAGCGCTTGGCGAACATTGAGAAAGGAAAGCATTCCGTCATGGTCTATGGCTGTTAGGGTGACACCCACTATCTGCTAGCTAAGACCGTGTGGGTTCTCTCTACAAGAAGGGGGCGGGATCCGCGCTCGTGATGGGGGAATTGATGGTTTTGATGCGAGGGGTTATTAATAGGTGAGTTTGTTGAGATGGGCCTTTCACACCGAAAACATAGGTGGAATACCTAAGAGAACACAACTGGGGTCCCCTAGGCATATATTTAGGGTTTATATACTATGTTAGATATATTGTACATTGTTGTTACTGACGCACTCATACATGTGCGTACATATTGATGCGTGCAAAATAAAATTCTCATGCTATCAAAGTGTAGTGTCATTTAGCGTCATGTAGCATAATTTGACATAATAAAATAAAAATGAAATTTTATTAGGTAATGGGGTGGTTTCCTAACATTACCCCCCTTTTATGCCTCGACTTCCAGGTGAGAAAATATTGTGTCTGTCCCCTCTGTGAAATTTTGGTAAGGCCGGAATCTCATCCCCTCATACACCATTCTCACAATGCGACGCGGAGCATTTGGATTATGTTTAAAGAATTGGGTGATTGTGTTGCATGCTCGCTTACAATTCTCTTTGGGCTCCCATGAATTACTTTCATCGGTATAGTTTTTCCACTTTATTAAGAACTCCAATTTGTTCCGTCAAAGACGTGAGTCTAGAATTTCTTCAACTACATATTCTGGAGCACCTTCTACTATTATTGGAGGTTGCGAAGTAGTTTGTTGACCAGGAATAGTGGGCAGGCAATAAGGGCATAGGCGGGATACATTAATCTCGGGATCAATCTTGAATGATCGGGGTAATTTTAGCACTACCGCATTAGGCAAGATTACTTTAGAGATTGCATATGGGCCAACTTGTTTCTCTGTAAGTTTCCTCAAAGGTCATGGAATATTTAGGTCCTTGGTACTTAGCCACACCAAGTCACCAACATTGTACTCTGGAGCACATGCTCGAGTACAATCCACATGTTGCATCATGTCATCATGTGCTTTCTTCAATGCCGCCTCTGCTTCCTCTTGTACCTTTTGCATCTTAGATACAAAGTCTTCTACCAACTGTACTTTGACTTCCCTTCTGGGTTCTACTCCCATGCGAGGATGATATCCATAATTCGTGAAAAAGGGTGACATACGAGTAGCCAAATGGAATTTGTTATTGTGGGAAAACTCGGCAATTGTCAGCCATTCGGGCCAGTGGGTTTGTCAGTCGTTGACAAACATATGTAGGTACTGCTCCAACTCCTGGTTCATTCTCTCTGTCTGCCCATCAGTCTGCGGGTGATATGCTGTAGATAATTTAGTTTGAATCCCCAATATGTTGTTCAGTTCTCACATAAATGTGGAAGCAAATTGTGGTCCATGATTGGAGATAATGGTATCGGGTAACCCATGTAACTGCCATACCTGATTTAGATAGAGGTGCGCCAAGCCCAATGATGAGGTTTCTGTAGTAGTAGGAATAATATGGACCTCCTTTGTGAAGTGGTCGCATACTATGAATATTGCATCGTACCCTTGAGCTTTGGGTAATCCGGTAATAAAATCCACAGGTATATCTCACCATGGCACTTTAGGTATAGGGTTCAGCATTAATTTTCCTGCAGGTTTCTATGGAAATTTCTTCCCCCTCATGCATGTATCACATCCATCCACATATCCCAACACATACTTTGAGATTCCAGGCCACCAATAATTTCTCATTACTAATTCCAATGTCTTCCATCTCCCTGGGTGTCCAGCAATTGGTGTATTATGATGTAACCAGATGATCTCCCTTTGCAAATCCTGATCCTTCGGTACACACACTTTTCCTCGAAACAACACCAACCCTTGTTCCTCAGCCCATTCATCTCCTTTAATATTACCTTTCTTCTCTCCCTTCAGAGCTTTCACGGCTTCCACTACTTCATCGTCCATTTCCGAACATTGTCTGATTTTAGACAACATTTCCGTTTCTGAGCTATCTATTAATAGATGCCCTTGATGCATAGCGCAAATGCGAAAGTATTCAGGTTTGAGTAAGGTAACATTCTTATTGTCCTCCTCCACCCCCCTTTTATGATCAATACATCTGGATAATGCATCTGCTTTCCTCATTAAGCTTCCCACTTTGTGGACCAAGTGAAAATTGAAACATGATAGGAAAAGTGCCCAATGCACTTGCCAGCGATTAAGCTTTTTAGCAGACATGAAGTATTGCAGATTTTGATGATCCATCCAGATCTCAATCTGATGTGTACATCCCTCCAAATAATGCCTCCATGCCTCCAATGCTTGTATTATCCCCAACATCTCTTTGTCATGCACATCGTAATTCCTCTCCACATCATTCAACCCTTGGGACAAATATGCGCAAGGATGCCCTTTGTCATCTTTGCACAGCATTGATAATACCGCTCCAGTAGCAAAGTCAGATGCATCTGATTCCACTCGTAAAGGGCATGTGAAATCTACTGGGGCTAATATTGGTCCCTCCACAAACTTCCTCTTCAACTCCTCAAACACTGTCTGCTGTTGCTCTCCCCACCTCCACACTACTCCTTTTCACATAAGGTTATGTAAGGGTGCAGCAATTTTGGAAAAATTGTGCACAAAGCGACGATAATAATTTGTGAGTCCCAAGAAGGCTTGAACCTCCTTGACATGGGTGGGTGCAGGCCAATCTGTGATTGCCTGTACCTTGATCGGATCCATTTTGATCCTGTCAGGGCTGATCAATAATCCTAGGAACTCAATCTTGCTTGCCCCAAACACACACTTCTCTGGTTTCAAAAATAGATCATTCTCCACTAACCTCCGTAACACCTCCTGCACTATCGCCTCATGATTTTCTTCATCCTCCATGAATATCAGAATGTTGTCAATAGATATTATTACCATGCCTTTGTCTATTGTGTCCTTGAAAATGTCATTCATCATATTTTGGAAGGTTGGGGGACTATTAGTCATCCCGAAAAACATGACAAGCGGCTCGAAGGATCCTCGATGCATGGCAAATGCAGCCTTCCACTCATCTCCTTTCTTTATTTGTACATTATTGTATCCTCATCATAAATCCAATTTTGTAAAGACCTTGGCTTTTCCCACCTTGTCAATTATTTCTGAGATCAATGGCAGGGGGTACACGTTCTTCACTGTCCACTTATTCAGATACCTATAATCTGTACACATCCTCTTCCTTTGGTCTTTCTTTGGCATGAAGAATATTGGTGACGTCTGCGGTGATTTCGAAGGTCGTATGTATCCTTTGGGCAATTGCTCCTTCAGGAATGCATCCACTTCTTCTTGTTCCATTGGAGATAACGGATATACCTTCGACTTCTTTGGCACTAGTGTTTAAGGGTCCAGTCCAGTTCGGTTTTTTGACCCAAAAATGTAAAGACCACAACCTAAACCAGTCCAGGACCGACCTAGATACTGCTAGAGCCGAACTGGACCACCTAGGACCGGTCCTTTCTGGTTAAAAGACCGAAAAAGACCAGTTAAGACTGGTTCAGACCGATGTTTTGTCATGAAATTTGTCGTATTAATATAACCCATATGTATCTTAGCAAATATTACCCGGACCTTATAACCACTGTACAGATGGATAGACATTGTAATTCCCCATCATTCAGTCTAACTTTTAAGACATTTCATCAAGATTTGACTTGGCTATGATCAATATAAAAATACATCTACTGAATGACTCATGCTGAACACCAAGAAATGTAATGTGACAACCATAAATTATGTGATGCATAGCATGCATTGACAAATGGTGGGAGTATTATTATACATGTTAGTCCTATGATCATTAATAGAATCAAGCAAATGATCAACATATGAGTAAGATGAAATGAAAATCAATCTGATACAACAAAATACTCATACAAAAATAGATTTGGTATCTTGCTCAATTCTTAACCATTTTTTATGAACCAGAGGTCGAATTCACCGGATTTCATGTGGGAACATGGTCCAATATATGTTCCCACGATAAAACTGGTTTTCTTCGGCTTTACAACATTTTTCAAAATGGAAAGACTGCTAACTGAACTGCAAAAGACTGGTCCATAAATAGACCACTGGTCCATAAATAGACCACTGGTCCATAAATAGACCACTGGTCCATAAATAGACCACTGGTCCATAAATAGACCACTGGTCCATAAATAGACCACTGGTCCAGTCTTTTCCGGTCCAATTCAGTCCAATTTCGGTCTTTTTTTCGGTCCTATGGACTGGACCCTTCAACACTATTTGGCACAAACCCTGGCTTCATCTCAATCGCATGATCCCATGGCTTCCGCACTGGCATTCGCTCAGACTCCTTCTTCTGAAACACTGACAGATATTCGAGATACACTTTTGGCACCCATTCCTCCACTGGCTTCTCCACCTTCACAATATTCTTGTCCCATGACTGTGCTCTAAAGGTTTGCTTCTGCTCTTCTTTCTTGATCATGATTGGAACTTCCCCATTTGGCTCCACTTCCTCCATCATAACAGAATACTTTCTCGGATGTTCTTTCTCTCTCTTTTTCCTTTTTTCCTTCTTCATCTTCCTCCCATACACATTATATTCCTTAGGACAACGAGTCATTTGTACTTTCCCAGTTTTCCAATCAATTTCAGGATTATGCTTCTGTAACCACAGACACAGACATCCTATTATTAGATTGGTTTTCCCAAGATTGCACACTTTGAATACGGCTCACTCCTGATGCTCCTGATACTTTAGTACCATAGTCACCTCCTCCTTGATAGTTCCTCCACAATTGACTGTTCCATCAATATTGTACACCATTATAGGTTGCGCCAGCTTGTATGTGTTAATACCATTTCCAGTAATTAAGGATTGATTAATGAATAATCCTGTAGCACCACTATCAAGCAATGCTTCCACATCAATCGCTGCATGCATGTCCACTGTCTTCAGTCCCACAGTCAAGGTGATTTCGGGTTCTATTTGCACAGAGCAAATAAAGAATTTAGGGGTTTTCAGAAATGATGCGTGACAATTTTCTTTGTCACGTGATTGACAACAGTTGTACTCCTTTTTGTCACATGATTCAGAACAGTTGTACTCCTCCTCTATTTCCTTTTCTGATTTGCTCTGCCTTTCCTCGGATACTAATACATTGTAATGATTCTGGGTCACCAATGGGGAAACCTTCCTTGGGACTCTTCCACAAAATTCTTCTGCTTGCCTTCCTCCGGCTTCACTTCCTCAATTGTAGCTTCCCTAATTTTTCTTTTCTGCCTACAATTCCTCGCAATGTGTCCTAACTGCCCACAGTTAAAACATTTAAGTGGGGCTCATCTCCCTGCTTGATCAACCTCCATTGCCTCTGCTGGTGCTGCTGACTCTGTAACTATAGGTGTCACTGCCATGGCCAGTGGCTGTGCCCTCGGAGCTTGCGCCTGAGGTGCCTTTCCTTTCTCAGACTTTCCTCCTGATGACTTTCCAAATTTACTACTTCCATACATCAACTTTGACTCCACCTGTTCCTGCCGATATTGCCGGTCAAGGCGCATTGCCCAATTATACCACTCATCCAACTTCTCTGGCATAGAAGGTAGCCAGTAGATGGATTTGAACAAAGAGGGATTTAATCCTGCTTTCAAAAACTCTACCAACATGGCTTCTCCCATGTCTGTTTGTGAAGCTTCTGCTTTTAACTGCAAAATAAATTCATCTGCCATTAGGGAACCTTGGTGCATGGTCTTTAATTTAGCATTGGCTGTTGCCTTTGGATTAGGGTCTCCAAACTGTACCTCCAGTCTCTCCAGAAATTCCTTGAAGGTTGCAAACAGTTTATTTCCCGTGGCAATTTGATTTATAGCCTCATTCCTCCAGAACTGTGCTTTCCCCCCCTGAATGTATGAGAGAGCAAACATAATCCTAGACTCGGCTGTATGAAACTCTGGCTTCCTCCCATGGATGTACAGTACTATAGAGCTGATGAAGGATTTTGTATTCTCCATGGTACTGTCAAAGATTTGCGGGGACACGTACTTAGGTAAGCGCACTTTTCCATTTCTGGATTTCTCCACCATCTCATCCTCCTGCGACATCCACTCCACCATCTCCTCCATCTCATCATCTCTTTCTCCTGTCATCTCTGGCTGTACTTCTGCTTGTCTGGGTTGTGATGCTGCCAACACTGACACTAATTGCAACATTTGCACTGTAAGCGCATCAATTTTTGCCTCTAGTGCTGGTGTGGGAACAGGATTAGGGCCAGGATTAGAAGTTGAGGGTTTGGACATAATTGTAGAATCTGTGATGAATCACTTCTTCGACAAATTCAAGATTTTTCCTTCGAGACCTCTCCAAATGTTTATGGGTCACGTGATGGTTCATCAATCATTTGTCATTCATCGGGCGCCTATTTTGACACTTCAGATCAATAACCCTTCCAACAGTGCCTGATCTCGGAGATATCACTGAATTTGACTTGTAACTCAAATAGTCGTCTGAATAGAGTAATGTAAATCATAACTAAACCAGATCCAATCGGTTGTCTAGTTGCAGCTGTCCTAATGACGAGCGCTGCCTCTCGATCACTGGTGGTCACAATGTAAGGCGAGGCCTGGCATCGGCTTACAAAAGAAAAGATAGATTATGTATATACAAGTACTTCTGGCTCGTGCCAAAAGGATGAGTAATCGGATGTGGCATGGTGAAACAATGATGTATGCGCAAGTAAGAGAAGGCACACTGATATGGGGAGTTGTGTTCTTCTGTCAGGGCGACACCCACTATCTGCTAGCTAAGACCGTGTGGGTTCTCTCTACAAGAAGGGGGCAGGATCTGCGCTTGTGATGGGGGAATTGATGGTTTTGATGCGAGGGGTTATTAATAGGTGAGTTTGTTGAGATAGGCCTTTCACACTGAAAACATAGGTGGAATACCTAAGAGAACACAACTGGGGTCCCCTAGGCATATATTTAGGGTTTATATACTATGTTACATATATTGTTGTTACTGACACACTCGTACATGCACGTACATATTGATGCATGTGAAATAAAATTCTCATGCTATCAAAGTGTAGCGTCATTTAGCGTCATGTAGCGTAATTCGACATAATAAAATAAAAATGAAATTTTATTAGGTAATGGGGTGGTTTCCTAACAATGGCTGGGTGACGGTAAGTTTGATCTATTGTGCTTCTCGCAGCGCTTTTTTTAACACTTTTTTGACAGGACAATCAGGATGCGATGATCTTCGAGGCACAGGGCAGATTCAAATGGCCGCATTTTGTGTTGAGTGCTGAGGTGCTGGGCAAGGTCGACCTGCTGGTTGTCCCTGAGGATGATGTGCATGTTGACATGTACAACCCCTCAATCAGGCGGTGGACAAATTCCATGTTGGACAAGTGGTCTTGATGAAGGATCGCGACCATGTCTTCATCAAGGGTGTCAACATGAGAACCTGCCTTCATTTCGACAACCTGTTATCTGAAAGCAAGCGCCTCTGTCCCCACTTTCTTGACAACTTGCCACAGGAGCAGGCCTTTGTTCAAAAGGCTTTGAAGGAAAGAAAGCTGCCCAAATCTTATGTACCTGCTGGTTCCACTGATGACAAGGAGCTGGCTGTTTTCCCCAAGGTTCTGAACAGTGACAAGAAGGGAAAGTCCTCCCATCACAAATCCTCCCATCAATGACGTGCTCAGGGTTCCGACAATGACGAGCTGCAGACAGTTTCATTGACCTCACAAAAGTCTGCAGCAATCAGGTCAGAACCACATTGCATGGTTCATCCCCATTCTGCGCGATCAAAGTGGAGCCTGTCGGACCTTCTCTGTTGAACCTCCCTTCATTGACCTCACACTCTCAGATGATGACAACAACAGTGCCTCTGCTCAGCCTGCAGCTTTTTCCTCTGGTGCTTGTGGTGGGGGTGGGCACCACAAAGTCTGCAAGCGTACCCATTCTGCATGTTCATCATCCTCTGCCTTGTCTTCAATGTCATCCGAGGCAGCTATCACTGTATGGCCATATGATTTCTACATGGAGGACATAGCCTATGGATTTGAGAAGTGCAGGTCTGCGAGCAGGGCACATGGGAATGTTGAGGAGACCTTTGAGGCTGTCTTCAAGAGTCGGTTCCATTGGATGACCTTCTACAAGCATCGGAAGGCATGGCTTGAGGCACCATCTAGTGCACGGAATGCAGCACTGGAAGCTGGTCGCACACTGGAGGGGCTGTGGGCATCCTTCCTTGAGCAGAGCCAGGCAAGGAGTGTTCAATGAGGGAAGGAAAACTGCAAGAAGAAAGTCAAGGTTTGATAGGTGTTATGTGGTTTGGTTGGTCTCAAATTGTTTCGATTTGTCCTTTCCCTCTCATTTTGTATTTTATCAATTCCTGTCTTGTTTTGTTTGAACTACCATACACTGTACCTATTCACTTGAATGTAGCCAATTACTAGGAGACCATTTCTCATTTGTAAGCTTTTCTCTGGTCATGCAGTTTCTACATAAAATCATTTCATCAAGGAAAAATGTGTACTTATCAATGAGCATTTCATGGCAGATGGCATGGTACCCTCCCAGCCATACATTTGTCGGCTCTGCAATTGATGAGTTGAAATACCACCCCTTTCCATCCTCTGACAGAAGTTCTGGATATGCAATGGGATTACAGTATTGCTGGCAGTATAGATCTGTTTCAGAGTGCTTTGCCTTGAAATGGAAAATGTCAACAGTAAGTCCAATATCATCAAAGAACAGGTCTTTTCCACAGACTGCCTTGGCCACCGAACAGTTGTTATCAAAGAATATGTGATCAGGTTTAATCTCTTCATGGAATGTGCGCTTGATCATCTCCTGAACCCATTGATCAGTAACTTAAAGTTAGACCAAGTTGTTCACACTCACAATGATGCTGCCAATACCCTCTGCACCATAGAAACTCTCATGGGCGATTATCATACCACATGGCGCCACAATTATCTGCTCATTGTGTGTCCGTTTGCAACCGAGCTGTACAGGTATTCTTTTTGGTGGGTTTTTTGCTGCAGAGTCCCCTTCCTTGTCATGCCCAGCAATCTCCAAGTCCTCCTCCTCCTCATCAGCATCAATCAGATCTGCAACATTGACATCTTGTGCAATGGCATCACTAGGGTGAGCGACATGGGCACGTTGGAGCCATTCCTTGAGTTGAAAGTGTGCCTGTTGCCGGTCTCAATGAAGTTGTTCAGCCTCCTGGTGCTCAGGATCAGAACACATGCGACTGTCAGCAGCTGTAGGGGCACTGCAACCGACAACAGAACAGACACAGTCTAGGGCAGAATGCTGTGGACAGAAACAATGCTGGTTGTTCTCAAGAGGGACTTTGCAATTGTGGACTGCACAGCATGGACACCCCACCATAACACCATCAATCACGCAAACCCAGACCTTCTTGCCCTTATATATACATAGGCATTTGTGGCAGTAATGTCGTGACTCAGGTTGGCTGTGGAGACAGAAGCAGAGGTTGCGCCATCGTAATGCAGCAGTGAACCAATCCTTCTGAGCACCTGTGTGTGGTACCTCGAGAACCTTGGACCATTGCTGGCAGTCCTCCAACAAGGTCAGTATGACGAATCCATCCCACACTTGCTCCATAGTGACAGCAAAACCAAACGGCCAGCCAACTGGTGGTTCCGAGCCAGCTAGTGTATGGTTGTATTGATGGGTGCAGTTAGTGGCAGATGTCCTGTGAAAGTTTTTGCTCGACAGTGTTCTGGCAGGTTCTTGAATCAGCGTACCATGAAAGTAGCATTGATGTAATCCACATCTGTATCAGCCACCGCTCTGCAAACTGATGCTCTCCCACTTGTATTGCATCTGGAATAGCACCGTCATAGTATGTGCGAGTCCCATCTTTGACAGAAAAGTTGTGGTGGTAATTTGTGTTACATACTACTAAAAAATTGTTATGGTGCTCGAGTATATTGTACTAAGTACCCACGTTCACAGTAGAGATGGACTGAACAAATAGGCTGTGCTCCCCAAGCAAAGGTGTATAAGACACCCTGCCACTGTTCAACCTGCTTCAACAACTTCCCAGTCTGGCTCTGTGGGCAGGATGCATTTGTGCAAGTATGATGTGGAGGATATAAGGTGTCCAAATCTAAGATTTATAAGATCAGCATGTATTCATCCAGATTCCCCCTCCCCACACACCAAGACCCATGGTATGACCGTGCTCAGCAAAATCACTCTCGGAGGAGTCCTTGAAGCTGTCGGATACATACCAAACAGTAAGAGCCTCCCAACAACTGGTGACACAAGTCTCCGAGATCCCACAACTGTTTCCCAGGAACAGGGTTATCGATGGTGGCAAAATGTTGGGAGGATCAGATGAAGGGACATGGGTTGGCTGGACAAGGATGATATCATTCTTCATTTTTGAGGCCAGGGTGATAAACGGATTTGCTGCAATGACAGCTCAGGGTGTTTCTGATTCAACGCAAGGATCTCTTGCATGTCTAGATTGCCCATCGCAGGCAGTTAACATTTAACATGGCCGTCAACCGTCCACAGCACTATGGCTGACATATTGATACTTATTTGGCTGACTGGAACAGGGCGGACAAACAGAACAAACAGAACAAACAGAACAAACAGAACAAACAGAACAAACAGAACAAACAGGGATTATCCAATACTCAGATGTCCTCCGTTGGCTGGTTGTTCAGTTAAAAGAACGAGTCCTCATACTATCACTTACTGAGTGTTTTACCACAGGTACTAGTGTTTCACCACCACACTGATAACACTTTCTAAGCCCCAAAACATCTCCAACCATCTTCAAATTGACGATCTGAGAGGTTATAAGTATTACAAACATTCCTCTGATTTTTTCCTGATTTTCGGTTGAGGTCGAGGTTGGTAAAAGCTACATTATGAGGGGTGAATCACATATTTCTGACATTGAGATATGAGGTGTGAACCAATCCTTCCCATTTTTTTTCTCAAAGCAATAATATCTATTTCCCATAGACTGAGAGTAGTTTCACCATGATCATAGAGCAGTTTGTGGTTTTCTGGCTCACTGTGACATTTCACGGACAGAATTTAAATGCCGACAAGTGTGCTATTTTGGGCAAACTCGATCAACAAATGTTTTTACGAAAACGTACTTCGGCTTGTCAGATGCCAACGTCGGATCACAGAATTCTGCGTTACTTTTGTGTGACATGGTGGTGAAAGACTAGGTACTTTTTGACATGGGCTCGTCGTTGCTTCATCCTCACCTTTCATTGAGATAATTAGATTTTCTGGAAGTAATGAAGCCTATCTTTTGAACCATGTCACAAAATTATGTAATGCAGTATAACCTAATATGACCCACGTGACCCACATAACCGCCATAACCCATTAAAATCGACACTCAGAACTGATGTTAAGCTAGCTACCAAGTCTCGGGTTCAGTTCAATAATGTAGTTTACATATGTAGGTAATAGATTTTCCACATTAGGGCCCAGTATACTAGCTGAGAGGGAGTGATAATCCACATATAATCTAGGTGAGGTTATAATGCCATCCGGAAATTTCCGACACATATATGCCATCAGTTTAATTTTGTAGTCGATGTGGTGTAATTTAGTAATCAGTAAATCGTGGTGAAACACTCGGTAAGTGATAGTACCTCGGACTCGTAAAGTCCATCAAACCGATAAACAAAGGATTTGCTAACCCTAGAGTAGGGCTAAGAGTTGCCACCATCATAATATATACATGACCAAACATCGAGTGCTACTCATAGTATAACGTCCCCTACGAGCGATACGAGAGTGCTGGTTTTAGGAGCCTGAACTGAACCTGATGCAATGGACAACTCATACCGAGGAACGAAGAGAAAGAGATACGAGCCCCCTACAGAAGTACGGCCAGACTTGAAATGTAATTGATTATTTCCTGATCATGTGTAGGATCTACACGTCAAAATTGCAGGAAAATTGGCATGTATCATTTGCAACTCCCAATAAACATCGTTGCCAACATCGCTACTGTCCGAATAGCATCACAATTTGAAGGAAATTCGAAAAACGGCAAAGAAAGCAAAGACTTTTGAAACGCAGAAACTGTTGAAGAAACTGAGGGGGATTCGGTATGTTCATGCGTTGATACTTCGTCTAGGCTCAATTGTCTGTAGAAACAACAATGGAAAGACCCAGGAATTAGACGCACAATTGGAAGCACTCAAGGCAGGTGTTTAATATCTACTGGTCAACTTCGCTAATAGTTAATCTGATCAGCCAATAAGTCATGAACTCATTGCCAATACGGTGCTAAAAACGCGGTTGAACAAGGATCGAATACTATCTCAGAATGAGCACGTTCGAAGTGCTGCAACGAAAGAACTTGGTTCCACTCTCATTCCTGCTGCGTCTGGTACCCCCGCTGCGAAGTGTGAAAGTCGTCTTCTAAGCTCGAAGATTTTAGCAGCCGAAGTCGCCGTTGTTGTGGAGGATTTGAGGAATTTCCTTCAACCTAAAAGTAAGGAAGATGATTCCTGGATAACAGATGAAGACACCAGCACCATAAGCCGGAAGAATAAACAGGTTTTACAAGAGGGAGCCTCGCAGGGTGTAGAGCTCCGATCGACGCGTTCAGAAGGTCGACTCGAACGGACAGAAGATGCCTTGCCACTTGAGGAACTGGACTCAGAATCTGACATAGAAGAAGCAGGTGGGGCGGGTTGGGAATCCAGTACCGTCGACGATAATGAGAAGAATACTGATGGCGTTTGGGAGTCCGGCTTTCTGGAAGATTCCGATTTAGACAACAACGCTAAAGAGCTTGCGGCACCTGTCAAAAATAAACCATCAGACAAGTCTGCACGCTCCAAAGCGCCACCTTCCACGGTGATGTCGTCAGTCCAGCAGTCGACATTTCTGCCTTCGCTATCCGCCGGGTTTGTTCGGGGCGCATCAGACGATTCGGATTTCGATGGAATGGCTGCAGCAACAGGGGATATCGACTTCAAAAAGAACAGACGAGGTCAACGAGCTAGACGAGCGTGAGTGTTATTAACTTGCAACATTTCAAGTACTGAAATATATTCAGGATTTGGGAAAAGAAATATGGTCGCAACGCGAATCACAAGAAAAAGGAACTGGAGCATCGAGGTGCCTCTAGCAGCGGAAAGGAGCGTCAACACGGCGGCGCAGCTTCCGGGCAACACCGTGACGCGCCCACCCGAAGGCAGGCGGGAGGCAATGCTGTCACTCATGCCCAACATAATGTAAATCAACATGCGAACGCCGCTGTACAGCCCGCGCGAATCCCTGCCCAGGGGCGCGAGGAGAGATCGCTTCATCCGTCATGGGAAGCCAAGCGAAAACTCAAAGAGAAGGAGAGTGCCAGCATCGTACCTAGTCGAGGACAGAAGATCAAATTTTCGTAGCGGTGTTGTTACCCTCGTCCTGTGCTTCGTAACTGCAAGAACAGAGCAAGGGTCCTTCCAGGTTTTACAAGCCAATATACAACAGCGATGTCATGTCTGAGCATCTCGTTGCTCGCATTCGGTTAGGTCAGATAAGGATATCGTACCTCACACTACCTTCAACACACCCTGATTATCACGAGGACCTTATCTAGACAATCATAAACCCGTGTCTTCGGGCATCAATGGTCGACAGAATTCTGAATACGACCGAGGGAACTTCGGTTGTAAAAGGTTTGTCTGTTTTCCTCTACTTTAGTCAGGCCGCTATTTCTATAACAAATGATCATTTTCGTGAGGGCATCCGACTTACATTTTACACGTAAACGCCCCAATCGAGAACAGAACTAAAAATTCTATGTGTACTTACAAGAAGTAGTATTGCAACCCCACGAAATAGATATAGTATGCTCATGTGATCTCTTACTTGGCTACCCTCTGCGAACAGACATGTTTCTTCCCACCAGCCAATCGACACTCCCTCGAGCACCACATTCCGTTGCAGCTTCCGCACTTGGGATAACCAGAACCTTCCTTCTTGCAGGTGGAGCAGGGCCCCCTTTGGGAGAGAAGCTTAGACTTCCGTTCAAGCTTCGCGAGAATTGGATTGAGCTCGTCGCTCATCATTCGCTCATGACCTTGCTGGTATCCATCAATGAGAATTGACGATGGTGTCGTAGCTGAAGTTAGCCCGCCAGGTGTGAAAAATGGCGGCATGGTGTGACTAATGGATACAGTGGGTGATGGCGGTCCGGACGACAACGGAGAGTCGTCATCATTGGGCCACACGAATCTAGGTCTACTTCGATGAGTCAAACGGGGACCAGATGTTTCCGGGTTATTAAGATATTGCAAAGCAGCTCGAGCCGACGCCGTAGGGGTGAAGGAGCCATGAACATCGTGTGCCGATAGATGCAAGGTTACTAAGGCTGCATCCGCGTCCACGAAGTCCAGTGTAATTCTAGATTGTGCAGAACACACAGATGTGAGCGAGAGCGTGCGTGTGCGAGGTCGCAGTCGTGATAGTGGAAGGGCCATGGAATGAGAACTCTAAAGGAAATAGTGAGGTGAATTGTGAGACCTGCATTTATGGCGACATACCTGTGAGCTATCGAGGTCTGGACAAGAAAATACAGATGAAGACATAGTTATAATGTTACTCCGGAACGAGATACTTATAGATTGATGAAATAAACTTCAAGAGCGGTTAGGGTTCTGAGGGGTAAAAGGTAAGTACCGGATATGAAGCGTTCCCGTAGCAATGCCGTAGATACGACCCAAGATCCTCACCTGTGATTGCTGGAAAGACCGGCCGTGGCCTGCACGAAGGTCAAGTCTAGTTCAGTCCATATGATGCCTCTAAGTAGTGGCAGTATATCCTCAAAAAAAGGAGAAAAGCCGAGGCTGGCGGCTGGAAATACGTTGAATTCGGGAATGAACTTCCCAATCCGAAAGATTACCACGGTACAATGTGTCATGTGAGCGGCACTTTTGCAAGGTGGATCGTATCATTACCTCGAGGCCAAGGTTCGTTCGAAGATGTGGAATACTCGGAATACGCACGGGAATCGGCAGGCGCGACCCACATTATACATACACCTAACTTACTGTCCACATGTGGCAGAAAGCAGTAAACTTAAACTTGAATGTACTGGACATACATAATAATATTGACTGTCGGAACTTTCTAAAATAGGTTTTGACCGGTTGTTACCGGTTGTGGGCAGTCCGATCAGAAATGAAATCACAATCACAAATAATCAACGAGTTCTTGTTGCAACCGCGGCTGGCATCCGGTTAAAATCGGCCTGATCGCGGAACGAAAATGATAATTGTGTTGTATTGTTAATATTATTTGTTTATTGATATTCTGAATTGCCTATTAGTGAAACTAGAGAATGCCATTATCAGGAATCAAACACCTGACCTTGTATTATCAAATTTGTACTTACTTACACTACGCTACATTAACCACTACACCATATTCACTTATAAATATGTGAAGCATGAGGTCAATACATTAGGCAATAAGGTGTCTACCTCCAAATACAATACAAAGCTGTCCGAGTAGGAAAGTTATTTTAGAATCTTGGTTGCAACTACTCTCTAATAAGTTTATATGATCAACTTTCTCTTGTTCTTGATTCTATGTGAACTCTAGTATGCAGTTGCTCTGGTTGTGGTCACACCCACTCGGTTACAACTCAGGTTGCAACCAGGCACAGTGATTACGATAATTGTAAGGGGACTAAGGGGGTGCCCTGTGTGTTTTTCCTATTTTTTATGTTCGTCCCATATTTTTCCCCACCTCATTTCCTTCTATTCTTCATTTTCTATGATTTTTCCGGATTTTATTACTAATTTTCCCTTGCTATCATGTTTGTATATGTTGACACTTTTATATTTAGAGGCGGAGTACCCCTTCCGACACATACCCCTTGGTATGATGTCATTCGGCGGCCTTGATCCGCCTATCTCCGCCTTTTTCTATTTTTAGGTTATATTTGATTTTTGTCGTCTTCACATATACTGGGCATCAGCAAGGGGATCCTTAGAGTTTTCTCTTCGGATTTCCCTTTGCTAGGTGCGCCCCCAATGCCTGTATTATGTAGTATAATTTTAACTTCGGATTTCCCTTTGCTAGAGGCTTAGGTTGCCCTTATAGTAGAAAACTCTCTCCTAAGGCCCGAAAATCGCGAACGCGCTGCCCAAAATAGGCAGGTACGGACTGGACGACGCTTCCCAAAGCTCCACAGAGTCCCTACACACCGTTCCAGATACTCTCGCCTTTATTGCGCCGCCATTTTCGCCAAACGCGCTCCCTAGCGACATGGACGCATCAGAACGCTTCGACGCGCTTGAAAGCGACGTTTCCGGAATGCGCGCGCAAATCGACTCGCTTAAATCTACGATTGAAAACTTCGTTAGGACCCTCCAGGCTAACCCTACGACTAATAGTTCCCCCTTCACGACTCCAAGCGCACCCAACAACGATGTTTTGCCAAACGCGTCCACTAAGGAACGTGCCCAGATCAAACCGTCCCCCCCCGCCGAATTTAATGGTGCACGTGCGCAGGGACGTGCATTCCTTAATTCCTGTGAGTTATACATTAGTCTCCAGTCGCATCAATTCGTCGATGAGGCTGCAAAAATTTATTGGGCCTTCACATACATGAAATCTGAACGCGCCTATCTCTATGTGGACCGTATCCTACGTCAAACTAAAGAACTCGGTTCTCTACCTTTCTCCACTTGGGGTGACTTTCGAGCTGAGTTCGTACGCCACTTCTGCCCCCTCAATGAACGCCACCGAGCAGTGACACGACTTGAGTCATCCACTTACCACCAGGGACGTCGATCCGTGGACGACTATATCGATGAGTTCAAGGATTTGGTGGACATGGCAGGGTATGGGAGTGGGTTACCAGTGGTGGTGAAGTTCCGACGGGGGCTCAACCGAGAAATTCAGGACCAGATTGCACAGATGTTGGAAGGGCGCCCAGCGGACGATGATATCCTTGCTTGGTATGAAGCTGCTTCACTCTGTGACGAGAACCGACTCACAAATGCGGCGTTTAATGCTGCATTCCGTGCTCCAACTACCACTCATACACCCTACACCTTCAATCGAAGCCTCCCCCGCCCTAACCCCATTCCTGCTCGTCAAACTCCCACACCAGCCGTCAATATCCCAGTACCAATGGATGTTGATGCAGCCCGCAGCCGTGCACGTAAGTTGGATCTCTGCTACCGTTGTGGGGAACCTGGACACAGGGCTGGAGCGTGTCCCCATCGTCAGGATATCCGCATGCTCACCCCCGAGGGACGAGACGAACTCCTGCAAGATCTGTTGGCACTTGTAGATGTTGAGGAAGCGAAGGATCAAGTTGCAGAGGAGGTTAAGCTGGAAGTTGTAGAGGAGCAGGATTTTCCTATTCGCAGCGAGTGAATCGTACGCCCTCACTGCCTGTCCATAACCGCTTTGAAGTCTTGTCAGTTGAATCCCTGGAGAATGAATCCATTTCTGTGACTGCTCCCCTCTCTGACCCTTCGAAGTTGGCTAAAGACGTACCTGCTCTCCCCATCTCTCCTTCTACTCCACGTCCCAAAATTAAATCATGGGAGCGTAAACTACCACGCAAGTATATTGTGGCATCCACTCCCTCTGCACATTCCTTAAACCTAGCCATCGAACTGCAGACGACCGACACTGGACAGATACTCGGTGTTTCTGCGCTCCTGGACTCTGGTGCGACTGGTCTCTTCATCGATTCCCATCTGGTACAACAACATCGTCTAAATACTCGCTCACTCTCACGTCCGATACCTGTATATAACGTGGATGGATCCCCAAATGAAGCTGGTGCCATCCGAGAGGTTGCAGACCTGGTTCTCCGTTACAAAGATCATAGTGAGCGTGCCCTTTTTGCTGTCACTCAATTAGGAAAGCAAAAGGCGATTTTGGGATATCCATGGCTTCGAGACCATAACCCAGAGGTCGACTGGCGCACCGGGGAGGTTACCATGAGCCGATGTCCATCCCGCTGTCGGACGTGTTTCACAGAAGCCAGGCAAGAACGTCGTGGACAGAAGGCGGCAATACGACGAACTCAGAAGTGTCGTGCTGGACCCCTGCCTATACCTGAAGTGGAATTGGAAGGGGTTCCTGATCTAATACCGGACTCGGATGATGATGATGAGGACCCAGAGGAAGTGGAGGAGGGTGATCGGATCTTCTACACTGCGATTCGCTCGTCGCATGAGGTGTGTGCCACATCGAACATATCCCAACGCCTCGCCGAGGCCTTCCACAAAAACAACGCTGCTAAATCCTCTACTAACTCCTTACTCCCTCATCTCCATGAGTTTGAAGACGTGTTCTCCAAGGAGTCATTCGACTCTCTTCCTGCGCGTAAGCCATGGGATCACGCGATCGAACTCACCCCCGGCGCAACCCCTTCATCCTGCAAGGTCTATCCTCTCTCTCCGGAGGAACAACGGCAGCTTGACCAGTTCATCGACGAGCACCTGGCCTCTGGACGTATTCGACCATCGAAGTCACCCATGGCCTCTCCCTTTTTCTTTGTCAAGAAGAAGGATGGCTCACTTCGACCAGTTCAAGACTACAGAAGACTCAACAACATCACGGTCAAAAATCGCTACCCACTACCCCTCATCTCCGAACTCGTAAACCAGCTCCGTGGAGCCCGATACTTCACCAAGCTCGATGTCCGTTGGGGCTATAATAATGTGAGGATAAAGGAGGGAGATGAGTGGAAGGCAGCCTTTCGTACCAACCGTGGTCTTTTTGAACCGCTTGTCATGTTCTTTGGCCTTACTAATAGCCCTGCCACCTTTCAGACCATGATGAACGACATCTTCCATGACCTCATCCTCGAAGGCGTTGTCTGCATCTATCTCGACGACATCCTCATCTTCACTCGCACGGTTGAAGAGCACCGTCGCATCACGCGCCTCGTCCTAGAGCGACTTCGACGGTACAAACTCTACCTTCGTCAGGACAAATGCGAGTTCGAAAGGACCAAGATCGAGTACCTCGGCCTGATTATCTCGGAGGGTCAAGTGGAGATGGATCCTATCAAGGTAAATGGGGTCACAGCTTGGCCTACGCCCACGAACAAGAAGGAGGTGCAGTCTTTCCTGGGCTTCATCAATTTTTATCGGCGTTTTATCAAGGATTTCTCACATCATGCACGACCGCTGTTCGACTTGACAGGAAAGGAGGCATGGAGGTGGGATAATGCACAACAGGAGGCGTTCGAAAAGCTTAAGGAGATGGTCACTTCCGCTCCGATCCTTACCTTTGCTGACGATTCGCGTCCTTTTCGTGTAGAAGCCGACAGTTCTGACTTTGCGACGGGCGCTGTGTTGTCTCAGCAGTCTCCGGAGGACCAGAAGTGGCATCCTGTTGCGTTCTACTCCAAAAGCCTTAGTGCTGTAGAGAGAAACTACGAGATCCATGACAAGGAGATGTTGGCGATAATGCGTGCGCTTGAGGAGTGGCGACACTTCCTCGAGGGTGCCCAACACAAGGTGGAAATTTGGACGGATCACAAGAACCTCGAGTACTTCATGACGGCCAAGAAATTGAACCGTCGTCAAGCTCGTTGGTCCCTGTATCTATCTAGATTCGACTTCTCCTTGCACCACCGTCCAGGTCGCAGCATGGGGAAGACCGATGCCCTATCCCGACGTGCAGACCATGGGGATGGCAGCGGTGACAACCAAAACATTGTGCTGTTGCAGCCAGACCTGTTCACCATTCGGGCACTGGAAGGCATCGTACCCCAGGGCGAGGAGCGGGACATTCTACGTGACATTCGTCGCGCAAACCGTAGCGGTTTACATGAGGATGTTGTCGCCCGAGCTGTTAAAGAACTGAGGAAGGGATCGACCCTTTCCTTACGTGCGGCAGAGTGGGCTGAAAAGGAGGACTTGTTGTATTTCAGGGATCGCATCTATGTTCCCAATGACCCAGACCTTCGCCGGCGCATCATATCCCAACACCATGACTCACAGATTGCTGGCCACCCCGGACGCTGGAAGACCTTGGAGCTCACCTCACGGAACTATTGGTGGCCACAAATGTCACGGCTCATTGGTCAGTATTGTCGCACTTGTGACCTTTGCTTACGCACCAAGGTCCCTCGTCGCAAGCCTATTGGTGAGCTACACCCTCTTCCTGTTCCAGAGAGTCGTTGGGATGTCGTCAGCGTCGACTTTGTGGTGGAATTGCCAGAGTCAAACGGGTTTGATGCGGTGATGTGCACAGTTGACTCAGTGGGAAAACGCGCTCACTTCATTCCCACTCACACCACTGTCAGTGCCCTAGGTGCCGCTCGACTCTACCTCCACCACGTGTGGAAGTTACATGGACTTCCTGGTGCCTTCCTCTCGGATCGTGGCCCTCAGTTCATGGCAGAGTTCACTCGTGAGCTGTACCGACTCCTGGGGATCAAACTCCTCGCTTCAACTGCTTATCACCCACAAACTGATGGCCAGACGGAGCGAGTCAACCAGGAACTGGAGCAGTACATCCGCCTCTTTGTCAATGAACGCCAGGACGATTGGGATGATCTCCTTCCTTTGGCCGAGTTCGGATACAACAACCATGTCCATGCTTCCACTCAACAGACCCCTTTCCTCTTAGACACTGGACGACATCCACGCATGGGATTTGAACCTCGCCAAACTCCCTCACACATCGAGACAGTGAATGAGTTCACAGAACGCATGAGGGATAGCTTGGAGGAGGCAAGGGCAGCCTTAGCAAAGGCGAAGGACGACATGGCGCGATTTTACAACCAGCGCCACTCCCCAACCCCTCAGTACAAGGTTGGTGATCGAGTTTATCTTGACTCCAGTGACATCTCCACTACACGTCCATCCAAGAAACTCGCTCATCGCTTCTTGGGACCTTTCCCCATTGTCAAGTGCGTTGGAACACATGCCTATCGTCTACGCCTCCCAGCCTCCATGTCCAGACTCCATCCCGTCTTCCATGTCGTCAAATTGCTTCCAGCTCCCCCAGATCCGTTCCCGGGACGCCATTCACACCCACCACCACCACCTACAGTGATCGAGGGAGAACCCCAATATGAAGTCGAGTCAATCTTGGACAGCCGTTTGCGTCGAGGAAAACTCCAGTATTTGGTACATTGGAAGGGTTATGGGTATGAGGAGAACTCATGGGTCGAAGAGTCTGACGTAAATGCCCCTCGGTTAATCAAGGAATTCCACCGACGGCACACTGCTGCACCGCGTCGCATTCAAGTCACGGACTTTGGTCGTATACGATTTCGAATGCATCGGGGCGATGCATCTTAGAGAGGGGGTGATGTAAGGGGACTAAGGGGGTGCCCTGTGTGTTTTTCCTATTTTTTATGTTCGTCCCATATTTTTCCCCACCTCATTTCCTTCTATTCTTCATTTTCTATGATTTTTCCGGATTTTATTACTAATTTTCCCTTGCTATCATGTTTGTATATGTTGACACTTTTATATTTAGAGGCGGAGTACCCCTTCCGACACATACCCCTTGGTATGATGTCATTCGGCGGCCTTGATCCGCCTATCTCCGCCTTTTTCTATTTTTAGGTTATATTTGATTTTTGTCGTCTTCACATATACTGGGCATCAGCAAGGGGATCCTTAGAGTTTTCTCTTCGGATTTCCCTTTGCTAGGTGCGCCCCCAATGCCTGTATTATGTAGTATAATTTTAACTTCGGATTTCCCTTTGCTAGAGGCTTAGGTTGCCCTTATAATAATTTGATTGGTTTCAATCAGTGTTACAATTGAATCTAATCACGGACCAGTTACAACTGCATCTGGAAAGTTCCGACATGGGGAAGCATATGAACAAAACAACCATCGTTATCCCTTTCATGTTAATGCTATTGACTATATTGATGCCCATGGCCCAAGCCCAGTTTGCTGTGAGTACACGCTCATAGAAACCAAAATCTCATTTTACATGTCCAAAATAATGCAGAAGGTCTACTGTTGGCTCATCATGTCATTGACATGAAATATCTCACAGGCTCATGCCACGACACATGGCCATTGGCATGAGTTTGCCATTACTTGCTTTTCCTGCCACTCTCCATGTAAAGAATCTGATGCATACTGGCCCTATGACCAATGGAACAGCAGCATCAATGACATTCAACATCAACACTAACGAAGAAGCAAAACACTGAATGCTATTGATTCTTTGCAACACGTGACTTTCAGAAGATGCCATTGCTGGAACTTACACAGATTTTCAGCAAGCATTTGCTTGAGCATTGTAGCCTTCTTACATAATACAGTTTTCACATTGATACTGAGTATAAGGGCAACCTCAGCCTCTAGCAAAGGGAAATCCAAAGTTAAAATTATACTACATAGTACAGGGATTGGGGACACACCTAGCAAAGGGAAATCCGAAGAGAAAACTCTAAGGATCCCTTTGCTGATGCCCAGTATATGTGAAGACGACAAAAATCAAGTAATAACCTAAAAATAGAAAAGGTGGAGATAGGCAGATCAAGGCTGCTGAATGACATCATACCAAGGGGTAGATGTCGGAAGGGGTGCTCTGCCTCTAAATATAAAACTGTCAACATGCACAAACATGATAGAAAGGGAAAATTAGTAATAAAATCCGGAAAAATCATAGAAAATGAAGAATAGAAGGAAACAAAGTGAGGAAAAATATAGAACAAATGTAAAAAAATAGGAGAAACACACAGGGCACCCCCCTAGTCCCCTTACATCACCCCCTCTCTAAGATGCATCGCCCTGATGCATTTGAAATTGCATACAACCAAAGTCCATGACTTGAATGCGATGCAGTGTAGCAGTGTGCCATCAGTGGAATTCCTTGACTAACCGAGGGGCATTCACGTCAGACTCTTCTACCCATGAGTTCTCCTCATACCCATAACCCTTCCAATGCACCAAATACTGGATTTTTCTCGACGCAACCAGCTGTCCAAGATTGACTTGACTTCGTATTGGGGTTCTCCCTCGATCACTGTAGGCGGTGGTGGTGGGTGCGAATGGCATCCCGGGACTGGATCTGGGGGAGCTGGAAGGAGTTTGATGACATGGAAGACTGGGTGGAGTCTGGACATGGAGGCTGGGAGGCATAGATGATAGGCATGCATTCCAACACACTTGACAATGGGGAAAGGTCCCAGGAAGCAATGAGCGAGTTTGCTGGACGGACGCGTAGTGGAGATGTCACTGGAGTCAAGATAAACTCGATCACCAACCTTGTACTGAGGGGTCGGAGAATGGCGTTGGTTGTAAAAGTGTGCCATGTTGTCCTTTGCCTTTGCCTCCTCCAAGCTATCCTGCATGCATTCTGTGAACTCATTCACCATCTTGATGTGAGGGAGTTTGGCGAGGTTCAAATCCCATGTGTGGATGTCGTCCAGTGCCTAAGAGGAAAGGGGTCTGTTGAGTGGAAGCATGGACATGGTTGTTGTATCCAAACTCGGCCAAGGGGAGAAGATCGTCCCAATTGTCCTGGTGTTCATTGACAAAGATGCGGATGTACTGCTCCAGTTCCTGGTTGACTCGCTCAGTCTGGCCATCAGTTGTGGGTGATAAGTGGTCAAAGCAAGGAGTTTGATTCCCAGGAGTCGGTACAGCTCGCGAGTGAACTCTGCTGAACTTTACACTCCCCCACAGAGTCCTGGAGGAATCCTCCAGGAATCCAGTGGGACTCACCAGGAATCTAGTGGGACTCAGTACCCTAAAGTCATACCATAATGGAAAGTCAATTTGAGATATCTTATGAGTTTCAAGTGCTTCGGACTTCATGAATTTCACAAAGTACCTACAAAATAAACTTGGTCAGAGCAGGGATTGAACTCCAGAACTCATGATCAGGAATCACATGACAAACCAAACAAGTGCTTAACCAGTTGAGCCACAGGAGAATTATTAGCTGCCAATATAAAAATGTATTTATACCCTCAAACTCACACTTAGGTATTTCTCTCTCGAAGCTCACAATTAAGATCAAATAAAATTTATTAACTACATCCCTTGTGTTGGATGCGAGGGATATGATACACCATTAATTACATAAAAAAATCTCCCCCACACAAGGTGCAAGGGGGAGTCCTACAAATATATACATATATAACTAATCTCCCCTCGCATTTGACGTGAGGGGAGCACTACAATTATAAAGAAAAAGAAAGAAAAACCCCTCACCCACATAAAATGCGGGCGAGGGGGAAGGTATTACCATAAATAAAAAATGAAAAAAACTGCCCCACGCAAAATGCGGGGGCAGCCTGGTGAGTCATGCCTGTCATGCTGTCCCCGTCGTCCTGGGTGCCGGGCCTTCATTGTCGCTGTCCTCATTGTTGCCATCCTGGGTGTCATTTCCGTGCTGCTTCTGGTCGCTGTGCCCATCCTGGTCGCCATGCCCATCCTGGTCGCCGTGCCCATCCTGGTCGCTGTGCCCATCCTGGTCGCTGTGCCCATCCTGGTCGCTGTGCCCATCCTGGTCGCTGTGCCCATCCTGGTCACTGTGCCCATCCTGGTCGCTGTGCCCATCCTGGTCACTGTGCCCATCCTGGTCGCTGTGCCCATCCTGGTCACTGTGCCCATCCTGGTCGCTGTGCCCATCCTGGTCGCTGTGCCCATCCTGGTCACTGTGCCCATCCTGGTCGCTGTGCCCATCCTGGTCGCTGTGCCCATCCTGGTCGCTGTGCCCATCCTGGTCGCTGTGCCCATCCTGGTCGCTGTGCCCATCCTGGTCGCTGTGCCCATCCTGGTCGCTGTGCCCATCCTGGTCGTCATTGCCATCCTGGCCATCTCCCATTGTGTAGTGGTGGCCATCATCGCCATTCCACCCACAATCCACCCCATGAGCAGTGGCTCATGGGGCTGGAGGCAGGTGGTGTGTCGTTGTCATCATCCATCGTGGTTGGCAGCCGTGCTTTGCGTTCTCGGGGTTCTGGTGCTGGTAGGCGGTGGTGTCGTCGTTGTCGTCGACTGCACACACTCACAATCCACCCTACAAGCAGAGGCTTGCAGGTGTGGGGTGGGTGTGTTGGGTTGTCTCGTGTCTGGCCATCATTACCAGTAGAGTAGAACCTATAAAACAAACGAAATGAGTTAGTTAGTTTATAAAAACAAAAAGCAAACAAAACAAATTACTTAGGGCCCAAACGACACGATCTGCATTGTTTGGGCCCGTGTTCCATCCAGTCTCATCATAGTCAGTAGCTAGTACTTAAAAAGTTGTCAGTGACCAAAAAAATAAGAGAAAAAAAACTTACTTATGGCCCAGCCCTCCCTCTCTGCATTGTCATTCTCCATTTCTTCATTCTTTGTTTGTCGTTTGTCATTTGTTGCTTGTCGTCTGCCATCTGTCGCTTGCTTGTTGTTCATCGTTTGTCATTTGGTGTCGTCTTGTTGTCATGATATAGTTAGAACCTAAAGAAGGAAAGAAAATATTAGTTAATTCAATAAAAAAAAGTAAAAAACATTACCTGGGCCCCAAATGACATCTGTCATTGTTTGGGCCCAAGGTGGTTCAAATACAGCCATTGGCGGCATTAGACAATGTGGTGGTGGCCATAGGAGCAGTGGCGACAGGTGTTGACAGAGGGGAGGCAGTGGAAGGGAGGTGGCGTCGTCGTTGAGAGTGGTGGTGATGTGGATGATGAGCTGGCAGTGTTGATGATGCGGCTGTGTGCTTTGTCATGCACAGCCGCCCCAATGCTACCTAGAGCAGTTAGTGGATATACATTGCAGAGCTATGTGGTGTAGTGGTTATATTGGCTGTGCTATGATGTTTTCATCTAATGCTGAGGGTTCAATTCTGGCTCATGACATTTATTTTATTACTTAGTAGTAATAAAGACTCCTGGTTAAATCCCAGTGGAGTCCCGGTGGATTCCTGGTAGAGTCCTGGAAGAGTCCTGGTAGAGTCCTGGTGGATTCCTGGTGGATTCCTGGTACCAGAGTCCTGGGGAATTCCAGGAATTCCTCCTGGAAGAGTGTAATTTACCAGGAATCAACCAGGAATCCTCCTGGAATGGGAAGAGCCAGGAATATATACTTGAGTCACAAATGGCTGGAACATTGGTTCCCAATAATCCTGGAGGATTCCTCCAGGAATACGTGGGGGAGGATGAAGACCTCAAACTCTGCCATGAACTGAGGGCCACGATCAGAGAGGAAAGCACCAGGAAGTCCATGTAATTTCCACACATGGTGGAGGTAGAGTCGGGCGGCACCCAGGGCACTGACAGTGGTGTGAGTGGGAATGAAGTGAGTGCGTTTTCCCACTGAATCAACTGTGCACATCACCACATCAAACCCATTTGACTCTGGCAACTCCACCACAAAGTTGATGCTGACAATATCCCAATGACTCTCTGGAACAGGAAGAGGGTGTAGCTCACCAATGGGTTTGCGACGAGGAACCTTGGTGTGTAAGCAAAGGTCACAAGTGCAACAATACTGACCAATGAGCCATGACATTTGTGGCCACCAATAATTCTGTGAGGTGAGCTCCAAGGTCTTCCAGTGTCCAGGATGACCAGCAATCTGTGAGTCATGGCATTGGGATATGATGCACCAGCGAAGGTCTGGGTCATTGGGGACGTAGATGTGATCCCTGAAATACAACAAGTCCTCTTTTTCAGCCCACTCTGCCACATGCAAGGAAAGGGTGGATCCCTTCCTCAGTTCTTTAACAGCTTGGGCAACAACATCCTCATGTAAACCACTATGGTTTGCATGACAAATGTCATGTAGGATGTCCCGCTCTTTGCCCTGGGGTGCAATGCCTTGATGCCACTTCTGGTCCTCCGGAGACTGCTGAGACAACATGGTGCCCGTCGCAAAGTCAGAACTGTCGGCGTCTACATGAAAAGGACACAAATCATCAGCAAAGGTAAGGATGGGAGCGGAAGTGACCATCTCCTTAAGCCTTTCAAATGCCTCCTGTTGTGCATTATCCCACCTCCATGCCTCCTTTCCTGTCAAGTCAAACAGTGGTCGTGCATGATGTGAGAAATCCTTGATAAAATGCCGATAGAAATTGATGAAGCCCAGGAAAGACTGCACCTCTTTCTTGTTCATGGGCGTCAGCCAAGCCATGACCCTGTTCACCTTGATAGGATCCATCTCCACCTGACCCTCCAAGATAATCAGGCTGAGGTACTCGATCTTTGTCTTCTCAAACTCGCACTTGTCCTGACAAAGGTAGAGTTTGTACCATTGAAGCCGTTCTAGGATGAGGCATGTGATGCAACGGTGCTCTTCAACCATGCGAGTGAAGATGAGGATGTCATTGAGATAGATGCAGACAATGCCTTCAAGGATGAGGTTGTGGAAAATGTCATTCATCATGGTCTGAAAGGTGGCAGGACTATTAGTAAGGCCAAACAACATGACAAGCGGTTCAAAAAGACCACGGTTGGTACAAAAGGCTGCCTTCCACTCATCTCCCTCCTTTATCCTCACATTATTGTAGCCCCAACGGACATTGAGCTTGGTGAAGTATTGGGCTCCACAGAGCTGGTTCACAAGCTCAGAGATGAGAGGTAATGGGTAGCGAATTTTGACTGTGATGTTGTTAAGCCTTCTGTAGTCTTGAACCGGTCGAAGTGAGCCATCCTTCTTCTTGACAAAGAAAAAGGGAGAGGCCATGGGTGACTTTGATGGTCGAATACATCCAGAGGCCAGGTGCTCATTGATGAACTGGTCAAGCTGTCATTGTTCTTCAGGAGAGAGAGGATAGACCTTGCAGGATGAAGGGGTTGCACCAGGGGTGAGTTCAATCACGTGATCCCATGGCTTGTGCACAGGGAGAGAGTCGAATGATTCCTTGGAGAACACATCTCCAAACTCATGGAGATGAGGGAGCAAGATATTAGTACAGGATTTAGCAGCATTGTTTTTGTGGAAGGCCTCGGCGAGGCATTGGGATATGTTTGATGTAGCACACACCTCGTGTGATGGGCAAATCACAGTGTAGAAGATCTGATCACCTTCCTCCACTTCCTCTGGCTCCTCATCATCATCATTCGAGTCTGGCATCAGATCAGGAACCCCTTCCAACTCCACTTCAGGTATAGGCAGGGGTCTGGCATGACACTTCTGAGTACATCGTATTGTGGCCTTTTGTCCATGACATTCTTGCCTGGCTTCTGTGAAACAAGTACAACAGCAGGATGGAGATTGGCTCATGGTAACCTCCCCGGTATGCCAGTCGACCTCTGGGTTATGGTCTTGAAGCCATGGATAGCCCAAAATCACCTTTTGCTTTCCTAATTGAGTGACAGCAAAAAGGGCATGCTCACTATGATCTTTGTAATGGAGGACCAGGTCTACAACCTCTCGGATGGCACCAGCTTCATTTGGGGACCCATCCACATTATACACAGGTATTGGACGCGAGAGTGAGCGAGTATGTAGGCAATGTTGTTGTGCAAGATGGGCATCGATGAAGAGACCAGTCGCACCAGAGTCCAGGAGTGCAGAGACACCGAGTATCTATCCAGTGTTGGTCATCTGCAGTTCGATTGCTAGGTTCAAGGAATGTGTAGAGGAAGTGGATGCAACAATATATTTGCGTGGTAGTTTACGCTCCCATGATTTAATTTTGGGGTGTGGAGCAGAGGGAGAGATGGGAAGAGCAGGTACATCTTCAGCCAACTTCGAAGGGTCAGAGAGGGGAACAGTCACAGAAATGGATTCATTCTCCGGGGATTCAACTGACAAGACCTCAAAGTGGTTATGGACAGGCAGTGAGGGCGTACAATTCACTCGCTGCGAATAGAAAAATCCTGCTCCTCTACAACTTCTGACTTGATCTCCTCTGCAACCTGATTCTTTGCTTCCTCGACATCTACAAGTTTCCCCACAATGGTAGCAGAGATCCAACCTGCACGCATGGCTGCGGGCTGCATCAACATCCATTGGTACTGGGACATTGACAGCTGGTGTGGGAGTTTGACGAACAGGGATGGGGTTAAGGCGGGGAAGGGTTCAATTGAAGGTGTAGGGCGCATGAGTGGTAGTTGGAGCATGGAATGCAGCATTAAACACCCCATTTGTGAGTTGGTTCTCATCACAGAGTGAAGCAGCTTCATACCAAGCATAGATATCATCGTCTGCTGGGCGCCCTTCCAACATCTGTGCAATCTGGTCCTGAATTTCTTGGTTGAGGCCCCATCGGAACTTCACCACCACTGGTAGCCCACTCCCATATCCTGCCATGTCCACCAAATCCTTAATGTCCACCAAATCCTTAAACTCATTGATATAATTGTCCACGGATCGACATGCCTGGTGGTAAGAGGATGACTCAAGTCGTGTCACTGCTCGGTGGTGCTCATTGAGGGGACAAAAGTGGTGTACAAACTCAGCTCAAAAGTCACCCCGAGTGGAGAAAGGTAGAGAACTGAGTTCTTTAGTTTGACACAGAATATGGTCCATGTAGAGATAGGCGCGTTCAGATTTCATGTATGTGAAGGCCCAATAAATTTTTGCAGCCTCATTGAGGTCTTCATCCTCCCCCACATATTCCTGGAGGATTCCTGCCAGGAAGACCAGGAATCCTCCAGGATTATTGGGAACCAATGTTCCAGCCATTTGTGACTCAAGTATATATTCCTGGCTCTTCCCAGTCCAGGAGGATTCCTGGGTGATTCCTGGTAAATTACACTCTTCCAGGGGGAATTCCTGGAATTCCCCAGGACTCTGGTACCAGGAATCCACCAGGACTCTACCAGGACTTTACCAGGACTCTACCAGGAATCCACTGGGACTCCACTGGGATTTAACCAGGAGTCTTTATTACTACTACTAAGTAATAAAATAAATGTCATGAGCCAGAATTGAACCCTCAGCATTAGATGAGAACATCATGGCACTGCCAATATAGCCACTACACCACATAGCTCTGCAATGTATATCCACTAACTGCTCTAGGTAGCATTGGGGCGGCTGTGCATGACAAAGCACACAGCCGCATCATCAACACTGCCAGCTCATCATCCACATCACCACCACTCTCAACGACGACGCCACCTCCCTTCCACCGCCTCCCCTCCATCAACACCTGTCGCCACTGCTCCTATGGCCACCACCACATTGTCTAATGCTGCCAATGGCTGTATTTGAACCACCTCGGGCCCAAACAATGACGGATGTCATTTGGGGCCCAGGTAATGTTTTTTACTTTTTTTTTATTGAATTAACTAATATTTTCTTTCCTTCTTTAGGTTCTAACTATATCATGACAACAAGACAACACCAAACAACAAATGACGAACAACAAGCGAGTGACAGACAACAGACAACAAGCGACAAATGACAAACAACGAGCAAGCAACAGACGACAGATGACAAGTGACAAATGATGAACGAAGAATGGAGAAATGGAGAACGACGATGCAGAGAGGGAGGGCTGGCATTTTTTTTCTCTTATTTTTTTGGTCACTGACAACTTTTTAAGTACTAGCTACTGACTGCAACGAGACTGGATGGAACACGGGCCCAAACGATGCAGATCGTGTTGTTTGGGCCCTAAGTAATTTTTTTTGTTTGCTTTTTGTTTTTATAAACTAACTAACTCATTTCATTTGTTTTATAGGTTCTACTCTACTGGTAACAACGGCCAGACATGAGACAACCCAACACACCCACCCCACGCCTGCGAGCCTCTGCTCATAGGGTGGATTGTGAGTGTGTGCAGTCAACGACAATGACGATGCCACCGCCTACCAGCACCAGAACCCCGAGAATGCAAAGCATGGCCACCAACCATGATGGATGACAACAATGACACACCACTACACAGCGGGAGATGGCCAGGATGGCAATGATGACCAGAAAGGGCACGGCGACCAGGAGCAGCACGGAAACGACGCCCAGGACGGCAACGACAAGGACAGTGACAACAAAGGCCCGGCACCCAGGACGACGGGGACAGGATGACAGGCATGACTCACCAGGCTGCCCCCACATTTTGCATGGGGTGGTTTTTTTCATTTTTTATCTATGGTAATACCTTCCCCCTCGCCCGCGTTTTATGTGGGTGAGGGGTTTTTCTTTCTTTTTCTTTATAATTGTAGTGCTCCCCTCATGTCGAATGTGAGGGGAGATTAGTTTTATATGTATATATTTGTAGGACTCCCCCTCGCACCTTGTGTGGGGGAGATTTTTTTTATGTAATTAATGGTGTATCATATCCCTCGCATCCAACGTGAGGGATGTAGTTAATAAATTTTATTTGATCTTAATTGTGAGCTTCGAGAGAGAAATACCTAAGTGTGAGTTTGAGGGTATAAATACATTTTTATATTGGCAGCTAATAATTCTCCTGTGGCTCAACTGGTTAAGCACTTGTTTGGTTTGTCATGTGATTCCTGATCATGAGTTCTGGAGTTCAATCCCTGCTCTGACCAAGTTTATTTTGTAGGTACTTTGTGAAATTCATGAAGTCCGAAGCACTTGAAACTCATAAGATATCTCAAATTGACTTTCCATTATGGTATGACTTTAGGGTACTGAGTCCCACTAGATTCCTGGTGAGTCCCACTAGATTCCTGGTGAGTCCCACTGGAGTCCTGGTGAGTCCTGGTGAGTCCCACTGGATTCCTGGAGGATTCCTCCCGGACTCTGTGGGGGAGTGTAAAGTTCAGGCCTCATCGATGAATTGATGCAACTGGAGACTGATGTATAACTCACAGGAATTAAGGAATGCACGTCCCTGTGCACATGCACCATTAAATTCAGTGGGGGGAGACAGTTTGATCTGGGTGTGCTCTTTAGTGGGCACGTTTGGCAGTACATCGTTGTTGGGTGTGTTTGGAGTCGCAATGGGGGGAATATTGGTTGTAGGGTTAGTCTGGAGGGTCCTGATGAAGTTTTCAATCGTAGATTTAAGTGAATTGATTTGTCCGCATATTCCGGAAACATCGCTTTCAAGCGCGTCGAGGTGCTCTGATGCGTCCATGTTACTAGGGGGCACGTTTGGCGAAAATGGTGGCATAGTAAAGGCGAGACTCTCTGGAACGGTGTGTAGGGAGTCTGTGGAGCTTTGGTAAGCGTCGTCCACTCCATACCTGCCTATCTTGGGCAGTGCATTCGCAATTTCGGGCCTTAGGGGAGAGTTTTCTACTATAAGGGCAACCTCAGCCTCTAGCAAAGGGAAATCTGAAGTTAAAATTATACTACATAGTACAGGGATTGGGGACGCACCTAGCAAAGGGAAATCCGAAGAGAAAACTCTAAGGATCCCTTTGCCAATGCCCAGTATATGTGAAGATGACAAAAATCAAATAATAACCTAAAAATAGAAAAGGCGGAGATAGGCAGATCAAGGCCACTGAATGACATCATACCAAGGGGTAGATGTCGGAAGGGGTGCTCTGCCTCTAAATATAAAACTGTCAACATGCACAAACATGATAGAAAGGGAAAATTAGTAATAAAATCCAGAAAAATCATAGAAAATGAAGAATAGAAGGAAATGAAGTGAGGAAAAATATAGAACAAACATAAAAAATGGGAGAAACACACAGGGCACCCCCCTAGTCCCCTTACACTGAGACTGTAGGCAAGGGGGTGTTGGGACAGGAATTTTTCATATGACGTTGGTATTTTTTTTTCATGGCTCTCGAGACCCTTCCTGCTATATATGGTATGTTTTGATCATGTGTACATGTTATTTTTTCTTTCAGATGTCAATGTGTGGTGTTCATTACTAGGGCTATACACTGTCTGTTCAATGGTTATGGCCATACAACTGACAGTTGAATACAGTATGGTTGAGCTGTTGACTGTCTGTCGAGGTAGTTTTTGGAACTACTGATGGCTATGGGATGGTCCTATATTTTTCCTCACTTCATTTCCTTCTATTCTTCATTTTCTATGATTTTTCCTTATTTTATTACTAATTTCCCTTTCTATCACATTTGTGCATGTTGACAGTTTTATATTTAGAGGTGGAGTACCCCTTCTGACGTCTACCCCTTGGTATGATGTCATTTGGTGGCCTTGATCTGCCAATCTCTGCCTTTTCTATTTTTAGATTATTATTTGATTTTTGCAGTCTTCACATATACTGGGCATTGGCAAAGGGGTCCTCAGAGTTTTCTCTTTGGATTTCCCTTTGCTAGGTGCACCTCCAATCCCTGTATAATTTTAACTTTGGATTTCCCTTTGCTAGAGGCTGAGGTTGCCCTTATACTACCCTTAGGGGTAAGGGTATGGAAACATATAAGGGTTGCCAAGGGTATGGGAGGGTTTGTCGAGGGTACAAGGGTTTGGCACAAAATCAGCATATTTAGAGCAAAATTCATTTGAAAAGTGTTGATAACTATTGTATTTACTATTAATATCACATATTAATACCTCTTATTAACATATGAAAGCCATTATCATGTTGGACAATCCCAAAATCTGAATTTAATCAATGAAAATCTTGAATATGAGTCTTTGTAGCTGAAAAAATCAAATGATATTCTTACATAAGCATACCCCTGGCATACCCCTGTACCCTTAGTAAGGGTATAGGGGTATGCAAGGGTATGAACTTCCAAACCCTACCCTTACCCCTCATACCCTTAGCCCAAAAACACAAGGGTATACCCCTACCCCTGCCTTACCTTAAGGCCTGGCATCAAGGCAATGGCACAACGATCCTAGGTCAGGAGGCACCAAAGTATGTGTATATACTTTTACATAAAACTCTGTGCTAATGTTTTGGATGCTAAGCTCCAGTTTTGACACCTCTGCCAATGGCCAAACATCCTAGTTTTGATTGTGCCTGTCTAGGAACCTTTAGTGATTTCGGTCATCACATGCATCACTGATTGGTGGATAAACACAACACATGAACATGTCTCTCCAGTGAGTGCTGAGAATGCTACAAAGCAGTCATTTCTATTCAGTTCTCATGAAGGCAACAACTTATGTTGAAAACATACTCTATCAACATCTTCCTTACCATCCACATGATGTTCAGATTGAAGGGATCTGCAAATTACTAGATAGTGTTGATATGTTTGTGATCCTGTGTACAGGCATGGGAAAGACTGGATTTCTCTCAATGTACATGCTGGTTTTGCTGGGAATACTGAAAAATCCACATCTCTGTCCATCTGATGCTGTGGAGAAAGAAACCCAATGACAGTATGGTGACAGGAATGCCACAGGACCACAAGACAATCCTAGGAATCTATGACACCAACTGCTACTGGGGTCATCTCTAGCTTCTCACCTCTATATGTCCATCATCCATACCTGGCCACTACTACAACTTCGAGCCATTGCTTGTAAAGGGTATAAAATTAGCCTATTTATAGCATGGGCAACAGCTGGTATTCAGTTCTTCCTATTGCTTTCCCCTCTCATATTTTGTGCTAAATGATGGGTGCATTGTATATTTCACCTGTTTCCCCCATCGATCCACATGTGATATGGATACAGAGACATGATATATAACTTACAAACTATTACTCCATACTGTATACAATTATGTTCACATGATTGACCATGAATCAACTTGAGCAGCAAGTGCAGATTAATAGTATTTGCTGAAAGGTTGCCTGGTTAGGGAACCTCACTCAGTAGTCAGGCAGACAGAAAGGAATAGGTTATCTTTGTTGCAAGAGAGGAAGGGACATTAGTATTATACAGCAGAAAGGATAATTAACTATATATTTGTTGCGAGAGAGGAAGGGACAGGGCAACAAAGGGAAAGATGGCCTACTACCTATAATATGCTAAAAAGAGCTATCCACCAAGTTGTACATATTGAGAATATGGCCACATCAAGACTTTCTATACATGGAAGGGTCACATCATGACATCAGAATGATGGGAGCGTGTTAAGTGCTGAACTTGAAGGGGAAGTCGTTGGAATTCTGGTCGTACCTGGACAATAGAAGTTGTAGTGGTTGGATGGAGTAAGACAGGGAATCCTATGGAAATCCAGGGCAGGGTTTACTTGATGTGTCGCACCAAGTGGGGGAGCAGAAAGGACTTGGCTTCAACTTATAAGAAGTTGTGCCCTTCTCCTCGTCAAGTGTCCTAATTTCAAGGTGAGGGTAAGGAAGTTGACCAGAGGTCCAGAGAATTTCTGGAGTGGATGAGTAAGAGTTCAAGAATGACTTAAGAATGTAATTGGAGTACAAAGAGGATAGGATTAAGTGGGAGACTTGGTTGATTTACAAACTGGCGATACAAAATGAAAGTAGCTAGCTTAAATACTAAGGTCAGAGTTTCCAAGGCTGTGGTTAATATGAAAACCGGCTTCTGAGGCAATTCCTGAAACCATTTCACCTAATTGGAAATGAGGGAATTTTGCCTCTAGGCAGTGCTGCTGATAGGAGGTGGGCTGTGATATAAGGCGGCTGGGAAAGGGGTGGAAAATGATTGGAAGTCTGGTCAGAAGAATCGGTCTTGACAGTATTTCCCCCTTAGTGCCAAGCCTATGAGGCATGTGAAGGTTTGAATCCAAATTGGGTATGTTGATTTTGATGTTGATGGGTTCCCAGGCTTTTTCTTCAATCACCACAACCTCTAACATGTCCTCGCACACTGAGAAGATCGCGGCCCTCAGGGCCCAGCAAGAAAAGTTGATGGAGGAGCTCCGGCTCAAGGAAGAGGCGAGGGAGGCTGAGGAGTGCAGGGTTGCTGAGGAGGCTGCAAAAGTGGAGGTGGCTAGGGTGGAGGCTGAGAAAAAGGCTGCAGAGGAGGAACGGAAGAAGACCACTGCCGCTAAGAGGGCAGAAAAGAAGCGGAAAGCCGGAGAAGTGGAGCCTGAAGAGGCTGAAGGGAGCTCCCCCCCCAAGAAGAAGGCAAAAGGAAAGGCGAGGGTGGAGGTGCCTGAGAATGAAGTCCCCTTGTGGCTACAAGCTGCTATTTCTTGCAAAAGGTGAGTCGCTTTTTATTCTTGTTGCCCTTGTATGCTGACTCCTAGTAGATGTTCAAATCAAAAGTTGTCGTGTTTCCGGATGGGAACCTGGGGTTGGGCCTGTGAGCCCTGCACAAAAGTGAAGCACAAGTGCGAAGAGGTGGTGTGGGAGGGCCAGGTGTTGCAGGCGGGACCCAGGCTAGGGGAGAACAAGGGAGTGATGGAGTTGCTTAAGGAGTTGGTGGGGGCAGTAAAGGGGGTGAAGAAAGAAATGTGGGAACTCCGGGAGCTCCAGGTGATAAGTGAGGGTGTGATTGGCATCCAAGAAATGATGTCGGACATCCTAGTGGCATTGGATCCAGAGTGGAACCAGGAGTCTGAGGAGTCTGAGGATGAAGAAGAAGAGGGTGAAGAGGAGGAGGAGTTGGAGGTACAAGGGGAGCTGCCAGGACTCACTGATGAAGCAGGGGTGAGGGAGTAGGGGAGGAGTAGGAAATGGGCAGGGAATCTGGAGTTTTCTTTTAAATTTTCTAATAATAATTTTTGAGGATCTTGTTTTGAAATGCTTGTTTTGAAATGAAGGGTGTTAAGTGGAAAGAGGTCTGGGTTTCCCTGGGTAATGAGTGTGGAAGTCCGTAACAAGTTCCTGGGCATGATCAAGTTCCATAGCTGGAAGCCAGGAGGTTTCTTCATCGGTTCCTTGGTAACCTTCCCACTGTACAAAATAGAGTAACTTGCATCGACGGCGGTTGTCAATCTTTGAATCAAGGATTTCCGCAATCTCGTACTCCAGTTCTTTGTCTATAATGACCGGAGGAGGTGGAGGTTGAATACGATTAGGAATTGTGTTGGGAGTGTCTTCTTCTAGTTGGGAGAGATGGAATACCGGGTGGACACCCCAGAGGTGATCCGGAAGTCAAAGGGTAACCAAGTGAGTACCCAGATGGGCAATGATCTCGAAAGGGCCATAGAACTTTTCTGAGAGCTTCTTGGAGGGTCTTGTAGTGTGTAGGTGCTCGCCTTTGATGAAAGCGTAATCACTGATTTTGAAGTCAGGACCGGGTGCACAGTGTTTGTCTGCAGGACCTTGATAGCGCTTCTGTGCTTCTGAGAGTTGCTTCTGGAGTTCCTGGTGGAGATCATCAAGGTCAACCACAAAATGGTGCATGCATTGTGAGGCTAGTTTGCACTCCGGGAAAACCATGATGTTTGGGTGGTAACCCTTGTTGGCGAAGAAGGGTCAAACTCCAGTGGAAGCTGAGGGAGCATTGTTGTATGCAAATTCCCCCAAGGGTAAAAGCTGGGACCAGTTGTCCTGTTGGTAGTTGCAGAAGATCTGCAAGTACTGTTCGAGGGTCTGGTTGAGGTGTTCAGTTTGTCTGTCGCCTTCTGGATGGTAACTCGAAGTGAAATGGATTTTCATGTCCAGGGCTTGCCTGAGAGAGCGGAAGAAATGGGAAATGAACTCAGAACCCCGGTTGCAGGTGATGTGGGATGGAACACCATATTTGGAGAAGACGTGCATGACAAAGAGATTAGCAAGTTCTTGTGCTGTGATCTCGTTTACTGTGGGGATGAAGATACCCTGTTTGGAGAGTCAGTCTACAATGACTAGGATGGCAGTGTGACCATTGGAGTCCGGTAACTGTTCAATGAAGTCCATGGAAATTGAGTTCCAAGGCCTTTCTGGGACTGGAAGTTGCTTCAGAAATCCGTAGGGTTTGTGTTGGGGAGATTTGGAGCGTTTGCAGGTAGTACAAGACTTGCAAAATTCCTGCACAAAGGTGCAGAGATTGGGCCAAACATATTCCCATTGGATAAGCTCAAGAGTCTTGTTTTGCCCATAGTGACCTGAGAGGATGTGGTCATGCTTGTATTGTAAGACTTTGAGATGGAGGTCCACAACATCTGGAATGTAAATCTGGTAGAAGTGGTGGAGAAGTCCGCTGTCATCTAGAGACCAATTTGGGGTGGATGGTGGAGGAAGGTGTGAGGAGGAGATGGGATTAAGAGGAAGTGAAGATCGAATATCATTGTGGAGTCTTTCAATGTCCATGAGAACAGCTTGATGGAGGATAGGAGTAGCAAGGAAAGTGGCTCGGAGGGAGGATGTGAGTTGTTCTTGAGTAAAGACTGGACAGAAGTCGCTCGGATCTACTGAGGCAAAGTTGCTATCTCCCCCTTTGCGGTAGATGTCCCAGCGTCTAGTGAGCACATCAGGTTTAGCCCCTAGTTTACCAGGGCAGAAGCAGATGGCAAGGTTGAACTGTGAAAGGTATTCTGACCACTGAGCTTGACAATGAATAAGGAGCTTCATGGTACTGAGGTATTCCAAGTTTTTGTGATCCGTGACCACATCTACTAAATTTTAGGAACCTTTGAGGTACTGTCGCCAGTGTTTGAAAGCTTTGAAGATAGCAAGAAGTTCCTTATTGTGGGTGTCATAGTTCAATTCAGCTGGGTTGAAGGAATGAGAGTGGAATGCAACTGGATGGATTTCTCCATCTGAGGTATAGATGGAAAGGATTGCCGCTAAGGCGTAATCTGAGGTGTCTGTCTCCAAGATAATGCAGGAATCCAGTAGCCATTGGGTGAGTATTGGGGCATGAGTGAATTCTTCTTTTAGTTTGTTGAAGGCTTCTTGACATTTCTTGCCAAAGTCCCAAGGCATATGTTTCTGGGTGAGTCTGGTGAGCAGAATGACAATGTCAGAATATCCATGGATGAACCATCGGTAGAAGTTGCAGAATCCCAGGAAGGATTGGATATCCTTAACTTTTTGAGGTTCGGGCCAGTCAAGGATGGTTTTGACTTTATCTTCAGACATCCAGAGCCCATCTGGAGAGAGGATGAACCCCAAGTATTCCATGCTGTCTTTATGGAACTCGCATTTCTGCAGAGCAGCGTAGAGGCCATTCTTCTGGAGTCTCTGGAGGACTTCCTTGATGTGAGCCTTGTGTTGACTCATGTCGTTGGAGTAGATTAGGATATCATTGAGATAGACAATGACACTGACATCTAATAGGTCACTGAAGATGTCATTCATGAGGTGCTGGAAGGCAGCAGGTGCATTGGTGAGTCTGAAAGGAACTACCAGCCACTCGAAAGAACTGTAGCGCATGTGGAAAGTGGTCTTCCATTCATCTCCCTCAGCAATGCGCACTAAGTGATAAGCATGCCAGAGGTCAATTTTGGTGAACACATGTGCCTTTCCTGGAGAGTCCAGGAGATCTGAGATTAGAGGAAGTGGGTAGTGGTCCTTTTTTGAGATGCGATTGAGGCCTCGGTAGTCGACGCAAAGTTGGAGACTCCCATCCTTTTTCTTGACAAAGAGTATAGGAGCGCCGTGAGGGGATTTGGAGGGGCAGATGAAGCCTGAACGAACATTTTCTTCAATGAATATTTGGAGGGCCTCAGGCTCAGAGGGAGAGAGGGAGTACATGCGACCTGGAGGTGGGGGAGCATTATCCTCCATCTCTATCTTGAGGTTGTAGGGACAGTGTGGAGGAAGGGTGTTGGCTTTTTTGTTTATTGAAAACATCTGCAAATTTGTGATATTCTTCTATAACATCAGAAAGGTCCAGTGGATTTCTGGACACTGCCGAGGATTTAGCCACCAGTCCTTCTGGGGAGAATGTCATCTGAAAGGCAACAGCCCCAGGAAGTTTGCTTGCACGCACGTAAGCGGCAGCATTGATGAAAGAGATCTCAGGAGGTACAAGTTTTGAGGGTTAAGTGATTATGGGGTTTTCGCAGGTTTCCACTGGAAGGTTCGGAGGTGAAGGTGACTCACACAAGATAGGAGAGTCAGAGGACGTCGAGGGGGCAGGACCTCTTTGAACTGCAGAACGGAAATTTATTTGGCCTGAAGACCAGTCAATCAATGGATTGTATTGCTTCAGCCAGTTATTGTAAGGGGACTAGGGGGGTGCCCTGTGTGTTTTTCCTGTTTTTTATGTTCGTCCTATATTTTTCCCCACCTCATTTCCTTCTTCTATGATTTTTCCGGATTTTATTACTAATTTTCCCTTGCTATCATGTTTGTACATGTTGACACTTTTATATTTAGAGGCAGAGTACCCCTTCTGACACATACCCCTTGGTATGATGTCATTCGGCGGCCTTGATCCGCCTATCTCCACCTTTTTCTATTTTTCGGTTATATTTGATTTTTGTCATCTTCACATATACTGGGCATCAGCAAGGGGATCCTTGGAGTTTTCTCTTTGGATTTCCCTTTGCTAGAGGCTTAGGTTGCCCTTATAGTAGAAAACTCTCCCCTAAGGCCCAAAAATCATGAACACGCTGCCCAAGATAGGCAGGTACGGACTGGACAACACTTCCAAAAGCTCCACAGAGTCCCTACACACCGTTCCAGATACTCTCGCCTTTATTACGCCGCCATTTTCGCCAAACGCGCTCCCTAGCGACATGGACGCATCAGAACACTTCGACGCGCTTGAAAGCGATGTTTCCAGAATGCATGCGCAAATCGACTCGCTTAAATCTACGATTGAAAACTTCGTCCGGACCTCCAGGCTAACCCTATGACCAATAGTTCCCCCTTTACGACTCCAAGCGCACCCAACAACGACATTTTGCCAAACGCGTCCACTAAGGAACGTGCCCAGATCAAACTGTCCCCCCCTGCTGAATTTAATGGTGCACATGCGCAGGGACATGCATTCCTTAATTCCTGTGAGTTATACATTAGTCTCCAGTCGCATCAATTCATCGATGAGGCTGCAAAAATTTATTGGGCCTTCACATACATGAAATCTGAACGCGCCTCTCTCTATGTGGACCGTATCCTACATCAAACTAAAGAACTCGGTTCTCTACCTTTCTCCACTTGGGGTGACTTTCGAGCTGAGTTCGTACGCCACTTCTGCCCCCTCAATGAATGCCACCGACCAGTGACATGACTTGAGTCATCCGCTTACCACCAGGGACGTCGATCCATGGACGACTATATCGATGAGTTCAAGGATTTGGTGGACATGGCAGGATATGGGAGTGGGTTACCAGTGGTGGTGAAGTTCCAATGGGGGCTCAACCGAGAAATACAGGACCAGATTGCACAGATGTTGGAAGGGTGCCCAGCGGACGATGATATCCTTGCTTGGTATGAAGCTGCTTCACTCTGTGACAAGAACTGACTCACAAATGCGGCGTTTAATGCTGCATTCCATGCTCCAACTACCACTCATATGCCCTACACCTTCAATCAAAGCCTCCCCCGCCCTAACCCCATTCCTGTTTGTCAAACTCCCACACCAGCCGTCAATGTCCCAGTACCAATGGATGTTGATGCAGCCTGCAGCCATGCACGTAAGTTGGATCTCTGCTACCATTGTGGGGAACCTGGACACAGGGCTGGAGCATGTCCCCATCATCAGGATATCTGCATGCTCACCCCCAAGGGACGAGACGAACTCCTGCAAGATTTGTTGGCGCTTGTAGATGTTGAGGAAGCGAAGGATCAAGTTGCAGAGGAGATTAAGTTGGAAGTTGTAGAGGAGCAGGATTTTCCTATTTGCAGCAAGTGAATTGTACGCCCTCACTGCCTGTCCATAACCGCTTTGAAGTCTTGTCAGTTGAATCCCCAGAGAATGAATCCATTTCTGTGACTGCTCCCCTCTTTGACCCTTCGAAGTTGGCTAAAGACGTACCTGCTCTCCCCATCTCTCCTTTGTCGCCCGAGCTGTTAAAGAACTGAGGAAGGGATCGACCCTTTCCTTACATGCGGCAGAGTGGGCTGAAAAGGAGGACTTGTTGTATTTCAGGGATCACATCTATGTTCCCAATGACCCAGACCTTCGCCAGCGCATCATATCCCAACACCATGACTCACAGATTGCTGGCCACCCCGGATGCTGGAAGACCTTGGAGCTCACCTCACGGAACTATTGGTGGCCACAAATGTCACAGCTTATTGGTCAGTATTGTCGCACTTGTGACCTTTGCTTACGCACCAAGGTTCCTCGTCGCAAGCCTATTGGTGAGCTACACTCTCTTCCTGTTCCAGAGAGTCGTTGGGATGTTGTCAGCGTCGACTTTGTGGTGGAATTGCCAGAGTCAAACGGGTTTGATGCGGTGATGTGCACAGTTGACTCAGTGGGAAAACACGCTCACTTCATTCCCACTCACACTACTGTCAGTGCCCTAGGTGCTGCTCGACTCTACCTCCACCACGTGTGGAAATTACATGCACTTCCTGGTGCCTTCCTCTCGGATCGTGGCCCTCAGTTCATGGCAGAGTTCACTCGTGAGCTGTACTGACTCCTGGGGATCAAACTCCTCGCTTCAACCACTTATCACCCACAGACTGATGGCCAGATGGAGCGAGTCAACCAGGAACTGGAGCAGTATATCCGCCTCTTTGTCAATGAATGCCAGGACAATTGGGATGATCTCCTTCCTTTGGCCGAGTTCGGATACAACAACCATGTCCATGCTTCCACTCAACAGACCCCTTTCCTCTTAGACACTGGACGACATCCACGCATGGGATTTGAACCTCGCCAAACTCCCTCACACATCGAGACGGTGAATGAGTTCACAGAACGCATGAGGGATTGCTTGGAGGAGGCAAGGGCAGCCTTAGCAAAGGCGAAGGATGACATGGTGCGATTTTACAACCAATGCCACTCCCCAACCCCTCAGTACAAGGTTGGTGATCGAGTTTATCTTGACTCCAGTGACGTCTCCACTACACGTCCATCCAAGAAACTCGCTCATCGGTTCTTGGGACCTTTCCCCATTGTCAAGTGCATTGGAACGCATGCCTATCGTCTATGCCTCCCAGCCTCCATGTCCAGACTCCATCCCGTCTTCCATGTCATCAAATTGCTTCCAGCTCCCCCAGATCTGTTCCCGGGATGCCATTCACACCCACCACCACCACCTACAGTGATCGAGGGAGAACCCCAATACGAAGTTGAGTCAATCTTGGACAGCCATTTGGGTCGAGGAAAACTCCAGTATTTGGTACATTGGAAGGGTTATGGGTATGAGGAGAACTCATGGGTCAAAGAGTCTGATGTAAATGCACCTTGGTTAATCAAGGAATTCCACTGATGGCACACTGCTGCACTGCGTCGCATTCAAGTCACGGACTTTGGTCGTATGTGATTTCAAATGCATCAGGGCAATGCATCTTACAGAGGGGGTGATGTAAGGGGACTAGGGGGGTGCCCTGTGTGCTTTTCCTATTTTTTATGTTCGTCCTATATTTTTCCCCACCTCATTTCCTTCTATTCTTCATTTTCTATGATTTTTCCGGATTTTATTACTAATTTTCCCTTGCTATCATGTTTGTACATGTTGACACTTTTATATTTAGAGGCGGAGTACCCCTTCCGACACATACCCCTTGGTATGATGTCATTCGGCGGCCTTGATCCGCCTATCTCCACCTTTTTCTATTTTTCGGTTATATTTGATTTTTGTCATCTTCACATATACTGGGCATCAGCAAGGGGATCCTTAGAGTTTTCTCTTCGGATTTCCCTTTGCTAGGTGTGTCCCCAATGCCTGTATTATGTAGTATAATTTTAACTTCGGATTTCCCTTTGCTAGAGGCTTAGGTTGCCCTTATATCAGCCCCATCAACACTGCCAACAACGTTGACAACGGCCACCACCACTGCTCCCCTTGCTTCAAAACACCCACCTGCTGCTCAGATCCGACGGCAGTCACTTCCGGCCCAACCCACTGCACCCCAGCTAACTCCCCAGCCTCTCCTTTCGCACCCTGAGCTGCCCGTTGTCACTGCCACATCACTACTAACAATGGTGGCGACTACTGCTACAACCACCCGGAAAACGATGCCTAGAGCCTCGTCTGGCACCCAGACCACTGCACACACCTCGGAGATGGCTCACCACACTGTAAGCAATGCACAGAAGTCGTCCACAGCCCAGCAAGACGAGTTACGAGACGATGAGCAACTGTGCTCATCAAAATGTGCCGTCTGCTCAATGGACAAACCCTGCCAGCCCCCCCCTCGTCAACGACAATCCAGGAGCATCCCCATGCCTCCCAGTCCACCCTTGCTAGCACCCCTTGCCCCCATTATGCACAACGAGCCCATTACAATGCCCTATGCGTCCACACAGCCTGCCACGTCATCAACGACATTTCTGTCAACGACAGCTCAACCCCCCGCTCTGCCCCATTCTAGACCACATCCCGCAGCTCAGAAACAACAGGATACATCACCAGACCCAGCAGAACACACCTGGCACACCTCTCAACCACCCAGTTTGCCCCAGTATGGCCGTAAATGACCTGTTTCCCCAGAACCCGCATGGTACACCCCACCTGCATCACCGTCGACACCTGCTACACCCCCTGTCTGCCCCAGCCCAGCCCACCCCAGCTCGAAATGAGCCATTTCACCACCACTTACCCGTTTAGACTGGGCCAAAGACACTGAGTCCCTCCCCACCACACCCTTGCTCCCCCGAGACCTCTCATGTCTACGGAATGCCCATGTACAGCTGTTTGGAACTCTATGACGACGGACTTGACAACGACGAGCCCCACCTCGAGTCTCTCCACCATCGCGACAATTCTTTCATCCAGATTCATTATCCTATGTTTGCCCACCTCATCCTCAACCTATGTTTACTCGCCATCACCCTTCAGCTCCTGCTCTAAAGCTAAACTGGGATCAAGACCCCCGTCTCACAAATCTGAGTCGAGCTCTTTGTGCTCTGGGTTGGACACCACCTCGCTGAGCTTTACCTTTTATTTTCATATTTTACCTGCATATATTATCATTGGACATTCATTCACTGCACATATCATCAGGCATTTTAGACATCATTTTCCTTGTTTCTTTTCATCTAGAGTTGAGATTGCAATGAGGGCATTGCTATTGTGTAGGGTGGCACATGTAGCTGTGGTGGCAGCACCTGGTGGAGTTAGAGACACGGTCATGTGACTGCATGCTAGATATCCACATAGGCTATAGACTGTTTGTCCATCGATACCACTGCTATAGAGGTTCTGCCCATGCTTTAGGGCCTTCTGCTTGCGTTCCCTGCCTGTTCCGGTGAGACGGCATGTCTCCAACGTTATGGCACACTTCGAGAGGACCTGTTCCAACTTGCACATGATGCGCTCGGGCACTTTGGCAGTGACAAATCATATGCGGCCATCCGTGACTCATACTACTGGCCAAATATGCATTGGGATCTGGAGAGTGCTTACATCCCCTCTTGCACAGAGTGTCAGTGTAACAAGGGACAAACTTTGAAACCAAAGGGCCCCCTACACCCCTTGCCTGTGCCTGATGCTCATGGTGACTCTGTCTGCCTGGATTTTGTTGGCCCAGTGCCAGAGGATGAAGGATTCAACTGCATCCTGACTATAACAGATCAACCAGGCTCAGATGTGTGAATTGTGCCCACTCGCACTGATATCACTGAACACAAGCTCATAGGGATCTTCTTCTCTGAATGGTACTGCAAGAATAGTTTGCCTACCAAGCTTATCTCCAACTGCAATAAGTTGTTTGTGTCTAAATTCTGGAAGGCACTACATCTGCTGACTGGGGTTCACCTTAAAATGTCAACTGCTTATCACCCACAAACGGATGGCAGCAGCAAACACACAAACAAAACCCTAAACCAGTGTATTTGATTCCATGTCAAACAAAATCAAAAGGGCTGGGTACAGGCACTGCCTCTGATCTGATTCAACATCATGAACATGGTCAACACATCGACAGGATACTCTGGTTTCCAGCTTTGAACGGGTCGGTCACCACGAGCTCTAGTGTTTAAAGGTCTGGTATGGTCCAGTTTTTTGACCTCCAAGAGGGGCAACCAGCAACCGCAACCGAACTGAGTAGGACCGGTCCACATCAGTTTGGTTGCCCCCAAAAAACCGGTTAAGACCGGTCTTAGTCACCATGAGGGGTGGGTTCCTTTCCCGTGATGATATACCCCGCGAGTCATGTCACCATGAGGTGCGGGTTTCTCATTTCTGTAATAATTTTGTACATTGCGGGAAAAAACCCACGAGTCATGTCGCCATGAGGCACGGGTTCCTTTCCCACAATGATATAACCCGTGAGTCAGGTCACCATGAGGTGCAGGTTTCTCATTTCTGTAATAATTTCATATCTTTTCAGCAAATTATTACGGATATGAGCAACCCATGCCTCATGGTGACATGACTCATGGGGTATGTCCTCGTGGGAAGGGAACCCACACCTCATGGCGACCTGACTTGCGGGTTTTTTCCTGCGATGTACACATCTTTTATGCACTGCAGAAAGACTGGTTGCAACTGATGGCAACTGGTCTTTTAACGGTTTTCAAATATTTTCAAAATGAGGCAACCGGCAACTGGAACGACCCCAAATGTGGGCAACCGCAACCAATGGTCCGGTTGCATTCAGTCCAGTTCAGTTTGGTTGTGGTCATTTTTTCAGTTGCATTAACCAGACCTTTAAACACTAATGAGCTCTACCACCCCTCGTACCCACTGTGTTGGCTTCTATGGCCAAGATTGATGTGTGAAGCCTGTTCAGCCAAATTCTGGCAGATGAAGCTGATGCTAAAGACTCTCTGTTGACCACCAAAATTTCACAGGCATTTTATGTGAACAAAGAATGGGGCAAAGAAGACATGTTCAAGGTGGGAGACAAGGTCATGTTATCAACACTACATTGAAGACAAGAATGGAAAGCTGGAGATAAGAATTGTGTCGCTAAGTCCTTCCCCAGATTTGATGGTCCCCACCCCATTATGGAAGCACTCCCTGACTTCTCTGCTTATACCCTAGACCTTCAAAATTCACCTGACGTGTTCCCTACCTTCCACACATCCGTACTGAAGCACTACCACCCCAACGATCCTGAATTATTCCCATCCTGAGGATTCACATGCCCTGGCCCGATTGTCACTGCTGATGGTATCAAAGAATACACCATTGAGAAAATCATCGATGAAAGGAAAAGAGGATGAGGCCACCAATACTGTTAAGAACTGATCCTAGAAGACGCGTTGGAATCTGATTGGTCACTGTGGGTGATAATAGTGGGAGTTTGTCGGGTCGATGCAGATTCTATGGGAGGGGAAACAGAAAGGACTTGGCTTGAGCTTGTAAGAAGCTGCACCCTTCACCTCGTCTGGTGTCCTAATTTCAAGTCGAAGGTCTGGAGGTAGGAGCAGGAAAGTGTGGGTAAATGCAGGGAGGAGTATGGAGGGACTTAGGTTAAGTTCAGGTGAGGTTAGGCCTTCAGAGGGAGACTAGAGGTCGAGTTGAACAGAGTTCAGACTCTTAGAGAACTGAGGTTGGAGTAGAAGGAGGTTTAGATTGGCAGGATAAAGTCGAGTCTATGTTGATATACGAACTAAGGAATACAAGGTGAAACTAACTAAGCTTAAATACTGTAGTCCGGAATAATGTGGAACAGGAATGAAGACTGTGGCAGTGTCTCGACTGTGTAGATAAATTATCTAGCGGGAGCCACACAGGAATCCGTAGTCGAATATGCAATAGAGATGGCAGCCTTGGGAAGGCAGCCATGGATGCTGTACAAGGCGGCCTTGTGCACAGCAGTGTGGGCAGTGCAAGGCGGCCAGGAACAAAATCGGGAGGAGTAGACAAATGTCAGGTTTGACGTGCGGAAAAGGATCAGACGGATGTGGGTTCCGATCAGGCGAGGAACAGTTCTTGACAGTATTTCCCCCTTAGTGCCGAGCCTACGAGGCACATGAGTGTTTGAGTCCAAATAAGGAAGTTGGTTGAATTTCCGAATGTGGTAATTGGTTGAAAAATTTTCACATTCTTTCCTTCCTCCATCAACTATCAAATATGTCCCCCCCAGCAGTCTCCACGCAGATCAAAATGGCTGCGATGAAGGCCCAACACGAACAGAGGGAGCGGGCACTGAGGGAGCAGATGGAAAAGGAGATGAAGGAGCTGGAGGAAGCAGCGAGGGAGGAGGAGCACTGGGCGTAGGAGGCGCAAAAGGCAGCAGAGGAGGCTGCAAAGGTGGAGGAGGCGCACCAGGCAGAGGCATGGAAAAAGGAGGCATCAGCCACAAAACGAGTGGAGAAGAAGTGGGCAGCTGCAGCTGTGGGTTTGGAGGATGAGGCCAAGGGGAGCAAGTCCCCAAAGAAAAAGAAAGTTGCCAAGTCGAAGGCACAAGTGGGGATGGAGGAGTCAGAGGGTCCGGTGCGGGTGCAGGCTGCGTTGCCCTGCAAAAGGTGCGTACTTGTTTCCCTTCTCAGTCTTCTCTTACTGATAAGTCGCCTAGATGCAAATATCAGAAGATTGCTTGTTTCAAGATGGGTGTGAGGGGACATGTGTGTGACAACTGCACGTGCATCAAACATAAGTGTGAGGAGGTAGTGTGGGAGGGGCAGGAGGCCCCTGCAGCAAAACTGGCAGGAACGATGGGGATTAGAGGGGAAAACCTGGAAGTAATGCAGCAGATGATGAAGTTGATAAGGAAGGGGTTTGCTGAGGTGGCTACTGCGGTGCAGGAGTCGATGGGGGAGATCTGGGACGCTTTGGACCCAGAGTGGGTGGAGGAAGAAAGCACCGGGGAGGAGAGCGACAAGGGTGATGAAGAGGTGGAGTGGGTGGTGCGAGAGTCCTGGCAGGAAAGACACGGGATCCACAAGTCCGGAGATGACTGGGCGGCCTTCCAGAGGTATCTGGAGAAAAGGCAGGCGGATGATGGGGAGGAGAGTGAGAGTGGAGAGGAGGAGAGTGGAGAGAAGGACGAGGGCGGAGAAGAGGGCAAAGTTGGGGGAGAGGGTGACGAAGACAGAGAGGGAGAAGCAGAGGTAGTGTAGGGATCCGGTCGGATCCAAAGAAAAAATTGTTTTTCAATGAAATTTGTTTCTGAGTTCAGACTGAGTGAATAAGTAACGTGAATAGACTTTAAGCGGGTAATGGTCCGGGTTTCTGTGGGTAGCAGGTGTGAAAATCCGCAAGGAGTTCTTGGGCATGGTCAAGTTCCATAACAGGTAGCCAGGAGGTCTCTTCATCGGTTCCCTGGTAACCTTCCCATCGGATGAGGTAGAGAATCTTGCAGCGATGTTGGTTGTCGACCTTGGAGTCGAGGACTTCAGTGATCTCATATTTGAGCTCGTCATTGATGGTGATCGGAGGAGGGGGAGGTTGAACTCGATTTGGAATTGTGTTTGGGGAGTGTTTCTCTAGTTGAGAGACATGGAAAACAGGGTGGATGGCCTGCATGTGATCCGGGAGCTGCAGGGTGACTGAGTGAGTGCCCAGGTGGGCAATGATTTTGAAGGGGCCATGGTTCTTTTCAGAAAGTTTCTTGGAAGGACGAGTGGTGCGGATGTTTTCCGCAGTGACGTAGGCAGAGTCACCAATGTTGAAGTTGGGTGTGGGTGCTCGATGTTTATCTGCAGGGCCTTGATAATGCTCTTGAGCAGCCGCAAGCTGTTTCTGAAGTTCCTGATGAAGGTTGTCTAAGTCGACGATGAACTTGCAGGCATGCTGTGAGGCTAAGTCACATTCGGGGAAGACAGAAATGTTCGGGTGATAGCCTTTGTTGGCAAAGAAAGGGGATATGCCTGTAGAGGTGGAGGGAGCATTGTTGTAGGCAAATTTGCCCAAGGGTAAGAGGTGAGACCAGTCATCCTGCTGATAATTGCAGAAGATCCAGAGGTACTGCTCCAAGGTCTGATCAAGTCATTCTGTCTGACCATCACCTTGCGGGTGATAACTGGAAGTGAAGTGGATCTGCATATTGAGCACTTTTCCGAGGGAGCGGAAGAAATGGGAGATGATCTCAGATCCCCAGTCACAAGTGATGTGCGATGGAACACCATGCTTGGAGAAGATGTGGAGGACAAACAGGTTGGCTAGTTCTTGGGCTGTGATTTCATTAATAGTTGGGATGAAGATGCCTTGTTTGGTGAGACAGTAAACAATGACCAGGATAGCGGTGTGACCATTGGAGTCAGGTAGTTGCTCAATGAAATCCATGGAGATGGAGTTCCAAGGTCATTCTGGAACTGGAAGTTGCTTTAGAAACCCGTAGGGCTTGTGTCAAGGTGATTTGGATCATTTGCAAGTGGTACAGGATTTGCAGAATTCCTGCACAAAGGTGTGGAGGTTTGGCCAGACATATTCCCAGTGGACAAGCTGCTGGGTTTTGTTTTGTCCGAAGTGGCCAGAGAGGATATGATCGTGTTTGTATTGAAGGACTTTGAGGTGGAGGTCCACGACGTCCGGAACATAAATCCAGTCGAAGTGGTGGAGAAGACCTGCCTCGTCTATGGTCCAGTTGGGGTTGACAAGTGTCAGAAGATGTGCGGATGATAAGGGGTCAAGGGGTAGAGAGGTGTGGATATCATTGTGAAGTTTCTCAACATCCATGATTACTGCTTGTTGAAGGATGGGTGTGGCGAAATAGGTGGTGTGAAGGGAAGAGGTAAGCTGTTCCTGTGTGAATACAGGTCGGAAGTTGGTTGGGCTTATGGAGGCGAAGTTGCTATTTCCCCCTTTGCAGTAGATGTCCCAATGTCTAGTGAGTGCATCTGGCTTGGCCCCTAATTTTCTGGGGTGGAAGCAGATGACGAGATTGAACTGGGAAAGGTATTCAGACCAATGGGCCTGGCGGCGGGTGAGCAACTTAATAGTTCTGAAGTACTCAAGATTTTTGTGGTTGGTGACCACATCAACTGGGTTTGCAGAACCCTCAAAATACTGCTGCCAGTGTTTGAAGGCTTCAAAGATGGCCAAGAGTTCCTTGTCATGGGTGTTGTAATTTAGTTCAGCGGGATTAAAGGAGCAGGAATGAAAAGCGACCGGATGGATTTCTCCATCCATAGTATAAACCAAAAGGATTGCCACTAGGGCATAGTCGGAAGCGTCAGTTTTGAGTACCATCTGTGAGTCAGGTACCCATTGAGTTAAGATGGGGGCATGAGTGAATTCTTGTTTAAGCTTTTCAAAAGCATCGTGGCACTTCTTGTTAAAGTCCCAGGGTGTGGATTTCCGCATCAAGCAGGTGAGTGGAATGACAATGTCTAATGGCTGTTAATGAAGTGGTGGTAAAAGTTGCAAAAGCCTAAGAAGGATTGTATATCCTTAACTCTCCTAGGCTCAGGCCAGTCGAGCATGGTTTTGACTTGATCCTCGGACATCCGCAGTCCATCTGGTGAAAGGATGAAACTAAATATTCAACAGTGTCTTTGTGGAACTCACATTTCTGTGGAGAGGCGTAAAGTCCATTTTTCTGGAGATGGCGGAGGATTTCTTTAACGTGAGCCCCGTGCTGGGACTTGTCATCTGAATAGATCAGGATGTCGTCAAGGTACACGATGACACAAACATCCAGCATGTTGCTGAAGATGTTGTTCATAAACCGCTGGAAAGCTGCAGGTGCATTAGTGAGTCCAAAGGGAACCACCTACCACTCAAAGGATCTGTAGTGGGTGTGGAAAGTGGTTTTCCACTCATCACCATCAGCGATGCAGACTAGATGATAAGTGTGCCGCAAGTCTATCTTAGTGAACAAGCGGGCTTTTCGGGGGGAGTCGAGGAGGTCAGAAATGAGAGGAAGTGGGTAGTGGTCTTTCTTTGTAAGACGGTTGAATCCTTGGTAGTCGACACAAAGTCAGAGACTACCATCCTTCTTCTTGACGAAGAGAATTGGAGCACCATGTGGAGACTTGGATGGGCGGATGAAACCTGAGCAGATGTTTTCATCAATGAAGACTCATAAGGCTTCTAATTCAGAGGGAGAGAGAGAATACATGCGGCCTGGAGGCAGAGGAGTGTTGTCTTCTGTCTCTATCTTGAGGTCGTAAGACTGATGCAGAGGAAGGGTATCCACTTTAGTCTTATTAAAGACATCAGCAAATTCGTGATACTTGGGTGGAATATCGGAAAAGTCAGATGAGTTAGCAGATTGGGCAGAGTGTGCGAATAACCCTTCTGGAGCAAAGGTCATCTGAAAAGCTACTGCCCCAGGAAGTTTGCTAGCATGCGCATAAGCAGCAGCGTTGATGAAAGAGATGTTGGGAGGTGTAAACTTAGGAGGAATTGTGGGTTCAGAAAGTGAGGAGAAGTCGAGGATTTCTACTGGAAGGTTTGGGGGCAAAGGTGACGTCAGGGGTGCCAGACCTCTATGATCTGCAGAGCAGAAAGCGAGTTGGCTTGTAGACCAGTCAATCAATGGATTGTATTGCTTCAGCCAGTTATGACCAAGTATGGTGGAAGAGGAAGAGTCGAGCGAGGTTACATAGAATGACAAATTGAACACTTCACCGGCAGGGAAGGTGACTGGAAGTTTGACGACCTGAGTTATGGTGGAGTTGCAAGATCCATCAAAGAGTCATAAACCGATCGGGTTAATGGATTCTGTGCTGAGTTGGTTATTCAACATGAAAGAGGAGTCAAGGAAGCAGTGGGAGGAGCCAGAGTTGATAAGGGTTTGGAAAGGGGTGGAAGAGTTGGGAAAGGTTAAAAGAATAGTTAGGGAGTCAGGATAGGAAAGAGCAGATACGTTGAGACAAATGTAGGCAGCCAAATGGGTAAGGTCAATGCAACCCCCAGCCCCAATGGCTGTTTCCTGAGGGTTGTGGACTATTTTTCTGAGTCCATAGTGTCGGGAATGACAATGGATGCATGGGCTTTTGGGGCTTTGGATTTCAGGCAGTTTCCTGCTATGTGCCCTTCCTCACCACAGTAGAGACAAAGTCATTCTCTCATGCGACATTCTCGTTCCTCCCCAGTGAGCTTGCCATTCTTCCCCAACTTATCGGAGATGGACAACTTGGGCTTGTCCCGGGGAGTGTTCTTTGTCGTGGAAGACTGCTGGTTGGAGGTGTTACCGTGGGTGGAGTTTGAAGAGGCTTGGTTTGTCAACAGGGAAGGACTTTTGGAAGAGTCCTTCTGACTAGAGTTAGTGATGTTACTGGAATTCTTTGTTTCAAAATGGGATTCATCTTCTTGCATCCAGTAGATGTCGTCGCTGTCCTGCGCTTTCAAGCACAGTTCCGCAAGAGTATTGGGTTTACCACCCCAGAGAACTTCTATGTGAAGCCAGAGTGGAAGACTGCAGAAATCGCGGTCACGAAGGGCTGCTTCATTCCAATTGACCCTAGAAGCTAATTCCCAGAAGTCAATGTTATATTTCGTGATATGACCACCTTTCTTCATTGTTAAGTCAGAGAGAGCTTTTTCTGCATCTCCAACTGGGTCGTGCAGACTGAAGTTACTTTCCAGCTCGGTGAGGAAAGCTTCATAGTCCCACATCGAGTGTGTGGAATCTGTCGGATCATTAAGACCAGGCTCAAACCAACTGAGAGCTGATCCTTTAAGATAAGAAAGGATAAATATGATCTTTTCCTCATCAGAGGAAAATACATGTGGACGGTCGCGGAAATGAAGGTTGCAGGAGACTAGGAAGTCTCTAAGTTTCTTCAGATTGGCACAGTCAAAAGTGTCGGGGTCGCAAACTTTGATTTTCTTGGTCTTGGGTGTGTTATTTTGACGAAGGGTGCAGATACTCTCTGAGAGGTTGTAAAGGACATCTATGAACCTATCCCCTGGGTCAGGGTTTTCCCCCGTGGGAGGTTGATCCTCAGGATCATTGGGATCAGGGTCACCCCCAGGGCCGTCAGGACCACTAGGGTCATCAGGTCCGCCGGGGGGTCTGTCCTCTAGACCAGGATCTTCCAACCCAAAGGGTTCAGGCTGGTTGATGCCCCTATGTACTCAAGGGGAGTTCTTGATCGAAAACCTTCCAGGTTGGCAGAAGGGTGTGGGGAATGGGTGGACATGAGATTGGCACTGATTGAAGGGGCTCCTGAGCCGATTGGTCAGAATATGTTTGAGGGTCTGGAAGACACTCCAAAAGTAGTGGCGGGATGAGGGTCAGAAAGGGTGGATCACTGGATTGCAGAGATCCCTGGAATAGTACCAGCATGTTGGGAATTTCTTGTTGTGCACTGGCAGGTCTCAGTAGGGGTCATAGAGGGGAATGGGATGAGTGTGAGTTTGTATATACTGTTAAGAACTGATCCTAGAAGACGTGTCAGAATCTGATCGGTCACTGTGGGTGATAATAGCAGGAGTTTGTTGGGTTGATGTGGATTCTACAGGAGGGGAAATGGAAAGGACTTGGCTTCAGCTTGTTAGAAGCTGCACCCTTCACCTCGTCTGGTGTCCTAATTTCAAGTCGAAGGTCTGGAGGTAGGAGCGGGAAAGTGTGGGTAAACGCAGGGAGGAGTATGGAGGGACTTAGGTTAAGTTCAGGTGAGGTTAGGCCTTCAGAGGGAGACTAGAGGTCGAGTCAAATGGAGTTCAGACTCTTAGAGAACTGAGGTTGGAGTAGAAGGAGGTTTAGATTGGCAGGATAAAGTTGAGTCTATGTTGATATATGAACTAAGGAATACAAGGCGAAACTAACTAAGCTTAAATACTGTAGTCTGGAATAATGCGGAACAGGAATGAAGACTGTGGCAGTGTCTTGACTACATAGATAAATTATCTAGTGGGAGCCGCACAGGAATCTGTAGTCGAATATGCAATAGAGATGGCAGCCTTGGGAAGGCAGCCGTGGATGCTGTACAAGGTGGCCTTGTGCACAGCAGTGTGGGCAGTGCAAGGCAGCCAGGAACAAAATCGGGAGGAGTAGCCAAATTCAATGTGCGGAAAAGGATCAGATGGATGCGGGTTCTGATCGGGCGAGGAACGGTTCTTGACAAATACCTTGTCTGCTGGAACAGTTTTGGCACAGAAGATGACCGATGGTTACCATGACATGAACTCGAGGACTGTGAAGTGCTGGATAAGTGGCTTGCACATATGGAATAGGGACACGCAGTAGCTTTTCCCACTGGGTTTTTGATGCACCTGTCGTGAGGTTGATGTTGAAATTTTCTCATTTTTGTTTTTATTTGAACTGTGATTGCTTATGCCATCTAACTTGTAACACCCCCTGCCTTTTTCTAAGGGTGGGAGGGTGTAAGCCTACCATAGTTGTTGTGACTTATTTACATGCTTACATTAGGACTTCTTGCTATCATCATCCTTTCTTCTTCTTTTTCTTCTTGACTTTGAACTACCATCTATATTATGCTAGCTCTAGTTATTGGAATACCACACCATGTCTTATCACTTTGTGTGATTGGAAGTAAGTCCTAGAGTTCCTCCCTTCCCTTCTCTTAGTGCTTGTCTACCTCCACATAGGAGGTAGGCTCACAGGAATCCAGGGAATGTGTTAGGGTTGTTGGGTAATTTCAGTGTATATTCTGAATGTTCTGGGTAAGCATGGGTGATTGTATATGGTCCATCATGTTGTGGCATGAATTTGGCAACTCTTTCCTTGCCTTTTCACTTATAAACATGTCATCTATTCTCTATGGAGACACTGCCACTGGAGAGCATCACTTGGTCACACACCTTGTAGATCTCTTCAGGCTCACGGTGTTCATTGGCATGATATGCCTGGCAAATCTTGGCTGCTAAGAGGTTGCCTTGTGCTTCTTGAACATCAAGGGCCAAACAAGTGATAATCTTGTGTGCATACTGTGGTTTGTTCAGTGGAAGTATTGGTGGGTATGGTAGTGATTGGAGAGATGATATGTGGTGACCTCCCAGTTTTGAGTTGGAAGCCAGAGAATCCAGTGGATGCATTCACTGTGTTCATGATGGCAAAGCAAATGCAAGGGAGTTTCTTCAACCACCCCTTTTGATTGTTGTCAACATGATATTGTATTGCTTGGTTAACCATTTTGTTGGTGTGTACATTGTTTCCATCCGTCTCAGGATGGTATGAGGTTGACATCTTCAGTTTGACTCCAGAGAGTTTATGGAGTGCAATCCAGAGTTCAGAGGTAAACAGAGCATCCCTATCTGACACAAGATGTAGCATTAATCCATTCTCACAGTACCACTCATCCAAAGGACTACAGCTAACTGTGCAGCTGTGTAACTTGAGTGGGTACCTGCAATTCATATGTCGGCCCCAAGGAGGTTGGTCATGGTCAGGATTGTGTCCTTTCCATCCTCCTCCAGTAATGGGCCTATGAAATCTAGTGCGACTGTATCAAATTGCTCATCAGGTATTGGTAATGGATGTAGTGGTCCTGTGGGTTTGGATGTATGGTTATTATTCTCTGGCACTCTGTACAGGAGGGTATGTATGCCATCTCTAGGTCATGCCGCATGTGTGGCCAATAATAAGAACCATGGAGCGATTCATAGCTTTTGTCAAAGCCAAAATGTCCCAGAGTGTCATGTGCTAGATTATAGAGCAGTTCCCAGACCTTGGTGTCTTAGGGAATGAGGAGGTGTTGTCCTACATATATTAACCCATTGGTATGTATTGCTCCCTCTATGCTTCCCAAGGTAATGTCCTTGGCAAGTTGTTTGGCAAAGTCATCAGTCTTATAACTGTTGGTGATTCCATTGCACATGCTGCCAACATGGCATCAGGATGGGAATCAGGCATTCTAGACAAGGCATCAGCAGCTGTATTGTCTTCTCCTTGGATGTAAGTGATGTCATAACCAAAGTCAGAAAGATACATCGACAACTTGTTAAGTTCTGAGCTGGGGGAAGGAAGTCATCAGATTTTTGGCCATACCCAGACATTAGAAGTTGATAAGGATGGATCAAGTAAGGCAGGGAACCCAATGGGGATCCAGGGCAAGGTTCACTTGATGTGTCATATCAAGTGGGGAACAGAAAGGACTTGGCTTCAACTTATAAGAAGTTGTACCCTTCTCCTCATCAAGTGTCCTAATTTCAAGACAAGGGTAAGGAGGATGATCAGAGGCCCAGGGATTTTCTGGAGAGGATGAGCAAAAGTTCAAGATAGACTTAAGAAAGTAGTTGGAGCATAATTGGGATGGAATTAAGTGGGAGACTTGGTTGATTTACAAACTGCTGATACAAGATGAAAGTAGCTAGCTTAAATACTAAAGGCCAGAGGCAATCAGAGTTTCCGAGGCTGTGATAATTTGCAAACTGGCCTCTGAGACAAATATCCTGAAACTGTTTCATCAAATTGGAAATGAGGGAATTTCACCTCTAGGCAGTGCTGCTGATAGGAGGTGGGCTGTGATGCAAGGCAGCTGGGAAGGGTGGTGGAAAACAATCAGAAATCTGGTTGAGAGAATCGGCCTTGACAGTATTTCCCTCTTAGTGCCGAGCCTACGAGGCACATGAAGGTTTGAATCCAAATTGGGCAATTATTTCTTCTTTGTTGACTTTGATGGGGTTCCCAGGTCTTCCTACAACCACTACCACCACCACTATCACTCACACCCGCACCTACCACACCACCATGTCTTCTGTAACCTCGCACACAGAGAATATAGTGGCCCTCAGTGCCCAGCAAGAAAAGTTGATGGAGGAGCTTCAGCTTGAGGAAGAGGTGAGGGAGGCAGAAGAGCACTGGGTCGCAGAGGAGGCTGCAAGGGTGGAGGCAGCCAGACTTGAGGTGGAGAAAAAGGCCATGGAAGAGGAGCAGAGGAAAGTGGCTGCCACCAAAAGGGTGGAAAAAAAGCGGAAGGCTGGGGAAGTGGGGCCCCCAAGAAGAAGGTGAAAGGGAAGGCAAGGGCAGAGGGTGGAGTAGGGATCTGGCAGGGATCCGGAGTGTCTTTAGATTTCTATTATTTTTTTATTTTTTTATTTGAATGAATGAGAATTTCATTTTGAAATGAAGGAGTGTTAAGTAGAAAGAGGTCTGGGTTTCCCTGGGTAATGAGTGTGAAAGTCTGTAATGAGTTCCTGGGCATGATCAAGTTCCATAGCTGGAAGCCAGGAGGTTTCTTCATTGGTTACTTGGCAACCTTCCCACCACACAAAATAGAGTAACCTGCATCGGTGGTGGTTGTCAATCTTTGAGTCAAGGATTTCTGCAATCTTGTACTCCAGTTCATTGTCTATAATGACTGGAGGAGGTGGGGGTTGGATACGATTAGGAATTGTGTTGGGGGTGTCTTCTTCCAGTTGGGAGAGATGGAATACCAGGTGGACAGCCTGGAGGTGATCTGGAAGTCGAAGGGCAACTGAGTGGGTACCCAGATGGGCAATGATTTTGAAAGGGCCATCAAACTTCTCTGAGAGTTTCTTAGAGGGTCAAGTAGTTTGCCTTTGATGAAAGCATAGTCACCAATTTTGAAGTCAGGAGCAGGAGCCCATCATTTGTCTGCAGGACCTTGATAGTGCTTCTGTGCTTCTGTGAGTTGCTTCCAGAGTTTCTGGTGGAGATCATCAAGGTCGATCACAAAATGGCGCACATGTTGCAAGGCTAGTTCATGCTCTGGGAAAACTGTGATGTTTGGGTAGTAACCCTTGTTGGCAAAGAAGGGTGAAATACCAGTGGAAGCTGAGGGAGCATTGTTGTAAGCCAACTCCCCCAAAGGTAGTAACTGGGACCAGTTATCCTGTTGGTAGTTGCAGAAAATCTGCAAGTACTGTTTGAGGGTCTGATTGAGGTGTTCAGTCTGTCCATCACTTTTGGGATGATAACCCAAAGTGAAGTGGATTTTCATGTCTAGGGCCTGTCCGAGAGAGAGCAGAAGAAATGGGAAATGAACTCAGAACCCCAGTCACAGGTGATGTGAGATGGAACACTGTGTTTGGAGAAGACATGCATGACAAATAGATTAGCAAGTTCTTGAGCCATGATTTTGTTTACTGTGGGGATGAAGATGCCCTGTTTGGAGAGTCAGTCTATGATGACTAGAATGGCAGTGTGTCCATTGGAATCTGGTAACTGTTTGATGAAGTCCATTGAGATCGAGTTCCAAGGCCTTTCTGGAACTGGAAGTTGTTTCAAAAATCCATAAGGCTTGTGTCAGGGCAATTTGGACTGTTTGCATGTAGTACAAGACTTGCAAAAGTCCTGCACAAAGGTGTGGAGGTTGGGCCAAACATAATCATGTCAGATGAGTTGAAGGGTCTTGTTTTGTCCATAGTGACCTGAGAGAATATGGTCATGCTTGTATTGTAAGACTTTAAGATGGAGGTCTGCAACATCCAAGTAAATCTGGTCAAAGTGGCAGAGAAGTCTGCTGTCATCTAGAGACCAATTTGGAGTGGATGGTGATGGAAGGTGTGAGGAGGAAATGGGATCAAGAGGGAGTGAGGATCAGATATCATTGTGGAGTTTCTCAGTATCCATGAGAACAGCTTGTCGGATGATAGGAGTAGCAAGGAAAGTGGCTCAGAGGGAGGATGTGAGTTGTTCTTGAGTAAAGACTGGATGGAAGTTTACTGAGGTGAAGTCCTTATTTCCCCCTTTGCAGTAGACATCCCAGCATCTAGTGAGCACATTGGGTTTTACCAGGGTGGAAGCAGATGGCAAGGTTGAACTGTGAGAGGTATTCTGATCACTGTGCTTGACAACAAGTAAGGAGTTTTGTGGTACTGAATAGTGTTTAAAAGTCCGGTCCAGTCCGGTTTTTTTGATGACAACAGGGGCAACCATGGACCGGACCGGTTGCTTACATGCTCAACATCAAGGCAACTGAGGACCGGACTGGTGTAAACCGGTCCTACTCGGTTGCCTCACGGTTGCCAAACCAGTTTAAAACCAGTCCATACTTAGACTGGTCCTGACCAGTTCACAACCAGTCAGGACTGACTATTTGTACACTAATATACATGTCTCGAAGTAATATATTTTGAAAACTAGTAGTAGTAATATAAGTAAACACTACAGACAAAACCATAAATGAATGGCTAGACCATGTGGCTAGTGCTTTGGGGGGTGTATCTATATCATATATGTAGTGTCTAATCCAAGTTTAACGAAAGGATACATTGAACCATTATTGAATTACGGTTCTACAGAGTTTTCAGAGGAATGAGGAGGAAGGGTTGCTTACCATAGATGAATGGTTGTACCGTTTGACTAGTGCTTTAGGGAGCACATATATATAATATATATTGTATTTAATCCAAGCTTACGAAAGGATCGGTTGAGCCATTATTGAGCTACAGTGCTATGGAGTTTTCAGAGGAATGAGGAGGAAGGGTTGCTTACCATAAATGAATGACTGTACCGTTCAACTAGTGCTTTGGGGAGCATATATATATGCTATATATAGTGTCTAATCCAGATTTACGAAAGGATTCATTCAGTCATTATTGAATTATAGTCCGACAGAGTTTTGAGAGGAATAAGGAGGAAGGGTTGCTTACCATAGATGAATGGTTGCATCGTTTGACTAGTGCTTTTGGGAGCATATATATATAATATATATGGTACTTAATCCAAGTATATGAAAGGATCGGTTAAGCTGTTATTGAATTACAGTGATACGGAGTTTTCAGAGGAATGAGGAGGAAGGGTGTTTACCATGAATGAACCACTGCACCATTGAACTAGTGCATTTGGGTGGATGTAGATATACTCTATACAGTGTGGAATCCTGGTTTATGGACATAGCTGTTAAGGCATTACAATCCTACAATAACTTATTTAGTCAGTGCCAGCACACAGATTACTTGTATCACATGTAATCAATTGATCACTTGCCTTAGCAACACATCAAATTATGATCAAAGACCGGTTGGAACTGGTCTTTACCCGGTCCATAATTATTTGAAAAACTATGCAACTGGCAACCGGACTGGTCCACAACCGCTGCTGCAGAACCTGCAAGACAGACCGGACCGCAGTTGGGTCCGGTTTGGTTGCTGGTTTTTTTTCGGTCCATGCAACCAGACTTTCAAACACTAGTACTGAAGTATTCCAGGTTTTTGTGATCTGTGACCACATCTACCAGATTTCCAGAACCTTCGAGGTACTGTCACCAGTGTTTGAAGACTTTGAAGATAGCCAAAAGTTCCTTGTCATGAGTGTCATAGTTCAATTCAGCTGGGTTAAAGGAGCAGGAGTGGAATGAAACTGGGTGGATTTCTCCATCCAGGGTATGGATGGAAAGGATAGCTGCTAAGGCATAGTCTGAGGCGTCTGTTTCCAGGATAATGCGGGAGTCCGGTAGCCATTGAGTGGCCAGATGAGGATTGGTTTGTGTTGTTAGAGCTGGACAAGGGCTGGGGTTTGGACTGAGTGTTAGAGTTGGAATTATGACTAGGAGAACCTTTAGAATCCTTTTTCCTGGGGTGTGCAGGATTTCTGGGGGTCTTTGCTTCTAAGCAGGTTTCTTCTTCCTGCATCCAATAGATGTTGTCAGCATCATATCCTGAGCTTTAAGATGTAGGGATGCTAAGGTTTCGGGTCATCCCCCCCACAATACTTCTATGCAAAGGTGGAGTGGAAGACCTCGGAAGTACTGGTTGTGAAGAGTGGCCTCATTCCAGTTGACCTCGGACGCTAGTTCCCAGAAGTCCACATTATACTTCACTATTCATCCACCTTTCTTCATGGTGAGTTCTGAAAGGGCTTTCTCTGCATCCCCTACAGGGTTGTGAGGACCAAAACTACCTTCCAACTCACTAGGGAATACCTCATAGTTCCACATCCAATGAGCAGAATTTGTTGGGTCATTGAGCCCAGGTTCAAACCAGCTAAGGGCTGACCCTTTGAGGTAGGAAAGAATAAACAGGATCTTCTTTTTGTCTGAAGCAAAAACTTGAGGACAATCATGGAAATGAAGGTTGCACAAGACTAGGAAGTTCCAAAGTTTCCAGAGATTGGCCCCATCAAAAGTGTCAGGATCACCAACTTTGATTTTCTCAGTCTTGGGTGCTTGGCTCTGCTGGAGGGTTCAGAGACTATCTGAGAGGTCAAAGAGAGCATCAAGGAACCTATCTCCTGAATCAGGATTTCTGCCATTGGGAGGTAGAGGATCAGCAGGGTCATCAGGATCGGGGTCATCCCTGGGGCCATCAGGACCGCTAGGGTTGTCAGGTCCACCAGGAAGTCCATCCTCTTTACCTGGACCTTCCTCGTTGAAGGGGTTAGGTTGCCCAACATTCTCTACATACTCAAGTGGAGTTGTATTCTGAGGGGTCTCCGGAGGTTGACACATGAGGTTTGCACTGATGGAGGGTGCTCCAGAACCAATTTACCTGAAGATGTTGGATGGTCTGGTGGATGCACCAAAAGTCAAAGCATGCCTAGGGGAAGGAAGTATAGATCAGTGGATTGCTGATAAACCTGGTACCGCGCCAGAATGGCAGGAGTTTCTTGTAGTTCATTGAGTCTGTGATTTAGTGGGAGTCATAGGAAATTGTTTTTGAAGATAGAAGATGGGATGGATTTGATGAGAGAAGTGAGAGCTTGTAAATACTCTTAAGTTCTGGGCTGGGGGGAGGAAGTAGTCAGATTTCTGGCTGTACCCAGATGTTAGAAGTCATAAGGATAAATTGAGTAAGGCAGGGAACCTGACGGGGATCCAGGGCAAGGTTCACTTGATGTGTCATACCAAGTGGGGAACAGAAAGGACTTGGCTTCAACTTATAAGAAGTTGCGCCCTTCTCCTCATCAAGTGTCCTAATTTCAAGACAAGGGTAAGGAGGATGATCAGGGGTCCAGGGATTTTCTGGAGAGGATGAGCAAAAGTTTGAGATAGACTTAAAAGAGTAGTTGGAGCATAATTGGGATGGAATTAAGTGGGAGACTTGGTTGATTTACAAACTGCTGATACAAGATGAAAGTAGCTAGCTTGAATACTAAAGGCCAGAAATCAGAGTTTCTGAGGCTGTGATAATTTGCAAACCGGCCTCCAAGACAAATATCCTGAAACTGTTTCATCAAATTGGAAATGAGGGAATTTCACCTCTAGGCAGTGCTGCTGATAGGAGGTGGGCTGTGATGCAAGGTGGCTGGGAAGGGTGGTGGAAAATGATTGGAAATCCAGTCGAGAGAATTGGTCTTGACACCACTGCATTTCTCTCCTAGACATTTCTCTCTGTGATTGGAAATATTCAAGAGTCCTGTGATTGGTATTGTCAAGACCAATTTTCCCAACTGGAATTCTGATTGTTTTCTGCCACCTTTCCCGGCTGCCTTGCATCACAGCCCACCTCCTATCAGCAGCACTGCCTAGAGATGAAATTCTCTCAATTCCAATTCAATGAAATGGTTTCAGGATATTTGTCTTGGAGGCTGGTTTGCAAATTATCACAGCCTTGGAAACTCTGATCACCTCTGGCCCTTAGTATTTAAGCTAGCTACTTTTGTTTTGTATTAGCCAGTTTGTAAATCAACCAAGTCACCCACTTAATTCCAACCCAGTTACACTCCAAATATTCTCCTAAGTCTATCTTGAACTTTAGCTTGTCCTCTCTGGAAAACCTCTGGACCTCTGATCATCCTCCTTACCCTTGTCTTGAATTAGGGGTCCTGAGGAGAAGGGCACAACTTCTTATAAGTTGAAGCCAAGTCCTTTCCCCACACTTGATATGGCACATCAAGTGAACCTTGCCCTAAAATCCCATTGGGTTCCCTTCCCTATTTGATCCTTCCCTTATCAACTTCTACTGCCTGGGTACAACTGGAAATCCAATGACTTCCTTCATTCAGCTCAGAACTTAACAGGTATAGACTTCAAAATGGGTGTTGAGAAGGTGAGATCTCCATTTCTTCAGAGATTTGACTATAGTGAGAAGTTCCTTCTCATGAACTGGATAATTCTTCTCAGCATCATTGAGTGGATAAGAGTCGTATGCAACTGGGGGGCTGTTTCCCAAGTTTTTCCAAAACTCAGGACAGCTCCAGTTCAACAGTCACTGGCATCAGTAGTAACATAGATGTTGGAGGTAGGGTCATCATAGTCAATGACAGTGAGACAGTCTACCCCTAACACTAATCCCTTGATGTGTTCAAAGGCAGACTGATGTTCACTCATCCATTCTGGGAAGGTCTTATCACATTCCTTGGTGGTGAGTGGGGTGAGGATACTAGTATATTCTGCCAGTGCAGGTAGGAAAATGGCAAGGTATCGGGTCAATCCTAAGAACTCATGGACATTGGTAGCAGTTGTTGGTTGGGGCCAGTTTGTGATGTGGTCAGTCTTTTTGGGGTCAGGTAAAATACCTGTCCCAGAGACAATATGGCCCAGAAAGGACAATTCAGTAGCAAAAAGGTTTGATTCATCTGGATTACACAGATGTTTGCATTTCTCAATGCTTCCAGAATGAGGGTACAGTTGTGTTCATGTTCCTCAAGTGTTTGTGACCAAATGATAATGACATCAAGGTATACATGACAGATCTTGCCTATGTATTCTCTAAGAGCATCTGTCATTCAGCATTGGTGAGTGGCTGGGGCATTGCAGCCACCTTGGGGCATAACATTCCATTCATATAATCCCCAGGGAGTTTGTACAGCAGTGAGGTGGATGTCATCTGGGTGGACACAAGTCTGAAAAAAGGAATTTGTCATGTCCATTTTGCCAAATATCTTCCCTTTCCCACAGTTGGCAAATATGTCATCAACATGGGGTAAGGGGAAATTGTCTCATGTAGTGTTGCTGTTGAGAGCATGATAGTCATTTACCCAGTGGGGAGGTACAGTCAGGTCTGGTGTTCCCCCTTGGTATTTTGGAACACAGAATGCAGGGGAAGCATATTCTGATGAGGAGGGACACATATGGCCAGAGGCTAGGTGTTCATCCAAAAGTCTCTTCCAAGAAACCTGATATTTCTTGGGTGCAGTATATCCTCTATTGTTAATTACTTGGGTAGGATCCTTCAGACATTGACTCAATATGATCTCTTACTTCAGCCATAATGGGAGCAGGGAGGAGATATCCAGCAAGAGTAGGTTTCTCAGCACTCTCAAGTGTTATTGGTTTGGGAATTTGGGTTTTCTTTGGTGTGGGTGGAAGTGTCACTCTTGGTTGCATGGGTTTCCTGAAAGGGATTGTAGGATTCACAAGATCATACCCAGAATGCTTATCTATAGCAGTTCTTGCATGGGTGTCAATCACAATGTGTTCTGAAGAAAGGAATGACATTCCTAATATAAGTGGTATTGGCAATCCTACATTCACTTTAATTCGCATAGTCCTGGATATCCATTGTCCTTGTCCCAATTGCACCTCAAGCTTCACATCACCTTAATAGAAATTCCGATAGAGACAATAGGTTGTCTTCAGCTTGAGGGAGTCAGTATTGATGGAGTCCCAGGCTATCAACAAGTTCAGAACTAATCACTGTAGATGGGGAGCCAATATCAATAAGGGCTCATATAGGAATAGGGAGTTTGGAAATATGAGGTCCAGTGGCAGTCAATTGGACATATAGATGAGGGACAGTAAAGGGTATCTTGGGAACATACAAGTCAGTTTCATCATCCTGAATTTCACCCTCAATGTATGTGGTGGTGATCTTGGGGGCAGCCACTAAGGCCATTTCTGAAATGAGGGTGTGGTACGGGTCAATGTCAGGCCATGTGTTGTTGGTTTTTATGGGGCATTGATCCACTCAGTGTCCCACATGAAAAGTTTGACAATCTGTACAGCCAGAATGTTTGTTCAAGAGTTTCCTCTCATTGAGAGTGAGGGCAGGGAGGAATTTACAGTCAACAACAGAGCTAACTCCAGAAGTCTTCCAGTCAGCAACGGAGCTAACTCCAGAAGCTGAACCCCGTTGTTGAGGTTCTGAAATCCAGGAGAGAAGATCCTTCTTCTCCCCATGATGTGTAGCATGCACAATGTTGTTTGCATCTATGAGCTTCTGGGTGCAGGCATCTTCAGCATGCATTCAATCATCTCACTCCTTCACTTCAATAGACCAAGCTGCAAGGTCCTTAGCTAAGACAGGTTTGTTGCTGAGGTTGAGGCAAAGGTTGGGGTGGAGATTGGATTGGAGTTGCAATTTAAGCACATCTTTGGAGAGTGCATGAGTTGGGGAAGATGTGGAGAGTATTACATTCAGGTTCTCCATCTCGATCTTCCAATCGATGAAGATTTTGTTTCCCTGTTTTGAGGAGAGAATTTTCTCCAAGATGTCATGAGCCCAGTTCTTGTCCAGAACAAGGGCAGAGAGCCCTTCGAGGTATTCCTCAAGCAAGAGGGAATCAATTTAAGTTTGGTCAGCCTGATGCCAACCAATAAGGTGAGGTTCAAACATCCCCTTGGTGACAAAGGTCACTATATTGTCAGGGGTCTTACTGGCATGTTTCATGTATTGTTTACATGCTAGCATCCAGGATTGCATGATGAGGGGAGTGATCTTACCAGCAGTAAGCATGGGACAATCCTTCATTTTTGCAACCTGGACTTCAGCAAAGTTTGAGCAGACATCTCGAGATGCAATTGGTGATACGCAGTATGTTTTGAGGGAGTGGCAGCAGTGGGCTTGATGATAATGAAATTGGTAGAATCAATGGAGTCAGTAGTTGATGACAGTGATGGTGATGGTAATGGTGATGTCAATGATGACAATGACAATGGTGAGGAGGGTAGAGGGTTCACAGTATTTGATCCTCGGTCTCAGTGGACAGACAGTGTTGCAGTTAGAACTTGTAGTTCAGCAGGTAAACCCAACTGGATCAGTCTTCTCCTCTCTCCCCTTGTTATCAGGGGAGTAGGGGTTGAAGGTAGCTGAGACAGAGTGGGGGTCATCAAGCAGAAGAGTATTGATGTCAAAATAAAAGTGAAAGGTTGCCTGGTTAGGGAACCTCACTCAGTAGTCAGGCAGACAGACAGGAATAGGTTATCTTTGTTGCAAGAGAGGAAGGGAAATTAGTACTATACAGCAGAAAGAATAATTAACTATATCTTTGTTGCAAGAGAGGAAGGGACAGGGGCAACAAAGGGAAAGATGGCCTACTACCTATGGTATGCTAAAAATAGCTATCTGCCTTGTACATATTGAGAATATGGCCGCATTAAGACTTTCTATACATGGAAGGGTCACATCATGATGTCGGAATGATGGGAGTGTGTCATTCTCAGGGATTGATGGGATTGATGGGAATTTGATGGGAATTTGATGGGAATTTGACGGAAAAGTGATGGGGGTGTCAAGTGGGCGCTGATTGATGGGAAATTGATGAGAACGTGATGGCAACACATAGTGGGTGTTGTTTCACAGCCCGATTCTATATTTGGAAATTCTTTGATGTGAATATTGATGTGTGCTCACGTTAGAATGTTTGAATGCATAATAGCTGTTTTGCATGTGTGTGTGTGCACTGGAGTAGTGTGTATGGGCACACCTACTCCAGGTAGTCACATGACCATGTAGTCAGTAGACAGTCACACATGTAGATAGAGACATGCTTAGGCTATCACTAGAGCATCTCACCACTCTGCTATAGGAGACGGATCCGCTGTCTCCATCTTGGTGATGAGAGTGCGATTTGACTTGCTCACCACTGCTTAGACTTACTGGGCTCACTGCTATTTAGCTCCATTCTTGCCACTTCTGCTTTCATTCTTGTGAGCCATGTTATAACGTGCCAAGTTCGCGTTGAGATCTGCTTCTTATTTTTAGCTCTCAAGTGTTCAGTTTCAGCACCCAGTCATAGTACCAGAACCTCAGTCTTGCAGAACCCCAGTACTCCAGTCACATGGAACCCAGCACCAGCCCCTCAGTTTATTTATTTCTTAGTTCCTCTGTTCAGCAATGCCAGGTCCAGGACAAAGCAAATGAACCCAAAAGAAGAAATGGTGCAAGAACACATTCAATTTGGATGTGAATATTGCAGCCGTAAACACCATACTAACAGCATCAAGCACAGATGCTCTGAAGGTGAGAACCACCACGTCAAAATTGTCGTCACCTAATGACGAGATCATTGCGACATCACTTGCAAGTGAAATGACAGCTAAAACCGCTTCATACATGGCTCTACAAGCTACTACAACAACCACTACAACTACCACAGCGGATGCAGCCCCAAATGACCCAAATGATGCCAATGATGTGACGTGCATCGACACAGCCACAGCCATGTCACCAACAAATGAACCGTCTACCTACAGTCATGACAAAGTACAGCAACTACTCGATAATGCGAAACTCAAGGGATACCAGGAAGGGTTCAAAGAAGGACACAAAATTGGTAGGAAAACAGGGAAGGAAGAAGGAACAGCAGACAGTTATGAGGAGGGATATGAGGAAGGAAGTAGGAAGTGGATGGAAGGCTACAGGGAAGGGTACGATGCAAAGGGGAAACTAGACCAAGAGAAGGCAGAACAAGCACACAAGAAGGGACTACTGGAAGGCCACAAACTAGGAATGCAGAATGGAAAGGACGAGGAATGAAAAAAGTGGCTCACAGAAGGACACGGTGCTGGGCTCTGCCTACCGATGGCGGCCCATGCGTGTGCACTCTTCCATGGCGCAGTTCTCCTGGAGGAGGCTGAAACCCAAACCAACCCTGAAACAACCACCTGGAGCGACGCTAGCACCCAGTCAGCCCTCAGTACCAACGAGACAGCTACTCAAACAAAGAACAAACCTCACCCAGCTCCCGTTGCACCCATAACAACCCCCCAGCCCTTCATCACACACCCTGAGCTGCCTGTCACCACTGCCACCTCACAGCCAACAATGGCAGCCACTTCTGCCCCAAATTCCTCCAAAACAACTGCTATGGCCACAACTAGCTGCCAGACAACCACTACCACCTCGTATACCAAGTGCCAGGCCCTAAATGACATACATAAACAGTCTATAGCCCAACAAATGATGTTATGTGAGGACGAGCAAATGTGCTCATCAAAACATGTTGTTTACTTGATGGAACAACCCCGCTCCCCACAGAACTCTAAATGATGGTCCAGGAGCCCTGCCGCACCACCTAGTTCCCCCCAGCTCGTGCCACAGACCCCCATTCCATACCACGAACCACCCTACACCACCATCATGCCATTGTTGATGACGTCTGCATCCCCTGCTCTGCTTAACTCAGGATCACCACTGGCAGCTCCAGAATGAAGATGTACATGGCTAGACCCAGCAAAACACCCCCAAAATGCATCCCAAACACCCAGCTTGCCCCAGACCCTCCAGGAACGACCTGTTTTGCCACCACCTGCCTCCCACACCTCTGCCATGTCACCAACGATGTCGTTTACACCCAGGGAGCCATCCCATTCGCTGCCCACCCCTCGTTCACTGCCTATACACCCCAGCCAACCCCAGCATGCACGAAAATGTGCAGTATCGCTGCCTACAATGGCCCTCAATGACAAATACTGATGGCTACAAAAAAACAACATGGCTATGACTGCACCATCCCTTAGACCCCCTCATTCCTCTATGCAGCCCAGGAAATGGTCTACACCACCCGTCTCACCCCAGCTCAGCCGTAAAGGAGCTGTTTTGCCACCTCCCATATCTTCGATGACTGCCAATGCATCTACAGCTGCTGTTTCATGGCCCCCATCTCCTGTCTCACCCCTTTTGAGCCTTGTACCGCCGTGTTCAACACCTATACCCACTCATCTCAACTGGGCCAAAGACGCTGCATCAATGCCAGCCCTGCCCATCATGTACCCACCACTGCGAGATCTCTCGACTCTGAGGACAGGCTGTGCACAGCCGTTTGGAACCATTCGACGATGTACAAGATGATGATGAGCCCCAGCTCCACCATATTTTTTCTCACAGTCTCAAAAGTCTTTATATCTGGCCCTACCATTTCTTCCTCGGTCTCAAGCTCAACTTTTTATCACTTGATGACATCCTGCTGGTATAGGACCAGGAAGACCCATCATTACTATTCCTGTCAGAACAGCACCCGTACCTGCCACTCATGTTCCAAAGCTTGACTGGTATCAAGACCCTCATCTTGTTGATTTGAGTTGTGCACTTTGTGCCTTGGGATGTGCTAAAGTCTGAGGTTGCCTTTCATGCAGTTTAACCTAGCAACTGTAAAGGGAGACTCAGATAGACTGAACAGCTGGAGTCCAGAGTGAGCAACTAGTTATTATATGAGACAATAAGGAGTACAGTACCTGGAGTCCAGAGTGAGCAACTGAAGAGTGCAAAACTCCAGACTCTGCAGTCTACATACTGTGAAACAAACAGTGATAAACACAAGGTGGAAACTACTCTAAGTGCCCATGAGTGTAACTACAAGTGATAGGACATGGAATAGAAGTAGGATAGAAGTAAAATAGAGAGATGGTGAATCATACATTTAACACCCCCCCTTGATAAAGCAACTCCCAAAATTGCTGAAATCACACCTTTAAACCAAGAAGAGTCCGGAATTTTTCCACTGTTACACGAGGTAGTGCCTTGGTAAGAATGTCGGCAAGTTGGTCAGTGGTGGGGATATAGACAGGGAAAATGGTGCCAGCTTCAACTTCATTGCATAGCCAGTAGTACTTGAGATCAAGGTGCTTCATTCATCCATGGTGCTCCAGGTTTTTGGAAACAGTGAGAGCGGACTGGTTATCAATGAAGAGAGTGGACGAATGATCAACAGGATATCCAAATTCCTGTAAAATGCTGCGAGTCCACTTGATTTCCTTTCCAGCCTCTACTGCAGCAACAAACTCAGCCTCTGTGGTGGAAAGCGTCACAAAAGGTTGTAACCAACTCTGCCAGTCAACTGCACCTCCACCGACACAAGTCAAATAGCCACCAGTTGAGCGACCATTATCCTTGTTACCACCATGGTCAGCATCAGTGTAAGTTGTGAATAACTCACTACCATCCTCATCAGGTCCATAGACTAGTTTGTAGTCCATAGTACCCTTGAGATAGCAAAGTAGATGCTTGACTGCAAGCCAATGACAAGGACCAGGGTTGTGGTTGAAACGACCAAGTACACCAACTGTATAAGCAATGTCCGGACGGGTGGTGGTGGCAAGGTACATCAAAGACCCAACAGCAACCAAATAAGGAACATTGCACATTTCTGCAACATCTTCCTCTGTTTTGGGGCACATGTCAGAAGTCAATGAAAGGGAGGGATCCATGGGAGTCAAGACAGGTTTGCAATCTGACATACCAAAATGTTCAAGTGTACTGACGTTGGGAGAGGGAGATGGTGTGATTTGTGAGGTCACAAGTAATGTGGATGCCAAGTAGGAATTGAGTAGGACCAAGATCACAAAGTTTGAAATGGGATTTGAGATCTTCAACTACCTTGTCAATGGCAGAAGTAGAAGTCCCAGCAAGAGTAATGTCATCGATAAAGATTGGAACAATTACCCTGACTTCACCTCGTGTGTAATTGCAATTACCCTGACTTCACCTCGTGTGTAAATATAAACAGCACGGTCCACTTCACAGCATGTAAATCCCATAGCTGTCAATACCTCATGGAGGCAAGCATTCCAGTTGCAAGCAGACTGTTTCAACCCATAGAGAGGTTTACGCAGCAGACAAAGTGTGTTTGGGTTACCTTGATGGAAACCCTCGGGTTGGTGCATGTAGATGACTTCCTCAAGTTCTTTCCCAAGTAAGAAAGCATGGGAGATGTCAAGAGAGCGAAGGTGGAGGTCTTTCCTTGCAGCCAATGCAAGAATTAGCCGAAGTGAAGCAGGATGATAAACTGGGGAGAACGTAGCATCTTCTGCATATTCAAAACCAGGGCATTGGGTGAAACCCTTAGCCACAACCCGACCTTTGTAACACTCAATGGAGCCATCAGCATTATGCTTGAGGTTAAAAACCCATTTGCATCCAACTACCTTTGCACCAGGAGGTAACTCCACATAATCCCAAGTCCCATTCTCAAAATGATTGTTCATCTCTGCATTTGCTGCCTCCTGCCATTTTCGCACATCTGAGCACTTCATAGCCTCCTTGAATGACTGTGGGTCCGCATAACGAGTAGATAATGCAAGATCAATACTAGAATCCAAACCATCACCAACAACTGGACCAGACTCATCATCAGATGAAGGTTGATCAAATTGTGGAGCTGGGATTGGAGCAAGGGGCTCATTCCAAGCCCATGGTGCAATCCAGCATTCTTGCATGGATTAGCAGCTCAACGCTCTAAAAGCGGAGGAAGTGATGGAGGAGGAGATGAAATTGGGGTCTGAGGTGGAGATACAGCAGGTGTCTGAGTAGGAGGAGTGGGAGTGTGAGGGGTAGTATTAGCAGGAGGAGAAGAAGCAGGAGGAGTAGGAGCATGAGCAGGAGATTGAGATGGAACAGGATCATCATCAAGATCAGTTACACCAGAAGGAAGAATTGCCTGTACAGGTTCAGGATCAATGTCACTAAGATCAGGAACCATCAAAGGTGTAAGATACTCAGACATGATGAGAGGGGAAGAGGGATCAACAGGTGGCTCATTCCAAGTGTGTTTGAGACCAGGAAAATAGTGCTCATCAAATTCAGTGCATTCACAGATCACAGTATGCTTGGTCACAGGATTGTAGAATTTCCAGGCTTTGGGTAGCCAATGAAAACACACTTCTCCATGTGAGAGCCAATCCCAGTATGCTTATCCTTCTGGATGTGAACATATGCAGCACAACCCCAAACTTGGAGATTTGAGACATCTGGTTTATGCTTATGCCAGAGTTCAAAGGGGTTTTTCTCCGAGAGGGAATGAGTGGGACACTTGTTCTGGACTGTGATGTATGCATCGACAGCCTCACCCAAGAAAGAAGGAGGTAAACCAGCTTCATAAAGCATGGCAGTAGTGTGTTCCTCAATACTGTGGTTTGCTCATTCAGCAATGCCATTCTGTTGAGGTCGATTGCAAACAGTATGCAAATGTTCAGCAATGCCATTCTGTTGAGGTCAATTGCAAACAGTATGCAAATGTTCAATCTCACACTGATCCATGAATGGAAGGAATTCATTAGACATGTACTCGCCTCCCTTGTCATCAATCATAGCCTTGATTTTGCGATTCCAGTGATTCTCAGCTTTCACTTTGAATAACTTGAATGCATTAAATGCCTGATCTTTGGTACGAAGGAAGTATTTGGAGCGGAAATGAGTATTGTCATCAATGAAAGTGATCCAGTAACAATACCCAGAGTGAGTACATGTTTTGAAGGGACCATGCTGTTAGGAAACCACCCCATTACCTAATAAAATTTCATTTTATTTTATTATGTCAAATTATGCTACATGATGCCAAATGATGCTATACTTTGATAGCATGAGAATTTTATTTCACATTGGAGACGTGCCGAGTGTCTCCCTTGCTGAAGGCATGGAATGCAATGGTATAGCAAGCTTAGCTACTAACATGTGACTAGCTACAGGTATATCTACTAGATCATGTGACCACCCTGGAGTGGGCATCCCTGACCACTCCAACATGCATCAATATGTATGCGCATGTACAAACGCATCAGTAACAACAATGTACAATATATGTAACATAGTATATAAACCCTAAATACACACCTAGGGGACCCTAGTTGTGTTCTCTTAGGTATTCCACCTACATTTTCGGTGTGAAAGGCCTATCTCAACAAACTCACCTATTAATAACCCCTTGCATCAAAATCATCAATTCCCCCATCACAAGCACGGATCCCGCCCCCTTCTTGTAGAGAGAACCCGCATGGTCTTAGCTAGCAGATAGTGGGTGTCACCCTAACACATGCAAATTGGAGTGGATGAGATCTGTTAAGGGCGAAGCCTCAACCACTCGATCTAGTCAATGTTGTTGATGAGGTGCTTCCTCGACAAGTCATTCGGCACTAGTCTTACTTGGAGCATCCAACGTAAGAGAGATAGTGCACTCTAGCAGGCCTTCTGCATAGAGTTGTTCAGGTTCACACACTAAGGGGCTTCCTTAGTGGTTTCGAGTAAGTTCGCAAGTTCACAAGTTAAGGCTGTAGATTGCCTAGATCTAAACTAAGGACATCCCTACTACAAGTTGCAGTACTTATACTAGAAGGGAGGTCCTTATCGTCCAATCGGAAAGGTAGATGCATATCAAGTAATAATAGAAACAATAGGCCTCATGCCTTGCATGAGGGGTCCAATGTCACGGAGTGCTGTGGCACAGCATGTCAGGAAGCAATAACAGATAAGCCTCATGCCTAGCATGAGGCATCTGATGTCATGGACCTCATGTCAGGGGGCTGTCGTATCACAGCATGTGTGGGAGTGGGTTCGGGTGCATGGAGTCACCATGCGTCAAGGGTGCCTTCCACGGGAAGGGGATCGAATGCATGCAGTCAGCATGCATCGTGTGTGTGTCTGATGTCAAGGACATGCCCTAGGCATGAATCAAGGGGTGCCTCCTGTCTGGAGGGGATCGTTGGGTGCATCGGGTTCCATGAGTTACAAGGAAAATTGTAACATTACCCCCCCGCTATGGTCGAAAGTCCCACACTTCGACCTAAATCTTCGTCTCTCCTTTGTGGTCTGATCGGGCATGGTCTGGTTATGTGGGTAGGTCAGGGTCAAGGGGTACGATGGAGGAATCGTTCATGTCCAAGCTTGGACCGTGATCGGGTTCTTTTCATTTTATACTGCCTTTAGCAGTGGTGTCAAAGAGTCGGTGGTGTCGTCGGAAGGGGGAGGGGTGTGTAGGGTTTGCACAGTATCAAGGGTAATCACTGTAGTTTTACATCTTTGTGGATGATCGCTAGTTTAACATCTTTGTGGATGGTCGGTAGTTTAACGTCTTTGCGGACGATCGGTTTGCACCTAGTTGTGCTCAGTGGTCTGGGGTGTCGGTGTATGGGGGTGTTGGCTGGAATGCAGCAATGTCCCCAGTTCTCCATGTCGTCCAAATAAGAGCTGCCTTGCCAGCTCAAATCCACTTTCTTCGTCATAGTGGGTGTTCCACTGAAGGTCATTCAACAGTAGTGGGCCAATCCCCGCTAGTGGTCTCCTGCCTGGGGTCAGACCATCGCGGTTGACAACAAATTGTTTGGGGAGATAGTCTCCGCCGTCTAACTCTTCTTCAAAGCACCACTCCTCAAATTGTGCTTTTACCCAGGTCAAATCCATTTTCGTGCTCCATGCACATAGAGGCAGCATGTTGGGCAAGTCAAAGATATTCTCTTTATCCAGTTGTCTCTGTTTATCCAGAATGTGATTCCGTGTGGGCATTCCCAAGAGGGTTGCCCCGGCAGTCTGTTTGTTCTTGGTGACTGGTCAATGACTCGTCGTCCAGTCACCATGTTCTTCTCATATTCGTTCTTTATCGAAAGGGGGTGGGGGTGGGAGTGAACGTGAAGGGCGTCAACATTCAGTGGGTCAATCATTGTTTAGGGGGTATCAGGGGTGTCATTTGGTTCAGATAGTGGGGGTTTCTTGGGTTCTTGTCAGAGATGGTACCTCTTCTTATATGCCATCAGGATCTGGGGGGCATGCTTTAAGTTTGATTCAGGTTCCCATGTGTTTTTGGAGGTCGGGTAGTCAACCCATTTCATGAGGTAACGGCGTGTCTTGCTGTGCTTCTTGTGTGCGATGATCGCTTCCACTTCGTATTCGTTTTCTCCTTCCACAAGGTCAGGTGGTGGAGTCAGGAAGTTCCGTCCATGAGTGTCATTCTCATGGTATCGCGTGAGTAAAGCCGCATGGAATACTGGGTGGATCTTCCATCTCGGTGGCAGTTTCAATTGGTATGTCATTCTCGACAAGGCATCTTCAATCATGAAGGGCCCTTCTCATTTTGGCGCTGGTTTTCTCGTTGGGTAGCCAATCTTCAGGTTCTTGGAGTCAAGCCATACTTGTTCTCCAACCTTGAATGGTTTGTATTGCCCTTTTGTTCGGGCAGCCATAGCCTGTCTGGCTAGTTCATGTGCAGCAAGAGCTTCCCTTCTCGCAGAGAGAAGTTCTTGGATCCTCTGTTTGGCGGCCAGCACGTTCGTCTTTTTGTAAGGGGTGGGGATAGCGCATGGTTGATATCCCATCATTAAGTAAAACAGTGAGTGTTTTACTGTGGAGTGCGTCTTCTGGTTGTGCACGAATTCTGCCGTTGGGAGATAATGCTCCCAATCTTCGGGTTTGTTCAAACAGAACATGCGGAGGTAAACCTCTAGCTCTTGGTTTACTCGCTCCATTTCTCCATCGGTCTGGGGGTGATAGGCGGTGCTCATGGATAGCTTAATCCCAAGCAATCGTCCGAGTTTTTGGAAGAGTTTGGATGTGAATCGGGGGTCTCTGTCTGAGATAATTCTTCTGGGGAGTCCAAATCTTGTGTATACATGGCGCAGGTAAAGGTCTGCGGCGCCAAGTGCATCGATTGTCTTCGCACAAGGGATAAAAATTACCCCCTTTGTAAGACCATAGTCTACCACGACCATGATTGAGTCAAATCCGTTTATCACAGGCAAGTCCGTGATAAATCTGTCGTTACCAGCTCGAATGGTCTGCTGGCATCAGATGATATCGGTGTTAGCGGTGGGGTCATCGGGTGTGTATTCACTTTCATTTGCTGGCACTTTGCACAGCCTTCGATGTACTTCTTGATGAAGTTGGCCATTCCTGGCCACCAGTAGTCTCGTCGGATCAGTTCAATCATCTGCCATTGTCCAGGGTGTCCTGTTGTGATGCTATCATGGTATTTCCATATGATCACTCGGCAGAGGGTTTCGTCCTGTGGCACATAGCATCTGTCTTTGAAAAAGAGCAGGCCGTCTTCGAATTTCCAGTCCTCCAATGCAGACTTGATTGGGGGAGTTCCATTGTTTTTCAGGGCTCGTAAAGTGTCATTTACGAGGTCGTCCTTCATTATTGCTGAGACCAGGGCTCCCTGGAGCTCAGTGTCGATCGTTTTGACAAACAGTTTGTCAGCAAGGATGGTCTTGTCCTTGTTATCAGTGTTTTCTTCAGCTATATGATCTGATCTCCTCAATAGGGTGTCAGATTGTACCATCTGTGATCCAGGTACGTGTTGTAGCTTCAGGTTGAATTGTGACAGGTAGATGGCCCATCTAGCCTGTCATCGGTTTAGTTTCTGTGGCTGATGGAAGTACGTCAGGTTCTTGTGATCAGATAATACCATCACAGGGAACGGTGTCCCCTGTAGGTAGTGTCTCCATGTTTCTAGCGCTCGGATCACTCCCAATAGTTCTCGGTCATATATCTCATAATTTCTTTCCGCTTCGTTGAAAGAATGCGAGATGTATCCACATGGGTGCCAGTCTCCATTGGCGTCCTATTGTCTGAGTACTGCGCCTGTCGCGAATTTTGAGGCATCAGATTCTACCACAAATGGTTTCGTTGCATCTGGCATCAGCAGTACTGGGGTTTCATTGAACTTCCTTTTTAGTGCATCGAATGACTGCTGACAGTTGTTCGTCCATTCAAATTTCTGGTTCTTCTTTGTTAAATCGTTCAGCGGTCTGGCCAGATCCACGAAGTGTCCGATGAATCGTCAATAGAAGTTTCCAAATCCTAGGAAGGATCTTACATCCTTCACTGTCTTTGGCGTGGGCCAGTCCTTGATCCCAGCCAGCTTCGTCTTGTCCATTGCAAGTTCGTTGGGTCTGACGATCATGCCCAAGAACTCAACTTCCTGTACGTCGAATTTGCACTTCTCTACCCTCAGGTAGAGATCGCATTGTCATAGTCGTTCAAGGACCCTTTCGGTCCTTATCTGGTGTTCTTCTTCCGTCTTCGAGAAGATCAGGATGTCGTCCATATAGATGATGAGCCATCCTTCATCTAGCATATCTCAGAAGAGATTGTTCATCATGGCCTGGAATGTTGCCGGTGAGTTGCACAGCCCAAAGAACATCACCATTGGCTTGAATAGCCCTCGGTTAGTCTTGAATGCTGCCTTCCACTCGTCTCCTTTCTTTATCCGTATGTTATGATATCCCCATCGAATATCAAGTTTCGTGAAAAATCTCGCTCCCTTCAGCTTGTCCAAGAGGTCTCCAATCAGTGGCAGGGGGTAGTTGTTCTGGATCGTTCCTTCATTCAGATAGCGATAGTCTTGGCAAGGTCATAGAGCGTCAGAGTCCTTCTTCGACACGAAGAAGAACAGGGATGCCATGGGTGATTTCAACAGTCGGATGTATCCTTTCTCCAGGTTTTCATCTAGAAACTCATTGAGTTTCTCTTGTTCTTTTGGCGTCAATGGGTAGACTTTGCAATCCTTCAGTATAAAGCCTTCCTTCAGGTCGATCGCGTGATCCCACGGTCTTGATTCCGGGAATCGTTCTGATGCAGCTTTCTCGAATACCTGTCTGTACTTCTGGTATTCGGGTGGCAGTAAATTGTCCAGGGTCCGTTGGCTAGTCTCCTTTCCCTCCTCTTGCTCATGCGCTAGTCATTGGGATATGGATGTCTTTGCTCTGATCCATATGTCTGAGTTGAGTAGGTACCATGGGGAGCCCTTGCCTTTCATGAGCCTGCTGATCGTGTTCATTTTTCGGATGTATCTGTGTGTCGGCTCTCAATGTTCCTCTGTCAAGGGCAGTTCTATGTCTGGTCCGAATAGGCCAATGACTGGTTCACCTCGCACGTATGTGATCAACACCAAGTCATCCTCGATTGTGTCTCATTCGGGGGTCTGGTTCATCATCTGTATGTCCATGCCTGTGTCTGCCAGTAGTTCTTCGTCGGGTACCTCTTCGACCTTTACCTGAGGGGGGGTCTCCCTGGGCATAGGTATTTCAGTGTTGATGGTACCATGATCTGGAGTCCTATGATCGTGGGTCGGGGTAGTCTTATAAGGGCAACCTAAGCCTCTAGCAAAGGGAAATCCGAAGTTAAAATTATGCTACATAATACAGGGATTGGGGGCACACCTAGCAAAGGGAAATCCGAAGAGAAAACTCTAAGGATCCCCTTGCCGACGCCCAGTATATGTGAAGACGACAAAAATCAAATATAACCTAAAAATAGAAAAAGGCAGAGATAGGTGGATCAAGGCCGCCGAATGACATCATACCAAGGGGTATGTGTCGGAAGGGGTACTCCGCCTCTAAATATAAAAGTGTCAACATGTGCAAACATGATAGCAAGGGAAAATTAGTAATAAAATCCGGAAAAATCATAGAAAATGAAGAATAGAAGGAAATGAGGTGGGGAAAAATATAGGACAAACATAAAAAATAGAAAAAACACACAGGGCACCCCCCTAGTCCCTTTACATCACCCCCTCTCTAAGATGCATTGCCCTGATGCATTCGAAATTGTATACGACCAAAGTCTGTGACTTGAATGCAACGCAGTGCAGCAGTGTGCCATCGGTGGAATTCCTTGATTAACCGAGGGGCATTTACGTCAGACTCTTCAACCCATGAGTTCTCCTCATACCCATAACCCTTCCAATGTACCAAATACTGGAGTTTTCCTCAATGCAAACGGCTGTCCAAGATTGACTCGACTTCATATTGGGGTTCTCCCTTGATCACTGTAGGTGGTGGTGGTGGGTGTGAATGGCATCCCGGGAACGGATCTGGGGGAGCTGGAAGCAATTTGATGACATGGAAGACAGGATGGAGTCTGGACATGGAGGCTGGGAGGCGTAGACGATAGGCATGTGTTCCAATGCACTTGACAATGGGGAAAGGTCCCAAGAAGCAATGAGCGAGTTTCTTGGATGGACGTGTAGTGGAGATGTCACTGGAGTCAAGATAAACTCGATCACCAACCTTGTACTGAGGGGTTGGGGAGTGGCGTTGGTTGTAAAATCGCGCCATGTTGTCCTTCGCCTTTGCTAAGGCTGCCCTTGCCTCCTCCAAGCTATCCCTCATGTGTTCTGTGAACTCATTCACTGTCTCAATGTGTGAGGGAGTTGGCGAGGTTCAAATCCCATGCGTGGATGTCGTCCAGTGTCTAAGAGGAAAGGGGTCTGTTGAGTGGAAGCATGGACATGGTTGTTGTATCCAAACTTGGCCAAAGGAAGGAGATCATCCCAATCGTCCTGGCGTTCATTGACAAAGAGGCGGATGTACTGCTCCAGTTCCTGGTTGACTCGCTCTGTCTGGCCATCAGTTTGTGGGTGATAAGCGGTTGAAGCGAGGAGTTTGATCCCCAGGAGTCGGTACAGCTCATGAGTGAACTCTGCCATGAACTGAGGGCCACGATCCGAGAGGAAGGCACCAGGAAGTCCATGTAATTTCCACACATGGTGGAGGTAGAGTCGAGCGGCACCTAGGGCACTGACAGTGGTGTGAGTGGGAATGAAGTGAGCACGTTTTCCCACTGAGTCAACTGTGCACATCACCGCATCAAACCCGTTTGACTCTGGCAATTCCACCACAAAGTCGACACTGACGACATCCCAACGACTCTCTGGAACAGGAAGAGGGTGTAGCTCACCAATAGGCTTGCGACGAGGAACCTTGGTGCATAAGCAAAGGTCACAAGTGCGACAATACTGACCAATGAGCCGTGACATTTGTGGCCACCAATAGTTCCGTGAGGTGAGCTCCAAGGTCTTCCAGCATCCGGGGTGGCCAGCAATCTGTGAGTCATGGTGTTGGGATATGATGCGCCGGCGAAGGTCTGGGTCATTGGGAACATAGATGCGATCCCTGAAATACAACAAGTCCTCCTTTTCAGCCCACTCTGCCGCACGTAAGGAAAGGGTCGATCCCTTCCTCAGTTCTTTAACAGCTCAGGCGACAACATCCTCATGTAAACCGCTATGGTTTGCACGACGAATGTCATGTAGGATGTCCCGCTCCTCGCCCTGGGGTGCGATGCCTTCCAGTGCCCGAATGGTGAACAGGTCTGGCTGCAACAGCACAATGTTTTGGTTGTCACCGCTGCCATCCCCATGGTCTGCACGTCGGGATAGGGCATCGGTCTTCCCCATGCTGCGACCTGGACGGTGGTGTAAGGAGAAGTTGAATCTAGATAGATACAGGGACCAACGAGCTTGACGACGGTTCAATTTCTTGGCCATCATGAAGTACTCGAGGTTCTTGTGATCTGTCCAAATTTCCACCTTGTGTTGGGCACCCTCGAGGAAGTGTCGCCACTCCTCAAGCACACGCATTATCGCCAACATCTCGTTGTCATGGATCTCGTAGTTTCTCTCTACAGCACTAAGGCTTTTGGAGTAGAACGCAACAGGATGCCACTTCTGGTCCTCCGGAGACTGCTGAGACAACACGGCACCCATCACAAAGTCAGAACTGTCGGCTTCTACACAAAAAGGACGTGAATTGTCAGCAAAGGTAAGGATCGGAGTGGAAGTGACCGTCTCCTTAAGCTTTTCGAATGCCTCCTGTTGTGCATTATCCCACCTCCACGCCTCCTTTCCTGTCAAGTCAAACAGCGGTCATGCATGATGTGAGAAATCCTTGATAAAATGCCGATAGAAATTGATGAAGCCCAGGAAAGACTGCACCTCCTTCTTGTTCATGGGCGTCAGCCAAGCTGTGACCCCGTTTACCTTGATAGGATCCATCTCCACTTGACCCTCCGAGATAATCAGGCCGAGGTACTCGATCTTGGTCCTTTCGAACTCGCATTTGTCCTGACGAAGGTAGAGTTTGTACCATCGAAGTCGCTCTAGGACGAGGCACGTGATGCAACGGTGCTCTTCAACCGTGCGAGTGAAGATGAGGATGTCGTCGAGATAGATGCAGACAACGCCTTCGAGGATGAGGTCATGGAAGATGTTGTTATCGGATGTGAGAGTGAGCGAGTATTTAGACAATGTTGTTGTACCAGATGGGAATCGATGAAGAGACCAGTTGCACCAGAGTCCAAGAGCGCAGAGACACCGAGTATCTGTCCAGTGTCGGTCGTCTGCAGTTCGATGGCTAGGTTTAAGGAATGTGCAGAGGGAGTGGATGCCACAATATACTTGCGTGGTAGTTTACGCTCCCATGATTTAATTTTGGGACGTGGAGTAGAAGGAGAGATGGGGAGAGCAGGTACGTCTTTAGCCAACTTCGAAGGGTCAGAGAGGGGAGCAGTCACAGAAATGGATTCATTCTCCGGGGATTCAACTGACAAGACTTCAAAGTGGTTATGGACAGGCAGTGAGGGCGTACGATTCACTCGCTGCGAATAGGAAAATCCTGCTCTTCTACAACTTCCAACTTAATCTCCTCTGCAACTCGATCCTTCGCTTCCTCAACATCTACAAGCACCAACAAATCTTGCAGGAGTTCGTCTCGTCCCTCGGGGGTGAGCATGTGGATATCCTGACGATGGGGACACGCTCCAGCCCTGTGTCCAGGTTCCCCACAACGGTAGCAGAGATCCAACTTATGTGCACGGCTGTGGGCTGCATCAACATCCATTGGTACTGGGACATTGACGGCTGGTGTGGGAGTTTGACGAACAGGAATGGGGTTATGGTGGGGGAGGCTTCGATTGAAGGTGTAGGGTGTATGAGTGGTAGTTGGAGCACGGAATGCAGCATTAAACGCCGCATTTGTGAGTCGGTTCTCGTCACAGAGTGAAGCAGCTTCATACCAAGCAAGGATATCATTGTCCGCTGGGCGCCCTTCCAACATCTGTGCAATCTGGTCCTGAATTTCTTGGTTGAGCCCCTGTCGGAACTTCACCACCACTGGTAACCCACTCCCATATCCTGCCATGTCCACCAAATCCTTGAACTCATCGATATAGTCATCCACGGATCGACGTCCCTGGTGGTAATCGGATGACTCAAGTCGTGTCACTGCTCGGTGGTGTTCATTGAGGGGGCAGAAGTGGCGTATGAACTCAGCTCGAAAGTCACCCCAAGTGGAGAAAGGTAGAGAACCGAGTTCTTTAGTTTGACGTAGGATACGGTCCACATAGAGATAGGCGCATTCAGATTTCATGTATGTGAAGGCCCAATAAATTTTTGCAGCCTCATCAACGAATTGATGCGACTGGAAACTAATGTATAACTCACAGGAATTAAGGAATGCATGTCCCTGCACACATGCACCATTAAATTTGGCAGGGGGGGACGGTTTGATCTGGGCACGTTCCTTAGTGGACACGTTTGGCAAAACGTTGTTGTTGGGTGCGCTTGGAGTCGTAAAGGGGGAACTATTGGTCATAGGGTTAGCCTGGAGGGTCCTAACGAAGTTTTCAATCGTAGATTTAAGCGAGTCAATTTGCATGCACATTCCGGAAACATCACTTTCAAGCGCGTCGAAGCATTCTGATGCGTCCATGTCGCTAGGGAGCGCGTTTGGCGAAAATGGCGGCGTAATAAAGGCGAGAGTATCTGGAACGGTGTGTAGGGACCCTGTGGAGCTTTGGGAAGCATCGTCCAGTCCGTACCTGCCTATCTTGGGCAGCGCGTTTGCGATTTTCGGGCCTTAGGGGAGAGTTTTCTACTATAAGGGCAACCTAAGCCTCTAGCAAAGGGAAATCTGAAGTTAAAATTATGCTACATAATACAGGGATTGGGGGCGCACCTAGCAAAGGGAAATCCAAAGAGAAAACTCTAAGGATCCCCTTGCTGATGCCCAGTATATGTGAAGACGACAAAAATCAAATATAACCTAAAAATAGAAAAAGGCAGAGATAGGTGGATCAAGGCCGCCGAATGACATCATACCAAGGGGTATGTGTCGGAAGGGGTACTCCGCCTCTAAATATAAAAGTGTCAACATGTACAAACATGATAGCAAGGGAAAATTAGTAATAAAATCCGGAAAAATCATAGAAAATGAAGAATAGAAGGAAATGAGGTGGGGAAAAATATAGGACGAACATAAAAAATAGAAAAAACACACAGGGCACCCCCCTAGTCCCCTTACAAGTCTGTTGTCGAGGGTAGTTTATCCTGTTTTGTAGTGTCGTCTTCATGTTCCTTTTGCCGGTGCTTCCCTCCCCTGTGGAGGTTAGCAATTCCTTCATCCTTTGCACAATTTGTTGTGCCCTGTTGCATTCTTTGTTTGTGCCCTTTTCCAGTTGTTTCTTCTTCTGGTTTTCTCGGGTCTTGGCAACAGCACGTCGTGCTGCTTCAAGGCTTCTGGCTTGTTTAGGGGTGTTGCTGCTCCTGGTCTTTGCGACGGCTATCTGGACAGAATTTAGTTCTTTTGCTTTCCTCTCTGAAAGCCTTTCTCTTGTTTTTGCCATGGCCAATCAGTCTTGGGCAAGGCTCCTCTCTTTTTCTTCAGTGAGCCTTTCTCTCGTCTTTGCCATGGCTAGTCGTGCTCAGGCAAGGTTTCTCTCCTTCTCTTCAGAGAGTCTTTTTCTTGTTTTTGCCACAGCCAATCTGGCTTGGGCAAGGCTCCTCTCTTTCTCTTCACAGAGCTTCTGTCTTGTTTTGGCCACGATGTATTGAATTCATGCCATTCTGTCATTTGACGCCTCCCTTTCGGCGTCTACCCTAGGAAGGTTTAGGGTGTTCAGGAGGGCCTGTTTGGCTCTTCTTGTCTTTTCCAGGATCTGCTGGATTTGAGCCCATCGTTCTTCATTTCAGAACTCAAAGGTTCCCTTCTTCCAATCGATGATCGGGTTAATCTCCCGCAGCCATGGCAGGCCCAGGATTACCGATTCTTTGCCTAGTCTGGCGACTAGGTATTCTATCAGGTAGCTCCTTCCATTGATGTGGAGTCTTCCTTTCACGCATCTGGTGATCATTCCCTGCTTGTTCAGGGTCCCGTCTATGTTTGTGGCCTGGATGGTGCGGCCTAAGGGATATGTTCTGATCCCTTCTCATTCGATGAAGTTCGAGTCGATAAAGACTCCTCCTGCTCCAGAGTCGAGGAGCACGTTCGTTGCGACATCTTTCCTGTTGTCTGACTCAGCTACCCGAATAGACAGGTGCATGGATTGTCTATTCATGGTAGCTAAGAGTACAGACCCTAGGGAGACTACAGCGGTGACTGGCGTCGTATCAGGCCGCTGTTCTAAAAACCTGATTCCTCCATGAGGTTAAGGGCTCGTTCCTTTTCTTCTTCGTCTAGTTCATCCAGCATCATGCGAATCTTCTGGTAGGTGTCCACCCCAGTCTTCTTCTGGGTGAAGCAGTTTTGGTAGGGAGGAGGCGCTGACCCCGTCTGAGTGGGGTTCTTTCCATCCCTGTGGTCGGACGATCTGTGTCCCGGTTGGTGGCAGATGAAACACAATCCCTTTCAGAGGTGTTCCACACGTTCTTGGTTTGTCAGTTGGTTGATGTCGAGAGAGGACTGTCCTTTCTTCGTCGTTTCTTTTGTCATCTGGTTTTGCCTGGTCTTCCCCAGGATTGCCATGGCCCGTTTCCATTGGCCTTCATATTTCGAAGCTGCCTTTATCCAGCCTTCGAGCGTGTTGGGCACTGTCTCCATTGTGTGTACCCTCTTCAGTAATTCGGGATGCAGTCCGTCCATGAAGTACTCGATCATGGCTGGATCTTCTGTGATTCCCGTCCTGTCTTTCAGGATGTGGAAGTTCGCCACATATTCTTTGAGGTTCCCTGAACCTTGTTTGAGATTCTTAATCTCTGTCTTTGCTGTTCCAGTATTGTCGATCGGTGAGAAGGCCTCTAGGACCTTCTGTCGGAAGTCTGCGTATTCACCAAGTCCCTCAGACTGGTGTTGGGGTGGATGTTTTGGGTGGGGGTGTGTGCAGTTGTTTAAAGTCTTTGTCAGTGAGGAAACCTCCTCGTTGTCTGTTGGTTGATCCATAGAACCAACGCTGTGCTGGGGTCGAGTAACGGACTAGTCTTCCATTGTATCGGTACCAAGATGAACCTGGCTGTGGTTCTGCTTCTCTTGGTGGTCAGTCTGGGGTTTGTCTAGACCTGGGTTGCTGTGGTGTGTATCGAGATGTATTGCCTACACCTAGGTAGGTGGGCTAGCAGATAGTTTAGATCTTATGTTAAGGGCGAAGCCTCAACCACTCGATCTAGTCAATGTTGTTGATGAGGTGCTTCCTCGACAAGTCGTTCGGCACTAGTCTTACTCGGAGCATCCAACGTAAGAGAGATAGTGCACTCTAGCAGGCCTTCTGCATAGAGTCGTTCAGGTTCATGCACTAAGGGGCTTCCTTAGTGGTTTCGAGTAAGTTCGCAAGTTCACAAGTTAAGGCTGTAGATTGCCTAGATCTAAACTAAGGACATCCCTACTACAAGTTGCAGTACTTATACTAGAAGGGAGGTCCTTATCGTCCAATCGGAAAGGTAGATGCATATCAAGTAATAATAGAAACAATAGGCCCCATGCCTTGCATGAGGTGTCCAATGTCATGGAGTGCTGCAGTGCAGCATGTCGATCATGAGAGTCCGACGTCATGGACCTCATGTCAGGGGGCTGTCATATCACAGCATGTGTGGGAGTGGGTTCGGGTGCATGGAGTCACCATGCGTCAAGGGTGCCTTCCACAGGAAGGGGATCGAATGCATGCAGTCAGCATGCATCGTGTGTGTGTCTGATGTCAAGGACATGCCCTAGACATGCCCTAGGCATGAATCAAGGGGTGCCTCCTGTCTGGAGGGGATCGTCGGGTGCGTCGGGTTCCATGAGTTACAAGGGAAATTGTAACAAGATCAAGGGGATTGGTAGCACGACTAGAGGAAGTGGGGAATGGATGTGCGTTCATCTTGCCAGCTAAACAAGGTTTGCATATAGGGTCTGGTTTGGCATGCATATTAATACACATACCAGTCACCAGCTCATCCTTCACAATCTTATTGACAACATCATAGCCATGATGAGCAAAACGACAATGCCAGAGATTGCGGTCTGCAGGAAGAGTGGATATGGAGTGGTGAGCATGCTCAGTGAACACCTCAGTAGTCCCAGCAAGAAATGTGGAATTGTTCTCATCAATGGGAGCCATGAAAAGGTGTTCACCATCAAGTAAGAATATCATCGCAAGTTCATTGGCAGAGATATAAATGTCAATACCACGTTGACGGGGTAAATACAAGACTGAGAGGAGATTGTTCTGGAGATCGGGGACATGCAAAACATGAGTAAACTTGACAGCCCTCAATTCTTTTCCTGCAATAATCGGTTCAAACACCACACTTCCTACACCTTCAGAATAGACAATAGTATTGTCTGCAAGATGAATTGGGACTCGAAAAGGGGTATAATCGCGAAGCCAGTTGCGATGAGGTGTCATATGAGATGTGGTGCCTGTGTCTGCATTCCAAAGGTAAGTTGTGGTTGAAGTAGGAGTGGGTTGAGAGGAATGATAACTTGCATTCCCAGCAAACTCAGCGACTGAAACAGCAGTAGTAACAGCTGCGCTTTCAGGAGAGGAAGGTGATGTGGAGGATGTGGTTGTAGAGGTGTTAGCAACGCGAGACCGCTTGGGTTTACGTGCCTCCATCTTTGCAGCAAGGAATTTCCTGCACTGAGGTAGGGTATGACCTTTAAATCTGCAAAAGTCGCAGAGTAAACCGATAACTGAAGAGGTGGCTAGAGCAGTACCGGATGTGGAGTCACTGGAGAACCCAGAATGACATTCACGGTTTAATTGCTCATTCCTGAATGCTTCATGAATAGTAGAGCGATCAAGATTGTCGATGAGCATGAGGGAAGAGACAAATGAGGAATATTCATTGGGAAGGGCACGGATGAGAGCCATGGAGTGAAGTTCATTGTCAAGGTCATCGAGGGTGAAGCCAGAGGGACAGAGATCCTTGATAGCATGGACCTTCTCAGAAACGCAAGCTATGAGACCTTCCAGGTCCTCAGTCTCTTGTTTCCTAACAGAGAATAAGTCATCATAGGTATTGAAGCACGTACCAGGCTTCTTTGATTGATTCCCTCTCTCCAACAGCTCCCACATCTTCTTTGGATCGTCAAAAACCCCACCCAGGTGATGCTTCTGGTCATCCTCAATATGTAAATAAATGTCCCCAGCCCCCTTATCCACTAGTTGAAACCACAAATGACGTGCCTCTGCATCCCCAGGGCTAGGCTCCTGTATATCACCAGTCACAACCCTCCACCACCCCTGTTTACGTCCCCAGGCAGCTGTCTGATCCTTCCAGGAGGCATAATTGCGATTGTTGAGCTTTGGGAAATTAGGTGATGAGTTGGACATGTTTGCAGAACGATGCGCTGAGAAGCGAGCATGGGCGCGATTGGGGTAAGCATAGGCGCGTTCGAGGGAAGGGAAGGTGCCGAATCTGCCTGTCGAATCCGTTCGACGATAGCGTTTGAATTGGGCACGCGCAAGACAATTTGAGCAAAGGGTGTAATTTGAGTGTTTGGTGTTTCAGATTCGCGATGAGCGCTGAGCGGGAACTGTGGGTGCGTTCGACTATCGGTGTTAACGGGAGGTGGGGGGTATGTCCCCAAGTGTCCTAGAAAAAGGACTAAGCGATCTGACCAGTGGGCGACGAGGAACATCGAATTTGGTGGGAAAAGTGTGATAACTCCAACAAGGGCTTGTTGACCTACAACCAAGGCACACAGAATGGAAATTGTAGGTGCTGGGGGGTTATTGAGGTCAGGGAATTCACTGAGAGTGGTTTCAGAGTGATTGGAGTTGATTTGAAGTTGCTAGGGTGCAGGGCCCATAACCTGCTAAAGTCTGAGGTTGCCTTTAGTGCAGTTTAACCTAGCAACTGTGAAGGGAGACTCAGATAGACTGAACAGCTGGAGTCCAGAGTGAGCAACTAGTTATTATATGAGACAATAAGGAGTACAGTACCTGGAGTCCAGAGTGAGCAACTGAAGAGTGCAAAACTCCGGACTCTGCAGTCTACATACTGTGAAACAAACAGTGATAAACACAAGGTGGAAACTACTCTAAGTGCCCATGAGTGTAACTACAAGTGATAGGACATGGAATAGAAGTAGGATAGAAGTAAAATAGAGAGATGGTGAATCATACATTTAACAGGATGGACACCACCAGGCTGAGCATCTTTATTTTATTTTTATTATTCACTGCATATATCATTGGACATTTATTCACTGCACATAGCATTACCAGACATTTTAGACATCATCTCCTATTTAGAGTTCCATCGCAACGAGGACATTGCATTTTTTGGACATGGGTAGATGGAGTAGTGTGTATGGGCACACCTACTCCAGATAGTCACGTGACCATGTAGTCAGTAGACAGTCACACATGTAGATAGAGACATGCTTAGGCTATCACTAGAGCATCCCACCACTCTGCTATAGGAGATGGATCCACCATCTCCAGCACGCATTGTAGTGGCTGTGTAACAGCTAATGTTTGGGTGCATTGTGTGTGTGTGGTAAGTTTGTGAGGGCACCAGACTTACATTTGCAAACTTGGAGTCAATGTGATGGTAGAAAGATGACATGAAAATCACAGTGCTTTCTCTTTCAAAGTCAATGTTGTGTGGTTAAATGAATTAACCAACAGAGAGATGAGATAATTCCCACTACTTTAGTAGTGGTTTTGTAGACATCAAAAATCAGATTCAGAATGCCTGATGTTTGTACATGTTATGATTTGATTGGCTGCTGAGCACCCCTAGCTCAGACATGTCATGTGACTTGAAGTGTGGACACTGGCCAATGCACAAGTCTGAGTTGCACTGTCAGTCTGTATAATATATTATAGTTAGCATAGAAGATTGTAAGAGTGTCTCTTACATCAGCAATCCTCATCTACATCCACCCTCATTATTCTTGTAGTATATAGTCTATACTTTGAGTACTTGTACTGTATCTTAGTTTCCTACCTCAGATATACTAAGTTCCTTATAGTTCTTGGTTCCCTCTAGTGTTGGAAGCTCTGGCTTCCAAAGATCCTCTCTCTGCCTTGTAGCTTTGGTAGAAAACTAACATGAGAGGATCATGATTATAATACAATTTTGACACAAGTTGTTAGTCTATTAACCTAAAGCAATATCCTCTGGTAATACTTATGAGGGGCAGTGAGCTGATAGAGCCTTTGATCTACAAGGTTGCAATGACTGATTTTGAACCTGTACAATTCAAACAATTTTGATTCTACCAACCACTGCTTGGATTTGAATTGTCTGAAGGCAATTATTTGAACCTCAAACTCTGAAAAGCTCTTGTCAGTCAAAAAAATCCCCTACAAAAGAAAAAAAAAGGCCAAGCCTTTGGCAGCTGATCATGAGCAGTGCATGACAGGCAAAAATTATCACTAAAACATTTGTCCAGAACAAAAATTATAGACCCATGAAAATTACTTGCAACAGTCTGGAACTGAACCCAGGACTGTCATGAGAGGACTTTTCAATATCTTTTTATGATATCTTATCATTATCAGATGGATCTGGGATCATATCAGGACAGTAGTATTATCTTATCATAGATAGTATCACAGGCCTATAATGGTGAGGCAAGGAATGCATAGAAGGCATGGCCGAGCCACAGCCTGGCTATGATATCATGCACAGTGTATCCTGATGGATATTGGACAGCATGGTCACTGGGAGCCACTGCCCACAGGCATGGATGCAGCATGGCCAAACATAGCTTACTGATCATACACACAGTACAGGTGTGGCCAAGACTCATGTGTATCATAGTATATAATGAATGTAGAACCAGGGGTTCTCACTAGTTGAGTTCTCTTGGGAATTCCACCATAACCTGGTGTGAGGACCTTAAATGCTAATGAGACTCACTTACTGTCTTTACTCACTGTTGGTGATAGTACCCTAGATGGGAGCCCACATGCAATCAACTAGTAGACCAACAGGGTCAAATGTAGGTTGTAGGTTGTGGTGTTGCCCTAACAAGGACCAGTGATGGGAAGCCAACAACAAATCAACTTGTAAGCATGTTGCTTACTACAAAGCCTTCATTTGTAGCATATATATTCTGTCCAAATCAACTAGTTGTTGATTATACTGCCTTTTAGTCAAAGGGTAAGTTGTAACTTGCTTCTTGGACAGAGCTGACCTCACTTACACAACTATACCAATATACCATACTGGCTTCTGTTAGGGTGACACCCACTTATCTGCTAGCTAAGACTGTGTGGGTTCTCTACAAGAAGGGGGTGGGATGTGCGCACATGATGGGGGAATTGATGGTTCTGATGCGAGGGGTTATTAATAGATTAGTTGATTGAGAAAGGTGTTTTGCACTGCTATGATAGGTGGAATACCTAAGAGAACACAACTGGGGTCCCCTAGGCATGTTTATATATTATGTTACATATGCTGTACAATGTTACAACTGATATGCACATACATGTGCATACATATCAACCCATGTGAAATAAAATTCTCACACCTCACACATGTAGCGTAATTCAGCATAATTTGATGCAATAAAATAAAAATGAAATTTTATTATGTAATGGGGCTGTTTCCTAACATTACCCCCCTTTCATGCCATGACTAGTGTATATCATGGGTATAGGAATACCCGCGGTATTCATGTGACAGTGTACATAGGTATGGGTATGTTATCACAAAAATCAAACCTGTGGCATATCACAACCCACTTCATGGTGTTGCAGGTTTCAACAGGTTTTGGATTTGGCTTTATTTCCACTTCCAAATGATCTAATACTTAGCCAACATGGTAGAGTATTTGCAAAGATATGAGGGATTTTGTGATTGAGGTTGGGCCAAAAGTTGTTTTGCTCTATCTCAACAATTAGCCATTTATCTCTCTTGCAAACTGGTACTGTACATTACATATAGTATATCTACCCTCTCCCCAAAGCATTAGCTGATTGACCCAGCCATTGTTGTTTGGTATGCGCCCCTTTTTCCTAGTTTACCTAAAAAGCTCATCTCATTCTATTTCCATAACTCTTCAGTGGACTTTTTTGCAAACTGGTATTATACATTAAATATAGCATATCTACATGGTCCCCAAAACATTAGCTGAATGACACAACCACTCTTTTTTGGTATGCACCCCTTCCTCCTAGTTTACCTAAGAAACTCATCCCACTATATTTCCACAATGCTTGAATGGATCCTTTTGCAAATTTGTACTGTACATTATGTATAGTATATATACACCCTCCCCAAAGCATTAGCTGAATGAATTAGTCATTCTTTTTGTATGCACACCATCCTCCTAGTTTACCCAAAAAGCTTCATTCCACTCATTTCCATAATGCTTCAATGGATCCTTGTGGAATTGGAATTCTGTATAAAGTATAATATATCTACACCCTCACAAAGGCATTACTTGATTGACCCAACCCTTCTTTGTGGTAGACACACATTTCTCCTAGTGTCTCTCAAAAGTCTGTAACACTGTATTTCAATAGCGCTTTAGTGGATTAGTTCATACATTTGTATTCTAGGACAAATATAATATATGTCTCACCATGGCGCTTTCAGTATGGGGTTTGGCATTAATTTCCCTGCACGTTTCTCTGGAAATTTCTTCCCCCTCATGCACATATCACATCCATCCACATATCCCAACACAATCTCAAAATTCTGGGCCACCAATAATTTCTCATCACTAACTCCAATGTCTTCCATCTTCCTGGATGTCTGGCAGCCAGTGTATTATGATGTAACCAGATGATCTCCCTTCACAAACCCTGATCTCTCAGTACATACACCTTCCCTCAGAATAACACCAACACTTGTTCCTCAGCCTATTCATCTCCTTTAATGTTACCTTCTTCTCTCCTTTCAAAGCTTTCATGGCTTCCACTACCTCATCATCCATTTCTGAGCATTGTCTAATTTTAGAGGTTTGAGTAGTGTAACATTTGTATTATCCTCCTCTACCCCCCTTTCATGATCAATACATCTGGACAATGCATCTGGTTTCCTCACTAAGCATCCCACTTTATGGATCAGGTGAAAATTGAAACACAATATGAATAGTGCCCAATGTGCTTGTTGATGGCTAAGCTTTTTGGCAGACATGAAGTATTGCAGATTTTGGTGATCCATCCAGATCTTAATCTGATATGTTGCTAAGTTGAACTAACAGTACACTTTTCATTTGCAAGTTAAATCATGTGATTTGGATGAAAACTGACTGAATTACTATATTTAGCTCATGACAACAGTACCAAACAATGCTGTATGCTCTCCTGATGATTGGCCAAGAGTGTACTTTCCCATCAGTAGTTAAATGAGCCTAGTAGGACAAGAAATGAGTAAGATACAAGACTTTTAATCTCAGGCAAGCTAAATAAAGCATTCCTTAAAGTGGTCACATGGACCAAATTTTTTGGGGGGAGAGAAGTAGAAAATTGGCACACATACTTTAGGGTATGATAACTACAAAGTTTGTAAGTAATCAATGATAGCTTATAATAAACTAACTGATCAATAACGGTTTGTAATAGTTGTATTGAAGTCATTAGTATACCAGTAATTCAGATAGCCAGATGTCAAGTTTTTTTTATACTCAAAATCTGTGTCTCAGCTAATTTTCATTCCCACAGTTACAAAAAGTCAGAAATTGTTGTAATGGGTACTTAGGATTACTAACCATGGGAAAAAAGAAAATGTTTTTAATGACATGCTGAATTTTTCATTGATTCTGTGTTTGAAGAATGAGTCTTAGGAAGACAGACAGCAGAATTTTGTGGAAGAGTCCCAGTGAAGGTTTCCCCATTAGTGACCCAGGAATTGTTACAATGTACTACTGTACCAGGTCAGGAAGTGGGCCACCCTGTCTAGTGGGCCACTTGGCACTTTTCTGATGAATGTTGCCACTTACTGCTAATCTGTTATGTGCCAAAGGAGTACCTGTAGGGGAGACATCTACAGCAGAAAACTGCAGCTGAAGTCATGTGATAGTGGTTTCTAAAAATATGCCCAAAGATTGGGGATAGCCCTGAAATGCTGGTTTCCTTAAAAGGCATGTGGTATTGAAATCATGGGATGTAGGGCATAACAGGATTGCCCAAAAATTCTGTAAATATTTGGGGAAGGAGAGAATATATATGTCAATGTAATAGGGTCAAAATATATAGGATTGCATTAGTAACTACTTGGCAAAACCCTTGGTGGCCCACTTCATGGTCATCTCCATATTTGTGGCCCATGTGGCAAATCATCCACCTAACCTGATCAAGTTGCTTTTTGTCCATTTTTGCTGTCTACACAACATCTCAGGACATTTGTCTACCCATCAAAACACCCAAGCAAGCAGCAAGGGCCACACATTCTCACCTGAAGACCCTTTACCCTTAGGTGGCCCATTTCCTGCCCTTTGACAGTAGTATCTGAGGAAACCCAGGGCAAACCAGAAAAGGAAATTGATGAGGAGTACAACTGCCATGAATCATGTGACAAATAAAATTGCCAAACAATATTTCTAAAAACCCCTAAATTCTTTATTTGCTCTGTGTGAATAGACCCCAAAATCACCTTGACTGTAGGATTGAAGACAGTGGACACACATGCAGCGATTGATGTGGAAGTGGTACAAAATTATTTATTAATTGGTCCTTAATTACTGGAAATGGTAGTAGCACATGCAAGCTATCACAATGGATAGTGGTGTATAATATTGATGGAATGATAAATCGTGGAGGAACTATTAAGGAGGAGGTGACTATGGTACTAAGGTATCAGGGGCATCAGGAATGAGCCATATTCAAAGTGTGTGATCTTGGGGAAACAAATCTAATAATAGGATGTCCATGGTTATACAAGCATAATCCCAAAATTGATTGGAGGACTGGAGAAGCTGAAGTACAAATGACTTGTTGTCCTAAGGAATGTAATGTGTATGTGAAAAAGATGAAAAAGGAGAAGAAGGAAAAGAAGGAGAAAGAACGTCCAAGGAAGTATTCTGTTATGATGGAGGAAGTGGAGGATGAGGATATGCCAAATGGGGATAATCAAGAAAGAAGAGCAGAAGCAAACATTTAGAGCAATTCATGGAGGACAGTTGTGGGATAGGAATGTAGTGAAGGTGGAGAAGCCAGTGGAGTGGGTACCAAAAGAATATCACAAAAATCTGTCAGTCTTTCAGAAGAAGGAGTCTGAGTGAATGCTGGTGTGGAAACCATGGGATCATGCAATCAAGATGAAGCTAGGATTTGTGCTGAAGAAGTCGAAGGTGTATCCATTAACTCTGAAGGAACAAGAAGAAGTTGATGTGTTCCTAAATGAGCAATTATGCAAGGGATACATACGACCTTCAAAATCTCTGCCAATGTCACCAATATTCTTTGTGCCAAAAAAGGATCAGATACAGATTATAGGTATCTGAACGAGTGGACAGTAAAGAATGTGTACCCCCTACCCTTGATCTCAGAAATAATTGACAAGGTGGGAAAAGCCAAAGTCTTCACAAAATTGGATCTATGATGGGGATACAATAATGTACAAATTAGGAGAGGAGATGAGTGGAAGGCCACATTTGCCATGCCTTGAGGATCCTTCAAGCTGCTTGTCATGTTTTTCAGGATGACCAATAGTCCCCCAACTTTCCAAAATATGATGAACAATATTTTCAAGGATGTAATTGACAAAGGAGTGGTGATGATATTTATTGACAACATTCTGATATTTATGGAGGATGAAGAAAATCATGAGGCAATAGTGCAGAAGGTGTTACAGAGATTAGCAGAGAACAATCTATTTTTGAAACTGGAGAAGTGTGTATTGGTGCATGCGAGATTGAGTTCCTAGGATTATAGATCAGCCCTGACAGAATTAAGATGGACCTGATCAAGGTACAGGCAATCACTGACTGGCCTGTGCCTACCTGTGCCAAGGAGGTTCAAGCCTTCTTGGGACTTGCAAATTATTATCATTGCTTTGTGCATAATTTTTCTAAAATTGCTGCACCCTTACATAACCTTACATGAAAGGGAGTAGTGTGGAGGTGGGGGGAGCAGCAGCAGACAGTGTTTGAGGAGTTGAAGAGGAAGTTTGTGGAGGGACCAATATTAGCCCCAGTAGATTTCATGTGCCCCTTATGAGTGGAATCAGATGCATCTGACTTTGCTACTGGAGCAGTATTATCAATGCTGTGCAAAGATGACAAATGGCATCGCATATTTGTCCTGAGGGTTGAATGATGTGGAGAGGAATTATGATGTGCATGAAAAAGAGATGTTGGAAATAATACAAGCATTGGAGGCATGGAGGCATTATTTGGAGGGATGTCATCAGATTGAAATCTGGGTGGATCATCAGAATCTGCAATACTTCATGTCAGCCAAAAAGCTTAACTGCTGGCAAGTGCATTGGGTGTTATTCCTGTTGCATTTTAATTTTCACTTAATCCACAAAGTGGAAAGCTTAATGAGGAAAGCAGATGCATTGTCCAGACATAGTAATCACCAAAGGGGGGTGGAAAAGGACAATACAAATGTTACGCTACTCAAACCCAAATACTTTTGCATTTGCACCACATGCTAAGGGCATCTATTAATAGATAGCTCAGAAACAGAGGTGTTGTCTAAAATTAGACAATGTTCAGAAATGGATGATGAAGTAGTAGTGCTTTAAGATCCAGTCAATTGAAGTGCAAAATAACCACAAACTGAACCGGAAAAAACTGGACCATCAGTCTAGTTTTTTCAGTGTTTGGAATGAGAAAACTGCAAAAAACCGGTCCCAAATGACTGGTTTATCACAAAACCGACACAGCCACATGTTCCCCTTGTCATTCCCTTGAAACTGACCAAAACATTAAGCAAATTGGTCAAGAATTGACTGAGATATCATCAAAACTGAGTTTCATATCAGGTTTTAGGTGGTCAAAGTTGCTTTTGATGATATCTCAGTCAGTGTTTGACCGATCTGCTTAATTTTTTGGTGAGTTTCAAGGCAATTGGTATGAAAATGTTTCCCAAGGGCAGTCTGAACTGATTATGACCGATACATCCATCGGCTTTTTTATGAACCAGTTATGACTGATTATGGCCAGTTTTTTGCAGTTTTTATCAGTTTCAGTTGAGTTATTTGGCTATTTCCTTTGATGGGTAACCAGTCACAGTCACAGTTTCCCCAAAAATAGCAAAAAAAAACAGACTGGACCAGACTTTAAAGCACTATGAAGTAGTGGAAGCCATGAAAGGTTTGAAGGGAGAGAAGAAGGGTAATATTCAAGGAGATGAATGGGTTGAAGAGCAAGGGTTAGTATAAGGGAAACCTTAGAGGCCACTTAATTATTGGACTAGCAAAGGGAAACTCTAAGGACCCCTTTGCCAATGCCCAGTAAATGTGAAGATTGCAAAAATCAAATAATAGCCTAAAAATAGAAAAGGTGGAGATAGGCAGATCAAGGCCACCAAATGACATCATACCAAGGGGTAGATGTTGGAAAGGGTACTCTGCCTCTAAATATAAAACTGGCAACATGCACAAATGTGATAGAAAGGAAAATTTGTAATAAAATAAGGAAAAATCATAGAAAATGAAGAATAGGAGGAAATGAAGTGAGGAAAAATATAGGACAAATGTAAGAAATAGGAGAAACACATGGGGTACCCCCTAGTCCCCTTACATCACCCCCTCTCTAAGATGCATCACCCCAATGCATTTGAAATCGCATACAACCAAAGTCAGTGACTTGAATGTGACACAGTGCAGCAGTGTGCTGTCAGTGGAATTCCTTGACTAACCGAGGGGGATTCACATTAGACTCCTCGACCCATGAGTTCTCCTCATACCCATAACCCTTCCAGTGCACCAAACACTGGAGTTTTCCTTGATGCAACCAGCTGTCCAAGATTGACTCAACTTCGTACTGGGGTTCTCCCTTGATCACTGTAGGCAGCAGTGGTAGATGTGAATGGCATCCTGGGAATGGATCTGGGGGAGCTGAAAGGAGTTTGATGACATGGAAGACTGGGTGGAGTCTGGACATGGAGGCTGGGAGGTGCAGACAATAGGCATGCATTCCAACACACTTGACAATGGGGAAAGGTCCCAGGAAGCGATGGGCAAGTTTCTTGGACAGATGTGTGATGGAGATGTCACTGGAGTCAAGATAAACTTGATCACCAATCTTGTACTGAGGGGCTGGAGAATGGTGTTGATTGTAAAAGCACGCCATGTCATCCTTTGCCTTCGCTAAGGCTGCCTTTGCCTCCTCCAAGCTATCCCTCATGCATTCTATGAACTCATTCACTGTCTCAATGTCTGAGGGAGTTTGGGAGGTCTTTACACTCCCCCCCATATTCCTATAGGAATCTGACCATATTCCAATGTCATTTTCACCAGCCAAATTGACATGAAATGGCAGGTTCAGTCCTAGTCCAGTCTGATGCAGTCCAATCAGAATCCAATCAGACCATTGGAATTTCCTAGGAATTTCTGACCACAGGAATCACATAGGAATATTCCGAGGTTATGCAGAGACATCAGACAACATAGGATTCCAATGGGAATGATAGCAGCATTGCTTAGTAATAGTAGAAAAAGTAGACATGCATGGCAGAATTGAAATATTGAACCCCGGAGCTCTAATATGATTACATAAACTTACAGTAACAACAAGACCACTACACTAAGCAGTCATTGCAGGTACATGCTCGTACTGCATTACATACCATTCCTGTGGAAAGCACATAGCCGCATCACCACACCTGCCAGCTCATCATTCTCCCACCACCACCACCACCACCACCACCAACGATGACGACCACCGCTGCCTCCCCACCTCAACTACCACCACCACCACCATTCCCACTCCCACTCCCACTCCCGTGCTGTCAAGAGGGGCCAATGGCCATGTTGTTTGGGCCATGGTAAGTTTTTTTTTTCATTTGTTTTTTGTTTTCTAAACTAACTAACATCTTTCTTTTGTTTTTTAGGTCCTAAACTACAGGGTAACGATGGATGGACAGATGGGCCCTAGGCAAGTTTTTTTTCTCCCTTTGACTTTGAGTTTACACTAACTGATTTTCTTTCATCTTCTAGGTTCTAAGCTGTTGGTAACAGCGGAGGGACACGAGACAGTGGAGGGACATGAGATGACCCAAACAACGACACCAGGGCCCCATCACAAACACCCATGGAGACGAAGAGGGACAGGGAGGGAGATGAGGAAGTGACAACAACAATAACAACAGGGAAGGGGAGATGAGAGGGTGGAGGGGGAGATGAGAAGGGGGAGGGGGGGAGACGAGGGGAAGGTGATGGGCACCAGCACTGGACGAGACGAGGGTGGCAAGGGATGACAAGGGGGGGACGACAAGGGGTGGGGACGACGAGATGGCACCCCAAATGACACACCACTCACCACCAGCCTTGCGAGCAACTGCTTGTGGGGTGGACAGTGGGTGGAATGATGACAAGGAGGGGGAGACAAGGGAGGAGGAGACAAGGAGATGAGGGATGCACGGGGGACACCACGCCACCGCCATGAGCATCTGCTCATGGGGTGGATCATGGGGTCTACAAGGAGAGGGCACCCCAGCACCGAACCCCACCGCTGCAAGCTTTGCTCGTAGGGTGGAATGGGTGCTAATGGCCATGTCACTGCCTCCACACTGAAATGCAACACACCACCACCCCCTCCCCCCCCCCACAGAACGGGGGGGGTGGTTTTTTGTTTTTGTAGAATTTTAAATAGTATAATTAATTGTCTCCCCCCTGCATTTGTGTTGGGGGGTATTTTTTTAATCTATATTAGTCATATATTAGCTCCTCCTGTCTTCGTGAGGGCTCATCAATTTTTTTCGAGCTCTCGTGAGGGAGGTTAAAAATATGTAAACTATCCCTAAGTGCATTAAATGAACTTTGTATTACATATTTAATAATTCCCTGTGGCTCAACTGGTTGAGTGCTTGTTTAGTCATCATGTGACTTACATCCCATGGTCCATGGTTCAATCCCTGCTTTAGGATATGATGCACTGGGCCATTGGGGACATAGATGTGATCCCTGAAATACAACAAGTCCTCCTTTTAAGCCCACTCTGCTGCATGCAAGGAAAGGGTGGATCCCTTCCTCAGTTCTTTATTAACAGCTCAGGCAACAACATCCTCATGTAAACTGCTATGGTTTGCATGACAAATGTTGCATAGGATGTCCTGCTCCTTGCCCTTGGGTGTGATGCCTTCCAGTGCCCAAATGGTGAACAGGTCTGGCTGCAACAACACAATGTCTTGATTATCATCGCTGCCATCCCCATGGTCTGCACATTGGGAGAGGGCATTGGTCTTTCCCATGCTGTGACCTGGATGGTGGTGCAAGGAGAAGTCAAATCTGGATAGATACAGGGACCAATGAGCTTGATGACAGTTGGCCATCATAAATTACTCGAGATTCTTGTGATCTGTCCAAATTTCCACTTTGTGTTGGGCACCCTCGAGGAAGTGTTGCCATTCCTTGAGCGTGCGCATTATTGCCAACATCTCCTTGTCATGGATCTTGTAGTTTTGCTCCACAGCACTAAGGCTTTTGGAGTAGAACACAACAAGATGCCACTTCTAGTCCTCCAGAGACTGTAGAGACAACATGGCACCCATCAGAAAGTCAGAACTGTCAGCTTCTACATGAAAAGGGCATGAATTGTCAGCAAAGGTAAGAATGAGAGTGGAAGTGACTATCTCCTTAAGCTTTTTTAATGCTTCATGTTGTGCATTATCCCACCTCCATGCCTCCTTTCCTGTCAAGTCAAACAGTGGTTGTGCATGATGTGAGAAATCCTTGATAAAACACTGATAGAAATTGATGAAGCCCAGGAAAGACTGCACCTCTTTCTTGTTTGTGGGCATTGGCCAAGCCATGACCCCATTCACCTTGATAGGATCCATCTCCACCTGACCCTCTGAGATAATCAGGCTGAGGTACTCAATCTTGGTCTTCTCAAACTCGCACTTGTCATGACAAAGGTAGAGTTTGTACTGTGGAAGTCATTCCAGGATGAGGCGCATGATGTGACGATGCTCTTCAACTGTGCGAGTGAAGATGAGGATGTCCTTGAGATAGATACAAACAATACCTTTGAGGATGAGGTTGTGGAAGATGTCATTCATCATGGTCTGAAAGGTGGCAGGACTATTAGTAAGGCCAAAGAACATGACAAGTGGTTCAAAAAGGCCACAGTTGGTATGAAAGGCTGCCTTCCACTCATCCTCCTTTATCCTCACATTATTGTAACCCCAATGGAGGTCAAGTGTGGTGATGTATTGGGCTTCATGGAGCTGGTTCACAAGTTCAGAGATGAGAGGTAATGGTAGTGATTTTTGACTATGATGTCGTTGAGCCTTCTGTAGTCTTGAACTGGTGATAGGTCTGCCTTGTGCTCTAAGCTCTGGGAACACTTCCAGATGCTTCGACACATCATCACACATGTTCCCAACCCTACAAACCTCATGAAACCACTCTGAAACTATTTCATAACACTTCAAACAACTTCAAACAATTTTGAACAACTTCGACTGACTTTGCAACACTTCGAGCAAGTTCAAATGACTTTGCAGCACCTCGAACACCTTCGGCTGCTGTATGCCTATTGCACCTCCCTTCAGACACACACAGCATACCTTGCACAAGTTAGTGCATCACATATCGAGCACCACCGGACACAAGGAGATACGACAACACACTTTTAGGACATGATTGTGGCACTTTGATGTTTCGATGATATATTGGATCAATAGGACAGGTACCCTTGATACATCATGACTCTATATGTCTCCCTTTTGATCATCTCTCATTTATCTTATGATTTGGAAAGTTCTTATTGTTTTATATCTTGCCTCATGTAGTCCTCATGTTTTATTTCCTTTTAAGTACCTGTCAAGAACCATTCCTCGCCTGATCAGAACCCGCATCCATCTGACCCTTTCCTGCATGTCAAACATGACTTTTGTCTACGCCTCCCGATTTCGTTCCTGGCCACCTTGCACTGCCCACACTGCTGTGCACCAGGCCGCCTTGTACAGCATCCACAGCTGCCTTCCCAAGGCTGCCGTCTCTATTGCAAATTCAACTACAGATTCCTGTGCGGCTCCCACTAGATAATTTATCTATGCAGTTGAGACACTGCCGCAGTCTTTGTTCCTGTTCCGCATTATTCCAGACTACAGTATTTAAGCTTAGTTAGTTCCGCCTTGTATTCCTCAGTTTGTATATCGACATAGACTCGACTTTAATCTGCCAATCCAAACCTCCTTCTACTCCAACCTCAGTTCTCTAAGAGTCTGAAATCCATTCGACTCGACCTCCAGTCTCCCTCTGAAATTCTAACCTCATCTGAACTTAACCTAAGTCCCTCCATACTCCTTCCTGCATTTACCTGCACTTTCCCGTTCCTACCTCCAAACCTCCAACTTGAAATTAGGACACCAGATGAGGTGAAGGGCACAGCTTCTTACAAGCTGAAGCCAAGTCCTTTCCGTTTCCCCTCCTGCAGAATCCACAACGACCTGACACCCTTCCATAAACAACACCTGCAGTGTCCGATCAGATTCCAACAAACCCTCTAGGATCAGTTCTTAACAGTATATATGAACTCACACTTCACTCATCCATTTCCTCTCTATGACCCCTATTGAGACCCACCAGTGCACAACAAGAAACTCCCAACGCACTGGTACTATTCCAGGGATCTCTGCAATCCAGCGATCCACCCTTTCCGACCCTCGACCTGCCACTACTTTTGGAGTGTCTTCCAGACCCTCAAACATCTTCCAACAAATTGGCTCAGGAGCCCCCTCAATCAGTGCCAATCTCATGTCCACCCATGCCCCACAACCTTCCAGCAACCCAGAAGGTTTTCAATCAAGAACTCCCCTTGAGTACATAGGGGGCATCGACCAGCCTGAACCCTTTGGGTTGGAAGATCCTGGTCTAGAGGATGGACCCCCTGGCAGACCCGATGACCCTAACAGTCCTGACGGCCCTGGGGGTGACCCTGATCCCAATGATCCTGAGGATCAACCTCCCACGGGGAAAACCCTGACCCAGGGGATAGGTTCATAGATGTCCTTTACAACCTCTCGGAGAGTATCTGCACCCTTCATCAGAATAACACACCCAAGACCAAGAAAATCAAAGTTTGCGACCCCAACACTTTCGAGAGTGCCAATCTGAAGAAACTTAGAGACTTCCTAGTCTCCTGCAATCTTCATTTCCGCGACCGTCCACACGTATTTTCCTCTGATGAGAAAAAGATCATATTCATCCTTTCTTATCTTAAGGGATCAGCTCTCAGTTGGTTTGAGCCTGGTCTGAATGACCCGACAGATTCCGCACACTGGATGTGGGACTATGAAGCTTTCCTTGCCAAGCTGGAAAGCAACTTCGGTCCACACGACCTGGTCGGAGATGCAGAAAAAGCTCTCTCTGACTTAGCAATGAGGAAAGGTGGTCATATCACAAAATACAATGTTGACTTCTGGGAATTAGCTTCTAGGGTCAACTGGAATGAAGCAGCCCTTTGTGACCACTATTTCTGCGGTCTTCTGCTCTGGCTTCACATAGAGGTTCTCCGGGGTGGTAAACCCAATACTCTTGCAGAACTGCGCTTGAAAGCGCAGGACAGTGACAACATCCACTGGATGCAAGAAGATGAATCCCATTTCGAAACAAAGAATTCCAGTAACATCACTAACTCTAGTCAGAAGGACTCTTCCAAAAGCCCTTCCCCATCAACAAACCAAGCCTCTTCAAACTCTGCCCATGGTAACACCTCCAACCAGCAGTCTTCCACGACAAAGAACACTTCCCAGGACAAGCCTAAGTTGTCCATCTCCAATAAGTTGGGGAAGAACAGCAAGCTTACTGGGGAGGAATGAGAACGTCACATGAGAGAACGACCTGTGGTGAGGAAGGGCACATAGCAGGAAACTGCCCAAAATCCAAAGCCACAAAAGCCCGTGCATCCACTGTCGTTCCTGAGACTACGGACTCAGAAAAATAGTCCACAACCCTCAGGATACAGCCATTGGGGCTGGGGGTTGTGTTGACCTTACCCACTTGGCTGCCTATGTTCATCTCAACGTGTCCGCTCTTTCTGACCCTGACTCCCTAACCATTCTTCTAACCTTTCCCGACTCTTCTGCCCCTTTCCAAACCCTTATCAACTCTGGCTCCTCCCACTGCTTCCTTGACTCCTCTTTCATGTTGAATAACCAACTCAGCACGGAATCCATTAACCTGATCGGTTTACGACTCTTTGATGGATCTTGCAACTCCACCATAACTCAGATTGTCGAACTTCCAGTCACCTTCCCTGCTGGTGAAGTATTCAATTTGTCATTTTATGTAACCTCGCTCGACTCTTCCTGTTCCACCATACTTGGTCATAACTGGCTGAAGCAATACAATCCGTTGATTGACTGGTCTTCAAGCCAACTCGCTTTCCGCTCTGCAGATCATAGAGGTCCAGCACCCCTGACATCACCTTTGTCCCCAAATCTTCCAGTAGAGATCCTTGACTCCTCCGCATTTTCCGAAACCCCCATTCCTCCTAAATTTACACCCCCCAACATCTCCTTCATCAACGCTCCCACTTATGCGCATGCTAGCACACTTCCTGGGGCAGTAGCTTTTCAGATGACCTTTGCTCCAGAAGGGTTATCCACCCGCTCTGCCCAATCCGCTAACTCATCCGACCTCTCCGATATTCTGCCCAAGTATCACAAATTTGCTGATGTCTTTAATAAGACTAAAGCGGATACCTTTCCTCTGCATCGGTCTTATGACCTCAAGATGGAGACAGAAGACAATACTCCTCCACCTCCAGGCCAAATGTATTCTCTCTCACCCTCTGAATTAGAAGCCTTACGAGTCTTTATTGATGAAAATGTCCGCTCAGGTTTCATCCGCCCATCCAAGTCTCCGCATGGCGCTCTGATTCTCTTTGTCAAGAAGAAGGACGGTAGTCTCCGACTTTGTGTCAACTACTGAGGACTTAACCATCTTATGAAGAAAGACCACTACCCACTTCCTCTCATTTCTGACCTCCTTGACTCTCCCTGAAAAGCCCGCTTATTCACCAAGATAGACTTGCAACATGCTTATCACCTAGTCCACATCGCTGACGGTGATGAGTGGAAAACTACTTTTTGCACCCACTATGGATCCTTCGAGTGGTTGGTGGTTCCCTTTGGACTCACTAATGCACCCACAGCTTTCCAGCGGTTTATGAACGACATCTTCAGCGACATGCTGGATGTTTGTGTTATCGTATACCTCGACGACATCCTAATCTATTCCAATGACAAGTCCCAGCACGGGGCTCACATCAAAGAAGTCCTCCGCCATCTCCTGAAAAATGGACTTTACACCTCTCCACAGAAATGTGAGTTCCACAAAGACACCGTCAAATATTTAGGTTTCATCCTTTCACCAGATGGACTGTGGATGTCTGAGGATAGTCAAAACTGTGCTTGACTGGCCCGAGCCTAGGAAAGTTAAGGATATACAATCCTTCTTAGGCTTTTGCAACTTTTACCGCCGCTTCATTAATGGCTATTCAGACATTGTCATCCCACTCAGCCGCTTGATGCAGAAATCCACACCATGGGACTTCAACAAGAAGTGCTGCGATGCTTTTGAAAAGCTCAAACAAGAATTCACCCATGCCCCCATCTTAACACAATGGGTACCTGACTCACAGGTGGTACTCAAAACCAATGCTTCTGACTATGCCTTAGCGGCTATCCTTTCGGTTTACACTGCGGATGGAGAAATCCATCTGGTCACTTTTCATTCCTGCTCCTTCAATCCCACTGAACTAAATTATGACACCCATGATAAGGAACTCTTGGCCATTTTCGAAGCCTTCAAACACTGGCGGCAGTATTTCAAGGGTTCCGCAAACCCAGTTGATGTGGTCACCAACCACAAAAATCTTGAGTACTTCAGCACTACCAAGTTGCTTACCCACCGCCAGGCCCATTGGTCTGAGTACCTTTCCCAGTTCAATCTCATCATCCGCTTCCACCCCGGAAAATTAGGGGCCAAGCCAGACGCGCTCACTAGACGTTGGGACATCCACCGCAAAGGGGGAAATAGCGACTTTGCCTCTGTAAACCCAACCAACTTCCAACCTGTATTCACACAGGAACAGCTCACCTCTTCCCTTCGCGCCACCTATTTTGCCACACCCATCCTTTGACAAGCAGTAATCATGGATGTTGAGAAACTTCACCATGACATCTGCACCTCCCTACCCCTTGACCCCTTTCATCTGCACATCTTCTGACACCTATCGACCCCAACTGGACCATAGATGAGGCAGGTCTCCTCTGCCACTTCGACCGGATTTATGTTCCAGATGTCGCAGATCTTCGCCTCAAGGTCCTTCAGTACAAACATGATCACATCCTCTCTGGCCACTTCAGACAAAATAAAACCCAGCAGCTTGTCCGCCGGGAATATGTCTGGCCAAACCTCCGCACCTTTGTGCAGGAACTCTGCAAATCCTGTACCACTTGCAAACGATCCAAATCACCTTGACACAAGCCCTATGGGTTTCTAAAGCAACTTCCGGTTCTGGAATGACCTTGGAACTCCATCTCCATGGATTTCATTGAGCAACTACCCGACTCCAATGGTCACACCGCTATCCTGGTCATCGTTGACCATCTCACCAAACAAGGCATCTTCATCCCAACTGTCAATGAAATCACAGCCCAAGAACTAGCCAACCTGTTCATCCTCCACATCTTCTCCATGCATGGTGTTCCGTCGCATGTCACTTGCAACCGGGGATCCGAGTTTGTCTCCCATTTCTTCTGCTCCCTCGGAAAAGCGCTCAACATGCGGATCCACTTCACTTCCGGTTATCACCCACAAGGTGATGGTCAGACAGAATGACTTAATCATACCTTGCAGCAGTACCTCCAGATCTTCTGAAACTATCAGCAGGATGACTGGTCTCACCTCTTACCCTTGGGCAAATTTGCCTACAACAATGCTCCTTCTGCCTCTACAGGTGTGTCCCCTTTCTTTGCCAACAAAGGCTATCACCCGAACATTTCCATCTTTCCAGAATGCGACTTAGCTTCACAGTGCACCTGCGAGTTTGTCGTCGACTTAGATGACCTCCATCAGGAGCTTCGGACACAGCTTGCGGCCACTCAAGAGCGTTATCAAGGTCCTGCGGACAAACATCGGGCACCCGCACCTGACTTCAACATTGGTGACTCTGCCTACGTCACTGCGGAAAATATCCGCACCACTCGTCCTTCCAAGAAACTTTCCAAAAAGCACCATGGCCCCTTCGAAATCATCGCCCACCCGGGCACTCACTCAGTCACCCTGCAGCTCCCGGATCACATGCAGGCCATCCACCCTGTTTTCCATGTCTCTCAACTAGAGAAACACTCCCCAAACACAATTCCAAATCGAGTTCAACCTCCCCCTCCTCCGATCACCATTGATGATGAGCTCAAATATGAGATCGCCGAAGTCCTCGACTCCAAAGTTGACAACCGACATCACTGCAAGATTCTCTACCTCATCCAATGGGAAGGTTACCAGGGAACCGATGAAGAAACCTCCTGGCTACCTGTTATGGAACTTGACCATGCCCAAGAACTCCTTGCAGATTTTCACACCCGCTACCCGCAGAAACCCAGACCATTACCCGCTTAAAGACTATTCACATTACTTATTCACTCAGTCTGAACTCAGAAACAAACTTTATTGAAAAAAGATTTTTTTATCCCTACACTACCTCCACTTCTCCCTCTCCGTCTTTGTCACCCTCTCCCCCGACTTTGCCCTCTTCTCCACCCTCATCCTTCTCCCCACCCTCCTCATCTCCACTCTTGCTCTCCTCCTCATCATCCACCTGCCTTTTCTCCAGATATCTCTGGTAGGCCGCCCAGTCATCTCCAGACTTATGGATCCCATGTCTTTCCCGCTGGGACTCTCACACTGCCCACTCCACCTCTTTGTCACCCTCATCGCTCTCCTCCCCGACGCTTTCTTCCACCCACTCTGGGTCCAAAGCGTCCCAAATCTCCCCCATCGACTGCCGCACTGCAGTGGCCACCTCAGCGAATCCCTTCCTTATCAACTTCATCATTTGTTGCATTAGTTCTGGGTTTTCCCCGGCCACCCCCATTGTTCCCGCCATTTTTGCTGCAGGGGCTTCCTGCCCCTCCCACACTACCTCCTCGCACTTATGTTTGATGCATGTGCAGTTGTCGCACACACGTCCCTTCGCACCCATCTTGAAACAAGCAATCTTTTGATATTTGCATCTAGGTCACTTATCAGCAAAAAGAGAAACAAGTACGCACCTTTTGCAGGGCAATGCGGCCTGCACCTGCACTGGACCCTCTGACTCCTCTGACCCCACTTGTGCCTTCAACTTGGCAACTTTCTTTTTCTTTGGGGACTTGCTCCCCTCAGCCTCATCTTCCAAACCTGTGTCCACAGCTGCCCACTTCTTCTCCACTCGTCTTGCGGCCGCTGCCTCTTTTTTCTGCACCTCTGCCTGGCGCGCCTCCTCAACCTTTGCAGCCTCCTCTGCTGCCTTTTGCTCCTCCTGCACCCAGCGTTCCTCTTCCCTCGCCGCTTCCTCTAGCTCCTTCATCTCCCTTTCCATCTGCTCCCTCAGTGCCTGCTCCCTCTGTTTGTGTTGGGCCTTCATCATGGCCATTTTGATCTGCGCAGAGACTGCTGGGGTGGACATTTCTGATATGTGATGGGAGTAGGAAACAACGTGAAAATTTTTCGACCAATTGCCGCATTCAGAAATTCAACCAGCTTCCTCATTCAGACTCAAACCCTCACGTGCCTTGTAGGCTCGGCACTAAGGGGGAAATACTGTCAAGAACCGTTCCTCACCCAATCAGAACCCACATCCATCCAACCCTTTCCAGCACATCGAACATGACTTTTGTCTACGCCTCCCAATTTCGTTCCTGGCTGCCTTGCACTGCCCACACTGCTGTGCACCAGGCTGCCTTGTACAGCATCCACAGCTGCCTTCCCAAGGCTGCCATCTCTATTGCAAATTTGACTATGGATTCCTGTGCGGCTCCCGCTAGATAATTTATCTATGCAGTTGAGACACTGCCGCAGTCTTCATTCCTGTTCTGCATTATTCCGGACTACAGTATTTAAGCTTAGTTAGTTTCACCTTGTATTCCTCAGTTCGTATATCGACATAGACTCGATTTTAATCTGCCAATCAAAAACCTCCAAACCCCAGTTCTCTAAGAGTCTGAACTCTGTTCAACTCGACCTCCAGTCTCCCTCTGAAGTTCTAACCTCATCTGAACTTAACCTAAGTCCCTCCGTACTCCTTCCTGCATTTACCCACACTTTCCCGTTCCTACCTCCAAACCTCCAACTTGAAATTAGGACACCAGACGAGGTGAAGGGCGCAGCTTCTTACAAGCTGAAGCCAAGTCCTTTCCATTTCCCCTCCCGCAGAATCCACAACGACCCAACACCCTTCCATAAACAACACCCACAGTGTCCGATTGGATTCCGACAAACCCTCTAGAATCAGTTCTTAACAGTACCATCTCTTCCAACATATATAGCCTGGTACTAGCTACTTAGAAGCACAGAAGAGATCATCCTCTCATATCCATCGTCTGATTTAAGAGCAATACTCCTGAGTCTAAGCCACTCATCTTAAAATCCTGAAGTTTAGCAGGTTACTGCAAATTTCCTTGAATTTTTCTATACTAGTGTCTCGAAATTATTGTCTATTGTCTATCCACTCTCGAGACCTTTCCACATCACTATTGTCTATCGTCAACATTAGTTGGAACTATTCTCATTCTCTACAAACCCCTTGAACATCCTCGAACTTTCTTGAACATCTTCAAACTTTTCTCGAACATCTTTGCAGAGCTTCGTATGCCCTCAAACTTCATTGAATATCATCAGACCTCCTTAAACTTAATTCCCCCACTCTTGGGTAACAGCAGTGATATTTAGTACCACCTCGCACCCTTCTCCTAACTCGTGTTATACCATTTGAGACCTTTTTAGTGGGTTTTGTTTGGGTTTCCTGGTAGAGCATCATCATTTTGGAGCCCACCATGAGGGGTTTCTAAATTATTTCATCGCCTAATCCATCTCGAATCTCCCTGCTTAGGCCAACACAAGCTAGAAACCTACAAATTGACACTCACCACGCCTTTGAATCTCTCGAACAATTGGGAGATATTCTAATCCCTGTTTCCAAAGCAGAATTGACTCATCGTCGATTATTCCCTTCACCTATCTCATCGCCTTCAACATCATCCTCTACTTCTTCGTCCTCATCATCTACCTCGTCATTCATCCTTCCAACAACTTTGACACCTCTACCATCTTTCACCCAAGTTTTAACCCCTACCCCAAGAGTCATCACTTTTATGACTATCCAAGCCACTATACCAGCTTGTGGTCATTCCACGGCTCCAAAATTCAACCCCACCCAGCCTTGAGAACTTTGCAGATATTTTGACGAGCTCAAATTGCTTTTCTCAGCGTGCAATGTTATGAACTCTAAAGAAATGAAGAAGCACACTTGCTGCTACCTCAATATCAACACTTCTGAACTTTGGGAGTCGATCCCAGAATACGATGCCGGTACTTCATTCCAGAATTTTCGCATCGCTATCCACAAACTGTACCCTGGTTCCAAAGACAATCACAAATGGTCAATTTTGGACATGGACAAACTCATTGGTGAACAACTTTGCATTGGTATTTACAATGCGAACGATTTGGGATTATATTTTCAGTCATTTTATAACATTACAAAGTTTTTATCAACTAAAGGCAGGATTTCCGATGCTGAACAAAGCAGAGCCTTCATTTGTGGTTTCCAACCAGGTTTATGGGCTAGAATTGCCCGATGACTCAAACTGAAATTCCCTGATCACTATCCCAACGACCCCTACCCACTCAACGATATCCACACAGCAGCAAAATTTGTTCTAGCAGGTTCGAAAACTATGAACACTACTCGACCTAACAGTGGATTTCATTTGGACCAGCTCGAAATTTTAGTTTGCATCTTTTGTGGGGTTATGGGACATTTTATTAGTGACTGCTTGGTTTGCCAATCATATATCAACAAAGGAAAGTGTAAGAAGAACACTGAAGGCAAAATCGTTCTCCCAAATGGTCAATTTACTCCTCAAAACATCCCCAGTCATTTTATCAAGGACAGGATTGATGAATGGACTCGATGAAACCCTCCATCTAATGTTAGGCCTTCACTAATGTATAATATTGCACCTTCGACAGTTTCTTCGACACCATCCAGAGGTGTTTACCAAATTACTGACCTATCTACAACAGCTGAAGATTGTATTGCAAAGCTTGAACAAGAGCTATATGCCTTATGAAGTGGTAGACCCTTTTGCATGAACTGATCTGAATGTGCCAACAGTTCCTACCTCTCAGCCTTCAATCCCTCAAATTCCTGCATCAGTTGAATGATCCATCCCTGTTAGGAAACCACCCCATTACCTAATAATATTTTATTTTATTTTATTATGTCGAATTATGCTACATGACGCCAAATGACGCTACACTTTGATAGCATGAGAATTTTATTTTGCACACATCAAAATGTACGCACATGTACGAGTGCGTCAGTAACAACAATGTACAATATGTGTAACATAGTATATAAACCCTAAATATATGCCTAGGGGACCCCAGTTGTGTTCTCTTAGGTATTCCACCTACGTTTTTGGTGTGAAAGGCCTATCTCAACAAACTCACCTATTAATAACCCCTTGCATCAAAACCATCAGTTCCCCCATCACGAGCGTGGATCCCGCCCCCTTCTTGTAGAGAGAACCCGCATGGTCTTAGCTAGCAGATAGTGGGTGTCACCCTAACAGAAGAACACAACTTCCCATATCAGTGCGCCTTCTCTTACTTGCACATACATCATTGTTTCACTGTGCCACATCCAATTACTCACCCTTTCAGCATGAGCTGGAAGTACTTGTATATATGTAATCTACCTTTTCTTTTGTAAGCCGACGCCAGGCCTCGCCTTACATTGCGACTGCCAGTGATCGAGAGGCAGCGCTCATCATTAGGACAGCTGCAACCAGACAACTGATCAGATCTGGTTTAGTTATGATTTACATTACTCTGTTTGGACAACTATTTTAGTTACAAGCTGAATTCAGTGATATCTCTGAGATCAGGCACTGTTGGAAGGGTTATTGATCCCAAGTGTCAAAATAGGCGCCTGACAAATGATGAATGATTGACAAACCTTGACAAACCTTATCACATGACCCATAAACGTTTGGAGAGGTCTCGAAGAAATTTTTTTGAATTTGTCAAAGAAGTGATTCATCACAGATTCTATAATTATGTTCGAACCTTCAACTTCTAATCCCAGTCCTAATCCTGTTCCCATACCAGCACTAGAGGTGAAAATTGATGCGCTCACAGCACAAATGTCGCAATTAGTGTCAGTATTGGCAGCATCACAGCCCAGACAAGCGGAAGTACAGCCAGAGACAATAGGAGAAAGAGATGATGAGATGGAGGAGATGGTGGAGTGGATATCGCAGGAGGATGACATGGTGGAGAAATCCGGAAATGGAAAAGCGCGCTTACCTAAGTATGCACCCCCGCAAATCTTTGACGGTACCATGGAGAATACAAAATCCTTCATCAGCTCTATAGTATTGTACATCCATGGGAGGAAGCCCAAGTTTCATACAGCTGAGTCTAGGATTATGTTTGCTCTCTCATATATTCAGGGGGGGAAAGCACAGTTCTGGAGAAACAAGGCTATTAATCAAATTGCCACGGGAAATAAACCATTTGCAACCTTCAAGGAATTTCTGGAGAGATTGGAGGCACAGTTTGGAGACCCTAATCCAAAGGCGACAGCCAATGCTAAATTAAAGACCATGCGCCAAGGTTCCCTAATGGCAGATGAATTTATTTTGCAGTTCAAAGCAGAAGCTTCACAAATGGACATGGGAGAAGCCGCGTTGGTAGAGTTTTTGAAAGCAGGATTAAATCCCTCCTTATTCAAGTCTATCTACCGACTACCTTCTATGCCAGAGAAATTGGATGAGTGGTATAATTGGGCAATGCGCCTTGACTGGCAATATCGGCAGGAACAGGCAGAGTCAAAGTTGATGTATGGAAGTAGTAAATTTGGAAAGTCATCAGGAGGAAAGTCCGAGAAAGGAAAGGCACCTCAGGCGCAAGCTCCAAGGGCACAGCCACTGGCCATGGCAGTGACACCTATAGTTATGGAGTCAGCAGCACCAGCAGAGGCAATGGAGGTTGATCAAGCAGGGAGATGAGCCCCACTTAAATGTTTTAACTGTGGGCAGTTAGGACACATTTCTAGGAATTGTAGGCAGAAAAGAAAGATTAGGGAAGCTACAATCGAGGAAGTGAAGCCAGAGGAAGGCAAGCAGAAGAATTTTGCAGAAGAGTCCCAGTGAAGGTTTCCCCATTGGTGACCCAGAATCGTTACAATGTATTAGTATCTGAGGAAACCCAGAGTAAATCAGAAAAGGAAATTGAGGAGGAGTACAACTGTTACAAATCATGTGACCAAGAAAATTGCCAAGCACTATCTCCGAAAACCCCTAAATTCTTTATTCGCTCTGCGCGAATAGAACCAGAAATCACCTTGACTGTGGGATTGAAGACAGTGGACACGCATGCAGCTATTGATGTGGAAGCGTTGCTTGATAGTGGTGCTACAGTATTATTTATTAATCGATCCTTAATTACTGGAAACGGTATTAACACACGCAAGCTGGCGCAACCTATAATGGTGTACAATATTGACGGAACAGTCAATCATGGAGGAACTATCAAGGAGGAGGTGACTATGATCCTAAAGTATCAGGAGCATCAGGAGCAAGCCATATTCAAAGTGTACGATCTTGGGAAAACCAATCTAATAATAGGATGTCCATGGTTATGGAAGCATAATCCCGAAATTGATTGGAAAACTGGGAAAGTACAAATGACTCGTTGTCCTAAGGAATGTAATGTGTATGGGAGGAAGATGAAGAAGGAAAAAAGGAAAGAGAAAGAGAAAGAACGTCCAAGAAAGTATTCTGTTATGATGGAGGAAGTGGAGGATGAGGAAATGCCAAATGGGGAAGTTCCAATCATGATCGAGGAATAAGAGCAGAAGCAAACCTTTAGAAAATTTTGTGGAGGACAGTCATGGGACAAGAATATCATGAAGGTGGAGAAGCCAGTAGAGGAATGGGTGCCAAAAGTGTATCACGAATATCTGTCAGTGTTTCAGAAGAAGGAGTCTGAGCAAATGCCAGTGCGGAAGCCATGGGATCATGTGATTGAGATGAAGCCAGAGTTTGTGCCAAAGAAGTTGAAGGTATATCCATTATCTCCGATGGAACAAGAAGAAGTGGATGCATTCCTGAAGGAGCAATTGCGCAAAGGATACATACAACCTTCAAAATCACCGCAGACGTCACCAATATTCTTCATGCCAAAGAAAGACCAAAGGAAGAGGATGTGTACAGATTATAGGTATCTGAATGAGTGGACAGTGAAGAACGTGTACCCCCTGCCGTTGATCTCAGAAATAATTGCCAAGGTGGGAAAAGCCAAGGTCTTTACAAAATTGGATTTATGATGGGGATACAACAATGTACGAATAAAGAAAGGAGATGAGTGAAAGGCAGCATTTGCCACGCGTCAAAGATCCTTCGAGCTGCTTGTCATGTTTTTTTGGATGACTAATAGTCCCCCGACCTTTCAAAATATGATGAATGACATTTTCAAGGACATAATAGACAAAGGCATGGTAATAATATTTATTGATGACATTCTGATATTCATGGAGGATGAAGAGAATCATGAGGCGATAGTGCAGGAGGAGCTATTGAGGTTGGCAGAGAATGATCTATTTTTGAAACCAGAGAAGTGTGTGTTTGGGGCAAGCGAGATTGAGTTCCTAGGATTATTGATTGGCCCTGATGGGATCAAAATGGATCCGATCAAGGTACAGGCGATCACAGATTGGCCTGCACCCACCCATGTCAAGGAGGTTCAAGCCTTCTTGGGACTCGCAAATTATTATCGTTGCTTTGTGCACAATTTTTCTAAAATTGCCGCACCCTTACATAACCTTATGCAAAAGGGAGTAGTATGGAGGTGGGGAGAGCAGCAGCAGACAGCATTTGAGGAGTTGAAGAGGAAGTTTGTGGAGGGACCAATATTAGCCCCAGTAGATTTCACATGCCCTTTGCGAGTGGAATCTGATGCATCCGATTTTGCTACTGGAGCAGTATTATCAATGCTGTGCAAAGATGACAAATGGCATCCTTGTGCATACTTGTCAAAAGGGTTGAATGATGTGGAGAGGAATTATGATGTGCATGACAAAGAGATGTTGGGGATAATACAAGCATTGGAGGCATGGAGGCATTATTTGGAGGGATGTACACATTATAAGGGCAACCTAAGCCTCTAGCAAAGGGAAATCCGAAGAGAAAACTCTAAGGATCCCCTTGCTGATGCCCAGTATATGTGAAGATGACAAAAATCAAATATAACCCAAAAATAGAAAAAGGCAGAGATAGGCGGATCAAGGCCACCGAATGACATCATACCAAGGGGTATGTGTCAGAAGGGGTACTCTGCCTCTAAATATAAAAGTGTCAACATGTACAAACATGATAGCAAGGGAAAATTAGTAATAAAATCCGGAAAAATCATAGAAAATGAAGAATAGAAGGAAATGAGGTGGGGAGAAATATAGGACAAACATAAAAAATAGGAAAAACACACAGGGCACCCCCCTAGTCCCCTTACATCACCCCCTCTCTAAGATGCATCACCCCGATGCATTTGAAATCGTATACAACCAAAGTCCGTGACTTGAATGCGACGCGGTGCAGCAGTGTGCCATCGGTGGAATTCCTTGATTAACTGAGGGGCATTTATGTCAGACTCTTCGACCCATGAGTTCTCCTCATACCCATAACCCTTCCAATGTACCAAATACTGGAGTTTTCCTCGACGCAAATGGCTGTCCAAGATTGACTCGACTTCATATTGGGGTTCTCCCTCAATCACTGTAGGTGGTGGTGGTGGGTGTGAATGGCGTCCCAGGAACGGATCTGGGGGAGCTGGAAGCAATTTGACGACATGGAAGACGGGATGGAGTCTGGACATGGAGGCTGGGAGGCGTAGGCAATAGGCATGTGTTCCAATGCACTTGACAATGGGGAAAGGTCCCAAGAAGCGATGAGCGAGTTTCTTGGATGGACGTGTAGTGGAGATGTCACTGGAGTCAAGATAAACTCGATCACCAACCTTGTACTGAGGGGTTGGGGAGTGCCGTTGGTTGTAAAATCGCACCATGTCGTCCTTCGCCTTTGCTAAGGCTGCCCTTGCCTCCTCCAAGCTATCCCTCATGCGTTCTGTGAACTCATTCACTGTCTCGATGTGTGAGGGAGTTGGCGAGGTTCAAATCCCATGTGTGGATGTCGTCCAGTGTCTAAGAGGAAAGGGGTCTGTTGAGTGGAAGCATGGACATGGTTGTTGTATCCGAACTCAGCCAAAGGAAGGAGATCATCCCAATCGTCCTGGCGTTCATTGACAAAGAGGCAGATGTACTGCTCCAGTTCCTGGTTGACTCGCTCCGTCTGGCCATCAGTTTGTGGGTGATAAGCGGTTGAAGCGAGGAGTTTGATCCCCAGGAGTCGGCACAGCTCATGAGTGAACTCTGCCATGAACTGAGGGCCACGATCCGAGAGGAAGGCACCAGGAAGTCCATGTAATTTCCACACGTGGTGGAGGTAGAGTCGAGCAGCACCTAGGGCACTGACAGTGGTGTGAGTGGGAATGAAGTGAGCACGTTTTCCCACTGAGTCAACTGTGCACATCACCGCATCAAACCCATTTGACTCTGGCAATTCCACCACAAAGTCGACACTGACGACATCCCAATGACTCTCTGGAACAGGAAGAGGGTGTAGCTCACCAATAGGCTTGCGACGAGGAACCTTGGTGCATAAGCAAAGGTCACAAGTGCAACAATACTGACCAATGAGCTGTGACATTTGTGGCCACCAATAGTTCCGTGAGGTGAGCTCCAAGGTCTTCCAGCGTCCAGGGTGGCCAGCAATCTGTGAGCCATGGTGTTGGGATATGATGCGCCGGCGAAGGTCTGGGTCATTGGGAACATAGATGCGATCCCTGAAATACAACAAGTCCTCCTTTTCAGCCCACTCTGCCGCACATAAGGAAAGGGTCGATCCCTTCCTCAGTTCTTTAACAGCTTGGGCGACAACATCCTCATGTAAACCGCTACGGTTTGCGCGATGAATGTCACATAGGATGTCCCACTCCTCGCCCTGGGGTGCGATGCCTTCCAGTGCCCGAATGGTGAACAGGTCTGGCTGCAACAGCACAATGTTTTGGTTGTCACTGCTGCCATCCCCATGGTCTGCACGTCAGGATAGGGCATCGGTCTTCCCCATGCTGCGACCTGGACGGTGGTGTAAGGAGAAGTCGAATCTAGATAGATACAGGGACCAACGAGCTTGACAACGGTTCAATTTCTTGGCCGTCATGAAGTACTCGAGGTTCTTGTGATCTGTCCAAATTTCCACCTTGTGTTGGGCACCCTCAAGGAAGTGTCGCCACTCCTCAAGCGCACGCATTATTGCCAACATCTCCTTGTCATGGATCTCGTAGTTTCTCTCTACAGCACTAAGGCTTTTGGAGTAGAACGCAACAGGATGCCACTTCTGGTCCTCCGGAGACTGCTGAGACAACACGGTGCCCGTCGCAAAGTCAGAACTGTCAGCTTCTACACAAAAAGGACGCGAATCGTCAGCAAAGGTAAGGATCAGAGCGGAAGTGACCATCTCCTTAAGCTTTTCAAACGCCTCCTGTTGTGCATTATCCCACCTCCATGCCTCCTTTCCTGTCAAGTCGAACAGCGGTCGTGCATGATGTGAGAAATCCTTGATAAAACGCCGATAGAAATTGATGAAGCCCAGGAAAGACTGCACCTCCTTCTTGTTCGTGGGCGTCGGCCAAGCTGTGACCCCGTTTACCTCGATAGGATCCATCTCCACTTGACCCTCCGAGATAATCAGGCCGAGGTACTCGATCTTGGTCCTTTCAAACTCGCATTTGTCCTGACGAAGGTAGAGTTTGTACCGTCGAAGTTGCTCTAGGACGAGGCGCGTGATGCGATGGTGCTCTTCAACCGTGCGAGTGAAGATGAGGATGTCGTCGAGATAGATGCAGACAATGCCTTCAAGGATGAGGTCATGGAAGATGTCATTCATCATGGCCTGAAAGGTGGCAGGGCTATTAGTAAGGCCAAAGAACATGACAAGCAGTTCAAAAAGACCACGGTTGGTACGAAAGGCTGCCTTCCACTCATCTCCCTCCTTTATCCTCACATTATTATAGCCCCAACGGACATCGAGCTTGGTGAAGTATTGGGCTCCACGGAGCTGGTTTACAAGTTCGGAGATGAGGGGTAGTGGGTAGCAATTTTTGACCGTGATGTTGTTGAGCCTTCTGTAGTCTTGAACCGGTCAAAGTGAGCCATCCTTCTTCTTGACAAAGAAAAAGGGAGAGGCCATGGGTGACTTCGATGGTCGAATATGTCCAGAGGCCAGGTGCTCGTCGATGAACTGGTCAAGCTGCCGTTGTTCTTCCAGAGAGAGAGGATAGACCTTGCAGGATGAAGGGGTTGCGCCGGGGGTGAGTTCGATCGTGTGATCCCATGGCTTACGTGCAGGAAGAGAGTCAAATAACTCCTTGGAGAACACGTCTTCAAACTCATGGAGATGAGGGAGTAAGGAGTTAGTAGAGGATTTAGCAGCGTTGTTTTTGTGGAAGGCCTCGGCAAGGCATTGGGATATGTTCGATGTGGCACACACCTCATGCAATGAGCGAATCGCAGTGTAGAAGATCCGATCACCCTCCTCCACTTCCTCTGGGTCCTCATCATCATCATCTGAGTCCGGCATTAGATCAGGAACCCCTTCCAATTCCACTTCAGGTATAGGCAGGGGTCCAGCACGACACTTCTGAGTTCGTTGTATTGCCGCCTTCTGTCCACGACGTTCTTGCCTGGCTTCTGTGAAACACGTCCGACAGCGGGATGGACATTGGCTCATGGTAACCTCCCTGGTGCGCCAGTCGACCTCTGGGTTATGGTCTCGGAGCCATGGATATCCCAAAATCACCTTTTGCTTTCCTAATTGAGTGACAGCAAAAAGGGCACGCTCACTATGATCTTTGTAACGGAGAACCAGGTCTGCAACCTCTTGGATGGCACCAGCTTCATTTGGGGATCCATCCACGTTATATACAGGTATCGGACGTGAGAGTGAGCGAGTATTTAGACAATGTTGTTGTACCAGATGGGAATTGGTGAAGAGACCAGTCGCACCAGAGTCCAAGAGCGCAGAGACACCGAGTATCTGTCCAGTGTCGGTCGTCTGCAGTTCGATGGCTAAATTTAAGGAATGTGCAGAGGGAGTGGATGCCACAATATACTTGTGTGGTAGTTTACGCTCCCATGATTTAATTTTGGGACATGGAGTAGAAGGAGAGATGGGGAGAGCAGGTACATCTTTGGCCAACTTTGAAGGGTCAGAGAGGGGAGCAATCACAGAAATGGATTCATTCTCTGGGGATTCAACTGACAAGACTTCAAAGCGGTTATGGACAGGCAGTGAGGGCGTACGATTCACTCGCTGTGAATAGGAAAATCCTGCTCCTCTACAACTTCCAACTTAATCTCCTCTGCAACTTGATCCTTCGCTTCCTCAACATCTACAAGCACCAACAAATCTTGCAGGAGTTCGTCTTGTCCCTCGGGGGTGAGCATGCGGATATCCTGACGATGGGGACATGCTCCAGCCCTGTGTCCAGGTTCCCCACAACGGTAGCAGAGATCCAACTTACGTGCACAGCTGCGGGCTGCATCAACATCCATTGGTACTGGGACATTGACGGCTGGTGTAGGAGTTTGATGAACAGGAATGGGGTTAGGGCGGGGAAGGCTTCGATTGAAGGTGTAGGGTGTATGAGTGGTAGTTGGAGCACAGAATGCAGCATTAAACACTGCATTTGTGAGTTGGTTCTCGTCACAGAGTGAAGCAGCTTCATACCAAGCAAGGATATCATCGTCCGCTGGGCGCCCTTCCAACATCTGTGCAATCTGGTCCTGAATTTCTCGGTTGAGCCCCTGTTGGAACTTCACCACCACTGGTAACCCACTCCCATATCCTGCCATGTCCACCAAATCCTTGAACTCATCGATATAGTCGTCCATGGATCGACGTCCCTGGTGGTAAGCAGATGACTCAAGTCGTGTCACTGCTCGGTGGCATTCATTGAGGGGGCAGAAGTGGCATACAAACTCAGCTCGAAAGTCACCCCAAGTGGAGAAAGGTAGAGAACCGAGCTCTTTAGTTTGACATAGGATACGGTCCACATAGAGATAGGCGCATTCAGATTTCATGTATGTGAAGGCCCAATAAATTTTTGCAGCCTCATCGACGAATTGATGCGACTGGAGACTAATGTATAACTCACAGGAATTAAGGAATGCATGTCCCTGCGCACGTGCACCATTAAATTCAGCGGGGGGGGACAGTTTGATCTGGGCACATTCCTTAGTGGACGCATTTGGCAAAATGTCGTTGTTGGGTGCGCTTGGAGTCGTGAAGGGGGAACTATTGGTCGTAGGGTTAGCCTGGAGGGTCCTAACAAAGTTTTCAATCGTAGATTTAAGCGAGTCGATTTGCGCGCGCATTCCAGAAATGTCGCTTTCAAGCGCGTCGAAGCATTCTGATGCATCCATGTCGCTAGGGAGCGCGTTTGGCGAAAATGGCAGCGTAATAAAGGCGAGATTATCTGGAACAGTGTGTAGGGACTCTGTGGAGCTTTGGGAAGCATTGTCCAGTCCGTACCTGCCTATCTTGGGCAGCGCGTTCGCGATTTTCGGGCCTTAGGGGAGAGTTTTCTACTATAAGGGCAACCTAAGCCTCTAGCAAAGGGAAATCCGAAGAGAAAACTCTAAGGATCCCCTTGCTGATGCCCAGTATATGTGAAGACGACAAAAATCAAATATAACCTAAAAATAGAAAAAGGCGGAGATAGGCAGATCAAGGCTGCCGAATGACATCATACTAAGGGGTATGTGTCGGAAGGGGTACTCTGCCTCTAAATATAAAAGTGTCAACATGTACAAACATGATAGCAAGGGAAAATTAGTAATAAAATCCGGAAAAATCATAGAAAATGAAGAATAGAAGGAAATGAGGTGGGGAAAAATATAGGACAAACATAAAAAAATAGGAAAAACACACAGGTCACCCCCCTAGTCCCCTTACATCGACAAAATAGATGGTGCTGGTAATGTGTGGGACTGTTAGGGTGACCCACTATCTGCTAGCTAAGACCATGCAGGTTCTCTCTACAAGAAGGGGGCGGGATCCATGCTCGTGATGGGGGAACTGATGGTTTTGATGCAAGGGGTTATTAATAGGTGAGTTTGTTGAGATAGGCCTTTCACACCAAAAACGTAGGTGGAATACCTAAGAGAACACAACTGGGGTCCCCTAGGCATATATTTAGGGTTTATATACTATGTTACACATATTGTACATTGTTGTTACCAACGCACTCGTACATGCACGTACATTTTGATGTGTGCGAAATAAAATTCTCATGCTATCCAAGTGTAGTGTCATTTGGCGTCATGTAGCGTAATTCGACATAATAAAATAAAATGAAATTTTATTAGGTAATGGGGTGGTTTCCTAACATTACCCCCCTTTTATGCCTTGACTTCCAGGCAAGAAAATATTATGTTTGTCCCCTCTGTGAAATTTTGGTAAGGCCGGAATTTCATCCCCTCATACACCATTCTCGCAATGCGATGCGGAGCATTCAGATTACATTTAAAGAATTGGGCGATTGCATTACGCGCTTGCTTACAATTCTCTTCGGGTTCCCACAAATTATTTTCATTGGTATAGTTTTTCCACTTTATTAAGAACTCCAATTTGTTCCGTCGAAGACGTGAGTCTAGAATTTCTTCAACTATGTATTCTGGAGCACCTTCTCCTATTATCGGAGGTTGCAGAGTAGTTTGTTGGCCAGGAATAGTGGGCGGGTGGTAAGGGCGTAGGCAGGATACATTAATCTTGGGATCAATCTTGAATGATCGGGGTAATTTTAGCACTACTGCATTAGGCGAGATCACTTTAGAGATCACATATGGGCCAACTTGTTTCTCCGTAAGTTTCCTCGAAGGTCGTGGAATATTCAGGTCCTTGGTACTTAACCATACCAAGTCACCAACTTTGTACTCTGGAGCACGTGCTCAAGTACGATCTGCGTGTCACATCATGTCATCATGTGCTTTCTTCAATGCCACCTCTGCTTCCTCTTGTACCTTTTGCATCTTAGATACAAAGTCTTCTACCGACTGTACTTTGACTTCCCTTCTGGGTTCTACTCCCATGCAAGGATGATATCCATAATTCACAAAAAAGGGTGACATACAAGTAGCCGAATGGAATTTGTTATTGTGGGAAAATTCGGCAATTGCCAACCATTCGGGCCAGTTGGTTTGTCAGTAGTTGACAAACATACGTAGGTACTGCTCCAACTCCTGATTCATTCTCTCTGTCTGGCCATCAGTCTGCAGGTGATATGCCATAGATAATTTAGTTTGAATTCCCAATATGTTGTTTAGTTCTCACATAAATGTGGAAGCAAATTGTGGTCCACAATTGGAGATAACGGTATTGGGTAACCCATGTAACCACCATACCTGATTTAGATAGAGGCACACCAAGCAAGCCCAATGATGAGGTTTCTGTAGTAGTAGGAATAATATGGACCTCCTTTGTAAAGTGGTCACATACTATGAATATTGCATCGTACCCTTGAGCCTTGGGTAATCCAGTAATAAAATCCACAGATATATCTTGCCACAGCGCTTTAGGTATAGGGTTCGGCATTAATTTTCCTGCAGGTTTCTCTGGAAATTTCTTCCCCCTCATGCATGTATCACATCCATCCACATACCCCAACACATACTTCGAAATTCTGGGCCACCAATAATTTCTCATTACTAATTCCAACGTCTTCCATCTTCCTGGGTGTCCGGCGATCGGCGTATTGTGATGTAACTGGACGATCTCCCTTTGCAAATCCTGATCCTTCGGTACATACACTTTTCCTCGAAACAACACCAACCCTTGTTCCTCAGCCCATTCATCTCCTTTGATATTACCTTTCTTCTCTCCCTTCAGAGCTTTCACAGCTTCCACTACTTCATTGTCCATTTCCAAACATTGTCTAATTTTAGACAACATTTCCGTTTCCGAGCTATCTATTAATAGATGACCTTGACACATAGCGCAAATGCGAAAGTATTCAGGTTTGAGTAAGGTAACATTTTTATTGTCCTCCTCCACCCCCCTTTTATGATCAATACGTCTGGATAATGCATCTGCTTTCCTCATTGAGCTTCCCGCTTTGTGGACCAAGTGAAAGTTGAAACACGATAGGAATAGTGCCCAACGCGCTTGCCGGCGATTAAGCTTTTTAGCAGACATGAAGTATTGCAGATTTTGATGATCCGTCCAGATCTCAATCTGATGTGTGTAAGGGGACTAGGGGGGTGCCCTGTGTGTTTTTCCTATTTTTTATGTTTGTCCTATATTTTTCCCCACCTCATTTCCTTCTATTCTTCATTTTCTATGATTTTTCCGGATTTTATTACTAATTTTCCCTTGCTATCATGTTTGTACATGTTGACACTTTTATATTTAGAGGCAGAGTACCCCTTCCGACACATACCCCTTGGTATGATGTCATTCGGCAGCCTTGATCTGCCTATCTCCGCCTTTTTCTATTTTTAGGTTATATTTGATTTTTGTCGTCTTCACATATACTGGGCATCAGCAAGGGGGTCCTTAGAGTTTTCTCTTTGGATTTCCCTTTGCTAGGTGCGCCCCCAATCCCTGTATTATGTAGTATAATTTTAACTTTGGATTTCCCTTTGCCAGAGGCTTAGGTTGCCCTTATAGTCTACAGCAACCAATCCATGGATACCTACTTTGAATTCAGCACCATCTTCGACCTCTGAAACACCATCACAACCTGTAATACATAAGAAGATGTTTTTGAACAGTATGACTTCTTCAGAACCAGATAGTATTTTTTGTGAGTCTACTGGAGAATGACATCTGTTGAACATCAGTAAATTGGGTGTTGGTATCTACTAGTACAGACTGGTACAGATCGCTCAGCTAACTCACTTAGCTATGATCCATTTCTCTGATGAATGGGTAACCTGACGCACCATTGTAGCCTCATGCTGTGTCATGGTTGATTGCAATTAATATAAGTAGAAGACTACTCTGTAAACAGGAAGGTGGATTATGTTACAATTTCTCTGAGGAGTCCCGAACCAAGGAGTACTTTACACTCCCCCACCTATTCTGGTTAGATTCCAGTTTGTCCAGCTGGAATTTCTGGAATTTCTGGAATCTGGTGGAATTTTTTTGTATGTAGTTTTCCCTATGCAGCACAATTCCAGTCGGAATAAGGATCCAATTTACACCCAGAATCCTCAGAATCTGACCGGACTCATCACAACTGGACTAACCGGAATGCATGGACTAACTGGACTAACCAGAATGCATGGACTAACTGGAATAACTGGAATGCATGTGCTTTCCCAAATAAAAGTTTCACATACAGTAAGAATTGAACACTTGACCTTGGGTCTATACAGGTTTACACACAGAACAACATGCTTAACCACTGATCTACCTAGGCTTTATTCCTACCTACATTTAATACCTTTATTACCCAATTAAGTAGTGTTTAAAGGTCTGGTTCAGTCCGGTCACTTTGCCCCATTTGGACGAACCGCAACAGCAACCGGTTACCTGTTATGGTAAGACCCCAAAAAACAAACTGAACAGCAAAAAACTGGTCCAAAGCAGTTCGAACCAGTTTGAACTGACTAAAACTGGTCTTCTCATAGAATTTAGTACATAAAACCAGTTGTAAACTATAGTATAGAGTGTATAGTAGTTGACCATAAAGGTTTTATGGTGATGACAATCCTCTACATCGCAAAAAACACAACTACAAGATGTTGTGCAAGTTAGATTTTGCAGTAACATATCATTTTAGCCATAGCACATGCAATTCTGGACCATTTCTCTTGACAATATGGTCAAAAGATGCGTATTTATGAGGAGTACACAGTAGCGATTTGAACCGACTCAAACCGGTTTGGAGCAGTTCTTCCATCCTGGGAGGCCCAAACTGCAACTGATGGTCTGTTTTTTTGCGGTTCAGTCCGGTTCAGTTGCAGTCTTTTTCCGGTTCAATGAACCGAACCTTTAAACACTACAATTAAGGGTGTAGTAACCAGCCATATGCATAGCTGCATGCATTGCATGACACGTGACACATGACTGCCAACTCACAATCACCACCACCACCGTTGTCAACACCGCCTCTCCTCCTCTCCACTCTACCACCACCACTGCATGCACACCCACCACCACTGTTCCCACACCCACTGCCACCATCACCACCACCTTCAAACAAGCTGACTGGATGGAACAAGTTGCTGTCATTTGGGCCATAGATAAGTTTTTTTCTTTTTTCTTTTTCTTTTTATCAATCAACTAATTGCTTTTTAGGTTGTATACTACTGGGGACGACCTGCCGCAATGAAAAACATGCAACACATGCCCACAGCCACCCAATCCCCTCCTCCCCTTTCAAATGGGATGTGAGGCTGTCAACATGGGCTAGGTGGGTGCAGAGGGATGCCAGGAGACCCAAGAAGGGGGATACCTACATAGTAAGCACCCACCAACCCCCGTAAGCGCGCCACGTTGCACTGATGCGCCCCAACCCCCCCCCCAAACAGAAATCTACGACAATGCCAACCTACCACCCACTCCCACCACTGCAAGCGCCTGCTTGCAGGTTGGGTAGGGTGGGTGGATGATGGTAGGCACCAATGACAACAAAGAACGAGCACCAGGGCCCCACCACGATGAGGAATGGCCCCAGGACCCACCATGACGACCCAATGAGGATGCTGATGCCGATGCTGACACACCACCCACCTCCAGCCCCATGAGCAACTGCTTGTGGGGTGGATGATGGGTGGAATGATGTGGGTGATGATTATGAAACACCAAATGGCACCACCAGGGCCAGACAATGACAACAATGAGCGCCATGGCACCCACCCCACGCCTACGAGCAACTGCTCGTAGGGTGGATTGTGGGGATGGACGATGGGAGGGAAATGACAGGGAAGTGGGAACGAGGGCCCAGGAGATGTCAGCGATGTCTCCTGGGCCATAAGTAAGTTTTGTTTATTTAATTTTCTTCCTTTTGGTGCAACTAACAACACAAACAGGCCCCACAACAAACAATGCACCACCTGCCCCCAGCCCCACAGAGCAACTGCTCATGGGGTGGATGGTGAGTGGAATGAGGACAAGGACAGCCCCACATGACAGCACTGAACGACACAGCAGGCCCAGCACCAGAGTGGGGAGGACAATGGGCACCAAGGGTGACAACGGGGAGATATGGGACCACAGGGAGCAGGCAGGACAACGGGCACCCGGGATGGCAAACCCAGGAGACATGCCAAGGACAGCAGGGCTGCGTCGCCTCCCCCTCCCCTGCATTTTATGTGGGGAGGGTTTTTTTATACTTTTAATTATTTAATAGTATTGCGCCTCCCCCTCCCCCTCCCCCTCCCCCATTTTGCTTGGGGAGGGTTTTTTTTTCTTTATGTTTTTACCTCGCCCCTCGCGCCAAATGCGAGGGCTTTTTATATATATAAATAACATAGTTTATGTATTTAATCACATCATCTCCACTCCCTCGCATTCAATGCGAGAGATGTGGTTAATTAAAAAACTTTGCCCTTGATTACTGAGAGAAAAAAGAGTTATGAGTCTGAGTGTCATAAATAAACCTTATATTACCAACTAATAATTCTCCTGTGGCTCAACTGGTTGAGCACACTCGCTTGGTTTGTCATGTGACCACTTTATGGTGAGGCCTTGAGTTCAATCCCTGCTTTGCACAACTTTATTTTGTAGGCACTTGGAGAACTTAGGACTCAAAATTTAATTCTCTATTAAACTCTAAGTTGAGCTACCTGGAGTCCCACTGGAATAACTGGAATCCGGTCGGAATAACTGGACAAACCGGAGTCCAATCGGAATAGGTGGGGGGGGGAGTGTAAATTACAGGAACCAAGGCCAAAGACGAGAAGAGAAGAGATTTGAGAAATGTCACACGTCCCACCCAATTCCGAAGACCTTCGAGAGGTCACACGTCACAAGGCACGAAGAGTAGGTCGTATCAGTACAGTACATTCTGTACTCTTACCCCAACCCTCAACTACCTTGACAATTACATGATACCCCTGCCATTCAGGAGGGGGTCAAACGGATCCTGAAAAAAATCCGAGTGGATATGTAATGATTTTCCCTGTTCGGCCAGCCAATTCTCACAGACTGTGGGAATGCTTACAAACTCCGCTCATGATGAGTGTTGAGGCCCTTTCGATGACGTACTACATCACATGTCTGTCTCGCGACTTTCAAGTGAAGAAGTCCTTGAACGCAATGTTTTCTCGTCTTTCGATAAGTATGAAGAGTTCGTGGATGCCCAGAAAGCATTCCTTGCCGTCGATCTGTTCGAGGAGCCATCGAGAGAAGACGATCCGAAGGAGGATCGGCTCTTCACGCGACTTTCACTTATCGTGCGTCTCTTGAAAAGCCACATACTAATTTTCAACTTCAAACAGCTGGCAATCTATCAGGAACAATCTTACCTGCTAGACCCCTTCCTCGAAGCACTGGTCGTACCGGTGGTGGAATGTCTCAAGTCATACGCAAAAAGATCTACCGCCGATCGAAGTCAACCAGGCTCTCCAGTCAGGGTTGGGCGAATGACTCGTCTGCTGTACAGTTTCGTGAAATGCCGTGGATATAAGACCATCAGTCAGTGAAACAACTCAGTCTGCTACTCAGCACTGTGATAAAAAAAATTAGTTAGATTTTTCCCTCATGAGATCGCAGATCTATCGATTGCATTGGACTTCTTGCTTTTACCTGACGGTTTAGCACGGGATTCAACACAATGGGCATTGCGATATGTCATTCTTATTTGGCTGGCCCTTATCTGCATGATCCCTTTCGATCTGGCTCAATTCGATGATCCTGATCGCATAGGTCATACAGCGAATGTGATTGAAACTGTAGCCAAAAGCTATCTCGGAAAAGCAGGCATGGAACGAGATGGGGCTTCTCTTTTGTTATCTCGTCTGCTTATGAGGTGCGGCATGTTTCCTTGCTGAGATTACCCTCACTAAATTCTCGTAGGAAAGATACAAGTTCGCGGTTTCATCCTTTTCTAGAGTGGTCAAAGGGTCAACTAGAAGGTGATGCCGACGTCGTCAAGGTCGGTCAAATTATCCTTTTGCACCGGATTACGCCTTAGTCTTTTGCACAGTGCATTGGACTTCTTCAAGTCCTGTGTGAGATAGTGAAATCAGCGCCAGCTGAGCAGGTCCAGAAAGAGGCCGTCCAGCTTTTCACAGTAATGGACATACTCGAGAAAGTTACCACGTTCAACAATACTGCTATACGTAAATATCAGGCTAAACTTCTCTCGCGCACTGCCTTGCGCATGCTTCCTGCGAAGCCAAAGGTCAGTTACCGGAAAGGTCAGTACAATTTTATGATATATTTCGGCATCAATTACGATGTGTGATGTAGCCCGTATCTTAAGTGGCGATGAGGCCGCTCCAGATGTTCTCGCACAAGCAGAAATTGAGGTTCCAGAAGAAGTTGAAACCGTTCTAGAACAGCTTTTCGGTCTTTTGCAAGATAGAGTTGGTCATATGAATCATTATCCACAACATAGCAACTGACTTTTCGATAGGATACCGTCGTGAGGTATTCGGCCGCCAAGGGTGTAGCTCGTATATCCGAGCGTCTTCCGACTGATTTTGCCGATCAAGTTCTTGACACAGTTATGGGCTTATTTGCCATTCACTCAGTCGCTGCTGCTAGCATGTATGATCTTCCTGCTATCGCGGAAAGTCCCTGGCATGGGGCGTGTTTAGCAACCGCAGAAATGGCGCGTCGAGGGGTGGTCCCACCGCATAAACTCCAGGAACTGATTGAGTGGCTATCAAAGGTGCAGAAAATAGCTAATTATTTTTTTGGCAATCCTAATTCCTATTGCTCTGAAGGCGCTATATTTTGATTTACGGAAGGGTGCTCATTCCATTGGATCAAACGTCCGTGACGCCGCAGCATATGCCCTGTGGGCGCTTGCCAGAACTCAGCAGCCTTCCACTTTGGTCGCGCATTCTGGAAATCTTTCTCGACGGCTGGCGACAGCTGCACTTTATGATCGCGAGATACACGTTCGTCGTGCAGCCAGCGCTGCGTTCCAGGAACATGTCGGGAGGAATGTCAGCGATGTGCTCTCTATCTGCATCTATTCTTATGTTAAGGCTGCAAAATTCTCAGAATTTGTTTCCTCATGGAATAGACGTTCTCGGAAAGACAGATTTCTACGCGGTGAGTGTACGGAGAAATGCTTTCCTTACCGCTGCACCTCAAGTGGCAAAGTATGTTCTTATCATGTTGATGCTCATTGTCCTGATCCTCAACGAAAGACATGCTGAATATCGCACATCTTTACTGAATCACGTCTTAAACGTGGTTTCACGACACTGGGACCAGACAATGAGGGAACTTGGTTCACAATCAGTCCGTCTGATTTGTCTCGTGAACCTTCCTGCGCTTGGTCCTGAAGCATGTTCCAAAGCAGTATGCACAAGTTATTGTCTTTTCATTGCAAACTCTGACCTCTTAATAGATAAAGCTTTTGGACTCCTTTGACGTTGCTGATTTACATGGCGGTTTGTTAGCGTTATGCGAAATTGCCTCTGCGTATCGTGATTTCGGGGATGCTGATCAGCTCGAAGATCGAATGCGTGACGTAATTTTTTTTCATCGCACCATTTATGCTGGCTAACGCGGGTGCCCTTCAGATATTCAAACAACTGTCTCGCATCCCTACAGATGTCATACTTGGGCAGAGGAATGCCATTGTCACTGCAGTCGCATGCCGCTTGATATCTATAACATTGACCTTGGCTGAGATAAATCTCGGGTCGGAGTCATCAGTTCCAAAGTGGAGAGAAATTGTCGATCATGGTTTGAAGCATAGAGATACGATAGTACAAGAAGCAGCAGCTGATGCCATGTCTTCGTTCAGCACGCTTGTGGATTGTGCACCTATTGTTGCCAGATAAGTCCATCCTGTTTAAGTCACTTCCAGACGCTTATCTCGCAGTCGAAAATCACATTGATCCGAGAGCTCAAAATCAGTTCACCTGCAACACAACAGAGTTTTGGAACGCTAGTTGGTGCCCTCGATTACGATGCCCATCCGAATTGCCTTCCACAGGTACTTGAAAGTCTTCTGGATTGTGTGAAGCCTTCTGTAAGTTTTTGTATGCATCCGAGACCCTTCACATTTATCTTTGCAGTCCCCGATGAAATCAAACGCTGAGGCTCGTCGTAATTGCTATATGGCACTACCCACCATTCTAGCTTCCACAATTGGTCGTCTCACCCATCGTATGTTGAGATGCAAGAGCATTGGCATGAGTAATTGATCTATCTCTAGATATGTCCCCCGAAATTGTCAACTCCCTCCACTCCGCCCTTCTTCTTGGGCTAGAAGACTATTCAGTCGATGAACGAGGAGACGTTGGCTCTTGGATCCGACTCGCTTGCATTCGCGGGTTAACACAATTTTCTATATTGTTGATGTCCAACGCGGCGTCCATCCACAACTTTGGTGTTTACTTTCCGCCTTCAAAGTATCACCAGACCGTCGCTGGGATACTCAAGCAGGGTATTGAGAGGTTCGATAATGTCCGGCAAGAAGCTGGCGAGTGTTTCATGCGGCTGCTCAACCTCCCATTACCCGACGTCCGTAATAGCCAAGATTGGTGCATGCCTGGTGTACCTTTGCTAAAGGAGTTGTTTCGAAGGTATGTTACATTTATTTCTTCCAATCGGCAATGACTGGTGAAACTCCAATCAGCGACGCAGAAGCAGTTGGTTGGAATGATGGAAAGTGGCTGTTTCCAAAAGCCGTTCATTTGTTGGAAGTACCAGAATATCGTAAGCATGTCCTTACGGGCCTAATTCTCAGCCTGTGCAGTAAAACGGACAGCACTGTGAGTTTGGATAATTGACTTCTTAAGCGTGAACACCCAATCCCCTGTAGCAACGGCCCGTGGCAGCCAGCCTTGTAGCATATGTCCGTTCGCTTCCAGCTTCTGCGGATCAGACTGTGTACGATGTCAATTCCCTTGTAGAGGATCTCGTCGACAAAGTCAAGTCCCACATCACATCCAACTCAGTTGTGGTTCCCATCTTACAAACCTTCAACGTGCTGTTAGAAGGAGACGCTCTCAGCCGACTCTCTGACAACACTCGTGGGATCACGAGGCCAGTGTTCTCAAGAGTCACCTCATGCATTATCTAATTTTGTCATACAGTTTACAGCAACTACTTTCGATCGTGACAAGGAATGTTGCTCGGCTGAAGAGCATTCCAAGGATGCTCCAGTCCATGAAGATGTATGTCCCCGTCCACTGCCTGTCGGATTTACCTCCCATGACCTGATGTATCGCATTAGTGTCGTGCAACTTCTTCCCTTCTCACCGCTGTTCACCATTTGTGTGCGGATCCTGGTAGAATTCCTAGCTCACGAGTTTCCCAGCGTAACTACCTCTCACCTTCATCGTACTTCTGCGTCACTCAGTTTGTTTCTAGATTCGGAGAGATACCGCTGAATACCTATATATCGCATTGCAAGGTATGGACGTGGGACGAGTTACAGATGAGGTGGAAGATATTTTATTGGAGACCGAGTGGTATGTTATTTCCGCTCTTGCGCTCTTGTGTTAGTTTGACTCCCTCGTTCTGGTCAGGTCTTCAAACGACCTAAACGTAGCAAAGGAAGCATCAGAACGTATAATGACGTTCCTTGTTGAAACAGAATGAGGATTCATTTGATACCACGTTCTTAACTCAGCAGTGACCCGATCCAGTGCAGCCGTGGGAACATTACGGCCGGGACAATTCATCCTTGTTTCCGAAAATTTTTGACCATAACCAAACCATAACTAACTTTTTCTCCACGACTTTCCACCCTCCAGCGGAAGGTACGTTTCTGGAGTGGTGTGATGTCAACTTGATATCAGTGCACCAAAATCAAAGTGGATGATAATGGGCCACAGGGGCACAGTATGACCATTTCTAACGGCGACCATAGAATTGGTTAACAAATATAAGGAGTATGGTTCACATCGACAGCACGAGACATTTTCACAGTACATTATCATGAAAAAGCTACAAAAGCACGTAGGGTGGCATGCGCTAGCTTCGCATTGACGCATTCATCGGAGTGCTTCCACACTGAACGCTATTGACCCAGCACTTTATTCGCAACACGTGATTCTCGGGAAACGCCGTGGCTAGCGAATTTTTGGTGTAGTGAGCGTGTCACGTGACTTACTTTCATAATACAATTTCCACAAGCATTACAAGTTGGAATAAGTTCAAAACTATGTTTGGTTCACCTCGAGAGTGGAAAAATCAGACTCCAAACCATTTGTGAGGTGCGGTCTCGCATCTCAACAAAAACATGTGAATTTGGTCATATTTGTACTTTGATTTATTTTCAATGGGAAATCTTCTGCAAGCCAATTCCTCAACAACCATGCTACATTTTGGCATGAATCTGTAGTCTATCTTATGCTACTTGCTGAGCTCTAGAGTTCCACTCAATTTATCTATTTTTTGGTTGACATCTGTGAAAGTTAAGGTTGACCCTGCCAATAATGTGTGTGCAATCAATATCTCAAGAGCTATTGCTCAGAAAAATGAGCTGAGAGTTGTACAGTGTCAAGTGTAATAATATATGTTATTGCTCCAAATGCCAAAAATTGAGTTAATAAGCCCAGTGACCTTGTGGTGGCTGAATGCTGCATTGAATTGGTATTGTCATCAAGCTACTGGCCACAAGGGCTCATTTTTTGCATAGAAAGCCTTTACATGCATTACACTGTGCCACTCTTAGTTCATTTTTCCAACCATTAGTTCTTGAGATATTGCTTGCACACCCATTATTGGCAGGGTCAACCTTAACTTTCACAGATGTCAACCAAAGAATAGATAAATTGAGTGGAACTCTAGAGCTCAGCAAGCAGTATAAGATAGACTACAGATTCATGCCAAAATGTGGCATGGTTGTTGAGGAATTGGCTTGCAGAAGATTTCCCCTTGAAAATAAATCAAAGTACAAATATGACCAAATTCACATGTTTTTGTTGAGATGCGAGACCGCACCTCACAAATGGTTTGGAGTCTGATTTTTCCACTCTCGAGGTGAACCAAACATAGTTTTGAACTTATTCCAACTTGTAATGCTTGTGGAAATTGTATTATGAAAGTAAGTTACGTGACACGCTCACTCTAGTGCACACCAAAAATTCGCTACAGTCTAGCCACGGCGTCTCCCGAGAATCACGTGTTGCGAAGAAAGTGCTGGGTCAATAGCGTTCAGTGTGCTTCCACCCAAAGAAGGGAAGATGCTGTATATGGCGAGAGTGGATCTAATCTTGACGTATGGGTGTGAGGTGGTACTGGATATTGATGAAACATTGGTGCAAGAGCTGACAGATGTACACCATCTCTACATCCGATGTTTGCTTGCTGTCGGGTCTCACTCCACGATTGCCACTTTGTTTACAGAGACAGGGTTCATGCGCAGTTAGCAATCACTTATCTCATTACTGCAACTGCCACACTGCCATTACGCATATGCAGCTCTGCAGGAATCCAAGACCCTCCTGCAAGGTGGTTGTCCCTCATAGATAGAGGGGACTTGGATTGGGCCATCCAACATCTGCTGTCTCTGGGTCTGCATAACGTGCACACAGAAGACATGAATTGTGAACAGCTGGAGAATTTGAAGAGCTCATTGCAGGATGCATGTGATCAGGTCCTTCAGAATGTCATCAAAACTTCCCCAAAATGTATGCTGCTACTATTCCTGGCGCTGGATTTGAAAGTGGGTAAGTGTTTGAAACTCAATATTAAACCTTGTTCCCGCAGGTTCTGGACCTCAGGACTTTCGGGATCAGTGCCCACAGTATGCATTAGTATGCCTATGAATTTTATTTGAAGGAAGTCCATAAAGCTTTGGTGAAACTACAGGAATGGTAAGTGAAAATACTCCTGATTGGGAGAAATTGGTATCTGGACTATCTCTACACTGCTCGATAAGGGGAGTTTTTTTATATTCATGATCCTTATGTAGAATACAAGCTCTCTGCAAATTCCTGGGGCCACCCACCGACTGTGGCATGCTGGACAGCGAGTTTGAAAGGAGTGTGACAGATATTGCTAATCGAATTGCTATCTACAGTTATTTGTTTACTGATAGCTTGCCTGATGGATAGTGATTAGGGAGTGACTGATGTGACTGGTTTTTTTCAAACACCCACCTTTTGCAACTCGTGATGCTGGCAGGGTGCTGCCCACTATATATCTAAACATTTTTTACATAGATGGATATAGGAGAACCATATGTACCTCCCAAAAGATCCCGAGGCCAAAATTCATGGGGAAGCACAATTCTGAGACGAGTTTTCAAAAATTTCAAACACCTACCCAATGATAGTATGCACTTGATACGCATCTACCCTTCCAATTGGACGATAGGGACCTCCCTTCTAGTATAAGTACTGCAACTTGTAGTAGGGATGTCCTTAGTTTAGATCTAGGCAATCTACAGCCTTAACTTGCAAGCTCATTTGAAACTACTAAGGAATCCCCTTAGTACGTGAACTCACTTGAAACCACTAAGGAAGCCCCTTAGTGCATAAACCCAGACAACTCTACGCAGAAGCCCTGCTAGAGGAAGATCACCTTCTTCAAAGAAACTCCACATCTGTAGCTTGTTTACGACACTATGCGAGGGGTAGAAGTCATCATGCTGTTGATTGTCAAACAATTTATCACACATTACCTGAACACCTCCAGGTAAATTGACTGAAGACAACATCAATGCTGCGTCTTGTCTTGAGTTGGCATGTCGGATGCTCCGAGTAAGACTAGTACCAAACGACTCAACAAGGAAGCACCTTGTTGGATGACATCAACTAGATCGAGTAGTTGAGGCTTTGCCCTTAACACCTCCAATCCCTGTAATATGTAGTATAATTTTAACTTTGGGTTTCCCTTTGCTAGAGGCTGAGTGACGTTGCCCTTATACTAGCAGTTTCTCATCAATGACAAGATCCATGTAAAAAGGGTTGTTGGTTTTCAGCCACTGCAATGCCTGAAAAACCAAATGATGCCATACTACAAGATAAGCAGCAAATGGGTGGTCACCAGCCACACACTTCACAAAGTCAATTTTGAGCACCTGATGAAGCACCTCAGGGGCTACTGGTAGCACTGTTGTGATGAAGTACTCCACTCTGTCTGGAAACAGTTGTGTGTCGAGGAAGTACCCTGGTGACCCATTCTGGGCTGGCTGTACAGTCGCCCAGTGCACTACATGAAAATGTGTTGTGACAAGCAGGCATTCCAAGAATGTCAGGACTTCTAGCTGAGGAGGGACCATGCACATCATGAGCTGTTTTGGAAGCACAAGCTGGGGCAAGCTTTCAAAGTCCATCCGAGTATGACATTCAATGCAGACATCAGTACCTTGGTCTCCAATCTATGCAGCTAGTGTTTTAAGGTTCGGTTCAGTCTGGTTTTTCGACCTCTAAGAGGGTTAACTGGTCTAGACCAGCACCCTAATTCAGTTAGACTGTGACCAGTTTAGACCAGTTTCAACCAGTTTTTGAGTCTACATAAATTATATTACATAGTAAATAAAATTATTTACATTCACACCCTGCGAGCAGATGCTCGCAGCGGTGGGGTGTAGCTAGAGAATGAACAAATGAAAATGAAAATGAGAACCGAACAAAAAAAAAAGCTGCACCCTCTCATACTTGTAGTGAGGGTGTGTGTTAAGAACTGATCCTAGAGGGTTCATCGGAATCTGATCGGACACTGTGGGTGTTATTTATGGAAGGTTGTCGGGTTGTTGCAGATTCGGCGGGGAGGGGAAACAGAAAGGACTTGGCTTCAGCTTGTAAGAAGCTGTGCCCTTCACCTCGTCCAGTGTTCTAATTTCAAGTTGGAGGTTTGGAGGTAGGGACGGGAAAGTGCGGGTAAATGCAGAAAGGAGTACGGAGGGACTTAGGTTAAGTTCAGATGAGGTTAGAACTTCAGAGGGAGACTGGAGGTCGAGTCGAACAGAGTTCAGACTCTTAGAGAACTGGGGTTTGGAGGTTTTTGATTGGCAGATTAAAATCGAGTCTATGTCGATATACGAACTGAGGAATACAAGGTGAAACTAACTAAGCTTAAATACTGTAGTCCAGAATAATGCGGAACAGGAACGAAGACTGCGGCAGTGTCTCGACTGCATAGATAAATTATCTAGCGGGAGCCGCACAGGAATCCGTAGTCAAATTTGCAATAGAGATGGCAGCCTTGGGAAGGCAGCCATGGATGCTGTACAAGGCGGCCTGGTGCACAGCAGTGTGGGCAGTGCAAGGCAGCCAGGAACAAAATCGGGAGGCATAGACAAAAGTCATGTTCGATGTGCAGGAAAGAGTCGGATGGATGTGGGTTCCAATTGGGTGAGGAACAGTTCTTGACAGTGTGGGTTCTGGTGTTCTTGCTGCTGTCATTGGCCATCCCTGCTGTTCGTTTTCCCTGCTGTTAGTCATCACCATCATTTGTTGTCCTGGCTGTTTGTTGTCCCAGCCATTTGCTATCATTTCACCCTCCCATTCACCCTGCGAGCAGGGGCTCGCAGCGGTGGCTCAGGACAGAGTGCCGGGGTTGGGCATGGGGTGTCGTTATAGCATATGTTAAACCTAAGAACAAAGAGAAAACCATTAGTTAGTTAAAAGAAAAGAAAAGGAAGAAACTCACCTAGGGCCAGAACAACAATGAATGTTCTGTCATTCCTTGTCCATCATTTGTTGCCCCTTGTTGTTCCTTGTCCTTGTCATTTGTCATTCTTCATCCCCCTTTGTCATCCCCATTGATAGGTCCACTAGCCAGTACAAGCTCTGAAATCGATTTCACAGATTCACAGATAGCCAATGCACAGCCACAAGCATTTCACATCCATTTTTGGCATCTTTTGAACCTTTTTTGACTATTTTGCAAGCTTCCAATCAAATTTCGGACATTTCGAAGATTTCGCATTTTTAGTTTCTACTTTGCACACTTCAGCATGGACCCCAACACTTCGCATGCCTCCCATCACTTACCCTTTACATAATCGACTTTGACGAACCACATTTCGGCTATATTCATGCAGCACACATCACCTCGAGGCGCATCACGATGTTTTGCGATATCTTTGTGATATCTGCAATATTTAGCCAATTCTAGAACAAAAGGACAGTCTATATTTCGATTTATTGTCTCCCACACTCCCTAGACTCATGGTTATTGTTTCATATCAGTGATCACTTCATCCCTGAAGTCCATATGTTTTCTTTTGCCTCATGTTCTCCACATGCCCACTATTGCCTTTTTGGTACTATCTCTTTTTAACCTACAAAACCTTGTATTATCCACAATGAATAACAAGGGAAGCACTCCCCAAGTATAGTATTAGTAGTGGAGAGCTAAAAACTCTCTTCTCATTGTTTGAGTCACAAGTTTTAGTCCGAAAATTCTTCGGATTTTGTCGAAACTCATTCATCCTCATTTTGCCTCTCGATATTATTGTCATCCTCTCATATTCATTGTCGCTCACCTCTTGCATTGTTTATCAACCTTTCCATCACTCACCAATATCTTCGCAGTCCATTTTGCAATCCCCAAAAATATTGCAACATCTCGAAAAATATTGCAACACCTCAAAACTACTTTGCACCAGCCTCCTACCCATGCCCTCTGGAAGAGTCCATAATCACTCACTGTAGTTTTTGTTCTCATGATTTGATTGTCCAAAACCTTCTTTTTTGTAACTCTTCCAGAGGGCCTGGCACCAAACATTTGTCAATAGACATCGCCACCGTTATGAGTGACTGGTCAATGTCCATTTTAGTCATATATTTAATCACCCACTTGTATGATTACACAATCAATTTTGAATAAAATCATTTGCCACATTCAGTTATATATAGAGTCCAGCCCAACACTTGATGTGTCGCATCGCGTCTTTTATGGATGACATTCCCTCATTTGAACAAATACAAAAACAAACTAATGAAGTTTTTGGTGTCCGTCCATGTCTATGGCAGTCACAGATAGTCCAATCAATCCTTCAACGGAAGAATGATGTCGTGTCCATAGCAGGAATGGGGATGGGCAAAACACTTGTCTTTTGGATACCTATACTTTTCTGACCACCCGGCAGTGTCCAGATTATTGTAACACCACTCAACCTCCTTGGGTCACAGAACATGCTATCATTGGAGCGTGTGGGGATCAAAGCAGTTATGATTTCGGGGGATTCTGCAACTGCTGAAAACTTTCAAGTGAGTTTGAATGCCAATCCCATTGTGTTAGGAAAACAATCAACTTGCCTTTTGGATAGGGCATAGAGGGGTTATATTACCAGGCTGTCATCACGAGCCCAGAGCAGCTGATGAAAGAGGGTGGGCCATGGCAAAAGTTGCTGGCATCACCCCACTTTGCTGATATGATCATCAGTATCATGTTTGATGAAGGGTGGTGCATAAGCACCTGGGCAGACTTCTGCACTGATTACAGAGCAGTGGGCCGGCTCCACCTCCTGCTTCCACCAAGAACTCCTTGTAAGGGGACTAGGGGGGTGCCCTGTGTGTTTTTCCTATTTTTTATGTTTGTCCTATATTTTTCCCCACCTCATTTCCTTCTATTCTTCATTTTCTATGATTTTTCCGGATTTTATTACTAATTTTCCCTTGCTATCATGTTTGTACATGTTGACACTTTTATATTTAGAGGCGGAGTACCCCTTCCGACACATACCCCTTGGTATGATGTCATTCGGTGGCCTTGATCCGCCTTTTCTATTTTTAGGTTATATTTGATTTTTGTCGTCTTCACATATACTGGGCATCAGCAAGGGGATCCTTAGAGTTTTCTCTTCGGATTTCCCTTTGCTAGGTGCGCCCCCAATCCCTGTATTATGTAGCATAATTTTAACTTCAGATTTCCCTTTGCTAGAGGCTTAGGTTGCCCTTATAGATAAGGACCTCCCTTGTAGTATAAGTACTGCAACTCGTAGTAGGGATGTCCTTAGTTTAGATCTAGGCAATCTACAGCCTTAACTTGCAAACTCGTAAACTTACTTGAAACCACCAAGGAAGCCCCTTAGTGTGTGAACCCAAACGGCTCTACACAGAAGTGCACTATCTACCTTACATTGGACACTCCGAGTAAGACTAGGGCCAAACAACTCATCGAGGAAGCACCTCGTCGAATGACATCAACTAGATCAAGTGGTTGAGGCTTCACCCTTAACAGCACCCATGACCACACAAGCCAACAAACATGATGCAGGGGGCCAAACGACGAACTAACGTTGTTTGGGCTCTTGGGTATGTTTCTTTTTAGTTGATTTCTTTCTTTTAAACTAAGTAAATGTTTTTCTTCATTTTTAGGTTCCAGGATCTTGATAATGACATCATCCACCCACGGAATGACACATATGAACCCTGTAGGTGCCCCATGCAAGCCCTGCACTGCTGCTGTGAGCCTCTGCTCGCAGGGCAGCAATGGGCCTGTTTCTGGACTGTGACGACCACAGCTGATGTCTGCACCCTATGCTGCCGCTGCGAGCCTCTGCTCGCAGGGTGGCAACAGGCCCTTTCCCATATGATGATGACTACACAAATGGCGAGGACAACAAACAATGGGGACGACAGATGGAGAATGATGGGGATGACAGATGGAGAATGATGGTGATGATGTTCAACCCAGAAACCCAAACAAAACACCTAAAAGGGTCCTATTTGGTATAACACAAGTCAGAGGAAGGTTGCAATTCATTCTAAACTTTCACCAATCTCCAATAATAACAAACTAGATGATCCGAACAAAGTTTGGGATGTGCAAAGCAGCCTCCTACCCATGCCCTCTGGAAGAGTCCATAATCACTCACTGTAGTTTTTGTTCTCACGATTTGATTGTCCAAAACCTTCTTTTTTGTAACTCTTCCAGAGGGCCTGGCACCAAACATTTGTCAATAGACATCGCCACTGTTATGAGTGACTGGTCAATGTCCATTTTAGTCATATATTTAATCACCGCTTGTATGATTACACAATCAATTTTGAATAAAATCATTTGCCACATTCAGTTATACAGCCTTGGCTCAGATTAGATCAAATAGCTATCTCATCGATGGCCAGTACCAGCTCCTCCTACATTGCACCAATCCTATTGTATTTCCATCAAAATAATCTGCTCCTATCAGACTTTCTGTTGACTCTGCTATCTGATGTTCAGTTGTCAACGGATCCAATTGTAAATGATCTGAAGATCAAGTCGGACAAAGTTGTTACTGTGTTGTTGAATACAAGCACTGACTTGATGCAGGCCCAGCATGATGCAATGAAGCAGATCTACAAGGCTGAAGTTACTGAACTAGCTAAGCCAGATCATGGATTACACTTTAGTGCATCAAATGTGTCCGTTGAACAATTGGAAAGTTTTCAAATGGACGAAATGGCAACTGTGATGGCTCAGATTGCACCATACTTGTGGGATCTGCTGGACACTCTGCTGCTGACATGTGGAATGGGGAATATCTTGATGCAGGAAGGTGATCACAATGATCAGGATAACCTGGCAGAAGAGGGACTAGAGGGTGTATTTCTTAATGTGGCACCCAGTGACCGCAATCACGCAAAGAAAACATGCCAGCATGACCAGAAGCTAGCTCTTATTCAAATTGTGAGTGCTGCTTCTGTACACGTAAGATAAGCAGAGGATTTACGATCGCAAACTGTAGAAAAAGGTTATTATTCTGAGCATCGCAGTACACAGTTTAAACAGAAATGTGAATGCCTTGCAAAGCATCATCACCATGTTTCTCCAGGCAAGCAAGACACCTGTTCGAGTCATCAATACCCTTGCTCGAATCGGCATTTCGATTTCTACCTCCTCTATAGATCACATGGTTGATTCTTTATCATCTAAATCTGCGAATAAATTACGAGACCTTGGACAAACACTTCTGGCATGCTATGCCTACAACAATTTTGGTGTTGACTTGAAGACACATGTGCTGACCATCGACAAGCTGACAGACATGCTTAAGCACCTCACATCTGCACTATGCTTCCCCCTTGAACATGGCATTACCTGTGAGGATATGCAGTGCTCAGACCTGCTTTGGGCAAAGTCAGGACTGAATCCATATGCAGATCCATCTGACATCCCTCCCAGCATCACTATGGAACAGCTGTTAAACATTCATCCCAAACCTGATCCAGAGCAATTTGGTGGCCTTAGCCATTGTGATCGCTACAATTCATGGAAATTTCTATTTGATCTTGTTCACTATGGACCTGTTCCTTTTCATGCGCTACAGGCAAAAATGGGAAAGCCAGATATAATCGAACAAATACCAGTTACAAAAACCCCAATCACCCCAGCTCGTGCTATGAATTGCAGCAACTCATCAGTGTCAGGCAACATCGAAACCATCTTAAATCTTATGGAGCAAGGTGGCATAGGCGATCCAAATGACATGGATGCGAAATTTGAAGTGGTCGATGTCAGCCCTTTTGTTGTCCTATTCCATGGAGATCTCGGCACAGGTGATCAAATTCTTAGCATACTACAACGATGTGCAATAGAGAAGACACCATGGAACCAATTACAATATGTGATATTTGTTCCAGGACTTTTTCATGTCAAGATGGCGTGCACTGATGCTGTATGGAGGGCATTTCTCAAGCCATTGTCTGCCCATTTGGATCCCACATCTCTCATGCAAGATGTTGCCAAACTTCAATCAAATGAAACTGGTACCATTGGCTCAAATCCTGGATTTTGTCATATGCATCAAGTGATCGGACATTCAGGGATCTGTCGTCGTCTGGATTGCTGGATAATTGAAGTGAACTGACAGAAGAACATGACATTGGAGCAATTTGCCACATCCAAACCCACCCTTGAAGAGCTTAAGTTACTCGCAGATTATTTGGCACTAAACTACATCTCAAATACTCAGCTGGTCCGCAAGCGAAGAAAACCAGCTGATCTCCATGATCAGCAACTCAAAAATGGACTGCTCTTGAATCGATGCTGTCTTCTGTATGAGGAGCTAACATATGCAATGAACACTGGCAACATCGGAAGGGTCGAGACTTGCTTGGTGTCTTGGATCGTTATTTTCAAGGCTGTAAGGAAGCACAAATATGTGTTTCATATCATGCACTTTCTCTCCGAGGTTCACTTCCTATATCCAGCTGGTTTAAAGAGGGCAGTCAGATATCATATACTTGTTAACCCAAGTGGCAAAGAAGGCAAGTATCGGGTGGTTGATTGGTGTGTTGAACTGGACAATCTCTTGACCAAGGTACATGTTTCATAACTTCATCTTCTTTATCCTGACATATTCTCCCAGACCGAGCACGGTGGGCAATTCTCAAATTTTACGGTCGATCGAATCATAAAGGAATCACCGCTGGTGCAGACATATCGCAGTGTTCGAGCTGCCATTGACATCAACTTTTGTTTGACATCACTCACATCGTTCCATTCAGATCCACATATGAACAACACATTCTGGATGCTACATAATCATTTTATTGTCAACAAACCACATGAATTTATTAAAGGTCGAAGAACTAAGTATGAGGTGGAGAATCTAATGGATAAGGGAGTTGATCTAATGATAGCAGACAGTATGGTCTATTTGGGTGACAATGAAGGTGACAATTCAGAATTGCAAGCTGAGCCAGAGGATGTGGTCGCACTACTGTAGGGAGAGGTTATGATGGTGGCACATTCAGCAGCACGTTCTCCTTCACGCTAGGCCCTGTTGAAGGATGAATAATGATTAATGAATTAGTTACATACCATTATGTCCTTGAGCACCGCAGAGCCCACAGGTAGTTGGGGTACGAGGCTTGGATGCAGGTGTAACCATATTTGTGGATGTCGATGCAAGGTTTGTAGACATTGATGCAGAGAGAGGTAATGCGAGATTCATTGTAAGCAAGGGAAGGGCAGGTGGTGGTCATAGATGCTCTATCAATGAGAGGATCTCAGATCCCCACTTGTCAACTCTCTCCCATCTTGTCTCCCTCTGTAAATTATCCAACGATCGGATCTTGAAAATGTGAGCACACTCAACAATGCGGTCTAGGACTTTCGTTGGCATTGCAAGCACACTGCCAACATCTCAGAGTGAGGCTCATCCATAGATTAATATGGTTTTTGCCTCCTGCCAGTTGTCAAGTGCCTCCCATAAAGCAAAGTCTTCATCTGTCATTGGCAAATCTTTAGGAATGCAGGATTGAGCTGGAACGTGGGAACGTTTGGAGGCAGGGACAAAGAATTGGCGGAAGGAGTTGGGGTTGTGGATATCACAACAGAGGGAAGGAGCCAATGGTCTGCACCTGCTGCAGCCTAAAGGTTGAGACAGGTCACAGTCAAGATGTGAGGGAGCTATGGGTACATAAATAGTATAAGCAGTTCTCACATCATCTGAGAAAGGGCAATAATCAATTAATCACCTGCCTTATTGTTCTCGAGATAGGCCATGATTGGAACTCGACAACAACTCAGCTTGCGGTAATCTGCATTGACGATGTCATCCATCACAGGATGTACTTCAGCTTTGGTGTGTTTCTTCTTTTTTACTTGAGCTTGAGCTTCTGAATATTTGGATTGCAGGGTCTTGACTTTGACTTCATCATCAGATGACTGGTCATGATCAGAATCTCCTGATGGATATTCTACAACTGTGTGTGTGAGGGCCAATCCAGTGCTCGTCTTCTGGCATTTACTGGGAGAAAAGGTGTGTGAGATCTCACACTTTTTATGCTTTTTACTTTGTTTCTCTTTCTCTACATCAAAGAAATCTTTCTTGGTGAGAAGCACACCGGTTGTTTCCAAGTCAATTCTATGATCACGACCTGCTTGTCCAAACCATTGCCATAGGGTGATGGCATCGCAAGTCAGCCTCCATTGTATGACCACTCGAACGTCCTTTATGTCCATTCCCTGTCATTTTGGTGAGGGGTTGAACATATTCACAAATGCCCAACTCACCATTCCAAAAGAATCCGTTGCAAAAAGGCCCCAAGATCACCCTTTGTGAACCTGTCAAGTTCCTCCATTTTGAAAGTGTTCAACATCTGAGAATGAAACCAATTGATTTTATCCCAAAGATCCCTCGGTAAGAGCGACTTTAAATAGTTTGCTGCCTTCACTGATTCACTTATACTGTTAAAAAAAACTGAGAACTTTGGAGGAGGAGTTCCATCGTCCTTCCAGCTCTGTATAACGAAGTCTAGATCTGTGAAACTGGAAAGTGGACTGCATATTGGATGGACAAGTATACTGATGTCGGGCTGGTCACAGGATGTACGAAACACAACCAGTTCAGACTTCTGAAAGTGAAGGATCTCCTTCACATCATCGAAAACCTTTGGTGGAAAGGTCGCGTCCACAACCAGAACAGGAGTATAAGGGCAACCTAAGCCTCTAGCAAGGGGAAATCCAAAGTTAAAATTATGCTACATAATACAGGGATTGGGGGCGCACCTAGCAAAGGGAAATCCGAAGAGAAAACTCTAAGGATCCCCTTGCTGATGCCCAGTATATGTGAAGATGACAAAAATCAAATATAACCTAAAAATAGAAAAAGGTGGAGATAGGCGGATCAAGGCCACTGAATGACATCATACCAAGGGGTATGTGTCGGAAGGGGTACTCCGCCTCTAAATATAAAAGTGTCAACATGTACAAACATAATAGCAAGGGAAAATTAGTAATAAAATCCGGAAAAATCATAGAAAATGAAGAATAGAAGGAAATGAGGTGGGGAAAAATATAGGACAAACATAAAAAATAGGAAAAACACACAGGGCACCCCCCTAGTCCCCTTACATCACCCCCTCTCTAAGATGCATCGCCCCAATGCATTCGAAATTGTATATGACCAAAGTCCGTGACTTGAATGCGACGTGGTGCAGCAGTGTGCCGTCGGTGGAATTCCTTGATTAACCAAGGGGCATTTATGTCAGACTCTTCGACCCATGAGTTCTCCTCATACCCATAACCCTTCCAATGTACCAAATACTGGAGTTTTCCTCGACACAAACGGCTGTCCAAGATTGACTCGACTTCATATTGGGGTTCTCCCTCGATCACTGTAGGTGGTGGTGGTGGGTGTGAATGGTGTCCCAGGAACGGATCTGGGGGAGCTGGAAGCAATTTGACGACATGGAAGATGGGATGGAGTCTGGACATGGAGGCTGGGAGGCGTAGACAATAGGCATGTGTTCCAATGCACTTGACAATGGGGAAAGGTCCCAAGAAGCGATGAGCGAGTTTCTTGGATGGACGTGTAGTGGAGATGTCACTGGAGTCAAGATAAACTCGATCACCAACCTTGTACTGAGGGGTTGGGGAGTGCTGTTGGTTGTAAAATTGTGCCATGTCGTCCTTCGCCTTTGCTAAGGCTGCCCTTGCCTCCTCCAAGCTATCCCTCATGCGTTCTGTGAACTCATTCACTGTCTCGATGTGTGAGGGAGTTTGGCGAGGTTCAAATCCCATGCGTGGATGTCGTCCAGTGTCTAAGAGGAAAGGGGTCTGTTGAGTGGAAGCATGGACATGGTTGTTGTATCCAAACTCGGCCAAAGGAAGGAGATCATCCCAATCGTCCTGGCATTCATTGACAAAGAGGCGGATGTACTGCTCCAGTTCCTGGTTGACTCTCTCCGTCTGGCCATCAGTTTGTGGGTGATAAGCAGTTGAAGTGAGGAGTTTGATTCCCAGGAGTCGGTACAGCTCACGAGTGAACTCTGCCATGAACTGAGGGCCACGATCCGAGAGGAAGGCACCAGGAAGTCCATGTAATTTCCACACGTGGTGGAGGTAGAGTCGAGCGGCACCTAGGGCACTGACAGTGGTGTGAGTGGGAATGAAGTGAGCACGTTTTCCCACTGAGTCAACTGTGCACATCACTGCATCAAACCCGTTTGACTCTGGCAATTCCACCACAAAGTCAACACTGACAACATCCCAACGACTCTCTGGAACAGGAAGAGGGTGTAGCTCACCAATAGGCTTGCAATGAGGAACCTTGGTGCATAAGCAAAGGTCACAAGTGCGACAATACTGACCAATGAGCCGCGACATTTGTGGCCACCAATAGTTCTGTGAGGTGAGCTCCAAGGTCTTCCAGCATCCAGGGTGGCCAGCAATCTGTGAGTCATGGTGTTGGGATATGATGCGCCGGCGAAGGTCTGGGTCATTGGGAACATAGATGTGATCCCTGAAATACAACAAGTCCTCCTTTTCAGCCCACTCTGCTGCACGTAAGGAAAGGGTCGATCCCTTCCTCAGTTCTTTAACAGCTCGGGTGACAACATCCTCATGTAAACCACTATGGTTTGCGCGATGAATGTCACATAGGATGTCCCGCTCCTCGCCCTGGGGTGCGATGCCTTCCAGTGCCTGAATGGTGAACATGTCTGGCTGCAACAGCACAATGTTTTGGTTGTCACCGCTGCCATCCCCATGGTCTGCATGTCGGGATAGGGCATCGGTCTTCCCCATGCTGCGACCCAGACGGTGGTGTAAGGAGAAGTCAAATCTAGATAGATACAGGGACCAACAAGCTTGACGATGGTTCAACTTCTTGGCCATCATGAAGTACTCGAGGTTCTTGTGATCTGTCCAAATTTCCACCTTGTGTTGGGCACCCTCAAGGAAGTGTCGCCACTCCTCAAGCGCACACATTATTGCCAACATCTCCTTGTCATGGATCTCGTAGTTTCTCTCTACAGCACTAAGGCTTTTGGAGTAGAATGCAACAGGATGCCACTTCTGGTCCTCCAGAGACTGCTGAGACAACACGGCGCCCGTCGCAAAGTCAGAACTGTCGGCTTCTACATGAAAAGGACGTGAATCGTCAGCAAAGGTAAGGATCGGAGCGGAAGTGACCATCTCCTTAAGCTTTTCAAACGCCTCCTGTTGTGCATTATCCCACCTCCATGCCTCCTTTCCTGTCAAGTCGAACAGCAGTCGTGCATGATGTGAGAAATCCTTGATAAAACGCCGATAGAAATTGATGAAGCCCAGGAAAGACTGCACCTCCTTCTTGTTCGTGGGCGTCGGCCAAGCTGTGACCCCGTTTACCTTGATAGGATCCATCTCCACTTGACCCTCCGAGATAATCAGGCCGAGGTACTTGATCTTGGTCCTTTCAAACTCGCATTTGTCCTGACGAAGGTAGAGTTTGTACCATCGAAGTCGCTCTAGGACGAGGCACGTGATGCGACGGTGCTCTTCAACTGTGCGAGTGAAGATGAGGATGTCGTCGAGATAGATGCAGACAACGCCTTCGAGGATGAGGTCATGGAAGATGTCGTTCATCATGGTCTGAAAGGTGGCAGGGCTATTAGTAAGGCCAAAGAACATGACAAGCGGTTCAAAAAGACCACGGTTGGTACGAAAGGCTGCCTTCCACTCATCTCCCTCCTTTATCCTCACATTATTATAGCCCCAACAGACATTGAGCTTGGTGAAGTATCGGGCTCCACGGAGCTGGTTTACAAGTTCAGAGATGAGGGGTAGTGGGTAGCGATTTTTGACCATGATGTTGTTGAGCCTTCTGTAGTCTTGAACCAGTCAAAGTGAGCCATCCTTCTTCTTGACAAAGAAAAAGGGAGAGGCCATGGGTGACTTCGATGGTCGAATACATCCAGAGGCCAGGTGCTCATCGATGAACTGGTCAAGCTGCCGTTGTTCTTCCAGAGAGAGAGGATAGACCTTGCAGGATGAAGGGGTTGCACTGGGGGTGAGTTCGATCGCATGATCCCATGGCTTACATGCAGGAAGAGAGTCAAATGACTCCTTGGAGAACATGTCTTCAAACTCATGGAGATGAGGGAGTAAGGAGTTAGTAGAGGATTTAGCAGCGTTGTTTTTGTGGAAGGCCTCGGCGAGGTGTTGGGATATGTTCGATGTGGCACACACCTCATGCAATGAGCGAATCGCAGTGTAGAAGATCCGATCACCCTCCTCCACTTCCTCTGGGTCCTCATCATCATCATCTGAGTCCAGCATTAGATCAGGAACCCCTTCCAATTCCACTTCAGGTATAGGCAGGGGTCCAGCACGACACTTCTGAGTTCGTCGTATTGCTGCCTTCTGTCCACGACGTTCTTGCCTGGCTTCTGTGAAACACATCTGACAGCGGGATGGACATCGGCTCATGGTAACCTCCCCGGTGCGCCAGTCGACCTCGGGGTTATGGTCTCGAAGCCATGGATATCCCAAAATCACCTTTTGCTTTCCTAATTGAGTGACAGCAAAAAGGGCATGCTCACTATGATCTTTGTAATGGAGAACCAGGTCTGCAACCTCTCGGATGGCACCAGCTTCATTTGGGGATCCATCCACATTATATACAGGTATCGGACGTGAGAGTGAGCAAGTATTTAGATGATGTTGTTGTACCAGATGGGAATCGATGAAGAGACCAGTCGCACCAGAGTCCAAGAGTGCAGAGACACTGAGTATCTGTCCAGTGTCGGTCATCTGCAGTTTGATGGCTAGGTTTAAGGAATGTGCAGAGGGAGTGGATGCCACAATATACTTGTGTGGTAGTTTACGCTCCCATGATTTAATTTTGGGACGTGGAGTAGAAGGAGAGATGGGGAGAGCAGGTACGTCTTTAGCCAACTTTGAAGGGTTAGAGAGGGGAGCAGTCACAGAAATGGATTCATTCTCCAGGGATTCAACTGACAAGACTTCAAAGCGGTTATGGACAGGCAGTGAGGGCATACGATTCACTCGCTGCGAATAGGAAAATCCTGCTCCTCTACAACTTCCAACTTAATCTCCTCTGCAACTTGATCCTTTGCTTCCTCAACATCTACAAGCACCAACAAATCTTGCAGGAGTTCGTCTCGTCCCTCGGGGGTGAGCATGCGGATATCCTGACGATGGGGACATGCTCCAGCCCTGTGTCCAGGTTCCCCACAACGGTAGCAGAGATCCAACTTATGTGCACGGCTGCGGGCTGCATCAACATCCATTGGTACTGGGACATTGACGGCTGGTGTAGGAGTTTGATGAACAGGAATGGGGTTAGGGTGGGGGAGGCTTCAATTGAAGGTGTAGGGTGTATGAGTGGTAGTTGGAGCACAGAATGCAGCATTAAACGCCGCATTTGTGAGTCAGTTCTCGTCACAGAGTGAAGCAGCTTCATACCAAGCAAGGATATCATCGTCCGCTGGGCGCCCTTCCAACATCTGTGCAATCTGGTCCTGAATTTCTCAGTTGAGCCCCCATCGGAACTTCACCACCACTGGTAACCCACTCCCATATCCTGCCATGTCCACCAAATCCTTGAACTCATCGATATAGTCGTCCATGGATCAACGTCCCTGGTGGTAAGCAGATGACTCAAGTCGTGTCACTGCTCAGTGGCATTCATTGGGGGGGCAGAAGTGGCATACAAACTCAGCTCGAAAGTCACCCCAAGTGGAGAAAGGTAGAGAACCGAGTTCTTTAGTTTGACATAGGATACGGTCCACATAGAGATAGGCGCATTCAGATTTCATGTATGTGAAGGCCCAATAAATTTTTGCAGCCTCATCGATGAATTGATGTGACTGGAGACTAATGTATAACTCACAGGAATTAAGGAATGCACGTCCCTGCGCATGTGCACCATTAAATTCGGCGGGGGGGGACGGTTTGATCTGGGCATGTTCCTTAGTGGACACGTTTGGCAAAACGTCGTTGTTGGGTGTGCTTGGAGTCGTGAAGGGGGAACTATCAGTCATAGGGTTAGCCTGGAGGGTCCTAACAAAGTTTTCAATCATAGATTTAAGCGAGTCAATTTGCGCGCGCATTCCGGAAACGTCGCTTTCAAGCACGTCGAAGCGTTCTGATGCGTCCATGTCGCTAGGGAGCGCGTTTGGCGAAAATGGTGGCGTAATAAAGGCGAGAGTATCTGGAACAGTGTGTAGGGACTCTGTGGAGCTTTGGGAAGCGTTGTCCAGTCTGTACCTGCCTATCTTGGGCAGTGCGTTCGCGATTTTCGGGCCTTAGGGGAGAGTTTTCTACTATAAGGGCAACCTAAGCCTCTAGCAAAGGGAAATCCAAAGTTAAAATTATGCTACATAATACAGGGATTGGGGGCGCACCTAGCAAAGGGAAATCCGAAGAGAAAACTCTAAGGATCCCCTTGCTGATGCCCAGTATATGTGAAGACAACAAAAATCAAATATAACCTAAAAATAGAAAAAGGCGGAGATAGGCAGATCAAGGCCACCGAATGACATCATACCAAGGGGTATGTGCTGGAAGGGGTACTCCGCCTCTAAATATAAAAGTGTCAACATGTACAAACATGATAGCAAGGGAAAATTAGTAATAAAATCCGGAAAAATCATAGAAAATGAAGAATAGAAGGAAATGAGGTGGGGAAAAATATAGGACAAACATAAAAAATAAGAAAAACACACAGGGCACCCCCCTAGTCCCCTTACATTATCGTCCAATTGGAAAGATAGATGTGTATCAAGTAAGAATAGAAACAATAAGCCTCATGCCTAGCATGAGGCATCCGATGTCAAGGGGCTGTCGTATCACAGCATGTGTGGGAATGGGTTCAGGTGCATGGCGTCACCATGCATCAAGGGTGCCTTCTGTGGGAAGGGGATCGAATGCATGTTGTTGGCATGCATCGTGTGTGTGTCTGGTGTCAAGGACATGCTCTAAGCATGAATCAGGGAGTGCCTCCTGTCTGGAGGACATCATCGGGTACATCGGGTCGGTCGGGTCTCATGAGTTACAAGGAAAATTGTAGCATTACCCCCTCGTTATGGTTGAAAGTTCCACACTTCAACCTAAATCTTTGTTCTCCTCCGGGGTCAAATTGGTTGTGGTGTGGGTAGGTCATGGTGTTGGCATCTGGGTGTGGGATGGAGGGACTGTTCATGTCCAAGCTTGGACCATGATTGGGTTCCTTTCATTTTATACTGCCCCTAGCAATGGTGTCAGGGAGTTGGTGATGTCATCAGAAGGGGGGGGGTCTGTAGGGTCTGTGCAGTATCAAGGGCAATCACCATAGTTTTACATCTTTGTGGATGCTCAGTAGTTTAATGTCTCTGCAGACGGTCAGTAGTTTAACGTCTTTGCGGACAATCAGTAGTTTAACGTCTTTGCGGACAATCAGTAGTTTAACGTCTTTGTGGACGATCAATAGTTTAACGTCTTTATGGACGATTGGTTCACACCTAGTTGTGCTCAGTGGTCTGGGGTATCAATGTGTGGGGGTGTCGGTTGGAGCGCAATAGTGTCCCTAGTTCTCCATGTCATCCAAATAAGAGCTGCCTTGCCAGCTCAAATCTGCTTTCTTCATCATAGTGGGTGTTCCACTGAAGGTCAATCCACAGTAGGGGGCTAATTCCCATTAGTGGTCTTCTGTTTGGGGTCAGGCCATAGCGGTCGATGACAAACTCCTCAGGGAAGTAGTCCTCATTGTCTAATTCTCCTTCAAAGCACCATTCCTCGAATTGTGCTTTTACCCAGGTTAAGTCCATCTTCGTGCTCCTTCGTGCATAGAGGCAGCATCTTGGGCAAGTTGAGGATACTCTTCCTATCCAGTCGTCTCTTGTTAACCAGAATATGATTCCATGGGGGCATTCCCAAGAGTCCCCCCAGCAGTCTGTTCATTCTTGGTGACTGGTCAATGACTCATCGTCCAGTCGCCATGTTCTTTTCGTATTTATCAATGGGAGAGGGTGAGGGTGAACGTGAAGGGCATCAACGTTCAACGGGTCTCGGGTCAATCATCGTCTAGTGGGTATCAGGGGTGTCATTGTGTTGTGTTCAGGAAAGGGGGGTTTTTGGGTTTTCATCAGAGGTGGTACCTCTTCTTATATGCCGTCAGGATCTCAGAGGCATTCTTTAGGTTCAATTTGGGTTCCCATGTGTTTTCAGATGTTGGGTAGTCAACCCATTTCATGAGGTAATGGCATATCTTACCGTGCTTCTTGTGTGCGATGATCGCTTCCACCTCATATTCATTTTCTCCTTCCACGGGGTTGGGTGGTGGAGTCAGGAAGTTTTGCCCATGAGTGTTGTTCTCATGGTATCGTGTGAGTAAAGCCACATCAAATACTGGGTGGATCTTCCATTTTGGTGGCAGTTTCAATTGGTATGTCGTTCTTGACAGGGCATCTTCAATCACGAAGGGCCCTTCTTGTTTTGGCGCCAATTTTCTCGTTGGGTAGCCAATCTTCAGGTTCTTGGAGTCAAGCCATACTTGTTCTCCAACCTTGAATGGTTCGTATCGCCCTTTCGTTTGGGTGGCCATAGCCTGTCTGGCTAGTTCGTGTGCAGCAAGAGCTTCCCTTCTCACAGAGAGAAGTCCTTGGATTCTTTGTTCGGCAGCCGGCACGTTCGTCTTTTCATAAGGGGTGGGGATAGTGCATGGTTGATATCCCATCATCAAGTAAAATGGCGAGTGTTTTACTGCAGAGTGTGTCTTCTGGTTGTGTGCAAATTCTGCCGTTGGGAGATAATGTTCCCAATCTTCAGGTTTGTTCGAACAGAAATGTGGAGGTAAACTTCTAGCTCTTAGTTTACTCGCTCCGTTTCTCTGTCAGTCTGGGGGTGGTAAGCGGTGCTCATGGATAGCTTGATCCTGAGCAGTCATCCGAGTTCTTGGAAGAGTTTGGACGTGAATCAAGGGTCTCTGTCTGAGATGATTCTTCCAGGGAGTCCAAATCTTGTGTATACATGGTGCAGGTAAAGGTCTGCGGCACCAAGTGCGTCGATCATCTTTGCACAAGGGATAAAAATTACCCCCTTCATAAGACCATGGTCTACCATGACCATGATTGAGTCAAATCTGTTTATTACAGGCAGGTCTGTAATGAAATCTGTCATTACCAGCTCGAACGGTCTGCTGGCCTCAGATGATATCGGTGTCAGTGGGGGTCGTCGGGTGTGTGTTCACTTTCATTTGCTGGCACTTTGTGCAGCCTTTGACATACTTCTTGATGAAGTTGGCCATTCCTGGCCACCAGTAGTCACGTCGGATCAGTTCAATTGTTTGCCATTGTCCAGGGTGTCCTGTTGTGATGCTATCATGGTATTTTTGTATGATCGCTCAGCAGAGGGTTTTGTCCTGTGGCACATAGCATCTGTCTTTGAAAAAGAGCAGGCCATCTTCAAATTTCCAGTCCTCCAATGCAGACTTGATTGGGGGAGTTCCATTGTTCTTCAGGGCTCGTAAAGCGTCATTCACGAGGTCGTCCTTCATTATTGCTGAGACCAGGGCTCCCTGGAGTTCAGCATCAATCATTCTCACAAATAGCTCATCTGTGAGGACAGTCTTGTCCTTGTTATCTGTGTCTTCTTTGGCTACGTGATCTGCCCTCCTTGATAGGGCATCAGATTGTACCATCTGTGATCCTGGTATGTGTTGCAGCTTCAGGTTGAATTGTGACAGGTAGATGCTCCATCTAACCTGTTGTTGGTTCAGTTTCTGGGCCTGATGGAAGTACGTCAGGTTCTTGTGATTGGATAGTACTGTCACAGGGAATAGCATCCCCTGTAGGTAGTGTCTCCATGTCTCTAGCGCTCGGATTACTCCCAGTAGTTCCCTGTCATATATCTCGTAATTTCTTTCTGCTTTGTTGAAAGAATGTGAGATGTAGCCGCATGGGTGCCAGTCTCCATTGGTGTCCTGTTGTCTGAGTACCACACCTGTTGCAAACTTCGAGGCATCAGATTCCACCACAAATGGCTTCATTGCATCTGGCATCAGCAGCACTGGGGCTTCATTGAACTTCCTCTTTAGCGCATTGAATGACTGTCAGCAGTCGTTCATCCATTTGAATTTTTGGTTCTTCTTCATCAAATCGTTCAGCGGTCTAGCCAGATCCGAGAAGTGTCTGATGAATCTTTGGTAGAAGTTCCCAAATCCTAGGAAGGATCTTACATCCTTCACTGTCTTTGGCGTGGGCCAGTCCTTGATCCCAGCCAGCTTTGTGTTGTCCATTGCGAGTTTGTCAGGCCTGATGATCATGCCCAAGAAGTCGACTTCCTGTACATTGAATTTGCACTTCTCTATTTTCGGGTAGAGATCACATTGTCATAATCATTCGAGGACTCTTTTGGTCCTTATCCAGTGTTCTTCTTCCATCTTCGAGAAGATCAGGATGTCATCCATGTAGATGATGAGCCATCCTTCATCTGGAAGAGATTGTTCATCATGGCCTGGAATGTCGCCGGTGAGTTGCACAGCCCAAAGAACATCACCATTGGCTCGAATAGCCCTCAGTTAGTCTTGAATGCTGCCTTCCACTTGTCTCCTTTCTTTATCTGTACGTTATGGTATCCCCATCGAATGTCAAGTTTTGTGAAAAATCTTGCTCATTTCAGCTTGTCCAAGAGGTCTCCGATCAGCGGTAGAGGGTAGTTGTTCTGTATCGTTCCTTCATTCATCTAGCGATAGTCTTGGCAGGGTCATAGAGCATCGGAGTCCTTCTTCGACATGAAGAAGAACGGGGATGCCATGGGTGATTTTGACAGTCAGATGTATCCTTTCTCCAGATTTTTGTCTAGAAACTCATTGAGTTTCTCTTGTTCTTTTGGTGTCAGTGGGTAGACTTTGCAATCCTTTGGTACAAAGCCTTCCTTCAGGTCGATCACATGATCCCATGGTCTCGATTCCAGGAATCGTTCAGATGCAGCTTTCTCGAATACCTGTCTGTACTTCTGGTATTCTGGTGGCAGTAAGTCGTCCAGGGTCTGTTGGCTAGTCTCCTTTCCCTCCTCTTGTTCATGCGCTAGTTGTTGAGATATGGATGTCTTTGCTCTGATCCATATGTCCCAGTTGAGTAGGTACCATGGGGAGCCTTTGCTCTTTGTAAGCCTGTTGATCGTGTTTGTTTTTTGGATGTATTTGTATCTCGGCTCTCGATGTTCCTCCATCAGGGGCAGTTCTATATCTGGTCTGAATAGGCCAATGACTGGTTCGCCTCGTATATATGCGATCAATACCGAGTCATCTTTGATCACATCTCATTCAGGGATCTGGTTCGTTGCTCGTATTTCCATGCCTGTGTCTGCCAATAATTCTTCATCGGGTACCTCTTCGATCTTTACTTGAGGGGGGGGTCTCCCTGGGTATCAGTACTCTGGTGTTGGTAGTACCATAATCTGGGGTTCCATAATCGTGTATCGGGGTAGCCTCCTGATGAGGGTCTTTTGTCCTGTTTTGTAGTGCTGTTTTCAAGTTTCGTTTGCCAGTGCTTTCCTCCCCTGTGGAGGTCAGCGAGTCTTTTTTCTTCTGCAAGATTTGTCACGTCTTGTCGCATTTGTTGTGTTTGCCCTTTTCCAGTTGCTTCTGGTTTTCCTGGGTCTTGGCAACAGCACATCGTGCTGCTTCAAGGTTTCTGGTTTCTCTAGGAGTGTTGCTGCTCCTGGTCTTTGCAACAGCTATCTGGGTGGAATTCAGTTCTTTCCTTCATCTTTGCCACGGCTAGTCATGCTCGGGCAAGGTTTTTCTCCTTTTCTTCAGAGAGTCTTTCTCTTGTTTTTGCCACAGCCAATCTGGCTTGGGCAAGGCTCTTCTCTTTTTCTTCAGAGAGCCTCTGTCTTGTCTTGGCCACGATGTGTTGAATTCGTGCCATCTTGTCATTTGGCACCTCCCTTCCAGTGTCAACCCTGGGGAGGTTTAGGGTGTTTGGGAGGGCCCGTTTGGCTCTTCTTGTCTTCTCCAAGATTCATTTGATCTGAGCCTGTCATTCTTCATCTTGGAACTCAAAAGTTCCCTTCTTCCAGTCGATGATCGGGTTTATCTCCCACAGCCATGGCAGACCCAGGATTACCGATTCTTTGCCTAGTCCAGCGACTAGGTATTCCATCGGGTAGCTCCTCCGTTGATGTGGAGCCTCACTTTCATGCATCTGGTGATTGTTCCCTGCCTATTCAGGGTTCCATCTACGTTTGTGGCCTGGATGGTGCGGCCTAAGGGATATGTCCTGATCCCTTCTCGTTCAACAAATAAAGACTCCTCCTGCTCCAGAGTCGGGGAGCGCATTTGTTGCGACATCTTTCCTGTTGTCTGACTCAGCTACCCAAATAGACAGGCACATAGATTGTCTATTCATGGTAGCCAAGAGTACAGATCCTAGGGAGACTACAGCAGTGACTGGCGTCGTATCAGGCCGCTGTTCTAAAAACCCGATTCCTCCATGAGGTTAAGGGCTCGTTCCTTTTCTTAGTTTGTCCAGCATCATGCAGATCTTCTGGTAGGTGTCCACTCCAGTCTTTTTCTGGGTGAAGCGGTTTTGGTAGGGAGGGGGTGCTGACCCCGTCTGGGTGGGGTTCTTTCCATCCCTGTGGTCAGACAATTGGTGTCCTGGTTGGTGGCAGATGAAACACAATCCCTTTTGGAGGTGTTCCACTCATTCTTGGTTTGTCAGTTGGTTGATGTCAAAAGAGGGCTGTCCTTTCTTTGTCGTTTCGTTTGTCTTCTGGTTCTGCCTGGTCTTTCCCAGGATTGCCATGGCCCATTTCCATTGGCCTTTGTATTTTGAAGCTGCCTTTATCCAGCCTTCAAGAGTGTTGGGTACCGTCTCCATTGTGTGTACCCTCTTCAGTAATTTCAGGTGCAGTCTGTCCATGAAGTACTCGATCATGGCTGCATCTTCGGTGATTCCTGTCCTGTCTTTTAGGATGTGGAAGCTTGCCACATATTATTTGAGGTTCCCCGAACCTTGTTTGAGATTTTTAATCTCTGTTTTTGCCGTTCCGGCATCGTCGATCAGTGAGAAGGCCTCTAGGACCTTCTGTCTGAAGTCTGCATATTCTCTGAGTCCCTTGGATTGGTGTTGGTTGACAAATGCCTGCGCCCAGGCAGCTGCTGTCCCTCCATTCATGAAGGACAGCGTGAAGATGATCTTCTTGTCATTTGTGTTGTAGACCTGGTCATTGATTCGCAGGTACAGGTCTATCTCCTGTAGGAAATTGGCAGTTTTGGTCCTGTCTCCTGAGAAGTCTGTAGGTGATCAGATTCGAATGTCCTTTGCGGACATCATGGGTGTGGTTGCGGCGGGTTCAGACATCTTGTTATAGAGGTCATCAATTTCGTCTGTTAGGAAGTGGGTGGATGTTTTGGGCGGGGGTGTGTGTGGTCGTTTGAAGTCTTTGTTGGTGAGGAAATCTCTTCTTTGTCTGTCAGTTGATCTGTAGAACCAACGCTGTGCTGTGGTCGAGTAACGGACTAGTCTTCTGTTGTATTGGTATCAAGATGAACCTGGCTGTGGTTCCACTTCTCTTGGTGGTTGGTCTGGGGTTTGTCTAGACCCAGGTCATTGTGGTGTGTTTTGAGACATATTGCCTACACCTAGGTAGGTGGGCTAGCAGATAGTTTAGATCTTATGTTAAGGGTGAAGCCTCAACCACTCGATCTAGTTGATGTCATTCGATGAGGTGCTTCCTCGATGAGTTGTTCGGCACTAGTCTTACTTGGAGCGTCCGATGTAAGGTAGATAGTGCACTCTAGCAGGCCTTCTGCATAGAGTCATTCAGGTTCATGCACTAAGGGGCTTCCTTAGTGGTTTCGAGTAAGTTTACAAGTTTGCAAGTTAAGGCTGTAGATTGCCTAGATCTAAACTAAGGACATCCCTACTATGAGTTGCAGTACTTATACTACAAGGGAGGTCCTTATTGTCCAATCAGAAAGATAGATGTGTATCAAGTAAGAATAGAAACAATAAGCCTCATGCCTAGCATGAGGCATCTGATGTCACGGATCCAATGTCAAGGATCCAATGTCAAGGATCTGATGTCAAGGATCCAATGTCAAGGATCCAATGTCAAGGACATGCTGTGGCACAGCATGTTGATTGTGAGAGTCCGACGTCACAGACCTCATGTCAAGGGGCTGTCGTATCACAGCATGTGTGGGAATGGGTTTGGGTGCATGGAGTCACCATGTGTCAAGGGTGCCTTCTGCAGGAAGGGGATTGAATGCATGTTGTCGGCATGCGTCGTGTGTGTGTCTGGTGTCAAGGACATGCTCTAAGCATGAATCAGGGAGTGCCTCCTGTCTGGAGGGGATTGTCAGATACATCGGGTTGGTCGGGTCTCATGAGTTACAAGGAAAATTGTAACAGGTGCCGACAGGGTGGTGATGCAGTGCCGAAAAGCCCCAGAGGGCAGATGAACAAAGGAGGGAAGGTTGAGTTGCCAGAACAAATGTGTATGTGTGTCATCGATCACTTGTTCCAGCAATTTCCAGATAGTGATCAACACAGTGAGCACATTGATCTCAACAACCCCAGGGACTCCTCCACTGTTGCCAATGGTAAAAATATGGTTGAGATAATTTGGGGGAGTATTGTATTAATCTACTACAACTTGAATTTCATCTTTATGTTTAGTATTGCAAATGCATGAGAACTCGTCAAACTCAAGTCAAACTCATGTCAAACTCAAGTTGATCAAGTCTTCAAATCAATGCATTTTTGCAGTATATCTGGCCACAACCCTTCCACATCCCATAAAACACTTAACTACTTACTCCAGAACATACTGATACACTCTGTGATTTATTTCCAAGCCTTTAAACTATTTTCTGACATGTATTAAGCTCACAAATGGCAAAAATGTGAGAAGTAACAACTTGCCATTTTCACTCTGAAATCTATTCTATATTCTTGGGGGAATCTAGAACTGCATGGCTTTTTAAATTTGACTCATTGGAAGATAAGTTATAGCTGTAAAACTATCAAAATTGTCACTTGCCCTGTTACTCACTTTCTTTCCTTTCAAATAAGATTTTGACTGTTGGGAGGTGAGGTTTGGAGCATAAATATAAGTTACTACATGTTTACAAGGTCCTACTCATTTCTGGTGCTCGACACGCAGCAAAATGACATCTGGGCACCCAGCATCATATTGTCCAGCAACTGCCGTGATTGAGTGATCATGCAGTGATGGACATGCGTGATTGGTGGAAAATGGTGCCACTTTTATTTTTTTGTGCACAAACACGACCACATGGTCTGTGCACGGCCACAAGGTATATAAACCCTCACCAAATGACTTCTTTCTCCCTGGGCTCATCCCATTTCATTTTATAATGGCAATACTAGTAGTATTTACATTAGTTTGTTATATGTTATCTACATTAGTTTACTGTCCTGTAGTCTGAATGCAAAAGACTGGTTTAAACCAGTTTTATAATGGTTTTCAAATGTTTTCAAAACAAGTTAACCAGTAACCAAACTGCGGTTTTGGTTACTCACTTTTTCAGAAAAATGGACCAAACCAAAGCATGGACCGCGGTTCGGTCTGGTCTGGTCTTTGGTCCTATGGACTGAACCTTGATACACTATATGCAGCATTGATAAAAGAACTCTTCATAACTTTGTCCTGAAACATGTACAGGAGGACCACACACGGTGCATGCCACCTTTTGGTCGAGCCCTTCTCAATATTGCAGGTACTGTCTTGCTACCACCATTTGGCATTGCTGCTCTGTTGCAGGAACTGGTTGTTGTTCAAAGCACAATTCAGTAGTGTACTGTACTTCAGTTGAAATGAACCTCACTTAATAAATATCTGGCTTCCATGAACATTGGTGTTCCACTGTGCTGGTCCCAGGAGCTGCTGATTACACTGTTCTTTTCAATGGTGCTTGCCACCCCTGTGCTAATTGCATCCATGCTCCTATATTGTCTAGGAGACAGTCCAGATAAAGTCCTGGTTACTCCTCATGGCCTAAATTAGCAACTTGAGTCCAACACCATTTTTGATCTGAGGCTGCACACCTCTTTTCTGGGAACGTGTGACACTGGTATGGAATAGAAAGCCTAGTCAAGAAAAAAATGAAATTAAAAATTAAAACATGAAATACTCTTACTCAACTCAAAGCAAACTTATGGAGGTTGCCTGAAGGCTAAAGCAAACAACGTAAGTGACATTGTCTCAAGATCTATTCATCACATGAAAAGATACATGACAAAGCCAAAGTTCTGAAAAAGCAATATGAAAAGATATATACTTGTCCGAAATGGGGAAGTGGAAGATGGACAACAAATGTTAAGGCCCAGATGAAAGAACCTGCAGTTGATGTGGAACTATTGCTGCACAACCAATAAAATTGAAGAATGACTGTGTATAGAACTTTGCAGCTGCTTGTTCTAAAGCAGTTAATTCAACCACAAAGTATTGCTCAACATGTTTTTCCTCACAACTGATTAGCGATGGTGCATTTCCTTTCCAGCCTTTCATCAGCTGCTTCAATGCAAGAAGGTAAGGTGCTCACTCGGTTGCAGAAGCAGCAGATAATCCTTGATTGGCAAGGTTGAAATCAGCAACTAGAAGCACACCATGCCCTGGGAAGCAGGCAAGCACACAGTCTTGGTGTTCCAGTGAGTTGTCGACCACTAATTGTGCTCGGTGGTGCAGAGCAAGCAATTCAAATCTAAAATTTAGCTTGTAGAGCTCCCACAGGACCTCCTGGCAGACCTTGACCCATGTTAGCACTCCTGTGGATAGTTCTCGTCCACACCAGAAAACCTGCTCATCCCCTATCTTTAATTCCACCCCTGCCTCATCCAGACAATTCCTGAGCAGCTGGCGCATATCTGCACAACGTTGGCTGCTCTTGGTGTGCTTCTGATCCCCCCCTGAATGCTTACATATTACCATATGTAAGCATTGTATGCCAACTCTGATTTGATAATACTTTTGCTGACAATGAAGAGGACATCAGCCTATAGATCAGGGCCGGTCGCTGCTGAAGCCAACTGAGGATTAATTTTGCCTGTCTTTCTGGTGATTGACCTCCATAGATGACACCTGGTTCAGGAAATGTGTAACCAGCATCAGTTGGATGACAGAAATACCCTGCTTGATTGGCCAGATTGGTATCAACTTCAGCCAATGCATGATGCCACACAGGAATCGCCAGGGGTATCAAGGGCTTCAGCTCCTCAATGAACTTATTTTGGCCTGTGGGTGATTTTTGAGACTGACCAGCTTTTTGGTTATCCATGAGCTCAGTTAGTTGTTGAATGCAGAGGTAGAAGAGGCGAATACATGGATGACCCTGAGAAGGTTTGTTCTTTACTGTCCGACTTTGAAGGGTGGATAGATCTAGAAGATGACAGAGGGTCATCCAATGAAGGTTTGTCTGGAATGTTGAATGGATTAGGGTAGGAGAAAATAGCTTGAAGGTAAGTATGGAGCACATGAAATCGTCTTGGGTGGTCCACTCAGCCCGAAAAAAATGGCTTGAAGGGGGGACTGGTATCTTCAACACAAAGATACTCCTCAGGAAGCTGCACGTCCCTCACACAGCTGATTTTTGCAGTGTAAAGCATATCATACAGACAAATAAGCCAAACAGGTAGGCCAGCGCGCATGAAGTCTTGGACCACAATGGAATTGAAAGTGAAAACACCCATCCTCATTTTGACCATCCTTGCCAGAGGGCAAAGACCTTGCATATGTGGGCGGAATACTTCCAAATAGTCCAATGCTGCAAGTAGCTCCAAATAGGCCCTTTGCACATACTGAACATTCATGAACACCTGACAATGACTTATGGGCAGATTTTCCAGCCGATTCACACCCTGCATAACCACAGTCATGAGCGAAGGTACAGCTTCATTTTTCTGCCCAGAGGGTTCCGTTGACATGAACTCTTCTGCTCAAGAACAAAGCAAAGACACCATGTACGAGAGATACATGAAGTGTTTCCTGTCGATTAGCCCTGAACCGCCAATGGTAGTTGTGGTGGTTGCCACAAAATCCTTGGGTTCAGGTTCCCACCACATAATAGACATCACGTCATCAGGACCAGGGCATAATGGGATGGCACCCAAATGATAATCAGATGCAAAATACAGCTGTGGCCACTGGAGTGGGTCATCCTCTCCATATCAGAAGTTGGCACGAACACGCATGTCATGGGTACACCCAAGAGCCAGCTGGGGAACAAATTCCATGTTCAGGCTGGTGACAAACCATTCGCCGTTCCTGACCACAGCACCCACACACCCATCACCATGTTCAGAATTACTACCTGATTGTGCCAGTCAGAAATAGTAGAAATGCACAAATCCTTCCAATGTACATGCTTGATCACCCCATTTGTGAAGGAGTAACGAGTGATCTGCATTCAGTGTTTGAGGTGTAATGTGAATAATGCTTTGGGTAGCCATCGTAATCCATGCATGATGAATCCAATGACAAGTAAGATAGCCAATTGATGAGATGTGATGGAAGGTGACAACACTACCTGGAGAAACAGGGAGAAAGGTGGAGGTGAGTAGATTTGCAAAATAAGAAATTGAGGCCATAGATGAATACAGAACCAGATGATGTGAAGTCAGAATCTGGTTAAGTGACCAACACGAAGTCCATAATCACTTGGAGAAATGAATGAGGTGAAGTCAGAAGTCATTAATTCATGATCGACTCAAAGTCAGAAGTTGTGAAGAAAGATGAGACAAAAAATTTTGGATGGAAGTATACTCACAAGTTTCCATCATCAATGAAAAGAAAGCCTGAGCCATAAACCCATGGAATCCAATGATAACTAAGAAATGGTTCAATGAGATGCTACAAGGAAGAAAGCACGTTACTCACTTAAAAATGTCTGAAAAGTCCAATGACTGTGAACAAGGCTGAAAATGGGTGAGTTTGTGACCCAAGAAACCAAGATGAACATAAAACCAGATGACTCAAAGTCAGAATCCAGTTAAGTGACTGACTCAAAGTCAGAAATCACTTGGAGAAATGACAGACACAAAGTCTAAAGTCATCAATCCATAACTGACTCAAAGTCAGAGGTCATGGAGGAAAGAAGACGAGATGGTAGAGCTTAAATGAAAGTTTATCCACAGCTGTCCATTGTCAAAAACCATCCAGCCAGTCTATCTCCACCAAATGTTGAGCAAACCCCATGTGACGAATGGGTCTTGAGAAAAGATCTCAGAGCACCTGAACAGAAAAAAAGTTGAGAACAAGCAGGGCTTGAATTCATGTGGACCTGAGTGAGGTTGAACATTGGGGATGTAAAGCAGATTTGTTGTGGAGTTGAGATCTGACTCAGGTCAACAAGATCAATTACTGTGACATCCCTCTGCCTTTCCATAAACAGACAGTCAATTGCCACAAATAGAATGGTAAAGATTTTCTATGTTCCAGTCTATGTTATAGGAGCACAGCAGCATGATGAAAGATGTTATTTTTATATGCAGTGCTCAATAGTATTCCCATACAAAAGATACATTTGATCCCAGAATAACAAATCAGGTTACAAGTGTTACAGCAGGTAATTACAGTTCTAGACCATGACTGGAACACCTTCACCCCCCTTCTGGACCGAGGCCTTGTTGGCCATGTTGCAGACCAGGTCTTCTTGGCTGGAAGAAGCTCAATGTTTGACTCAGCCACATGTTTAACACTAGCACTTCCTGACACTGTATTCACATCTCCTACAGCAGTCAATGGTATGGTCTTTTCCCCCACTTGAGTGGCTACAGGAAAAGCAGAAGGATCGGTGTGTTCTTGGAGAGGAGTCCACTTTAATAACACAGAGAGATGCATATGGCAAGATTGCTTACATATCATGATGGTGGGAACTACGGTGACAGCCTCATCAACTTCATGCATGACAATGGCTGCAACTGGCAGAACCTGCATAGCTGTATGTAGTGCAGCCATCAAAAAGCCCATGAGACTAGGTAGAAATGGTGTACACAAATTTAGCCCCTGAACCGAATACACAGTTGTAGTACAGGATTTCTCACTGGACACAAGGATGGGCGCCACTGTCTCTGATAACAGCGAAGAGATCAGCATGGCCATGGTGGTCCAGAGAATCACCAACCTTTGTGACTCTCAGCTTTGTTGTCATCCATCAGCATAACAGGCCCTGCCCTGATATCATGGTGGATGGAAGGATGCATGCCACATTTGAGAATATGGACTTGTAAGGGAACACCTGTGAATGAATCATACCCCCGCTTGATGTGGAAGTGTTTCAACATGAAATGAACCTCAACCAGGGAACCACAGAGAGCCTCATTGGCATCCTCACACCCAACAAACTTTTGTTCTTCATTGTAAATGGGCAATGCAATCCATCGGTGGGTAGCAATAAGCTCATCATGTTCTGCCTGATGTTGAGTAGGACAGACCCATCTGAGCATCCCGGCATCAACTTCATCCTCTGTGAGGTAATGAGGACCAAAGACCCTTGTCATGCAATTAATCACAAACCTTTTTGACCATCTGTGTCAAAAGATGAGAAGGTGGAAGAGGCGAGAGAGGGTACCACAATCCACTTGATCTAAAGTGATTCCCTCATTAGTTGTGTACAGTGACAGCGATAAAGTGGAAGATTTACCCTTTTCTCCCATGTGGGTGCTGCAAAATGTGCAGTACCATCTTGCAAAGAAAGTATCAATCATCTTTTGTAGAGCTAATGTTCCCTTGTACTGCCAACATTGTGCAATGAAAATGATCAAAATCTTCACCAAAGCTGGTAACATGAGGGTGGGTGAGGATAAAAGTATTCTTGGTGTTCTTCAAGTGTTTGGTGAACTTTTCATTGTAGTTGGCAAGCAGACCACAGGCAAGACGGTCATCCAGGATTTCCCCCACCACAATGCCAACAGTGTGAGCACCGTTGGCTTTCTTGATAAGCATGTTGCCCATGCCATGTCTCTTCTAGCCAACTTTGCTGAAAAATGCAGTGTTGGCAATGTAGGCAGATGAGCTGAGGAGTTTTTTATGGAGAGTGGGGATGTCAACCATGTTGGATTCTGTAAAAACCAGCAACAACAGCAGCCCTTATAACTGTCCTGTGATACTGTAAGATGACCCTAAAAGCTAGTCCTGACCACCACTGTAAAGCAAGTCTTGACCACCACCCTAAAGTCAGTCTCGACCACCATCATAAAGGTAGTCTTGATTACGTTTTGCACCCAGTATTTTGGGACCATTTCTGGATGGGGGTCGCATTTTTTCATATAATACATGCACAAGATGTTGTTGTCACCCTAGCCACTTTTTCCTTGTGTCACTGATCTCAGAAAAATGTACTTGGCAGGTAAAGACAGGCATCCAAGTGTTCTAGAACTGATCACTCACTTCATGCACAGTTTGGGTTTGCAGTTATCAAGGAAGAGGGGCTCCAATATGCCACCTGTTGATATTCACAGATTGGAGTGCAGACAGGAGGTTAGTGTTCAGGACAGGACGAAACAGGAATGATATTGCGCCAGAGGGCTGAAGTGTTGCGTAATGATAGTGCACTATCTGTGATCTGTCCTCCTGAAAATTTGAATTGTTATGTGGTCTCCAAAGTCATGTCCTGCAGGTTTTCAACTTCGCAGTTATTAAGGCAGAGGGGCTCTTACATGCTTGCTCCTAATATTTGCTGATAGGAGTGCCAAGAGGAGGGCTGAAAATACCCAGGCCAAAACAGGACAAGACATGGGAGGTCAGTGGTGGGGAGGGCACTGTCTGTAAATTGTTGTCTTGATATTCTGTATCCGTCTCATGGCTTTGCAATGCAAATCATGTTGTTGACAGTCATTACTGACCAACAAATCAACAAAGGAAAGCACGTTTGCAGCTTGCAATAATGTCTGCATGATGCCACCTGCATGCAAGAGAACAAAGAAAACACTTGCTACTCAGATTAAATGCTTGTCCCAGGTGTCCAAACATGCTCTCTTACAGGCTTTACCATCTAACTGCAAGTGGAAAGTACCAGCAACAATTGCAGGCTGATCTGTCCAACCACACTTGTTGACAGATGTAGAACAACTCTGCATCCATTCTGAAGTGGACTCCAGAAATTTCCTGAAAGCCCCTTCCTCTGCCACCATCAATGACTCAGGACTGTATAGCTGGGTATATTGAAGCAACATCAAATGATGCACTCCAACAGATCATTTGCTTGGTCTGCACACAGGAACTGTTTCAACATGAGGCTTCTAAATGGGCTGTTAAAGACTTGCCAAACTCTAGCCTGTTGATTCCTACTGAGCATCACAATGCACACAAGTTGACAGCAGGTCTTCTTCTCTACAATGCAGCCCTAACCAAGGATGGTCAGGAACATCTGTGCAGGGGATGTGAACGGCACCTTGAATTGTTGAAGTGTCCCCCTTTAGCACTAGTAAACAGCCTCTGGATTGGTGAAGTTCCCTTCCAGTTAGCTATCCTGAGTTTGCCAGAACAGATCTTGATTGCACAATATTTCCCTGCAGCATATATAGTCAAGATTTTTCCCAAGAAAAAAGGCGCTAGTTTGTGGGATAAGAAGACAATGAACAGTGGTCTACAAGGCAATGTGTCTATTTACGTTCATTGGACCAACGGGAATCTGGGAGTGCACTCTTCCTGATTTCTTCTGTGTGCACCGACAACGGGTGCTCGATGCTTTGGTTTGGCTAAGAGAAAACAATCCTTTGTACACCAACATCAAAATCTCACAGGAGAGGCTGGACCTGCTTCCCATTGATGGTGTTCCACAAGAGTTACTTTCAATCACAAAGATGTCAAGCAATACTGCTTTGTTGGCATCAGAACATGCATCATATATTCCAGAAGATGACGATGATAACCCTGATTTTATGCTGGCAGCAGCTGCAGCAGGTGTGTATGTTACAGTTGTGGGATGGGATATGTTGATGATGTTATAACCCAGGAGTCATGGAATTGGATCTGCAGACTGAAGAGGAACTGGAGCCAGATATGCAAGCAGGTAAGCACTGGCTCTCCACATCTTCAGGTAAAGGTGTCATATCATAGGCAGAGCCTGCAATAATTCCCTTCCAGGCTATGGGCATTGTCGATGTGGCTGCAACAGATGTTCCATATAGCGATATTCTTGCACATGCCCTCTCCAATACCGTGCATGCACCCGCTCCAGATTTCACCATCCAACAGAGCAATGCATTTGTAAATGAGTACCTACGAGTCAACTCTGCAACTGGGGAGCAGTTTGATGGTGGCCCCTGTGATCCCAATCATCTGTTAGGGGCTTTTCCAGTGTTGTTCCCTATGGCAAAAGTGGCTTTGAAGTCACTCGTGATCCCATTGTTCCATATGAGAAGCATGTGTGCTGGGCACTACAATACACCGACTGCAGGTTCAGAAAAGATTTCCACTTTGTTTTTCAAGTTTTTGGAGTGATACAAAGGCAGCAGGTATGTCGCTCTGCTGGATTACAAATCAACCGTTCCAGTTTTTGTGCATTGGAATCCATCATTGCTAAGTTAACACCAGTGGATCTCATGCAAGCGAGTGCTGAAGAAACCAGGAGGCTTCCATTTTCCAACCCTGGGGTTAGGGTGTTATGCTTGCAAATAACTGTGGTCCGCTCCAATGTTATGGTATGGACAAATCACAAACTCAGATTTGGTCCAAGATTTGGTCTACAACCATAATGAAAGGTCCCCCGTTGTTGTGGGTAACCCTCAATCTGTCTGACATGCATGACCCAGTTGCACAGGTGTTCGCGGGTCAAGAAATTGATATGGATGCTTTCGCTGCAATGGATGGCCCTGGTGCCACAGACAGGGCTATAATGATAGCTGCAGACCCATTTGCAGCAGCCAAGTTTTTTTCACTTCACAATTGCACTGGTGCTAAGAGTCCTGTTTGGCATTGATGCAGGAAAAGCCCATAAGAAAATCCAAAGGAAGGAAGGTATTTTTGGCAAAATTGCTGCCTACATTGGAACTGTCAAAGCACAGGGACATGGGACGCTCCACCTCCATATGATCCTTTGGCTAGATGGTGCTCCATGTGCTACAGATATGAAAGCTGCACTGGGTTCTGAAGAATTTAGGAATCATGTTGCTGCTTTCATCAGAGCAACAATCTGTGCAGACCTAGATGGCAAAAGTCCTTCAGAGGTGTTAAAGATAGAAAAGAAAAAAAGGCTCACATATGTGCAACCTGTCCATCTGCACACAGCAGACTAGTGTTTTAAGGTCCGGTTTGGTCCGGTTTTTTGACCCCAAAGTGGGTTAGCTGGTCCAGACCGCAAGCCCAAGTGATGTAGACTGTAACTGAACTGATAGGACTGGTCCTAATCAGTTCAGTTATGGTCCAAAAAACTGGTTTTAACTGGTTTTCCCCCTGTTTTTTCACAGCTAGCTAAATATGATTGTGTATATGAAATAAAATAAATACATAAGCATCCTGCGAGCAGTTGCTCGCAGCGATGCAGTGTAGCTACATACAGAATGAAAGATTGAAAATGAAAAGAAATAGCCCCACCCTCTCACGTTTGTAGCAAGGGTGGGGGTCTGGTATTCTTGGCACTGTTGGTCATTGCTGCTGTTCGTTGTCATTGCTGTTCCTTGTTGCTGCCATTCCCTGTCACTGCTGTTCCTTGTCGCTGCCATTCGTTGATGCTGCCAGGTGGTGATGCTGTGTGATGTGGCATCTCCATGTCATTGTTGTCCAGAAACGGTGATGATACTTGACCAGGAAACCCAAACAAAACCCACAATAAGGGCTCGAATGGTATAATGCTAGTTAGAGGAAGGTTGCAAGGTGGTACTAAATATCACCGCTGTTACCCAAGGCTAGGAAAACAACTCTAGAGGGTGTCCCATTGAAGTTTGAAGAGGTTCGAGAGTATTTGAAGTGCTGCAAAGGTGTTCGAGAGATGTTTGATGAAGTTTGAAGACGCTCAAGAGAAGTTCAATGAGGATTGAGAGTGTACAAAGTGTTTGTTAAGGGCGAAGCCTCAACCACTTGATCTAGTTGATTCGTTCAACGAGGTGCTTCCTCGACGAGTCGTTCGGCACTAGTCTTACTCGGAGCGTCCGACATAAGATAGGCAGTGCACTCTAGCAGGGCTTCTGCGTAGAGTTGTTCAGGTTCACGCACTAAGGGGCTTCCTTAGTGGTTTCAAGTAAGTTTGCGAGTTGCAAGTTAAGGCTGTTAATTGCCTAGATCTAAACTAAGGACATCCCTACTACAAGTCACAGTACTTATACTAGAAGGGAGGTCCTTATCGTCCAATTGGAAAGGTAGATGCGTATCAAGTAAGAATAGAAACAATAGGCCTCATGCCTTGCATGAGGCGTCCGATGTCACGGAGTGCTGCGGCGCAGCATGTCAGGAAACAATAAGAGATAAGCCTCATGCCTAGCATGAGGCGTCCGATGTCACGGACCTCATGTCAAGAGGCTGTTGTATCACAGCATGTGTGGGAGTGGGTTCGGGTGCATGGAGTCACCATGCATCAAGGGTGCCTTCCACAGGAAGGGGATCAAATGCATGCAGTCAGCATGCATCATGCGTGTGTCTGGTGTCAAGGACATGCCCTAGGCATGAATCATGGGGTGCCTCCTGTCTGGAGGGGATCGTCGGGTCAGTTGGGTCAGTCGGGTTCCATGAGTTACAAGGAAAATTGTAACATTACCCCCCCGCTATGGTTGAAAGTTCCACACTTCAACCTAAATCTTCATTTCTCCTTCGTGGTCTGATCAGGCATGGTCTGGTTATGTGGGTGGGTTGGGGTCAAGGGGTATGATGGAGGAATCGTTTGTGTCCAAGCTTGGACCGTGATCGGGTTCTTTTTGTTTTATACTGCCTTTAGCAGTGGTGTCAAAGAGTCGGTGGTGTCGTCAGAAGGGGGAGGGGTGTGTAGGGTTTGCACAGTATCAAGGGTAATCACTGTAGTTTTACATCTTTGCAGATGATCGCTAGTTTAATGTCTTTGTGGACAATCGGTAGTTTAACATCTTTGCAGACAATCGGTAGTTTAACGTCTTTGCAGACAATTGGTAGTTTAACATCTTTGTGGACGATCAGTAGTTTAATGTCTTTGCGGACAATCAGTAGTTTAATGTCTTTGCAGACAATCGGTAGTTTAATGTCTTTGCGGACAATCAGTAGTTTAACGTCTTTGTGGACGGTCAGTAGTTTAATGTCTTTGCAGACGATCAGTTCACACCTAGTTGTGCTCAGTGGTCTGGGGTGTTGGTGTATGGGGGTGTTGGCTGGAACGCAGCAATGTCCCCAGTTCTCCATGTCGTCCAAATAAGAGCTGCCTTGCCAGCTCAAATCCGCTTTCTTTGTTGTAGTGGGTGTTCCACTGAAGGTCATTCCACAGTAGTGGGCTAATCCCCACTAGTGGTCTCCTGCCTGGGGTCAGACCATTGTGGTCGACAACAAATTGTTTGGGGAGATAGTCTCCGCTGTCTAACTCTTCTTCGAAGCACCACTCCTCAAATTGTGCTTTTACCCAGGTCAAATCCATTTTCATGCTCCTTCGCACATAGAGGCAGCATGTTGGGCAAGTCGAGGATATTCTCTTTATCCAGTCATCTCTGTTTATCCAGAATGTGATTCCGTGCGGGCATTCCCAAGAGGGTTGCCCCGGCAGTCTGTTCGTTCTTGGTGACTGGTCAATGACTCATCGTCCAGTCGCCATGTTCTTCTTGTATTTGTTCTTTATCAAAAGGGGGTGGGGGGTGGGAGTGAATGTGAAGGGCGTCAATGTTCAGTGGGTCAATTGTCGTTTAGGGGGTATCAGGGGTGTCATTTGGTTCAGATAGTGGGGGTTTCTTGGGTTCTCGTCAGAGATGGTACCTCTTCTTATATGCCGTCAGGATCTTGGGGGCATTCTTCAGGTTTGATTCGGGTTCCCATGTGTTTTCGGATGTCGGGTAGTCAACCCATTTCATGAGGTAATGGCATGTCTGGCCATGCTTCTTGTGTGTGATGATCGCTTCCACCTCGTATTTGTTTTCTCCTTCCACAAGGTCGGGTGGTGGAGTCAGGAAGTTTTGCCCATGAGTGTCATTCTCATGGTATCGTGTGAGTAAAGCCGCATGGAATACCGGGTGGATCTTCCATCTCGGTGGCAGTTTCAATCAGTATGTTGTTCTCGACAAGGCATCTTCAATCATGAAGGGCCCTTCTCGTTTTGGCGCCAGTTTTCTCGTTGGGTAGCCAATCTTCAGGTTCTTGGAGTCAAGCCATACTTGTTCTCCAACCTTGAATGGTTCGTATCGCCCTTTTGTTCAGGCAGCCATAGCCTGTCTGGCTAGTTCATGTGCGGCAAGAGCTTCCCTTCTCACAGAGAGAAGTTCTTGGATTCTCTGTTTGGCAGCCGGCACATTTGTCTTTTCGTAAGGGGTGGGGATAGTGCATGGCTGATATCCCATCATCAAGTAAAACGGCAAATGTTTTACTGTGGAGTGCGTCTTCTGGTTATGCGCGAATTCTGCTGTTGGGAGATAATGCTCCCAATCTTCTGGTTTGTTCGAACAGAACATGCAGAGGTAAACCTCCAGTTCTTGGTTTACTCGCTCCGTTTATCCATTGGTCTGGGGCTGATAGGCGGTGCTCATGGATAGCTTGATTCCGAGCAGTCGTCCAAGTTCTCGGAAGAGTTTGGACACAAATCGAGGGTCTCTGTCTGAGATGATTCTTCCAGGGAGTCCAAATCTTGTGTACACATGGTGCAGGTAGAGGTCTGCGGTGCCAAGTGCGTCGATCATCTTTGCGCAAGGGATAAAAATTACCCCCTTCATAAGACCATGGTCTACCACGACCATGATTGGGTCAAATCCATTTATTACGGGCAGGTCCATAATAAAATCTGTTGTTACCAGCTCAAATGGTCTGCTGGCATCGGATGATATCGGTGTCGGGGGTGGGGTCATCGGGTGGGTGTTGATCTTCATTTGCTGGCATTTTGCGCAGCCTTCAACATATTTCTTTATGAAGTTGGCCATTCCTGGCCACCAGTAGTCTTGTCAGATCAGTTCAATCATTTGCCATTGTCCAGGGTGTCCTGTCGTGATGCTATCATGGTATTTCCATATGATTGCTCGCCGGAGGGTTTCATCCTGTGGCACATAGCACCTGTCTTTGAAAAAGAGCAGGCCATCTTCAAATTTCCAGTCCTCCAATGCAGACTTGATTGGGGGAGTTCCGTTGTTCTTCAGGGCTTGTAAAGCTTCATTTACGAGGTCGTCCTTCATTATTGCTGAGACCAGGGCTCCCTGGAGCTCAGTGTCAATCATTTTGATGAACAGTTCGTCAGCAAGGATGGACTTGTCCTCATTATCAGTGTCTTCTTCAGCTATGTGATCTGCTCTCCTCGATAGGGTGTTAGATTGTACCATCTGTGATCCTGGTACATGTTGTAGCTTCAGGTCAAATTGTGACAGGTAAATGGCCCATCTAGCCTGTCGTCGGTTTAGTTTCTGTGGCTGACGGAAGTATGTCAGGTTCTTGTGATTGGACAGTACCGTCACAGGGAATGGTGTCCCCTGTAGGTAGTGTCTCCATGTTTCCAGTGCTTGGATTACTCCCAACAGTTCCCAGTCATATATCTCGTAATTCCTTTCCACTTCGTTGAAAGAATGCGAGATGTATCCGCATGGGTGCCAGTCTCCATTGGCATCCTGTTGTCTGAGTACTGCACCTGTCGCAAATTTTGAGGCATCAGATTCCACCACAAATGGTTTCATTGCGTCTGGCATCAGCAGTACTGGGGTTTCATTGAACTTCCTTTTTAGCGCATCGAATGACTGCTGGCAGTTGTTCGTCCATTCGAATTTCTGGTTCTTCTTCATCAAATCGTTTAGCGGTCTGGCCAGATCCGTGAAGTGTCCGATGAATCGTCAATAGAAGTTTCCGAATCCTAGGAAGGATCTTACATCCTTCACTGTCCTTGGCATGGGCCAGTCTTTGATCCCAGCCAGTTTCGTGTTGTCCATTGCAAGTTCATTGGGTCTGACGATCATGCCCAAGAACTCGACTTCCTGTACATTGAATTTGCACTTCTCTATTTTCAGGTAGAGATTGCATTGTCGTAGTTGTTCGAGGACCCTTTCGGTCCTTATCTGGTGTTCTTCTTCCGTCTTCGAGAAGATCAGGATGTTGTCCATATAGATGACGAGCCATCCTTCATCCAGCATATCTCGGAAGAGATCGTTCATCATCGCCTGGAATGTTGCCGGTGAGTTGCACAGCCCAAAGAACATCACCATTGGCTCGAATAGCCCTTGGTTAGTCTTGAATGCTGCCTTCCACTCATCTCCTTTCTTTATCCGTATGTTATGATATCCCCATCGAATATCAAGTTTTGTGAAAAATCTCGCTCCCTTCAGCTTGTCCAAGAGGTCTCCAATCAGTGGCAGGGGGTAGTTGTTCTGGATCGTTCCTTCGTTCAGATAGCGATAGTCTTGGCAAGGTCATAGAGCGTCGGAGTCCTTCTTCGACATGAAGAAGAACGGGGATGCCATGGGTGATTTCGATGGTCAGATGTATCCTTTCTCCAGGTTTTCATCTAGAAACTCATTGAGTTTCTCTTGTTCTTTCGGTGTTAATGGGTAGACTCTGCAATCCTTCAGTACAAAGCCTTCCTTCAGGTTGATCGCGTGATCCCATGGTCTTGATTCCAGGAATCGTTCGGATGCAGCTTTCTCAAATACCTGTCTGTACTTCTGGTATTCTGGTGGCAGTAAATCGTCCAGGGTCCGTTGGCTAGTCTCCTTTCCCTCCTCTTGCTCGTGTGCTAGTCGTTGGGATATGGATGTCTTTGCTCTGATCCATATGTCTGAGTTGAGTAGGTACCATGGGGAGCCCTTGCCTTTTGTGAGCCTGCTGATCATGTTCGTCTTTCGGATGTATCTGTGTGTCGGCTCTCGATGTTCCTCTGTCAGGGGCAGTTCTATGTCTGGTCCGAATAGGCCAATGACCGGTTCGCCTCACACGTACACGATCAACACCAAGTCATCCTCGATTGTGTCTCATTTGGGGGTCTGGTTCATCATCCGTATGTCCATGCCTGTGTCCGCCAGTAGTTCTTCGTTGGGCACCTCTTCGATCTTTACTTGAGGTGGAGTCTCCCTGGGCATAGGTATTCCAGTGTCGTTAGTACCATAACCTGGGGTTCCATGATCGCGTATCGGGGTAGCCTCCTGATGAGGGTCTTTTGTCCTATTTTGTAATGCCGTCTTTGAGTGTCATTTGCTGGTGCTTTCCTCCCCTGTGGAGGTCAGCAGTTCCTTCATCCTTTGCACGATTTGTTGTGCCCTGTCGCATTCATTGTTTTTACCCTTTTCCAGTTGTTTCTTCGTCTGGTTCTCTCAGGTTTTGGCGACAGCATGTCATGCTGCTTCAAGGTTTCTGGTTTCTTTAGGAGTGTTGCTGCTCCTGGTCTTTGTGACAGCTATCTGGGTGGAATTTAGTTCTTTGGCTTTCTTTTCGGAAAGCCTTTCCTTCGTTTGTGCCACAGCTAGTCATGCTCAGGCAAGGTTTCTCTCCTTCTCTTCGGAGAGTCTTTTTCTTGTTTTTGCCACAGCCAATCTGGCTCGGGCAAGGCTCCTCTCTTTCTCTTCAGAGAGCCTCTGTCTTGTTTTGGCCACGATGTGTCAAATTTGTGCCATTCTGTCATTCGGCGCCTCCCTTTCGGTGTCTATCCTAGGAAGGTTTAGGGTGTTCGGGAGGGCCCATTCGGCTCTTCTTGTCTTCTCCAAGATTTGTTTGATCTGGGCCCGTCACTCTTCATCTCGGAACTCAAAAGTTCCCTTCTTCCAGTCGATGATCGGGTTTATCTCCTGCAGCCATGGCAGACCCAGGATTACCAATTCTTTGCCTAGTCCGGCAACTAGGTATTCCATTGGGTAGCTCCTCCCATTGATGTGGAGCCTCCCTTTCACGCATCTGGTGATCGTTCCCTGCCTATTCAGGGTTCCATCTACATTTGTGGCCTGGATGGTGCGGCCTGAGGGATATGTCCTGATCCCTTCTCATTCGATGAATTTTGAGTCAATAAAGACTCCTCCTGCTCCAGAGTCGAGGAGCGCGTTCGTTGCGACGTCTTTCCCATTGTCTGACTCAGCTACCCGAATAGACAGGCGCATAGATTGTCTATTCATGGTAGCTAAGAGTACAGACCCTAGGGAGACTACAGCGGTGACTGGCGTCGTATCAGGCCGCTGTTCTAAAAACCTGATTCCTCCATAAGGTTGAGGGCTCGTTCCTTTTCTTCTTCATCTAGTTCATCCAGCATTGTGTGGATCTTCTGGTAGGTGTCTTCCCCAGTCTTCTTCTGGGTGAAGCAGTTTCAGTAGGGAGGGGGTGCTGACCCCATCTGAGTGGGGTTCTTTCCATCCCTGTGGTCGGACGATCGGTGTCCTGGTTGGTGGCAGATGAAACACAATTCCTTCCGGAGGTGTTCCACGCATTCTTGGTTCATCAGTCAGTTGATGTCAAGAGAGGGCTGTCCTTTCTTTATCATTTCATTTGTCTTCTGGTTCTGCCTGGTCTTTCCCAGGATTGCCATGGCCTATTTCCATTGGCCTTTGTATTTCGAAGCTGCCTTTATCCAGCCTTCAAGAGTATTGGGCACTGTCTCCATCGTGTGTACCCTTTTCAGTAACTCAGGATGCAGTCCGTCCATGAAGTACTCAATCATGGCTGCATCTTCAGTGATTCCCGTCCTGTCTTTCAGGATGTGGAAGTTCGCCACATATTCTTCGAGGTTCCCTGAACCTTGTTTGAGATTCTTAATATCTGTCTTTGCCATTCCGGCATCGTCAATTGGTGAGAAGGCCTCTAGGACCTTCTGTCAGAAGTCTGTGTATTCTCCAAGTCCTTCGGACTGGTGTTGGTTGACAAATGCCTGTGCCCAGGCAGCTGCTGTCCCTCCATTCATGAAGGACAGCGTGAAGATGATCTTCTTGTTGTTCATGTCATAGACCTGATCATTGATTCGCAAGTACAGGTCTATCTCCTGCAGGAACTTGGCGGTCTTGGTCTGCTCTCCTGAGAAGTCTGTGGGTGATCAGATTCGAATGTCCTTCATGGATGTCATGGGTGTGGTTGCGGCAGGTTCAGACATCTCATTATAGAGGTCATTGATTTTGTCTGTTAGAAAGTGGGTGGATGTTTTGGGTGGGGGTGTGTGTGGTTGTTTGAAGTCTTCATCGGTGAGGAAATCTCCTCTTTGTCTTTTGGTTGATCTGTAGAACCAATGCTGTGCTGGGGTCGAGTAACGGACTAGTCTTCCATTGTATCGGTACCAAGATGAACCTGGCTGTGGTTCTGCTTCTCTTGGTGGTCAGTCTGGGGTTTGTCTAGACCTGGGTCGCTGTGGTGTGTATCAAGACGTATTGCCTACACCTAGGTAGGTGGGCTAGCAGATAGTTTAGATCTTATGTTAAGGGCAAAGCCTCAACCACTCGATCTAGTCGATGTCGTTCAACAAGTTGTTCGGCACTAGTCTTACTCGGAGTGTCCGATGTAAGATAGGTAGTGCACTCTAGCAGGGCTTCTGCATAGAGTCATTCGGGTTCATGCACTAAGGGGCTTCCTTAGTGGTTTCGAGTAAGTTCGCGAGTTGCAAGTTAAGGCTGTTAATTGCCTAGATCTAAACTAAGGACATCCCTACTACAAGTTGCAGTACTTATACTAGAAGGGAGGTCCTTATCGTCCAATTGGAAAGGTAGATGCATATCAAGTAAGAATAGAAACAATAGGCCTCATGCCTTGCATGAGGCGTCCAATGTCAAGGATCCAATGTCAAGGAGATGCTGCAGTGCAGCATGTCAATCGTGAGAGTCTGACATCATGGACCTCATGTCAAGAGGCTGTCGTATCACAGCATGTGTGGGAGTGGGTTCGGGTGCATGGAGTCACCATGCATCAAGGGTGCCTTCCACAGGAAGGGGATCAAATGCATGCAGTCAGCATGCATCATGCGTGTGTCTGGTGTCAAGGACATGCCCTAGGCATGAATCATGGGGTGCCTCCTGTCCGGAGGGGATCATCGGGTTGGTCGGGTTGGTCGGGTTCCATGAGTTACAAGGAAAATTGTAACAGTGTTGCAATGATGTTCGAGGGAAGTTCAATGAGGTTTGAAAGTGTACAAAGTGTTGCAATGATGTTCGAAGAAAGTTTGAAGAGGTGCGAATATGTTCGATGAAGTTCAAAGAAGTTTGAGAGACTTCTAGAGGACAAGGACGATTTTGACAAAGGCTGAGGATAGACTATAAGAATGTAGGAAGCTGTCAAGAGGTGATAGGCAATATGTGATAGTTTTGAGAAGCTAGTATGAGAAGTTCGAGGAAGTGCAGCATAAAACACTGAGCTTTGAGACTAAGTCAAGATGCTTGGACTCAAGAGAATGGCTCTTAAATCAGATGATTGGTGTGAGAGGACGATCTATTCTGTTCTTTCTAAGTAGCTAGTACAAGGATATATATGTTTGGGAGAAGTGATACTAAAAAGGAAATAAAACATGAGGAATACATGAGGCAAGATATAAAGCAATAGAAAATCTGTGCAAATCATAGAATAAATGAAAGAAGATGAGAAGGGAAATGTATAGAGTCATGATCTATCATGGGTACCTGTCCCCATTGATCCAATATATCATCAAGATGTCAAAGTGCCACAATCGCATCCTAAAATCCCATTGTTGTGTCACCTCATGTCCGGTGGTGCTCCATATGTGATGCACTAACTCTTACAAGGTGTGCTGTGTGTATCTGAAGGGCGGTGCAATAGGTATATGGCAGCCAAAGACATTTGAAGTGCTGCAAAGTTGTTCAAAGTTGTTCAAAATCGTTCAAAAATTAGTGTTTAAAGGTCCAGTCTGTAGGACCGAAAAAAAGACCGAAACTGAACTGAACTGGACCAATTAGGATGGGACCAGTGGTCTATTTATGGACCAGTCTTTTTCAGTCCAGTTGCTGGTCTTTCGTTTTGAAAAATATAGTAGGACCGATGAAAAACCGGTTAAAACCAGTTGCCACTGGTCTTTCGTTCCAACGTATGTTGGACCTTACTCCCACACATATTTACTTCATTTTGGTCCCTGGATCATCAAAGCGGTAAAGGATTGGTTGAGATATGACCAAAAACATTTTGGTACAAGTATTTTGTTGTATCAGAACAACTTTGATTGCACTGCTTATTACCTGAGCTATAATTTTTTTTGTACAGCTATATGACATCATAAAAGTAGCAGCAATACACCTAATCATCTGTACTATGGGATTTTATTCATATAATAGCCCAAATGAGTGCAACTACAAACTACAAATTACAAACTACAAACTGCAACTTGAATGCATGTCCTTTCAGTTTTGGCCATATCTCAGTCAGATCTTGACGGAATTGCTTCAATGTTAGATTGGTCTATGGAGCATTACAATTTCTATCCATGAATATAATATATATGAGGTAATGGTCATATTTGTTCAGATACATATGGGTTATTTGGCACGATAAATTTTATGACAATAGACCGGTCCAAACCAGTCTTTTTTTGGTCCATGGACCAATTAGGACCGGTCCTAAAGGGTCCAGTTGCAGTCCTCCAACATCTGTGTTGGTCCTAGACTGGTTGTGGTTGCCAGTTGCCCCTTTTGGAAGTCAAAAACTGGACCAGACTGGACCTTTAAACACTATTTGAAATCATTCGAAGTAGTTTTGGAGTGGTCTCACGGGGTTCATAGGGGTTGGGAGCATGCGTGTTGATGTTTCAATGCCTCTGGAGACGTTCCCAGAGCTTAGTGCGCATGGTGGACCTATCATCCTCCCCCTTACTGAAATCCTGACTGTCCCAGTCAGCCGATCAGAGTCACATGTGAACTGCATGATTGTGTTGAAGCTATAAACAAAACTCGAAAAACTTCTCATTCTCCTTCATCAACCTACACCCTCAACACTAGCTTTTCATTACGTCTCTCCTCGCCAAACTCAATACCGACATCTTTGACTATGCCAAAATCGATGCCTGAGTGCAATGCCGCTGAAGATTTGGACTTCAAAGTGTGGGGGAAGGGTTTTTGCGACAGAATGGTATGTTCCTGCATTCGTTTTGTCATATGGGTGGCTAAAATGTTTGGTCTTAGGCTGAATATGATGAGCTCGCCAACAATCTGGGTGAAGAGTGCGATCTGGCCGTTCAAAAGGTTGTTGATGAAGCTTTTGAGCTGTATCAACCATTGGCCCAGTGCGAATGGCTTTCATGGGGTGCCGAGCTATCATTTTCAGAGTTGCGCAAAGAGGTGGAACATGAAGATCGAGAAGCTGCTGAGGCAAAAGCATGGGCAGAGGCCAAGGAAGAGGCAAGGTGCATTCAGGAGGAGGAGGAACTAGCTCGAGAGGTGGCAGCTGCTGCTAAGAAGGCAAAACTGGATGATTGGAGGGCCACTCTTGTCGAGGCTCACATAGTGGCGCTGGGTGAATTTCGCACCAAGACCCTTTCGAAGGCCAAGTTGTTGCGATGAAATGAGCAACTAGCAGCTGAAGCTAAATCGATCAAGGAGGCTGAGGCAGGGGTCGAGGACGAGGATGAGGATGAGGAGGAGCTACCCATGGTGTGGGTGACAAAACAAAAGGTAGTGGAGATCAAGGGAGGTGAAGATGGGGAGGACAAAGTCGAGGACTGTGTGGAGTCAAAGCAAGCAAAGTTCACAATGAGCAGACTGCTCGATTTTGAGGGTCCAGTGAGTTTTTGTTTTGTTTTCGAAGGTTTTTCGGAGTGCTAATCGTGTCATAGTGCAATTGATGTGCTGGGATGAGATCTCAGCCACGCTGTGTGGTCAAAGAAGGGGCCCCAAAGTGCATCAAGTGCACCAATGCTCTGCAGGGCTGTTATTGGGAGGGGGTGTCTAGGAAAGGCCTTCAAAAAGGCGAGGGGAGGAAATTTGGGGCTGCGAAAGACGTTTCACAGTCAAAGCCAGGTGTGTTTCTCATTCAGACTTGTTGTGAATTTTTCTAACTTTCTGATCGGATTATTTTAGCTCTTTGCATTCGAGTTGTCAGACCAGTCAAGCCAGAGGAGATGGTTGCAAGACCGTCGAAACCGTCTATGCCAAAATCAAAGCACAAAAAGTGGTCAAAAGGGAAAGGCAAAGCGAAGGAGGTATCATCAAATGACAATATCGAGGTCGTTAGCAATGAATGGGTCATTCAACGGAAGATGCTTGCAGCCAAATTGGTACAGAAGAAGGTGGAGATGGAAGTTCTGGGTAGGGAGATAGAACTTTTAGAAGTTATGATAGAGGAGTAAAAAAAAGACTTCATTGTATTTTTGTATTTTTCTTTTTCTTTTCAATTTAAATCTTGTGAGTCTCAAAAAAGTAGCAAGTAAAAGTAGAAGAAAAAGAAAGAAGAATGAAGAGAATAAGGGAAAGGCTCAGTAGATCATCATGGCCAAAAAACCCTTTTGGAGTTTGCACAACCATGCTATGATGTGATATCGCGACTGGTATTGTACACTAAAAGAAATCGAGGTCATAGGTAAGTGATCGCAAACAAAGAAAGGGGATAATTATTGGTCTTCAAAGTCTGGAAGGTCTTGGGGAATACCTTCGTTGATGTTCGAAGTGTTTTGAAGTTTTTCGAGACATTTGGAGTCGATATCGAGGAAGTTTGCAGCAGGGGAATTGATTTTCATGCAAAATAGGGCAGGAGTCGGAAGGCTGCGACTGGTCGATGAAATACTGATCCATCGAGTTTGCAGATGATGTAGGCTCCTCCATAGTTTCGATTGATGACGATGAGGGGACCTAAATATCAAGGTCGCATCTTGCGATTGAGAGATTTCTTGATTTGTGTGTTGCGAAGTAGGACCAGGTCACCTTTTTCGAAGTCATAGTTGTGCATTGTTCATTTGTGAACGAGTTCAAAATGTTTTGCAGCTTTGAGTCGAGCAGTATAGACTTTCGAATAGAGAATTTTGAGGTCAGATGATTATTTCTGTAGTGCTATTGCTCTTCGAGCAATGAGATTGGTTGTCGATAAGATAGAATCGGGAGGGGGTTGCAAGTATGTTGCTTCAGAGATGTTGAGTGGGATTAGGGGATGTGATCCTGTAATTGTGAAGTAAGGAGAGCAACCCATGCGTCTACAAACTGCAACTTGTTCTGCCCAAAACACTGAGTGTGCTCCAGCTGACCATTTGCTCTGATCTCCATCGACTGCTTTGAATAACAATTGTTGAATATCAAAGTGAGCTCATTCAACAATTCCATTTGCATGAGAGTTGTAGCCACTAATTCAAATGTGGTTAATTTGATATTGTTTTGAAAGGTACTCCAATGCTGCGATGAATGCTGATCCATTATCGCTCATGATTTTGTATAGCAAACCCCATCTACAAATGATATCTTTGAAGATCCAGTCCCCAAGGGTCATGGCATTTTCTCAAGGGGGTCACCAGTGATTGTTCAAATAATGCGAAATCGATTGGGTAGTTCAGTAATAACTGGTTGAACCTTCTGTGCAACTGGTTTGTATTTCTTCTTTGAGGCTACAAAGATTGGGTATATAGAGTCGGTTGACAAGACATGGGAAGAGGAAATGATAGCAGAGTCATGCATAGAGGTGGCCGTCGAGGCCAATAAGAAAGTTGCATACTGGTGGCTAGCCAATAAGAAAGTTGCATACTGGTGGCTAGCCATTAAATATAAGTTCGCAAGAATCAAGGAAAAGGAAAGGGTGATCAAAGAGTTCAAGGAGTCAATATTGGGAATAATCGCAGTATACTCAATAGTTATAGAGGAATTAGAATGGTTGAAAGAAATAATGAGGGCACACTGGTTATTCTCCGAGATTTTATCCTCTAGTTGCGAAAATCCTTGCGAACTACTCTTCTTCGATGATTAGATTGGGGGATAGTTGGCATAGCGCAGGACCGTGTCAAGTTCGGATCGAATATGGTTATTGTTTGCACTTCATTTCAATAATTCTTCACTGTACTTTCTGTGAGAACATCGAATGGTTGTCCAAGCAGAATGTCATAGGCTGGATCGCGGATAATGTGTATTTGCATGTAGAGGGTGATGCTACCAACTTCGCAAGGTACATTCCCTGCTAAACCTAGACTCTGGTCAATACCATCATTAGCCAATTGTAGAGGGATGTGTATTGAAGGATCATATGCGAGACCGAGTTCATGACAGACTTCTTCCAACATTGTGATGATTGATGAACCTGGATCGACTACACTTTCGACTGGATTTCTGCTGTTGACATTCATAATGACCGATCTAATAGAGTGTGATTCCTTGGCTGCGATAAAAGGTTCAGGTATTTCTCCAGGGTGAAGACTGCTAATATATGTTTCATAAGGATCGTCAATTACAAAAATGTCATTGTTAAGGATATTCGTAGCGTTATTTCCTTCAGGCTGCTGGATACAACGTGCAGTGACCTGTTCCTTCCATTTCGTACGAACTTCGGGCGATAGCAAAAGTAATTCTTTGGGGGTTAGAGCGATAATCGGTGTTTCATTGATCAAGTGAAGATGTCTTCGGTGATTTTGTCCTTTTGAATGGGGGCTTGGGTATGGTATGATGGGCCGTCTTTTGCTTTTCCTGTCAATGCAAAGTTGCATTCGAGGTAGGTACAAATTGTCTTTAGCACCATTGTAGGGATGTATTACCCATTGTGATGGTTTCTTGGAGGTCAAAGATGGTGCCAAATTCGAAGTAGGTGGGTTGGTTGCTGTGGACAATATCGACGGTGCAGGTAGTTGTGGGACAAACCGTTTGCCCGGCGCAGGGATCAAGGGCCATGAGGTAGGCTTGTTTGAGTTGTGCGATATGATCTTTGGCCATTGTGGATAAGTCAGTAATTTGGTAGACACCTCTGGATGGCATCGAAGAAACTGTCAAAGGTGCGATATTATACATTAGTGAAGGGGTAACATTAGATGGAGGGTTTCGTCAAGTCCATTTGTCAATCCTGTCCTTGATAAAATGACCGGGGATGCTTCGAGGAGTGAATTGACCATTTGGGAGAACAATTTTGCCTTCAGTGTTCTTCTTACCCTTTCCTTCATTGATATATGACTGGCAAACCAAGCAATCACTAATGAAATGCCCTGTAAGCCCACAAAAGATGCAAACCAAAGTTTCGAGCTGGTCTGAACAAAATCCACTGTTAGGTTGAGTAGTGTTCATGGTCTTCGAACCTGCTAAAGCAGTTATGAGAGTGGCTGCAAATTTCTCGAGGATTGCCGTAAGATCTTCTGATTTAATTTGAGGCAAAGATGTCGAGGTTGTTGGGATTGCCAAAGGTGCTGAAGAATGCGAACTGAGCAGCAATGTTGAATCCAAGCTGATAGATCCTGCTAAAACAAACTTTGCTGCTGCGTGAATATTGTCAAGTGGGTAAGGGTTGTCGGGGTAGTGATCAGGGAATTTTAGTTCAAGTCGTCGAGCGATTCTAGCCCATAAACCTGGTTGGAAACCCCAGACAAAGACTCTGCTTTGTTCAGCATCGGAGATTTAGTAGATAGAAACTTTGTAATGTTATAGAATGACCAAAAGTATAATCCCAAATTGCTCGCATTGTAAATACCTATGCAAAGTTGTTTGCCGACAAGTTTGTCCATGTCCAAAATTGACCATTTCTGATCATCTTTGGAACCAGGGTATAGTTGGTGAATAGCAATGCAAAAGTTCTGGAACAAAATGCCAGCATCATATTCTGGAATCGATTCCCAGAATTTGGAAGTGTTGATATCGAGGTAGTGACAAGCATGCTTCTTCATATCATCCGAGTTTGTGACATTGCACGCCAAGAAAAGCAATTTGAGCTCATTAAAGTATCTGCAAAGTTCTCACAGCTGGATAGGGTCAAATTTCGGAGCCGTAGAATGGCCATGAGCTGGCATCATTGCTTGTGTAGTCATGAATGCGATGTTTCTAGGGGTAGGGGTTAAGACTTGGGTGAGTGATGGTAGAGGAGTCAAAGTTGTTGGAAGGATGAATGAAGATGTAGATAATGAAGACGAAGAAGTAGAGGATGATGTTGAAGGCGATGAGATAGGTGAAGGGAATAATCGACGATGAGTCAATTCTGCTTTGGAAACAGGGATTAGAATGTCTCCCGATTGTTCGAGAGATTCAAAGGCGTGGCGAGTGTCGATTTGTAGGTTTCTAGCTTGTGTTGGCCTAAGCTGGGAGATTCAAGATGGATTAGGCAATGAAATAATTTAGAAACCCCTCACGGTGGGCTCCAAAATGATGATACTCGACCAGGAAACCCAAACAAAACCCACAATAAGGGCTCAAATGGTATAACACTAATTAGAGGAAGGTTGCAAGGTGGTACTAAATATCACTGCTGTTACCCAAGGCTATGAAAACGACTCTAGAGGGTGTCCAATGAAGTTCGAAGAGGTTTGAGAGTATCTGAAGCGCTGCGAAGGTGTTTGAGAGAAGTTCGATGAAGTTTGAAGAGGCTTGAGAGATGTTCAATGAGGATCGAGAGTGTACAGAGTGTTGCAATGATGTTCAAGGGAAGTTCAATGAGGTTTGAGAGTGTACAAAGTGTTGCAATGATGATAAACCCCACCAATTTGCAAGCAATCCCCCCTCATAGGTAGCTTATTATACATTAGTTTTATTATTTTATAGGGTATATAATCTAAGTGTAAAAGACCAGTTACAACCAGTTTTATAATGGTTTTCAAATGTTTTCAAAATGAGTTAACCGTTAACTGAACCGTGGTTTCGGTTACTCACTTTTTCAGAAAAATGGACTGGACCAAACCATGGACCATGGTTCAGTACGGTTCAGTCTTCAGTCCTATGGACTGAACCTTGAAACACTACAGCAGACACAGAGTGGCAGTTCAAACAGACAGAAGAAAGTTTGGCATGTGCAGTGCAGGTACATCAGTGTAGCATTGAAAACTGTTTGATTGTGAAGAACGGGTGACAACAGTGCAAACACCGGGCTCCCTTCCTGATCACGAAAAAGATTGGATTGATGAAAAGGGGCAGTGGGGTCCATGGCACACCTATGGGTACTTAAACAACTGGAACCCAGCTGTGCTTCACTGTTTGTGAGCAAACCACAATATCAAGCTGATTACCAATGGCAAGGACACTAAAAATATGTCCTTCTACATCTCAAATTACACAACCAAGAAGCAGACAAAATCTTCAAACACATCTGCCCTGCTGGCAACCTGGGTAGTATATCATACAAGGCAAGAGAAGTACAACACTGACTGTGTTGATGTGAACAAGAAGCTTATTCAATGATGTGCCAATACGCTCACTTGTCAACAGGAGTTCAGCACCCCCAAGGTTCAGAGTTACCTCATGGGCTGGGGTGACCGCTATCTCTCCCACAACTATGTACCCATCTATTGGGACAACATTGTTCGAGCTCTGAAACAGAGCTTTCCAGAACTGAACCCAAAATGGTCAGATCTTTGCCTGGCTTGACTACTAGATACTTACCAACTTGTTAGGTCCTATGCTGCTGAGCTCATAACAGGGGAACAAGACACCACAGAGAGCACAACCATATGTCAATGCAAAGCACTTGTTCAAAGTGGTCACTGACACACCGAATAGGGGGGACAACATTTGGGTGTCACTCACTCATCAGAGAGAAACTGGTATTGCAAGATCAGCTCAGGGATTACACGGACCGTGGAGACACACTGCTCACTTTCTCCTTTTGGATTTCATAGTAAACACATATGAAGGTGACACACCAGAGGTAGGCAATGAGGACACGGAGGCGAGCATTCAGAGAGGCAGAAGACTGAATCCACAAGTTCCCTACAAGCTTGACAGTGGGTGAGAGGACCTTTGCTGCATCCTCAGGTCTGAGGGACATGAGATGCTCCCTAATTTCATCAGCAGATGGTTTCCCAGAAAGGATCAAGGGGAAGACCACGAGCTCTACGCTGCCTGTATGTTGTTGTTGCTGCAACCATGGACCTCACTTCTTCAGCTGAAGGGAGTTACTGAAACCTTCGGACAGGTTTTCGAGTATTTTCACTGTGCAGCTTTGCCCGAGACCATCTTTAGAATTGACAATATCCAGTACTACTACCAGTGCTCTGACCATGCTTTTGATGAGCAGGCCAGACAAGCAAGTGATGAGGATGATGAGGGAGCAGTCCTGACCACAGAGGAACTGTCTGACAAAACGGCATGGCCAGCTGTCCATTTCACAGAAGAAGATGTTAACCACACTCAAAACAGGATGTGGGACAAGTGTGATGTTTGGTATGCTGATGTTGCTATGGTCATAGCGGAAGAAGTTGGCATTTTCTCAATCAAAACTTTCAGCACTGCTTTCAGGGCTGTGGCTGCACGAGCTAGCAGTGAAGACTTGCAAATTCATTACCAGTGGGAGACAACTCTGCAGAATATCAAGAGAACCAGTCAGCCGGTCCCTGTTCCAAATATGAATAATGATAGCAGTATGTGCTATGAGAACGCTTCTGAAATTTCAAGCACTATCCGACTGGTTGTGGAGGAGAGGCTAGAGCTAGACAAATTGAAATGGGACCAGAAAAGGGCACATGATGTCATTGCTCACCATTTGAATGCCTATCTAACCAGACAGCATCTCATACAGCTCCTCATGCTCACTCAGGGTGCAGGTGGCACAGGTAAAACCACAGTAATCGAGCAAATCACAAAGACGTTCAGAGGACAGAATGCCAAAGGAATGTTAGCAAAAACAGCGACCTGCAAGTCTCATTGAGGGGATGACACTTCACTCATGGGTGGGCATCCCACGTAATATCAACAGCATGCAGACCACTAGCAAGAAGACATGCAACACAAGGCTGGCAAACATCTCAGGAAAACTGTATCTCATAATAGACAAACAGTCGATGCTGACAAAAGAGCTGTTGGTGTTTTTATCCGATATACTTGGCAAAGAAAGGAATGATTGTGTGGGGCAGACACAATGGTACCCTTTGGGGGAATGCACGTAGTGCTACTAGGAGACCTTCATCAATTTCCACCAGTGAGCAATCCAACAGGGGCACTTTACCGCACCGAATACTGGCAGCTAATAATTCTCCTGTGGCTCAACTGGTTAAGCACTTGTTTGGTTTGTCATGTTATTCTTGATCATGAGTTCTAGAGTTCAATCCCTGCTCTGAACAAGTTTATTTTGTAGGTACTTTGTGAAATTCATGAAGTCCAAATAGTGTTTAAAGGTCTGGTTAATGCAACCAAAAAAATGACTGCAACCGAACTGAACTGGACTGAATGCAACCAGACCATCGGTTGCAGTTGCCCACATTTGGGGTCATTCCGGTTGCCGGTTGCCTCATTTTGAAAATATTTGAAAACCGTTAAAAGACCAGTTGCCATCAGTTGCAACCGGTCTTTCTGCAGTGCATAAAAGATGTGTACATCGTGGGAAAAAACCCGTGAGTCAGGTCGCCATGAGGTGCGGGTTCCCTTCCCACGAGGACATACCCCATGAGTCATGTCACCATGAGGCACAGGTTGCTCATATCCGTAATAATTTGCTGAAAAGATATGAAATTATTATGGAAATGAGAAACCCGCACCTCATGGTGACCTGACTCATGGGTTATATCATTGTGGGAAAGGAACCCACACCTCATGGCAACATGACTTGCGGGTTTTTTCCTGCGATGTACAAAATTATTACAGAAATGAGAAACCCACACCTCATGGTGACATGACTCGCAGGGTATATCATCACAGGAAAGGAACCCACTCCTCATGGTGACTAAGACTGGTCTTAACCGGTTTTTTGGGGGCAACCAAACTGATGTGGACTGGTCCTACTCAGTTCGGTTGTGGTTGCCCCATATCTGGGTCGGTCTGGTTGTGGTTGCGGTTGCCAGTTGCCCCTCTTGGAGGTCAAAAAACCGGACCAAACTGGACCTTTAAACACTAAGTCTGAAGCACTTGAAACTTGTAAGATATCTCAAATTGACATTCCATTATGGTATGACTTTAGGGTACTGAGTCCCACTGGATTCCTGGTGAGTCCTGGTGAGTCCCACTGGATTCCTGATGAGTCCCACTGGATTCCTGGTGAGTCCCACTGGATTCCTGGTCTTCCTGGTAGGACTACCAGGATTCCTCCAGGACTCTGTGGGGGAGTGTAAAGTTCAGTTTTCCAGTTATCGATGATGTGTAAAACATCATTAGCCATTTTTGTGAAGCCTTGTTCAAGTGTCACTTGCAATGCCAATAGAGGCTTTTGGGCAATAGAAATTGATTGGGGAGCGACATTTACAGTCTGTTGCTATGTTGCTACTTGTTCCTTCCTTCCTAACTCTTCTGCTTTTCCATCTCAGCTGCTATTTGTGGCATTTTCTGCTCTCCTTCCTATGACATCTGCAAGAGGTACATTGATAGGTTGTCTCCTCGGCTCAAAGGCTGATTCACTGTTTTGACCACATTCTAATCACATCGGATAACTCGCACGAGGTCCCAGAAGCAGTGCAACCACTCCTGACCAAGTCTACCAAGTGCGATATCGCGTCAAACGCGATTGAGCATTGTATCGAACACAATCGAGCATCGTCAAACACGATTGAGCATCGTCAAATGCGATCGAGCATTGTCAAATGCGGTCAAGCATTGTATCGAATGCGATCGAACATCGTCAAGCATCGTCGAGCATCATCGAGCGTTATCGATCGATATCAAAAGACTGCAAGCGACATCAGGTGCCGCATTTGTTATCTATATGGTGGAATAACATGCGCCAGGAAGTATTCCAACTCGTGCTCAAACTTGCTGATAGTAGATCAGCCTCGTTCCAAGTCCCTATCGCGCACAGAACCCACTGGATGCATTATTGCGAGACTTAGCACAGTTTATACACAAAGGACAGTCCCCTTTTAGTTCTATACCCTTTATTACTCTTTCATCATATGATATATATCTTTCTTGTTTGGATTCCAGTCTCCTTTTTGGCCTTGTGCCTTAACTCATATCTTTTGCCTCATGTTCTACACATGTTCTCTAGCCTTTTTAGGTACTTTCTTTATTTTATATAAAAAGATGTACTAGATACAAAGAAAAAATAAGAAAGTTGTCATCTTCCTCCCAGATCACAGTGATTTGAGAGTACAGTTTAGTCTTATTCAGTCTGAAGTTTGGTGTTTTACACTAAACTTCCTCGAAATTCCTTGAAATTCCTCGCATTACGCTATTTTCGCTCTCGCTTCCCTCGATTAGCCTTTTTGTCACTTCTACTACCCGTCTAGTCCCCCAATCTTGCATCCGAACATATCTGTGCACTCGAAGTTCCTCGAAACCTCTTCAAAAAATATCGCGACATCTCGAAAATCATTGTGACATCTCGAAAATCATCGCAACACCTCGAAAATCATCCTTTTAGCCTCAAACTGCTTCGACAAGCAGTTGTTCTATGACTATTTGACGGTCGGTCTGACAGGTGACGTCTAGAGGGCCTCGCATCCTTCCTCTGACTTGTGTTATACCATCCGAAGCCTTTTGTGGGTTTTGTTTGGGTTTCCGGGTTGAGCATCATCAACATTGCTGACAGTGTGTCATCAAAATCCTGTGGGACTTTTGGGACTTATGCTCTCTGTTCAAACTTTTTGTTCAATTTCCTTCATGTCTTTGCAGCCTAAGTGATGCTGCTCTTTTCTTACTCATTGTCTCATCCAACCACATTCTTCAATTATTGTTTACGTGTCAAGCACCATCACCCATCTTCTAGTATGTTGCTACATTTCTACCTGTTGCATCCTCCTTAAATGTTCCACTTTTCTGTCTCAGCTGCAAGCCCTCGCAGTCTCTGGTCCTCTTCATGCAACATCTGTGAGGGGTGCATCGTCAACAGTGTATCATTGAAATCCCACAACAGTCTGATTGTGTCCCTGCCCCTACTGCAGGAAAGGGCAATGTAGGCTCTGAAAGGCGTGATGCTCCCCCTTGGTGGTTTGGCGAGGTTGACAATGACATGCTCCAGTGTCTGTCCCTGAGCCTTGTAATCTGTGAATGCTAATTGTCTTTGTGTCACCTTGATCTTGCCACTGCTGTGCCCCTGTATGGTAAATTTTCTTTCAGCAGGAAAAATTGGGATCAGCCCTTCCTGCAGTCCTGGGAAATGAGGAAATGTGCAACGCAATGGCCGGAAGATGATGACAGATGGCGGGTAGCAAAGTAACACTGTGCTGTCTTCCCCCATTGTTGACTATCCAGAATGATCTCACCCCACATACCATTTGCCACATCAGCTTCTGTGGCAATGTTGAGGGTGACCATAGCAATCATGCCCACTGCAATTTCAACCATTTGTTGCAGCTTCTCTGTAGCCATTGGCTTGGTTCCCACAACTATAACCCATGCTTCTAAGCTGAGACTTGACTTCTCTTTTCCCATGGTGTCCTCCACCGGTACAATATAAAGTGGGTGACTGGTGAGGGCACAATGTTGATGCAGTGCTGCTGCATTCCACCTTGTCCGCACTGAATGACATGGCATAACCAATACTGCTGCTGACCACGGCAGCATGGTAAAGTTGGGCACATTGCATTCTTTGTTAGTCAACACCAACTTTCTCACTTCCACAATGTCATCCTCTGTCCATGCTCCCTCCCTATGCCTTGCTAACAAAGCCACCCATCAATTGTCCTTGACTCAGCACTGTTCTTGCAGATCAACCACCATAGTAAATTGCTTGTATAGTTTTCACCCAAGCTGTTGTTGCTGAGACTTGAATATAAAAGTGTATTTATACCCTCAAATTCAAACTTAGGTATTTCTCTCTCGAAGCTCACAATTAAGATCAAATAAAATTTATTAACTACATCCCTTGCTTTGGACACAAGGGATACACCATTAATTACATAAAAAAAAACTTCCCCCACACAAGGTGCGAGGGGTAGTCCTACAAATATATACATATAAGACTAATCTCCCCTTGTGTTGAATGCAAGGGGAGCACTACAATTATAAAGAAGAAGAAAGAAAAACCCCTCACCCACATAAAATGCGGGCGAGGGGGAAGGTATTACCATAAATTAAAAATGAAAAAAACTGCCCCATGCAAAATGCAGGGGGAGCCTGGTGAGTTGTGCCTGTCGTCCTGTCCTCATCGTCCTGGGTGCCGGGCCTTCATTGTCACTGTCCTCATCGTTGCCATCCTGGGCATCATTTCCGTGCTGCTCCTGGTCACTGTGCCCTTCCTGGTCATCATTGCCATCCTGGCCATCTCCCACTGTGTGGTGGTGGCCGTCATCGCCATTCCACCCACAATCCACCCCATGAGCAGTGGCTCATGGGGCTGGAGGCAGGTGGTGTGTTGTTGGCCCTGTTGTCATCGTCCATCATGGTTGGCAGCTGTGCTTTGCATTCTCAGGGTTCTGGTGCTGGTAGGTGGTGGCATTGTCGTTGTCATCGACTGCACACACTCACGATCCACCCTACGAGCAGAGGCTCACAGGCATGGGGTGGGTGTGTTGGGTTGTCTCATGTCCGGCCGTCGTTGCCAGTAGAGTAGAACCTATAAAACAAAAGAAACAAGTTACTTAGTTTATAAAAACAAAAAGCAAACAAAAATAAAATTACGTAGGGCCCAAATGACGCAATCTGTGTCGTTTGGGCCCGTGTTCCATCCAGTCAGCTTGTTTGCTGTCATTACCAGTAGAGTAGAACCTATAAAACAAAAGAAATGAGTTAGTTTATAAAAACAAAAAGCAAACAAAAAAAAAATTATGTAGGGCCCATCCAGTCGGCTCGTTTGCAGGTGGTGGCATCGTTACCAGTAGATTATAACCTGGAAAACTAAAGAAACAGGTTAGTTAGTTTATATAAACAAAAAGCAAACAAAAAAAAACTTACATAAGGCCCAAACAACGTGATCTGCGTGGTTTGGGCCTGCATTCCATCCAGTCATTTGGGCCCATTTCCTGTGCACTGTGGCATGTTTGTTGTTGGCTAGAGGGGTGGTGGTTGATAATGGCATGGTGGTCGTGGTGTTGAGAGCAAGGAGGGAGGGAGGGAGGTGGAGGGGGCATTGTCGATGGTGGTGGTGGTGGTTGAATGATGAGCTGGCAATGTTGATGACACGGCTGTATGCTTTGTCATACACAGCCACTCGATGTGGTACTTAGATCAACTTATGTTGTATATTAGAATGGCACTATGGTCTAATGGTATATTGCACCTGTTTAATTCAACCCTGAGGTCTGGGGTTCAATCCTCAAAGGTTTTCTTTTTAATAGTAAGGACTCCTGGTTAAATCTCAGTGGAGTCCTGGTGGATTCCCAGTAGAGTCCTGGTAGAGTCCTGGTAGAGTCCTGGTGGATTCCTGGTGGATTCCTGGGGTAGTGTTGCCACAGCTCAGCCGCGTTTTTTGCTACTTTGGAAAATAAAATAGCTAAAATTCTGAAAATATTTAAGAACCTAGATCACATGATAAGCCAAGGGGTCCTCTGCCAACTCTAAGTGATCCGACCACCAGTTCCCACATTATGTAAGCAGCTTAAAATGCAGCTTAGCAAGCCACCATCCAAGCCACTTAAATAATGTGGGAACTGGTGGTCGGATCACTTAGAGTTGGCAGAGGACCCCTCGGCTTATCATGTGATCTAGGTCCTCAAATATTTTCAGAATTTTAGTTATTTTATTTCCCAAAGTAGCAAAAAATGCGGCTGAGCCATGGCAACACTATCCTGGGGAATTCCAGGAATCCCTCCTGGAAGAGTGTAATTTACCAGGAATCAACCAGGAATCCCCCTGGAATGGGAAGAGTCAGGAATATATACTTGAGTAACAGATGGCTGGAACATTGGTTCCCAATAATCCTCCAGAATTCCTCCAGAATTCCTCCAGGAATATGTGGGGGAGGACAAAGACCTCGTCTTCCTGCTTGATCAACCTCCATTGCCTCTGCTGGTGCTGCTGACTCTGTAACTATAGGTGTCACTGCCATGGCCAGTGGCTGTGCTCTCAAAGCTTGCACCTGAGGTGCCTTTCCTTGCTCGGACTTTCCTCCTGATGGCTTTCCAAATTTACTACTTCTGTACATCAACTTTGACTCCACCTGTTCCTGCCAATATTGCTGGTCAAGGCGCATCACCCAATTATACCACTCATCCAACTTCTCTGGCATAGAAGGTAGTCAGTAGATAGACTTGAATAAAGAGGGATTTAATCCTGCTTTCAAAAATTCTACCAATGCAGCTTCTCCCATATCCATTTGTGAAGCTTCTGCATTGAACTGCAAAATAAATTCATCCGCCATTAGGGAACCTTGGCGCAGGGTTTTTAATTTAGCATTGGCTGTCACCTTTGGATTAGGGTCTCCAAACTGTGCCTTCAATCTCTCCAGAAATTCCTTGAAGGTTGCAAATGGTATATTTCCCGTGGCAATTTGATTAATAGCCTCATTTCTCCAGAACTGTGCTTCCCCCCCCCCTGAATGTATGAGAGAGCAAACATAATCCTAGACTCGGCTGTATGAAACTCTGGCTTCCTCCCATGGATGTACAATACTATAGAGCTGATGAAGGATTTTGTATTCTCCATGGTACCATCAAAGATTTGCAGGGGCATGTACTTAGGTAAGCATGCTTTTCCATTTCTGGATTTTCTCCACCATCTCATCCTCCTGCGACATCCACTCCACCATCTCCTCCATCTTATCATCTCTTTCTACTGTTGTCTCTGGCTGTACTTCCACTTGTCTGGGCTGTGATGCTGCCAACACTGACACTAATTGCAACATTTGCACTGTAAGTGCATCAATTTTCACCTCTAGCGCTGGTGTGGGAATAGGATTAGGGCCGGGATTAGAAGTTGAAGGTTTGGACATAATTGTTAGATCTGTGATGAATCACTTCTTTGACAGACTCAAAACTTGTTCTTCAGGACCTCTCCAAATATTTACAGGTCACATGATTCAGTAACTTGGGTACCAAACTCGGCAAAACCCGTTTGTTCGTCAATTGTTCGTTTATTCATCAATTGTTCGTCAAGCGCCTAAATTTGGCACTTCAGATCAATAACCCTTCCAACAGTGCCTGATCTCAGGGATAACACTGAATTCAGCTTGTAATTAAAATAGTCATCCGAATAGAGTGATGTAAATTGTGACTAAACCAGATCCAATTGGTTGTCTGGTTGCAGCTGTCCTAATGACGAGCGCTGCCTCTCAATCACTGGCAGTTGCAATGTAAGGCAAGGCCTGGTGTCGGCTTACAAAAGAAAAGGTAGATTACGTATATACAAGTACTTCCAGCTCATGCTGAAAGGATGAGTAATCGGATGTGGCATGGTGAAACAATGACGTATGCACAAGTAAGAGAAGGCACACTGATATGGGAAGTTGTGTTCTTCTGTTAGGGCGACACCCATTATCTGCTAGCTAAGACCATGTGGGTTCTCTCTACAAGAAGGGGGCGGGATCTGTGCATGTGATGGGGGGATTGATGGTTCTGATGTGAGGGGTTATTTATTGATGAGTTTGTTGAGATAGGCCATTCACACCACAAGTGTAGGTGGAATACCTAAGAGAACACAACTGGGGTCCCCTAGGTGTATATTTAGGGTTTATATACTATGTTACATATATTGTACATTGTTGTTACCGATGCATGCATAATGCACCCCGATACGTGCAAAATAAAATTCTCACGCTATCAAAGTGTAGCATCATTTGGCATCATTGGGCATAATTTGACATAGTAAAATAAAAATGAAATTTTATTAGGTAATGGGGCGGTTTCCTAACCGTTGTAGCTTTTATGCTGCAGGATGGGTGGGATGAGGTTCTGAAAACTCATGTTAAACATGGGTGGGCAATTCACATCATGAACGTCATGGGTCTGTGCTTGTCCTTTAGGCTCCCTCATCTATTGCCTTGGGTACAATACATAGATAAGCTTGTGGACAGGCCTGCAACCAGGACCATCTTGCCTGTGTCTTCCTCTGGTGTTAATGAGCCCACATTGCCTTTGAACACCAACCAGTCTGCATCTCCCTTGAATGGTATTCCCTTGTCCAACACTGGTTTGCACTTTGCAGCCAAACTTGCCTCTACAATTGACGGTGCTGTTGTAATGTCATCAAAAAAGCGAAAACCCTCCGTTGATGTGGCCACAGCCCCAAAGAAAGCATGCCTAGCAATTTTTGAAGAAGAGGGTTGGGAAATCCAGAATAACTGTGATAGGTCCACTGTGCTCACTAAGCTCTGGGAATGTCTCCAGAGGCATCGACACATCAACATGCATGCTCCCAACCCCTATGAACCCCACGAGACCACTCCAAAACTACTTCAAATGATTTTGAATGATTTTGAATGACTTTGAATGACTTTGCAGCACCTCGAACGCCATCGGCCACTGTATGCTTATCGTATCGCCCTCCAGACACATGCCGCACACCTTGTAAGAGTTAGTGCATCACATATCGAGCACCACTGGACACAAGGAGATGCAACAATGGGATTGTAGGACATGATAGTGGCGCTTTGACGTCTTGATGGTATATTGGATCAATAGGACAGGTACCCACAATAAATCGTGTGTTGGAGCAGACTATATACACTGCACAGGGGAAGAGACAACACGTTCCTTACAACCTACCTGGGGTTTAGTTAGACTTACAGCTAGGGTTAGCAGAGGTAAGAACACTGTATTCCTACTACGGTACAGGTTCTCCTTATATACATAATATTAAGGATGTCACATGACTTGGGAATGTGTTTACCGCATGTATGCGCAGTAAGCACAGTAACATGCATATGCTGCATGTATCGCCTCATGTATACATGTGTATGCTGCATGTATTGCCTCATGTATACAGCATGCATCAGGGATTAATTTCAACACCCCCCCTCAAACTGTACAGCACTCTAAGCAGCTAAGTTTGAATCTCGAAAGTAATTCCGAGAGAGTCTCTAAATTTCCTGAATAGGACAGCGCCAAGGTTCTTTGTGAACATGTCAGCCGGATTATCACTTCCAGGAATGAAAACGACTGTGACTTTGTCATTTTCTATGCATTCGCGGGTGTAGTGGTAGCGAATGTCTATATGTTTGGTCCTTCTTTCCTGAACTGGATTTGATCCAATAAAGATGGATCCTTGATTATCAGCGCAGATTGGTACGCGCTTCAGTGTATATCCAAGTTCCTGGAATAAGGACTCTATCCACACTATCTGCCGACAAGTGTCGGAGAGAGCCATGTATTCGGCTTCTGTGGATGACAGTGCTACAGTTTTTTGTAAACGGGACTGCCAGCACACAATGCCACTCACCAGAGTAGCAAAGTAACCCGTTGTAGATCGGCGCTTGACTGTGTCAGCTGCCCAATCAGAATCTGTGAAGGCCTGTAGCCCCTCGGATTTCTCTCCATCATAGACCATACTGTACTTCTGGGTTCCCACCAGATAGCGCATTATGTACATTGCTTTGTCTAGATGTTCTTGGCTAGGATTAGCTGAGAATTGCGACATCTTGATTACCGCGTAAGCGATATCAGGTCGCGTTCCGAGCATCAGATACAATAAAGATCCGATCACAGACTGATATTTTGATCTAAGCACCGCGTTTGGCGTCGCTGTGTTCTCCGATGGTTTGTAGCCAGTCGGGAGCGGAGTGGGGGCAATCTTGGCATTTGTCATCTCGAACCTCTCAAGCACTTTGGCGAGATATTCTGTTTGATCAAGTTTGACTTTTGCAGCGGTCTGGGTGACGCGCATGCCTAAGAATTCCGTGACTTTTTCAGTACTACGGCACTCCCAATGCTTCAGGCAAGCATTCTTCTTTTCATCCACAAGTTTCTTGTTCTTGCCCATGAACAAGCCATCATCAACATAGACTAGCGCAATAACGATGCTGCCTGTCTTAGGATCCTTGTGTATGAAGATGCCGGCATCGGAGCTGGCGCGCACGAACCCAATGGTGCGCATAAATGCCTCTAGCTCTCTCCACCATGCTAGTGAAGCCTGTTTAAGGCCATACAATGCTCGGCGTAAGCGCATTACTTTGCGCTCTTTACCCTCGAGTTTGAAACCCTCGGGTTGATCCATATAGATCTCCTCATCAAGTTTGCCGTATAAAAATGCGGTTTTTACATCTAGACCGGTCATATACATGCCTTCTAGAGACGCAAGGGCAAACATGAGGCGTACGGTCTCATAGCGGACTACTGGTGAGAAAATCTCATCAAAGTCAACGCCTTCGACTTGTGAAAAGCCTTTGGCCATGAGTCTGGCTCGTTTTCTTCTGTCCGATTTCACAGAGAAAACCCATCTATTTTTGATCATTTTTCGATCATGTGGAAGATCGACGATGTTATAGACTTGTCGCTTGCGAAGAGCCTCTAACTCTTCACGACAAGCCTGTTTCCACTCAAGTTGCTGCTGCCAGGGTAGGCGTGCAATATCGCGAAATTGGTTTGGAACTAGGCTTTTTCCACTTGATGGTGTGACTGCTTTTGACAACAGCCAGCGGATAAGCTCATCTCCACCTTCCTTGGTTATCTTTTTAATATAACCTGCTTCGTCCGGTTCCCCCATTGGGTGATCATGTTCTTGATTATTGGAATCGGGCACACTCTCATGGGGTGCCGAACTCGGTCCAGTAACCAGTTCTTGCTGTTGAGGTCGTGGTCGTGTTCGGTTATGATCCGAATCTTGACCCACAGACTTCTTCCAATATCGATCACGCGCAATGTCTCTCTCTATGTCAGAGGGGAGTCGCTGTTCTCCATAGGTATTGCCGGGATGGTTTGGGATTTTCCTCTGCCTGCCTGATCGATGGGGCAATTGCTGCCATTCCTGTTGATCTTCACGTCTTGGATGAAAGTCCTCAGTGCTAACTGGAGGCGGCGGAGGAGGAGCATTAGTCGCATCGTCATGCGCCTTTTGCTCGCTTGGTAAATCATCATCATCATCTTCTAATGATGGAGGAAGGGGCGGATTTTGTGGCGGTATAGGGTCATCGCCATCCGTTCCAGATGAGTGGTCGTCATCTTCTGGTTCTGGTGGAAAATCACCAAGGTCTGTCTTGGCAGGAGTTTTAGCTCCGGGACAGCATGGGAACATCGTTTCATCAAATAGTGCCGTAGCACCAATGAATATTGCGCCGTTTCGTCGCATGAAACGATATGCTTTAATGCCATCTTCTACTCCAAGGTACGTCATTAGCTCCGATCGAGGAGACAATGTTGTTGGACGTTTTTCCTTTGGTAGATAGACATAAGCACCGCAACTGAAGACCTTCAGATTGTTTAGATCTGGGCGGACCTTTGTCAGGTCCTCAAAAGGTGTCAGCCATTTCAGGCGCCTTATTGGGGTTCGGTTGTATAAATGTGTTGCATGTTCTATGCAAAATTCCTACCATGATTGTGGTAGACAAGCAGTAAATCGCAGGGTTTGCGACTTTTCCATTATTGTCCTTATAGCGCGCTCTGCGCGCCCGTTCTGTTGATGAACGTGGGGTGCAGACATCTCTATTTTGATGCCTAAATCCTTGAGCTGTTTTTGTAGCTCACGATCCTTGAACTCCCCCCCTGGATCGACACGCCAGCGCTTGATTGTAGCGCCATATTGGGTTTTAGCCATTGCTAGAAATTGTCTAATCACTGCAGCAGCGTCAGATTTCTTTCTGAGACATTGGACCCAAATATGTGACGTTTTGTCATCCAGAAATACAATGAAGTATTTATGTTTGTGGTACGATAGTACCGGGAGTTCCTTTAGGTCGGAATGTATTAATTCAAAGGATTTGTCAGCTCGTGAGTCTGACTCGGGAAAAGATTTTGAGGTCATTTTCCCCTCTGCACACCCTGGACATATAATTTTGTCTTTAGGAATAATTAAATTCCTTGGGAATTTCATGGTGCTTTTAGGCATTTTCCCTAGCGCCTCTTTGGATGGGTGTCCAAGTCGCCTATGCCAAGTCAAGTAGTCAGCGACATAAATGGTCGCGACATTAACCTTTTTGGTGCTCAATATATGAGTCCGAGCCCAATAGATCGTGTCATTCCTCCTTAGAGGGACACAATGCATGATTGGGTTTCCATGCTCGATGAATGAAATGTATGCGGAGGAACCATGCACATCACTTCCGTCTTGTAAAAAGACCCCCATTGACATCAATCGAGTATTAATGTCGGGTATGTAGTAGATGGGGTATAGTCGCATTTCACGTGTCTCTGACTTCCCATTACATACTACCTGGTGCCTAATGAAGACTGCTCCTTTTCCTACTATATGAGTAGTACCAGTGGCCATTTGGACCAAGGTAGAGTCCTTTCTCGGTAAAGGCTCGTAAGAAGCAAAATCTTTCATTTCACCAGTGAAGTGTTTTGATGCGCCTGAATCCATGATCCAGTCGGCACCTTTCTTACAATCTCCCTTTGCACACATAGCACATATATTAAGATCTACATAATTCCATGATACATTTAATAGCGGTAAAATTTCACATGAAAAGTTCGCTGTATTCATAGGAATTTTAATCTTAGTGCTTGTGGCAGGGAAAAGGACTGACCTGTCATCATACGCCCCTGTATCAAGGGGTTCATCGACGAGCATTTCGTCGACAGCTTTCCACACTTCCTCGTCAGTTACTGGAGGTTCGGATCCGAGGGAGACAGTATCGTCTTCTACCTCCTCGATCGTTGCCTCGGTTTCTGGCTCTATCCTCCTTCTCTTACCTTCTCGCACCGTAAGGTGCTCTTCCAGCGGTCGCAGGTTTTTCGCGCTGCACGGAAGTTGCATGCGCTCGAGGGTGTCTCGAGCTTGCTGGTATTCGGTGTAAACCGAGCGAGAAGAGGAGGCCGCGCCCATGTATGCCTGTGCAGGCGGTCGGCAGCGAGGATCCCTTGTGGGAGTGTGTTCGCGTCGCTCGATGCGCTGTATGAGCGGCATCGGCGGTATGATGGTGCCATTACCATTTATGGTGGTAAAGGCGTTGGAGGCGAGGTGGGTATGTTTCTCTTTTGGTTTCTCCTCCTTAGTCTTTCTGTCCCCACGTCATCCACATTTTCGGGACGAGTCTCCATTGCTGTTTTGCCCTTCTTTGGGCTGCCATTTGGGGTTTCCCCCCTTGCGCTTAACAGCGGAAAGTTTGTTGGCCTGAGGCTGGCCAGCGGGCTTTCCAACTGCTGTGCGCCTTGAGGCTTCAGCAACAATGGAGTCCTTGACATGTTTAAATGTCAAGGCGCTAGTGGCGGTCGTGTTAAGGACCATTGCAGACAATGAGTCATACTCGCGCGGCATCGCAGCAAGTAGAATCATCGCCTGTACTAGCTCGGGGATGGCGACGTTAGCAGCCGTGAGGTGCTCAAATTTGTCTGCCATTCTCGCAATCTCCGGTGCGGGGTTCGCAGCCGGGATTTTGATTGTTATTGCGGACCTAAAGTCCGAAAAGACTTGGGAGGGGCCGTCCACACCATAATCGGTGCGGATGAGATCCCACACCTCCTCAGCAGTGTCCTTTGTGTTGGCACGCTGCCGAATGGAGGGGGCCAGGCGGAGCACTAGGCTACCAATAGCCTGGTCATTTTTGTTGCTCCAGGTCTGGAGCTTGGCATTAGCATCCGCTACCAAGGTAGCGTTCGTCACCGTCAAGGGAGGCGCCGGGGGCGGTTTTTGCTCTGCCCCGCTAGTTATTTGCCAGAGGCCCTGAGACCTGAGCCACGCCTTCATTGAGTCGGCCCATAGAATGTAATTTGATCCGTCGAAAGTTTGAACGAGTTTTTCAAGAGTTGAAGACATGATTCTGTGGTGGCAGCTGTTAAAAGCGCTCAATCAGTCTTTTTACTCAATAAAACATGTTTAACATTCTCAGGAGAAAACACTCCTTCAGAGTGGTTAACCCTAGTCAACCTAGGTTTTTATATGCAGCTCGCAGGGAGCGCAATGCAGCTCACAAAGAGCGCAAGGTTATAATTTGGAGACGATGAAGTCAACATCGTTCACAGCTAATTAAAGCGCGTTCGCGACGTGCCCAGCAGGGCCCATAACCTGTTGGAGCAGACTATATACGCTGCACAGGGGAAGAGACAACACATTCCTTACAACCTACCTGGGGTTTAGTTAGACTTACAGCTAGGGTTAGCAGAGGTAAGAACACTGTATTCCTACTACGGTACAGGTTCTCCTTATATACATAATATTAAGGATGTCACATGACTCGGGAATGTGTTTACCGCATGTATGCGCAGTAAGCGCAGTAACATGCATATGCTGCATGTATCGCCTCATGTATACATGTGTATGCTGCATGTATTGCCTCATGTATACAGCATGCATCAGGGATTAATTTCAACATCGTGACTCTATATGTTTCCCTTCTTATCATCTTTCATTTATATTATGATTTGTGAAGTTCTTTATTGGTTTATATCTTGCCTCATGTATTCCTCATGTTCTATTTCCTTTTAAGTACCACCTCTCCTAAACATATATAGCCTTGTACTAGCTACTTAGAAAGACAGAACACATCGTCCTCCAGAAAGTCATTGGGATGTTGTCAGTGTCGACTTTGTGGTGGAGTTGCCAGAGTTGAACGGGTTTGATGCGGTGATGTGCACAGTTGATTCCGCAGGAAAACGCGCTCACTTCATTCCCACTCACACCACTGTCAGTGCCCTGGGTGCCACCCGCCTCTATCTTCACCATGTCTGGAAATTACATGGACTCCCTGGCGCCTTCCTTTCCGACCGTGGCCCTCAGTTTGTAGCAGAGTTCACTCGTGAGCTGTACCGACTTCTGGGTATCAAACTCCTCGCTTCAACCGCTTATCACCCACAAACTGATGGCCAGACCGAACGAGTCAACCAGGAGTTGGAGCAGTACATCTGTGTCTTTGTCAATGAACGCCAGGATGATTGGGATGATCTCCTTCCCCTGGCCAAGTTCGGATACAACAATCATGTCCATGCTTCCACTCAACAAACCCCCTTCTTCTTGGACACTGGATGGCATCCACGCATGGGATTCGAACCTCACCAAGCCCCCTCACATATTGAGACAGTGAATGAGTTCACGGAATGCATGAGGGACAGTTTGGAGGAAGCAAAGGTGGCCTTGGTGAAGGCAAAGGACAACATGGCACGTTTCTACAATCAACGCCACTCTCCAACGCCGCAGTACAAGGTTGGTGATCGAGGTGACATCTCCACTACCCGTCCATCCAAAAAACTCTCCCATCGCTTCCTGGGACCTTTCCCCATTGTCAAGTGCGTTGGAACGCATGCCTATGGTCTACGCCTCCCAGCCTCCATGTCTAGACTTCACCCAGTCTTCCACATCGTGAAACTCCTTCCAGCTCCCTCAGATCCTTTTTCAGGATGCCATTCACGACCACCACCACCACCACCTACAGTTGTGGAGGGAGAACCCCAGTATGAAGTTGAGTCAATCTTGGACAGCTGGTTACGTCGAGGGAAGCTCCAGTATTTGGTACACTGGAAGGGTTATGGGTATGAGGAGAACTCATGGGTCAAGGAGTCCAATGTGAACGCCCCTCAGTTGGTCAAGGAGTTCCACCAACAGCACACTGCTGCACCACATCGCATTCAAGTCAGTGACTTTGGTCATATGCAATTTCAAATGCATCGGGGCGATGCATCTTAGAGGGGGGGTGATGTAAGGGGACTAGAGGGTGTCCCACGTGTTTCTCCTATTTTTTACATTTGTCCTATATTTTTTCTCGCCTCGTTTCCTTCTATTCTTCATTTTCTATGATTTTTCCCTTATTTTATTACTAATTTCCCTTTCTATCACATTTGTGCATGTTGACAGTTTTATATTTAGAGACGGAGTACCCTTCCGACATCTACCCCTTGGTATTACGTCATGCGGCGGCCTTGATCAGCCTATCTCTGCCTTTTCTATTTTTAGTTATTATTTGATTTTTGCAGTTTTCACATATACTGGGCACTGGCAAAGGGATCTTTAGAGTTTTCTCTTCAGATTTCCCTTTGCTAGGTGCGCCCCCAATCCCTGTATTATGTAGCATAATTTTAACTTCGGATTTCCCTTTGCTAGAGGCTGAGGTTGCCCTTATAACCACAGGATTGCCCAAAAATTCTGAAAATATTTGGGAAAGTAGAGAATATATATGTCAATGTCATAGGGTCAAAATATACTGTGTTAGTAACTACTTGGTAAAACCCTTGGTGGTCCACTTCATGGTCATCTCCAAATTTGTGGCCCACATGGCAAATCATCCACCTAACCCAATCAAGCTGCTTTTTGTCCATTTTTGCTGTCTACACAACATCTTGGCAGGACACCTGTCCCATCAAAACACCAAGCAAGTGGCAAGGATCCGAATACATTCTCGCCTGAGGACCCTTCACCCTTAGGTGGCCCATTTCCTGCCCTTTGACAGTATGCACCAGCTCAGTGCCATGAGTCAGTCCTCGGGGCCTTCAACAATGTGCCACCATGTCAGGACTCAGCAGTGACATTGACATGGCAGGTACTGATGCTGACAGTGTAATTCAAAATTTAAAATTTTCTTTTTTTTTATATACAAAATTTCCCAGCACCTGTCAGATCACATATTTCCTATTTGAGATGACACAAATGGTGCCTCGGTGCCTCGGTGCCTCGCCTCACTGGCAGAGTGCCAACTAGTATCATAGTATAGACTATGAACTATGGATTACCAACTATAGTATCCAGAAAAATATACAGAAAAGTATCATATACAATCAACAGAGCACAAATTTAAATCTGGGAGATATAGGGCCATCAGTAAATTGGGTGTTGGTACAGACTGGTACAGATCACTCGGCTAACTCGCCGAGTTAGCTACGATCCATTTCTCTGATGTACTTATCAGGTGCTGTCGCAAGCGCCAGCATAAACCTTGCTTATGGATATTCAAAAAAAGCTGCCACAAGGAGTACTGAAAACATGGCAACACCCAGTGCGCCGCTCATCGTCGACCTTGGTTAACTCCTCGCCGCACGGACTGGATCTGCCCCTAATGTACCTAAAACTGTTTGCCCATGTTGGAAAAATGCATGAAACAATCAACAAGCAAGCTACAAATTGCTCCGCAATTTTACTGATCATCGACCATGTCACAAAAGTTCACGAAAATACATTCATACATGATACTAAAATTACACCTCTAGGCACTTATCCATGGTAGCCTGTTGCCATGTTTGAAGACGATGATCGATCTCAAGTCTCTCAGGCCTCGTTGCAGTGCACCTCCGCCGGGGCGATTCGCCTCGCCGGCTGGCACCCTACAATGGGCTTAACCAGCCCCTCTCTTCCTGATAGATTTGATCCTCTAGAATGTTTGAGATGCGCACGACGCCTACTACATGCAGCATTGTCTGCCGACTGTTGAGCAGATTGTGGAGAAAATTCAGACTGTGCGTGCGGAGAATCCGGGATTGGGGAGAATATATATATATTGACGAATGCGTGGGGATGGTGGCTAAATGGGCTTAAGAGCGCGCTTCAGAAGGACGGATGCGAGGATTTGAAGAGTAGTCTGGATATTAATATTCAATTCTGCCCAGACACAAGTCACCATGGCGGTGGATATGGCTATCGCTGAGAAGGCAGAGGTATTTGTTGGAAACGGAGTGAGTACTTAGTGCATACCTCCTGGTATCCTAGGATCCTGCAACTTTGTCAAACCAGTTGCCACTGGCAGGCGCGAGAAATCGAACATATCATGATCACTAAATCTAAATCCCTTGACTGCTCTCTACCAAGTTACCTAGGGTATATTTTGTGATCCTAGTAGCTCGGCGAAAAATGATGGTCAGATAAAAATATTTCGCGTCTGACAGCTTCCTGACTCAGTCTGACTCCTACTGATACGGTAAGTTGTAGCTTTGGATGACTAGTAGCTATATGAGGAAATAGCCAAGGTCTGCTAACTCAACTGTCGTCAGGCATACTTTCTCCATCTGGCTTTCCGGATCCGGTGCAGAACCAACCACGTACAGTAAGTAGTTGAGAGCGCAGGTCGACCTCAGGTTGAGATCGAAAGGAAATAATATGTTGTCAGACAAAATGCAGAAACATATATAAGTGCAGCCATGGAAGCGCGGACCTCTATCTAGTATGGGAAGTGTTGTAACCAAGTCATTATATTACGCCAGCTATGTATAACTATAACCACATTAACACCGAAAGTGGACGAAGATGGATATCAGAATGAACGACAAGGGTATGTGCATTATAGATGACAGTGATAATTCTAATGTATGGAAGGCTCGTACCCAATTAGTTTGGCATGTTGGTGCCGTTGTAGGAAAAACCTTGAGTAAAAGGGTCAGTTCTTGTCCTTGCTGGCCAAATGTGGTGTGTCATACCGGAAAATTGATCCTGCATAGTTTTCGATAGATTGGAATCCTCAACGAAACTATCGACAGGATCCTCCTCAGTGAATACTGTGTCGAAATTCGATACATCCTATCCTATGGGTTAATGGTGGTTTTTAAAAAAAAGTTAGGCATGTACCACTGGGCTGTCAACACTAGGCTTGAAGGGCGGGTGGATTTTCTTCTCCAAAAGTTTCTTAAAATCGATGTGCTTCTCGAAAAATGGATGCCTCTTGATCTCCTCAGCACCCCTTACTCCAAGTCTCTCGGAGGGATCTCGTGTGAGGAGGTAGGTGAGGATGCTACGGGCCTCGGAACCAATCTCTGGTCCAAAAACGAGAGGGTCCTTGAGAATCTTTAGATACATATTATCGGTGTTCTCTGAAATAACTTGTTTGTGAAAAGTTGGTCGCCAGACATCCAAGAGTGACAGCTGACCATCATAGAAGGGGGGAAGACCGGCCAGCATCTCATACAACAAAACGCCTAACGTCCACCAATCAATTGTTTTATCTGCGGGGTTAAGATGAGAATGAAGTTGCCGAGATGGAAATAGACTCCACCATAACCATGTCCATTCAGGATCTCCGGAGCGAGATATTCAGGCGTGCCACAGAACGTGTTGGTCTTCTCGTTTGCTTTCATATTCAGCTTGCAGAGACCGAAGTCACATAGCGCAATGTGACCAGTGTAATCGAGAAGAATGTTCTCCGGTTTTAGATCACTGGACAGTGTATGACTATAAACCCAAACGATCGACTCTCGGCACACATACCGATACACGACGTCAAGTTCATGCAAGTGCTCTAGTGCAAGAAGAAGTTCTGCACTGTAGAATCTGGCGGTGAGTTAGCCGCAAGCTCTTCCTTGGCAATGAAGATCTTTACCGAGATCGTTCCTCATTGAATCTTTGTTCACGCTGCAAATGATGAAATAGCTCGCCACCATTAACAAAACTGTGCAGCCAAGGCGAATCATGAGATCAACTATGAAACAAACAAGATTGAGACGACCAACGCGAGAACGAGGTATAATTTCTGCTCAGACTGGAAGCTGAACTTGAGGGGCACGATGAAAGGATTGTTTACTTGGGCGAGGACAAGCCGTTCCGCGAGGGTATGGGTAATCTCGTTGCGATTGACGATATGCATTTTTCGAATAGTCTTCATAGCATAAATACGTGATGTGTCACGCTTCCTGACTTGCATCACCTTGGTGCATAGTTCAAAACATGTCGTGTTCTGCAGTTGCAAATACACACCTTTCCGAAGCTTCCTTTCCCGATCACAGTGATGAGCTCAAAGTCATCAACAGTCAATGACTGGCCATAGCTCGGCTGATAGGACACGCCAATTTGGATTTTGCCTGATCCGCCGACAATGTCGTACCATTGATCATGGCTTCCCATGCCATCGAAATTAGGTACGAATTTGATGCCACCCAGGAAGATGTCGTTACCGAGGTCATCGGCGAGACCATCTCCGCCACGCTTGGGTTCGTCGGCGCGTAGATAGCATTGTAGGGATATTTCGGAGTTGCGAGAAACATCGCTATGTCACTTACAGTGTGTCAACGGTACAGAGGAATGAAGAAGCCAACCTACAAGTGAGCTTGATACATGTACAAAGGTTTCTGTAGATCACCACCCAACGGTGTGATGAGCACCTGATTTACTTCGTACTCCATAACCAGGTATGGCAGCCACCAACATTGAGTTCTTTGAATGCTGTCTCTGGAGGAAGTATGGTCGAAAGCGTAAAGTCAGAAAGGGGGATAGATGCTTACCTTTTCCCCCTTGTTTTTGCAAGTCTTTGCTGGGTCACACTAGAAGGGGAGACGGAAGCGGCAATCTTAGCTTGCTGTGACGCGAGTGCAGACTGTACTACGGGTGGGATGCCTGTTCCAGCAGGTAAAGAGAGACCTTCAGCCCATAGAACACGAATTGCCAATAAACCTGAACGAGGGCTTGGTTTTCCTTCGGGATAAGCAGGAGTGGGAGTGGTAGAACGAATGGAAGGAGAATCAGGACGTAGATTTTGTGCTGAAGACTTTTTACTACGACCCAACCAAGAAGACATTGAATGGAAAGCTGTATTATATTACATAATATGTGTTCATAATAATTTTATCTGTCGCTTGCGACGTTTACGTAATCAGAACCCGCCGTCGATCCCACGACAAATGACTCAAACACAAGGCGCCGGCATGATTACGCGTAAAAGTGCTTACGATCCCGCGCCGCCCATCCCGGTAGATAAATAAAGTCTGCCGCAAAGTTCGCTCTTGTTGCTCTTTCTCTCATGGCTAATTCCTCTCCCCCAAGGCCAATTAGCAATGAAAAAGCTTCCGCAACTCCTTCTTTCTCTTCAGAATTCAACTCGAGCAATACTGCTCCCGTAGGGAAGCGCAGCCGCTTTTTTAGTCGCAACAAATCTGCCCCAATCCTTGACAATGAGAAGACAACAACCAATCCTTCCAAAGTAGAACCTGAAGACCTCCCCCCCGTCTCCCTTCGAGCCCTCTTTCGGTCTGTTCAATCAATTATGTAACGTCAGGCTCCCTAATTTTAATGCTCTCGATAGTTTTTCCACCAGGTTTGAAATTTTTTTAGATTTCGTTGGTTTGATAGCTGCTTGTGGTGCTGGTGCTGCTCAGGTGTGTGATCCTCATCCCCTCGTCCCTGTCTCGTTGCTTAATTCCTCCTTTTAGCCTCTGATGAGTTTACTTTTCGGCAATCTCACTCAGGATTTTGTCACATTTGCGACCATCATCAATAAAGCGAGTTCTGGCGATCCTTCTGCTCAATCTCAGGTACCCGCAGCTGCTGCAAGCTTCCGCTCAGCTGCGGGCAAGGATGCAGGTTACCTTGCTTGCATAGGTAAGTCCGAAAGGAAAATAGGTCCCAACAGCACTAAATCGTGTTTCAAGGTGCTGGCATCTTCGTTTGCACCTACATATACATGTTTATCTGGGTGTATACCGGCGAAATCAATGCCAAGCGTATCCGAGAAAAGTATCTCCAAGCGGTATTACGGCAGGATATTCAGTACTTTGACGAAGTTGGAGCCGGGGAAGTCGCGACGCGAATTCAAACAGATACACGTGAGTTAAACTTTAATTTCGACCCTTCGACGCGTAATAACCGTTGGGCTACAGACTTGGTACAGCAGGGCATCTCGGAAAAAGTCGCCCTCGTTGTCAGCTTCATTTCTGCATTCTTTACTGGTTTTATTCTTGCTTACATCCGGTCATGGCGTTTGGCACTCGCATTGTCTTCAATTCTCCCTTGCATCGGTATCACTGGAACTATCATGAACAAAGCTATCTCCAAGTACATGCAGTACGTCCGCTCCTCCTTACATTTCTTGACAGTTCACTAACTCATCAACATAACAGACTTTCTTTAAAGCATGTAGCCGATGGAGGAAGCTTGGCTGAAGAGGTCTTTGCAACTGTGCGCACCGCTCAAGCGTTTAGCAGTCAGAAGACCCTCTCAGACCTCTATGACCGCCATGTCAACCAATCTCGCAAGATTGAGCTCCGATCTTCCATCTTTCATGGTTGTGGAATGGCCGTATTCTTCTTTGTCATATATTCTTCTTATGCGTTGAGTTCGTCCTGTCGCTGTATTTATCAGCGGTGAAAATATGCTGATATTCCTGGTTCAGCATTCTCTTTTGGTACTACGCTCATTAACAGCGGTCATGGTGAGTAAAGAGCCATTCGTTATTCCACTACAGTACTTATCTTGTTATATTAGCTCAACCAGGAGCCGTGGTCAACGTGTTCTTTGCCATTTTAATTGGTTCCTTCTCTCTTGCTTTGCTCGCACCTGAAATGCAAGGTAATGGGTTAGTTTAGTATACGTTTTTTGTAATTAACTTTCCTCAACAGCGATCACCCACGGACGCGGTGCTGCAGCCAAGCTTTACTCGACAATTGATCGCGTTCCTGCCATCGATTCTGCTGATCCAGGTGGTCTGAAGCCAGAAAAGGTCCAGGGTGAAATTGTCCTCGAGGATGTCAAGTTCAGCTACCCGTCTCGTCCCACTGTCCAAGTGGTGAAGGGTCTTTCTATCTCCTTCACTGCAGGCAAAACAGCTGCCCTCGTTGGCGCTTCAGGCTCTGGCAAATCAACCATCATCTCTCTCGTCGAACGTTTTTACGATCCCACCCATGGTACCGTTAGGCTCGATGGAGTTAATCTCAAGGATCTCAACCTGAAATGGCTTCGCTCCCGGATTGGGCTCGTATCTCAGGAACCAACGTTGTTCGCCACGACGATCAAGGGCAACGTTGCTCATGGTCTAATCAATACTCCTCATGAACACGCATCCGAGGAGGAGAAACTCGCGTTGGTTAAAGAAGCTTGCATAAAAGCAAATGCCGATGGCTTTATCAGTAAACTGCCATTGGGTTACGATACACTAGTGGGAGAACGTGGATTCCTGCTATCTGGAGGACAGAAGCAGCGTATCGCTATCGCTCGTGCGATCGTCTCAGACCCTAGTATTCTGCTTCTGGATGAGGCAACCAGTGCACTTGATACTCAGTCTGAAGGAATTGTGCAGGATGCATTAGACAAAGCAGCTGCAGGCACGTTTCTACTTCCGCGTCGCCACAAGCTGATCGATAATTTTTTTGAAATTAGGCCGGACTACGATCACGATCGCGCATCGGCTGTCGACGATCAAAGATGCCGATGTGATTTATGTGATGGGGGATGGCCTCGTTCTTGAGCAAGGCACACACGATGAACTTCTCTCTCGCGGGGGTGCCTATGCTTCTCTAGTCCAAGCTCAAAAGCTTCGTGAAGTTCGTGAGACAACCCCAGTTGACGTGGATGATAATTCTACCACTCCTTATGATGAACCTGAGGACATGGAGAAAATGGCACGAGAGGAGGTCCCCCTTGGCCGCAAAAACACCGGACAGTCCCTTGCTAGCGAGATCCTTGAACAGAAGCGCAAGGCACAAGAAGACAAGGCAGAACATGATCATGGATTACCTTATCTATTCATGCGTATGGGAAAAATTAATCGCGAGGCATGGCGCCAGTACGCCTTTGGGACCGTTGCCGCTGCAAGTATGTGCTCTGATGCTCCCAGACGTCGATCTTGCTGATCATTGAATCTTTATAGTGACTGGCATGGTTTATCCGGCGTTCGGAGTGGTTTTCGCGAAAGGTATTTCAGCGTTCTCACTTACAAACCCCGCGGACCGTCGATTCCAAGGCGATCGTAACGCCCTTTGGTACGTTTTGTTTCGGCGTTCGCAACTACCTGCTTACCCATGACTTTAGGTTCTTCCTCATCGCCATCATATCCACCGGCGCTATTGGCATGCAGAACTATCTTTTCTCTTCCGCTGCCGCATCGTTGACCGCCAAGTTGCGATCACTCAGCTTCCGAGCTATCTTGAGGCAAGATGGTGGGTCTCGGAGTTGTTTCTAAAATCTTTGAGTTGCTCTGAATATCAGCTCCAGTTGAATTCTTTGACAAGGAGGAGAACAGTGTACGCATCTCACTCAATGCCGTTGTCACCAATCCTCTGATCTACTTTTGCAGACCGGGTCTTTGACAAGTGGCTTGAGTGAAAACCCCCAAAAGGTCAATGGTTTGGCCGGTATCACCCTCGGCGCGTATGTGTTTTCAAATTATAAATTATTAGCTTCGCTTTAAGCATTTTCCTGTGTAGCATCCTCCAGAGTTGCGCTACCCTGATTGCTGGATCCATTCTTGGTCTTGCCTTCATATGGAAGGTCGCGCTCGTTGGCATTGGTAAGTTCGCCTCCACGTTGAGATTCAACAGGGATCTAAGATGGTCACAAATTACAGCTTGCACTCCTTTGCTTGTCTCCATGGGCTACATTCGTCTGGTGAGTCGTTTATGAATGTGCATAGCCTGCATACATGATCTAATATATCGTCCCAGCGCGTCGTTGTCCTGAAAGACCAAGCCAACAAAAAAGCCCACGAGAGTTCTGCTCAGTTGGCTTGTGAAGCCGCGGCCTCCATTAGAACTGTTGCCTCACTGACACGGGAGAATGACTGTTGTGACCTATACAGCCAGAGTCTAGAAGAACCCCTCCAAAAGTCGAACAGGTCCGCTGTTTGGAGTAACCTCTTGTATTCGTTTTCGCAGGGCATGTCCTTCTTCGTCATATCGCTTGTCTTCTGGTATGGATCAATTCTCGTGTCGCATAGAGAATTCAGCACCTTCCAGTTCTTTGTTGGCCTCATGGTGCGTCCTCTTTTGTACATCGGTTCCCCCTGAATCTGAAATTTCCATTCTCAGAGCACAACCTTCTCAGCCATCCAAGCCGGAAATGTCTTTTCCTTCGTGCCTGATATCTCCTCTGCGAAAGGGGCTGGCTCCGACATCATCAAGCTCATTGATTCGATGCCCGAAATTGATGCGGAGTCGACTGAAGGCAAAGCTATCAATGTCGAGAAAGGTCAAGGCCACATCCGCTTCGAAAACGTGCACTTCCGTTACCCGACCAGACCTGGTGTGCGTGTATTGCGAGGCCTCACGTTAGAGGTTCAGCCAGGCACATACATCGCTCTTGTTGGGGCTAGTGGATCGGGAAAGAGTACTGTGTGCGTGGACTAATTAATTAAACTTGGTGGCTTTCTTGCTGACTCGTCTTGCAGCATCCAGTTGATTGAGAGGTTCTATGACCCTCTTGCAGGCGAAATTTTCGTACGTGCTCATGTCTGAACGGCGCTTTCGTACTGATTCATATTTTTTTAGCTTGACGACGAGCTCATTACGGACCTCAACGTACAAGAATATCGCAAACAGCTTGCACTGGTATCTCAAGAACCGACTTTGTATGCCGGAACCGTCCGTTTCAATATCTTGCTCGGCGCCATCAAACCCGAATCGGAGGTGACGGAAGAAGAAATTGAGAAATCATGTCGCGACGCAAATATCCTGGAATTCATTCGATCACTGCCCAAGTACGCCATTCGTCATCTTATTTGTGCACTTCTGTTGATCCCATTCGCGTAGTGGCTTCGATACTGAAGTTGGTGGGAAAGGATCTCAACTCTCCGGCGGACAAAAACGTACGTCTGTCTTACTAGTTTCTACATCAATTACTTACCGTGTATCTTTAGAACGTATCGCTATTGCTCGTGCCCTCCTTCGTAATCCCAAGGTCCTTCTTTTGGATGAGGTTAGTCCCACCACGTACACGACTTCGTGGCTGTTATTGATCGAACACGTTTTTAGGCTACGTCCGCGCTTGACTCCAATTCTGAGAAGATCGTACAGGAGGCATTGGACCGAGCTTCGAAAGGAAGGACCACGATCGCAATTGCTCACAGGTTATCGACAATTCAGAATGCAGATAGAATGTAAGTGAAGCAACGGTGATTGGGATACAACGCTGACTGCTTGTACACAGTTATTTCATTAAAGATGGAACGGTTAGCGAATCTGGCACACACGATCAACTCCTCAATAGAAGGGGCGACTACTACGAATACGTCCAACTACAAGCATTAAGCAAACGAGACTGAGATTCATTCACCATTGGAATCATTGAATGTTTTTACGACAGGATATTTATACAATACTACTCACTTTCATAACGGACTTGTTGGTACATACCCTGCAGTAATTGATAATAGTTACATAAAACATGTGTAAGAAACGCGCGAATACTTGACAAGCCTGAGCTCTGAGTTGTGGCTGTGCCCATGGGTGCTGAAAACACGTGGCCGTGGCAAGCTATTCTTCGACGCTACATTCATCACGCTAAACTCTGCTCCTCAACAACAAAATGTCCGTCTCACTCAATCCCAGCAACTCCCTTGGCTTCAAAAGTGACCATTATAGCCAAAATATGTTGTTGAACCAACTCATTTTATTACTTAGGGCCCCTTACCCAGGTTGTCAAGCGTTCCTTGACTATAACGAATCACAATACACAACCTATCGCCTTCAAGGTCAAGACAACTGCTCCCAAGGTCTGCAGCCGCTTTGAGAGTGTAATCATCAGTAATTTCTGACAGTGAAATCTAGCTATATTGCGTTCGACCGAATTCTGGCAAAGTTGAACCTGGGGAAAGCCTCGATGTCTCTGGTGCGCGTCTGTTTCACCTATCTGACATGTTTATGAGACTTATATTCTCTAGTCATGTTGCAAGCACTCCGGGAGGAACCTCCGTTGAATGCCAAATGCAAGGACAAATTCCTTATTCAGAGTACATTGATTACTCCAGAGAAGGAAACCATGACTATCCACGACATCGTACGTTGTCTACGAACTTCATAGAGGTGAAGCTAGGGTAACATTTTTCTTCACTGAAGTGGGCTACACCAGAGAAAACCGAGGAATTTAAGGTCCATCAGCAAAAGTTAAGAGTGACATATCTACCAGGAGACGGACAGACCTTGGAGGAGGAAGATGAGGGCATAGCCCATCCGCAACCGTCACATATGAGTACAGGAGACACGGTGAGTTACGCATGCTGGCTTGTAGCAGCGACGCTGATGTCACCCTCGTTGAACAGTTCGATGTTGCTCGTCAGCATCCTACCTCCAATGGTCACCACGATTCTATCCCTGGATTCCACGAAGTACCCTCTCAAGATGCCCGTACTCACACTCCCCCAGCCGATTTTGCAGTTGCGCGCGAAGACTCCTTGGATGATATCCCCCCAAACTCTACAACACAACAGCTGCCCGCCTCTCCATTGCCGCCAGTTGAAAGCGCACTCACACCGGGGCCCTCGTCCGAATTCTCGCTTACGGCACCCGCATATGAGCCTATACCACTACCTGCACCGGCCACCACCGTCCCCGAACATTCCAACCCTGAACTGTTGGAGAAGTACACTGCCGCACTAGCGGAGATAAACAGACTGAGGGCGACTATCGAAAATATGGCTGCTTCTCCCCCTGATGAATTCAGACGGAGAAATAGAGCATTGTCAGATGACGGTGCATCCGTCGCGGAGACCGACGTTGGCACTCTCGTTGAAGATAGTAATATCCATCACCAGGAAGGTGTCCCACTCCAAGTGGTGATAATCATTGCGCTCGGGGTGTTCATTACAACATATCTCTTCTTCTGATCGTGTCGCTTTCATGCAAGTACTTACTCTAAGCATGCATATATATCTTTTATCTTCATTTGTCTCGTAATATCACATTTCCCTGCATTCAATATTTCTTGAGCTTCTTTCATTTTATTGTTACGTCACTGTCTTCGGTTGTACATGGTCGTTATTTCATTCAGTATCAGTGCACTTGGTATAGACGGGAATGTATTGTGTTGTATCTAGAAGCGAGGTTGGTAAGTCACCCACGAGTAGAACTCGGTGTAACACGCAACTGTCATGGACTTCTATCAAAAACAAAGAAAATCCGGTAAAGGGCCGGGGAAGGCTATACTTTTATCATCGATATTCCTTGGCTTCTTGCTCTTTCTATGGGTATTATCACTGCTGCGAAGACCTTGTACACCAGAACTTCTGCTCACCAAGGTTAATATACTGACATTAGGGAATTTCGACCGAGATTAGTCGCTAAAACTCACTATGTCAAGGCAGCTGTGGTCTTATCAGGCAGTTCTAATGTCACAGGCACCGTCATCTTCGAACAATCCTCGAGTCGTGGAGCAGTAGTTGTAAAGGGCGAACTTAAAGGTCTCGATCCAAATGCTTTGCGTGGTTTCCACATCCAGTACGCCTGAGAGCATCATCTCACCGCGCACTCGTTGATCTTTACTGTTTGTTCAGCCAGCTTGGTGATCTCACTGAAGGATGTCTGTCAGCTGGACCGCATTTCAATCCGTTCAAAACCAATCATGGCGCCCCTAATACCGCCAAAGAGAGGCATGTCGGCGATTTAGGAAACATCAAGACCGATAAAAATGGCGATGTCAGCTTCGTCTTTCCAGATTCTCAGTTAACACTCAATGGCCCCTTGAGCATTATCGGGTAAGCAACCCGTTCCTGCTGGGAAATCATCCCGTCGCTTACGGATATATGTTAGCCGCGCAGTCGTTGTCCACACAGTTAGTCACTTCTGGAAACTTCGCCGCAATTTTCTTAATACCTAACATAGGGAACGGATGATCTAGGGAATGGTGGCAATGAAGAATCTCTTAAGACAGGAAATGCGGGAGGGAGAGCAGCCTGTGGTGTCATTGGTATCGCCTCATGAAATATCGATATCCAACATGTTGTGCCAATGGATATGCTTACTAGTTTTTACTGGCATTTTGAATGTAACTTGTACCTCAGTCCGACAGATATTTACAGACACCGAAAATCTTACAGTCCACATGAAATTCCGTTGCGCCGTAATGCAATCAACTCACCTAGTAGAAAGCGGGGACACAGCGCTGCATGTAAAACTGCTAGCGCAAACGGTCGGCCCGGATGAATATTGTTTCGAACACCCCATAGGATTTCCTGACGGCTTCATACATTGGGTATATTGGTTCTGTATGGGTCCAGTTGTTAAGGTGGTCGAGATGCTGGTCGTTGGCGCAGATGTGTTGGGACCGTCTGAGTTGTCGCCGCCAGTAATTGGACCAGACTCGATGTATACACTACTGAAGTACCAGTCATCTGCACCAGAGTTTCCCAAGAATATGGAAACGCTCTTTGAGGATATCGGGGCGTGGCAATGGCAACAGTCCCTGGACAACTTTGAAAGGCTAAAGGTAGAGACGTTCATTAACAACGAACCAGCCTCATGAGGCGAGACTAGGAGCTTCTAAGTGAGGACATGAACAACGGCTATACATAGATATTATCGAAATCCACAAAATTGAAGATGGTCGTAAACTTTGGATTGAAGTTTCCTGACCATATGGCAGTTGTTCCAACACGAGCAGCCACTGGCATCAACGTACGTTGACGAATATCGGTCGCTATAGTAAAGTCTGACTGCAGGGAAAACGTCGGCAGTTGCAGACGAAGTAGTCAAGCGAATAACTATCACAGGCAAGAGGTGTAAAGACAAGGGGTCTACGATTATTCCGACGTATCAAATCACAGTAAAATGTGAATGGTAAAAGCCGTACATCGACAAAGTCACTCCGAACTGTGGAACATCCACGACGTCAACCAGGACTTCGTTGCCGTGGCCTTTTGTGCCTCTGCTTGTTCGCCTTCAATCCTGTCAACTAGCGCAGCTTCTTCCTCTGCCATAACTTCTTGGGCAATAGCTACGCGAGCATGTACGTTCTGTTTCCGTGATGGTAAAGATATTATGGAACCTGTCCCCTTGGCAGTGACTGACTCGGCTTGGGCGTTGCGGGCAGGGCGTGAGCCATTTTCTTGATTTCTTTGGTCTGTCGAGCGAGCACGGGGCTGAGCAAGGTTTAGAATGGACATGGAAGAAGACCTTGCACGGCCTGTACTATAGCCGTTCCCATCTGAGATGGAACGGGAAGACAGGGGTAGAGACAATCGTTTAAACTTCGCAGCCTGCTCAATACCATCTTCCCTAGATCGAACACGCCTTGCAATGACCGGGGGCAGTTCAATATCTTCCGTGCCATCAACAAGAAGCAAAGACGTAGCTGCATTCAAACGACATCTCGGAACTTTAGAATCTCCACCCTCTCGTGTTATTTCGTCCGGTGAGTTCTCACCGGCCTCTGAAATGTCAAGCCATGTTCCTAATTGGCCAGCATGAACATCCGTAGTCAAGGACACCTTCAGATCGATGGTGTCGTCCAGGTTCAAAATTCCGCATGGGTTTCGTGGTAACCACAGGACATCGTCGATTGGTTTTGTGTAGTACGGATTGTCATATGGCAGATCAACAGTGGTCTGATCATCCCAAGGGATAGGTGAAGGGTGAGCAACTACAGGGCCGAATGTTACAGCATTTCCGGTGAAATCATCCAGCTCCAGACCTGGCTTTATCGATGTGCCTCGACATGGAGGCTCGTGACGAGGGCTAATTACTAGTTTTGCGTCCATTTCCGAATCCAGTTTGTCGTCTTGTTGAACATCTCGTGATACTGTTGGCAGCCTAGAGATGCTTTGACTTTGAGAACTACAATGATTAGGTTTCCTCTGCGGAAGAGGAGGCTTATGCTGCATCATAGCGTAGAAGTTCACCCAGGATGGGAGTTTCGCAGTAAACGTTGTCCAGTGTCGGCCCTTAGTTTGGATCAACCTACCCCCGCTCAATTCGCCATTATCGTTCAGAATGTTGTCACCTTGCATGTCGACAGGTTCACGACGACCACACACTATTTCAGCTTCTGCAATGTCATCTTTCTCGAACTGAGTACGGCATATGCGAGTCATTCTGAACGTGTACAATCAGCGACCTAGCTGAACAGACATGAAAGAGATAAGAGACTAACAGAATCTTGATAATGGACGTTGAGACAATCAAGAAGGCAGCAAGGCCCACGCTAACCCCCTTTCTGAGAACAGCCATATAGGCAAGGAAGACAGCCTAGCCGATCTCCAAAGTGAGCGAAAAATGAACGGCCTCGCCCACGCAAGCATACTGACTTGAGCAAGAATCAAGCCTAGATGAAATTTAGCATCGATCATGAATCAGAATATGAAACCCGTTACCGTCTAGAGAATATCGAACAACGCGAATCAGAATTAACTGACCATTTGCTTCGTAATGTTTAGCGTAAACATGGATCAGCTAGACGGGGGGGGATTGTCATGTCAGGTACAGCATGTGTCAGATTCACATACCTGATGTTTCATGACACCTAATTTTGCATACAATTATTTAAGATCATTTCTGGTAAGATTGTAACTAATTGCTCACCGGTTTGAATGAAGAAGTACAGAGCACCGAAAGGTAGAACAAATGGATTGAGAACAGAGAACAACAACAATACATGTATCACGAGCAGATGATTCGGAAGCCAGTCTGTGAGGGGCGCTTAATAACGACATATGAGGAGGTTTGGAACTTACAGTAGATATTGAGCGTTCGGGGACGGATACCAACAGCACGCTTGCGCCTAAACTTTGACTCAGCATACTGTCTCCTGATATTTTGTATACTTACGGCGTGACTTGTCGACGAGTGCTGGGATACATGATGAGCGGAAGCTGGAAGTTTACTCCAACTTAGACAGCAAATTAATGGTTTGCTGGATCATCGACTTACTCCAACTGATTTACTTGTAGTTAGTAAGGAAGACGCATAGAGTCAAGTATGCATACACAACGCCATTTCGAACCCTCCATGGATCGCTGTCGTGAAGATGACTGAATCAAGTTAAAGAAGCGCTGCAACAGCTTCAAGTGGCCAACTTACGCCAACCAACATAGAAAGGGCCAGCGGTGGGAAAGCTGTCGGCGACAATCTTGATGATATCGGGGCGTGTGGGTGAGCTGAAGGATTGTAAGAATGACTGCAACGCGGCAGTTCCTACGCAAAAAAACACGAGGACATTCACGATGAGAAACTTGTAGTAACGGGTCATGATTCTATCATGCAGAGCAGAAAGTGTCATGATGGTGTGTGCCTTCTTGGCAATCAAGAGAAGAACGAGTGGAATCAGGAGAGCAAGAAGTGAAACAAGGAGAGTAGGCAAAAAGGACTGAATGAGTTCTTCCTCCCAGGCATGTCGGTCCAGATATGTTTTCTGATTCAGTCGATGAGTGACAATGACGTGACAAATCGGAAAAACATTTACCAGACTGGGCCAGAACACACTGATATTCTGGATTGATACCAAGCCGACTAAAAGAGAAACAGGAAACAACCAGAACAAAGTAAATCCCCTTGTGTTCTACATTATTCAGAGAATGTTCAAGTTGCTTTCAAAACATACCAGACACCAAGGTCTACTACCCAATCCTTGACAAACTGTAGGTGGTCAATTTCCCAACCAAAGAGCATAAGGAAGTCAAACACCCACATCGACATTGATTGAAGATTTCATCACCCTATTCCAGTCCAAGTCTTGGTACATGGGAGCCATAGTAACCAAACAAGCAAGGGGGTTGTTGGGATGTACAGCCAGGTACTTGCAAGCTCGTCTTGCTTCAGCCGGATCCGCAAAAGTAACGAAAGCTGTGGATACAGGATCATAATCGCTACTGGCCTTCGCTCGGTTGTTAGTTATCAGGGACGACAACAGATTGAACTTTGCGGTATAGTAATCAATCGATGGAACAACCTTACCGCGGAAGAGATGGCTGAGGTTCACAAGAGGTTGGTATGCGTCGAGACTACTGCGAGGCAAGGTGTGCAGAGCCTCCCAAATACTCTTCCGACTATGTGAAGGACGAGTCGGTGAAGAAGAGGGGGGATAGACTGGGGTTGTTGAGGATGTATAGACTGCATCAGAGTCTGTAGAACCATGATTGCAGAGCTTGTGGGCCGATGTCGTAGATATCGTTTGTTTGTAACGCAAAACCGACGAGCCCGGAAGACCGAACTCTTCTACATACGGGCCGAGGACTTCAATAAGTTGTTCCATTAAGACTGTTTCATCCAAAGGAGAGTCCGGACATTCTTCAACGTCAATAGCAATTGAACGTCTCGCCTTCTTGACAACTTCACCTGCCCTAGTCTTTCCCGAACCAAATGGCCTGTTCGCTGCCTTACGATCCATGGATGCCTTCACAGCAGCCAATGTTTTGTTGGCCAGTTGTATATGCGCAGTTTCGATAAGACGCAATACTTCTTCGCGCCGTTCCAGAAGTGAAGCTAATTCAGTCATCTTGCGAACGATTACCACACGATGAATAACTGGAACGGTGTCCATCGAAATCAGGTTGGGCAATTCTCCTTCTATGTTGGGCGAGCCAGACAGTTCATCTGAATGTGATAGAAGGGGTAATGGAGGGAGGTGCGCTGGAATACGCTTCGCACGAATGAACAGGAAAGCTAAAAATTTATTGAAAAATCCGGGTTGAGTGGAGGACGTAATACCCATGGACGGTTTTTCGAGCTTTCTGCTCATATAGTACTCAAAGTACTCTTTCAGGTTCCTTTCGTTCCGGAGCGGATGGGGAACGCTACAGACCATGATCGTTCGCAGCCTGAGACCTTTATTCAGGTGGCCGCCATCAGGAACAGGCACATCTGTAAATCGATGTTGCGGGTGAGGATGAGGATGACACATCATATCTGCTTTCCCAACGCCAGACGACGCGTCCTTTGACGCCATTTCGAGGGTGCGAGCACGCATTCTAAAGGCACCGTGACACACCCATATTAATGTTGCCATCCATGTTAGTGTCACCCAAAACAGAAGGCAAACGTGAATCCATAGGAGGGATAGGCCCTTGTCGGTGGCGACGACGGATGTTATAGAGGAACGGGTCATAGACTTTGACGGAATGTCATCTCCCGAGAACTCGACGTGAATAGGGAAGAGAACGATAAATGTCGTGAGAGTGTGCAGTAGAGCATACCAGACTAATGTCAAGAATAAACAGTCGGCATGTAGGTGTTGAAAATATGAACATACAGCATGCACGAAGAAAGCGTATATACAACGACGCGTCAATACCTCGTAATTCAAGCAACTTATCCTCAGAAACATTAATAGTGTGCTTGACCCATGACAGAGGCCATCCTCTGGATGAGGGTGGAGAAGGATTTCTGTAGTATCGTTGTTAGCTGGAAATAGAAGTATGAGATTTAAAGTCGACTGTACCTGGCCCAGGATCTGGCATGAAACAGACTAACATATGGTATGTTAAGTGACACCACCACGAATAGGCAGCGTTCGACTAAGGGAGAACTCACTATCCAAACTCCCATGATTCTCGACTCCCAAGACCATCCTCATCATAATGCCGTTGCCTTCTCTTCCTTTTCATATATTCCTGGGAAGAGACACATAACACCGCTATACATGCAGCAATCACCGACTGGTTGATAAGACCACTGAGAAGTTTCCAGGTCAATTGGCATTCGAGGGTTTGAGTCGTAGTCTCACCTATAATTTTTAGAAAATGGCCTTGTTTGGATGTCCCCCATGGAATTTTTCAGGGAAATTTACAGTGAAGGTCAAACTAGGATTGCAAGGAAATAGGGGAACAGGTGAGGAGCGGCATAGTCTCTTTAACGACATTATAGAGAAGGCTCTTTCAGTGTCACACTGCGTGACTGTAAGTAACTTCGACTTCTTTTCCTGATCTGGAGTTTTAAAAATTAGATAGGTGCTTTTGGGTGGTGGAGCACGTTAAGCGATATAGCTTGGTTTGCTGGCAGTTGGGGAGTGGCAGGCTACAGAGCCGGAAATAAAGTTGTATTTCTTTCATAAACTCCAACTTCTATAGAGCTTTGTTAGCATATTCTAGTGTTGCCACTGTTGACGCTTGATGCCAGCAGCCAGACTGAGTTTGAGTATAATTTGCCATGCCTGAAGGTGTGCGTGTAGGGTCGGAACTTGAGGCTTTTTAGTATGTCCTTAGCTACTTATGTAGCGTAGGTAGATATCAATTTAGTAACTTAGTAGCTTGTAGGAATCAAGGTTTATTTGGAGGCTTTGAGTGACCTTTTATAGATGTTCTCAGAGTCTCTGATTACACTTTGACACCGATACCGAAGCATTGCACGGCAACGCGGTAACAATGAAGGTATTGGTGTTCTGGCTCTTTCAAGAGACTCTGTTCATTCCTTAGATTGTTACGCCACAAATTCATTAAACCACCTGAAGACTTCGTGATGCCATTTGAGACTAAGAATCGTCAGGACAAGCGCAAGAGTAAGTTAGCAAGTGGCGAACCTGTTTCCATGATTGAGAACCCAATGATTCTCGTCAGGGAAAATGATAAGCCTGCTACGAATGCCCAGCCTGGAGATAAAAAAAATCTTAGGTTAGATGTTCAGAACCATGACTAACAATATCATACTGCTGCAGAGCGTGAAACGCGCCAATGCTTTCTGTCTCTGGTAAACGATAGTCTTTGCTACCATGAATCAGGAGCTGCGGCGTAGACCATTTGTGTACAAAGTTTGAGGGGCTGTATCTATTAATTGTTCGACAAATTTGCATAGGACGAGAAACGGACAGGAGACCTACTTCTGTGAAAGCGCCTTGCTTTTACTTTCCCAGGGCCTACACAGAACATCATTAGGCGTCTAATAAGGTGAAGAATGTAATCTGACCTGCCACCCCATTCGTGGTTGAACTGCCAACAAGAAAACAATGAGCGCGATGAAAATACAGAAAGCAGAAATATATACGAAGAACAGTTCATCAGTGGAATAGCCGTTGTAGTTCGAGTCGAAGACCTAAATACAAGCGTCACATAGAGCCGTCAGCATAATAGGCATGAAAGGTTTACTCCGTCGTGGGCGACAAGCGCCTGAGAAAAGGATTGTTAAAGACACAAGCCAACTCGATCCTCCACCACATACTTTAAATTTGAATCCATAGTCTGGATGGCCTTGGATCCAACTGTCCAGAAAGTTAATGAGGAGATAAAACCATGAGGCCATGATTGTCCGTACTTGATTGCATATCCACCCCAACTGGCGCCAGCAGCGACGGCACGGTCGGGGTCAATCTTTCTCCGTGTCAGCGTATTGAAGACTATCTCGTTATTCTCCAGCATACCTCGGGATATTTATCCAACGCGTACTCCCATCCTTTTTGCATGTCCACAAATGGCTTCCCACCCCAATCCTCGGCAATGGCATCCGTAAGTTCTGGACATCAATTGTTGTCATATACCAATGAAACCAACAATTATATCCCACCTTGACCAAATGTGGTACTTCCAGTGGGATTTATCATGAGGACAAAGTAGCCCTGTTGTGCGAAGACTAATGTTTTAACGTGAGTTCCTAGATCGTCGTATTACAATTGTATTACCATTGGGGTTCCATCTCGTAGACCACTGATCTTCCCAAGCTCCTTGGGGACCTAATTGTGTTCAGTGTTTATGAGAAGTCTATTCGAAAGCTGAAACGAACCTCCATGAATGAGCAAAATAACAGGCCACTTCTTCGTCTCGTTGGCTTTCCAGTCCTTAGGTTTTAAGGCCCAGCCATGTATGTCTTTCTCATTAGCACCTTTGAACCAGAATTCTTCTCCTTCAACGAGATTCTTCCCCTTTAATTCATCCTCAGTAAAATGAGTGATTTGTTCTATTTGACCTCGGAAAGGTAAAGGATTGTCACTGTTCATCACGTCAGCCTCGTAGCGTTGCAGACCACGGATGATAAAGACATCATTAGGAGAGGCGAGTGAAGATTGTGTGACTAATAGCCTTCCAGTGAAAAGGGTCTGCAGGCCAGACGCCGCCTTACTGGTTGTAAGCGCAACCGGATGCGAGTATTTCGAAGACAAGACTGGGTCAGTCGTCGATTGATGAGGAGTGGGGGGGATGGGAAGTACAAAGACTTTAACTTTTGCTTCATCTCCAGCAGTAAAGTAGATGAAGTTTCCTTCTTTCGAAAACTAGACAAGAGTGAGTAAGATTTAGGCAGTGCTGCGCGGAAAGGTTTACGGCCAAAGCTTCAGGAGAGCGATCCCAGTGTTGCGTGAGCACATATCTTACGTCCTTTTTCAGATCGTAGATTGTAATCTTCGCCCTTTCGCAGAGTCAGTAATCGGCCAGGGTAAAAAAAGTGAACATAATGAACCTGTCACTTTCGTAGCCGTCTTCATCCAACTCCAGCCACGCAGCCATGGTGCTTTGTGTATTGAGCACCGGGCTATGAATAGCTCCTTGCTTTCCAGAGGTCAATTCTTTCCGCCGATTCTCGCCATTGATCCCAATAATATAAACCTGCTCAAAAAGTTGGAGTCAAATGTCAGAAACTGCGATGATCCAATACTGACGTTTTGCTTCGTGTGCCAAGCCTCAGGTAACACGGGGTCCTTCGTGGTGTATATGACCTGGTTCTGCGACACATCGAAATCGTCAGTTCCTCCAAATGGTTCCACGGGGGAACACTGGAATAATAATCAGAAAAGAGATATTGTGGTCGGAAAATGCTTACGTGGTTCGTCCCTTCCAATAAATTTACAAAATGTTCACCGAAAACCCATTTCCGGTCTGGATCTTGCAGCAGGCGGACGCTGAACAATGATGACTTCTTTCTCCCAACCCAAGTATCCCAATGCCGCTCATACGTTGTATCGTAAACGAAAGCTGAATTTCCGCGTGATTCCCAAGCTTCGTCGTGTTCCTTGACCGCAGTCAAGTTACCGTCAGAATAAACGTAGGTAGAAAAGACAAGGTAACCAGAACTAGCAGAATAACGGAAGTTTGTGGCAGACTTGGTGGGGAACTTGCCAATGAGTAATGGAGGTTCGGGAGTGCTCAGCAATCCGGGGTTTCCTTCAGTTTCGGTTTCAAACTTGATATCTAACGCGTAGATTGTTAAGGCTTCGTCCTCTTCAACGACATGAGCGATCGTTCTGGAGTTCAGCCAGAATGCCTCTCCACCCTTGGGAAGCTGCATCGTGTCGTCATGAGCTAACGCGATAAATTCGGCAGAAGAAACGAACAGGTATGTCCAATGGCTTTGTAGTAGATTCCAAGGGAGTCACATGAATAGAATTCTCGTTCCTGAACGATATAAGCACTTCCACAATACGGTGGAAGTTCCGACCCTCACTTCTTTTCCTCGAAGGAATATTTGCTGATTGGAACTAACACTAAATCGCCAGCATCATTCGCAGCACCAGTGCCAGGTCGTTTCAGCTCGACCTAAATAACATTTCCAACAGTTATTTTCGTCCTTCCGGAGTAGAATGTTATTTAAATAATAGCTAGCTGAATACTGACCAAGTCCTTTGGTGAGAAGATGTCGCTTCCTTCCTTGAACGCGAACTGCGGCATTGCAACTTCCAACTTCTTACTAGTGGTATCGAGGGGAGGTTGAAAGGGTACCTGGGTGGCTAGACCCAGGAGCGTTAAAGGGAACTTCATATGTGTGGGAGGAACTGTTGACGGTTCCAATTCAGAGATGGCCTTCGACTCTCACGAGACCGTGTACACACTCTCCATAGCGTGTCAGCGCCACCTACTGACCATGAGGGAGGTTGAAGGTCCCATCGCGGTCCCAGTAGAGAACATATGCATCTCGTGTCTGAACTACGTACATGGGCATTCAACACATGGCCATTATCGCTGGACTGCTGATTCGGTAAGTATGAGAATTCCACACAGCAAGACGCAGAATCCACATCGAAACTGGCGCTTCGATGCTCGTTCTACTCATTCATTGCATCCTCTCCTTCAGAACCATCGACCCTATCTTCAGGTGATAACGTGCCCGCACCCTCTACCTGGACCACCTCGCCTGTCATAGAGTCCCATCGTGCAATCAACCCCACTCGAAAGGTTACCATTTTTTCTCCGATCAACTTCAAAAGCTGGGCCTGCTCACTGGTCAGTGGCTTGCCCTTCTCGCATATTTTATGAGGGTTTTGCAATGTGGGGACGCCTTTGTTCATCGATGTCGCCAGTCCAAGTTTACGTAGTTGAGGCTCTTCATTGTGAGGGAACGGTTCTGGTGGGTCTGAATGCTGTCGCATCACAGAGCCAGCAGGCAGGATGACCGTTCGAATTGCGAGATTGCCTGCGCGTGCAAAATCGGGTTGTTGGAAATCCGCAAACCATTCTATGACTTCTTGAGGGGCTGTATCCGTAAAAAGTAGGCCAACCTGGCCTTTTATTTGCTAGATATCATGTAAGTCAAGCAAAGACCTATGTCGCAGGGGGTCGTTAACATACGTTAGCAAGTCTGTGAATCCCTTCACGGTGCTCTTGCTCTGGTGTCGCTCCTAGTCCTTTGGCCATAACTGCACTGCGACCAAAAAATATCCGTGCAGAACTGCAGGGGGGTCCATCGCGTTCATATAGCAGACATGACCGAGAGCACTATATCGACGTACTCTTTCCAAAGCTTTCTTACGGTTTTCAGATGTGCATTCCGCATAGAGCCAATTTCGAAAAGCCAGCAATATCTCCATTTTTCCGAGTTATCTTGGAGCTGTCGAAAATCAGCCGTCAACGAAGGAAGAATGTTTTGGGCAATTTGATCAACCTCCTTCATCAGAGCACCTTTTTGCTCCTTCGTTTTTTTTGCTACTTTCGTCAAAGAGACTGCACCAGCCCGTCAGTTTTTCATAAACTGTGATCTCATAGTGTGTACCGAGCTTTGAGCGCTTCGATTGAGGCATTGGTCAAGTAAGTAGAACAGCTGGAAGAATTTGGAAGTCCGCCAAAAATTATCTTCTGCGACATGACAGTGGTATACCCATCTGATCTCGAAACTTTAGAAGCCTCTCTTCTCAACAAATCAGGAAATGTTCCCCTGCATACCAGATTTCGAGCGTTATTCACGCTAAAGGCTTTGAAAAATGAAGATGCAGTTCATATTATCTCTGAAGGTTTGGGAGAGCTAAACTCGTGAACAAGCTGATCTCAGTAATCTCCACGCAGGTTTCCACGATTCATCTGCTTTACTCAAGCATGAACTGGCCTATTGCTTAGGCCAGATGAAAATGACGTCTGCACTGTCTGCTCTTGAAAGGACGCTCAGAGACACATTAGAAGATCCAATGGTCCGGCATGAGGTGTGTGCTTGTCAAACAAAATTTGCGGCCATGAACCGAGGTTCGAGTAGGCCGCAGAGGCGATGGGAGCTATTTCTGCGTCGTCCTCTATTCCCATCCTTCAAGAATATTTGTCCGATTCGGAGCGAATTGTCAGGGAAACTTGTGAAATCGCTATCGCCAAAATTGAATGGGATAATTCTGAAGAAAGCAAAGAATATTTAAAGGGCTTGAATCAATCAAATGTTCCGTACGAAATGATTGTTGCCGCGATATGTTCGAGATATTGACCATACCACAAGCCTTTACCATTCCATCGATCCTGCACCCGCAACTTCAGGACTCCTGTCGGGGACACTCAAACAAACTGACGTGTCGGAAAGAAGTATTTCAGAATTACGTTCTAGATTGCTGGACACGAAGCTGCCCTTGTTTGAGAGATATCGTGCAATGTTTGCCCTTCGCAATATCGGTACACCCTCTGCTGTCGCCGCGCTTGCTTCTGGGTTTTCGGACGACAGTGCTCTGTTCAAGTAATTGTATCCAAACTCTCTTCTGGTTGCTGACAATCGATGTCACCTGCATAGGCATGAGATCGCGTTTGTATTTGGACAGCTCCTTTCGCCGCATTCCGTACCGTCACTTTTGGACGTCTTGCGAGATGACCAGGAATCCGAGATGGTGCGTCACGAAGCTGCCGAAGCTCTTGGGGGCATTGCTACTCCTGAAGTGTTGCCCCATCTGAAGGAGTGGATGAACAGAGAAGATGCCCCGCGGGTAGTTCGGGAGAGTTGCCAAGTTGCCATTGATATGTGGGAGGTGTGATTTTGCAACTTTTTTTCTGTATACGCCTGCTCAAAAGTGCATCTTCAAATAGCATGAAAATTCTGACGAATTTCAATATGCCAATGGCCTGGGACTTAGAACTCCTATCACGGTTGTTGGAGCGTGAATCATATATACAAGGAGGCAGGTCCTTAAACATTCTGGATCGAATTTTGGATAACTGATTTTTCACACAATCCAGGAGTTTTGATGTCAGACTGAGTGTACCTGTAGAACAGACGATGCAACAACGAAGGTGGCAATCAGGACTCTAACTATCTTCTGCGATGTATTATAATACCATATAATTTGGCTTGTACTCGACAATTTTGGAATCTAATCTTATCAGGTGACTGTTTTTATAATTAGCGTCAGTTGAATTTGCGACGTCGTTTCATGCCTTTGGATAGTCACTCCTACCTGCTGTCCCAGGGGTGGACTGGAAAAGGCACTGGACTTCGTCACGGAGCCATTGCTAGACCCCTTGCTATTCCTCAGAAGAAGACGCTAGCAGGACTGGGCAAGGATCGAGATGAAGCCTTTCCATTCTGGGACCAGTGAGCACATCCATTTATCCAAAACGAGGGCTCGCGTAGGCTGAGTCTTCTAGCCTTTTCTCAGCAGCAGCCAAGTCTATCCAGCTCAAAGTAATCAGCGACGATGACGACGACGAGGTATGACTTTCTGCAATCCAGTAAATTAATTATTGTTAAGACGTGGTTAGCGTGACTCTGCGACGGTCGACACCCTTAAACGTACAGCCACGGGAATTTTATCCAATCGCCGACCAGTTACCGGAACTCCTGCCAACACATCTGGAACCAACACTCCCGACACTAGTGATCAAGCGCCTCGGTCGACTTTACTTTCTATTGCCAAAAGGGAGGCCGCTAAACATGGGCTGTATGCCAGATTTTTTCGGGGACCCGTTCTAGGCCCCGAGAGTTACGATCAGAACGACACAGATCTAAGTAACACTGGAGAGACTTTGGACGTGGGGGCGCAGGCTGGGGTTGACGTTGGATCAGCGGATTGGAAGTCGGCGAAAAAAAGAACATCTGGAGAGGACAATCATGACGAAAAGAGAAGAAGGAAAAAGCAGAAAAGGGAATCGAGAGAGAAACGAAAGGAAGAACAGAAGGCAACCAAAGAGTCAGCGCGCAAGGGTACAGAAAAGGCTCAGGAGGATCAGGAAGTACAGGAGAAGAAGCAACGGAAACGGGAAGCCAAGGACGGCAAAGACTTATCGAGAAAGGAAATGCGAAAGAGAGAGAAGAAAATGAAGGTACCGATGTCACTAGAGTTGGACGAAGAGGGGGAAAGAAGTCCTGAGATCAGTCAAGATCGACCCAGGAAAAAGAAAAGAAGGACAAAATCCGAAGACGAGGATAAACGAAAGCGGAAGCGAAAGGACACCACAACCTGAGGAAGGGTGGAGAGAAGATGAGTGCATGCAATTACATTTCGGGGGTATTACAGGATACAGCTTTCATCCACGATTAGGGTTACGAAAGCCAAGTGAGAATTGTAGAGAGATTGTGAGAGATTGTACTTGTGAGATGATATAAGGGGGCGGCATATCAAGAATGCGCACTACGCCATGCACTCTGCAAGGTGATGCGCCTGGCCTGGCATCGAAGGGTATCAACGACGATAAACTAGAAACATATAGAAATTCACAGACCTGATCAAGCGAGATCGAGCCTTCTCTAAGCTCTACGCGCTGTCTGCCGCCGTCGTCGTCGTCGTCGTCTTCATCAAACGTTCCCCTTGCCCCTCCACTTCGAAGACCCCCAAACGCAGCTTTACCCCCTGCAAGTGAAAATGGTGTTGAAGCAACAGCGGTCCCGAAGACGCTGGCATTCAAAGGAGCACCGAATGCTGCAAAGTCTGTAACGACCTTACGAGGTGGTGACCCAGGAACAGCGGCCTTCGGTGAAGCTGGGGCTTTGGCAGGAGAGCGTGGTGGGAGTGACGGCGCATATGAATAGGTACTACGAGAGAACTGTTGCCGCGCTTGTAAGTATTTGTCCGTGAAGCGCGTTCCATGCACCTGTGTGCAGATGCTTGTCAATGCCATGGAATCAAGGAGAGAATCGCATTACCCGTTTCAGCAACGGACGCGCTTCGGCCAAAGAAGGAACTTGCGTAAAGACGGCGACATTATGTTTCGCCTCCTCTGAGTCCTTATAGATGCTCTCGATTACGACCTTTTTCGTACTTTCATTGCGCAAAAGCAACTTCTCATGGAGTTCGCGAGCCACGTCGTCCACGCTTTCATTATTTCCAAGTATGCGTTGCGCTACTGCATGGCCTACTTCGCGAACTAGGCGTTCCATGTCAAGATTTTCCAGGACACTGCCAACGATTGCATGTGCAAGTAAATCAGCTGTGGTCAATGGCAGCATCAAGCCAGAAGTGATATCTGTAATAGCTTTGTAGAAGTCGGTTGCATACTGGGCCAGAAAATGATTAGCGTACGGTGAAATGGAACGTGAACAGCTCACTGAATATCCACTCAACGCGGGCTCGCAAGCCACAAAGAACTGTTAGGAGCCAATCAGGTCAAATTTATGTGCAAAGTATGACAGGCAACCCACCAGAGTAATGCCGCGACTAGCCATCAACCGCGCCAGTAGTAGGGGATCATGACCATCAGGAGAGCCCTCATCGAAGCCTGCAAAGCGATGAGTAGACTCTAAAAATGATTTTACGAACAAACATTACCGTCTCCATATTCCCCGATGCCATGCGGTGGTGCATCGGCAATGAGGACAACCATTTTACTGGCGTGCTCCCTCCAATCCATGTTCAATGCCTCCGCGATTGCAGCAGTCACCGCCTCTGGACCATCACCGCCACCTGAAGCATACAGGGTGGACAAATCCTTATGTACCTTGCTAATATCCGATGAAAAGCCAAAATTCTTGACGATGTATGTGTGATCTTGGGGAGGGTGATCACGAAAGGCCACTAGTCCCACGCGCAGATCTTCTGGAGATTGAAGTTTTCCAGACTCAAATATGTGGGCACAAATCTGTTCAATGTTCTTTGTCGCGGAAGAGATGTAGCTGCCTTGGCTGCCGGTGCAGTCCTGGACGAAGACCAAGTCACTGTTGAAAAATAATATGTCAGATGGATAGGCAAGGATTCGAATCACAAGTCTTACAGCATCTTTCGACCGTCGTCGTGGTCACTTGTTGATGGCATGTTGTATTGCTGCTGACCGTTGAGATGTTGCCGAGCCGACCCCCCAGCTTCGTATTCCATATCTTCATCCATGATGAGACTCAATTAACTTGGCGATTGCGAGTTTCAAGATTCTGTCAAAAAAGCGGCGTACGATGAGTATCCAAAAGTAAATGACAATGCGGACGGCGTTGAGAGTATGTCTAGAAGATCGATGGTCTAAACTGAGGCTTTGAATGCTCCAATAGGCTTTAAATGCAAGTGCCGTGTAACAGAACACGAGTTTTCAACGCTGCTAGATTCGGATCTTACACGTCGGCTTCCGGAGTGACTCACTCAGTGCCCTCTATTATTAAAGTCTGAACAGCAGGATTAGGAGACTAGCAGCCTATGAATCTACAGAATTGTTATCTCTTCCCTCCAAATAGCCAACTCATCCAATACGAACTCCAGCCAGGAAGACCAGGTCCCCCAGGACGTAATAATGTCCGGTAAGCCATAATCAGCCCTGCAGTGCATCCACCAACCAATGCTGTCAGAGTAACATACAATCTCAGCCTTGCTGCCGCTGTCATTGCACGGTCTGCACCGCCTGGTATTGAAGAATGCCTATAATACTCGCAATAAGCGTAATATCTCCATCTTGAAACTGGACGACGTACGGGTTCATGGCGATATTGCAAATTGCGTGGAATACATCAGCTGTCTGTCCTGTTTTAACGCTGACTGCCACAGGAACGTGAAGACCCAGACGTCTACAGTATACGTCTGGTTGCACTTCGTGTCTCTGGTCGAAACTGTAAGGTGTGGATATATATTTAACGGCATAGGCTGACCTGGAGGGCAAGGTCAAGATCCGATTTTGTTGCAACAAACAGTGTTGGGATATGATCGAGGCTATATTGTTGCTTTTTGAGTATGGAAGTGAGCGAAAATTCACTTGAGAGCGTCTAAATGATTTACCCGAAGGTTACTGATGTACGAAAATGAGTTGGTGTCACTGGAATCGTGCACGTAGACAATCACGTCTGCTATATCCGTCTTCTTGAAATTTCGCAGCGTCTCTGCCTCATATCTTGATCCGAATTCCTGCATCTGCAACAAGTCGTGTGCTGGTTTAGGAATTAGGAATCCACAAGATCTGTCTGACGTACGACCAAATATTTCTCGGATCCATTAATATCCACCGAGTTCACGACACTTATAACCTTGCTTGTGGGATCATAAGTATTGCTAAAAGGCTTTCCAGCGAACGCTCTTAGGAGTGACGTTTTTCCCGATCCTGCAGCTCCACAAACATAACAAAGGAAGACGTTTCTTGTAACCTTTCCTTTCCGTCGGTCGGTCTTACGCCCCCGCGTGACCTGTAGTGCCCCAGTGCGCAGTTCGTCTGGATATCCTAGATATGCGAGATATGCGAGTGTTGTTTTGTGGTCAAGAAGCGTTGTCATACTAATATCAAAGGGAAGTTCGGGCGAAACAACGATGAAGAATACCTTGACACACCTCCATTGAGCCAGCCAGCCTTGCAATGTCACAGCACCTGCATCATCTGATAGTGTCGTGTCGGGGAATTTCTGTGTGGCCCAGGGGTTACCAGGCGAGGTACTGAATACTTCATCCAACTCGGCAGTGTTGAGGGCACCATCTTGATCCTATGGAAAATTAGCACAATCACTTGGCCCCACGACGACATATATCACTTTGTCAAATGTTTCAAAAATATCCGTAAAAAACTGATATCCGAGGGGACTCAGTTCAACTGAGCAATCAGGTGCCACGTCGAATCTAAAATAATCAGGACTCAGTAGATAGTCTACTGGGGGATGCCATAGAGCCAACACATTCACCTAGGTGATAAAAACGCTTCCGTTAGCCGTAGGTCTTCAGCATAACCAAACTTGCGGAGAACGGTCCAAGTTGTTTCCAAGCGGCCCCGTTGAATGAAAATAGTATGAAGATACAAAAAACCGGCTTCTGTCAAACCGCCATCGCGAACGCCACCTTCAGCATGTTCCTCAACCATTTCTCTGATCCCCTCTAACTCTTGAAGTTGCAACGGTGCATCAAAGCATTTCCGCTACTAGGACTTGAGCAGAGAACAAGACGCAGATATGTGTGGAGCTCACTTGAAACTCATTTAATTCGGATGGATCTAAACTACCATCCTTGTTGGTATCGCAGAGTTTGAAAATGCGCTTTAAAGCCGCCACACAAGCCGGTTTCAAAACCTGAATGTCTGTGAGATGTTAACTCCAGAGATTCGCAGATATGCGTACATGATCGCGCGAGTCGTATAGAGGTGCAGTAGGGTGCAGGACAGCCTTTTGAGCAAAGTAAAAGACTTCAGAAACATTTAAGGGTGTCTTTGCCGAACATTCTACACATGTCTCAACTTCCTGCGTGATTGTGTCAGAAACGGAAGAATAGTGGGCGGGGAACATACTTTGAATTCGTTCATTATGGGAATAATTTCATCTTCCAAAGCTTCGTTTGTCACCTCGCCACCTCGCAAATCGATTTTATTCCCCACCAAAATGACGGGAACCTAGGTGCAGTCCTCAGCAGCTGAGAAAAGCATAAAGTAAAAACAATTCACATTGACACCCAATTGGCGAAAATGTGGTAGCCAGTATGTTGGAATACGATCGAATGAGTTCGGATTGTCGATTGAATACACAACGCATATGACATGTGCCTTCCGTATTTCAGATTCGAGGTGCGATCGGTCCTGAGGGCCAGCTGGGGGAAAAGAGTAAGACGGGAGTGCATTCACGCGGGGTTGTGATAGGCGGACCTCCAGAGTCGACGATATATGTAGTAACATTCTCCGGAGTAACTTCTGGCGGGATAGTAACTTCCGGGACAATATGTTGAACCTGTGGATGAAACTCTTTGAGCTGCCGGGACAAGGTTTCGTGGAAAGAAAGGTACTCGAGCGACGAAAGACTCTTTTATCAACGACGTGACTATCGTACTTTTGCCAACACCCTCTGAACAGATATGAGTAGCCGAAGTTATGGTGAGAACAACAGCAAGCTGACCGTCACCGACAAGGAGAATGCGTACATCTCGTCGCATATCCTTATAATATAGGAAACAGAGGAGAAGGAAGAGAGACAAGAGCCGAATGTATAAGTGTGTTGAAGTTATACATCGGGGATATCAGAATTCTTGTCGACAAACTCAGGTTAGAGCACGTGACCAGGCGGAGTGTGCGTGGTCACACGCACGGCCCTGCCATTCAAGGACGATTGCTCCGCTCAGGCTAACATATGTCTGCTTCGCTTATTGTGCGTCCAGTCCAGTGCTAAAGTGGTGCCTTGTTGATGTGGGGGCTTTAATACTTTCAGAATGCTCAGGCCATCACAGCAGACCAAGATTCTACAACAAAGTGCAGCTTGCTCCGTCGTACCGGATGGAAAGCTGTCTACCTCGCCTTTAAAAGTGCCCAGCTCTCTAAAGGATCAGAGTCCTGATCCGCCTGAAGATGATTTCAGGACTGAACCCCTCCCCTCCCCCCCTTCAGCTGCTGAAGTTCTGAAGAATCTGAACTGCAACCACAGCATTGTACTGCGACGGTGGCTTATTCCTCCTGATCTTAATAGAGCAGAGGCAGCAACTTTCTGAAGCAGAATCATGATTGCTTCGGACCCGCTGAGCCGTCGCATGCCTCTGGGAATGTTTTCTCCGAAGAGGCTCTTTTATCGCTGGCATGCTCTTGGTGGTGATAAGCTGTTAACAGAGGGCTCAAATTACTCCAGCATTTGCAAAAAGCGTACGAGGTGCGGTTTGGGACCCATCGGCTCATCCATGAGGGCATCGCAGGGCTAGCGCAAAGTAGAGCAGCGGCTGGAAGAAGCTGGGCATAGTATCGAGTACCTCTCAGTTTTGGCACAGCAACTCGAGTTGCTGTCATCTAGACCTCCCGAACCCCAGCGCTACTTCATCCACGCTCGATTACTAGCCAAGTGCTTCTGTATAGTTTTAGCACACCTGCCACTCTACTGCTCTGCACTAATGCTTTCTACTTCAGCTTCTGACTTAAGTAGTCTGGTGCTCATCGTGATGGGTCTGGAGAAGCGTGTTTTATCAGAGCAGGCGGGTCCCGCAATGTATCTCTCAATGCAAATCACTCTGGACTTGATTTCTATGGAAATTGGGCTTTGGGGCTTGGCAAGTGGTGGGAGTTTTTCAAACAGCGAGGTCAGGAGCGCCATTGAGCTGAGCTTAGCGTTGTGGGGTTCAATTTTTATACCAGACAAATTTACATCTCCTTAATTTCTGCGTTTTCGATGAAGCAATTTCACTGTGCGTTTTCAATCTCACGCCGCCTCAATGGTGAAGCAGATAACAAGGATGAGGGAGATGATGAGGATGTGTTATCCGAAGCAGACAGTGATGGGAGTGATTTCGGTCCAGAAGATGGAGAAGATGAAGCTTACACTGATACAGGGTACAGCACACTATAATCAGCAGCATATAATATGAATTGAGCCATTGGTTGGCTCGCCGGACAAACTACAAGGACAGATCTGTAACAACTACGATATTAAAAAAAGGCGTCGCTATACCGTAAAGCTTGCATCTTATGAATTAACCAGCCAATTCAGGCTTCTACCCCAACTCACTAGTTACAAACGAGGTCGCTATCGTCTTGGTAGTCTATGGGTGATAAGAGGAATAAGAGACACAACGACATTCCCAGATGAACCTTGCAGCTCAATTCAGACCCACTTGCAATGAGACCATAACAGCGCTCAAGTTACGGCATCGTTACAGGCATCTCACCGGAGATAGTGATGACAAATAGCGCCTGATGTATAACGTCCGTCGTCATGTCGAACGACGAGCATTTCAACTGTCTGCAGCCTGAAATCACCTCTTGTTTCGCGCTCACTCGATTGGAACGTGCAGTTCAGACTCTATCATGACACTCGCTGCATTGCCTAGTGATATTATCATCATGATTCTGCAGGGTCTATCTGCACATGACATTGCAGCACTCTCTAAGACATGTTGGCTGCTGAACTCTCTGGTGGGTCTACGCAGACTATACTTCATATATAATCTCTGATCACACTGTGGCGAAGGTTACAGACTTTGGTTGGGCTGGATATTTACGAGCCAACTCTCGTCTGTCATTTAGTTTGTCTCAGGCGCGTACACATTGGTCAGCCAGAACTCAAGTGCGCTACGATGTTCTGACTGACCACGCATGGTCACTCTCAAAATTCGTTGCTCGACCGCTATCCCGGCCGTGGTCTGGAAAGTTACAGCCTATATTGGCAATTAATTCCTCTCGACTAGTTGTTGCTGCCGGGCCCCAGCTTTACTCATATAAATTTGGTGATTCGGAGGACGGCAATGCCCCCTCAGTTTCGCTCGAAGGGACTTGTTCCTTTTCTGCAAGCCATGGACGGAACCGTGACATCACTGGAATAACATTCGTCCATGATGGAGGGTTGAATCAGACGCTTTGCATTGCATTTCGGGATGGTTCAGTGGAACACGTATTCCTGACACCCTCACAAAATGGTCTCCTGGTATCATCTTTAGATTCAACTTTTACTGGCTTATCTCAACTACGTGGTGGAGACTTTATTGAATCTCTTTCCTCGGAAAAGAATGTCCTGTTGTCATTATCGTCGGATGGTTTTGCCATGTTGACTGACTTGCACGCCTCTTCACACTCCCCGGCCTCCGAATATGTGGCGTTGAACACGCGAAGTTGGACCTCTTTCCTTTGTCTACATTCGTCCAGTCCATATACGGCATTTGGTACATCATCGCTGAACCCTTTGACCATACATTCGATCACAAGTGATCGACTTTCACTATCGCCTTCTGCTATCCTATCGAACAAAAGTTTCGGACTAGGTGATAGACGATCACAGTCTGCTGTTTATGGGATATCTCGAGCACCCCTTGCATCGCCCCTGGGTTCGTCTCCCCAAATCCTTTTGTCTGGATGGTATGACGGGCAAGTTCGCTGCTATGACCTCCGATCATCTTCTAGGGTGTCCGCTGTGACAGATTCAAGTCAGAATCCCGCACCTCTTCTTCCAGTCCTTTCTCTCTTCGACCCTCTGTCGGTTGAGCCCATATATTCAGTCTCCAGTGGTGGCGGCTCCTCCAGCCACGTTGCAGCCGGATCGGCTCGCCATGGCGTTATTTCATTCTGGGACTTGCGATCTCCCAGGACAGGTTGGAGTGTTTATGCTCCAGGCAATGACCCATCTCCTGTGTACTCAGTAATTCTTGAAAGCTCGAGAGCATATGGCGCAACTCAAAGTCGACCTTTTGTTTACGATTTTGTACGTTCATTACTTTGTCGACTGGCCCGCCCAGTACTCACTGACTTCTTTCAAGGGTCCAGATGTCACAGTCAACACTTATCCAAATTTACCCCGTGGTCGTGGCATTGACGGACTCAAGCGGAGGAAAGGTTCGACTGATATTGGTTACTATGTTACGAAATACAACCATGCCCCAGCTGCAAACGAGAACTGAGTAAACATCCTTTTGTAACCTATCGACTAGAGTCCGATATCTTTAATGTGATTGTAAATGTTTTAGATGCGTGTACTGGTTACAAACAGGCAGAATTGAAACAGCAGTAAATGTAATTGTGATGAGATGCAGTGGAATGAACAATATAGATGAGAGAGAAACAAAACCAACCCGAAACCATAAATAAGAGACAATTCAAAAAGATAGCGAGTGTGTTAATACCAGTAGCTCCATGATGGTATCCTGATGGTATCCAAATCATGCTAATGTAGATGTTGGTTGAGACTGAGAACGAGTTGCCCAGTTGAAAAGTTGTCGCATATCTCCGGCAGGCGGCGTATCAGCAGGTTGTCTAGGTTCGACCAGCAGACTACGCAACACCGCTTGAACTTCAAGATCGTTACGATATCACAAACGACGTACCTTCGACGGTAAAGGTCTTGGAGATCTCCGTGATGCCGGGAGTTTTCCAACGCCACATTGAGGTATTCCTGAACCTCCGGTATCGCCTTGAGATTATAGGGAACCTGGAACCGTTGCATATCTGCCAGAGGCATTTAATGAAGGCTTCTCACACCCAAAATGGACTCATACCTTGAACGATGCGAGCAAGCTTGTGGTATTTGTTGAAGTTAAGGAGTTTCTTGCTCGGGTTCATCGGAGATGTTCGATGTGAGGGATTGCCTTCGCGACAGAAAGTAACGTCTGTCAAATAAAGACCTACACCGAACAGTGCGTCAGCGAGAAGGAGAAATCGAATTCCGAAAGACATACCAAGGAAAGGAACGGCTGGCGGAGCGGTATTGCGAAGCTTTGATCGATACTCGTGATAATTACGACTATGATCAGCTAGTCTTCTTAATGACTCTAGTTGTGATTTATACTTTTGTGGAAGGCCCTAAATAATTGACTACATGAGAGACCGAGCACCTTCAGCGATAACAAGTCACTTACAAGCCATGTCTGATAAAGCCTGGATATCGTGGATGAGTCGAGTGCTGCCAACATTGACCGTGGAGTACTGTAGTTGTGCAATGATGTACATCGCTGCAACGGTGTTATAAGCAACACAAGGTAGTTAAAAAAATGGATGGCGCGACTCACGTCGGCAACCTTGATGAAGAATTTAATCAACAAAGTGCGCTTTTTGATGTCTGGCTCGTTAAGGATGCTCTCAGCGACCCAGCCCGTTATGACTGTGCTCAACGACGATACAGCTCTAATATTCACAGGAGGTTTGGCACACTCCTGGCCTGTCTCCAAAATCTCCTCGGGTTGAATCGCACAGTAGAGGTTGCACTCCATGATCGTCAACTGTCGCGCCAATTCCAGTGCATCAAAATCAGTCACCGAAATTGATGTGAAATCCTTCTTCCTCAGAGCCACAAGTAAAATTTTCGTCATAGTTGGTCGGGGGACTTCGGATGGCTGTAGAACAGCCGTTGGAGGATTGATAGACATCCCGGGATCTCGGCTTCTATCACCCATGGGGCTGATCGCAGGGTCATTCGATTGGCGGCGCAAATTAATTAATTCAAGTATTCTCTGAGCAGGTCCAGGAAAGAGGAGGGCCAGGCCATCACGCGTGAATGTTGTCAATGCCGGTAGGGCGGGGTCATCGACACTAGACCGCCAGTACATATCGACCCACATTTTTATGAAATTCGATACCCGTAATCGAACTGGAATGCCTTTGCGCTGTTGCCAGATCTGTACATCCTCATTTGAAATGCCTTCAGGAGGAACAAGGTTATACCGTGCGATAATGGCGTCGACAAGTTCAATCGGGGAAGAGAATAAGCGGAAAGTGAGAAAAAACACCGCTGAGAATGCCGGATCGACTATACTATCGTGAGGAGTCATTTTTTCAACCAGAACTTCCATCGTGGCCCCCACAAGATGACCTTCGCTGTTGTACGCAACCTCATCCAACGAATAGTCATGCGACAACATCCAAGCCATCGGGTCTTGAATGAACTCAGGAATGGGGTCAAGTGGGGTTGCGGGTAGGTTCCCATTGACAATCTTGTCCTCCAATGATTTACCTCTGCCGCCGCTGCTGCCCTCCCACGTTGTGCCGTCTTCATCCGTGCGATTAATCGAGGTCGGGGAAGGGAAATCAGGCTCAACAGGAGAGCGTGAAACAGTCAGGGAAGGAGGAATATGTGTGCCTTCCTCCGGAGAGGTAGGATTCGTGTCATCCGACGGCACGGAGGAGCTGCTGTTGTCCGACCCTGAAGATGCTTCCCGGGATTTCCTAACAGATGCAGGGCTTACCGCCTGGATGGTTAAATCATCGTCTTCAACCCTATCGGAACGATAGCCATTTAGGGCACTCATGCTGATGGATTTCTGAAGGGTGGGTTGCGAGAACTTGCTTGGGGTAAACAACTGCGAACCTCCATCTCCCGTACGAGGCAAGTTGATGATAAAGAACCTGTCACCGACAGATCGATTCAAGCAAACCTTGACAGCTGCAACACAATCAGCACCCGCTTTTAGCGCCCCCGTCGCCGACCGTAGCAGAGTTTGTTTTTCCTCTTCTTCGCTCAAGGCAGACGGAAGCGAAAATGTCAGAAGGCGGACCGACTCTGCCAAGGAACTCGTAACGTTGTACAGGCCCTCTTTGGCCGACTTCAAGTTGCCAAGCCTGTGGGTCGGAACATCGGGATGGTTCATGACAGCTTCAACAATGGTGAGCAGTTTGCACACCACCTCCACAATTTCCCTAACTAGGTCATACAAATGCCCGGTACTCGAGGCATGGCAAGATCGAGAATGAGAGTGCGCATGTCCAATAAAGGCAGCAATTGTTGACAGATACTGGTCGTGTGTGAACCGAAGTGCCTCGATTACGTGTGCAGCGGTAGTAGGTCCACACGGAAAGGAGGCGGCAGGAGCTGAGTCCTGTGAGGAGAATGACGATGATGATGAGGTACTGCTATGGCCTGGCTTGTGTCGACTGAGAGCCCTATCCCGAATGAGGTATTGCGTTTGTTTCGATCTCGCAAGAAGAGATCGATTGGGAAGGAGAGGAACGCCAGGATCAGAATCGTCATCTGTGGATATCCTGGTACGATTTCGCAGGTCTCCTGTACTCTTTGCCCGTAAAGCAGAACCTTGCGTGGCGAGGATTTCGCGTTCACGTTGGCGACGTTGAGTAGGTGTTTGATCATCTAGCGGTCCCGAATGGGTTGATATTGAAGACGTTTCACATGCAGAGTCCCTGTCATTCCAAGCCTTTCCTTCTGCTTCTGTTGATGATGCAGTCGAGTGCCGCTGTCCTGGAAGCTCCACCCCACACTGCACTGCTACGGCCAAAAACCTCCGCACATGAGCAAAAACCTGTCCTCCTTGGCGTAACATTGATTCCACCTCTAGTTCTCGTCTCCCCTCGTCAACATTGTCCTCTGAAGCCTGTTTCGCCTGAGCAACAAGCGAGGCAAGAACAGATAGTAATTTCCTTCGTTCTTGTGCTAATAATGGGAATTGTTGTAAAATTGGCGCGTCGCGTAGAAGTGTGTCTGTGGCAGACAAAATCGATCGGACACATGAGATGATACAAGCGGTAGATGGCGGGAAATGAGAAGGCCGATTCGCCCGCACTGCGGTTTGCAATAAAGAAAGACCATGTAAGAGGGGGACCATTAGAGGAGGGCAGTAAGAATCTATCTCCTGTCCAAGAGCTTCAGGGATGGAAGGGCGGCGTCTGTGTTGTACGTATTCCCGTGGCGCGCTGCTGGCCCATGATACTGCTGAAGCATTTGACATGGAATGTGCATGTCCACCATTCTGTAGTGGACGTTGTAAATACTGCCAAGTAAAAAAGTGAAAGACTTACTACTGTTTGTTTCTGTGGTAACTCTTCCTCCGTTAACGATGGCAACTCACCATTAACATAATTACTTGGGAACCATCCTCTCTTTCCCTCCAGTTCGCCATCCCACCATCCACTGGTATCTCTGTTCAACACGTGAATGACTTGGCCAGCACGGAAAGACAAGCATGTCGCGTTTTGTGGTTGTGGGGAGTAATCATGCATTGCTAGAACATATTCTGGGCCAATTCGCAGAGTCTCATCGAAAACGGGGCTTGAAGGGCTGGGAGAACGCGAAGGGAGATTGGGGACACGTGTGTAAGGTGCGGAAGGTATGTGAAGCGAAGTAGTTGATGCATTGGTTGAAGATGATTTTGGGGAAACTATGGACAAAGTAGATGAAGTGGAAGCGTTGGAGACACTCCGAAGTCGTGTACCACGAGAGCCTGCGCTCGGGGACGGTAGTGGTGAAAGGCTCTGATTGTGACGCGCATATAATTTGGTTGAGGATGAGCCAGCGTTAGCCGCGACCGACGTGTCAATTTTAAGGCGAGAGGGAGCCATTGAATAGAAGCACTGGTATCAAACCGCGCTTATGGTTCTGTGGATGATAATAGGTGAGTTCTAGATGAAAAGAAAATGATTATTGGAATAATACATCAAGTTATTGGGAGTGACTATATGCGAGAGGTCGCGAAGCAAGGAAAGGCGTTAGGAGTCGCGTGGTTTGGTTTGAGAAGGCGAGTACGAGCTACATAGAGTGTTCCTTGGCTCTCTATAGTATTTTTCGGAATCTTTCAAAAAATCACTTCAACCTGACACAATATCACCAAACAAGCCGTAACGATTAGTATGGAACTATCAATGACAACTACCGCCGATGCTATATGTCATGTCATAATACTTATTCTCCCACATTGTAGTCTTCTAGTCTTGAAGTTTATTATCAAACTTCCCATCGGACTCAATTTTTGAAAGAGTTTAGACCCGTACTTGCACGTGATCCGAATTTACATTACTTAGTACATGTGTAACGCTTGTGTAACCGTTCCGTGCCGTTCCGCAGTCACAGTCTGTGACCCGCCGCCACTGTCTATGGCGAACGCAAGTCCGTCTGTGCTCCTTGCGGATTCCCTAGCTTCATTATCCAAATCTGCGCTTCACGCGGTAAGCTTATCATTTATCATTCCAACACTTATCGTAACATCAAAAAGTTTGCACAAGTCGAGAACCAAGCTCGATCTGAGGTGGCACGCGTTGTCGCCGATGCACAAGAAGCGCGCAATGAACGCGATAAAGCACTCGATGCACAGCACAAATACCAACTAGAGGGACAAGCATGGAAGCAAGAGGTTATGAATTACAAGGCCTCTGTATGTGCTCTCATTACTTAACCACCCATATCCTCCTAATTGTGCACGCAGTTAAAGCAAGCCGAAATATCGGTGAGCTTCCTCCCATTATCTCTCTGAAAACCTCTTTCTCTAAACATGCACCAGATTGCACACCAAACTGAAACGATAGCTCAGTTAAGGCGAGAAGCGGCTCAGTGGAAAGACCAGTCCCGAAACTGGCAAGAACACTTCCTTCGTGTCGAGCAAGAAAGATGTGCGCTGTCATCAAGAGTGGACTCATTAGTGGCGGAAAGACTCCAGGCGCGTCATCCCTTTCTAGCAGTCACGCCTTTTCTCCAAGCTCACTCTACATCTAATAGTGGAGTCGGCCGCTTCATGCCCCTGCTCCTCTCACTCCTGAACACCAATTCTCCAACCCCATCGACTCTGCTTCGTCTTCAGCAACAACGAAACGAGCATCAACATCTTCCTTCATCCCTTTGTCCTCCAAATCTGTGCATCTCGTTAGTCCTCCACAACCAGAGTCACCTATAACAACCATCAGTGCTCACAAGTCGAACCGACTGCAAACTAAACCGTTGAAACCCTCTAAACCAAAGGCTGCCCCTCCAGAATTGTCACTCCCCCAAATCGTGTCTAAGCCGGTCCAAAAGTCCTCCAGATCACAGAAGGTCTCTGCTCGAACCGCCAACTCAACTCCAGCTGAACCGCGCCAGACAATCGTACGACGTGTCCAGGCGGTAATCCATGTTAAACGAGAGGAAGATGATGACGTTCTCAACTCTGACCAGGAACAAGAGGACGCGCAAGAAGAGGAAGTTCAATCGACTGGGCAACGGAACATCCCACGGAAACGACGAAAAGTTACACCACTAGACGATCATGATTACGTCGAGGATGACGACGAAGGTCATCACAATATTGTTGAGAACGCGAGAGACCAATCCGATGATGATGACTCGGCCGAGGAAGACGTCGCGGATGATCATTCAGAGGACGAGGACGACGAACTGATGTTGGGTGCAGAGGTATGCCTGATTTATTATGAGTTCTGTGTGTCAACTTGCGTCTTGCAGGACCCACACCACGAACTGTATGGCACACAACGTATCATGACTACTGCGAATAAGACCTTTCAATCATCAGGAGCGTCACGCAACAACAGGAAACGCAGAAGACATAAGCAAAAGAAATAAGCCAAGATATAAATTATTTTTGCCCTTTACATATATCGATATATCCTTATTTTTTTTCGCAAGTAAGCAGCGTCAAGTACATCCACCCGCGTCGCAGATGATTATAGAGTACATAAACCGTGATCCCTCAACTCTGATTCACATAAGCTTTCCGCTCACATAACCAGATCCCGATCCAGTGACGCCACCTGATTTCTTCAATGCACGGGTGGTCGCAAAAAGGATCCCATCCAGCAATGATGCAACAGTCAGAACCCCGCCTACAATTGCACAGGTCCTGTATGAGATTGATGAGAATGTAAGTCTCCCAGATGGATACATTGTAGGCACGAACGAGGTGACAAAATGAGCAAATGACTGCTGTGTATCCGAGTGTACGACAAGTATAGGAGAAATTTCGAAGTTGAAGAAAACACCTTCAATCAGGAATATGAGAAATGACAGGTGCGACATAGATGATAAGTAAGGTATCACCTGGAACACCAGACGTGCCGTGCTGCACATGGATACCTTCTGCAGTATTACCTTGGTCACCCTCTACTAAGTCTCTTTCGAAGGATGTTGCGCTGTACTGATGCGTGTTGACCTGGAGATTTGAATCACATGAGTGTTTTCGAAGAATTGTCCGTGAAAACCTAACAATTTTTCCGTCGTACGTTCGGAATTGGGTCGAGACCACTTTCAAGAAATACTGGAACATGGCTTCGGCCTTGTTGGTCTATTCAATGGCATGAGTGTTGAATATGGATGAAAACTGTCTGGGAATAAGACACACGTGCTTGTAAACATCGTTAAGAGGGTCTGCAGCGACACCTAATCGCTGCTTCATGTCCTTTCCGGCTGCTGCTTTCCAGTAGTCATACTCATCATCACCTAAACTCAAGTTCAAAAAAAAAACCAGCCCAACCTCGTTAAAAAAAGTTGCAAACCTTCAAAAGCCAAATGGTGGATAGAATGAGAGAAGTCGTGGCGACTACCATCGTCCCGGAGGTACGGCACAAGCTCGTATACATTGCGACCTGTTTGGAATGACCGGCCGGGGGATAGATGGATGTTTCCAATGACCTTGTTCACACGAATACGTCCTGATATATTACAGCCCTCGTTCGCCTGGTCTCTCAGTTTGTCTGCCCAGCCCTCATCCTTACACTGAAGACACAAAAGTTGGTGCAGAACACTTGAGGCACGAAAATGAGGTACTAACTTGTTCAATAGTGTCTGGGTTCGAAAAGCTCCACCCCCGGTTAACATACGCTGTCCGAACTTCCTCACAACTGTTACAACATCCACTTTCAGGCTCCATACCACCATAGCACGATCCACAATAATTTTTATCCTTGACTGTAGACATCTTCTCCACATCGTTTCGCAATTGGTTGGTAGCAGAGTTTGGCACCATCTTTCCCTGTGAATCAAGCCGTGTCTTCAAGATATTGTGGAAGATATCTCTTTGAAGCTCCCCGCTAATGTCCATGACGTCCAGGCTGACAACTAGGGGAAGAAATCAGACCGGCGATGCTTCGGTGAGAAGAATGTGCGCTTACGGTAGCACGGTACCCTTGGAAATGTTACATTCATGTTGACCGTCAACTTCTCTCCTCTACTCTTGTCCACGACTATGGACGTATCGATCGTGATCCGCCGGTAGTCCATGAACTCTATTGTGGTAAACGCCAGTATGATTGCGGCAGAAATCAAAGTCACTTGAGTAAAACAAGAACATGAGCAGCAGTACAGTTCGACACCAACTGGATCTTACACAAGGCGCCCGTGCGAGTCTTGACCTTCACGTCCTCTGTCGTCTAGTACATGTCATGAATATATGATTGTTCGAAGTCATATCACTGTGTACCTTTCCAAAGGCATCTACGCCCTTAAGACCGCCGAATAGACCTTTCGCCATTGTGACCCGAACAAAGCAAAGCAAAGCTACCTCTGTGGGCAGAGAGAAATGACAGAATAATAACTGAAGAAGTATTATAGTTCAGACACGAATAACTGGCGAGCACGTGACAAATGTCAACGTGTCCTGCATAGCATCAACCATTGTCAAAGCCATCCATTAAGTGACATATACCTCCTAGTAATAATGTGTAAGCCAAGATCCTAGGGAATAGCTATACGATCGACACCCTGCTTGACTTTGTCTATCAAGCTCTTCACACCATCCCGAATGCCGTCCGCCTGAACACCGACAGTATCGCTACTAGACCTGAATACACCCGTTCCGCCTGGTCCACCTAGACTTACATTCACGCCACCAAGATTCAGACTGAGAGCAGGGGCATTAGATGCTGATTCCGGTGGCGGGTCATATACAGAGGAAGGGAATGTCGTGGCAGCTGAACGGATCATCTCGAGGTAGCTAAAGTAGTTGTCAGGACGAGAAGGAGAAAAGAACCGTGCAGTCATACGAAGAGGAGTTATGGACGCATGTGCCGCCTAGTAGAAGACGTGTTCCCGCGGCAGTTTGCAAACCTCCGGTGGATGCAGCGGTAGAATCTTGGTTGAAGAGAGCGACTGTCCTCGCTTCTTCATACGTTGTACCACCAATCATAAATATGATAACATCTTGTGGCCTGTCCAGCATATCCCTTCAGCATCGTATACACTTTTAAAGATCTAAAACGGAACGGACCTCTGTAAACTGGCATTTGGGCCAGGAGCATCAAGGAAAGGGTAGCTGGTCTCTTTCAGTCTCCCTTTGAATAGATGTTCGAGGGTCTGCGAGAGATGAGGCGTGTGTTGTGTATAGATGTTCTCTACGCCCTGAAGATGAAAAACGTGAGATATCGGTCCCTGGCCATAGTTCGATCAGCTTCTTACCTTCAGACCTTTGAGTGCAGACCGGCCTTTTGCAAGTAACGACTCGGTGGAAAAGAGGTCGTCTTGCCGTTGATCTCCGCCTGCAATATTCAAAAAGACATACACAAGCTCCATGGGGTATTAGATGGTTGTATTCCATTGTGGACGAATCTCGCACCCTGGCGTCCTCCCTCGATACTCCATTTGCTAACATGAGATTGATGAGCGACGCAATGTTCCCTGTTTGTGTCTTCTGATATCGAAGAGCAAAAAGGATGACCACACGAAGCCTGTTCCACGGCGGTATGCTGTTATTAGTGACGATGGCCTGCACGCTCTATGACGTTGAAAATTTAGTTGACGTAAAGAACGCACCAAATGGAGCATTACCTTGAAATCGGCCCCCGCACTAGTGGAAAGGCCCTGTTCCACTTCACCCACCTCAAGAAGCTTGTCCCTCCCAACAAGCCTACTCAACTCGCCCACTAAAGCAACGTGTTTGCTGACATTTCCCCCTAGCTTCCTGAATTCTGGGAATTCTTCAACAAACTTCTTCATGTCTGATATAGAATTGATAGACGAGGGAGATTGAGCCAAGGATCGAGACTGGTACGTCTGCACATAATCTTTCAGGGTTGTTCCTAGGTCACCGAAGGTCGCCAGATAATGTGTTTTAAAAAATGGGTCCGTCGTAGGCGTCAAAGTGATCTCCTACACATCAGGTTAGCTGGGGACCCGGGAATTTCGTAGGACCACTGACGGACAGCTCTGGTCTGATATCGGGGACAAGGCTCAGATCAACTCTACCATTCTGAATGCCGAGAAGTTCATGAACCATAGCTTGATACGTCCATTGCGAGAGGAGAGGCGTAACGGGATCGTTGCGTCGGTCAAGGATCAGCAGCAATGGAGCGACTTGGCTAAGCCGAAAATTGAATAGACTGGACTCCGACTGTATTCGGTGCTAGAGCAGAATATCGTGATTATTAGAAACGACACGACAGCGAACACAACCAACCTGAACTTCGACTGCCAACTTTTTGGCCATCGCACTCATTCTCTCGTACCGAATAACTGGTTTCTTTTTGAGACTGAGCAAAACAGCTGTGATCCCTTCAATAGAACGTGTGAGAGCTTTTGAATCCCAAGAATTCGCTGTTGATCCATATAGAGGCACGGTCGTACTCGGCGTGTGGTTCAAAGAGAATAAACATGGTAACAACGGTGTATAGTCCGCGAAGTATTCCTTACACAATCACATTAGGAGGGGCACACCTCGAAGTCATACCATCATACCTGTACTTCCTTGACCACTTCATATTCGTCCGCTTCTGCAAGACGTTCGATTGCTGGCTTGCTTAGAATGTTGCTAAAATCTGGAAGGATTGGTGAGTTACATGTTCCACAAGAAACCCACCAAGACTAATGTGAAGATTCACCGACTGACACAGGTAATACTCTCCGTATTTCGGTTCTCTAAGCTCCGTCTCAAGAGCCACCAAACTATGTTCGCTACTCTGGAGGAAACAAACACATTTCATGTGTGGCATTCGATCTCGCTTGTTGTTGTCTATGCGGTCTGTTAGGTAGATTTGATGAGAAAGCAGCATTGACTGCGTCGACGACAGAGAAACGATAGGTGTCTAAAGCAATATTTCATAAATGTGTTGCATCAGTCGGGCAAAAGAAATGACATGACGCACAGTGTGCGAGTCAAGAAGAAGCACTTTCATCGCAGAAGACGAAGACACCAGCTTCGTGACATATGTCTCCACCGCTTTTACGACATCCATTGCGCTCGACGTTCCGACTTGGAATCGTGCACTATGCTTGTAGAATTCTCGATTGAAGATGTACCACAAGGCTAGGTAGCGGTTTCGTTGTTCAAGTTGACGCTCATGCACTGCACTCAGTGAAAGTTTCACGTGTCAATCTCCTCATGCCGATTACAGACCATTCGGAATGTGTTCGACAGGCTCACCCCTCTTCCTTCTTTGGAGATGAATTGCTGCGCGCATTAACAGAGGAGTCTTTTGGCATCAAAGCGTTTTCCACCATCGCAACTACCCAATTACAAGCTACGGCATCAGTGACGCTTCTTGAGGGCCAAACCATCCACATTAAACTTGAAACTAGAGGCTATTCTGTAAGATTAGCGTCTTTATCCGCAAAAATTGAGGGCCCATATCCTTTAATCAGATTGAATGTATTGGTGATGGCTGTGCACTACCCAGCAATGAAGACACGATATTTGAATCTCTTGATGAGTTTCTACGGTCAGCCAGTCCCATGTATGAACAGATGCGCCACGACGCATTGGTCAAGAAGCTAGAGGGGCTTGTGTAGATGTTTTCTCGCTGGGGAGATGAATCGTCATATCATACACTTTCGCTTTGATGTTGCACTTTCGCAGATCCGATACGAGTCTCCACAGAGCATAAGTAGAGGCCTAGGGTCAATGCATCATGGATGTCATTTACTCATCTGACAAACCAAATAACCTCTGTCTCATCTTTCACAATCTAATTCTCTGGTGCATCGGTCTTCAACCTTTTCTCCAAGGCATCCTTGTACATCGCCCTTGTGAAAACATATCCATCGGAGCCCAGCCGAACCTTCTCGATTATGCTGCCAATCCATTGCCTATCTTGTCCGTCTCGTATACAATTAGCCCAGTAATTATCCATACTATCGCGAAGGCGATCCTTGTTCAGTTGATTTGACTCGCTCTGCTCGCAGAGAACATGAAGGAGGAAACCGAGGTTCAAGTGCTCGAGACCAAATTCAGACAGGCATTTCAAGATGCGAGAAATTCGAAGGTAATTGTGTCCAGAATCTTAAAAACATCAGCCATCGGCTGACATCACTTCTAGAACCTGGCTCACAGACAAGATTTTTATATCTATCGGAAAAATCTTCGGAGCGGTCAAGGAGTCCCATCTTGGCTGAAACTAGGCGCATCCCGTAGAAATCGAGCATCATATCATACGACTTTATGATCCGTTCCAAGATAACAGTATTGGACCTCATAGAGGTAATTTCGTGTGGCTGAAGGGCTTGTGATTCATAATTCATTCCTTGGCCATCTCGTATTGGGAACCTGCAATAGAAAATACGCGTCCAACAAGAAGACGATCGCGTTTCGATCACTTTTGATTTAGCTTGACAAGCCAGAACGTACAACCACTGAATGAAACCGTGCTTGCTTTCCAGCGTCTTGTAACGTCCGAACCACCTGTGAGGTAGTATTGATCAACGTTTGAAATCGACTGGCGGAAGAATATAACAAGTACTGCTGGTGTATCTCAGTAATCTTGAGATTATCTGGCTGGCAGCGAAGACGATCGGAATAGAAGAGCAGATTAATAGACAGGCTGGTGTCGTCCCCCTGGTCCGGATAACCATCCAAGAACTGCTGGATAGTCCAATGAACCTTTGAAGGCATTGTTGTTCAACTAGAAACCCTGCTAGATGTACAGTAAGAACCAGGAAATGCTGTTACTCGACCCAGAGCGCTGTGACAGCAGTGACTCCCATGCACTACTTATTTCCTCGCGTCAGAGCTTCAGGCAACGCTGCCGCGACTCCGTATTCCTCTAGATATCCAAAGTGAACTACTAGTTCAACTTCAGGGCCTTTGCTTGATTTCCAACGCCAGAAACGTCACACACTGCCTAGACAGGAATCGTTTGTGGTTGACCATTGTTGAAGCGGATTTCCTAACTTCGGAGAACATACATATGTACATCGATCATTTCTGAACTGGAGCTGTTCTTGGTATTGCTGGTAAGTGAAGAGTACATATATGCTTATGTCGCTATGAGATTGGCCTCCGCAAGATCATTCATAATCAACAAATGTCACGTGATCTTCCCAGTAAGGCGGAAACACTGGGATCGGCCTTCAGCTAGCTTACAAGTCACCTAATAAAAATTGTGCTTTCAGAAAATTGTGCCAAAATGATATTTTTGATGCTGAGATAGTCAATCTTTTAATATTTCATTTGGGGAACTCATCGCGTGAAAGAATATACCATGTATAACAGTTTTGGATGTAAGTCGGCAAACACTCCTGCCATAAACCCTCCCGTGCAGAGGCATACGGGATGTATATTGACAGATCCCAGGAAGCACTTTTTTGTGTCTACATTGTTTGACATTGACATGCACCCCAATGCTGGGTTCATTTACACAAAAGCCTTGTAAAATATCACGGAGATAAAATAAAAGTGTTCTCTGGGATTTATTTATATACATGCCGCGCCGTATGCCTCTACATGAGAGAGTTTATTGCAGTTTGCTGACTTACATCCAAAACCGCGACATGGTGTATTCTTTCACGCGATGAGTAATTTCGGCTTCCCCAAGTGAAATCGACTATATATCTCAGCATCAAAAATATCACTTTCGGCACAATTCCCTACAATTCCCTGAAAGCACATTTTTTATTAGGTGTGGTAAGCTTAGAGGCGTGTTTGCGCCTCATTGGGAAGATCACGTGACAATTGTTGATTACGAATGACTTCTACTTTACAGTTACACAATTACACCAATTCAGTCATAGATGGTACGTTATTATGGATACCAACTGTTCGCCATTATTGCATCTCCAGTTCGTTGGTCCTTATGGGGCCATGTTAGGGCCATGAGGTTATTAGTGGGCGCAGGTCACCAGCGAACAGCATCTGGCGCGACATTGAATGTTGGAAAGTATATGGTCAAAAGGTGTGTTTAGATGCTCATCAGTTGAAGTTAACCCCTGGGGCTCGGTTTGTTAGATGTTTGTATCATCTATACCACGACCATCACTCCCTGTCGGTGTCACGAGGTTTCAGCCTGATTTTAACTCGAAGGCTCGACATCAATCCTCGGTCTGGATCTGCGCAAATGTGTCATGGGTTGTTCAGGGATGAGATGGAAGCTACGATCTGCTGACTGAGAGTTGCCTACGGTTAGAATGCCGCAAATTAGAAAAGGATATCAGACACCATGGCATCCGTCTTGCATCCGTCGGGATGGCACGCCGCACTACGGATAACAGGGATAGCTCTCGTTCCAGATAGGGCGGGCATCCACGGCCGGCGCCTCAGGGGTAGGACTCCTAAGATGCTATGAGATCTTTATGATTTTTGTTGTTGCCAGATCATCATGTGCGCGAATGTTTAGAGCTTAGAGAGATGCCTATAAGTCGGCATCCATCGTCGGCATCTCTATAACAACATCTAGGATATCATTGATATTTCAAACAAGGCAAGTTTGGGCGCGTCGTCGGAAGGCCGCAGCATCAGATCTTGTTTTGAATACATCGTTTAACAAAGGGGTATCCAAATCTGAACATGGTGTTCATGATGGGTTCTTCCACGCCCAACAGTGGCGCGTTAGTACATCATTATAATAAGATAATTTGCCCGGTGCGGAACAAGAAGATTAATTCATTTCGAGCACAGACTAAGTATGTTAAGGAATATATCAAGTTGCTGTGGACCTAATCAGCAACTGCACAACCTCCGGTAGTAGCGGGGAGTGTGGGGAAAGGCTGCTCCGGAAGGGTTGAGTTGCGGGGAACTTGATGATGTCCACAGCTTGTCAGAGCTTGTCCTGCGGGTTCAATTAAGTCGGCTTCTTCTTGTAGACGGTTAAACACCAGACAATGACCGTCGCGGAGGACGAAGACCCGGTTTCGGGACCAAGCGAGCGCTGAATCTGCTGCCCCCGATCAGTCCGGCGTGAAACCTTGAGTAGGCCTCGCACAGCACTTGCAGGTGGTACACGCTTTCCACATCTAGAGTCCCGGGGCCTGATAGGGTCGGTTATAACGGGCGCTAGACGATCGTCACTCGGAGTCATAGTCTGGTTAACTGTCATTCATATCCGGGCAAGGGGGACACCGCGCTGTTAACGATGTGGAGCAGACGAGTTCTATTTTTGCATGGGACTCCAGAGCCTCCTGAACTGTGATTATGTTTCCCCCGCGTTGGTGGGGAATCCATGATGGAACATCGTGTAGTATCAATTGCTCAGCACAGCAATAGATAGTAAGTGAGCCCGATTGTGAACCACCTGTGTAAACGGAACACTGGATGGTAATTATGGATATGTGGAGACTGAGAGACCTCGATATATTTGAAACAGATGCACACTCGATGTTTAAAAAAGTTGCCGATTCGACGACATGTGATCCGGCAGCACCAGAATTGTCATGGCCTGTCCCAATCAATGGCATTTTTTCAATTGATTCGTGTGCGGATGGCTGATAAAACATGTCGCCTAGAGAGGGCTAATGCGGAGAACAGCTGACGCTCAAGATCGGTGGGTGAGCTCGAGGGTGATGCAACGGCGAAAGTTATAGATTAACATGCTCGAGTTTGCGTAACTGTGGGGGGTTGTTAGTATTTGTAAGTTCAGGTCATTCCAACCCTGAGCAATGAAATCATCCCGAAAACACCGGGACAATTTTCGATGACAACATCGATCTTTGGGGAATGAAATCAAGCATGCGAAGCGATGCAGCCGTGCACCAAGATGGGAAGAGCCATTTTCTAGACGTGCCCTGATTAAGTTGCAAGACAAGGGAGGCGGATGACTCGACATGGAAGCGCTTTGCAGACAAGTGAGCGACAAAGGGAGGGGCGGCAAAAGACGGCATGGGCTCGCCCTGCGGCGTATTTACGCTACTCCAATACACAGGGTGGCGAATGATGCACGGGTCCGTTCATCCGTACACCCACGCTTAGAGTTAGCACTGAAGCAACGCGACAATCCCCACGTTGGCAGGTGTAAGACCGTGAACACATCGCTGTCTTTCTTCCGCACAGGAATAAATCCAGCATGAGACATCTTCCCGATTTGCGTAGACTTGGTGACCTTGATAAATTGGACGCAGATGAGAGAGGTGATAACAAGATAAAGGCCCAAGGAACAAGTCACCCAGGGTCAGAGCAGATGATCAGTCGGGCCGCGGCAGGGCACTGGCATGGCTCCAAAATGGTCGTTGTCACCGTACTATTTGCAGGGTCGAGTTGCGGCATGCCTTAACAGTTCTAACACTAATCCGCCGGCTGACAACTGTGGGATGAAATAGGTGTGGGTAACACCTATATCCTTAACTGCGAACCTGTGCGATATGGGCGTCGGCTGCAGTATTACATGGGGGGAGGGAGTAGGCAACGGTCATCCATGGGATGATGATGATATACTCTTCGGCACAAACATACCAAGTTAAAAGTTCGTGGCGCCACTGATAGGGTGGAATTTCGTGAAGAAGATAAGCGGGTACTGAGAGAGAAGCGGAAGCGCGCTTCCAGGATCCGGGATGCTTCTTTGCGGGGTAGGCTACCCTGTTCAGTTCATCGCAACCGCGGGAGATGTCGACATTCACTGACAATATAATAATAGAAGGGAGTGGATAAGCACATTTAGGAAGCGGGGATCGAGACTTAGGGAGGGTTTAGAGAACGCCACAGCATACGGGGATGCTGTGAGGGTCAATCCCTCTAGACATGGGGAAGGCAAAAGTCCGCACGGGGAGATCGCATTACTGCTAGGAGTATTGCACATGGGAGATAGGGCTCACGGTTCCCACCTGCAGGAAAGGCCCGACAAGGTTTGTTTAGAGTTGGAGGACCTAGGTTCCTGGACGTATGTGTGGGTGAAGACTGCTGTGAAACTGACATAAGGTCTCCGGGGGTATCCCCTTCAGGATGGACGTTGGTATCACTAGCTGTCTCCGTCGTGCTGTCGAATGCATGTGGAAGTGAACGTACATCACGATGATGATGATGTCGTGACAAACAGTCCGCCAGGCGACCATCGGCGAGAATTCCGTTGACATAGACCTGTCGACGGGTGTATTTAAGGTTGATTCAAGGCTGAGATATCATCTGGAGTAGGGCCTCACGGAAAAACAGGTGCGCGGATCATGTTCGTTGAAAACATGGTCGAAGTTGGGTCGAAGTCGACAGGAAAGCCGCTGACACGGAAAGCGCAGTTGTCACACGTTTCACGACTGTTTCGGGGCTAGTCGGGAGACTAAGTGGTTGCCAATAGAGTATACATGTGAAACGGTCGTTGATTGAGGCATTGGCTGCCGCCATTTTCCTGCTCGCGTGGTAGATACCGAACAAGCCGAGTCAACTCAGTACCTGATCACCACGGCCGATCACTGATCATTGCGTGGTGTGGCGTTCAAGCCAGAATTTCCACTGAACCAGACTGAACGTCATGAGCACGAGGGATCTCATATGATGACTACCTAGTTTATCCGAATGCTGGACCTGAGAGGAGTTTTATGCACAAGACCTTTTCCTATGATGCCGGGCATTAAGAATTTCGACATACGGAAGTTTTACTGCCGACCACTGGCCGAGTCTTTCTCTCCGAACCTTTCGCGAGATCGCCCGAAGATTATAATAAAATAGTTCTTTTTTTATTTTTTACTCCAATGCACGTAATATGTCAAGTACTACGCTGTACGCCAATCCGCAGTGTATTTGCGGTACAGCGGTACAGCAACGGATCTCGCAGGAGCTGTGTTTTTCCCCCAATCGACCGGGATGTCTCTCTCACCCGGACTCGGAGACCTGCGGAACCCCGACGATCGATTAGTGTAGCGTTCGGTGAGGCGGGACTCGACATCATCTGACTGTTTGTCGAGCGCGCCGCATCCACTTGCGCGTAAAAAGCTATAAAGGTTGGAAAACAGACGTAAACAACAGTGTTAACTTGGAATGATCATGATCTCCTATTTGGCCGATGCGAATATACCGGAATGGGACCGGTGGGACCGGTGGACCACTTGTGAAACTGTCAAGTACATGGTTTCTCACCTTGCCTGAGGATAAAGCCCACACGAGGAAGTGATGGAGATAATGCGTCAATCAGTTTGAAGCTTTCCGAGGACCTCGAACTCGGGGGTTAAGGGTGTTAATAAAAATAAGAATAGCTTATATTGACTCTCGACTTGGTTAATGACGGTGGGTTTTACGCGGTGGGATGCAGGACGGAAGAAATAAGGATGTTGGACGACTATACACAAGTGACTGTTGTAATACTAAAAGGAGGGGCTGTGGAAGAAATAGAGTTACGTTTTTAAAATGATTTATCGAAGAACGAGGAACAGGAACGTATGAAGGAGCGCAGATCGTGGAAGAATAGGTAAAAAATTCTGGGGTTGGTTAATTTCATTTTAAACTCTGGATGGGTGAAGATAGCGGCGCGGCGGATGGCGATCAAGCGGGTAGTAGAGGTCCGAGGAGAGAAGAGAGGAAAGAAGCATAACCGAGTTTGACGCGGGTTACGGGGTTAGGTTACGGGTGAGGTTGAGGGGATCATTGACAGGGGGTGATGATAGTTAGGGTTTCGTTGTTTGGTTCCGTGAGACGAGAGATGAACATCCGCACATGAAACGGAAAGAGCCGCAAGGAGCGGAGAATACCGAAAATGCGGGGAAATGAGGTAAGAGATGACAAGGTGATTGCCGCGGGCGCCATGGTTGTGGGTTACTCCGGAGGACCGGGACGGAAGAGGAGTGGCGTAACCTGATTTGGCAGAGATCTGAATCTTGAAATGTTGCCTGAGTTTATATAAGATGGCAATATATAAACAATCCCGTCCTTGCCCATCCTCCTTTTTTTCTCCAACAAACAATGGACGACACTTCTTGGTGTCCCGCTTGTGATAAGCAAATCCTTCCAAAACGTCTACTAGTGTCTGTTCCTCCTCCTCAACCTCAACCTCCTACTATTCCCCCTCCTCCTTCCCCAATAAGAAGATCAAAGGGTGGCTCTATTCGTCCTGGTCTTGTTCAAGGTACTGGTCGCGTAAAACCAAATGGTTCTATTAAACCTACTCCTCCAATCAAACTACGAACAGTCATCGATCAGGGTCCAACTCCTCTCTATTGCTCAGATGAATGCCAGTCAGCTGACGCTCGTGATCTAAACCCCGGTCTTCCTATGGACTACAATCCTGCCTCCTCCTTTTCAAGGAGTGATTCTGCCTCAGATTCTTCAGTCGACTCCCAATCATCTCTTCCTTCATATACTTCAAAGTCTTGGAGTCTTGCAACCATAGCATCCATTTACCATTTTCCACCCCCTCCTCCACCACTTCATTTCGACGAACCAGCATCATCATCCGATTCAGATGTTCATCCTCCTTTATACACTAGTGGCGTTATGATGGCCGGTCGCCGCATTAACGAGTACTGCCCAAAACCTCGGCGGTGCGACTCCAACGGTCACATCATACCCCCTGTTGAGCCCCCCAAAGTTATTCCGGGATGGAATGACAGCACAAATGGTTGGCGTTCCGCCGCATACAGCTTCAGCTCCCCCCACACCCAATCTGGCAACGACGTCCAGGCATACAGGTCCTTTGTTGCCACTTCACACAGGTCTGGTGGCGTTCAATCTACATTCAGTAGTACCTCATCATCTGCATGCTCTCCATCCGATGTTCACTCTTCCACTTCGTTGCCTGTCGAGTCCAATGAGATGATCCACAAGTTCTCACAGTCTTTCAACCGCAGATCCGAGTCTCGGGTCTCCCTTTATTCTTCCCCTTCCCGCTCACAAAGCCCCTTCCCCTCCACCTCACCCGCTTCTCAGAAGCGAGAACGTTCATTGTTGCAGCCTGGTGCAGAAGGCAAACTTCTTGTACCTGACGTCAAGATGAAGGTTCATAGCAGCTCTAGTCCTTCCTTGTCAAGCGCGTGGTCGGGTTCTAGAAGGAGTTCTGTTCGCAGTCCCCTCTCGATGATGAGCAGTAGTAGCAGCAGCGGCGATGAAGACCACCTTACTCAAAGATGCGAAAGTGCCGTGTCGCTGCCTCAGATGCAGAGGTCTCAGACAAAGAGATCTGCCGTCGAGGGTGAGTCTTCTTTGTGCTGCGCCGCCAATTGTTTGTTTATTCACATGTCTTTCAGGCCGATCCTGGTCTTACGACAACTTCAAGACCTACCCTGTGATGTCTCTCCCTCCCAAGAAGGAGAAGCGAACCGAGAAGCGGCTGGTGGAAGGAGTGGAAACAGAGGTCGAAGTCGAAGTCGAAGTCGACGCGCCCCTCAAACGGCTTTTCCTCTTCCCTCCTTCTTCTCGACCATGATTCCTCTCTTCCGCCGGCTTCCATTGTCTTCTTGTCTGTAGCATCGTCATCATTTGCATCTCCATCAGCATCGATACTTCATCATTGGACGTTCCCCATCAATCTCCTCATCGTACATCAACACCTCATACCCTCCGCATCCCTGATATACCTTCATCCCCATCGCTGTCATTGCTCTGCATTATCATTATCTCCTCATGCATCCATCACATCCTCATTACTAGGAGGTCCTTAATCGCGTGGCCATCATACCCCGCATCAAAAGTGAATAGCATCATCGCCACGCGCTGTCCAAATTGTACGAACACTCAAATTTTTTCTGGCATATCATACTCTGGGTTTCATTGTACTTTTACCGGTATTGGGTTTCTTTTGTTTATTTTTCTTCTCGGGTCATCGTTGTATATAGTTTTGTAACATTATATTCCCCTTCTTCACTTCCATTACTTCCAGAAGGATTTGGGATATTCGTGCACATTATTCGTTAGTGTTAATTCTACTACTACCAATGCTAGTTAGTATACTTGCATGAATTTCATGACTTTAGTCTTATGTGCGGCGGAGTTATACATGAGGATATCATAATTATCGACCCATCAAACCTTTATCTTATCGTTTATGCCGAAAATGAGTTCACATGATCAGGAACTTGGTGCCCGCGTCCCCAAAATGCTGGCGGTACGACGGGCCGGGTAATTACCAAGCAATTAGCAACCTAGGCACTTAGCGCACAAACGGACACTCCAAAACGAGTAACAAGAAACAGAATATTTGAACAAGAATACAACAATATACATATCGAGCCATGCGCTCGAGTAAAGTTGGCCTTGGCGATGGTAAGCGAGCGAGCGAGCGACCCTGCCAATGCCAGGGCACGGCGGGTTCCGGGCGTTCCGCAAGGGTTCTTTGACCTCGCGGACGCCGCGCGCTAGAACCACCAGGGGGTCCGCGGCTGGCATCGTGCCGATAATATAAAATACTTTTAGAGTTGTGATCCCCGCCGATCTAGTATCCATGTTACTGGAAATTTATTTCCCATATATTCACCCTCATTTTTTTCAACATCGTCACCGCCGTTTTAGTTACGTACAATATCCTAGCTTGAAAGGGGCGATCGCTTGGGAGGTGTTCGACCGAGTATACCCGATGTGCAGTGTGGGGTTCTTGTGGGGTAACATCAGGTTGACAGGGGTTATGACGTTTTCATATCCGAGTACAAGTTGCGAGTATAGCCTGAGGGCGCGAGGGCGCGCGGACCTCAGGTGCTTGGGCCTCGAGGAGCCTCGAGGAGATGAAGATGCTTTATTTATTGCGTCCGATAGTGTTTGTATGTAACGATAGGCAACGATGTGATCTTTTTCTTGGATGATATATGAAGCACGGTGGCGAACTGTCGTGCCCGCGCCATTTAACCATTTATCAGTTTATGCATAGGAGGTCCACATACTTCCGCCTTTGATCTATGGCCGAATATCGCTCCGATACGGGTGCAAAAAAAATTATTCGGTGCTAGGTCTTGCTAGGTATATCGGCGGCGGATCTTGTTATAAAAATTTCAGCGTATCGATAGCATCGCAGTTGGCTGACGTCACCTTCGAGACGAACGCTAAGAAGAAAGTCTCAGAGAACTTGACGTCGTCGGAACCTTGCAATTATTTAAAGATTTGAATCACGGTGTATTTTTGCTTCCGTATATTGATGTTGTGAAACCTAATGATAAACAAGAGCAACTTCAATGAGACTGGCGATTCCTTTTGTGTCTAGCTCAAGGTGATGATCCTTGGTTGCAGGTCCACAATAAATAACATGGTCTTGACAGCCCCAACGGCATGTGCTGATATATCTGTTCCAATAATTGAAGCATGAACATCATGTGTCCATACTTCAACGTTCAACGTTCAACTTCCAAGATACCTGTCTACCAGAGATGCAACACTGGATCACTCACACAATTTTACTCAAGTAACGACGTTATATGACAACTTTAATTGGGGAAGGGCTCTCGTCCATTCTGCAGCCACATGTAAATGAAATGCTATCAGTTTTTACGTTGACGGGCATCCAGTCATTAATCCGCAGTGGCAGGAGTTGGCAGGCCACTCGGTGGTCGCGCACACGTGCATTCCTTCAATAGGGCCGCCCTCAGTTAACAAAGATACAGTCAAAGAACGTTGAATGCACAGAGCACTGAAAAGGCAACTTGGTGGCCCACCAGCAGTTCCTTTGTACTTTTTTTCCGAGTTGGCCGGCGCCTGTACCAAAAAGTCCGAATCAGGTATACCAGCATGGCGTGGTACATAATTTTCTGGTGTGCCCGGATGGCCCATAGTAACACCAATATGGATACGCATGGACTGTCAGACTGGAAGCACCTGATTGGGCGAAAGATAAACGTGAAACAGGGCGGATCAAGACTTGCTGCATTCGCAGGGTACAACATGAGAATTCGGCCAAGATATTCGAGGGAAGTCTAGCGGATCCACTGGGAACAGAGCATACGCAGTAAATCACAGTGGGCGTTATCAGCCGGTTATTGAAATCACATGTCTCGCCGTTGAATAATCCCTTCCCTAGACCACCACAGACATATGGATCAGATAAGGATCGATTGCAGGTCGAATGGCATGCATCGATCCACATGCGGTGGGTATACTCATTAAGGTGTAGGAGTCCAGATTTGAAATGCAAAATACTGATCGAGTCCAAGGTCGTGGAAGGAGTTGAGCAGACGTCTGATCACTGATTTACTGCATCCAGCAAACGGTGGATCCGACTTACGCTTCGTACCCATCCTTGACCAATTTTTCGATCCAGCATTCTACGGGCCATTGAACTGGTGATTAGACTGAGAATGTACCATTCCAGCTGTGAACTGAAATGCGGTTGCGACGAAGACGGAAACTCCATGTCCACACCAGAATCGTCACTCTTCTCATCCAATTCAAATATTGCACACATGGTCCCTTGATATGCAATTCACGAGTATAAGCAGATTAGATAGGCTCAATGTTGGTGAGTCCATTACCAGGGTCCATTACTTGTGCTATCACCTCACTGCCAATCATGTTCTGGATCAAGCGCTCACTTGAAGCTGTGTGCGTCATGTTACCGGTCGATTTTTGATGACAAACGTACAACTTGCTCCTTTTCACCGGTCATATCCCGTGAAACAGATGGGGGATTTGCCTACAAGACAAAGATTCCAAATGGGTCCCCGAGGAACCCATTCCTTCCCCGGCATCTCGTGACACCTCGGATTCTATTTCGGCTATTCCTGCCTGCTGGCCTTGCTCCCGCGACAAGTCGCGAAGCGCCCGTCCTTTGCTATACAGCATATCACAGATCGCTAATGGTACCGGTCTGCGACATTGAAGGAGCGCCTGCCCGAGCAGCACTTGACAAACGCCAGTCAGGTTCCAGTTCCACCATTGCGCGTTTTTCGTATTAAACGGAAATAAACCCAACAATCTGTGTCGTCATCGGTGAAAACGTATGTAACTTGTGTTTGCCCACTTCGGGAATGGATGTTGTATAACTCTGGACTTCTCGGTGCAATGATAGCTCCGATTTCCACTATTGTCAACTTCGCAAACAGAGTAACGACACCATATGATCTGCTGCAGGATCCGATGGTTGGAAGAGCAGTGAATGAGAGCAAGTACACTCGTCCATCGGCGTTCTGGGAATCCGTCTCTGACTCTGGCATTCACAACGTTCACATGTCACGGAGAATGATGTGACATCGAGCCTGCATGCTCTGGTCCTATTGAAATAAACCTCGAAAAGTGGAGTGATAACACGGATGTCAGTGAACCTGCCACGTAGGATTAGCGGGTTCTCAGGAAATCAAGGTTTAAAGTAGACGAATCCTGTGAATATACGAATGTCACAGACTTACGCGAAGCATTTACCGGCATCGGGCCGCCTTCTCTTGACACAGTACCTGGAACATTGCAACCATGAGGGTTTTACTAATCAGTACACGCGAATCAAATCACTTACGGCTGAATTGGTTGAATTGGTTGAATACTGATTAGTGAAGGTATCCGTCGAGAACTTTCTGGCTGTTACCACCGAGGACTGTGTGAAGATGGAACTGAAAAGTGGTGGTTGTTAGTAGTAAAGCAATATAAAGCGCGCTGCGAGTTGGCATAGGTATCTATCGCTTCGGACAAAGACGCACAGAACAAGCCCTTTCCAGGCCATCATAGCGTACGGAAACCTATGATCCGCCCCTGAAATCAGCAGAAGGCTTGCAGTTGGGAATGAGATACGTTAACATTGAGAAGAAGATCAAAGTTGCGTAACCACAGTGGCATCTAGTGGCATGTATGACGCATTGATGTATCGCACGTTCGATGACCGCGAGAATCGGTCCGCCGTCAGCAACGACTGTATCATCAAGAGACGAAAGACAGAGGGATGGAAATTGCCGTAAGTCCTGTTCAGTAGTCTAGGAGACACTAGAGAGTTTTAGGAAAACAAAAGGGTTAGAAATCGCGGAAGTCGGGCCAGAAAAGCGGACTACCCCCGGAGAGAAGCCAAATCGAGTTTGGAATCGTTCAATAGCCATGTCGGGTGAAATAGCGACGGCCAATCCTTGGATGAAATGTACGAGAAGCTAGTAGAAGGTGCGAGATACATGAAGCTGTGCGATCTGGGAAGCGATTGTTCGTCCACAATCGACAAAGACGATTGACTATAAATCGAGGTCGCCGCTGCAGTGACTTGCACTGAGAAGAAAATGCTGACTGCGCGAGTTACAAGATCGATATTCAACGAATTCCGAAATGTCAGGAGTTTCAGTTCTTTGTTCTCGAGCTCGTTATGGTATAAACTGTATCCCTCCAGAAGCTCAGATACAGCCGGATGGAATTTGCCTTGTATTGACAGTTGTTCTTTGGAAAAGAAGGCTATTCGGAAGTCCATGCAAGGTTAGCATGGGACTACCGGGAAGGGTTGGTCCTTGGAAGAGGATTCATCGCCAGGGTCAGGAAGAAATCGAGGATGCACCGAGGATACGGCGTTCGATAAAGACGTGGTAAATGGTACGATGCCTGAGAACAGATTTTGAAGATAACCCTGGCTTTCGTAGGCCGAATATTATTCGGAGATGTGCTATAGCAGAAGAAGTTGAGCAGGGTTCAAGCAGGGTTAGAAGCGGGTGACGTCACAGGCACGTGGTCACCACATGTACCAATTGAGACCGCACCGGAATATCCCGCTCACCAACGCGTCTTCGTCGATGTCGTCGTCGGACTCGACGTTGCTTTCACTCTTGTCCTCGACGCCACATCTGCTTGCATATTCCATTCCTCTCCTTCTACTTTCCATTCTCCTGACTTTTGCTGGCACATTCCTCACTCTTGACCGTTCACGTTCATTCCCACCATCCTATTCATCTCTTCCCCCTCCTAGCGACTTCGATGCTACGAAGAAGAGGCTTAACCTCACCTGGTTTCTTCAAGGAGGCATTGGAGGACTAGCCACTGGCTATGTTTTTGGTCGTACGTCCCATCTACCTTATCTGATCATCAATGGCGTCGATCACAAATGATCTTTCATAGTTCACCTATCTACATTCCTGTCACTCCTGGTACCCTCAGTCTCCGCGTCAACTCCACTTTCCTCCAACGCTTTTCTGGTCATCTGGATATTGACATGTATCTTGACCACTATCCTTGGTGGTCGGTATAAATACTGTGCCATACTCTTCTCCACTGTTTCTGGCGGGTGAGTTCCCAGTTTTTGTCTCCCTGTCCACTAACTCACAATTCACAGGGCTTTATTGGCTCTTGCACTTTCTGTCATATTTCATCCGCCTCTCCTTTCACGCATCGTCTTAGTTGTTCTCTTCTTGGTGGCATTCCCCATTACCAGCCTCGTGTTCTGCATTCCTCGATTTTCCCGATTTTTGCACAGAGCGCTTCGCATCACGACGACCTCCGCTGCCGCCTTCAGTCTCATCCTATCTATTGCGTTACTCGCACATATTCCTGCTTGGGCTAACGTCTGGGAGCGTCTTTGGCTGAGCAATGGCGAGAGCTGGGGGACTGGCCAAGAGAAAGGACTGAACGCAGCATTCTGCATCTTTATGATCGCGGGGATAGCCACAGATTGGCTACTAAAGAGGTGGTTGGGAGAATGCCCTGATGAGGTACGTACTCTGTCTATTTGCCCTTTCCAATTACGCATCACTTATAACAGCTCGAACAGAAGTGGGACAGATATCTGGCAAATTATGCTACCAGTCTTCCCAATGACTCCTCTCGCGCAGGAGCATTTCAACCTCTTCCCTCTTTCTGGGATCGTCTTTTCCATTCCAACGAAAACAAACATATTGTGTTCCCTGCATCTCCGAAGCAAGCTAGAATGAGCATATCCAAAGACGGGCATGGCCTGCTGTCAGGAAACGATGATGATCATGCCCAGGAGGCCCATCACATTCATGACCTCTCCGCATTTCCCGTGCTTCTCAAACACCCTTCCACAGCGCAGTTCAAGCCAGAACAAGAAGTTAAGCGTAAGGCAAAGGATATCACTGGCAGAAGAGGGCGCAAACCTATCAAGTTTCGAGGCCCCCTTAGCTCTGATTCTTCTCTTTCAGACTCTGACTTCTCGGACACCGATAAATTTCGGCCGTGGCTGAACCAGAAAGCGTCCATGACATCTTCTACCCCGACATTAGTAGATGAACATCTACATGTGCATCCATCGCTGGATTATGACCTGAACGTGGAATTTGCCTATCAGAAGAAGGGATACGTAAAGGCTGGAGGTGGTACTGGCGGTGACCTGTCTGACTACTCGGATTATGAAGAAGACCTGGGCTTACAACAGCAAGCCATCAGAAGAAAAGAAGATGTTGGCAATAACTGGAGTCCTGGTTTTCTAAACCGTCATTCGTCTTCGTCTGTCAATGCGAGTGTTGGTGGCAGAAACACGAACGGAGCCCTGCCAGTAGGTGTAGTCCCCGCAACTCCATCCTTGATGAAAGCCCTGGACCGGGTATCCGAAGCACAGAGGGAAGCTTTTGGAGTTGCTGGCGTAGGTGGCCTTCCAAGAAATATACCACGTGTGAGTGGTGGTGTCCATCTTCCCTCCCCCTCGCTGGCGCCCAAGGCGAGGGCGGATGGCTTGCCAAGAGTGGAAGAACAGGCCGCTGATAATGATGATCTGGAGCAAAACAAGCCAGGGTGGGATGATTTTTGGAGGGATGTAACGGAGAAGGCGCGAAATTAGCAACGTCGCCAACTCTGCTACCCTCTCGATGAAACCATGGACGTCCTTCGACAAGAAAAGTCTGTATTATAATCACGGAAGGAATGCCGCACGATTACATATCCTAAAGTTATTATTCATGATATCATTATCCACTCTATTGCTAGGACCTATTGACGACCTTGATGACGACTTGTAGTTTACGACAATTTACGCTGTTTCTACCACCTCTTTTCGCCTTCCATACTGTGACTAAGGAAGAAGAGAACGAACAATGGTCCGGCAAGTGAATTGGGTCCTATCCAAGTTGAAGATGAAGAGTATGACGTGGAGCTGGGCGATATGCCCTTGCCGCGAAGAAAAGGAGAAGAGCAGGGCCTTAAAATCGCAAGGTACGCACGAGCGCAGCATATGTTGGTTCGATATGGTCATACCTAGTCCTGCGCAGACAAGTAGTAGCCAAGGCCAGTTGTCAGAATCCTATCAAAATTTATTTCGAGGGAACCTCTATCAAGAGAATAAATCGTTAGAAAAACATGAATAGGAGGCGAAGAAACCTCTTCAAGAAGTGCTTCAATCAAAGAGCATCAAAGATATATGCACAAAATTCCGTTATTGGTTCTTCAGCTGTACGAATTTGGGTCAAGAAGTTCATACACATTTCAAGTAATATCATCCCTCATCGGATATGAGTTCGATGGACTTCGAGGACCGTCTGGGCGTCCATGGTAGCAGAGGCATGGTAGCAGAGGGGAAATTTGGCTGTACAGAACTAAATTCGTCCAATTTCGTTGAGTTGACTGAAAGTATGAACATCTGAATCAAGTTCAGGTTAAGACAGATCTGCAGCCTGTACAGCGAAAATAATACATTAAGCTTTGTGTATGGTCCGTCGAGGCATGTCCTTAGCTTTTAGTTAGCATAGGCGCATATCAAGCAAATTACCAGCATGAGAAGAGACGACAGCCATTGGTCTACGAATCTCCTGTTCCGCTGCGAATATGTTCGGAAGAGGATGGCTTCTCACTTATTCGTCGATGAGTCGGATTATAGAATTATAGGTACTTGGTCACCCTCTTGTTCCTAGGACGTGACTTGCTTTGCTTGCTGTGCGAAATCATTGAGAGCCTCGCTCTAGAGGGAAGAGTTCTCCAGAAGACAGCAAACATGCTTCAGCCCCACCGGTCAAAATCATAGAATGGTGTAAGGTTGGGGATGCAATTATTAGATATTCAAAAACTAGGCTTGTGCAATGAGAGGATATATAGCTGAGCAGCTACGTGCGGAACCTTTGGAGATGACGGACGACGCGGCGGTCTTCCTGGTCAGAAATCGGATCGTTGTTTCGGTGTAAGGGATCCGGTGACCATATTTGAACCTTCTGAGTCAGGCTGGACATGTGGCAGAACAATCAATACGAAGAATGTTCTCGCCCTCAAGAACCCTTCTGAACCCAAAATTTGAGGGCTACAAGCTGGATCTGGTCTCCCAGGAGGATATTGTGGCAAGATATCCACTCGAATACAAACCGACACAAGCTACAGTGTCTGGCAGATCCACGTTCTCGCTTCAGGAAATTCAAAGTCGCATAACACACAATCATCTTGCTGTATGGAGTAAAGCTGGTCGTGCTGTTTATGTTGATTCTGATGCCAGAGTAATCGCGGTTGACATCGATGCGGTCAGCTTCTGCCACTTTGATTTTGGATGTTACTTTCTCTGATCTTGGTTTCAAAGTAGGGAACAGTCCAACCGACCTTCAGGGTTCTGCATGAACTACCAGTTCCCATACGATCAGATGCTGTTGAAACACCTAATCGCGAGTATCCTTCTGCTGTTTTCCTCTCACCATCCATGGTGTTTGTTTCGGATGGTTATGGCACTATGTATGTGCTTCAGGTGAAGAACAGTGGTTCTTCGGACGTACTCGGGGTGTTCAATCTGTCACCCATCTCGATGGAAATACCTTTCAGAATTCATAGCGTCCACAGGCTGTCACCAACCGCTGTTATCGCTATTCTATCGTCTCGACATCATGCGGAGAACGCAGATATGGAATCCAGGGAAAAGGAACGGGTGAAACGTCCATCACCTTATTTTGACATTTGGGCTGTGAAGATCGAACTTCCTTCTCTTGGACCAAAAGGAAACACTCGTCAACTGGATATCATATGGCGTCGTCGTGGACAGGACGTTCCCATTTACACATCGTATGAGGAATCCCGAAAGTCATTCATTCTGATCGGCGGCACTGTTTATCGGCAAGTGGATCGTCAGATCTCTTTGGCCTATGAACCATCTCCCGACGAATTCGTATCCATACCCCGAGCGGGCGAAAACCTCGATTCACAAACATCAGAGCCCCCGAAGCCTTTGCCGTATGCATGGAGCCAAACACACGACTCTGTCACACTGGCAATACCGCTCCTTTCGAGCACTTCGAAGTCGAACATCAAAGTTGCGTTCTCTCCACGGACTCTGACCGTTCACATTGACAGCGACGTATCGGCTTCTGTTCCTGACCCGCGCTATTCGGCAAAACTGTTGTGGGATGGCATATCATCGTCGACCAGTTATTGGACATGGGACCGTGAAGCAGAGCATTCCTTTGGATTACTTACGCTTTACCTTGACAAGCAGCATGAAGGAACCAAGTGGAGCCAGGTTTTTGCACCAGCGGGCACCTCTGTCGCCTTAGAATCGAACTTCGACGACATCGAAGTTCCAGAAACTTTGGATCCCTCTGAACTTTGGCATATTCGTGAAGCATTGGAAAAATACACGACATCCTTGCGCGAGGGGGATGATGCAAGCGGCTTAGGTTTAGGAAGAGGCGTGCCAAGCCTTGCCGAAGGTGAGATGGATGTGGAGGTTGATGAATCTGTCGGCAAGGAAGCCTACCTTACGTGGGTGGGAGAAGATGGATCCATCCCTCCTTGGTGGAATGAATCGACGTCCATTCATTTTCAACTCCTCGCGACTCCTATGCCAGGCAGTGACGAATCAATCATTTCCCTTGTCGTCAAAAACCATCTTGATGGGACAGTGCACTCGCTCATTTCTGATGCTCCAAATCTCACAGATTCGTCAGAGTGGACGCACACCTCTACCTTCTCTGCCCTGGCTTTTGTTCTTGCTTCAAAGCGAGACACGCGCTTCACCTACCACATCTCTGGGAACGCTGTATTTGCGTTCGAAGGTGGGGCCAGAGATAGAGGTGGGAATGTGTATATTTACCGACCTGCTCCCATAAAGGAGAAGTGGGCAAAGCAAGCCATACTAAAAATCGACGATGGAAACGGAGGTTCACTGTTGGGAGTCGGTGCAGTGAAATTTGGCTCAGGAGCAACAGTCCTTGCTTGCCTGACGGAGGGTGAGCTAGTCTTGATAAAAAATCCTTAAGCAGTAAAGGATTTTATTAATATGTACCCTTCTTACGTCACTGTATGTGATGGTCAGTGGGAGAATGGATTATATGATAGTGAAATGAAATGAACGTGAACAGGTCCATAGTGGAAATTGTGTGTAAGTGTGCAGTGCTACATGAACATGATATCACCGAAACAACCGTACAGGACCTATACATTAATGGACAAGAAACGTACCCAGTAAGACTTGAAGCACAGGGAAATGGGAGTGGGATTAGAGATGGTGCTATATTGATATATCCGTTATGCTTTCACCAATGAATCTTCACTTGAATCTATCAACCCCTCTGCCTTGACAACTGCGAGGGGTTCATCACCATGAGGTTGGGAACGCAACTGCTCCACCGGAGGAGATGCATTACCGTTCTGTAAAGGTTTTGGAGGCGGAGGCGCTTCTCCCTGGAGACGAGATAGCTGTGGTACTATATCATGCCAGGCGGTCGGAGATTTGGGACTGAATCCATGGCTAGGTTTTCCGTCTGGATTGGAAGCGCCGGCATCGACCATTTGCGAATCGCCGTCATTGTTCGAATCGTTTCCTTCCCGGATATCTTTCTCGTATTGGTCTAGCTTGGCTTTGAGGTGCTTCGTGAGGTCTGGAGATTCGGGGCGTCCAAGCCCCAGGGTATCGTCGAGGACCCCAAAGTCCTCTGCAACTACCTCGTCACCGCTATCTTCGTCGTCGCTTTCATCTTTTGCAAACATTAATGTGCTTTGCAGAAAAGAAATGCCGCCGGTACTTGAGAGGGACCTAGAGAACCCACTCAACCCAGCGCTAGTCAGAAGGCCCTCAACTTTGTCCTCGGGGGTGTCCTGTTGGGTGTCCTTCAGGCTCTGCTGTTCAGGTCGCTTTTGGTTCTCCAGTTCGGTCTCTCGTCGGGCCCGAGCCTTAACGGCTGCCTGCCGTGCGTGAAACGCATCGATGCGGCGTTGCGAGTAGAGTTGGGGGGTAGTACTTGGAGTGTTATAACCATAATTTTTCTCGACACGATCGGTGATCCAAGCATACCATTCCTCTTTGGTACGTCCATGGAGGATAGCGACAATCAAGATAGTCATGTTGTCACAACCAATTCCAGTTGAGGTTGTATCAGGCGCTAAGCAATGGTCGCAAATCATCTCGCAAATCTCCGAAAGCTCCTTGCCCTCAGAGACCTGATATCGAACAAAGTCGACTACCTGCTGCGAGCTTAGACAGTCCCAGATACCTACAGTGTAAAAAAAAACAAATTCAGCCTGTTTACAATAAGGAAGAACGCAAATGCAAACCATCGCAGGCAAGCACAAAGAATTCATCTTCATCAGATATTTTATGTATGGTGACGTCAGGATCTGCTGTTATAATTTGCTTTTCTGGTGATAATGAGTAGTTTTTCTTAAATTCAAAGTCGCCTATCGCTCTTGACAGCGCAAGATTGCCTAATGATCAAGGTTAGGACAATACATGATGAGAACTTGGCATAACAAGGCTGACCGTTGACACGTCCGTATTCGACGTATCCACCAGCACCATGAATGCGTTGTTTTTCGACTAATGATGATGATGTAGTGGCTCAATATGTCCTTGAGAAAAAAGATTGTTTTACCGTAATTTGTTGGTTTGTGATCTTCACTGAGATCCTGCACGTTCCCCTTGACGCTAATAACCGATCGAGAATCACCGGCATTGGCCTAAAGTAAGTCGAGAAATCAATATGCACCGGCGAAGAGACTTCGAATAACATACGACATATATCTTCCTATCGGAAGTTACTAAGGCTGCTACTGCAGTGCAGCCAGAGGGATCTAGCGCGTGGGCCGGATCTGACGACGAGCAGCTGTGAAATGGGGACTATAACAATATCGTTGAGATCTACGTACCTGCCAAGAGGTCTTCATCGGTACCCAAAAAAGCTCTTTTCAAAGCTTCCTTGTATTGTTTCTGTTTATACGCCTCTTCCGCGACTAAGCGTTTATGCACATTCTGCCCGGCAAACTTTGCAACTGTTCCACCTTGAATGGAATGTTACATATATGCGAATGATGGCATGACTATGACGCACCGCCATGTCCATCGTACACAGCGAAAAAAGTATTCGAGTCACTTTGACTCTCGTCCAGATCCAAGACAATGGAATGCGCATCTTCCATAGCTGACAGATGGCAGATTCAGAAAGAGAATTCATAACGTTTTCTCTGAGAACGACTCACAGAGTCTCCACCCTTGCATCTCTGAAATGCTGAAGAGAAATGCGATATTCCCGCCAGAATCTGAGTGCTTTGATGTCTCTGGAAAGAGCATGTTGGACTAATTCGAGATCTATGACGCCTAACTAACCTGGGAAAGAAAGTGTTTGTCCCTAAGGCAATGTTAGCTTGATCAAAAGATACGAATATCGAAGCAAGCTGACCATGGCTTGTGATTCTTGAACCGAGACGGTGGGGGACCTACCACGAAAGATTTAGGTATAATGACACGTTGGGATAAAGAAGTAGCAGAATGAAGGACGGAGAATGGTCGTGTGTGGGATGCAGAGAGTTCCCTTATTTACACCTATTGATTTGATTGCACTATAGTTTTTGTCTGCCCATCTCTGTAATCGCAGGCATGTACTATTATACAACGAGATGTGGGCCAATATTATTTAAATGCTCAAACGACCGTCTCAACACCAACATCGTCCCCCTTGCGCTCCCTCTGCTCGAGAAGGTGCTGACTATATGATGGAGGATTGGGATGCTCAAAGATTTCGTTGATTTCCTCCAGAGTGAACCCTCTGGTCTCCACCACGAAGAAGTAGATCATCACCACTTCAAATACGTCCCAAATACAGAATATGATATAAACTGTGGAAATGAGATTCCGATGAGCTCTAACGATCGCTGGGTATAGTCTGATATGCACCTTTCCATCCAATCCTTTGCAGTGCGACAGGAAGGCTTTATTACCATCAAATCGGGTGGACTTCATGCGTGAGTCAACTTTACGCACCCAAAAGTGTTGACGAGACTTGCTAGCTGAGTAATGATACCAAGGAAGGCAAGACCCTTGGCTCGCATTTCGTAACTAAGAACTTCTGCCGGATATAGGGCTTGCCTGCACCACCGAAACTCAGTGTCTGCGGCATAATTGAAGCAAATAATCCACAAACATGGGCGTCCAACCAAAGGAAAAGATGACCATGAACAAGTAGATGAATGAAATGCCGGCATTCGCCCGTGGTATGCTGCCCACGGAGCTGAGAAGCCCAGATACAATCGCTAATGTGACGACCAGCATGGAAGTCGCCATCAACAAATTTTTGCGACGACCGAAGCGATCAACCAAGAAAGATCCCTAAGTAACTGTCGTCAGAACAAATCTGATAGGAAGGATTTACCAACTCACACTTAGTGCTTAACGTTCCGGGGGTGGGTTGGTTTATTATTATAGTTCCTTGCCATTAAACAAGAGAAAACTCACCTCCAATGCTATTACGCGATTGATGACATTAGATCACGATGGAATTCAACGGAACTTACTATGAAGTTACACTGTTCACAAAGTTCAGAGTGAGTCTACGATTTTGCGATTTGATCCCAGCATTCTGAAGCAGAATAGGAAGGAAGTATGTTATAAGACCGTTCCCACTTAGTTGACCTGCAGATAGGGGTGAGCAAGTAACGATCGTCGACTGCAATCCTCTCTTACCGAACCAGCCTGTCATTGTCAGTGGTGCATTTATGATAAATCCGCGAATAAAGGAATTAATAACACACCAATGAGAACTACCATATAAGCGCGGTAACGATCTGCGCGGGTTCTGAACAAGGGTCTGAAATCCCACCACACCTCTAATAATTTATATGCCGGTGAGGACAAGGGCTGCAGAATAAATAAAAATACTCACTATCTACTCCATCGATTCGAATCTTTTCTTCAATTTCTTCCATTTCGAGGTCAATGAGGGGAGAATTGATGTCACCAGTACTACTGTGGAACCTGGCTAGGATTGCCCGGGCTTCCTTTGACTTCCCAATGCTGTGAAGCCAACGAGGACTACAAGGATGATGTCAGTCCAATCAGTCAGGTTTGGAATCATGATTACTCGCGATTCGGGACACAGGAAGACCAAAAGCACGTTTAAGGAAGCAGGTACGATCTTACTTCACTTTAGCCCTTGATGACCACGAATGGAAATATTGTCTGGACTGACCTGGATCCACAGAGGTAAGCGCCAGGATAACTCACTCTGCCATCTTCCTGTCGGGACCATCATTCCAGTGGCAGCAATTTGGCCGACGTAGTAACTGAATAATGACATTTGGTTTGGGAAATCGACAATGACCAGGATACTAACAAAGAATTCAAGAAACCGAGATAAGCGCCTCGTGACTGAGGCGGCACCAACTCCGCAAGGAAAGACTTGGCTGAAGTAGCGGCACATAAGGTACCAAAACCTGAAAAGCAACTTGTTGGAAGGGCAACTTGGGACGATTGGTCAAGAAAGTCACCGGTCAAGAAGCGGCCTCCAAGAAATCTGGGCATAGAAGTTGCAGTGGCAGTTATTATAACACCAGTTCTGAATTGCTCAAAAATGAAGGTGTGTGACTACAAGGAAAGAAGAAACGTACATCACAGCTGCATTGCCGAAAAACATAGAGAACCTGCGTCCGAATCTGTCCGGGAGGTACGCTAGATTGATTGTCGATTATGAGGCGCGACACTGAGCATGTTTCAAAACTTACCAGATGGGATAGTTCCACTGGACGTCTCTGAGCACTGGTGAATGTTCGCTGCGTGGAACTAGAATACGTACCAAACCGATCCACTATATAAAGTTGTTATGAATTGGGGCGGGGGTAATAAATCAGGATAGGGGATGAAGATCAGCGTACACCGTATACATTCCAAAAACAATTCTGCAGCAAAATCAGCACGTTGAATCAAATAGAAAGAAAAATCTCACGATGTCCCAACTCCAGCACCGCTCAAACCAAAATAGTGCTGATACTGCAACATACCATTGACCCCACCCATGACCTAATCAATCATAAGCTCATGCGTGATTTTTGAAGGAACAGAACGATAAAACAAACAGTTCCATCAAATCCATTATCACCTGAACAACAACACGCTACCAAAGTGACGAAATACATCTAGAAGTAATGAAACCTGATGAGTTTGCAAATATCAAATGTATGCCAGAAGTACCTGAAATGCACGCCAGCTAAACGTTGTAACCCCAGGATCCACTTCCAACGCCGCCTTCAACGCAATCTGACGCTCCTGCGGTGTCTTCGGCGAGGGAAGAGTTTCTATGTGCTCAGGTATTGTTTTGGCGATGGATGAGCGAGAATCATCTTTACTGCGTGTCATGGGGGAAAGATGGGGCTTCAGCTGGGAACAATAAGTAACTACCTTATACCTATAGCAGAGAGGGGTACAGTTTGCATACCAGGTCACAAGCACCCTAAAAATGTCAGATGATCGCGTGCCTCTCCATAGGTAACCATCAACTTCGTAGCATGTGCTGAACCCAATGTGTCAGTGGACTAAGTATGTAATTTGGCGCACGAAGAGGGCCGACATGTTTCGGGCTTTTCCTCCCGCAGGCGTCTATAACAACGTCATGATGGTTGGTGGTGGGTAACTTGCGGGTACCAGGGCCGTGACGTATTATGCAGTTATGAGGCGCGAGACCAGCGAACATCATTTCTGTGAAGTATGTTGACCAAGGACCCCGGATTATGCCTACCAAGCCTAGATCCCAAAAAGTCGCAATTTCAGCTTTTCTGTCCGGACACTTTTGTTCAATTCCTGTCCGGATTGCACCTAGCCTCCACCGACTTTTTGGGCTCCACACCTTCCTAAAAAGGAAAATTTCGGCTGATGGACGTGAAGAAGTTCACAAAACCGTCCAAAATGCATCAAAAATGCCAAAAATCAAGTGTTTTGACATCTTTCGTGACAATTTCAAAGTTCCCTGGAGCGAGTTGGATGGGTTTTGGAAAAAATTTCGGTCTGACCCACCACATCCTGTCCGGACTGGACCCAGCATCTGGCCCACACTGGCCCCAACTTTTGTCCGGACATCCACCAAGCTGGGATCTGGCTTATTGGCTGCAAATGTCCAAAACCTGTCCGGATTGGGACCAAGCCTTGGTAGGGATAATCCGGGGTCCTGTTGACCACCGATTACAATGGAAGCATCGAGATATATTTGGTCTGATGCCAAGAGATTTAAGGCCTAGGGACAAAGCGAGAAACCTCGAGCATACTCCACACCGAGGTCTACCGGTCGCGAATCAGTAATAATACTAATATGACAGAAACATGAACCAATGGCAGGAGCTGTGCCACCAAAAAACTAGCGTGACTGATACAGTGGAGGGGAGGTCGCAAAATCGAGCGGTGTCGGACAGTCACGAGCGCGAGACGACTGGGCCATCTGTAGGGTTGCGGGAAATTACCGGTAAATTACAAGGGGTACCTAGTAAATTTAAAATACTTCACGTGATCAATTCATGTGATTTTTAGCAGGCATTTTTAAAATTTCCATTGCTCACATGCATTCAGATTCTCGTCATAAACGTGGGTTCCAAGGGTAAGGAGCGTTTTTGCTAGGGTTCGGTTACTAAAAAAGGCATAATATTTGACTTGGAATTATTAACCAAGGGGGTGTCGGGACCGAATTTTTTTACATCACGTTGTTATTCGACGCTAAATGGGCTAGGAGTTTGAAATCTGGAGTCTGTTTGTCCATCTGAGCAGTGGTTCTTGAGTTATGATAATTTTCGGAAAAGTATTTGAATTAAATTAAATTTTTTCTGAAATTTTTTTTCGAGTCAGACAGGCCATTGGGACCATTTTCACAAAAAGATTTGGACTGTTTCCTAACATTACCACCCTTGTATGCTTCCAGGCAAGAAAACATTGTATCTGTCCCCTCTGTGAAAATTTGGTAAGGCTGGAATTTCATCCAAATTTCATCCCCTCATACACCATTCTTGCAATGCGACATGGAGCATTTGGATTACGTTTAAAGAATTGGGCAATCACATTACATGCTTGTTTACAATTCTCTTCAGGTTCCCATGAGTTGTTTTTGTCGGTATAGTTCTTTCACTTTATTAAGAACTCCACTTTATTTTGTCAAAGACATGAGTCTAGAATTTCTTCAACTACATATTCTGGAGCACCTTCTACAGTTATTGGAGCTTGTGGAGTAATTTGTTGGCCAGGAATAGTAGGCAGGCAGTAGGGGCATAGGCAGGAAACATTAATCTCGGGATCAATCTTGAATGATTGAGGTAATTTTAGCACTACCACATTAGGCAAAATTGCTTTAGAGATCACATATGCAACTTGGTTCTCTGTGAGTTTCCTAGAAGGTTGTGGAATATTAAGGTCCTTGGTACTTAGCCATACCAAGTCGCCGACATTGTACTCTGGAGTGAGAGCTTGAGTATGATCCACATGTCACATCATATCATCACATGTAGGGTGTAGCACAGGTCACACCGCAGGTAAATTTTCACACACCACACCTGCATAGTGTTTGAAGGTCCAGTCCATAGGACTGACAAAAGACTGAGGACTGAACTGAACTGACACTTGGTCCAGTCCATTTTTTGGTTGCAGTTGCCCAGATTTGGGGTCAGTCTAGTGTTGCCGCAGCTCAGTCAGTCACAACTCGGCTAGCACAGCCACCTATTGAGCCGGAAGTCGGCTCGGTCATTGCCGACTCAGCCAAAACCCTGGCTAAGTATAGCCCCTCAACTGGCTCCTTCCATTTCCGGCTTGAGCCGGTTTCGAGCCAGCTGAGTCACCGTCTTGAAAGGAATTACTATCAAAGGCTCGAAGCCACCAGTATGAACAAGAAAATGTATTAGTATGATACAACCAATACAAGGATACAACAACAGGTTAATAAATAAATGTTCGAGGGTAGCCTGGAATCTGGATATATCAAGGTAAAAAAGTACAACACCAAGTGATGCATTGACAGATCATGGATGAAACTAACATGTACAGAGCCTTAGAATTTAAAGGCTGGAAGTTACTGATAGACACACCATTCATCTAGACCCCTGCCCTACTCAGAGTCTCAGACTCCAAACTAAGAATCATGCCAGTGACACCAGCGACACCCAGCAGCTGAACCCCTGCAGCTTCCCAGTCAAAGATGCCATCGTCATAATATCCATGTGCGTCGAAAAGGTCTTGAAAGAGGGATTGTATATATTGGTAGTCGGGTTCAGAATCAAATGAAAGATGGTGTGTGTAATCGAGGAAGATGCGGAACTCGTCGGGAAGGCCAGCACATAGCTCAGCCATGGTTGTGTTCCACTTTCTCTGCATTATCCGTCAGAACCTCTGCTTTCTTGATGAACCTTCCAGGCATTGCCAGGGAAGTGATCCACAGAGGAAGTAGATGAGAATATGTGCTAGCGACTCCAGATCATCGCGTCGCAAAGGCTCAATGCCCAAGTGGCCATTGATAGACATGTAGCAAGCTGTTCCAGTAAGATGTTTGTGTACTTGATAAGGAATGTGAGTAAGTGTGAATTCATCACGATACCGATTTGCAAGACCAAAATCAATGATGTAAACCTTGTGTGAATCTTGATGGATCCCTATAAGAAAATTGTCGGGCTTGATGTTGCGATGGACAAAGTGGTGGAGGTGGATGTGCTCAATATGTGAGATCTATGAGTAGAAGATGAGTGTGTGATGAAAGACAAACACAACAATCCAGTACCAAGCAGTGTGCCAGTTTAAGGACAGTCTTGAGGGTGAAGGTGCAATTGCAAGCAGTGAAGAGGTCTTTGAGTGATGGCCCAAGAAGACTCATAACCATAGCCTTGTACCCCCGTTCAGTTCCAAACCAGAACACATGAGGGATACCAGGTGAAGAAGTGAGAGACTTGTAAACCTTCCATTCCTGGGCAAGCTTTGGATGATCTGAGTCCAGAGGTTCCATCTTCACTGCCACATTCTCTCCATTAATGACATTGCATGCAAGATATATGTCCCCTGTATTACAGAATATTTGTTAAGATGAATATTGCAAGAGAAACGACTTGAAACGCACCAAAAGATCCTGAACCAATCTTTTTATGAAGCCTATACTTTCCACACACTCTGAATACACCAGGAGGTAGATCTCCCATCCCTCTGCATAGCAAGCAATAAGTGCTGAGAGGAATTAGTGGGGAGACAATAGAGCAATAGTTGAACGACCCATGCATTGATAACGCAGATGTTTGAAGTTTGAACATGCTTATGTCAGCCACTTTCTTCAGCGAATAAGTGAGTGTTAAAGGGTATATATATAGAACAAGACTGTTCAAATTTGTAGTACAACATAGGACAGCGCTACACAAGCATGATACAAGTACAAACTTTACTGCACAAGATGAGTGCGATACAAGTACATATGAGGTATCCATAGCAAACCAAAGGAAACATCTGCAAGCAGCCAGCGAGTCATTGAAATTGAATATCAAAGGAATGTCTGAAGTAGAAAACCATCAAGCGTGCAAATTTGGACATGGGATAACAAGCCAGATGACTCAGATCCCCAGTCAGTCAGCTCCTTCAGTCGCAATCAATAATGTCTTCTCATTGAGTATCAGTGTGTTCATGATGAACCAATTCAGCCAAGACGTCAGTGTTGTCATTGAATTTGATGGCTAGATCGTTCTCATCAGTAAGAATTCCTTCGGTGAAGTTGAAAGGTTCTTTGGAGAACCCAAATTTCAACATCTGCAGCGCCTCCATGAGGACAGGACTAAGCCTGTTGCGACAAACAGTGTCCATTTCAGCACTAGATGAAAATGCATGTTCACAAGGCACAGATGATGCCTGGATTGTGAGATAATCCATCGCAATAGCAAAGACCATCAGGAAATCCTCGCGGTGCATCTATGCAGATATTGAGTGGTGGGTTTAGCTGTCAAAGATGCTTGGATCACATACTTCCCAGAATTTAAGAATATTGATGTCAAGCTTAGCCAGAGTGCCAAAAGCATATGTGGAATACTCTTGATCGACACTCTGAGTGTCAAGGCTGTTGTCAGCCCAATTCAGTTCATTGTCATCGTCGAGGGTTAAGTGCGATGGAAGGCCGAGATTGACATATCCGAGCAAGGTTTTTGTGCGAGGACCGATGGCTTGTGCTGGCACGGCGCTTTGTTCATTCAACTTCCTCCAGTACTTTTCCATCCATTGCATGAGGATTGGTGTGTGCTCTAGCACTGTAAAGCTGTGATGCAACCTACCAGTTTCTTGATCATATTCTCTGCCATCTTGGCATATCTGTTATCCCAATGCTCCACAATCCATGTCATACACATCCCAGGATGAACATCTGAAATGATTTAGACAATGTTAAGCACTTGAAAGTCATACTCACACATAGCTATGACATATGCATCAGTATCATCCATCCACTTGTAATACTTTGTTGCGAAGTCGAGACCAATTTGGATTGCAGGAGTGAGATGTGCATTTTTCTCGGCGAGTCATTCCCAGCGGGACATGAATTGTTCAAATGATGGAATGGCGCCAGCTAGAACGGGTGTTTTCTCTTTTGACATGACTTGCTGCACCTTGTGTGGGAACTGTAGTATTGTTATGAGTCTGGATCAGCAATGTTTCGGTAAAGATGACATACCTGAAGAACACCGATGATGTCCATAATCTGTTCCCATTCCTGATTGGACATTCGGAACTTCTGAAGCTCCCTTCTATCTGGAGATTCCATGTTGATGTAGTGTTTGAGGGGCTAGTTTTGACAGGTCAGTGATAAGCTGCCAGAGGTGAAAGGAAACTTACTTGACAAAATTCCTGAAGACAAACCAGCATTTGATAGGTGCTGTCCCACCGCGTCTTAACATCTCGAAGAAGTTGCTTGGGCTGAATGGAGATAGCAGATCCTTGTGCATCTTTCCACCAGCTGTACTGGTTCCCACCTTTGATAATATTGGTAAAACATTCAAATCGTTGTCCAGAGGAGCATATTTTTCTGATAAGCCCTTGTGCCTTGTTGAGGAGATCACCAGGAGATCGATCCTCAAGGGAAGTGACGATGTTGGTGCCATCATCACCACCTTCATCTTTGTCACTGCCCTCATCACCCTTGCCATCTTTCTCATCTGCTCAAGTATCAGCATCGACACCATTGTTCAAGGCTTTGATAGTATGTTTCGCACAGGTCTTGATGACATGGGGAAAGCACTGAATATGACAGTCTTTGAAATGGAAGGAAACTGTGATGTTGGGAGGAAGTTTCTGGTAGATGTCGCCGAGTGAGCACAGGAAAGCGTCGTTGTTTGGTGCCATGTCCAATGTCCAGCGGGAACCCTGAAATCATCATATTTATATTACATAGAAGCTACAACATGACATGTTGGAAATCAATACTCACATCGCCCCCATTCACACCAGCACGATCAAGCAACTGATATACAGCTTGAGCAATCCTGGGACCGGTGTGCTGTCCAGGCAGAGCATGGTCGGATGTATCCTTTCTCCAGGTTTCCATCTAGAAACTCATTGAGTTTCTCTTGTTCTTTCGGTGTCAGTGGGTAGACTTTGCAATCTTTTGGTACAAAGCCTTCCTTCAAGTTGATCACATGATCCCATGGTTTTGATTTCTCAAATACCTGTCTGTATTTCTGGTATTCCAGTGGCAGTAGGTCATCCAGGGTCTGCTTGCTGGCCTCTTTTCCCTCTTCCTGTTCATGTGCAAGTCGCTGGGAAATGGATGTCTTTGCTCTGATCCATGCGCTATTCGAGAGTAGATATCGTGGAGAGTCTTTGCTTTTTGTGAGCCTGGAGATTGTGTTCATTTTCCGTGTGTAGGTATGGGTTGGTCCTCGGTGTTTGTTGGTCAGGGGTGGTCCTTCTGGTGGTTTGAATATGCCAATGACCGGTTCTCCTCGTACATATGCAATCAGGATGTCCGTCACATCCTGTTCATGGGTTTCTTCCATTGCTTGTATTTCCATGCCGGTGTCTGCCAGTAGTTCCTCATCAGGTACTTCTTCGACTTTCACTTGAGGGGGAGTCTCCCTGGGCATAGGTGCTTCAGCGTTGATGGTACCATGATCTGGGGTCCTATAATTGTGGGTCGGGGTAGTCCTCTGTTGGGGGTCATTTGTCCTGTTTCATGGTGTCATTTTCATGTTCCTTTTGCTGGTGCTTCCCTCCCCTGTGGAGGTTAGCAATTCCTTCATCTTTTGCACAATTCGTTGTGTCCTGTTGCATTCATTGTTTTTGCCCTTCTCCAGTTGTTCTTTCTTCTGGTTTTCTTGGGTCTTGGCAATGGCACATCTCGCTGCTTCGAGGTTTCTACCTTCTTTAGGAGTGTCCTTGGTCTTGGTCCTTGCAATGGCTTTCTGGACTGTATTCAGCTCCTTTGCTTTCTTTTTGGAAAGCCTTTCCTTTGTTTTTGTCACAGCCAGTTGGGCTTGGGCAAGGTTTCTCTCCTTTTCTTTGGAGAGTCTTTCTCTAGTTTTTGCCACAGCCAATCTGGCTCGGGCAAGGCTTCTCTCTTTCTCTTCAGAGAGCCTCTGTCTTGTCTTGGCTATGACACATTGAATTTGTGCCATTCTGTCATCGGGTGCCTCCCTTTCAGTGTTGACCCTGGGGAGTTTCAGGGTGTTTGGGAGGGCCTGTTTGGCTCTTCTTGTCTTCTCCAAGATTTGTTGGATTTGAGCCCGTTGTTCTTCATCTCGGAACTCAAAGGTTCCCTTTTTCCAGTCGATGATTGGGTTTATCTCCTGCAGCCATGGCAGGCCCAGGATTACTGATTCTTTGCCTAGTCCAGCAACTAGGTATTCCATTGGGTAGCTCCTCCCATTGATGTGGAGCCTCCCTTTCATGCATCTGGTGATCATTCCCTGTCTATTCAGGGTTCCATCTACGTTTGTGGCCCAGATGGTGTGGCCTAAAGTATGTGTCTTGATCTCTTCTCGTTCGATGAATTTCGAGTCGATAAAGACTCCTCCTGCTCCGGAGTCAAGGAGCACATTCATTGCGACATCTTTCCCATTGTCTGACTCAGCTACCCAAATAGACAGGCACATAGATTGTCTATTCATGGTAGCTAAGAGTACAGATCCTAGGGAGACTACAGTGGTGACTGGCATCGTATCAGGCCGCTGTTCTAAAAACCCGATTCCTCCATGAGGTTAAGGGCTCATTCCTTTTCTTCGTTGTCTAGTTCATCCAGCATCATGCAGATCTTCTGGTAGGTGTCCACTCCAGTCTTTTTCTGGGTGAAGCAGTTTCCGTAGGGAGGGGGCGCTGACCATGTCTGGGTGGGGTTCTTTCCATCCCTGTGGTCGGACGATTGGTGTCCCGGTTGGTGGCAGATGAAACACAATCCTTTTCGGAGGTGTTCCACTCATTCTTGGTTCATCAGTTGGTTGATGTCAAGAGAGGGCTGTCCTTTCTTTGTCATTTTGTTTGTCTTCTGGTTCTGCCTGGTCTTTCCCAGGATTGCCATGGCCCATTGCCATTGGCCTTCATATTTCAAAGCTGCCTTTATCCAGCCTTCGAGAGTGTTGGGTACCGTCTCCATTGTGTGTACCCTCTTCAGTAATTTGGGGTGCAGTCCATCCATGAAGTACCCGATCATGGCCACATCTTTGGTGATTCCCATCCTGTCTTTCAGGATGCAGAAGCTCACCACATATTCTTTGAGGTTCCCTGAACCTTGTTTGAGATTTTTAATCTCTGTTTTTGCCGTTCCAGCATTGTTGATCGGTGAGAAGGCCTCTAGGACCTTCTGTCTGAAGTCTGTGTATTCTCCGAGTCCCTCAGATTGGTGTTGGTTGACAAATGCCTGTGCCCAGGCAGCTGCTGTCTGTCAAGAACCGTTCCTCGCCCAATCGGAACCCGCATCCATCTGACCCTTTTCTGCACATCGAACATGACTTTTGTCTATGCCTCCCAATTTTGTTCCCAGCTGCCTTGCACTGCCCACACTGCTGTGCACCAGGCCACCTTGTACAGCATCCACGGCTGCTTTCCCAAGGCTGCTGTCTCTATTGCAAATTCGACTATGGATTCCTGTGCAGCTCCCACTAGATAATTTATCTATGCAGTCGAGACACTGCCGCAGTCTTTGTTCCTGTTCTGCATTATTCTGGACTACAGTATTTAAGCTTAGTTAGTTTCACCTTGTATTCCTCAGTTCATATATCGACATAGACTCAACTTTAATCTGCCAATCCAAACCTCCTTCTACTCCAACCTCAGTTCTCTAAGAGTCTGAACTCTGTTCAACTTGACCTCCAGTCTCCCTCTGAAGTTCTAACCTCATCTGAACTTAACCTAAGTTCCTCTGTACTCCTTCCTGTGTTTACCTGCACTTTCCCATTCCTATCTCCAAACCTCCAACTTGAAATTAGGACACCAGACGAGGTGAAGGGCACAGCTTCTTACAAGCTGAAGCCAAGTCCTTTCCATTTCCCCTCCTGCAGAATCCGCAACGACCTGACACCCTTCCATAAACAACACCCGCAGTGTCCAAGCAGATTCTGATGAACCCTCTAGGATCAGTTCTTAATAGTATATACAAACTAACACTTCACTCATCCATTTCCTCTCTATGACCCCTACTGAGACCTGCCAGCGCACAACAAGAAATTCCCAATGCACCGGTACTATTCCAGGGATCTCTGCAATCCAGTGATCCACCCTTTCCGACCCTCGACCCACCACTACTTTTGGAGTGTCTTCCAGACCCTCAAACATCTTCCAACAAATCAGCTCAGGAGCCCCCTCAATCAGTGCCAATCTCATGTCCACCTGTGCCCTGCAACCCTCTGGCAACCTGGAAGGTTTTCAATCAAGAACTCCCCTTGAGTACATAGGGGGCATCAACCAGCCTGAACCCTTCAGGTTGGAAGATCCTGGTCTAGAGGACGGACCCCCCAGCGGACCCAACGGCCCTGGGGGTGACCCCAATCCCAATGATCCTGAGGATCAACCTCCCACAGGGGAAAACCCTGACCCAGGGGATAGGTTCATAGATGTCTGTAAGGGGACTAGGGAGGTGCCCTGTGTGTTTTTCCTATTTTTTATGTTCGTCCTATATTTTTCCCCACCTCATTTCCTTCTATTCTTCATTTTCTATGATTTTTCCGGATTTTATTACTAATTTTCCCTTGCTATCATGTTTGTACATGTTGACACTTTTATATTTAGAGGCGGAGTACCCCTTCTGACACATACCCCTTGGTATGATGTCATTTGGCGGCCTTGATCTGCCTATCTCCGCCTTTTTCTATTTTTAGGTTATATTTGATTTTTGTCGTCTTCACATATACTGGGCATCAGCAAGGGGATCCTTAGAGTTTTCTCTTTGGATTTCCCTTTGCTAGGTGCGCCCCCAATCCCTGTATTATGTAGCATAATTTTAACTTTGGATTTCCCTTTGCTAGAGGCTGAGGTTGCCCTTATAGTAGAAAACTCTCCCCTAAGGCCCGAAAATCGTGAACGCGCTGCCCAAAATAGGCAGGTACGGACTGAACGACACTTCCCAAAGCTCCACAGAGTCCCTACACACCGTTCCAGATACTCTCGCCTTTATTACGCCGCCATTTTCGCCAAACGCGCTCCCTAGCGACATGGACGCATCAGAATGCTTCGACACACTTGAAAGCGACGTTTCCGGAATGCGCACGCAAATCGACTCGCTTAAATCTACGATTGAAAACTTTGTTAGGACCCTCCAGGCTAACCCTACGACTAATAGTTCCCCCTTCACGACTCCAAGCGCACCCAACAACGACGTTTTGCCAAACACGTCCACTAAGGAACGTGCCCAGATCAAACTGTCCCCCCCCGCCGAATTTAATGGTGCACGTGCGCAGGGATGTGCATTCCTTAATTCCTGTGAGTTGTACATTAGTCTCCAGTCGCATCAATTCATCGATGAGGCTGCAAAAATTTATTGGGCCTTCACATACATGAAATCTGAACGCGCCTATCTCTATGTGGATCGTATCCTACGTCAAACTAAAGAACTCGGTTCTCTACCTTTCTCCACTTGGGGTGACTTTCAAGCTGAGTTTGTACGCCACTTCTGCCCCCTCAATGAACACCACTGAGCAGTGACACGACTTGAGTCATCCACTTACCACCAGGGACGTCGATCCGTGGATGACTATATCGATGAGTTCAAGGATTTGGTGGACATGGCAGGATATGGGAGTGGGTTACCAGTGGTGGTGAAGTTCCGATGGGGACTCAACCGAGAAATTCAGGACCAGATTGCACAGATGTTGGAAGGGCGCCCAGCGGACGATGATATCCTTGCTTGGTATGAAGCTGCTTCACTCTGTGACGAGAACCGACTCACAAATGCGGCGTTTAATGCTGCATTCCGTGCTCCAACTACCACTCATACACCCTACACCCTCAATCGAAGCCTCCCCCACCCTAACCCCATTCCTGCTCGTCAAACTCCCACACCAGCTGTCAATGTCCCAGTACCAATGGATGTTGATGCAGCCCGCAGCCGTGCACGTAAGTTGGATCTCTGCTACCGTTGTGGGGAACCTGGACACAGGGCTGGAGCATGTCCCCATCATCAGGATATCCGCATGCTCACCCCCGAGGGACGAGACGAACTCCTGCAAGATTTGTTGGTGCTTGTAGATGTTGAGGAAGCGAAGGATCAAGTTGCAGAGGAGATTAAGTTGGAAGTTGTAGAGGAGCAGGATTTTCCTATTCGCAGCGAGTGAATCGTACGCCCTCACTGCCGGTCCATAACTGCTTTGAAGTCTTGTCAGTTGAATCCCCAGAGAATGAATCCATTTCTATGACTGCTCCCCTCTCTGACCCTTCGAAGTTGGCTAAAGACGTACCTGCTCTCCCCATCTCTCCTTCTACTCCACATCCCAAAATTAAATCATGGGAGCGTAAACTAGCACGCAAGTATATTGTGGCATCCACTCCCTCTGCACATTCCTTAAACCTAGCCATCGAACTGCAGACGACCGACACTGGACAGATACTTGGTGTCTCTGCGCTCCTGGACTCTGGTGCGACTGGTCTCTTCATTGATTCCCATCTGGTACAACAACATCGTCTAAATACTTGCTCACTCTCACGTCCAATACCTGTATATAACATGGATGGATCCCCAAATGAAGCTGGTGCCATCCGAGAGGTTGCAGACCTGGTTCTCCATTACAAAGATCATAGTGAGCATGCCCTTTTTGCTGTCACTCAATTAGGAAAGCAAAAGGTGATTTTTGGATATCCATGGCTTCGAGACCATAACCCAGAGGTTGACTGGCGCAACGGGGAGGTTACCATGAGCCAATGTCCATCCCGCTGTCAGACATGTTTCACGGAAGCCAGGCAAGAACGTCGTGGACAGAAGGCGGCAATACGACAAACTCAGAAGTGTCGTGCTGGACCCCTGCCTATACCTGAAGTGGAATTGGAAGGGGTTCCTAATCTAATGCCAGACTCGGATGATGATGATGAGGACCCAGAGGAAGTGGAGGAGGGTGATCGGATCTTCTACACTGCGATTCGCTCATCGCATGAGGTGTGTGCCACATCAAACATATCCCAATGCCTCGCCGAGGCCTTCCACAAAAACAATGCTGCTAAATCCTCTACTAACTCCTTACTCCCTCATCTCCATGAGTTTGAAGACGTGTTCTCCAAGGAGTCATTCGACTCTCTTCCTGCGTGCAAGCCATGGGATCACGCGATTGAACTCACCCCTGGCGCAACCCCTTCATCCTGCAAGGTCTATCCTCTCTCTCCGGAAGAACAACGGCAGCTTGACCAGTTCATCGATGAGCACCTGGCCTCTGGACGTATTCGACCATTGAAGTCACCCATGGCCTCTCCCTTTTTCTTTGTCAAGAAGAAGGATGGCTCACTTCGACCAGTTCAAGACTACAGAAGGCTCAACAACATCACAGTCAAAAATCGCTACCCACTACCCCTCATCTCCGAACTTGTAAACCAGCTCCATGGAGCCTGATACTTCACCAAGCTCGATGTCCGTTGGGGCTATAATAATGTGAGGATAAAGGAGGGAGATGAGTGGAAGGCAGCCTTTTGTACCAACCGTGGTCTTTTTGAACCGCTTGTCATGTTCTTTGGCCTTACTAATAGCCCTGCCACGTTTCAGACCATGATGAATGACATCTTCCATGACCTCATCCTCGAAGGCGTTGTCTGCATCTATCTCAATGACATCCTCATCTTCACTCGCATGGTTGAAGAGCACCGTCACATCACACACCTCGTCCTAGAGCGACTTCGACGGTACAAACTCTACCTTCATCAGGACAAATGCGAGTTCGAAAGGACCAAGATCAAGTACCTCGGCCTGATTATCTTGCAGGGTCAAGTGGAGATGGATCCTATCAAGGTAAATGGGGTCACAGCTTGGCCGACGCCCACAAACAAGAAGGAGGTGCAGTCTTTCCTGGGCTTCATCAATTTCTATTGGCGTTTTATCAAGGATTTCTCACATCATGCATGACTGCTGTTCGACTTGACAGGAAAGGAGGCATGGAGGTGGGATAATGCACAACAGGAGGTGTTCGAAAAGCTTAAGGAGATGGTCACTTCCGCTCCAATCCTTACCTTTGCTGACGATTCGAGTCCTTTTTGTGTAGAAGCCGACAGTTCTGACTTTGCGACGGGCGCCGTGTTGTCTCAGCAGTCTCCGGAGGACCAGAAGTGGCATCCTGTTGCATTCTACTCCAAAAGCCTTAGTGCTGTAGAGAGAAACTACGAGATCCATGACAAGGAGATGTTGGCGATAATGCGTGTGCTTGAGGAGTGGCGACACTTCCTTGAGGGTGCCCAACACAAGGTGGAAATTTGGATGGATCACAAGAACCTCGAGTACTTCATGACGGCCAAGAAATTGAACCGTCGTCAAGCTCGTTGGTCCCTGTATCTATCTAGATTTGACTTCTCCTTACACCACTGTCTGGGTTGCAGCATGGGGAAGACCGATGCCCTATCCCGACGTGCAGACCATGGTGATGGCAGCGGTGACAACCAAAACATTGTGCTGTTGCAGCCAGACCTATTCACCATTCAGGCACTGGAAGGCATCGCACCCCAGGGCGAGGAGCGGGACATCCTACATGACATTCGTCACACAAATCATAGCGGTTTACATGAGGATGTTGTCGCCTGAGCTGTTAAAGAACTGAGGAAGGGATCGACCCTTTCCTTACGTGTGGCAGAGTGGGCTGAAAAGGAGGACTTGTTGTATTTCAGGGATCGCATCTATGTTCCCAATGACCCAGACCTTTGCCGGCGCATCATATCCCAACACCATGACTCACAGATTGCTGGCCACCCCAGATGCTGGAAGACCTTGGAGCTCACCTCACAGAACTATTGGTGGCCACAAATGTCATGGCTCATTGGTCAGTATTGTTGCACTTGTGACCTTTGCTTATGCACCAAGGTTCCTTGTCGCAAGCCTATTGGTGAGCTACACCCTCTTCCTGTTCCAGAGAGTCGTTGGGATGTCGTCAGCGTCAACTTTGTGGTGGAATTGCCAGAGTCAAATGGGTTTGATGCGGTGATGTGCACAGTTGACTCAGTGGGAAAACGTGCTCACTTCATTCCCACTCACACCACTGTCAGTGCCCTAGGTGCCGCTCGACTCTACCTCCACCACATGTGGAAATTACATGGACTTCCTGGTGCCTTCCTCTTGGATCGTGGCCCTCAGTTCATGGCAGAGTTCACTCGTGAGCTGTACCGACTCCTGGGGATCAAACTCCTCGCTTCAACTGCTTATCACCCACAAACTGATGGCCAGACGGAGTGAGTCAACCAGGAACTGGAGCAGTACATCCGCCTCTTTGTCAATGAACGCCAGGACGATTGGGATGATCTCCTTCCTTTGGCTGAGTTCAGATACAACAACCATGTCCATGCTTCCACTCAACAGACCCCTTTCCTCTTAGACACTGGATGACATCCACGCATGGGATTTGAACCTCGCCAAACTCCCTCACACATCGAGACAGTGAATGAGTTCACAGAACGCATGAGGGATAGCTTGGAGGAGGCAAGGGCAGCCTTAGCAAAGGCGAAGGATGACATGGCGCGATTTTACAACCAACGGCACTCCCCAACCCCTAAGTACAAGGTTGGTGATCGAGTTTATCTTGACTCCAGTGACATTTCCACTACACGTCCATCCAAGAAACTCGCTCATCGCTTCTTGGGACCTTTCCCCATTGTCAAGTGCGTTGGAACACATGCCTATCGTCTACGCCTCCCAGCCTCCATGTCCAGACTCCATCCTGTCTTCCATGTCGTCAAATTGCTTCCAGCCCCCCCAGATCCGTTCCCGGGACGCCATTCACACCCACCACCACCACCTACAGTGATCGAGGGAGAACCCCAATATGAAGTCGAGTCAATCTTGGACAGCCGTTTACATCAAGGAAAACTCCAGTATTTGGTACATTGGAAGGGTTATGGGTATGAGGAGAACTCATGGGTCGAAGAGTCTGACATAAATGCCCCTCGGTTAATCAAGGAATTCCACCGATGGCACACTGCTGCACCGTGTTGCATTCAAGTCATGGACTTTGGTCGTATACGATTTCGAATGCATCAGGGCGATGCATCTTAGAGAGGGGGTGATGTAAGGGGACTAGGGAGGTGCCCTGTGTGTTTTTCCTATTTTTTATGTTTGTCCTATATTTTTCCCCACCTCATTTCCTTCTATTCTTCATTTTCTATGATTTTTCCGGATTTTATTACTAATTTTCCCTTGCTATCATGTTTGTACATGTTGACACTTTTATATTTAGAGGCAGAGTACCCCTTCTGACACATACCCCTTGGTATGATGTCATTCGGCGGCCTTGATCCGCCTATCTCCGCCTTTTTCTATTTTTAGGTTATATTTGATTTTTGTCGTCTTCACATATACTGGGCATCAGCAAGGGGATCCTTAGAGTTTTCTCTTCGGATTTCCCTTTGCTAGGTGCGCCCCCAATCCCTGTATTATGTAGCATAATTTTAACTTCGGATTTCCCTTTGCTAGAGGCTGAGGTTGCCCTTATAATGTCCTTTACAACCTCTTGGAGAGTATCCGCACCCTTCGTCAGAATAACACACCCAAGACCAAGAAAATCAAAGTTTGCAACCCCAACACTTTTGATGGTGCTAATCCAAAGAAACTTAGAGACTTCCTAGTCTCCTGCAATCTTCATTTCCGTGACCGTCCACACGTATTTTCCTCTGATGAGAAAAAGATCATATTTATCCTTTCTTATCTTAAGGGATCAGCTCTCAGTTGGTTCGAGCCTGGTCTGAATGACCCAACAGATTCCGCACACTGGATGTGGGACTATGAAGCTTTCCTCGCTGAGCTGGAAAGCAACTTCGGTCCGCATGACCCAGTCGGAGATGCAGAAAAAGCTCTCTCTGACTTAGCAATGAAGAAAGGTGGTCGTATCACGAAATATAATGTTGACTTCTGGGAATTAGCTTCTAGGGTCAACTGGAATGAAGCAGCCCTTTGTGACCAGTATTTCTGCTGTCTTCCACTCCGGCTTCGCATAGAAGTTCTCTGGGGTGGTAAACCCAATACTCTTGCAGAACTGCACTTGAAAGCGCAGGACAGCGACAACATCTACTGGATGCAAGAAGACAAATCCTGTTTCAAAACAAAGAATTCCAGTAACATCACTAACTCTAGTCGGAAGGACTCTTCCAAAAGCCCTTCCCCGTCGACAAACCAAGCATCTTCAAACTCTGCCCGCAGTAACACCTCCAACCAGCAGTCTTCCGCGACAAAGAACACTTCCTGGGACAAGCCCAAGTCATCCATCTCCGATAAGTTGGGGAAGAACGGCAAGCTTACTGGGGAGGAACGAGAATGTCACATGAGAGAACAACTTTGTCTCTACTGTGGTGAGGAAGGGCACATAGCAGGAAACTGCCCAAAATCCAAAGCCACAAAAGCCTGTGCATCCACTGTCATTCCTGAGACTACGGACTCGGAAAAATAGTCCGCAACTAGTGTTGCCGCGGCTCCGGCTCAGAGCAGACTTTAGCTGACTGGAAGCCACCGGCAAGCCAAAGCTGAGTTGGTAACTGGCTTAGATCAAGCTGACTCAGCCACCTGAGTCGATGACTTGGAGCTGCTCGACTTTTCTTCTCGCATCTCTGGGGTCGTGCATTTTTTTTTGGACATTTCAAGGGACAAACTTTATGTTGCCCTGAGCAGACTTTGTGTTGCTCGTCTACCTAGACCCAAACTATATGTTGGGTCCCACATTGCCATTACTATAACTAAGTATGCTGGTCAGTCTGTATCTTGGATGTGTTCAGGGAGGACATTGGTCTGGGTGGTGTCGGCATTGTATCGCTGACATGGTTCAAGCACCATAAGTTGTTTATTTCCCTTTCGATTGTGTGCAGATGTCTCAGTCTGCCTACTTCATCCAGCGCAAGCCTTACCTCATGCTCACATACCTATCTGCAAATCACTCCTCATTGGGAAACTTGTCATGGGAAATTTGTTGTCACCTCCTTGATCATTCAACCACCATTCTGTCCCACTTTCTATCTATCCCACTCTCCACTCCATCTCAGTTAACTTCCCCATTCACAAACCAACTCAACTTTACCGGCACCTCTGATTCCAGTAAATACAACACCAGCAGTCATTTGATGTGCTGAAAAGGAAATTCAATGAAGCCCTGGTACTACTGATGCCAGATGCAACAAAGCCATTCGTGGGGGAAGCTGACACCTCAAAATTTGTGACAGGCACAGTACTCAGACAACAGGATGCCAATGGAGACTGGAACCCATGTGGTTACATCTCACATTCTTTCAACAAAGCCGAAAGAAATTATGAGATATATGACAGGGAACTACGAGATATACAACAGGGAACTACTGGGAGTAATCTGAGCACTGGAGACATGGAGACACTACCTACAGGGGACACTGTTCCCTGTGACAGTACTGTCCAATCACAAGAACCTGACGTACTTCCATCAGGCTCAGAAACTGAACCGACGACAGGCTAGATGGAGCATCTACCTGTCACAATTCAACCTGAAGCTGCAACATGTACCAGGATCACAGATGGTACAATCCAATGCCCTATCAAGGAGGGCAGATCACGTAGCTGAAGAAGACACAGATAATGAGGATAAGACCATCCTCGTGGACGAATTATTCATGAAAATGATTGACACTGAACTCCAGGGAGCCCTGGTCTCAGCAATAATGAAGGACAACCTCGTAAATGATGCTTTACGAGCCCTGAAGAACAATGGAACTCCCCCAATCAAGTCTGCATTGGAGGACTGGAAATTTGAAGATGGCCTGCTCTTTTTCAAAGACAGATGCTATGTGCCACAGGACGAAACCCTCCACCGAGCGATCATACAGAAATACCATGATAGCATCACAACAGGGCACCCTGGACAATGGCAAATGATTGAACTGATCCAACAAGACTACTGGTGGCCAGGAATGGCCAACTTCATCAAGAAGTATGTTGAAGGCTGCACAAAGTGCCAGCAAATGAAAGTAAACACACACCCGATGACCCCCCCACCGACACCGATATTGTCTGATGCCAGCAGACCATTCGAGCTGGTAATGACAGATTTCATTATGGACCTGCCCATAATAAACAGATTTGACTCAATCATGGTCATGGTAGACCATGGTCTTACGAAGGGGGTAATTTTTATCCCTTGCGTGAAGACGATCGATGCACTTGGTGCCGCAGACCTTTACCTGCGCCATGTATACACAAGATTTGGACTCCCTGGAAGAATCATCTCAGACAGAGACCCTCGATTTGCATCCAAACTCTTCTGAGAACTCAGACGACTGCTTGGGATTAAGCTATCCATGAGCACTGCTTACCACCCCCAGACCGATGGAGAAACGGAGTGAGTAAACCAAGAGCTAGAAGTTTACCTCTGCACCCAAAGATTGGGAGCATTATCTCCCAACGGCAGAATTTGCACACAACCAGAAGACGCACTCCACAGTAAAACACTTGCTGTTTTACTTGATGATGGGATATCAACCATGCACTATCCCCACCCCTTATGAAAAGATGAACGTGCCAGCTGCTGAACAGAGAATCCAAGAACTTCTCTCTGCGAGAAGGGAAGCTCTTGCTGCACATGAACTAGCCAGACAGGCTATGGCCGCCCAAACAAAAGGGCGATATGAACCGTTCAAGGTTGGAGAACAAGTATGGCTTGACTCCAAGAACCTGAAGATTGGCTACCCAACAAGAAAATTGGTGCCAAAACAAGAAGGGCCCTTCATGATTGAAGATGCCCTGTCGAGAATGACATACCGATTGAAACTGCCACCGAGATGGAAGATCCACCCAGTATTCCATGCAGCTTTACTCACGTGATACCATGAGAATGACACTCATGGGCAAAACTTCCTGACTCCACCACCCAACCTCATAGAAGGAGAAAATGAATATGAGGTGGAAGCGATCATCGCACACAAGAAGCACGGCAAGACACACCGTTACCTCATGAAATGGGTTGACTACCCAACATCTGAAAACACATGGGAACCCAAATCAAACCTGAAGAATGCCCCTGAGATCCTGATGGCATATAAGAAGAGGTACAACCTCTGACGAAAACCCAAAACCCCCCTTTCCTGAACACAACACAATGACACCCCTGATACCCACTGGACAACAATTGACCCAAGACCCATTGAATGTTGATGCCCTTCATGTTCGCCCTCACCCTCCCCCATTGATAAATACAAAAAGAATGTGGTGACTGGATGATGAGTCATTGACCAGTCACCAAAAATGAACAGACTGCTGGGGGGACCCTCTTGGGAATGCCCCCATGGAATCATATTCTGATTAACAAGAGACAACTGGATAGGAAGAGTATTCTTGACTTGCCCAAAATGCTGCCTCTATGCATGGAGGAGCACAAAGACAGACTTAACCTGGGTAAAAGCACAATTCAAGGAATGGTGCTTTGAAGGAGAATTAGACGATGAAGACTACTTCCCTGGGGAGTTTGTCATCAACTGCTATGGCCTGACCCCAAACAGAAGACCACTAATGGGAATTAGCCCTCTACTATGGAATGACCTTCAGTGGAACACCCACTACGACGAAGAAAGTGGATTTGAGCTGGCAAGGCAGCTCTTATTTGGACAACATGGAGAACTAGGGATGCTATTACGCTCCAACTGACACCTCCCACACATTGATATGCCAGACCACCGAGCACAACTAGGTGCAAACTGATCATCTGCAAAGACGTTAAACTATCAATCGTCCACAAAGATGTTAAACTAGTGATCGTCCACAAAGATGTTAAACTACCAATTGTCTGCAAAGACGTTAAACTACCAATTGTCTGCAAAGACATTAAACTATCGATCATCTGCAAAGACATTAAACTAGCGATCATCTGCAAAGACGTTAAACTACTGACCGTCTGCAGAGACGTTAAACTACCGAGCATCTGCAAAGATGTAAAACTATGGTGATTGCCCTTGATACTGCACAGACCCTACAGACCCCCCCCTTCTGACGACATCACTGACTCCTTAACACCATTGCTAGGGGCAGTATAAAATGAAAAGAACCTGATCACGGTCCAAGCTCAGACATGAATGGTCCCTCCATCCCACACCCAGACACCAACACCATGACCTACCCACACCACAACTGATTTGACCCTGGAGGAGGAACAAAGATTTAGGTCGAAGTGTGGAACTTTCGACCATAACGAGGGGGTAATGTTACAATTTTCCTTGTAACTCATGAGACCCAACCAACCCAATGTACCCGACAATCCCCTCCAGACAGGAGGCACTCCCTGATTCATGCTTAGAGCATGTCCTTGACACCAGACACACACATGACGCATGCCGACAAACATGCATTCGATCCCCTTCCCACAGAAGGCACCCTTGATGCATGGTGACTCCATGCACCCGAACCCATTCCCACACATGCTGTGATATGACAGCCCCTTGACATGAGGTCCATGACATCGGACTCTCATGATCAACATGCTGTGCCGCAGCACTCCGTGACATTGGATGCCTCATGCCTTGCATGAGGCTTATTGTTTCTATTCTTACTTGATACGCATCTATCTTTCCAATTGGACAATAAGGACCTCCCTTGTAGTATAAGTACTGCAACTCATAGTAGGGATGTCCTTAGTTTAGATCTAGGCAATCTACAGCCTTAACTTGCAAGCTCATTTGAAACTACTAAGGAATCCCCTTAGTACGTGAACTCACTTGAAACCACTAAGGAAGCCCCTTAGTGCATGAACCCAGATGACTCTATGCAGAAGCCCTGCTAGAGGTGTACTATCATCTTATGTCGGACGCTCTGAGCAAGACTAGTACCAAACAACTCAATGAGGAAGCACCTCGTTGGATGACATCGACTAGATCAAGTAGTTGAGGCTTTGCCCTTAACAGATATATCTCACCAGGGCACTTTTGGTATGGGGTTCAGCATTAACTTCCCTGCAGGTTTCTCTGGAAACTTCTTTCCCCTCATGCACATATTGCATCCATCCACATACCCAAACACATATTTAGAAATTTTGGGCCACCAATAATTTCTCATTACTAATTCCAACGTCTTCCATCTTCCTGGGTGTCTGGCAGTTGGCATATTATGGTGTAACTGGACAATTTCCCTTCACAAATGATGATCCTTTGGTACATACACCTTCCCTTAGAGTAACACTAGCCCTTGCTCTTCAACCCATTCATCTCCTTTAATATTACCCTTCTTCTCTCCCTTCAAAGCTTTCATGGCTTCCACTACTTCATCATCCATTTCTGAACATTGTCTAATTTTAGACAACATCTCTGTTTCTGAGCTATCTATTAATAAATGCCCTTGGCACATAGCACAAATGTGAAAGTATTTGGGTTTGAGTAGCATAACATTTGTATTGTCCTCCTCCACCCCCCTTTTGTGATCACTATGTCTGGACAATGCATCTGCTTTCCTCATTAAACTTCCCACTTTGTGGATTAAGTGAAAATTAAAATGCAACAGGAATAACGCACAATGCGCTTACCGGTGGTTAAGCTTTTTGGCAGACATGAAGGATTGCAGATTTTGATGATCCATCCAGATTTCAATCTGATGCATACATCCCTCCAAATAATGTCTCCACACCTCCAACACTCGTATTATTCCCAACATCTCTTTGTCATGCACATCATAATTCCTCTCCACATCATTCAACCCTTGGGATAAATATGCACAAGGATGCCATTTGTCATCGTCGCATAGCATTGATAATACTGCTCCAGTAGCAAAGTATAAGGGCAACCTAAGCCTCTAGCAAAGGGAAATCCAAAGTTAAAATTATACTACATAATACAGGCATTGGGGACACACCTAGCAAAGGGAAATCCGAAGAGAAAACTCTAAGGATCCCCTTGCTGATGCCCAGTATATGTGAAGACGACAAAAATCAAATATAACCTAAAAATAGAAAAAGGTGGAAATAGGCAGATCAAGGGTGCCGAATGACATCATACCAAGGGGTATGTGTTGGAAGGGGTACTCCGCCTCTAAATATAAAAGTGTCAACATGTACAAACATGATAGCAAGGGAAAATTAGTAATAAAATCCGGAAAAATCATAGAAAATGAAGAATAGAAGGAAATGAGGTGGGTAAAAATATAGGACAAACATAAAAAATAGGAAAAACACACAGGGCACCCCCCTAGTCCCCTTACATCACCCCCTCTCTAAGATGCATCGCCCCGATGCATTCGAAATTGTATATGACCAAAGTCCGTGACTTGAATGCGACGCGGTGCAGCAGTGTGCCGTCGGTGGAATTCCTTGATTAACCGAGGGGCATTTACGTCAGACTCTTCGACCCATGAGTTCTCCTCATACCCATAACCCTTCCAATGTACCAAATACTGGAGTTTTCCTCAACGCAAATGGCTGTCCAAGATTGACTCAACTTCGTATTGGGGTTCTCCCTCGATCACTGTCGGTGGTGGTGGTGGGTGTGAATGGCATCCCGGGAAAGGATCTGGGGGAGCTGGAAGCAATTTGACAACATGGAAGATGGGATGGAGTCTGGACATGGAGGCTGGGAGGTGTAGATGATAGGCATGCATTCCAATGCACTTGACAATGGGGAAAGGTCCCAAGAAGCGATGAGCGAGTTTCTTGGATGGACGTGTAGTGGAGATGTCACTGGAGTCAAGCTCAATCACCAACCTTGTACTGAGAGGTTGGGGAGTGGCGTTGGTTGTAAAATTGCACCCAGTCATCCTTCACCTTTGCTAAGGCTGCCCTTGCCTCCTCCAAGCTATCCCTCATGCGTTCTGTGAACTCATTCACCATCTCGATGTGTGAGGGAGTTTGGCGAGGTTCAAATCCCATGCATGGATGTTGTCCAGTGTCTAAGAGGAAAGGGGTCTGTTGAGTGGAAGCATGGACATGGTTGTTGTATCCAAATTCGGCCAAAGGAAGGAGATCATCCCAATCATCCTGGCGTTCATTGACAAAGAGGTGGATGTACTGCTCCAGTTCCTGGTTGACTCGCTCTGTCTGGCCATCAGTTTGTGGGTGATAAGCGGTTGAAGCGAGGAGTTTGATCCCCGGGAGTCAGTACAGCTCACAAGTGAACTCTGCCATGAACTGAGGGCCACGATCCAAGAGGAAGGCACCAGGAAGTCCATGTAATTTCCACACGTGGTGGAGGTAGAGTCGAGCGGCACCTAGGGCACTGACAGTGGTATGAGTGGGAATGAAGTGAGCGCATTTTCCCACTGAGTCAACTGTGCACATCACCGCATCAAACCCGTTTGACTCTGCTGACAACATCCCAACGACTCTCTGGAACAGGAAGAGGGTGTAGCTCACCAATAGGCTTGCGACGAGGAACCTTGGTGCGTAAGCAAAGGTCACAAGTGCAACAATACTGACCAATGAGCCATGACATTTGTGGCCACAATAGTTCTGTGAGGTGAGCTCCAAGGTCTTCCAGCGTCCGGGGTGGCCAGCAATCTGTGAGTCATGGTGTTGGGATATGATGCGCCGGCAAAGGTCTGGGTCATTGGGAACATAGATGCGATCCCTGAAATACAACAAGTCCTCCTTTTCAGCCCACTCTGCCGCACGTAAGGAAAGGGTCGATCCCTTCCTCAGTTCTTTAACAGCTCAGGTGACAACATCCTCATGTAAACCGCTATGATTTGTGTGACGAATGTCATGTAAGATGTCCCGCTCCTCGCCCTGGGGGGTGATGCCTTCCAGTGCCTGAATGGTGAATAGGTCTGGCTGCAACAGCACAATGTTTTGGTTGTCACCGCTGCCATCACCATGGTCTGCATGTCGGGATAGGGCATCGGTCTTCCCCATGCTGTGACCCAGACAGTGGTGCAAGGAGAAGTCAAATCTAGATAGATACAGGGACCAACGAGCTTGACGATGGTTCAATTTCTTGGCTGTCATGAAGTACTCAAGATTCTTGTGATCCATCCAAATTTCCACCTTGTGTTGGGCATTCTCGAGGAAGTGTCGCCACTCCTCAAGCACATGCATTATCGCCAACATCTCCTTGTCATGGATCTCGTAGTTTCTCTCTACAGCACTAAGGCTTTTGGAGTAGAACGCAACAGGATGCCACTTCTGGTCCTCCAGAGACTGCTGAGACAACACAGCGCCCGTCGCAAAGTCAGAACTGTCGGCTTCTACACGAAAAGGACACGAATCATCAGCAAAGGTAAGGATCGGAGTGGAAGTGACCATCTCCTTAAGCTTTTTGAATGCCTCCTGTTGTGCATTATCCCACCTCCATGCCTCCTTTCCTGTCAAGTCGAACAGTGGTCGTGCATGATGTGAGAAATCCTTGATAAAACACCAATAGAAATTGATGAAGCCCAGGAAAGACTGCACCTCCTTCTTCTTCGTGGGCGTCGGCCAAGCTGTGACCCCATTTACCTTGATAGGATCCATCTCCACTTGACCCTCTGAGATAATCAGGCTGAGGTACTCAATCTTGGTCCTTTCAAACTCGCATTTGTCCTGACAAAGGTAGAGTTTGTACTGTCGAAGTCGCTCTAGGACGAGGTGCGTGATGCGATGGTGCTCTTCAACCATGCGAGTGAAGATGAGGATGTCATCTAGATAGATGCAGACAACGCCTTCAAGGATGAGGTCATGGAAGATGTTGTTCATCATGGTCTGAAAGGTGGCAGGGCTATTAGTAAGGCCAAAGAACATGACAAGCGGTTCAAAAAGACCACGGTTGGTACAAAAGGCTGCCTTCCACTCATCTCCCTCCTTTATCCTCACATTATTATAGCCCCAATGGACATCGAGCTTGGTGAAGTATCGGGCTCCATGGAGCTGGTTTACAAGTTCGGAGATGAGGGGTAGTGGGTAGCGATTTTTGACCGTGATGTTGTTGAGCCTTCTGTAGTCTTGAATCGGTCAAAGTGAGCCATCCTTCTTCTTGACAAAGAAAAAGGGAGAGGCCATGGGTGACTTTGATGGTCGAATACGTCCAGAGGCCAGGTGCTCGTCGATGAACTGGTCAAGCTGCCATTGTTCTTCCGGAGAGAGAGGATAGACCTTGCAGGATGAAGGGGTTGCACCAGGGGTGAGTTCAATCGCGTGATCCCATGGCTTGCACGCAGGAAGAGAGTCGAATGACTCCTTGGAGAACACGTCTTCAAACTCATGGAGATGAGGGAGTAAGGAGTTAGTAGAGGATTTAGCAGCGTTGTTTTTGTGGAAGGCCTTGGCAAGGCATTGGGATATGTTTGATGTGGCACACACCTCATGCAATGAGCGAATTGCAGTGTAGAAGATCCGATCACCCTCCTCCACCTCCTCTGGGTCCTCATCATCATCATCCGAGTCTGGCATTAGATCAGGAACCCCTTCCAATTCCACTTCAGGTATAGGCAGGGGTCCAGCACAACACTTCTGAGTATGTCGTATCGCCGCCTTCTGTCCACAACATTCTTGCCTGGCTTCTGTGAAACACATCCGACAGCAGGATGGACATCGGCTCATGGTAACCTCCCCGGTGCGCCAGTCGACCTCTGGGTTATGGTCTCGAAGCCATGGATATCCAAAAATCACCTTTTGCTTTCCTAATTGAGTGACAGCAAAAAGGGCACGCTCACTATGATCTTTGTAACGGAGAACCAGGTCTGCAACCTCTCGGATGGCACCAGCTTCATTTGGGGATCCATCCATGTTATATACAGGTATCGGACGTGAGAGTGAGCGAGTATTTAGGCGATGTTGTTGTACCAGATGGGAATCAATGAAGAGACCAGTCACACCAGAGTCCAGGAGCGCAGAGACACCGAGTATCTGTCCAGTGTCAGTCGTCTGCAGTTCGATGGCTAGGTTTAAGGAATGTGCAGAGGGAGTGGATGCCACAATATACTTGCATGGTAGTTTACGCTCCCATGATTTAATTTTGGGACGTGGAGTAGAAGGAGAGATGGGGAGAGCAGGTACGTCTTTAGCCAACTTTGAAGGGTCAGAGAGGGGAGCAGTCACAGAAATGGATTCATTCTCCGGGGATTCAACTGACAAGACTTCAAAGCAGTTATGGACTGGCAGTGAGGGCATACGATTCACTCGCTGCGAATAGGAAAATCCTGCTCCTCTACAACTTCCAACTTAATCTTCTCTGCAACTTGATCCTTTGCTTCCTCAACATCTACAAGCGCCAACAAATCTTGCAGGAGTTCGTCTCGTCCCTCGGGGGTGAGCATGCAGATATCCTGACAATGGGGACACGCTCCAGCCCTGTGTCCAGGTTCCCCACAACAGTAGCAGAGATCCAACTTACGTGCACGGCTGTGGGCTGCATCAACATCCATTGGTACTGGGACATTGATGGCTGGTGTGGGAGTTTGACAAACAGGAATGGGGTTAGGGTGGGGGAGGCTTCAATTGAAGGTGTAGGGCGTATGAGTGGTAGTTGGAGCATGGAATGCAGCATTAAACGCCGCATTTGTGAGTCGGTTCTCATCACAGAGTGAAGCAGCTTCATACCAAGCAAGGATATCATTGTTCGCTGGGCGCCCTTCCAACATCTGTGCAATCTGGTCCTGAATTTCTCGGTTGAGTCCCCGTCGGAACTTTACCACCACTGGTAACCCACTCCCATATCCTGCCATGTCCACCAAATCCTTGAACTCATCGATATAGTCATCCACGGATCGACGTCCCTGGTGGTAAGTGGATGACTCAAGTCGTGTCACTGCTCAGTGGTGTTCATTGAGGGGGCAGAAGTGGCGTACAAACTCAGCTTGAAAGTCACCCCAAGTGGAGAAAGGTAGAGAACTGAGTTCTTTAGTTTGACGTAGGATACGGTCCACATAGAGATAGGCGCATTCAGATTTCATGTATGTGAAGGGCCAATAAATTTTTGCAGCCTCATCAACGAATTGATGTGACTGGAGACTAATGTATAACTCACAGGAATTAAGGAATGCACGTCCCTGCACATGTGCACCATTAAATTCAGCGGGGGGGGGGGACAGTTTGATCTGGGCACATTCCTTAGTGGATGCGTTTGGCAAAACGTCGTTGTTGGGTGCGCTTGGAGTCATGTCGTAGGGTTAGCCTGGAGGGTCCTAACGAAGTTTTCAATCGTAGATTTAAGCGAGTCGATTTGCGTGCGCATTCCAGAAACATCGCTTTCAAGTGCGTCGAAGCGTTCTGATGTGTCCATGTCGCTAGGGAGCGCGTTTGGTGAAAATGGCAGCATAATAAAGGCGAGATTATCTGGAACGGTGTGTAGGGACTCTGTGGAGCTTTGGGAAGTGTCATCCAATCCGTACCTGCCTATCTTGGGCAGCGCATTCACGATTTTCTGGCCTTAGGGGAGAGTTTTCTACTATAAGGGCAACCTAAGCCTCTAGCAAAGGGAAATCCAAAGTTAAAATTATACTACATAATACAGGCATTGGGGACACACCTAGCAAAGGGAAATCCGAAGAGAAAACTCTAAGGATCCCCTTGCTGATGCCCAGTATATGTGAAGACGACAAAAATCAAATATAACCTAAAAATAGAAAAAGGCAGAGATAGGCGGATCAAGGCCGCCAAATGACATCATACCAAGGGGTATGTGTCGGAAGGGGTACTCCGCCTCTAAATATAAAAGTGTCAACATGTACAAACATGATAGCAAGGGAAAATTAGTAATAAAATCCGGAAAAATCATAGAAAATGAAGAATAGAAGGAAATGAGGTGGGGAAAAATATAGGACAAACATAAAAAATAGGAAAAACACACAGGGCACCCCCCTAGTCCCCTTACAGGATGGGTGCTGCAGATGGGGATACTTGGTGCACTTCTGTGATTGCATACAGGGGTCATGGTAGTACTTGGTTTGAGGGGTTCTGATTTGGAATCCGATGAGGGGATTTGATGGAGGGAAGTGTTCTGGGTGTTCTGGGTGGTAGGTGCAGGTGATGGGCTAAGCGATGTCATGGGCGATGATGCTGCAGTGGTGGGGTGTGGATTGGTACGTTGAGCATGACTCCTGGTTGTCAACAGTGTAGGAATGGAGGGAAGCCGAGACAGGTTGCAATCACTGAGTGAGGGTGAAAGAGCACAGTGGTGGTGATGAAGAATGAGCACCAAACACTGGTGTTTTTGATGCATCTTTTAAGACAGAAAGTTTTGGGAACTTTGGGGTTTGGGGTCCGTGAATTGGGAGTTCGGTGATGATAAATGCAGAGATGTGATAGGACGATAATGTCTGAGATCCCTTTTGGGTGTTACCTGTGCTCTTCTCACCCAGAATGGATAGATTTTTGCTCAGAAAGGAAGATGATGAGTGAAAAAAAAACAAAATGGCAGGTCTCTGATGGCTGGGATGGTCTTTGATGGATGGGGATGGTGGCATTTTGAATCTACATGTAGATTTTGTCTTCGCATGGCGATACAAGCGATGGGGGTTGTTTTGATCAAAAGGTGAGGATTTCTGATGGAAATCGTTGGGTTGCTGTGTGTTCAGGCCAAGTTCAAGTTTAAAAAAAAGTGTAACAGAAATACTTCAGTACTTCTGGCACTCAGGGAATGGGGACAGTGTAAACTGGAAATTGGTATGGATTCAAGAGAGAATACTAATCTAAGACATGGTATGATACAGATCAACCTAGCTACATGTGATCACATATATTAGTCATCATAGTGAATGCATAAGTAGAAGAGCACTCATAAGATAAGGAATTCTCTTACACCCAGATTATGGTACTGTCAATACCAGTGTACCTATGCCTAGGGAGACCCCCCCTCAGGTAAAGATCAAAGAGGTACCAGACGAGGAACTACTGGCAGACACAGGCATGGAAATACAGGCAATGGAAGAAACCCATGAACAGGATGCGATAGAGACCCTGATTGCATACATATGAGGAGACCCAGTCATTGGCATATTTGGACCATCAAAAGAACCACCCCTGACCAAGGAACACCAAGGACTGACCCATACATACACACAGAAAACAAACATGATCTCTAGGCTCATGAAAAGCAAAGACTCCCTGCAATATCTGCTCTCAAAGAGCATATGGATCAGAGTGAAGACATCCATATCCCAGTGACTTGCACACAAACAGGATGAGGGGAAAGAGGTCAGCAAGCAGACCCTAGATGACCTACTGCCACTGGAATACCAGAAATACAGACAAGTATTTGAGAAGGCTGCATCTGAATGATTCCCAGAATCAAGACCATGGGATCATGTGATCAATCTGAAAGAAGGCTTTGTACTGAAGGATTGCAAAGTCTACCCGCTGACGCCAAAAGAACAGGAGAAACTCAATGAGTTTCTAGATGAAAACCTGGAAAAAGGATACATCTGACCATCAAAATCACCCATGGCATCCCCATTCTTCTTTGTGTCGAAGAAGGACTCTGACACTCTATGACCTTGCCAAGACTATTTCTATCTGAACAAAGGAACAATCCAGAACAACTACCCTCTGCCACTGATTGGAGACCTCTTGGACAAGCTGAAGGGAGCAAGATTTTTCACAAAACTTGATATTCAATGGGGATATTACAATGTACAGATAAAAGAAGGATATGAGGGAAAGGCAGCGTTCAAGACTAACTGGGGGCTATTCGAGCCAATGGTGATGTTCTTTGGGCTGTGCATAGTGTTTTAAGGTCTGGTTCATCTCAGTCCGGTTGCAGTCCATCAACCGATCTCAACTGGTCCCATCAAGGACTGGTTGGGACCAGTTGCTGTCAGTCCTGGCATCGGTCTGAACTGGTCTTACAATACAAAAAGTACTCTACTAACTAATTTTTACTTTGTATTAAATAAAACTAATTACATGACACCCTGCGAGCAGGTGCTCACAGCAGTGACAGGTTGCTAAATGAACAAAGAAAGAAAATACAAAGAAAAACCAAACAAAAAGGGCCCCACCATCTTGCATTTATAGCAAGTGGGGTCATTCCATTGTTGTGCTCACTGGCCCCCCCACTGTTCATTGTCCCTGCATTGTCATTGTCCCCATGTCATCATTGTCCCTGTGTCATCATTGTCATGTGGTCGTTGTCCCTGCATCATTGTCCTTGCGCTCATGGTTGTCATCCCCACTGTTCATTTGTCGTCCACCCTGTTTGCTCATCATCCCGCTGTTTGTTGTCCCCTAGTTGTCCCTGCCATTCGTCGTTGGTTGGCATTGTTGTTCATCATCAGCACCTCCATCTCCCCCTATGAGCAGTCACTCATAGGCAGGTTGGTGGTGCTGTGATGTGGTGTCAGTCATCATCCCTGGCTGCAGTTGCTGGTGCTGTCTGGAAGTGGTGGTACCCGTTGCCACCCTGTGAGCAGAGGCTCACAGTGGGGGCATGGCTTGGGGGTGTCTGGTGGGTGGGCAATGTTGTTATCAACAAATAAGAATTTAAAAAAGACAGACAGTTAGTTAATGTAAAAGATTAATTATGAAAAACATACCCTATGGCCCGCTTTACAGGTGGGGAACATGGTGCCACATCATCCACTGTTGCCAGCACAGCATCAAGATGGTGGTGATGTGGCATGTATCATTAGGACATGATAAACAGGTGGAATCTAAAAAGAATAAAATGGATGAGTTAGTAGAAAAGAAATCAATAAGAAAAAGCTTACCTGGGACCCAAATGACACTAGTTGCCGTTTGGGTCCATGTTGTTTCCATCTGGCACCAGGTTGTTGTATTCATTTGTTTGCATCATTATTGTAGGTGTTATGGCTGGTAGGTGCAAACTGAGAGTGGCTGGGTGTGGATAGAGAGTGGTGGTGGCAACGCGACGTTGTTGGTGGCCATGGAAGTCATCTGGCAGATGGTGCCCCTTTTTCTTTTTTGGGAGAAAGCACAACCAAATGGTCCATGCACTGCCACAGGATACATAAACACCCACAAAATAATCTACTTTACCTCCCATCATGTCCCATTCTCATGTGGATTCAAGTCAGGTAGTATAAATAGGAATTATGTTAGTATTATTATTTCTTAAAGTATATGTACTATATATACAATGTATACCACTGTGCAAAGACCAGTTGAAACCAATTGCAACTGGTTTTGAAATGGTTTTCAAATATTGAGGCAACTGGCAACCCAACTGATCCCAAACTAAAGCAACTGCAACTGATGGTCTGGTTGCATTCAGTTGCATTCAGTTTGGTTTCAGTCATTTTTTCGGTCCATTGAACCAGACCTTTAAACACTAGCTGTGCAACTCACCAGCAACATTCCAGGCGATGATGAACGATCTCTTCTGAGACATGATGGATGAAGGATGGCTTGTCATATACATGGACAACATCCTGATCTTCTTGAAGATGAGAGAAGAACACTGGATAAGGACTGAAAGAGTCCTCAAACGACTAGGACAATGCAACCTCTACCTGAAAATAGTGTTTTAAGGTGTGGTTTGGTCTGATGTTTTGACCCCAAAGTGGGTTAACTGTGACCATAACCAGTCCAGACTGCAAGCCTAAGTAACATAGACCATAACTGAACCAATAAGAACTGGGTCTATCAGTTCAGTTATGGTCCAGAAAACTGGTTTAAACTGGTTTTCCCCCTGTTTTTTTCACAGCCAACTAAATTTATTTTTGTATACAAAATAAAATAAATACATAAACACCCTGCAAGCAGTTGCTCTCAGTGGTACAGTATAATTACATCGAGAATGAAAAATTGAAAAAGAAAAAGAAAAAGAAAAGAAATAACCCCACCGTCTCATGTTTGTAGTGAGGGTGGGGGTCCTGCTGCCGCTCATTGTTCATTGTTCCCCACATTGGTCATTCCCCATTCTTGGTCATTCCCCACTGTTCATCATTCCCATTCCCCATTGTTCATCATTCCCCATGTTGGTTGTTCCCCATTCTTGGTTGTTCCCCGCCGTTCATTGTCCCGTTCCCCATTGTTCATTGTTCCCTGCATTCTTCATTCCCCATTCTTGGTAGTTCCCTGCCATTTGTCATTCCCCATTGTTCATCATTCCCCATTGTTTGTTGTTCCCCATTGTTTGTTGTTCCCCACCAATCATTGTTCCCATTGTTCACTGTTCCCTGTCATTTGTTGTTCCCCATCATTTGTTGTTCCCCATCATTCATCATTCCCCCCCAGTTGTCATCTGTCACTCATGGGCCTGGTTCCTGTTGTTTGTCGTTCCCCACCATTTGTTGTCCTTGCTATTCATTGTCATCAGCACCTCCATACCCCCCTGCAAGCAGTGGCTCACAGGTGGGGTGGTCATTAGGCAATAGCACGGGTACTCCTGCCAGTACCCAGTGCTCTACCCATACCCATACCCACACGGGTAGCAACCTGTCAACCTGTGGGTTAGTACATGGCAGGTACACACAGGTACATGTGGGTGTTGGTTCCCGCATGGGTTTCACCCAGTATATAAATTATTCTATCTAAACTAATAAATATGTAATTACCCCCACCCACATTTGCGAGTGAGAGGGGGCGGTGGTTGTCACTTTGGGACCATCATCCCTGTTGTCCTGTCCCCTTCCATCACCCTTCTTTGTCAGCTGCTAGCACCCATGATCCACCCCACCAGCAGTGGCTCTCAGGGCTGGGGGTGGGTGCTGGGTCATATACATGAAGTGTTCATATACGAATGTTGGACTTGACAGAGAGTTGATGGATGAGCAGACGGCAGAGATATGCCACCTAGCTGGAAAACGATGAAGCACATCATTTACATGAAGAACACCATAAACACAAAATGTTCATGTATGAACATTGAAAATGAACAAGAACTGACAAACACGTCAGTAAGCTTGCAGGAATGGAGTACAAAATCGTACCCCCCTAGAACTGCTCCCAAAGCTCCAGATAGACAGGCCTGTCATCAGCTCCTCAGTTGTTGGGTGTGAGTCTGCTGTTTAGGGGGTCATCATAAGACAGTAAAAACCTATAATTAATGAAAAGCTAAGTTAGTTGAAACAAAACAAAACAAAATGAGCATTAAAAAACTTACTTGGGGCCCATCGTTTGAGCCCATACCCATTGTTTTATGGCATGCCAGAAGCAGTGGGCATCATCAGTGTAGGTGTTAATGGAGTTGGTGGTGGCATTTGTGAGCAAGGGGAGGTGGTTTTGACATGGTGGCTGTACTGATTGGATGTGAACTTGAAGCAAGTACAACTTTAGATAAGTAACACATCAACAATCAACAAAGACACAACATATTGCCATGTGCACAACAAGACCAAATGGTCTGTGTGCATCCTGGGTATATAAACCCACCCATTTCTAACAGCTTAGCTGGGGTCACCCCCTTTTATTTTTTAGTATAGTTTTACATAGATTACTAGACACCTTAGTAGGTAATAAGTATTAGAATTTGAACTGAAGCCTTTGGTGACAGGTAGGTCATGGGTTATGGGTTATGGTTTCATGACCCATACCCATGCCCGTGCCTACCCATACCTGTAACCCGCATTGGTTACCCATGCTATTGCCTAGTGGTCATCACTGGACAGAAAAGGGCCTGTTGCCACCTTGTGAGCAGAGGCTCACAGCACCAGTGTAAGGCTTATGTATGTTGTTCAGTGGGTGGGCAACATTGTAGTTAAGATGAAAGAACCTAAAAGAATAACATTTAGTTAGTAAAAGAGAGAACTTAACTAATATGAAAGACTTACACGGGGGCCCAAATGATGACTAGCATTGTTTGAGTGCCCTGCCTTGCATTTGGGTAATGGTGTGTGTTATTGGTGGTGGGAGCACAGGTCAACGAGTGTGGTGGATTTGTAAACAAACAAGCAAACACATCAACACGTCAATGTGATGCAAACAATGTGTATTATGTGTTCATTTACTGTGAACAAATATGTACAACTACTGGAACATATATAAGCCCCACCAATTTGTGTGGCATCCCCCTTTGTAGTTAGTCTATTAGTTACAATATGTACATTAGTTTAAGGTATATAATCTAAGTGTCAAAAGACCAGTTGTAACTGTTTTACAACAGTTTTCAGATGTTTTCAAAATAAGTTAACTGGTAACCAAACCATGGTTACGGTTACTTACCATTTTCAGAAACTTGGACCAGACTGAAGCATGGACTGTGGTTTGGTCCAGTTTGGTCCTCGGTTCAATCAACCAGACCTTAAAACACTACCTGAAAATAGAGAAGTGCAAGTTCGATGTACAAGAAGTCGATTTCTTGGGCATGATCATCAGGCCCAATGAACTTGCAATGGACAACATGAAGCTGGCTGGGATCAAGGACTAGCCCACACTGAGAATGGTGAAGGATGTAAGATCCTTCCTAGGATTTGGAAACTTCTATCAAAGATTCGTCGCACACTTCACAGATCTGGCCAGACCACTGAATGATTAACCAGAAATTCAAATGGACAAACAACTGCCAGCAGTCATTTGATGTGCTGAAAAGAAAATTCAATGAAACCCCAGTACTTCTGATGCCAGACACGACAAAGCCATTTGTGGTGAAATCTGATGCCTCAAAATTTGTGACAGGCACAGTACTCAGACAACAGGATGCCAACAGAGACTGGCACCCATGCGGTTACATCTCACATTCCTTCATTGAAGTGGAAAGGAATTATGAGATATACAACAGAGAACTACTGGGAGTAATCTGAGCACTGGAGACATGGAGACACTACCTACAAGGGACACCATTCCCTGTAACGGTACTGTCTGATCACAAGAACCTGACATACTTCTGTCAGGCACAGAAACTGAACCAACAACAGGCTAGATGGAGCATCTACCTGTCACAATTTGACTTGAAGCTGCAACACATACCAGGACCACAGATGGTACAATTGGATGCCCTATCAAGGAGGGCAGATCACATAGCCAAAGAAGACACAGATAACAAGGACAAGACCATCCTTGCCAATGAACTATTTGTGAAAACAATCAATGCTGAACTCCAGGGAGGCCTCAGCAATAATGAAGGACAACCTCGTAAATGATGCTTTGTGAGCCCTCAAGAACACCAGAACTACCCCAATCAAGTCTGCATTGGAGGACTGGAAATTTGAAGATGGACTGCTCTTTTTCAAAGACAGATGCTATGTTCCACAGGATGAGATGCTCTGCTGGGCGATCATATGGAAATACCATGACAGCATCATGACAGGGCACCTGGGATAATGGCAAACAATCAAACTGATCCAACAAGACTACTGGTGGCCAAGAATGGCCAATTTCATAAAGAAATATGTCGAAGGCTGCACAAAGTGCCAGCAAATGAAGATCAACACTTACCCGGTGACCCCACCACTGACACCGATATTGTCTGACACCAGCAGACCATTCAGGCTGGTGACAACAGACTTCATTACAGACCTGCCCGTAATAAATGGATTTGACTCAATCATGGTCATGGCAGACCATGGTCTTATGAAGGGGGTAATTTTTATCCCTTGCATGAAGATGATTGACACACTTGGCACTGTGGACCTTTACCTGGGCCATCTTTACACAAGATTTGGACTCCCTGGAAGAATCATCTCAGACAGAGACCCTCAATTTGCATCCAAACTCTTCCGAGAACTTGGATAGCTGCTCAGAATCAAGTTATCCATGAGCACTGCCTATCACCCCCAGACCAATGGAGAAACAGAGCAAGTAGACCAAGAGCTAGAAGTTTACCTCTGCATGTTCTGTTTGAACAAACCAGAAGATTGGGAACATTATCTCCCAATGGCAGAATTCGCACACAACCAGGAGATGCACTCTGCAGTAAAACATTCGCCATTTTACTTGATGATGGGATATCAACCATCCGCTAACCCCACCCCCTACAAAAAAATGAACATGCCAGCCACTGAACAGAGAATCCAAGAGCTTCTCTCTGCAAGGAGGGAAGCCCTCACTGCACACAAACTGGCCAGACAGACTATGGCCACCTGAATGAAAGGGCAATACAAATGGGGCAAGGTTGGAGAGCGAGTATGGCTCGACTCCAAGAACCTGAAGATTGGCCACCCAATGAGAAAACTCATGCCAAAACGAGAAGGGCCCTTCATGATTGAAGACGCCCTGTCAAGATTGACATACCAATTGAAACTGCCACTGAGATGGAAGATCCACCTGGTCTTCCATGCGGCTTTGCTCACATGATACCATGAGAATGACACTCATGGACAGAACTTCCTGACTCCACCACCTGACCTCGTGGAAGGAGAAAACAAATATGAAGTGGAAGCGATCATCACACACAAGAAGCATGGCAAGACATGGCATTACTTTGTGAAATGGGGACATCTGAAAACACATGGGAACCTGAATCAAACTTGAAGAATGCCCCCAAAATCCTGACAGCATATAAGAAGAGACACCACCTCTGATGAGAACCCAAAAACCCCCTTGACAAACCCCACAACAACACCCCTAAAAATGCCTGCTGAATGATGATTCACCCAAGAATACCTACAAAACCAATCGAACACTGACGCCCTTCACATTCACCTCGCCCATGATCCACTGAAATACCATCTTGCCAGGATGTGCTTCTACTACATGAGCACAATTGAACAGATGGAATGAAACCTAGAAGAAGCAATGAATGATGCAAATGCCCTGGGGATCAAACAGATGATCCAGGAAATGATTGCGCCACAGTCAGACAGACCAAGAGCAGCTGAGGAGAGACCTCACACCCCTTTAGGTCAACACAGATGCCCACTGACCTCGCCCTCACCATCCAGCAAGCAGAATGACAGAGACAAATGATGAGCTCCCTCTGGAGGCTCCTCCCATTCTAGGGAGAACTAGAAGATCACGCCTAGGGCACCTGAAATAATAGATCTCACCACCCCCAAACCTGAACTGAGGACCACCCAACCACCTTGGTCCCCTCCACACATGAAGTATGCCAGATGCTTCATCTGCCACAAGAAAGGCCACTTTGGCCTGATTTGCCAGCGATATGTTTGCAAATACTGCAAACAATGAGGCCCTGGACACTATAGGATGAACTGTCCAGAGAAGTCTTGGAGAGATTGAGAAACTGATCAAAGAGAAGCAGAACACAGATGCTGGTCTTACCTCAACTCAGGGTATGACAACTTTGATGATTATGTGACAGGAAACATGATGGAAGAACCCCACGGGGGGATTTAAAAAGCAAAATCCAAGATGATGGCATGACAAAACAGACCCATGCTCACAGGAATCAAAATCCTCGCCATCGTTGTTGGCATGACCCTGGCTGCAGTGGCAGCCCTGACCTTTGCATTTTGCCTCTGTGCCATCTTCCAACCATGACCTGAACCCCCAATTACAGACATAGAATTCTCCATTCTATGATGCCCAACAGAAAACCCCCCCTCTCAATGACACCACTAACTCGCAGACACTACTGCCTGAGGCAGCACGAACTAGAAGGACCCAATTGTGGTCTCAGTTCAGACATGAATTATTCCTCCATCACACCCCCTGACCCCAACCCAGTCACATATCCAGACCACAACACAAAGATTTAGGTCAAAAAGTGGAACTTTTGACCATAGCGAGGGGGTAATGTTACAATTTTCCTTGTAACTCATGAAACCCAACTGGCCTGATGCACACAATGATCCCCTCCAGACAGGAGGCACTCCCTGACTCATGCCTGAGGCATGCCCTTGACACCAGATGCACCCACGATGCATGCTGATGACATGCATTTGATCCCCTTCCCATGGAAGGCACCCTTGATGCATGGTGACTCCATGCACCTGAACCCGCTCCCACACATGCTGTGATACAGCGACCCCCTGACATTGGGTCCATGACATTGGACTCTCACAATTGACATGCTGTGCTGCAGCACTCCTTCACATTGGACACCTCATGCCTTGCATGAGGCTTATTGTTTCTATTCTTACTTGATACACATCTATCTTTCTGATTGGATGATAAGGACCTCCCTCTTAGTATAAGTACTGCAACTCATAGTAGGGATGTCCTTAGTTTAGATCTAGGCAATCTACAGCCTTAACCTGCAAACTCATGAACTTACTCGAAACTACTAAGGAAGCCCCTTAGTACATGAACTTACTTGAAACCACTAAAGAAGCCCCTTAGTACATGAACCCCAATGACTCTATGCAAAAGGCCTGCTAGAGTGCACTATCCATCTTATGTTGGACACTCTGAGTAAGACTAGTGCCGAATGACCCATCGAGGAAGCACCTTGTGGAACGACATCAGCTAGATTGAGTGGTTGAGGCTTTGCCCTCAACAGAATGAGTGGACAGTAAAGATGTGTACCCCCTACCCTTAATCTCAGAAATGATTGACAAGGTGGGAAAGGCCAAATCTTGACAAAATTGGATCTACAATGGGGATACAATAATGTGTGCATTAGGAGAGGAGATGAGTGGAAGGCTGCATTTGACACATGTGGAGGATCTTTCAAGCCACTGGTCATGTTTTTGGGATGACCAATAGTCCCCTGACTTTCCAGAATATGATGAATGATATTTTCAAGGATGTAATCGACAAAGGAGTGGTAATAATATTTATTGACAACATTCTGATATTTATGAAGGATGAAGAAAATCATGAGGCAATAGTGCAGGAGGTGTTACAGAGATTAGCAGAGAATGATCTATTTTTGAAACCAGAGAAGTGTGTATTTGGTGCAAGCAAGATCGAGTTCCTAGGATTATTGATCAGCCCTGACAGAATCAAGACGAATCTGATCAAGGTACAGGCAATCATGGACTGGCCTGTGCCCATCCATGTAAAGGAGGTTCAAGCCTTATTGGGACTCACAAATTACTGTTGTTGCTTTGTGCATAATTGTTCTAAAATTGCCTGTGAAAGGGAGTAGTGTGGAGGTGGGGAGAACAGCAGCAGATAGTGTTTGAGGAAGAGGAAGTTTGTGGAGGGACCAATATCAGCCCCAGTAGATTTCATGTGCCCCTTACAAGTGGAATCAGATGTACCAGACTTTGTGTAAGGGGACTAGGGGGGTGCCCTGTGTGTTTTTCCTATTTTTTATGTTTGTCCTATATTTTTCCCCACCTCATTTCCTTCTATTCTTCATTTTCTATGATTTTTCCGGATTTTATTACTAATTGTCCCTTGCTATCATGTTTGTACATGTTGACACTTTTATATTTAGAGGTGGAGTACCCCTTCTGACACATACCCCTTGGTATGATGTCATTCGGCAGCCTTGATCCACCTATTTCTGCCTTTTTCTATTTTTAGGTTATATTTGATTTTTGTTGTCTTCACATATACTGGGCATCAGCAAGGGGATCCTTAGAGTTTTCTCTTTGGATTTCCCTTTGCTAGAGGCTTAGGTTGCCCTTATAGTAGAAAACTCTCCCCTAAGGCCCGAAAATCGCAAACGCGCTGCCCAAGATAGGCAGGTACAGACTGGACGATGCTTCCCAAAGCTCCACAGAGTCCCTACACACTGTTCCAGATAATCTTGCCTTTATTACGCCGCCATTTTCGCCAAATGCGCTCCCTAGCGACATGGACACATCAGAACGCTTCGACGCACTTGAAAGCGATGTTTCCGGAATGCACGCGCAAATCGACTCGCTTAAATCTACGATTGAAAACTTTGTTAGGACCCTCCAGGCTAACTGTAAGGGGACTAAGGGGGTGCCCTGTGTGTTTTTCCTATTTTTTATGTTCGTCCCATATTTTTCCCCACCTCATTTCCTTCTATTCTTCATTTTCTATGATTTTTCCGGATTTTATTACTAATTTTCCCTTGCTATCATGTTTGTATATGTTGACACTTTTATATTTAGAGGCGGAGTACCCCTTCCGACACATACCCCTTGGTATGATGTCATTCGGCGGCCTTGATCCGCCTATCTCCGCCTTTTTCTATTTTTAGGTTATATTTGATTTTTGTCGTCTTCACATATACTGGGCATCAGCAAGGGGATCCTTAGAGTTTTCTCTTCGGATTTCCCTTTGCTAGGTGCGCCCCCAATGCCTGTATTATGTAGTATAATTTTAACTTCGGATTTCCCTTTGCTAGAGGCTTAGGTTGCCCTTATACTAACCCTACAACCAATAGTTCCCCCTTCACGACTCCAAGCGCACCCAACAACGACGTTTTGCCAAACGCGTCCACTAAGGAATGTGCCCAGATCAAACTGTCCCCCCCCCACTGAATTTAATGGTGCACATGTGCAGGGACATGCATTCCTTAATTCCTGTGAGTTATACATTAGTCTCCAGTCACATCAATTCATCGATGAGGCTGCAAAAATTTATTGGGCCTTCACATACATGAAATCTGAACGCGCCTATCTCTATGTGGACCGTATCCTACGTCAAACTAAAGAACTCGGTTCTCTACCTTTCTCCACTTGGGGTGACTTTTGAGCTGAGTTTGTACGCCACTTCTGCCCCCTCAATGAACACCACTGAGCAGTGACACGACTTGAGTCATCCACTTACCACCAGGGACGTCGATCCGTGGATGACTATATCGATGAGTTCAAGGATTTGGTGGACATGGCAGGATATGGGAGTGGGTTACCAGTGGTGGTAAAGTTCCGACGGGGACTCAACCGAGAAATTCAGGACCAGATTGCACAGATGTTGGAAGGGCGCCCAGCGAACAATGATATCCTTGCTTGGTATGAAGCTGCTTCACTCTGTGATGAGAACCGACTCACAAATGCGGCGTTTAATGCTGCATTCCATGCTCCAACTACCACTCATACGCCCTACACCTTCAATTGAAGCCTCCCCCACCCTAACCCCATTCCTGTTTGTCAAACTCCCACACCAGCCATCAATGTCCCAGTACCAATGGATGTTGATGCAGCCCACAGCTGTGCACGTAAGTTGGATCTCTGCTACTGTTGTGGGGAACCTGGACACAGGGCTGGAGCGTGTCCCCATTGTCAGGATATCTGCATGCTCACCCCCGAGGGACGAGACGAACTCCTGCAAGATTTGTTGGCGCTTGTAGATGTTGAGGAAGCAAAGGATCAAGTTGCAGAGAAGATTAAGTTGGAAGTTGTAGAGGAGCAGGATTTTCCTATTCGCAGCGAGTGAATCGTATGCCCTCACTGCCAGTCCATAACTGCTTTGAAGTCTTGTCAGTTGAATCCCCGGAGAATGAATCCATTTCTGTGACTGCTCCCCTCTCTGACCCTTCAAAGTTGGCTAAAGACGTACCTGCTCTCCCCATCTCTCCTTCTACTCCACGTCCCAAAATTAAATCATGGGAGCGTAAACTACCATGCAAGTATATTGTGGCATCCACTCCCTCTGCACATTCCTTAAACCTAGCCATCGAACTGCAGACGACTGACACTGGACAGATACTCGGTGTCTCTGCGCTCCTGGACTCTGGTGTGACTGGTCTCTTCATTGATTCCCATCTGGTACAACAACATCGCCTAAATACTCGCTCACTCTCACGTCCGATACCTGTATATAACATGGATGGATCCCCAAATGAAGCTGGTGCCATCCGAGAGGTTGCAGACCTGGTTCTCCGTTACAAAGATCATAGTGAGCGTGCCCTTTTTGCTGTCACTCAATTAGGAAAGCAAAAGGTGATTTTTGGATATCCATGGCTTCGAGACCATAACCCAGAGGTCGACTGGCGCACCGGGGAGGTTACCATGAGCCGATGTCCATCCTGCTGTCAGATGTGTTTCACAGAAGCCAGGCAAGAATGTTGTGGACAGAAGGCGGCGATACGATGTACTCAGAAGTGTTGTGCTGGACCCCTGCCTATACCTGAAGTGGAATTGGAAGGGGTTCCTGATCTAATGCCGGACTCGGATGATGATGATGAGGACCCAGAGGAAGTGGAGGAGGGTGATCGGATCTTCTACACTGCAATTCGCTCATTGCATGAGGTGTGTGCCACATCAAACATATCCCAATGCCTCGCCAAGGCCTTCCACAAAAACAACGCTGCTAAATCCTCTACTAACTCCTTACTCCCTCATCTCCATGAGTTTGAAGCCGTGTTCTCCAAGGAGTCATTCGACTCTCTTCCTGCGTGCAAGCCATGGGATCACGCGATTGAACTCACCCCTGGTGCAACCCCTTCATCCTGCAAGGTCTATCCTCTCTCTCCGGAAGAACAATGGCAGCTTGACCAGTTCATCGACGAGCACCTGGCCTCTGGACGTATTCGACCATCAAAGTCACCCATGGCCTCTCCCTTTTTCTTTGTCAAGAAGAAGGATGGCTCACTTTGACTGGTTCAAGACTACAGAAGGCTCAACAACATCATGGTCAAAAATCGCTACCCACTACCCCTCATCTCCAAACTCATAAACCAGCTCCATGGAGCCCGATGCTTCACCAAGATCGATGTCCATTGGGGCTATAATAATGTGAGGATAAAGGAGGGAGATGAGTGGAAGGCAGCCTTTTGTACCAACCGTGGTCTTTTTGAACCGCTTGTCATGTTCTTTGGCCTTACTAATAGCCCTGCCATGTTTCAGACCATGATGAACAACATCTTCCATGACCTCATCCTTGAAGGCGTTGTCTGCATCTATCTCGATGACATCCTCATCTTCACTCGCACGGTTGAAGAGCACCGTCGCATCACGCGCCTCATCCTAGAGCGACTTTGACGGTACAAACTCTACCTTTGTCAGGACAAATGCGAGTTTGAAAGGACCAAGATTGAGTACCTCAGCCTGATTATCTCAGAGGGTCAAGTGGAGATGGATCCTATCAAGGTAAACGGGGTCACAGCTTGGCCGATGCCCACGAACAAGAAGGAGGTGCAGTCTTTCCTGGGCTTCATCAATTTCTATTGGTGTTTTATCAAGGATTTCTCACATCATGCATGACCATGGTTCAACTTGACAGGAAAGGAGGCATGGAGGTGGGATAATGCACAACAGGAGGCATTCGAAAAGCTTAAGGAGATGGTCACTTCCACTCCGATCCTTACCTTTGCTGACGATTCACATCCTTTTCGTGTAGAAGCTGACAGTTCTGACTTTGTGATGGGCGCCGTGTTGTCTCAGCAGTCTCTGGAGGACCAGAAGTGGCATCCTGTTGCGTTCTACTCCAAAAGCCTTAGTGCTGTAGAGCGAAACTACGAGATCCATGACAAGGAGATGTTGGCGATAATGTGTGCGCTTGAGGAGTGGCGACACTTCCTCAAGGGTGCCCAACACAAGGTGGAAATTTGGACAGATCACAAGAATCTTGAGTACTTCATGACGGCCAAGAAATTGAACTGTCATCAAGCTCGTTGGTCCCTGTATCTATCTAGATTCGACTTCTCCTTGCACCACCGTCCGGGTCACAGCATGGGGAAGACCGATGCCCTATCCCAACATGCAGACCATGGCGATGGCAGCGGTGACAACCAAAACATTGTGCTGTTGCAGCCAGACCTGTTCACCATTCGGGCACTGGAAGGCATCACACCCCAGGGCAAGGAGCGGGACATCCTATGTGACATTCGTCATGCAAACCGTAGCAGTTTACATGAGGATGTTGTCACCCAAGCTGTTAAAGAACTGAGGAAGGGATCGACCCTTTCCTTACGTGCAGCAGAGTGGGCTGAAAAGGAGGACTTGTTGTATTTCAGGGATTGCATCTATGTTCCCAATGACCCAGACCTTCGCTGGCGCATTATATCCCAACACCATGACTCACAGATTGCTGGCCACCCCAGATGCTGGAAGACCTTGGAGCTCACCTCACAGAACTATTGGTGGCCACAAATGTCATGGCTCATTGGTCAGTATTGTCGCACTTGTGACCTTTGCTTATGCACCAAGGTTCCTTGTCGCAAGCCTATTGGTGAGCTACACCCTCTTCCTGTTCCAGAGAGTCGTTGGGATGTCATCAGTGTCGACTTTGTGGTGGAATTGCCAGAGTCAAATGGGTTTGATGCGGTGATGTGCACAGTTGACTCAGTGGGAAAATGCGCTCACTTCATTCCCACTCATACCACTGTCAGTGCCCTAGGTGCCACTCGACTCTACCTCCACCATGTGTGGAAATTACATGGACTTCCTGGTGCCTTCCTCTCAGATCGTGGCCCTCAGTTCATGGCAGAGTTCACTCGTGAGCTGTACCGACTCCTGGGGATCAAACTCCTCGCTTCAACCGCTTATCACCCACAAACTGATGGCCAGATGGAGCGAGTCAACCAGGAACTGGAGCAGTACATCTGCCTCTTTGTCAATGAACACCAGGACGATTGGGATGATCTCCTTCCTTTGGCCAAGTTTGGATACAACAACCATGTCCATGCTTCCACTCAACAGACCCCTTTGCTCTTAGACACTGGACGACATCCATGCATGGGATTTGAACCTCGCCAAACTCCCTCACACATTGAGACGGTGAATGAGTTCACAGAATGCATGAGAGATAGCTTGGAGGAGGCAAGGGCAGCCTTAACAAAGGCGAAGGATGACATGGCGCGATTTTACAACCAACGCCACTCCCCAACCCCTCAGTACACAGTTGGTGATCGAGTTTATCTTGACTCCAGTGACATCTCCACTACACGTCCATCCAAGAAACTCGCTCATCGCTTCTTGGGACCTTTCCCCATTGTCAAGTGCATTGGAACGCATGCCTATCGTCTACGCCTCCCAGCCTCCATGTCCAGACTCCATCCCATCTTCCATGTTGTCAAATTGCTTCCAGCTCCCCCAGATCCTTTCCCAGGATGCCATTCACACCCACCACCACCACCTACAGTGATCGAGGGAGAACCACAATACAAAGTCGAGTCAATCTTGGACAGTCATTTGCGTTGAGGAAAACTCCAGTATTTGGTACATTGGAAGGGTTCTGGGTATGAGGAGAACTCATGGGTCGAAGAGTCTGACATAAATGCCTCTTGGTTAGTCAAGGAATTCCACTGACAGCACACTGCTGCACCGCGTCGCATTCAAGTCACGGACTTTGGTCGTATGCGATTTCGAATGCATCGGGGCAATGCATCTTAGAGAGGGGGTGATGTAAGGGGACTAGGGGGGTGCCCTGTGTGTTTTTCCTATTTTTTATGTTTGTCCTATATTTTTCCCCACCTCATTTCCTTCTATTCTTCATTTTCTATGATTTTTCCGGATTTTATTACTAATTTTCCCTTGCTATCATGTTTGTACATGTTGACACTTTTATATTTAGAGGCGGAGTACCCCTTCCGACACATACCCCTTGGTATGATGTCATTCGGCAGCCTTGATCCGCCTATCTCCGCCTTTTTCTATTTTTAGGTTATATTTGATTTTTGTTGTCTTCACACATACTGGGCATCAGCAAGGGGATCCTTAGAGTTTTCTCTTCGGATTTCCCTTTGCTAGGTGTGTCCCCAATGCCTGTATTATGTAGTATAATTTTAACTTCAGATTTCCCTTTGCTAGAGGCTTAGGTTGCCCTTATACATCCTTTCTGCAGGCTGCCTGACCATCAAGGTCGTCTGGCAATTCAACAATGCTTGTCGGTGTTACTTCTTGGTCAAAGACATTGATGCTGCTGATTGTGTGGGCAAAGTCATCTACAATTTTGAATCAAACACAATCCACTTGGATCTCAGCTCAGGAAGCCCAGCTCATTGCCCTCCAATTCCCTGAATTCTTGGTAGCATTGAGGAAAATGTTTTTACCTTGCAGTTGGGAAGACAATCTTGTGCAGGAACAGATCATAATGCAAGGCTCCATGAACCTCCTCACCTGGGTGAACAAAGTCAGGAATGCAAATGATGAACTGAAGGCTGCAAAATCACCTTACCACATCCCTGATGATTGTTTCTGCCTCCACCTCCTCCCCCGTCTCTCGGATGGGATGAAACAACTCTACAAAGCAAACAACAGGATTGTGCCTGGCGTGGCAAAGGGCATGCTCAATGCCATCACAGATTTTGATGACTGGCTGGAGTGTTTGGAGCTTTTAGAGCTTGACTTGCAAGCTCAGCATGGCGCAAACTGGGTTGCATGAGCAACCAAAGCAGGCAATGTTTTACATGACTCAAGCATCATGAACAACACAAACATGGCAAGCTCCAACCCCACATATTCTACTGCTAATGCTACTACTGCTTACAGCACCAGCTCAGCCTTACCTCCCCTCACAGACGCCGAGAAAGAACTCCTCAAACTCCATCATGGGTGTTTCAAGTGCCATGCCTTTTACGCCGAGCACATCAGTTGCAACTGCACAAACCCATGCCCAACGATTGAAGAATGTAAGAAGGTGACAGCAGCATATGCAGCAAAGGCCAAACTGGCCTACAAAAAGAAGAAGCAAGGCACCATGACCATCACAGCCATCTTTGAAGGAGTGTCAGTAGTGGAGGAAGACATTAGCAATGAAGGATCTGATCAGTACATGGATGCTAACAAAGCCAAAGAGTACGTTCCTCACTCCCTTTCACTCCCTCCACATCTCATTTGGTCATGTTGCATCAATGCGCTGGCCACCTGTGCACCTACTCCAATCAAAGCCCTTATTGACCATGGTCACCACCAGTCTTGATTTCCAATAACCTCACAGACATCCTTTGCCTTATGCCCTAACTGTTATTCAAGCCTCTATCAGTTTCCAGTGCATTCAACAAAGATCAAACATCTGCTTCAGCCCTGCTTGTTTTAACTCATTATTGTAGATTATATGTCCAATCCATGGATGCCATCTGGAAATCACATGCACTCAATGCTGTCATATGTCCCAACTTGCACTCCGACCTTATTCTAGGCCTCGATTTTTTGGTGAAGAATAAAATTGTTGTTGATGCACATCTGCATGCCGTGATAGCAAAAGAATCTGGTTACAACTTTTTAAACCTGCCCGATCCTATCAAACTACAAAAGAAGCCTGTAAGATCCCCATATCAACAATGCAAACTTGAAGCACAACAAATCAAAGAAGGGCAAATTTGAAATGACCACACAAAAACTATGGAAACTAGTCCACATGGAACTGAGGTCACTGTTTGAAGAAAACTGTGAGAAATTTGACATGGAGGAGTTCACCACTGGGCCACCAAACCTAATCGCTTCAATCAAAACCTGGATCGAACAACTTGCCAGGGAGGTGACATTACTGAAATTGGACAAGAAGATGAAAGAAACCTTTGTTGACTGCTTCCTGAGTGATATCCCTCATGTAAAAGATTTACCAAAAGATGTTTTCTACCACATTAACCTTCTTCTGGGAGCCCCGATATCAGTCGCCAGGGCATATGCCTGTCCCTGGAAATACCACACAGGGTGGAAAACCCTAATCGACCAGCACATAGCAGCTGGATGGATTTGGCCATCATCATCACCTTATGCTTCTCCATTGTTCATCATACCCAAAGTGGACCCCACAGTCCTGCCATGGTGGGTAAATGACTACCACCACCTCAACCAGTTGACCATCCCAGATAACTATCCACTCCCTCAAATTGATGACATCCTTGCTGATTGCGCTAAAGGGAAGATCTGGGGAAAGATCGACATGACAAACTCCTTTTTCCAGACCCTGGTACACTCTGACAACATCAAATACATGGCCACCTTGACCCTATTCGGCTTGTGGGAATTGGTGGTCATGCCTATGGGTATGCGGAACTCACCTGCAACTCACCAACACCATGTGACTCTGGCATTGAAAGAGTACATTGATAAAATCTGTCATGTATATCTGGATGACATTATAATCTGGTCAAACTCACTAGCAGAACACAAAACAAACATTGTGCTTGTCCTCAAGGCCCTGAGGAAAGCGGAACTGTACTGTTCTCAAAAGAAATCATCTTTGTTCACAACCAAAATTGATTTCCTTGGCCACCACATTGCTGTGAGGGGTATTGAGGCAGACAACACAAAAGTGAAGAGAATCCTGACCTGGCCCACACCAAAATCTGCTAAACACATCTGCAAATTTTTGGGATTGGTGAGGTATATCTCGACATTCCTGCCTAGCCTTGCAGAAAATACATCCATCCTCACCCCACTCACACAAAAAGAATGCAATGCAACCTTTCCCCTGTGGACAGAAAAACACCAATACACCTTTGAGAGCATTAAGCGACTTGTCATCAGCCGAGATTGCCTTACAACAATTGACCACGAAAATCCTGGGGAGAACAAAATCTTTGTAACATGCAACACAAGCAAATGCAGAACTGGGGCTGTCCATCCAATTTGGCCCGACATGGGAATCTCTGAGACTGGTGGCATTTGAGAGCAGACAACTAAATGGGGCAGAACAAAATTATCCAGTGCATGAACAGGAGATGCTCGTGATTGTCTGAGCCCTAAAGAAGTGGAGAGTCGATTTACTGGGGACTCACATTCATATTTGCACTGATCACAAGACCTTGCAAAACTTTGATTTCCAAAGGGATCTTTCACAACGTCAGGCTCGCTGGATGGAGTACATGTCCCAGTATGAGTACAGCATCACTTACATTCATGGTGAAAGGAATACAGTCGCAGATGCCCTGTCACGACTCCCTGATTCAATCAATGAACAACCATTGTGCATCATAGCAGCCTCCGTGTTCACCATTGAAAGTGATCCCAGATTAATCACACGAAAAAATGGATATTGGGCGGATCCTTGGTGCGTAGGCATCCTGGACGATTTCAAACGAGGTGTCGTAGATACGAAATTGCACATCGCACTCAAACATGGCCTTCTTTTTATTGGTATCTGAATGATCATACCAAAATACAAACATCTCTGGGAACACCTTTTCCAGCTCATGCATGACAACCTCGGGCACTTCAGTGCAGAAAAGTCATACACTAACCTCCATGACAATTTTTATTGGCCTAACATGAGGAGAGACCTCATGAATGACTACATAGTGGGCTGTCCTGACAGCCAACGTAACAAGGCTAGCACCATGAAATGAGCAGGTCCACTTCACCCTTTACTGACAGCAGACAAACACTTTGACTCTGTAGCCATCGACTTCATCAGACCACTACCTAGGGATAATGGATTTGCTGCCATCGTAACAATGACAGACAGGTTGGGCACTGATATTCAGATATCTCCTTGCACATCCAACATGACCGCAGAAGACTTTGCATACCTCTTCTTTGACAAATGGTGTTGCAAGAATGGATGTCCACTGGAGATCATTAGTGACAGAGACAAGTTTTTCATCTCCAAATTTTGGTGCACGTTGATGAAACTGGCAGATATATGACACAAGATGTCAACAGTGTTCCACCCTCAAATGGATGGCAGTTCAGAATGCAGTAACAAAACTCTGATTCAATGTCTGCATTTCCACGTCGAGAGGAACCAGAAGGGCTGGGCATGTGCTCTACCAAAAGTCCACTTTGACATTATGAACTCGACCAACTCTTCAACAGGAATGTCACCATTCATGCTGAAAACTGGAAGATCCCCCTGCCTACTCCCCCCCCCTCATCTCGATGACTTCCACCATAGACACAGAACTCAACAGTGAAATAGCAAGGGCCTTCATGACTGAGATGGAGGAGCTCACAAACGCAGTGAGAGACAGCATGTTGGCAGCAAAGATCAGTCAGGTGCACAATGCAAACAAGACCAGAGGAACAGACCCCGAGTACAAGGTTGGCAAAAATGTTCTGCTTGCAATGGGGCTACAATGACGTGAGTACATGCAGGCAAAGGACAGATGAATCACAAAGTTTATGCCACAGCTCAACAGACCATATGAAATTCTACAAGCACATCCAGATTCTTCATGCTATACCCTTCATACCACCTGGTTCTAAAGCACACCCAACTTTCCATGTTGCCCACCTGAGGAAACATGTCCCCAATGACAACAAATTATTCCCCGATCAAGCACAACACCCCCAACAGCCTCTTGTTACTGCTGACAGAACAACAGAATATTTCATCGATAAGATCATGGATAGGCGCACCCGTGGCAGGAGACACCAACTCCTTGTATGCTGGTCAGGATATGGACCTGAACATGATGGCTACCACACTCTAAATTGATTGACACTGAAGCTCTCACAAAATGGGAAGCAGAAGACCTGAGTTAGATGATTTTTGCATTTTTCAATGGGGATGGTGTGCAAGTGTAAGAGAATTCCTTATCTTACAGTCAGTAAAGGATCAAAAATGCGATCGACCAGTGATGGTGCTCAACCCAGAAACTCAACCAAAACCAACTAAACTGGTCTTGGGAGATATAACATGAGTCAGAGTAAGGTTGCGAGGTAGTACTGAATATCACTGTGCTATCCAAAGGCCGGTAAATGTACTGTGAAATGTTGCAAAGGAGTATTAGGCTGTGCAAAGTTCTGTGAAACCGTCTGAAGTAGCACAAAACACTGTGAAGTGTTCTGAAATGATACGAAAGAGTTTAGCAGTGATGCGAAGGAGTTTGAGAATCTCCAAAATGGTTTAATGAGTTTGGGAGATGGTGATGATCGTTGAAGGTGAGGTGAGAGATGATGACACAATAGATAGACGATTGACAAACATTTCAAGAAACTATGTAGCAAAACGACATAGTTCACAGAATACTTGAGCAAGTTTGGACTAAGACTGAGCTAAGACTCAAGAGTTAAATGCTTAAGCCAGATGATAGGCAATGTGGGAAGATGATTTCTTTTCTCTATCGACAGTAAATGTCAAGACTGACTTTATAGGGTTTTCAACTCGATCATGGATTTGGCACATGACTCCGATTGGCTGACTGGGACAGTCAGGATTTCAGTAAGGGGGAGGATGATAGGTCCACTTTGGCAGCTGAGCTCTGAAAACGAGAAATCACACTCGGACACCTTCCCAAAGTCCTACAATCTCACAAACACTGTCAAGACTGATTCTCTCAACGGGATTTCTGATCATTTTCTGCCCCCCTTCCTGGCCACCTTGCATCACAGCCCACCTCCTATCAGCAGCACTGCCTAGAGGCAAAATTCCCTCATTTCCAATTAGGTGAAACGGTATCAGGATTTGTCTTGGAAGCTGGTTTTCATATTAACCACAGCCTGGGAAACTCCAACCTTAGTATTTAAGCTAGCTACTTTCATTCTGTATTACCAGTTTGTAAATCAACAAAGTCACCCAATTAATCCAACTCTGTCTTTGCTCCCATTTGTCTCTCTTAAGTCTTCCTCAAGACTTTTACTCATCCTCTCTGGAAATCCTCCGATCCTCCGATCCCTCTTCTCACCTTCTCTGAAATTAGGACACTTGATGAGAAGAAGGGCGCAGCTTCTTACAAGCTGAAGCCAAGTCCTTTCTGTTCCAACCTCGCCTTGGATTCCCACTGGAATTCCGCTCTTCCCTTTCAACTCCTACTGTCCAGGTATGACCAGAAATCCAACATCCATTTTCTGACTCAGAACTTAACAGTATTTACAAACTCTCACTTCTCTCATCAAATCCATCCCATCTTTTCCTATGACTCCTACTGAGTCACAAACCCAATGAACCACAAGAAGCTCTCACCATGCTGGCGCAGTACCAGGATTATCAGCAATCTGCCAATCTATACTTCCTTCCCCTAGGCATGCTTCAACTTTTGGTGCATCCACCAGACCATCCAACATCTTCAGGCAAATTGGTTCTGGAGCACCCTCCATCAGTGCTAATGTCATGTCTCAACCTCTGGAGACCCCTCAGAACATGACTCCACTTGAGTATGTAGAGAATGTTGGGCAACCTAACCCCTTCGAGGAGGAAGGTCCAGGTAAAGAGGATGGACTTCCTGGTGGACCTGATGACCCTAGCGGTGCTGATGGCCCCAGGGATGACCCCGATCCTGATGACCCTGATGACCCTCTACCTCCCAATGGCAGAAATCCTGATCCAGGAGATAGGTTTCTCGATGCTCTCTTCGAGCTCTCAGATAGTCTCTGAACCCTCCAGCAGAACCAAGCACCCAAGACCAAGAAAATCAAAGTTCATGAATCTGACACTTTTGATGGGGCCAATCCTCGGAAACTTCGGGACTTCCTAGTCTCGTGCAACCTTCACTTCCACAATTGTCCTCAGGTCTTCGCCTCTGACAAAAAGAAAATCCTATTCATCCTTTCCTACCTCAAAGGGTCAGCTCTTAGTTGGTTTGAACCTGGACTCAATGACCCAACAAACTCCACCCATTGGATGTGGAACTACGAGGTATTCCTCAGTGAGTTGGAAAGTAATTTTGGTCCTCACAACCCTGTCAGGGATGTGGAAAAGGCTCTCTCAGAACTCATGATGAAGAAAAGTGGAAGGATAGTGAAGTATAATGTGGACTTCTGGGAACTGGCTTCCTGGGTCAACTGGAATGAGGCCACTCTTTGCAACTGGTATTTCCACAGTCTCCCACTCTGTCCTCCGCATTGAAGTCTTATGGGGGGGACAACCTGAAACTCTAGCATCCCTACATCTTAAAGCCCAGGATGCTGACAACATCTATTGGATGCAGGAAGAAGAAACCCACTTAGAAACAAAGACCCCCAGAAATTCCACACACACCAGAAAGAAGGAATCTAAAGGTTCTCCTAGCTCCAATTCCAACACTCAGTCCAAACCTCAGTACTAACCATACAAACCAATCCTCATCTGGCAGCTCCTCTGGGTCGAAGAACAACTTCCAGAAGGACAAGCCAAAAAACTCTATTTCCGACAAGTTGGGGAAAGACAGTAAACTAACCGGAGATGAGCGAGAATGCCGCATGAAAGAAGGACTGCAGCAAGAAAGGACATGGAGCTGGGAATTGTCCAAAGTCCAAAGCAGCCAAAGCCCATGCTGCAGCAGTCACTGAGTCCAAGCCAGACTCTGTGGACCCAAAAAAATAGTCCACAACCCTCGGGAACATGCCATTGGGGCTGAGGGTTGTGTTGACCTTTCCCAACTGGCTGCTTATGTCCATCTCAATGTGTCTGCTCTTTCTGATCCTGAATCTCTTACCATCCTGCTATCCCTTTCCAAACAATCCCTAAAAATCCGAACTCTTATCGACTCTGGTTCCTCACATTGTTTCCTTGATTCATCATTTGTGCAGGACAACCAACTTAGTACCAAAACCATTCCTCCAATCGGACTCCGACTATTTGATGGAACTTGTAACTCCACCATAACTCAGTTGTGAAACTCCCAGTCACATTTCCAGATAATCTTGATTTTGGATAATCCCAAAGCACTGTTTGTTCTGTTTGTTCTGTTTGTCCCATTTTAACTTATGTCACTGCTGAATCTGAATTGCATGTCCAACGCGTTGATTTGCTCATCTACTCTGCTGCTACCAACACCACCAACACTGCTTCCATCCTTGCCACGATATCCAGACCTTGTATGTGGCTCTACTATTGTGAGTCTGTTTACTACCTATTCACTAGAGCATCTCAAGAAACATGGCCCACTTTAACAGCAAAGATACTATGGATTCAACACTCACTTCTAGTGTGTTGACTTGGAGCAATCTTGCCCAGCATAATTCATTGTTTATGTTGTTTCCAGCTATTCTACAGGTTCCAATTTACCATGGATGAAGGAACACCTACTGTGTATGCATGCAAAACCTGTCATATTCAGCTGGCCCCAAAAATCTGCAAATCAGACAAGAATGGCAACCGCGGGGAAGCATACGTGTCCTGCCATGCAAAAAGCAGGGACAGAACATATTGCTCCTACTATTACTGGCTTGCTGAGGGCACAGACAGATCCCCACCATCCTCTCCTGCGCTTTCCATCCCCGCCACTCTCAGCCCCACCTCCTACCCAACCTGCTGCTATGCTAAGCTCTACCCAGTTTGTCTGTGTGAAGAGAGGATGTGGGATGGAACAGCTACATGTTGACTGCCCTTGCAAGATGTGTCGCTGGCACTGTGTAGAAGCTGGTGGCTGTCGAGTCAAGACCCATCTCACCACCAACCTCACAGCTGGTGCCATGGAGTGGCCGCTATCATCATCACCACCACCTTCCAACCCACCCCCTTCTGTTGACCTTGCAGGCCCATCAACAACAGTGGACTTGGAATTGGACTTCTTCGCGAACCCTCGCCACACATCCCAGATAGTTCCCACATTTACTCAGCAGTATGCACACGAGCAGGCATTGGAGGAGAACAAGCAAGTAGTGGATGCAAAATGATTGGTGAATATTGAGAAAGCTAAGCATTCAGTCATGGTTTATGGCTGGGCAAAGGTAAGTTCGAGCTGTTTTACTTCTCTGGACAGCTTTTTCAATGGGTTTACTTCAGGATGATCAGGATGCGATGATCTTTGAGGTGCAGGGTGGCTTCAAATGGCCCCATTTTGTGTTGAGTGCCGAAGTGCTGGGTGAGGTTGACCTGATGGTCGGTGCCGAGGATGACATGTGCATTGACATGTACAATGTCTCAATTGAGCGATGGATGAAGGTCTGGGTTGGACAAGTTGTCCTAATGAAGGATCACAACCATGTCTTCATGAAGGGTGTCAATGTTGCAACATGCCTTGAGTTTGACAAGCTCTTAGCTGAGAGCAAGTGCCTCCATCCCCACTTTCTTGACAACCTACCACAGGAGTGGGCCTTCGTATGCCAGGCTCTGAAGGAAAGGAAGGCAGCCAAATCTATCATAGCTGCTGGTTCAGATGCTGACGAGGAGCTGGCTGTCATTCCAAGGGTTCCAAAGGGAAAGAAGGGCAAGTCCTCCTGCCACCGCACATCCTCCCTGTAAGGGGACTAAGGGGGTGCCCTGTGTGTTTTTCCTATTCTTTATGTTTGTCCTATATTTTTCCCCACCTCATTTCCTTATATTCTTTATTTTCTATGATTTTTCTGGATTTTATTACTAATTTTCCCTTGCTATCATGTTTGTACATGTTGACACTTTTATATTTAGAGGTGGAGTACCCCTTCCGACACATACCCCTTGGTATGATGTCATTCGGCGGCCTTGATCCGCCTATCTCCGCCTTTTTCTATTTTTAGGTTATATTTGATTTTTGTTATCTTCACATATACTGGGCATCAGCAAGGGGGTCCTTAGAGTTTTTAGTGGGTAGCGATTTTTGACTGTGATGTTGTTGAGCCTTCTGTAGTCTTGAACCGGTCGAAGTGAGCCATCCTTCTTCTTGACAAAGAAAAAGGGAGAGGCCATGGGTGACTTCGATGGTCGAATACGTCCAGAGGCCAGGTGCTCGTCAATGAACTGGTCAAGCTGCCATTGTTCTTCCGGAGAGAGAGGATAGACCTTGCAGGATGAAGGGGTTGCGCCAGGGGTGAGTTCAATCGCGTGATCCCATGGCTTGCGTGCAGGAAGAGAGTCGAATGACTCCTTGGAGAACACGTCTTCAAACTCATGGAGATGAGGGAGTAAGGAGTTAGTAGAGGATTTAGCAGCATTGTTTTTGTGGAAGGCCTCGGCGAGGCATTGGGATATGTTCAATGTGGCACACACCTCATGCGATGAGCGAATCGCAGGGTAGAAGATCTGATCACCCTCCTCCACTTCCTCTGGGTCCTCATCATCGTCATCCAAGTCCGGCATTAGATCAGGAACCCCTTCCAATTCCACTTCAGGTATAGGCAGGGGTCCAGCACAACACTTCTGAGTACATCGTATTGCCGCCTTCTGTCCACGATGTTCTTGCCTGGCTTCTGTGAAACACGTCCGACAGCGGGATGGACATCGGCTCATGGTAACCTCCCCAGTGCACTAGTCGACCTCTGGGTTATGGTCTCGAAGCCATGGATATCCCAAAATCACCTTTTGCTTTCCTAATTGAGTGACAGCAAAAAGGGCATGCTCACTATGATCTTTGTAACGGAGAACCAGGTCTGCAACCTCTCGGATGGCACCAGCTTCATTTGGGGATCCATCCACATTATATACAGGTATTGGACGTGAGAGTGAGCGAGTATTTAGATGATGTTGTTGTACCAGATGGGAATCGATGAAGAGACCAGTCGCACCAGAGTCCAGGAGTGCAGAGACACCGAGTATCTGTCCAGTGTCGGTCGTCTGCAGTTCAATGGCTAGGTTTAAGGAATGTGCAGAGGGAGTGGATGCCACAATATACTTGCATGGTAGTTTACGCTCCCATGATTTAATTTTGGGACGTGGAGTAGAAGGAGAGATGGGGAGAGCAGGTACATCTTTAGCCAACTTCGAAGGGTCAGAGAGGGGAGCAGTCACAGAAATGGATTCATTCTCCGGGGATTCAACTGACAAGACTTCAAAGCGGTTATGGACAGGCAGTGAGGGCATACAATTCACTCGCTGCGAATAGGAAAATCCTGCTCCTCTACAACTTCCAACTTAATCTCCTCTGCAACTTGATCCTTTGCTTCCTCAACATCTACAAGCGCCAACAAATCTTGCAGGAGTTTGTCTCATCCCTCGGGGGTGAGCATGCGGATATCCTGATGATGGGGACACGCTCCAGCCCTGTGTCCAGGTTCCCCACAATGGTAGCAGAGATCCAACTTACATGCACGGCTGCGGGCTGCATCAACATCCATTGGTACTGGGACATTGATGGCTGGTGTGGGAGTTTGATGAACAGGAATGGGGTTAGGGCGGGGGAGGCTTTGATTGAAGGTGTAGGGTGTATGAGTGGTAGTTGGAGCATGGAATGCAGCATTAAATGCTGCATTTGTGAGTTGGTTCTCATCACAGAGTGAAGCAGCTTCATACCAAGCAAGGATATCATCGTCTGCTGGGCGCCCTTCCAACATCTGTGCAATCTGGTCCTGAATTTCTCAGTTGAGTCCCCGTCGGAACTTCACCACCACTGGTAACCCACTCCCATATCCTGCCATGTCCACCAAATCCTTGAACTCATCGATATAGTCATCCATGGATCGACGTCCCTGGTGGTAAGCAGATGACTCAAGTTGTGTCACTGCTCAGTGGCGTTCATTGAGGGGGCAGAAGTGGCATACGAACTCAGCTCGAAAGTCACCCCAAGTGGAGAAAGGTAGAGAACTGAGTTCTTTAGTTTGACGTAGGATACAGTCCACATAGAGATAGGCGCATTCAGATTTCATGTATGTGAAGGCCCAATAAATTTTTGCAGCCTCATCAACGAATTGATGCAACTGGAGACTAATGTATAACTCACAGGAATTAAGGAATGCACGTCCCTGCGCACGTGCACCATTAAATTCAGTGGGGGGGGGTGGTTTGATCTGGGCATGTTCCTTAGTGGATGCATTTGGCAAAACGTCGTTGTTGGGTGCGCTTGGAGTCGTAAAGGGGGAACTATTGGTCGTAGGGTTAACCTGGAGGGTCCTAATGAAGTTTTCAATCGTAGATTTAAGCGAGTCAATTTGCGTGTGCATTCCGGAAACGTCGCTTTCAAGCGTGTTGAAGCGTTCTGATGTGTCCATGTCGCTAGGGAGCGCGTTTGGTGAAAATAGCAGTGTAATAAAGGCGAGATTATCTGGAACAGTGTGTAGGGACTCTGTGGAGCTTTGGGAAGCATCATCCAGTCCATACCTGCCTATCTTGGGCAGTGCGTACACGATTTTCGGGCCTTAGGGGAGAGTTTTCTACTATAAGGGCAACCTAAGCCTCTAGCAAAGGGAAATCGGAAGTTAAAATTATACTACATAATACAGGCATTGGGGACACACCTAGCAAAGGGAAATCTGAAGAGAAAACTCTAAGGATCCCCTTGCTGATGCCCAGTATATGTGAAGACGACAAAAATCAAATATAATCTAAAAATAGAAAAAGGCGGAGATAGGCAGATCAAGGCTGCCGAATGACATCATACCAAGGGGTATGTGTCGGAAGGGGTCCTCCGCCTCTAAATATAAAAGTGTCGACATGTACAAACATGATAGCAAGGGAAAATTAGTAATAAAATCCAGAAAAATCATAGAAAATGAAGAATAGAAGGAAATGAGGTGGGGAAAAATATAGGACGAACATAAAAAATAGGAAAAACACACAGGGCACCCCCCTAGTCCCCTTACACTTCAGGTATGTCATCTTTACCAAAACATTGCTGATCCAGACTCATAACAATACTACAGTTCCTGCACAAGGTGCAGCAA